>OX243996.1:8430000-13430000 GCA_945859715.1 Apamea sordens | reverse complement strand
CCGGCAGGTCATTTTTCTATTTAGGACGGCAGGTTTCCTGACGATGTTTTTCTTCACCGTTTTCAGAAGTGATGAAATAATTTACACAAACTAAAGCGCCTATCTGGGTTCGAACCCACGACGAGTAGTTAGTAGGTAGTCTTATTTAATTTTATCAGATCTTTTGTCTATAGCCATCTGTAAGTGGGTATTTTATCTTAATATTCAACAGTCTTCCATGTCATCATTAAAAACCCAGCACCCAAACACACAATTTATTCACTGTTCACAATGAAAAATAATGTTACATTTATAGATAATTAATTCAAATTAAGTCTAAAATAATAATACATACGTACACAAAAAAAAAAAAAAAATCCGCATCGCTGTCAACAGGAACAGTGCCCAAAAGGCTGGCAGCATTGCCACGTTGTATGGCGATGTCTGTCATCATTCGAATTCGAAGACCATTTTATTTCTAACTAAGTATAGTTGCTTCTTCAGTTTGGCCGTTGCTACTTAAAGCTAATTACTTATGAAAATCAGCCTGTAATGTTCCCACTGCTGGGAAATAGGCCTCCTCTCAGTGAGAGGGAGTGGGCCGTTCACGCGGGCCCAGTGCTGGTTGGTAGATGATGTCTTCGATTTTATGGTTCTAGGACATGTTTCCTCACGATGATTTCCTTCACCGTGTTGAAAGCAGTGCAATGGTGTTGAAATAATTTACACAAAGTAAACTGCCTGTCTGGGTTCGACCCTACGACCTACACCTTGTACAGACGCCAGCACATCCAGCTACTACAATCTGTCAAATTTCTTTAATAGATTCTCAACTTTATCGCTGAAGCCTTAAGGTTCAAGGTTGATTGGGAAATTGTGACAGTTTCGGGTAGCTTGACCTGCTGGCGTCTGTACCTAATTCACTGCCGTTATCAATGGGCCACCACTGCTCGTCTAAGCTACTAACTTGACAACAAAAGCCAATCAGCGACGTTAGTATAGAAACGGACTGTTTACAAGTTTTAACGAAATTCTAGTTGACCCTGTAGAGACTATTTTGAAAATAGTATCATTCTGTATTTATTTTAATTACCTACTTACTAAGTAAACTTGTCGCGGAAAGCACGTTAAACCGTTGATCCCGGCTGTCATTCATGGGTCTTTGACATTCGTTACGGATCGTCAGAAGCCCGAAAGTCCTAGGTATTACCCAGTAACAGTAACTAGGTTGTGGAGGTCAGATAGGTATTCGCTGCATGTAAAATATTGATATTCAGCTGAATCCCGTTAGACTGGAAGCCGACCCCAACATAGTTGGGAGAAGGATAGGCAGATGATATAATGATGACTTTCTAAACAAACTTCTTCGTGTGAAATATGACGAATTTTACAAAATAATAAGACCTTGTTATTATGTAAAATTCGTCATATTTCACCCTTCCCTGCATAATCCATTCATCCAATAAGATTTCCCATAGACTCCCACCCAACAAGACCACAACAATTTCCAACAAGCGATCAATCTCATAAACTGGTACGAATTTATTACCTTTCGGGAGCTTTAGTAGTATTTAATACTCTGTAATTACCTCTCTACGGCCAAATGGGCGGGACAAAAACCCATGAAGCTTCAACAATGTACAGACAACAAAAGAGTTTGTTATGTAGGAAAACATACCTCGAGTCTGTTTCATGCTGGAAATATTCATCGTAATTCGTAACTGCAAGTGGAACTGCATTTAACTTTTTAAACGTAGGTAACTTACAAAAGATTATCACTATACTTATTCATATCGAGGACTAAAATTATGAATATGAAAAATGAAAATATTTATTTCTGTAAGTAGATCTTTGAGCCACTTTTACACAGTGTTGATCTTGTAGGATTATTTAAACTAGATGGCGCTGTCATTTCCTAGCTGACGGTTAATCTTATGGGAGATGAAATCTTGAAACAAATCAGAGGTCATTTGTAATTGAGCCTGAGTATTACGTTTGACATCGAAAGCTTGCTTAACAGCATTTTATTTTTCCACTACAGGAAAATAACATTTCTCTTGCAGGACAGGAACGAGTATTAATCCACGTGATTATTCATTTAGTGATTTCAGATCATTGCAAGTTCAGCACCTCGAGTGTAGTAACAACATACTTTCAATCACAATCCGGAGCATTTTGAAAAAAATTGCTAAGCCATTGCTTCATCATCATGAGTTTGAAAAATTCGTCTCTTCAGCAACATACTTACATACCTAAATAATGCAATGAATTGGATGAACTGAAAATGAATTACCATTGTAAGTGTGGTACGCAATTACCCCCAGGCTTCCTCCCCATCTTTTTCTTCGGCATAATACAATCTGCATAGGCACCTATCTCTTTTGTTGGCTGTACCTACATTTGCACTTAAAGGCTGTTTCTTCACCGCTTACAATATTGAATATTGCAGTACCTACGTGATAATCTAGTGTTCTTGTAACTTATGCACTTTTAAGTTACCTGTAACTTGGTTATCATATTGTTTATTTCTATTAAGTGTTTGCTTAAGGCAGTTTTTATGGCGAAGATGTCTATGGGGTCGAAGATACTTGGATTATTTTGTTCCCAGAACAGAAAGGATAAAAGTCATTGCCCTTCCTTTTGCCAATGCATAAATGCGTATCAGCAAGCGTAGTGTGAGACGCCCCCCAGCTAGATGGAAGGACGACCTAAAGAATGTGGCTGGGCCAGACTGGATGCGGAAGGCGGAGGACAGGGCGTTGTGGCGCAGTCTGGGAGAGGCCTATGTCCAGCAGTGGACTGCAATAGGCTGACTTGGTTGAATGCATAAATATGTTCTAAGCACTAGAAGGTAAAAAGGAGTAAATTAGAGAATTGTATTTTTTTTTGGAACGAAGTTCCTTATCGCGCCTTGCAAAAGGGGGCTAGACGGAAAAAATTAAGACCAAAAGTTGGAACGACACTTTTTGCTATAGTTGTAAGCCGTGCGGCGTGCGCGTGTTTCTCTGACTGTCTCTCTCTCTCTCTTTGAACTTCGTTCCATCCAGGTGTCCCTTGACACCTCTCAAGTTTTTATTTATTTATTTCTTTATTTATCCTTACACTGGAACGCCATACGGCAATTACACCAATGGAGCAAAAAATCACTTTATATGCTGCTTTCAATCCATCCTATGCGCGGTCGACATCGAACGAGTGGCGATGGTTCGGGCACGCTCACGCAGCGTGCAAGTATAAAGGATAGCCCAGGATTTCCAGGATAAGTCTACAGCCTGAGTAAGTAGGTACATCAATCATTTTCTACAATCATTTATTATTAATATTTTTAATATTTATCTTTATTAAGGAGCTTGGTCAACATGACTAAGTCGCTCCGTAAGGCTATCTTATAATATTATATTAACATCATTAGAGAATTGTTTTATGTATTTTGTTTTCCCTTCTAATCTTACACAAGTTATCTGCATCTCTTTTTATCTACTCACCTATTGCAGATATGCTGGAAGAGACATAAGCATCACTTTTGTACGTACTTTTCTGTTCCTTCCTTCTAGTCGCCTAGCCTAACCTAGCCTTTTCCCAACTATGTTGGGGTCGGCTTCCAGTCTCACCGGATGCCGCTGAATACCAGTATTTTAGGTAGATTCATAAAGTGACTGCCTATCCGACCTCCACAACCCAGTTACTGGGTAATACGATACCCCTTGGTAAGAGTGGTTGTCAGACTTTCGGGCTTCTGACGACCCGTAACGACTGTCAAAGATCCATGAATGACGGCCCGGGATAGATAGCGGCTTTAACTTGCTTTCCGAAGCAAGTTTGTTTAGTAAGTACATAAAATACCTATCTGACCTCCACAACCCAGTTACTGGGTAATACGATGCCCCTTGGTGAGACTGGTTGTCAGACTTTCGGGCTTCTGACGACCCGTAACGACTGCCAAAGATCTACGAATGGTGAAATAAATGATTGTAGAAAATGATTGATGTACTCAGGCTGTCATGGAAACTTATAATGGAAATCCTGGGCTATCCTTTATACTTAGATCGCAATCATGAACGATCCTACCATAATGACAACTCTTGGAGGCTAGATTGGTAATTTTAATACCTACACTACATACGATGTTTGTAGGTGGGCGCTGCGGCCGATTGATAAATTATCCTTGCAACTTTTACAAGAAATGCGGGTAGGATAGTAGAGTCTTATAAGCTAAATACTACCTAAAGTTACCGAGAATTTAAAAGTTCATAAAGACAGGTGAAACAAACACTTATTATTAGAAAGTCATTTATTAGCTCTTCTATCCCTTTGAAATAGCCACTTTATTACCCACTCGATAATCCTCAACCTCATTCACATACTCTTAAACGAACAAAAAATCCACCAACTCGAAAAAGCCAGGAAGCAGTCTAAAAATAATAAAAGACCCATTTGGGGAAACCACTACAGACTACAGTAGTTCACGTTATCACAACAAACGAAAAAAAAAACATTTCATTCACATTCAGCGACAGATGTGATGATATTCGCATGGCGGGCGGCGCGGGCGCAGCGCACGCGTGCCCGCGCGCATCGTAAACACCATTTTTACAACCACTCGAATGCTCGTAAACGTCACGTGAATTGCGCCGTTTGTAGAACTCCCAGTAAACACCGTTCAGATTATTTCGTATACGCCTCCGGGGCTAAACCTCGATATAAATTGGTAACTTTATTGACGCAGCCAGTGAACGCACGTGGATTGTTATTATGCCGTTCTTTAGACGTTTATTGAACCATTATTGACTTGTTTAAAGTATCACCCGTTTAATAGAGATAAAGGAGTCGTTGATAGTTTATGTCTTCATCGTGTGAGGATATAACGACGACCGTCGATTTGCTCGCTTCCTCAGCGTCTCGATGTCTGGTTTGACTCGATTGCGGGCGTTTTATGACTGTAATTTTCCTTTTTATTGACTCGCAAGTTATTGATGATCATAGGATTGATAACAATCGATTTTGTATAATGGATTTATAATTTATAGTAACGATATTTGTTTATTAGCAATATATCTATCTGTGGTCCAATAATTAAATACCGGTAGCGATATATATCTTCGGATAAAATAGCTGTTTTGAATAGCTACAACATTATATAATATTTATTTTAGCTCAATTCATAATATTAAACTTAGGCACCTATTCGAGGTCAGATTTGAATAATAAATCTATTGGAATCAATAATAACAGTGCCAATAATCAAGATTGACTGGACTCTATAATGACTAGTATGGGAGGTCGCCCGCCCGACAGCCACGCCATCTATCATAAAAATTGGAAAGCTAAGTTGAAATAACATTCACTCTTATTTACACCTAGTGAATACGCATGTGAAGAAAACCATATTTTATGTAACAATTATGCAATTAATTTATTTTTATTATGTAATAATTTTGGATAAAAAGGTTTCATCTCTCCGTTGATAAAGTGCCATCTATTGTCACCCTTGCGCGACCTCTCAAAAGCTTGGGAAGCTTTATAACCACTCCCAAGGATACTGTGAAAGGTCGGCGAACGATGAATTGACCAAAATAACTTTATTATGGAAACAAAAGTGAAATCATAATCAAACTATGAAAACAATAAAGTTACGAAGATATAAGATGCAAAACAGACTATAAATACTTCTCATTAAAATCTTATCAAACAAAATGAGTCAATTTAAACAAACACCCGTCTAGCAGCTATTTATAACGTAATGATTTAGTTTTATGTTCCGCTATAATGTTACATAATACTCATCTCCGTATGAAAAAGCGACATAAATGCCAATAGAAAAGCGATAACATGAACATAAAAGCGAATTTTATTGCTTTATTCATCATTCAGCTGTATAAATTCATCAAGACACTTGTTAATCGTAAAATAAATCTTATTACACAGTAAAATGATGTTTAAATTGACGACAAGCGTTTTATTTTCGTCATAACAATAAAATTTATTTTTACGAGCGGTGGGCTAGTGCGGTTGTGTTTAGCGCCATCTAGCTGTAAGTGGTAGGACTGCGTCGTCACGGCACTTAGCTGACGTCACTTCATGGTGAGAGCTTTTACGATGCGTACAACTCTTCAATGAATGGAGGTGTCGTAAATGTGGATTTGGCGGTTTGTTTATGTACGATCTTGTATTCACTTCTATACTAGGTACACTACGTCGGTGGGGTAACCCTACTAAAATGCGGTGGATTTGATGGTAATGTTCGGTGGATATTGTGAGCTGATTATCTACCGACCTTTCCTACTGATGGTAACGTTGAATTTAGTGGCTTGCTGCTTATCTCGCATGACTCATGGATACAAAAATAGCATAAATAACCGAATCATTAACATATTATGCTTATCATTGTTATGACTTACCGAACATCACAAACAATTGGACTATAAAGTAGATTTTTTTATAGTAGGTACCTAATAAAATGAATATAAATTCAAGGTTACAAATGCAAACTGCTTTTAAAAACCAGATAAGGTGTGTGATACCTGAAAACTCACATAGTTTAAACAAATTAATAATATTAGGTACTTAGAATAATAATATTAGTAATTACATAATAAAAATCGGCCTACATTTTGTTACGCTAGAATACTAGTTCCTACACCCGACACCACCCGAATGAAATCCAATGCACACACACATAAATGTCCCCACGCACTTTCCCAGCCACATTAAAACTAAACTAACTTTGCATAATTGTCTCATTCACGCACGTGCAATCGTAACGGCGCGACGATGATGCTATCTCTCTCGCACGCGATCGTCAAAATGGCCTCCAAACGAGATATTTTGAAGGAACGCCGCCAACTTTTGTTGCTGTAATGGGCGGAGCGTGCATGCACAGGGGCGCATTCAGTTGACTCATCTTCCTGGCGAGTTATTAGTTTATTACCGATACAATTGTTTGGTTTTCTATGAATCAGGTGAGAATATTTGTTAAAAATACCTTCTTTTTAAGTTTTAAATATTTTGGTCCCTATCTAAATCGTATATGAAATAAAATGAATAAACCCTACTAAAAATCCGAGATGTCTGGTGGCATCTTTTAGTTGTGACAATACTTTTTCAAAATATTTTTGTAGACCGTATTCTACCGTATTCTCTACCTATTCCCACTTTTATTTAATGAGTAAGTATTTATTATAAAGGAAGTACTTCGATACTTAACCTATATTTACATTAAAATCTTAGGTAATTCAGCAGTGCAGCGGTGAACTAAGGCCGTGGCACTGAGGTGGATCCGCATCGGTGTCGGTCGAGTCCTCGATGAAGCCGTAGATCTTTGACAGCCGTTGGTGTATTAGGCCGCACTTTTAGCGATTGGCTGCCCATTTGAAGGGCATCGCGAACGCCTTCTCGCGGGTGCTGCACAATCTGGAGGGACCCAATACCTCCTGCAAAAGGCTCTAACGGCCTGCAACGTCGCAAATCGCAATTCTGCGAAGACTGTAGAGAGCAATGGCCGTTAGGGTGATAAGAGGAAACTGTATGACTACTGGGACAACGCCGTCACCTCCCATTGCGATGAAGTGATGGTCGAAAAAGAGGTGGTGAAAAAGGAGCGGGGTATACAAACTAAGTATCTTTGATCCGCACTAGACGTAGGTACCTACCGGTCTCCTGAGGGCGCATAATGATCTTCGGCCGCAGGAGGGTGAAGAAAGGCAGGCAAGTGAGCAGTCGTCATTCCTAGATAATCTTTAATAATTAAGACAAAATAGACGTCACAAATTTTAAAATGTTTTTCAAAATTGTGTAATAATAATAAATCTTTTGGTAACGAGCTACGACTACTTGAAAAAACCGGTTAGGTAAGTAAGCACTTCGTCAAGTAAGTACTTGAGCTGCGCAATCGAATTGAAAACATAACTGAACATAACTCCCTGTATAGGTCCTCAAAGAACCTATACAGGGAGTTATGTTCAGTTACGTTTCCAACTCGTTATATTGAGTAATGTTGAGTCACAATATATTTACACCCGCTCAATATGGCTTTAGGAAAAATAAATCAATAAATGTGTATTATTAGATTGTGTATTTTTTGTTGTATTATTAGATTGTAACTACTCACCTAACTAGTTAATTTGATTTTTCCTTATATTGCAATAGTAATGTTTCTTTTTCTTTGTTAATTTATTAAAATAGTAATGTTAATTTCATAAATAATAATGTTAATAATTTGTATTGTATGCCCAAAAGGCAGGACATAGCTGATCAACATCACTGCAATTCTTAACACATGTATCTATTGATTGAAATACCTAATCCTCTATTCGTTCTTAGTGATGCTGTCTCGGTCTAGTAAGAGTCAGCTAAAGCAAGATAGTCAATGTTTCAGTTGAAATTTCTCATGAAGTGGTCGTATATACCTATTAAACGTAGGTATACCTACTTCCTACCTACATAATTGTACAGTATGACAGGTAAAAGAAGAAACATAGGTACTTTAAGGGAGTACTTTGGGACCAACTCTGGAGTATGCAAAATAAACAATCGGCTGTTCCATACCTTTTGATCATATTAGTATTGCACTAACATGTCTCATCTTTTACTTGCCATAAACATACTGTACAATCATAGATTTTTTTTGAAAGTCATAAACAGTTAATAATAAAACAGAGCACACTAATAACACGTTAGACGGTCAGATAGACACAGACAAATGAGCTAATAACAAACACGGTGTATAGGGGTTCATTTTTTATGATATGATAAAAAAAATTGTAGTAAAATTAGGAAAAATTAATTCAAGCGAAAATTGGAAATTGTGGATACCTAAATACATAATTATCAAGCGATAATAATGAATTAATATAACTAAAATTACTTTCATTACAACCCAACTAAAATGATTAAATAATGTAGAATACCATGTCATTAAAAACAACTAAAATTCTCTAACATCATGAGACATTCACAAAACACCGATCACGTGACAACATACATAAAAAAATAATCTCCCCAAGGTCACTCAAATTCGTCCCTGGATATAGGAATTTGGATATGGCGACTGATGCGCTGTACGACGAACGACCAATGTGATTTTATCTTCTTTGAAATGTGTTATTTCGCAGTTAAATCGTTAGGAAACTAGTGTATAGTGTTAAAATATCGTGCTACGATAACTGTGTTTAATTGTTAAGTGGTTAATATTACAAATAATCAATTAAATAGTTAAAATATCGAATGTGTTTGTATCGTCCGCCATTACGCTCGTTTCGACGCGTCGCCGTTCGTAGAGATCGATAGCCCTATATCTGTCTCTGTCACTCTTACGGTAATAAAATGTAAGTGCGAAGCGATTCGAATTTTGTGACTGCTATAAAATAATTTAAAATTAATTTTTAATCGGTTATAAAGGAGTAATTGGATACAATTTTGATGAAAAGTACGAAATATTCTTTTAATGTCTGGTAGCGGTACCTAATAAAATTGTAACAACCTTTTTCACACCTAGATAGGTAGGTACTTGACTGCTGGTTTTATTTGGGTTTTATGGCATCGTAATTTTTTTTTTGTAAGTAAATCTTTTGACAACGATTAATTTTTATTTTTAATGTTTGTTTTTAATTGAAAAGTATCCAGGTACGCCCAGGTAGAGCTAGGTAGATAAATTAGGCGAAAATAAAAGAAAGGCGGCTTTAAATAGGTACATCTTACCAAAAGGCTGCCTACCTACTTATGTAAGTATCTACTTAAATAATTCTATGCCAAAAGTTATCAACACTGACCTACATACTTTAGGTGACCCTGTGTTCACCTAAGTATTAAAAGAGCAGATTTTAAATTTTCTGATAGGTACCTACCTATCAGAAAATTTAAAATCTGCTCTTTTACACTTAGTGCTTAGGTAAGTACCTACTTACCTAAGCACTAAGTCTTATCAAGGGGTATCGTATTACCCAGTAACTGGGTTGTGGAGGTCAGATAGGCAGTCGCTCCATGTAAAATGCTGGTACTCAGCTGCATCCGGTTAGACTGGAAGCAGAGTCCAACATAGTTGGGAAAAGGCTAGGCAGATTAAGATGAGGTACTTACTTAAATTGATCCGTATAAACATAGCTAGGTAGGTACCTACTTAGATATGACGGAATAGCATATTTCTATAAGTATCTACAAAAACTGTCAAACCGCAATTTTTTTCCCCAGATATAAGGTTGTCTGAAGACTGAAAAATCGGCCCTTTATCTAAATAGGTTGCCGAATATAGGCAATATAATATGCATGCAATATAGGCATAAATGTAGATGGAAGTATTAAATATCAGAGGGGCAATTCACTTAATTTTATGAACGTTCACAGTCTGATCTCAGTCTCAATCTGTCAATAATACCTCTAATTTCCATACATTTTTGACAAGTTTTTGACACTAATTGTCGCTGAGATGAGATTCCGTCTAGATTTTGAACGTATTTAGGTAACTACGGGAATTGGTCTTCAGGTACCTATGTCTGTACATGTGAGGAAAGTTTTGAGGACCTACCTTCTTGAGTATAGGTAAGTGTGGATGTCTGTAGGTAAGAGTAGGGGAAGACCAAAGAGACGAAGGATGGACTGTGTGAAAGATGATATGGCTAGAAAGGCGGTGATTATCGAGATGACGACTAATAGGTAGAGAAGTACTACCTAAGTATAAAAGAAAAAGACATGTTACGCTGCCCCAAATAAATTGAGAGAAGGGTAGGAGAATTATGACGTAGGTATCTTAATTACCTAGGTAATTAGGATGACACCTAGGTGTCAGCAGAAGTCAGATGTGTCTAGGTACTAACCAACATAATTATAGATACGTAGGTATCACTGAAAAAACAACAGAATCTCTTCATAAACGGCTGTACCTTGACATAAAATAAACTATAAGTATCAGCTGGCCACCAAATTAATAACATAACACCACATCAGTACATAATAAGTAGGTATATATACCTAGGTTCTATAGGTGCATATCTACTAGTCACCTATATCAATACCAACACCGGATGCTTATTTAGCCAATCAAGGGCAATCTTGGCGACAATCCAAATCCATAACCGAACTTACCAACGAAAAACATCAGCCATAAATTAATATTCCGCAAAGAAAACACATTTCCCAGTTACTGTAACCATTAAAATTATTTCTAAGT
The DNA here is from genome assembly GCA_945859715.1 of Apamea sordens. Classification (NCBI taxonomy): domain Eukaryota; kingdom Metazoa; phylum Arthropoda; class Insecta; order Lepidoptera; family Noctuidae; genus Apamea; species Apamea sordens. The sequence goes on along the minus strand of OX243996.1, from coordinate 13,418,860 downwards.
TAAAACAGGACAAACCAAACATATTCGGGTATACGCTACCAAATTAAAAATTGATTGGGCAATTTAAATTCGTATTCACGTCTGTTCCGTCGGAAAGCTAATTTTGCCGTAACACATAACCATTTTAAAAAGACCTCTTTCCCTGAACAAATTGCAGTAGATTTGCTGAAAGCGCATGTGTCTACTTAATTTTCCCTAGTCGTCTTGAAGATGTACACTTGATATATTTGTCCGTTTCTATTTATATAGTGCGACCAATACGGGCGTTGGATTAAGTGGCTCCAGATTAAAAACTTGCCCACGCGTTTGTAATAGAATTATTTTAATGGGTTTTATATCGAGTTGAAGTGAGTTATATTGGTGATCTTATTACCTTCTCACAGACGTATGTTTCTATACAAATAATATTATAGGTTTGTTACTTTGTAACGATGAGCATGGGTTGTTTTATGGAATCGACAGCTGTTTTATTTTCTATTTGGTTTTTCAACGTCATTTAAAAGATAGGTAATGGTGGATTTTCTTGCCCATTCTTCTCCATACGAAACACCTTCTGGATGGACGGCTAGAGTCAAATATATTTCTTGTATTCACCTGAAGTTTGACGTTCAACAGTGCCTTTTATGTGCATATCTATATAAATAAAAATGAATCACCGAAATGTATGTACGCGCATAACTACCGATCGACTGCACCAAATTGTTTTTTTTTTGTGTTTGTTATTGTCAGGACAAGGTTTGTATAGAAGAAAGAAAAATATGGCGGTTCGACGTTCGCCGGGTCAGCTAGTTTGAAATAAATGATTTGACTTTGACATGAACTGAAACTGTGCCAATTTGCATTAGGCTAGCCCAGGTCAGATAGCAATCACCACATTTGAATCCCAGTCTGTCCATCATCATCATCATTCTCCTGTCTGTGATGGATTAAACCTGTTTTCTTTAATTGTACGATTATTATATAACGATTAGAATCTTGAAAAAAAACTAAAAGTATTTGACGATGCTGATTGAGATCCATAACTAATCCATCTGATAGTTCGCATATTTTTAAATGTACAAATGTGCTATCCTATGAAGCTGCAGCTAATGGTTAAAATAGCCTTAAGTGTCTACCTTGGCATTTGAAAGTCGTGTGACTCAGGGCCATATAGGTAATCCCATCGTCAATTTATTACAGTGTAATTGTATTTCACAACAGACGCTGAACAGTTCGTCGTTCAGAAATAATATTGCCTAAGAATCTAGCTGTGACTCAAAGTTTTAACTCTTTTCCAACGATGGTCGAAGCCTAACTTGTTAAGATCTATAACACCGCTTTTAGAAGCCGCAAATGAATAGAACTAAGCACCACTTTCTTCTCTAGTCAAAATTAGCACTGAAAATAGTCAAAACTACTCAACCAAACGGACCTCACAATCTGAAATCAATCAGCATACAATGTAATGGAACCCCAAAAAAGCTCCGCTCTATTCGGGTGTCATCGTATCGGCTCGCGCCGTTCGTTCGTCGTCGCCGGCGCAACCCCGGACATAAAACGTAAATAAAAATATAAATATTTCGACGGATATCGGCAGCACGTGCGCCAGCGCCGCTATAGTTTAACATTCAACTCCTGCGCATTGTTTGTTTTCACACTCGATAGCTTGCTGGATCGCGTGAGCAGTTTATTGAGTGATGCCTATGATGGAATGTCGTTTGTGATGTAACCGATTCTCAAGGCTGTTTGGAATACATCACTTTATTAGCTTAAGTGAGGATGCATGCAATGAATAGTTTTCCACCGCTTACAGGTTGCAAATTGGCTTGTTCCTGGAGATAGAGTGCGTGCTGCTGTTGGCCAATTAAAATACATTCATCGATCAGCTGATGTAATTGTTTGCAAATGCGTGAGTTACATGGCAATTGTGACGAAGGTTCAATGTCAACTTCTTTATGCTGGGAATGTATTAATCAAAACTGAGGCAGTACTGAAGCCGTCATTGACGGAATAATAATTTGGTTTTTGGCATGTAAGAACCCACTTTAATTATGCAGTGGCAATTTTTCAACCGTTTATAAGTCTTAGGATGACATTCACAAACGTCCTCACTTTGCACCATATTGGTTGCTTCCCAGCATCTCCAAAGATGTGACAGTTGTATGTCGTTAATCCTGCTCTGCCTATGCAAATTTCTAAGAGTCCCATCAGTCAGGAATGGCATGTATTCTAAAGCATTGGAACGAGAACAAAAACGGTCAAACAGATATCATAGGAATAAGCATTCCAATACCAATTCAGGCAGAAAATTATAGCAAGGAAAAGAAAACATGTAAAATAAAAAGCAAGCAGTTTTTCCTTGCTAACACCATTTTGGTACATAGAAACTTGTACTTACATCCCACTCTTATTTGAATGTGTTTTACATACACTTGGATAGTATCAGAAACACAAATGAAACAGGAATAAAGTAGATAGGTGTCTTCAGGACCAGTACAATGGGACGCTGCCTCACAGATAATTTCCTAATAGGACCACCATAGTTTATAGCCTTAGTATTCTATAGGTAACGTACCTTTGTACACCATGAAAATTAATATCAGTTTCCTTATTCTAATTTCCGAGATTTATTCGTATCGCGCCTACAATTTATTTGGTTTGAATGAATAAGTAGATTTATTTGAATTGATTGTGTTAGACCATTGTTTGTTGGCTTGTTCTCTCGACATTCAATTGTTTGGTTTTTGGTTATTTATCTTATTGTTGTTGTAGAGAAATTAATTTCAGTTCGTGTATAGAATTGTTAATGTATGTAGTTTAATAAATTCGTGCGGTTTAACGGGCTTCTATAGAATTTCCCAACTCACACATTCCTGCATATAAAAGTAAATAATGACTTGACTGCTGCAGTTACTCAAAAACTTTTCCCTCATAAACTTTATCCATGTAGTCGAGATATTTATTGGTTTTATGGTAGCATTCTTCAGAAAAACAACTGCAGATCATTATAGATATCGACGGTCTAAGTAATTATAAAGTTAGGTTGTAAAGAATGGCATCGGTGGCTTTAGAATACCTAAGTGCATATTTGTTTGAGAATAATAATCATTTATTTGATAAAAACGTGTACAAAAGGTGTAGGTACCTACATTTAGCTAAGGTGGCAAATTTCCCATACAATTATAGTGCCTAAAAATAAACTACAACGAAAATAAGACTGCTAAGACTGGTTGTCAGACTTCTGCCCGTAACGACTGTCCAGTCATCTTAGATACTTAGGTAGGTACCTAATTTTTCTGTAGTGTTTCTATGCAAATATTCATTTATTATTTTTATTATGGTGTCATATTATTATTGTAGGTATGGCCAGACAATCTGAGTAAGTAGGTAGATAGGTAAATGCAATCAAGGTAGAGATTTACATTTTTATTGAGTGACAATGAGTATTTATTATTTTTTTATTAAAATTGTAACAAAGATGAAGCAAATTTTATTTATAGGTAGGCAGATAGGTTTACCTCTTAAATAGATATTAAATAGGCTCTTTATAACGCTCCGACGGGAGCCAAACACCAAAGGTACTGACATTCTATACAATCAAGTATTTTCTAACTGAACAGACAGCTGTAGGTACTGGTGGGAAGTTTGTTGCGCCACTTCTTCTTCCCAGCGAAAGCACTAGGAAGTGGCGCAGGGCGGGCGTTTTGGGGGACTGCCTTTTGTAATTTTGGCGTTTGAAAAGTGCTGACTCTCAGCCTAATTTGAATAAATGACTTTTGATTTTGATCCAAAACTTTAGGCGTAATTTGTCGATTGTCGATAGGGTTGATTATCCTATCTATGATTTAAAATTCCCAAAAGAATAGCAAAATTCTTTGTTAAAATAGGTATAAGTACCGAATAGTGTCTAGAAAGTGGAAGGTGGAGGTATAGGAACAAAAAAGAGGGTCGGGACTCGGCAGTCGGCGCCGGTCGCGTCGGCTGAAAATACCCGCACCCACCCTTCATGAGACTGGTTTACATGGCGGTGGAAATATTTTCTTATTTTACGGTAGGTATTTTTGTTTTTCGTTTACACTTACAACTGAGTGTAAAATGAGGGCTTAGGTTGCATCATCCCACTGCTGGGCAACGGCACCTCCCCATGACTTCCAGCTCTTTCGATCCAGGGCTAAAGTGGACCACTGGTCTTTAGTTTTCTCCAGCTCGTCACGCCATCTTCTTCTAGGCTTAGGTATTACAGAATAAATGGTAGGTAAGCACCTAGTAGTATATATAGGGGATAAGCGAAATCAGAAGACACTTGAATGATTTTATTTAGAAGAGTAAAATATTCTATGAAAATAATATAGGTAAGTAGGTAATGTCTTTTATTTGGAACAAAGTAGTTACTCACGCATTTTTAAAGACAATGTAAAACAACCATTTCTATGTAAGTTCCTAATTTAATAATACCTAATACTTACATCCTGATTATTTTTCTATTTGCCTGGTGAAATTTTAATAGTAAAAAATGAATGTAAAATATTTGTTTGCAGACATTATAAGTTTCAAAATTACTACCTATATAAAAATATTAATTAAACAAATTAAAGCCTAAAACATCTTTAAATAAAATCCTAAAACTTTACATTTAACCTCAACACACAAATTCACACGACACAGCCATTAATCTACCAATCAAACATCCAATAGATAACAAATCTAAACCACAACCAATATTTGAACACCATATTTTTAATTTCTAAACTCCGCTCCGTATGGCCTACACACAATGCGCGCGTTCCCAATCGCTCGCGACAAAAAAGTCGGCCATTTTGTGTACGTGTGAGCCGACCCGGCCCCTCCCGCCACACTAGAGGGGGGCGCTATACAAAGACTTCCTATAACTTGATACTCGCGACGTACGAAAATAGCCCGTATTGTTACATAGTAAGGATTATATTAGGTGTCTGTTTGTACAAGATAGGGTAGTATACGGGCTGTTTATGTAGCCAAAACTGCCGCTTCATACAGCGACGGCGTCACAGCCATCACTTTCATTATTATTGGGCGATTCACGGCGTTTACCCGGCACTCGCCGAGAATCTCTGTTCCGTTGTTCAATTAAAATCTAGGCGATTGTTATTTTGATTGTTTCCGTTTTTGATGTAGGTATTGTGTTTCATTTTTAGCTTGCTTTTGCGTGTACATAGGTACGCGTGGGAGTTTGACAGTTTTTGTTGTATTTGGTGCTGAAATTGCCCAAAGGCGTATGATAAATTACTTGAGTGTTACTGTAAGTTCAATCTGTAATATTCTACATATTTTACATTTCAACTTAAATTCTGTTAATTAAAATAAAATAAAAACAACAAACTGATGTGCCCATAAGTATATTTTACACATGTTGTCCCCCAGTGGCACCGCATTACGATCGAAACTTACAGCGGCCCGTTCCGCAGACCCCATTTTGGTTTTTGGCGAAAGCCAAACATTTGGTCCATTTACACTCTTAATAGCCCATCCTTATTAAATTTATACTGGATACTGTTAAAATTTCAGTTGTTTAATTACACGGAATTTTGGCCCAGGGAAACCGTAATGGGCGCAGTGTGCGGACGCAGCAAAATTAGGTGGTTAAACCAACAGGGTATATCATTCTGTGTTTAGGACGAGTTATATTGTTGGTATCCGCTTCCAAGCCTGGATAGACAGATAGACCCACATACTTATACAAAATACACTTATTATCAGCATGCGACGATCAGCTGATGTTCTCGCGACATTTGTTCATCTGACATCTGTGGAATTTAAGAGAACTTCAAATAAAATTCAAGACTCTAAATACCCGACATAACTGTTATAAGTCTATTCCCGTCCCTCAAACGGCTGATAACCCTTGTTGAGACATTCACCGTTTTATGTTATGAGTGCGTCGTAAAATAAAAGTGCATCAACGGGCCTCCCGTTTGCATTGTCCGCGATTAAAAACCGCCCGACTCCAAAACTGTGTAGTTTCACTCGGCCACCGCATTCAAACTCGCCTCTTTAATATAGCCGCTTTACCAGGGTTCCTTTACGATTATTTAGTCGTAAAAATCAAAGTTATAGGCTATTTACACCCGTAACTGTATGTTAATCTTTGTTTTACGAGTGTGCGGCGGCTTATTATTTAATCGTTAATCACTTAACACTTGAGGTTCGTGTATGGTAGGTTTTATACCCCGTAATCTTGATCCTTGAAGAGATTACTCTACATTGTACTGGATTTATTCCGTGCCAGCTATTTTTAAACGCCTAGAGGAATTTATCGCGAGCCTAAATAGCGAGTTCGCTATGATTCATACTACGTTTACGTTGTTCTTGAATTAAATTACGCATGCAAATGTGGTTTGGGTTACGATAATGCTGGCCGTCTGTCTATGGCTTCATTTAGAGACATTTTTGGATTGACTGCTAGAAAAGGATGTGGATTGTCATGCAAATTTTTGCCATGGATTTTACGGCTAGGCACTACGCAATGTTTGATTTAGAAAGGAGGAAATATGTATTTAATCGTGACAAGCATTTGATAGATGACCAAATAACTGTTCAGTAGGTATGTAGGTAGGAATCTACACGGCAATGTTTCGCCTTTCGCCTTCGCGTGTTAGCAACGTGTGTAGTCTCACGTAGCACTATTTAAAAAATAATACTTGCTTTATAATATAAATCACTAGGGACCTACGCTACTTATTATACCTACCTTGTACACATATAAGATCATGCTAATTAATTTGCAGGTTTTGTATTAAATTAATAAAAGATTTTTGTGAATAATTGGATAAAAGGGAGTCGGCCATCCCGTCCTTACCACACGCATTCCATTGAATTTAACAAGCGTGAGGTACAAACAGCTGACTGTGTATGCTATATAAAAATAGCCGTTTAGCGCCTGTTATTTATTAGATAGATGCGTATGTATTAAAATCAATTATTACGAAATCAAAAAATAATTATCAACACAGTTCAAATGTGCTGTGAATATTTATTATTATGTAAGCCTAAGATATTGAACCTTGCTCCAAGACAGCATCTAAGACAGGATAATCACTAAAACGCTGTAACTATGGGCAATTTTATTAAGTGACAGAGGTGGCAGAAATCAACCGACATTGTTCCCATAATTTGCGCAGTGGAATCTCATTGGAACAGAGACATTAAACACGAGTGTCAGGACCTCAGACAATATTCTACACATCGTTCAGTGTCTTATAAATCTACCTATGCTCCAACACATAAAACAGCCCACAACACAGTCCATCCCAATGTAATCTGAACCTTATTTTCTCCATAAAAGGCATCATTTCCTGGAGTGTCTTTTAAAACATATTTGAATGTGTTCGAACAATGTTTTAAATGTCGTTGAATTAACTGCGCGGACGCATTTGATTGCATCGCAATTTGCGTTGTTATTTCTCGAAGGGAGAGTGACTTATTGATAGTACGTTTATATTTTTTGATTAGGTACGTGTTTAATATTTTACTGTGTTTTTTTAAAGCTGTATATCTTGAATTGTTTTGCTAATTGACGGGCGGAGAAAAATATCTAGACACGCTATATTTTTTCTTGAAAATAATAAGTACTTACCTACCTAACTAAATGTTATACCTGTCTCGTTTAGATATTTTCACCTGTAGTTTGTTATCATTTGTCGAGACTCAGAGCTATTAATTCGAAGTTTTTTAATACTTACAGAGTGTAAGTTATAAAGATAATCAACGAATTTGATCAGTAAAGAGCTTCATGAAAATTTTAAAACCGTTTATAGATCAGCAATTTTATCAGGCCCTTATACTACAAAATTAAATGGATGATAATTCGATTATAAATGAGAAATAAATTGACTAGGCATTTAATTAGGATTGGCACTGAGTGGTTAATTTTGCCAGAAACGGAATATGACTTATCTTAATGGTTTTGCTAATCAATACATTTATCCATCAAGATTATGACTATAATTTTAATGCGGTCAATTTACTGAATAAATGTTTACTTAGCTTGTATGTTGTTCTAGGTGCAGTTTATGAATATTGATAGGCTACTGAGGTTAAAAGCCTTCCATACATTTTATACGTAGGTATACCTATAACCTATAACTATTATGTTAGCAATCTTTTGAAGAGGCTTGAATTCCTCATTCATAATTTTATATGGTAGAAAAGAAAGAAAGAAAAATAGGTTTATTTGTCACATAAACTCGAATAATAACGAAAAATAAATTCAAAATAAATCTGTAATTAAGAGCACTAAACAGAAATAGTGGACAGCGGCGCATCATGACTGTGACAAGAAGGATTCCACTCAGCATGATACTGTGCTGTAGGGGGACCCACAGCAAAGTCGTTATCCGAAAAGGACACTTTAAAGATCATGCCATTACAAAATATAACATAAATGCTTTGCTGGGATCCATAAACAAACTCACAATGCCTTAACAACTAAAATTTGGTATACCTACAGTCTTTACTTATTCAACTGTAAATTTTGTTCCTTTTCGATGAAAATATTCCTGAAATTCTTAGGTACCTAGGAAGTCTAAGCCACTATCAAACCCCATAACTTCTGCCAGCGCAAGGTGTTCTAAACAAAATATCCACTCTTAAACTATAGTTCCTACATAGATGCGAGCTACAAGAACAAGGGAAAAGCTCCAGTTTCCGTGTCGCAATACCCTTGGGCCTTGTAGCTTTATCGTACCTTGTCGTGAAGGAACATCCTTTTACAGTGCCCATAAGTTACTGGCACAGCCTAACAACCGAGCCTACTGCCTACCACCAGTACCACCATATTGTAGATGGAGCAGGATAAAGGAATGTTCGCATTCTGATTTATACACTGCTAATTGTCTGGTTTTGTGTTTCAGGACGGTATTTGGTGCAGACTGTTATGTATTTTGTGGGTAATTTTATCTTTGTTCTGTATATCCGCCTTGTTATTTATTGGAACGTATAAGGACTTACTTATCGGTTGACTATTTGAAGGTCCGTGTATACAATTCTACGAATTAAATTAAGGTCTGTATCTACATTAAAAAACAAGAGAATAACGAAAGGATACGCGCCACTGAATAATTCAAAATAAAACACGTTACCATATCTAAGCACTTAATTCGATAAACGGACGCTCCCTACTTTGAGGTTCTCATATAAATAAATAAGAAAAAAAACAAGAGACATACAACATACGAAAAATTCGAATGACGAATCAAAACAAAGTCCAAGCGGTTATTTAAGTAACAGAATAAATCGGCTCGCATTTCGGTCACGTCCGAAGCCAGTCGTGACAGAGTATACATCACGGTGAGATAAAGGCCCTTCGTATCATTGCCTGTGCCCACTCACGGTGCTGCTTTGGAAAAAAAAACGGAGAATATGCTCTTTAGCACTTAGCGTGATTCAGTACTGTGTTTTGTTGTTCTCTAGGTCTTGGATTTTCTATTGTTGTTGGGAAATAAAGACACTAGCACTAAGACCCAGTGTAGCAAAAGAGAAATACAAAGCAAGATTCTTGAACCAAAGTTATGGCATGGCCATGACATGTTTTTGGTTATTTAACTTATTTTCTTTGTTGTCTTTAATGGCATCCTCATTTGACCTTCTTGCACGCATTCCCAATACAGACTGAATGTAAAAGCACATGTCTGCATGTGAAAAAATAGAAAACACAATACCTACTTAATCAGGTTGCCTTGTTGAAAACTAGTCTCAGAATCAAAGGGCTTCTGTAATATAATAAGAGTAAAATGAAAACTGCTCATTACCACTCGGTGTGTGAACGAACACTATGTGCATTGGTAATTTTTAAGACCGCATAATGATACGTTGTTACCATGCAAAGCGCTCAGAAGGCGTAATGAGGTATAATGCAATGTTGTGACCGATGTATATGTACCTGTTTTATTGATTGCCAGTTGTTTGAAGAAAATGTTTCTACACAAATTACTTATATGGTGAACACACACGTAGCTATGTTGAGACAGCATATATTACCAATGTAAACCTATTTGTAAGTATTTACATATCGATACAAAAGTCGTCACGGAATGTATGTTTTTTCTTTGGAAATCCTATAAATCTTTGGCCAATCAATATTCATGAGTAATGCTAATGTAAAACATGTGACTTCTGTATTAAAGTACTATGAAAGATACTGGTAGTTGGAAAATCAAATTAAATGGAGGTTGTAAATTTATTGGTTTTACCGGTTTCTTAACTGAAGTATTGAGGCCCTTGACTTTTTAGTTTTTATAAAGAATATTTATTAAACATTTCGACTTAGGTTATATACCTAGAGAAAAATTACCAAAAAAATCTACTAGTGAGGTAACCTTTAATCGACCTTTTTACCCTTGATCTATTGACTGATTTAAAATGGCGGCAAGAACATGTTTTTTGCATTAACCGCTGATGCATAAGAAACCTATTAGCTCCTAAATATCGGCAGAACGGCAAGACAAAAGAAAGACATTCGACTCCTCAAGCTTATTATTCATCCTTCAGGCATTGCATTAGGTCCAAAATCAGATACCACACTCCACCAAGTTGCATGGTAGAAACATACACCTCATACAAACTATACAGCCAATTATCGCACCCAATAACGCTAACTATTCTTACACTACCATCAGTCATGCACGCACACGATCAGATATTCGCACCACAGAATAAACAAGACTAGGCAAAAAGGCAGGCAGACTCTGCAAACAAGAATAAGTTGGCAATAATTTATTCAAGTGTGAGTTATGTAGTATTAAGTTTATGTGGGCGGAGGGGTGCGGGGTGCGGGGGCCGCTATCTGCTGGCAGACACGAGGACCTGACTTATGGAGGGACTGACTAAAGACCTCTACTAAGGGTTGCCTGAGGATTTATATTGGATGTTATTTAGCATCGGGCTGTGATATGATTGGAAGAATACCGGTTTTGTGGTACCATTGAGTATAAAATGTGAAGGTGTTTAAATTATATAGGTATCTTTGACATTGGTAAAACAAATTGGACCCTTAAAGCAACTATCTAGCTTTCGTCCAAACCCAGAAATAAAATGACATCCTAATCTGTCACTGAAATGATTCATCATCTGCTTAGCCTTTTCCCAACTATGTTGGGGTCGGCTTCCAGTCTAACCGGATGCAGCTGAATACCAGTATTTTACATGGAGCGACTGCCTATCTGACCTCCACAACCCAGTTACTGGGTAATACGATACCCCCTGGTAAGACTGGTTGTCAGACTTTCGGGCTTTAGACTACCCGTAACGACTGTCAAAGATCCACGAATGACAGCTTTCCGAGGCACGGAGGGGTCTCGGTATGTAAAGATGGTCACCCATCCACAGACCAACCGCGGCAAGCGTAGCTTAACCTGACCGATCGACCTGTGCGGCTGTTATTATTTAGCCACGGGCCCCTCACTGAAATGATTAAGTTATTGAAATATATTCAAATGAGAAAATCTGAAAACCAGACATGAAAATGCTATGGATGAAAAATGTAGGCTACAGACAATACCATAAACATTTAAAAATACATTTTCCTAGCCTTAAAATCCCACTGTAAAACAAAGGAACGACAATTCTTCGTGTTACCATAGTAACACAGTCGCTAAACGCGGCTGATTCTCAAACTTTCATTGGAATGCAGATGTTCGCTTCTTTGATTTAGCTTTTCCACTTCGCTTGTTGGATAATTCATGCCCAATGAATAAATGAATACACTGCGAGGTACAAAAACGGTAGGAAAAACTGTGTGAATTTGTAGGTGAGACTGTTATTTTTTACACTGTGGCAAGCAAATTAATATCTTGCTTTGATTGAATTATTGTCGAAGGATGAAAGAAATATAGAGTGGTGTTAATCGTTTATCAGTATTGTGGTATGCATATTTTGTTGGTAAACAGAGGGGCTCGAATTTAAGGGTTTAGTTATAGTTACTTATCGGTAGTGAAAAATCGACTTTTGAGATTGTAGTCAAAGAAAATAAGTAGTGAAAAGCCAGAAAGACCATCACAGGATAATTATGTTACTATTAACAATGATTCAACCATCCAAAATGATCAAGTCATTAAAAACAAACAATCTATTTCGAACTTATAAAAACCTAGATGAAAATTCGATACTTAGGTACCTACCTAAAATTTTCTTTTATTTTTCAGATGGCCTTAGCAAACATGGAGCCAAGTGCATATTTTTGCTCATAGTGAATATGTACCAGAGGACGAAATTCCAGGACGATCAAAAGAAATATTGAACATTGTCATGCACCTTTGGCAACCGCTGCTACCACCCCGAGCCCACCAAATGCCACGATGCACAACTACTAAAGAAAGCCTTAACTTATTGCACGACAAGACGGAGATATTATATAAAGACTGTGTTGGGTTTGTTTTATGTTTATATTTAAAGGCAGTAAGGGTTTTAAGTAACGAGCATGAACTTTGAGTTTTCAGGGGACTCTTTGGTAGTATTTTTGTAAGATAAGATGTGATAAAAGGTCAACGCAAAAAATGAAATACATAATTTTTGAGGACAAAGTATTGTAGAAGGTAGCTCCCTACATACCGACTTCTTTGATTTTGATAATATTATTGTTATTATTTCATAGCAATTTGTTTCAGGAGTCTTCGGAAACTTGTATATGATCTTAGAGTAGGCAAATAGTACCTATTTTTTGGTAAATGCTAACCTAAAACGTAGTATGAAAATATTATTTTCCCGAAAAGTAGTTGTCCTGAAAAAACTCAAGCAAAGGTAGATGCAAGACTAGTTGCTAGTACCTCAGTATTTATGTATCAGTAGATAGGTACAGTAGCGGTCCAAAGCGGCGCGCCAGTTTCACGAAGCAATAGATTGACACTTCTGTTTAACTTACGACCTTCTTCTAATGAGTAATTCCTATACTTTATAGTATACACACACACACTCTATTCACACACTCAACACACACATTCTCGCATTCGTTTGCAATTACTTTGAATACTTAATCACGGTATTGACTACAGTTCACTTATTCGTAAAATTTTAGGATTATACCCACAGATATCAAAATAAATAAATTATAAGGTATAAATAGAACGTTGTTCATTGTGGGTTAGCGACGTGTGTTCTATATCTATCTATATATTAGCGGTGTTGTAGTTCCTTTTAAAATGCAAGCAAATTTGAACATTGAAATTAAAGCGAATATTATTGCGCTGCGTAAAATTGGACTTAATATAACACAAATATCTGATGAAACCGGACTGAGTGTAAGTGTAATGATTAAATTATTTTATTAAACAGTTTATCTTATTAAAGTAGAACTGCTGATCCTTATTTTTTTAAAACGTTTTATAAAGTCTAAATAGAAGAAAATATAATTCCGAAGTAAATTTATTTAACCTAGATTATTGAATGATGGATTAATATAACTATAAGTATTAATTCTATAAATATATGTAACATCTCTTGTCATTATAATTTTGTTTCTAAATCGTAGGTAATATTAGTATTTTGCTTAGTAGCCTAACAGTACTCCTTTTTTTTATTTTAGAGAAGTAATTCCATGGCCGGCACGACCTCCTGACCTCAGCCCCATAGAAAATCTATGGGGTTTAATCACACAGCGATGGGACGCAAGGAATGAGAGGACTGATGAGCAATTGAAGCTGCATTGCCTAGAAATCTGGGAAAATATAAGAGGAACAGACATATGTAGTAATATTGTAGGGTCGATGCGCCAGCGTTTATTTGATTGCATTGCTAATAATGGGGGTTATACGAAGTATTAAATTATAAGTTGATTATAGCAATACTAAAATTATATTGTGATATCCGTAATAAGGATTATTTTGAGGTTTAGCTTCAATCTTCTTTTCATAATGAAAATGAATACTTAAGCTATAACCGCAATAAGTCCTAATAAATACGATTTGTTAACTTTGACATTTGAGATAGGCAACTTAGGTAGGCTACTACTACTGAGTAATTTAATTGTATTGTGACAAGGAGTCCACACTTTTTTTATTTACGTGGGTAGATTTGCTAGTTGTAGTTTGTTAAAGTACTCTAACAAACTACAACCAGCAATCTACCCACACAGTGGTAATTAAAGGACAATATTATTATATTAAATTGAATCTTTGCGACAAACACACTTCTATTTTTTCTAGTCCTTTAAACCAAATACAACCTTATTGCATTAAACATATGGTCTTAAATCGAACTGGATTCAAGTCATCGACCGACCCGTGAGTGATAACAAAAGCATTCCTGAGCGATAAGGTTTTTTTCTAAGTGGCTACGGACTAATGAGTGAATACAAATAAAATAGACTATATTACGTGCAACGAATAAATTTACAAAACGCTTAGTTACGGTGAACCGCTATTACCTGCTTAACTTCAATAAATTGTTCTTTATGAGAAAATAAACTGTTTTAACTAGACGTTTATTTATTTCTAGTTTATAAAATTATAACGAATAAACAATTTGAAATTACTTATAAAACATTTTTATTTTTAACCCCATATTACAATAACAATATAATAATAACAATATAATAACTTATTATTATCGTTTATTAATCTATCGAATAATAAAAAAAAACGATAAAGATTATTGTTGGAAAAGAAAAATTAAAAGTCCCATCTCGAGATTGGAACCCAGACCTATGCGTTCGATAATCTAATACGTAAGACTACCAGCTATCGGTACTTGATGAAATGACTTCAATTTTAGCAATGGTATGAACCAACCAAAGTCATGCGTAATTACGTAGCCTATGTGCAAAAGCGACGGTATGTTTTTTGTTTCGTTCGACGCCAGCCAGTGTGCGAATTCTGAGATTCTGAGATGTGCGTTCTGTGTTGATACATCACTACACACAGACGTAGGTACGGACGTTACCGCGCGTTCACAGCAATACAGTCCTTAAGCTGGTAATCAATTAATGACTTTTGACTGTACATATTAAATATATTAAACGTTCATTTAGTAATAGGCGTTCAATATAAGTGGGTAGTATTTTTGTTCGAGAGCCGATTCAATTTTGTTGTGCAATGTAATTGAGCACTTATAGCTTCGGGCTTTGGCTTCAATTACGAGAGCTTTTTTGGTCTTTTTATGAGCTTCTTAAAAATAAGATTTTGTGTGGTCTTTTTTTGATTCTGCGAGACGAATTCTCTGTGGTTTTTCGCGTGTAAAATATTTTTTAACAAGAAGATGCACAACCGATATCAACATTATGTTAATGTAGGTATTTCAGTTTTATTATTTAAAGATAGCATTACAATTTCTATTTTTTTAAATAAATGAAAAATTGATGATACTATTTTACTGTTCCCTATATTGTTTTTCAGGCCGGTCTACATGTTAAGGCTTCCGCTTTGCCCGGGTTTCCCTCATGTTACCCAAACCGCAGCAGATGGTAAAGGGTTATTTAATAGGGGTGTTGGAAGGTGGCAGGCTTACTTACAACCTGCCATTATTTATATGTGCACCATTAGGTTCTTGATATGGACTCGGTTATATTTATGATAGAACTTGCAAAATATGGTGCTGATATAAAATATTGTCGCATAATTATGTTAGTATCGATTTCTGGATATTTTTGGTTTTGTATATTATATTTATTGTAAAGTCTGATTTATTTTTGATTTGCTAGACTAAAATGACAGTTTGATCCTTTTTTGTCAACTTGACATAACTAAGGATACATTAGCTGTCAGTTTGGTCTTGCAAATTAAAAATCAGAGTTTAGCAGTTAATAAGTACAGAAAGTAGCAAATACTTACCACAATTACATGTTAAGGTCGTTTTACCTATGACAAAATTGAAGCTCCTCCTAGTTCCTCGATTTATACGTGGAGCCCATTGCTACGAAGAGACTGATAATACTACTACTTAAGTAAAGTGTAAACTACTTAAGTTCTAAGATAGATATTGGTGACTAGAAAATTTCTGTAGATACATAGGTACCTACGTTTGATTGCGTACAGTAGGTAATGATAGATTAGAATGATAACACTAGCTACTGATTAATCAGATCACGATATCTCAGAAATAGAGTGCCACTTCCAACTGATTCAGGCGTGTTCTTTAGTAAAGCCACGCCTTAAACAATACAATTATTTAAAGCCTTTTAATAGAATTTGAATAACAGATGTATAAATATAATTGGCCACTTATGATACCCGTCACATAACAGAAATACAAAGAAATAAATCATTGCTTGAAAAGTCTGTAAAAACATGGAAATATATTAAAGTTTTTTTTTCTATAGATAAAATGCTAATTTACTAGTTAGTATCGTCTATCGACTCAATAATGTGTAATTAATTAGAATCTCGACTATCAATAGGCAGAACAAACTAGTTTTGTGGGTAGCTAGGTACCTAAATTGATACAGACATAAATATTGCATCAGTGAATATTTCAATAGATTATACAAAATATATGGAAAATAGAAAAATTTTGTTTTAAAAAGCTATATTTTTACCTATTTTATTTACTTGAGGTTGTAGGTGTTTGTGCGTTTAAAAGGTTAGTAGGTATATATAAATCTATAGAAATAAATTAAATTGGAATGCCTGTTTGTAATGTCAAAATATTAACAGCTTTTTACCTATTGCATATGAAAGATACACCTACGGTACTTATAACAAAAAAATAATTTTAAATGGTTGGACCGTTTTAAATGAAATTTAAATGGGGTACCTATTTTGAACCCTGGGGAAGGACATAGGCTACCCTATCGACATACAACGCGATCACGCGACGAAAGCATTGGCCAATTCCTGCGACCAATTCCCTTAATTAAAAGCATTCAAAAAGTAGTCGCAATCTCATCTCAGCGACAATCAATGTCAAAAACTTGTCAAAAATGTAGGGAAATTACAGGTATTTTTGACAGATTGTGACTAAGATTTGACTGTGAACGTTCTTAAAATTACGATAATTGCCCCTTGTACGCGTTATCGATAAATAATTTTAGGTAGCTACAGAAGACGTGAATGGGAAATTATTATGTAGGCACATAGGTATTATTTAAGGTAACTGATACCTTCCCTTATATGGTAGATCACTGTGACATTAAGGTAGGAATTGTTCTCACGACTAGTCGCGACCATTTGAACTGCACTTAGAACCTAATAAATAACGGTACAGTTACTGAATGTACCTTCCTAAGTAAATATAAGAGCTCAGTTTTACAAAGGAAATATAATCCAAGACTTCACGACTGCAAAACCATTGATATAAGAAAGAAGGCATAAACATGCGGTACAAATTAAAATAGGAACGACTTGGAAAAGATAAATGACTACATTTAGTTAATAGATAGAGTTTTCCTTACCTTTAACGATGATCGCGTATCAGGGCACTCATTAACACTAATTGACTTAATCCTGGTTAAACGGTAACTTAACTTTGAACTCTCACTGATCTTGTAGAACTATTATTTGATTATCTCTCATAGATATCTGAAGGCAAGCGTGCACAAGAAGGATTTTTTCAAGACTAAATGGCTAACAACAAACTGGCCCTAACACAATGGCCTCAAACGTATATTTAACTTCGATAAAACAAAACAAAAACTTAGCTAACAAAACGGTTTAGCCTTTTGTAGAGAACGCGTTCGCGGAACCCTGTTGTTACGAAAAAATAAAATATAAAACAACGTTTTTGTTAAAAAATGTAACCCTTACAGCGACAAAGAACCATTTTTTGGGCCCCAAAATGGGTTAACTGTGTGACGCAACCTTGAAAGGAAGTATAATAAAAAATTATTTTCAGAAAAAAAACTGAGAGCACCTTTCTCTATTATATTGCGAATAATATCCGTAAGAATCCCGCAATGTTTGGCCTTGTCCGTACCGATTTTATTGCACCGTAAACCACTAAAAAGTACCTTGTTAGAGTAACATTGACAATGTACGAAGGTGTTCCGGACCATTAGGCTTGTTACGAAACAAAGGTATCTAGATAATTACACCTTCGGAGCTTTTTTAGAAGAAAGTCTTTCTCCCATTGTGTAAAATTGTGCAAAATTATTAATTGTTATGAATGTTTTGTCACGCGCAATTTTGCAGGTAATGAGGACAATAACGACATTTCTTTATTCAACAAAGAAACTTTGATTTTTGTGTTACCTACATATTTCAGTTTGTTTCTTACCTTGGCTGTACACAGTGCGTGATTTTGGTATTCTAGTTTGCCAGTAATAAAAATAAAAAGTCCGATCTGTGAATAATTTTTTTTGGTCGTCATTTTTACATTGGTAGGTAAGTTTTTTTTTCAACTATGAATTTTAAAATTAATATTCTAATGACGCATTATTTAGGCGGACGTATAAGTCTTAGCTACTATAGTGCTGCCAGTAAATAAATCACTGGCAATATATAGATAGTAGGTGCATTTGCATATCTAGGAGCGGGCACGTAGTGGTCGAAGCCACAAAGCCGACTAATGGGGCGACAATCGGCGCCACATTTCATAATCATCGCCTATTTTGACTGGACAATATCGGAAGCTTACAGTGCCGCTCGTAGTACGGACGGTAGATTAGATACTGTTACTATCTGTTACTGTTAGAATGTCCGTCGTATACTCGTATTTATTTAGTTCGAGATTATTATAAGGCTGCAATATTTACTGGACATGTTGGTTTTCTTCATTTTCTTTACTCATAAAATTAAATTTATTAGATTCCGCGGAAAACTTTAACCCTAGATACTATTATAATAAATCACAGCTTGCAACATTTTTTTTTGTTCTCATCCTTTATAAAAAGGAGGCGTCCGGAAAGCAGTTTTACGAGGTTTATGAAGAAAATCTTGTCAAACTGTTTTCCAGCCATTTCCTTTTTGAGTAGTTAGGTAATTATTAAACTCCTACCTAATTACTTACCTGCATTTCTTAGTGCCTAATGAAATGACACCAAAACTTTGTTTAAAACCTAATAAAGTTAACCAATAAAGACAACACGTCCATGTTAACAATTTGACTCTTACAGCGCCTATATTTCGTTTCTAAGGGCTGTTTTCGTATTTCAAGTGACGCTACTGACGTGCGGTTGACTGTATCTTCATATAATTTTGAATCGAAATAGATCAAAAGCATCAAACGCTCCTACAGCACTCGGAACATCAGCGACCATCATTATCGCGCGTTTGTTCGACGTATCAGGATCACAATGCCGCTGCCAAATGCGACCGGACTTATGATAGGACACTTTTAATGCACCATTCACTGACGCTAATAGACCGTAATGGGTTACGTAGCTGAAATATGGATTGGACTATAGGTTTCCGGGTTGCTCTGGTACTATAGTTGATGGTGTGATCTGCTTTTGTCATAGGATTCAGAGCAGATGTGGGTAGTTCCAAATTAGGCATTGATTGTATAAAAACAAGTGAACATCAACGTCGATGTTCTTTTATTACAATAGGTATTTAAAGTAAAAGTCGTCGATTGTCTCTTACCTATTTGGAATAATCGTCATCGTTTTTTGCACACAGCAAAGGTTTGGAACAAAAATAACGTTTTTTTTTTAATGCCTTTTAATTGTAACTATGAAAATCATTTTTCAACAACTTGTGCAACATGTTGTACAACAAAAGAAATTATTTATTCTAAGGATTTTTTCATAATGCCTGTAAATATTGTTACTTTGAAAAACATTTTTACTAGGTTAACGCCTGTGCCGAAAACGTTGAACATAAAAAAAACTGGTACTTCTATTTTAGATCGATTGCTCAGTTAAATAGCTATTTAAATATACTGAAACATGTTAATACATGAATTTAATTAAAACCCAATTCCGGCCACTACAGCACTTAGAAGACACAACACATACCTACCTATCTATAGATATTCAAATATACGCTTCGGCATTTCGGGTCGGCTCATTACACTTAATTGTAGGGTCATTCGCGGACGCCCATTAGGCCCTGATGGGTGGTCCCAGGCCAAAATAGCTGCACTAATGCCCGGGCAAAAAGTTAGGTACCGGTTAGGAAGTATTTAGTGAGTAAAAAATTAAAACACCCTCTTACTAGTGGGGTGGTTAAATAACAATTAGGATTCGTGTTAGTGTTAGGATGATTTTAAGTACATAATTTAAGTGTTTATAATAGGTAGTATTTGTTGTAGGTATAAAGTGGCTGGGTACTGGCCTGAAAAAAATATGGCGAGGTATGAAAGTTGAAATATAAAGGAGCATGCATTCAAAACCACATTTTCTTTTTATCAAACCACCCATATATTTCCAGTAGGTACCTATTACGTGGTCCACACTTCCAAACAATGGTTCATAAACATTTCAACTTATACCTACACTTTAAAAGGAAAACAATTTCTCGCTTACTTTGCGTTCAAGCGACTAGGGAAGTATGTGCAGGCATAATAGATAAGCCTAACAGTAAGTCGCCTTAACAGCTTTTGTTTCCGAGAAAATATACATTTTTCATAAACGCCCGAGGGCGGTGTGATGGAAAATTGCCTGTAATACATAAGATACAACGGTCATAATTGTTTGAATTAGGTACAATATTAAAGGCTAAACAGCGCACGTGTCGGGAAAATTGATCCCTTTTAGAGCGATTTACAACAATTTATAAGATATCTGTGTTGTGATGGGTTCCCGTTGGAACTATTCAGTTGTTAGGGTGATGCTTGGAGTTCTGCAGGAGCCCGGCTTTAGGGACTTTAAGACTATGAAGCTTATTCGATATCAATTTATCGCAAACAGGTTGCAATTTTGAAGGTTGCATTGCAATGTTCACATCAACATCGTAAGGAAACCGGCATGTTCTAGAACCAAAAAATCGAAGACTTGTGACATCTACCAACCCGTACTGGGTCCACGTGGTGGAGTACGGCCCACTCCCTCTCACCGAGGTGAGGCCTCTGTGTCCCAGCAATCAGCACATGGGGACATTATATGCTGATTATGAAATGTTTGTGTTGAACTCGCAATTTGCTACTCTATAAGTTGTTTTTTTTTTTTCAAGCAGACTTAATGAATCAGGCGACTAAATACTTGATCGTTCCCTTACATCGCGTGCACACAGCCTAAGTGTTTCTGCTAAGCGAAGTGCAGTTCTTTAATGACGACACGCTACCAAAGTAGTACAGTCAACAGCAAAAGTAGATGATCAAAATCAGAAATTCAATACTAATGAACGGAGTTCGCGTCAGAACTGTGTGGCGTCGAAGTGATTAAAAAGTATGTGATTGTAAATTATACCAAACATCTACTAGTACAGCTGCCATAATTATAGCTGCGGACTCCGTTCATTAGTATTGAATTTCTGATTTTGATCATCTACTTTTGCTGTTGACTGTACCAAGCTGAAAGTAGGATTGATTATGGGGAATATCCGTCACCTGACAGTGTCAGTTCGTGACGGCTATTCTCCATGATAAATCCTACTTTCTGAGGTCAAAATGATAATCAACATGTTATAGATGTCTTTTATTTTGTTTGTCTTTAGTTTTGTCACTGCTCTCCTACCGCTGCGCTGCGAAAATGCCTTCTTTTCTCTCGGAAAAATTCCAGCCATTTTCTCTTCATTGACTCAATCAGTCCTTTAGAACCTTGACGACTATATCCTTGTCAGGTGTCCAGTCAGTCACGTCCTTCCCTATCAGTCAAGGTGCATTCGGGAGACATGACCACTTGACCAGCCCACTACCACTTTAGACGGGCCTTCTTAACAAGCTTGAATTTATTCGTTAAGTGCAATTACTACCAAGAACACAGAATATGGTAAATTGCTACAATCTTAACAGGCACGAGTGTAGGGACAATACATATTAATCCCGTGCTAAGAGTTACTTAGTAATTAATATTGATAATTTCGTAGAAGCTCGCGCTGTTAATCAGCCATACGCAGATAGCGTTTGGTAAATAATATCGTTTGCGTGTTCACGAATCGTATCACACAATATATCGGCGTTCACACTGTAAGCTATTGTTTTGTTACTAAAACCAATCGGGGGCTTATTTACAAACGTACGAACGCAACCGAGGCGAAATTAAAACCTGCCACGGTATCACAATTGGCAATAACCAATCTCTTATCCGTACATATCTCTATAGACCTTTTAACATAAACGAAGCGCGGCCGCGGGCGGCGAACTAATCTCCATAACTTTAATCCTTTAACCCTCGCAGTACCAGGAATCCAATCAAACAGTACAAGCACCCCCGCCCCCCTCGCGCACCCTGCATCCTCCCCTGCGTCCCCCACCGCGCCCCTCCCGCGTCTCGCCTACGCAGCCTGTCCCGAGTAATTATCAAAGCTTTAATGACGTCATAAATCGAGTGTATAATCTAATCTGGAAAAGCCCCGGGCTCCAGCGAGCGGCTTAATGGTGTGAAAGCTACCTTATCTCCCGCCATGTGTGAATAGAGCTTTATACGCGGCCGCCTGAAAGCTCGCGCCGGGAAACTTTGGAAAAATATGTCGTAGAACATTCGAGATAAGAATGTGGGACGTGGAACGCTTTCAAGTTTAATAGAAAATCGAACATTATCGTAAAGGAGATGTCTTTGCTAACAAATTCTTTGGAAGTGTATCTTGTACAGTATGTAGTAGTTAAGTACGGGCGGTAGGAGGATTATAATGCTACGCACACACTTACCTACAACATGACAACACTATTAATTTCAGTGTTAGGTGCTGAGCATCAAAATCGTTGTACGATTAAGTTATTAATGTCTTGAAACAACGGCTTGGAGCATCACTGAAGAAAAGTTCTGTTAGAAATTTTGAA
Organism: Apamea sordens; assembly: GCA_945859715.1. Taxonomy (NCBI): domain Eukaryota; kingdom Metazoa; phylum Arthropoda; class Insecta; order Lepidoptera; family Noctuidae; genus Apamea; species Apamea sordens. The sequence continues at coordinate 13,396,102 of OX243996.1, read as the reverse complement.
AATGTGGTTTTTATAACTGTCTCGATTTTATCGAAAACAATGAAACACCCATAAAACAACAAATTGCACAAATCTAATTATACATTCATCACGACTTTGAAATAAGTTTTGATTAACTTTCCTTTTCGTGACGGGGTTTTTTCAGAAAGCAAACTTTTGTAAAGTTTTATGATTTTGAAAGTCCCGAATTAAATGTTTAACGATTCACTTTAACACTTCCTAACGATATCCTCGTGGTGTTGCAGCGCGATTTCATAGCCAAAGGTCAATCTCTCTGTATCAAATTGTTGATTGCACATAATTGTCGGGGCCAGATTATGAGTGCCGCCGGTGTTCCGACACCATTATTGAATTACACGCCAAATTCAATCTAACGCCTTTGTAAGGCAGAATTTTAAAACAGCGTACAGTTTTATAGCCTTCGATTCGATACACAGCCACAGACTATCCATAATCTCTCAACTCAATTCAACCTACTGCAAGATTCTCAATTTAAATGTCAAGATTTTTTTGTCTCTCACCTTCTACGGTATGGGAATCTCTGGTACGATTTGTTTAATACCGTTTATGCGACGATTCGATTTTAACTAGCCATCGATTGCGATGAATCGATTTGTGAATTCTCACGTTTTTGTTTCGTTAACCTTTCGTGTAATTGATTTATTATCTGTAATAGTTTTTATATAGCTGATTTTTTAAATCGATTTCTGTGGCAGATCACGGATTTTTTAATCGGAATATTTGTGAAATTTTTTTAGTTATTAAAATTATTCTAGAAAAAATATTTCTTTTAATACGTCGTGCACGTTTTATTCCAAGTTTCGGGGCAAAATTTGGAATTGCTACTTGAAAAGAAATCGGTGCACAAAAAATTATAAGCTGCGAAATAACGATAAAAGTTAATGAGAGCCGTTGGTATAATTTTATTTGTTCGACGGCTTTTCCACTATCAACCGCATACGCCTTAATAATCTATGCTCATAAGCACACCATACAGCCATTATCCTAAAATTCGTCTCTCGCAGAGATCCCCCGCCTCGCTGCTTAATGAACGAATAAATAAATTGAGCCCTTCTTGTAAACAGCCAACGTGATACTCTTAAGGGCCCCACTGTACGGGGTAAGTGGATTTCTGTGTTGTACCGAATCTGTATGTACTATGTGTGTACATAATGTGGGCTCTGCGAAATTGTTTGGTGCGAAATTTCGAGTTTTATTCCGATATACATTGCGCTATATCTTTTGAGCGCGATCGCTTCTTTTACCGATCATCGATGAGAAAGTTCAATGGATTGTAAAATAAATGGTAAATAATGCTGCGTGGTTACAAAGCCGTTGTTGTATGTTGGGCTTGGGTATAAATCTATTCATGTTTGGGCATAGTGCGTGCACTATTGGAAGGAAACTAACTAATAAGTCACGTAAAGGAATTAACTGCGGGGAAAATGAGCCCGCTCGTGCGTAAAGCGGTTGTTGAATTTAGTCAAATAATTTATTAAACAATCATAAATATATCTGATGTTGTGTTGATAAGGGTTTTTAATCGGTTTATGTTTTAGAATAATGTTTAACGGGTCCGGAAGGTTTGGCTTGTAAAATATTTGTGTGGGGGATGTTGAAGAATGTGTAGCATGTGGACATAAAATATGAAATGCATGTAGGAGGCACGCAGTAAAATAGTATTTTGGGGAAAACAGTATTTGAAGTGTAATGTGGTGTTACAGCTATGTGTGTAACTTGAACATGTTTGAATAGAAAAAGCTATTTCCACATACTCTGATACATTATAACGAGCTCTAAAAGACCGTCTCCGGAGACAAGTAGGAAGATGTAGGTAAGTCCAACCTGTAAAGTGGTTACCTTGACGAAACGGCAGTAGGGTGTGATTGTGGAGCCATGTCACAAATCCTGCCCTCTGTGTCCCAAAACATACAGTCAAAGTAATTTCTGCGCTGCCACCAACAACGCCGTGGAAGTGGCAAAGATTTGGGAAAACAGCATTTAAAATACAGTCGTGCCAGCGACATGAAGAAGAAGAAGATTACAACGAGGTAGCCAAAAGAAAATAAAACTTTAAATTTATCATAAAAAAACAATTAAATTAATTACCCACAACACACTACATCGACAACATGACTTAAACAGCATTTCGCCTCCGAAAACGCTTATCGGTTCCAACATTTTGCTGTCCATACATTAAAGTGAATTATGATTTTGTGCGTCGTATTTAATATCGTAGGCCACAAATAACTGCGATAACGCACACTGTGCTGACTTGCCTTAAAACGTTGAGAAACAAAGTGTTGTTCAAGGCTGGTTGGTGGTTATATTCGTCTCCATTTGCTGGCGCTGTTCCGTGTTCAATGTTTTGACATTGACTCTGCTCATCTGCTGTGAGAGTACTTAGTGTGAGCATGGCTTTACTAATGTTTAGGGTTCCTTTTTCATACGGGATTTATTTTGGAAGATTCCTCTCCTCTGTTGTGTTATTGATAGATTATGGATAAAAATAGATTTTTTGATAGTTTAGGTTAGCTAGTCACTTTTGTTTATTTTAGCTCTGATTTTACAATAGCCAAAAAACTTTTATCTGAAGAATAAATAAGTAGTGACAGTTTGACATATTTTCCATACGAAAAATTTACCGCAATATCAATTCCTACGATAAAAGTTATCTGACTAATCAGCTGAAAAATCAGCCCTTATATTAAATAAGACATAGATAGCAGGAGTGTCCAAAGTGCCCGTTCACTTGCACTAAAGAACGTACTGACTTAGCAATCAACGTGGCCGCATACTGGGCTCAAACAATATAAAAACATAAAACCATCGACACCTATAGAAGATTAAAAATTACATAAGCTCTAGAAACATAAATAAGTTGGAATATCTTCGCAGTAGATATAGTACTAAATAATTCTAGGTACCTACGTAGAAGACATATGTAGTCCATCCGTAAACTATCAGCCAGTAAATAAACAAGAGTACTTGAGCACACCGAAACACGATAATGCAATAGTAGGGGTCACTGTCTTAATGGAACCAAAGCTTAGATTACGTAAGGAACCCAATATAAACAAGGCTTGGTTACCAAGATAACGTGAGGCACGGTATTTAGTCATCTATTTGAAGAAAGAACACCATTAATTTCGGTTGGGCATTATTTACTGAGCTAAGTAGGCACGGAACGGGTTCCTTGTAACACGATAAATCCGGTCGAAAGCCCCGAATAAATCTCATTGGTACGCGATAAGAATCAATGTCTCACGCAACGTATTTATTTATTTAAACCTTAGCATATAATACGGAACCCGGAAGAGCGGGTGTCGACGAACTCGATATTTTCGGTGCTTTCTCTTTTCAAAAATAAATCGACGCGCCCCCAGTCTCTTCCGATTATGAAGAGAATCGAGATTCTGGATTCTCAAATATCGAATGCTGCATCGATTTCGTGACGCCACTTGTGAAAACGGACGGAGGTAAGACCACGTATTTATTGGACGTGAAAATTATCGCTTCAGTTTTACATATGCGTAAATCTGATTTATCGTGAGTTATTTTAACTACGGTCGACGTGACTTACGGCGAGTCCACGTATATAAAACGCGAAATGTCCTCCCTCAGAGGTTCAAGACGAAAATATAGTAGCCATGAAATTATGTACGAGTAATCTGCGCCATCGAAACGGTATAAGCACGTTTGTCACTGAGATATTTATCGGGGAATTTACGAGAATGTACATGTAATGTAAAATTTTGTAATACTCCATGGTTATAATAAGAGAAATACAGTTTAAAATTTAATAAAAAATATTTCTTTCACTTTGATTTGCAACTACAAAAAAAATTACCTTTTTATCGCCTGCTAATCACCCCACACATGATTTAAAATGTACACGGAAATCACGCCACAGGCACAGTATAACATGACACCACATACAGCAGACATTAATGTCAGTTTCAACCCACGTGTTTAATTTATGTCAAGCCTGGGTCCAGGTGTTGCTAAAGTTCTAATTATAACTCTAACTGCGTTTACACTAGGTCTACGTAATACGTATCTAGATGTAGAGTGACCTATTTTAGTCTTATGCGTGTAAAACTGAAGATAAAATATTAATATTATGGGGAAATAATAGGCTGCGAATGACCGTGATAATGATTGATCGCGAAAGCTATAGTCACTTTGTTGGGCAGAGGTTTTGCTGATTCCAAAACCTGGGATCCAAATATCGACTTTGGCACCCAAATGTACGTTCAGCTTTTCTTGGGTAGTGAGCCCCGCTGACTGGCTTTAATATTATGAGCTATATATATATTATAGATAGGTAAATACACCTGGTAGTAAATCAACAAGAGTATGCTAGTAGGTACCTATTAACCAATAGTATTTATATTTATGTAATTACTAGCTGCGCCCCGCAGTTTCACCCGCTTAAGTTTCGATCCCGGGGGAATATACGGATAAAAAGTATCCTATATGTTAATCCTGGTTATAAACCATCTGTGTGCCAAATTTCACCAAAATCCGTTCAGTAGTATTTGCGTGAAAGAGTAACAAACATCAATACATTCCATTCATCCATACAAACTGTCACGTTTATAATATTAGTAGGATTTATGAGCACACAAAACATTTTATAAAGAAAAATATATACCCAATGATAGAAGAGCCAAAGGTCCTTTTCTATTTATTACAACAGAGGAAAACTTAAATAATAAACTAACTTATTTTCTTGATATTTTAGTTTTTTTTTTCAATTCAATCTCTTGCTGAAAAGTAGATAAATTTTCTTGACCAAATACCACGCAGAATAGAGATACCTACATAATGTTCCTCATAATTTTCTTTCATCAAAACTATTTTAATACATCTCAAATCATTTACCTGGAAAATAATGGACTAGATCAAAATATATTTGAGTGAGAGCTAGAGAGAGACTAATATGGGCTATAAAGACAGTTTATGTGTTTGTTTCTTTGTTCCTCGATCTAATCCGAGGAAGTAGTTACTTTAACCGACTTTTGTTTGTTGTATATTTTATGCGAGAACTTGGTTTAAGTTGGTGACAAATGTTGGTGTCAAAAAAACAGCGGAAGCACTGAAATAAAACGTCTTTTGAGCAGTGTAGTTTAACACCGGCGATTGGGTTAGTTGATTTCAGAATGAGACTAATGAAATTCTATTTCTATAGCAGTTAATTAGATTGAAGATTTAGTTAACTTATCTAAGTTTATTACTTTTAATTCGGAGATTTTTTACTAAAAACACAGAACTATAAAATCTTTAATTATACAATGAGGCATATTTATAAACGTTCAGTCAAATCATTTATTTCGAATAGACACATAAAAGGCACTTATGGACGTCAAAAATAAAATAAAAATAAAATTGATTCTAGTCGCCTTTAAGTAATGATTAGCGACTATAACCATACATTTTTGATGTATGGTTCAACCGCTAATCATTACCTACTTAACGCTTATAAATAACGGAGTAAGTACATAGGCACTTAGGTATAATTGTATAAAGACGGGGAATACTGGTGGCTCCCAAATAGTGACACATGGTTCTGATTAAGAAAATAGATTTTCCACACAGATTTTATTCTGAAGTTGATCACTACATGAGTGATTAAGTGCCTATAAAAAATATTTAAAAATAGTCGCCAATTTTAAGAGCCTATAAAAATATTTAAAAATAGTCGCTAATTTTAAATGTCTACAAAAAATATTTAAAAATTGTCGCTAATTTTAAGTGCCTATAAAAAATATTTAAGTAAAAATAGTCGCTAATATTAAGTGCCTATAAAAATATTTAAAAATAGTCGCTAATTTTAAGTGCATAAAAAACAAACCAGTATTGTATTAAAATGTAGTAGCCACAAAATCGTTTTAAGTCCCACTGCACATACTCAACATTCAGCGATGAACCCATGGAAACCGGAACTACTACAAGAGATACGTAGTATAGAAGTGGACAAAAGTTTTCAACATATTTTATTTATGAATTGTAAAATCCTAAAAAATATCACAATAAAAACTAGGTTAATATTTTGCCGTGACCCCTAAAGTAATACTGGAGACCTTTAAATTCTAAATTATGTATGTTTTGATTATGATAACTAATTCTATGTCAGTGTCAATAGTACAAAATAAAACAATCGACTAAAGCAGTTGGTTAGGTATGAAACGTCAGATGATATAAGAAAGAGATAAAAATACAGAACTTTAGTAAGGAAGAGGAGTACGTTAATAAATTATGTGAAGTGACAGTTCGTGTGCGAGCGAGACAAGTATAGAATCAAGCAGTGAATGATGAAAAAAAAATGGGCGAAGGAACCTTTATTTTACACATTGATATTTAGGTTAGGTAGGTATTACAACCAGGATTGACATGAACAAATTATAAGGTGTTAGAGAATACATACTATCCATTAGGTATTGAAGAATGGGGGGGTAGGTACAACAAAAATATCGACCAATCGTTAAACAGCACTCAGTGACGTAATTCTACAACGCTCGTGCCCTCTCGTTTAAGTGGTTTATTTTTACCAGCGACTTTTGATTACCCAACAGACACGATATTTGTTAGTATTCTCTTAAATACTACAAATATTATTTTATAACATTTCCCAACGAAAAAATATACGAAATATCAATAAATTATTACCTATGCTTTTAACATGGAAACGTTTATAAATAAAACGGTAATTTAATCATTTTAAACGTGCTTTAAGGAAACTTGTTCAGAAATGAATTGTGGAACATATTTTTTCATTTACTGACAAGTTTCAATAAATTGCCATTGCAGTTTGCTATTTGCAACATGCAATAGAAACGATGGCTTGTGCCTGAATTGTAAATAATATTTCTGTAATATAACCTCACATAAATCGTTTTTATAGATTTGCGCTATTTTCTTTGGGATCGATATTTTTTGATTAGCTTTTTGCATAACATCTGCAATAGGAATTCTTAGACTATAATTTTTCGGTTAAAATAAACAATTAATGAAATACCTACCTTCCTTTCACCGTGTCAATATTTTTGTAAATTTCTTGGTTACTTATTGACTAACGTGGTTTTCATTTATCTACTAAGGGCGAATTTCACCAAAATTTTGTATTTAGAATAAGTCTTATCCTAAGAATACATTTTGATTTTTTGACAGTTTTACCATACTGTTCGACGTCAATTTTATTCCACGGCTAAAAGATGACTTGACTTTGGTCTTGGGATGGCAACCTGACTTTGGTAAAATCAGCCCGAAATAAATTCTACCGGACTGATGTAATCTAATCTATCTTACTGGCCTGTATTGGCCCACTGCAGGGCAAATGCTTCCCTCTCCCTGACCGATAGTAAAATAAAAATAATAATTTGCAGTCAGTATATTTTAAACTGGAACACATAAGTTACTTACGTTTGAAAAATCAACTCAAAATTCTAATTTCGGATGTCCGTATTACGTAAGCCGTGTGTTGTCGAGTGTACTCCGTTTCATAACCGAAATGGCGTTCAACGACCCCAACCGGGGAGTGTGTCGGTTGGTCGAGGCCACTGAGAGCGTTTATCATAGCGATATAGTTCATAAAACTTATTATTTGTTGCTGACATTACTACGAGCCGAAGACATCTTGAGATAAAGAAGTTTTGGAAGTGAGTTGTTGTTATTTTATTTGTATTGTTAATTTATTTGGAGGATAAGGCGCTTTGCTTGCCTGATTAACTAAAATGACCCTTTATTTGTCTGAAAACTCAAACTCGCTGAAATTATTTTTATTCCTGAAATTTAACGCAACAAAATATTCCAAACATTTATTTTGAGTTTAATGTTATGAAATGCCATAGAGCATAAACAATCCAGTTTTGACTTTATCGATTTTACAGTAAGGCATTAGCATAAATATGTAAATTAATTCAAGTAAAAAACTATCAAAAACCCCACCACATTCTTTAAACAATTCATTCCGTGCAAATTTTCATTCTTGCGATCAATAAGACCATCACAACGCAAATAAAGGTTCACTCAATAGTGTTCAACTGCTTAGTGAACGAATTTTCCTCCGATTTCAATCAGTGGGAACGTTTGCTTTGGTAAACAGTTTTGACTCACTGAGGCAATTCACGGCTTCACTAGACTCGCACTTACACGCGAGCTGAATGTGTTATTCTGCTGAGCCAATTTTAAACGTTACCAGATTAGAAATAAAGATAAATAATAATAATAATAATATAATATCGCTGGACATTTCACACAGCGCCATCTAGTCCCAAGCTAAGCAACCTAATGCTTGTGTTATGGTAACAAGATGGCTGATAAACTACTTATATACATTTTTTTTTGTAAATACATACATATTATAGATAGAAAAACACCCAGACTCGGAACAAATACATGTAGGTCATACAAATATTTGTTCCGTGCGGGAATCGAACCCGCAACACGCAGCGCAGCAGTCAATCGCTTAACCACTGCGCCAACCGTGCCGTCAAAGATAGTTATCGCTTGATGATAATGAAGCATAGAGGTTACCGTGTGCGCGGGCATACATCGCGTGTCACAATTTAAACGAAGACATTCCATATTCTTTATTTGGCTATATATTTTTTTAATGTCGCCAGTGTTGGATACTTGGCCTTTTGCCATTGTGACGGTGCGTGAGGTGAGATGCATGCGGGGAGGGGGATGGGCGTTACGAATGGAAATCAATACTAACTGCACACTACTCCACTGCTGCATTGCTCCAATATAAATCAGCCCCTCTGCCCGGCACCCCGTTGCTTGCCAAACTTGCGTCAATTCAAATTCAAGTTTTATTTCTTGGGGCAAAGACTCAATCTTGAACGTCGTTTTTCCAAGAACGGTCGCGAATCTATTAGAAATAATGTTAGCTATAAGTCTTCTTTGACATTTTGTATGGATATTTATTGGGATTCTGGTTTCTTACACCTACGTCACATGTAGGCCATTTGCATTGTATCCGTCCGTTCTTTTATACAAAAGAGGTAAAAAACATGTGAAACAGCTAGTATAGCCCAGCAAGCTCTCACTAAAACCTTTTGATTTTCAAGAATTCCAACGGATATTATTTCAGTCACAATCTTGATCCAATTTCGTAACTCACTAACAGTAGCGTTGGCTTTAATTTTGACAGTTCAACAACATTCATTGCTTTATTTATGTTATTGAGCACACAAAATTTTTCGAACATATGCAGCAATGGATTAGCAATATCCTTCAACATAATTCAGATTGTGATTGAAAGTGTGGTACGTAATTAGGGCCGATCGTGGTCTATAACCAATCAACGGCCGAGTTTGCCAACCTGACCCTTTGAGAGGTCGAATCACAAGCAGCCGTCAAAATCCGCGGATCAAAATTGGGATTGAGATGCATTATTAATTTCGGGCGCAATTGGTCGTGAATGCTAACACAGTTTAAATGGCTAACGCTACAATTATTTATGATTTTATTTCATTCACGTCTGCTTCGGTGTTTCCCGAGTATATTGGTCGCAATCCCAAAGCTTACGCGTGAGCAAAACCATAAACAATAAAAACATTAAAATGTCAGTATAAACAACTTACACATAAAAAGGCATTTGTATATGTTTGTCGTTGTCCCGACCAACAATAGCCGTGACAGATCGCTTGATGTCAGCGCACGCGACGCCGAATGGGCGACGCATTGAGCGGCCCGACGTTGGGACTGGAGGCGTTTGGGCTACGGAGCTACGTCTGTGGATTAGATTATTGTTAATAATTTAAAAAGTATATGAATGATAGGCTGAAGAATGATGTGATAAAAAATGTGATAAGGCAAGGATGCGGTTTAACAGAAGATGTAGTGACAGAGAGTGAAAAGAGTATGCTTAGTTGGTTATTTATGTTGAGAGAGAGAGAGACCATTTGGTTCTACGACATGCCGTTTTCCTCACGATGTTTTCCTTCACCGTTTTGAGAGCAGTGGTGATGAAATTAAATACATAAAGTAAAGTGCCTGCCTGGGTTCAAACTCACGACTTGTAAGTCGAAACCACTCGTAAGTTGAAGCCAGGATACCACTGGGCCACCTAAAGGCATTAAAATCGCGCTGTTACTCTAAAGTTTCGGGGCGAAGTATACTTTCGATCGGTCAAAACCGTATCGTAATTCAGACTGGTTGAACGCGTATCATACGCATTAAAAATCAATCCTATTTGTGATATTACGCCCAAATGTATAAAATATACTTTAAATAAACTTACCTACCTATTATCAATATTCAGAGCGTCCATTGACCCAATCCGGTAAATATTGGACACCAAGTATCTAAAGTAAGTAAAGTAAGTTTCTCACTCTTTATTATATCGCTACCGAAATCCTGAAACAAAAATAAGTATTAAATGAAATCTCATCTTATATTTAGGGTTCCGTACCTCAAAAGGAAAAAATTAAATCCTTATAGGATCACTTCGTTGTCCGTCCGTCCATGTGTCTGTCAGTCTGTCAAGACCCTTTTTCTCAGGAACGCGTGGAGGTACGTAAAAATTGTAATGAGTTTTCTCTGCAAACCGCGCGTTTGTTGGTACAAACGAGATAAATAAGAAACCGCAACATCTGCTAATGCAGGTTTTCCAGCTGCACCGTGTTATTGATAACCACTCGCTTCCAAGGAGTATTTATTGCATTTTCGTTGTCTGCGTTTCATACATCGTAAATATCGACGTTACAGTCTTAAAAATGGTGTGGTCTGTCTTGTTAAAGGCTTGTGCTTATTTTTTTGCCATTTATAAATATATGTAATTGAGCGTGTGGTCTCTGACTCATAATAAAGTATCCATATGGTACTGAGCTTCTCCCTTTTTGCGTTGGAAATGGAAAAACAGAAGAGTAAATAAAAAAAGCAATAAAATCAGGATACCCAAAAATCTCCCTTATGACGAGACTACCATAGGAGTTATCCTTTTACTATTTATTATAGGGAGATACTCCTTGATACAAAATTAAATCATTCAGAGTTATGAATAACCAGCTAACTATTACTTAATTCGTATGGTGGCGTATGGCATGGCTATTTTTCTTAGACAATGGAAAGTCTGCAATATTAAATTTCTACAGAAAAACCCATATTATTACTGGAAGTTCGATAACTAACTATATCCAGTTCACCAACAAAAGCTCATCCACTCAAAAGTTCGATACTCATTCATTTCAAACACTTTCTTCAATTCTTCACAACTGCTTTCCCTAAAGATTGAACACTTATCTTCAGTAAACAGATACAACAATATACTTTCCGATGTACCTAAGTATCTAACTCGGTGTAGGGTTACCCGGCCTAGTACACACAGTCGGACAGATAAGGAACAAGTCCCGCTTACGGCGAGTCTTAACTCTCCTCTCCTTTATTTATTACGCGCTACGTGCCCGAAGCGAGCGATCCTTATACCAACACATTTTTACTATCTGCCAACTAATTGCCAAGCGAATTCCAATCTTAATCCTGTACAACTAGCAACAGGAGCTAAGTACAGGAGCGCAAAATTAAACTGGCTAAGTAGTTCTAATTGATAACGCGCACTGTATCTGGTATTGTCATGATTTAAAAGCGTCTTTGGAATTCGATTCGCGATTTATTTGCGGACCGTGGTGTACGTTCTGTGCTAAGCTTTATTTACTACGCTTAATGCAATGATGACGTATGTGCACTGTGAGTATTTGATTTGTTGAGCTTTTGCCGCCTATATGAATCATTTGCCGATTGATTAAGTGCCTGTAATGTATGATAGTGTTAATAAATTGAGGTATACAACATGAAATACATTTGTAAGTAATATAATTTCTAATCTAAAACAATGAACATTGATTTATCGTTATTATTATCGGTTCGTAAATAACTACTGTGTATATAAGACGATACATACGAGCTCTTGCATCAGTAATTTATACCTAAACAGAATGCAGCTAATGCAAAACATTATGGTTTCTAGTACCTACGTTCTACATCGTATATTCATAATAAATAAATAATTCGTTCAATTTCAAAACTTTTAAGGAACGTACCGAGATACTTCCACTGAAAATGGATAACTTAATTAGGTCTGTGTGCAGTATAAAAGTTTCTTTTGACTAAGCGTTTCATAAACATCGTGAGGAAACCGGCATGTCCTAGAACCAAAAATTCTAAGACATCTACCAACCCGCACTAGGCCCGCGTGTTGGATTACCACCCACTCCCTCTCTCTTAGAGGACGCCTGTGTCTCAGCAGTGAGAAAATTATAAGCTGATTATGCTAAGCGTTTCTGTCTATGGTGAATAGATCTTCGTAGATATAGAAAACCACAGATTCTTAAAAAAAATGCCCGTTACTCATACGCACCCTACATTTCTCCTTTCCAACTACGGGGTCCACATCGACTCGCAAATATAAAGACAGGCAGCGCCCAACAGATAATTTATTTACGTTCCTAACAGCCGCCATATTTAAAATTCATACCATGCAAATTAGTCAAGTCCGATGCTAAAGCAATTACCCAAGCTTTGGCCCGTAAATCGAAAAATGTTTTATGTGCCAGCAACAAGTTAAGAAATAAATAAAACTGGAATCGCCGGTTAAACTTACCTGGTGGTTGCATCTCTTTTTTACCATACACTTTTTGTGTGAGTGCGATAGGGACGGAAGACAAGACGAATTACCCGTTCGGAAACCAGTTTATCATCGGGATCCGAAATTGTCGTTTTTTTGCGAACGTGGTAGGCGTCGATGGCTGCGTTTATTGTGTTCGTCGAATTTTGAGGACCCGGAATTTATGCGGTTCGGTTTCATACCTACTTATAAGAATTACCTGACTGATATTAATATTATTAACTGTGGTTTTTTATTCTACAAAATTGCGGACTGATGTCTCCGAGAAGGTACACATTTTGGCGGTACTAATTTTCAGCTGATTGCAAATACTTATACATAATCAGCCAATAATATTCCGACTGCTAGGACACAAGCCTTCATCATCCACCACGCGGGCCCAGTGCGGGTTGGCAGATGACAAATGTCTTCGAATTTTTGGTTCTAGAACATGCCGGTTTCCTCACGATGTTTTTCTTCGCCGTTTTGAGAGCAGTGGTGATGAAATAACTTACTGATTCCAAAACTTAACCTAATTTCAATGCTCGGTACCTAAATTCTTTTATCTCTGAAACATGTTCTTAAAATTGCTGCACCCGTCTCAAAACCCGTAGAGCGAACTATGCTTAACTTTAAAAGCGACGAAGATTAAACAGTTGGTTGGTAAAGTTTTAAAATAATGGAGTTGGCGTGGCTGTTGGAGCATAGCGTGCCATCAGGCGGCTACTTGGTGCTATAAAGCAGGCGCGAGTGCGATTTACAATCGTTCAAAAGTTAGCCCGCGCGCGCGCTCCGAACAAATTAGAGCTTTTTAATAAACGCCTACGGTGCTACGCTTTTGAATTAAAAAGCTGTGGAATGAGCTTGTTTTTTGGGGTTTTTAAACTGTGTTTTTAGTGTAGATTGTGTTGAGATCTACTGATACCTCCGTTTTAAACTGACTTAAAAAAATGAGGAGGTTTTAAGTTCGTCTTTAAGGATTTTGTTTTGTTTTTTTTATGGGTGTTCATCGATATATTCGTCAATTGTCAACCGATTTTGAAAATATAATACAGATCTAAAGATACTGATTTCCGAAATTAGAGTTATTTTTCACTTCGTAGTGTGTTTTTAGTTGAAAGGTTTTCTAAGTACCTAAGTTTTCCGTTTCACCACTTTTTGCTAAACTATCAAGATTATCCAGAGAAACATTATGGTTGAAATTAATAAGGAAGTACGTTACTTATAACTAAGCATGTAATTTAGCCCCTTGCATGTTAATGCATGGGGCTAAGAAATATAAAAAAGAGTGATAGAGTATAAACCCCTTCCTTATGTATCTAGGAAATCTTTTAAGTACTAGCAAAAATGATTCCTTAATCAGCCTATAATGTTCCCACTGCTGGATCACAGCCCTGCTCTCTTCGAGAGAGCCTCGGAGGCCCAGTGCTGGTTGGTAGATGTCACTTGTGTTCGAATTTTTGGTTCTAGGATAAGCCCGTTTTGCTCACGATGTTTTCCTTCACCGTTTTGAGAGCAGTCGTGATTAAATTACTTACACAAAGTAAAGCGGCTGCCGGCAGACCACGTGGGAGCTGGCGGGACGAGCTGGATAGGTTCCGTCAAACCTGGAAGGAGGATGCGTGGGCTCGCGAAAGATTGAGGAAAGCCCAGGAGTGGGACAGCGTAAACAAGTAAAAAAAAGATGCGCCTGTCTGGGTTCGAACCCACGACCTTTAATACGTAAGTCTGGGCCGATACCACTGGGCTGCCGCCCACCACTGACTCCAAAAATGATTGATGTAGGTTAAAATCATTTCCCCCAAGGATTCTGTAAAACAATGCCTTCACGTAAAGCCGCAGGCTGCCCATAGTTTTACCATACAATGAAAATTAATGGTAAGTAGCTCGAATGCCTTGAACTTTAGCTCAGATTACCGATGTACAGACAAGTGGGTGCTTCGTTAATGTATGTCCAATCAGCTGTAACAAGATAAGTAGCCATTATTCTGAACAGGCTTTCTCTTATTATACACCTACTGGGCTCGATGTTCCCATGAAAGGGTTAAACTTTAGTTTATGGTTAAGTTAACATGATAAGGTTGCTTAAGGAACGAGTCAGAGGGGCCATTCTCGTAATTTTAAGAATGTTCACAGTCTGACTCTGTGAAAAATATCACTAATTTCCCTATATTATTGACAAATTTTTGACATTTGTTTGTCGCCGAGGTGAGACTAGATTTTGAACGTTTTAAATTACGAGAATAGAATAGGCCTTCTGGTCACTTATGAAACATAAAATTGAGGATCTGTAGGTAGGAACTTTTTCCTTGGCTTTAATTTTTTTTTTATTCTGCTGGAAATATTTGGAAAGCTATCTAATTCTTAAGCTGTAGAATTAAATAGTTTTCCCAAAAGCTTGTCCCATTTTTTCAAGTTGTAAAAGTTATACAAGGTGTCTGTTTTTGTGCAAGAAAAGTATACTTTTCAAGGGTAAAATTAGTAACCGTATCACCAGCAATTGCGAAAATAAAATGCACATTTCATAGATAATATCAAAATAATAGGTACGATAAGGAACAATTAGCCTCACAAAAGGTACATAAAATACCTACTTTACAAAGTCTATAGGCCGATACAATATCCCAAAAAACTACAAATTCTACGCCATACATTGCACGCTTACACTGCAGGCCACATAAATTCTATGTTTTTGCAACAATTTACAGGACTTCATGTGCTACCAGCTGCTGGAAAATTAGCCAATTAATATGTCGGACGTGACTTCCGATGACAGTAAATAAAAAGCATTCGAAATATCCAGACGTATTCCAGAATTTATTGTCTTGTTGATATTGAACTTTGCAGACAAGGATCACTCCTTTAGGTACTGTTAAGTACTGTTTTTTGTTACATAGTAATTTTAAAAGAAGCTACAATTCACGGTAATTAAAAAATCATGATAAATAAGACAACAGTAGCTAACCTTACATGCATATCGACAGTGTGTGCTGAGATCCTTAAAGTAGACTCGGTTTTTCATTTGTTTTTTGTTCAATAATGTCTATCGCTAGCTTGTAACTTAAGTACCCTCTTTGTTAGACCAAACCATGTTGGTACAAAAGAAAAAATGTATAAAACAACATACCTTGTCAATAACTTCTGCAGATGTTCTTACTCATTTTACCTGCAAATAAAATAAAAACAAGGTAAGCAAACAAATGACGAACAGCAAACATTAATTTATTTAATTTTCGAACAATCCATGCCACTTTGTACTGCAGCAAACCATTTGACCTGGAAACCGTAGCTTTAATTCTTGAACGTCAACCGATAAAGTTTAGCCAAATCGGGAAATCTATTGATAGCAACCTTAATAAATCAGCCTAACCTAAGTAAATTACTAAGCACGACAAAAGCAGAAAGTGAATTTCATAAAATAGGTACGTAGGTATACCTAGAAGGTACTTGTATATTTCGTAAGCAAAAACTCATCGGCATTTGTACTTTCGACTCACATAGACAAACTGTCAGGCGTGGCATTTTATAATAGCTAAAACAATGGACAATAAGTAATTATGGGTTTGGTAATAAAATATAGTGACAATAATGAATTTATGTACAAATCATCGGGATACCAACAAGTCGGGAGCCCATGTAGGGATGTGCTTAAGTAATTATAAGCAGTTGTCTTTTTGTCCAAGGTGACTAAATACTATAGGTAAACTGATGCTTTTTACGTTTGTACGTAATGTCCAATAGTACGTAACAAGTTTTGTTTGATTTTTCCCTACAAATACGTGACCCATTTTTTTTGGCACGTTAGTGTATCTATTTATAAGGGGTTTGAGCATTTGGTGATTGTAAAAATCGTTCTATTATCCATAAAGGTAGCACGCGATAAATGATAGTAGCGACGGCCCAGTTACTGAGTAATACGATACCTTTTGGTAAGACTGGTTGTTGACTGGTTGCTTGTGTGGAGTTCGGCTTCTGACGACCCTTAACCGCTGTCAAAGATCCACGAACGATAGCCGGGACTTATACCAAGAATTTCTCTACAATTCGATACTTAGAAATCATGGCTATACATGTCTTATTTTTCATTCTATGCATGCTACTATTTTACAAAGCTTGCTGTAGCTAGAGATTAGGATTATACTAACTAAGCTAAGAGGTACTGGGGCACTTTGTTTTTCAATTAAGATATGAAGTGATACGTAAAGAAAAGCTATTAGCCCAATCTATAACGACAGTGTCTGTTTTCTTTGTTGTAAATTCCAGGACCTTTTAAGTGATCTGATTAGCACCCAAGAGGGCTAAAGAATTGCGGTATTAACAAAAGTAGACTAGTCTATAAGAAAGGCAATGCCACTAGCTTACTAAAACTTAGGCAGCAGTCGACATAGTTGTTCCTAGAATTTTGTAAATTACAACTTTGCCTAAAGATATTGATGGTGAAAAACAATTTCTTCAGAATTTGTCTGAAGATGTAAATCCCGCAAGCACGTTACGAAAGCAGGTTAAGCCGTTGGTCCCGGCTATCATTCATGGATCTTTGAAGTCGTTACGGGTCGTCAGAAGCCCGATACCCTGACTACCAGTCTTACCAAGGGGTATTACCCAGTACCTAGGTTATGGAGGTCAAATAGGGCAGTAAAATACTGGTACCCTGCTGCATCCGGTTAGACTGAAAGCCAACCCCAACATAGTTGGGAAAAGGCTAGGCCGATGATGATGTAAATAGGCCCATTGTTAATGGTCCCATCATCATTATTTTGCCTCTATCTTAATTTATTTGCCGTAACATGTTTTGTTCTTCGATACTTACTTCTCTATTAATCATTCATCATCATTCATTCATTCATCTATTTTTCATTCATCTCAGTAGTCACTCACTTTTTAGCAGTATCATCTCTACACCGTCCAGCCATCGCTTTTGAACTTTCACTACTCTTATAAACCTTTTTATAAAAAATCATAGCCTAAAAGTTGTAATTTTAATTTGAGCCAGCGCAGACCTTTACGTTCTCAGTCCATAAGGTTTGGTTAACCAGTGAATCAATGGGCGCAGACACGCTATCGGCATTTCTCGAATGTTTCCACTTCTTTTGAAACGGCCGCTTCAAGTTTCAACTTTATCTTACTTAACGGGAAACTGGTCCCGCTTTTTACAAACTTTTTCAAGTACGGAGCCAAGAAATCAGCGTGACTGATTGGCTATTTCTATATTGTTTAAGTGGGGTTTATTGATTGGACATTGTTAATTAGTTCGTCATACGTTGTTATCGATTTTTTTAAACAATCGATTTATCATCGCTAATCACTTTGATATGCACTGGATGGATATTTTTGAAATTCTTTGGATTTTTTTCTCACAGAGCTCTTAGTGTATAATTGTAAGGTTCATATTTTTTTACTATAATATTCTTCTTGAATAGTTTTCACGCTTATAACACCTTGTTAACACCATTTCTCACACCACAGAAGAGAATAACACCCACAAACATTTAATTACTTCCAAACGACGATTAACAAACCACCATCTTAATGTGGGTGTCAACAATTGCCCATTAAGATTTATCAGATCGGATCGGATTGCATTGGCAGCTAACTGTACTGTATGATACGATCTCACTGCTATCAATACGGCTTTCGAAAGCTACATCAAACAGTAGGACTGTACCGCCCACTCCTGAGCTATTGTTCCTTAAACGTTCTGCTCATCGCTCGTTCCATAGCTCCGTCGGGAGATTTATTATTTCGAAAGTTCCTCCGACAATTTTCAAGCCCGATAAGGCGCCTGCGACTGTTTAAGTAGGCCTTAGCTGGGTCACAGTTCTCGTGAAAATATAGCGTCGTCAATCAAAGGTTAACTTTGCTTTGATTGAGTTCGATTTGAGGGGCTCGTGGCTAAATCAATAATAAATAAGATGAAGCTACGCTTGCCGCGGTCGATTCGTCGATGGGTGACCGTCTATTATATATCGAGGCCCTTCCATGCCTCGGAAAGCACGTTAAGCCGTTGGTCCCGGCTGTCGTAGATTTTTGACAGTCGTTGCATGTAGTTGGAGGCCCAAAAAGTTTGACAACCAGTCTTCAAGGGATATCCTGTTACCCAATCATTAGGTTGTAGAGGTCAGAGCGGCAATTTTCGTAATTTGAAGAACGTTCACAGTCTGATTTTAGTCTCAATCTGTCAAAAGTACCTCTAAAATTTACATTTTTAACAAGTTTTTGACATTGATTGTCGCTGAGATGAGATTGCGACTAGATTTTAAACGGTTTTTAATTCCAGTCCAGTCAATCCATGTAAAATACTGATGTTAGTTCAGCTGTATCTGGTTAGACTGGAAGTCGACCCCAACATAGTTGAGGAAAGCCTAGGCTGAATGGATCAAAAGTTAACTACGTTATTATTATTTCCTTTATTTCACGTAAATACTTATAAAGTACATTTTTAAATATTTTTATAAACAAAAAGATAAAAAATTACATTTAACAATATAAAAAATAGTAGGTATCGGGAACAGGGTCCAAGCTACCGGCGGTCAGAGAGAGGAACTTCCTGACAATGCGAGCCGTGTCCAGAAGTACCGCTTTCTGAATCAAGGCCTAGCCCTGGGCTTGATCAAGATCCAGCTGCCCAATGAGAGCCTCCTGAGGTGTTGGTCGAGGCTCTTGGCTATTAACCCATTGGCTGTTATTAACCCACTGGCTGTTATTAACCCATTGGCTGTTATTAAACCATTATTATTATTTTCTTTATTTTCGGACAACAATGATCCAGCGTGTTAGTAAACAATAAAATAAGTAATTATTAGTGTTAGTACTTAAACTACAACACAAAATGTGTTCTTTTGTGTTGTAGTTTAAGACAGACTAAACAGTATTGTGAAAAGGACATCCCCAAATTAATGTTTAGTGATTGTTCTTCTCACAAAACTTATGATTCTCGTTATGATTGAGCGTAGACGATTATAATTTCTCGGTATTTATGTAGTGATTTGAGTACCTTTTGTCGTGTGAGAGTCTATAGAAATGGTTGTAATCATTGGTCCCGTACTCTTTGATTATAGTTTAAAAGGCATGAAGCGATCAGGGTATCTACGGTAGTGTTGGGTTGAATTCGTTACGAAATTTTTAGTAGAATTTTGAGTTAAAATCCGGTTGTGTTTTTGACTGATGTGTTGTAAATATTATTGTGTTTAATTAAGTAATTATTTTAATTTGACAATTAATTTGTAGTTACCTAGTAATTTACGAATCGTATACTATAAATAGTTTTAAATAATTACCCTAATTAATATGAGTAGGTGCCTACTACATACGTACCCGCAGAAAGTAGTAACTACCTAATTTATCGTTTTCTAACTGGTTCATTATATAAATTAATGGTACCTACACATAACATTACGCTCGGTTTTCACGAAGGATTAGGCAGAGGTGTACGTACCTACCGCCATTTTTGCTATCGTAAATAAGTAGTAGGTAATTTTATGAGAACGATATGCAACAGTATGTGTACGAGCTACGCTGTACATTGACCTTTGTGGTAGTTTGTACATCACACTCATTTATGCACATCAATATTGTTTAGCTGTGCATTCCTCCAACATAGCATTTAAGTGGGACAATTGTCTAATTAGTAATTATAATCAGTAGCAATAAATCCATCAAGGGAAATCATTCGTCTACTCATTTACATAACATAACATAACGTAGGTACCTTACAAGTTTACCTACATCACAAGTCCATAACATTTTCACTGTTGGGAGTTACGCCCCAACAGTATGGGTTATCATAACAGTCTTCTTGGATGTTTACCTAATGTAAAGTTTGTGACCTTAATTGTTTAACTTTAATTGTTCGTATATTTAGATCAAAACTGTTATTCATTGACAGTTAAGTACAGACGCCAGCACATCAAGCTACTACAATCTGCCACATTTATTTAATAGATTTTCAACTATATCGCTAACGCATTAAGGTTCAAGGTTGATTGGGAAAATTTGACAGTTTCGGGTAGCTTGACCTGCTGGCGTCTGTAGGTACATGAAATGGCTATACTACGGGAAATTGCTATAGGATTACATTTTTCTGAGAGCAGTGGTAGTCCAGTGATAACGACCATAACTTACGAGTTGCAGGTCGTGTGTTCGAACCCAAGCAGGCACTTTACTTTGTGTAAATGATTTTTTATCACCACTGCTCTCAAAACTGTGAAGGAAAACTTCGTGAGGAAACCGGCATGTCCTAGAACCAAAACTTTCAAGACTTGTGACATATATGTACCAACCCGCACTGGACTCGCGTGGTGGATTACGGCCCAACCCCTCTCACAGAGAGGGGGCCTGTGTCATGTCAGTTTACGAGTAGATGACATTTCTGTTTAGTGGTTAGTCTTAAGTATACCTACCTAATATCATCTAAAACTCTCATTTCTTGCAAAAACTGCTGAATTTTGCGGGTTATATAGGTATTGATGGATCTCCCTTATGGATAATTTGAACAACACACATATCGTCTGCCTTTTATTTTGTTTATAGTTAGAACAAATGAAATAATGAAGCAATTAAAACCCAGCCTGTAACTAAACAGACATACTCCTTCATACATGTATGTATCGTAACATACGCTACCTACATTATGCAGTGACTGCGCTTGCTTCATTACGCAAATTAATACAATAGGTAGGTAACTAGTAACATGACATAGTGACAATTAACACTGCATGTGATTAAGGTGCTTTTAGTAGTCAATTAACTAATTAATTAAACACATACCTAAGGTTACAGCCGTGAGTGGTGTGGCTTGTTTAAATTTTAATTATTTTCTGATTGGTTGACAAGTTGCTAGAAGTTTGACTTGGTTTGCACTGAAAAGTAAAATATCAACAATGGACTCCTTTGATAAAGGTTGGTCCTTGGCAGCTCTGGAAAGAGAGAGGTGGAAAGAGGTGGCCTTTGCCCAGCAGTGGGACATTAACGACTAAAAAAAAAGGTTTTATAATTGAAAAAAATACTTAGGTAGGTACAGTCGGTACTTCTGATTTAAAAATGTATACTTTTCTGAGACAAAACCCTATGTGTATTCAGATTTATAACAAGATTCCTAACCAAATTAAAGAACTTCCAATGGTCCGCTTCAGAAGGGCTTTACACAGATGGCTAATTTAGAATCCCTTCTATACTATTAAATAATTCCTTCAGTTTAAATCTACCTAAATGATATAATTGTACCTATACCATCACCCGAAAAACCTACCAAAAAATTTGCATGTCATTATGATTGTTATGATTGAATATGTTAAGCTACTAGTATAGTACCATTGTAAGAACTTTTGTAAGCATATTTATCTGCAAATAAATCTTTGACTTTGACTTTGAAAAAAAAACTAAATAACCAAAAAAGTTTCTAATGTATCTAACGAGAAAAAAATTTACCTACTTTGAAACTTAAACGTCATAAACAAAAACTTGAAACTATGTCAAACATCAGTATCATATAACTTAGGTACATTTATTACTAATCTACCATTAACGGTATCATAAAACGGTTAAACCACGTTTAATATAATCATCCGTCATAAAATCAGGGTTTTATAACCCCAATAACTAATAGACGGATAATTTAACACTCATCAATGATACAATCAGTCCACATCAGTATTCGTAATTAAATCGTTTTCACTTTTATTCACATACCAATTGAATCGATAAAAGTGAAATGATTATCGAAAATGAAATTCTTATACTTTAATTTACTTTTATAGAACATGTTAGTTCGAACTATAAGTAGGTATGGTCTGTTTCAAAATTATCTGTTAAAACTGTAAGCAAATTAATTAGAAAACGTAAGTATAAGTATGGTAAGTATAGGTATGGACGTCTAATTGTTGTGCCACTTACAAATTGAGTGCTTCGTTTGATCATTCGGAAACTTAACCCGAAATTCTTATTTTAATAACCTTAAAGATGATTTTCATTTGATATTTGAGGTTAATTTTGTAACCTAAATTTTTGTCGATGATTATTCAAATAATAATGTTTTTAAAACTAAAAAATTGTTGAAAAAAGTTGGGAGAAGTTGAAACTTTCTAAATACAGATGAATGTGTCACTAATTCCCTTTAATCAGTGATTGCGTAAGAAGTTAACCTGACCAGGGTTTGTTTACGCTTTCATTAGATCATACCCTACAGACCATAGGTAACCTACCTAATGAACCGAGATGTCGTTCGACATAGAAAACGGATAGAACTGCATTAGAATAGAATAGAATACTCTTTACCATACACCATACAAATTACAGAACATAAATATATAAAATTTTACAAAGGGTGACACAATGGGTGGTCTGCATTACAAAGTAGAGAAGACATCGACATTCCAGAATTGATCTATCCGTGAAGCATGGAAAGCTATCTCGGACTCCTACTGATCTAATAAACCTAAAACCGTATACCTTCCCTTAGTATGTTGAGAAGCGGTAATCAGTCTCACACGCTTCACGTAGAATAAACTGGTATCTATAACCTCTCATTGTGACTATTTTCAGACCATCGAGGTCATTTCAATTTTCTAAGGCAACTATGTAGATACTACTAGACTTCCTCGAATGATGAATAAAACCAAAGAATAGAAAAGTGCAATGAACGGTCTTATTGATCAAATATAAGAAAAGTTCACAGTAAAAGAAGACTATCATCATCGCCATTATTATAGCCACTAAAAGCAATTTGTTATCGATTAAAATATCCCGATAGAGCGTAAGTAATCGCTACTTCATCGCCTTCAGTGCTATTAAATTACAATTTCCTTCGGATGACACTTGCAATTTGTATTCGAAGATAAACATCTGCTTCTATTGAAATAACCGCGGAAATTACCACTACTACTTACTTACGCATTTCACTTTAGAATGTGGAATTGTTTAGAAATTATAAAGATAACAGAAGGTTTAGAAATTATAAATATTCCCGTAATTAAAAACGTACAAAATCTAGTCGCAACCTCATCTCAGCGACAATCAATGTCAAGAACTTGTCAAAAATGTAGAGATTTTAGAAGTTTTTTGAGAGATTGACTGAGACTCAGATCAGACTGTGTTCTTAAAATTACGAAAATTGCCCCTTAGGAAAGCAGTGGTGGTCCAGTGGTAACGGCCGTGACTTACTAATTGTACGTCGTAGGTTCAAACCCAGTCAGGCGCTTTACTTTGTATAAATTATTTCACCACCACTGCTTTCAAAACGGTGAAGGAAAACAACGTGAGGAAACCGGCATATCCTGAGGGGCCCGTGGCTAAATAATAACAACCGCACAGGTCGATCGGTCAGGTTAAGCTAAGCTTGCCGCGGTTGGTCTGTGGATGGGTGACCATCTTTACATACTGAGACCCCTCCGTGCCTCGGAAAGCACGTTAAGCCGTTGGTCCCGGCTGTCATTCGTGGATCTTTGACAGTCGTTACGGGTAGTCAGAAGCCCGAAAGTCTGACAACCAGTCTTACCAAGGGGTATCGTATTACCCAGTAACTGGGTTGTGGAGGTCAGATAGGCAGTCGCTCCATGTAAAATACTGGTATTCAGCTGCATCCGGTTAGACTGGAAGGCGACCCCAATATAGTTGGGAAAAGGCTAGGCAGATGATGAAACCGGCATATCCTAAAACCAAAAAATCCCTAAACACCGCCTCACCGAGAGGAGGCCTGTGTCCCAGCAGTGGGAACATTATAGGTTGATTATGCTAAAGGTAAGCAATTAAGGCAGCTAAGGCTATGTCTTCTAATTGATGAGTTGTGAAGAACATGGGCAGCAGAATGCTCAGTAGTGTTTAGACCCAAATGTGATTGGTCAACCTAATCCATTTTCGAAGCGTAGGAGGTAGGTAAGCAGTTGTTATGGTAATATATTCGACTATAGCTACTTTTCAAAGTAAAGCAGTCAATGATACATGCTTAGCACAGATACGTTGGCATACTTTAATAGAAACGATGGCAGCTTGGAAATAGTTTACGAATACCACCGTAAGAATTTCCGGAAAAAATATTTTGATATTTCGAGGCAATCACAGTTAAGGTAGGGATCCAAACGACACGATGAGGCTTATACGAAAATTATTCATGGGTGTCTGCAGCCGCGAAAGCCTCTCGCCATGACGCCGGATAAACTCTGGGATGAATACATTTAAATAGTAAACGCGACACTACGTTGGATTTACAACAGTATAATGCAGCGGGGTACATAAGTCCCATTACTCATGGATATAACTCGTAGTGTTATAAATATACACTGACATGCTTTAGAGTCGCGTCGGCCGTTACTCTGGGAGTACAAAAGGGTTTGTTAGTAGAACCTATGAAGTATTGCTTTCATGTTTGCCCACGCGCACGAATAGAAGCCAGCTATTGTGTACTGCCCAGTACCCAGCTAATCTTAGATGTGGCTGTAATACCTATCTAGACTACTATGGGTAGACAAATAAAGTGGGTGTGCACTCTGCATTGTAGAGGTGTGGCTATTTGCTTTTGTGTGAGAAAATAGAACATTGTAGTCTTGTTGTCGCTAGATATATTGGTACCAGTTTTTCGAGTGTAATGTAGTCAACAAACAAGCTATAGGTACAGTCACGATCAAAAGTATGTATACACTCGGCTTTATTCAAAAGCGATTTACTCCTTTATTTTTTATGAACTTTTATGTTGTTATGAACGTAGCATTTTCGAACCCATAGGTTTATGTAATGAGTCGTATTTCAATGTTGCATTCGTTATTTCACGAAAAAATCGCAATTGAAAGTTGCCAAGTGTTGACATATTGGTGCTCGTGACTGTACAGGGTGGCAAGGACATTGACGCGCAATCTGTTACCATGGATTCAGTATAAGATTCTAAAACTCGTGTATTGAATTTTTTCGTCGGTAATCAAAAAAAAAAAACTGCTGTCCATACCGACGTGGTCAAAACTGAAGAGCAGTGGTGTCTAGTGGTCACAGCCGCGACTTACGAGTTGTAGGTTCGAACCCAGTCAGGCGCTTTACTTAGTGTAAATTATATCATCACCAATGCTCGCAAAACGGTGGAGGAAAACATTGAGAGGAAACCGGTATGTCCTAGAACCAAAAATTCGAAAATATGTGACATCTGCCAACCCGCACTGGGCTCGCGTGGTGGATTACGGCCAAAGACTATAAAACCACTGGTTATATTCTGGTGTGTTATATTGCTAGCTAGTGGTTATATTCTCTATGATTACGGCCCACTCCCTCTCAAAGAGAGGGGGCCTGCGTCCGAGCAGTGGGAACATTATAGGCTTAGTATGGTCAAAATGTAAGGAACAGATTTTTTTTCTTAAATAACTGACGAATCATTTCTACGCCTAGAATCATGTGTTGAATTCATGGTAACAGTTTGCACATCGTTGTCCCTTCCACCTTGTATAATAACGCCCAACACATTGATTGTATAACCACCTAGATTCATTATCATTTCAGAATTAATTGCCGGTCCGTGGATACCTTAATTTCACCTCTATCTTTTTAATATGCACGACCTACAGCAATGCTGTAAATTATTCAAACCCGAATGCCAAATTGTCACACATGCATTAGGCACTATACTACCTACTTACTATACTCCTTCATTTGGCAACAAACGCGAGATTGACGCCATTAAGAATATGAATCATTGCTTTTGGCAGCCAAAGCTCATTATGCGAACCGCTTCGTACATATATTTCACATACCCTGACATTTTAACGCTTTTTACAATGTATTGGTGCAGTAAGATCGAAAGTTGTGACATCGGATTGTATTGACCCCGTTGGGTTACATAACATTGAAGTGTCTTATTGATTAAATCAATAGTCCGGTTATACCTGATAAGGTATAAACAAGGAATTGTATGATAATGTGAAAGAAGACTCTCTGTACACTATTGTGTCGATTTTTTATATCGACATGTTTGCTCATCGATGGGTTTCAAGTTTGCAACAGAGGGGCAATTCTCGTAATTTTAAGAACGTTCACAGTCTCATCTCCATCTCAATCTGTCAAAAATACCTATAATTTGCCTACATTTTTGACAAGTGTTTGACATTGATTGTTGCTGAGATGAGATTGTGACTAGATTTTGAACGCTTTTAATTACGCTGATATATTCGACCCAACTGATTTCTCAACTTGATTTTGGATAAAAAAAAGAGTGATCCCTCTTTTGTGGCCACCTAACAAAAAAAGACATACACAAGTAGGTAGGTATTCTGTGCCTGAAAATACATCAAGGAAAATGACACAGAGTTTAATTTAATTCACCTAAAAATAGAAAAACAAGTTCGCATAATAAACACGTTGTCGTCACCAAAATCAAAGGCATTATGACCATGAAACGCAAACTGAACATTTCAGAACCATAATAATGAAAGCAAATCATTCTAACGACGCACTTCAGAGGGAAATGACTGAAAACTACGTTTATATAGTCGTCCTTCAGTAGAAACATTAATGAGGGGTATATTGTGGTATAAGGGAGACGGCAAACGAACAGACCTATTGTAGGTCTGTTTCAACCAGACAATTTTCTTGTATTTTATATTTCAAGTTATCAAGTGTCTTATTTCTTTTGTAAGTAATTGATCAGTTTGGTAGGTAAGACCTTTCTAACATCAAAAAAATGAAAATTATTTCATCACCGCTGCTCTCAAAACGGTGAAGGAAACATCGTGAGGAAATTTGCATGTCCTAGAACAAAAAATTAGAAGACATATGACATGTACCAACCCGCAATAGGCCCGCGTGGTGGATTACGGCCCACTGCATCTCGAAGCGTGGAGGCTTGATACGCAGGGGGAACATTACAGGCTGATTATGGTTGTGGTCATGGTATGGTTTTGCGTTCTAGAAAACAAGATTCAAAATTCAATCAGAACTTATTGGTCACAAAATGTTCATAACGTCACCAACATAAGTCAACTACCGATTGTCGGCTAAAATGCGTTGTATCTAAAATCTGAAAACTTGAAATGGCGAATATCCATGCTCCATTGAAGTGTCTATCAGCGGTTCGTTTGCCAAAGGAACAGAAATGAGATCATTCTGTAATTAACGTCAGAGAAGCCCTTTGATCCGGACACCTTAAATGTTCATGAATGTATGACGCTCATGCGTTCAACATGCCCCCTCTTGAAACTGCGGCGTGAGGTATGGACGAAAGCGGGATTAATATAGTATCCAGTTTAACTTGGCCTCATGCTGAGTCACTGCTTGTGAAGGTAAACATCAAAAGTATGCCCGATTCGGTACATTGAGAGCTAGTTCCCAATTCCACCGTGTGCCAAGATCTACTGGGCATTGCATAATTGTATCTGAATGAGGTTTATGGTATGTGAAATTGGTATCCTGTAAAACTGGTTTGAAGAATGAATTGATGATCATGGATCAAAATAATTACAGATATGTATGAAACGAAATCTAAAAGAACGAATTTTTGAAAATGTGAATCGCCCACTATTAATAAAAATATGATAATGAACCAAGTGTAGTTCTAAAAAGCACTCAATTTTCTCTCCCCTTTAGTTAGTTTTCACGTGACTTCTCCAACGCCATTTCGTTTTTTTTTTTTTTTTCATTTCGACGCTTGGCAGCAGGCATGAAACGGGTTATTCCTGGACTATTTTGAGTAAGGCGTATATCCAGCATTTTATAGGAAAAATAGACCGAAATAGAATAAGTTATGTCTACTAGATTTTGAGATTCCAATACACTGAGATGATTTCTGTTAGGGTAGATGATGATGACAACATCTAGGTATGTAGGTCCTTCCTTATCTATGCTTATCTTCATTACTAGGGTGATAAAATTACTGCTTGTTTGCTTGCGTCTACCTTCTTCTTCATCAAAGTTCCCGCTAACACTTACATCTTGCACCACAATCGCCTCGCAAATGAAACTTGTGGAATTTATATGAGCTCTGTACGGGCACGTGTTTTGCGTTTATTTTGACGTTTCCTCGCGAGCAACGTTCCACTTACAATTAGTCCACACACCAATGAATAAGTAAGACTGTTATTTGCCTTCATTTACCTTTATGTGCCTCTGATTTTCATGCATCCTTTGATAACTAAGTTTTTAGTTATGACTTTGATAAGTTTATGTTGGGGGGTTATTAAAACAGTTTTTTTGCACATAGTTTGGTGCTCTTTCTTCAAACAATAAATCCGTTAAGGGTGACTGCTGCTTGTTAGAGGAGTACTTAGTAATTTACTGTAAGGTGAAATTCAATAGTCAAGGCTTTCCAATAAATTATAAAGTGACCCATTACCAGCCGATCGATTCTGTAAAAATCTCATCGCGACAAATTAGGTGAAGTGAGCTTAGAGTGAGCTGTCATTAGTGTCCATCCCTAGCATCAGGTGGAATGACAGCTCACTGCACGCTCACTTCACCTAAGATTTCACGGTGAGATATTTACAGAATAGATCGGCTGTATATTTGTTTTTTTTTTTGTTGCAAAATCTATTTGGCGCCTTTCTTCTCTTGTGCTCTTTTCTAAAACCATGCAGCGAGCGCCAAGATCTCTTGTGTCTATCAGAAGCACTCACCGAGGTTTTATTACTTGACTAGCTTCTGCCCGCGGCTTCGCCCGCGTGGATGTCGGAAATTTACCCACGGGAACGTGCTAACAGGATAAAATGTATGTGCTTCCCCAGAATGCCATCCATGTCGCGGGCCCTTTGTGGCTAATTACAATAGAAAACCAATTGTGTCTCATTAGTGGTGATTAAGAGGGTACCTATATGATATCTTTACCTAAGTACCTAACTAATTAAAAAAAAAACTCAACAACAGAAAATTAAATACCTACCTACCTAAATAAACCTATTTCTGATGATAACTAATCTAAACTCAATAAATAAGCAAAATCCCTAAAAACTAATATCTACACGAATGACTAAACCTACATAACAGTATTATAAAATAACCTACGGTCACTACGTACACTATCAAATATACTACCTACACTTTAAAATTAAAATCTATACCTACGACTTATATAAAAATAAACCTAAATAACTCTAAAAACTAAAAGGAATAAAAAATATGTACTCCACTGCGGGTGACCCAACCTACGACAAACTTAGTATTTGCGGTTGGTACAGTACAGACAGTGGTAATCGGGTATAGGGATCGAACCGCAAAATTAAGTTTGTTTTTTATTGTATATACTTTTCCGAGATAAAAAGTACCCAGTGTGGTGCCCAGGATATTAAAGAATAATTATACCAAGTTTCATCGTAATCGAACCGGTAGTTTTTGCGTGATGCCTGAACAAACAGACAGACAGACAGACAGACAAAAAAATTTTTAATCACATTTTTGGGTTCGGTGTCGGTCAAGTAACACTCCCTACCATTTATTTTTTGGATATTTTCAATGTACAGAAATTTCACTTCTACAGATTTATTATAAGTATAGATGTGCTTAAATCATCTGCCTAGCCTTTTCCCAACTATGTTGGGGTCGGCTTCCAGTCTAACCGGATGCAGCTGAATATCAGTATTTTACATGGAGCGACTGCCTGTCTGACCTCCACAACCCAGTTACTGGGTAATACGATACCCCTTGGTAAGACTGGTTGTCAGACTTTCGGGCTTCTGACTACCCGTAACGACTGTCAAAGATCCACGACACGACAGCCAGGACCAACGGCTTAACGTGCTTTCCGAGGCACGGAGGGGTCTCGGTATGTAAAGATGGTCACCCATCCACAGACCAACCGCGGCAAGCGTAGCTTAACCTGTCCGATCGACCTGTGCGGCTGTTATTATTTAGCCACGGGCCCCTCTTGATGTGCTTAAATGCAGTGTCTATATGTAGGTAGTCTGGAGGTCAATCATCTTAGTGAGTCAGTTGTCGATGCATCTTGTGTGCTTGCCAGTGCCAGACTGTATGTAGTGCATGTAGACATTATATTGAGCAAAACAGCTGTGTGACATACTTAGTCATATAATAAGACTTATGTAAACAGAATGGCCTAATTTTACATAATTTATATTTGATATTAATTCTAGACAATCGAAGAAGCATTTCAATGAATAACTGAAAGCATTGGGAACCTTGCATCTTATATCAGCACATTTTTATTATTTCGAAGTTAATATATAATAAGAAGAAGTTAATATATTGACTATGGAGATTAGTACCTATATTCTGATGAAAAATTGTAAGATTAACCCTGATTTGATTGAGCAGTGGTCGATGATGACGATGACCACCTAATGACATTAGGTGGTCATCATCATCATCGACCACTGCTGGATGCAGGCTTCTCTAATTGCTCGCCATTCAGCTCGATTCTATGCAACTCTCATCCAGTTGCTACCAGCCCTGCGAAGGTCATCACTAGACACTATTTCAGAATCTATAGTTAGTATTTCAGGAGTGGCATCAATATTAATCCACCTACACCTTTTAATCCACACATACCAACACAACAACAGCCACCAAAATATACCCTAAACGTACCTGTAACTCAGACTTAAGGCTACGTTTGCATAGTCAAACTAGTTAGAATGGATATCACGTACCGGGACATGACCCATGTGGTCAACTGATGTGGAAAATGACCATTTTAACTACCACCGGCCTATGTGTACTGGCTTTATCTGTCACATCTAACCTTGACGATGGTAGCACAGTACGAACGTGAGAAAATTCTTAGATTTTTTCTGTTACTACTTTTATAGCAATTTTAACTGTATGAATGTTACATAGGGTTCAGTTTTGACTAGTGATGTAACTATGAGTTAATATGATACAATTTTCTAGTGTAAACACGGTAGAAATGAAGTTATTACAAATTAGATTGTGTAAAATCTTGCATGAAGGTTTTAAACGTGTAACTTGTTACGTTCCTATTTTTGCATTACTTTGTGGAGGTATGACTAGTCATGTTTTTTCTGACTCAAACCACCTTTAACCACATGGATAAGCAGACCATGTGTAAAAAGACACATAAAGAGGCCGACAGGCACTTGCACTTCCCGTCATTTGTAATTAAGGTTTTGTAATGGACCATACCTAGGAACCTTCTTGTTACGCAGATATTGAAGGTTCCAACTTTTACAGAAGTTTATTTTCGAAAACAAGTTTTTAATACTATAACACAACTGTAAACACCCCCACGACCCCTGTACCGTTGCATGCACCCAAAGGTACAATGCTGCGTGCGTTACATTGCGCACTAATTTGCAAAAAGCAAATTTTCACACCAAAAATAAAAGTCAAAGTCAAATTATTTATTTCAAATAGGCACATAAAAGGCAAAGCAAAGGCAAATAAATTATTATTATTATTTAAAAGGCACTTTTGAACGTTAAAAAGTCGTATCCCAGCACTTATTTTTGTGCAATGTCTGACTTAGTTTCATGTAAGAGATGCGTAGTTAACAGCTATGTGATTGGTATTTTTACAGCCTGTATAATATTTAGAAGAAAAAAAAAATCTAACTATTCTTCTTCGTCGTCGTGACGCTGGCACGACTGAATTTTATATCTTGGCCCAAAAGTTTGCCACTTCCACGGCCTCGTCAGTGGCAATGTAGTGGTCACTTTGACTGCATGTTTTGGGACACAGAGAGCAGCCGGTCGATTCTGTAAAAATCTCACCGTGAAAACTCAAGTGAAGTGAGCATGATGTGAGTTGTCAGTAGTGTCAATCCCTAGCATTAGTTGGAATGACAGCTCACTTCACCTAAGTTTTCACGGTGAGATGGTTACAGAATCGCACTACTGGATAGGAGGTGGAGCATGCATGGTTTGCGACATAGCTCCACAATCACACCCAACTAACTATTGAAACGACATAACATACTTTAGTCATGGATTTCAAAGCAACACATTTTTCCATAACTCACTAACTAATGAATCTAGATCTATTTTTAATTTAGATACCGGTGATACGTAAATATACCTACTCACCTATTTTTTTCACTCGACATTGATCTTAGCCAAATAGATTTTCCAAGAACTCTATAACCATGTATCAATGACATAAACGTATAACACACAAAAACATAAATTAAAGGACAGAGCCCAATAATTTCTAATTTGCGCATAGGCCAACAGTGATCTACTGTAATAAAACGGCTTATTATAACAAATATAGACATGTAATTAATCATTCTGAGTTATTGAGGCCAAACGCCTTTCTAGCCGTATCATCGTACTTGTTATTGGAGTGATACTAGTTTTTATTTTCTTTAGAAATTGATTAGTGAGCGTTATTTTCGTCGTAGTAAAGAATTATTGTTCCATTTGCTACTTTATCTAATAAAAAGTATTTTATTTTATAAAGTTGTTGTCTACGCCTTACGCCTACTGCTGTGTTGTATGTTTTGAAAAAAAAGTGAATTAATTTCCCTAGGTAGAATTTTCTTTAATTTATTCGTGAAAAACATTTTTTGTATTCCTTAATAAAAAAGAAAAAGTCGTATGCATGTCGAGACTAACTTTTCAACAAACATCTCACAAATTACACATCGTTAATAAAAATGAAAAAAAACTCCTAAATAGTCACAACTGGCAATTATAAAAAGGGTCACAACATCAATTAAAGGGCAGTCCAATCTAAAACAGTCCAAACTATACATAAACATGCTTCATAATATAATTTAACGCACTCGTTACTCTGACGCGACAACCCATAATTTTCAATTTGTGTCCGCGGCCCCCTTAAATATGTGCGATGTGCATCAGAATCAGTTTATAGCTAGCTATGACTTTAACTAGATGTTACATCACTTTGTGCCATTCATTTGCGTAGATGAGGCCCTTTCTATCTAAATAACATCTTTGATCATAAGTTTGGACTAGTGTTTTGGCAGAGTATCTAATTGCGTTGGTTGCAGTGCTATAAGCATGAATTCTATCCCTAGCCTAAATGAAGCCATGACGAATTGTGCAGATGGTGACATAAATGGTCATAAATAGATAAGAATAAAGGCAAGGCAAGAATAGGACAACATGAAAACAATAGAAGAAAAAACCTAGACATATGGGCGTGAGTTCTAACCACGGAATTTTAAAAACAGTCCGTGGTTCTAACCCTAGCCTAAATGAAGCCATGACAAATTTTGCAGATGGTGACATAGATGGTCAAAATAAATAAGGCATGCCAAAGAAATGCAGGATGGACTATGTGACAGATACCCATGGCTAGGAAGATCGAGATCATAGAAATGTAAATCTATAACTGAGATGATAACTAATAGAGAAGTACTTATGGAAAATGTAGCCCGACCCGATATATATTGGAATAACGGTAAGAGAATGTTGAATAATTAAGGCAAACCAAGAACATGACAGCATGAAAACAATAGAAGAAGAGCTTGACATTGTAGATTAGAAATCACCGAGACCAGAAGAAGTTGTAGACGAAATATTCGTCCTTCAGTAAATGAAGAAGGCAAAAATAGAAGAGGAAGTGTTACGAACTATGTTATATCAGAAAACTGACAATATGTGTATGAAAGGCAATGAACATTAGGGAATATTATATTATAAGGGAATGGTTTCATTATGGATATACTCATCAGAGCAGGAAGCAGAGGTACCCAAATTATTGGACCGTGAAGTTCATGTACCTACAAATTAATGATTTACGAGTGAATGCAAGTAGTTATTAACTGTCATGGTGTAGTAATGTGAACGATATGGGATAGTTTTATGCTGTTAATTATCTACCTATTCTTAGGTACCTAATACAAATCCCCGTTATGAGATCAGTATGTGTAATTCTGATAATATGCATTTTAGAGAAAGTTGTAGTCCAGCTATTTAAGGTATGATAACTGTAACGAGTCACCTACCTTGCCTTTTTTCCCTACTACATGGGTATGGCTAGGATTCCAGTCTAACCGTATGCAGCAAAATTGCGTAACACACCATCAACTGAACCATTTTGAAGGATATTGCTAATCTATTGCTTCATATGTTCGAAAAAATTGTCTGCTCAACAACGTAAATAAAGCAATGACTGTTGTTGAACTGTCTGTACTGTCTCACTGATGGACACAGGCCTCTCCAATTGCACGCCACTTAGCTTGATTCTCAGCAACTTTTATCCAGTTGCTACCAGCCACCTTGCGAAGATCGTCCATCTACCTAGCGACTACGTAAGGTACGCTTCGCGGTTTCCACTCAAGAACCCGTCTACCCCAACGGTCATAGGATCTACGGCTAATATGGCCGGCCCATTGCCACTTCGGCTAGCTCATTCTGTAAGCTATGTCGACAACTTTGGTTATCCACCGGATCACCTCATTCCGGATTATCAAAAGTCAGACAGTCCTTATTCTTTCTGTAGTGTAGTTGTCGGAGTATTATCAAGATCTGCTAAGCACTTGATGTCAGAACCTATCAGCAGCTTCATGCTCTGACTCTGGTCGTTAAAAAGTTAGGACTTCTGTATTTTTACAGTATTCATTGCCTCCACATATTCACAATTTCACACCTATCTCAAATTGGTTTCCAAAAATAGCAATAGAAATCGTTTTTCTAGAAAAAGTTTTTTTAATATTCGCCGCAACTGCAGAAACCCAATTAAAAGTAATGTATGTAAAAAAGAGAAATTCCAGTGAGTTGAAATCTATTAATTTCATATTAAAAATGCTATTTTTATGTTCTAATGGCTGCCACTAGAAGCATATACAGGGTAGTAAAAATAAACGCTAGCGCTAGGTAATACCTAGTTCACACTAGCGAATGACTAACGGTTACGGTAACTGTTATTTCCCGCTGTATACAAATATAATGGTCACGAACGCCAAACCGAAAGATTTGACTTGTTTTCTATTATTTTTTATCTCCCAAGTGAGTTAGAATTTTTTATTTGATCGGTTCGAAGGTGATAACTGTGGTTATTTATGTAACGTTTGTATTACACAGGTGTACTCTATGAAACAGTTTTAATTTGGTAATAATTATTGGGTGTGATTGTTGATTATTAATAGTCGTTGTTCAGTGAATCTTGTTTAAAGAAAACAAATGATACACGCCTTGGTGTGGAGTACCTAATATAAGGCACTGGGTACGGAGCCACGTGCCAACGTGTGTTGGGTCACGTCATTTTTAGTTTGTAAAATTTTACTAAAATAGTTTTAGTCATTGTTACTAATATTACCTATATGGACTTTGAGTATCATACTTGTAGTCGGAAATAAAGAATATATTATATTTACTATTAAAACAGATAACGAACGGTAACGTCATTTTTAGTTTTTTTAATTTAATTTTTTTTACTAAAATAGTTGTAGTCATTATGTTACTAATACTATGTGGACTGAAACTTGTAGTCAGAAATAAAGAATATATTACATTTATTATTAAAACAGATAACGAACCCCTCCGTAGTATACACAAAGATTAACACCAGTTTTGCTACCTACAGCTAAAATCAGATACAGAAAACTAATCAAACTCTGCCCAACGGCGCGGGCGCCGCACAGTCGCACTACCAGTGTGCGCACCGCCTTACAACTTGTTAAATTATAACTTACCTACTATTGATACCATCAATTTCAATTTATGTACCAACTGTGTTTTATTAATCTAACCGTCACTAATCAATTGATTGATTTCACAGCTGATTCGAAAGCGTAGTTACTCCGTACTAACGATTTTGTATGTATTTTAGATTTCTACGTTAGTTTTTTTACAATTGGTTATACATAACGGGATTATGCTATGGATTTTTAATGATCACTAATACGTTTTTCTGGTTTTTATGGCTTTAATAGCGCAAAAATTTGCGCTAAAGTGTAATAAATAACGAAATTTTATTTATTTTTTATGCTAATCTTTTGTTACAAAAATAGCATTTGTTGTGTGGTCGGGAGTTTTGTTAATTGTTATTTTAGTAGGTAGGTATTGTCTATTCAATTAGCTAATGGCTAAAATATAGCTTTGTAACATAAAACGAAATGGCTAAAAAGTTTTGTTTCATAGATGTCTTTAACTTTAACTCATCAACCACGAAAGTCATACCAAATTAAGTTTTTTTATATTACAAAGGTATATAATTTTTTTTGTATACTTGATATAGAAAGATGCATCAGCCATGCACCATTGCCAATCTTCAAAATGCGAACTTAATTGAAAACCTTTTTGCTAATCTATAAAACTAACTTTTTTTTCATGTGACTTGTATCATGTTTCATGTCATAAGCAACCTAAAGGACATTTCACTATATTTTTCTGCTTCTGCCATATCAGTGTCACAGCATTATATGTACCAGAAGATAAAGAGAAAGAATTTATACGCACATTGGTGCACTGTCCCCTTTACCGATTACTGGGTGAAATATAGGAATAGAGCCCGCATATCCTGGCGATAGGTATTTATGTCACAATACATATGATATCAAATTGCTCCAAGAAAATTTACCATTTCCCCTACATATGAATTTCGCTAAAATATATCTAACATCCAATTTGCTAATTCCGCTTTTGGCAACAAACTCCGTCCATATATACGTAGGTAATCCTAGTATCAACCTAGGTAATTAACAAAACTTTTCTTATTACGTACTTAAGCTATATCTACTTAAGTTTAAGACTCTTAAGTTTAATTAAAGTTCTCCCTGTAGCGCAACGCAATTACTCGGGCCGTGTAAATGCAAATAAGTTTGTAACACCCTGATGTTTATACTGGCCACTGCGACCAATGGGCGTGTTTCAGCTGGGCACACAGTGTTGAAATCCTTTGACTTTTAAGTAGGTGGTAACGCACACGTTGACACGGTGTCATTTTGCGGGGTTGTGTGTTGAAAAGGTACCGATTTTGGGCTCCCCACAAACTTGTTGTAACTTATTGCGGATGTCCCGTAAGTTTAACCGCAACACTCGAGCTTCCCAAGTTCCCTCGCCGCTGTTTAGAGTTTTGGTTGCGAAGTTTTCAGACTTGACAAGTACTAAGGTTTCATATCTAAATCATGGAGGTTGTTTTGTCGCAATGTATATGTATACTGGCTTGTATAGTTAATTACGAACTTCTAAAACGTTCCCAACGTTACCACAATTTTATACAGCATCATAAGACGTAGTTCAATGAATTACTTTACTTCGTAAAAAGGCTCAAGCATTAACACTTCCATTCAATAATAGCGAGATAAAAATGTATGAAATATTTCTTAACAAAAACTTGAAGTTATGATCTTGACAGGTCCTCGCACCTTATCCTTTATAATTACGATCATGAGATGTGACACGAATACCTACAGTTAATATTAATTGCACCCTTTCGAAATGTCAACGTCATTAATTTTTATTAATTAATCATTCGAAGGACTATGGGGTGGGACACAGTGAAAGCTAACTTTTGAAAGCTATTATAAGAGGTAATAATTATAATATCCCTGGACATTTCACACAGCGCCAGGTCATCAGCACCTGTTTAAAAGTTGGATTTGAATTTGTTTGTTTGGATTTTGGATGTGCCCGGTTGTTGGCGATAGGCTCGCCTATGGCGAAATGGTGGGTGTACTAAGTAGGTACAATTCTGCCTTACCCTTTAGAGAAAACGGGCGTGAGGATATATGCCTTTATGCTATGCTGTTCAAAATGTGAATTCCCTTAAGTGTGGCAAATGCGTATTTAAAGAAATTGTTCTGTATTAAGTGGGTATATCGTCAATGTTTAATATAGCACTTAGCACGCATTTTTTACATTCAGAGCATGCAATAATAACCAGTATACAATTCTTAGAATATCTCGCTGCATAGCAGTTTTCGCATAGTTCTTATACATACGAGTAGATGACAACTGCGAAAGGCCTACATACCTAGAGAAATTACTGCGGGTACAGGCATATAGAGTATGTTCTGTGGGACTTAGTTACCAATATTTTCTGCACTTGTGACAGTTGTAGAGTAGGACAGTAATTTCGAAACTTAGAACTAGGTAGCTTATAATTCACGAAGGTGTGGTAAAGCAAGTTTCGTGCTACGAATTATATTTTCCTTTCCTAAATGTAGGACGTGAAGTTTTAGTACCTATGTATTTTTCTTGAAATAGTAAAAGCATAACGGCGCAGTATAGCCTTTACCAGAAGTGGTCATTGGTGGTTCAATCTTCACCAAGATTGAACCACTAACTCATCTGTTGTAAAGATGTTGTACTATTGATCAGGTTCAAAATCACCATGTTCAAGCTGATCAATAGTACAGCAGTTCACATCGATTTATATCAGCACCCTAATTGCGTAACACACTTTGAATCTCAATTTGAATCTTTTTGAAGGATATTGCTAATCCATTGCTTCATATATTCGAAAAAATTGTCTGCTCAACAACGTAAATAACGCAATGAATGTTGTTGAACTGTCAAAATGAAAGCCATTGCTAGTGTGTTACGCAATTACCCCGCTGTTCGTCTTGGACGTGGTATGACAGCAGCTCTCCTAACACCATCTGTGACAGGCGCCACGCAACTATCGATGCGTTGCTCTGCTAGAGTGACTGTCACCATCCAGTGTCACTCTTATACGACCTCTTCCGTGATTCCAGTAATGTCATAATAAAACTTGCTACACCGTAAAGTATATAAAAAGAAATACTCAGTAAAGGTGGTTTTCTTTTAGCTTCGTTCTCGCTCATTACTCGCTTATCTCTCTATGTAAGATCATCTTTACAACAGATGAGTTATTATAACACTTCTGAAGACTCTAGAGTCCTTGTCGCACTTCTGACTATTAAATATACTTACCTACTAGTTTTTCTTTGTACCACCTATGTGTAATTTATAGTTCTCCTTATAAAGCGAATTGATATTTACGTCGTTGTCTATAGACTCATGTATTTTTCAACCGATACATTGTTGAGTGGTTAAAAATACATTGCGAGACTTAAGCTGAATTTTAATGGGCTAGGTATCGCAAATACGTAAGTAATTCAATACATGACATACCTACACGCTTACAAAAACTATGATTTGAAATCATAAACTCAAATTTCACCGAAAAACGAAATCTGAAAAGATTTTAGAGAAGCTTTCGCGAAAAGGGAAAAAAGTATGAGCACCTACAATATTTTACTGATACAATAGAAACTGTACAAATAAAGTGTAAACAACTTTTGTTTATGTAATTGTGTGAATTTACAGTAATGCCCAACGATAAACAATATTAACGTAAATATTATACACTATTTACAAACAGGTGTACCAACATAACCCTTGCAGATACAATATATTTCTGGACGATACTTCAAAGAGACAAAGAGTGCAGTATGATTAATCAAGCCAGTTCATCGGCCTCAAGGCGAGACTGATCAAAAACTCGTACTTTAACTGGCGACTGAGCAATATAACATTGGACTGTGGAGATATCGCATCGGAGCCCCGTTTGAGCTCGTTACACACCACTAGGTTAGCTCACGATTTATTTACAATTGTAGGCGAGTAGAGTTATGGCTTGAGGATTTAGTTTGAGACAATTATCTTGCTGTCGATACTGGAGTGAAGTACGATTGTTGTGGCTATGGAATTGGGAAATACTCGACCGTTGGAGCTGTAGTAGAATGTGTTAGTCCTATGAATTTCTTAGTTATTGTTTGTGGTTCATAAATAACGAATAAAAGTCACTTGTGTGCCAGTAGCAAGTTTCACAATGGGCATGCTTTGGTACACTAGCGATACATTAAAAACAGTTTCATAAAAAAATACATTTCAAAAGTAGGGTGACAAAACGACACACTAGCTGACCCATTTGAACCGTCATCGTCTACAACCCATAAATATATTAACACTACAGGTAGAGGCATTCTGAGTCCATCCCTACTCGCTCGATCAAACGGGGCACGACCGCAGCCCGATTCCTGTCCCATATTTCAATTCGCGCATCACGGTTTAATGCCTTCAGGAAAAATATAGAATGCAACACTCGTAAACAGTTTGGAACGCGTTGCGTGCGGAACGCATCAACGTCTGTGACGTCAATTAGCAGCCTGGCTGTAAACAAACGTAGTATTATAGAAGAGATTTATATGAGGGATTTATTTAGCCACCAGTGTGATAGAACGTCACTAGTTTTGGTAGTTAGTTGTGATGAGTAAATGCGATTTACTTGTTTTGGTAATTGGATTTGGAGAATTGAGAGTTGTAGGGAGGTCAGCCGATCGATTCTGTAAAAATCTCACCGTGAAAAGTTAGGTGAAGTGATCTTAGAGTGAGCTGTCAATAGTGTCAATCCCTAGCATTAGTTGGAATGACAGCTCACTCCACGCTCACTTCGCATACGTTTTCACGGTGAGATGGTTACAGAATCGCACTGCAGGACTGACTGAGCATCGCTTCATTATCAGAATGAACTGCATCATGATGAGTGGAAACCTTCTTGTCACAGTAACGACGTGCAGCTGTTTGCTATTTCTGTTATGTGCTCTTGATAGGGTCTATATTGATATTTGGCTTATTTAGTTTTTGTTTTTCTTTATTCATAGTTAAGTATATTCATATTCATATATTTATTTGCATTCCAGAGGTGTTACAATGGCTTAAAACTAAGGTACATTAATTATGGACCCTGTAGGGCACAGCAAAAAGTATAAAATTAAATCTTAAAATAAAAATCAGTTTAGGACACAAATTAACAATAAGGATTTTTTAAAATATGTTATTAACATTAAATAAGTAAATTTTACATGTTATTTTAGTGAGATCAGTCTGTTATAGTTTGTGGTACCTACATAATATTTTTTTTGTATATGTATGTTTCTGTGACAAATAAAATAAGATAAGTTATTACTAATTTTGCAAAACTGTACCATAACGCCTGCCTGTTATGGTACGTTTTCGCAAAATTATTAATTCAATATAATTATTTCTTAATTCTACTGGCACTACACACTTTATTAAGAGATCTATTATGAGAAATGAGAATCTATTCGGTTTCTAATGTAGATTAAAATAAAAGCTGTTAGACTTCTGTTCTAATGGAATTAAGTAGTTATGAGTATTAACTTTCCATGTATGTATGTATGTTTAATACGTAGGTACGAATGTCATTGAACTTCCGCTATTAATTATACCTACTTCAATAATAATTCTTGTTGTGTAACCGACGGCATCATTAGCGTAATTATATACCTAAGAGAAAATTATTTCTCGAGGTTCATAGATTTTTTATATATTAACAAAGATAAGGGTAATTTATTTAACATATTTACATGATTTAAGGCATTTTATCTCTGTATACGTAGGCCTGATGTATTTATGTACTTAAAACTGCCTTGGTATCACTGCAATAAATAAGATAAGATCCTTCTTTGACTTGAAAGGCAAGGCAAAGTGTCCATCGGTCTGCTGCGGCTATGAATATAATTTAAACCCAATTAAAAATATCTTATATAGGTATACATAATATAATATATGTCCTATTAATATAAAGTAAAATTAATTTAAACTATATTGCTTCATTACATATAAAGTAGCATCTTATCTCACTTTATTATAAGTGTGTAATTAAGAGTTTTTTTTTAATAATTTTTCATTTTACTTATGTAAACATAATTCTTAGGATCACTTTTAATTTTACGATCCTTTGATACTTCAATCCTTAAGAATATGGTCTAGAACTTAATTGACTCTTGTCTGAACTAGAGAAACAACAGCTGATTAAAGCAAAGGTCACACAATGTCTTAGCCTCTGTGAATATTGCAGATACACCTCCGAGACCTAAGTGGGTATCGAAGGTGTATATACGCCTATCTAATCATTTTACTATGTAGGCGTAACCTAGCAACACAACAGCAGAGCCAGGAATGCGAAATAAAAATACCAGGGACAAAGAATGTAGAGAGACATTGTCGCTAGCGACATAGCGACATAAACACTCGCCTCCGTTTTATTTATAATAATTTGATTATTCGAAGAATGCTCAGTTCAAAGGGCAGTAAATCGTCAATTCTCATACAACGAACATATTGAGGCCGTGCAGTTTCATTCCGCAAATTGAATGCGCGAACGCTGCCGATTTACGACCGTGCCGCCATCTACCGGCTGGCGTATTTTTAATTATTTGATCAGGCAACACTGATAAAAATGTTATAATAAAATACCACTCGATATTCTTCAACTAAATGAGAAGAAATTTAAAACATGCATTAAACGCACACTATGTAGACAAGCATATTATAAGTTGGACGAGTATATAGTAGATAAAAATGCTTGGCTTAATGCTGGTCCTGCTCCACAGGCAGTTGGGCTTACAAGTTGATCACAATTTCAATATTTGGAAGAGATGCTTTCCCCTTTTTGTTTTTCTTTTTAGTGTTTATTTTATTTAATCAGGATTAATTTTTAATACTTCAGTATTAAATACCTCTTCATGATTGGTAGTAATTTTTTTTTTTCTCTCATCTCTTAATTAAATTGCAAACTATAGTTTTGTATAATTTAGAAGCATTTTTGAAAATTTTGTAAATGTAAGAACCATGGATCCGTTTTTTATGATATTTTGATGTTGACTTGAAAGAGTATGGCAGTTGAGAATATGTCATGCTCACTTAAATGTCTCACTGGTGGTGGCGCGTGTGTTGGATCATTCGGTTCCCTACGAAATGGTTGAGCTGGGTGGTGCTGATCCACGCGTCATGTTCGTGAACGGGCGCCATCTGTTGAGACTGGTCATCTCTTAACTGCCAGGGCTTATTTTTAATTTTATATTTTTAATTTTATGTTTTAATTTGTTTCTTAACATTGTTCTCACATATAGAAGCAATAAGAATAATGTAACCAGGATTTTGTAAAAATGTCTTGATTTAAAAGAGTGTCCGTGGAGTTTCTTGCCCGTTCTTCTCCATAGAGATCTACGCTTTGGAATGGGCAACTAGCTTCAACTTTCTGACTAACTGACCGACTATTTAATTTTGACAATTCAAAAGTGCCTGTAAATGGTTTAATTGAAATAAATGATTTGAGTTTGAGTTTGAGTTTGAATCAACTGCTGTAATTGGCCGGCCAGTGTTGCCCTTTAATTAGTTTATTTCATTTCGCACACGCCCTATAGTAATTAGTTCATGAATTTTAATTCAAATGCGATCTTGTAGGCGTTAAATGATTAAGTAAACGGTAGTTTGGTAATGTGGTCAGCGATTTTTTTAATGTTGTGTGAAACTGAAATGGTTTACAAAATATAGGTATTTATGTAAACTTTTAAATGGCTGTATCGTTTATCGTTCAAGATAAAACATGTACAAAACGAGTAAACATGGAATTAATCCATGTTGGTACGAGTATGTGCAAACAATAAATCTCAATGATAAAATCTACCAATTCTTTTTTCCAGCCGCACTGGCGTAACCTTCAACGTGATTTATTTCGTACTTGAACACATTATATGAGATGGTGGTAAAAATATTATGTTCTTTTCAGCTTACAAAAAAAACAGAGTTTTCTGAAAGAGTACCTACTGATTTTTAGCGTTTACGTTTTAGGCGTTAACTCGTAGAAGAAAAGTATTGGTAATGTTGCATTTCAACTATCTCAATAATTCATTTGTTTTTGCTACGATAAGTACTTACTTAGGTGCCTAGTTTTCATCTTCGTTAAGCGAAACAAAGCCGCTCGTTATCGCAATTTGTTCGATACATATAATCGACCATTCATTCGATACTATAATCGATTATTTGCATTTTCACACGAACAT
This sequence comes from Apamea sordens, assembly GCA_945859715.1. NCBI lineage: Eukaryota > Metazoa > Arthropoda > Insecta > Lepidoptera > Noctuidae > Apamea > Apamea sordens. Next base: position 13,351,811 of record OX243996.1, on the reverse strand, counting down.
CGGCACCTAATTACTTACTGCATAAGAATTATGTGGACAATTGAAATGTTCTCAAGCATGTAAACGTTGGGACGTAAGCAGTTATTATATTTCCAGCACTAGTGATTACTGCGGTCACGTAACTTCGTATCGATATAACTTCGTTTTGCATTGTGCGATTAATTGCAATCATATATTTTGTTTTGTTGGCCAATTACAATAGAGATTTACTTATCAAGATTTTTTTAAAGTATTTTCTTTATTTGAGAATAGGTATTTGGCTAGTTGTTTTTTGTTTTGTGTGCCATGAATGAAGGTAGAATAAATTGGTGATCATTTCTGCTAAATTATACGTACCTAGCTTGAAGTGGGTCAATAATATGTACAATTTATTGATACTAAACACATAAATCTACAAATAAACAATTTTCATGAAGAAGTCGTAGTATGTTTTTCTTTGAAAATATATCACTAAGGTTGACAAGGACTAAACCTACTCAGTAGTGAGTGAATGTGGGAGCAATTGATTAATGACGATAACAAATAAATTGTGGACCAATTTACTATGTTCAACTGACAAACTAGAATAGGAAAATTGTGCTCATTAATAAATCTATTGCTCTTATATCCTTTTCAAACTTTACCGATGAACGATAGCACCGTAATCATGGCGTAGCTTGCTAATCCGTGCATTTATCACGGATAGGCAGACCCCGGCACAGACCGGCGCAGACTGGCTCAGTAACCAATGGTTTCTTGGTCGTATATCAAAAGTCGTGGCTTATAGATAGCTGGGGATCTATGACGGCGATAGGGCAGCGATAGGACGCGAGGATCGGGCGCACGTTGACGTTTTTACGGCGAGAGCTATCGCGGGCCGTAAATAGTCGGACTGGGGATACGCGCGTTCCGTTCGACAGCGTTCCGCGTTCGAAGTTCGAACTCATCAGAGCTTCATGCATTTTCATGAATGTTATTGATGCAAAACTAAATTGGCTTTTTTGTATATCGCTTGTGTTGATCCTGAAACAATCGGAGCTTTTTTATTTTAAACTAGCTTCTGCCCGCGGCTTCGCCCGCGTGGATGTCGGAAATTATCCCACGGGAACGTGCTAACAGGATAAAATGTATGTGCTTCCCCAGAATGCCATCTATCTCGCGGGCCCTTTGTGGTTAATAACAATAGAAAACCAATTGTGTCTCATTAGTGGTGATTAAGAGGGAACCTATATGATATCTTTACCTAAGTACCCACCTAATTAAAAAAAAAAAACTCAATAACAGAAAATTAAATACCTACCTAAATAAACCTATTTCTGATGATAACTAATCTAAACTCAATAAATAAGCAAAATCCCTAAAAACTAATATCTATACGAATGACTAATCCTACCTAACAGTATTATAAAATAACCTACGGTCACTACGTACACTATCAAATATGCTACCTATACTTTAAAATTAAAATCTATACCTACGACTTAAATGAAAATAAACCTAAATAACTCTAAAAACTAAAAGGAATAAAAATGAACTCCACTGCGGGTGACGTAACCTACGACAAACTTATTATTTGCGGTTGAGACAGTAATGGGTCTAGGGATCGAACCGCAAAATTAAGTTTGTTTTTTATTGTATATACTTTTCCGGGATAAAAAGTACCCAGTGTGGTGCCCAGGATATTAAAGAATAATTATACCAAGTGTCATCGTAATCGAACCGGTAGTTTTTGCGTGATGCCTGAACAAACAGACAGACAGACAAAAATTTTTTTAATCACATTTTTGGGTTCGGTGTCGGTCAAGTAACACCCCCTGCCATTTATTTTATGGATATTTTCAATGTACAGAATTTTCACTTCTACAGATTTATTATAAGTATAGATATAGATATAGACCAACCCCTGCTTCGAATGGGTGCAATGGTGACATTTATATTTTAAGCGTACAGTTGCCAAAGGAGATAAGTGACCAGGATCGTCGGATCTAGTTGAAGTTTAGTAAAAAACCGATGGATTTTTTCTAATGAAATTTAATTTAATAAATGAACTATTTGTTTTCTATTAATTAAATTAAATTTTATTTGAAAACATCAATCGGTTTCTTAAAAAACTTCAACTATATCGGACGGCCCTGGCTGCTTACCTTCTTTGGTGACCGTACATGCACAACATTACAAATTATAGATACCTATAGGTATACCTAGGACCCTAGGTAATACGGGCTGGTGTCCGCAACTCCAAGTCAATGCGCGTATTTTATGTATGGGCTTGCTTTACCTAAATTAAATTAACACATAAACCTTCCGGAATAAATGCTTGAAATTATTGTGAAAACTACATCAAAATCTATTGTGTAGTTCGTTAGATCTAAGTGATCACACAAACAGACACGAAAAGCGACTTTAATACTATTATATTTTTTTTTCTATTATATAAAAACGTTGCTCCACACTAGGAATTTCTCCTCTATCGTGGGTGCGTTTACAAACATTTAAACTAACATACACAAACAGCCAGGAACAACTACTTGTAGGTCATACAAATATTTATTCCGTCCGGGAATCGCACCCACGACACACAGCGCAGCAGTCAATCGCTTAACCACTGCGCCAACCGTGTCGTCATAATTACTTATTGGGGATGTCTCATTTATAATCCATGTTAGTATTTTGGGACAAATAAACATTTTTCATTTTAATTTTCAACACTTAGAATAGAGTTTGGAGAGTAAAATGGAACCCGCGTTTTTATTTGATTTATTATAGATCGTCTAGGTAAATAGAAACACGTATGAATTTTAAATAATCCAAGCTATTTGCTATTCCCTGAATTGATTACCCACTTAGCGCCCCATTGTGTAATTCTTATGAGTCACAGTAATTGTCACTTGTTCATCGTATTGATTTCCTGGCCTAAGACTCCACTTTCTTTGAAACAGTCGTGTCCTAATTAACATTTGTATAATCGATTTGTTTATTCATGCGTGTGAGCTCCTGGATTTCGTTAGGTAGGTAATTATGTCTATCGTATGTTAGGAAGAAATTGTCTCGTAGTTCTTCAGATGTCGGGGTTTACTCTCTAAGTCCGCACCTAGCTGATTAGTCAAAACATGTGTCAATATAAATTTATCGAACGGGCAAATATACATCGGGTGTAGGAACAAGTATCAAATAGTGTTATCATTCCTTCCTAATTCGGAAACCGAACTAACCTTATGTCCGTAAGTGATACGGAGTACGAAACGCTCGTTACTTCGCCTGAAACTACGGACTTGGGGTTTGGGGAGTAGACGTCATGTGGTGTGTAGATCGGTGAGCTTATATGAATTGAATTCGTTGACGTCTCAATGTACTAGCCTAGGGTCTAGCAAGGTTCTGTGGATACTTCCTTAATTTTTCTTCAGCATAAAAACTAAAAGATGGAGGTACGAACGACTGCTACCCCGCAATGGAAATGGGCAGACGTTAGTGGAAAAGGCAAGGAAGGCTTTTGCCCAGCTGTAGGACAATAGGGGCTAAATAGATAGATTCATAAAACTTTTCGGTTAAGTTAACACTACTATAAGACAATTAAAGTAAGTAGACTAGGTAATATAAGACAATTAAGTAGCACAGACTGAGTTGATTAATTATTTTTGTTATTATACTTAGTGATATACGGAAACTTTGATCCACAATGGCGGCTTTGGCATAACGTCATACAGATTAAGTTAAATATAAAAAAACAACAAAATTGCGGCACTGCGCCATTTAAAAAATAATACTAGTTATCTTACAAGTAAGTACTGTGTTATTAATTTATGTAAGCGCATAATTATGGCAAAGAACTGGCTAGGGCTCAATTAATGGTCTTGATTGCGCATACTTACGTTGAATTTATGCTTCCGTCATTCCTCGTAGAGGTGAGATATTGGATAGTTTATTTATTATTTATCTTTAATTCAATCGCATTGCTTGAAGTCTCGTATATTTGCATGTCTAAAAGTTAATTTATCAAAAATTCATTATTATTGCCAATTCACTCACATAACTGCTAATCATCATGATATGTTTAGTAGAGAGTAAGTTATGAATGAAAGAATGAATGAATGATCGAAGTTGATGGATGATAGATAAAAATAATAACTAAGTACCTAAGTAGTACCAAAAACTACAAATAGGTGAGCTACCTATCAGCTAATATACATAAAGAGGAAACCGGCATGTCCTAGAACCAAAAATTCGAAGACATGTGACATCTACCAACCTGCACTGGGCCCGCGTGGTGGATTATGGCCTTCTTGTCGAGACGAGGTCTTTGTCCCAGCAGTGGAAACATTATAGGCTGATAATGCAGCTAATATAAGGTACCTACCTAAATACTTTTAAAAAGATACCACCCACCTATGATAATCCCGTAGTCATTTCATGTCGAGAAACATCTAAATGGAAAATATGAAGGTTTGAGCACCACTCAATTTTGAAGGGCTTACCTATTCATACCTATGGAGCATTTTACTGTTACTCCAAAAAGGTGTTCTTTTTTTAATAACAAAGGTACAATGTATTCCTACTTAATGACATGTCAGTAATATTTACACACATTCTTTTCACGCAGACTGTTATCAAATTTTTAGCCATTGCTGTATTATTTTCAATTGTGGTGCCATTACCAAATGACGTCACAATTAAGATAAATAGGAACCTGAATTGGTATTTGATCTATTTTACACCGGTTCATGCATTTCAATAGTTCAACATAAAAAATATTCTAAGTTCTGCGGATTACATATCTTAGTAGGACTCGTTCAGCTCCATAAATCGACCATGTGTAAAACAAAAACTAATATTGAATATTACGATTAAAAACTATGATGTTGACATACAAAGTAGGTAGGTACCACCTAATTTAATATACCTACATGGAAGCTAAAGTGAACACTTGGCGAGGATATAAATTATTCAAATGACCTTCCTTCAGCTTATTTTACATGCATTGTATAATTTATTTCTTTTTTTAATAACTAGGATTACTTAAAGCGGATACAAAAAGTTTCTAACTAGGTACTAAGGCATAATTTAATAATGTAATAAATGATTGATACCTGCATCCTGCTCAAGGAAAAATGCTAAACTTTTATAAAATACTTAGGTACTTATTTTCAACAAGCAAAATCCTCAAACTATCGATGTATTTTTATTGCACAACTTTCAGGCTTAAAATAACAAGTTATAGATACCAAAATTGCACACGAAAAATGTATTAAAGGCAAGCGGAACCTACAAAACATGTGTTGGTCCACACTTTTATATTTATTCTTTAGAATTTATTTGGTGTCGTCAAATATGCGTGGTGTAATAGATACGCTATTCGTTTAGGATTTAACATAAATGTAAGTTTGTGTTGTGTGGTCCTATGTGACTCACAAGTAAATTAGCAGACTATTTTTAAAACTATTGCATTTTACATGATCTGCATTCCGTTTGTGTAAAGGCTCGTAGCTTATCATGAATGACTTTCAGACGTTTTATATTGACCAAAATTACTCCAAATACCATGTAAATGGATCGTCGACTGAATACTAAAGCAAATACTTACCCTTATTTTTGCATGGAGCGCTCCCCCTTAGGTAAAGTCAAAGTCAAATCATTTATTTCAAATAGGCACATAAAAGGCACTTTTGAACGTCAACATTTACAAAAAATAGAATTGATTCTAGTTGTTCCTTCCAAAAGGTAGTTTCGTATGGAGAAGAACGGGCAAGAAATTCCACCGTTACCTACTCATTTAATTTTTTTACATAATTTAGGTATGTGAAGCCAGACAATTAGAATAAAATTACTATACCACAATAGGTAAAAAAAAAAGAAAAAGCAATCACAGGAAAATTTATTATGTGATAGATACATGGTGCTCCCATATTTACAAATATTGTAAAAGTAGATGATTTCCTAAAATTTTAAGAAGTAATACAACAGGCAAGTCCAGAGTCTATCTGATGCAAAGCCATCACCAAAACAGACTTTTTAACTTTTAGCTATGGCAAAAATATCTTCATTATCATTACTTATCTGAAACTATTATCAGTAAGTATTACCAGTAAGTAGATGACTATTATCAGTAAGTAGATGACGGATTTTGGGAAAAAGTGTAAGCAAAATCAAATATTTATTATGAAAAGATTACATTATTTTTATACTGTTATAACCAAACATTAAAATAACTATAAGGCTCTGCATATACATACATAAAACAGTTTTATTTGTACCATCTTTCTCTTCCCCCGCAGCGTGCCCATGACACTGTGTAGGGTAACAACAAAGTGTCAAATGGCCCGGAAATATCGTAACCTCTCCCAGCCAGACATTTCGTTCCTTCTCGCTGGTCACACTCATTATCTGCCATTCCAAATGCTTCTTTGTTGGTTTAAGTTGCTTTATTTACTTCCCGGTAAGTGTACGGTCGTCTTTCGGCTCTCCTACACTAACACAGCCATTTAAAGATTAGCCAATGACGGAAACCTGTTCTATTTCCCGTTGTTTATCTAAACTCATAAATTACAGCCATTTTTGGCGCTGCTTTACATACTAGCTAATAAATAAACCAAAATATATTGCTTTAAATAGTAATATTTACATAAACATTTTAGATACCTATTTTGTATCCATTCCTACTGTGTTAGGTTGGATTTCATTGCGTAATCATGCGGGTAGGTGCGTAGATAAGATGACAAACTAAAAGCCAAATTGGAGATTATAATCGTAAATTCATTATCTTTATTATGTATGAACAGTATTAGTTACAACGTGGGTGTTTTTTTTTAAATTAATTTTCATAGAGTCAGTTTTAGCGATGAGAAAAATTATGGTGACGGTCGTTGATTATTGAAATGGTAATGTAATGTGTCGTACCGAACATTAGTATGTCATCGAAAGTTGGGAATAAAATAAATAATATATGACAGTATCATAAATAATTCACTTCGTTTCCGACGGTGCGCTTCGCATCCGGTAGGGAGGAACCCCACCCGACGCGCCGCCATTTTACATTTGAATTTGAAATGTCATTATTGTTATAGAGAGATGATAAACAATGATCCGTAATGTCTCTTTGGAGTACCGAAATATTGATGTTTATCGTAACTATGAGTTTGTTTACACATACTATTGCTTAATAAGTGTTGTTTTTTTGTGGGAAACATGTGGATTGTTATTTTGTTATTGCTTTTTGTTATCGTTGGGAATTTTGCTACTAGTTGTAGTAGTTTGTTTATTGTGTGATAATTTCCTTTATTTTTGTAATTAAATGATTACAGCACATTAAAAGTAAAAATAAACAGTTACAATGTAAAAATTGGTAAACTTATACCCAAAATTTCTTTTTGCACACAGAATATTGATATTTTTCCTTAGGTACCTGTTCTGGCACTCCTAAGTTAAAACTATAAGCAACAAACAAATGCACTAAGTATAAAGTGTAAAAAAAACATCCTTTTTAAGCCCTTATCCTATTCAAATTAATCTTAGTATAGTCAAAGACAACAAGCGTGGGTAAGCTCCCACATAAATGAAATTATGGATAACCTACTGACCGACCTAAGGAGACCTACCCTTCCCCTCTCTTAGACTATTTTTATTTCAGTAAAAGGGGTGAATTAGTTATGATTCAGAGGTCAGGATGAAGTGGGCATAAAGTGTACTTATAAGTGAAGAACAGCAGTGTTGATTAAATTAAACAGTAGGATTTATGTGGTCACCAATTTAGCAATGATGTGAAATGGCGATCGTATAGGGGCGTTGTGTACAAGTTAAGTGGTATATGAGTGTTAATAGCTATGTTTTTAACAGTTTTAGTAGTCATTTTTGTATAAAGGCGATGGATTTTTTAATTAGATAAACGATAAATATTAATATTATTAAGGAATAATGTTTTGTGTGGGAAAAACTGATTAATATAAGCTGGTTGTTTGTCTAGTTTTGTTATTTAAAGCTTTGATTAAAATAATGACTCAAATGATAATAATAGGAAGACTGAATTAACATAATTACGTACCTAGGTATCTACTTGACTGTCATATCAACAATAATTTGCTTAAACCTCTGAGTCGGTACCTACCTAATAAGTATTCCAAGTGGATAAAAATAATTTAGGGCCTACCTTGAAAGTAGGTACCTACAATAAAAGAACTGGACCTACTTATCTACCTTATTTTTTACAAATTGCTATCATGTTCTAGCAATCACAAAGTAAGTAATTGGATAGTCAATAAACCTTAAATTAGCGTGCAAACCACAACCACGGCATTCAAGTACACACAGGGGGACCAAATTCAGGTAAAATCATATTCTATTCATTTAAATTTCATACTAAAACACTTAAAACGACATGAACGTGATTACATAACCACAGAAACTAATTTTACGACGATATTACAGTTCCGTACCTGTGCTGCCATCTCGTAGTGTTTATAGGAACTACGTAGACGCGAAGGCTTCTACGCTATCAAAGTGATTGGAAACACGAACCTTTGATTCCTGTGGCGCTGAAAGCAGTGTTGAGCTTTTGAAGTTAAAAAGATTTTTTCACTTGAAAGCGGTTATTTTCTTTAAATCTTTTGGGTTCATTTGCTTAGGTTATTATGAGATAACTCCTGTTATGTAGTAGTCACCTTTTATAACCTAATTATGGTCAGTTCACAGATAAAACTACCAGATAAAAACAAAAATTACATGCAAGGTATCGGTACCTACATAATAGGTATCTAACGAAGAAAAATAAGCAAGGTACCTAGGTTAGCCATTGATTTCAGTGTGGGCCAATTTTTTGTAAATAATAAGTTCTGTGAAAATCTTTATGCTGCTGTTCTTGTATTTAGCGTTAGTTAGGTCAGGTTAGTATTTATTTATCTTGTTTCAGTACTGCATCAGTTATATAATGGAAGATGAAATCGACCTCGACTTTTTGACTTTATATGCACACAAATTCTAATATCATATCTTAAAAACTATAAGAAACACGTAAACTTAACTTTGTACCAACCTCCTTTATAACCACACAATCAGAATAAATTAAACTCAACAAAGGGGAAGACACACAAAATCTATTCATTACTTGGCGAATGCATAAATAGGAACTCGGGATACCTACTAATTTATAGAGATGTCCCCGGTATAAACCGCAAATGAGAATCGTATATCCCACATCCACTATCCTAGTATCCCTAAGTGAGTGGTATGCCCGATAAGGCTCACCCTTGGGTTAGACCGTGGACAGGACTCCCGATAAGTTTCGATTTAATACGTTAAAAGGTGCCCTTAATGGGGTCATTCCCATTCGTTATGGGGTACCGTTGGACCGTATTTCGAGAAGCAAACGTATTAGATTCAGAAAACGATTTTAATAAAACATTGAGTTGTATGCGACTTGGCGTTGGCGTGGATACTTCAAGACTTTTGTAGTGCTGAATATGTTTAATTTGTTAGTATTATGGGGCTGCTTGAGCTTCTAACTACTGTAAAAATGCACAAGAAACATAAAATCGTTTTGGTTCAACCCATATTCTTTTTCTTAGCGTGTCAATGGCAATAAAAATTGAGTCAGCCCAGAATCTGGCGACGAGTTTGGCGCCTTCAGTAGCGTCGATCAGTTCCTGATTCTATTTTCATTTGAAATCTTTATTGGCCAGTGTTATTTCAAATCTTTCCTTAAATATTTTTGAAACAAGAAAGACATGCATCAAGTTTAGTGGCGTTCAAATCAGAGAAATGTAACTACCTAACTGATTTTCTTGAAAACAATGTAATAATGTTTACTCTATAACTAAAAGAACAAGTTAATTAATATAAAGCTTGTAAAAATAAGAAATGAGAAAAGGTCTGTGTACACAACATTGTTGCATTAATAGGTAAGCTTTATCAACGACACAATTCGATTAACTCAATAAAAATAGCAATCGAAAAACATAAAATTATGAATTATATTGTAAAATGTCTCACAAATATAAATTAAAAAGATATTCCCGACAGCTAATTCAAATTAAAAAACTAATTTAAAAATAGATAATGTATTAAAAGAACAATTAAATTATAATGATGTGACATTTATGTATGTTTGCACGAACTCAAAAGACCTCGTGAATTTATTGTTATCTCTGGTCCATTTTTTATTTAAATACCTACTGGATATTTAAATAACTTTATTTTGTTGCTTTAAGCAAAAACTGCAGTCTGATTTTGTTATCATACTATTTAAGTAGGCAGAAATGTAGTGGTATTCTGTAAATATCTTACCGTGAAAACTTTTGTGAAGTGAGCTCAATATATGTCAATCCCCAGCATCAGGTGGAATGACAGCTCACTTAAAGCTCACTTCACCAAAGTTTTCACAGTGATTTTATACAGAATAGACTGAATAGATCTGTTGTGAAATACATTTCTAAGAAAAACATTATGTAAGTAGGTACCCTTGATCTCATATTGTCTCATCCCGAAAATGTAAAATGTTTGGGTCTTTCAGTACGTAACCTCTACAATGGATACGGTACGGGAAATTGTCTTAATCATCACGCTTGATAAATGGCTTGTATAAAATATAAATAAACCGATAGGAAGACGCTGCACGCCATTTACCCTTGGTGAGATCCCTTTGGTAATACCATTGAGTCGGGAAGGCTGATCCGTGAACTGAAGGCCAATTCTCGTAATTTAAAACGTTCAAAATCTAGTAGCAGTCTCATCTCGGCGACAAACAAATGTCAAAAACTTGTCAAAATGTAGGGAAATTAGAAGTATTTTTTGACAGATTGAGACTGTTTTTGAATTCTCGTAATTTTAAGAACGTTCACAGTCTGATCTCAAAAATGTGTCAATCTGTCAAAAATACTTCTAATATCCCTACATTTTGACAAGTTTTTGACAGTTGTTTGTCGCCGAGATGAGACTGCGACTAGATTTTGAACGTTTTAAATTACGAGAATTGGCCTTCTGATTGTGGACGTTCTTAAAATTACGAGAATTGCCCCTCTGGTGTAGCTGTCTTCACGACATCATCACCCTACGTTTTACGTTACAAAACACTCTATGCTGGAAACTATAACACCTGCACCCTAATTGCGTAACACACTTTCAATCATAATCAGAATCATTTTGAAGGATATTGTTAATCCATTGCTTCATATGTTCGAAAAATTTGTCTGCTCAACAACGTAAATAACGCAATGAATGTTGTTGAACTGTCAAAATGAAAGCAATTACAACTGTTAGTGTGTTACACAGTTACCCCGCTGGTGCACTTACTTGGTTTCACGACATCATTGACCTACGTTATCTGTTATAAAACACTCTATGGTGGAAACTAAGACCTTAATCTTTGTCGAGAAGGTTTTGAACTCGGCAGGCTACAGACCATAACGATTCAAGTATGTAACCTTTTAGAAGAATGTTGTTATGAATTTTTCGAAGCAGTGCGGCGGATATTTTTCTAAAACTTATAATCTGTATCCACAAAAATGTATTCGGCTACCTATCGTAAAAATCTACACGTCAACTTATATAACTGTGGGAAACATAATACACAAAAATAGCATTACTAAGCATTCTGCATATTACTAGTAAAATTCTTGAAATAACAATTTCATTTCACGTCTTAAATTATGAGAAAATTTACATAACACATACAAACATCCGGTAAGTATGTGAAACTAACGGACTCATTAAGAAATTCATACATCTTAATTCTCTATTCATTAACAGAGCCGCTATTTTACACACTTCATCATCATAAAAATGCACGAAAATGCTTAACATTAAAAAAAAACGACTTGTAAGTATGACGCTTGGAAAAAACTTTATTGCTTATTACTACTTATTTAAGTAAATTATTCTTGTGATTGGTAAAATTGGTAAAATTAAAGGGAATCTGTTACCGTTACCGTAGTGATGGAACGGGCTATGCTTGGAGTCTCTCTGAGGGATCGAATCCGCAACGAGGTGGTCCGGCAGAGAACCAACGTTGTCGACATAATAAGCAAGCAGAAGTGGCAACGGGCCGGCCATATTAGTCGTAGAACCGATGACCGTTGGGATAGACGTGTTCTTGAGTGGAGACCGCGAATCGGTAAACGTAAGGTGGGACGCACTCATGCTAGGTGGAGCGACGATCTTCGCAGGATAGCTGGTAACAGCTGGATGAGAGTTGCCGAAAATCGAGTTGAATGGCGTGCAATAGGAGAGGCCTATGTCCAACAGTAGACTTCGATAAGCTGATGATGATACCGTTAGTAAATACTTAAGAAGTGTCCCTGATTAAATATAGTGACTAGTTAAATAGGTCTACTATGTAATAGCTTTCACCTTAACACAGAATTGCTTTCCTTTTGCAGAAGCAGTTACACAGTTTTGTCTATTTTGTACTTAATAGGTTATTCCAGTTCAATAAAAGGACTTAGAGAAACATAGTAAAATATATAGAACTATACAAAGCATTCTGGATGAGGCTGGCACGCTGGCAGCCACAAGCCACGCAACCACGGAGGCCACAAGCAAAGAGAGGCTTTTGTCCAGCAGTGATGGTGAAGTCAGGCTGTGAATTCAAAACAGCAGTTTCGTAAAGATACAAACATGATTGATGACGATGTAAAAAATATAGAAAGACAAATGAAAGTCGGAAAGTAATCAAACGATTTAGAAAAACCACTCGAGAACAATTTTTCAACTTATTGCGAAATTGAAGTATATTTCATCTACAGACAGGAAGAAAATCTTAGCTTCTAACCCACTTCACCTACATTCTGGTCATCACTATAACATCAAGCAATCTCCAGCTAATAGAGGTGTACTGTAGCTAATCTTAACGACTAGACTTGTCAACTTTACGGCCAAACGGTTGGTTAATGGCTTATAAACCGAACGTAGCTCCTCTAGTGTGGCTGTTAACGTTTTTAAAATGGCCACCAAACGATGCAATGTTGTTTATTTTATTGTTACTTCTCTATGGGAAAATTAGGAAACGTGTATGGAAATGTTGTGCATTTTAAAGTTAACAAGGTGTCTATTTATGTAATTTGTTTGACAAATTATGATGATAGAAGATTTTTACATGAACCTTTGCCCTTTGCATGGTAAGGAAAAGTCTGTTATTGGTATTAGCAGAAAAAGAGCAGGTTCTTCCTCACAACGGACAATGAAAGATATTATTTTGCCTCATACATTTGAGATATGCCTACCCAATTTTAGAGAATATGCTTCGAATTCATAAATTATTATTATTTATTTATTAATTATTCATAAGAACACCATTTGTCCACTTCATCATAGTTGTGTATGTATTTATTATTTTGAGTATGATATAATTATTATCATTCTAGTAATATTTATTTTAGAAGTATTTATGTCTGTTTATTTGTATGTATGTTAGTATATTCTCGTAATTTTTGTTTAGTTTTTAAGTGAATTGTTTTTTGATTCTATGTAGGTATTACTTTTTGTCTCCGTTGCTCTATCACACGCTGTCTACATCTCTATATCTATTGTCCTATCTCAGGTATGCTGGAAGAGATTTCTTATGAAATAAGCATCATCCTCTGTACCTCTTTTTTCTGTTTTGTTTTTCATTGTCTGTTTATATATGTGTGGGCCTCCTCTCTTTGAGAGGGAGTAGACCATAATCCTCCACGTGGACCAAGTGCCGGTGTCACATGCCTTCGAATTTTTTGGTTCTAAGGTATGCCGGTTTCCTCACGATGTTTTCCTTCACCGTTTTGAGAGCAGTGGTGATGAAATTAAATACGCAAAGTAAAGTGCCTGCCTGGGTTCAAACTCACGACCTACGCTCGTAAGTAGGAGCCTTATACCATTGGACCACCACTGCTCACTATGCTCATTTTAATATGGTTTAACAATATAGACAGCGAATAATAAATCATCAAAAATATTATCCACCTACTCAAGTAATGCTATCAAATAAAAATGTAGTGAAAGTTGCTGAACAGCTTTTACATTATCATGATAAAGTTCAAAATTACAATAAACGTAGATTTTAAAGAAATATTGACATAATAAATATCTCTTAAAACGACTCTGTTAGAAACTTTCCAGACGTTAAATTATATTTTCTAAATTATTATTTCTTTACTGTAGTGATTCAAAAGTTTATTTCAAATCGAAAATGGCTTGGACACGATTTTTTGTTCATAATCTGATTTATGAAATAAAGTACTTATGATTGGTATGCAAATTATTGTAAAATCTGATGTAGATATGCGGTAAGTTTTTGCTAAAGATTTAGTACCTAATGTAAAAATACCATTATATTTTTATATGTAAAAAACTTAAAAACAATTTGTAGGTAATTTATTTAAGTGGCAGGCAAAAACCACTTACCTACTTAAAGTATACGCTATTATATTGATAGTTTTAGAATACGTACGTTTTGTCAAACTCCAAAAAAATTACAATGGCCTAACAAGCAAGCAATAGTCGAAGACATCATAGGTACCTACCTACAGCTTTATGTAGATAAATAGTTACAAAATTGTAATAATATAATAACAATCTAAATTATCTTTAAATTCTACATAATTCTAATAAATATAAACTTTTTGTGGCGTAAGAAAACAAACAAAAATGCATCAGTTCCATTAAAAAACAATGCAAGTACGTAAAAATTAATTTGAATAAAGCACAAAATAATTTGGGAACGTGTAAAGAGACCGCTCGCGCCGTTTACATGTGCGACAGCGTATTTTAATTAGCTATACATGAAAATGCTTTGAAACGGAGACGGCCCGTGTGTGGGCCCCCGTTTAGACCAAAATTATAATGGCAATATCACACTCCTGCTTTCGCCATGTTAGTTTACACACAATGTTTGTTTTGTTAATAATGCTCCTCTCTAATTAGAAATTAAAAGTTAAAAAGCTTGTTCGTGTATTGTCTGGAGCGAAAAGTTGCTAATGTTGGAAATTCTACTCTGCTTTAAAGCTACAATAAAATTGTTAGCCTACATTGTAGAATGTCTGGCCGTTTTTGATACCCAAGTTTCAGAAAAAAATTGCTTCGTGACCGAAACTCGGTGTAATAAGTGGTCATTAAAGATTTCGTTCCAGAACACTTGACAACCCTAATTAGGACTGAAATCTAATAAAAGATAACTCGAAAGTCATAGCGAAAGCCGCATTCATAATGAAAACTTCGCCTATTAAAATTCCTCTAACGAGTGAGAACCATCCAGTTTAATAAATACAGGCCCCTTCTAATTTTCCTCGGAGAGATTTAAGCAGCATAAATTTTGCACACTGAAAAGAAACTCTGTGAAAGAAGAGCTTGTACATTTTTACGATGGTGAATCTCATTCGCCCCTACAACGGCGAGTTGTCTCTCCTTTAAATTAAATTTTCACTCCTAATTTGAAAGTATAATGTCATTTCACTAGAATTCCGTTATTAAAACTTTTAAATCATTCGGAAGTTTCCTTTTGTGAGCGCCTGAGGGTGGGTACTCGTGATTTTTTAATCAAAATGGGATCATTTCTAGTGATTTTTTACGACTGCGCCATACCGTCGGCATCAAATTGTCATTAGCCACTTGCGTATCCGATATTGCTTTTCTTTTAGAAGTGCTGCGATTTTATGGAATATTTAATTCCGACCCTTCGTCTTGTGCAAGTTTTATGTGCGTACATGACTGAAACTGAAACGGATTCCAGACGTGACGTGCAGCAGGTAAACTTTCACTGTCTTGTTCAACTTTGATGTTGTTATGTGCTTGACAAAGTTTTACAGTGTGATTTATACTTACAAAAAATATTTCAGTTCAGACAACATTTCGGCAAATAGGAAAACTAATTTTTGCTCGCAAGGCACAGAATAAAATGGTTTGAATAAATATTATCAACCTAATATTTGTTCAACGCATTTTATTTAAAATTAAGTATGGATTCTGCTTTAGGTAAAAAATATAAATAGGCAGTATGGACACAGTAAAAACCAAACGGATAGATATTTCGAAGATACAAACATCTGTAAAATCAACGAAAAAATTCATCAACAGCATTCCCATCCTTATTCTTTAGTCAGTAGGCATCCTGGTACGACACTTGTGCCCAACATCTGTTTTTAAAAACAATAAAGGGTTGACATTTGACAGTCGGTTGTAAATTCTGTCTCGACGAATCGTCAGAATGGTCAATAAAATTGTCTGGAGTCCTTGACATAGAGACACAGTGCAGACGAGGTTTTATAGTCCATAAACATTTTACTAGCCCGACCTTGGGTAGGGTCTGCAATGAGGTCGTTGCACTCAGCTTTACCGCTATTTTGGTCCCCGGTATTTCGTTATGATTAGGTGGGGACGAATTGTTGGCGTTGTTGGTAACAATGTGTTAGTCATGTCTATTAATGGTACGTTTATAGACATACATAGGTGCGTTTATTTGTACACAGTTGACGTTTAATTGCGTCAGGCATGGTGCCATTTGGTAAAGATTTAGACGATTTGATGTGGGTAGGTATAGCGTTCACGCGCGCTGAAGTTTTTAAACTTCGTCTTCCAGATAAAATGCGTCTGCATACCAATATAGGTTCTTGAGTGCATGAAAAATCGGAATACATATATTTCATGTAACACCCAGTGGGCAAGCTGTAAACGAATTTATTGCCAACAAGACGGCTATTCGAAACACTTATTTTTCAATGTAAGGAGTAACAATTTTTTACCTTCTTTAATGGCAATCCGTTAACTTTTTTACTTGAAAGACCAATATATTACCTGCTAGGTGTTTATAAAAAAATGTACAGAAGATTCTTTGTTTACGTTCCTAAAGAGTACTTTCCTAGAAATTTTAAAAGCGTTTGCGTCAAAATAACGGCTGAGCCGAAACAAAAGTTCTTTGTGTTTTCAATGGAAGGGTTGTTTTTCTTTCGAAAGCAATAAAAGGGTTTGAGGAGTGACTTTGTTACCCTTTCTTTGTTTATTGTTCTTTTTACGACGATATATTGCACAAAGTGCCGTTTTGCGCAATATTGTTTGAATTTCCTTGGTTCCTTTGTCCGGCGTTGACCACGAGTCTTTAGAAGGAGTTTTAAAAAAGCGTAGGTATTTTTGTTGCGGGACTAGAACCCCTTTCGGTGACCATTGATATTGCTATGAGTGCAATATCGAACGCTATATTCGTCTGACGTGACTCTGTGTTTTAAAATTGTGAACTGTGTTTTAGTTGGGTTTTCATTTGAGTGCAATTTTCTTTCGAGTTTACGTGATATCTAGTGGCAGGCGGAAGTGCATCTCTTCTTGAAGTGATTTCATAGATAGACGCTGCTACTATACGTAGTTACACGCACGCATAGGTAACGCTAACGTACGTACTTATTCTTGTATTTTTTAAACTAAAAGACACTCCTAAAGGCTCTCGAGGAGAAGACTCCTAAAATTGTAAACCACTTAAGTAGGTACTCAGCCAAGTCATTTGATCACAATTTTCTCTTAAACAATTTCAAACAAAAAATCCATATACATAAAGCAAACGGAACAATATCATCACATCTAAATTTAAAAATCCAATCTCGGCGTGGAATCAGACTCGAGTCCCGACATTCCTTCTTTTTATCCTCCCGAGTTTCTTATCCTACACGACATAAATCGCATCGACCCGTATAACTCTCTGCGACCATTAAAAAGATAAACAACTTAATATAGGTATAATAATAAACAAGACGAAGCCAAGCCGCACCGACTTACTTAGATCCCCGTACACACCGTTCATAATTTTATTTATTCACGAAACCGTAAATATCTGTAGGAATAATTCCGAAGGCTCTTTGCGGGGATTAAGGGAGCGATGCGGCCCTGAGAAAATTATATTCGGCCATAACAGTTATCATGCATCACCTGGAGGAAGCTTAATGTGCCTTTTCGCAATCTCGAGGGCGGCGCGAGAGACGCTCCGCGCAAATTACTTTTTCAAAGTATTTACATGTAAATAGAGCTGGTGTTTCGAAGTTTGCGGTGTTGTATGGCGCTTCCGAGTCTGTTGTGTTGGCTCTACGTATGTTGAGAATTAACGCGTGATTGTAGATTACTTCGCTTTTAAACGCTCGCAATGCACTGGTGCGTGGAATTGCCGATTGAGTGGCGTGGAAGATCGATTCGCTTTTGTTTTATTTACAGCCCGTCGTGAAAATGTCATAAAACTGTAATCCAGGATTCTCGTGAATCTCTAAACTTTATTTCAAATGTAACCGTCGTTAAACCTTAAAATATTCATGCCTACATTACATTCATATCCGAATAAATCAGTCCCTTCCACTCAACATACAGGGTAATCCAAAATTTGCAATTCACCGAAAACTCTTTAAGGTGATATCGTTTAAAAAGCACGCCCTATACATAAAGCCTGTATAATTATCATCCATTCTACTTATAAACTTTCATAACGGCCTATACGTCGACTTAACCTCTACTTTCGGGGTTCGGGGGGGTTGGGGACCACCCCGGGGTAAAACCCTCCCTCGCCTTATAATGGGCGTCTAAGAAAAACGGGTGCACGGTTCAGAATAGAAAATGCTCGTTTGGAAATAGCTTCGGTGGAAAGCTAGCGATTTATTTGTGTTACGGGATACGCTCGGAAAATATCCGAGAGCGGATTTTTAATGGCGCCATTGTTTCTATTTTAAACGTGGCGTGCGAATGGAATACTTAAGTTTGAGACGCCTCGAGGTTACGTTTGTGTGTAACCTGCAGTTTTTGAATATTGTCCTGAAGATGTCTGGAAAACTGTGTGAACCCAGAAGGTGTATGTTGTTTTAAATTTTAACAATTATCTAAGTACCTATCCTGGAATTGGTCTTTGTATTACAAAGTAGACCAAAAAGTTATCCAATGAATAGCCAGAAAATATTTATTTTTATTTTTTGGTTAATCACTTGCAAAATTTAATATTAACCGAGGTTCTTTTAATATTATGATCTGTTCCAAACATCAAATACAGAAAGCGTAGTCACAAAGGTCTAAAAAGTCTAGTCTAAATAGCTACCTATATTTGGTAGAAAGTTGTACGTGTCAGCATATTGTCTAACTTAAATATTTCTACAAAAATATCATATAACAGAACAAAAAGTTACAACTACGTCTTATGCTCATAAATGTCATTAATATGAAAGCTAAGCCCGGGGCTCAATGGTGCCTATCTCGCGATTCCACGCGCGCTGCCTTTTTACACCACATTATAAGCCCCAATATTAGCTCAGTATTTCACTTATAATTCGCTTTCTGACGGAGAGGGCGCGCGTGCTCTGTGACGCAGGTGCGCTGCAAATGTGACTGTGTGCACTAAGCCTTACTTTCGCTGATTCAAACCAAAAATATTATTGACGCGAATGAAAATTCTCGTTAATTCAACAAAAGATAATGAGGTGTTTCTTCGTTGTTGAAACTAGTCAAGCCATTGTAGTTAAGACTATCGTTAGTCACTATTATGTCATTATAAATTGAGCTATTATTTATTTTTAATTATCTACCTTCTTTAAATACAACAAAACGCAGGCGCCGTCTAAAATTATTGTTTTCCAAACAACAAAAAATAACATATTTCCAAAAGATACGTAATCAGTGAGACGTCGTTTTTTATCTCCGGAAGAGATAAAAACGTCTAAAAATAATGAACTAATAACATACCCAAAGCTTTCGGGCTAAAGCAAAATATATTAGTAGGCAAGTAACACATCGTTCCGACGGTATAATGAACATGGCTCCCTCTAGCGGGGGCCATTCATCAACCCCCTTGCACCCGCACCCCCCAAGCTCCTCCGAACTGAGATCCCCTCAAAAAAGCCCCCTCTCTCCCCTCGCCCGCTTAGAATGTTTCCAATTCATCACGAGA
This sequence comes from Apamea sordens, assembly GCA_945859715.1. NCBI lineage: Eukaryota > Metazoa > Arthropoda > Insecta > Lepidoptera > Noctuidae > Apamea > Apamea sordens. The sequence continues at coordinate 13,331,980 of OX243996.1, read as the reverse complement.
CCCCGCCCTTGACAACTCTATATGAGAATGCCGCGGTCCGAAAGACCCGTATCGCCGTCCCTTGCAGCTCACTAACAAACCCGACCAGGTACTTTTAGACCGCGCTGGTCTCAAAGTCCCTTGCCGGGTGTAGAAGGAATTGTTTGAAAAAATGCTCACGGACTTTTAGATTGTCGAGTGTATTTTCTTGTAATATCAACTCGCTTGTATGGCGGCCATTACAAATAAATTTCTCCATACCTTTATTATTTAACACAGATTCGATGTTGTTTCGTCCCGTTTTATTGTTAGAAATTGTATAATAGCTATACACGTCGTGAATTTTAATTAACGAAGTAGTTACATTTGCGTTTCTATTGAATTTCGATGTTCGTGACTTGTTTATTTCTATACTAATTAAGAAATGCTTTTTATCGGACGTCGACCTACATTTTCCAATCTTTTTTACATTCTTTTTTTTTTGTATTTTAATGAACTATGCCTTATGAATGTTTTTTTCTCGCCAGATGCCTAGTACTTGACTCATTTTCTTCTAGGCACCTGCCTTCTACACAACTCTTCTTTTATAGGTATACACGACGACATATCAAGTTATACTAATAAATAATTAAATAATAATAGTTAATTTTCTGTAAAGATTACATTGTTATAAGTATAAGGTTGTATTGTTTTAGTTATAAGTAATTGGTGTTAATGTATTGTGTAGTTATTTGTAATTGTTAGTAATAGTGTTATTTAAAATAGTTAATATTATAAGTAGGCTTAGCTATCGCATTAGGTTTCTAAACCTGTAATGATAGTTTTAGAGTTTTAAATAAATAAATAAATAAATACTAAGTATCTTTTATATTTCACATATATTACTTTTTATTTTTTTGAACGTTTCCCCACACTAGGAATTACTCCTGTATCGTGGGTGCGTTTACAAACATTTAAACTCACATTACACAAATAGCCAGACCCGGAACAACTATCTGCAGGCAATACAAATATTTGTTCCGTGCGGGAATCGAACCCGCGACACGCAGCGCAGCAGTCGATCGCTCAGCCACTGCACCAACCGTGTCGTCATTATTTGATGTGTAGATACTCATGTTTTACAATAAATATATTCTATTCTATAGATTTCCGGTTTTAGGAGACCTCGCATTGTGTAGGCGAAGTCAGCTTCTACTGGAAATGTATAGCGTCATGAGTACCTACTTATAACTAAGTAGGTACCCTACTAAGCTTTAATTTGATTGTTTTTCAGGGTATTCCTGGTTCTGTGATGACAACATGCCTGAAATATCAAATCCGTTTACCGAATGGGGGTGAAGCAGAATCAAGACAAAAAATGAAGATGATGGGGATGAATAGTAAGATGAAAATGGCATCAGATTCCCCACGAAGGCCGGTCCACCTTGGGCATCTGCTTACGGACAATTAAATAGTTTGTAATGCTTATTCCCTATAGGAATAATTATGTTATGTTGTATGTATATAAAATAGAATAGGTATGTTTCCGGCATAGAGTAGGAGCGGTATTAATTAGTCAACTGATTTCCCCATATTTATTTTTCTAGTTGTAACTTAGTGAATTTTTTATAATTTTAATTACCACATATAAAACGCCCCACTTTTTACATTTACCTATAAATTGTTTTTAAACTTTCTGCTCTGTGTGGACCAGACGCCTATCCAAATCCTTTCAACTATTATGAGTATAAGTACCTTACAACTACATTAGGATATTACTTATGCAATTCAAGCATAACTACTTAGTTCTTTTAAACTAAAAATCAGTACTTACCTGCCTTCCAAGCGTTGATTTCACATGCTTTTCAAAAAATTCTAAGTAGGTAATGGTACGCATGAATAACGTTTATTTGATTATTTTTCAAAAAGTATAAACATAAAATTATACTTTATTATGCCCTAAATATACTCACAATATACTATAGGTAACATAAACCTATATATATATGCTAGGTCAGACAGAGCGCTCGACAGTAGCAGTTTAATTGCTTAGCACATTAAACGCGTATAAATTAGTATTCATTGCTGGCCATTGAGCTCCACTATGTAGGATATATATACTTGTATACTATGTATTGTTTAGATAATTATAGGGCGGAATATTCATTGGAATGATTTGGTGACGTTTTTGTTTTCAATAAGAAATAGATTGACGTGAAACGATTCACGGTAACCTATTGCAAATACTATATATACTTAGAAAATGTAGGTCGTAGTTTCGAACCCAGACAGACGCTTTTTATTTAATTTATTTATTTTCACTTCAAGACATAAGCATCAGTGTAGCCCTGGCTCTTGTACTAGGACGTCTAGTATCACAAGAGCCAGACCTCTCAATTTACAGAGAATAATATGATATACTCGTAGAAGCGCGATAGACAAAAATGAGATTCGTTATAATTATGGCGTGCATTAGAAGGTAAGTTTACAAATATAAAAGAAATAAAAACAAAAACACAAACTTTACTTTGTGTAAATTATTCCATCACTACTGCTCTCAAAACGGTGAAGGAAAACATCGTGAGGAAACCGGCATGTCCTAGAACTGAAAATTCGAAGATATGTGACATCTACCAACCCGCACTAGGCCCGCGTGGTGGATTACAGCCCACTCCCTCTCGAAGAGAGGAGGCCTGTGTCCCAGCAGTGGGAACATTATAGGCGGATAATGTATATATTATACTTATAAGAACCTTATGTAACGAAGTACGTTATGGTAAGATAGCTTATAATAACATAAAAATGTATATTACTAGCTGCACCCCGTGGTTTCACCCGCATAAGTTTCGATCCCGTGGGAATATCGGGATAAAAAGTGTCCTATATGTTAATCCTGGTTATAAACCATCTTTGTGCCAAATGTCATCCAAATCCGTTTTGTAGTTTCTGCGTGAAAGAGTAACAAACGTCTATCCATCCATCCATCCAAACAAACTTACACGTTTGTAATAGGATTTTATTTTATTTGTAAGTTCAATACGTCATTTTTAGGGTTCCGTAGCCAAATGGCAACGGAACCCTTATGGATTCGTCATGTCTGTCTGTCTGTCTGTCTGTCTGTCCGTCCGTATGTCACAGCCGCTTTTTTCCGAAACTATAAGAGCTATACTGTTGAAACTTGGTAAGTAGATGTATTCTGTGAACCGCATTAAGATTTTCACACAAAAATAGAAAAAAAACAATAAATTTTGGGGGTCCCCATACTTAGAACTGAAACTCAAAATTTTTTTTTTCATCAAACCCATACATGTGGGGTATCTATGGATAGGTCTTCAAAAATGATATTGAGGTTTCTAATATCATTTTTTTCTAAACTGAATAGTTTGCGCGAGAGACACTTCCAAAGTGGTAAAATGTGTGTCCCCCCCCCCTGTAACTTCTAAAATAAGAGAATGATAAAACTAAAAAAAATATATGATGTACATTACCATATAAACTTCCACCGAAAATTGGTTTGAACGAGATCTAGTGAGTAGTTTTTTTTTAATACGTCATAAATCGTAACGTAACGGAACCCTTCATGGGCGAGTCCGACTCGCACTTGGCCGGTTTTTTTGTGTAAAATCTGTCAAAAATCGCTGAAAACTTAAATATTTTTAAGGGGAAACTGCTATAAGATAGGCAAGGTAGGAACTCTCAACATTTCAAAGCAATAATAATTCTAATTTAATAAACATTAGGGCGGATTTAGATTTGAATTATTATCACAGAGTTAGATCTAGCAGACTCCTTGACACACAAACCAGAGTTATTAAATACACCTGGATTACTATTGTCTAAATTCAAAATCATACACCTAATCTCCCTAATTAATTGCTAATTAACTTCAGACTAAATAACAGCTAGATCCTTTAACAATATCTAAGGTCTAATTAATCCACTTTAATGTTCTAAAAATATTAAATACAACATAAAGGCCAGTTGTAAACGCAAAGGGACTTTTAGAATAGAAAAAACAAAAGGAAATCAGTAATATTATGTGGTGCAATTTTGTAAAGCTGTCCTATTCTGTAAATCTTAACACGAAAACGTAGGAGCTTGGAGTGAGCTGTGTTTCCATCTGATGCTAGGAATTGATACCATTGATAGCTTACTTCACCTAAGTTATCACCGTGACAATTTTACAGAAAGATCGGCTGATATATAGAGACGCTTCATTCGAGTGAATGTTAATTTTGTTTGTTACAAAACATTGTCACAAAATTACTTATATAGGAATGAACATTAATCTGTTCTCTTGATTTAATTTTCGATCATCTTGCAGGCGAGTGAAATATGGCCTAATGCCGAAATCCAACATCGTTGGATCAGTTTACTAATATATTATTTTTTTAATTTTAATTTATTTTAAATTCAGACGTTTCACTTCAAGTGAAAGACGCCGAATGAAAAACAAAAATGAACATAAAGTGAATCGTCGTGCGTCTGATATCTGCTCAAGAGCCGACGGGAAACGATCGAATGCACCTACTTACCGAGAAACTTTGTCACAGTTGTGAAAATTGTATGGAGAATTGGTAGAATTCGGAGTAGTTCTATTGTGTGTGTGATAAATATAATATGTTGAAATGTTCAGGGCTGTTATTTATTTTTCGATATCGTAGGTATAGGTGGAAATAAGAAAAAATACTTAATAAAAAATAGCGAGGTTGGGCCAGAAAGAGATGCCGAGACGACCTCGACGCGTACCACAAGGGTTGAATCGACATGTCTCTAGAAAAGGATGCCTGGAAGAATATGGGGGAGGCCTTGGCTCAGCATTAGGACAGTATAATCTAAAAAAATAACAAAATAGGTAGAAATTATAGCCCTGAATTTAGTCTATTGGATGCAAATTAGAGCTTCATAGCAAGCCAAGTAAATGTCATGATGAATTTATTATTTTAATAACTGACACGGACACAAAATTATGACAATATAAAAATCTTCTAGGTAGTGACGTAGATAGGTAACACACTAGTTAGTTATTTCCTGATTATAATTATGTTAATTATTCGTGTCTATAATTAAAAAATCAATATTAAGTGTCAACCACAGGTTCTTAAAACGAAATGAGTAAAAATAACACTTCATTTAACAACCAACAACTACTAACAATAAGCATTAACAAATAAAAGAAATCGTCTTACAAAATGGTCATCAACAAGACGCTTCAAATGTCAAAGAAAGTAGCAGTTCGTTCTCAACAACCAACGTTATAGTTCATAAAACGTAATCTTTAACTCCAATCTTAAATTAACACGTAATAAACAAGCCATCAAATCAAACATTGAGACGATTCTATTCTATAAACGAATGAAATACACTATATTATTAGTATATGCGCATTTTAGTAACTATTTACATAATAAAAAATGTGAAGTGTAGGTGTAACAACGTTTTTATATCTTTACAAACGGGTTCGGAGTCTATTTCGAATGGCGTACGCCTACTTGGTTCAGAAATAAAACGGGCCATTACAAATCGTTTCCAAAACACTTTCAGTAATGAGAACGATCGTAAGTTCAACCAGTAAATTACACAAATGCTATCTCCGATTGTTTGGTGCAAAGGGTGAGACGTAGAGGGTAATCTGCCCTCTACGTCGGCAGGGGCCGGCTGGAAATATTTCAGACTAGCTTCTGCCCGCGGCTTCGCCCGCGTGGATGTCGGAAATTGTCCCACGGGAACGTGTTAACAGGATAAAATGTATGTGCTTCCCCAGGATGCCATCTATCTCGCGGGCCCTTTGTGGCTAATTACAATAGAAAACCAATTGTGTCTCATTAGTGGTGATTAAGAACCTAATTTAAAAAAAAAACTCAATAACTGAAAATAAATATTTTTTTTTTTTTTTTTTTTCCTTTTTTTTTTTTTTTCCTTTTTTTCTTCTGGTCTTGTTTTGATTTGTATATTTTTGGTTTTTTGTTTTTATTGGCTTTGTAAAAAAGAAATGTGTAACTTATACCTATTTAGCACAACGAAACAAGTGTATTAATCGAGGAAGAGCGAGGTTTATCCCAACACAAGTATCTTCGGATTACTTTCTGGGAAGCCCCGGCAACTTAATTGGATTTAAAATTTAAGATAATAAACACATTTTTTTTTTTTTTTAAATACCTACCTACCTAAATAAACCTGTTTCTGATGATAACTAATCTAAACTCAATAAATAAGCAAAATCCTTAAAAACTAATATCTATACGAATGACTAATCCTACCTAACAGTATTATAAAATAACCTACGGTCACTACGTACATTATCAAATATACTACCTATACTTTAAAATTAAAATCTATACCTACGACTTATAAAAATAAACCTAAATAACTCTAAAAACTAAAAGGAATAAAAAGGTAGCACAGATAATACTGCGGGTGACGTAACCTACGACAAACTTATTATTTGCGGTTGGTACAGTAATCGGGTCTAGGGATCGAACCGCAAAATTAAGTTTGTTTTTTATTGTATATACTTTTCCGGGATAAAAAGTACCCAGTGTGGTGCCCAGGATATTAAAGAATAATTATACCAAGTTTCATCGTAATCGAACCGGTAGTTTTTGCGTGATGCCTGAACAAACAGACAGACAGACAGACAGACAGACAGACAGACCGACAGACAGACAGACAGACAAAAAAAAATTTAATCACATTTTTGGGTTCGGTTTCGGTCTAGTAACACCCCCTGCCATTTATTTTTTTGATATTTTCAATGTACAGAATTTTCACTTCTACAGATTTATTATAAGTATATAGATACTTAGTAGTATTGGCGAAAATATCTTTAGTAGATTATAAAGCTTTTGATGAATATGTTAACTATTTTATTTTGTATTTTTGCATCAAATAAACCTATAGTTACCAAAATCATTTCTGAGATTTGGCAGACAGTGATCTAGGGGCCTAAAAATGCCACTTTGGCAGAATCATAATAGGATAACAATATGAATCATATTAAAAATCGTAAAATGGTCACAATCTGACAATTCATAATATGATCTGTTTGCAATTCATATCACAATGAAATAACATTTAAACTGTAGAAATAAAAAATAAAAAAACCAGTTTGATTAATAAAAACTTTAATGAAAAATTTACCGATAAAATTACGATTTTTATTTGTTTCATGCGGCAAATTTTACACAAATATGAAATGAAATTTTACGAAAAGTAGATGAATAATTGCTAATGATCTGCTGGGAGTTCAAGAAATGAATAGCTTTTAGAGGTATTGCTTAAAGTGGCCTTTTTAGGCCCCCTGTATTTGAGTAAAATAATTTTAGTGTAAATTATAAACTGATCTTCAAGTTGAGTGTTTCTGCGGTTGTCAATGCATAGATTTTGATAACTTATGTAGCATAATCAGCCTATAATGTTCCCACTGCTGGGACACCGACCTCCTACCTGTGAGATGGACTGGGCCGTAATCTACTACGCGGGCCCATTGCGGGTTGGTAGATGTCGCATGTCTTCGAATTTTTGGCTCTTAGACATGCCGGTTTAATCACGATATTTTCCTTCACCGTTTTGAGAGCAGTGGTGATGAAATAATTTACACAAAGTAAACCGCCTGCTTGGGTTCGAACCTACGATCCACAACTCTTAAATCAGGCCACCACTGCTCTCAAATCGAACCCATTGATTGAAAACTAGGCCTATCTATAGTATAGATATTGGATGAAGAAATGTTTTCTAGCCATTCATGACTGTTGAAAATAATCCTCAAATAAATGATCGAATGTTAAAAAAAAATACCTATCTTAATAAACTCTATGCAAATATTTTGACTATGACATCTTCAACAATCGCTTGTCGTTTAACCCTTGCACCAAGATGCAAGAACAGCACCAGTGCGGGACTAGTTTATTCGCAATAAAGAAAGTGGAATCCCGGGTTGCTCTCCAATTACCGGGATATACGCGGCAATCCCGGTGACGTGTGGCCTAGTCCCGGGTACGGCCCAGCAATTATACATATTGCCAGCGTTGCCGACCCCGTTCCAATATATCGCAAACGTGGCACGAGTTGAAAAACTATGGATTTGTTTTTATTAGTAGCTGATGGTGGTTTTATTTAGGCATTGCCAGAGAAATAGGTGTAGGTACGAGTAGCTATATATTATTTGAGAACTTGCTTAACTGTCAAAAAGCTATAGCTTTTCTGACTGTTACATAAGGTTGCTTGGCATTTTACTTTTCCAGTAAAGTTTTCTATAGAGTCAAGAAATATTTATATGTCGGAGTTATTCGTTTATTCGGAACGCCAGCGCCATCTCGTGGCGCTAGACAGAGTCTAGCCTGAGTTCGTGGGGGTGGACGGAGAGCTACAGCTAAAATAATTTTAGTGTAAATTATAAACTGATCTTCAAGTTGAGTGTGTCTGCGGTTGTAAATGCATAGATGTTGATAACTTATGTAGCATAATCAGCCTAAAATGTTCCCACTGCTGGGATACAGGCCTCCTCTCTGTGAGATGGACTGGGCCGTAATCTATTACGCGGACCCAGTACACGTCACACGTCTTCGAATTTTTGGTTCTAGGACATGCCGGTTTCCTCACGATGCTTTCCATCACCGTTTTGAGAGCAGTGGTGATGAAATAATTTACACAAAGTAGGTAAAGCGCCTGCCTGGGTTCGAACTCAGAAATATTATGCAGTTTATTATTTATTTTATAAGGAAAAGTTGTACAATATCTGACAAGGTTAGAAAACAAGGATAAAACATAAGTTATACCTATTCATAGATACATTTGAATATGATTTAATTCTATGAATAACGATGCCCTGTCATAGCGATAGATAACTTACTAATCTAATCTTGATTTAAAGTCAGTTTTCATACTCAAGAACATTTTAAATTCATTGCTTTAATAAATAAACGTGGATTGCCATTTTAATCTTTGAACTATTATATTAATTTAGATGCATAACTTCGACTTGATGCCTTTTTATCTTTATTTACACAGTTTTGTAAAAGATTACAAAAAAAAATCAGAAATAAAATTTTCACATTTGACCTTTTCGTTCACAATTTTCTTTTTCAGATTTACGTAGAACAATTCAGCGTATTATTAGATTATACCGAAACCGAATGAAAATCAATCTATTCTCGCCCACAAATGTCTTCAGGGCAATACCGATAGTCGTTTATTTCCCGGATCGTCTTTCCGTACGCACGGGCTCTTAACCCCCCGGCGGCGATGTGGGCCTGCCAAGCCCCGGACGGTACCCGCGGGACGCATACACTAGTTTTTCCAAGCATATCTTATTGCTCTTTTGTTGATACCCAGGGCCGTTAGTTTCATCGCCCGGGGTTCACGGGCCGAGTCCCGGTATCGCGGGATTTTGTCATTTAGATGTAAAGAACATGTGGTATAATGTAATTTTCTGAAATAGAGCTTACGTGTGGTAGTAGTAAGCCTGTCACCTTTCTTAACAGGGTTAAAGTTTGAAATTAAACCAAAATTTGCAAACAACAAAATGAATGAATGTATATTTTCATAAATTAACAATAACTTTCGTGAAGCTCCAGATCAGCATTAAAACAATTCTGCGCCATTCCGCCTGAGAGGAAGATTTGGAAAGGATTAAAACATGCAAATCAAACAAGTACCTATTCCGACGTTGGGGATGGCCCCTACGAACTGCGACCCTTCCCGTCTTATTTATTCATCCGAGTTGGAAAAAAAATGTTGTTTTGTTTACTCCCCATTCCTCGGGGGAGGTCAGAAATACGCTCCAAAAGCAAGTTTGCCGATTTATTATGTAACACAAGGAGATATTTTTGCTTGTTTTGTTACTATAAATCTAACGACGAAATGAAATGGTGCCTAGTTCGCGAAACTTTGTTCCATATTTTGAGAGAAACAAAATGTTATGTGAAGAAAAATTTAACCCTACTGTGCCCAATGAAGCTTAATGTTGGAACCGTTTTGATTACCCGAGTTTGTTTGCAAAATTGGTTTAAAATATTCAAAACTACTATAACGTAACGAGGTAACAATTGTATTAAAGTGCCAACTCGTACAGTTTTATTGAGAGTCATGATGAAATTAATTGTGTTAATTACTAGTCCATATACAGGCATAACACGAACGGTTAGCGGTGAAACTATGAATAAAAATAAATATTAAATAGTTGTGTTGTTTATTTTACTACGGGGACATTTAATGGGTTGAGTTCCCGTCGGTAAACATGGATTTAACTCATCCTGTTATCTCTACTTTTGTACTAAGAATGAAAATGCTGAAAGAATAATATTTTAGCTGGAACAGATATTTATCGGGTATTTGTGGAACTATTTCAGTTGCCCTAAAGGAAACGAAAACTCGATTTATGTTTTAGTACCAACATCATTTTAGGAAGTTGCTTTAGGGAGTTGTTAGATGGGTTCACTAGTCTGACAGACATTTGAAAGTTCGGCCGTAGTGATATTTAATAAGTAGTGCGAGTTATTTGAATTTGCATTTAATGGATTGATTTTAAAGTTTATTTTTGAAGGATAAAGTGAACAAAGAATTGTTTTCAATCTTTTCGAGTTCTTGAGGTAAATCCTGAAGTATTCAGTGTTACAGAACAGTGCTAGGCGGCACAGCGAGATAAAACGGCACCATCAGCTTATCCAAACTCCGGCTTGCGTCTCCAATGCTATCTTCCTTGCACAGGTTCCCAACATATTCCAGAATAAAAACACTTAACTTACGTAACAAAACAGAGGTACAAAATCTGAAACAACATCTATTGTTACTATTCTAATATAAAATTAAATTCCGAGCCGTTCATTCCTCGTAAGAAACGTTCCTTATTTAATTTTCTTTGAAAGAACATTTTTGAGCGTCGCTGGCTTCTTTTATTCCACCCCAACGCTACCCTTTTTAAGGGGATTTCTTTATGTTGTGAGAGCTCATTCATAGCGTCCATCAAGACGATTCCAAGCATCGTTACGGTCTCGGCAAATGTACCGAAATCATCGCTTCACTGCCGAACGTCGGTCGGTGCGGCGTACGGACATATTGTACCTACCTACCCAACCTAGTAGATATTGTAATCAGTAGATAGTAGGGTATATTTGATTCAATTTGGACTTTCGGTTCCGGAATGAAATCACTGAGTAACTTGTACGGGATGTTTGTACGACGCCGGGTTGATTTTGTGCGAATTCTTTTTGTGAGTTCCAAAGGAAATATGTTTGCGTTTTGTTATTTCTAGCTTGTTTGGTGAACTTTATTTGTGTCATCGTAGCAGTTCTAAGCTGATAATATAGTGTACCACAGAACTGAAACTTTTAGTTCTTACACGACATCGAATAACTTAGTTCTATTTCTACAACAAAGAGCACTGTTACTAACACTTAAATATAATATCAAAGTTATGCAAAAGACATTGTACACCTAAGAACGCAAGGCAAACATTATAAAAGTGTAAAAACGTGCATCAGAAAGCTTTTTAATAATTTAAATTCGAATATTCCGAGTCGCAAAGTGGAAATGTTCCGACAGAGCTTGTGGACATTTTGCGGGTAGAAATTTTGTTTTAATAAAGGCCCTATTGCGACCACCGCAGCCGTCGCAACGTTGATATTACAGACGACGAACACCCACTAATGTCCTCTTTTCATATTACGCTGAAGCATTATTATGTGCTTAGGGTTGACAATCTCTGGCTTATGCCGTGTCTGAGATCAAAGTAAGGAATTATGGTTGAGTAGAATACTTTCGCTTGTTTAAACATTTAGGATTTTTCGTATCTTTCTTTTCTGCACCGTATTTGAGCTCCATTGATTTTGTTGCGTTTAAATTTTCTTCCATAATTCGGTCGTTTATTCTTACCAGCTAACTTCTTGGTGATTTGAAAGTCTACTTAATTAAGTCCTTTCAAACCCATAACGGTAACAACATTAACTGCAACCGCACATACTGAAACATAGAGTCAACCCTCGTAAATGAGGCGTACAAACAAAATAATGTAGTGCAGGTCCGTAGGTCCCAATGACCACCGCGTGTTGTGCCCGTAGAGAATGGCAATTAAGATTGGCGACTCCCTACGTAGTTAATCCGAAAATACGTGCGCTGGGTGTTTATTGACTGCCGTCGGCATTTGCAGGTTGGTTTGTTTTGAAGAGAAAAATGAGGGTTCATATTGTTTAGACAATGGAAATGGCAACGCAAGGTAGCCTCCACGCATTAAACGCACATTATTATTTTTTATGGTGTTTAACCCCTGTTTCATGGTTACGTAATGAAGCTGTGCTAACATCTATTTCAGTTCCTCTTCCTTAAAGTTTAACAGTAATTACAAATCCTAATCGCCCTAAAAGATCTTAATCCTAACGCTACTTGCTTAATCAACTCTAAATTGCGAAACATCCCTAAATGCGAAAAAAACTTCAAGAAGTAATTACCTATTTAAAAAGTTAACAAGTAGAACTCAGTTGAAATCGTGAGTACCTAATAAGGGGCATAGAGTAGAGGCTTCGGTCCGGCACGTCGGCTTTATGGACCGTTAGTGCTACTGAAATCAATAAAAGTACCGGAATGAGCCGCACATGCGCGTTCGAGACACCCACTGCCACTGACTCAGCTACATTCATTTTATAGCCACTTGTATTTGTGTCTATGGCCATTTTGTACTCTTTACTGTTGATGGAGTAAAAAAGAAGGGAAAAATTAATTGGCGCTGGTCGTAAATACCGTCAGCGGTGGCGTGGGGTTGACTTTTGTTCGATAATTGAATGTTTTAATAACTTTTATGTGCATGTTTTTGGTCGTTTTTTCTTTAGTCTATATAGCTGAAGATAAAAGCGTAATGCTTACCAAAATAAGGTATAAGAGTTGATTAAGTCAAAGAACACTCTAGTATCCTCGATAAACTATCATGAAAGGTTAATGGCTTACGGCAGTTAGTCCATGTTAGTTTTGGGGACGACGTTATGGGACTATAGATTACCATAACCCTCTCCGTAGTAAACACATCTAACACTTCATTCTAAACTTGACTCCATTGTAGGGTAAGAGTAAATGAAGGGATTCTAATGTAAAAATAATGTCTGAAATTACGATAAATAAGAAAAACACCATCTCGGTGAATTTATTTTCTTAAGGAGACACGTGTACCTACCATCCGTACTGTGAGTGTCACTTCGTTATTATTAATAACTGTCCATAAGAGGCTGTACCTATAATGTATTCTAAATAAATTTTAAATGCCACGGCACACGTCAAGGGAATTTAGTATTTATGTTTCAGGCAACAGGGTCCAACCGATAGGCAAATGTTAGTATTGGAAAATTATTTGGAGAATCTTTTTATTTATTGCACGGATAGAACGGCTGGTAAGCAAGAATAGATGGGGCTTCAAGCTGTGACTAATGGATGCTGCGTTCATACAATCTTGTATAAGTTAACATTAGTTTGAATTTATCGCACAATGAAGATATCTCAGCTCCGCCCACCGAAACCGAATAATTGGGTGTTTTATCTTATAAAAACTTCGATGCTCGGAATATACTGATCAAATAATTTATTATTATTATACATTTCGATGAACTTTACATGTTAATAAAGATATTATTTTTTCCATTTTTAGACCGGAGCCATAATAATTATAAATTAGTCGAACGCTTTTAAAATGGATTTTTATAAAACTACCGATTAGGAATCATAAAATCCTTTCACTGAAACATATCAGTCGACGTAACGAGAAGTATAAATCACGGCTTGGGAAAATTTACGAACTTAACGATTTACAACGAACATTTTATGAGACTTTTATGAACTGTCCGACCATCAAATACGTTTTATTATTAAATCACTATTCGTTAACAATTTCCCGGGCATCAGCCATCAGCGACAAAGCTGATATGGCTTTTAACGGCACGACAATTAATTAAAAAGGCATAAACGCCACTTTTATACACGGAGAGCCTATAAAGACTAACTTTTATGCGTCGTAAACGCGATTGCCTGACCCTGACGACTTCGATACCGCGGCTTTTGAGGGGTTCTCTGATGTGTACGGAGGATCTCTACTCAGGAATGTAAACACCGGAAATGTTAGTTGAGATGAAAATGTTTTATGTAGAGACAACTATTTAATGTTTGATGATTTTTACACGAAGTTGTATATTTAATGACATTTTAAGTGGTTGATAGTGGCTATAAAATATAGGTTTGTCTATAAAAAAGCAATTTAGATACATAGTATGGTAATGGCGCCGATTCCCTTGTTCTCAAACTAAACTAAATTTAAGTTCAGTGCATCTTTTTCTTTCTATTTCATTAAGAAAAGGACAGAAGATAAAATATTAGTTTAGTCCTGTCAAATTCGTCAGCGCCTGACGTAAATTGACGTATTTTTGGTAGCCATGTTTTTAATCACGTCTAAACTGTCTATGGAGTATCTTAATTTGACAGGACTAAACTAATATTTTATCTTCTATCCTTTTCTTAATGAAATAGAAAGAAAAAGATGCACTGAACTTAAATTTAGTTTAGTTAGTGAACAAGGGAATCGGCGCCATAGCCAAAAATATCTTAATAATTTCACTTGACCCGAATCCCCGCCGATTTCAGACTCCATTAATAAGAAATACAAGGCGATAACAAAAAGGATTCCTTACGTATTCAATAGCGCCACAAGCCTCCTAGTTTCTAAGGAGTCGTGTCTATGAAAGAAGGACACGTCGGCCAGACTATAACATTAAATCACAAAGATACTAAGAAGAGCACAAACATCACATAAAAGCTATTCCGATCAAAAGCTGAATGTCTCAGGAGGCGAATAAAAGAGATTTATCTGCCTCCCCCAAAGGAAACTCCGAATGAAAATTGTGAGATTTTTTAAATAAACCATTAGAGAAAAAGTTCCGGGCCATTTGAGGCGGTTTATTGTGCCACTATCGGGCGCCATTGTTGACTGCAACGTAGCGACGGATACCGAGATGTAGATGGAACAGAAGTGACTTGGAAGATGGTGTTATGTAATTGGTCTTGAGCTGCACGATTACTGACAAATGCGTGCACTGATCGGACAGATCCACTCAATCTGTGTTCTTTTCTCAAAAGACCATTTCAGACAGCAATCTACATGGTCTTCACATGATCTGCAGGTATACTCCGAAGTAGTATCGCCCGAATGTTCGGCCGTTTCCTGCTACGAAGTTACTATTTGGTTCGGTCGGTTCCAATCCTACACTCCTACACTCTTTCGAATATTGACTATGGTCCCGACCCAAGTGAGCCGATCCGAACTTTTTTCGCATTTTTCAATAATATTCGGTTCGGCCATGTGTCGGTCCGATCCGAACATTCGCACTTTGCACTTCGGAGTAGGCGCCAGATTATGTCTGGACTTTAAAAGAGACTGTGACCTCTGACTTTATTTCGGCCTTTCTTCTCAGAATAGTCAGATACCTAGTTTTTAAAATATGACTGACGGACGTGTAAAAGGTTTTTTACTTACAGTAATAAAATCATTTATCATACTCGTAGATAGGAGTATTTGTATGTTAATGTTAGGGTTTTATGAGTTGTAATTAGGAGGTAGTTTAAGGTAAGAAGCAAAATGTTACCGTAATACTCGTAAATCCATTTGCCATATGTGGTGATTATTGCATAAAATCCCAATGATTGACTGTCGATCTTTTCTGCCCTTGTTGAGCAAAAGCTAATTTTAATAAGGTTAGGAAGCAGACTACGTATTAGTTTAAGATAAGAAGCCAAATGTTTCCGTATACTTGTAAAACCATTTGCCATATATGTGGTGATTATTGCATAAAATCCCAATGATCTAGGTACTGTCGATCTTTTCTGCCCTTGTTGAACAAAAGCTAATTTTAATAAGGTTAGGAAGCTGACTACGGATTAAAAGTTTTTACAAAATTCTAAAGAGTGTTAAATGATGAGCATATTTTTATTTTGTAAATACCTCTCTCCTGTCAATTAATTTAATTTATACGGTGTGTCATGAAATGCTTAATTACTTAATAACGTGACTGCGCTATGTAATTTGACGTTTTATGTTGATTTATGACCTTGATATAATCGTGTAACACGCTTTCAACGCAGAAGGGAAAACATAACGCTAATGAAGAAAATTTGGTTTATAAAATTACTTAATTAATTTCAACATATTTTAAGCGTGGTAGTACATTCAGACAACACGTAAATTACAGTACCTAGTCATATTTTTCTGGCATTTAATTTAAATGTTTTTGAAATAATAATTAAAAATTAACGTCTTTTTTTGAAATTTTTGGTCTAGGTTGACAGTAATTACAGTAACACTTTTGTAGCAAATCCTGTAAGCTCATCTAGTATCTACAATTCTATACATCTTAGTATTTGACTCTAGTCGAGATTTGCCTCCAAGTTATGTATCTAAAATGGAGTGTTTGTAACCATTAATTTTTATATCCAACCGCATCCTTTGATCTCTTACACGATATTTGAAATAATATATAAGAAAATTATAAAACGGATAAAAAATTGTATATTAAAAAGTTAACACTTCTGATTTAAGAAACACTTTCCACGTAAATGTGTGTTGTTATTATATATTTTTATTGTTTCCTAGGGATGATATATTCGATTGTAGTAATTGGTAATATTCAAATGTTGGTCTGTAGTGTTGTAATGAAGTGATAAATATGATCACTGAAGGGTACGGTTATGAGTCATTCACCTTTACCTATTATAACCCTTTAGTAGGCTCTTATGCTGTTTGTTAGAAATTCTATTTAAAAAAAAATAGTTTTACTATCTAGAGCTCGGCTCGGAATGGCTTACACTCCATCTTAGAGATTACGCTTGTCAAACACCGCACAAAGGACCTTGTCAAAATCACAGATGCTTAAACTGGAAGATCTTTGTCACCCACCTTACTCGTCAGATCAAGCTCTAAAAAACTTCCAATTTATTCGTTTAAAATAAGACGATTATACAAGAGTTAATTATTAATTGTATACACAGAGGTAATGCTACAACATATCTACCGCATAGTTACCTATTTAGCACCGCATATTTTTGTTCTTTATTACGTTACTAGCTTCTGCCCGCGGCTTCGCCCGCGTGGATGTCGGAAATTATCCCACGGGAACGTGCTAACAGGATAAAATGTATGTGCTTCCCCAGGCTGCCATCTATCTCTATGCCACATCAGAAGTTCAGTGATTTAGGCATGAAAATGTAACATACTGTTTCAAGTTCAAATGCTCCCCTTAAAAACTGAATTACTTACCCCTTTTTGTCCCGTCAGTGGTAAATTTTCGACAACTTTACATACTTATTACCTAGTTATTATTAATTATTTTCTGTTAAAGGTATCAATACTGAGTTTCGAGTTACTCGGATCGCGCATTCAATTTCTTCCACACAAACTTATCTCCCCTATATCCTCCTTTGAGGGGTAGTTTTTAAAAACTTATAATGATAAACTTTATTACCTAACTACTTAGGCGAGTATTCTTGAAACGTTTCAAGTTTATTAACCTAATGAAGAAGATTTTTCATATGAACTGTATCCCCGCTTTTCACCCCAATAGGGGTGGAATTTAAAAAAAATTGTTTGGGATGTATTCATAACTTGACTCAAAAGTTATTTATACTAATTTTCGAGTTAATCAAGCCATGCAGTAAAATCCTCCCCTGATAAATTAACTACCCCATTTCAGCCCGTCAGGGGTAGATTTTCAAAAAACCCTGATACACATTATTCTTTACTTTCAATATTAGGTATAAATACTGAGTTTCGAGTAAATCGGACTGCGCGCTAAAATTATTCCATACAAACTTTGAAACCCCCCAATCCCTTATTAGAGGGTAGTTTAGAAGAAAAAAAAAACTGACAATCTTCATAATTTATTTAGATAAGTATTTGTGCCAAGTTTCAAGTTTATTAATTCAAGGAATAAGATTTTTCATACAAACTGTATCCCCCGCTTTTCACCCCCACAGGGGTGGAATTTTGAAAAATCGTTTGGGATTATTCATAACTTGATTCAAAGATTATTTATACTAATTTTCGAGTTATTCAAGCCATACAGTAAATTCCTCCCCTGAAAAATTGACTACCCCATTTCAGCCCGTCAGGGGTAGATTTTCAAGAAACCCTGGTACACATTATTCTTTACTTTCAATATTAAGTATAAATACTGAGTTTCGAGTAAATCGGACTGCGCGCTAAAATTCTTCCATACAAACTTTGAAACCCACCAATCCCTTATTAGGGGGTAGTTTAGAAGAACAAAACTGAAAATCTTCATAATTTATTTAGATAAGTATTCGTGCCAAGTTTCAAGTTTATTAACTCAAGGAATAAGATTTTTCATACAAACTGTATCCCCGCTTTTCACCCCCACAGGGGTGGAATTTTGAAAAATCGTTGGGATTATTCATAACTTGATTCAAAGATTATTTATACAAATTTTCGAGTTAATCAAGCCATGCAGTAAAATCATCCCCTGAAAAATTGACTACCCCATTTCAGCCCGTCAGGGGTAGATTTTCAAAAAACCCTGATACACATTATCCTTTACTTTCAATATTAGGTATAAATACTGAGTTTCGAGTAGCTCGGACTGCGCGCTAAAATTCTTCCATACAAACTTTGAAACCCCCCAATCCCTTATTAGGGGGTAGTTTAGAAGAAAAAAAAACTTACAATCTTCATAATGTATTTAGATAAGTATTCGTGCCAAGTTTCAAGTTTATTAACTCAAGGAATAAGATTTTTCATACAAACGAATTCCCCCCTTTTCACCCTCTTAGGGGTGGAATTTCGAAAAATCCTTTCTTAGTGGATGCCTACTCTTCACGAAGAACACACCCTCCAAATTTCATGTCTCTAGGACCAGCGGTTTAGGCTGTGCGTTGATCTATCAGTCAGTCAGTCAGTCAGTCAGTCAGTCAGTCAGTCAGTCAGTCAGTCAGTCAGTCAGTCAGTCAGGACTTTGAATTTTATATATATAGATGTAAATAGCACCTAAATCTTTCCAGTAATTTTGAACATTCAGACAAACAAAAAAAAAAAAAACTTCTTTTATAAAAGACAATGGCGATACGTAGAATTGGCACAAAAAGTACATATTTTATAGTGAGCTCTTAATGATCAGCATTATTTTAATGAATGTTTCTTGAAAACCGCGGTATCGCTGCAACTGAAATAATGAACACGAATAAAGACTTTATAGGCAATTACTTTTGTTTTTTCAATTGCAAGCTGACAATTACGAGAGATAAGAAGGATTAAAATATACGTACAGCAGTATTCTGCAAAAAATGTCACTATCGAGCTCACTTCTTAATTCTGAAGTAGAAACAAAGCTTTAACATTGGCAAGTGTCTCATCATCATGCAGATGCATGTGAGTGAGTGAGATTGGTAGTGACAGTTATTTTTACAGAATATAGTGTTGCAGTTTTTAGGTATTATTCCTTTGTTTTGCTTGTTTTTTTTTCGTTGTTTTGTTTTGAATGTGGTATTAGGATAAAAAATGAGACGTATAATAATTGGCTACTATTTTGATCTGACTGCCTGTGCCATTCCCCACTGACTAATATGCCGTTCGTTTTTTCATTCATTAGGTTTGGAAACTTAAACAATTGGCAAAATTGCCTCGTCACTTAGGTTACAACATGAAGGTTGTGACCTAAGTAAGCTTCTCGGTGGTTCTCAAATGTAGAACAGTCACTCTCATATTACCAGGTAAAACAAGCGGGGTAATTGCGTAGCACACTAACAGTAGCAATCGATTTAATTTTGACAGTTCATCAACATTCATTGCGTTATTTACGTTGTTGAGCAAACAAATTCTTCGAACATATAATGCAATGGATGAGCCATATCCTTCAAAGTGTGTTGCGTTTAGAAATAGAATTGAGTAGTAAACACTCTGTTAGTTTTTTCCAAGACTCAAAAACCAAGTAAAACCCATTTTCTTTCCTCCATAAAAACTACCTTAATGCTACCAAACGTTATTTTTCGTTACAACAGATTTATTTTCGGAGGGTAGTCGTATTTTTATTTGTGGAAGCAGTCAGTCAGGGGTAGCGGGTGCTCTGGGGGGAAATGGCAAACAGAGGAAACGGATCTGGCGAACTTTCCCGCGCAACCGGCGAAAGGGAGACCGGGCATCCTGTCCTGATGGGGTAACTGTGTATTTTGGGGTGCAAAGGACGATTTTTTTCTTAATTGCTAGTGTTGTATGTTGAAGTAATCGTTTTATTGTATTGGCTTGGTTGACCTTTAGAGCCAATTTGGTTGGTATATTTACAAAGTCTACTGAAATAACATTTTGGGAGATTATTGGTACTTTCTACTGGGCAATCTTTCAAAATGTATTTCGTTGTTATTTTGCCATTAAGTATTTTATTTGGAGCGTGCTTTTCATCAATGTTTGATTAGCTGAAAATGTAATTAAAATTTTATTTTATAATAAGATTAGAGTTTTGTTGTTTCATGAACACACCTATATGGATTTTGACTGACATACCACATCTCAAAGACACTCTTACGGATCTACGTTAGAGACAGTTGGTACGACCTAATGTTCACAAACAACAATATCTACGGTTAACCTACATACTACTATACACTTTGTTACATAAACATCGACTCTAAGACTAAGGTCAACTACAAGAAAAACAATGTCCACCCTAGCTCCTGACATATTTATATGCATTAATACCGCTTTATGCCCGTGAGATAAGCATAAATCTCGGGAGGACGCGTACCTACCCACTTTATTGTTATACGAACAGTTTATTTATGTAAGAGTTAACGTAAAAAGATAAATATTTCGCTCTACTTTTGTTTTCTATTATTTTTTTTCTGGAAATGACTAGACATTTCCAGAAAAAAAATAATAGAGTAATAGGGTTCAAAATAAACTGCTCATGTATGATTTGGGGGACATGGGTTGTCAGAAGCCCGAAAGTCTGACAACCATTCTTACCAAGGGGTATCGTGCTACTCAGTAACTGGGTTATGGAGGTCAGATACGCAGTCGCTCCACATAAAATACTGGTAAGCTACATCAGGCTAGACTGTAAGCCGACCCCAAAAATACTAGGGAAAAGGCTAGGCTGATGATGATGTATGATTTGGAGGATCACACAAAAGTGTGGTTGACACAAGTTAATGATTAAGTAAGGTTAAGTAGCATGCATATTTCTGTCTCCTAAACTTCTAAAAGCAGTTCCCAGTGATCAGCAATGACCACTTTCTCCATCATCGCGTTCTTTTTTAGGGCTCATTACTTTTGACCTCAACTGCAATTGCAATGACGTTGAGGTCTAACATTTAAAAAATAATTAATGACTACTTCCAGTGGCCAGTACTTCCAGTTAGCTATGTTAAAAAAAATAAAGCCGTCTTAAGAAAAATAGAAAGGAAGGCTATAGACAGACTAAGGATAAAGATAAAAATATATTATTCCGTGCATGTATCTCACATGTCTTCTCCCTATTCGCTTTAAAAGAAAAGCATTTTATTATGAGAAGTTGGAAAAAATGCAATAATCAACACTTTTTCACATTATTTATAATAATGGCCTCGCATGAAAGTAATATGCAGTTTTCATGATAAAGCTTTTTCATAATTTTCAACTATACAAGAACTATATTAAGCCTACATTAACTATGAAGCACTGACGTCAGAGACAAGTCAAAAGTAATGAGCCCTAAAAAGTTTCGAAATAAAAATTACTTTGGAACGTGTATATTTTTCGATCCGAAATATATATTCATCCCTCAACCGCGATATAAGTACAGAAACCAGTGAAATTAATATAACAAGCCCTAAAACCTATAAAACACATGCTTGCAGGGATGTTTTAAACATTTATTGAAGATATGAGGAAAGCAATTTTGATGGTGGAATGGTACAACTGTAACGTTTTGGTACATTACTTTTAAGATGCGGGTGGATAGATGCTCTATGTAGTGGATTTTTATTTGTGTGAGCTGCTTAGAATTTCTGGCAAGCTTTTGTATCGCTGATTTTAGATTCAGTATTGAGTCTGGGATGGTTTCAATGGTCGATTATTGTTTAGGATTTGGCAGCTGTCACACATTATGTGATGCAGTATTAGGTACTTGTTACACATTGCCCGTGCGTAGTGGATTATTCTTCATTTTGATTGCTTTTGTTTCCTTGCCATTTATTTATTTATCTATAAAACAAAGTAACTATAGTCATCATCTAAGAAAAGAGATGAGACCCTTAGCCGGAGCGTGGATCCACGCGAGAAATGAAAGAAAGAAAGAAAAGAAAGAAAAATGCATTTATTTGCGGCAAACATGACGCATAAAAAAAAGGACATAAACACACAAAAAAAAAACAAGTTGGGGGTAAACATGCGTCACATTCACGCAAAACGGCCATCGCTCAGCATAATGCTAAGACCCTATACGAGACAGAGCCCCAGCGCTGGTTTTCAGCGGCAGCCGGCTTTTTAATTGTTTCAGTAATTAAGACATTCAACCAGTTAATTAGTTACTTTAATTCTGTCCTAATATAAAATATTCTTTGGTCCTTCGAGTCGAATCAGACTGAGAAAAAATCTCATATAAACCAAGTATTTACTTCATATTGCATTTTTTTTCTATAACCGATTTAACTACGTTAAACACGACTGTAACTTGCTAGCCTACATTGAAACAGAGCACCTTTCTAATCATACCATCTCTTCTAGCAACTCGCTCTCCCAAAGGGAGGCCGAAGTAAAATATGAATTCAGCGCGTCTTGGCTGTTTCGTACATACGCGACTTGTTTATCCTTTTAAGGGAGACTTCTCATTTCACACAACTGCTATGATTGCTATATAATCGCCACTATACCCTGACCTACCCCACCCCCTCCATCCCCAAGAAAAAGTACCAAGAAAAAGAAAATAAAGGGTCATGTTAGAATGGTTGCAACGTTAGGCATTTTCATAATGGCGTCGCACGAATGAAAGCAGATTTTCGGCAACTGATTATGAGTGCTAATACGTTTTGTTATGTTTACCAGTTTGTTTATAGCTTGTTTGTGTAGTTTTGTTGTTTGATTAAAGGTTTATTGGCTGCATTGATATGGTAAATTGGCGATGTGTCGAACCGGTATCCTTTATCTGCCAGATTTTCGACTTAATATTAACGCTTCTTTTCACGTTTCATTTACCCATACATATATTTAATCCAAAAAAACATAGTTTTTTTAACAAAACCAACCAAGTTACAGAAAACAGTTTTAACAGCAAGATAAATTAAAATACTCATTCCTTCTTTAAAACACAAATACCACATACCACAACCCCCATAAAACACCTAATTTTAGACCAAAAATTTCTCCTAGACAATAACATACTATATCATGGTGCAAGCGACACTGTCAGAGTAAATTAAAAAGCACGTCATAACAAGCAGTGGCCGAGTCTTACTTTATGTGTGTGTTTGCATGTTCTGGCAACGTATCAAAGTATTTTTGGCTCGCGGAACACTTCATGAATGCAGTTGCTATTGCCGTCCGATATATATTACGATTATGAACATTTTGGCAAAAGTGTATCCTTATTTTTGTTATGTAATTCGAATTATATTGTAATGTAGGAAATGTTTTTTTTTTACAGCAGTTTCCTGTACATATTTCCTGCTTCATCATTTTGAAATCTGTTCAATATCTACTAGACTTTTTTTTTGTTTTGAACAGATTTAAAAAATGTTGTCTTTCTGAGTAAGATTCCAGGAACTAGATAGTATTATTAAGATCCTAAAAAAGGACCAAGTTGTGTTATTCAGTCAATGGGACTACCGTAGTTTTTAAGTGAAAATTGAATCTAGTTATGTAGGTCCTTTTGTAATCGGTGTCATGTAACCTCTAACAATTTGACAGTTCTTTTTTCTCTATAATTGATTGTGTTTTGTTTACTTCTGTTGCAGATTCCTTCAAAGAAGAAAGACAAGAGACATCTACCATATACCTTTCAGTACCGCAACAACAAGGAGTTGTAGTAATTTGGAAGTATCTACATCTCTATTTCCAAACCAGATCAGTGCGTGTTCAATGTCCAAATAAACAAAAAACCAGAAGAAATAACACCAACAAAATTGAAAACAAGCCATTGTTATGTTATACGGAGGTTCTACGAGAAAAAGGCAATCTACATGGAGGGTTCGTACCGGACGGCTCGAGATGAGGAAATAAGAATTCATCCTTTCTCGCCCCGGGTGGAAAGGGGGTCGGGGGGTGTGGCAAGACGGACGACGCCATTCCAAAAACCCATTATACGAGCACCAGAGCTGTTTTCTATCTCAGAAAGGAACCCGTGCCACCCGCCCCGCGCCTCCCCTACACCCCTTCGCCCCATCTTCAGGGATCCTCAACATTGTTTATGAAAATTACCCATTAAAGTGGCTATGAAAGTAACGCTTTTGCCACTCCCGAAATTAATAAGGAAATTGATATAGATTATTTTTAGGTCGCATTTGGTGCTCGTACTTGAGACGATCGATACTCATTGTTTTGCGTGAGAATATTTTAAGTTGGAATTGCTTGTTCTTTTCTTTGTTTAAAATAATCTGAATTTTATAAAAACTGTCCAAGACTAATTTTAAACGAGAATGTCGTTAAATTAATCGGCTGTTCATTTTGTTAGGATGTTTTCTATTTATATTAGAAGATACTTACTTCAAAGATAATATTGTAGTATGATTAACAAATACTGCCTTGTTCTACATAGGTACCTACAGTAATAGTGGATATAGCTTAATTCCGAAAATAATTTCCTAACAACGACATTTACTATGACGTCACAAAATTTTGTAATATTCCCTTTTAAAATTAATATATTAAATTATCAATAAAACATTTCTTTAAAAGTTATAAGTACCTATAAGTAATTAATGTAATATATAGCCTTAATTATAACACTGTAAAAATATCACATCAACTTAAGGAAAGTTGAGAAAAGTTCCCCGCCGTCTTCAGATTAAATATAAAGATCACCAAAACGATTTATGGTTCTCACTCTCACCCTAGATTTATAACGCCATTAGAAATTAAATTAAAAAACAAAATTATTACACTTGAACCAAAATTTAAATACACATTACTGTTCTCCCCTCTTTATTGAGAAGTCTACCGCTTTCTTCAGGCTTTTGTATCACCCATCTTTGTTGCGCTTACGACTGAATTAGGTGTAAGAAAGAGATGAAAAATAAGCCCGCTTGCGACTCGTAGCTCGATATAAAGAAAGATTATCCGAAGCCCCTAAGGAAGTTTGAAATTGCTATTGTAGCGAAAAGGATTATATGTTAGTGCTACGGCGTAGCGGGTCTACGTCGCAGCGGGGGCCGGATTCAGGAGATTGTATGCCGAACTTTTATGTATGTGTATTGGTTTCATTAATTTATATTACGTTGTAGTGTAGGTTAGTTTATTTATGGTTTACGTTACTTTAGGTCAATTTAAATGACCATACAAATTGGGTAAAGTTTTTAATGTTGCGACGTACTTATAAATTTATTTAAAAAAACTTAGACAAGTGTTTATGTTTGGATACTGCTTAAAATAAAAGCTTCTACATAAATCAGTATTATATAAATCTGTAACCATGTTTTCACACACTCAAAAAATCTACATTATTAAACTGGACGTATGACACCACTATACCCATATAATTAAAATAATCCATTTGCAATTTTAAACGTAAAATAAACAATGTGATATCTACAAAGCTGGCAGCAGCGTCGAAGCGGATTAATCCGGTTTAAATCCGGGTAAATACGCCCGGATCCGGTTACCGGGCGTGGCGCTTGCGATACGCTGCGACCAAACCGGGCGGTGTTAATCCCTATTTTAAATTCTGATAAAAGCCGCACCTGTTATTCGTAGGCACTTTAATGTAGGTATTGTTGGATTTAGGGCTATGTTTGTGGGTATAGTCTGGGTAGTAAAATATGTAGGTATTTTTGGGCACCTAATGCTGAATAATTATGTAAATTTGTATAAAAGAGGTCCTCTTCGTGGAGTTACAATGAGCGGTGTAAGCACCACTATCAAGGGTTGTTGGTGATAGAGGCATTTTCTCAGTCAATTCTGTACTTATAAGGGTCAGTGAATAAGTGTTTAAACAGAAGATAATATATTTATCATGTTGACTTTTTTTTCAAAAATATTAATACTTGTGACATCCACCAATCCGCACTGGGCCCGCGTGGTAGATTACGGCTCACTCCCTCTCATAGAGAGGAGGCCTGTGTCCCAGCAGTGGGAACATAATAATAATAAAAAAAAATCTTATTATTATTTTCTTGAATACTTTTAGTTTCGATTTGTCGTAAATATTGAAAATCCGTTACAAATTGTATTTTTATCACCTAAAAAGTCGTTTGGAGTAATCACTAAAATATTTCGAATGAAACGGCCGAAAGCACCATTAGCAAATGCCTTCGCATCGCAAAGACACAAACAGTCTCCGAGCCCTCTGAATTATTCCTCTAACTTTCCTTACTCTGCACTAGCTTACTTAGGTAGGTAGGTACTTACTTAAGCAACCAATACATAAGTTATGTTGGTCCTTATTCCCTGGTCCTTACTACCATTATCAGTGTTGATATAACATTATAAATTCAGATATCTCGAGCCATCACCATTACGAATTCGAAACGGGAGGGTCGCACGTACGCATAATCCGGCGAGCATAACGGGATCGAAAATGATACATAAATTGTTCAGACGGACTATACAAACGATTAAGCCCATTAACATGGTGCACGGGTCACGGGGACCCGGGAGGATCGTCCAATCAACAAACCCTTTCACGCTACCGCCAGTGTAGCTTGGTCCTGGTTGTTTGTTTTTCTGAGCTACTGAAAAAGGTTTGGTACTTTTGAGTGAGTGATTTTGGTGTTAAGTTTTGAGGTCAACGCTGTTGCTTTGCCAATTGTAATTTTTTTTTCTTTCATCTTATTGTCATCTGTTAGTAGACGTGATACAAACGTCGTGTGTGACTTGTCCGTGTAGTATGGAGGCCTGGAGACCTGTAACACGGGTATTCCTAGTACACACTCCAGTCTCCACAACATCAATGTATTTTTGTATACACAATTATGTATTGTACTAACGTTTCATTGTGTGGTGGTGAAAATAAAGTTTTTTTTATTATTATTAATTGTAAATTGCAGTCGATCGATTCTGTAAACATCTCACCGTGAAAACTTAGGTGCAGTGAGCTTAGAGTGATCTGTCAATAGTGTCAATCCCTAGCATTAGTTGGAATGACAGCTCACTCCACGCTCACTTCACCGGAGTTTTCACGGTGGGATGGTTACAGAATCGCACTGCAGTAATAGAGTTGATACTTACCTAGTTTTTTGATTCGAAATTTCTCTAATTACCTACTGATTAAATTGTACCTCATCGTTTGTAATGGGTTAACAAAATGAATAATTTAAAAATAGAAATCAGAAAGAAATGAAAGGACATCATTCAAGTGTCGAACATTTTATACCCAAAATCTTATACAAAATGAGATTTTAAGAATGTTAGCTTTTTAAATTTTGTAAATATGTCTAAGTAAATAAATATAAAATACAACTATTTTAGTGTAACATGTAAGAAAAAAATTATAAAGATTAAAAATAAAGGACGTTTTAAAATTGTGTTTTCGTTTGTTTATGTCAGAGTTGTTTTTATCACTTTTGTGCCTCTTTTAGAGAATCCTAATAAAGTCCTCTGGGGTCTGCGCCCTATTTCACCACCTAACACGTACCTCACCTAATATAGAATAGAAAGTCCATCCTCGTAGCAGCGATCGTTAAAAAGCTCGCGGCTCCCAATAAAGCGGTCGTCGTGTATCAGGATTCATGATAGGGCGCTCCCATACGCCCCCACTCACAGATATACGGTAACGAGCGTACCACAATACCATACGCAATAAATACGCCGCGTACTAACATACGCCGCGTACGCGCTGCACACTTACATACGCGCCGGGCCGCGTACAACCGGCATTTCTATTGTTTTTGTCGTATTAAATTGTTGAAATGTTGCCCAGTTATTGCCGAAAACGTATTTCGCTACGTATTGCAAGTTGTGGGCGTGAGTTGTTGAGCTGTTTCGCTGTTATTGTTGTTAGTTTTGGGTTATGATTTGATGCCAATTGCTTTGTATTGGCTATTGGGATGTGAGAAATGGAGCCGCTAAAAATTGGGTTGGAACAGTTTCGAAGTATTATAAACCTATGCTATTTCTCATTACGTAGAGGGAAAAAGGATCATAGTCAATTTAAATGAAAATATATTTATTTATTTAAATAAATTACTTTTGGTTTTACTTAGTACCAATACCTTCCTACAAAGTTCTTTGTGCTATTCAAAGTTGCGACAATGACTATAGTATAGGTATACAGAATTAATATTAATTATTAAATTAAAACAGTGCTATCGTTACCTATCATCAACAAATTAAATTAGTCGAAAGTCTACGAGTCCTAAAGATAATCTCATAACTGTAACATAACATACTTAAAAATTGTTTTTAACAAAATTCTATTTATTTCCAGATCCACCTGTGACCAGCAGATGTTCTCAACTCCAAAAAAGAGAATAAAAACTCATTAAATAAGTTAAAAGCTTTCAGTTCATTAGCAGATTATTTCGCGTCGCGTGACACTCGTACGTAAATCGTAGTATGCGTGCTACACTTTTGAAATTATATTCATTAAAATACTTTCGAGATACATGACTTTATTATTTTTTTCCTACGTCTGGCTGTATGTTTTATATTTTATGGGCATTATTGGTTGGTATGAACCCCATATGTGTTCATGTTGTAGTACATGAGAAGGTAGTTTCAAAGCGATTAATAATATAATTTAAGTTATGAAACTGGTAATACGCATTGTTTAAAAAATTTACTCTATAAGTTTATGGCTTCTGGCGATTTGGAGATTCTGGCGATAACCGTTGGGATAGACGTGTTCTTGAGTGGAGACCGCGAATCGGTAAACGGAAGGTGGGAAGCACTCATGCTAGGTGGAGCGACGATCTTCGCAGGATGGCTGGTAACAGCTGGATGAGAGTTGCCGAAAATCGAGTTGAATGGCGTGCAATAGGAGAGGCCTATGTCCAGCAGTGGACTGCTACCGGCTGATGATGATGATGATGATTTGAAAGTCACTAATAATAATAAAACAATTAAAAATCAAAGCGTCTGGTTTTAATGTGTAAAGAAAATAGTAAAAAAAATATCATCAAACAGGAGAATAATTTTAAATATCTCTATTCCTCGTCGTCTAACAACAAATCAGCAATTTCCTTGCAAAATCCATGGACAATTTCTTAACAAAATCCTTCAGGAATGTTCAAAACAAACATGGCAAGGTTTTACAACACGATATCTTAAAGGAAGTAAACAAGACGGGAAGGCGGCCGGATTATGTATAAAGCTATATCGATAACCGCGGTCGGATGCAGCGACACCTTATTTCAATAACAACGACTGTTCACAAAGGGACCTTATGCATATGTATATTTATTATTTTAGTACATACCTTTACTACGGATATTGGTTACTTGAAGGTAAGTTTCGGGGCGTCTGTGTAATAATATAAAGTTTAGTATAAAGATGGCAAGTTTTGGGATTTTATTTCTGGGGAGATAATTATAAATAGATGAGACAAATTATTATTTCCACCATTAAAAAGAGACCTATGTTGTGTAATATTTTACAGTATTTGTTAGAGTAGCTATAATTCAGTCTATCTCTTCCTGTGGTGCCGAAAAAAGCATATGAGAACTGTTGGCCTATTCTGTAAAATCTCACCGTGAAACTTAGGTAAAGTGGGTTTGAAGTGAGCTATCTATCTTGTGTAAATCCTTAGCATCAGGTGGAATGACAGCTCACATCAATCTCACTTAACCTCAGTTTTCATGGTGAGATTTTTACAGAAAAACATCGCTGATACATTACTCCTCATTTCACTGCATCAAATTGTATTTAGTCATTTACCAGAGGTAGTCTCGAGTACTTTGCACATAAAAATAAAACAAAAAACTACTTTAAATCACGTGTAATTTTATGAAGGAAAACTTGACGCCCTTCAACACTTCAAAAAACGTATAAAACCTGGGCTTCAAACACGTTATGACTAGTCACATTCTGACCTATAAACCTTAACTCAACATTTTCATGAAACAAACATAAAAATATAACATTATTCAACACGGCTATAAAAGTCAAACGAATGCCTACTCGGAATAATTTTACATTGTTCAAGTAAAAACATTTACATGTATAATGTGTCGTGTATGAGATTTATAGTAACGAGTTCATAGGTAACATGGATTAGCTGAGAACGAGAAGAAAATGTGTTTGAAAAGATAAAAATACAGTTTAAAGAAAAATACATAATCATAGATTCATAGATTTCGTTGTTGAAGATGGTACTTTGAGTTGAGAATGGGATTATGGTATAGAATTAGAGTCAAAAGGTTGAAAGTTCAAATCTTGATCAGTTGAACTGTGTTAGTTATAGTTAACACAGTGGTTTACACAAAAGATATACCTAGTTATGTGGAACAAAAAGTAATTTTAATGGTTCTATCAACATTCGATTTGATATATGTTATTTTACTCTTGAAGCTGTAAATTAAAGTTATATGTTTAAATATCACCAAAAATTTATATATCGTGAAGATTTTTAAAGGTGCCTACAAATTTGGTCGATTTTTGACGAATGACACGTGTTTCTTGTAGAACTTATTCGTCAAAGGGGCAGTATTACGGTCACTAAAGGAGATAAGTAACCAGGGTCGTTGGATATTTGAAGTTTAGTAAGAATCCGATGGATACCTATTTTCGAATATTTTTTTAATTTAATTAATAGAAAACAAACAGGTTTTTTTATCAAATTAAACTTCATCCGAAAACATCCATTCAGTGACTTTGCCAAAAGCCTGTACTTAGGTTCCTTTAGAAATATTCACGATACCTACATATTTGAAAACTCTTTACGTTTAGTTGTAACCTGAAAAAAACAAAAACGAAACGATAGAAAATTAAAAAATCGTCCACTCAGCAATGAGGGTGCAATCAATTCAAAAGCTTGCTTGCGGGCATTTTTATTCTCTTGTCCTACGTATCGATCTCCCGTTGATGCACGTAACGCCATCTATTGGGTGGTTCCATATACTAGGGGAGGTTTAACGAACTCTTCGCACGCTATACTCTTTGTTTGGGTATTATACTGAATGTTATGTATGAAGGATATAATTAAAGTTGTTTTGATAACTCTATTGTTGTTGTTATGTGTAATGGATTGTTCCGGTTCGTAAGTTAAATAATTGGTAGGTAAACATGGTTTGTTAAAATACATGTTTAAGTAAAAGCAATGTGGAAGCCTGTAGAAAATAAGTACTTAAAGTATGTTTGGGTACCAATGTAACTTTTCAATTTATAAATGTACAGACGCCAGCACCTCAAGCCTTATTGAATTCGACACTTATATTTTTACAAAAAAAAAAAAAACATTTCCCAATTTCACGACCTACTACTAAACGACCCTTCTATAACCCACCTACATTCTAACTGGGTACCTACATAGTTAAAACATAACAACAACAAAACAAACAGTACGGTCGCAAGCGGCGACCATGCGTGAAACTACCCGCGCTCCGTTGAACACGGACATCTCTATACACTGCTATACACCCCTAGTTTATGTAGGGATGTTGGTATAGGACTATAGATACCTACCTACCTAGTTTGTGGAGTTACGCTGTTTAGGAGCAGAAGTTAGGAAATTTTCTAAAGCTTTGAAAACCGTCGCAAGAGTTAGCGTTCGTCATTTGTTTCTAAGATCTAAGTTTTGAATTCCAGTAGTAGGTGGCACTTTAACCCTTTTATTTATAAACGTTGCCTAACGGTAAGTACTGATTAGCGATTGTTTAACCATACATTTTTGAGGTTTAAACGTCTCTTGACTTTAAGTAAAGTTTATAAATAAACCCCCATGGTCCCATTTGTTTAGATGTTGAAACGTACACATAGTTTATGTAGGGATATATGTACAGAACCTATACTTGGGTACGTTGTCAGCATGAGTGTATAGCAGTAGATAAACGTTGCAAGAGTTTCAAAACGTCAGTTGTTTGGAGAAAGCTCTGCGATCCTAAACGCATCAGCCGGTAAAAAAAGTAATAAGTAAGTAATACTTTGAAAAAGCGACGGATTCGTTTATTTTATTGAATAAATCAAAGTAGAAAATTAGACTTTTATCAGCCAATTTGAAATCTTTGGAGACGGAAGAATTCATCTTTGGGCATTTCCAAACAATTACCTACCTTCTTAAAACGCAGTTTTATGAACCACAGTTAGGTACCACAAAAGCTAACCATACTGAAAAAAGGTTGAATATTAGGTAAACTTAATCTGTTATTAATCATCTTACTCTTAAAGGAATTTTCTTCGTGACAGCGGAGCTAAGTTAAGTTATGTAAACGTTAAGTCCAAAAAATATTACTCATGTGTACCGTAAGTAGTGTTAATTATGAGTTACTAGCTGTGCCCGCGACTAGGTTCGCGTGCATGTCGAAACATAGGTTTTAATTTTTTTGCGCGGAACCCTAATTCTTTTCCTTTTTTTCTAAAATAAAAGTAATTAACTTACTCCTTATAACATCAGCATCTGCCAGTGAAAGTCCCGTCAAAATTGGTCCAGCCGCTGCGGATATTAGTCGGAACAAACAGACAGACAGGCAAATTTAAATGCTTTGAGTCTGATATTCTGAAGCATACTTTGTATTGTTCTCAAGTGTTATTTATATTGTTTGAACATTAACACTTACGGTCGCAAAGCGTGATAGTTTTTACATAATAAGAGCAAACGTGATAGTTTATCCAAAGACTTCGTCTATGGTGAACTAAGGACCAAATATGGGAATCATCCGTTCCTTTTAAATTCTACAATGCGTTCACCCATCAAACACCCTGACCACCCCTTCACTGGACCGTATAACAAATAAACTGGCTACAGTGCAAAAGTTATTACTTCATACGGAAGGGATATCCACTGGGGAAATCCAACAGCTTCCAACATTTGCATGACTGACCCTATGCCCGTTAATACCACCATTCAAATAATATTTGCATCTAATTGTAAGCCATTGTTGTATCATGGGAATGGACGTATATGGTGAATGGTCTGTTATGTATGTATACAATGGTCAATACATAGAACAGATGAATATTACAGCGTGGGTCGTAATTGGTTTATAGTTGGGAATATTGAAATGTCATGTCCAGTTTGGTTACGGTTGTCCGGTTTGAACAGCGTTTGGAATTATAATATTTGAGTTGATATGAAAATGTGGGTACCTAAGCTTGTTTTGTAGGCTGAATATTGATAGTGATGTTTATACATGAAATAGACGATGTAAATTAAGTCTTGGAAACATGATCAAGGCTTGTGTAATTTAGCAATAGAAAGGACTACAGCCGTTCTAACAAACTCAAGATTTATGTCATCCTAATCCTACACTTAAATGCGGCTAAATGTCAATTCGATATCAGAAAAGTATTTGACCATAATGTCGCCATTAGGACCAAAGTGATGATTCGGCACATTACAAGTCTGTATAAAAGGACCAGAATTGCCAATTCAAAAACTTAAAAGTCCATTAGCAACCATTAACCCAAACAACATGCATCAAAGACTAATTACGAACATTTCCAATAACGTAACAAAATCGAAAACGAAATTAAAAACACATAGTGTTCGGGAGGGGAGAAAGGGGGGTGAAAACGCGTAAGTTCCGTTTTCCACGGCATTGGGTACAATTTGAAATATTTTACTGCTGTTGTAACGACTCGATGGTACTGTGAGGGCCACTTATATATCTCTTTTATCTTTTGTTGGCTCGCCCCTCACCCTCTGAGGATAAGTTTCCAAAAGGGGGTGTTTTTTTAAACGGAGTGTAATACAGTGGACTGTGGACAGTGTCCGGATTAGATTGTAGTTGTAGGATGATGGAAATGATGATTGTGGGAACTTTGCTGTCAAGCCGTTTTTGTTTTCCGTTTTCAAGAAGTTTTGAGAAACTCTGATATAGTATATTTTTAAGGAATTATTTTTTATTTTAGAACACGATGTTATTTTTAACAATAGTAATTAAGAGCTCACAAATGAACTATATTTGCTTTAAAAAATAAATATCGGAATTAAAAATTCAAAAATTATTAAGCCGATTATAATATATCCCACCACATTGTACAAATCAAGACATTCTAATAAGAACCCAATAACTTAATGAACACACCCATAAATTCTAACTATTTTAACACCAAAACAGTCATCATATACCACGGTGTCCGCCGTACATAACAGCCGAACGGCGACATAAAGCTAATCTCACAACTGAATAAATCTTAGCTGTAAGATGGCTAAATCAACTCGGTATCTCGGCTCGGATCTCTGTAGGATGCTGTTTTATTGTACCGTCTTGCCCGTACCTACAACTGTCTTGATTCACCTTATCTCTTTTGTTTTTAGCTGTAGACTATTTTAAGGGTGTATTATTGTTGTGTTTTGGTGACTTTAGGAGCTTCTAAAATTGGTAGGAAATTGCGGCTGGAATAGATCGTTATTCTTTGATTAAAGTCGTGAAATTAACTACTGATATATTAGAGGTTATGTTTTTAACCTTTCTGGTACATACATATTCTAAAAATCTCCGCTGCTGACTAAACGGTAGGTAGATAATACTTGAAATTATTGCCTTATTAGCGAAGTAGTAAGATAACGTCGCTGTACAAAGCCATACTTTAACATCAACGTGATATTTAAATGTTAATTCGTGTATTTATTTTCTACACACCTTAAAAGATTCAAATATCTTACAATGTGTATACTTAAAGCAATAGCGTTAGAAAAGACACCTTTCACCCGCATTATCTGCGCCGTCCATCATAACCGGTGTCCAACTATTAAACGTGCATTTGTTCACGTTATTAACATGTCGTAACGTTATTTTATTGCACACAACTGGTTTCCCAAGTGTATTCCTTACTTTACTGCTAATATATTCATTATAACGTATGCCTTTCCCATCGTATTAAAAGACATTATATAAATAACTAAACAAAGCGGGGTCTAGTCCTCTTGGAATAACTTACGTTGGGCCGAACAATAATTTAGGCAAAAAACAAAATATGACTACACGTTTTTTTATTTTCGGTAACGTCTTGATTAAGTATGGACCACCTGCCTGGTCCTACCTTTGGGACTCAATAAATAAGTCCAGGAATATATTAATGGCGGCATAAAGATTATGTTGAAATTCAAGTGTGCCCTCTATGGCCGATTATTTGTAATAAATCCGATGGATTGCTTCAAACGTTTTGTTTCTGCCGAAGACTGTTTAAAAATGAAGTTTTTGGAAATGTGCCCTTTTTTGTACAATATATTTTAAAGTTGTCAGGCAAGTTGTTTCAATATTTTGCCGATTGAGTCATCGTTGGAATTTGTGTAATGAAGTATTAATGGAATTTGTGTATTAATGTGAAAATAAGATGATTTAATAAAGTCATTATTGAAGAAAATGGTCACGATGAGCTGAAAAGGTATGCGTGAAAATAATAATATTTGAAGACGATGAGGCATACGGATTTATGTATTCATTTGAAAGACACGTCCAGCTATCATGCAATTGTTTTCAAGGCATTTTTAATCTTTTATCAGGTTAACAAATTATATTTTTAACCATAAAATTCCATTACACTCATCCCATTACACTCATATATGTTTATTTACTGTGTGTTTATACGCACTGAGCTCAAAAAGCTCATAAAACAACATGACTTTTTAAACGTTTTTGTCCACCTTTTACTTCAAAGTGAACCATTTCTCTGCAACGAAAAAAGAAACGAAATTCCAATCCATTTTGTCGGCTGGCTGTAACAAAAGAAATGCGATTCCATAATGAACGTGCAGAATCGCGTTTCACACACAAAAAAAGATAGCTATTCGCTACATTGTGGTTCACATTATATCACATCGAGCTCAATACACTTCAGGTAAATAGTCGTAGGGTCTTCCCTTCGCATTTAAATCATCCTAGACACATTTCAACTTTATATCTAATCGCAAATTTATTGTTCTGGGGCACGGAGTGCTACGAATTAACAATGAACAAACTATTATTACATATTGAGATATATTCGCGTGGTAAATCATGTCGGCCATTGTGTGAGGGAACATGAGCACTTTTATGGGTACCATGAGTGGTAATGAAGCGGTTTCCACTACCACATAATGGTTTGAATGTCGCGTAAATTGATTTTTATATTTTGTTTGACGTTAATGATTGACATGAGAGTTTGTTTCGAGCCAAGAATGCCTCGACGCTTTTACGAGTTGAATGACGTGTTCATCGATAAATTTACGGTGTTGTGGGATATTTGGGCAATTTTATGAGTCATTTGGTGATACTAAATGTCCATATGTTGTATAAGTTGCTTGAGGTGAACTGCTACTGGATTTAGAAACAATTTTGGGGACCTTTCTGAGATTTTATGGAATTAAAATGGTTTTATGAGCAGTTTGTGGTCTATATATTCCTTAAGCGTAAACTAAAGGTACCTTCAGCCGCTATTTACACTGATTTTCTTATTGATATAAAGTAAAACAACTACCAAAGCTATATTTATTTTATTTTTATTCTACTTAAACCTATAGGGAGTGCGTCATGCTGAGATATTTAGGTACTTGAATTCCCAATAACTTGTATTTAATTAATTCAAGTTTGAATTGCTTTTAGGCAAAATAAAATAACTTGTTTCGAACAAACTGTTATGCTACTACTTCTATTTGATTGTCACAAGTAAATAACTTTTGTTGTAAAGTTACTTAAAAACGCTTGTCTTTTACTTTGTTTCATGTGTCAATTAATTACTGGAAAAAGTGTTTAAATAAATTGCAAGTGGACAATTAAATCAGGATTTCACAACTAACCAAAGTTTTTCGAAGTTAAAATACTACCTAAGAACCTATTTAATAAAATTTTAATGTGTCATTTAGGCTAACAATTTGTGGAACATACAATAATCTACATTTTAAAACAGGATTATTTAGTCATAGTGTTATTCCTATTTTTCTTTTGTTATTGTAGTACCCAGTTGTACTAAGTAACTGCGCATTTACTTATGCAATTGTAGATGTATGAATGCAAAAACTGGTAGCTGCACTTTATGATGATTTTTATGAAGTTATCATACAGTTTAATAAACATTCTTTATAACATTAAATTGACATGTAATGGTCTCCGTCGGAATCATATTTCCCACGCCCTTTATTTAAAAAAAAAAGGATCAACTGTTGACATTTCACAGATTTCAAGGCTACAGAAATAAAGCCTTGAAAATACCCGAGCTACCTCCTTTTTATTCCCTACATTTAAAATTCAAAAACATGCAACATTGTAGCCTTTCCGTTCCGTGCGAGCGTAGCGTCCTCGGCGAAGGCTTCGCGGGCAAAACATCAGTCTTACGGCGGGCGGCGCCCAAACCTATCCGAGCACTGCCATTGGCCCGCCATTCCCCGCCCAGAAACACCTACAATTATATTTATAATGCACACGCTGAAATAATTTACATTTCAGCTGAATTTGCTACCATTGGGGGTAATTGAAAATTTGTAGTATTGACCCTGCATGGCCTACGATGGGATTGGAAACTCTAAGTGATTAGTTTTGCGAGTTCCCCCATTATTTTCGGGGACTTTTTTGTTTCTGTGTGAGACTTTAATGGGGTATTTTATTTCATAGAAATAAAGGTTTATGAAAGGTAAATAGATTTTGTTGGACTTTTAGTTATTCTTGAATTGGAATAACCTTGCCTGGTCTTCCAATACGATTGAGTGAGTAGAACCTTCCTTTCTTGTAAGATTTAGAACTCTATAAAATCATTTAAAAAAATAAAGCCTAAATTCTATTGTAAAGCATAAGTCCAACAACCAGTCTTACCAAGGGGTATCGTATTACCCAGTGAACGGGTTGTGGGAGGATGATAATGCAGTCGCTCCATGTAAAATACTGGTACACAGCTGCATCCGATTAGACTGCAATCTGACCCCAACATAGTTGGGAAAAGGCTAGACAGATAATGATGAAAAGTTTAAATCGCATCTACAATATCCAGATGAAATTCATTATTAATTTTTTTAAGATACCAAGGCAAGGTGTACTTATCGCCATTTGTGATGGCAGTTTTAAATTGCCTACAAGATTCAGACATTCACTAAAGCCTTTTATGTTGATACCCATGATCAGCATTGATGACTATGGACCGATATTATGATGACATTTCAAAATTAATGCAAAATATTTAAATACTTAATTCAAAACTAGATTTTAAAAATTATAACCGAATTTACAACATCCAAAAATGTGATTATTAAACGATAAGATTAATTAATAGTAATTAATGAAGCTCTGTTTTATGATTATGGATGTGGATATTAATCTGTATATTTTAGTACGATATTATAATTTTGTAATTATTACTTCCTGGTGATCTGGGAACGGTGTTAATTTAAAGTGGTTCAGTTTATCATATTTTTCTTCGTAAGTTTATTAATTTTCTCTTATTATAGCTACGTAATTGTGTTTGTTATTAAAACAAAATAGGTAAAGTTAGATAAGTTTGGAGAGCAATTTTGTGTAAAATTGCAAGTTTTAAAATCTACAACAATAACAAGCAAGTTATTCCGTTAATATAATTCGTTATAGTTTCTCTTGAAGATTTCGAGTTTTCAAGAGCTTCATTTTTGTACTTATGCAACCTGCTACCATGCGTAATACCTACCTAAGCCTGTCTGGTTAGTGTAAAAGCGGAACCTTGTAACTAACTTCTTTGTAATCAGATTCAATATACAATTCCAATGATTATATTATTCATCTATCTAGATGACATGATTAAAGTCTAAGATACCTGAATAAATAAATACCCTGTAATTACACAGCACACAACATAATATGATACGTAAAAGTAACTCCTGATACAAGACCCATTAATTCGCAAGCCACGGCAGCATATTAGATACAAAGGCAATAAACCCAAAGAAAAAGAAAACACGTACATTTTCAGTAGGCGAGGCTTAATTAAGTAAAGATAATCCAATAACTTTGAGCAGGGCAGTACTAGGTACGTTAGGGACCGGTTGAAATGCCACAGAGTCGATAAACACAGCATTCAATACTAATAAACCACTTGAGGTTTAATTGGCTCCACGATATAGATTTTAATTGGTCGTAAATCGCGGACCGCCCCTTAATAGCCACTGTTTGTACGTGCGCCGCACAAATCTTTGGGTTTAAGCTGTGTGCACACTTATGGTGTGTTGCAAGTATTGCAACACGTCTCGTGCCAATACCAACGTGTTCCAGACTGAATTGTGTCTTTCTAAGCCGGTGGTGACTAGATTTTAGATTATCTGTTAGTTAGCTCTATGCTTTAGAAATGAATTTGAATTCTAGTAAAGTTTATACCTAGTTTAATTTAGTGCGGTCTGGTCTTGTATTAGATTTAAGTTTGAGGTCTTACTGAAATAAGCTCTTATTTTATTAAGTTTGTTTAGATTGCATTAGAGATGATGTTGCTTAGGTAACTAGTGGGTAGGTAATCTTCCAATTTATCTTAACTTGGTAATGTTTGTACCTAATCCTACGTATTTTGCTGGATCTATCTCTTGAATTACTTAGGCGCAATTTACTATTAAACAATCATCACATTAAAAATAATTCTTACATTCTCCTAAAAACTTCGTTCCCACTTTAACCTGGCATGCTCCTAATGCATTTTACATCTTAAACACTTCTAATAGATTTAAGTTGATTTCACAACCACATTTCCAAAATACCACCCACAGTTGACAGGATCAGACAAAAACATTTCGACAAACAGCCACAAGTGTACAGCATCTCTAAAACAAAGATTTTTCCACATCCAGCAGATATACTGCGGACGCAGGAGCTGCTATCTCGTGCATACGTCTTCCATTGGTTTAATGGACTTATCAGGTAAGTATTTCACTGGATAATGATGTTATATTCGTCGTACAATGTTTATTTATGTACCTCATTTGCGACTTCTGTTTTGTATAAGGACCTTATTCATACCTACAATGTACCGAAGGGAGTAACTAATGAGGAGTAAGGTTACTAAGGTAAATAACTAATGACTTATTTATCTTAAAGGTGGTGGCGAATTTGTTTCGAGGAAATAAGGTAACTTGACACGGAAATTCCAGATTGTTTTTATGTTTGAATTGAGCAGTCATTTGGGTAAGAAAAAATATAAGTTGATGAAGTCATCTTACAGAACAATTAATAGGTATAGCATAGGTATTGCTAGGACAGGTTGCAGCAAGGACTACCTCCACAAGTGGGGGTTCATGGATGGTTCAGATCTCCGGTGTGTATGCGGCGTCTCTCTACAGACAATGGCTTACCTCCCATCTTGCGCCGCATATGTCACCTGCATACCTGATCACCTAATGGCTGCGTCAGCGAACGGTATTCGCGTTGCTAAATTTTGGGCCAAACAAAAAAAACTATAATTATATATTTTCGTGTTATTTTTGCCGTCGACACGCTAAAAGAAGAATCCTGACGCAGAAAATATTTGTACACGTTCCCTAAAAATGGTTGAGCTGAATGGTGCTGATCCATAAGTCATGTTCGTGAACGGGCGCCGTCAGTAGGGACTGGTCATGTTTTAGCT
This sequence comes from Apamea sordens, assembly GCA_945859715.1. Lineage (NCBI taxonomy): Eukaryota > Metazoa > Arthropoda > Insecta > Lepidoptera > Noctuidae > Apamea > Apamea sordens. The sequence goes on along the minus strand of OX243996.1, from coordinate 13,291,224 downwards.
GCCACGGCTTATTTTAATTTTTAATTTATGAATTGTTTTTATGTTTTCTATAACGGACGCTTTTAACGTGCACGTCTTTCTACATCATTCTCACATGGTTAATTTCAACACGAATGATATAATCAAATATTTTGTAACAATTTTATGATTTAAAAGAGTGTCCGTGGAGTTTCTTGCCCGTTCTTCTCCATAGGTACCTACGCTTTGGAATGGGCAACCAGCTTCATCTTTCTGACTGACCGACCCTTTGACAATTCAAAAGTGCCTGTAATTGGTTTAGTTGAATTAAATGATTCGAGTTTGAAATAAATACCATTTATCTAACAAGATCGTTCTAATACTGGTTAGATTGAAAAGCCTAAATTGGTTCTTGTTTGAAATCTATGGGACCTCGTTAGTCCGCCGTCGTGGCGTACAGCACCCTAATTGCATAACACACAATCAATCACAATTTGAATGTTCGAAAAGTCGTAAATAGCGCAATGAATGTTGCTGAACAGTCAAAATAAAAGCCATTCCTATTGTTAGTTGGTTACGCAATCACTCCGCAGTTTTCCTTTTCAGCTGCTCAACAAAAGAACTGCAATCACCACGTGCAGCAAATGGATTGCGGATAGCAGAAGGTGTTTTCCGTAATGTTTTAAAAGATTTTCCTTCACTTTGGCTGGGTCATACGACATAAACAGCTTTTGCTATTTGTATCTTGGCGTTAAGGTTCCAGGGCTGACTGCCCAAGGTGCAAAGGAGGTCATACATAGGTACTTACTTCCAATTCCAATTCGAATAATAATATCATTGCATCCATAATGTCAATAGAATCAATTATGGACCCTGTCGGGCACAGCAAAATTTAAAAAAAGTAGGAGAGAGGAAGGTAATTTTTGTTATTCTCGTTTAGTTAGTAAGTGAATTGTTTTTTTGATTCTATGTATAATTTTTTTGTCTCCTTTGCTCTATCACACGCTGTCTACATCTCTGTATATATTGTCCTATCTCAGGTACTTATGCTGGAAGAGATTTCTTATGAAATAAGCATCACCTCTGTACCTATTTTTTCTGTTCTGTTTTTCAATGTCTGTTTATATATGTGTGTACATAAATGGTAAATAAATAAGCTTTTTTATTGCACTCCAAAACTTTAAATGGGTCACCACCCATTTAAAGTTTTGGAAACTTACTATGCAGTTTTCCGTCTCACCTTTACACCTAAAGGTGAGACGGAAAACTGCATAGTAAGTACTAGATTGGTTACAGGTAAGTCATCGTAAAGAAATAATAATTCTAAAGCAATTAAGCTCACTGGGTCACCGCTGCTCTCAAAACTGTGAAGGAAAACATCGTGAGGAAACCGACTTTTTTTTTTTTTAAACATGTCCCCACACTACGAATTTCTCCTGTATCGTGGGTGCGTTTACAAACATTAAAACTCACATACACAAACAGCCAGACCCGGAACAACTACTTGTAGGCCATACAAATATTTGTTCCGTGCGGGAATCGAACCCGCGACACGCAGCGCAGCAGTCGATCGCTCAGCCACTGCGCCAACCGTGCCGCCAACCATGTCGTAGAACCAAAAATTCGAAGACATGTGACTTCCGCTAGCCCACGCTGGCCCGCGTGGTGGATTACGGCTCACTCCCTCTCACCGAGAGGAGGCCTGCGTCCCAGAAGTGGGAACATTATATGCTGATTACGTAGAACGTTCAACTCAAGACAATAGCCTCTTTGATAATTATCAAAGATAGGGCTATTGCTATTAAGGCTATTGCCTTAGACTGCTCCTAGTTTAATGTCAATTTCATATTTACAATCTCGACAGAAAAGAAGAAATGAATAATAGAACTTTTCCCTATGACTCGCAATCAAAAACTTTGTTTCCTCAATATTTTGACACGGAACAGAACATTTCCCTGATTTAATGTTCTGATATGCAACAAAACACCTACCGATTGTATCTCCCTGCTCATCCAAAAACAAAACAAGTGAGTATATACACGCCTCGCCCATAAAGGGGTAGCTAGGAACGATTTAATCAACCGATAAAAATTGTCGAGAGTCTCCGCTAGATGGCGGGGTAAGATAAAAGCTGGCTCCTATTTGAGGATGTATAAGTCTTGTACATATGTTTTTTTATACGTAGGTACAATATTATACGCATTGTAGGCAATAACAGCGTTATCTCCATATGAATGGCGTATCTACATAATTATCTAACGGTGGGTACACTACGAGACCGGAAAAAGATCAAAAATGTGGTTTGATGATGATTTTGAAGTGATAAATCTTGGTTATCATGGTCTTAATTTTTAGCCTAGTCATAGCCTGTTACTGTGTGTACAGTTGTACACTGAACAATGTTTTTTTTTAACATTAATTAAAATTATTAAAAAAAAATAGCCCACCGGTACCGGGAACGGGGTCTAAGCTACCGGCGGTCAGGGCTCCAGAGAGAGGAACCTCCTGACAATGCGGGCCGTGTCTAGAAGTACCGCTTTCTGAATCAAGCCCTTGATCCAGCTGCCCAACGAGAGCCTCCTCATGTGTTGGTCGAGGCCGAGGCTTCTGGCTATTAACCCATTGGCTGTCACGACTATCGGCACAATGATCGCTGAGTTCACATCCCACATGTCGACAACCTCAATTTAATAATTATAATAATTTTGTTTTTGTTCAGAAAATTAATGTTAATTAATGACATTTGACTTATTTTTATTTATATTTAAATTGTTCAAGTAGTAATAAAGATAAGTTATATATATTTAAGCGTCTTGGTCAACATAATGTAGAACGACTTTTACAAAGCTCTCGTAGCTTCTCTAAACTCTACATAAATGAAAATTAAATTCAAATCAAATCATAAGGAAACCGACATGTCCAAGAACCAAAAGTTTGAAGACATGTGACATCTACTTACCAACCCGCACTGGGCCCGCGTGGTAGATTACAGCCCATTCCCACTCGAAGAGAGGAGGCCTGTGTCCCAGCAGTGGGAACATTATAGGCGGATAATGCTTATGCAAATCCAATCAAAATCGTTTATTTGCATAAAATGTGGTAGGTACAAAAATGTTACATAAAATTTCAGTGCAAATATACATTCCGCCATGTTATGTGGCATGCAAATATTTAATTAATTTTATCACTCCTACTATCGATAATATCGTAACATAGGAATTGGGGGTGTGAGGATTGGATATGTCCATGAGTATATATACCTCGGCCAAATAGTCTCCTTCCAGACAAGACACGATAAAGAAGTTGCTCGACGCACCAAGAACGCCTGGAAGAGCTATTGGTCGATGAAGCAAATAATGAAAGGAACTCTCCCTCTCTCACTGAAGAGAAAACTCATGGACATGTGCATTCTTCCCACCCTCACCTATGGAGCATAGACATGGTCACTAACCAATCGTCAAAAGTTCGCACTCGGGGTCTGTCAGCGAGCAATGGAGCGCAGTATCCTTGGAGTTAAACTTTCTGATCGTATAAGGAACTCGATACTGCGTTCTACTCAAATTGCCGATGTAGGTCACACGGGTGCCAAGCTAAAATAGAACTGGGCTGGTCACATCTGTCGCATGCCGGAGGAGCTATAGGCTAAAGTAACCACACAATGGGTTCCAAACAGCAGCAAACGACAACGCGGCAGGCCCAGAATGAGATGGTGGGACGAGCTCGACTCTTTCCACAAGGATTGGCGTTTAACAGCACTGGATAGGGATAAGTGGAAGGAGGGAAGGGAGGCCTTTGCCCTGCAGTGGGACAGAAATGGGTGAATAAATAAATAACTAAACTATCGATATAGGTAATCGATCATCAATCCGTCATAAACTATTATTATTATTATTTATTTAAGTCAGACACAGTGATCCATAGTTATGTTAGTATACTTAAAAATTATGTTAGTAACCAAAGATACATGTAACAATAATACCATTATAACTAAAATTAAATAACTGAAATATATAAAGTCAAGTAAAAGCGTGGTGATTATGATCATATAATCTTTCAGCAATCCTACTAATATTATAAATGCGAAAATTTGAATGGATGGATGGATGGATGTTTGTTACTCTTTCACGCAAAAACTACTGAACGGATTTGGATGAAATTAGGCACATAGAGTTTATAACCAGAATTAACACATAAGATTTTTTATCTCGATATTCCCACGGAATCGAAACTTATGCGGATGAAACCGCGGGGCGGTGCTAGTGGTAAATAATTTATAACAGCACCATTCTGCTTAAAGGCGGTAAGCAACATCTCTTGTCTGTTCAATAGATCGGTCTGTATAAGCGATTGATTTGAGTTAATACACTTTAGTATTCATTCAAATAATTAAAAGCATTCTGCATCTGTATTTCTCTAAGGCAATCCTTTAGTAGCTAACTAAGTAGGTACTTAGTTAGTTAGTAGTTAACTTAGTAGGTACTAGTTAGCTTTTTAATTTAGGTGACCAATGAAACTGTCCACAATGCAGATCTCCTGAAGAAATAAACCACGTTTAGATAGATAATTGTATCACCTGCTGATCTACACACACATTACTCTTGCCATTTAGATAACCTACCCCATTAGTTCAGCACCTGCCAACAACAAAAACTGAGGCAAAAAATTAAGGCGTGGACAACTGTCGATAAGGGCTAAAAAATACTTGATTTAGTACCTATAAAAATCCGATTTCTCGTCGTCCGTTCCGTTCTCAAGGGGAAAAGATTTTATCCGTATTTGAACGACAGATTTACAAACCTTAAGGACCTGTTTCGCCACTCCATAATTGCCTCCAGATAAAAAAACAATCAGGTAGGTAAACTAAGGAAAAACGCACCTATATCGAGGTAACTAGATTCTAATGGGGCTTCAATGATGGGGGTAACTAAGTTTAATGACAATTTCCGCCATCTTGGTAATAGAACACATGGCTCAATTACTTTTTATCACATCCTTATATAGCTTCATTAAAATAATTCGATTTAGTTTTCACTTTTAAATGCCATTTAAAAGTAAAAAACAGAAGCTTAGTGATAACACAATTTAAATGGATATTGTCTCTAGAGGTATGTTCTTTAGAGATCTTTTGATTGGCTATTTAGATAAAATAAATATAAAACCACACTTACCTACGGGAATAAATAGGTGTAAAAGTAAATTGTTGTTTACCTTAATGTCCAGTTATCGGCATTTGTATCTTGAAAACGACTGCAGCAATAATATGAAACAATAAATAAAGTAGAATTTAAACGTGTTGTTTTATTTTACAACTAAATTACCAACAATTTATTTTACAAAAAATGTTTGTTGAACAAAAGTTTGAAAATAGTTGGGACTTTTTTGTCTTATGGCGGCTTCTTTGAACGGTGAAAGCTGTAAACACAATTGCGTTAGTCATAAAACCCTTCCGTTTTAAACAGCGGGCCATAGGTACCGTTTTAATTTGTCAGAAAAATATTTCTACCTACTTACCAATTTTTACTTAGTTCAGTTTTTACTTTGTAAGTGAGTGACAGTTGATGTTTTTGAAGTGAATAACGGATAAATTAATATAATAGCATTATCAGTGTGATTTATAATCAATTTGCTACCTATACTTTTCACCAAATAAAGTGCAAGTGCAAAATAGTGTAGGTACACCAGTGCAATAGAAAAAACCCAGAGAGTAAACTTCAATAAGACGATTGAAGAACTAACAGTAAAGTTCTTATTTAGGTAAGACAATTCATTCATTTTAATCTCATTTCTTTTGGTCTCTATCTAAAACTGAAAAAAAAATAATGCAAGTTAAAAAATATAAAACAGCACCATCTATTGGCGACAGTAAAATTTACATTGACCACATGCTAACTACTCGTCCAAAATTTTTTAAACGCCTGCCATCTATGGTCATGCGCGCGCATTATTTGCACTTGGAGCTACCTCGGTGCACTCGCTGCGTGTTTAGTATCGCGAGAATTCGCTAGAGGCTGATAGTGTTGCAATGCTGAGTGTACACCAGCATGTTTGTTGTGAATTACTGCGGTATTTACTTTTACAAGTTTCATGGCAGATTTTTTTAACATGGCGGACGAGCATTTGACTCTCTCATTCAGTATAAGTTCTTGTATTTTGTACCTATAAAATTTACTCTCAAAGATTATTTTTCTTGATACAGTTATATATGTAGGTAGGTTAAATTATATAGGTAAGTAGGTAGGTACTTAATCAAAGTGTCTAGAAGTAGAAAAAAAAGGTACCTAGTCGAGTAGGTACCTAAGCAGTTCGAACTTTATGATGAAAACTTTTGATTTTATATCCTATCGACTTGCTTCAAAACCCTCAGCGTTTCATAGATACCTGAAGGTTGTGGTAAAGATCAATCTTCCAAAAAGATCAACAATTAAAAACAAATAAAACTGGTATTAACTGGTATTGTCACACCAATCGTCCACAAAAAAGTCTCCCAATAGATAACAAAATTGATGCTTTGTTTACATTGATGCAATAAAATAGTTACGACGTGTTGAATAATCGTTTCCAGTTTGAGTGACCATAAATTTGTGTATTTTTAAAGTCACGCAGTTTGGAGTCAATAAAAATTTAACGACTACGAGGGTGCACGAATAAAATTGTTACGCATTGTACAGTAGTTTGTGGCTATTATTTGTATTATTTGTGCGCATAGTTAATTAATGTACGGTAGCTAATAAACAAGTCAATTTGCGTTCAGAAACTTGTTCCTTCATTCAATAAAATGTTTTGGCAGTTTATTCAGCTTTTACGGAATCTTTCGAGGATCTTGCCAAGTCATGTTTGTTCTTCGAGCTCTTTGCTTCCTGATACCTTATTTTTCACGTAAGTATTGTAATCTCGTGACCTCATTTGACTGGTTACATAAACAACCCATTACACATTTTACTACCCTCGAGTGAGTTATGGTACTTACACAATTCGGCACGCGCCCATAAATAGACAAACGCCAAGAAGTTATTCCTAACGTTCCTAAAAGTAATCTATCTCGAGGCCTCACCGCAATATCGGTTTCTGAACGATTAACAGAGGGCGTGCGTGCCCTTCGCTTTTACGACATACTTTTACGACGTCGTAAACTCGGCCGTATAATGCCTATAATCTTTTTCCGCGAGGCTCCGCCCTCTGCTGATAGATGGCGCTAAACACAAAACTCCAAATCACTGTCACCGAACCAAATGTTAAAGTTTTATTGTGTGTTTCGCTAATGTGGTGTGAAATTAATAGGTAATAATGCTTTTATGGGTGCTTGTGAGCTTTATAGGGGCATAAAGTCCTGGCAGGTGAATGTAGTACCCAAAGTATTTGTTTTAAGTTGACCGCAGGTGTGTTGTGCTATCGTTTGATGGCATTTATAACTTTGTGGCATTATAAAAACGAACAAGACTTGTGTTTAGATAATAGTATATACTTTTGTGGCATCTTGAGCACGTTTTTATGTCCACATTTTGCACAAAAAGTGTTGTATGTTTCGAAACCGTTCGATAGTAATCTATTTAGGTATTTCGTTATTTTCTTTTGCAGTGTTCAACTTTCGTAGGTAGATACCTATTCTCTAGAAAGTATTACACAATTTTGGAAATTGTTACATGAACTGTAAAGTTTCTTACAATAGAAAATTAAGGGATGAAAATTTTCCTTACACCCATGTTCGTAGCAAATAGGCCGGAGAGACTCTCTAGGCAAACGTAGCAATTCGCAGTTTAAACACTATGTTGTATAATTATAACAATTTCGCAAATACTTAGTTGAAAAGGACAATATCCCAAGGCAACTGCGTACTAACTGAAATGAACATAAACTCTAAGGACTGTTTTGAACATCTAGACGTGGCGTGCCATAGCTATATACCTACATAACTACTTACCTCCCTAAGTATCTCAAGAATGTTAGGGGAAGAAAGGAATGGAAAGAATGATTTAGTTTTACTTTTATCCATCGTAACAACCCTAACGTAACTTACTACCTACTGTTATTGTTAGCCTGCGTTATAGCACTGCTGGGCTGAGACCGGTCTCTATGAGTTCATGCTTTTTCGATCCAGGGCTAACGTGGACCACGGGTCGTTGGTTTTCTCCAGCTTAATCTGCTACGGAGTCTGCCGCGACGGCTTCTAGCTGTCAGGGCTCCACGGAGTGGTTATTTTGGCCCACAGCTCATTACGGCAGACGAGGCCAGCCCAAGCCCCATTTATTTCTTAGGTAATTTAAAATTTACACATTTTCTATCTATGTCAGTAAATCTCTTCACCGTTGGAGGGTTGGATAATTAATTTCTAGGGGTATCAAATCATTTCCTGTTACCACAACTTTAAGAACAGCAGTTTCAAAACCTATCAGCCTGTAATACTCCCAAACTTCTACTCTTCAACACAAAAGCATCTTCTTGAAAAGAAAAGTAAAAACATATATATAACCAACTTTACCCATTGTTACTTAACGGTTTCAGACCACTAAACGATATCCGACGACCATTTTCTTTTACGGAGTAAAAGTAGAAACGTTTTGGTCACCCAATATTTTTGTTTTATTGAGACATAAGAACTAATTGGTGGTTTCTATTCTGCTATTCTGAAACTGCCGCAAATGTTTTCGTAAACTGCCTTATATAAATAACTAACTTCTGTTCGCGACTTCGTTCACGTGAAATTTCTTGTTCGCCAGACTCACCCCGTTGCATCGCAGCGCAGTTCGGCATTTTTTGCTTGGCTCCTGAGAGTCGTAACGTGATGTTAAATAGCCTATAGCCTAGCCGTAAGAGTTGGGCTATCAAATGCAAAAAGATTTTTTCAAATCTGACTCGTAGTTCTAGAGTTTAGCGCGTTCAAACAAACAAACAAACTCTTCAGCTTTATTATTGGTATATAAATGATAAATGATTTTATTTTGTAAGTAGGTTTGTACAAACACTTTTACACGTCAATTATATTTTAAAACTAGATGAGGTCGGCGTTTCCTATCTGACTAGTCTGAGAAGAAAGGCCGAAATAAAACTCAGACGTCACAGTCACTTTTAAAGTCCAGACATAATCATGGTCAGCTGAGATGGTCTTTTGAGGAAAGAACCACACCAATTGAGAGGACCTATCCAGTCAGTGCACACATATGTCAGAAATCGTGCAGCTCAACTCAAAACTTAAGGAGCTTAACGATTCGACGAACAATACCAAAGAATTAAAAAAAAAATATCACTAGTACTAGTATAGATAGAGTCACAACTGGCCTACGTTTAGTGTAGCTCCTAGACCTCTAAAAAGAATTGGTGACTGACAAAAACCTACATACGTCGCATAAATGTTCAAAAATCTGCAAAGACAAAAATGTGGAGCCACGAATTATTAGATAATCAAAAGAAAATCCATCCTTTATTCTGCTTTAAATAACTCAGCATCCAACTTTGGTTCAATGTCTCGTAGTGTGATCGCAACTTTATGCAGATCCTCTCGATGACTGCTCAGCACAAGTGCTATTACAATACATTCTCTCGAAATTCACGCCTATCATTCTGACATACAACTTACCGTCTAGACTAAAACTATTTCTCTATTACCCTCAATTACCTTTACTATCGGACCTCTCTGTCAAACACAAGGAAAAACAGAAGGATGAAACTTGTAGGGTGGTACACAGAATCCCTCCGATTTTCCATGCAATTGAATAAAAGACGTTACGGTGTGTCGACGTAACGGTAGGATTTTTATCGATATATCGAATCGGATGTAATCCGAGTTCGATGCCTGACTCGATTCATTCGATCGAGTGGTGGCAAGTTTAAAATTCATAACATATCTAACTGAAAGTTTCTGCACTTTACGCGAGTTAGTTTTTCAATGTAAACATATATTTTCTGGAGTTTATTTCGATACAAAGTGGGTGTTGTGACGTCGATGTTCAGGGTCTTTTAAAAAGGGGGGTGATGTAAACTGTATTCTTGAACTTCCTCTTTGGTGGTAATTTACATTATCTTCGTATGCGACCACTGCTTCAGGAACTGTATATACATATATTAAAACTTTCCATTTTCTTAGTAGTACCTATTTTTCCATTTTCTTTTCTTAGAGTAGAATAGAATACTCTTTGTTACGTACAAATTACAGATAAAAATATAGAAATTTCACAAAGGTTGGTACATAATACGATTTCTTCTTTCTTTACAGTAGGAAGCTGTAGGTTTGTAAGTTGTTCCATCAAAACGTAGACTAGATTCAATCAAGATCTTGTATGAAAATATACTAAAGTTATTAAAAAAAAAATTAAGGCTAAGCCCACCAAAGCTCCGTAGATCTTTTTCCGTTGAGGTTCTGAAGTGTATTATATTTTAAACAAAGGTCATTTAGTATTAAGGTTTTGCATATTTTGCTAAATATTAAAATAACCCTAGCATAAACGTTCCTACTGCTCGAACCTACAGGCCTCCTCTTTGTGAGAGGAAATGGGCCATAATCCACCACGCCAGCCCAGTGTGTGTTGCTGTATAATTATTACATGTCTTAGAATTCTTCAAGGACATGCCTCACTAACTCAAAGCATTTATTAAAAATAAACCAATTGAATTGCACTTTTTAATTGTCAAGGGGTTGGTCAGTCAGAAAGATGAAGCTAGTTACCCATTCCAGAGTGTATAATTGTAGTAGCTATGGAGAAGAATGGCCAAGAAAGTCCACTCCACGGACACTCATTTAACCAAAATATTGTTACAAAATATGATTTCGGTGTTATCACTTAAAGTTATACTACAAAAAAGTATAAAAAATATCTTGAGTAAATACCTAGATAATTTCTGCAATATTTCCACTATTTTCTCTTCTGTTAATTCCAACAGTTTACAGTTGCATAGGACACATCGAGAATTCGACAGCCATTTCTGCAAATGCACGTTTGAGACCGCTATATACACTGGCTTACGGGAAAATTTATGTAATGAACTTAGTTTAAAACGTTACATAGTAAGACTATTTGACCCTACAATAGTCAGAAACTTATTGTGAAGGCTAGTGTATCCCATTTTAGCTTAAAGAGGAATTCTACTACGGAGATAAAGGATAATATTCATGAAAATTCTTCAGTATACCTACTAATATTACTTCATCTATGTACGTGGAAGTAACTAACCGAAGAACATAATAATCATACCATCCTCCAAAATTAACACAGACAAAGACTAACATAAATAGGACAAATACATACAACACAACAATTCCGTCGAGTTGTTAAATTTCAAACTGTATCCATGTTTTCGCACACACATATCGTAAAATTTTATTAAAATTAAAACAAAAAGCATTTGATAGCGAGTGTGTTAGCTGAAGCTCACGGGAGGTAGACGTAGCGAAATTTTCAGTAATGGCCGACGAAACGCCCTCCGCCGTCGTTCACTGGCGGTATTTGCATTATCGCGGTATTAATACCCGGTGTATGTAACACCATGGAGTTTTTGTTGTGGTTATTGTTATGGGAATATATTTGAGGATGAAAGTATGGTGTGATGGGGAATTATCGTAAGGAATGTTTTGTTGGGGTTAATATCACTTTCCGTGTATCTACTGAGTGACTTCTTAACCTAATCGAATGGATTTTGTGAGAAATCTTTAACGTAGTTATATCCTTTAGGTTTTGTTGAGAATTTCCTTGAAAATTAACGAAACTCTTAATTACAGTAGGTGTAGCGAGTTCTTCGGTATGTGCCTTGAAGTATTAAGAATTGGAACTACAATGGTGTCACTGTGTACCTAATGGCTTGTGATGTTTGAAGTAATATGAATTTCAATTAATATTGACTCCTAAATATGCGAGGAAACAGATACCTTAATACATTGTTGTACGGGCCACAACAATAACTTCTGGAGCTGTAATGAATCGAATGGATAATCTGTATTTTTATCATTTGTAAGCTGCTATAGGCACCATCATACATTGCCACTGCTTTAATCCATGAATTTTTAAATACCTGTACGTAAAGGGATCACTGGTGAACGGGGCCTGACATCGGTGAAGGAAAACTTCGTGAGGAAACCTCGACTTATAGTGAAAATAAGTCTGAAATCGCCAACATGTCATGAGCAAGCGTGGTCATCAAAGCTTCTGCCTTCGCTGTAGAAGAGGTCTTTCTCTTGCTGTGGGACAGCATCAGGCTGGTATTCTTTTTTCTTATTTTCTTTCGTAAAAGGTAGGCGAGAATGAAAACAAAAGACAACACCTATTTTAAGTAGTGGTGTCATTTCTATCTGGCTTCAAACAGTTACAAGTTTCATCTGCGACTTGTTCGATTAAGATTCCAATATAGGAGTATGTTAAATCTTTTACTTCAAGACTTCCATGGATTTTAATGAGTGCTGTCATTTAGATTAAATGCCAAGTAAGGACACACTTATGAGCTATGCGAGCTTAATAAAAGAAAAGTTAAAGTGAGTTATGAGCTATTTCCTGTTATCATTTTTACTACAAATTCTATCTGTAGTAAAATTTTCATGTGCTGAACTGTTAGATTATTTCCTTAATTATATTAGGACGAGTCTTCAGCTTAACAAACATTGCGTCTCAAATGCCTCAGGGAATGTTTTTACTGCTGCTGTTACCCGGTGAAACAATGGATGACTACAAAACGCCTTGGCTAGGCGATAAATAAAAGATTTTAAAGTAATTCTGAAAATCGTTCAAAACCTATTCATATAGTACCCGCCATTTGTTCGAATTATTATGAGGAATACTTATAATTTATCATCGCTTTAAAACCGCTGAAAATTATAACTAAGTAAGTTAAGTCTCTCTTTCATAAACATAAAACGGAACGGAAAGCGAAATATCGTTCGTAACAATATCTTACGGCTTCATACTGTATTCCGGAGCTTATCCATTCAGCCCATTTAAGTCGATCAGCCCAACAATAGCTTCGGCCAGACAAAGAGAGCTAGCCTCGGAATTTTCAAGCGATTTAATTCAGCGGAAAAACCCTTACTGATATTTTTTTCCAATTAGAGAGATCCTTTGTAAAGAGGAATCGAATTAAGCGCTGATAGCCGCTTTTATGTAAGACCTACACATTTCTAATATGGTTAAGTAAAAAGAGTAATAAGATAAAATTGTTATTGTCTACTAGGAGTTATGTTTTACGCTCTAAAGCAATTAGAATTTTATTACTAATTAGCATTTGCCTCTAAGCAAAACTGTGGTCGTCTTGGTTAATACGCAACATATTCACTGAAACCATTAATTTAAGAGTTTCTTCAATTAACATCTAGGCATAGATGCTCTTTGGTTATATACATAGCTTTGTATCTATTTATCAATAGCTAATCTTATTAGGTATTCATATATACGTAACAACAGAAAGGAGGTAGGTATCTCAAACAATTAATTTCCCTAAATTTCATTAGCAACTCTTCCAATTTGCATTTAAAATGTGCGATCACGTACCTAGGTGCCTACACAAATACCTTCCACAGCAGACTAAAGAACCGTCCGAAAGCGCCATTATTTTAATACCCTTATCAAAAAACAAGGCACATTACAAAATGGCCGCCATTTTCATGAGTTTGCGCGGGAAAACGCTCGTGAGCCAGCCTGGAAAATTATAACAAAAGGCATCTACCGCTATCTTTCTAATTATAGTAAATCACCTTGCTACGGGCGAGATAAGACTGTACACATTCTATTTACAAATGTCGTATGAGTTCGGGGAATGTCGTAACTTAATACATTTCGGTTTTGCGCGAGGCGTTTCGCGGGAAGATAGAATAAGAACGGCGTAAGCGTCGGAAAATTTTAAGGGAGAGTAAAGGAGGGTAAAATGGCGTTTGTTTGGTGTATGTAGGATTGTTATACGACGTTTCGTTGTCGAGTGGTGAACTCGTTCGATGAACGGACCCTCGTCTAGTACAATCGTATCGAGAAGTATCACATATTGTATTCCGCAGCGATAACTTTCGAGTTGGAAAAATCGGAAAACGAAATAAAACAGGTGACTTAAATGTAGCTGAGTTATTTTCTTGCAACTTGTGTTTGTTTGAAAGTTAAATCGTTTTGTTAAGAAATAGGGACATAACGATGTTGTTTCTAAACTTTCTTGAAGCTGTTTCTTAAGCTTAAGGAAACATTTTAACATAAACCGACTAAAAAACCTTGGAACACTTTATACTATCCCATTTATTGAAGAAACTTGTACCTATCGCCTATTTTACGGCTTTAATTTTTCAATTTTTTTTTAAATTTTAGGATTATTTTGACCTATTTAGCATACCTACTTGAAGGTGTTTTAAATGCTGTATTATGTAATACCTAATATAAGACCATTTCTAATACTTCATTTAATTTCGAGGCGTGAGATAAGACAAATAGGTAATATTTGTTATCAAGCCAGTTTTTCAGGAAGACCGAGTTTAACAGGAAGAGAAAATAGTATCCGTAATGATTTTCCTATGAACTGTCCTATTGTTCTGTATACACAGATGTAAAGCGATGCACCGCACCCCCACGATTACAACCCCACCTGTTTATACACTTGCACCCCACACACACATAGAACACCCAGCCAGCAAAGTATGACCCTCCCCGCCCCCTGATGCTATAACAAAAATAGACCACAGAGGGGACTGAAGGCATTCTATCAGAGGTCTAACTAACTGGGATAGACGGGAGGTGGTTGCTAAAAGGAGCATTTACTGATACAAGTTACTTGCCTGTAATGCATTCTCGTGAGAGTTGTGACAGTGACTTTCTTTATGTCTTGTAAGAGACTTGACACTTTCCATTGCTATAGGAACTAGTTCAAATAATGACAAAGGCTAGTCCGTTGTAATTTGAGTCACTATAACCAGAATCCAAAACAAGTTTCTAATTTGATGCAAAGTCGAACTCGTAGGCTCAACAACTGTTTTTTTGGTTAGGTTCCGTTATTCAACTACAGTTTATAGGCTTGTTTCTGGATTACTAGAAGCTTGAATGGTTCACAAATTGGCTTAGGAAAGCACTTTATGAGATCTGCCTAATTGCTCAGGAAAGCGAAGAAGTTAGCTATACCTAATGCAGCTCTTTGCAAAATCCTGTAACTTTTTCAAATACTAGGTACCAAATTGCATTATTTAAATGAAGTTAAATACTAAATCAAATTCCTATTCACGATGATCTCATCATAACTGGTTTCCAGTAACTCGCGCTAGTAGAGTAATACTTACTGAGAATGTCTTATGCAATATCGGGAATTCACAACTCAGTTATTGAATTGAGAGCAAGAGTTAGTCACAGCCCTTTATTTTGCAATCCATCGCATTGTGCACGGACTTGACACCCAATTTGAACTGAGTCATACAAAATGATTACAGTATAATAAAGTGGAGATATAACGATCGGAACAATATCGGTAACTTGATGATTTGTTACAATTTGAATATTGTACTTCTTGGTGCAAATCTCTGGTTAATTTGAAAGCCTAGCTAGAATTAAACAAAAGTCCAAATTGCTAGCAGTAATTCATGTCTTGTTAGTTTATGACTACAAGCTACATTCTGAACATAATTCGACTCTAATTACTTAGATTTCAAATTGAATTTAATTCTGCATTTATCTTTAATTATATATTATATAACTGATTTAAATTTGCCAGTTTAAACTCACACGATCATTGCTAAGTGTTCGAGTGATTTTTATACAGGTAATTTCTAATTTGAAATTCTCGTGACGTCTAGCGACTCGCCCGGAGACTGGAATGCTCCAAACGCTGTCGGACCCTCACAAAGCGAGTGGCACAACAAAAACGAGCTGGTTAGTCGTAACTCGCGTTGGATAGTTAAGTGTACGAATAACGTCCTATATTGCGCCCGCGGCTCCGTACCGCCATACACCACGTAATACGATCCAATTAAATAGCTACGAATTTATGTGTGTACACTACGCGCCCTGAGGTGTCCTTAATTTCGTTTGTTTTAATAAACGACGAAGTAATGCGAGTTAGGAACGTTTTGTAATCGATACAACGCTGTTTCGAATGGTTACAGATAGGGACGGAGTTGTTCAATGTCGGATTTATAAAATGGGAATGTTTCTCGGAATGTTTTCATTTTAAATGCCTATTGAACTCGAGTGTAAATTGAAAATTTTGTAGAGTATCTTTTCGTAGCCGGTTTATTTCCATTATGATAGAGTATGGAGAAGCGATATAAAAGAAAACCCACGCACATAACCTTTCATATTTCCTCTTTATTTCAATGAAGTTGACTCTAGCCGACAGCGCATAAAATTGCTAGGAGTCCTGAAATTATTACAACCAACTCAATAGGAAAAGGACAATTCGACCGTTTCTTTCAATATTCCTGTATTTTCCCTCGGAAAACGTAATCGACCGAGGACAGTAATATTACATTTTGGTATATAATAACGATTTTCCTTCCCAATGGCAATTCGTCGTTATTGGACGTAAAGTAAGAACGAACGGTAGCTTCAGTCGAAACGAACATAGGTAATAATAATATAGTTATTGTTATACCTTCCCTTAACCTAAGCCTCGTATCACGAGCACCGATTCCGTGCAGTCACATCAACCGTTTCGAGTTTTACGACTTCCATTGCGTGCGTACAAGGGGCAGACGCGATTAAACTGCGTACTGTGAGTTCAATAGATGACAATTGCAGCTATGCGGTGAATGGGCGCCCTATTCGGGGAACGAGAGGTAGGATTGTACACTCCGACCTGGCTTCTATCTGCAAAATCAATGTGGCCATTAGCAAGTTTTCGCGCAGTCGCAAAACGTTCACGGAACGCTACCGGTCAGAAGTTACAGCCACTCGTACCGACTTTCTATGCAGATGCTACTGTTTTTAAACGTCGAATAGACTATCTTTTTTATGAAAATAATCATTTCATCTTTTGTTTCAATATTGATTTGAATGAATGAGAAGTATGTTTTGTTATTTGTCAATTTTATCGGTTTAAATATGTCACCAACTAAATTTTGCATAAGATGATGATACCAATAATAATAACGTACCTGCTACGCACGAGACGACGTGTTCGACGATAAAAATGCTAATACTTGTACCTACAACAGAGTATAGGAATCTCTGTTTTTTGTTTCCAAAAATATGTGTAAAGTTTGTTTCCTTTTCTCGGAGCACTTGTGTAGTTCATTTTACTGCATTATTTATGTAACTTGCAGTGCAATTTTTTTCTTTGTGTTCTGTGAGGTAACACTTAGAATTCATACTAGGTACTTAGTGCTAAATTCATAGATTTAGATAAGTATAAAAATATGCCACTGAAGACTAAGAGACTTCCTGTACAATGCTTTGTTCTTCTTATGTCCTTACGTAACTTCGATCCAACATCTATAATATAACTTGTCGATAGTTTATACTTATTATGCCATTCTCAACCGTATGTCGATGTTTAATAACGTTTATTTTTGAAGTAAGAAAGTGGCTCTGTACACAGTTTAGCTGATAGGCACAGTTTTCAGAAAGCGTGTGATCAATTTTAATTGTAATTTTGTTAAAATAAAAATAATTAGAATTTCAAGATCAACTCTGTTTGAAATAAATCATGGCAGAATTTTTAAAAGCTTGAGATCACCCTTGGATTTAAAGAACAACACTATACCCAAAAATTTTAAACTGTCAAGAATCAAATTAAGTTAAAGCTTGAAACTTTTGCGTTCAAGTGAAAGCTTATTCATATTAGTTTAAATTGTTAAACCTTCATATATTTAGTTTCATATAGGTTCTTCGTAAGAATCTAAGCTGTGCTGTAATTTTAAGATCTTATTATATTTACCAGTTAGAATTCTAGGACGTTTTAATTTTCTTCATGTAGGTATAAATTGTTTCAGATACTAAACTAACTAGTAGTAGTTAGTTTAGTAGCTGAATTTATGTGAAATAGTCCGTCTTGGTAGCAAGACGGACTATTTCACATAAATTCAGCTAATAAAATTCACATAATATCAGTGCGCATAGAGAATGAGTTTCATCAGAAATAGGTCAATCTATTATCAAAAGTATCCATGTCCCTATTCTAGTCAACGCATATTTAAAAGCTTATCTCAAGCAGTTTACACAATCACAATGACATTACCTAGACATTTTGATCAGACGACTTACCTACCCGTGTTTTTAACATTGAAATTAATATCTAATGGCTACAAAAATAAGAATTATTTAATTACAAAGTCATTGAACTCCCATCAACAGCTTCACTACATCTTACTCACTAGAACTTTCCCATTCATACGACTCAAACGTGTTTTAAAGAACTGAGTATATTTTTATAGTTACTGTTAGTTTACGTTCGTATGGGAGTTTCTTCGAGCTTCAGGCGAGGGATGTGAAGCGATAAACGATGCCTCAATCGATACTGCACGACGCTGTTTGACGCTTACGAGTAGGTGTGTTCGCACTACTTTTGAGTTTAGCGCTTAATTTTTCGTGCTTTGATGCTGTTTTTGTGAGTTTTTGGTACAATTTGCGACACACAAGGGTGGAGATATAATTTGTAAGTATACCTAGAGTATATCATCATCACATCGTTGTCACAGTTTTGTCTTGAAGCAGCCACCCAGAATCAAAAATACCTGTTTTTGGACACCGTAGATATGCTTCGTTGTTATCTCAATAATTATATTGAGGTCGGCTTCCAGTCTAACTAATGCAGCTAAATACATGTAAGGAAATGCAACACTCTCACAATATAATAAAGTTTTTGGTGTTGGTCTTAGAACCAGGAGCAGGGAGCTTTAGTTAATTAACTATGATGGACACTACACCTGTAATTAAAAAAAAATAGAGCATGGTACTTACCTTAGACTTGATTGAAGAAATAGATTTGTCAGTATGTAGCAACAAGAACTCTCATTTCGAGAACGCTCTCTTCACTGAACTACACTCACATTCAATCACAAACTTTGCCGTACATTGTGTTATTCACTTGTCTTTTTTAAGGTAGGTAAGTATATGCATCAACTTCACAAACACACAAAAGGTTTTTCTAAGTTGTTAAAAATTTATAACAGAGAGTAACCGGAAACACATACGACCGAAGCAAGTTAATATAAAGCTTGTAAAATAGCTTATTAGGTCCTAATGCAATGAACAACCTCGCTATTCTGAGACCAAAAGCCAGACGTACCACTAAACCAGATTCGTCATTAAAATTATCTCTGCTTTTTACTTAAGTGACGTTCATTTGTCTTAACCAAACGACTACTGAACGCTAGCAAAAAATATCCCAATTTGTGTACCACTGAGTAAAATGTTGAAAGTTGAACATTTTTCATGCGGATAAGTATAAGAAACTTGGCTGAAAAATATCCAGATGCCTTTAGAACATAATTAGTTCGGTGACAATTTTGTCTTGGCTTAGAATGGGGTCACACCGTAACTTTTTAATTGGGATAGGTTTTTTTGAGGACTTTGGGTGGCATTAGCTACCTGTTTAGAGAGTTGCTATACAGGTTGCCGACGAAAGATTTCAACGGGGATTCAGAAGTATGTACCTACTGAATCCATGGTAACCGGTTGCGCGTCGATATCCCTGCCGCCCTGTGTATTACAATCGTCATTGTGGCCATTTATTCTTCTATCCAGAGAGATTTATTCTGACATTAATTCCACGGAGATAGGTATAGGTACAAAATGACCTTTGTTATATTCAAGCGTCAAACAAGCTGCGAAAATAGAATTTTTATTCAACAAACGTACTTCCATACGTAGTTTAAAAACATGAGAAGAAAGCATTCAGCGCGATCGATGTTTTCAAGTTCAACAATGAGACAACGCTTCTCTCTAAACCATTTTATACTTCAAACGTCACGTACAATGTTAGCAATATCAATTCAAAAGACCTTTCCAGCAGTCATCTGTGAAATTATTGTGTCACTTCCAATAATAAAACTAAGTATATACAAAGAAATTAAGACAGAAGAAAGGAAGAAATTTTCTCATTAACAAAATTGCCAGGGGTTAACGTTATTAACGGGAAATAAAAATAATGGGCAGCGTTCCGGGCAGAATGTGGATTATCTAATAAGGAACGTTAAACATAATGTTGAGAATTTGTGCAACACAATATAAGGAAGGAAGAACGGAAATGTGTTGAGCTCGCGTCCAATTGTGCATAATAAGTAATTCTCTCTGTCCTATGTTGTGAGATCGTTTGTCTTATGTTAGAAGTATCTCTCTTTTTTCTCCTAATGTTCTTGTGACTTCGATTCCTGAGAGGAATACTGTAGCCTATTTTCAGCAGTGAAAAATTTTGGGTTGTTATGACAAGAAACTAGAAACAGATCAGAGGGGCAATTCCCGTAGTTTTATGAACGTTAACAGTGTGATCTCCGTCTCAATCTGTCAAAAATACTTCTAATTTCCCTACATTTTGGCAAGTTTTTAACATTGATTGTCGCTGAGATTAGAAGGCGTATTCTCGTAATTTAAAACTTTCAAAATCTAGTCGCAGTCTCATCTCGGCGACAAACAAATGTCAAAAACTTGTCAAAATGTAGGGAAATTAGACGTATTTTTCACAGATTGACACTGATATTAGACTGTGAACGTTTTTAAAATTACGAGAATTGCCCCTGAGATTGCGACTTGAATTTGAACATTTTTTAAGTACGAGAATGGACTTTCAGATGCAAACCGTATTTTTCGTGTGTTGTTTGTTTATTAATTGCAAATTGTTGTCAGCAGATGAGAGATCCAGTAAGTAGCTAGTTTCTAGGAGTCTACGCTATGTGTAAGTGCTTTGATTTTCATACACCCAGATTCTTCCAATTTCTGAGAGCATTTGTGTCATTTATATCTTTCATCTTTAAGTTTTCTGGCTTTCGGTTCAGACACTGGTGTTTTACGTTCAGTTTTAGTAATTGAAGTAGCAGATTGTTCTTTCATCACTAACATAAAATCATTTTTTTTTCTTAGTGTGTGTTTTTTAAAGAAATGTCCAAATTACTCTGAATAACATGCTCCCTGAATAAGTGCCCTTTTTATTATATTACTTACTTTTAATTTTCATTGTGAATTTTCATTTCCAGACTCAGATCTGGACATATTCCATGTAACAAATTCGTTTCCATGATGAAAAAAAAATACCTCTCCCAACTGTGAGGTGTGTGGAGTTGTGGAGAACATGCATCACTTGTTGATGGAATGTGTTCGCTTTGAGGCTGATAGGAGTAAGTTGTTCAGGGCTTTGAAGTTGAACAAGAACGATATAGGTACATTCCACCAAATACTATCTAAGCCGAGCTCTGAAGATGAGAGAAAGTTGTTCGACTTTATGGCCCTGATATATTAATCTCATTAGTTTGATGTGTATCCTGTATTAGGTTACGATGGGACTGACATACGATGTGCGTTATAAAAGTCCCTAAAATTTAAAGAATAACATTTTTTTATTTCTTTTTAACAAAATGAAAACTAAAGTTTTCTTTTCACTGTGGCAGAAGATAAATCTAAACCAAACTATGTATATTCAAAAAAACTTTATAGGTACCTATAGTGAAACGAAACAATTTTCTCAATAGAATAAAAACAGAAAAGGGAATAAAATAAAAGGCTGGAGTTTTCTATCGCATCCGGAATAGTTTGCAAGCGGATCGCAGTCGCCATGTTCAATTCAGATGGGTACCTACTACGTATCGTATGTAGTTGAAAGAAACATTTAGGAATCAAAGCATCATTTTATTTTACGATGCGCCATAAATTTTAATTTGATTTTACGAAATATTATGCAGTCTTTAAAATTATTACTAATCGATTGTCGAAGGCACTAATTAAAGTTTATGAAGAAGCTGTATCCGATTGCAATAAATATCGAGTTATTAGCCATTTTTTTGTAAGCGATCTTAGTTTTTTGGCAGTTACAAAGGCTATGTGATAGCAATAGAAATAAAACGGTTATATGGGGATACGTAGTGAGTGGTTCTGATGCAGGGTGGACGCGTTAGACCATGAAATTGGCCCAGTCTATGCCATCAGAGCGACGCATCGGCGTTTAATCGCCGACCAGTGGATGGGATTTCAGCTATTTCCATATATAACCAAATTTAATACATAGGTACTATACTGTAACTACGTCTCTACAAAGTTTAAATTAAAATATCAATAGTGAAGTTTTGTGACATTTTCAGTAATATTAGACTGCTATTTTAAAACACGATGCTGGCTTTGTATGTACTTTACTACCTATTTACATAACAATGTTACAAAGTGGTAATGTAACCTCCTACCTGTCTATAGGCATTCAGACCAAGATTGTAAAACAGTCATATTTACATCAAGAACAAATCAATCAGTATTTGACTAATAATATTGTATTCGTAAATACAGAACTTAGAATTACTTTAAATGAACGTTTGTTATTACCGGTTCCCCTTGTTATACTTTAGCTACCTTCGAACGAGCTCACTCCCTACAATGTATTACAATGTAACTACTTCACTCAACAATTCTCTATCGATCGTTCTATTGCGTTTAAGGAGTTTAAATTCCCATAAAAGTTAATCTAATAGCATCTGAATTTGTTTTGGTAGTAACTTGCTATTTTAGCGAGCTTTAATAGCCATTAGAATTTGCTACGATCGCTCTAACAGATATCAGGCGCCGTTAAGGTAATGTCAAAAATAGCACTCGAAAAAAAACAAAAACTATAAAGGCGAAGTATCAGATGAAAGGTCGGTGTAAAAAATTGTTCAGTATGTTAAGTCTACAATCGCTTGCAATTCAGTGCGCTTTCCAGTACTTTTTGTATTAAAATAAGAGTGGCATGCTAAGCGATTTTCGGTTCAGCGTGGATCGGTCCCACCTATTGTGAATTCCGTAGGTCTGAAATTTATTTGACAGCCCCAGTGTCTGCGGAGAATGGAAAATGGCGGAATGGCAGAATACATTATGGACATAACTCATGGTTTGTTTTTGGCGGGGATCCGACAAACGTTATTGGTATTTAGGGCCATTTAACTATTAGGGGTAATGTTTTTTCTTCCTTGTTGATAATATATGAGACAGAGAGTGTTGTAGCCTACAGTGGGCTTGTTAGTTACGGTGGGAAATTAATATTGTTTTAAGTGGTGTGACAGGAGATAAGACTACGAGAGAATCTCAGAAATTAAGCTTTGGTTTCTATAAGTGGTTAGAAAAAACGTGCTTTTAAAGTACTAGCCTTTTTAGTAGGTAGGCATATTATTTTGATAGACACGAACGGGGATTCCTATATCCATACTGGTATTACCTATGACTAAGATATTTTTGCGGTTAAAAAAGATTTATCTATAAATCCACAAAATGCTCCGGAATTCTCATGATGCAGCTTGGTTTTGATCCATACCGCAGCTATTCGTGAGAATTGACAAAGGAATTTAGATAATAAGAAAAGTTTGTAACAGACAATATTTTAGATTCTGTTGATATTGGGAATTGCATGAAACTAAAATCTACAGTTTCTTACTTCATAACTCAAATTCGCTAAGACTAGGAAGTATTTGAAAATGAGAAAATAATTATTCTTTTTTTCTGCGATGATCAAGAATTCAAACATCATCATCATCTGCCTAGCCTTTTCCCAACTATGTTGGGGTCGGCTTCCAGTCTAACCGGATGCAGCTGAATACCAGTATGTTACATGGAGCGACTGCCTATCTGACCTCCACAACCCAGTTACTGGGTAATACGATACCCCTTGGTAAGACTGGTTGTCAGACTTTCGGGCTTCTGACTACCCGTAACGACTGTCAAAGATCCACGAATGACAGCCGGGACCAACGGCTTAAAGTGCTTTCCGAGGCACGGAGGGGTCTCGGTATGTAAAGATGGTCACCCATCCACAGACCAACCGCGGCAAGCGTAGCTTAACCTGACCGATCGACCTGTGCGGCCGTTATTATTTAGCCATTATTCTTCTTCAAACATTTTAACAATATGGGTAGGATGTAGATCGATGTCCATATAAGTATAGTTTAGTAAAAGCCAAACTTTGCCTTTCATACTAGCTCAACTTTACTATGGGTATGTTTTTATACACACGCGTGCGAAGAAACGCACCTTTGCAATTTTTATTTTCTGTAGCCAGAAATCACGTTCTATTTAGTATCAGTGAACAGCTATCATAGCTGGTCATCTCTGAGAATTAAGATGAATATGCGACAAGTCATAACTTACACACACGGGAACATATCTAGCCCCAAAATGGATCCTTGTGGAAAAAAAAAACATTACATAAATAAAATGCTGTTTCTCAGAACGATGTAACGTAATTATTTATATAAATAATAATAAAATATAAAAATATAATAAATATAATATTATTTTTATAAATATCATTTATAAAAATAATTAAATAATATGTAAGAAACATTTTGATGAGCTTACAAACGTTGGACACATTGTCAAAAGCCTGCTCTGAATCAAATAAAGTTTCTGTAAAAGCTTTCCTATTGTATTTTCAACTCTAACTAGTTTCTAAAGGATCTTGTTCTTTGAGTAAATTGAAGTTTATTGTCGTATGACATCGTCTTAAATTGGTATACTTGTATGTGTCGTGGTCCGATCGTAGAAATGGCCATATCGTGATCTGCCTGGCCAAAATACGGCGCCATTTCATGATTTTTCTGGTATTATCACGATACGCCTAATCGAAAGTCGGGCGGATCGATAAAGGCAACCTATTTGTCGATATTCCCATCTGACTACTGAATTTCACACTACTAGTGGCACCCTGACAAAACGGGTTAGGTTAGGTTAGAACTGTGACCAACGAGCGAACCGAGAGAGCGAAGCAAGCTGTGCCGCGGCCACGGCCGGCTAGCGCTACATCCTAGTTGGTCGCAGTTACTTGACTATTTAGGACTCTAAAATAGGAATTATTCGAGTAGGAATAAGTCGAATAGGAATCACTACCCAAATGCGTGGCAATAAAGACAGGTTTATGTTTTTTACGCGTATCTGAGTCGATATGCTCAAGTATCGCTGGGAAAATCGTCAAACACTGAGCATTGAACGATATGGATGTTAAATGGTCAAATCATGAAATGGTTGCATTCTGTGAAATGCCTAGGCAGATCACGATATGGCCATTTCTACGACCGGACGACGCATGCATTCGATTATGTATAGTAATATAACAAACACTTGGTTCAGTTTCAGTTATTGCAAAACGCACATAAACCTTCTCACTACGTCTTTTTGGGCTGGTCTTTCAGATGCTGAGTTATTAATTTTCAGGTAGAGCTTTTATTTTTTACCTTTTTTTCGATTTATGTTGTTGTTAACTTGGATTCCCAAAGACGAACCCGTTTTCACTACCTGTAAGCGACATCTTAATGAATGCCTGAATAAAAAGCTCAATGTTAGATTTTCAACGCTCAACTCAACGCCGAAAACTGAAAATCAGACAACGTGTTTTTATGTAGGTAGCTACTCACTAAGGTGTCGCCTAGAGGTAGTGAAAACAGGCATAAGTAAACTCAGGTAGGTAACCTAGTCATTCAGTATTTTGTGAAAACGAATACTTAATCCTGAAGTGCAATGTTTCACGACAGTCTCTGAATATGATCTTTCTGACCTTCTACCCAAGTTATGACTGACCAACGCTCTAAAAAGCTTAACTTTTCGAGCTCTCCCTATTAAGCATTTGTACTGTTTTGTAGTGAAGTAGCTAGTTACAGTGAACTTCAGATACCAAATATTTTTATCATCCAAACCTCTGAAAAAGAAAATGTACGTGTGACATAAATAGGGACCTATATCGTTCTTAGATTTAAAAAAAAATTAAAATTGGAATATCTTGTTGCTCATAATGACTTTTCTAAGTCCGATAGACTAATTTCATAATTTACTTCATGTTGTTCGTAGATTAATAAATGTTCCATTTTAAATCAGCATAGCAAGAATCCAGTTGCAGCATATAAATTAAGACGTATTAAGGCTAATCAAGAAGGATTGGATTACCAAGGCCTGCTGATCGTCAGCCACGGATCAGAAGGCATATTATATTCGTTAATATATTTATATTTATTCTCTTATAAGTTATAATATTTCCCTAAGTCTGCATTATTTATTATAATCATTTATTGAATGCCATTATCTAAAGCGTTGTAGTTACCATTGAAAGGCTTGATTTAAACCCGCAAGCAATGTATCCTTCAGTGATTTAAAATGAAAAATATCATCAAGTGGGATAGGTATTTTTACGGAATAAAAAGAATATTTTACATTTTGTAATATTTATATTATTTATAAATATCGGTCATAGAATTACATGTCTACTTTAAAATGTTTTTACGTATTTCATGTTTGTAATTTAATTTCATAATTCATAAGTATCAAAAGCCTAATTGAAGGGTATCTAAACAACATAAATCAAAAAGCCATACTTTTATTAACTCTTTATTCTCTTGAATTTTTGAAATTAATATTACAATATTGAATGCGGGCTTCATATACAATCACCCAACTATTTGCTTATATAACACGACACAGTCACGTTGTATCGTACCATCAGCTTACACTTGACCACGTTAACTTAGACCACCAGAGTACTTAATGTTAGTTCAAGTTATATTAGACATGAAACAATTTCCACACAGGCCAATTTAATCAGACCTTTTCGTAACAGTCGCTTACGAATCACAACCATGTCGAAAAGACCAAAGAATCTTGAACTCCGCACACAATGGTGCTTAAAAGGTATCCGATGTCCCATAACATGGTCAAATTGCACAGGCATACGACACATCTCAATACATAAATACATAACATAAAACAAAAAAATATAAACAAAAAATAATGCGCCACATAAAACTTTCACGACTATTTACAGTTACTTAACTTTAAGACGATTTAATAACTATATTCAAAAATATAGATATAGGTACATAGATACATAGCTACATTTATATTAAAGATAAAAATTGATCGTTTTTTTAGGATAATAACTAATAAACGGAAGTCTTGTTATCATAAAGTTAAAAGAACATAGAAAATGGAAATACTATAACATGGACAACGCAACAAAGATTAAAAACTAACAAATCATACGACGAAACGAAGTAAAGGTGACTAATTTGGAATACAACTGGAAAATACATGATAACCTAATGCGAAAAGTTATTTTAATTAATATTAATATTGATATATAATGTTCGGTTAGGTATATTGATACCTACAGTCTACAAAACACTAGCAATATGGCAAGACAGCATTATGGATGGAGGACATATATAATCTATTTAGCAAATTGCTCATTGTTTCACTGTGGATTACAGTTCTTTACGAGGCAGAAACAATAAAGTGTACCTGACATAAATCATCGGACGTACATACCTACACACGAATATCTTTACTATGTTACAAGATTTACCTATTGTTAAACACGAAACTTAATGGATAGTTAAGAGGAAGATGCTTGACACTTCGAAGTCTGTCGCCTATATGCACAGTCCCAAACAATAATCGAAAACCGATAAAACAACTATCTTAGTTCAGAAATGCAGTAATAACAATTTAACTCGTATACACACATCGTGTAATTATGTAAGTTCAACCTCTTTTCAGTTTGCAGTGTGTACGTCCCTTTACGAAGAAGCTTTTTCCATTCACCTTCCAAATGACCATCTACGAACAATACTAAATAATTTTTAAGCGTTTTTTTTTTAATTCAATTACTAACCATCGGATTTACGCTTAACTTTTACAAGTGTCTACGATATTTTAATAACTATGCGTTTTATAATTTATAAAGCCTACTTAACTCGAAGTTACTTAAGTACATGTTGTTCGATTTTTTATTCTCGATTTTTTATATATATTAAAAATAAGATGGGATAAAGTTATATTACTAACGACAACCTTATTATGTACGTAATCTTAAGGGGACTACGGATTTAATGAAATAATGTGGGTTGAAGTTATTGCACTCGTACTAGGGTAGGTATATTTAATGGAAATCAATATAAAATCTCATATTCTAACTATAACGTATCATTGTTTTACGTGCACGACATTCAAAAAGTTTTAGCAGTTACAAACAATCAATGTATAGAAGTCATCGAGATTGGACCAAATAGAGGCAATATTTATTTTGTAGAATTCTGGTGGCTATTTTGCTAATTTACTATTAATACCTTTTTTGTAACCAAAGCAAGAGGCATAGTGAACATTATTCAGATTTATTGCCCCATATTTTATAATCACAACGTTTTCTTTTTATTTTAGCATGTAGAAAATTTGTATGTTTTAATATGATTTTTTATCACCAACACCTGAATGTCTACTGTCCATGTTGACACAAGTTACAAACGAATTGAGTAAACTCGTTTTAGTCTCAATGACATTCGTTTTAAAATTGTGACCCGTAATTTAATTTATATTAATTTATGAAACGTGAAAAGACTATACGAGTTTTCATGTTTTTATATCTACCGACGACTTAAATCTTTCCTAATGATATCACGACATAAAATTTCATGTTGCTTTTACACAGAGCCTACAGATATAATATTTTCCGAATAACACAGTGGACAGATATTGAGAGGGTGATTTTTATAAAAATTAAGCGAAGACTCCAATTTTAATACAGTTATTTATTAATTTTATCCTTTTAATTCTACCCTGACATTAATTTACGTATAATGGTGACTATCAAGACTAAGTTTTTAAAATTCTAATTTTTTGCTCAGTTATTACGTATAGTTGAAATAACGAAGAATTAAAAAAACTGGTTTTTGGACGCGGAACAAATATTTCAAAGTACGTGTTAATAAATTATTTTAATTATGTATTTTGGCACAACGTGGAATTGAAAGCGAATATGGTGTGTGGAATAATTTCAAACAGGCCATGTTCAACAAGCTCGCGTTTTCGCGAAAGAACCGTGTTTATTTTTGAGTTTCATCCGAGCTCCATTTAGTAATACCGTTTGTAGGCATTTTATGTATGAAATTACTGAGCTGGAAAATTCAAATGTGCATATGGCTACGTAAAATTGCAGGAAACATAATTACGCCACCGTTTCTTACTCGAAATACGGTGTCTTTTGACTTTCGTTGAAAAAAAGGAACTTAATGACATCGACTCTTCGCCTGCTAAAGCGACCACTGTCTATTCCGCCGTAGAATGGTTTATGTTGTAGGTACCTAGTCTTAGCAAAATACTTCATACAAAGTCGAACCTATTTACCTATGTATAATACACTTAAACTACTCAACTTTTAATATTACGTGTAAAATTTATATTTAGTCACATTATTGTAATTTATTATATGTATCATCGTTACGTATATAATTTTGAACATCAGATGACTCGGGATGTATGGACAACACGCCGTATGCAGTACCGCTCCATAATCTTGTTCGTTTTGTTCGTTTGCTATTTTTTCATGGACATGGTATTTTCAACTAGAATTATAAAAAAATACCGTCTACATTTAAATATTCATTAATTATTGAAGACGAAAAATATAAAACACAACGCTCGTCACGACGAAGACCTATTTGCAATTGTACTTCCATACGTATTTTGTTATAAATATACATTTTAAGTTCCTATGGAGTTAACTATGCAGGTATTTTAATATTTGTCGATATTATTATACTATCGAAATCAATGGATCAAACCAAACAACAATTTGTGGACTTAAATTACTGAAGTGAATCACAATCTGGTCAAAACAAAAATTAAGAAGTAACTCTTTTCAAATCAATTGATAAAATACAACAAATTTTACAATCATAAAAAAAATGTGACCATCAAAACATAACCAGTCCGCTAACAGCGGACAAATAATAAAATATACATCAAAATGTACATAATATAATATCTATAATAAAAAATATAACATAATGGATTAAGAGTAAGTGGTAGCAATAAATACTATGAGATTCACAGATTTAAAATCTTAACTAACAATACCGAAGTTCACTCGGGCTCCTATTTAAACCTTAGAGCGATTCTAACACGTTTTTGTATATTTTAGTAAAATATTATTGCAATACAAGGTGTGGTTATGGCAACAAAATAAATGCTTAAAGCACATCACCAGCCTGTCCACCCAGCGAACGACACCGAGGCAAGTCCTTCGCACTAAAGGAACATTATTACATAAACCGGGAGCCGCTCTCCACAACGAGGGCGACTCCGACGCGAAAACATAAAACTAGTGGATACGAATCGACTAACGCCCGCAGGTCCGTATGGACGTAACACTTCCTCTCACACTATATGATACAGAATCAGTCAAGATTTCCTATACGGCGTCGCGGACACCTTACGTAGGGACCTTGTTCACTTTGAGTAGGTCGTTGGAGCCCTTGTCGATGGGCATCTTCATCGGGTCATGATGGTGGGTCACGTGGTGGCCGTGGTGCTGGCTCTCCAGCTTGGCTTGCTTCTCTTGCTGCTGCTGCTTCATTCTCTCCTGCTCCTCTCTGTCCCTGCGAGCCTGCTCGTTGATCTCCTTCACGGCTCGCAGCTCCTTCTTTAACTTCATGCGTCGATTCTGGAACCATATTTTAATCTGTCTCTCAGTGAGGCAGAGCGCGTGTGCGATCTCTATCCTGCGTCGGCGTGTCAGATAATGGTTGAAATGGAATTCCTTTTCTAGTTCTAGCGTTTGGAACCTCGTGTAGGTCTGTCGGCCCCGCCTTCGTGGACATCCGTTTGGTCCTGGAAACAAAGAGAAAAATATTATTAGGCATTCCGTTTTATTAACAAAGTAATGATATATTGCGGTATAAAAACAACGTTAATCTGAAATAAATTATATCATGTAACGGTTAAATTGGAGTTTTTAAAATCGATTTATAGCATCATATATCACGTTCCAACAGCTTCGATTCGCAAAAGGCTTCGAGAGAAACCATTAAATTTCACTTTTATACCATTTTAGATTTTAATGGCTCATTAATATTTTATAGCGCAGTAAAGTTAATTTTAGAGTTATCCGCTACTGAGACCAACCTCAATGAAATTAATCATAGAGCGCCGAAGGAGCGCAGCCCTCACGGCTATCGATGGAGACGGGTTCTGTCGTCCCGTAAGGTTGTTCTTACAATAAAAATAAGTAAAAACAATATTGCCAAGAAGCAAAAAAGTAACGGAAAGGGTTAGAAGCAAACGGTCCGCGAACAATAGTGTCCTTTCTAAAAAGAAATCGCTACAAAAAAGTCAGGGATGCGTAAAGAAGGGTTACGCAACTTTCTAATGCTTTGTAAGGTGTCCCTTTATTTTGTTCCTGTAGAAGACGTTTTCTTAGAAATTGTGAAAGTTTATCCTTTAGCGTCGTAAAAATCTCGTACGGAACACTTTTGAGACTTTAAAGGTTCATTTAACTTTAATTATAATACCTAAGAATTCACGAACGGGGAATTCTCATCCAGCATACGCGTCGTAAAGTCGAGTATACATAGACAGGTAAATACCGAGTTCCACAAAGCGATCGGGTCCCAAGACTGGTTTTCGAGTCAGCCAATAAATAAGGAAAGATAAATAGCCTTCCCACCGTGTATAAAATTGATAGCGGACCAACAGTGTCTCGGAATTCTCGGCCGTGTAGCAGCCTACACGGCCGAGAATTCCGAGACACTGTGGCCTTAGTTACCTGATCGTTTTAAAAGAATACAGATACGATATAGCTAATGGGTTATTTTAATTGGTGTACAAACACTTTAAAATGTTGCGCGTTGAATTAAGTAAGGCGATCTGAAATGTTACTTAATCAAGTAATTATTCTAGTATTATCATTCCTAGACGCTGTTTTAATGTGCTATGATAATTGTATAATTTTAATTACAAAGAAGAAAATGGATTCATTTATTTATTTCCCTTGCACTGTTCCGTTCTCACATTATAATTTCTGTAAAATGCTTTCCATAACCTACTAAAAATGCATACGATTAAGTTTGTTGTCGTTCTTTAATTCCAATGACGATAATATCAGTATTTTCTTAATCAACACACAAACGAATCGTTTAATTAAAATGTAAATTTGGAATTGATTCGTAGTAAGCATAAATGAAAGTAATCGGCTTTTAAATATTTAACAAGTACCTTACGAGGGCACGAAGTAACCCAATATTTTATGTAACAATGTGAATTTATGTTCACTGATAAAAAAATAAAATATTATTCTACTTTTTCACTTTGCTCATTACAAAGTAAAAAATATGCAGCAACTAAATAAATCAAGTGACTCGCCCGAAAGTCTGATACCACGTTTACATGAGCTATAAATTACCGGAACTGCATTTTTACTGCCGCAATAACATTTATGGTTTGTGCTTATTTCAACAAAAACTTAAAAACTGTTTAAAATGTCATAAACAGACAATGGAATAATTATACAAGTGTGGTTAGACGAGCAAGGGTAGATAATGCTCGTACGATAGAGCGAGAGAGCGATAGACATTCTAATTTTAAAAAGCAAAGATGGAACCCAAAACACAATACACGTATTCCAATAATGCGATTACAGCGAAAGGTCGTAAGTGATGTCCGATGACGCGTCAAAGGATCCTTCTGCTTTATGGGGTAGAGTCCAAAATCAGATATCAGGAGGGTGTGAGTGTGACCGTTTTTTGTCGGGGTCGGTGATATGTTAGGCAGGTTCACCCTTCGTACGGTTGCCATGACAACGGACGTTAAGGCACCTCCCGTCAGCTGGCTTCCATTATTCTCAACAGTATTGTAGTCGGGAAGAGGTTTGACTATCGCATCGTGTTGTACCTGTAAGAGCTCATCTTTTTTAATGGGGACTTGGGAACCACCGAATGTTCCCATGATAGCAGATAACAATTCAACGAATACTTCACAGGGTATAGTACGTCAACCTCATTTGCATTGTTTTTCTGTAATTGGCGTCTGATCTGATAACTCTAGTTTGGAATAAAAAAAGTATCTATATTTTTTAATGTTTTGTTTGTGGTTCTTGATAATAAATTGTTGGAACCTAATCTTGAGATTAGAAAAAGAGGACCGTAAGTTAAAAAGACACTGGCATGGACACGATATATCTCTGAGAGCGAGGTATAGCATTAATTAGAGCCGTACATTGTGGCCCGACACCAGCGCAGACAATAAACATACTGCGACATGACCCGGCTCTTACCCCACCTTTTTTCTTCGAAATAAATCTCACGGAATGCAGCTTATTTATTATTTTATTTAACTTGCCCGCCTTTGTACAAACCCGTTCCATGTATTTGATTAATGCCCACCCGTCGGATCGGGATATTAAAGGTCTGATTGTGAATTATAACAGAATTTTTGTCCAGTAAGAGGGTTATTTATGGAACGAGTAAGGCTTGGTCAGTGTCTCAGATTTGTGGAAGTCATGCAGTTAACTGAGCCAGAGAAAATATGGCCTGCGAGACGCGTTATGTTACTGAGGTGCTTGATGCGTTAATGCGAGATGAAATTATGTTTATAGCACGTTTGAGTGATGCAAGTATGTGTAAATAATTTGGAGATAAAACTGGATCATATAATTAAAAGCTGGCCATAAAGCCGACTGTAAAAGAAATCGATAGCATTATTAAGTATAGCTTATATCAATTAAACGAACATTAAAAGCTTTAAGGGCTGTAGCGGCGTGTCGGCGACACCGCACTTTATTGGCTCGTAATTCGCGAATCGTCGTAAACTCTCGTGTGCGTTCGGGACGCCATCTTAAAATAGTTCGTGTTCGAAATTCAAATGTAGACTCTCTCCTATTGTTACCGGATCGATGTTTGACGTTTTGTAGTGTTGTGATGTGCAGTTTCCTGCGCTTTAAGCGCTTAGTTCTAGATGCGGAGTGCTGTTTTGAATACAATGCGAAATCTTCCTTTGATCTAATTGTAGCTGAGGAAGTCTTACGGTCTTATTTCATCATGACTATAAAAAGGTAAGTAGGTATAATTAAAGTTCATTATCATAATGGTTTTTAAAACAACACACAGTACAATACGCTAAAATATCGATAAAAACATGTTTACCTAAACTTTAACGACCAAATTAAAACAACGTTTCCATATCGCATGATAAAATTATTTTAAATAACAACGCGTGACAATCGATTTTCTTGCATCTATTGTTATTATCGATACCGTATCTGAGTAACGATATTATCGATGCTTTTCTTACAATTAGTGTAAATCGATCCTATGACGAAATGATTAGACGGCACGCACTATCGTAGTTAAAAGACAAAATCTGTATAACGCATATAAAACTTGTTTTGTTTCGGTATGAATATTTTAGAGGTCCATTGTAAGAGGTCGCATAGTTCCGTTAGTATACAGGCAATTAATTTAACGTAGCACGTTTTAAATTAGAATAGGAGCGTTTAATTTGTGTTAACAGGCGCCTATTGACACTATTTTCCCTTAATTAGGTAAGTACGTAATTTATAGACTTTGATTTAAATAATAAAATGTTTACTGGCTGTTTTGTGTAATGAATTGAACTAGGTACTACAACAAAGCTCAAGTGATTTATAACATAAGTAATGCAAATGTTGAGTGCAAGTACATATCACACTTGGTCGTGTCGGAATGAACTATTTTCACTTATTGTGAGTGACTGCTAAATCATCACAATGTTGTTCTGTGCCTCGTGTAGGACATTGCCTCTACCGTAGGGCTGACCAACTCCATATAAGGTATCCGAAAAACGTAGCTAAATATCGTGACCAGAATTTTAATTCGTTTCGACTTAAATCTTACTAATACTAATAATAAAGCTGAAGAGTTTGTTTGGATTTTTGCCAGTCGGACATAAAAAAAAACTTGAGAGGTGTCAAGGGACACCCGGATGGAACAAAGTATAACTGGCTTGCTTTCTATAAGAGAGAGAGAGAGAGACAGACAGAGAAACACGCGCACGCCGCACCGCTTACAACTACCTATAGCAAAAAGTGTCGTTCCAACTTTTGGTCTTAATTTTTTCCGTCTAGCCCCCTTTCGCAACGCGCGATGAGGAACTTCGTTCCAAAAACTGTTTGTGTTTGATAGCCCAATTCTTGAGTAAGGCCATACATAACATATACACATACTATACTTAACATCACGCTAAGACGCTTGGGAGGCGAGCAAAAACCAAAACAGAAAAGACGCTATGTGAAAACGAAATAATGGCGCGGGCAGAACAGGTTCAAGAAATTGCACGCGGACGAAGTCGCGAGCAGAAGTTAGAATCAGAATCAGAATAATTTATTTGTAAACATAGGTCAGATTACAACGGAGTGTGAGGTGCTAAAAATAATAATAATATAATAATATCCCTGGACATTTCACACAGCGCCATCTAGTCCCAAGCTAAGCAACCTAATGCTTGTGTTTTGGTAACAAGATGGCTGATAAACTACTAAAATAGATAGATTCTCTATGTTTTGCCGAGACGCGTACAAATATATATAATTAACATTGTCAATTATCATTTACCTTCTGAGATTATGTAAACTTTCACATCATTAATAAATTTAAAATTAATATTAATTGGCACATCATTATAAATTAGATTAAATTATATCAGTTTCACTAAATGTCACAGAGATTAAGTTAATTATATGTCATATTAATACCAATGTCAAATAAAATTCAGGAATAGGTCAGGTGACATGCAATTTTATTATGTGAACTTTTATATAAAGTCAATAGTAATAATAATAGGCACATAGTAAGTTTAGTAGATAAGAATCGTTGATTTTTTTTTCTTTAGTTTCTTACTGATTTAAATTATGTGGTACAAATGATGTGTTATGCGTGGCCATGTGTCACAGAGTCGGGGACTGGTTATCGTAACCAGTATCTGGGTATGTATCTTCTAAACGAGATGAGAAACTGTGGCCTTTGCCCTGGCACCTACCTGAGTTTTCGAGTAAATTTTCTATAGTCAATGTTGAACAAAAAAAGGTGATTACCATAAAATAATTTTATGTAAATATGGAGGTAAAGTTATACCTCCTTGAGAGTCTAGGAAAGTTGTGTAGCATGTCATTGAAATGAGGAAAACAACGGAGGGGGAGTTGCAAACATATTTTCTCTATCTCTGACTTCGTAAAACTTTGTCTTTGACAACATATCATAAGTTTTCGGTGGATAAGATAAAGCCCAAAACTGTGGAGACTGTTGTGTTACAAAATTTTGGGGAAAACTTTAGGGTTACATTTTACTTGAACTTTGTAACAGAACGTTAGGTACCTAC
Organism: Apamea sordens; assembly: GCA_945859715.1. NCBI lineage: Eukaryota > Metazoa > Arthropoda > Insecta > Lepidoptera > Noctuidae > Apamea > Apamea sordens. The sequence continues at coordinate 13,255,060 of OX243996.1, read as the reverse complement.
CTACCTACTATCTACAAAAAAGACACACAATTTAAAGAAGCTCCCAGTAAGTTTTCTTATGTTTATCAATACAATCATTTCTGTTGATACGAAATTCTACTAATCTGTAGGAAAATAATTTATTTCTCCGGAAACCCAAAATTCAGAAAACTTTGACACAGGAAGTGATTATAATTCAATTCTATATTTCACTCTTAATTACGTATTCGAAATTTTTTGTTTAGCGACATCCCTATGCCAGTTGCGCACACGCACAGCAGTGGTGTGTTCAAGCGAAACGATCTTTGATCCAGGGGCGGCGCGCCTTCTCTGACGTCACTATTATTCATCCCGACTAACTGACTGTTAACTAAGTACTAAAAATCATGCATTATGTAGGTGTGTTATGTATATAGGGGAGATCTGATCAATTGATAAGAACACAATACTTGGAATTGGACAATTTGGAATTTTTAAGTAATATTCGATACGGTTTTGGACGATCGATAAATTACCATTAAGTATCGAATTATTGGCCGTTTATCGAATGCCTAACGTTAAATGATAAATTATTTTATTTTGTAAGTAGGTTTGTACAAACAGTTTTACACGTCAATCATATTTCCTGAATCATGTTTTTCATAAGTAAACCTAGATCAGGCATAATCGAGGAAAGTTAAATTCTAACTGTAATGTAGACCACATTACAGTTAGAATTTAACTTTCCTCGATTGTAATTAACGTAACGTACGTACGTACTTTTTTACTTTGCTTTATACTTGAATAACATTTTTATTTATTTTAAAAACTAGATGAGGTCGGCGTTTCCTATCTGATTAGTCTGTCAAGAAAGGCCGAAACAAAATCAGAGGTCACAGTCTCTTTTAAAGTCCAGACGTTACAAGATAGTGTCAGATCATATGAAGATCATATAGATCGATGTCTGAGATGGTCTTTTGAGGAAAGAACCTCACAGATTGAGAGGACCTGTCCAGTCAGTGCACGCATTTGTCAGAAATCGTGCAGCTCAACTCAACGATTTGACCAACAATACCAAAGAAAGGACATTTGGGTAGGCCACATGGTTAGAGTTATATAAGGACACTGACAGCTCTTGAACGCAGTTTAGATGTGCTGGCACTTAGCACAGTTAGCGAAAAGCAGTGATTTTTACGTAATGTAGGTGGATTGTAGTTTTTTATCACCGTGAATAATGTAATAGTAGAAAGCCGCTCTCATTTCTGTTAGTTGCGCGCGCATTCAGTTTAATTGGTAAGATCCGCCCTAAGTCTCTACAAAAGTATCTCCATTTCAATCAATGAAGATCAATAAAAACCGACTGATTGTTGATTACAAAGGCGATCAGTTAATAAGAAAACAGAAGCCAATCATTGTTCATTTCATTAGACGCTCATTTACCATGACATGGCTGATTGAATAATTCCGGTACGATTTTATCATTTTCTAGGAAAAATGTTGCAAGAAAATCTTCAGTGCTATGCTATTAAGTCTTCTATTGTAAACGATTTGACAAAGTCAAAGCATTTGACGGCACGGTTGGCGCAGTGGTTAAGCGATTGACTGCTGCGCTGCGTGTCGCGGGTTCGATTCCCGCACGGAACAAATATTTGTATGACCTACATGTATTTGTTCCGAGTCTGGGTGTTTTTCTATCTATAATATGTATGTATTTACAAAAAAAAAAATGTATATAAGTAGTTTATCAGCCATCTTGTTACCATAACACAAGCATTAGGTTGCTTAGCTTGGGACTAGATGGCGCTGTGTGAAATGTCCAGGGATATTTATTATTATTTATTATTTATTTTATTTATTTCAAGTAGGCACATAAAAAGCACTTTTGAACTTCAACATTTAGGTACAATAAATTAGAATTGATTGGTTATTGTTTAGATTGATCGTTTTTTTTTGTTTGATTGGTAAGTTGAAGAAGAATGGGCAAGAATCTCGTTCCGTTACTTCTTTTAAAATCCTTTCCTTTTAAATTGTTATGCAATATTTTGTTTACATTAATTATATGTAAACACGATGCACCTAGAACAAAATTACTTACCACAATACGTAAAAGAATTAAAAAAATGTTTTATTAGAACCTTAAAATGTATGTAAGTACTTATCTACGTATTAAAACGTTTTCGCAAAGGATATGTGTAAGGATACTTAATAATTTATCAATTACTTATTAAATTCAAATGAGAAACAAATTAGGATTCTTAGAACATCAATTAAACATGGTAATTAAACCTGTCGTCACGTTTGACGTGGAATCGATGAGTAGAACAAGTTCTAAGTCTTGGAGCTCACCTGCTTGCAACAAACTGACAACATTGTGTAAACATTACGATAGATAGACCACAGTCTGACACACATACATACATACAGACCAACACAGGAAATTGACCACTTTGACCACAACACACATGTGCTGGTCAAAGTGGTCAGTTGAAGCATGGTGGCTTTTTTTCATTTGCTACCCGTTTTCTTGTGGTGCAAGCTTTATTATTTTCGTGAGCTTGGTGTTGTCAGTTATTTACTGTTTATCAGTAAATTAATTATAAACTTTGTACAAAGTACTCTCAATATACTTAATTGTATTGTAAATGTTTCTGTTGAACTTAGTCACAGATACCTACTTAGATTGGATGCGAGAACGAAGTGTCGTATGGTCTATGTCGGGTATATTGAAACTTGTCATTGGTATTACCAACGTGAGGTTCTCCTCGCGAAATCGGTATTATAAAATTACTGGTAAAACGTCTGGAAGAAGTAGCTAAGACAAGCTCTCAACACTTCGGAATGAGCATGTAGGTATGCATGTAAGCAAATAAAATAAATACTTATACACAAAGTGCTGTGTAGATATAATATCGTTAGGTATGTTGCATCTGATCAGGTACCTGTCAGGCAGGTAGGCACGTATTTGCATAATTATAAAGGTTGAATTACTTAGATAATGTATTCATTTGCAACAATGTAAGGAACTAAGGATACAGAGACCAATAAAATATAGGACGCGGTATAACGCTTTCCCTATGTTCTTGTTCCAGTCTTTGATGTCGTGAATTATATGGGTTTCTGGCTAATATTGTGAGAGGTTGTGCATTAAAACTAGTTTATTTGGAAAGCTTAGGATGAAAGGAGAATATTATAGAATTTGTAAGTGTATTGTTTAAAGTTGGTGGTTTAGAGATATTTGTTGATTTATTAAAACAATAATACGATAAATTCAACTCTTTTGATACGCAACAATGCCTGAATGTCAGCTTGTTAAAGTTTTGAACCACGAAATGCAATAGAATTTCTCTGTTTTCAGTTATATATAAGGCACACCTTACAACTGATAACAAGGAAATTCTAATATTTTAATTTATTTTTAATTATCACAATAATTCCAGGCATCAAGTGATAATAATAATGGTCGACAAAGACCAATTATTAATTTCAGTGGAAGAAAAAACCAAAGAAACATTTATGAAAACCACATTCAATGAAAACCACTGTGTGGCTGAAACCTTATCCTACTAGAAGGACGTACTCATACATAGTTTAAATTAAAATAGAAATAACGTCATGTGTTTGTTGTTCGTTTTATTTACGACCTGACTTTGACGACTGTTTTACTGAAAATTACTTCATTTATTCAGATGACTACCCTAGTTACGTAGGTATACGTGTGAACTACGTAGTTCCTATATTTACGAAAAATGTGAATAAGATGGTAGTCGCTAGATAAGAAGTAACATAAGTATTGCAATATCTTAGAAATACAGGAATGTAATTAAATTAGATTAAAAAACAGTTAGTTGAAGGAACACAATAAGTTGAGAAATTTGGAAAAGTCTGAAACGAAAAAAAAAAATTAAGCAAGAAACTGGAAGTATTTTCTTAATAGCCAAACATGGCTTAAATACAGAGATCGCAACTGTCTTGCTTGTGCTTGAATACTCAGTAAGTACCAATGGATTAATACCGGGCTCCTTTAAAGTACTGACCGCTGTCGGTTACAATAGTATCCGTTAGAAGCCTAACGTTTACTCACGAAGTTTCGTAACACTTTTTGAATATCGCACTCGAGCATGAGAAAACTAAATATTTCACCAGTTTACCGTATAAAATGATAATGCGCTAAAGCCAAATGCATTCATTGCATAAGTAATTCATGTTCCTTAATTACACTTATCTAATTATCTAGAGATAAAACAAACACAACACAATGAAATTAGTATTTTATTATGTGCGTACTCGTCATTAAGAAATTATAAAAAATATATTCTTGGGTTTATAATAAAGTTGTATGCACTTTGTATGCGACGCGTATGTTGTTGAATAATTTATTTTCTTCTAAGAATTGTCGCTGTAGGTCGTGTTAAGTTATTCTAGAAGGCACTGGAGAGTGTCTGCGAATGTCTTTGTCTGTTTGTCTATAAGGGATTGACTCGAAAATAGCTGCTTTGCCTGACGTTAAATCTATCGAATAGTTTATAGACGAATCGTTTATAATGCATAACGCATTGCTTTCGGTGCCGTCAGTCTGGCATTTATCATGAGTTGTCAAACTGTTTGGATTTAAATTATTTAATTAGATACCACCTATTAAAAAAAAACTGGTAAAACCCACATTACTTACATAAAATATATCATTCATTTGCCTAGCCTTTTCCCAACTATGTTGGGGTCGGCTTCCAGTCTAACCGGATGCAGCTGAATACCAGTATTTTCCATGGAGCGACTGCCTATCTGACCTCCACAACCCAGTTACTGGGTAATACGATATCCCTTGGTAAGACTGGTTGTCAGACTTTCTGACTACCCGTAACGACTGTCAAAGATCCACGAATGACAGCCGGGACCAACGGTTTAACGTGCTTTCCGAGGCACGGAAGGGTCTCGGTATGTAAAGATAGTCACTCATCCACAGACCAACCGCGGCAAGCGTAGTTTAACCTGACCGATCGACCTGTGCGGCTGTTATTATTTAGCCACGGGCCCCTCACATAAAATATATAATACAATAAAATTTCACAATACAGCAACAGAATAGAATACAATGTATTTTTTCTGGACTTTTTCTACTTTCAATTTTTATCTTCAGATTTCTATGAAGCTTTAACTTCCTGATAACATCTCCTTTTCACTACATAGTAAACGATGATCTCAAAAATATTTACAACATATGGGACCTATCGTAATCCCGATTCGCACATGACCGGTTCCTTATGTATTGAGTTGTCCCTTGAGCGCCATCACAAAATATAACCAAGGGTTGGCAGCGGCATGAGCGTAATTTTATACATAGCTTAGTAAGGCACACTTTTTGGACTCGATTTTAAGGAATATCCGACTCTATAACGTTTGAACAGAGCCCAAAATTGGTTGTCGATTGAAAAAGGTAAGAAGCATTGTATTCTATCTTCTTACGGATTAAATTTTACGATTACGGCAAGCCTTTTGATTGAAAAAAGTTTTTTGGAGTAGGCTCAGACGTTTTTAGGAAACTAGTTTTTATCACACACGAGTTCTAAGGACTATCCGACTTCCTTCGAATAACGAATAGGTAAGTACGAGTGTTAGTAACTAACAATAAGTATGAAATCAGTCACTGGGTATTTATCTGGAGTATTGTACTAGAACACAGTCCTCAAACACAAACACCAGATTTAGATCAGTCCTCGCTAATTCCCTCAACAACTTTGACCGCGAAAGGAACTCAACACTCAACATAATCCTTGTTCGTCTCAACAACAGTCCATACACGGTCAGTACATTCACACTATTATATTGTATGGCCGAGTTAAGTGCAGCTGCATCTTGCAAACGCACAAACGAACTAACAGCCACAGACAACCTGATTTAAAGCAGGTCGACGCCCCTTGCTCTCTCCACTTAAGGACCTTCAGTCCTCACGATCAAGCCAGTTTGTCAAATATGTTTGCAGTAATGGGACTGTTAGTGATTTGTAGATTATGCTGTGCAGTTATCTAATTGAAGGCAATAGACGTGGATCGATTTATTGTAATTGTTCGTGAGTTTGGAATGGCATATTGTTTGAGTTGTGTGAATGGGTTATATTGATTTGGTTATCACATTTGGCGTGGGTTGGAGGTTTTTGAGATCTATAGGTGAAGATATAATCTTATTTCCAACTTTACGATAGTTGGAATTAAGTTAATTTGAGGATGACTGTAGGTACTATTGAAAAAGTCAATAAAAAATTTGATGTTGGAGTGTAAACTGAACTTTACTTGTGGGTATTCATTTTTTCTCGACAAAAACACATGAAATGGTAGTTCCCACTTGTATACGAGGAGGTTAGTAAAATATTGAACATTAGACAATTTATCAATGAAAATGATTCATCTTTCAATACAAGTTATTTCTCACGTTTTTCTTACTTTGATCGAAATGAAAGTAGATACTTACTACCTATCCTATATATTATTCCCAGTACTCTACGTGTGCCTACAGAATTCAGAGAGATCTATTGGATAGTTGTTACTTCTTACGTAATTGAATAAGAAGCTTCCGACTCGCTTTCCTTCACCTAGGAGTGTTACATAAGTCATGACGATACGTATTAGGTATCTGCAATATCTTTCAACATACGTCTTGGAAGGTAAAATGTATAGATAGATGTAACCTAGGTACCTACATGATACATTAAATAAGCATGTGCTTATATTGGTAGGTAGGAAGACGATCTAAAATAGAGCGTAAAGTACAGACGCCAGCAAATTTTCCCAATCAACCTTGGACCTAATGCTTTAGGTATAAAGTTAAAAGACTATTAAATAAATTTGACAGACTGTAGTACCTTGATGTGCTGGCGTCTGTACAGAAAATGTAATGTCAGGAAAATTATTTGCTAATCAAATTCACAACCAACTTAAATTATAACGTGGAAAATTGACGTTGGGAGTAAATTTTCTTAACAATTAATTTCTCTGACTGTACCCAATTCTATCATGACATTTTGAATCGTGATTCTTCTACATATATTACGTACTCCTTTACTACTCCTTGGAATGGAGAACTAGCGTCATCTCTATATATATTACGTACTACTCCTTGGAATGGAGAACTAGCGTCATCTTTCTGACTGACCGGCTCCTTGATAGTTCAAAAGTGCCTGTATCTAATTGGTTTATTTGAAGTAAATTCTTTGAGTATGAGTTTCAGTTTCCTATCTTTAGACCACATTGTCTTTTGATTTATTACCCAAGTTTGTAAAGTAAGTAAATGATTGGATTTGAAATAAAATGATAAGAAAAAGAATATTACTGGCCTGTTTAAAGCCCAAAGAATCAGCATTGCCATCCAACGTGGTAATGCTGCCAGCCTTTTGGGCCCTTATCCCATTGACAGTGATGCGGACGAATTTTTTGATGCCCAATGAACTCCTGCCTTTTTACTTAATTTTTTAATATATACTTGTATATAATATATATTATACATATTTTAGTGTTAGCTTGTAAATTAGAAAAAGAATAATGTTTTCTGCATTCAGCAATTACTTTTTCAGTCGTATTTTAAAAGCCACCTAAGGACACAAGCTCAAAATACAATGTTTTTCTATAACTCAAAGATTTGCGTTGGCTTGTATTTCAAATCCTAGCCAAGCAAAATTATTCAGTCAATTTCATCATAAATGTTCTTGATCGTTCGTTTGCCTTGCGGATATTACGGTAAGTTAGTATAAACTTTATAGAAATAACTATTTTAACTGTATATACACGTTAATTAGTAGCTGATTAGCATAATAAGCAAGTGATAATTACCTGCTGTTATGGTATACTATGATTGCGTTCCCTTTCTTAATAATTTGACTGCTTGAACATTAGCATCGTTTTCGCGTTATTTTGTATGTTTTTTACGGTTTTAAGATTCCGTAGTAACGTAGTATACACTGTTAAAGGGGGCTTTATTATCCTTTTTTGTATATATTGGAAGGTGTGTTTTACTAAATGAATACCAAATTGGGCAAATAGTAAATAATTAGTGTAAATAGTTAGTTAAGAGATTATGAAAATAGATTGATAACATTACCTACATTACCCATATCGTCGTCGTATTTTTTAAAATATAATATTTTTAATTCATTGACTGCCACGATCACCGGTGACCGCCAACAATAGATTTTATATTGTGTCTGTTGTCTGGCAGTCAATGAGTTAACTAAATAAACGTTTTATTTTATTTTATTTAGAGTATTATCATGAAAGCAATTTTTGCGAAGTTACAAAAATCTTTGTAGTTTGAAGCAACGCAACTATTACAAATACAATAAGAAACTGCATTATAACCTATAAATATAAGCTCCAAATGAATACAGTTCGAAAGTTGGGCAACACGTTAAAAAGACAAGTTAGAAACGATTTAAAAGCGCTGTGATAACTGACATAGCGTCCTCCACTCGAATGCTATTTCTACAGCAATAATTTACTCAACGCATAAATAATTACACAGGCTTAAATAACAATATTTCATAGTTATAAATACGAAAGACAGTAGGTCATAGCAATTAAGGTAAATCGTAAATAATCAGTAATTACATTTTCGCGTCTTCCTTTGTCGGTAAACGACAATTAATTTCGATTTTCTTGCAGTTTCCCTCATTAAATGCAGGTCGTATTAAACACATAAAAAGGTACAATTACAAAGTTTTTTATTGCCAGAGTAGAGAAGCAACTAAGTAATTAAAACTCAATAAAACATCACGTAAATATAAACATTAAAAAGTCCGCAAACTATTATCGTCAATGACTCAATTTAATACATAATAATGAACAGTGGATACAGAAGAGTTCTGCAGATTGCTAGTATATAATAGTTATAAAACGCTATTTATTATACTTCGCTCGTACATTGTGAACGTTATGACAGTCATTATTGAAATGGATGACTTTATTCGAGATAAATAGGTCAAGCGGTATCGCAATCGACATATAATGTTCGATTTAATTAGCCTGAATGTTTCCATTATCAAGTCACCTATACATAATTGTACCTACAGTAATATCTAAGCGAGGTATTAAAGGAAATGTTGATTCTATCAGCTGTTTGTATTCCGTGTGGGTTGCAGGGGACGACGATGAAGGTCTAATAGATACTTCTATGTGTGTTATATCTAAGTTGGTCAGTATTATAGCTGTGACACGCAGTGTGGTCTCTGGATAGGAACAGATAAAATTAACTGTTTTCGTAGATGTTGCTACGGAAGAAACTCGTATCTACGATTCATTGTATTGATTTTGACGTACATTGCAAAACCAGTAGTACCTACTAATATCTATATTGAATCCATGGACTCCGTAGGTAGGTATTATAGTATATTATATAGTTCTTGTCATTTTTTGGTAGTAATCTAAAAATATTTGTTTTGCGTAGGTCAAACGACACCTGCTACGCGGATCTGCTACGGAAGTCGTAGAGGGCGCTACGGATTTTGCTACGCCATTACCTTCAAAATCAATAACAAATTACACCCTATACTTTATTTAGCTAATGATAACTATTGGAACTAAAACAGTAGTTTATGTTACGAGATACCGCATTTAGCAACGATTACATAAAGTTTTATCTCCAATTAGATATATTTCTATCGTAAAACCAGTTTATAGTAGCCACTCGTTATGTTATATATTGTGATCGAGTTCTCGACAGTTATGTATTAAATCAATAATCTTACATTTGAATAGAGAAAACGCACTCGGCGGGAAGACTGCCGCAGTAAAACGTGTTAGAAAACCAGTCCCCAGATTTGGTCAATCCCGCCTGTATACCGCGTCAACGCGTCGCATGCGTCAACATAGTCACTGCAATCCAACCGCCTAGTGCGTCAACCTTCTTAATATGAATTGAAAAGTTGTAAATAAGTATGTCGCGGACATCTGCTTAACAAAAAGGAAAAGTCAACATAAACGTACAAGTATTTACGTACCTAAAGATAGTTAATACTGATCATAATTTTCTTAAAGTAAACTAACTGTGGGAATAATTCTTTAACTTTAACTCGGATTAAAGGGTAAACAGTGGGACAGCTGCATCGTCTCGATTTATTGTCACAGAAATAAAAATATATGTTATTCAAACACAATATTTTGTAACATGGGGATGTCTAAGGGATTAAATTGGTGAACACGCTTTGTATAAATAGAATTGGTATGCTTATACCGACAACGAATTTAAAAGCTAAAAGTACTGGCCAGAAAGAAAAAGTTATTAAAAACTGGATTATTTACACAAAAAACGAAACGTCCTTGAAAAACAAACGAATTTCAAAAATAGAAACTGTATCATCACTGACCTACTCTGATTATAAAACTACTCAAATAGTAGATAGACTGGACTCGGTCTTAGATAAAATCTCCATAATATGCAACGTACAGTCAACAGCAAAAGTAGATGATCAAAATCAGAAATTCAATACTAATGAACGGAGTTCGCGTCAGAACTGTGTGGCGTCGAAGTGATTCAAAAGTATGTGATTGTAAATTATACCAAACATTTACTACTAGTACAGCTGCCATATAGCTGCGAACTCCGTTCATCAGTATTGAATTTCTGATTTTGATCATCTACTTTTGCTGTTGACTGTACCTACATTGTAGTACAGCCAACCAAATAGATCGGTATGCAGGCCAGAAATATAAACATCTTTATACTATGCACATAAAATTAGCTGAGCGTAACGTGCGTAATAACTTTTTAAGTATAAGATGAACAATAAAGATTTTACTAATCAGTGCATACAACACGGGCTTAATATGAGTTGTAGAAAATTCTCATAAATATTCAGAAAAAAGACGTGCAACATTGTTTCAAAAGCATGTTTTTGTGTTGTGGAACATGTTTCCAGCAACACAAAATGTAGTTGCTGCAGCAAAATACGGGACTTTAGCTGGTTGCATGCCTCTTTTGTTGACAGTACACAATTTGTATCAGCGAGTCACAGTTTAACAAGCTTCCTATTTAAGAGCGAGGGGAGTGCAAGCGCATACTTTTGACACAAAGTTATCTCTGAGGCATAGATCATTGTCATGTCATGAAGTGTGCTCAGTAGCCTTCCAAACCAGTTTGTATGCAAAGAATTCACTCGTAACGTTTGCGGACTGGCTAATGAAGAACGCTTCTGGGGAACTCATGCGCACGACTTTATTGAGATTTTTGTGACTCGCGAATTTTAGTGATGTAGTGTTTGTAGTTTTTTTTGTGAACTAGTTGTGCAGCTGTTTACGTCAAACGATCATTTTGATTGCGTCCGGTGGTTTAATGACGAAAATCATGTGGTTCCTTTTTAATTTTATTTCACGATAATGTGTTTTTAATTTAGATTTCATCCAAATGATAAAAGAAACCGTCATAATATTTAATTTATTGAGTTTTAGAAGCAAATAATCTAAATTTAATTTATTTTTCGTTGATTTTGGATTTGTTTTTATTAAAAGACGAAACGGATTCAAGAGCCACACAAGGTTTTTTACACTATAACATATTCACTTAGAAATCCACACACCTACTCAGTTACGCTAAAAACTCTTATATTCAAAAGTCATAATAAAACTAAACGCTTGACGTAGTTGAAGATTAAAACGAAAACTATTATAATTTAGTTAACGCGCTCATCCCTTAGGAACACTAACGCAAACTCCATTAAATCGCTCTCGAACGCAAGTTTACATAATTCAAGCAACTCACTAATTGCTGCAACGATGCCTCGCTCTAGACAAAAAACACCGCGTCGGTGCATGTGAGTGCAAGTTATAATTACATTGCTTCCAAACGCCAAATCCCACAGAACGTAATTATACAAAGTCTGCACAGGGCGGCCGCCCACCTGACAAAAGTCAAAACTCCAACGGACACACAAACAATTCCAGCCCCTATCTCTAAACACATAAGGATCATTTCAGCTTCGTTAAAAGTAATAGGGGAATTTTCAGCAAGGATTTCCCCCTTTTAAGCTACGTCTGAAATATACGTTAGCGACACAAATAAAATAGGTGCAGTCTACCGCCCACCGCAATGTAGGGATTAATTCGCTTTGCCTCTGATGTTTTAATTAAGAACTTTTTGCATTCTTCCACTGCTGACTCAGGCAACCGTCTCTCTCCTTCTATACCTACGTGCAAACAGTTGATGTGCTCAAAAGAATTGTTTTGTTGTTTAATCCTAAGCCCCCGAATGTTTGAAATACAAGTCCCGGAAACAATTGACTTACACTGCTTTAATTTTTTCGTAGTCATTATTTATATTAGGAGCCCACGTGTTAACACTATAACAGGATGTTTAAAACACCAAATTGCCACGCTAAGTACATACTTCATTTCCTATTAGATATTATTTGTGAGTATTCGTGTTTGTAGATAAGCCGCTTACTCGTAAGCACACTCGTGGCTCAGAAAGCGTTATTTTGATAATATATTAATGTGAAGTGGTCGTATATTCTCATCGCAAGAGGAGAGGGCCGTTTTATTTTTGAAAATGACTCCATCAGTCACAGATAACGTTCCAGGGGCGTCACAAAAAAAAATTGTAATGCTTCGTATTAAGTGTCACGTACGGTTCTGAAGTAACTAAATATTGTTCAGTTCACTCCTCTGGATATTTTTGTGACGTTATTGTTATTTAAATGAGCTTGAGTCGTAATTGATTTATGAACTAGCGGCACTAGAAAGCCATCTTGCTTCATAATAATACAATTCAACGAGATTGCACAAAATAAAACAGTCAACACCTCTCGTTAGACTTCATTTTTTTTGCTCCATTTTAATAGAACGAGATTATATATTTGACATCAAATTATTATTGCATTCATAAAATATATTGTACTTTGGCAAAAAAATATGATTAACAACTTCATAACTAATTGATTTCAAACCAGCTCCAGACTTGTTGAAATCAGACCAATAAATAACTTGGCAAACGTAAAAAGAAAATGAGAATTATTAACATAAAAATAATATGAATAGAACTCTCATACGGGAGCAATAAGGAAAAACAAAAATAAGGACCGTACACAATAAACAAATGTGTTATAACCAATTACAGTTTTTACAACAGTGGTTTATTGTAATTAAAAATATTATCGTCGCATATATTAAGAAATATTAGCACTTAAATGCCATTGTACGTTGTAAAAATCCGAAAGAAGTTATGAATCACAGTGACGCTCGGTGTAGGTAGCCTCCGTTTGTTCGCAGTGACATTTTTCCGAGCAAACATCGTTTTTACGTCTCACGTAATTGAGCACAGAATACAATAACACAGAGCCGTCCGAGCGCACATTATTGTATTAGGTAGGTATATCGGTCGCACAATAAAAGAGCTTTTAAAAACATCGTGTGGTATCTCTGCGGCCATACAGACGCTCGTGTTACGCGTTGTTTTGAAAGCGCATAGACCGATTACGGTTACGTTTCCAACGAAGTGTCGACTTCGGGTTACGTTTTATACCGTCATTTGAATCTCTCGCTCGGATGTTTGGTCCGAAACGCTCGTTCATTAGCATTTTATGACTGATACGACCGATAAAAGTGTAATAAGACGCATTCAGCGGGTCATATGATGTGATAGACGCCCCGGACGCCGCGGCACGCTGGCACTCACGAGAGGAAGTTGGCACTACATTATTGGACCATAGTCATTCACTTCGACGCTTTCTGATTCACTGAATGGGAATTATTGTACATTTCACATGTCTCGATGCAGATTTTGTTTGTTTTATGCGCTTGAAAGCTAATGTCCGAGTCATGTACCGTATATTCTCAACCGCCGTGACTCATAAGTTGCGGTGTTATGTTCGCAAAACATTTTCTACCTGAAGGGCTCACAGATATGGTTGGATTTACAAAGGGCTTCGGTGAATAAAGAAGCCAAACATTAAAAGCAAATTACTGAGCTTATAAAATAATTCAGTGGAGTAAATAAACATGAAATTTAAATTGTAATAAAATCGTTCGCCACTTCACAGGGCGCATGTTGCATCGTAATTGCTTCATCGTCGCGTTTGAGAAACATACATAAATGAACCATTCATATGCTCTGAATATCATCTGATATCCGTTCATTCAGTTGGTAAGTATGAGGAGGTGTGTACGTGTATGTTGGTGGAGTCCCAAAATACCGGAGCCTCTTTGAAGTCTTTCCAATGTTAATGTCAATGTCTATGCCAAAATTGTTCACGGCGAACTTGAAGTAAATGGTCTGATGATTGAAACTTACAGGGTATTAACAGATCAGCTTATAGATCCACTTCTCGTAGTCAAGGCAGTTTTGGACAGGTGACAGCTTTCCGTGCGGCATCTGCCAGCGGGCCGATTGTCCACGCTTCGATCCGTCCTGAATGGCTCACACCCCCAGCTAGACGTAAAGTCAAACAGACCAGGGGCGCGGAAGATCGTAAAGTTTTTTAGAACGTCTCTCGACAAAACGCGAATCGTAAAAGTAATTGGAGCCCATTCATATTAATAGACATTTACGAGGTCTATGCCATAAAACAGAGATTGTCATCACGACTTACGCAATATCAGTGCGAATAGACGATCATGTCGTATTAATTCGTTTTGTTTGCTGAATAGTTTTTATTGGCATTAAATCATATACACCGGATACGTTTTTATGAATAATCGTGGAGTTCGTTGAAATTGGCACGATTTCTAAGAGACGCGTCTTCGAATGTCATACAGAAGGGCGTCGATTATGTTATTAATCGCGCTTATTTTATATGGGCACATCTGTCGCGTGGTGCGTGTCGTATCGGGAATGTGATATACTTTACTGTTATGACGTAGTATATAGATATGCCGCGTTTCCCCGATCACAGATAAATAGAAAGGACATTAGGCTCGCAGCTGTCGCTCGGCTACCTCCTTGGGGACTCCCGCAATTTTCCTACCCTTAGTTTAATTCGAATCCCGAAAGGTTTTCCTCCGAATATTTATTATTATATCTTTATTAACGTTCGCGTTTCGTTTCGTCTCATTTATTGCGAATAAGATTTGTGTTCCGGACTCGTTCGGTGACTGTCAGAGTGATAGTTTTTATGTGTTGTTTTATGTTCGAAAGCTAATAAAATATGCACCTGTCTAATAAATATCAGTGCGAACGTGTTGCGATAACAGGCAGGGCTACACTCTCGCAGTTATAAATTATGTCAGTGGGTGGATAACTTGAATTTTTAAGTCCGACTTTCAGAATGATTCAGTGTCAGTTTGAAAATATATTCATATTTTTTATGGTAGATGTTACGAAACGAACGTGTGACCAATGTCAAATTCAACGTGTGAAAGAAAATAAATAAATTGAATTCAAAGAAGTTGGTTATCTAATAGCATCGGTATAGTTTGTTTACATAACGTTACTAGGGCGGTTCCTTTGTACGTTATCAGCTAACAATAACATTCTCTTGATTACGAATAATTATAACACTTTTAGCAACCATTAGGTAATTTACTTCTGACTAATTTGAATACCAAGATAAAACCTAGCTATGTATTAACATAAATGTTTTACTTCAATAAATGAAAAATAACTCATGGTAACTGAAGTCAATGTGAATATATTCAAAGAATTCAGAATCATATACTCCGGCTTGAACTGCGATACGTGTGCGTATCTAATAGGTAATCTAATTACGCCGCGAACCTGAGTGCCTTCTAATATTTTATTCGAACCCTCTCCCGCTTGTTTATATCAGCTATATTTTAAGTCGAAACGCAATATCGTAACGTAATTTAAAACGAATTAGTTTACCCCTGCAAAGCTCCCAAATTTGAATACCGCATGGATGCTCGCGCCCCATCACATAGGTACGATACCTTTAAAAAACAAAGGGCGCATTGCTGTTATATTTTATAATTTCGAGCCCGCCCACCCCTGTCGAAAAGCGAAAATGTTTTTTTAGAATAGACCCCCCTAATGTACCGAATGTCTAGGTAGAGAGCTTTCGCACAAAAATGACTGTTTTTATCTGAAGAGAAATTGTTGTTTCGTCTGATAGTGTTGCGGAATACGACTATTTAATAGTTCCACTCTTAGGAAGAGGAGAGCATTATTCTATCTGCTTAGGTCTTGAGTACTCATCTAGTTGATCAGAAATGGGCTCATCTGTACTGTCGACTTAACACTTTAACTTGTAAGTAGTCGTAAGTTTGGGGGAAGTGCGTAACATTTCAGAGCCTATTTCACGGTAGGTAGGCAACGGCTGCCGAGTGTGTGAAACGCTTCCAATTACAAAACTAAATCCGAAAACAAATTGCTTGCCGACCACATTATCCCCCAGTGGTTCACCCCACGGTCAGACTGGTCAAAAATGGCGGCTGCTACTAATAACTCCCGTTCGGACAGGGTGGAGCGAAGGGGTGTTATGGGGTTGCAAACATGCAAATTTAATTTGCTCGCATGCACCCAGGCGGTCGCCGCCGACTGAGCTCGTTAGCTCGTCTATTGTGCACTTATTAATTCAACTGTATAATTTATGGCGATACAATTTTCAACTTCGGAACACTGCGTTGGGTGCATAAATTGTTTTAATTGAAATTTAATGCGGGCGGAGATATAGTGGAGATATTGCTGATCCTTAATGCTGGTTAACTCTTATTTCATTAAGGATAATGTTCACAGTATCTTGATTAGTAAACAAGTAAAATGTACCCTCATGTACCATGCAGACAGAAGGAATATTCATCCAAATAATTCTCAGTACAAAATGTTTAGAAATATTTAAAAGATCAAACAGTAAATAAAAAACATAGTATTAAACCAACTTTCTATGATCGCTAAAATCTAGATAAACAAAGAATACCGATCTCGTATACAAAGCTGTAAGTTCTATTTGATACTCTATCTGCAAAATATAGAATCGAAAATCTTTTAGCACGAGCGTAATGTTTTAAAGTTCACACAAGTATATATCATTAACGTGCTTCGAATGAATAGTACCATTTAACATAAAAGACGTTTTAGTTGTAATTTGCAAACTAATGAACAATTGGTATCTAAGAATGAGCAATGAAACGACTATGGGTTTCTATTGCATTGCGGTTTCCCTTGCTATGAAATTTCATAGCAATTTCTCCAGCATCTAAACTGTTGAAAGGCTCATAGGAGGCCAGCGTGTTATTTTCATAGGTACTTCGTAATTGTCAGTTTAAAGCGTTTTAATTACGGAGGCGCTATTCCAAGGGTGTAATGCGCCCTTAACCGCCCGACGACGGAGCTCCCTTATGTGCTTGTAAACTATGATAGGGCCACGTTCCACGCGTGTTGCCGCTTAAAAGGCCCAGTTTCGTGTTTGTATTACTGTGTTAAACAGTCACAGTGTTTACCTAGTTAATTATAAGAGGCTATCATTTAACTGTTTATTAGTAGGTAGGTGCGTGTATTTAGTTCATCGTATAAAATAACTCTGTGTGTCATACATTTTTATTAGACGCCGGATATGTGATGACATTGAAATGAAAATATAGCTCTTCTAGTGAATAAATAACACGGCTCACGGTCCAGATTTTTTTCTCATCTTACACTCGTCTCGATGGAAAGCGCAGATAATAGAGAAGGAACTCCAACGTTGATATTAATCACCACATAAGATACCTCGTTCCCGTCACGCTACTTATCGCGTTCACTCAAGTACCTCCTTATAAATCTTAAGTATTTAATGAACCAGAAAATATCTAAGCGCAATTAAGGGGTTTTAATAACTCAAGAACGCGCTTAATATTTTCCCCCTAGTCCCCCCCCACCCTTGTTATAAGACGAGTGATTAAATCGCTCCTCTCACGCGTTCCAGCGACGCCGTCCGCCATTTGCAATGCCGCAATTATAATTAAAAATTAATCCAGATTCATGAAGTTTCATTAAAATTCTTCTTTGTAAATTTTTGGGTTCTAAATCAAGGCATTAATATGAATGAAAATGTGTTTTAGGGTCTGTTTGTTATGTAAAGTCTTGAAAGTGCACAACCCACTTCTGAAAAACTGCGCTCATTTTCTTTGGCTTATCTCCTCTATTTATTTGATGCCCAAAATATGCAAAAATGATAGAGATATTCAAATTTCGGGAGTTGTTTAAGGCGCACCTTTACTTACATTACGGGGTCGTGATATAAGGCCCTTAACGCAGAGTTTCAAGCACACATTCGCGCTTGGGTAAGCTGTTATGTTCATAAAGCTACACGTGGGATTGCCCAACATACAGTTATGTTAATGTCGGACCTCCCTCACCGGGCCAAAAAGATAGGATTGCAAATTTGCGGCGGACAATTTATGATGGCCGTATACACCCCTCGGGACGTGGGGGTAAAATAGACCTATTGGCATTTGGGTGAGCTAGGCATGCTCGTTGTCGGCCAAAATGACCCTAAACATTTTATTTGGTAGCATCGCTATTCACGTAACGTGTCGGAATGGCTCCGACTAATCTTGAGCCACCATTTAGGGGTGTATGATTCGCCCGTTTTTCGAATAAATATGTCTGGAGATTACACGCGTTCGCATGGGGCTTTAACGAGAGTGTGTAACATAAAATTATACGTTTTATTTTGGCAGGAGCACCTTGCGTACATAACGCACGTTTTGGTAGAAACAGTCGGGAATAACAAGCGAATTTAGTCAAAAATATGGAAATGATAACGTGGTATTTAGCTAGCTATTTTCAACTGTTAATATTAGTACCCCATTCGGATAGCTATGAATCCCATCTGAATATTATCAGTATCTTCACAGCTAGGGTAGCCACTTAATCCATAGATTTACATGCGTTTGCACCCCAAGGCAACATCACATTACACAGCCGCAGGGTGCAAGAAATTATGCGTTCGGAGATCGCTCGAATCCCAATTTATTGGCAATCGATTAGCACCAGCCAGAGGGCTTTGTTTAATTGGAGTGCTACCGTGATTGGATTAACAGGCTCAATGGTATGCCCCTATTACTTCCTTAAGTAATGAACCAAAAAGGTAAATGTATCCACAAACATTTCAGGCGGAAAAATTCAACCAGCGCGTACGTAATGTGGTCTTTTTATCCCCAAGTGCACTTTATCTCTCTTGTGTTGTATCCGTAGATTTATACCTCTCAAACAAATATATATGGAGAAGAATAGGAACATATTGTGCTCACCACGTACCTACACCAAAATAAGTACGTATCTGTATTCCCACGTCGATATCTTCCCGAATGTAAATATGACACCCCATAAACTGAATGTTTTATCGGCTGCCACTACCATCCCAATTTATTCTGGTCATTTTTGTCTACTTCGAGGGTGACCAATTTTAGGGGAGAATTTATGAGTTTTATTATGCCTTTTTTCGAACTAATACCACCTTGGAACTAGTCATGTGTCCAGCTTTCGAACGCACAAATAATGTTTACTAAAACCTGCTCCACTCATTGTGAACTGGAAGTTATTGAATCGTTCAAATGGGTTAACTTTACGGGTCACCTCCCAAAGTTAATCAGTTAACAAGCTGATTTACAATGTGACGAAGTCTTTCAAAATTCGTGACAAAAACCTTTTGTAAAAGGATTTGTAAAACAAAATTAGGTATCATTGTCCGAGGTTAAACAAGTTGCCTGCGTGTGAAACAAAAACAATAATTATGCTTAAATGTTAAGTACTCATACGTAAATGTTTTACATTAAGTGTCAAGCGACACGTAAAGCCCATAAATTTGTATCAGCTTTACAATTTATCAAGTAGATACAGATCGGTATCGTTCAGTAGTCGCCTTCCCGCATTGTAATCCGTTGTTTAGGGCAGTATGCGGAGCGAACTAACAAAATATTCTGATCTCGTAGCGAAGTAACGCCCTCAGCCGCCGGCCCCCGCTATTTATACCTCTGTTATTGGCACTTCTTCAATGTCAGACGCACCCTGCGCCTGTCCCCTGATCCCCTAAACCCCACGGATGCCCCTTCCTATCCCTCCAACATACATTACACAACACCACTCGAATACTAACGGCTGTATAAAATTATATCAATTGCATGGATTTTATTGTCAAATTACAATTTCAGATTCGGCACCTCGTATATCATCTGCAGCGAAAGGGTTAGTATTCTAGTCCCCCTCGACTATTTCCCCCAACTACAAAGTAGCGTCTACCGACTCATTGAAATCTTGTCGTCCATAACGGAGATACATATCGTAATGTAAACATGGAATTTATCGCGACTCAGTATCCGGTCGGTGGATACTAAGAAACGCTAAATAACCGGTATTGTTGAAAAAATATAGATATATCGCCTTAATTACGTTAAAGGGCTGGCCACTCATACCCGTAGGCATGCTTCATTGATGTATAAAATCGTTTACATTATCGATTATCAAACAGAGCGTATTTTAAGATTACAGATGTAAGCATTACTATTTATATCCAACGATTGAGCTGCAACACGCGTATCATGTTTGACTGCTCCTGATGAAAATACGTTGTGCGTTTGTGTATGTACACTAGCACAGCTATACTCAAACGTCTAATAGAATTTTCTTTACTTTTCTGAGTATACATTGACGCGATTTTCATCTTTACTTAAGTAAATAGTATACCTAAGAGTTTTCGCAATACGTTATGATGGCTTCAAGAAACAGAAAGGCTTTATTCTATATCTACATTCAACAGAGCCAACGAAACTCTTTCTTTGCAAGAAAAAACAACATAAACTTATCTCTTAAAGTAACCAAGTTAAGTCTACCGGAAACTTATGTTAACTGCCAACATAAACTTATGTAATACAACTTATATAATGGATCCCATAGATATAAAAAAGTAAAGATGTAGAGTATATCGTGTACATCCGGACCAAATAAAATTTCCTTTACATAAATAATAAGAATTACGAATAAGTAACAAGTCGTGGGTGGTAACCGCTTGTAATTAACAATTCTTGATTACAGTTTTCCAAGCCTCATTTCCATAAACCGTAGGCAATACGAGCGAGGCCTAGATTAAATCCATAATTCATGTTCGCAACATGAAAGCAACATGAGAATGACATCGCAGATGCCATATACCTAGATAAAGTCATTAAATTGTTTTAATTATTAATTCGAATGGAACGCACGAAAGGACTGGGCACAGGCGGCTGACCTCAAAAGGCAGGCGCGTCAAAAATCTCCGTATCGTACAATTAAGCTTCTCTACAATAAAATCACGTTTTAATTTCTTATTAGTGGCGATTAAATTACTTTAAACGTCGCCGTAATTGGCCGCAGCGAGCCAAAGTTGCTTATTCCAGACAGGACGAGGCGAAGTGATTTTTCTTGTAAATAAACAACAAAAAATGTCGTTGGTATTCCTTTTGTACTTTGTGGATGGGACTGTACATTTTTGGGTCACGTAATTTGGATAATTATGACGTCATTAGTTATGTGTAATTAATGAGCAAGTGGACTCTTTGATGGTGTGAAAACGTCATAAAAGTTGTTGTGTATGGTTTCATAATACTTTAACATGCATATAGAAGCGTCTGTTTGATTTTACAAAACTTTTGACATAAATCTGGACGAAATGTTCGCATTAATTTTTATTAGCCTCTCTAGTAGGACGGAACAAGAAACAAAAAAAAAGTAGTTTATTTATAGCCTGTACGGCGAAGTAAAAATAATGTGTGAGACAGCCATATTGTATTTTATAAAAGGATGAATGTATGCTGTAAAAGATTTACTCAACTTTTATGCGATTACAATAACTTCTGGTTTTGTAAAATTTATTGTATTGCATTTGTTTATGTTTTGAGTAGGCAATGATCTAAAACAGTATCTAATGGCGGAAACACAATCTACATAGCTATCCATGGATCCTACAGCTAAAGCAGTATATCCATTATTATAACACAAAAGTTTGACTTTGAAACAAAAACGACCAAGATCAAAAGATCGATGCCACTCCATGGTCCACCATCGTATCGTAAAGAAACAAAACAACCTCACACGATACGATCCGAACAATGCCGAGCTCGTATCGGGCCCCGAGGTGTCGCCCTGCAAAAGGCCTTACAAAGGTGAAACGTACCCCCACTCTCCCCCACCATATATTAAGATCCCTATCTGAGATTTACGAAGCTCGCTGTGACCACGATTGTATCTTTTAGATTAATGCGCAAGAGTGTCGTACAGCCCTAACTGCCTGTAGGTAACATGACCTACCTGCCGTTTCTTTCTACACCTTATTTACTGATTTAATTCTACTTGTTGTTACTACAACATTTTTGATGTTCACTGATAACACGGCGTGGTAAACTGCCTATTAACTGTTATCAAGCAACTATCTGTTCATGTAGAAATTATTTCATTAACTAGGTATTAGTTATGTACGGGTAGGTTTTGATTAGATATGGCTTTTTAAATAGACAAGTAGATGTTTAGATGATGAGCGAAAAATATATGCGTGAGTGCTTTGTGACTGTTGAGTTTAACACACGTTTTCCTTATTTAACATTCAATGAGGAATTAAATTTTCCTCAACATTGTACGCCTAAAATTATTAGGCAGAGAATGTGCCCCTATAAACCTTCGAGATCTCATAATACTTATAGCAATGTTCGGGAGCTTAGAACATAATCGTAGTTTACATCTATTTTCCATAACCGTTCGAGCTTAGTGGCATGAAATGTCAGTAAATCACCTCCGGGCATGTCGCCCGGCTTCCTCGTACGTGTGTAATGCGCAACTCTGGTCAGCGAGCCAATTTGTTTTTATTGAGACTACCCTCGAGTTATGCAAACTGGTCGGAAACGCTGAGCCCGCTGTAAACAAACTTAAACGCGACTAATATACGCTGACCTCTGAGGAACCACGACGCGTTACCAATTGGGCGGAACCATGCGGGTCAGTACGACCCGGCTCTTCTGGCCAGGTCCACCTTTAATCTCGAAGCGAATGTTTTCACAAGCGGCTGCGTTTGGCCTCCGAGGCCGCGGTCAGACGTGTGTAAACAATACTCTACGTTAATAGAGATATAAATTGTACGCATTCCATTTAATCCTTTTGAGAGCAATCGACGCCAATAGCGTTACGAAACGACGCGTTATCGGACGGAACAGACGTGCTGCCACGATGTTTCGTCGCCTACATGTGGAGTTGTGAACTTTCTGACTATAAGCCACGCTTATGTGTAACAAACGCCAGATCAAACTCTCCCGGGTACTCCAAGCGATCCTAAACTAACATCTCGTTCATAGTAACGAGGATAAAGCGCGCGATTTATTTGTAGCGCCATACGTTCTAAGTAATGATATAGCGTCAATTTTGAAATAACCAATAAACTGTCTCGAACGTAACATTAGCATTAGTTGGTACCTAAATTTCAAGTCATAGCAGACGAATAAAATAAATTCGTAGTAGCGAACTGGCAGACGACATCGTATCTATATTAGCATAACGTAGTTGGCATAAACGGAGCAAACCTTAGCTTTCAGAAAGTTCGACGGACTGTTGAACAATGCCTCCGTTCACATTCTTGTAGCTATTGAGTCACGTCTGTGAGCTTTATGTGTTATGTACTAATAACACGCTGTATAAAGCACATAGCCCTCTGTACCTATAACTGCGCAAAACATTGTTGTTCACTCCATGATTTCGAAAATTAGCTGTTTTATACATATAAATAAATATGGAATACGTTATCTGATCTCAAGTTGTATAAATCAGTCATACAGAATACACGTATCATTAATTCAGCAGAGTAATGTATTATACATTTATGATATTTATTTATTTTGAGCTCCAGGTAAACGTGTTGACTGTTAAATATTTATGTGCAAACACTATTTATAATACTAGGTACCTATAGTTTTTATCCTTACTGATATAGGTTCCTAACCATTTTGCAAATCCTTGCAACATTCTGTGAAATTAAGACACCTTTTGTTCGAAAAAATTATCGATAATGATTCCAATCACGACTAAGAATATCCTCGTTTCGTCGATTCCATGCATCTACGAAAACTTGGCAATGATCAAGACAGACGAACGCCTGAATTCATTATTCATTTGTTTCAGTTAATACATATTAATTAAAGCCATTTCCAATTAATCTATCGCAAGAAAATGTTAGTTGAATGGACAAAATGGATATATTTACATGACAATGTGTTTATTTGTATGGGTGTTAGTTATAGTGTATTCATAACATAATTTTGTATTATGTGACTGTGCCAGCATTCATGATGTTAACAGAGAGATGGATAGGTTTACATGCGAGGTGCTTGCATAGTAAATGATGGAAAATCTTGCACTTTGATCAACGGTTTATTTCTTCTAAAGAAACAATTTTTTGCCACTTAAGTATCGAATCCTTAGTTAGCTGCTATATTCAATTATCTACACGTACCATTTTAGTGGTAAAGACTCTTTGAGATTTGATAATTAAAACGTGTTAGTTGCTGGTCCGAATATGAACCAAAAACCCTTTTTCACCATAATTATATTAAACTTTCTCTCACTAACAAAACATGGAAAAAGGAAAGAATTCAGAAGAAAATCTAGCCATTCTCTATGGGAAAACCCTGCGTTCAGATAGAAGAATAAGTAGGTACTAAACAAAATAGTAAATTCATTCAGTGCATGCGACTGTACTTCACATTCACAGTAATGTTTGAATGTATTGCTTGCACCAGCTTCGAGTGCGAAATGTATTATTTAGCGAATTTAAACAAAACACGTTGATCGATAGGCTGGCAGCTAATAAAATATTAGTTTTATGCCAACAGGATGCAAATTAAAATTGCAAAGCGACACCTTTAAATATACACATTATCGTATAAAATAAACTGAAGGTTTGAACTTTCGTGTAAACCTTATCACATGCCTATCTACTGAATGTTTTAAATGTTGAATACGAGGCGTTTATAAGGAAGCAAGCTGTTAGTACCTACAACGCGTATAGAAGGAAGAAGGCAAGGTCAGCAAAATGCCTTTGTATGGGTTTAATTCGCATTCTAAGAATTTTATTTAGTTCTACGGATTAACATAATATGTGTGGTCCGAAAAAATTGCGCGAATTCAAAATTGTGCCGTGTTTTTAAACCCTTAATCGACAGCTAAAATTCAAGACGGAGGCATGTTCTGTCGTGATTTCCTCTTCCACCAAAAAATTCCAAGAAACTTGTTACATCCAAAAAGTGTCGACGTCGTACGTGGTCCGTTTGCAGTATTAATAAAATCATTAGCTCGCTCCACTTCCTCGAACCCAATGAAATATGAGGCTCAAGTACATACAGCAGTGTTTATTTAATTTAAAGAACCAGTTTCATTCATAAAGTGTAATAAAAAAATGAATCTACGCTTTGTTTGTTTTCATAGTTAGATCAGACTATGAATGTTGTAGGATAGCTGTAACTAGCTGGCAGACGGCACGCGTGCAATTAATATATCAAAACCTTCCTCAGAGCGGTCTAAGTGGTGATTGAAATCTATCGAGTAATTTTCGAGATTATCCTGAACATACATACTGACAGACAGACGCGTTGGGGAACCGTTTTTTACAGGTGGTGTTGAAGTGTAAGATGGTTTTACTGCTTTTATATAGCGTAAGTCTGTATAAAGACCTCGATATAATTTGGTGTAGGTACTCTTTGATAAAAGATTGAGTATTCACACGTTACTAAAATGTATATTCATGACAGGAAGTTATTTTTAATATGACACATTATTAAATATCAACCAAATATAAATTAAACTTTTCACTTTGGCGCTAATTAAAAATATCCAAAGCTACTTTGTAGACTGTCAGTGGATTTAATAAATTTAACCCATTCAGGGCCGCGTTTGGTCGTGTATACCATAATTTTAATCTATGAATTTGAATATTCATAATCTACACGGTACCAAGTCTAAAATTTAATACAGTATCAATTATTTATCTAAATGTACTGGTGAGGACAGCGAGTATTAGCCGGTTTAAATGTTACCTACTTATTGTAGTTATTTAGATCTACACCTACTCGTATGAAATCTATTGGACATTGAACATGACTGTTCAGTCTTAGAATATTTATGTACATGTGTAAATATGAATTATTTATTACCAATATTAACGTGCAGGTAATAAATTTATGAAATCTAGACAGCATCGAAATCAATATTTCCGTAACTCAATTTTCAAATCATCTACCAACTCCCTAAATCTGTTCCTCAGGACAAGTTGAGTAACCAAAACATTAATATTTATAGGTAAATATAAATACTAATGACCAAGTTATTAAGCTCATAAATTTATAGAATTAAACCCATTGCGGTATATAACTTGGTTACAGCGAAACATGTTTGCTAAATCAAGAGATATGACAGTATGCGCTGGAGTGCGAGAGGTCGAAGAACTCTAAGTTTTCTATACCAAAAATAGTATGTTACGCAATGTGTAGCAGCATCAACAAATACAACCTTGCGTTGTAAAGTAGGCGCAAGCGCTCAATTGCCTTGTACGTCTAATGAATAGGCATTTGATACTGTGTGAGCAAGCGAGCACGACGTAAACCATGTTCAAGATATAAGTATGACATTGACATTATTTATTGGACGAACTTGAAATAAAATTTATTTATAATACTTATACAAACTTGTCTCAAAGATCTTTAGTCTGATAAAAATATTAAAAGTAGATTCTTTGACATTTTTTTTAGTTTCAGAATTTATGGTAGCAAAGCTATCGAGTAAATTATATTTTTTTCTCTCTGAAATTATCTCAATGATATTTAATTTTAATTAAAGCGTTTTCTGTTGTGGTTCACATGAATTACAACTGATACAAACAGATCGTTCGAACGACAAGATTGTTGCAGCTATTTTTAGTTATTAATTAATATAAAACCTGCTGACCTTAAGAACGCTGAATTATATAGTCCAAAAAGTGGTTAAACGACGAATAAAGCAAACAAGAAAACATTATAATCTCTCACATTAGTTAATAACTTGACGCCCTCTATCTTTTCACAGAGAACAAGTACAAAATAAGACATCTTAACGTTAAAAAGCATGCCTTAAAATATCAACACAGTAGAGTCAGCCAAGAGATAACAGAATAAGGCATCGGTATCTACAATATTATGCATGTACAGACTTACAGAGTTAACTTATTTGGCGACGCGACGGTGAGTCGTGCTCG
The DNA here is from genome assembly GCA_945859715.1 of Apamea sordens. Taxonomy (NCBI): domain Eukaryota; kingdom Metazoa; phylum Arthropoda; class Insecta; order Lepidoptera; family Noctuidae; genus Apamea; species Apamea sordens. The sequence continues at coordinate 13,227,954 of OX243996.1, read as the reverse complement.
TGCATTCACGCATTCGCAATGCGCAACACGACAACGCGACTTGGTGGTCAAATAGACCATTATGGAAATTAATTTCCGTCTAAAATACTTTGGCGCCTACAAACCATAAACGTCCGCTGCTCAAGTACCTACTCATCTAAAACGATCGCATCGAATTACTTCAGATGAAGTTATTATACTGTTATGTGCTGAGACGTTACGATAGTCGATTGTAAATCAAATATTAGAAAAACTAAAACAATAAATCATCGATTGGTTTTACCAAACGAGTTTACGTGAAGAAGATATTAAATAGCGTGAATAAATCAATCGTTGTTTCCCAACTCTTTACTTTTTTAATGACTGCGTCTGTCGCTGAGGCGATACCCAGATGTGGTCCCAGCTGTTTCTATGACAGTCACGTTCACGAATCTGACAATGTGTTTGTACTACACTACGCCACGGGCTTGGCTCGTTAAATTTTTATTGCCACAAGGTCGCCACTTTATGGTCAATTCTCAACAGTTATTGTTCGCGGACAAACTTTTTTTACAACACTAGCGTCAATCACTTTATAACGGTGGAGTTACGATTGACAGTGATTAAGCCTTAATTGTTATGACGCTATAAAACTCCTTTTTATATACTCTGTAAGTGTTATGATTATCCATTTTTCACGTTGATACACTGTTTGTATCTTTATACTACCTACTGATGATAAAATTGTGTTGAGAGCGCACTTTCTCAATCGCATAAACGTATGTAAAATGAACTTCAAAAGTGATAGATTTATGTTTGCAGATGAACATAATGTTCACGACTCTTTCAAGCATGCAAGATAACGCGTGCAAACTTCACGGTTATGTTTATTGTGGCAAGTACGGGTTCGGCCCTTACTTCTGGCCTGTGAACACCGTATGATAACAAACGATGTTTTGACTACGATTTTGGCGATATCGACTTTCGCACAACAGCCGCAAAGCGTCCGTAATAAAGCAATTTGCGGGCGTGCCAACAAAACAATGGACCCCTTTCTAAGCTTGTTTTAAAAGCTTTCGACGCCGTGATTTAAAACCCTTTGACTTATACCTTATTTGTAAACATCTTGTAAGTACAAAGGATCGCTGTTTACAACAAAAATGAGAATTTGCACAACCCTATTGCCGTGAACCCTTTGTTTAGATTTTTCAATAAATTTGCAAAAAAATGGTGAAAGTAGCTTGTCTGTCGGCCCTGATTTTTATGGTTCCGTGAGCCGCACTGAATGTAAAACCAAACCGTGCAATGCGTCAGTGCAATACTGATATAAGATAACGTAATATTTTATAAACAAGAACAAAGTGTAGTCCGTAGGCAAAAATGGTAAATCGTTTACAAAACACGCTCCGTTACAAGATTGCGTTTGAAGGACCGGGAGGTTGCCATCAACTAAAAATTTATTGTTATAGTTATTAAAGATGGGGGATTTAAATGCTACTCGGGTGCTCCCGGCTTGCTTATTTATATTACTTTTGGGAGGAAAATACGCCCGCGTTATAAATTTGAAAGGAAAACGGCTAAGGGAAATAATTGTTCGGCTTATCTGTACGGAACAGCGTTGCCCAGAATAGAAGGTCCCTGACCATTTTTGTACCTTAATGGCCGGTTGCACAATATTGACCCACTATTAAAGCTTTTGTGCTTGGAGAAAGTTTGTGTTTATTGCGAACCTTTTAAACCCTTTTTCGTCACTTTTTTGCGATAGAACAATAGATTTGCAATTGTTAAAGTCGTCAATAGTAAAAAATACAATAATGGAGAGATTTTTTCGCAAAAAGAGCCGAATAAACAAACGTGATACATGATGCAAAATACAGGTAGCGTTTTAGGGTTAGTTGTTGCACCTTTGATGTTAAACTTGTTTTGTAACTCTGCAGTGTAAAATATGCAGACAAATTCAGTCATTTCAAAATAGTTCGTTCAACTTTAAAACCTTAAATAGAAACATAAATATAGGACAAAATGTTCTTTGTCAATTAAAAAAGGTTTGACTGCAATATTTCCACAAAGCCATATCAAATGAATAATTGCAACATAATTTTACGTCAGCCTCCAAAGGATTAGTAATGTGAATCATCGCACACGCTCGACAAAAATGCTGCTATATAATGACTATGATGACTTTATGTCAGTCGATATTAGGAACTTTACTCAATAGGAACTCAAAATAAGTTTGAAATATCAGCGACCAATATTGTGACTAAAGACAATAATGTTTTGTCTATCACGCGACCCAGTATCCAACAAAAAAAAAATCCATTAGAAAAACCTCAAACTACTTTTTCCACAGAATCATTAATCAGTTCAACTACTCGTATAAGCCATTGTTTTACTCAAAACGATTTACTAGACGATTTCTAACATCCAGCATTTAATTGTGTCACTATCACAAGTAGCTTTAAAAGTTCTGCCATTAAGGGTTATAAATATTGCTCCTGTCAGTTCCAAAGTTGAGAATTCCAAAGAGTTTGGGTGGCGATAAGCCATTAAAAGCGTTGTTTAGTCGAATGTGTGTAAAGATTCCTACACCTAAACTAAATAAAGGTACTTAAAACTAAAAGAAAATAAATTTGAAACGATAAATACCATTGAACTCACCGCAGACGACCCGATCGAAGGGGCTCATCCAATCTGGAAATGGAAAATCTATTATCAATCGTATTGAAAGATCTTTGTTTCGGCCAAGTCGCATGCACAACGAGTAAAGCCTTTATATTACACAAAAAAAAAAACATATAGAGCCAGTCGCTAAAATATTAAACACTGTGTCTTGAATTTTAATGAAATAAAGATAAATGTAATTTGGTTTCACAGTACCTTTTTGCAACACAGTTTTAAAGCGAAATATCTTCATACAATTTTTATGAAACAAAAACAAAATGCTAGTAAAATATTAGGTCTACGATATAGGTATACAGTATCTACAGAAGTCTATAAACATCAAATGGAGAACCTACTTTAGTAATTCTGCAGAAAATATTTTAGAAAAAACAAAAAAAACAAAAGACGATCCTTAAAAGTATCAATTTTCATTATTGTGGCTTTTCGTGTGAAGCAAAATCAACTTCTCCAAGATCATTACATTTTTAAATGATTTCCGCATACCTGTCACCCTGTAAGAATAGTGTGTACAGGGTGATTTGTGGCAATCATAAAACTAGAACAATCCTGAAACCTTACACTGAACCTAAATTAGAAAAAAACAAGTTTAATTGCACAGTTCAATGGATAAAGTGGTCGTAAATTTTTTATAATTCACCACATAGTAGATTTTCACAGCGACATTGCTCATTTGGAGCGAGCATCCACGGATAGAACAATTGACTGTTAATTACATTTATCGTGAATCTAAATTACGAGTAAAACATTTTTAATTACGCTTTATCAATTAAAGCTATTATTTAGTTTTAATTGAGCACTACGTTTAACAATGTTGATTCAAATAAATGCCGCTGTGTGGAGAGCTAGATAATTGCAAAATAGTATTGTGGAGTTACTTTAATACAAGAATCTTCTACAATGAATCATGTCTGCTGATTTCTATAAATATATACAAGCTATAATTATGTGATACTCCAGATGATGTGGATACCTATTTAAAGGCTCCCGAAGAAAGGCGCGACGCGACGGTGCGACGGATTTTGGTTTAACAATTTCTATGAAGTTTTTTATAGAAATTACTTACACTACTATAGGTACTATTATTGTTATTGTATTATGTACTACTAGCGGTGCCCCGTGGTTTCACCCATATAAGGGTTGATCCCGTGGGAATATCGGGATAAAAAGTATCCTATGTGTTATTCTGATGTATATGCTGCTATTATTACTATAAAGTTTCATTAAAATCCGTTCAGTAGTTTTTGCGTGAAAGAGTAACAAACATCCATCTATCCATCCTCACAAAGTTTCGCATTTATAATACTAGCAGCGCCTCGCGATTTCATCCGCATAAGTTTCGATCTCAGGGATATCGGGATAAAAAGTATTTTATATGTGCCAAATTTAATGCAAATCCGTTTCGTTTTTACATGAAAGAGTAACAAACATCCATCCATCCATCCACACAAACGTTCACGTTTATAATATTAGTAGGAAGTACTAATATTATGGTCTAATATAGTCGCGTCAAGTTGTCGCGTCGCGCCTGCCTGCGGGGGCCTTACAGAATTGGTTACAACTTTTACCTACTAGCTCTAAAACAATATATAAATACAGGGTTAGTTGAGTTTAATCTAATAGTATAGGTACCTACGTAAATAACTTTCTTCATTATGTATTTATATATTTTATAACCATCATGCCAAATTGCCATGTGAAATGAGGAAAGCAACATTTTAAAATGAAATAAAAACGGTACGAAATTCGGAAGCGTAGTGGCAATGCGTATGACTTCTTTATTTATTTGCAAGGGCTAATAATTAGCTCTTCTGTATCTTAAATCCAGAATATTGGCAACATTTAAAGTACCTAATTGGTCACCCATGAAATTACTTCGTCTAAGAACATGATAAAAATAGAGTTTTTGTTTATAAATATTATTATTTTTCTAAAGAGTGACTTCATCTGCCACTGGATTACAGTGGTTTAAGAAAAATCTGGATTTCATCAAAATACAAAAGTTATATCTCACTGAGAAGCTAATAAAATTGCTATACCTAAACAAAAAAATATGAATTAAAAATTGTCTTAGCTATCAACATCACATATGTAATGATGACTCACAAATAAATTTACGTCCAATTAAGCACGCATGTAGAGCTACTCCGGTTTTAGCAACGTTTAAATTTAACGAGTTTTACCTATCGGAAACATTTAAATTGTCTCGATTGAGTGCAGCCGTTAATTACACCGCGAATGCATAAAAAATTCGATTATGCGAATCGAACGCCGTAAATCGATACTCGAAAATTCACAACTCATTCCGAGATAACACCAGGCTTTCGGTCTCAAATCGAGAATTAAAAAAATCGACTGTCGAAAGTTTCGAAATGCGGTGTAACCCTAAAATGGAAAAGGTTAAGAGTTCTGTATCAGTCCCATATTTCATGGGCGTAAGATAATGATGTTATTTTTCAAGTTGAACGTTTTTTATTGTTTTTTGGAAACGCTGCAACAGAGTAGAAGGTCGTAATTATGCGCAAATGAATCAGGATTCTTTGAAACATTAAAATCAACGTAGGTAAATTGTTTTGACTAGTAAACAAATGTACCTAATAAGTACGTAATGAAATAGTAGTAGGTAATATTTGTGTGAACAATACAGCATTAACAATTTAATTAATAACGTGCTACAAATAGTAATCAATAGTATAAAGGGCTTTTGATGGCATGTGGGTTCCGATTGCTCACGGCGCGCTCCAATTGGCTGTGAATGACGGCCATATTTGTTCGGCGCATGCGCTCTACGCGCCGCACACATGTGACTGGCGCTCTTCTTTTCCGCGGTACACAATGTTTACGGTCAAGTGCGAGTTGCGTTCTAAGTTTAAAATGACTCGTAGGTTTATTTAACTTCGGTTCTTGAAAAGATATTGTTTAGTTTTACTCATATTGTGATATTTGCGAACAGGTTTGATTGTCAGTACATTAACTATTGTTAAGTATATGATTAATGTAATGACAAACAAACAAATGACTCAGAGGCAGGCGTATTATTAATCATTTTAATTTTATTTTATGATGCTAATTTCATTTTATAATTTTAATTTTATTTATATTATTTAATAATTATTCTTATATTATATACATAAGTATATTTATTGTGATTATAATTTTTAGTTTGATTTATTCTTTTCGTCTAATTTGATTTGTGTTGATTTTATTTGATTTGAATTTTATCAGATTTTGTTGATTTTGATATGTGTTCTATTAATGGGTGTTATTTACCTGAAATAAATGAATTTATTATTATTATTTAACTACTGAAATATTATATTACCACGTATACCTAGGTATAGGTTGAGAATTGTTTTTTTTGTAATTATACTGACGTAATCTTTTTTACTGGATAAAAAAAAATTCGTCCAATCGTTATAATTGACACATTAAAAAAGTTTGAAAAAGAAGTAAATAATTCTAGTCGCACATGTTAAGTTTTTCCATTCAACGCTAGAATGCTAAAAAACAAAAACATTGAATCGCACCAAAGTTCATTCAAACTAACATTCGTGTAGTGTTTGAACGTAATACGTTCTTACACTGTCAAATTGTTGCAGAATGTTGCGCGTTACGACGTATAACTGTCAGCTACTGACAAGTCCGCCATTTTAATTTCGTGTGCGCGCGCGCAAGCACCTGCCACGTTATTTTTGTCTTCCCGAGACGAATTTTCACCTACATCAGCCCGGACATTTTTATATGCCGACATTGCCGACAAATCACGAAAATAGTCCATTGCTAAACAAAAACAGGATGATTATAGGCTATTTTATATAATTTCAGTGATCTACGAGGCTGTTATGACGTTACATTGGCTTTGATAAGTTTTTTCTTCACATGACAACTGTATGCGTCAGTCAGTGCCAAGAACGTCAATCAATGCTAGAAACAAAAAAGTTTGATTCACACATATCTGTGTCGCGGTCTGAGTTATTTATACGTGCGATTTTTTTGGCATAATTATGATACAGTTTATCAAATTGAGTCATGCGCCAAGGTTTTTTTTTGTTTTTTTTTATTTTATTTATTCAGCCATTTCTGTCCCACTGCAGGGCAAAGGCCTCCCTTCACTCTCTTTTTTTTGTTAGAGCGTTATAATTACCCTTGTGTTTTTAAACAAAAATAAGTAGTTACCTAACTCTGCCTACAGTGTTTTTACTTTAACACCTTTGCTGTAATTTTTAGACTTAATTAAACAAAAATGTTGATCAATTGTTTAATATCCTTTAAACATTATTAAAAAAAAAATTGTAGTTTTTATTTATTTCATTCTCTTTTCTTGGCTTTTGTGTTGTTGAGCATTCAAATTATTATTCTAGAATACGATTTATTTTTTTCATTATCCCTTATAAAATGGTTTTCATTTCATTGTCCACAGAACTCTAAAAAACATCTACCTAGCTACTTGCCTTATTTAGTATGTAAATAGATACAAAGGCATATAAAAATTATGTATGTAATGGCCCTAATTGATTTATATAGAGACCATATATTGTTAAATGAAGGTCATTATTCGGTATTGAAGATAAAGCTCACAGTAAATCAATATTTATATGGTTATCAAAATAAATTGGGCAATATATTGTTAGTTGGAAACGGTAGGATGGAAATAATATAATAGATTGAAACAATTATATTAATTAAAATACATATAAATCTTAAAAAAATCTCAAAACTCTACATAATTATTTTCAATGTGACATTCATAAAAAAGGTTATTGTAAACTACTATTTTTAATTATAGAGTAAAATTTAGACCTGTTTGACAGTCTGTTTGTACCTATGTATGTTTAGTTTTTATTTCTAAACCATAAAGCAATAAAAATGATTTATTGATCCTTAATTTAGTAATTAGTATGATTTTAATTTTGTGTAATGGTCCATTTTTGCTGGATTACTTTTAAATGATTTATTTGTTAATTTCTGGTTTCCGTATCTACATAAATACCTGTTTTAATATTTTACGGTACCGATATGGATAGGTAGGTAGGTGTATGCTTTTCCATAAATTGTTGAAATGTAAAATACTATAGATACCGAATTTAATTATTTACTATAGTAATAAGACGAAGTAATCAACAAAATCTAAATTAAATAGCTACGTTTCGCACTTGAACAGCATTTGTGTTATAGTTTTTCATAGTGACATAATTTCGTTTTGACTGTAATTATGTGCTGAATAGGCATTATGTTATATAAATCGTGCCTTTTGATTTATTTTTTATTACAAATTGCAGTTTTTACTGAATATTAATTAGTTTGATACCAATTAGGTAGGTATATTTCGTTAAAATACCGCAAAAATAGAGCTCTACATATGAAGGTAGAGCTGATATAATTTTATATCAAAGCTCTACATAGATGAAAAGCTACATCAAAATATAATTTAATAGGTAAATGACCAAATAGGTAATTGGTAATAAACGATGATAATTATATTTAAAAACAACTAATCGTTTACCTAGTTATCTACCTACTTATTTAATTTTTAAAGTTTCTTTAATGGAATAGAACAGAAAACTTTTATTTCAGACAGGAATTGTTACTGACCCTATGAACATAGAGTCAGTAACAATTTTACTTAACTTCTAGTGTGTGTGTTTAATGTTTTTTTTATTATTGGTTTTATTAGGGAAGGTAGGTTTCTCAATCATGTTACGCGTCATTTTATAAAATTGATTTAATAATAAGTGTAAAATATATTTTTGTAAACTGTTTACTATCTTTTATTCTATCTTTGACTTTACTATTCTACAGTATTTTTATTTAAATACTTATGTAAGGTTATGCTTAGGTAGGTACTATATTAATATTTTTTGTCATCTTCAGCACCATTCCAAAAAATCCATTAAATCATTTAAATCGTTCAATCCAATTGAATACGATATTTAACCCTGTAATACCCGCGGGAGATTGACTGCCAGATAATAAAACTTCGAATAAAAATAATAGCACTATTGTATGCAAAACGTACAGGCAATTTGAGTCTGTAATCGTTCGCCTTTTTTGAGTACTAAGTAGACCTCACAAGACTTAAACTCTAAATTCATAGGTAAGTTGGTACTGACCATTCTGACCTACTATTATATTTTCCCGGTTGTATTATTAAAGACAGCTACAGAATTTGTAAATGGATTTGGCGACTTATCCGTTAAATGTTTTAATGCATTTGCTTTCAGAAAGGTATTTGCTTTTAAATGTCAGTTTTCCTATTAGCTTGTTATTTTTATAGAATAGGCAGTTACTTAAATTAATTGTTATTGATATTTAACCAATTCTCAGCCAATTTTAATTGGTTAATTTTTAGCTAAAACGAACCTACTCAGTACATAAGAAGTTATTTGGAATATTTCATTAAATGTTTTAAGTACCTACTAACCCGTTTTAAAGCAATTGGCCATTAAACATTTTATAATGATTGCGAATTTGATTAAAATAATTAATTTATTAGGTATACTTAATAATAAACATTATTTTAATGACCTAAACAGTAATTAAAACGCTATTAAAAATATTTTGCAGTTAAAAATAAGTTTTAGGTATTAACTGACGTTCTATGTAAAGTTTGTAAGCATATTATGGTCACGCCCATTGCCGACGGCGGAATGGGCGGTGCGAGCGACGGCAACCGACGGCAGCGCCGAGAGAGAACCAACCAAACCGAAGCGCCCGCGCAACATTTACGACATCTACTCATTGTTTTATAGCCTGTTTATACCAAAACACCCTTATACTTTCTTTAATTACCTTATTGATATTCAACAAACCAAATTACATGTGATCAGAATTAACTTTATGCTATTCAGAATAAAACAGCTGCTAAAGTTTTATCCAAATTATTATGTACCCATAAAGGATACTTCTTGTGATTCATTGACAATAAAAATAATAATGGTCAATTTTATTGCGTTTATATAGGACTGTTTGAATTATTTTATTGTTAAATAAGTGCTAAAATCGTATTAGAATGGGTATACATTTACAAAAATAGGTAAATGACTACTTCTAATTGGAATAACAAGTAAATGACTATTAATTCCTTTTTTTATATATATTACCAATGTTTGTTTATGTAGCGTTAATGAATATTAATAAATAATAATAATACCTAATCGGCTAACTAAAAGCACATCAATAAAACAAATATTTTAATTAAAGGAGCTACTAAAAACAGTAAAAGCGAAACAAAAAAATGCTTCAGTAAAGACAGCATAAAATCAACAATAAATTAACAATTCCAGTCTAGAAACAACACCTTAATTGGTACTAAACAAAAACATTAAAGCCAATCTAATTGCTAAGTACACAACGGCCTGATAAGACCTCCTATGAATAATGAAACTTATCTTCGGCTTTATAAGCAACACAAAACTAATTCGTAACAATTGTTTCAGGAACGCCAAGAGCGCAAACTGTCATGCAGTGAAGGAGTAAAACATTTACCAGTGATGGACATCCAGGGGTACCGCGGTATGTCTGGCAGGGGCTGGGCAGAGCCTGGCTGCGAGCACGCCGCTCCCATGGCGTCCACGGTGGCGGCGGACGCTGCCGATGCCGCAGAAGCCGCTGCTTGATGGTAGAACTGTGCAGCGGCCGCCATGCTGGCTGATGCCGCCGACACCGCCGCCCCGCCGTTGTGCTGACCCAGCGCGTAGTTCACCATCGGGTCTCCTCCCACAGCCGTCCGGTACTGACAACTCTTGTCATCCGCCGCAGATAAACCGCCACCAGCAGAAAACGGCACAGAACCTCCGAACTGCTGGTGATGCGACACGTAAGGATACATCCTCGCCGGTGCGCCCGGCGATGCCGATGACGAGGACGAGGACCGCTGCGGGCTGCCGGCGCCCGGCGAGCCTGCCCCCAGCGCTGCCGCTCCCAGCCCGCCAGACAGCGAACTTGACAGCGACGTCGACAGAGACGACGACAGCGAACTTGACAGCGACGCCTCTATAGGCGACGCCCCAGCACCCGCGAACAAATTCTGGTGGTGGAACTGCTGGTGGTACTTCGGGAGCATGCTATCGATGATGAACTTGGAACTCATCGCTCGGCGGCGACGCGGCGCGCGACGATCGCCTCGCGGGAGATGCGTTTATCGCCGGCGATTCGGATCGATTCTCGCGCGTGCACCTCTACTATGGCCGCGGATCGTTTATGACCCGCGTATGAGGCTCTACGACTCCGAATTCCCCGTCGTGGCGAGCGTTACCGCTGCCGCGCGCCGCGCTCGAGACAGCGAAACACGCCACGTGCGTGCGAGCGAGACGCAACGATGATCGGGGGCGACCCGCCAGAACCCTCTCCGTCTCATTAATTCCTACCTGCGTGGCTTATATTAGAAAGAGATAAAAGCTATTCGCTAACGACTATTCCGACGGCCATTGTTCGTAATGGCGCCGGGCGCCCCGCACCTCCGCACCGACCTCGTCTACACCAATAGTGATCCGGTGCAGAACATTCACCGCCAATCACAAACCATTCCGGCACTTCTAGCTGTCAAACTGAATGGCTTTAAACAGAATTGCAACATTACTTTTAATATTAAATGTAATTTTTGTAATTATCTGGTACTGAATAAAATTTTATAGTGTACAATTATTTCGCAAACCTGTAAAATTTTGTTTATTTTTACAATAATATTTTTTTTTCTTGTATGTGTAGTTTTAACTTCCTGAATGACTTGAAAATATGCCAGCCATAGTGTAATCCAATAGAGGATACACAAAAAAAAATGGACAAAAACATAAAAAAGTATTGCTATTGTTTGGTTGTATTTAGGTTTCAGTATTTTCTATAAGAATAAAAAAAATAGAAGTGTGTGAGATTATTTTACAGTCTGAAGTTGCTACCTGTTACAAAATGATTCTTTTCATTTTATAACTTACATGAATTAAAACCAAAAATCAAATTATATTTTGACTGTTTTTATGATAATGTTTTTTGTTTAAAACAAAGGAAGTGAAGCCAGATCAGATTTTTTAATTTCTTCAAAGTGCAATTTCTTCAATGAGTTCTTGACACAACAGTTATCTTGTGAAATCAACAATTGCAAAAATAAAAATGAAAAATGCTAAAAATATTAAATTCAAAACATGAATTGCTCTAAATTGCGTTACGCCAGCCACGTGGACGGACGGGTACTATCCATCTCGTTTCTTTGAATGTTCCTTTCTCTGTCACACGTTTCATTCATACGTATTGGTCGTAACTACACCGAGCACATGTGCAATAACAAACTTTACGACTGTTAAAATAAAACCGTTTATTGCCTGAGAAGTTTATTTATTTGTTACAGTTTTGATTGTTAAATGTGTTTAGTGCATGGTTTTTATAGGCTTAAGTTGCCTTTTCAGCTTTATCAGGTCGGTGGTACGACTGTGAGGCAGTAGAACATTGCATAAGTATAGGTTTTATGTTGTTATTGTGATGTTTTCGCCGTAAACGTATGGAATGCATGATATGGCCAGTTAAAGCCGTTTATTTCGCGATATGAGCAATTTTTTTTATTGATTTTTAATGAGGTTAATGACAGTTTAATGTATCGCTCCGTTGGAGGAAACTCTTTGGACCGTTACATTTTGCATTTTGCGTAGATAAATTGTTTTGACAAGTAGATATCGCTTTTGTATTGCGATATATTTTAAGAAAAAAATATCAACTTGGTAAATTACCATCTCGTATGCAATATTTTTTTTAAGACTGCGGATATTCGTAAATTAGAAGACTGTGCGTGAAGCATTATAAATATTGGAAAAAAGACAATAAATAAAAATGATAGATGGCCTAATTCTCTTTGATGAGTGAATAAAAATGAAGCCACTGCTCCTAGTTTGATTATTGTTTCTTTACACATATTTATTGAAAATGGTAAACAAAGAAGTTTAGTTACAACATAAAATCTTTATTTAAATTTTCCAATTTACTCAGAAAATATAAATAGAAAATAAAGGACATGACGTAGCAGTCTCCATTTTCATATCATTCTACAACAATCCATTTTTGGCTGTTGTAAAAATCATCACTTCTTATATTGTGATATAACCATCTTAGTACAAAAGGTGATGTTAAAGAGGATAAAAATATATACATTGGATAACCTTTTTTTACTAAGGGCTAATTTTTCAATCATCTGATAACATTATTCGAGGAATATTTTTTGAAAATTTTCCAGTTATTTCATACAAAAACGTTATCTAGCGATGAAAAAATCAGCGTTAGGGCTGATTTCTCCATCGCCTGATAACTTTTATTCGAGGAATAAAATTGACGTTTGACAATTTTGTATGAAATAACTGTCAAAATTTCAAAATTATTCCTCTACTAAAGTTATCCGATGATTAAAAATCATCCCTAAATTAACTAACAAATTATTAAAATAAAAATATAATAACTTAACTAAAATAAGGCGTCGAAAAATTCCTCCGCATCGCTATCGACTGGTAATGTACCCAAGCGACTGGCGGCATTGCCACATTGTATGGCAATGCCTTAGCCTCTGGCCAAGGTAAAAGTCAGCCCTTGGGTCCATGAGTAGGTACTCGGACCCCACGGCCGGTGGTGAGGTTATTTTAGAAGGGCCTCTACACACAATCGATGGTTTTGTGTCAATAACACAGCTCTACTTTCATTAGTTGGTACAGCGACATAGGAATAAAATTGGTCGTGTGCATTTCTCTAAAAAATTTATTGTCCGAACGTTACAAATTTATTTTCAGATTATTCTACTTTGCAAGCAGTGGTGGTCCAGTGGTATCCGACCCGACATACGAGTTGTGTAGATCGTGAGTTCGAACCCGGGCAGGCACTTTACTTTGTGTATTTATTAATTTTATCACCACTGCTCTCAAAACGGTAAAGGGAAACATCGTGAGGAAACAGGCATGTCTTAGAACCAAAAATTCAAAGACATGAGACATCCACGAACGGGCATTGGGCCCGCGTGGTGGATAATGGCCCATTCCCTCTCATAGAGAGGAGGACTATGTCCCAGCAGTGGGAACATTATACGCTGATTATGCTTTATGCTACTTTGCAAGTAAGTATTCCTCATAATATCTAATAACAATACCATTTGCGTCATCAATACCTTGGTTTATTGGTAGTTACCTACCAAGTTAGTCACCTTCTCATAAAACAGTGCAGTAACTATTGACGATCGGTAATGAAACGAAACCAATTAGCACTTCTGACCATAATTCCAGCTAGATTGTTATTATAAGGAACTATAACTAACCTGTGAGCTGATCATTTTGTTCCTGATTGGAACATTTAGGAAACTAATAAGAGTAACGTTTAGGATGCTTACTTACCTATAAGATATGCTATTATGGTAAGTATGAACTACCCAAAGGTGGATTCAAATAAGCACTTTCTCCATATAAAATATCAATATAATAATATAAAATATCGAAGAAGAAGACGAAGAAACACTTACTGAAAAATTTAGGTACTGAGGGGAAAATAATAAGTTGGTATTTGTCTAATAATAAAGACTTAACTAGATACATTATCATCAGGAAAAGAAAACATTTACATTAAAAAAAAAAAAAAAACAAATGTATTGAACATTTTAGGGTGACGAAAATTGTTTCCCTGTTTTTTTTTGCGTAGATGATTATAATGTTCAAATTCCAATTCGTATTATTTAACTCTAGTCTTGTTTACAAACACTAAACAATGCGACAGCACTAAAAGTCCATCGAAATTCGAACAAGCAACTTCGTTGCTTTCAAATCAGTCCGCTAACAAAGTCAAAATGCCTTTCACAGAGTACTTACTTTGTTAAGAACTAGTTCAAGAGTTTGCACTTATATGGAACATATACCAAAAAAGGCACGTTGCCTAAAAATAACACGAGCGTTGGTGCAATCACCCTTATTTTATAGATGTATCGGTGTACGGGAACCTCTATATTGCAAGCCGCAAAGTCGCCGGTGGGCGGAGCGCCGACCATCGTAAAAGTGTTCCGAAGTCTTTGGAAAATTTACAACTATCGCTTGTGAGATTTAACGACCAGTTTATAGATCCAACGCTTTTAAATTCGATATAAACTTGCTTTGTCTCAATGAAACAGCCATCAATGTGACAAATATACCACTTATGTTCTATAGTAGTGTAATTGTGGGCCATGTTTTATGTTAAACGGCTATCAGTTTTTACGGCGCTCCAGTTCAGTAATTCTTGCTGGATCATTTTCAGCATTTTTTGCTGTCTTCATGCCAATTTTCACTGTTTTTCGTAAGTCACTGTTATTAAATCAAAAAAACCAAGCTTACCTACTCGAATTAAATATTTCTTTCTTCAGTTATTTTTCTTTGCGTATATCATCATTATTATAGTTAAAGATGGAATTTATATTAAGCAAGGTATTTGAAGACATACTGTAAAAACCTGACCTTCATCAATTTAAAAGCAGTCAGTTTGGACTACGAAAACCACGTCGGAAACTCATCTTCGGAATGTATTAAATCGCAAAAAGCCTTTTATACACACTAAATATTATGATTCCGCCCACCATTAGCAATAAGTATACAAAACATCCACAGAACTGTCAGAAACACAGTTTTACAGTAGACTGTACACTAGAAAAAATCCTGTTTCAAGCCAATAATTGTTAGACTCTAATAAGTTTGGTCTTGAAGATCAATCAATGTTGGACTCACCCCAGAAGCCGTCATCGTCACCTGAAACAGAAAAAAATCTATGAGACTCATCGTCAGTTGGAAGTCCTCGAGAGCTTTTATCTCGCTCCTATTCATTTAGGAATTAATTACCATACCTACAATACCTATGTAAAAACACAATAGCATAAGGATGGCCCAGAGGTACGGTTAAGCATTGAAGCGGAGGTACACAATGAAGATGAGTTGCGGGGGCAAAAATGTATCACAATCTACTTCTTAAAATTCTCAATTTCTCAAGTAATATCAGAAAATACTTTTAATGTAACCTTATAGGAAACTTTTCAGACTTCACTGAAATCTGGAACCTAGGTACTTAGATTCATTAACGCTGTCAAAAACTATTCGATTCAGTTTTCTTTTCATATAAGTACTTAGTCGTTGGACCTTGGGTATATGTACCCAAATTCCCATTATCTATCATCAAAATTACTTCTTTAGATTGTCATGGAAGATAAGGATGAAAATCTGATATAATATAAGGAAAGAGAGCAGCATCTGTGCCCTTGTTTCAATATAATATTGTGGTAATTTATCTACCGCCCTGTCAAGTGAGGTGTGTGTGTGTAGCACCATTCATCCAAGATCCCTTATTCAACTCCTAGGGGAGGCTTGAGAAGCGATAATGCCATAAGCAACAACACCGATAGGTATTCTACATGTAGATGGTAGTTGGTCAGCGATGCGGACAATTATTTCATTCATAGGTTTCAACTGTTTTTTTGTTAGACTAGTTTTCAACACTAATTAAATAATCACTAATTTAATAGATCTGTTGGACCTTTTAATTGAATCTGAGGGGCAATTCTGGTAAAGTTAAGAACGTTCACAGTCTGATCTCAGTCTCAATCTGTCAAAAATACGTCAAATTTACCTACATTTTGACAAGTTTTTGACATTTGTTTGTCGCCGAGATGAGACTGCGACTAGATTTTGATCGTTTTAAATTACGAGAATTGGCCTGCAGGTTTTCAGCTAATTTCATACAAGTTATGTGTCATTTTTGCCTTTGTTTGGTAGATATCCAGAGCCGGGGGCAGAGACTCTGAAAAAATGGTAAATGAAACTGGCAAGTAAAAATAAGAGTATCCACAATTTCTAATACGACTAAGTAGATTGCCTTAAAATTCCTCACCGGATCAAGAAGGAATGCCCCAATTTCTTAGCTCGAAAACTAATAAGTACAAATCCCCATAAAAAGATAACGTAGCCCGCGTACTAAAGGTTCTTAAGTAGCAATATTTATTTAGCTATTCGGCTCGTATCGTATACAAAAAGGGGGGTAAGTAGGAAATTTTAATTTCACGTCTGGAGTTGGGCGGGGAGCGGAAATTTGTGTGGCATAATAAGTGAGATTGTTGCGAAATTTGCTACAAGAAAAAGAACGAGGGCTCCCATCGCAGCGCCGTGACGTTGAGATAGTGTGGATGTGCCGCGAGATGCTGGGAATTATTCGGAAGGTCTTGTTTTTTTTCTCAAATCGGCAAAGTAAAGCATTTTGTGGTAAAATTATCAGCCATTTTGCAAGTCGCCAATTCTCTTAGGAATTGGTGCTTTACTGACGGCTTAATCGCTTGACTTCTTGGTTAGAAATCAAGCGATTATCAAATTATAATTAGCAAACTCAGGTTAAAATGCTGCAAAATGAAAAAAAATATCGATACCGTTACATTAAGTTAAGTATACATTAAGTTAAGGAATGCGTAGAATATTAATACCTACTGATTTTTCCTGAAAGCCGACACAGAAGACGTATGTGCAACAATACCGCAGAAGGCGGTGCTGCTTGATTTTAATGACCAATTATGAGACAAAAGACCATAAAAAGCTCATTAAATGTTTCTTCGTTACCTTACAGAGCTTGTAAGCTGTTTTTGCTACTTGCCTGCAATTACAAGTTACTAATACATAGAAAAGAGAATAGATTATTTATGACTCGCTTGCCTTTGATTGGTTGTGCATGGGAAAACTAGCAATTACCTATCAGTGCAGTAGTACCTATGTGCGTGTAGGTATGTGATCGTTAAATTTTTACATTTTCCATGTTAGTGTATAGCTTAATCCTAAATAAATTAAGATGACGGTAAATCCAAAATGTTTCTGTCATAAGTAAGTACTGTGAAGCTCTCTACGAGCTTCTCGGTACCGGGAGGAATAAAATCAAACGACGGTTTATCTCGATCAATGGTTATTCCTATAAAATATACTAGGCAGGTATAGTTTACATCTTCATTCTTTAGCTTTTCAGCCTAAACTCATATTTGGCACCCTGTTCTAAACTTGCTTGAATATTCGAATGACACCCGCGCTAAATTATAGCCAGCCTGCACTACAGAATGTTGACTTTGATGGACAACCTTTACACTGAAATAACATAAATGAATCTCTTTGATATTTATGGCCAGGTATTTAAATATATAAACAGCACCCTAATTGCGTAATATACGATCAATCGGAATCGGTTTCATTTTGACAGTTCAACAACATTCATTGCGTTATTTACGTGTTGAGCAGACACATTTTTCGAACTTATGAAGCACTGGATTAGCAATTTGCTTCAAAACGATTCTGATTTCGATTGATTGTGTGTTACATAATTAGGCTGCAGGTCCAAAAATCCAAATACTAAGCAGACTTAAGGTCAAGGCATTATAGAAGAAATGAAAACGTGCAGATCGTTTTTCATTTCTTGCAAGATAGGTTCAAGATATCAGACACGTCGTGAGACAATGGTGAATAGATTGTGAATATCCTGGAACAAGATGAATGAATGTCACAGTTGATTGCCGTGATTTACACTTAGTCATGCAGACCAGCACAGGATGGTGGACGAGTGGTGGAGGTTATACAAAGAGAGGAAGCGTGTGCCAAGCAGTGGGTTAGTTAAAGCTGAATATAGGTATTTATGAAGCTGTCTTCAGGAGGAAAACATCATCATCATTTGCCTAGCCTTTTCCTAACTACGTTGGGGTCTGTTTCCAGTCCAACCGGAAGTAATACAATTTTAGTAAATTTTTTGAAATTGGTAGATGGTGTTTCTGCACATATTAGGTAATATCGGTCAACAAGAGCTTATTAAATATACATAAAGGTTACAATGGAAAAGGCTAAGAAAATTATTTCTGATGAATGATATCCGTTCAACAAAAAGTAGTTGTTCATTTCATATCTGGAAATTCTTTAAAGAGGTACACCCTATAACTTCTACTTCAAGCTGATAGTAGTGATTAAAGTTGCAACCATGTTTTTTTTAATCAAACTACCTACCCACAGCAAAACCACTTTTCATGCGTTTTCATGAAAATCAGATATCAAAAGCTCTATAAAGCCTTAGAAAACGTTAAAAAAATCAAGCCTTATCCACACTAACGCGAGCGGCATTCGGTGGGCGCACGTGTAAGTGGCAGCTTCAATATTTATGTGCAATTTTTCCAGCGGCCCCCCTCGCCCCGCGGCTGCCTCACCTCCCCGCGCCGTGATAAAGGATGCAACGCGCGCCCCGTATCCCCACTGAAGCACCCGGAATTGCGTAACAATGAACACCGTTTATAATAATTTTATTAATAGGAATTATTTTGTACAAGACTTGAATACGAAAACAAGCCGAATTTGAATCAGAAAGGGCCTGAAACTCTGAAACAAACGTGAATTTAAAAGAACCTATATTTTCAAGGTTTTTCTCTGAAAGTGGATAAGTTATCGATGCGAGAAGCTTAGCTATCTTCAACTGAAAATTTTGTTCGTGAGATAATTTCTAAGTAAAACCGGCTCATTCTAATTAAGTGTACCTAGGGGAGTTGGCAAAAGGGCTTTGAACCCCAGCTCCTGCGTATAGTAATAAATAGTGTAGTTCTATTCCTTTTTGTTTCGGTAATTATTTCGGAGTAAAATGGGTACCTCAACCAATAATGCTACCGACTGTTACAAAAGACTTGAGAGTAGAAACAATGGGGTTTTTAAATAACGACGACGCCTTGAACCCAATCAGTAGCGAAGATTTACTTTAGCAGTTTTAAACATATTTTATAGTATGATGTTTAAAAGAGTTTTCATGTCAGTGTCTTTGGTCTAGTCGGTAATGTTGCAGTTTTTGTAATGATCACTACTGTGTGACTGTGGTAAGTTTACGTTTTGTAACAGGTAAGTGTCAATCTTCAGGATAGATAATATTAATCAGGCACTAGCAGACAACTATGTTGTACCACTTATTCGAATAAAGATCAGATTTCCAACACATAAGCTAATATATTATTACCTGTTTAATGAAAGATCCGCTTATCTACGAAACTCGAATTTCTCCCACGACTAAAGATTACGATCAGTATCGTTTTCAACAACAACATATCGTTATAAAATAATGTAATATCATAACTGGCCATTCGTGGATACTACAGCGACTGTACAGTAATATTATTCAAATAAAAACAATTTCAATTTGTTCCCAAATTGAAACAGAGAGCTGGCGGCGCGTTATTACATTTGGGCGGAGGTTAGCTTCGGTAGAGCGTGTAAAGTGCCTATAGAGCCTCCCGCCTCGCCCTCTCATAGCCTATAACACCAGCATCGGGGCTTTCCTCAAAAAGCCTCAAAGAACGCCTCAAATTTAGCGACTTTTCGCTCTCAATACTTTTACGGGACATTTAGAAGCTTACGCTGAGTATGTACGTCATTTTTCTCTTTGTGTTCGGGAGGTAAGAAATATAGTTTTTGATAGACGCGCGTTCCGAACGTTCGGTAGTGTCATTTGGGGGTGTAAAAGGGAAGGCGATGATAGAGGTATTTCTTATTTAGCGAAATATGCTATAAGGTGGTCGTATGAGCGCTTATAAAAGTGTCGTAGCGATCCATGGATGTCTCGAGTACCTAGACGTCGATTCTATGGTTCAATAAGTAATATATTTTACGGTTCATTCTTGTTATAATTAAATTAAAACGTTTTCTTATTTTTCTCTGAATTAATGCAACCATATTCTAGTAGCAGCTGGTTGCCGTCCCACGCTGGTTGTTTGGTGAATTGAAGTAGATGGTTAACTGTAGCCTTCGTAGGCGATATTCGAGCAACATGTCACTTTTGTAACACAATTTAACTCTGATCTTTGATCCAGCACTTATATGTTACGTTCCTTTGAGAAACACTGACACACACTTAGATTCTACTTAGTATTGGGGCGTTTTAACTCAGATTAAATATTCTTAATGGAAACACAATTAGAAAAGTTAAAAGTACAAATATTAATAGATTTGAGATTACTTTAGATACTTAACTGTGGCTAGCTATAGTTAAGTTTTTCTATGGGTACTGTTGCAAACTCCTCGGCTGTGGTAAACTTTTTAGAAGATTTTTATATATTTTATTGAATCTTATTCTTTCATTTTTTATTAGCTTCTTCTTGTATCTATCAAAAGGTTTGGTTTTTGTTTCCAATTCATGTTATATTCTCATTTTTTTCCTAAAAAATCCTTTTATTCCACGTAGGTTTAGTTTTATTTCATTCCACCAACTGCTAACACATACAGTCCGCTTTCAGGTACCTTGAGTAGGTTCCTCAATGGAATAATAACAAAAGGTTTAACAGAGTTAACACGGCTATTTGGGTCAGTAATATTACTGATTGTAGTAGTTAACTGTAGTATTTGAATATTATGTCAAGACCGGATCCTTATCGGAAATTATTTATGTAGGAAAATAATTCAGGCAAGTACCTTGAAATGACTAGTAAAAATACTATGGCAATAGTTAAGTGAGTCGTAATTGGCAAAAAAAAAAATCGTAGTTTCGTAGCTCGTAGGCCGTAGAGCGTAGACCCTCTACGAAATCTAATTGTGTAGCTAATAACAATGTTCATTTTTGTTTTCGTGATTTTTTCCTACTGCTTTGTATAATATTATATTGGTTATATTATATTATTATTATTTTGGTTTATTATTATTATATTGGTTATTGGTTGGTTGATTGATTGGCTGGTTGTTGGGTATTAAATTAAAAAATAAATACTTTATGTATTATATTAATAGTATAATGTAAATGGTAGGTACACCACAGACTACCTACTATATTTGTCTCTCCTTAATTTTTAATCCATCCAAAGGTTTTCTTTAAAAGATCGCTCTTAGCGATAAGACCGCCCATTGTGTAACCCTTTATAAAATTTTATATATTTATGTTCTGTAATTTGTATGGTGTAAAATAAAGAGTATTCTATCTTCTTTCTATCTATTGTTGGTTGGTTATTGGTTGGTTGGTATTTTAACTCTTGGTGAATATACCAATTGTATGGTGATCAAATATTATAGAAGATATAACTCATTTGTTTACGTGGGCTCTGGTTCGATTTGCTTACTGTACCCAGTCCATTAGGTAAACCGTTTATTGACAGATGGAACGAGTAATTGCAGCAATACACAATACATTGATTGATACACGTACGGATTATAATGTCTATAAGAAACCATGAATAATATAAGGCAGTTAAAAGGCGGCAGGCGTTTTATAGTTAACTTTTACAAAATCTTGAGTATGTACATTCTAAGACAGCTATCAAAAAACGGTTAACATAATGGACAGGGTAGAATAGGAATGGATGTAGCAGAAATTATAGAATCTACTAATCTACTGATAATGATCTACTGATCTGATGTTAAGGAAGTCCCCTTTTAGAAAACTAGTGCGGTTGAATCCTCCTTCAGAAGGCCAATTCTCGTAATTTAAAATGTTCAAAATCTAGATCGTATCTCATCTCGGCGACAAACAAGTGTCAAAAACTTGTCAATATGTAGGGAAATTAGATGAATTTTTTGACAGATTGAGACTGAGATCAGACTGTGAACGTTCTTAAAATTACGAGAATTACCCCTCTGGTCTAACTTTGGAGGTAGGTCGAGGTTTGTGAGATGTTTGTAATCTATACTCTATACTACTAATAATAAAGACTTTATTTGTTTGAACGCGCTAATCTCTGGAAGTACCTTTAGGATTTGAAAAGTTCCTTTTGCACTTGATAGCAACATTTTTGAGGAAGGCTATAAGCTATTTATCATCACGCTAGAGCCATTAGAAGCCGAGCAAAACGAAAAAAGTACGTTAAGTAAAAACGAAGTTATAGCGCGGGCAGGCGATGCGATGCGACGAGGTGGGTCATGGAAACAAAAGAAAAAAAATTTAAAAAAATAAAAACCTCAGTGCAGGTTTTCAGCGTGTTCAATGGAACTCCAGGCTGCTTCTACTTAGCTTGTGTAGTTTACTATATTCTGTGGTCCTTTGGTACCGACTGTTTATCAGTAGCAGCGTTTTATAAATGTATTTATCTACTTACCCTCTTAGAGTTCAAAGCGTGTTGTTATATGGGCTTCTAATCGCATCTCAAGTATCGTGCACAGCGATGACCTTTTAAATCACGATAGCGTAAACGTTAAAGTAATTATCAACGATAAATCCTAAACATTAATTATACCTACTTTCCGTATTTATAAACCTAATTATAATCGTTTTAAATCCTACTTCGGATTTGCATTAATTAAAATGTGATTTATATTTTCTATTAATTATTACGCACGTCACGATTACGATTCACGTTCGTAAAACGGTAGTAAAATATTTATTATAATCCATTTTTTATTAATCATAAAATTTTGCGATCCGTCGCCGAATTTCGCAAGGATAGTGCCATCTGTGATTTTGCTTGACAACTATTTAGTAAGGTCAACATACGAACTCTGAACTGTGGAACGATGACTCTTTTATTATTTTATTCGACTACTAATATTCAATTTGTGTAACGTTATACGTTGATTTTATGAATCAACACGTTTAATATGAATAGGTTTGTAATATTTTGACTGCAAAGAAAGTGGCGCCATCTGTGAGAGGGAGAAAGAACTGTTAGTGTGGAAGGGTTGAGATTGCAGCAGAGGGTGCATTGTGCGCCCTCTGAGATAAAACGGTGGCTTGTGCAAACTATATGGTTACGGTAGATTTTTGTGTAGATTCCTAATTTTGTTCTTTGATACCTGAAACTCTGGAATCAAAATAATCCAGACATTAATTACACCTACAAATGCACACAGGTATTATATTGCTAATTCAAATTTAAATTTTCGTAGATACTTATTTATCAGTTGTTAAGGTCATATTATTATGACTAGAGCCCTAATCTAATTAAGTTAATAATTAATTTGTCAAAATATCAACATCATCGTCATCTCAGTGATATTGACTCGAATCATTCGTCCGACAACCGTAATACTACGTAAGAGTGACGTATGAGCTTAAAAAACATCAACATTCCAACCGTTTTTAGTCAATCGCTTAATCAGAATCTAATACACGTTTACATAACCGAACAAGTTTACGCAAAACTCGAGGAGATCCGTATCTGTCGGGAATCATCGAGCCAACGGCCCGAAGGCCGTAACTAGGTAGATAGCGTAGGGTTGCGTTTGATAACACGAGGTTATGTGCTGACAACTTGAGAGGTGAATGTCATTAGTTCAAAAATGTAGATATGTAGGGTATGTGTCTTTCTTTCGACAAGTGGTAAAGATATTTCTAGGGGGCAGATGAGAGATTTTTAAAGAGTTATTGTTGATTATGAAGTGGGTTATTATGATTTTTAACTTAGATATTGTTTAAACTTATGTTGTAATGAATTCTCAGATAACCAAGCTTCAATAAGTACAAGTTGTTACTAAGCTCATAGGGTAAGTTTCAATCTCACGCCATAGCTTCCGTATAACGTCAAAGTTCACTGAAATCTGCGCAAACACGTATAAAGGCAACCCTGCAAACGGTATACGAAGCTCATCTACGTAAACGCCAGCCACGTATCGTATATTGTCTAAATAATGAATCCATTCTCACGTTCTTCTCTGATTTACGGCCGCACACAAAACCGCTATAAGACTACATAATGACACCTACCGCAGCCACTTATTTTTGGACCTTATACAATTTTTTTCACACGCGACTATTTAGAATTTTTATCACGTAAATTTTCCGCTTGAAAGGGAAATCCCTATTGTCATTCGGTACGCATGGCTCGTTTCCTTACGAACACGTGTTTGAATATATTTATATATTGCTTGTATATAGGGAAAGTATTTATTTCTGTCACGCAATTTCTTGAATTTTGAATTTTCATAGTTCGGTGTTCTTTGTTCTTGTGGGAATGATACAAGTCGATACTGAGTCGATTAAAATGGAATTTATTGGACGTTGGCACGTTAAAAGGAGTTTGGAAACATTGAAATTACTTTTAATGTAACAGCGAGTAGGCAGGAATGACGAGGCGTGTATAAAGTGATTGTATTATGGTAGCTGTAGTTTACTTTGTGTTCAAAATGGCCGATATCGTTTAGCTAATGGATGGTATCGGAGTTAACTAAAATAGGATTCTAATTTCCGTGTCTAATGGTCTTTGGTGTTCTGATTCGGAAGAATAAATTGCGGTTTGGTACCTTCGATCGATTGGGTGACCTTTTATATGAGACCTGTCGTACCCTTTCGGTAAACTGCACCGTACGCATCTTTCGTTCGCATGTGATATTTATACAATACAAAGTGTAGCTTTATTTGACATTTTCTTTATATTTATTACTAGTTTCTGCTCGCGACTTTGCCTGCGTGAATTTCGGCCCCCGACACATCCCGTGCTACTACTTCTTATTTCTGTCTTTTTTTCATTTTGCTCGGTGCCTAAGGTTTGTAGCGTGATGTTAGACAGCCTATAACCTTCCTGGGCTATCAAATGAAATAAGATTTTTTTTATTTTTTTAACTCTGACTGATAGTGCCGGAGATTACCCCCTACATACCCCCTACCTACATATAGACAAACAAACAAATTTTACCTCTTTATAATATTAGTACAGACAACTACCTACTAGATTTAAGGACAGCATCCGCTTCTTAATACGGTTAAGTAGAAGAAAATGCAGTCAATCCAGCATTCTTGAATACAAATCTAAAGGTTTCAAGCTTTATTGAATAATCCAGATTATATTATACTAGATTCATCTAAGATTTAAATAGATACATGTCACCAAGAAGGTATTTCTAGTTCTATATCTATGCGGTTGATCTAGGCTTAAACTAATAATCATGGAATGCAGTAACAACGGGTTTAATAAACAAATCTTCTGAATTAATTTTCATACTTTACTAGGGACGTGTAACCTACCTACATTGTAACATGTACGCCATATTGATTTGAATGGTATACAATTAAAAATATTGCAGCCTCGATGAACACGACGATTAATGAATCATTTGTAGGTACGTATTATCATAATCCTTTGAAAAACTGCAAATTGAGTGTTTCACGATCGATATGTTACAGGTGAATAAAGAACTCTTAGTTGTTTTTTAATACCTAGTAAGTACCGGTATCGGTTTCGATACCTTATCGTTGTAAGGAAGATCATTTACGGATTTTATTGTAGCGTTATCGATAGTAGAGTGGTCTCGTGTTTATCGTTTCTTAGGACCAAAAAAGATAAAAGAGCGTCAAGGCTTTTGCCGGTGCTCTTCTCTAAAAGAATGTCAGAGAAAGAACGTAGGCAAGTAGGTTGTATTTTCAGTTATTGTTTTATACAATTTACCTATTTTTACGTGGAACTCCGTTGGTACAGATATTGATAAGCCAAATGAGTATTCGCAACAGCCACTATTACGTGTTATGTAATCACCTTGAATTTGATACCTTATATTTAAAATCGTACCCTTAACTCTAGATAAGAACTGGCCATTTCAAGTACTCGTAAAGTAGGAAACATAATTTTAAAATCGTATAATTAAATATCTGCGTAAAACGAGATAGGTGGGCGTAAACTAAATAAATAATTCAGCATAACATCCTACATGGGGACAACAGAGTTGCAACCGCTTTGCTGGCCTCGTAAACGGTGTACTTTACAGGGACTTAAGGGTACCTACATTTACATAATACCCTCATATAATTAGGTACTAGCGTCCACATGTGCTACAAAAACATTTTAGGAAATTTTAGTTTTACTTGCAGCATTTAAGGCCAAAGTTGCCGCATAAAAAAATGATGGACAACTTTTTTCCCCCATAAAGTGAAAATTTATCTCTTACGACGTGCTATCAACTGTCTCTGAACTTATCAGCACATATCGTATACAACGGCGACCCAGATTTGTCAAGACAGAACCATTGAAGCGTGACATCAATGAAATTTGTCCCAGAAAATATGGTAACAATTCATTTCCGCGTCATGGCCGAACTGTTTCGTCTGGATAAACTTGAGCTTTATTGTTCGCGACGCTTTTCCGTCATCGTTGCGATAACAATTAGGATATTCATATGCAGTTCAGACAAATAATCAAGATAAAAAAGGTTTATGTGCCGTAAATCTAAATACAACACGAGGGTAGGTACTTATTAGTTGTACGAGTTCATTCGGGGTTGGCGATAGAGTCGGGCCGCCTCGCCGGGTTGAAGGCGACTGCGATACGTAATGCAGCCGTATGTTTGTCACCCTTGGCTGCAGACGGGGGTTGCAGGGGGTGGCGCATTATTGCAAACACCGTCTGTCCCCAAAGATGGTGCTACTGTTATTTTGCACTAGACAAGCTAGTTCGTCTTTTGATACACAGATGGTGCTTTTCTACATTTTGGTCTTAAAGCCTTTGGTCTTTTGAGTCTAGCATTTTGTTAGCAAAAATATTGAATTTAATTTAGTTATTAGAACTTTATTCATCACATAGCGTTGCTTTGCTATCTTGTACAAGTAAATACCGCATGAATAATTAAATAAGGGTTATTTATAATTTAATTACTTCTTAATTTATGTGAATCTTTAATTGGTAATTATGTAGTCATGTGGATAGGCGCCTATCTTTATTTGTTTATAATTGAGGCTACAGGTATTAAATCTGCATCTGTGGACCTTTAATTATGTTATCGGCTATTTATTTACAAAATGTACCTACGTAAACTCAAAAGGCTCTTAAGTAGATATACAAGAAACAAACCCACTTAACATTTTTTTGCGAGTTCAATACTTACTATCTTTTACAAATTAAGTATAAAAAAGTATTACATACTCAGCCTATAATGTTCCCACTGCTGGGACACAGGCCTCCTCTCTGTGAGAGGGAGCTCTTCTCTCTGTGTGAGAAAAGTATTATGGTACTCATATTGAAGGAAAGAGAGCAAAAAGCTAGGTTATAAAACATTATGCTGGGGAGTTTGTTGCGCCACTTCTTCTTCCCAGCGATAGCACTAGGAAGTGGTGAAGGGCGGGTGTTTTTGGGGGACTGTCTTTTGTAATGTTGACGTTCGAAAAGTGCTGATTCTTAGCCTAATTTCAATAAATGACTTTTGATTTTGATTAAAATCTGATCTAAGTATTTCTGCAACAACCCGACAGAGTTCAAAATATTCACTAAGAAGAAATTCTATTTTTGACAACAGCCCATCTCCATACCTACTCCCAAAATAAATGACTCCACCTTGAGAATTCTTAACCGTTCAAACGCAACAGGTAAAATGCACCGTAATATCTGAACTTAAATCACGGTTCGTCAAACAATAGTCAGAGTGAAGGATTCCGTTGTTTCGTATTTATTGGCAGGCTAGGTGTTGTAACTGTTCCTGTCGCGAAGAAAGGGTTACGTGGAGTTACAATGGTCCCATTGTCGGTGGTCGCCTTGCTAGCACGCTTTATTGATGGTCCAGTGGTTAATTGCTGGCTAAAACAAACATGTAGTACGACTGAGTCGGTTTGGTACTTGCCAAAATTTAAATGAAAACTGTTTTTTAGTAAAGGTTTAAATGAAATTATTCAAACACTGGGACAACAGGCAATTAGGTACCTACTTTTATAATATTCACCAAAATTTTAATATAAAATAATAATAAAGAAAGTAAGTGGCCGCTTTGCCGGCTAGTTACAGTATTAGACTAAATCTCAGGCTCGATTAACTTTCATAAGAAAATTACCAAGCCATATTTTACAAAGAAAGGTGTTTAATAAATAATTTTCAATTAAAAACAATGATAATTAATTAATGAGCTTTCGACGTTAGCAAGGGCCTAATCGTAAATAAATACCTTTTATGGATGGCATAAATTATTATTAAACTATAAACCTCCTTGTATTAAGATAATAAAAAGGGTATACCTTTGACATTTTATCAGCATTTTGTTTTAGTACGTAAATAAATGTCAATAATATCATATAGTTATCATTGTTATTAGAAAAGATAGCGTCATCTATACCGATTGCTGTATTACATTGTACTCTGCGATTTCTCATTATTATTCCTGATAGGTATTTTATGTGTTATAAAACTAATATAGTGGTTCAATGCAAGCCGATGCAATAGGTTAATATCGATATTTTATGATGCGAATAACTTTACATTTTATTACGTCAATAGAATTTTAGAGCCAATTATTTTAGGTACATTACCTAAAATAATTCCATGATTTTCTTGCTGGCACTATAATTTTATAATTAACTTTAATATTATTATGTCCTAAATTGTATTAATATACTGCCGCATTTCCATTAACTAATTACTTGTTGCTTTTGAAGTTTTCTGTGGGTTTCCCATAATATTTTGATAATTATGAGATGCATTTTATTATGAGTATGGATGACTTTCCTTAATAACTGAAACTCTAGCTAAGGCATTTTTCCATAGTTAATGTAATTCCGAAAACAGATTTCTAACCATGAAATGCACAATCTACTAAAACGTTTGAACAATAAATTGTTAGTAAGTAGGTATCTATTATTAAATTGAGCTTTTCGTAAACGCAAAAATTCGATTCAAGTATCAAAATTACGCAAAGTAGTATTTACCAATACATCAGTTTAGTTGTACAATGCAGGAAAATTGCACAACGTAGAACCATAAAACCATCACGCTATTACCCAACCCTTTGAGGTGTAATAAATATTTCTGTCAATGCCTTTCTCTGTTTAAGAAAATTCATCTTATCCGCAACCCTATTCACTTCTAATAAGGTTCAATATAAGTGGCGTTGCCGCATTTTCAGGTTAGAGCATTGTAAAAACATAACTGTGAAGGTAATTACTTGACAAAGGTGTGGTAAAAGTAATAATCACAGGCATTAGAGGGTTGGCAAAGGTGAATCTTTGCAGTGTAAGTTTGGTCGCAAAGCATTTTGCTCGTAGCATTCGTAAAAATAAAGGTGGGATCGTGTTTTTAATCAAATGTTTGTGCCAGTACGTGTAAACATAGTATAAATCGTGTTAAATGTGTGATAGGCAAGTAATTTCAGTGCAGAGTGAAAATACATAAGTAGATAATAAATTGGTATTCTAATGGTTACAGGTAGGCGAAAATATTAGTGGAATGGGTTATGGATGATCTTTGAAGCGTTGAAATATTTAGATTTTAATACTCAAAATAATAAAATAGCTCAGTAGGTTAACTTATCATCATTCAAAGCTATAAGTATACTCATAAAAATATGTCAACAGCAATTTCCAAAAAAAAAAGTACGAAAAACTGTATCAACTACGTCAAGTGGTACGCGGCTAAGCGTTATTGAAAAAAGTTTAAAACACTTTTATTTTTTTATTGTTCTTTTTGTTGACTTTGAACTGTTGGTTTTTATCTCTCCCATATTTCAATTATTAATTCAAACCTGGACCACACAATAACTCCGATAACGCGTGTCGTTAGGCGCTCACAATGTCATGTCTTCTCATCACCGCAGCCATTCGTTGAAACGTTAGAAAGTAATAGTAATCAAGTTAATAGTCATCGGAACAACCGATACATCTCACGCCGAACCACTTCCCTCACCTCCGCCCATATCAATTTTGTATGGCGCTTAGATACCAATAAAAGCATTTTCTGAGGTTGCAACATACTAAACTGTCCCATAAAACGTTTTATTGCCCATACATACACACATTAAACAGATATATGTATTACAATAAATCATTATTAATGTACACTTTAAACAAACGGGGCAAGGGTTTTGCTGAGTAAATAATTTTATGACATTTTACAACCTTGAAATTGTATCACGTAAACTTTATAGCGACAATGAATCAAAACATGGCAAGTGATTTAGGTATCCTTTATTGTTTAAATCATATTTACATTGTTGCTTATCAAATCAGAGCAATAAATCGTCCTGTAACAGACGAGTGATTTGTTAATCAATATGGCGTCTGCTCCTAAGCAGATATAAATGTAAAAGAGCGCTAACTCCCATAATTACGTCACTATGTAAAACATTTCTAAAAATAACGCGCGTCTACGGGAAACGATTACAAATAAGATCATCGATAACATTCTTTTGAGCATTTTCACGTAGTAATAACGTTACATAAATGTGTATTATATGTAGATACTAACTATCTAATATCAGATATAAATTAATTTGATATAACATAAAATTGACAGCAGTATTAATAGTCCACTTGAATCGCCGATCGGGCGTAAGGACAGGACGCAGCAAAATTATTGGCAACAGCGCTCCGTGTGACGTAACTGGTGCGAAAAATAACTTAAAAGTGATTTAATTTTAGATATGCGATGACGACGACCTATAAGTTTTTTTTCCAATCCTCCCAAGCATAACATTGCATAAAGACGTTGAAATACAACTGAGTGACAAGAAAATGCTTCTAAAATTATATTAAAGATACAAAAAAGTGACAGTAGTTGTTTATGATGATAAATAGTATTTTGACGCCATTTATTTTAATGATGAGGCAATTATTTACAAGCTCGAAACATGATTTAATGTTAGACGCATGTAAATAATTAGCTTGATAATGGAAGTACGTCCGACCAACCACAACATACGAAATTGATACAGGAATATATATTTAACTGGTTGATTGATTTGTTGCAGTAATAAATGATGCTTTAGCGCCATTCTCGGCTATCAGAGTAGCAGAGGTCGCTAAGTAACCTCTACTTGGCATCCAACTTTTACTTAAATAATAGGTAGGTACCTATAGGTACGTAGCAAAATTTTCTCGTTACTAGTTTTCCCATTCTCTCGGCGGAGGGTAGGTGATGGTGGAAACCAATTTAAACTTGGCGACCGACTGGTTAAAAAGCAAAAGTTCCTTTTGAACTTTATCCGGCGTGCCGCCGGCGAGCCCTTTATTTTTACTTATTTTACAACTCCGGCCCTTTACGACCGTCCGCCATCATGCGAAACGCTTGGTACAGTTGGCAATCATATTTGGTTAGGTTAGACAATTTTTTGTTGCGTTTGCCATTATGTAAAGTGAAATTTGATGAGCAGAAATGGCTGTTAGACAGATTTCTTGCTGCGGTCATGGGTTTTTATTGGTCAATTTTATGCATTCAACATACTTAGCTACTTAAAAACTCGTAAAAGCAGCTCCTTAACAGTAATTAAATGATGTTTCTTATATTGTAATGAGTTTTTAACGCGGAAAAAAACTTTCAAGTGCGCCTTGAAAGTTTTTTTTGCTCCCAAGAATAAAGTGGCTATGAAAAATATTATTGCTCTATAGTAACATTAAAAAGCGTGTATGCTGACATTCATTAAGTATGTATATTTATTAATTACACGAAGTGTGAGGTTAGCGAACTCATAAACAAAAGTTTAATATGTAACAGTAATTGTGTTATGCGGCCGACTATACTTTACGCACGTTTTGCGAACCTTAGCTATGTTTATAGTTAACTGTAGTTAATTTAGTGCTTTCACCGTCTATCTCATTATATAGTTAAGAATCGTAAAACTTTGCTAAAGACAGCATTACCTAAGTAGTTATGTTAGTTCCTACATATATGTTACGGTAAGTGAGATTAGTTGAAAATTATTAATAATTTTCCATCATTATTACCTCATGATTTCGTAAATGTGAATATAATAGCAATTGTTATTAATAATTCACTACTCTCGTCAATAAAAGTAATAAAATAAAATAAGACTCGAAGTTATTTGCCCAATAGGTATTTATTTATAATTCCACAGTAGTTATAAATACATACCTAAAAGAATCTCGTGAATACAGTCGATTTAAAATGCCATACTTTGTTCCAAGCTTGTCAGTTATAATCAGTAACATACATAAAAACACCGATTATGTTTAGGCTATCTGGCTTGGCTCGATCTACTTCTGGTACCCTAACACTGTTCCCTATTTTTGCAACCGGAAATTTTGTGTTGGATCGCTTAACATTTTTTCAGCTTACTTCAGGAGAGACTTGCAAAACCTCGCACTTCTTGGATTTTTTCGGAAGTGGTGGCGATTGATAAGACAGCCTCTTTATCGATATCTTGGCTTTCATGCTCGGTAATTATTTCTTCTCTATTATCACTTTCACCTGATTTCCGTAATTTTTTAATATTTATTACATTTATCGCTACTAAGGTAACATTATTAATAATCACCGATAAATGTTACCTTACTTTTACCTCGACTTTCGGTAATTATTAATAATGATAGACAATTATTAATAATTTTCAATTAATCACACTTACCGTAACATATATAGTTAGCCAGGTACATAATTTGGTTCTCTTTAAATGAAGGTAACATAAATTAGAATGCGGTAAAGAAGACTATGTACTTTGTAGCTACATAATTATAAGAGAGGGGCGAAAGAAATGGGTACCTGCTCATTAACTATTCTTAGATATTGCATTCGCACGGGTTTTCTTAATTAAGTATGTAGGTAGGTATAGGTACTACATCCCCCGTTAAATGAAACGTGTTTGCGCAGATTTCTTATTCGAAGGAAACAATCTTTTGCTTTCTGAACTAAATATAGATGTAAGTTTGTACTGAAAAGAGTACAAAGCTAAGAAAGGTCATGGCCTCAGGGTTTTAGTTCTGCTAGATTATGCTCCTAGTAAAAGAGTTCATCTAGGAAAATATAACCATTAGGTCTAATTTTTCCGCCGTCAGCTTTTTTGTGTCGGGTCCTCTTTTTCTGCCATTATGCAGCTTGGTAGTATTGGATGCTGGTCTAAAGACAGTCTGGATAGCGTGGCGTAGAAGTCACGAAATTGTTAAAGGCGATGGCGAGGCGATCTTTGAATCACATTAACGTGATAAGAGGGGGGTTTAAAAAATCAGATGTATATCAGAAGGAACCCTCTGTTCCCCCAGAAATGGTTTCCACCAGACAAAAGACAAAAACAAAAGACGACCGAGTAAAAAATTAAAATTCCGCTTAAGTATTCGCCATCCACGCTAAGGACAAGGAATACATAGAATAGCAAGGTGATTAAAGAAAATTAGGAAAGTTTATAATTAGGACACACCATTGTACTAAAGCCATGGGCTACCGAATAATGTTAATAAGCAAGTTTAGACGCGGCCCGCGCTTCCCAAGAGCAATCATTACTTTACGGACCCCAAATTAATGAAAGCAACAACTTTCAACACATTTTGCTTGAGTTGTAATGGGTTCTGTACTGTTAAGGTATTTAGGAGTTGTTTTAGGAGTGTGTGAAACCCCATCCTAGGTCAAAGAGTGCTTAAACACTGTTAAAAAAGGCCTGGTTGTAAGCACTTTCTTGCTCTTCAGACCTTGTGCCCATAACAACGCTTAGTTGAAAGTCAAATCCATTACAGCAGTATACTACTCGTAAATTCACCGGAGAGAGGGGCCCGTGCCTAAATAATAATAGCCGCACAGGTTGATCGGTCAGGTTAAGCTACGCTTGCCACGGTGGGTCTGTGGATGGGTGGCCATCTCGACATACCGAGACCCCTCCGTGCCTCGGAAAGCACGTTAATCCGTTGGTCCCGGCTGTCACTCGTGGATCTTTGACAGTCGTTACGGGTAGTCAGAAGCCCGAAAGTCTGACAACCAGTCTTACCAAGGGGTATCGTATTACCCAGTAACTGGGTTGTGGAGGTCAGATAGGCAGTCGCTCCATGTAAAATACTGGTATTCAGCTGCATCCGGATAGACTGGAAGCCGACCCCAACATAGTTGGGGAAAGGCTAGGCAGATGATGACTACCCGTAAATTCACCAAACTGTCTACGTAGAGTGATACATAATTAGCTTCTATTAATCCTACTACTTAGACACAGGCCTCCTGTCGGTGAGAGTAGGCTACATGTCTTTGAATTTTTAGTGCCGATGCCATGCCGATTTCCTCACGATATTTTCCTTCGCGTTTTGAGAGCAGTGGTGATGAAATGATTTACACAAAGTAAAGCTTCTGGGTTCGAAATTACGGCCTACAACCTGTAGAGTGATGATTATGGCAATAACCCCAACAATTTTCCTGAAATGAGTCGTTAATTTTAAGGCTTTGCACGATTACTACGGCTGTAGGTATATTCCTTCGGAACAAATCTTGATTGTTTTAATTAATTCCTCCATGTTATAAGTTATAAACCTTTTTAATGAGTTTTAAGCTCTGAAAGAGTACATAGTTAATACCAAAAGGTAATGGAATCGGAGAGACTCTGAAACTTATGTAGATAATATTACTATCCGTAACACGTGCGGATTACTTTCTTTGTTATTAGGGAAGTCGGTAAACTTACTCGTATATAGGTTTCTGTTTCAATATCATGTAAATGTAGGATCCTGCGAATTTGAAACTTGCTTTACTTAGAATGTTGGGACTAGTAATGCTTCAAATTATGCATATTAGACTAGTGTTTATACTCATTGACATTAGTTATGAAAATTACACTACTTATCTACTGTCATTAAACCCCTTTTCATGATCAGCTTTTGGAAGAGCTATAGGCAAGGTGATGCTTAATTTTTGTCTGAAAATTATGCCTATTACCAACCAGTGAACCCGCACTAGGTCCGCGTGGTAGAATACAGACCAATCCCTCTCGAAGAGAGGAGCCCTGTGTCACAGACGTGGAAACACTATTATAGGCTGATAATGTGAGGTTACATGCCTTGAAATACATATAAAATATCTAAATGTATAGGTATGTATATTATACCTTTTCTCTTTCCCAAATAAACACAGACAGAAAACTTTAAACATAATACATAAAAATATAAGCTATCGATACTTCCAACATTAATAATATAATCCGCCTTAAGTTTGCCCCTGCGAACCCTCCCACCCTACAGTACATAGGTACTGAGATACAACTTCTAGACACGATAAGCTTCCAACTTTCAATTACATTGGATGTAATTAAGTGTCGCGTTAGACGACTGGCTTCGACACTATTAAATTGCTAAACTTTGAACGTTTACGGGATCGAAGACATTTTTGTAAGTCGGATCCAGCACGAACAAGGATCGTGGAATGCCCGCTTTAGATTGGAATGTTAATTATAAAGTGGGATATTGTTTTGTTGTTTTTTCTTCACTTTTTGGGCCTTCAAATGTTTGTATCTTTTTCCAGTTTTTTGGGAGGCTTTCTTTCTCTTGTCTCTGAAAAGTATTTCTTAATTCGAATGCCTTACAAAAATCTCATAATTCCTTCTCATTTTCGTAAAGAAATTAAATTATTTGCGTATTAAGGTTTATTAGTGTCTATCATTAATAAATTCTATCGGGCCAGTGGATGTATAATTTGTCTAAACATTAGAAGGAACATTATATTTGGCACTTAAAATTTTTATAGACATATAAAGTGTATCAAAGTCAATAAACTCATCCATTATTAGGCTTCATTAAAATTAATCGAACAGGTTCTCGATTTAGATGAAAAGCAATCAAATTGCGTGTTGAGACATCCAACTTGTATGTGAACTGTCAGCTTAGTTAGTAGGTAGATCTAAAACTCATGATGTATTTAATCGATACTCCTTTCTAAGAAATTAATGCCATTACGACTATAAAACTGAAAATTGACATCACTCATACATTGCCGTCAAACTATCTAAAGAACATAGGTAAATATTTGTAGAGAAATCATGTACTTACAAGATTTCTCTACAAATAATTAGAATAATAAAGAGAGAGAGAGAGAGAGAAAGAATAATATTATAAATATTTGTTGACTAGAAATATATTATGTAGAGAAAACTATTACCTACACATGAATATGTAAACCTTTAGGTACCCACTAAAATGACGCAACAAGGCATGCTTAAAATGAGCATAAGTATTATCATTCGTTTTATAATTTTATATCACTCAGCAAAAGGG
Organism: Apamea sordens; assembly: GCA_945859715.1. Classification (NCBI taxonomy): domain Eukaryota; kingdom Metazoa; phylum Arthropoda; class Insecta; order Lepidoptera; family Noctuidae; genus Apamea; species Apamea sordens. Next base: position 13,191,504 of record OX243996.1, on the reverse strand, counting down.
ATAAAGTACAAGGATAAGTAAATAAAAATGTATGTTGACAACAGCGAATGTCATCCGTAGAAGCCAGAAAGTAATAAAAATATGATTAAGCAATTTTTTCATGCAATTTATTGCTTAATTACGTGTGTAATCCACATAAAAAGCGGTATCTATAAGCCGAAAAACGTGCGTATGAGCTCAAGGTTTAATTAAGGTATCAATACCTATGAGTTTATGTAACGTGAAAATGTGGGGTTTATTCGGGTAGTCATCGCGTCCTACCTTATATGATTCAGTATTACAGTAGACATGTTGACGACCTCTGGCGGCCGTCGTTAGGGACTGAATAGATTCCTTTATGGCAATACCCCATCAATTTTCCGCGCTATTAATAGAGTAGTTAATTATTTAATACGTCTAGCTTTCTTTGGTGCAAACTGTTTATGATAATGTTCAAGAATTAATTAGGTAAGAGTTTATTTATAACGGTGAATACGCATATTTTGCTAGGCATAAAAAGCATAATCAGCCTACACCGTTCCCACTGCTGGGACACAGGCCTCCTCTCGGTGAGAGGGAGTGGGCCGTAATCCACCACGCGGGCCCAGTGCGGGTTGGTAGATGTCACATGTCTTCGAATCTTTGGTTCTAGGACATGCCGGTTTCCTCACTATGTTTCCTTCACCGTTTTGAGAGCAGTGGTAATGAAATAAATTACACAAAGTAGCCCAGCCTGCCTGGGTTTGAACCCACTACCTTCGACACGTAAGTTGGGGTCGTTACCACTGGGCTACCACTGCTCTATTTTGCTAGTGCGTGTGCTAAATACTAAAATGAATGAACAAAAAATCTAATTACGATATTAATGTTATTATAGAGCTTTTATAGAAGTCACGTAACATAAATTAATTTACAACATTTTAATAGAACCATTTACCTACTTGAAAACTATTAGTTATGAGTGGTTTTTCACACCCAACTATGTCGTTTGTACTAATTGATTTCTATTACAGACGATCGTCGATTTGTTGTGCCCATTCCTTTATAAGTAACGATCAGTTTTGATCGATACGTGCTACGGAACGTCTTTTTAATCGTATGATTGTTGAGGCGAAGTGATTCTCTTTACAATTGAGAAATTATTCATGAACAAAGTACCTATAAGCTGAGATTACATCAAGTCCCTATGATATTGAAGATATGTATGAATAGATAAGGACAGGAAACGACGACGTAATTAGAAAGCACTTTTAAGGAATTGACTGCCATCGCGGTCACTGGTGACCGCCAACATTAGATTTTCTATTGCGTCTGTTGTCTGGCAGTCAACGTGTTATGATATAAAAATCACGTTTTAATTTTACCGCTAACCTCATCAAATCTTTATTCATCAGTAGGTAGATTTTTTTAGGGGACTCTTTTTTGCCAACCTTTTCCGTAATCACAAAACAGCTAATGTTACAACAAAATTACGATAAAACACACTTACTAACAAGTTCAGTGAACGCCTACGTTATTATCAAAACAGTTTAATTATAGCCTCACACAATAGTTGGAGTGAACACACATAAGGCGACTCACCCCTAATTTAAGTTCGACTAAGTTTGGAACTGCTTGGCGCCATGTTGTTCTGACGGCATTTAAAATATGCTCACGACAACTAGTAGGGATGGGGTCATTGTAAAAATAATAGCATCAATTTTAGAACTTTGTAAACTTGACAAAAAAATACATAATATTTGATCGTTCGTTCAGCTGATCTATTCTGAAAAAAATCTCACCGTGAAAACTTAGGTGAAGTGAGCATGGAGTGAGTTATCAATAGTGTCAATCCGTAGCATCAGCAGTGCGATTCCGTAACCATCTTACCGTGAAAACTTAGGTGAAGTGAGCGTGGAGTGAGCTGTCATTCCAACAAATGCTAGAGATTGACACTATTGCCAGCTCATTGTAAGATCACTTCACCTAACTTTTCACAGTGAGATTTTTACAGAATCGATCGGCAGGTGGGATGCCAGCTCACTTCACCTGAGTTTACATGGTGATATTTTTACACCGCACCGCAGTTTTCTTTTCTATCTAATTCCACCTTCTTATTTTTTTCTTTCCTGCCTGACCAGACACTAAACGACTTATTAACAAAATTGGAATGTAGGATCGAACGAACAAATACAACTCTCTGCACCTAAATTATTCTAACGCCTAAAACGTTTTCATTTAAACAGTTTTAAATCTTTTTTTTTAACTATGCACTCGAAAATTAATCGAGCTTATCTCCTCGTACCACAAAAATTAAGTTGTATAAAAACACGAATAAAATTACATTCAGCTGCCTACTATGATGACCGTCATGTCAATAAATATTACGATTTCCATTCGAATTTGATATTTGATATTGTAGATAAGCATGTCATTTATTGCTAATTCATAGTATAAGTGTGATTTTAATTATTTTAACGATACAAGTTTTCGCTAAATTATTGAGGTTATCTTTGAGTGTATCTATTGATATTCGAATCTAAAATACTTATTTTTTTCTTTTAAATTAAAAAAAAAACTTGAGACGTGTCAAGGGACGCCCGGATGGAACGAAGTTCAAAGAGAGAGAGAGAGACAGACAGAGAAACACGCGCACGCCGCAGGGCTTACAACTATAGCAAACAGTGTCGTTCCAACTTTTGGTCTTAATTTTTTCCGTCTATCCCCTTTCGCAACGCGCGTTAAGGAATTTCGTTCCAAAAATTGTTAAAACTACCGTTTTAAAAATAGTCAGCATAAAGTAAGTGCGAAATATATATCCGACCAACCTTCGATAAAGGAACTACCGAACCCATTACTATAGAAAATTATTGGAATTCCAACAAACAAAGTAGTAATAAAATCGAATAATTCGAGCAGTATACGACCATTCGACTACGGCCATCTCTACATAAAGCCTTAGTTACACTTACCTGCATGCAACATTGTAGACCCACCACCATAAGTTTTTCTAAATTATCGTTAGACCTTTCATAAATTATAAAAAATATACTCCATTGTAAATGTACGCTTACATAATAACCAGTGGTTATTTAAATAAGGTTGAGTATTTAAATTAATATACATAATATACAGTAAATAGTAGTATGGCGGATACAGGCCTACAGCTGGTCGATTAATAAAATGCACAAAACACATTTTTTTTTATCATTCAACTTTAAATTCTTTATAAATTAATAGTCTGGATATGTTTTATTTAATTCCAATGCGTATCTTATCTGTGAATAAAGAGTGAAGTGTGAAAATAAGACCACCTCAAATTGTGAACCTGTCAAGTCTAATACACCTGTCGCCTGTGGCCCTATTGGTTCACGATAGATTTTTGTTCATGTATCGGTTCGATTGGGGGTATCGATATCGGCGGCAACTATAAACCCACTCAAACCAGGTAACCTTTATAATTTTGAAGACAATTAAAAATTATCTAGCCAACTTATACGGTCAAGAACCTACATTTACAATGAACTAACAACCTATACCAACCTAATTGAGACACCTAGGTCAGAGAGGCAATACTCGTATTTTGAAGAACGGTTGCATACTTATGTCTCAATCTATCAAAAATAACTAAAGAAAGAAAAATTGTTTATTCTGCACAAATAAGCCCCATATGTAACCACGAATAATCACAGTACCTCAATACCTATAATTTACTTACAATTTTGATAAGTGTTTGACATTGATTGTGGGGTGAGAGCCTTGGTGGTCCGTCACACAGGGTAGGTATATCCTAGTACGGACGCCAGTCTCTGACATAGGATCATATTTTGTGCATTGTTATCATAACACTATAATTCCTGTCTCTATGTTTATAACTATGTGAACCTTTGTAAAGAGAGAAAACTAAAGATACCTATATTATTATACCTGAAGTGAGAGGGTGATTAGATTTTCAACGCGTTAAATACGAGAATTGGTCTTCTGTTTTTCAGCCGGTTCCTACAACGAAAGCTTTTACAAAACTCACAAAGTTCAAGCGTTATTTCAGATTTGAAAGTACGAAGTCCCTTTCAATTAATAAATATTTACTGCACCTATTACGAGAGCCTTCACATTTAACGGTTGTGTATGAAAATTAATTACTCGGAGTAATTACTGTTATGATTATGAGCAACATTATTAGTAAATGTTACGAGGTTGTGGCTCGTGCGTTTCAAACTCAATCGTGGCACGGGCTATTTAAAGTTACGGCTTAGTGATTCGAACAATAGGCTTAGGTTATGGGTGGGACACACTTAAGACACATTACATACCTATTACTTATTAGCTTGTCAAATTATTATTGCATGACCTTGACTCCTGATTTTGTTTTCACCATTTTCTTCTCAGTGCTAGTCAGATCGGAAATATGTCGCTCGACCAGACTTCATCTAATAGTGACATGACGTGTATGTAATAGTGATTTGGATATTCTGTTTACAAAACAAACAAAAAAAATATTTCATAAAAAAGAACAAGTTTTCGAATCCATACTAGGTATATAGAACTATATTTCTACGTACGTTAAAAAAATGTAAAGACTTGGGATTGTTAGCGATTTTTAGGAGTTTTCTTTGTTGAGTTGGTTTCGCCATTTTCTTCTTATGGCTAGTCAGACAGGAAATGTCGACTCCATCAACTATTTTTCTTTAAAAAGCATGGCGTGTGAATGTAATTTCGATTGCCTATTTACCAAACAAAAAAATAATTGCATTTTGATTTTGTTCAAAGAATGTTTTCAGAAACTCAAAAAAAATTGTCAGCGATCGCTAGTCTTTTCAGGAGCAATAATTGTATAGGTACCGGCAGTATTCTTTACTAGTTACTACAGTAGGCAGCACAACAGTGGCTAATGAAACTCCGTACTACGTTAGGCCAGCTCAAGGTCAAAGTTTTACCACCAACGCGCGGTCGACTGTACCCGTACACGCATTCGATACCCAAGGATACCTAACTACATATTTAGTAGATACAGAAACCTCTCTGTAAAATTACATTGTATTATATTTGAGACACAATACTCTAAAGCTTGTCTTCACAACACTTTGTTTCAATACACTTGAAACTAATTTCATTACAAAAGCGAAGTACTACATGTTCAAATACATGACATACTTTAATGAAACTATGAATACTAAAGATTAAATATTGGTACAATTTATAGAGAATATGGAAATCTTGGAGGGTAATACTCATGCAAATGCTTCTGTTCTTAGAGTTTATCAGTATTTTTATTACTCTAGTAAAGTAAGAATGAATGAATAACTAAGAATTTGGAGGAAAAACAAATAAATAACTGTAACGGAATACATTAAAGCTTACAATACACCTTCCAATTTATTGTTACGATTCTGTGGCTTTTTGTCAGGAAAAATTGCCCAGTGTAACAATATTTTCTATGTTAGGTCGACAGATTTGTTAGCGATATTGTAAGCAATAAATTGAAAGGTGAATGGCTGAAAATGCTTTTTCGTTCCTTTTGATAAGACCAGCGGTTCCGTGAAATTTCTTCGGTCAGTAAAATTTTAGCTAGCGCAAAGGTTTCTTCAACATGTGTAGGTATAAACCAAAAACCCACTTACTTGGTAGGTAATGACCTCTCCTTTTAATAGTTTCCTTAATGGAATTCGTGAACCTTTTTCTCTGGAAGTATTTTCGCTGTGTGGCCATGATTTTTCTCAGATCTAATGTGACTTGAAATTTTTTACAGGTACTGAGGTATTTTCTTAGAATGAGACATGGTAGTCGAGACGTGTTTTACTACGCAAACTATTTAAATGAACTAAAATTTTATTTCCAACACGTACACAGCACACTGATTCTTTAAGGACTGGTAACGAATATTTCAAATAAAAAATATGTTATTGTCTCCAAAGATTTGTATGTCGCTTGTTAAATTTACGACGCAATAAGGAAGTGTCAATTCTAGTCATATTTTGACGAAAGGGTTGAATGGTATATTGTGTGTTTTTGTTGCTTTTTTACTTTTGTCTACTCTTTTAACGTTTACGTCCGTGTCTTATTGTTATGTGACTATTGTTTCTGTTTTAGAAGTTTTATTATTTGTTTTTATAATTCTGAAGTGCTTTTTGTGTTGTGTCCTGTGTTTGAAAGACGAAATGTGTTTTGGAATGCAATGCATGGAACGCATTTTATATTCAGTCGGGTTTATCTATTTTAAATATGTTTGCTGTGGGGTCTCTTGCTAAACGAAGGCCACCTCCAAGTAAAATAAATGATCGTTTGCCAAAATTAAGGGACTGCTGATGTGAAAAACCGGAAGATCTTTGGAACCCACTACCAATAAGGCGAAAACAGAGAGGCGCTTGTCAATAGACCTAGAAATAATTAGTTCACTGACCTCTAGAACTAGTTTCAATTTTTTTCCCGTACACGTAAGAACACGTTTAATGGAGTATCTATGTAGATAACGGTTTAATTTTCATACTCTCTGTCCTTTTTCTGTGACAACTATGGCACCCAAAAATATAAATCTCTTTACAATGACGCCTTGTAGGTAGTAACCTCATTCTTGGGTTCGTAGTTTCATACTCCAGGACAAAGGCAAGTCAATTTGGCCTCGTATTCTAGGACAAGGTTTGTAAAGAAAATTTCTTTTACAGCCTGAGAAATCGTTTTCGATAAAAATGGATCGCCCCAGAGTACACTGTAGGTACAACTGTATCTACTTCTTACGGCGTTATGTATCTAAATTCTATAGTAACTAGACGCATATATGTATTAAGTTAGTTGCTGAAGGAACACCTATCTATTTAACGACTGAGCTAAGCTGCTAGTCTTAATTTCCGTCCGAGAACCCTTCCAAAACTTTCAGATCGATTTCCATTCTTACCTACCTGACGGCACAAAACGATAGCAACCGAACTGCATCACAAAAATGAAGAATCCGAATCAACATTATCTTCAAACCTAACAACAAACAAGATCCTTGTCTCTAATCAGACACAATACACAACTACCTACCTATAGCTATGCAGAAAGTCAGTATCAACACAGACGAGCCCACGTTCATTGGCAAGGGACATCAGTGCATCCGCATTGCACGCCCAGGACCTTACAACGTTAATATACCGCATTCAGACCATACATCAGTCCATTACGGGTGATTGTGCACGTTGCCTGCATTGATTAAGAAGGCAGTCTGGACTTACATTGTTGTATGATAAATTGAACTTGGTTCAGCGGGAATCTGCCGTCTAGATTGGTTTTGATATGCGGTAGGGAAGTTCGTGGTTTGAGTGGGTTTATAGTTGAGATGGGTAGGTAACTAGTTTTGTTGGAAATGTTCTGAGAACTTGCATGTATTGCAATTTATAGTTAGATATAACGTGAGGATGAGGGTTCGGTTTCGGTAAATGCTTAGAGTACAAAGATGTTCCACAAATATAATTAATAAATGATTAAGACAGTAGTTAAGTATGAAAATAAACGTGTCTAGTAAACGACTTCCAGCTCAAATATTCCTATAGATTCCATTGTCAAACCAATCGAAGTTATTTCTATAGGTAGGTAATCAAATCTGTTCGTAACTACATACAATAATAGTAGTATCGTTACTTACTTTTGCACTTAACGTAAGTATCTAAAATTATCCATAATTTGTGTCATACTCAAACACTTGAAATTGCTTATTTCATTGTAACTGATAATTTTCTGACAGGTTCCTTGTTCAATTACGACTATAATCGTACGGTTCTTGAGCCATTCAATATATCCATAGATATGAATCCAATAGCCAAATAAACAATGACCATTAAACTAGATATTAAACCGTAAATAAAGGAAATCATTTTCCAAACTACACCACCAGTTTTCCCTGTGAAAAAAATAAAAGAACTAGGACAAGCTACCCATTAGATCGAATAGTATACGATCAACGATCCCAATGGTCCCAAAGCGACCGGCATAAAAACGATTTTTTTGTTATATACCAATGTATTTACTTCGAGAAACAATAACAAAGCAATAACTCCATCCAAAGCCATTATGTATGTTTCTAAAATGTAAAGTGGTATATAAATAAATCTATCAGTGCTCCGCAAAGATCCATCAAGTGGACATTTGATGGGTTCTGAACACCTGTGGCATTATACATATAAAGGTACTTTACATTAGTACATACGATTATATTCAGTACTATAATTATATTGCGTACTTAATCTGAAGGTAGAGACTCCATGGTTTCTTAAGTTCCAGGATCAAACTAAAAAATCTTGACTCATGAGTAGGTCGTAGTTTCGATCCCAGACAGGCGCTTTACTTTGTGTGAATTATTTCATCACCACTGCTCTCAAAGCGGTGAAGGAAAACATCGTGATGAAACCGGCATGTCTTAGAACCAAAAAGTCGAAGTCATGTGACATCTACCAACCCGCACTGGGCCCGTGTGGTGGAATACGGCCCAATCCCTCTCACCAAGAGGATCCTGTGGTACAAAAAAAATTGTGATGTGTTTTACGCTAGTTTGAAGTTATTTCAAGTTATTTCTAGTTCTGCTATGAAGTTTTTCCACCTGGAATTTCTCAGTAGCAGCCCAAAATCTGGATGGGTGCCCGGTTGATTGCAACAGGCTCGCCCCCATTACATCGGACTTAAACATAACTAGCGAAATGTGGATGTACAGACGCCAGCACATCAACCTACCCGAAACTGTAAAATTTTCCCAATCAAATTTGAACCTAATGCTTTAGCAATAAAGTTCTCTAATCTATTAAAGAAAATCTATTAAAGAAATTTGACAGTTTCGGGTAGCTTGATGTGCTGGCGTCTGTATTACAGGTACTACACCTCGGCCTCTGCCTCCCTCTCGATTACTCCAGGCATGATGTTATGATGAATTTTCAATCATTAAAATTACTGATACCTTTTTATCTCAGCCTGCTACTTTGCAAAATTGAAATTATTTGTTGTTATATTTTATATTGATAATAACTACTTAGTGAAAATGCCAATAATTAGCATATCAATTAAGACTAACTGCCTTAATGGGTTTCGTGATATGAGGCATTTTGTTTTTTGCTTTGGTGCCTCAATTAAGCTGATATTTCCTTATAATACAGAAACCCGCGTATTTTTTAAAATCTGAATATAAAACTGGGTTGGTCTTTCGAGTCCGTATGGTACGTTTCTAGTGTTACTTATTTCCAGATCGGATTGATCGGATATATTTATGGATAGCACTCCTTTTTAACGCTTTCATGCTCAAGGCATTGTGTTTTTTCATTTCGCTGAAGAAATAATTTAGATATGTTATATCTAAAGCATTTCACGTCGTTACTCAAATTTATGGTCAAATCAATACCTAACCGTGTCAGTTTTTGTCAGATTCATGTCATGTTAATTAAAGCCCGATAGCTGTAGAGCTGTCATTCGGAGATTGAAACAAAGTATAACTTTGTCGACTCGACAAGAAAACAATAAATATATCAGATATTTCTTGCTCTGAGACAATTTCGCATGGCTACCCTACTCGTCCTTTTTGTAGTACATTCACATCACGTCGTACTGCACTTTACTGCAACATATTGGTATTTGTCCCGCACTCGGTGCGTTGGCGCCTTTAGGAAGCATCTATTTTGACGTAATCGCCCCTACGCGATATATTTTATTAATGCACTGGATCAAGTTCTCACAGAGCGCTCGCTAACTTTATTGGAACACGTTCATGTATTGTGTTGGTCTTAAATATGATTTGCTTGATTGTATTTATGTTTCAATACATGAAAGCAATTGGTGCTCATTTTGTTAAATTTATGTTATGGTCATAGAAAAATAGCTGTATTGTCTTCTAATGTTCCTTATAAAGAAAGGTTATAGGTGCTTAAACTACGTATTAAAATCATTTCCTGCCATTACAAACAGCCGGAATTAAAAGGTTAATAGAAATTATATTCGTGTTCCTTCAATTGTGTTTCTCAAATCTTCAAAATATTAAAATAACGAACGCACGAAGATAAAAAGTTTTACGAAAAATGTTCTCAAAATATAATTTTCGTCTGAGTCAGAATCTATTTTTCAGTCTAGCGTAAGCACTAGTTTTAATAAAGAATACGAGCAATTGACTGCCAAAATTCATTGATTAGAAACGGGTCTAGACAAAATAGTAGACGAAAATGAAGCAGTCTTGAAGTGCCTAGATCTGAAATTATTAGTTGGCAAAGATTCGATAGTCGTTAATTAAATGATATATTTATTTATGAGTTATTATTTATTGCAATAGATTCAACAACTTGCTCCAGTGAGAGAGGATTGGTTCGGCAATCACCAGTTACATTTATCATTATTTATTACCAGTCTATCTACTAGCTGGTTTGGTAGCTCGTAATTGACAAAAATAAGACTAGATTTAAATTGTAATTGTTTCTATAAAACTTATCGACATTGTCCCATCACTAATGGGCCAAGGCGTCTTCTTATACAAAGGAAAGCTTTGGTTGGGACAGTTTTCTAGATTTCAATTCACTAAGCTCAGGTTATTTTCATATTATTAATGTCCCACTACAGGAAAAATACATCCTGCTCTTTTCTCTACACTCCACTCTGTTTCCACTTCTCTCTATTTAAAGCTGCTAAGGACCAGTTTACCCAACTATGTCGGGGTCGGCTTCTTGATATAAGCGACCGCCTATCTGACCTCCACAACCCAGTTACTAGGTAATACGATACCCTTTGGTAAGACTAGCTGTCAGACTTTCGGTGTTCTAACGACTCGAATGGACTGTCAAAGATCTATGAATGACAGCGGCGACCAACGGATTAACGTGCTTTCCAAGGTACAGGGGGTCTTGGCATTTAAACGTGGTCACCCATCCACGGACCAACCGCGGCAAACGTAGCTTAACCTGATCGATCGACCCGTGCGGCTGTTATTACTTCGCCACAATCCCCTCAGTTTGGTTTCCGTAAGATATATTTACAAATAAATTAGTACTATTTTAAAAAGAGGTGTGTGCTGAATCGGTTGTCATTCATTTGCCTGTATCCACTTACCAGATGTACCTTTTTACGTCCAAACTTCCTGCTGCCGTGTCAAGTTGTAACATAATAAAATGGGGACAAACGGATAGAAACAACAAGGGTTCCTTTGTGTTATTTGCTTTATTATATAGCTGCTGACCTTATTTTTGAGTAGGTTTAAAGTTTGTTTTCACACTGTTTTTAATACGTTCAATTGAGAATTATACATTTGTTTTGATGATTTTTGGATTGAGTACCCTACTTACCAACAGATTCCATTCGTCCTGAAAGACGTAAGTCTTCTGAATACACTGCGTCTACTAGTAATCTACTATGTTTTAAGATTCAATAGGTATTAAAAATCAATACTCATATCATATAACCATAATCTATAAACAATTTGTTTTTTTAAACAAATACAAATAAAATTACTAGGAACAATTAATATTCAAGTATTCAGCGAGCTTCCAGACAAACTTACACACTTTTATACATACAAAACGCGGGCTTATCCGTCGGCGGAAGCCCCGTCCCCGCACCCCTCGGGATCCGACTCTCATTGTAATGCAAATGTGTCCGCTGTCTGCCTCCAAATTACCCCTACGGTCAAGCGAGAGTCTACCGATGACCAGACATTAGAACCCTCCCTTTTAAAACCAAATCGTCCCCACACTTGTAGTTTTCTTCCACGCAGCACACAATACTCGCCCGTAATTATGACGTATAAGGAACAAAATTGTTTGGGACACCATCAATGGACAGTCACACGCATATTTCATAGCAGATATAGTGTTATGAGAGTTGCTAATGTGGTAGTACGTAGCGTAGGAATGGCGTAGCAATTGTGTGGACAATAATTAAGGGTAATGCGTTGCGTTAACGATACGGGTATAATGTCTTGCGATTTTGTTAACGAGTGTCCTTTGATGATGCTGCGAGCTCTGTTATGTACCTATATTTATATAAATAATTTGTATTTTCCATAGAACTGTGTTCCTAGTTAATTAATTTCAGATTTGGCTGGTATATTAATTAAAATATCATTAAAAAAAATATATTCGGCAATAAAGTAATTTAATGCATATAAACAACCTCATTCAATTCTTTTGAATAGTCAATTTTAGAAAAGAAGCCATTTTGAGCTAATTATAATTTAAAATGGCGGTTTAAAGTGTGTTTTATGTACTGCCATATAACGTTACCACAGAATATTTACATGTCATTAGAGATATTGGTTAAAATAATGAAGTCAGTATTTGGTCAAATCTTGTCAATGTATCACGGACGTGTCACCACAATATTTTAGCTGGATTTTTACCTGGACCTTCACATAATATACATATATAATCCGTAATAAATAGGGGTGTCACAAAAAAATATTTATTAGGTATAATAAGCGCTTGAAACCAGTACTTACCTACATTCCATCCTTTGAATATAATTTGCGGACACCTGAAAAATGTTCTTTTGTGTCCACCTGGACACTTTATCTCCTTTATAAGCGTGAATTAGATGCGGCTTATCCAGGCTTCTATAAAATATTTTAATATAAATGTAGGCACAAGTACGTGATGTGCCTTGTTTTCTATTGAATACTGGTTCTCCGAATGGCGTAGAATTTAATTGTGGTTTGTAAATACGTGTTGCAATGATAAATATAGGGTGGTTATGGTGTAGAATAAAAGTAATTTACGAGAATTTATCGTGGTTACAAGAGTGGGATTAAAAAAATATATTCATGAGATTGTGGGCACTTTTACGAATTTTCTGTTTGATAATTAATTATTCAAGTGACTATGTATAATTTGAATATTGTTCATCTCAGCAGATGGATTTTGACAGAATACTTAGGTACCTACAGGATTTTGACAGAATACTTAGGTAGCTACAGGATTTTGACAGAATACTTAGGTACACATAGGTATTTTTTTAGTTTGAACGTGTGATAGCTCTTTCAGAATGATCCTTTCATTGGTAATGCTACCCAATATTTATTCGAGAGTTTCCTTTTAAATGGACTTTCCAAATATACCCAGGCCATATCAAAGTAGGGTACCTAGGTACTGCAAAAAAGATAAAACAAAAACGAGGTGTTTAGTCCAGACGCTTTCCCTTGGGCACGTCGGGCATACTCCAAGCTTCTTCGCAATTTCACAAAATGCGATACACACCTATATAATATACTCACTACATCTCTATAACTGTCCAGTTTAAAATGACCCGCCATCCCTTGAAGATACAGAGGATTAAGGCGGCGGCAGAGGATCACATTTAAATGGTCAAGTTAGGTTAGACGGAAATAACTAGACAGACAGAAACTAAATTAGAATATTCTCTAGAGCTTTAAGCTTCCGCTAATTTAATATGTCTTGAAGTTAAAACTACGTACTTATATGTTTCGCTTTTCAACTGTTTTAGGTCAAATTATTTTTAAGATGTGTACTGAGTGCGCATTACTATGTGTAGAGTATAATATTACGTAACAAAAGGGTTTCGTAGATGATCACGGATTAAGATCATCTACGAAACCCTTTTGTTACATATCAAACCATTTTCAACTTGTTTAAAATGTTGTATTAAAAAGGTCCGTATATAATTAAAATGCACATAAATATAAAGGCCCAAGATAAACCTCATCGGTACACAAAAAACTAATTTCAGTAATGACGTGTCCAACACTTTAATTTATTAAAATCTTTATATAGATATGTATGTATGACTGACCTACCTAGATAATAGATTATAATAGACCTTCGTATATCAATGGATTAGACAAGAAATTCTACTCAAAATTGTCTTGTAAACTCATCCATTTTATAAATAGTGACCTCTCATGGCCGCTCAATGCTGCATTAAAACATCAAAAATACATGAAATTCCATGAATTCATAGAGGCCAAGTTAAAATGGTTATTGGCATTCATTCTACAGACGAACTGCGGGCGGTATTATGTAAGCAGGCCATATCGATTTATTTTATCCGAAACTGCCGCAATTATGACATTAATTCAGTTCATAAGAGCTATCAATGTTCAAATAGAATGTTAGAATCGAATAACTTTATCCTAGAGAACGAAAGCGTATTCGGACGATATATTTTTTTAGTCTTGTTTATATTGGAAACAGGTAAGGAAAGGTGTGGGACGTTTGCCGAATAAGGCGGTCGTGCACACTCGGCCGAACACAGATAAATTGTATGGAATACACGGATCGGGCGCACACATATCGCTTACCCGAGGGCTCATAGGGACGTAGTTTCCCAGTCCTAAGACCGCAATTGAACCCGTTATGTAGATGCATGTGCTACAAGTTCAACATTTAAACCTTTGAACATTCTATATTGGATGGGCAATTATTTTTGTGGTTTAATTTGCAGTCAGCTCGAAGATTATCATAGTAATTTTTAAGATTATGCTTTTACCTTTACGCTGGTAGGTAATACTATACGACAATCCTTAGGGATGGCGTTTATTTTTATTTCTCTTTTAAAGGCAATATTAAAAGGAATTGAATATCTGAGTTCCGTGGGTCATTCTAAACGTATATTGGGTAAACTTAACGGCGTGTCACGTGGCTAAATGAACGATTGTCAGCTGCTACTAAAATCGCTAAATGCTTTTAAAATGTTCATATATTTATTTGATATTTTATTCATTTGATTCTCGCGCGCTGCACATACTTTCGTCATGACAAGTATAGGCATGCCGACGTTCTTTCTGAGAATATTGAAATGAGGATAAAAAGTTGTGGAACGTGGTCTACGCAACAGAAATTAAAAGAAAAAAAGACATAATTGTTTCTTTCAAGGTCCTAATTATCCAGCTGAGCGTCCATTCATAATTTAGTGTCTACATTCACTCTTAGCTACCTACGTAAACCTTAGGCCTAAGACGAGGCTCATTTGAAAGGGTGATTAGCTCAGAATTTAACGGAAAAGGGCTGAATTTGTGGCGGACAGGGGCTCATTAACTGACAATCTCTTTAAATCACTTGTGGATCCTCCCGGTGGACCTCGGCTGGCTTATTACCGGGGGTGGCTCCGGAATGGCAGGAGGTATTAAGAAATTTTAGCTTTTAGGTTATATATAGGTACTTACCGTACTCAATGTGCAGGTATAATATTATGCTACTTTTGGGGTGGATAATTTTCTAGTAGTATTCTCTTATATTTCTGGTGTGTCAATGTTGTTGGACTCGCTAGCTTTTACGTTTTACCTACTTAATACATAGTTGAGTTAGGCTTTAGGTAACTATTTTAATGTTTATGAGTTTTTAACTTTAAGTAATTTGCAATTATGACCAATAAAATCGAACAGTTTGCTCTTAACTTACTCATCAAAAGTACCAACAAAATAGCAAACCAATAGGAGCACAGCAATGCACCTTACATTTACTGACAATCTTTAACATACAGTTAAGGAACTGCGCAATATCACCTAGCACTTCCATAAAACCCAATTTAGGAACATAAACTTTACTTTGTTCAATAGATATTCGTTCTTCATCAACTTTAATCACCAATAAATGCACAACAAAGAGCGTTTATAATAGCAACACAGGCTCTAAGTAGTATGTGAACAAGCTTAATGATACCACGAACAATATACTCTTTCGCCCCGCTATATTATTTTACGGCCGCGAATTTTATCTCGTTGCCTCAACGCTGAAAATAAACGCAAAATATTTACATGCTATTTGCATTCGCTTAAACGGTTTCGTGTTCGATTTTCGACTTTATTGTTTAGTACATAATGATTATGACATAGTGTGTCGTGTTTGTTTTCGTACACATGCTGTAAAGTATTACTGGCAAACATAGGGTTCCGTACTGTGTAATGTTGTGTGTGAGCAGGTTTTATGTGCAAACGCTGCTTGCCGCGTTTTGTAGCGAGAGACGTGTTTTGTTGATTCTTTTTCTTAGTCTAACCGATTATTGCTTTTTCTTAACAAAAGCCTTTGGTATACAGTGAACTCGTAACCTATGTAGCAGTAGGTTTTTTCGTTGTATATGTTGTTGTATTAATACACGCCAAAGCTTCTCTAGAATTCTCATAAGACGATAAAGCTCCTTTACAAAGTCAATATCTGTTCTTTATTCCTTGAGGTTTCAGTATTAAATTCTGACATTTCTTTCGGTCCAGATATCGCCTTATTTTAATATGTCCAGACAACGTTACAAATAGATGAAAACGGTGACTTTTCTTCAGTGGGAGGCGTTTTCAGGTGATTTCGTTAACGTAGAGTCGTTTGAAGTAAATTGCATTGTATAGCGATAAACATGGGGTGACAACTGACAACCTACCCAATTTTAAACCGCTGTACCTACCTATCTACAAGGGCACCATTGATCTTCCCCTAACACAAGAAGGCCATCTACTTCATTCACTACGCACGTGAATACTAAGTATCTAATTTTGATTTTTCAACAAAGCCAACGAGGATCCGAGTTCTGCTGATCGATCCGGCCCCCTTGGTTCCGGTCGAAGCTAAAACTCGCCGAGCGTTTTTAAAATCCCCGACTCAAAACCGACCAGCGTATCCTAGGACCTCCGCCCCCGGCGGCCAACATAAAAACGTAACGAAAGACTACGCTGGATAAGTGTCAAACGGGATCATATTAAACTGGATACGTTATCTGCAGCAGGTAGCAGAAAGCTAATTGTGTATTCTTTCCTCGCTTCCAGCGTCCTTAATCTGGCCTGTTTGCCGTTTTCCCCCACCCCTTTTCAACCCCCCGGCGCCGCACCCCAACTAAGCGGAAAGTTTTAAAACACAGTATTTATGCAGATTTTACGCACTTGTTTTTATTGTGCGAATTAGGTAGATTGCATGATAACGATGTCGTTGAAGTAGGTACGGCTCTTTAATTAAAAACTAAAATGAATGGCGTGTAAGCAACTATTTACTAAATTAAAATTGTAGGTAGCTAAATGGTAGGTAGAAACATCGTGTGTCGTACAGCGACATAGAACTAAATTAAGTTTTATGTTATTAGCTTCGTGCAGTTAGTCTAACACTGTTGCAAGCTTCAATAAAGCAATTGAAAGGTTAGGTTAGAACAACTACACGACGCTTAAATTTTCCACCTTGTTTAAACAAGCTGTAATCGACACTCTCAGAGTTTACCTTTCAACGTTTATTAGTTAACACCACGCTAGGGCATTAAAAAAGCAAATACGGCTAATAACGTCAATGGAAACTCGGTGCTGTGTAAATACTATTTACCATTTCGTTTAACTTAACTAAGTGTCGATTTAAGGGGGATTACACTCCATTCTTGCGCGGGAAAGATAACCGTAATTCGATGGCGTACATTAACAAGTAAATTGAAGTACTGTAGGTACGTATACATAGATAATCCACCTCTGTAGTTATGTTATAACGCTGCAAACCCAAACATAATGCGGTAGGACCCAATAACGGAGGCAGCGGTAGTGAGAAGGAAATTGCTCGGGAAAAATTTGCATTTTTATTGAAATTTCCACTCTTGGTCGCGGATGAAACTATGTCTCTAAATACGTACCTTAAGCTTTGTATAAGCGTGTTTGTTGTACGTCTGTGTGACTCCGGGCTCGTACCGCTCCCGGGCGTGTGAGTGCGGCGGACGTAGGGACGCTCCACAGGCTCGCTACCGGTAATTGTCGATACTGTTCTTAATTAATCCTTATCAAACCCACTATGACAATTACCGGATAATTGGAAAGCTATAAATTGATACTTTATGTTACTTTTATGGACTCTACCGATATCTGAATACCATGAATCTTCAATTATATACGGATAGAATATTCAAAGGTTTCTAATAATTATGAATGTATCTGAGACATTAGCATACGGATTTTATTATTGCTTTATTACAATATCGATGTGTGATGCACGTCCCTATAGCGGACGGTAGACAATTGCTATACAAGTTCCTACCTATAGGTACGTAGTTGACTTTAGGGAAGGGATCATAATAGGAAATTTTCTCTGGCGAATATGCGCACAGTATCCGATACCCTTTTCACTTGTATTGTTTTTATTTTCCAACCCTAATGAAAGAACTTGCCTCGTCTGTATTGCAATTTCAATATATTGGCTTAGCAGCGTTCGATTCGCCACGTATTCCGTAGCTGTTTTTTCTTTTCGGATATAGTTTTGACATAAAAACAGAATGTTTGGGAATAGATACAAACGACTCTAATGTATGTAGGTTAGACGTGCCTTCATGTTATGACGCATAGCAACAAAAATACCAACTTTATTTTATATACTTAGAGGGCCCGAATTTCATGGTTATGTCAAATAAAATGTAACAAATTGGCAAAACGTTTTGGCACGCTTTTAAAATGAAAGTTCCAAAAATGAATGCCCTTATTTTTGCGATTCACATCAAGGTAAACCCGCCAATGTGGGTAACGAAAACGACAGTTGTTTTAAAACAGCAATCTGTGACGTCTTTCTAGAACATTTTCCTTCAGTTAAAAACAATTTCCAATATGTTTTCAGCGCTCAGATTACTTTTCAACTACGGTTTTTATTGTTATTAGGTTGAATGCGTTACGTTGATACCCGTCGTGACACAAATACCTATGACAGCCGAAAGCCGATACCGATACAAGATTTATGCCCTGACAAACAAGGGCATGAAAAATAAACTTTTTGTTCATCAGCTGTAAATGTCTCCACAAATTGACCATAAATTTCTGCTCTATTAAAATTTATTGCCCTCAAAACGTTTATTGTAACATTACGTAACATGGTAACCCTTCCATAGTCATAAAACAATGCAGGCACAACACGGGCCATGCGAAAAAAATGATTCCAGGTTACATAACACCTGGCATTTAAGGCCATATTTGCATGACAGACTCGATTCGATTTTATGACACAGGGGGCAGTGTTTTACGATCCCTTATCGAATCAAAAATTTTCTCCAGGACAAACAAACGTGTAACTTCTATAAAGACCTAATTTGAATTACAACCGATAGCACGATAGGATCACTCGCTCACAATTTCGTTTGTTTTCGTTAACCAAAAGGCCTTATTGTTTTATGAATGTCATAAAATTATCGTTAATTATATAATTACGTGTGAACTTTGTAGATATTTACATTGGTCATAATGTTCGCTTATCTTTATTCTTGACAGTCGTTAAATTTTCATGTTCCATATAAACTTGTGTGAAGAAGACCGTAATCAAAGGATAATTAAGTAAACACTGTAGTACGGAATGTCAAAGCGAGATTGCAACTACGGCCGCCCTATGTATTTCGAACTCATAGCCAATGCAATCACTTGATGTAAAATCCTTTGACAGTCGACACGTATCTTTCTTTTTATTCAAGATAAAGCAAACACCGCTCTGAGCAGATAAAGAGGAGAAATCGACCGCAACTATATAAAGGTTTGCGGCGATAAAAATACCGTGTTTATTTGCACGTCCTACATCAGCTCCCTTAACCTGGAAAACTGACTTAAACGCGCGTAGAGCGATATACAAAAATAAATCTCACATGGAAAGATATACGACCGATTTTCCAACGTAACACCTCATTCGATAATGATATTTTAAAACTTTCAGCAAGTTGAACTTACATTCCCCTGTATCAGTAAATTCGGATCCCAATCTTGAACAATTTTTTTCCTAAAATCGTGATTTAAAAACGCAACCAATGTACATTCTTTAAAATCGAGTACCCGGGGTGAGTTTTATGCATTTTATTGTTTTAAGACCAGGTGGTACATGTTACGTCAATTAAAAGTTAAAAGGATTAAGCGCTTAATACCGCGTAAATATTTTCCTTTGTTTACTGCTTCAGATAAGGATGTTTATTATTTAATCGTTCTTCACTTTCAATTTTCTAATGCAGACTTATTTTCATAGCATGTACGAGTTTCAGAACGAGTAAACAGTACTAAATTTACAATACTTGCGTCTACGATGTGGATTTTCCAAAACTGATAGGTATTATATGTGAGACTCGTATAACATTTGAATAGCTCCGATATTGAAATTCACCCTTTTCGCCCTTCATAAAAATGTGCATTGTGCTATCGTAAAGTGATCCACTTTATTATTACGAATGCGTTTTGTAGATAAAAGCAACTGCACACGCTGTGTTCGTTCGTTTCGTGTACTCACTGTTCGTGTGGGACAGAGATGAACTTATTTTGTGAACTCGATGTTTCCACACTGTCGCGTATTTTAAACGCGCTACGACAACAGTCACGCCGGTTGAAATTTTCTATTAATTGGCGTTTTTAGTGCTTTTTGTCGATGCCATTCTATGGGTTAACGTGATTTCGTATCTGTATTGTCATGTAAGTAGAAGTTTATTTGACATTGTTATGACACATTTATATTTGTGAACGACGAAAATCTACTTCAAAGTAACGATTTGTTTTCGTAGAGCTAATCCTACACAGATGTTAGTGGCGGCATCCAGCGGTTTGTTACATATCTAGCTATTAAATACTATTTTATTCTCGTCGTCACCTACTTTCCGGCTTGGAGTCGATTATTCTCTAAATATAGTCTCATTTATTTTTATTTTGCAAATAAAAGCAATTCAAACGTCGATAAAGGCTCGTTGAATTGGATGCGAAATGTATGCTAATGCCACCGCCGAGTTGGTACAATTGACGAAACTTCCTCCGGCGGTATCGCTCGATCATATAGATAGACGTTAACACGGCCGGTTATCAGCGGAGCTCATACGAAATTCCAATAAAGAACACCATGAAAAATTCAATAGGTCGATAGCCGAAGAACGAAAGTGAAAAAAAAAACGAAAACAATAACGTACATTTAATCAGTATTCAGAGCGCGCTTGTGTCCACAGCTGGGATATTTGGCAAGGGGACAAATCCTGCGGTCGGCCGAGACGATATTTGGGCGGCTCAGCAGTGCATCGTCACCCGGCCGCCTGTTGACACTCCATGGATTTACAACGCGATTAACGACGTATACATTATGCAAGGCATCGGCGTCAGTGATCGCTCGACCAAAATAACCAACACGAGTATTTTGAGTGTACACTGATTTATTGTGCCCTGGGATGCCACTTGGGTATTGCTACGATCGCTCACCCAGTTTTGAAACAATAACGGCCAACAAATGGTCAAATTAATAAAAAGTATTGCCCACATAACAGTAACGTCTATATAAATAACAGTCTCGTTTGTTATGCACTTAAAATTCGCTCGATCAATTGTCGGGGATCGCCACTAATCATGACAATAAAGAGCCTTGTCCGCCGCCTCTATTGTCGTAAATAAACTCATTACTCGTAGCGGGCGGCGACTCGGTCAAATACCTGTGTTTTAAATCAAACGCAATGTATTCGGGGGCGATTTGTTCGCCCGAAATGGTTCCTTTGTTGAGGCTAATAAATAATTTAGTGGTCGGGCGGACGATCCATGAATTCATGCTCTGTTGAACTCCTGTAAATTTTCATTTGCAGTAGCAACACGATTGTGCATCCGATATTATTTATGAAGCGATTTTTAAGTGGGTAGTGACATCAAAATCACGATTAACGTTCCGTATAAACACATGCCCATTGTTGAAATAAACATAAAATCTTATCTTGTTAAGTTCATCAATACATGCATATAGTATGTATGTAGGTAAATGCTCGCACATCGCACACAATAAAAGGGTAAACCGCAAATGAAATAATCCAGCAAGATTATTATCAGCTCGATGTATTATTTATTTACCTTTATGTTGGTAGTTTAAGAAAACAAAGAGTGTATTACATTTAAAATTCAATGTAAAGGCACATTCAATTACGGGTAAAGAGTGTGTTTTAACATACCTATATTTTCGTGAAAGAGCAAACGTCTCGCCCGCCTCCCACGATTTGCATCCACGTGAAGCTATCTGCATTGTCGTACAAACTGCTTTTTATTCAGAACACACACCTATCGTTGTAAACACAAAAACTAAACTATCTATTTACTATACAATTGTTGTAAAGTCGGCCGATAATGATCGGATTAGCTTTATGTATAAAACATTATGCCATGTACATTATCTATTTATTATGTAATATATTCTATCGGAAACTTATCTTTTTTATTAGTTAGGTGATCATTTTCTTCTTGTCAAATAACTTATATAGATAAGCTCGAGTAACGCGCTGTCACTATTCTGCTTTCAAAATAAATTCTTCAATAGAAAACAAACCTTATCTACCAGTTTTTTACTCTGTGTAATAATTTACACAAGCACTAATAGATTGCGACTAAAAGTCGCGGTAATATTTTTTATAAGCAAAATACTAGGTTAAACGCTACAACGTGTAGATGTTGACTAGATAGTGTAGCAACCTACATGTACAGTTCGGCGACCTCGCAAGGCCGGAATCCGTCATCCGTGGGTCAAGGTCACGTCGCTTCATGTCACACGTCACACGAATATCTGCATCTGTGATCGTCTACATTGATACTCGGATCCAGTGATGCATTACAGTGCGAATGAGGACTTTATTCCACCGTATTAAGACTTATGTAGTCCAGTGCATCGACCCCGCCACACTGTACGGCTTCAAGATGTTACTTTCGTTGGTATTTTAGATGTTGATAAACTTAGGTGCGGTTATGTAGTTGTTTGTTTGTTATATTTCTTTGTAAAATTACGTAATGTTTTTATTTAGTGCGTTCTTGAACTTGACCGCGGAAACCAGGAAAAGTAGGTTTGGTTCTACGGAAGTGTTAGATAAGTATCAAAACACGTAGTTTTTAAAGCAAATGGGGTTATTTTTAGGACTAGTTATCATTTATTACGTAGACACATGAAAACGTAGGTTATCACATTCTTTCACGCTTGAAAACGTTATAGACATGACAACATTGTAATTTTTTGTGTTAACAGATAAAACATGTGTAATTTTAGTTAGTTTAACAAATAAGTTCTCTGCTTAGTAACCAGTACCTAACCACCGAGTCATCCAATCAATACAGAATACCTACCTACGTTCACGGTACACATGGCGGGTGTTGATTCACCCACTTGACTCCCCGTAACGGCATCCCATACAAGTTGTCGGCTGGCTCGATCTCACAGATGGCTCAGATCCCCCTTAATGTGGGGACATCGCTTCTTTGTGTAACCTACCGTTATATTATACCGAAAAGAGTGAATATACTTACTTATTTAACCTGCCGATCCGGGAGCGAAGATAAACTTTTTTTGCTGACCAATTTTTTTTTTCAAGCTGGCCTCAATCTCAATGTTGTGTCTATGTTTTACCAAGTAGTTTTTTGCGTGCGGTACCTTCATATAAAGAAACAAAAATGATTCTGCCGACGTACCTACGCATGTGAACCAGTTTTGTAAAAGCTGGCTATCTAAACGAGAATAAATTGATGAAGTAATTACCAATGTACTAAGTAATTAATGCACTCGAATTTGATAACACTTATTGAAATGGCAAAACACTATTTTAATTGCATAAATAACTATTTTAAATGGGTTAGAAAATTGTCTGTGCATTCAGAAGCAGTCATGCGATAAAAATTTAAAGTTACCTACGAATAAAAAAGGGTAGGTAAGTTAGTTGAAGGTAGCAACACAAACAACGCAGCCATACATAAATCGATTAAAACTTTTGACAGCCTGTGACGCAGAACCTGATTATAATCATAAATTGGCGATTTTAAATAAAAATTATACGTACACCGGACCAATCCATGAACTAATCACATAAATATGGGGGAACAACAGATGGTGTGCCCCACGTCGCAGCCCCACCTACATTTTTATTGGAAATTTCATATTTTACAACAATAAATTTTAGAAAAGAGAATAAAAAAAGGAGAGAAACAACCGTCGGCATCACAAAGAGGCGATATAGTTGTTAAGTCCAAGTGGTCAGGTGGTCCTTAATTATTTAAGATAAAAATATGATAGTACTTCATTAACTTTGTTCGGATGATTTTTTTAATCATAAATAATATCCACCGACGCTATATAACGAGCGCTATGATGACTTATGGTAGCTAGGTACGTCAGTGCTCTACGATAGATTAATTTGTAGAGATAGTTTATAATTATGTAATAGTTACATTTGTTTTGGTGTATTGGTTGATAATTGAGTAAATTGGCTGTTTTAATGTTAACCTGTTTAGCCAAGTTGTTAATGAACTGCACCTTTGTTCTGTTTTGACCTTGTTTCGGGTCTACGAAAATTGGGTCTACGGCGTAGCACTGGCACCTAGCCGTAGCAGTATTTAAGCAAATAATATTATGTTTTGTTCTTTTTGTAAATCATGGTGCATAAATGAAAAAGGGAACTATGTAAAGGACTCACAGCATTATATTTAGGTACAATAAATGGGATGCACAAGATGAGTATCTTTCAAGTCACAAGTTTCTTGCAACATTAATTTACTACTAAAATTTTAATTATATTGACCACATACATTAAATACAATTGCAAAGTAAAGTTTAAGTTGTAACCAGCAATGAACTTTAATTTCTGCCGCCCCACTATTACCTACTTATAGCCAACTCCAATATACGAGTATTACATACAAGTAGGTATAATTTAAACACTGTGGTACAGGCAGTTTGCAAGAGTACCTACATAAATTCCTTTCACTGGAAACCCTTTCTATGTTAGATGAAGTCGGGCTACAATGTTGTTCATTCATTACCTATGCTTAGGTACATCGTTACATTTTAAGCTCTTTACGTAGGCTGAGAGAACTTACCTGCATCTGGTAACCAGGCTATAAAAAGGCAAGAAGTACTGCTTACGCATACGACCTTTTTAAATAGAAAAAATCTGGATACTTATGCAGGATGCATCTTTCATTTATTTTCCAAGACTGTATTACGGCTGCCTTTGTCTGCAAGTTTATTAGGAATTCCTTTTAAATTTTCTATAGCTACTTTTGCTCACAAATAGCTGTTAAATAGAGAAATTTCACGTTGAAAGCCTATTCTGATACCTCGATGTAAATTCTACATTACTTTAGAAAACATCTCGTAATTTAACACTAGTCGAGTCGGGACGACAAAAATCAGCAGCCAATTAAAATCTCTCAACCTATCAGTGTCGAGTCACTTGAATTTTAAATGTTCCCCCTTGCCCGGTTAGGGTGCATCCTAAAAGCTTCTAAAGCGATAATTCACAACGCAAGAATGCGAGCCGACAAGGATAGGCGCGTGTACCAAGCTACAAAGTTAGTAGTGCGGGTTGTGTGACGTGTGTGTTCACCGCATAGTGCTTAGTATTCAGTGTGCGAATAGTCAAGAGATATTTGTTAGTGTGTAGTAATGGTGGAGTGTCATGGCGCGGTTGACGTCACTCAGCCAATGAGCGTGCAGAGCGACGCGATGGTAGCGCCACAAGATGGCCGCCGTCGGCCGGCCGCCGCCGCTTTTGTTGTGTTTAGGCCTAACCATGGGAAGAAAATTCAAAATAATACTGAATTCGTAGACAAAGACGTGCCGAAATGATCTAAAAAAATATTTTAAAATGTCTAGCTTCTATTCAATTCGTGAAACCCGTAATTTTTGTAGAGGAAATAGTGTAAATTCTGTGATGTTTTATAACTCAGGTAAGTGTTTTATTTTATTTTTTCGATTTTCCTTTGTGTTTTATCAACCAAATATTTTTTTTTAAATTGTTTCCTACATTTTATTGAATTATGTGGACTTCATCGTATTTTATGCCTTAATTATGTCCTACCTAACCAGAGGTTGTCTTATTGGGATTGTTTGATTTTAATTAATTTTTACGCATTTTATTTTAAAATATTTCTTCTAGATTTCAATGACTCTCCTGCTTAATTTAAATCCATTTAGGTATATTGGTTCCTACTGTCTATACCTAACTTGTATTTTTTTTATGTATTTCCTATTATTACCTGATGATAACCTTGTGTCACGACTTTTAATTTAATACATTTTCTGTTTCTAAAACGAGAGACCACGCTAATCAGTAGGTAAATAATAAAACTATACCACTAGCTGTTAATTTAAACACTAATTTATATCATACGGACGCCATTTATTTCAATCGCAGACTACATTCGATCATAATTATATCGTTAAAGACTCATAAACATATCGCCGATGAACGTTCATATGCAAGTCGTATTGCAAAATTATTGAGCAGAGAACATGACAATTAAATCTTGTGAATTTATCGCGTTCAGTGCCGGCTCACGAAACAACGTGGGGATCAAAGACATCCCTTTTAAATGCTGTTTATATTCATAAAAACTTGATTAGGAGTTGCTGTGTTTATTGATCGCATATGGCGTGAAAAAGCGCATTGGTTTTGGGGAACATGAACAGGCTGAATAAACGAGTTGTATCCACAGCGATACAATTAGAAATATCTCGCGAATTAGATGCAACGAAGTGTGAGTCACGGTACAAGAACTGTTCTCTGGCGACCTAGTAATTGTTATGTATTGGCAATTAACGTATCTCTGTTTATAAATGGTTAATTGCAAACCAGTTATCTGATTATTAATGATAAAGCCTTTTCTGGGGCACTGGTAAAGTAATTGGTATTAGATTAAGTTGTACAAACAGCTGATTTGTAATTTACTTAACTAAACAGGTGCCTACGCACCGGTTTAATTACATATGGTTGTTTAGGTTGATTCTTGCTGATTTCTATAGCCAAAGGCAAACACCTACCTACATAGCGGCAATAGTTCGATTCTTGTTAAGAAGGCTTTTGTACACACACATAGGCATATTTTATAGGTTTTTAATTGCAATCAATCTGAACAAAGGCCAATCAATATAAAAATGCTAGCTGTTTGTTTGTGGAACTTGGCCTGCACTACCGTGCATCCAAACACAATAATAAAGCCATTATTACTGTTACAAAACGTGGTATTCGCAAATAAATCTTCATTTTTTGTTGCAGGGGTCGTCTGGTGTCTGGTCCCACCCCATTTTTTTCCATTTTCGACCCCACCCCCTGGGCCCTGGGGTTGAAGCCGTTTATTCATTCATTTGACCATCGACCGCGGAAGAGCACACTTTCAACTGGAAAAAATGGTAAAATTGGACTTCTTATGTTTCATGATGATGTCGGGATGATCGTTTAGAGGTAAGTTATCGGGATCTCTGGAGGAGAGATTTGCTGAGGCTGTGAAGGTGAGTAGGTACGTTCTTTTTGTTAGAATAAGGTTCCAAAGCGGTTGTATTTTGTGTCTTCTATGTTTAAAGAAAATTGTTCAAATAAAACACTGTTTACGAGTAGGTGGTTGTGTCTACCTATAATTAACCAAGGTTATTTTTTTAAGCTAGTTTTTAGCTAAAACTGAGACAATTTCTAGTGTGAAATCTTTGCAATTTTGTGCAAATGTTTGCCATCCGTTTTGTAGGTAGGTAGGTGTCTTCCAGGTCTCCAATCAAATTCATCTAGGAACCTACAAGAATCTTCGAGTAAGTCGGTACCTCTGCTAAATTATTATTGGCGAAACGATTTTCTACGCCCATCTCAACGTTATAGTACGAACCTATAGATACCTACCTACCTACAATAGGTCGTTGTAACCTATACCTACAATTTGGGTGCCTAAATGACCGAATTAGGACGAAAAGGGGGCCTGTGCGACCCTGATAAGTATTTTAGGCAACTTAATGGGGTCAGGAGTTCTAGAGATTTAGATGATAGACCTTTTGTCGGTTAAGGCTGAACTAATTATAAGGACCAAGCCATTAAATTGAAATTCGACCTTCCTATTGGAAGAGAAATGCTATAAACTTTCATTTGTAACATGTGAGCTTACTTGGGTAGAAATACAGATTATTTTTTATCACTACCTAGATTCTAGAAAAAAAAATATCCTAATATATTATTTTCAGCCGCAGACATGAATGCAAATTTTCCTCTTTTTCTGATAAAAATATCCAACAACAGTCTCATATCTTAAATAATAATAAAAAAAAACAATGCCGTGGTTACAAGTGCTACGCGCGCGTAGCAACCACAAGCGCCACCTGGTGCAATCAGTCGGAACCAAACATAACGTGCTTTCTGAACACTGTGGAGGATTACGTATTTAGGCGGTAGCCCATCACATTATTTAGCGGTCTGATGATCCATGGCTTAAACTTATCAAATAAAAATAAAATAGGAATAGACGTGGCGGTTACTTTTAATTTGTTTGTTTATTTATAAGTAGGTGACTTCAGTGTTCACACTTGAGATGGAATTAATGTCACAATAATGTTTTCTTATCAAAAAAAGCCAAAGTTAGGTAGGCATAGGATGCTATGCCTATCTAACTTTGGCTTTTTTTTCAATCGCAGACGCAGACGCAGTAGGTAAATAGATATGGAAAATCTATGCACCTACCTAATCTAATATCGCAATATATTCGCCAAAAATGTAAACAAATATGAGTTTAGTTAAAATAACTTTAATTCCTACTTAATAAACTTCAGTTTACGCTACAACTTCAAACATTTTTATAACTTTTTCAATAGTTAGTAGTCACACTGAAATCAACTCAATTCCCATTAAAATAAAGTTGATATTTGTTTAACTTGAAATAACGTCAATTTGAAACAAATAAATTTTGAATATAAGTACTTACGCAGGTAGATACACTTTTTTGCACAAAACACGATAATTAAAACCTACGTACCTATCTAATAGTCTACCAATTAAATAATAATAGTTACACCCATCTGATCGATCCGGAACACCAATTTCCGTTGACCTGGCTACAAGATCTAGATAGGTCGTTTAGCTACCCACCTCCTCGCTTAGTCAGCAATATTTTATGGGTAACGGCTGCCTGAATATCTAGGACGGCTAGTTCCAAAATGGCTGAATGAAATACGATAGATAGGGAAGTAGAATCACACTGATAACACCTTAGAATGAATCATTTAATGTGTTATGGAATCGAGTTCTTATTGTGAATGGAGTTGGTAAAAATAGGTAGTTTATTTTGTTCAATTTGGGCAAACAAATTAACATGCGATGTGTGAAAATTATGATATTGCTAAAAAGTAAGTAGACACTGCGATGATGCTGGTGTTATATGAGGCTGATAGAGATGTATGGAAGATAAGACGTGCTATGCCAGTTACGGTGATTCCAAAACTCAAACTCAAAGTCATCATCATCATCTGCCTAGCCTTTTCCCAACTATGTTGGGGTCGGCTTCCAGTCTAACCGGATGCAGCTGAATACCAGTATTTTACATGGAGCGATTGCCTATCTGACCTCCACAACCAAAAGTTACTGGGTAATACGATACCCCTTGGTAAGACTGGTTGTCAGACTTTCGGGCTTCTGACTACCCGTAACAACTGTCAAAGATCCACGAAACTCAAAGTATTTATTTCAAATAAACCAATTACAGGCACTTTTGAATTGTCAAGGCGTCGGTCAGTCAGAAAGATGAAGCTAGTTGCCCTTTCCAAAGCGTAGGTAGGTACACTTTGGAAAAAAATGGGCAAAAAAAAAATTTGGCCAAATAAATTAAGATGAGGGTACGAAGATTATAATTACGTTTAAAAATACCTCTGAAGCCTTATTTTAATCATCAAAACTCCTTGATGCCAGATTTGGCAGCTATGGGTTTTTTATTATCCAAGATGATGACGATAATCATTAAAATTACAAAAAAATGCTGTAAATGTCAAATAATATTTATGAAATTTTTTAAAAGCTATAAAGTTTTATTTTATGGAACCATAGTTCCGGTTTTAAAAAGACATCGTTAATGTTAAAATTAGGTCATCGCATTGATCTATTTCGTTCGTTTTAAAGATCTTGATTTTTATTATACCTGCTATTAGATATCTGCAAGTTGAATGTTAAAAATATGCTTTTTTACCGTCAATGTAGTAGTTTTTTATAAAGAATATTGTTTTATGAGCCAATCGATTCAGACTTATTTTCTTAGTATCTATTTAGACGGGAAGGTATCTTTAAAATTGACATGTTAATAAAAGGGACTAACTGACTCTTCAGATTACTCAGTAATCTAGCTAGGAGAGGAGCTATTCACCCAACAATTCGTTTTACCTATACCATGTAATCAATAATATGCATACTTTGTAAGTCCATCATGTATTACAAAACCTTTATGTACCTTAATAGGTAAATTATTATATGTATTATTAATTTATGGAGTCAAAGTTGTTTTTTGTTAAACATAGGTGTTGTAAATAAAATAGTTACAGACCAATATCAAATTATTATTATATTCCACTATTGGAAGAAACTGGTGCCTGAAGTAGGTTTTTGAAGAAGCCTGTGTTACAGGCCACCAGCCAACAGCAAAACGATACAGTAAAAGGTTTAAAGACAATTTTGTGTGAACATTAACAACATACCATTCATGGTACCAAGAAGATCACAAAAACTCAATCAGTTTAAAGTTCAAAATTATTCATGTATTAAAAAAAAGCAAAATTAAAAATGGACAATCATTGGTTCATATGAAATAAAAAATCAATAAATTATGACCTAGGTACTTATAGATACAGTCCTAGGTCCTTGCCTACTTGCAGTTCATGAGTCATCATCTACACGTGAAGGACGTTTCTGTTTTATCGCTTAGATAATTCCTATCAGAAATGGTGAAATGTAGGTTTAGGTAAGTACTAGGTATGGGTACACCTCTGCATAACTCTTCGGGGGGAAAACAGGCGTGATGTTATTTTTAGTTATGTGACAATGACAACAATGTAACAATATTTAGTAATGTGTAATAATCAGAAACATAAATGATCCTTTACAGGAACATACAAGTTAGGTACAAAAACTTGTAAAAAAATAGAAATTTCCTGAAATTCTCGTTTCTCCAAGTTACCTAATTTCCATGAGATTATAGCAGTTGGAAACGTTGGTAGGTACCTATTGCGGTTACCTGAAATTGTAGATGCCTATTTACTAAGGAGCAAACCACTGTATATAAATACAGGCTGAAGCGTTTTAATTGCAGGTGTTATTTAAATGTTACCCATACACAATATTTCTGTGAAAAAAAAAATGGAACAACCATTTTTAAAAGACTCACAAGACATGCATGCAGTTAGATGAATATGGTTTTCTCTCTCACCCACCATGTAAAAAGTCATACCTATACAGGATAATACACACTACCCAAAGATTATTTATTCCCTCATAATACATAAAACAATGGACTTTAACTCTACCTAGGTAAATACATGAATAACAAAAGATTCCAACGCAAAATCGCAAACGTACTCCCATAAAAATTTCCTTCATAAATTACGACTAAACGATTACTTGAATACCTCGCGACTTGACGTTTTACTATTTTTTCATTACCAACCTAACTGGAGGCAATAGAGAAAGAAACGGCGCGTAAGTAATACACAACAATACGCAATCTCGTTTAATATTTTCTATTTATAAAATTGCCAAAATCTACATTACCCACTTATTACGCTGCGACATAAAGCCGACCTATGTTAGTATTAAAAATCCCGAGCGCTGCCGCAGCTCGCAGGGCGGAACGGTAATCACCGGGAGAACAGGAACAGGTGGCGCAGCCTGTCTAGTGTTTAATATCGACTTTTTTATCAGCACTCCTACATACGTAATATTATAATAAGCCCGCCGACGAGCCTCTATCTAAATAACAAGTAAACGTAAATAGATATTCGTAATGTAAACGTCGCGAAGCCTAAGCAAACTATCAAAAAACATTACGGGGTGCAAATAACAACGATCATGGCGTATGTAATGAAAATCTTGCATCGGCATTAGTCGTGGTGTGGTTCGGCGCGCGCCGAGCGGCGACTCGGCGAGGGCGGCAATCGATGGCGGGCCGGGACGCGCGCCCCGACGCCCAGACCGGCAGACGCCCGGCGACGCCGTCCCTGAACACACGCTCCTTCCAACCGCGCGCCACCCCATCCGTCATCCTTCAATGTTTACTTATCGGACGACGCGAACAGCTGACCGACCGGACCGGTAAGTCACGTGCTATATCATTCTTCTCCGCGCCCGCCACAACTCGCGTATCCCTTTCGCCCCCAACTTCGCTCCAGTGCTATTTGCTGCATTTTGTGAATTTTATATCGGTGCATAAAGAACCTTTCGTTTGTGCATTAGAATCAATAATGCAGGCCCGGTGTTATGTTGGCTCGCGTCGTAAATTACGAATATAATACACCCTTACGCCCTTTCATGTTTTTCTATTCAATCCCCCGGCTGACACACACATAGAGACTCGGAATTCTTTAGTTATCTTTACGAGTGGTGGTCGAAACTTGTCTTTTGTAATTTATCCTTTATGTTTAACAAAGGCCGGTGGACAAAAGGCCTTCGGCGTCAGTCGTTGTTGCCTCGGTGGATAGGTTGTAAAAAACAAAGAGACGACTCGCTACCGGTTCGTAGGTTTGCGAAAATAATTTTTGCAAGCCAATCGCGGGTTTTCGCAAGTCCCTGTGCTCTCATTGGTGGTGGAGTACAATAGATTGTTTCGCGAGTCTAACGCGGCTTAAAGTTTTAAAACAATTTTGCACTGGATATTTACGATAGCGAATATTTTTTTCATTTCACCCGGGTAGTTGCGATAGCGGAATACATGTGCTATCAGTGTTTCCCTTTTCGGCTTGAAGACCCAGACGTGTTGTAAATCGGATGCTTTATTTTATAGATGGTGTTCCCTGAGGAGAGGTGGGGGGTCCGGCGTGGAGTTGCTTCGCTCGGCGAGCTTTTAAGATATTGAAGGGGCTACGTGTGAACTGTCACATTTAAATAGTGAGCTAGTAGGGTTAACATTGGGGTGGTGTGAGAGTCAAATTAATATTAAAGTACAGTCAATCTCAGTATTACTTTTAGGCTATTCTTACCATGTTCCACAGCGTTCTTCGAAGCCCAGAAGAGAAGAGAAGAGTACGCGTCGCCTTCTGTACGTATACTGAATGTATCCTGAGTGCCTCATTCTTTCCGGTATACCTTCAGTATACGTAACAGAAGATGACACTGGTCGACCGCTGAGAAGACGAAGACGAAGATTCTTGAAGAACTTTCTTCTATGTTTTCATTGACATTGCATTTCACATGTGTTTTTGTGTGTTTTTATGTTCACAGATCACTTGGCAGCTGCAAAACGACTCCACAATAAAATAGATCTGTTTTATACTCTATAAAGTCAATTGTTTTGTATAGACAACAGTTTCATAATTGTATACATATTACAAGATTACTTTTATACACATCACATGTAACATACAGATATCACGCGATTTGCACGCTATTTATTTTTGTAACATTAATTAACCATTATTTTAAAAGAATGCAATTAATTGGGTCAAAATTGTGATGATCTTCATTTATATAATTCATTTAATGACTGTTTGTATAATCATTATGCAATAAATGACACTTAGATTATTACCTATTAAAAATGTACTTAAATGTTCTATATTTATGTGTATCTTTGTATACAATGTTTTACAGGTTATCTTCATACTTATTAATAAATAAATACATCATTAAACCATGTTTTGGTTTCATTTAATTAACTATTGTTAGGCATTTAATCTCTATACCTAGGTAATATTATAACATTACCTGTCTATTCCTTCAAAAACATTGAAATTGCAAAATGGCTTTAACTTTTGACTTAGGTAAAGAGCTAAGCAAAAGTTAATTACCCAATTAAGTAACTTAAACTTACTATTCAGACAAATTACACACATAAACAGTAAAGTTAAAAACCTATCACCATAACTTAGTTTACATACAAAATGACAAATCACTAGAACATAAATATAAATGTCATAAACAAATGCCAAATGAACCCAGTATCATTTCCTCTTCCGTAAAAGTATCTTCAAGCATTACGCTCATAATGGGTAGTCAGAATCACATACACAAGCTGAGTATGCAGCAGTAGGTCGTTACTCATTTTAACTATCATATTAGTAACTTGCGAGTACGGATGCATAGTTCCGGGATGTTATGTAGATGTCTAGACTATGTAAGCTGTTTATGAGTACGGCTCATAGATAATGGCGGAGCAGATTTTCCGTTATCTATTCGGTACAGAGAGAACATTTTCTTTAGGTGATGTAAGTAGGTATGATGATAATATGATGTTACTGGAAAATTATGATGGAAAATGAATTTTCTTCTACTTACAATTTTTTTTTTTGGAAAATCCTAGGGTGACCAGTCAAGGAGAATATTGCCATAGGTATCATTAGTACCTATTGCCAAATAGGTGGGTGATTTGAGTACCTACCTACCTATGATTTTAGGTATTAAGTTAATACCTCAGTTGCCTTTGCTATTATAGAAACTAGTGTAGCATAATCAGCCTATAATATTCGTAGGTACCTACTGCTGGAACACAAGCCTCATCTCTGTGTGAGGAAGTGGGAACTACTATTAAAGAAACTAACTTCTAAATAACTAGATATTATCTAAAATAAACCATGACGATATCAGGGTAGGATCCTGTTGTCAAAGAAAACTGCTGGAAAATGCTGTGACTGGGTAGCCAACATTTTGGTAAATAAAGGAAATATAAGTAAGTATTGATTATGAGCAATAATGTTTAATAGAGCAGTGTATGGCTTTTTACAAAATATTAACCAGCCAATCAACTAACAAATAAGTAACTTTTAATTAGTTGCTTATGAAAAAGCTAAAATACATCATGAAAATATAAACAACATACAAGTAAACAAGTTGGTTTCTATATGTGCTGAATTCTTGAAAAAAGACAAGGCTCTACCTGAAACTTTTTAGTAAGCATTGAACCTCTTTTTACTTAAAAAGGAGCAGCCGGTCGATTCTGTAAAAATCTCACCGTGAAAACTCAAGTGAAGTGAGCTCGATGTGAGTTGTCACTAGTGTTAATCCCTAGCGTTATTTGGAATGACAGCTCACTCCACGCTCACTTCACCTAAGTTTTCACGGTGAGATGGTTACAGAATCGCACTGCAGCTCTTTGTTTCGTAGGTAGGTATGAATTTAGATAACCAAGTTTTTGAGATGACATAATTGGAATAGATGGAAAATAGAAATTCTTTTTTACCTAAAATAATAAAGCCTTTTAGGAAGCTATGGGCCTTGAAGCTCTTTGTAGATGAAGGTAGTTATAAAACTGATCGAAGGCTTTATAGGTAGGTAGGTACTTCAGTCTTCAAAGCTGACCTCTATATTTTGAAGGTAAACGAGGTAAGAGATGTTTTAAATGGATGACAAAACAATTTATGAAAACCTTGCAAGTTTTTTTTTAATTTGCACAGGAGTATTTTTGGAAGCTTACATTTCTTGTAGTTAAATAAAAAATAGCTTATAAACTTAGGAACAGAAACAGTTTTTTTGTTCGAAAAAATCATTTAAATGCTTTCCATCTTTGTTCTGCACAAAGTTTACCTACTTAATTAATAAATAAATGTTACTGCTATTTTTATTTAATAAATAGCTACCTATGAAAATATAAATTCTGCTTTCCAGATATTTTCTAAGTTGACGTCATAGAGCTTAGGTTTTTACCTGAAAAATCTACGTGGGGTCATATGTGTGACCTAAGTAACTAATCTTGTGGAAAACAGCCTAATACTACCATCTTACCAAGTTAACCCTTCCAATTTCGCCGGTCTTAGTATATTTTTTACGAGTCGCCAAAAGCGCCATCTATGCAATCTTGGCCGAACTTTTTCGAAACCGTAGAACATAGTAGAGCTTTTATGGTTTAGACATTCAAGATGTCATGATGAACTTTACTTTTTTTGTGTTTGGTAGATTTGAAGTTTATAACTAAAATAGTGTTGAAATATTAAATTGCTCTGCTTAGGTAAAGATTAAGTATCTGTTAATCATTTAATTGGGTACTTTGAAAGTTCGGACGTAAAACGAACTTACTTTATTTTGGATTTTCTGGAAATATTCTTGTGAACAAAACTTTATTCAACTTTTGGTTTTTATTTTTATGCGAACAAATGAATAGGTAGGTATGCGAACAAAATATTAATGTATCATCGATGAAATGACGTAGGTAGGTAAACATGGCAAAATGGATATAAATATGTCTTTAAGAATATTAAATGAAACTTTATCGATGACACAAAAGTTATATTTTAAAAATAATAACGTGTCATAAACATAAAGAAATAAAGAACAGTTTTTTTTTACCAAAAAGAAACACCAGTTGTTATTGTCTAAAGTTCCAAAAAGGACCGAACGCAATAAGCTATTGTTTCAGGGGTGAAAGTTTTTAAAACCCTTCCGCGTTTATAGGTACGCAACCAGGAAGAATGAGAACTGTAACAAAAAAGAGAAAGTTACTCCTAAGGTGAGGCAAAAAAATATAACATTTGGGCAATCGACCAATAGGGGAGCCGAAATAGAACTTTCTAATTTGTTTTTGAAATTGCCCCAAGTTTTGAGTCATTTGCACGGTAGCTTTGGGAGATGAGATGTGATAAAGTCGTGTTTATTATCATATTTTGCTGTAAAGTAAATCTAGTGTTTTCTTAGCTATGATCTATAATCAAGTGGAAAGTTAATTGGTGAATTTGCAAAAGTTTTCAGTGAAGTGAGTTTTTAATACGTTCATGTGTGGTTCACTTAGTGATGTCAACCATGCATCAAAAATGCCTTTATATACCCAGATAATATGGCGAATATTGTCGTAAGAAGAAATCAGACGACAAATGTATTATCATCCTACAATAAGATTATCCCATCTAGCACAAGTGAGTATATCTATACAATCATAGACCTAACCAAAATACGATCAGATCGGCCTATTGTGTTGTAAATTAGGTACGAGATATTTGCTCTCAGATCGCATATTTGATATAATCTATATACAATCCACAGTTCGATGTAGGTCAGATCGGTTCAATATACTTATATCATTTACATTCTTGTTCGACCGAAGCTTTCCAACAAGACCGCTGGCTCGCTTAACCGACAGCGCAGAGAACATTTATGCTAACCCTACGAACACTGGCATCCAGCCATCGCCGTGCGAATACGACGATCGTCCAAATACGGACCCAGCATCTGACTACTTAAAGAGTAAGCGAGATGACTGTAACTTTGATTGTGCGACTGTGAGTCCCCGGTATCGAGCGGCCCGTTGTCATGGCAACAGACAATGGTTTTTGGGTGCATAATATTTTAGGCTGCGTCAGGGTGCGGGTTGGGGAGCGCGCGGGGAGGGGGTAGGTCGAGAGCGGCAGCCATCTTTAAAATTATATTTCCAGTTTGGCCGAACTCCTTCGATTCCAGCCCTACTTTTTCTCTCTATATAGAAGCGCGATGGTGTAGAATATGCAGAATTGGGTTATGCTATGAGAATTTTAATCGTGTGAACTCGTATAAAGGAAATTCCGGATACAGTATACGATTTAAAAATACATTGTTTAACCAATTAATATTAATTGTTATTACTGAAATTAACATTTAACCGGTGTAAAATTATGCAGGTATTTGAATTGAATGAAGTAGGTATACTCAACATTATAAAATTGTTGGCGTTTTAACATCCACTTAAAACTATTTAAAATCGTTTAATTGTTTTAACTACCACATTAAAATATCTATCAGTAATTTAAATTTTATTACTATTGTTAACAATTTTTTTAGGTAGATATGTCATATTTTGGTGAGACGATACTTTTTCTCACGCTTTTAAATATTATATTTTTATTCAGCTTCAATATTTTATCTGCAATGTTCCGCTATACGCGCTCAATACGCTAAGAGGCTGACGTCGTCTGCGGCTCGGATTCCCGTCGTAAAGCCTCCGATTAATGTCCCTCCTCCGTCGGAGCCTCCCGCCACGATTAAGCGATATTCTCTACCTGCCCTTCAGTATTTCAGACGAAAAATGTTAGGTAGGTAGGTATGCTACGTACTTTACCAGACAATTGGGGATAAAGATTTCTGTAATAGTGTGTTCGCAAAATTGGGTTCTTAATGAATGACATTTTGTTGAATGATTTTATTATTATTTTGAGCTTGAAATGTGAGGAAATGTGTGTGTTCAAATATTCCTACAAAAGAGTAGTTTAACACAATCTGTGCTAAATAAGAAAGGCTTTAAAATTAAATACCTACCTACTAAAATACTCCATTAGATCAGAATAGTGATTTTAAAACCAAAGCACGAGCGCCATACCTGAAACAAAGAAAAACAAAAATGAGTTATCTACACATTTAAATAGCTTTTGTCACTGCCCATCTATGGACCTAAAGTGCCCATTTAAAATATTCCATATCTGTCATCAACCCTTTTACACACACTGTGTGAAAGTACTTGCGAGTTCCGTCCAATTTAAACATATTACATAGCACATTTAAGGGTATCTCGCGTAGATAACATGTCGTAAAATAAAAGAATGAGTGGTAGGGAAATGCAGGGAGCGGCTGCAGCAAGAGGGTTAAGTGAAGCGAGCAACACGCTGACGCAAAGTCGTCAATACCTGGCCAGAGCGTCGTGTAAATCCTAAAACTAGTACTCGTGCCAAATCTCTCTAGCATAGCCTGTATTCATATTATGTTTGGCAAGGCATCTCCTTATTATCTCGTTTTCGTTTATCAGCTGACTGCGGCGCAGCACTAAGATGTCTAGACGGGGGTTCTTGGTTCGATGTCCGGACGAAAGGTCATCGCGAAATTGAAAAGAAAATACCCTTGAAATGCCGCGACATTTTGATTTCTTTGGCGGGCAAAGTGTAATTGAAGGCCTAAACGTTATTGCTTATTTGTCTGGTGAATTAGAGCTATCTCTTATTTATTCATGTAAGAATGTATTTATCTTGAAAATTTCGAAATTGAATTGCTTTATTTGGGGGCTTAAGCCGCTTCAAGAGATTTTGTAATATAATTTGGATATTTCACCCTTCAATTCTCTGTGGAGTGTCATTGGAGTTTGAAAATAACACTTGTTAAAGTGAGTAGGTGCGTATATGTATGTAGGTATGCATCACGATAACGCGGTAGAATAACCTGTTCCAAGCGTCCTCGAGCGATAGGTACAGGTATTCGTGCACGTATAAATACGTGAATAGGTGGGCACGTAAAGGTTTTAAAATTCGGTTGACGCAAACCTAAAATGCGCTAAGGAGTGTGTAACTCTCAGGAAAATTGCTTTTGTTTGAGTAAACAATTTGATCATTTAAAAGTACATTATAAAATAACTAGCTGTGCCCCGCGGTTTCACCCACATAAGTTTCAATCCCATGGGAATATTGGAATAAAAAGTATCCTTTGTGTTAATTCTAGTTATAAACTATCTGTATGCCAAATTTCATCCAAATCCGTTCATTAGTTTTTACGTGAAAGAGTAACAAACATCCATCCATCCATCTATCCATCCATCCATACAAACTTTCACGTTTATAATGTTAGTACGATAAACACAGTAGTAGGTAGGTATTAAAAAAACTAAATACATACATAATGAAACACATCAAAACATCACACCTGTATTCCTCGACGGGTTAGGCAGATATACCCTACACCTATATTTCGCCTTTGTAGTAGTAAATAATAAAAATATTGCTCTCCTTTTTTCCACACATCTACGTATTTATACGAGTATGGTCGGCTATAGTCAACTCAATAAATACAGATATGACAATCCTATTCTATCTAAGTACCAACACAGGCTCAAAGCCATGGTGATTTTACTGCGTATTATTGAATAGATACCGCATACGAATCCGGATCGGTTTTATTACTTTTTAATTCACAATTAATTCAATTTTCAGTTGTAAAATTTTAATAGTATACATTTGAATTTATAATAGAAGAGATAAAAAAAAATAAAAATAAATAAATATCCCTGGACATTTCACACAGCGCC
Source organism: Apamea sordens (assembly GCA_945859715.1). Classification (NCBI taxonomy): domain Eukaryota; kingdom Metazoa; phylum Arthropoda; class Insecta; order Lepidoptera; family Noctuidae; genus Apamea; species Apamea sordens. The sequence continues at coordinate 13,151,732 of OX243996.1, read as the reverse complement.
ATCTAGATGCGATGTTTTTGCTCTATAAACGGTCCTAAGTACTTTGAAGCCTACGAATTACTGGTAATTTTCATTGCCGGGATCCTAGTTCTATTTAAAAGGACCTGAGGACTGGAAGACTTTGACCTTTGACCTTCACTGAAGGCCAAAGTACGGGTACCTACCTAATCTTTACTTAGAACAGAACTGTAGTAGGTAATAGAGAGGGTTGGGTCGCGTCGTAGATATACATTCTTGTACCCATTAGGATTTGTCCGAAAAGGTTTTGTTACCTTCTTTTGTTTCTCTAGTTATGTGCAGATACCTAATATTTTTTTATGAAACATTTTTATTCCTATTTATTAAATAAGTACCTATAATGTTATGTGTGTTGTTAAGTGTCACACTTGAAACATATTACAAAAAACCTAGTCAATTTGATTCATCCTACAAAAGTGTTTTGTAGGTAAGTATCGCACGAACTTCTACTTACATTGTATAATTTTCCCAGCCCGCCCAGTTAGCACAACTATCTTGGTCGTAAAATTACACATTTAAAAGTTATAAAGCGAATGTTTTAGTTAAGCTGAACTTAAAAGTCTTCAGTTTATCTCGACCTAAGTGTTAAGACGAGGCTCACAGCCTGCAAAATATACCAGTATGATAACACTATGAGTCTGAGATAAAGCAGAGTCTGAATATACTCAAAACCTTTCCCTATGTAAATATGATAAAAAAATCAATGTAGATAAGTAATTTATTCAGAGTGGGCCCTCCGACTGGTCTGCACGACCCCAGCTTGGAAAATATGTTCCGGATAATACCATTCGTAGGGATCAGTTTGAGACACCTGATACCCACAACGCCACCTTTTTCGGGGGACGTCAAGGGATTTTCTTAAATTTATAATACCACCGATATTAAACCAATAGGTTTCCTTGCAACGCCGGAATGGACCGTTCCGTCCCCTTCAAGATGGTGTCCCCAAAATCCCTAATTATATTATTCTATTTTATTACTGCCGACTATACTTCATTAATGAATAACAAAAACCATTTATATAATATATACGTCCCACAGAATTATCTCTAAAAAATTCGACGGCTTCTCGTAAATTACGCACTTTGATCTTCTACGAGACCGGAAAACAAAAGCCGCGCGTAAGATATGGTAGGTACTAGACGGTTATAAATATGCGACACTTAGACAAAACAAAATCTGTGCCAAATGTTTAGGTGTTAACTGTCTGGCTAGAACTTATTAGATGTTAATAGGTACTTTTAAATGGTTTAAACCTCATAATGAGTAAATTATTACTAATTTACACAAAAAAATATTTTCGTAGCACGTGCTACGCAAGCGTAGACCCTACCTAATTCTACAACTGAAAGAAAGATTCCAAAATATAACTTCTTTTAAAAATTCGGACCAAAAAGCCAAGTCCCCCGAACAAACAGAACAAAGAACCAGCTTATCCTTGACATTTAACACCTGTTTTCCTCCAATTCCGCAATAACATCAGTAAGTACGCCTTAACTTAATAAGCACGGTTCTGTACCCCTAAGCCTACATTCTCTAATTATGTTAATTACAAAATAAAGTTATGCCACCACACTTGTAAGGGATGATCCCTGTCCGTCCCTGTTTCGGCACTTCTGCCCAGTCATCCCCATTTCCCGTGTGTTGCTTACAAACAAATTATGTTTAAGGGTTAGCGCTGTTTGTGCATGTTTCTGTTTGCCGTTTAAAATGTATTTTGAGGAATGGTTTCAGTAATTGGGTTGATGGTTTGTTTTGTGTTATTCAGTGGGTATGAATAAAATTAGAATTTCGGAGGCTTTTGGGGTTAAAGGAATAAAGTGTTTTTCAAATTGTGGTCCTTATGGAACCTTATAGTAATCTAGGATAGAAAGAGTATTAATAAGAGAATATCTTTAAATTTTTATCCAAATTGACTTTCAATGGCGTTACTTAGGTGCTTACATGCACACATAAAACTTATGTGAATCGAATGTTAATGAATTCAAAGCTGGTCTTCCCTCTATACTAAAGAATAACAAAATATCACCAATATAACGTATGTAAAACCTTTGGTATTGACACAAAACATCATAATTCAGGGATTTATAATGAATAAATACAACATATAGGTATGTCCGAACGATTAAATCGGCCAATAACTTGCAAATAACACGCAATTACGAATAAATAAATATCTAAATAAACACATAAATAATAGCATTTCATTAGCATTATCAGCATTAAGCCTAATTTATTATAACGACTTCAGACTAGACTTAAGTAGCTACTTAGGGTTCTTGCATTTAATTAGCTTTCCAGTTAAGCAGCAACTGTAATAAACTATGCATCCGTAATAGGTATGAAGTTACTTCCATTTACCAGGTACTGATTATTTATAATAACATACTATAGAAAATTTGGTCCTTATTATATTGGTAGGACCGAATTCTCCCTGCCTTCCCTCAGGCGTTTAATTTCGCTCCCAGCTTTTTGGGGAGATAAAATCAGTTGCTCTCTATATCTTAGTTTAACATCTATACATTACATGGGTATATATGTGAGTGGGTTTTTTAATTTTGAGGTTTTTTTCAATGTTTACTAGATTCTGTATACTTCATAAATGTGATAAGTACCTACTTATAAGCAAATTCAAAATATTTTTTGTCACTCAATCATGCCAAAACGACTAAACGGATTCGGATAAAATCAAGCAGAGAGGTAAGAATGTCTACATTGCGGACCCACAATACCACTGGCCAAATGCAGCAAATGTACAAATGCAGTTAATAAACAGATACCTATACATATATCAGTAGGCCATGCCTTGGACAAATTCCGAACGTTATTCTTAATGGCGAACTGCGTAATAGGAGTATGTATGTGACATATTGTTATTTGTAATAAACTAGTTTACCACAACACTATTTTCTCAGTGGTATAGTTTTAGATCCACCATACCACCAGAAGTATGGCCAGTGGTATGGTGGGACCGCAATGGAATGTCTATAACAAAATGTTCCAAAAGTGGATGAAATCGGGGTTAAAACTTAGGTAGTACAAATAAAATGACAAGACTATAGTTCTACATAGCGACTACCACCTGATGTCCAACAGCTATATGCAGGTAGGTAGAAGTAGTTGTCCACCTACCTAGTATGATCCGATAGTCGCCTGCTACAACACTCATGGGAAAAAACGGGGTGGACAGTCCTTCGAAGGGGAATTCGAGATGAAAACGTAGGAAGTTGAAGGTAAAAACTTCTGTATCAAAACACTCCCATTGATTTCATTTAACCGGTTAGAATGGGTTTTCTTTTTCCCTAATATGTATGGAAACTTTTTACAATGGACTTTTTTGTAGATCGCATATTTAGAGCTCATTGTGAAAGAGTTTTTCTTTGATGTTTTTGTTCGTGCTTTGTCCATTTTTGCTCTTACACAGAAAAACAGCTTTCGAATTTCAAGGCGTTTTTTTGGCTCATGCATCTGCAAGTTATACATTTGTTCGTAGGTAGGTACTGAGTCACGACAAAAACCACACGATGCGAACCCAACCTTTATTTGTATTCAATCTGAAAATGCTGAACGAATCTAAATTTTTATCTGTATCTCGAAGAATCGGATAACTTATCTATCTAGGCAATTTTCTCAAAGTAGACTTTTTCTTATTTTCTGCAAGCAGGTGCCTATCTGTAAAAAACGTATGAGAAATTCGTATGTTTCGTTGCGAGATTCCCTAGGGAAGTCTGAATTCAAGGGGTGAAGTGGTTCTGTCAAATATGAATAATGAAAATCGTGTAGCTACCTACCAATACTCTTAGCCTTTTCAATACTTTTTACCTATATACCTACTTTCCTAAAATATAAATGAATTCAGTAGCTTTAACATATTCAGTACCTACCAGTACTTTAAGGCTTTTAAAATGCAATACTTAGGTATTTTGTGCCAATCGCGTGTGCATTAAAATATGGTTCATATATCAAAGCAATTAGGTATTATAGCCACTTAGAAAAGCCAAACCCACAAAACGCAAGGAAACCATTAACAGTTTATTCATTCACAACATAGGTTAATCTGAATTGCATGCGTTCACCCGCTATACAGCACTAAGCTGTGATTCTGTTCAATCAAATGGGTAATTATTATTAACAACACGTTTTCTAGTAAAATACACAGCGTGAACGAAAGGAACCAACTCATCGAATATTTAATTCACCCACGAAACGCTTGAATCACCTTCCAAAAATTACAAACACTTAAAGTGTGAACATGTAGGTAGGTAGGTAGGTAGGTAGGAAATTAATTTATTTTACCCGAGAACTTAAGTATGTTCGTAGAATACACGGATTTCTCGTATATATCCGATGCTAACAAGAGGTATTTCTTTTAAAATTGGAGCGTAAATCGTACTTCGCTGAAATAAATTGGTCGAGAACCCCAATTTCTGCCTTCAGTGTTGAAAACTTTGTTAGCGTGCCTTTGAAACGCTGAGACAGATATTGTTATGAATTTACATCTTAACATCAAATAATTCCAAAGAAAATTTGTCATTCGGCGCCGTTTTAAAAATGGAAAAGTGTGGAAGCTGCATTGGATACCGCATACGTATACATACGTGTGTTGTGTATGAAAGCTAGCGTTCAACAGTACGGAACATGTGTGTATAGAATAGTCGGACGTAGGTCTGGAGACTGTCTCATTCAAAATATAGCTGGGGAGCGCGAGCCGAATATGAAACAGGGTAGCGTTAGAAAATAAACATGATACCTCTCGCGGTCTGTTTAGAAATAAACTTATACCTTATCATTTGCGCAGATTGCTACGAAATTTGATATTACGCAAATGTATAGAAGTGAATAAGCGTCGATGTAACTTTTGTTTATTTGCCATAAAACGTTTACCCGACACTACAATGTAAAATGCATATTAGCTAAAGCGGTTACAGAAAATTTAATTAGGCGTATATCTTCCTTATCCGACATGTTACGCTATTCATACCTATATTTATATTTATGGTGATAATTTGCCCTTTAAAATCCGCCTCGCAATACGGCGGTATGAAGGCAATGAATATTAAATTAAATGTCATACGTTGCAGACGGTGTTTGTGAAAGGGCAGACGTGTTCGATATTCTGTGGTTGGGAACGCCTCACGCCGGTGCAATCGCCCGTCGACGCCACGAAAATGGCCGACATTGTTCGTATTTTACGTAGTTTTAGTTAAGCACTTAAGATATTTCGTAGCTCTATCACGCCGTAAGTTTCGAAAGGGCTTCAGCCTTTTTTTATTTGTACAAAATTTACGAAATTATATTTTAAACATGTCGCAAGAAAATTCAGAGTTGATTAAACTGCTACGGCGTAGCAGGCATGTAAAATATTGTATTATATTTGTCACATATATTGTCCATGTTTCCAGTCGTAATAAAAAGGCAGAATTATCTGTTTACAGAGTCGTGACAGACGCTGGTTTAGACAGAGGAATAGTTTACAAAAACTTGAATGTTAAGACAAGTTTGGACGCCTACGTAGTTAGTTAGAGGTTGAATAAAAGTACTACGTGGGCTGAATTACGTGAATTTTGTGCTTACATTATACATAAGGTTTATTGTCATGTAGACTAGAATTCCACTATAAACATTGTTTATATTTTTATTGAAAGGATTCAATGTACCTACACCTTTTCTGTTATCTTACAAACTTAGAAACATTAACTTGATTTATATTAAAAGTTTAATGAAAACCCCTTCCAAGGTGCTTTAAAAAAAATGTTTTCTACATCACCTCCATCTTTTTTTTTAAATTGGGGTTGTAATAATGTTCATTAGATACAGGCTGTTAACCTCACAGGTTAGACTTATCATTAATACGAGTTAAAATAACCGTGTTATTTTAAATGTGAGTCTCTTCGCACTACTAGATATCTTGTATTTCTCCCCTTAAGTTTCCGATGATTACAAAGTTTTCTCATGCTCTGCTGGTGGATTAGTGATCCTATAATCTTCTTTATTTGTTGATGGTTGCTGTCCGTATACCTACCTGATATAATCCCTGTAATGTTACTCTTACAAAATCCTTTGAACGATCCAAGAAATCTATTTATATACCGGACAACATTGTGGTTAGATAATATTATTGTGGACCTAAACCAAAATACATTTTCGTATAAATATAACTATATTTAATATATAGGCACTTTTTGCAAAAAGTATCAATATTTTTTCAGTAGGATCTTTTTTGTAGGCAGTACAATACACTCTGCGATGGGTGGTACAGATAACAACTATCAACACAAATTGTAACCCCTTGTTCCATTCGCCAAATTGGGTACATTTCTACGCGAAATTTTAACACGATACCATTGTAAACAGCCAGCCCCATTGTGTTAGCATGTGCTCTGCCATTTTGTTCCTTGACTGTAAAATAAAGAGCAAATAAGCCCGTACTAAAACACATACGGAATCAAAACAAAACACCTAATAATTTTCGTCAAGATTTACCTACCACAAATTACTAAAGAAAAAATCTCATTTGCATAACTTTATTGAAGAAGAAAACGATAAAATGTCATCTGTGAAGCGAAGATTCTCTTTCAAATGAACATTAACGTCCAAATAGCCCACAAAAGTCGTAAAACTTACACATGGCACAGAATATGAACGGATTGACGAATTATAAATACACAGCTGACAAAGTCAAGGCTCGTAGGCTCAGTATCAGCAGCGAGGGAGGCGATGAACATATCACCTACAGCGGCGATAAAAATTAAACTTTATTACTAATAAAATAAAGTTTAATTTACGATGTGATATTGTTACAGTTAAGTTTTTTGTAAGTGGACGCGTGTTAGTAAGTAGCCAGTCCGCAGCACGGGCTGATGACAGCGCGACCACAACAATCGGTACGAAGAATAATCGCTACACGTTTTATAGGTCGTAATTGTTGTCATAAAATGGTAACAAAAGTTGTTTTTACGTTCGGCACGAGAGGCGTGTTTATCATCCCGTAGTAACGATACAGAATTACTCAATGATTATGGTGGGAAACCAACGCTTTTATGGCATTTTAATTGTTTTACTCGATTTTTTGGTGTTTCTCACGCGACTATTTTTTGTGGTAGATCAAGTTGCGGAACTTTATCCGTACTATTTTTTCGCCGATTATGTTAATATTAAGCTATAAAGTTTCCGTGAATGACCATCTTTACATCGAGAAATACGAAACGTTCCATAAGCTCGCATAGCGACCGTAAATGGGTAGATGCCTACCAAATTATGTTATTGAGGAAAATTAACCAATGCATTTTAATTTAACTTACCATATATGTGCCGTACATATAGACGAAATAATACCCAGAACGGATGGAGAGAATATATTAAAATATTTAATTAGGGTTCGAGCGAAACTGGCTTCGCGGGATGTCCCATCTGTTCGAGGATTCAACAATGCAGCATTTCTTTGAAGGAATCGCGGCTCGCATAAAATCATTCTAATCAAAATTCAGATATTGTGTGTTCTGCGTACTTCTCGACTACGATTACTATGAGTACAAAGTTTAATACGGGTAATGAATTCGATTCGAGCGTGACTTCAAAAGATAATGGGCTCGTACGTGCAGGGAACGAGCGAGACGGGCGTTGCTTATGTAGGCAACGAGCTCCATGTTTATTTAGTAACACATGGTAAGGGATATTTTCCGATTTGTAGGCGTAGTTCGACGTCCGTCCTCGGGCGCCAACTGACTCACCGACTGCGGCCGATTGTTCGACACTAAACGTCGATGGAATCGGTAACTCAAGCATTTTATGGCCGACTTAAATAATATATGGGGCGTTGCGTAATTTTCCTTTAGTTTCGCCTTATGCGAATGTTAGTGCAAATATTGGCTTTGGGCGTGGTCTCGAACGCGATATCCAATATTGTTATAGTAGCGCACATCCGTAAATAAGAATAGTGCTAAAGGCAGGCGCCACCGACGTTAACGTTCGCTCTCATTAAACGAGTGTTGTACGACACTGAACGTAAATATTTTTGCTCGTTAATCCGAAGACTGCTCGGACGCGATTTGGCATTTTTTTACACTATAAACAATTCCAAACGCTCGTTAACAAGAAAGATGAGCTCTAACACTTCAGTTTATGGACAGTAAAGTCGTCGGCACGCGTGTGTTTGCACGACATTTGCTACTTGATAAATTCAGTTTAACCGTAGTTAAGCTGGGCGGAAGAAATCAGTGATCGTGATCGCTGGGCCCTAGAAATAAATTACTTTCATGAGCAGGTGGCGGTAGAAATTAGAAAGCTCAGGATTAATATGGTTCTTAACTTGTTTATAATTAGATTTAAGTATGAAATGGAGATGAAGAGATTGTGTTACTAGTCGTATTCTCACCTAGCGTAGGTAAGTATATCAATGAAATTTAAGAGGATAGACTTTTATAAAAAAATATTTATAAAGAGCATGGTCTAAATTCCGATTAATCATCTAAAATATGCGAGGTTAAAGACCGTTTGGGAGCACGTTGTAGCGAGGCTGAGTGTAACAATCCTATCGATGCATTCGTGTCAGTGACCGCATGGCGGAGCACTCCGCTCCAATACATTTTCATTTAGTCATATTTCACTGAAGCCTCGATAAAAATCTTTAAGTCTATCCCAAGCTAGGCAGATCGGTAGGTACGTAATTATCATTTATTATTTCTTAATTCCTTAAATTCCGCCTCTTTTAATTTATTCACGAGACAATTTATTTCATATCTTCGCTACGCAATCTTATTTTGAGTCTAATTTCATTAGAATCGGTCTGACAGTTACGAGCATCGGGAGCGTTATTGTAGGCGCAGTTATTTTTCATTAAAATCTACTTAAACGGGAATGGAATCGTTTGCGTAGATAGAGGGTTTAAAATAAACCGCCGCTTTATAAAAATAGAACAAGAGTTTGCTCATGCACTTGCATTTAAATCATAAAATCGATTCTCGAAGATCAGCAAAACCACTCTACTAGCCTATTTCCGAAAACTTCTCGTATCTACGCAGCGAATCGAATTTTTCTATCGAATATAATATCCGTGTGTGTATCGAATATATCGAGAGCTAACATCGGAGCGGCGAGCAGGTAGGGAGTCAGATAGCTTGGTTTATAAATAGGTAAAGAGCGTAAATAGAAGCGGTTGTATCGGCTGTGAGCCGCTACCAATCGATACGTGATATCGTTGCGATATTACGTTATAAATCCCTCCGTTTTCCACCCAAAACTAAACCTTAGGGGGGAAAAACTAAGGCACATTTTCCACTGAAGATTTTCCTCGTATTTGCTTCATACCTACACATGTTATAGACAGAAACACACACATAACTATAGATATGTGTGTGGATGGATAGTTAAAAGTTAAATACCAACATGTTTTCATGTTGTTGGATCTTTTCTTAATCAAACTAATGGAAATTGCCAGGTTTAAGAGTCAGTAAGTAATTTCTTTAGTTATAGTGTATTCTTTATCGAGTTTAATGGAATATGGAGGTAGTTTTGTTCGGACAAAATTAACTGTTAAATACCGTTAATGTATGATTTTGATAGATCATTCATTTTTGTTGCCTAATGATGTGGAGCTACTGGAAAATTAATTCAATTAAAAAATGTAGAAATATATCAGGGCCGTATTCCCGTAATTTAAAACATTTAAAATCTAGTTGCAGTCTCATCTCGGCGACAAACAAATGTCAAAAACTTGTCAAAATGTAGGGAAATTAGACGTATTTTTGACAGATTGAGACTGAGTTCAGACTGTGAACGTTCTTAAAATTACGAGAATTACCCTTCAGGTGTATTTTAGATAGGTTAAGATATATATCCCTCACTTTGATCCCTTAGATATTTCAGTCAAAGTAACTTTCTCAGTGAAATTCCCGGAATTTTCGCTCACAGCTGTCAGAGGTAGGTCCTTCGTAATGACGTCATAAAAGACACGGACTAAATCTTATCCCGTTATATCTGTTGGATATCTTCGGCTGAGGGAATGAACAATATGTTGGCAATCTTTGCTTTCCTTCTTTGTATTACCTACTGAATGTTTGCGCTCACTGAGGCAAAGGCTGTTGATACGACTTAACGACGTAGTTCCGGACAGATATACCTACAAATTTACCTTATACAGGTAAGCCTTGGCAACTCATTTACCTTGGAGGCACTGGACGGAAAATATTAGGTTTTATCTCCCCTTTTCATGTAATTTAAGCTTTGTAATTGGATTTGTTTAGCTTTGCTAATTAACACGGATTTTACTTTAGGGTAGGCATTGTGTTAAAATAACATTATTAGATTACATCGGAAAAAAATGTTAGGCAACGTCAGCCGGTAATTCAATGAATTAGGAAATGACAGCTCATGGCTATACAGGCTTCTTAATCTTCGATATAAATAAAAACCAAATCAAAAAGACATGACGATGCTAAAAATAAATTAACCAATAGAAAAAAATATTAAGTGTGATAGTTTCAAATTAGATTAGATTTACCCTACGTAGTATACGTTCTTAGGTAGGTATCTACGTGTTCAGTTGAAATACCACTGCCTTGAATCCGGGGTCGTTACGACCAAACTTTGGACGAACGGGTACCGTCTCTTAAATAAAATCTTAAAACTTTTATCTTTTACTTTGATAACGCACCTATTCCAAGGCGGAACTTCTATTACATTCGCCGTTCCACGATGCTTTGTCAGAAAAATGTAAAAAGATTCAAGGAGATCCGATAGCGGAGTTTGTCTTTTCAATATAAAATACTGGTACTCTGCCTTTTATCCTTTCTACATAATCTAAAAGTTTTGATACACATTTGATAAGTACCTACTGCTCGTAAAACTGGAGTGTGTCATTTAATAACGCAATAAAGCCACTATTATGCACACACATTATCATTGACATAGATAAAGTGATAAATAAATACGTCAAACTAGAATATATAACTCTAAACAGAAGATTATATCTCAATTTTAGTATCTTACACTCAAAAGATCATAAAAATCGCCACGCGCCTAATATGTTGATGCAATATTGTTTTTGATCACATCCGAGGGATTTTTTTACTGCTAAAAGTTTCCACTATAATAATAATTAACTAAACGACGCAGTATCAGAAGTAGAGACCAATTTGATACGATACCGTGTGGAAAAAAATGTGCACGGGACTTACAATTATTTTACGATCGGATTTTATAGCATTTTTATGTTTTTCCAATTGCTTTCGGTTGACAATCCGATCCGTGTAAATTCTAGCAAAATATGTGTGTGAAGAATCCGAAGCTATTAAAATGCAAATTGGAAGTTAAATTTACTATATTATTATGTATAATAATGATGACCGTAGGCTTTGACCGCATGAGGTAATTGATATACCATGACCACGCTATAATCCGTTCATAAGCATCGCTGTATACGACTTTGAGTACTTAAAATTGAAGGGAATATAACTTCAGGATACTTTACAATAATTAAGATTAAAATAATTGTAGAAATAGAAGTAGGTATTTAATAAAACTAATAATAAGCAACTGAAAAGCGAATTCTATAGCGCGTTGTTCGAAGTTTAATGCATGAATCATTCAGTGTAGTCTTGTGAAGAGTCCAAAATAAACACTAGGCCCTGCTTTGTATTCATAAACAAAGCAACATCCGCGATAATCGCAAGGAAATCAGCCATAATGACAGGGAAAATATGAGCGTTTCCTTATTGAAGATTACAGCAGCAAAAATGTAGATTAGGCTCACAGAATTTAGGTAAGTATTCGAGGAATAACGTCCCGGCAAAGGGACGGATTCAGGCGAAATTAAATCATTAGAAACATCTGCGTTCCTGGAGCTAAGTGCCCAAACGGTGCCAATAGGTACGCACGGATTATATTGCCCGCCCTCTCCTTATCCCCGTTTTTAATTCCGTATACCTACATGGAGGATATTTTATATTTACCTGCCAAACACACCAATATTCCATGTAAATCCGAGCCTCCACACTGATTAAACTCTCGAGGGGGCTAATTCATTACGGACAAGTATAATCTAAAGATTAGTTACACGTGTCGACGTAGCTTTTGCTTAATATTTATTACACCCCAAATTTTTCCCGACCCCGGAGATTTTTCTTAAACATATTTATCCAATATACACAATCAGTGCCGCCTCATCACTTATGAAAAATCGTTTCTCTTCAGAGAGTCCTCTATAAAAAGCTCATTTCAAATTAAAATTAAGGTCTAGCGTAACTAAAGAGTAGAATCTTATATTTTATCAAAACATTGCAATGTGAAATACACTTTAAGGCGGTGCGTTGAAGAGAAGTTTCGCTCGTACGATGAAGGGGTTTACGACCTATTTTGAAACGGTGGTTGTCAAAATAACTGGTTGTTTTTCAAGATCCATTTGTGTGGTGCCCCACACTAGCTTTGAATTATAGATGTAAAAGAACAACAAAACATGTCGATATTTTAGTTGCGTTAGATAAAGTGTTAATAGTAATATTAAACCAGCGCCGAACTGGCATCTACCTACGAAATAATAGGTACTCTACTAGATAGTATGAGTTTTGTAATGCTATCCAAATGCGCACAAAACACATACATATATGCACATGGTTATTGTTTTGATGGCTAACTACGTAATTTGGTAATTCAAAGAGGTAATTAATTAGGTATTTTGATACACATGCAGTTGAATTATAACCCGGCACTGGACAGTTCACGGCCGTGTTATCAGTGTAGGTACCTGTAAGAAAAACACCAAAACAGAAAATAAAAGTAGAAAAAGCAAGATATATAGTTGACTAATTAGATAAATATTATATTTAATACTCTTTATCTGTAGATCGTACGGTTGAGTGAGTACGGTCGGTTGTCTATATAGCGAAGAGGCTCATTACGACGTTAGTATACTGGCAGGAGTATATAACACACCTCCATTGGGCGAGTCCATTAACATCAAGCGTTATTGAGGCCGTATCTGGAACCCCGAGCCACTCCGATAGCCCCACGTTCCATTAAAAGAAACCATAAAATTACATTATTATGTGTTAATAATTTCAAGTGAAAGAACGCCTTTTTGAGTTTCCCTCGTGACAAATTAAAAATTCATATTCATTTCGTGCTGTAAATCTTTCATATACGTCGTACAATTAAAGATTTAGCACCGGAATATCGAGATGCGAAATTGAGTTTCGCCTTATCGGGTGTGAAAATGCTACTTCGCCAGTAGCTTAATCTTGAGTTCGCGTGCAGTCCATTTCGTCATACTACGCTTGAGAAATAAAAAGCTGTTTCACGGTTTATTTTTTAGGTTTTTCGAAACGGTTTTTATAATCTGATCATATGTTAACATGAGAGTCTTCTTTAATTCCATAACGATCTTAATTTCGATTGTAAAATTTAAGTAGCTGTTATTGTTCGTGAAAGCTTCGGTACGAAGGTCGGGTTTCATCACATACAAGATTACATGCGCCTTTCGAATCGGGGTGCACCTAGATAAATACAGCTATAACATATTTCCGATAGGTCCTCCACGATTCAGATAAAAAATATGTTTCGAGGCGGAAGGCCGATGTAAATTTAGTCGGCGTATCTACCTGTGAAAGCCGAAAGGCGTTTACTTGGGATGTCTCATAAAATTAGTATCTAACTGCTTTGCGTATTATCAGACCTGTTTTGAGGCGAACCGAACTCACATGAAGCGCGTAGGTATTTTAGCAGATTAAGATTACATTTGACACGTTATCAGTGAAGGTAAAAATACTCTGAATGCAAATAAACCTCCTCCTTTTTCGTAAAATATCGTCGTGATAATTTCTGCGTCGGTTCATTACCGCCGGTTCCCCTATCGGATTATTTTAATTTAAACATTTTCTGCTCAAATTATAATATTAACCGTTTAAATAAGCTATCTGTGCTGTGAAGCCAGTAATTTAATTCTTTTTTTAATTTGCCCGGGAGGGGCAAAAACCTCATTTAGGTACCGCGAATTTGTTTGATTTAAAAGGACCAGTTTATTAGAAGAAACTTATTTCGAGTGGTTGCAGAACGCGTTGTTTTGGAAGCCAATAAGAAAACAAATATATTACACAAACAGGCATTAATCTCTCAAATGTAAACAACTTTATAATATTCGCTAGTTATTTTCCAAACGGACCAGTTCCGTAGAATAAAATATAATAACAGAGTATAAACTATAGGCAGTCGCTCCATGTAAAATACTGGTATTCAGCTGCATCAGGTTAGTCTGGAAGCTGACCCCAACATAGTTGGGAAAAGGCTAGGCAGATATAAAGTATCTGTTATCTGACTAAAGAAGTCTGAATGAAAACCCGCATCGAAATTAAGTAAAAAGTTACTGAATCACTCCATCGGTGCAAGATCATTTAGTTTCGAAATCGACAACTCATTTAAAAAGCATAGCACTTAATCCAATTAAGTAATTGGAGGCTACCGGTGTATTATCCCGAATGCTTATTGCGGCTAACGGGACGTGTAGGTACATTAAAGATAATATCGCGTCTGCGAAATCGATACGCATTGCTCCCTAACCTACCCTGGGCGGCGGCGTGTAGGTAAGTTATGCCGGCGAGGCCAATGTTTGTCCGCCAATCAAGTGTCGTATTTTACTGCTACAAGCCGACACTAACTTAGCACAACGGGCACTGCCTCTCGGTTAATGAGACAGCATCGTTTTAGTGTCAAACATTACGCGGTACGGGAATAAAGGTACCGTATAAAAGATATAATGGAGTATTGATGAAGGAAATGAATAAGGGCGATGACTTAAAGAATACTTGGATGGAAATAATTTCTTTGCCTTTGTGTGACCGTGTGCTGCGATAAATTAAAATCATTTTCGGTTGCTGAAAGAATTTTATTGACATTATTTTGCTTTGTTGATAATGTTCTGATTTTTGCATTAGGTTATATAGTCATAATAAACTGAAAGATTGACTAGATAACCCTATGGTTTATGGGAAATTAGTAAGTAAATAGCTTCTCAATAAAACTACAATTTTACTGACCACATAAAAATAACACTTCTCCGAAGTATACTTCGCAGAAACAGATCGACAGATTTATTTATTTGTAAGTTGAAGTAATAAAATGAACGCCCAAACACTCCAAAGCTACCTAATGAACAGTTCTCTAATTCGTGAACCGCGCTACACTTGAAATAAATAGAATCTATATAGCATTACGTACCGTAGGTATCATTGCTTTAAATCAAATTGAAACATTTCAGTGTTATTAAACGATAATTTGAAACGGCGCCCGACAATAAGAAATTATACCGTTGATGTCATAAATATAGGTACTGGAGAAATGTCATAACATTTGTTACATTGAATTACTGACGATTTCTCTTAAGTCTGATTGGTATATGAATGTTTTGAGAATAAATATTCAATTACACACTGTGTATCTAATGGAATAAATATAAACTCGATGTTCATTTTATACACATTTGTACCTACTTACCAATCTACGTTTGTTCAATAGAAAATAGCCTGTATTTTGAGAAGAGATCTATTCCGCCGGAATCTATTTAATGTCTACCTACAACCATTCTGTGGTAATGAGTTCAGAAGTTTCTGTTGTTAGCGTCTTACGTGTACCTTCACAAAACAGGGTTGCTTATACGGATATACAGACACAAAGGTACAAGGTCCTGTCTTAATATATTGTATGGCCCATAAAGGAGGTACTACGAGACATGTACAGGCAAAACAAACTATAAATTCAATATATGTCATCGACTAAGTAAAATACACCTACAATGTCTTGTTCGGGTACAATGTCGTACAAAAAGGACTATGTTTTATTTTAGTCTTGTTATCGGTAAAAAGAATAAAAAACTCAAAAGTATTTTCAGTGGGAAAATAAATGCATAGAAAAATTCTTTCTTGTTATAGGAAAGGCGAGAGAGGGCGAGTACGTCGCTTCTCCTACATATTTTATTGACACGAATGGGACACACGCAAGGACGCTGTGAGATAGATCCGGAGATAGATAACTTATTAGGTAATGTAAGTGGGTTAATAATGTAGCTGATGGACTGTTATTATGTTTTAATTGGACGCATAAATTAATATGGATCTTTGACTTTGTATGGTTATCTCGAGTCGAAAAAAAGTAAAGTGTAGATAACCATATTGATTGCGTCATCTTCGATTTATTTAAAATATAGTAATCAGACTTTGAATCTAGCCACTGCTCATGTTACAACTATGTGTACACTTGAAATTTTCTTTTTTGGAAGCTCAAGGAAACTTTATTCTCTACATTTAGGTACTTTAAAAGAGCAAATGATTTTAAACATTATGTCTACATCTATGTATGTGACTATTAAAATCAACAAAACGCAAGTAAGTGTGAAACTTATACGGCTACTGATTTTATTTTACAAAAATAAATTATTACAACAAACCACATACCACTCAGCGTTCCCCATAAAAACTCAACATACATACTTCAAAAGAAAACACAACCAAAACGGCTCATCAATCATTTTATGACATCATACATCAATCAACGAGAAATAAAACACGACATAAAAACCGATATATCTCGCGACACATCCGCTGTTCGCTTCTCGTGTACCACGCACCTACTTTATGTGGTATCAGTCCGTGCGGTATTCCCTAACTGCACTTCAGTTCCTGAACCGACGTATAGGTACAATGTATAGAAAGCTATACACGTGGATATAGCACGCACCTACTCGCATTCATGACACGTAACTTATGTTTTAGAAGAATTTTTCTTGAGTCGTACAAATGTAGGAAGAAGATTCTTTATTTTCAAAGATACGATTTCTAACAAGGTGTGACAACATAAGGGTTAGTTGTAACTGGTGAGTTAGTTTGACTCTTATCCTATTAGTAATTGTTCAAGTAAAGGAGAGCTTAATAACTTAATTGCCTGTTAAGGTACCTACGGCCAAAATATCTGATTGGGAAAAGCTTCCTAAGCCGAGAAAAGTACAGAGATCGAATATAAAAAAGGTGACAAGAACGTTAATCGTTGTTGTAATGTGTTGTTGTTTGGGGTTGTGTTGTGTGTAGTTGTAGGTTGTGATTTTGTAAAAGGCCTGAGTTTATGTTTGTATGTGTAAGAAATTGTAAGTAAGTACCTGCCTAAGCTCTGAAGGCCAATTCTCGTAATTTAAAACGTTTAAAATCTAGTCGCAGTCTCATCTCAGCGACAAAGAAATGTCAAAAACTTGTCAACCTACTTGTAAGGGTGGGTACACTGCAAAAAAACATAGCATTTAGTTCGACTAAAAAAATAATAAAATATATTTATCTGCATAAAAACACTGTATTAAAAGATGGTAAAAGTACCTACTTACAATTTAAAACAAAACATGTTTTGCCAATATAAAATAATAGGTACTACATTCACAGTGAAGTTCTAGTAACAATTTCTACAGATAGAGCCCTCCCCTATCTACGTAGTTTTCGTAGATATTTCCTTTTGATTCCTCAAATTGGGTTGCCACCTATGGGAATTTGATGAGGTTAGTCGGAGGCTTGTGTGGTCAAGATAAGACCCTCATTTAACTTGGGTAAATAGTTGATAGGTACGGGTTTGGATACCTACCTACAATTTCTACCTTTGTATTTGTAGAGCACTGTTTGAATTGGTAGCTATAGGTATGTGAAGGTGACCTTATTTTACTTTGGAGCAAATAAAGAGGTTTGATAACTTTAAATTGATCAAAAATCGAAAAACAGTTTATTTAGTTTCAAAGGATAGAAAAAACGAAAAATCCTTACACAAAATATTTTTCTGATATATATTTTTTTTGTTTCTGCCTGCTTGATTATTACCGAAAAATGATATTTTGTTTAAAAAAAATGCAAAAACTAACCGCCTGTCAAACAAGTATTAACAGCTCTACCCACAAAACCAATTATGACATGTTGGTTTTTTATATTAAAAACGTGAATGAATTATCTAAAAACGATTATTAAGAATTACGTTATTGAATGGCATGATTTAGTATAGCTATGTTTATGTACAGTCACCAAAGGAGATAAGTAACCAGAGTCGTCGCATATAGTTGAAGTTTAGTAAGAAACCGATGCATGTTTTCGAATGAAATTTAGTTTGATCAATGAACTGTTTTCTATTAACTAAATAAATTAAATATTATTCAAAAACATCCATCGGTTTCTTACTAAACTTCAACTACCTATATCCGACGACCCTGGTTACTTATCTCCTTTGGTGACCGTACGTGTTAACCCATAAACATATCATAAAACCCATTAGAGGACGTAGAATAAATTGAAATTCCTACTCATTAAATATGTATGTTAGAAAATATATACAGTTCTCATTCGCTTCAAAACGAGCACAGAAAATGCTTATTTACATAGATTATACCTTATTGGATCTAGTTTTCACCCGCCCGAGCTATCCAAGTGTTGTCAAATATTTTAAAAGGAAGGACATAATATGCACTGTTTATATAAGCTAAAACACTTGTTTAAAACAACAAGGTGTTGTTTAATAAAATAAATAAGAAATTTAATTGCGCCGCACTCCGGACGAACATTGCACACGTTTGCGTTTAAAAATAAAATAATACGTTTAATTAGGGTGCCGTAGGTATAATGTTTTTTACGGCTTAATGTTGGATTTATCAAGTAATCAATTCAGGAATAATTAAAATACTAAGGTACATATATAAGCAGTGTAAGCGTGTGCGTTGAGGTCAAGTTACATTATCTGTAAACTTGTGAGTTTACTGTCATTGTCAGACGTCGGCGACGCGTTTTTTTTTTTAGAAAACGATAACGTAGCATAAATTACGCCCACAGACTATTCAATTAAAACTTAATTATTACACTTAATTGATGAATAATATAAACATAACACTCTTGTGTACATTCCTGTATCTTTATAAGGTTATTGTATGTAGAAACAATGGCCTATAAGCTTACGCATTAATGTTGATAATAACATGTTATGTATACGATATTATCTCCATCGTAACCGAATAAGGCAGGTGCCTGTTTTTTGCTGCCATTTACTAGGCATAAAAACGCATTTTATGAAACTGTCTAGTGAGTGAATAGAAACTAATTCAATTGATTTCCATTTTTTTTAAATCACATTTACCAACTGAATATTGGCTTAGGTATTTCTGAATTTACTGTTTGCGAATGAAATTAAACCTGAGAATTTCCTCTTTAATAAAATCATTTTCCGTTATTCTAGGAAGACATATTGGATCGCACACACAGCCTGCGAGACCTGCTAAGCCTGCTCCGGACTGCATTACAATAAATTCTTTTTTATTTCTATTGCAAATGTACCAATCCACAATATTTTCATAATTTTATAGTAGGCTTGAGACCATGCCAACTCATAGTTATCTCGCTCCTAAAACCCAGCCGCTATCGAGCCTCATAAAATTATGTAGAGTGGGCGAAGAGTCGCCACCCGTCCCTAATTTCGTGGGACATCCAAAATTTGCCGCATTGACATAGTGGTGGCGTAGTCCGGTTTACCACTAACGCTTTAGGGGACGGTTTTGTCAGAAGATAGGGAAATCTGTCATGGACTTTAAAGATCAGAGAAACTGACATTGTGCCTAGATAAAAAATGCATTGTACGACAGTTAAAAAATTACAGATTGTATTTAAATATAAATAGAGATTTATTTTTGATTTTATGTATTTTGTTTTTTATTCTACTTCACATGATGTCTACATCACTTTTTGTTACCTCTCCTATCACAGGTAGGTATGCTGGAAGAGATTACTTTAGAAATAAGCATCACCTTTGTACGTATTTTGCTGCTCCTTTCTTCTTGTTAATACCTATTGCTAAGATTACTAGTTAGCCTGTAATTGGCGACTGTGTAAATCTGAGGCTATTGTCACATGGAGTACTTAAGTTATGTTACACACAGATGCTGTTGATGTACTCGCCAAAACCTATATCTGACCATTTTAATAATAATAAAATAATAAAAATTTATTTACTCAAGACAAAGGATTGTGGAACACGTTAAAATACAGTTTTACAAAATATGTAAGTACTATTTCTACAAACGTGTGGGTGAGCACTGCTCTCCTAGCTAGGTTATGGAAATTTTGAAAACAAAATACCATGCACATGACCACAGCTGCGTCCGTAAGTAAAACAAAAGAGGATCCTTTTTAGGTCGACTAATATGCGCTGCAAGCAGGAATAGTCATTACGGTGGTCAGATATACATTTTCGCGATAGTACCTTAATAAATAAATAATTACAAAAAAAAAAAACTTAGAAAATATGAATAGATTGAATCAATAGTATAATATAATTTATGTATATATTAATTGTGTAATGTAAATGGTACGGTCAGCATCAAAAGTCGGTTAACACTTTAGTTGTTTAAATCTTAATTATTGAGAAAAATATTCTTAAAAAGCTTATATTAATAAGATATTTAAGAATAATTAACGGTTTTATGCCTGGTCGAGGAACAACAGATGCCATCTTTGCTATCCGGCAGCTGTGCGAGAAATACAGAAGTGCGCATAAGAACTTGCACATGGTATTTGTTGACCTCGAAAAGGCATACGACAGAGTGCCTCGCGAAGTTTTATGGTGGGCGCTGAAGGAGAAAGGCGTGCCAGGGAAGTATGTGCAGTTGATCAGAGCGATGTACAGTCGATGTAGTACCCAAGTCCGGTCTACAGTGGGCACTACTGACAGCTTCGATGTGGCTGTCGGCTTGCACCAGGGTTCAGCACTCAGCCCGTACCTCTTCGTGCTGATAATGGATGCTCTTACATCAGATATCCAAGAGGAGGCTCCTTGGTGTATGCTGTTCGCCGATGACATTGTGCTGGTTGCCGAGAACGGCTTAGAGGTCCAGAGCAGATTAGAGGGGTGGTGGAAAAGACTCGAGACTGTTGGCCTGAGAGTAAGTCAGACCAAAACTGAGTATCTGTTTTGCGATTTTGGCGGTCTCTCCAGTCCTAGGCCCATATCACTCGCCGGAACGCCCCTATCGATCTGCTCCGACTTTCGGTACCTCGGGTCGCTTGTCCAAGGAGATGGCGAAGTAGACCGAGACGTAACGCACCGGATCAACTCAGGATGGATGAAATGGCGACAGGTCACAGGAACAACTTGCGACCCACGGATGCCCCTCAAGTTAAAGGGGAAAATTTATAAGTCCGTGATAAGGCCTGTCGTACTTTATGGGTCTGAATGCTGGGCTGTGAAGAAGACGGATGAAAAAAGATTGCATGCAGCGGAGATGAGAATGTTGAGATGGATGTGTGGAGTGACGAGAATGGATAAAGTAAGAAATGAGTATATAAGAGGAAGTTTGAAAGTGGCGCCAGTGACAGAAAAGTTGAAAGGAAATCGCTTGGCTTGGTATGGGCATGTGATGAGAAGGGACGAAACGCATGTGACTAAAAGAGTGATGAATATACATGTTGATGGATGGAGAGGGAAAGGAAGGCCGAAGAAAAGATGGATGGATTGTGTGAGGAATGATATGAAAGAGAAGGGAGTGAATGATAGCGTGACGGCTGACAGAGGAGAATGGAAGAAGAAAACGTGTTGCGCCGACCCCAAGTAACATGGGATAAGGGCAGGAAGATGATGATTTAAGAATAATTAACTCTTTGCTATTACATGAAATAGAGAAAACCAATGTATCACATCATTTTGTATCAATTTAGATGATTTGTAAAAGTAACAGTGTTAATTGACTTTTGATGCTGACTGTACACCACAGACTACCTACTATATTTGTCTCTCCTTAATTTTAATCCATCCAAAGGTTGTCTTTAAAAGATCGCTCTTAGCGATAAGACCGCCCATTGTGTCACCCTTTGTAAAATTGTATATATTTATGTTCTGTAATTTGGATGACAATAAAGAGCATTCTATTCTATTCTATTCAATAGGCAGAATATGCACTACTACGTACTTAGGTAGTACAGTGTAGTGAAAAGTCTGTTTAATATTTTAGTCTGTATCATGAAAAGGTAGTTAGGCTACAAATTGCACATTTTCACTCGAGCTAATTTAATGTAAATGTATGTAAGGAAACACGGAGCCATGACGATTGCATTGCTTCCTGTGTTAGGTCATTAACCACTAATATTCTAAGAATTTAATCCTAATAAATTCCTTATTATGTTCTGTTTTAAAGAATAAAACACACAAACGTCTGTTTAAAACGTGTCACGTGTAATATATAGAGTTTCGCCTCATTTTCGGGGACTTGTCTCAATTTATTTATTGTTGTTGGCAACACTACAAAGTGAGAGAGATAATTTTGACTTCGCACGGCGTAGTAATGTGGTTAGGTACAATTAAAAGACTATTAGTAGACTTCTAGTTAACTTTGATGTATAATATAAAACATTTTTTGTAAGTATAAGAGTATGTGTAATGTTACAGCTTGTAGTTTTCATGTATGAAATATAAAAATATTTTTTGTGGTAAATAAAGTTTGGTGTTTCCGGTTGTTTTATTATTTTCGCTACGACTTGTTCCTGTAATAAAAGACGATGTTTTAAAAAACTTAATTCACCTCGTATTCAGGCAATAAAAAGTTTAATGTTCTTATAGTTCGATATTATTAGCACCTGATACTGAACTGTCTTTAAAGACATAATTGGAGCATGTACCAACAACGCGCACTCATAAAAGTCTGTAAGTTTACATCAGGCATTTACAGTATTCCCTACCTATGTTATATGTAGGTAGGTAATATCAAAGTAGGAACACATAAGGTGTCAAAACACTCAGATAAAGTAAATAAGTAATAGTTAAGCAAGTATATACACGTTAATAAGTAGATCAGTGCCTATATACAAATGTATTTACTGTTTCAATGGTAGAGCAATATTCGAAACTCGACAAAATCGGAGTTTAAATTGTTCGTTTTACGATTATTGCGTACTTCGATGGTAGGTATCTTTTGAATACAAATTTGCAACTTTGGGAAATACACGCGAGCCACGACATGACTATTTCCCCAAGCAAGAACCCACCTTAACTTCTGAAGTATAAAGTATAATTTCAGTTGAAAAAGTCAAAATTAAAACACACTTATTACATACGTAGGGCCGAGTTTACACGATAGTACAGTCAGTAATATTTTAAGAGCAATATTGACAATTCAGCTGATGTTGTGCATAGTGCTTACATCGGTGAGTTTATGTCCATAGATACAAAACATCTCGTGTTATGCCCTCCGTGATAAGCCCCAACATTTTGTTATTGTTTACATGACAACGAAAAAATCGTGGAACAGAAACACGAAAGATATAATATGTAGGTATAGCTACGTAGGTATTTCTGTAGGGAACTTTAAGGAAAAATTTCGTTACAGAACTTTTGATGAGATGGTATAAAATTTCTAGGTTAGGAAGGCTGAAGTGCCGAACAAACTTCTTTAATTTTTGGGTGAGGATTTGAACCTACGCTTGGAGATAATAAATTAAAATTAGGAGGGTTAATACTTATAACTTTCGACATAGAAATAGTTGATTTAATTAGAAGATTTTTGTTAACTTCTTGCTCCAATTTTGTTATCAAAGTAATGAAGTAGACATTCTATCTACCCTGATCTATCTAAAATAGAATAGGTACCTGCCTATAAACTAGATTAGAATTTTGCTCATGTGTTGACACTTAGAGCCATGAATATTTCATAAAAAGATTAGACAGAAAATTGAATAGCTTCTCCTTGAAAGACACAACTTGCTAACCTACTTTCCAAAACTCTATAGAATCACTCATAGATTTCAATAGGCGGAAGACACAAAAACAGACCTTTTCTCAGAAAAAGAAACTTTCACAAACTTGTAACAAAATGTTTTAGGGAGAGCCTGTGCAACAAGAATGTCAGGAATCCACCAAAAACTGAAGTAACACATTTCTTAATAGATATGCAATAAAATAATACGACCATGAACTTGTTTTTTTATACCTACAGTAATAGCCCCGCTCAATGGTACAAGACCCATACAATGTTGCTATAAGCAATCGATTTCGTCATTCGAGATGTAAAAAATCGATTTACCGGACTAGAAGCGAGTATAATCGGATATAGAATCGTTTTTATTGCCGATTGACTACCATATTGATGATTGTGTATTGATTTTTATTTTTTGAGTTGCCACACTAAATATGGTAAGTATCTACCTAACTATGGGAGGATTATGAATAGATTTCGATGCCTGTGGGATGCATAAATGTGAACGGGTTGTCCTGCTCAACAATAGGACACTTGGTAAGTTGTATATTTTCAATATATTATGTGAAAAGGAATAAAAAGAAACCTACTTAATAATACAGTACCTACCTCAGTATTCTCTTAGATTAGTAGGTAGTATACTGGTGAACCTATAACTTAATAAAATAGGCACCATTTTAGTAAGTTATAGGTTCACCAGTACCTATACTAAAAAGAAAAGATTTTTTTTTATTCTGCACAAACAAAACACATTACAAAAAAAAAACATAAGAAACACATAAAAAGTAGCCAAAAACCTCTTACTCAAGCAATAAAAGGTTGACAGTTTTAACCATTGCTTGACGTCAGGCCTTAATGAGAGGTAAATAAATAATAAAAAATGTGAAACTGAAAGCGAATTTCATGTTGCGTCTACTCTACTCCGTGGTGAACTTTAGAATTCCTGTAGTTAAGTTAGTCTCAAAATTTCAGAAGGCACAGTTCCCATGCATCCGTACTAACTTAAATTATATACTATACACTTTCAGTATATACTATAGGTATATACTGAAAGTGACTGAAACCAGTTTCATGTACCTAAATGGGGCTGATGCCTACATAAACCTAACTTATTATTTTGTAAGCGAAAGGGTAGGTATGGTGCGTGTAGGTGTACAATACCTTTTTTTTTTTGAGGATGGGAAATCATCAAATGACTCCTCCCGCTCTGTCGGGAGCAGAAGGGAGTGTCAGACTCTTACTGACTAAAACCCACCCGTGTTCCTTCCTTAGCTGTTTATGTTCCAGGGCAGCGGTAACCCTTTCAACCTACCTCCTACCTCAATCAACAATCAACTCAACCTATCGCAGTCAGTCAGACACAATAGATGTTCTATTGTGTCTGTTGTCTGGCAGTCGACGTGTTGAGTATATGTAGGGTAGGAAAGTATTCATGATTTAGATGGGATCTATAGTTACTTACTTACTTAGTTACTACTAGGAAAAAAAAATAAGTCAAAGTCAAATAAATTATTTGACTTTGACTTAGTTTTTTTTCCGTTAATCTATATTGTCCTACTGCTGTCCAAAGGTCTCCCCCACTTATTTCTTAATTTACTTAATACGAGGTAAATTGAGTATAATATTAATTTACCTATATTCTATACATGTTTATAAAACTTCAAACTTCAACTTGACGACACGGTTGGCGCAGTGGCTGAGCGATCGTCTGCTGCGCTGCGTGTCGCGGGTTCGATTCCCGCACGGAACAAATATTTGTATTGCCTACAGGTAGTTGTTCCGGGTCTGGCTGTTTATATATGTGAGTTTAAATGTTTGTAAACGCACCCACGATACAGGAGTAATTCCTAGTGTGGGGCAACGTTTTTAAAAAAACAAAAAAAAAACCAAACAAAATAATACAGAATGGTGGGATCTGATGGTCGAATGAAGAATCTTAAGAGCCTGCGCGCACTAGCGATTTTAAGTTGGCTGATAGTTTGATCGGTCAGAGGATCAGTATAGAGTTATATGGCAGTGTGCGCACTTGAAGATTAACAGATGTAGGACAATTACGATTGCGACTCAACAATCGGCCAACTTAAATCGCTAGTGCGTGCAGGCTCTTAAAGCAAATGGAGCTTTAATTTCAATTTATATTTCTCTTCAACATCAGCCAGTTATGTTCCCACTGCCGGGACAAAGGCTCCTTTCTGTGAGAGGGAGTAGTAATGCACCACGCGGGCCCAATGGGGGTGGTTGGATGTCACATGATGTCTTAGAATTTTTAGTTCTAGGACACGCCGGTTTCCTAATGTTTGCTTCAGCGTTTTGAGAGCAGTGGTGGTGAGTAAAGCGCCTGTCTGGGTTTGAAACTACGACCAAAAACTCGTAAGTCGCGGTCGTTACCACTGGGCCACCATTCCTCTGCTAATTTATATTCTTGAATAGTCTCAATAGTTAGTAGAACTTTTTTACATTAGAAACTTTACTACCTACGACACAAAATAAGCCACAGAGTAGAATGTTTATCTGCCAGTAGGTCAACAACACCCCAAAATTGATCGTTCGAATCAAACAAGCATTCTACTCCCTCTTTACAAGTCAAGGTTAAGCCTACGATTAACAAGTTAGCCATAATATAAGTTTTTTTATGACGTCGTTGTTTAGGGTTCCGTACCTTTGGGTATGGAACCCTAAAAAACGACGTCAAAAAAAACAAAAACGTCGTAAAAACGGGACCGTATTACTAAGACTTCGCTGTCTGTCCGTCCGTCTGTCTGCCACCAGGCTGTATCTCAAGAACCGCGATAGCTAGACAGTTGAAATTTTCACAAATTATGTATTTCTGTTGCCGCTATAACAATAAATACTAAAAACAAAATAAAATAAATATTTAACGGGACTTTTATAGACAATGGTACAGAACCCTTCGTGCGCGAGTCCGACTCGCACTTGGCCGGTTTTTTTAAATAGTTTTTTTTATAATTACCTATAGCTATTGCAAAGTATTATTTATTATACTTATAGGTGTTGAATTTTGATCTAAAAATAATTTTGATCTTTTGGGCAGACTACATTGTTGCCGTCGCGGGTAAGACCTGGATGAGGCTGGAGAGAGAGCCTAGCAGTGGGTGATGAACAACAATTTTGTCATGTCATAATATTTTTGAGGGATTCCAAGTTATTTATCCATAACATAACACGTACTATCACGCTTATAACTCTCGAAGGGTAAGGCAGAGGTGTACCTTTAGTACACCCACTTTTCATCAGTTAGGTAGGCGCCTATGCTTAACTCCCATGTAACAGGGGACGAACCTATTAACATCAAACTGGCACAAATCAAGACTCCGCCGGGCTGCTACTGAGAATTCCTGCCGATCGATTCTCACTGAAAAGTTAGGTGAAGTGAGCTTAGAGTGAGCTGTCAATCTCTAGCATTAGTTGGAATGACAGCTCCCTCCACGCTCACTTCACCCAAGTTTTCACGGTGAATTGGTTACAGAATCGCACTGCTGATTGCATTACAATCACCTAAGTTGCTTTTTTTTTTAAACGTTGCCCCACATAAGGAATTTCTCCTGTATCGGTGGTGCGTTTACAAACATGTAAACTCACATACACAAACAGCCAGACCCGGAACAACTACTTGTAGGCCATACAAATATTTGTTCCGTGCGGGAATCGAACCCACGACACGCAGCGCAGCAGTCAATCGCTTAACTACTGCGCCAACCGTGCCGTCAAATAATAATTATAGTAGTAATAGTAATATTAAGAATTAAAGTTATTACAATCGCTGTTAGGTGGTTGAACCACAATGAAATCAGATATCTAATTAACTTTAAAATTATTGTTTTTTATAGTGAGGTTATAAAAAGGTTAGTAACAAATAGATAGTTATTACAAATAATTATTACATCCTAAGGTCAGTGACCACCTTCATAACCAACACAGATAGTAGGGTCGTTAGTCTAAATGTGCGAAAGAGTAAAATTAACGAGAACATAGAACAAATCTACCCAGTAGGTGATGACGGCAGAATCCATGATATCATGGATGCACAGAGTGAATGACAAGTGGAATTCAAATTGGAACTTGTTTTTCTTTTGTTTTGGTAAGTACTCGTAAATGAGAGAAAGAGCTAATAATTAGAAATAAGAGGGGCCCGTGGCTAAATAATAACAGCCGCACAGGTCGATCGGTCAGGTTAAGCTACGCTTGCCGCGGTTAGTCTGTGGATGGGTGACCATCTTTACATACCGAGACCACTCCGTGCCTCGGAAAGCACGTTAAGCCGTTGGTCCCGGCTGTCATTTGTGGATCTTTGACAGTCGTTACGGGTAGTCAGAAGCCCGAAAGTCTGACAACCAGTCTTACCAAGGGGTATCGTATTACCCAGTAACTGGGTTGTGGAGGTCAGATAGGCAGTCGCTCCATGGAAAATACTGGTATTCAGCTGCATCCGGTTAGACTGGAAAGCGACCCCAACATAGTTGGGAAAAGGCTAGGCAGATGATGATGACTTATAGGTATAAGTGGCTATAATTACGGTAACTGTTAGCTTGCATCATCTCACTTTTGGGCTAAAGTATTAAAGACTTCTTACTTAATTTTTATGCTAAGTTTTTAATATTGTACTTAAATGGTGTAACAATGTTAATGTAAAAAGTTGAGAATCAAAAGTAAGTTTTCACTTAAATTGAGTGGTCATTACCAAATCATTAAAGTTCTCTAAATTCTTCCGTGAGAAAATATGTGTCCTAAGTAATGTGTATTATGTTGATTTATTTAAAATTAATTGTAATAAAAGTTATAATCTGAATTCTTTTGTGTGAAAACTTTAGTTATGTTAACTAAATGTAGATATTTTGTTCATTTAAGTAGTAATAAAACAAGAAATTTATTTTTTGATCACTACTTAATCGTGAGTGTTAAACTCATAAATCAAATTCCACTTTACTTAAGTACCCACCACCGACTTAAGTACTAATTTATAATGCTTAAAGCATTCATGGAATACTTACTTTATTTATTGTAAAAATTAACATTTTCAGGGATTTTACTTCTTATGCAAACAAAAGAAATACAGGAAAATGGACCAATAAATAAAAATAATAATATTTTTATTTATTTGAGACAATACCTATTAGTTACAGTCAATATTTCCACAAAACATATACATTTATCATCATCTGCCTAGCCATTTCCCAACTATGTTGGGGTCGGCTTCCAGTCTAACCGGATGCAGCTGAAGACCAGTATTTTACATGGAGCGACTGCCTACCTGACCTCCACAACCCAGTTACTGGGTAATACGATACCCCTTGGTAAGACTGGTTGTCAGACTTTCGGGCTTCTGACTACCCGTAACGACTGTCAAAGATCCACGAATGACAGCCGGGACCAACGGTTTAACGTGCTTTCCGAGGCATGGAGGAGTCTTGGTATGTAAAGATGGTCACCCATCCACAGGCCAACCGCGGCAAGCGTAGCTTAACCTGACCGATCGACCTGTGCGGCTGTTATTAATTAGCCACGGGCCCCTGTATATGTAAGAAAATCACTTAGGACAGTTAAATAAGCAGGGGTAAAATATACTTAGGTATGTACCTAGGTTCCTACTTACCTACCTAATTTCAAATTATTTACCTACTTGTTTACTATTGAGTTACCTATCTACTAGCAGGTTTCTACTTAAAAACCTGCTCAGACAAAAAAATTTAGAAACGGGTTACTCCAACTCTCCTATAAATTATCATTCTATAATAATTAAAGCTTACAAAATTCCCACTTAAGCTTTTAAAAGTATTTATTTATAGAAATTAGTGCATAGATAACAAAACTTAATTTGTTATTAATTCAAATACTTACACCTAGACAGATTTATGAGATTTAGTCTGAATTACCGAATTACCATTTCCTAGAAATTTGTAGGTAAATACAGGTTTGATTTTAGCTAATTTGATTATGAATTTATAACGTTACCTAACAAATTGAAGTCATAAGTATTATACTTACGTACTTATTGAATATGATTGACAATATTGTGGCTTGAATCTATCTCAGTCAATTTAAGCTGATAGTCAATATTAAACAATGTGTTTAACTGACTCTACAAGATATGAAAGAAATTGTAAAGTAGGTAGAGCTAACTCTACCTGACTGTATGGTGGGTAGAGCTAGCTCTACCTGACTATAAGGTAGGTAAGGTACCTACTTATTCCTCATTGTATTTTATGTTCGAAACAGTTATCACCCCAAAACTGAGCAAAGGTCAGCGCCAACGCTCCTCTGAATGGGTTTTTATATTAAATCTAGAAACTCTACATTTTAAATACAATGTTTATTAAATAAAGACGAACGATAAGTATTTTATACTATAAACATATCAAAATTGGAAATATGGATCTATTTCCAGAAAACTTATTCCAAGCCCGGATTCCATCACAATCCCATTACCAACAGCTGACTCCCATAAGATTACACCGGATCGCCACGCCATCTAACGTGAAAGAGTCGAACTACGTAACAACTAACGCCATCTATGCGAAACACGAGGCATCACAACAACTCACCACTACACTGACGTGTGCCCCGTCACCTTCACTCGCATACGTAATGACAGAGATAAGGATACCTCCCAAGATGTCTTCTAAATTGCCTTTCAAATATTCCTCGCGCTGATTGGTCAGAGCAAGAGCGGGTAAACTGGTTTATTTGAGTTTCCGCCAATCGGCGTGTGGCGGGTGTTCGCTGAACGAACGGCCATGCTATTTTAGGTGGGGCTTGGCTAAAGTTCCTCCTTTATATTCCTGACGTATGCAGTCATTTGAGTTATGGGCGATGGCGTAGGACTACGTGTATTTATAAGAAATCTGCTGAATTTTCCTTTTCTCTGTTATATTTTTTCCAGGAAATAATGCTGAGCTACGTGATTGTTACAGTATACGTAGCAACCTATTTTATACCAATTGGTATGCCGACGGCATCGCAATAAATCTTGCTACACATAGTAAAATCGGAGCACCTATTATTTTTTTTGCCGTACTAAATTATGTTATAAAATAAACATGCTCTTCCAACACAATAAAAACCTGAAGAAAATGGTTTTCCCATCCAACCAAACAGTGGTTTTGATCATAAACATATCGCTATGTTCTATATTTTACGGAAACTATCCTCTATAAATACCTACATGCAAAAGGGGTTTTATACATTATATATTAGCATACATTTATCCAATGTTGTTCGAAAGCGTCAGAACACTAAGAAAAAACACGTGAAAATAAGAAATATTAGCAATAAAGATAAAATTGCAAGAAATGCCAATGTAAAAATAACTAAATCCGTAAACCTACTTCTGTACAGTTACGTCTAAAATATGGTCCCGTAAAATACCTACTTACGTTAAGGAGCCGCTCATAAACATTCATTCTTGTACAGTCGCTAACGAATATTGTTACGCTCCGAAATTATTTCCTTGACCAAAGTCATTCCATCAGGCGGCAAGATGAAACGAAAAACTTAATCTATTGAGGAAGTGTTTGTCAAAAAGAAAAAAAATATTTTTGGTAAAATTTAGGCGAGGCTTTATCAATTCACGCTTGACAGCCCGTAGTGCGATGGGAACTATCCTACGGGAATGGAGCGTAGTGCCACAAACCGAGTCGTAAAACTGAAACTTGTGAATGAAACATCGAACCATAATTGGCACATTAAAACATCGTCCATTGACAAAATTTTATTGACACATTGTAGGAAGGATAACACACAACAGGTGACCGTAGGTTTTTACGAGCAAACTCAAGCGCGTGCCACGCCATAAACTGCCGTCGAAATCGTAAAATTGTAAGGAGCTGTTTAAATTGCCCCTAATAGAACATTATAGTAGTCTCAATGACGTGTTTGGTTTTATGTGATTTCGTATAAGTAGGCGCCACCGTAAAATGAGATGACGTAGCTTTGAATCGCCAATAAAATAGTCATTCGGTCCGTGCCTAGACAGACAGATTCTAGACGGGCGCAGTTGAATTCGAAACAGTTTTACGATACCGACACGTGTTTATCGTTAATCGTCATGCATTTATTGTGCTATTACTCGGTCATTTACCGATTTATTATCATAACAACACATAAATTATGTGGTTTAACAAAATGCTCTTGTAGAGACACGAATAAAAATCTTTTAATGTTTTTATGTAAAGGAAAATATACGACTTCAATGGTTTTTCATCTTTTTGGACTCAGTGCGTTGTATGGTGGAAACATTTGCACATTGACCTGCAACAATTTAGATAAGTATTTTTTTTTTAACGATCCTAAAAGAGTTGTTTTTTTTATTTTTGAGATAAAACATACCTGTCTACACAAACTCACTTTACTTACGGACAAAACTTTTAATAAAACGGCCTGCTAAACTAAACTCGCATAACCGTTGTGTTGACGACTGTACGCGCGTTTTCCCGTTCTGTAAGTTAACTCAAACTACTAACCGGCTAAAGGGTAGTAGGTACTTAACGTGTAACATAACCTACCCAAATTAGGTAGGCCCCAACATTTTCCTAACTAAGCACATTCCCTTTACCGAGCTGCCGTAGTTTCTAAAATGGCCTACCTCTTCAATTTAGGCACGTAATGTTGGGATAGACCCCCATAATCCTTTGCAGATATTGTTGGAAATTCTTCTATGTACTTTCGTCCTTATGTTGTGAAGGGCCTTTTTGTACAAGGTTAATTTTGGGAACGGCTGCCTTTGATAAAACTTATTACAACATTCCTACCGTGTTTATTCAAATTTTGAAGAGCTGAAGTTTTTGTTTTATTTTCTTTCAACTTTTTATTTAGATTTAGGTATATTTTTCTTTTAATTATGAAAATAAAAATGAATAATTATTCATAAGGGAAAAAACGTACAAGATTTCTTTTGCGTTTTTTCCCTTATGTGCTCTTTCCTCTAGGTAGATATTAGGCCCAAACCTACACGAAATTTTCGAAAAGAATCTCGTGTTGGACACTGGGATGGTCCTACATTATCCTATTTGTCCAATATGGTCGAACAGCGGCCAGCCTTCGGGCGGTCGAACCCTATCTTATTAACTTTACGCTGACGATGTAACTCTCCGCTCTGTTCTTTTTGAATCAAATTAAATCGGGAATTACGGTGGAATTGGTGAGGAAAATTAGGCACCTGACAATTTTGTGGAAACAGTTGGTTTAACTTTATTTGGTAAATGAATGGAAGTTATGATTTGAAAGGTGAAAGTAAGTGAATTACTTGTAGGATATATAAAGTAAAGTCAGAGAATATGATGGGTGTTGCAAATGGTCTGTCTTGCCATAACTGTAATTTTCTAACCGTACGAAACTTCTAGAACTCGGCAATTTAACGTAATAAGCCTATCTACTCAAAATTTTATTTAGGTACCTGCCTGTACAATGAGTAGGTATGTATATTTATCATCTCAGGTATATGTACATCCCTATAGTTTTTAATGGTCGGTACAGGCAGGTAAGTAGGTATAGCAGTAATAATAACTTACCTCATATTTTTTCTATTGACTCAAGTTGAACGGATCCTTTTATGTGTCATCCAAATTCCTTGTTTATCTGAAACAAGATGAAATAAAGGTTAACAATCGATCGGTCACTAACACTTAATACCCTAAGCCAGGTAGGTACAAAAGTACTGCCCCCTCATTGAAAGAATTTATTTTATTTCAAGCACCCGCTTATATACATTCTGAACGCATAATCTATTTAGTTCAAGTTTAATATGTGCTAGGCCGTGTGGCAAACTCTTTGCATACTCGTGCACAACATTACTTATTGCTTATATTACCCACTGTTAAATACACCTGAAGGACAATAGCGTAGTTGCCTGGGTAAATAAATAATAATTATATTTAGTCCGTATTTTTTCTTTTGTCAATCAAACAAAAAATGACAAAGATAAAGCGCGTCAAAATTTGGGAGTGGGGGTCGTGACGTCACTTGCTTGCAAAAGTGTCGCAAGCAAGTGACGTCACGCGGAACTTTAACGGGCGATATCTTCATAATTTTTTATATAATTGACAGAAGGTCAATATTTTTTTATAATCTAACTGACGGACTACCTAATTAGATTTTTTTTAGGAAAATAGCCTATTCTCGTAATTTTAAGAACGTTCAAACGTACAGTCTGAGGGGTAATTCTCGTAAATTTAAGACCGTTCACAGTCTGATCTCAGTCTCAATCTGTCAAAAAATACTTCTAATTTTCCTACATTTTGACAAGTTTCTGACATTTGTTTGACGCTGAGATGAGACTGCGACTAGATTTTGAACGTTTTAAATTACGGGAATACGGGCCCAGATCTCAGTCTCAATCTGTCAAAAATACCTGTAATTTCCCTACATTTTGACAAGTTTTTGACATTTGTTTGTCGCCGAGATGAGACTGCGACTAGATTTTAAACCTTTTAAATTACGAGAATTGGCCTTCTGTTTAGTTTGTTACGAGTTTACATAACCTGATAGGTACCAAAAACTCAGTGTAAGTATATTTATCGTTCTAGTTGAGCTGCCATAATGCAATAGCTTGTGAAAGATGCAGCGCTCTTGCAGACCATAAACCGAAGACACCTCATCACCTGTTCACCGCCAGTCTCGGGCCGCACCGTAAAACCCGTCTGCTTCTAGTCTACGGCATTTACGACCCGACCGATACCCGGATAAAAATAACCATCTCGCAAACGCTATTATTACAAATGATACACACTTTACGACGCGAATATTTACGTTTTTATTTCAAATGTTTATTGCCTGTTGTGCAACTTAATAGCGCACTTGAACTTCGCCGGGCTAGTGACACCGTTTGATCCAAATCGCGTTTTATTGTTTTACTCAATGGACGGACGAATTTTACGAGCGTGTCGTAATCTGTGACGCGATGGTTATAACTCTGATGCGTACTACGATCTCGTGACTCATACGAATGCGCTAACTTTCCGTTTCTATGTATGTATATTAACATTGCACGAGACTGTTTTTAATTTTTAATTGAACTAGTCGGGTCTGATCGATCCACGCGAGTAATCGCTGCGGTTGAATTAGTGCAGGGTATTAGACATGCCGTTTAAACGTCAGCGCTTTTCGATTAACCGACGCTCGAAACGAAAAACGCAACGAGCTCTACCGAATTTTATTGCTTAATCGCTGAAGATCTCATTCTACTTCGGTATCGAGTAACTAGGTATATCGAGTTGAATGTGAAAGGATCGTCTACTCGGAGAATCGTTTTCCTATGTGTGGGCCACCCTTATTTACCTATTTACAAACAAATTCTTTAGATCGAAATACGAAAGGTCGATAAGATAGGATCCTTCTCGCCTCACTTATCTTTCTTTAATAACATTGTTCCCAGAGGTGCCCTTGGATAAATAGAAGAAAAGGAAATAGTGTCAGGACTCGGGCGACCCACAGTCGGTATTTGCATTACATTACCTATATTCATATTCCTTCGGAGGTAACCTTTTCTGGGGAAACAAATAATAGGTGAAGTGCATCTGGGGTCGCATTAAGGGACATCTTTTTATTCGCTTGGAGCTTTGGTAAATATTTTTGTTATTGCGTTATGCCTTCCCTCGGTGCGGGGACTGGTGTTTTTGATCTTCGTCATGTGTTCCCGATAGAATATTGTGTAAGTGGCCCGTGCATTATTGATAGTGGAAGTTTGCCTTAGCTATTGACATAGTGCTCTTTGTGGATTAGGAATTCTGGTACAGGTATAAGCTATTCGGAAAGAGTAGGTATAAATATAACCTACCTACCTAAAGTAAAGCTTATATTTACCGCCCAAATACAAATCAGTAATGTAATATTCTTTTAGGCAATTTCATCAAGATTAAAAGATCGCAAAGTAATAAAGGGAGAAAAAAACAAATAAGCGCGGAGTTAAGGCGCTTAACCAAAGTTCATTTACTTGCCAAAGGCCGTAGAGCCTTCTCACGGCTCAGAAATAACATCGAAAAAAAAAGAATTACACGACAAATTTTTAATCAACCACAACCGCCTCTCTAAAGGCATAAAATGTAATATTAACACCATTTGTGCATTACATGTAACGCCAAAAACCTGTAAATGTTCGAATAAAATGTTCAACATTATGGGACAGCGTGACACCGCCATACTTTCGAGTATTTTTGAATTTTCAAAACAGGAATTGTGAATAAAATTCGACGTTCATTAGGAGTTTTTTTTAGTTTGTTGTATCTTATATTTAAGCCGAGTAGGTATAATGTTATCTCGCAAGATGGGGCGTCGAGATTGCGCCCCGAGAGTGGCTTTGGTAGCGCTAGCAAAAACAAACAAACCAACGGATTATTTCTAAATTAATTTTAAGGCATCGCTACTTGTAAATTGGAGGCTAATTGGTTCTTTGATGGCTAGGCAATCTATATTTACATAATGAAACCAATTTAGGAACCATAACTAACACTCTTATAAAAACCAAATTGCCACTTTTTTGGTTGCACCTCAATAAATAAATGTTTAAGAGTCTTCATCAGATTATTTATTGTTATCCTTATCTATCTGACAATTCCTTGATAGGTATTTGGAAACACAATAATTTTTAACATCCATGAAAATGATCAGAGCCAGTAATTATTGTCATTATGTACAGCTTAGGTACCTATTATAGTCATCACAAACACTTGCACCATCTAAGCAGGCATTAAAGTTTAAAATCTATTTCTATACAAATAATAAAGCTGAAGAGTTTGTTTGTTTTTTTTTTTTTTGTTTATTTGCACGCGCTAATCTCTGGAACTGCGAGTCGGATTTAAAAAAGTATTTATCCATTTGATAGCCTTGACGAAGACTGTAGGCTATTTAATGTCACGTTAAGACCTAAAAAGCCGAGCTAAAAGTAAAAAAAAAACGCTAAGCAAAAACTAAGTAATAGCGCCGACAGGCGATGCGATACGACAGGGTGGGTCAGACGAAGTCGCTGGCAGAAGCAAGTAAATATATAAAAGAGACGTAGATAGAAGAAAGTGTGGCGTTCATACTTCCAACTTTAATTCATACATCTCACTTATTAAAGAAGTTAAACTATGTAGATAGTTAAAGATGTAAACAGTTGGGCCATTCGCATCCACTCATTAAGAAAATGCCTCTATCCACTCATCGAATAATTGGAATAAAACTACGTTTACGTTCACTGACAGAGTAGGTCTATCTTGATAACAAAAAAAAAAAAACTCAATTTAAATGTTTATAGCCGCGGCAGTAACTTCGACATTTTGTTGGTTCGCCTGCCAACAATTGACGTTTTTACTAAACGTCAGATTTTGTAAATAAAACTAGTATCTAATGAGTGGAGCCCACGCTCACAAAGACGTTCACAGTTTAATCAGTCGTGTTATTTTGTAATCTCATGATTGGACAGAGTGCACGCCTACGCGACATTTATTTGCTTTGACAGCTTTTCTTGTCTCGTTGTCAGACACTTTGTGAAGTGACGAACTATTTTTTTATCTTATTTTTAATTTGGAATCAATTTGTGGCACTTTTATGTAAATTGGTAGGTATATGGAAAAGGGTGAACTTGTTTCTCGTAGGTAGATACTCGGTTGCCTTGGATTTTGTTAGCATATTATCATGATTACAATACCTCCCAGGTCGTCGCGTTTTAAGCTGCTCTGTGTGGTTCGAACGTGATTCACAATTTTATTTGCATGTGGCTACGTATAAGAGCTTCCTTATACTTAATTATGAATTATATTCACGATTGTTTTAGCAAGTAGGATCATTGCAAGTGTGGTTGCTATTTACAGCTGGCACTAAGTGCCCTCAAGCGACGGTTTGCACTAAGTATATGTACGATGTGTCTGGGCACTGCAATTTGACCCACGTGACTTGCATGTTGACCACATTACCTGCCATATTTTTAGCAGAAGCCATACCCAGATTGCTGTTGAATGAACAGAATTTATAATTTACACATGTTACTCACAATTTCTTTTTTTAAACCTAATAAAACGATCAGCTTTAATGGTTGCTAGTAACAATTTTTTTATGATCGTTATAGCAGGCAAACGGTCGGTAGGTGTTGATCGCTTGATGTCAAGCTTTTGTCAAAAACTTCAGATGACTGCCCACCTATGAGAGAGACATAAATTCCCTTTAAAATATAAAAAAGTTTTTTTTTTTTTTAAACGTTGCCCCACACTAGGAATTCCTCCTGTATCGTTGGTGCGTTACAAGCATTTAAACTCACATACACAAACAGCCTTAAATTAAATTATTTAATTAAACTTAAATTAAATTATTTAATTTTCCTTTATTTTCTTTTTTGCAGTCCTTACTTTAAAACAGTGCAGGAAATGCAAGTGGGATCAGCATCGGTACTGCTACTGTGACATTCGCATGCCACACACATCCCCTGCGATAGGGTGCGCGGGGTGAAAGCTTTTTCCAATTATTGTTACGATACCAAGGATATTCAGCTGAATAAATTGTTTGATTCATGTTGTGTTACTTATTCTTTGATGTTTTGTGGTATTTTGTTAGATTTTCGGGGGGGGTGAAGTTGTGGAGATGTGACGTAAAGAAACTGTACCAGTTAGGTATATCTATTGTAGTCAGCTCATGGTTAATGTTTACAAATATAGTTACTCGAGGCTATTAAATGAAACTTACAGGCAAGAGCAGACAGACTGAGATGACAATCTGACAATTTTACAAGTTTATTTCTTATATTTTCTGCTTTATTAAGCAGCTGCACTTGTCATAAAATTGTGTATTTTATGTCAATTGTGTCGCATCGTCATTTATAATAAATAGGGCACTGATTGAAATAAGGAATGCAAAACAAGATACTTTGAAAAAATCATCTGTTTTTTTTTTTACTTCTGAAAAGTATTCAGGAACATTTCATGTCTTAATTCAAGCAACAAAGTAGATAGGTACTTATTTATTCTGCCGATACCTGTCACAGGAACATAATAAATTGTAATAACGTACAATGGACTTGACTTCACTTCAGACAAAATATTTCCACCATTACTAAAGAGAAATGCGTGCTAAATTATAAAGGTATCTTTACAAGGGACATTCAATGAATTTATTAAAATATACGAGACAGATTTTCACATATAACTGTATCCGTGATTCAACTTAACTGTCAAAATAAAGAAGAAAGTTATGAACGGATCTTCATTTATTTTTGTTGGCATATGAGTATAATCCTGTTACGATCTACTAAATACGAGTACGTACGTACAGTTGTAGACATACAAATATTCATTAGACATGACATTTGGCTTGTTATGTAATATCAATATTGGTTTCAAAATCTAGAATATTAATCCTGTGCTAGATAAATATTTAATTCTTTATAAATTATGTCTGTCAAAGATTAGATTCTGTTTTTTTACAGCTATTTAAATCGTTTTTTTAATCTGAATATTGATTATTATTTATAGAATGCATGTAAGTAGTTAATAATCCTCTAGCATTGTTTTCAAAACTCCTACCAACCTATCCATGATATTCATTAAATAACATGGCTTTTCAAAAACAAATCAACAAAGATATTTCAATTACAAACTTTTCTATTACCGATAAGCCTACAAAAAATCAGCTTCAAAGAACTCTCACACTTAAAAACACAGAACCAACCAATCTTCGTTAAAATCCCAACTCATAAACTTCATAACTACACAAAGAACATCCACAGTCGGTTAAATAGCATCTAGTCATAAATAACTAACCCTATAACGCTAACAAGATCCAATCCTGAAAGACAGGCTTGTTAGAAACTGAAAACAAAGGGGCTCTCAGCATGAAAATAGAGTAACAAGCCACCTTGTTAATACTAGTTGTTTCTATATTAAAACTTAGAAGAACAGCTCTGTGTTGGCTATGGGCCAATTAGTTATGGGGTTATGTGGTAACGTAAGCTTTGGAGTTGATCTATAAGGTATCAATTTGAAGTTATTTTTAGTTATTATCAATTAGAAAAAAGATGTGTTGAATTTTTTGCTGGTAAGTATTGTTTTTTGTTGAAGATTTATATCACTTTTCAGCAGGGAAAATTAAGTCAAAGTAATTTTCTGACAAACCCGCACTGGGCCCGCATGGTGGATTACGGCCCACTCACTCTCAAAGAGAGGAGGCCTGTGTCCCAGTAGTGGGAAGATGGCTGATTATGTATGTGATAATGATGAATTTTCTTGTGATCCATTGAGTGTTTCACTTTGTCCCATTCAATGTTAAACTACTTATATTTTTTCTTTAAAACAGGTTACGTTGGAGTGCTGCACTTGCATTGGAGTTAAATTCATGATAGTTTGGTGATATAATTTACGTTTTACAATAGAAAAAGTCTAAAAGAAACAAAGTCAATAAGATAGGAAGATAACTAATTTATCTAGTGACCTGTATTATATTATTTTATTTTATTATACAAATTATATTGATTTAAGTTTTATTTTTAAACAGGTCAATTTGTTTGTGACACCCAATCAATTAACAAAATCGGTCAAAAAATATATTACTATTCATGTTATAGATTCAAACTTCCGTGGTCCGCAGTCGCAGTAGTTACAAACCGATCCTCTGGGATTTGTGCCTACTCATGCGCAACTATCTAAAAGGGGGATAATCGGCAGTCTTAGCTAATATACCTTATTTCATACACATCACATGAACCTAACATCATTATTATGTATGTATTTGTACGCTAAACTCATAACCACTTCATTCTATAACCGTTTGTAAATCAGATTATATGCATCTTAATCTTGGATGATGAAATTCGGGACACGTTCTTATGATGTTTTCAGAACGCTGTAGTGTTATGTATATACTGTATAGCTGCTTCATAGTGTTTTTCTATTTTCAGGAAAAATACATTAAACCGAATACATAATAACAAAGATTCTTCTTCGTCAACTTATTGAGTGGTTGTACATAATGTTTATAGCATCTGAAACACTGTAAAGTTTATATTATTTTGCGTAGGTATATAAATTATGTAAATCATACCGTCTCTGTTTCTAATTTAAACCGTACCTCCCCACTAACAAGCTCTGTGACCTAATTAACAGTAAAAGTTACAATAAAATTAGGTTCAAACCAATTTGTGACTCCGAAAATACTGCATTTTTTTATTACGTGCCGGAAGTGAACGAATGGTATGATGGTCTTCCCTTTCCTACTGATATTCGTATTGGCAGTTATCCAATTTGGCACGCTGCTTGGATCGAATCTACTCGGATGATACTTCGTTGCTCCTCGTGTATTTGAAGATATTTTGTAAAGTAAGTATTTGTTTACTATGCATTGGATATCAAGGATGAGGATCATTGAAATATGATGCATCTGGCATATAGGTCTGTGAAAACCAATAATACTGTACTGAAAATATGAAGCTTATATCAGTAAAGCTCTATACACGAACTTAATATCATAGAAGTTAAGTATAAACATGTAACTAACGTTTAATTAGGCGTCAAGTTTAAAAAGTAAACTCGTTAACATTGAACTTAACCTACCCACCTTCAAATTATAAGTATAGGTACTTAATAAAACCAAATCCCACATGGGTTCAGAATGTTAAAATGTTTGACGATCGTACCACGAATACACAAACAGACTTACATAACTCCGGTATATAGAGTGAATATAATGTAGTTGAAATTCTTCAAACGTAATGCTTATTAAAATTAGTTCAGTGGACTTTGTGATGTGGTTACAAACATTGGAACAAACATTTTGGCTTGAATTTATTACCAATACTTTGGGTACGCCAATTAGTCAACTATAATTTAAAAGGCAGGCCACGAGTGTAGTAAACAGCCATTCATATTTCCGTTTATATAACGTTGTAAGTACATAAAATTGGCTCCGGAGTTCTTCTTAGCATATTTTTATTCCTGTTTTTATATCAAGTTTAATTATAAAAATGTGATTTAGTTAAGATTGCTAAGAGCCGGTCTCATCGGATTCTATTTTGATGTTGTTGTACTATAATAACTCGGTCCCGGTCTATTAAAAGATTGTGCATTGCCGGGATAATGTTTAAATGAATATAATTAAGATAAAAAAGGTAGATAAACGTTAGTTGTCAATACAGAAAATAGAAAGTATTTGCATAAGAGGTAGCTTTATTAAAGTCAGTGTCTTGAATCTATTTTTAGATACAATTTCCTCCATCTCCATCTGTTACGAATTGTTTAAAAGATTGGTTAGTAAGTTTAAAAAAATTAAGGAAGAGCGGCCATATTAGATTTCTAAAACTCCCAAGTCGTTTGTCATAGTTTTGACACTGAAACTAATTCTTTGTTACACCTTTGAAATCGATCCACCAAAGTATTATAATTATTTCGTTTTTTGCTCAATTCTATTCAGTATTCGGTACGAGCCTATAAGTTAACCGATATTTGATAAAAAAAAACAGCAATTTTTTCATTTTTAAATCGATTCCCCCATTTGCAGATGTCTGTTCGATATTATTTAGGCTGAAGGCTGTCATAAATTTGTGATTTTAGTTTTTCTTTAAGGTAAAGTACCTACCTACCTACCTACACCTATATAAGTAGGTAGGTATATAGGCAAGGCACAAACAAAATCGTATCCTATCTAAATAAACCTTCACTAAAAATCCCATATCAATTTATTTTGCGACGTAAACAAACATTTGAGGTCCTATCACAAATCGTAATCAGCTAAATTGTAATTACAAGAGCGACACTAAAATCATATTTATGTAGGCAGCTCTCAGGCCCCTATTGGGTATCACAAATTAGGCAGGTATCCGATCCGTGCATCGACTTACGTATAAACGACAAATTAAACCCGGTTCTCACCGAAATAAGGAAAATGTCGTGCTCACGCGGACATGAGGGCAATCCTAATTTGTTCGGGGTTCGATACCTAAAGGTTTAGTTACACAGTCGGCAACTTGGGTAGCGCTCAGTTAATTAACTCTTGTTTTGTCCCTATATGGTTATATGGGTACACTGTATTTCCGTAAGAGATTGGTAGATATTCAATTGTTTCTGAATTTTTGGTACATATTTGGGTTTTAAAATGGTAGAAAAAAGCGATAAGGCCGCCCATTGCATGGTTTGCAGTGTTAAATGTATTTTTATTGTTATGTAATAAAGGTATACAATAAAGTATATAAATAAATAAGAGTTCAAATGTTCAAATATTGCCCGATAAATGGCAATAAGGTCGGTCTGTTACACAAGGGACCTAATATCGTCATTCGCGAACAGTGTAAGACCGGATGAACCCCTAGGGTGTCACATTCGTGACCTCACGATTATAGCGGGTTGCTTACCCTTAGACAAACCCATCGTGGTAGGTATTTTGGTTGCTAAGAAAACTTTTAGAAATGAATTGTTGGTGTATTTGACAACACGGTTAGCGCAGTGGCTGAGCGATCGGACTGCTGCGCTGCGTGTCGCGGGTTCGATTCCCGCACAGAACAAATATTTGTAAGTCCTACATGTATTTATTTTGAGTCTGGGTGTTTTTCTATATATAATATGTATGTATTTACAAAAAAAAAATGTACCTATATAAGTAGTTTATCAGCCATCTTGTTACCATAACACAAGCATTAGGTTACTTAGCTTGGGACTAGATGGCGCTGTGTGAAATGTCCAGGGATATTATTATATTATTATTTTCTTTACAAATAAAATAACATGGAAATGGACGTAGGACGTAGCTAGCTAGTAATGTCTATAAGTTTTCCTAATAGACAAAAGAATTGGTAGGTACGTTGATATGACACCTAAATTTTTATACACGATTGAAAATAAGAAATCTTTTCAGCAGATATATCTCTTTAATCTGTAAAATAAAATGAATGCTGAAATTCAAAAGGAAATGGATAGAAGATTCCTCTGCAAATAATAGACTAAGGGGACGAATCACATTTATTTAATCTCAACAGAAATGAACAAAATTTCTGAGTGTAACTGAGCCCCAACAATTACATTGAAACTTTTAATTAGGCTTAGTTTAACCATGAATGGAAATTAGAGAAAATTCCTTTACATATGCAAATAGAATTGAATTGAGAAATGACAATGAATGCGTAGTGCGTACAGCGTTAAAATACTTAAGTAATTAGGCCGCAACTTTGCTGGTATACAACCTTATTCATTTAATTGTTTACTTAACTATATAAGTACATACGTAGCTATAGTTAGTAGTTACTTTGAACAATTTATTAGAAGCACTTGATACCGATAAACTTTCCTATCATCAGGTTGCGGGTCACGATTAAATGGCTTCATTTATATAATTTATAACTGTTTACACTTAGGCCAGTAATAAACTTACGAATTTATTGGTAAATAATATACCAATAAGCTTACAAATGAGGTGTTTAAATAGGCAATATATAACATTAGTTAGAACGGGCTAAAGTACATTAGATAGAAGCATTTATAAATTTTGATCTAATTTTGATAATTCTGGTATAATTTTATTTTATACATAATTCATACTCGTGATTTAATAAATAATAGGTACAGTAAACAGGTATGTTTAAAAGATAACTTGATTAAGAAAATAACTACCTAAATACCTTTTAAAGAATTGATATTTAAACCTACGTAGAAATTATGTTATACCTAAGAAGATAAATAGAAACCGA
Source organism: Apamea sordens (assembly GCA_945859715.1). Classification (NCBI taxonomy): domain Eukaryota; kingdom Metazoa; phylum Arthropoda; class Insecta; order Lepidoptera; family Noctuidae; genus Apamea; species Apamea sordens. The sequence continues at coordinate 13,107,336 of OX243996.1, read as the reverse complement.
GATCACAGACGGGACCCGCCAACTCACAACAATAACAATGAATTCTAAAAATCGACAGCGAACGCGTAGGTATGTCAGTGAAATGTGTAATTTATACGACAGTCGATTGTGCCCCGATTCCGATCACAACCTTGAAACCCATAGCCACAAACAAATACAAGACAACACGAACAAATAACATTGATTCTCACTAGATTCCTAAAATGTCTTCCTCAACATAATTTTCATGTTAACATTCCAAAAATCCTTGTTTATTCCAATTCTTATTCTTTGCAGCGAAAGAATACCGAATATTGTTTAATAAATCATCGGATATTATATCCATTTCTTCTGTACTAGGAATCGTTTGTTATATTATTGTTATATCTATTTACCTCTGAATCCAATGGTCCGTCACGCTTCGTAGTCGTGACTACGTACTGAAATCCACTTATATTTACGACTAGCTGTGTCTACTTTACTTATCTTCGACGATAACGTCTCAGGGACACATTTGGTTATTTTAAAACTTTTTACGTTTATCAAAAAACTTGACGTTGCTACACTTTTTGCACTGTAACACACCAGTAATGTTCTGAGAATGACTGACAATATTCTATAACCTACAACTACGAAAAAATTGGCCATTCATCTGAACAAAAGTTGCATAACAAACCATTGTTTCTACAATCAAAAAACACCTTACCCCGTCCTTTGGATGGTCATTGTTCTATTTTTATAAAGAAACTGAAAGTGCATTGTCTGTTTTTGTTGGTGTTTTAGTGGGTTCTATAAAAATTTGGAGCATAAACAAAAAAGCGAAAAACCCTTCCGCGTTGCAACAATGCGTTACTGGTGAGGTACATGTCAGTTTAAAATTACAGGTGATATAGTGAAGGTGATCTTTCTCGTTGTGATAATGTGCATCTTTGTCTAAGCAAGTCTTTTTAATTGCTTTCTTTTATACAATCATTGATTTATTGCTGTGGTCAGTGAGAGTGGTACAATACGAGGTGAGGTGCAACCTTTCAAATTACTATTTCTTTTCATCAATTTTCTTTGGTTCTTAAAAATCTTCAAACGCCTGTCTTCATGTTGCATGTAAAGATATTTTATAACCAATAACTTGATGCAATGTATGTAGGACAGTACGCATCGCGTCATCTACAAATGCCTATTGGCGTAAGTTCAAAGAAACAATGACATACTTATAACCATAGCAACAATTGTCTTCGCAATTGCAATTGTGATTCGCAGATATGCTCTATTTAACCGTGATTGTCAGTAACAAATAGTACATTGTTCTGATCGTTTTTCAAATAGGTCATTCCTCTTGAAATAAGTACACAATGGATGCTAACAATTTGCCTGAAAACAAAGCTCAAAATGCTGAACAAGATTTTCATGATCTTATCGGGAATTTCCACATTTTTCTCTTGCTTGTGTTACATAAAATTTGGAATAGGAGCTCAGCATCGCCCAAAATACATACCAATAACAGAAAACGGTTCGATTGAGCGAAAAACTGAACAAGCGATAAGTCGCGAACGTGCCGCGCTCGTGCCGCCAGAGACAATCGCCGTAACGACCCGTAATTTTATATCGACGTGCACAATTTACCGTGGCATTATGCCCCAATGTTTGTGCCATACTAAGGCACACACATTTGCCTCGTATTTGCCCTGTCTGTACAATATTTGTGGAACGTGCTAACCGTTGTGTCAAACATCACATATCTAGGCGTGACACGTAGCGACAAACATTTTCAGTTATTACACATGTTCTACTGTTATTATCTCGTTGGCTTTTCTTTTTTGGTGCAATAAAGCGTTGATTACACCAAGACGGCGGCAATTGGTCGCTAAATAGGACTGTGGGGGTGCCGATAAGGCAATTGAGGCAGTTACTTACAGCGGGCAAATACAACGCGTGTTAGGAACGTTTTAATGATAGCCATGTTTATTACACCACGCTATAAACACAAAGATATACTTATCATACTGTATTCATAATACCACTAAATCGATCCGAGTTAATTTTATTTTATGGTTAAATAATGAGAAGTCGTAAAATGGAAATGGTAGGTACCTGCCTACATCAAATAGATAGGCGAGCGTTCAAGATTTCCTGTAGTAGGATAGAAATATTTACTTACATTATGATAAAATTGTTTCTAAGCCGAAATAAAAAAGTAACAAGAAATATTTAACGCAATCCTTTATTAACTCGCGCCTTTTTTGTAATTGGCAAGCGTACAAATTCAGGTTTGTTCCAAAGAGTTTCATTACAAAAAAGTTTATATTATGAAATTTGTTTAATCCTCGTTCCGTGAAATTGCCACATTACCAAAACAGTTGAAGCAGAAAAGAAGTTTCGCGAAGAGGGAACTTCAACTCGGGTCCGTTAGTTAATGCAAGGAGAGATGCAAATGGACTCTCTCAAAATTGGACGGGGATTCAAAGTTTTACCTACCGAATTCGCTGGTCTGTGTGCTGAGACATGAAATGTTGGATCGACTGCTGAAACTTCTAACAAATATGGCTCTTTTTCCCAAGGAATTGAAGTGGATTTTTCCTTGAAATTTGTTACATGTTGAGTCATTTTTTCGCACTAAGTCTTGTAAAATATGACAGTATTTGCGGGTTTGACATGCACGGCAGCGTTCGAGTATTCACGATCCAACCACCGATAGGTAGGATTTGTGATAATATGCGAATTGGATATGAAGTCAAGATTACGTATTCCCGTTTCCCCGGAACATTTTCAACGTTAAGTATTGAAGTTTTGATAAGGCAGTTAAGTCCCCGAACGTGACTAATCCAGATACGAGAGGAACTTTATAAACAATCTAATTTCACAGATCGGGACCAAGGCAGCTGGCTTGTAAATGTCGATGTCGTTCTCGGACAGAATTAGATCATCAGATCCAAGATCCTTTGGAACTAAATTTATTTTAAAAGAACGTCAAATAATAATATGAAAACTTGTTTCAAAATAATCCCAGATAAAATATGCAACGTGCACGATAAACTCTGAATTTTACACGATCCTAAATTCTGAATAATTTGCTCCTTACTTTGTATTATCTTAGCGTACATTAAATTGATATTCTGTAGAACGGCTAAAATTAAACTAAACTAAATTCAATACTGTAAGACCTTAGAATTGTAATACTAAAACAAGGCAAATAGTGGATAGACTCGCATGTAAGCGGTCCGCTTCCAAGCCTCTCAACCATAAAACGTATGATAGATGTTGACATCGACAAGCCCTCGCGTGTTGCCAGTACCGTTCCGTCCCCACTCCCAAGGGCTGAGCCGGGCCGCCAGACGACCAACGATACCAGACCTTCCACCCCTCGCGTAGGCCTTTGACCCACAGATCTCGAAAAGGCAAAAAGGGCAGCTCACAAGCTCTCTCTAATTTGGACGATTGTATCAGACTATCGAATTGGGGTTCGGTGCACTCCGCACCATATTTAAAAATCGAATGCCGATGGAACATGATTTAAAAATGGCCGACGGTTTTTGAACGCTTTTTTTTTTTGTAATATTTTGAATTTAAGCTGTGATTTCACGGCCCCACATCATATCATGTTTCAATTTAGTTTTAATTTCTTCAAATAGGGGATTGGAAATGAAGAGTGGAATTTAAGAGCCATTACGAATCGGTCCTTTTAAAATCTACTCTCCATATTCTAATAACTTTATAATATCTTCTGTAAATAAATTGAACTTATTAGGTAAGAAATCGAAACGCATCAGATAATCTTGGATTTAAATGCATTGCGAAATCGGAATTCCGTTAAAAGCCTCTCAGCGTGAAACGAAAATGATCAGATAGCATCTTACAAGCTTGTTTCAGGGCCACCTGCCTGACACATGGACATACGAACGTTTACTTTATGTAAGGTTTAGCCCGTGGATCGCGAATAAATTCACAGTTTTTATATTACGTATCGAATTAATGCATCGACATACGTGTCGTAAACACACGAAAACAACGACATCGTCTTATTTTCTCGGATAAATAAGGTTATATACATGTAACAAACGATTTTAATTAAAATATACGATTGTGTGAACGTCGCTTGTTATGTAGTCGTGATAAACAATTTTTTATCGAGCGAACTGATTTATGTATGAATAAAATAATTAAGTTACAAAGCACCTGCGATAAAAATACCTATTAATGAGTGTTAAACTGATTAATGATGACAAACAAAGACTTTATGGCTTGCGTTATTTATTTACGATTATTTACATCCACGAATCTTATTAATATCAAGGAAATCGTCTTCTTGTTTTATGAGAGCCTATTCTGTAAAAATGCATGGTTACAAAAAACAGCTGCGAAGGTTTCAACTGAAATATACGTGTTAGGGTTATATAAGGTATTACCTGCCCCTATTTGGGGATCGTAGTCCCAACTTATAATGGGGAAAACAGCCCGGATAACGCAGGAAAACCATTGAATCGATTTTCTTTGCACACTTCCTGATGTAACGCGCCAAGTTGCATTGTATGTAGCGAATAACAAAAATGCGCGAAATATGAGAAGCTCTTTTCTTCGCTCGTTGAGATCCTTTGAATATTCAAATATTTTGGAAGTAGAAGGTGATTCTTATGGATGAGTAGCTCATCCATAAGCATGTAAAGTCTTAAGACTGTACTATCTTAACTCTTCGAGTGTACAGCATTAATTATCTACAAAGAGAAGGTTTTGCATTACATCTCAGTCCCAGGTAGCACTGAGAACTGTCTAATTTACTTAGAGCATAGGTATGCTCTAAGTAAATTAGACACTTCAGTTAGTATTTTGACGTCCGAAAAATGTACTAGCATGCTGAAAGCTTTTGAACTACAGGTTTAATTAGATACTGAAGTAATGAAATACACATAAGCTGCAAATCATTATCAAATAAGTAGTTAACCAATGTAAATATACTATCTATACACACTTTACAACTTATCAAAGGGCGTCGTCTCTCTCATTTCTCCTTTTAAATATGAATTTAATCTTTTAATTTAGAAAGCTACTTTGCCCGCCGATGTTTTCCCAGTCATTTTTAGATACATACCGAAATTCATTAACTGAGGATTGATTTAATCTCGTCCGAAAGCCAAGTGGAGTCTCAAGAGGCCCAAATTAATTTTAAGAACAGAACAACATTCTACCATACACCGCCTTAAAATTTGCAGTCCTGAAACTTCAGCGCAAGGAATTTTCTGCTTTAGACTTTGGAGATAGGAGATGCTGTTCCGTTTCTCGGGTGTAAGTGATAAGTTTGTATAGGTGCCAAGATCGAGTATCCTACTGTGGGCAGGCAACAGATGCCCCGAACGGGTCTGTGAGCGTTATCAAAACGTTACGATGCTGAAATAATTGTTGACTAATTATTTTGTTAATACACCCAGTAATTGACGCTCGGATTCGTTAACTGCGTTTCAGGACTCTAATCTAATTTGTTCGGTAGCTGTTTGTTAAATTAACTCATTTTGTTAGGAGAACGCCTGTAAATTATGGGATTTATAGATATTAACAACAATAATTCAATTAGGTTGTTATGTTGTTTCCTGTGTTGAGTTTGTTTTGGAACAATTGAAGTTGCTTCCATTCATTTCTTGGTCTTCAAACATGAAATACCTACATCGTTATAATATCCACTTTCTTATCTAGATCTGATAATAACAAGCTACTATTTTACCTTCATACGTAAAAGTACAGTATCATAAAAGTTCACAGTACAAAAACTACAGAAAAAAAACAGGGCAGAGATACTTAACAACAGTGAAACGAGTAACAGACATTCCAACAAAAGGTTATCTCACTAAAGTGTTGGTCCCTCAAATGCTAAGCGCGTAGTTTGGACAATTTCCTCTAAAGTTCAACGCTTTGACCGACGTTTTCCGTATTTTAGTTAGGTAGGTACCAAACAGCGCGGGCCCCTTCCCTGTTGCGGAATAAAGCCGTTTTATACGGAATAGTAGACGAACGGACGTAAAGTTATAAGCTCTAGCTTCTATGAAAACTTTAAAACGGTACAAACTTTTCATTTTTAGAAAATGTTTTCTGATGCTAAAATTGTCAAAGTGCTTGAAGCAATGTAGGTAGTATGTAAATAACAAATAAACAGTCACAGGCAAAACATGTAATACTATTTTATCAATTACATGTTTTCTTATCAAGCATTTTTGGGTGTAAAGTCTTAAAAACTTTACTATCTTATCTCTTCGAGTGTCTGGAAAACTTTTAAACTTTTTTATTTAAGACTTAGTCAAAGATATTGTCCGTACCTACATCAAATCTACATAATTATCAATAATGTACTTATTGATAATAATGGTAATTGGGTAACTTGAAATTTATGAATCTCGAAAACATTTACCAAACCGGAACTACAAACTTTTAAAAGCGCTTAGGTCAAAATTCAAAAGAGCTGCTCCTAATATTGAAGAAACGCCTACATAAGTAAATAGGTACAGACAAAATGAAATACCGCACGCTACATTGCTTCACGCTCGCTCTTTTCGCAAAAGCGCAATCCTCCTATGCCTTGTTCCTCTCATAACAAACTGGAAAGCCACTCAGACTTGTTTAGCGGTTCCGCCGTCTAAGGGTTGAAATTCGTAAGGGTTCCGATGCTGACGCAGCCGCCCGTGCCGTCTGGACGCACTTAATACCCGCCACATTCTGTGTGGATGGGGCTTTACGTCCGGGGTATAATATATACTTTATAAGGACTGCTGTTTAAGTTCCAGACAAATGTTTAACTTTTAGGTACGTGGAGAATAATTTGCAGAATTTCCTCCTTGTTTTGTGTTCATTTGTTTGAGTGGTATCCTTGTAAATATTTTGTAAACCCTACATTTTATTTAGCAACCTGAGTTATTCACTCAAATTTTGCCAGCGGCGCAAAAATGCAAATGTACAAATCGATTATTAGTTTCGCTTGTCAATGCTACGTTATCCCAAATGGTGCTGTCCAAAAACGCTGAAAGCAGCTGTTGCAAATGCAATACTTTTAACACCCGCTCCGTTTTATTGGCGAAGATTCGATGTTCATTTTAGTCAGGCATTTGTAACATCGACTACTACTAAATTTCTTGAATTTAAAATTGCTTAATCATGAGAACTCAGCTTTTTCCAAAAATACGTTATGGTTTTGAGTTCCCACCTCACTTTTTGTAAGGAATTATGTAATCTCTTTTAAAATTCATATTTTAAGTTACTTCAATGAGGCATCCTACGATTAACTTGAATATATTAACCACTATTTTTGACTTACGGGGCTTTGGAATCAAAACGTCAATAAATTGAACCTATCTATAAATAAGTAGGTGCGTAGGTATAGACAGGTTCTCTCACCTCCTCCCGTATAAAAAACACATTCGATTCTCGTTTCTGTATGGAGGCTCTTTTTAATCTTTTAAGCTTATTATATTCGCAATTATCTTAACAGTAATTTATGGGCTAATCATTATAGACCATTTTTGTATTTGCATTTTTGAAAAGTCGTTGTATCAATTTTTGTGGCTATCTAGCCGCAACGCAAAAATCGATACGGTTTAAAAAAAAACTGAAATTAAAACATTAAAATAATCTTTTAATCTCTATTAAAAGATTATTTTAATGTTTTAATTCCAGTTTTTTTGATAAAAGATTGCGTTTTATGATCCGTTTTATTTTTTAGCCAAAGTCTGGAAAATTAAAGTAAAATTATGCACCTGTAACCCAACGAAAACCATACTCAGAGACCTACTATATACCTACTCGTACATAATAATATGTAGTAGGTAAACACTTGGAAAATTATTAAGCGTAGGTTTTATTTCGACTCCATTTCAGTGCAGTAGCCAAGTTGAAAATAGATTCATTGCATGAATCAATACTTTGTTTACCTACCCACAGTTAGAACTGCATAAAAAACACGTCATCGATACCTACTTACTTATATGCAAGACCTCTATATAGGTACCAATCATAAAATATTATTAATTTGACCGCATATCCCGCTGAAAATTATTTATGGAAGGTTATCCACCCACGCAGCGGGTGTCAAAGAAGTCGGAATTTACGCGAAATATTATATTCCTGTACCTACTTATATACATAAAGTAAAGAGTTGATGGTTCCCACGTAATTCGAGATACAAGACAAGATCGAGAAAAAGGCTGTATGCAAATAATGTTACATTTAAATTGGGCATTATGTGGTTAGTGAATATTCTGTTTTAAGTTTTAATTTCCGGGAATTGCGTTTGGTATTGCGGAGTGACTGTGTGAACAAGTACCTAATTATAATATATATAAACCTCAACGACTTTAGCCTACATGTGAAGACTATTCGCGATAATGGTTACGAAATTGCATGCGAATAAGTCTACGAAAAGCGTAGCAATGTAGTTGCTACGTGCTACGAAATTTATTTTATACTAGCTTCTGCCCGCGGCTTCGCCCGCGTGGATGTCGGAAATTTACCCACGGGTACGTGCTAACAGGATAAAATGTATGTGCTTCCCCAGAATGCCATCTATCTCGCGGGCCCTTTGTGGCTAATTACAATAGAAAACCAATTGTGTCTCATTAGTGGTGATTAAGAGGGTACCTATATGATATCTTTACCTAAGTACCTACCTAATTTAAAAAAAAAACTCAATAACAGAAAATTAAATACCTACCTACCTAAATAAACCTATTTCTGATGATAAATTGATAACTAATCTAAACTCAATAAATAAGCAAAATCCCTAAAAACTAATAGGTATCTCTATACGAATGACTAATCCTACCTAACAGTATTATAAAATAACCTACGGTCACTACGTACACTATCAAATATGCTACATATACTTTAAAATTAAAATCTATACCTACGACTCATATAAAAATAAACCTAAATAACTCTAAAAACTAAAAGGAATAAAAATGAACTCCACTGCGGGTGACCCAACCTACGACAAACTTAGTATTTGCGGTTGGTACAGTACAGACAGTGGTAATCGGGTATAGGGATCGAACCGCAAAATTAAGTTTGTTTTTTATTGTATATACTTTTCCGGGATAAAAAGTACCCAGTGTGGTGCCCAGGATATTAAAGAATAATTATACCAAGTTTCATCGTAATCGAACCGGTAGTTTTTGCGTGATGCCTGAACAAACAGACAGACAGACAGACAGACAGACAAAAATTTTTTTAATCACATTTTTGGGTTCGGTGTCGGTCAAGTAACACCCCCTGCCATTTATTTTTTGGATATTTTCAATGTACAGAATTTTCACTTCTACAGATTTATTATAAGTATATAGATATAGATACGGTATTTAATGCTGCCTTTACTGAAATGTTTACTAAAGAATAGCTTAGGTATTGATTTAATTTCAATTAAAGTTATCTCTAGAGAAGTGCCAAGTAGATAACACCTATAGGCAGTTAGTTACACGTAGATAAATACAAAACACAGACAAGCCAAGTTAGATTGGTAACTTCAATGCTTCATTTGAATAATTAGGCACCTTTGGATATCTACCAATCTAAAGGTCGGTAGGTAAAGAAAGGGCGGAGCATCGATTTAAGGTCATCGAATCAATAACGTAATTTATGCTCCATCAGCGTTGATTATATTCTCCTGATTAAAACATTCTCAAATTAGTTAAATATGTATGCAAATTTTAATTAAACCATCATCGATTTACACGTTGATTGCTCGACAACCCGCCGCGAGACGAGTCTTACATTATAGTTACAAGTAAGAATAACAATTTCTTCAATACATGTAGTTATATAATTATATAAGTAAAGATAGCAAATTATTTTGCATACTCGTTCGAGCTCGCTAATTAAGAATCTTTATTAAAATAGTGGAATACTAGACAGGTCCGTAGATATGAAATTGGATCATAATTACAAGTTATGTTGGAACGTTAAATATTATTATCTGCCTGAGTATCCTCCCTTGGATTAATATAATTCAGGGTGCTAACGTTTATGTACTTCTAAAGCCTTATAACCTTCTCAATTTATTATTCATATTTAGGTTTCAAAAAGGGATAGTTTCGACAGCAAAATAAGTAATTTTATTCTGATATTTTTTACTAAAGTTTTATTTTCATCTAAGTATTCAAATCATCGACAAAGGTATCAACATTGTTTTCTGTCTCAACCAATTCTTGGTATAAATATCCATCCAATCTTTTTTTCATCGCGATATATGATGACATTTCGTATATTGCCATTGTCGGCGGCAGCGGCGCCACAAATGATATGATTTGAATGTATGGGGCCGCGTTCCCGGCTCACCATACATTTGCATCCCATTTCCCGCGCCACCGTTGCCTCCAATTTTCTTAATCCCAAAAACAAAGAACAAAATAAATTAAACAAACTAAACACAAACAGATCACGTTCCTCACTAAATGCATTTGGAAAACGATAACCTAAATCGAACGGCGAACGTCTCCGGTACCATCAAACTGTCGTCTCGTTTGGAGCACTCGTTCCTAGAATCGATATCATTTTCGAATATCGAATCGAGATTTAGTAAATTTGGAAATTCGCATGCAGATCTTTAGCTTGGTGCAGCGTAGGACCTGTGGTAATCAAGAAATACTGTGTACGCTTGGCTAAGGGAGTTTTACCCTACTTCGCCCCTCGTCGGGGGAGAAAGGGGACGTCGCGGCGCGGTGTTTGTTTGTTTCAGAATGCCTCGGGAAGCGAAACTTGTGTGAGAAGGTTAATTTGGTGGGTAGATAAGTCGGTAGGTAGGTATTGTTTTTATGTAGCTTAGTTAAGGAAGTTTGTCCCCTTACTTCGTTACGTTTTCGTTCATTTTTTATATCGCGTTTTGCGCGAACTTTTACATTATTTATCCACTTTTCGCGTTTCATTTTACGGATTCCTGTAAACAAATTGCAAGAAGAGAAGATGCTTATGTGCTAGTAGGTACATATTGAGATTCAAGAAAAAAAAATTATCACTGCTTACTATTGTAACTTCAACTAAAGTAGGTTATATAGTTCTTTCTATCATAAAACGTGTTCAGTGTCATTACAAAATATGTTCATTTTTTAGATACCTAAGTAACGGACAGCCCCCTGTGCTGAGCTTGCATGGAAGCTGATGAAACCGTTGCGCATGTGCTCTTTGAGTGCACAGGCGTCACCCAGATTAGATCAAAAACCCTCGGGACACCCAGATCCTACACAGATGTTCTCGACAGACCAGGAGACCTAATAAGCTTCTGGAGGGAGGTGGGCTGGTTGGAATAACCACCGACGGCCACCATGGCTCACGCACAATGGTCCACCTGAAGGACTAAGTGCGGAAACCAAACCCGTAACATAGAACATAGAACCGATGAGTGTGTTATCTACCTACGGAACACACTCACCGGTGACAAATCCTCTATTTAGTCACACCTCGCTAAGAATTATGTATAACAGTTACAGAAACGCCTCAACACATAACAGATAAGGTACCTACTACATAAAGACAAAAGCGTACACTTGAAGATAACTTTTCACGTTTAAACAGTAGGTACAACTTTGACGCTTTTTAGTTTTCAAAAGATAATGCTTTAAGTAAAGTACGAGTAGAGTTTTCGTTGGAAAAAGTTTAAGTAATAACTTAAAACGAGCACGTTAATGCGTGTTGGAGCTCCATTAGTTTGTATCAATGGAAGCTTTATTTTATTTTATCGGTTAACAAGCTCCTGCTTTGGTGTTGCTTGTAAATGCACGTGACTTGTAGGTACTATTATGTGGTTTATAAAATACTATTATTGGTTTTTCGATCTCAAAACGCAGTATTTTCATAACTTAAAAAATAACACATGGCATTATGATACTTTTGTTTGAAAATGTAGACAATTTTTTTTTTTTTTATAATATTTTATCAAAGTTACCCGTTAACACATACCTTTTACATTGAATTAAATTTTTATCAATGTTCTATGTCCAGCAGTGGACATCTTTCGGCTGAAATGATGACGATGAACTTTAAGTTAGTTTTTTATAAACCTTACCCACCATTTAAACACGAAAAAAACACCCATTCAAAATCATTCGTTTCAGTCCAACAGTTTCACAGCCAAACATACATATACCGAGTTTATATAGAGGTGTGGATAACATTGTGATAGGGTGAACATCGCTGGCGCCGGTTCACTATCTAATTGAAATATGTATTTGGAAGTGTTATCATCAGCCGTTGAATGTTAAGTTTATTTTGTAAACGTAAATAGCATGTGCGTAGGTAGGACCTACGTAGAGTGCTATATGGAGCGTATAGTTTTATATAGAATGTGCTTGCGCATTGAAGAGGTGTAGGTACTGACTGTACGTGTATTTTTGGTTCAAGTGTAGGTATCTACCTACTTGTAGGTACATAACATATCAATTCTATTTTCATATTGATGATGTTGACGTTCGAAAGTGCCTTTTATGTGCCTATTTGAAATGAATGCTTTGACTTTAACTGAATAGGTATAATTTTATTTTATTTCAAATACTGGAACTATTTTTATAGATGATAGTAGGTAGGATAAATTTGTTAAGTATAACAGAATGTGCCAACCAAAACTATACGTAATGCTTCGGTATATAAATATGAGATCCGCCAACCCGCACTGGGCCCGCGTGGTGGATTACCTACGACCCGGTCCCTCCCTCAGAAAGGAGACCAGTGTCCCAGTATGCAGCGGCCTGAACATTATAGGCTGTTAATGCTATTATGATAGAATGTATTTTCTATCATAATAGCATTAACAGACTAAATGAGTAAGTCTTACCTACTAATATACTAATAATAATGTCTTGAAATGATTAATGTAAGATAAGTTTGCCTATCATAGATAAAAAGACATTATGAGGCTTATATATAAATGGAATTTTAAATAAGAGGGGAAGACTTTGATAAGGCTTTTCTAATTAACATACAGTACGTAGGTATGGCTCGTTAATATTTACATTTTATAAGATAAAGGAGTTATGTAGATGGTCTAGGATAAGTTGTTTATATGGGTAAAAAAAAACAGAATATTAGTATCGAGTAAAGTACCTAAAAGCACTATTTACAAAGTATATTATAAACATAATATATATAATAATTGAATATTTTATCAACACAATTACATCCGCTTTAAACCAGTCGAATGGTTTCCTAATCTCAATCACATGCATAAATGATTGACTTGATTGTGACAGATACATAATTTAATCGTGATATAGACCTATTTAGTATGTGCACGTGCCCCTAAGCGCTATTAACAAACTACTGATTGTAGATAACCTGTGTGTTTAGCGACAAACTTACCTTTGCAGTTAGATTATATAAATTTCAGCAGCTTTTTGTTACAGCTAGGAGTGGTTAAGTATTTCAGGAGCAGCAAAAATAAGTTTGTTGTAGTATGTGAAGTATTGACACGTTCAATCAACGCTAGTTCAGGGCAAGCGAAGTGGTTTTTTCCACGTGAATGGCCGTTCATAATGCGTGTATGTTAATGGGTATGATTTTTATGATTATTTACGTTGTTTCCGTCGCTGTTTTATATAATAGAAGCAGCTGTCGCCCGCATTGAACATACGACAAATGTTATGTCAGTTAACGATATTACAAAAATGTTTCGTTTATCATTCAGCGAGTTTTCTATGAATATTTTAATTTTAAACATAGGCTTACACAGAAATCCTTACTAATTACTCTCCTCGCCCCATTTCTCATTACATCTAAATACTTATGGTGCGGTAATTTAAGCTTAATGGGCCGAAATGATTTCATACGGGAAGTTCCGCGTCGGCGTCGCGAAATCAACGCCCTCTGCACATTTCCTGTATCAAGCTCTGAATTATGGTCCATGAGGTGCACAAACCATTATCGACCACACAAGGGGCCATGTTTACCAACAAATAAGGGGGTTAGTTCCCGCGCATGCGCGAGCCGTCGGCGGCGGTGAGCGTCGCTATAAATATGGCGACTGAACGCCCGCCCTTCCTCCGTTATGCAACACTGTTTGATCTAGAAACATCTCAATAAATCTTTCCGATCATTAGGAAAAGTTTTTAATAAAAATAACAAGCTATTAATAAAATTTATAGAGCCGACGCTGGTACCGCCATTTTGAAATAGAACCCCGCTTATAAGCGATCTTACTGGAACGATGTTATATTTTTCTTGAGATGATTATGTGGACTTATAAACATCTAGGAAACATTATTAGAATATTCAAGTATACTAATAAGCTATTTAGGAAAATACTGATGTATAATTTTATTATTATAATAATAATGGGGAGACAGAAGACCGAAATGCCCACAAGGAAGTCTGAAGGAATTGAGGTTGAAATTCTTTAAAATTCAAATTGCATTTCCTTATCTTTATATAAGATAAACTTTATATTTTAAAATTGTCCAGCATTTATTTTGACTTTGCTATACTAATAAATAACAAGCGCTGAGATAAGCTTCGTCCGAATACCATGTATGAAAATAAGTATTCAAATTTATTCCGACCGAATTCTTGTTGGTCTCATTCGATACTTGCAATTTGCATTTTTTTGGCAAGTAAAACGCTAAATATTTGTAGTTTTTCTGTGGGAAAATTAAAATAAACAGAATATGGAAGGGCGGGATAGTTGGCGGGAAAGAAAGGAAGGAAGCCATTACGCGGAGCCTAACGCCATCTATCCAAAATCCTCGGAGGCTTTTCCAAACTACACCGAATGCTACGGGACGTAGCGGAATATTTTCGTAGCGCTGTATTTCTTAGCGAATTATTTTGTTCCTTAAGCGTCAGATTGGGTGCAGGGTTTGTATTTTTGTTTGATAGATTTATCTGTCAAATATTATTATTCAGCTGGCTCAAGTGATATTGTATGTTTTTAGTTGTTATAATTGTTGATGAAAGATTAAATATTCTCCCATAATTTACTTTTAGAAAAACTTTAATTAAATTTATTAATGTTACAATTACAGTGGGAACTAATTTATATTTCAATGAAACCAAGAAATTCATTTTTGTTCGTTAAAGTAAATGAGGTTGAAATGAATTAACTGTCTTACATAAATTTTACAGCGTAACAAAGAAACATTGATGTTCAGTTTATGAACGTCAGTTTTGTGCGATGACATCTTAATTTCAATCGCTTGCTCCGAGTTTTATTGAGTAACATGATTTTTTTGTAAATGTAAAGGAACACAATCACTATCTTGAGATAGTTAGATTATGTAGATAATATTTTAAAAAAACTTTTTTTATGGGTCGCGTAAATGTACAAGGTCTAAAAAAATAAATAGAATTTTCCGATACCAAAGCAACGTCCCGCAGCATTTAATCGAAACCAGTTTCCCCGGCGAAGCCTTTCGAAGGACGCGCAAGCCTATTTTCTATCTATCTCTTTCTCCCAATATCCGATCGCTTCACGCTGGAGCGAGATAGCAATCATTACGTGAACCGCTTGTGTGGCCTTTAACTTCCTGCAGATTAATGAGTTTTTATATTATTATATAGAGACCTACTGAATATGTATAGAATACTGGCAGAGGTTCTTAATAAGGTAATTAACTCGTTGATAGCGGGCTGCTCTATCTGTCATATGTATCATACATATTAGGTAGTGTGCATGTGAAATAACCTGACATATGGAAAATTTATTAGTTATTATCGCCGCTCCACTGGCGTGGAATTAAATCGGTGTTCAGTTCCGTGATATCATTAGTCTGGTGTTACCGAAAATTATGACACACTTTGATGTAAGATACGTAACAATTTATAACTATCTACGTAGTTAGTGGTATATAAAGGGAAAGGAATGGTTTGACGAATGGAATATGATCATTATGTAACGTAGTGAAAGTTCGTTAATTTGTATTTGAGTCTATTTATAACACGTTGCATTTTTTGTAGCTTTAATTTTCAATCTTCAGTTATGTTCTATTTGAAGAATAGGTACCTAAATATGTATCATCATCATCTGCCTAGCCGTTTCCCAACTATTGTTGGGGTCGGCTCCCAGTCTAACCGAATGCAGCTTAATATCAGTATTTTACTTGGAGCGACTGCCTATCTGACATCCACAACCCAGTTACTAGGTAACACGATATCCCTTGGTAAGACTGGTTGTCCAGACTTTCAGTACTTAAATACCTAAGTAGTAGTGACATATTATTTTCTAACCAAAAACTGTAACACCGTAATTTTTATTCCTCAAGCTATTTGAAGATTTAAAAATAGGCCCTCAATTGCTTAAATTAAATCTGAAATATCTCGATATTTTTGCCGCTCTTAAACTGTGACTTAAGATTTCTAGATATAGGTACTGTATGTACCTTTTCACTTTAGCTTAGCCTGTGGTCTCGGGTCCAAATTGTAGGTGCCACTCTGACATTTCCCATGAGTGAGCTAAGAGACGAATGACGGTTATCGCCAAGAGTATGGGCAGCAACCTCCCAGGGGATTTTTTTGGCGCAACTTTTGAAAGTTATTGTGCAATGGGTTTAGGAACGGGTTGGATCTTGTTATTTCTAGAGTTAGGCTTGCTTTTCTTACTGGTATAAACTGAAAGTTTAGTACGTATGATTTGTCGTTGAGACGAGACTGTATTTTGGGTGTAAGTGACATTAGAACCTCGTAAACTTGATCTCTATATTTTAGGGACACTTAGGTCCCTGCTTGCTATAGTTATGCTAATTACCTAATATTTATTTAGGTTCTGCTGATACTACTTGTGTTTTTTTTTTAAATCGAAAACCTTTTAACCCCACTAGATTATCCCGGGAAATTTCAAAATTCCTACGGGAAATCCGGACAGACCTCAAAAAGGACCTCGAGGCAATCGATTCTTTCGAATCATTACTAACGGATATGAAACCGGTTCGATTTGGGATCCTACATCTCTCTCTATCAACATAATAAATGCTAAGGATGGATGTCGATTCGAAACGGTGCTTAATTTCTGCCTGCGGTGAGGCGTAATCAATGGGTTTTATTATTAAAACCGCTTTGTTCGATGTGGGCGGTAAGCGTGGTACACATACTCTAATGTCTATCATCGGGTTTGAATCTTGACTAATGTCTTCCCGTTGCTTCGGTTACATCACACGGAGGAGAAAATCTTCAGATGTTGGTCCTTCGGTAGTTGGGATTTCTACCTTATTTTAGTTGGTGTAAGGTTGGATTTTCAGTGTGGCTTTTATTATGTACCCAGACTTTACGTTGCGGACTAAACTATTACGTATGTATTAACAATAGCACTAAAAGAATAGTGTTATTAACAATAACACTATTCGCTATTGTGGACTCTTATTACAAAAACATTCATTTGTAAGCTAGCACCTTACCTATTTACGTTATGTTATTTTTAATTAACAAGAACTTCGCACTGGCTCTTTAAATGCTTTGTGAAACTAAGTCAATCACGTTTTTGCTATTAGTATCTACTTACGTCACCGAATAAATGATGTATTCTTTAAATTATCCGACAGAAATTGATACGGCCAGCCGCAAAAAAATCTCGAAGAAAAAAATATGTTTTCAGAGCGCCGACGTCGTTTATTTTTACCCACTAGAATACAAATTGGCATTGTTTTAATAAGATGAGGGCAAACTAAGTGTGTCGCGAACAACTCATTATCATCGGGTGAACTGGCGGGTATCTGTTTTTGTAAATTTGTTTTGATTAAAGTTCTCCACAAACGCAAATGTGGAGCGCCCAACCTTCCATATAGCTCCGGATACGGAACGTCCTACATTCCAGACGTTACCAAACAATTCATCCTAGTTCTTTCAAGGACGGATTACGTAAGTTTCGTTAGTCGGCCTGTTTTACTTAATTGGACAACTTTTTTTGCCTTTCAACTCGGTCCTTGGAAGCCTTAAAACTAACCAGTTCTTTAGCAGAAATGTACGAAAGTTTTTTAGGCAGCTTGAGTATTCGAGATTAGTTGTCCAACTAGATGGTCCACCACCCACATCAAAGCGACGTGTTTATATTGAACATTTGAATAACGATTTTTCTGAACAAAAACAAAAGAATGCTATGCTTTAGTGTTTCTCCGAGTGAACGCCAAAAAATATTTTAAAAGGTTTCATTTTAAAATACCATTCTGGAACTCACCACTTCGGTGTAAAAATACCTTCATGAATGCTAAAGTGTAGTTTATGAAACTTTAAATCCCGTTGAGAACTATTTTCACACCAGCGCGCGTGCATAAGGAAGAGTGCTACGAAAGAGCGATGGTAAAAATCATCAGTGAAATTATCGAAGTCATTTATAGGTATGTCTATCATTAAAAAAAAAATCTAAAACGATCATGAATCTTTATTGAGTATTTATTTTCATTGTTAAACTTTCCATTTCAATGTAGAAAGTATTCGAATTCCTAAAATTTCATTTTTAGTGTTATGATTTTATTTATAGCAAAATTTCGAACTGCCAAAACTAAATCTGAATTTGATATCTGCGTTAAAAAGAACACAGAGAAGTCAGTCTCGCCAAATGTTTATTTTTCGACCTTCAAAAGTTCAAACAGGCGGCTGACTAAATGCCAATTATGGGCACCTGCTACCACGAGACGACCGCGACAATTCACTAGGCCCCTCTCCCACTCAAACGCGGCGAACGTAACGCGGGCCCAACACGCGGGCCCCAAGCCCCTCGTATCGTCTACGCGAAACGTCAATGAACTTTACTAATCTCCGCACGATACAGATCGACGGAGGCGTCCGAGTCCGTCCTTGCACAGCAAAAATGTTAATTCAGGATTCATTTCACGCAATATCCTTGGCACGCCACTAGAAATAACTAAGATTGAACTTAGCTAAACTTCATTAAGAATGGAACGTAATTTTGAGATGTTTTAAACGGAGTTTTGCTACGAAAATTGCGTGATGCAATCAAATGTTTCATAGGCCATTGACCGAGTTCGTCGAGTGTAATGATATTCAATGACATAATAGCCATATGACGCGGCACCGCTGCTGTGACGTGTTGCCAACTAGCACACGATAGATATCGCGCCCGAATAATGCAGGAAAAACTTTTCATAGATTTGTAAATAAATTGTATTGTATCGCGTAGTTACTTGCCAGAGTAGCTGTAAGGCGATAATCTTGAACGATATAAAAACTTTTAATTAGTTACGTAATTACAAATAGACATACCGCGAGAATAAATTATCTTTTGTTTTAATTAATTTCGGGGCCTGCCTATTAACTGCTATTACGTTGGTGCATTTTTATTGTAATTGATTACGTATCCGCCGTCATCCTTGAATTATAAATTAGTACACGCTTTTGTAATAATTATCCAAATCGAATTCAATCCGGCCGTACGTAAAGGAGTCTTTGATAAAGATGTCTATTTTAAGCTTAACGACGCCGCTCGTGAAGATGAACGCTCGTGAAAATTTTGTAGCTTTATATTCGCAGATGATCTTAAGAAAACTGCTGCTGATAATATATCTATATCTATTTAACCATAACATTTATATAAACAAGATTAATTAATGAATAAATCATTGTTTATGACTAAATCGAGACATGAATGTTATTATGGAAATCAAGAATTCAAACCAGTTTCCGTAATACACGCTTAAGAATTGTTGTAAGTAATATGATTCTAATTCACAAACTTTATGCAAAATAAAGTAGTTAATTATGGTGAAATACTGGCCTATTTATCTTTATTTTGCTTGCGATAAGATCAACAAAATATGTAGTCATTTTGCATAATGGCTTTTTCTATTATAAATATTATGTTATAATCGACATCTATTTAAAACTATTTCATCATGTCTGCTTTTAAAACAGATTATTATTCATCAATCATGCAATCTTCAACAAGAAACACAATGGACATAAATAGCTATAATAGTCAAGTTTGCATATTAATGATATAACAGCAAAAAATACATTCTTACAAGACAACTTGCCTCTCATACTTGAAAATTATTCCTATGGGATTAGTCAAGATACATACATAAACACATTTATTTAATAAAGTCTAGTTAGAAAAGTCAGTACCAGCTTTTTGCAAAAGCTCCGTCACGTGTTAGTTCCGTGGCGGAAAACCAGATGGCGCTGCGAGTATCGTCGAGAAAAAGTTTTTTGCTAGTGTGCGATAACTTCCTCGTTGCTACACGAAACGCACACAAAGAAAATGGCGACTGTAATATTGCGTACGGACGAGGCACACATGCGCAGTGTCTACGTTGCGAACGCACACAGCAACACGAGTCGCAAGTAAATACACGGCTTTATACTCAACTGGTGTGCGTGAAAGCGTGTTTACGTAACAAAACACGAGGACTCACACCGTTATAAGTGTATGTACAGTAAGCTTTGCAGAATTTCTCAGGATCCGATAGATGGCGCGACCTACCCTGACTTCGTAGACTTCAGTTGTAGTACAATAATACGGGGCAGATGTTATCTTATTTTGCTTTTCGTTGTTGGTAATGACATTGAAACGACCAATTAGGAGTAATTACAAGTTGAACGTCAGAGGTTTTTATTTATTTTCTTTTTAATTTTTGACAAAGCGTTAGCGTTGGGTGTACAAACTGCAATACCTACCTCCTTTATTAGGTATCGATACAGTAGGTAAAAACACAGCTTATGTTGTGAAATCGATTGTTGTTTGGTTGCGATATCTACCTATTATATTGCTCGGTTGCTAGTGAGTTCTTTGCCTTTTCTAGCGATTTACTTTCACTTGATAAATATCAGATACATTTTTGAGTGGATTTCTGTCGTGCATTTTATGGTTTTTTATCGGTTTGTAGGAGAAATATTTTGCAGAGTTATACTTGTTTTTAGCATGATTTTTGATACTTTCGATATTCGGTGTAATCAATACTTAGAGTAAGGGATCATGTTTAACAAACATTACACCCAGCGGCCTTTTGAGAAGGTAATAGTGAGGTTTAAAATAATAGATATAACTATTAACTTCCATAGCAACCATAGCGTGCCAATAACTTTTACGTGTAACATTCCAAACTGACATTATTACTTATACTGTCACATATTATAATTTATTTACTTTGCAATTTTCCTGTTAATATTTCAAATAGGTAGGTCATCTATTGTTTATACCTTTTGAAATAATATTGTCCTGTTACCCATTTATGTAATTATGTAGGTATGGAAGTAGTACCTATCTTCATGATCTTCCTGCGGGGTACATTAACAGTAGTAATTGCTTTCATTTTGACCGTTAAACAACATTCATTGCGTTATTTACGTTGTTGAGCGGACAATTTTTTCGAACATTGTTAATGCAATGGATTAGAATTATATTATCCAAATATTATTACCTACTCGTAGTTAAGTATGTAAGTAAGTAAGTATGTATGTAAGTAGTACCTACCTACCTTCATGATATTAATGCGGGGTAATTGCGTAACACACTAACAGTAGGTACCTAGCAATGGCTTACATTTTAACAGTTCAACAGCATTGATTGCGTTATTTACGTTGTTGAGCAGACAATTTTTTTAAACATTTATGAAGCAATTGATTAGAGATTTAGATTGTCATCGATAGTGTGCAATTAGGGTGCTGGTCATAACTAAAAGTCTGATACCATGGCTAGTGATTGGGAAAACCACAAAACAACAAAAATGCACTCAGACTAAAACTAAGTTTAAAGACCAAAAATACTCAGCTTGCAATTTTAAAACATGCGATTTTTGCAAAAAGTGCGGTCGATTATAATGTCAAAAAAGGGCAGTGTAAATAGGAAAGGTCACGTTCTGACATTTTGCACATGTAGCAAGAACTTTTTTTTAATAAGGACATACCTACCCAAGTAAGTAATGTGGGATATTTTGTGTTAAAACACCATGACAATATACCTACTTACTTTTAAATTCAATGCCTGCCTCAAACACTACTAACGATGTTATCAAGTTAGTAGTTTAACCATCTCAACCTCATGTGAGGTAGGCTTTCCTACCATTTTTTTTATTGTGTGGTCCGCTTTACCTTCTTCATATTACCTACAGACTTAAGTCCTTATTTGCTTGGCAAATCTATAAAATCATAGTTGCTTTGTGCTTGGGTGAGATAAAAAGCCATACTTAGGAGCTGGCATAGTTTTGTTTACAAAGCTAAAAACAGGCACCTATAACCCCAAATAAATTATAATAAGAAAGGGTAATATTAGGGTACGCTGAAAGGACGAAAAACACAAGGGGTTGGGGTTAACCCTATTACGGCAAAATAGGACACACGCCCTACTTATAGGTACTTATACCTTTGCCTATTTATATTTTGACTATTTTGTAAGTTTTGTTTACAAGAAGAATTTATAAGCATGACTCTTGATTTGCATGAAAACCCTTTGGGCTAAATCTGGGGGCCTAAAAACGTCACTCTAAGCAATTACAACAAGCAGAAGTTCAGCTTTTTTTAAGGAAATATATTGGATAACAGTATTAAATAGATTTGGAAGAAACAATTTGTTTGAGCAAAAATGTGGCAAAAATCTCGCTCATCACTCTCTCACAATCTTTAAGTTTAAAGCATACTACTTACGGAACCCTAACGCGACTAACCAAAAAAAGAAATCGTGCCCCATTGTTATTAATAGCTTGTGACGTCAGAGCATAGCTGTCGACCCGAACCCAAAAAAATGAAGCGGCCAAAAGCGGCCATTTTGTGAAATCATATCGATTGGTAGGAAAAAATCCATTGTCGGCCCATAACCGTCCCCTATTGGCCCAGTTTTTAGATGAGGGTGGCACAATAGGGTTAACTTTCCCCGATTTTTTTGCTGGCGTCCCTTTTTAAATATGAATTCTTTATAAAATAGTTTGATGTGTCAGTCTGTCTGTGTCGTAGTTGGTAAAGAATTCGTTATGTAATTAATTTGAGCGTGTAATTAATATTCAATCGAACTTAGTACCGGTGTCACGCGATGAGGTAAGATCATGATTTGTTTACATATTAGACGTCTGTATTGTTCCGTCCGTCTTGTGAGTCTAGAAAAATGCTGAACAGTTTTGCGTGCGGTTTTCCTCTTTTATTATTATGCGTTAAGGTAACTTTGGCTGCAATTTATTTTCAACCAAATACTTTGCAATTTCGTTGAATTCTTGTTTAGATTTAGTAGTGAAATAAAAATACGCGACAAAAATTGCTATGTAATGTGCCCTTATCAAATTACTTTGAAGCTAATTGACCTCATTTGATAAGATAAATAATATCTTATTGTTTACATAGTTGCTAAGATTAATTACAGATTTTTAACACATTCTGTCGGCAACTATAAAGGAATAAAATAATGTCTTTTAATTTCATATGTAACGCCTAACGCATTTGAAAATTTTTATTATTGTAACTAAGTAAGTATGTTAAGATAAAAATTATATAAATATCCGTACTTATAGATATCAACGTTCATGTAGATATCACATGATCTTGTCATCAATCCCCGTGACCTTTCTATGTTATTTTAAAAAACAATTCACTTCATCATTAATAATATCAGACATACTTAATTATTATAGTATTTTAGAATGAAAACTGATTTTAAAAGATTTAATAAAGCTTAAGTTTAGGTAGGCTACCTAGATAAATATCAAATACGAATGCAAGTGCACATGTCATTTATAATATTTTATTCATAAATAATAAAATAATTATTCACATTTACCGCACATAAGAAACATAATTAAATACCTGCCGTATTACATGCTCCATAAATATTAACATACCTACTACACGGATCCACATGTGTTCTTACTCAAGTCATACCTAAGTAGATGCATAATGAATGCAATCAAGTATTACTAACTAAACTCCATCTATCTATAAGTAAGTAGGTACTCATAGCTTTAGAAACATTAATGTATTAACGTCTATCATACAGAAGCTGTCTTCTACCTAATGTCCGCCCACTTATCTTAGCACTTACCTAGTCGCTAGGTAGGTAAGTAAGTAGGTACCAACATACATGTCTGCCCAGCTCGGTCTTAATTACTTGCAGCAGACATGCCATATGGTACAGGCATGTTTCCTATAGTCTTCACGGTGTTAGGAAGGTTCTTATAAATAATTTATTTAACGGTTTAATAGGTTATTCTTCTGATAACTTTTTGCGTGGAAGTAGGTAAGTAGTTAACACAGTACATAAGTAAGATATAAACTCTTCTTAGGAGGTCAATTATAATTATTTGAAAAGTATCTGTTGCAAACTCCTTGGCTGTGGTAAACTTTTTAGAAGAATTTTATATTTTTATTTTATTGAACTCAAACTCAAACTCAAAGTATTTATTTCAATTAAACCAATTACAGGCACTTTTGAATTGTCAAGGGGTCGGTCAGTCAGAAAAATGAAGCTAGTTGCCCATTCCAAAGCGTAGGTACCTATGGAGAAGAACGGGCAAGAAACTCCATGGACACTCTTTTATATCAATATATGGTTACAAAGTATTGGTTACATCATTTATGTTATAAATTATGCATGTGAGAACGATGCAGAACGTTAAAAGCGTCCGTAATGAAAAGTTAAAAAAAAATAAAAATAAGTTAAATTAAAATAAGCCATTAAAATAAGCCATGGCAGCAATGAGATGACCATTGTTATTCTTTTCTTTGTTATGCCTTCTTGTATCTGTCAAATGTTTGGTTTGTGTTTTCGATTTCATTCCACCAACCAGTACACTTTCATCGCCTTCAGTACCTATCTACTTAATGTAAAACTTAAGGAAGAAGTAATTTTTAGTATGTACCTACTTAACAAATATTCTCTAGAATGCCTCTTATTTCATCTTCTTCATTATTCAATTAAGTAAATAAATACATTATTACAACAACATTTTCAAATTTTAAATATTACGTATACTTATGTATTATATAGGTACCTAATTAAAACTTAAGTTTCACACAAAACGTCATATTTTCAAAACATTAATTATCTGGTATTTTAACAAAACTCAACCAGCCAGTGTCTCCCCAACATAAATTAAAGAATGTGGCACATTACAAGCGAGCCACATAGAAGCTAAGCGCACAATATATTGCTGGGACGTCTGACTAATAGTCTCTTTAAATACCAATGAACATTTACTGTAGCTTTCAGTAAGCATTATTATTTAGAAAGTCTAATTTCATATTGTATACTAAAGGCTTTATGGGATCATTAGCCGTATGAAGTTATAATGTAAAAGGTTATAAAATATGTCTTAAACAGCAAAGTTGACGCACAACGGTGGACTGTGTTTGAATGGCGCATAAATAAAAAAGTTATTGTTTTAAATTGTTTTCTGCTGCTTACCTACTGAAAAAATAGTGAGCTTTCATTTTTTTTTTCTAAACGAATGTATTATTATCAACTGTCACTAATGAGACGCAATTACTTTTTCTATTGTTTCCGAACTTAATAAGCTTGCGAAAGACGAGGGAAAGGGGGACGAGATAAGACGAGGGGAAAAAGATTTGAGTTTTTGTATGTTTGTTTGTTACACTTTCACGATAAAACGGCTGAACAGATTAAGATGAAATTTGGCACATGGGTAAATCATGACCTGGATTAGGACATAAGATACCTACTTTTTATACCGACATTCCCACGGGATCGAAACTTATGCGGGTGAAACTGCAGGGCGCAGCTAGTACTAAATAGATACAGTACAGCAGGTAAATAATTAACTCTTGTTGTTTATGTTTAGTGTTCGTAAATTATAAGGTGGGCCTAAAAAAAAAAACTTGGTTAATAATTTCGTAAGCAAAAGGTATATTTCTACTCAACCCAGCTAAGAACTGAATCCTTATCATAATTTATACAGTTCTAGTTATCATTTAGTCGGAGTAAGTATTTACAAGTATTATGTAGGTTGATCGGAGAAATTAAGTAAATAAATATCTACATGGAGTATCCACTGTGTAGTGGGCTACCTGTTAAGAGCCAAGCACTTATCTACTTATCTTTACTTTAAGGTGCGATTCCACTGGCACAGAAAAAATACTTGGGTTCTAATTTACTCTGTGATTCCAAAAGTAAGGTTAGGATGTAATAACTGTAGGTATATAGACTTTCCTGAGGACTGTAAAGGGTTACTTTTTATTTACTCTGACAAGTTACCTTTTTACTTATTTGCTAAATACCTACCTAATTGCGATCAGCTGTTCCATACAAAACTTCAATACCTACCTACTCGACCCGTATGATAATTTTTGCGCGAATACGATGTTGCTCCCATGGAGAAAGTTGCTCAGTTTGCTGGTCTGTACCACAATCTAAATAGGACCACAAATTTCTGATAGGTACATGTTGTATAATTAGGTACTTAATTAGCATAATATTTATATCAGTATGTCCATATATTTTAGGTAGGTAAAATGCCAAAGCAAAATGTATCTAGTGGTCTGATTTAGTTATTATACCACATAATAATATATGTAGGATGCATGCCTAACCAAAATTTTTTTTTTTTTTTTGACAAGTCAGTGTAACTTGACAGCAGTGTTTTTTGAAGCCTTTAATTCTCCGCTCGCACAGTGAAACCTCACCTTAATATTAAGCGCAGTACACACCTTACTACTCCTGTCGATATCTAGTAACAAGTTTACTGCGGTATGCATTACCTTTATTTATCTAGTGTAGATATAGACGGCCGAGTGCACTTACTGAACAATGTAGCCCGGCCGTTATTCATTTGGTGCATTCGACATGTTTATGTAATGGTTATGAATACAGGGTGGCTAGTGTGTCTTTAACTATGGTTTCCTAGAACAGCGGTGGCCGCCACATAACGTCCGCAATTTACCGCCGAATGATGTCACTGAAACGTTATTTATGAAAGTAAGCTGGTGTATCTTCCTATTACTAAAGAGCGTTGTTTCACCCCGTAAAGTCAAACCCCGCTGTCATCATTTTCATGACAGCCGTCACGATAAGTAGCGGCCACCGCTCTATTAGGAAACCGTAGCTTGAGGAGTTCATGACATTCAACGTATAAAAGGAAAAGCATTAAACCAACCTTGATATACTAACCTGTAGTCATTTAAATAGGATTGGTGGTTGCTAACAAGAATAATATTTAACTGTTGTTTATAATTTTCAAACGATGATTGAATATATTATGGTTGATATTTTGGTAAGATCTAGATGTTTAAATGTGTTCTTCTAATATTTATGCCCAAGCTATCTATTCATTTGCTTATTTATTTCTTCCATATATGTATAGGCAATATAGGCATGTATTTGTTTATCTAAAAACAATACAAACAGATGATAATAAAGCTAGAGAAGTTTCCAAATGCTTGTCATTTTGTTGAAAAAAAAAAACATCACTTGGTACATAAATAATTGTATAAAGACATCAATTTTATGTAGGTAGGTATTTCCTACATGTCGTTGCATGAATCACACCAGAGAACAGTTACTTAACTTGGTGCGTGGGCGCATAATCTCTCATTTGTCTCGTAAATAATGCGATAAATCGGTTTATAATCAATTTTGAAGTCTAACTCGACGTTGATAAATAATTGTACAAGCTATAAATTACTTTGATGGAGATTTCTGTTTTCTGTACAAGGAAAATGTGGTTGGTTGAAGTTAAGATGACATCAATTTTGTTTTTGGCTTGAAAGTTTTGAGATAATCCATGACTGATCGTTTGATGACAACATGGTCTTCACCGAATATAATGCTCTTGAGCTTTTGACTTCTGCGTTCGTCAATGGGTTTTTACATAGGTACATAAACTCGCGCCTTTTTCACATGAGGGCAGGCATCCTTTTACAATAAATCCTATCGGTAGGATCAACCTACATCTTTTATTTCACATATATAGATATTGACAAGTAGATATTTAGTAGGCTTTTAAAACTTAACTATGTCGTCTTACACAAACATTATGCTCAACTAGAAATATTTAGCAATTATTAATTAATTTGCAAAGACTTACAAAGTTGGGTGTTTTTTTTTTCAAGATTAGGATCTTGAAAAAAAAAACACCCAACTTTGTAAGTCTTTCCAAATATCCTCAGAAACAAATGAATCACTTTCTGACAAGAAACGTGAATGTTGTCAAAGTTTATTAAAGTAGAACAAAGCAGGGCATAATAGTTCCCCCGACGACACACGGAGCGTCAAATATCACCCAGATACGTTTTAATCCTTCACGCTTAGATAATACCTACATTCATTGTAAGGGAGAGGATGTGCGAAGGATAGGAGATGACAACCCAATGTAGGGGAGGATTTTCCTGTAATTAACATCTCTACTGAGATCTACGGCTGAGATACTGTAGGGTCAGCTTTACTTAATTAAATTGCGTTGGCGTGTTTTTAGGATAATTGTATGTGGTTTGCATCTAATATGATGATGATAATTATCTTGATATCTAAATTAATATTATAAACCACATAACAAAATATATGAATAGGTAGGTATCAGAATCTCGTAATTTAAAACGTTCAAAATCTAGTCGTAATCTCATCTTAGCGACAAACAAATGGCAAAAACTTATCAAAACTGAGAGTTATTTTTGACAGATTGATACTTTGATCAGACTGAGAACGTTCTTAAAATTACGAAAATTGCCCCTCTGATGTTCATTCAAGTTTACGTTCATTTGCCCGTATGTTTGTTGTACTTTTGTTTTCGTCCTTTACCTACGACTACTTAGGTAACATATCGAACTGACTGAATTCAGCGAAGAGGAAAAGGTTATAAGTTACTTGCATCCCGGAAAATGGAAGCTTTCCAGTCGGATGCCTTCAAAGACACAGCTAGATATCAATCACGTAGAATCAATGATACGCTACAAAAAAGGCCAAGTAAAAAAGTTTAAAATGAAGACATTAACTCCAAAAAAAATGTGTAGGTTGTGTGCCTTTACATGTAGATACAATAAATAAAAAAACAATCAATTCGGAACGTCAATTTTATGCTAAATTATAAGGCCTCCAAAACGCGAAAACATTTTTTTTTAATAAATTCTATACATTTTGTGCCAACCAGCTTTCTAGATGGAAAAAGCCAACGGAACAAAGCAGAAAAGCAATTAAACCCTTGACATAAAGGCTCGAAGGCCTAAATTCAAAATTATTTGAGTCTTAAATCTCTTAAGATGACTTAAGCTTCTTACATCTTTGGTTGGCAGACATCTCGAGGGGCGAATGGTAATCAAACCGAGTCAGAAGTCGGAGTTTACCGCAATCCCGGCGCGTCTTACCTAAAAACCCTTTAAGATTGCTCTACCTACCCTGCAGAGCCTTTCGAACGATGAACCTATATAGAAGCAAATGTATCTATAAATATTATACAAGAGAAACTCAATATACCTACAAGCAAATAAAATAACATTATCAGATAGCAATATGCATGATTTTTATGTGTAAACATATCTTAGAGAAATGCCGCATTCTATCCGTATTTCCAAAGACTTTATCTATTTGAAGTATCAGGCGTCTTAATATTGTTATTTGCCACAGCCTACTAAATTCCAACGAAAATTCAGCAGCAAAAGAACAGAATACAAAACATAAAGGAAGGGAAAATATACACTGTAATGTTATTCAGAAATCCATGTGAAATGTATGAGTGTGGGGCTCTATTGCTTTGGGCTTTGCCGGGATAATTTTCGTTCCCTATTGTTTTGCTGGATTTCCACCCGATGCTTTCGAGAGAATAAGAGGCTTAGCTTGTGGGAAAATATTTTGTTTTCTCTTATTCTTTTCCAAGAATGTAATATGGTTTCCTTCGTGTTTATCCTACTGTATTGGCAACCCGGTTATTTGATTTGGATTTTGTTAAGTCTTCACAAGGTGAGTTCTTGTTATGTAGCATGCTAATAGTTACCTACTTAGTTTAGAAATGGATATACCTAAACACATTTTACCTTGCCTTCATTTAGATTATCATCTCACCAGCAAAATAAACTGACTCTGTAAAAAGCCATGCACATGTCGCAAAATTAACAAATCCTCAAATGTAACCAAATTAATTATTCATGCATGCTTAATTATGCGCGGGGAGATCACGCAATCCAATTTAACCAGATTGCCTGCGTCCTAGCGATGCGTGTTTTGCAAAAAAACGTTGTGCCTCGATGTGGCTGTAGTTACGGCAAACTTCAAGTGGACATAAATAAGGGTCGCAATATTCGGCGGTACCATCACGACGGGCGGTGCGCTACTCTCAATTTTACAAAACAAACCCCTCCATATAATTTTATTCTTTATGTTTCCCGTTTTAGGGCAGAAACTCCTTCAGCAGCTCGCTGAATACATCTTTAAATAACAATAAAAGATAATCAACTTTATGCGTTCCCGAACAGGGACCATTTTCCCTAAACACGACCGCGATCCAAGGAGATACTTGAAGCGGAATTTCTTCGCGAAACTGTACACTCGCAGCATCAGTTTTTGGAAGAACATGGATTAAATAAATTCTTTCCAGAGTCATTTGTTGGAAATTACGAATCAAATTTGCGTGCATAGTGGTTTTGTTTCCCAATAAGTTGACATTAAGGTCATGTTGTAACGAGAAGGTTTCTTAAGACTTGCTTTTGTGGGTGTTGCCGACGTCATGATTATGTAAATTTTGGTGTTTTTAATCGTACTGGTTCAATGAAGAAGCATTTACTTCAAGAACTTTTTAATTTCATTTCGCATTACCAACGATAATTGAATGAAATTTTAAAAACTATATGCATTTCGCACAACTTCTCTTGAGCAACTTTTGGATTTGTTTCAAAAACTAAACTTACTGATTACTGATATGCAATATATTATGCTAATACCGGTTATTTAAATCGAAAAGATCATAATTATAAATACTTTCCCTTGTAAATAAATAAATAACATACCTACTGTACCTATCTCATGGTCAGCTTTTAGCCTTAAGTAAATAGGGGTCAGAGCAGGAAAAATACCACTACATTTTTGGAAGAATTTGATTAGTGTTAAAAGCCATATCAAAGGTATCTCCCCTCGCAGGCTCGCATCGTTTATTCCGTCAACATTCGCTTTTTATGCTTCCATTCGCCCATCGACATTCAATTTCTGTATGCAGTCGAGTCCCTGTCGCGCAATTCGACAAAATAACTGAACCATTCGGGAATCGGTACTTTTACACCTTAATACAGCTCAAGAGATTTTTCCCTTTGTCCATTCCATTCCATACATATCCACTCGGATCACGTAAAGCGTAAGTATACTCTAAGACACGATGGTTTTCCTTTCGGCTCCATTTGTTCGCCCAAGAGACTTATTATACTGTGTACACGCTACAAGGAGAATATTTTGTTCAAATATAATCAAGGGATGCCGCTTTTGTCCAAACAATGTTTTTGTTTTTGTTCAATGTTATATGAAAGGATATTCGGGTACGACCGTCGCTCTCGCAAATGCAAATGTTTAACTTGATATTGGATCGGGCGGGTTGTCATTTGTGTAAGTAGATGTGTGATGATATTGAGGGTTTTGGTATACCTACTTATCACATAGCCTTAGTATGTATTTTATGAAAGATTTTATAGGCATATAGAACGTTTTTCGAAACTTTTCTTTAGTAATGTCAATCGTTGTAGTAAAATTTAATATGGTAGATACTGTTTATATGATTTCATATTATACAAGCCTATTTAAATTCCCCTTCCAAACTATTAAAAATGGTTTATAACTATTACATACATGCTAACTATCGATCAAATTCGCCACATTCACAATTATTAGACGTTCCTACCTGCAATAAAAATAAAAACTGTATTAAATATAGAGATTAATCGTGTATATCTAAATTGATTACATAGCCAAAGGCGGTTGGGAGCATAATATTTTCTGTGCGTAAATTTAAAATTCTGTAAAACGTAGGTAGGAACATAGCAAACATACCTATACGGGGTTCTGTGTGTAAACAAGGTAAACCGTCCTGTCGTCGGCCGTTGGAGCCTCAATAATATAAAACATGCGCCCATACCCGTCCCTCCTATATTTGTAGCGTTCACCCTGCTGCCACCTACGAACGTAGCGAACGAAGTTGTTCGTGCAATATCGTTTCGAATAAGTTTGCCTGAAATATTTTAAATAAAATAGTGTCGAACAGGTGACGTAGGGAATATTGAAATACTGTTTTGAAAAATACGCTGTAGTAAAATGTTGCAGGCAAAGCAATGTTGTTTTGAGAAACTTTGTAGAGAACCATAGTTTATGATATTACTAGAACTGACCATTACTTTTAATAAAGTTCTTTATTTAATCATCAAAGAGAAAATTACTCTATCAAAACGAAACTACACAATGTCAACCCGTTTGTCTCATGAGAGTATTCAAGTGAAACGTAACAGCTAGCGCTACCTATTGGCGTTCTCGAGACATTAAGCACTCTCCCTCCATAACTCTGAAGACTACATGCATTTACATTTTGTACAAATACATGAGAATATTGAAGCTCAAGTTGATTTGGACAACGAACCACTTAACTGTAGGTACATAAATATTCTCCAGGCTTTTCTGGATAAGAATATCTACCTACTAGGAAAAAAACTAGACCCGCCCGGCTCCTGCTTTGCATGATATTTACGGCTTGACAATGCATCGAGATTTCCTTAATAATATGTTTAAGTTTAATATAAATGTATCTATGATACACTTCCGGAATAAAGTCTCTAAATGACAGTATCAAAATAAGTCCATTGTGGAGTTTAGAAGAACTAAGCGTTTATATAGACGGACACGAAAAGCTACTTTGTTTTGTACTATTTATTGATGTAACACAAGCAATTTGCGTCGTAACTATCAAGACCATAACTCTATCAATTTAATCAAAATGTAATCTAAAGGCTACCCAGAAGCTAAAGGACAAGAGGATCGACGAAGGAATCATTGTTTGTGGAGAAAAGGGAATTTCTGGCAAGGTCACGTAGTCGACCAATGGCTCCATGGTCGGAATGACGCTCCCAGTTAACTCGAACAACCGACCCCTCTCATAGACTAAGTAGGAAGGGCCACAGATAGATACATTTTTCGAATTTCTTAAGACGTTTATTTTCAACTAGCTGTACCCGCGACTTCTTTCGCGTGCATGTCGGAAAATAAATTAGTTTTTATGGGTCTTCAATTTTTTGTCGGAACCCTAATTCTTTTTCTAAAATAAGTACCCCAATGAAACATAACTTAAGTTACTCCTTATTTATAACATTAGCTATCTACCAGTGAAAATTCCGTCAAAATCGATTCAGCCGTTTCGGAGATTAGCCAGAACAAACTAAAAGAGAGTTTTTTTTTATTTAAATAGTTTTTTTGTTATACTCGTAAGTACCTACGAAAAAAAAATGCATTTAGTAAAAAGTTGTTATTTTGACATTACTAACAGACACTTCAATTTTATTTCTTTGTATGTATGTATTGTATGTAGATATAGACATTACGTTGCGTTGCATCTTGGGAGTGTTGTTTCAAGAATAAGGAAAATATGTGAATAGAATTCAAAGTGATGAATAATAAATAGTTCGTTTTTCGTCTGCTTGTTTAAAGGAGATTCAATTGACCATGTTCATGCTTACTGAACTAATAACCATGTTCTTGCGCTATCACGTATTGAAACATGTAGGTAACATCTTCTTAGCGTGTCGATAACAAAAATAACACGAAAAAGTACCTATATGTAATTTTTTTAATTTGTTTTGCCCAAAATGTTCTTTTAATCCTGATAATTTTTTGCGCGTGTAGCATCAAGCGTAAATAATATTTTAAGGGGCATAAAAGAGTAGGTAGGTATTTCACTATCTATAGGTACCCCAATGATTGCTTTGAAGAAATTGACGGAAAAAAACCGATCTGAAGAATCAATTCTATGCCACATAATATTACCTACATTATTAGTACCAACTGAATAAATACAGTCTTTCATGTACCTACCTCGTTCAACTAATAACTAGCCCTCTTACTAAGCAAAATGACACAGTAGTGCCTAGAAATGGTTGTTCATATTATATGAAGAGAGATCATATAAAATACACACTTTCGTACAATCACCGTCCCGATATAAACATTGGTTGTTATCATAAAACTAACAAGCTTGTCTAGGTATAACAACCGCCATATTCTTTGACGCGCTTCGGACAACTTCGGCATTGGTCGGTGCTGATCGGAATATTATACAAGGGCCCGAATAACGCACTGTGGCGGGCCCAGATTATCTCGATATAACACTTGTCATGTTTTTATTATCTTTGTATGTTAATACTATCCACAATCTGATGCTAATGTTGATATACATTCATATTTTCGGTGTACATCGATTTGGACTCCTGTGGTATGTTTTTCGATTAATAAAAGGCAATTTTTCGATTTCTCTCTGTGTGTGATTCGAAAAAGGTCTTATAGTACCTTGTATTTATTGGTACTTAAATCATTACTTTGACACCAATGGAATTAAGCTCAAATTATGCCTCAAAACATTTTTTTCTTCGATACTTCCAAAGCTTGCGCAAAATCCGTCGACTCGAAGATTTTCCATTTTCTACATTATCGTTCAGATAATATCAAGTAACTATTCCCTTGAATTAAGTAGATAGATATCTACGAAGATGAAGAGGCCGACAAAGGCTAGAAGATACTAAAATTACCATAAATATATTCTTATGTTTATGAAAATGATGGCTGACGGTCTGTAACGAGTCAGCGGAACCGGGTTTTGTCTACTATTTTTCTCTACTGAATATTGTGTACCTAAGTGTAACTGTCGTACTAATATAATTTAGAGGAAACTTTCGTTCGTTTGTTTGTTTGGGAATTGAGGAAAATTTCTTCATCGATTATTGTGAAAACTACAGATACGCTTTGGGTTGCAAGTCTTGCAAGATGCCAGTGATTCTATAAATATACTATTTTTCTTAAAGAGAATAGAATAAAGAAATTATGATTTCACAGGGGCTGTTCCCGTATATTGAAGAACAACGTTCACATACTAATCTCAGTCTCAATTTGTCAAACATATTATCTCTTACTTACCAACACAAAAAAATACATTTTTGACATTGATTGTGGCTTAGATGAGATTGCGGTTAGATTTTGAACGTTTTTAGTTACGGGAATTGACTTTCAGATATTTAATGAATATATCTAATATTACCTACGGGTATTACCTACTTTTAATATTGATTCTTGTTGCATTGTCATGCAGCGAAACGTATTTCTCACATTTTTTTACTTCATCATTGCATGTCTATCAAAATAATATTTCTATATTTATCCACGCCATAGAAATCCCGGAGGTCCCCCACTTATCTATTGATAATTTATAATAAACGTTCACATTCTATGGGTGCCATGAGGAGACGGGGCACTAACGGCCAGAGCATGACGTCACTAGAATCCTCTTTCATAGCCACTCGTGCCTGACATAAAATGACGTCAGACTATTCAGCTGTTCTCCGTAACTCAAACAATCGTGTTTGTTGTTACTTTTCAAGTTTAGGAGTTGTTTTGTAGCTACAGTATACCGGACTACCGGTACCTAAGTTTCTACATAGATTTTCTAAAAAGTATGTGCATCTAGGAAAAATCTTAGATGTCTTAGATTTTTTCTAGCAAGCTATTTAGTTGTATAAATAAACATAGAATTTAAAATTTTCGTTAAAAGAAAAATGTACAAAAGAATTTTGTTCTAAAAAAAAAGTTGAAAATAACCCCTTGAGCTCTCTTTACGCTACCAGCGCAATAAGTAACTCATGCTTAAATTATCTTCAACATTTTCTTTTTTAAATTTAAAATTCTCTTTCAGATACCCGTCTCGTGGCCAGCAGCGGTGCAGAACATTTTGGCACGACTCAGCAACACTGAAGTGTACCTAAGCGGTCGTGAACCCGCTCCCCGAACGTGTATTAGAACTCAACAGCTTTATTTGAGTTACAAAAATAAGGCTCAGCTAAATTTTGCAAAAACTCCAGCCAGCTAAGCGAAAAAAGTTCGTAAAATTTCACTAATAAGTACTATTTTTTGTTTTAGCCCAATTAGTTTTGTTCGAGGCATAATTTTCATTGAAAATATAATTCTATCATTAAAGCCGCACCTACAACGTTATCAATTTTATACCTAACGTATGTCAGTAAGTAACACGATCTACCAAAAACAGTCCTATCACAGCATGTCAGGTAAGGCATTGTACCTGCAAGTCCCCCCGCATTCCCTTCTCCTTCGCCCCCGCGTATCATTGACATGCAAATGAAACGGGCCACGCTCGCGGACCCAACGGTTATTTATCTCTGATTGGCTCGCTTCATTCCGCTTTGACAGACAGGTTCCAATTTCGAACGGAACCCGGAGCGGTGTTTACATAATTAGATATATGTGAACGAATATGCATGTCGGTTTCGGATCGCTGATATCGATCCTTTAAATTCATATTTGGAGTGTTTGTGTAGTATTTAATATCTCTTAGTAAATGGTGAAGGGACAAGTTGGTCTGCAGTAAGTCCTATTTAAAAAAAAACATATTTTTCAGCCTAACCCGTTTGTCTACTGAAAAAATATCAGTTGGTAGAATAATCTAAAACAAAAAATAAAGACTAATAAAGAGTTCTCTTCAGTCTTCATCAATCCAACAATAGCATTATCCAATACAAAATTTTACATGAAAATCGCAACTCAAATCAGAACGAATCTTAACTGTATTATTATGTAAACAAACAGACCGGGTTTGCCTTCAGTACCTTCAACCCAGCCGATGGGAGACGAAGATAAGGTCTTGCACAGAAATACCATTCGTGTCAATCAGCCGTATAAGTAAATTTCAATCTTTACGAATCGAATAAGCGATAAATAACCTTTTGAAAGTCGCGGCGCGATTGACAAGCATAATTTCGCCTTTATTTTATTCTAATCGAAGGGCTTTTATCGTTAAATGGACGCGCCTTCGCTTCCCATGATTTTTTTGCTTTGATATTACGTTAGCTACTCGATACCCCATGGCAGTGGAAGGGTTGACCCTTCGCATAATATTTAAGAAAAGAGAAAAAGAATTTTGGCTTTTTAAAAATTTGCACCGTGTTTTAAAAAGAATGTCCAGCCATAGGTGGACAGAAAATACTACATTCAAAAAAGTTTTTACAAAAAAATATTCGAGTCGTAACTGCTTACAGGTTACATTTAATTAAGAAAGTACCAAGAACCATCTAAAGTATTATTACGAGTACAGCATTCTCATTAGTCGCGAGAACCAAGTCTTGATCGTTCGGTCCTTTTGTAGTCCAATAAACATGATTGCTCGATGGAGAACAATTATTTTGTTATTTATGACATCAATTGCGCCTGGCTGCTTACATAATATCCGTTTACAGACACCGGTACACGTGTTTTATTTATAGGTAGATTATTTTTTATTAACTATGTACTTGCGTGAGTATTTGTACTTTATAAGTGGCGTAGAGTTGCCAGGTGAGTTTTAATCTATGGTTAAGATGATTAGTATTTTAATTACTGAATAAGACTTGGTGTATTTTAGTTTATTTATATTCTCCTTTCTAAAATAAGCAAGTATCATTTTAATATGGTTGAATGCAATTGAAGATTGCAAGTTGACCCGGTGAAACGTTATTAACGTATACCTAATATACTTAATTATATATAGGTACACTCGCGAGCAATGAAAAAGTTCCAGTGACATAGCACCAAATTACTCCTAAACGGGAAAGGCTAGCTTAATGACGCCGTCTGCAATATTGAAGTACATTTAACAGCGCATCAGAATATTAATAACTAAAAACGTAAATATTGTGTTCAAATTTTAAATTATATGTCTTAGGATATATTAAGGTGTTTGTCGGCATTTTGTGAGTGGACTTTTTCATTGCTCGGCAGTGTATATTATTATACGTATTTATACGTAGGTACAGTATATTATGTTGTTTTCAGCAAATATGTTTTAATCACGATAAATTAGTCACCACAACAATCCCGTATACCAAACTTTTTGCTAATTAAGTAGAAAACACGGCACTCTTTTTGAATGCGGAAAAAGTGGGACAACCTCCACAATTTTAAAAACAGGAAAAATATAACAACAGTTTTAAAGAAACTCAGTTTAAATGTCGAAGTGTAAGATTAGCCCGGTCTTACTTATAATATTAGTTGGGTACTTTTATCTCGGAAAGTTTCCGGACGATTCGGCGAGGTTCTTAACCCGGATTACCAAATGCTGGCCGAAGTTCGGCAGTTAAGCGACTTGTAAGTGGTTTAATTCTTGAAATCGATGGTGACTGACTACGCTCGCTGGGGTTAGGGGGCAGAAATATAGGAAGATTACTTATAAAATAGTAAACTAAGAAGTCTTGTACCTATATATAATGTTATTTAAATGAAAAGTCATTTATTTTTTTCAGTTACCTATTGGATTCCAAAATTTACCTTTTTTGGTACCTATATTTTGCAATGGCAACAAATCATTAATAAATAAAACGTTTTTATTTGAACATTTTTTATTTCACGGAGTCACAAGCAAGTAAGTTCTCAAAACATAAACCAACTTTGCTAGCTAAATTTTATTAGGTAAAACCTATGCACGATATTTTTGTATGCAATCCTTTTGTCTACCAAAAAATAAGAAAAACTCCTACTAAACAGAAACTTTTAATCAATTTAGGAATCAGATTCACATCTACCTAGTCGATTGCATAGTATATGTTGCCATCAATTCTATGCGTGTGCCGGGGGTGAAAGAATAAGAACTTTTGGGGGTAAAGGGGGGTGAAATGTCTATTTTTCGCAAGTCACGTATCGGTTCAAGCTTATCCGGCGTTAGGTTTGATGATAATAAGTGATACCGCCAAATATGATTTACAAGGATGTAGAGGACTGGATTTGATAAGATCTGCAATATAGACGGTATAATGATTTTTTTGTGGTTTAGAGACCATTTTAACATAAGTTATCAATTCGGATAGAGAATTTTATAACTAGAAGGCCAATTCTCGTACCTAATTTAAAACGTTCAAAATCTAGTCGCAGTCTCATCTCGGCGACAAACAATAATGCCAAAATCTTGTCAAAATGTAGGGAAATTAGACGTATTATTGACAGATTGAGACTGAGATCAGACTGTGAATATTCTTAAAATTACGAGAATTGCCCTCCTGAAATATGTGCCAAAAATACTAATGCTCTGTTCTTTTAACAAAAACTAATAGTTTTGCTTACCAATGGTAGCATTTTTTATTGTCAAACTGAGCAACGGAATGGGAGTGTCTACAGTGCAAAGCTATGAGGTCTTTGCTTCATTAGGTATTAGTAAAGATACAGAGTCTTAACCAGAGAGAGTCTTATTTTAACCAATAAGTAACGGTCTGTAAATTTTATAGAGTATAATAATACAGAGTATATACTCAGAAACGAAAAAAAAACACCAACGATTGATTGACACTGCAAATGTATAAGTAGGTAGTAGGTAGGTTATATTCTTGTACCTACCTAGGTACCTACTTGTTTATTCTCTAATTATTTGTGAAGATAACCAGTCAGTTTCCTACAGTATTCCTCGCCAAATTTCTCTTCTTTAAATAGAAATCAATAACGAGTCAGCAAACAAAGTGTTTCCGTCGGCATTCATACACACCTATTTACACACTCAGTAAGTAGGCGTATACCTACTACTATGTACTGTGATGTGTTTTATGTCTTCTTACATAGGTCAGGGTCGTTGTTTACAACCGTAAATACACGTAAGACGTAGGTTCGGTCAGTTTACATGCAACCTTGTTTGTACAAACCTACTGACGTTATCTAAGGACTGTGTAGAAACTAGAAATGTGAATAAAATATCAGTTGTTTTTCGGAAAAGTTTTCTTATCATAGTATGCGAATGAAAGTTATTTAAGACTCTATTAATATTCATTTTGAGATACTTACTACACGGATAAGAAGTTAAATATGCTTGGAAAAAATGCCACATTTTTTTTTTAATCAATCCTTGCCCCACACTAAGAATTTCTCCTGTATCGTGGGTGCATTTACAAACATTTAAACTCACATACACAAACAGCCACACCCGGGACAACTACTTGTAGGCCATACAAATATTTGTTCTGTGCGGGAATCGAACCCACGATACGCAGCACAGCAGTCAATCGCTGAACCACTGCGCCAACCGTGCCGTCAATCTTACTAAGATATAACTTGTTCCTTAACGCGTTCCAGTGTCATTTTCAAAATCATCATGCAGGTATTATGTCACAGTTCTACCATAAAGAAAAAAAAAGAAAAATTCCCAAGCCAAACATTCTAATTGTAGACGCCAAGAATTTGTCATTCACAGAATTTACAATTCATAACTTTACAGCGTATTACGGTCGCTACCTTATAGTCGCGTAGGTAGCGCATCTATTTCTTACAATATCTGGAGCCGAAGCATTCACGAGGCGTCCTCGTCGAGTCAATATCAATAAATGGGAAGCTGGGAAATTGGATGTGTTGCGGCTCGTGGCTCGGCCGACACGCTACGTAATAAGATAGTAATGAGGCGTTCTTGCCACTCGTAAAAATATGGCCATTGGCTCCCGGTCTATGACTAAATATTTAACTAACTCGCTGTGTCCTGTGTGTACCTAAATATAGACTCTGTGTCAGTTGGCTTTGTTGAAAGTTTAAGATGCATTTTTTTGCATGGTTGCTATAGGTAAAGTTCCTACCTATCTAATAAAATAAATTGTAGGTACCTAGGTATATCATTAGGGCCTACCAAGATTCTTATTATATTTTTGGATGTAGAATTTAATATCGGTAATCTGCTAGGTATAGATTGCAAATTAAAATCATACAGGTACTTATCCTATGCCTAAAATCAATTCTGGATAATAAAGAAAAATGCCATAAATTAACTTCACATAACGGCTACTCATTCCGAATTAATGAATACATTCATACATACATATAATATATGAATAGCCTTAAGTATTCAAAACAATAGCTGTTTAACATGACGTCATTCATCAATTAAAATTGAGGGACAGATTTTTTTTCTTGATTATCTGTGGGTATCGATTAATAGATGCTTATTTGTTTTCGATACTCAGAATAATTACGTCACGGTAGCAAAAGTGTGTTACTATACCTACCTGCCTAACTAATTTTGTATTTACCTATTGTTACTTTTCTAAGCATAGCGACTTACTGAAATATTTCATTCAATGACAATGTTCATAATGCAATAAACTATGCCTGAAAATGGATAAAGTAAATGCAAATGAGTTTCAGAAACTTTCATCTGTTTTTATTATCTTCAAACATTGAAGCCAACTTCCTTAATGCTCAATTTAATTTATCGCCACATGTTAAATAGAGCAAAAGAGTGTGCTTACTCTCTTGCAGTACAAGTAGGTCCTCTACCTTTGTTTGCAAATAGGGCAAGAGGGCAATCTTTACTTACCGACATTAAGAACAACGGCCCTTTCCTTATACCTACTTACATCAGCAGTAAAAACAATGGTTCAAACATACCGTCCACACTCCGACTACGTCCATTTTCCGTTGAATCCAACCGTCAACCGGTTTGTTCTGTAAAAAGAGAATCACAGTATTAATTAATTGCTCCAACTCGTTTGTAACTATCCTAGTAAATTGTGTGTAACCGATTGCATCAGCCTACGAGGATTGATTTGACATTGACACGCCGCGCATGCGTATTGCCCTAATTCCGTGTAAGGTTCCCGTGGGCGAGAGACGGCGAGATATAATAATACATATGATAGAGGGAGATAGGTATGGGGTGCACAGGGACTGCTGTCTGAGACGGGTCGGTAACATGGCCGACGGCTATTGCATCTGCATGCATTTTAAAGAATTGTGTTCGATGCAGAAGGCTTGGCCCTGTGGGAACGTTTAACTTTCTATTTTTAAATCTTTAGAATAATTTTTAGGAACTATGACGGTTAAGAGCTTGCAATATTAATAGTTAAAATGGCGAGTTATTTTTTTTAATTAGCGTAAAAGAAGTGGCCGGAATCGTTATGAATGGTCATGTTTTTATACCTATGGAAGAAAATTTAAGGGGATCTGAATATAAAATCCTGTTATACAGGTTAAAAATATGACGTCGTCGGTGCGTTGACCTTTAAATGTATTGGTCGAATCTCGCGGCCCCAGAAATTGTTCAAAATACCTACAAACCTATACATAGGTTGTCAGCAGTCAAATAAAATTTAAATTAAAGCGCAATTTGTATCCACCTACCTAATCGTATCGTAGTTGTCGTATCAGTCTACCATCGTAACTTATATTTTTTGAAATACTTAATTATGACAAATGTTAATCGAAACCCTAATTTATTCCGATATTCGATAAAATATGTAACATGTGTTGATATAAATTTATGCAGATATTTGAATGTAAACGATTCTACAAACGATTTACATAATATCGATCTGAAGATAATTCAATGTCGAATATAATTGGAGGCTTGTTGTTTGAAATTCAATGTGTAAAGAGATAATGGCATTGAACTCTAAATGATCGGCATTACCTACCTATCATATTTTTGTTGCATTTACATTTGTATGACTATGATTTATTGAATGAAAACTCTTTAATTTCAAGTCGTAGGTACAAAATGTTAGTAAACATATAAAACCTGAGGGGCAATTCTCGTTGCCACGACGACAAGTTTTTGACATTGATTGTCGCTGAGCCGAGAGATTGCGAGTAGATTTTGAACGTTTTTAATTACAGGAATTGACTTTCTGTTTAAAAAATACGTAAATTGTACGTAAGCACAACAAAAGATTAGAAATGTTGAAAGCATAGAAACAAAACATCCATGCCTACGTGACACACGGAATAATTTCTAACAATATGTTGAGATAGGTAGATAGGAAACGTTCTCCGTGCCATTTGTACCCGGCTTCCCTACCTGTCCTTGCCATATCTACACTGTCGCCGACCCACACATCCACCGAGCGACCTCTCAAAATAGATTGAATTCGTACAACTCAATAAAGGTGTTCAATTTCGGAAAACAAGGAAGGACGGCCTAAGACGATCATGAAATTCCTTGAATATTCCATTCGTCTTCTAATAAGTTGAGAAACTTTAATTTGGAACAGCGTTAAAACAGAAGCATTTCCATGGAAAGGCCTTGGCTGCTAATCGCTTCAATTTGGCGTAAGTAAATAAAAGTTTAAACAGATTAAACTCGGTAACGAGGGCAGCCGGGGGAGGGGTACGAGGAGGCACAATTATCTCGTCCTATTTTCCCTTCTAATTTCACGTTAGGTCTACCTTTAAAGGGACTTTGCAGACGTGCGCGGAAAAATCGCAAACTTTAACGGAAACCGCTTTATGAACCTTTTACCAGTGAAAGTAGGTAACTTTACTTCTATATCTGATAACAGGCTAAAGGTATCGTTTTACTATACAACTAATACATGT
The DNA here is from genome assembly GCA_945859715.1 of Apamea sordens. Classification (NCBI taxonomy): domain Eukaryota; kingdom Metazoa; phylum Arthropoda; class Insecta; order Lepidoptera; family Noctuidae; genus Apamea; species Apamea sordens. The sequence continues at coordinate 13,063,988 of OX243996.1, read as the reverse complement.
TAAATTATTCAATCTAAAGGCCTTTTAGATGATAACAGTAATCTAATATGTAATAATTAATCTTTAAATGCGTGCACGAAAGCATTAAGAAGGCTTCGACACACTTCCACTTTTGATAAGAGGCTAATTTTCTAGTATTATTACTAATAAGGCTTTTAGCTTTAGTTTATTTTTCCTGTTAGCAGCACTATTATGTTAATAAAAACAATTACGGAACGCAAGGAGCGATGGCTTGAATGATAAGTATAAAAAGTTCAGAAACAATATCACATCGATATAAAGGCAATTTACAGTTTGGATAACGAATGGTACAGTCTGTCATCACAATTATCTGACCCACCCTAAAAACAAACGAATTTGGACCCTCTGAATGTAACATTAAGGTTTATTCAATTTATATGAGCTTAACAGACAAGTGCTCGAGCACTCTAAGGACAAATACAGTAAAAATACAGACACGCAAATTTGATCTTTAACACGTAAGGTTAAGGTAAACCCACCCAACATTGTCGGAGCCACCGGCATTATATATCATTTTGTTAAGCTATTTTAATCATTATCTCGTTGACATTAAAGTTGAAAAGCTTTTAAGTCACACTACATAATTACAACCCAATCATTAATTTCGCGTATTTCCAACAAGTTCTTGTGGCTTAGCGGTTTGATGCTGGATTGGCAAAGAACAACATGTGGGTTCGAAAATACAGTCCACCTATATTATCAGTTTCTTTTTTAATTTGTTTTCATTTCTACAATATTGCTTGCATTATTAAAGAACGACCAATATGATTTACGCCTAATAACTTATCTTGTAGACAGGTGGGTAAATTGAAAAACTTTAAGTTCACAGAATTTATATTTACCAAGAATGTTTGGAAACGAAGTAAAAAATATATTTGCTTCGTGAGGTAGATAATAAATTCATCTAAGTGACAAAAGTTACACTACGCCTAATAGCAGTGACTGCGCTCACACATTTGTAAATCGTTTCACATAACTCGATAAGTATATTTAAGCAATTTGGTGTTACCAAACATAAAATCATATTTTTACATGAGTAGAATGTTGGAATTAGAGAGATTGGTCATCGACTTAATATAGCAGTAAGTGTTTTTTTATACCTATTTTATTTTATTGATTGTGATTAACGAACGCGTAGTTGGCTATTTTACCATTACATTCACTCCTTACAAGTTACATACACGGTTCCAAAAATGTTTTTTTTTTTGTTTTAGAGAAATACGGTCAGTCTATGCCTAAGACGTTATGGAGACAATGGAAATATTCAGCGGATTCGTCCAGGAGCAAAAGCCATCAAGTATAGTCCCGAATTCGAACGCCACCGTTGTTTCAAGTCAAGTTGAAAATCCATTTTTTGCCCATTCGTGTAACCGCAATAAACCACAATATTTCAGTGGAAACAGTGAGAAGGCATTTACACGCTGCTGGGATAAGGAATTATAAACCGGCACAGAAAATTGCATTGACACCTGCTCATCGCGAAGAAAGGGTCCGTTTCGCCCAGGAATATTTAAATTTTATTTTTTTTATTTTCTATTTTTAAACACACCATGTAAGTAAATGCTCAATGGATTGATTGTTAAACCATTAAAATGTTGCAGATTATGTGGTGATGTTATTGTTATAAATAGATTGTTTCTATTTAAATAACATGTTTATTCACTACATATAGGCAGCTATAAATCTGTAAAGCATTTCACACATGAATTAATTTTCTCGATAACAAACTTTTAAGCATAAGCATGCCTTGTTTAATGTTAATAAATGGTTAGATTTGATTATGGCATATTAATATAAAATGTAGGTATATTAATTTGGAAATATATATGAGCATTTACTTATTTTATCTTACCTAAGTGTTTTAATGAAATAATAAACATTTTAAACTTGCAACTTTTTAATTTTATTTCTATACAAACTGCCCGTTTAAAAAAACAAGATCCTACGTCGTCCATTAAAGAAATGTAAAAAAAAAGTGTAATAAAAAAAACAGCTGAGCAAAAAGCTACATTTAGGTTAAACTCGGTTTCGAACGTAGACAACGATGAACACCGCACTACCTTAATGACCACAAGACCAACACAACTCTTATAAGTAGCATTGAAATTTGATCTTAGTTGTTATGCTAGACGCAATATTCTAAAGAATTTGAACCATATAGTATACTTTCATAAAGTTTATTCTTGCACAGCACAAGCAGCCAACCTTTTCCTCGTGCAAATAGATTATTTTGTATTTTAAATAATCACTCCATTGAGACATGATAATAAAAAAATCTACCTACAAAATAGAAAATAAAAAATGGTAAAGAGACGTTGTTTTTGTAATTTAGTAAGACAAGGTCAAATATGTTTGAGCGTAGTCACTGCATACCCTTAGTAGCATTTGAATACCAGTTTTATAATAAATAATATTTATTTTTCAACTACCCACTTATTACAAGTTATGCGAAAATATTACCATTTTACAAAGTTTATATTTGAAGATTATCCGTCTATAGTTCTTTATAATAATACAAGAAATAGTTTTGGAATAAATTCTAAATTGAAAGCAAAACAATATCATCGTCGCAGGATTTGATCTCGCACCTTAATTTTCTCAGTCTTATACACAGACCACGAGACCAGAATTACTTGAACGCAATCATTAAAATAAGCTATTACACTAATTATATTATAACAAGTAGTTATAACATATAACCTAATGCTAACGTTATAAAGATGAAATTTGCGTGTCTGTATTGATTGTAAGTCCTCGTGCACTTGTCTGTTAAGCTCATATAAATTGAATAAACCTTAATGTTACAGCCAGAGGGTCCAAATTCGTTTGTTTTTAGGGTGGGTCAGATAATGTTGACGAGGAACTGTACTCGTAAAACTATACGTAGATTCCTACATTAAGGGCGCTTGCATAAAAAATCACCAAATACGCTTAGTGCTAAACGAATTTAAAACCGTTTTTGTCTTTATTTAGAAGATGAAAGAGACAAGAGAGGTTTAGTTTTCGTTGTTTGGTTTCTTTAGTAAGTAATGATATTGCGATTAGTCGCTCGTCTATAGATACAAACGCTATCTTCTTACAGAACCGTTTCCACACGCCTTCAGTTTTTCTCACCATTGAGTTTCACACTCGCGGCTTTTTGGGTAAAGCAACACTTGTACGTATTAAATGATAAAGCTTGCTGGGATCAAGAAGATATAGAGGGTTGAAATATCCTCCTTTCGTATAATGTAGTTCAAAATTGTTTTGGTTAATTGTTAGACTAGCACTTTCTTAGACTTTTGAAACGTTTGAATTTCGGCACAATTCTTGCAATGCAAATTACTGCCAAGTAGAGATTGCCAGAGTCTTTATATATAAATGACAAATTGCTATCTTCTATATTAATTAATTGACCTAGTTTTTCTTAGCTGGCTCAACCACTTAATCAATTACTCAGCAGATAAGAAACTACCGCACCCTACATTTAGTTTCACTCACAACTAGCTATAAAGTCATTATTCAAAAGCCTACTTTGCAATTCTAATGATCAATGCAATTCAACTTGTAAAAACACAGAAATATAATGCAAATAGGGGTGAAAATTCTTGCGATTCTTCTCATTTCTTTTAGTCGAACGACGAAAATATTATAATATTTTACAAGAGCAAGAGTTGTAACATTAGCATAGAAATGGCCGTAAGTTGATATCATTGAACTTTATTAAGGAAAGCTCGCGATAAACACCCCATGCTGCTGTGATCCCATAATCTCATCCAATTATGCTTTGGTTTTGTTCTGATAGATGTACTTCATAAAAGTTGTTTTGCGAAACGACGAGATTGGAGCTTGTTTTCTTATCCATATTTATTTATTGATTCTTCTCTTAGTTCGAAATGTTAACTGTGTTTTTTTGGTGTCTGATTCTAAACTTGGTTTAGGTATCGATTGACCGCGATAGGTCAAAGAGGTCGTATTGAAATTCACAACATCTCTAATAGAGAGTCCACACACACACTATTCTGATAACATGATAAATACCAATATAGCTCATGAAATCGATATACATATAATATGCTGGTTTAACGGTCACGGTGAATATTTGACAGGCCCGCTTTAATCTGTATATTTACTATCCTCACTTGATAAGTCTGACAGCTCTATCAGCATTTTCGATAAGTTAGCCGTTGGCGATATTATTGTAATTTTATTAGATATCTTATTACATTACGTAATTCAATTTTGTTTACGTTAAACTCTGTGGGGCATTAAGAACCGCATTTGGGATGAGTGTCTATTTATATTATGAAAATTATTAGACAGAGCTACTCTTTGCTGTCTGATTCTCACGTTACACTTTAATGTAAGGTTTTTTTTGTGGTTCCTACGTTCTTACTAGTTCCCACTCTACACAAACGTTAATAGAATCAATCTCCTTCAGTGCGTGGATGTGACGTACATACGAAGGTTGCGTCAGTCGCCCCCGCATCGTACCTCTATTTACATGTTTTTCTAATCTACATCCTGATTCCTGATATTGGGTTCAATCGTGACTTGCATTGAGCGGGCACTATTAGCTCCGGGGCTACGGGATTGTCTTTGTGAAGATTAAAACATGTATTTACATAATGTTACAGACAATACGACGCCCAGAATAAGTCTCTATTATGAGTAGGTATTCTGCGAGAGCACGTATTGTTTGAGACGAGTGTCTCGTTGTATTAGATGTGTTTTCTTTGGGTATGACCGTTAGGAATGTGTTAAGATGATGGTCAACATCAGACGTCGTAAAATGTTCAAGAGTTTCTACAAGGTTTAAGATTTTCAAACAGTTTCATGTTCATGTTAAAATTACGCGAAAAATAGGGACATGTTTAGTAGTGAAACACGATAACGGACGGACGGACGGACGGACGGTCGTGATATCTGTTGCACTTTAAAATTAGATATTTCATTCTTCTTCTTCTTAGCGTGTCTATGCTAAAAATAACACGAAATATACATATATATATTTTTTTTTATTTGTTTGGCCCAAAATTGAGCAACGTGAATACCGCATCCATTGGGGCACGTGGCGCAAGATAGAAGGAGAGTCATTGTCCGTGGAAAAACGCCGTGTACATACCGGAGGTCTGAACCGTCCATGAACCCCACTTGTGGAGATTGTACTTGTTGCAGCCTACTTGGGTAGTCTATTTAAGGGTCTTCAAGTAGGCCACGGTAACTCGTGCCCGGTTGGGAAGATATTAATTCTTAGAAAACTCGACATCTAGGTACAACCTTTTTTTTTTTTTAAAGATACGTTGCCCACACACAGGGACATTTAAACTCACATACACAAACAGCCAGACCCGGAACAACTACCTGTAAGCAATACAAATATTTGTTCCGTGCAGGAATCGAACCCGCGACACGCAGCGCAGCAGTCGATCGCCCAGCCACTGCGCCAATCGTGTCGCATTCAATATTATAAATACCTAAGCAATACCCTAGGTACGACTTAGCGATCCGCCATAATTCAGCTCAGCCAAAAACAAAAGTTTAGTCCATACAGTTTTATCTATCCAATAGACAAACAAAAGTCACAAATATCCAAAACTTTTATGTCCAGCATCACGCAGGGTTTCAGATAACACAAAGGGGACTGAACAACAAAAGTTGGAAGTATTTGCATTCTGCACATCCTGGGAAGGCTTTAGTATGAATAGTAGTGTTGGGAATTATTGTGGCTGTACTGTACCTTCATGCTTCGCTACTAACTACTTCGAGCGAAGTGTGGGTTATGTGTGTGGTTTAAGCATGAGCGGCAGCGGGTTTTATGTATAGTATTTATATATTTTATTATTTTATTGCCCTGCGGCGAAAACAGGCGTGATGTTATGTTATGTTTACTTTATTCCCAATCTACAGAGAAATACATATATTAGAAAATATAAGGCATGGTAAAGAATACGCTACTGTTTTGTTTTAAAGAGACGATACGCTGTGGTCTTGTTATTTCCTAATCACTTATCCTAAGAAAATAAAAGTATTATTTTCGTATCTTAGGTCATGCAGTTAGGAGTAACTATCAACTTACGCCTACTATCATTCGTAGAAAATTAGTGGGCGTTTATTCCATAATTATTATTAGATATCTGTGTATTGATTGATTAAGGGTGAATTTTTCTATAGACATTTGAGTTTTATCTGAATAATAAATATGACAGTTTGACATAAATTTTCTATATAAACGATGTGAATTAGTATAAATATTTACTCTTTAGTTAAGAGATATTTGACTATTGAAAAATCAGCCCTAAATAAGCTTTAAGTATCTATAGGTAAATAAGTGGTTTTTAATGTTATTATCACCTGCCTATAATAATATCAAACGAACTAGAAGCCCATACCGTTTTATTTTTTTAAATAATATCATAAAAGCAGATAAGAGTACTTCTCACACAATAACAATTAAAATAAGTGAATAAAAAACTCGTTTACCTTTTTACAAAAGGTAATAAAGTTCGCCGCTTCAGCTTTCACTTTCAACAAAAAGTTTAAAATTGAATTCAACTAGGTTTCACTTTCTGTATTCATAAAAAGATGTTACCAATTCATAATACAGGTAAACAACACTTTGTTACATTTTTTATTGCCGACAATTGCTACCGTTTCGTTTCTTTCATTTATTTGTCTTATTTATCTTTTTCAAAAGGTATGACTGTGTTTTTTGGCTTCCGAAGTAAACAAAACCGTAATTCCACAAAAAAGTATGACATTCCGAAGACATTGACTTCAAAGGGCTAATTTCGTCATGCTACAATTTATAGCGGCAGTAGATTTTTTTCCCCTGAACTAAAATACCTGTTACCTTTTTAATAGCACTGCTGCAATAAACACAAACTAGAAAATTTATCCGGAATTATTTTCAATAACTCTTAATGTTTGTGATCTAATTTGAGTCGTTTTTTTTATTATTTTCCTTTAATTGTAGCCTGTAAAAACAGTAGCATTAGATTGGAGTAAGAAATGATAGAGACATAATATAATTATTTTATACTCATACAAGGTGGACCGAGGACCTTGTGAAGGGCACAGGTATCCACTGCATGCGGGAAGCACAGAACCGGTTGAAGTGGTGGTGCCTGGCCTACGTCCAGCAGTGGACGTTTACTGGCTGAAATGATGATGATACCCATACAAAAATAATTCTCCTTTCTTTTCAGAACCGCTGATCTCCTACATCAAGACCACACGTCACACCGGAGTTTGTACCGGGATGTGTGCCTATAAAGCGAGAGTTTTTAGTTACCGCCCATTCGGGCTAAGTTCGCCCTCAGGTCAGAATGATCCGGGCTCAGACCTCCATCCAGACATATGGTAACGTGCAGGTAGATCCATATGATGTCATTATGTGACCCGTGCTTAGGAATATGTTGGTTTGCTACGTTTGTTTACATAAAGTTAAAAGAAAATGTTGTCCATTTAGGTGTAAGGGATAAATAAATGTTGCGTTTATATTTTGACTTGTTTTTGCCCGCGGCTTCGCCCGAGTGGAGGTCCAATATTATCCTACGGGAACTACCACTACTGGAATAAAAAGTATCCTATGGCCTTTCAGACGTAATGGCGTGAAAAGGTAACAATATTAGTAGGTACGAGTAGGTACTTATGTATGTAATTGTTCAAAAGTGTATTGTTCAAAAGTGTTATTGATACGTCACTGAAAATCTTAAAGTTGAGGCCCCATTAAAATTAGTTCCCGTCTTATCATGAACCTATAGAGGTAAGAGGAACAGGGGGTAAAGTTCACTCATCCTCCATAGAAAAGGGAGTATCCCAAATCAGACGTGTGTTGTGTCTGGTGGGCTACTTGCCCAACGATTGATGTCGGGGCGTTGTATAAATAAATATGCTAGTCGCGCGGTAAACCCTGCTTGCGCGATGCATGATTTTGCGTGACGTCAGTATGATGCGTAGTTCGCATGTGGCGATGTAGATGCCGCCACAAACCTAATGAAAGAACTAAAAACGACCTAAATAATAGGTTGGCCACAGGTAAAGTAACTTCGCGTTCTAGGTTACACGTTACTCAGTCATAGATCTCTGATAAGGAGAAGTGTGTTAAGGAAATGCCACGCAAATACGAGTCCTATGTAGAAACTTTATGGTTCATATTTGTCTTCGTAATAATGCTATAAAATACGACAAGGTAATGGATTGATATGGGCTTATGTATTGCCCATTTAACTTTGATTTAGGTTTTAAAAAATCTGCATAGGTAGAAGCAGTATTTTTTTTAAATCTTTACGGAAATAACCGGTAACGGTAATTTCTTCATTAAAAATAAAATAAATATATCAAGGTGTAGGTATACTGTATGATAATTAATATCGATCTTTATGTAGATACGAATGACTAGTTAAGCAGATGCAGATGGAGATTTTTTGTAAACTTACCATTAATAAAGATATAATATATAAGACGTCAATGCAGAAAGGAAACACGTAAAAACACTTTGGTGTTGCACAAAGAAAAAAATGACACTAATTGAGTAGATACCTAGTCCGTTAGACCAATTTATTTAGATGCAGATTTTGAAAGATAGGTAGCTTTATGGTAAAGACTGGTTTCAAAATGAAGCTAAGTAATTAAGTATCCGAAATTCTTAACAATTCTATGAAATCTAATTCTGGAAACTTCGCCATTTAGTTCCTAATTTATAGAAAAAACGTCAGAAAATGTTCTTCGTAGTGTATAAATTATGCAGGCAACCTATTGGAAAGGTAAGTCAAAAATAACCCAGTACAATGGCGTGTCCCAGTCCCATGAACTCGAGATGAAATATTGTTTCAGCCAAAAAACACGACAGACCATTTTATCAACCATTTCTCTTACTATAGTTCATTCTCACGCGATTCTCACCTAAATGACTAATGTAGTGTACATTTTTAAAACACAACTTCCTTATTGCTTTTGTTGCTCAAATAAATATAGGAAAAGGAAGGTTTTCTGACTTAATTTAGGAAAATTGTTCATGAAATAATTTTCTTTAAGCTTTTTTTTAAAGTTTTCACATTTTTTCGTGATAAGTATTTATTAGTATTAAATGTTTTTTGAAGTGAAGGTATAACAATGAAACCGTTAAGTATTTTTTGAATATTAGTCTAAACCCACATTCGCAATGGCGTTTTTATCCCACGGAAATGTTTTTTCGCGTACTGGATTTTCAACCCACTGCAAAGCGCTGAGAGTTGAAAATCCAACAGTGTATTTTATTGACGCGCTGGAATGCGCTCTGTTGGATTCTCAATGTTCGGCTCAACACCAAGAGTTGAAAATCCAGTGCGCGATAAAATCCCCGTGATATTTTTACGTCGTAGGCTAATATGTTAGGAGAAATACGATAACTAAAGCATCTACTATTTGAGGAGAGACAGGCAAGAATAGAAAACCAGAAATCCATAAAACGTATCATAAGTTTCTAAAACGTTCAGTATTTAGGCACTTACAGTCAACAGGAAATTACAGTCTTCCTTTCATTTTACCAGTCCAAACTTATAGTAAACCATACATACATCTACGTATACAAATATACGAATATAACACAAAAATATCAAACTCGTAGAGAAAGAGGGCACGAACGAAGCGAAACTATCCCCTGCTTATACAAATTTCACGAACACTCGGCTCCAATACATTTTGCATGAAGCACTGTAAGAAAACTTGGTATTCGTGTCCGGGACAAAGTTGGGTTTTTATAACTATTTTTATAAAAAACAAGTTTGCATTTTTTTCGAAGATGTCAGCGTTATTTTTGTTGACATGCTTAGGTATATATTTAACAGGTGTAAATGTTTTGGAATGAAGCTGCATTGAGTAGGTGTAGACAACAGGATGTACCAAAGGCGTAAAGGTCATTTTCATTATCACCTTAAATGTAGTCTCATGCCTTTTTTTGTAAGTTAGATTCACAAGCTAAATATCTCTACTTAAAAGTGTGTCTTCTAATATTGTATTGGTTTGGCTAAATACCCAATGCACATTTATCTAATACTGTGTTTAGTTGTTATGAATATGATTTTTTGTACACATTGGTGCATGAGCATAATGCCTAGATACTCAAAATCACGACCAGAAGAGCAATTCACGTAAACTTTCAAAATCTAGTCGCAATCTCATCTCAGGAAATTAGAGGTATTTTTGACAGATTAAGACTGAGAACATTCTTAAAATTACGAGAATTGCCCCTCTGATCAATCTATGTTTTACTGCTATCAAATATTGAACCTACCTACCACTACAGACACCTCAACAACAAACGACCTCGAACCAATATGCTAAACATACCTAATTTAGCCTTACTTCACAATCCCGTGTTGAAAGCTAAACAGTAACATAACTCCGTAGCGCCATCGGACGAGACTAATAGAAATTCTCAACGGATCCCAACGGTCTAGACGAGGTGAGTTTATAAAAACAACGAAGTGGCTACACAAGAGTACGTCGGACGCGGCCGAACAAAGCTGTGAATGGATGCATTAGCTGACTTGAATTACTAATTACGCTGTGCTGTGGCGCCTTCAAATGCGCCGTCGGATTAGAATTAGAATAATTGTGATAGTGTGATAAAGTGTGAGATATATTATACTTTTCTTGCTTAGCCGATTTCTTGGGTCATGTGTTGTGGTTTATAACATACAATGACTACGGACTGAGGTAAGCTGATTGATATTTTTAAGGATTACATTTGATGATTTATTAAAAACAAGTCACATCAGTAGTCACGTATCTCAGGAGATATGCCGTGCATTATATTCACAACGACTAATTAGGTATCCCAGAAAAAACATAGGTACTAATCTAATGGAACATTCTAGCAAATTCTACCTTTACCGTAACACAAATCACAAAAAATATGCAAAACTATTATATTTATTGCACTACTATCGGAAATGTATGACAGCCTAAACGGCGTAGGCGCCGACCCGCATACAGATGTTAGTTCCAAATTTGAATTTGCTGTATGTAATTATGTGTGAGTAATGGCATCCACGATATGGGGAATTCTAAGGAATCCTAATGTGATCCTGCATGGTGGAGTGTTGAAAAATGTTTCGGCATCAAACTATATAAAAAAGGTTTTGTTCTTCGCAAGAATAAAATAGAACCTTCTTTCTTAGAGGTCAAAGGACTAGACTTGTTTGTTTCCTTCTTCATCACGGTAAAGTATCCAATATAGGATTAGTGAAGAATATTGACAAACAACATTCCAGCTTGTGGGAAATATTATGTAAATGTTTACTTCTTTGCTTGCCGATGTTTTGGAGAAAAATATAAGGATTTGTGGAAGTCATCGAAGTCATTTGTATAATTAATATTTTAGCACCTGTTTGTGAGAACAGATGCTCGTTTCTGTAACCTAAGATTATTGACATACTTTTTTATTGCCGTTATAAAATTACAACACACTATTACCTGCGAAGCAATATATGTAAATATATTATTGGTATTAATTATGCAAAAAAAAAACAAATATAATATTCGGTAGGTTTCTCAGAAGAAAATCGGAGTCTTTAATCACTTGTCAAAATGGTTTAATCAAAGTATTTGGTTCCGTTTAATCAGAAGCACGATTCCAATAAAACGATTTCTTTTCCTTCCCATCCTTTGAAATTAATTCTACAGAGAAAAATGAAAGATAAAAATATTGAACTTTTCCAGGAATTGCTACGAGTTCGTAGCAAGATTTAATACTAACAAAAAAGTATCGAAAGTTCTAGTTTTAATAATGAAGGTGGGTAAAACCTGATGTTGTACCTTTCACGTAAGTTACATTGCTGATTGAATATTTCTATTAGAGATCATTGTCCAATAAATGGCAAAATGCGTCCGTTTGTTCCATTGGGCCAACATTGACGAAGGATAGCCTGCAACTTTGCCCAACCCCCCCTGAACATGTCAGTTAGACCTGATCAATAATCTTGTACATTACTATGGAAAGTGATTGATTTTTGAGATACCTAAGGTATCATGGTATGCTATACAAACTGTTGTTTTGCATCCTCGTCAAATTCAAGGAGGTAACTATGCCTTGTATAACTGATTTTAACAATAATCAAGTTACTTTAGCAGGTACCTATACATAACCTCGCCTGGTAGAAGAAATGCGAAATTCATTCAAGTATTTAGAGAGTTTAATAAGATATATAATGTACCTATCCATATTCTCTATAGGAAACAGGTTTCGATCGAATGGTCTATGTGCATCCGCACGAGGACATATTAAGCTGCACATTTCCAATATAAACTGACTTCTCATTACCTATTAGTTAAAAATATAAAACTTTTGAACTCAAACAATATACCGATATCGCATTTCATCAACAAGACTTGTGGTACGACAAATCAAAACCCGCTCGAACATCGAGACAGCACGATTACAGTTTATACGCACACAGTAACGTGTTTGAAACGGTTTGAAATATTCGAAGGCGGTTTACATACGCTACATTTATATTGTCTTAATGGTTGCTGTTATTGAAGTTGGCGTCGATATTATCGGCATCTTGATAGGTTGATGGTGTGAATTGATATATATTTGTGTCTGGCTTTCTAGTTGCTATCTGCGTATTTCGAATATCGGGAATAGATTGTGTTAAAGTCAGGGAAATTGATTGCTAAGCAAATTGTCTAGGTACTTACTATAAATTGTCCGTATAAACAAATCATAATTGTCATTCTTTGACAGTTTTATGAAATGGCTACCTATAAAAGGTACTTACTGTTAAACAAATTTACCCCTAAGGCAATTTCATCGACATTCAATTTACCTGACTGTAAAACAGACTGGCTGTAATTATTCAAAGAGCGAGCCTACCTTTAAATCACTGATTCTACATGTAATTGGTACATGTTTCCTGTAGATACATCATGTGAGGGATTATTTCACATGAGATCGTAGACACAGATATCCCTACATCAAAGTTTTCGACCAGTAGAATTGTTGAAACACGACTTTTAAAGGTTTATTAAGTTATTTAATTGCTCAGAGCATCTACTTAGATACAAATGTATGAATTCATGAATTTTTAGTTTACTTGTAGGTACTCGGACAACTTCAAGTCGAGATAAAACTTCCAAGTTTCTTGTTTAAAGGCTCCCGCAGACAGGCAGAACGCGTCAGCACGACACGACTCTAGTAGAACCATTTCTATGAAAAACTTCATGGAAATTGTTCTACAAGAATCACGTCGCACCGTCGAATTTCGCCTATCTGCGGCTGCCGCCTTTAATCTTCATTGTAGGTACTTAGTTAATGCATGTGCAGACATGTAACGTTATCTCAAAAAATACATGTACGTAGTAAATTGACAATAATTTGTAGTGAGCAATAAATTTTGTGATACAATCAGCGGGATGTACCGTATCGTGCAGTATCTGAACATAATACGAAACACAAAACAAAGTTGCACAAAACGGAATCTTGTTTATAGATACGACTTTCAGAGACGACGAGAAATAACTTTAATTAAATTAAGAAATTTATTGATACAGTCGCTTAGTGATGTCGGTATTTGGGGACAGCGGGGTCATTTGGCAACGGTCCTTAGTTCGGGGCAACTTATCGCGAGACGCTTGTCCGGCTGCGCGCCAACGGGGAGGTGCGGCTCGATATCTCACATGGCACATCTTGGGAACGTTAAGGGACCACACACGATGATTTGTTTACGCCGTGTGAATTGGTTACAGGTTGTTTTTCTACCATTTTTAGGTGTAGAGGGTGTTTTAATAAGCTTGGTGTAGGGCTTACAGAATAAAATTAAGATTAGGCTTTGTATCTTTTCAAAATTCAACGATTTTTGTTCCTGCCATAATTTTCCTTATCGTCACAAGCTAAGATCGTCTTTTGCGTTTGCTTTTTATCAATTGTTTTCCCTAAAGTGTCTTATTTTTTAAGCATGTAAGTTCCCAGACAGAATTTGTAATTCACCAGAGTGAGATCAACAAACAATCTAATTCTGCGCGGCGTCTCACGACACAATATTACAAACATATATGACACACAACTCGTAATCAAAATTCAAGCTAGATTACATATTTTTGTATCCGACGAATACGAAAAAAATATACAAAAATAATACAAAAAGCGAAAAACATGGCGCTGAATTGGTCGTTGTTGTTCCCTTACAAATTGGGCGCCTGTCGCCGTCTACTATTCGCATATTGGCCGATATTACGCTCTCGATGCGCGTCTATACTTTGCCAACACGATGTATACATGTGTATACAGCATGGTGTGTTTACACAGCAGCGGCGATATTTGCCACGGCACAAACTTTGTCCGTGACGTATTGCGACAAAAACGTGTTACACTTGATATAAGAAAGTTGATCATGTTATCGGAAAGTTCTGCTCTAGTTTCCCCTCCCTTTATTAGAAAAATATACAATATCTATTTATACTTCTGTTGGTTTTGTATGGTTCCAGTAAGTTTTTGGGAGATTTGTACGAATTAACTTACTTTATTTACTTCGAGTATCTCTCCAACGTATGGGAAAACAGAAAAGTTCCCTGTCTATTAACAGAATATTGTTGGATTCATGATAGTAAAAGTGTTTCAAAATATACCTACGTACCACTTTACTGCAACCATTCACGAATCATTTTGGAACAGTAATTATGACAAGCCAAAACAGGCTACTTATCTCTTTCAACAAAACCAGAAAAATGCAAGAAAAACATTTTGTTAAAACTAAACTTTTAGAACAAGAATAAAACTTTCTTCAAGCAACATGGAGTTTTATTTTTCCCTGTGTATGTGAGCGAATGATTTCAGATTTCACCGTGGTGTGGAGCGGACTCTGAAATTGGCCAGACTAAAATAACGAACGGACGTGCTCTGAAACTGTAAGGAATTATTTTTAAGTTCGCCCACTGTTGCGAATACACAAACAAAGATGTCGGAACTAGTTGGAATACATAAATACTGCATACACGTGGGTGCAGATGTATTGTACCGAATTGTTTCCAGTGAGGAATATACCTATGACATTCCTTGTACCCCTGGGGGCCTGGGTATTGTAAAAGAAATGAAAGGATACAGCAACTTTCTACTAGCAGTTTTATTAAAACATACAGAAATCACCATTCTGTCTATCAAGTTTGGTGATGGCTTAATTAACATTGTTCTTCTAGAAATACTATTAAGTAGGTAGTAAGTATATAGTCAAGAAAAGCATCAACAAAATGGTGAAAACAAAAATCGTGAGGAAACCGGCATGTCCTAGACCCAAAAATACGAAGACAACCTACCAACCCGCACTGGGCCCGCGTGGTGGATTGCGGCCCACTTCCTCCAGCTCCAGCTCCAGCTCCCAGAGGAAGCCTGTGTCCCAGCAGTGGAAAGATTATAGGCTGATTATGGTAAGTATAAAGTAAATTGACAAACTCTTGGAACGTGGTGCGTGCACTATTAATTTGAGTGATCTCTAACTGAAAAAGGACTAATTATAACACCTGCAACATACTTACCTATAGTGCAGGTGCCTGACAAACAAGAATATACCTTAATAAGTCACCTGTAAGTTGAAAATAATAAAGAAGTATCCTACCGAGATCAGTAATCATTGCTGAGGCATGTCCGTCAAAGGACGGTTAGGGGCATCCCTAATTCCGACCCACATCTAAGTATAAATATGTATACAGTGAACCGGTATTATTTGCTCAAGGAAATCTACAGTTCAATGTATCTATAGATAAACTCTGCCTACCCCTTGTGATTAATGTAGCTGGTAGGTGTTGATTAAAGTAATTAGGGGAGATAGAAGCTGTTTGAAAGCTAGTTACGGAGCTAAATTAAATTGATTTTTAATTAAATGTAGAGTTCAGTGTTTTCAACAGAATATTGTATACATGTTTTTTGGGTAGTGTAGTGTAGCTTAGTCAGAAACTGAGTTCTTTTTATAATATTTTTAAACTAGTTTAGTTGCTGGAACTTGATACCTACTGCAGGAATTTTCTTTTAAAGCTTAGAAAATATGAGTGCATATTCTCACTGTACAGCGAAACAAAAAAACTTTCATACTTAGCTACTAACTTTTCATTTAACTCATGAGAAGGTATACCAAAAATATTCTACCAACATAAGATACTATCTCATACTTACTTTGAATACCTCAAAATCAAAATATTTTATTTCACATAAACCTACACGGGCACTTATGAAACGTCAGAAATTAGGTGCACGGTTCCAATTGGTCGTTTCCTGTGGAGAAGAGACGGCAAGAAACTACACGGCAAGAAACCTATTTATTAAATACCAATTATATATCTAACAAAAGTTATTTACAAGGCAGATGTAAGTGGAAGCGCCGGGAGAGGACGCCTTAGGAGGAAAATAATGACCTTATTGGTGAAGTTCTTCAGAAAGTTCAGGTGCATAGTACTCGCAACCGGCATGGGTGTATGACCGTTAACGAAGCAAATGGAGTATGTAAAGATCGTAGCAGTTGGTGTTCTGCAGTTTCTGCGTATCCCCATAGGAAGAAGGTGTGAGTTTATGTATCATCATCTGCCTAGCCTTTTCCCAACTATGCTGGGGTCGGCTTGCAGTCTAACCGGATGCAGCTGAATACCAGTATTTTACATGGAGCGACTGCCTATCTGACCTCCACAACCCAGTTACTGGGTAATACGATACCCCTTTGTAAGACTGGTTGTCAGACTTTCAGGCTTCTGACTACCCGTAACGACTGTCAAAGATCCACGAATGACAGCCGGGACCAACGGATTAACGTGCTTTCGTGAGTTTATGTATGTGTATGTATATACTCATTATCCAATAACTGGTCCCTTATAATCGCAAAAGCCTTAAATGTTCCAATGAACAACAATTTAGGCTAGCAACTAATTACCAATTCAAACAGCAATAAAACCAAAGGTTGTATAAGCAAATAAAATAAATGGAGTCATAATAATATCTAGGCAATAAATTATAATTAGTCAAGTAGGTATGTGTTAAAGTAAGTATAAACGCTTGTACCTATAAAAGGATGACTCTTATGGGATTAAAATGATAATTGTTCAAATACAATTTTATATAAGGTACCTATAATCAATGCATGAAAAGTAGGTATTTATTTAAATAGGTACCTACTATTAAAATGGGTTTAATTAAAATAAAAAATGTATAAACATCATATAAAATTACTTTGATTAAAATTGAAATTGCATTGAGTTTTCATGAAAAACAAGAGGTAGTAAACGATATAAAACGTATTGATCAACTATAGTTAAATTAATAATTAAATATAAACATTTTTATATTCATATATAGATTGAGATTAAGGAACTGTACCCACATTACCAAAATGCTATTTAGGTATGTAGCACCTTTATTTATTATGTTAATTTCAAACTAATTATGTAGGTAAATAATATGCATGATAATGGTTATATTAGGAGTGCAGCTGTCAGCACCTGCCTAGGAATGTTTTTGCATCTAAGAATTTAACAATTTTAACATCACACGTGCATATCTTAGAGATCCACCTAACTAACTTATTGGTTCTACATATTCATGTGCCTAGATTAGCACTAGGTACACATTGATAGCTTTGTACAGTCAACAGCAAAAGTAGATGATCAAAATCAGAAATTCAATACTAATGAATGGAGTTCGCATCAGAACTGTGTGCCGTCGATGTGATTCAAAAGTATGTGATTGTATGTGATAAATTATACCAAACATTTACTACTAGTACAGCTGCCATATAGCTGCGAACTCCGTTTATTAGTATTGAATTTCTGATTTTGATCATCTACTTTTGCTGTTGACTGTACAAAGCTATCAATGTGTATATTATGAATACGCATAACGTAGACATACCTTCATTAAGTAAAGAAACTCCCAGTTTGATTGAGAAAGAAAATTATCAAAATACACATTATTAAAAATCAACCAAAAGCTTTACCTATTTATTTAAGTTAAAAGCTCGAAACTTCACAGTAAATACATAAATACATATGTGTATAAAAACATTTCTCTCTCAATCCATTTTACGTTCCCTTTGGCCAATCTCTCCGAATCCAGCTTTGCCAAAGCTGTGGTACCATAGATGTGCCATCAGCTTCAAATTTGAAATTGGAACGAAGGAATGGAACAGCCCCGGTAATGGAACAAGTTAGATGAAAGGGGGCGGGAGGGACGCTCACTTGATCGTCACACTCCGAGGCACGCTAACGTAAAGACGGTAAAACTTTGAATTCGTCTAGATTTTAGATACTTTTGAGCGTGGGTTAATTTTTTTTAGTCTCGGGATCAAAAGTTTTTGATGTAAAATGGAAAAGTTATTAAAAGCTATGTAAGTACTTGTACCTACGTAGACTGTATAACTTTTAAAAGATATCTGCTTAAACGTGTTTGAAAATAGTAAAATTATATGAGAAAAATCATATTATTATCAGAAGACCAATTAAAAACGTTCAAAATCTAGTCGCACTCTCATCTCAGCGACAATCAATGTCAAAAACTTCAAAAATGTAGAGGTATTTTTGACAGATTGCGACTGAGATCGAACTGTGAACGTTCTTAAAATTATGAGAATTGCCCTTCTGGTTAAAGTCAAATTCCTATTAAGAATTTTGCACACGCAGGACGTATACTGTCATATTTAGTACATTACATTAACTCACCAATCATAGAAGTTGATAACACTAAACTCAAGAAGTTACATTATAAAATCAGTTTAATGAAAAAAATATTTTTGTAAAGTAATATTTCCAAATAATAAATCATATTTTATAGCACAACGTAACACTTAGTACAGGTAGGTTCGACTACGTACAAGTAAGTTTTTGCCTCCACGTATCAACGTTACGCATTACGCGATTAGCTATGCCAATTGTCTGGTTCACGTTTTGCTGATAACCCGTACAAAACGCACCGTTTCTATGCTCATATTGCTCATGACTAGAGAAATGTTTTTAAAGTAATGATTTCAAACGCAGTTTTGTTTAAAAAAAAATATTTTCATTTTTTTTTTGTTTTCTAAAATTGGTGTTCGCAATTTTGAATAGCTACATATGCTTATATCCTAGTGAACGTATTGTAGTCTATTTAGATTTATTGGTAATGGACAGTTGTAAATGGAAAAATAAAAATATGTATATTATTAGAATTATTGAGTGTCATTTATTTATTTTTCTAACAAGGAAGTTTCCAGTTAGCCTTTTACGTGTTCATAAATATTTAGTTATTAATCGCCAATTAGATACTATTTTATTTTTATTCATTTGATTTTGAACCTTGAAACGTTTATTTACAATATGGCAGTGTAACCACTATCTAAACTCCACGTAGAGCTGCCTTTTGTTTAAACACAAAAGGTTATTCTATATTATCAGAGGTCGTACTCATCTATTTTCCCCGTGACTAAGTCTAATAAGTGCATGCCAACAAAAGGAGTCCCGTCTAATAAGAAAACTAATTTAAAACTTTGGTGGCACAGCAGCGCCGAATGCGTAAAGTTGGCGCCAGTCGGTCGAGATCGGAACCATCGGAACAGCGCCACCGTGCGGCGAACGGCTGAAGCTTTTCAATTGCTGTTTTTACGACTTACGGGTCCGTTAGTGTGCGTGGAAGCTTCTACGCATACTCACGCACCAAACGAGTTCACTTTTGTGCGTGTAGTGAAGTTTTTATGTGTTTGTGTTACGGCTCATGTACAAAGGTTGTACCATTGTCGGCCGTGTCCCATAGTTGTTATCTATTGGCTGGATAGATGGCATTGGGTGTAGCGCCAGAACGCGTTGTGTTAAACTTGGTATACATTTGAGCACTCACCCAAAAATATAGCTGCCGGTGTTGGCGTGTTTTTCACACGTTTCAGTAAACACGTCTGGACAATATTCGGGCCGGGGCACGTGCATGCGAGTGGGTAGTGGCAGCATATTTAGGCACACGGGGGCACTGTAGGTATTTAATTAAAACCGTAAAGACGTGCTGGCCAACGCGTGGTTTTCTCATAACTGTGATAAATTACGGCTATTTTTTTTTTCCACAAAGCAAAAAAAACCAACCGCGTAGAAATGTGGAGTGAAAGAAACTGCATCGGCCATTGTTTAGTTTGCCAATTTATACGGGTCGGTTACACTTGCGACTTTTATTGAAGCATTACCGATAAAAGGAGTCATAATAGGTTTTATAGGCAGATTTTAATGGCGATGTGTTGAACAGATTTGCACTTCGTTCATTGGGTTACGAGAGCCGTTGGCTGAATCACCTTACGTTTCACACTTAGGTAGGTAGGTACCTACACATATTCAGCAAAAAAAAACCTTGATAAATCAATCAATCAATAGACGTGATTGAACACTGTAATCTACGTAGAGTACCTAATCACTTTTTATCGCATGCAGTAATAATACAATAATTTTAAAAATGACAAGCAAGTAGGTACATAGGTATCTAAGCCTACCTATAAAAGAATGAGTTGTTTTAAAAAAAAATAGATTTTCAAACGAGATAATATGTAGACGGATTATTAAATAAGTAAATATAATTTTATATCACTTTAATAAGGCAAATATCATGATTAGGTAAGCATCCTAATACAAAAAATATGAATCTCTCTCCATTTTGATAGTGTCATGTCAGATCACCGTGAATTTATGAATCATCGTGACAACATCTTTAATCCTAATACCGACAATAGATACAAAAAAAACGACTTATCTAAATACCTAAGAAAATCTGAAAGGAAAACCTATCAAAGTCCATTTATATAACCAATACAATATTGAACCAAAAAAAAAACCAGACGGAAATATAAATCATTTTTAGATAGGTACAGGAAAATTCTATTACGATTGTCTAATTTTCAATTTCCTTCAATCGATTCTAATCTTGATAATGTTCTCGAATGATTTTTCAATCGAGATCTTTTGATTAGCAATTCTGGACAACAATAGGAGGTTCTTATCTCGACTGTTTATCAGGTTTAATATGCGTAGAAAGTCGGCTTCGTTATCAACAACGGAGGTTGCTCCATTTCGTTATCGCGGATTTGCGCTCTGAAACTGTTATTGTATTAGGTATATGGTGTGTGGAGATTATGAGTAGTACTGAAATTTACTTTTACGTTTCAGACAGATTTGTATTTTGTAGCTGTAGGTAAATGTTGTTTTTTTTTTGCAGAGATTGTCTGCGCAGACATTTCTCTTTAAATCGAAGTAGAAATATTCGGAAATTAGTAACAAAAGTCGAGTGATATTCATTATATTTTGTGTTTTCAGGTTTTTATGCAGACACCCAAAAGAAGGCAAATAATCCAAGAAAAATTATGGAAGACGACAATTAAAACTAAAGATGATTCCAGGGAGAATAAATCTTTAAAAAAAGAAAAGTTAGCCATTATTTTAACACGAATTTTCATATCTGTTTCTTACGTTCCGAACGGCGTAGGTATATTTTCCTCTTGCAACATAAATATATACTTATCTTAGCTTTACACCTACCTATTTTCTTACTGCAGGACTGCTATTTACTCTACGCAGGTAAATAAAATGCAATTTGCATGCGACACACATTCCAACATTCCAATTGTCATATTTCGTGACCTTGGCCAAATGAAGACGGGGGAGAGCAATTTGCTAAATCACCCACTCACTCACACACACTCACCCTAACTCACACACAAAGACAAAATGTTGCTTACATGCAAACCCCTCTTGAAACCATAAGCTGCACATAAGTATCTTCACAATTCCCTTGGGCACAATTTTTTATACAAAATTCCTGAATAAGAAGGGTGTTGGATGAAGGCCGCTGGGTGGACGGTCGATGGTATTATATTAAACATACCTACAAATACTTAAGTATGAAATATAGCTGAGAAGAAAGAAATCTGTCACATGCTATTGTTTTCGTTAGTACGTTTGTATTTGTCTCCCTTGTTTCATTTTGAAAATTGATAGCATAATTTCAGTATCATACATTTCCATGTTATCAGTCTTGGAGTAGCTACTTACATTATTCATCTTGAATATTTTCAAAGATATCTAATCTTACTACTTTCTGGGCATAGGCATAGTCCTAGAGTTCGCTTTCGCCCACTTCAGACTTTAACTCATTATAAACAGTAAGTACTTACATCTTCAAGTTTTAACGCTATCTACTCAGATACCTAATATTATATTTATACCAGATTCAATATAGGATATTATCGGGCACCCCATGCATGGTCACAACGGCTATGACCGACCTCACACACCAGCTGATCGGCCAAGCAGTTAAATCTTTACGGCCATGACGTCACAGCTTTTTTTCCCAAATGATTTACAACCCATAAACCTTCCACAATAACTGTACCGATTGTTTAACAGTTAACCGCAATATTTAAACCCTTTCTAGGTAAGAAGTTTAAAACCGTTATTGAGAGCAGTTTTTCAAAAGCTTTTTGCTCCAGTTTCGTTTATTGTCATTTAAAAACGAGTCGAGGAAGTCTTTAGTTGCACAATTATATGCAAAAAAGGGTTATTGATTTTGTTCGACGGACAATGTTGATTTTTTTGGATGGAGACAAAGTTTTGTCAAAGATTTTCTTTGTAAACTGTTGTTCGGTAATGTTATGCGCAACGTGCGTCGGGCTTGGCTGAAACCGTAAAATGCAAAACAAAGTTTTTAGAGGCACGTAGGGCATGGTTTTTGGAAAGGATTGCAGCTTGTGTTCAAATGAAGATTCCATATTGTGCCTCAAGTTAGATCCCTACTTAAGAATACAAATGACATTATGTCTGTTAAATTAAGTTCAATAATGCCACCAATTGAACTGGGGTTGAAACTTTAACTATTAGATACCTACATGGGATGGGACTTAACACATTATTATCTAACCGGCGGAGTGTAAGTGTACCAGTTAGACACTTACACTCCGCCGGTTAGATATTAATTATATTAATAATGTGTAATAGGTAAGGCAGAGGTGTACATATAGTAATATGTACAGTCACGAACAAAAGTATGTATACACTCTGCTTTATTGAAAAGCGATTTACTCCTTTATTTTTTAATGAAATTTTATGTTGTTACGAACATAGCATTTTCGAACCCATAGGTTTATGTAATGTGTCGTATTTCAACGTTGCATTATTTCACGAAAAAATCGCAATTGAAAGTTACCAAGTGTTGACATATTGGTGCTCGTGACTGTACACCTCTGCCTTACCCTTTCGGCATTTTAGCCATGATGTATGTTGAACTGGCATTGATCAATTCAAGAATTCATATTTTACCAAAAAAGAAACGCACTGCACTTGGTACATACATAGAATTCCTAATACTATAATATAAAAAAAAAACTATTAAAAAAGAGCAAATAGGTATAACCTATAACCAATCTTTAAAATACAAAATATCAATAAGGACATTCCTATAATAAGCCATCAATGAAAGAGAAACAAACAATAAAACAAAAAGTGTCATAAAACATCCAATTATGTACATTTATTTATCTATAGGGTAGAAACTGTAGTCGTTGGGGGACAATATTCTGTAATAATTGGCTATAAAACGCTGTAATTGTATCGTGTGCGGCAAAAAAGGAAATATTGAAACTAAAATGACTTGTAATGATTATAAAGGGATATTATTATAATAGGAATAGGTGGAAAAAGTTATAGCTAAGTAATAAAATTGATTGGACAAAGAAAAAATTAAGGCAAAAATTGCAGTCATGTCAGTGATAGGTATTATAACAATAAGTAAGTATCATGTCATTTTATCTTACCGCCTAAACAGCTAAGTTTCATTTCCACAATAATTTCAAAACCAGACTTAATTTTCTTTTTACATACCTATAGCGAATTGACACCAGTGATTGCTATCATTTCAGTCAGGCTTCTTCTATGATTAAAAATGCCAGCTAAAACATTGAACTCCGTAAGCTCTTTTTGTAATAAGTTCATCTGGATTTTTTTCAGGCAGTCAATTCTACTTGATTTTACCTTTACCTACCTACAGGATGTTGCTACAATCGGTCGCGACTTGATCCACTCAGGCGCCGTGCGTCGCCGCAATGTTTTTTGTAACGTTCTAAATATATGTATGCGTTGTTGTCTGAAAACATAAATCATGAACTCGTTACGATTTACGAGCCAGCTCGAGCGTAGCACCGATTGGAGATTTAATTTTAGGGTTAGCCATACTGATAGGCTTAAGCGAGGATTTAAAGTGATACCGCTTGTCTAGAGAATAATAAAGCTTTAAAATTTCATAAAACTTCAAACGTTTTATTGTTAGGTATCATTAATCAAATGCTTAAACAATCTTAGGGGATTTGATTAGAACACATTACAAGAACAAGTGTTTACGAAAATATTTTTGAAAAGTGCTACGAGGCCTTCGCGCTACAAAAGAATTATACAATTATTTCTCCAGTTTTGAATTTTATATCTCTCATCACGTTAGGGTTATAATCTGAATATTTTATGTAAATAAACGTACCTGAATTATTTCGAAATATCCTACTGAGCTTCAGACATTTTTTAAACTGACAGATTCAAAATGGATGCCCACTCCAGCAAAAAAAATGTAGTTTTCACGACATAAAATCATGTGTAAATTGACACAAATAGACTGGCGAGTTGACATTTAAATGAGACAGAACCTGTTAAAAAGTGACAGAAATAGACGCATTAAAGTGTCATTCTTCCTGAAAAATGTGAAAATTGCTTTCTAAGAGGTTTGTTAAATTATTGCTTGCAAGTATGTAGGTCAGTTTAAATGTAGGCCACTCATCACTTCGGGATTCTAGGTAAAATGTATCGGGACACTTAACAAATCTTCCAACTTATAATATGTATACCTACATTATCAGCAAAGAAATGATTTCTTTCTTTCTTTCTTTCATTCTATGACAGGTTAATCGAGAGTAGGTAGACTACAGTCCTTACACAGTTCTTACCTCTGATTTTGTGAGACAGTGAACTTTATTCACGTTGCCATAAGGTTGCTGTCAGAGGTAAAACTTACTGTTAGCCTGCATCATCCCACTGGCAAAGGCCCATGACTTCCAGCTCATTCGATCCAGAGCTAAAATAGACCACTGGTCTTTTGTTTTCTCCAGCTCGTCCCGTCATCTTCTACGGGGTCTGCCGCGATGCCTTCTAGCCGTGCCAGGGCTCCACGTAATGGTTATTTTGGCCCACAGTTCATTGGGCATAAGGCAGACTGGCCAACCCAGTCCCTCTTCAACTTAATGGCTTTTTAAGCAACGTCAGTAATCTGTGTTTTCAAGCGCAGTGTGGTGTTGCGAATATGGTCTGTCATTTGCTTGTGTGAAATAATATGAAGCTTGTCTAAAATATATTCGCTAGTCAAAACTCATACATTACCGTCATAAACAATGCCTAGCGCACTCGCTACGGTACATCTTAATAAAGACCAAACTTTATCCAATAATAATTTGACGTGTACTTAACAAAAGTTTTAAATACATGACTTTATTTAAATATAAGACCGGTGTTTACGTTAACTGCACGTGTCACTAACTTTCTCCGCTTTACTTGTGTAATAAAACCCCAACCTAATCGCATTCAAGGGCTTTAAGCGGCCATGACCCACGCTGAGTGACGGCGAAGGATATAACTGTTAACATACTTAGAGTACGCTATGCTGTGCTTGTCGGTAAACAATATATCCCGAGTTATAGCAGTTAGTTTCGCTCTTCGTATAGCGAACAATGTCTTGATTTGATAATATGTTTGTTTATGGCACTCTTCTTCTGTTTTCCTAAATTTTTTTCCAACCGAGTAATCTGCTTGAACAAAAACTACGTAGTTCTTCGCAATATTTAAGTATTTATCCTTACCATTTCAATAGGAAGTAAAATGAAGCAAAATGTGGTGTAAGTCAATGTTGTCAGAGAAGGCATGAAATACTGCTGATAAATAGACCGGCCCTTGATGCATTATTTTAGAGCTATGTCATTGGGATCAATTATTAAAGGAAAAACCACCAAATCGTTTATAAATAACTAGCTGCTGCCCGCGACGTCGTCTGCGTGAAGGCTCTACAGCACCAAAAATACCTAAGATGCCAGTGTCGCTATAGCATTATAAGTAAACAACTTTTAAAATAGCATTAAAATATAAGTTTTTTTTGCAAGCGAAGCATGTGAAGAGAGTTATATGGGAATCCTACTGAGTTCAGTCATAAGATGTGACTGAAGGAAACAGAGAAAATAATGCAGGAATACATTCCAGGACACAAAAGAGTAAAAATACGTAAAAAGGTATCATACCTTACAACACTTCCCTATAAACTACGTTGGTAGTTATGCTGCCAGGAGCCAAACTGTAAAGAGAGTCAGGACTGTGACGCGGGAGCAAGTGACGTACAGTTGGCCGTGTGAGAAGCAACTCGTCCTGAGGTCGACACCCGCTGCCCTTAGTGTCTGTCCCTGCGACTTATTGATGGTCATCGCGAAGCAAACACTCACGGGGAACTGTACGCGCTTGAACTGGAACGGGAAGTTATGAGGTATGAGGGAAATGCGTGGTATAAATACTGCCTCGCCGATGCCACAACCCGTAAGAATTTCCGCCTCAATCGTGTGTCTGTGGAGCGAGATGACTTTAAGGCGGGTCCCGTTACACAACTTCGGAGGAGATAGGTTCCGAAGAAGCATAATCGGGACACCGACCTTCAGCTTGATGGTATGCGCTGGAAGTCCACTTGCTGACAGGGAGTTCAGAAATTCCACGGGATAATGTGTGGCGTCATCTTGCTCGACAACAGTGTTTATCGAGGTGTAGACCACTTCATTCCCCTCAATTTCCGAGAGAATGCATTCGTTAATTGCTGCAGCCTAATCATTTTTGGGCGTCAAAATGGCCATGCTCACACACCCAAGAATTCTGCTAGTGCGGTATACGACTGATGTCCCCGTACACACAGCGAATGAGTTCTTCTAAGCTGGATACCACTCTACCGAGAGACTCTGGAAGAACCACCTGTCCACCTCTCTCTTCTGGTAGAGTGCCTTCGCCAAGAAGTACATCAATGAATTCTTGAGCACGTGCATTGCCGCCAAGCCGAGCTCTCATATTAATGGTCAAGCGCAGCGTACGAACTCGTGACCACAACGAAGATCGTTTCAACGAAGCATTCACCTCGTCAGCCCTCGATCCCCGCGTCACCACGGGAAGCGTTTGCCGGAAATCGCCACTGAACAGAACTGTGACACCACCCATCAAATGTTCGTTCCTGCGGATGTCCTGCAGGGTTCTTCGTTCCTGCGGATGTCCTGCAGGGTTCTGTCTACGGCCTCAACTGCCTTCCTATTAGCCATCGTACACTCATCCCATACGATCAGAGAGCAATCCTTGAGCACGTGTCCCTTATCGCTGTTACGTGACACACCATAAACAGGCATTTCGGCGCTCTCTAAATCGATGGGAATTTTAAACATGGCATGTGCTGTCTTGCCACCCGGAAGCAGTGTGGCAGCGATTCCCGACGACGCTACAGTAATAGCAATTTTGCCTTGCCTCCTGACCTCTGCAAGTATGCCAGTGGTAACAAATATTTTTCCTGTTCCACCAGGAGCATCCAAGAAAAACATTTTACCCTGGTTTTACCCAACGCTTTCAAGGACGGTATCATAAATTTGTTTTTGCTCTGAAGAGAACAAAGCGACATGGTCATTTCGTATGGTGGTCATTTCGCCCGGATCGTAATTTGTCTCAGCGTTATACACCCGATTTCCACGGTCTTGATGCGGTGATGATTGGGGAGCTGGTAACCCATATTCGATCAGTGGATTGCCGCCGATAGAAATGACCACATCTTGAAGTGAACTGAGACAGGTGTTCAGCACGCGTTCATCAGTTACTTCGACTTCGTCTCCAGTAGCACGCCTCAAAGCTCGTAGAAAATCTTCAGACAGATGATGGCGATACTTCTCCCACAAAGCTACCGGGTTCGCGACTCCACAAAACACCAAGATGACGGCAAACAGATGACGCATGCGGCTGGGACTGTCACTGACGCTCGCCTCCGCGAGGGTGTCATCCCAATTTTGGTCACCGTCGAGAAGGTGACGTGCTACGCAGGCTGATACTCCACGCCATCAAATGTCCTCAGAAAGGCGAAAGACGTTGGGCCTCGGACAAGTGCGAAGTAACAATGCGGTGTCCTTGAAAATTCCCGGAAAACCTTCCACAACACCTCCTCGTCGACGTCGGTTAAATACACCCCTTTGCTTGTCGTACGTGTAATATGAAGGCACCTCGTCATACGTAAGGGATCTCGCAAACTGGCCGACTTCACAGAGCGTGTTTTTTTAAATTGTCTCCCTCAACTCTGCTCAAGATTTTGAGGGTTTTGTTGGAACTTGAATTTGTCAAAACGAACTATACGATACAACTTTTATGAAGAAAATGCACATTGCCATCTATGAATTTTAAGAATAACTAACTACTAACCTCGCCAACATGATCAAATTTAAATTATTAATTTCCAAAAAGTGTTAACATGTAACTTGATTTGATTTTTATGAAATCTCATAGATGGCGCTGCTTTAAAATTGTCATTATACTACTAACATTCATTAAACTATGTTTCTCTGCCCAAGTTACTTAAATGGCGTAGTTTTTATAGTGTAAAGCTAGATAATAGCATGGCTTACTCAAAAACAACATTTAAATATGCGTCGTTAGATTACACGCTATCACAGAATGCGTAAGTAAAAAGATTCACAGCTCCTCCCCCGTAGGTGATAGCGTGATAATATGTAGAATTAATGTAAACCCGACCTCTTAGTAATATTCATGCAAA
The DNA here is from genome assembly GCA_945859715.1 of Apamea sordens. Classification (NCBI taxonomy): domain Eukaryota; kingdom Metazoa; phylum Arthropoda; class Insecta; order Lepidoptera; family Noctuidae; genus Apamea; species Apamea sordens. Next base: position 13,035,166 of record OX243996.1, on the reverse strand, counting down.
ATTTGAAGTAAATCCATGCAGTACTTTTTGAGTTTAGGCCGGACATACATACAGACAAACAGATAAACAGACAAACAGACAAAAATTCTAAAAACTATATTTTTGGCTTCGATATCGATTGTAGATCACGCCCCAAGTATTCTTTTTAAAAAATATTCAATGTACAGTTTTGACTTTCCTACGATTTTATTATATGTATAGATAATCTAGCATAACCATCATGCAAAAAATGAACCAGCTATAAAATCAAATTGACAAATAGACCTGCGTAACTTTAATTTAGATAGACAAATGCCCCGTCATAACTAATTTAAATTCATTGGGATGTATAAAATATGGTCAAAATGTCAATGGTTAACTGTACGATTTATATTTTTACGCCTAGATATTGAAATGACATGGGTGAATGAGTCACATAGCGTATGCTAATTATGTTTTTGGGTGTATCGTCGCGATTAGATACAGGAGTGCTATCCATATGTGTATGGATAACCACAGTTTGTTCAGCTTTCTTTATCATTAAATCTAATGAACAGATTTCTTAGGTCAATGCACGTTCAAGAAAAAGTTCTTAATAAGAAAGTTATCGTTAAGCAGGTGCTGGCTGATTCTATCAAAAACAGGTTGTGATTACTTTAATCATTTACATTTAAAGATTTAACTTCTAACCAGAATATGCCTATAGATGATATATATTTAAATAGTACAGTCAGCTCTGTAATTTTCTTGAAATAATGAAGCTTGAGGGAAAGGAAAAAGAATCTGCTAGGATGAAAAATTAAATTATAATTTTTTTATGCAAAAAACTGCTGCTCTTGAGATTACTCTGGAAATAAAAGAATAAGAGAAAACGTACTAGATTTTTCTTGTCGTATAATTAACAAACACAAAGAAGATTGCTAAAATAAAACCTTATCTTTTGCAATCAAATTTTTAAGACGACTTAGACAAAATATGGAGTCTAATACTGTACTTTAGTGTACGGGTCAATTACATAAACGGCTCCTAGAATGATACTCTAAAGAGCTGCCACTTACAGAGCCCTGCTATAAATGTACAACAACAATTGTAAACAAAACTAGTTTGCCAGCAGTAACCCCTTTATGTTGTACTTTATTATGTATCTAATAAACAAAGATACTTAGGTGCTGTAAAGTTAGCCGTGGTAAAGATTTTTTTTTTTTTTGAAAAAAAATTCTCGCTTTTAATAAGGTACCTGCTGGTAGATACTTAAGTTGAATCCCCTTTAATTTTTATTTAATGATAATGTTGGCAACAAAAATCATTAATTTTTAACGCCAAAACCCTGAAAAAATATTGTCACAGTAGTGCACCGCGAAAAACGTTGAAATTGATTAAAATGTTTTACGACGAAAGTTTCGCTAGCTTTAAAAGTGCTGACTGTACATATAATTCTTCAACTTTTATTACAGTGGAAGCATTTGGTGGTAAGTACGTGGTGTCACAATCTTTACATTTTTCTCTCATATTGTCGCAGTGTGGGAAGGTAAGGCTCTTACATCAGTATTCCAAACCAAATTTATTCACCGATCAGCTTTGGAACCCGATAATCTCCAATTCTCCATGTCTCTCGACAATTTGCCCGAAATCAACTTACAAAATACGTAAGTTATTATCTGATTCGTGTTCGGGCGAAGTCGCTTGTTGTTACATTAGTTTGGAGGGCGCAATCCAATTTAAACTTTGGCCCTTCGAAGTTAAGGTCGATGTTTGTGGTTGTGGGTGTGATAAGGGTGGGATAATGGGGTCATATGACGGCGTGAGGTGTAACACTGGATATACGCACATACACGCAGAGGCGTGTACCCAAAGTGTCAGAATATTGGCATCGTGTATTTGTCAGGGAGACGTACACTGCTTCCTACGATTTTATTTCGAGCCACATCAAATAAATAATAACGATATTTTCTTGCGAATAGCTTTTTCGTTTCACACGACAAAAGACTCTATTGGTTCCCGTAAATGTCGAAATTAAAGAAGAGGAATTTTCCTAGACAAGGAATAATAATATTCGACTACCCACCTAACCTAAACACAGCTAGAAAACATATGAATTATAACAAATTGTATAAGTAAGTAAATAAATATATTTTAGTAAAAGCCCGCGAATTGATCATAATTATTTCAGCGCACTAATTATACACTTGTAGTTGAACATGAAGTTGCCGTCCACAGTGCATAGCTTTATTTAGCGCAAACATGTAATCTTATCCTCTTCAATTGCCTGAAAACATTATGTAATTGCTCCCATCCATTATCTTGGCCCCTATTATATTGCAGACATTGTTGCCAAGTATCACAAGACTGCAGAGTTAAATTAGACTTTATGAAATGATTGAAGTATTTTAAACGCTGTCCTATGTACCGCTTGTGTGGATGAAGTTTAAATAGATTAATAGGGTCTTACTATAAAAACTTAAACACATGTTCAATGTGTGTCTAATGTCACTGTTATGTCAAAGTCCATATAATTATGTCGTGTTTAAATGGTGTTTAGCCTAAACAACTGATAAAGACTGTTTTGTGGTAGTAAGGATAGTGTTTAGGTCCTACAGTTAAAAGAGATCTATTTGTTACATTATTGGCCTGCAACTTTGTGTTAACCCCACCCGTGTTCCTTCAGTTGCCTATGCCAGGGGCCACGGTATCTCTTTCGAACAACCCGCGGCCCTGGCGGTTGTGTTAACCGCTGCAGTTTGATTTTTTCGGGATTGAGTTTCCAAAATTCCTTTCTTATAATACTTCTATACCCTATGCTCTAAATTTAGTCGTTCAATTTGCGTTGTCTGTCAGTCAATCAGGCACGAACCTATTATGCATCCTCTATAGAGCAATTTTATTTTTTTCTAAATTAAATGAAGACTCCGTAGAAGATGGCGGGAGGAGCTGGAGCAAACAAACGACCAGTTTAGCCCTGGATCGAAAGAGCTGGAAGGCCTTTGTCCAGCAGTAGGATGATCCAGGCTAACAGAAACAGTAAAGGAAATCAATCCCCGCTAGTACCTAAAATAGGACCACGCCTTTACGTAACAGCAAGGAGGCAGTGTACACGACCCACCTCTCTTTCATATTGGCCGGTCCGTCATTACACCGGATCGGTCTATCCGAGGCATAGCCGCGCCATTACACGGGCCGTAAGCCGGATGGGCCGGCCGACCCGATCGGCTAATGACGACCTAAGAATTTTGTGACGCATCTCATTACCCTCTTCCACGTCATATTACGTTACGTAAGCTGAATTAACATAACTGTGATAGACTTTATCTATTTATATCTTTATCTAGCGGGTTCGTTGGTTAAAGATAGGTATTTATTCTGGGACATAGTGAAGAATGCAGCTGTATGCGAATGAAGGCGACGGACGTTCGGCGTATCACCATCGATACAGTTTTGGGACGTTGGTATCTATATTTCACGTTTCAGGTTGTCTTAAAAGATCACTCGAAGCGATAAGGCCGCCCTTTGTGTAACCCATTGTAAAAATTCTACATTTATACAGAGTGAAATTAAATTCATGGGCATCCTTTTAAGGGGTCGTTGTACTCATCATTATGAACAACTTTTACTATTGGACCAAACCTGAAATCGCGAAAAAAAAATCAGCTGTTCCCTACATTTATGTTCGCATAACTCGTCAAAATGTAGGGAACAGCTGTTTTTTTTTTCGCGACACACAGGTACAGGTTTGGTCCCATAGTAATAGTTGTTCATAATGATGATTACAATGACCCCTTAAAAGAATGCCCATGAATTCAATTTCACCCTGTATATCTGTAATTTATATGGTGCACATAATAAAGAGTAAGTATTCTATTCAGGTTTCAGTCAACGTAGAATCTTGTAAGTATACCTAAGTTAGAAAGTACAAAATAATCCATGCAGACGTTGACGTCTCCAGTTAAATTAGAAGGATTGCAAGATGTCTAGACACATTGATTAGATAAATTCTGACTAACAAACTTGCTGAAAGTAATCGTTAAGGATATCTTAATTGCATTTGGTCCAAATTCGATTGGTGAAGAATTTTTTCAATGATATTTTGCATAACAAGACAATAGGTAGTTAAGCAGGTTCACCTTTGTTTAATATCAACCGCAGGTTGTTTGCTGACATAAACAATACGACATGAAGAAAATAACACGCAGACATAGTATAAGGAAGTAACGTTTGTAGGCCATAGCGGGCCTTAATAAAAACTTTATGAAGCCCTATGATATTATTAAAGAGCAAAATAATTACGAAAACAAATAACTTTAATTCACGAAAATAATTCGCTACTTCATGAATATTTTATTAAAATATTAATGCATGTTTTTGAATAAATATTTCCATAAACATTTTATCCCCTTTTCCCCTTTACAACCGCAGCGTAAGAGGGTGGATGGCGAGTATTTTCTGTTTTGAAGACTCTGGTATAAACAGGCACTATTCTCAAAATGAGAGCGTTTCCTACTCGAGTCTTGTGCCAAACAATATTCTGGAAACTTTATAGTATCCGTACCTTATTCCTGGTTTATATTTCCGCATGATATTATACGAGCTTTAAAGTTTTTGGTAAACAATATTTGTAGCTAAATATCTATCTTATTTTATAGTACATGCTCTGCTAAAAAATTTTACATTAATTCTTTTTGCAGGATCATGCCACATACAAAATCTTCTTTTTCATAAACTTTTTCCCATGCTATATAATTACTATGTAAAGCTTATTTAATATCCTCTTAATTGTCAAAACGTACCTACAACTGTCGTTAGCATATTTAACTGTCAACTGTCCCGTAATTTTATTAAGTTACTTAATAAGATTGTCATATCTTCGGAGTTCTGTAATGAATATTATGGCTCCGGAAGTTTGAGCCACCGATGTGGGTGGGCCCCGCGGGAGCCTTGAGTGGTTCCGTTTTATAAAGCCTTCCGCCTTTTCTATCGAACGATTCACTTTATAAATTCTCCTACTTTGATCCAATGTAATATAACTTTCTGCACAAAAAAGGATACGATCGATGTGTTTGTGTCGAAAGAGAGCGTAACTTCTATAAAGGTTTCTATCACTTACTTTAAATTTGTATGTTTTATAAAGTACACACATACATACACTCACGCCTTCAGGGTAGGCAGAAACTGCAGAACACCACTTACATACTCCTTTTGCCTGGTCATACACGCACGCCATTTGCGAGTACCACGCACCTGACCTTTCAGAAGCACATCACCAATGGTTATGTCTTCCTAGGGCGTCCTCTTCCGACGTTTCTACTCAAATCTGCCTTGTAAATACATTTTGTATTTAAAGAAGTAATTAGTTAATGTCTAGAAAAAATAGCGTAACAACTTTTGCTACACGAAGACACCACATTCGATCAGTTGAACGTCTACCTACTCTACATACAGCTGTCTGCTAACAAGGTCTAAGCACTAGAGTTACGTCCATCTATCCACCCATAATATTATATGCAAGTCGTCCTTTAATGCATCTCGTTAGTATTGAATTCATGAACAAACATTTTCCGCGTAGCGTGGAGGCAACTACTTACTTAAGTGATAAATTCTCTTTGATAATTCGATTCCTTTTACCCTTATTGCGTGGGAGTCGGGTCTTGGTAAGAATGTGTAGGGTTATGGTAATGTAATGTGCAGAATAGCCTCCAGGATTGGTTGAACGTCTGACGCTCCCTGGCAGTCAAGCTAAGAATACCACCTTGCTGATTGTTTTTTTTTTTATTATTTTCCAATGCATGCTCTATGCTAATACTAGTGGTTGCCAAGAGAAAAAAAACCGAGGTTTGTGCTATTTTTCTTATATACAGCGTTGCTTTTAAATTCTTATAATATTTGAAGTTTTTGTCAATTTTATCCTTCGAAAAAATGTGACAATATCTCATAGACACAAGAATAGTCCCTCGATAATCTTACATCGGTGTCTAGATCCGTCATCGGTCAATTAGTGGGGTCCTCTGGCAAACACGTCGTAAATTAGTCCACACAAACAGAGTTAATGAGAGCTGGCAAACACTCCGAGTGTCAAGTACTTGTAGGCTTGTAGCCAATAAGGGCGATCGGACCCGTGTCCCGATTGTTAGGTTACGCTATTTCGTGTCTCTTGAGTGGGTATTTGTTTTGTACGTCACTATTGTGGTACATACATATTTGGTAATCTTTTCTAATTGATTGTGGAGATAGGTACTCACCTACGAAAGGTAGGTTGAAATGAAAAGTTGCATCAAATCTGGTTATTGGGTTTATGTTGTGCCTGATAATAGATTTTTTAAAGTTGAAGTTTCAAATATCAATCTCCAGTCAAAAGCTATTATTTCATATCATAAATAAATAACCAAATTGCCATCTGACACATTGTGTATGATTCTGAACATAAATTACGAATTTATTCAAATGAGAATATTGCAAATAAACACCAGAATACAAAGCTTGTGGTTTTATTTTACACGCTTTTATGAAAATTCGCAAGCATTCTTCTATTGTAGCGTTGGGGCAACCAATCTTTTTATTGTGAAATAAACAAAACATTTGTAACTAGTACCTATCTACATTCATCTATTCTTTAGAAGTTTCTAGACGCATCATCGTGTTTGTTCAAAGGCAACTGCACAAAGTGCTGGAGTTTAAATTCTACACCACTTAGCCGAGACCTTTCGATCTGAATACATTTCCGCCCTTCCAGTATTTAGTAGCACGAATGTGGAGAGCTGGGGGAGGTCTTCAAACACCGGTTGTGTATCTTCAAGAATATCAGTTGGACAAACACACGGGAGGGGGGGTGAGTTCTGTAAGTAGTGGGGGGAGGGGGTGGTGTTTACAACGCTCCAGGGAGGTGAGCGGAGAAATGAAATTGGCAGATATTTCGGTGATGTGTCACACACGTGTAGGTAAGCTTGGCTAGCAATGAAAGTTTTGCGAGGTTTTTCCACTTTCGACACGAGCAGAATAAAGTAAAAGAAGGCGGAATGTATTTAGGTACCCTTTATACATACGTAAGGAATGAGAACCCTTCCGTTATATCCTTCGTAGAAAATATATTGCCTGTTTTCTGAGCTCGCCTACCCGCACGAAATATCGGTATGCAGTAAAGAACTAACAAAACAAATAAGGCAAAATAATATCGGAAAAAGGTTCTCTCGCTGATCAATGTTGCAGGAAGTAGTTTGAACTTCTGCCGTTTTCAACAATATCTGAACGTATTATAATTTGAAAAAATATACTTTATAAAATCATAATTATGTTGTATTCTTAGATACAATGTGGAGTTAACTTCAACTACTTTATTAGTTACATATAGAGTACCTACACATCTGCTACGTGAATGACATTTCTAAAATGAGTTCTAACCTTTTGCAGCTACAAACCTCATGTAGTAATAATTACCTACAAGTTGTAATGTTCTCGCCACATTTCGTAGTACAACGTATAAATAGCTATATTGACTCAAGAACGTCAACAATGTGTGTGTTTTCCTAGAAAAGCAAAAAGAATAATAGTCGTGTTTGTCGAAGCGTGAGATATAGTTCTCCAACTTCAAGGATTTCTTCCATACAATATCGATAAAACAATGTAGGTATTTGGATAAAAGAGAAAACTAAGGGAAGTAATATAATTTTATAAGATTTTTCTACTAGATTGCTTCTGTATTTTGTAACTTAATTTATTAATCAATTTTTCACATTTTATTTTTGCTGTTTTGTATTCATTTTGGTTACGTGAATTTTATTTTATTGTTGTGCTGTCATCGACATTAAAACCACGTACTTTATACCCGCTGTTTTCGTAAAAATATTTTCTATCCAGAATTTATTTTTCCCCAAAAATATTAGAAGCCAAACAAACAAGTTTGCGCTCCATGTTTTGTTCCAAACAATAAAGAAATAAAGCCTGGCATAATAATAAAGAAACTTACCGAGTTTGTAGATATTGCTGAGATGAAAGAGTATAAATAAAAATACGGCGATACATCTCTGAGTATGACAGACAGGTCGATACTGGGTTGCGTAATAACAAACTATGAACTGTTAAAAGTAGCAGCTAGTTTCTTCACTGTAACTAATTGAACTATGGTTTTTACATCAACGTGTGGAGAAAACTAAATGGCTACAATGTTTAATTTAAATTCAAACTCCTTTTGAACGGTACAGAACATGTTGTGTTCTGTATCATTAGTGGCTGTTTAGTTCTGTGGTACGCACGTTGAATTTGTTGGAGCTCTTGATAGTTTTCACCTACTTTTGCTCATATACCTAAATACCTGTTCCGTGAGAGGCATAGGTATATCTAAATCCCTCTTTGCATCGACGATCGAATTGTATGTTTTACAGTGGGCTCATTTCCTTTTTGTTACGTAGAATGATGTTCATTTACATAAATTTACCTATTGTTATTCTGGCACGGCCACCATTCTCCACAACGAGCAAGATCTCACAAATTTTATATGTTACCTTTGCTTGAAGATTTCTTTGTTCGATACTTTCTATTTTTAGAAGAAAAAAAAGAACATGACAGTAATTTTTTAATACGAAAAACCTGTTTAGGTAAAAGTAATCCAAAAGCTGGTAAAGAAAATAAAAGGCGCGTAAATTAAAGGCATCCTATATTTTGGTTAACATTTAAAATAAGTTCAGGAAAAATACACCTTGTATGTAGCTACAGAGGAAAGTATTTCTAGATTCTTTTTATTACTTATATACCTTCCCACTTTCTCCTGAATATTACCTACTTGGAGGATCTCATATATAGAGACTCATAAAACCAAGAAAATTCGCATTCTTTTTATTCGTTTTGTTTAAATACAAACGCGCGGAATCGATCCCGTTAGTTTTATTATACCTTCTATACAAGAGATAGATGAGAGAATTTCCTTCGATACTAAAGAATAGGCTGTATCGGAAACGAGTTAAATAACAAACCTCTTTTGTTTTGTTTTAAAGCCCCAAGGAAAATAACAAGACGGCGGAATATTGATGAGGTTCGTCCGTAGAGTGGATTTCTACTCGCTTGATTTTATATTTATAAACGTTTTGAGTTCTCTCAGCGTGAGTTTTCGATGTCTGTCAGTTTACAAGACGCGAGTATTGCTTTCCTGTTTTTTATTGGCCGATTGGAAATGACAAAATATTACTTTTACTCGATGCCAGTAATAGCTTATTTCGTCGCGTGGGAGACGCTTTCAACGTAAACATGATGAAAATTGTGTAAGCCATAATTTTGTCAGATTTATGTACATAGTATATTTTTATATTCATAATATACATATTTTGATATGGATCAATAAAGTAAAAGCGAACAAAATCTGTAAACGTTGAGAAAAAAATCACGATAACATAAAAGAGAGATGGCCCAAATCTGAATTCATATCATGCCTTATCAGAATGTCTTCCGAGCGGATAAGTTTGATCGCGTGCGGGGAGGAAACGTGCATCTGTGGCCGAAACATCTCATTTTCTTTACAGCTACAATTCCATCCCAGCCTTCTTACTTGATAGGTTTTGGAAAAATAGAGTCTGATTAAAAAGAAAACTGGAGATACTTTCTCGGCAAATTCTAAGTATATTATTTGTCGTCGTAAAGTATATTTACTGTTAATCGAGGAATACATTTGCTGTAATAAGAGAGGAGATGGCTTAAAACACAATAGCTTCGTAGCGTTTCGGACGGAACATTGACAAGTTAATGAAAGGCATTTGTATGTAACGGACTTGAGCAAGCTTCCTCCGGGGCCCGATAATAGTGCCCATTGCGTGTTTTTATAGGAATTCTGCCTGACTGTTGCTATTTGGATAGCAATGGAGGAAATGTAGGTAAACATTATACGAGGACGCTGCTTATTAAATGAGTAATGGAATTTTACCTAGAAAAACTTTTATTTTGAGACAAAATAAATGAAAAATAAAATTGAAGTAAGTAAATACAGACGAGAATTTACACAGTTTTGGCACAAATATTTCTTTTTTTTTTTATTGACAATGGGCTCACTCTTGACCTCAATCCAGCCCAGAGGTAGGGATGAGATCTACGGTGGAACGAGCTTGCCCAGAAGAAGCCTATTCACTCTCGCCTTGAAGAGATTCGGGTTGTATGTTCGGGGTGTTGCATTTTAAATGTATAATGTAGTTAGACTAGAGGAAACGCCCCTGAATAAAGTTTAAAAAAGTAGTAATCTATTGCTTTAAAAATACAGAATAGGAGCCTTCACCATTCCGGTACAAACGGCCGGCCGTAGCATTCGTCCCGAGAGGTAGCCATTTGGCTCGCGCTCTCTCGGATACTTCTCCGCCTCCGTTTCGAATAAACTGTGCACAGTTTTCAGCCAGAGTCGAGAACAGCATTTTAGCCGAGCGTCGTAAAGCGAAGGATCTCGAAACCCGTTACCACGTGACTCCCTGCGACATCTAAATTCAAATTTTTCTTCTCAACTCTGGCAAAACCTTACGACCCCCTATCTGCATAAAACGAGATGAATTTCATTTTATAACGTAACGCTCACACTACTTTTATGCTAGCGACTGTAAATCGATTTTGCTTACTTACAGGTACCGTTCGATATTTACCTTAGAATTTCTTCCATTCGATCCTACACACATAAAATAAGATGCGGTGTTACATCCAGGAGCTTGAAAGGGAACCATTATCGTAACTAGTTTGGCAGCGCTCATTACGTAACTCCGACGTTACTTACGTCCATGAGTTTCACTATCCATTTACCATCAGGTGGGCAACATGAGCCTTTGCCTTTCATATCACATAAAAATATCTTTAGAGCCATCGTAAGGTACCCATATCAGCGCTTATTTACACAGACATTTTTATATTAAATTATCAAATACGGAGACCGGTCCAATCGACTGTAACTGTCATGGTTGCCTACAAAATGCAACCCACTTTCAACTTGCCGACTAATTAAAATGTTACATTGTATTTAAAACGTCTGAACCATGCGACTGTGTATTTAAATACAGAAGGCTAACGTATTAATTAAAGCTGGAAATACTCGTGTCTGGCATGCACTCAACTGAATGGCTGCGCGTCGAAATACTTACATGGATATTTGTTTTCTTTGTCCCGACCCACAAGCATGCAGGTTCATAATAAATACAATTTACTCGAGAACCCCACGTTGATAAGCTACAGTTATTTAATCTTTCAATTTAAATCATGACCCCTTAACTAGATGCTTGTGACATCGAGTATAGCGGACCACAAAATGATTTGAATCTTTTTATCGACGCTCTACAGATATAAGTGTCCAGATAGAGCTGGTAGGTATCTCGATCTACACTACACTGCGGACATTCTGAGATAATATAATAATTTGGCAGGCGTCATATAATTTCATGACTAAATCTCGTCTACTTTTTCTTGTGGCAAATCTCTAAAGTTTCCAACCTAAAGCATTGTGAATAGACCCGTAAAACAACGAACAACCATTCATTTAGGGATCTCCAAGTTACGTCAGCGGCTTATGAATAAAGAGGGGTCGGCTGCCGGAAAAATAGGGGGTTATTCAAAAGGAAAAGTTTTTTTTGCGTAAAAAAGGACGACTAAGCGGTGGATTATCGTCCATTCGCTGACAAGAGTTTTGTGGAACTCGTGGCCGAGTTATACGAACAAGCTTTTTATTATCGCTTACTGGAAATGTCGGGGAAAATGTAGGTACGGATAAGAAAAACAATTATCACCACGCTCCTTTTGGTGTTTACTCTGGCTGTGTTTACCCGACCAAGCTTGCTCATGACTAAAATTTTAAACAGGGACAATGAGCCGTTTCCTGGACTGGTTTGGGTGGGTGCCCGTTTTAATATGGATGTGGCCTGGACGCCGACATGACAGCCGTATTTGTGAAAAATGCTAGAAATCTAATCAACATTTCATTTGTTATAAAAAAGTTATAACAATGAAATTTAAGTTGGCATTGAACTGGAACCTTTTCGTTTCCTATCAGGTAACAAATTACAAACTTATTTGGGTGCGATAAATAAGCAATTTCCGTCATACAAACGTATAGTTCTCACAAAAAGGTGTACGATTTGGGCGGATGACTTTATAATTATTTTCCACATGTGGGCCAGCGATTCGTTCCGGGACATTAGCGATGGCCGGAGAGCCGGCACCAAATCCCGGCTGGGTAACGAGATCTCCGCCTCAGCGTGAAATTGTGAAATTACCGGGACGCCTAAAGCCAAACTATACTTACAACTAATTAGGTAAAATGGTTTCGACTTACAATTTGTAGTAGGTACATGTTACGAACAGTAAGTATAGGAACATGTTTAATGGATCATTAGATAAGCAATATGGGCCTCATAACTCATTATTATAACTTGAAACAAAACTTATTCATATCGCCTCGTTGTTTTATAGGTATCGTGGAAAAGAAGTTATTAAATAAAGCTTGTTGTTTTACCTTACCTTAGGTTTCCAATAATTAGTAGGGATAGATCGTATAATTAAGTATACTTCTGATTAGCAACAAAATAGCACTAGGTCGAAAGAAGTACACATTTACATTCAAGTAATCATACCTCACCCCAGAGCAACTTCCTAGAAATGTTTAAAGCATATTTTGTGCTTACGCAAACATAACGTTGTTCTGCGAAACTGTGAGATAATGCCTCCGCTCGGGACCTCATCCAATGTGCTCGGTGTCCTCTGATAAAAGAAAATGTCTTCAGCTCGGCACGAAGAAGGTGTTATGTCTTTCGTAAATAAATGTATGTAGGAAGTAAATATATAAGCGTAGGCTTTTGTAGGAGTAAATTGTGTTTTTCAGCTTTGTATTTTATTGTGGGGGAGTCTTAATTAAATTTTGTCTTGCAAAGAAATAGAATTGGTTGAATCCTAGTATGAAAATTAGAACTTAAAAAGACCAAAAGTTGAAACTCAAAACAAAACCAACAAACAAAACTAAACTCTGATTAACAAAATTTAAAATGATCTAATCGTTTATTGTAATAACCTTCTTTTTCACTATCGTAGATTATATTATTTAAAATTATTCTCACCAGCAAAGTTGTAGTTAAAATTAGCTTTCTAAAAAGGGTATTAGTTCGATACATAACATTTTACTAACATCTAGAAAATCTACTAAAATATATTCCTAACATTCTAGTTTATGGAAGTATTAAGTCAGAGACAACGTTTAGCTACTTCGCGCCTGCCAGCTAAGTAATTTAATTAAGTGAAGGGTACGGGTGGGACATATTACCTATTGTACTTCACACCCACATTACCTCACGCAATAAGTAAGTATATAACTCACAGATTTATTAAGGATGTAGTTTGAAAATATGCGTCATTAATATGCAGACAAATTATTTCTGTTAAATGCACAATGGGTTAATATATGATTTATATTCATTGACAAAAGAAGGATGGGTCCTTAATAGAAATCGAAGTTGTTTTTTTTTAACATTAAAGTATTCTTTGTTCCTTTAATATTCGTTCAGAAACAATACTCACTTTTTACTGAAATGAAATTGTTCACTTATTCTGTAAATAGGATATCGGAATATTATAAAAAAATAAGCTAGATGAGGTTGGCGTTTCCTATCTGACTACCCTGAGAAGATAGGCCGAAACAAACTCAGAGGACACAGTCTCTTTTAAAGATCAGACATAATCTTGGACAAGACCATGTAGATTGATGTCTGAAATGGTCTGTACTCGACTCTATAATTAAATACTAGCTATAAGTTCTTAGGTAGCTGTGTAAAATAAATAAAGCCTATTAAACCGTTATTTCTCCATCCAATTTAACATAATCTTTAACATTTTACGAAAGCTATTTTATACCGGAGAATATCAAAGACATTTCAGCAGACAGAGACGGCCTTATCAAAATTCAATATCTTTATTTTGTGTTGGAAAAGGACGGTGCACCCAGCTCAACTAATCTCGAAGGAACAATGTTGCGTCTCAATTCAAAACAATTTATTGCTGAACGTCTCAACTCGTACTTCCACTTAACAAATATAAACTTTATTACAGCGTGGCAAAGTTTAATATCGCATGTGTTTTATTGTCGTGTGAGCCGTTTCATTATGGATATGGAGATCTCATTCTGTGTAAGCTGCTCCATACAATGTAAGTATCTGAGACAAGTCGAAATGCCGGGAGCAAGTATTTACGCATATTCCTTGTTATTCATATCATTTATACGCATAGCAATTATATCGCTAATTATAGTGGTGATAAGTTTAATTTGATTATCATTTTAAAATACCCTTTCGTTGACCTACCGCAGCGCATCGAGTATGGCCGCCTACAAAAGTAAGCTGCTTTATTCAAATGGCCCTACTATTCATATATTAAATTTTCTGTAACGCTCATTAGTTTCTTCTAGCTGACATTATGATGCATAATAAACATTGAATTTAATTCCCTCTTATCGCAACACGTGTTTTATACAGTGTTTCAATTAAATAAATGAACGTTGAAATTCAACCGTTTTTTTACAATACTACGTACCTACCTACCTATCTATATCTACGGATCATTCTACTATCATATTAAAGAGTAAAACACACCGTACAACAGTAATAGTAAAATAGTAGTACAGTCAATAAGAAAAATGTACGGAGACCATATTAGCGGGCGGCGTGCGTTAGTTAAATAAATCAAGCGGCGAGCGGTCGCGACTCGCACCGCCCCTCTCAGCAAAACTCAAGATGGCCGCCATCGCCCCGCACAGCTGACTGTTCTCTCACATTTTTTTAGCATAGCGACCATTTTGTCGCCTTCATTCTTTTTTTTTTCGAATCCCTTTACGGATTTCTGCCTGTTACATTAAGTTATACCAATTTGAATCGATGTTTACGTGACAAGCTAAGAAATTGTTTCCTTGTTTACCACATTATGTAGGTTATGTATGGTACCAAATATGACTTGGATGAGTTCCAAATTACACCCACAAAGTTGCTCATTTCACTGATCTTGCGGTAAAATACAGTTGTAATGATCAAACGTTAGTAGATACCTACGTACTATGATTAATTAATGTGGTTTTATTTTGGAGTACCTTGTTGTCTGTTTCAGCAAGTCTACTTGGTACTTATTGGCAAGTCGTGGTACCCAAATAAGTCCTAATTGATTAAGATTTAAACATTTAAATAATTCCTAAGTGATTCTCTTAACTAAATTATTTTTAAGCTCTGACTTCTTAAAAACATCGTTTTAAGAGCTTAAATAAATGTACCAAGATATAACTGAGCATTTGGATCCTACAGCTGCAGTGTCGTCCTAACGCACGCCTACGTGGATTTAATAACTCCTTAATCTTCCCAAAGGATAATATTTGACTTCACTCTGTACAAGTTGCCTTGTTCCATCTTTATGATATGAGGTTAAGTTCGCTCCGAAAGGATTAAGGCGGCTCTTAATTCAACGCTCCCGGGCCGGAATAAATTTTACGTTTTGAGGAGCTTATGAAGAAAAACTTGAGATGTACGGACGGGTAAGCTCTCTCGTTTAAAATATCGTTATATTCATGCGGAGTGTTATAACGAACAAAGTATATAAAGTTTGAATACAGATTGAACGCGAGTGTACCCACATAATATTGTTGATTTTATACCGTATATTAAACGTGTATTTTAGTTTTTGTGGTGCATTACCGCTGCTTTCAGCTTTTTGACTCAATACTAAAGCTTTAAATTCAGCTGCATTTTACTCGCCCGAACATCGCGCCAACAGTTTAATTGCTGTGCGAAATTTATGTGCGCTACGAATTATACCTGCAGAACATAGGCACACATAGGTAATGGGTACGCAGCCTCCGCAGCGCAGATACACGCAGTAATTTGAACGGATCTCTCGATATTTCATTTTATTTTCCTCCTCAATTTTATTTTATTTTCGCAGAGCGGAACGCCTCTAGCTGAATGGAAGGTAATTGTAGGCTGCGCAGCGAAGGGTTCGCTTCAGGGAATAATTGTGCGAATATAGCGGAGCCTCTGGGAGTGTTTAATGCCAGGCTATGCCGAGGCCGCATTTAACTGGGCCTGCGCGTTATGCGTAATGCTGGACCAAGGACGAAAATTATCTCAGTAACGAGTTTCGTAAAAGCGGCGATGGGAACTAATGAGACTATTGGGTCCCCCGACTTGTTATATGAATATTTTTATAGGGCATAACTTTAATTTTGCAAGGGGACGATTAATTTTAACGGGAGTGATGAAGAGCGTTTCGTGTTGGACCAGAGCGAGGCGCACAAAGTGCTTTCACTGATAAATGTTAAAAGCGGTGGAAGGGTTCGCGATAAACTTAAGGTAAAAGCGTACTCACCGATGTGGAAGCGCTGGCGTCACATGGGACTTGAACCTCGGACACACTGCACACCACTGAATATTTAAAATAATGAAAAGCCCGGACAACGGACCGGGGCGTTCCCTTTTAAAAATGCACTGCACTCGGGGTTTTACTGCGGCCGTGCAGGTTGGTCGGGCAGAAATTCTCAAGACCAGGATAACAGTCTCGTAAAGGAGGTGGTTCCTGAAATACACCAGTTGGATATAAACACATCGGCGTTAGCGGCAGAAAGCGGTGGATACAGTTAAACTGAATTATCTGCAGTGCTCGAACATGAGTTAGATCTGGATTTACTTCTTCCGCCAGGATTGATGGTCGTCAATCTGTTGGCAGACATGTTTATTTCTGCTAACTGTTTCAAAAAACCACCAAGGTATCGTGTGTGAAACTGACTATTCCGTCTAGCTGTCTACCTACCACGTATTTTAAAAGTGTTTCATCAACATCAACTGTCTTAATCAATCTTGACCCACCTAATAAACTAATTTCTATTTTAATTTTACATATCTTTTCAATTATTGTATTGGTGCAACTTCCTTAATGATCAACAGAAGGCTGATCAAATACAATCTAAATGTTAGCCGAATAAATTAATGACTTGATACTCAAACTAGAGCTGAGGTTTATCTAAAATGACTTAATTTCGAGTTGTTCGAATACTTTCGATATTGAAGGCTGTTAAAAAAAGTTTTTCTGAGGAGAATGCACATTCTATCTTAATTATTTAAACAGATACTTCCATAAACAGTTAACCTAGTTTTAAATTTAAAAGACCAATATGATAGATATGCGAAACTGACATTATATTTTTTTCACGATCACAATAATTTGACTCAGATTTTCTAACACTTTATTTTAATTAACACTAATGTCATCTAGGTGTAGGTACCTGCTTATGTATTTATTACTTGGATAATGAACTATTTCTATTTTAGAACTTCTTCACTTAACTGTACCACCTACCTATTTCTATCTGATACCATCTGCCTACTTATTTCCTAAAAACAGAACATCAACAAACTTTCTAATTAACAAAAAAGATTTTTCTATAAAAAAAGCACGTAACGGTATGTCACAAAAAAGCAATCACGAAAATAGAGCGGCTCTTTCTAATTAATTCTAATTAGCCGCCGGTAGGTGGCTCTATTACGGCTAAAAGGAAACGGGGAGGGTTCGGAAAAGCGTCAATGTACCGTAACGTTAATTTAATACCACTTTACTACAGGATTAGTAGCTACCACGGTCTATTTGAATAATTTTGTCGTTGATTTGAGCCAAAAAGCGGTATCTATTTCACTTTGTGTACGCTAACAAAAATACATTAAAATAGACAAGTTTTTTTGTGGACTGTACTTATCTAATCAGTCGATCTCATTTATGTTACCTTTAGATTAAGATATTACCTTCTATTTATTCTGCTATTTTATATTGTATAGCTACCTTTATTATATAAATAAGTGTCTAGTCACGCAACTCAGAGTTACAATCCATTACTAGGCAATGATCGTAGTAACTTCTTAGGAAACAGTATTGTAAAACGCGTCTGCTTATATATTGGAAATTACATACAATGTTGCCAATTAATCAAGTAGGTAATGTTTATACATAAATGTTAATGTGACCTATAAATAATTATGAGCACAAATGAAAACCATTAAACCACAAAGCTTCCGGTATCCGAAATAACAACAAATTGTAAATAAATTAATATACCCCATTTTATTATAACAAAGTTAATGATATTAGATAATCCTGCAGATAGTAGATAATTAATTAATTAGTAGAATACAACATCATAATAAAGTCGTAACTTTAACCTGATGATTTATTGCCGACATTTATTTTTATTGACATTTAAACGCCCAAGTTTATCGGAGACGGAATCGTTCAGAAAAAAATAAACAGTATCTTACTTCAAGTAATAAATATGAATCAGAATGTAGAATACGTTTATTTTTCAAATGTTGAACAGTCACTTGGTCCAAAATTATTGACAGGAATTACTGTCAAGCCACCGTTCAGCCATAATTCGGGGTTGCGAACCATTGGTTGTTCTCCAAAACCATTTCACATGTCCCATTTCACATAACGTTGCAATAATGTAAAACTTACTGCAAATTGGCAACACTGGTTACTGGTTATTTTACATAATCAAATTGACTTCATCTAAACGCAGTTTTGATGCAAATGATACCGAAAATGTTCACAAATTAGTGCTGTGGATTATACAGGGGGACTCTGACTCCTTAATGGGTTTGGTGATTGGTCCCTGCATTTGTGCAACCACAACTTGTCTTAATATTTTGTTAATTGGATTTGGTTTAAAAATACTTAAGTATTTATTTTTAAAGTTTCTTTTAATAATCATTTTACACCTTTCAGTGTCATAAGCGCAACAATTTCTACTTAGTTAAGAATTACATTTATATAATATTTGTGTAAGTACCCACTTATGCTGTGGTAGACTGTACTTACAGAACTTATAAAATTATTGACATCACATTAAGCAAAACTAATTTCTTAAAAATAAATAAATTCTGATTCTAATATCGACTCCGATATGGATGACAAAATTCTATAATTCATCCGTCTGTTTGTTGCGTTGTGTTGTTATTACGACTCAAATACTGAACCAATTTTGATAAATTTTGGCAACCAGCTAGTGTTTAATGGTTATGAAACAACAAAGGATACTTTTCATCGCCGAAAGGATAACGGAGGAGGTAGTATTTACCATACTTTTTTGTAACTAAATAGTAAACCTACGTAAAAGAATAATTGGTAAGATCGTAGAAAAGTTTTTTTATTTCAAACCTAGCTGTAAAACAGAGCAGCAAAAGAATAAACGTAACTTTTGTGATAAAACCGTTTTGCTGCACTTATGTAAATAAGTAGCTACCCATTGTTTGTTACATTAATACTTAGTAACTGACGGCGGCAACTATGCTTATATGGGTGTAACCTACAATGAAAATTATGAACCGCCAAATAATTAGAAAAACAAAACCGTTATGGCAACAGAATATCTTCTATAAAGCATATTTCCTGATTTTACCTTTTTCAGTGATTAAGACTATTGTCTGTTAATCAGTCAGTCATCTACCTATACAACTTTATATAAGTGTTGTGGTCGGGGTGGGGCAGGTTATTGAAAAGTCTTCAATTTAGGGTTCCACTTTTATATTTTGCACAACAAAACCACGTGCCCATGTCGGGGCCTTTTTGCAAGCTCTCTATGTTATGTCACCCATATCAATCTGTCAAACCTCGTGACAGCTCGCCAAAGAGGTCTGTTAGGATGGAGGATTTCGTACACCACTATAGTATAGATTTTATTTGAGTTAAGTTTGTTGCTATGTAATACCTACCTAAGCACAGTAGCCCTAACCCACTACACCAGTTGGAATATTTAATATTCTTAAACTGTCATAGGTACACGCAGGACCAGCCAACATACTTGGAATGACAAAGAGTTGAACATCATTGGTTTATTTTTATCTTCTGTCATAAGCTATAGAGTAGTACGTGGGTGGCATATGTATGTGTTTAATCGTGTCTGAATATTAGGTACTGTTCACACGAAGGCTACTGATACCTATTCGTTAATATTAAACCAATCACGAAATCGATTGACAGATAGGTATCAATTGTTTTATTATTAATTTATTCAGAGACAACTTTGTGTGTTGGTAGGTAAGATTACAAATCACGGAACTGGATTTTACTAAGGCCAAGTAAATATAAAACCAGTGACATCATTTTAAATAGCAATAGGTTAGTATGCAATAGGTGCATAAAAGGTGTTAACTCTTGAAAATACTTAGGTAGGTAGGTAGGTAGATACTTTTAAAGTTTGCATTCTGGTTCCACCCACATGATATCTTATCATTGTATTGACAGTATAACTATACTTACACATGCTGAAATATAAAACCGGTTTGTATCAAATAACGTTGCACTTTCTGCTATTGGTAAAATTGCACAGATGCGTGGTGTACCTCCTCCCTAATTCGTTAACTGGATTGACGAGGTAAAGGGCCGGGCGATAGAGCTCTCTTTCTCCCATCTAAAAGTTCGTATGCTTCTGTCTCTTTCTCGCTTAGGTGTAGGGATACACATGGAAAAAAAATATTGTAGGTGTCATATTTCTTTAATATCAGTAAATATTTTAAATATGTTGATACTGATTGAGAGACCAGTAGGGTATTAATTAATTAAAATTCTTGAGCTTTTTAAAGCTTAATCATAAGAAAAATAAAAAAATTATAAGAGTTTTAACCTCTAGTCAAATAAGTAGGTACCAACCCTGAATAAATATATTTTCTTTCAAGAACTAATTGGTAAGATTAATTGGTAAGATTTTATAACTCATCCACGTTTGATAAGGTTACACTGTAATGCCAAATCGAATCTAAAACTTCCAAAATCCTTTTCAACAACACGTTCGCTCTTTTAATCAATGATTCGATCCTCTATAGTGTGTCCTACATAACTTTATGAGGAACTGTATTACGTTATGGTCTTACGTATATCATATAAGGCAACAGTTGAAAAGCGAGCGTCGACAGCGATTGATATACGGCGAGCAAACGCGCGCTGACTCACAACTATCGGTTTGTACGCTTGGGGGTTGGTGCAAGTTATAGGCGGACAGCGGGAGGAGGCAGCGGAAGCGATTTATTTTATTTCATTTATAAACTTGGCCCGTTTTTTAAAACTATATTTTTGGAGAACAGCGATGGATGAGGTCTATGGTGGAACGAGCGCACCCAGGAGTTGAATTTCAAGGAATTCAATTTATATGCCATAAATATTCTTGTTACGTTAATGGAGGAAATAAAGCGAAAATGATCATGAAATATTCCTAGGCAATGAATGGCACACGAGATAGTGAAATAGCACGTTTGAAATTAGGCTATCATAGACTTGTGATATTGATAGGTAATTTTAAACCCACACACATGTTTTCGCAAGTGTGTGGGTTTTCTTCTAATAAAAAAACCATTGTTGTACATAAGTTCAACGTTTTAATTTCATCGAGCTCTTGGAGAAAACATAACATTGCGCCTGTTTTCTCTGACGAAGGGGAGCAGATGTATACGCTCATTTCAAAGTTAGGGACATTAGGTCAAATGTTGTCTGTGTATCCAATGTGTTAACACTCAATAACGATCTATTCAATGAAAATAAATTGATCGCTTTCTACACCAAAAGTTTTAATTTTTATCAAATTAATTCCTTATTCTGGAAAAATCGCGTGCTACTTTTTTCAATCGTCATTTTCCAGCACTTGGACCCCAGCGTGAGACCTCCTCATACGTGGAATTTTTACGTAAGCTACTACCCATGCTACTCCCGTCGAAGGAAATTTATTTCGAAGGCAGGTATTGAAGTGGTATGATGCGGTAACTTAAAGCTGCAGTACATAAACTGGGCGTTGAGTTTATAAATTAAGGTAGCAGTGAGAAAGAATGCTTCTTTTAATTTATCCTGATTTATGTTCCTAGGTGTTTGAAGGCGGTTTCAGATCTTTAGGTGCGTAAATGTGGATGTAATTTAACTTAAAAGAAACCGTCTGTTTTTTTATGAAAGTGACAAAGCCAGATCGTACATATTTAAATACGGCAGATCTACCGTCTGACTAAGAGATTGCAGTGCGAAATTCTACAACAAGCTTATCAAAGCCAACTTTATTATGATTACTAATGAAAATTCCACCCCGTTCTTTTGTATTTTTGCTCTAAACATAAAAACAAAGCAACATAGCATGACGGGACGGGAGAGAGGGCGAGACTGCAGGGCTGGTCGTCACGCAGTCGTCACGTAGTCGTTACGCTCCGGGCGAGCGTCGCCGCCACCAATCTAAATAATTGACCCGTCCGCTGTCCGTCCGACTGTGCAACTCCTTAGTTCAACTAACGAATGAATGGAGACGGCCTTCCACGCATTACGTTCCGATAATAAACATACACCTACTCTTATGCGATTTAAAAGATCACTTTATTTACCAAGTGACGCTAAAAATGTTTCACGTTGAAATATTTATTGGCAATGTTGTCAATTGTTAACAACGATGTGGGTTTTTTAAAAATAAATTCGATGCCAATGACTTCGGTTTTTTTTTTTCTGTAAAATTGTTCACGCTTGTAGATACCTTGCCGCGTTTTATATACCTCTCCCGGCCATTGTTCATAAAGTAAAAGTCCATCTACATTTTCACGATTGTTGGAAAAACTTCGCGAACGGTCGGCTCTACGCCATTCCATTTTCGTATATAACAGTAAAGGGTGGAAGTAAGAAGTAAAAAGAGGAAAAAAGTATATTATTAGTCTCTTACCGAAATGGAATTGGAACATTTCGTAGAAAATTCCAGAAAATATTCACTTCGCTTTACTTAGCTGAGGGCAGCCATCATACTTTCGCTACTTTTACCTACACAATTTAATAGAATTTCTTGCGGGGAATGTAATATTTTCGCTACACATTTTATTTGATATCTATTTGCGTCTGCTCAATATAAAATGATAATCGAACTACGTGCTATATGTGGATACGTGTAGACTCTATTCTCGTGTAATAGTCTTAAGTTTATCTAAACATTTGTTGATTTTTATTTTGACAAAAATATCAAAAAAATATTAATAGAAGGGAAATTCCCAAATTTTAATGAAAACGCGTTTAATAGTGATAGAACTAAGCTAAAGTTCAACTGAGACATAAAAATACTATTATAATATCTATTAAAAACCTTACGGCTTAACTGGCGCTAAAATTTGACGCTTTCCCTAAAGTTCTAACCTTTATCAACATTCAAGTTGGATGTAATCCACTCGAAATGGTTGTTTCACAGAGAGCGTTAAAACTTTATGTCTATTGTACTACAATCTATTGGGTTATTATTTTTCAACGGTCAGCTTTGAATATATAAAGCTAAAAACTATCATAATTTAAGTTTCGTTTAACAACAGGTGAAAGGTACTAATCAAATTACTTCGAACCCATTTTGTCATAATCGTGCGCACAAAAATCGAATTTATTTTTTTATGATTCTCCCAAGCCGTTAATAATCTAACCAATCCTCGCGGACTATTTCGAAAATCGAACTGTCAAACGTCAATGTAATGAAGACTTTATATATTTTTATGTTTTCTTTGACGATGCCGCCAAGACGAATGAAGTAAAGGTAAAATAATAGTACTGGCGTTGGATGGGGCCAGGCTTCATTGTACAGCCATCTGAAGGGAGAAGTTACGACCGCGACAGGTGTGATGCCGAATTAACTTCTTATATAAAGTCGCTTTTTATACAACACCGACTGCTTAATGAGGCCGAGGGATCACGGTAATGAAACGCGAGGTGTCTCGGACTTTTCTTCTCGACCTCTTTTCCCGGCTTAATTAAGACCTTTTTGGGGATTAAAACTTGATTTCTCGACATACTATCCCATAGTTATTATAATGAAAGACATTAATATGCGTAGTTTTAAAGCTTTCTCACGAGCGACCAACCTGCACGGGACGAAGTTTCATCATGACACACGGCACAGTACCTGCAACAAACGTAAGCGATTAACATACCGAGCTGTTACTTATAGAATATAGATGTCTATTTTAAATAATATGGAAAATCAATGTCACTGTAAATTAAGTTGATCGCACAAAACGCACGCACCGAAAACTCGTTCCATTTTTGATCGGGAGACATTTTGGACGCGTCCGTTATCTGATGATTGGTCATTGAACTCCGAATGGGAATTCAAAACGAAAAATGTGAGACAAACGGTCGGGCGAGTGCGAGCGGCACTGATCGAGTGTGCAGACAAGACGGGCATAACGCGACATGTTTCATTCAATCAACGCAAAGTGGATGCATTGTGTGTCAGTGACCTGCCCTGAAACATATGTCGGTACCTGCCCACAATCAATATTCATGAGCCATTGCAGTTATGTCGAACATGAACGCCTTTATGGTGAATGTCACTTTACTTTACGCTGCGTGAGGCATTAACCGTCATAACTAGTTAGTCCCATCTCGGTGAATTTGAGCCTAATAGATATACAGATAACATAATCATAACAGAAGCGGGTAAAGTAGAGCGACAAGTTTTGCAACATAAATGATAAGAACTGATGATGATTTTTATGAACTTAGACACCCATTCACTAATCTTTTTACAATTTAATTATGTAATAACAGCTAAGTATGAATAAGAAAACGAGAATGAATCAATGTCAGACCAACCAATCCCAAACAAAGAGACTTCACTTTAAAAAAATAAAACCAAACGGAAATAATGTGGTATAAAATCAAGAATTTCAATCATCCAGTTTCCATTTTGAAACGTCTACACAGGATTTTCACAGTTTCGTTAGTTAATTTTAAAGTGTCTTCCAAAATTTCTTCCAATCAACGCTACTGAAATACGTTTATTTGATGACAGAAGTCAATGGAAACGTCCAATTTGGGAAGAAAATAAGCTTAAGACTGAGACCGTTGTTGCATACCGAACGTGATACAATTTGAAAAAGCTATTTTTGTTTACATATTTAATTTCTACCTAATTGTCAAATATTCTGATGCTGAAGAATATTTTACCTTTTCATTCTTAGAAGAAACGTTTTTATCTATTTCTTCTTTAAAAAAAATGTTTCGTTTATTGTTAGCTCCAGTTATAGCAAATAGATAAACAGAGCAATTGTGTTTAGCACACAAAGTCAAATTCCAATCATTTATTTTCTCTTCACAAACAATGGCATCATATAAATTTAGACAAGCTTAGAAACTCGTTTGTGAGAGACTGGTGCCTGCACTAGGAATACCTGTATAGCAGATCACCAGGGTCCCACCACACGGTAAACATAATTAGTTATTTAATCAATGTGAAGGGATACAATACAACAAAACAAATAAAACAAAAAGAGAAATGGAAAAAGTGGAAAAACACGAATTTATTAGATTATTTTATTTAAAAAAAAAAAATATAGTTTGCTCAAAATAAAGCAACTAGATGAGCAGAGGAATTGTGTGCTACACAATTCTAACTAATTTAGCACAGTTTAAATACCTACCTACATACATATTAGTGCATTAACTTTACCAACTAATAAGTACGATTACAGAGAAAAGCTCACATTTCATAATGGCATAATGTGCTTAATGCTGTGCATATTTTACAACAGTTTATACTCGGCCGCATGGGAACACGCAACGCAACTCGGTTTCACAAACGTGCCACCGAGGTAAATAAGCTAATTTTTACCTAATGAATGAATAAACGTAGAGACATCCCGAGAAAAGTAGGTACCTATGTGCTTCGGCAATCATCGTCTATCTTCGCAAAAATCTACGAACTACGAACCGTGAGATCTAATACTATTATAGGCTATGGAAGTACTAGCCTATTTTTTATCATGTCATGATTACAAAATTATAGATTAACAACTCTTCACACAACAAATGACGATCTGCAACCAGAGTAAGAAACTCTGTGGAGCAACATTCGTGCTAATTCTGAAACACGAAAATTACTGAAGCGCATATCTTTACTGGTTTAACTGCAATCAATCCCTAATATAGATTAACAAATCTTTACAAAACTTTTGCGTAACAAATGACGATCTGCAACCAGAGTAAGAAACCCTGTGGAGCAACATTCGTGCTAATTCTGAAACACGAAAATTACTGAAGCGCATATCTTTACTGGTTTAACTGCAACCAATAGGTACCTAATTACATAAGGTTAGTTATTGGTTGCAGTGAAGACCACATAAAAACTAATTGAACTGCAGGAGAATGTCATCGGGCGATAAAATTACAATTCATGAAGGCGCCAGATGTAGGCACACAAGTTTATTGCTGATGCGCAAATTGAAAATGGAGGCGGCGGACAATTGCCTCCAAGTTATTGTTTAGCTATTAAAAATTGATGGGAAAATTGATGGGTAAACAAAGGCAGTACACTCCTCTTACCTAGGTGGGGTGGTAACATAAAAAGAGAATGACACTGGTTTTAAAGACTGCTAAAAATAGGGAACGTGAAATATGTTATTTTTCCCTCTTCAATTGAATGAAATGAATGCCTTTGAAACAGAAATAATCATTTCGTTCCTAAGCCTACCTAAAGTATGAATTTAAAGAGACATTTTAGAAGCTAAAAGCATACAAATATAGTATGTAGGTGGTAGGGTATTAAGAAGTAGGTAGGTGGGTACTTTTAAAGATGAAGTTACATTGTCACAGTCTAATACTACATTGAAACTAAATCCTTGAAATTATAACTACAACAGGCACGTGGCAAATTCACGACGATGATTCGTAGAGACATTTTGGCATTCAGCCCGTTGCTTACCAAAAATAAATTGAAGAGATCAGATTGTCAATTGATTCGTCCGAATAATATGCAATGACTTGGCCATCAGTCTAGCGTGTTACTATGCTGTGCCACATAGATCACGGAACACATAATCAGCCTATAATTAATAAAAAATAATAATGTTCTCATTGCTGAGACACAGCCGATCGATTCTGTAAAAATCTCACCGTGAAAAGTTAGGTGAAGTGAGCTGTCAATAGTGTAAATCCCTAGCATTAGTTGGAATGACGGCTCACTCCACGCTCACTTCACCTAAGTTTTCACGGTGATATGGTTACAGAATCGCACTGCAGGTCTCCTCTCCACCACGCGGGCCCCGTGCGGGTTGATAGATTTCATGTTTATTTTATTTTATTTGCTAAGTATACCAACGACCTATTCACTAGAAACATTAACATAATAAGAAATAACATAGTTATGGTGAAGTAGTCATTTACAGGCGTACACAGCACTTACATAAAAAAATAGCTTCTTAAATATTACGTTTGTTGGTAGATCATGGAATCCTGCACCCTAATTGCGTAACACACAATAATCTCAATCTGTATCATGTTAAAGGATATTGCTAATCCATTGCTTCACATGTTCGAAAAAAATGTCTGGTCAACAACGTAAATAACGCAATGAATGTTGTTAAACTGTTAAAATGAAAGCCATTGTCACTGATAGTGTTTTACGAAACTACCCCGCAGGTTGTTCTCTGTTTATAATCATTGTATAAGTACTTCATTTCAATTTATTTCATAAATATCTATGCATGTGTTAAAAATAACATAAATTTTGCTTTTAATGCTTCAAGTCTCTGTGTCAAAATCGAGGATAGTCAGAATTTTATATAACCCTACAGTAAAACGTTAATACAAATATTACCTATCACGTTTATTCCAAAACTTCATCACAATATAGTAGACAATTTTATCGGTGTGTACCGTGTAACGATATTACAACTGTGAGACAACATCAAAGAACAAAGTTGCTGTGGTAGGAATAAACGAAATAATATTTAATATTTCACCAGTACAGTTTCATACATCCGAGATGAAAGTAATGAAAACATGTCGCGGGCAACGAATTTACGCCAGAATTCTTTCTTAGAACCAGCTCGTCTGTTGTTCCTGCAAGAATAATAAAAGTGATATTTGACCCAACCCAGCTACAACAGGGAAAATGTTACGTTTTCATTTGTTTATGTAATTTTCCCTGAACAATTCATTATTATTTATTCTTTTCTTCATGTATGTTATTGTATGCCTAGCTTATACCTATGTATTTTTAATTTTTTTAATGCCTTTTTATTTATGTATCAATATATTGCCAAAGATATATATTTTTAATATGGATGCAGATTTTATAACAAAAGTTTGTAATAAATTGTTCGTTTTTTTTTTCAGAAATAATACCTTCATAGGCCATGTTAAATAATGTAGGCAACAAATAGTTGCGATGCTGATCTGTACCTACCGTCACGATAATGATCAGGAAAGTAAATAAACAACAACAAAGCTGCGTGAACGGTCAATAGCCAAGGAGATAAGTTAAAGTGATCAGAATAATTATGCTAATTTTAAAACCGTTCGGTACAGTAAAAGTCTACTTTCAAATTCTGATCAATTTTGTCCACCGAATGTGAGTACCGGAATTCGAGGCGCATGTTCCATTTTTGTACGTCGACGAAAGCGTTGGAGTATTTATAAATAATTCTTTTTTATCCGTATTACGCCCGCCTCTACAAAGTATAGTATCGATTGGGCGAGCGCTGGCGAGTGAGATCGAGCCGCCCGAAGCATCTCACCGTTCTATTCTCGTATCTTTCGGATCCAAAGGAATTATTATCATCCACGATTATCGGACCGGTCGGCAGTCATATTTCGTTCGATGTTACGACTCGCGTGATCAGTGTACGAGTTATCGATACGTAATTAAAGCCGGTTCACCATCGATATTCACGATTGCCGCTCTATAATGAAGCGATTTACAAACGTCTCAAGATAGCGAGTTGCATCGATTTTTTAAAAATTAATGTACTTGCTTTGTCGAGTAATACCTACCTGTATCACGACAACATTGTAGATTACATTGAGTGAGCTCGTTTAGGAAACATATTTAAAACGAGTTGATAAAGTAAATTGGGTTTGCTCGGTAAAATGTTTTTATAATTCCCCGCACAACTAAGAACAAGATGTGTGAACGTGTGGGGTTCTTAATACTGTTACGATAAATACTTTGGTTAATTTACGTGAATGTTATGACTGTTACCGAATGTTCCCTCTACCTATACACGTGTAATCTTAGCATGGATACGACCCCGTAGAACACAAATTAACTCACTTTATGTACCAAATGTTGCTTATAAATTATGATATCGTATATATCTTTGATTGTTTGAAAGGTGATAGGCACATGCAAAGCTTTCATTTGAAAGATATATTTATTGTTTCTTTTTGTTTATTCATCAGCATTATTTAGTAGTCAGCCTTCAGTATATCACAGTAATTAATGTGTCTTTTTCTCTTGCTTTCTACGCCTGTCTTGTGTTACATTAATAATATGTCATGTCAATATTATTCTCTCGTTTATTACATACAGTACGAAGTGGATATAAATATCGGGTCGGTACACTGATTTGAATAAATTCATAATAGAAATAACCTGCTTGATGGGTGTCCCGCCAATGCAAAGAATAATCTGAATTATTTGACACTTCCCTTTACAATAAAACCGATATATAAGCAAATTTTGTATATAAATTGATATTTATGTCCATTTGCGTGAAGTAGAGTTCATCCCACGACTCTCTCGACAATAAAACTGTTTTAAAATTGTAAATATTGTATACAAAATAAGATATTTAAAAATAAATACCTACTTAAGTAATTGAATCAGTGAGAATTAAGAAGCCTATCTAAAAGGTCAATAGGATACCTACTGATTTAAAGAAAATTGTTTTAAAACAAAAAAAAAAACGAAACGTAAAAGCTACAATTAGGTATGAAAAAGTTACGGTTTACGAGTAATCTGTATATAATTATTAAACACATAGCGTTAATAAATTATATTCATGTTTTAATTCTCAAGATTAGCCTGTCCTTGCTAAGAATTTGCGTCATAAGCCGAAAATAAATGAAAAAGTATTTTTATCTAAAAAAAATGGTAATTATAAAACAAAACTGAACTAGAGTCATACAAAACCCGGATTTGCGATTCAATATTTTATCTACGATCGGTATAAAAGTAAAAATCGTGATTGGATTCCCAAAATTTTGACTAACGGGTACTCTCGGCGCACTAAAAACTTTTTTATGTTTAAATCAGTTTGTATGGGATTTGTCTAATCAGTTTGAAAGACTCCGCAGAAGTTGTAAAATAAACGTACAAACATACTTTTATATTTATCTACGTGGAACTGCACGCTTGCTATACCTACTCCGTAGTTTTTCCAATCATACCGACATAAAATACGAAATTGTTCCCCGTATACGTGTATCAAGTATTAGTATCGTATTCCGATGCTACGTTCTCATATCTTTGTCTCAAGACATTAGGTACTAGGCTCGGAACCAATAGCGGAAGCAGATAGATACTGACGGCTTGCAATAACAATAATGCGGGAACGAAGCTGGGCGACCTGCCAGGGTTCTATCGATCCATACCACAGCACCGCACCAGAAGAACAAGACCTCCCAAAATATATTCCGGATCCCCTTCTTTAAAGTTCCGCTCATGATAGAGGGGGGCGCAGAAGGTCAATGTAATCTGGCCTCGCAGATACACAAGTAGGTCAGAGGGAAAATTTACAAACACTACTCCCCGCGAGTGTGGATTTTTTTTTGCGAAATAAACTGAGAAAATTCTTTCCGGGTCAATGCAAATGGGGATGTTTACTTGATCGAGCAAGATACGATGATATTGAGGTGTATTTTAGTGGAGGGGGAATAGTGCGGGGTGAATGTTGGTTTTGTATACCTAATAAAATTGTAGGGGGGCAAAAATACGACCCGGTTGGAATATTTTTGCAGGAATCATTTGAATAATTATACTGTTCGCTACAAATAATTATGATGTAGATATTGGTATAAATAAAATACTTACCTACGAATCTTTTACATTGATATAAATAGTTTGAGCTTCCAAAACTTCCTTATAAATAATGAATATAATAATGTATTCAAGATTTTTATATTTGATTACAAATTTTACTACTATCTGCAATAAAGTTTCAAAAGATATCACATAGCTTTATACTACTGAAGATATCATCGCCTTGTAAATTGTGTTATATGGTCGCAATTTCTACATATCTGCAATTAACAATCTCAACACCTCGCAAAAGCTTGTAATTGCCTACATTTGGCTTGTTTTTCGTATTTAAATTTTTCCCATCAAAAACGCACCTCTTAACATTATCTAAACACGAGATCTCTTTGTTAAACTGACAGACACATTACATAAAGAAATATTAGGGCCACTTGTAACCAAATTAGATTTTTTTTTAGCAACGTCAATAAATCGTTGGAGCTCAAGTACGAACCGACTTATTTTCGAGTTACGTCAAGTTTGTTCTCGAGATAAGTACTACCTATCCAATCCAACATACCATCCAGTTTTGAAGGACCTATAAAAGGAGGCCGCATTTCCTCATTACGGCTTTATTTTGCTATCTCGGGCGGAGGCGGGGGATATCAAGATATATTGGGCGAATATAAAGGTACTAGAGAAAGGGACCCGTGGGTCGACAATCAAGCGAACTCCAGATAAAATATTTAAAGGTCGCCTTAAATGCTAGCCTTTCTAAACCACTCGAAGCTGGAACCATTTAAATTCTTCGTTTGGGAATGGATTCTGTTTAAACTATGCCATTAGTGACACTTCATTTTGACATTGAGTTGAAATAATTTTGAGTATATTTTCTTTGAAATATGTTGAAGTCAAGGTGTGTTACATAACGCCCTAACCTTTTTGTTGGAGAACATATTTTTTGTTTTTTATGTAACTATTATACTCAGTCCGTGTTTTGGCTTTATTATGATAATCGTTAGGCTAATTGGTAAGAATTCGTTTTAGGAAAACTTTTTATAGAACCAAAATGTTAATGAAAAGGCAATAATTTACAAAAATTAACACGTCTCGTTTGATCACAGCGTGAGTTCAACATCTTGGTTAGTTATGGAAATAGGCTCAATTATGTCCGTAGATATTTTAATTTAACTACGAACCTACACTTTTTCTGCCTACAGATAATTTAAAATTTACTACCTAATAATTAAAAGCATGATGAAGAGACGTTTCAATTTTTAATGCTGGGTATAAATAGCTCTATTAGTGAAACCTTTAGGTAGATACTTATAGCAACGAAAAACAAAGTTCAATAAACAATCTTGAACAGAAATGTTCTTGAAACCCGTCCTTAAACATACAAACCATTACAATCAATTAATGATACACAGTTCAGCAAAACCACTACAAAATAAGCCTTTTAAAAACAAATTCTCGATGTTTATCTAGGCATAATGTTCATATTACTAAAGCCTTTAGTCCAAAGAGTTGTTTTGCAAAAGGGCGCGCTTACTGATCGAAGTCAATACCAGGAAGAAGTAAGGCTAGATACGATCTATAAGTACCTATGTATGTATGTTGATAGTATCTGATAATTACCTACCTAGGTATGTGTGGTATAAGTGCAAGGTACCAGGTGTGGCATATCCAGTTTATATGCCTCGGTGTAATGGAAGTGAACCGTGCTGCTTAATAGGACTGTATAAGAAATGCAAGGCGAATAGGAAATCGATAAATAAATTGTTTCTTACGTATTTGTTTTTCTTCGTTAAATTGCCACGATTATTTTGTAGAATTAAATGTTTGTAAACAAATTATCCAGTTAGTTATATGGTAGAATAATAGGCCTTTTTTTTTGCAAATGAACCAAGATTCCCATGTTAAAAACAAAATGGTTTTTATCTTGGGATTCCTATGTTAAAAACCATTTAAGTAGCTCAATCAATCAATCAATTGAATTGGTGAATTTAAGCGCATATTCACCTGGACAATACGAGTAGGTATTGTAAGTAACGACTAATGATGATCCAAATATTTACCAGTAAATAGCAAAAATACCAACACAAGAAATGTGAAATAAGAACACATTTGTTTAATATACAAATTACATACCTTTAAGGGTTCACAACATGCATGTTACACACGAAAAGGTCATTTTTTCTTTAATAAAACTTGTTTCCAGAGTTTCCGTGTAAGAAAGTACTGCCATCGTGTCATTTGAACTCGTTCCTATCACAGTTTTGACAACTCAACACGCAATAATGAAAACTTCGAAGGAGCAAATTGCTCCGAATTCCTGACATTTATACCACCTTGATGTTTTATCAAATACCTACTTATTAGTATGTAAATTGGTTAAACAGTACTTAGTATGTTAAACACATAAGTATCTGATCGATGAAAAAATGTGCAAGCGGGTCATGCTATCGATAAATACGTAACTTTGTGGGTAGGCAATAAAAATATTTTAACCTAATGTAGGTATATACGCTTGCTGAAAATCGCAAGAACACATGCGTGCATTATTAAAATAAATAATTCAAAATACAATAAACAAGTGAATCGACCGATTGCCAAGTCCATTCCCTTTTCCTACGTTTCCCTCAAAGCCTAGCCGAAACCAAACTAGTGGTTGTAGTAAAGAAATATACTGTCACGGGATTCTGTTCTCTATTCTGATGTCTCAAAGGTTATATTTAGCGTGGTAATTGTTTTTTGTATGGGTTATTTGCGTTGCGTAGGCAAGTTTTGCGTCGGCAGTGACTGTCCGACGGCACGCAATATTGCGTGCTCTAAAGCCCGCCCAAATTGCTTGTGTTTCTACCTGTGGTTTCAGTTCTATAGTAACTTGACAACGTTTATACTTTGTTACATTTGTACGTAAATAGGCTTAATTAAATACCTATTGCTGATAATTTGTACGGCGAAGTGGGAATTGTGTATCGTTTTTGTTATCTATGTGTGTTAGGGGAGCATAAAGTATTATTTATAACGTTAGGTGCTTGAAATGTTGTTAATTACCTTATATTTTTTTTATTTATACTCAAAGAAAATATACCATAAAGCACTTTTGTAAATTAATAAGGAGAATAAACTAAAGTTAATCAATAAATACAACATTTCTATTAGGTGATTTATAGACTAGGTTGTAGGTAGTAGTTACCTACCTATCTATCCATGTTTTGTTTAGTTAGTAGTGGTTTTTGTAATGTTTGTAATAAATAAATATATCTATTTTATATAGAGAATATCATCCTCTTGTTAGTAGTTGTAAGTATGAAAACTGAGATTTGATATTGTATTTCCAAGAATAGAAATCAACGAAATACTTACCTAATGACAAAAAAGTATTGTCGATTCGTATCTTAATAACAATTACGCCTACCAATCCCCTGCTTCATTGGATTCTAAACAAGGCGCACTATCAATGCAGGCGCCACATCTAAACTAAATAATAAATGCAGGTAGGTACACGACCACCAAATTGTTTGCCAAAATAAGGCCTGACACATAACATAGCAACCTGAATGTTAATTGGATACCGATGATTGCAGCTCTACTGTTTGAATACAAATATTTGTTTTAATTGCTTTGTATCCTGTCACGATTTTGTTGAAGGATATCTTGGATCTATATACAAAATATAATATGCTGTAGATACATAGTAGGTACCTATATTTACACCTACATATTATATGTATACAATAACTTAAACAGCCTTGCCTAAAATATCTAATACACATAAAATTATCAGGAATTACTTAGGTAACTGAGCTACAAAATGTAACTTACTATTGTGAAGAAGGTAAGTATCCTACTGTATCTAAGATGCTTATTTTACACTACTAAGGGCTGACTTTTCTATCGCCAGATAACTTTTATTCCAGGAATAAAATTGACGTTTGACAGTTTTTGTATGAAATAACTGTCAAAATTTAAAAATGATTCCTTTTGAAAAATCAGCCCTTACTTTTAAGTATTTATGTAAGAAAGACTTGAAAGAAGAGACTTCCAAAATGAAGGTTGAGGTAAAAAATTTAAATAGTGCAGCAATGGGTTTCAGTTTTTTTCAGTTAAATTGCTTATACTCATTTTCCCTGAAATAACAACACTGCGGTAATAAAAAAATAACTGTTAGATCAATGAAAAATATATTATGGTACACCTACGATGCATGCCTTTCATAATGTAGGTACCAACTGCATAAGCAGTTACAGTCTTTATTATTCCCACGGCTGGGACATAGGCCTCCTCTCTGTGAGAGGAAGTGGGCCATAATCCACAGCGCGGGCCCAGTGCAAGTAGGTAGATGTCACATGTCTTCGAATACCTACTTTTATTTATATATTTTTAATTGTTTAAGGTGCAGCTTTAAGTAAGTACTTATGTTCACAACTTCATAGTAGCTAGTCATATTATTTGCATAATTGTTGAATTATAATAATTATCAATACCTAGTGAGTTCTACTTTGTAACAAAATCGTTTAATAAAAACCTTATTAACCTACCTAGTTTAATAATCAATTTATAATAAACTATTATTATATACCCATTGAGTATGGTCAAGAAAAAAGAGCAGGTTGTTATTGTTGCATGTTTACGTTTACATTATCGATGTTCTTACACAATAACATTAATTAATAATTGATTTGTTTACGAGTTTTTGTACCTACTTATATTTATTTTAATAATTCGATATAATTATTTGATTAAAAATGATTCCATTGAATGGATATTGACTACCTTTACACATTCAAGCATAATAAGCCTATAATGTTCCCACTGCTGGGACACAGGCCTTGTCTCTGTGAGAGGAAGTGGGCCGTAATCCACCACTCTCCCATCATGCTCTCCTTTACACATTGGTAAAGTATATTTATATCCTAAATATTAAAAGGTTATAAATGGAAATCAGTTGGTAAGTATGTAGATACACACCTATTTAATTTACTTTGTCATTGCCGTTTCAAATTACTACGGATTCTGGTTGTGTAACCTATTAGTTACTTACCTATTCTATATAATATTATAAATAAAGGTACCTAAATAGTTATTGCTATGTATAAGTTAATTACACAGTAGTTTAAAACTTTAATAGTTTGATATGACTTTTGGTATTATTAACAAGACGATTGTTTAGATTGAATTGGATAAATGTTATATTTTTTAACAATTATTGACTCAGTGTAAGTAAAACCTATATCAGTAGGTTAAGGCTCAATGTTCACATAATAAGGTAGGTTAAATCTTAATTTATACAAATTGCCAACACGTGTAGATAAATAAAAAATCTTTGTCATAAATTTTTATTAAGTCATACAATTCAATACCAAGCTCATAAACTAGGCTATTAATGGGTTCATAACATTTCTTACTCTGTAATTAATTAAACGCTATTCTCACCGATAAAACCACTTTTTCCTTGACACTTCGTTATCACCTCACCGTACACATACACAACAGACACTTATAAAGACTTTATCATTTACACACACACTCGCTTTTATTACAAACTCACGGATTGGTGATTAATTTTAACAAACATACGCGCTGTGCAAGCCGAATAATCGTACTGAGACGCATTCCCGAGTAATGTTGTTCGGTTATTTTTGAAATAAGAGCATTAGTAAAAACCAATGTCACACCACTATTGTATATTTATATTACCCTATAAACGGATCTTCCCTTATAGTATTGTGCCCTTAACCCTTTGCACATAAAAAGGTAACGTTTTTACAATGAGTTTTTACTCTACTTTTTACGGGTTACCGCAGTTACGGAACAAAGTGGTGGTCATTATTAGGATAAAGATTATAAAAAATTACGGTATTCATCGCTGTTTTGAGTAAAAAATTGTAACAGGCTTCGCTTAGGGCCTGAGTGCTAAAAAATTGTGCTTTACATTTTTTTCTTGATGCATTTGCCGTTACTTTGTTTTTTGGTAAGCTAAACGGCAAATGTTTGGTTTTTAATATCTTTAGCGAAATATTAAATAAACAATTTAGTATTGTTATTTAACATTAATTTATTATAAGTAGCATGTTTGCAACATGCTACTTGCCGAATTAAATAAGGTAAGGTATTCAATTCACAGATAGGCCTATCTTTACAACAACTATTTAGATGTATTCACAATTTTAATGTCTCTCAATGTCAAAATCTTTTATCAATGAAATCGTTTGGAACAACGAATATTATGATGACGAATAAACAAAAAATCTCTTTTCATTTCACTGTAAGAATTAAAAACCTAAAAACATTCAAAGGGATTCTACATACCTATTAGTCAATATTAAAACAGTTTGGGAATTAGTTAGTCTGCAGTCGAATCTTTGGTTTTTGTTTCTTAATTGATAAATGATAAATTATTTTATTTATGTAAGTAGGTTTGTACAAACACTATTTTATTTTTATTTAAAAAATATAGATGATGTCGGCCACTGAAATACTGGTATTCAGCTGCATCCGGTTAGACTGGAAGCCGACCCCAATATAGTTGGGAAAAGGCTAGGCAGATGATGATGAGATGATGTCGGCGTTTCCTATCTTACTACTCTGACAAGAAAGGCCGAAACAAACTCAGTGGTCACAGTCTCTTTTAAAGTCCAGACTTACTCTTGGTCAGATCATGTATGTGTCCATGTATTAAGTACCTATACACCTATAATACTATTTATCCTTTTCATTGTCGTGCCATTTTACATAACCTCAACGCAGCACGTGTGTCCTTCGTCAATAAATCTCAATGTGCATATTTCTTTTTAAACTATTAAATTTTATCTTTCACACCATCCATCTTATCTTAAAAGTAGATCTGCCCTTTTGGTTTTAAACGTTTTTAAAAACCCTCAATAAATAAATCATTTTTAGAGCTTAGTGATTTTTTTAAATCAGATTTTTATCTTTAAAAAGTAGGTATTGTTACATATAAAACTCTTTATTTTTAATTATCTAATGAAGAAAAACCTCTGCAATTCGTTAAGATATAGTCCCTATATCCAGTTATTGCATGAAAATGATGAGGCTCTCCCTACCTACCTCAAATACCTATCTGAAATAATAAAGTCATAGGCAGCCATATATAATTATGTTGCTGTTGTATTCTCCTTCCAAAACAATGGGCAATTATGACTAATGAGGATTTCAATCCTTTTGTATTACTATAGTCTATTGTTTAGGTATTTAAAACTCCGTTTGTCCTCTTTTGCATCTCTTTAATTAATTATTTCTTACTTCCGTATCCACATAGCTGCGTCTAATTGATTAGTAAAATAATCTTGTCTGTACTGCTCTTGAAACTTCTTCTAATTATATTGAAGTTAATATTGTTTATTGTTCTTATATTAATTATGTCAAAAAAATTGCATCATTACCTTTACATAAACAAAACCGATTTAATTATCTATCTACATATTTTTTCTAATCAATCAAGTGTTCCTGGATTTGTTTGGCATAGCTCAAATTTCTCCCGTACAAAGAAAATTCCAAAAACTTTAGACAGGTATAAAAAAATATTATGTACTTTCATGTCACAAGAATTTCAACCAAACAAAGGTACTTATGTAAGTATTTTTTTGAAGTCAATGATTTTTGAATAAAAACGTTTCAAGGCAGCAGAAGAAAAATAAATTCAATTACTTACGAACATTTCCGAACCTTTCATCCATTTCCTATCCCAATCAAAGATATAAAAGGTATGTTACCCAAGAAAATATAAAACGTTAATCAGTTTTACATAGGTAGGCTATCGTGATCTTTCACATAAGATATCCCGATTTACCTCACGGCCCTCCGGTTTTTTTAGGTTTGGTTCTGTGTGTGTGTTTCTAAATGGCAACACGGGAGGGAGACATTAACTATGTGTGCGTGAGCTTGCTACGAAGTTCCGCCACTCCATACGAGATGGCGCTGTTAGTTCGAAAATTGTAAGTGGATGGAAGTATGAACTTTAAATTCTTAAAATTTTATTTATGGGTATCAACAGATTAACAATTTGCAAGTTTTGTTTGTGATTAATAATTTAAAAGCAAAGTTATACTTTTTATTGATTAATAATTATAATAAAACACAAACAACTAGAAATCGCTGCAAAGAGAGTTATGTATAAAATTAATAACATTTGCTCTTTTTAGTCATTTTCTCTTACAAGATAAAAATATTTCCAATAGAAAAATAATAGATTACACAACCAAATGAACTGAAAATAATTTCTGTTCAAGAAAATCATACACAGTGCTGCCACCGATACTGCGGCAAAAGCCGGAACTAACGACCGTTCCTCTTCGATTGCCATCACGTAAACGATGTCGCCTTCCACGGAGCTATAAAACGTAACCTATTAACTTTAAAGACCTTTTTGCGATAACCAGCGACTGTCGCTTACGGCAATTTGGTATCAAGTAAACGCTTAATAGAATACATTCATGATTCTTTAGAAGTTTCGCGCCAAAAGTTTTTTAATGAGAATTAAGATTTTTCACTTTAAAAAGTAGATAACTTTTTAAATCATAAAATGTAAAAGGATTTCACATTCCTTTTAACATTGACAGCTAGCAAAATTAGTAGGAAATGTATTGACTCAGGTAATCCTTGATTTTTTCAATAATTTTAATTATTTCCATGAATTTATACTACTCTAATAAAATAAATATCTACTATCGCCTATAGCGCGTAGGTATTTATTTTATTGAAAAATGAGCTAAAAATGCAAAAAATAAAAAACGCGGTCAACCCTAGCGCATCATCTTTAAGTTTTGCAACAATACCTGATATAAATAACCATTATTGTACGTAACGTTTAAAACAGGCCAAGTGCGTGTCAGGCCACGCATAGAATAGGGTTCCGTAGTCACCCATAATTCACCAAAAAATGTTTTCGTGGTAAATACACATATTCATGCAAAGTTACATTTTTCTAGCACTAACCGTTTGAAAGGTAAGCCGAGGACGGATGGACGGACATGACGAAACTATAAGGGTTCCAAGACATGACCTACGGAACCCTAAAAAGAGAAAGTTGGAAAATGATAGCAGTCTTTTTTACTAAACCGAGGTTCAATATTTCAATCTAATAATCCGAGGCTTAGAAAAGTTATCTATTTACCCTCTAATGACAAAACAAACGAACTGTGACCTGTGAGTGAATTGTGATAGAATATAAAGTATAGAATTTAGTTAGACAGAACCTCTTTGGTACCTACCTTATAAAGCTGTTTAATTGGGTCAGGAGTTCAGGATCAAATTTTTGACGTAATTGCACAACGGAAATCACAACGGAATGACGCTGACGATACAAACAAAATGCTAAAATGACAGTAAAACAACATGGCGGCTCCGGAATACATGGCCAATACTTGAAGCCAATCTTGCCATACTAAATAGTCAAGAAACTTCTATCATAGATTTGTAAGTTTCAAGAATTTTGGGATATATGTAATATTACCTTGTATAAATTATAATAACGATATTCATTGTGCTTTTATCTATTAAAACGATTACTAGTGTTTATGAGGCTTTATTAATATTAAATTATAAATGATAGGTTACGTTAAAAAAAAACAGCGACCATAATATTCTTAGGTAGTTTAGCAGGACATGTATATTCTAGAAAGCGTAGTCAAAAATTTGGTCCTGACCCAATTACGCACTCATTGTAATTGAGACAGGCCGTTGTCCAGCAATGATTGATAATTTTAGACTTCATACCCCTCCGTGCCTCGGAAAGCACGTTAAGTCGTTGGTCCCGGCTGTCATTCGTGGATCTTTGACAGTCGGTACGGGTAGTCAGAAGCCCGTAAGTCTGACAACCAGTCTTACCAAGGGGTATCGTTTTACCCAGTAACTGGGTTGTGGAGGTCAGATAGGCAGTCGCTCCATGTAAAAACACTGGAATTTAGCTGCATCCGGTTAGACTGGAAGCCGATCCCAACATAGTTGGGAAAAGGCTAGGCAGATGATGAGATGATGATGACAAAAATGGGAGGTAAGCGATTTGATGGACCATTTAGCTAGCAATATTTGAGTGAAACCAAAAGGGGTAAGTAGATGGACTATTGAGCAAGCCCATTTTTGACTGATGATGTCAGTTTGAGGGTCCAGCCTATAATTGGTGGTCAGGAGTGAGTCAGGAGTCTGTAGTCACTGCTACCTAACCAGTTGGCAGAGCCTTGTGTTGTAGTCTGCCTCAGAAATATATAGGTATAGATCAACAAGAGTTCATTTAATGGTCAAAAATCTTTGTTCCTTGCTTAATATTGTATTAATTTGTAGCCATAAAACATAATATATTAAACATTGGGTACTTAATTGTAGCTACCTATTCCTCTTCTCCTTATAGTATTGATGATTCAAATTCGTCTAGCATACACATTGATACTGTATTATGGAACATAAATTTTAGATCAATCAAATGAGTTTTAGCCGTTGTTTATGAACCGTACATGCTTTTGAGGCTGACTGAAAAAAAGGAAAAGTATTTATTCGGACTCACACAAGGAGAATACAAACTAAATAGAATGACTGACTATCCCAATCCTAGAAAAATAACTCAAATAAAAAGCGAAACGACATAGGTTGGTGTACAAATTGAAGATTGTTTTAATAGTTTTTTTTTTTGTTTTTTTTTTTGGGTGCTGATACTAAAAATTTAAATATAAGATGCCAGTTATTTT
Organism: Apamea sordens; assembly: GCA_945859715.1. Taxonomy (NCBI): domain Eukaryota; kingdom Metazoa; phylum Arthropoda; class Insecta; order Lepidoptera; family Noctuidae; genus Apamea; species Apamea sordens. The sequence continues at coordinate 12,993,742 of OX243996.1, read as the reverse complement.
AATTTGTTTTTTTGCGTTTTTTGTCATCAGTGTCATTTTCATGATTTTCAGAGATGCTGATGCTGCCAAACATGATGATCGTTTTGGATTATAAGACGGCGGTGTTTTCAAGTGGGTTAACAGGTAATAGTATAGTGTATCAATTATTCTCGTAGGCACCAGTTTCATGCCAAGACAGTTAATTCAGTATCCACGATCCGTTAAAAGAGGTTCAGTAGCAAGATGCCAAAAATGAAACCCTGGATTTCGTCATGTCATGTCTGTCCGTTCGTCCGGATATCAGACAGCCATATTAATCGGAGACTACTTACATTATATTGATGAAAATTGTAAAGAAGGTGTATTGTGTGAACCGCCAAACAATGATGTAGGTGTTGTTACATTACGAAAATAATAATAATGAATAAGGCAATAATTAATAAGCACTGCCCATGTAAACGAGGGGTGAAAAAAAAAACAATGCCCAAGAGTGTGTTATTGGATCCCATAATTAAAAATATTATTGACTGCTATTTAAGTTAATAGTTTTGAGATATGGGATTAGGTAAATGGTTTAAAAACACGGAAATAACTTTGTTTTCAATAGATTAGAGAAATAATATCTTTACTACTTACTTACTATTTTTACTATACTATACCTTTTTCTGACGTTGTAAAAATAAGTTTGTATCTATTTTTTATTTATTTACTGTGCAACCGTTGATATTCATCGCGACTATGGAACTTTTCACTGTGTGTGGTCCGACACACACAAACGAAAACAATTCCTAATAATTATCTAAAAGTTATAGAAACCAAAACTTTGATAGTTTTTGTTTCTATAACTTTTCAACTCATACAACTACCAGAAAAAAACTAAATCTATTAAGTTTACCTCATGTCAGACTAGTAAAAATTAGTGTGCTCATAAAGGGTGAAAAGTTGAATCCCGAAGATACCACAGTGTTCTCAGGCATAACTTTGGATGCCAAGCTTCAATATGGATACATTTTCGAAAAAACTTAACTCTGCAGCACTCGCCGTTACAAAAACATTTTTACAATAATCTTCCTAGCCACATTCAACAACTATTAAAATCTTATATAAAGCGGAAACTATGCCAGAAAGCCTTTTATGCTATTAAAGACTAAATTGAGGACAAAGAGATGATTGTGGAGAGGATTGTGCTGCTCCAATAAATTTACACAAAAATAATCTTGATTTCTTGGTGCATTTGTTTTCTTTACACTATTTTACATATTAAATGACGTGAATATTTACTTTGTAAAGTATAATATTATTTAAATTATTCTGAATGTGAGAACTATGTGGGTCACTGTTTTTTTTCTGTCAGTTTGTTTTAATTTTACTCTGGCAGTTTGAGTAATTTATGCGGCCTACCCAAAAGTCCGTATTGTTCGTCGAATCGTTGAGCTCCTTAAGTTTTTAGTTGAGCTGCACAATAATTGATAAATGCGTGCACTGGACAGGTCCACTCAATCTGTGTGTTCCTTTCCTCAAAAGACCATTTCAGATACAAATCTACATGGTTTTCACATGATCTGACCAAGATTATATCTGGACTTTAAAAGAGACTGTGACCTTTATGTTTGTTTCGGCATTTGTTCTCAGATTAGTCAAATAGGAAACGGAATCTAAATTTTAAAATATGATTGACGTGGTTGGCCGTAAATAATAATAGTATCTTAAATAAAATACATAAAACATAAATTTAATAAATTTTGAACAGCAAGCGCATTCCGAATATAGAAACAATTCGGCGCGAAATTTTCTACGCCCACCGCTGGCTGGTAACTACGAACGTGCATACACGTAACTAAATTACCACCTGCGAAACTGATTTGGAAAAGAAACTTGAAAGATCCCGAAGCTACATCAAATAGGATCATCTGAAGATGGGGTCAAAATTAAATATTGCGTAGCACTTGCTACGGCGTAGGCATCTGCTACGAACATCCTAGTTACCCTCTTGACCTTTTCACAACTATTGGGATTGGATTTTTGTCAAGCAACAATGCAATATTATTATTTTAATATGATTATAATAACGAATAGGTACAGTCACCAAAGGAGATAAGTAACCAGGGTCGTCGGATTTTAGGAAGTTTATTAAGAAACCGCTGGATGTTTTCGGTTGAAATTTGATTTGATAAATTAACTGTTTGTTTTCTATTAATTCAATTAAATTTTATTCGAAAATATATTATGCCTACTGGCTTCGGCCAGTTTTCAGATTGTATGGGACTATTATGTCTATATACAACTTCGGTTTTATCTAATGATTTCCATATCTACATGGAGGCGTAAATTTATACTTACGTAAAAATAACGTGGTCTATTTTATTTTCAGGACTCACTGAAAAGACCGAATCCAGCAAAAAAACCCAGCCTCCAACGATAACTAACTAGTGATATTTTTTGTTTAAATGAATCCAAAAAAATTTAAATAATGTTATTAGTACGCACTAATTAGAAACTCAAGAGGGGCTCTCAAGACACGTAAAGAAAGGAAGATAGTGCCTACTACCTTGACAATGATCTACCATATATCATCCCACCGCTGGGCCAAGGCCTCTCCCCATGACTTCTAGCTCTTTCGATCCAGAGCTAAAGTGGACCACTGGTCGTTTGTTGTATGCAGCTTGTCCCGTCATCTTCTACGGGGTCTGCCGCGACGCCTTCCAGCTGTGTCAGAGCTCCACGTGGTGGTTATTTTGGCCCACAGTTTAATGGGTATACGGCAGTCGTGGTCAGCCCAGTCCCGCTTCAGCTTAGCGGCTTTTTAAGCAACGTCAGTTATTTGTGTTACATTGCACGTTGGCAAACTTTAAGTTTGGACTTTTGAAAGTTTGTCAAAGACCAAGTCTGGGATCCATACGTCAGAATGGGAAGGATGCACATGTCCATAATTTTTTCATACGTTTTTGTAATGACTAAATTAACTACAGTTATCAAGAAGGTGCATCTAGTCAGTGTAAAGAAGTAATAATTAAAATGTATTGTGGCTATGTTAGGTTAATAATGAAACATAATGAATATTATTGGGATATGGGTATTTTCAAACTAAGAGGTGATACAATTATAAAAAATGCTCAAAAATTATGTTGTTGGTATTACCAACTTACATATTTAACGGTTATAGTTATGATTTTATTTATGGGCACCCTGTTTGTGCTTAATTATATCTACTTATTTATTTTTACCTGTGACTCAAGCATACTTGTGCATGTCCATAACCCGGTTATTGTTGGGTTATGGATATGCACCAGTGTCTGTGCTTACGGTTAACCATTACCAACGCCACAATACGAATTTATTTGTATGAATTTCTAACTGCCTCTCATAATATAAGAAAAAAAAAAGTTTTATGTTTGTCTCACTGATTATGATCTGTCGTGCATGTCATGTCATGAAAATAGACATAAAAAGGTGGATTGAGTGTGAAGTAGTTATACTTAATTAAGATGACTTGAAACCCCGGCAGATAAATAAGACAATGGATGAGAACATACCTAGTTATACTTGAGAATATGAAGATATGATTACTAAAAATCAACAGGTGCTACAATAAAAATAGAATGCCAAAAATATCTCAAGCCAAAATATTAGCCATCAAGGTGGACGAGTGATACAGTCTAGGATCTGCGGATTTTCTTCAATTTGATTTTAATTATAGTTTTGCATTAATAAACAACCGTGTCCGGTGAGGACATGCGTCAGGTGGAAGGGGAAAATCAGCCCTTTCTTTTTTTCTGGGCGTTGCGGAAGGTAGTGTCAGACTTTTACTGACTAAAACCCACCCGTGTTCCTTCAGTTGCCTGTGCCAAGGGCCATGGTATCTCTTTCGAACAACCCGCAGCCCTGGCGGCATCGGCCCTAGCGGGCCCCGTCAGTTCGTGCTGACATCTCTTTGAGGCGCGCGAGGAACACAACGCGCCGTCGACCCGGGCCTGGTCCTTACCGGGCGGCGAGCTCTTACCGGGCGGCGAGCTGGAAAATCAGCCCTTAGATGTGTTTTATGTTTTTATATAAGAATAAACCTGAATACAGTATTCTTTTTACTTTTCCTCTGACTTCAGCTCTTTTATTCCCAAAAAGATATTTATTTATGTCTTTTTTTTATTTAATTATTTTTAAATTTTATTGTTATATTTCTGATGATTGATGTTGTAGTGATTATAATCACATTTATAAATGAGAAACTATGTTTGTTTGGATGTTTGTTTGGATGTTTGTTAATGAATTACTCCTCTATGAATTTAGATGACATTTGACCCTTAACCTGGGTTAGGACAAAGAACTTTTATTCCGGTAGTATATGTTTTACCTAAAATCTAGATAGTAATTTAATGAGAAAATGTTAGGAGTTTCAAGTAGAAAGTCCAATGAGCTACAAATATCATGGAAACATTTTTCATAGGTAACTGTTACAATTTTTTTTTAACAATAGGTAGATTTCAATATAAACCTTAAAAAAGATACCCATAGAAAGTTTTATTATGATTTTCAAGAGTTAAATCAAACAGTTCTCTATCCCTGCCAAATTCAATACCTTACCAAAATGTCAGTTACATTTCCTTACCTAGCAAGCTTCTGTGGAAGAAAACCATTATTTGACATAATAGTTAGTTTTTGTCATAGTCTGGCAGTTTGAGTAATTAATGTGGCCTACCCAAATGTCCTTTCTTTGGTATTGTTCGTCGAATCGTTGAGCTCCGTAAGTTTTGAGTTGAGCTGCACGATTTCTGACAAATGCGTGCACTGACTGGACAGGTCCTCTCAATCTGTGTGGTTCTTTCCTCAAAAGACCATTTAGGTATTCATATGATCCAGACATAAGTCTGGACTTTAAAAGAGACTGTGACCTCTGAGTTTGTTTCGGCCTTTCTTCTTAGACTAGTCAGATAGGAAACGCCGACCTCACCTAGTTTTAAAATATGATTGACGTGTAAAAGTGTTTGTACAAAACTACTTACAATAAAAAAAATCAATACTCACCATAGGTAAAGTGAAATGTGTTTAGGGAGAATTACGGTGAATGAACGAGGAGTGGAAACTACCCTGGTAATACTTGTTTGACATGAACTTCAGTTGTATGCATGTCCTCAAGACATAAATGTTCTAATAATCGTTGAATGAGTTGTTGCAGTGATTTATACTTTTGTAAACTTTTAGGGGTTGTATTTACCGATGGTAATATAAATATCAAAGTGATTAGGTAGCTTACAATTTTCTTTGGTTGGCTGAGGCTAGAATTTTGTAAGATAAGTCATTACTTATTGTACAGTCGTTACGGGTAGTCAGAAGCCCGAAAGTCTGACAACCAGTCTTACCAAGGGGTATCGTATTACCCAGTAACTGGGTTGTGGAGGTCAGATAGGCAGTCGCTCCATGTAAAATACTGGTATTCAGCTGCATCCGGTTAGACTGGAAGCCGACCCCAACATAGTTGGGAAAAGGCTAGGCAGATGATGATGAAGTCATTGCTTATTGTGTACGTATAATAATACAGACTCCATAACCATGAATTTAACACATGATTCTAAAGAAATTAGGGTAGCAAATTTTGGACGTTATCAAAAAAAAAAACACAGCTGTTACATAGAAAAGTGTAATACTTATGCAGTCAAAATGGATGGAACAGAAAAATTTTGCGCGTCGATATCACTGCCACCGTGTATAAATACATTTATTTCTATTATTATACGTACACGTGAAGTGAATCATTGAAATTCATGAATATATTAAAACCTATTTATCAAACAGTTACGTACCAATGTATATCTAGGTATCTATATATATATGTAATACAATCTACAAATTTCAAAATATGTGTTGAATTGGGCATCGTGAAGGGTATCATGTCTTTCTTATACCTAATTTAGATACCTACATAAAATCCCTACAGCTGGTAGGTATAAAAAAGTGTCAAAACACATGTCTTCTGTTTTTATTACTTTATATGCATATCATGCACATTATCACATGCAAGGCAGTATTTCAATTTCATCTAGAAACCTACATACTTAGGGAACCTAATATCTATTACCTGAAGCTCTGCATGCATTGCATGTAAACAAAATATTAAAACATGACTGTATTTTTTTATATTTATGTCCCTCTTATGTCAAAAGAATTCATGGAAGGCAGCAGTACCAATTGTTTTTATAATAAGTAATACGTACGAATATAATAATGAAGCTACGCAAAGAAAATTGACATTGTGATATCTAAATTGTTAGCCGGTAAAACTACTTTTTTATACGTTTGATTTCCATCTTACTGACATCTAGGTACCATAACAGCCTTATTTTGATACAATGCGATAAATGCACCTACTTATTCTACTTGTATCCCTTCTAATGAGATTAATATACCTATAAGGTCACAGGTAACCCTCTCCTTGAAGTTATTAAGTTAAAAGTATGGCAAGGATGGTAAGGCATCTAATAGCTTCAGTAACCGTGGAGTTTCTTGCCGGCTCTTCTCCATAGGAAACGACGAATTGGAACCGTCAACCTAGCTTCTGAGTTTCATTAGTGTCCATGTAAGTTTGTGTGAAATAAAATATTTCGATTTACTTAGCTAAAAACTATGCCAAGGTCTCTAAAAAGTGGAAAGGAACTTTGAAATAATTTCAGTGCTGCTAGCAAAAGGCAATAGAACTCAACAACTATAAATTGCTCATTTCTAGCTACCTACTAAGGCAGATATCTACCTAACAGATAAAAATAGCGTTGTGTGTTACAGTTTTAAAACTAACTTTAGTGAATTGTTGTATACACATGCTTTTATGAATTGATTATTGTTAAAATCCACTCTTGCCTCTAATCAGTCATAACAAAGCAATACATACTCATATTTTGTAGGGCCTACCCTAGGTACTTGAACCTATTAATAGGCTAGGTGCCTATTAATAGGTAAGTACAGGTGTTACCTACATAATATATCTAAACAAGTATTTTTATTAAGTAGGTAGGGTTATTAAATAAGTGCCCCATGGTACCATTTTACACTATTTTACTTAGGTAGTATCTAAGTACCTACCATTGTTAAGTCATAAAATTTTCAGCTGAAACAAAACTCTTTGGGGAATAAACGGGTAGGTATGTACCTAAACGAAAATAATTAAAACCTAGGTACCTAGGTAATAACTACGCTCATAATCATAAATGAAAATAGTGTTGCAAGATTTTCATTAAAAACAAAAAGAAAAACGCAGTATAGATATTGTTTATGTTACTTTAACTTAACGGTAAAAGTAGCCTGCTTTATAAAATTGTTACCTACATACGAAAATTACCTATGTAAATATTGCGTAGCTATAAAATATGGCACTGAAACTGAATATCTACCAACAAGAATTACCATACAAATTTTACAGCACCAGCCGGTATAATTCAACAATTTGGCTGCTTCATCCACTAAAACCCAGAGTTTATTCAAATAATACCTATAGAGTACGGCAGTTTCCTTCCATACCACCATAATCGTACTTTAACACTGCGATCCTACTAAACGAGGAACTAAACCACACGCTCCGCCTATTTCATGATGGTGGTACTTCTACCTCCTTAACATCCCATACAAACTGTCACTACTAACAGACATCTGTTTATCTCCCACCGAACGAGATATCTACATATAACACTACACGCAACAAAAAGAGATGGCAGCTATCGTGCGAGAGAGATAACTATATTTCAAGGTGCACGCCGCAGCGGCAAGGTAACATCTTTAACAGAAACTAAATAAGAATCATTTGCATTGCAAGTGCAACCTTATCACTGAGTGAGAGGGTTGTATTTAGTTCGCGCGAATGCACGGACTCTATCATTCGAATGGAGGCCGACGTGAAGAGTAGAGGTATAGTCCGGGTGCATAAATTAGACAAGGATGGAGAATATATGGAATTCACTGGCCGTGTTGCAATAAAGTTTTATCCAAATTCTCAGTTAGGTAGTTTGTAGTGCGCTTAAAAGATGGCGCTACGCATATTATTCAACTGATTTAGTGGAAATAAATAATGATTTTTTCTTATTTACTGTGGTAAGCATTCAAATATTTTATATTTACGTTAATTTTCTAAAGAAAATCATGCTAAAGCTTACTAAAAACATGCTTAAAAATAGGAAAAATAAATCAATTTCTGCGCTCTTTTCTTGAAAACTAACAAATGCAATAAATTCACGAAAACTACGAGAAATGCAACTAAATTTATTAAAAGACACTTATAGGCTGATAAGAAGTCTACCTGCCTAATAGTATCTATTTTCATTTTATGCCTTAATTTTCTTACTAACTTAAGTACCAGCGTGAGTATGTAGGTATGTAGCATTGGTATTTAACACTTTTCTATTAAAAGTTGACTGAAAAAACGTACAAATCATCTCAAATGCTTAGAAAAAGAAGTTTAATTCATAAATGCTTGGAAAATGTGGCACACTTCCGGGAAAATATATTTTGACGATAAAATCGGACTTTCCTTTGATTTTATTTATTAAAACAGCTCTAAAATATTATAATCCACTGATAAATGGACAGATGCAGTTATTTAGGCATAGAATTAGTTAGAAATGAGTCAGTTTTAGTCACAAATCACGTGTTAATCAAAAAAACCGGCTGAAAATTTCACACAAAAGCATTTAAAACATAGCATGCTGTCGAAACAAAGCGACATCTATCAGAAATAATTTTTTGAACACTCGTAGAGCGTCGTTCCGCGTAAAATATTCAAATACAGTACTCACAAATTGTTTTTGTGCGTCGCGCAAACGTCAAAGTTGGTGATAACACATCACGCGAGCGCGCCGCGACGACGCGCGTTCACGTCCGCGTCACTACACCGACGACCAACGAAATAACCTTGTTTTTACACGAAAAAACCCGAGTATTCACACAAAAAACACCTTCATATTTCGGTAAAAGTACGGAGCGAGCCGAGATGTGTCGTCCGTGGCCGCGTTCGCATCTAAACGGCCCGAGTTTTATGTTAGATTACAGACGTAACTTTTATAGATCCTCGGTGCTATATAACGCGGTGGGCGGGTTCAGGGGAGTGTGGCCCTTACGTGGTGAGAGCAGAGGCTATAATGGCGTGTGTTGGTCGTTGCACGGGTGTCATTAAATGTCGCGCGACGAGGGGCGAGGGGGGTGGAGGTGTGCGAGTAAAGTTTTGGGTATTGATTGAATATGAGACGGATTAGTGGCTAATGATCAACAATTGGGTGTTGGGCGCCTTAATTGGCGCTGTGTTTGTACAGGGTGTGCCATACCACGCTTACATCTACCCCTGCCTACGCTACAATACTACAAAGTTACATACCTATTTATAAAGTAGGTATCTAGCGCCAAGGTCGTAAAATACTAGAATGAATGGCTTGAATGAATTAAATACCTACATGGAGAGACGCTACTTTTGTTTTCAAAATAATCCCACACGCTTTTAACACACTTTTGTGAATTCATTATGTTCTAAATAAAAGTATGTTTAAGTCCTATAAGAAAAAGTATTTAGTTAGTCACCTATCTACCCACTTAACTCACGATAGAGATAAGAATTTAACAACCAGCCTTATCTACAAATATTTATAGTTTAAATGCACATAAATCTTTTTCTTGAAAATCATAATAGATAATAATAGCTATATCTGTACTGATAAATCTGATAATCTAATACTGATAAATCTGCATAACTATAATCAATCAACTTTCAACAGTGCATAAACGTTACTCAAATATAAAGTCACAACTTGTTTACATTATATTTTTTTATTTATTTATCTTTAAGTGAGGCACATTACCCATAATTTTGTTAGAATAAAAGAAGTTAAAATTATGTTTTTATAATTATCTAAGACATACACATGAATTATAAGACATCAGACTGCATACACTAATCTCTAACAACTTTAGGTATAAATACATACTCTACATAGTCTCTACGCAGACTCTCGTAGAGTATGTAATTGAAACACGCGTAGTAAATATGACACAAGAGGTTAAGTCACGATGTTATCTCTACGCGAATAGGTACAATAGATGTAGAGATACGCCTACTAGGTAGAGACATTCTCGGAATGTGACATTGTCCCAGCTCTTGATAGAGTCCACTCACGATACGGACGAGGTAGTGTTGCCACAAAAAATGTTACCGGATTTGGGACCGGAGTTTTTAATAGGATTGTATTTTTGATCATGATATTCTGATCAGCACTTAGAGTTAAATTAAGGTAGAAACTGTCAAAATAAATGGAAGAATTATTTTTAACCGACTTCTAAAAAAGGAGGAGGTTCTCAATTCGGATGTTTGTATTTTTTTTTTTTTTATGTTTGTTCGCGCATAACTCTTTCGCTTGCCAACCGATTTGAAAAATTCTTTTTTTGTTGGAAAGGGTATACTTCCCAAATGGTCCCATAGAAATTTCATCAAAAACGGTTCAGTAGTTTGGTTTTTAAACCAAAATTACTGGTAAAAATTACAACTTAAAAGTGAAAAATAAAAACTTTTTTGCAAAAAAAATCAACCGACTTCCAAAAACGACACTACAAAGTGAAAAATAACTTTAATTTCGGAAGTCGGTGGCAAACAACGAAAGTGTGAACCCAACGACACCGATTTCCGAAATTAAAGTTATTTTTCACTTTGTAGTGTCGTTTTTGGAAGTCGGTTGATTTTTTTTGCAAAAAAGTTTTTATATTAAGTTAATAGGTATTAAATTATGATTTTTGGAAGTAAAACTTTTGTTTCAATGATATAAGTATTGTACCTACTAACTTTTTCTAAGCATTTCACCAGAAGGGCAATTCTCGTAATTTTAAGAACGTTCAAAGTCTGATCTCAGTCTTAATCTGTCAAAAATAGGTTAGGTAAGAAAATATTTCAGTAAGATGTAGATCTTACTGAAATATTTTCTTACAACAGACAGAAATAAGTAATACCTTCTAGCGAATCTACATTCGCTAGAAGGTATTACTTATTTCTGTCTGTTTACTTAACTTACTTTGCGTTTTGAAACCTGTAGTAGGTCCTATTAGGGGAGTAAGTAAAACTATATTTTCAAACATCTAATAAAAATAAAACAAAAGTGAAAAAATATATATTCTAAAATATATATTGGTCGGCACGGAGGGGCCCGTGGCTAAATAATAACAGCCGCACAGGTCGTTGGGAAAAGGCTAGGCAGATGATGATATTATGTATTGGTCGGCACGGTTGGCGCAGTGGTTAAGCGATTGACTGTTGCGGTGCCTGTCGCGGGTTGGATTCCCGCGCAGAACAAATATTAGTATGACCTACAAGTAGTTGTCCCGGATCTGGCTGTTTGTGAATGTGAGTTTAAATGTCTGTAAACGCACCAACGATACAGGAGAAATTACTAGTGTGGGGCCAAGTTAAAAAAAAAGGCATAAGGCAGATCTTCGTGCAAATATTGTACACCACCTACTTACCTAAAGAAAAGTTACAGAAATATTTTATAATTTCAGTTATTTTTCAGTAAAGCCACTCACTTTTGTGTTTCCCTAACGCTGACTTATATGTGTACAAACCTTACCTTCAAATCTCAGCTTATCATCAATTTAAACTAAGTTAAGGAACTTGTAATTTTGTAAAAAAAAATAAAATAAGAAAAAAACAGACTGAGTTTTCGTACTAGACATTCTGAGGTTCATTTTTCAATAGTCAGATAACCGTTTTCAGAAGAATAAATATGATAGTATGACAAATTTTCTATAAAAAGGCTGTCAAACCACCAACTTTATTCTGCAGACAAACTTTATCTGACTATTGAAAAATGAACCCTAAAATCTAGTATTTAGTACCTATATCCTCATTCAGTAGGTAGCAATATTGTAAATGAGCTGCTGTGTAAAAATTTTGGTGTATAATAAAGTAAGTATTCTATCTATCTAATATTATAATTTTGGTAAACAAATTTTGTTTCTTAGCTCTTTGGCAATTTAAAGCTACATTAACGGGCCCAAGCCAAGTCAATGTAGTGTACGTATGTGGTGATTTTTTATCGCGAAGAATAAACGTTATGAGGAGTGATTTAATTATAATTATTATTCTAATATTAGTTATTCTATCTATTATCACCCTAATAGCTAGTTAGAATGTCTACTGCCTCCATATTGCATGGTCACATGACTTCCCAGGTGAGACTAGAGATGGAATTTATATCTATAAGTTGATTACGTTACCATGACTGTATGGGCATACAGAGTCAGTTCAGACCTGCTTTACTTAGGAATTTGTAACGCATTGTACATATAACCTTGTGTTTTTTTTTCTAGATATGTGGATAATTATTGTAGATCTTGGCATTTTTATTGGAGAATTTTTTGGTATTTTATGAGAAGAATGTCTGTGATGTGTATGAAATTAAACAATATTGTACCTACTATTCATAATTCTTAATTGTATTAGGACACAAGATCTTGGAAACCGATTTTAGATTTCCGCGGGAATGTAGGTACTCACTGAAAACTAGTAGGTACAGACATTACAGACAAAAAGAGAAAAAATATTTAAGAAAACTAATTGAGTCGATCATTATACCAAATAACACTTTTTATCAACCAAACCATCATACGGTTGAATTACTTACTGAAAATGCACTTCAAACCCACTCACAATCCTAGCCACTTTCCCTCTTCCAGACACTCACACGAACACACCCTACAAGCCAATTATGAAAAAGAACCATCGTCTGGCAACACTTTCAAACGTACTCACACGTAGGTACACATCGACACGTCTCTGTGTATCAGATCGATCGCAACCTCGGGCACAATCAACCTGACACCATTTGTATTCGCAGCGCACGCCTCTACTGCACTGGCGGACAGGAAAATGACACGCCTTTGTGATTTATTTTAAGTAGGTGATATTGCGAAAAGAGGAAAATGCCTTGTGGAAATGTGTGTTTTAGAATATTGATTTTAGGTTGTACCTATTAAGACACTTGAAGTGTGTTAATGCAAGTTATAAATTACACTACAATCTGAGGTGCACCAATTTTGGCAGTCTAATGACTTAATTATGTACAGGTAAATTAAATATATTTACTTAACATTTTCTTATTGACGTGAGTGGTTTATGCCAAATAGGTAATATCTATGTGTTACCAATAACTCATTGATATCATTACTCATGAGACATCATTCTGAATAATTTATCTATATTACTTACATAAGCTATTATGATAGTTCATAATGTTATCACAACTGTAAGTCAAAGTAAACAAACATTATCATTAACCATTGTTACATTATGTAGAAATTGAAAATGATATTTTCAAAGTATAATAGAATGACAATACCTATTTTTTACTTTCTTTGTTTAACTAACTGACAAAATTTTTACTAAGATTTTCCCAGCATTTTTTTATTTCAATGTAATTTCAGCAGATAAGTCAATTAATTTGTCCACCACTGCACAATAAATGCTCGGTTGGTTGGATCCTGCAAATTCGGCAAAGTGTCATCGCACATATAGCCTGCATGACTACATGTAGTTATATATATGCTACCTGCCGTCCGTCTGCCTACGACTTCTGAATAACAACTGTTTTAAAGGGACGGCTTTATTCGCACGTTTTAAAGGACGGATGTGTTTGTAGGTACCTGCCTACTGGTTTTTATGGACGTCTGATATTAAGGGTATGATTCGGTTAGATTATATTAGTGTGTAAGTAGTTATATAGGTATATCTACTGAATTTCAGTTTGTACCTAGGTATTAAAATTAAAATTGCTCTTAATTGAAATGAAAAAAATTAAATTCCAACAATAATTTTTGTCAAGGTAAGAATAATCGAATTTTTAACGTGTATAACTTATGTTAAAAAATATATATACCCAGTAATAACTATTCAAAACGTTACATTTTTTAGTTCTCCATTGAATTCCTAGCAAGAAGAAAGTTTGAGAGCAGCATTTTATAAAAAATACCAACCAATTATATATTCCCCAACGTTCTCTCAACACAATATGCTCATCACTACCATTATCATTTCATTAAAATTCATCAATCCAACTCGGGAGTGGAAAACTCAACCCTTTGGCAAAACAAAAGAGGAAATTTCCTGCCACAGAAAGAGCTATTAAAGGGTCTTAAGACTAGTCCGGGTTTAGTTCCGAGGTATTGCCAAAAACAAAGAGGTTTGCAGACGGGCGCCGGGGGTGTGCGGGGTGCACCCCAGTCCGCGGGGCGGGAAGGGGGTCTGAAGTTAAGGGGTAGGTGCGATGGGGGTAGCCTCCGCGGCTGTAACAGTTTTACGATCGGATATGCGGAGTGCTCATGCGCGTTGCAGCCTCAGCTCTCGTATTTGCATCAGATTATCGACGAATGTCCAGTCCATAGGAATTTATTTGGTACATATATAGTTGATGGATGACAACTTAATTAGCTGGTTAATTAACGTGTAGGTATGAAGAACCAACTGATACAGTGTATTAGGTACAAATTGAGCAACATATAAATAGTTATTATTGAACGTTAAAGGTTGAAAAACCAACAAGGTAAAGAACAATCCAATGATAAAATTAGATACGAGTAAGTCTTCACTGAACAGCAGAGCATTAAAATAATAACACATACAATGTAGATAATTAGCTTTACCGTGTTTAAAACCTTTAAGTTCAAAATACATAATTTTAATTGGTCCTGAGCCAAAAGCAGTAAATCAGTGACGTAACAACAACATATAAAAATGACGCGACGCCGACGCAGCGGTCAACGACATCGCCTGGAGTACAACTGACTCTTAGATACTATACAACTATTAGATGCTTGTACAGTCTACAAAAGAGATTGGTATACAGGCACGTACTTATCATATCTACAACCACACTCTACATTCATTTCAAGACAGTTAAATTGAGACATTTTCAAGAACCTCAGATGCATTGTTTCACCGGTTTCAGATTGATCGTCACTGTAAATACTGGCTTACAGGAGTTACAATGATTCGAAATATCCCTTCTGAACGTGGGTTCGAAATGGGATATGGTCGCCATACTGCTTCACAGGATATGACTAACTAAGCTAACCTTTGGCATAGGTCAAGGCGGGCTTACTAAATCAAATTTTGACATTGTTAGCCTGATTATGTCTTATGTATAAAAAGTATAAATGACTTTATTTCTTGCCTGTACGGCAATCTGATTTGTTGATTGTACAACGTAGCAAATGTAATAGACACGAGTAGGTACTTACGAGCTATCTTGATACTATAGTAGTAACTTTATACTACTAGGATAAGGTTTCAGTTACGGAGCTTGACGGATTTAATTAATGTGGATTTGGGCAAGGTATTATTTGGCAGAATAATTATGTTTTCTAGTCTGTTAGTTGTTGGAGAAATGAAACCTTTTCTTAAAACAATCTACTTATACACCCTTGCTTAATCCTTCGGGTAATACAGGCGTTATGTCATGATAAATATTACAGCTCTAGCTCTACGTTGAAAATGTTTTGTGAGCAAAACCCAATAGAGTGGAGGTTTACAAGTTACTAATCTATACAGCAGGTAGGTACTCTTGTGTATACACAACTGCACCTTTTATTTTCATATAATTACTAGCTGCGCCCCGCGGTTTCAACCGCATAAGTTTCGATCCCGTGGTAATATCGGGATAAAAAGTATCCTACTCGTATAAGTTAATCCTGGTTATAAACCATCTGTGAGCCAAATCCGTTCAGTAGTTTTTGCGAGAAAGAGTAGCAAACCATCCATACAAACTTTCACGTTTATAATATTATAGTAGTACCTAGGTCTTCACACAATAATTTAATTAAAATTAAAAAAAAGTTAGAAAAGCTTTAAAGGAAACTTTAGAGGAAATAAACAAGCCTTCATTTCGTATTGAAAATCACGAAAAAATTTGAACAAACTTTCTTCTAGTGAATGTTATTTTTTTAAATCTTAAATGTTGATAAATTCACATAATAAGAGATATACTTATAGACTTTCATTAAGTCTAACTTGAAAGAAATCCAAAATAAAGAAAACATTATGTTGGAATGGATTCAAGAATCAAAACTTTCCTTTCCATGATGTTATCTACTGATGACGTCCACGATATAGCTATGTACTATGCATACACATGAACACATTTGAACTATTGATGAGGGTCAACGAACTGGACATCCATAACTATTATTTGATTACATCTGTCTATATATTACAATTTATTCAATTGCATTGGACAGGAGAGCGTCCCGTTTCAATTGCCCTATTACTGATGGCGACAATATTAATTAAGGGTTCAGAAGGGTAGCAGTTAATTATTGTTGTAACAACAATGTTGAAGTAACACAGTTAAGAAGGAGAAGACTTTAATAAACTTGTTGATTAAGTTCTTGGGTGGTAGGATTTGCTGCATGGATAAATTGGACAATGGCCATGCCTACTTGCTTTGAGAGCAGTGGTGGCCCAGAGGCCACGACTTACGAGATGTCATGGGTTCGAACCCAGACAGACGATTTACTTTGAGTAAATCATTTCATCACCGCTTCTCTCAAAATGATAAAGGAAAACATTGTGAGGCATGTTCTAGAACCAAAAATGCCAAGACATGTGACATCTACCAACCCGCACTGGGCCCGCGTGGCATATTACGGCCCGCTTCCCCTCGAAGAGAGGAGGCATGAGTCCCAACAGTGGGAACATTATGCTAAGGCTGATTATGCTTATGCATGCCTACTTGGATCATAATAGTTATTTCTTCCGACAGATGAAACTGATGGAAGCGTTACTCAGCGTATAAAACCTACTACGGCAAAACACACATAATCGTTTCTAAAGGGCCTGATTTTTGTCACTATAAAAAAACAGCATATATAATTTTAAAACATTGACAAAAAATTCAAAGTAAGCATTCACCACAAACAAACTCGAAATAAAATACCTCAACAAGACATCTGCGCTCAAGAACCTACATACTCGTACAATATCCCACATAAAGGTTACTTACAAACAAGCCTATCTATATCTCCACCATATAAGATCAACAGGTAAAAAACAACATTGAGAAGCAACCGAGAATAAACAAGAATATATTCTAAATAAATGTGTTATAAGTACAAGAGAGGCTGGTTGGTATTCATAAAGGAAACTAAAGTCGATCCAACGATACCGTGGCTCGGGTTTTATCCGACAATTTAAGAGACAGGGATGACATTGTCGATACGGCAACAACGTTGCATCGTCCACTTGCCCACTTCTATATAGATTTTATGCTTCTGCTGATATCAAGGCATTTACATACAACTTTATATTTCGACGACGCTGCCCTTTAAAACACATTCCAAGTTTATTTTTTCCTTTTCTTTGCGCTGTTTAATTGAGAATCGCGTGTGTGTTTTTTATTTGTATTTAGTTTTATTTTAGGGCCTCAAGCGATGGAAAACGATACATAATTATGGCCACATATTTTTGCATCTAATTAGTTTATAACATTGTAGCTTTGGTACTGGTGATTTTATATTTGCTTGTTATTTTATTATATTTGTGTGAGTAGGTACACGGCTATCTACGTACTTAGTTTGTGAAAAAGAGATTTTCTTGTCTTCTACCTATTACTGAATTAATAATAATACTTAACTATGTTATGTTTGATAGTTAGTACGTCCTAGACCAACATATTTTGTAAAAAGAAAACAGATTTTAGAGCACTTTGTATTAGTTTCAAATGAAAATAAAGAAGTGAATGAATTATTTGAGATCGTGATATAATTGTAGTTTTAATTTAAACGAAACGAGTAATTATCTGAACAAGATTATGTCTGGACTTCAAAAGAGACTGGTGACCTCTGAATTTGTTTCAGCCTTTCTTCTCAGAGTACTTAGTCAGATAAGAAACGCCGACCTCATCTAGTTTAAAAATATATAATTGACGTTTGTACAAAGCTACTTATAGAAATAAAATCATTTATTTTGCAATAAAACTACTGGATCCTTAGCTTCTAGTAATTAATACCTACTGATTAATATAACATATGAGGAGTTTAGGCCCACACAACTTATTTATACGTTGAATAAGCAACATTGTTGCTAAATATATAGCGATCATTAACATTACTTGGATTCCGTCACACGGTAACTACCTAATATCATTTATAATCTTACTTCGCATAAATATACAAAACACATAAGTTTAATTCATTTTAATAAACTTCACGATTTTACATGCATGGGTCGGTAAAGAGGCATGGCCTAATATTGATGATATCATTACAAATATATTGTTATAGTGAATCATTTTTATTTCGTTTTAAAATAATAAGACAATCTGTTTTATCTTTAATATTTAAATTATCAGAATTTTTAACACACGTATACATTTTTTAGCACTCCTATCTATTGAAATGACAATGAATTTGATTATAAGTTAATTATGCTAAATTATGTTGATTAATAATTAAGTAAGATTAATTTATAACTTAATTAATTAGTAAAGCTGGCCATTTTGGAACTAGATTTATTTTCTGATACCAGTTACACCTGGTACCAGAACCACCAGTACCTATGCTACAACTGGTTCAAAGTTTTTGATACTAGAAAGTGTTATCATAACAGTCATTTGTTCCTTAATTTATAATAAGCTATCTATCTAGATGTGGATCAAAAATGGGCCGATTAATGTACCCTGCAAAATTCCTTTTGCAATAATAGAAGCTAAAGTTTGTCTATTTTTATAGGTAGAGTGATTAACATACATCTTTTTTTAAAAGGATCTAAGGTCTGGTTATCTACTTTTATAAGTAACCAGCATTGATACCTTTTTATTGAACCACATAACGTGATGAACACAGTCAAAGGCTTTAGGAAAATTTTTGCCTCATTAATCTGTAAAACAATGCTATGAGTATAAGAATTAGCTTTTAAACTTATTTAGGATGATTTATTCTCAATCTTATCAGCTCATAAGCATGCTTATACATAGGTAGTTTAACTAAATAAGGCCAAACTCGTTTTTTATGAATACCTAATGCCGAATTAAAAACATTTTGTGTGTTGTTATCGCTTGACGTTTAGGTATCAGAACAAATAAGTATAGAACAGGTATTAGTTTATGCACCCACCTACTCATTTGTTTATTCAGTGATAAAACACCAGTTTGAAATTCCGGTTTAAATGCAATTACCTTTCAGATAAGTACATGATGGGTACCTGTTGTGTTTAACGCATATAAAAGCTGTGAAAATAAACTCCAATTATTTGTTACCACTCTCTTCAAATCCTACTGTAGTAATTTGCCGCCATTTTATACAAACACTTCCAACTATCACAGAGTAACCACTGAACAGAGGCATCACACACGCACAGATTAATACAAACCAGAGCTCACTCACAAACTTTGTTTTATTTAAATCACAAGGGACTTCCATCGTCAAAGAACGTCAAAAACATTTTGTTTGTGTTTTCAAAGTTAACGGAGACTAGAGACTGGAAGTTTGCCCATCTATAAATGATTTGCATGTAAATAGCCGCCCCTACCGAGTGCCGAGTAAATCTCCGAGACACACTTTCTAACTTGTTATATTTTTTTACGAGAACTGGGATTTCTAATTTACATAACATGGAAAAAATGGCGCGAATTTTATTGTTTTGACTGAAGTAAGACCGAAACAGTTATTTTTTATATAAAAAGAGATTGTTATTTTATAAATGATTTACCAAATAAAACTACAAAAGATACGTATTTCGTTGGTCGTGGTAAAGAACACAGTAATTCCGAAATAATATAGTTTAGTATCCTAACTGACAAAAAATTACGTGTCTTTTTATAGAAACCCAATCTCACACAGATGTTTACCTACATACCTACACATTTTTCAACCACAAAAATCAAAGAAAATAACTCTACCAAAAACCCCAAAGCTATCATCCACATTCCTGACTCACTCAAGACACTCGTGTTCACATCTCCAAGGCAAATGTACGGGACTGCGCCACTTAGGACCACAGCCCCTTGTTATGTAAATGTGGGGAAACTACTTACAGATGGAGGATGGACAGCGGACGTGATGGTTGTTTAGTTCTATGATTGGATGAATTTGAGTAGGTTGGAATTGTTGGAAATTAATCGAATGAGTCTGAAAATGATTGAAGCTTGCTTGTAATATTACTTATCTGAAATTATTTCCTGAGAATCTTACAAATTAGAATCGTGAGTGCAGGTATTAAAATCTCTATAAGAGATCATATTTTTGGAATCGTTCGATTCTGATGGTTTATTTTAATTATATATAGCATGTAATTTTCATAGTCACTCTCTCATAGTCTCTATATACTATGCATGTTACATACATACATACATATGTAGAGACTATGAGTTCTTAATACCTCAGTTAGGTACTCATGTACGAGTATGAGTAATCCCTTTATAAAAATGGTAAGTAAAAACATTATGATATTAACAGCATAATATTTCTCGCCTTTAAAACCCTTTAGTAAGTATATTTTCCCATCAACGCCTTTATATATTTATACCAGTTCGTTAATTGATCCTACGCCCGACTCTTAGCACCTGTACCAATAAAGAACTAAGCGTATTAACCAGATACAGTACCGAGAGAAACCTTTTGATCAAAAGTATAAACACCAAAATCTTTATCGAAACTTTTAATATTACTATCGGGCTCGAAAGCTGGCATTCGATGACATTTTTATGCAAATAAGGATCAATACAAGGAAACATCGACAATGACCCTCTCGAATCGTTTTAAAGAAATTGTTTTCAAACAGACTCCGGCGCATGTTGTTATGGTAATTTTGTGAAAGTTGAGATGTGAAAAGTTTGAAAGGACGATTTGAAACAAACTTTTTGTGGGGATTTGCATACAATAGGGTTTGTCAAAGGGTGTGTTACAGTTATAGAACAATTGCATGGCTGCTGCCTGCTCATTTATGCAGCGTGTGTATTCCATCAGCTTTTTCCTAGTAGGAGTAATTAATTAGTCACATAATTAATAAAGCTAAGAATCAAACTACAGTGCAACCACGTGGAACAATTCATTCAACTAACTATAAATAAGTGGTCATTCTTTGTGGGAAACTCAGTGTAGATAAAATATGTAGTTAATTATCTATACAGGGTAGGTATCTAAAATACCACAGACTATAACTAAAGTTATGTAAATTATTCAGTCTGACTAGCCAGTTAGTTCAGCCACGTTACTAAATATTTATGTGGTTCAAGATTTAAGTCTTGGCATTCAACAACTGCATTAATTGCCAAGATTCCAATCAGTTTGTTAGAATAGTTTCCAATGAATAAATAAACAACTATATTTTATTCACTAAGAGACGTGATCTTACACTTTATTTAGTCACAGTAATTATGTTTACAATGCAGTGGGTACAAATAAAGGCGCCCACATCACGCCAATCGGTAATATTTAAATTTAAAACCACTATGTACATATATAGCTAGCTATGTACTGATATATAAATGAATAATGTGAATTGAATTCAATTATCGTACATACATTTCGTTTATAGGTATGATTGTGTCAATTCAGCTATCAAACTTGACTCATACAGTCATAAAACTTAGGTATCTACACAATGGCAAGGTGACTGAACGCTATTCGTCGGCGTTATCAATCTTTATTGACAACACTTGACATAATGTAATGCAATGACGTGCTGGAAACAGAGTACAAACATAAAATACGACTAAAGGAGGTTATCTTGACTGAGAACCGGTCGGCAGTGGTCGCTGATCGCAGGCTCGGTGTTACTACTCGAATGTTAAGCGTGGAACGGTGACGCGTCGAGGACGTTGAGGTACACAGGTATATACTAAGTATAGGTATAACACTCACGTGTCGGTGGTTGTCGTCGCATAGCAACAAGTCGCGCCGCAGTCGCCGTCGCCGACACATCGGAAGCACTGCACTATTGCACCAGTCCACCAGTACCCTTCCGTCTTGCCACTATCACTTGCGTATCTACGCTCGCGAATGCAGACTGATTTTTTCTCGCGTAACGGCCCATTAAACTTGTAGATTTCTATCTCACTCGAGAACACGATAGCATTAAGAGGCGAGACAAAGAAAGGTTGCGGTTTATGGGTTGTTGATAGAATTGGTATCCGCTCGGTAACGTACCGCCGCCGTGTTGCATATTTTTATAAGATGTAACCTTGTAATGGTGCGCACGGAAATGCGGAAAACTAGTAGCTATGTTATTCTTGTCAGGGGAAAACGGGTAAATTCGGTAAAATATGATAACTGACAAAAAATTACATGTCTTTTTATAGACACCCAATCTCACACAGATGTTTACCTACATACCTACGGATTTTTCAACCACAAAAATCAAAGAAAATAACTCTACCAAAATCCCCAAAGCTATCATCCACATTCCTGACTCCCTCAAGATACTCGTATAAGTATAGGAACATGGTATAGAAGACAACTGTTATCTGTATCTATATCCAGCTATATTAATTAAGTAATATCAAAATACAAATAACGCCATCTGCGCCGATTTCAAAAACCACCCCCAAAAGGCAGATTTTGCAAGCTACAGACGATTTTTTGAAAGCTGCATTAACGTTAGTCAACAGTTGCTGCGTTGAATAATCAGTTAACTATTTTAATATAGGTAATAATGTTACTTGAGATACCCGTTTACCCAAGTCTATGTCAGCAGACAGCGCGTGTGACATTTACGCAATTCTCTAGACGCATGAACGCTTACATGCACTGTCTCCTAACTAAATAATACAATCAAAGGTATCCATATAATAGAGTATAAGGTACAATGCCAACACAACTATGCATTTAATTTCTAATAGATAATTGTGTCAGTTATTTATCCTGATTGCATAAGGTTAACTTTAAAGATTGATAAGAATAGCAGAAAACAACTTCAGCTGTACGTGCTACGAAACATAGGTGCTGCTCACAAAAAAATGTTGTTTTCATAGAAGCATTTACCACACACGATGTAGGTCCTGCGATGACAATAAGATCAGTTATTTGAATAACCAATAAACAATGAAACTCACCTAACTGCACTTAAAAACAGCTCCACACAACTTGCTACACAGCCTACACAATTTCGTAGACGCTTGCTACGAGCTACAAAAACGTACTACGAAAAAAATTTGAATCGACCAAGAAACGGTAATATCGCCCTCACAAGGTTACGTCGTTCGGAATTATAACACCAAAAGATGTTTAGGAAATATAGGCGTCACCGAGAGCGCAGCCGTACATCTTGCTTATATCGCCTCTACCAGCATTGGAGAGCAGAACATCAAACGACGTTATGGCCCCCGGACGTGCCGGCCGCTCTGCCTGCGGAAAGAGGACGAAACTACCCGACAGAACGAGACAACACATGTTTTTGCACTTTCAATACTTTTATTATTCGCAACACAAACAAACATTCGGATCGAATATAACTCCGCGAATGAAATCAAGTTTTGCTGAGATCAAAGTTTGGTCGCAACTTTTTTAGGTAAACGTTCAGATGGCGCTCGGCGTGGGCGGTGCGTCAACGTCGCCACTTAGCGTTGGAGTTTACTTAATATAGTTATAGCTTATTTAGTAAGTTTTTCTCCGAATTTATATCGTTTGCTGTTTTTGTTAGGAGGTGTGAAAGATATTTTATGTAAAATGCATGCAAGACTACGTTTATAGCGGATGTACTTACTTACCTTATCGCAATAATGAAGTTGATTGGAATATTATTCAGAAAAAGTCAGTATTTACAAAATAAAAAAAACGAGCTCTTTTGTTACTAATTATAAAAGTACTTACCTACTCAACGGTTCAAATGAAAAAAAAAACTAGTTTTTCAACTGTCACGTGTTGAAGTCTAAACGTGCTTGTTTTGTAGTATATCCTGCTAGTATAATTTAAATATCCAGACTATCGATTCTACTAATAAGAATGCAATGAAAATACTTGCATATTCAATTAGGTGCTAAATTCACAATTACTATGATAAGACTAAAACCGTACAAATGGCTTAGTAGGTATATACTAAGATATTACTTCTTATATACCAAACTCAAGCCAAGCGTTTTATTTACATTCGCGCAAATTGAATCCTTGGTTCAACGCCAAGAGGAAGCTCGTTCACATATTCATCCAGCCGGGGAGGGAGGGACGCCTTAGAGGGACGGAGATTCGATTTGCCTAATAGCAGGCGCGAGGTACGGAGGGCACACTCAATTACTCGAAGTGGAGGTGTCCCGAAGCGCCCCGAACATAATTACATTATCTGATAAACGGTTAGCGCCCCAATTTCCCACATGTGTAAATTTTCTTTTTTAGCTCCCTAATAAAATGGAATTTACGTTGGTATGGGAAATTGATTGAAACACGCACTGATTTGGAAATCTAACTGCTTTACTGCCTAGCCTATTTATTTTTTACTATGTACTTTACATAGAATAGTTTTATATAAACGAGGTTTGAATATATTTTACCTTTAGCATAATATGGTCTGGTTTTATCAACATAATGTGAGGAGGTAAGTAGTTGCCTCAGTAAACTGAAAACGCAAAGCAACTGAACATGTTTCCGTCGGACCGGGCGGCAATCAACGCTAAAGTTTACACCGAGTAACTCTGTTCCTTGTCTCATTTCATTGTAATTTGCACGTTTTTTTACATTAAACAAGCAATTAGGAAAGAAACTTAGTGCGTGAAGAGTTCTTTCTTGGTAGCAGTTGCTAAGAAAACGTATAATTTTGGTTATTTCGACCCGAAATGATTGTCGCACGGTTTTTGGCAATTAAGGGTTATTCACGCCTGGATTCCAGTTGATAATTACGAAAGTGTGACCATAAAAGCCTGAAGTGGTCAAAGTGTTTCGTTATATTGAACCGGTTTTTAGGATTTTGAGCTCTGACATTGAAACTTTTCACTTTTTTGTAACTTTTATGTAAGAATTTCAATTTTACCTTTACTCACACCTACGTAGTAGTTAAGTACTTTTTTTACTTATGTCTACTTTATTATGTACTTTCTTGTTCACAGTTTCTCAAAAATGCTTCTCTAGAGCTGAGATATGTATCTAAGTATTAGGCACTTATGTACCAGAAATGTTATGCGTTTGAAGTTTTGAAAAAAAGTCCTTGGGGCCTACTCCGAAGTGCAAAGTGCGAAAGTTCGGAACCGAATATTATTGAAAAATGCGAAAAAAGTTAGGTTCGGCCAAGTTGGGTCGGGACCATAGTCAATATTCGAAAGAGTGTAGGAGTGTAGAATCGGAACCGACCGAACCAAATAGGAACTTCGTAGCAGGAAACGGCCGAACATTCGGCCGATACTACTTCAGAGTAGAACCCCCTATTTTGTGAAGTCAGGCCAAAAATTATTAAATTATTACCAAGAATGAAACGTCACGTCATGTACAGCTTGTTGCAACCGGTGAGAATTAGAATGACTGGAAATAACTACTTAGTTATTTTATTTTATTCCAACCTTTCCTTCTAACCTTTATTTTTATTGTTGATAGGTACCAGTATCAACAAAGCAATACTTACTAAGTACGGAACTTACGTACTTGGTCTGCTGATTATAATTACTTACATAGGTAAGTAGGTATAGAACAAACAGTGTAGTAGCTACTTAGTTTAAACTTTAATTAACAAGCGAGTGTCACTTAACGAAAGCCAATGACTTTCTTATTTTTGACTAGCTTCTGCCCGCGGCTTCGCCCGCGTGGATGTCGGAAATTTACCCACGGGAACGTGCTAACAGGATAAAATGTATGTGCTTCCCCAGAATGCCATCTATGTCGCGGGCCCTTTGTGGCTAATTACAATAGAAAACCAATTGTGTCTCATTAGTGGTGATTAAGAGTGTGGGTACCTATATGATATCTTTACCTAAGTACCTAACTAATTTAAAAAAAAATTCAATAACAGAAAATTAAATACCTACCTACCTAAATAAACCTATTTCTGATGATAACTAATCTAAACTCAATAAATAAGCAAAATCCCTAAAAACTAATATCTATACGAATGACTAAACCTACCTAACAGTTTTATAAAATAACCTACGGTCACTACGTACACTATCAAATATACTACCTATACTTTAAAATTAAAATCTATACCTACGACTCATATAAAAATAAACCTAAATAACTCTAAAAACTAAAAGGAATAAAAATGAACCACTGCGGGTGACCCAACCTACGACAAACTTAGTATTTGCGGTTGGTACAGTACAGACAGTGGTAATCGGGTATAGGGATCGAACCGCAAAATTAAGTTTGTTTTTTATTGTATATACTTTTCCGGGATAAAAAGTACCCAGTGTGTTGCCCAGGATATTAAAGAATAATTATACCAAGTTTCATCGTAATCGAACCGGTAGTTTTTGCGTGATGCCTGAACAAACAGACAGACAGACAGACAAAAATTTTTTTAATCACATTTTTGGGTTCGGTGTCGGTCAAGTAACACCCCCTTTTTTTTTTTTTTTTTTTTTTTTTTTGGGTGGGAAATCATCATATGACCCCTCCCGCTCTGGGCGGAGCGGAAGGGAGTGTCAGACTTTTACTGACTAAAACCCACCCGTGTTCCTTCAGTTGCCTGTGCCAAGGGCCACGGTACCTCTTTCGAATATCCCGCAGCCCTGGCGGCATCGGCCCTAGAGGGCCCCGTCAGTTCGTGCTGACATCTCTTTGAGGCGCGCGTGGAACACAACGCGCCGTCGACCCGGGCCTGGTCCTTACCGGGCGGCGAGCTGCCCGTTGCTCGCCGCCCGCAAGCCCGCGCCTACGGTGGCCGGGAGTCGGCTATTGACTCCCGTCCAGGGCGTCTCCTACGGCGGCTAGGGGCGTGAGGGCGCAGCGATTGCCTCTCCCTCACGCGCTCCGCCTCCTCCTTTGCGAGCATTACTGCTTCGCAGAAGGAGGTGACGGCCTCCCATTCACTCTCGCTCCGTACCATGGCCTGGACCAGGGCCGGACGCGAGAGATCGCTGCCGCCGATCGCCGCCACGAGGACACGGCGGTGCCCTGCCCAAGCCGGGCAGACCTCCACCGTGTGCTCCACCGTGTCCTCCGGGCGATCCACACAGTGGTGACACCCTGGCGTTTCCTCCCGCTTTATCCTGAACAGGAACCTCCCGAAACAACCGTGTCCGGTGAGGACCTGCGTCAGGCGGAAGGTGAGGGCGCCGTGGCGCCTCTCTAGCCACTCCTCAAAGAGGGGACTTATCGCCGCTATTGTGGCGTGCCCAGCACTGGGTTGCGACAATCGCACTCTCCATGCCGCTATGAGATCCCGCCGGAGCTCTGTCCGCTGTGCCGTGATTTCTCGCGGCAGCGGAGTTACGCCCCGGCGTTTTGCCTCCTCTCGCCACTCCCATATGTGGGCGAGGACCTTGGCCTCTAGATCCCATGGCGGCAATCCGGCAAGGAGGCTCGCCGCCTCAACGGAGACCGTGCGGTATCCTCGGATCAGCCGGACAGCCATGACCAAGTAACACCCCCTGCCATTTATTTTTTGGATATTTTCAATGTACAGAATTTTCACTTCTACAGATTTATTATAAGTATAGATTAAATCTTTTATCTAAAAGTGTTTAGTATGTATATACTTAGTCACGTACAGTACCTTCTTCAACGATCTCTCTCTCTGTCAACTATAGCCAATGTCTAATTCTTGATTGATTCCTATAACTACAAAAGTAGGTATTTAGATAAGTAGGTAGGTACCTAATTATCTACTTGGGCGGGTTGTTTCACATCCACTTGACGCACGCGTATACGTCAAAAATGTCGCTAACTATCGTCAAACCAAAAAAACGTTGATTCAAATTTCAATTGCAAAATTATGGCATTAGGCACCGTACGTCGAATAATAACGATTACTTCGGCGTTCGTAGGTGTTACGTTATCAGAATCAAAATCAGAAATATTTATTTGCCCACAATGTAGGTACAGGTTTGAGATGGTACAGAATACAATGTTTCCGCTACATTCTACCTTACGGCGTGAAAAAACATTAGTTAACATTACATTGACATTAATATAACAAGACATCAAAAATTAATACACATAAAAATATACCAGATTCAATACTGACATTTACAATAAGACTTAGAGGCCCTGCAATCGCTTCACTAACAAATTTAACAAAACTGGTAGTAATCTCATCGTAACCATAACTTTTGTATTTTTCAGTGATTTGATTGCTATTAATATATCATTTGGTACGATCGGTGACATAAACATTGAATTTGAGTTGGTAATTATGTCAGAAATTCCGTCAGGTGTTTCACTCGTTACATTTTGTACCTGGTCAACAAAGAAGTCATTAAACGATGTTGCAATATTTTTGAGATCCGTTACTGTCATATTTTGATTCATAATTTTTAGGATAGGTTCTTTAATCAGCTTACTATTGTTGATAATTTGTCACGCTGCTTTGGATTTATTGTGAGCCTTATTAATAATATTATTGTTCTGTGACCTTTGAGTAAGTTTAATGATCTTTTTTAATCTTTGAGAGTATGTCTTAAATGTTTGTTTGTTTTCGCTTGACGGTTTCAATCTATATTTCCAAAGTAAATTTCCTAACTACAGAGAAATCCATTTAATTTTTGAATCTGATTGAATTCTTATCCGTTTAATTGGAAAGCACTGATTGTAAAGAGATTGAAAAGCTTCCATAAACTTATCATAAGACTCATTAGTATTACTCTCGCTGTAAACGTCTGAACATGATATACCTTCTCTTTAAATAATTTTTAAATTTAACCAAATTTTCTTTTGCGAAGTCTCGTTTCTGAGAGCGCCAATATCTTAACTTACAAGTTCTACTGACTTGAATTTTGATAATTTGAGCTGAGTGATCAGAAATAGCAAAATCCATTACCACAGCAGTACAATTTAGATTTGAGTTAGGCAAAATTATCCAAGCAGGTTTGGCTTCTTGGCATTGTTGGCCGTTTTATTTTTAAGCTATGGTTGTAATTTAGGAGCAAAGATTCAAAGTCCAAGGTGCATCTAGTTTGTTTTAAGATATTTACGTTGAAGTCTCCACTTATTACTACAAAAAGACATTTGATTTATTGCACAATTTTTATAATACACTGACTAAAGTGTCATAAAAAAGACTAATATTATACATATTAGGTGGTCTATAGACACATATCACAATTAATTTATGTTCGACTAACTCAATAGCACAGTCTTCAAAAACGCCTGTGATAGATGAACTCTTTATATCAGTTAGTTCCTTGTATTCGAGATAGGTCTTAATTAAAATACCTCCTCGAGCAGAGCGTCCTCGTCTCTGCTCTTTTCTTGAGTAACATGCTGCTAGCTTAAAGTTTGGCATAAATTTATTAATTTTTCTTGACCAAAAATGACAAAGTGTTCCGTTAGGCATATTATCTCAATACGAATCTGTTTTATAGCAGTTCTTTGATGTGTAATGTTAACAGGTCTGTTTTATTAAGGAGGCTAGCGATGTTTTGATGCATGGTGTTAACTAATTGTTTGAAACAACCGGCCCTTATGTACCAATCAATTATCTAAACATACAGTTTTAAAAACGAGGAATGTCAATTATCCGCTAACATAACAATCTACTGTATTGGGTACCTACTTACCTGCCAATCAAAGCAACATTGATTCTACTGCTTACTTTTAAAAGCATAACCTTTCACATTTAAGTATACCGTGACAGATAGACTGCTATGAATTATTAGCTCATATTAATTACTTAGAATATGAAAGCACTCATCATCCCATAATGTCTATAATACTGGGACACAGGGAGCACACGCTCTCTCTCACCGAAAGAAGCTCGGAGAGGGAGTGGGACGTAATCCACCACGCGGGCCGAGCGCTGGTTGATAGATGTTACATGTCTTCGAATTTTGGGTTTTCGGACATGCTGGTTTTCTTCACCGTTTTGAGAGTAGTGGTGATTAAATGATTTACATTTACCTACAACTCACACATGAAATCATTATTTTTAACAAAAACTTTTTGTAAAATGTTACATAAGCTTTTGTACATTTATTAGACGATATTTGATACAAATCGAAACGTTAGAACCTTTCATGGTAGATATCTAGGTACAGATGCCAGCACATCAAGCTACTACAATCTGTCAAATTTCTTTAATAGATTTTCAACTTTATCGCTAAAGTATTAAGGTTCAAGGTTGATTGGGAAAATTTGACAGTTTCGGGTAGCTTGACCTGCGTCTGTACATACAGAATCGTATCGTAATTTTTTTAAGGTAGTTTTTTTTGTAGCTATTATTAACTACATTTGATTAGCCTAAAAATAAATGTGTCCTACCTAAATAAGTTTTTTTAGCTGACCGTGCCTACCTGCTTTGCTACCCGCTTACGTTAAGGTAGCATTATAAATACAATAAATTAGTTTTATCCTGCAATGGCTGTCAACATTTTATACCCGTTTAAACACTAATAAAACGAAGAGAAAATCACATCTCTGAATATCAACTAGCATGGATACCTAAATGCCAGGCTTAGCAATATAGTACGATATGGACAAGATGACTATTGAATATTAACAAGTTGGTGCATATACTTGCGAGGCTAATATATGCTATACCCATAACACGAACCTTCAATAACACTAAACCACTGATTTCATTACAAGCGCATATTTACTTTGTACTGCCAACGTACATTGTTGCCATAATATCATTGCTTAAGATATCAGAACAGAATAAAAATGCAGTAGAAAGTGTAAAATACTGTCAATATTTTATTCATAAAATTATCGTCGCCGAGGTGCGCGCGCGCGGATTTACAGGGCTCCGAGAGGACGCAGGGTTGACGTCGGCCAATGGAAGCGAGTTCCACATTTAAACTGTAATGCATCCAGTGAGATAGAGCCGTGATATTTTCGTTGGTTAGTGTTTTTGCGGTGTTGTGTGGAGCGGGGGGGAGGTCTTGTTCCTCTGGTGGTGTAATATGAAGTTGTCTCGGTTCGGTTCATTTATATGCTAATCGGCGAGGAGGCGGCGTGTTCACAATAACCGGTAGGGCCGCGGGCGCAGTGTAGGTGCATACCACTCCGGTTACTTTGTCGATTATCTCGGGAATAGGCACAGAATTTATAAGGGTATCGATTCAAATCTCCGTTCAAGATTTCTGGGTTTTTGTTATGATCGTATTAGAATAGTCTTATAATTCCAGACCATACTTAAGAGCTTAGAATGGAATATTCGTTATTATATAAGTACACCATAAATATCACAGAAAATAAATATAGAAAAAATAATAATAAAAATAATAATTTAACGAATAAGACTTGGTAAGACTGGTTCTCAGACTCTCGGGCTACCCGTAACAACTGTCAAAGATCCACTAATAACAGCCGGGAAAGCCGGCTTAACGTGCTTTCCGAGGTACAAAGGGTTCTCGGTATGTAAAGATTGTCACTCATCCACAGACCAACCGCGGCAAGCGTAGCTTAACCTGACTGATCGACCTGTGCGGTTGTTATTTAGCAACGGGGCGTACAAATCTACCCACATGTTTTAGTAGGAACTCATTCACTTACGTAGGTAGGTATTAGATACTTGTCCTTCTGTCAAAGCATAGTCATTAATCAGAGAATTTATGTTTATATCTCCTAAGTACACAACCTGCAGTGCATAGTGATTTATAAAATGAAATATGAGTTTGCAGTTGCACCATTCTGCAATGTCGACTACAATGAACAATCATGGGAGATAGTCGTAATGCCATAATCAATTCGCTTGATAGATTTATAAGTCGAATCTTATCTGTAAACCATATAGGTACTTACCTACTTAGATATATCTACAGGTAAGTTCTTAAAGTATAGACGCCAGCTGCCGGTCAAGCTACCCGAAACTGTCAAATTTTCCCAATCAACCTTAAGCTTTAGCGATAAAGTTGAAAATCTATTAAAGAAATTTGACAGATTGTAGTACTTAGCTTGATTTGCTGGCGTCTGTACACTGGTAATTTACATCGAAATGACTACTACCTTATAATAATAATCAGCCTATGTTCCCACTGCTTGGAAACAGGCCTCCAGGTCTCAGGTCCTCTCTTGGAGAAGGAGTGGGCCGTAATCCACCACGCGGGCCCAATGCGGGTAGATGGATGTCTTCGATTTTTTTGGTTCTAGAACACGCTGCGCCGATTTCCTCACGATGTTTTCCTTCACCGTTTTGAGAGCAGTGGTGCTGAAATTATTTACACAACGAAAACCGCCTGACTGGGTTCACACCCACACTAGAAATGAAACTATTTTGAAGTACAGACGCCAGTACATCAAGCTACCTGAAACTGTCAAATTTTCGCAATCAATTTTGAACCTAATGTTTTAGCGATAAAGTTGAAAATCTATTAAAGAAATTTGACAGGTTGTAGTCGCTTGATTTGCTGGCGTCTGTACCTAAATACAGACAATAATCTAATTGCCATTATTTTTTAATTAGAACCTGGAGCAAGTTTAATAGATTAATCTGCTTTCATAGTCGATCTCGTATTTGAAAGAATATCTGAATAGCCCTCATCGTTCAATACCTACCTTGGTAAGTGAAGTTGCAGTCACAGTACTAAATTAAAAATACACGTTTACAGGACTATTACACCATGCGGTATCAAGTCTGTCTTAATAAGACAGACTGTAAACTAGCGTAGTGTCATAAGAGTAGGTACCTAAGCCTGTTATTCGGTCTTGGTTAGACAGTCAGACTAGGCTCGACCGCGCTTACTGTCTAGCTGTCTGAATAAGTATCGCGTAGTGTCCAGTCGCCGGCACGCACATGTTGTTTGCATCGATGTTCCCCAAACAGACCGCGATGTATCGCAGTGAGGTATCCTTCGCCATGCATTTGTTTTACATGGAAGTGACATCAGGGTAGCGAGCTGAACCGCGACCGCGAGCTATCGCAGTGAGGCATCTTAGGCAAGTGATTTACCCTTTTTTTTTTTTTTTTTAGGATAGGAAATCATCAAATGACTCCTCCCACTCGAAGGGAGTGTCAGACTCTTACTGACTAAAACCCACCCGTGTTCCTTCCTTAGCCCTTAATGTTCCAGGGCAGCGGTAACCCTTTCGGACGATCCCGCTACCCATGTGATTTACCCTTTTTTTTTTTTTTTTTTCTCGCTGAGAAATGCTTTATGCATCCCCGTCTCGCGGGGGACCGAGACGGGGTATGTGGGACTCCCTGTCGGAAGGACAGTATACCCACTAAAACTCAGCGGTGTTCCTACAAACGCCGTAATGGGAGGGCTATGGGAAATCCATTACTTCCACGGCCCTCCCGGCGCACGCCCGCCAAGATGGTATGGCGGGCCCCGCATGCCCCCCAGGTTGGGGGGCTACGGGAATGGCCGGGAACACCTGGCCATTCCCGTCCCTCAAGGTGGAGGCCTGTGCAAAACAGGCAACGGAGCCCCCGCACCCGTTGCCTGCTGGCCTCCACGCCCGCCTGAAAGGCGGGCCCCGCATGCCCCCCGCGTTGGGGGAGCTACGGCCGCAGAGGATAGGGAGAACGGCAACGAAACACCGACACTCCTCTTCCCCTGCGGCCCCGCCGCGTCCGCCATCTCACGGTGGCGACCCCGTCAAGGCCGCGGAAGGAAGGGAGAACCCCTCCCGCCGCGGCCTCTGTCCTCAGCCGCAATGTCTCCCTCACGGGGGACATCGCGGCCCGCCTCAGGTAGGTTGCGATGTCGCGCAAGCGGCACCGCTACCCACCCGCCGGCCGCTACGGCGGGCTTAACCGCAAAGCCCTGACGAGCGGCCCCCGCTTGGGTCCCTCTTAGCTTCACCGTGGCTCCGCTAGCCACGGCTACTGAGCCCCCCCGCCTCGACAATGCGGGAACCCACTGGGGGGGATGTGATTTACCCTAACACAAGTCTTAGTGAGACAACCTTGATACTGCGTGGTGTAATAAACCCATAGGTAACTACCTATTTTTTTATAGTTGTATCGATTACCATTAAATTTAATTTTACCTACTATTATTTAATTTTCATTCTACCTACGCCTTTGATCATTCGACAACATTGTAAGATGATAGCCTCAACATCGACTCTTAATCTACCAATTAAGGAGTAATACCTAATTAAATGCGTAGACTTGATTTTATTACAATAATACAATGTAGGTAAGCTAAGTTTATGGACACAATTAATATTCGCCATTAATTACCAACTATCGGGGATCAAATGGTCCAATTAACATTGTGATAGGACCTACCTACTAAGTATTCTTTAAAAATTACTTTCGAGGTTAGTAGGTGATCCTATTATAATCAATATACCTAATAATTTATTTCTTTATTTATTTATCC
This sequence comes from Apamea sordens, assembly GCA_945859715.1. NCBI lineage: Eukaryota > Metazoa > Arthropoda > Insecta > Lepidoptera > Noctuidae > Apamea > Apamea sordens. Next base: position 12,959,414 of record OX243996.1, on the reverse strand, counting down.
ATTTATTTCAGGCATATAAAGGCCCATATAAACACATACAATATAATATTAATATAACTTAAAAATACTATAAATACATAGATACAACATTACACTAAAAACTAACTAACGCACACGAAGTATCTGCGTCGTGTTTCGCTGACTGGTGTCATGTAGCCGGCCACGAAACCAGCGGTACCCTTCGGCCAGAACTCTTCCTTGAGGAAATTCTCGAGATGATTTGTGTCGGAACACGCACCACGAACGACTTGAAGTTCGTGTTGTGACGTGATTCCAACTTCTCGACCCTCAAAGTCCAGTTGGTCTTCACACGCATGTACCCCACGATCTCCTCAACCTTCATGGAGTGGTGCAATCTGGACACGCCAATACCTGCTTAGTAAAAAGTAGGTATGTTAAAGTTGTTATATCAATGTGATTGTCTCTATTTTTCATAATTATTTAGGTAGGTATACGAATCACGTCACAGGTAACATCCCAGCGCTGATTTGCTGGATTCGTTTTCTCCTCGACCGAATTTTTTTTACTTCTGACAGTTCATCTTGTTATATGTATTTATCTATCTATGTAGGTACAGTCACGACCACCAATATGTAAACACTTGGCAACTTACAATTGCGATTTTTTCCTGAAATAACGAATGCAACGTTGAAATACGACACATTACATAAACGTATGGGTTCGAAAATGCTATGTTCGTAACAACATAAAATTTCATTAAAAAATAAAGGAGTGAATCGCTTTTGAATAAAGCCGAGTGTATACATACTTTTACTCGTGACTGTATTAGTATTTATAGTCATTTCCTTGCTATTTATCCCGTATGCACCTGCCATGTCTCTGCACCACCTTAAGGTTGACTGGTAGAAAATGCCTCAAGCATTAAGTCCGCCTTTGTATAGTATTTTTTTACTTGTATCTACATAATCTATACTTATAATGAGACACAAATGGTTTTCTATTGTAATTAGCCACAAAGGGCCCGCGAGATAGATGGCATCCTGGGGAAGCACATACATTTTATCCTGTTAACACGTTCCCGTGGGATAATTTCCGACATCCACGCGGGCGAAGCCGCGGGCAGAAGCTAGTGTTTTAATAAATAAATAAATATCAATAATAATTGTGAGATAAAAGTTTCCTTCAACTTATCATCTGCCTAGCCATTTTCCAACCAGGTTGGGGTCGGCTTCCAGTCTAACCAGATGCAGCTGAGTACCAGTCTTTTACATGGAGCGACTACCTATCTAACCTCCACAACACAGTTACAAAAATAAGGTAAAAGTTTACTTCAAGGGGCAATGAAATAATTTACTAAATAGGTAATCTTAGAAAAACTTCTTTCTAAGTATTTCAGGAAAATACACTCCCCTATTGCCTTTTGATTGTCTAAAATCGTTTTCCTAGCTCTATATTATTTTAATTTCAATATAAATATCGTATGTAAATAAGGAGTGAAGGGAGTCCTTTGTCCAAGAGTGGGACAGCACAGGCTAGAAAAAAAATGCAAATAAAAATAAAGTCAGCATTCAACCTACCTTTACAGAATTCTATAGCTAGAGTTGGATAGGTAGGTTTCTTCACACAAAGGTGACTTAATAAAAAAATATACTGAAAAAAAAAGTATTGGTTGTCTCTCTCTCTCTCTCTTTCTATTTATATAAAACCCATAATAACGATGATAAGTGTAACAGCAAGAAGAAAGGGAACGAATCTTAAACCAAGAGTTTTCTTAGCTTCGTAAAACTCTGGTAACTATGCAACGATAGATGGCGCTAATTCTACTTTTTCCTTTTAAAGGATATTATTTTTCTTTTACAAAAGTGCTACGAAAAATATTTTATTTTAACTAAAAGAAATGGTAAATAATAATACTGAATGTTGATACTTAGGAACAAGTTAGATATTCATATATTCAGGAAAACGTCATGTTTGCCCTTTCAGTTGACTGACTCTGAGAGGGCGCTACGTGCCATATATTTACGACGTTTGAATATCAGACCTATATACTAGAGAGTAGAATTCAAAATTGGTTGAAGCTACATTCTCTATTTACACTGTCCGGGTTGAAAAACAAGGGTTCACTATTTATGATTTTCGATCGAATTTAAATGAGAAATAAATTTAAATTTAATGTAGGTATACTTTCTAGCATAAACAGACAGGATGCGGAATTTTATCAATTTTAATTCATTGTTGCTTAGCACGCAAATAGAGAGGGTACTTAGGTAGGTATATGGATACTAAATAAATATAGGTAAGTACATAGGTACCAATCACTTTACAGGATTAATTACACCGATAGCAGTTAATTTGAAAATGCTAATTGGAAATTGGAATACCTACAATATGGCGATACCAATGTAGGTAGCAATTAATTTGCTTAGGTTGGTATACAAATGCACTAGGTTAACTAGGTATCAATAAGGTACTGCCAACTTAATAGACTGGTGCTTACTCTATCTCTTATATAACCACAGCAACTCAGAAACAAAATTGTTGGTATATTTTGTTCCTTTGCATTTTCAGAAAGTTTATTTAATTTCATTGTGACTATGTAGGTACTATAATAACAACTGAATGAATGGCTAAATTGTTCCATGTATTTCAGAAAATAAATAAATATTAAGTTATGGTCTTAATTTCCTAAACCATAAGAAAATCCGGAAAATCGAATTGATTAATTTTATAAGAGACGCATCAATCAACTTACCTAGGTAGGTAGGTACTCAAAATGTACCTACTTGTATATCTAAGGTACTGTTCATATTTTAAACGAGCTTGATCAAATAAAAAGTATGGTCGATATAGTCGTACAGTACCTGTACATATCGATTCGACGTAGCTAAATGTTTCGAGTCCATTGCTTGTCTACTATCTTCTTTGATGAGCCCCTTGCGAACATAAAGAGCAATGGAAGTTTCCCTAAGCGATGGTTACGTTTTAGTAATCCACCTACTGAGCTCACACATTATTGGATTGTAGTAAGCAAACAACTCAGAATTAAAAGAATGATTTTTAATTTTATATTTCTTTAATTATTTTTACTGTGTTGTTATGTTAGAATGAACAAGTTAGGTACTAATTGGCTTGCATAAGTAGGTACCTACAGGACCTAAGTTACTGTTCCTGTTTCAAGTCTTGACAGCCATCATCTACAATTATTATGCTCTCTAATTACCTATATATAATTAGAGAGCATAATTGTAGATGATGTTTTTATTACCTACTTATAAGCGGGAAGGGGTTCGAAACAGGCTTCCCCTCATTTCCAAAATAAAAATACGTTGGTACTGAAATCTGGTAATATATCAGATCATTACTTTATTACATGAAAAATATTTCGGAAAGGTATCAAGGAATCACGAGGGTATCTAACAAAGTTTCTTCGTGAAGAAACGATAGCCGATCCTGAAGGAGACAAAAGATCTCCCTTTCTCTCTTTAGACGGAATCTTTATTACATCATTCTGTGGTTGGATTATTCTTATAGATTCGTAACTCTGTTATTGAGCGAAACAGCTAATTGCCAATCAAGTATAATGCTAATCGATTTTGAAATTGTCTTCATTATAGCCGGCTATAATGTGATTATAATGTAGCTGTACACGTAGCTAGAGATTTTGTATCAATATGTTAGTATCTTACTGACTTTTGATACTTGGTAAAGATTTAGTGAAATCTTCTACGCTCGTAGCAAGGAGCTACGGCGTAGCAGTTATTTTTTTTTATATTTACTAATTGTTCAATAACTAGCTGTTTCATCCAACTTTGTAATAGACATAAGGAAAACTTAATAGGGTTACAAAAGAAAAAATAACCGAGACACGACGAAGTATTTAATTTTTTCCCCTTTCATACATTCTCTTCTAAATTCGTCATAAAACTGTGGAGAGCACATTCATGTTTAATTATACATTATACTTAACAAAACCTCACATTTTCTGGCGTGATTAACTACATTAATTTAACTGTACAATAATAATTACGAGACCTTTAATTATTACAATTATATAGTTTAGGTAAGTATGGTTCTAATCGTAGTATCTACTGAAATCGTTGAATAATACACAGTCAAGCTGTTCTGTTGGCTTTTATCTGAAAAGCAAATTGCTATTGTGGATCGAGGGCGATTGAATTATTAATTAAACCATGATACTAAGTACTTTGCCGAATTGATAACCGAGAGAACGTTTTGAATAACTGAATAAGATTGAGCGTTCAGGGATTGCTTTTCAGATAAACGTGATGAAACAAATACGAGGACATTCCGAATAGGTACCATACAATAGATAATGCTTTAAAATGTCATATTCGCTTACATTAGTCTTCCGTTCGTCTAAGTTTCAGCAAAGGTTCATGAGATGCCTCGCTCCTCATTTATATAGAAATTCGGTCACCTAGACGAGGTCGCCATTTTGTACAAAAACACCTAATTTTAATTCACTATATCATTACGGGACAATACAGATTTAATGAATTAGATCCGAGGAGTAAACTACTAAGTTTACAATAAAACATTTATTAGGTACATAGATATAAAATAGGTAGCTAAATAGTACAAAGATGATCGATATTCTAAAGACTGGGATGATTTCACTTCAACCACTACATGATAATCAAAATAAATTCAAATAAAACAGTACCTAGAGTACTCAATTCGTTCGATGTAGAGCAAGATACGTTTATAATAGATTGTAGTCATACTCGTGTATAAATAAATAATAAAATATTTAACTAAAACAAAAATAAAAATAGTAATAGACAGGCTAAAGCGAACAGTACAATGATCAATAGAGGACAATATTAATGCACTTGCCCATATTACCTAATTAATTGATTATAACATCAACTTCAATATTTAAAAAAGTCATAACAGTAACTTAATGTATAATTCTACTGGAACCGAGTTAAAGCTTTGTCAGAAATCCATAATTAAAATAACAAAATTTACGAATTATGAGATAAGAAATTAAACAGTAATAAATATTTGATCATAATGCGATTTCTATTTATGCTTATGTATATATATGCGATGCGTCGATGGTAGTGATAGGTACGTAGTACGTCTGTCTGTTAGTCGGTGAGGGTAGGTACACAGGTCGCGAGCGAACATAATATCTATAACTGCCACCAAAGCAACCCGAGTCGTTCAACAATTTGGTAACGAAAATAAAAGTTAACTGATTAAAGACTAATCCACCCTCCAAACAGCAGCGATACGAATACAACAATAAGCAGTCTCACAAAATATTTTACAAAATTTCTCTTCAATAAACTATCTAGAAACTATAATTCATCGGTGACGTCTTTAATATTTCGTAATTCGTACTTAAATAAATTTCAAATACATAATCAGCGCTATTACTAGACATTATTAATATCAGGAATCGTTATCTACTCATGTATATACTTAGTCTCGTTAAAATTACAGAACATAATTTCGTAATTAATACTATACACAAATCGACAACACAGTATTTAATCTTAGTGCGAGATTCTCTGGGACTGGCGCGCCGGCGCCGCAGCGTCCACATTACGTACGACACGGATAGCGAACAAATGTCTGTCGGTAACGAACCTGAGCATAGTCCTCCTCAACCTTAAGTACGACCATATTCCACACTTTAGTCCTATGGAACTCTTCCTTCCCGGCTGTTTAGCTAGCTATACCGTGATGAAGGGGGTAAGTCCCAGAGAAGGGCGCGGGTCACTGATGGTGTTTAGGCGGCGGGGCGTGGTGCAGCGCCACGTGGTGCGGCGCGTGGTGGTGCCCGCCGTGGTGGTTGTGGTTGTTCGCGTTCGAGTTGTTGTTGTTGTTCTGCGCCGCCTGCGCCGCTTGCCGCTGCGAGTTCTTCTTGTTCTTCATCCGTCTGTTCTGAAACCATATCTTCACCTGCCTCTCTGTTAGGTTCAGGTTTCGCGCCAACTCCCACCTCTTCTGCTTTGACACGTAAGCGTTGAAGAGGAACTCTTTCTCTAGTTCGAGGGTTTGGAACTTGGAGTAGGGTTTGCGTTTTTTACGCACAGTTACTTGACCGGTCCAGTCCAGCGGGTTCGAGGAGGGGCAGCCGACGCCCACGCCCACCGACATCGACAGGGAACCTGCACAAACAAACCACGTGTTTTACTTGGAACGAGTGCAGCTTGAACAAAATTAGACATCAGTAAGTCATGTTCTAGTTTGAACAAACAGTTGTTGTAACCTAATCAAAATGGTGTCGAACACGTAAATATCTGTTGGCACGACTGCACTCATACCGTTATAACCACTACGCATAAGCTTAGTACTACACAAAATATTATTTTAAATTATCAATCTTATTCCAATTGCTTTCTTCGCTGAATACGCTTAGTTTCCACAGCAAAACGATTTGGATTACTTTCTAGTAGCCTGGTCATTCATATTCGCTGCGCTATTCGTTAATTGTCTCGGGCAGAATGCATTACAAACTGCGCCGGCTGCACGTTTCGCTTTTAACTAGCTATTTCCATGCCGTGTTCATAGAAACAATTGTGGGCCGGTACGGCGCGTTAGAAGTTAACACACACAGCGATTTATGCGACCGGTCCTTTTGATGAGATCACCCGCAATAAACTTTGTATGCGATCCGCGACCTTCTCGATATTCGATGCGTGCAACACACTGCACCATTTCCTATTATTCAAAATGGTGCACGTTTGAGAATTGCGAAATAGATGCCTCATTGTCTAGCGGATGAGTACGGCCGGGTGTCGTAAGACTAGCTCGCATCTCGAAACGAACAGTACGTCGTATTGTCTCTTACACGACACGAGCGCTTGTCTCAGTCATGCTACAGCTTTCGGAACACTAGACACCAATTTACTTTAGAAAGGAAAGCAAATTAACTCAGGTACAGAAACGTTGGTTTAAACGTAGCTTGTATATCGATTTACTATTTCATATTGATGTATGAGATGTAATCCGAGGAAATTACCACTTGTGCATGCTGGCAACATGTGTTGGTAATGGAAATTGTTCGTGTTGAAATAATCTCTGATTTAGTTGGAACAATTTCGTGTTATCGAATTCGTATGAGATGTATAAACATGGCTATTGACACATGTATTGCAAAACATTTTACTCTGTTTAAATTGAAAAATATTGCATTTCCAATATTTTACTTTGTATTTTGAAATTTCTTGTTACTGAAGTTGATAATGTTTTATGATTTATTGAGGTCAGAAGTGGATTTAAATTGAATTCATCTGTTTGAATGTACTCTATGTTTATCGATTCCCTCCTACTCAGTTTGCTTTATGCGACAACACTTATAAAATTATTACTTCATTCATAGTCTTCCAACAAAATCTTTCTGCCATCCTCTGACATAATTCATATCTACTTCTACTAGAAACAATCGCATATTATTCATAACTGCCCTACCACAAGCGTGTTCCGTTAGCCGAGTTGATTTATTTCTTTCGTACTACTCTTTGAATATTGATTAAATACCTCTAATGTGCAAATTTGTATTGTGTTGCCGTTGTAAACTGGATGCGGCCTAAGACGAATATGCTAAATAAATTACCCTACCTGTCGAATGTTGAGTAAATCTCATTCATTGAATGAACCAAGTATTTATTACCATTAATTTTTAGTGTCTGATTTTATGAAGTTAGCTACTATGGAAATTAATGAATAAAACTCTTAATCAACTATTAGTGAATGATTGGTTACGAAATGCAGGAGTTTATTGGTCTCCAATAAAGATTAACTACTTCACAGGTGGTGTGAACTACAAAAGGTAACCAATTAATGATTGTGTTCTTTAAGGTGACTATAAAACTGATTTACATGAGACAAAGTCTCGTACTGCGGGCTGTATCAATGTAGGATAGGAACAAAGATGCAGAGAACCACTGGAAGCGCTCTACCATCTTGATTTTCTTATAAATCCGTCGTTATAATTTAACTATTTAGTATTTATGTATTAATAAGTAAAACGTACTGTATTTAGAAATATCATTTATGCAACAAGAAATGCCACCAGATCTTTAATAAATCTTTGCTCTTTTAGTTTTTAGAGTTTTCCTAAACTTGTTTCTAAATAATGAAAAGAAAGCTAAAGTACCAAACAAAATAATAGGTATTGCAACCCTACTGCGACTTCCAGATTCAAATTACTCTTTAACTTCTTTAAAAAGAACCAAGACAATCCATAAAATAAATGAATAGGCCGCATGCATAGCAGTCCGAGGCAAAATAATAAGCAAGTGGGCGTAAAAAACCTTCTAGTCAGGTTCCTTATTCCGTGGAACAAACGGCAATTGTTTAAAGAGAACATAATGACAAGTGGAGTTGTCAATTATGAGGGAATAGGTAGCGATCAGGAGCTATAAAAGTGCGGGTTCTCTTCGACCATAAAAGTTTACCTACCCGACCGCGGGCTTTGTCTATTTCGTGTACCAACATTACTTTGCCAATTCGCTACGAAGACCCTCTGTTATTCCAAGGGGATAGAGTGCAAAATGGTACTGAAAAAACGTATTTCGTTTTGTAACCAAACGGCCGAGAGAACGTATGATTGAAAGGAATTTCTGAGTTAAGATGTTTCTTTTGACGCACCATACCGTGAGACCACAAATGAATTTCTCTGATTTGGTTTGTTTTCGTTTATTGAAACTAAGTTGTTGTCGATAACAAGATTGAACCGCGTGGAGTGAGGGCTGAAGATTGATGAACGCATCTGGTGTACGCGAGAAAGCGGAACGCGCGGAGCGAGTCTCGCTAACGGAGCCATTCCACAAACCGTTTACTAAGCCGTAAATGCACAAATCAAAGTCAATGTCAACCTCAGGTGGACCGTAAACACACAATCATAAAGTGACGTGAACACTCGTATAACTTTTTCAACAATTGTTTCCTTTTAATGGCCCATTATATGCGCGTTTTACGCAAAATTATGTCAAGTTACACCTCTGCCGTAACAGAGGCGCGATAAACCCATCTTTATGGTTAGGCGGCGATCGAAAGCGAACTAGCGGCGAGCGTTTATGAATGGAGCCTTTTTATTGCTCTCATATTTACATGGCGCTTGTAGTTTAGTAATTACTACTTACTAGCAGCGCGATTTGGGGAAGGAACCAGTATTATTGCATGTATGTGACGTGGCCGTGGTTTTACGATTCATAAAAGTGATATGTATCTACGAGAGCTGCGAGTATGCACCGGGCGCGGGGCGGCCGGTCGCGGTAGCTCCTAGTTTTTTATCGTCTCATCAACCTGTAATGTGTTTATTGTAGCAATATTTGGTTTATTGCCACTACTCAAAGATCGGTTTATTGTCTTAACGCTCAGGTATCGTGTTTATTTATTAGTTATACATTTTTATTGGCGCTTTATTTTACGTAAACTTTAATTTATTGTCGGTTGTATAGCGCCGTTTTACATTGCCTATAAAAAGGTGCTTACGGTTCATTTTTAAACATTTGTAGCACGTGTTTCGTTCATTCATCAAATTTATGGTGGTCTGTGGGAAAATGTTTTGGTTTGGGCGTTCAGTGGCTTTCTGAGGGAGCTCGAAGGGATTCCATAGTGAACGTTGGGCCAGTGTTTATTTGGCTAACAGCCGATGTTATTGACATGTTTAGTACTACAAATGAGGAATATTTGGCAGACTTTATATTTATGTAGAAAGATACCTGTTGCTTAAAAAAAACTCTACTTTCTCTGTCTGGTTCCTATTGGAAGGCATTTAAGAATAGCAGATTGCAGATTTTGACTGGACATTGACTCTACAAAACGCAAAATTACATTTGAACCAGATTTTTCCATTTACACTCTCAGAAAGTAATTTATCGTTCCAAAGCATTTCTTTAACTAAACACATTTCGATTTCAGTTACAAATAGCCAGAACATACATCTCACATTCATTATTACATACACATAAAGTCCATGAGTGTGAAGTATCGTGCAGTCGTGCCAATCAGCTGTCTTCGATTAGAGGAAAGAATGCGGTATCAGACGCGAGTGCCAGTGTGCTCGCTCCACATGAGGCACGCGCACATCGGCGCGGCTGTCTGTGTGCGTGGGGCACACATGCACGCCTCGCCTGCTGTGTGCGCTCCCCGCAGCGCCCTCTAGCGCCCAGCGGACGTCAACCGCGGGTCAAGGTTGACAAACTCATAATAAATTATTTACAAATCAACTTATCAGCTTCAGCCTCTCGCAGATTATTGCAAACTTCAAACTTTAAAAGTACTGAAAATCAACAAACCCACCCAACAACTCACGTATTGTAATATTGAACTGTATTTGTTTATAAATTCCGATAAATGTTTTGCTGAACTATGTTTGGTTCTAGTCTCGAGGCACCGATAAGTTCCAAAGATTACAAACAGCGATGCTAAGAACGGACGTCAAAAAACGTGAGCTCTGAGTAGGTAACGATTATAAACAAATATGTAGGAGTAATGAGATGTTACTGACCGGGCAGGGATCCTGGAGGCGGGTAGGGCGCACTGGACACCGAATCGGGTGCGTAGTTCCGGAGCCCGTACGCGTCGTGCGAGAAGCTGGACGCCTCGGAGACCGCCGTCCTGCGTTCCTCGCCGCCCACGTAGGGCAGGGGCTGGTCGCCGCGCGGCGCTCCGTACGGGTAGTTCCAGCAGGGTTGTGAGAAGCCCTGGTGGCAGCCGCCGTCAGCATACGGCTTGTACTCGCCGCTGCTCGCTGGCCAGAAGGGCAGCGCGGACTTGCGCTCCCGCTCAACGGGCAGGTTGTAGTAGGTGGGCCCGGCCGGGTACTGGTGCTCGAAAGAGCCTGGACCGTCGGGCGGGTAGCCCCAGGGCTGCTGCGCGTGCCGGATGACGCCAGGCTCCGGCTCGTAGCGCTTGGCCGGGATGTGCAGCGGTGGCTGGGGCGGGTTGGAGCCCACGGACGCAGGCGAGGCGCTGGAGGCGGACGGCGGCGCGGCAGCGGGAGCAGCCGGCGGGCTGCCCCCGGGCGGCGACGCGTGCGGCTCCTCATACAGCGCGCCGCCGACGCCGTTCATCATGGTCCACCAGGCCGGCCCCGCGGAGTGGCCGGAGGGGGGCGCTGGCGACGCGGCCGCCGCATCGCAGGGCGCGCCGAGGCCCCCGACATGGTTGTCAGGGTACAGGGTGGCGGCCGGGCAAGCCACGGGGGATCGGGACGGTCACAGGCAGTTCACGCGCGTCGCGGGCACATTGCACCGCGCACACACGCGTTCCACACACAGCAGCAGCACATGAAAATCAAAAGGCGATCCCGATTTAGCTAGCCGGCCGGACGGGACTCACCACAACGTTTACTGTCCAAAAAACTATAACTCTTGGCTTCGGTGGAAGTTTTAGAAACTATTTTGAGAGTGCATCGAACAGTCACTGATATGATAAGCTCTCGTAACCTCCAAAAAATTTTAAGTCCATTTAGCAGCCTGAAACTGCCTCTATTATTTTTGCGGTAAAGTTTATTGTAAACAATTCACACGTGAATTTTCTTTTGCAGAAAAAAAGTTTTTGTATTATCTGGATAAAGTTTGTGGGTGACGCAACAGTTTTCTTATTTATTTGAGTGGACGTATCGGTAGGTTGTTGTCGCGAGCGTGTCGTGTTTGTGCGGTCGGTGCGGCGGTGTATACGCGAGGCGCGCGTTCAGCGGCGCGGTCGAGCGCGGAGTGGCGGCGTGTGCCGGTGTGGCGGCGCACACACGCGCGCAAGTCACCAGCGCCATCCGGCGGCGGGCAGCAGAACTAATCTGCGTCAGCTACGCGAACACAGCTCGTAGGCGGGCGGCTGGCGAGGCGCCCAATTTTATGTCCTCGCGGTATTTTCCTGGGTTTCAGTTTTGGTATTTTTTTTTTCGTTGTAATGTTTTTATTTGAAAAGTAAAATATTTTAAACCGACCTTAAGTGTATTGATTTTAAAAAAATTCTTAAGAATAGAGTCAAGAGTTTTAACTTTTTATTTAAACTTCAACAATTTTAATAATTTATATTATTGCAAAATACTATTAATTACAATAGGTACTGAAATTTATTATCAAAAAATCCAAAGACTCTACCTTCGCCGTAGTTGCGTGCGGCCTGTTTGTATCGTTGTATCTCAAAGGGTTGTCGAGAGCGAGCGCGGGTGCGTAGTAAAGCGATTAATGGAGGCAAAATAGCCATAAACTGCCGTTTAACCAAACTGCAAGCATCACTCGGCCATCGTCGACTTGCCACCAATAAAAAACGCGAGACTTTATGACGGCAACTCACTCACATTTTATTGTGAGTATAAACTTAATTTTATCGTCTGTTAATTTCACCACAAATAATGTTAGGCACCTACTAGATTAAATTATATAATTTTATTTTATTGCTATTGTCAATGGCAAGGCCGCGGACTAATGCCTTATATTCAGCCGGTTCAGTGACTGTGAAACTTAGCAATTTTATGTTTTAACAATATCTGTCTAGATTGATTAACGGTTTTTACAGTTATGCATTTAATTGCAATTTTGTCGGTAATGTAGAGATACTACTTGACTAATACTTTTTACTAACTACATAAGTTTATAAACAAATCAACTACAACGTTCATTAATAAAATTAACTTAAAACAATTTTACTAATTGACTCTACATTTTTTTTTCTTTTTTTTATGATTACACTAACAAGTCCTTCCACAATAAAAAAAAAACAAAATTAATTGTCGTCAAACGTCTAAAGAACATGTAGTAGGCCATCTAATTCGCCACACCCCCCGAGCCACCCTTCGAACAAAGCCGTAACAACCAATAAATTCAAGCAATATTTTACTCATGTATAATGTTTACACAAGACACGGCAATAAAATATATCAGGCAAACAATGCTAAAACATACATACACTGAAGTTATGTTGGCTCTTGTTAACTTGCCGAATAATACCGAACGACACGTCTTGCTAATATAACCGAATTGTCAAAATAATAAGGTGGTGAGCGATGTTCAGAGTGGGAGCGATTAGCGATTTTTGTTGACATTTTGGGGTGAGCGTTTTTATTTGGACTTTACTTAAAATTCTGTTGGGTAATATTCAGGCTGGCATCCCCATCAATGCGCAAACTGTAGCCATGACTTCAGCACATGATGCTAGACCCAAATGGAGAATTTTTTCGCCAGTTATCACATTAAAAATTTTGCAGGGCGATTTTATTTATTTAACACACTGAAGCCATCTCTATTAAATGTGCCATATCAGGTGGGTAGGTAATCTAACTTAGCGATTACCTATTATTAATTTATGTTGATTGCATTGCCTTTTAGATAAATATACAGGTGCATTTTTATTGATATACCTTAATAGGTGATCTTCATTTTCCACTTGTAAAATTTAAAACATTATTAATGAAAAAAGGTAGTAACTTCAGTCACGCATTATTAAGATTATATCGATGGTAATAGTTTTACACCTTGCCTTTTAAGCATCTGCTTATACCGCTCCTCGCTCTCAGTACCACCGAAGGTTGCCACAGAAGCGTACATTAATTTCCCACACTTAGCGTATGAGTAATTACAATAGGTGACGTACAAAGAAAGCCAAAACGATAAATTCGCGACACTTTGTGGACGTGTCAACAAAACTAATAACAAGGATTATGTGTGCTTTTCAAATGTAAAAATTTCAACACAAAAGAGATTTATAAGTACAGAGTTACACCTCTATCGTTGGCTACTGTTTGGTGTATTTACATTGTGTAATTTCAGCAATATAATATGACACACAATAGCCACCTTGGAAAGAGTGATTTTATAAATCTCCATTTTTTATGATGATTTATGTACTTGAATACCTGTTTACATACCTCTATCCATACGTTAACACGCAGGTATTACAGTGGTTATCTACCAAGTTATTCATAACCACATATCTCACGGTCTGCATGACGTATTAAAATAACCAACTGCGCAGATATTTAACTGGATTATGTAGGTACATTCTACATGCCAGAGCCGCTCATATTTACGCAAACAAAAGTAAAACCAGAGTAACGTAGACCTACAAAGATATGGTTTACAACATAGAGGAGCTTTATGTAGCAACAAAACGAAAGCAACATTATCTCAGTGCAGTAGCGAAGCACAAACAGGCCGGGCTTCGCGTTGAATGACAGAAACAAACATAGGAACAAGTGTGCGCTTGCGCCGAGCCCGTCTATAAATATTTACGTTAGGAAACTCTTCAGGCCAATGGTCGGCCATACATCGAGTACGTAAATAAAAGTACGCTTTCTTATCTCGGCACATGTGTGCGGGAGTTGCGCAAACGATGGATTGGGGCTATGTATATAAATATGTTAGTACTTTCATAGGTTAGACTCACGCGAAGTTGAATTTTTTCACCATGAATATAGCAACAATGGTGATCGGAAACGAAAAACCAGTCTCATTAATGCAACGTCTGTATTCATTATGAACATAATTTATCGCTTAAGCCTGAGACTTGAGACTATAATCATGCAATTACAATAAATCTTTAATAATAATTCTTAACTTGAACTCGGTCTTGAATATTTTATAATAATATTGTTTATAGAAGATATGACATTGACAAATACGTGGAAACGTACCTAATCAAGAGCTTGGTAATAAGATAGTTTTTAATCAACTGTGGGTTTTTGCCAAAGTTGGGAATTAGTAGATAATTCATGTGACTATCTAATTTCAACGTGGAAAATTTCTCCAATTAAGCTTGGTTATTATACAAAATTTGCCATATTTACCTAACACATTTTATCATTAATTAAATACTGCCTTATGTTATTATTTTCAGAACCAAAATGAGGCAGACATTCTCAAGTTATCAACTGACGGTGCTGCAAAACATCGGCTCGGCTAACGGTCCAGCAGCTTCGCGTTCCCATCGCACAGGCATTAAATAGATTGTAAAGAAGGCTTTAATACTCGTTCCAATTGAGAAACTCGTCTGCACTCGACTTTCTCTGAACATAAGCTGTAAATTGGACGTAACCAGGAACCGTACGTTACCGTTCAGAGCAAATTAAATTCATGTGAGTTCGGCATGTTAAACTTCAGACATTTTAAATTGGACGTTAAATTTTGGGAATATTTTCGATTTATCTACACGCGTAAATAACCCAGACAGTCATTGAATTGTAAATACAACCGGTTTGTTTTACCTTAATTAATCGAATTATCGCATTAAAGCTCGCAAAGCTTACTTTGTATAACAGTGACTGTTCGATTAAGAATTTAATTAATAACATACTTACAGGCTTATAAATATAATCATGAAACTGGTATGAACCATAATTGAACGCAAATCTTATTGCAAATGCAGTTTTCCAAGAGCTTAGCCAGAGGACGATATAACGTTACAGCCAGTTTGCAAAATGTAGGTAGGTATACCATCATGGACACGTTTCAGTACTATAGATTTATACGTAAGTTAAAATTTAATATAACTGCAGTCGTACCACGAGAATATAATCAGAATAAGATTATGAGGTAGGTTACTCAAGGCTTTGTTTTCCTCGTACCTACCTATCATAAAATTACATCATAATAACATAAAGAAATAACGTAGTATGTAAATCAATCATTTTACAATAGCTATAAAAATGTGAGTAGAAAAATATGCAGCGCTATTTTAAATTACACGGAAAATATCGATTCATTTTTCTCAATTATTTTTAGTATCGACATTACGCGTGTCGACATAATCGTAATAAATGCTAATTAATTAATTTTACTAGCCGCTTTTCTTGTGGTTTTACTAATTTTTCTTACCTAAAGCGGGAAGATATTTTCTCCAGGAACCACAAACAGTTTCAGGACAAAAAGTTTTATATAGGTCCCTATATTGCCTTCTTGGGTTCAAATATTTATAAATATAAATTTAGGTAATATAAATTTAGGTAGCTAAATACAAATATTTGCTACGGTGAGACAGGATATTAACAAGCAGACTTAGGATTATTATGAGTCAAGATGTAGTAAAGTCCTCAAATAAAGGTACAGGTCAAATGAGACTTAAGCAAACCCTAAGCTATATTCCGAGTAATATCAGCGATGCAACGGGGATAATCCGCAAATATACACTCTAATTTACATAATAAAAATGTAAAATATAATATTCACCTTGTCGTAAACTCGCTAGCGACGTTTGCGTAAAAGGGCACGGTAACCTGTGAACAAAGTATAAGAGATATAAAATTATGTATAGTGTAATATAAATTATACACATTCATTGTATACAGCTGCATAATTACACACTAAGCGGTCCTCAGGTGTATCCAATCAGTAAATTGTAAAACGTTTATTGGATAACACTACGCGGCGTGTGTTTATTAAATCCTTAATTACTATGGACCTACAAGTCAGCTACAACCAAAACCATTATTAATGACATGTGTAGACATTTATGAGATTGTATATTTTTTATTGTAGTTATTAAGCGTAACTGTTCTATGTCGTGAGCGAAGGCGGTATGTAACTGAAAGAAGTCGTTAGAAAAGTTTTTTGGAAACAAAAAAATGCTGGAACTTTATAAATGCGTGAATGGGCGATATGATATATATAAAATGAAGGAGTCACATTTTATCGAATTTTGTAACAAAGGTGACGTTAATTCTTTTCCATTGCCGGTGACTGGCTTACCTACGTGATTAAGCAAAGGAGGATAAAATCAATGAGGATGTAGTCACTTTTGACGGTCGCTACACACTGACGAGTAAGAAAATTTATACGCGACATAAGGGCCAATTACGTAGAAAGTTTGTATCAGGAGGTTTCATTACGACGTGTCTAATGAGCGCGCGTGGAACTGCGCATTAAATCATCGTCGTGCAGTGCGCGCCCGCCGACATTACTCAGTTTATTTTTAAGGCAAGCACTCCTCAACCAACAAACATCCCATTGACAACTTCTACGGTTACAATTTTATTTCCTAGCTCCATTCGAAGCCAGTAGGAATATAAATAAATCCTTTCTAAGTCATTCGATACGGCGGTAAGTCACGAAGTTTACATAAAATAGGTGATTTGCGCCGAATGCCACGGTTATTTTTTCTGATTTTCGTTGGGGGTGCTACCCCATGTTTATGAGCGAAAAAAATCTTGTTTACAAGCCTTTTTTTAGGTAACGATTGCGTCGCATACGTGTGGGAGTCGTAAAATGTTTTGTGTTACCTAACAATTAGGAGGATGCCTTGATGATTGATACTTAGCAGTTTAGGTACCTTTCAAACTCGCCATATTATTTTCTCATACGTTCCGCTATGAATAGATGGAGCAAATGAAAACTATTGTGACTTATCGGCCTGTATACTAAAATATAATTTTATTGATGTAATTAATTCCTGCAGCTGTTTGACATTCACTCGTATTACACACATAAAATAACTACCAGAGATTAGCGGTAAGTCCAATACTAATTGGAAAACTTGAGACCCATCTGCGTCGAAACTTGGTCGATCTTCATCTAAGTTTATACTCATTCCGTCCCTGACTAAACTTCGTGCGCGTAATCCGGCCGAGGGTTTAGTTAACCGAGACTTTTTACTTTTTTCATCAAGTACGAGTAAATAGAGCAGCAGAACTATGGCGGAGGGCACTCGACTTGACATTTACGACTCAATCCCAAAACATAGGCCGTCGGCTGGCCAAACGGGGTGTAATTTTCCCAACTTAGTTAGCGCTCCCCCTGCCCCCGCGACGCCGTGTAATGAAGCAGGTCGAATGGTGCCCGGATGTGAGTTTAGAGCTCTTCGTACACTGGTGGGTAGAGGATTTCAATGGCCGGAGTGTCAGGACGAGTTTGGGCGCGTATTACAAGCTGTCAGTTCACGTTATCTGCGCCACAAGTATATGTTATCGGAATGTCTCTCCCACGGTTGGCTGGTCAGGCCAGTGATACAGAACTGTTTATGCTGCAGCGTTTTATCATAAACCTGTCGTCGGTTACGATCTCAATAAGACCGACAAAATACTTCCGATGACAGATATTTAGGAGATTTATTTATGTCTTTATAATAGACTAATAATTTCGGGACAGATCGTGGAAAGTTGTAATTTTATTGCGAATCATAACTACATTAATTCGATTGAAGAGATGATTTTAATAGGCGTGGTTGACGTTCCATTTTAGGTGGATAGAGACAGCTATCATTTGTATCTGTGTCGCCATATTTACAATAACAAGATCGCGAGGGTGTAGGTAGGTAGAGGTCCGAGCAGTTAATGGTGCGAAAACTGACTGGATCATATCCCTGGGTTTACGACTCGAGAGTAAACGGCCGATTCATTTGCAATTCTAACTGCGCCTCGGATACGAGTCGCCTGCGATGCCTCGCCGACGTCAAAACACGCCTGTCGAGTCTCTGATTTGGTATTATGAATGTTACTTGACGTTAAAATAACGGGTTTTCAAGATAAATTCCTAAATAGAATACTGAATTAGCGCGGGTTTCCATTTAGGATTTAGAGGGCATAAATTAGCGCTACGAAATAGATTCAAATCCTTTTCTGATCCTTAAGCTTGGAGTATATTGAGATATTAATGTAACGTGAAACAATGCCAACCAACTATTTATTTCTTTATCACGTCACGTCATTCGTAGAACAATACAATTATTTTCCACACCGGATCCCCAATCATTAGGGCATCCATACACATAGCCGTACGCATACGCGTGTACTTGTCGAAAAGCCGGTGGTCCATCTCACTTAGTATTCTAAACACGATCGCAGGCCGATGTTATCGTCAAGGACATATATTGTGATTCGTAATCGTAACCCGGCCCGGAATAGATCGCCCGCCCGATACCGTCAGATCGATGAATTAAAATGTCTATGAGCTCTCTATGTTGCGTTTGCGTGGAACGGTTTTCATGCGTTGAACAAATTCTGTCGGGAACTTTACTGTTTGCAATACCTATGTTAATTTATCGACTGTTGTACTTATTCGGCCCCCTGATAAATGCTCATTTGAGAGGCTCCCTGGTTTACGAACAAAAATAAATGATGGAGCATGATTAGACTGCCGAACGAAATGTATTTGATTGTGCGTGGGAGGTATATGCGGGCCTTTATTGGACGGAGACATGGTTACTTAACCGTGATTGGATATTTCAAGGGAAACGGTTTAGGCACAGTACTGCATGACAACATGTTGGAAATTTTCTATAGCTCATTCCCCGTGGAAAGAAAGTTTAGTAGTTTGTTTTAGTAGGTATCAAAGACAAAGAACACGTAGGTAAGTCGTAGTGCCTAAGTGGAGCAGTCTGCTAATGAAACTTTAATTTTAGCCTGAGCAACATCTCCATATAAAATAAAAAATAAAGATATTAATATACCAGCCCACTCACAACATATGTATCTCTCCACTTAGCTCGGCTTCAAATGATCAGATTAAAACGTCGCGCGTCGTCATGAATATCACAATCGCAAAATCGCAACATTGTTGCGAATTTTTGTCGGCATTTAATATTTGCACGACTATAAATTAAGTCGCTGAATTAATATGACAAGGTGTCGGGCTGTGTTCTGGCTGTATTTTAACGAACATTGGATGTCAAAATTGTATATTTTAATTAGACTTGCTTATAAACAGTTATGCAGATACATGTGAAGGTATCCAGTCGTTAAAATAAATTGGTTTGCGTGTGGATGGATATTGGATGTAACTAAGGTAATATTGAAGACGGTGACGATGAGAAAGTAATAGCATAGCGTAGAAACAGAAAGAAATAGGTAGGGTTGGCTTTAACCTACTTATTCGGAACAAATACATAGCCCCCCCCGCCCCCCACCCTTGGGCTATGAGCCAAAGACCATCCTATCTGTTGTAAGTAGGTACCTACCTCTCACAGTCCTGCTCTTAAAGAGAATAAAGATCCTAACTTAGATTAACATAATTAAGTATCTTACAACACTAGCATTACAACTGACTAAAGCACTAAGCCCTTCTTGTAAAGATGACATCTCATTGCTACGTACATACGAACATGTCATTAGTATACCTACGTATACAGTATGTAATAAAAATGTAAATGAGTCGGCAAGCGGGTGGGGCACATTACAACGAAGGCACGTTGCACATAATGCAGTTTGACCCGAAAGCTACCTGCATGCTTATTATTTGCCATTTTTGTCGTGAGAACTGTTTTTACTAAAAAGACTTAAGATGGTATTTTTAGCGGGGTACGTTTTGTAACCATAAAACGATTATGTTGTTAAGTGTAATAACGCCTTAATGATACGCGTAACAGTTGAAAATGACATTGAAAAAATAATAATGCCTAAATTATGTTTTTTAAGCGAATCAGATTATTATGTAAAGAACTTTTAAGTATAATTAAAGAATGCCCTACAGAAACATAAAAGAACTCAATTATTTGAACATCATGAAAATTTTTCGCAAGCTTTTAATTCAAGGCTTTAACTATAAACTGGGTAAAAAACATTTCACATAAAAATGGAAGCATTTTAATAAAATGCTACATTAAAACAATTCCTAGAACATAATTTAAAAAATTAATGCGCCCACACACCGAAAATGAAGCCCTATTTTCATAAAAACAGCCTAGTAATGAAAGCTCAGCGTTAATTGCAGAAGGTAAGCCGATGGGGTGTGCGAATGAAAGGATGCCTTATGACGGGTATAATAAAGTTGAAATTCAAACCTTAGTATCATGTTCTGTGTGGCGGCGCCGCCTCACCTGTTAGTAAGGTCGACCGCGAGGATGACCGCGCCCGAACCTTACCCGCAACACGCCTGCAACAAATGGATAAACCCTTTAATATATAAAAATATAACATAGAGAAGAAATGACAACCAGTCTTACCAAGGGGTATCGTATTACCCAGTAACTGGGTTGTGGAGGTCAGATATAAGCAGTCGCTGCGTGTAAAATACTGGTATAATACTGCATCTAGTTAGACTGAAAGCCAAATCCAACATAATTGGGAAAAGGATGGGATGAGGGAGGTTGGGATTGGGCAGATGATGATAATATTGAGAAAACAGACTAAGGTAAATCCAGGAAATGTCAAGAAAATTGTATGATGGAATTTCATTCCATCGTACATAGCTTTCAAATTACACTCATCTGAAAACAGAAAGCTGTATTCTGAAGATCGTAAAGAACTCAGTTTTATTCTGTTAGTTATTATAAACACAGCTATTTGCTATAGGAATAATATTGCAGCATTGCATAGGCGAATCTAATTGGTCAGTCATGAACTAACACCTTCAGTTATTACAACAACCTTGTAATTACCCTCTAGTCGTGATAATATCATACCTATAAGAGGTTTTATATCAAATTAAATGAAGAATATAGTGCTCTGTGGGATGCATATCAGATATAATAAAAATATAGGCACAAAAACAATGCAGTGCCATTCACACCCACTCTTGAATGCAACAATCTTGCACATAATATGACCACAATAATTTAGTTAAAAACATTTATAGAATTTTTACTACGCAGTAAAACTGGAAAAAGGCACATATTCTGCTGCCCTTAACCAGTCTCCTTCGTATATGTAACTCGTTAAGTGGCTTTATTTAGTGGAACGAACTTCATCATACTGATACTATCGTGACAAACAGTTTCTTTGTTTCGTTACTTTGTAAGAGTTCAGGATAGGGGAAATAGGTACGTTTTTAATGTAAGGTTTTGATGTAGATACCGTGGGGAATTGTTATGATTTATGATGAGACAAACTTCCTATATAACTACACAGTGTGAATGACTCGTCCAAATCATAATGGTGGAGCATTTATTTTTGTTGAACACATACAAAAATCAAAACAAATTAATAAAATATTGGATGAAAAATGACGAAATTTTCCATTACGTAGGTACCTGCTTCAAACAAAACTGTTTAATTGTTCCCCTATCATACCTTTTTTTTTTTTTTTTTGAGTATGGGAAATCATCAAATGACCCCTCCCGCTCTGGGTGGAGCAGAAGGGAGTGTCAGACTCTTACTGACTAAAACCCACCCGTGTTCCTTCCTTAGCCCTTTATGTTCCAGGGCAGCGGTAAACCCTTTCGGATGGTCCCGCTACTCCCCTATCATACCTTAGCTTTCAATTAATTTGAAGCCTGGTTATGGCCTAGGAAATATCTTCCAAAATAACTAATTACACTGAAAAGCTACAATATCAAATTTTGGTGAGATAAAGCTTTGCCTACATTCGTACATCCACGGTTTGATGACAGTATTAGGCCGCAGTGTGATAAGGGGCGCGCCTTATACAATTTATCGGGACAGAACAACCCAATTATCTACCAACCTTGCCGTAACTTGGGGTACGAATCTACTCATTCGATTTCAGGCGACTTCAAAACCTATTAAAAATTTATTTGATTAAGTATATATAAGAACAACGGATTACTTTGTCTAGATATAACTGGGTAAATATTAAAATGTATCTAAAAACATTTCAACTTGACATTTACCTATTTACATAGATAATTTTAAAATTATAATATGCCTGGTTATTGTGGGTGTATATTTTACCCACATTTTTGGAATAAAATCGACAAGAAATCAAGAAACAACGGTGTCTAAATCGATATAACAGTTACATTACATCGTTCCATTCTGATGTGGAAGCCTATTTCATAGATATTCATAGCATACCCAGACACTATTTAGGTAAATTAACGCTATAAATTAAACCTTATAGTCGCTGTCGACAGGATTGGTTAATAGTGTTGACAACAAGCTTTTAGGTTGGAAAGATTTTGCTCATTATTTTTTATTTAAATAGAGAGTTTATCTGGAGATATATAGATAAAGGTCAAAATTCTGTAGGCTCATTTATTTTAATTTATTAGTTTTTTTTCTGTTTGGTGACTTATCTAATTTTAAGTAGGTAACAAGATTCTAATAATTTATGAAGATTGGTTTTATTTCTTAATGAAAACGTCGACTTTCAATTCAGTGATTTTCAACTGAATAATCCAATCCATTCTTAGCTTAAAATCATAACATTTGCAACCAAAATTATAAAAGTTTCTTCATTTCAATATTAAAACAATTAAGTAGTAATCAACAGGTTGTAACTATGAAGATATATGATACGCTTTTAATTTAATATAAAAGAAGAACTCGTGTGTATATTTAAAATAATTGTCGGATTCCTGAAGGCCGTTTAAAATTATGTGAGCTATTTATATGATAATATTTTGGTAACATTATAAAATCTGGACATGTTACAGCTTTATTTAATATTCCGGTTTGTGACTCGTTTTGTTATGGTCTAGAATTAATATTTACGAATATTATTAGCATCTACAAAATGATTTCCACAAAGTACTTATGAATAAATGCTTCACTATCACTAGAGAGTAAAGAATCCTACTAATATTAAAAACGCGAAAGTTTGTATGGATGGATGGAAGGATGGATGGATGTTTATTATTCAATCACGCAAAAAATACTGAAGGGATTTAGATGAAATGTGGCACAAAGATATTTTATAACCAGGATTAACAAATAGGATACTTTTTATTCCGATATTCCCACGGGATCGAAACTTATGCGGGTGAAACCGCGGGGCGCAGCTAGTACAATTATAATAGCAAATAACTTTGTATTCCATTAGTTAGTAACCTTAAATGAGATTAAATAAGAGGTTCTTTTTTGCAAACTTTTTTTAAGACCTAGGTTATTATTTAAATATAAAATATTTTAAATTTGATTTCCAGATAAGTGTGTGAATATAAATATGTGTTGAAAAATTGCGAACTGGTTTGAGATAGTTATTTATTAGGTACAGAGTATAAAGATTAAAATATTTAAATAAAACCCAGTAAAATCCACTATATTTTTAAGAGGATATTGCCCCGAGTTATAAAAATACGCTACCCTACAGTTTGCAGCCGCATAAAAAATCTGCAGCACTCAAAGCAGACAGCTTTCCTTGAAAGAAAACTTGTTTTTCTAATTCATTGCGCTGCTAACGCTCCCCAAGGAGGTTCCATTAGCAAGAAAATGGAAGTGCGTCTGCCCTTCAAAGCTCTAGAAATCTCAGCAATAAATGCCCACAAGCTCTGAATTTATTTTTATCGTTTGTACCACTTAAGGTATAAGATTGAAAACAGCTCGCGATATTTCCCGGTAATAGGTATAATTTACTCGGATTTTTTCTACGCTGGCAATAAAATATTTACGGGGTCTGGATGAATTCATGAGTGGATCCCGTCCCCGTTCTTCCACTTGGACAAATTAATTCATTTTCATGAACAAACATTATTAATATTCAACGTTATTCATCGCGGAGATATTTTTTGGGGATGCTCGGAATAATTGAGATTAGGAAATTGGGTCAGAGTTTAAGTACTTTGTTGTGTTTATGTGTATAAGCAATGATTATAAGTATGAGTAATTTGATTCAAATGGTAAGTCTACCAATTATTTTTACTAAAAATATCATGTTTTTTTTTTGATGAGCCTTTAACAAAATACTCAAAACTGAGTCCAGAAATTTAAATCTCCCTCTTTACTTACTGAATGTTCATGCTATATTTGCCTCACAAAACATCCCTTATATTTACATATTCTAAAACACAAAGATATACAGCTGCAAGCATCTACCCCGCAAAACAACATACTAAAACAAATGCCATGCAAAAAAGTGGAGTGCATTGCACCGATTTCTAAGAATTGCAGTATCAGCCATCTTTCTGTCGGCAGGCAGTCGTTACGTCGCGTCGCGGATGCAACGATGCACTCGCAGATACCGCACACATAAGTAGTACTTGTATACTTTACTGGCTACATTATGTAGGTACCTATGTAAGTACGTAATGAGACAGGCTTGGTTTACGAGATTATGTGAGTTTTGTTGCAAGTTGTGTGGAGGTGATATTTAATTTTGTTCGTCTGTGGTGAATTTAATTTAAAATAGGTATTTCTATGGAGGCTTATTTTTGGTCCTAGAACCAAAAATTCGATGAAGTATGACACCCGCCAACATGCACTGGGCTCGTATGGTGAATTATGGCCGACTCCCGCTCACAAAGAGGAGGCCTGTGTTCCAGGAATAGGAACATTAAATAGGCTGATTATGATAATATGTATAGACGTGGCTTTCATTGCTAGATGATGTCGAAGTAACAAGGAGATACTTTAAAACAGTATTTATTTAAAAAACATGAAAACTGTTGAGAAGAATTTATTTTATTCCCAAAGTCTATAATGCTTTACATTAAAGCTACGAAAAGCAAAGGAGCCCAGTGATCGAATTCAAATTGTAAAGGATGTAAGTTGGACGAAGTAGTTTAGTCATATAACGCGGAGACATATTCAGGTTACATTACACAACACATAAATATCACTTACTTATTTATCTGGCCAAATATATAGTTACAATTCTCGCCCTACGCAGTTACGGTGTACCACGTAGGCGTAGGCATAATTTAAGTCAACTATATCTTATACTTTTAAGCTACTTTGATTCCATGTCGAAGTCTAATTATGTAGGAAAGGAAAGAAAAAACTTAGATGGAGTGACTTTTGTCACGCCAGAGTTTGTCACGCTATTATTGCCTGCCTTTCTGAGCTTTGAATAAACTGCACTCATTAATTTATTTCAATAACGAAACCATGGCAGAATTAATATTTACTGTCATATAAATTTACGATTAAAGGTTGTTTAAACTATTAAAAACTAACTGCTTCACTCGGTTTTATGCCCAATGATACAATATTTACCATAAATATAAATAAATGCGGATGTGACCCACCTCCTTACACATGTGACTGCATCATTTATGGTCTTATCATAATTTAGAGAAGGCGGGTTGATGAATGCGCCTCTTTGTTTCAACAACTTTATGTCTCGCTTTATGGCGAAGTCGCTACGCAACGTGACTCGGTACCGCGGCTTGGTACCTTATAGTAAGTACTTTGGTACCTATAATACAGGTTCAGTGCCGCGCTATGGTCAAAGAGTCATTATGAACATAATAACAGTTAGAAAGACATGAGTAGGTACATGTTATTTTGCGACTGTATGTACTTTTGTCACGTTTTTCGGTAACTAAGGATTTTCCTAGATGTACACCGCAGTAAATGGGTACGTGTACATGATAGTATAAGTAGGTACGTACCTATGTTACTACGACTCATGTTTGTATACAAAGTCTTTGATGTCATCAGTCATCAGAATAGGTAGTACATATTTGCCGTTAGTATGTAATAAATATAAACTCATAACCTCCTTATTAGTCGGTATTCAATTAATATGTGTGAGTATTAGAGTTAAAGATAAGTAGGTACAAGTTACATAAATTAATTTGATTACACCAACTGCGTATTATATCTACATGAATTGCAATTAAGTACCCAATAGGTAGTGAAAAATGGAATTAATCAGGAAAATCTTATGAAAACACAATATTTTTCAACAGAAGTACACATTGGGCGTTATAAAGGTTGTAACCAAAGAAATACAGAGATCAACGTCTCAAAACCTCTACGTGCGGATAATTTTGAGCACAATCCAAGGGCACACGTCTTTCATATCAAACCACACCTACATGTACCCAGCTCTGAAGAAATAACATAAAAACCATACAAACATGCTACGAAGCTATACATAAAAATGTACGAATTCAATTACTTATAGCAATAACAGAGATAAAGCAGAGAACACACGAGGGTTGCACAGCAATGATTCAATATAATCCTACCCGGACATATGTCGAAGACTTATGCGGACTTTTATTAAACCGACTTATTTGGGAAAACAATATGGTGAACTCCGGCCCATTGTACTGGATTGAGACATTGTGAGTAAACGGCTTTATTAAGCTTCGTTAAAGGTAACATTAAGTTACTTTTTTAAGTATTGGTATAAACTGTTTGCGTTCTTTTAAAAGAGACAATTTTGCAGGAGGCCTTTTCGTTTTATTTTCGTGTTGGTGGTCCAGTTTGGCTTCGCTGTAGGTAACAGAATTTATGCCGAACAAACCGTCTACATATTACAGCGATTAGGAACACGTGTGCCGAGAAAATTCATATCAACAAAACGAAACAGAGTAACTGTATTCCCTTTAATTAGTAGGCATAAAGTATTTTGTATTTTCATTTACACCCTGTTTCACAACAGCGGTGTTCGTTACATCTGGCCTGAA
Source organism: Apamea sordens (assembly GCA_945859715.1). Taxonomy (NCBI): domain Eukaryota; kingdom Metazoa; phylum Arthropoda; class Insecta; order Lepidoptera; family Noctuidae; genus Apamea; species Apamea sordens. Next base: position 12,932,285 of record OX243996.1, on the reverse strand, counting down.
AATTATTTCAACCAAGCTCCTAATTTTGGTACATTTGCGATGAGCTTAACAAGAACGAGCCAGCGGCGCGCTTTTCATCTTTGAAGCGCAACATTTACATTTTCGTCTCATTTATTTGCTATTTCGGGCCAAGCCCTCCCCCCTTCCCCTGCCCCGCACACCCCTCCCACGCCCTCACTCCAATGAATAAGTCTCAGCGTGCGTCAGACGAGAGTAAAACGAAATTGGGAAGGAACGCTCTATAAAGTCTAATTAAGTTTGAAGTGAATGCACAAATGTAAGGAAATATAAAAATTTCCGAAAGGAACGAGAATTTATTTAGCGGCGGTCTGAATAAATTTTATTAAGTTACATTTGAATTATATTATATTTTTGTGGGTTGTGCTATCACTTGCTTTCATCGCCAAGTGCTTTGAATTACGAGCGCATACTGCCTAACCACTGACACCGTTGACCTCATACACAAACTAATTAATCAAACCAAACTACATGGGATATTATACAAGTAATGAAACTTAAATGTATCCTTTTAAATAACAATAAATCTTTCGTAAAGTAAACATAAATCAAATTCAACAAAAACAATAGTTTGGAGGCAAACGGAGGAAGCGAGATGGCACATGATCAGAATGTAATCGCCTAATTCCGGCTTTTATTAAGATATTTTTACGAAGAAAAGCCGTCGTTTTGTTATTCTGGAGACGTTTCGTATAAAAATAACGCGTCCCTTACGCGAACCTTTTGTTTCGGGGCGGCTCCGCTACCATAATAGATATTATTTCGATGCCACCCCTCCCTTAGTTGACATTCGAGGCTTGCAGTTGGCAGGATGCAACCGTAACGCGTGATTGAATTATCAATTTGGCTAAGAAAGAAATTAAAACTGTCGGCGTACTTAAATAATATTTTGTCGTAGCTTCGAAACTTTTTTTTAGTTGATTTTGGAACTTGTTTATCTACCTTTTAGCTATGTATACCCATGGAAAATATTTCAGGGTATAAGGTATTTCTCCATGCAGTACAAAAGATTATAATTAGTTAGGGAAAATAAAACCGTTTCAACTCAAAATAAACTTATTATTGGAACTACACTTATTATAGGAACGCTTCGGTTCAATAAATTCCTTACCAGATGGTACAAATAACTTGAATGGCTGAGGGTTACCTTCGTATAATACGGAACACACATAGGCCCAGATTTCTGTGATAGAAAAACGAGGCCCGAACCGCCCCCGAATATAAATCGCCTTGTTATATTTTCCGGGACATTGGGATTCATGGAGTTTGTGGGCCCTGACGATATGATTCTTCAGAAATAGGAACTTTTATGCTGGTGACAAAATTGTGAAGACTATATACCCCTATCTACAACAGCAGCTTATGACCAAAATATTGTGATGGATAGTAATGGAATTTATTCTCTGTGACTGATCAGTTGAATCGACTTCATATTCTTGGCACATAAAACTGTCCACAAAGGTAATTTTTCCTTTGCCAATTTAACGCAAAATCTGGGTACTTAGTCAAGTAATTCAATTTTTTCCAAACTCTACTTCACTATTACGTCTATGCAAGTTGTTTCTGTATAAAAAGGTATGTTATTTTAGTAAACATTTAGGTACACTTATTTATTAAGTTTTCATGTTCACTATATATCTACTGTTTCCAACATTCCTATACTTATATCTGCCTAATTTATAAAAATGAGAACATATTTTCTTAACCAGTATCTCCACACAGGTAATAATATCGTCTCTCATCTATTTTGGGTGACGGACATAACACGCGAGTTATCGTGATCTCACCACGGCATGCCAGCAGTAGATAGGTAACTACTACATAAGGATTACAAATGCTTTACGTTTAGTAAGCTAAGCACGTTAGGAAAACGTGTGATCAATCTGAATTGTATGTAGCAGACACATGGTTAGGTAGGTACTAGATTTGTAATTATACGAACGTTTTTTACGAAGAATTATATTTTGAAGTCGTATAAATTAAAAGCAAAAATCACACGTAGGTAGGTAACTATAAAGTCAATAAATATTTGCTTTTTTCACTTTCTTTGATAAATGCAGTTTTGAAACCTGATAGAAACTGCTCAATTCTAAATTATCCAGCATTTTCAAGCCATACACAGATAAAAACAGCCAACTGAAGCTTACTGACTCAAAATATTTTAGCCCTCTTCAATTTCAAACATTATTTACCAGAATTAAGCACTCAGATTTGCCTACAAATCTTCACCAAGTTTGCATTTTCAGAATGGTATGAATTTTCGCATAAAATTCAAATGGTCATAATTATGCATCTGGACGGCTCCCCCTATTCGGGGGCGTTTAGAAGCCATTCTCGAGTTCATCCTCCTCTCTTTGTGTCTACTTTATTGTAATTTAAAGAAATGCAAAATATGCTGTGTTTTTTAGTTCATTTTCAAAGTTCGAGCGCGGGTTCTGAATAAAATTACAATAAAAAGCTCCAATCAGAGTTCTTTAGACAACCGTTCAAATATAGGTAGGTACTTGGTAGCTAAAGGAAAAGTTTAATAAATAAAATAAAATAATATACTTAGTGCGGTTTATCCTTTTCTATTGTTTGAAACCTACCTATACTTTCCTATTGGGTATTTACTGCCCTAGAGATAACGACTATAAAAGGCGTAGAAATCAACAGAACCAACAGTTTTAATTTATTTGAATAAAAACTTAATTTATAACTGACAACGAAGGACAGAATAGACACAAGTAGGTAATCAATTCCAATATTATCTATTAATATTATTACAATCTATTTAAGGTCAATGTCAACTAGTCGGTACCTACTGGTATTTCTAATTATATTAATATTATTATCACAACACCTAAAAGTATTTTTAACAACAAAGTGCGTTACAACAATTTAAGGACTGAAAAACCGAAAAAAAACAAATACTAGCTATCTGGTTCAATACACAGTACATAACGATTATAAGTACCTAGTTACCTACCTATATAATATTATTATAGTAGGTCTGTGGGACCGGTTTAAGGGCGAGAGCCTACGCGACCAAGTTATAATCATTCGTATGTAAATCAGCCCAGCCTCGACTCAGCGAAGCCTTTATCATCTCGTTAAGTATGATAAGTAAAGTGGATCTCTTTTTTACTTAAAAAACCCCACAACTTAATATTTTTCATAAAATATTTAAAGAACGTTCACAATTAAGTATGCAAATTAAATTAAGTCACTCGAGTTTTTACTGTGATAGTACCTAAGTTTGCAGTTCGTGACTATATTATTAAACCGGGTTGAATAAGAAGTTACATAAAGGTTCATTGCCATAAATCGTTGATATAATAACCTCATTACTCACGCGTGGCCGACCTGACGTCAGAACACATAAAAATCTGATGCAAAGATTAGAAATTGCATAAGGAAAGCCTTTTAACTGAAAAGGACTTTCTAAGTTCATACATTTGCATTTCAGAAAAAGTCACATTATCATGTAGATCGTCAGATAATTTTATTGTTGCTGACAAAGGCTCCTTTCAATAAAGTTTGAGGAAGATAAATTAACAAAAGAAGACGGGGTAACAAAGCTGAGTTGCGTAGCGCGGCACAAAGGGTACCCGGTATGAATATGAATGGCTTGTTTGGTAAAATTGGGCCGAAAACAACGACCGAGCGCAATTTCTTTTGACTACTTTTTTTTTTTTCTCGTGACTGTCGACGATTCTTTGCGAACAGCCGCGATGGTAAAATTCTGTTTTTACTTACTTACGCTAAAAATATTATTTTCTTATTGCACGCTGAACGTTTTATCTGAACGGAAGTGTGAGCACTTTATATTCAGATTTTTTGTGTTACATTTTCTGTTTCCGCTGTATTGCGAATATTGTGATTGATATTCTGAGCGGTTTTTCGCGAAATCGAACTTACGTCTCTTGTGGAAAGCGAGTTCCGTGATGCTTGTAGATAAGATCAAGATAAATATCTCAACAACATGATTTTCAGTTAGGTCGATATTTCCTCTATTTGTTACCCGAAATCTGCCTAAATATACGAGCGAATTAACGAGAGACCACAGCAGATGGGCAGTACAAAACTTTCTCCCACTCTCCGCCTATTAAGCGGTGCGAATCCTTAGTTTTCCCAACGAGTTTCCTCAATTGTTTCGGTCGGTATTTATTAAATAACCCGGGAAGGGCGTCCCAGTCTGTGGGCTAAGCCCGGTCGTGCTCTTAATAAAGCCCTAGCTTAATATTGTACGTGAGTACAACAACAGCCATGTGTCCGTTTTGTTTATATTCCGGCCAAAATAACGGATAGGCTACGCTCGTATTTTATTATCTTTTTTATGAGACCAACATTTTCTTTGTTTTTCATTATTTTTTCCAGTTCATTTACTTTAATTAAGGTAATAATTAGGGGTTCACGTTGTAGGTATAAATTAGGATTTTAATATTATGAAAAATGTTGAATCTCTACTTATCCATCCCCATCCTCCATCTCTACTTAACCTCTACTTTAACCCCTAACTAGGTATGTATTACACATATCGCAACAGTTATTCCAGGTGTAATTTTTTTGGTTGACACATCCCTTTTATATTCATTTACCTAGGTCATACCTATTGCCTAGATACTAATGTACCTAGAAGATACCTTTACGTGAAAACATCCTCTCTGTAATTCTTTGCAAAGACTATAAGTAACTTAAATTGCTAGATTTACGTTCAACATTCATGGCATTGAGCGCGCAGTCATGAGACCACCGTTGCCGTAGCTGACTACGGTCCGGAAACGTTATCTCGGTTCAACTAAACAACTCACTCCAAACGAACGATACCCCTCGCAACCTCAAACGACATAAACGGCCCTATATACTATTGTAATTTGAATTTTATCTCCCAAAACAAAGGGTTGTAAATTGAATGCGGGAGTCAAGTAGCAAAGATATTACAGAAAGTAAGACAAAAGCAATGCTGCCTCAGTAAACCTCTCTCAGACGAGTTAACCAGTTACCGCAGAGCTGAAACTATTCAAATAACTTCTAGGTTGGATACACAACTATAGTTACATGTTTTACGTAAATGTATAGAGATGTCAGAGGCGTCATGTTTTGGCTGAAACACATTGCTACATTTAGGTTTTATTTATTCAGCCGGGACATGACAAACCTGCAGTAAAACTCTCCAAATTGCTGTCAACAATACAGACTCATTTCTGAGATTAAAACAACAGAAATCGAGGTTAATGTAGGACGAGAAATCTCCTCACAATTTAAAACTGAAAAAAAAACTTAATTCATTAAAATTACGAGACAGAAGATTGTCAGTTATGGTCTCTGAGAGCGAATGTGCTGAATCGACGAGCGTCGAAGCCGGTCGTAAATCTCTTGAATTCTCTCTGGATGAAAATAAGCGACAGAGTCGTGCCACAGACCAACTCGCGTCGAAAAACAGAACGTTCGTTCCAAAATCTATTTTTTAACATACCCTACAATTAATTCTGTTTACTTCGGCAGACGATGTTTTGGTGGGTAATTTATTTTATGCCAAATTTGCAAAAGGCCTTAATAATAATACTGTGCCACCAACTGCCAATAGGTATATTTTCAGACTGTGATTTCGATTTACGTTTCAAAACTCTTTTAGACCGGTTATTTTTTTCTCCGTAAAAGAAATGTTACAGTGCATAATAATTTTGAACATGTTAAATTATTTTTTTTATAATAACGTTGCCCCACACTAGGAATTTCTCCTGTGTCGTGGGTGCGTTTACAAACATTTAAACTCACATACACAAACAGCCAGACCCGGAACAACTACTTGTAGGTCATACAAATATTTGTTCCGTGCGGGAATCAAACCCGCGATACGCAGCAGTCAATCGCTTAACTACAGCGCCAACAGTGCCGACATACCTGTTCTACCTATTATCTATTCTTAATATAAAATCGAGGTAAAGTTAAATAAAAACTTTCGATTAAATCTATTTTCTACAAGATCCCACCTACCTAAAAAAAAATCAATAGATATTTCAAAATCTAAAGAACGGGTTCCTATGAAGTACCTACCAATCTCTTTGAAATACAAGGCCGCCATCTTGGCGCGTGAACCAATCACAGAGCGTTCTGCACTAAAATCCAATATGGCGGGCAGGTAGCAGCCTACAGCGTAAGGCCATTCCGTATTGTTACGACGCTGTGAATGGTTGTGAGTAACTCAGATAAATTATTATATTAAGCCGATAAAAACGACGCTTCAATCATTTATTATTGTAAATGATTTCTGAATACCTCTATTACTTCTGATTTTAAAATGCGTCGGCGTTTATTGCTTATGAACAACCCAATAGGACTAGGTGTGAACCTTCTAAATACTTAAATCTTGGTAATTTAAATTACTTTACTCAAATTATTAATAAAAACCATACATATAGATAATAAATTATTACACAACGTTTAACATCAGTATTAGCGTGTTTTACGACGTTTGGTGAGATAGCCTTTGTAACTGACCTAGGTACAAGCACACAATAAAACTTTATGGATTTTCAAATAAACACACTGAACTATAATTTACAAACAAAATATTATACAATTCGAAGATAACAAACCCCTGGAAATTTACGGTCAAGTACGCATGTTGATAAAGACTGACTGAAATATGAGAACAGATGTTCGGGGTGAACGAACTAGGAACGATGCGCTTGCGCCGCACGACCCGCGTCGACGATTTATTTATTAAATAAATGTGTCCACATTAACCTGACGATTTATACATAAATAGTCTTAATTACTTTATGACACAATTTGACAATGTATTAATGGCTTTATCTGGCTATCTTTGACGCCATAAAACATACAAATTGCACATCAAAGTTACAACATGATAACAATCTTTATTATCACTGCATAAGTGCGTTTAGCATTTAATTGTGAACAATGTGTTTTAGTAATTGCTAGCGTTTAATTTTGTATCGTGGATTCATCTGATATAAAGTGTTTTTCTTTACATGTTTACTGGCAGGTGCGTATATATTCATTGCAAGAGCTAAAACTAGGTACTTCAAAACATTACACTGATAGGCAACACAAAAATAAATACAAGGACTGTTTTATTTATCTACTTGTTTGATATCCTGAACACGTCAGTAAATATTATCTACTTTACTCAAAACCGGTTGTATAATGTATTTTGCTGTTTTAAAAAAACGTGTTAAAAATGCAGTAATTAACTAGAACATCTTACTTTATCAAACAAGAAAATAAAACATATTTTTTTTCCTCTGAACATAATTTTTCGTTACGATAATAGATTCGTATAGTAGATACGGGGAGGGCAGAGGAGGTGATTTAAGAAAATTACATTATAAAGAGAGAAGAAAGAAAACCGGAGGGGCTTCGCCGAGCGGCGTCGCTCCAAAGACATTATTATAAAAATGTACCAATTTAAATTCAAATATAAAGGCGGTCTGCTGGGTGCTATATTGAGAGTAGATTTACTATTGTACAGATGGGACAGGAATGTGGGGTAGGTATCAGTCACAATTATATTATAGGTTGGTATTTACTGGTCAACATTCCACCGGTCAAAAAAAAAAATTAGAAAATCACGGTTGAAAGGCTAATTGGTATAAGCGACATTTTTTGAAAAAAAATTAGAACCTGACTCAAACGACGGAGAAAGGTTTGCTGATTCCGAATATGTAGGTATATAACTCATTATTGGAAAAAAATGTCGCTTAGACCAATTAGCCTTTCAACCGTCGTAATACAATTCTAACCAGATTATTATTATTTTGATTTAAAAGAGTGTCCGTGGAGTTTCTTGCCCGTTCTTCTCCATAGGTAACTATTACGCTTTGGAATGGGCAACTAGCTTCATCTTTCTGACTGACCAACCCCTTGATAATTCAAAAGTGCCTGTAATTGATTTCACCCGCATAAGTTTCGATCCCGTGGTAATATCAGGATAAAAAGTATCCTATATGTCAATTCTGGTTATAAACCATCTGTGTGCTAAATTTCATCCAAATCCGCTCAGTAGTTTTTGCGTGAAAGAGTAACAAACATCCATCCATCCATACAAACTTTCACGTTTATAATATTAGTAGGATAAATGCTTTGAATTTGAGTTAAGCCACTTTACATTTTACAATTATGTAGCTTTGTACTACCTACATGTTACATTCACCAACCCGCCCTGGGCAAATATTCTGAGAAAATTAGATATAGGCCGAACATGTTATGTGTACTACCTACTTATCTACCTACAAAAATAGAGTCGACGTCCAACAAATCCTGTATCAAAAACTACTATGTTTCACTTGAACAAAACTAATCTATCTAAATACCTTTGTGCTAGCTTTTACTGCTACTTTTCTTAAATTGGAAAAGCTGAGACGGATCAAATCCTGTCGAAATGGCAACTTTGCCAATAAAAACTTTCTTTGTTACTCAGATAGTATCGACTAAACTCTTTCATTCGTTCTAACGCTCTTCTATTCGAGGGGAAACGGCTGTACATACTTAGGTAGGGCTTCAATGCCTTTGGGTAACGTTACCTCTGACTCAAGGCAAAAGGGCCTGTGGGATTGTTTCCAGGGGTTATTAAAAACTTTTTAAATCTTTGAGATAAGAAAGCTTTTTACGCTTTAAGAATAAGAGAGCTATCAAACTGATAAGGTTGTAAGTGTACCTAAATTGCAATGTTTTACAAGAGGTTTTTGTTTTATCTTTTGTAATTTTGATTGGGGTGTTTCGTAGCTTTAGTCAAATTAAACCTACATCCTAATTTCGTAAAACACATCCAATCACAATTTCAATCATTTTGTATTATATTGCAAATCCATTGCTTCATATGTCCGAAAAAATTGTCTGCTCAACGATGTAAACAACACAATGAATGTTGTTGAACTGTCAAAATGAAAACCCATTACTACTGTTAGTGTATTACGCAATTACCCCGCTGTTCCAAATATGACCATTTTGCTATCAATTTTACTTAGATAGATTGCACCAACGCGATATAAGTTGAAGAAATATTTATTTTCCGTGTGGTAGGTACTTAGTAGGTACCTACCGGTACCCCAAGACACCATAATACGTACTCACCATTAGATGCGTCATCTAACAAAATCAAAACAAAGACAAACAGAACCAAGATCTTAATTTGAATTTCAAACTGAGAATATCAAACAAATTCCTTGGCTCTTAGCAGCCAGCAATTACAAAATATTCTCGAGAGATTCCAATTAAAACGTTTCATCCGCAAAATTCCACAGGGTCGGAAACTTCTAAGATCCTCCCTCCTCCCCCTGCAGGAGGGTAATTGCTCCTCACATTCCCCGGATGTCTTACAGGCGAGTTCTTGTTCCCGGACGGAATGTCACTCCTTTACCAACGCTGAAGGAACAATTATTATTCAAGACAGCCGTCCACTAAAGCGTAACGTGTGAACTGACATGATCGTAGATATATGACCCTTTATTCCAGTGATTGTTAGAGAAATGTCCTATAGTTATTTACTAATGAGTATATCGAATTTTTAAGACAGCTTATTATAGAACGCTCCAGTGGGTTGTTAGCCTAATTACCTATACATGAGCAATTAAGTACTTACTAGTATATCTTATAGCCATTATATGGTTCATATATTATATCCATTAATTACAAGATAAACTAATGCCATTAAGTAACAGATACTTCGTGTAACATTAACGCCTCGATAGAATTTAATATAATTTTATGCTAATTTCCCTATAGATACGGCTAGTGTAATGTTATCACACTACCAACTTTGATTGGGCTACGCGTTATTTTATATGACCACTTCCAAAAGTTACAAAGTAACTTATCTGCCAAGCATTTATAAAAATTCTCCGAAAGTAAATTTCCCGATTATGTATAATTAAGATAAGTATAGGTGCATTAGTGAGAGCGAGGGAACTTTTTCTCATAATTCCCTCTGAACCAGTCGGCACACGCACCGCCGATATTTATAAATAATAACATAAAACAATATAGCACTGGCTCTTAAGAGTTCGCTACATAAAGCTCGCCCCGAGAATAAATGGATTACTTGTGTCCGTGGTGCGCCATCTAGCGGGGGGTGCGCGAAACTGTATGAGTTATTGTTATTGCGCGGATATCCCCGCTTCCGAACATGTTTTCACTTACACCCCTCTTGTAGAAGTCGTAAAAATCTGGCCGAAAATATTTTATTAAATTGATTGTGTTTTCAAAACATGTTCACCGCAAAATATTCTTAGACTCAACATGGCATTTTTCCAGATTGCTTCGTAGACTACGCGTTGAGACTTCTAAATTCCTACTCAGCTTTTTCTTTTAAGGCATTATCCAGGACAGCAATTCTTTTAAAAAGGTATCTTAGTCAAAACTCTGTTCAGTGAATCGGACGTTATTGCAAACGATCTAAGCGTTTATCGCAGCAAATATGCTATGTTCAAAGAAAAATCCCTAAAAATCATTGGAATATCTCACGTTTCTTTAGTTCAGACTATCAAATTATTCAATCGTACGACTTGGGAACTGATAACATCTTGTTTCTAATTGCCAGATAATTTACTTTTACGAAATCGTATCAATTAGGTATCTACAAAGAGATAAGGTGAAGTACACGAGAGAGTCATATAGTACTAGTAAACGATAGCCGAGACTTATTAGCGGTAACGAGGCCATAAAGATGGCGTTCGTTAGCTCGCGGACAAACGGACACATAACTTACCAGCCGTACTGGAACACCCGCGTTGTGGACTACCGACTACCGTCCGTAGCTCGTTCTTTTAATTAACCACACTTGTTTCAAAAGATATGGTAGGTAGGTACCACAAAGGTAATTGTTCAAGCGATTTAAAATACAATTTTACTAATGAGGGGAACAGATTTCTTTAGGGCAGCTTCTAATTAAATGTATCTATAGATTATTTTAATTATTTGAAAAATGTATCGTCCTAAATATGGGCATCAACGCATAGATTACCTATATATGTCTATTAGTAAAGAATTGACCGGTCCCCCTCAGTAGTCTGTAACAACTGCGCAGGATAACATAGCAACAAAAACATAAGAAGAAAAACATGAAATAAAATAAGTTTCAGATTGCAGATAATATAAAAAGTAAAGTAGTGGACCTATTTCTATGCTTATTTGGACACAATAGAAAACACTGATGGCATGCCACCGACACCGCTGATGTGTAAAGATATAATATCAATTCTATTATCAGAAAATAATGAAGATAACAGTATAAGATTGAAGTCAAAATAGCCTTATCGTTATTGATAAAATAAGGGGCCGCTCCTTGTAGGGAGTTCCAGGTAGATAAGGTTGGACCAAGGGCAAAACGGGGAAGGGAAACTAATTTGACTAAATTGGGGTCTGGTCTATTTCGTAGATAAGTTAAATTAACCAAATCGAACTGGTTTATTTTACACGAGTACGTAGAAAGATGAATTTTAGAGCAGGGAAAAAGTGGTTTTGTATAGGTACAGGGAATGAATAAAATATGTGGTCTAGTAATTTACTGAATTTGACTAAAAATAACAGATAGGTAGGTATACAAGCGGTACATTCATTAGAGAACGGAACAGATTTCCAGAGGTCACTTAATCATTTTGAAAAATGATTAAATGAACAAACTAATTCCATTCAAAACTTCATAGTAAGCCGTACAAGTAGCCTTTTCAAAAATATTCAAACACATTATTATACAGGTTGATTCAGTTATTACTTAAGTTGCTATTCAGAACAATGTAAAAGATAAGAGCAGACATTACCACTTTATTGTTAACATAACTTTACATTATAGGTACACCAGTAGATATTGAGTAGATTTCCATGTTAAAACAGAATACGAACAACTCTTAACGCATTCTTGAAAGGTGACACAACCGGCCACAGAAACGCTATACCAAAACAGTGTTCCAATGATACCATTTAAAATACTTATCCAATTTTATGTTCAGCGAAGTTATAGAACGCTTTACTCGTTAACGATAATAGAGAACTCATTATAATAAGAAAGAATATCGGCGTTTTAACATTAAAATAATCCGTGCATAATCTTTTAAGATAATTATCTGCAGTAAATTAAGTTGCATCCTAAGATCATTAAAACGTTGACCAGTCGGGGCTTTTCGAGACAAAATATTACTTAAAGAGACCACACACCACGTGGAATTCAGTATCGGTCTCTTAGATTTATAATTTAATTTGTTTAACTTACCTGGTAAAACAAGTTTCGAATGAATATTTCTATATTGGCCGCTTCTGATTCTGACAAAGACATATTTATTGAACAAAAAAGAAAAAAAAATAAGTTTAGAAATTAGAATCGTCTCCAAGAAATCGGAACTTTTTGATCAAACCGCTTATTGATTCAAAGTAGAGTTAAAAGTTAGATTGGCAGTATTAATGGGTTTCTAATTTAATTTCCGTCATGTAATCTAATCCAGAGACAGTTTTTAATTAGTTGCAAGGAGAATTCTGACAAACAACGTACCTAGTCGCGTTTCTCCGTCGCCATCTGTGTTTGCCCGACGAGGTTTGTTTGGCGCGACGCCAAACAACGCGCGCGAGTTTACACCCTGTGTTTACATCAAAATAAATTTTTAGAACTAAAACCAAACACGATATCCACATTTTTCGTACACAGCACCACTTTATCGTCTAAAATCTGGAGCTAAACTGACTGTTATGTGTCAGCTTTCTCTTTGCTCGCGAAAAAAACTAATTTGAATTTTAATAGAAAATTGGGTCAACTCGCCTTTCTAGGAAGCGAATGCGCCCGCGCTTGCATTGTATTTATGTAGATGCAAGTGTCCAAACATAAACAGTTTTTTCATCTGAATTTTAATAGGATTCTGACAGAAACAAAATATCGTTTTTTTTTTTGCTTTAGAATTTCTCTTCGTCCTTTGAAATTAAGCAAAGAAGTGGAATAAGGATAAAGTAATAGTTAAGTTGTGCCATCGTAAATAATATGTTTGGAAATAATAAATATACATTTTACCATTAATTAAAGGGCTCATAAACCTTTAAAAAATATAAAGTTACCTATAGTCTGGACTAAATAAGAGTTTTGTCTCTTCAAATGTTTCGAGAACATAAATATACTAACATTTATTTAAATTATGATTTTTTATTCAAAATATAATTCTAATAAAAATCTGTAAAACAGTATCTACTTCAAACGTTTGAGCCTGAAAATAAATATCAGGAAGCTCTACCATTATTATTGAGTTTAGCGCCACCTATTAAAAAAGTATGGAACTTTTAGAAGCTTTGAAAGCACAATGTCACACTGTCACGATGGGCTCTACAGTACTACTATAATAAGCTGAGTAGAAATAATTGTATGAACATGGATGTAATGCTATGAAGTATTACGATATGAGATATCTATGAAATTACCTATATCTGTCGCTTAGGGATATTGTGGTGGGAATTTGAGAAGTAGAAAGATTATCTTGATTATTTTAAAAGCACGGAAACAGTGCCTTTATCTTACCTACATCTTCTTCATTCAACTTCGTTCATTTTTCATTTCTTTATCTAATGTTATAAGATATGTATTACTCAAACAAGCCGACCCCAACATAGTTTGGAAAAGGCTAGGCAGATTATGATAATGATTACTCAAACTATTAAGTACTAGGTATTAGTATAAACTCATTCATTACTTTTTTATAATACTTACATTGAAGCTATTAAAACATGCCTAGATATTATGAGTAGGTATAGCTTATTAATACTTTTGTAATACTATCAATGTTATTGTTTTTTTTTTAAGTAGGTATCCACCTAAACCCTGATTGTAGGTACAGAAGTCACTGCTATCTGATTCATTGGGTATACTTTCTGTGGTTTTACGTACAACTACCTACTGCAGATATAAGTGGGTAAGAATACCTACCTAGTACCTACAATGAATGAAATATTTTCCAAGCAATGCTCATAGTACTTTAATGCACAGGCTGTGAGCTGGGTCATAATAAATCATATTCATCATGCTGATTACGTTTCAAATAACGTAATAATGAATTCATCACGGTAGACAATAAATTCAAAGCTTTATAAAGCTCTACATTACTCGCTCTCCCACATTTTGAGAACAGCGCCATCTCCCTGAAATCAGATGAATCGATTCAGCCTTGAGTAGAGGTCACAAACATTTTTCTGATTTACGCATTTTATTTTGGTTTTTGGTCTTTTGGAAACAATAATTATTTTTAAAATAAAGTATTTTTTCTTTCTTAATATTTTCTCACAGTTAATGATGGCTTGTTCGTGTCTATTGTCCCAGAACAGTCATAATTATTGTCTCTTCATTGCATATTTTATTAAAATATCAGTCTTTTAAACTTGTGAGTGAGAAGTAGTTTTTGTCAATAATATTAGATCAAGATTACCTATTAATCAAATTATTAAAAGAAAACAATTATTCAAACAAATTAGCATAACAGTAAAAAAAAAGATGTCTTTCTGCAATTTTACAATAAATATTTAAAAAATCTAATAAGAAGCATTCTCAAGAAAGGTTGAAAACATCTGATCTTGGGCCCTCCCAATCGGCAATACAATCAAACTCACACACCAACATTCTTTGTATGTGTGCTTAAGAATTTCAGCTGCAGGGCCATTGCCATGCCTTGCTATCGACGCCATTTTACTTTATTTGTTGTCTCTTTTCCTCACCCGAGATACGTCGAAAGAGTGATGAGAAAAAAACGGGTAGTCCTTTCTCTTTCGCACAGCGACGGGAGTGCTGGGTGATCGCAGCGTGAGTTCTTTCGATTTGAGAAGGGGAATGAAAAATTAAAAAGAAAGAAGTATGGCGATACCGTTCGATGCGCGGTAGGATGGTCCCCGGCCGGCGGACATTTTTGAGATACTTCGAAGATGGCGGAAACTAAAAAATGAGGTTTACGAGATTGGATATTTTTTCTCTTGAATTCTGGTATCAGATTTGGTTTTTATTTTTTGTTTAAAGTTGATTGGAATTTTTTGTTTTGTTGTATTTTTCAGTTTTATTGGTTCTTCATCTTTTTATGTGCAATATGATGCATTGAGCTTATAAGCAGGTTGTATTAATTATTTTGCTGCACCATCATAATACATAGGTAGGTGAGTAATTCTTACCTAGGTACCCATATTAATAGGACATTCAAGCCAATGCCTTTGTAGCGGTACCTACAAAGGCAGTGACAGTCGCAATCAGAAGTGTTTCCGGAATAGTTATGAAAAATAAACAACAATAGTATTTCTGCAATATAATAATAATTACTCTTACCTTTAAGGCAATGTGATGCAGATAATCAAGCGGAGTTTTCTTGCTTCATACCATTTTGCTGAGATCTGTAAAAAGAAAATAAGCCGATGTAGCAAAAATCACACACTGAAAACAGTTCTAGCGGAACTGTTTACGTCCTGGGATCAAAAATTAAGTAATTAAGTATCACGTGTGTGTGTAGTGTTTGAATTTTGTCCTCATTTCTTGCACATTCCTCATTTCCCTGGCTTTACATGAATAAATAAATAATAGCCAGTAAAACCCAGCGTTCAACTTCCCTTACATATTTCTTTAACAACTCCTACTAATTTATATACCCAATCACTCTTATTTATAGTAAACAGTGGCGAACACAAAACCTTTCTTAGTTGCACAGCAGTTGGTTACTTAAAGCGCTACACAACGGACTCTCATAAATTAACTCAGTACGTAGGTATAGTGCAGTAACATCGATTATTTACAGCCACATACCTCTGAGATAATCTTTACTAAGTGCACGTTTTACTGGCCAGCCCGGAGCGGTTCGCCACTTCACTTTATGGTAAGTTAAGCAAATATTAATGGCGGTGAATTTATGACACTCTAAACTAAAGGTGCCGTGATCTCGCTGTCTCTTTTGCTGGCGACTGTACTTTGTTAGGTGTCTAAACATAGCGCGCGTGTTGTATGTTTCAGCTTTTATATGCCGCGTGCGATTAAACGCAAGTTGTAGCCTCGGTTAATAATATCGACTTTATATTTAGCAGTTTTCTTCATTTTATGAACATGCACCTATTTCTTAACCAGTTGAATGCCGTGATTACAGACTCAATTAAAAAGCCATTTTATCTCGCGTGGATCGATAGGAGGCGTTTTGTGTTTTGTTATAACAGACAAAAATATTTTATTTCTATGACAATGTTTTCTGGTAAACAGTGAAAACGCCTGAAGAGTAAAACTGCGTTTCCACACCAACAAAAAAATGGAAAATTTACCTACTAAAAGGTACCTACCTACTTCCGTACCTCTTACCTATTTAACAATATTAGGTATAACTATGATCGTGAATCTTGACTTGTACCTAAGTGGAAAATGGAAACAGACGCAACAAAACAAAGGAGCATAGGCTATAGGCTATGTTCCTTTGTTTTCTTACAAGAGGCACCACCATCCAATGAATACAAGGTACCTACAATTACAAATTAGTCTCAATTAACCTATCTCAAAACGTATACCTACCTATCTAACTATTGGTGAAAAGCTTCATAAACTTTCATAGTCTTCCGTTGGTCACGAAATATCTTGAAAGCTTGTATATCTTCGACCAATACAATACCTAATGAAACCAATACAGACTTTCTATAAATTTTCTATTTACTCGTTACGCACGCATGTATCCGTTTAAGAGGTTTTACTATCTATCGGGAACCTATTTAGCATAGAGCATTTGCAGAGAAAAGCTTCCAGTTACAGTAAGAATTATAGCCTCCAATAAAAAAAAAATATTTACTACGGGCGGCTGCAAAGGCCGCTGGAGGCGAAACTCAGTGGAGTCGCGTCCACCGCGACGACTATCGCGTGATGGATACGCAATAAAGTGAATTTATTACGAGACCGCTATAAACGCACGCCCGAATGGCTAATCATCTATTAATCGCAATTTAACGCATCAACACTGTCAAATAATACTTGAAAGAACAAGCGATAAAAGTTTATTGCGCACTCGTGACGAAACGTTGTGCGCTATGGTGTTGTCGCGCGTCGCTCGTCGGTCTCCGGCGGTCGGCGATCGGCGGTCGCGGGCGTGCGAGCCGCTAGCGACGAATAGGCGCCGCCTTAATTTGCTCCAATCGCGGCCGTGTAAGGCGACACTATAAAAATGCATAAAACCACACGGAAGGACTCACAATGCTCCATAACCTACCGCAAAAGTTTGACATTACAACAGCGCGATTGTTTCTTTGTTTATCGTATAAAATTTATAGGTGCCGCTTACCGTTTACGAGAGCACGGCTATGGCCGTTGAACTTTGAATCGCTTGATTACGGTTTTTTAATGGTTGAGTGCGAATATTCGTTAATATTTCATTGTTGGCTGACGCATTGTATTCGAGGGCCTCGGGCGTGCCTGCCTGCCTAATGTAATCTACACCCGCTTGTGAGCCATGCGATCTACGTGGCCCGGCTCTTGGTTGCTCATACGTTGGTCACATATAAAACGATTGTGAAATTCTTTCACTAATGGAGTTTGAGAGAAAATGGAATTCCTCACACCCTGGTTGGGTACCAGGGTGTGACGAATTCCATTTTCTCTTTATTATAAGATGTCTATTTTCTGCTACATAGATAGACACCTTATACATAGGTACCTACCTACGTCTGTTATGTTAGAACAAGGAAAAACTTACGGATAATGACGATTTTCTTACGTGACCGAATTTATTTTCCTGTTGCCGCTCACAGCTATAAAACTAATGGCTGGAATAACGCACCGACGTACGTTTATTCCATGAACTCGGCAGAAAACAGTTTCTAAGGTTTTTAGTACGTAGCAGGGAAAATGAGACTTGGTACATCAGCGTCTTGGGTTACCCTTCTTATTTCAGAAAATTCATCTAACTGTTAAAATTACAGGCACTTTATAATCGTTATTGACTGATAGCTAGGTCCATACCTATCTAAAGTGCGATTCTGTAACCATCTCACCGTGAAAACTGAGCTTTCTTTCCTCCTGATACTAAGGGATTGACACTATCGACAGCTCACTTTAAGATCACTTCACCTAAGTTATCACGGTGAGATGATTAGATACAGAATAGCAATACTGATGGCGTCTAGTTTGACAGCTAAAGTTCAGTCAAGAAAGGTACAAAATTTGCGAAATATACAGTATTTACATCCGGAAAATTGACCCCGTCAATAAGCGGCGGTGCTAGAAAAGAAATTCAAGAAAACCAACCACAAACTAGGAGTGTGAAACTGAATGCTACAAATTTCCTCAAGGAGTTAAACTACAAATGGATTTGAATATTGTAAAGACTTTCAGTTTTGTTGGAGAAAATATTTATTTATTAAAACTTTATGCAGAAGTAAACAAAATACTGCACAAAAGCGGACTTAATGCCTGAGGCATGTTCTACCAGTCAACCTTAAGGTGGTGCAGAAAAAAAACATGGCAGGTGCAGCTTACGTGGTAAATAGCTCGGAAATGACTATAAAATACAAGAATAAATACTAATACATAGATAGATACATATCTACATATAAACAAAATGAACTGTCAGGAGAAATAGTTATCGGTAGAGGAAAAAACGAATCCAGCAAATCAGCCCTGGGATGTTACGGCCAACTTCTGACGGATATGTTCACGTGCCTTCAGTTTAAAAGATAACCGATTGGTTGCCATCCTGATGTTCAGCGGGAGCGCGTTCCAAAGAAAGACCGCCTGGACAAAGAAAGGAGAATGAATGAAGCCAGAACCGCGAGCAGGACATCGTAGAAGAAGATTGTGGTGGAATGAAGATTTTTAGCATGGGAAGAGCATAAATATTGAATTTGGGAAGTCATGTAAGAAGGAGACGTGACGAGAATAACGACTAACTCATGTCGTCGGGTCGGGTCGGATCGGGTCGTCGTCGGTCATCGTCGTGGGTTTGAACAACGTAGTCAGAGCCCTCAACTCTCTGCGCTGGTAACCATTTTAAAAGCAGCCGGTGCGCGGATACATATTCAATATATCCTATCATAGTTACGAAAATTGAGAAAGTTGTGCAGTTATTGAGAAGACGGTCAAGTTTATTGAAGAGATCTGCATTCAGGTCATAGTTACAGACATCACCATAGTCAGTTATGGGAAATATTAGGGACTGTACAAGCATTGCCTTTATGTGTGAAGGAAGAAGGTTTTTCAACCGGCCAATAAGTATCGGCTTTCTAGTCTAGTCTGCATTTAGGTAAAAAGTGTGGTTGTAGGTATATATTATAAATCAGTAAAGAAACTGACAATAGAGTTTCCACTCTCTACCGTAAGTTTACAACCAATGTATTTTCTCCCAACCATAAATACGTACCAATACGTATATTACGGCTATTAGATACGTAATACCGTTCCATTCAAAGGCGCGGGTAACGTATCGCGATCGCCCAAACACCGGTTGTTTGGTGATGTTGTAAATCAAATCATCAATTATCGACAAGCGTTTACACTCGTGACGCCGCCTTGTAAACAATCTGGACATTAAAACTGCTGCTACCTACGTTTTACGACTATTCAATTTGGGGGAAAATCGATTTTATTCGCTTGCTTTTCAATCGATTCACGGGTAAAGTCGCTCGGATATTACCGCGTTAGTGTTTGGGTTCCGATTTTTTTTACCGGAGCGAGGAAGTGGTTGGCGGATACTGTTGAACGCGGAAGAGATGCATGCGGTAAACAACGCTGTTGTAAACCAACGTTTATTTACTTAGGCCTTACTATACGTCAATCTGGAGACGTAATTAGAGCTGAGAGATAAGGGAAGGGTTGAGGATTTTAACGAAAAGAAAAAATAGAAACTGAAATTAGATCACTTACCTCTTGTTCACAATAATTACTCAACCGTCTTCTAGACAGCAACTAGGAAGTCTATTTAAAAGTCTAATTTCACAATAACTTCAATTTCAACCACACTTTTCACTAATCAAAATCCATTTAAAATGGGAGCACCAGTAGTTATAAAATCACTCTTCATTCCGAGTGCGTCCATCGGAGTCATCAAGTCGACTGACTATGCTATGTACGGGCTAACAATTGTATCACATATTTATGCCACTAACAAAACACTAACAAATTGATATGTTTATCTACAAAGGACTATAAATTCATTCAGGCCGGGCCCACCCTTTAGCGAGGGGATCCACCCTTCATATTTAAAAATTGCAAAATATTACATAAATAATAAAAAAAAACAGCATTCCCCTATGATGTCCCCGCTATCTGTGAGATAGATATAATTTCGGCTAACTCATAGTTCCGGGGAAATGGTCTGTGATGCTTCTTTGAGATTTAAATTTGTTTTATGCATTATTCATTCCACATAAACTTACATGCAGTCTTATATTTTCGAAGGCAGTATACTGCTTATATCTCTGTACCTACCGCATATTTATTGCAGACATGCCAGGGAAAGTTTTGCTGTAGATTTCTTAGAGAGATCTAGCCGTTTCTCAGCCAGGTGTGTTCCCACAATACGAGTATGTATTTGACCAGGCAAATGGAGATTTGAAGTTGAGCTTTTACAATAATATGAACTTTGACGACAAGTAAGTATCAAGGACAATTGGATAAGTAGGTACAGGACCTTGTTATGTACTTACCTAATTGATTTTCTCTGCTAATACCCATCCCAAACCATTTTCCCTCCACAATTACAATAATAACCCGCACTGGTTCGCACCACCCTTTCCCACACAATTTGGACTTAACCCTAAAAAGAGCGACAGCGCCATTAAAAAATCAAACTGTGACGGACGAATAGGGGTGTCCTATGTTTTAATTTAGTATTTTATTTGATGGGAAAAGTTGAAATTGTTCCTGCGTGGGTACATAATAATCATGAAATTAATTATCCTCTTGGGTATTGGTGTAAGACATTATTTTCTAACAGCTAGCAACTGTAATCAGAATCTTACATCTAGCAATAAAATCCCAATGGTAAGAATGGTTCGAAGCAATTCGTTTGTTTTTTGTTGTTGCATCGTTTGGTTTTTCAATCAACATTTTATTGTATTGTTGTGAGAACTTGCTAGAAGATATTTCAGTAAACAATGTTTTTTTTTTTAATGTTTATGTTTCGACTAATATCTATTCTATTATAAATAATATAATAGTTAGTATAGTTTGTATTAAAATTGGTAATTGAGGCAGAATCTGTGAAGAGAAAATTACAAAGGAAAACTATGACGAAAAGTAACTAATAAAAAAAAATGTACAGACACAAATCAAGCAATGAACTTGCAACTTTAGATAACATTTTGTGTAATAAACAAATGACCCTACAGTGGCTACAGTTGATAATACGCATATCAAAACGAACCTACAATCACACAATCATAGCACGGTATGAAACAAGAGAGCATCGCAATATAAGTATACGGTATTCTATATTTAAATCTGGTTTTTGTTTCCCCAGCTAGGCAGAGCGAGCTGGGGGCACTAATTCGGCTCTTTTACGAGCATCGCCAGATCACCCGCTCCAGATGCTGCTCCCACGCCGCTAGTGTCCCTTCACACGGACGTGGGCCGACGGTGCGACGAACTGTTGCCGCAACAGTTGAACTGACCAAGTGTGCGTAGGTTTTTAGGCGTCTTGTTACAGGAAACGAACTTGTGAAATAAAATGTTTAGTGATTTTTCTTAAGTGTTTATAAGGAATTCAGTTGGTGCCTTTACTTCATTTTAAAAGTAGTGCACAGATAAAACAATCAGCTTGCTAAAAGAATTACCTACAGCATTCATTAGCTTAATATTGTATTTATTTAAGATTCCTCGACCTTTGAGCATTGGCTGCTATACCTGTGCCCAGCAAAATAAACTCGATGATGACACAATCCAGACTATGTACGTCATCGCACCCGAACGTTTTCCGATCCGTATGAAAGGTCCTTACCCTGTATCGCGTCCTCCTACACCGTGCGAGGCTCGAATATTATGTTGGAGGTGAACAATTTATCGATATTATACTGCCCACTATCCAAATGTTTGGGAACATTCTGATTGGGTTTCAAAACACAGCCTACCCACTTTGAATACGCTTAAGTGGTTAAACATGTTCAGGTAGGTAGAAAGGGGTAAAGTTTTATTTTAGAACGTTACTTGAATTTTGATCTTGAGGTAAAAAACGAAACTGTATACTATGTGTTATGAACTGCTTAAGTAATAAGATAGATATTATAATAGAGAAAGCAGGAAAAATTAGACTTATAAATTTTAGTTTAGGTGCAACTACTTTTCAGTAGTAAAATATAATGAAGAAAAATTTCTTGTAATCTAGGGATGTGTGTGATCGATAATAATTAGTAAAAATACAGGACCTGCAAATGTAAAACTACAGTGATCATTTACCCACAAATAGCACAGTATTTCAGTTATCAAAACGGTGAAGGAAAACATCGTTAGGAAAAGTTATAGAACCAAAACTTTGAAGAGATGTGACATCTACCAACCCGCACTGGGCCTGCGTGGTAGGTTACGGGCCACTTCCTCTCACAGAGAGGAGGCCTGTGTCCCAGCAGTGGGAACATAGGTTTATTATGCCATTATAGTAATCATGGTTACACAACTGAAATTAGAACAGTTTAGCTAATCATAAATTCAAGTAGAAAGCAGATCAAACACTCAAAAATAAAAACTGGAAAACCCAAACAAACAGAACGACCTCGTAGATACGTAATTGGTAATAACTGTAATATTTATCGCAATAATAACACAGATTATTAGATTTCACTGCTGCTGCAATCGTAACTAGTCATATAGTGAAAGCCAATGAAACTTTAACGTTGAATTAAATAACGTTGTAAACTAGGCACGCGTCAAGCAAATCATAAGGCGTACTGGCTATACGTTATAAATCTCAACTTTTTATGTACCATTAAAACGTTTTATTAGTTATTAACACGTGTTAAACGGCTAAAAGACTAAAACATTTGTAGAAAAGTCCGGTCATTAACATATGTATGATATAGTTGGGCTTCTACCGTTTCTTCTTGGCCACTACTTATGATTGGTTATATGAGGACGGTAAAAATAATCTCTCGTCATAAATATTGGGCTTAGAATGTGGTGGATGCATCTCTTTCTGTCGTCCGGGATTAAGACCGGAGTGAGATGTAGGTAATAAAGCAGATAAGTCCTTATGGTTTTTTATATTTTATAGCTTTAAAATTACGTTTTAGTTACTTAGGTGTCAATTATGACCGTGTCTGATTGATCATTAAGGAAAATCTTCCCAAGCAGCTTTGTTTGCCAAACACATTTTGTAGTAGGTATGCACCTATACAATAAATATTTTTATTCGATTTCTGAAATAATAAGCCTGACTGAATAAAATGATTAGTATCAAGGTAAGTATCTTATCTGGGAACACCCTAAAAATTTTCCAAAAACTTCAAACTATACGACCATCATTTCATAATCAAACCCCATAAATGTAAAAAAAAAACTAGCAACAAAACATTTACAAGCGTTACTTATCACGATAATATCAAATTAACATTAATAACCGGCATAAATCAATTATTCGTCTCAAACAGTCATCGACTTTTAAATCGTAATAAAATGTACAAACGGCAGTCAATTTATTTATTGCCTTAAAGTTGTAAAACGATATTACACGCCATAATGACGTGTGTTATTGGCATTTATTTCAACCATTTTACCATCAATGACCACTTATTCAAAGTTTATGTTTATTGTTTAATTAAAAACAAATTAGTTACACATAAACAAACGTTGAAATCATAAGTCGTGAGTCTAGGTTTAGTTCAGCGTTTACGCATTCTAACATTTCTAACTGAAGTCTGCCGGCTTAAATATTTCAAGTTAATCTCACCGAATAAAATTTTCTCACGAGTAAACCGAGCGTTGACGCTTAGCAGTGCCTTTATCACTATATACATATACCGGGCGTTACATAAACGAGTCAGGTTCACAAGGACTCAGCCGACATAAGGTAACATTGTAGTCCTGTACACATGCGCCGGACCTTATAAATTTGCGCCTGATTTATTTATTACTCGCACAAAATGTCAACAATGCAACGTTAAAAGTGAAACTAAAAAGTATTGTACAAGAAAGGGTGTCCGAGCATTGTGCGCGCACCCTGTTATGCAAATGAGTACGCTGAAACCGAAAGTGTAACTATAGCCTAACAAAGGGCGGTCTTGCGTAACCTTTACATAAATTCTCGATACGCATTAGGCAAATTGCGTGCGCCTTTATATGAGGTCTCGAAAAACCAGACAAAACGAGTCCGAAATCAGCAAAAAATACCCAAATTATCAACTGCATTATCTTTCCTTCGAGTCGTTATACCCCAAAGGGTGAAATTTGCATAATATTGAAATAACTCTTTCTGGAGAAATGTTTTGGCTTTTGTGGTAAACTTTACTTTCGTTTTTGGCTCAAATACGCATTTAATTCCCTATAGTTAGAGGCTGGCATTCGTAGGAATCGGTTCCGTGCGTGATTTTCAATCATTTAAATAGCGTTTCAGTTGGTATCGTGATGTTGTGAGCGTTAAAAGTTTTCATGAAGAGCGATCGTGTCGTACATATTTCGATAAGTCCGTTACCGGTGCTCGTGATTTATATCCAGGTGTGTTCGTGTTACCGGATAGTTAAGTTTTTACTGTCATGATAGAGGGCTGGTTGAGTGAAGTCGACGATTTGTTTATCGGTAACGGCGAAGCGTCGACAGGCGGCGACGCGGTATCAAACCTGTATGTACTCTCCGATCTCTTTATGTGTAAGTGTTAAGTTTAGTGCCCTATTTATAGCTTTTTGGTTGTGTCAAGCTAGTGGTGCCGAAGTGGTAGGTGTGTTTAGAAACTCGTAAGCCGTCCGTGAGAAAATGTTTGTACCTACATA
This sequence comes from Apamea sordens, assembly GCA_945859715.1. Classification (NCBI taxonomy): domain Eukaryota; kingdom Metazoa; phylum Arthropoda; class Insecta; order Lepidoptera; family Noctuidae; genus Apamea; species Apamea sordens. The sequence continues at coordinate 12,907,385 of OX243996.1, read as the reverse complement.
TTTATTTTTATTGGGTGTGTAAGTGAGGGAAAGCTGGTTTGGTAGTCAATGAAATAAATAAACATCAACATACGTACGGAACATTAATGTATAAGTTTCGAAGTACCAATCTATTTACAATGCTAAGAATTTCGTAGCACCAATAATAGGAAGGATATTCAATTTTCTATAGAAAAAGCTTTTCTTAAGAAAAATGTTATTATACCTACTTTTAAACGAGAAAACCTCCGTGCCTCGCAAGCTCGCAAATCCATTGGTCCCGGCTGTCATTCCTGGATCTTTGATAGTCGGTACGGGTCGTCTGAAGCCCGAAAGGCTGACAACCAGTCTCACCAAGGGGTATCGTATTACCTGTTAATTGGATTGTGGAGGTCAGACAGGCAGTTGCTCCATGTAAAATACTGATATTCAGCTGCATCCGGTTAGACTGGAAGCCGACCCCAACAAAGTTGGGAAAGGCTAGGCAGATGATGAAGACATATAAACGAGAAAAAATCTACATAAAGCGCCCATGTTTCTTTTTTAACGAATTTTTTAACTTTACTTCGAGTACGATATAGGTACCAAGTTGACTTATTGATTTCCGCGGTACTTTCATAGAAAAACCCTGAATACATACCTAGGTATCTACTACTAACCTCCGTGGTAGCCTTGAACACGACATAAAGGGTAAATGAAGTGGGAATATCAAAGCCACGTGAGACGTTATGAGTTCATGTTAATTACCTACCTACTAATGACTAGGTAATACACTATATTGGATATATTATATTATACGAAGAAATATATTCAGGAGCAGAAACACTCCTACATTTTGCTCTAGCAAGAAGGTAAATGATAGGTAAAAATCATTTTATTTTGTAAGTAGGTTTGTCCAAATACTTTTACACGTCAATCATATTTTAAAAACTAAGTAGATGAGGGCGGCGTTACCTATCTGACTAGTCTGAGAAGAAATTCCGAAACAAACAATTTCTTTTCAGCAAATGTACTTGCTATAATTATGCTTGGTTACTAGACAAAATTACTTTTACAATTTTCCGGAAAATTCCATGATAGCTCTCCACATGGACATACTGTTTCTAAGATTTTATATTACGTGACCAACATAATTTTCTTCTCAACTAGGCCATAAAATGCAAAATGACTCGCACTTTCATTTCTTACAACTATATTCTCAAGCCTAGAATTGTCACCGCAACACGAGCGTCTCAATCCAAGATGGCGGGCGTCAGAAACCGCACGCAGCCATTCATCAGGGGAATTGTCATAAAATAGAATTACTGGACGGATCACAGGCTCATGATTACTATGAATCATCATAAATCAATCCCTCAGTGGCCCGCACCATCTAATTGCTAGATCTCGTAATAAATCAAACTTTTCGGGACTTCGGGAGTTTGGGTGTGCGGGCACAATTTTTTTATAGGTCGTCGGTTTTGGCCCTCGTAAACCATGGCTGAAACTTTCTGACGGATTAACGACGCGGTTCTTAAAGAAATTTGGACTCCTTCTGTAATGTGATATCCAGCTATTCTCGGTTACTGTAATAATAAATGACCTCGGGCTTTTAGACTGTGGTTGAAGATCAAGTATCTTGGCTCAACAAAAAATTTGGAACACGACTTGGTCGGTTCCCTGTCATCTTTACATATAATGGCTGTGATGTGACCTCCTTAACTCAGTAGACTTATGGACTGTTTTTATGTTTCCCATATTTTTAGATTCTGTAAACGTGCTTTCGCTAGTACGAATGCATTTAAGTATCATGTAAAGAACAACAAGACGCTTACTTAAATCATGACCACTGCTGTCGTGGAGGCCAAATAAAAATAACTTAATGTTACATCATTTTGTTATCTACTCCATACCTACAATTACAAGTTATACCAATATTTTTTCGATAAACTACGTAAATGTATGCATAGATCATTGATGGATTACGTGCAACCTACAACCCTGTTAAAGTATAAGACAAGTAAAATAGGCAGACCCGTAGTCGAATGAAAATTAAAAAACACGTTATAAACTCTAAAACAATACCTACAAAACCGAACCTCCCAACAAACCTTTGATAAACCAAAAGATTTTAATTTAACGCTTGATTACATTTCATTACGGGACACATTGTGTTGTAACACGTAGGTACGCTCGCTATCAATCCAATTTCGTTGTTTAATTACTGTAACCATTCTACTAAACAAACACTTGTACAACTGGGGATGGTGGGGAGTACCTGCGGCTATAGTTTGACTACGTTCAAGGATTCCATCGTTTGTCTTCGGAGGAAACGAAATATACCGAATATAAAATGTGACTATCGACCAATACGTAGAAAATGATTTATAGTCCCGCCTAAATCATAATAGGTTGACGCACCAATTTCGTCACTGGACAAGTCATTTAATTCGGCAATGTTCGGCTTCTCCGAAAATATCGATGAAACCTTTGTACGTTGTGAAACTATACCTACGTGGCTCCGTGGTTATTTCACACCTACAAACTCATCGTGGAGTTAATCCAACGTAATTGACTCTCGCTGAGAAAGCTATAAATGGTTATTGACTGTGCCAATAAACCCCTCACAATTAATACCTCGGCGGGTACTCGTATAAATCTCTATGTATAGTAAAAATCCACCTCTGCTGTAATGGACACCGTTTCCGCTAAGTAAAGTTATTTCGTAGAACTTAGAAGTAGATAATTGTATGTCTTTTGATGCTATCGAATTATCGATTGCTCACCGAATAATTGTATGGCGTAAGGTTACGTATATTTTATAACTAGCTTCTGCCTGCGGCTTCGCCCGCGTAGATGTTGATTTCATGGGTCTTTTTTTTAAGAATTAGTGTAGACCTTATTCTTTTTCTCAAATAAAAGTATCCTAAGTTACTCATTATAAAATCTGCTATCTGCCGATAATGTTTTGTAGTAATTTCACGCACAATGGTCCACCTGAAGGACTAAGTGCGGAAACCAAACCCATAACATAGAAGTAGGTACCTATACAGGACGGCAGGGACATCGACGCGCAAACTGTAACCATGAATTCTGCACATGAGTTTAGACCCCATAGCGGCGAAATTTTTCGTCGGTTATAAAAAAAAATCATTAATTAGGTATGTAATAGCAATACAAGATTGGTGACCTTTCTGCTTTTTAGAATAAGGTATGAATCCAATCTCTTTACAGGTCATAAGTTGATTGATTTAAGCGTTTGTAAAGGAATAAGGTCGAAGAAGTTCGCACACATTCCTGATAAACTTTAGCAATGCAACTTATCTAAATTATTTATGTCCATATAAGTTAAGAGCCAAGTTACCTACTTGTATTTTTCATCGTGTTTTCCTTTTTCTTTTGCGACAAAAATCCAGTGAAATAGACAACATACTTTTCAGGATAAACGCTACCGATTTTTCCAATTTAATTTCAAGACGCGTTTTTCCTCCAACGTATATTTTCCGTGGCGCCTCTAAAAGATTCAGAGACATAATTCAGGGGTGGCCATTATCTTTCCAAGTTACGGATACGGGCGCACTGAACGACAACGCTCTTAGACCGTAAATAAGTCTGGCGTTTTGAGAGCCTCGCCTAGCATTTTACGTGCATTGGCAAATACTTACGTACAATGCGACAATAAACCTTATGGAATCCCAAATGCGCTAAATAAAGGTCGCCGGCGATACTAAATTATACTTTATTGCTCGCATGAAACGGTCCAATTTTCTGTGTCAGCTTTCAATACGGGCTTGCAACGCTACGCCAGCAATGGCGACTCACGATTCGAAAACAGATTTATGATCGGCACGATAACGGGCTTGCGATAAAAATTTTACCATACCAAGGAGCACGTAGGTTCCAGCTCACACACGACCAATTTAGACTGAAGTTAAGGCACGTAGGATGTGCAAATGTAGGGTATAGTCATACATACTTATAAACTGAGTAGGTAGGTACCTACTGTAGAAGAAAAACAATCAAAAAAGAAAAATAATTTTCTGAAAAGTTCAAGAGAAAACCGAAGTCAAACAATGGAATGACTAAGAGTAGAATATAATAAAATCCATAACGTGTAGAATACATAATAACAAGGAACCTAAACACAAAACAGTATTTATGTCCTTGCAGTAGGTACTAGCTAATAATGTACCACGCGAGCCCAGTGCGGGTCGGTTACTCCCTCACACCTCCCTCTTGAAGAGAGGCCTAGCTGTGTCTCAGCAGTGGGAACATCATAGGCTGATTATCTATGTTATGTTAAAACTACATACCTAAGCGAACATTGCTCTTTTGGAAAAATCAATTCTTTAAACCAAAAAACAAGGGTTTTAATGTAATTGTTGCTTTATCATGAAAATTGAATTTTATTCGCATGGTTTATGTATTGCTTTACAAAAGTAGGTATTGTGAAATCAGGCCAAACACATCGTATAGAAATATGTTTGTACTTAGATATTTTCATGGCTACCTGGTCTACCTTCCTACCTTCCAAACGTGCCACACGACTGTGAATCCGTAACTCACGAGCCTTGGTCGTGCCAATTAATATGTAACTTGATAGCAATGCGACGGTCACGATGTGTGGTATACAGAGTGGCAGGAACTTCGACGCACAAACTGTAACCATGAACTCAGCACATGATTAGCCCCGCTAGGGTAAGAAATTAGAAGCATTTACACAACACACGGTAATTTTTTTTGGGGGTTCAAAATCATGTACCTACTGAATCCATGGTAACAGATTTCACGTCGATGTCCTTGCCACCCTGTATTATATGGTTAACATCACTATTTACGTTCAAAGATCATCCGTCCTTATACGAGTATTCTAAGAAAGACACGTCACTCGATCAAACTCGGCAGAGTTTTAAAACCCATTTACTTTCATGTATCTAAATCGTCATATACATTATTAACTTTTACTCTTATCCAATCAGGTGGAAGGTAGGTATTCGTATGTACATACTTTTAGGTAAACTTAGGCCTTTTGTAAACAGGACAGTTTCTTTACGTGTAACCTTGTAGGTATATGACACGGTTTTATGGTCTTAGACACAAACGCAGTCCATCAAAAGCATAGGTGACGTCCCACTAAAACACATAAATCATTGTATAACCGCTATCTACAATTGCTAACACCCACACTCAGGATATAGGCGATAACTAGGAAGACGATCACAACACCAGAAAACCCGACTCGAAACTATAAATACGAGATGAAAGACCGCCGCAAACACACGAGGTCGGCTGCGCGGGCGTGGTTAAAGCGATATTGTTTTCAGCTTAGTCACAACGCGTAGGTATGGTTGTACGCTGTATGTTAAACAGGCGCATATGTTGTAGGACAAAGACGTACAGGTATAATATGCACCTGTCACATGCATTATTCAACCGTTTCTATTTCTGCAGTTTTTAAAGATATCTGAGGGGCAATTCTCGTAATTTTAAGAACGTTCACAATCTGATCTCAGTCTCAATCTATCAAAAATACCTCTAAATTCCCTATATTTTTGACATTGATTGTCGCTGAGATGAGATTGCTACTAGATTTTGAACGTTTTTAATTAGAAAGGAATTGGCAATAGGAAATAGAAGGGAATTGGCCTTCTGTTGATGTTACATATTTAGTGATGTATTTCAGTCCTGAAATTGTCACAAAAAGACGAAGAGCATTTTAAAATATTATTACGCATACTGTATTTAATCTACGAGTACATGAACTAATATAAATATTTCGTAGTACAAAATTATTAAGTAATTGCCTTGCCTTAGTTAATATTGAACAGTATCTAACATCAAGCTATGAATGAAACCACCATTTTGAAGCACAATACTGTAACTAAAGACCGCTACGCTGACATGAATGGACACTTGAACAAGACATGTCTTCCGTGAAAATGGTACTTTACAATCAAAGTTTGTAAGGTACACTATTGCCTATAGTCCATCCATCCAGGTATCGTGAGACACGTTCATTTTAAAATCTGACGATTTGGTGAATAGATGTTCTGCTATACAGGCCATCTGATAGTTGAACGTTTTGCTACATGGACATTTTGTTAATTACGCTTACTGCTCATTAGACGTTTCGCGCTGTTGGACATTTTGCTACTTAGACCCTCTGATCAGGAGGGGTAGTCTATAGGTACGATGCTGAAATCCCGTTTTTCAAAGACAAGTAAACAACAAAGCTGCACCGTAGAGCACCAAGAATTAATTTACGGGACGCAATTTGCAAATTTTCGATGAAACCACCAATTGGAACCATACACATAGCTTCTGACGTTTTATAACTGCCCATGTAGGTATAAGTGAAATAAAATATTTTGATTTTCTTTATCTTTGGTGTGAGAGAGATTTTAGAAAGAAAGAAAGAAAATACATGTATTTAGCACAGACTAAAAAACACACAATACACCAGATACATGCATCAGATAGCAACTAATAAAAAACAAATAGAAAGTATAAAGACCGATGTAAGAAAATAGCAGGAAAGTGTGCCTCACGGCTGCACCAAGGTCCAGTTTTAGTATTTACAGAAAATATTAGTTTCATTAATAATACAGCTAAAAATCTACAAATGAAAAAAAAAAGTCATCGTTACGTTGTTGTTTTTACTATATCAGGTGGATTAAAAAAAATAAAGAAGGAGCTCAAGTTCAAGCTCAAGTCAGCTTCGTTGGTGCCAAGTTCTTATTTTTTTTTTTATTTATGCTACAGCAGTACTCAAGAGCCTTGCTGTAGCCTAAAGGTACACACGTATCAGGGCCGTGGCACACACAAGGCAGACACTGAAGGTCCGTCGCCGTCCCGGACACGGACGTGTGTGAATGAACATATAAAATGTATACACCGATATTTTTTTGAGCCTCTGATGGAGCACGGTCCGTCCACGTCCCTGACACGGCCCTGATATGTGTGACACAGACATTTAAATTTTTATAAAGACGGTAGTCCGAATGTCCTGCACTTAGTTTATCTATTGGATAGGTATGCTAAACATACTAAGATTTTATTCAAACTATTTTCTAGTATATTTGTAATTTAATAAGTTAAAATTTTGACGTTCGAAGAGTGCTGGTTCTCAGCCTAATTTGAATAACTGACTTTTGACTTTGATTTTATAAGAGAAAACTGGTTTTTGTGAAGATCTTCAGGCAAAAATAGGTACCTACTTATTAGTTTTCCGTTATATTTAAATAAGACTAAGTATTCAGTCTGTATTTTGTCTAGAATTATTTATAATTTACATAATAATTATTTGACCTTATATTTTGATCAAGCTTATAACTGAACATTACATTAAGTGAATCCACATATTCACACATATTTTTAGAAAACTAAAATATTATTTAAAGATTGTAATTCTCAGAAAACATTTCAAAATTGAAACATCAGAGCCATCAATCTAAATTCATGCGCGTTGATTTAAAAAATTGTAACATAATAATCATAAAAAAATTACTCACTAGCAATCCATAAATCTCCTAATTCTTCTGGCACATAATGACTCTGAGTCATAACTGTGTAATGAAGTTATAAACATGCAACTATACTCATGTAGCACTCTGTGAAAATCAATGTCCGAGCAAAACGGGCGATAAGAGGGCAGACGGCGCACGAGTCGCAACAACGATGACTTCCCATAGAAAATTATTTGTTCGCTTATCGATATAATATTGTAACACCGTATTTGAAATTTAAAAATTTAAACTTTAGAACGAGTCGGCCGCCATCTTGGTCCGGCGTGCGTAAACGCCTGCGCGCCGCGACCACCGCGAAATTACAGCCGGCGCGCGCTCCACCGCTCGCGCGTTTAAAAATAAAATAAAGTTAAAACAACGTCATTTTGTGCACGTGTGTGTGAGAGGGCCGGTATTTATTTATAGGCTAGTAGCTATGTAAATAACGAACGACCGAGTCCGGTCCAGCATTTCTTGTGGTTTGCAAAACGTCTTAATTCGAACGTGCTCATAGCAATTCCCGCAACCTACTTTGTGCCTGGACCCGATGACGTGACTACTTTATTATTCTTACAACCTACCTACTCGTAAAGATATACATATGTGAGTCGGTAACCTTCACTAAAATTCCAATGACTTGCCAGCAGAGTTACAGACTCATGGTCGGTTGGTAGAATATTAATCAACGAAGTTGTTCGAACATGAAAAGCAAAAAGATAACAAACGTTAATAATATTGCAATCTTTGGAGCTGCAATTCGAATATCAGTCTCCATAATTGTGAATCAATTTCGAAACTAAATCAAATTAAAATAGATCGATTCACAAGCGCGGTTACGATAGCAATTACATTTCAGGTTCTAGTGGCAATGTATAAAGTTGTTTTACAACATACTTATAGAACAATATACATGAGAAGTGATCACAAAGCTCCATAAACCGTTTTGTTAAAGGCTTTTAAAATTGATTATTTTGTGTTGGTTACTTGAGTTTAGCTCTTATTAACGCTCCAGAAGGCCTATTCCTGTAATTAAACCGTTTAAAATCTCTACTAATCGACAATCAATGTCAAAAATGTACAGGGCCTACATTTTTACCAAGTTTTGACATTAGAGGTATTTTTGACAGATTGAGATGGAGATTCAAATAAGAACGTTCTTAATAAATACGGAAATTAAATACGTTACCAATGTGTTTTGCTCACTGAAGTAGGGTACGTTTCAAAATAGTGAAAATAATGTATCATTAGAATTTTCATAATTACCTAAAACCTACAAAAATGGAAGCACAGACTTTGATATTTTTTTTCGTTTACCCATTATTTAGCCTCTCTCACTCAGGATCTTGCTAGCATTGAAAGTATTAGCACAAAAATATTCAGCTCACTTATAAAATTTCTGCCTAGTTTTACATAACACATCACAGGTGTTTTGTTGTAGGTTTGTGTAGTACGCATTTTCCAAATATTTTTCTCAGTACATACCTTACAGCTTAGCTGTCACCACAATTTGACATTCTCAAAGTAAAATATTAGACCAGCAAATCACAGAAATTTTTGGCCCCATAGTTTCACCCACGCTATTTCTGTAGAAATAATTACCACCTAAATAGATACTTACATACTTGAAATAAATCCAACTGAGTGAGAATTGCGTGAATACTCGTATTTATGCTAATTTTAAACAAGTTGGATTAAGGTGCGGTTTTCATTGCCACATGGGTCGTTTTTCCCCATTCAAAGGTAACCGTAGGCATGAATAACATTATAAAAAAAAAACATTTAATTAGATAAATGTAAATTATCTTTTTTTTACCCCGCAGGTGTGCCTACCTAAATAAGATTTAGAAGTTAGGTGTACAGATACTGATCGACCGAAGCCAAATGGGTGGTTTCGTTTATCAGTAGTAACGATTTTAAATTGCTGACTAATTGGCCATCATTTTGAAATTGATTTTTGACCTTTCTGGTCCTTCTGAAACTCTTTATTCGTAATTGCTACTATAACTACCTTAACCATGAAGGGTTATCTTATCAGATATAGATACCGATGCAATTTCTGAAGAATATACCTACAGGTGTGATTTCAAGCCAGATTCCTAAACTTAAATGGGTCGTTTCGTTTATCAGTAGCTTTATTAATCGAACATAATTTTTAAATTGCTGTTTTTAATCCTTTTGGTCCTTCTGAAACTTTATTTGTAATTGCTACTTATCTATGAACGGTTTCCTTCTCAATTGTAGAATTGTAGATACCTACGCTTATGGAGGCATTTATCTTCTGAAGAATATTCCTACAAGTATAAGATTTAACCAATAATAGATTAAGAAGACATTGGAAATCGGGAATACGCCATCAGTTTAATTTCTACTTACAAGATAACCCCCTAGAAAATGTTAACCCAACAAGGAGTTTATACCTACATATTCTCCGCATGTATTCACATAAGTAAGTATGAATCACAGGTGACTCAATAGCACTTAGAACTTTTTTAAGTGTTATCAGTTCTATTAAATATCAGTGACATAAAACATCTTTAATAATTTTCAAAGGACTCAAATAGAATTGCTCTAATTATCAACAAAGGCAGGAAAAAAGAGGAATTTATATTAGCATTTTCACAAGGCGCTACGAGCGAGTTTAATTACACAAACAAACGTTGTCTATTCATTTTCATTATGCTATAACTTTAATATTAACATTTATAAATGTTCTAGCTTATTATAAACGTTTATAAAGGTTAGGTCAGACTTGCGGCGCGGTGCTCGGATTAAGCCGAGCGAGATATTGCAAGGCGATATTTCAGAGCGGCGCGGGCGGCCGGTCAATGAACCCGACGCCCCACGCCACCGCTCAACCAGCAGGGTTGCCAGATGCATTAGTTTACTTTAACGAGACCCAGATATTATAAGCTATAAGTTAAGTCTTCGTAATAATAGGAAAAACCGACTGAAATACTGTTTAGTACAAGTGTTCCTAGCTACGTATACTTGGAGGCGTAGCACCAAAGTTTTATTATTTTTAGTGTTTTAGTTATTTCTTCCATTTATCGTTAAATTATTATATTCCAATATTGTAATACCCACTAATTACCAAAATAAACACAAGGAAAAGTGTAATGTTAGTGAAAATCCCTGTCATACAAAGTGCTACGAATTACGTAGCAAACTCGTAGCAACTTTAAAACTTTGTACCTCACGCAATAATCTAAATTTCTACGTATTCAACATTTAAATCAAAGTATTATTAGATATGAATTTTAAAACGATCCATAAAACCAGTTACTGACGGCCCTAATGCAACTCCTTCGTTCGCTTTTTAATTTTACTTTGCAGCTGACACACGACTGTATAAACACTCCCTTAAACATACATTCGTGTATGTTCACCGACACCTTTTAACATAACGTTAGTTGTTACCTACATATGTACTTAAATATGTATGTGTTTAATGTGTACTCTTGCACTAATTGACGCGAATATTAAAGGCAGGTGGAGGTATATCTATTGTATATATCTGTACTTCCAACATACGTGGGTACGTAAATAACTGCATGTTGATCAAAACTTGATAGCTGTATGGTGTCTCTATGTATTTTATTGTTCTTGACACTTGAAAGCAGGGCAAAATTTTTGACGTGTTCCGTAGGTATCTGTTAGGTAGATATTATTTAAAAACAGCTGAAACCGCATGCTTTTGTTTTCAATAATGTTTCAAACCTTAAACATTTTACCATTATTTTTATGTCCATGGAATTGAACAGATAAAGACATAAATAATTGCTTCGATAATGATAATTTATTATTATTGGATTTTCACCTAGTTGGCAATAATTACCATAATAAATACTTCAGTACGCTACTACAAATTGTAATCTAAGACTTGTTGTTAGCCGGAAACATGTACATAAGTTACTAGACACCAAATAAAAACTGCCAAAAGAAGAAAACATATATCTTGCGAATTGCGATTATTATCTACGGTCGTAAAAAATCTACGAAATAATTAACAGCTAAAAATATTTGAAAATCCACAAAAATCGTACATCTCAATCTACAAACAGGTAGAAATTCCACCTTCTTTAGAATTTATTTGATTATAACAAACGTTTATAATAGCTTAGCTTGTTATTTTTTTATTGTAGATATTTATCTTGTGGCGAGGATCAAAATATTTGATCTTGCGTTGTGTTTTGAGTCATCCCCTGCAAGGCAAGCAAGGTACGGTATTTGGTATTCGGTGTTCCCCTTCGAGGAAGCCCCCGCCCTTCGAAAACAATAAATATGTCAGTGTAGGATATTACACGACGTTAAGACGCGGCCTGTCTTAACTAAATTATTACACTGCAACTTTCCCGATGAGTTCTCCGCTCCAACTAATAACTTTTTACTTTTTATTGCCCCGAGGATTAAGCGGAGATGTCTCATTTTATTTTTGGGACGTAGATTATATTTTGTTGTGTCTTGGGATGCTGAGAGTTTTGTGTTGAATATTAAAATTTGTGGGGCTGTTCATTTACATTTAAAGTAACTGGTGGACATGAACAATTTATTTATCGAAATGAAGGTACGGTTTAAAAAACGTTTTAATAATATCTTGTTTTGTTTTCAACACAAGCCGGGTTGGGTCTGGGTTTAATAAACAGTATATTTACTATATCTAACTCCAAAGTGAATTATTTCAGAAATAATACTTTTAGTTGTTTGGTAGGAATAGGAACTTAAACTTTCCGTCGGAAAACCCCTGCAGAGATATAGACACAACTTCTCAAGAATGAATAATTTTCCATACATTAGTAATGGGATCAATTTTATTATAAAGTTGAACATAGGAGTAGACATGTCAATCTATTTAACAAACTTGTAGCTATTAGAAGCTTAGGTATGATTTATGTTCGGAAATCAACATAATATTGTCATTAAAGTTTAAAAACTCGAAGAAATTGAAATGTTAATTTAAACATTAAGCATACTATCAGATACTTAATCACATCCGGATATTTTAGTATTTGATTTAACAGAATAAGTAATTCCTCTGAGACTAACTCTAATGGAATTTTCTTCTGGTCCTATTAACAGAACGTGTAACATATTAAAACGAAAATAGTGTTGTACATTAAGGAAAAGGCCGTATATTTCAATACGAAACAAGGGAAAAACACTTTAATATACATTGTAGCGCTCCGTACAAAGCAAACAAAACAATTTCCCACAAAAAAAAATCAGGAAAAAGCGCGCCAGAGAAAAACAACGTCGACCATAAAAGAAAGAGCGGAGTTGGCGGGCGAATTGCGTTGCTCGCTCAGCGAAGCGCCATTGGTCGGGTGTTCCCCCCTCGAGCCGCGCCCCCCTCGACCCGCGTCCGACCGTAACTCACTCTTCACTTGTTTTTACGGCCGCCATTTTGTGACGTTCGCTCGCGCGGCAGCCCGCGCTAATCCATACTCGCTACAGACCGGCCAGCCGCGTCTGTGTGCGTGACCTATACGGTTGGTAGTACGGGTATCGTAGCTTCGTAGCGTAATGTTGGTAACTGCATAGTGATATAAATAATGCTCACTTCTCACTATTGTTTAGATTTTACTCCTAGGTGGTCCGACATTTAGGTTACTGAGGCGGTAATTACATTGTTTTTTTAGTACACTTTTAGTTTAATGAACATAATTGGAGATAAATCTTCGCAACGCATTGTTACCAAAAATTATACTTTAAAACTGAATGCTGCTCACATTTTTACTAAGAATATAATTATGTGAAAACAAGATTCGGTACTAAGTAGGTATGATATGTTTTATTGACAAAAATATTTTCACAGTAATTTCTTTACCTAAGTCACCTACATAAGTAGAGAAATTACTGTGAAAAGATTTTTTGTCCATGAACATATCCAAGTAAGTAGGTAGGTACCCAGGTACTAAGTACTCGTAAGTATGAAACCTAGCAACCTAATAAATACAATTTTGGTAGTTAGAGTAGCTTCGTAGCGTAATGTTGGTAACTGCATAGTGATATAAATAATGCTCACTTCTCACTATTGTTTAGATTTTACTCCTAGGTGGTCCGACATTTAGGTTACTGAGGCGGTAATTACATTGTTTTTTTAGTACACTTTTAGTTTAATGAACATAATTGGAGATAAATCTTCACAACGCATTGTTACCAAAAATTATACTTTAAAACTGAATGCTGCTCACATTTTTACTCAGAATATAATTATGTGAAAACAAAATTCGTTACTAGGTATGATATGTTTTATTGACAAAAATATTTTCCCAGTAATTTCTTTACCTAAGTCACCTTAGGTAGAGAAATTACTGTGAAAAGATTTTTTGTCCATGAACATATCCAAGTAAGTAGGTACTAAGTACTCGTAAGTATAAAATCTAGCAACCTAATAAATACAATTTTGGTAGTTAGGTATGTTATTTTGACAAGGTTATCAGAATATAACTATCAACTTTAGGTAGTGTTAAGTTTATAGCTGTTTTGGTAGAAAACGAAAAAAATCATGTTCGATAAACTAGACATCATGTCAAAAAATATAGTTAATTAGATCTTACTAATTAAGCTCCACATTACATAAATCATGTAATCTCTGACAGAAAACACGACATATTATTATTTATCCTACAAAAAACCTTTTCAAGAGCACCTACCCTGTATGCAGAATGTCCTACCTATCTGGCATCCATTAGGGAACATCATTAACTCACTCTCGGGGCGTATCTCCCTAATGAGAGCCGACATCCATAGATGCATGAGGCTGGGGGCCGTAATGACGTAGATGCATGAGACTGGGGGCTGTAATGATGTATCTCGCCCTATCTTTACGTCTTAATCCTTGTCATTAGGGCCTCTCTGCTCTTGTTAACTATCTTTGTCGGAACTTGGAGGTTTAATTCTACTTCAGAAGTTTCGGATGAGGTTGAATGGAAATGTTCGTTTGAGAGGGATGAGTGGTGCTGTTCGTTGTTTATAGTTAGGGGTTCCAAGGTGGGAAGTAATTATAAAGAGCAATTATGTCTTTGGGGAGGATGGTTCTTAGACATATTTAATCAATCGTGCTTGTTGCTTTACTGGCTTCAAATAGATAATTTCCCAAAATAACTGTGTTGTCTTATTTCGCCTATGTTTACTTAAAATGTATAGTATTAATATGCTTTTGGGAGTACATTTTAACAAATAATTTAATACATCTTCTCATAGCAGCACTTATCTAATTTGTAGGGTAAATTAATGCAACTACAAAACGCATTGTGTTTTCCAACAATCACATGGAAAGTTAATTCTTTGGCAACTGGAAAACTATTTTGCAAAACGAAAATAAAACCCATCGTGCAAACGAGAAAAATCTAAAGCTCTCAAATAAAAACCCTAACTGAACATCAGTAAGTGCTTAAACACAGCCGATGATGCATGGTGGTGCGCTCAACATTTTTTAGTGTTCGTTTAATAGCGTTAAAAGTGAAACGATGTAGTAAACCCTGCGATTGTCGCACCACACATTACGTAGGTACTTTACGTACCTACAACAGTGCTTGGGTCAATAGCAAGAGGTGAGCGATAAAACATGACGTTTTGCTTAGACAACACAACCAAGTGTTGAGCTACTCTGATTTTACTGGGGACGATAAATATTGTGATGATTGGTTTGCGATATTTTTTTTTTCATTAGAGGTACTTGAATCTGCTTTATATAAAAGTACGTAAGTAGGTTCAATACGTTTAGTTGACCTGCAACCTACACGCAAGTCTTAAATTTCGTTTGAATATTTTGACGAATGACAAGAACACGTTTGCTAACAAATGACTCTTCGACGGACTGCAAAAGACTAGCTCCTAATTCCAAATAACCATAGTTTGGACAAACATTTCACAAAAGAAACGAAATCAATCACAGTTACACTACAAAAGCATTAGCATAATTTATACAAACAAATAATTGGTTCTGTTGACAAACTCTCTGGTTCTCAATCATTACGGCTTTGTTAATTTGGGGCTATAAATAAATGGTAATTAACCATTGTTCGGGTTTTATT
Source organism: Apamea sordens (assembly GCA_945859715.1). Lineage (NCBI taxonomy): Eukaryota > Metazoa > Arthropoda > Insecta > Lepidoptera > Noctuidae > Apamea > Apamea sordens. The sequence continues at coordinate 12,891,886 of OX243996.1, read as the reverse complement.
GCATGTTGTTATAATGAATGTTTATGCCGAAAAGGGTTCACGCCTGAGAATATCAATAGTTGTAAATTATATCCGTTTTTGTTATGTAATATTGTATCTAAGAAAAAGTTTAGAGCGCATAAATTAAATTAGGGACGACCTTTACTACGGGTAGGCCGTTGTTACGACACAGAGAGATAGGGACCTTTTCATAAATGGTATAAATCTATTATAGGGTTGAATAATCAAAATTTGTTCCTATAGCCAGCTTGCAAGATATTATTCATAATCATTATCATTACATAAGCTAAACAGAGGCCGGGACAACGACGCAAAACTGAAACTATGAATTCAGCACATGATTTTAAACCCCCTAGCGTAGAAATTTCTTTGGCTATATATAGAAAAGTACATATACAGGGTGGCAGGGACATCGACGCGCAAACTGTAACCATGGATTCAGCACATGAGTTTAGACCCCATAGCGTCGAAATTTTTCGTCGGTTATTAAAAAAAAAACTTGCTGCTCCAAACATTTTGACCGCGTAGGTATTGCACTTTTCTTTGAAACAGAAGATTTTTTTTGTTGATAACTGACGAAAAATTTTGACGCTATGGGGTCTAAACTCATGTGCTGAATCCATGGTTACAGTTTGCGCATCGATATCCCTGCCACACTGTATATAGTATACCTACCTACGCAGTCAAAACGTATGGAACAGCTATATTTTTTTAAATAACCAACGAAATATTTCAACGTAGGAGGGTTCAGAATCATTATACTGAATCCATGGTAACAGGTTGCACGTTGATGTCCCTGCATCATCATCATCATCATCTGCCTAGCCTTTTCCCAACTATGTTGGGATCGGCTTCCAGTCTAACCGGATGCAGCTGAATACCAGTATTTTACATGGAGCGACTGCCTATTTGACCTCCACAACCCAGTTACTGGGTAATACGATACCCCTTGGTAAGACTGGTTGTTAGACTTTCGGGCTTCTGACTACCCGTAACGACTGTCAAAGATCCACGAATGACAGCCGGGACCAACGGCTTAACGTGCTTTCCCGAGGCACGGAGGGGTCTCGCTATGTAAAGATGGTCACCCATCAACAGACCAACCGCGGCAAGCGTAGCTTAACCTGACCGATCGACCTGTGCGGCTGTTATTATTTAGCCACGGGCCCACGTTGATGTCCCTGTCACTCTGTATAATTCAGTCACTATCTTTAGGAACTTTTCACTAGTTCGTAAATGCTTACTGTAATTTCAGTCATAGAAACAATTGATGCATCATTTGCATGTATTTTTACACATATCTAAACCAGTCCATATGAAAGTTTTAAATAAATAAAAATGCTTCGATGACTAGTTCTCTGCTCTATAAATACGTAGGTACCTATTACTATGATTCACCATTATATTTAAACAGCAAAGCCACGTGAAAGATTGATGGCTCGCGCCTTAAAATAACAGTTCGAGAGGAAAACTGAAGGAGAGGAGAGAGGGGAGACAGGTACCGTGTGTTGCTGATGGATTAACTGGATATATGCGGGAAAAATGAACCTTGCCAAGCGAATTTTGGTCGTATTACTAAGAGTAAATGGGGCTTTAAAGTTTAGGTGTTTGCTTCAAATGTTGGGCGGCCATCTAGGTGACACCCGAACTGTCGATACATTTCACAATTGTCGTAAAGTCCCCGAGACGGAAGGGGAGCGCAGTAAAATTATCATTTTATGCCGTTCGACGACTGAAATGACACGGGAATGCTGTAAAACTGATTTATTGGATACATCCCGAGAGTCACAAGCTGAATTTTTGATGAGATCTTTGTTTTAAGATAACGGTTCAAGATTATATTAAAACGGTGAACGGGTTTCCCAACGAACCCTTTAAATCCTCAGGGTAATTACTTGCCAAAGATGCCTCACTGCGATACTTCGCGGTCGTGGTTTAGCTCGTTACCTCGACGTCACCTCCATGTTAAACAAATGCATGCTAATAGACACGCACGCACATGCGGCATCGAGACAAACCATCAAATCTCCGCGATATATCGCAGTCAGGCATCCTTCGGCATGTGCATGCGTGATTATTAGCATGCATTTGTTTTACATGGAGGCGACATTGAGGGAGCGATCTTCGCCATGTAATTAGTTATTTATTATTTTAATAGGTATGTTTATTTTGGAAAATCTTCATTTTCCCGCTTTGGTGTATCCCTATAGCCTTACCTAGGCACACAACGCATGACCTCAGGATTCTTTCAACATGGTTCAATTTTACCTTTAACTACAATTTTATCTAAATAAAAATTACTGGGAAGACAATTATGGTGATGTCGATGGCATCAACGAGGCTCCCATCAGCCATTTCGACAATTTGATTAAGAAGGCTCGCCACTGGCCAGTTTTATTGCCCTATATTTCCTTATTAGGACCGTTGGAGCGAGCTACGGCCCGCGTGGTCAGCTAATGAGAGACCATCCCTCGATGTGAGATAAAGTTAATAATCCTAGATAGGTAGGAAGGTATATTTCATATTTAGTAGCCGTGTAGACAATGAGTGCCCTTTTCCTAGCATAAATGACTTCCTTACGTTTTTTGGCGTTTTGACAATATTCATTCGTAAATTTCTAAGAAAGGCAGCTACGTCTTTTAGCTATCTTCTCAATTGTAAGTATATGAGTTAGGTACTTCTGTTTGGAAACGTAACATAACGTTAACTACATAGCTACCAGCATACCTAGATATAGATAAAAATAGAATAGTATACTCTATACCTACCTATCTAGGTAAGTGCATATAACACACTCATCCTCGTGTCATTAATAGGTGCTGTATATTATATTTACCTACTTGTTCACCTAGAAGTAGAAGTTCTAAGAATAAGAAAACAGTTTAGTAAACTGGAATTCCCACGCTCGGCGTCTGAAATACACCACAATAATTTCTTCGCCAGCCAGACACCAGGCCGTCGCTCTTTGTTTATCTCTGTTTAAGCCATAAAATTACGCGATAAATCTATAAGTCATGCTAATTGATTACTCTCTGAAAAATATTGCTATATTTTTATCAATGACAAATGAGACGCTCAGAATCGTACGCCCACTACGTTGCTCAGTAGACACAATCGTAGACGCACTCGCTTTCAACGACACAGACCATTAAACGCTCACAAGATAGATCATTCACATCATTAACATAAACATTAGCTCCAACTGATACGAATAGTCTGCGATAAATGAATGAAAAAGCAGTAGTCGCGACCTCTTCTCGCGAAACGCGTATTAAAACAAACAGTGCAGTAAAAATAAATCTAACTGCCTATAAAAAGTGCCATAACTATCACTTAAAGGCCATTGTGTTGGGCTTCTTTTATCTCAATGCTGACGAAATGCATCAGCAACAATGTGAGTTTACCTTTACTTTGTGACGCAAAAATTATTCGAAGCTAGAACTTGTTTCTTTAAGATATCGAAGCCGTTAAAGAAAATTTATCGACCGGTTGACACTAGACAGGCGTGAACCTAGACCAGAGAAGACTAGATATAAATTTTCATGAATTATTAATTGAATAAATCTACCATTGATATCAACCTGTCTCGGTATTCCATTAAGAAAATTGGCAAACTTAGTAAATCTGCTTTATTTTAAAAACTAGAACTCCATTTTATCTTTATACATTTTTACTTCAGTAAATAGGTATAAATATTAAAATGGCTGCAGTCATAGAGTATCTAAAACCCTCAAAGCCAGACGCTAATACAGCTAGAAAGTTATCGCCGTCGGTAAAATAGTAAAAGATTTTCCTCCGTAAAGTCTACGCGATAAGATAGAGGGATACTTATGTGAAGACAACCAAATCCCAACAAGCATTTGAACCGAACGTGAGTCGTATAGATACGTAATGTTTATCGAGAGCCGGGGCAACACAATAATAATAAAGGCAGTTTATTAGGCCTCTCGCCACGACACGTTATCGACTTCAATTAAATATCATTTTTATTAGGAATCCCTGGTAACGCCCCGCGGTCACTAACCACTTTATTTTGTTTTTTATCATAACTTTACATGTCGCCTTCGATTTTATATGGCCCCAACAATGTTATGTAACGAATTAATGCTAATGAATTATGTAGGTATGTATAATATTTACCTATTTTATTAATCCATATTCAGATCAACAGCCAATCCATTAACCTGCAAAGAAAAGAAATACCAGTTTAGTTGTTATAGAGATAGAGTAAATATAAATCTTAATACTGAACGTTTACGATCAAAATAAACATAATTAACTATCCCAGATCAAAACATAAAAGGCTTTCTCAAATAAATCAAAAGCAAAAAACTGTTGATACCATTATTTATTTAAACGCTAAGAAAGCATCACGATCCATAAAACGGAATGTGAGCCGCGGCCTTCGCAACAATGAATACGAAAAAATACACGGAGCCAAACGGAGATCGCTTTCTTCAATGGTTACTTTATATGCAAATTCCTTGCAATAAAAGTGGAACCCTTCTCTCTAGCTTTATATAAAGAGCGCAAGACTCGAATCCGACGTTTTATGTATTCGCGAATCGGCACTGTTTTATTGGTATCGACTATCGATTCGACTCGTCCGTATTCGAGAATTCGGAAGTAATGCCCGCTATTTCGAGTATTTCGACTGCTAGTCGTGCCTATCCGATCGCTATCAAAATTTGATTGCCTCGGATAAAGCTTCCATTTATATGCAGTTGTTGTTGCTAAAATTTATTCAAATCATCACAAAACGAACAAAACCAAGTAGGTAAATATATCATAAATTAAGTGGGGAGCATCCATATTTCAAAGACTTCATTGGATGTACACACGTAAACATTAACGTTTACCTATACGTAACGGTACTTTGTCATGGCAATGAAAACCTTCTTTTGATTCGTAGAAAACCCTTAGGTATTACTGATATACCTTAACAACCTCTTAACAATGTTTATATAATAAATGATAAACAAAAAAAAATATTTATTTTTGTATTTAAGTTTGTACAAACACTTTCACAAGTCAATCATATTTAAAAAACAATATGATGTCGGCGTTTCCTATCTGCCTCTGACGCTGAGAAGAAAGGCCAAAACACAGTCTCTTTTATAGTCCAGATATAATCTTTATCAGATCAAGTGAAGACCAAATGGTCTTTTAAGGAAAGAACCACACAGTAATCGTGCTGCTCGACTCAGATTGCTCAACTATTTTGATTCCATGTTCCTGCTTAAGAGTTTCTGAGTTAGAAAAGCAGAGAACAAAATATGTAATTATCACTTGAGACCTTTAAAAGCTGCGAGCTGACTCATTCCTCATAATACCTTATGTGGCTATAAACATCAAAGTTTCCAAACCTCTGCCTATACAACGCGTGAGATAAAATCCATAGCATGTAAAGATACGTAGTCAGGTACAAGAGATTACATTCTGAGGCGAGAGGAGGGCAAGGCGGCATGTACCTACCGTCGCCGACAAGGATCTTATATTTCCATAAAACGTACAGTTTACGAGCACACCTACAACACACCCGCGTCTCCCCGCTGCCTACAATGACCAAAATTTTAAGTTTCTCTAAATATTTTAAGATGTAGTTGATGTTTGAATTTTTTATGTAGGAGAAAAAGTATTAGTAAGTTTTTAAAAAAAATTGTGAAATAACTTGTTTCTGAAGCTGATTATTTTGGAAGAACCAATTTAGCTAGTTTTTAGGATTCAAGTAGTTTTGAGCTAAAAGGTTACTCTTTCAGGGAAATACAGTTGAATAAATTTCCCTTCATTTTCCTAAAAGATTGATCTGTATAATAAATAATGTAGCGTTTATTTGATAAATCTCGTTCTCTTTTTTTTCAGACGGTGTCATCGATAGTTCAAGTTTCATAATAACAGGGATGTGTTTGCGGCAAAGTCACATCGTAAAACCGTTTAGCGATATTTTCCCTCGCTACATTTAGCACATACAAATTTAATATAGATTCAACACTCATAAAATATTAACCACACATTGTGTTATATGCATTAAATAAATCTTTACAGTATAAAAAGTGTTTAGTAGAGCGTTATCTAACTGTTATTTAGTTTTTTGTTATTTATGATTCGTAAACTAAGTAAGTCTTTATCATACAATTATAAGTTTACTAGCTGCGCCCCGCGGTTTTACCCGCATAAGTTTCGGTCCCGTGAGAAAATCGGGATAAAAAGTATCCTCTGTGTTAATCCTGGTTATAAACTATCTGTGTGCCAAATTTCATACAAATCCGTTCAGTAATTTTTGCGTGAAAGAGTAAAAAACTTCCATCCATCCATCCATCCAAACTTTCGCGTTTATAATATTAGTAGGATAAGAGAGGGGAACAAAAAGACAAAAGTATTAAAAGAAAATTGACATTTTACGACTGTAATGGTGAATCTGTGGTGGTTTGAATCGAATGAATGCCGTAATTACAGAAAGAATTAAAAAGCCATTAAGTCTCACGTGGATCCACGTTTTACGAAGGGTTAATCAAAAAAACTAGCACGTTATTTAAAGACGAACCTGACCTATTATCACAAGGTCGACATACCGTCTATTTACCTAAATACAGATAAACACGCTCAGTCAAATGGACATTAACTCTTTCACCCCATCACAAATTAATATAATGTCACACAAAACGTTAAACACCGAGCGGTTCCCGTATGATCTGGTTTACGACTGTAGTTTTAATAAAAATCTCTAATAACATTCCGACGTCATGTTCCACATTACCCGTGGCGTTTATCATAACACTACCTCCACGTACGTATCGTAAAACTTAAAATATATAACTATCCAATAACACGACAAACAGTTTTCATAATTTCTCCTTTTTCTCTGCCTCTATCGAAGCGATTCAATCTCCTAAATTATTACAGATAATGTTCGAAATCGCCGCCTTTTTTTCGTCTCCCAATGAGCATGTAACTAGAACCGTGTTGGCTCCACTATAAACTTCATAACAAACTGCCACACGAGGCCATATCTTGTGTACATTATGAGCTTTTTCGTTTAAGTCAAAGCTCCACTGTTTACTTCAAAAAGGTCGTACGAAACATCAACGGACACTCGATTTGGTACCTTCACAGACCATTAATAAAGTTGATTAAGCAATAATTGGGCGTTGTGTGTTCGTTATCAAAATTAAAGAGCAGGAACGCCCTTTAGATGTTTTACTTAACTGTTAATAACACGGAGGTGTAGATATAAAATGCAGACTTACTTGACTTTAAATGTATTATTTTAAGAAATCCACATTTTTTATGTACTTTTTATGTCGCGATCTCTCAGAATGTATATACCAACATATCTGAAAGGTTAGTAGGTACTACGCACCAAACACCATTTTTAGAAAGACATGACTTCACATGTCATGACATCATTTTTGAACCGTTAAATACCTTATCAGAACGAAAGTTGGTGTAGTACATTTTGGGTTAAATATGAAAATTACTAAACTGTTGTTACTGTGATTATGCACAGCAAACACGCCTGAAAACGGTATAGGCTATCACATTAGTATGTAAGTAGCTAGTATGCTCCGAACCATATATTTAAGTATAATAGAATAATTTACAGTTTCTGGCCTCGCGTTGTGTATGCTTTTAAAGCTTTGAACATAAATCTATCAAAAAATTCAAGAAGCCCAACTTCAGAGGAATGTTTTATTAAAAACTTTAGACATTTCTTTTAACTAGTAGGTCTAGATATTTCTACATAGTTAAGTTATTACTTTACTACAGTGCAGATTTCTTACAGTGTTGAAAGATACAAAAACCAAATTTAGGTACACGTTACTAACCATCCAGATGCAGTGCATCACTCAGCGCGCTAATAAACCCCACCACAGTTCCGTTCTCATTACGACAATGTTGCCAACATCTAAATTACCTATTGAACACAACCTGTCCAACTGAGTTATAGTAACATAAATTAACTCACAGATACGCCCTACGCAGTTATTGGCCTACGGAACCCTTGCCTGTTCCAGAACTTCAATTATCTCTTATAAAAGCCATTACCCTCGAAAATATTCGATTATGGTATCTCTTGGGTCGGTTCATTACCGGTTTGGGCGGTGATTGCGAGCCTGGCAGGTCATTCAGATGTACATTTTATTGAAGCACTCGTAAGCTCCATGTTTTAAGTTTACGTGCGTTACTGAGTAGGTTTTATTGAACGGTAATAACACCACCGCATATCGTTGAAAATCGTATTAAATTTTAATGTATGCAAGACTTATTTAAAAAGTTTCTGCCCACGCTTTGCCAAAGGTCCTGTATACTTTGGGTATCACTTTTCCAAAACATTCAAAAAGTTTGGTGTAATTTCGGATATCCAAAACGAACACTTGCTTAGGTATATATGTATCTAAGCAAGAAATAAAATACGCCAAATGTAAATAAGTCAGGATAGTAAAACTACAATACGTATGGCGCACGGTTCAGAGGACACATTTGGCTCCGGGTCCGCCCGGCTGCGTCACGTTCGCGTCAACGTTAGCATTTCTTTTGTGAACGCTCCAAATTGCTCACATAAAACTCCCAGGCCTGTTTTGCTACGTGATGTCTTCAGTATTTTTACTGCCTGTAATACTCGATATATTCTTATCAGCTCTACGAGGGAACTAGGCCCTTTTCATTCTAGAAAAAGAAAATCGTAAAAATATATTGTTGCCGACTCCGTCAGAAAGTGGAAAAAGAAATATAAAAGACCGTCGCTATTCCAGGGCAGGGAACTTTCCGAGTTTCGTAATTAATGTTGCAAGAAGATATCGTCGGGAAAAGTTTTTTCATCACGTTCCGCGGAGGCAGTGTTGTAATGAGCGCCCCCGCGGCGTTACATCGTAAAAACACCATACAACTTAATAAATAAAACTGGAATTCGTGAAGATTTATCACGAGGCCCATATTGCGATTCGTGACTCGAGCCCGAGGCGTGTTTTTGCCTCGTATCTACGAGGATAAGAGCCTCGGTTGTAAAAAAAATAGAGATATATATGTCATAGAGCGGTCCGCCTCTCATATTTACAAAAGTCTTTGTATGAAATATTTTGACATTTCTCGGTAAAGGCGCGCGGGAACGAGCGTGGCGCGCGGGTGTTCCTTCGTGGAAACAATCCTGTTATTTATCGCATGTGATCTACACATGCTAGGTGGATATACGTACACAATATAGTTGACGGGCACATGAACTATATTTTTGGGATTATAGTTACGAGCACGCACAACCAAGTCTTAAAGTATTTCGAATATCATTACTGAAGGCATGAATTTTTATGGGGAATTCTCATGAAGTAAATACGTTTCCTGTTGAATTACCTTGATAAATTGGCCTAAATAACGCGATGGCTGAAGTGGATTAATTTGCCCAATACGGATGCAGGGAGTTTAACGTTGTAATAATGAAACCTCTTTATAGTACGTTGACATGAAAACTATAATTTACCGCGAATTATTGAAATAATACTGGCAAGCTCATGGGTAAATGTTATTTGTTAGCATGACAAGTAAGAACGTAACACGCTTAAAATATTGCTATTGTGAATTTTGAAAATGTAGCGAAAAAATATCGTTAAATTTTTCATGAGTTGATTACAGGTATCAAATTGAAAAGCTTATTTCCCTGCTCCTAAAGTTACATTAACTCATTAAAAACGTTTTAAAATAAAAGTAAGTAAGTGGTTTTTTTGTTTTAGGGGTGATCGTTCAAACGCCATACTCGTATAATTTTATCGGAGGAATAATTTTGAATTTTTGACAGTTCTTCCATACAAGAACTTTCAAACGTCAATTTTATTCCACGAATAAAAATTACCTATCGATTGCAAAATCAGCCCTTGATCACTTGAGAGCAACATTTTTGGTTCCCTGTAGAACATTATCCTCTTTTTGCAAAATATTGTTGAGAACGAACGGAGCTTTTAGTGATCTCATCTTGCATCACGTCGAGAGTCGTGAAACATGAATTTGTCTCACGAAAGTTATAACATTTTCTGTATAGCGGTACATAAATATTTCAAGACACCTACGTACATAGTAGATCGAGTTTAAAATTCGATCACAAAGCCTTGTATATTCAGTACACGTATTGGGGCGCAGGTGATGCTGTAGGTACATGGTCCCAGTTTTATTGTTATTCCCACTCTGCGAATTGAATTTGAAACAAGCGAGAGCGATCAATACTAGACTGTGGCGAAGAGTGCCCGCTTTACCTATACCGCTTTTATATTAAAGAATAGGTACAAACTTGTAGACTAGAACTTGTAGTTTTTTTTGGAAAATTACATGTAGTTATGTGGTTTCATAGTTATTCTACTAATATTATAAACGCGAAAGTTTGTATGGATGGATGGATGTTTGTTACTCTTTCACACCAAAACTACTGATCGGATTTGGATGAAATTTTGCACACAGATAGTTTATAACCAGGATTAATATATAGAATACTTTTCATTCCGATATTCCCACGGGATCGAAACTTATACGGGTGAAACCGCGGGGCGCAGCTAGTATTACCTACATATAGTTGGGTTATGTTTGTTAGCTGTCTATCAAAGAAAGACTACTGAAACAGAGTAGGTAATACAAGTCATTATTTAGGAAGCATCTTTAAGATGTTACTCACAACTCAACAATTTAAGGAAGCTTTAAACAGTGGCTTCGTATTTAAAGAATCTCATATTACCTGTTTATACTCTAGATATATAAAACAATTATAAAAGCGGACCGAAAGTATAGTGTCGCGTTTAATTAATTATTTCTTCACCTATTACGTTTTTAGTTTTACGCTACCTGATGATTAAAACAAGAGTTAATGTGGGAAATCATTATTTTTATTATCTCGGGTCTTAAAATTAATTAAATCCTGTAAATGCGGCGGCGACTAGAAGGAAAATTCCATTAAATTGAATTAGAAAGAAAATAATAAAATGAACAATTTAGTAAATGTATCTTTTTACCCAAGTTGGCTGGTAGAAACTCATGACTGTATGTAGCTTGGCATATAGATAACATACATATTTCAACGTAGAAGTAGGTATTTATATCCTGAACAACCATTTTCTTGGCTGAAAATTGTGTGACTTATTTTCTTAAAGTAAAAATTATTACAGACAAAAGGAATAAAGTAGGTGCGTAATTTAAGAAAATTTGAAGTTTTCGTCCAATTTTAATTTCATTTTAGAGCCAGGCTTCGCTGCCAGCTTACGGGGGCGCTATTATCTCAGCCATTTTATCTCCAATGTAATCTTGTTAAGAGTCCCCTCGCCCCCCACCCCACACCTCGAAGGGAAGCAATAATGCTGAAATCCCCCGGTTTTCGGGGCTTAAACTAAGCCAAGCATTAACGTGAAATCCATAGCAAAATTAGTGTTTGTTTACACCTATCTGTTTTAGTTACACATAGCTTCAGTCAACAATTACTGAGTTAATGCATATAGCAGACATAGAAAGGCTTGAGTAGAAGAATATAATTATTTGGTTACTAAACTTTTTGCTCGACTCTTTACCATAGTCATAATCCTTGCGTTTCTTGATTTGATCATCATCATTCTCTCTCATCCCAGTTTATTTGAGGTCGGCGTGATAATAATATGTCTTTTCCTTCCATTCTTCACTAGACTTCGGTAATCTCCCCCTTTCTAGCCACGTCATCTTTCACACAGTTATCCATCGTTTCTTTGGTCTTCCCCTACTCTTATGGTCATCCACATTCATACCCAAAACTTTCCTTGTGACATATCTGTGCAAAATGCAAACGTCTCCTGACGTACTTCCTGCATTTTATCTAAAAGTTTTCTTACTTATTTTTTTTTTATACATACGGGTGTCTTTATGCCACCAATCCTTGATCGACAATATTGCCTTCAATTTGTGTTGCGGGTGCGTCACGGATTTGAAAATGGCAGCTGCGATCATTGCAGTCCAAAGCGTAGCGAGTGTCTGGTTATAAAAGTGCCTAATGTATGCTTTTATCGTCCGGTAGTTTAAGATATTTAGGAATCATTTCGTGTTTGTTTTATATTGCGTTGAGTAGGTAGAGAAGAGGAGAGGAGAGAGAGTGGGCTGTAATATACCACGCGAGACCAGTGCGGGTTGGTTGTTGAGTAGATATACCACGTCTGAAATCACTGATGCATTATGTGCCTTCCAAAAACTATCTATATATATAAAAACTGTCAACCCTGATAAGACTTCACCTGGTGGCTTTGTTCCATATTGTCCTGACAAAATACCCTGATAATACCTACTTAATTAATTCTGGGCATTATATATCTCAGCCGCCATCAATGTAAGATATCCTTAGTCTAATTAGCCAAAATCATCGTTCGCACAGCCCATTCGAATCAACTCATAGCTGATAGGTAACATCATTCATCTAACTGTGGCAGATTTAATTCATGGGTTATTACAAACTTGAAAAGTTTCAAAAGCTTCATTTCCCGTGAGTAGATTACATTGAAGTTTGTATTTTCTGAAGCTACAGTCATTTTACTGTTTTAAAATTACTGCAGCTTGTATTTGTTGTGACAAAAAAGGGAAATGTTTTGAAGCTCACAAAAAGAGGCATATTTATTTTATTAGAGTCCATTATGTCCAGATAGGTTTAGAAAATCAAAATGGGATTTATTTGGGGTTCCACTTGTCAATAAATTAAAAAAATATATATATATATTTCTTTATTTATTTATCCTCACATTGGAACGCCATACGGCAATTACACCAACGGAGCAAGTGCTGCTTTCCATCCATCCTGTGCACGGTGAACATCGAACGAGTAGCGATGGATCACGGTACGCTCACGCAGCGTGCAACTGCACCATTTCTCCCCATAGCGCATCACTCCTTCCATATTGCGCACATTCATTGCGAATTTTTGAAACTCGATGATGAAAAATCATGAAGATGAAGAAAATACATTAAAATTGAAAAACACGGAAAATTTTGAGGTGTCATCCTGCCTGACAGATTATATATAAGTTTATATCCTGATATATTTTATTTTAGATTTAATTTGTTTTGACTCTAAACCGCACCACTACGCCTGCCATCTCTCGTGAAAATGAGTACCTTTACCTCTGTGCGTTTACCTTTGTTAGAAGAATGGTACCCATAACACAAGTTAAATCTTACTTTGGGCATCAGAGTTCAAAATACGCTAGTTTTAATTATTGTTCTTTTGGTAACATAATTTGTAGTGCAATATTACCTACTAGTGTTATTGAACACCAGCTCAATATTTTTTTTTTTGTTTTGAATAAGACGTACCAAACAAATTATAATATGTTTATTTTTCTATATTATTACATAATTATCCGCTATCACCTCACACACAATGTAAGCTAAGTCCTACATAAAGTACGTATCTGTAATAGACCATGTAGAGAAAGTACCAACCTAACTACCTAGGTAGCTCGTGCTTCGTTCCTGAGGGACCTAAAAGCCATGTGTAGTAAAACAGGTCATAAAGTTGAAACTACTGGCATACCGCATGTAAGCTGCATCTTACATGTGATGCAACCTTAGTAATGAAGCTTCAGCTTTCGGGAGGCCGACGTTTTAACAAGGCTATGAGCAATTTGGGCATAGTGAGCATATTTTAATAACTTCCATGGGGAGATTCGTACTACCTTAACATTTCAGATAAATTGGTAAATGATTGTAGATTTTTCAGAAGGAGCTGCAGTGTGATTCTGTAACCATCTCACAGTGAAAACTTAGGTGAAGTGAGCGTGGAGTGAGCTGCCATTCCAAATAATGCTAGAGATTGACACTAGTGTCAACTCACATCAAGCTCACTTCACTTGAGTTTGCACGGTAAGATTTTTACAGAATCAACCGGCTGTTATATTTTACTATCTTTAGTTATTGGTTTTTTCTTTTTATTTTCAGCGTGGACCCACAATAAGATAGTAGCCGATTGCTGTAGACGAGCATCAGCTACGTAATCGTGCATGATATTAAATGAAACTATAAGCAAAATGATGACGGGACCTACCGAAGAACATGCTACAAAAATGAGTGAAGTATAAAAAACTAGTATACTTTGGTTATCATAAGCCCGAAACAATCATTTTTGTGATTTGTATTATTTTTAATAAAACACTGATTATAATACTAGATAAAACCTGTAAATAATACCAAATTATTACATACTATTTGCGTTTATATTTTATTTCAATCTAATATCCGTAACCGAAACTATCCGAAACTAACGGATAATCCGAAATATGTATTTACATATCGGTAACCTTATGCGAAACCGATATAATTTTATTCCTATATCTATATCCGTATCCAGATCCGAAATATCATATCCATAAGATCTTTAGCTTGCAGTACCCAATCATTTTAGTCTGGGTACCTTCTGCCAAAAGGACCAGCATTTAAGTAGTCGCTAAAAAAATCATTGATTTATTAAAAATGACTTGTCTTGTCAGTCTGATATCAAATGACAGAGATTGTGGAGATTCTCATTCTCACATAACTCAATTTATTTTGGAGATTATCGAGATTATTTTAAGTAAAATCATGTTTATATTTAGTTATAAAGATAAATCTATCTGAGTTCTTACAATGGGAGGCATACTCCCGGAAGGGATACCGAAGTTTGATCGTTGTTGTTTTTGTACGAGGAAGTTAAAATTGGCGTGCATCTGCATCGCCATTTGGAGTTTGGTATGAAAAAAACAGAATTATCACCAACGACAGTCCCATTTTATGTCCAGGAAAATCACTGTCCATTCTAAGGTTGCCTGGAAGAGATCGCAGTAATGCGATAAGGCCGCCCATTGTATATTTTGTAGTGTTTCATGTATTTAGGCTATGTATTTTTGTGGTGTACAATAAAGTATATATAAATAAATTATCCTGAACTCCTTGTTTTACCCTGTGGGGTCTCTAAGATCATGTTATGTATGTTATTTTGTCGTCCGAATTTAGCACAGCAATGGTTTAGAATTGCCTTAGATGTTTTTGCTTCCTTAGAAATATCTACTTGCGCCTCATATTTTGCGTTACTATTCTATCGAAAACATGCTAGCGACTTTTTTTCCCTTTCAGACCAAATTTCTAGGTAGTGTCTGTGATAAAGTTTACTAGATTTTTTGTAGGACACTTAATAGACAATTGCGGATAGGACCTAGTTGAGACTCATACAGACAGGGAAGACTAGGCCTAGGTACAGCAGTGATGACTCAATAGACAGGTATAGAATAAATATTGAAATCGATTTTCAACCTAACAAATAAAATTTGAATATAAATATAGATATATTTATATTCAAATTTTATTTGTTTTTTTTTTAATTGTTTGGTTGTTATTAGACATTATTATTTTCTTGCAATGTTTCAGTTTGCAATCACCCACAGTATGTGTATCCTGTTTTGTCCAACTTGCGTTGATTTGTATAAAAAGGAAGGTGGCTATCTTTACGAAGGTATAACTATCATGATGTGGATTCTCCTTGTCATCAACGTAGGAGCATTGTGCAGCAGTTTTGCCTACCTCTTGAGCCTATGTTTGGTAAGTAGTTTACATAAACAACAGGTTTCTTTCTCTTTTCTTACAATTTTTATCAATACAAAAAGGTGTTTCACTGTTTTTAAACTCCTTCTAAAATTTAAAAGTTTGTAAAGTAAGTTGGTACACAAATAAGTTAAAATACTTAAATTGAGTCATCATCATTTGCCTAGCCTTTTCCCAACTATGTTGGGGTCGGCTTCCAGTCTAACCGGATGCAGCTGAATACCAGTATTTTACATGGAGCGACTGCACTGACCTCCACAACCCAGTTACTGGGTAATACGATACCCCTTGGTAAGACTGGTTAAATTGTGCATGTACCTAAATAATATGACTTGATTGATTTTTAGCGACACACTCAAACGTTGTCGTCAGTAGTCTACCAAAATATGTTGGAAGGAATTATTTATAATTCCAAATATCACCTTCTTTTTTTCAGCACATGTACCCGGTCACAGCCGATGTTTACGTCGTACTCAGCACTTTATCAGCCCTCGGGATGTTCGTCCATGGAATATTGAACTTAATACAAATATATGATGGCAACTGTAACAACCCAAGTGATACTTTTGCTCACTTTATGTACTGTGGACGTAAGTTATTTATCTTCTAGCGACCCGAAAAGGGTAGGGTTAAGTTAAAGTTTATCAAGACTTGAGAAAACATCGAGATTTCTAAATATATGTCAGTTTGCACAATGCATTCAAAAGAAACTGGGTTTCTCTCTAAAAAAAAAAAGCTTTCCACTCTGGAATTCGTACTCCAAGCCCCAAGATACAGACTAACTGTCTAGTTTGGGGCTCACTAGCAAATACCATATTGTAACCTAGCTGTAGGTAATATTTTAAGCCACTCATGTCAGTTAAACTTGCTGCTAACCTGTGAACCTGCTTACTGTATTACATGGAAAATAAATACTATAAACCTTCCCGGATAAATTTTGTAAATCATGGTGAAAATTTATTTCATTTCAGTGTGGTTCTACTTCATATTCATCGTCAACTCGTATAGGGAAGATATGGGATGATTTTATGTTGATATTATCATTTAGTTGTTGTGTTAATTTAATTAGAATATACTATCAATGATTAGAAACAAATCGGTATTTTATTTGAATAACAATGTTCACCCTAGTTCTTTTTAGGTATTGTAAAAGGTATCCCTTTATATCTAGGAAACTGGTACTGAGACATAGTAGGTAAGGCATGAGTAAGGTCATAATCAGCCTATATTATCACACAGACCTCCTCTCTTCGAGAGGGAGGGGGCTATAATCTACCACGCGGGCCGAGCGCGGGTTGGTAGATGTCATATGTCTTCGAATTTTTGGTTCTAGGACATGACGGTATCCTCACGATGTTTTCCTTCGCCGTTTTGAGAGCAGTGGTGGTGAAATAATTTACACAAAGTAAAGTGCCTGACTGTGTTTGAACCTACGACTTACAACTCATAAGTCACGGTCGTTACCACTGGGCCACCACTGCTCTTTGAGTAAGGTACAGACGCCAGCACATCAAGCTACTACAATCTATCACATTTCTTTAATAGATTTTCAACTATATCGCTAACGCATTAAGGTTCAAGGTTGATTTGGGAAAATTTGACAGTTTCGGGTAGCTTGACCTGCTGGCGTCTATACATAAGTATTATAGGTAATATACGTACAGTCACGAGCACCAATATGTTGTCAACACTTGACAACTTTCAGTTGCGATTTTTTCGAGAAATAACATACATAAACCTATGGGTTCGTAAATGCTATGTTCGTAACTACATAAAATTTCATTAAAAAATAAAGGAGTAAATCGCTTTTGAATAAAGCCGATTGTATACATACTTTTGCCCGTGACTGTACAGGTATGATGAGAAAAATGCCTACTTCCAAGGGTGTTACTAAACAAAAGGAAATACGTAAGGCGTGCTAGTGCTTAGATACACATTTGTTCAGGTTGGCATGATTCGGCACAGCCGGGCGGCAAAATAAGTATTCGCCTCCCGGTTACGTGGAATCATGCTGACCCGAACAAGTGTGTAGCACTCCTAAGACTTGGAAAGTTGTTGGAAGAATTTAAAAAAAATCCTTTGGGTAGGTATTTAATATAACCTTTGTCAAAATATTTAATACTATTAATACTATATACCTTTTGACCGACCAAAGGTGTATCTCTAAAATTACCAGCCGTAGAGTACCAATGAAATACTTAATCGTTGAGTGCAAAAAGAAATTGAAGAACTTTCTTCTGCACCAATGCAGTATACAATATGTAACATAATTAACGCAACACCTAATACACCCCAATTAGAGTGTTGAGTTAAAAGCATAATACAATGACCAAATCAAATTTTTTCAAAGCTGACTATTATTATGAAATAAACCGTGTTGATCCCAGTATTACTTTATGCATTTAAAATTGAGTTTTATTTCCTTGATATTTCAAGGAAATAAAACTCAATTTTAAATGCATAAAGTAATACTGGGATCAACACGGTTTATTTCCACCACCGATTAAGCCAAAGAAAATTAAATCTTATTAGATTTAATTTTCTTTGGCTTAATCGGTGGTCAGTATGGCAAAATACATAATTTTGGAAAAAAATACTTACATCAAATGTTACTGAAATCGATTCAGTAGTCAATTATGAACAAACTACTTCTAGGACTAAATCTTCGGTTTATTCTGTTACACCTTGTATGTAATGTTAGTAAGCGACATATTTCAAATTTGTTGTGTAGTAGTATCCCTTTAACGAAAGTGGCCTCCCCGCTTATTTCACTTTCTTGGACATAATTATGATAACTTTTTTCCTATTTTATAATAGGTCTTCTTCATGAAATTAGAAGCACTGTCTTACTAAAGCCTTGTTAAAAGTGTAGGTACATACTAATTCCATGCCTTGTTATCAGACTTTATTGATCTTTATCACACATGACAAATCTATTGTGCTTGTTTTTTGTCTGTGAATCTTGTAATAAATACAAATAAACAGCAATGCAGTAAACACGTTTTGAGAAGATAATGATATAAGTAATGAATATCTTCTACTGCTTGCCCAATGTGGACCAATTTTGTTTTTGTATCGGTCTGAGACTCGGCAGTATTATTATTGGTTTGATACATTTAGTTTTCGTGGTAGGTACCTAATAAGTAGGTGTTTACTAATAGTCCACTTATCGGCAAGCGTAGTGTGGGACACCCCCTAGCTGGACTGACCGTATGCCTAAGAAAGGTGGCTGGGACAGACTGGATGCGGAAGTGCGGAAGGTAGAGGACAGGGTGTTGTGGCTCAGTCTAGAAGAGGCCTATCAAATCAACTCCAGCATCCTGAAACGGACTGAGACTGAATGGTTGATTGTTCTACTAATATTCTCGGTCCCACACTTACCCTTACTAATTCTTACCTGTGGCCAGTAAAATTACAAACACTTGTAAGCATAAAATGGATCTGAGACACCGTTCGGGTCAATTGAAACAGGAACGTTAAAACCTAATGTTGAATCGACCTGGTTGTGTAAACCAAGGCCAATCTTCTTAACTCTTTTGCTAATCACCAGCTTCGTGAGGTTTTAAAACATATACACGACTATAGAGACCTATGTCCAGCAGTTCGACTAGAGGTTCTTCAACTGTAAACCCTTTGCTATTTCACACTTTCCTAAGCCCACTGCCGAAAGTAAGTAGCGAAAGTTTCCCATATTCATATGTATATGTATGTGTTATTCAAGTAGAGTTACTTGCCCATTCTTCTCCATACGAAACTACCTTTTGGAAGGGGTGACTAAAATCATTTTTTTTTGTAATTTTGTACGGTCCTGCGTGACCTAAGTGACTATTTAAAATAAATGATTTCACTTCAACTTTACAGGGTGAAGCTTTTTATGGCGCTGGTGGTAATGAGCCATTCAGTTCATGTCACGTTACAGGAAATTTGATATACCTAAGTTATTTAGGAATTGCATTGGCCATATTATTATTAATTTCTATTATTTTCCTTATATATGGTGTAATAACGGTAAGTCTGCCTGTATTTTTGACTACTTTTATCATTACAAGAATGGGAATACCTATTTAAAAACAAATCTGTAATCTGTTTTGTTTAGGTACTAACCACCTTATTCATAAAAACAGCCGCACAGGTCGATCGGTCAGGTTAAGCTACGCTTGCCGCGGTTGGTCTGTGGATGGGTGACCATCTTTACATACCGAGACCCCTCCGTGCCTCGGAAAGCACACAGTATAGTACAGTTTGACAGTCGTTACGGGTAGTCAGAAGCCCGAAAGTCTGACAACCAGTCTTACCAAGGGGTATCGTATTACCCAGTAACTGGGTTGTGGAGGTCAGATAGGCAGTCGCTCCATGTAAAAATACTGGTATTCAGCTGCATCCGGTTAGACTGGAAGCCGACCCCAACATAGTTGAGAAAAGGCTAGGCAGATGATGTTATTTAAACGCCCCATTAAAAAAGATAAAATAGAATTAATAGGACAAAAAAATAACTATAGGTAGAACTTGAATATCTGGACAGGCCCTCTCAAATCTGTGTGATTCTTTCCTCAAAAAACTATTTCACTGTCTGAGTCTGAGCTTTAAAAGAGACTGAACTCTTGAGTTTGTTTCGGTCTTTCATCTCAGAGTATCCAGTCACTTTCCTAAAACACCGAACTCATCTAGTTTGAAAGCATAATTTATTATTGACCTGTAAAAGTGTTGGAACCTGTAAGACTGTTCAAAATGATCTAAGCAACTATGAAAATTAAATATTAACTCAATGACACAAGGAATATTTCAGAATGAAGACAGTACACGACAACTGTCATTCTGACAAGACCTTTATCGAATTGAGACAAAGTTTAATTTTCTTAGTTGTTGACATCATTTTGAACAGTGTGTTCGTCCCGATATTTTTGACGCTGACTGTACAAACTTACTTAAAGAAATAAAATCATTCAACATTTGTATTCACAGCAATACCCTCTGGCAGTACTATGTTTCATGCATGTATCACTATTTTGGCTTATCTATAGTATTACCGTCGGCGTTGTTTTGTTCTCGGAGATGACCGAAGGGAACTGCTCGCCTCCGTACTTCTTAGCAAGTGCAACGCTGCTCAGTTCTATGGGTACGATATATGAAATTTTACTTTGTTAACATAGTTGTTGCTTGCAACGCACCTGCTGAAGTGAAGCGCAGCAAAGTTTACATACTTTGTCAATTTTTGGGTAGACAAGCATGCACATATATTATTAGTGGTTATTACTAGTGAATAATATATATGTATGCTTGTTATTCTCGCACATACCAGGGTAGCATAGAATTAGCTACTTAAGTACCTACCAGGTAATACTAAAATTCTATATTCTTATGAATCATATTTTTCTTTTCAGTGATTTTATATTTCTTGGTAGTTACGTCTAGCTACTATAGAGCAATGCCCCGAAACATGGACTAGGTATATGATCTAATAGTGTTATTCTTCGAATTAATTAAAAAAAAATGTCATTAGAAGACCCTACGAATTGGAATGCCGTTGATCTTTATAGTGATGAAAAAAAGGTTTGTTTCAATTCTATTTTATATGACCAAGTTTATGACACATTCTTCTTTGTCGTCTTTGCTCATTTCCAATAGTACTTTGTAAAATACATGGAATAAGTATGTACTTGGTAAAATACTAATGCCATGCCTTCTATGCTCATTTCTATCTGTCACTGTCACTACTAGCAGTCGTTTGTAGATCGCGTCTGTCTATCATATTCAAAATTGTAGTGTCTTGGTGTCCCATCCACAAAAGCCATTATGATAAGTTGATGTTGAAGATCACAAATTATTGTACAAATAAACAATTGCGTTCTCCAGCAACGTGTCACGATATGAGTACTAAAAACACAAATCATGGACATGAGAAGTTTATACTATTTCAACGCCTTGCCTCGAGTGCAGAAATTCTTTTGTTGTATCAGTCTGTTCACGGGATGCAAAATTATAGGAGGATTCTATATGCTTTTACTAGTAAGTTCCTACCTACTTTAGTATGATACAATTTCACTTGTAGGAAGGAAGAGAGAATGACCTCACGGACGGTTACCTAGCTAAACCGCAGGTGAAAGCTCTAATTTACCTCTCAGTGAACGGACGATAGGAACACCCGAGAACCACTATGTGAAGAGGTGCATAATTACAGCACAGACTAAGAGCATAGAGAGATCATCTCAACAGACGAACGGTCTGCCAGGATGTGAGCATATACGGGTGATTAGCCTGTATAGTTTCAACTAATTGCTTCTAATTATTGATCTGGCCGCCGGAGATGAATGATGTTGAGGCCGTTATAGCCACATACAGTAAAAATTTAGATAAAATCAGACGGATCTAAAGGAAAAACGGATCAAGTATTAATTCCTTTAATTTCAGTCAATCAGACGGGATCTGTATTGAGTATAAAGAAGCTTTTTTTTATTTTACAAAGTGAAGATTCCAACTGATAATTCAGATTGTTGTTTGCATTGTAGTTTTTAGCTCGGCAGTTAATATCGAGTCGTCTGGTAGTACCTAGTGCCGAGTGTACAAGAAGCGGGAACTTCAACTTCTTAAAAAACCATCAGACGACACCTGCACGATACTAATTTGCGAGGCTATACGTCGTCCGAAAAAAACCGTTGTAACCATCAGTCCATAGGCGACACAGATTTGATTTTCCAAAAAGGACAAAAAGTCGTAGGCTCATTCCTATTGTGACTAACTTGTGACCGGACGACTCAGTTAATAACGGTCAAATTATAGTAAAATAATTATGATCTGTCTTTCAGCTTCAAGCCTTGCTGGGAGCTGTAGCAAGCAAGAATTACACTGACTGCTACAATAACGGAATTGTCTACCAAATGGTTTTGTTTACGGCTCTTATACTTTGGTGTTTAACATCATGTACGACAAGTCTTTTTCTTTACGGAGTTGTGACGGTTTGTAAACTGTTGTGTGGTACTTAGTGCCACGACCATGGACATTTTTCGTGTATCTTTAGATGATATCGGCATAGGATGGCAGGCACATTGATGCGCAAACTGAAACCATGAATTTAGCACATGATTCTCGACTAGAATGGCGTAGATTTTTTTTAAAGAAAAAAAAAAAAAACAACTGTTTCATAGAAAAGTGCAATACCTACATGATCAAAATTTATGGTACAGCGATTTTATACTCTTTAAAGTCTAAAGAGTTTTATACTCTTAAAATTTTGGAAATAGTGTAAATTCTAAATTGCAAAATAGTTTATTTCTAAACTATTTTCCATCTAAAGATATAAGACAAGCATCCCTGGTCGTGGCACAAATATGTAACACAAATTGTTTATTCATTAAGTATGTATGATAGTCTTTTTACAGTTCCATGTAGGTACATATCATATAAAGGCTTGGGTACTGTAGGTACAGTCAGTAATTGCGTTAGAACCCTAAGGTTAAATGTTACTTGCACGTCATAAAACGACAAGGTCTATTTGTCTATGTGGCAGTTAGATAGTTTCAACCTTATTGCAGTTTCAATTTACTACCTTGGATTTTTTAACAAAACGGGCAAAGCAATTACGAGATCAGCTATACTTATTAATTATCAATACACCTACCTATTCATTTATAATAGCTTAACCGGTTGAATGACGTATTTACAGAAACAATTAAAAAGTAATTGTCTCACGAAGGGTTAAACCTTCTATTTAAAAATAACAAATGATATCTGTATGAGCTGTTGAATGGGTTGCACACACCTTGGATGTTAGCTTGAAATGATAAGTCACGGCTAGTCAAAGATGATGGTTTATTGAATAGTTTTCAACTAACATTTATGCTATAATTGAATGTTGCGTGGGTGAGTGTATAGCTGACTATGAACGCTGATTGTGTACTGTCGCGTTACACAAGTTCTCCTAACTGAACAGATAGCTGTACTGTTACGGAATTTCATGCATTACTTCTTCTTTCCACCTAAAACACTCGAGGTGGTGAAGAGGAGGCATTTTGGAGGACTTTCTTATGTAATTTTGACATTCAAAAACTGTTTTGGCACTATAATTTGTGCAGGGCGATGAAAAAGTACTAATATGCAATGCGCGCGTGTCTTATAAGATACATGACTCGTGCAATATTGAAACTAATAAAACGAATATTGTGTTCACAGGATCTACCTATATATTTCATTATTTTCATGGACGTAACAGTGTTACTGATAACCTTTAACCTGGTTATGAGCTTTATGATGTTCTTTTATTTCTTCGAAGAAGACAGTTGTACTTGGCCATACCTTTTTGGAGGAGCAAACTTTTTTGGTGCCGTATGTAAGTGGATTCGGAATATTATTTTGTATTTTCCGCGTTATTTGGGCTAACCGGGAAGTATGACAGAACCCTATACTCAGCAGTCAAATGACGATGATGATGTCCGCGGCTTTGCTCGCATTTTATAAAGTAAAAGAAATGAGGAAGCACTCAAATTATAAGTTTCTACGTATTAATTCAGGGCATGCTTAGGTATTCAGTTTCGAGATTTCCATATTTGTATAGGTCATATTAGCAATATTTTTGTCCCAATAATTCTGACGCAGACTGTTCTGCATAACAGACTGTTCTACTGTTCCGTATGGCGTTCCAATGTGAGGATAAATAAATAAATAAATAACAAGTGTAGTGCAAACGGGAAAGTACCCATTTATTGAATACTCTAATAAATTTAAGCATAATACTTTTATCTTTTCAGTGCTTATTTATTTCCTAGTGGTAGTAAACAGTCACTTCCACGAAACTGTGGAGTTCCAGGGTTCTACCCGCGCCGTTTTTACGCGGCGTTATGCTCCGCCAGGAGCTTTTCCTGGAGCGCCGCCCGTATCATCTTTTGAAGAACCTTATAGAGCGCCTTCCAAACCGCCCTCCAGAGCGCCTTCTGTAACATCTTCTGCAGCGACTCCAGTACCGCCACCAGGAGCATCTCATGCAGCACCTTATGAAACGCCTTCTGCGGAGCCACCTACAGAGCCTACTTCTGCAGCGCCACGTAGATGTTGCAACGTGATCTAAACCACTTTCTGCAGCGCTTTCTGTAGCGTCACTTACTGCAGCTGCAGCACCTTATTTCTGCAGCGTCTTCTGTTGCGGTACCAGCAGCGGTTTTCACTACACTGTCTGCAGCTCCATCTGGAGCGCCTGTGCAGCCCCTTCTGCCAGCAAATTGTAAGAGTTATCCATTTTCATGACTACGTGACGACTATGAAGTATCATTTCTGTCAAGCAAAATCGTTCATCTTCAGCAGTTAAGTACAATTTGGTTGAAAAATTGAGTATTTACTTACTTGATTGTGTTATGACGTACAGAGATGACGACTAATAGAAAGTTAAGGAAGAAAAAGTGGCTTCGCCTCAAATAAATGCAGGCAGGAGAATGATGATTGTGTTTGACATACCTAAGTCAACTTACATAAGTTCAGTGAAGTCTGTTTTCATTATTTGATACTTAGGTATGTATATTTTGAACTAAGTTATAAATAAATTATGGAATTTTTAATTGTTTGTGTTAGTATATTTTTTGTTCTTTGTTTGATTCCCTAAAATCTATATGCTGTCACTATCACATTGAAATACCGTCATTACCGAAATGTAATTAATGATTGTTGCCTATTACAGTACGTATCGGAAAGGTGTGGTCATATTTAGGAAAGGGCAAGGGCATATTAAGGGAAGGGTCAAACCATCAATCTGAACAACTTTCTCTATGGGACATTGCATCGTAATCGCGATAAAATGCGTGACTAACATAAGGAAAGTTCTCACAGCAACAAAATAAAATGCTTATATTTTTTAAAGTCGTTCTCATAATCTAAAATGCTCAATGGTGCCACATGAGAACTAGCAGCTATTTAGACAAATAATATATGATGATCTAGATATTGGTAGTAGATTCTGAGATATTGTTACTACAGCTACGCTTCTAATAAAACACATCCTTTACCTTTGGTTCTATAGAAATCAGCTGAATCCTCAATTAAATTGTCAATACGACACTGCACTACACTCCTACACAGCTGAGCAGGAACATCCATGTGAGAGGTTCAAAGGGAAAATGGTAAAATCACTTATGTACCCGTATCGTTCCACCGTTGTCATTGCTATCGCTCGAAATTAATAAAAAATCTTGGATTACTTATTCACGTCTATGTTGAGATTTTTCTCCAGAAGGCTTACCACCAGCTCTTATAGCAGGGCAGAAGTTGAACTGTACTGCTTTTTTGTTCTATGACTAAGTACAAAAAAGCAGTGCAGTTTAACTCCCACCGTGGTGCAGTAAGCCCCCGGTTCTTTTCTAAATGCAATGCAACAACCTCATTGAGAGGGCGAATCACAAGAAGTAGGTACTTAGTCAAAGACTGACATTGAGATTTATTATTAATTTTAGGTGTAAGAGGAGACTTAAAACCGAGATAGCTGACATGAGCTGAAAGATACAACCACCCATATTTTAGTTGGCTATTATTGTACAGTATCTTGGAAATGTTAATTAAAGGGGTCGGTAGGCCGGTCAAAGCGACCGCCTTGCTCATTAAGGAGGATACCTGGCATCAGCATAAATGTCACGCGATGCGGAAGATTTAATTATCGCAGCCGACCCACCGCAGTGATCCAGTAAAAGGGTTACGTCAGGTAAGTAGGTATGTACCTACCATATAGGATGTAATATATTCAGTCAATAAACTAGAAAAGCTGTAACTTAATGTTAAAACCCAAGTTTTCAGTAAAAAAATCTTTACTTCAGTTTTTAGGAACAACTAAGGTTGCTCTTTCATGATAATCATTCTACAATTTTTCGGACAAACACATGGACTATAATTATTCGATTCCTTTAATTTACGGATCGTTATTAGTTTAAATTAACCCTTTAATGTCAGAATACCAGATTCGCAAAATACCAGATTCTCAAAATATCAGATTCTCAATATATCAGAGGGGCAATTCTCGTAATTTTAAGAACGTTCACAGTCTGATCTCAGTCTCAATCTGTCAAAAAATACTTCTAATTTCCTTACATTTTGACAAGTTTTTGACATTTGTTTGTCGCCGAGATGAGACTGCGACTAGATTTTGAAAGTTTTAAATTACGAGAATTGGCCTTCTGATTTGTACCAATAATGAAGCAAAGACCTCATAGTTTGCACAGTAGACCGTCCCAAATGGAATTAGCTATCACAGGTAAAATTTGCTTACGAATACTGAAAAACTGCATATAAATATTTATATGCAGTTTGGCAATAAAAAATGCTACCATTGATAAGCAAAACGATTCGGTTTTTGTTTAAAGGAACCGAGCATTAGAACAGTGTTAACAAATACTTTACTTATTTTACATTCATGCTTATCTTCAGGTAGGTACACGAACAGAACCTACATAAAACTTTAATAGAAAAGGAAAAACACGTCCAAAGAAAGAAACTTCAGCAACAATAAATTATATTTTACGTCCCGAAATATCTAACGAAAATTATAGTCTGTTTCTACCCGAAACATTTGTATTTTCAAAGAAAAATGTCTCCCTCACGTCCCGTCCCCGGCGGGGGCGTAAAAGAAAAGTATATAAATGTAAAAGGAAAGTATAAAAGAAAGTCACTTCCCTGAGATAGCGTTCCTTCGGTAGCTCGACTGGTTTTTATTACGTCAAGCACGTGACGCGCACAGGGAAACCGTCTTTGAATTCTCTTAGGTATTAAGCTGGCTATGTGCTGAATTTCGTTGGGTAAGGTTTCTTTGTGTAGGTATTACTTTAGAGAATATAAGTATAGCCCCGTCATAGAGAGATTTTATATATCTGCAAGTATGTAATAAAGTTCTTATAGGCGTTTAGAAAGGGTTAAGAAAATAACCCCTTTCTGAAAATTTTCTTCGTAGAATATTTCATCAAGCAGTGAACGAGTTTGGTCTTTGTTTCTCCTTTATGTCAGAAGATGCCTTTTCCAGAGCGAGGTAGACTTTAACTTTAAGCCCATAAGAGTAGCAAAGAAAACTTCATGAAGAAAATACCATCATTGATTGCTGTGCACATTATTTTCCTTCAAAGCTCTAAGAAAAAGCCAAATTTCTTTTGAAATTGTAGGCATTTGGGCCATAACAACACTGCAGAGTTTTTGTAACAAAAATAGATATTGTTGGTTACGTCTACAGTATCTGAGGCGAGCATGCGTCTGCTCCGACCGGAGATATTTTTACAACAGGGGCGACGAACTCCTACACATCATCTTATTTCCATTTTGTTTGTTGACGGCGCAGACAGCCGACGACCCCTGGTTAACAAGGTTGGTACTAATTTATAAGAAACCAGAGACCCCTCCTTCGAAAACTTTACGGCTTGACAAAACATCGAGAATTCTTTATTATATGTAAGTTTAATATTAATGTTATAGACACCAAAACCATCCAGAATAATTCTTTAAATTATTGTGATCACCGTGTCAAAATATGTTGCGACAGACAGACACGAAAAACGACTTTAATTTATAATATTTCTACGACTTGTAGATAAGATCTTCGGGTGAGACCACAAAAGGGGCTGCATTTCATGAATAGGAGGATGATGGGTCCTTACTTTAAACTGAGGTTATGCTATGACTATGCTTCAAACGAATGATGAAAAAATTATAATGTTAGCCTATTTGCTACTTTATAATCTTTTACGGGCAGTATTCTGCCCGTAGAGAAAATGAACTTCTGCCACTAGAACAAGTAAAAGAGGTAGTGTGTTCCAAATTAAATACCTACAAGATATTCAAAGTTTAAGATTTCGGTGGAGTATTCACTAGGTAAACTACTGGTTCCAATCCGGTACCTTTTATATCGAAACCATAATACAACATCCAAAATTTTACCCCTACATTGTGTGTCGCTTGGTGTACGAAGGTAATGGTATGCATAACATAACAAAGCGAGAGGTCGGAGGAGCCCTCGCGTTATTCATAACGGACATAAACCCGACCCTCATGATATAAGAACACATTTTACTTCAAGGACTGTGCCCGGCGCACTGCGGAGGATCCTGGGAATAATAGGATGAATAGGTGCTATCCCTACAATGTATGCAGATTTTAGAAAACTAAGCACTCAGGGAGATTTTCAAATACCTACCCATACACAGTTTTTTTTTTGGAAGCATGTATTCATTAGTTTCCTTACGTTCCGATGAAATGAAAAATGAGTTTAACATAAATATTATATATGTTAAACTTTTTAGTAACAAAAGTACTAAGTACCAACTTTATACTTCTTAGTAACTACATGACCAGTTATTTTTTATCAAACAGGTTACGAAGAAGGTTTTGAGGATGTTGAAGACCGAACCAAGTGGAAGAGAATAGTTAAGCAGGAGGGTGGACGCTGGCAAAACCTGGGATTTAATAACATGAGTTAAAATTTAAATATAAGAAGGAAAAGCATAGTAGGCAATTTATTTTATTTAGGGCTGATTTTTCTATCAACAGATAATTTTTATTTGTGGAATAAAATTGACGTCTGACAGTTTTTGTATGGAAGAATGGTCAAATATTCAAAATTATTTCTCCGATAAAATTATCTGGCGTTGGATAAATTAACCCTTAGTTTATTATTATTTAAATATACCTAAGTTCTTGTTTTTATTGCTAGTCATCAGAGAGATCACGAAAGGAAAGAGAATAAAATAAATGCCCACTATTCAGTGCAATAGAGGGACTATTGCACTGAATAGTGGGCATTTATTTTTGAGGTAATTTCATTTTGTTCTATTTTCAAAAGGTACAGGTTAAATAAGGTAAAGGTTGAATAACATATTTTAAATAGAAATAAAAATTATTTATTAACAAAACAAACGACCAGTGGTCTAGTTTAGCCCTGGGGCTTTTGCCCAGCGGTGGAATGATGCAGGATGCAACACTAAAAGTAACCAGGTCAGCAGGGACATAACCATGATTAAACACAGGATGAGACAACATGAGTTAATTTAACTTTCAATAGGTTTTTCTCTAACTTGGATCTATTTGTCTTATCCGTTGGAAAATTTAGAAACATATTGCTTGACACAATCAAAAAATTATGTCAATAATATTGAATCTCTCTAGTGTTCCTTAGTTACTGTTACTGTTAGCCTGCATGATCCCGCTGCTGAGCAAAGGCCTCTCCCCATGACCTTAGTTAGTAGCTGTAATTTATGTGTATTTTATTACATGTACTTATCTATTTTCTCCAACTTTTACTTTCTCAACATTGTATTTGTCTTTTTGTGTATCTGTGGAGAACGTTGTTGGATGCACATTTGTATGTTCTAGTTAATTGTTTGTTCTCCCGAATGAATAAAATAAAACAATAAAATTTTACCTAGGAACAGATAGCCCACAAAGTAACTATTATTTTGACAGTGAGCCCCAAACGAGAAAATTAGTCTGTATTGTCATGAACGGAAATATCAAAATAAGTTCTTACTGAGAATTTTGTCAAACGAAACACCTATAAATATAGGTAGGACCTACACAAAACAATTTAAAAATATTAACTAATGATAAGGTTTGACTGAATTTACAACGATATATATGTGCAGTGTAAATAACACTAAGTATAATAAGTATGCGCTGCAATGCCGACGGCACTTTTCCGACGGCGGGCGGCGCGCAATAGGTAGGTAATACCTTTTCAAAACGTTTCAGGGCACTGGAAAACCTATAAACATTTATTTATGAGGTCTTTTTGTAGGTACCTATAAGGTAAGTACTAGAATCATTATTTAAATACCAACTTTAAACAAAAATACTTTGCAAGCTATGAACAAACAAGGTAGGTTTTACAACCAATCTTTTTCGAGGTTTAAGAGAAAAAGACCTTTTTTCCAGTTGAAATAAAATTAGGGAAAATATTAAACTCACAGAAACCTACCCACATTAATTAAATCAGTTGCCATTTATAAGCTAAATCTTATGTTCTTATGTCCATGGCTCTACATTTAGCTATATTCTGTCAAATAAAGTATTAACTAAAGTATTTTTGTTTTTGTTAACTAAATAATACAGCTGACCTTTTAGTTAAACCATCAGTAGATAGGTAATTCAATGTAAGAAAACAGCCTGATGCGAAAAAACCTAAAGACAAGCCTGAGTCTATGGAGTTAGCTTAGCTAAGAAAACGACAAAATAGTTCAGGAGGCAGAAACTTTTAATCTCCTCTTTCCTAAAGTTACACCTAAGTACTCATTCAAATTACCTACAAAATGAAGTAGGTATCTAAGCATTATTTCAACAGCGCCATCTGTGATCCCATCGCGATAAAGCGGAACTATGAAAAGCGCATGCGCGAACAAAAATGGCTGCCGATCAATATGGGGAAGCCACCCCAACTCACCCCATCAGGACTTTCTGCAAAAGGATCTACAAGCGAAAATAAACCGTGTTCTAAGGCAGCAAAGTCTTTGAATAATAACGACGAATTTTAGATGTATCTTTTGTTTGTTTTAGTAGATAGGTAGGAATCCAAATAGGTAGATATCTATTTGCTTTGTCCGCATAGTACATATACCTAGATGTTTGTTGGTCACAAAACCAATCTTTTGGTCAGAATATGACTAATTAAGTTTAGTGTTTGGCATAGTACTATGAAAATCTAGGCAAGATTGCGAAGGCATTGTTATTCTCTAAGGGCGAATTTCACCAATAAATCTGAACGCGATCAGCACATTTAAACCGCGTTTAAGAGCAGTCAGTGTCAATATTCCACAATAATGCTGCCAGTGACTGCTCTTGAATGCGGTTAAGATGTGCTGATCGCGTTCTGTAGTAGGTACTATTCTGGAAAAATCTCACCGTGAAAATTTATAGGTGAAGTGAACTTCACCTGTCAATAGTGTCAATCCCTAGCATGAGGTGGAATGACAGTGCACTTTAAGCTAACTTCCCCTAAGTCATTACGGTGATGTTTTTACAGAATATCACCGCAATTTCATTGGTGAAATTTGTCTTTACAAAGCTAAAGAAAATGATGTAAGGAAAACTGTCAACACAGAAATTAACTACTTATCATGCAAATGACAGCAGAAACTATAGAAAGATCGATTGTTCCGAACAGCAATAAAGCTTTGGTTTCCTAGGAACGCGGTTCCGTCATGCGAGGCTCCGTTTAGGCTGTGCAGCACCTGCACCCTAATTGCATAACACACAATCAATCAGAATCATTTTGAAGCAAATTGCTAATCCATTGCTTCATAAGTTAGAAAAATTTGTCTGCTCAACACGTAAATAACGCAATGAATGTTGTTGAACTGTCAAAATTAAATCGATTCCGGTTGATCGTGAGTTACGCAATTAGGGTGCTGGTCTAACTGTTCCAGTGACTCTGCCATTATGACGATGTCATCGGGAAAGTAAAGGAGTGACAGTAACCATCATTGGTCACAATGCGAATTAGTCAATATGCGTCGTAACGAGTGAGATGTGCTCGCCGCTAATATTGGTACCCTGTCCGGTCCAGACTAGCGTCTTAATTATAACGACCGTCATGTCTGATCAAATCTGTCATTTTCACCAGGCATTTATTTCAATTAAATCATTTACAGGTAAGTACTTTTGAATTGTCAAAATTAAATAGTCGGTCAGTTAGTCAGAAAGTTGAAGCTAGTTGCCCATTCCAAAACGTAGACGCAAACGTTTACTTGGTAATTATCCCGCAAGTTTGATAGCAGAATCGACATATCAGGGATCGCTGGACCCAATTCTGACTAAGTAGTACCTACTGGCTCTTTTAGGTATCTACTACGCTTACTCGGCAAAAAGCTTCATCATTCATCATTGACCAATTTCTTTACAATTCAAAAGTGAACGATAATGGTTTACTTTAAATAAATGCTTTGAATTTAAGTTTGATTCACCCAACAATCTTAATAGATACTCAATAACTGTTCTTACAAGTTTACGGTACCCATTTTTGTTTGAATTACTTCATTAAAATATCTACTTGGGTATCCATTTTTTTTTTAATCTTAATGTGTAAATTATTTCATACCTACACAACTTATAGGTATATAATTTCAGCTAGGTACCCACTAGATACCTTGCAGAAATAATATGCTTAGAAAATAAAAAAATTATAGAGGTCTAAGCATATTTAAATGGTCCAGTATTAGTCTCTACAATTAAAAGAAAGAAAGAAAGAAAAATATTTTATTTGAAACACACACAGGAAATACAAATAGTAAAAAAGTAGCATTTAAAACTAACAAAGTTACATTAAAAATAAACAAAAAGAAATAAATATGGAGGCCAAAAAAGTCTTCAATTACATGGGGTGCAAGTAAATTAACCTACCGACCTACGCTTACCTGGCCTATTAATCTAACTAGCAATACACTTTACGATGAAGGGTCAAGCTAATTTGCAATTAAAACCCAATTAATAGCTAAAGCAACACAGCTATGTACTAGGATTTATAAATTAATTAAAATTACAAGAAACTTCACGTCATAACTGCTCCTAGATTGTTGGGTTTTGTACTACCTACTCAAGTCTCTAAATATTTATCTAAGTAATTCATCTGACTTTTGTAACTCAAATCGTTTTAGCTGATAGGTATAGGTAAAACTGAATCAATTAATATCTCATCTGCTTCCAGTCTCACCGGATGCAGCTGGATACCAGTAGTTTTTATGTAGCGACTGCCTAACTGCTCTGCACAACCCAGTTACTAGGTAACACGATATCCCTTGGTCTGATAATTGTCAGATTGGCAGTTACTTCGGTCCCCTTTCTTGAGGTATCAATTAGGAAAATCGTTATGGTTTGATTAACACTAAATTAATCAAGTTCTTGGTTCGAAAAGCATAGCAGATTATAGGAAAGCCAGTATTCAAAGTAACAGTAATGCAGATGCGATTTCAAAAAAACAAAAGCACGCAGATGAAGCGGCAGAACCCTCTGACTGCCATAATTATACACTTACCTGCGTGGCAGTTAGCATATGAATCGTGTATAACCATTTTGACTCTACATTACCTATAGATAGGTAAAACCCGTGCAATTTTGTTACCGGTCCATTATCTATCCATTATGGCCCGTAAACGGCCATAGCCAATATGAGACTTTAGATTAACAGCGATAAATAGCAACAGAGAAAAATTGCTTAAAGGCAGGTAAGTAGTTGATTACAGTAACTATTAGGGTTACCTTCACTCTAAAATACTATTTACTGTTCAACTAAAATAAAATCACATATTTTATTTTAGTTGAACAGTAGGTAAATAGTATTTTACGCTTTATACTAAGCTAAAAAAATCATCTACTAGGTATGTGTGTGTCATGCATGCATCAAGGTATGGGCGCTTGGGTCAGCTAGCCTTAATTTTAGTATGAAACTGTAAATGTCTTGAATTTTTAGGACATAGTAAATAGATCATTGTTTTTAGAATACCTTTTAGATACTACCTAGTATTATAGTTAGTTCTGAGACCCCAGTATTTATTAAATAAGTGTTTTCAGTAATGAATGCGTAGTGGCGGGAAGACAGAAATTGAGCTTCGTACATTTAATAAAAAAATTGCTCTTCGTTTGTTTGGTGAGGCTTACGGGGCACCCTAGCTAAAATAATAACTGAATACCGAGTACCTACTACTTATAAAATTATCTACAAAAACTGGCCAACACCTTTTTTCAATACAGTCATCACTCTACCTGCTCTATCAAAGTGAGCTTTCGGTAAAGCGCCATCTTTTGGTCACGGTATGAGTTAAGTGCTCACTTAGTTTGGAGGATGCCGACAGCGACATCTGTCATTGTCACGCTGAACTACGTAGCTTAAAGGGTACCTACAGTAGGATGGTTAATAATGAGGAGCTTTCTGTTGCTTCGTAAGCTACCAGTCTCATAATGTCAATGGTCATAGATGTCTCTTTTATTTATTTTGTGAACTTGCAATTATAAAAATAATTATAAATTCAATTTCATCAACTTTTGGTTTAACCAGATCCAATTGATAATTAATAATACGCTATTTAGGTAATTATTTCAAGTTTTGGTTGAAATGTTTAACTAATAATTATTTCAGATCATAATTTAAGTTTGAAGCATTAACTTTTTTAGTAGACACGAACATAGTTTTGTTTTTTTTATGTATATTTAAGTACCATACTTAAATATAATTTTTGTATACTAGGTACCCACCATAATCAAGAATATATCAAAATAATATAAAGAGTAGCCCCGTCCGTAAAAACAAATCAAATGAGGTGCAAATTATAATTTTGCTAACATAAAAAAGAGCACCAACCGGCCTTCCCAGTTGCCAGGCAACAGATAAAAATATTAAAAATGAACGAGCCATTACCAAACGGTATTGGTTGAATTCGGCGCCATTTGCAAAGGGCCGGGCTATTGTATGCCCCGCCCACGAATACCGGCCGAAACCGAAACGCTCCCGCCTTTTGTATCTCTGCCATCTTTGCTACTGTCACATTTCCATTCGGGGAGGAGCTTAACTGATAACCCAGTCAAATTAGGAATGCTCCAATTTGAAAAAGTTTTGTAGAAAAATGTTTACTATTTGAAATGGCCGGGTGACGTTCTTATTGAAATTCCCGCCATCCGTCTGGAGGAATAGAAATGGTGGAGTAGTCGAGTTTGTTGAACATTGGTTAGTTGTTAGCCACTTAGGTAACTTTCTGCGATAGGTATTGCCACTTAATGATACGGCATTAAATAAGTTGGCAAATATATTACAATGTTGCCAGTTGTCCGATTAAAATTAGGTAGGGTACCTATCTGAAGTAGGAAGGTAGGTAGAAACTTAGTTCTTACCAACTTACGACAACTCTACTCTTTTTTATTTCTTACCACATACTATTAAAGTAACTACTAAAGTATTAAGTACTAGTACTATTAAAGTATAAGTATTTTTCTGACACTAATAGCAACATTCACTTCCGTACAAAGGTAGGTATGGTTAAGTAACCTTAACTGGGAGTAGGTATTTATAGGGTAATACCTACGTCATTGTTGAAAGCCGTAAGCACTTCGAAAATTTGTTACTCACCTGTGGTCATTCATTCATTTTATTCCTCCCTACCATACCCACAAGAAATTTCCTAGTAGGTATGTAGGTAAGTGGGTAGGTAGGTAGGTTCCAACTTACCTATATTCTTAGAAATTATTTTGCCATACTTGTGTGCTTACCTAACCCTACGATTACGTAAGTCAGAAGGTAATGTAGGTAATGCTACACAAAACTTAAAAGCACTGGTTTATTTTTTGGTAAAGTACAGACGCCAGCACATCAAGCTACCCGAAACTGTCAAATTTTCCCAATCAACCTTGAACCTTAATGCTTTTGCGATAAAGTTGAAAATCTATTAAAGAAATTTGACAGCGTGACGCTTCACACTTTAATATTTAGGTAAGTTTTCCAGATTTTTTTTTACCTAACTACCTATCTAATCTACCAAAAAAATCATCTAACTACAAACTTCAATCAACTACAATTGAAGACGACCACTCAACCTGCAGCGTTACAGCCTAACATTAATGATAAACGGACCATTAACCTATCCAGCCTATAATTTGTGTGTGTACGTCGCGACGTCACGAGCAACAGTCAACTACAATTTTATTATCCATTTGTAACCGTTTATGAGGAACAACAAACCTTTAGAGTCGTTTGCTCGATTTATTGACTCAAAAGTTCATAATGTTTAGGATTATTGCTTCGGTTTCTATGCTTTACTTTTGCTTTGTTGCTACGATGCGAAGCTACGCTGTGCTACGCAACGCTACGTACCG
This sequence comes from Apamea sordens, assembly GCA_945859715.1. Classification (NCBI taxonomy): domain Eukaryota; kingdom Metazoa; phylum Arthropoda; class Insecta; order Lepidoptera; family Noctuidae; genus Apamea; species Apamea sordens. The sequence goes on along the minus strand of OX243996.1, from coordinate 12,855,538 downwards.
CTACGCACCGCCATGCTACGCTATTCTATTATTATTCTACGCGGTAGACCTACTGTGATTTTTTTGTGAATAAGAGACCACCATTCGTATCTTTTTTATGGAAACCTATTTATACTAAGATTTTGTTACCAGTAGGTATGTAGGTAAGTTTTTAAATGTTTGACCAATTTCTATACAGGACACATTTATAACTGTATATGGTTTTGTTCCTACATACTTCTTTCTTGTAGGAAAATAACTTTCTATTTTCCAAACTAACCTCTTTAGGTACCCATATTCAAGTCTATATAAATTACGAAGTAAATTATACTCTTATAGGTACGTAACCTAAAAGTACATGCGTACAGATTCCATGAAGCAAAGAGATCTGACTGGTTATATGCATTATAAGTATCTCTTCTGTAGGTGGATTACCTTAAGGATTCTACGATGTTACGAGTATATCAAGGTAATTTTTTTGAAGATTGCGTGCGTGGGAAAATATTTTAGTCAAATGTTTGACATTGAAATAAAAACAACACGTAAAAGACAATGACGAATTAACATAAAATTAACAAATTCATTTAAATATTAGATGGGTTTCTTTGTTTGTAAGTATGTTGACATAGGAAAACTTCACCGATATTTAATTTAAATGACATCGATATTTAATTGAAATGACGTCACAAAAGATAGGTACAGAGTATTTTTAAACCTGAAATAAATGATTCTATTTATTTATGTACGAATTATAGGTTGGTTATAAATCAACTATGATAATGAAACATATGAATCACCTCCTATTCCTAAGCCGATTTAAAACAATAAGTAAGTTACCCGAAGGTAGGTACATAATTATAAAAGAGTGTAGTGTAAGTACTATCAGTATTTACTTCTTAAGGATAGCAGTTTCAGACGGACAACCTTGTCCGTCTTAAATTTAGATGTAACTTCTAAAATTTAGGTTCCCAAGATAAGGATAGACAGGGACACGTCAGCTCCTGACAGAAGATCCATCTTTCCTACCTAACACGAACACCATACCTACACAACATAACCTATCACCACTTACACTGAGCTATGTAGCTCTAGATATACTTATGTTAGTAGGCAGCACAATATAGCCAGCCAGCCGGTCGATTCTGTAAAAATCTAACCGTGAAAACTCAAGTGAAGTGAGCTTGATGTGAGTTGTCAGTAGTGTCAATCCCAAACATTAGTTGGAATGACAGCTCACTCCACGCTCACTTCACCTAAGTTTTCACGGTGAGATGGTTACGGAATCGCACTGCAGTTCCCTTACAGACGCAGTTAATTACCCAAAACTTATGATACAACATAACTACATAATTTTGAAAGACTGCATCTACTGTCAGTATTAACATCCTATGGATAGTAATTTAAGGCAGACAATCTCAAGATGGACGTCAATACGTCAGCTCCTGACACGGGATGCATCTTTCCTACCTAACATCATACATTACATAACCAACGCATGACGCAGGTACCTACGCTGAGCTACATATGTAGGTAGTGCGTTATAGCTAGACAGCTTCCTTACAGACGCAGTTAATTACCCAAAGCTTGTGATACAACATATCTACATAATTTTGAAAGACCGTATCTACTGCCAGTCTTAACTTCCTATGGATAATCTCAGTATGGTTGGTAATACGTCAGCTCCTGACACGGGATGCATCTTTCCTACCTAATATCATACATTACATAACCAACGCATGACGCAGGTACCTACGCTGAGCTACATATGTAGGTAGTGCGTTATAGCTAGACAGCTTCCTTACAGACGCAGTTAATTACCCAAAACTTGTGATACAACATATTATCTACAAAATTTTGAAAGACCGTATCTACTGCCAGTCTTAACTTCCTATGGATAATCTCAGTATGGTTGGTAATACGTCAGCTCCTAACACAGGAAGCATCTTTCCTACCTAACATCATACATTACATAACTTAAGCATGACGTACCTACACTACGCTACATAAGTAGGTAGTGCGTTATAGCTAGACAGTTCCCTTACAGACGCAGTTAATTTCTCGGTTAGTTAACTTTACTACTGAACACTGATTGGATATTGATTAGAGCCCACCGTCTCACTAGTTTAAATGGCGATTCTTTTCTTCAAATAACATCGTGGCACCACAAATTTACACTCACTACTGGATTGTAATTACCTCAGTGAAGTTTATTACTTCTCTTGATTAAATAAAACATACCATAAAATCGTTTTAAATCGAACGGTATCGCGTTGAAACGATGTTTCGATATATTTTATTGTTCTTCTGGTACCTTAGTGGTGGTACTTATAAAATAGGTAGCCAATAGATTACACTAATCTTCAAATGAAAATTGCTTGGTTAATTTATTAGAAACCACCTAATGAAACTGAGACTATAAGATTTAATATCCCTCGGTATTAAATCCATTCTTCTGATAACTTCCGATATTCCTTAATAGGCTTTAGTACATTTGGGTTGCTATAAGTATATTTTCAAGAAAGTAAATTACTAAAGGAATGTTACATAAATCCTATCATAGTAAGGAACTAAGTAAAGGTAGTTAACTGAGCTGGGCAGATCCCATATATTTCCTACTCAACCAAACGAATGAAATAGCCCTAAGAATTAAAATGATAACCCTTTAAAACCCCATTCAAATGTAAAACTGTAACAATAACAACAAATCGTAAAAGCTACTCAAGTGGACGTTAAATATTTGACCTCCGCCTTCTAAACTGCTTTACAACGTCAAAGTTGCGCAATGCCATGATTTCTTGTTCTCTAATCCACTCCTTGGGTGTCTAGTTTTATGTCGAACGGCATAAAGTGTAATAAACTACACGTCTCGATCTACTAGCCTAACATTTTTTCGTCTTAAAATTATATTTTCAAGCGATTTTGAACCCTAGTCGCATGCCTTTAAGGTTAGGTAAATGTTTCGTGTTAGTTCCGTGTGTGCAAGCACGTGGGTGAATCGACATGATACTATTATGAGTTTACGGCTGGTGTCATTCATTTAGCGAAACGCGCGTGATGGATGGATAGAAATAATTTATATAAGTACGTGTCTCATACTAACTTAAGAAGATGCTTAGTAATTCTACGTAAGGAAATTCAGGGTTAAGTAAATGGAAAATGTTAAGTATCAAGAAACTCTTTAGATAGAAGTTTTTTTTTTTTTTTAATTTTGCCCCACTAGGATTTTCTCCTGTAACGTACCCGGTGCGTTTACAAACGTTTAAAGTCACATACACAAACAGGCAGACCCGGAACCACTACTTAAAAGCCATACAAATATTGGTTCCGTGCGGAAATCAAACCCGCGACACGCAGCGGAGCAGTTAATCGCTTAACCACTGCGCCAACCGTGCCGTCAAAAAATATTGTTTTTATGTCCAACACAACTTTGTTTAGAATTATCGTGAAATTGCTTACTGAGAAAATTTCTTCATCACAATATGAGCTACCTACCATATGAGTACCCATTCTTGCTAAGCTCGGACCAACGCAAGAGAAGAGTAATCAAAATAACCTTTAACTTTTAGGCATAGAAAATATTTATTGCAGAAAAGCAGTAAACGCATAAGTGCCCATTTTAAAGTAAGTTACATAGTCAACTATTCCAACGTCATAAAATAATTGTAGTTTTGGATAAGCAGTTTAATATTATGCACATTCAAACCTGATTTGTAAATATTTAGGTAGAGGCATGCGCAGAATATTGATGTTGAAAAGTTAATATTGCTTATACATAAGATATGAAAGAGGTGGGATCTATCATAGCCATCCTTACATGCAGGCTAACTAGATGTTTATTACGCCTGGACAGGAACGGCCTGCGCCTGGTGACGGGGACCACTGCTCGCTAAACAAAACTTCCACACAATAGGCATAACGGATAGTCCCCATATGCAGAGCTTGCATGGAGGCTGAGGAAACTGTTGCACATTTACCCTTTGAATGCCAAGGCGTCACTCAGATTAGGACAGAAACCCTCGGGGCACCCAGATCTTACACAGATGTTCAAAACAGATAGGAGATGTAATCAACTTCTCAAGAGAGGTGGCTGGTTAGAATAACCACTGACGGTCATGGCGACCGTCAGCGGTTATTCCAACCAGCCCACTACCCACTCACAATGGTCCACCTGAAGGACTATGTGAGGAAACCAAACCCTCTAACGTAGACCATAGAAGAGGTAGAAAGTAAAATATCAAAACTTTTCATATAAACATGAAACTTATCAATGTACGAGTAAAATGGCAACATACCTCTTAACCACTTTACTTTCAAACTTAATACAATCAATTTTCTGTCTATCAACACCTTTTACGAAAAATCTTTTCATTTGGGGAAAAAGTCGCCAAATAGGTATCTAAGCACAGCCGCAGCAGCAGCCAGTATATAAGCACAATCTGTTACTAACCACTAACAACGTATACTCCATCTGTTTAGATAGTTAAATAAAGGTAAACAATCCTAACATGTCTTTTATCTAAAAAAATGACTAAAAATGTAATCTAAAAATATTTACAATTAGGTATTTACTTAAATCGATGTTAGGTAATTAACTAAATTTAAATAATATTTGTTGGTCTTTTATACGATTTATTTTATATAAAAAGACATATCAAGATTGTTTACCTTTATTTAACTACCTAAACAGATGGAGTATAGGTATGGACGTTATAGGTCTGAAATAAATAATATTTTACATTATTTTATTTTTATTTTATTTATTTTATCTAAGTTTCAGATGATTCCCGATTTCGAAATTACAAAAACGCGAAAATGATCAGACAGATTTCTGAATCGTAGGTAAGTAGCTGGAATCTATCTACCAAATCAGGCAAGTTTAATGACGAGCTTTCATGAAGAAACAAATTAAACATCTAATAAGCAAGTACGGACCACGATAAACATACTAGGAACAAGCTCGGACAACCACTTTATAAGGAAGTAAGATCTTAAAGAAAATACAGTTAATCGATTGTCTATCTTAAGTGTAGATTGTAATTGGTCGGTAGACATGTAGACTTTCTCTTTTGCAATAGAGAGAAGTCTAACGTAAACATCGTACGAACACGATAAATAAACTTACTCATACCGTGTGGTATATGGCTATTATTTGTGTAGATATTGTTGTATGCACAATGCATTTACCCAAGATGATTTTCTCGCGAACGCTAAAGATTGAAGTGTGTAATCTTTTTGGGGTTCATTTTGTAACAATTTTGGCATGTTGTTTTTGAATACAATTTTTTAAATTAAAAAAGCAATTGGAACCAAAATTTCCTATTTTAGCAAGAAAGAAAACGATGGATGAATTGTGTACAAGATGCTATAAGCAGAAGAAGATGACTGTAGCGTCGACTCCAACTAAATAGAGGATTAGGATTAGAGCAAGAGAATGATGATCTGTTTGCAACAATTTGTGTAACATATACCTAGTATCGCCAAAATGTATATCTGACCACCGTAAGGACTATTCCTGCTTGCAGCGCATATTATTAGTCGACCTAAAAAGGATCCTCTTTTTTTTTACTTATGGACTCAGTTGTGGTCATCATGTGCACGAGATTTTGTTATCAAATGGTCAGATATAGGTTTTGGCGATAGTACATACGGTGAAACATACATAAAAATAACGTGGCACGCGGTAGCACTTTTTGGGCACTTTTCCTATTGGCAGCGAAGCGAATGAATTTTTTGATGCCCAAAGACCTCTTCGCTCCTTTTTTTCTTTTCATAGGAAGAAATATTATTTTAAGACTTTTGTGTTAATTAAAATCTCATATTGTCAAACATTATCATCAAAATATGCCAATGTACAGTAGGCATTAACACTGATTGGAAAAACAGTTACTTAGGTAAAAGTAAAAATGACATAGGTAGGTGCTTAGAAACTTAGAACTTAAAAGCTACAGAATTTACCTATCTGCAAATGAAACCGTAAGTAGACAGGTCTTAAATGTAATTTGTAATTACAAGGTACCTAATAGAGGACAACTTGTACCTACTGCAATTAAGAGTCGAATACATGTATTGCAGTAGGCACTGTAATGTTGAGTATCGAAACCAAGACCATACACCACCGTATTTGTCCATAGCTCTGAGGCAAATCAAATATTTATTGTTTTTAGATATTGTATTAACTATTAAAAGAGCTATATTGGTAGTTGAAGTCTTATACAGAATGTCAGAGCATTGATGAAACATTTACCGTTGCCAATATAATAATGTTAAATTTAATTAAAGCCTTAAAGTGAGAAGGTATATTGTAGAGTGTGTAATGTTACAAGAAAATACCTTGTGGTATAATACAATTAAATGAATTAAAATTTAAAACTCGTATAAAAAGTATATATGTAGGTACACTTTGTAAACAAGCATAATTACAACCCAGAATATGATATCCAAGGTAAGAATGCTTGGAAACATAATAATATGCAACATACATATATACCTTTTAGAAAGAGCACCTGGCAACTAGAATCAATTCTATTGTCTTGTAAATATTGACGTTCAAAAGTGCCCTCATCATCATCGTCATCATCAGCCTAAAGTTCCCACTGCCGGGACACAGGCCTCCTCTCTATGAGAGGGAGTGGGCCGTGATCCTCCACGCGGGCCCAGTGCGGGTTGGTAGATGTCACATGTCTTCGAATTTTTGGTTCTAGGACATTTTTCAGCTTCCTCACAATGTTTTCCTTCACCGTTTTGAGAGCAGTGGCGATGAAATAATGTCCCTAATTAAAATAAATGATTTTGATTTTGAGTATAGTATCATAACATAGACCAAACGAACAGCAAAAGTAGACTACAAATTATGTACATAGTTAGCAAAAACTAAAATTTAGAACCCGTAAACAGCCGATCGATTCTGTAAAAATCTCACCGTGAAAAATTAGGTGAAGTGAGCTTAGAGTGAGCTGTCAATAGTGTCAATCCCTAGCATTAGTTGGAATGACAGCTCACTCCACGCTCACTTCACCTGAGTTTTCACGGTGAGATGGTTACAGAATCGCACTGCTGTACCTAAGATATAACTCAGCCACTGCACCATTTAAACCGCCAACAAACAAAGGTCAATTACGTCATCAATGAACAATACAATAGATATTGAAACATCATCATCTGCCTAGCCTTTTCCCAACTATGTTGGGGTCGGCTTCCAGTCTAACCGGATGCAGCTGAATACCAGTATTTTACATGGAGCGACTGCCTATCTGACCTCCACAACCCAGTTACTGGGTAATACTATACCCCTTGGTAAGACTGGTTGTCAGACTTTCGGGCTTCTGACTACCCGTAACGACTGTCAAAGATCCACGAATGACAGCTGGGACCAACGGCTTAACGTGCGTATGTAAAGATGGTCACCCATCCACAGACCAACCGCGGCAAGCGTAGCTTAACCTGACCGATCGACCTGTGCGGCTGTTATTATTTTGCCACGGGCCCCTCAATAACAATAGATATTGAAACGAGGCTGACATATTCAATAAGTAATATTTATCAAAGACTTGATAATAATTTACCTGCCTCGGTTTTCTAATTAGACAGTAAATTATTTACCTCAGACGTTTTATGACAACTGCATCTACGCAAATTAACTTCACGGGATCGGCATGAGAATGATTTAATGTTCTCAAGGGCTAAGGTCTTACTAAATAGATATTTACCGGTTAGGTACCTACATTTTCTTGCCTAGCATAATCAGCGTCCGTGCGAGGGAACACAACGCGGTGAGAGGGAATGGGCCGTAATCACTAAGCGGGCCCAGTGCGGGTTGGTAGATGTACATGTGACATCTACCAACCCGCACTGGGCCCGCGTTTCGAATTCGATTTTTTGGTTCTTGGCCATGTTTCATCACGATGTTTTCCTTCGCCGTCTTGAGAGGTGGTGATGAAATAATTTACACAAAGTTAAACGCCTGCTTGAGTTCGAACCTACGACCTACAACTCGTAAGTCGCAGCCGGTACAACTGGGCCACCACTGCTATACCTAATTCTTCTAAACTACAAGAAAGATTCAAACAAAAGAAAAGCTACTAGATCTGCGTTTTCTTTTTAAGTTTTTATTGTTGTGATTCTATAATCAAAACGGAACCTTTAAAAGGTCCATGTGTTGTCCATCTGTCAAAGAGGTTTTTGTTTATACAAAGCAATAAAGAGGTAGTGCTATGAATCCAAGTAGGTACCTATATTCCTTAATATTATGAATATGAATTTCCGTGTGCCAGATCTAATAAATGCGGGAAATGGAGAACTTTTATTTCATTTTGAATTAAAATTATTTATAATTACATACTTTTATTTACTTATACTTCTGAATTAGTTATTATATTATATTGCTAGATATTTTCTTATTTCTGAACCACGATTATTTACAAAAACGTATGTAGCTGTACTTAAATTAGTAGGTACGTTTTAAATAGATAATACATGGAATAGGTACCTTGATCACGAATGTTTTAAATAAACCAATGATTTTCTTCTTTTAATGTGTTAAATAAAGCAATAAATTTCAGTCTTTTGTAAGAGCGAAGGCAATAAAACCATTTACCTACATACGCTTGATAGGGTAAATTATTAACTACAAATGGATTTATTTATGTAGTTTTGTCGTGACTTCAAAGTTAGTTATAGTATGTAATGATACCTATTAGAATATAGATAGATAGATGCGCTATTAAGGTACGGTGACATAGACACAGAAATAAGTTAATTTTCGTTGTAATCGTAAGTAAGTGGTAACTGCTAGATGTTTTTCCTTCAACAGAAATTACAATTGTAGATGCTCTAGCCTGGTTCGTTGAGATTAGTAAACAACTTCACTAACAGGTTCGCTTAATTTCTAATTACTTTCATGTAGATACAAGATAGTAAAATAGTTATTTGATAGGTAATCAAGCTTATACAATTTATAATTAACTAATTACCTGTGTATTTTAAACACAGATGCTATAATCCATAAAATATATAATTGACTTGAAATCAGATAAAACTATTCACAAGCTAATTGTAGTGTCATTAAACAAATTGCCCCGTGAAGCTCATCTTAACTCCACTAAGAGAGACAGTAGCCAATCCATAGATAATGCTAATACACCATGACGACTTGATACGTCACGTTAGGAGATAAATCATCAAACAAAACAGAGGTTTACTCATAACCAGAAATTCTTAACGGTCCTCCAGCATTCAACGAAAAGTGTCGAATTGTCACAGACTAACAACAACCGGACACCCAAAGGGTTCCCGACGGTTTGTTGTCCGACCGCGATTCACACGGGCGCGTGTTTGCTTCACAAACAGTGCGGCAACGACTGAGCAATTATCACTTACCTGTGACACGCGATCACAGCACTGCACAGATTTATAGTCGATAAACTTGTATCATCACTTTTACTGTGTTGTAAATTAATGATGTGCACTATTTATGCGCGGGAGGCCGTTGGTGCGGCCGGTCGCGGCGACGGCGTACGACGTTGTGGCCTGTGGCGCGCTGGGCGGGCGGGGCCTGCTCGCTCCGGCCGCTCGCTCGCTCCAGCCGCTCGACGCGCGCCGATACATCCCTTGCCTTATCCTCTAATACATTAGGTAATCGGAGCCCGGGAAAATTATCGACCCTTCAGTCCCCTTTCTTTTTGGTCTTAGGGAATTTTGGATTCGCTGACGAATGATTTTTTGAAGAGGTTTGTTTGGTTTTCTCTTCATATATCTAGCTGGTGAAATAACTTTTGTTTTGTGCTGAAAGGAAAATGAAAGCTTTTGTATTTTATGAAACAATTATAACTTATGATGATAAGAATTTTAATTTTGTATCAAATTGATGCATTTGAGTACTGTAAGTAATAAAAGTTGAACGTAATTGACATATCATCGTAAAACCAGCATTTATCCTAGATAGATACAGCTAAGAACTTTGAAGTAGGTAGCTCATTCCTTTTATGACCAAAGCCACCATTAAGACGGGATTTTTCGAAATCCTTTCAGGGACATAAAAACGGAATGAACACCCTACGTCTTGGGTATCATGTAGGACTCAAGTTCGAATTAAAACAAAACAAGAAGAGAAACAAAATATAGTAAAAGGTAAGTACCTAAGAATGAATAGGTAAATCTGAGTTAAATATCGAAATTCACAATCTGAATTCAGAAAACGCATGTAATTTTATCACCTAATGTTTAAATAAATTATTACATGCATCTTTTTTTTCAAAATTAGTTTAAAGTTTCTTTATTTGATTTTCAGAATAGGTACGGAAATACAAATCATATAGATATTCCTTAGTTACGAATTTAGACGGATAAGTATGCAGTCTGTATAGGGCCAGCCTTAATAAATAATTCAGTCAAATTAAGGCAATAAAATCAGTTCTGCTTCTCTCACTAAAATTAACTGTGCCGTTATATAAATAAGTGCTTCACCATACACTTAGCGCTCTCGTAATTATTCAAATTAATTTTATATGTAATAAAATTTAAGGGAGCCATAGTTTACCTTTAGCGTACTGTAATAGCTGCGCGATTTTTATCTTGGCTTTTATTTAAATAGTAAATATTTGGGTATGTTCATAAAACGGTTTTGGACTTTGGTCGGTTTTGTGGGTTAGTTTTTTTTTTTTTAATTATAGGATGAATTTTATTTACATATTAACGAAGGTCTATCACGCCACCGTCTCATTATATTTGTCAGTTTTTTTGGTTTATTTTTGCAATATTACTCAACTCACACTATTTATGTACATACATATTCGTTACTATTTTTATCTGACACATATTTATCTTATTGAAGTATGCATACACACGTCACATTGCAGTGTAAAACTGATTTACGCCAGGCACTGTTGTCTGGCATTTTTGCTGAACTGGGCCTTTTTGGTGCAGCCGTGAGGCACACTTTCCTGCTATTTTCTTGCTTTCTATTTTTTTTTTTGTTGCTGTCTGGTGTGTCTTTTAATCTGTGCTAAATAAATGTATTTTCTTTCTTTCTTTCTTTCAATTTAATTCGATCTTGAATTGTCCTAGCATTTTATCTTGGTACTTCAAGCTTCCTCTGTCTCCATCTGGGCAGTTGATTGATTCACTGTACCTAGAATAAAATTAATTTTGGTAAATTGGAGATGACTTTTCTAGCTATTAGAAGAAGGATTATTATCGGATGAATTCGGTTGAGGTTATAAGTAGGTACTTAACAGATACGAGGATTTAATAAAATAGTTTGTACATTTTTGTAAATAAATGTCGACAGAAGGAAGCAATAGATATATGCCATTTACAAACAGAGAACTCAAACATCAAACCTTTCTACGTACACCAGTAAATAATCCATCAAACTTTATGATAGGTATAACTAATGCATAACATTGAGAGTCACACACTCACACCATTCAAGTACCTACGTAAGTACTATGGTCTATAGCCACACCTAATGGATATGGGTTACTGGAACTTTATTCATGCACTCAATCAAACTGGGAAATTATTCGTGCGTTTATTTCCTTTTACGTGATTTTAAAAGTCATTCCAATATGAAAAACTCGGTTAGTGATGGTAGTAAAAATGCTTTTATCCTGTCATATGGAGTATGCTCTATCATTATCTGTACTTTTACGTAAAGTTCCACTGTGGGCTGTGAATCTATGATGAATGACGGTTAAACATGTCGCAAAGGCAATAAAATAATAAGTAATGTCTTAATTTCGATTTCACCTAACAGGCACCAACTAACAACTTGTAGGATACACATCTGACCCTACATACAGCTGTTAAGCACTAAAGTAGATACCAACCATTTCAAAATGTGCATCTATAACGTAATTTTTAAAGTTATTGTGAAATAAAAGTTTGTAGTTTAAGACTGTTGTATCAAAACCTTTACATTTGAATGCTTAGGTATACAACTACAGTACCTACCTATATACTCGCTTACAGAACAGAGCTGCAGTAACACCAGATTTAAGAAGGATGTATGAAACATAAGACTTTATCAAATTCAGGGAAAAAATTAATTTGTTTTAATTGGCATACTAAGATATAAATTCTTAACAGATTAAAACCTGGCACTTCCATTACTCAAGAACCTACACAACTTAAGTGGAGTCGCCCTTTAGATACTACGAAAACTACAACAGTTGTTTGAATATATCTAACTACCTATATTAGAATAGGAACATAATTTAATGTTAAATTATGCTCTGACATGTTCCTTCCTCACGGCCCTGATTGCGTCCTAGCTGTGCGAAGTATTACCGACAAAGTCCAATTCGAACCGACGGCATTTATGAACAAGCACGATGAAACTATGAGATTTTCCTTTCGAGAACTTCGAGTCACTTCAAGTGAAATCGCCCAAGAGGCTTGTAAATGTCATTCGTAACATAATAACGAAGTAGGCTTGTGCAAATTAATGACAAGTACATGACGTTGTGAAATAAATTCAATTGTTTCCAGGATCAGCGACAGCGGAACTTCTTTTTGTTTTGTTTTGGGTACATTATACACCATTTTATGATCTGTAATTGAGGTTCAAATTAAAAAAAGATGCTTATCGTAGTCGGCGAGCCTTCTTAGATGGTGTTTATACGCTTTTAATTGTGAACTTTTGTTATAATGCTCTAATGATGGAGCCACCGTTCGCTTAATTATTTTATAGATGTGTTGCAAGGTAACAAAATTGCTTTAGTGGTCCATAATACGGTGCCACTACGGGCTTTGTAGTAAGCGGGCAATACTGTTTGTTTTATAAAGTGCCGCTAATAAACCAGCGACCACATGAACCCTCATTTTTAACCTTTCATAAAACTAGCGTTGGTTTTACGATTTAATTTATTATGATTATTGAAGTTGGTATACTTTTGGGGGTCATTTTGAGACCCTCTCGTTTCAGGGAAAGGACTGAAAACGAAATTCTTCCAGGTTTTATTAAAACGTGTCCTTACCAAAACATAATATTATGTGCCATTAATTACCTATACACAGTTTCAGCTGTACATATAATATTTTACAAGTAAACATCTTATTGCCTTAAACATTACTAGCGAAATGTGGATATGCTATTAGGTACACATCTGCCTAACCTTTCGGGGAATTCAAGCGTGATGTTATGCGTGTGTAGATTTTATAGCTTTTAGCTCTTCATCAGTTCTAACTTCATCTTTCTAACGTCATAATATGTAGATATAGCTTAATCACTGTATACTATCTATAGGGAAGTAGCTAAGCAACAAAAATGCTAGAAACTACTAAGTTGCTGTGGTAATTTATTATACGCAAGCCCTCCGTACCCAAATCACTCGAACGGAACAAATAAATCCCGAGCATCGAGTTTTATTGCGTCAAAAAAATTATCATTATTTATTTATAATTATAAGGCTCCTGTGCGATGCAAAAACTGTTTACGGTATGTTGTACATAATTAATCATTATAATTATTATTGTTTGAGTAATTAATTCAAATAAAACATAATTATTGTGTTCTACGAATTTGTAGGTACTTCTACTTAAATATGTTCTAATGAATGTTTGGGAATAATAACTCAGAGTAGGAAACCTATACTTAAACTGTAGCTATCTAGCTAGCAGTACATTAATAAATACTTCATCATAATTCTCCAACCCTTATCCCAATTTATTTGGGGTCGGCGCAACATGTCTTTTTCATCCACACTTCTCTATTAGTCGTCATCTCGGTAGTCACCTCTTTTTAACCTTATCATCATTCACATAGTCCATCCATATCTTCTTTAGTCTTCCCTTACTATTTATATTTTAATTAATACTTACTTACAGATAAGGCTGACGATTTATCTGTATAGGTACTGACTTCGTCTATATTTAAAGGTTAACTTATCAGGTACTAACTTACTAATTAACTGACTACTAAAATAATAATTATCTTGGCTGAGTTCAAAGAGAGAGAGACTCATACTTAGCTGAGCTTGATGATCCCTAGCTTGAACCTATGGAAACATAATCTAAAGGCTCACTAATGATTTACTAAACTTAACAGCTAAGCCTCTCAATTCTCTGTTAAGTTGCTTTTAATTAAACTCCTAACATAATTTTCCCATTTTTTCTACCATTAATAAATGGTTTTATGATAGAGGCGTTGTAACGAATCCTGCGAGGCAGCCTTGCAATATTTAAACAGAATGTATTTGTAGGCATGCGTGCCTCGGTGAGGCGAACGCGTGCCACATTCCTCGACGTATTGACTCGGCCCAACACAAAGTAACTTAGCCCGCGGACATACAGACAGACGTACAAACTTTGTTTTGCGTCTATATTTTAGATTGGACAGAAAGAGTATTGAAAAGACTCCGCCAATTTTTGGTGGGCATTTTAGCCAAAATTATATATAGTTTTAGGTCAACAATGCAGAAATTACTTACCTACCTTTTCTTTTAAATGGAGAACATTTTTAAAGCGAAGAGGCTCAATAATGGACAAATACATAAATAAGGTCGCAAGGGCACACCACTTCATGAACTGGATGGGTAGGTACTGGTTTAATTTGTAGGTAGATTTTCAAAAGGTTTTTAAGACCAATCAATCAAAATAATTGATATCAAAAGGGACAGTAAAAAAAATCACGTGTAATGTGAAATGACTAATTGCTCGATCACCTTGTCGATACAAGTCAAACCGGACGAAGTAAATAATTCTTGACGTTATAAAAAAAGGTTAAACTTTAAAAAGTAAGCTGGTCAGTTTAATTTTAAGTCGTGTCACTTATAAACAGTTTTTTTCCTGTTTAAATTTATCCTTCGACAATCTGACTTCTTTCCACTCGTCTCTGTCTTGAGCTGGTATAGACCAATCATCTAGGCTTCAAGCTCATCCCGCCATCCTCTCCTAAGTCTGATGTCTCCTTGATGTCACCAGACGTACTACATGGTGGTAGTTTTGGCCCCGGACTCGTTCGACTTGCGGCAAACGTGTCCAAAAGGGAGACTTTTGCCCTGCAGTGGGGACAACATAAATGCTAAAAATAAAATGCATTAATAAATAATAATCTGGCTTGAAAAAAGATGGCTATAGTTGAGCCTTTGTCTAATCTATGTATTAATAGTTTCTTGACAAGTGCATATCTTGTTGTTTTCGCGTTGATGTCCCACAATTAGTACCACATATCTCTACAAATTAATTTTATACATCACCTTCAACATTTTTAGATAGAGCTCAATCATTACGACCACCAATTGTTTTTACCATACTGGATAATTTAGTTATGTTAGGAGCAAATTCGCGTACAACATCTTTTCTGTTGTCGCTACATTAGGATCTTAGTAAGGTTTGTGCGGCTGTTTGCAAAGTGCGCCGCTAATTGCCGGTCAGACGTCGCACCTCAGCCTCACAGCTGATTTTATATTGTACCTATACGTAGGTAGGTATATAGTAAACGTATACGAAGATTCCCGAACCCGTGTGGAATACGTAGGAGCCTGCATGCTTTCAATCTTGTTGGCAAGATGCGGCTTGGCTACTTTTGCTTGCAACTGAGGTAGGTACACAAGTACCTGCCTACTAAAGCTTTTGCTCGAAAACGCCTGAATTACCTTTACACAGCAGACGATGATCCTAAGTTCTAAAAGATTATATGCTATGCTTAGCTTTATTCATCTTGTTTGGAGAAATATTAGAATAAAAAGCGCTAAACAGAAGACTGTTCATCTGTATCAAAAACAATACCAGCACTAATTCTCCCAACGAAGTCATCTTAGCGCTCATCAATGACCATTCCAATTCAACCAAAGGAACTAATTAATATACCGCGATCTATTATTTTTAGGTCACGACATCTAGTAAAAAAAAACCACAAGCCTAGTTTCGAAAGAACAATGCCAAATAAATAGGTAGGTAACCAAAAAGAAGTAGGTAACGTCAAACTTTTTTAATATTAACCGTAATGCAGAATCGCGAGGCGGTCCCTATCTGAAGTAATTTCGGAACGAAGTGGATTGTTTTTCTTGGGTCCCCGATTGGATTTATCTCGAGTTTTATGACGTCTCGCATCCCTGTCGTAAACTTTAATACCGGTTGGCTACCGCACTCTACAGCAATACCTATATGTATAGCTTATGATAATCTTGGTCTCACAACTTCTTGGGATTTTTAATTCAACGTCTAGCGAAGGCATTTTGCTAAAATACCAGCTCAAACTCTGGTTACGTTAGCGTTGTAAGGTTGTCAACCTTATTTTTTTCCTTGAGCCCCCCAATTTTGTTAACTTACCATCCATCGCGAATCTGACACATCTATTGCCACGATTATATTTAAACGTATGTTTATGTAGGCGTAAGATACGTAACGTATGTTTATGTAGGCGGAAGAGTGTATGTTTATGTAGGCGTAAGATAGGTTTTTACTTGAGCCCCCCAATATTGTTTACTTACCATCCATCGCGAATCTGACACATCTTTTGCCACGACCCACGCCCACGTTGAGAACCTGTGGCGTAGACTAATGCAAAATTTAGCCAGTAAAAAAACCTGTAAGTAATCGAATAAATCAAGAATAAGTTAATCGAATCAGGTTGCATGGTTAAGTAACTCCCCGAACGGACAGATTGCGTCTTATACTATAAGTAGATTTATTATAAATAATTGAAGGATAATCTTGCAGTCTGTTGAATTCTTAGATTTTTATAAGATTTTATAATCATCATTAATTTATTACAAAGGATTATAATAATAAAACTCATATCAATTTATTTTACAAACAAGTTTCATTATTATTCTAGCACCTTAAATTCATATTTATTACATCTTTATTTATTTTTAACTCAAGCAATATTCTCATAATCTTGTTAGATCTAAAACTTTACGCCAACAGCAAATTATTAATTTAGTTTGACCTACACGTTACTTTATGTGCTTGTTATACCTAATACTGGCATTTAGACTCATAAATCATCTAAGGAGGTAGCAACTGCTTTATAACTAATACCCCCAATTTATTTATTTATTAGCTACAATAACCTGAATCGTGGTAATTAAAAGTTAAAATAAAATTAATTTTGTTGTTGAAAAAATTCAACTCACAAAACCGCATCTCGGAAGAAAGTAAAACCTTAATGTCTATGTTAAAAACACTCGGTTCTAAATTCAAACACAGCTTATTATTTTCTGCTTAGCACCCGATACGGCAAAGGCAACAAACAGAACATCCTTGTCAAGTCAATAGAGCTCAACAAACAAAGCTTGCCGAAAGCTGCCAAAAGGGTTGTTGTTTTAAATAACAAAGACAATTCGGTAGCCGTGTCAGTAAAAACTTCTTTTGCATACTGTAACGTAAATATTTATGTGGACAATAGCGCGGAGGAAGCGTGACTCCGTCCACAATATGCCCCCAGTTGGCTTTCACTTTCAAGTTTTTAGGAAACCCTTTTATCATTTAGCTACTGCCGATGCCAATTTGCATAACACTGGACAAAACAATAAAACACGCGTTTATTTGTACGCGAAAAGTGAAAACAAGGTTCAAGGTGAATACGTCGGGTGGTGGCCAGTTGATGTTTCGGTTTCTTGTGCATTGCACGTCACATGTCGATATTATAACTGTGTCTATTTCAAGATTGTGTCTGTTGAAAGTAAGAGCCAGTGAAACAGTGTTTTGTACAGAGTTGATTGGACTGAAGACATCTGGTTCAGTTTTAACAAAGGTAAGGTTGCACAAGTTTCTATTAACATCTAAATTATTATTAAAAGTTTATACATGTATGTACCCTACTGATAACCATCTTATACTGTTCAAAGGCAAATCTTCTAATTCGGAGAACGAACGCTTAGTAATCACTATAGTTCCTACTTCTTTATACGAGTCACATTCAATCACTTTCGAACATTTCGACTCAATCAAACTCTATTAACACGTCAACTCGGTAGCTTCTAATCAAACACTTTTAATTCCCTTTCGACGAGACTATCAGTAACACGTATTAACACCAATCAGCTGATAGTCCGTTATTCCTGTCACTCTCGTTTTATGATGCGTCTATAACTTCACAAATTAGTCAAACGTTAACTCGGGACGAATCGCCTTTGGGTGCAATAAACGCTGGCCAGATGATCTGAATGCAATTTAAAAAATACTTCGATCATAAAAAATGACTTTATTTGTTTCGACATAAGGTTGAATACTAAACACATTTAAAATGAGGAGTTGTGTTGTTTTGAAGCTGTGTCAGTATGCAGTGAAGATCTGTTAATAAGTCGGATACACACAGTATGTTTGCACGTTCTGTTACATCACTTTGAGCCGGCTTAACGCACCACGTCCTAATGTTTAGTGTATATGAGACTTTAGGGTCGATATTTGATATTAAATATTAGTTGATTGTTCACATTTTTTGTGGGCCGGCGACGTTGTGAAGCTTACAAATACAATGACAAAGTGTGAAACGTGAATTGACGGTAATTGTTTGCGCTATGAGTCTAAAAGAGTCTCTTTCAATAAATACCTCCTACTCAAGATGTCATGACCCGACGCTGTTAATGATTACGCGGTACGTTTTTACGGTGCGGAAAAAACGCGAGTTAATTAAGCCTAATTAAAAATTACCGTTTACAAAAGCAGTAAGGAATTAGGTCAAGGGATAGGCACAACTTGGGCCATAAAGCTTGTTTTAAATTCCATGCCAGCTGCCGGCTTGGTCTCCGATACGAATAATAGATGCGGTTCGGTTTATTGGTGGCTCATATAACTCGGTCGGCGAGTCCGTAGTCGTCTGTTAGTCTAATTTGAAACACAACCGAGGCTAGTCACTGTTATACGTTAAAATTAACAAAATATTTTAGTTGTGAGTGCGTTGAATCGTGTTAGTGATTTTTGTTGTAAGTTTTTCCATTTTCCCCCATATTTCATAGACTTTTCATAGACTTTACCTGCGTCAATACTCTGTTATCAATTCTATTTCTTACCCGTTTTTTCCTACATTCTAAGGCCAGCCAGTTACAAACATGTTATTTTTAAATAGAAGGCATATAACCTGCCTTCATTTCCTTTATTCCAGTTTCCTCCTACTTAATTGTATTCAATTCCAGTGACTTCAATCCTGGACGTATTTCATTATCCCTAACTTGATCTAACCATCTGAGAAATGTTTGATACAATACCATTATGTGTCTTATAAATGAAGTAAAACGTTAATTTCTTCTATTCCCACTGTTCTTTTATTAAAACTACTGTTTATTATCTTTTTCAGTTCATCATAAGATGTGTTTACTTCAAGAATTCCGTTTAAACAACTGCTGCGCAGCTGTGTTTGGCTTCCACGCTATACAACACAGAACAAAATGGAAAATGTTTGCAACTAAATAGCGAGTTTTACCACACTGGCTGGTTTTAATTGTTTGATTAATTTGAATCGCTATAAGGTAAGACTTTAAACTGAATTTTAAATCTACTGAAACTCTTAGAAATAAAATCCGATTTGATAATAATTAGGTTGGGAAAGCTGTTTGTGCAGGAACTGGCACAAGCTTAGTAGGGTAGTACCTTTTCGATTACGAATATTTCTAAGGTTTTACGTAGATTATGTTAAACCAAAGTCACCTATTTAAAAGAACAAGATTTTCGTTAAACAAACTTAGATCAAATTCCTAAGTATATTACAGTAGTAGGTACAGTACATTCATGTGGAAGATGAGTAGAAATCTTTATAGATTACCAATCTGTCAAATAGGCGTGTCAATGAAGCAACCAATCAAATAGCTTTTCGTGTAAAAAAAATACCAATTTTTTCTAAGAGACTTCAAAACTGGATGTAGGATAAAGTTATCACAAAAGCCTGCAAAAAAATCTGCACGTTGTTCAAAGAGGCAGTCCCACGGCTGGTATCCAAATGCAGCTTTCTTATGCTGTTTCGGGAAGAATTTATTATCTGTCACGTCCAATAGCAATCGAGGACACACTAAGTGCGTTGTCGTGTATCTACAACCGAATACTGCGTGACACAGTCCCACGGTTTTACCCAATGTAGAGTTTACGATTATATATAGACATAAGTACCGAGGTAGGTATATAATATACTCGTGAAAACTGTATGTAGAAACTTAGGTACCTATTAGTGTGATAAATATCTGTTATATCCTTCTAATTTGAACGGTGCAATGTAAGGGAGTCTGCAATAAGATCCCTGAACATTGCATACTGCTCCTACTAACCTTTTCAGAAATTTTAGAGCTAAGTACAACATAAGTTACACAAGCAGTTTTATTGTTCCTTTTAGTTTAACTAGTGTCAATAATTGTACAAAAAAATAATGATGTATAATGATAATGTAGATAATGCACTTTTGTAGGAATCAACAGAATTTTTTTTGATGCCACCCTGTATATTATACAGGGTGGCAGGGACATCGACGCCCAAACTATGACCATGAATTCAGCACATGACTCTAGACCCGCTATCATAGAAATTTTACATCAGTTATCAAAAAAAAATGCTGATTCCTACCAAAGTGCATTTTCTACGCGTAAAGTTTATAATATGTGAAACAGCATTTAATATTTTTTTTTTTTTAATTACCGACAAACAATTTCAACGCGGCAAATTTCAGAATCATGTACAGTCACGAGCACCAATATGTCAACATATGGCAACTTTCAATTGTGATTTTTTCGTGAAACAACGAATGCAACGTTGAACTACGAAAATACTATGTTCGTAACAACATAAAATTATCAAAAAATAAAGGAGTAGAGAATACTTTTGTTCATGACTGTACTGAATGTAACGGTAACAGGCTGCGCGTCGATGCCCCTGCCTCCCGACTATTTAAAACCCATAGTCTGTTAGTACAATGAAAGTTAAAATCTTAGTTCCTACGATGTCCCTCGTAACTTTGTCACTTCAGAAGTGTCCTAATTCCCACAAGGCAGTTAACTGTCCAATTTGAGTCCAACTATCATATGCTACAATGTAGATGTGATTTTCTTCAAGAGTTGAAAAAGTATCTCTTCGTAGCAATTACATAGGTCATCGTAGCTACTACAGACGTAGGTAGGTATGGGACAGACAAAGAGTCGTTTTTTATCCATGGTTATCACGATAGTATCTACTAGAAGAATTCGGGTATTCGGAATAAAACAGTAATTTTCATAAATGGTAACTTAACTTCTAATGCCTACATGTACGGAGGCTCCCGGGATTATAGTCCAGTTAAAGAGAAAAATCGGTGAAACAAAACATTGTGAGGACACCGGCATGTCCTAGAACCAAACATTCAAAGACATGTGAGATCCACCAACCGGCCCGCGTTGTGGATTACGGCCCACTCCTTTTCATTGAGAGGAGGGCTGTGTCCCAACAGTGGGCATATAAATAATATAGAGAAAAATATCATAGAATAGGTACCTAGCTACAAGTAAATAAATACATATTACTCAGTAATATTAATATAATTCATTATTTTAATAACGATTAGGTATTATAATAAATATCGTCGTAGCACAATGTGTCATATTATATTATATTGCCGTGAGTTAATTCGTTTTAAAGGTTCAATAATAATTAACATCCATAAACGCTCAGTAGAATATAATAAAATTATTAGCACTAAATAGGTATTACATACCAGTTGCCCTGTAGTTCACAACGTTTCATACTTGATTAAGGCGTTTGTATGCAGCTAGGTATCCTAAACCCACGTTTACATCAAGGTATAATAAGTCATATCTATGACTTATTCTACACGTTATGGCTATGTGTGTTTACATCTAAAACAAGAGTACCTACCAAAAACTTGAAAAAATCTTGTCAAAATTTTTGAAAAGATGAACAAAATAGTTACAGAAACATGTCTGAAACAACATGAATACTTACACGAATGATTCATGTTTTGTACAAATTATTTTGACTAGTCTTTGAAAACAGGTATACAGGGTGGCAGGAACATCGACGCGCAACCATTGGTTCTACCTGATTCTGAAAAAAAAATACGCTCTGGGTCTAGGGGGTGAGTGTCCAGATTCATGTGCTGAATTCATAGATGTAGTTTGTGCGTCGATGTCCCTGCTGCCACCCTGTATATCACAATTATTCGTATAATAGTGTAGACGCACCATAATGTGCGCGTACCCACTTATGACTCGATGATCTAAGGCTACGGCCACACCAAGTATATCAACTTTTACACATGAGTGAAATTATGGTCTAGCTCGAGCCAAAAGAATGACATCTACGCGTACCTACGTGTTTACTGGAGTTGTTCACACCTCGGCACTTGATCTGAAACCTTCATATAACTAGAATTTGAAAAATTATATAATGTACTAGAATTTAAAAAAGTACTAGAATATGAAAAACCATAAAATGTGTGATTTCTAGAAGGAAGAAAAATAATTCGTTGTTCGTAAAATTCTGTATGATTTCTAGAAGGCACACAAATGTACAGAAAAATATTGCCACTGCAGATTTCAAAAGACAAGTTTGGTAAAGTTTTTCTTCTCTTAAAGAAAATAGATTTTTTCCATTCATTCAATGAAAACTGCAAAAGAGTAAAGCCCTGGATCGAAAAAGCTGGAAGTCATGGGGAGAGGCCTTTGCCCAGCGGTGGAATGATGTAGGCTAACAGTAACAGTAAGGGTAAATGGACCAAACAGCTGGCTCTGGGTACCTACATAATGTGAAGGTAAGCTGAGGTGACATTTTTATGTATGTTAACTTCATTTATAATTACTGCAGGGTGTTCCAAATGACCTATAAATATAAAACTTCAGCTACTAATACATTTCAATTATAATTTTGTCGTGTGTTAAGTAGTTAGCTGGATCGTTCAAACATGCATTGATGTCAGTAGGTAATTGATGGTTTTTCCTTGCGTCAATGGCAAACATACTACGAATCATTCTAATTCTAACTGCGCTTGAACTCTTCATATCAACGATTAATATCGACTTAAATTATCATCATCAACTTAACTCCAGAATTTATTTACATGAAGCGACTGCCTATCTGACCTCCACAACCCAGTTAGGTAGGTACCTACTGGGTAACGCGATGCACCTTGGTAAGACTGGTTATCAGACTTTCAGGCTTATTTGGTTTCTCTCAGTTTTAAGTCGTTATCCTTACTTGAGCAAGTTGTAGAGTAAGTAAGTATATGAGTTGGTTTGGTAACAATAAAAGTTTAAAAGCTATTTTATATTAGTAACCGTTTTGCCCAACGCTCTTAAAACGGTGAAGGAAAACATCGTGAGGAAACTGTATGATCTATACTTATAATAAGAATGTAAAAAAGTTGTGTCTGTACATTGAATATATTTAAAAAAGAATAATTGAGGGGGGTTAAGAAACAGTAATAGAACACGAATCTAATAAAAAAAGTCTGTCTGTTTGTCTGTTTATCTGTTTGTCTGTTTGTCTGGTTGTACACGCTAATCTCCGGAACTACTGGACGGATTTGAATGATTTTTTTTTTATTATCTAGCTATTAATCCTGGGCAACATATAGGCTATAATTGATTTTGGAAACTGGAACACCTGATGCAGAACCGCAACAGACCAGCTAAACTATAAGAGTTACATAAATGGCGCCTTAGAAAAAAATGTTGTGTCTGATGAGCATTTTCTGCTGAGAGAATAAAATTGAAGATTCGGAACACCTGATGTGGAACTCTTAGAGCACAGCTAAACAATAATATATATAGGTTTGACATCTTAGCAAAAGTTATTCAGTCTGATGAGTATTTTCTGCTGGGAGAATAAAATTCGAAGATTGAAACATCTGATGTGGAACTCTAAGAGCACAGCTAAACCATAACATATATAGGAATGACATCTTTGCAAAAGTTGTTCAGTCTGATGAGTATTTTCTACTGGGAGAATAAAATTCGAAGATTGAAACATCTGATGTGGAACTCGGAGAGCACAGCTAAACTATGGCATATACAGACATGACATTTTAACAAAATTTGTTTGGTCTGATGAGCATTTTCCGCCGAGATAATAAAAATCAAGGATCAGGAACATTTGATGTGGAAATCACTTTATACTAATATATTAACATAAGCTGGGAGCACCTCCACGCGGTGAAGGCAGTAACAGTTTGGGACTTCTTTCCGATGACGATGGTAAATCATTGATAACTTGGCTTTACTGGCTAAATCTCCCATTTATATATATATATATATAATAGATATGCCTTCGGGCTTATGTTATTTGAGTGTTTAATTTCATTTTCCATTTATCTTCGAGACACGGTCTACCCGGTAACGCAGGGGAGCAGTCACTTAGATCTTAATTGAAAAGTTATTAAAGTACATTAATAACCATAACCATGCCACGAAAGAGGTCAAATCTTTCGCAATGTTCGAAAGGAGCTAAAAGATTGAAGATCATTAGATCCCAAGAATCGAATGAAGAACGCCAGGCAAGACTTGATGCTTTTCGACAACATCAGGCTGTATCTTGCCCCGCGGAAACTTCTTCGGATCGTGAAGCACGACTTAGCGCTGATCGTGAGCGTCATGCATCGTCTCGCGTTTCTGACACTTACACACAAAGAGAATCACGCCTGCGTTCTCAGAGTATTTACGCATCTACATCTAGGTCTCTAGAGACCAGTGAGGATCGTGATGCGCGACTGACCGCTGATCGTGATCGTCATGCATTGTCTCGCGAGTCGGAAACGTTAACGGAAAGAGAATCACGCTTGAGTTCTCAGCGTATTCTCACGTCGACTTCTAGGTCTTTAGAGACCAGTGACGAACGTGAAGTGCTGCTGATCGTGATCGCCATGCATTGTCTCTCGAATCAGAAACGTTCACAGAAAAAGCATCACGCTTGAGTTCTCAGCGCATTCGCACGTTGACTTTTAGATCTCTGGAGACCAGTGAAGAACGTGATGCGCGACTTACGGCTGATCGTGATCGTCATTCATTGTCTCGCGAGTCGGAAACATTCACGGAAAGCGAATCGAGCTTGAGTTCCCAGCGTAACCGCACATCCACCTATAGGTATCTAGAAACCAGTGAAGAAATTGATGCGCGACTTACGGCTGATCGTGATCGTCATACATTGTCTCGCGAGTGAAGACAGACACTGAAAGTTGCTGGTGTTGATTTGAGAACCGGCTGTTTTTCTCATGGCCAACTTTATGTTGCTTTCTCAAGGGTTAGCAACGCTTCCGGGCTTTATATTCTGGCACCCGACGGAAAAACCAACAATATAGTTTATAAAGAAATTTTTTAGAATAGTAATGTTAACTAATTGATATTAATTTCGCTTCATAATTTCGGAATGAAAATAATTCTACCTTTTTATTTTAATGGAGTTATAACCTACCCAGTCTACAACACTTAATCTAAGTTATACCAAACTTAATCGAAATCCTTCATCGGTTTTGACTGATTTATTGGCTGACATACCAACGCACAGTTCAAACTCTTGCCGAAATTCCTATCGGAACGAGAAAGGGACTGGATCCGCGTACGAAGTCGCGGGCAGAAGCTAGTCTAAAATAAAAATTCGAAGTCATGTTACATCCACCAACCCGCACTGCACCCGCGTGGTGGATTACGGCCCACCCCCTCTCACAGAGAGGGGGCCTGTGTCCCAGCAGTGGGAACATTATACGCCGATTGTGCTATGCTAATCTTTTTATGAATAGTTCAAAGAAATCCGTCCTACCTAGCTACCAACATCCGCTTCATCGCGCACCGACAAGCCTTGTGGGATTTACCTAACTGTACCTATATTATTATGTATTACATAATATTTAATTTACGAAGTGTTTCCAGTTTACCCGTGAATTCGTGGTTTGTAGCCAGTGTCAGTTTTCACACTAATTTTACAGAAATAGAGACCTCTGTGTGGTCTGTTTATACGGAAGGCGCTGATGGAGATAAAAATACAAGTACGCGTCTGACAAATGTACCTACTAAAGTTATTCTGAGCTAATTGATTTACACAAAAAAAAAGTATTTAAGTACAGTTCCTTGTAAAAGGGCTAGTAAGTAAGGGATAATACCATTTTGGTGGTACGAAATAGCCGAACTAATTTGTGGTTTAACTTCACGATAATTACTTATCCGGGGTCGGAGGGGCTCGTGGCTAAATAATAACAGCCGCACAGGTGGATCTAAGGTTAAGCTACGCTGGATCCGTGACCATCCATTACATATCAAGGTCCCCTCCGTGCCTCGAAAAGCACGTAAAGCCGTTGCTCCCGGCTGTCATTCGTAAATCTTTGACATTCTTAACGGATAGTCAGAAGCCCAAAAGTCTGGCATCCAGTCATATCAAAGAGTATCGTGTTACCCAGTAATTGACGACATAGTTGGCGCAGTGGCTGAGCGATCGACTGCTGCGCTGCGTGTCGTGGGTTCGATTCCCACACGGAACAAATATTTGTATTGCCCACAGGTAGTTGTTCCGGGTCTGGCTGTTTGTGTATGTGAGTTTAAATGTTTGTTAACGCACCCACGATACAGGAGTAATTCTTAATGCGGGGCAACGTATTTATAAAAAAAAAAATTGGATTGTGTACCGCCCCATATGAAACATAAGGCGACTGCCTATCTGACCTCCACGGGTAGTCTCCAGTGGTAGTCAGCTGCATCCGATTAAACTGAAACCTAACCACAATATGTTAGGAAAAAGCTCGACAAATTGATTTATTCCGGCTTCATGAGGGGTATACTTATAAGCTGACGAAGCAGCGAAATTACAGCAGATGCGTAATACCTAAGTAGGAACATCGACCTTGTTTCTAATGAAAAGTGTCGGAACAACCGTTGGAGTAGCGTAGGTGTCTATGGCCGTATCCGCTTTCCATCGGGCGCAACATAGACCAGTTTACTAACAAAATATCTTAGAAAAACATACATAATTTTCCGTCTGTCTGACTGTTTGACATGGAGACAATTCTTTCCATGTGCCTCCAAATGTCTATCAAAGTAAATGCAACTTATTTTCTATTCTATTTTACTAAACCTTGAGTATTCCAATAGCTATTAATGTCTGCCATAAAAAGTAAAGTAAAGGAAACCAAATGTCGTTCTCCGATGAAAATCTAATACACATAATTTACAAAAACTCAATAAATGGTAGTTTTTTATACGAGACCGTGAACTAAAAATAATATTTTATCAAGTGGTGGTGGGTAGGGTCGGATTTTCGTCGACGTATCTCATTTTAATCTGGGTGGGTATTTTTAAGTCGATAAATTTGGCCTGTCATTCCACATGTGGAGGTTTGGTGTGAGATAAGACTCAAGCCGCCTCTCGCTCCGATGCATAAGCCGTCGTAAAATATTATCCTGACCGAGACATTTATGGCCCAGCTTGAGATAGGTACCGTGGAATCATTTTTAAATGTACGTATATTATGTAGAATACCTACCTATTTGATATTGGATATATCCATATACCTACCTTCGTTGGTAGTATGAAACCACGTTGCAAAGATTTTATATAACTATCCTTGTACGAAGTACCTTCAAATCTATGTATCTACCTAGGTAGATAAGGTACATAAATACTTGGTAGGTGTGTACCTACCTGTGAACATTATTAAAAGTTAATTAAGTTTGATAATTAATATTATAAACGTCGATGGTAATTTTATGATGATGTTTATTGCCCGTATTAGGAATTAGCTATAATTAGTCGATTTATGGCACTGCAGTTTATATTACTAGATTAGGTAAGAACCTGTGTACATTCATGTTGACTGGTTTGGTATCAATTACTTAGTTTGGTAAATAATATGATATTATTATGTATGGTAGCCAAACTCTATTGCAAACATGATTTCAATATAGGTAGGTTCTATTAATTCCTACAAAAAATCATTTAACTAAAATGAATCATTTATTTGATGCTTTCAATACTAGTTCGTAGTACTGAGGACATCATATAAATTATTCATTTTGCCGTGTATTTGATTTCCTAATTTATTATTGTGATCTAGGTTTCCCGCAGAAAGTGAATTTCCGCAAGTGGATAAATTATATTATCTATTATATATTTTTTTGCAAAATACTGAGAAAAACATCGCCACCACCACCACCACCATCACGCGCCATCGCACCATCGTCGAAATGACGTGTCAATAGTTTTCTGTGTAATAACACAGAAAATGATTGACACGTCATTTGTTAACAGTTTCGTCACACAATAGCTAGAAATGCCATATTTTTTGATAAATTGCAACAAAATACCGCGTCAGTGGGATCTCCGGGTGCATTCATCACATCGGCTATCATTCGGCTCGTAAAACTTCACTAATGTCCCTAGTAATGTCCCTTAATACTTCGCTTGCTCTATATCTTTATTAACAATTCACTCGCGATAGATTCTTTCCATTCAAAAGCTTTATGTCCCAAGTTACGACGTCCTTACAACTTTCCTTTTATCCCCAACTATTTTCTGAAAACACTGTTTTCTTTATGCGATTTAATACGCCATATTTTTGTTAAGTGACTCCGTAGGTATGTAACAAAGTTGCACATAATAAAGGGGATAAAAAATATAAGTGCGCGCATAACTCTCGCTCAAAAGACGCTTCATATAAATCAAGTATGTTTCTGCCTTTTTGCTTCGCTTTAAAATGGTTTTTCTGTTCATATTTTATTATCACATTTTATTAATAAAAGTGTGAGTTTAAGGGCATGTATTGTGAGTAAGAAATTTACTTTGTAGACTTAATTATGTGTCAGTTGTAGGTAGCTGCCTTTAAATACGTTTGAGTAACTATAAAATAAAAAATCGATTTGGTTTCTTGAACATTACTGCTTATATACATATATTATATTATTTCAGTGCATATAGCGTAAATATGGTACTTATATTCATTCAAAGAAAATTAAGAAAATTTTAATGTTATTACTTTTTTGTCTTTTTACCTTCATCGGTAATTTAAAAAGTGAGCTCATAAATAAAAAATAACAGACCATAGATTAAAAAGCCAAGTTAAGTTAGCTGTCTATAATTAATTCGCCAGCAAAAAAAAAAGCAGCATAGACCTCATAAGATACAAAGGCGTCCATCTTAATGGATCGGAGTCGAAGGCGGGGTGGGGCGAAGATTTATCTTTTCCAATACGGTGTGGGAATGCTAGGGTCTGTTGCGAAGTTGCAAGCTCATTTAAGCTCCGGTCACACTTAGTTACTTGCTATGAAAGCAATCGAGCGAGCATTCGAGCAAACTTGCTTGAACTGACACGCTAGACGCTGCGACTGAAAGCCGCTTGCCGCAAGTGAAATCAACGCATATACATGTCTGAAGTGGACACACAACCTGTCATGAGGAAGAATAGTGATGCTACAACGCCTACACAAGTAAACTTTGAGAATTTGTTACCGTCTTCGGTAACTAGGTCTTCGGTAACTAGGTACGGGCATTCACTGCGATTATCCATTTAGGATGAGGTCCGATGGACGACATTCTTATCCTTGTAGCACCAATCATATCGCCTGAACCGCACCAGTTTTACTAGCGTTTGGCAGTTTTGCGTGGATGTTACCTACACATATTTTCCCCCAAGATTTTCTTTTTGCGTTTGTGTTTTTTTTAACACCATCTTCACCGCAAATAAGCTATCTTGTCTTTTCTTTTTTTTTACTTCGCTACAGAAGTGGAAAGCGAGTTCATTCATTTCCGAGCAAACTCCGCTGTAAACTCGCTTTGTGTGAACGTAGCTTTACAGGCACACCACCGTTCAAGTGGCTTTTATTTATGAAGACACGCTTAATCTAGTGAAGTACTGCGGTGAAAAAATTAATGAACTCAAACTTCAGCCAGCCACCGACATGTGTTAGGCTTGGGATGTTTTATAAAAAAGTAGATCGCTTTTTAGATGATTGAAGCTTTTAACTGGTCTGTTATTAGGTGTCTATAAGGCTGCCTGTTCTCATAGAGATAAGATCATAGTAAAAATAACGTAGGTAATGCAGAACGGGGGAATAAATTAGGTTGGCATAAAACTTGCAGCTTACGTGGGTCACAAAATGAGTTTTGAGATAACTTTATTCTCATAGGAATACAATAATTTACTTACACGAGAATAATAAAATGCAAACTTAATACCTAAATGCTACTGAAATACACAGGATGGCAGGGATGTCGACGCGCAGCTTGTACCAAGAACACAGTACATGATTCTGAACCCTTCTGCGTTGAAATTTATCGTCGATTGTTTTAAAAAAAGGTGGGTACTGTACTTTTGGTCGTAGGTAATTAAAATTTATAGTTAGCTCGTCGATGTCCTTAGGCTGCAAGCATTTACCGCCATCCACCTTCACCAGAGAAATAGGTAGGTAAAAACTCTGTTCCTATTAAACTACTATCCTCCCTATAAACCCGTAATAAAGCTCTCAGTTCATATCTATACCACGCTCAACTTAGCTAAAACAAGTGCAGAACCTACCCTAAAAGTTACATCAACAATCACCTGGCAAACGATGTGGCGTAACGTTCAACCCTAAACTTAGCCCACAACCACCATTACGAATGACCTTAAACCCGAAATCGTTCAATCCGTCGACCGTTATAGTCCACTCATTGCTGCCATAAACTCATTAAGCCACATAACCGACCAATCGAGCTTTCCAATCATGAAATTAAAATTACGTCCCCTTTATTGCCAGCCGTTACGAGCTGCGAAAAAAGGGGGCATAAATAAAAAAGGGGGGTATAAATAACACACCTTCGTAGCAGCACGCGAAGCGAACCCGAGAATGTTGTCGTAAATTATACGCTTATAGCCTCGAGCCCGATCAATACCATTCATTAACGAAAAATGTATCGTTCCGATGTTTCTCGTATCGGTCGTTTGCGGTTTTTAAAATGCTTTTTGGCGTAATGTAAGAATACGGAGTCGTAAATAATGACTAAGCAGGTATTATCTTTACGATCTGCCTTTTTTCTTTGGTCTTCGTGAACTGTAAATCTTTTTCGGAAAAACAAGCAAACTGAAAACACGACGTTGAGGTAAATAAGAAGATACTTTGGTTCTGCTAGTTTCAAAACAATTTTCCAAAGAACAAGAGTCTAACATGCAACAGAGTCAAAATTGCATGTACCGAAATCGTCGCCATAGAATAAGTTAATATAAGGCTACGGTTAGATTTACAATTTCCAAAATTCATCGAAATAAGCCCGTAGAACAAAACGTCATGTACCTTTTATTAGGTATATGTAAAGGCAGATAGCGGACGTCGGAATCCTCGAGGGGAACCCGGGCCGATCGATGCAGCTCCTCTAGAGTGCTCGGCTTTCTGCAGTAGATCATTTATTTGTAAAGTTCCAAGAAGGTTTCTAGTGCAGTTTAAAGTTGTGTTAGTTTTTATAGGAAACATTTTAAAGTCAGATACGGTATTTCACCTTAGTGGGTAACTACCGGGTTTTCATACATCTGGCGATAAATAAAACGTTTACCTTCATATGATAAGTGTTTTAAGAATAAGAATAATATATTTGTTCAAAAATATATAGACATTTAAATAATATGGTGTTACACTCTAATACACTTTATTCTATGATCTGGGCCCGTATTCCCGTAATTTAAAACGTTCAAAATCTAGTCGCAGTGTCATATCGGCGACAAACAAATGTCAAAAACTTGTCAAAATGTATGGAAATTTGACGTTTTTTTGACAGATTGAGATTGAGATCAGACTGTGAACGTTCTTAAAATTACGAGAATTACCCCACAGATATTGAACATCTATATATACATTGAACATGTATATATCATTATTGAACTAGATATAAAATATCTGTATTTCAGACATCAGCGCTCTTCCAGTGTTGGAAGCGACACTTAGAAATTAACTTTGTTTGACGTCTATTCACATCTAAAACACATTCGATCAAAAAGATATACCTAATAAAATTATATTAAAATAAAAGGAAGTGACCAACGTAGGAGAACAATCTTATATTAGTTGTATAGTAAGTAATGCTGTTGTGAGTTTTACGTACCTATAGCCCTACTATTAGCCCTACGTTATCTGGCAAACAATCCCAGAAATACAAAAGTTTACCTAGTCACGTTAGGTTAGGCACAGTTAAGGTTCACTACGTCGTTTAGACAAGCACCTATTAACAGTACACGTGCGAGTAGGCAAGAACATTTTATCTTTATTTTGATGTTAATGTCGCCTTTATGTACGTGTCACTCAAGTATTAGCTAACGGCTTAGTTTCGAAAGGGGTGTTACAGGAAATGCTGGGGGAGATAAACGGGGATTTTATCGCTAAGGCACTAGATACGTAGGGCCAACATCGCGACTACGTACAGCGAAGATATAAACGACAAACGACAAGCAACAAAACCCTTAATTTGCATTTCAGATGTCAGATTGTGGAGCAAATAAAAGACGATCAGTCGTGACAAAGGTCGTTGGCATTCGAGACGTTGGAGCTTTTTCAATGCAATTGTACCAATTAACTTGAACGGACGAAAGTGAAACTCACAAAACCAGGCGGCATCGGCACTCGGCAGCGTTTTTTCTCGGTAGATTTACATATTTATTGGGGCACATTTTATGGAGGCAGCCGAAAAAAAACCTTCGCTCGTTTAATGGACAAAAAGGGTGGCTTCGTGTATATTTATTTTGTCGCATCCTTTTTTACGTGCGAAAGGACGTGGCTGTGTATTTTTTCGGCACCGACGTGGCACATTTGGCGACGCACTTTGCATAAAAATATTGGATCGTAAACTCTATGCCGTTCCACGGAATCGGGACGCATGTGTGGCAAGAAAAATATTGAAATCATGCTGAAATAAGGTTTTATGAAGACAGATACGACGCGAAGATTGAGATATGAATGCTTTATGGAAAGGTGTTCGCTATTAATAATATTATTTGTGCACCTGCCATATAAGAAACCGATGAAACTGAGAAAATATATAACCAACCGACTGAATTTACTGAGATTGTGGTGCGTATAAAATAGGCAAACGTTACTTACTTATGCAAATCGGTTCTTTTTATGTATAGTTCGAGGTAATACGAAGCAAACTGGTTTGAAGGAAATAGAATACCCGCGGAGGCACCTAAGGCAGGTTGCTCACGCAGGAACCCCTGCGTAAATTAATGCGGCTGCTTCATAAATTACCCACTCACATTAAGATCACCGCCTTAATCTGTAGCATCGCATCATGAGACCAACTGTAGGCAGTCGTTAATGTATTTTGTTTTAGTCTTTGTTATTAAAATTACTCGTATTTTATGATAGCCCGGGGAACGTATCGTTTTCATCACTAATTTATGCCTTACACTCCACGTGATATGGCTCGCTTTTTATTATTTTCAAACATGGGTGGGCCAAAACTTTGCAGAACGTTATTGGAGCACTTTACGCTTAACTGTTTATAAATATTTGCTTATGTTCCTTTGCGAATTAAGAGATGAATCTTGCGTTTGTATAGTACCTAGTAAAATCATTTCATATCGAAATAAGGTGGTAGTAGAAATTTTCCCATTCGGTACAAGAAAATATACCTTTTTTTGTTTTCTATGGCAATCCTAGAATGAAACTATACCTACCTACTTTTATACCTACATTTAAACTACTTTTTAGTCGAAGAAAGATGAGAAAAACCAACCTCAATAGAAATTAGAGGTCTGTCATCAACTCCTTCCACAATATAGAGCGACTAAGTAGCAATAGTTAATGGCCGAGCGCTAATCTGGTACATTTACACCGGCCATATACCCGCGACTCACGACGGACGATGGCACTCCAGGAATGCACCCAGTAAATCATCAGGAGAACACTAAACCAGTTCTTTAGTGCCCCGTGAGCTTAGGGCTGGCAAGGAGGACAGTTACCTTAGGATTATTTGATTGGAGTTTAACACTGTTCCTCAGTTTTGGTTTCGAACTCTTCTGCTTTATTCAACGAACAACTGTAATAAACTTTAAAGGTAGGTGAAGGCACGAAAATCAGCAGTTTTCCATTGTAATCTGGTTTACGTGGTCAAATAAATCGCTCCAGAATATTATATATTTAATTTTGCTGCTGCTTGTTTTAGTTATAGTACTTAAAAATCCAAACTAACTAACTAACTAATCCAGGCTAAGCGCAGGGAAAACGTTAGACAAATGAAAATATGTATGCATCATCTAACAAACTCCTTTCCTCAGTGTAGAAGCAATTTCTTTTACAATCGACAACACTTGTCCAAAAACAATGCTTACCGTACTGAAAATCTAATTTTCCATTTCTCCAACCCTAAAGTGACATGAGTGGTGGTGTATACGACGATATTGTTAGTCGTAAACTTGTAATTTTGTTGTAACTAAATCCACAGGCCTATCCAACACGCCGTTTTATCTAAAATGCTTTTAAAGTGCTAAGATGTCTACTATCTATAACATTAGGGTATGTCGCGTGAGTGCAAGCGATAGGGTTGTCTAAATAAATATATTGTCGTGATTTGTTCCCTGTATCTAGTGTCATAAAAGTGTCTAGTGATCGTCGGCTCGATTTATTGTTGTTATGCTTTGTGACTGTGTACCAATGTTGTTTCTAGGTTAGATACATACCGTTGTAAGTTGGTGTTATTTTTTAAATATGGCTGGTAATGGTATGGTCAAGTAACTAACTTACGCAAACGTATATAAATAATAAGAAATAGTCACGTAACACCTACCTAAAGTTTATCGATATAATAAAATACGGATTAGTCTTGAGCTTGAGCATTATATTCCCCGTATCGTAATACCCAACTAAACCTAATCAATTTAAAACGACTACTCCACAAGATTAAAAACTCCAAGAAAATTCCTTGGTGTTCATTAATCAGTGGATTAGATACTCGGATTATTTACGAGCAAATCTAAAACGTACGGAATTTAATTTCATTAGGGGACTTTAGTGGCACCATGTTGTCACCCGCTGCGCCGGGGCAGGCATGCCGGCGTATTTCACCCAGCTGTCAAGAGCCAACCAATCGCAAGCGAGCATCGGCCGCGCGTTCCAACTTTAAAAATGGTGGAGATAATTTCATTGTATATTATTTGTGACAGGTCGTTATTTTGAGTTTTTATCGGTTCGTGGGTTCAATATTTCTTGAAGATATCTTTGGTCGATACATTCGGTTCAAGTTTTTGTTATTTTTTGTAGTTTTCTTCTTCCTACATTCTTAGGGTAGTGACAGCTAGTCGATAGGGATCTGGTATTACAAGGTGGTACTAACTTAACTTTATATCTTGGAAAAGGTCGTTCTTCGTTTTTCTTACTCAGTCTGCTGTGAAAATTTTCCAACGGATATCTTTATTCGAGGAATCATTTTTGACAATTTTACAAAAGAAAAACTTCAAAAGTTAGTTTTTTACGGATATATGTCGTTGGAAACGTCAGAGCTTAATTAATTAGTATTAGTATTAAGGTCTTAATCTAAATGATGATAATGTGGACCTATTCTAGGTAGGTAGGTATTTATCAAATACTTAGCGCAGGTCGTAGCGATTGCTACGAACTGTTCTATTTAAAAATAATATCGATAGAAAATTTTGTTGTTAATTGCATATTTTTTGTATTTAGTTAGTGTTTAATTTAGTATCTAGCGTAAATAAGTACCTAGTTGTATAATAATTGTAAATAGGTAAGCATTTTTTGTAAATAATGAAAATTTAAGTAGGTAGGTGTAGCCCTATAGCTGATTTTCCTACGACACGCCTTACTTACCTACCTATTCATGTACCTACAGTAATAATATCCATAAATCTACAAGTATGCATAGCTAGACATAAAGATTGCCGTTCTATATATTTTCTCCCGGGCAAAGTCAACTACTAAAAACTTCCATAAAACAACAATTTCAAACGGGCCATTTCGCCCGAGAAAAACAGCATCCCGCTCGGGGGTATGGCGGAAAATGGGGGGAAAGAAGAGGGAGGGTCCAAAGTGAAGCCTGGCTGGTTTATGTCCCGGAATTACGACTTAGACGTTTCAAACAATAACTTCCCCCCATAAATACGAGCCGATTCCTTCACGCGTCATAGCGCAGATTGTTTTTCTTTGTCCCGCACCGAATTTTGGCATATAGAATAGATATTTTTATTTTATCATGAAAATTACTTCCTAGTTGGTTTGACTGAACTACAGACTCAACGCCTAAAGTCGAATAAATATTAAATAGGCCATCGTTCGTGGTACTAAATATTTCATACCTACCCTGTGCTCATAGTGTTCGTGACGAAATTGGACCGCGTCCGCATTATTCCCGCATCGCCAATACCAGCACGCGCTAGCCGATCTCAGGAATTTCCTATTTCCATTCGAGTGACCTCCGCCCGAGCCGAGCCCGACTCGCTCCTAATCTAGCAAACGTAATAAAACACCCCGTAATAAAAGCGCGCGTTTTCACGTATCCCGTAAAAATATGATAACATTCACGTACGAGCCACCTACCCAAGCACCTACTTGTACATAAACCTGCGATTTTTAATGAAACTCTGTTCACACATTCCGAATTTGGATTAACGTTTTCGTTTGCACTAATTAGGCAATTTGAAACAAAGAATTTTGATTGTGTTCATAAAATTTCTTTTTTTGTGGCCTACGGAATTCTACGTGGCAGTTGATTTGATGTAGCGGGTTTTATTTTGTAATACAGCCTACGTAGACAGCTTTTGTTCCCGACAACTATATACCTACATATACTCAATATAGCTACGGCTATATGTGTATGTGAGTTTATATGTTTGTAAACGCACCCACGATACAGGAGAAATTCCTAATGTGGGGCAACGTTTTTTTTTTTTAAAGAAAGAAAGAATACTTAGATATAAAAAGTGAATTAAGTAAGTAGCATATTGAAGCTGGAAAAGACAATAAAGATACACAATCATTATTAGCAGGAAAAACAATCTGTTCATTCTATTCTCACCGTGAAATTCCAAGGCAATTTTACTGCCAATAGGTTACAGTAGTTGGGTCGACCTCAGCCACAAGCTGTGTGTGGCTCAGGGCAAGCCATAAACACAAGTTCGCCTATCCAGATAACTAATGGAATTGCGGATTATATTACCGCAACCATGCTTACGATTAGACTTAGAATATGACCAGCAGGAGACATCTGACACCATCAAAACCGCACTTTTAGTGCGTCGTTAGTACCGGCTGCCTACATCAACCCGGAGTGCAGGCACCTGAACCGAACACAATTATAGTTTACAGATCTTGCTGGGGAATTGTTTTATTTTGCCGCCAATGCCACCTACAGAGCCTGCAGTTTAGTTTTATTTATTCTGTAGGAAAAAAATTGCCTAGTTATTTGGGTAACAAAATGAAAGTAGGGTAATTAATACCTATTGCTGTAACGACCAATGTTTTCATAAGTGTTCACGGTTGGCGCAGTGGTTAAGCGATTGACTGCTGCGCTGCGTGTCGCGGGTTCGATTCCCGCACGGAACAAATATTTGTATGACCTACATGTATTTGTTCCGAGTCTGGGTGTTTTTCTATCTATAATATGTATATATTTACAAAAAAAATGTATATAAGTAGTTTATCAGCCATCTTGTTACCATAACACAAGCATTAGGTTGCTTAGCTTGGGACTAGATGGCGCTGTGTGAAATGTCCAGGGATATTATTATTATTATTTTTTTTTTTTTTTGATGCTGAAATTAAAGCTCGATTTGCGATTTTAACA
Organism: Apamea sordens; assembly: GCA_945859715.1. NCBI lineage: Eukaryota > Metazoa > Arthropoda > Insecta > Lepidoptera > Noctuidae > Apamea > Apamea sordens. The sequence continues at coordinate 12,817,907 of OX243996.1, read as the reverse complement.
CCAGTGAGTTCCTACCTCTATATAAATATCGCTATAGGTATACACGGTCCTGTTTTCCATCGTCAGGAGGCGCCTAGACGCCCCTCCATAAAGGTGGATTAATACAGCCGAAAGCCCAACTTACTTAATAAATATAAAAGCCTTCTCCGCCCGCGATCGTAAACCGCCCATTGCGCTCCTCCAAGATTACTTATATCGCGACCAGGGAAATCAGACCCTTTGTTTTCATTATCGTCCCAAATAATATTAGCTTTTGAGGAAGGCTGAGGGGTCTTTGCTAAGTGGTCTTGCCATTATCAGCTCTATGTAGATTGCGCGTCGCTTGCCCGCCTTGCTTTCTCCGAGATAAGGTTTTATGGACGAGTGGAAGAAAGGATAATGTTCTTCCTTGATGTGGAATGGAATTGTAGGCCGCATTTCGGTACCGCTGTAAAGATAGATAAAGTTTCAGCTTTATTTATTGAAGACGTTTGCATTTTGGTGTTCTCTTTGTTCTCATTTAGACGTAGGTAATATTTTAAGAGGTGAATAGTTAATTACTTACTCCTTTGGTATAGGTACACAACTGACCAAAACCCATTATCTATCCTGATGTGTGATTTTCAGAGCTATGGAATGGGACTGTTACGTAGTTTTACCTTGCATTGGGAAAGAAGCTTCACCAACAATTTATTTATTTAGTTACTAGCTGCGCCCCGCAGTTTCAGCCGTATAAGTTTCAATCTCGTAAGAATATCGGGATAAAAAGTATTCTATATGTTAATCCTGGTTATAAACCATATGTGTGCTTAATTTCATCCAAATCCGTTTATTCGTTTTTGCGTGAAAGAGTAACAAACATCCATCCATCAATCCATACAAACTTTCACGTTTATAATAACTATTAGTAGGATAGATACTTTTCTAGCTTCTGTTCGCGACTTCATCATCATCATTATCAGCCTAGCCTTTTTCCAACTATGTTAGGGTCGGCTTCCAGTCAAATCGGATGCAGCTGAATATCAGTATTTTACACGGAGCGACTTTGTCTGCGTGAAATTTCTGGTTCCCTCGACCCACCCCCACGCATCGCATCAGCTGCCCTGGCTATAACTTCGTTTTCAGAAAAAAAATATTCAGAAAAAAGTGCGAAAGAACGCAAAGTCGTTCTTTCTCACTTTTTCTCTTTTTGCTCTGCTCCTAAGAGTCGGATCGTAGCGTGATGTTAAATAGCCTATAGCCTAACTCAAGAATTGGGCTATCAAATTCAAAAATAATTTTTCAAAACATCTGTTAGTTCCTGAGAACAAAAAAACTCTTCAGCTTTATTATTAGTGGTGGTGGTGTCAAAGTAAAACACATACCCAAGCTATATTTGCACAAGAGTTTACAACACAGGTCCTCTCAAACTGTTTGGTTCTTTCCTCAAAAAACCATCTCAAACATTAATGACATGGTCTGACCAAGATCATGTCTGGACTTTAAAAGAGACTGTGACGTCTGAGTTCGTTTCGGCCTTTCTTCTCAGACTAGTCAGATAGGAAACGCCGAACTCATCTAGTTTTAAAATATGATTGACGTGTAAAAGTGTTTGTACAAACCTACTTACAAAAATAAAATCATTTAACAATAGAAACAAAAGACTACAATAAAAGATAACTATCTATACACATCCAGTCATACCTCGGCCTCCTAACACCTTACTAGATATCCACAGAAGTGATATCAACCAACCCACGTGCCCACGCGTTTGTGACAAGGCTCTTGTAAAAAGTCGTAAAATTAGTAGAATTAACGCAACAGTGCGATCGATTAGCAGCCATGGTTTAATTGATCGCCAGCCCGTTATATATCACGTACAAATTAACAATAAATCGCGTAGGAGTCTTCTATTGATGGAACATGTGTTATCACACCTCTGTGTAGTTTTACTAATGAAGATTTGGATGGCTTGTAAAGTGGAAGATTGGGTTTAGGGAGATTTATAACGAAGACGTAGAGATGAAGTGGAAAAGACCTATAGTCTCTTTTACTTCATCAGTAACATTAACATTAAATCGGAAGGATCTATCATCCTCCGATTTTTTTTTTTTTTTTTAAATAAAGTAAAACTTAAGTATTACCAAAACTAATTTATTAGAGAGAGAAAAGATTAGATTTTTGGTATGTTAGTATGTTTGCAGTTACGCTTTGACGCTAAAACGGCGTAACGGATTTGGATTTGGCAGGCAACAGCTAGTCAATTATATAAATTTATACACGTCCACCACAATAAAGTCTTGCGCGGTCTGGCTAAACTTAGGTAAGTTCCACATTAGCAACTTTAATCATGGTTAAAGCTGTTTAAAATATGTTCGTGCCGATTCAAAGAAAAAAAAAATATCAGCGTTAAATGGAGAACTGACAAAGGCTGGTGTCAGTGTGCTTAATTGGCATCAAATCGAAAAACATTAAGTGCAATTTATCAAAATAATTGCCACGAAAAAAAATCGTCTACTACTCAGCTTCGATTTAAAAGGATTTTCATGTACAGAACGAGACCGAATTAATATTCTCCTCTTACAAATCTCGTGTATCTGAGCCAATAAAATTTATTTTTCAGTGCACTTATATATTGGCGGTAAGGCTCGGCGCACACCGTACAAAGTTGCGAGTAATTTATTGCTGGCTGGTTTATGGGCTCTGGGCTAAGTTCGCACATGCACCGCGCCGACACAACTTGTATAGAAGTCATAAATATCCGCTAACCCCTTCCATGAGGTCAGGTACGTATCTACATGCGTAAAATACGAGCTGTTTTGCTTTTCGCCGACTAGCTCTGAATTTTTTTGACGTTATGTCCTCGGCTTTATAAATAAAAGAAATCGCAATGCAATCGCGAAGTAGATACTAACAATATATATCATGAACAATAAAATTGTAATGAAAATAAAATACAGGTAAAAAAGCTTATGTTACGAGTTAACCACTACTTGATCTTCTATTCTTTTTCAGCGTCACTTTATTTTTCTCTGACCACCATAAACAGTAAATTATGAAACACTATCTATTCACAAACATCAAAATTTATTATGTAACGATTATTTCAATTAATAAAACGCTTTACGCCTACTTAAAGCAACTTAGTAGTAGTAGAGAAATCACCATAAAAATAACACTTAATTTCAGCTCGCAATTACGACGCCGTTAAAGGGCGGCTGCCTGTGGCCCGACACAGCCATTACATTACCTCCACACTTACCATACTCACATATCTACTAACTAGCCTATACGTTCTACACTTAGAAGCCGACGGGCTCGTAAAAATAAAGAATAGGCCCATTTACACGCGCAAAAGTGAAAAAATGAAACGTTTTCCTTGCGGCATGTAAAGCGGCCAGTCATTTCTTCGTTCGCCGACACTAGCTTATATTCTTAAAACACTTTTACTTAGAAAATTAGATCTGCGGTCGCTTTCACGTTAGAAGTTACCGGTTTATGTTAAAGATAGTTAATTACGTTTTAAATAACAAACTAATCATTCGCTTAGAAATGTAAGTACTTAGTTTACAGCCGGTGTTTATTTTTATGATTATGTCATGTTAACGTATGTTTTATATAGATCTGAATGTAATTATACCTAAAGATCGGTTATCTTCTCTGCTAACTGTTGTCGTTAAACTAAACTTATGATTAAATAGAGAGTTGCCGTCGGCATGATGTTTTCTTTATCCGTTTGATATCACAATGTGCTTTAAAGTATAGGAATAAAATTTTACACCTTTCTTATTTTAGTTAAGTATTGGTAGTTGCTTACTTCATCAGCTTTCGAATCAATGGCGGATATTATGTTATCTAGTAGGTATATCTAGTTTGTAAACTTTTTATCCTGAAGCAAATGATGAAATATTAGAGGAATTCACCTGAAAGGGAAAACCCTCATGACATTTTAGAAATTCTTAAATGTTTTTCGCCTTCAATTTCGTTTCAACTAAAACCAATTCCGTAAAATTGTTGGTCAAAGGAAATTTCTCGAAGGGAAATAAATTACTTCGCTAGACTTGGAACCTTCACACATTATACATATAAATAAATAAGTAAATCTCACATAGGCAAATAATAGACTGAGTAAACAAGCCCGCATAAGTTTTATAGTCAAAGTTCATAGTTAAGATAATAGCCACCCAGTTACCCGACATAATCTTTAGTAATTAAACGCACGTGTCACTTTATTAATGATTAATTAATCTAAACATTAATTAATTAAAGTTGAGGTACCTTCCTGACACCCTACTCGACGTGGGGGGCAGTTCCCCTTTGCATGCATAATAGGACCATCCGGTCGATTCTGTAAAAATCTCACCGTGAAAACTCAAGTGAAGTGAGCTTGATGTGAGTTGTCAGTATTAGGTATCAATCCCTAGCATTAGTTGGAATGACAGCTCACTCCACGCTCACTTCACCTAAGTTTTCACGGTGAGATGGTTACAGAATCGCACTGCTGGTGTCTATGTGTACTACATTATTAAGGGTCATGTGAACAGAATGTCTAAGACGTTGACATTTATCTAAATTCCCCTTCCGATCATCACAACATGTGACTTGCTTTTTTTCGACGAGGAAGGCTGGGGTACGGCCTGAAGAAGCTGCCTTTCGTACCCACTGTTTAGTTTATTATTATTAGTTATTATTGTCTTTTCTGTCATTAATAGATTCGCGAAAGTTATACAGGGTGGCAGGGACATCGACGCGCATCTTGTTAACTTGGATTCAGTAGGGTCCTACATGATTCTGAACGCCCGTGCGATGAAATTTTTCGTCGGTTTAAAAAAATAATAGCTGATCTATACTATTTGATCGCGTAGGTATTGCAATTTTATATAGAACGGCAGTGTTTTTTCTGATATACGTAAATTTTTTGTGTGTTGAATTCGCGGTTACAGTTTGCGCGTAGTTAGTGCGGTAGGTACTTAAATGTTAAGGGTCATGGTGGACAGAATGTCTAAGTCTTTGATACATTGTTTTTGTTTTACAGATGCAGCTTCCGGTCATCATCACATCACATGTGACTTGCTATTTTTCTACTAAGGCCAAGAGAAAGAAAAAATAATACAAATGGGTTCCATACTTACCAATCAGAAGCTGCCATTCCTACCCAGTTTTGAGATTATTATTATGTTTTATTTAGGTATATATTAAGCGTAGTTGTTTTTTCTTTAATTCATTCACGATATGTCATAGAAAAGAAAGAAAGAAAGGATTTATGGCAACAAAAAAAATATTATTATTATTATTCACGATATGTAATTATGCAGAAATGCCATTTTTTTTATAAACCAGATCATATATATTGTATTGGTTGACTATTACTAATATTCATTATACAGGGTGGTAGGGATATCGATCGACACGCAAACTGTATAGTTGAAATTTTTCGTCGGTTATAAATAAAAAAGGTTCATCCATGCTAAACGGTTGCGCCTCGATGTCCTAGCCACCCTGTATTTCTACAAAATAATAATGACGTGTTTATTTTTTTTCTGTGTTCTTATAAGCAACCTCAAAGCACCTGATGATCGATTTATAATGTACTTCCGTTATAAAAAGTTTTATATCGAATCGATTGACTTGTAATTCGTATACCGGTCATTAATTAAAATAGTGTGTGTGTTGTATATTATAATTAGATATAATTACCGGTATAACAGAAGAGTCATAAAATAGTTTGAAACTCAATTTAAATTATTCTAATTAAGTTAATGATTTAACGCTAAAATGTACTATTCAAATTAGGTTGGTACGCTACATTTTTTTATTCAAATAAATAGTAACGTCTTTGGCACCCCCTACTAAATATTTATGAGTGGGAATGAATGTTACGCCTGTACTGCATGTCAAATAGAAAACTGCATCTGAAGAAATTGATTAAAAACGTGCCTAAGCATTTTAATACAAGCAAATGCGTCGGGAACCACCCTCCTTATTTAGTGCCCTATCTATACATGCATACAAATAAATAAAATTTGAGTGTCTGTTTGTAATGTCAAAATAACAGCTTTCTACTATTTAAACGCATTATGAAAGTAGGTATATACGGCTCTTTAGTCAACTGAGGCCGCTAGAACTTATCCCGCGGGATGACCTGACTAAATAATTCATTTTAAAACATTTTTTTAATACTTTTTTTTTGTCTGTTTGTTCCAGCATCGCCGAAATGGTTGGACTGATTTTGACGGGACTTTCACAGGCACATAGCTGATTTTATAAGGAGTCACTAAGGCTACTTTAATTTCAGAAAAAGAATTAGTAAATAGATAAGTACATTATTGTTTTCTGACATCGACGCGAACAAAGTCTCGGGCACAGCTAGTTTCGGAAAGAAATGACTATCGCAAGAGTTCACGACTTTCATTGATTTTGGGGACCTACGTATGTACTTCTACATTTTGGAGCAACCCTCCTCCAAAACGTAGAAGTACATACACAGATATACTTTACTACCCAGTGAAATATATCTGTTTAATTTCAAGTTAAAATTGGCAAGGACTTTAAAGGTTCGTTTTTATTACTCTGTTTTTATGTGAGCAGGTACTTAAGTAAATTAAAATCAGTTTTATTGAGCTCCACAAAATATTTAGAATGATGTCAGACAAGTGAATTTGAATTGTTATCTATAATTTATGTTTTGATTTTTAATTGTATTTTAGATATTAAAAACTAAAGTCAAAAATATATTCAAATACCTACCTACTAGCTAGATACCTTTAGCACCTTTTTTCAGGTCTCAACGAGTTTTTCTTTCAACAAAATCGTAATAGCCGCTCACATAGCCTCTGTTCATGAATATTGGCAGGATTTTACTGGGATTTTAAAACGTTTTAACTGTTTTTTGTGAGAAAGGTAGGTACAATGAATCGACAGAAGTAAGGGCTATAAATGTCATCCTGAAAGCTTTGGCATAATCAAATCCCACTTAGGCCAACCTATCTACCTACCTACTTAAATAATTGCCTACAGAAGTAATTTTCATTTGACTCTTCACGTGACCAGAGGGCTGCCCTCTTTCTTGGCCAAAGAATCAGCATCGCCATACAACGTGGCAATGCTGCCAGCTTTTTGGGCACTGTTCTTGTTGACAGCGATGCGGACGAATTTTTTATGCCGTATGATTCTTTTGCTTCTGTATTCATATACATATTATTATGTTAAGGGTTGATTTTTCAATCGACAGTTAATTTTTATTCGTGGAATAAAATTGACGTCTGATGGATTTTGTATGAAAGAACTGGCAAAATTTCAAAATGATTCCTCCGATAAAGTTATCTGGCGTTGGAAAAATCAGCCCTTAGTCTGTCAGCGTATATTATGTACCTAAATATGTTAAATAAATATTGACTTGTACCATTTCGTAGTTAAAAGTAATTTAATACATTTAGGTATATAATATATACCTCGCAAGTTTCCTCAAGCAGGGGGATGCATGCACCCTCTAATGCGATCAAATAACGAAAAGTAACGGTCTCGATAACGAGGGCAATAAACTTTGTGTCAAGTCGACTGGCGGAATGTTTTCACTTGGCTGAGTGGGGACTGTGCTGACTCAAATCTCACGTCATTACTGGAAATGATAGATTATTAGAGATTTTATTGAGCTATGAGCTTGGATAGAAAAGATTTCTGCAACTTATAAAAGTAGTCCTGGCGAGGCGAATATAACCTAGCAATCTACTGAGCTCGTATGTTGCCTAAGCCATTAAGGGACCTACTTGTGTATTTACTACTATTTCATTCAATATTAAAACTATATACGATAAATAAAAATTAAATACAAACTAAAATATAGCGCCGAAAAATTCTTCCACATTATTATCGACTTGTAATGAGTCCAAAAGACTGGCGGCATTGTCATGTTACATGGCAATGGTTAACCTCTGGCCAAAATAAAGCCTGCATGTACTTAAAAGGTCACGGGAAGTGTCAAATTAGTTAAGAAGTAAGTAAGTTAAAATATGACCCTGTAATTGCCATTATTGCAATAAACCAGTCGACTTCGTGAGTTTTGTTTTCACTGAGACTGTGCTGAAAAAGATGAACTTAGCGTAGGTATTTTTAGAATAAACTGCTAAACATTACCTAGTCATGACATATCTAGGTAAGTACCTAGGTCGAAATCAAAATCAAAAGTCATTTATTCAAATTATGCTGAGAATCAGCACTTTTCGAACGTCAAAATGACAAAAGACAGTCCCCTAAAACACCCGTCCTTTACCACTTCCTAGTGCTTTCACTGGGAAGAAGAAGTGGCGCAACCAACTCCCCAGCAGCACATGTGATAGACATGCTTGCATTGCATGATATCTATGTCATAGACATGCCCAATATCCAGTGGATAAGATCTTTAGGTTCTAATAGGTCACTTGTTAGTAGGTAAGGTGCAGGACTATTTCTTCCACGAAGGACATTTACCATTAACAATATCCACCATAGCTCATCTCATACCCACATACATTATCTACCTACTTAACCTACCTGTAAAATAAAATAATTCAACACTTCATTATTTTTTCTCAGGTTTATTCAATTCAGTCCAACAAAGGAACGAGTGTTTTTAAGATTTCACTGCGGAGATAAATCGCCCTTCGCTTTTGTCCTTGTTATACATTCAACCCAACTCATGTCTAATTCCTTTTGCACCCCAAATCTTTTATCCTTTTCTCTCTTACAGGTAGAATTAGCTCCGTCTCGTTCTAGTCGTAAAAATGGCGGATGCTGCTAGTGCGGGGACGCAAGGGTGGGGGCATTGTTTCCGTAGGGTGAGTAGGGGTTGCAAAGTTCCTGTGAAATGAATCGGATTTTAGGGAAGGAGGGAAGCAATCAATATGAGAGTTAATACTGGAATGTGTAATGGAAATGCTTAGAAAAAAATACTATTACCTAGCCTTTAAAAAAAAAATCTCTTAGTGAAAGAAGCTGAAAAACCCATGAGCCAAGCCAAATGATTGCCATTTTTTCACTAGAAATATATCTCAGTATTTGGCTTTTTACATATCATTATCTTTCCACGATGTGTTAACCAATATAAAATAAACATACCTACTTACGCATTCAACTGTGTTTTGTTTTCTTTTACACTCACCACTAAAAATATACCTTCATACAACACCATACCAAACCTACCTAGATAGATCTACCTACCTATTGGTATAGGTATGTCCACAGCATCACATCTCGGCTTCGCAGAGGACTGGCCCGCATTTCCTCGCCCATTAATCCGTTGATTAGCGTGCACTAGAGGGGATTTAACGATAGCTTTCAGCTATGTAATTATACCTCACCACCGCTACCGAGTTATAGCCTCCTGGTAGTTAGCCCGTAATGGAAATGGAACTTGGTATCAACTTTTGTTTTTCTTTTCGTTAAGACAAGAATTTCTGTGATGCTATCTGTACCTACCTACCTATTGCTGTCTGCACAGGTAGGCAAGTAAATAGGATAGGGTGAGTTCACAAACTTAATAGGGACCTACGCTGCTAGGTTTTACTTGTTTGGGTTAATAGGTAGGACAGACGCCAGCACATCAAGCTACTGCTTTCTGTCAAATTTCTTTAATAGATTTTCAACCTTATCGCTAAAGCATTAGGTTCAAAGTTGTTTGGGAAAATTTGACAGTTTCGGGTAGCTTGATGTGCTGGCGTCTGTACACAATATTTTTACTTATTCCCATACGCACTACTTAATGTGCAAAGCTCTATGGTATCGGATATCTATGCTCTAGTATTTGATATTACTCCATTAACTGAACATAACCATCAATCACCAAAATCACAGATTTTGCTTTAGATAGATACAAACTTTCTTGACGGTGTAGTTTAAAAGAAGATGTAGTGACCAAAACTGAAATGAGTATGCTTAGATGGTATAGTCATGGAGTTGTTGAGAGAATGAATAAAAGGCGACTAACAAAATGTGATGGTGACGCAGATGTGAGTGGAAACGCCGAGAGAGGACGCCCTAGGAGGACATACAGGGTTATTTTTCAAAGACCAGCCAAATTTAAGGATGTGGTACACACGACTACACATCAAGCTATGCAATACCAGTATTGGCTGACCGTTCATTGTGAGATAATATCATACAAAGTGAGGCCAAGACAAACTGGTTTTGTATAGCTTGATGTGTAGCCGTGTGTACAGACCATCAAACTGAATAACTTTCTACAACGTGGGACAAATAGCGTAATCGCGAAAATTTTATCAACTGTCCCATAGAAAACTTCAAAGTTCCTATTCGACCTAAATGTATGGGACGGCTGAATTTTTAATCGCGATTACGATGTTGGTCCAACGGAGAAAGTTGTTCAGTTTGATGTTCTGTACCATATCCTTAAATTTGGCTGGTCTTTGGAAAATAACCCTGTATAGTGATCTTATAGTGATGATCTTCAGAAAGATCAGGTGCGTAGTACTCGCAACCGCGGCGTGCGGGCATGACCAGCCGGTCGATTCTGTAAAAATCTCACCGTGAAAACTCAAGTGAAGTGAGCTTGATGTGAGTTGTCAGTAGTGCCAATCCCTAGCATTATTTGGAATGACAGCTCACTCCACGCTCACTTCACCTAAGTTTTCACGGTGATTTGGTTACAGAATCGCACTGCAGATGTATGAACGTAAACGAGGCAAAATGAGTATGTAAGGATCGTAGCAGGTAGCGTTCTATAAAGTTTCTGCCTACCCCCATGGGAAGAAGGCGAGAGTTTATTGTATAGGTACTTACTTGATAATGATGTTCTATGCACGTATATCAGAAGTAAGAACCCAAACAGACCATAGAATGAATCATATCAACGTCCACCACCACAACTACCTACATAAATACGTAAATAGGAGATCACAATTTATGTCATCCAATTTCTTATTTAAATCAAATGGACTGCTATAATGGGGTCCCAAGTCCCATAGCCCTCACCCTTATCTGTAATGTCCATTCAACTGTGACCTCTGTTCCCTCCGAAGTGATTAAAATAGGGGAGGTCAAATACTTTACTCGTCTAATGCTTGCTATGGAACTAAAATCACGCACTGACTGACCCTCCTGATTATATTTGAAAGTGTGGAACGTTCCACAAACACCGCTCTATTATCAAAAGAGGGACCAAAAAGGTCATTGACACCCAGTTTCATACCTAAATCATTTACGATTCGTTATGGATGCAAAGCATGCAGGTAACTTTGATTGCATTATTATTTTTTTGCTTAGGTACCTACCGAAACACCATCAACACAGCAGATGCTAAAAGAAAAAAAAGGATAATATTGTAAAAAAAATTGTTGGTCCTAATTATTATTAGGTACTGATAAACACAAGCTTAAAGTAGTCCTAGATCCAACATGTAACATCCAACAACGCTCACTGGACCCAATAGCTGGATTACAGCCTGCTCCCTATCTCAAAGACGCCTCAGTCCCGCTAGCAGCGAACCTAAAGGCTGATTATGTGAAAACAAAAGCAATACACCAAAATAAGATCGTAAATTATAACTACGGACAGGCACCGGACGTTGTTAGAATATCCAAGTCTACAACTTTGCTTTTAACGCCACCTCCCGATAAAGCTTTGAGCTTTTTTCAACGCCATCTATGAGAAATAAGTTGAACTTCTATCCTATTACAGAAAGGTCTGTTGTAGCGACATCTAGTGACAAAGCACTGAACTTGTAACAATTCAACGTCATATTTGCAGTCCAGACGATTTATCCGAGCGATTTCAAGATGTGGTGAAATTGGAACTAACACAATTTTAATGTAATTCTCTCTATTGTGAGCTCTAAGTGGAAGAACATAAAAGTTAAAACAAACTAACCTTGTGTCTCGCTTAAATTCTTGTAAACTTTTGTATCGTTCATTATTACCTACCTACTTAGATATATTTTGGGCATTATGGCAAGATAAGCAGGCATAGTTGCACAAAAGGTATATCAGGCGGTATATTCAGTTACGAGGTTTCTTCAAAAATATAGAAACTACCTCTGAGACAAACCAAACGATTGTATTAAATCACATACAATTATGAACTCTACTACCATCAAAATAAGAAAGATTTTTCAATCGGTAATAAAAACGGTCCTGCCAAAACTTTTTTCTGGATGTATTCATACAGTCCGTGCCCACCTTTTAGTTATATTGCCTAAGTTTTACACCAGTCATAAGATCTTGAACAAAGTTAGCTTTATCTTTATCCTGAAAGGGTGAGTTGTAAACTTTATTTGGGTTATAATTTAAACGACAATGCACGTGATTATCGTTCGTTTGTTGTCACTAAACGCAGTCATAAAATGATCAATGGCAAACTGCTAAAGGGGTAAACAAAAGGATAGTACAGGGACGGAAGAGTTGCCAAGAGATTTTTAGATTTTTTTTAATTTGTTTTAAGTAAATGTTTTCATTTCCTTTAAATATATAATATTCTAATAGTTCAAAATTTTATTTGCATGTGTTTAATGAGAAAAACAGTATCTGGTGTTCTCATTAATAACATGCAAATTAATAAATCTCTAATAAGTAGGTACCTACAAGCTACCCGAAACTGTCAAATTTTCGCAATAAACCATGAACCCTAATGCTTTAGCTATAAAGTTGAAAATCTAAGTATTAAAGAAATTTGACAGATTGTAATAGCTTGATGTGCTGGCGTCTGTACCTACTTACTTATTAAATTGTTATAGATATAATATACTATTCTATTTATAGAACCTAACCTAACAATATTGATTATTTTAATTACCTATATTAATATCAATATTGTTAATAATCTAGGTATTGTAAAATAATCTAAGTTGCTTGGTATATGTACGCAGATTTTGAAAAATTAAAGAAATATAAACCTTACTTCTTGATGACAAAGTTCATTTTCTATTGCAACAAAATTTGCTTTATGTCCTTTTCCTTGCCTTGGCCTATCTTAAAATACCTAATTTAGGCAGTTTTATTAGCAGAGCTGGTATCGGTATAAAACGCAGTTTTCTAAACTGTTTTATCATATTTTTATTTTGTGTATAAATTCTGGAGATCCAAATTCGGCCCTGTAAAGGGTCCTACATAACACGTTTCGACTTAAAAATTTAATTGTAACAAAGTTGTGCTTTTATTGCAACATAGGTGCTTTATTTACTTGCACGATTCTTCGTATGTAAGTCGTGTTTGAGTATTTTTAGCGAACCAGTCATTTAACAAACCGTGTCCGTGCTAGGCACCTCTTTAATAAAACTTTTGGATGAAAGTCTTTAAAGTATTTGGTGCTACGATAAAGCGAGGCCCTTCGACTTCGACACCAGCTGAAACTAGGGTTGTGAATGTTTTTTAAAAGTGAAACTACAGGGTACCTGCTAAAAGGTAGCACATACCTACCTATTCCTAGCGACCTATCAAAAGTGAATGCCTAATAAGTGAAGATTTTTATGAAAAAGTGTAGTAAGTGTAAGTTTTCCTGTATTGATGCTGCTGGGTTTTTTGTTGCAAGTAAGTTTTATTTATTTACAACTAGCTGCGCCCCACGGTTTCACCCGCATAAGTTTCGATCCCGTGGGAATATCGAGATAAAAAGTATCCTATATATTAATCCTGGTTATAAACCATCTGTGTGCCAAATTTCATCCAAATCCGTTAAGTACTTAGTTTTTGCGTGAAAGGTTAACAAACATCCATCCAACCATCCAGCCATCCATACAAACGTGTTGAAAATTTTTACAATGAATAACGATGCGTTAGTTTAACGAGCAAGTTAGGTATGTATTCGCCATCTTTCTGACGACATTTAACGAGGGGGTGATTGGTTTCATTTAAAATATATTGTTTCCATACCAACAATATATTTTAAATGAAACCAATCACAGTCGAGGGATTAGTATGATGTAGCGTGTGGTATTGTTTCTTGTCTCGAGATGCGTTTATGGAGCAGGAGTTCACAACAACAATTTAGGAGTACCTAGGTGTGCTATGTTCCATACCCATTGAAGAAATCGTACGTAATACGTACCTACTAGTACTTAGTACGTTATTATTTATGTATTCATACCTACCTAAAGTATAAATAGCACACCTACTTACTTAGTTGATAGTTAGGTATCTACAATGTTACTTTAAATTGGCTAGCTAAACTCCGCAGCCGCAATGGAAACTTATCGATATCCAAACACAACAAAAAATAACAAGTTTTTTTTTTAAACTTTGTCCCACACTAGTAATTTCCCCTGTATCGTGGGTGCGTTTACAAACATTTAAACTCACATACACAAACAGCCAGACCCGGAACAACTACTTGTAGGCCATGCAAATAGGTATTTGTTCCGTGCGGGAATCGAACCTGCGACACGCATGTGTGTTGTGATGTGTTGTTTAGTCATCGACCGCTGTTAGTGCTGTTACTTGAAATATATGTTGAGTAAAACAGTTTTCTAATGTTTTGTCTTATTTAAATATCAATACCCATCACGATAACCCCACAAAAAACATCAAATTTAAGTACCTATTTATGTTTTGTTTTATCATGTTTTTATAGATATCGATACCATCGCGTGTGCAAAGTTTAGCTAGCCAAGTTAAAATAACCCTGTATATTCAATGAGAAGGCAGACTACCAAGGTTTACGGTACTACGAGAGAGATTTACCTACCTATAATTAAGGCACAGGCAAGAGTAGGTAAGTACCTATCGAACCGTTTGAGTCCACCTTGTTGTAGGTATTATCTACCTACTCACTAGCTAACTAATAATTTTAAAACACTGGTCCAAATAAGGTCATCATTCATCCCAAATCAAACTACACAGCAACTTTAAAAAGCAAACAAAAAGTTGCTGCTTATGTTTCGATCAAACTATCTCCAAAATATTTCAACCAATCACACAACAGGAACGCTCAAATATCTTACCAACTATCGATGTCGTCCGACAGCATCGTGGCAGCACTGTAATTTAGGTGACAACAAATTCGTCGGCCATATTGGATCGTGCTTTCGAAAGCGCATGTGCGTAGAAAGCGCGGGGCAAGCAGCGAATCAGAGGCGTGAATCGTAGCGGCCATCGCTGCAAAGGCGGGCACACACGTCACGGAGCGCATTTCGAATGAAATTAATGATCGAAACGTGCGAGGGTTTGCTCCAGCCGACGAATATGGCTGCGTTGCAAGAATTAATTTATTGAAATCGGTATTCTGTGAGTCAGATCCATCGTTCTGTAGATTAGGTCTGATAATTTTGCAGTGTACGATATTTTCTTGGAAATCTTTTCACATAATTACGAGACATAATTATTGTTGTCATTTGGGATTTTGATACCTTGGTCATCATCATCTTGCCTAGCCTTTTCCCAACTATGTTGGGGTCGGCTTCCAGTCTAACCGGATGTAGCTGAATACCAGTATTTTACATGGAGCGACTGCCTATCTGACCTCCACAACCAAGTTACTGGGTAATACGATACCCCTTGGTAAGACTGGTTGTCAGACTTTCGGGCTTCTGACTACCCGTAACGACTGTCAAAGATCCACGAATGACAGCCGGGACCAACGGCTTAACGTGCTTTCCGAGGCACGGAGGGGTCTCGGTATGTAAAGATGGTCACCCATCCACAGACCAACCGCTGCAAGCGTAGCTTAACCTGACCGATCGACCTGTGCGGCTGTTATTATTTAGCCACGGGCCAGGGCCACGGATTTTGATACCTTGGTGGTACCTAAAAATAACCAAATAAATAAGTATTATTTTCTTAGCTTTCATTCTACTTAATTATTTGCCATCTGAAAATGATAACCTAATAAAATAGGTACTTAGTTAGATACAAACTCATAATTATCGTTCAACCCACTGAAAGAAAACCTGGGGGTCTACTCCGAAGTAGTATCGGCCGAATGTTCGGCCGTTTCCTGCTACGAAGTTACTATTTGGTTCGATCGGTTCCGATCCTACACTCCTACACTCTTTCGAATATTGACTATGGTCCCGACCCAACTGAGCCAATCCGAACTTTTTTCGCATTTTTCAATAATATTCGGTTCGGCCATGTGTCGGTCTGATCCGAACATTCGCACTTTGCACTTCGGAGTAGGCCCCCTGTGCCTGCCCTAATCCGATTCCCATAGGAGGCAGACATAAAAAAAATTACACACCGCACTAGAAGTTATCTTAGACATGAATAGAATGATACAAATACAACGAACAGACAAATTCTATATAAGCGATCTGACGTCTGACCGGATGAGTGCACATGACGCAACCAACAAGAAACGATCGAACTGAAAAAAACTACGTTCGAACTATTAATAAATTAAGTAGATAAGTAGTAGTAAGTACTTATGTGTGGTAAGTAACTATTTAGCACTGCGCTACGGCCGCCAATACTGAGTAAGTACGTGGCTATGAGTGGGTTTTTATAGAATCAATCGAATCTATTAAGTACCTTAAACCTACATAGCCCTAGCTACTTATCATTACTTAGACATAATAGGTAAGTTTTTTATGAATAACTTTCATAATTTAATTTTCGGATATTACCTACACGGTACAGTCACGAGCACCAATATGTCAACATTTGGCAACTTTCAATTGCGATTTTTTCGTGAAATAACGAATGCAACGTTGAAATACGACACATTATATAAACCTATGGGTTCGAAAATGCTATGTTCGTGACAACATAAAATTTCATTAAAAAATAAAGGAGTACCTAAATTGCTTTTGAAAAAAGCCGAGTGTATACGTACTTTTGTTCGTGACTGTACACCCTCTAGTTCCAAATGGTCACCTACTGCAGATGTGTAACCGGTGTAACCAGTGCTACGAGCCGGTACGAATTTGAATGATTGCATTACAGCTTTCTTGTTTCTTCATTAAGTTCTTATAGGCACGCGCATGCATTTTGGCGAACCACTCCGCAAACGAAACGCAGATGCACTTTCGTGCATTTTGTATGAACCATCGCACACTACAGGCGATTTTTACAATAAGTACCTACCTCCGTTTTGGTACGGTCTGCTCAAATGTGGACAGCCACATTGCACTGGAGTGGAAGCAGTTCAAATTCAAAATTTAAATCTGTCTGAAACGATAACTGTGTTGCGGCGCGGTCCGACGCGACATCTACCTAATGTGCTTTGCCGCAATTTTGCAATGCAGCGCGCTGCGGCCCGACGCATCCGTAATGTTTGCCCGATGCATCCGTAATGTTGTGTCCAACACTACAAGCTGCCTTTTGCTTAACAAGTGATGAAACAGGAGTCTGAAAGATATCTTTGGTCTAGGATTATTCATCGAGATTCTTTCGTCTCGAATAGTATCGATGAAAATCCGATTCAAGGCATAAATAGGTATACTTAATATCCCGTACGATACTTACGTTATAGATACGTCAGAAAATTAGAAGCTCTATTAAGCATAATTATCCTACATTTAATCATTATTAAGTAGGTATTTTACCTACATTATTATCAAGTATTTCGATACTCAATATTATGACACGCAGCTAGTCAGAAATTCCATGAAATGGATTGCCACTCCTCTCTAGGTATATGCCTACGTAAGACTATAATAATTATATGCTACATATAGCCTAGGCTTACTTACGCATGTGTGATTCGCTTTCGTAGGGGACGCGCGGCGCGTAGCTTCGAGGGATAGCATTATTCGTTGCCTTAAGATGCCGCTCTGAGGTATACGAAGCAGAAGAATGAATAATAGTTAAAACATAAAGTCAGTATAATGTATATGACTGTTTTTTCCACTGAATTATGACCGTGCTACGCTCTCGGTGCTACGCGCCGTGTCGCTACGAGATTGAGTTACACAAGTGTGTGCTAAATGAAAGCCATTTTTGTATTACTTTGACGTACTTCGTTATACCTACATCTGAAAAATGCAAAAAAGCGTGTCATGCGTATGCCAAGATTTTCGGCAACTTTCACATAAAAGAACCTTCTAAGGTTTATCTATGGTTCTATTCTTTCCTCGAGCAAGGAGAAGAGTCATCTTACCGCCCTGCAGTCACTTCCTAAGTAGGTACCTAGATATATTTTCTTTTAATTTCCAATCCGACGACGTGACAAAACTGAAATCTTAGGTAAGCGAAAACATTTTTCCTACCAAATAGTCAATTATCAACATAAAAAAAATTGTCAACAAGCAACCTAAAAAGGTGGCAAACCTAACACATTATTTAAAAGTAAAGGCCATAATTAATCAAAAAAATATAAGATGGCGTAAATAAAGTATGATTATATTAAAGAAAAAAGTTTAAATGGCTTTTTAGATTATTTTATAGAAAATGGCCAGTAGTTAGGTAGGTAGGTAAGCAGGAATTTACTTACGTTAAAAAGTTTTTAATGCTTTGTTATAAAAGGCTGCTTTCACGTTGATTGGAAAAATACGAATAGATTTTAATGAGTAGCTAAGTATTTATTTGTTTATTTTTAATTTCTACTAGATACATTAGATTTATTTCTACTAGAATGTTTAGAAAGAGATAATAATTTGAGCGTGTTTCACAGGTCAGGAATCCTTTTAAGAGATTTAAAATATCAACGTTTATGCAGATCTATCGCTGTACAGGCGAATGTACTAAATGAGGATATCGACAAACGAATCTATATCTTGTGTAGCGAATTCAAAACTGTACGTACCTACTGTCACCAAAGGAGATAAGTAACCAGGATCGTCGAATATAGTTGAAGTTTAGTAAGAAACCGATGGATGTTTTAGAATGAAATTTAATTTGATAAATGATCTGTTCGCTTTCTATTAATTAAATTAAATTTCATTCGAAAACTTTCATCGGTTTCTTACGAAACTTCAACTACCTATATTCGACGACCCTGGTTACTTATCTCCTTTGGTGACTGTACATTGAATACCGGTCTGAGAACGATTCTAATGCAGAAAATATAGTTTTTAGAATTTTTGTTTGTTTATTTGATTGTCTGGATGTATTTTCCAGCATTACGCAAATACTACCTGATAATTCTATTCTTTCGCATACTAGACTGGTCAGTAAATAGGCTATAAATTATCACGTTATTTCCTATGAGGGATGAGCAATATTGCATTATGTAAACATATTCTTGTACAGTTTATGCAAATTGTAAGCAGACGAGGCAAGGTTATAATATTGCAGATAGTTACAGATTTAACATTTTAAATTATTGTAATAACTTTTATAATTTCTTTTATTCACTTCTTCTTACTTTATAATCATTTTTATAGAGCTAAGCTGTCAATCATGATATATTATATTTAAGAACGGCTATTTTATTCAACTTTGAAAAAAGAAATTAGCTTTGCGGATAGCCGTTCGTCAGGAATAATCTGCAAGGATGCATCATTCAATGAATCAGTGTTGTGCCATTAGGTAGTAGGCATATGCAGGAACGCAGGCGTTCATAAAATCACTAAAAACTTCGCAAGCAATGGAAAGTTGCTGCTGAAGGCTGCGGGTGTCGACCGCAGTCACACGACCAACTGTATCTACGTCGCTTGCTCCCGCGTCACTAGTCCTGACTCCGTCAAGGAAGTTTTATTAAAATTTTACTGCGTTTTAGGATATTGTGGTGTCTTACGACTACCGCGTTAAATAATAACAGCCCCACGGGCGGGTAAGCAACGCTTGCCGAGGTCGGTCCGTGCATGGGTGACTATCCATTAAATAACAAGATCCATCCGTGCCCCGAAAAGCACGATAAGCCATTGGTCCCGTCGTTTACGGATAGTGAGGAGCGGAAAAGTTTGACTACCAGGCTTAGATACCAACGGAGACCACTTATAGAGGTCAGATAAGTAGTTACTTCATGTAAAATAAAGTATCATATATTACTCCTAATTAATCGGCGAGCAATCTCTGACTGTATTTCATTATTAAAATTTTTCAATAATTCTATTAATAACTCCGATATTCTATCCAAGGAAGGTCGAAGCGATGGAACGCACCGTTGCGGGTTCCATTTACCTCTATGAATTACAGGCAAAATTAATTTACAGTGCGTGCAAGTAAAAACTTTAATGACATGTGTGTAAACAGCATGATTTTGATCCTTTCTTAACGGGGGAAGTGCCTGAGCCTTAGCTTTTTAAATTAAGATTTTGTATGTTCAGGTTTTTATTCTTTTATTCTTATATTTAGTTTAAGCTGGAATGTTATATTGCTTTGTTTTCTCTTTCTTTTTTGGTAGCTGTGTTGTGTTGTTCACACTCTTTCTTTCCAATCTGTTTTTAGAAGTGATGACTTTTAATTTGCTGTCAGTCTCACATACAATTTTTTTATTCTGTTTGTTTTAGCTGTAAGTTATCGATAGTTAATAAATAAATAAATACTGGTATTCAGCTGCATCCAGATAGGTAGACTGAAAGCCAAGCCCAACACAGTTGGCAAATAGGCTAGGCAGATGATTATGATGATTGAAAAATGAAGGTTATCTACTCTTAGTTAATAATGGAATATTGGAATGTGGTAAGTAAGTACTTAGATGCAATAGGTATTATATTTTACGAAGTTCTGAGTAGTAGGTAGATACCGGAATAAGAAGAAAACTCCCCTACATAAAATTTAATGTGGACCCGCTTTTTATCGTGGCCGTTTTAATGGCCTTTTTATTTTTATAGCAGACGTGTCCCGTCCGCTACCGTCTACTTCAATTATTTATACGACCGTAAAAAGTGCGCATCTAATATAAAACTTGAATAGCAGAATTTTTCTTGTGTACCTACCTAAAAGGAATTCTAATTATAACATTAATAATAGGCATGACGCGATTCCGGCAAAACAATTTCCGTGATGTTTTCATAGAAATTTAACTACTAAAGTCGCGCCTGTTTATTCAACCTATCGAAGCTCTCTTTCTTCGAGGTACCTGCGTAACTAGGAACTAACGTAACTAGCTGGTTTATGTACTAAAGCGTACATACCTACCTGATGTAAAATTTTACCTAAGCCCTAGGTATATTTTTAATGCAGTTCTCTTCTCTCGTATCGATGCGACAACGCGAGCTACCTAGGTACTCGTAGGTGAAATAGTACTTTAGAATAGCTAAGATAAATAAAAAAACTTTGGACTAAGTAGGTAACTAATCAACATTAGCAACGTGTACAACAAAATATTTATTTATATTATTATTTATGTACAGACAGTAAAATGAATACAGATACAGTACGACAAGTGTGAGAACAAGAAGAGAAGACAAAAGGAGAACAATAAGCACAGAGCAACAACAGCAAGGAGAGAGGCTACTTATCTACAAAGTGAGTAGATACAGACTTCCCTGCATGTAGCATACTTATCGCCACTCATTCTACGTCATTCTACCTTACGTTTAAGGTCCTGTACGGTATTCTTTCTCCTGTGTATTATCCAGAGTGGAATTGAAAACTATACTCCACAGTTCTTTTCTAATTAATTTTGTTGCGGGTTCCATGATTCCATCCAAGACTATTTCTTTACAAGAATTATTTCTCGAGACTCTTCGAACTTCATTGCCTTAGCCATTGAAAACTCAGTAGGTACTTTTCTGGTGGTCGAAGCACCCTACAGGAGTAGCAGTGCAGCAGTGGTTGAAAACATATCAAATAATAAAATACTCTTTATTATGAGCACCATATAAACCCAGACGGAGATCTGGACTCCTTCAACAAGAACTGGTCCTTAACAGCTTTAAACAGAGAGAAGTGGAAAGAGAGTAGGGAGGCCTTTGTCCAGCAGTGGGACATCACAGGCTTTTAATAATAATACTAATAAATGAGCTTGGTAGTTTTTATTTCTATTAGTTTACTGGAGTAATAGAAACTGTTTTTTTTTTGTGGTAGTGTCCCAACGAAATTTAAATAAAACTGGCCAAGTGCATGTCAGACCACGCACAGTGAAAGGTTCCGTTGTAGGGATAAATATTCACGCATGCACAATGCACATAATTCATTTTATCGACTGCAAAAATAAGTTTAAATTTTATAGAATTTCTCGAAAAAACTATGAAACACAAAGTTAACTCTCGCGGTTCTAAACGAAAATATCCCATAACTCAAAACCGATTGACTTTAAAAGCAAAGTCGAAAAATCTATGCACATAAGCGTGTGGGGTATAGGTTTATGTGCATAGTTATTTTTTTCATCCGTCGCGCGTCGGTTACATGTTAGTGAATGCCACCTGAACGCACGCACAGACTGCCATGGCGAAATTATTGGTTCTGTTTTTATTTATGAATTTTGGGCATTACAATTGGCATAAAACTGATAGTTATGAGAATTGATTTACAATATTATTATTATTTGGGATACCCGCCATCATAGAATCCAGAATGTTCATCTTATTCGGTATCAGCACTATCGACTAGCCTCCATCTTAGATTTTGACTTTCCGTATCTGCCTGCACCTACCCCAGCAAAAATCCTGTGAAAAAAGTTAAACTTAGTAGTCGCTATCTTCAATTTGTAAACCAACCTCTGTCGTTTATAGGAATGTATTTTCAGCACCCTAATTGCGTAACACACAATCAATCGGAATCGGTTTCATTTTGACAGTTCAACAACATTCATTGCGTTTGCGTTTTTACGTGTTGAGCAGACAAATTTTTCGAACTTATGAAGCAATGGATTAGCAATTTGCTTCAAAATGATTCAGATTACCTACGATTGATTGTGTGTTAGGGTATCTTAATTTGAAATTGATTTATTGAAATAATTGATTTACATAAATATTTACAAACCTCTAGTTTAAGGCTAGGGCCTTAAACTAGAGGTAGGTAAGAAATAATTGGATTCTACCTGAACTAGGAATAAACCTGTATCTCAGGTATCCTATACCTATAGGGTAATTAGGGTGCAGATCATTTACATTCGAAATCGGAAAATTACAGCACCCTAATTGCGTAACACACGATGAATCGTAATCTGAATCATTTTGAAGCAAATTGCTAATTCATTGCTTCAACAAAATATTTTTTAAATTTTCTAATTTGCCCTCTGCAAATTAGAAAATTTTAAAAATGTTTTGTTGTTTTGTAATGTTTTGTTCGTTGTGATTAATTAAATGAAAGGAATTGTTGTGATTAAAAGTGACCCCATATTTGAAATTGATTTATTTACGTTACACGTCCGTGTAGGTCACAGAAAATCATGTGTGTACAAAATTTCAACTTAATCGGTCCAGTAGATTCGAAACAAATAAGAAAAGACAAGACCTACAGACAGACACACGGGTGATCCTATAAGGGTTCCGTTTTTTCATTTGAACGTAAGTACGTAACCATAAAAAGTTACACAAATATCCACACCGTACGTGTATGTACCTACTTACTTATTGAAATGATTAATTTCAACAACTAAATTGATTCGTGAGAAATATACCAAAGAGTTTTTATACAGTTTCTACATATATGTTTTTTAAATTCCGATTAACGATTAGGCTATATGCAATTTTTGAATCTAAATAAGAAAATTGGGTAGATGGTCAGCACTAAGAAGTGTCACGTCGAAACACAATTTTTTGTAATTTTTATCATGATTTAATCGTGTTTTATAAGTACCTAGTTTATTTATGAAAAATGGTAAACAGAGAGAATGATAATATCTTTACTTTTCCCTTTTGCATATTTTCAGCAAGAGAATATGTTGTTTATTATTTCTAGCGAGTTTAAGGTGCCTACCTTTTGGATAGGTGTAGTAATACCTATTTTATACAACTTTCGTACTAGATTAATGAAGTTTGACCGACCTCAATATATAATTAAAGATAATTGCCACAAATGTATTGTAAAATAAGCGCAGTAACATATTTTTCTTAATAAATTCGAATGCTGAAAGTTGATGTAAATTCCTGACTTTCATGACGTAAGTACCTACCTAATTCACAACATTACGTTGAGTCAGCTAATATGTCATGTGTCAAAATCTAGTCGAGCAGAGTGGTATATTGCATTGACACCTATTTTTGAAGCCGATGGTGCATCGGCTTCAAATTCTGTATTCATTCTGTATTTTGGCGTCACTTGTCTCTCTCTCTCCAGAGAGTTTTGGTGTTCCTTCGGCCTCACACATTTGTGCTGCCACTTGTATAATTATTTGCCCATACAAAACTACAAAACAAATACAAAAAAAAAAAAAAACAAAAAAAAGGCAAATACTGGTATTCAGCTGCATCCGGTTAGACTGGAACCAGGAAGCCTGGACCCTAAATTAGTTAGGAAAAAGCTAGGCAGATTGTGAAATCTGAAGGCCAATTAAGAATATCAGCGACAAGCTATGTCAAATAATTGTCAAAAATGTAGGGAAGTTACATAAAGGTAGAATACGGGAATTCCCCTTCAGATATTGTTACCGAGCTGTCCATAGTACAGACGCCAGCAGGCCAAGCTACCCGAAACTGTAAAATTTTCCCAATCAACCTAGAACCTTATTGCATTAGCGATAAAGTTGAAAACCTATTAAAGAATTTTGACAGATTGTAGTAGCTTGATGTGCTGGCGTCTATACCTAATATATTATGCTCGTGACTGTACAGACTCTAGACAGGTTACTTAAGTACCTAGGTAACTAGGTAATGTAGAAAATATATACCTATCTACACTCGAGAGCAATGAATCCGGGTCACTTAAAGAATGTTAAAAATCTCGGAAACTAAAAATGATAGGTTAATGCAATAAATTGTATTTAATAGACAATGTAATACTCTTTAAATGAAAGTAAAAAAAATATGAGTCACCATACATTTTATTAACACAAAATTACATAAAGAAAAAAACTGCTGATCTCTCCTTAAAACAAAAATAGGAAACATGAAATTTTTGAACTTTATTACGAGTTTCTTGAATTTTAATACTTCGTATTGCCTCCTCGTGCTTCCATTACTGCGTTTACGCGGTTTGGCATGCTGTACACCAAGTTCCTTATACGATTTTGGGGAATATTCTCCCATTCCTCTGTGAGAGCAATTTTGAGCTCACGAAGCGTGATTGGGGGAGGGTTTCGTTGTTTTACGCATCTGCCAAGCTCGTCCCAAGCATGCTCGATCGGGTTGATATCCGGGCTGCGCGCTGGCCACTCCATACGAGTAATGTTCATCTCTTGAAGGTAGTCATTCACAATCCTACCTGTATGAGGTCGGGCATTGTCATGCATAAATATAGCATCCTCACCTAAATTGACCATAAATGGACCAACGTGATCATTGAGGATTTCTTCCACATATCTTACGCTAGTTAAAGAGCCGTTTTCTATGATCACCAGCTCTGTGCGACTTTCAGAAGAAATTCCGGCCCACACAAGTACAGACCCACCACCCTAGGCTACTTTTTCTTCGATGCATGCTTGCTTGAATCTTTCCTCTGGTCTTCGATACACTCTGTGTCTTCCATCGTGCTTGTAGAGCATAAATTTTGATTCGTCGGAGAACATAACTTTTGACCAATCTTCAATACTCCAATTTACGTGGCTCTGGGCATATCTTAGTCTTGAAATACGATGCCCACGCTCCAGTTTAGGGCTGTTTGCAGGTCTAAGGGGTTTTAAGTTAGATTCAGCCAGCCGACGTCTTACTGTCCATGCACTTGGGTTACTTCCTCCGAGGCGTCGAAACTGATTTGTGAGTTCAGTTCTTGTGAGAAAGCGATTTCGAAGCATGGTGTTCACCAAGTATCGGTCTTCTCGTGCTGTGGTACACCTGGTTCTGCCCGTTCCTGGTCTGCGTAGGTTAGAACCAGTTTCTTCGTAACGTCGGAGAACTCTTTGTACTGTTGACAGCGACACACCGACAGTCCTGGCTGTATCGCGCTGACTCCGGCCGGTTTCCAGCATTGTAAGTATTCTGGTGCATTCTTCAGACGTAAGCGACATAATTTCAGCTTGAATAAGGAATATAGAGCACTATCAACATGGTTTATGTACCCACATAAATGACAGATTACAAACAAAAGCAAAACCAAATGCTGTAATTTCGTAGTTCCATCTTCGAAAGTGGCCCTTTTTCAAATTTGATTTTTTTATGATATAACTTTACAATAACTACGAAGTTTTAATGCCTTCATTTAAGGAGTGTTACATTGTCTATTAAATACAATTTATTGCATTAACCTAGCATTTTTAGTTTCCGAGATTTTTAGGATTCTTCAAGTGACCCGGATTCATTGCTCTCGAGTGTATCTATCTATACTTATAATAAATCTGTAGAAGTGAAAATTCTGTACATTGAAAATATCCAAAAAATAAATGGCAGGGGGTGTTACTTGACCGACACCGAACCCAAAAATGTGATTAAAAAAATTTTTGTCTGTCTGTCTGTCTGTCTGTTTGTTCAGGCATCACGCAAAAACTACCGGTTCGATTACGATGAAACTTGGTATAATTATTCTTTAATATCCTGGGCACCACACTGGGTACTTTTTATCCCGGAAAAGTATATACAAAAAAAAACAAACTTAATTTTGCGGTTCGATCCCTATACCCGATTACCACTGTCTGTACTGTACCAACCGCAAACTAAGTTTGTCGTAGGTTGGGTCACCCGCAGTGGAGTTCATTTTTATTCCTTTTAGTTTTTAAAGTTATTTAGGTTTATTTTAATATGAGTCGTAGGTATAGATTTTAATTTTACAGTATAGGTAGTATAATGATAGTGTACGTAGTGACCGTAGGTTATTTTATAATACTGTTAGGTAGGTTTAGTCATTCGTATAGATATTAGTTTTTAGGGATTTTGCTTATTTATTGAGTTTAGATTAGTTATCATCAGAAATAGGTTTATTTAGGTAGGTAGGTATTTAATTTTCTGTTATTGAGTTTTTTTTTTAAATTAGTTAGGTACTTAGGTAAAGATATCATATAGGTACCCTCTTAATCACCACTAATGAGACACAATTGGTTTTCTATTGTAATTAGCCACAAAGGGCCCGCGACATAGATGGCATTCTGGGGAAGCACACACATTTTATCCTGTTAGCACGTTCCCGTGGGTAAATTTCCGACATCCACGCGGGCGAAGCCGCGGGCAGAAGCTAGTTAGAGAATAAATATGAAGATGGAAGATTTCATATTTAACTTACTTAGATACAATTTTTTACGCTTATAACCATGGAATTATGAAGCTTTAATGCCTTAGAGACTCAAAACTCGAAACTTGAAAACTAGAGTCTTTAGGTAATCTTAAAAGTCCAAAACTACGGACACACGATTCGGTCATATGTTCGTTTCAACGTAGGAACAGGTGACATTTCATGATTATTTGTACATAACTAACTTTTTAATCCAAATATACCTACACAAGGGTAAGATCCCATTATGTTTGGCCACATCTGGCTTTATGTCTCACAAAATTTGCTTGGTCAGATAATGCATTTAGGTGCTCCAACTTTAACGATGAAAGCCCCCTCGTTTCACCCTGGAATTACATAAATTCTACATAGTACATAAATGTTGCAAGAGGGTCTCTGGTGTGATGGGAAAACATCGATCTACAATCTAGTGAACTGATTAGTTCTGGTTTACGTCCACCGTCGTAAAAGACACGTAAACCGCTAATTTAAGATTTACGACAACGTAAATCATGTTTGTTTGGTATGTCTGTTGTGACAATGGTGCATTGTGATAGTATCATATTATATTGATGCCAATAAAACTGGGTTTCTAATTAATGCAATCGTGATAACAATCGTGCTTTACCGAAAAATCTCTTGTTGTGTAGGAATATTTTAATTGTTAGGTCTAGCAACAATCTTTCTTGCCGTCGCGCGTCGTTTTTTTTTTCTGTAGAAAACCTACGGCATTTACAAGCGAACGCTTAACAAAAAAAAATATAGAAAAGATATATGTGGCAGAATGAAGAAAGAAGCAGTCGTGTAGTGTGTACTTATGTGTATACCTACTTATTTCGGTGATGAAAATTGGGATATGAAAGAAAAACTGTTTTTTTTTAGGAGTCGGTGCCTACCATGTCATTAATCATCATCATCATCATCATCATGTCATTTATAATAAATTAATATTTAATTTTAATACACTTTTGGGTTTTTCTCCAGTCTGTCCCAGCCACTTTCGTCGTCGTCGTTCCATTTAACTGGAGGGTCTCCCACGCTACGCTTGCCGATACGCGGAAGGCGGAGGACAGGGTGTTGTGGCGCAGCCTGGGCCTATGTCTAGCAGTGGACTGCGATAGGCTGAGTTGATTTGGGTTTATTCATTCATTTATTTATCAAACAATTTACATTGTGTTCGAATTTTACAAAATAATTACTTTTTAAATCATAACAGCTAAGCAATAATGAAACATATAGCAAACAAAAATAAAAACAGTACTATGTCATCAATCAAAAACCGTTACCTATATGTCAAACCATAAAAACACAAAAACCACCTTAATTTATCAATTTTACTATCAACTGAGAATTAAATGTCATTAAAATTACTGTTTGTATTAAAATTACGATTTTTCTATAATAGTGCAGGAAGAGCTAGTAGGTAGGCACTTCATCGTCTTCAGAATCTCCGTAGCCAGAATGTTAATGTTGACCATGCCGTCGCGCTGTATCTCCAGTCTTCAACACACGCCATGATCTGAAATCAAAGTTATGTACGTTAATTACAAAAGAAACGTTTAATTTTATAATTTATCATAATGCTTCAAGTAGATCATAATTTTATAAGTACGCTGTGAAAGCCTTCCACGTGCACGGTTCATTTTCATAAGATTATTTTCGATACGAGGAAAAAACCTAATTACTTAGGTACCCTACCTACACTATTGCCACATAGTATGTACAATGTTATGTAAAACATTTCCACAAATCCCCAATATGAACTCTATAAGACGTCAATGGGCATTAATGGAATAATCAAAAATATGCAGTTTGATTCCGCAATAACTTGATCCTATATTGTTACCTACATTGATTTCCGCAAAGTAACGCGCCTTATTTGAATCCATAACTTATCCTAATTAGGTATATTTGTATCAGGATAATCGATAGTTTCTGAAGCAGGCGTTACTTTACCTACCTACGAGTGCATGTTTAAAATTTATTTGCCTAGAGTCCCAGAGAGCTTCTTCCAATTTAGATAAGTAGATAAATGAAAATGAACTTATCCCATAAGTAGTAGTTATTAAAGCAGTATTTTTTTTTTCCTTTAAGACCAAAAACCGCTCGATTTAAAATCTAACCCAAGATTTTTTTTTGTGGTTATTGGCTTATTCTTTCTTTCCTACACAATCATAATATATCTACCTCGTGTTAGCTACAGATATTTTATAACAGCACATTCACATAGCCCCATTGTTATAGCCATAAATAATTCCGGACAAACAATCTTCAAATCCAATTTTGTTTGGTATAAAATTTACGATCTCAAGGCGCACCATAGGCACGTAGCATTATGCAAGCCATGCAATTTTCTTGCCAAACTTTATTCTCTTTTTTATAGGCGTCTACTTGAGTAATGAAAAACTATTAAAGTGGTCGTGTGGGGATAAAGCGAGTGTCGTTGGGACCTTCCAGTTTTATTGAGGCCCGACGAATGGCGTAGCGCTATTTTTACAACCCTGCCAATTTCATGAGCCCCGCTAAAAGATGGCAACCCACGTTTACGCGTTCAAATAAATATGTGTATGTGCCTACATAGATGAATATGTATAAGAACTAAGATTGAAAAATATGGGATCTTGGAGAACATCATGCAAGTACATATCTACATTATTGTGATACCTATCGTTAAAAAGAATTCAAAATGAAAACTGGATCTAGATGCTTCAAGCATTCAGGCTAGGAGCCTTGCAACAAACTTGCTTACAACATTGCATTAATACCTACCTACAAAGCATGCAAGATTTCGAATAAACTTCAAACAGTCGCTATTCGCTTAGCGTTAAGCAACGTTTATAAATATAAACCCCATTGGCCTAGAATTTATCATAACATGGGGTACATAAGTACACATTACCGGTTTTTTTTTTATTTCGGCCCTCAGCTTCGTCCGCGTGAAATTTCTTGTTAACACCCCACCCCGTCGCATCGCATCTCCCATCTGCGCTATCACCTCGTTTTCGCATAGCGTTCTTTCTGATGCATGAAGTTAAATAGCCTTCCTCAAGAACTGGGCTATCAATTAGGTACAAAAAGATTTTTTCCAATTGGATTAGTAGTTCCAGAGATTAGCGCGTTCAAACAAACAAACAAACTCTTCAGCTTTATTATTAGTACAGATTACATAAGTAGCTGTACTTAAATCCTATTAGGTAGGTCTAGTTTGCAATAATAAATTGCAAGTGATATATCTATCAATGGATAGTGATTACTAAGAAAAAAATTTTGTTATTGGTATGACTTATTTCTTGGCCAAAGAATTAGCATCGCCATACAACGTGGCAATGCTGCCAGCCTTTTGGGCACTGTTCCTGTTGACAGCGATGCGGACGAATTTTTTGATGCCCTATTGCTTGTTTTTTTTTTCACATGTACATATGTATTATTATTTTAATATCGAAATAAAAGTTCACTTATTTCTCGATTGTAAGTCCGTTCGGAGTGACTGACTTTTCGTCAATTAAAATACTTGCAATATGTAAAACAATTGCTTTACTATCTAGTAGTTATTTGAAACGATCATCAAACGACGTTACCGTATTATCTCTGGCATATACATTTAAATAGGTAGGTACACAAGTCTTTAAACTAACATCATCTGCCTAGCCTTCTCCCAACTATGTTGGGGTCGGCTTCCAGTCTAAACGGATGCAGCTGATTAGGTACCTACTATTACAAAGTATTTTACATGAAGTGACTGCCTATCTGACCTCCACAACCTAGTTACTGGGTAATACTCCTAAGTAAGACTGGTTGTCAGACTTTCGGGCTTCTAACGATTCTTAACGACTGCCAAAGATCTGCGAGTGACAGCCGGCATAGCGAAACGTTTTCATGATACCTACATCAAGGAATGACGAGTAACCACAGGCTTCTTTCAAAGTTTAGAGTTAAATGAAGTAAGATTAAAATCTTGAACGATTTCAGAAGTTTCTTTACTTATTCATTTTGAAAAACATATTTTTATAAATCGTTAAATCGGCGCGTGACCAAATTCTATTGACAACTTTCAAAATTGGGCTTCTCTTACCAGCAGGCATTAATTGTATCTTTTTTAGAGTCTTATTTACAAGAAGTTGATTGATGAAAAATCATTACAATTAAATGCTCAAATTTCAGATGAGAAAGTGATAAGTACCTACGAGTTAAATATGTTTTGTGAGTATTTTTAGTGTTTCCTATATTAAATAGTAAATGAACATTAACAATTTTTGTAACAAGTACCAATTTTATTTGTCTTACTAATAAATACTGCAATAAGTGAGATACTTATTGCACTATGGTTATAATAACACACATTAATTATTACTGGTCAAAGGTGCAATTAGTTACTTAGTTGATTTACGTCCTAAAGAGTAGACCGTATTCCAAACTATCATGAATGCACAACGTTAATATTCAAGTTTTCACTTCTGCCGGCACTCCCGGAGTGCAAAACGTTTTTAACGATTAGTGCACTAAGTAAACTACTTCTTTGCGGGTATGACTAGTAAACGTTATCTCTATGTAATAAATGATCCTAAACATAAGTAAATTATTGTGTTTTTAAAGAATTTATGCTAATATATTTAAAACATATTTACTAAGTAATAATTTATTTAATTTTATTCATAATCTAGTGAAAGTTTCATGTTGATAGTGTTGATAGCATAATATTAATGATGGAGATAGGTATACCTAAACAAAACAAAAAATAAAGCTTTAACCGCGTTTTTCTCGAAAGTTTCTCAAACCTAATTATATAGTATAGCTCTGGGTATTAGTAAAAAGTCCCAAGTACTCGTAGGTATATTATATTTTTCTAATTTTTATCTGCCTGTCCACCATCTGGATGGAGAGCATTGAAGCCGAGATGAAACTAAAATAACTGCCACTCTGACACCAGTCTACCAGTACTTAACCGGGTTGTGGAGAGCAGACATGCAGTCGCTACATGAAAACTACTCTTATTCAGCTGCATCCGGTGAGACTGGAAGCAGGTGAAGTATTAATTTGTTCAGTTATACCTATTTCAGCGAAGACGATTTGGGCTACAAAAGTCAGATGAATTACTTAGATAATTATATAAAGACTTGAGTACCTAGTTACAAAACCCAACAATCTAGGAGTTGCAGTGCGATTCTGTAACCATCTCACCGTGAAAACTCAAGTGAAGTGAGCTTGATGTGAGTTGTCAGTAGTGTCAATCCCTAGCATTATTTGGAATGACAGCTCACTCCACGCTCACTTCACCTAAGTTTTCACGGTGAGATGGTTACAGAATCGCACTGCAACTCCTAGATTGTTGGGTTTTGTAACTAGGTACTCAAGTCAAAATCGACCGGCAGTTATGACGTGACGTTTCTTGTAATTGTATTTAATTAATAAATCCTACTACATAGCCGTGTTGCTTTAACTATTAATTGGTTTTTAATTGCAAATTAGCATGAGCCTTAGTCGTAAGGTATGTTGCTAGGTAGATATGCTAGGTAAGCGTAGGTTGGTAGGTTAATGCCTGCAAGCCATGTAATTTTATAGACTTTGGAACAATTATAAATGCTTAGACCTTCATAATATTCTTCTATTCATTATATTGTTTCCGCAAGGTGTCTAGTAGGTACCTAGCTGTAACTAAGTATATGTAAATTGTGTAGGTATAAAATAATTTACACTGTATTTTTTTTAAATTGGATAAATATTTTAATTACGTTATTCGAATAAGAATGGCCACTGTTACCCAATAATAATAGTTATTGAGTACCAATCTACTAAGATTGTTGGGTGACTCAAACTCAAAGCATTCATATAAAGTAAACCATTTACTTATGTAACGTGCACTTTTGAATTGTCAAAGAATCGGTCCGTCAGAAAAATGAAACTAGTTGCCCATTCTAAAGCGTAGTAGGTTCCTAAAAGAGCCACTACTTGTCTACAAGAATTGAGATCAGCGAACCCGATCAGTCAAATCTACTACCAACCTTGCAGGATTATCAATAGGTATATTATACCAACGGGGCAGTTGTTTTAACAAAAGAGAAGAATAACGTGGTTATGGCTGACACTGTGGCGAGACAGTGCTGCCTTACCCAAACCATTCGTTCCACCCGCTGAAGACCTCCCACCTGGACATGAGTTACCTTGAGTAACCTCAGACTCCGGACCCGATTTCCCATCCTGAAAAAAAATAAAAAAAATAAGGTTGGCCAAAGCAAGGAAAACCTGTTCAGGTGAAGATCCATAGACGACTCCGTCTTGGAGTGTAAATGTGGTGCTGTTCCAAAAACGATGGGACTCTTAATATCGTGTCTTGCGTGTCCTGTCAGCTGCACGTTACAGAAACTACTGATAGACGTTAGTGATAGCGCCAAACAAGTAGCCGAATTCTGGGCCGAGTCCATTTAGATTTCTATCGACACGCTAAGAAGAAGACGTGGTTGTACAGCCACTTGTGGCTTAAACTTTGGTTTCCTAAGAAACCGGTGGACGGTCACACAATAATGGTTGTCCAACTATAGACAGCTTTTCATGACTGACGGGCGTTATACAGGATACATTTTTAACTAGTGCGCAAACGCCCGTCATGAAAATCTGCCATTTTTCACCAGTATTTGACCCCCCCCCCCCCCCCCCTCCAAGACAAGTGTAACACACCAGCAATTAAATTATCTTCTTCGAGCTAGCGGATCGACCCTACTACGTCACGAGTCACCTTTCACACCTGAAACGCGAGAGGAACGAGCTTTCACCACAAGGAAAGCGAGTGGATGAGTGAGCGGACCGCAGCAGGTGGTGCCGACTAGTTTCGAAAATGTCCTCGTTTCGTTCGCTCATAGTTACAAGTAGGTAAGCTTGATAAGAGACGAACCATGTTTTTACATAGGTATTCTTACTCTTCTTCTTATCGTTCTCTTACTTCTCATGAGCATGTGAACTCTTCTAGACAAAATCAAACTGGTTGCTAATGTAATTGTATAATTTATTCATTTTTTTCGTTCTTTGACATTGATTTACATTCTGTAATTACTTAAAGTCACACTCGGACTTATTACTCCTTATTTATTTATGAAAATCGTTTACTTTTGGAATGTTTGTAAATATGTGAGCACCATGTATCACCTAGTTAATTTATATGTCATGGTTTCATTAATCCATTTTAATACTTTTACCTATTGTGGTACCTAAATTATTTTTAGGTGCATCGTCTTCACATATAATTATATAATTAATGCAAAATATTGTAAAACATTTTAAAAGAATAACGGTGGAGTTTCTTGCCCATTCTTCTCCATACAAAAACTACCTTTTGGAAGGGGCGACTAGAATCAATTTTATTTTTGACGTTCAACAGTGCCTTTTATGTGCATAGTTGAAATAAATGATTTGACTTTGACTTTGAAGTGACCACACTAGGGATTCACAAAATAAAAATCCTAGGATTTAGTAGTAGGTAGACTTAAAACAATTACAGAACGAATCTGGGAATCTGAACGGAAGTAGTACAGTCAACAGCAAAAGTAGATGATCAAAATCAGAAATTCAATACTAATGAACGGAGTTCGCGTCAGAACTGTGTGGCGTCGAAGTGATTCAAAAGTGTGTGATTGTAAATTATACCAAACATTTACTACTAGTAGAGCTGCCATATAGCTGTGAACTTCGTTCATTAGTATTGAATTTCTGATTTTGATCATCTACTTTTGCTGTTGACTGTACGAGAGTGGAGCAAGGCCCTAATTCACTGTGACCACTTAACGATTCCTTAGTTCGAAACCACGTCAATTCCTTGGTGTTAATCACGACATCCTGTAAGCCGAGGCGAACCGATTTGACCAATTACGAGCCAAACCGATTGCTTGCCGTCGACCGCGATATAAAAACAATTTTGTTTATGCGTAGCGTAGGCATCGAGGTAAACCCCCAAGCAGCCCGAGATGTAAGTATCGCAGTGAGAATCCTTCGGCATGTGTAGCAGGAAAATCGAGGTAACGAGGTAAACTGCAATCGGGAGGTATCGCATTGAGACATTAATTACCGTAATCTTGATTTGGAAAAGCAAACGTAATACCTACCTATACATTTTGTAATTTCAATTTTGAACCCATTCATAGTTCAATTTCGAGTAGGGCT
Organism: Apamea sordens; assembly: GCA_945859715.1. Lineage (NCBI taxonomy): Eukaryota > Metazoa > Arthropoda > Insecta > Lepidoptera > Noctuidae > Apamea > Apamea sordens. Next base: position 12,782,754 of record OX243996.1, on the reverse strand, counting down.
TAGGTAGGTAGGTACCGGGTTTTCATATTTAACAACACATATACTTAGGTAGGTACCTACTTAATGTTTTAACAACTAAAGGTACCTAAGTAACATGTTTTTTACACATATTTTTATTTCTTTGTTTTTTTCAGTCTCGTACTTACCAACCCAACATTGTGTCCAACTGTATCAATCGAAGAATTTTATGTGTGTCTTGTTCTAGTTTTCGAACATTATGAAAAAAGAATTCACTTGATACTGTTATACAATTAGGGTGCTGGCCAGGAGATAGTTAAAGGTAGGTACAGTTACTTATTTATTCAAAATGCTAAGTGGTTTCAAAGCTGTCCTCATAACTGAGGTTTTTTTTTGACGCGAAATAGTGTGCCTCTATAAGTATACAATTATTTATAAGCATAAGCATAACATGTTTCCAAAAGAAATTGTCACCCGGGCTGAAAAATGCTACAAACATCGCAATCGCAAAAGTATGGTGGATAAGGAAACTCACGGACAATTTATTTTGCATTTTTAAACAAATAATTTGACTTTGCTATAGGAACCCTGAAAATATAACTACTTTTTGGTCAGTCGTTTAATAATCTCAATTCTAGCCAGCGCAGCGTGTACTGCTTACTGCTTGATTTCGATTTTCCCGCGCACGCACATGGCATAGTTTGCGCGGTTTACTTTTACTTTGTCTATGGTAAGAACGCCATAAACTAACAGTATTTTAGTATTATTTAAATAAAATTAACAAAAATCAAGACTTTATTAGCCATAATAATTATTATTTACGTATCCTACAAATATTTTATTGGGTGATCTATGAAAATATAAAATTACATTGCAAACAAACTCGCCTCTGAGCTTCTAATATTTTGATTCACTTGAAAAACTCTATGGTTCTCTCACCGTTTTCCAGCGTTCCTATTGGTTGTTAAAATCACTTCTTGTGTTTAGCCAATATGGCGTCTTTTGTGTTATGAGATGACAACATCGCAGTTTGTGTCCTATTTGTCATTAACTCATAATTAAATCAACATTATAGATCTACCTCAAACGTTCAAAGAGAATCAGTTAATTATAATGAAAATAGTAAAAACGTGATAAACTAATATGTCGGTTGATTACGCATTTGAGTGCATCTGAGGGAAAAGTACTTGGGCTCCTGTAAAAATGGCGGGTGTGTTATCTTTATGGGTTGTGTTTTCATTTCATTTGGTGAAAGTCTAGTAATGGTTTAAAAAGTGTTATCCGTAAATATTTAAAGTGACTCAAAAGTACAACTCGTATTTGGGAACGGACATGTGTTTCTCGTTTTGACATTTGCCTAGACGATTGATTAGGAGTCGGTGCAGGTGTCATCGTTTTTGATGAAATTATCAGCATGTCGCGCTGGGGCAGAGGCCGAGGCGGTAGCGTGGCCGTGCCGCTGGATAGTGCTCTCTTTAGAGAAAACAGTAACTGCCCGACTGCCGCTCGTTCGGCGGGCACCGTGGGCAAATGGGGAATCACTAGCTTCACGTCGATTAGAAGTGCACCTTACGGTAAGCACGTTCACTGACACATTTGTCATTTATAAACAACCTTGAAGTCATGTACCTTACTTACTTATTATTGTGTTTCCATATACAAGATTCTCATTAGATACCTAGTTGTTGATACCAATAATCACTTCCAAAATAAGGTGAAAGTGCATTCATTTTGAATGAATGTAACTACCTGATTCTATTATCTATGGTACCTCTGTCATTATTTGTAGCATTTTGCCATTGAATTGTTTATTTACAATTTATTTGTCTTCATATTTCAGCATATCCAAGCAATATTCTTAAAAAACCTGTGCAAGATCAGAACAGTCCGCTGACAGTGCCAGCAGTTGAAACTGAGCAACCACCACCAAAGCCCAAGAAATTCTTCAAATCTCGCAATGCAGAGGCTTACCCACCAGTTCCACAAATCACATATGCCCCACCAGTACCTGCTGCCCCACTGTCACCTGAACATCCCTCACATAGTAAGGAAAAGAAGACAACCAAAAGAAGCAGGGCTTACACTAGAGATTCATCATCACCTGAATTACCTCGCCGCAACTCTGAAAAATCGAAAGCTAAAAAGGGCACAGTGGCCACAAAAGCCTCCAAAAAAGAAGATGCACCAGCTGAAAATAACCAACCACCAAATAAGCGTTACCTTGTTCGCAATCGTGATAAAGTGATTAATTATGCTGAAGATGGTAGTAACAGTCCTATCCCTGAGTTCACTCGGTATGAGTCTGCACACCCAAGAGTAGTGTCTTCACCTAAAGTATCATCACCCAAAGCCAGTCCACTAGTGTCTAGTCCATCTGTTGTAAAAACAGATGTTACAAGTCCTTCAACAAGTAAGGAAACAAATGAGGAACGCAAGCCACCACCTATAGTGCTGAGGATATCTAAAGGAACATCAAGAATTGTCAGTACAGATTCAAATGAAGGTTTCACATCACCCAGTTCTGACAGGCATTCATCTCTGGATACTCATTCTGATGTAGGATCTGATCACAAGAAGAGCCCTTCTATGGAAACAATATGTTCTCCAAAGCATGAAGGTCTCAAAATTACAATCAAGTGTGCTGGTCTCACTCAAGAAGGCAAAAAAGAAAAGAAGAAAGATAAAAAGGATCACAAGTCACATAAACGTCATCACAAAAATTCTGATGATGAACCATTAAAGAAATTGAGTTCACCACAGCCTGGGACTGATGTGTATGACCTTTATAAAACACTGGCATCACCATCACAAGAAAGTGAAAAGGAATCAAAGAACAAAGTGTTACCTGGAGATGATATTGAGTCCCAACTAGCTAAACTGGATTCAGCTTCAGTTATTAAATCCCCAAGGCTGGAAGTTCAACCAAATGAGCTGCCACCAGAACCAAAGCCCCCAGAGAGTACCACAGGAAGAGCTCGAAGAAACAGGCCCAATATAAATTATAGTGAAAATGATGATTATTTAGATGTCCTTACAGCTGGTTATCCAAATAAACATGGAACTAAAACTGTAAGTGACATTAAAAAGGAGGGGAGAAAGACTAGGAAAAAGCATGAAACACTAGCTGATATTGCTGCTTCAATTACCACTCCAGAGCATGAACAAGTTATTGAGAAAAATGAAATTCCTATAGAGAAGAATGACTTAATTGACATATTATCTGGTGGAAGTGACAGTGGTAAAAGTGGTGATATTCCTAAGGTCAAGGTTCATAGAAAGCATAAACATAAGCATAATAAAACTTCAAGCCCTGATCATGATGTGGAGTTGCCTCAGGAGGAGAGCACAGCAGAACAGAGTGCAGCTAATGAAGAGACTGGTCAGGAGGAGGAGACTAATGAGGTAGTTGCTCAAGCATTTAATATAAATAACACTCCAACTTACTCCCAGGCCAACACTCAATCTTCAGATTCAGCTTACAATAGTTGTCCTAATGAGAATTCTGAAGAAGAGGTTCAGAAACATCATCAAGAAGATGTATTCAAATCCCCCAGAGGTATACATGATACAGAAGATCACATACAGAATGATGACAAGCCTAGTGTTAAATTAGTTATTACTAAGAAGAAAGGATCAATATTTAAGAGTAAATCACTTGTGAATGACAATCCATCACCGCTACCAGCAAGGAAGAGACGTCATCTGTACAGACATGAATGGGCTAATGATGTAAGTGTTTTTTTTTTTCTATATTTCCTGTTATCCAAATACAATAAATTCAATTAGATTGAAAATCAATATAATTCAATTTATTGCCATCTATATTACTGCATAATTTGTTTTATTGCATAACATTATGAAAATGTAAATTAAAAGATATACAAATTGACTTGTCAATCATAGCAAAACAATTTAATCCATGTATGACTCTTTAATTCTATTAAATTCTTTCAAGAAAATTCTAAAGTACTATCACTATTATTTGTATTGCACAACAAACCTTGAAATTACTGCAAGTAGATAGTAAAAATATAATGGTTTGATTACATAATGAAACAATACACAGCCTTCTTGTTAAAGCCATGTAATTGTTGTACTTACAGAAAGGAAATGAAACGCCAAGGCCAGAGCCTGCTGAGAATGCAGAAGTGAGGAATCAAGCAGGTCAAGTATCAGAAGAACTGACTAGAGTCACCCGGTATAGGGCCCCGGATCCAATTGTAGACGATCCTGTTGAAACTGTGAAACCGTACACAAGTGTCAAGTGTAGTAAAGAGGCCAAAGAGGTATGTGTCATATTAGCACAGAGGTTTTTTTTCTATCATATTAATTTTTTTTAAGGTCAGGGATTCAAGGAAAATCTTGGCCTAACCTAATTTGAATAATATTGATGTAGTTGATAACATTTAGTTTAAGCAGTTAATTCTTAAACTTTTTTCTGTTATAGTTTTACACTGTTGTAAGAAATGTGAAAAAGGCACATCAAATCCAGGAAATTGGAGAGTTTCAAGAATTCAATGATGATGTGGAATATCTCTTAGATGCCTTACAGGTAATTTAAATAACGACTTTTTATAATTTTCACAGTTTTTATGAACTTATGTATTTCATAAACTATACTACTTGTGCATTGTTGTATCTCAGTACTTACAGAATATGTTATGGGCGGAGTAAGTGGTGATTAGTGATATTTCATAATATCTATATTAATGCATGCGGTGATCTGTAGGAAGGATGAATTAATATTATTCGAGAGGTTTATTGAACAGTAACAACATTGTGTGCATTAAGGTTGTAATTAGCATAACAAAGGTCCTGGGAGTGAAACAAGCTTTAGCAGAAATTATACAAATGATTGAATACTTTACGTTCCTGTTTCCTTACTTCCTTACGATTGGATTGTTTCATGCAGGATAACAACCCAATTTCTACGCGCTGCCTATCTGCGATTACACTGGCGAGCAAATGTACCGCGCCTGCGTTCCGCATGCACCTGCGGGCGCACGGCACCGTGCAGAAGTTCTTCAGTGCGCTACATGACGCTACCGATGATCAGGTCAGTTTGTTGAGGGTTTTTACCGTATAAAGCTGTAGAAAATATTTTTGTAAGATTAATAAAATGATATATAAAGTACTAATAATTTTAAGGAAAACATAGTTTCATTTAATCAAAATTTATAAAGAAATAAGCCCACGTCATTTTAAAAATGCGCGTATGTCCAGATGTATACATGTAAACGAAGCAAAAGGAGTATTTAAGGATCATGTCAGGTGGGTCTGTAGTTTCTGCCTACCCACATGGGAAACAGCATGAGATTTTTTATGCATGTATTTTAAAAATCTTGCATTGTAATGGTATAAAAGCATAATTTGATTGTAAGAATTGATTTATTTTCAAACAAGTATAGACTTGTTTTGTAAGTATTCCGTCTAAGCGACCGAACACTTTTAACGCAGCAGTTTACAACAATTGTTCTTGTATCTATGTTACAATTTTATTTGTACATTTCACACACACACATCAGTGCATTTCCATACGTCAAACAGACCGGGTGCATTCAAAACATTTAACATTAACATTTTTCTTTAAGACATTTTACATTAGCCTTGAAGAACTTTTAATAAACATTTTAAATCCAAATACAACAGTGCTTTAATATTACCTATGACCTTGCACCCCGCACATATTGGTCCTTCGATCTGGATTGTTATGTATTGCTTCTTGAAACAAAAATCTTTGAAGCACGTCCACTGTGAAAACGGGTATTTCTAGTGTAGGTGTAGTTTTTTTTCTATGAGCCACAGACAACATTTTAGTATTAGGGGTTAAAGTATGAAAGTTTTTTTTTTAATTTGACATATTTTTTTTTATTTCTTATTACCATAACACAAGCATTAGGTTGCTTAGCTTGGGACTAGATGGCGCTGTGTGAAATGTCCAGGGATATTATTATTATTATTTAATCAAAATAATTACCATTATTATCTATACATTGCTGCCATCTAATAGGAAGGTCATTTATGCCTTTGCGATACAACTCTCGTGATCTAGATTCGACAAACTGTGTGAAAGCATTTTGTACTGCCACCTGAGAAGAAAACTGTTTATCACGTAGAAAATTGTCCAAATCACGAAAAAAATGGTAGTCCGTTGGAGTAAGGTCTGGCGAATACGGAGGGTGATGAATGGTTTCTAATTACAGTTCCTGTAGGGTTAAAACGGTTTCTCGTGCTGTATGAGGTCTCGCGTTATCATGGAGCAATAATGGTGAAAATCGATTCATGAGTCGGGGCTGTTTCACTGCTAGTTTTGCTATCGTTGTTCGGAGTTCGGCACAGTAGACATCTGCCGTTATTGCTTGACCAGATCGGAGTAAGCTAATGTGAATGACACCATGCTGAGACCACCAAACAGTTACCATTACCTTTTTATTGGTAAGCTTTGCTTTAGGACACTGTCGCGGTGTTTGACCTGGGGTCAGCCATTGCATTTTTCGCTTATCGTAAAGAATCCACTTTTTATCACATGTCACAATTCGATCCAATATATTCCTTCACTAGCTTCTGCCCGCGGCTTCGCCCGCGTGGATGTCGGAAATTATCCCACGGGAACGTGCTAACAGGATAAAATGTATGTGCTTCCCCAGAATGCCATCTATCTCGCGGGCCCTTTGTGGCTAATAACAATAGAAAACCAATTGTGTCTCATTAGTGGTGATTAAGAGGGAACCTATATGATATCTTTACCTAAGTACCTACCTAATTTAAAAAAAAAAAACTCAATAACAGAAAATTAAATACCTACCTAAATAAACCTATTTCTGATGATAACTAATCTAAACTCAATAAATAAGCAAAATCCCTAAAAACTAATATCTATACGAATGACTAATCCTACCTAACAGTATTATAAAATAACCTACGGTCACTACACTACGTACACTATCAAATATGCTACCTATACTTTAAAATTAAAATCTATATGACTTATATGAAAATAAACCTAAATAACTCTAAAAACTAAAAGGAATAAAAATGAACTCCACTGCGGGTGACGTACTACGACAAACTTATTATTTGCGGTTGAGACAGTAATGGGTCTAGGGATCGAACCGCAAAATTAAGTTTGTTTTTTATTGTATATACTTTTCCGGGACAAAAAGTACCCAGTGTGGTGCCCAGGATATTAAAGAATAATTATACCAAGTTTCATCGTAATCGAACCGGTAGTTTTTGCGTGATGCCTGAACAAACAGACAGACAGACAGACAGACAGACCGACAGACAGACAAAAATTTTTTTAATCACATTTTTGGGTTCGGTGTCGGTCTAGTAACACCCCCTGCCATTTATTTTTTTGATATTTTCAATGTACAGAATTTTCACTTCTACAGATTTATTATAAGTATAGATTTCTGTATCGATTCAACAAGCAACACAAGTTTCAACACGCGTCTCTTTCTGCAGATCAGTCAAATCATGAGGCACCCATTTCTCATATTTTTTTTATTTTATTGATTTGACGCAAATGAGTCAATATTGTTGGTAAGGTAACGTTAAACCATGCCGCTAATTCCTGGGTAGTTTGGCTCGGATCGGATCCACCATCACTTTCAATTCATTGTTATTCACCTGTGTGGGAGGCCTTCCACGTGGTTCGTTCTTCAAATAAAAGTTTCCATCACGAAAGCGTTTAAACCAAAATCGCACGGTGCGTTCATTAGCCAGTCCCCCTCTCCAAACGCAACATTGATATTGCGGGCTGATTCATGGCATTAAAAAATAACTCGAATTTTCGAAGTATCCATCTTTCTTGTGTAAGCTGAATAAAAAAAACCAACTGAAAGTCGATAATCGAATGTTGCACATTTTTTCAAAGAAGAACTTCATAGGTACCATGTGAAAAAGTTTCACTCAAAAATCTCCACCAAACCATGCAGGTTCTATGTCAATTCGAAGTACCTATTACAATGAAACGGCAATTTCATACTTTAACCCCTATTATTAATCGCCTTCTTCAGACTTGTATTGTTTTTCATGACTCAAAAATGTTTTTTCATACTCTCCATTTTCTTCGCTTAATTCAGAATCGATTTCCCAATGCAGAGTATCGATTGCTATCCACTTAGATTGCAATGTTTTGAGGACGTCTTCAAATTCCCATTTGTCGGAAATAAGTTCCAAGTTAATGTTAGAGACTATTCTAATAGCCTTAAAATTAGCTACCTGCATGCGAAGCATTTCGTAAAGTTTGCTGTTTGTACCCTGATTTACCGTCCAAGCACGACGGACTTCTTGACCCAACTCCGAAGGTTGACCATCTTCTCCCGGCTGCTGTTCCTCTGCAAACTCCTGTTCATCACATCATCTGGCTGATCAGTGTTTTGACAGCTTGGTACGACTTACTTGTTTTCTCATACTCCTGTTTTGTAAAGTATGCATGCGACTTATTTACTTCTATTGAAATGCGATCGTGGTTAAATTGATACTCCTTCCAGTATTCTTCTAAATTGCTCAAACACTTTTTCAAGTATTCGAAGGTTCGTCTTTGGACACTGGTCTTCTTCAAATTGACCCCGATCTTTTCGATGTTGATGGCGAGCGTCAGTTGGACGTCGTCGTAAAGCTCAGCCATTTCGCCCCTTGTTTAAGAACTCCCAAGGTGTGGAAAATAATGGAAAGATCTTACTTGTTGTCTGCTGTTATACCACCGTTGATGGTCTCCTTGGATCAGGAGCGTAATCCAGTCATCAAACAGTCCAGAATACCACCTTAGTCCAAAACACACCAAACTTGTATACGCAACACTTGTGATTACTTTTCGAAACTCGCGCGAATCCGGCTCGAAGGAACAATATGTGCGGGGTGCAAGGTTCTAGGTAATATTAAAGCACTTGCTATTTGGATTTAAAATGTTTATTAAAAGTTATTCAAGGCTAATGTAAAATGTCTTAAAGTAAAATATTAATGTTTTGAATGCACCCGGTTCGTTTGGCGTATGGAAAAGCACTGACGTTAAAATATAGGTACATAAAATTGTCACTTAGATACAAGGACAATTTTTGTAAACTGCTGCGTTAGAAGTGTTCGGTTGCTTAGACCGATCAGTAAGTTTTAATAATATAACAATTCTGCATCAATAAATCACTGTTTATATTGAGTTTATCTCAAGTACTAGTACTTGGCAAACAATTAATTATATTAAATTATAGGCATACGATAACTTATTTTTGTCTGCTGGAAAAGTAACTAATATTTATAGATCACAACTTACTTTAAAATAACGTCACTTTTTAAAGCGAAATGGATTTTTTTTTTTAATTAGCGGGTCAGTGTTATGTTGAATGTTGATTAAAATCTACTACTACTAATCTACAGAATTATAATCATTAAAATCATCAATACAACCCTCTAAGTTCATATAATCCTATTGATTGATATTTCGTGAAATAGTCGAATTGCAAAAAACGTAACTTAATATTCAAAAATTTTAAGGTTTTATTATTTTAATATGATAAAATAATTATCATGATAATAATTCGCCTTATAACATGAAATGCGTTTGTAGCATGAATTGGCAAGTTTATGTCATGGCATTATAAAATCAAGTTGAAGGTCCCTGTAACTGGTCGTTTACAAATTGATTACTATTGATTATATATTTCATATTAAAACCTTTATTAAGTTGATAAATGTGCTAACATACAACATGTACAAACGTATATAGTATTGGTATTAATTCTTACATGCAACATTTATCAACTTAAAAAATGGTCAACCGCTATTGTTCGCGGTTGACCGCGGACGATGGCGGTTGACCATTTTCCATCTTTCATATTAGTAATAAAGTTGAAAAGTGGCCCACCACGAGTGACGATGAGTGGAAAAACTCTGAACCCTAATACAATGAATTTTCTTTGCAGAGCTTGGGTCTGTGTACAGCGACGGTAATGTTCGTATTGTCTCAAGATCGTCTCAACATGGACCTTGATCGCGAATCGCTTGAACTCATGCTCAACTTACTTGAATCTGATGCATCACACAAGTAAGTTCAATCACTTTGCAGTTTACTATTACAGGGTATTTGACTACTGTACTATCAAAAATATATATGAACTAGCTTCTGTCCGCGACTTCGTCCGCATAAAACTTTGGGCCCCCACCCAACCCGTCGCATCGCATCGCCTGCCCGCGCCATTACTTCGTGTTCTCTCAGCTCAGCCTTCTTTATCTTTTCTTTAGCTTTATTATTAGTATAAATTAACAGTCATTTTAAAGATATTACAAAAGAAGATTTGTGAAAAAATATATAAAATCGGTGAAAATATGGAGAAGTTATACGCTTTTGAAATTGTTATTCTATCCTTGTTACGCAAAACTATCATTGTACTGAATGGCGCCGCTGTCTTGTGACGTCAGATGCTAGTAGTGCTGTCTCTGTCTAGGATAGACTTTCAAACGCAAACAACTTCGTAATTTTTTGAGTTTTTTTTTTTTTGTGATGTTTAATTTTTTTCTAGGTTGCGAAAAAATAAAATAAACCAGTCAAATACCCTATTATCCCTCTCTCAACTCCAGCGCTCGAATCCTTTTTACTTCTACACGACACGACGGCAGGCCAAAGAAAAAGATTAGGGTTAGAACATTTTTAACGTAAAGTACCGACACTTTCGCTTTCGATACGCATACGTTTCGTATTAGGCAAATGAAGTTGGGAAACTGTTGGGAAAAAAAGAATAGGAATGTTCTCAATACTTAACACGACTGTGTTAGTGTGTTTGCTGTGGTGGTCCAATCTTTTATGACGAAGCCATCTCGCTATTTAGCCTCGACCTTGCTCGACCGTCGTTTCTGCCACGGAGTAACTTCGTGGTTTCTGCTCTAATGCACTTCATATCGTTCATTTTGTTCAGTCGCGAAGCTTATACTAATCATATTTTATTTTTATTAGAAATGCGCTCGATGACTGCGGATTGACGTCGGCCCAATTAACTAAGACCCAAGAGAGGGTTCGAGAGTTATGTGCCGAAATAAAGAGCCAAGGAAAAGCGCAGCACTTGGATTTAGAAAATATTACTGTGAGTAGTTTTCTTTTCTTACACTTATACTGTAAGTATCTGTTATGAACTGAATTGCGATTAAAGCAATGCTGACAAAAACAGTGCATTTACACCAAATTAATATTGTAAAATCAAATTTATTTAAGATATGTCTGTTCATCTTCCCTCGTCTGTTGAACAAGTTTATTAAGTTAGGTAACAATAGTAAAAGTATGTCTCATTAGTGACAGTTGAACTCGTAAGGACATAATAATTAAGCAGGGATGTAATAATTTACTTGATAACTTGAGCAGAACCAGGGAACAGATGACTTCTTAAAATAATATTTTTTAAATTAGTTAAATGAGGAAAATCTTTATTTGTCTTATGACTAATATCTAGTATCTATTGAATCATCTTGTTTACGTAAAAGGAACTAGTATACAATTACCAGACAAGTATTTGCTTGCCATGTTTAAAAATTATGGTCTAAAAATTTTACATCAACCCTATTTCAGGTGGGACACTTGGCCATGGAGACGTTACTCTCGCTGACGTCGAAACGCGCTGGCGAGTGGTTCAAAGAAGAGCTTCGTGTGTTGGGAGGTGTTGACCACATCGTGCGCACTATACAGGATTGTGCCGCCAAACTTGACTCGCCTGTCGAAAACTGGACCAGCGCTGATGTTGAAGTGCTCAGAAAGGCGGATAGGTGCCTCCGGGTTTTGGAAAATGTAAGTTTTTTTTTTTTCCTTTCCTTTTTTTTTAACCTTTACAATTGGGAATATGCATGTACTTAATTTACTTTATTGATTAAAAACAGTAATATAAATCCAAATAAAGTATTAAAAGTCAAATCCTACTAGCACTGCTCAAAAAATTATCAGTTTTCTACTACATTTCATACGCCCGTTTCTGTCGCGACCATGGTGTGACGTCAGTTTCCACGATACTGCTTCGTTTACATTTCTTTTAACCACTGCTCGACTAGATTTTGACACATGACATATCAGCTGACTTTACGGGATGCTGCGAATTACGTCATGGAATTCAAGAATTTACATCAACTTTCAGTATTCGAATTTATTAAGAAAAATATGTTGCCGCGCTTATTTCATACAATACATTTGTGGCAAATATCTTTAATTATATGTTGAGGTCAGTCAAACTTAGAAGAAAGTCTACTAAGAAATTTGTAAGTATAAGATAGGTATTACTACACCTATCCAAAAGGTAGGCACCTTAAACTCGCTGGAAATATGTACATAAACAACCTATTCTCTTGCTGAAAATATGCAAAAGGGAAAAAAATAAAGATATCAACACTCGTGTCTGTGGGTCGTCTTTTCTTATTTGCTTCGAATCTACTGGACCGATTAAATTGAAATTTGGTACACATAATTATGAATTTCTGTGACCCAAACACGGACGTGTATAAATAAATTAATTTTGAATATGGGGTCACTATTGGGAAATTAAAATTAAAGAAAATTTAAAAAAAGTTTTGCTTTTTGTGACATATCGAATGAAAGGGCTTGTTGTGAGGGCCTCATATATAGGCCGTTTACTGATATTTGTTTAATAACTAAAAAAAGGTTACTAATTATTATATGGAGAAAATAGATCTCTGAAACCTCGGAGCCTAAAATTTTGAGAGAAAAAACAGAAAATAAATATGATTATAGATTCCAGGAAATCCTATCAGAAGTCTTGTGTGTGAGTCTTAAAATAACATGGTAAATCTCTCAAATACAGGGTGGCAGGGTCATCGACGCACAAACTGTAACCATGGATTCAGCACATGAGTTTAGACACCATAGCGTCGAAAACATAAGTCGGTTATTAAAAAAAAAAATTGCTGTTCCATACATTTTGACCGCGTAAGGCGTAGAGGGGCCCGTGGCTAAATAATAACAGCCGCACAGGTCGATCGGTCAGGCTAAGCTACGCTTGCCGCGGTTGGTCTGTGGATGGGTGACCATCTTTACATACCGAGACCCCTCCGTGCCTCGGAAAGCACGTTAAGCCGTTGGTCCCGGCTGTCATTCGTGGATCTTTGACAGTCTTTACGGGTAGTCAGAAGCACGAAAGTCTGACAACCAGTCTTACCAAGGGGTATCGTATTACCCAGTAACTGGGTTGTGGAGGTCAGATAGGCAGTCGCTCCATGTAAAATACTGGTATTCAGCAGCATCCGGTTAGACTGGAAGCCGACCCCAACATAGTTGGGAAAAGGCTAGGCAGATGATGATGATGACATTTTGACCGCGTAGGTATTGCACTTTTCTATGAAACAGAAGATTTTTCTTTTGATAAACGACGAAAAATTTCGACTCTTATGTGGTCTAGTATCATGTGCTGCATCCATGGTTACAGTTTGCGCGTCGATGTTCCTGCCACCCTGTATATAGCGTACACAATTATATTTGCAGTTGGAATGTATGGAGAACGTGTTTTCAACTACAATGTTAAGTTTGTGGGATTAATTATTCGTACAACATTGTGAATAACATATTCATCGTACGGAACCCTCTCCACGCGACCTCAACTGTTTTTTTAATAGATAGGAAGGAGGTTCATCATTCATCTTATACGTACATGCATCACTGCCAAATATGAACTGAATTGATGTTTTAGGGTCTCCGTAGTCGTAAAAGATTCCTTAAAATTTCATGTCTCTGTCCGTCTGTACAAACCTAAAGTAACCGTAATATCTAGATTTTAACCAATTTGCACAGGCCAGCCTTTCTTATAGAGGGTTAACGCGGGCATTTTCGCGTACGTGCGTTGTGGGACGAAGTAGGCACTACTTATGTCCCAAGCTGCCGTGCTTGGGATAAATATAAGAACTGTAATTTTCTGACTTCGAATGTAAATGATCTGAAAATACTTTCATTTTTAAACGACAGAGGTTGATTTACAAATTGAAGATTGCGACTGCTTAAAGTTTAACTTCTTCCACAGAATTTTTGTTTTTTGCTGGAGGCTATTATAATTTGACCATTTTTCGTCATGCTTGTCATTGAAATAAGCTGTATTCTTTGCACCGCAAAATAATGGTGTAGTGAAATTAATTAATTATAAAGACAATAATTAAGGGTCGCATTTCCCAAACATGTAACCGAGGGTTGAAGAAAATCCATTCACATAAACGTGTCCCATATTGTTGGATCTAATAATTAAAATGATAAAGATGTTTCTAATTGACTTTGCTTTTAAAGTCAATCGTTTTTGAGTTAAGGGATATTTTCGTTTACAACCGCAGAATTAACTTTGTTTTTCATAGATGAAAGAGAAATTTTATGAAATACAAACTTATTTTTGCAGGCGATCAAATTAATGATTGTACACTGCGCATGCGTAAATATTCATCCCAAGTACGGGACCTTTCACTGTGCGTGGTCCAACATACACTTGGCCAGTTTCTTTTTAAGTTTCGTTGGGAAATTACCACAAAAAAAAAACAACTTCTCTTACTCAAGTAAAGTAATGTAAAGATTTAATTTAATTTGAATTTTATTTGATTTGATGTTATACGAGGGCCGGCACTGAAAATTTCGGGAATCAAGGAAGAGACACAACATTACTATTTAAAAATGTATTTATTGCTTTTCGAAGTATTCTCCGCGAAATTTGACACATTTTTCCATACGATGGAACCAATCATTGAAGCAACCATTCGGAAGTTGGGGTCTCCTAAATGGCCGTTTTGTAGGCGTCCACAGATCCTTCAGGTGAAATCTCTGTCCACGCAATTTATTCTTTATTTTAGGGAAAGTATAGAAATCATTAGGGCTTAGGTCGGGGCTGTACGGCGGATGGTCTAATAATTCTATGTTTTCCTGCTCTAAAAACTCTTTTGTTCTGTGCGCGGTGTGAGAACTCGCATTGTCGTGATGGAGGATGATGCGGCGGTTGCAGTTCTCTTTACGGAGTTCAGAAACGACCTGTGGCAAACGAATGCTAGCATACCATTCTGCATTAACCGTTCTTTGTCCCTCAAGAGGAATAGTCGTAACATGGCCGGTTTTGGAGATAAACGTGGCCACCATTTTTTTGCAACACTCCGTGAACGAACAATTTTTGTTGGCTTTAACTCATTTTCGAACACCCAAACTCGTGACTGGTTTTTTGTTTCGGGTTCGTACGCGTATATCCAGGATTCGTCACCTGATACGATGTTGTATACAGCATTTGAGGATCCTGCGTGGAATCTTTCGAGAGTTCTGACGCACCAAGTAACGCGAGCCGCGTTTTGCTCTTCACAGAGCGAATGCGGTATCCATCGGGAAAACAACTTTTTTACACCTAATTGTTCATGCAAGATTATTTGTATTTGACTCATGCCAATGTCTAAAGTTGCCTGAATTTCGCGGTATGTCACACGTCGATCTTTCTCAATCAGCTTACGCACAGCATCAACGTTTTCTTGGGTGACTGCAGTTTTTGGACGACCTTGACGGGGATCATCACTGAGCTTGACTCGTCCACGTTGAAATTCAGCAAACCAGCGATAAATTGTGGTTTTGGATGGGGCTTCATTATCAAATGCAGAAATCATCCGGTCAACACACTGTTTTTGTGTTAAACCACTTCGAAAGTCATAATAAATCATAATTCATAAATCATAGTCATAATTTTCTCGAGTCAATTCCATTTTCTCAACGACTAAACAAGTTTGACGAAACCGAGAATCTTTTTTTAAATAAATAAATGGTATTCGATTTTTAAAACCAAGGAGTTTTCAATTAAAAAGATTTTAATATGACAGGAACAGTGGAAATATTCCATTCCCGATACTTTTAGTGCAGCCCTCGTACGTGTACTATAATGACTGGGTGTTATTTACCTGAAATAAATAAATAATTATATATAGGTAAATAAAAACTACCAAGCTCATACAACTAACAAAACATATTGAAATGCGGAATGCAGATGTTTTCGTAATACCCAATTTGTAGAATTAATTTATCATCATTCCCAAACTTTTGCTAAGCCTACCTAAAAATATATACTGTAGCAAATTATTAGAAAGTATCAAATATAAAATACACAATAAAAAATCGTTCAATACATTTAAATAATTGAACAGCGAGCGCATTCCGAATATAAATTCAAATATAGAAACAATTCGGCGCGAAATTCAATAAATGAGGTACCTATGGTCATAGGTCCTGTCTGTTATTGACTCGGTTTCAATAGAATACAGACTTGGATTTTATATAAGTAAAATAATAAACTTGCTCGCTAAATATGAAAGATTTAATGGCGTTAACATTTGAGTTTTTTATTCGACTGTCTTAATTAACGCATATTCATAAGACTCAATGGGTAGTATAATAAATATTTACGTAATCACTAAGGGTCGTCATTCCAAGGTCCAATGGGACCCAGTACCGAGCCGGCGGAGGTTCGTGTGGAGCCGGCGGAGGTTCGTGTGTTCGGGTCCAATCGGAGGCGCCTCCGAACTCCACGGTTAAAGACCTAAAAGAATCCTAGAATTTAGTCTTACACGAAATCCATCGAGGTCAAAGGGATTCATCGTTTTTATACAAATGCATGCAAAAGGTATAATGCAATGATGTACGCGTGCAGGTGACGCAAGCCAACGAGGACAACCAGGTGTACCTGTGCGGCGGGCACGGCGGCGCGGCGCGCACCGTGAGCGGCGTGCTGCGCGCGTGGTGCGCGGCGGCGCGCGCGCAGCACGCCCTGCGCGCCGCGCTGCTGGACGCCGCGCTGCCCGCGCTCAAGGTGCTGCTCAACCTGTCGCACAACTTCGGCACCTCGGGTGAGTGCTCATCTATATACATATCAGCGGCGTGCTGCGCGCGTGGTGCGCGGCGGCGCGCGCGCAGCACGCCCTGCGCGCCGCGCTGCTGGACGCCGCGCTGCCCGCGCTCAAGGTGCTGCTCAACCTGTCGCACAACTTCGGCACCTCGGGTGAGTGCTCATCTATATACATATCAGCGGCGTGCTGCGCGCGTGGTGCGCGGCGGCGCGCGCGCAGCCCGCCCTGCGCGCCGCGCTGCTGGACGCCGCGCTGCCCGCGCTCAAGGTGCTGCTCAACCTGTCGCACAACTTCGGCACCTCGGGTGAGTGCTCATCTATATACATATCAGCGGCGTGCTGCGCGCGTGGTGCGCGGCGGCGCGCGCGCAGCCCGCCCTGCGCGCCGCGCTGCTGGACGCCGCGCTGCCCGCGCTCAAGGTGCTGCTCAACCTGTCGCACAACTTCGGCACCTCGGGTGAGTGCTCATCTATATACATATCAGCGGCGTGCTGCGCGCGTGGTGCGCGGCGGCGCGCGCGCAGCACGCCCTGCGCGCCGCGCTGCTGGACGCCGCGCTGCCCGCGCTCAAGGTGCTGCTCAACCTGTCGCACAACTTCGGCACCTCGGGTGAGTGCTCATCTATATACATATCAGCGGCGTGCTGCGCGCGTGGTGCGCGGCGGCGCGCGCGCAGCCCGCCCTGCGCGCCGCGCTGCTGGACGCCGCGCTGCCCGCGCTCAAGGTGCTGCTCAACCTGTCGCACAACTTCGGCACCTCGGGTGAGTGCTCATCTATATACATATCAGCGGCGTGCTGCGCGCGTGGTGCGCGGCGGCGCGCGCGCAGCCCGCCCTGCGCGCCGCGCTGCTGGACGCCGCGCTGCCCGCGCTCAAGGTGCTGCTCAACCTGTCGCACAACTTCGGCACCTCGGGTGAGTGCTCATCTATATACATATCAGCGGCGTGCTGCGCGCGTGGTGCGCGGCGGCGCGCGCGCAGCCCGCCCTGCGCGCCGCGCTGCTGGACGCCGCGCTGCCCGCGCTCAAGGTGCTGCTCAACCTGTCGCACAACTTCGGCACCTCGGGTGAGTGCTCATCTATATACATATCAGCGGCGTGCTGCGCGCGTGGTGCGCGGCGGCGCGCGCGCAGCCCGCCCTGCGCGCCGCGCTGCTGGACGCCGCGCTGCCCGCGCTCAAGGTGCTGCTCAACCTGTCGCACAACTTCGGCACCTCGGGTGAGTGCTCATCTATATACATATCAGCGGCGTGCTGCGCGCGTGGTGCGCGGCGGCGCGCGCGCAGCCCGCCCTGCGCGCCGCGCTGCTGGACGCCGCGCTGCCCGCGCTCAAGGTGCTGCTCAACCTGTCGCACAACTTCGGCACCTCGGGTGAGTGCTCATCTATATACATATCAGCGGCGTGCTGCGCGCGTGGTGCGCGGCGGCGCGCGCGCAGCACGCCCTGCGCGCCGCGCTGCTGGACGCCGCGCTGCCCGCGCTCAAGGTGCTGCTCAACCTGTCGCACAACTTCGGCACCTCGGGTGAGTGCTCATCTATATACATATCAGCGGCGTGCTGCGCGCGTGGTGCGCGGCGGCGCGCGCGCAGCCCGCCCTGCGCGCCGCGCTGCTGGACGCCGCGCTGCCCGCGCTCAAGGTGCTGCTCAACCTGTCGCACAACTTCGGCACCTCGGGTGAGTGCTCATCTATATACATATCAGCGGCGTGCTGCGCGCGTGGTGCGCGGCGGCGCGCGCGCAGCCCGCCCTGCGCGCCGCGCTGCTGGACGCCGCGCTGCCCGCGCTCAAGGTGCTGCTCAACCTGTCGCACAACTTCGGCACCTCGGGTGAGTGCTCATCTATATACATATCAGCGGCGTGCTGCGCGCGTGGTGCGCGGCGGCGCGCGCGCAGCCCGCCCTGCGCGCCGCGCTGCTGGACGCCGCGCTGCCCGCGCTCAAGGTGCTGCTCAACCTGTCGCACAACTTCGGCACCTCGGGTGAGTGCTCATCTATATACATATCAGCGGCGTGCTGCGCGCGTGGTGCGCGGCGGCGCGCGCGCAGCCCGCCCTGCGCGCCGCGCTGCTGGACGCCGCGCTGCCCGCGCTCAAGGTGCTGCTCAACCTGTCGCACAACTTCGGCACCTCGGGTGAGTGCTCATCTATATACATATCAGCGGCGTGCTGCGCGCGTGGTGCGCGGCGGCGCGCGCGCAGCCCGCCCTGCGCGCCGCGCTGCTGGACGCCGCGCTGCCCGCGCTCAAGGTGCTGCTCAACCTGTCGCACAACTTCGGCACCTCGGGTGAGTGCTCATCTATATACATATCAGCGGCGTGCTGCGCGCGTGGTGCGCGGCGGCGCGCGCGCAGCCCGCCCTGCGCGCCGCGCTGCTGGACGCCGCGCTGCCCGCGCTCAAGGTGCTGCTCAACCTGTCGCACAACTTCGGCACCTCGGGTGAGTGCTCATCTATATACATATCAGCGGCGTGCTGCGCGCGTGGTGCGCGGCGGCGCGCGCGCAGCCCGCCCTGCGCGCCGCGCTGCTGGACGCCGCGCTGCCCGCGCTCAAGGTGCTGCTCAACCTGTCGCACAACTTCGGCACCTCGGGTGAGTGCTCATCTATATACATATCAGCGGCGTGCTGCGCGCGTGGTGCGCGGCGGCGCGCGCGCAGCCCGCCCTGCGCGCCGCGCTGCTGGACGCCGCGCTGCCCGCGCTCAAGGTGCTGCTCAACCTGTCGCACAACTTCGGCACCTCGGGTGAGTGCTCATCTATATACATATCAGCGGCGTGCTGCGCGCGTGGTGCGCGGCGGCGCGCGCGCAGCCCGCCCTGCGCGCCGCGCTGCTGGACGCCGCGCTGCCCGCGCTCAAGGTGCTGCTCAACCTGTCGCACAACTTCGGCACCTCGGGTGAGTGCTCATCTATATACATATCAGCGGCGTGCTGCGCGCGTGGTGCGCGGCGGCGCGCGCGCAGCCCGCCCTGCGCGCCGCGCTGCTGGACGCCGCGCTGCCCGCGCTCAAGGTGCTGCTCAACCTGTCGCACAACTTCGGCACCTCGGGTGAGTGCTCATCTATATACATATCAGCGGCGTGCTGCGCGCGTGGTGCGCGGCGGCGCGCGCGCAGCCCGCCCTGCGCGCCGCGCTGCTGGACGCCGCGCTGCCCGCGCTCAAGGTGCTGCTCAACCTGTCGCACAACTTCGGCACCTCGGGTGAGTGCTCATCTATATACATATCAGCGGCGTGCTGCGCGCGTGGTGCGCGGCGGCGCGCGCGCAGCCCGCCCTGCGCGCCGCGCTGCTGGACGCCGCGCTGCCCGCGCTCAAGGTGCTGCTCAACCTGTCGCACAACTTCGGCACCTCGGGTGAGTGCTCATCTATATACATATCAGCGGCGTGCTGCGCGCGTGGTACGCGGCGGCGCGCGCGCAGCCCGCCCTGCGCGCCGCGCTGCTGGACGCCGCGCTGCCCGCGCTCAAGGTGCTGCTCAACCTGTCGCACAACTTCGGCACCTCGGGTGAGTGCTCATCTATATACATATCAGCGGCGTGCTGCGCGCGTGGTGCGCGGCGGCGCGCGCGCAGCCCGCCCTGCGCGCCGCGCTGCTGGACGCCGCGCTGCCCGCGCTCAAGGTGCTGCTCAACCTGTCGCACAACTTCGGCACCTCGGGTGAGTGCTCATCTATATACATATCAGCGGCGTGCTGCGCGCGTGGTGCGCGGCGGCGCGCGCGCAGCCCGCCCTGCGCGCCGCGCTGCTGGACGCCGCGCTGCCCGCGCTCAAGGTGCTGCTCAACCTGTCGCACAACTTCGGCACCTCGGGTGAGTGCTCATCTATATACATATCAACTTTTGCCCGCGGTTTCGCCCCTATTGAGATCCGTAATTATGCCGTGCGGACGTACTACCGGAATGAAAGGTATCTTATATTCTAAGTTTAGCTTTTATGTCGTGAAAAAGTAACAGATTTCGCATTTATAATTATTAGTATGGTAAATTATAAATTAGTCACTTTTCCTGTTTGGCGGTGTGACCGCGGTCGGATTTTGATGCGGTTTTCAACGTCCAAAAAGTTAATGTATCGAAAATAATAAATCTCCATGTTTTACCAAGTTGTAAAAACCATGCGAAGTAGAGGCGGGTCGCTAGTTAATAATAATCGACCTATGATGTTCCTCTTCTAGGACATTAGCCACGTCTGTGTGCAAGGGCTTGCTGTAATCCAGTGCAATTTGCGTGTTACATACTTATCTTCGAATATTTGGTTCTAGGACATTCCAATTTTGTTTGCCCAATGGTTTTTTGAAGTGGTGATGAAATAAATTACAAAAAGTAAGGTGCATGCCTATATGGGTTCCAACCTACGTCGACAACTCGTAAGTCGGCGCCGCTACCACTGGGCCATCGCTGCGCAGTACATTACTTATTCGGTAACCCACGGGCTACAAATAAAAAACCTATAACTAAGCCACAATCAGGTGCTTCCTTCCTGTTGCAATTGATTTTTTGTACTAGTTAGACCATTCTGGAAATTTGTAAAAGAAATATTAATCTACTTACGCCCTGTAAAAACCTCTTACATTCAAACAAAATCACCTACATACTACATGTTCCAATATTCGTTGCAGTGTCTCTTGGAGCGCAAGTGATCGGTGAACAGCAATCAGTTATGGAAACTTGTCTCATCATACTGAACAACCAAGGAAACTTCATTCCTGACAACAGAAACTTCGAATTTAGTGTTTGTGTAAGTATAAGTTTTTCTTCATTACACTAAATAAATTAAAAAAAAAGTCGTATTTTCATGAGTGCACAGTACAAAAGCGGTTTTCATGACTTGCTATATGATTTATTTGATCGAATTTCGACCTAATCCGCATGGATTTGAGGTATAATATGCGTCTACAAAAACCGTCTTTATTTCTTTGCTTATTATTCATGTGGGTTAGTGACCCCAACGACTTTGGGGTCAATGACCCTAATAGCGTCATCATTTATTCAACTTTGTTAAGTTCTGATATGATTGCCATCTTACCTGGCACTATCAGTCGGCTATTATATTTTAGACTTACAATTAAAATAATTGTTTCTGTCTTATCCAGGTGCTGTTGCTCTTAATAAATTTAGTCCAGAACAACGAACCAAATACGCAGAGGTTGCTGAGCGTCCGCATTCGTATTGACAACGAAGATGACATCATATCACGGAGCGTCGGCGCGCTTGACCTCATTGTGGATCTGTTCTATAAGAGAGAAGAACTCGCTAGGTAAGATTTTAAAATGAAGATTACCATTTGTAGGGTTCCATACCTCAAAAGGAAGAAACGGAACCCTTCTATCCTCACTTCGTTGCCCACGCTATCTATCCATGGGAGAGTATACCGCTTACTAAGGATAGCTATTTGTATGAAAAAGCCAAAATCTGCATCCCTATAACATGTTGACAGCTATTTGTTAGACTCTAGACAGTTACTACAGATGACAAATAAATCCTCATTTAAAAATCAGTTACATTAAATTCCTCCTCTCTAGAGTTAACAATTTGTCCAGCGAAATGCAGTAAAATCTTGTATATTGTACTACTTACTTACAGACTTTTAATTGAATATAAATGATAACTTATTCCAGTCATTTAGGAATCTAAATTTATAGAAGTTCTTTTATAAAAATTCTGCAACGGAATGCACGGCAGGAGAAAAGTCTATAGAATCATATCTATTGTTGTCGCTATACAGATAACCTTTATTGATGATTGTGAGACAACATTCAAGGACAGACACGATTATACTGGTTATCATCAGTAGCAATCTGTAACATAAGTACTGTCAATGCAAATGTAAAATATAAATGTAATGCAGAATGTCAAATTAAACTTAAATGCATAAACTGTCAGTGAATGCTTAACGGGATGAATCCCCGTTGTACCGTATGCACCATTGACCTGCACCATCATGCAGAGAAGACTAATTAGTTTCATTTGCACCATAAATATTAATACAACTAGTTTACCATACTTATGCCGTATGCACCTTTGACCTGCACCATCGATGGTGCAGAGGAGACTTATTAGTTTCATTTGCACCATAAATATTAATACAACTACTTCACCGTACTTTCCTAGTCATAGGTAAAATAAAAACCAATAATAGCTCGTATTTTGTTTATGTGCAGAACCATTTTTAATATAAATAAACAACCATAAAAGCAACAACAGTGTTATGTTTTACAAATAAATTCCACTACTACTAAACTTCATGTAATAATATTTTAAAAAATACGTCAATGCACTGCCAAATGCAGGTTGCGTCCAAAGTGCAAATACGCGAGCCTACTGGCTAACTTATTGCAATAAAAATATTTTAAATCCCATGTACGTGCACCGTACATATTGCCACAACAAAGAAAGCGTTGGAACAGGTGGTTTTCATTATATTGAATTGTGTTGATGTCCTGTTCATATTGTTCTACAAAATGTTGATCTAACACTCCGAATAACGAGTTTGCAACATATCCTACTCTGTTGATCAATCCTCTTTTGAATCTGTGTTGAATGATACGCTGAGACCTCAGTAATTCGTTGTAATAATTTAGTTCCTCGTTACTAGTTACTCGTGCTTTGTTCAAGTTGGTTAATTAGAACATGAAATTGCACCAACCACTCTTCGCAACTAGCTTGCTTTATATGAGATACGAATACTTGCAGTGTCCTCATTGCGCCAGTAATTTGTCACATTCTAATAAAATACCAGTTTCCATTCATATCTAATTTCTTGTAAGTCTGCTATTTTGTCAAAGTACATTTTTTTTATTAATTGAGTAAGTTTTTTTTTTTTAAATAGATCATAATAAATTCGGCGTCTATCGTAATGTAACAATGTTTATTGTACTTTTGTTACAAAGTGTGTATTAAAAATAACCTTTTTTAACTTCTTTCTAATGCTATTGTAAATGGAGTATAGGTACAAAAGAACTTAGTTATTAAGGTTAAATAAAAAAGAGTTTATTATTTTTTGCTTTTCAGTTTTTTCGGCGGTTTAATTTTTTTTGTTAAAAAATTTTGTCACTTGGTTTTTATTGTCAAATTGTATTTTGTTTGTAAACGAAAATGTGTCAGTTGTAGGATTCCACTGGACCACCAGGGCTTTTGTTATTCCATCTTTTGTAAAATGCATTGTCGTCTGGTTCCGATCTGAAGATGATAAACTTTCAATCAAGGTCTGGTCGTTGCTTGACCACTTCCGTAATGTGAGGCCAGCTCCACTCAGCATATCGATGAGTTGCTTTTGAATTTCTTGTGCTCGTTCGATGGAGTGGTTGATGCAATTTCATGTTCTAATTAACCAACTTGAACAAAGCACGAGTGAACTAAATTATTACAACGAATTACTGAGGTCTCAGCGGATCATTCAACACGGGTTCAAAAGAGGATTTTAAGAGGATTGTTTGCAGTCTGTCTTTACAAATGTTTTGATGTATCAATTTCAAGTCATCATTAGCACCCTTGTTCAACCCACTGAGTATAGGCCTCCTCCCTTTTATGCATGCCCTGGTCCGTGCCAGTCTGGTCAGTCTTCCAGGTCTGCCCCGCAATCTTCTGTAGGACGACCACTCACTTGGCCATTGGTCCTTTAACGGTTTTCGGCAACCATTCCGTTAGGGAGTAATTTCAAGTACTATGTTCTATTTTTATAGGCGGGCTGAAGAAAATACCGATGCTCTACTAGACGGTGAAAAGGAGCCAGACGATAATAATGACAAGAAGAAGCAATCTCAGGACGACATAGATGAGACTGTTGCGAAGTGTAAGTATTTTTTATTAATAACTAGTAAATCGAACTAATCCAGAAAATCAGATATATCTTGGAGAAAAAAAACCGAGTGAAAATTCTATAGAATGAAGTGATACTCAAAATTTATCTAAATACACTGTTTCGAAACGTTGGGTTAACGATGCATTTTGTTTCCGCACCATTTAAGGATAAATGATTTTATTTTTGTAAGTAGGTTTGTACAAACACTTTTACACGTCAATCATATTTTAAAACTAGATGAGGTCGGCGTTTCCTATCTGACTAGTCTGAGAAGAAAGGCCGAAACAAACTCAGACGTCGCAGTCTCTTTTAAAGTCCAGACATAATCTTGGTCAGATCATGTTAAGATCATGTAGATTAATGTCTGAGATGGTTTTTTGAGGAAAGAACCAAACAGTTTGAAAGAACCTGTCCAGTCAGTGCACGCATTTATCAGAAATCGAGCAGCTCAACACAACCCTTGAGGAGCTCAACGATTCGACAAACAATACCAAAGAAAGGACATTTGGGTAGGCCACATTAATTACTCAAACTGCCAGACCATAACAAAAACTAACAGAACAGAGAGAAAAATAAAAAATAAAATGATCCACATAGTCTTCACATTCACAATAATTAAAATAATAGAATACTTTACAAAGTAAGCAAATGTCATAGTATATATCAAATTCATTAATATCAAAGTGTATATAAAAAAAAAACAACAAAACAAAAAATATAAAACCATTCAATATGTAAAAATTGGAAGCAGCTTAATCCCAAGCCTTTTTGTCCTCGATATAAGCCTTAACGGTATAAAAAGGCTTTCTGGCACAACTTACGTTTAATGAATAATTTGAATTTATTAAGGCTTAAATCTTGAACGGGGCTTGGAACTTTATTGTAAAAGCGTATACATTGCCATCTGAACGAGCCACCTATTTTCTTGAGCCTTGTTGTAGGTACAACAAATTTGTGTTTGTTCCTAGTATTTATATCATGGATATCACTGTATTTTTTAAACAGTTTTATATATTTATATTTTTATGGGCATATAAAAGGTTTTCATAAATATACTGAGAAGGCACAGTCATAACATTAATTTCTTTAAATTTGTCCCTGAGCGAGTGTCTCGGACTTAATTTATAAATTCATCGAACAGCTCGCTTCTGCAAAACAAAGATAGTCTGAATATCAGCGGCATTTCCCCACAATAGAATACCATACGACATTACACTATGAAAATAGCTAAAGTACACTAAACGGGCTGTCTCTATATCAGTTAGATTACGAATTTTTCTAACAGTGTATGCTGCGGAACTTAGCTTTTTTGACAATTTGTCAATGTGGACCCCACTGAAGCTTAGCATCCAAAGTTATGCCCACGAATACTGTGCTGTCTTCAGGATTCAATTCTTCGCCATTTATGAACACATTAGTTTTCACCTGTCTAACGTGAGGTAAAGTAAACTTAATGCATTTGGTTTTTTTCTTGTTTAGAAGTAAATTATTAACATTGAACCAGTGGACTACTTTAGAGATCGCGCTATTTACATCGTCAGTAACCTGCTGCTGACGTTTAAGTTTAAACAAAAGTGAAGTATCATCTGCAAACAACACTATATCATGATTATCCTTTATGAGGTACGGCAAGTCATTAATATAAATAAGAAACAAGAAAGGACCAAGAATTGAGCCCTGTGGGACTCCCATTGTTACTAAAGATCCGGGAGATCTTTTTCCAATAACATCAACGCTCTGAATCCTCTTACTCAAGTATGAAGTAAGAAGATCCAGAGCAGCGTTCCGGATCCCGTAGTGGCGGAGTTTCCTGATTAAAGTTTCGTGAAGAACGCAATCGAATGCCTTGGACAAATCACAAAAGATGCCCAAGGCATCGCATTTGTCTTCCCATGCATTATAAATATGTCCTATAAGTTCAACACCGGCATCAGTAGTTGAACGACCCCTTGTAAAACCGAACTGTACTGTAATAATTTGTGTTAATTAAAAAATCTTTGCATTTGTTCTAAAATTAATTTCTCTTTCTTTGTTCTAAAAAAAATTTTACTAAAGGTAGTACAGAAATAGGTCTATAATTTGTAGGGTCTGATGTACTACCTGATTTAAACAAAGGTATTATTTTACTATTTTTCATGAGGTCAGGAAACTAATAATATTTCGACATCTGTTATTTTATGTGATGATGAAGCAGCCTTGCGGTGCAAAATGTCTCGCGACTCCAATGTTCCGGGCGTTTGCTGCGCGCTCAGTCAGAATACCCTGCTAATAGCGGCTTCCTTCATGTACTAGGATGCAGTGGCGTGCACACAGTTTTAAGATAGGGTAGGCAGAAAATTGTACTCACCAAAAATACTACACGTTGGTTTTGGTTCGTCGTCTTGTCGATTGATGATGTAGGTAATTGCCAAATGCCAACTCAAATGTCCATAGATTGACTGATTTTATAGACATATCAATTTACTTATATTCGAAGTGGCCTTTCGGCGCGTTTGTTTGATGTTTGGTAATGTTTGTGTGATTTGCAAAATTTAAATAAAATCATTGAAAAGATGGTGGTGTGAGTATACTAAGTACCTTTAAAGGATTGTTTTATTTGTATATTAAATCTACACGCCTATCTTTCTGTAAGAATATCTGCACTATGGAATCGTAAAAGTTGGGAAGGCGTTTTATTTCCGTAAGAAGGTTTTTTTCTATTGAAATCGTGGAAAGATCTGTAAGTCGTTGCTGGCCTTGTGTATTTCTTAAGTAGGTGTGTATACGTTTTAGCGACGAGAATGACCTTTCGGTTGAAGCACTGCTCGCGGGAACTGTAACAATTAATTTTGTCAAACGCAGTACTTCGGGAAAAACTGTATTTATGTTATTTTCGTAAAAATGTTCTATAATTTTGTAAATACTAAGGTTTTTGAATTCGGCAGATATATAAACACATTTGAGCTCATTGATAAGGCGGTCTAAGTTAAAGTCGTATAATTTATAAACATTTACGAATTGCGATACTAATTCAACCGGAAAATTGTCATTATATTTATTGAAATTTTCGCATGAAAGTAAGTAGTAGGTAGTCCAAAAAATTTTAACTCTTTCAGATTTTTATATCGGTCGCGACATTCGATGGATATATTGTCTATAATTTCAATAAAAATGCGCTTAAAATTGGTTTTCGCGTCCACAACATTACGTTTTTGTTTTGGCGACCCTGTGATTATTTTTACGCCTTCAAAAATTAATTCAAACCTAGATCTGAATGATTCCAAAAATGATTCAAAGTCCCTAATTTTTTTAATGCAATAAGTCACATCTGATGTCTTTTTTTGCATAATTTCGTAAAGCACATCAGTTTCTGCGAATATTTCGTTAAACACATGAAGTAAAAACTGGAATTGAAAGTCTTTTATATTGTGTAACAAATACGAAACTTGACTTAATGTCTCACCATCCCAAGAGTCTTCGTTTTCAGCTAGTTCCTCAAATAAATCAACTAAATGTAAATAAGAATTGAAAATTATATTTACAGTACGCGAATTTGTAAGTCCATCGAGTGTCAACAAACGAAACAAAATAACCGATTACTGTGTATGCAACCTGTCAGCCAATGATATGAATCTTATTTGTTTTGTATTGAATTTACGATTGACTTTACCTTTTTTTTTATTAATTGCAAATCCGGTGTAGGACGACTTAATTATCTCGATAACTTGTTTTTTTTTCACTAAAAGATAGTTTTGAAAACGCGTCATATTTTATTTTATCAATACACACACCATCTGAACAACTTTTACAGACAATATTATCCATTTTTCACTAATCACAATGTTAAAATCCTAAATATCTGATAGCGTAAGTCACAAACACAACACACATCAAACAATAATGGCTACTATTGACTATTGAAATTACGTAGTAAAAAGGAAAATTAATACGACAAAAAAATGATGGCAATCTAACTATATAAAATTCAATGAAACAATGTTACTTCTTAAAATATTCGCATTGCATAGCAAACTTTCGTCGGAAATGTTCGGTTAGGATCGTAATTTTTCGTGTTAGCTCTAAAGAACAACTCGAACAAGACACTGGCTTTTCATGCAGTTGTGTGCGTGATTTTTGTCATTGTGTCAGCAAAGCCCACGTAGCTATAGGAACGCACACACATAAAAATACGCATGACCACGAGTTTCCACGGAGCACACATACAATATATTCAGAGACGAATAGTTTGTGTCTTTGCCGTTGCAAAGGCGAGGTGGCGCTAGTGCAGTAAACTGTATCGATCTTAATGATAACACCGGCACTCGATAGGTGGAGCTGATTTATGATTTAAGATTTTTATGTTGTTTTGTTTATTGATAAAATAATATTAAATCTATTATCAGAACTAGGGTAGGCAGTGTCTTTCTGTCTTTATGGAACGCACGCCACTGCTAGGATGTGTAGTAACGAGTGTGTTGTATGTGCAGTGCTAGCGCGTGCCGGCGCACATATGGAGCACAGTATGGTAGGCGCCTACATGGCGCTCCTGCTGGGCCACGCGGCC
This sequence comes from Apamea sordens, assembly GCA_945859715.1. Classification (NCBI taxonomy): domain Eukaryota; kingdom Metazoa; phylum Arthropoda; class Insecta; order Lepidoptera; family Noctuidae; genus Apamea; species Apamea sordens. Next base: position 12,753,635 of record OX243996.1, on the reverse strand, counting down.
GGCGCGGCGCCGCACCACGCCCGCGCCGTGCGCGCGCGCGTGCCGCTGTACGCGCCGCTGCTGCCCACGCTCAACAAGTACTACGCCTTCCTGTCGCTCACCGCCAGCGTAAGTACACACACTACGTCACACGAGCGTGGCGCTACATGGCGCTCCTGCTGGGCCACGCGGCCGGCGCGGCGCCGCACCACGCCCGCGCCGTGCGCGCGCGCGTGCCGCTGTACGCGCCGCTGCTGCCCACGCTCAACAAGTACTACGCCTTCCTGTCGCTCACCGCCAGCGTAAGTACACACACTACGTCACACGAGCGTGGCGCTACATGGCGCTCCTGCTGGGCCACGCGGCCGGCGCGGCGCCGCACCACGCCCGCGCCGTGCGCGCGCGCGTGCCGCTGTACGCGCCGCTGCTGCCCACGCTCAACAAGTACTACGCCTTCCTGTCGCTCACCGCCAGCGTAAGTACACACACTACGTCACACGAGCGTGGCGCTACATGGCGCTCCTGCTGGGCCACGCGGCCGGCGCGGCGCCGCACCACGCCCGCGCCGTGCGCGCGCGCGTGCCGCTGTACGCGCCGCTGCTGCCCACGCTCAACAAGTACTACGCCTTCCTGTCGCTCACCGCCAGCGTAAGTACACACACTACGTCACACGAGCGTGGCGCTACATGGCGCTCCTGCTGGGCCACGCGGCCGGCGCGGCGCCGCACCACGCCCGCGCCGTGCGCGCGCGCGTGCCGCTGTACGCGCCGCTGCTGCCCACGCTCAACAAGTACTACGCCTTCCTGTCGCTCACCGCCAGCGTAAGTACACACACTACGTCACACGAGCGTGGCGCTACATGGCGCTCCTGCTGGGCCACGCGGCCGGCGCGGCGCCGCACCACGCCCGCGCCGTGCGCGCGCGCGTGCCGCTGTACGCGCCGCTGCTGCCCACGCTCAACAAGTACTACGCCTTCCTGTCGCTCACCGCCAGCGTAAGTACACACACTACGTCACACGAGCGTGGCGCTACATGGCGCTCCTGCTGGGCCACGCGGCCGGCGCGGCGCCGCACCACGCCCGCGCCGTGCGCGCGCGCGTGCCGCTGTACGCGCCGCTGCTGCCCACGCTCAACAAGTACTACGCCTTCCTGTCGCTCACCGCCAGCGTAAGTACACACACTACGTCACACGAGCGTGGCGCTACATGGCGCTCCTGCTGGGCCACGCGGCCGGCGCGGCGCCGCACCACGCCCGCGCCGTGCGCGCGCGCGTGCCGCTGTACGCGCCGCTGCTGCCCACGCTCAACAAGTACTACGCCTTCCTGTCGCTCACCGCCAGCGTAAGTACACACACTACGTCACACGAGCGTGGCGCTACATGGCGCTCCTGCTGGGCCACGCGGCCGGCGCGGCGCCGCACCACGCCCGCGCCGTGCGCGCGCGCGTGCCGCTGTACGCGCCGCTGCTGCCCACGCTCAACAAGTACTACGCCTTCCTGTCGCTCACCGCCAGCGTAAGTACACACACTACGTCACACGAGCGTGGCGCTACATGGCGCTCCTGCTGGGCCACGCGGCCGGCGCGGCGCCGCACCACGCCCGCGCCGTGCGCGCGCGCGTGCCGCTGTACGCGCCGCTGCTGCCCACGCTCAACAAGTACTACGCCTTCCTGTCGCTCACCGCCAGCGTAAGTACACACACTACGTCACACGAGCGTGGCGCTACATGGCGCTCCTGCTGGGCCACGCGGCCGGCGCGGCGCCGCACCACGCCCGCGCCGTGCGCGCGCGCGTGCCGCTGTACGCGCCGCTGCTGCCCACGCTCAACAAGTACTACGCCTTCCTGTCGCTCACCGCCAGCGTAAGTACACACACTACGTCACACGAGCGTGGCGCTACATGGCGCTCCTGCTGGGCCACGCGGCCGGCGCGGCGCCGCACCACGCCCGCGCCGTGCGCGCGCGCGTGCCGCTGTACGCGCCGCTGCTGCCCACGCTCAACAAGTACTACGCCTTCCTGTCGCTCACCGCCAGCGTAAGTACACACACTACGTCACACGAGCGTGGCGCTACATGGCGCTCCTGCTGGGCCACGCGGCCGGCGCGGCGCCGCACCACGCCCGCGCCGTGCGCGCGCGCGTGCCGCTGTACGCGCCGCTGCTGCCCACGCTCAACAAGTACTACGCCTTCCTGTCGCTCACCGCCAGCGTAAGTACACACACTACGTCACACGAGCGTGGCGCTACATGGCGCTCCTGCTGGGCCACGCGGCCGGCGCGGCGCCGCACCACGCCCGCGCCGTGCGCGCGCGCGTGCCGCTGTACGCGCCGCTGCTGCCCACGCTCAACAAGTACTACGCCTTCCTGTCGCTCACCGCCAGCGTAAGTACACACACTACGTCACACGAGCGTGGCGCTACATGGCGCTCCTGCTGGGCCACGCGGCCGGCGCGGCGCCGCACCACGCCCGCGCCGTGCGCGCGCGCGTGCCGCTGTACGCGCCGCTGCTGCCCACGCTCAACAAGTACTACGCCTTCCTGTCGCTCACCGCCAGCGTAAGTACACACACTACGTCACACGAGCGTGGCGCTACATGGCGCTCCTGCTGGGCCACGCGGCCGGCGCGGCGCCGCACCACGCCCGCGCCGTGCGCGCGCGCGTGCCGCTGTACGCGCCGCTGCTGCCCACGCTCAACAAGTACTACGCCTTCCTGTCGCTCACCGCCAGCGTAAGTACACACACTACGTCACACGAGCGTGGCGCTACATGGCGCTCCTGCTGGGCCACGCGGCCGGCGCGGCGCCGCACCACGCCCGCGCCGTGCGCGCGCGCGTGCCGCTGTACGCGCCGCTGCTGCCCACGCTCAACAAGTACTACGCCTTCCTGTCGCTCACCGCCAGCGTAAGTACACACACTACGTCACACGAGCGTGGCGCTATATGGCGCTCCTGCTGGGCCACGCGGCCGGCGCGGCGCCGCACCACGCCCGCGCCGTGCGCGCGCGCGTGCCGCTGTACGCGCCGCTGCTGCCCACGCTCAACAAGTACTACGCCTTCCTGTCGCTCACCGCCAGCGTAAGTACACACACTACGTCACACGAGCGTGGCGCTACATGGCGCTCCTGCTGGGCCACGCGGCCGGCGCGGCGCCGCACCACGCCCGCGCCGTGCGCGCGCGCGTGCCGCTGTACGCGCCGCTGCTGCCCACGCTCAACAAGTACTACGCCTTCCTGTCGCTCACCGCCAGCGTAAGTACACACACTACGTCACACGAGCGTGGCGCTACATGGCGCTCCTGCTGGGCCACGCGGCCGGCGCGGCGCCGCACCACGCCCGCGCCGTGCGCGCGCGCGTGCCGCTGTACGCGCCGCTGCTGCCCACGCTCAACAAGTACTACGCCTTCCTGTCGCTCACCGCCAGCGTAAGTACACACACTACGTCACACGAGCGTGGCGCTACATGGCGCTCCTGCTGGGCCACGCGGCCGGCGCGGCGCCGCACCACGCCCGCGCCGTGCGCGCGCGCGTGCCGCTGTACGCGCCGCTGCTGCCCACGCTCAACAAGTACTACGCCTTCCTGTCGCTCACCGCCAGCGTAAGTACACACACTACGTCACACGAGCGTGGCGCTACATGGCGCTCCTGCTGGGCCACGCGGCCGGCGCGGCGCCGCACCACGCCCGCGCCGTGCGCGCGCGCGTGCCGCTGTACGCGCCGCTGCTGCCCACGCTCAACAAGTACTACGCCTTCCTGTCGCTCACCGCCAGCGTAAGTACACACACTACGTCACACGAGCGTGGCGCTACATGGCGCTCCTGCTGGGCCACGCGGCCGGCGCGGCGCCGCACCACGCCCGCGCCGTGCGCGCGCGCGTGCCGCTGTACGCGCCGCTGCTGCCCACGCTCAACAAGTACTACGCCTTCCTGTCGCTCACCGCCAGCGTAAGTACACACACTACGTCACACGAGCGTGGCGCTACATGGCGCTCCTGCTGGGCCACGCGGCCGGCGCGGCGCCGCACCACGCCCGCGCCGTGCGCGCGCGCGTGCCGCTGTACGCGCCGCTGCTGCCCACGCTCAACAAGTACTACGCCTTCCTGTCGCTCACCGCCAGCGTAAGTACACACACTACGTCACACGAGCGTGGCGCTACATGGCGCTCCTGCTGGGCCACGCGGCCGGCGCGGCGCCGCACCACGCCCGCGCCGTGCGCGCGCGCGTGCCGCTGTACGCGCCGCTGCTGCCCACGCTCAACAAGTACTACGCCTTCCTGTCGCTCACCGCCAGCGTAAGTACACACACTACGTCACACGAGCGTGGCGCTACATGGCGCTCCTGCTGGGCCACGCGGCCGGCGCGGCGCCGCACCACGCCCGCGCCGTGCGCGCGCGCGTGCCGCTGTACGCGCCGCTGCTGCCCACGCTCAACAAGTACTACGCCTTCCTGTCGCTCACCGCCAGCGTAAGTACACACACTACGTCACACGAGCGTGGCGCTACATGGCGCTCCTGCTGGGCCACGCGGCCGGCGCGGCGCCGCACCACGCCCGCGCCGTGCGCGCGCGCGTGCCGCTGTACGCGCCGCTGCTGCCCACGCTCAACAAGTACTACGCCTTCCTGTCGCTCACCGCCAGCGTAAGTACACACACTACGTCACACGAGCGTGGCGCTACATGGCGCTCCTGCTGGGCCACGCGGCCGGCGCGGCGCCGCACCACGCCCGCGCCGTGCGCGCGCGCGTGCCGCTGTACGCGCCGCTGCTGCCCACGCTCAACAAGTACTACGCCTTCCTGTCGCTCACCGCCAGCGTAAGTACACACACTACGTCACACGAGCGTGGCGCTACATGGCGCTCCTGCTGGGCCACGCGGCCGGCGCGGCGCCGCACCACGCCCGCGCCGTGCGCGCGCGCGTGCCGCTGTACGCGCCGCTGCTGCCCACGCTCAACAAGTACTACGCCTTCCTGTCGCTCACCGCCAGCGTAAGTACACACACTACGTCACACGAGCGTGGCGCTACATGGCGCTCCTGCTGGGCCACGCGGCCGGCGCGGCGCCGCACCACGCCCGCGCCGTGCGCGCGCGCGTGCCGCTGTACGCGCCGCTGCTGCCCACGCTCAACAAGTACTACGCCTTCCTGTCGCTCACCGCCAGCGTAAGTACACACACTACGTCACACGAGCGTGGCGCTACATGGCGCTCCTGCTGGGCCACGCGGCCGGCGCGGCGCCGCACCACGCCCGCGCCGTGCGCGCGCGCGTGCCGCTGTACGCGCCGCTGCTGCCCACGCTCAACAAGTACTACGCCTTCCTGTCGCTCACCGCCAGCGTAAGTACACACACTACGTCACACGAGCGTGGCGCTACATGGCGCTCCTGCTGGGCCACGCGGCCGGCGCGGCGCCGCACCACGCCCGCGCCGTGCGCGCGCGCGTGCCGCTGTACGCGCCGCTGCTGCCCACGCTCAACAAGTACTACGCCTTCCTGTCGCTCACCGCCAGCGTAAGTACACACACTACGTCACACGAGCGTGGCGCTACATGGCGCTCCTGCTGGGCCACGCGGCCGGCGCGGCGCCGCACCACGCCCGCGCCGTGCGCGCGCGCGTGCCGCTGTACGCGCCGCTGCTGCCCACGCTCAACAAGTACTACGCCTTCCTGTCGCTCACCGCCAGCGTAAGTACACACACTACGTCACACGAGCGTGGCGCTACATGGCGCTCCTGCTGGGCCACGCGGCCGGCGCGGCGCCGCACCACGCCCGCGCCGTGCGCGCGCGCGTGCCGCTGTACGCGCCGCTGCTGCCCACGCTCAACAAGTACTACGCCTTCCTGTCGCTCACCGCCAGCGTAAGTACACACACTACGTCACACGAGCGTGGCGCTACATGGCGCTCCTGCTGGGCCACGCGGCCGGCGCGGCGCCGCACCACGCCCGCGCCGTGCGCGCGCGCGTGCCGCTGTACGCGCCGCTGCTGCCCACGCTCAACAAGTACTACGCCTTCCTGTCGCTCACCGCCAGCGTAAGTACACACACTACGTCACACGAGCGTGGCGCTACATGGCGCTCCTGCTGGGCCACGCGGCCGGCGCGGCGCCGCACCACGCCCGCGCCGTGCGCGCGCGCGTGCCGCTGTACGCGCCGCTGCTGCCCACGCTCAACAAGTACTACGCCTTCCTGTCGCTCACCGCCAGCGTAAGTACACACACTACGTCACACGAGCGTGGCGCTACATGGCGCTCCTGCTGGGCCACGCGGCCGGCGCGGCGCCGCACCACGCCCGCGCCGTGCGCGCGCGCGTGCCGCTGTACGCGCCGCTGCTGCCCACGCTCAACAAGTACTACGCCTTCCTGTCGCTCACCGCCAGCGTAAGTACACACACTACGTCACACGAGCGTGGCGCTACATGGCGCTCCTGCTGGGCCACGCGGCCGGCGCGGCGCCGCACCACGCCCGCGCCGTGCGCGCGCGCGTGCCGCTGTACGCGCCGCTGCTGCCCACGCTCAACAAGTACTACGCCTTCCTGTCGCTCACCGCCAGCGTAAGTACACACACTACGTCACACGAGCGTGGCGCTACATGGCGCTCCTGCTGGGCCACGCGGCCGGCGCGGCGCCGCACCACGCCCGCGCCGTGCGCGCGCGCGTGCCGCTGTACGCGCCGCTGCTGCCCACGCTCAACAAGTACTACGCCTTCCTGTCGCTCACCGCCAGCGTAAGTACACACACTACGTCACACGAGCGTGGCGCTACATGGCGCTCCTGCTGGGCCACGCGGCCGGCGCGGCGCCGCACCACGCCCGCGCCGTGCGCGCGCGCGTGCCGCTGTACGCGCCGCTGCTGCCCACGCTCAACAAGTACTACGCCTTCCTGTCGCTCACCGCCAGCGTAAGTACACACACTACGTCACACGAGCGTGGCGCTACATGGCGCTCCTGCTGGGCCACGCGGCCGGCGCGGCGCCGCACCACGCCCGCGCCGTGCGCGCGCGCGTGCCGCTGTACGCGCCGCTGCTGCCCACGCTCAACAAGTACTACGCCTTCCTGTCGCTCACCGCCAGCGTAAGTACACACACTACGTCACACGAGCGTGGCGCTACATGGCGCTCCTGCTGGGCCACGCGCCGTCTCTGTCACATGGGCCTTAAACAGAACTGGCGAAACGTGGATGTATATATCTGCATAACCCTTCGGGGAAATACAGACGTGATGTTATGTTAAATATTTACAATTTCTTTTTAACAATCATCAAGCATGTCGTTAAATGAAAATAAATTATGCTTTTTCAGGCCGAAGCTGCGATCGTGGCTCACGTCAAAGCGACGCAGCGCATCATCGAGTTTATGGAGGCAAGCGACAAGGAGGCGACGGAAGTGGTGTGCGCGCCGGCCGATGTGCCGCAGGACATGTCGCTCAGCAACCTCAACTACAGCCAGCACAGCTACGCCGGCGCCGAGCGACACTCGTCGTCCCTGGAGCTCGACAACTACCACTGAGGGCCAGTGATGCGTGCTAACCGATGCCGAATCACGCACGAGCCTTCGGTCGGTGTCGGCTAAATCGTCCAGGCTGGACCAACAATGACTACCAAATTTGTTAACCCAGCCTGATCCCGGCTTAAACCGAAGAACTCTGAAGATCGCATCGTTTTGCCCTCTGATGTAATCATAAGTTTTGATCAATAAAGCAGGTCTTTTAGGGATAGCGGGATTGTTTTAAGATAAACGGAGATTTATTATTGTTCTGTTGGCTGATAGAGTTTATGTAGGGTATTGGATAGTGTTGAGAAGCGTTGATTTTGACGTGAACTTCCTTTTTGACGAGAATGGGAATAACACGCGGTTCTGTTAGTGCATGCATATGTGTCTTAACATATATCTACTAAGCGTTAGTAATTCTGAGTCTTGAGTTCATCCTTGTTGTAAGACTTGTAAATACGAACCAAAACAACAAAGTAACCCTTGTATATTGTGAACACCCTTAGCAATAGTATATAATATGCCATTTGTAAAAGTGAAAACAATATTATAGGTGGTGGACGTTTGTTTGCACGCGGCTATTATAAGTACTCTTCTCTTTGTATCGATACTTCTTCCTTCTCTTTGATATTGTAAATATAAATCACAGACTGTTAAGATGATAGTTATGTTGACGACATAGATATGGGTTATGAAGTCTTAATTAAATTGAGATATTCCGAGTTTAAGCCACTGAACTGGCAATATAAAAGTGCAAAAATAGTCGAGTAAGTGTATAATAGATATGTATTCTTTTATGTGAATATTGTGTCTGCACTTTTTGTATTATACCGCTCCGAGAGAGTTACAAATTATTAGAGTATTGTTCTATTGAGGCACAATCATTTATTGTAAATACATTTTAGCTAGTACCAATAGTTCGGTCTCTGTTGAGCAAATTTAGCGTAGGAACAGTTGATGATGTCCGGATATGTTGATGTAATGCGTAGCAGCGACGGGTGGCGTGACGTGTCATGACGTCAGCGCACGTGCAACGTACCGTGGAGGGACGCTGTCTTACGAGATGGTGCAAAATGTACAAACACTGACAGTCGCTCGCAAATGAGAGAATGACCTATGCTTAGATATAAAAAATATAGGACAATTTATGATGTTGGATTTTTAACCAGTTTTAGACAGTGTTTGAATAATATTATTTCTTTGTCATATACTTGATTGCAAGACTCCATGTTCACAACTCGACTGATGTCCATTAGGCGAAATTTTATTTTTATGATTGAAAATGTAGAACTAATAAGTAAGGCACATAAATTACTTAATTTTATCTAGTAACGCAGAGTAGGTGTTTTTCTAAATCGAGGATTCGAATGTCTATGAATTTTATATCGAGATTTTTTTTTATATTCGTCAACAGACGCGGTACAATGGAGGAGCCGTAGTTCTGATTTAGTTTGTGGAAAATGTACTACAATTAGGTTTTCGGATTGATATGAATTGTTGTCATTCTCATCCCATGTATTTCTAAGAATTTGTTGATATTTGGCACAATTTGGCTTTTGCCCTGCTGCACTAAATATACGTTGGATTTTGCTGTGTCGGTACCAGACTTCATTCCTAATATTAATTTATGCCAAGTTAGCTGTTACATTCGTGTTTTGACGCATTTTGGTCTGACCTTAATGACAATATCGTAAAATTGAGAGATTGTAAAACGTTTATTATACGGTCATTCACATACGGTTGCACGGTTCGCATTACTTCACACAAGATGGTAACTTTATAACTGCTACGGAATGTACGGAGTCAATTCTGCTCTTCGTTACCGTGTGACGACATTTCTGACAGCTTTACTTTATTTATAAGACATTTTTAAGTTGTATAACTTAAGCCGTGTCTCATGCGCGTGTTTTTATTCGAAACATTACACATAATAAACATTTGTTTTCATACAAAAGCTGTCTCCTGCGTATTAAAATATTTTTAAATTGGTGTCAACTATTCACAAGACAATATAACCTCAAAACCTGTGTCAGTTTCAATTAAGCTTTTAAAATGCTAGATGAACGGGGTGCCCATGGCGGTTGAAAATGAAACAAACCCTTCCCCTCTTCACCCGCGCGGGGTATGTTATCCATGCAGCTCGGAAAACATCGTGTTTTCGTACACAAATGTGTAAGGCCACGCCTCTTTGTTTTGACATTTTTGTGTAATGTTCCGAAAAAACGCGCAAGAGACACGGCTATGGGTATAATAATAAGTAACCGAAGTTGTTAGATTTTGTTACAACTGGGCGTTTAAAAAGACCAGTTTCCTTTTTTATTTTCTACTGTACAGCTATGATTCTTATTGCCTAAATTATATTTACGTAATTTATTGACCTATATGTATGTATGTATCAACTAAGCGTAGCTCCTAAAGTGCATTTCGTTATGAAATTTTAATCCTTTCATCACCTGTGTTTTGAATAATATGTTGACTTCACGAGTTTGATATCTTGAGAAATTATTATTGTATATGTAATGTGTAATTATGTTATAAAGTATTACGTGTAATTATTAAAAGAAGACAATTTAAATAGCTGCCTGGTTTTATTTAAGTCGTTTGATAACTTTATATCTTTACTTCATTTACCGAAGCTTGACAGCACGAAAAACGCCAATAGACAAAACAGTTAAATACTAATATACTTGTGAGAATAAATAGATCAATTTACATAACAATAGACTAAATACGTCTAATTGTATGATTAAAAACTTGTCGCATACACCGAAACAACTAAACCGAGCTCAATTTTTCTTTCTCCTTGTGACAACAATAAGGCTTGTTACGCGGCGATCACAAGGAAAATACAACTATTTTAGCTCGTCAATTCAGTCATTATGCGCATTGACTACAATAGACATAGGTAATTAATGCAAGTAGAAAAACTACAATAAAGATAATACCATGATATAAATTAGGTTATTCCGTTTAGCCACCCTAAGGTAGAAATGCATGTCCGAGAATCCACCCTAGGTCTAGTTGGATAAACGGAATTTATAGGCTTAGGGTGGATTCTCGGACATGCGTTTCCGCGTATCCAACTTAAGGTGGATGAACGGAATAACCGTATAAATGAATTCTACGGCTAATTAAATTCGTTCTACGGCTTCTACGCGGGCCACGGCCGGGGCTCGAACGCTTTGCCAGTGTCCTGTCTCGGTATATCGCTTATTCACAGCCGTTAACTGCTCGAAGTTGGCTCTTGCAAGTTTGTGTTTATTCCCAACTTTCTGAACTAGCTCTTCATCGTATACAGTCTCAGGATCATCCAGTTTTAAATGAGCCTTCATTTCCTCCACGGTCACTAGGAAACAGTTCCACGGTGACCAGTCCTCGTCCACGTGCCATCTACAAAGCCTCAGTTCTGTGATGTCATCGCATTCGCTGACCGCGGAATGCGAATGCCAGAGCTTCTCGACTATAAAGAAAATATCTTTCTCTTGAAGAACGAAAGCTAACGACCCCCAACACTTACGGCGACGCTCGTCACGTTGTACAGCTCGCAAAATAAATTTAAAAGGCGTCATATCGATCCAAATACGTTCATTGACGTCTTTCCACGAGCATGACTTACAGATCAAACAGCCAGACATCCTCGTGTCCAAGGGAAAGTCTGTTTGCGGTTTTATCTGGTGGCACAATTCGCAGAAGTGAAGGTTGCCGTGCTCCATTTTCTTGAAGTCTCTACGGTCTTTATACTTGGTTACACCAGAATTCAGTTCAGACGTTTCTATTAGCCGGATGATGGCGCCAGCTGTTCGACGTCTCAAGAATTCGAGTTGATGAGTGTTGTACCTTCTTACAAGCAGATCACATTCTTGATCCAATAGAGTTATTATTTCTTCAGCTAGAGGATGGCGAAAGTCCTGAAGTGCAAACTTCATGTCGACCAAGAGTTCAAGGCGCTCTTTAACATCTAGATCACTACGTATAAAAGAATTGTGAAGTTCTTTTAGTTTCCTGGCTTTTTGAATTTCGATTGTTTCCATTGTGATTAATTTTCCACTGCGGCCGTACCAAGCGACAGGTTTCGAAATTTCTTCTAAGAATCGTTTTTCTTTGATCTTCTTACTGTCTTCTTTCACCTTGCTTCTATAATCTTCGATACATCTCAGTAATTCCACTTCCTTATCAAGAAGCAATGTAAATTCAGCTATTTTTGGACCTTTTGCATGTAACTGTGATATTCTTGCTATTTCAGCATGTTTCCAACGATCAACCTAGAAAAGAGACATTACCTAGTTTGTTAAATAACATAAGTATCGACTAGGTATTGTGTAAAGCACTACTTTCTGATCAATAAATTATTTGTTATGTTTTTTTGGGTAGGTATGTTCTATCTATTTTTTATTTATTAATCGTTTTGGTCTCAATAGGTTTACTTACCATCGCATACAGTTGATCAAAATCTTCACGCGATTTCGGAAATGTTTTAGTAATAAGATCCCGTCGTAAACGTCTCTCCAATGCTTCTCGCTCCAGTCTGTCTTCCTCTTTCATTCTAGCTATTCTTTCCCTGTAAACAAAAAAAAATGGAATACCCGCCTAGAAGTATAAAATGAAACAGTTTCCCTACTGGAGAGAATGGTGATATTTTATCTATGTTACTGTAAAAGCTCGAACTGCAGTAAATCCTAAGATATTCCAGTAAAACCTAAGATCTACCAATTCCTAATGGTAAATGTCCAAAAAGATTTGCGATTCGAACTTTTACCACCATTCCGTTGGTAAATCTTAGGATTTACATCAATGGCATTGTAAATGTTGAAAAACAAAACATGTCATAACGTGCTCAGCGCACGTTACGGATAAAGAAGTGAGTCTTCGAGAAGTTGTCGGAAAATTGTCGTTAACTGGAGGACAAGGATTCAAAAAATGTAATTGTCAAAAAAAATGCTCGACGAAAAAATGCACCTGCAGATCATCAGGATTACTTTGTAATTCTAAATGCCACAACAGCAATCCGTGTTGTAACAAGTGAATGTTTTTTTAGGAACCTTACCTATTAATCAATTACATTTGATTGTCTTTTTTACTTCTAAACCAAATAATAAGAAAAATAATAATTAAGTTAGACTAGCTTTTATAAGCATTATGTTTGTATTTCGTTGTTAAATTCCAAATAGAGAAGTACTGATTCAGTTAGATAGATATGACAGAGATTGAGATATTCAGATATATAGGTACGTTATGTGTTTTTTCAAAATAATTTAAATAAGTTGATATTAGTTTGTACTTGTTACTATCATTATGATATCTTTATAATACTATGTACCTGGTTTGTCTAATAGTTTAAAGTTAATAATTAAGAATTACTCATTGTTTTAATCCTAAAACCAACATCTACCAGCTGACAGTGGTAAAACCTAGCATATACTGAGTTCGAATGGTAAAAGCTCGAAAAAATCGTCGTATCTTCAGAAATACTTACATTTACCAACTCATGTCGGTAAATCCTAAGACTTACACTTAAATCTTAAGATTTACCGTAGTTCGAGCTTTTACAGTAACATCTATACTTATAATAATAATGTAAAAAAGTTGTGTCTGTACATTGAATATATTTAAAAAAGAATAATTGAGGGGGGTTAAGAAACAGTAATAGAACACGAATCTAATAAAAAAAATCTGTATGTTTGTCTGTTTATCTGTTTGTCTGTTTGTACACGCTAATCTCCGAAACTACTGGACGGATTTGAATGAAACTTTTTTTTGTTATCTAGCTATTAAGCCTGGGCAACATATAGACTATAATTGATTTTGGAAACTGGAACACCTGATGCAGAACCGCAACAGACCAGCTAAACTATAAGAGTTACATAAATGGCGCCTTAGAAAAAAATGTTGTGTCTGATGAGCATTTTCTGCTGAGAGAATAAAATTGAAGATCCAGAACACCTGATGTGGAACTGAGCTAGCTAAACAGAGAGCACAGCTAAACTATAATATATATAGATTTGACATCTTAGCAAAAGTTATTCAGTCTGATGAGTATTTTCTGCTGCGAGAATAAAACTCGAAGATCGGAACATCTGATGTGGAACTCTAAGAGCACAGCTAAACCATAACATATAGAGGAATGACATCTTTGCAAAAGTTATTTAGTCTGATGAATATTTTCTGCTGGGAGAATAAAATTCGAAGATTGAAACATCTGATGTGGAACTCGGAGAGCACAGCTAAACTATGGCATATACAGACATGACATTTTAACAAAATTTGTTTGGTCTGATGATTATTTTCCGCCGAGATAATAAAAATCAAAGATCAGGAACATTTGATGTGGAAATCAGTTTATACTAATATATTAACATAAGCTAGGAGTACCTCCACGCAGTGAAGGCGGTAACAGTTTGGGCCTTCTTTTCGATGACGATGGTAAATTCATTGAAAACTTGGCTTCACTGGCTAAATCATAATATAATAGATATGCCTTCGGGCTTATGTTATTTGAGTGTTTAATTTCCTTTTCCATTTATAATGCAGGGGAGCAGTCACTTAGATCTTAATTGCAAAGTTATTAAAGTACATTAATAACCATAACCATGCCACGAAAGAGGTCAAATCTTTCGCAATGTTCGAAATTAGCTAAAAGATTGAAGATCATTAGATCCCAAGAATCGAATGAAGAACGCCAGGCAAGACTTGATGCTGTTCGACAACATCAGGCTGTATCTCGCCCAGCGGAAATTTCTTCGGATCGTGAAGCACGACTTAGCACTGATCGTGAGCGTCATGCATCGTCTCGCGTTTCTGACACTTTCACACAAAGAGAATCACGCCTGCGTTCTCAGCGTATTTACGCATCTACATCTAGGTCTCTAGAGACCAGTGAGGATCGTGATGCGCGACTGACCGCTGATCGTGATCGTCATTCATTGTCTCGCGAGTCGGAAACGTTAACGGAAAGGGAATCACGCTTGAGTTCTCAGCGTATTCTCATTTCGATTTCTAGGTCTTTAGATACCAGTGATGAACGTGAAGTGCGACTGGCCGCTGATTGTGATCGCCATGCATTGTCTCTCGAATCAGAAACGTTCACAGAAAAAGCATCACGCTTGAGTTCTCAGCGCATTCGCACGTTGACTTTTAGATCTCTGGAGACCAGTGAAGAACGTGATGCGCGACTTACGGCTGATCGTGATCGTCATGCATTGTCTCGCGAGTCGGAAACATTCACGGAAAGCGAATCATGCTTGAGTTCCCAGCGTATCCGCACATCCACTTATAGGTCTCTAGAAACCAGTGAAGAACGTGATACGCGACTTACCGCTGATCGTGATCGTCATGCATTGTCTCGCGAGTCGGAAACATTCACGGAAAGCGAATCACGCTTGAGTTCCCAGCATATCCGCACATCCACTTATAGGTCTCTAGAAACCAGTTAAGAACGTGATGCGCGACTTACGGCTGATCGTGATCGTCATGCATTGTCTCGCGAGTGAAGACAGACACTGAAAGCTGCTGGTGTTGATTTGAGAACCGGCTGTTTTTCTCATGGCCAACTTTATGTTGCTTTCTCAAGGGTTAGCCTTCCGGGTTTTATATTCTGGCACCCGACGGAAAAACCAACAATATAGTTTATAAAGATTTTTTTTAGAATAGTTATGTTAACTAATTGATATTAATTTCGCTTCATAATTTGAATGAAAATAATTCTACCTTTTTATTTTAATGAGGTTATAACCTACCCATTGTCTACAACACTCAATCTAAGTTATACCAAACAAAACCGATGAAGGATTTCGATTAAGTAACGCACAGTTCAAACTCTTGCCGAAATTCCTATCGGAACGAGAAAGGGACTGGATCCGCGTACGAAGTCGCGGGCAGAAGCTAGTTTGAAATAAGTTTATAAGCAGTAAAACTCATTGTAACGGGTTCGTCAGCAGTATGAAGATATACACCCACCACAAATTGGGTAGATTAGTACCTATTTCTATCAACAGATGTCGATGCAAGTGCCATCTCGTAGAGGAGATTTTCAACTTTTATTTACAGATATTGCAGGCTTGCAGGTGGTACCCATCTTTAAGTACATTTGATATAATTTGGGTGGTCGCGTCAGCCTAATTTCCTGAGTTATTCCATTTATTCACGAGGAGATTCCACCGCAGGCCTCCTAGTAGGATGTAGGTACAGAATTTATAGGCTTACGGGGGATTCTCCGACATGCATTTCCGCGTATCCACCGCCATCCGCGGATAAACGGCATAACCCCCTCAAATCAATCAGATGTTTTTTCTTTTGATAAAGGTTTTTTTTTAAATTATGAAGGTAACAAATATTACATACATGCATTCCCTTAACCATCTGTTTATCATTTGCCGAAACTGATAGTGTCTGAAGGCGCGTTGTATGATGGACGCGTAATGGTCGTGGTTCAGTCGTATGATCATCTCTTCGTATGTCTCATAGGGTTTCGGCACCACTATCCTGTCAGTCACGTTCGGAATGTATGCGTGCACACTATTCATTTGCGTTGCACGACTGTAGTTCGTCTCCTGTAATTGAAATTGGTAATGGATAAAGTTTGACACAATAATTTCATAACCTGTCATTTTTAGGGTTCCGTACCCAAAGGATGTCGGGACCCTGTTACTAAGACTCCAATGTCCGTCCATCTGTCACATCATCTATTGAACCGTACTTGAAATTTTCACAGACTGTGTACTATACCTTGGCGGCTATAACAACACATAATAAAAATTAGGTAGTACTAAGGGGTCCCCATACAAGAAACGTGTTTTGTTTGGGTTCCGAATGTTCGAATGAAACTACGGAATATGCCTTACCGGAATAACAGCCTAAAATTTGAGCCAAAAATGGTAAATTTTGATCTATTTTCTTAAATAACTTATAAACTATTTTAAAATTATAAAAAAATATTTATTTGAGACCCGTAAAAGTCCTTTAATTTTCTAAATTGCCCTCGAAAAGTGACCCCATATTCAAAATTAATTTACTTACGTCACACGTTCGTCTTTGGGCCAAAAAAATTCATATTATAATGTGCACCTAATTTCAACCTAATCGGTCCAGTACATTCGGATCAATTTGGCTGTGGTAGACGGACACACGAGTGATCCTATATGGGCAACGATTTTTCATTCCGACGTACGAAACCTTAAAAACATGCATTTTGTTCACCGCCAGTGCGTGTACCTACCTGTGACTGCGTTTGTTATACCATGCGGCAGAAATTACACACCGCATTACACCGCGGCGCAGTGCGCGCTAACCCTTATACCTACATACCTATAGATACTAAACCAGCCCGTGTAATGGACGTTATAATACGTACATATATTTTTTCTCTTTCTTCTGCTGTCTGCGTGTCTCTACAGTTCTTCAATTCTGGTGGTACTTTCTCTGGTTTCTGTGGTGTTTGAGTGTACGCATGGTGGAAGGTGGCGCCTGAGAAAATAAGTATAAAAATTATATATCCACTCTTGTGAAGAGTTAGTTTGAAACAAAGTCATACGAAAAACACTTAAGATACCTGTGCGGACATTCCTGTACCCTCCTAAATACGGTTTTTTCATTGGTTTAGAAAATATTTCTACATTAACCTGTTTGACAGTAGTACCAAAGGGTACCATCACACTTAAAACATCATTAACTGGCAATTCTCGGTACAATTTGTCTAAATCCAACGTAGCTTTATTTTTCGTTACTAATTCTACCTCTGCTATTCCGTATTTGTCGTAATCAAGGTCCATAAGTGCCATGCGATCCTTTAATGTATACTCTCCTCTTAAGAATACCAGATTGTCAGGGTCCGTTTGAAAAAGTTCACCCAAGTTTTTCTTTATCTCGTGAATCTTCATTATGCAGTGATATGAGCGAGTAAATGTAGCACTCTGATTTAAGACCCTGAACTTGATTGCTATAAATGGCATGTCTTTCTTCTTTGGAAGAACCGCATGCAATAGTTCATGCATGTAAGATTCCTTTGGTATCGAAGATAGAGAAAATTCCTGTGAATCCCTTGTGAAGACATCGATAGTGAGGGAGCCAAGTGCATCAGCCTTGAGCTCACACAACAGAGCTGTCTCTTTCAATACATTTCTGTTTTTAGTCAGTATAAGGTTATTGTTTGATACACCGAGTAGTTTTGATAATTTGCGTTTAATGAACTTAATCGGCGTTGACGCTGGGAAGACTTTCGTGAACACCTCGTTGGGGTGGAGGGGCGATTTAAATGTGACTAGTATGTGACTGATGGGGTATATCAGCTGCTCTGCGTCTCTCGCGCATGGTGCTGTGGGGTACCGGGACTTGGTCTCGTCGGTAGATGGTGTTGTTTTGTAAGGTGGTGCAGTCAACAGCTTCTCTCGACCTAATTCACACTGGCACGCCGCAACTCCAGTTACCCTATTTTGAGGAGTCGGCGAGATTCCTAACAATTGGTGCACATCTATTTTCTTCATGTTGAAGAAATGTCTTTTCTCGAGTCACAAAAGTATAAAATAGTAAATAAGGATAATTAACACTGCTCTTTTAAAAACACTTGTACAATACTTGACATAACAAACACCGACGATTGACTTTATTATTGTTGCTAAGCTACAAACAGTTACTGTTGCCGGTTGCCAAGTTACCTATTTACTTTACAGGCCCACTAAAGGACACTTCACAAAACCAGCATTTTGCGACACTGTTTAAGGTTTATTAATAACAATGCAATACATCCTTGTCAACAACCTTGGAGAAGGTTACACGCAAATCAAACGTGATACTCAGTACCCCCCTAATAAAGGGTACCTAAGTAATATATGATATAATTACAAAATCTCTAATATTTACAAGATATAACAACTGAATCTATAATTTTATTTGATACTCACCGATACCGATACCACTCAAAAGACAAAACCTATTTAGTCTAATATGATAAAACGCCTAGTAAAAAACACAAAGATTGTGAACATAATATATATGTGGTTTTTATTTCCCTGTAAAAAACATGCAAATAAGCATAGGTACACCATGCATGCAGCAGGCATGCAAACAAGCATACACCCTGCATGCAAACAAGCATACCTACATAATACATGCAAGCAAGCATGCAACATGCGGCAGGCATGGTTTCTGCGGGGCTCCGGCGGTCCCATGCGAGCTTATCGTCGCAGATGTGTTTCAAGCCCACCACCGCGGCTTCGCCTCAGCCTCAGCCGCGGCGGCAAGTGTTAAAACAACCTGCTCCTCACCTCGCGGGCCGCCTCGCCCCTCCGCGCCTACGCGATTTGAAATAACACTAGGGGTAGAGCAGACAAGACTACGCGGAGTCGGTTTTGCAGCGATTCGTTTCTGTCACGCCGCTCCCGCAGCACGCTCGCGTCACTCGTTCACCTTCGCGCGTTAATGGTCACGGTTCTAACCAAACCTAACCCAAATGATTCACCAACATAGAGGGAACCTGGCACTCCGCTTCGCTCCCGCCCTAACCTTCTAACCTAATATAACCCATCCGAGTCGGATTGCTTTGAATCGGGGTGTTAACCATAAAAATGGTATCAATATAATAATAATAATGGTATAATAATATATTTTAATCGATAGGCCTAATGATTTTCGATTAAATAACGTTATATCCATTAACATTATACGAAATAAGTTTTAGAGTATATAAATGTTATTTCTAAAGAAATTATATCAACAGTTGGTATATAGCACACGTTTATTACCTCTTGTAAACGTTATTGAAATGAAAATATACCAAATAACTTTATATGATATGAGACGCACCCCCTAATAAAAATAAATAAATGATGTTGTGGCACTAAAACTTCGATAAGTGACTTAGGTAGGTACTAGGTAGGTAGAACTTGACTAAACTTGACTTCAGTCATCGCATCGGTCGCATTCTTTCATTTGGGTCTAACCGATGGGTTAAAAAGTAGCCCAGGATTATTAGACATGGCCAAAGATGTGATATTTTTGATAATCAGCTGAATGTTGATCATATATTCTGCATGTGGTACTTAATCATTACCTATAACTCCCCGACCCGCCTCCGCTTGTGTTGTGACGCAAGCATGTGGCGTGGGTGTTTGCGTGAATTTCGATGTTTTAAGGTGAATTCTGATCAAAATTCATATTTAAAGTTTTTAATGACATAAACCCCTATCTTTCAACGATAACAATATAAAAACACAAAAAAACTAATAACAGCTAGCAACATGAACTAATATGAATACATAGCTAAAAAGGTTTATCATCTATAAGATCTGGCGAAATTAGAAGTTATCTAAAAAATAAACATGAAGGGTCTTACTACAAAAACTTAAACACCTGTTGAACGAGTGTTTAATGTCAGTGTTATGTCAAATTCCATATAATTATGTCGTGTTTAAAATGTATTTAGCCCAAACAACTGATAAACACTGTTTGTGGTAGTAAGGAAGATGTTTAAACTTAAATAACTTATCTTTTCTAAAAGTATAATTAATGACTACCTATAACGATTTAATATAACAATATAAGGTATTTATTATATGTAAACACACATCTATTTAGGAAGGTATATTTAAAAAATAGGCCTTTCAAATTGTCCAAACTTTTAAAGTGCACAACAATTAGATCACTGCAGCAGCTAATTACGACCTTGCATAACATTGCAGGCTTGCATAGGAGGAATTGGTGTTAAAAACCATTCTTCTCTGCGATGGGCAGAGTGGTGTTATGGGACTGCGAGGAATTCTTGAGGGAGCACGGTAATTAAAGGTGTGCAATATTTGTGGGCAGTCAACTGTATGGTTCATTACTTTGCATACAAACATTGCGTTATTAATGAGATGACTTACGTGCATCGCCTGAAGACTGCAGGATGTCTTCAGACGACACGCGTTAGGTAGTAGGTACTGACAGTTCAACAAACGTCTCTAAGTCCTTGAAAAAGACCTTCACCGTTTAATACTGAACGTAATATGAACGCGATACGGCGGAACAAGGGCTCCAAGGTCATTGCAAGAGGTTTGTCTATTAGGCAGAGCCAGCGCAGAGATCAAAACGTTCTATAGACCGATACGAATCTGAAACGACCCAAGTGCTAGATTGATCCGACACTATTCCGAAGACATCCCGAACATCAGCCTGAAGGAAATTAAGATGGCTTTGAAGCAGCTTAAAAAAAAGGCGCCGGGCGACATGGCGTGACTGCCGATCTGACCTCCACAACCCAATAACGCAATAACTAGGGTGGGGGGCGGGACATTGTATATGGTCTATGGTCAGATTACATTACCAAAACCAACAGCAGAATAAATGCACGCTGTCTCAAACAAGCGGTTGGACTCACCTCCAACCTTCAGCAGGGGGCAGATTAAGATTCTGTAAATATTTATCAACTAAGAAGTTCAGTCTTTCTTGGTATTTAACTGTGTTCTACCCAGCCAATGTCCACTGATTACTTAATCTATTGAACTTTGTGATGCTGAAGATTTTTAGAGTGTGCTTAGATAACTCATCAACTACTTATCTAGATACTTACGTTTTACGCGGTATTAAAGATTCCTTTTTTGGCTTTTTAACTTTCACCTCAAATCTCAAAGTAATAATCGCCTCATTCAACCGAAAGACGTCCACTGCTGGACATATGCCTCCGCCAAGCGCCGCCATTTCAACCGTTTCTGTGCTTGTCGCGTCCAGCGGATTCCTGCAGCCTTCACCAGGTAATGAATACTATTTAACATTAATTTTAAATGGAAATATGTTAAAAATTGATAAATAATAGGAAGAGTTATAAAACTCTAGGAGTTTCATTTTCAGTCAGGTAGTGAAGAAAAAGGCGTTGTTTGTTTCCATAAAGAACGAATTAACCGCTAAGCTTTAAAAACTAACTCCTTTGAAGAATTTTATAAAAGATGCGAGTGTGCATTCAACGTTTATAAATAGGTAATTTTCTGGTTTAAAACAATTTTCTTTGTAACTTTTATATCTCTAAAGCAATTAGTTTTTTAGCTCTACTTTATAATAGTTAGGTATGATTGTATGAACCTATTGTAATAAAATGTTCACAGTGTTTTAATACCCATTCACGGAAGTAAAATATTATTGATCTCCTATAACAGAGACCTAAGTAGGTGGTTGATAGTTAATAAAAATTGAGAAAACAATAAAATTACAGCTCAATAAAAGAGCGAATGTGCCGAGCATAGCTGGCGTGATATTAAATTCCTCCAAAAACATAAAAATGATTTTCGATCGTAAAACTATAATTTACAGACGTAAAAATACGCTGAGTTATGTTACTCCGAGTTATATGTTACTGCGAGTTATATGTTACTGCGAGTCTGTGGACTAGGAATTTGGCGTCGTATGGTGGGTGACGTGGGTGACGCCGCGCCCTACCTACTTATTTCTCTCAGATATATATAGTCGATGTATCATAGCAAAACGGCAAAGCTTGTATTACTAAACTTGACTGTGTAATTAGTGTTTGATAAAGGTTCTAACTAAGTACCTAGTAAGTAGTAACTACCTAAGTGTGGTATCTGGAGTGTTAGGTAGGTACTTAGTCCCTATTGCAATAAATATCTTGATTGCAATCTAATTGCAAGATATTTAATTAATCCCTTTTTTATTAATTAGTTCATTCATTAACTTTTCTTATGCAGTCACCTTGTTCATAGTTATTTAATCCTTTTATTGGGGACATCGTTTAGTTCAACCACATTTAGCTGGCTGAATTAAGTAAGTAAGTAGGTCTCTTTGATACTGAACGAACGCCAGCCACCCATAATGATGACTTTAGACTAACCCACTTTTCTGGTTTTGATGTCTATCTATATATATAAAATCTATATATATAAAATTCAAAGTCCTGACTGACTGACTGACTGACTGACTGACTGACTGACTGATAGATCAACGCACAGCCTAAACCGCTGGTCCTAGAGACATGAAATTTGGAGGGTGTGTTCTTCGTGAAGAGTAGGCATCCACTAAGAAAGGATTTTTCGAAATTCCACCCCTAAGAGGGTGAAAAGGGGGGAATTCGTTTGTATGAAAAATCTTATTCCTTGAGTTACTAAACTTGAAACTTGGCACGAATACTAACCAAAATAAATTATGAAGACTGTCAGTTTTTTTTCTTCTAAACTACCCCCTAATAAGGGATTGGGGGGTTTCAAAGTTTGTATGGAAGAATTTTAGCGCGCAGTCCGATTTACTCGAAACTCAGTATTTATACCTAATATTGAAAGTAAAGAATAATGTGTATCAGGGTTTTTTGAAAATCTACCCCTGACGGGCTGGAATGGGGTAGTCAATTTTTCAGGGGAAGATTTTACTGCATGGCTTGATTAACTCGAAAATTAGTATAAATAATCTTTGAGTCAAGTTATGAATACATCCTAAACGATTTTTTTTAATTCCACCCCTGTGGGGGTGAAAAGCGGGGATACAGTTTATATGAAAAATCTTCTTCATTAGGTTAATAAGCTTGAAACTTTTCAAGAATACTCGCCTAAGTAAGTAATATAATAAAGTTTATCATTATAGGTTTTTCAAAACTAGCCTTCACAGGGGGATATAGGGGGGTTGAAGTTTATATGGAATAATTTGAATGCGCGGTCCGATTAACTCGAAACTCAGTGTTTATACTTAAGACCAAAAATAAAGAGTAACATGTATCAGGGTTTTTCGAAAATCTACCCCTAGCGGGTTGAAAAGGGGTAGTTAATTTTACAAGGGAGGATTATAATACGTGGCTTGATTAACTCGAAAATTGGTATAAATAATCTTTGAATCAAGTAATGAATGATCCCAAATGATTTTCAAAATTCCACCCCTGTGGGGATGAAAAGCGAGGGATACAGTTTATATGAAAAATCTTATTCATTTAGTTAATAAACTTGAAACTTGGCACGAATACTTATCTAAATAAATTATGAAGATTGTCAGTTTTTTTTCTTCTAAACTACTTCCTAATAAGGGATTGGGGGGTTTCAAAGTTTGTATGGAAGAATTTTAGCGCGCAGTCCGATTTACTCGAAACTCAGTATTTATACCTAATATTGAAAGTAAAGAATAATGTGTATCAGGGTTTCTTGAAAATCGACCCCTGACGGGCTGAAATGGGGTAGTAAATTTTTCAGGGGAGGATTTTACTGCATGGCTTGATTAGCTCGAAAATTAGTATAAATAATCTTTGAGTCAAGTTATGAATACATCCCAAACGATTTCAAAATTCCACCCCTGTAGGGGTGAAAAGCGGGGATACATTTTATGTGAAAAATCTTCTTCATTAGGTTAATAAACTTGAAACTTGGCAAGAATACTTGCCTAAGTAAGTACTTACCTAATAAAGTTTATCATTATAAGTTTTTCAAAACTACCCCTCAAACTCGGACAAACAAGTTTATGTGGAAGAAATTGAATGCGCGGTCCGAGTAACTCGAAACTCAGTATTGATACTTTTGACAGAAAATAATTAATAATAAGTATGTAAAGCTGTCAAAAATTTACCACTGACGGGACAAAAAGGGGTAATTCAGTTTTTAAGGGGAGGATTTGAACTTGAAACTGTATGTTACATTTTCACGCCTAAACCACTGAACTTCTGATTTGGCATAGAGATAGATGGCATCCTGGGGAAGCACATACATTTTATCCTGTTAGCACGTTCCCGTGGGATAATTTCCGACAACCACGCGGGCGAAGCCGCGGGCAGAAGCTAGTACATATTATAATCTTCTCATGTTTAATAGAAGATTTCTGCATGACTACTGAAATTGACCTAAAAAGTGGTACCTTCATATGAGCATTGCTTCGATGTTCAATAATTATCCAGCAGCTTCCAACCACATCCAACCACTTTCAACCCTCAGTCGGTTTCTATAAGGTTTCAATCTGACCTGGCAATATAGGCCGCCCTTCTTCAGCTGATGCCTTCGCCTTTCAGAGGTCGAGAGAGATCAGTTACCCTAGAAATAGAAAAGTAAAACCGAAAACAGGTCTTCAAAAATTTTGATTGGAAAAACTTTCACGCAATTTCCCTTCCCACCTGAAGGCATGAAGTGCCCAGTGCATACCAAATATCTAAACTAAACTACTG
The DNA here is from genome assembly GCA_945859715.1 of Apamea sordens. Lineage (NCBI taxonomy): Eukaryota > Metazoa > Arthropoda > Insecta > Lepidoptera > Noctuidae > Apamea > Apamea sordens. The sequence continues at coordinate 12,729,087 of OX243996.1, read as the reverse complement.
GCTAGGTAGATGCTAGATACGAGGGACGGTAGCTCCCTCGTATTATTGCGTTTGTTCGGGCTCGTGTGCGTTCTGTAAACACGTGTTTTAATCAAGCCTGTTGCTTCGTTTCCGTTGGCTGCGGCTACTCGGCGCTGCGCAAAGAAAAACTTTGCATGTGTTTTATTACGACGGATGCGCAACGCCCTCAGGGCTTAATTTCGATGTCGACCTGCCTGAATTTAATTGTTTTATTGTATGACTGTGGATTTAAAATAAGGTTTAGGTTTGCCCTGAAATTGGTTTTCCGTTGGGGTTGTGATTTTTTGTAGGCAAGTCAAACCTAAAGTAAATCTAAAGCTGCTGCACATTTTTATTGGCATAATATACGTTAGAATTTATTTTAATTTTTAGCTTATCATCATGTCAATTATATTTCAAGAAAGTATTCTGTTCAATGAACTGTTATGTCGTCTAATTCAGAGAGAAAAACAGCTATGGATGGACTCCAACTGGTGAACGCGAAGATTTTTCGCATCAGCGCGGCAGCAGACGTGAATCCACTCGTATTGCAAGCTTATGATTAGTAATTTTACGTCGGTAAACGTGCAAGCTAAATTGCAAATTTTCCTATTTCTTCCAAGTACCTATTTATTATAATGGTGTAATTCACTATAGTGATATATTGTATCTATATCCTAATTGAATGGTTTAAATAATTTAATCATTAGTACAGTAGATAATTATCTGACATGTTGACCACAAACGTAAAAAAATATTTCCCTACTTCGATTTGTTTACAGGGCAGTGTCGCTACCCAATCGGGCAATCTTCTCGTTGTCCGCGATAATCGAGATGAACAATTTTTTGCGCTCGTGGGCAGGGGTGGGCGCGCGGGGGGGGGGAGGGGGCGGTACATTCGATTAAAGCTCGCTGTACACGGAAATTATCAAACGAAACGCACCGACAACTCAGCGGGCCGTGAGAGCCTCTACATTAATAGTTTTTGTTCCCCAACTCGCTCGTTTCGTCGCAGAAAGGTAAAGTTTGGACCAGTTTTTTTTTCTTTTATGAACCGTTTGTTTTCAGGCACCTCTCATTTTGAAATACTCTTTCGGTTGTCTCGTATACAATATTGAGCTCGTTGCATCTACATAATGCGTCCCATACGGACGTGTGTCTATTGTGATTTCAAATTCCGTACCTTCAAAGAATAAGTTTCCTTTCAAGCTCGCTCTAGTGTGCGTATGAATGTCATGTGGAGTTAAATATATTGCTCCTTATTACTGCTTGGTGTGTCTTTTAGATTCAAGTGAGGAAGAAATTGGATTTCTTTTCTGGTTTAAGTGCAGTCAGCAACGAAAGTTACTTTTACTTTTGTAAGAAAACACATTTGCATATCATCCAACAAAATTATTCGCTGGACTCTTCAGAATTTCATGCATGCAGAAAAAGCATTTCATGTAGGTCAATACTCGTATTTATTATTACGAGTATTATGATTAACAAAACTAAATTGTTAATCGATTTTTGTTGCTTGCATTACTTACCTACATAGGTAAGTACTATCCATTAATATTAGGGGCATAGCAAGCTTAGTAAGCAGTTAGGATCCATAAAACTGAGACCAGTTTCAATTGCCTGAACCATAATGTGATTAAAAATCGGTCGCTACAAGAATACTTTGGCTACTAATGTGAAAATATTAAGTATGTGTAACAAAAAATATTGTAAAAAAATAGGTACAGACCAAGAATGGTTAGTGCAACATTTTTAGCAGTAGATAGGACTAACAGTACATCCACATACAAATGTACGTCAAAATTCAAATTCGGTTTGTATTGAATGTTGTTCAGATTTTCCAATCGCACCTCGCGTTAATTTGTTTGTACAAATTTTACCGCACCCGCAAACGATTCGATTAAAATTTAGCTCTATATTCAATCTAACTAACGGACGTGTTGTTAACGCGAGCATGTAAAGTTAACACGCAACACAAAGCCGCTACGATCACATATTTAAGCGGAGTTAATAGGCGAGCATTAGGCCATGCACGCCGCTCAGCAGACCCTGTCTCTTTGTTCGTAGACTGTACCGCCAAAATATGATTGCACGTCACAAACACGAATAATTGTAACACTGAAACTGAAACATCAATATGCTTAATGAGAGTTGATTAGCATCGACTACGTGCAAATTATGTAGTCTGACAACGCGCTGTTACAAATTATTGATGTACGTACCTACCTGCATTATATCCAGGTACACACCGACGCTAACTATCCAGCTGTTAGCCCAGACAGGCGCAGACAGTCACAGATATAATTAAACAGCGCTCAGCTCATTAATAACATATTGAAACGAGACAGTTTCCCAAATAGCGCTTGTATCGGAGACATTTGAAAATTCACGAGCTATTTACTTCACCAGACAATAAAAAAGTCATGGCCTGTCCATTTTCAAGTAGTGAAATCATTACTGTCAACATATCCTACTTAGTAAAATTGTGATTTCAATATTGGTAATTGCAATTTTTGCACTCGTTCCCACACAGACCAGTTGAAAGCATCAATCGGACTATCATTAGCAGGTATTTAGCCTTTCCCCGACTGCGGTTATCAGTCAATTTGTCGAGTGCATTTCCATCTGTGTCCACTCACCGATCCAAATATGCCCTATTAATTATTTATGAAATTAATACGATTGGCAAAAACAACATGTGTATGTTTGTGGGGAGCGCGGTGCGCGCACATGATGCGTCTTTTATTCGATTATTGAGGCAGTGATTAGCGCCGAGCCAGCGACGTAATAATTAATTCTAAACCGGTATAATGTTAGTTTGCGAGGGATGCACTATCTCCTACATGCTATTATTAGAATAACTCCAGTTTTTATTACATAGCGGAAATACAATTTTTTGCAACATCAAATCACGAGTTCATCCTACACCGTGTAAAATGGTGAGAATGTTCTTAAAATAAACTGGTTAGATAAAATATAATGAGTATCGTAATGGTGTCGGACAAGAACCGGTCATAATAATGAAGTACAAGTTTTTAATAGGTCTTAGGACTTCATCAAAATAGGCGCATTTACGAAAGACTCGTTTCTGTTCTATAATATGTTTTTAAAGAACGAATTTTTATCCGTTGCTCTCCACGTTAACATCATTTTATATTTAAACACGTGTTTTAGGCTGATAGCAGTTTATTCATCTATCTTCACACAAACTGGGTGTAAGCTACGATGTCTGAAAACGATCGAACCTGTGACCCTGAACACACATCACACGCGATCGCCTCGTTATTGCGCCATTTGGATAATTAATTAATCAATTTGCCAAACAATTTCTGCCTTACATTGCAATTGAAGATGTAAGTACAGTCTTTGTAAACACGACACAAGATCTGTCTGTAGGTCATGTTGTGTCTAATAGGTACTATATTATATAGAAGAAACGTGAAGGTACGTTCATAGGTCTTATATATATGTCCCAGACTCATTTCAAGTCTAGAGTCCAAGATGTTAATAAAAATACGTTAAATTCACATTTTACGTGTGCCAAGGTATTAAAATTATAGTTAGGTTCCGTGCGACTGATTCACCGAGTTAAGTGTAGTCGTATCTCAGGCGAGTTCATCACATATGCATATTATGACATAACTGGGGGTTTTATTGCCACCCGGACAGACGCGAGACGTGGCTAAGGATTCGGACGGCCGCACATCTCGCGTACTGCAATATGATGCGCCTAAGCAAGGACTTTAATATAACCACCTTTATGACACTTCCGTACAGGGAGGTGCCGTTAATTTCGCATTTAACTTGTGAACATGAAAATAGGAAAGAATATTTTATTGTTGGCTCGTGTTGAAACCTTATATTTTGGAAAGTCGATACAAGAGATTATGATTCGATGATTTCAGTGTGCACAATTACTAAGCAAACTTACAACAAACTCCTATTTGTTTGTAACAATCTCGGTAGCAAAAGTTAAACTTGATTGAGTCTAGCTTATTATAGGTCCAGATGTTTGTAATAAAATACAAATCACAAGAATATAACTGGTACATATATTTTGCATGTTTAGAACTTAGGACTGCTAATTATATCTAGTCAAATTCCACAATTTATACAGCAGAAAAACGTTAAAGGATGTCGTGGATTTGAATGTGCAGATACAGATACTTATGCATGTGTTATAAATAATTCTGGTTACTTTAAAAGTTTGTGCCGTTTTTATTATACAGAACGGAGCTTCAAACCGGTATAAACGCGATCCCCTCGCGTTGTGCTACAAAGTTGTTCCGATTGCGTAACTTTTAATTTTTTGCATTCACAAAAGAATTTTCCTGACAAAGAGAACCGATTAAAATTTTGACGCAATGAGCGTGTTGGTTGGTCGTGGAACAAGAAATTAGCTGCCAATTGCATCGAACACACTATTATAAGTTGGGCCATTGTTTTACTGTTTTTAGAACTCGTTTGAAGTTATATTAACTTGAATACATTTACGGTACCGTTAGCCCGTACAGTTGTCGGTGTTTGCGGTAGATTCTCATATTTATGCGATATCATAATCGCCAGGTAGCTGATATCATCAGTGAATGCAGTTTGAACTAGAATAAAGGCTTGATTACATTTTTGATGACGGATTTTGCTTCGTCTTCGTCTTCCATACGTTAGTTTTTTCAAAAGATATACTCTTGAATGCACTTAGACAAAGCGAAAAAAAGCTCATTGATTTGTAAAATTAAAATGCTACCGGGAGCCCATCGGCCTCGCTCCTCTGTGTAGAGGCGGACGGACTCACAAACATATTAGTATACGTGGGTAATGCCTAGTCAAACGGTCCCGGGGGCGTGCGTGATTGTGCGGGTGTTGTCGGGATCTCCAGTGTCCACTACGCAGCGCCATCATCGCCCCCTCTGCATAACCATGGACTCTATAAAAACTTCCATAATTGTATATTTATTTGTATTTGGACAGCTGTTTTTAGTTTTACAATATATATTTCACACCCATTTTTTTGTACAATTTTGTTCGTTTATGTGTTCACAAGATTAATGCCTTCATAAATTGGGACTTTGACCTTTTGTTTTGTATGAATACTTAAAAACTGGTAGGTTTTGTATCTAATAAAATATAACTATAATGGGAAAAGATATATGAACCTACCTATTAGGATTAAATGGTTTATTGCTCTCTTGCACTCGTTTGGGAAACGGATGAATCGTGATGTTAGTCTTTCACAGCATCAGTTCAGTTGGTCTTACATTAAGTACATTTGAAATTATGAACATAGCTGAAAAGATAAGATAAAAGTCAAACAAGTCCATTATACCTATATCAATAAAGTGTGTATTTAGAATAAAGAGCTACAATAATATTTGTGTCATGTAAGAGTCGGCCCGTGGCTAAATAATAACAGCCGCACAGGTCGATCGGTCAGGTTAAGCTACGCTTGCCGCGGTTGGTCTATGGATGGGTGACCATCTCGACATACCGAGACCCCTCCATGTGTCGAAAAGCACGTTAAACCGTTGGTCCCGGCTGTCATTCGTGGATCTTTGACAGTCGTTACGGGTAGTCAGAAGCCCGAAAGTCTGACAGCCAGTCTTATCAAGGGGTATCGTATTACCCAGTAACTGGGTTGTGGAGGACAGATAGGCAGTCGCTCCATGTAAAATACTGGTATTCAGCTGCATCCGGTTAGACTAGAAGCCGACCCCCACATAGTTGGGAAAAGGCTAGGTAGATGATGTAAGAGTCACACACTTTGCTAGACGTGGTAATGGCAGGTGGAGCAGAGCTCTAACGGAGTGGTTGCCAAGAAGCGGTAGAAGGAGCGTCAGCAGACCAATGTCCAGGTGGGTGGACGACCTACAGAAGATAATAATAAATAAACTTTATTCAGTTCAGAAAAGAAGCACGTACTTATAAAAAAAACAAAACTAGTAGTAAATTACAATGAGTCTTAGGTGCTAGGTTTTTACAAATTCCCTGGATCGTGGGGAAGTCCTGATGAGACTCGCACGGACCGGGAAGCATGGCATAAAAGGGAGGAGGCGTGTACTCAGCAGTGGGTAGAACCAGGCGGCCAATGATGATAATGATGGTGAAGAGTCACACACTAGAAAGTTTCATGGACATCCTACTTCCTACTAATATTATAAACGTGAAAGTTTGTATGGATGGATGGATGTTTGTTACTCTTTCACGCAAAAACTACTGAACGGATTTGGATAAAATTTAGCACACAGATGATTTATAACCAGGATTACCATATAGGATACCTTTTACCCCGATATTCCCGAGGGATCGAAACTTATGCGGGTGAAACCACGTGACGCAGCTAGTAAAGTTATAAAAGAATCGAAAATGTTTCGCCTTCAAGAATATATCAGTAGCCTAGTTACTCAGTCGAGTAAGTCGACTGAGTAACTAGTCCTGTAAGTAGCTTAAAAATGCCTTGTTTTTCTTCCATACTTGGGTCACTATGAAAAATATCAAGAAACCGAAGTAAGCACTTCGAATAAACTTGTACCGACTGAGTGCCTAATGTAAAACTTTTAGTGATGCGGAAAACGCTTACATTTCACGTAGGTATCCTTAGGATGCCCCTCCAACGGCTTATAGGAGATTCCAACTTGGACAAATTCTAGCTAAGTAGGTAATCGACAAAAGTGGTTCTATATGCGAATCTATGAATGGCGGTAACTGCGCACGGACATAAAAATGCACGTGTTTACCGACCCCGCAGGCCAATATCCAACAGACTGATTGCTTCTTTACTGTTACACGATAAAAATTTTATTAGATGCTCATAAAATGTACTCTGACGACTCGCGAGACCCAGTAGCCAATATATTTGAAACTACCCTGTAACCGACCTTTATAAAACTTAAGACTTTAAATATGTGTGCTTCGAACAACCGTTACGTTCCCAGTTTCTATTATCGACATCATTTTGAAAACAACCTATATAAAGAAAACTACGACCAAAGAATCACGAATCGGTAAACGTAAGGTGGAGATGCTCTCAGGCTAGGTGGAACGAAGATCTTCGCAGGATGGCTGGTAGCAGCTGGATGAGAGTTGTCGAAAATCGAGTTGAATGGCATGCAATAGGAGAGGCCTATGTCCAGCAGTGGACTGCTATAGGCTGATGATGATGACCAAAGAAAACTATAAAAACCCCAATTTTACAAATAGCTTGTGAAAAATTTGACAGTTGAAACATATTTTTCAATACAATTCTTCTCTAATTTCGCTCTATTTGAATTCGTTATATTAAACAAATTCCTAAAAAAAATAGAAAAAAATCACAGCCGGTTGGGCGGCCCGTCGAACCGTTCAAATCGTTTAGTAAACACCGAATAGGTCGTGTACAAGTGTGGTACAACGATTTTAATCGAATGGAAACGGAACAAAGTGAAAATGTACACCTCAATTATTCCAGCAGTCGCCGGTGGACAAATATTCATAGGACCACGTGGCCACGGGTAACGTGCACAGTGTGAGCAAGGTTTTGATACAATTGTTAATCACTCTGTAAAATTGTTTGCGTTTATACCTACCTAGATTTGTATTTTGTATGTTAATTTTAGTGACACTTTGTTTGCATTATTGCAATTGAAATTTCTGAAAGTTTTGTGAAAATCTGGAAATCCAAACCACAGATTAGATTTTCAGGATTTCGCGAAACTGAAATGTTTATTTGAAACGAGAACTTTTAAGACACTTCTAAACGACATTTTTTTTTTGGTCAATATTTTTAAACTAAATGCTTACTGCGCTTTGGCTACAGCTAAGCTACTGCAGAGTCCGGTAATTACTAAGAAAAAGTTCATTTAAACGGCTTTGATGCTGTACTAACACACATTTATTTAGGTACTTCAACGTCTCAAAACTAACAAATATTTTTGTGTATGACAAACGCGTCAATTAAGCGTCCACTTCTTTACCATTCCCAAACACCTTGCCAAATGTATTCTATTAAATTACTATGAGTTGTGACTTATCTTAACCAGACAAGCAATTTATCAACTCATCCAATGATCTTCCAAATAGGTTGCATTCTTCAATGACGAACTGCCATAACGTTGGTACTTTATTAAAGAATTCACTTACACGCGATCATATCGTTGTACAGTTGGTTGTATATAAGGAATACATATCCTTATTAGGTGCCTATTGTAATTTTACAGCGAGAAATGTTCGCAATTAAATTAGACTGTTGGAATTGAAAAAGTTAATGGATTTCTAATAAAAAAATTTATACCTCTGTCATCCCGCAGAGTTAAGAATTTGCTGTTTTTTCGTTTTATTTACAGGTTTATGTTAATAACTTACTATCAATCAATCAATCAGACAAACATAGGTACAGTTTATTAAAAGTTATGTTTTTATTAAAATAATGCTAGTTCATTATTTTAATGAAAACATAACATTTCTTGCCTGAAAAAAAACGAAATAAAATGACTGTAGTCATAGCTGTCTAGCTTACTTGAATTTAAATATCCCCACAATTGTTCTCTAGAGACGGTTGGCATCTATTATGCCCGCGTTGATCTACGTGACTATTCTTAATAATAATAATAATAAACAACCTTGTAGCCAGGATAATCCATCAGCAACTTGCTCTGAAATACAGCCTTGTGGAATCTGAGGTGCCGTACTACAGGTATGTGCCCGACCCAGTTCTCGAAAATGGAAATATCACATTGTACTGGGATCGATCCATCATCACTGACAGGACTATTGTTGCCAATAAGCCTGATATAGTGGTGGTGGATCGATCAGAGCGGCGCGCAATGATTGTTGACATAACCGTCCCGCATGACGAGAACCTCGTGAAAGCCGAGAAAGATAAACAAATCAAGTATCTTGACTTGGCTCGCGAGGTTGTCGACATGTGGGATGTGGACTCAGCGATCATTGTGCCGATAGTCGTGACAGCCAATGGGTTAATAGCCAAGAGCCTCGACCAACACCTGAGGAGGCTCTCGTTGGGCAGCTGGATCAAGGGTTTGATTCAGAAAGCGGTACTTCTGGACACGGCTCGCATTGTCAGGAGGTTCCTCTCTCTGGAGCCCTGACCGCCGGTAGCTTGGACTCTGTTCCCGATACCGGTGGGCTACTATTTTTTATATTTTTAAATGTTTTTATACTTTTTATATTCTAATATTTAAAAATATAATTGATATGTTTACTTTTAAATAAAGGAAATAATAATAATAATATATAATATAAGCTGGCAACACCAACGTCAACAAGTCAACGTTCCGATATTTTAATATTTTTAGTTAAATACATTTTTAGAAGCAGTTTTTATACCTAGTTATTGTGAATTACCAACCATAAACCGAATATTTCAACCAATTTTCCTTTTAAAAAGATAATATGAACAATTCTATTGCAATAAACTCTCACCAAAAACTGCCGAACCGGAGGTGACATCTGTCATCTCTTCGCTCAGCTCCGCCTCGCCGCCGCCGGTACCCAGCCCCACTGTGAGCGCTGTGACGACACCGGCCGCGGTAGTTGCGTCGAGCTCGAGCGACGAGTATTTCTCTCCGCCCACGACGCCACCACCTGCTCGTCGACGGGGAGGACGCCGGCCGCCGGACGGCTTAGGACCTCGAGGCCCACTGGCCTCTGATAGGGTCCCAGCTCCCGGCGGAAGTGTGCAGCGCATGAGATGGACACGATCCATCAATGAAAATGTCATGCGCTCATACTATGGGGCTACAGAGGGGGGAAACAATCTGACCGCGTACCGTGTTCGGATGCTCTCTCTTTTTCAGGTGCTTGAGCCAGCTGTCAACGTTTCGGCACAACGACTATCGGATCAGGTGCGGGTTATTCAACGTAATCATATGTTAGATGACACTGTACTTGATCGCCTGCGAAGTGAAATGCAGAGTAGCCATGTCATCGCCCACCAGTCGCAGACTACTGCAGTACTTCCGCAGTCTAACACTGGCCATGCTGACGAGGTGAGTAATGACAGGGCTACAAATGTAAGTATCCAGTGCAATGAGGAATTGAGGAATGCTTTGGAGGGTGCGATTCGGGAATATCGGTTCATGTCGCCCGAACTTAGACCACGTTTACCTCGTTTGCCCATGCATAACAAAAATAGGGCGCTGGTGGCGGTCCTGGATGCGCAGTTGTCAAGTCATTTTGATGACTGCGAAGACCTCACCGATACTCATTCAATTCTGTACTGCGCGGCTGTAGCGGCATGTCGTGTAGCTCACGTCAAATTTGCCTGTGACTCTAGAGCTACACGACCGAAACCAGCCGTACCAGCTTGGCAGTGCAGAATTGAACGCCGTATTGATGGGGCCAGGGCGCTCATCGGCAAACTAATCTGCTTCAGGGAGGGCAATACTCGCCCTAGAGTGATGCGCTTTGTGAGACGGGCGTTCTCAGGGACTGATATCAGTCCTCAAGACTATATGTCTTGTGTCACAGAGCGCATCGACTTCCTGAAGCAGAAAGTGTATGCATGGGCGAACCGTATTCGTCGGTATAAGCGGCGAGTAGAGCGATACACTCAGAATCGCACCTTCCAGAGCGATGAAAGGTGGGTGTATAGGGGTTGGGAGCGACCGGAACAAGGTGTGGCTGACACGTGCCTACCGGATGATGATGCCATGTGTTCCTTTTGGCGTAGTATCTGGTCGGTGCCTGTCAGCCACACCGAAGGTGATTGGGCTCGAGAAGTCGAGCGAGCCTGTGATCCATTACCAGAAATGGAGGCTATTACCATCTGCCCCCAAGATGTAGCTCGTGCAGTCCGTCCGTTACCTAACTGGAAGTCTCCAGGGCCGGACGGGCTGCAAAACTTTTGGATAAAATGGTTCTCAAGGTCGCACGCTCGCTTGGCATCTCAGTTCCAGACTGCTTTGGAGTCTGGTTCGCTACCCCAATTCCTAACGACAGGAGTTACCCACCTGCTCCATAAATCAGGTAGCACTGCGGAACCCAAAAATTATAGGCCGATCACGTGTTTACCGACGGTCTATAAGGTTCTTACATCCATTTTGAGAACTAAAATTAACGAACATATAGACACCAACTCCATTATGTCTGCCTCTCAAAACGGATGTAAGAATGGGTCCCGCGGTACTAAGGAGCTTCTCCTCATTGATATGGCCATTAGCCAACAGGTTCGTCGTTCCCGAAAGGATCTGTCGACATGTTGGATAGATTATAAGAAGGCCTATGACTCGGTGCCACATACATGGCTCATGAGGGTGCTGGATTTGTATAAAGTAGATGCAACTCTGCGTACCTTCCTGATGTCGTGTATGGGGCAATGGAGGACAGTTCTTCGCTATCCAGGATGTCGAAATATTCAGAGGAATAGCGAACCGATAAGGATCGAGCGAGGCATATTTCAGGGCGATAGTTTGAGTCCGCTTTGGTTCTGCTTAGCCTTGAATCCTCTAAGCACACTGCTGGAGGATTCAGGTCTAGGCTATCGGCTGAGGAGAGGTGGTCAGGTTATATCGCACCTCCTCTACATGGATGACCTGAAACTCTTTGCTCCAAACAATTTGCAACTAATGGAGCTACTGAAAGTAACTGAAACTTTCAGTAGCGCCATCAGGATGGAATTTGGTGTGGACAAATGTGCGGTCATGCATGTAAAGCGAGGGGAGATTGTGGAATCCGTGGGAACCCAACTCTCGGATTCCACAAACCTTAGAGCCCTCTCCGCATCCGAAACCTATAAGTATTTGGGTATGTCGGAAGCGTTAGGCATCAATGTTACTGACATGAAGCAATCGTTGAAGGAGCGCTTCTTTGGCCGCCTGAAAAAAGTACTTAATAGTCTTCTATCAGGCGGAAACAAGGTGCGTGCCTTCAACAGTTGGGTCATGCCGGTTCTGATGTACTCTTTCGGAATACTCAAATGGACTCAAACCGAACTAGACGCCTTGGATAGGAGGGTCCGGACGCTGCTGACTGCAAATCGAATGCATCACCCACGGTCGTCGGTAATGAGGCTGTATATCCCGCGAAAGTGTGGAGGCCGAGGCTTTTTAAATGCTAAGACCCTCCACAATCGCGAGATATGCAGTCTCAGGGAATATTTCTTAGAAACCGACGTGGGGATGCATCGAGATGTAGCCGCGGTGGACAAGGGCCTCACCCCGCTCTCCTTGGCTAATGAGAACTGGCGCAAGCCAGTAGTGCTTGACACCAATGATCGCATGGAAGTATGGCAGAGTAAGGAGCTTCACGGACGCTTTTACCGGGCCCTACATGGGCCCGATGTAGATTTACTAGCGTCCGTAGCCTGGCTGCGTTTCGGTGACCTCTTTGGAGAAACCGAAGGTTTTGTCTGTGCAATTATGGACGAAGTTATGATGACGAACAATTACCGGAGATTTATTGTGAAAGACGGCACGGTTGACATCTGTCGGGCATGCCACCGGCCGGGAGAATCAATCAGGCATATTATCTCCGGATGTTCTCGTCTAGCTAACGGAGAGTACTTGCATAGGCACAACCTTGTAGCCAGGATAATCCATCAGCAACTTGCTCTGAAATACAGCCTTGTGGAATCTGAGGTGCCGTTCTACAGGTATGTGCCCGACCCAGTTCTCGAAAATGGAAATATCACATTGTACTGGGATCGATCCATCATCACTGACAGGACTATTGTTGCCAATAAGCCTGATATAGTGGTGGTGGATCGATCAGAGCGGCGCGCAATGATTGTTGACATAACCGTCCCGCATGACGAGAACCTCGTGAAAGCCGAGAAAGATAAACAAATCAAGTATCTTGACTTGGCTCGCGAGGTTGTCGACATGTGGGATGTGGACTCAGCGATCATTGTGCCGATAGTCGTGACAGCCAATGGGTTAATAGCCAAGAGCCTCGACCAACACCTGAGGAGGCTCTCGTTGGGCAGCTGGATCAAGGGTTTGATTCAGAAAGCGGTACTTCTGGACACGGCTCGCATTGTCAGGAGGTTCCTCTCTCTGGAGCCCTGACCGCCGGTAGCTTGGACTCTGTTCCCGATACCGGTGGGCTACTATTTTTTATATTTTTAAATGTTTTTATACTTTTTATATTCTAATATTTAAAAATATAATTGATATGTTTACTTTTAAATAAAGGAAATAATAATATAATAATATCCCTGGACATTTCACACAGCGCCATCTAGTCCCAAGCTAAGCAACCTAATGCTTGTGTTATGGTAACAAAATGGCTGATAAACTACTTATATACATTTTTTTTTGTAAATACATACATATTATAGATAGAAAAACACCCAGACTCGGAACAAATACATGTAGGTCATACAAATATTTGTTCCGTGCGGGAATCGAACCCGCGACACGCAGCGCAGCAGTCAATCGCTTAACCACTGCGCCAACCGTGCCGTCATTTATTTTCCTAATACCTAGGCACAAACGAGTTACCGCTTAGTGTGCTGATACCTACTGACATTTATTACGGCGTGGGACGTTTAAAACCGCATATATTTCTCGACCGTGCCTATTTTCAAACATTTCTTGGAACCAATAATGCTAATTAAAGATTAGTAGTCCGTTAATAAACTGTCTATTATTGCTTAAATCTCAGAAAAGAACTCTATAAAACGTAAAGCTTTGGTCCGTAGCGTTTGGCCTTAGTTCGAGTCTCCCGCAATAAAATACAAATACAGTCGATTGAAATGCAGGACGAACCGAGCTGTTTACTTCATGCCGGAGCCGACTCGCTGTCGTCCAAGGCAACGATAACTAAGATTGCTTTTTTCAGTTTCAATCGCTTGTAAATTGTTATAGTGCAAATTAAAAGTTCCATTAACTTGCCGGTTTCATGGAAATACCTCTCGATTGATGTTTTTGTATGGATTTTTTTAACTAAGCAACTTCTATTGTTTCTGTTAGTTACATAATCGTTACTCCTTGAATGTGGTGTTTGAATCAGAATTTCGACACGAGCTCTTTGTTTTGGTAAATTATTAACACCTAATTAACTAATTTTATTTAAAGCTGTTTTCTCAGTTTCTTGGATAATGGTGCACATAAAAACTTAACTACGCTCGCAAAAAAATACAACATGATCGCACGCACGCTGTACAATTAATACCCAAATGCGAAGTAGATCGTGATTGAGTAATATTTAGATGAAAACCTTCACGGCTATCAATAACCCCTTAATTAAGTCCGAAGAGGAATTAACGCGATAACAGTTAATTAATAAGCGATCAAGCACAATTGAGCCAATAATAAACCAGTATTCCATTCAGTGGTAATCTGGCAGAATGGCGATTAACATGGAGCTCACGCTGTGTAAGGTCACATTATTGTAATCTTCTATTAATTTGTCACACCCTGTAACTACTCTTAGAAAATACTAACCCTCTTGATCACTATGGTCTGGTGGATGGTGGATCTGCACTAGTTGTCATCGTGAACTATTGTTTACATACCATTTTATTTGTGAATTGCCTTTTAAATTATTGCTATTTTTTTCAGTTCTCCACATGTTTATTCTAATAACCGTACATTGTACAGTCTCTCAAGAACATATAAGCACAGAAAATATTAATGAAATTTTGGATAAACTGATACTACAGACCCAACAAATAAACGACACTGGCCCTAACACTGACATAAAAGATTTAACTCCTGATGTTGAAACAGAACCAGGAAATGATTCCAATATATATTACTTTAAGACGTTCATGGCCCCACATATCAATTTTAAATCTAGCAGTGAAACTCTACAAGCTAGTCGACAATCAAATAAAACTATCCAAAGTCATGAGGTTTCCAATCAAGATCATGATCTGACTTCAGAAGACGAGCTGTCTCCAGGCGCAAGCAAGATAGTTAGAAAATCTTTCATAGGAGTTGAACATCATAAACAATTTATGCCTAGATTTATACATGGTGGTCAAGAAGGTGTATATTCAGAATACAAGTCACGGGCAGGTCACATAGACGAAAATGATTACTCTTTAGAAGATTTATTAAAAAAAGAAATAGTCTCAGAGTTAAGTACAACCAATGATAATAAACAGATATCTTTAACACAAAGTGGTCATCAGAATCAACAGTTAAGCATATTACATAAGTATCCTGAGATTATAATTGATCATATTACCTACGACAATGATGAAAACGATAAAAACAAGATAGTTAAAATAAAATCTACTCAGGACTCTCAGCACATGCAAAATGTAGTTAAAGGAGAACCAAACAATAAAGTGCGAAATCTGCCACCTCGAAAAATCCGTTATAACATACCAGAAGAAGAATTCGAAATAGCAGATCAAGACCCTCCAGAGCACTTTGGGCCAAGAAATTACTTGACTCCCGAAATGAAAGCCTTAATTGATGCAATCATACAAAAGAAAGCGATGCATGATGCTCTTTTGAAACAAACTACAGAAAGTGAATCTCGGAAACAAAGCATGCTGCTAGAGAAGATTTTACAAAGACTACCTGAAAAAAGGCTAATGTCTAATAACGTTAAGTCTAGCTACTCGCTCCGTCATGAACGAATTGCACCAGCTGAAATGGAGACATTATCACATTTACGCAGCTCCCTCGAGACTTCACATAGGAGTAGCGGCAATCATCTCAAGAAGTCATATTTGAATGCGCCATATGTTCCTAGCAAATGGGAGATCCACAACCGATTGTTGAGGACATTGGTGCGAATGTACAGACCCGAAGGCCTCAAACGTACTCGCATTATAGCTGGCTTAATTGACAGAATTGTGCCCAACATCGATTATCGACCTGTATATTACGATATGTATAAGAAATAAAAAGGTGTTCAAAAGCGTTCGTGTTTGTAATTATAATTTCGTTACCTAAATTTGGGTTGTTCATAATCCGTCACCGGCAGCTAGTTAGCGAAGTTGCGACTCGGGAACACAAAGAAGCTATCCGCAATTCGCAGTCTAACTAGTGAGCAGCGAGCAAACACGATCAAACCGAAGTCCAAACTGCGCTCAAAGATCTAGTTAGCTGCGGGGATGACTCCACTGTTCATTGCCATGTTTGCTATTTGCTGACGTGGTTAAAAACAGTATATCTGCCACTGAGTTCACAACACTGCTGCTAAAGGAAGTGTAAATCTATTTTATATTGTGTAGGTTTCTCTTGTTGCGAATTAATTAAAGCCAAATCTTGGAGGATTTTGCGGGCGGTCTAGTGAGGGGCCCATGTCTGGTCTTGGATACTTGTGTATTCATATTATTTGTTGCAATAGCACCGCGTTGTTTAACTATGTATGATCAAAGTCTTGCTCCTTTTTACTTTTGCTAAAGTGGTTCTTTTTCTACTACTGCAGATACTTTTACAGCTTGATCGCTTTTAGACAAAATATTTAAGAAGCTGTAAGATATTATGATAACTAAGTTGAAAAAAATATTCCCAGGTAAAATATTAAAGTTCAAGTTCGATTGTTGCGGCACATATTTCGACATTTTCAAAATTTCCACTCGTTAAAAACAATGAAGCGCATCACGAAAGTAGTTTAATAGATGAGCCCGTTTTTTTTGCTCGCACGTGTAGCGTTCCCGCGGGTAAGAGGGGGAGTGCATTAATTTTTCACTGTTGGCTGTTAGCGGCACATTATAACAAGACAACTTCACACTCGGCGAGGAGAGGGGGGTAATCCTTGAACGCGTATTTTCACGGCACGTGTTAATCTCCGAGAGGAGCTTTCAATAGCGTTTCGCATATAGAAAAGTTTGTGCGAAAATGTTTCCAACTCCTCACCGGCGGCGCGTCGGGTGAAGTTGTATGTTAATGTGTTTCCCCTTTGTATCAGAACTGTCTGCTTGTTAAACATTATCAACCTTTGTGTTTAATATTCTAGGTGTAGAAAGGTGATGCGATTTATGTATATATGTTTATGGACAGCTTAGGTCAGAGTTTGGAAATAAAAGCAGCAATTCTTACGTACTTAAATTATATGGCGTGTTTTTTTTTTACCTGAAGTTCAATAATGTTTTATAAGAAAATAGTTTTTGCCGAAAAAAAAAACACTATAAGTGTGGCTTTACTTTACTTATAGTGTCTTTCTTTCGGCAAATGTCGCATGTTTTAAATGTTTGATTTTATATTATTTTTAAAGTTTACTCATTCCCTTTCTACAAGTATGCGGTCCACAAACGCAACAGTGCACCTAGGTCATAACGCGGTACGTTCAACTTAGCTGTTTATTTTGTCTAAACTGTTTTGATTCAACATGAAAAATATGGCGTAGTCACAAACGCGCCACCAGGTTTTCCATTAAACCACCGAGTTAGTCTTATAATGAACTGCAATAATCCCGGCTAGCCTAGAACAAAGTAAATATTTCCCCGTGTGTGTAGCTTTTAAGAAACTTATACAAATCCAATTTATTTTCCATTTCCTCACTTCATGAAAACTTAAATATGCTCGCAAGGTAAACCACTTTGAAAGCAATCCTTTGATCGAGCTTATCTCTTTATGCAAAACTCGATCAAAATTTGATGCCTCAAATAGTAAAGTTTACTTTTATATGATACTTGGAAACTTGTTTATTATAACTTTCGAAACAACTTTTTATTTGCAATGTTAGATGACCTCGACGCACTTAGACCCTCAGCATTATCGAATTTTATGTTAACGTAATAGGTACAGCCGTCTTATAGCTGGACCTACACAATGTCAATCCCCCATTAATTAAAAGCTAGCCCGTAACTTTTCTAAAAGTTGACAACAAGTCTGAGATAAGGTAAATTGTTCTGCTTATCTTATCCATAAGAAATGCTAAAATAGAGTTCGGTACAGGCGGGTTTAATAAGAATTCAAACGACAGAGCAGGTTACAGAGGCGCTCTGCTTAATCCGGATAAGCGAACTGAATCGGGAAGGCATCATTTCATTACCCACTATCGCATCCGTTCAAACAAAAAGCATATTCTGTATGCAGTAGGTACGTACCATCAGTACTTGTTTCACGTACCTACCCTCTTTTATCCGATGCACCTTGTTAGTATTCAACGAAATAAGGAAAGTAGGTAAATAATTGATTAAAGGAATCATCAAAATACATTTTCTAACTGCAAAACTCTTGACTTTTAAATTTTGATGAAGTCTCTTCATCAAAACTTAATCTCCTAATGTTCCTAATTTAACATAGGTAGGTGTGTGTTTCTACATTGTTAACGTAGGTACTAATTGTACCCTATGAAATTGTTTAAAAAACAAAATTACTTGAATAGGTACCAGCAAAATCCAAATGGCTGCCATGTTCCAGACAATTCTAAACGGAGCGAGTTTATCGATTTTAACCTAAAACTGAAATAGCTAATTAATGGGCCAATCAAGAATAGTTAATAGACCACCTACAGGGATTTGTGTAGGCTCAGTATTTCAATAGCTTTTAAGAATGCCTGAAGTGTTATGGATTGAAAACCACATACCACTGAAAAGATGTTGTCATGTTCTTTTTGGCTTAACAACATAATAAAAAACCTCCAGAGCGTATTTCAGCCATGGCGGCCAATCTCAATGGAGACTAACCTTCAACGCGGGAGATATTATAGTGCAGGTGCTGGTGTGGTGCTGTGTGCGCACCCACAGGTGTACTCTCTCTTCTCTCACTCTCATAGTCCGATGGGACGGCAATCCGACACGACCGGAGTGAGATCAAGCGCAGAACCAACGGCATCACACCGCCAACTTTCAAACTCCAGGTTGCTAGTAAGAAATTCACACACACACAGTAACACTTTATCTGACCTGGGAATCGAACCCAGGACCCCACGCTCAGCAGTCGTGATTGCGACCACAAGACCAACGGGGCTTAGTAAAATACAACGAGTTTCTTCCTTAACTGCCTTTGCATTTTTGTTTCAACTTCTGTACATAGCCCAAAACTTATTTTAAACATACACAAACGGCACTGTTTAAAATAAGTTCTTGAACGTTTCAATAATTGAAACGGAAGGAAACAATGTAACCTCATCAGAACATAGTGCGATCCGCATAATATCCGTACTTAAAGTGTCTGTCGGGGTATACCTACCCATAGTACCCACCTCCACCTCAGTGTTTGTATACGAGACGATATTTTTACAAAAAGACTGCAGTACGTAGCATTATTCTTAGTACTTCAGTGGCTTCAATTTCAGAAAATGTTTCATGTGTCAGCAAAACTGGACTTTTAGAAAAATGGGTTTTACTAATCAGGACAAATCAGATGATGAATTATAAAAATGTCTGGGATTTTGATAATTGAAAGTAAGTATTATGAAAATATAATTTTCCTGGTATTTTCTAAATTATTTTAACAAAACTATAACTTTTATTTAAACTAGTGTATAATGTACTCAAAATCATAAGAGCAATATAAAATAAAAAGCAACGCAGGGCCAAAACAACATACGTTTTTAATTATATAGGGTGCCTTTATAAGACGCGACAATACACATGCAAAATTTTTCATTCACAACAGACATCGTTAGCGAGGTAGCACTCGAAAGTTTATGGATTGTGCATGAGACACGAATTAACTTAGAAAAGTAGTTCGACATACCGTCACACAGTCACACAGTCACACATCGGCGCTGAGCGGAATCACAAAGAGCTAAACATTAACACGAGCTAGTTACTTATCTGAAAAGCTATTGCGAAGTTTTCAACACTTTTGTATGTATTTTCAAACAAGTTTATAATTCCGCGCGAGTTTTTTTTTTTTTTTTGGTGTTGTCATATTATTGCTTCTGGTACTAGGAAGTTATATTAGTTGATAAGTAACTGTTTTCTTGTTGATGTTGAGTTGTCGAAGCAAAAGGAAAAAAAGTTCAGGAAATATCAATTATGTTGATTATTTTAGTTTGAAGATGAAAGACACGGAAAACTCAGTTCTTTCAAAATATATTTGCTTCGATTCTTCAAACAAGATTATAGCCTGTATAATATTTTCGATAACATGTTAAATTAATTTAAAACATTTTTAAGTCCATGCTCCATAAAAAATAATTTTACTAGCTTGATAATTCCATGAAAATTACTTATTGAAAATTGAAATCGTTGAACTGTGAAGTGACATGTGACAACTAGCTGTGGTTGACGACTAGCCAATTACGTCATATCCGCTATTTACAGGGTGACACTTAGCGCGTCGTGGCGCCCCTTTGCTGATGATTGGGGTTCGCGTGCGATTCTCCTGCGTGTTGCCTGCGACGACGCTTTGTCAACAATCAGTGACGGTTCCCGGTAAAGTGAATACGTTACCTACGTGAAAAAATCTTAGACAATGTGCAGATTATGCCTTATTTATCAATTTAAGATAAATGTTCCTTCATACTGTTATTTTACCCTGAAAGTTTAATTAGATACAACCGTAAAAACTCAAAAAGTCCCGTTTTGCGAATATCTGGTAGTTTAACCCGCCAGCATAAATGAGCATAAAACGTGAAAACCGTGTTCAGAGACTTTATTTTTTCAAGAGGGCACACACTTAGGTACCGTAGGTGAGCACGGGTTACGCTTGTTTTACAACACTTTAAAACAAGGCACTAACGTCTTGTAGACGCTACGCGCAAACCGACGAAAGAAAAAGAATGCATACCTACCGGTTTATGTTTGCGGTCTCCCGGACTATTTTCAACCAAAATAATTAAAAGTTTTTACGATCGCCTCTCTACTATCGTGTAAAGGATACGACGACGCGCGTGGTAACTGTGTGAATACGAACTTAGCACTAAACTCGGGTTATTGAGGGCGTCTCAAAACTCAAACGATTGTGCTACAGCCGGCTGTAAACCGATATGTACACATTAAAAAGAATATACCAACATTTTTATGTATTCGTGTTTCAGTACTCAAAACCGTAGATGTACTATTTATTTAACACGCGGGGAAATGTTACTGCAAAAACGTAAAAGTGGATAATATAGAAGTAAATGATATCGATTAATTCCACCAAAGGCTACGGGCGAATCGTTATTTAAAAATACCATAAGTGTGGTCCCATGCAAATGCCAGTCGATCAATTTTTAATAGTTCGCGTAAATATGCATAGAGAGGCAATTTACGTTTGTGAGCATGAGTTGATATCAATTTCGGCGATGGTTTTTGCAAAAGAGCCGTTGCAACAAGGTTAATATCGGGTTATATCATCGACAGTACAGCCTGTGATGGCACCGCTTAGTGAAAGGACTCTCGGATTCATAATAGAGATATTAAAATGCGCTTTTCGTTCGTTTTTCTGGAAAAATAACTGCTCGTGGTGAAAATATTGTGTGCGCGGTTTGTGTTGAAGGCTTTAATTGTTTGCTGTCTTTTGTAGAGTTGCTGGCATGAAATAATGTGAGTTTTAGATAACGTGGTCTTCTTGTTATTAGTACTGAAATAATAAATAAACTACCTAATATAGTTTTAATTACCAGACAATTTAGTATAGGTTATAAATATTATAAACTAGCTTCTGCCCGCGGCTTCGCCCGCGTGGATGTCGGAAATTATCCCACGGGAACATGCTAACAGGATAAAATGTATGTGCTTCCCCAGAATGCCCTCTATGTCGCGGGCCCTTTGTGGCTAATTACAATAGAAAACCAATTGTGTCTCATTAGTGGTGATTAAGAGGGTACCTATATGATATCTTTACCTAAGTACCTAACTAATTTAAAAAAAAACTCAATAACAGAAAATTAAATACCTACCTACCTAAATAAACCTATTTCTGATGATAACTAATCTAAACTCAATAAATAAGCAAAATCCCTAAAAACTAATATCTATACGAATGACTAAACCTACCTAACAGTATTATAAAGTAACCTACGGTCACTACGTACACTATCAAATATAATACCTATACTTTAAAATTAAAATCTATACCTACGACTCATATAAAAATAAACCTAAATAACTCTAAAAACTAAAAGGAATAAAAATGAACTCCACTGCGGGTGACCCAACCTACGACAAACTTAGTATTTGCGGTTGGTACAGTACAGACAGTGGTAATCGGGTATAGGGATCGAACCGCAAAATTAAGTTTGTTTTTTATTGTATATACTTTTCCGGGATAAAAAGTACCCAGTGTGGTGCCCAGGATATTAAAGAATAATTATACCAAGTTTCATCGTAATCGAACAGGTAGTTTTTGCGTGATGCCTGAACAAACAGACAGACAGACAGACAGACAGACAGACAAAAAATTTTTTAATCACATTTTTGGGTTCGGTGTCGGTCAAGTAACACCCCCTGCCATTTATTTTTTGGATATTTTCAATGTACAGAATTTTCACTTCTACAGATTTATTATAAGTATAGAATAGATAGAATAGATATATAAAAAAAAGTTATAAATGTTATAAATATTTGGAGTACTTAGGTAATTACATCTCACCTCAGAAGGCATGCAAAATTTAATAACTTATATAGAAGAGAGTTTAGAATTATGTAGGTATGTTTATTTTAATAATAATACAAAGATAACTTTTTCGGCCGTAGCATGTGGCATTCTGTACTGGTTTTTCCAAGGCTGCACTAGGTTTGTCCTCACACACGTTGAACGACCTAGCCTGGCATAAACTAGTTAATCAAAAAACGGGTTTGACCGGTAACCTTATATCTGGGCAGAAAATCATCTAACTTTTCTTAGTCCCGAAACTTTCCTGTGTATTATTCGGGTCACAATAAAAACTCCTTCCAACTTGTGCACACGTGTAGTCTCATAAGACACTTCTCGGTGCACTCGTACCTACTGATACGTCTCATACTTTACGACGCTCAGTGACGTGCTCGGCTGCTCGCGCGCTTTCCATATAATTTTCCTTGCCGCTTTACAGCGTCGTTTTCGCCCATCGTAAAGACTTTTAATTATATCTGACGAGGCAAAATTTGACCCGCCGTTTAAACCTTATGCATTCTTTGCACTTGCCGTTTTAAGGGGACCATTCCAACTTAATGGTTTTCGTTTAAATAGGTTTACTTCACATTTCTTATGTCCTTTCCTCTATTTATATAAGAAAGTGTATCTGCAAAGAATCCATACGTGGCTCAGACAACTTAAACAACCAGCATTCTATGAATAAGTCCAAACATCTAAAATTATTCTAACTTTAATGTAGGTGTTATACGACCGTCAGAAATCGACGTTCATATAACACCAACACCTGTTTCTAGTTCAAATAAGCGGATTAAAAAGTTGGATATGAAATCACAATGAACGCCCAAAAAGTTTCATTTATTATGAAAACGTCGTTTTGTATAAATTGAAGTTGGAGGTTAATGTTCAACTTTTATTTGTAAAATAAAGCAAAATAAAGGAATACTTTGCTTAGGAATACTTTTGCCAATGAAATAGGGGTGCAGATAAATTACATGTGTTTTATTAAAGACCGCTCGTGCAGGTCGCAATTAGTTGACTCTCCGTGTTCGTCGTAGAATATACTTACTTGTATAAAAAGGTGTTTGATTCAATTAGAAGCGTGTTTACATAAACGTGTCGTTTACAGCTCGCTCTACCGATCACTGCATCTGCTGTAAACTTTTAATTGCGCGTCTCACGCGGCTACGGCCGCTACCCGCTACGTGGAGTACACGGACTACGCGCACGTAGACGCTCTACGAGCTACAACAGTTCGCCGAAGCCATTATTGTATTATCTGAGAGAACTGTCAAAACTCTTGATATGAGAAAAGAATTCTACGTAAAACGTAACAAAATAAAAATTTCTCGATAGAAAGTGTAGGAAGGTAATTCACCAATTCCCCTTTTGTTTTTCCTTGTTCGTTGTTGATAAATTGTTTTGAAACGCGGATACGTATATTTGACATGTAAGTACCTCTAATCAAGTTTTAATTCGGAGTTGAACAGAGATTCGGTCGGGGAAGTCATTAGGAACACTTCACACTACTGGTAAATAATGCAATTTTCTCTTCTAATTTGAACTAGCATTTTAAATTCTGCTAAAATCTAATAAAGTCAAATTAGAATCCAATGTAGTCACGGGTAAGGGCTTGGTCGAAGTTGTAGCTGGTAAACTGACTAGATATGTTTTAAACCGTGTTTTAAATAATCTTTGCCATTGTCATGAGTTTATGACACAAAACATTTTACTTATGAGATAAGAATCTCCTGAAGAAATCTCTATCCGGTAATTATTATAATATATTATTAAATTGAAATGCACTGGCATACAATACTTTGAAAAGCAGCGTTAACATTTTAAAATTACTATATTTTTGTCAGTAAATTATTAATGTTAAGTTAATTATTGATTATATGGTGTTCGTACATAATAAATACTATTCTATTCTATTCTTTTACCAACTTATTTGTTACCTACTTAGTTTCAAAGTAACTAACGTAATTTATTTAAACATTTTTTTTTAATCAGTCAATCAAAATAATTTATTTAACATAAACCTACTTGGACATACATATGAAACGTCAGAAGCCAGGTGCACGGTTCCAATCGGTCGTTTCCTATGGATAAGACAAGCAAAGAGCTGCACGGTTACTCTTTTAAAAATAATTGGCATTTACAATGTTTTCAAATTGCAGCGTTAACAGGTATGGGAGGACTGTGTAGGCCGGTCAACAAATACCAGAAGGCCAATTCTCGTAATTTAAAACGTTCAAAACCTAGTTGCAGTCTCTTCTCGGTGACAAACAAATGTCAAAAACTTGTCAAAATGTAGGGAAATTAGACGTATTTTTGACAGATTGAGACTGAGATCCGACTGTGAACGTTCTTAAAATTACGAGAATTGCCCCTCAGATACTTAAAAATTAGGAAATGGTCTACAAATCTACCTATGTTAAAACAACAACGTCTCATGCTACCATCTATCCCTCGCTACCCGCTTCCACTGCGACCCTCGCCCCCTCCTTGCACCAGACACCCGGCGTCAGAATTAGACTGCCACGTGTATAATTTATCCAGATCGGACGAAACTTTTCAGCTAATTATTATATTCCATATTCCGATTGACGGGTCCGTATGAAAACCTTAATTGATTGATCATTTTATGAATATGGTTTCTGTGGTTTTAAATAGTATTTATATAGGTATGTGGGAGAGGGTGAATGTCTAGATTATATTTTTTGTGAAAAATAATACTTGATTTCGCAATTTTTATACTAAGGTATGCTACGCATGGTACCTACCATGGTGGTACGAGTAGGTACGCTAGGTATGGTATGGCAGGTAGGTATGCTGGAAGAGATTTCTAATGAATTATGCATCACCTCTGTACCTGTGTTCTTTATGTAGGTACACACATATATAAACAGATAATTCACTGCTGCCGCCACTGCTCCTTACAAGGAGCAGAAAAAAAAAATCTATTGATCCATATGTACATTATATCGAGTTATGCGAACATAAATCTATGGATCAACTGATTTTTTTTTCACGATTTCAGGGTTGGTCCCGTAGTAAAATTTGTTCATAATTAATAATTGTGAGTACAATGACCCCTTTTAAGGATTAAAACGATCAAAATTTAACGGTGTATTATGTATGTAAGGCTTTTTTCTTTATAAAATAAAGTTTTATTGAAAAAAAAAAATACATGAAATCGCAGTCAATTTACTTTTCATTGCCATTAACAAATAATTATTATCATTTAATTAAATATGAGTAATCTAGAAATCCTGTAAAACCACTTTTTTTCTATAATTATATATCAGGAACAAGTACCTAGCAGATAGCAGCCACTGGTTCCATTGGGACATTCAACTATGTAATTAGGTACTGCCATCGGATTTCCTAGATCCTGTTGACATTCTCGTAATAAAGTAACACTAGTATAAAAACTTGTTTTCTGTCATTGAGTAAATATCTTTTAAAAAAATAAATAAAAGGAGAACAGAAGGCCAATTCACGTAATTACGTGAACGACTAGATTTTGATCCTTTTTAATTAAAAAGGATCAAAATCTAGTCGCCATCTCATTTTTCAGCGACAGTCAATGTCAAAAACTTGTCAAAAATGTAGGGAAATCAGAGATATTTTTGTTGACAGATCAGACTATGAAAGTTCTTAAAACTACGAGAGAATTGCCCTTCAACTATTGTACTACATGTACCTACATGTTGTTAAAATGACATTTCCTATCATTATCCCAATAAATAATTGGAGGAGAATATGGGTTGATTTTTCAATCGACTGAAATTTTTTATTCGTAGAATAAAATTGATGTCTGACACATTTTGTATGGAAGAACTATCTAAAATTCAAAATCAGCCCTAAATTAAATAGGTTTATTTCACATAATCGTCATTCCTATCTTAACTCTTATTAATAACTATTTATTTCACCCGTCGTTTTGGACTTTTTGCTCAACTTCTAAGGGCCATCGCGTGATGTTAAATAGCTTATAACCTTCCTCAAGAACGAAGCTATCAGATACAAAAATTATGTTTTCTTTCAAATCCATCTGGTAGTTCTAGAGATTAGCGCGTTCTAACAAAAAAAAAAAACAAACAAACTCAGCTTTATTAATTAGTATAGTACATACATACATAAACTCTCGCCTTCTTCCCATGAGGGTAGGCAGACACTACAGAACGCCACCTGCTACGATCCTGACAAAAGAGTATGTCAGGACTGATTTCACCATCAACAGATATTTTTTATTCATGAAATAAAATTGTCGTCTGATAGATTTTGCATGGAAGACCCGTCAAAAATTCAAAATTATCCTTGAGATAAAATTATCTGGCGTTGGAAAAATCAACCCTTAACGACAGTCACCAAACTTTTATACCTAGAATAAGTCTTAGCCTGAGAATAAATTATGAACTTTTGACAGTTTTTCCATACAAGAACTGTCAGATGTCAATTTTATTCCATGGATAAAATATATCTGACTTTGATAAAATCTGCCCTTAGTACAGTATTCGTATATGTCGATAACCTTTAACCTTTATATTTACTTCGTATGTACCTTTGTATGTAATAAATAATAATAATTGCTAATATATTGTGTCTACCTAGACTATCCGATTATCGATTGATTCCTCAAATACTAATTTATGTGATAACGAGGTTTCACGTGTTAATTGTCCATTACGGGAAAATCAAATCATAGTCCGTTTATGTATTATCAAGGGGTGATATTGTAGTATAAGTACCTACTACGTTAAGTATAACAATAAACTTAGCAAACAAAACTTTCAAGTATTGATTGGTAAAGTGTTAAATGAACGATTTTTTTAACTACTGTGGTTTCTATAGGTAATATTTCAACGTCTGTACCGAAGGAGAAAAGTTCCTTAAAATAGCGATACCGTCACGTAACGGACGCAATGATGGCAATCTTTACAGAGAGCGTTTTTTGATACTACAATGTCGAACACCGGTGCCGTCACATTGTCATGACGCCGCCGTCTTTGCGGCAGTAGCAGACCATTTTCTTGTAATTATAATACATACCTAAACAAACAAATAATGGAAGTCTTTAAACTTCTCTCGTAACAGTAAGAACTAAGAACTTAATGGAAATAGTAGGTACATGCTCCGGTAAGGATATTAGTTAGTCATCCAGGTTGCAGCTGAGCTGACTGTCCAGGGTGCATTTGACATAGCTTTTAGTACAGAGCTAAGCAGCTTTAAGAATCGATGTTATTTTAATTCGAGCCATAATTTTGAAGTAGGTTTGCCTATTTTTTTTTTTTTTTTTTTTAATATAGCACCATTAAATAATAACAAAAACCCATAATGTAACCATTAATGCAGGCTTATTGGCTGATTCGCACGGATATATTCGTCCGAAACGGGCGAATCAACACTTTTAAAATGTATCAATTATTGCCTAATACGTATTTCTGGAGTTGTCGATACACCCACAAATTAATTAACTTCATGCGAGACCCTACATAAAAATAATGTTATTTAAATGTGTTGATTCGCCCGTTTCGGGTGAGTAAATTTCGTGCGAATCAACCAAAAAACCTTTATGAAACGTAAGTATTGAAAACGTTTATTGAAAATTTAAACAGAGAGACATTCTAGGAAACCTTTCATCTTTTATACGGAGTTATACCAATGTTATCCAAGAAACACTTAAAAGTTTTTATTGAAGGTAACATTACGTAAAGATAGTATTTTTATTCAATCAATCTATTAGGACAATGTTCTTATAGGTAGAGGTCAATCCATATTGTAGGTACCCAAAATATTAGTATATTTTAAGGAAAGAAAAAAAAACGAAAAAAAAGAAAAATCACGTAAGATAACTAACAGCTAACTCGGTTTATGGATGGTTTTTGGAGTCGCTCAAGGCCCAGATAATATTAAATGTTATTTATTATACTATTCCTGAATTTACTGAATTCCTTCTGGCATTCGTCAAAATGGCTGTACCAAATGTGTAACTACAAAACTAAACAAACCAGTTACAAACAATCATATACAAAACATCGAATTCCACTAAAATTGGCATACCAAATAAAACAAGCGAGCAAATCAGCATATTAAAAGCTATTCCTAACGCAAATCATGGACAGTGCCTACCTAATATAGTTCAATTACAGCTCAATAATAATTTATTTACGTGTGTACAAACACGAGCAAAACCATGCACCTACTTAAAAAAGCAACTTCGTTTGTAAGATTGAATATCTAAAGATAGTGGTGTCCGTCACAGCCGCGATAACGGCCGTCATGAAAATGTGACGGCACCGTTGTTCGACTAACGGTTTCAGAAAACGTCCTCTATAAGGATTGCCGTCATTGCGTCCGTTACATGGCGGTATGGCTAATTTAAGGGACCTGTCTCCTTCGGTACAGACGTAGGAATTTTATACAAACCATAGTAGTTAAAAAATTATGTCTGCACAATATTATGAGTAACTTCAATCATCAGAAAATCTATTAAAATTTAAGTGTGTACGTAGGCATGTACAGTCACGAGCAAAAGTATGTATACACTCGGCTTTATTCAAAAGCGATTTTCTCCTTTATTATTGAATGAAATTTTATGTTGTTACGAACATAGCATTTTCGAACCCATAGGTTTATGTAATGTGTCGTATTTCAACGTTGCATTCGTTATTTCACGATAAAATCGCAATTGAAAGTTGCCAAGTGTTGACATATTGGTGCTCGTGACTGTATGTATGCTCGTGACTGTACTCAAAAACAATAATATTGATCTCATGAAATTGCGTTCGTCACAAATGCGTATATTACACGAGTGTTGGAACGAGTTGGTAACGCTACACGTGAATCAGTGGCGAGTAATCATCGAAATAGGATTGTCGCTTTCCAATTAGCGCTGCGTCGCCCGTCCGCTTCGCTGACAGGGCTTTTCAAGTGACGCGGCCGAAGGAAAAACTGGGTTTTTCAAGGTGACGGGTTTTTAAATGTAATTACCATGGAATTAACTTTGCGATCCGATGTGTTATGTGTATAAGACGTTTCTGCCTATCTTCCACAATATGTGGTATTGGTCGAGTGAAAAACTTAATTGAAGTCCTAAGTTCGATCAAAGTTTACTTTTAACTTATAATAGGAACGTTTTGAATCCAAGGTGAGTACAGTACAGATACTTACAACGTTTCTGATATTAAACACGTACTGCCTAGTTGGTGGCAAGTGCTACTGCTGAGCATGAGGTCCTGGGTTGGATTCCCGGATCGGGCAAAATGTTACCTATTGGATTTTTCTATCTGAAATTTCTCAGGAGCAGCCCGGGGTTTGGATTTGTGGTTGTTGGCAATAGGGTTGCTCCCTATTACATGGACATTAAACATAACTGGCGAACTGTGGATGTACAGACGCCAGCCGGTCAAGCTACCACGTGCTCACACGTGTGCTATTATTGCATAGCACACGTGTGAGCACTATGTACTTTCTATAAAGCTACCATTTACTGGTACAGTCAGCGACAAAAGTCAATGAACACTGTTACTTTTACAAATCGTCGAAATTGATACAAAATGATGCGATACATTGGTTTTCTCTATTTCATGTTATAGCAAAGAGTTAATTATTCTTAAATATTCTATTACTATATGTTTTTTAAGAATATTTTGCTCAATAATTAAGATTTAAACAACTAAAGTGTTATGAACCGGTGTTAGTGTTAACCGACTTTTGTTGCTGACCGTACGTCTTTCATTGACTTGAATGTGCCCTGGCGGCTGTGGGTATGTCATGCTCACTCTAATGTCTCGCTGATGGTGGCGTGTGTGTTGGATCATTAAGTTCCCTCCAAAATAGTTGAGCTGAATGGTACTGATACGTCATGTTCGTGAACGGGCGCCGTCAGTAGGGACTGGTCATCTCGTAGCTGCCACGGCTTATTTTAATTTTTAATTACTGAATTGTTTTTATGTTTTCTATAACGGACGCTTTTAACGTGCACGTATTTCTACATCGTTCTCATATGGTTAATTTCAACACGAATGATGTAATCAAATATTTTGTAACAATTTTATGATTTAAAAGAGTGTCCATGGAGTTTCTTGCCCGTTCTTCTCCATAGGTACCTACGCTTTGGAAGGGGCAACCAGCTTCATCTTTTTCAATGACCGACCCTTTGACAATTCAAAAGTGCCTGTAATTGGTTTAGTTAAATTAAATGATTTGAGTTTGAGTTACCCGAAACTGTCAAATTTTCCCAATCAACCTTGAACCTTAATGCTTTAGCGATAAAGTTGAATATCTATTAAAGAAATTTGACAGATTGTAGTAGCTTGATGTGCTGGCGTCTGTACTATAGGTACACCTGTACCGAACCCTTCGGAGAAACAAGGCGTAATGTTGTTGTATGTTATGTAAAAAGTATTTTTAAGTCGTGGGTTCGAACCTAGTCAGGCGCGTTACTTTGTGTGATTTATTTCATCTCCACTGCTCTCAAAATGATGAAGGAAAACATAGTCAGGAAACCGGTATGTCCTTGAACGAAAAGTTCGAAGACATGTGACATCTACCAACTCTCATTGGGCCCACGTAGTGAATTACGGCCGACTGCCTCTCAAAAAGAGAGGAGGCCTGTGTCCCAACAGTGGCCACATTATAGGCTGAAAACTTACTTTCTTTACTTACCTTGCTCAGGCACCCAAGACTATAGATAAAAATCAAACAACGTTTCTCAACTTCAAAATTTCTGTATTTCAGTAATACAATTACGTTTGCACAGCTTTCTATCTATATTGAAACTGATCTCACAATACAAATGCAAATGAAATGATTTCGCTAATGCGGTGCGCCAAACTAGCATTCCACTAACGAGTTATCTTTAAGCTGCTTTGTCATAACCCTATAGAATAATGGAACTATGAGCGTACGATCACTATTCGCTCATAACACTGACCTGTCCGTTGTTAGGAACCGGATACACTACTGGAAAATACAAGAAAACTATTTAACTCTTTCAATATTAGTAGTATTATATAGATTAGATTTCAGTATTTCGTACCTTACTATATAGGTAATCTTCTATACATCTATATAAATAAATAAATTTGAAGTGTCTGTTTTCATTATTTCATTGTTTTTTGGAACGAAGTTCCTTTTCGCGCGTTGCGAAAGGGGAAGACGGAAAAAATTAAGACCAAAAGTTGGAACGACTCTTTTTTTTTTTTGCTATATTGGGCGTGCGCGTTTCTCTGTCTCTCTCTCTCTCTCTCTCTCTTATAAGTATAAGTTTTTTTTTAGTCTGTTTTTTTTATTTGTTAATAATAAAAAAAAATATTATAACTTAAAAAAAAAATATATTAAAATTCCTTCACTAATTAATCGAAAGGAACTTCGTTCCATCCGGGTGTCCCTTGTTTCTTTTTCTTTTCGTGTCGATGGTATTCTTCTATTTTATACTGTTTGAGCCCAGTAAGTAGGTGGCCACGCTGATTGCGGCATCAGTGGAATACATTACATTATCCAAGGTTCAGATGAACGGGCACTTAGGGCTCCCGGCTTTTTTTTTTCATTGTTTAAATGTGGGTTCTATTTCAAAGTTTAGGAATTGCCTGCAACAAATATAAATCACACCAATCTACTGACACAATACATTAACGCAAAAAATGTGTCATACTCGTATTTCAATAAATCAAAATCAAAAGTCATTTATTCAAATTAGGCTGAGAATCAGCACTTTTCGAACGTCAAAATTACAAAAGACAGTTCCCCAAAAACGCCCGCCCTTCACCACTTCCTAGTGCTGTCGCTGGGAAGAAGAAGTGGCGCATCCAACTCCCCAGCAGCACAGCTGTCTGTTCAGTTAGTTAGTCAGAAAATACTTGATTGTATACAATAATAGGTATGTTAAGTAATTAACATTACAAGACACAGAACATTAAATTAAATTATTTGCCATATGTCAGCTAGCCACGCCACTATACCAACAAATATAATAAAAACTATACGTACGAGTCAAGCTAAAAAATAATTAATTAAAATTAAAATGTAAGTAAAAATTTACTACCTAAATAAAAGCCTTCAGGCATAAAGGTCGTGACATCCGTCATGCTCCACCTGCTCCTGCTCATTGCCAGACCTAAAAAAAAACTATTTTTTAGCAAACATCAACAACGGCTGTTTCTGTTTTACAGCATAAGCCTTGAAAAACGACCAGCAACGAATTATGACACTGAACCATGGAATTAGTAAGTACTAATAGGGCTTAAAGTCCGTCAACGTTCGACGTTAAAGTTCGACGCTCCGTGAGTGTGTACGGGCCCTATGGCGGAGGCGCCGCGGGCGTCGATCGGCCGCCTAATTTCAGCCGGTAATAACCGGTCTCGGAATGGACATCACAACCAGAATCTTTGTGGGAACCGTGCGTTGCGTCACCCATCACGGCAACCAGGGATGCGACATGTATCGACCACATTCTCAACTTGTTTTATTTTTTGGCAATATGGACGCTTTTTGTCGGCTTTTTTTAAAATATCTTTTGGCATAGGTTATTAAAGGCTTTTGGGGAGTGTTAAGTTAAATGAGGTTTTCCTGATGTCTTTACTTATTTCGTGTTTATATTTTCATTGATCGGTAAGATATAAGTAACTATAAAGGTTTCAACTTCCAAGTAATAACTATAACTATTTTATTAAAACATTGATTAAAAAACTATTTTTCAAAACTACCCTTATTTAAATCAAAGCTCTTACAATTAAGGCTTTTAAAAGTAGGTAAATGTAGGTATCTATACGGCACAACATTTTTTTAAATGTGCTTGTTTAATGAATTAAAGTTCTTCTTGAATGTTCAGACACCCCTACGATTTTCAATAGAAGGATGTTTGTTATTGTACTGTGAAACTGAAATCAATGACATCGCATCGACGTTGACGAGAAATTGCTAGTTAGAGCTCAATTTGTAGTTTTAGAGGTCCCTCACAGCACACAGGCATGCGTGCTAAGTCTTATAGGCCTGTTTTCATCACCTTTGTCAGGTTTTCGTACGGATGACGTCCATCAGATTAATTTGGACTTGACAAGTGCTTATTAGATTTTGGTCGCAAACCAGTTTGTAAATAAGATCACTTATAGAATATGTTTTTGGTTAGAATAGATAAACATAGGCATAAAGTTGACTCATAAGGGTAAGATGCTGTTTGTAATAAATAGTCATATACTGGATGACATTTTTTACCGTCTCCAAAATAATATGGTGTGTTGTGTAAGTGGAACAAAAACTATACTAGAATTTTTGCAAGTAAAGTATAGGATCGTGCTACGATACTTTGATAAATTCCGCACATACGTATGATTTTTTTTTAATTTTGATATTTTTTAACCAATTATTTTTTTCAATATTTCGTTTTTTTTTTTGTTCTAGTTTGAAAAGTGTACTTCAAATGTTTAGTATTTATTGCTAGATCAATTTCTTTGCTTTTTTATGTTATTGAAAAATTAAAAAAATATGCCGTAGGCTTCTACTCCACCTTCACCTATATACTCAATTTTTTTCAAGAAGGTAAAAAATTACATCCAGAGTTGTGAAAGAAATAAGACCTGTATGTCAATGAAATAAATAAAAAAAGAGAAACAAAACACTAAATGTGTACTCATAACTTCACAAATTACAGCGAAATTATCCGTATCTAAGTATCTATAAGTAAAACACAAACGTTATCAGAACACACAGTCAGTAACTGTCTAGCTTAATAAGCAATAGTTTATAGTACACAACATTTACAAAGTTACACAAGTCAGCTTCACTACAAACGACAGTAATATGCCCAGTCGGCCGCGAAGAATCACTTCGAACATAATATGACGTGTCTCCAAGATGCTGTGAATATGTCACCCACGTCACACGCTTGACATATCGTCAACAAAAAAGAGGCAATGCAATATGATGGAAAATATTATAGTTGAAATTGATATGGAAGTACCTTTATGGAATAATTTTCAATAAGTTATGTAACTACGTAACTTATTTAAAATGTATAATGTAGATAACGTCTAAAAATACACACACAATTAAAAAAATATTATTGTGCACACACACATGCACATGCACACACACACACGCATGCACACACTGCACATGTTTATTGGAATCACTCAAACTTATGCGTAGCAGAAA
This sequence comes from Apamea sordens, assembly GCA_945859715.1. Classification (NCBI taxonomy): domain Eukaryota; kingdom Metazoa; phylum Arthropoda; class Insecta; order Lepidoptera; family Noctuidae; genus Apamea; species Apamea sordens. Next base: position 12,694,573 of record OX243996.1, on the reverse strand, counting down.
AGTGTGTTGCTACGAAAGCTGTCTACGAGCGCTACGCAGAAAAGATTCATGCGAATCATTTGTTGCGAACAGTTTTTTTTTTTTTGAAGCTCAAGTATTCTTTGTTATCAAAATGCTTTAATCAAAGGGGCAATTCTTATAATTTTAAGAACGTTCACAGTCTGATCTCAGTCAATCTGTTAAAAATATCTCCAATTTCCCTACATTTTTGACAAGCTTTTGTCATTTTTTGGCGCCGATATGAGAATGCGACTAGATTTGAACGTTTTAAATCTCGAGAATGGCCTTCAGATATGACAATATATTTTAAAGGTAAAAGTTTTACTTGCATATTGTTACTATGAATATATTACGACTACGACTGCTACGAGCGCTACGCAGCGTAGTAAAACTGCTACACAAATTGTTACGAAAAGTCTTCGTCCTAAGTATTGCTGAAATACCCTTATTATTATTTACTGTTTAAATCTTTGTATAAATAAATCATCTATGCTTCAATCTGTGCTTAAAACATAAATTTCATTAAATTACCTGAACCAGTGATAGAGATTATCATGGCATAAGTATATATAATTGGCCTATAAAGTTCCTGCACTGTTGGGACACAGTTCTCCTGTGTATGAAAGGGAGTGGGCCCTAATGTACCACGCGGACCCAGAGCAGATTAATGGCTGTCCCATGCCTTCGAATTTTAGGTTCTAGATCTAGGACATTCCGGTTTCCTCACGATGTTTTCCTTCACCGTTTTGAGAGCAGTGATGGTGAAATAAATTACACAAAGTAGTAGTCTCCTTGTGTTTAGAGTTTGCTACACATATGTTATTAATGAACATAATTGTATTATCAACAAGTTCTACAACCCTGCGTAGACGGTTTACGAGCCGTCAGTTTTCTTTATGGTAATGACGCTTACGACGTAAGTGTTGCCAGGCTTTCATATCAGGTAGAATTAATCCATTCAATGCTGATACTAAATTATGTCGCACGACGGGAGACCACAAGTGAATGCATATTAATTTAGAGTTATATACTTGAGATAAAATTGAGATGCGTATTATTGAGCTTTTCAAATAGATATTGATGCTACATTATAAATGGTATTATATCATGTTCCTACACGGATGCCAATAATAAATTAGTTTACAGTAATTTGGTAATTCCAATATTTAGTTACTAATAACAATCCGCCTCTGTACAATTGGGTGGAAGTAATTAATAAATAATAATAAAACTTGATTGCTAAAAAGATTACAGAAATTTTTCATTAGCCCCAAATTGGACAAACCTGTATCTTGGGCACCAATATGGAGGGTTTACCATTTATACATCTATTTTAAAAATATGTCCGGTAGTAAAAGTAAAACAGGTACCTATGCTTCAAACTGCAAAAAAAAATCTAAGAATCAAAATTATATAAATAATTACATTAGGTACTTACATTACAAAATTACCTTTTGGAAGGGGCGACTAGAATCAATTTTATTTTAATTTAAATTTTGACGTTCAAAAGTGCCTTTAATGTGCCTATTTGAAATAAATGATTTGACTTTGACATAAATAACACAATTATATAAATACCTACATTCGCACTAAATAAATCTACAATAAACATTGGCAACAAAAAGTTTCAAGTTTATTTCAATAAAATAGCACACAATGTAGCCAAAGTACACGTGCAAAAGTATAGAAGTATTTTTTACTTATCAGCGACCTCAGTGGGAACTTTGTGAGTAAACTTACAAGTTATTGGTTTCTGCACTCACTTCCAAATAAGTTTGACAATACACTACTTTTCTTACATTCGACTTTTAACTTTGTTGACAGTTTGTAGACATTCATGATGTTTGTTATATTTATTGTTGCTGAACACCTGATCGGAAAATAAGTATTTATATTTTAAATACAATATTCTACACACACACACTCCATTGTGGTACACTACATTTAATAGATGCGTTTGATGGAACCCTGTGAAAGATGATATGGCTGGATAGGAAGTGATTACCGAGATGACGACTAATAGAGAAGTATGGCAGAAAAAGACATGTTGCACCGACCACAAATATCTAAATTGAGATAAGGCCAAGAGAATGATGATGATAGAATCTTGAAGCATTCCTGTTGTCCCCATTTTCTTTTTTATTTACCTTTCACAGTTCTGCTGGAAGACATTTCTTAAGAAATAAGGAGCCGATCGATTCTGTAAAAATCTCACTGTGAAAAGTTAGGTGAAGTGAGCTTAGAGTGAGCTGTCAATACTGTCAATCCCTAGTATTAGTTGGAATGACAGCGCACTCCACGCTCACTTCACCTAAGTTTTCACGGTGAGATGGTTACAGAATCGCACTGTTGTACCTTTGTACTCAAATTATAATTATGTCATTTCCCTATATATTTTATGTATACATAAATAAATAGAATAGTGTGTAAATGTGGAAATGCATACTAAGGGAGGTACACCGCTGCCCAACCCTTCGGGGATACACAAGCGTGATGTTATGTTATCTTACTCTCAGAAAAGGCCGCCTTTTGTTAACCGAGTGAACAGTTTACAGTATCACTTTAACTTGACGACACTCAATGCTATCGGTCAATATCATAGCTACGAGCGCTCAGAACAAAAAGCTCGTGTCTTTCCAGGGCAGTTGTATTTGATTGAATAATACTGACCGAAACAATTCACTGCAAATAATAAAATTCATGACTGTTATGTGCTTAAAAAAAAGAAACAAAAGAATGCATCAGTAACTTTACTAATTATTATAAAATGACTAAATTCTGTAAACAGTTGTTTAGGAAGTAAATCTTGTGTTTATAAAAATGGGTCAAGATTTTCAGGATACTTCAGAATTTCAGCTACTCAAGCTTATTTTCTAGCTTCCCAAACACAAATTGAGGTAGGTCACTTCCCGAAATTGTATGTATAATACATAAGTAAATATGTATAGACCCAATAGGTGGGTTTCCACAAACAAACAAAACACAAAGAACATCGATGGCATTAAATGCAAGGTTACCTTCAAAGAGACAGACATCAATTACTTGATTAAAGGTCTGATATAATAATATCACAGTGTGGGAAAAGTTGTGGCATAAGTGCGTTACACAAGTGGATTACGACAGGGCCGGACTGCAGGCCATAATCAGCTCTGTGTGTGATTGGCACATTAATGTGAGGGACTGGAACCTTCTTCATAAATAATTTTACTTATTTATGCGAATTAGCCGGTATGAAGGAATGCAATGGTAAAGGCAAATTATTGATTTAACAGGAAAAGGCTCACCTATTATTGAAGTTTCCTCAATCTACCTACATTGAAAATTAATTAGTTCATATAAAGTTTCGCCAGTTTTCGATAATGTATGTTAACTAATTAATTTCTCGACTAAGTACTTACTACAAACACGAATAAAAATACTAAGCATAACTCACCGAAATTGTAAATAATTTGCCTTAAATCATAAAACATAATTATTTTTTCATCCAGGTTTTTTTTACTGTCTACCTTATTTTTCACATCTAATAATTATCTGGTATTTTAAGCGAAATTACGGCAGACTCGGCAGCGGGACACGTGGGGAGCGGCGGCGACGGGCGGTCACCATAGCCGACCGGCGCGTGGGCGGGCCCGCCCAGACCTCTTCACAGAACCTTCTGTAAATACGCCAACTCTGCTACATTTTACTTTTAGTAACGTCTCCGCTCATTACAAACCGGCTGGCGCTCTTTAATCTGTCGCTGTTATCTTAAAAAAGTTTGTCACTCGTTTTTTTGGCTTTTTCGAATTTAAAAGCTTCTATAAGTTTGTTTTCACGCATCACAGTTTCCGCAAAATAATTATAAATTTGAAGCAACTGAACAATTCAATCGGGTGTTTAATTACAATTCACAGTTAAGTGTTGTAAGTTTTCTAAGTTAACAGGAACAGTAGGGCGGGAAAGTGAGGCACGAGGCAAATGGGCGGGCGCTGCAGTCTCGCTTGCACAGAATGCACCACCCCCGGCGGAATGCGTTGCGTTTGCAGTCCGCGTCGCCGAGCCGTCGCAACTGCTCGCCCTCTGCGCCCGGACACGCTCGCCGCGACTACATTACGCGACCTGTAACGAGCTACCAGGCTACCAGGATCACCAAGGAGGTAAGCCTTTACATTCATATTACTTCCTGCTCGCACCCTCAGTACTGCCTTATCCCTATCCCGTTCCTGCTGAAAGTTGGAACGGTTTTCCCTTTTATCGTTGGAATGTGGGAAAGCGGGTTTCGGTGTCCCAACTCTCTCTTTCAGTTTGTAAGCGCGTCGTGATTATTGTGGGGTGATAACAACATAAACAACGATGACGCGCTGTAAAGATGAGCTGAAAAAAAAAACCTTTTTCGTTAGAATATCTTACGCCAAATGAAAAGTTCTGCCTATGATAAATATACCTACTCATTAACCGTTTGCAAAGTTTTCAGAAACTTTTTAAAACTTTTGAAACATGTTTCTATGATAAAAATTGAGAAAGTAATCACAGCTTTTTTAATGCGTTTTCTAAAGTGGTACATCTAATTTCCCGCACTTTTTGATTTCTATTTGTAGCGTAGCGGGAAAATCTCTTCATGAAAGAGATGTAAAAATATTGTTAGCATCATTCTGCGTTCCTTTAATAAACCAGCAGTTTTAATAACATTTTTTTTAGAACACGCGTATTTCCTGCTGATATTACTTAGGTCGAGAGACCTTAATAAAATATGAGCTTTGTATTAGTTCGTGGAATGAAGTTTTAAAACGTGTATGATTTATTTTTTTGCGTACTAAGGAAAATTCGGACAGAAAACATTTTCTTTTTCACATTAGCAAAGATTTAAAAGCTAATTAACTAGTGGAAATCTGAATCCTTATTAAACTGCAGATTTCATATTACGGAAAGTTAATTACTACCGTGTAAATAATTAAATTAAAACTATCTTGAACTTTGAAAATAAGTAGTATGAAATATGAAAGTCGGAAGCAATTACAAACAATGGAAAGATAGTCCAATTCAATATGTACCTACGGACGATGCAAGGTAGCCACAAATTGGCAATAACAAGTTATAACCCCTTATGCACTAATAGGTACCTACTAGATCATTCGGTTCACTTGCACGAGTCGGAAAAATAATCGAAAGTTACTTATAGTTTGCGTGTAAAATTTTATAGAAGGTATTTTGTAGCGAATATCGATAAGGTAGATACATATGTACATCAATATCATATTAAGTAGGAATATTAGGTATATATATCGCGGAGAATGCCTTTTTATAGTGCAGATTTCTAGCCAGTCCATTCCATAGTAACGACTTCGATCGAAGACTATCTCAGAAAGTTCAATCAAACTTGAGTTTAATATTGAGCTTTTATGCCAAGTGTTCTTACCTCAGCTACTTACGCATAAAACTCTTATACATATTCAAACAAAAAGTCTAATAAAATGTTATTATCCATAATTCTTCTTATCGAGAACGATATTACGAAATTCTTTTAATACATTATTTGAAGATGATCAAGCGAAAATAAAAATATTATGAGCTTAGATTAATTAGCTTTACGTTAAACTTAAAAGTCGTTTCAGTAAAGCGCGGCCAACGTCAACAAACATTTCATTCAGTATCAGTCTCGGAAAATTGGGCAACAAATCGTCAGACGGCTCCCCTAAGTCAATGCCAAATAGTACCAGGCGGTCAGAAAAGTGTAGAAGGTTCCATTGAATTCCCGAGGAAGGGCGGAGGGCGCGCGACCCTCGCACCACGCGCCCACTCTCCTAACCGCGAAGCCGGCCCAACACAGTCCACAATGAAAATCAGTTTTTCTCGCACCCGTCGATAGTTTAAAATTAAACGTCATTCTGGTTGCGGTTAACACTTAATTTGTACAACGCATAATGTTATTACTTTGCAATTCAATTTATTATATCCCTGATGCGATTGTTGTGATAATGATCGGAGCTCTTAATGAAATTAATATCCGATGCAATTTGGAAAAATTAAAGACAGTTTTGGTTTAATGGATTTAATTAGTGTAGTGATGTTTCAGTGCGTGTTATTTTAATTTACCTAAAATTCAATCTCAATTATTATTTATTGAATTTCAAGGGTGAATGGATAACATCCGTGATTGGAAAGTTTACTATAAAAAGAAACATTAAACTTGGGTCTTGAGTCTCCCTGATGCGTCGGACAATTTGGCTCGAACTCAAAACAGTCTGAATTTTTACCATTATTGAAATTTAGGGTGAACAGCAGCACAAAGGCAGCTAGAACTTTTTCACAATCAGAACGAACTGATAATAGATTATTAAAACGCTTTGGTAATTATCGTGTAAAACTCAGACGAACTTAAAACAAATCCTGTTCTAGTTTAAGTGCATAAAAGCATCTCCTAGCATTGGTATTTAATTAGGTCTATCATCTCAATGATTTGTAACCTTTTACGAAACGCAATCTTAGGTACTACCTAATAAATTTCTTGCGCTGGGACTGCACTTTACTAATATTTTTACAGTAATGTAGAAGTAACCTACAGTTTTTATTCAGTGATTTACTTTAACAATTTATTAACGAGTAACTGCAAAATTTTATATTTTTGGTAAAATAAAGTTGGTATTGCATGTCGCTCAAATGCGCCGTCGGATTCCTCTCCAAGTAACAAACTTAGTTAATTTTTACACCCTGAACAGTCCAATCAAAAAGGCAACTCCGTCTATATTTTTTGCGTCTAATTAGTACACAAAATTTTCCAGTGGAATATTTTTCAGGGATTATTGACTGAAGACTGAAGGAAATACTGGGTACAAGTGCCCTATAAAAATATTAACATTTAATCCTAACTTGGCTTATATTACTGAAAGAAAATATTGTCTGTCGTATTTCCCGCGGTTTGTCACCAACAACCACGTTTTAGATATTGAGATGAAACAACCGCGCGAATCTCCGCGACTCACCATAAATTTTTCAATTTCGTTTTGAACGTTTTGCACATTTTATATTCAGGTTGTTATTGCAAGTTACATCCGTCTCATGGTGACAATGAAAGTTAAAACTATCGGTGATTTTAACTCAAATAAATAAATCGTTTATACCTTTAAAGTAAATTGTAATGGGATAATTAATTTCGCGGAAAGTTAGCAACAAAGTCAAACATTTCAGATTGCAAATCCTTAATTTGCTCGATTTTTACCTGAATTCTTAACGACTACAAGTACGAGTACAAAAAAAATACACCCACGTATTCTAGAATCATCCAAATTTTACAAAGGTACGTTTAAGCATAATCAGCCTATAATATTCCCTCTGTTGAGAGACGGGCCTCCTCTCGGTGAGAGGGAGTGGGCCGTAATCCACCACGCGGGCCCAGTGCCGGTTGGTATAGAATTCACATGTCTTCAAATTTTTCGGTTCTAGGCCATGCGGATTTCCTCACGATATTTCTTTCACCGTTTTGAGAGCAGTGGTAATGATTTTACCGAAAAATATAAGATAGTTATCATTTCCTTATCTACCTTCAGATATCAGTACCCACCTAATGCTTAGTAACTGAATTGTGGGGGTCAGAGAAGGCAATGGCTCCGTGTTAAAGTTGAGTGCAACTGGTTAGTCCGAAATCGGCCCAGTCACAAAGTAGTAGGAATGAAGCTAGTCAAGTGACTCACTCTCACAGAGAGGAGGCCTGTGTCCCAGCAGTGGGAACATTATAGGCTGAATGAATATGCGTAGTCAAGTGAAAATCCAACACTTCTCTTAGCGTTACCATAACTTTTCTTCGAACTAGCCTTATTAAGAGTACTTTTTGCCAGAAGTCCTCCATTTTACTAAGCTGGTCTATCAAAACAGCCAAAGTGGAAAAGAGGACTTGTTGGAAATTGTAATTGTGACTACATTGTTGTATTGGGTTCCCACCTGTAAAAACAAATATGTAAGTGGCAATAGTAAAAAAGAAAAAAAAGTTACATGAAACGGCCGTAGGGACGCTCTTGGTCAAGAGTAGGGCAATATTTATTAATTTATTTATTACTTTAATTAAAACGGTTTAAACCCAATTACAGTAATTAAAGATACAATTTGTTTATACACGAACACAAGATAAAATAAAAGATAAAAAGTATATACAAAAGATCACAGACAACACAATCATAATATATAGTGACATTTTTCGACGGGACGTTTCCATACCTAGTATTTTTTCTTTTGCCATTTAAAATCATTGTACCACGAAAAGTGAATAACTTCTTCGTCCACCTGACTGGTTATGTCCTCTGCTGTAATTTTCATTACCTTCTTATTGGAAATAGTTAAGTATTCAATCCCAATTGAGCCGCATCAATGACAGTTCGATATTAAATAGCAAGTTTCGATACAAGTTACATCATGTCATCAGAATAGTTCTGAACTGAACCTTTCAATTTAAGATTGAATCTATTGAAATTTGAGTTTCTCGAACTTAATCGGTTTTACAAACTTTGAAAAGGTTATTTCTTTGAAGCTCCTAATTCGCGAGATGTTTTGAAAGTTTAATTAATAGAATTAGGTAAAATAAGGATACCTATCTGATTGAAAGTATTCTTGTTATAATTCTTATACCTACAATATCAAGACAACTACATATTTAGACTAGTTACCAAATTAAAAGCCTTACTAACTTACTATACTTACAAATAAATACAAAAACAAAAGGACACTAAGGGCTCATTTTTCCATCGCCAGATAACTTTTATACGAGGAATAAAATTGACGTTTGACAGTTTTTATATGAAATAACTGTCAAAATTTCATAATTATTCCTCGAATTAAGTTATCAGATGATTGAAAAATCAGCCCTTAGACGTCAAAGATTCTTGTCTAAACTAATATTATAAAGAGAAAAGATTTTTTTTGTATTTTTGCTTGTTACACTTAAACGCTAAAAGGGCTGAGCGGATTTGAAAAAAAATTGGCACAAGAATAGACAACTACACTACACACACACACACCCCCACACCCCCACACACACACACTACACTACACTACTACTGGATTAGGGCAAAGGATACTTTTTATCCCGATATTCCCACGGGATCGAGACTAATGCAGCTGAAACCGCGGAGCCCAGCTAGTTATAGATAAAATGATATCAATTTATAAAACGATTTCGGACTTTAGGTACTTATTGTCGTAAATATTTTTCCAGCACAATAATACAGGTTATTGTTTGGATTGGTCCTAATTAGTAACTGTCTGCGATTGAGTTTCAATAACAAATTGACGAAAATGTCACTATCTAGCCAAAGCTTCTACCTACGTCTACATGTATTGTATAGGTATTGTAATCAAGACCTCACCTATTTACAAATTGGGTATATTTAATAGCCAGGTATTTAATAAACAAGTAGGTTTTTTTCATCTTAGGAACATAATCAACGATTGAGCAATTCAGAACAGAAACTTTGAAAAAATGTTACCAAACGAAAAAAACATTTGTCCAGTGGTTTAAAAATAGGTATGACGGACAATCTAAACGCTCGTCTGTTACATGGCTTACCAGATCTGCATATTAGATTGTTCCGGGAATTTTGCCGTTGTTACCCGTCGGACAGTCGCCGCCTCGCCGGACAGCCGGCGGGTGCGGGGCGGCGATGTGATCGCGAATCAAACTTTTACAGGCACCGTCCACCGTCCCGCTTAAACTTTGCCTCAATTAAATCGATCGTCGTGGGACAAGCTAAGAACAGCTGAATGCTATAAGGTAAACAGCGAAGTTCGAGTTTTCTTGGGATTTTCGCAAATTGCCGCTCATGTTTTCATGAAATCAATTCAATTTTTTATCAAATATAAGTACTTCACTTAGACAGCTTTATAGTGTATAGCTATTGATGGTTTTAACGATCATTATTCAGTGAATAATTAACACGTGTTTCGTTTATTCATTTTCCGTACCTACATATTAATGAAATTTTCAAACATTTAGGTACTTTTAGAAACATTAGGTACTGTCAAAAGCAGGGTCCAAGCTAACGGTGCGCGTATTATTAGGTATTATCCGTATTATCATCATTACCGTCGCGAAACCGAAAGTTTGACAACCAGTATTACCAAGGGGTATCGTATTACCTGGTAACTGGGATGTGGTCAGAAAAAAAAATTAGAACCATAAATAACTGTATGCTGTAAGTCTTTAACGCCTCTGCGATCTCCTTCAGTGGTGTTACAAGTGATTGGCGTTGTTGTCAACTAAGGTAGTCATTATTATTCTCATAATATGGCGTTATGGTATTTGACAATCAACTTCAAATAATGAGTCAGAACTGATAATTATATGTATTGGTGTAATTTGGTTTACTTCAGGTGATATCTTATCTTACTGACTTGCCAAACTCAAATAAATAAAGAGCCTAATCTAAAATTAATACTATAAAGGGAAAAGATTTTATTTTTTGTATGTTTAAGTTTATTTATTACGCTTTCATGCTAAAACGGCTTAATGGATTTGGATGAAATTTGGCACATGGATATACCGTGACCTGGATTAGGAAATAGGATTTTATCTCGATATTCCCCCAGGATCAAGCCTTATGCGAGTGAAACCGCGGGGCCTAGCTATTTGTTTATTAAGCTATTACACTTTACGATGCCACTTAACACCAATCTGGTTACCAAGTACCCCTAGCGACGTAGGAAGCACAGAATATTTTTCACCTCGTAGGTTCCTGCAACAATAGAGAAAATGCTCTCAGGAAGGGATGTAGTATGTTTGTAATCGGCTTTATTTGCGCTCATACTTAGCGGTCACCTTTAAACGCAACCTACTCACGGCGTCAAAACATACTCACAAATAAATACATCTTCGTCCTTTATATCGTCCTTATCAGCTTATAATATTAAGTATGTCTTTTAAACGTTTATTATATCAAACAAAACGCTCACCTTTTACTTGATTTACTTAAAGTTAATTGAATAGGTACGCCAAGTTAAAACTATCGTAAAATGTTTGTACTAAAAGGAGTATTTGTGCCTAATTCAGTTTCTGAGCTTTTAGGGGTACATTAAAATGTATTTTTAATGGGTCTTGAGATTGAATAGAATATATTTATTTTCTTTACATTGTTTACAGAAGTAAATAGTAGGTACCTAAGTGGGACACTGAATGAGATTTTTTTGAAGTTGAGACTGGCTTACAACGTTTACAGTTTTTGTAGCGGGTACCAGGCGAGCATAGGCGGGCGGGAGCTGCGAGGGTTGGGGTAGCCCTGTCGTACACGCGCCGCTGGCATACATATCTGCACGCAGTTGCATAGTTACACTGCACCGGTGAAGGTTGCGCTCGTTTACACCACCGTGCATCTATGTATATAGGCCTACAGTAGTGGTTACGAGCCAAGCTTTTGAAGTTTTACGTAATTTGTGGGTGAATTGGATTGAGGCTTCGGACGGTTTGAACCCCAGTTTCCGGTTCACGTAATGAATTTTATTTTATCGGGTGAGATTTACTGTTTTACAAACAACTTTTTCATTGTTGTTTACAAACTTTTAAGTTGTTTTTTTTTGCGTTTTCATTCAAAGTATTTAACCAGTATGGTTTTGTTTAATGTATGTAAGTGTTTTATTTAAATATCAAACATCATTTTAACATTTAGCAAAAAATCATGAGTATTGTGTGCTGTAGCATATTTTTATGCCTAGAAAGAAACGTGAGTTCTTACCATGCATAGAAAAGTATTTGTAAACTGCAAATCAATACATCTTAAATATTCTCGAAGGCCATTTTCCCTGCACGTGTAAAGGGTGACGTACAGGCCGCATACTAACTAAGTATACTTATAACCTAGCGTATAGTCAATTTATATTTGTTGTAAGTTTAAAGGAACATTTATCCAATATTTCCGAGGCAAATTGATATAAACGTTTTATGAAGCGAAGAGAGAACTTTCTTGAGAGTTTATAAAGTTACAGGGCAAACTTTGTTTGGTAGGCGCTAAGGGTTGATGGTACCTATACACGTTCCTAAAACTGGTTAAATGCAATTTACCCTGTTATGAACTTTACTCTGCCATTGTTTTACTAATTTGATTTGCATTAATTTTAACAATCACCGGAACTGGCTTCTATTACTTAAAAAAATTGGAATCAAAGTAAAACAAATAAAACAGGGATCCATTTTATTTTGTATGTTTTATTCAAAAGGAACAACAAACAGCTACAATATAAAACAATAAGAAATTCACAAAACTTATAGACAATATTGCAGCCCACAACGCAGTTCACAGATTAACTATAGGGTACTCATCGGTGAAAACAATCGCTTGGGTTACAAATACAAGTTTTTTTTTCATCCATGTCTCTTCCCAAAATAACATGACAATTACTTCCTAAGCAGCTAATGACTTTCAGGAATTGCCAGTAAGAACCTCATTACTCAAATGCCAATTATTGCCAATAACTGATAATCTAAGTTACGCCTTGCCAGTTTCTATATAAAGTGGTCATAAACAATTCACTTACGTGAAATTACCGTCGCAGTAGGAAAACACTAATCGCTCTCACGTGTTAGCTTCGTACAGTACAATAATAAAGTCATAAGCCCATTGACATCGGGAATTAGCGATAATACACGTATGACGGCACTGATTGTGGAATTGTTGTGGTGGTAAACAATCTTCTGGTCAATCTAAAACAGCTTTCCATAAGTACTTCCATACTTTTTTAATATATAGAATAGAAAATATTTCTTGTCCAGGTGATACAGTAAGCTGGTTCCCAGGGTAATAGCTAGTTGAGACGACATGAGTAGCTTAAAATACTACCTATAGCTAGGTTACAATATAGTATTTGCCAGTGAGCCCCAAACTAGACAGTCTATATCTTGGGGCTCGCTCTCTATATACGAAAGTAACTATGTCTTTCTGCATCTTGCCTTTTTGAGTTCGATAGGCACACAGGTAGCTACCATTCCTGAGTTACGACATAGGATACTTTAATCTCGGTAGTAGTATCCCGTGGGATAATTTACGATCTATACGCGGGTAAAGCCGCAGGCAGCAGCTAGTTTTTAAAATAAAATAAATTAATTAGATAGAAGAGTGTTTTGTGGTGATTGTCATGAAACTCATCCTTATATTTTGTATTCCAACCATTTTGAAGACCGCAGCTATCACAGCGCACTCCAGTGTTGGACACAGTTCTGGCCATTTCTCTTCGAATTCCTGGATTCCCTCCAAGTGGAAGGTTAGGTAATACCGGACTCTTACCGACTATATCCAACACGGTGACCGTCCTTAGCACATATGCCAAAGGGCTCCGCGATCAAGTCTTCCCTTCTATGCTACGAAGACAAAGTTTATCGCGAGAGTTACTGTTAGTCTTTGCGTAAACCACGCTTAGGCTGGTAAGCCAGCATAATTCTGACCTAACCTAATACAACGAGCATATAGAGAGCAGTGGTAGCCCAGTGGTAACGGCCCAGACTTTCGAGTGGTTAGTGGAGGTCGTGAGTTCGAACCCACGTATGCACTTTACTTTGTGTATTTAATTTAATCACCACAACTCTCAAAGCGGTGAAGGAAAACATCGTGAAGAAATCGGTACGTCTGAGAACCATAAATACCATAAGTTCGAAGACATGTGACATCCACTAATCCGGATTACGGCCCACTCGCTATCACCGAGAGGAGGCCTGTGACCCAACATTATAGGTTGATTATGCTTATGCTAACAAAACGTAGGGCTTCCAGAACTGGTTATTTCTAAGATGATGTGGAGTCTGTGAGACCACAATTAGAGGCGGTTGGAGAAATATGATACAAAAGCGATGAAAAGCACTGAAGTAAAACCTTAAAAATCAATAAAACATCCAAAGGCAAGTTGACGTGGGCTATCGGTATTAGACTAAATATGTATTTTTAAAATCTTTTTGTAGATAAACGAATGATGATTCGAATAACACGCTACTGCTAACTGCTTAATTATTTATTGCTGAACGGATGTCAGACAGGTCAGCTTTTCTCATTAATTCTCGTTTATTTATGGGCGTATGGTGTACAAGCTATTTTTAGGGTACTGTAGTCAACCCAACCTCTATAGTTTCGACATGACCGTGTGTGAGTGACAGCTTTTTTTCTCGCAAAAATAAGGGCTATAAAATGAAAATGCCTAAGAAGTAAGTAAATGAAGCTCTAATAAAAACAGTATAGTACCTAATTATTTTTTGCGTTACTGGAATCTTGTAAGTATTCATCGTTACCTAAATAATTATTTTAATAATTATAATTACTGTGCTGTACAATAAACAACCTTTTCAATAAACTATTGGTCTGTTTACAAATTATTAGGCTTTATTTTGTAAGAGTAACTTAGAAATTTAAGTTTTAACTAACATTGAAGGTACGAGTCAAGTGAGCCGTTTTGACCACGGAACCCGACTCTACCTACGCGAAGTCTTTCGCTTTGTCCGGGTTTTTTAAGTTGTCAATCGAGTTAACTTAATTAAACCTGTGCATTGTACAGCAGACACTGATTAAGATTTTATCGGCTTTGTATTAATTGTAACCTCAGAGAGCAGTTAATTAGAGCACAATGTTTGTCTTAAACGAATTATTGGATTTTTACTTTATTTTTTATTTTTTGGGAATATCCTTATCGCCGATGTGGGCAATAAGTCTGTTAGACTGAAGCGGGATTGGGCGGGCCATGTATGTGTGGTAGGATGCATAAACACATATGGGCTAGAGTTGTCACGCTGTGGGAGCTAGAAGACGGGCGTCGTCGCCGAGAGTCGCCTAGTAAACGCCTAAAAGACTTACAGGCGTTTATGGGAGATTGGTCGGAGAAAGCAACACCAGAAAGACTGTATAAGGGAGACCTTTGCCCAGTAATGGGACAGTACAGGTTAAATAGAAAAACATATAAATATATCCTTATTTGTAGATACGACCCTCAGACAGCCGCCCGGAGAATGCTTTCCAAAAACGGCAAAACATCCATTGTGCCCGCCCTCAGCACATACAGAGGATCTCCGAATTCTCTAGTGGACCACATTGGTTCCTATCCTGGGCTACCTACTTTGATGTCTATAGATATGATGATATTAGCAAAAGTCACTGTGCGTGTCTGTCTGTTGTTCTTCTAAACAGCGCAACGGATTTCGATGCGGTTTTCACGACCATTAAGAGAACTTATTTCGGAAAGTTTATGTGTATAAAACATTAGTATGAAACTTACATATAGTGTTGTCAATTTAATGTCAGGTCGTTAAAACTGTGCGAAGCGGGGTCGCTAGTAGTTACACAAAACAGCACCACACCTGTATTCTCCGAAGGGAAAGGTTTGTGTAGTTACCGGACATTAATAGGCCTCGTATTTCATCCCAGGGTGTTGTAGCTACAACAACTGTGTGTACGGTGTACGGTGAGAAGATCTTCCCGAGGAGCGTACTCTCAGGTCTCAGCAATCAGTCTCCAACCCGTTCATTAATCGTGATTGAAACAATAGCTGCGATCAGTCATTGAAGAGCTTTATGTAGCGGTCAGATAGACGAATATCTGAGCCTACGAGCCACAACTGTCCTCAAGATTAAAAGAAATTATTTAAGTAGTTACGAGATTATGATTTTAATAACTTGCCATAATAAAAAATATCGTAATTTGCCTTCTTAATGAATAAAAGCCACGAACAATGCAATTAGTATGTATTACCTGTCTAAGAAATTGCATATGTATATATTATTGAAAGGAGATTTGAAATCGAAACAATACTACTTGCATTCGGTTCCTGTATACAGGACAACGCAACAAGGACAAATATGAAACAAACTTTGAATAAAGATTAGCTTCGCGGTACTTTATATATTTAAATGGACAGGGAAACTTATGATATCTGCTGCTTTGAATAGTTTCCGTATCCTAAGACTTGTAATACGTACTTACTAGACTATTAAGTCCATAATTATGATAAAAATGTATTATTGTTAAATCGCTGGATTTAACAATAATACATTTTTATCATAATTATAATAGAAAGATAACCAAACCTACTAGCACGTTAATTGGCCGATCACTGTCTCTTAAATAAAGATTTATTTTTTTATTTTTTAAGATACAGGTTTCTCCCTAGTTTAAGACAGGGTTAATTATTCTTGTATGCTTATTCTATTGTATTGATTTGCTCTGAACTGTGTCTGTGTGTATTTATATAGTTTGGATAAATAAATGTATTATTATTATTTATAAAAATTATAAATTAATGAAGGTAGATGAATGTAATTGATTAGATTTTTGTTGATTTATATTTCGTTAGATTCGGTATTATTACTTTATTTTGTTAATTAATTGATCTCACACTGTTTATTTTATTTTGCTTAGTTTGATCTCACGCTGATGGCAATACATATTCTTTTCTTTTTTTTATTTTAGTTAAATTTTTGTTTTGGTTTTCCTGTTTTGCAATAATCACTATGTACAGTCAACAGCAAAAGTAGATGATCAATATCAGAAATTCAATACTAATGAACGAAGTTCGCGTCAGAACTGTGTGGCGTACTAGTAGTAAATGTTTGGTATAATTTAAAATCACATACTTCTGAATCACTTCGATGCCACACAGTTCTGACGCGAACTCTGCTCATAAGTATTGAATTTCTGATTTTGATCATCTACTTTTGCTGTTGACTGTACCACTTTGAAAATGTCGCAACTCTGAATCCCATGATACAGGCAAATGCCTAGTTTGGCGGCCACCATCGTCTATTCTATTCTTGAACATTAAACTTTGATTATTAAAAAAAAATTGAAAAATTTTGTAGTCCCTAAACTTATGATTAAATTGCCACTTGGGGAAAGGTAATACAAAAAGTAGAATTGTCAAGTGTGTCAAGGGTAAATTTTGAATCTGCTTAATTTCTAGTTTTGACAATAAATATCAATTGATAAGCTATACATACTAACAATAATGCTGAAGAGTTTGTTTGTTGGAACGCGCTTTTTGTATTTGATAGCCCAATTCTTGATAGTGCGGGCAGACGATTCGATGCGATGGGTCGGCAGAGTAATAAAATTTACGCGGACGTAGTCGCCTGCAGAAGGCGTTCACTGATATACATATGTCAGTGAACTCTGATTTAAATGAACAGCCATGCTTATGATGTTGGCTGCTTTGAATAGTTTCCGTATTCTAGGACTTGTAATTACTAGAATATTAAGTCCATATAATAAAAATGAATATGATAGTATTGAATAGAATGTCTTGCCTTTTAAGGATTAAAATCTGCAGTAAAAAATGAAATGAAAGAAACTGCCACTCTACAATTGCAACGAATGGTTAGTATTTAGTCTAAAAATATCTTCAATCGATAAAGCAGTTATAGCTATAAGTACCAATACCATATATTGTAATCGCCGCGAATTACCTTATTACAGGGAGGGATTATACAGGGTGACATTCCATCGACGCGCAAACTGTAACCATGATACAGTACATGATTCTAGCTAGACCCCCTTATAAGGGAAGGGGGCTAGCTAGAATCATGTGCGTAGAAATTATTCATCGGTTATCAAAAAAAAAAAAACTATTAAGTATTCAAAAAAACGTTTTTCTTTCTTTCTTTTCTTTCTTTCTATAGATAAGTGCACCTTCCAGTGTAATTTTTTTTAATAACCGACGAAAAATTTCAATGCCCCATGCATTGAAATTTTTCGTTCAGAATCATGTCCATGGTAACAGATTGTGCGTCGATGCCATGTATTTGAATCACGGTCCGCACTTCAAATGGTTGACTTACTAGATTTCTGTTTCACATACTTCAGTACTTGTTCAAAACTATCTGTCCCAAGGTGTAAGAAATTCAATCTGTAGGTACTCCAGCTGAAAGGCAGACTACCGGCCGGTAAAGCCACGCGCGATCGTCGCAGCGTCGACCGTCGATTGTTTCAATTTTCCCGCCGCATACTTCCCGTCAAGTAAGGAAACTTTCACAAACATCCCCTTGGTAAGGACCACGATATTAACCGCAAATTCTTGCTCGTAAACACGGGTATTGTTTAGATAATAGAGCTAAACTTCCTGCATAATGTTAACTTTGATTTAAAAGAGTGTCCATGGATTGTCTCGCCCGTTTATAGGAACCTACTATGCTTTGGAATAGGTTCATCTTTCTGACTAACCGACTCCTTGACAATTCAAAAGTACCTGTAATTTTTTTAGTCGAAATAAATGCTTTGAGTTTATTGTAGGATAATTAACTCTATTCCTTTTAGAAATAAAGGCGACGTTCCTTGAACTCCTTGGTTTATGTCACATGATGTGCGTACTGTGCCTAGCCAACATTGTCAAGAACTTAAATAGGCATTCATCTTTAAGATTCCCAAGACCAAACATGGTCTTACAAACGTAAGTAAGCTAGACTTCTCATATGGTCGTCCAGACCGTATTTTGGCCACGGCGGCTAATCTCAATGGAGTCTTAGTAAGATAAGTGACAGGCATAATTTTAACACTAGGAATAGGAACAAACTAGATCAACCGTGCTTCAGATTGTCTAAAGTAAAAACTTCTTTTATGGGGTACTGTGTAAGATGTTATAATAAAATACCACTCAATATTCTTCAATTAAATGAGAAGAAATTTAAAACATGCATTAAACGCACACTATGTAGACAAGCATATTATAAGTTGGATGAGTATATCGTAGATAAAAATGCTTGGCTTCCTGCTCCACAGGCACTTGGGCTCACTAGTTGATTACAATTTCAATATTTGGAAGAGATGCTTCCCCTTTTTTTGTGTTTCTGACATTACGAACGTAATGTTTATTTTATTCAATCAAGAATTAATTCTTAATACTTAAATATTAAATACCTCTTCCTGATTATTCCTATAGTTTTGTATAAATTAGAAGCATTTTTTTAAAATTTTGTAAATGTAAGAACCATGGATCCGTTTTTATATTTTGAGAATATGTCATGCTCACTTAAATGTCTCACTGGTGGTGGCGCGTGTGTTGGATCATTCGGTTCCCTACAAAATGGTTGAGCTGGGTGGTGCTGATCCACGCGTCATGTTCGTGAACGGGCGCCGTCAGTTGAGACTGGTCATTTCTTAACTGCCAGGGCTTATTTTTAATTTTATATTTTAAATTGTTCTTTTTTCATTGTTCTCACATGTAGAAGCAATAAGAATAATGTACCCAGGATTTTGTAATAATATCTTGATTTAAAAGAGTGTCCTTGGAGTTTCTTGCCCGTTCTTCTCCAAAGAGATCTACGTTTTGGAATGGGCAACTAGCTTCACTTTCTGACTAACTGACCGACTATTTAAAATGTTGACAATTCAAAAGTGCCTGAAATGGTTTAATTGAAATAAATGATTTGAGTTTGAGTTTGAGTTGAGACGAGCCTTCGGCGCGGGAGATATTACACACACGTACAAGTGTATGCATACACACAAGTGCACTCGCTCTTCTCTCCCTCTCGTAGTCCGACGGGACGGCAATCCGCCACGACGGGAGAGAGATCAGGTGCAGGACCAGCAGGTTAAAGTGTTTTCCAAGCCACGGTGACCACGAGACCAATGGGGCAGTCAAGATATTTCTCACTTTCCTTTTTTTTCAATTTTCTGGCATTTCTCATAAGACAGTAAGATAGCCATTATAAGTAGTTTTTACCAAATTTTCAATAATGTTGGTCTTCACAATAGCTACCTAATATATACTTGGTACCTATTTATTTTATCACGTTAACCTTACCTAAATGTGTTATACGTTACAAGGCATATATTCTGAGAAGTGATGAGTTTACAAACACAGTTACAGGAAAACGCTTCAAAGCAATTGCAATGGAAACCGTCGTGAAATTAATATTTTTTAAACATAATTATTGCGAATACTTCAATAGAACTTGTAAATACCTACATACGTAGAATCTCTGTAAGGAATCCGAAGGTCTCTGATGGTCTCTGTCCAGTTTGATACGAAATGGGTCTCGATAGTTCCGTAAATATAAATCTTAGTGACTTTTTTTTATACAGGGTGGCAGGGACTCCCTCGCGCAAACTGTAACCATGCTAAACCCCCTAGCGTAAAAAGGCGTCGGTTCTCAACAGAAAAAATCAGCTGCTTTATAGATAAGTGCAATTTTGTAAGTAAAAATGTATCAATGGCAGTAAATATGTAACAACAATTTTTTTTATTAACTCCCTGATGTAGGTGTGCTCAGAATCGTGTACTGAATCCATATGGTAACAGGTTGCGCGTCGATGTCCCTGCCACTCTGTATATTCCGATAGTTACTGAGACTTCGTTAGCGTGTTAACATAGTCTTAATAGACTTACAAGACATTTATTTTAATGAAATGTTTTATTCTGTAAATAGGATACCGGAATCACGTTTACGCGTCATATTAAAAAAAAGCTAGATGGAGTCGACATTTCCTATCTGCAAATTCAGGAATCAAAGTCTCATTTAAAGTCATGCATGATATAATCTTGATAAATTGACAGCAATGCGGACGAATTTTTTGATACTTGTATATAATATGTTTATAATCATAATCATTTATTTATAAAATTTAGTGTTAGCTTGTAAACTGTAGGTATTTAAATCTATGATTAACACAAAAAAACACTGATACTAGTTTTGATTCCAAAGCACCTCGCTAATTGATAGGTTATGCTTATAAATATAAATGGAGGACATTCAAACAAACGTTTAGTAATTTAGTCTAACAGACTTTAGGAAATGCCTAGATATGACCTACTTTAGAATGCAGATCAATAATTAAAATAAATATTTATTAAAATTTAATGAACAGTATTTCGACACCGTTTTGGCCTCTGTTAGTAAGTCATCTAGCGGTACTGGTTGCATAACGGCAGTACCGGCCTTTATCTCAAAAGTTAAAAGTAATTTGGACGTTTATGTATCATTTTATTATATGTAGGTATAGATACAACGGTATCCTAGATACAAGTTGGCATTGAAACGTTAAAGCCTCGACGATTTTTTTTTAGTGTTTCTGACATTACGAACTTAATGTTTTTTTTTATTCAATCAAGATTTAATTCTTAATACTTAAATATTAAATACCTCTTCCTGACTGGTAGTATTTTTGTTTTTCTCATCTCTTATATAAATTGCACATCATAGTTTTGTATAATTTAGAAGCATTTTTTTGTAAAATGTAAGAACCACGGATCCGTTTTTTATGATTTTTTTATGTTGACTTGAAAGAGCATGGCAGTTCAGAATATGTCATGTTCACTTAAATGTCTCATTGGTGGTGGTGCGTGTGTTGGATCATTCGATTCCCTACAAAATGGTTGAGCTGGGTGGTGCTGATCCACGCGTCATTTTCGTGAATGGGCGCCGTCGGTTGAGACTGGTCATCTCTTAACTGCCAGGGCTTATTTTTAATTTTATATTGTTTCTTTTTTACATTGTTCTCACATAGAAGCAATAACAATAATGTACCCAGGATTTTGTAATAATATCTTGATTTAAAAGAGTGTCTTTGGAGTTTCTTGCCCGTTCTTCTCCATAGAGATCTACGTTTTGGAATGGGCAACTTCAGCTTCAAGTTTCTGACTAACTGACCGACTATTTAATTTTGACAATTCAAAAGTGCCTGTAAATGGTTTAATTGAAATAAATAACCCCTAACCCTAAAAAGCGTGTAGATAGCCTTATACATAACATAATCAGCCTATAATGTTCCCACTGCTGGGACACAGGCCTCCTCTCTGTAAGAGGGAGTGGGCAGTACCTAATCCACCACGCGGGCCCAGTGCGGGTTGGTGGATGTCACATGTCTTCGAATTTTAGTTCTAGGACATGCCGGTTTCTTCACGATGTTTTCCTTCACCGTTTTGAGAGCGCAGTGGTGATGAAATTATTAACACAAGGTAAAGTGCCTGTCTGGGTTCGAACCTACGACCAAGAACTCGTAACTCGCGGCCGTTACCACTGGGCCACCACTGCTTTTATAGCCTTATGTAACATAATAATTAGTATTAAATTAACCTCGTACTTATTTTAAATACTTCCATATTAGCTACATATTACACGACAGATGTGTGGTGTTCAAATATTAATGGGAATGCTACTTCAGAGGGTTAATGATTGTGATATGTGATAGACGAAGAACAGACACTTAATGAATCCTCGCCGTGTTAGCCGTCCATAGTTAGTATGACAGGGTTAATATAGTAGAAAGGTTACTCTAAAGCCCGACTTACATGATGCAAGTTTTTTGCCTGTGCCATACAATAAAATGTAACAAGTTACTTATATCGTCTAAACAGTGTTTAGACGGTGCAACTTTTATTGTTGCCTTAACCAGTTGCATGCAACTAACAATTAAATCGCACCGTGTAAACCAGTCTTAAGTTTATAAGTCCATAGAAGATACTACTATTGCTGAAACTTTTTTATATTTTGTTTTCTTTTGTGTTTAAAGTTTCCACATTTTGATGATTTCATAAGTTGAAGGCAACCAGTTTGAAGCAGGCTAAAATATTTCCTTATGTGTAAAGCGGACAATTGGTGCCTCGTGCCCACAGTATGCAACCATTCCTGCCAACTTTTACTGTTGGTACAGAATGACAAAAAAACATTTTTTCATGTCGGTAATTCTTAAATAAAGTCTTGTCTTAGTTAAATTACCATAATTTAACTATTCAGTTTTGGTCACAAGACTTGTATGATTATATAATCATAGAAACCAGCACCCTAATTTCGTAACACTATCAATCACAATCTGAATCATTTTGAAGCGCCATTCATCCATTGATTTGTGTGTTCGAAAAATGTGTCTGCTCAGCAAAGTAAATAACGCAATGAATGTTGTTGAACTGTCAAAATAAAAAGCCATTGCTACTGATTGTGTGTTAGGCAATTACCCCGCAGGTGATATTTAGATGTTTTGTAAGCGAAAGAGATTTGAAATGGTTGTTCGACTATATTGTACCAAAAGGATCTACCAATATCCAAAACATCAATTATTTACTTAAGCATAAACATAAAACTTGTTTTTTTATCTTTTAGAGTGACATATTTATGGAAAGTTTAACTCGTTCTTCAAATTAAACGAAACAGGCTACAATAAAACATAGACTGGTTATTCCACCAATCCTACAGTTTTTTATTTAAATACTTTCATTAAAATCTTTTTTGTAACCACTACTCTGTACATGTAGCCAACAATTTAACCGACAGTGACCCAGTAATTAGTTCTTATTACATCTATTACGAAGTTAGATCGCATACAGTCCCAGTAGAGGTTCAACAGAGTTCTGATAGGGAACTTAGTACCTATGTGAGCAGAGAAACGTCACAACGACTGCACATTAAAAGCCTCCAATTCATTTCCTGATTAATTGGAACAGTGATAATTACACAACTTGATTGGAATATTAAAATGTTACGTAGCTAAATTATTTTAATGAAATGCAACATTACTTAAATTTATTAAACATAAAAATATTACTATTCCGTCGTATTATGTATTTAGGTAAAATGTTTTAATATTTTTAGATTCAAAATAGACACTTCTCTGTATTGTACTCCTAGTATGGAATTGGAACTACCTTTACCTCTTCTTACCTACTGAAATTCAGTAGAATTTTATTTATTTATTACTTTTAAGAAGGCTTACAGACTAATTACACATAATAGGTAACAACAACACATTATCAAGTTGCTAATAACAAGCCTCCACAGTTATATAACATATCGATTACTTAAAGCTGAACAATTAAAGTACATTGTGTGCGTAAGTAAGTAGGTTAGATTATTTTTATTTATTTACTAGCTTCTGCCCGCGGCTTCGCCCGCGTGGATGTCGGAAATTATCCCACGGGAACGTGCTAACAGGATAAAATGTATGTGCTTCCCCAGGATGCCATCTATCTCTATGCCAAATCAGAAGTTCAGTGGTTTAGGCGTGAAAATGTAACATACAGTTTCAAGTTCAAATCCTTCCCTTAAAAACTGAGTTACCCCTTTTTGTCCCGTCAGTGTTAAATCTTCGACAACTTTACATACTTATTATTAATAGCTGTGCATTGCGGGTGATGTAACCTATGACAAACTTATTATTTGCGGTTGGAACAGTAATCGGGTCTAGGGATCGACCCGCAAAATTAAGTTTGTTTTTTATTGTATATACTTTTCCGGCATAAAAAGTACCCAGTGTGGTGCCCAGGATATTAAAGAATAATTATACCAAGTTTCATCGTAATCGAACCGGTAGTTTTTGCGTGATGCCTGAACAAACAGACAGACAGACAGACAGACAGACAGACCGACAGACAGACAGACAAAAAAAAATTTAATGACATTTTTGGGTTCGTTGTCGGTCTAGTAACACCCCCTGCCATTTATTTTTTTGATATTTTCAATGTACAGAATTTTCACTTCTACAGATTTATTATAAGTATAGATGTTGCTACATATGAGTTTAAGAAATACTAGCTGGCGCATCATTCACAAAAAATGATTTAGCTAAGAGCGTCCTTGCTATAAGTCAACATCATGTTCAGAAGATACATCATAGACGCTTCGAGCGCTTCTTATTAGAAAAGCATTACGCCTATAAATAGAAGTGGCAGAAGGCACACTTAGAAGCGGCCTTTCACGTAGTCTAATAGTGTTAGTGCGTAATACTAACTTTGTCAATAGTTCAGGGCAGTCGATCGAGCCATTCGCTATGTTAATTAAAAAACACACATCATTAATGAGTCGCCTACGATCTAGTGGCAGGAAATGGTACCCCTTGCAACGGTGACTGTAATCCATGGATACTTTGTGTGCCTTATAATCAAGATATCTCAGAAACTTTTTCTGGATACCCTCAATGCGCGAATTGTACATCCCATATTGAGGGTTCCAGACTTCTGATGCATACTCCAAGTGGCTGCGCACAAACGAACAGTACAAAACCTTAATCGGCTTCAGAAAACGGAAGGCTGAGGCTTTGATTACAAACCCTAGTGCTTTCAAGGCCCGGCTCACGATACTGTCAATGTGTTGATCAAACATTAATTTGCTATCCCGTATAATACCTAAATCCTTAATGCTGTCCACCTTGCCCAAGGTTAGTCAGTCGAGACTATAGATTGAATTTACCATAGACTTCTGGCGCGTGAAGGTCATATAAAAACATTTAGAGGCATTCAATTGTAGCAAATTATGTTTGCAATATTCTTCAAACCTATTAAGATCAGCTTGCAACTGGTTAGTATCAGAGATATCACGTATAATCTTATGAACCTTCATGTCGTCAGCGTATAGCAATAAGTAAGAGTGCTTGAAACAGTTTACAATATCAGCAATAAACATAGTGAAAAGCAAGGTCCCTAAAACCAAACCCTGAGGTACACCCGAGGGGACCGAGGTCCAACCCGAACTAATAATAATAATATCCCTGGACATTTCACACAGCGCCATCTAGTCCCAAGCTAAGCAACCTAATGCTTGTGTTATGGTAACAAGATGGCTGATAAACTACTTATATACATTTTTTTTTTTTTTTGTAAATATATACATACATACATATTATAGATAGAAAAACACCCAGACTCGGAACAAATACATGTAGGTCATACAAATATTTGTTCCGTGCGGGAATCGAACCCGCGACACGCAGCGCAGCAGTCAATCGCTTAACCACTGCGCCAACCGTGCCGTCAAACTGTAACCTTGGAGAACCACAGCCTGACTCCGATTCTCAATGTAAGACAAAAACCATCTATATAGGTCACCGTGTATACCGGCTTTGAGCAACTTCTCCAGCAGCAGACGATGGTCAATACGGTCGAAGCACTTGCTGTAGTCAATATAAATGACATCCACCTTCGCGCGTTGTTCCATTCCACCCGATATAAACTCATGCGATAACACCGAGTTAGACGTAGTGGATCGCTTTTTCAGAAAACCATGTTGTTGTTCCACGAAGTTACTTTCCATAGCCATACATCGTTATACAATAGTGTATAACGATGTATGGCTATGGAAAGTAACTCGAAAGCGTATAGATGCTCAAGGATCTTTGAGAACAGACATAATTTAGATATCGGGCGATAGTTCGTAACATCAGATTTGTTTCCTTTCTTGTGAACAGGGGTGATGAATGCTGATTTCCAGATTTAGGAACTGTACCCTAAGAAATGGATCGATTGAATAGGATACATAATGAGGCAACCAAACTATCAGCAAATTGTACTATAAACATCGGGGGTATGAGATCCGGGCCACCTGATTTAGAAAGGTCCAAAGACTTGAGCAGCTTCAATACTCTAGAATGAGATATTTCCAACGTACTGATAAATACAACACTGTCAACACTACTCATACCCGTATAAGTCTGCGAAGATGTACCAGGGACTGGAACCGGTTCCTGGAAAGTGGAGTGAAAGTACGCCGCAAACAAATTGCTGATATCCTCACCACTACTCGCTGTGACGCCTCCATACTGCATGAACTTAGGCATTGCATTAGAGATTCTCTTACTTTTCATATAGGACCAGAAACATTTTGGATTTTTTACTGTCGATGATTCTATTTTATCCATGTATACATTAAAACATGTATTTTTCAAGTTCAGCAGCAGCTCTACTCTGTAAGAGGGAATGAAAATCAGAGATATTACCATACGTTTTATACTTACGATGATACTTATATTTCTCTCTCAATACTTTAATTAGAGCAGAACTATACCATACTGGATAAGGAGATTGTTTATTACATTTAAGAGGGATGTACGAGTATTTGTCCCTTAGTTCATATAATTTACTGTAAACTATTTCAACAGCGCTGTCCATTGACTCCGAATTTAAGAGATCAGTCAAGTTTATTTTGTCCAATTCAGATCTAATGGCCACATAGTCACTTCTAGAAAATATATTCTACGTGTTATGTTGTCCGCCAATTTATGAATTTCAACAAAACCTCGAATTGATATCGGTTTGTGATGCAAATCCACTGGCAAAGCTAATGGATTATGACATTCACTAACACTCAGAGAGTCATTAGAAAAAACGAAGTCCAATATCCTTCCGTTGATATTCTTCTCACCGTTATACTGAGACAAGTTAGAAGTAAGAGTAGCATCAAAAAAAATCACTCAAGTGTTGACACTTTTGCGAAATCAATTCATTGCTACCGGAGTCGGCACTCACTATCCAGTCTATTGCCAAAGTTAAAGTCACCTAATATTACGAATTTATTTGTCCAACGGGTGTGTTAAAATTAAGTGCGTCATGTTATCAGTGAAATTATTTAATTGAATGCTATAAGAATTGCCAAGATTCTGCTTACAAAGATAAAGGGGGCAAATGTGCAACTTCTAAGTAGTAGCCGGCCGAGACCTCTTGAGAGCAAGCGATACCCAAATGTCCTTAGCAGAACTACACCAATCAGGGGCCATCCATAAATTACGTCACACGAATTTCATGATTTTTTGACCCCCCCTCCGTCCTTGTCACAGCTGGTCACATTTGTGAGACTCCCCCTTCCCTAGTGTGACGTCTCATATTTTGCAATATTTTAATAAAATTAACATCAAACTAACATTTCAAGAAATTAACAAAAAAAAAACGATTAATTATATTAATTAAAGATACAAAACTTAATCATCTTGAGTCCATGGACTTTCAACCCACTCCTTTCAATTATTTATAACTGGCATAGCAGCCACTTCATTCTTGTCAGGGTTGTTAATGTCAGGAACATTCGTTGTGTCAACATATTTTTCATCCAACCATACAGCATCATCGTCATCATCCAAACAAAGAATTTCTCTGGCACGTCTAGCAGCAATTCTTTGAGGACGAATCTTCGCGATGGGCAAAACTTCTTGTTGACTCTTATGTGATTGCTTGTGTTCATTAGTAACCTTGTATGGTGCAAAATATAGATCATAGATGCCACATGATCGCTTAAACAAGTATGCCTCGACACTGGGGCAACAGCTATCATACGGAAGTTGCTTCAAATGTGATGACGCTCGGAGATCCAAAGCTAGCTGAAGTAACAGTGGAGCGTTTTTACCTTCGGAGTCATCTTTTTCTATGGTTACATACCCGCGCTAAAGGGCGCTTAGGTAGTCGGCGCGTGACACTAGTAGAGCGAGTAGCCGAGTTTTATGTTTATACAGATAGAGTTGCAAATGTTTTTGAGTTTTTCGTCAATAGTTCAAAGTTCGTGTTTTAACACTTAGATTATAATAGATTTTGAAATGTGACGTCACGAAATTTAGGACCCCCTAAATTTCGTGACGTCACATTTCAAAATCCCCTTGTCACACAATGTCACACTTCGTCGACCCCCTCCCTCCCCCTTAACGTGTGACGTAATTTATGGATGGCCCCTCACGTCTCTCAACTACAACAAGCTCGCTTCGCACCGCTATTAAAACACCCCCACCGCGCTGCTGGATAGTATGAGAGTAATCACGATCTCGTCTTATCACCATGTATCGACCATTAAACATCTCACTGCTGAATATATCATCTACCAGCCACATCTCGGTAAAAACAATAACATCATAATTATTTTACGAAAGATATTGTTCGTTTTCGTAAGTAGGCCACGTACGTAAAGTAGATAATAAAAACAATTAAATTGTATAGTAAAAGCGCAAAAGTTGTTTTTACCCCAAGAATTAAGTAAACTAGGAAGGTAGAAGCTAATAACTCGCTATAAAGTAATAGGCACTGTGATGCACAGTGTCCGACAAATAGTATGTGTATGAAATGTACTTACGCCCATCGACTTACGAATAGGAACAAAAGGTAACGATCGAAAATAAGATAAGAAACGCTCGGGGCAGATAGCATTAACAAACACGGTGTTGCAATCAAAATTATGCCGTAACACAATGAGCAAAAGATCGTAATTACATTGCAACAAATTATATGAGTAAAAATAATATTTAAAAGACAAGTTACTCTTTAGCACTATGCATTGACACAATGTCATTTGGAAAACACAAGTAACACACTGCTTTATGTGGTTCTCAGCAATGACATAATATTTTAAGTATTTTATGAAGTTTTCTAGCTGAGTTATACAATTTTCGTGAGATCCTTTTCCGATTTGACAAAGATTACCGGAGAGGTGTCCATTTTCATCGCGTGGATTTTCGCATGCTTGATGCCATACGTACCTATTGAAAATCCACTTCCGCCGCCACTTTTTTGGTTTTCGATAACAGGAGCTTATTTTTCGATGTAAGGTGGTCATTAATGAATACCCTCTGATTCCCAGTTATACCAAATTGGCTTGCCGTTATAGGCGAAGTCTTGAGAACGTATCTCGCAGCAGCAACAAAATCCTCCTTCAAGTAGCGACTACAGAAACAAAATATTATTGACTTCGTACGATATTTTTCTCTCGCCCTGGTGACAAAGTTGATTTGTGTCTTGGTAATGGGATAATTTATTTTGGCGCCAATTTTGGTAATAATTTCAAATAGGTTTTCATTATTCACTTGTGGCAACCCTTTTATTTCAACGTTATTCGATCGAGACCATTGATCCCTAATGTCAGATTCGTCTTCCAACTTGTCTAGACGATCTTGAAGTCGATTCACTTGCTCCTTAACTGTTTCCATCACGAGATTACGCTGTTTCATTTCGCAGATTTTATGCCTAAACTCATTGACCGTCTCTTCAAACCGCTGGTGTAAGGACGATTTTAGTTCAGCGAATTCAGTTCTTAGTGCCACAATCTCCTCTTTTAGACCAATTAAGGGAGCAAGCTTTGCAGTCAACGCTCGTATATCTTGTAAGACTGTGGATTCCAGGTCCTGTCTTGGCAATTCTGTTTCAAATATGATTGAGGTACGCCGTCGGATTGACAGCAACTTTATTAAATTACGTCACACGAATTGCATGATTTTTGGAGCCCCGACCCCGTGCTTGTCACAGGTGGTCATAGTTGTGTCTCTCCCTTGGTGTGTTATTTTAAATATTTTTATTAAACACAAAATAATATTGATAGCAATGGGCCCACCATATTAGCCGGAGAACGGATGACCGTTTTGACATGTTCTTGAGTGGCAGTAGTTGGATGAGAGTTGCCGAAAATCAAGTTGAATGATGTGCAATAGGAGAGGCCTATTTCTAGCAGTGGAGTGCTGTAACCCGATGATGATGGTGACGTAAAAAAATGGATAGCGTTGGTAAGAAAAAAAACGTTGCAGTTAAAGTTTACAGTTATACATGTGACGTCACGAAGCTTATGCTTGCTTGCCCTTGTCACACGATGTCACACCGTGTGACGTAATTTATGATTGGCCCCTTAGAAGATCCAGGAATTACTGAAAACCTCTATCATTTCCCGCTAACAATTGTGGCAGTCTGAAAGGCCTGCGTCAACTGTAAAACACAGAAAGTCAGATAAATACAGCTGATAGAGGTACTGAGCGAGATACAATCATGTAAAAGGCGCTACTAACAAAGTTGTGCGTGCACTCCCCCACAAAGTTCCGAGCTATGCGTATGAGCAGAGCATTCTATGCTTTTTACACTACGCGACGCTTAAATGAATACCCACGTAAAAGCGTGTTATTCGATTTTCAACCTTCGGTGCTGCGCTGAGCGTTGAAAATGCATTCGGATACTAATATTTAGATATTACGTGTCGCCGAGTCTAGTGAAAACGTTTTTAAGGCTTCCACCATAAGTTCTAGCTCGTTAAATTTTTCTCTGCAGCACAGCACTAAGCGCTGCGATGACGGCAAGAGCAAACATCATAATTTACAGAACGAATGAACTTTTATGTACGTACAGTCTTCTGGCTTTATTAATTACCACTGCTTTCGCTCTCAATTACCTACCAACAACCTCTAAGCCGAACACACTACTTTGTAAATAGTCATGTAACTTTGATTTTCGAACGTAGCAATATTTTGCCACCAGAAATTTCGGCCACTTGCACCAAAAATCATCCATTTTTAAACGATTGATAGAAACTAATGATTTTTAATGCAAGCGTGCCTTAGTATTTTATTAGCTAAGTAATCAACCATATTATTATACTGATTTACCCTCCATCTACTCTTCAATTGACACCTCCTGCACATATTGCGTAAGTACATTGATAATATTAGTCTGTTCGATACTCAATTATCTTATACTGTCTAATTGGATACGTGTAACATGCAGTGAACCGACAGTTACCATCGGTTACAGTAATGAGCTTTGATTGAACAGCTTCGTTTAGAGGCCCGACTCTATCCCGACTTAGTTTTACAACTTTACTTAAACCTTCCGACTCCCGATACTTAAGAGGAATCCCGTTTATTTCTGTTGACTTCGTTTCCCACCAAAGTGAATATAGGAAAGTATCTCTAAACGTTGGTAGGTAAACATTAAAGTTGGAGCGTTTTGTTCGCGAGGTAAATCCTGGTTGCTGGCCACTTGTGTTCGTATCGTTTGTTACAATGTTCAGATAAGGAGTATTATCTTCTCGGTTAAAGTACATTGCTTTGCATATTTTACGACAATGTTATATGCAGAATATTTTATTTTTCTAGTTTAGATAAAAGACTTACTATCTAATGCTGTATTGAACTTCCTTGTAACGTTGTCCAGTAAACCTGAAAGCAATTTCAAGAAGTTCGTTCCTGTGAAAACTTAGTAATCAGTATTTATTTATTATTCCATAAATAAAATAAAAGGCCGCGTGTTCCGGTCTATTTGTGTAAAATGTCTTGAATAATGTAAGTACTGATTAGGTACCTGCGGGTACGTGGAAGTCTATCCACGTGACATCAACGTGACAATTGATCGAAATGGGATTGACTTATGAATGCGCCAAACACGAATACAAATTATGATAATAATTATGAATAGCTATGAAAATTGATAGAGCTTGCGAGAACCGATACATAATGCATAAGCATGTAATAAGTAAAACAAATGGAATCATTTAAATTCAAATCGTCATAGTATAATTTATTAAAACAAGGTTAAAATATATTTGTACTGTTTGAACTTCAACCAATAAATGACAGTCCTCCCCACAGGCAATGACCCACCTTCCATGCTACACCGCATGCCCTGTCAACTGTGCGTTTGATGATCTTATGACTTCGTCAGTGAGCGGAGTTCACGCAGGTGAATATCGGGCCAAAGGTGTTTTAACATTTTATAGATACGCTAAGAAGAAGAATAATGAGAGTCCCCCATTCATGAAGTAGGAGTAAATACTCAGTTTTGTTTTCGCTTCATACCAAAATCGGAGGAATTCAACACGAAAGCATAATAAACTAAAAAGAGCACACATTAATAAATAATCTCACACGAAGCTAATGTAGGTCTCGGGAATATTTTATTCCTTTTCAATAATCCTTAGAATGCGGACAAACATAGCACACTCGTGGAAGGGATTAATACAATCCTCTGCAACACCTGAAACACAAATAGTAAGAATAAGTTGATAATATGTTGATAAAGCACAAAATATGTAAAGGAAATTATAAAATGTGGGCTATAAGCTTACTGGGACCTTTGTGGAGTCCGAACAAGAAAACATGCATAAAACTCGCAAAAGCTTCTCTGTTTCAAAAGCTAACGTGAACTTTTAGGAAATTCTTAAATTCCAGAGTAAATATGTTGAGTATTGGCTATCTTCTTGCTGTCCTGTAAAAGTAGGGTGGTACCTACACTACTAAAATATTTGGATCTCTGAAACTGAAATAAAATTAGGATTAATTAGGCTTTTTTGCTTTTTGTTGAAATTTTCCTTTTTGTATTGATTATTGTGTAGAATCTTGCAAACTTAGCTGTTTTATTGTAGGTAATACAATTGTTTGGCGTGCAGCGGAGGCGTCCGCACGCGCGCACGTGCTCGTTAGTCTGCCATCTAATTGTCGGAACGTCGGCGCACGCGCTCATATTATCACGTCCGTACAACTAGCTTGCCGTGGTACCCCCATTGTTAACATGTGCAAGCTTCTTTGCTGCGGAGGATTAACTATGTTCTGTCAATAAAGATAATAAACCAAACATTTTTGAGATATTTTTGCACAACCCTGCAGCAAACTAAAGCATATAATAAAATAAATATTTTATAATCCCACTTCAAAACTTAGTGTAACCTTACATAGTTGCGATTTCGACGAATCTAAGACTTTACAACACTGTTTTCGCCGAGAAAAGATTTCAAATGAAAGCTAAAGTCAAGAAATTGCCGGTAACTAGGTAAACAAAAGGTTGGAACCAAGTCAAGCGACCTAGCTAAGCTAATACTTCAAGGGAGCTATCGGTAAATAAACTTAAGCCTGTCCTTAATCGGGGATCGCGAAGACTGGGTCAGGTCCAATTAGAACATGTTTGTACAATTGTAGTATACCCGCGGATGTTAACCTGGACAACAAAAAATCTTTCTAAATATTCTTTTTTTCTTATTTTATTTTTAATCTAAGCATCGGTAAAATACAAAAATAAATAAATAAAAATTCGTTCACTATGTTGTCGTAAATTGTTGGCATTTGGATTGTGTTACATCAAACTGTACCAACGGGTAAAAGAAATTTTAGAGCTTATACAATTTGCACTATGTTTATTTTTACATAACTACCCACACCGGGATAATCACATCATCTACTTACGACGAAAATATAAAGCAGTTAATTGCTAAGCTAAAAAAACTCCTAGTTTTGTGTGTGTTATCTAGATAGGTACACTATCCTTCAATAGAAATATAAACCCAGCATTAAACTGCAAATAAAATAAGTCAAAACTGTAATAACGTAGTGGATAAACAGTTTTCTGTTTGATTCCAAAAAGTTCATCCGCGCACGGGGAACAAAAATGAAACAACTTTTGATCAAATTACGTGCGGAACGGTGTAAAAGGTGCGGCGTATGTCAAGCTGACGTAAAAAGTAGCTAGTTAGTGCAGTTTACACACACAGCGGGCTTGTTAACTGTAACTTAACTTGTTAATTTTGTTGCGGTACTCTGTTAACGTTTGTCACAATTGCTACTAGCTGAGTGAACAACAAAATGACAATTCAGCGGGCAACCCCGACGTAAAGGATACCACGAAACAACTAAATTGCCATCGGTACAACATACGAATGAAGCTTCGTTAGTAAATTTATTATTTGAAATGAAGCCCAAACTAGGTACAGGAAACAATTTTAGCTTTTAGTAACAGTTAGTCACTTTGTAACATGCAGGTACGGCATGTTACAAAGTCAAGGTTCAAGGTAAATAATATTCAAGTTTCCTCCGCAACTCGGGAAGTGGAAGAGAGTCTATTGAATCAAACATAAACTCCGATAAACGAGAGCTACTGGGATTTGAACTGATACATATAACTCCTGAAATAGGAGTTTTGCTATTTCACTTTTACATTATTATAACCAGATAGAAAACAGCAGATAGAAAGCCCTTGGTATTAGGTATATACTGCAGAGATAATTCTTTATGAATATTTTGATAAGTTGTTAGCATAATTAGGAGACAAACATTGATTTATACTTGGAAGGAGGAAAACACAGTAGAAGTCAGTTTAGCTAACAAGCGAAAAATACAAAAAAAAATCGAAGAACAGCTAAAGAAATAGTTCTATCAAAGTTATTCGAGAAATTATTAATTCATTTATCCTTTGCACCGTGCGGTCGCAGAGAGCTCACGGCACCTAGATACAATAATAAAGCATATTATATCAATTATATTATCATCTAAATGTAAAAAGCACGCGAGCAATTGGACTTATACCAAAACAAAAATCATATTCTTTTTTTTAGCTCTCGGAAAAGCTACGTCCTATGCACTTCTTGGCTGCTGCCCAGTTACAATGATTATAAATTATTAACACACTGCGTGCCAGGGCGGTGACGTACTTTTATTAGAAAAAACATTGAATAAATTGGTATTAGTATGTAAACACCCACTGTCCTCGTCTACAATCTCACACGAAGACCCAATGTGATTATGGCTAGAAAACCGATCGTAGATAAAAGAAGAACACAAACAAACTTTATTCGTTACACGTGGAATATTTGGGAAGGCAGAATATAATTCAAATGCGCTACCCACTTGATTTTAAAAAATCCCAATTTTCTTTTTTCCTACGAATAAGCAATCACGCACTCTTTGGTACATATTTTATCGTAAAATCATTTACTGACGTCATTTTTTTATTGTATTCAACCATACATATTCTTCATAATTACGTCACCAATAAAAAAATTGAATGTTATTTTTCATTACATTTTTCCGCTTTTGATCTCTGTTTTCATAGCATGTCTAGATATAGCGTACCTATCTATTTTTAGCGAATAGATATTTTTAATAAGTACTACGCAGACAGTTGATTCTTAGAAGATCCGTAGTAGACCTTGACACAGGGCCGGAACAGCAACAGAATTTGAAAATCAGGTCAACGTAAACTATTCCTGTTAGGAACCTTTTTTTTTCATTCGCTCCTGTGTCTTAGTTGGTAACCCATTTTAGTTTTAGTGGTAAAGGCTGGCGTATAGAGAGCTGACCAATAGTCAATACACTGCAGCATCGTTATACTCCAAACTGAATTCGAGCGGTGTTGATGTGTGATCCCGGGGTGATTAACTTTAAAAGCAAGAGAGTTTGCTTACGAATTTTGTGCAGTCAGTAAGTTTTAAAGTGAACTTTTCAGAATAGCACCACTGATAGCGTACCTAACTATAGAAAAACAAATTATAGCGAGAAGAAAGAACGAAGATTTTCAAAAGAAACAAGCTCCAAATCTTTACCACCGCTGTAACTGAATAATCGTAGCTAGTGAGATTTTCGCCTCGGTAACTTAATCCATAACAGAACAAAAAACAAATGAACAACTTTGTTTTGAAGTAAACCGCGTTATCTGAGTTTGAAATCGAATAGTCGAAACTTATCAAGCGCTGGGGGAGCGCATTCCTGTAACAGGGAGTGAGAATTGCAGAGGGGTGGAATAAAATTGAAAGTTCTAGGGCAGGGGGCTAGGGGAATTAGACAGATTGCGCTCTGAAGGCTTGCGTCCGTTTGGAAATTACACAAATCTACATCAACACCAGGTTTACTAAGAATAATGAAGATCTCATTTCTCTGAGTTCTTCAATTCATACGTAAAATGTCTTCTAATAAATCATGATTTAGAATAAATTAATGAATTACGTCACATAAAATTACCCTCAACCTACTCATTTCTTGCGGGTATTATAGATACACTATTTCTAACCATTCTATTTCAGTAATAACAACCTATTCATGCTCTAATACGACTCTCTGAAATATAAGTTTGTCACACAAAAATACTCGGTTAACTTCAATTTCAAGTTTAAAACTTATGTGGAATATTAGGTGAACCAGAGCGAATAGAAAACCTGTGGAGAAAACTTCAAATCAAATTATTAATTGAGTGTCACAGCTTCGGCTTACATTACTTAATAAATCCAGAAACGAAGCTAGAAAGTCGTTAACTGCGCTTTGCCTTTAGAAAGAAAGTCGAGACCTCCACTCACAGGTTCTCATTTCAGTTCAAGTCTGGGGTGCTTTTGTGCCTGCGTTCACGTTCTCGTGTGTTGTAAAGGCCCCTAAAAAGAAAAACATTTCTCTTTACCTCAATAATAAGCTTTTATTTCTTTGATGTTTTGACGTTGTTTATGATTTGGTCAAATATAATACCAAATTAGTTGAAAGTATTGATGTGTTGCATCTTTTCCGGCTAAATGCGTTTTCCAGTCTGCCACGTTTGTAAATTGTCTGCGCACAGTGACAGCTCGGGCGTACAATACACGAGAGGGCTGTATGTGTGAGTGCGGCACGTGTAACGGAGGCTGCTCGCGATTCTGCGCTCCTGGTAGTTCGCTCCCTACGCTGTAAACGATCTAGTTTGCGAGAACTTTGAAGCGGAAAATTTATCTGACAGTTAAGCGAAGTGTGTACACAGCACATAAATTTTCCTGGGAATAAATTGAGGTGAACTTATTGTCTACTCGGACGCCATCTTCGGCAATGGAAATTAGAGTTCAATAATGTAGGTAGCAGCTAATTTATTGGACAGTTGACGGTCTCTAATTGTTTGGTTACTACGAAAGTGCATGCAAGTGGTAAGTTTGTAATATTATTATGTTACTTGCTAAGTTGCGGAGGTATCTTGTTGCTGACTGTTTAAAACTACCTTAGAGAAACAGTTTTTGTGCCTATATACTAAAGTGTAGGTAATAAAACCAACTTTTCCTGTAATCAAGTTTTTAGAAAAACTTTTAAGATAATTTTCACTTTAACCCTTTGCGTATTTTAAGTAGGTAAGGTCTTGACTTGCAGGTTGCCTACTTAAAATACGCAGGGGATTAAATTGCAATAATTAAATGAAAGTTTTAAGCGATGTAACCTGTACACATTAAACTTTTAATAAAAACAAATATGCCTGAATACATCGGCACCGAAAAACCGTGAGGCGTTGATTTTTGCGAATCATTATCATCACTGCTAAACATGTATCTCGTAATTAACCAGGCTCGTTGATAAATAAACAAGGCTTGTTCCCCGTAATCCGCATGTGTAAGTTAGCGAGAGCTGCAATCAAGCCTCTTCACTGATGACCGTGAACCGTGGTTACACCGAGCTTCGATAAAGCAAGCCAAATTAGCGGCACCGCTACGCCTCGCTACGACTGGCGTAGCCACTTCGTAGAGCTTATGTACATGTAGCCTCCCATTGGATGGGAAATGCGCTCTTATTATGTTGTAATAAGTTCTTAATTTCTTTAAACTACCTCTCGTAGCAACCTGTGTTACAGGCATAACTGACAAGCTTGATTGGCATTTCGATTGAAGGTACGGAGTGGTGTTATGGGAAAATTCTTTCATCGCCGCAATACGATAACATCATAAAAGAATCATGACTCGGTATTGGCTGAAAATATGCAGGTAAATATAACCTATACTGAAACGAAATTGATCTGCATTGTATTTCGTGAAGTTAACCTCCGTTACGTCACAGGTATTTTCGTACGGTCCGGTTTCATTTAATTTCTTCTATCTTGGTTGACCAGCTTAAAGAGTGAATTTTTGAGATTGTTTGAGTTCGGTTGCGGTGATTTTTGTTGTCATTTTCTTTGATACGCATTTAATATTGACAGCAATAATTTATGTATTCCATATAATACATCAATGGTTTTTTTTAACTTTGACATAGCTGAAGGGTAGGCATAAAAATACACGCAATTATAAAAACAATATTTGTCGAGTATCCTCAGTAGACACGATGATTGATCCATTATGGAATAATTGACCAATTGCCGTAGTTAACCTCCTTCAGTTATAAATTAAAATAATTGCATTCTTATAAATGCAATGGGGCTTGAGTTTCCGTATTACGAAGTCAGTTTTCTTTAAATTGAAAAGTTAAAGCCCTCTCACTGATTTCTTGAATCGACGCCAAAGTCGCGTGTTGTGTGACTTTACATTTACAATACGTGTGCTAAATAAGGAATAAGGCTTCCGCAATATTACATCGTCTACTGCAACGGGACTCAATGTAAATATTTATGAAAAGCAAATAAGGCTGAATCAAATAAAAGGTCCTTATTTGATTTCTAAAAAGACTAATGGCCGATTCCTATAATTTACGAACCGTTATTGGTTCAAATTAAGACTCTTGTATCCTTACCAATAATGAAGCAAGGACCTCATAACTTTGCATAGTAGACACTCTCATAAGGAAGTAGCTGTCACAGGTAAAATTAGCTTACGAATCTATTTGCCCAGTTTAGCAATAAAAATGGTACCATTGTTATGCAAAACGATTCGTTTTTGTTTATAGGAACCGAGAATAAGTAGGTAGCTAAAATGTTTGTTAGTCTATTGTTTTTTTTTCATATGGAAAACAAACAGGTATCGATAATGTGTTTAAAATAAAAAGTATAGAAGCAAACGACTAAGTACAGTATAGAGTATCTGACATGTAGTTTTGTAAGCTGTAAGTTGGATTTAAGTTTGTTCCTTGACGTGAGACTATTGGAGAGAAAATTTGTTGAACCTTTGTTGAGTTTTATTATTTTATGTTTCAAACTAACGTAATACAATATTTAAATAATAACAAAATAATATCCTAAATTAACTAAAACTATTTACAAACTAAAATATAGCGTCGAAAAATTCATCCACATCGCTGTCGACTGGTAATGTACCCAAGACACTGGCAGCATTGCCACGTTGTATGGCAATGCAATTCAACCTTTGTTTCATTAAATATTAAGAAAGTTATGGACTTTTTAAATATTTGTTGTTAACTATTGCGTCTATTAACTGCATGAAAGCTTATATGTTTCCTTGACCGCTCATCTGCTGGGGTCTGGTAATTGATCGGCTGGGAAGTGTTATGGGTTTTTTTTTTTCATTTTGAAATTGCCCAGTTACAGCCTGGAGTTTGGAATTCTGGTTTACAGTAAAATGATTTTAGGAGACCTGTAGTCACCTTAACTAGGAAAAAAGGATGTGTAGGTACTGTAGATATTTTAGCCTATTTGGTGCTTAAACGCAACGTTTATTAATAATTTCACAACATGATGGCATAATTAATAATTATGAGAACATTGATCTATATTTGGAAAGCGGGGAAAACAGTAGGAGTCAATTTAGCTCACCAGCGATGATTTATAATAAAAAAAAAATAGGTAATCGTAGAACCGTTTATAAAAATAATTATGAAAGTTATTCGACAAACTTTTATTTAATTCGTTCATCCTGGTACCTTGAGCTCGTAGAGAGCTCACAGTAACTACACCTGCCTACCTCATGAGGGCCACGACATACGTAATATTATATAAAAATATGCAAGTATTGACAGAGTAAGCGTATGTAGGTACCAACACTTACTCTGTTCGTCAATTCTCCAACTAATCCAAACTAATATTATAAATGCGAAAGTAACTCTGTCTGTCTGTCTGTCTGTCTTTGCTTCACGCCTAAACTACTGAACCGATTTGTGTGAAATTTGGTACAGACATAGTTTGGAACTTGAGAATGGACATAGGATAGTTTTTATTACAAAAAATAAAAAATAAAATTTATTCCGGACATAGAGCGCCATCTATTGGTCAAGAGTCGGTGTCATCTATTGGTGAAGTCACTATTCCACGCGAACGAAGTCGCGGGCAAAAGCTAGTTTAAAATAAAGGGATATAGGTCCCTACTGTTAGGACAATCATTTTATTTTTATTATGGAAATATTTTCCAATAATTTAACTAGAATACTTTTTCTAAACTTTCTTTGATTTCATTTAATATAGTTGTTAGCGGTTCGTTGTGTAGTAAACAAACTGGGTTCATGATTGGAGTCCATTGTCTCTTCGGCCCGTGCGCCGGTCAATTTGTTCCATTGTTACAAATATATGCATTGTAAAGTGACAGCGGATGCGAAGTTGTTTTTATCTAACTTTACGGATACTGACTAAAGCCTTGGTTTCCTAGGAAACCTAGGAAAAAAATCTGTCATTTACACCAAAATTAGACATTAAGGGTGGGTTATTTCCTGTTATTTCACTTCCGCTTGACGCACGTGTATACGTCAAAAATGACGCTAACTATCGTCGAACCAAAAACAGCGTTGTTTCAAATTACAATTACAAAAGTATGGCTTACGTCACTGGCCCTAGTCAAATATTAACGATTACGTAATCGTTATTATTTGACGTACTTATTTTACGTTAACCAACCGTTTGAAACAACCGGCCCTTAGTCAAACCCCGCTGCCCAAAGATTTGCTCTCACCGTACTGTCACGCGAAAAAGTGTCCATACTGAGAAGAGTGAGCTCATACATTATTAAATAGCGTTTCCTTGGCAATCCAGTCAAGTCACTGCGTCATTGTACTGACGACACTGGTATTGACAGAGATGTCAAAAGGATATCTTTTGACGTGGTAGGGCGAATCTAACGATTTAAATGTTTGCGGCTGTCATCATTTTCATGACAGTCCGCGTCGCTACGGCCGTTAAGTGCGGCAACCGCTCTTCTATGAAACCGTAGCTCAAAAGGAGACGTCATTTATAAATAGATACTTGGCTAGACGAAACCCTAATTGTGTGATGATTTAATTAAAAGTTGACTGCAATAGTCATGCTACATATATGATATAGCTACATTCGGTATCTACTTATTTACTACCCATACAAAAAATCTTAGCTATTATATTGCTATCGTTTCACAGCCTTCTGTCACCCATAACTGACGACCCCCAGTCTTAGGCTCACCACCTGCCCTGAACCCGCGTGGTGGATTATGGCCCACTCCCTCTCGAAGAGAGGAGGGCTGTGTCCAAGCAATGGAAACATTATAGGCTGATTGTGCTATCAGAGGCGTACTTGTTTTGCCCAAGCGTTTTGTGAACAGTTTTCCTCACAATGTCGAATATAATTTCATTTTTTTCAGTCCTTGACGCTTGTTTTGTTATCTGCATCTTGAATCCTACGTATTGAAAACTGCAGCATATTTTTTTCATAACTATAGGGCAGGTAACATAAAGTGAGGGTGTAAAGTGTAATGAATCGTAGCTTGTTACTTGCGGAGTGTGGACACAGCCTACGAGTACATGCACGCGTGATGAAAATAACAATTTTACATTACCGAGTCAGTCCGTGGTTTTAATTGACAATATAGCTACA
This sequence comes from Apamea sordens, assembly GCA_945859715.1. Lineage (NCBI taxonomy): Eukaryota > Metazoa > Arthropoda > Insecta > Lepidoptera > Noctuidae > Apamea > Apamea sordens. The sequence goes on along the minus strand of OX243996.1, from coordinate 12,652,960 downwards.
TCGTCGGCATTCATCAGCGCAATTGCAAATAAAAGTGTTTTATTCAGTGTAATTAAACGGATTTGCCGCCAATTTTTATATGTGCAATTGTGGGTGGGTTTTTAGTCATTTACTATATTTATGGTCCTGTAACTCGGTGTATTTAGAGTTGGTATTTAGGTATAGGTAATGACAGAGGGGCCTGTGGCTAAATAATAACAGCCGCATAGGTCGATCGGTCAGGTTAAGCTACGCTTGCCGCGGTTGGTCTGTGGATGGGTGACCATCTTTACATACCGAGACCCCTCCGTGCCTCGGAAAGCACGTTAAGTCGTTGGTCCCGGCTGTCATTCGTGGATCTTTGACAGTCGTTACGGGTAGTCAGAAGCCCGAAAGTCTGACAACCAGTCTTACCAAGGGGTATCGTATTACCCAGTAACTGGGTTGTGGAGGTCAGATAGGCAGTCGCTCCATGTTAAATACTGGTATTCAGCTGCATCCGGTTAGACTGGAAGCCGACCCCAACATAGTTGGGAAAAGGCTAGGCAGATGATGATTTAGGTATAGGTAATAGGTATGCCTTAAACGTTATAGTTTTCTTCTAGGATGATTTTCTTCTTGTTCGTATTTACACAAATTGCATTAAACAAATTGCATGCAAATATTAGGCACTTGCTGGCTGGCAAACATTCACCCTTATAATATTGAACCCTCGCAACGCGTAGAGGATATTTTAATGCACCCTGCAAGATGTAAGATTAGAAGAGGCGGTGCGTGAGTCAAATCCAATATACACAGCATTTCACTACGAGTATCTACAAAGTTTGGCACGACACGATGCTACGAGTCACTGCTTTATTTGCAACCAACATTACATATTCAATGTAAAAATACATCAACAAACTTTACTGCATTCATGAATACGATATTAAAATGCTGGATGTGTTATTTTAGTGACTATGTATTTTTTATAATATTCATATTACATTTACTATGATAAAAAACTGCTCCATTGGTCTATTGGTCGCAAGCGCTACTGGTGAGATTGAGGTCCAGGGTTCGATTCCCAGGTCGTTACATAATGAATGTATACAATGTATTCTAAGACATTTTAAAAGAGTAACGGTATAGTTTCTTTCCCATTCTTCTCCATACGAAACTACCTTTTGGAAGGGGCGACTAGAATCAATTCTATTTTTTGTACATTCAAATATGCCTTTTATGTACCTATTTGAAATACCTAAATTATTTGACTTTGACTTTCAGGTCGGGCAAAATGTTGTTAAATTTTTCCAAAATTCATTTAACAGTAGCAGCCCGGAGTCTGATTGTGTACCCGGTGGATAGGAATAGGCTCGCCCTGATTACATGGCACTTATTTATATAAAAAATAAATAAATAAACACAACACAACACATAACACACACAACACACACACTTAAACACAACTTGCTAAATGAGGGTGTACTAATAATAGGTACACCTCTGCCTTTCCCTTCGAGGAAACAAGGCGTGATGTTGTGTTATCCAAAAAAAACTATTTTCACAAGTCACACTATCAAGAAACGGCATGGGCAAAATGGGGGCTACTCCATTTTGCCCATGACCATTAAATTAATATAAATATATTCTTTTTTTTTTAGTCTAGGTATACTGTCCCATGGCTGGGCAAAGGCCCCCTCAAAGTCCTTCTAGGAACTCTTTACTAATAGAATTGAAAATTATAACCATTCAAAAGGTAAAGGCACAATATCTTATATTTAATTTTAAATCTCTAACCAATGGTTGCAGATATTCAAATGTCATCCGATGCTATCAGACTAGGTAACTGCTTGTACGAGTATTCAGAACACAGGATTTGGCATTGCCGTTATTGTCTATGAAAACAAATCCAATGTTACACAAACGTTGCCTATGGTACAGACAGATGTTTCTTTGTTATGCAAATACATGTATGTGTCCCCTCGGCTGATGGCGGGCTCGGTCCGTCGTACCGCTGAAGGCTATGGCTCCGATACCTGTAACAGGGTACAAGCTAAATGGTCAATTATGTGACGAGACCGACCTGGCAACCAAACACAAAGGCTTGTACGAATTCGCTTCAAAGTTCGATCTATTGTTTGACTTATTCAATCCAATTATAACGATTAGGACATTTTAAGTAGTATGTTTTGAAGAATATTATTTTTAATAAGAAGTCGGTTAATAAGTTTACTTAAGTAACTATTTTTTCTGCACATTTCACTGAAAGCTAGCCAAAAAGCTATCCAAGCCAATTCCAAAATTCTCTTACACCTTGTCCTTGAAAATAAGGAACCAGGGCCATTCATTTATCATGTCTTAAAACAAAATTCTTCTGTAATTTAGAGACGTGACTTAAGTTTTCCTTAATACTTAAACGAACTTAAGCTTGCATGTCACGGAGATATATTTCCATTTAATTAAAAGGATGAAAGAGAGACTTGTTGAGTTAATGTCATGTCATGTGTTAATCATTTGGTTGATGGTTATGAAGAACTACAATATTACATTTAGGTATATGTACGGTACAAAGGTACCTAAAAATCTATTCAGTTAGATTAGAAGCAACAAGAATAATGTACCCAGGATTTTGTTATATGTTAAGAGTGTCCTTGGAGTACCTTGCCCATTCTTCTCCATAGAAATCTACGTTTTAGAATGGGTAACTAACTTCAACGTTCTGTCTAACTGACCAACTCTTTGACAGTTCAAAAGTGCCTATAAATGTTTTTTTTTTAAATAAATGCTAGAGTTTGTGTTTGAATTACACGTTAATAAAATGCATAATCGAAACTTTCGTCCTCATATCGATATTGATTTATTCAAATAATCAATTAATGGGATGGAACACAGACAATCACAAGGGTTTGTTATTGCCACGAAAATTAATTTATCCAGGTATATTGGTGCACAATACAATCTGTGTTCCGTAATACAACGGCATTTGCCCCGGGTAGCATGCGTCCTGTGACATGCAAATCTTGGTGATAGTATTAAATCGGATAGTCGGAAGTGTGCAGGCGACTCGATACTGTTAAATTGATGTAACAAGCTAGGGTACGTGGGGTGAATGGTGATACCATCCTACATACACAACTGGTCATCGCAGCTTTGTTAATTGTATTGCAAACTCCTTTGTAGCGCGCTGCGATTGGTACAAACGAACTTGCGTCGACACTTCGTTACACATTATTTTATTAGCTACACAGCTTTGTTAACGCAAGCTGACATAGTATTATATTCTTATCTGTCGCAAATTCCTAACTATTTAATTATAAGTAACTAACAATAAAACCTATTGCTACTTGAACAAAACCAAAACTACGAATTTTAATCAACTTCAGAATCTATAATTAGGCGCTTTGCTCTGTGTAAATTCTTTCATCACCACTGCTCTCAAAACCGTGGAACAAAGGAAAACATCGTGAGGAAATGTCTTAGAACCAAAAATTTGAAGACATGTGACATTTACCAACCCGCACTGGGCCCGCGTGATGAGTTACGGCCCACTCCCTCTAACCGAGAGAAGGCCTGTGTCCCAGCAGTGGGAACATTAAAGGCTGATTATGATGAAGCAAAATAAGTAAATATGAAGCAATAATAATATAAGCAACCTACGAGTCAATATTTTGCGAAGTTATTGACATCTTCATCACTCATACAATATGAGAAAAATATACCTTCGAAATAATCATATTAAGTTTAAAATATACATATATTCACCAGCTTTCTGTAATAGGTACAAGGTGAATTGGCCGATGAATATATTGGGAAATCGAAATTGAAATTCGGATTTACACCAGTTTGTGTTAATCCGTTTATATTTTCCCATAACTCCATTGCATTTATCCGAGTTAAATATAGCAGGTAAATAACTACCTACCTATGCATGGTTGCGTGTCATACCGAAATAACTAGTTTTTGTTTACCAGCACCCTAATTGCGTAACACACGATCAATCGGAATCTGAATCATTTTGAAGCAAATTGCTAATCCATTACTTCATAAGTTCGAAAAATTTGTCTGCTCAACACGTAAATAACGCAATGAATGTTGTTCAACTGTCAAAATGAAAACAATTCCGATTGATCGTGTTACGCAATTAGGGTGCAGGTTATGATAGATTTTGTAAAGTCGAGGTCACTTTACACTTTTTATATTTTGGAATCGCTTTTGCATCGCTTTTGCTTTTCCAATACTTAGGCAGGTACCCACTTATGGGATTCCTTCCTCCTTTTTTATACACATGTACATATTATTATTATTAGCTGTTAGCTGACCTACATAATTATTAAAAAAATAAATTATAAATTAAATTACATTGTTATACATTGTTACATAGTCTAGATTGAAATGGTGCCAAGACCACCAAGAACAACTAAAAATGGACGCACTTGCTCAATTACATTCGAGGGGTGACTTTCGCGGATTCTGGAAGAGTACAAATAAAGTAAACGTAAAACCTGGTTTTCCGGTGAGCGTCGATGGGGTGAGTGACCATAGGGACGTTGCCAATAACTTCAGAAATATTTTTTCTGTGCAGTCGCCACTGGGTCCAGCGTGTGGGGTTTTCGGTGCTGAGATACCAAATAAGGCAAAGGGTTTCACTGCTAGCGAGGTGTCGAGAATTATTAAAGAAATGACTAAAGGCAAATCTCCTGGCCATGATGGTCTCAGCATCGAGCACCTGCAGCACGCGGGGCCTCATATATCTAGGGTACTGGCAATGTTCTATTCGCTGTGCGTGAGCCACTCTTACCTGCCATCCGATTTAATGCGGACTGTGGTAGTGCCTATAGTGAAAAATAGAACCGGCGACCTTGCAGATAAAAGTAACTATCGGCCTATTTCACTAGCCACAATCATAGCTAAAGTTTTTGACGGTCTGCTTAATACACAGTTAAATAAGTTCGTAGCGCTGCATGATAATCAGTTTGGATTTAGACCCCAACTGTCTACAGAGAGTGCGATACTGTGTCTTAAGCATACCGTCAGATACTACGTGGATCGTAAAACACCCGTGTACGCGTGTTTCCTCGACCTGTCCAGGGCTTTCGACCTGGTGGCGTACGATGTTCTATGGAAAAAACTGGAGGACATTAATTTACCACATGAACTTGTAAGAATCTTTAAATATTGGTATACGCACCAGGTCAACAGAGTAAAATGGGCGGGGGCTATGTCGGAGCCATATAAGTTGGAGTGCGGCGTAAGGCAGGGCGGATTGACCTCCCCAACCCTTTTTAACCTTTACATGGACGCGCTGATCGTTGCGCTCAGCAGTGCCCGTGTCGGCTGTCATATTGATGATGTTTGCGTCAATAACTTTAGTTATGCTGACGACATGGTGCTGCTGAGCGCATCGGTCTGTGGCTTGAGGAAGTTAATGCAAATCTGTGAGGAGTACGCGAGTGGGCACGGCCTTAAATATAATGTGACCAAAAGCCAGTGCATGGTCTTTGAGACGGGTAGTGCTAAATGCCCGCAAAGTATACCACCAGTTTTTCTCAATGGTGTTCCCCTGGACTGGGTGAAACAATTTAAATTCTTAGGGCATTTGGTCACAGCTGACCTCAGGGATCTTGCTGACATCGAACGGGAGCGGAGGGCCTTGTCAAAAAGAGCGAATATGTTGGCACGCAGGTTTGCACGCTGTTCTGATCACGTTAAGATCACACTTTTTAAAGCATACTGCACTTCCTTGTACACGTGTAGCCTGTGGGCTAGCTATACACAGGCGAGTTACAGTGCCCTCCGCGTCCAGTACAACAACGCGTTCAGGGCGGTATTGGGGCTGCCCCGCTTCTGCAGTGCCTCGGGCATGTTTGCGGAAGCGCGCACCGACTGTTTTCACACCACAATGCGCAAGCGGTGCGCGTCCTTGGTGCGCAGGGTGCGAGTCAGCTCCAATGCTGTCCTAGTGATGATTGCTGGACGATTGGACTGCCCTTATATTAGGAAGTGTTGCAGTAGGCATATAGCCAGGGCATGTTAACGAGCGTAAAGAGTGGGTGTAAATTATATCATCTCCACCGCTCTCAAAACGGTGAAGGAAAACATCGTGAGGAAACCGGCCTGTCCTAGAATCAAAAATTCGAAGACATGTAACATCTACCAACGTACCAACCCGCACTGGGCCCGCATGTTGGATTATGGCCCACTCTCGCAGAGAGGAGGCCTGTGTCCCAGCGGTGGGAACACGACGTTGTGTTAACGAGCGACGTGATATTTGCTGGGTTTTATTAATTTATGTTATTATTTCATCCAAAATTTGCTAAACTTTTATTTTATTTGTATTTTATATTATTAAGTTCCGATTAATTTTAAATTTTTATTTTTATTTGACATTGAGTTGCTTATTTTCATTTGACATTGTACTTTATTATTTGATGACATTGTATTTATTTTTATATTGTAATTATTTTTATGTGTCTCGTTCTCGTGTTTCGTAACTTGTGATTTGTTTTTAATATGGGAGAATCTGAAATAAATTGATTTTTTTTTTTTTTTTTTTTTTTTTTTTATTTATTAAACGTACGGACTGTTCTACCTAATTCATAATTTTCTATTTTTTTAAGGAAAATTCTGTTGACATTTTCTCCAGTGTCTTCCACGTGTAAAAGTTTAAAACTGGATTGGTACATACGACGGCAGGTAAGTGTACCTGCCGTCGTATAAGTAAGAGAATAGAGAGGTAGGTATCCCACCTAAGGTGTCTGAAGGACCCCACCTACGCACTACTTAGGTTCTTTTGTTTGACGTGTCAATCTTTCACTGCCCTATATGGACGGTGCGTGCTACCAATACTTTGAAAAGCAGCACGCAAACAAAAGCATTAGTTACTAAGCCTTCGTTGTTAACCTATAAAAAGTTATATTATCATTAACTCTTTTATAACCGACGAAAAAAAACGGAGGAGCTTCTCAAGTCGACGCGTTAGTATTATTTATTGTGTATACGCATAACTTTTTACAGAGTAGTCCGATTTTGATAATTCTTTTTTTATTGGAACGGGTATACCCCAAAGTTGGTCCCGCATAAATTTGGAAAAACGAATCCAACCCTAAGGGTGGGAAAATAGGGGTGATTTATTGTTCACTCACAGATTTGAATGCTAAGTTGTGTATTATTACTCTACTCAGTGCCACATATACCTGCCCTTTGGCAAACAATTAGTAGATTATAGCCACAAAAAATTATAAAATAAAAACTTTTCAACAAAAAAATAAAACCGCCGAAAAAACCGAAAGCAAAAAATAATAAACCTTTTTTATTTAACCTCAATATCTAAGTTCATAAACAAATGTAAGTCTAACTAAATAATTTTGAGTCGTCGCCGTTTAAATTTAAGGCAATTTAGTGATCTTTGTTTATTGATTGTTTGGCGCCGACTCAAAATTACTTAGGTATACTTACATTAATTTAAGAACTTAGTTATTAAGGTTAAATAAAAGTGGCCAAGTGCCAGTCGGACTCGCCCGTGAAGGGTTCCGTTGAGTCGATTGAATGAAAGGTAAATTGCGGGTTATGATTTATGATGTATTCAAAAAAACTACTTACTAGATTTCGTTCAAACCAATTTTCGGTGGAAGTTTATATGGTAATGTACATCATATATGTTTTTTAGTTTTATCATTCCCTTATTTTAGAAGTTACAGGGGGGGGACACATTTTACCACTTTGGAAGTATCTCTCGCGCAAACTATTCAGTTTAGAAAAAAATTATACCAATATAAATTACCCACACGTATGGGTTTGATGAAAAAAAAAATTGATTTTCAGTTCTAAGTCTGGGGAACCCCCAAAATTTATTGTTTTTTTTTCTATATTTGTGTGAAAATCTTAATGCGGTTCACAGAGCACATCTACTTACCAAGTTTCAACAGTATAGTTCCCATAGTTTCGGAAAAAAGTGGCTGTGACATACGGACGGACAGACAGACAGACAGACATGACGAATCCATAAGGGTTCCGTTTTTTGCCATTTGGCTACGGAACCCTAAAAAAGGTTTATTATTTTTTGCTTTTCAGTTTTTTCGGCGGTTTAATTTTTTTGTTAAAAAGTTTTTTTTATAAAATAGGTAGGCACTTTTAAATTGCTAAAAAAAAGTTCTAGGAAACCAAAAAAACAAGTGGTTTTTTTTTTCAAAATGTAATATTATATGACGATATTTTGTCTATAGAAAATTATTAATTTATTCAGAGATTCCTAGTAGTTCAATTATCAACGCAGCATCAACAAGCAACCAATACAAAACAATAATATTTTTGAGAGGTGGCGATTCCGACCTGTGGTTCCGGGTCCTACAGCCGAACTAGGACCAGCTACTGGTAGCTAAACTATATTAGCAATAAATAAATAAACAATGCAGTTACTTCCACGTAAAGCGATTATCTACTAGTAATCAAACAGTTTAGCAAGAGATAACAACACAATAACGTTATATATAAACGAACTATTCAATAATTTATTGATAAACCATAAGACGTACAGTTATTTAAACACTTCAGTTTTAATTAGCCAAACTAGTTTAGTAACAACGACACTAACTGTGTATCTATAAACTGTCAAACGCAGTTTTGTATGAATAACAAAACTAAGTTGTCTGCAGTTAGCTTTGAGGGTTTGGTAAATAATAACTCTACTTTTTTTACAAAACTCATTTTAGTTACCAATAGCCCTTAGTTTAGTCGTCACTCGATTTTGGTGGCATGCAGCTAAAATTTTTGCTATTAGCAACAATTCTTTTTTTTCAGTGAATGATTTCAATAAGCAACCTACTAAGGGCTGATTTTACCAAAGTCCAGATATCTTTTATCCGTGGAATAAAATTGTCGTCTGACAGTTCTTTGGAAAAACTGTCAAAAATTCAAAATTTAGTTTTGGGATAGGACTTATTCTAGGTATAAAAGTTTTGTAAAATTCACCCTAAGTATAAATTGATATGAATGTGTAGTAAAACTGAAACCATTAACAGGACTTACCAGAAATAAATATCGAATCAGTAAATGAAGTACTTTTTAAGTAGGTAGGACTTTAAAAACGCTATGCCCTCTCAGCGCTTTTAGCATTTTTAAGATGTTTATTTACCTAAGCAAGCACAACAGGTGACCTTTAAACGAGCCTCGAAGCAGCTCTTTTCTTAATATTACGTCGCTGCGTTTCTGGCAAAACTATAATCGTCATGAGTCATGTTAATAGTTATTTATTATGTAAATTAGTTTCGCCATGTGCGATGATATTTTCTACATTTTTAGATTTTCTTTTACGTAATTAGAATGTAACTTATAAAAAACTTTATCTTTGTTTCAGATAAACTACGTGGAAAACTTCACTGCAAACGTACGGAATGAATAATACCTACAGCTCACATTCAAACTCACTCGCGAAATACTATCAAGTAGATTTCGTTAGCTAAACAAAACCATACTGAAGCACACAAAACTACTTTTCATTCAAACTATGCGGAAACAGGCAAACAAACGCCGACTTCAACTTTAAGCACGGACGTTACGTCACAGGAGGGAAACTCCGGCACGTAAGCCTACACATACAGCAGGAACCACACTGTCTTACATCAACACCACAAGCACACATACACACACAGCTGACTGTAGGAAAACACTTATTCGCACACTGATTTCATTTCCCTGTGTGAGTTAACCGAGAGCTCTTTAGTTCGCATGCTCGCCTAGTACCCGGTGTAACGAAGAGGTGGCACAATTACGGCAAGTGCCATTCATATCGGTTACGTTGAACGCAACCCACACATACACACTGCTTAATTCATGACACTTGAATGAGTACTTCGCAAATTCACAGGGTAATTAGCCGGCATACCAAAATTAATAAGCACGCAGCCAACGTAAATCGGTGCTGATTGGTTGCGAACGCTGAAGAGGGACGGATGAATCTAACTACCAAGGGTAAGAGGATACTGTTTACTATAATTTGGGAAACTTTGCGAATGTGTTTAGGTATACTTTGGTACTTATTAGTTGTGTAAGAAACGAGTTGTTTTCATTTCTATATTTTAATAAATAATATTTTACTCAATTAAGAGTTCTTTATAATATATATTCTTTAAATTCTTCTTTCTTCAAAAAGGATTTCTGAAAATTCATCCCCTAAATAGGTTAAATATTTGTATGGCTGATCGTCATTTTTTCCGATGGAAAATTATTAAAATGTTCTATTTATTATTAAAATGTATAAAAAAATATTGTTTATTAAAATATAGGAAAAATAGTTAGTTATTCTGACAACATGAAAATCTCAGGCACAACAGCTGTGCGAAGTAAGTAATGCTGATCATATTGAGCGTAAGCATAACGCCAATAGATGATTGATTTTTAAGGGGGTGAAGGGGCCTGTGATGCCTGTGACTACCGGGCTGTAAGATTACAAGATTTTCCATACCTCGACGAACAAGCTCCCACATACAGTATCCGTGATTAGCCTCAGTATTGAAATTTATATAGGTCCCATTTTTTTTTTTTTTTTGTAAAAGAAAGTAAAGTTTACTTGATAGTAGATAGGTCTGTACGCACGGCTACACATCAAGCTACACATAACCAGTATAAGCTGAATTCTGATTGTTCGAAAAACCTATACAATGCGAGGTCAGCTAAAACTGGAAATATAGCTTGATGTGTTATGTAGGTGTGTGTAGTACCTATACATAAAAAATCATGCACCTTCTCAGGTTTAGTTACAGTATGTCGGGGGTGCGGCGAATGTACAAGTATCTCCCGGGCCCCAACTCATGATACTAGAAGGAACAGTGGTATTTTAGTTGGTAGGAGTCCGACATAACCCTTTCTTCCCAGAAGGCGGGTATCCATGAGGATTTACCCAAGTTAAAAAAAAAACGGTTTAGCTACAGTATAGGAAATTAAGAAAAGTTAACTCTAACTTAGGTACTATGTACACGTATGGATACTCGTAGCTAACATTACATTTTAGTTTGACGAAGTCACCAAAACTCTATATTTAGGTCCTAGGAGCACGGAAGTCTATTCAGTGTCCTAGAGGCATAATACAGCACATTCCGTAGTCCGGGATATACGTACTGATAAAATAAATGTTAATATATTTAATTCTTTTTAATTTTTCACTGATAAACCTGTTTAAAATATTTAATTAAAATGACAAAAATTATCCAATTTTATTTGATACTGTCTAGCTGTCTGTTCCTGGTAATCTCCGAAACGGCTGGACCGATTTTGACGGGACGTCCAGTGGCAGATAGCTAATGTTATAAGGAGTAATTTAGGCTTACTAGACTACTTTTGTTTTAGAAAAAGAATTAGGATTCTGCGCAAATAAAACCAACGAAATCCAATTTGTTTTCCGACGACTAGTCGTAAATATAAACTGTGGGAATACGTCAGAAACTGAGCATAAGAGATGGACACCCGAGCAATCAGCACACATCGCTAATTCGTGTTACTGCATCTGTTTTGAATAATCGCACCAAAGCCGCAGGATATTTGGACAATGTCCACTCAACTAAAAGTCCCACTCAGTTCCATTTGTATAAGTTCTCCCCATATAAGTTCCAATACTAACAAATAATAAGTGGAAACTTTAAAGCAAGTCCTAAGTTTTTAAGAAAATTAAATTTCTGGGGTTTAGGAATGGTAATTTGTAAAAAGCACTCACTTTCTGACTTTTTCGCGAGTATAAGCTTACTGGTAATGGTGGAAAATTATATGAAAGTATATAACACAGCCACTGCTTGCCAAAGAGCAATACAAATTACTTGAATGTGATTGTTACAAAAGTATTTACTTCATGTAAATTAGGTTCCCAGAAGGCTTGTAAGAGTGCTTCTCTGAAAATGACAAAAATCTGGCGGGAATGCTTATGCTTATGAAGCACCTAATGGTCAAAATGGAAAACTCGGGCTGTTTTGTAACAGAGAATGGCGTTACGATGGAGACATAGTAACGCCATTTTCTGCTGCAACACAATTTTATAGGAAGGAATGCTTTATTTAAGTACTTCGTTTCTTCAAGATATTGCGGTTCCGTCCTCCTTCTGTTGATGTTTAATTTTATTCAAGTAATTGTTTACCACAAACTTTACAATACTATTATAAAGCGACTGCAGTTCGTAATTGATTACTAATTAGATATCGGCAAGTAATGAGTTTAGCTAATTTTATCACAAGTCCTGTTAATTAGACTGATTTTGATGGATACTATCATTAGGATTTGTTTGACACAATTGATTGAAGTAAGTTATGGGAGAGAATGGGTTGGCTCATTTTGGCTAAGAATAAGCCAAAATGAGCGAACCCATTCTCTCTATAATAAGTATATTACTATCCATCAAAATCAGTCTAATTACATATAAAAGTTATGCTTAGAATAGATTTTAAAATAATCAGCGTTAGTTATCCAATTACCTACTTCAGAAAAGGGAAGAAGTTTTCATGTGTGTTGGTTTTGGCAGAACTAAGCACAATGGTTCTCTCGAAAAAAATCCGTTTCCAAGGAAAACTGCGGGGTAATTGCGTAACACACTAACAGTAGGAATGGCTTTCATTTTGACAGTTCAACAACATTCATTGCGATATTTACGTTGTTGAGCGGACAAATTTTTCGAACATATGAAGCAATGGATTAAATTAAAAATGTGTTACGCAATTAGGGTGCTGGTTAAAAACAGGACCTAGTAGGTACTCGCTGCGCAGGCGATTCTATCCCACAAGTTGCGTCCCGCGGCACATGCAGTGACGAGCTCATTGCCCACTTTGTCGCCATGAAAAATTCATAAAAGGAGAAATCCTCGTGAATCCGCCAGTGAATATAGTGCAATGTATTGCGCCTGGTGTACAAAAATGCTGGGATGAAACTGAGGAACGTAGTTATGTTGCTCTATGAATAATTTATTAAGAATATTGTTTGTGTCATCTTAAAACTTTCTGAACGAAATGTGAAAATTAAAAAATACGCAGTCTCATGTCCAAAAAAAGAGCCCTAAAAATGGTACAACAATATTATAAAGATCTAAAAAAGATCCCTAAAAATGTTCCAACAATATTATAAAGATCTAGTCTAGCTAGCCAAATTATATTTTTTATTAGCCATTTTACTACTGTTAGGGCTAGTTTTACCAAAGTCAGCTCTTTTATCCGTGGAATAAGATTGACATCTAGAGTATGGAAAAACAGAAAAAAAATAAAAAAAAATATTGTCATGATAAGTCTTATTCTAGGTACAAAAGTTTGAAGGAATTCGCCCTTAGTAAACTTACAGACGTCTGGAAGTGTCAATTTGGATGCACTTTAGAAGAACATTTGCTCTTACAAAGGTCTCAGTTAAGAACAAGTACATTTTAATGCAAGTGTGGAAAGTTTGTCATTGCACTCATCGCGCAATGGACCCGAAAGTGCCATGACAAGACAAGTGCGTGGGGTATCAAACAACGTTTTTCAACTTACAAAGAAACGAATACATAAAACACCAACTTATTCTGTCAATAAAATGAACAATTAGGTACCTAATTTGTTACACAATTTTTATTTTACAGAATAGCACTACACGTTGCGCATCGATGGCTCTGCCACCCTGTATACGGTTTTACATATAGCAACAATATATTTTGGTGCTTTATAATTCTAAGTTATTAACAAAAAAAAAAGCGCTCTTCCTCTCTCAACCTATCTAAAAATTTGCTGTGTCCGACAGGGTCCATAATTGTTTCTATTATTTTTCTTTTATTTACCACCTGTAATTGTACATTATGGATTGCAATAAACGATTTGAGATTTGATTTGAGGCCGGTTTAATAAACCACTTAGGGACTTTCAGAAACTACTAGAATGAAAAGTGCTTCAATAAGAGTAAATACTTATTATTAAGAGCAATTAGTCTTATAAAGTGCGCTTATACTACTTACGTCTGATCTTATAAATATTGTGTAGGGGTATTTTTACAGTCGCCTATAAGAGTTTGATATACATTATTATATGAGAATGCTCTTTCAGCTCAAAATATTTTATATCATGCCTTTAACCCTTCGTATTCGAACGTGAATCCACGCGAGACACAATGGCTTTTTAATTGATTCTATAATTACATCCGGTTAAAAGATGTGACTGGAGGTCCCCTCATCGGCAGGACACTTATAAGACTTGGATAATGCTTTAACTCTCTTACAAAAGCTAGACTCTATGTTAATTTTGATAGTTGGATGTATCAACGATGTCTAATAAATCATAACTAGCTTTTAATTTAGGCATTAACTAATAATGTTTTTTTTTTCAGGGTCCTGCTAGCGCGATTCATCAGCGAACTGTTAATACTACATATACCGACCTCTCATATACACTAACATCATCATCACTAAAGCTTGGGTTTCCTTCGACAGTAACGGCCGTCATGGAAATGCTGGCACAGGGGTTTGACTTTGCGGTGTCAACAAAAAAGTTCAGTGACTTCTTTCGACGTTGAAATGCGGACGCTATGCGGCAGCCATGCCAGTCTTGGGAAACCTTAGCTTTACGCACTGACATTTTTCTTTTATAACAAATAATGAGTAGTTATAAAAGATTTTTTTTTGGTTTTTATAATATGCACACATGAAACAAATGAAATAATGGTCTGACATAACTATTAGGTAATTATTTCATAATTTTTTTGTAGTTTTTCGGAAATCTTTCATAAACATAAAATGCAAAAACTAAGCAGAAACACAAAACTTTTAATAAAATTAAACCCCGATAAAATACTCGAACACAGTCGCCGATTACCAAGATGACAGTTTCCGCATATTAGCTCATTAGGTCGGTTTAAAGAATTTTACTCTCTTATAGGACACAAATAGTTCACTTAGCAGAAATCCTACTTCCTACTAAACTAGTATGTATTATAAACGTGAAAGTTTGTATGGATGGGGATGTTTGTTACTCTTTCACGCAAAAACTGCTAAACGGATTTGTATGAAATTTGGCACACAGATGGTTTATAACCAGGATTAACATATAGGATATTTTTTATCCCGATATTCCCACGGGATCGAAACTTATACGAGTGAAACCGCGGGGCGCAGCTAGTAAGTATATAAATAAATAATACAGTTGTAAGGTAATATAATGACTCCGTGAGTCGATTAAAGGAAAGGTACCTTGGTAATTTACTTACTAATTCGATCGATTAACTTTATCTACTTTCATTTATAATTTTCTACGACTGCGATTACTGAGTTAAATGATTAATTCAGGCATGAATATATTTTTAATAGTTTAGTTTCAGTTGTACTGTGATTTGATTTAGATGAAAATATTTTCATAAAATAAAATTTTGATTTTATTTCATGAATGTGTGATTTTTAAAAAAAAATAAAGTTTTTCTAAATAATAGGAAAAAATACATTATTGTAAAAATACATAATTGACTGGGTTAAAAGAAAGAAATAGGATTCTTCCACATTTTCTTCTGCTATATTTTGTATTGAAGTTGATAAAAGTGGTCAAGCCACCTGCAAGTAGACCACTATAATGATGTTGACGATATTTTTTAACGTCAAAAATCAAAAATAGATTCTTTTTTTCAACAATTATCAAACGTCAGTCTCGTTACATTTTACGGAAAACTTGCTTAGATTATTTGAAATACGTCTTTTCAAATGAAAAAAAGTTTGTTTAAAGTATTTTCCCTTCCCTCGATTTATATCAGAATCAGTTGATTTTGTGCACGGTCCCTATAAGTCCCATGTAGGTAATAGCCCGGCTAATCCACACTTGGAGCTACTGAGAAATTCCTGATGGATCATAAATGGCTCTATGGCTCAAAAAGATAAAGAGAAACAGAAAACTAAAACAAATTAGATCTACAGTAATACATTTTAAATAATAAAATTAAATAAACTGGTTGCCAGAAATGTGTTGCGATAGACAATGTTTGGACTAGACACAAACTCGTTTAGAAATCTTTAAGGTCGTTTTAGAATAACTACACAAAATAGGCCGCCTAATCGGTTGTCTAGCCAGTTCCTTAAAACCAATTAGGCTATCGGCACCCTAATTGCGTAACACACAATCAATCGGAATCAGTTTCATTTTGACAGTTCAACAACATTCATTGCGTTATTTACGTGTTGAGCAGACAAATTTTTCGAACTTCTGAAGAAATGGGTTAGCAATATGCTTCAAAATGATTCAGATAACGATTGATCGTGTGTCACGCAATTAGGGTGCAGGCCAATTTATCGTCGGCTTGCAAATGTTGCAATTTACTCACAGATTTTTTTAAAACGTATGTATCTATTAACAACGACGACGTCTTGTAAGCACAAACTTCTGATTGTGGTATTAATTTAATGTTTATTTTTTCAGGATCCTGCTAGCGCGATGCATCAGCGAACTGCGATTGCTATATTGACATCTCTTACGTACACACTGTGACATTTATTTATTTTTAACATAACTCTCTGACTATTTTGTATCTTAAAGTAGGGCACATTGGTCACCTCATGAAACAATGTTCTAACATAACTATTTGCTAGGTACTTAAAAATTTCATAATTTTCATAATAATCATCAATATTAGTTACCTATCTACTCGAACATAGAGGAAGCGACTCTACCAAGACGGCAGTTTCCGTGTATTAGCCAATTCTTTATTAATTCGTCCATCGATAGGTACATTTAACTACTTTCAGTCATAATTTATTACGACTAAAATTACTGATTAAAATAAATTATTAATTAGTAGGTAACTTGGTAAGGCAATAAATCAGTAGGTAGTGCTGTTCGCAGAAATAATTCGCATTTAATTCAATTCATATGCACCAAAATTGTTTTAGGATATATATAATGATTAGCTAAGTAGGTATAGGTACTGAAAAAAAACTCGTTACAATAATGATAACGATTTATTATAAACTTGTTGCCAACAATGCGTTGCATTGTTCATAGACAATGTTTAGACTAGAGACAACCTCGAATAAAAAATGTTTAAGGTCGTTCTAGAATTGCTACACAAAAAAAGGCCACCTAATCGGTTATCTAGTCAGCTCCATCTGAAACAATTAGTTGGTCAATCATCGGCTCGTTGCCTGTAACTAGTCAGTAAGTACATCGCTTAATGATCTTGATTGTTTAAATCTTCTTAGGAACAAGCGTGTTGAACACTAAGCAGTGTTCTTGTGTTTATATGTCGTTTTCTTCTTACGTTAGAAAACCACTTTTTTTTCATCTGAATTCCATTTGTGACGTAAATAATAATGTTTGTGATATTTGGGGAAGAATTTCTTGAGAATTTTTGTCAAGTCCGAGGAAA
The DNA here is from genome assembly GCA_945859715.1 of Apamea sordens. Lineage (NCBI taxonomy): Eukaryota > Metazoa > Arthropoda > Insecta > Lepidoptera > Noctuidae > Apamea > Apamea sordens. Next base: position 12,635,668 of record OX243996.1, on the reverse strand, counting down.
AGTTTAAAAAACATCTTTAGAACTAAATCAACCAAATAAATTCTTAACAACTACACAAAGAAAATAACAAACTTCACATTGACATCGCCAAGCGAATTTTTTATTGCCTTAGGTTCCTGGCCGATCCACAACAATGATGAAGAAGCTGAGAAAAGATGACAAGCCGTCCTGGAAGAACAAATATTTCTCGCTTAGCGCTTATAGCAGCTGCGAATTTCATTTATTCCCTCCTAACATGCACGGGTAAGTAAACCTTATTGACGAATTATTACGGATAAAATGGTTAACATTCAAAAACATAGTTTGCATCATTTAGTTAAAACACACTACGCATGTCTGCAGTGAATGGAGCGGTAAGAAATCGAAAAACCAAAAGTTGAAGCTGCTTCTACGATAGGACATTAACTAGTCATACTTGTGTCTAAATCTAGACACCAGTTATAATCGAGCTAAAACCGGAATCCCTTAAAGCGTCGTCCTCCAAACTAGGAAGTTTGATTGACTGTGTTAGAAAAAATGTGTCGCGACGAGTCGTCGCCTCTAAGCCACGTGCGCGACCTGATGAACGCAAGGCGGTGTTATTTGCCGCATAATTTACATAGAGATAGAACACAGTCCCGCGGGTCGTGCACCCGTTGAATTTCTATTGTTTAGATTGGAAAACTAAGTGCGCCAATGGTCGACTTTCCTCTCACGTCATTATTAGATCGCAGGTGTCATGCCGTGTCAGACGTTGCTCTCAGGATACTAATGGGATTTCGAAAAGATAATTACAAGGTAGATAATTCCTCTGTTCTACTTAGTGCTATGGAATTTCGGGAAACCTGAGAATACTATCAAGATCACTTCTATAGAATCTTAATTATGAACAAAATTGTTTGAATTAATCAGTAATTGAAAGCGTGCACCACTACCCAACCAGATAAAGATGTGGAAGCCTGGATGCCGATGGGGTTGAGAACGAATCGATTACCTAATGGCGCTGTGACCACCCGGCCCCGTGGAGATTGACTCATTTGCACTGCATTACATTACCGAGTGACACGGACAGCCACTCTCATCATCGCGGTAATGAACAGATTGTTGTTCACAACACTCGAGCAAAATTCCATTTCAATTGCTAGATACGTTTGTGTTAGATCTTACAGCTTTGAATGCAGGCCTCCATTAGATTGACACACAAATACAGAATTGCTGCTAAGTACGTATATACCTACGCGTTTTGGGGTTTGCAGGACAGTGGTCAATAGAACATCAATAATAATCATCAAATGGACACGATGCATTTAAAACAATTGTTCGCCTGTGTATGGACCTGTCTCTTTTATTTATACTTTCACATAGAACATGATAGTCTCTACATTTTCCTTCATACTTCAGCTTCCAGTAAGTACTTCACTACACTTCGTTGTCTTTGTGGTCAGTCCGAATTATTAGGTACCTACAACCCATTTACAGTTATTTTACATACCTAAGGCCAATTCTCGTAATTTAAAACGTTCAAAATCTAGTCGCAGTCTCATCTCAGCGACAAACAAATATCAAGAACTTGTCAAAATGTAGGGAAATTTGAGGTTTTTTTGACAGATTGAGACTGAGATCAGACAGTGAACGTTCTTAAAATTACGAGAATTGCCCCTATATTGCATCACTGTCATAATCAAAGTAATCTTTGTTGATGTTAAAATAAGGTTGCTTTTGGTTTGCTGCCACTAACAAGTCTGTCAATATCACAATGATCTTTATTCTCGTTACAATAAGGTTGCTGTTGAGTTGCTACTGTCGGAGGTAAAATGACTGTGAATGGACTTTGCGTTAGTAATACTCTGTGCTTTCTGTCACTGTGTCTTTTTTTTCTTCTAACCCTGTAAGTTATAGATCATCAAACTGAGTCATTTGGTAGAATCTTTCATAGGACATAGTAGATTCAACGCTGACATGCGTATAGTTCTGGGTTTTTATTAAATAGGATAAAAATATATGTATACTGGATAAACTTTTTATAGGTACTAAATTAACTAATAAAACTATTAATATTAAAATATAATATCCTAACCTAACTAAAACTATTAACAAACTAAAATCCTCCGCATCGCTGTCGACTGGTAATGTACCCAAGAGAAAGGCAAGCTAGCCCTTGGGTCAAGGGAATTGTCAACCAGCCGTTTGGAGATTTCTTAAATGGTTGAACAAACAATGAGCACTCAAACCCTAAGGCCCAACGGTTTTAAGCCCAAACAGCTCGAAAATATAATTAGCTACCGATAAGATTATTATACTTTCGCCGCTAGACGTTTTCCGCAGCCACAGTAGCAGCGCCAGCACAGCACGTCGAGTCAGGAAGATGGGATGGCGCAAGAGTATGCGTACTGTTGATTTCTTCTCAACTCTTCCTGCACATCAATCCGGAACAGTAATTGGATTGCATTTTCACTAGAATAAGTTCATTGCCACAGAATAGATAATGGCGCCGATTCCCTTGTTCACAAACTAAACTAAAATTAAGTTCAATGCATCTTTTTCTTTCTATTTAATTAAGAAAAGGACAGAAGATAAATATTAGTTTAGTCCTGTCAAACTAGTCAGCGCCTGACGTAAATTGACATATTTTTAGTAGCCACTAATCTGTCTATGGAGTATCTTAATTTGACAGGACTAAACTAATATTTTATCTTCTGTCCTTTATTAATGAAATAGAAAGACAAAGATGCACAGAACTTAGATTTAGTTTAGTTTGTGAACAAGGGAATCAGGGCCAATAGTACCGTAATAGTAGTATAATAGTACTGACGTCATTGCAATAGCACCTTAGCTGTAATTTTAATTTAATTTCAGTAGTAGCCTACAGACAATCAGCTGCTTAAACAGAATCTTCATTCTTTGTTCCCAAAATTTGACAACTTCTTGGAATGGCGCCAAACATAGTGCTACCTACCGTACCTACACGTTTTACTGTGCTGAAAACTTAAGACTCTCAAGTAGTATCAAAAACATTAAAGATTTTTAATGTGGAATTGTTCTATTAGCCGTGGAATAACTCTCCACTCCTGAAACACCTCAGGACATGTTGCTCCCTTGTCGCTACGTCACTATGTGCCAACGACAGTTCCGGAGCCCATTATTGAGTGTACAAGTCACCCCCTGCCATTTTACCTCCGTGTATATTACCCATATAACATTGGTCAAGCAAGTGCATACAGGGATACCTAATCGTCGGTTGGTGCCTCATTTCATTAAAAACTGGCCTCTGCTAACTCGCATCTTCGGCCCCTAGTACGCATTTCAAAGGTACGAGACCCCAGGGTCCCGAGAAATGTCAGACGTAAATAAATAATAATAATAAAGCCTATAAAGCCGGGTCCAGACGGGTGTAACGTGTAATGTAATCCACCGTGGACCCGGCATAACGCGAACCTCTTTGTAACCGCTCTCGCCACAATTCACGCGCTTCTGGCGGAAACGCCTCTCGTTCCCGCCCGGCCAATGAGAGCGAGTCGAAGCTCCTAGAACATTCTAGAAGCTTGCACATTCTAGAAAACATACGACGTGCGCCCCTTTTTGACAGGAGTCCTGTGACGTCGCGGCCAACTGGGAGCTGCGCACCGAAAGCGTATTAATTTTATGAATCTTTAACTTTACCCCGAACCATATTGTTTATAACATACCATTGTGTATATGATTGTGTGCATGTTAAAAGCCCTTTATTCCGAAATACTAACATTTTCACTTAAACTCACAAAGTAAAAAAACTATTAAAAAAATCTACACCAACTGAGGTGTACCTTTAATTTACAAAACTACATACATAGGTACAGGGTAGGTAGGTAGGTATGTATGTTTCTATTGTTCTCAATAGTGAAGCTCGAGTGTCAGGCCAGATATCTCCTTCATCTCAATATTACGCCGTCCACTGCATTGGCTAGTGTAACGCTCCTTAGAGACAGACACGAATGGAACACTTGAGCTGACTCGAATCACGTTGCAGAGATGACAAGTAGGGAACATCATAGCGTATTTACCTCAATTAAGCCGGGTCCAGACGGGTGTAACGTGTAATGTAATCCGTCGTGTAATGTAACACGAATTCTACATGTGGACGGCACTACGAGCATTACATGTAACGCTCGCGCCGGCGCTCGGGCTGATCCATCGGCTGTCGGTTTTTGCGCGAACACAAAGGCGCTCGCAGTGCTCGTTTGGAGTGGTAACAGCTATTGAAATAGATCCGCGTACACAATTCGCTTTGAGTTCGTGTGCCGTCCACACTGTTGACGCTAAATTACACGTAATCTTACATTACACGTTACACCCGTCTGGACCCGGCTTTAGATGACGGTACCCACACAATACATTCTGACCAATCAATTGTAAAATGAAAAAAATATTAATGTTGATGTAGCATAGCATAATCATAATCAGCCTATAATGTTTCCACTGCTAGGACACAGGCCTCGTGTCTGTGAGAGGGAAAGCCATAATCAAACGCGCGGGCCGTCTTCGAATTTTTGGAACTAGGACATGCCCGTTTCCTCACGATGTTTTCCTTCACCGTTTTGAGAGCAGTGGTGATAATTTGTTTTTTTTGTGTGACACACGACCTACACTCGTAAGTACGTACTCGTAAAGTGCCGTTACTACTGGGCCACCACAGCTCATTATGAGAAAAGTTTTTTGCGATTTCAGACTTTTCTAGTACAGACGCCAGCACATCAAGCTACTACAGTCTGTCAAATTTCTTTAGTAGATAGATTTTCCATTTTATCACTAAAGCATAAGGTTCAAAGTTGATTGGGAAAATTTGACAGTTTCAGACTAACTTCAGTTAGTCCGATAGACATCTTTTGATCTCTTTAAGAAACAGAATCCATTGGCATCAAAAAAAGTTTTTGTGGAAACTGCCGATTTGCTTACTGACTGTATTTTTTTTTTTCAAAATCTATGAAAGCATATAAAAAAATCTCAAAAAGTTAAGAACAGTCTCCTAAGACTATTTTCTTGTAGCGGGACCTTACTGCCCCATCTCAAAAATCCAACCTGTATATCGATCACCACGAAACTTGGCACATACATGTACCTATTGTGTTTTTACATATTTGTGAATCACCTCGCAGGTCTACCTAGGAGATGGTCAGCTGCTTAACCAGGCTGCTGTCCTGTGGATGCCCTTTAATAAAAAATGAAAGCCTCTAGTCTTACACGCTATAAGGGCACCCCCTTCCCTATCCCTGTGGGATACAGATCTCGGCTTAGGGCGTCGCTGGGGAAGGGTAGCAAGGGAAATGCTGAATCGGATCGAACATGGTATTTGGTCCATGAGGAAGGTTTTGACAGGTTTTATTCCGTCCTCAATGCGAATGGTGCCGCGAATAAAAGTTAGTAGGCACATACAAATCAAAATTGAAAAGATGCAATGAATTAAAAATACAATGCTGAATTAAAAAGGTACGAGCAGTACGAGTATAAATAAGGTACCTACCTACAATTAATACCCACTTTAGCATGAAGTTTTGAGCTACAACGTTATTTAGGAACAGTTATCCTAAATATGGTTTTATTGAACTTGCCTGCCTATTCTATCTCGCAATTTTATGCCCGAACTTAGTTTTTTATAGGTACCTACCATCCACTTTCAAGAATTAAGTAACTGTAGATTATGCATTTCAGCGCTACACGGCTTCGTTAATACAAATATTTTGCTATTAAGTTACCTATTTGGTTTTGTTAAAAGTGGAACTAAACCTGCTTCAAGACGACTACCCTACAAAGTTTGTGGTTCCGGTTCTTATATTTACTTTTAACTTGAAGTTTGAGTCCAAACCTCCAAACGGACACAGCCTGTACGGTGCGATAAATGAGATTAAAGCCAATGATTTATTTTACATTTTGTTTAATTTTTTCCTTCATCCTAAGCTCCATCTGACCTCAGTCATTCAGCTCAGTCATTCTTATACTTCCTAAGGAGATAAATACATAGGTACTAAACGTAGATAACTGCATAAGCAGAAAAAACGTTTTTGGTCTCCAACAACACCAATTTGTCGAGTAGACTAGTACCTACGCTAAATTCACTGAGCTATTTGAGCTATTGTCAAGTTCAATGACTTGTACCCATGATTAGAACGCATTGGGTGTTTCTGCGTAGAAAATTGTAACACGAACCTAAATTGTCTATACCTATTATAGGTAGCTATAAAAGACAACACTTTTATAAATAAAACAGATGGACCATGAGAGTACCTACACAATCTTAAATAAGTTGTGGCTACAGTGGCTTGTTAATATGCGTAACACAACAATTCTGGACACAAAAAAATCCTATTCCATTCTATAAACCTATCTACCTAGTAAACTTCCATAAAATAGGAAAGAATTTGGTTTTTGCTACTTATTGTACCTACCCACCTGCATGCTATCAACTTCGGAGGTAACAAGACTTCTACATTACAAGTAGGTAAGTAGTCAAGTGAAATATAAATTACTAAAACAAAAAACATAATTAATACTTACAAAGCTTTTTCTTAATGCTCATCTATTAAAAACCACTTATTTATGGCACTGACTGTACATGCATTGTGGGATCATTGAACTATTGATAGGTAGGTAACTAGGTATAAAAACCTATTTGTAATGGTAGAGTAGCGCCATCTTTCGAAAATATGGAACAACACAAAAATTCCAAATAGTTCCTCTATCTGTGGATGCGGCTAGTGTAGAGGGCGCTAGGTAGTCGGATGTGCATGTGCAAAAATTGTGATAATAATGTCAAGGCCAATGCTAAAATTAATAAATGCGTTTATTACCTGCATTTAATTTGATAAAATCAATGCAATGCTATACATTGCTAATATAATAATTGAAATAAGACATAGTAATTGAAGAATTTGCCCTATATTTTCAAATACTAGTGTTGCTTCCGCGTCATAACCTCTTTGCCAAATAATATCTATGGATCCGGAATTTGTATTAAATATAGTGTTAATTCACTAGTATTTATCCATTTTACTCAATTAATTGAATAGTGTATGTATTGTCGATCATTTAAACACCTTCTGAGCCATTTCATGCTTGTAATATTCGTTATCCATGTCAATTCCGACTGTACAGTTTAAATTTAGCGCCAAGTGAGAAACGCATGAAGTTCGCGTTGCGAATCTGGCCGATTGATGTGAAAGATATTCCGAAGGCCGTGAGTGAACACGGAAATCGAGATGTGTGTGTGGTCAAAAAGACAGTGCAAGGTAGGGGTCGGGTGGCGTTTGTGATGGCAAAAATTTTGCAAATGGTGAGTTAGGAATTATTGACTTGTCGCGTCTGGGATTTCGTTTTGTTTTGTGATAGTGAATTTATTTGTGTGATTAGCGAAATATTTGGTGTTTATTGATATTAAAATTCTTAGATTCTGTGATACGGGATCGGCAAATGGCGCTACGAATAGCCAAAGTTGACACAACTACGCGTTTAGAAATCCCATACATCTTCGGTTGCCAATTTTTAGGCACGCGGCATGACCTGTGATAAACAACAAGTAGTGGTGCATCCTAAAATTCTTCATATCACTCGTATGGACCTAGCAACTGGGACATCCAGCTTGGCGATTATAACGGTGTCAGCATGTTGCGATTTTTTTGGCGAGCGGTACTACTTTTTTAAACTCGTTTATAGAGGCGGCTAGAGGTTTCCGCGTCCCGTAGGGTCGGTGGCCCCGCGATCTGGCTCCAGGAGCTAAATTACATAATGTATAGGTGTTGTTTGGAGCATGCAACAAGTAGATATGTGTCGGCGGGCTAACTGTCAATGTGGAGTACAGTAAGCTCGCTGCCCGCGGCCCCCATTAATTCGAGCCGCTGATGTCACTTATCTCTCCGCTCTCCTATCTAGGCCCTATGGCCGCCAATTTTTTGCACATAGTATCTTAATGTAAATTTGATAACCGGCGCACGTCTCTAATTACCACTTGTTTAAATACTAAGTGATGCAAATCTAGGTTCGTTTACAGCAACTGTTCACGAATTTAAATTTTAGTCCTTCCATTGATATAACCTTGTAATTTTTATGTTTGTGAATTGTTCCTATTCATAGTTCTGTTCCAGTAACAGTAATCTGTACAACCATGGTATAGTGATAATAATTATTTGCAGCACGGTCACTGACATTAGCACCAACGATGGACCAGCAATTCTGCTTGCGCTGGAATAACCACCCGAACAACCTGACTGATGTGCTAGCGAGCCTGCTACAAAGAGAGGCTTTGTGCGATGTCACCATTGCATGTGATGGGGAACAAGTCAAGGTACTTATTACTTCATCTTTCTCACCTATTCATAAGGTAGCCTATAAGTTCTAGGATCATTATTTTAAAATGTAATTCTCTACCTCAATGAGATAGCTGTAAAACTACCGCTGTCCTTGAGTCCTGATTTTCATAAGTATTTACATTGAAATGTGTGACTAAAAAGATCTAGTCACATGATTCAATTGTTTTAAAAAGTTAACTTATTACAATCTCCTTAGTAATGTTATGTCACAGTAGGAAATGTATATAAATATTGATATTCTGTTTGTTGCACTCACATGCAACAGTTTATTATTATGCCACAACAAAATGCATTAAATAGTAAACAAACATGAGTAATACACTTGTGTGTTGTTACCTATTGTTGACAATGCTTTTGGAATGATTTCTTGCAGCTAATTTTCTCTTTCATAGTTACAAAAAATATCTGTTTCTTTTAAATTAATACAGCTTCTAATGTTATTTTTGGAGATTTTTGCACCATAGTTCTGTCTTTTGTTCTTTTTTATATCTTTCTTGATAAAGGATTGGCCTCTGAATATTCCAGGGCTTTAATTTGTACTCTGAGCATTTCAGGGCTTTAAATAAAGTTAGTCTAGAGTTGCAAATGCCTGGGTATATTAGTATTTTATTCAGAATTATTGCAAATGATTAATTAATTCCAAGGATAGTAATTAAAGTGTCTAATGATATGTGCCTAAACAGCTAGATAGAGTAAGATAAGAACACAAAATCTTGATTGTCATTACAGTCAAATTGCTACCTTAGGCCGTCAAGTCAAGGTAGTCTTCATTGTAGATATTTAAATATTTGCTAATTTTGCAAGGTTATTCTTTCCTAATTTGGTTTTTTAAAACAGAATCCCTATATATTTTAAAATATAAATAAGACCTGTTTCTGACTAAATAGAAAATGATGAAGCATGTAAAACCATTTTTAACATTTGACTAACTAAATTATTTTGTATGTTGTATAGGTATGTTAATGTATATAATGATGACCCTACTAGATACAACAAATTATTTACATGACACTAAGTATTTCCTGTATTTTGGGTGGCTTTAGTTCAGTGTACAAACTGCCCTTAAAATTGATAAGCAGGAATAGTAATAACAATTGTAATAAGATAGATCTAAAGGTCAATAACACGTGGACTAGCAACTTCCTTTATAAGCCATTAAAATTCAACAATTAACTATAAAAGCTAAAGTTTATGCTAATAAAATGCAATTTGTTTGTTAGGTTGAAAGGAGTCTGCAGAAGATCTGCATGTTTTTTAACTTTCTAATTTTTCAATTTTGTTGTTAAGCAGGTTTTAGGGACAAGAATGTTCTAGACATTCTAGATGCTAGCATTAACAGTAAATGTGTGGTTAGCTAGCTCACTAATTCAGATTTTTTATAAAGGAATGTTTCAACAAACAAACCTTGGCACTGTTTTAGATTAAAAATATATTCTGCACCAAAACTCAAATGATAAAATATTGTTAATCGTTTTCTTAAGAATAAATTTAAACAGTAGACTTTCAGCAAAAGCCTAAATGTTAGTACAGTTTCGCGTTCTCAAAGATTGAGGGTACAGTCAGCAACAAAAGTTGGTTAACTCTTCAGTTTCTGTAATAACAAAACAGAAATATTTTAAAAAAACGGATCGAACGTAACTAGAGTATGCAATGCCGCAAAATATTTTTTAACCCCGTGGGATCCAAATGTTTGCGGGAAAGATCGTGAATAAATCATCTTTGAATACAAGTTTTTTTTTTTTTATAGAGATCTCTAATTAATACAGTAAGGAAATAACATTAACAATACCTACTTATTATTTATTTTTTAAATGCGCAAACAAGTTTGGGTGTTCGTGGCTTATCCACAAAACGGGTCCTGATAAAACGCTCGTTTTGCTTTCTCGAGGCGAATTGGGGGTTAAGCCTTATATTGCACTCGACCTTACAATCATCTCTCTGCATGACAAAACTTAAAGATTTAGAAAGAAGAAAAAGATTGAGGATGTGAGCAGTTTACAAACTGGTGAAGCTCAGTTTATTTTGTCCTGAAATGTCTATAAGTGCTGAACATTACTAGCCTATAACGCTCCCACTGCTGGGACACAGGCCTGGAGCGTCTGTGAGAGGAAGCAGACCATAATCCACCACGCGGGTCCAGTGCGGGTTGGTTATCAATGCTGTATCTAACTCCAAATAAGCAAAATCACAAATTGCTGGATCTCGCTTAATTTATCTGCGGGATCCTGGTATCTGGGCATTGCAATCCCTCGATGTAATATTCAAATAATACAAGCACCTATTATAAAAGCTGCGTTAGGTGTTTTTTTTTTTTTTACTTTTACAAAAAATAAAAAAACCAACCTTCTGACTGCGAGTTCGACACTCGCGCCCATTTTTTGTATCTTGATAGTGAAGGGCAGAAAGATGATGAATGCCGCATCTTGATAAACGGCTATGAAAATATTGTGACATTTTAAGATTCCACAGTAAAACAAAAATCCGATATTAATCAATTTTCTTTTTTACCCCTTTGCATCCGACTACGAAGTCAGAAGCTTTGCTGCGGCAGCAAAGACAGGGTTATCTTTTTCACGTATATCTATGTCTTTGTAAGTAACTAGGTGGGATTCGTTATACCCTCGGCTGCATGGATTTTAACACATGAGGTGGACATCGACTCATCTAGGTCGTGAGATGATTATAGACTAGGTTTTGTTTTTATACTATCAAAATGGCGGTTTTAAAACGTTCAAAATTTTGTAAATATAAAAAATTGTAAAATGGTCCACAGATGGCCATCATGTTACAATTTTTTATATTTACAAAATTTTGGACCAAAATAAAGGGGTTGTAGAGACGATTCCAAAAATATAACATACTAAAAAGTAGAAAAATGAGAAAACCCCTCCGCAACTAAAAAAATCAAAACAAAATCACTTTTCAAGCAGTTAGATGCAGTTGGTGGCATCTAATCTGAGCTAGAACTAAAGTAACTGTTGGGTTTTTTGAATTAGGTATGCAATTTTTTAAAAAATATTTATTAAGAACGCTTTTGTGTTCTTTAACAGAAATATAAAAAAAAAATATTCCAAAAGCTACAGCCATAAAAGTACGGCTGTAGCTTTTAGAATGTTTATTTTTATTAAAACTTTTTAGAGAAATTATGTCTAAAATTCTGAGTATCAGCCCTTTGTCTACTCGGCGACTGCACCAATAACCATCCTACCCTTATCCCAATTTATATTGGGTCACTAAGATACGTTTTTTCTCCACCATCCATCTTTATCAGTCGCGACAACTCAGCGTTTACTTCCTTCTTAACTGTGTCATCTTTCACATAAATTGCCCTCGCAAATGACGACTGACGAATATACTATATCTATTTGTTTTATTCGAAATCTCCATATGAACTGAATAGTATTCTTTTACGTGCTACTGAATCTTAGTACTTGCAAGAATACAATGCTCTTTATTAAAAGCCGTCTTCTTAAATCCTACTAATATTATAAACGTGAAAGTTTGTATGGTTGGATGGATGTTTGTTACTCTTTCACGCAGAAACTACTGAACGGATTTGGATGAAATTTGGCACACAGATGGTTTAAAACCAGTATTAACATATAGGATACTTTTTATCCCGATATTCCCACGGGATCTAAACTTATGCGAGTGAAACCGTGGGACGCAGCTAGTAAGGAAATAAAATAAATATCATCAAGCTGGGATTTGGTTGTCGGTGGACAAACAAGTGCTAACTGCATCATTCTTTTTAAAGTCGTTAAGTTTGATAAATGCCGCCTAAATTATCGGCCGTGACATAATACAGGCATATAGATGGACGGACATACAGCAGTCTCACCACTGAGTTCCTTTAAACCTTTTTGGTACGGCCACAACAGTAAATTTTACCGTTCCTCGCTGGAAACAGTAGAATATACGTATATCTTCTGAAATCCAGCACGATTTCTGTTAAATGTATAAACAGTTGTTATTATGTGTAGCATTACGTTATTTACATAGTAATTATATTGTAAAATACATTTTAGTGACCAATTGTAAGACTGATATAATTTTTCCGTCTATAAGGCATTGAGAAATCAGCGCTGCACGCTGCCAACAACGAAATATCTTAACTGATACATTCACAGAGCTGTTTTTATTGGAGGCTTAAAAATAATATGATTTTCGTGCTGGATAGCGGATTAAAATAAATTAAATGTGGCGTTAGTCCATAGGAGACAGGACTAGTAAACCTGCTGCCTACACAGTTTAGCCTGATACCGCTATCGGCTTCACCACTATCTTAGACTCAACGTGTTACAAATACACGATGCTAGATAGAACATTCCTTTGCTAATACTGATGAAGTAGGTACCTATGCATGTGTAAATCACGTGCATAAAAATAGGTCATAACCAAGAAGTACACTGATCAGGTATTATCTAGGACGATCTTAGTAAGTCACGAACATAAAATAAAGCTTAGAGTGAAAGTTAGTTTTTTTATGATAAACGTACTGCAAAAGGAAAGTTCGATACCATTCAATTTTAATTGACCAGCCCCCTTGAGTTAGAACTTTTCGATTATAAAACAGATCGATATCAAATCATTCGCATAGTAAATAGCTTATATTTTACCATGACAATGACTTCTCATTCGTACGGTGTGACTACGACTTTCTTACATGTTGCCTACGTATAAGACGCACCGTCTCTCGGTCTGTCTGTCCGTTATTGCACTTACAACTCAATATCCACGTACGGTATTCGATTTACGCGATTTTTGTTCTAGTTTAGAAATATTTTCTCTGGCTAGGTTTAAGTGCAAATTAGTCCACGCCGAGTGAACAAGACACTGCTTGTTTATGATGATTGAGAAATTTATTATTGACAATATAATATGCTACTAAACTCTAACACGTACATTACCTTTAACAATCGACCTAAAAATAAGTTACCGTCTAGGTTCCGAACACATTTGAGAAGTGGCTAATCGCTTGACATCCTACCCGAAGGCCATGGAGTAGTTCCTCCAAGCACGGCCAAAAATATTGTTTGATTGTACAAATATTTTAGAGATTCTGAATAGGAATTTTGTTTTAAGGAATTAATCCCGCTGCTGTTAATATACATATAACGTCTTATATGTATATTAACAGCAGCGGGATTAATTAGCTGTGATATTATTTGACATAGGAGTATGTCAAATAATATTACATTGATGGTGTGTATGTGTAATTTCACATTGATGGAATGTGTCGTCTTAGCGTCTATAAGGAGTTATAGACGACACATTCATTCACAAATTATTTAATAACTAGCCTATTCCGTTGGCGGCCGCGCACGTGTATTTTGTCGCTAAATAACCTATGTCCTTTCCCAGGGTTCAGTGTCCCTTTATCAAATTTCATCAAAATCGGTCTAGCCGTTTCGGAGATTACGAAACAGACAGACAAAAATTATAAAAAATGTGTTTTTTTTTTTAGTTTTAGGTACCGTATATACTTTCATAATAATATGCATTTAGTAAAAAGCTTTTATTTTGACATTACAACCAGAGACTTCCAATTTTTAATTTTTATTTGTATTGATTAAAAATAATGTATTCTTAAGGCGACGTCTCAAAACATTTGCATTCAATACAGTTCACAGGAAACCTCATGTTTTGTCATTCTTATTTAATTAAGTATTACTTTTGTCTTTACGAAATTAGTCAAAAAGAACTAAGTCTGATTGTATCAGTTGATAGCAGTTTTATAACCTACATTTATAGTTAACACGCTTGTGTACCTTCGTACGCACTTATATTGTTTGCGTTTATTCCTAATTATCTAGATATAAAGGCACGAACTCACCTCGTTACAGCCACGTTAAACCTTGAGATATTCAATCATTTACTTACCCCAAAAGAAATGGGAAAGGCTTTGCTAGCTTCATAATGAGTAGATATGAACATACAATAATTCAAAATAGAAAATAATATGTATGCCTTACAAAGGCCCGTAGGTACCTAAATATTAACGACTTGTGTCTGAAAACCTAGTCCATGAAAAACCATTTACTACCTAATTGTAATAACAATAGGTCTGCCAAAATGGCAGTTATGCACTGTTTCTTTAAAATGCTAACAGAATCGTAAAGACCTTCACATAGCTCTGCATCATTTCTTTTGTTTAAATTACACATGCTATTTTTAAAGAAAACTTGTGAAAATATGTGTTTTTTTGTATTGTTTCAGGCACACCAGACGATACTCTCCGCATGTTCCCCATATTTTGAAAGTATATTCCTACAGAACCATCATCCACATCCGATAATATTCCTCAAAGATGTACGATTCTCAGAAATGAAATCACTTTTGGATTTCATGTACAAGGTATTAACCTAGACTAAAATAAAATTTATTATGAGTCAAGTGCCAGAAAAAAGTATATTGTTAATTATGTTCGTTATTTCAGGGAGAAGTGAATGTTGGCCAAAATATGCTACCGATGTTCCTAAAAACTGCTGAAAGCTTACAAGTTAGAGGTTTGACAGAAAATAATACATTGAATCCTAAGGTGAGCATTGAATATTTACAGTTAATCTTGCATTAAATCACTTACAGGAAAGGGTTTGTATATTTCAGTTGATTATCTGGTAGAAATGTCTATGCCTGTGGATGGTATATAGCAGTCCATAGACATTTACTGTTTACGTATCCTAACTTATTTAGATAGAATCGGTTTTACCGCTCTTTAGGAATGGCGGGTATTCCTAGAGAGCGGTAAAACCGATTCTGTCTCTAAGCCTGCGCTCAGCGTTCAGATATAAGATATTGAACAAAACAACATTATCAATAATCACAACGAAACCTTGAAAACGACGGCAACCGGGCTTAAATCAATATTTTATGAAGTAAATGCCAGCTTTCAAGTTTTATTTTTTGTTTTACCAGGACCCTATGAATGATTCCGATTCCGACTCCAATGTAAGTCCTTTCGCCTAAAGTGCGACACGAATAAATTGATAGTCCCATTAGATTTCTCTTCTACGTTGCCTACTAACGATAGAGAACTTCATACAGAAACTGTCGCTTCATATAATATAGATATAATATTTTAAATGATTTTGGATATATCTTATCATTAAAGTATTTGGTATATACCTGTAGACGTTACCTACAAACTTCTCTTCGATGTCTGTTTAGGCTTTAAAGTAGCACGCATATTATACAGTTTATTAGTTATCGTATCGCTTGTTAGCCTTGAAAATTTTGATAGAGCAGTAGTTTGAAAACATAATAGACCTTTGAATTAAACATTTTAATTATAGCACTAAAGAACCAATGTAGAGATAAGCTTTTGGTGGTCTAGATATTCAGTATTAACAGCGTTTGGTACATTCATAAGATAGTCCTAATTCAAAATTAAAGCGATGACGTCACAAAACCGTTACTCTACACAAGGAAATAAAAAGATATGCATCCATAAACGCATCAACTCGATAAAAACCGTTGTAATATGGACGCTGTTGTGAGATTTAGTGTTGTAGGGTGTAATTTGTAAAGATAATCAACACTTATACGGACCTTACGTATAATGTTAGAAATAAGCCCTGGGTTTCATTTTTGATTTTTTTTTCGTCTATATTTAAATATGTTTGCATTATTAATAGTTGAGATTCGTTCGAGTTAATAACTTGGATCTCAATCTCGTAAAAGCGTTACTTCTATCTTTAAAACGATAATGATTACTAATATTCGATGTTTAAACCAACTTCCTAACTTTGACGTCATATGGAGTATTCTTTTACATTCTCAGTCGGAGGATCGGTCAACTCCGTCAGTGAGTGCGGAGAACCTTTCCCGTTCGGAGTCGTTCGCCACGCCTCCGGCCGCGCATTGCGCACCGCCCACGCCGCACACGCCGCTAACGGCCGCGCCGCCCGCGCATCCCTCTCACCCCTCGCATGCAATCCCGCCGGAGAAGAGACGCAGAAAGAACTCCACAGTACCACGAGACGATGTCGACCTTTCGTACAGGCACTATGAGGTAAGACGGACTGTTAGTCTGATTATATTGCTAGAAAAGCGAACATAAACCTTTTATACGCGTGATAATAAAGATTTGTTTCTTCCACTCTTCTTGTGTCTTACCTGTTATGAACGAAATCTTTAATGTAAGTGACAATGAACCGGTAGTAATTAGTGTTATTGTGAAGGGTCACGTGAAGTCGGCGAAGTGCGGGTCGACGGGGTCGGGCTCGGAGCCGTCCACGCCGCCGCCCGCGCACACGCCGCACCGCGCGGTGGCGCGCTCGCCCGCGCACACGCCGGCGCCGCACGTGAAGCAGGAGCCCGACTCGCCCTACGCGCACGCGCCGCACGCGCCGCACGCGCAGCACGTGCCCAGCCTCCACCCGCCGCCGCCCTTCGACCAGACGCACCTCCAGGTAAACACTAACTATTTTTCTCATCAAAACCGTCGATAGAGGCTCTACGTTTTCATTATGTCTAACTTTCTGCACGATGCGGTAGATAGAAGTTCTTTTCCTTAATGAGGATGATCTTTTTCTTCTGTTATTTTGATATTTTTTCCGAACGATACGCGGATCTGTCAACAGGAAGGAAGGGATCTGCCTGAATAAAATATAACATCACAAATTTTAAAGCAGAGCCTTTCCTTCTTTGTTGGCAGAGTTCTGGCTGGGTTCGCGCAGCTGACCCGGAGGAATCTAACCGCCAGTATTTGGATCTAAGCTTTAAACGGCCCGATGGCAACATTCTCGCGTCGATCCTCGCTCTACCGCCCCAACAGATTACCGTGCCTCCGAAAACTACGCGACGATCTCCTGTAAATTCTAAAAAGAGCGGGAAATTCCGCCTTAGTTGGTTAACACTGTACCCGTGGTTGCAATATGACAAAACTCACAACATTATGTACTGTACTTACTGTAGAAGATGGTCACACGAGCTGACAGTCAATAGGACATCATTCGTAGAAGGCAATTCGAACTTTAGGCTAGAAATAGTGAATCATCACGATAAATGCAAAGCTCATAAATTCTGTCGAGATCGTGAACACTCCAATAATATAAATGTACTATCAAGTAGTGAGACGCCTGGCGACGAAATAGTAAATTAAAAGCTAGTAAATCATGTCAGAAGGTGCTTGCTAAATGAGCATGTCATACTTGTATAATAACTGAAACAGAAAAACATTGAACCAATGCAATAATTTTTTAAATATTTATATAATCTATTTACTTTAGAATTTTGTTGAATGAGCAACATATTCCAGCACTCAGACGCTGATGCAAAACCTTTAAATTGATATATTCTCTAGTTTTATTGGAACATTGTTCACAGTAATGTAAGACTGATGCTGAAAATTTATTCCACCTCGCGCCAGTTTTGATAAATATTGTATTCGTTTAATACAACCGTTGTGATATGATTTGTTTGCATTTCCATAGTTGCATAGATATAATAATTAATAGAAAACACCTAAAACGGTCAAACCAAATTTATTGAATTGCATGTAAAAAATATTTTATGTTACCTAAATAGATAGTAGGATACCTAAGGCAGGATTCTTGCTGTTTCATTAGATTTCGATGTAAATATTTTAAAATTAAAATTATGTGAAAATTAAATTATATTATTTGGATCCGTTTTATTTATTTTGTTACATCCAAAGAATAATATTTACTAAAGGAACTATTTCAAAAACCTAATTCCTCATTTTCGCAGTTACATGAATTATAATTTACGCAAAGATCTTTAAAAATGAAATATTTGCTAACATTGTTTATTAATAATGTTAATAAAATAGTTATATAAAATTATTGCTGATTTTCCAGGGTATGGGAGTAACGGAAATGGCATCAATACTGACTCAGCAAAGCCTTAGCAATGAGTGCAACGACAACGAACCAATGTTGCAACCACACCCAGACCAGACAGACACCATAGACGGTGAGTTTTTTTTTCTTTTACACCACAACCATCAACAAACCTTTGAATCAAGCCAAGCATTTCTGAATTTGAACAGTAAATTGACGAGAATAAAGCTGGCAAACGTCTTAGTTTTGTTGGTGACCATAATAATTATACTGTGTGCTGTACCTAAGAATCATTGTCAAATGTTAACATTTTAACAATAACAAGTTACCAAATATTAAAAGCGCGACCCAATGATTTTCATAAACCTGTATTTTAATATTTTCATTATAACTGTTTCATATGCTAACAATTGACAAAAGATTAATATTGCCTGTGTTTACGTCGTTTGAAGCTTTTACTTTTTTTTTACCCATTGATTTTGCTTTATGTAACTATTAACTATACAAGTCTAGAGATTTCAACCCATTCCTTAAATTATTCTGGGTTAGGATCTGTGGACTTGGTCACTAAAAGATGCATGTGATAACACCCGCAGCATTTCACTCATTGTTGCTTACCATTCCATTGTTAATTTGCACTAACCATAGACGCTTTTTTATATCTTTCAACTTAGTATGGTATGCTTTTAAATATTTTCTGTTATTTTTTACGAAGAAAACGGTGTCATAAGATTTCTATTCGATAAAGATTTGGCGCCCCCGAGGGTCATAGGTCGTGCAATATTTACACTATTTAACAATTAGTTAAGTCTCCAATTAAGATGATTACCGTAACTAATATTATGTATTTGTAATTTTTAAGCAAATTATTACTGATGTTAACCCCAGTGGGTGATATAACTATAGACTAAATTAGCATTAGGGTTGCATGTAACAAAAGGGACTTGGAATGATTTAGGGAAGGTAATGGAAGAGTGTTTGATGCTTTAAGTTAAACTTGTGCCAGTGAAAGAATAAGCATGCCACTTTATTATACCAGCAGTGAAGATATTACGTATCTTACAGGTGAAAATAATGGCGTTGATGAAAATAAAAAACCATGGGAACCGTTTACAAATAAACTAGCGAGTGTTGAAAACATTGTCAAGTCATTTGGTTTGGCACTAAGCAACAAACCGTTCAGTGTTCCCGAATCTTGTAATATTTGCGGAAAACTAGTTAATAATTTAAAAAAGCATATGAAGTCGCACAATCCCGAGCAGCACAAGTGCCCCATGTGCCCTATCACGCTCACTCGAGCCGATAACCTAAAGAGACACCTTCGCATGAAGCATTGTTCTGTTTTAAGTTCTGATAACTTGTCCAATATACAGAAGAAATGCCAACTAAGTTAAAGTTATTAAGTTTAGCTAGCCTACTAAGAATCAATGAATCTCATTGCTTACTAATTTCACAAATTGTTAGTATATTTATATTGCAATCTAACGAGTGAGTGGGCAGCATACATTTTGTGATCATAGTTTTATTCTTCAATCTTCATTCCGGGATTAACTTTTAATTGTTAACATAACCTATCTTGCCTATTAACTTTCTTACTAATCAACTACAGTAACACAATGCGCTTATTTGACATTTTGTAACTAGAATTAAGGTGTGGTGTGATTTCTTTTTAAGTTCATCATTTTCACTATTATTGTTCAAACAAAATTCTAATTTCATTTTATTTCTAATTAGCGTTATACAGACATAAAATTCCATGAAGATGTTAAGCTTTAAAAAAATAATAATTTTGAAATATGAAAAAAACGCCTTTCCTGAAATTAATGAAATGTTCAACACAGCACATACTCATTTAAAGTTCCTCTACGATTCAATGTGACGATTTAGATTAGTTTCCCTTGCATTGCTCATAAAAAAAGTGTTGAACATAATGCCAGGAAATTCCCTTGCATTGCTCATAAAAAAAGTGTTGAACATAATGCCTGGAAATTGCAAAAAATATTAAGGATGCAGTATCTCTCAAATAAATAACTTTTTTCGTAGCTCATTAAATAACATCATTTTATGTATAGTGATAAAGTTCCATCGTGTTCAAACAACCTCATGTGTTAACATTGTATGTCACTATTTATTTCAGTATTAGAATTAAAGTTAGGACCAAAAATTGTTTTGCTGTCAATGAGGATAAGGTTTTGTGTAATTGATAGTTTCAACTCAACTGATCGGCCTCTTATAAAAAGCATATGTTTTTTTTTTCTTTTAATGGTATCTGGAAGGATAATATTTTCTATTTCATGCAATTTCATACGTTTTAAAATCAATGAAATGAATATAATGATAATTATAAGAAATATTTGAGATCTTTTCTTAGCAGAACGCACAAAATTGTCGCGTACTAGTTAAGACTTACATTTTGTGGTCTCGGTCGTCTAAATAATCTAAAAGATTGCAGATCAATTGAGGTGCCTTATAAATCAATTTCGAACCAAAAGTTTGTACAAACTTATATGATCTCTTGTTGTTCCTTGTAGTATTATGAAATGATATCAGTTACAATTGCTGATGTCCAAGACTGACTCTTATGTGATTTAGGAACATATTTCTTAATTTTAATTTATTTCCCATTTACTTCGATTCAATTCGTATGTAAGTCTATCGTTATTGTGTGTTTGTTGCAAATATATTCCTTTATTTATACCACTTTTCTTTTCATTTCATCCTCTATCCATGCTTTCTTTATATATAGCAGACCTATTTCTCTCTATAAATCGCCTTCTGCATTACAGGCTTGGTGACAGTAATTAACAAATTTTCATGCAAACGTAACACTGACAATAACAAACACCATTTCTTCAGTATCATTGATTCATTTATGCATGGATCTCCATTGAATATTACTATTTTGTTACAAATAAATAATTACAGAAGTTTTGTTTTCAATTTTATTAAATATTATTAACGCTTTTATACTATAATAGTTCTAGGAAAGGCATAGTACAGCGTTAACAGTTACTATTAAGGCTTAAATAGTGCTAAAATACTGTAAACATTGTTTGAATCAATTCTTGTTTTTGCAAAATGTTTTAAACTCGTTTATTATTATCAAAACTTTATTGTGAACCTCGGAATAACCCGCATCACGTAGCTAATGCCCCAGTTCCATCGGTCACTCAACAGTGCAATCCCTACATAGTAGTCCTCGTTACGTGGTGACAGAGGGGCACGCGTGGCAGCTGGCACTGCGGCATTCGGCCGCGTGACGTGACAGAGTAGAGGCGAGGTGTTGAGTGTGGGAGTGACGGATCGCTGGTTGCAGGCTCGAAGGGCTGGCACATGCGGCTGACGTTCGAGCGCGTGGCGGGCGCGCTGAACCTGCACCGGTGCAAGCTGTGCGGCAAGGTGGTGACGCACATCCGCAACCACTATCACGTGCACTTCCCGGGGCGGTTCGAGTGCCCGCTGTGCCGCGCCACGTACACGCGCTCCGACAACCTGCGCACGCACTGCAAGTTCAAACACCCCGCGTACAACCCCGACACGCGCAAGTTCGAGCCGCCCGCGCCGCCCGCGCCCGCGCCGCCGCACGCGCCGCTGTACGCCAACCCGCTGGACGCGGGCTTCGATTGATTGTCCATGTACTGGCTCGGCCTCGACGCTCTGTGAGCGCCCTCGCCCGAGCCAGCTCAGACTCTGTCGTTGTTGATGTGTCAAAATTTTAACGGACCGTCTCGCGTCGAAACCGCTTCCTATTTAGGATTAAGCTGAAGTGCTATTACTTAAACGGGCCTTTCTTAATGTAGCCCGCACACGGCGGGCGACTCGTTTTAGTACGTCTCGGTTGTGCGTTTGACTTGCCCCAGTGTGATCTTGTATAAGATTCCTCGTCTGGAATGTACCTATGTCGATGTTACTGAAATAATGACTCGAAGCGTATGTAGTAGGTAAGCAAATTTTTTTCTATACCAATCGCTATACGGGAACGGGCAAAAGCAATAATATGATGTTAATTTTACTATTACCATATTATTTTTTATATTGTATCGATAGGAACCTTAAGATATTAAGAATATACATTATATCGAGTAGCGGTGCGACCGCGAAGTGATGCTGGCTATTAGCGGTGGCCCAGGTACGGGCCCACACTTTCTTGTTATATTTATTCATTAGATAGGAAATTATGAGTTTCCTGTAGCTAATTGTATTTATGTTATTGAATCCTGTGGGTGGTATGGAACGACATCAGAAGGATATTTGGGGACTGGCAAGAGATTGTGATTAGTCGTTGGTCAACGACGTATAAATATTGACTGAATCTCAGTGTAGATGCATTTGTAACTCTATGAGGCCTTTGCAAGATGGATAATTATTAAGGATTTGTGATGTATTAAAGGATAGCGCCTAAGGAAACATACGAAAAGATTTTTATACTAGACTAGTTGATCTATTTACGGAGATTGTTTTTTTTACTTAGATATATTCTATTGTCTGATTTAATATACTTTTATATTTATATAACTGCATATATAATATGATTTATTAGTGTTGTTTGTTTTTAATCGATTCATCATGTAGTAACATTGATTTCGTTTATATTGAGTTGACGGTTAAAAGTAATCGAGTTGAGATGTTAACATGTTTTATTATTTTATCGTTGGTAGGTGTTTAGTTGTGGTACCGGCGACGCCGCTGCCGGCCCGCCCGACCGGCCGTCGCCCACTCGTGTGATCGGTGCTTGGGGTCAAAGACCTCTTTCAATCAATTAATATAAGTTAGGACGGAACGTTTGGAGGTTGCGCATTTAGTAACTAATATTGGCATTCTACGATTGGGACTAACCTAGCGTTTATGTATGTATTTTTCAATTAAGATTTAAGATTGTTACATTTTTAGCTAAACACTTTAGAGTGGTACGGTAACTGAAATGTGATAAAAAGGAATGGTGCTAGAACCAAGAGTGTTAACACGCTACGATTCGACTCCTATTATAATATTATTAATGTTTTAATGATTAGTTACTTTGCATTAAATGTAAGGCATCTAGCATCCAGTTGAGGTCGCATCTGTCTGGTCAACGGGTAAATAATGCATGGATCGTTACACGCCTAGAGATTACAGTATCACTCGAGATTTTACCTTAATTTTTTCAGAGATCTTCAAGTTTACTAGTACATAAATATATAATGATAAGACACCATTTACATAATATATGAATCTGATCCTTGCCTACCAAATATAAAACGTTCATTGATGGAGTTAGGAATTTATCACATCCAAATAGTGAATCCATGATCGTTTCCATAACTTAAGTTGTGGCGTTAGTGCTGTTTAGTAGCTGTGAACATGCAATTCCACTTGTGCAATTTTTTGAAAATAGTCATAACTTATAGCTAGATTATACAATTGACTATTGAATATAGGGGCCCACTCGATATATAAGCACGAAGCTCATGCGTCCCTGTATATATATGAAGTCACCAAACATTTCTTCCATAAAGATTTTATATTTACTTTAAGGATATCAAAGATTTTTATACCTACTGTTCATAGTAATGTGGGCGCTTATTATTTGATAGCATTTCATACTCAGTGCAATATTACTAGTTATTTAATTACGTAACCAAACTAAATGATATTTTAAAAGTATATAATTAATATCATTGAAGAGAGTAACTACCTATTTGTATTTACATAAGTGACTACTCCTAATTTCTATTTCTACTTAGTGAACCGCAGTTTGGGTTACGGTGATGTACAGGTTTTATAGCTGGTAATATTAATAATTAGCTTGTTTACCTCTGCCAATCGTAATAGTTGTGTACTATTTAATAATTTATTGTCGCGCAAGTTGTCGTCTATTGTTGAGATAGATCATAGCTATCCGTCACGGCCGTCACGGGTCCCATTGCCAGCGAGTCGAGGATGTGCTGATCTCCCAGTCTGCGCACGCGTTAAACGCTTCATCTAATCATGAATGCATTTTTATATTACTATCACTCGAGACCAATTTTTAATATTGAATTTGCTATAGCAAATTGATTGATTAGTAACATAGAATATTATTTTAGATATTTTAGGTTAGGATACTATGATAGTGTCTGGCCAGAATATTTTGGAGAATCACACCGTTTGGCTCAGAAAATATCTACCTTTGATCTCTTTTCAGCTTTCAAAAAGTATGCAACTTAATAATTGTAATGGTGACCACATTCGGACTTAATGAAAGCTAACTTTATGCCATATGGAATTTTATACATAAGGTTAACGAATTACTAAATTTAGTCTTATGAAATTGAGGTCTTGTAGACCTAGTCACTTATTTGGCCAATCTATTGAATATTCCAATTTATTGTATATTAAAATTTACATTTGTATCACAAGGATGTGATCTTATCATTTGAATCAATGGAGTGCAGGACGAGCTCTAAGGTTATTTTCAGGATAGCAATGGTCTAGTTATGTTTATTTTGTTTCTTCTTTATAACATTAGCAAATTTGTTATAGTGTCGTATATCACAATAGTGTAATACTAATAGGGAGGGGGTGTCAAATCGTGTACCTCACAGCTGACGAATAGTCTTGTTATATTATTACATGAAATTTTATGAACGATTTGTTGTTTATGAATATTTTGTTTTGATGTCTTGGTTTGATGCCTCCGTTAAAAGTTTAATTTAAATAATTTTGTTTTATGCAAGCAGTTAATGCAATTTTTTTTTTCACATTGTTTGATGTTATGTAATGCAATTTTAACATGTTGCAAACTCCTGCATTTATCTGTTGTATTTATTACTAATTTTTACATTAAATTGTGGTATGTTACAAATCCGTGTAGTTTCAGTTGTGCGTTTCACATGCTCCACACCCACCCGCAAAGTATAGCGTTTATACTGTACAAACCCTAAAGCAAGGCCAGATTTACATTCTGTAAATACAATGGCCCATCGTCAAAAGATGACGACAACACTCTTACCGAGTCTCACCGAACTCGTGCTGTGTTGAGTGTGAGAGCGGAGACAGTGCAGTTCGGCCAGGCGTGATGCGCGTTCGCGGGTTGTTGTTCGCAGAGCGCGCGCACGTGCCGGCCGCGCCGCCCTACTCGTACCACAGCATGTTCGTGGCCGTGGCCGAGAGCGCGGCGCTGTGGCGCTGCAAGTCGTGCGGCAAGGAGGTGTCCAACCGCTGGCACCACTTCCACTCGCACACGGCGCAGCGCTCGCCCTGCCCGTACTGCCCCGCCACCTACAGCCGCATCGACACGCTGCGCTCGCACTTGCGGCTCAAGCATGCCGCGCTGCTGCTCAAACACTAAGTATCGACACGCACACAAACGCCCCCGACCCCTGCTCATACCATCTGAGCAGGACTTCTTTATTTCTTGTTAAATGTGAGTAGTCTTTAGTTACACTGACGTGCTTCACGCATGATTTAGTAAGTAATTATAATATTTAATGTGTTTTACCGCACGTTTTCGTGCGTTATATTTATATTGTTCTCTATGAGTAAGATATTGAATTTTGTTACAACTAATTTTAACTAACAGGGTAAATTAAACAGTAAGATACTGGAAAGCTCTTATCTAATGATTTTAGGCTCAGTTTATTCAACGGATATTTAATTTCTAAACCTTGAGCTAAAATAGATGTATAATTTTCATTATTATATACCATGGAGAAGCAAGTTGTTAAGATACCTTTAATTTTTTTCTTTACAATTTGTAGTAACTAGCTAAATTCCCCACGCCTTCAATGTTAACTTCGTATTTATAGTGTGTAGGTAAGTGTACAAGGTGAAACATTTATTTGCAAGTAATTTTAATGGAATGAAGACTGAAAAGAAAACAACTTGTGATTGACTTTAAGATGGAGACGGCATGGTCTGAATGTAAATAATTTGTAAATTAATAAATAATAATCATCAAAATTTTAGGTAGAGATATATCTTGGAACTTAATGCGTGTTCAAAATTCAAATTAACATAAAAAAAACACGATCTTAAAGTAGTCCTATGTATTTATAAATGATATTTTTGTATAAATATTGTCTGCGGTATCGCATAACTCTAAGGGTATTAGGTGTTTACTCTTGACTTGTTAACATTGCAAGTATATCAACATTCCAGAATATAAAGGTAACATGTAAAATGTTTTTAATTGGTACGTACGCATTTGCTATTTTCAATCAGATTTTCTGACTTTTGGAATCTACTGATAATAATAGTTGATAATTATATAATTCGGAACTGCTTAGGATCCCGCTTTAAAAAATAATGTAGATATTATCCATGCTGAATGTTGTGACCTTTGGCTCATTAGGGAAAAGAAAACTTGTTTGATTGTTTCATGAATCGAAAAACTATTGTAAATTTTTCTCTTTAAACTAAGTGTCGTACTTTGAGACAGAAATGTGAATTTAGCACATCGTTTAATTGTCTAAGTAAGTATCTAGCTTTTATCGGTCCAATATATATGTATTAGCATTCATAATAATAGAATTGTATGTCATATTGATGTAGGTACAGAATGATATTTCATTGAATCTCATCTCAAATTTCAGTAATTCATTGATCAGTATTATATCTATAAATCAATATTCATAGGTAGTCATTAATTGATGTCGTAAGTCCCAATCTAAGAATGTAGGTTAGTTAAACGTAGCATTGTGGAGTCATCTGTTATAAAGTGCTTGGCTAGTCACACCCACTTTTCTAGTTAATATTTTTATTGTTGAAATGTGTTGTTCCTTTTTTGTTATTGTTTTATTATCGTAGTTTTAAATATATTTCGTTCTGATTGTGCAATATTTTGCAGCTGCCGTAATCATAATGTTTAGGGTTCTACAAGTAAAGTGTTTATTAACTTTACTTGTATGATTATAAAAAATATTCACTTATTTAATGCTCTAAATAAATACATCACTTCAATCTGGTGTTTCTTTTGACTTATAATAATAAAACAAACTTGATTTTTAGTTTATAAAATAATTTTATTGCACAGTTCAATAATTATCATGTTAATGGCAAAACATACAAAAGGTGTGATTTATTTACACATTGCACAAATATCACTATGAGTATTCATCTATAAATACTTGCATTACCAACAATTAAGTTACTTGACTCAAAGTCAATCCTAACATACACATACATTCAAACTGAATTAAACATGGCAACATATGGCAAGTTTAATTCTCTAATACTAATTATAATTTATGAGAGAAGTATACAGTGATAATGGCAAAACATTACATACAATTAATCTGCATTCACATAATATCTGGCAACACAGTCGATCATATCTTACCCTTGTTATTCGCACTGAAGCAACTACTCAGACTAAGTATGAAGTTCCATCAACTTATCACAGGTTAATATTTAACTTCACACCAACTTTTGCATTTACGGGATTGTCTTTCACAAGTTGACTCACATTTAGCAAGAGAAAAAAAATGAGTACGTCAGTTGTCTTTTTTAGGATGAAGAGTTCCAGCTGGAAAGTACATGGTGTGTCTAAATGATTTAAATTCGTCTGAGATATTGCATAAAACACGTCAAACAATGGCTTGTTTGCTGGGTGTGTCATGACCATCCGAACAGATTCAGGGCAGTTTAGGTACATGCCTCATGCATATTAATTCCTACTTTAAATTAAATTAAATTTAAATACTGCAGTTTCACTAAAACGGGATTTCCCGTTGATATCTCAATGACACATTTCTTTGTATCTTTTACTTTGCATATTTAGAATAATGCCACAGACAGGCCCATCTTATTTGACAAAATGGAAGGTCGCAGCTGTTCTGTGTAGTAAATAAAACTGCCAGCAGTATCAATATGATGGAATATACGTTAAAAAAACGATTGTAAATCTTTTTTCTTGCATTATAATTATGTAGGTATGTTGCTAGTCATCCTGTAGCCTTTCCACCTTGCCGCTCTCGCCGGGTGATCCCACTACGACGCTAGCCTCACTGACTGCGCTCTCTCCTTCCTTTTCCGTGCTATTATCCTCTTGTTCTCTAGAATCTTCCTTTTCAGAGGAACCTTCATCGGAATCGTCTGATTCCTCTTCATCCGAGTCCACCTTTTCAGAAGCGCTCTGCTTATTTTTGTTCTTTTTAAATTCCTCCTCCATTTCTTTGAATTTTAATGTCAGGTATCTGGAATAAAATAAAAAAGTAGGTAGGTACAGTACTGTTATTATTTACACTACCTAACTCCCTAAAAATGAAAATGAAACTTTCTTCATCAGGTAGGTACCTACTTAATTTGCCTCATCCTATTTAAACTTGCCTACACACATTTTGAAGTATCTGATACATTACCTAAACACAAGGCAGGAATATGCAGCGATAAAAACTGAAAATGGAGTACGTAAGTATGGGTAAGCTGGAAGTGATATTAAAGTTAAGACAGTAGGTACCTAGGTAGATACTTGATAACAAAGTGTATTAGTCAAAAAGTTTATGGAGGATCCTTCACACCTACACATTTAGTATATTCAACTCTGAAAAAGTATAGAGCTACAAGGTTCTTAAGGCGCGTGCCCAAAATGGGAACTAACGCCGGCATCTTGTTTTTAATAGTAGGTATTCATGAAACAATTGATAATAAAAAGATAGAGATTTGAATTGCATAAAATGATTTGTTTTCCAAAAGCGCCCGCTGTCAACGTTCGAGCGCGAAAAGATCCTTGTAGCAGTGTACTTCGATCGACCAAACCATCTTCCTTGGTGGTAAAACAACAGTGGCACTTACTTATCAACTAGTGGCCCGCTGTAATCCTCAGGGAACTTAGGCGAGTGCGGCAGAATGTACTTGTAGAGGCTCTCGTTGAGTACGTAGAGTTGAGTAGTGGATGCGCATTTCACGTTGAACCACCAGTCACAGGTCAGACCCGCCTGGGAGAATATTGTCCCATTCGGGCACAGGAAGGAAGCCTGACCGCCGTTGAGGTCACAGTAATGCCATACCTATAAAAACAATTGCCATCTTTAATTTTTTAAATTCTTCCGAAAAGCAAGATAACTAGAAGGCTAATTCCCATAAAAAAAAATACTTCGCAATCTCATCTCGGCGAAAACCCATGTCATAAATGTAGGTAAATTAGAGGTATTTTTGACAGATTGAGACAGATCAGACTGGATGTTCTTAAAATTACGAGGATCGCCCCTGAGATTTCATAACTTAAAGAACATTTCTAGACGTAGGGTAAAGCTCTAAAACGTCGCCGAGCAGTGAAAACCTCGTGATTGCAATAAGCCAGACGTCAAGAGTGAGCCCATTGTCAATAAAAAAAAAAAAGCCTTATTTTACAGGGTAAGAAACAAAATGTTCTTCGAGGTTCATTATCATCAACAGGCAGTACAAAGCATCTTAGAGCGAAGCACGTTTGTTCTAAATACCTATGCATTACGAGATTATCTACACAACAAGTAATGAAAAAGAATTTAATTTTCTTTACGAGGGTTTCACTGCACGGCGACGAAAAGAGAAACAGTTTTAATTTTTGGAAGGTCGTAGTTCTACTGCACTTCGCATGCAAAGCCACGATTAATTAGAAATTTAATTGAGGTAGGCAGTTGTTAACATTTTATCACCTGAATTAAATAATTTAAACTCGGTCAGGGTCAATTATGTCCTATCTAAGAGAGCCGAATGATCTGTAACTCAGGACCCTCCTATCTCAGACACCTTTCTCTATTTAAAAGATTGTGCATTATATTAATCAGTGCCTGTAATATGATCTTTAGATAAATTAAGATTTATGATTATTAGGCACCTACCGATATTTGTATAGGTATAAATAATAATAATATCCCTGGACATTTCACACAGCGCCATCTAGCCCCAAGCTAAGCAACCTAATGCTTGTGTTATGGTAACAAGATGGCTGATAAACTACTTATATATTTTTTTTTTTTTTTTTGTATATACATACATATTATAGATAGAAAAACACCCAGACTCGGAACGAATACATGTAGGTCATACAAATATTTGTTCCGTGCGGGAATCGAACCCGCGACACGCAGCGCAGCAGTCAATCGCTTAACCACTGCGCCAACCGTGTCGTCAAAATAAATATAATGTGTATGGCATGCATACACATGGTACATTTACATTGGTACCTTCAGGTCTAAAGTCCTACAGTTTTCTCTTAGATTATAAGAAAGGTAAGTACTTACTACCCACTTACATTATGAGAAAGAGATTAAAATAAAACATAATATAACTCTTACAAAAAATGAGGGTAGGTAGCTATAGTCAACAACGCTACAGCAACACCGACAACGTCTATGACAAAAGCCTTTACTGTTACGAAATAAAGGCGCTGTTGCCACTGGCGTGTAGTTGACTGTGCTATGACCTCTGCTACCTACGTCCTTCGGGAGACTTAATGTTTTGTGAAAATATGTATCCAACGGAAATATCTTGAGTACCATAATATCATGCCTGTTCCTATGTGATATTATGTTAGTTAAGACATTTCATAAGGGGCAAACGGAATTGTAGGTAGGTACACTCATATTTCGTCAGTTGCGTTATAAGACAGTACATGGAGGTAAAATGGAGGATAGGGAGCTGAGCCAGGAGCCTCTTGCCATTGCCTGGGTCCAAATCCATTTTCCAAAGTGCTTCTACGAATTTCCTCATGGAAGTCCAATAGCCAAACGAAACCAGGATCTCGCGCTTAGAAGTCGCGCTAGCAACCACTAGACCCGGCGGGCGAGGCAGTCTTAACTAACATCCCGTATGGACATTTACTTTATATCAACTGTCCATTTTGGGAGACATCCTCTAGCTGAGCAATTACCACAAATGCAATATGCATAGACAGACGCCGACAGTTGGCCGACCTACTTTCCCTTTGTAACACCGATTTTTTGTACTTAAACATTCTTATGTGTTGCAAATTACCTGACAGCGGGTATCAGGATCAGCGAAGAAGCCTTTATACCGCTGAGTCTTGCAGTCGAAGCTGGTGGATGGGATTGTGGTGAGGATGGGGTAGTCCAAGCCCGGCCGGCCAGGAGTCCCACCTTCGTCGTCTGATGCTTGCACTAAGGGGAAATGTTGGCTGGTACCACCGCCAGGTGTTATATCTGTAAGTACTTATTCAATTATTTCCTTATGGGGACAGCATGCTACGTTAACACGAAATAAAGTCTCATGGCGATTTTTTTCGCAGTGGGTCAGTCGTGTCTAATGTCACCAACCTTAAAAGTGATGTGTAGGTAGATATGTATATGTTTAACCTTTATATAATAATATGCATTAGGATATGAAGTCGAAACATTCGTGTTAGTTTTTTTTCTTCAAAGTTTAGATAAGCTATACCTATCTACCTAAGTGCGAATTTTCTTTTTTTTTTTGTTCTCTGGATCTCGTTTCGAAACCTAGATTCGGGAAAAAATATCAAGATCTTTTTTTTTATTCATGTTGTTTTGAAATCTCTACAGCCGATGGATTCTTTAAAAATCTCACCGTGAAAAGTTAGGTGAAGCGAGCTTAGAGTGAGCTGTTAGCATTAGTTGGAATGATAGCTCACTCCACGCTCACTTCACCTAAGTTTTAACGGTGAGATGGTTACAGGTTCGCACTGCTGTTCCTAATCATTGTTGTTATTAATGTACCTACAGATAGACGCCAGCACATCAAGCTACTACAATTTGTCAAATTTCTTTAATAGATTTTCTACTTTATGTTTAAAGGTAAAAGGTTGATTGGGAAATGTGACAGTTTCGGGTAGCTTGATGTGCTGGCGTCTGTACAAGCTGTGTGCCCGATGGGATTTCCCATCGGCAAAACTACGAAGTTCCTTACAAACTTTCATCCCGTATTTAACCCCACAAGACCATGAATTTTCAAAAATCCTATACCTTGTTATATAAGGAGCTCTTGTGCATTTCATGCTTCTAGTCCCAGCGGTTTAGGCTGTGCGTGGTCTGTCAGTGAAGTTAAAATGTTTATTTAGAAAATATACTTACATACATAGTTCAGCTAGGTACAGTTGTGAAGAGTCGAAACCGGATTTAGATTTGGAAAGCCATTTTTTTTGTAGTGTAGATGTACGAGTATCGACTGATATTAAGATTGAGATTCTCATGGCTCTCTGATTCAAACAATCCGCCCCCTGTGATACTGACAGTGCGACCTCGATTGTTGAGTTGTGCATTTAAAAACTTACCATCAAGATGTTGGGAAGGAGGGTTCACGGGCGCAAGGTACGGTTCTGCTGTCAACTCATCGTCAGGCACATGTTCCTCACGCTCAGGATCCAGCTGAGCGTCTATTTCTGGTTTTGCTATAACTTTTACTGCTGCTACAAATGGTTTTGGAGTACTTAAGATTGGGGCTGCTAAGTTGTTGTTTTGTTGCGGAACAGCTTTCAACACATTTAAAACTTGTAGTAATGTTCTTATTGACGAACCCACGTTTTCTTTCGTGATGGGCTTAGGAATAGACTTGTTCAGTTGAAGCGAATTCAGTAATGATGCCAGCGGTATTGTGTTTGAAGTTTCTTGTGGAACTTTGGCTGAGGGCTCATCCACTACATGCTGATAATATTGGGGTTTGAATTCCTCATAGTTCACTGGTGCAGACTGGACATGCGATTCCTGTTGTTTTTGCTGTTCAAAATTGGAATCAGATTCTGGTAGACTTGTTGAATAAATCGTAGCATCGTTAGAATATTGAGGTGAATTGAATATTGGTGTAAATCCACTTTGTATGACCGGTTGGGCCAACGAGTGTAGAGGACGTTGTTTTTCGTAGTAACTTTCAGAAACGATCGCAGGCTGCTTCCTTATATTGGCTTGTTGAACATCAACATTGTCGTAAATGTAATGAGGTCGAGCCGGTCGTGGCTTTATATAAACTTGCTCTTTTGGAATTAACACAGATACTGGTACTGGTATTGGTTTCTTTGTTATGTCATACACGTTTTCGTTTTCGGAAACTTTAAAGGGAGGTGTTTGCTCATAGGGAACCAATTTATATTTCGGTTTTTCCGACAAGTAATATCGAATGTTTGGCGAGTCCTCGTTATATAAATTCAAATAAGGCTTCCGGATTGGAGCGACAAAAGGTATTTCTGGAGATTTTGGTTTTTGCTTATGGACCACTCTGCCAGTGTTGTAATCATTGTGTACCAGAACGTTATACTCCGACAGTAAAGGGTTATAATTTTGAGACACTTTGCCTTGGGTTTGATATATAGGCACACCACCTTTATAGTATATCTTTGTTGGGTTTGCGGATGCAATATTATGCTGAGTCAATCTGTTTCCTTGATATCTAGGTATATTTCTGTTTGAGTAGATAATTTTCTTTGGCTCTCTGTGATTGGCGTGACTTCCTCCTCCTGTCTCAATTATTTCTGCTTTTTCTACTTCGACTTCCCTTATATTGTCCGTTGTCGGTGTTGCTAAGTCGTTGGCATAGTAAAATGTCATATATGGTATCAGTCTTCTGTACCTTTCATTGATAGATAGCTTTGTAGAATTATTATTATTATTTTTTCGCTTCTTTCCACGACTCGCTCTTACAGTCGTCTCTTCGACTTGAGATTCCATTGGTACGAAACCATCCTGCACATCATCTACTGCAATCATTCCTCCCAACATTTTAATTTCAGGACTATTCCCATTTGGTGTAATTGTGATTGATGTGACAAAGGCAGGTATAACTGAAACAATGAAAACATGTTTAGGTATTATTCACACTGCAACATACTCATTAACATACCTTAATACACGTTACATTAGTCGGTTGTATGACTGTTAGAACAATTTCCCAAGCACAGCAAGACAATGCCCACTTCTAGGTCAAGTTGGCTTTTCAACTTGACATTGTACCGAATATTGTGATTCAGTAAGCGTTTGCTCACTAGAGATTGCAAAAAAAAAAAACAAACTTACTAAGATATTACGGTCATCTCTAGGTCACTTAATCATTAGACATGAATTGAATGTATTTATGAGATTATAATCCTCACATTTTATGGCCTAGTAATCGTCGTGAGTCAATGATAGAAAATAAATCATTTATCAAAATCAATTAATAGACCAGTACCTATTGCGTAGGTAATTGACTTGCAGATATTTCAAACCGAGGCAGATAGCGATAGGTCATCCTTATTAGGTTTGGTGAGTTGATTAGGCATTATGTTCTACATATCGAGTAATATACCTACGTTATTTCATTCAACGATAGATCATGCTATAATGAAGTTACATAAGTAGCCCAGTTTGAGTAGCCGAGTTTGTAACCAATTATTTGTTTTATGTTTATTTGTATGTCATGTACTTAATATGTAACACCGAAATACTTGACGCACCCACCTGCTCATCAGTTGCACATACGAAATCTCAGCGAGCCTCATCATCATCACTTTCATAATTATAATCATTGTGAAACAATCGTCTAATTGAGTCTGACCATCATATTAATCAGTATAAAATTGACCTATTTAACCAACGAGGTCTTTACTAGCTTATACCGAACCGAATCAACTTATTATAATATCGAAACACATTTTACTTTCACCAGCTGGATTCCTGTTGCGTTGGTCTGTAAGCGCTCAATAAATA
Organism: Apamea sordens; assembly: GCA_945859715.1. Taxonomy (NCBI): domain Eukaryota; kingdom Metazoa; phylum Arthropoda; class Insecta; order Lepidoptera; family Noctuidae; genus Apamea; species Apamea sordens. The sequence goes on along the minus strand of OX243996.1, from coordinate 12,600,958 downwards.
TTGCTAGGTCTCTCGTACCTTCGGTCGGACTCGCGAATACCTTGTGCGTGTTATGAAATTCGCACTAGTTTAGCCAATTGTGTTTTAGGAGATAGGTATTTAGCTAGTTAGTATGTTGTGCATTTCACAATATTAACGGTGATGCTGATAGGCTTCCTATTCGTTTTTTTTAAAGAAAGCATAAAAGGACATGGACTCATAAAAGTCCCTATATTAATATAGGAAACAGTAGACTTTGTTGAGTTACTTTTGTATCTGTTCCGAGTCTGGGTGTTTTTCTATCTATAATATGTATGTATTTACAACAAAAAAAAAATGTATATAAGTAGTTTATCAGCCATCTTGTTACCATAACACAAGCATTAGATTGCTTAGCTTGGGACTAGATGGCGCTGTGTGAAATGTCCAGGGATATTATTATTATTATTATTATATTACTTTTTGACTGTTTTTTTTTTGTGATTTCATGTGTCATCATCAGGTTTTCGGTATCATAAACACTTTTTATATCAACAATTGTTGGTATACGAGGAGACGAAGTAGATGAAAGACGAGTGCTACTTAAATTTTCTTATCGTACTTAAGAATTTCTTTTAACTAGGTGCAATTTGTTGCATTTGGTAGATATTTATATCTTTTTTGTGCCTATATATAATCGCCCTTGGTTTATTTTTGCATTGCTATCTCGCAATTGGGTAATTCTCTACGGTTGTTAGATATCATGTTTGTTTTTATGACGCCGACAATATTTTTTACCATCAAATAGGTATCAATCACAGCAACTACGAGACCCGACATCCGTCACAAACAATGACAGAATTTAAATATCTAAATGTAAATAACTAGCTACTAAGCTTTGTCCTAAGGTCTCACAATAAGTACTTAAGTATACCTACAGCTGTTATGCAACTGCCAAACTGTTTAAAAATTATTACCTCAAAAATCACCTCATCACTAAGTATTTTATAAAATATTTCTAATTGCGCAATGTGCTATGGTCTTCCCTCTTCTTCTCCATGATAAATGTTCGCTTTCACACGCACTGACCCTTTCATAATCATAATTTAAGTCCAAAACATAATAGTTGATGATACAATCTCTCTTTAATTAATAGCAACGATTGCGCTACACGTACGTAATCAATACCAATATTTATGGGCTATTAAATCACAGTCGAGCATGTTATTCCATCATTTGGAGTCTAATGCAAGATGGATCGTTTTTATGGAGAGGCGAAGTCGTATACAACGGTAATCGAGAAACGTGACCAAAGAGATCATTCTCAGTCGCAAGCTCAACTGAAGGCAATTAATTATAATATCGTCACGCTCAATATTTCTATGTTAAAATAGATAAACATAGGTAGGTAGGTACATACATAAGCGGTGGTAGGTTTGTTTTGGCTAAGTGCTTGGCTAAAGGGTGCAGCTTAAATTCATGATCAATAATGATTAAATTGCCACAGTAAGTTGCTCTGTGTGTTAGTATTTGTACCTATTACTAGACTTATTTTTTGTTTTGCAGATTTTTGCACATACCCTATCCTCCAAACATATTTTTTATTTTAAAAGAGCTTTCCAGTCGCTTCTTCACACATGATTTGTATACTCAACTAAATAACGCTTTGAAATAAATATCTAGAAAATCAAGCCTAGGAACACGTGCGAGCATTTAAAAGCCTGTTCCTATTAATGTCAATGTAAGAACTTGAAAATTATATAACGTAGGTACCTCGGTAACGTAATACCTACCTCTCTAAATGTACCATGAGCTAACACCCGATGTCACTCTTTCAAAAATACCTTGCATAAACTTAATTAAAATATCTAATAACAATGGCTTAATGATGCAAAAGTAAATACTTATAGATTTGTAAATTCACAAGCAGAGGTAGCTTGACTAGAACTAGTAAAATATACTTGATATTTTATTAATCCTAGTCCTACAACAGATTGTGTGCAAAGCGACAACGAAATAAATGGTAGGTAAGCATTTTAGAAAGGCAGGATCGTTCGTGTGTCGAATACGGGTAGAGCCTTGGAGAAGTGACTGGCTCTGCACACGGAGATCCGTATCCTGACTGCGAGACTGCGACTCACTCACACCACACTGATCTAGAGATACAGTTAATCTAATATATTCAACAAATTATTTTAATTAGAACTAGTCCATACTAGTTTCTATTTGCCTTATCTTCAAAGGTACCATCATTTAGCAGCAGGCTGGTGCTAATGAGCAAGGAAAGAAGATTAACCTGCCTAGATAATACATGGTAGGTTCCTACGAAACGGTATGCCTATAGGTAGATAGTTAGCCTCACTATTAATTTATGCATAAATTAAAGGGCGAAAACATTCGATTTTCCAGTTCTATTGCTGCCAATTAGCTTAAATTATAAGTGGTTACATCGAGTAACGCTCGTACCTTGACCTGCAGATAATGATATCGTCCTGCTGACTTTTAGACCATTCATGCCGATAGAATATAATAGAACCACTGTTGAACTGCCAACACTACGTTTCAAACATTCAGCTGCACGAAAACGCCCTTTACCTGTGTGCAGTCTGAAATATCGAAAAGTTACTTAGTAGGTACCTACCTACTTAATCTGTGTTTACTTATCGATTGTCAAGCGAAGTAATAACTAGGTAGGTACTAAACTAAACTTATAACATTTAATTAATATTATAGAGGTAAAATTGTTTGTATGAGGTTTGTATAATCTCTGGAAGTAAGTACCTACTGATCAGATTTGAAAAATATATAACTACACTGTTGTCAAGTGCTATAGGATTATAATCAGCCTATAATGTTCCCACTGCTGGGACAGAGGCCTCCTCTCGGTAAGAGGGAGTGGGCCGCAATCCACCACAGCGGACCCAGTGCGGTTGGTAGATATTGTCACATGTCTTCGAAGGTTTGGTTCTAGGACATGCCGCTTTCCTTACGATATTTTCCTTCGCCGTTTTGAGAGCAACCATACGATGTTTTATGGTATTATTGACGTCTACGTGGACGGAAGCCGCGGGCAGAAACTAGTTTATTAGAATAGGGCTATAACGTTACCAACGTAAAGGTTGAAAAATATTAAGTTCGCCATTTGATACCTTTTATATGTCCGTTGTTAATTTAACACCTGAACAGGATATTAATTTACATACCTATATGACAGATACAGGACAATCAATCTGCTGCATAACGTCAATATCACCGTTTGGTTTCATGAACGTGAGATCAAATGAAATAAACACGATATTAGATCTGCTTAGTCATACCTATACCGCATTTTGCACGACGCTAATGCACAAAAGTGAGTGTAATTTTTGTGTTGTGAATGGCAGTATTAAGGGCATTCGGGTTGGTCAGTGGTGTCAGCGAAGGTCATTATTATTATTCTATAGATAATAAAAATAATTTACCCGACGCGGATTATACTTTTACTTCCTATGTTTACTGAAGCTAATCAGTAAAGGTTTCTTGTGGTCTATACTAACTACAAAAACGCAACTGCTTACATAAAAACCGGCCAAGTGCGAGTCGGACTCGCCCATGAAGGGTTCCGTTTTACGATTTATTACGTATTAAAAAAATACTACTCACTAGATCTCGTTCAAACCAATTTTCGGTGGAAGTTTATATGGTAATGTACATCATATATTTTTTTAAGTTTTATCATTCTCTTATTTTAGAAGTTACAGGGGGGGGGGGGGACACACATTTTACCACTTTGGACGTGTCTCTCGCGCAAACTATTCAGTTTAGAATAAAATGATATTAGAAACCTCAATATCATTTTTGAAGACCTATCCATAGATATCCCACACGTATGGGTTTGATGAAAAAAAAAATTTTGAGTTTCAGTTCTAAGTATGGGGACCCCCAAAATTTATTGTTTTTTTTCTATTTTTGTGTGAAAATCTTAATGCGGTTTACAGAATACATCTACTTACCAAGTTTAAACAGTATAGCTCTTATAGTTTCGGAAAAAAGCGGCTGTGACATACGGACGGACAGACAGACAGACAGACAGACAGACAGACAGACCGACAGACAGACAGACAGACAGACAGACATGACGAATCCATAAGGGTTCCGTTGCCATTTGGCTACGGAACCCTAAAAAGTTGTAAATAAATGTGTTAATTAATATTGAGGCACAGAAATATAGATCAAGGAAGCCAACAGAAGATCCTTCAGCTCGGTAACTCAACCGAGGCTGTCAGGTTTCACTAAGATAAATCGTGATCTTTGATTCATTTGTCAAATAATGCACTCTGTAATGATCAGTCATTGCTTCAATTAGTCACGATTGTATGCGCCGGCGTAGATAATCATTTTGCATCATTAGACTTAGGTAGACCGATACTAAATGTGTGAACTGTTGCTTTGTTTTGTTCTGATTTATTAGACAACTTTACTTCATAATAGATAGTAGGTTCTTCTTCTTTTGGTGTGATAAAAAGATAAGCCTGTCGGCTTGGTTGATAGCCCAGGGTGTGCCGAACACACCTAAGTATCGTCACCAACTCAATTGGGAAGAAACAAGTCAGTTGCCGTACGTTTATTGAATTTCCACACTGTCCGCCATGAGCACCGCCATAGAGAATAAAACTAAAACCTCAGTGGGCGCTCTCACCACGGCCACGTAGTCATCATCATCGTTTCAGCCGAAAGAAGTCCACTGCTGGACATAGGCCTCGTCCAACCACCTCCACTTCGACCGGTTCTGTGCTTCTCGCACCCAGTGGATTCCTGCGGCCTTCACCGGGATACTTCCGGTACGCGGTTGCCACTCCGGAACCTTTCGGCCTCATCGGCCATCTGTTTTGCGCCTAACACTACGTAGGTATGTGGTAGAACCTAATAGTCGACGATGTAGGATATGCAATGCTATGCTTGATTAGCTTTATTATAAAGCCTCTATGTCTAATAGCGAATCTGGTTATGGTGTTCAGTTCTACCATAAAACCTTGTAGGAAAAGAACTAATAAGTCCAAGGTTTCTGTGCATTAAAACCATATCACGTGGCAGCGTGGCAGTGTCTTATTATTGTGTAAAAAATAAAGTTGTCTGCAGATAGCCGGGCCCTCGGTCACGCTGCGTAAACGCACGCACGACAGACCGTGCACAATGCGCACGTCCCTCAAATTAGACGTTTTAAACTCTTTGGAGACATCAAGATAATACCATGAGTCGGTGCCTATGTCCTATACACAATTTTATATTACGTACTTACTTCCCAACGGAAAAAAAACATTTGTTAGATGCCTACATGTAGGCTCACTGCAGGGACCACCGTAGACCGCATTGCTCAGGTGTATGAGATAGAGCTGAACGTCAGCTTCGTTAACCTGACATTAAAAAGGCCAGTTAACATGTTCCTGGAAGGATTTGAGGGAAACTATTGTCCAGAAGAGGGAGTATAGGCTAACAAAAAAAAAAAACATATTCATATCAAACACATCCACTTAAAAACACACAACACACCACAAAGTGGATAAGTCTTCGATTGGCTATTTGGCTTCAATGAAAGCAAGAATACCGACAGAATGATGCTGCACAAAAATAATCTATTATAAGATACTAACGCAGTGAGCAGCCACTCAAAATATATATATTGATTGGCAAAGTAGATCATGCAAGTGGAGTTAAGAAGCGGTAGCGATAAATGCAGACAGCATTGACGCCATTGTTGATCAAGCGAAATTGGCTTGTTCATTCCAAAGCTACCTTTAACCGACTTAACACGGAAATGCCACATCCGATAAAGTGAAGCTTTTTATTATTCTTATCCGCAAAATAACTTTCGCTGGAGCGAGTTTTGACAACATATTGTATTGATTTCCATCCGTTTGTCGTTTCATCGTGCTTTAGGAAATGTATGAGTATGACGCGATCGTTCACGACTCCGAGATGTTGAATGCGTGATCAGGCGCACTTTCACTTAATTTTTTTTTAACCGGCCAAGTGCGAGTTGGACTCGCGCACTTAGGGTTCCGTACCAATAAATAATTGTTATGATTTTATTTTTAATATTTTACATGTTTACTTATGATTTCGTTATTTTTGTACGAAGTTTTCCAAGTAAGCGCATTTTACAAGTTAGGCCTCTATAACTCCCGAAGTAACAAAGTTATCTAAGCCGTTATAGTTTTCCTTCAAAGTTCATCAATTGGACTACCATCATAATTTTTTTCAGATTTTTCGAGCGAGCCGTTTAGCTTTTAGCGGGGACGCCCTATTTTAACAAAAAATTGCGTTTTAAAGTTGAATATCTCGCAAACAGCTAGCAACCTCTCAATGTTTTTAAAATACCTATCTAATATTACACCACACTATTGGGTAGATGCGAGAAAAAAAAATCATCCCCGCTTTACGTGTAGGGCAGGTACCACAAAAAAAATATTTTTCATGATTTTATTTTAGCACTTTGTCGACGTGGTAAATACACATATCCGTGCAAAGTTTCATCTTTCTAGCACTAACCGTTTGGAACGTAAGCCAAGGACGGACGGACGGACGGACATGGCGAAACTATATAGGTAGGTACCCTAAAAACCCCTACTTCTTGTCTGACCAAGCGTACTGTGGGTTCCGTTGTCAGGTAGTAGATACGCTTTGGCTAATATGCGTAACGGCCGGGCCGGGAAAACTGCTTATGGAACCCTAAAAAGAAAACTATCGAGATATTTTACTTTGATAATACGCATATTTATAGCAATTGGTAAAAGCTCAATTGTCTGCTTACGTCATCTTCAATTGTTATTAATAAGGTAGAGTAGGTAGGTCTTAATATACTATTGTCTTGGTAGCGTTTTCATTATTTTACCAGAGAAGTAAATAGGTACGCATAGTCTGTACACAATGCAGATCCGGTCGTTAGGTGCAAATTATGACAGTTATACAAGCTCTCTAACTCAAAATTGGCGTGATCCAAAGTCATCCTCGTGTCACGTTATTTACCATAAACAAAAACCCAAAGCTCGAGAAAGTACGTTATTAAGGTGAAAGCGAAACTCGACCACAGAGCACGGGACAGACGCCAAAAGTTATTACATAAAACGCGTCTTGTTTACCGATTAGGTGAGATTGTGTGGTGGACACAACGACCCGCTAGCCGCAACAGCCGTGTCACATACACCATGACCAACGCGACCGTAATAATAGTACTATAATGGCCTTAGATCACAGGCCTTAAGCACTGCATGACAATAAAGATTTCTCGCGGTGCGACTTCATTAACAAGAATGTTTATTCCGTAAAGACTGAGTTCAAAATCGCGTTGATAGAATAACTAACCGAATCTATCACTATTATAACTAACCACAAGGTTGTTGTTATTTTAAGAACATCCGCATTTATTGTTTTCCCCACATTTCAATGAAATTACAAATCTTTGTTTATAACTCAGCTTAGTAATTAGGTTTTCTTTGAGATAGACACTGGCGCTGATTCCCTTGTTCACAAACTAAACTAAATTTAAGTTCTGTGCATCTTTTTCTTTCTATTTCATTAAGAAATGGACAGAAGATAAAATATTAGTTTAGTCCTGTCAAATTAAGATAAGTACTTCATAGACAGACTAGACGTGATTAAAAACATGGCTACTAAAAATACGTCAATTTACGTCAGGCGCTGACTAATTTGACAGGACTAAACTAATATTTATCTTCTGTCCTTTTCTAAATTAAATAGAAAGAAATATATGCATTAAACTTAAATTTAGTTTGTGAACAAGAGAATCAGCGCCTCTATCTATGCTCTATTTTTTTATTCGCTAGCTAGACCACAATGACAGGTGCGTTCGACCTTTTTACAAGCTCGATCGAAGCTGTCATTTTAGTCAGCAAATTAAAAATAGAGTTTAGGTATTATGGGAAGTCTTTCTAACAGTTTTCATTAAAAAATAATGAAAACAGTAATCCTCACAAAGAAAGTAACCCTCGCCACGGAAAAATTTCACCAATAAACATTTATTGTAACTGGCTAACTGTGGTCTCTCTAACGACTCCTTTCCCGTTTTAACGCTCATTATATTGAACAGAAGAGCCTATCTTCAGCCAACCAACAGAATACAAGATTAGGTAGTAACAAGTAACAATGCATGTTAGATATTTTACAAACATCATTGTTGGAGAAGTAGTCAACGTCTGCAAGTGACAAACAATCGTTTCTCTTCCACATTACTTATTCTGAAGCAATGTGAAAGAAACCATTACTATTTACTTACATATTTATTATCATACAAATATTGAAACGACCTTCTTTACAAAATAACCCTACCGTACGGTATTGTTTATGTAGATACAACATAGTTATGCAGTCCTCTTCATCGTATCCGGTGACAACCCAAACTACTTAAGTACTTTTCCTGAGATATTTTTGTGAGCTCTACCGTATTATATTGTATACTAGCTTCCGCCCGCGGCTTCGCCCGCGTGTTATGTCGATAAAAAGTAGCCTGTGTCCTTCCCTGAGGTTCAAAGTATTCCCATACCAAATTTCATCAAAATCGGTCTAGCTATTTCGAAAATTAGCCGGAATAAACAGACAGAAACAAAACAAAAATTTTTTTTTTTTTTTTTTTTTTTCATATGAATTTAATAAAATGCTGTTATTTTGACATTACAAACAGACACTTCAGTTTTATTTATTTGTCTAGATGTAGGTAGCTATTCGGTAACTAGGTCAAGGCCTCAAACCGTTGTGTACAACTTTACGCATCCGATGACGTTCATCTGCAAATTCATATCATGGCCAAACTTACACTACTAATTAATTGATCAGAATAAATATTCTGTCTCACGCTATCCGGATCTTCATTGTTAACTCCGTGAGACCGTTCGTTGCACTTTTTATAGTTAAATGACCTCTGCGTATACTTTTAATAATAGTTAATTGATAGGTGCAAGTGGTCCACAATATGTGGTCGACTGTTTCTTCACCGCTCCCCTATCCATTCCATTGTTTGTTATTCGCATGGTGAAACAGTGCTATTCTTTTAACGGACGCCTGCGAGATAGCATAGGTACCTAGCTATAGTTCCCTTAACAATATTCTGATGGTAAACACCTCATTTGCCAAACTTGGCTACTTTGATTACAAAGGAAACGGACCTATTTATTTGAATAAGGTTGTGACAAACAATTGTCGTGATCGACGGTCCGTGACAGATATGACCTAAGTACCTACGAAGTAATTAAAAAGTCTGTTTTAGATGTCAATATGACAGCTTTTTACTAAATAAAAATACAATGAAAGTATACATATACGGCGCTTACAACAAAAAAAAACAATTGTCTGTCTGTTCGTTCCGGGTAATCTCCGAAACGGCTAGACTGATTTTTATAAAATTTGGTGTGGGGATACTTTGAACCCTGGGAAAGGCTTATCTTTTTATCGACATACCACACGGGCGGAAGCTAGTATTATAATAATAATAATTGATCTAAAATCATTTTTTCAACAAGAATAATTTTGAAGTGACTGAAAATGGCGTCGCTGTAGTTTTTCAGGACTAAATGGCACGCAAATCGGCTTTATATACCTATATGCTCCATATAGGTACCTATTTTATAACATAAGTCTATTACACAGCCATTCGAACTATTCAAATGTCAGCAGAGGTAGTTCCTGCAGCACGCATAATATTTATGAAGCTGCAGAACCACATGCTCAATTCTAACGTCAACTTAATTAATCAAGTTTTAAATAAGGACCGGCATGAAATGTCGTTTATTACGTCCTTATACAGCTTTTTGTAACATTCATTTCATTACGAAATTTGAACAGACCATGATTTTGTAGAAGTAAGTATTGACTGTATTGACATTTTAGACGACAAACTATGTGGGTATCTAACACAGTCTATCACAATAATGTCTTGATTGGATTCTAACAGTATGTGGTCTATCCAAAATTCGAATCACCGAATGAATCAATAGGATTCAATAAGTCCTCGTTGAGTTTTATCATAGATATACTTATACATAGGTATACAGACCACAGGATCGTCACGGTCAACCGATCGACATGCCCTAAATATTCAGAGCATCATGATTCTTGATGATATCGTACCTATACTGCCTCTAGCTACCACCAAAGTATCATAAAGAACAGGTCATTAGACTTCCAACAACACTCGCACAACACAATACGCCACAATTCACCTGGCGGCGCCCATTTCCAGTGCTGAGACAACTTTGACATTTGACCCTCATCTGTTGGCGGTTGCTTCGGGATGTCTCAATCTCAACAATCACAATGGCTCTTAATGTGAACACGACGCCCGCTACACTTACCCACTCATGCTACTAATTAACCGGGTTAATTACGATGTAACAAATAGACGCGTGTCGCGTGCCACACTTAACAGTTCAAGGCAATGTTTGTTTACGTAAACTCGCGAGATACCACGAATGTTGATGTTTCAAATTGGCAACATTTTGGTGTTTTTGAAACCTCCTTTTAGCTAACATTTGCTGCAATCAAGTTCTTCGCACATCTTAGGTGGTTCCATTTTTGTACGTGGTATCGGTGGTATGTCTACACTGTGTTGTGCGAACGATTATATAATACTTATTGACATTAAATAGGTATGCTAATCACTTCGCTGTACCAATTTTTAAGTTGGTACCAATACCTTCCCATTGATAACTATCAGATTATCTAATCATGATAACCAAGCGTCAAAGAAGAGCATAACAAAAATATCTACAATGATTGGAGAATGGTCCTAGAAAAGGTGCGGTTATGTACTTGTGTAGATTCCATGAAATATGACCGGCAAACGTCATTACAAGAAAACGTTCTAACTATGAGTAGGTACCTATAGGAAGGTTCGATCGATACGTGTGAAGGCCTTATTGATTACTGTGGGAACTATGAGATTGCAGACCGCGAACCATTGTGCCTTGTTATCTGTCCATGATATCTATGCGGCAGAATTGCGATGCTTAATTATTATCTAGTAATTAGGTGCACGCAGTTTAAAGCCTATAAATTAAGTTACTTAATAACCCCAGGCCTTATAGGTTAGATACACATTAAATAATAGCTACTAGTTGTTAGTTATTACATAATCCAAGCTATGATTTACTGTGATGTTGAGCATCCGTATCGCAACGGTCTATTGCATTCAGATTATGCGATTGTTTTCAACGCTAAATCCTACTATGTACCTGGTAAAGTTTTGCTAGCTTGACTGCACGTTCCACAGATAAGTACCGTGTGGCCAGTACCATATCTTTTTTACCATAAGAATAACTTTTGAAAATGCTCGAACCACCCGATCGATTCTGTAAAAATCTCACCATGAAAAGAGCTTAGAGTGTGTTGTCAATAATGTCAATCCCTAGCATTAGTTGGAATGACAGCTCACTCCACGCTCACTTCACCTAAATTTCACGGTGAGATGGTTACAGAATCGCACTGCTGATGTAGGTAAAGTTAAAAGTATTTTAAATTAATTAATTTCAATATTTGGTGCTTATGGAACTGGTGGCCTAAGTAATAACGACCGCACGAGTCGATCGAAGGCTTAGCTACGATTGCGGAGGTCAGTCCGTGGATGGGTGACCATCCATTACATACCGAGACTCGTCCGTGCCTCGAAAAGCATGTTAAGCTGTTGGTCCCGGCTATCATACATACGACAGTCGTTACGGTTAGTCAAAAGCCTGAAAGTCTGAGAACCAGTCTTATCAATGAGTATCGTGATATCTACCCAGTAACTGGATTCTGGAGGACAGATAGGGAAAATGGTAGTTAACTGCACCCGGTTATACTGGAAGGTAATCCCAACATAGTTGGGAAAAGGCTCGGCAGATTATGATGATTTGATTGTTATTGACACTAGGCAATTCATGCATAAAATCAGCCAAATTCCCTACGTAGGAAATAAATATCATGTTACTTAAATTATCTGAATAGAACTCAAATCCTTGGATGCATAACTTAGCAGATTACTTAGCTGTGAAGATTCGATTCGAAACGATTGACATGATTTCTCTTTAAAGAGGAAACCTGTACCTAACGACTCGAGAGCGTCATTTTGTTTCACTTTAACTAATTTCTTAGAACACATTAAACTTGTTTATAGCTTGGGTTTTAATTTAAAGAAAATATTAATTATCATAAAAGATATCCATTGCGTAACTAAGAAGATAATAAATAATGATTGTTAATTTTGTTAGCCAATTGAAATACTATCCTGTCCGTATAAAATGTCAACATCGAGTGCTGTATAGTCTTAGTGCTCTTATTTGAAAGCTGGTTCCACTGGACATTTACCTATGCATAATTGACCGGAGGGGCCAACTCCGAAGGGTGTCGTAAGTCGTGTGCAAAGTTTAGTCAAGTGTTCATAAGTCATAACACCGATCTATTTTATTTATTTATTTCGTTACTCACAACTGGTAAGAACGTTATTCAAAACAACGTTTTTCAAACTAAAAAACTACTAAATTTCCATACAGTTTTCATAGATGGACGAAGTGATTCATGAGTTAGGTTTAGGTGTATATCATTAGGCCTTGTGTAAATTGGCTGAAATATGACGATTACTGTTGAAGATTTCGGAAAAAATCATGCCGACTGGGAGCTTTACTGGTGTAAGCTGCGGAAACCAATAGAGTTATATGAAAACAATGTAACTATTACGGAATTATTCCTCTAGGGTACTTTTAATTCGGGTAGTACGTTCCCGTGGGATATCACGTATCACGCGGGCGAAGCCACGGCCAAAAGCTAGTACCTAATAAAGGACGCTTAAAGAAGACTTTATTATTGTATTGTAAGAACCTAACCTTAGCGAATATGGATTTATGCGGTATTAGCCTCGATCATGTTATTGAAGACTATTTTTTCTGCCACTCACTTTGTGGTAAGTAAACAAACACAGCAGACTGCATAAAATAACAATTCGCTGTTTCGACAGCGAAATAGTACCTCTTTAGATAGAAACAGAATTCTCTGTGTTACAGTCCCAACCAAGACACGGAAGTAACAACCAGTCCGTATACCTACAAAATCGTAATCGATTGTAAGTTACGATTTGTGAGTCATTGGAATATAATTGCAGCATTTGAAACGAGAGATTTATATGATACCTTCTTAAATTAGACTGATAGAAAGAAACCATGGGATATTTACTTAATTATGTAATATGTTAAATTTTATGCTTGGCGCGTGACAGCCGCGGCACTATGGTCTGTGGTCACAGTTGAGGTCGCGAGGGTCGCCCGGCCGAGGAAGGTGAAAGCGATCCATCCGTATCTAACACTACACTCGTACACTATAATCTCGCTCCCCTATTACGAATACATGGAAGGCTTCCAATCGATAGTAAAAATTAACGCGGAAGTGACTCAATCATTAATCCAGTTAATTGTGCCAACTGACGCAGGCTGACTTAATATGACGCCTGGCTGTCTTTACAACAAGGCCAACGTTTTGTTCGAAAGTTGGTCACATGCAAAATTTTGGTCAAACATTTGGCCACCTGTGTTTCGGATGATATAATTCACAGAACGGAAGACTACACTATGTTGTTGTTATAAAACAGTATACCTACTTATGCATAGGAACACTGAACAAAAAGGTCTCACTACATGCACCGGAGTTAGTCATATACAAACATTTAGGAGTTAAAAAAAAAACCCTTCCGCTGCCCTATTCACAACAATTCGAAAGGCTGTGGTGCCTAAAATGACACATTTTTCTAATCTGAATTGACCCCGACAGCAAACGGCTGCCGGAAAATAGCCGTCATCTATTTGTTTTAAACTAACAATATTTCCGGAGTTTGGATTTGTCAACAGCTTAAGTACCTACTCCTTCGATAACATTACCTAATTGATGCTCGATTCGGCGCGGAAGCATATCGAATATAGTGAATAGCTGTACTGGTGTATTTTGCATCCTATCTTGGATCGCAGATGCACTGTTATTTTAGTCAGCTATCCACACAACAGGCAATCTTATTTCTTAAATTCACCACGGTTATTACAAGGAACGTTGGAGGAAACTTCCTATTATATACCAATTTCAACAACTCAATGCATAACTTGTAAGTCGGTAGTTATTTTACTGTTTTGGTGCTGAAACCACGGAAGTAATTTTTCACAAAAGTAGAACCTGTTTAATGCGTTGCTCTGACCTGGTTACTTTAAGACAAACAAAAAATGAATTTAAAAATAACCTTGATAATGTACAGTCAAGTTGCCAAAACTTCCGTCAGTTTTCAAATTCTATCCTTTATTTGGTAAGTCAGGAGACACCTTTCGAAGCTACGGCACTGAACAGAAAACTACCGTGGAATGACTTAGGTCAAAATGATGCTATATTATTTTACGCTGCTTAGGCCATCTTAGGCGCTCCTTTGACCAATGTTTAGTTCACATCAACTTAAATCCTTTTATGGTCTAAGTAGCCATTTTATAAAATACTACCTTCTGGCTACGACTTCAAGATTTTTTCATGCGTAATGAAAAAAACTTGTTCCCCCGACCCAACCTGTCGCATCGAATCGTCTGCCCGCGCTACTTTGTTTTCGCTGAGAGCTATTTCTGACTTTTTTCTTTTTGCTCGGCTCCTAAGGGTCCTAGCTAGCGTAAAGTTAAAAAGCCTATAGCCTACCTCGAGAATTGGGCTATCAAGTGTAAAACTATTTTTCAAATCCGACTGGTAGTTCTAGAAATTAGCGCGTTCAAACAAACAAACTCTTTAGCTTTATTATTAGTCAGAATAGGTAGATAAAATCAAGTTTGGTCAGTCTGTGATATTGATAATATAACGCAATATTTAATAGTGAGTCGTTTTAAAGCAGATTGTATCGTGCACTGAGCAAACTAAAATAAAAAATAAACCTTAAGGTGACGAACGTTTTTTACTGTGTCTGCTGTACCTAGAGTTGTGCGGAGCGACCTTTAGAGGCTTACTCAAACTTCCCTGATCCGTTTCGTTAATTCTATACAGGGTCAAATTACATTACCTAGCCAAACTCCGCATATGTGATATGGGTATCGATATCATAATAAAATAAAACGTAACAAAACGATAAAACAAATGATTTGATGATATTTTTTGGGGTTGTAGCGGTATCTACAACGCCACATGCGAACAACGCGTCATACTGACGTCACGCAAATCCTGCATCTCGCAAGCAGAGTTTACCGCGCAACTAGCATACCTACATACAAACTTCCCAACATCAATCGTTGGGCAGTTGCCCGCCAGACACAACACCCGTCTGGTTGGAGAATCCTCCCTTTTCTATGGAGTATGAGTGAACTTTACACCCTGTTCCTCATACCTCTAAAGGGTCAACTGCCGTAGCTAGTGAAATATCAATTAGTATTTAAAGTCAGTTTTCTTTTTTTGTTAACTTCCCAGGATTGATGGGTTGTGCGGTTTCCCAACACGGTAAAACAAAAAAAAACAGATTTTTTTAACTTAAACTTCAAGTAAATACAATACCAGCAGTGGTCGCTAACCCCAAAAAAATTATCATCAAATCATTTTATTTTTACTTTATTTATCTTGTTTAGGTAACGATATTCATCACGTCTGTTTTAAGTTTAAGAGTTTCGCTAACTTATTTAATTTAATTTAACCCTGTATAAAGAAACCGCGTATGATACACATATTTTACTTCCGGCTTTTCAATTAAAATAACGTCTACATGAACTTGTGTTACCTGTTATATACCTATATCCAACTAACTAACCCGGCGAACCTCGTACCGCCTCAGATTATCTTCATTATTTTTCGTGAATTTTTCCAATGGTTTAATAGTTATCCTGCTATTCGGGGCGGAGACAAATCCAACAAATTAAACATCAAAAAAGTCAGTCCAGCCGTTCTCGAGTTGTAAATGGTGTGACTTTGTTTAATTTATATGAGGTGTAATACCAACAATTTAATATCAAACTGCTAATTAATCGCCATGAAATTGAGCTTAACGTCGAACATTAAATTATTAGAGCCACTGCATATAGGTAAGTACGCTCTCGGTCCCTCATTACTTATAATTATTCTGAAGACGCGTTGCGCGACCGTTGCATCAACATTGCATCACAACTAGCTTGTGCATCGCTGCATCCAAATAAAAGAATTTCTTTGAGCAACTCGTAAGTAATACGGATATAAGAATGAAATTGTTTTGGTTTATTTATTGGTTAAATAATATAAATTTTCCTGCTTCCTGAAATAGAAATAAATTTTACAAATTAGCACTTCTTTTAAAAACTCGTCTGATGACATAAAGATTGGAGTAAAGATTGGAAAAAAGTGCCGAATGGTACTAATTATTATAATGCAATCAACATTTTGATTTAATTGTTTCATGTTTACTGAAGGCCAATTCTCGTAATTTAAAACGTTCAAATTCTAGTCACAGTCTCGTGTCTGTTGACGAGAAACAAATGTCAAAAACTTGCCAAATTAGAGGTATTTTTGACAGATTGAAGCTGAGATTCAGACTGTGAACGTTCTTAAAATTAGGAGAATTGTCCCTCTGGACATGAAAATAAACAATTGACGAGCAATTACGATAGCACATTATAAAACGTGTGTTAGTATTCTTCTATACATAGTATAAAACAAAGTCCGTTATCGCGTCCGTCTGCGTGACTGCTTAGATCTTCTTAACTACACAATGGATATTGACGCGGTTTTCACCATCTTTTGGCGCATTAATTCCGAAAGGTTTATGTGTTACTAGCTTCTGCCCGCGGCTTCGCCCGCGTGGGTGTCGGAAATTATCCCACGGGAACGTGCTAACATGATAAAATGTATGTTCTTCCCCAGGATGCCATCTATCTCTATGCCAAAGAAGTTCAGTGGTTTAGGCGTGAAAATGTAACATACAGTTTCAAGTTCAAATCCTCCCCTTAATAACTGAATTACGCCTTTTTGTCCCGTCAGTGGTAAATTTTCGACAACTTTACATACTTATTATTAATTCTTTTCTGTCAAAAGTATCAATACTGAGTTTCGAGTTACTCGGACCGCGCATTCAATTTCTTCCACACAAACTTAACACCCCTATATCCCCCTTTGAGGGGTAGTTTTGAAAAACTTATAATGATAAACTTTATTACTTACTTAGGCAAGTATTCTTGCCAAGTTTCAAGTTTATTAACTAAATGAATAAGATTTTTCATATAAACTGTATCCCCCGCTTTTCACCCCCACAGGGGTGGAATTTTGGAAAATCGTTTGGCATTATTCATAACTTGGTTCAAAGATTATTTCTACTAATTTTCGAGTTAATCAAACCACGCATTATAATCCTCCCCTGAAAAATAGACTACCCCATTTCAGCCCTTCAGGGGTAGATTTTCAAAAAACCCTGATACACATTATTCTTTACTTTCAATATTAGGTATAAATACTGAGTTTCGAGTAAATCGGACTGCGCGCTAAAATTCTTCCATACAAACTTTGAAACCCCCCAATCCCTTATAAGGGGGTAGTTTAGAAGAAAAAAGAACTGACAATCTGCATAATTTATTTTGGTAAGTATTCGTGCCAAGTTTCAAGTTTATTAACTCAAGGAATAAGATTTTTCATATAAACTGTTTCTCCCGCTTTTCACCCCCACAGGGGTGGAATTTTGAAAAATCGTTGGGGATTATTCATAACTTGATTCATAGATTATTTATACCAATTTTCGAGTTAATCACGCCACGCATTATAAACCTCCCTTGTAAAATTAACTACCCCTTTTCAACCCGTTAGGGGTAGATTTTCGAAAAACCCTGATACATGTTACTCTTTATTTTTGGTCTTAAGTATAAACACTGAGTTTCGAGTTAATTGGACCGCGCGCGCATTCAAATTATTCCACACAAACTTCAACACCCCTATATTCCCCTTTGAGGGGTAGTTTTGAAAAACTTATAATGATAAACTTTATTACTTACTTACTTAGGCGAGTATTCTTGAAAAGTTTCAAGTTTATTAACCTAATGAAGAAGATTTTTCATATAAACTGTATCCCCGCTATTCACCCCCACAGGGGCGGAATTAAAAAAAAATCGTGTGGGATGTATTCATAACTTGACTCAAAGATTATTTAGACTAATTTTCGAGTTAATCAAGCCATGCAGTAAAATCCTCCCCTGAAAAATTTACTACCCCTTTTCAGCCCGTCAGGGGTAGATTTTCAAAAAACCCTGATACACTTTATTCTTTACTTTCAACATTAGGTATAAATACTGAGTTTCGAGTAAATCGGACTGCGCGCTAAAATTCTTCCATACAAACTTTGAAACCCCCCAATCCCTTACAGGGGGTAGTTTAGAAGAAAAAAAACTGACAATCTTCATAATTTATTTAGATAAGTATTCGTGCCAAGTTTCAAGTTTATTAACTCAAGGAATAAGATTTTTCATACAAACGAATTCCCCCCTTTTCACCCTTTTAGGGGTGGAATTTCGAAAAATCCTTTCTTAGTGGATGCCTACTCTTCACGAAGAACACACCCTTCAAATTTCATGTCTCTAGGACCAGCGGTTTAGGCTGTGCCTTGATCTATCAGTCAGTCAGTCAGGACTTTGAATTTTATATATATAGATATTTATATTAAACTTAATTATATTAAAGAAATCGACGTTTTGTAAAGTCGTAAAAACCGTGCGAAGCAGGGGCGGGTCGTCGCTGGTCTATACTACAGGGTGGCAGGGACATCGACGCGCAAACTGTAACCATGGATTCAGCACATTAGTTTAGACCCCATAGCGTCGAAATTTTTCGTCGGTTTTTAAAAAAAATATTGCTGTTCTATACATTTTGACCGCGTAGGCATTGCACTTTTCTATGACACGGAAGATTTTTTTTTTTTTTGATAACTGACGAAATATTTCGACTCTATGGGGTCTAAACTCATGTGCTGAATCCATGGTTACAGTTTGCGCGTCG
The DNA here is from genome assembly GCA_945859715.1 of Apamea sordens. Lineage (NCBI taxonomy): Eukaryota > Metazoa > Arthropoda > Insecta > Lepidoptera > Noctuidae > Apamea > Apamea sordens. The sequence goes on along the minus strand of OX243996.1, from coordinate 12,582,034 downwards.
ATGTCCCTGCCACCCTGTATAATATACAAAGTTAATACGACAGAGGGGCTTTCCTATAAACTGCCTATTTTAGGTACCATTTTCAAGCTCTGTACCAAAAATCAATTAAATAGGAGCAGTAGTTTAGTCGCAAATGATTTTTTAAGTTTTTGCACCGTTTGAACACGATGTATCTTTCCTAACAGCTGATTATGTCTAAGCATAGGTCATGTAATCTTACAACGATAAAGACGTTCGTTACCTAGGTATCTAAGGTTAGTCAAATTTATTTACAAAGGGTGGGTGCGTTTTATTCTGATTTGTAAGCCATTTAGTTTGTTTGAAAAAAATATTTTCTCATTTTTGGCGCTTTTTATTTTTATGTCGTATCGAATTAATACTAAACACGTTACTAACTAAGTTTCCGTGTAGGGTCTAATCTATATGTAGAACTACCAGACGGATTTGAAAAATTATTTTTTGCACTTGATAGCCCAATTCTTGAGGAAGGCTATATCGCATCACGCTAAGACCCTAAGGAGCCGAGCAAAAATATAAAAGTCAGAAAGAAGGCTAAGCGAAAACGAATAATAGCGGGGGCAGGCGATGCGATGCGACGGGGTGGGTGGCGAAACAACAAATTTCACGCAGACGAAGTTGCGTAGAAGGTAATAAAATATAAATTGCAGTAGGTACCTGTAGTTTGTTCGTCCGGAACTCCGGGTAACAGGTAACAGAAGGTAAGCAATTATGATCACTTAACGTTACCTATTAATGTGATATAAGAAGAAACAGCGAAGAGCGTAATCATGACATAATGAAAGTAACCTGCGTAAGGCGCGGATGAGCAGGCCTGTTTTAATCTGTATCTAATTATTTTTAAACTAGCGATCCGCCCCTGCTTCGCACGGATGTAACGACTTGGCCAAACATCTAGATTTCTTATTTTATGTAATTTTATTATAACTGCCACGTTAGGTTCTGGGTTCGATTCCCAGGTCAGGCAAAGTGTTATTGAGTTGTTCCATCAAGAAGTTCTCAGTAGCAGCCCGAAGTTTGGATCTGTGCCCGGGTTATGGTAACAGGCTCGCCCTCTATTGCTAGAACTTAACTGGCGAAATGTGGGTGTACAGTCGCCAGCAGGTCAAGCTACCCGAAACTGTCAAATTTTTCCAATCAACCTTGAACCTCAATGCTTTAGTGATAAAGATGAAAATCTATTAAAGAAATTTGACAGATTGTAGTAGCTTGATGTGCTGGCGTCTGTACCATAGGTGCACCTCTGCCGAACCCTTCGAGAAATACAGGCGTGATGCTATGTAGTAGTATAGAATAGATATAGATTAAGCCGTTATTAGTGTGTTAATGAAAATAAATCCTATTATAAATTCATTAATTAGTCTGTATTCCTAACCCTCATCAGCCCCTAGATTGTAAGACTAGTTTTCAGGACAACATTTACAAATATTACCAACTAGCTTCTGCCCGCGGCTTCGCCCGCGTGGATGTCGGAAATTATCCCACGGGAACGTGCTAACAGGATAAAATGTATGTGCTTCCCCAGAATGCCATCTATCTCGCGGGCCCTTTGTGGCTAATTACAGTAGAAAACCAATTGTGTCTCATTAGTGGTGATTAAGAGGGTACCTATATGATATCTTTACCTAAGTACCTACCTAATTAAAAAAAAAACTCAATAACAGAAAATTAAATACCTACCTAAATAAACCTATTTCTGATGATAACTAATCTAAACTCAATAAATAAGCAAAATCCCTAAAAACTAATATCTATACGAATGACTAATCCTACCTAACAGTATTATAAAATAACCTACGGTCACTACGTACACTATCAAATATACTACCTATACTTTAAAATTAAAATCTATACCTACGACTCATATAAAAATAAACCTAAATAACTCTAAAAACTAAAAGGAATAAAAATGAACTCCACTGCGGGTGACCCAACCTATGACAAACTTAGTATTTGCGGTTGGTACAGTACAGACAGTGGTAATCGGGTATAGGGATCGAACCGCAAAATTAAGTTTGTTTTTTATTGTATATACTTTTCCGGGATAAAAAGTACCCAGTGTGGTGCCCAGGATATTAAAGAATAATTATACCAAGTTTCATCGTAATCGAACCGGTAATTTTTGCGTGATGCCTGAACAAACAGACAGACAGACAGACAGACAGACAGACAGACAGACCGACAGACAGACAGACAGACAAAAATTTTTTTAATCACATTTTTGGGTTCGGTGTCGGTCTAGTAACACCCCCTGTAAATTATTTTTTTGATATTTTCAATGTACAGAATTTTCACTTCTACAGATTTATTATAAGTATAGAAGAGCATCACTTAATTACTGAACTCACAGCTATGCACTTTTGTGAAACTATGTAAGCATGTTCTGTAACTGTAATAAAATGTATTGTAAAATAAAATATAGGGATCATAAGATGTGGTATTTTAACAAAAATGCTACAATATAATAATAGGTATATTATTATACAATATAATAAATTGTAATATATTCGAGTCATTTGTTCATCTTTATAACAATGAATAACCTGAATATGCCAAGGCAAAATATGCATTTATAATAGCAATACAAAGGAGATGCACCGGAAGTATATAATATATTAATAAATATTTTGGAGACGTCAGAGCAATAAAGGTAAATTAATTATCTTATTATGAAAAGATTGGAGAAAGTTGGTAACATAATATATATATTATGAAACATTTAATTGAAAAATTCTAAACAAAAATCAAATTAGCTTCACATCTTATAAAAAGTATCATGATGTAAATTATGTAATGGTCGACAAAAGTGGAAACAGCAGAACAAGTAAATGTATAGGTAGATATAGCCAATATCTATAGGTGTTTTGACAACTAAGTCAGCCAACCATTAAACGACTCTTCACGTGACCAGAGGGCTGGCCTATTTTTAGCCCAAAGAATCAGCATTTCCATCCAACGTGATAATTCTGCCAGCCTTTTGGGCACTTATCCCATTGACAGCCCGATGAGCTCCTACCTTTTTCTTTGATTTTTTATTATATACTTGTATATAATATATATTTTAGTGTTAGCTTGTAAATTGTAATTGTTGTGTCTTCTATATACTTATAATAAATCTGTAGAAGTGAAAATTCTGTACATTGAAAATATCCAAAAAATAAATGGCAGGGGATGTTACTTGACCGACACCAAACCCAAAAATGTGATTTAAAAAATTTTTGTCTGTCTGTTTGTTCAGGCATCACGCAAAAACTACCGGTTCGATTACGATGAAACTTGGTATAATTATTCTTTAATATCCTGGGCACCACACTGGGTACTTTTTATCCCGGAAAAGTATCTATACTTATAATAAATCTGTAGAAGTGAAAATTCTGTACATTGAAAATATCAAAAAAATAAATGGCAGGGGGTGTTAATAGACCGACACCGAACCCAAAAATTTGATTAAAAAATTTTTTGTCTGTCTGTCTGTTTGTTCAGGCATCACGCAAAAACTACCGGTTCGATTACGATAAAACTTGGTATAATTATTCTTTAATATCCTGGGCACCACACTGGGTACTTTTTATGCCGGAAAAGTATCTTCTAAATATATAAAACTCAAAGGTGATTGACTGACTGACTGACATAGTTATCTATCAACGCACAGCCCAAACCACTGGAGAAATTGGGCTGAAATTTGGCATGCAGGTAGATGTTATGACGTAGGCATCCGCTAAGAAAGGATTTTGATAAATTCTACCCCCAAGGGGATAAAATAGGGGATGAAAGTTTGTATGAAAAATCTTATTCCTTGAGTTAATAAACTTGAAACTTAGCACGAATACTTATCTAAATAAATTATGAAGATTGTCAGTAATTTTTTCTTCTAAATTACCCCCTAATAAGGGATTGGGGGGTTTCAAAGTTTGTATGGAAGAATTTTAGCGCGCAGTGCGGTCGACTCGAAACTCAGTATTTATACCTAATATTGAAAGTAAAGAATAATTTGTATCAGGGTTTTTTGAAAATCTACCCCTGACGGGCTGAAATGGGGTAGTCAATTTTTCAGGGGAGGATTTTACTGCATGGCTTGATTAACTCGAAAATTAGTATAAATAATGTTTGAGTCAAGTTATGAATACATCCCAAACGATTTTTTTTTAATTCCACCCCTGTGGGGGTGCAAAGCGGGGATATAGTTTATATGAAAAATCTTATTCATTTAGTTAATAAACTTGAAATTTGCCTAAGTAAGTAATAAAGTTTATCATTATAAGTTTTTCAAAGCTACCCCTCAAAGGGGGATATAGGGGTGTTAAGTTTATGTCGAAGAAATTGAATGCGCGGTCTGAGTAACTCGAAAGTCAGTATTGATACTTTTGACAGAAAATAATTAATAATAAATATGTAAAGTTGCCGAAAATTTACCACTGACGGGACAAAAACGGGTAATTCGATTTTTAAGGGGAGGATTTGAACTTGAAACTGTATGTTACATTTTCACGCCTAAACCACTGAACTTCTGATTTGGCATAGATATAGATGGCATCCTGGGGAGGCACATACTTTTTATCCTGTTAGCACGTTCCCGTGGGATAATTTCCGACATCCACGCGGGCGAAGCCGCGGGCAGAAGCTAGTATACAATAAAAAACAAACTTAATTTTGCGGTTCGATCCCTATACCCGATTACCACTGTCTGTACTGTACCAACCGCAAATACCAAGTTTGTAGTAGGTAGGGTCACCCGCAGTGGAGTTCATTTTTATTCCTTTTAGTTTTTAGAGTTATTTAGGTTTATTTATATATGAGTCGTAGGTATAGATTTTAATTTTAAAGTATAGGTAGTATATTTGATAGTGTACGTAGTGACCGTAGGTTATTTTATAATACTGTTAGGTAGGTTTAGTCATTCGTAAGTATAGATATTAGTTTTTAGGGAGTTTGCTTATTTATTGAGTTTAGATTAGTTATCATCAAAAATAGGTTTATTTAGGTAGGTAGGTATTTAATTTTCTGTTATTGAGTTTTTTTTTAAATTAGTTAGGTACTTAGGTAAAGATATCATATAGGTACCCTCTTAATCACCACTAATGAGACACAATTGGTTTTCTATTGTAATTAGCCACAAAGGGCCCGCGACATAGATGGCATTCTGGGGAAGCACATACATTTTATCCTGTTAGCACGTTCCCGTGGGTAAAATTCCGACATCCACGCGGGCGAAGCCGCGGGCAGAAGCTAGTTGTGAATAAATTTGATTGAATTTACCATTAAATTAGAAGTATTTTTGACAGATTGAGACTGATATTAGAATGCGAACTTTCTTTAAAACACGGACATTGCCCAATTTTAAGTTGCATTTGACAAGCTGGAAGGTAAACGACGTATAATTCTTAAGTGAACCGCTTGAATGATGATAAATGTGTCCATCCATGCCATGTTACAACATAGCCACTGTTACAATTCTGCCACCATCTTTAAACACATCGCCTAATGTGTCTTTCTTCGTCATATATTTAATTGCGGAAATGAGGATAAGCTCTTTGCGTTTAGCTTGAAGGAGAAAGCTATTAAGTTGCGGACAAAAAGAAAAAGACACATTTCCTTGTTTTAGAAATGTCCATCAGACGAGTAGAGTACTTTCGATTAGCGTATTTAATTTCACTGCGAGTAGACGAACAATTTATTACATCCGATCACCTACATCCGTTTTCTGATTGAGCCACTTCACGATAGTTTTGGATTACTCTATTTAATCGGGTTTCGATCTTCGTTTTGGTACAGTTCTGATTCTTATTTATTTTTACAAACTGCAATTCAGCAGTCCATCTGTAGCACTTTACAATTAAAATTGTACATGTTTAGTATGTTTAGTGGCGAAGAACCCTTGGTGACCTCGTTTCATAGGTACTACCGGGATTTAAAGTAGCTTCGAGGGCAAATGTTTTCAGAACACCAAAAGTAAACCGTATAAAAACAACACACATTTGGTTAATTACCTACCAGAAAAAATCGTAATAATACGCTTTTAAAATAAAATTGTCCATGCTGCTGTATAATTATTTACCAATCGTTTCTCACAGCCAAATACCAAGTCCTAAATACTACTTTGGCCACGGCAAAATAAAGTCATTTAAGTTCATGATTTTGTGCAATTTTGTTATAATGACGACACATTAATTCACAACGTATTGTTTTACATTTTTAAAGTTATACGAAACCACATATCGTGAGGTGTCGACAGTCCAGTAAAAAGAGACATTGACGTCGAAATAGCGTTATACTTATCCACCCACTATAGGTACCTACTTATACAGTTACACTTTATCTTCACATAACAGTTGCGACAGTTCAGGCGAGTGTTATGTAAATCTAGTGTGCCCTAATAATATATTCCACTGACTCATTCATCCAAATAAGGCTAGTTAAATCGCTCTCGATTCTTATCTACATACTTACCCATAAGTGACAACTTTTGCACCCATATGGTCGTAGCTGCTAAATCTTCAGCTGAACTAAATTGGGGTTAAAAAACGAAAGTTGGACAAAACCTTAACCAAGGAGGGCTGGTCAAGAGAGACCTTGTCAGTTTTTAACACCTGGAATTTGGTTAGATACAATGAAATTGACGATTGACAATTGGTTGATTTTGATGTTTGGGTGATTGAATTCCTCTCATCGGCATCTACCTAAATGGTGTCAAAAGAACTTAAAAACAACCCAAGATGCACGCAGTAAGGACAAGCTGATGCAGCCTGGAACAAGAGGTTGGTTTCAGTCTGCTCAACCCAGACTGTGTCATGTATATTATATGTATTTTGAATTTTTGATCCTTTGCATAAGTAGGCTATGTTATTATATAGGTATGTATGTAAAGTAATTTTTTTGTCTTTCTAAACCTCCTTGTCTATACTTATAATAAATCTGTAGAAGTGAAAATTCTGTACATTGAAAATATCCAAAAAATAAATGGCATGTTACTTGACCGACACCGAAACCAAAAATGTGATTAAAAAAATTTTTGTCTGTCTGTCTGTCTGTCTGTCTGTCTGTCTGTTTGTTCAGGCATCACGCAAAAACTACCGGTTCGATTACGATGAAACTTGGTATAATTATTCTTTAATATCCTGGGCACCACACTGGGTACTTTTTATCCCGGAAAAGTATATACAATAAAAAACAAACTTAATTTTGCGGTTCGATCCCTATACCCGATTACCACTGTCTGTACTGTACCAACCGCAAATACTAAGTTTGTCGTAGGTTGGGTCACCCGCAGTGGAGTTCATTTTTATTCCTTTTAGTTTTTAGAGTTATTTAGGTTTATTTTTATATATGAGTCGTAGGTATAGATTTTAATTTTAAAGTAAAGGTTATTTTATAATACTGTTAGGTAGGTTTAGTCATTCGTATAGATATTAGTTTTTAGGGATTTTGCTTATTTATTGAGTTTAGATTAGTTATCATCAGAAATAGGTTTATTTAGGTAGGTAGGTATTTAATTTTCTGTTATTGAGTTTTTTTTTAAATTAGTTAGGTACTTAGGTAAAGATATCATATAGGTACCCTCTTAATCACCACTAATGAGACACAATTGGTTTTCTATTGTAATTAGCCACAAAGGGCCCGCGACATAGATGGCATTCTGGGGAAGCACATACATTTTATCCTGTTAGCACGTTCCCGTGGGTAAATTTCCGACATCCACGTGGGCGAAGCCGCGGGCAGAAGCTAGTTTGGTAAATACGAATTTAAATTATAAATTCAGCTTAATTAACTAATTAACATTTCTTACACAAAATAAATGAATACCTACAAGGTTACCTGTCTAACAGAATTTACTTAGCTATATACAAATATACGTTTCAAGGAAAAAAATAATCGGAGCGATTTTATAATAGTGAGCGTTGAGATAAATGCACAAGGCAATGCAGCATTGAGTTTAAGTAGTTCGCTACAACTACTGTAATTACGTTCGCGACACAACCGCAATCAACGTCATTCCCTCTATTAATAAACGGTAAGTTTTTCAGAAGACATTGACAATGAGAACCAACTCGGCGCTGCAGCCTGTTCGACCATTTTCGTGAGGTCATTGTGCAACAACCGAGCGTAAAGAAGGAGCCATAGTACGGTAATTAACATAATTAAATGCAATTAGGGTGCACAGCTGAAGTATTTTCAGCGTGATTCCGGTGTTTTTGGATAAATTGTGTCACAACATTATTATTGAATACATATCGCACTTATATAAAGGAATGATTTCACAAATAATTCCTTAAATTTCAGAACCGTATGAACTGTGCGTAGAAGTCCACCATATTCTTAAATAAAATAGCACCGGCATCGCATAAAATATCAATAAATATAAAAGTATGTATACAAAAATAACAATATTATTCTGTCCATTTTTCCGGTCGCACCTTTGTTTTGCTTCTTAGATTTTCATAAAACGATTTTGATTGCACTGATTAGGTACTTACCGCATAAAAGTAGCGCAAACAACTCCATTTTGTAATCCATTGTGATTTTATTAATGTATATTGGCATTCATTCATGCAGTCTTATTCAAAGTTCACGTAAACAATAACGTAAATATTTCCCGCGTAAAAAACGCAACTGTCGAACTCGCGCGTGCGTCTGGCGCGCTTCGCGATACGAATGTCGAATGACCGCATGACTCGAGAAACGCGCCATACGGCCAATTTTTCGTCGGCATGAAGCCTTCTTCCTATATAATGTATATCCAAATTACTATGAAGTGTGATTTTTATGATCCAAGTGCATTTGTGTTCAATAAACTAGGTAAAGCGGCTAATTTTGTAGTCGAACCTATTACTTAACCAATAAATAAGATATCAATAACACTATTTGCGATTAAAACAAACTACTACGTAATATATTTCTTAAGTATTATGAATGTATGTAAAAATACTTAGCCCAGATTAAAATTTATATGCTCAAAACTTCACAACAGTTTTTCCAAGTCACGTTCTTTGCCCTAGTTAAATTTAATAATATAGTAGATTTTTTATGGAAAAAAGAAGGATGCACGCTAAAATGAATGCTATAATCCTTTGGTTTTTGTTTTAATATCTTGCAATGTAGCACTTTGAAAATGTCACAACTCTGACTCCCAAGATACAGGCATATGCCTAGTTTGGGGGCCACCGTCTAGTTTATTCTTGTACAAATTGTGATATTTAAATAATTTTAAAATTTTAAATCCTCGCATGATGCTGGAAGCAGCTGGATGAGCGTAGTCGGCCAAAGATCGTTTAAAATGCCGTGTGACTGGAGAGGCATGTCTGACCGTGGACTACTACAGGATGATAATGATGATGATTGATGATAAAACATCAGAAGATGTTTGAGACAGCAAAGTGTAATTTTCAAGTTTTAATATTCAAAACGTTATGTAAAACATAATAACATTATTTCCCCTCCTTTTTATATACTTGTAGGTACATATTATAATTTTTTAAGACTGTTAGCTTTTTAAATTATGTAAATACATAAATAAAGGTGTCCACGATAAAAAAAAACAAAACCGGCCAAGTGCGAGTCGGACTCGCCCATGAAGGGTTCCGTTACGTTACGATTTATGACGTATTAAAAAAAAACTACTCACTAGATCTCGTTCAAACCAATTTTCGGTGGAAGTTTATATGGTAATGTACATCATATATTTTTTTTAGTTTTATCATTCTCTTATTTTAGAAGTTACAGGGGGGGGGACACACATTTTACCACTTTGGAAGTGTCTCTCGCGCAAACTATTCAGTTTAGAAAAAAATGATATTAGAAACCTCAATATCATTTTTGAAGACCTATCCATAAACACCCCACATGTATGGGTTTGATGAAAAAAACAATTTTGAGTTTCAGTTCTAAGTATGGGGACCCCCAAAATTTATTGTTTTTTTTCTATTTTGGTGTGAAAATCTTAATGCGGTTCACAGAATACATCTACTTACCAAGTTTCAACAGTATAGCTCTTATAGTTTCGGAAAAAAGCGGCTGTGACATACGGACGGACAGACAGACAGACAGACAGACATGACGAATCCATAAGGGTTCCGTTGCCATTTGGCTACGGAACCCTAATCATTATGTCAGTTCTTTTTAACACGTCTTACGGAGGAAAAAATGCATCGTGGCCAAGAAAGATTTCCCACGGCTGGCACATTTACCGTTGGCAATTCATATCGACGACCCTTGGCTATGAATCGACATTGTATGAAACTATGGAACAATGCTAGTTATTAATGTGTGTTCTTATGAGAATGCATAGCTATAGCCTACAGCTATGCATTCATAGCATATGTGATAGTAACTTCCCGTTCTAACAGTGTGGTCAAGGATTTCCTATAAGAACAAAGGTGTTTAACTAACGAAGTTGAATAAAATTTATATTTGGTCTCGAAATATAAAAAAAGACCGTACAACCAGTAACAGATACCTACTAAGTTTCTTAGAATTCATATTGATAATAAGTCGTCATGGAAAACGCATCTGGAACATGTTTGTAAGAAAGTTAATAAATCCTCATTTGCCCTCTACAAACTCTCGAAGATTATTAACAAAGAAGCGTATTAACTGCCTATTACGGGTTTGTCGCACCTATCCTAAGATACGGTGTAATATTTTGGGGTAACTCGGTCGATAAAGAAATTGTCTTTAAAGCCCAAAAGAAGTGCATCAGAGCAATCTGCAAACTAGATAGCACTACCAGCTGTAAACCCCACTATAAAAATTTAAAAATTCTGACATTGCCTTCATTATATATTTATGACCTAAATTTATTTAATCCAATCCAGAATATCATATGACTATGTTTAAAAGTGAATATAGACAATTACGTGACAAAAAAAAGTTAGAAATAGAAATACCGTACGGAAAAACAGCACTATTTAACAAAAGTGTTCTTATAGTATGGAATCGTTGGTGTACAACAAACTACCTGATGATATAAAAAAAAAAATATCTATTCCGCAGTTCAAGTCTAAACTACACAAGTTTCTAGTTCATAAATGTTATTATAATGTTAAAGAATATTTAGAAGATAAAAATATTGCAATTTAATAATATTATTATCAATATGTATCAAATAAAAATTTGAATGAGTGACATGAACATGATTATCGTAATTCAGTAACTTGAGTATTCTTGACTTTTTATAATTTTTGACTTGGTATAATTTTTGACATTGTTTACCTTCTGATATTATTATTATTATTTTAATTTGTAACTGAGTTTCAAAGAATCACTGCTAACTTAACTATAATATTGTAATTAGTAGATATTACGCAGATTTGCACGCCTCTTTAGGTTATAATGCAGTGGACCTTCTATGCTTATATAAAACACCTTACAAACATGTATTATGCAAATAAATGATTTAGATTTAGATTTTTGAAAGGAAAAAATACACATCGGAGAACATATAATACATTCCAAGACTCCAATTTCAATGAAATGTAACAACTGAATATTCAGATAGTTTATATTGATTTAATGTCGTGTATCTTTCAAGGATATATGGAAATGCTGGATATAACGATGCATGGGAACGAAAGACTTCGAATGAACTGGGCCGGGACTATTACAGTTTAATAAACTAGAGCAAGTTATGCATTCTAAAAAGATTTAAGACGATTTCTACCATTAGACACGGATAAAGCCTATAGGTACTCATAGAAACTTTTCCAAGGTTCTTTGATCCTTTGCAAGTGGCTCAGAAAACTTTGTAAAGTTATTGTCTTCCTACCTTATCCCAATTTCTTTAGGGTCGAAGTACCACTTTTCTCTATTAATTTCTATCAATCGTCATCTCATAGAGTAAGCACACATTTTTTTGGAAAATATTTACCCGTTCGGTTCCGTTCCCAAAAATAAACTAATCGATACGTTAATATACTCACTGATCAACTTTTCGTGATTAGCCTTAGCATAGTTACTGGGAACAAATTGAATGTGCGCTCGCCGGCCGCAGCTGTGCACGGCTGGCTTCGCTCGCTCAGCTCGCACGTTGTTGGTCGCAGTTCTCACCTAACATAAGCTTACTGCGACCAATTTTAACGGTACAGTTAGTTCTACTAAATACCAGAAAGATAAAAGACAAAGTGAGTAAAGAAGGCGAAGATCATAAGATATTACATTAATAAAGGAGGATCAATTAAATATTCTCCCTATAATTCTAACTAATATAGAGAGAATATTTAATTGACCTTCTGTCAAACAACCTATCCATAGTTTGTTACTCATCAACACAACTTAATTAAGTATGAGTTAATAAAGTTTGAAAACTTTTCGTTATCCTCATGCATTTCAAGTCCATCATTACGATAGATAGGCTATACTCTCCAGTTATTTTATACGTTATACAATTAAGTTACCGTACTTACCATTTATATTGAAGAAAATTGAAGCACCTCTGACGATGTGAAGGTTATGACCTAACGCAACATAGGATATCGGAATGCCACAGGGTTACATCCTAGGGACAAAGTCACGCTAATTTAATTTAAAAATAAGGAAGAAAATATTTGGTTGCTGGTTTGATCTAGGGACTAACCACACTTATTCAGCTCTTTTCTGCTTTTGTCCATAGAACACATCGATTGTATGGAATGCGTACGCATCTGTTCAGCTTTACGACCGCGTACGCATTCCATACAAAATCGTTGTTTTCTATGGACAAAAGCTGAACAGAGCTGAATAAGTGTGGTTAGTCCCTTAGGTCTCAAAAAGTTCGAAGGTGCAAGCAATGCGAGCAGTGGTAGCCAAAGGGTAACAACTGGAGGTCCACCTGCAGACCTCAATTATGCGAGCCTAGTTGGAGTTACCCGGAGAATTGTCAGAGGGACAGGCGGCGGTTTAATCGTTTTTGTTTTTAATTTTGATGTAGATAGTGTATCTACATCGACGTACTTAGTACACTCACGTTACATTTCACCAGGTATATTTTAGTCTACTGTACCTAATAAGGGGCGAAACCAAATCCAATCCAGTGTACGGGCTGCTACTTATTATTTCCTAATGGAAGAACTGAATAACTCTTTCATGTAGAATGCTGTAGGTAACATACCTACATATAAGGGATTCTCATTTGTAACACTGTATAGTTTACACGATTACGCGCCTATAAAGGAATACGTCCAATCACATGTCACCCAGTTTATTTGCTTAAACGCGCGAGCATGTGAAATGTATAATTAGAACTAGTGTATTAAAGCAATCGTTTACACAATCGTTAGAGTTATTTCTTTTGACCTTCAAGCTGATGAAAGTAAAAAGGAACAAAAACTGCGTGTTAACACCCATCGCTATGTAGTAACAAGTAATTATGTGTATTCATGCAAAACGTCGATCTGATACGGGTACAACTTGATTAACTAACAGAATAACATAACCAACTTACGAGTATATATATAATAGAGAAGGCAGAGACATAATGTAAACTAAAAGTTATAATCTGATGGATAAGTATATGTTTTATATAATTATTGTACCTATATATGTAAATGGTACACCACATACTACCTGCAGTATTGACTCGCCTTTCTCCCTTAATCAATCCAAAGGTTGTCTTTAAACGCTTGATTTTAGCTATAAGATCTCCAATTGTGTCACCCCTTACAAATTTTCTACATTTATATCTGTAATTTTTATGGTTTACCTACATTATTAAAGAGTATGCTATCTATCTGCATACTTATCTACATTTAATTTTGAGAAAGGCAATCACTCGAAATTAAAACAGAAACTTAAAAAAATAAAAAGTACAAGGAGATAAAAAATTAATTGAGCTTATTCGATCTATTTATTGTAATCCATGTGGAAGAATGTTCTTGACTTAAACAAATTAGGAAACATTTATTACAATAGTTGAGACAGACATAAGCACTGTATATACCTATTATTTATTCAAAATCTTATAGATAATAGAGATATAAAAGCGGGCCTCCTCATTATCTTAAAAAAAAAACTTTCACAAATAGGCTCTTGTACTTAATCTCTGTTTTGAGTAGGTACCTTAATGTATATACGTCTCTCTTTCTATTATCTTTACCTATTCATGGCAGTAGTAACTTACTATTTATATGATTTAATGTACCTACTTCTCATCATATTATTTCGCTACAACACTGCGAAAATCTTACCTACGTTAAGCAATTATGTGAACAGGGTGGAAGGTTCAAACGGGGCCTAAAGGGAAAGTTCTCTAAATATTGGAATGATTATTGATTATTATGGAGTTATTTGTGTCAGGTCGATTCAAGTCGGGGCCAGAAGGCCGCGTCCAAAACAAAGCAATCGTCGCGCGAACACACAACCGTTGCGTTCATTTTGTTCGGCGAACCCACGTCTCCACGGCGTCCCATGTCTCCACGGCGTCCCATGTCTCCAAGTGCGTACAAGGCTTAAATTAAAACTTGCTACTGCAACCCGCCTTAAATATTTATGGTACTTTTGATCCCACTCGAACTTTCCAGCCTGTATAATTCAATTACATATGCACAAGTTTCAATACAAGCGAGTTTTCAATATGAAGCTATCGGTGGTTGAGAGAGACCAGTGTGGGAAGAAGGTTTCAGATCTTACAAATTCCTTAACATTCTTAAGGACAATAACAATCTTATTATATTAAGGCGAAATCTAAGTTTTCGCGAAAGTCAGTTTCAGGTTGTATGTTGGTTCGCGTCCGAAGAATGTATTTACAGAATTATAATCATTAAAATCCGCCCGCGACCGCGTATCGGTAAGCGTAGTGTGGGCTGCCCCCCAGCTAGATGGACGGACGACCTAAAGAAGATGGCTGGGACAGACTGGATGCGGAAGGCGGAGGACAGGGTGGTCATCAATACAAACTTCTAAGTTCATATAGCCCTATTGATTGATATTATAAGACATAGTCATTCAATAGGGTTAACTAACTAACGTAAGAAAATTTGAATTCTGCCTTTTATTTTACTGACGTAAAGTTTTAAAGCTTCATTAAAACATTTAGGGATGGAACCACTGACTATGAAAAATCTTACAAGACAAGTCCTATTTACAAGATATCATAATGGAATAGATGTTGTACCTATAGTAAACATTTTAGGTAGAAGCCTTAAGATTTTAGGATATCGACATACTGCAATAAGAGAGTATGCTTAGCATACTCAGTAATTGCACTAAGTCGATTTTATTCCACTATTCACTTTTATTTACAGATTCTATCACCTACATTGTTACTATCTAACTTATACTACTCCTGAAACTTAAAACTACTGAAATATGTAGTCTAATTCCGTACAAATACTAGAATTGTCACAAGTTGCCAGACACATAGTCATATAGTTATTATTCTTTGCTACTGTACTGCTGAGAGGCACTACCTTCTGTTTCTTCTGTTTCTGTTTCTGCTATTCTGGTATGTGCTATTCTATTCTTATACTAATCTGGTACCTCTACCATAAGTTCCAGAGAATTTGTGGTAGAAATAGTGGAGTAAATGGTTTTGATTTAGTAAGAAGTATAATATGTATCAGAATACATATACTTCTTAATAAATCAAAACCATTTTGTGGGTTCATTCAGAATTAATATAGTGCTTAAATAAAATGTTGTTCGTTTTCGGCTCTACAGTTCTACGGGATGGCTTTATAAATGTTCTTATACTCGACAGGAGTGTAAGAAAACTTAAAATAATACAAAATGTTCCTAGTACAAGAAGTACTAGGTCCATATTAAAATGTAAATGTATTTTACACAAAATAGAACTCATTTCTCAAATAAGCAGGCATTTTAAAGACCACTTGGAAGAATTTTAATACAGGTCTAGTTTATTACACGTAAGCTAAGATAGCGGTGCTTCTCGGTTTTTATACCTTCAGAGAAAGTGCTGGTTGTTCCAAACATATTAGATAGTTATTTAAGTTCATAATGAAAAAACCTTGATCGTTTTCAAAGCAAACCTCTTAAAACGACCAAGTTCGTCGTTGAACCAGGTAAATGGCAATAAAAACTTCCCTGGCAACTCATGACATACTTATAATACAATATTTACAAAAAGATTTCGGAAACGAGTTTCTTGTCTATGAGCCGATGTGGCTTCGGTCGCGTCGGCTTCCTCCGGCGGTAGAGACGCGCGTTCAGCCGGTACAGCGCCGGGGACAGCGCGCATCGCACGTTGAACCACCAGTCGCACGACGCCACTCCTTGCGAGAACACGGTGCCGTTGGGGCACAGGAACGACGCCTGGCGACCGTCGATGTCACAGTAGTGCCACGCTGAAAAAACAAACGTACCATATTCAATTCACAAGATTGTATCAACACTGAAGCGTAGCGTATATGTAATCGAAGAAGCTCTTTTCCCATTCTTAATATTTGGGGTTGAGCATATGAATTGTCCCAAATTGTTTGTCGAGAGGATAACATCTAATCATGCCTCGCAATATCATCATCAGTTTTGCCACTGCCTAAACGGCTAAAATTATAAAATCTTCATCCATAGCACTGTGACCCCACAATGCTATGGATGCTCAAAATCCACAGACCAAGAAGAAATCCTAAATAAAACGTACGCAAAGGTTTTCAAACAAAGGTTAAAGAATCTACTTGCCCTACAAACAGCACACTACCTGATTGATACAACAGTTAACATTGAGAAATGTCACATATTCGCATTGCAAAATGTCCTACAAACTAAACAAGTACCTATGATTAGAGTGATAACCTTTGCATAAAGATAATTATTTTTTTTATTAACTTCCATGTAACTAACTGGGCCCGTATTCCCGTAATTTAAACGTTCAAAATCTAGTCGCAGTCTCATCTCGGCGACAAACAAATGTCAAAAACCTGTCAAAATGTAGGGAAATTAGAGGTATTTTTGACAGATTGAGACTGAGATCAGACTGTGAACGTTCTTAAAATTACGAGAATTACCCCTCTGGTGATCAATTATTATTTCATGGGGGTTTACTCGTAAATTGAAACACATCACAATAGTACCTATTTATGTCATTTTAAAAATCTTCTTCATGTCGCTGTCACGACTGTATTTCCGATCAAACTTCGATCAGAGGGGCAAATCTCGTAATTTTAAGAACGTTCACAGTCTGATCTCAGTCTCAATCTGTCAAAAATACCTCTAATTTCCCTACATTTTGACAGGTTTTTGACATTTGTTTGTCGCCGAGATGAGACTGCGACTAGATTCGTTGTCGATTTTGAACGTTTTAAATTACGAGAATTGGCCTTCAGCTCGAAACTTCCCCACTTCCACTGTGTCGTCGGTGGCAGCGCAGAGGTCACTTTGGCTGCATGTTTTGGGGCACAGAGGGCAGGATAGGAAGTGGAGCATAGTATGCGACATAGCTCCACATCTACACCCTGCTGCCGTACCGTCGAGGTAGCCCCACTTTACCAGAATGGAGATCTTTCCATTTTGCGTCCGAATAGAGTTCAGGGGCTTCCAAGCGGGAATGGGACACACCCTACAGGGAGATGCAGGTGGTAGAAAGTCAGTAGGAGGGGGAAGAGTATCCTGCCAGAGTTTGCAACGGTAGCCGACCGGGTTTCCTGATAGAGACGCTTTCGATTTTAAGAAGCTGTGCCTGCTTTTTCGCCTTTGCGTTGGCAGTTTAACGCCAGATAGTGGGTGTCTAGTATTTCTGTTAATTTTTCTCCACTGCTTTTGCAACTTCCCTTGGTGGTGATATGCCAGCTGTGGGATATAGTGCGCAGACCGGGTTCGGTTGCAAGCAGCCTGTAACCGTCCGGCATGTTTCGTTTAGAGCAACATCTTCCTTGGCGTAAGCGCATTAATGCCAGACTGGGCATGCTTATTCTCAAGCAGAGAAGCAGAGTGCTAGGACAGTAGTCCGGAGTACCTTTTTTTTTTTGGGGATGGGAAATCATCAAATGACTCCTCCCGCTCTGGGTGGAGCAGGAGGGAGTGTCAGACTCTTACTGACTAAAACCCACCCGTGTTCCTTCCTTAGCCCTTTATGTTCCAGGGCAGCGGTAAACCCTTTCGGATGTTCCCGCTACCCTGGTAGGCTTCGGCCCTATGGGGCCCCGTCGCTTTTGCTGACATCTCTTTGAGGCGCGCGTGGAACACGTACACGCCGTCCGGCACGGGCCTAGTCCTGATCGGACGGAGAGCTACCCATTGGTTGAGGTTAGTATGTTAAAAATAGAAACAGAACTTGTCAGCTTCGCAGTAAAGCGCGGTCTCAGTGTGACATCGGAAAACCCTTGAATCTTAATTTTTATGTGTTTTGGCTTTGACCAATTCCAATATTCTCATGAGATCACGTAATTCTGTCAATTTTAATTAAAGTGCTATGGGGCCACTGCACCTCTTTTAAACAACGTTAGGTAGTGATTCCTCTACCGTATATGATGCGGAAGTCGTTCTAAATGATGTTTTATTTTTTATAAAGCATTTATGAAGTTGATTAAAATCAATATAATAAATCGAGTTAATAATTTAATAAATTATTGAGACGTCTTCAATAAATTAGAAGCTAAGTGCGTATCTCTGGTAGATCTCACGTTTCTAACCCAACATTTCATGTCGAGATCATGTCCGGGTTACTTTACGTTATAATTATCTGACCTCAAAGTATCATAAGGTCAGTAGTAAATCATTACAGCACGGCCAAGGTCTCAGCCACGGAATCGCAAAAGCTTTGTTCTGACAATAGAACCAAAAAGATGAACACCCACACACCTTACAATTAATTTTCTTAGCCTGTTTCTTTTTTGGTTATACAGATACTAAGAATGATTTAAACTCCTCCTACTTTAATAGCAGGCATCATTTATTACATGATTAACATCTTGTTTTTCAAAATATAAATGGTAAATCAATATACAATAGAATGCCATAATGCTAATCAAGCGTTGAAAACGTAAGATGACAAATTAAAATCAAAAACGCTGCAGGCATGATTATGTTAGAAAAAATGTATGTAAATCATAGAGAATGACAGCTAGTGAGAAAAGCTCTTAGGATTACAACAATCGCCATTTTTGCATTGTTCTT
Organism: Apamea sordens; assembly: GCA_945859715.1. Classification (NCBI taxonomy): domain Eukaryota; kingdom Metazoa; phylum Arthropoda; class Insecta; order Lepidoptera; family Noctuidae; genus Apamea; species Apamea sordens. The sequence continues at coordinate 12,562,981 of OX243996.1, read as the reverse complement.
GTTTTTCTTTTGTTTTTAGATAGTTACCTTGGCAGCGGGTCTCCATGTCAGCGAAGAAGCCCGGATAAGGCTGATCATCGCAGTAAAAGTTGGTGTATGGCACTGCACCAAGCACCGGGTAGTCTGTGCCTGGTTTTCCTGAAATTAGGCAAATAATAACGTTAATAATACTTCAAAATGTAAATAGAATGTACTTTTAGGAATAAACTTTTGGTATGAGACGCGTTGATGTCTTTTGTATGGGATACATTTTCAAACAATAAAATACGATGTTTTAATAAAACAAATTGTGTTTCAATTTAAATAACTCAATGTCAAATGTAAGGAAAAATTGTTTACAAAATAAACCAAGTTGTTTTTTTTTACCAAAATCAGTCATTATTTTTAATAGTTAACATTGAAAAGTAAAATGAGTCATTTAACTAGTTACAGTGTAGTTTAACTTGACTTATACTCGTTTAATGTGGAACTGTACTACGCTATATTAAGCTACATTTAATGAACACGTTTTTAGAGGGCAAAGGTGCCTAGATCCCACATGGGTCGATCGACACGCCCCTTTAACAACGGCTACTCAACACCATATAAATTATATCCAATGAAATTAAACTTATAACTTTCAACATTTGATTTAATCTATGTATGTCTTCATGTTACTTAAATTAATTACACAATCGTATTAAATACTAACTTAACCCCGCGGCTTCACCTGCATAAGTCTCCATTCCGTGGGAATATCGGGATAAAAAATATTTTATGCCCTTACTTAGGTCATGGTCTACCAATGTGCCAAATTAAATTGAAATTCGTTCAGCCGTTTTAGCGTGAAAGCGTAACAAACAAACATTTAAAAATTATCTTTATAATATTAGTTTAGATTAGAATTACTCCTCTTTGCCAATAAAATAAGACTCTTTTTCATTACTGTAATAATTACATTAATAAATAATGATGATTTGAGCGATACCACGAGCAACAATAGGAAGCAATTTCATCACCAGAATTAATTGACAACAATCAACTATTAATAATTGCATAAAAGAATTTTACAATCGGTCTAGACACTCAAATTCGTGAGAAAATGGTCGTCCCGTTCGATCACGAGCGAGTCTTGCGCATATTAGGCCGTTCCCGGTAGTTATACAGATAACGAAAGTTCGCTTGCAGTGACGACTTTCACTCCAAGACTAACTACTAACAATTCTCGATTGTGTGACAAAATAGCATCCTCGGCCATTATTTTGTATTAGTTTTCGCTTATTGGGAAATGAGAAGTGATAGTAAAAGATTACTCGAACATAGTACATTCACCTTTGACCACCATTAATTATTTATAGTACAGTGACTGCAATCACGGTACTCGTCGTATATAATAGAGCACAGACCTACGTTCGAACCGCAGAACTTACGCAATTGTAGAATATAGATTTCCTTTCGAACTATTATCCATCTTAATTCGTAAAATGGAATATGTATTGCATAGAAAGGTATTCAATGCAAATCGCTTCACTTCCTGACCAGCAGTGCAATTCTGTAACCATCTCACCGTGAAAACTTAGGTGAAGTGAGCGTGGAGTGAGCTGTCATTTCAAATAATGCTAGGGATTAACAACTACTGACAACTCACATCAAGCTCACTTCACTTGAGTTTTCACGGTGAGATTTTTACAGAATCGACCGGCTGACCTGCACTTCTCAATGCGTAGTAAAATGCAAAGAAAAAGCTTACATCATTATGGGAAAACCTTCTTAATGCATACGTAATACACATTCAGAAGTCCCAATAAATACTTTTTCTTTCGTTTCATTTTGACGGGCAATTCAACATTTTCAGTCGGTGAGTTACGAGTTATTATGTTATAATTGGAGCTTAGGGGAGGCTAATGTCCAGCAGTGGACGTCTTTCAGCTGAAATGATGATGATGATTATGTTATAATTTAGTGGCACATGTAGACATATCGCTTTATCGCTTCTGCCCGCTGCTTTGCCCGCGTGGATGTCGGAAATTATGCCACGGAAACATGCTACCGAGACAAACAGTATGTCATGCCTTCCCCAGGATGCCATCTATCTCCTTGCCATATTTTATCAAAATCCATTCAGTGATTTAGGCGTGAAAAGATAACTGTATACAGACAGAGTTACCTACTTTTGAATTTATAATATTAAAGGATGGATTCTATATAAGTCAATCAAGTAATTGAAGACTCATATCTATATATATAAAATTCAAAGTCCTGACTGACTGACTGACTGACTGACTGACTGACTGACTGACTGACTGACTGATAGATCAACGCACAGCCTAAACCGCTGGTCCTAGAGACATGAAATTTGGAGGGTGTGTTCTTCGTGAAGAGTAGGCATCCACTAAGAAAGGATTTTTCGAAATTCCACCCCTAAGAGGGTGAAAAGGGGGGAATTCGTTTGTATGAAAAATCTTATTCCTTGAGTTAATAAACTTGAAACTTGGCACGAATACTAACCAAAATAAATTATGAAGACTGTCAGTTTTTTTTCTTCTAAACTACCCCCTAATAAGGGATTGGGGGGTTTCAAAGTTTGTATGGAAGAATTTTAGCGCGCAGTCCGATTTACTCGAAACTCAGTAATTATACCTAATATTGAAAGTAAAGAATAATGTGTATCAGGGTTTTTTGAAAATCTACCCCTGACGGGCTGGAATGGGGTAGTCAATTTTTCAGGGGAAGATTTTACTGCATGGCTTGATTAACTCGAAAATTAGTATAAATAATCTTTGAGTCAAGTTATGAATACATCCCAAACGATTTTTTTTAATTCCACCCCTGTGGGGGTGAAAAGCGGGGATACAGTTTATATGAAAAATCTTCTTCATTAGGTTAATAAGCTTGAAACTTTTCAAGAATACTCGCCTAAGTAAGTAATATAATAAAGTTTATCATTATAGGTTTTTCAAAACTAGCCTTCACAGGGGGATATAGGGGGGTTGAAGTTTATATGGAATAATTTGAATGCGCGGTCCGATTAACTCGAAACTCAGTGTTTATACTTAAGACCAAAAATAAAGAGTAACATGTATCAGGGTTTTTCGAAAATCTACCCCTAGCGGGTTGAAAAGGGGTAGTTAATTTTACAAGGGAGGATTATAATACGTGGCTTGATTAACTCGAAAATTGGTATAAATAATCTTTGAATCAAGTAATGAATGATCCCAAATGATTTTCAAAATTCCACCCCTGTGGGGATGAACAGCGAGGGATACAGTTTATATGAAAAATCTTATTCATTTAGTTAATAAACTTGAAACTTGGCACGAATACTTATCTAAATAAATTATGAAGATTGTCAGTTTTTTTTCTTCTAAACTACTTCCTAATAAGGGATTGGGGGGTTTCAAAGTTTGTATGGAAGAATTTTAGCGCGCAGTCCGATTTACTCGAAACTCAGTATTTATACCTAATATTGAAAGTAAAGAATAATGTGTATCAGGGTTTCTTGAAAATCGACCCCTGACGGGCTGAAATGGGGTAGTAAATTTTTCAGGGGAGGATTTTACTGCATGGCTTGATTAGCTCGAAAATTAGTATAAATAATCTTTGAGTCAAGTTATGAATACATCCCAAACGATTTCAAAATTCCACCCCTGTAGGGGTGAAAAGCGGGGATACATTTTATGTGAAAAATCTTCTTCATTAGGTTAATAAACTTGAAACTTGGCAAGAATACTTGCCTAAGTAAGTACTTACCTAATAAAGTTTATCATTATAAGTTTTTCAAAACTACCCCTCAAACTCGGACAAACAAGTTTATGTGGAAGAAATTGAATGCGCGGTCCGAGTAACTCGAAACTCAGTATTGATACTTTTGACAGAAAATAATTAATAATAACTATGTAAAGCTGTCAAAAATTTACCACTGACGGGACAAAAAGGGGTAATTCAGTTTTTAAGGGGAGGATTTGAACTTGAAACTGTATGTTACATTTTCACGCCTAAACCACTGAACTTCTGATTTGGCATAGAGATAGATGGCATCCTGGGGAAGCACATACATTTTATCCTGTTAGCACGTTCCCGTGGGATAATTTCCGACAACCACGCGGGCGAAGCCGCGGGCAGAAGCTAGTTATATTATAGAGTGATTATACAGAAGCGATTTGTTACATTTATTACTCAAGTAAAATTAGAACAATAGGTTTATTAGGGTTTCCATCTTAAAAGGAAAACTGAACCACTACATTTGTTTAAGGTAAAATAAAATAAACAACTCTTTCGCCGCTCTTTTAAGCCTTCACAGATACCTATGCCAGATATTTTCCATGATTATATCACATAAAGTAAATATTTATCGGGTTCAAATGCAAAACTTTCCTTGTAAGTATATCTATACTATGTAGTTCGATTACAAGGTGCGGATATGTAAAGGGGGGTATAAGTAATTGGTACAGGTACGGGCTGGTGTCCGCAACTCTTCGTCAATGCACGTATTTTGCGTACGGGTGGGAAAATCGACCATTCGATCCAACCCAGCTCCTCAAGGAAGGCCAGCAACGCCTTGATGTTACTGACCGTCTCACGTAGGGTACCTGGGTAAAGGGGAATATATGTAGGTATAGGTAAAAATAGTTTTCCTTTTTCTAGTGTCGATGTAGATAGATACGAGTATCTAAGCGAATGAAGGCGGAAAGCCGCTATTGAAGCAAACCCAGAAAATGTGGTTTCGAATACTGGATTCGAAACCACATTTTCTGGGCTTGCGCGAACTACTATGTTATTAAATAAGATTAACTAGACACTTTAAATGTTTTCGTTGACATTTAAATGATCATATTTACAAAACGTAATAATTTATCGACCAACGTAGGGTAGAACGCCCTCAGGCAAAGTGGAGCAAGTCTTCGAAGAATAGCTCGATAAAAAGGCCGAGTTAAATGGCGAGATTTGAACGGCCTATTTCTAGCAGTGTACTTCTTTCAATAAGCTAGTGATTATAAGGATTTAAGAAAGCAAACTCCATATAAAGAAAAGAAAGAAATGAAGTTTATTTGAACCATAACCTGGTTCAAATAAACTTCATTTCTTTCTTTCTTTAGTGATAAGAAAACGAAAAACTATATCAAGAAAACTTGCTATTAATGAAACAATAATTAAATAAACTCGCTACGAATTGATCAACTTTACGATTCTGTTAAAGATTGACGCAACTCCTGCACTGTTATGTAAGTCTAGGAGCTGTAAGTATTGTGTATATATATTGTACATAAATACAAATGTAGCAAGCAAGCCATCTTAAAGGTCGAAGTGCGAGGCGGATTCTCGTTTTAGCTAGTATAACTAATTTAAGACTATTATACCGCGTTGAATATCATTGACATTTGAATGAGAAATGTAATGTAAACAATTTTTACCACCTGTTCTGTGATTTTTGTTATATATACTTCTATTTTTTGTTAAAGTTTCAATAATATGCTTCTATATCCATACCTTATTGGTGCTGACAATGTGACATAATGCGTTCTACAACCATAGACAAAAAAAAACAATCAAATACGCATTTTCAGTATTTTATTCAATATGATTTATTATATAGGTACTCATATAAGGTTCTCTACAATTAGTTAGATGTGTAGGTCTGCGACCTGACCAACCGAAAATGATATTTATTTTGAACCTGACTAGGTTCAGACGCCAGCAGGTCAAGCTACCCGAAACTGTCAAAATTTTCCAATCAACTTTGAACCTAATTCTTTTGCGATAGAGTTGAAAATCTATTAAAGAAATTTGACAGATTGTAGTAGCTTGATGTGCTGGCGTCTGTACCAAGAAAGAACCACCAATATACAACTTAAACAGCAACCCTCTAAAAGGATGTAATATTATGTAGGCAACAATTGTCTAACCAGCATACCCACATGCATAACTTCACGTCCAATATTCAGTCCTTATAATGAAACTATTAAGTCAATGATTAGATCAGACAATTAATTATTCTGCTAACAAACATGAAGCTTACCACGCAGATGCAGACATACTGATAATTTCGTATGAAATGCGTTCCTACCTAGATTGATGATGCTATAATTCTCAACCAGTCTCCTGATTTATAAGGTCATCATCGCATCAGTCTTCATATAGTGGATCATCCGGTTAACCTTCAGTATCATATAAAATAAAAGATGTTCTAATATTACGTGACCAACCAAGAATTTACTGACCAGCGCAAACATCGTCCGACATAATAGGTATGATACAAACGGATGACTCTCAAATATGATATCTAACGTTCGTTAAATGTTTAAAATCTGCGGCGATACCTGCCTCTGACAACATGGTTGCATTATGTTTTGTGATCGTGATGATAAATTACTGACATCTGATGTAACGGACCAGTAAACGGTTACCTACTGTTACCTGGCTAGGCCTATGTATGGAGTGCAGTGTAATGCATCAGAAGATGTTATTGTGGGATCTCACGATACAGAATTGCTGTATAATATGTTTCGAGTCTCTAAGGAAGTATTTAACTGGACGTCTACAAACTTATACCTTCTAATGACATACGCTTGTTTAAATGAATGAACCTCTGAAAAATTTTTGGGCAGAGGCCCAAAAATTAAAAAGAGGGTGCATCATTAGAGAATGATGCACCCTTTAATTTTCTGACCTTTGCTTTTCTTAATATTTTTAAGAATGCAAAATAGGAATTAGTTGTGCTGCTTTATAGCTGTTTTAAATAGTACACATACTATTTGTAAACAATAAACAAATCCTAGATCGAATGACCCATCCTAGCACAAGGCTGCATTACCTAAACAAACGTTATTCTTACATAACTTCCTTTTATCAATTATTATGTAAATGCTATGTTAAACAACCCATTGATGGATATTATTAAGGAAACAATATTTACGTGCTAAGGCCCCAGAAGTCACGTAATCGAAGTGCGAAATGAAGTGACCCTACCGAACTTACGATACGCGAGGACAAGTTGGAACAAGGTTAGTAGAGTTTACATAATAATTTGACTTGACACGACGTGGCGACAAACTTTTGGTTTTATTTGACATTGACAATGAAAATCGATCCACAGGACATTTCTCGAAGCTCGTAATGTTCGTCTGATTCAATAACAGGGCATGCATGGCAGGCATGGAACTTTTGTAAAGTCTATTATATTTAATTAGCCCGTGTCTTCTTTCAACTGCAATGAATAGTTATAGATCTACGGATAGGTACTTAAAATGTACAGGTGTATAGAATAAGATGACAGTTATTCGAAAATAACCAATTAACGTTTTATACAATACAAGCCTTATGCATAGATAAATACTTAATATGCGCGGACGCAACAAAGCACAACACATAAAGTAGTAGAGGCGTGAGTGTTTGTGCTTGTTAAATATTGCTCATTCGATTACATTGGCATTTAAATCATCGATTCAAATCTTCTTTATACTGGTGGCACTGAGACTGTGAGACAAATATTTATGTTTATTGTACATCTATTAAACCGAAACCGGCTCAACAGGATGGGTACTCTAATGGCGTCATTAAAAGTATATTTGGAAATGATTTGATAACAAAAAGTGTTGAATTAGAATAAAAATACACTTTTAATTATGATACAGGTCTACTAGGTCAAAATTTAGAATTAGTATATACAGTGGCAGGGACATCAACACGCAACCTGTTATGGATTCAGTACATGATTCTGAAATGCCCTGCGTTAAAAATTGTCATAGGTTATTTTAGTTTAATTGCTCGTCCATACTTTTTTGGTCGTAGTTTATTGAGTTACCATAACCTAACCTATAAGACCTACTGTATCATCAATCGCACTAATAAATCTTTGACTTGTCTTTTTTTGACATACATTTTAACCGCGTAGGTCCACCTTTCTATGAAATAGCAGTTTTTTTTACAATCTGCGAAAATTCCCTGCCACCTTGTAGAGTCCGAGTAATGCCAAGTCTGAATTAATAAGCCTTTAATTAATTACCAAATAACATACAACCGTGTATACCATACAGTTGAATGAGAGCTGTCATGCAGACTGTAATACAGACGCTGGACAATGCGTTAGCGGTAAGCGTTATCATTATCATTAATAATGGCTACACACGACCCACGCGTGGCGCAACGCAGTTATAACGCGGTGGCGCAAGCGCAGCCGAGGCGGTGACGGCGGTGTTAAGTAGACAAACTACGTTATTACAAACACTATTGCATTTTGTATTCTATTCACCTACAAAAAAGGCTTATTTTGAAGGCCACTGGCAAGAAAAATTAAGTCTAGTTTAAGTCACGTCAATTAAACACCATATAGGTTTAACTAATGAAGACGTTATTAATTCTAATAGCTTTTAACAGGACCTTCAAAACATTGATTGATTGAAGGCTTTAATATATTTTTTTTTGTAGAATAATAAATCAGATCAATTATGCCATTTTAATAAGTCTGACAATCGCACGCATAAGTTGTTAGGCCCAAACACGTCTTGTTTGTAAATATTTTATGAGTTGTCGTAGTATGATCTTAGGCCTGCTATTGTTCGCGCACACGCATACGCCCCGCCAATTATACATCAATACTTCGAAGTATTGTTTCGGCGACTGTTAAAAATTACGTGATCGTAGGGAATAATTACGAGTTATTCTACAAACATTAACATAACATCACACCTGTGATCCCCAAAGGTTTAAGCAGAGGTGTTATAGTCCACATTTCGTCAGGCATGTTCAGCCGATCGATTCTGTTAAAATCTCACTGTGAAAAGTTACAAGTGAAGTGAGCTGTTAATAGTGTCAATCCCTAGCATTAGTTGGAATGACAGCTCACTCCACGCTCACTTTACCTAAGTTTTCACGGTGAGACGGTTACAGAATCGCACTGCAGGTCCCATGTAATAGGTGGCGAGCCTATTGGCATCAGCCGGGCACGAATCGAAACTCCGGGCTGCTACTGAGAAATTCCTGATAGAAAAACCCAATAAAACTTTGCCCGGCCTGGGTACTGGGACCTCAGCAGTAGCACTTGCGACCAACGAGGCAATTACTACTACGTATACTATTGTCATTGTAAATGTCAACAATGTTAGACTGTTAGTTCAACCAACCTTGGATTAAACACTTGTCCGAAATGTTTTGAAATCATAACAGTTAAAAAATATGGTTACCTATAATGTTCGTGTAGATTAATGAAGGAATTACTAACATTGTAAGAATATAATAGCATACTGTTACTATCTACAAAATTATCGTTTGATTAACTATAAACTTTGTAAAAAGTTACCCGTTTACGTGACACTTGTAAAACGAAGTTTTTTCAAGTGAAATTGACTTAAACTAAGAAAAAGATTTAGTCTAAACAAACATTCTACTTTAAAGTTTAATAATTCGCAAACGGATCCCGAAATATTTAATACTATATTTTTGGAAGACCTATCCAACCCCGAGTAAAAAAAAACATCCCTGCTTTACGTGTACGGAACGTACACACCTAAAAATGTTTTTTCGTTTTATGATTTTATTGCATAATTTTGTAGGCGTGCTAAAATGTATTATAACCATGCCAAATTACCTACAGCTTTTTACTATTAAGAACTTCGATCAATAATAGTATTGATCGAAGATTAAGAGTCTCTGAGTTAAATCGCAAACAGACACACGAACGAACAAAGTACAGGACGATACAGACTACAAAGTACAGACTTGGCGAAACTATACGGGTTACTCTACAGAACCCTAAAAATTATATTATTATGGTTGTCTACCTGGATTAAAACCAGTTAACAGAATTATTTAAGCACTTTTATAAAATGGCGGGCGTGGATGAAACAAAAACAAGATGGCTATAATTTACGACCCACTGGTCCGTGGGAGTCTGGAATATCCGCCGCTTAGTATGGAGGTTGAATGCATTCAATTTTAACGGCAAAGAGTTCTTAGTCGCTGTGCTAAAGAGGATTATTTCAAGCGATTAAATTAAATAGACGTGTTGATGGATGTATACAACCACAAATAATATAATACTACGTAGTACCTATAGCAGATTAGTGTTGTGCACACACATGACTACCTTCGTGTCGACCTCAGACCACGTACAGAATGTCAGGGCGATTTGCTCAAACGGCTACAATCTAAGTAATCCGAGCTCTCTTCATGGCAATCAGCGAATTTTAATCAATTACACACATCTTATTGTCATTGAACCTGTCGCTTTTGTACAAAGTTTATAAGTTGGCAATTACTAAATAGATCTTGTTATCTAAAATTATATAAACTAGTGTTATTATGTCTTTGATATTTCTTGGAATCACGGGGTCCCGGACTTTTGGAAGGTGTACGAGGAGCCGAAGCCAACTCACAGGGGCCCGTTAGACACTTCTAATGGAATGAGGAACTAATCGATGGTTATCCCTGTTTACTATTAATGTGCACCCAAGGACAACACCCGGTAGGTGCAAAACTATTGCAGAACATGGAAACAAAAGACATTCGGATATGGATAAGGGTGGCTATAGTTCTAGGTAACCAGTCCATGGTTACCTAGAACTATAGAAGGACTATATCCGCCTGCCGGACCATTATGTTTTTAAATACACGGATAAAATGGCATGGGGTGACTTGGACACTCAATAATAGACTTCCTAAACGGTCGCTAGAACATAGTGCCGTAGCGACAAGGGGGCATAATATACTTAGGGGCCTAAGGAGTTGAGAGCTATTCCACGACTATCAGGACAATCCCTGAGGTACGGTCAAGTCCCTACCAGAATCTCATCTGGAATTCTTCCTTCCTTCGAGCACGTTGGCTATTGCGAATCTCTACTCGAACCGGCCAGTAAAGGCAAGAAAGAAGTGGAGCTCTGTTCCTCATCAGTCTTCACTACAACCGGCCAATAAAGACAAGCCAGTGAAGCTGAGGCTTCTCGCAGGAGATTGGAACCGTGGGTCGTTACTACCCAACAGCTCATCACAAGTTGTCTTGCGGGTTTATATTTTAGCTCTCATACAAAATACAAAAATGTTTATTTCAATACCAACTAGTTTACATTAGTTTATGATTGGGGTCTCCTTTTAAGCATTATGACGCCTGTGTTAGGAGACTCCGCACTTCCATAGCTTTGACTGTTTGTACTACTTACAAAATATCTAGCTCCTCACCTCAGGCCTCATCCTCACCTGTCTCCGCAAAGTAAACTCAACCACTAGAGCGCGAAAGCCCCACCACGTCCTCAACGTAGAGATACAGGTGAAGTTATTATAATTATTGTCCTTGACATTTCTCGGGACCCTGGGGTCCCGAACCTTTGGGAGGCGAACCAGGGGCCGAGGCCAACGCGCAGAGCCCCTTTAGACAATTTTAAATGATGAAGAGACACCAACCGACGATTATCCCTGTATGCACTATGCAGGTGCACCCAAGGACATCCCTATTACTAACTAAGACTATTGCAGAACATGGAAACAAAAAATATTGGGCTGTGGGTTTGGGTGACTATAGTGGATTGGTTACCTTGAACTATGGAAGGACTAGGTTCCCTGCCTAACCAATGATAATATAATTATTATTGGTACGTATGTATGTATGGATTATGTAAACGAGCTAAACAAATACTTGCATGCAAAGTGTACCTATATCTTGTGGGAAAGAAAAGTTTGCGTAAAGTGTAGAAAGATGTGTTTTACATAGACATTCATGAAAAATTTTGAAGATCGAAACCAGTTCAATTTATTACGCTAATCAAGCAATCAGAAGTAGGCCAAACGAATTGTAGTGGTGTAGTGGACAAAAAAACAAAATAATAGTGAATTTATTATTGCATTCATGTCAATGATATCGAAACTAATCAAGCTTAACCACTCAATTAAAACCGGTGTAACAGTTCAGGCGTGAAAATTAAAACATAGACAATTGGGAACTTCATTTATGTACATACATACACTAAATATTAATGTACACAATACAAAGATCGTATATCTAAGTAGGTATGTATGGATGGATGCATGTATGAAACTCGGTTGCGTATACCTGCGAGACTTGCGCACACCACAAAATGGGGAAAAAACTATTTCAAAACATGCTTATTAAGTTAATCTAACATCTCTAGACAGACGACCTGGGTGTGTCACTTTGTTGTTATATTATGGATAATAATTATTAATTTAATGTTAAAATATTTCAATAAACAATCTATTTTGGACATTGAAATAACATTTTCTCAATATTTACTCGATGAACCTCCTGTAGAACCATCGAGGACATATTGACAAGTAAGGTAAAAAAAGAAAGTTCTCTCTCTTATTCTTTTTCAACTAACAATACCTCTATCAGTAGTTTTTGAACATCAAAGGTGGGCACCCTCACCGCTTCCTAGTGTTACAGCTGGGAAGAAGAACTGGCGCAACAAACTCCCCAGCAAGTAGATCACTGACTCCTAAGACACAGGCACCTACACCTAGTTTAGGAGTCAGAGTATTAAAATTATTGTGAGTTTTAAGTTATAAACCATATGCTCTTATTTGGATAATGTAATGTGATTGGCTTCAGGTGAAATAAATTATTTATTTTTTATTTATTTGGATGAGTTCCACCTTGTACCAAGTACCTAGTGATGTGTATACCGGGTGACTTTTTTTACCGTCTGGACAAAAACAGGGTATAAAAGGTGAACGGAAAGAAGCCTATGGCACAGATTTTTTTTTCTCAAATAATACGTTTTTGTCTAGACGGTAAAAAAGCCAGCCGGTACAGTATAATAAATAAAGGGAAATATTGAACTAATCCACTAAAAATGCGTTGGTCGCAGGAACTAAGCTAGTGTATTCCGACCAAACGGGTAAGGTTAGGTTGGAACTGTGACCAACCACGCGTGAGCAGAATTGGTTGCAGTCACTAAGCTAGGGCACCCTGACCAAATAGGTAAGGTAACGTTAGGTGAACAACCGATCGCGAGCCGAGCGAAGCCATCATTGTCGTTGCATCCAAGTTGGTCGCAGTTTGGTACTTACTATTTAGTCATTTTCTTTTTAGAGTCCCAAAATTATAATAAATATTAGTGTTAAATAATATTTTTAAGAGCTCAAAATGGGAATTATTAAGGGTTCGATTAAATACATGCCGTAAATAAATGATGATGTGTACAGAAAATTGGTGTAAGCTATCAATATATGCAGTGATTGCCTAATATCACGATGCACGCAAATGCGCAGAGCAATAAATTTTCTATGTAGACATAGACATTGCTTACTCAGAAGAACATTCGCAATTTAGTTGGTTTTTAACCGACTTCTAAAAAAGGAGGAGGTTCTCAATTCGGATGTTTGTATCTTTTTTTTGTGTTTGTTCGCGCATAACTCCGTCACTTGCCAACCGATTTGATAAATTATTTTTTTGTTGGAAAGGGTATACTTCCCAAATGGTCCCATAGAAATTTCAACAAGATTTGATGATGAGTTTCGGAGACAGACAACAGAACTCTTCAATAAATGCCAGCAAATCAACGGCTATTGCTGCTATCGCTTATGTATGTATTGTTTACGCAATCACACAACATAACGTCACGCCTCTACGCTCTAAAGGGGTACGCAGATGTGTTCAGTATACCACGGTACACCCTCATTTCTGTCAAAGTTGTTATTGGGGTACCTCTAATCTTGTAAGTATATAAGAATTTGTGTGGGATAGGTACAACTCAAAAGTGAAAAATAAAAAAAAAATTGAAAAAAAAACAACCGACTTCCAAAAACGACACTACAAAGTGAAAAATAACTTTAATTTCGGAAGTCGGTGTCAAACAACGAAAATGCGAACCCAACGAAACCGACTTCCGAAATTAAAGATATTTTTCACTTTGTAGAGTTTTTGGAAGTCGGTTGTTTTTCTTTTATTGCTTTCTTTGGCTTCCTTGAACGGTTCCAATTAGGTACTTAGTCTAAATACCACAAATTATTTTATTTGAATAGGAATTGTATGCCCGTTTATTTGGTCATATAAGGTACCTAGTATCGAGTGGCTTAGGCTTGAAAACTTTTTTTTTTCCTTTTACAATAGTAATTTTTACTCGCAAGCGTGAAATCTAAGGAAAAATCATATCAGTGAAATGTGAAAATCGAAAAACACCCTACTTACTAGGTATCATTTCGACCTGCCACTCCCGTTAATAGTGTCCATGCACGATCGCACCAGAGAACCAATTTTGAGGGGCAATTCTCGTAATTTTAAGAACGTTTACAGTCTGATCTCATTCTCAATCTGTCAAATATATCTTTAATTTCCCTAGATTTTTAACAAGTCTTTGGCGTTGTTCTCGCTGAGATGAGATTGGCCGTCTGATATCATGATCAAACAAAAAAAACAAAAAGTTAGTTCCTACTATGTCATGCTATATATGTTACGTATTTCCTACAATTTCGAGACAGCCATTTACCTTTACCTTTATAATTACTGTTATTGAAACGCGAACTTTCATCGTTCCTCCGCGCGAGCGCATGCTAATGAATTACGCAACTGCCCGATTTACACTGGGTGCATTGCCCAAAGACGTGCGCTATGGCTACGACCTCGTTCGTACATTAGGTGTACCACTGTGACTGCATAATGTATGTGAATGATAGCACACAATAAGAGGTAAGGCAAAGCGTAAGAGTAAGTCAATATTTTTGTGAGAGAACAAGGCTGTTCGAAGCACGTTGTCATAGACACGATGTTTTAACCTTCATATACTCGTAAGTGCCTACCTACTGCACAACTTTATTATTATTATTAGAAGCCTGTGATGTACCACTGCAGGGCCAAGGCCTCCCTACTCTCTTTCCACTTCTCTCTGTTTAAAGCTGTTAAGGACCAGTTCTTGTCGAAGGAGTCCAGCTCATCCCGCCATCTCCGTCTGGGCCTGCCGCGATGTCGCTTACCATTAAGACCGTCCATTGGGCCGTAAGTTTGGCCTATTGGTCGTCTGACATGCGGCAGATGTGTCCAGCCCAATTCCATTTTAGCGTGGCAGCTTTCCAAGTGACATCAGTTATTTTTTATACCTAACCCGGTCTGTTAGTTTGATACCCAGAATACCTACTCCGTTCCATAGCCCTCGGGCAAACCTCGAGCGTGGACCTCTGCTGATTTGTCAAAGATCATGTTTGTCCATCATATATGAGGATGGGAAGTATGCACATCTCTAGTTCAGTTAATTTTAGTTATAGTAAGTACCTACCTAATTATTTACCCATGATTATAAAATTTGTCAATGTTGGGATATTATGTTTGTGAGTATATTTTTTTCTTTAAAAGCCAAACGGATTTAGAATGAAAGCACACAATTAGACTGTGACCCTGGATTAGCATATAGGTTACTTTTTATCCCAAAACATGTAGCAGTTTTCTAAGGCTGCGAGTGAAACCACGAGCAATAGCTAGTAAAATAAGAAGTTAGGAAATTTACGTCTTCTGTTACCAATGAAGAATTATAAATAATAGCGTTATACAGTTAATTTCGGAATGTGCCTAATTGTAATGGTCAATAAATCATGTAAACGTCCATCGATTAGTGAGCAGACAATTGTTATGAAGTAACAATTAATATTTCGCAGCAGCTGCACAGTGCACGAGCACCTAATTACGTATTGAGGTAAGCAGAGTTAGCATACGGTTGGCACGACGTTCGGTGCCGCAATGTGGGGACTGGCTAGGATGCTTATATGCCAATTCGACATACAACTATAACACTCACACAATGCATTATTAGCATATTTACAAAGTGACGAAGACAAAAGCTAAGAACCGAGATTAATGCCCGGCGGTTTCACCCGCATAAGTTTTGATCCCGTGGGAACATCGGCATAAAAAGTATCCTATATATTAATCCTGGTTATAAACCATCTGTGTGCCAAATTTCATCCAAATCCGTTCAGTAGTTTCTGCGTGAAAGAGTAAGAAACATCCATCCATCCATACAAACTTTCACGTTTATAATATTTATAGGATTAGGTACCTATAGCTAGGTAAGTTGTCGTCGTTCAGTAGTTTCATATTACCTGCATGGGTTAAAAGCGTGAGTTTATACATGTATGTAAGTTGTTATATATGTAGGTACATTTTATTTTAATTCTGTATAAACCTACATAACCGAGAAAAAGACATTCGAAATTAACAATTGATTAAGTATAACCTAAACATAGGAACCTAAACATAGGAACCTAGGGTCCTATGTTTAGCGCTATGTTTGGCGCAGCGTAACAGATACTGAAATAGTGCAAGTACCTATGTACTTGCACTATTTCAGTATCAGTTACGCTGCGCCTTTAGGTTACAGCTTACTTTCAGAAAGACAATTTGGAGGTCATAGTTGTAAATACCCCGTGAATAATGCATGTAATTAATTGATTACAGACATTTATCCATTATTATTGACTGATTCACAAATAATAAGATTACACCTAATTCTCAATGAAAAATGTATGAATGAATTTGTATCAAAACAATCTTCCATTGTAAAACGCCATGCAGGTAGGTCAAAGTGGTATGTATGACCTCAATAAGTACTTAACATCTTACTTAATACTAGTTTAGTACCTACTAAACTAGTACCTAACCTACTCACGACTTAAAGATGCCTTCTGCCTGAAAAACGGAAGAAACAAATTAATGCTAATAATATTATAAATCATCAGTCTTTTGTTTAAATTTATATTTACAGAAATATACTCTAAGCCCATGAGCAAAATAAGAACGTTTGGTACAGTGACTGGCTGAGAAATCGGGTGGCGGCTTCGCGGGTTCGATTACTGTTTGACATTATTATTTTAAGGAATATTGTTACGGCCTACAGAAAGTAGTTTCGGGTCTTTATTTAATGTCATAATTTGTAAATCCCCACGATACAGGTGAAATAACCCCAGTTTACTTAGGTACTGAGAAAAAATAACCATTAGTGCGTAGGTAACCCACAGAACAGATAAAAGAGGTGTAACCCATAAAGAAAAGAAACCATAATGCTGTAAATGGAGAAACTTCTCCCTTATGTAACGACTAGCTTCTGCCCGCGGCTTCGCCCGCGTGGATGTCGGAAATTATCCCACGGGAACGTGCTAACAGGGTAAAATGTATGTGCTTCCCCAGGATGCCATCTATCTCTATGCCAAATCAGAAGTTCAGTGGTTTAGGCGTGAAAATGTAACATACAGTTTCAAGTTCAAATCCTCCCCTTAAAAACTGAATTACCCCTTTTTTTCCCGTCAGTGGTAAATTTTCGACAACTTTACTTACATATTATTAATTATTTTCTGTCAAAAGTATCAATACTGAGTTTCGAGTTACTCGGACCGCGCATTCAATTTCTTCCACACAAACTTAACACCCCTATATCCCCCTATGAGGGGTAGTTTTGAAAAACTTATGATGATAAACTTTATTACTTACTAAGGCAAGTATTCTTGCCAAGTTTCAAGTTTATTAACTAAATTAATAAGATTTTTCATATAAGCTGTATCCCCCGCTTTTCACCCCCACAGGGGTGGAATTTTGAAAAATCGTTTGGGATTATTCATAACTTGATTCAAAGATTATTTATACCAATTTTCGAGTTAATCAAGCCACGCATTATAATCCTCCCTTGTGAAATTAACTACCCCTTTTCAACCCGTTAGGGGTAGATTTTCGAAAAACCCATGTTACTCTTTATTTTTGGTCTTAAGTATAAACACTGAGTTTCGAGTTAATCGGACCGCGCATTCAAATTATTCCACACAAACTTCAACACCCCTTTATCCCCCTTTGAGGGGTAGTTTTGAAAAACTTATAATGATAAACTTTATTACTTACTTAGGCGAGTATTCTTGAAAAGTTTCAAGTTTATTAACCTAATGAAGAAGATTTTTCATATAAACTGTATCCCCGCTTTTCACCCCCACAGGGGTGGAATTTAAAAAAATCGTTTGGGATGTATTCATAACTTGACTCAAAGATTATTTATACTAATTTTCGAGTTAATCAAGCCATGCAGTAAAATCCTCCCCTGAAAAATTGACTACCCCATTTCAGCCCGTCAGGGGTAGATTTTCAAAAAACCCTGATACACATTATTCTTTACTTTCAATATTAGGTACAAATACTGAGTTTCAAGTAAATCGGACTGCGCGCTAAAATTCTTCCATACAAACTTTGAAACCTTGGGGGGTTTCAAAGTTTGTTCCCTTATTAGGGGGTAGTTTAGAAGAAAAAAAAATGACAATCTTCATAATTTATTTAGATAAGTATTCGTGCCAAGTTTCAAGTATATTAACTCAAGGAATAAGATTTTTCATACAAACGAATTCCCCCCTTTTCACCCTCTTAGGGGTGGAATTTCGAAAAATCCTTTCTTAGTGGATGCCTACTCTTCACGAAGAACCCACCCTCCAAATTTCATGTCTCTAGGACCAGCGGTTTAGGCTGTGCGTTGATCTATCAGTCAGTCAGTCAGTCAGTCAGTCAGTCAGTCAGTCAGGACTTTGAATTTTATATATATAGATTAGAGAACGTCAACATTTCCATAGATATGTGTAAACTACGCATAAGTATACCACCTACTTCTTACAAGTTTCTAATTCTATATCGTGACAGCTTAATACTTGAACTTTAAAAACTTTGATATAATAATAACATTATCTTTTATCTTCTTACAATTAACAAATTTCAAGATCCGCGAACATGTCAATAAACTTTACATAATGTCAAGGCCGAAAATTCGTCTGACCCATTTAGTTATTTGTATAAAATATGCCTTTCATTAGGTAAACACTTTTAGAATATGTTATTATATCATCCTAAAGTCATAATAGCCTCAATCCTCATTAGCACAGAGAAGAAAAATATCTTATTTTTAAAGCTAAATTAGTAACTTATCCACCAAACGAAATGACGTCAAAAAAGACGTACTTACATGTTTCTTCTACATAGGTACGTAAATCCTACCAACATTCCAGAGACGCTTATCGATCATTAAATATCGGCATTACCTACATAAAAAAAACGTTTATTTACCCGTTTGTACCAGACACTAAATAATAACGGCTAGGAATGCAACTAATTATAAAACATAATTTCAATTAGTCACAAGTAATTTGCTAATTTCAAGTTAATTTAGGTCCTGCCTAAGTGCCTATATGTAGAAGTAGGTAACGATAATCACAAACTAAGTATACCTAAAAGTTACCAGAATAGACTCGAAATATTTGCTTTGGACATCGCTAAGCTGTAAGTAAACTGATGATTTGTGGCAAATTAGGGTTTAATAATGAGACTCCAACCGCAAAAACGTTGATGACGCTTCATAAATTATTTATGAATAAACGCGTAATTTTGTTACTACCTGTCAACTTATCTTGATCGTAGATATCGTACCTACACAAAAATGAGAGTATACCTAGGTACCTAGGCGGTTTTGCTACTTAAATGTTATTTACAAGCCTGAAGAAAGTAGAACCAAACCTGTTGTTAAACTATAGGGTCAACATTCGCATCATCAGCAGCTACTCAAAGTAGTATTGAGCTTATAACTCATCAATAAAGGCTACTACATGGAGACATCAATCTGAAAAGACGAATCTGCGCCTCGTTCGATCGATCGGATCGTAATCGTTCCGGCCGTACGAGAAATTTTGGGGCTCTTACAGCCATACAGTGCAGATGGATCAGAAGGTAGACCTGACCATGTATGGACGGTAGCCTAAACACAAGCAAAGAGAAAATAGTTAATAAAAAACGTCACACTTACCAGGTATAGCCATTCCCAGTTCAAGGTATTCCTTCACGGAGGGGCTGAGGAATGCCGGGGGAGCGGGAACGGTGCCGGGCTCGGGGTCTGGTGCGTCCAGAGCCTGCGCAGGTTCACGCGACACCGCACCGCCGTCAGCGCGGACTCGCTTAACCCGACCACCATCTTCAGACCCATCTGGAAAAAAATTTAGAGCCCGAGAAGAATGTGTCAATAGAAAAGTTACTAAAACTATAACACACGAACACCAAGATCTTCTTCAGCTTTGATCAAGAAAGCTTGAACCATTCAATTGAAGATGATTTCAAAGCAAATAGGGTAATTCGTTGGATAATTAATGATTCACCTACACTGAATGCTGAAGACTGTAAATCAGTGAGGCAGCCATTGAGCTATGATGTACCTATATAAGTAGGTATTTGTCTGTTGACCAACATCCTTTAAATGCACGCGGTGAGCTCTATCTGTTTCATCTGCTACATACGATTCAACATTAGCGATGTCTAAACTAGGTCCATGCCATGCTTAAGCCATGAGTCTCCTACTCGAAGACTTAAAACTCGAAAAATAAATATATGGCAAGTCTGGTTATGGACTAAAATGGTTATTTTAGTCCATAACCAGACTGTGTGGTTACACATTGGGTTCCAAACGGCAATGAGACTGGCCCAGTAGGAGATACTGGGATAAAGTCGAGTCTTTGCTTAAAGATTGGCCACAAACCGCAGTAAATAGAAGTGGAAGGAGGGAAGGGATGCCTTTGCCCTGCAATGTGACACAAACTGCTGATAAATCCAAACTAATATTATAAATGCGAAAGTAACTCTGTCTGTCTGTCTGTCTGTCTTTGCTTCACGCCTAAACTACTGAACCGATTTGTGTGAAATTTGGTACAGACATAGTTTGGAACTTGAGAATGGACATAGGGTAGTTTTTATTACAAAAAATAAAATAAAAAATAAAATAAAAAATAAAATTTATTCCGAGCATACAGCGCCATCTATTGGTCAAGAGTCGGCATCAATTCAGTACTGAAAATTCATCGGAAAAATGTAAATAAATAGTAAGAACTATTTGGGTAAAACCAAAAATCTGCCGGAAGTCACTATTCCACGCGAACGAAGTCGCGGGCAAAAGCTAGTGAATAAATAAGTCTGGAAGAAGGTGAAGAAAAGGGCTTTTATAAGTAACTTTATTACCCTGCCCCGATTCGTTATTTAACTGAATGTCATACAAGATACATGTTTGTGCATATTTGTGTGTTTGTGTGTTTTTTTTGTTTTGTGTGTTTGTTTTTTGTTAGTGTTTAAAAAAAAAAAAGTATGTGTAGAGACAGTTGGTATAGAGACCTTCTCCAACAAGCTTTTAGGGACCTTTTGAAAGATACTTTTGAGAGATAAAACATTAAAGGCGAATACGATAGATAGCTCTATAACATGATGAAAAGTCGTTCTACAGTAGCATAAGCATAATTAGCCTATAATGTTCCCACTACTGGAACACAGGCCTCCTCTTTGTAAGACGTTCTACTCGTACAGTATACATATAAAAATTTATAGTCGCTCACAGTTAAACTGCAATTTATGAAGAAAAATAAAAAATAAAAACTTGGATTTGCTCACCGGTTATCACAAGTAACGACAGCAGCACCGAAGAAAATAAACTGAAAACCTTCCTTCCACACATCTTGAATATTAAAACAATCGTATTGCCTATACAAATTTAATCACCAAAACGATATGTAAACGCATGTTTAACTCAGCCGTGTCACAATCGAAAAAGCTTCAGTCGGCATTGAAGTAGATGAAGGTCTCAGAAAAGGATTGACGAATTTCGTAATCAGAGTTATGGCTGATTAATAACCGCGCCGGACGCGAGTATTGTATACGAGTTTATTTTTCTTGCATAGCGGTACAATTCGACGTGCGCTTTCGAAGGCAGCCGAGCGCGCAATGCTCATGCAACTCGCATAACATGAAGATTCTTTTCTAAGAGCCAAGCTGACCTCTAAACTTCCTCGACGGCTGTATCACGACACCATGGGAATATTGTGCGAAAGAGTTGTCCTTGCGAACATTACTTATATTTAAAAAAATACCTATAGGCATTCTAACATTTAGCTACTTCCACTTACCTTCATCATTTATTATACCTCTAAACACAACTCATGTATCCCCCTAATTAGAGCTGAGATATAACATATAGGTAGATATATACATACTCTACATTATTTATTTATTTTTTATTAAACCTACAGAAGAGGATAAATTACCCATATTTATTTTGCTAATCGAAGACCTACTTTAGCCTTGTCGATGGCGATCTAAATTGAGTCGACCCAGAATTCGTCTAAATACAAAGTCTTTAGGTACAGTATGTTGCACGTCAGTGGTAACACTTTGACCTTCAGCTCACCTTGTACGGCGTACGGAGTTTTAATAGAGTAAAAGGCCAGCATATACTGGTTTTATATCACCGTGCGCCTTACTGTACGAGATTGGCGCCTTCATTCTAGGACTCTAGGCACCCAAAATTCAATACCTTTTCAAATCGTTATGCCACAGTAGACATATTAGTATTTGAACTAGAAACTAATGGTCGGTATCGGCCTCCAACGAAGTTAGATACAGGGGCCCTTTAGGACTATAATACTTATAGCTAAGTACGCCTCTGCGCAGTGGTGGCCTAGTGGTAACGGCCAGTTAGGTATAGGTCGTAAGTATATAATATATGTTCTGTGGGTCGTAAGTTCGAACACTTCGAACTACTTTGTGAAAATAATTTCATCAGCGCTGGTCTCAAAACGGTGAAGGAAAAAAACCACGTGAGGAAACCGGCATGTCCTAGAAACAAAAATTTGAAGATATGTGACATCTACCGTGATCTACCAACCCGCACTGCGCCCGCATGGTGGATTACGGCCGACTCCCTCTCGCCGAGAGGATGCCTGTGTCTCAGCAGTGGAAACAATAAAGGCTGATTATGCTAAGTACGTCACTACTCACTCCACACTTCAGCCTGAGAGAGCATCCGCCCATCTGACTTGATTGGTTGCTACACCAGAACAAACCAAATAAATCACTTGGGAACCCAGTTTTATATTAGTAGATTTTCCCACAATATATCGTGTTGGACACAACACATAGACACATGTGGGACACAAACATAACTGGTGAAATGCGGTAGTACTATAGGTGCACCTTGCCCATATTTATTGCCGTAATTAGAATCAGTAATACAACTTGTTAAGTTAGCATAATCCTAAAATGTCAAGATTTCATGAATTAGTCATTCTGTAGGATTACTTGATCTTAGAGAGTTGTGTTGATGACTTTAATGATTATAATTCTGTAAATACATATTTGTTACGACCGCGAATCATATTTTAATCAACGTACGGACGCCAGCAGGTCAACCTACCCGAAACTGTCAGATTTTCCCAATCAACATTGAACCTAATGCTTTAGCAATAAAGTCGAAAATTTATTAAAGAAATCTGACAGGTTGTAGTAGCTTGATGTGCTGGCGTCTGTACAACTTAGTACTGATCAGCAAATTGCAAAAAACGTAAGAAAAGAATTTCGCGGGCTACCTTGGAGCATCCACCATAAGCAATCCAAGCCTAAATCTATTTGATCGAAGCGAAATAAAGATGAAATGCCTAAATAGGAAAGAAGGAACTAGCTGTTTTAATATTTCATTTCATTGTAACATTTTTTAAATTGAGAATATAAAATTCTCCCGATTTTTTTTACCGATTTTACATTTCTGAACTGGCAACCCTTTTCGTTCAATTTATGTTTAACGGGGATTCCCCACAAACGAAGCTTATGACTTTTGCTGTTAGTGTAAAGAACTGATAATTATTAACGTTCAAAATTGATGACATGACACTTCACAGTGTTTGGTCTTGTAATGTTTTCTGTTCACATTGATGTCAGCTAGCGATTTATATAGGTTTAATGGTGTGGCCGCCATTTTGAAATAAAGAACAAAATGGCTGACAAAATGGCGGACGGTATGCCACGGATCTTCAAAGACCTTTCGCGGATTACGTTACCTACTGCACATAATGCATACTAGCTTCTGCCCGCGGCTTCGCCCGCGTGGATGTCGGAAATTATCCCACGGGAACGTGCTAACAGGATAAAATGTATGTGCTTCCCCAGAATGCCATCTATCTCGCGGGCCCTTTGTGGCTAATAACAATAGAAAACCAATTGTGTCTCATTAGTGGTGATTAAGAGGGTACCTATATGATATCTTTACCTACCTAATTTAAAAAAAAACTCAATAACAGAAAATTAAATACCTACCTAAATAAACCTATTTCTGATGATAACTAATCTAAACACAATAAATAAGCAAAATCCCTAAAAACTAATATCTATACGAATGACTAATCCTACCTAACAGTATTATAAAATAACCTACGGTCACTACGTACACTATCAAATATGCTACCTATACCTACTTTAAAATTAAAATCTATACCTACGACTTAGGTATATGAAAATAAACCTAAATAACTCTAAAAACTAAAAGGAATAAAAATGAACTCCACTGCGGGTGACGTAACCTACGACAAACTTATTATTTGCGGTTGACACAGTAATGGGTCTAGGGATCGAACCGCAAAATTAAGTTTGTTTTTTATTGTATATACTTTTCCGGGATAAAAAGTACCCAGTGTGGTGCCCAGGATATTAAAGAATAATTATACCAAGTTTCATCGTAATCGAACCGGTAGTTTTTGCGTGATGCCTGAACAAACAGACAGACAAAAATTTTTTGGAACGAAGTTCCTTATCGCGGGTTGTGAAAAAGGAAAAGGAAGAATTTTTTCCGTCTAGCCCAGACGGAAAAAATTCTTACGAAAAGTTGTCACGACACTTTTTGCTATAGGTAGTTGTAAGCCGTGCGGCGTGCGCGTGTTTCTCTGTCTGTCTCTCTCTCTCTCTTTAAACTTCGTTCCATCCGGGTGTCCCTTGATTTAATCACATTTTTGGGTTCGGTGTCGGTCTAGTAACACCTACTGCCATTTATTTTTTTGATATTTTCAATGTACAGAATTTTCACTTCTACAGATTTATTATAAGTATATAGAATAGATTATTGTACAGACGCCAGCACATCAAGCTACTACAATCTGTCAAATTTCTTTAATAGATTTTCAACTTTATCGCTGAAGCACTAAGGTTCAAGGTTGATTAGAAAAATTTGACAGTTTCGGGTAGCTTGCCCTGCTGGCGTCCGTACTTACTAATTCTATGCATAATGCGTTGTTCAGACTGGCGGTTGCGAACACTCTTTATTCTAAATACCTTTAGGCGCGATAAGTTGCGCTGTTTATTTCCACTTTGGTTCTCTAACTAAGCAGAAATCTAAAATCTTGAGTTGTATAACAGAGGTGTTGTAAAGCATTCATTATTTTGTTATTTTATTCTATTTTGTTACTTACTTAACTTTAGCAATCACATTGTAAACTAAGTCTTTATTTATACATAGTCTACATATTTTGTCTTTAGTTTTAAGTTGGCTTGTAAACTGTACATGTACAGACGCCAGCACATCAAGCTACTACAATCTGTCAGATTTCTTTAATAGATTTTCGACTTTATTCCTAAAGCATTAGGTTCAATGTTGATTGGGAAAATCTGACAGTTTCGGGTAGGTTGACCTGCTGGCGTCCGTACCTAAGCTTACAGATCAACATAATTTTAGTTCATGTGGTGTTTACCTTTAAGTAATTGTTACACTGATCAATGTTTTTAAAGATGTTATTTTTATCAAGATTTTAGTGTAAACAATTGTTGGTGAACCAAATAAATAAATAAAATAAATTAATTAATTTACTTGAATTAAACTAGATCCAATTGTAAAAGATGTGTATTTATATCACAGCACAGTACCGATCCAAGCGGCAGCGGAAGAATATTTATTAAGTTAACCAAACACTTAGTATGAATCTTGTTAGTTATTCACACAGGGCATATTTAAATAAGTTAATCCGATTCAAAATACTCAGTCCAGCTTGTTTCTTCCCGTGAACCTACATACATCTCTAGATCAAAGTAGTGTTAATAGTGTTCTATGGTTGTCAAACAGTGGTTGTCAACAATCCCGGTAACTGGGTTGTGGAGGCCAGATAGGCAGCCGCTCCATGTAAAATACTGGTATTCAGCTTCATCCGGTTTGACTGAAGCCGACCCAAACATAGTTGGGACAAGACTAGGCAAATTAATACTTTATTACCGTGTACATACCTACACTCGAGAGCAATGAATCCGGGTCACTTGAAGAATCCTAAAAATCTCGGAAACTAAAAATGCTAGGTTAATGCAATAAATTGTATTTAATAGACAATGTAATACTCCTTAAATGAAGGTATTAAAACTTCTTAGTTATTGTAAAGTTATATCATAAAAAAATCAAATTGAAAAAGGGCCACTTTCGAAGATGGAACTACGAAATTACAGCATTTGGTTTTGCTTTTGTTTGTAATCTGTCATTTATGTGGGTACATAAACCATGTTGATAGTGCTCTATATTCATTATTCAAGCTGAAATTATGTCGCTTACGCCTGAAGAATGCACCAGAATACTTACAATGCTGGAAACCGGCCGGAGTCAGCGCGATACAGCCAGGACTGTCGGTGTGTCGCTGTCAACAGTACAAAGAGTTCTCCGACGTTACGAAGAAACTGGTTCTAACCTACGCAGACCAGGAACGGGCAGAACCAGGTGTACCACAGCACGAGAAGACCGATACTTGGTGAACACCATGCTTCGAAATCGCTTTCTCACAGGAACTGAACTCACAAATCAGTTTCGACGCCTCGGAGGAAGTAACCCAAGTGCATGGACAGTAAGACGTCGGCTTGCTGAATCTAACTTAAAACCCCTTAGACCTGCAAACGGCCCTAAACTGGAGCGTGGGCATCGTATTTCAAGACTAAGATATGCCCAGAGCCACGTAAATTGGAGTATTGAAGATTGGTCAAAAGTTATGTTCTCTGACGAATCAAAATTTATGCTCTACAAGCACGATGGAAGACACAGAGTGTATCGAAGACCAGGGGAAAGATTCAAGCAAGCATGCATCGAAGAAAAAGTAGCCTACGGTGGTGGGTCTGTACTTGTGTGGGCCGGAATTTCTTCTGAAAGTCGCACAGAGCTGGTGATCATAGAAAACGGCTCTTTAACTAGCGTAAGATATGTGGAAGAAATCCTCAATGATCACGTTGGTCCATTTATGGTCAATTTAGGTGAGGATGCTATATTTATGCATGACAATGCCCAACCTCATACAGGTAGGATTGTGAATGACTACCTTCAAGAGATGAACATTACTCGTATGGAGTGGCCAGCGCGCAGCCCGGATATCAACCCGATCGAGCATGCTTGGGACGAGCTAGGCAGATGCGTAAAACAACGAAACCCTCCCCCAATCACGCTTCGTGAGCTCAAAATTGCTCTCACAGAGGAATGGGAGAATATTCCCCAAAACCGTATAAGGAACTTGGTGTACAGCATGCCAAACCGCGTAAACGCAGTAATGGAAGCACGAGGAGGCAATACGAAGTATTAAAATTCAAGAAAATCGTAATAAAGTTCAAAAATTTCATGTTTCCTATTTTTGTTTTAAGGAGAGATCAGCAGTTTTTTTCTATATGTAATTTTGTGTTAATAAAATGTATGGTGACTCATATTTTTTTTACTTTCATTTAAGGAGTATTACATTGTCTATTAAATACAATTTATTGCATTAACCTATCATTTTTAGTTTCCGAGATTTTTAACATTCTTTAAGTGACCCGGATTCATTGCTCCCGAGTGTATATGAATTCTCTCTTGTTTCCGCTCCAAGGTAGCCCGCGAAATTCAAATTTCTTACGTTTTTTGCAATTTGCTGGTCAATAGCTCAATACTAAATTGTACGTTGATTAAAATATGACTCGCGGTTGTAACAAATATGTATTTACAGAATTATAATCATTAGAATCAGTAATACAACTTGTTAAGTTAGCATAATCCTAAAATATCAAGATTTCATGAAATAGTCATTCAGTAGGATTACTTGATCTTAGAGAGTTGTGTTGATGACTTTAGGCGGCATGGTGCCCTCAGCTTCCGGCTGACGCAGGTACTCGCTGGCCACGGCTGCTTTGGGAAGTACCTGTGTCATATAGGTCGGGAGCAGACACCGGTGTGTCACTACTGTGAGTCTTGTCTGGAGGATACGGCGCAGCACACGTTGGAGGAGTGCCCAGCTTGGGCAGGGCTGCGCCATGAGAGGTGGCCTGCAGGCAGCGGACTAGGGGCGTCCGTAGTCCGACCAGTCAGGCCCGAGTTGGCGCCACAGTGTTCCACGCGCGCCACTCGAGGGTGGGTGCGACCATTGTGGGAATGGCCACACGGAGAGGTGGGACCTGCTGAGGAACATCGGGTCAAGGCCTGTCGGGGAGCGGTGAATGCTTATGCGAATCACGCACCCCCGGCCACAGGCAGAGGTAGAACACCGCGGTGGTTTTAGCCGGTAAGAGTCCCCCCGGTAAGATACCCCTCCGTCACTCCTACGATGGAGGAAGTCCATGAGGATTTCCACCGCGAAACCAAAAAAAATCCTACCGACCTCTGTGGTGCGAGGAATAGTACCATTATCTACCTCGTCCCCCACCAGACTTCTTTGTTCGCGCAAGTCCATGGGTTAAATAGTCTAAGAACTCACCATATGAATTATTACAGATATAAAATATGTAGAAATGAAATGAGTACCTATTTATTAATTTCATGCATATGTGTTGGTTGTGGCCAGGTTTTCTTTTCTATTTTTAGTATGGCAGCCAATTTATTAATTAGATTTGCAATTTGCAGGCATCAGAAGGCCAATTCCCGATTGAGACTGAGATTAAAATGCGAAAGTTCGTGTAAATACAGAAATTGCCCCACAGTTAATATTGATAATAATAATAAATTTTATTGAACTAATGTTACAGTTATTACCTTAAAATTAACTTAACTTCGGTCTGTAACCGTTAGCGATCTAATCGAATCTTTTGGATTTTTGGATTTTTGATAAGATAAGATAAGTCTTTAATTGCCTTAAACATGGTATATACCCCATACGCTGAGGCGTTGTCTACCTACTATTCTCTGTCTAGGTCTCAATCTTACTCTTTGATGGTAGTATGGTACTATGGTAGTCTATGGACGGACTACTCTTTGGGACGGACATAAGGAGTGAAGCATAGAGTAACTTATAATTATTGGAGTGAAGCGTAGACAGAGAATGCAGCATTCTCTGTCTACGGAGTGAAGTGTCCACTGTCCTAGTGTTGCCAACTTAGCTCTATTAGAGTTAAATTCAGCTCTATTTTCAATTAATCAGCTCCAAAAAAACAATTTTAGCTCTCTAGCTCTTTAATTTTTTAATTTTAGCTCCATTTGAATACATGAAAAAAAAAGCTTTTGGTGTTTTATTCTTTCAAACTTTTAGGTGTGTATCCGAATTTCATGCAGACGACCAACGAGTAAATTAATACATAGAGCCATATTTAGTCTATGACTTGAACTACGGGGAATCCCCGTATTGTTTTATTTCGTTCGTTTCATTTAAGTACTTAGTTTCGATCATTCATTCCTTGATTTTGGTAATTGGTGTACGATCGTGGTGGAGTACTGTGTTAATTGTTTGTGTAGTTGTAGCGCGAATTACAATAAATTATAGCAAAGTGCAACCTGCAAAATGTCATCGAGTAGGCCATACACACAAAAAATACTGCCACAACTATGAAGTGCCAAAAGAAGTCCTAAAATAAAATTGGTACCATGGCAACTTATGATGTGGAAAACTCAGGACCAAGCACAAGTGGATTAGAATTAGTGAATTTGACACACAATTTTGATAGTTCTGACGACGAATAATCGTATTTTTTAAATCTTTCTTATCAATCTAACAAGATAATAATTATATACTATCATGAAAATTTTGATTTTTAAACTATCTTTTATTTTAGCTTTTTTTTTTCTAAAAATTTAGCTCTATTTTAGCTCTTTTTCGAAGGTAATCTAGCTCTCTTTAAAAAATTGCGTTGGCAACACCAGTTCAGTCGGCAGTCAGAAGTTTCCTTTTTAGTTACCTACACTATACCAAAGAGTAAACCATGGAGTAAACGTAAAGTAATACATACTCTATGGTCGAAGTCGAGTTCTTTCTTTCTGTTCTAGTTCTACTATTCTTGAAGTCAGTAAAAAAAACGGTTAAACAGAATTCTGGAAATAACCACAAGCTGAGTAGCTGTATCAGTTTTGAGTCGACATTTTGTGAAATATGAGACAATAACATTTCTACAAAATACCACGAAACGTTTCCAAAACATACAAAATGGACGACGATTTGAAAAAAACCTGTCCAAGTTGCAGTCAACTTTATTCTATACAAAGTAAGTCTAATGTTTTCATAAACTAAAAATATCACAACGAAACACAGCGAGTTGCTATAAGGTCACTATACGTGATAATTCACAGACTCCTCAATCCACCATTTGTTTATTGTTATTGCTTGCTTACCTACCCGGCATTTTCCGCCAGCTTAATAAAAGTCTAAGTAGTTCGGTAGGTACTTACTTTGATACGGTTAATATAACAATTTCCAAGATCAATTTCCATTTACAGATCAATTTCCAAGTATTTCATGTTTACTAGGCATCACTTTTAGGGAATTTTCTAGGTATAAGTACTATTGACCCTTACGACGAAATTATCGTAAGTTTTTACAGTCTCCACTTTCCTTTACTAGACTGACTGAACAGCTGAACTTCAGCAGCCAGGACATGAACCTCCCTATATAAAAATCATTTCAAAACCAGCTTATCAAGTACCTTCGTAATACATAAAGGGAAAGTACTAAAACTTATTGAAATCGGCCAATGCAACTTAGATTGACAAAAAAATGATGTAGTCATAGTAATCTAGTCATGTTGTCGGTTAAACCCCCTTTGAAACAGAGCAAATGAAAAGGAATAAAAATACCACCAACCAGGGCCCTACCACAAAACTATACTACAAAATTGATAAATTATAGAAAAAATAATGTAAATTACAAATATGTAATTACAGTTAACTCATTGAATACCTTAATTCCTCTCCTGTCTCTACCATATTTTATTTCCTTTTCGGTTTTATTTTTATTTTTGATTGTCTAGTTTTATGATCCTCCTGTACAAGTCACAATAAATACTTTTTCTTTCTTTTAATTACACACAATTAAAAAGCCATTGTGTCTCACGTGGATCTACGTTCTATATAAGGGTTAACAATCTACAGATCTTTTGAATTTTTAAAGTATTACACAAAGCATGGAGGCTATGTCATGAAACCATGCATACTTATTGGAATGATTTTGAATTTGTAGTTTGTTTATATTGTACATGTGTTGGATTGAGAGAGACTTCTTGTAGCATGCTTGATATTTTCACCAATCCGGTATGATGTTGTATGAAGTTTTTTCAGGTATTTTTAATTTATCGATTTAGTTATGCAACTAATTTCAATATTTTGGTTGTCCAAGTGGTTATTAATGTTAAATATATTTTCTAAATTCTACTTCGAAAAGTAAGCTGAAGAGTTCAATATCTTTGCCACATATAACACTATAATTAAAATCTTAAAGGAGAACCTGACAAAATGGTCCCATAACCAAACACAACCAAAGGTATGTCATTAGATAGGCCTTTTAATATCTAGAGCCGGGGCAAGCGAGGTGCTTACTAGTATAGCTATTCAGGTGGTCTGTCATCTAGCATCCAATCCGTACTCGATGGTACCATGTTATCGAATTATCATCAGAATACATACATTTTAAAAAACTTTAAACTAAAACCACTTGAGTTTACAACACCATTAGTAGTTACAAAATAAACTGGTCATCAAAAAAATCGGCCCACCTACAATTTTACCGCAAATCACGTTTTTTCTTTAGCGAAAGAAAACAAAATGGTTTAGTACTGATATGTTTAATTTAACTTGTTTATCACCAACTTTAGCACATTATAAACATAAAAATATTTTTTTTAAATGGAAGATTATAAAAATAAAAAGAATAATTTTACACTGTTTTTGATTGATCTTAAACACACTCTAATTTTTCAGTCTTGAAGTGGTATGAACACATTTTTTTCAGTTTAATATTGAGTGTTCCCCCCTCTTGCTCGAATGACGGCCTGCATTAGCCGTTTTAGTGACCTAATCAAGGTTTTGATGGTCTCTTGAGCGATTCGGTTCCATTCTTCCCTGATAGCGGTTTCTAAGTCTTCAAAGGATGTAGGAGCTGGATTACGGGCTCTAAAATTTTGTTTTAGGGTGTCCCACATATGCTCTATCTAGAGTCTAGGGTTTCGATCAGGGCTTCTCTCTGGCCACGACATAACCCGAATGCCGACCTCTTCAAGATAATCGGTGAGAATGCGCGCTACGTGTGCCCCCGTGCATGATCAGTTTATCATGCATAGCTATGCATTTACTCAAAATTTTCTCCAATGTAGCCACGGCATATGGCACCACATGGTCTTCCAAGATCTCTGTGATGTAGCATACCGCAGTTAAAGTACCACTTATGAAAACCAGCTCCGTGCGTCCCGTTAAAGATATCCCAGCCCAAAACATTATAGAGCCCCCACCATAACTGACTGTTTCTCTTATGCAACACTGGGCATAACGACCTGGCCGTCGCATGACAATACGGCGTCCATCAAAACCGTATAAAGTCATCCGACTCTCATCGCTAAAAAGAACTGACTCCCATTAACCGATAGTCCAGTTGACGTGATTCTGCGCAAATTGAAATCTGGCTTGTCGATAAGCTGTGGTCAATATTGTTGCCCTGTTGCTGGCTTATGTGGTCTTAAATTCTGCTCACGTAGTCTCCTCCTTACAGTACTGTCACTTATAGCCACACCCCGATCTTCACGTAAGCGTCGCTGGAGATCTACGCCAGAAAGGTGTCGATTTCGTAAAGCGGATACAACTATAAAGCGGTCATCCCTTTGAGTTGTCATCCTATCTTCTTCCAGATCCAGATCTTCTTTGATACTGCCCAGTCTCCAGAAACCTTTGGTAAACTCGCCGAACTGCAGAACGGCTGAGATTTAACCTCCTGGCCACTACACATTGACTTAAGCCTTGTTGCAGCAAAGCCACAACTTGGGCCGCCTCAGCTTCCGTAGTGTCCATTGTTTTTAGACAGAATTAGTCAAAACTCAGCAATTAAACTTAACGATATTCACATAGACTCCCTAGAAAAATCTGTTACTGACTCTGAAAGAAGACGATTATTTGCTCCAATGTTTAACCGTCAAATCAACGCTCAACAGTATTTCTGTATAAAAAATGGTTTATCTTCAAGTGTGCAGTAAGATTTATGACAAACAAGACGTCAATCATCATAATATCGACCCTCAAAATAATAAACAAACATGTGAAACAGCTTATCTGAGAAACAGTCGATCATTATTGAACAAAAGATGGGTGGGTCAATTTTTAGTTCGAATGATTTCATAATGATTATTAAAGAGATATATAGGCTAAAATCCACCATTATGGTTTTTGAAACGGAAGTTCCTTATCGCACGTTAATAATAGGTAATAGGTACAGCGGGCTGGTGTCCGCAACTCCACGACAATGCACGTATTTTGCGTACGGATGGGAACATCGGTCATTCGATCCACCCCAGCTCCTCAAGGAAGGCCAGCAACGCCTTGATGTTACTGACCGTCTCACGTAGGGTACCTGGGTTACCGAAGTACTTTGCCCTGTACGTGGCGACCACCGGGCAGTTTAGCAGCACATGCGCCGCTGTCTCGTCATCCTCCATGCAGGCCCTGCACAGCGGACTGTCTGTTACTCCTATGACATAGAGGTGTTTGTTAAATGACCCATGGCCAGTTAAAGCTGCAGTAACTGTACGCAGCTTTAGTTTATTTAGACGGAGAACCTGTTCCGCGAGGCGGCCATTAATTGTGGGAAGTGCTTCCTTGGCCTGCCTACATTCGCCTAGCTCCGTCCAAAGTTTGTCGTGTTGGTCTCTGGTGCGTTTTCTTACAAGAGTACGTATCTAACCGAAGGGAAGTAGCGCGATGGGCTCAGGTCCCACTGGTGCCATGCTCGACCCCCTTCTGGCAAGTTCATCGGCCGCATCGTTACCTCGCGAACCGCTGTGTCCTTTGATCCATTGAATGGTTATGTTATTGAGGCTACCCACCTGGTTGAGGCGCAGGTGGCACTCGTATATTAGCCCAGAATCAACTGTGTTGCTGTTCAGCGCTTGCAGAACAGCCATGCTGTCTGAGAGTATGCGGATGGAGTGTTCCTTTACTTCCCTGGCCATAATGGCTGAGGCGGCCAGGGAAATGCCCATGCATTCGGCCTGGAACACTGTGTTGTGAACCCCCAGTGGTGTGGCTATATGTATGTTGAGGTCCTCCGAGAAGATTCCAGCTCCCGAACCACTACCTGTTTTGGATCCATCCGTGAAGATACGCAGCTCTGCAGGGCACAACCCCTCGCATCGGCGATCCTCGTGAAGTTAATCTTGTATTTTTTATCAAAGATAAATTGTTTGGGCATCCGATCATTTATAGCTTTCGTAATGGGGAACTCCTTGTGGAGTCCCTTGAGCAACGTGGGGTGTGGTGTTTCACTCTTACCCCAGAGATTAAGTGTGTTATGACGTACTGCCGCCATTGTCGCTTCCTGTTGTATAAATAGGTGGAGCGGTGGTAATCCTAGGATGGCTTCAACTACTGCAGTCGGAGTAGTCGTCATGCAGCCTGTAGTCGCCATTCAGGCTAGTCTTTGCATGCGTTGTAGTTTGTTGGGAGGCTGTAACCAGCTTGGTGCGGGGCCACCAGACCACGGC
Organism: Apamea sordens; assembly: GCA_945859715.1. Lineage (NCBI taxonomy): Eukaryota > Metazoa > Arthropoda > Insecta > Lepidoptera > Noctuidae > Apamea > Apamea sordens. Next base: position 12,528,327 of record OX243996.1, on the reverse strand, counting down.
CCCGTAGGTGATCATGGGGCGGATCACTGCGGTGTACAGCCAAAGTATCGCATCCGATCATTTATAGCTTTCGTAATGGGGAACTCCTTGTGGAGTCCCTTGAGCAACGTGGTGTGTGGTGTTTCACTCTTACCCCAGAGATTAAGTGTGTTATGACGTACTGCCGCCATTGTCGCTTCCTGTTGTATAAATAGGTGGAGCGGTGGTAATCCTAGGATGGCTTCAACTACTGCAGTCGGAGTAGTCGTCATGCAGCCTGTAGTCGCCATGCAGGCTAGTCTTTGCATGCGTTGTAGTTTGTTGGGAGGCTGTAACCAGCTTGGTGCGGGGCCACCAGACCACGGCCCCGTAGGTGATCATGGGGCGGATCACTGCGGTGTACAGCCAAAGTATAATTTTAGGGGATAGGCTGGGGCCTATCCCCTAAAATTATACTTTGGCTGTACACCAATGTGCAGTGCAGGAGAATGATAGGTAAGAAGTGGGCTTCTTACCTATCATTCTCCTGCACTGCCAAAAGGTCATGCAGGCCCTGTTTAGTTTGTTGTCCAGATGACTACTCCAGTTTAACTTACTGTCTAGTATGACTCCGAGGTACTTGACTTCGCACGTTAGTTATATACCTATATATTCTGTTAACACTACACCCTTTGCTAATGAGAGCTAGCGCACAATCCATAGTCTTACAATAATAAGGTTATCTGAAAAAACAACTAATGTTGTTTGTATGAAATCTTTTGTGTTACGCTAAATTGTAGAGTTGTAAATTTTGTAGTGATTACATTGCACTTGTAAGATTGTAAATTGTAATTATTAAGTTTTGTGGTATAGGGCCCAGCTCTTTAGCTTATTTTTAGAGTATTGGCATGGTATAACTGTTTCAAGATAAGTCTAGTACTATTTTGTTCTGTTCTGATACAAACTCTGGTCCTATACAAATGCATTCACTGTGATAAATAAATAATCAACTTTCATATTATTTTCTACAAACTAATCTAGTAATGGTTTTAAATTTTTCTCAGTAACATCATCAAAGGTGAAAGGAAACTTGCCATTATTTCTACCATGTGGCCATACAATGTGCGAAAATTGCATTGTCAATATTACCAAATGTTTGGAGCCAATAGAGTGCAAGATTTGCCTCCGTGATGCAGATGTCAAGACCACTGATCCAAATGAGTTCACTCAAAATAAATTTAAGTTATATCAAAAGTTTCCTGTGAATGTTCAGATGGTTGGTGAACTAACTATGAATCTGATGAAGGTAAAACATATAATCAATTTATACATTACATTGATAATTAAAATATTTATCAATTTTATTTAAACAGACTATAGTGTATTTTCATTGAGCTGTATAAAATTGAAAATCAACTAACTTTTTGTAACATTTTCTAGGCTCCAGATACAACACAAAAGAAAATTGTAGAAGATAATTTCATTGATCTTAAAGCTTTGATAAAAAGCGATGCTGCGCAAGGTAATTAAATGGAAAATCCGTTGATACGAGTATTTAAAAAAAACCAACACATTAATCAACTAATTAAAACCCACAAAAAAGCACAGCATACACCATGACTGAATTAAATTGTTTTATTATTTTTGATGTGTTTAAAATCGAATTTTGTGATGTTACCCTGTTGAAAAAGCTTTAGGTTTTTTGGTTTAAAGTTTAAGTTGTGATGGTGATGTTTGACTTTGTTTAGTTTTGTTTTGTAAATCAAAGTCACTGTTGAATTTAATAATTAGAAAGAATTGTGTATCTTGTGTTTTTTTATATCACGGAAATAATCTAATCAAATCCAATTGTAAATGTTCTTAGTTTAAGGCAAAAGCGTAATTGTAACCCGCGAAACTCAAATTTTCTCGCGTCTTTTTGCAATTTACAAGTCAGTATCAGGTTGTATGTTGATCAAAAAAACAAGAGTTTCGCGAGTTACCATAACACATCCACATAAAAACCTTGTATTTTTTTTTACAGGCAATTGTTTGGAATGTAATGCAACTACATCTAAAATGTGTAAAGAGTGTGTCACCATTTTGTGCGATGCCTGCTTTAACAAAACTCATAAGAATTTTGTTATATTCAAGAACCATGTGCTGCAAAATATAGGTTTGTTTACGATTTCATAATATGGAATCGGAAAGGATAGTCGGACTTGCTTGCACATGGGCTTCGCACCAAAGAGCAATTAATAGAGTGGGAGCTACTGACTGCTGTAGTTACTGGATTGTATGCAGAGGTGTACACACGGCTACACGTCAAGCTATACAAAACCAGTTTGTCTTGGCCTCACTTTGTATGATATTTTCTCACAATGAACGGTCAGCCAATACTGGTTTTGCATAGCTTAATGTGTAGCCGTGTGTACCTGTAGAACACCCACATTTCGCCAGTTATGTTTAAGTCCATGTAATACGCGGCGAACCTATTGGCCTATTGCTGTAACTAACATAGTGTTTATAACAAATTAACTGTGAACAATATACATTAGTTAAGGAAACACCTTCTTTTTCTGCATCTATTAAACTGTCGCAAACATCACCTTTTCCGCAAACCCATAATACTTATCTAGGTACTTACCCTATTCAAATCAAAAAGTTAGCTTTAGTTATGTTAGTTAAAAAATAGTATTTGAATCCTTAAAGAAAACTCCTTGCGAGTCATCAAAACAGTAACAGTCTTTGAAAAAAACTTCTGTGACGGACGGACAAAAAGTGATCCTGATTTTGCCTTTCAAGGAACAGCCTTTACTGTCATGTTTACCCTGTATCATCCCAGTGCTGGGCAAAGGCCTCTCCCCTTGACTTCCACTGCTAATGAGGAACACTGGTCATTTTATTTTGTCCAGCTCATCCCACCATCTTCTTCTTCTTTCAAGGAACAAAACCTGAAAAACAAAGTAATTAAATTTGTTCTTTTTTTATCAGAATCTATCATGCAGCCCAGCACTTGTAAATTACATATTGGAAAACTACTTGAATACTATTGCAGTACTTGTAAAAAACCTGTATGCACAGACTGCTTGATGCTTGGTGGTGAGAAATCCTGCAAGAACCATGATGTTGTATCTTTACAATCAGTTGTAAGTATTTCGAACACCATTCTAGAATACATTTTTATATTTGTATGTAGTCAAAATGTGTAAAGCTTCTGTTTCACTATTTTGTCTAAAACGTGTTTTAGTCTTCAGACACCCTGACACAAATTTCGAAAACTTACGAATTGTTGTGATTGTGGACTAAAATAAGTCGGCCAATAAAGAAGTTGATTTCACTTCTTAAACTATCTCAACACTTAAGTGTTTGTGGAAGTGAAAAAGTTACAAAATAATTTCTGTTGCAGAATGAAAACTTTTTGGAGGATTTGACGGATATTTCTCCACAAGTAGATGAAACCTTCAGAAGACTCACAAAAACAGCTGTTGTATGTGGTTCCTCATTACATTCATAAACAATATAAATTAAACCACAAAATTTTTGTGGTTTAATTTATTATTTGCTCATAATGTATGTTTACGTGTTTTCTAGGATATTGGATATTTGCTGTATAACTACGAAAGTGACACAGGATCCGTCAAGGAGCTATCTAAAATAATTGCCAATGTTGAACAGCACTTCTCGAAGCTTTTTTCTATAATACAAAAGCATAAGGACGAAATCATAAACATAATTTTATATTTAAAGTTCTCTGAAAAGAATTCTCTGCAGAAAGCTAAATCTGAAGTCGCAAATTCTATCAAGAAAGCTAATAATATTTTGAAGATGATAACACTTGCTACAGATACCAAAAATATTAAACAGGTTGGTTACTCTTCAATTTACTGTTGCAATTGCACGTATCTATAAATTTTGGGTCAGCGCAGCATGTCTTCTTCGATACATCTCCATCAGTTGTGATCAGACTTAATCCATTGTCTGCCTATACCCTGATAGTCACGAACATTTATTCTTAAAGTTCTTTCTAAATGTATTCATCCACGTTATTGTTCACCACACAACCCTCTTAACAGTCTAATCTTAGCTGCATAGAATAGGCTAGATTCCTAAAAAAATCTAATTAGTCGGTCAGTTAGATTATCAAAAAATATTGGACCCGTATTTTTTCTTTTGTCAATTATATAAAAAATGATGAAGATATCGCCCGTTAAAGTTCCGCGTGACGTCACACCTTGCTACACTTTTTAGCAAGGCGTGACGTCATGACCCCCTGCTCCCAAATTTTGACGCGCTTTATCTTTGTCATTTTTTATTTGATTGACAAAAGAAAAAATACGTGTCCATTATTTTTCGATAATTTAACTGACGGACTAAATATAATAATTATTTTTTTTACTCAGGCAACTACCCTATTACATTCATTCGTCCCTTTGTGGTCCTGGATTCTGTTACATAGCAGGCTACAACACTATGTTCATGTAAATGTGGCACAACAAGAAACACAATGAGAGCGGTGGTGGCCGAGTTACGAGTTGTAGATTGTAGGTTCGAACCCTAAATACGCTTTACTTTGTGTAAATTATTTCATCACCACTGATCTCAAAACGGTGAAGGAAAACATCGTGAGGAAACCGGCATGTCCTAGAACCAAAAATTCGAAGACATGTGACATCTCCCAACCCGCACTGGGCCCGCGTCGTGGATTACGATCCACTCCCTCCCACCGAGAGGAGGCCTGATTATGCTTAAGCATCACGAAAAGTTTGGCTTTGTAGAATGTTGCCTCTGTCACTGAAATAATGAAATTGGTCTCTTTCTAAAGCTCTAGTGCCAAACTGAGTTCCGTTTAAGGAAAATTATAATAGCTCATTGAGTAATAAAATAAAATTATCTATCTATTCTATACTTATAATAAATCTGTAGAAGTGAAAATTCTGTACATTGAAAATATCAAAAAAATAATTTACAGGGGGTGTTACTAGACCGACACCGAACCCAAAAATGTGATTAAAAAAAATTTTGTCTGTGTGTCTGTCTGTTTGTTCAGGCATCACGCAAAAACTACCGGTTCGATTACGATGAAACTTGGTATAATTATTCTTTAATATCCTGGGCACCACACTGGGTACTTTTTATCCCGGAAAAGTATATACAATAAAAAACAAACTTAATTTTGCGGTTCGATCCCTATACCCGATTACCACTGTCTGTACTGTACCAACCGCAAATACTAAGTTTGTCGTAGGTTGGGTCACCCGCAGTGGAGTTCATTTTTATTCCTTTTAGTTTTTAGAGTTATTTAGGTTTATTTTTATATGAGTCGTAGGTATAGATTTTAATTTTAAAGTATAGGTAGTATATTTGATAGTGTACGTAGTGACCGTAGGTTAGGTATTTTATAATACTGTTAGGTAGGATTAGTCATTCGTATAGATATTAGGTTTTAGGGATTTTGCTTATTTATTGAGTTTAGATTAGTTATCATCAGAAATAGGTTTATTTAGGTAGGTATTTAATTTTCTGTTATTGAGTTTTTTTTTTAATTAGGTAGGTAGTTAGGTAAAGATATCATATAGGTACCCTCTTAATCACCACTAATGAGACACAATTGATTTTCTACTGTAATTAGCCACAAAGGGCCCGCGAGATAGATGGCATTCTGGGGAAGCACATACATTTTATCCTGTTAGCACGTTCCCGTGGGATAATTTCCGACATCCACGCGGGCGAAGCCGCGGGCAGAAGCTAGTTTTAAATAATGTTGCTTTTCTTGTATTTTAGATTAATTTGCCAGCTCTTTTGGAAGAAGCCAAACAAATTACAAATACTGCCTGGTATCTAAATAAGACTGAATCAAACAAGGAATCTTGCTTACGCAAGTTTCTATACTACAAGTTTCTCTCTATTAAATATCCGAACGAAAACGTCAACGTGTGTCATGTCGTCAAGTGCCTATCCATCTATCCCTCTCCCTATCATTACGTCCATACGCGACAGAAAGAGAAAGCGCCAACCGACTACCGTTTCCGGACTACGTGGAACCAAACGCTCCAGGAGAGAGACAGAGGTTCAAACTCACTTGTAATCGAACCGTTAATCGCACCGCAAGCATACCGCAAAAGCTTCGCGACGCGCGCGCGCCGCGGAACATACCAAACCGCTTTAAACAAATAAAAACAATTCACGAGTGTCGGCCGACACAGAACCAGGAAGAAGCAGAGAAACAAAAGCTACCGGACGCCGGTCTGCATATCAGCACGGCACATGCAAAACCACCAAGTAAGTCCTTAATTGTTTCCTACCCCCTTGTGTGCAGGCGACATGACATTCGTTCTCAGCTAATTACACAACGCTTATTGGTCCTTCGACAGCCGCAATAACCCAACTTATTCAACATAAGTTTTTGGTCCTTCGAGCCGGATTCAAAAAATCAGCATTCATAGGTCCCATACCTAAGAATTTAGGCAAATACCTAAGTTCGTAAAACCGCCATATTAAACGAACGCGTACTAACGTTCGTTCATTCCGCTAGGTACATATTTCATTGAGAACCATTGTGCCAACTTAATATTGCTCCTACTGCATTACAATAGCATAGGTCAATATTAAAAAACCGCTTATTATCGTGAGTTAGTTCGGCAAACTTGCCTACTAACTTATTTATAACCAATTACTTCTTACTCACTTACAATAAAAATATTTGTTGTAAGTCTACCCGCTATACTTAATAATTTTTATCCGTTGTATTTTCATCAATAACCCATTATGGAAGAACTAAAAATGAAGATAAAATTACTTCAAGCTAAAAATCAAGCAATCTTTGAGCGTTTATCGTCATTGTATGAAACTTCAAAGAAAATAAATACGATTAATATTGAGCTTCGTTCGTCGGAAACGTTCATGGCGGACACTCAAATACTCTCGATCACTCGTCAGGAATTTAGTGCTAATTTAGACAAAATAAATACATATTCTTTACAAATAAATCCTGATTATACAATCGATTATAACAGTCAAATATCATTTGACAGCGTTTACACCCGTGTCGAAAGAGTTCGTTCACTTGTCGCCGCGAGGTCTGCAAGGTCATCGGATGACTCAACTTGTGATATCGTGAAACAATCTAAATACTCGATCAAACTACCCCCAATTCAGATCCCATTTTTTGATGGTAGGATTGAAAACTGGCCTGTTTTCTACGAATCATTTAAGTCAAACATCCATAGTAATATAAATCTTACAGATTCTCAACGAGTGCAATACTTAATGGGTAATCTGAAAGGAAACGCATTACAAATTACTGCCGGAATTATCCCATCGGGCGAAAATTATAAATCCATTTGGAGCAGTTTGGTTCAAAAGTATCAAGATAAACGAACACTAGGGTCACATTACATGTCTAACATATTAAACATTAAACCTGCAAGTAATAATTCCACCTCTTTAAATAGTTTTATTGAAAGTTTTCACGCGTCTGTTTCGGCACTAGAACAATTAAAAATTAACGACTTAAAGGATTTCATACTATTAAATTTAGCCTTGAAAAAAATTGGACCCCGCTACCTTACATTTATTTGAGATGCATATGAGAGAGGAGGAGATTCCAACTTATACGGATTTCGTTGAATTCATAAAATCGCAAGTTAAAATATTGGATAGAACTGTTTCGTCTCGAACTGTATCAGTGAACAAAAATAATTATCGTAATCAGTCACGTGATAGTACGGTGCATGCCTTTGTTGCTTGTGACAATAACCAAACTTGTTCACACTGTAATGGAAGTGATCATTGGAAGCTTTATATGTGTCCAACATTTCAAGCACTATCAGCCAATTCACGTTTGGACTTTATTAAAAACAAACGTGGATGTGTAAACTGTCTTAGCTCAACACACACGGCTTCACAGTGTAAGTCAATACATACTTGCAGGACATGTAACAAAAAACATCATTCGCTTTTACATCTGGAGCAAATTACTCAACGGTCGGGATCGAGCGACGCTGTGCCTAGTTCCGCGCATTCACAACAGGTGGCGCTGTGTGCATGTTCACGCGTAGGTACAGATTTACCGCGCACAACCGTATTACTGTCGACCGCACAAGTATACGTTGACAACAGATATAATAGATATGTTTCTGTAAGATGTTTGATCGATAACGCTTCGCAAAATAACATAATTACGTCAGCTTGTTGTAAGAAACTTCAATTAAATATTATACCGCTTTCAAATTCATTTATAAAAGGCGTAGGAACCTCTTCGCGGCCTATTATAGGTTACGTTGAGATAACAGTTACTGCTAAAAATAAAAATAATTCCTTTAAAATAACCGCTCTTGTGGTTGACTGCATAACTGACAAATTACCATCTCACTTTGTTGATACCTCTGCAGTGCAACATTTGTTCAAATTACCGCTAGCCGACCCCCTGTGGCATATGCCTGGTGATGTTGAACTACTTCTAGGGGCAAAGCTGTTCCCATATTTATTACTCAACAATAAAATTATTTCACCTACCGCGCCATCCGCTATTGAAACCGTGTTCGGTTATATTCTTATGGGTGAAGTACCCGCTAGTTTATTTAATAATAAAAACGAAGTACCCACTAGTTCGTTTAATAATAAAAATAATATCGCTGATTTAAATACCGCTTCATATTTTTCTACCGCGTTGAATATAGATGATTCTCATTGTTTTCTGTCGTTAGACGAATCTTTACATAAATTCTGGAACATTGAAGAAATACCCTCAAAATCTTTTATGAGTCCCGCTGAACGGGAATGTGAACAGCTGTACGTTTCTACGGTGTCACGTGACTCCAGCGGTAGGTACTGTACTGCGTTACCATTTTGTAAGAATCCAGATTCACTCGGAAATTCTTATGCTGTCGCTTATCGACGTTTTATTCACTTGGAAAAAACTAAGCTTCGCGACCCTGCTTTGCGCGCTAGTTATAACGAAATAATCCAAGAATACCTTAATCAAAATTATTTAACTGAAACTACACCTAGGTCTGCTGATCAGACTGTAGGTTATTATATACCGCATCACCCTGTTATTAGGAATGATAAACAAACTACTAAAGTTCGCATCGTCCTTGACGCGAGCGCCAAGTCTCATAATGGCGTGTCATTGAACGATTTGTTACACACAGGGCCTAATCTACAGGCTGACATATTTTTATTACTTTTAAATTTCCGATTATTCCCTATTGCAGTCACAGCTGATATAAAACAGATGTATCTCCGAATTGCTGTTATCGATGAGCATCGAAAATATCAGAAAATATTGTTTCGGTTTAATACCGCTGAACCTGTTCGCGAATTTCAATTTAACCGAGTGGCGTTTGGCCTTAAGCCCAGCCCATATTTAGCAATGCGGACAGTCCGTCAACTATCAGAGGATGAAAAACATCGATTCCCGCGCGCATCCATTGTCGCTTCGCATGAGTTATACATGGATGACTTGGCTAACTCGACCTCCACTCTGGAGGAAGCCAAGATTCTCTCCGCTGAACTTATCGCCTTATTTAAGGCTGGGGGCTTTGACCTTACTAAGTGGGCAAGTAATTCCTTGGAACTACTAGATTCTATTCCACACTCCAACCGCTCTTCTATTAATTTTTCTGACGGGGATAACTTAAAGATTCTTGGACTCAAATGGATTCCTTCCGAGGATTGTTTCACCTTTACTACATCTAACTTGGATAAAAGTTGTACTAAACGTTCCATTCTTTCCACTGTTGCACGTCTGTGGGATGTTCTGGGTCTAGTGGCTCCCGTGGTTTTATTCGCGAAATTACTCATAAAGGAATTATGGAAATTAAACACAGATTGGGATGAAACTCCACCCGATTCTATTGTACTTCTCTTTCAAAAGTTTAAAGAGCAACTGCCTTTACTTTCCTCTTTAAAACTGCCGCGTCATGTAGCCGTTACTATGGGTTGCGTGACAAATATAGTAGGTTTTGCTGATGCCAGCTTGAATGCGTATGGCTGCGTCATATACTTACATGTTACTGACACAAATGGCAACGCACACGTAACTTTGGTGTGTGCTAAATCCAAGGTTGCACCTGTCAAGGTCGTATCTCTGGCTCGTCTAGAGCTTTGCGCCGCTGTACTCTTGTCAAGCTTAATTAAGTTGGTTTATGACACTTACCGCTCTCGTACCGCTATTAATAAAATATTCGCATTTTCCGATTCTACAATTACTCTTTCATGGATTCATTCCTCACCGCACAAATGGAATATTTTTGTTAGCAACCGCGTCGCTAAATGTCAAGAAAACCTTGATCCTAAGCATTTTTTCCATATTAACGGAAAAGAAAACCCTAGTGACTGTTTGTCTCGAGGTCTTCTACCTGAGCAGCTACTAAATCACAATTTGTGGTGGCATGGACCTGAGTGGCTTCTACGCCCAACTGCTGAGTGGCCTATCAGTCCGTTTGTTTCCTCATGTAGCGAGCAGTTGCCTGAGTTTAATAATAAATCACTAACCTTAGTATCTACTGTATCAGAACCTAACTTAATATATAGTGTTAGTCAAAAACTTACATCATTAAATAAGATACTGCGCATAATTGTTTACATCTTAAGATTTTTGCATTTTATTCCTTATGACAAGTTAAATAAGACAATTACTGTCCGGGAACTAGGTACCGCTGAAATTTATTTAATTCGTTGCATTCAACAATTTCACTTTTTAGACATTTACGTCGAAATTAAAAGTAAAAAACTTCGCTCGCAGTTTAAAAAACTAGATCTCTTTATAGACGAGCATGACATAATAAGAATCGGTGGCAGGTTGTCAAATGCGAACCTTCCTTATGAAGCTCAGCATCCCGCTCTTTTACCTAAACATGATAATTTTACACATGTCTTAATAGACTATTACCATCGCATTTATTGTCATGCTGGTGTAAGCCTTCTTAGCAGTCTGCTACGACAAAAATATTGGATCCTCTCTTCTAGAAGTGTCATCAGACAAAGAGTACACGCTTGTAACTTTTGCTTTAAAGTGTCACCTTCTCACCCCAGCCCAAAGATGGCTGATTTACCCGCTTGTCGCGTACAAGAGACTAAAGCTTTTGTGCACACGGGTGTGGATTACGCTGGTCCCATTAAAGTCACGTTATGTAGACGCAGAGGTCAAAGAAGTCAGAAGGCTTACATTTGCTTATTTATTTGTTTCGTTACCAAAGCAGTTCATATTGAGTTGGTTACTGACGTGTCATCGGACACATTCATTTCCGCTTTTAAAAGATTCATTTCCCGAAGGGGACCTGTTTCCAATTTATACTCCGATAATGGAACAAATTTCGTTGGAGCCAAGGCTCAATTGCAAGAACTACTTGCTAACCGCTACCGCATAGAGTGGAAAATGATTCCACCCCGCGCCCCCCACTTTGGAGGGTTGTGGGAATCTAATATTAAATCTATTAAAACTCATTTATACCGTGTTATCGGTTCTCAGCTTCTTACCTATGAGGAACTCTCGACTGTTCTCACTGAAATTGAGGCAGTTCTGAATTCGAGACCGCTCTGTGTCCTGACTGAGGATCCTTACCCAGAACCGCTTACTCCCGCTCATTTTATAATGGCTTCTCCGTTGACTTCGTTGCCTGTCGTGAACGTTCCCGAAACAACGAAGTCTCTAACTTGCCGCAAAAAATTGCTTGACCAAATGGTTTGCAGCTTTTGGAGAAGATGGCGGATAGAATATTTACATAACTTACAAGTTAGGCAAAAATGGTTGGATGCCGTGGACAATGTTAGGATTGGTGCAGTGGTTCTCATGCATCAAGATGATGTCCCTCCTTTACGTTGGCCAATGGGCATAATCACCGAGGTTTTCCCCGGCAAAGATGGGACAACCCGCGTTGCTATGGTGAAGACATGCAGTGGCTCTTTCAAGCGACCCATTGTTAAACTCTGCCCGTTGCCTTCCCAATGATTTCACCGCGTAATTAATATCACGTAATTTTAGTCGTAATTAATATATTTCAATTGTTTTCTTTTCTCTCTTTCTTTTAATCCGCTTTAACGCAATTCCTTTCCCTTTTTGAGAATACTACATATCCTCAAACCCGGGCAGGATGCTTACGCAAGTTTCTATACTACAAGTTTCTCTCTATTAAATATCCGAACGAAAACGTCAACGTGTGTCATGTCGTCAAGTGCCTATCCATCTATCCCTCTCCCTATCATTACGTCCATACGCGACAGAAAGAGAAAGCGCCAACCGACTACCGTTTCCGGACTACGTGGAACCAAACGCTCCAGGAGAGAGACAGAGGTTCAAACTCACTTGTAATCGAACCGTTAATCGCACCGCAAGCATACCGCAAAAGCTTCGCGACGCGCGCGCGCCGCGGAACATACCAAACCGCTTTAAACAAATAAAAACAATTCACGAGTGTCGGCCGACACAGAACCAGGAAGAAGCAGAGAAACAAAAGCTACCGGACGCCGGTCTGCATATCAGCACGGCACATGCAAAACCACCAAGTAAGTCCTTAATTGTTTCCTACCCCCTTGTGTGCAGGCGACATGACATTCGTTCTCAGCTAATTACACAACGCTTATTGGTCCTTCGACAGCCGCAATAACCCAACTTATTCAACAAATCTCTTAAGTAAGTCGTTGTAATTAAATACAATCCATGCTGCTATGTTTCTCTAGCACTATTAAACAAACAAGATAAGGAAGTACAAGTCAATCTTTGTTCTTAATTTACAGGAATAATAAACACAAGTTCTTATCATAAAACTGTTTTATTATCAACAGGGTGACAGTGAATGAGGATCTGTGTTCATTGATCAGTGACTATGTGCACTTGGAAGGAAATGTCAAGTCTGTATACAAGCTACACTCTACATCCGAACTAGGTGATGATGTAGAAGTACCACCAGCGCCCACCTCTCCTGTCTATCCACCGGAATTACCCAAAGGTATGATGCCATCAGAACATCAATTAAATGCCATCAATTAAAACCCATCAATATATTTGTGTTTACACATACTATGACTTTGTGGGAAAGCCATTTACCAGGTACAAATCAAAATTCCGGATTGATACTGAGAAATTCTTAATCAAACCCTGGATCTGGATCAACCCCTGAAACCCAGCTTTTTCAGCAGTCGCACTTGCGAGCCTTGCAACCACTAGACCGACGTGGAAGGAACTTGGTTTAAAACTTTCAATACACTACTACTACTAATGTATCCTTGGAGTGCTCTAACCGCCTTCAGCTCTTGGGAGTTGAAATTTCCTCGAACCTAAATTTTGGGCGGTTCATTGGGTCCAAAGCCAAGATGGCTGCTAGGAAACTTGGCGTTCTTGCAGAGGTCCGGCGGTACTTCACACCGGGACAGCTTCTAATGTTATACAAAGCGCAGGTCCGATCGTGTGTGGAGTACTGCAGCCACATATGGGCTGGTGCTGCAAAATGCCATCTAGAAGCTTTGGACTCAGTGGAGAGGCGTGCGAAGAGGCTAATTGGTGATCCAGATTGGGTTAAGACCAATCTACAAAGACAGGCGTAGGGTAGCCAGCCTTTCGGTATTCTATAGGATGCATTTTGGAGAGTGTGCGCGGGAATTACATGACTTAATTCCGCCATCACCGTTCCATAATCAGACAATCCGTCGTGTGGTGAGTGTCCACCCTTACGTCGTTGACACCGCTACGATCCGGACGAAGCGTTTCGCCTCGTCGTTTATACCGCGCACATCGAGAGACTGGAGCAATTTGCCTGCAGCGGTTTTCCCGTCCGATTATAATTTAAGTGTCTTAAAGACTAGAGTGAATAGAATCATAATAAATAAGTGCGCTTTACCATCAACGATTGCATCACTGCTTTCCATGAGGCGGGATCGCAGTCAAGCAAAAAAAAAAAACTTGCAATAAAACAATGAATCCATGAGTGTAGTACATGCGGTCCTATATTTATATATATATCTATAGATAAAAATGAATCAACGAAATGTATGCGCGTAACTTCCGATAGACTGCACCAAATTGGATAATTCTTTTATTTTGTGTTTGTTATTGTCAGGACAAGGTTTGTAAAGAAGAAAATTAAATGAGTAAGAAAAAAGATATGGCAGTACGACGTTCAGCTAGTAGGTTATATCCTACTAATATTATAAACGTGAAAGTTTCTATGGATGGATGGATGAATGGATTTCGATGAATTTTGGCACACAGATAGTTTATAACCAGGATTAACATATAGGATACTTTTTATCCCGATATTCCCAGGGGATCGAAACTTTTGCGGGTGAAACCGCGGGGCGCAGCTTATTACAGTAAACAAAAGTAACGAAGCGCTTTACGAACTCGTACGATTCAAAGAAAGATCGACACTTCAAAAATTTTGTCGAATTCTTTTTTTTATTTTCTCTTTTTTTTTAATTAGGGACTTTTACACAACTGTGTATGCCAGTCCCATCGTATCTCATACAAAATCTTAATTAACTAAATCGTAACTTAGCGAACTTAAAAAGTTTGAAGGCCGCCTCCGAACTAGGTGTAGACAATATTTGTTGAAATATACCCACATCATATCTATTTAGCTCTAATTGATTAATTAGGTCTTCTCTTTCAGACCGAAATCGGACACATTCCGTCAATAAATGTAAGACATCCTCCGGCGTTGCACACACCTCACAGTTGGGTGAATTCGTCTTCTTCATCAAGAATCCAAATTTATTGAGCGGCATGTGCCCAGACCGCAGTCTGTGGGCGACCACAACAAGCCCTCTGTTTAACTTAGTGTTACAAAACCATTCCACCAAACCACGAATTCTTTTTGTAAACTGATACTAAAGACTTTGATAAATTATATTGTTGTCAATTTTATTATAGATGCAAGACAATCACAACCTAAAATGGAAAAAAATTGCAAGCCTCCAGCTCTATACAAGAAAGCTCCTAAATATCATAGCAAGAGTGGATCTGTATCATCTCTAAATTCTAATGGCAGTGAAAACTCTAATAAGAGTTACATTACCCAGAGTAAGTAATTCTAATTTTGTGACTAAGTTAGTTTTAAAGCACTTTTGGAATCCAAATACTTGGAACACATTTTATAATATGTACGAGCTTTTGTCTGTAGATCCGTCCGCGTAAAAATTATCCCACAGAAACGTACTAAAACTTATCATAAATGTAGGGAAATTAGAGGTATATTTTATATGTTTACAGATTAAGACTGAGGTGAAAGTGTGAACGTTCTTAAAATTGACTCCCTGACCATTCCAATGCTGTTATGTCAAAGTATTTAATTCATTTTCTATGGATTTTTAGATAACTACCAGCAAGAACCTGTGGTCCAACCAGTGGCACCATTTTTGGAAAACCAACATCCACAGCAACTATCTGAAGGTATTTAAATGTTTATGTAATATAAAACATTTACCAAGTTCAATACGAGTAGTATGATAATATTAAGGGTCATTAAAATTCTAGGTTCCCAAGAGTTGATTTACATTTCACATATTGTGGATCCTAACAACTTCTTTGTGCAAAGAGCGTGCTTCCAAGGGCTGGTCAAAGATATGTTACGGGAATTCAGAAATGCTGTATCGTTCGCCAAACCGTCTCTGAGTCATATAACGCCGGGTAAGCATTTTGCACAATATGTATTTAGTGTTATTGTATAGTATTTGTAGTCAGCTTAATTCACATGTAAACTGCTGGCTACTTTGAATATAACAAGTACTTTTTACTACAGTGGTTTTGATATGATTAATGTTGTTCTGTGTGCAGGAAAAACATACTTGGCGTTTAATAAGGCTGATAATATGTGGCAAAGATGCCGCGTTCTTAGCGTGGACATGAAAAAGAATAATCCCATAATTCAAGTTTTCTGTTTTGATTTCGGAAGCATAGAGTTTGTTACTATCGATCGGTAAGTCTGCCCTGATATTTGCTTGCTTTGGAAGTTTTTTACGATAGTTAACAAAGGACATGGATGTAGTTTGGCCCGTCACAGGCAAAGAATTAGAGACTTATATTAAAAAATAACTGATAATACACACATCAAGGGATAATTTGAGGCCATGAGAGCCACAGTGGCCTAACTGTAAAAATTGACCTAATTTTTAGGCCACTATGACTTTTACCGTTTAAAGCAGTTTTTTCAAATAAAGTCAGTATTGAAAAAATGACAGTTAGTCCACTGTGGCTCTCATGGCCTCATTTAGTTATTGATGTATTGAAAAGACACTACTACTTAGAAAATCTTACAAGATACCAAAATTATATCTAAATGCGCAGTATTTTATACTCTAATAGGATTTTTTTATGTTAGCCCACGCTGTCCCACTCCTGGGCAAAGGCCACTCCTTCCATCTTTCGCGAGCCCGCGCGTCCTCCTCCCAGTTTTGACGGAACCTATCCAGCTCGTTCCGCCATCTCCTACGTGGTCTGCCGTGACCTCGCCTTGCTGTCTCAGGGCACTAATTCTGTGCTATTGGGGCCCACAGTTTGTCTGGCATACGGCAGACATGTCCTGCCCAGTCCCATTTAAGTTTGGCAGCCTTTTGAGCCACATCAGCTATCTTTGTTTTGGAGCGCAGTATTATTTTTCGAACACGATCCGTTAACTTAACGCCTAGTATACTGCGCTCCATTGCTCTGTGGCAGACCTTGAGTTTGGACTTCTGGATGTTAGTCAAAGACCAAGTTTGTGCACCATAGGTTAAGACGGGAAGAATAGAAATGTCCATGAGCCTGCGTTTCAGTGCCATAGGCAACTCACCCTTAAATAAATCCTTCAAGGACCAGTAGCTCTTCCAGACGTTTTTCATTCGTCTTGTGATTTCTTTATCTTGTCTCGCCTGGAAAGAGACTACTTGGCCCAAGTAAAGGTATTCCTGGACATGTTGTATTATCTCCCCGTCTACTTTTATGCTTCTATATTAATGTTAACCACGGCACCCACGAACCGAGTGAGCCGTCAACCCGCATTAGAAAAGCGTGATGGGTTAAATGTATAATCACCTCAACAAACATGACTAATAGGATATTAAATAAATATCTTAAGTAAAAAAATGGCTTATAAAGTAGGCATAAAAAAGTAACATTGTCCAAAATCGTACTCCTGTTTTTGATGATTAAGGGCTGGTTGACTTGTTTTTTTTTTTGTGTGTTTTTGTCCTTTTTTTTATGCGTCATGTTTGCCGCAAATAAATGCTTTTTCTTTCTTTCTTTCTATTTTTCCAACGCCAGATAATTTTATCTCAGGAATAATTTTGAATTTTTGACAGTTCTTCCATACAAAAACTGTCGAGACGTCAATTTTATTCCACGAATAAAAATTAAAAAACTGTCGATTTAAAAATTTGCCTTAAAAAGAAATCAAATTAAGGACTGGTTTTTCCAACGGCAGATAATTTTATCCGAGCTGAGAATTTTTGCAGTTCTTCCGTATGGAAGAACTGCAAATCAGCCCTAAATTAAACATTAAATTAATTACAAAATAAACATTAATCTGTAGATTTACCTCGGATGTTAATAACGCATCTGCAACGATTACTCATACTCAAAATGAGATTATTGATATCTCCTTCTTACCACAAGGAGATATCAATAATCTCATTTTGAGACCGTAAGGTCCGAAGATGCATGAAAAGTTAACTGTCTATCACCAAATTTTCTGGAAAATTTTGTAAAGCCCTTCATTGGAGCATATATATCCCCTGTACACCTCCTTCGAGGGGCCCGTGGCTAAATAATAACAGCTGCACAGGTCGATCGGTCAGGTTAAGCTAGGCTTGCCGCGGTTGGTCTGTGGATGGGTGACCATCTTTACATACCGAGACCCCTCCGTGCCTCGGAAAGCACGTTAGGCCGTTGGTCCCGGCTGTCATTCGTGGATCTCTGACAGTCGTTACGAGTAGTCAGAAGCCCGAAAGTCTGACAACCAGTCTTACCAAGGGGTATCGTATTACCCAGTAACTGGGTTGTGGAGGTCAGATAGGTAGTTGCTCCATGTAAAAGACTGGTATT
Source organism: Apamea sordens (assembly GCA_945859715.1). Classification (NCBI taxonomy): domain Eukaryota; kingdom Metazoa; phylum Arthropoda; class Insecta; order Lepidoptera; family Noctuidae; genus Apamea; species Apamea sordens. The sequence continues at coordinate 12,510,371 of OX243996.1, read as the reverse complement.
CAGCCGCATCCGGTTAGACTGGAAGCCGACCCCAACATAGTTAGGAAAAGGCTAGGCAGATGATGATGACACGTACTCTTGTACAAAGGTACCATACAACTGATTTTGTCTGGTTTCCAACTGAAATCCTATTCTATAAACTGGGGCATAACAAATTAATCATTTGGGATACAGTCGTTAGATTTGAGTGAAATTCAATCTGCTGGAAGACAGTGACTCGATCGACAGGTTTGAAAAAAAAATGATTTCATCAGATATGGGAAGGATCACAAAATTTTACGACGAACAAAAATAAAATATACAGGACTATGAAACACTATTATAGCTTCAGAATACATTTATTTGTGTTCATTTCTGGGACAAGCTTGTATGGGACCCTTATCCATCTCCTTTATTTTTATCTGATGAATTGTATAGTATGGTTAATTGCTTGATGTAACAAACGTATAATTTTCTCTATTTTAGGTTACGTCTTTTACCTCCATCAAAAATCCAGTGTCCTTATCCGCTCGCTATTAATTGTTCTTTGTTTAATTGTGAGCCAAAAGCGGGCAATTGGGCCAGTGAAGACTCATTCCTCATTCAAAATATTATTGACAAGTAAGTTTTTTAAACAAGAACCTTCTAGTATAATGTTACTCCCAACAAGTAACTCCTGCTACTGGTTAAAAGCAACGTCTAACTAGCACGACCTCAACTTTCTTGGAAATACTAATTAGTAACTCTATATTCTTTTTTCTTTTTTTAGTATGTTTCTTCCTTTTTTTCCTTTTTGCTCGGCTCCTTAAGAGTCTTAGTATCTAGTCGATAGTCAAGGCTATAGGCTTAAGCGTTATCATCAGATAACCAGATAACGCTTAAGCCTTCATCAAGAATTGGACTATCAAATTCTAAAAGAATATTCCAAATCCAGTAGTTCCAGAGATTAGCGCGTTCATACAAACAAACTCTTCAGCTTTATTATTAATATAGATAATATATTAAAATTATTATTAAACTTGTTAAGAAATGATGATATCTCCCTTCATTCCATTATTAAAATTGAGTTATTTTTATTTTAGCAAACAAGCAGTGCTTCATATCCGCCGTATTATACCTATATCTAACATGGATTATAAGTTAGAGTGTGACATCAACACATTCGAAAACGGCATCAGTCTTGTTCACACTTTGGTGTTCCATGATCGTGCCAAAATGCCTAACCCAAAACTACCGGTAATGCTTTTTCGGATATTAACAAAGGCAATAATGTAATAACAAAAATATTCAAACCTTGTAAATTTTTTGCAGTATCCCGCAATCATGGGAGTGAAGGAGAAACCCAAGCTGTACACAAGACGCGATGAATTTAATGGTGAAAATCCGGAATTAGTATACATAACGCACATTGTCAGCCCTGACAAATTTTACGTGAGAAAAGTAAGTAATATTTCTATAATTTATACTAACTCGTGTGAATACAGCTTATTGATATTTATTACACTTCCAGCAACATCTCCAAAACGTTTACGAGAAACTCTCTGAAGATTTGGAACAAGAGTATAGTCTCGCTTCCACCGTAGGATCCGTTTATTTACCAGAAATAGGTAAGTAAAACCAAAAATTGCTTAATATATCGTGGGCTGGATAGCTCGCACCCTTAATAAAGTAAAGGCCTATTTCAAAAATATCAACTTTTGGGAAAACGTGTTTAAAGATTCAGGAAATCCGAAGTTTATACTTATTAAATTACGATAATTTGTAATAGAAAGGCACAAATCCAATTTGGACAGCGCGTCAGCGGTCCGACTTCGACAAGTACTGGCAAGTAGTTGATTTTGAGCCCATCTAACACGAAAATTCAAAAACTCAGTATTTCGAGTTGTGCCCTTACATTACTAAGGGTGCGAGCTATTTATCGCCATTTATTGTAGCCAATAATGTCCTTTAGATTTTAACAGCCGATCTGAAGGACAATTCTCGTAATTTAAAACGTTCAAAATCTAGTCTCAGTCTCATTTCAGCGACAAACAAATGTCAAAAACTTGTCAGAATGTAGGGAAATTAAAAGTATTTTTTGACAGATTGAGACTGCGATCAGACTGAACATTCTTAAAATTACGAGACTTGCCCCTCAGGGATATTGATGATCAGGCAGTTTGTTAATATTGAATATTGATATTGTTAACTGTTGTGGTGGTGATAAAGGCTTGGTGTACGCGGTCAACCTGGAGAACGACCGCTCTGAGGCGCAGGACGCATCGTGGGCGCGCGGCGTAGTGTCGGAGCTGCCGGGGCGCGGCCGCGTGCGCGTCACGCTGCCCGACACCGGGCGCGTCGTACTGGTGCACTGGTCCGTGCTGCGCTACATACACCCTAAGTTCACAACGCTCAGTGCACTTGTGAGTCTACCATTCTTATGTTGTTCTCAACCTGAAGATTAAAATTATAATCAGTTTCGCGACTAGCTAGCTATTAACGATTTTCTTGCTCAGGAAACGTACAAAAGATTATAGGTCCCGCGTAAGTAAAAGAGATCATATTAATGGTTGATCAATGACTGTACACACCGCCGCGCCGGCGAGTACTGGTTTGTTGCAGCGACAAGATCTATCGTAGAGAGTACTCGGTCATCGCCGCTCGCTTGGCGGACAAAACACTCGCCGTAAGACTCACTCTTAGTACATACGCATACCAGCGAGTAATCGATCGTCACCTTCGCACACTCGCTGCTCGCCAACTCGTTTTTAGTTAGGACAGGAATTTAATAACTTAAGCTCAATAACACAATCGTTTGTAACATAACTTACATAACTTGACCACGTTACCATAAAAAACAGGTACAAAGTTGAGAGGCTGGTAAAATTTGTGTGCGGCCCATAGTCGTCGAGAGTGCAAAGAACTGCTGATTGTGTATGTGAGTTTAAATGTTTGTAAACGCACCCACGATACAGAGTAATTCCTAGTGGGGCAACGTTTTAAAAATTTTTTTTTTTTTTTTATGGTAGTGTAGCCCAGAGAGCTTTTGAGCAAGCATATGCAGGACGAAATGTTGAAAACTGAGTAGGTGCGGCATGATGAGAGAGCACCGAAAATATATTTGAAAAGCTTCTGATAGGAGCCCCATGGTCAGGAGTCCACTTTCAGTGATCTGCAGAGCCGTTGATTTTGGTATGATCGTGTGTGCGGCCTAACCCATAATGACTTAAATACGCAAATCTGGTGAGAAATTGTAGGCTTTCCCTAAATCCTACAAAAACTTTAAACATTTAGATTTCCAGTGTCTCCATAAAAAATCAGACTGCGAGACGGTTGAACTATTTTATTGCGTGGCCCAGCAAATAGAAAAAAAATGTTTTGTCGTCCATTCCGTAGACGTAGTTCTTCTATCTTCAACCAAGCAGGCTGTCATTTTGCACTCCCTGCTATCTCGGGATCAAGGTTGCCGCCCGCTGCTGTTTTGTAAGACCCGAAATGCGTTTTCTACTTCTCGTGTCTTCTACGCCAATTTAAGACATTTTACGGTCAGAATTCTTTTTCTTTGAACTGATAAGCCATGTTACTGAATACGATATAAAAAGTCGCAAGTATATCTAGACCTACCCTGTAAGCTTTGCTACACACTTGCTCGAGCGTGTCCCACACACATTCGATTCGGCAGTATTTGTTGGCTTTGTTTATAAATTACTACCCAAATATACGAATTTGCCGCCTGCCTCTGCCGATTAATGCCGACCCGAACAAGTGCAAGCCTAAAATCCTAGTCCTAAATGATTATGGTACGGGCCTTGTTTTGCTTTTCTATCTTTCATCTTCGTAATGATAAATCAACTCTTGGCACTTGTCTCTTGGTTGACTGATAGAAAATGCCTATGGCATTAAGTCCGCCTCTGTACATTTGTGTGCTAAAAGTATTAAATAAACAAACTCTTAAAAGGCAATTTGATAGAGGTTTAACCTAAAATTTTGCGCCCTCCGTTGCATGTAAGGACAGATTCAAAGTATGTTTTAAGGTCAAAATGCACACAAATAAGTTGCCATCATTTAGTACCTCAGTCATCAGATATAGTCTGTTCCAAAATTATCCTATAAAAATGTAAACAAACCCTGTTGAGATTAAATTCTTATGCACTCGCTCACTAATGGGATATAGTGACACATTCATCTGTATTTAAGGTTTCAACTTTATATCTCACCACTTATTTTAACAATTATTGCTTGAATAACATTATTAATTTGTAGTTGAAAAATCATCGCCGTGATTGAGGTTATAAAATTAACCTCAATTATCAAATAAAAAACATGTATACGGTGATTTAAAGTAAAGTCAGGTTTAAGTATTCAAAAAATCAAATCAGAGCACTTAATTTGTAAGTGTCACTACAATTGGCATCCACAGGTACGTTATCTGATAAATTTGTTTACATTTTAATTAGATACTTTACAAACGGACAGTAGATATATGCATAAACTAAAGTAATTGTTGAAGTTGATGTTGATTGTTCTTTTAGAACTTTGCATTACCCATTTTCGTATTTGTATCAGTTGTATTGTATCAAGCTAATTTATTTCATTATGGTTTTCATGAGCAGGCGACAGAGTGCCATCTCGCAGGCATAACACCATTAAGTAACAAATGGAGCACTGCATCGGTGGACCTCCTCCAGTCGTACATGGGCAGTTTACTGAAACTTCAAGTAGAGGACAACCGCAACAGATCTCACTGCAGTCGGGGATCTATTGGCGTTACACTCTATGACAAAGCAGACAACGATGACGACGTTTGCATTAACAATGAGATGATCAAGCATAAATTTGCCGTTTCGTTTGGGTAAGATTTTTTCTCATTTTATGCCACCTGCCTCTATAAATGCGCACAATTTAATAATATAAAAAAAAAAACTATAATATAATTTTCCATGAGATGCTGGGCGATACTTTATTGTCATCGTAATCATGACTTAGCCGGGCAAGGTTTGGTTTAGATAGGCTGTGCTTGATGACAATGCATTTAAAGGTAAATTAGAAACAAAAATATGATTTACGAATAACTATTAAATCGATGAATTGTCGTTACATCTCGTCGCGGGCAAGAACTGCCTTTATTTCAATCCGTGTCTAAAACATATTAAAAATATTTTACTTCACAGAGTTCATATGTTTAACAAACCTCCTGTTGAAGAACAGGTTTTAACAAATAAGTCACCACTGCGAGCACCAAAACCTCCTGCTCCGCCGAAATCTAAAATAAAAATTTTGAAGAAAGAGATGCCTGAAAAGATAAACGAAGATGATTTACAGGCAAAAGATAAAGGTCCTCTAAAGCTGGAAGTTAATATTCTGAATTATCAGTCCCCTTCACTGATTTATGTTTCGTTAGTTCATCAACAAAAGTATTTTAGTGACTTGTTCGAAAAAATGCAAAAATATTACCTAAAGAATAATAAAAACAAAACTAAAGAATGCTGGAAGGTTGGCGACAGGTGCAGCACACTGTGTATTCAATCACAGACTTGGCGTCGTGCTGTTATAATGGAACTGGAAAATGATAACGCCAAGGTGTTCTACAGTGATTTCGCCTGTATTGAAACTGTTCCAAAGTCTGGTTTGAAAGAACTGACTTCAGAATTTTCCAAGTTCGGTGACGCAGCTATAAAATGCCATCTATGTGGCATTATGCCGGCTGTGGGTGAAGAGTGGCCTTCAATTACAAAGGAATATTTAAAAGAGATGATTGATTCATACACAAGAATTTTTATTACTAAATTAGGCACATTCAAAGATAACAGTATGCCTATCCAATTGTGGGTGTATCATACCGTACAAGGAGGTGCTTTGGAACCTAACGAGTCGACCTGGCGTTGTTTGAACGACAAAATACTTGAACAAGGCCTTTGTGTACCTGATCAAACAACACAAGTGGTAAGTTTAATTTAGCAAGTATTGACACTGAGGTGACAGGCAGTGCACGACATAATGCGCCCAAAGGGTCTTGCGTACCGTCAAAGAGATTTAAGATAGGGACAGTCGAGTTCGTTAATATCTGAGCATGTTTAAGAATCAAAAATATATAGGCAATGGTAAGTTTCATAAACTCTAAACAGCTTTGCCTTACAATAAATTGTAAACAGTCTGTGACACCATAAATATATTGTGGCTAATATCAATAATATTGCTACAGGCAAAGACTGTAAAAATTGTGCGCAATCCCTTGTTCATGTTATTTAGCGCAAAGTTAGGTTCACAAAATCTATGCAATATTGCTACGATAAATATCTTGACAATTTAACATGTCTTGAATTCTTGGAACAATCTCTTTACAGAAGTATAACCTATAGTAATCGTTTTCTTTGAAACAAATACAATTCAAAGTGGTCAGTTATTACATTCTTCATCTGAATACCTACTGGATAGCATTCTCTTCAGTCACCAATTTAAGGGCCCACGTACATGAGATTTGGGAAGGCTTTAGAAGTAGTGCTGTCTGTTCAAACATGATTGCATCAATACGGGAACGTTTGCAAGATGTTATTGATGCCAATGGTGGATTTACCAGATTTTGGCAGCACTATTGCTTAAACCTTGCCTGGAAGTTCGCTACCTTATTTTAAATGTTAGGTTTTCAGAAGAACAAAATAAGAATTTGAGAATAATAAAATAAAAATTAAATACTAATGTGCTTAAGTAAATTTTATTTTTATTTATAACCGACTGAAAAGTTTAAATAAATAGAAATAGTAGATATAGTCTGCGTTGACTCGTAAGATTTTCAGCTCTCTCAACGTTTTTATGGTAAAGGCCATTTAGTTGAATATTCAAAGCTGTATAGATATTTACGAATCCAAGGTTGCACCAAATATATTGAAATCTAGAGTATTTAGTTATTTATGTTCCTAAGAGTAGTTAGATATTTTTGACTGCACTATCGTAACATACTTATGAACATTTTATTGATGTCTAAGTTTGTATAGAACTATATGATCATTTTAACGCTTACAATATTTTGAAACATTGTTACTGCCAATATTATTAGTGAACTCGACTGTACAATCAGAGGTTATGCAAAGAAATGTCATAGAAAAACTGATCCCATGTCTCAGTGACGCCATCTAGCATAATATAGCAAAATTAGAGTGGCAATTGGGAACATCAAATAGTAAAACTGAATTAAATTTACTAAATATACTGGCCACCTACCAAGCGATAGCTGGTAGGTGGCCAGTGCGGTCAGTGTTGCCAGATCCGATTTTCAATCCTTGGATTAAGCTCGAAAAACCTAATATAGTTCAATCTGGTAAATAAATATTTTAAACTAAACAAATTAAGCAAAACTTGTCTCAGACAGTTAAAACTATTTTAGAATTTTATTTGCTACTATTCATTGTCCGTGTCACCGTCTATGGCTAGGTATCAGTTTCAAGTGTGTGTTTTTATGTACATTTTAAAATAAAATAATTTTAAACGTGCTTTGCATCAGCACTTAGTTTATTACGATTTTTGTGTAAAGTGGACCTATTATGTCACAAAGCGCATTTTTTGTTTGCAATATTGTCTGTTGATTTCGTTTTTAGAAAAATAATTATTTATTGACATTTAAATAAAATGACATGATTATTTTCAAATAGTTATTATATTTTAAGTGTTATTTATTATTTACCTTAATAAATATTATCTATAATAAAATCGACAAACAACATCCCATCTCAACAAGGCTAGTAGTAAAACTACTCAGCAATAGAGAGCGATTATTTAAAAATTAGCAAATTTTCTAAATCTATTTATGAAAATTATTTAATTTTAATTACTGAGTAAATACTGGGGGTTTACTCCGAAGTGCAAAGTGCGAATGTTCGGATCGGACCGACACATGGCCGAACCGAATATTATTGAAAAATGCGAAAAATTTTCGAATCGGCTCAGTTGGGTCGGGACCATAGTCAATATTCGAAAGATTGTAGGAGTGTAGGATCGGAACCGACCGAACCAAATAGTAAATTTGTAGCAGGAAACGGCAGAACATTCGGCCGATACTACTTCGAAGTAGACCCCCAGGGTTACTGGTAACTCGACGTATTCCTTGCCGTCGTTCGTCATAGTAGGTTGAAAATGCAACAAATTAAGCCACCAAATGTTCTACCGAAGTTCAGTAGATTTTGAGTTAGTAAGATTTTTTGTTTCTTTATGAAAAATCCCAGATTAAATCATTTGTAGCTAATTTGAAAATTATCTACGGAGCTACTGTACTCAATTTTATGTTATTATCATAGTTGATGGATCTCGGAATATTTCCTTAGAAAATATTTTTCTTTTGGTGGACACGAATGCGTCTTGACACGCAGGCGTACGACACTAGACTGAGCTACTTTTGACCACTAGGACAAATGTATTGGATTACGATTTTGTTCGTAATGTCATGTCTAATGTTAAGTAAATAATTTAATGTCTTTGCGTACCGTCCACCGATTGGTGCTACCCTAAAAACTGGATGTTTTATTTGGTGTTAAGCATTAATTATCTTCCTTTGTCTGCAGGATACAACTGAAGACAATACTGAGGATACTGGAGACACATTATCTTTCCTTAACATCACAGGATCAGTCAATGAATGGTTACAGTTGGAACCAATGCCTATGGTACCCCTCAATATAGTCAAAGCTGATGACGATATCAACGCAAATTCGCCCTCGTTGATCCTCGAGGGTGAAGACAATCCTTTGCCTAGCGAGGGCACAGAATCATCAAATGTAATGTATATAACTGACTGGTTACCACCTGAACCCCTGCCTTGCAACGAATTTACTGCACTGCCAACGTAAGCAATTTTTAATTAAGGCTCTGTCCAAAATAACATAAGCCATGTTCATGCCATGCCATGTTTATTCATTAAAGTATGGGAGGCAGAGTCTTATTTTTATAGTGAGCTCATACCAACAGTTCTTATTTTTAACTTAATGTCTGATATGTTATGTATTGGATAATCTGATTAAGAGCTAATTTTTCCTACGCCAGATAAATTTATCCAAGGAATAATTTTGAATTTTTGACAGTTCTCCAATACAAAATCTGTCAGACGTCAATTATATTCTATGAATACAAAAAAAATCTGTTTATTGAGAAATCAGCCCTAATAAGTATACATTATTCCATATTATAAGTAGGGCTTGATTAAATTAAATGCTACCTTTTTTATTTTGTAGGTACATAGACAACGATGGTGTGATCTACTTACATGACATTTGCCAACAAGATACATTAGACCTCATTCGTAAGGCACTTGATGTTCGCTTTAAAGCTTCGGATCCAAAAGCTAAATTCACTAAATGGAGTGTGGGAGAGCCATGTGTTGCATTATATTATTTAGACAGCCGCTATTATAGAGGCAGAGTAATAGAAGTAAACAAAGAAAGTTCTAACTGTATAGTTCATTATATTGATTATGGTAATGAAGAAATTTGTAGCTTTGCAAATATGAGAAAAAGTGTTCCACTTCACCAGATACCAACACAAGCACACAAATGTGTTTTAAATCGTATACGTCCCCATGGCAAACAGTGGGATAGACAAACATTGGACTACATACATAAATCTGTAGTTGAAAAACAATGTTACGTACAAGTAACTGATGAGCCAGTAAACGGAGTTATACCTATAAACCTAAAATATGATAAGCTATGCATAAATGATCATTTAGTAGACTTTGAAATGGCGGTGTACACAGATGGCAGCAAAGCCCTTGTCAGGAAATACGCTCCAATTGAAAGAACTAAAGAGAAAATAAAAGAGAATGTTATTGAATTAGATTCTAGCCCGGATTACATAGTGGTTGAAGATGCAGACACAACAACTGAGCAGTTGTCTACATCTCAAGATTCATCAGTCATTCTCTCACTAAAGGGAGTAGACTGGAATAAATTAGTAGAAGAAGAACACTCATCGCTTGATGGAAATTATATCACATACCCTAGACATACAGAGGATGAGTTCTCGTGTAATATCACATTCATTGTTGATATCAAAACATTAGAACTTAGTTTAATTTTTGATGAGGACACCACTAGAGTTTATGATCAAATGTTTGAAGAACTGCAAACTGAAAGTTTAAACATGTCGCCTCTGAACGGTATATTCGAGAATAAAGCGTGTGTGGCAGTCTTTCCTGAAGACGATCGATGGTACCGTGCGTCTATTTTGCAGTTCAGCGAAAAGAAAAACCGAGTTAAAGTAAGGTATGTTGATTATGGCAACATTGAAGTCATTTCTTTAGCTGACACAAGGGAAATATATGAGGAATGGGCAAAACTTCCACCTGCTACGGTGACAGCCAAATTATTTGGAGTGCAACTAAATCCAGCTTTTAGTATCGCTCAGGTCACAAAAGAATACACTGAAGTATTCATAGATCAAGGACCGTTCCATGTGAAGGTAATGGGTTATGACGAATCAGTGCCATTAGTAGAGATAAGAAATGAAAAGAATGAGTTGGTGTACGAGAAACTCATAGAAAATAATATGTTAATCCAATGTGATGACTCTTAACTAACACTCTTAATTGTTATTATTTTTTGTTTATTTTAGTTGTTTTAAGTTATCTTAAAAACAATATTTACTTTTCTCTTACGTTAGTCTAATAAGTACCAAATTAAGATGTCCAACAGTTTTGTTTACCATGACATGACATTATGATTATCCAAATAAACCTAATCTTTAATATATTATTATGTTTCATTTCATCAGTTTTATTTGTGGAATAAAATTGACGTCTGACAGTTTTTGTATGGAAGAACCTTCGATTAAATAGTACTAGATTCCCGATGAGCTCATCAAAAACGGCCGGACAAAAATAAGACCACAAATAATGTTGTGGTCTTATTTTGCTACTGTTTTCAACCTTATTGCTTAGAAAATATGTTTTATTTTTCCATACTTAAATATTTTTGTTCTTATTTTTGAAATACTTTTCAAAAGTAGTAAATATATTGCAATCTATAATAAACTTTGTTTGAAACTTAAGGTTTAAAATCAAGTTATATGCAATCGCGGCCACTTAAGCCATGTGTTTTGGTTCCTAATCCTTAATCTAGTACTATTGTTGATCGAAGGGAAGAACGGTAAAAAATTCAAAATTATTGCTCCGATAAAATTATCTGGGGTTGGAAAAATCCGCCCTTAGAACTCTAATAGCCGTTACCTCTAATAGTTAGCCAATAGCTTCAGTATCACTAAATTAATTAATTAAATATACACTGCCAAATTTTAATCGTGAAAAAAAAATCTGTTGATCCATAGATGTTCGCGTAACTCGACGTAATGTTTGGATCAAAAGATTTTTGGAACGATTGTTCCTTATCCGAGTTGCGAAAGGGGGCTAGACGGAAAAAATTAAGACCAAAAGTTGGAACGACACTGCTATAGCCGTGCGGCGTGCGCGTGTTTCTCTGTCTGTCTATCTGTTGGAAATTCGTGAGCTACTCAATAAAATAATAATTAGAGTAGCGAGTTTAACCACGCTCTGCTACCATGTTGGCAGAGCGTGGTTAAACTCAAATATTCAAATATTTTCCAATTGTGCGCGTGTGATTTCGTAAAATTATTTTCAAAATTTATTCGCAAGAAAACAAAAGATGGCAACTGCCATTCAGAATTTTTCTGTTGAAAAATTATCCGGGATCCAAGATTATCCATCCTGGAAATTCATGATGCGGATGGTGCTCATCCACGACGATCTTTGGGATTGTGTGGGCACAACTGAAAATAAAAACGAAGACGCGAAGAAACAGGAAAAGGCGCTCGCGAAAATTGCCTTGAACGTGAAGCCTTGTGTATTTCCACAAATTCGAAATGCCAAGACAGCTCACGAAGCGTGGAGCAACTTGCAGAAGTCATACGAGGACCGAGGCTTGTCACGACGGCTCGGATTGCTTCGCACATTGTTCGCCACCAAATTAAGCGAATGTGCGAGCATGGAGGCATACGTCAATAAGGTCATGGATACATCGCAACAACTGAGCGACATCGGAGCGGCTTTGGAAGACGACTTCGTGGCCGTGATTTTACTCAGCGGTTTGACAAGCGATTACGACCCGTTGATAATGGCTCTAGAAAATTCGAACACGTCAATGTCAAGCGAAAATGTGAAAGCGAAATTGCTTCTGGAAAATGCAAGACGTGATGTGAAAAGCGAAGATGCTACGGCTTTAGCAGCTCGGAAAGCACCAAAACCAATTAAGTGCTTCAGGTGCAAAAAGAGTGGGCATATCAAGAAGGATTGTTCTGACAACTCTGACGGCAAGAAGAGTGGCCGGAAAAGCCAGGCGCATCTCACAGCGTTAGCCGCAGGAGTCAAGCGTGACGTTTGGTACGTTGACAGCGGTGCGGCGCAGCATTTTTGCAATGATCGCAGTTTTTTATCAGATTTTACAACTGCAAAGCCAAAGAAGGTCTTAATTGCCAATGGTGAAGCATTGCCGACAGATGTCAAAAGGCTTGTCTGCTCTGATCGTTTGCCTGTGCGGATGCACAATATATTTTGGAATCTAATATGTTATTTTATTGAGTAGCTCACGAATTTCCAACACTATCTCTCTCTCTTATAGAAAGCAAGCCAGTTATACTTCGTTCCATCCGGATGTCCCTTGACACCTCTCAAGTTTTTTTTTTTTTCATGATTTCAGGGTTGGTCCTGTAGTAAAAGTTGTTCATAATGATGAGTATAATGACCCCTTTTAAGGATTAAAACGACCAAAATTTAACGGTGTATAATTTATGATTAGAATTTCTCTGCATCCATTTTTGGCTGGATCAACTCTGACATAGTGAAAACAAAAACCGACTAAGGGAAAATAACACAAAAGGGCACTACAAGAAAAATCTTTAATTAATTCACTGACAAACAACGCACAGCCTGAACTGTTGGGTCTAGAAGCTGGAAAGTGCCTTGAAGGCCCGTAGCATACCTACTGTCCGCCATTTTGTCTTTACTGTTAAAACTTAAAAGCTATCGACTTGACTTAGTATGTATGTACAGACGCCAGCACATCAAGCTACTACAATCTGTCAGATTTCTTTAATAGATTTTCGACTTTATTGCTATAGCATTAGGTTCAATGTTGATTGGGAAAATCTGACAGTTTCGGGTAGGTTGACCTGCTGGCGTCCGTACAATGTTTAACATCCATTTTGAAAAAAAAAACAAAATTGCGGACACTAGATATGCCAGGGTCCATATAAAAATCTTAAATCTACTTGCACACGAGAACTTTAAGAGTATTTTTAGTGTTCACTTTCGATAATAAGGAGATCTCTTGCAAAATTTCATGGAAAAAAGGTTTTTAGAAAATTCTTCGCCTAAAGAATTCATTTACCCTAAATGTCCCTCTCAATCGATTTTCAACGGAACCAAATAGGTAGCAACAAAGCTATCTATTGTACATGAATAGATAGCTTTTGTTGCGTAGTAAATGTTTGTAAATAGCAAAATTTGTGTGTGATATGGTTCTTGGGTAATTTAAGATTTTGCTGCGGTTGAGCCGTTTTCGAGATCTGGGAAATCCGAAAACGTTACCGCAGCAAAATCTTAAATAACTCAAGAACCATATCACACACAATTTTTTTTGAAAATCGGTTTTGCCAGGATAACGTTTCAAACGTTACTCCAGCAAAAGGTGTTTTTCTCAAAGAACTTTAAAACTACAATTCACACTTTTGCTATTTGTAAACAAATTGCTCCTCATGATACAATAATTATTTGCTATGGTCTCACCTCTCAAATGCACAACATTTTGCCAGCGTTTTTTTTTTGGGTGGGAAATCATCAATTTACGTCTCCCGCTCTGGGCTGAGCGGAAGGGAGTGTCAGACTTTTACGGACTAAAACCGGTGGGTTTATTTATTTATGTACACTTTATTGTACACCACAAAAATACATGGCACACTACAAAATAATGCATTGCCTTATCGCATTACTGCGATCTCTTCCAGGCAACCTTAGAATGAACAGTGATTTTCCTTGACATAAAATGGGACTGTCGTTGGTGCAAACATTGGTGCCGATTCTCTTGTACACCGAACTAAACTAAACTATGACTAAAATTTCTAATTTTTGGTTAAGAGAATCTTAAAAGCTATTCTGCAAACAAGATTGTCTAAATTTAAAAACAATTTTGACATAACTATAATCGAGTTTGACAATCGCTAAGTTAAGTAAACCATAGACCAAGATTTATTGGAAATTAAATTAAAAAGTGAATGAAAGTGAACGAAATGATCTGAGGTGCAAAAAAATCCTGAGTAAAATCAAATAATCTTTAATTTTTTATCAATAATTATTTATAAGGAGCATAGTGACGGCGTAAAACTATATTTTTGTTTATATTTTAATAAATTAAAATGCAATATCCTGTTATTGTTTTTACTATCTGTGGCCAATGTGATCCTGCTAGGGTTGTACACTGAAAACGAATAATAACGATTTAGAACTTTGGCGGATTTTGTGTCGGTTTTCAATAAGCAAAAAACCTTAAATTTTAATAAAATCGACAAACTACAGCATTTAAAAAAACGATTCAGGTAGCATGATTATCTTTCTATTTATTTCAGCGTTATAAAGCTTAGATAAGAATAAAAATGTGATCTCGAGAAATAAAAAGCCCGGTTTTTCGTACACTAAGTTGAAAATCTCCGGTATTCTCGTCGCCGTAGGAAAGCCCTATCAAGGACATCTTGTACTTGAACTCTATTTGTTGATTTCAACAACTGTCACCAGTGTTATCCTATTCTTATTTATTATTTTCTTTAAGTTAATTATTATAGTAAAATGCTGTCGTCTAGAAAAAGAGCAACGAAAAGGCAGCAGGAGCTTCTCGTAGAGCGGCTTCACAATAATCCGCTAATGGCCCGAGGTAAGAAATACCACTGAAGAGTCTAAACTTATTAAAAAAACAAGTAAAATAACAATTTGAGAGCATCAATATTAATTATCAGTTTATTGTTGTGTGTGTTAATAATTATCCTATTATTAGGTATAAATTCAGGTCTAGTACTAGCGTCTTATTTTTTTTTAGAAAATCAAGCTGATGCCGAAGTTGTGGAGTTTTAGACCAATGTCAGTAGCGAGCTGAACCAACTGGGCTGCAGCAGGACTGTAGAGCAGTGGCAACATGTAAGTGGTTTACGTCAGAAAAAATTACAATTGGATTGCATAATTTGCATTGTGTGTTCTTAACAAATTTAATTTCAACAGATTTGGAATGTGTGGGTGGCCAAAATAAAGACAAAGGCAAGAAAAGCAAGGGACTCCATCAGGGCCACAGGTGGAGGACCGGCAGGGGCAGATCTCAATGATATTGAGAATAAAATTCTTGATATCATTGGGTCTGCTTCTGTATATGGTTTTGCTGCTTTGGAAATGGTAATTTTTTTTAGTATTCATGGTATTTTTATGGCTGAAGGGCAATTTTTAGAAATACCTTACTAAGGCTGTTAATATTAATCTTACTATTAATCCTTCCAGCACTGATAAATAAGACAATTAATTATCTATTTTATTAGAGCACTAGCGCTCACGTGATACTCAATATTAACTGTTTTTTATTCATTTCAGGGATTACCTACCTCGTCCCCAGTGCCCACGTCGCCTGTCCATCAAAATGTGTCGCCCTCTCTACAGCCCGTACCCGAAGAGCAGCCTGTGGTAACCGACGGCGGGACTCCTGCAGTACCACTGCGGCGCGCAAGCGGTCGAGTTACCCGTCGTCGAAGACTGCCGAGGACTCCCCGTCCGCCAGTGCACCACAATTTAGTACAAGCACTTAATGAGAATAGCCGGTTACTCCGGGAGAGCATTGTCACGGCTGCAGAAATATTGGCTGCTGCCATTCGCTCTTCCGGCATTCCACTCTTGGTGCAAACTGCCCAAGATGAAGGTAATGGGAATGAAACCTGATGGGTTTCTTCTCCATTATTTTGTCTTGGAGCTTACAAGTTCATCAAACCTGCTATTCTCATTAAGTGCTTGTTCCAAATCCTCAACAGCTCGCTAGTGACATTAGCGCTAACCTCATATTTCATTGTTTTATATTATTTTGTTGATTGTTAATTATTTTATATATTTTTTGATTGTTAACTATTTTCTATATTTTGTTGATTGTTAATTATTTTCTATATTTTGTTGATTGTTAATTATTTTTATATTTAGCTGATTGTTAATTATTTTGTTGTTATATTTAGTTGATTGTTTATTATTTTGTTTAGGGTTAAGGATAGGTATAATGGTAAAAAAATAAAAAACAAATAGTAAAGTAATAAGATGTTTAATTTAATTAAAATGGTTTATTAACGATTGACGGATTTCCCTTGCTTCGGCAAGAAAATCGGTGCTGGTATCCTCCACAGTCGCACTCTCCTCGCTGTCTTCAATCACATCAATATCTTCTTCATCTGCAAAAATACACTTGCTTAATTTAACCGTATAGTTCGGTAGCGCCCCCGAATGGACCCGAACACACGAACCTCCGCTGGCTCAGTAAGGGGTCCCATTGGACCTTGAAATGACGACATACGACACCCTTAATGATAATGTAAATATTGATTATGCTACTCATCAAATCTTATGAATGTGCGTTAATTAAGAGAGTTGGATAAAAAACTCATGTGTTATCGCCATTCAATCTTCCATATTTACCGCGCAAGTTTATTAATTTACCTTTATTAAATTCAAGTCTGTAAATGCGATAATCGCCATTTTGATGACAGTGGTGGTGGAGGCTAAAAAACATAAAAATTGGGGATTTCGAAAATCCAAACTTCACCACAGGGGCAATGAATAATACATGATTTAATTATTTGTCGAATTCATCCATTGTTCATGTTAAATAAGTAGTGGTAATGTAGTTTTTTGATATCTAAAGTCGAAGTTTCGCGCCAATCGTGCGTGTTTACATTTTTACTTTTCACAAAAGTCACACACACACACGTAGATAAGATGTAAAATGTGAAAAATATTATTACAAATATTATAAAAAACACGAAAATGCCCAAATCATAACGTAATATTGAAACACAGGTCCAATAACACGTATTAATCATTACCACTACTTAATTTGTGTTCTAAATCGCCGACCATTGTTGTTTTTTTTTATCGTAATGATGTGCGAAAGCGATTATGCCAAACGATTTTTTTTTTTAATTTCGATTGACCCGAGTAATTAATATGACGAATGTCAGAAATCGATTCTCAGAAATTGAAATAAAATTATTTTAAGCATTAAATACAACAAGCATTATATAAAATAATGATTTATGCTTTCCTAATGTAATTTTAATCGTTTTTTGGACATTATATTGAAACTGAGTCAATAACAGAGGACCTATGACCATAGATAGTCATTTATTCAATTTCGCGCCGAATTGTTTCTATATTTGAATTTATATTCGGAATGCGCTCGCTATTCAAAATTATTTTTATTTATTGTGAAATTATTAATTTTTGATACTTTCTAATAGTTTGCTACAGAATGCCCAGTATACATTTTTAGATAGGCTTAGCAAAAGTTTGGGAAACCGCAAACACTTTACATTTCATTATGTTTTGTTAGCTGTATGAGCTTGGTAGTTCTTATTTATATTAGTTTACTTGAGTAATAGAAATTGTTTACTTTTTGTGGTAGTTTCCCAACGAAATTTAAAAAATAAAACTGGCCGTCCGTGTATGTCGGACCATGCACAGTGAAAGGTCCCGTACTTGGGATGAATATTTACGCATGCACAGCGCATATCATTAATTTGATCGACTGCAGAAATAAGTTAGTATTTCATAAAAGTTCTCGAAAAAACTGTAAAAAACCAAGTTAATTCTGCGGTTTTAAACGAAAATATCTCATATCTCAAAAACGATTGACTTTAAAAGTTAAAGTCAATTAGAAACATCTTTATAATTTTAATTATAAGTTCCAACAATACCTCCCACACGCTTGTGTGCATAGATTTTTTTCAACCCTCGGGTACATGCATGGGGAATGCTACCTCTAATTATGTTTATCGTAATTTTACTACACCATCTTGCGTGCATAGAATACGAATACCATATAGTGTTATTAACACTCGTTAACGTCTACGAGTAAAATGGTTAATGGCATTAACATCCGAACGCACGCACAGACTGACATGACGAAATGATGGGTTCCGTAAAAGTATTTTCAGATCATTTAAATTAGAAATCAGACAATTAAAGTTCTTAGAATTTTATCCCAAGCTACAGAACGGCAGCTTGGGACATAAGGAGTGCCTACTTTGTCCCACAACGCGCGTCCACGAAAACGCCCGCGTTAACCCTGTAAGAAAGGCTGGCCGGTGCAAATTGGTCAAAATCTAGATTTTACGGTTAGTTTAGGTTTGTACAGACGGCAGAGAGGCAGACCTACCGGCACATAGACAGACGGCCACATAACTTTTGTTTTAGTTATTAAGCAAATATAATTAAAACCCCCACAACAAGCCCTTTCATTTGACATGTCACACAGAGGTACAGCAAAGATTTTTTTTTTTTTTCTAGTTTGCCTCCCAAGAGTGACCCCATTTTCAAAATTAATTTATTTACGTTACACGTCCGTCTTTGGGTCACAGAAATTCATATGTGTACCAAATTTCAATTTAATCGGTCCAGTAGATTCGAAGCAAATAAGAAAAGACAAGACCCACAGACACAAGTGATCCTGCAAGGGTTCCGTTTTTTCATTTGGACGTACGGAACCATAAAAAATTACACACCTAACCACACCGTACGTGTACGTGTACATACACGTACGGTAATTAAAATGATTAATTTCAAAAATAAATTAATTCATGAAAAATATACCAAAGAGGATATAAATATATATAGTTTCCACACATTTTTTTTTTTTTTGCAAATTCCGATTATCGATTAGACTTTATGCAATTTTTGAATCGAAATAAGAAAACTGGACGGATGGTCAGCACTAAGAAGTGTCATGTCGAAACACAATTTTTTGTAATTTTTATCAAGACTTGATTGCGTTTTATAAGTAGTTTAAGTAAGAAAAATGGTAAAAGTAATAACGCGGAGAGAATGATAATATCTTTATTTTTCCCTTTTGCATATTTTCAGCAAGAGAATAGGTTGTATATGTACATATTTCCAGCGAGTTTAAGGTGCCTACCTTTTGGATAGGTGTAGTAATACCTATTATATACAACTTTCGTAGTAGACTAACGAAGTTTGACCGACCTCAACAAATAATTAAAGATATTTGCCACAAATATATGGTATAAAATAAGCGCGGACACATATTTTTCTTAATAAATTTGAATGCTGAAAGTTGATGTAATTTACTGAATTTCATGACGTAATTCGCAACATCCCGTCGAGTCAGCTGATATGTCATATGTCAAAATCTAGTCGAGCAGAGTGGTTAAATAAAACAAGGTGCATTACATAATAATATTAAAGCAAACTAAGTACACTTACCATCAAATGTTTCCAAAAACATATTATACAGGGTGCAACATGCCAGAATAATTTTAGCTGCCTTTTCTGGCTGGTAGTGCAGACAGCGATGCCTGTGTAGGCACCTAAATTTATTCTTCAGGCGTCCATTGCACATTTCCACCACATTTCTTGCCCTTGTGTGGCACTCATTGTAGGCAGCCTCCGCTGCCGTTGCTGGGACCATAATGGGAGTCATGAGCCATGGCTGTAGTGGGTATCCCTTGTCTCCTACAATAAATAAAACTTTATAATGTACTTAGCTAATAGATATACCTAGGTAGGTAAATAATAAAAGTTTATTAGTTACCTACCTAGAAGCCACTGAGATCTTTCCCCACGCACAAAGTCATTTCTCAGGACTCTGTTAATGTTTGATGCCCTCCAAATTGCAGCATCATGGGTGGCGCCTGGAAAATTTGGGTTGAGGCCAACAATTTTGCCCCTCGCACTGCATATCTGAAAGTTTTGGAACAAAGTTCCTTATCGCGCGTTGCAAAAGGGGGCTAGACGGAAGAAATTAAGACCAAAAGTTGGAACGACACTTTTTGCTATAGTTGTAAGCCGTGCGGCGTGCGCGTGTTTCTTTGTCTGTCTCTCTCTCTCTGAACTTCGTTCCATCCGGGTGTCCCTTGACACCTCTCAAGTTTATTTTTATTTTAGTCAAGGTTTCAAGATAATTGTGTTAAAAAAATTTGTTTATACTCACAATCTGGCAGTTGATGCTATAGTAGCCCTTTCGATTGTAAAATAGATTGCCAGGTGCAGAAGGGTGATTGAGTGGAGGTTTTGTTATTGCAACATGGGTCCCATCCACTGCACCTAATGTGTTGGGCATATTATATAGGTCTAGAAAACTGAAACAAGCAAAGTGTTACATGAATAAGAGTGGTGCAGTTCTCACTTTTGTAAGCTGTAAAAAGGGAAGTTTTAATTATCTTAATTAAACTTATTTATTATTCTCTTTTCTGATTTCTGAAGTTTAACAGAGAACGGTTTATAAAAAAAACCCGTCAGTAACATAGTACCTTTGAAAAGTAAGAAATATTAAATTGAACTTACTCAGTCTTAGCCGCTTCTTTTTCCTCACGGGTCATGGGAAATCTCAAGTATTGAGGAGATAATATGTTTAAAATTTCCTCTGCTGTTAGAGCTAGGCACCTGCTCACTGATGGCTGGCTGAGCCCAAGTATGTTGTCTTGCCCAACAGCTGTTTGATAACTGCCTTGGGCAAACAGATTGAGTGCAGCAAGAATCTGAATATGAATATGAGCTCTTAATATCATACGGGTAGGTACTAAGTAATTACTAAAATAGGTATAATCTATCATCCTTGAATATAAAAGTGAGATACCACTTTACTCTAAAATCACAAAATCTTAGGAATTTTAATACTTACAAACTTGTAATCTAACAAGTAATTCCTAAATAATGATATCTAAGAGGAAAGGATACAAAAGAAAGGTAGGCACCTAAAGGAAATAAAACTGTTCTAACCTTTATGTGTTTGGGGAGAAATCCTTCATCCAACCGAGGATTCCTTAACACATCCACCAAATAAAGTGCTCCAGATTTAGGGAGTCTAAAAATTTTTTTAAATTTTTCTTCAGCCATGTTGAATGGATTGGAATTGTCTCGCAATCTTTCCAATCGAACTCTTTCTTGATGATTTCTAAAAAATAGTTAATTCTTATTTCACAGAATCTGGAAGTCGAGTTATCCACTTCTTTTCCAAATCATAATTAGTATTGTAGGTCTAAAAAGCTACTTATATGTTCAGTGCAAAAATCCCTTTATGTTTTCACAAATGAATTTCGTGTTTTAATATAATAACAACAAAAATATTATTTACCTTTCTGCCGAATCGACAACAGCTACAATCACATAAGCTTCCATAATAATTCACGAGCTCCGTAAACTCATATGCATCCAAACTTACAAGAACTTGTAGAGAAATGTGCATGTAAAGTTTTAGTTCATGACAACTAATTTTATTCCACACTTTTTTAATCGCGATTAAAAATAGTCCGATTTAGTTTGACAACCAAAATTTTAAGTGAAAAACGTCAAATTCAGAATAGCAAAATTACCATTTTCACTAAATTGAGTAACTAAAATGACATTAGTGCTGTCAAACTAAAATATAGTTAAGTTGTTTCACTTTAGTCTATTTCAGAATAGAAAACGTTGTTTGACAGGAATAAACTAAATTTTAGTGATTTTTAGTCTAGTTTAGAGAAATTTGTGACAACAGAATCGGCACCATTATGTATACAATAAACTAAAATAGATACACAAATATATACCTACATATCCAAAATTATAGATACATACATACCTACTATATATACAAGCAACGAAAAATAAAGAAGACTGTAGATGATTGCAGTTAGGACAACAAGATCACAACGACAAGTAGTGCTCCTTAACAAGTCTTTTGAACACCTGTAACGACTGCGCGCGTTTTATTTCAACTGGCAATGCATTCCACAATCGAGCGGCCTGGACAGTAAAGGATTTATCAAGGAAAGTTGTGCAATGCATTGGCATTTTGAGCTTCAAATTATCTGATGATCTTAACAATTTCGTGTGGGAGTCGCAAAGAAACTGAAAACGTTTCTTGTGTGTTTTAGTCAGTAAAAGTCTGACACTCCAACTCCAGTCGAACACGGGTGCGTGTTCCTTCAGTTGCCAGTGACAGGGGCCACGGTATCTCTTTCGAACAACCCGCGGCCCTGGCAGGCATCGGCCCTAGCGGACCCCGTCAATTCGTGCTGACATCTCTTTGAGGCGCGCGTGGAACACAACGCGCCGTCGACCCGGGCCCTGGTCCTTATCGGGCGGCGAGCTGCCCATTGCTCGCCGCCCGGGCCCGCAAGCCCGCGCCTACGGTGGCTGGGAGTCGACTGTTGACTCCCGTCCCAGGCGTCTCCTGCGGCGACTAGGGGCGTGAGGGCGCAGTGCTTGCCTCTCCCTCATGCGCTCCACCTCCTCCTTCGCGAGCATTACTGCTTCGCAGAAGGAGGTGACGTCCCCCCATGCTCTCTCACTCCGTACCATGGCCTGGACCAGGGCCGGACGTGAGAGATCGCCACCGCCGATCGCCGCCACGAGGACGCGGCGGTGCTCCGCAAAAGCCGGACAGACCTCCACCGTATGCTCCACCGTGTCCTCCGGGCGATCCACACAGTGGTGACACCCTGGCGTTTGCTCTCGCTTTATCCTGAACAGGAACCTCCCGAAACAACCGTTTCCGGTGAGGACCTGTGTCAGGCGGAAGGTGAGGGCGCCGTGGCGCCTCTCTAGCCACTCAAAGAGGGGACTTATCGCCGCAATTGTGGCGAGCCCAGCACTGGGTTGCGACAATCGCACTCTCCATGCCGTTATGAGATCCCGCCGGAGCTCTGTCCGCTATACCGTGATTTCTCGCGGCAGCGGAGTTACGCCCCAGCGTTTGGCTTCCTCTCGCCACTCCCATATGCTGGCGAGGACTTTGGCCTCCAGATCCCATGGCGGCAAGAAGGCTCGCCGCCTCAGCGGAGACCGTGCGGTGTCCTCGGACCAGCCGGACAGTCATGACCCTTTGGGACCTCAGACTAAGGAAAAGAATAGACATGACATACCTATGAAAAAAACGTGCATACCTAAAATGTGAATCTGGCACAAAGATGGCGGCTTGCGGCATGCGGTAGCCTAACACACTGCACCTACCTATAACAAATGCAGTCTTATGCAAGTTGGAACACTCTATACAAGCAAAAGTTTCGCCTATTAACACAAAATTTTCTTCAAAACACTGAAACAAACAAGTCGCGATGACAACTGATGTACTTGTTGTTGAACTTGTTGGCTGTGACAAAACATGGCGACCGGCCGCATCACATTCCTTTATCTATTGTTCGTTATGCCGAGTCCTTTCTTTCCTTAGTCTGAGTTTGGGACGCGTTCAACCGGCGGGCTGGTCGCCGCCTCAAGGAACGCGCCCATACCGGTGCCCCGTAAAGGGCCATGGTTGCCAGGATAACGCACACAAATAATTAATTTCATTTGATTTAAAAAAGCAGTAGGTATGTCCACCCCTAAGACTACCCACTGACCAAAATTGGTACTGGCTGCAATCATTTTCAACCAAGCTTCGGTCGCTCTTACATCCTACGTTTTCCTAGTTCTCAAACTTTTCTGTATGCTAGGGTGGGACCCACATTTAGTTTTACTGGCCCGGGCCCCCAACAGGTTTAGTTCGTCTCTGGCACCACGAAAAGCTATTGGGTCATAATGTTATGAGCTTCCGTGGTCTAAGGCTGGTTTTACAGTTACGCTGATCGTCGGCGCTGACTGATCAATATGTATGTAATTAAAGCGATCATTCCTAAGTCACGCTTTTGGCTCAACGCTGACATGCATCGGCGCCGAGCCGTGCGCGGCCGTACGCATCTACCGTCGGCGCCGCTGAGCGCTGACGCGCTTGCACAAAGCACGTGAGCTCCCGTATTATTATTATACTCTTTTTTGCAATGTCACGCCGAACGCACGCGCCGATGAGTACTGTAAAATCGAGATATAGACTCTGGCCTGGTGTCATCGATGAAGTAAGACTGAAAAAATGTTTATGGGATGCTTCGGACCAGTTTTATAAAAACAAAGATGTACGCCGTGAACTGTTACGGGATAGCTTATCCTGTAACTTCACTAGAAACTTGTCAAAACTTTTTGATGACATGCGAAAGTAGTTCATCGGAGCTTAACTCTCCATAATGAGATAAATGTAATCTCTGAACAAGAACCGTATTGCCTTCTTTTATGTTGTCTTTTTTTTCCTTATAGTATAATACGCAGCAATAATTTTCACAACCGTCATCGTGCAGTAATCGGCGCGGGACTGAGAGGTCGTGTTCTGCTGACAAGCTACGCGCTGACGGTCAGCGCCGACGATCGGCGTGGTAGGCTTCCGACTTGTCTGGTTTTTAGTCTACGCGGCTACGTTACGAATATGTAGTATATTTACTTCATGGGTACATACGAGTACGACGATATATCAAGTACCTATACTGTATGTACGGACGCCAGCAAGTCAACCTACCCGAAACTGTCAGATTTTCCCAATCAACCTTGAACCTAATAATTTAGCAATAAAGTCGAAAATCTATTAAAGAAATCTGACAGATTGTAGTAGCTTGATGTGCTGGCGTCTGTACATTACCAGTTTTGTCTGACCTTGCATTGTATAGGCTTTTCGTATACCTAATGAGAAGTCAGTTTATACTAAAGAGTATAATAAACCTTGAGAGGTGTCAAGGGACACCCGGATGGAACGAAGTATAACTGGCTTGCTTTCTATAAGAGAGAGAGAGAGAGACAGACAGAGAAACACGTGCACGCCGCACGGCTTACAACTATAGCAAAAAGTTTCGTTCCAACTTTTGGTCTTTTTTTCCGTTTAGCCCCCTTTCGCAACGCGCGATAAGGAACTTCGTTCCAATAATACGGGAGGTTTTTGTATCTCAATGGTATATATCCTTTCAAAATTTAGTTGTCAACACTGCATTGGCCACACCAAGGAAGGCCACGACACTGAATGTTGTGCTTTATTACTTACTAATTCCATAGGTTGTGGTATCATCTCCGTTAGGAGTATATATGTTCTGTGGGTATCATGCTCTGTGGTATCACTGTCAGTGTCACTGGTTTACATTGTTTGATTCGATTGCGAATGTCAACAAAATTAAGAAATTTTGTGTTGTTTTGGTTATTTTTATTAATATTATTCATTTAAAAACTGATGTCTTTAATGAAAAAGACTAGAAATGATGCTATTAAAGCTGCGGTCACTTCCTACTTAGAACGGCGGAACTATCCTGTGAGTGTTATATTTGCCTGCATGGAAATATTAAGTGGAAGTAGTTACAGCATATTATATTTCTTACATTTCAGGACATAGACGTGTTCAGCAATAATAATAATCTGAGCAGAAGTGCTGAACAAATGGCTGTGGCAACGATAGTTCAATGTGAAGCAAGTCGCGCTAATTCGATCTTATTTTCTTGCATCAACAATGACTCTGGTCAATACGACGTACAGTACACAAGGTAATAAAGTTGTTTTAAACATTGCTAACGTATTAAGGTAATGTAAGATGTCCGAGAAGAGCTAATCTATAACGTTTCAATATCTAACCTATGAAAACCCTCTGACTTAGGTTTAGGTAGTAAAATAAAGGTAAGCAAAAAATAACACGTGACTCATAGATGCGAAACCTTTTATTTCAAATGTTAATAACACGGGACAGTGGATACACACAAACCATTACTAGAGCAGTTTTTTTCAGTATGTCTGTCATTATTTTTCACTGTTTTGTTTCTCAGAAGACGAAAGAGGTCCTGTTTTGAAGCGTTTTTTCATCGGTGATGGAAATGAAAGTACGGAGTTAGTCTGGCTAGTAATAGCACCGGGTCCACTCATTTAAAAAAAAAAAATTAAAACGAATAATGATAAATAACAAACACTTACAATAACAATAATTAAATAACAAAAACAAAACAAAGAAACAAGCTATAATAATACAATTTAACACGTTGCGGGATGGTACTGACTTTTTCAAATTATGCGATATGACAGTAAAATTGTCCATACAAGTTCCGACCACTGCTTTATCCGTACCGCCCTAGAGCAATACTAAAGAATAATATATGATGACAGTATTTTAATAGCCGGATTGATGTGGTATGACAGTAAAAACGGGTTTCCTTGTTCCTCTATACAAAATTTCGCTGTAATGCCCGTACTTCAGTTACGGCGGTGTCCGTACTGTCATTTTCAACACCGACAAATCTACAGCTAATGCAGTGCGTCCCGCAACATGTTAACAAAATCAAAACATACTTGCTAAATTGTAAATGTCTAGACAAAGGCATCTGGTTAACTGACTAAACATTACCTGCCACTTCAGTTGCCATACTACATCTCAGTTGTACTTTTCAATTTTTTTTCAATTGTTGTTTCTAAAAAGGTCTATGGAACCTTTCTATTTGGGCTCTTTACAATAGGCGGATTACAAAATATTATATTATTATAATAAATCTAACCAACAAATTGTGCTAAAGTAGTAACATCTAAGAAGAGTAGTTTAAGAATAAATGATATAGTTAAGTATAGTCAAATCCAATAATCGCTTGTTATAATTTAGTCATTGGATAAACGAAATTATGGGAAATTATTGTTACCTAACCAGTTCAATTTCAGGTTGGTTAACTTCATCAAAGAGATCAAGCAAGAAAAAGTGAAAAATGAGCTTCTTGGTTTGCTATGCCCATTACTCTGTCATTTATACTTAGAAATGTTACGTGGTGGTCATGGAGGCCCTGCGCAAATGTTCCTAAAGAGACATTCAGCTACATTACCCCAAAAGGATTTATCATATCATCAACCCATTGATGGTAATCTACCTTCTGCACTGTACAGACCAAATAGCTTAGAGCAGCTATTCAATTCCTTACAAAATGGTACAATTGACAATGAAACACCTGAAAAAGATTACATGAATCAGATACTGGATGACATTGGCTCCATTTATACTTTACAGGAAGTTGAAACTAGACCATCTATTGCTGCATTCAGGTACCTATATAAACTTAGTTTACTTACACTGTCCTACTACATTATATTAAAATGTTCCTGCTTTGTTCTCATAGAATGTGAGTAAAAGTAATAATGGAGGATGCTGGCACGCATGGTGTCCTAAGGCCTGAATCCTTCTCATACAAAGAAAATGTTATGATTAGATGTACATGTTGTTTACATCTCTTCAGTCTTTTTGTTTTCTACAAATCTTGTAATCAAATAAGTTTTTTGATTATTTATTTGTATTTTAGGTCATGCAAATATGATTTAACTCTGTCTCAAGATGCACTAAATATGTTAAAAGCATATTTAGCAAAAAATGGCCACGTTCTTCTAATACAAGTTCTTCAAACATGGTTCCACATTGACATTAATAATGATCCTAATAAGAAGAATGCTGTGAGTATAAAACATTTAATAACTAAGGAAAGATAGGAATAGGAATGATAAATATAAATTACTAGCACTTCGCCCGCACTTTCGTCTGCGCGAACTTCGTACTTTCCCCTACGGACTTCAGCACCCCCTCCGCCCCTTTAAAGGGTAGTTTGGGAAAATGAATCATTATGATCTTTATTATTTACCTAATTATTATGTATTTGTGCCAAGTTTCGAGTTTCTTAACCAAAGGAAGGGTAGCGGGATCGTCCGAAAGGGTTACCGCTGCCCTGGAACATAAAGGGCTAAGGAAGGAACACGGGTGGGTTTTAGTCAGTAAGAGTCTGACACTCCCTTCCGCTCCACCCAGAGCGGGAGGGGTCATTTGACAATTTCCCATCCTGAAAAAAAAAAAAAAAAAAAAAAAAAAAGGAATGAAAACTCTATACCACTTTGGTGCGTTTCGAGTTAACGAGTTCAACAAAGCAATCAGTAAAATCGTCTCCTAAAAACTTGACTGCAGCCAGTTCGGGGTTAATTTCGAAAAATCCAAAAACAAGTTATTGGTATTAATTGTTTATAATTTTTTTTTAAATATAATTATAATAATATCCCTGGATATTTCACACAGCGCCATCTAGTCCCGAGCTAAGCAACCTAATGCTTGTGTTATGGTAAAAAGATGGCTGATAAACTACTTATATACATTTTTTTTTTCTTTTTTTTTAATATTAAATTATGAAAGCTGAGTTTTCAATTCGTCGGAACGCGCGTTAAGATTCATCCATACAAAGGAGACCAGTCACGTCTCATACAATGTTGGGCCAAAACCCAAAGTCAGCCACTGAAAAAAAATGTGTTACCCTGGTCGGGAAAATCCTTCTTATCATTTTTTACTATGGCTCTCATACTTTCATCTCTACGACCATTTCTTCAGCTGTTTTTTTTTTTTAGTTGCAAAATGTAGTTTTTATACATGCATACATTTTAAGACTTCATCCAGTTTTCACTTCTGAACACATTGTTCGAGTGTTGACTACTTATAATATATAATAATGAAGGTACACATCACTGTTGACTTTTAAACTTCGAACAACACCAACTTTCATAACAAAAATAATTGCATTCATGGACAGGTCTTACCCATGAACAGTTTGGGGATTTACTTCGAAATACACCAAGTCTGAACAACAATACCCACCTCTACATGAAAAAATCCTGATTTTAGAACTAAATATGCAAAAAAATAGTTATAGAAACACACACAGAGGATTGTTGACATGGTAGGTAATACTAAACTTGTTCAATGTCACCTTTCATTTATTTTTGCCACTTTGTAGTTTTATATTTTATTAATATGTATAAAACTAGGTTTGAAATTCAACTTGAAAAAAAAAAACAGCTGATGGTCGTAGAGATTCGGTGGGATAGTAAAAAATTATATTATGGAAGACTTCCCCTACCATCTTCTTTACAGATCAAACATCCTCAACGTCCGTATTGGAGGGTAGTTTTGAAAAACGAACAATGTCAATCTTTTTTATTTACGTATACATGCTAAGTTTTAAGTTAAACCTATATACCTTATAGAGTAAGATCCCAGGGCCGCCAGACGTTACTTATTTTCTCATAAGTAAAATATACGGGATAAAGTAGTGTTAGTATGTACTTTAAGTGTAGGCATACCTGCTACCTTGGGCCGACGGCCAATCCACAGGTACCAACCAGGTGCTAAAGGTACGTGAAAACACTACTCACTTTTGGCTAATTTTTATGTATCTTTCAGAGAATATTATTAATTAGTAATCAATACTGCCAGACACTTCCCGCCGGTGGTAACTTTTGCTACACGCTTTACAACTCCCTAGAAAAATTATGTAATTTTACTTATGGTCTCAAACTTGATTCTTATATATATATAATATTCAGGGAAGCATTTCAATGCTTCCTGTAAGCAGCTAGACTAATACTGGGAGCCAAACATCCCCTAGACTCAATCAAAGTGTCTCAATGAGAAGGAGCGCGAGCTTGATAATTATATGGTTCTACGACATAGTATTTTTAAATTTATGTTATTAATGGGTTAAAGGAAGTTTGAGTTGACTTTGAGTTTTCAATAATAATTAAATAATATTTTAACACTTAGTTATAAAGAAAATTATAATATAATACAATATAGATACAATTAAACTCGTAATGGAAATTTTAACGTACCTGTTGTTGACTTACGGACAAATGTTTTGTAATGGGTATATTCAGAAAATTGATGGTTATTAATAGTATTTAATTATATACAACATGTCCCAAAATTCAACGATAAGCCAACACCGTAGGGTAGACCTGCCCATGACTACTCGGAGAAAAAAAGGAAAAAATATATATCTAAAATTTTTTTAAGTTATAAAAAAAATGAAATTCTTCAAAAATTGAGACCTTTTATGACATTTTTCACTAACATGACCACAATTTTTTAAATATATGTTTTTTTTTTAATAGGCAACCTGAATAGCACTGCTATCTACCACAATTCTTAAAACAACCAGAATACCTCTAGTTTTTTCACAAAAATTAATTAAACTTATTTTATTCCTTAATTTTTTGAAGATTTTTACTTTTAACCAACTTTAACTTATCGCGGTGTAAAAAAAAGTACGTAGAACAGTATTATGGCAAGTTTTTTTTTATGAATTCCAAAATGGTATATTATACTCTAGGAAAACCATCCACAAAAAAATAATATCCATACTAGTAACAAACAGTATTAATAAACAGTGATAATAATTAATTTATATAAGTATTGAAATCTTTCATTAAGGTTGATAATTCATCATCAAGCGAATGTTGATATGGAATATCCAAATCATAATCATCAGCATCCTTAGTTTCTTCCTCTATAAAAACAAGTAAATTAATTAAGATTTAAATAAAAGTTTAATTAAAAATTTAAAGTGGAAATAAAATACCTGATACTTTTTGAAGCGATTCACTAACGAAGGCTAGTAATTGGTCTCCATCGAACCAGTTAAAATTACATTGATTATATTCCAACTTAGTATTTTTAGTCCTAAAAATAATGGATGGACCATTATTTTCAGGACTAAAAATATTAAGTTCCTTCATATGAGCATTATTCCAGAGACTAGCGATATAGTTAGCTGGTCGAAACTGCTGCAAAAGCTCACTTTTGCAGGGTGGTAAGTTGCTCGCATCAAAATTTCTAACATTCCTGTGATTAAACTCATCATTAACGTCAGAAACTGTAGGTATTGTTGAATAGTTGGAGTCTGGCAGCATCAACGTCAATTACTCCGGCCACATTCATCACAACACAACCTACACTCATAGGACATACTACTTTATCTCGTATATTTTACCTATGAGAAAATAAGGATTTTTTTTTTTCATGTAGACGTTTCCCCCTTGGTCGATGTTCGCAAAATCTTTTCTTAGCACAGACCTTCAATTTAATCTATAATAATTACTATCCAAAATTCAAGTTTCTATTTTAGCGGTTTGGGCTATGCGAGACTTCTAACAAATAAACCCTGTTCTTTTATTATATAAGTAGAAAACTGATAACATAACTAAATAAAAAGAATATACTTATTGTGTTTCAAGATATTGATCTCATATTTACAGGAAGACGATGAAGAAGAAATGGATGAAGAAATGGGTGTCAGTAGAACTATGTCAGAGGATAAAATAACGGGCACAAATGGTAAAGTCTAAAATTTATTATGCTAAGTAGGTAACTGAAGTTAACATAGTTAATTGATGCATTTCAGGACACACTATTTTTTCAGATGTTTTTGCTGAATGTAATGGTCATACAGAATATATAAGTATTGATAAAGAACTAATGGAACTCCAAGATGCAATAAAAGGGGTTAGAGAATCCACTGCGCCTCTAAAATTATACAAAATAGCTGCACCAGATACTCAGTAAGTTTAATGGAGTTTAATATAGTTGTATTGTACTGCAAAAGAAAATGTTATATTCATTGCAAAAAACGAGCGCGCGTTGCGATTTTTAACCCCCGACGCAAAAACGACGGGGTGTTATGTTTTTCTGTCATACAGAAATCATCATCATATAAAATGTCGGTTTCCATTGTTGACGCGCTCTCAATTCGATGGAGAGGAGACATCAAATCACTTTTTTTTGTTTACAGTTTAATATGTGCAAAAACCGATCAGTATTGTAACATGCTATGTGGAGGGTTCAGCAATTCAGAGATCCGGTTATGGGAACTGGGACAAAATAATGTCAACAGACGAGTCAATCGAAATATTTCAGAAGTAGAATTAGCATGTTATGTGCCACACGAACTGGTGCCTGATGACAATACTTTGTAAGTATATTTGTAAATGGCCCATCGTTATTATTTTATGTTCCTCAATGTTACAGATACTATTTAATTATATCTATATTGGTTCTTCATTTCAATAAATAAATAAATTTAGCTTTTACTTCCAGACAAATAGGTGCTGGAGTGCCATTGAGAGGACATTCTGGGCCCGTACAAGCTGTAAGTGTACTACCACAAGAAGAATTAGTTGTGTCAGCGTCACATGACAACACCATACGAGCTTGGCGTCTTGCTGATTATTCCTGTGCTGCAATTTACAGGTTTAATTTATTTCATATTACAATCAAACCTGTGGGACCTGGGTAACTGAGGAAACTATAAAGTGGGAACTTTTATGGATCTTTTATATAGATCGAAGGTCCAATATCTGTAATGTCCTCAACGATTTTATGTCATTATATACATACCTTTCTATTCACACATTATCTAGAGAACTTGACAATTACCTCTGTAAGTGGAATAAGTCGGCGGTCCCTTGCCTTTATATCATTGTAATTCAGCTGAGTTAAGACTATACCCACCCAGGTCTATACCTGGGTGGGTATACTCTAAATCTTTCTTTTAGCTGTGCATCTTTCCTTTATTTATATCCTAGATTTCTATCATAGATTGGATTCATATTTTCAATACCCACACAATCATTATTATTAACTGCTATTCAATGTTGTCGGCGGACGCCGGTAACCACTTACCATCAGGTGGGCCGCTGCGCCAGCTTGTTTGCTACACCATGGCATAAAAAAATGTTATCTTGTTGCAGAGGTCATAATTACCCGATATGGTGCATGGATGTGTCTAAGAGCGGACTCTTCGTCACCGGCTCTCACGACAAGACCGCAAAACTGTGGTCTCTTAGCAGAACGTTTCCAATAAGAATATTTGTTGGCCACGTGGCCGATGTCACAGTAAGTGAAATACAGTACCTATTATAAACACACAGTACACAGTTACAGTATTATTTTTCTGAAATGTAGATCATTTTGTGAAACTAACTTGAATATTTTATTGATTGGTTCCTTATGAATGATTTGCAGTCGGTTTATTTTCTTTTTTCATGCTTTTAGTGAGTAATATTTTTGAAACCATTTTGGTCATTGTATTTTTATTTTTTGCAAGATAGTAGAGCAGTGGTAGCCTAATGGTATCGGCCCCAACTAACGATTTGTAGGTCGTGAGTTCGAAGCCAGGCAGGTACTTTACTTTGTGTAAGTATTTAATTTCATCACCACTGCTCTCAAAACGGCGAAGGAACACATCGTGAGGAAACCGGCATGTCCTACAGCCAAAAAATCGAAGACATGTGACATCCACCAACCCTCATCCATTGGCCCCGGGGGTGGATTATTGCCCACAACAGAGAAGAGGCCTGTGTCGCAGCATTAGGAACCATTATTTATTTGTTATAGATTGATCATGCAAAAATCCGCCATTTGATTTTTATAAAAACAAAATCTCTAACCATTGCACGACTTAGACGAGGTCGATAGACACCTCATACATTCAAATCCATCCAGCCGTAGTATGCTTCAAGAGTAATAAGAAAACATTCAGACCTTGTGTTTGCTGTCGCAAATATAAAAATATGTTATTCTCGTGATTTGGCTGATTTTCGTTCTGAAATTTTTATACCAGTACCTATCTTATCCATTAAATTCTAGAAGTTACTGAATTCGTATCTTTGAGAAGAAAGTTTTACTCTTACTTATGTTTTTGTTTCAGTGTGTAAAATTTCACCCGAATGAAGCATATATAGCAACCGGCGGTGCAGACCGTACTGTTCGTTTATGGATGGTATCTGACGCGCGATTGGTGCGCATCTTGTGCGGTCACCGTGGCATCGTGAGGACCCTCGCTTTCTCTCCCTCCGGAGCTCATTTGGCCAGTGCTGGTAATTATTTCTTTTTTTTAAGGTTCCATACCTCAAAAGGAAAAACGGATCCCTTAAAGATCAGTTTGTTGTACGTCTGTCAAGACCCTTTTTCTCTGGCAAACGTGGAGTTACCAAATTGAAATTAATATCAAATACTCAGGCCTGCAATCCCTTGAAGCAGTGAAAAAAATCAAACTTTTAAATCAGTGGAATCAAAAGATACAGGACTTTATGTTCCGTTTATGGCACATATTTTGACACTCGCAAGGGAATCAAAACCTATAGGGTACTTCCCGTTGACCTAGAATCATGAAATTTGGACAGAAGCAATGTCATGTAGCACAAGTAAAGGAAAAATCCGAAAACCGCAAATTTGTAGTTACATACTTACAAATTTGTACAGAACCCTCAGTGCGCGAGTTCGACTCGCACTTTGCCGGTTTTTTTTATTGATGTTATTTATTAAAATTATACCCTTCTCAAAGACATTTTCTTTTTCTCAGGAGATGACAAGAAAATCAAAGTTTGGGATTTAGCAGCATGCAACTGTATTCATGAGTATAGAGGCCACTATGGGAAGGTTACTGCACTGGACTGGTCATCTGTAGGCAAGCCTAGTTTGACTAACAGGGTTCTGCCGGATCCCAGTGACCCTTTGGTTGACAATTCCCTGTTATGTTCTGCTGGAATGGATGGCATTGTGAAAATGATGTCGGATTGTACCTCTAAGAATAAGTATGTTTTGTCTTTATGTGATGAATACTCTACTTGATGAGGCCTCTTTAAAATAGAGACCCCAATATCTCACTTTCCACCATGCACAATGGTACACCTGAAGGACTAAGTGCGGAAACCAAACACGTAACATAGAACATCTCACTTTCCACTTAAATACTCTTTTTTTTACAGGCAAGTATCAAGCCAAGATGTCCTTTCATCAACATACAACACAAAATGTTCCTATCTGGTAGATGTGCAAGTTCATCCAGACTGGGTTGTGGCCATTGGAACCAAGAGATAGACAAATAAATACATTGCTTTGTTTATTTTAATGAACTAATGTTCAAATAATAAAATTGACAAATAAATGTTTGTTGTTTTACTATACAAACATAATCAAACCAAATATTAAAAGTTATACATTGAAAGAAAATAATAGTGAACTCAGTTTAAAAGAATTACGGTACATGATTGTTTATTGTTGGATTAATTTAATATCAGACCTTCTTAAAAAAAATATTTATTGTGGGCTGTTTCCCTTTTTTTGGTGGTGACATCTTCTTACTCTTAGATTTCTTTGGGGACAACTCATTTTTAACCACTTTCCCTTGGTCAGCATTTTCCTTTCTATGTATATCATTATCTTTTTCTTGTTTCCCATTTTCTTTCATTTGTTTGGTGTTCTCTTTTGCTTCTTCCTCATTTTCAGAGAAACTCTCATACACTTCTTCTTTCTTAGTTAGAATATAACCATCTTCATCAGTATATGTTTTATCCACAATCTTTCTTCTTTTCTTAGGATTTACTATACCTGATGTTATTTTAACTGTATTTATAGTTGGTGTAGGAGGTATTTCATCTTCAGACTGATGATCGACATCCATTTCATTGGGTTCAAAACAATCAATTTCCTCTGTTTCACTCTCACTATCTGACACATGTAAGAGTCTCTTGCGTTTTTTATCGACTTTAGCATTCTTCTTTATCTGTGTGAGAGCTTTATTATTGTTTGCTTTAGTTCTCACAGTGTTTGTTACAATGGGTGATATTTTAGCATCAGTACTTGTTGGCTCAACTTTAATATCTTTTTCCAGTTTTATCTCAGGTTCATGAACTTTAGCTTTTTTGGCTTTTGTGGTATCACTATTAACTTTGCTGAAAAATCCTGCAATACCTTTTCCAGCAGTTTTATTGTTGTTTGCTTTAGTAGGTGTTTTACGATTGTTTGATACATCTTTCTTAGGAGATGGGATTTCAGATTTTGCATTAGCTGCTAACTTACTTTCACTCACTGATTTAACTTCTTTTATTTTATCCTTAGGTTTCTGTTGGGTACTTAATGATTTCGGTATATTCAAAATAGCATGATTTTCCGAAATCAAGTTTTCTATTTCATTGTCAGTCCTCTTTGAGCAAGAGTTAGCTTTTATTAACCCGGTACATAATGAGAGATCTTCGAATTTGTCTATTACAGTCAAAGCAACGTTATCAACAGACTTCGGTCCTCGACTGACGCAGTAAACATGCTCATAAAATATGATTTTTAATGTTTTCTTCAGAGTGTCTAAATCTGTTTCGGAACATACAGTAACACATCCGCTATTGTCGTTTAATAAACCAGATATCACATAAGAAATACTTAGGTTAGTTTCTGGCTGAGCATTTCTTATGTCTTGTACAAATTCACACAGTAAAGATTTTGCTTCGTTTACATGAATACACAGCTCCTTGCTAAGCGAAATATAGGTTACTACCTTATGTTCATCTAATATTAGTTCTTTTACAGCTTTTAAATTGGCTCTATGTGTTTCCATTTTTTACAAAATAATTGATAATTCCTATTCCTCAAGAAACATTTATTAACTTCGTTGACACCCTCTGTTACCGCACTTTCTGACTTCTGTTCATATTGACAAATTGACATTTGACAATTTTGACTTTGTCAAGACCAGTCCACAGAATAAAAAATCGCGACTGGAGCGCAGATTACTATATTAGTAACGAGTTACAGATACGACAGTAATTTGAGTGATTTATGAGCTTAAAATTGGCCAAAAAGAAAAGGCCCGTTTTGACATTGACAGGGGTCAAAAAACGAATCCTCTCATCGGAGTGGGCCGCACTGTAATTCCATGAATAAAGTAATTGGTTTTTTTAATTTTTTTTATTGACAATGGGCTCACTCTTGACCTCAATCCAGCCCAGAGGCAGGGATGAGATTACGGTGGAACGAGCTTGCCCAGAAGAAGCCTATTCACTCTCGCCTTGAAGAGATTCGGGTTGTATGAACTCGGGAATGCAGACGCAGGCAGACGATTCCACTCCTTAGCTGTGCGCATCAGAAAAGATGACGAGAAGCGCTTAGTGCGTATATATGGTATATTAACCAAATAGGGGTGGTATCCCGCAGTGCGTCTGGACTCTCTGGTTGTTGGTAACATAATCTTTGGGAGTGGTGTGGAATAGGGAGCCTCTTTTTAGTAAAGTATCTATAAATATCTATCTATGTAGTCTGTGGTAGGTAGTCAAGGTATGTCTCAGTGACAGTCTACTATTTACGTATTTACTTCTTATTCTGTGGTTCTCGCCTCAGCCTGTCTGTCACTGTGTGACTGTGGGTGTGGAGTAGATTGTGTGACTAAATAGATTTTGAACCAAATAATAATTCCATCGGAATATTGTAATGTTTTAGACGTCTAGTTTCATAACTTTATCGAAACCATTAAATGTAAGTAAACTTTTTGTATGTATAATGTGTTTGTTATTACTATTTTTGACACCGTTGCATCATTTCTATTTGTGTCGACACAGTTAGCTCTAAATTCCTAGTTTTCCTATTGTAGTTAGTAGAAGTAAAGCTTTATTTATCGAACATATTCTTCTTTTTGACAGAACATACGTTGAGGAACACGTAATAGTTTTGGTATAGTAAACAATTAAAGCAGGGGAAAATGCCAGGGTAAGCTACATCTGCAGTCGTGGGAGGGAGTGGTTAACATACATAATTCCTACCTTGATTGCTCATATCTGGCACCACGCCTCCACATGCATATTATTAATATTCCCTTATAATAGCACAATTCATTACTTTTAATCTAAATATTTCTTGGCCTAGATCTCATGTAAGTGCTTATTTGCAAATTAATATAAGGTTTGTAAGAGAAATTAATAATTCGCTAGTAGCCTTCAACATTCATGTGATTCAAATAATTATGTATAAAAAAATCCTAACTTACAGTAAAAACCAATCATTTCATACCACCAAATTAATTGTAATTTTTAACCAAACGAAACTGCCTCTGATGTTTAAAACACCAACAGCTTATCTAAATACCTACACAACTCATTTAATATGAACTTGCCTGTCACAATATCAGGAAAATGTCTGTAATACAATTAACAATACTCAAAATATTTACCCTATTTGTACCTGTTTCACTTTATATTTTAGTAAACTAGAACAATGGACACTGCTATACCTATTAGTAAAAGATATAAATGAAAAAAAAAAACTGGGTATGTTGCAACTGTTGGGGTGAAAAACAACATTTTTGTTCTATGAAAATCACAGTAAAACAAAATATGTATACTTGTTAAGGAAAAGTGATTGCTCACATTATGACTCTTATTTAAGACTACACTATTTATCTATTCTAAAGCTGTGTACACACGTACATAAAAAAACATAGTGAACACGAACATTGACAACTTTGTTCGCATGTGTGTACCTCTAACCAACATCAAACACTGTTCGTTAGTGGTACCCAGAGGAGTAGAGGCAGGTTATACTCTTCAGTCTTCTGCAGAACCAACTGTACTAGCTTTTCGAAATCCAGTTGGTTTGGGAAGCTGGACATCTTCAAACCTGAGACGATGAGATGGTTTGTGATGACTCTTGAGAATAGCTGACATGGCTCAGAAGTGAAATGGTCCTATAATTCTTAAGCAGGGCAAAAAAAGAGTGATACATCCTTTTTTGTAAAAGATTATTACCACACTTCTGTTCCATGCCCGTGGTGATTTCCCCTCGAGTATGTATGCCAGAATCAAACAGCTTCTGAAGGGCCTTACAAACCGTTTTTCCACCGGACTTCAGGAGTTCGGCCGTAATTCCGTCATCACCCGCCGACTTGTTGCTCTTAAGCTGCTTCACAGCACAGCCATTCTAACCTCATAGGCTTTTTTTTTTGGGTGGGTCATCAAATGACCTCTCCCGCTCTGGGCTAAGCGGAAGGGCGTGTCAGACTTTTACTGACTAAAACCCACCCGTGTTCCATTCCATACCAGGGGCCACGGTATCTCTTTCGAACAACCCGCGGCCCTGGCGGCATCGGCCCTAGCGGACCCCGTCAGTTCGTGCTGACATCTCTTTGAGGCGCGCGAGGAACACAACGCGCCGTCGACCCGGGCCTGGTCCTTACCGGGCGGCGAGCTGCCCATTGCTCGCCGCCCACAAGTCCGCACCTACGGTGGCCGGGAGTCGGCTGTTGACTCCCGTCCAGGGCGTCTCCTGCGGCGACTAGGGGCGTGAGGGCGCATTGATTGCCTCTCCCTCACGCGCGACGCCTCCTCCTTCGCGAGCATTACTGCTTCGCAGAAGGAGGTGACGGCCTCCCATGCACTCTCGCTCCGTATCATGGCCTGGACCAGGGCCGGACGCGAGAGATCACCGCCGCCGATCGCCGCCACGAGGACACGGCGGTGCTCCGCCCAAGCCGGACAGACCTCCACCGTATGCTCCACCGTGTCCTCCGGGTAATCTCATAGGCTGACATCGCGAAATTTTTTGGTGTAGTGATGGATCAATCTAACTCTTCGGTCATTTGCCAGTGTACAAATGTAGATAGAACCTTTCGATCTCATCAAAAGTTCTGGTTTGGCAGATAACATTCAGCCATCATCAGTCTTCAATTTCGTAAGCTGGCTGGGCCCATTAGACAGATCTCTTACAAACATCTTGGGGCCCTTGTTCCGCAATATCATGGCCTTAATATGTCAAGTTTAAAACGGCGAAGTTCGTTTTTCAAGGTCTTGTCTTGGGTCTATTGAGCTATTTGCGCATCGACTGAAGACTGCAGGATTATCTCACGCCTCTCTTCCTAGTAGTTAACAAGTTCTTGACACTAGAATCGAAGCGATTTTTCTATTTGTACTATGGGTCTTGAAGATCTTAGACCCGACTTTATGGGTAGTTTCCATTAATCCATCATAATAATCGACCACGGAACTCCCTAGGCACATTAAACGATTCTGAAGTTCCAGCTGAAAGCTCTCGGGGTTGTCACTCAAGAACCTTTCGACCCCATCGTTCATCCGTTCTGCCAGCAATAATTTATTATTAACTGAAATAAAGTGCAACAGGTCTGATAGTTTCCCAACACAACTATTTCGGTGACGTAATGAAACATTTTTTTTACAGATTAGCGACAATGTCTCTGGACAACATGTTCTGCACTCGCTGCGGGGATGGCTTTGAGCCTAATGAAAAGATTGTTAACTCTAATGGCGAACTTTGGCATACCAACTGCTTTGTGTAAGTTTTTCTAAGGTCTTTATGACTGTCTTAACTAAACTGAGGTGAATCCAGCGCGAGACGTAGGTGGGACACGACTGCACGCGTCTATTGTTTTAATGACTAGTAGGAAGTCTGAACACCTCCATACAAGTTAGGGCTAATTTTTGAATCGACAGATAATTTTTATTCGTGGAATAACACTGACAGATTTTGAATGATAGAATTGTCAAAATTTCAAAATTATTCCTCGGATAAAATTATCTGGCGTTGGAAAAATCAGCCCTTAGTTAACAAAATCGGTGTGAGCGAATTTCATCCCACTTTCTTTTTTCCCCACCCTAAGTTTTGAAGGAAATTCCTAATCCATGACTTCATAGGTTTGAAAAATTCGTCTGCTCAACACAACAGCATAAATAACGTCATAATGAACATCGCTGAACTGTCAAAATTAAAGACAGTGCGTAATCATCATTTCTTATAATGCATGCCCATGTGATCTATCTATACTTATAATAAATCTGTAGAAGTGAAAATTATGTACATTGAAAATATCAAAAAAATAAATGGCAGGGGGTGTTACTAGACCGACACCGAACCCAAAAATGTGATTAAAAAATTTTTGTCTGTCTGTCTGTCTGTCGGTCTGTCTGTCTGTCTGTCTGTCTGTTTGTTCAGGCATCACGCAAAAACTACCGGTTCGATTACGATGAAACTTGGTATAATTATTCTTTAATATCCTGGGCACCACACTGGGTACTTTTTATGCGCGAAAAGTATATACAATAAAAAACAAACTTAATTTTGCGGTTCGATCCCTAGACCCGATTACTGTTCCAACCGCAAATAATAAGTTTGTCGTAGGTTACGTCACCCGCAATGCACAGCTATTAATAATAAGTATTTAAAGTTGTCGAAAATTTACCACTGACGGGACAAAAAGGGGTAATTCAGTTTTTAAGGGGAGGATTTGAACTTGAAACTGTATGTTACATTTTCACGCCTAAACCACTGAACTTCTGATTTGGCATAGAGATAGATGGCATCCTGGGGAAGCACATACATTTTATCCTGTTAGCACGTTCCCGTGGCATAATTTCCGACATCCACGCGGGCGAAGCCGCGGGCAGAAGCTAGTCAAAAATAATAGTGCGTCATGTTCTACCATCACAATTATAGATGCTGGCGGGAAAAATTCCGAATCATTCCCGTCGAATACTTCGGAAGTATTCCGAAATATTCCGAAACTTTGGGAATATTTCAACTGTCAAAAAAAACCAGGAAAATCGACCTTACTACCTATTTCGCGCTTGGAAGTTGTAAATTATATTATCTTTAGTTGTGTTGTGAGCGGTAGGTATATTAAGTTTATGGTTGTGAGTGCACGTCGCATCAAGCACACAACGTCGCGTAATGGGTTTGCCTTTATTTGTTTTTATTGACTCTTGGGCTATTATACGCGTTAAGTAGGTAGGTCATAATTAATACCTACCTATGCGACTCGCGAATACTCGCGATGCGTACAGAACTACAAACAAACTAACCAAAAACATAGGTAGGTAACCCTTTTTCAAGAAACAAATCAAACACGTATGCTAGGCCTGGTTTTTAATTCCACAACTGACATTTATAAAAATAGCATTCGATTTCGAAATAAGTAGGCACCTACCTAAAAACAAAAGAATAAAAATCCTGTTAATCGCAGGCTAACATATCTACCTATAAAAATATCAACATATACTTAATCAATCCCTAGTGTAATAAAATAAACATCTATATTTTACTTACGTATGTGCCACTGAACAACAATTAACTCACCCACCACACCACAAACAAACACGTTTATTCCCATTGAATTATTCGGGTGAAATATTCGGCGGAAACATTCGATTGCGGGGTACGAATCTTTCTCGCGGGGGGGAAAACTTCTCCGGGGAGCATCTCCCCTCTTACCGCACCCCGCACGAGGGGCAGCGGCGGCGGCGATCGACGATCAATGCAAAATACGATTTTGAATAATTCTGATTTAAAGAAACTTTCCCAGAAGTATTCCGGAATTATTCCGAATTTTTCAGAAGTTTTGCAACTATAATCACAATGTGATGGTAGAACATGGCGCACTATTATTTATAGATGTTTATTATAAAAATAAACATCTATACGTATACCAATACCAATTACCCAATAAATGATTTGATTTGCGATCTGTGTTACGCAATTACCCCACAGTTTCAAATATTTTTGTTGACATCAATGATCAATTTTATTTATATAGTAGTAAATAAAATGTAAGTATTGGACATTATTATTGGCACTACTGCTTTTAAGGATATTAGGCAATTTATTTGATATTGATATCTTTCAGATGTGCACAATGTTTCCGTGTGTTTCCTGAAGGCACATTCTACGAGTTTGAAGGTCGTAAATACTGTGAACGTGACTTTCAAGTGCTGTTTGCGCCTTGTTGCGGAAAATGCGGTACTTATTCTAATATTCTATTACTCATGTTTATTTTTAGCTTTACTTTAGTTTTAAATTTTGCTGTGGCAAAATATTTGAACTTTATTTGTAGCAATCATCACATAATCAGTGTATGCATAAGAGGTAAAACAAGTTTTCAGACAAACATGTCTGCAAAAATGTCCATAACAGCTATCTGACAGAAATATATACTGTTTTATCACCTCTGGATTAGTTCCAGTAAACTTACATGGCAGACAATACCTTATTTTTTCCCATTCATCTGGTAAGTAGTGGTTATACGAATGTCAAAAACGAGTACTTTCTTTGTATATTGTATCCTTATCAACAACACTCGTATAAATATACTTTTTTTTTTCATAAAAGATTGGTTTCTATTCCTGGCTCAGGCTCAGGCTAGAGTGAATAGGCTCATAATAAATTAGTGCGCTTACCATCAACGATTGCATCTCTGCTTTCCATCAGGCGGGATCGCAGTCAAGCGCTAGTTTATAACATTAAAAAAAAAAAGCTTCAAAATACTAAAAATGCAATATTATTTTCCTCTAAAATCGATGTCATAGTTCTACTACTTTGCTAATAGTTTCGGATAAATATTTCTGTATTTATATCTATACTAATTAATAAAGCTGAAGAGTTTGTTTGGACGTGCTAATCTCTGGACATACCAGTCGAAAAAATGCGATTGATAGCCCAATTATTGAGGAAGGTCTATTTAAAATCACGCTACGGTCGAGCAAAAGGGGAAAAGTCAGAAAGATCCCTAAGCAAAAACCAAGTAATAGCGCGGGCGGTGGTCGTGGGTCCTGCAGGGAGTTTTATTAAAATGTGGCTGATGTT
Source organism: Apamea sordens (assembly GCA_945859715.1). Taxonomy (NCBI): domain Eukaryota; kingdom Metazoa; phylum Arthropoda; class Insecta; order Lepidoptera; family Noctuidae; genus Apamea; species Apamea sordens. The sequence continues at coordinate 12,467,106 of OX243996.1, read as the reverse complement.
TTAGTATATTGTGCATCTTAGGAGTTCCACGCGAACGAGGACGCTGGCAGAAGCTAGTAACTGATATGATATAACTTAGTTCCGGCAGATTTTTACGATTTACGGAATCACAATATTTCGTTGGTAATATTATATTGTACCAAATTTTTGAAGATTCATTAATAAAAAAAGCACCATTGCTCTTTACATTTTGGTCATTGGCTTTTTGACTTGTTTCAGGCGAGTTTGTCATTGGTCGCGTGATAAAAGCAATGAATACCAACTGGCATCCTTCATGCTTTTGTTGTGAGGACTGTGGTGTCGAGCTTGCTGATGCGGGCTTTATTAAAAATGGCGGGCGGGCTCTGTGCCACACCTGCAACGCACGTATTAAGGCTGACGGACTGCTTAACTACATGTGCCATAAGTGCCAGTAAGTAAATCTAGTTATCTCCTGCTAAGGGCTGACTTTTCAATCGACAATTCGACATAAATTTTTTATTTGTGGAATAAAATTGACGTCTGACAGTTTTTGTATGGAAGAACTGTCAAAAATTCAAAATTATTCCTCAGTTAAAATTATCTGGCGTTGGAAAAATTAGCCCTAAATCGAACTTAATGAATCTATTGATTAACTATTAAAATAAGCAGCTATTAAAATTTTTGATTAAGTGTAAACTTGCTTGCCAACATTTTAAGTTATGTGCTACAACAATTAATACTTACTTTGATGTCAATGAATATAATAATCTTAGGTACAACCCATAGCTGACCTACTTACCTGTGAATCAATTTCCAAATTGTTTGTTACAGTGGTGTTATTGACGGTGAGCCGTTACGTTACCGTGGCGAGGTGTACCACGGCTACCACTTCACATGTGCCACATGTGGCGTGGAGCTTGATCATACCGCTAGGGAGGTCAAGAATCGCCCTGGATACGCTGCCAATGATGTGGTAAATATATTTTTATTGGTAATTACTAACAAAAATTGAATTGTCGAGGGTCATGTAAACATAACTGATGAATGCATTCTTCACGTTGTTCATTTATTTATGTATTTTGTTTGCAGAACAATCTCTTCTGCTTACGTTGCCATGATAAAATGGGTATTCCCATTTGTGGAGCTTGCCGACGTCCAATCGAAGAGAGGATTGTCACTGCCCTTGGGAAACATTGGCATGTTGAGGTGGGTAACTTTATTATTAGAGAACTTACTCTTTTATTATTTATTATTTTTCCTAAATCAAGGACTGTCCTTTTTTCAGCACTTTGTGTGTGCCAAATGTGAGAAGCCATTCCATGGTCATCGCCATTACGAGAAGAAGGGTCTAGCCTACTGTGAACAGCATTACCATCAGTTGTTCGGAAACTTGTGCTATGTGTGCAACCAAGTGATTGCTGGTGATGGTAAGTATTTTGCAAAGTCAAGACGGTTATAGAATAATGTTTTATTCGTGGAACATATCTTTCAAATAAGTATTATTTTTCGTTTAGTTTTCACGGCCCTGAACAAAGCTTGGTGTGTACACCACTTCGCTTGCTCCGTCTGCGATACCGCCCTTAGTACGAGAAGCAAGTTCTACGAATACGACGAGCGCCCCGCTTGCCGTCGTTGTTACGAGAAGTTCCCGGCTGAGCTGCGCCGGCGCCTGCGTCGTGCGCATCACTATACTATCCGCCGTTAAAACCCGGCTTAACTCCAAAACTCGCAAGTCCTTACTTAAAAGGATGATGGCCAAATTCCTGCAGAAGCCGTACCTGATAATTATTCTTTATGATAACAATACACAAAAACTGGCCAAGAGATACAATTTGGCCGTTGTTCTTTACCAATCTTAACTTTAATTGACGAGTATAAATTAGAATGCTGGTGAAAAATATTACTGATTGATTGAATTTTATTGCTATGTGCTGGTGAATTAAAGTTAATAATTGATATATATCTAAGTGATCTCTCCGAGTGCGGCAGTTAGTGAAGGTGAAAGGTGAAAATTCTGGTATTGTTTGTATTATATTTAAGGACAAAAAGGAAAAAAAGTACAACGTGCATTCCCATTTTTTGCCAAGTTATTGTGTTTTGTTTACAATAACTTTTTAATAATTTTGGACTAAGATCTTGATGTCCGTTTTAGCGTGCCTTTAGCAGTGTTGCGATTTAATGAAATTCCGTGACTTTGACAAAATTAAAAACATTTGTATCTAATTATGTGCCTTAAAATATAACGTGCCTACTAAGTACATACCTAGGTAGTTAAGGCGAAAGCGTCAGGGTTACCCGCAATATTCAAATTTTCTTACTTTCAAATCATATTTTTATCAACATACAACCTGGCACCTGACACTACACTAAATTGCAAAAAACGTACGAAAATTTAAATTTCGCGGGCGACCTTGGCGCGTCCTCCTTAATATTTTTTATTACCTAATGTAGATTATATTACTTACATATTATGTATAAGATAAAAAGTTAGGTGCCATTTTAACTGGTAGGTACCAATAAATTACTAAAAAATAAAATAAAAAATATATAATAATACTTAAATATAAATGTCTATAAATAACTATAATAAATCATGTAAAACAATAATATTTTTTGTAATGCTAATATTTATTCAAATAAAACAATTTCTAATACCACTTTTTTTGTTTTCTTTCTGTGGATCAACAATAACAAGGTTTACATTTACAGTCTGAAATGCCATACAACAACATAGTCGATAGGATAACCGTGTCCTCGTAGAGGCGAATGGCAGTGGCGGCGACCTCTCGCGTCCGGCCCTGGTTCAAGCCATGGTCCGGGGCGAGAGGGAGTGGGAGGCAGTCACCTCCTTCTGCGAAGCAGTCATGCTAGCGAAGGAGGTGGCGGGGTGGGCGAGGGAACGCACTTTGCGCACCTCACGCCTCAGCCGCCGCGGGAGACGCTCCGGGCGTCGGGAGCCGCGTGACGACTCCCGGCCACCGTAGGCGCGGGCCTGCGGGCGGAGAGTAATGGGTAACTCACCGTCCGATCAGGACCAGGCCCGTGCCGGACGGCGTGTATGTGTTCCACGCGCGCCTCAAAGAGATGGCAGCAAGATTGACGGGGCCCGATAGGGCCGAAGCCTGCCAGGGTAGCGGGGGTAGTCGTCCGAAAGGGTTACCGCTGCCCTGGAACATAAAGGGCTAAGGAAGGAACACGGGTGGGTTTTAGTCAGTAAGAGTCTGACACTCCCTTCTGTCTGCTCCACCCAGAGCGGGAGGATGATGAGGTCATTAGATGATTTCCCACCCAGAAAAAAAAAAGAATAGAGCCCTGTGGTAATATTAAAGTTTATATGTGTATAAGAAATCGTTTCGGAAATATATTTTCTTTGTACAGACGCCAGCACATCAAGCTACTACAATATGTCAAATTTCTTTAATAGATTTTCAACTTTATCGCTAAAGCATTAGGTTCAAGGTTGATTGGGAAAATTTGACAGTTTCGGGTAGCTTGACCTGCTGGCGTCTACAAAAATAAACACTAAATGAAAAAAAAGATATTATGTTGAAGTACCTACCAATGATGTCCTAATTTGTAACGAAAATATAAACTCATACTCATTGTAACGCCTACAACTAGGTGAAACCAACGTGGTCCTTACATGCAAAACTTCTTCTAGGTGTAACCTTTTATGGCTTATCGTAAAATAAAAAAATAAAAATCATATGTTGAAGTAGTACCAATGAGGGTACTAAATTTTAACCAAGAGGTGGAACTAGTTATTACGCCTACAGGCTACAACTAGGTGAAACCGACGTGGTCCTGCCATTCTGGAGTCAGAATGGCTGGCCACTTTCCTCGTAATAGTTCCCTCTTTAGCGAGGTACCAATTATTTGATGTCAAATAAGTACAAAAACTTGGTATTGCTCAACCGTCCAAAATCCCTGACGCAGACGTTTTAGTCTGCGTCAGAAATTTTGGAAGAATGACTGGACCAAGAGAGAAGTACTAAATTTTAACGAAAATATGGACTAAATTATAACGTCTACTGAAACCGACGTGGTCCAGATTACATGCAAAACTTCTTCTAGGTTTACCGTTTTTGGTTTATCGAAAAAATCATTATGTTGACTGAGGTAGGTACCAAATTTTTACGAAAAGATGAACTAGTTATAACGTCTACAATACCACTATGTGAAACCAACGTGGTGCAGCCATTCTAAAGTCAGAATGGCTGGCTACTTTCCTCATATAGTTTTCCCACTTTAGCGAGGCACCGATTATTTGATATCTGGTACCGAATAGTAAGTACCAAATAAGTACAAAAATTTGGTATTGCTCAAACTTCCAAAATCTCCGTGTCCGTTTCAATGGCGCGGACACGACGTTTTTTTTTAAAAAAACCATGCCAATATTTTGTAACAATTTGTAAAAGTTGATTCCCAAAACCATACATTTGTCAAAGCTATGGTTAAAAAGTTATAAGGGTTTGAACGTGGCCGCGCCATTGAAACGCGGCGAACCGCGCGGCCACGGAGATCTTTAAAACTAAGCATTGCAGAGACCTGAAATTTAGGTAAATAACAGATTGAATTTGTAAAACATTTGTAAAAATATAGGAAAAATTCCTGGGTTTATATTTTAGGAGCTGTGAGACTAAAACCCCATGGCCGCGCCATTGAAACGGTGAAAAATATGTTATCACCGATATCTATCTCGCTGAAAAAGCATCGCAGAGGTCTGAAGTTTTTTGTAAAACCTAGATTTGAATTTGTCAAAACTATAGTCGGGGTACTTTATACAAAAGAAACTCCAACTATGGTGCATGTATACTGTGTAATATTAGTATAACAATGTTGTACATAGAAAAAGAACAGTGTGACACTTAATAATTTTAACATAGAATGGGCGCACGCGCTCGGGGTATATAGACTCGTGCGCCTCGCGAGCCGCCCATTCTATGTTAAAATTATTAAGTGTCACACTGTTCTTTTTCTATGTACAACATTGTTATACTAATATTACACAGTATACATGCACCATAGTTGGAGTTTCTTTTGTATAAAGTACCCCGACTATAAAACTAGTAAAAATACAACAAAAAATCCTAGGTTTACATTTCAGGAGCTGTGTACGGAATCATCAATACGTCTTGAATATGTCGATAGGGTGACCATGGCTTATGGTTTACAGAACACTTTCCACCTATTTTTAACCGACGAACAAAAACGGAGGTTCTTAAGTCGACGCGTATATTTTTATTTTTTTTTATATACGACCACACAACTTTCTATAGAATAGTCCAATTTTGATCATTCTTTTTTTTATACCCCAAAGTTGGTCCCATATAAATTTGGAAAAGAAATTCTAACCCTAAGGGTGGGAAAATAGGGGTGATTTATTGTTCACACAGATTTGCATGCTGAGATGTGTATTATTACTCTACTCAGTGCCACATATGCCTGCCCTTTGGCAAACAATTAGTACCTAGATTATAGCCACAAAAAATTATAAAATAAAAACTTTTTAACAAAAAAATTAAACCGCCGAAAAAACTGAAAAGCAAAAAATAATAAACCTTTTTTATTTAACCTTAATAACCAAGTTCTTAAACTAATGTAACTTAGTTATTAAGGTTAAATAAAAAAGGTTTATTATTTTTAAAGAAATAAACATAGTTTTGTATCTTGTCGTTTCAATAGATTTTTTCCACGGCTTCGTTCGCGTTAATTGAGAATTTGACAATCAAAATCGAAATCAAATCAAAAGTCATTTATTCAAATTAGGCTGAGAGTCAGCACTTTTCGAACGTCAAAATTACAAAAGACAGTCCCCCAAAAACGCCCGCCCTTCACCACTTCCTAGTGCTATCGCTGGGAAGAAGAAGTGGCGGAACAAACTTCCCAGCAGCACAGCTGTCTGTTCAGTTAGAATATAGTGCATGTATACAATACTAGGAACCTATGTTCAGTCATTAACATTACAAGAAACTTAAATTATTTGCCATAAAATATGTCAGCTAGCCACGCCAATATACCAACAAATATAATAAAAACTATACGTACTCAAGCTGAAAAATAATTAATTCAAATGGAAATAAAAACTTACTACCTAAATAAAAGCCTCCAGGCATAAAGGGCGTGACAGCTTACATATTTATGCATAGCTGGGTTCTGGTCACATAGCTGTCACTTGAGTCACGGATGAAAAACATGTGCATTTGGATTGAGTGATCTTTTTTTATTTCGTGACAAAATGTGATTGTACATTTAGTCAAAAATAGTCAAAATTCATAGCCCAAAGTAAAAAATTTGTCACTCTCAAGGGTCTTCAGTTATTGCCGAAAATGTGGATCACTCAATTCAGACATTTTGCAAAAACGGCTATGAGCGAAATCTCATCAAACACTTACTCTACTGACTAAATTTATATCTTAAAAATTTGTAAAGAATTAGTCACAACAGTTTTTAAGCCCATCAAGGCATTTAAAGCTTCTTCCAGGTATCTTTGGACAGTATCATTGGATCACTCAGTTCAGACACCATGTCGTCTGAGAGATCTTTGTAATAAGGATTCAGATGACTTTTTCTATAGATCTATTGTTTATCCTAAAATGTACAAATTCCGAAAATATTTGTACAATAAATATCATAACACAAATACCTTTTGTTAAAAATTTATGAGTAATTCAATGTTTTTAAATTTGCTGAACTGAGTGATCCATAAGAATGCTTAGAGGTAACTTACCTGTTTCGTATTGATTTACACAAACTACGATACATTTTTGTACAAATTTTTGACTAAAGTTTAACATAAAAATAATTTACGTAGACAGCTTAATTTACGAGATATTACATTTTTAATTTTATTGTTAGAGAAAAGTGCAGTAGGGTGACCATATAATATGAGATCTTCGGAAATATAACTGATACAGTAAGTACTCACCTATATAATCGTCAGTTGTAATATCAATTAATGTAACCAGGACTTAACTTGACTTTACAGGAGAGGCAAAAAAACTAAATTCTGTTCACAAAAAGAGTGGTAACTTTTTGTGTTTTCATCCTATTGCAATGCTGTTTAGAGCATTTTTCTCTAAATGTTGTTATCTGAAAGAAACCATAATGAAACGTATTTTCAGATCATTTAAACTAGAAATCAGGAAATTACAGTTCTTAAAATTTTAACCCAAGCTACAGAACGGCAGCTTGGGACATAAGGAGTGCCTACTTAGTCCCACAACGCGCGTCCGCGAAAACGCCCGCGTTAACCCCCTGTATGAAAGGCTGGCTGGTGCAAATTGGTCAAAATGTAGATTTTACGGTTAGTTTAGGTTTCTACAGACGGACAGAGAGGCAGACCGACCGGCACATAGACAGACGGCCACATAACTTTTTGTTTTAGCTATTAAGCAAATATATATAAAACCCCCATAACAAGCCCTTTCATTTGATATGTCACACGGAGGTACAGTAAGGATTTGTTTTTTAATTTTCTAATTTGCCCCCCAAGAGTGACCCTATATTCAAAATTAATTTATTTACGTTACACGTCCGTTTTTGCGTCACAGAAATTCATATGTGTACCAAATTTCAATTTAATCGGTCCAGTAGATTCGAATTAAATAAGACTAATACATTAAAGACTATTAAAAAGTAAACTTTGTTATTTATTTTTTTCCGAATTTTTTAATTGTCATCATGTTTCTATCATTGCAACTGTTGTATTCATAACGAAGAAGCTTTTCCTTAAATTAATTAAAAGATAGAGTTTATTCTAAATTAGACCTTAGTACAAGTGAAGTAACTCCTACAATCAACCTATCACAACGTATGTCCACGCCTTTAAAACTGTGTGATATACGTTAAACTAGATTTTATATTCTATAAGTTACGTTAAAGTAACACGATATTTAAAAAAAAAACGTAACCACCATGTCATCTTCGAAAATACAATAGTAGGTTTCATTAAGATTTCTTTCAGATAGCAACATTTTAAGAGAAAAATGCTCTAAACAGCATTGTAATAGGATGAAAACACAAAAAGTTACCACTCTTTTTGTGAACAGAATTTAGTTTTTTTGCCTCTCCTGTAAAGTCAAGTTAAGTCCTGGTTACATTAATTGATATTACAACTGACGATTATATAGGTGGGTACTTACTGTATCAGTTATATTTCCGAAGATCTCATATTATATGGTCACCCTACTGCACTTTTCTCTAACAATAAAATTAAAAATGTAATATCTCGTAAATTAAGCTGTCTACGTAAATTATTTTTATGTAAAACTTTAGTCAAAAATTTGTACAAAAATGTATCGTAGTTTGTGTAAATCAATACGAAACAGGTAAGTTACCTCTAAGCATTCTTATGGATCACTCAGTTCAGCAAATTTAAAAACATTGAATTACTCATAAATTTTTAACAAAAGGTATTTGTGTTATGATATTTATTGTACAAATATTTTCAGAATTTGTACATTTTAGGATAAACAATAGATCTATAGAAAAAGTCATCTGAATCCTTATTACAAAGATCTCTCAGACGACATGGTGTCTGAACTGAGTGATCCAATGATACTGTCCAAAAATACCTGGAAGGAGCTTTAAATGCCTTGATGGGCTTAAAAACTGTTGTGACTAATTCTTTACAAATTTTTAAGATATAAATTTAGTCAGTAGAGTAAGTGTTTGTTGAGATTTCGCTCATAGCCGTTTTTGCAAAATGTCTGAATTGAGTGATCCACATTTTCGGCAATAACTGAAGACCCTTGAGAGCGACAAATTTTTTACTTTGGGCTGAGTTTTGACTATTTTTGACTAAATGTACAATCACATTTTGTCACGAAATAAAAAAAGATCACTCAATCCAAATGCACATATGAAAAACTAGGACCATTGAAGTAAAATAAATAAATAAGTTAATACTAATAACAATAACCTGTCAGTAAGCTGATTCTGGAGAAAGAACATGAACATTGTCTTGAGTTAATTAGGGCGACCAACTATTCTTATCGTGTAAGTAGTCGTTGATGGAATAGTAAGCCTTTGAGCAAAGGTTAGATTTTACTTGAGCTTTAAACGCATTGAAAGGCAAGTCTAGCAAAGAAGAGGGTATCTTGTTATAAAAGGTTATACCAAGCCCAACAAATGAGTTATGAACCTTATGAAGCCGGTGAAAGGGGGCACGTAGTTTGTCCTTATTTCTAGTGTTAACACTGTGAATATCACTGTTTTTAGTGTACAAGTGCAAATTTTGCCTAATATATAAAATGTTGGCGAAGATGAATTGTGATGCAACCGTGAGAATACCAATATCTTTAAAAAAATCTCTTAGAGAAACTCTGGCACCTAGCTGGTAAATTGCTCGAACAGCTCGTTTTTGAAGGACAAATATATTTTGTATATCAGCGGCTTTGCCCCACAGCAGAATACCGTAGGACATAACACTGTGAAAATAACTAAAATAGACTAAACGAGCTGTATCAACGTCAGTGTATTGTCTTACTTTCCTGACGGCGTAGGCAGCCGAACTGAGCCTTCCTGCTAGACTTGATATATGAGGTCCCCACTGAAGTTTGGCATCTACTGTTAGTCCTAGAAAAATTGCCGAGCCTACTGTTTCAAGCACCTCTTTATTTAAGACGATGTTGGGTCCTAGATTTCTGACATTCGGTAAGGCAAACTTTACACATTTCGTTTTCTTGGCATTGAGAACTAGGTTATTTGACGTAAACCAATCTGTAACTATTGAGAGTGCACTGTTTACGTCGTCAAAATCTTGTCTATTCCTGTCTACTTTAAAAATAAGAGAGGTATCATCTGCAAACAGTACAACGTCACAGATGCCCTTCAAATGGAATGGTAAATCATTGATATATACTAAGAACAAAAATGGACCCAGTATTGAGCCTTGCGGAACACCTAACTGAACTGGTAGCCCGGAAGATTTCGCGCCATTAACATCTACACATTGGACCCTATTATGTAAATAAGAAATTATTACGTTGAGAGCCACGTTTCGGACACCGTAATGACGTAACTTACGCAAAAGCGTGTCATAGTGCACGCAATCAAAGGCTTTGGAGAGATCACAGAAAACTCCAATAACATTTTGTGATTTCTCCCATGCGTCAAATATGTGTCTCAGCAGAGCAACACCCGCGTCTGTAGTTGAACGACCCTTTGTAAAGCCATATTGCTCATTATGGAGGAGGCTGTTTAAATTAAAATGTCTTAGCAACTGCTTGAGTATTAACTTTTCAAATATTTTGTTAAATTTATTAAATAAATTTGGAAGAAAATATTCTTAAGACATGTGGCGCCATCTACGATAAAAAACCACGTTTTGATTGTTTTCGGAAACTACCTACTTTTTTTGGGATAAAAGGTACCCTATGCCCGTCTCCGTACACCTGAAAATCTATATGCAAAGTTTCAGGATGATCGGTTCAGTGGTTTAGGCGTGAAATAGTAACACTCATGTACCATATTTATAGCAAATAAATGATTGATTGATTTGATTGAACAAATAAACTTACTTTCGCTTTTATAATATTATATGTGTCCGTTTCAATGGCGCGGCCACGACGTTTTTTTTTAAAAAAAACCATGCCAATATTTTGTAACAATTTGTAAAAGTTGATCCCCAAAACCATAAATTTGTCAAAGCTATGGTTAAAAAGTTATAAGGGTTTGAACGTGGCCGCGCCATTGAAACGCGGCGAACCGCGCGGCCACGGAGATCTTTAAAACTAAGCATTGCAGAGACCTGAAATTTAGGTAAATAACAGATTGAATTTGTAAAAAATTTGTAAAAATATAGGAAAAATTCCTGGGTTTATATTTTAGGAGCTGCAAAACTTAAAACCTCATGGCCGCGCCATCGAAACGGTGTGAGACACGTTATGGCCGATATCTCGCTGAAAAAGCATCGCAGACGTCTGAAGTTTTTTGTAAAACCCAGATTTGAATTTGTCAAAACTAGTAAAAATACAACAAAAAATCCTAGGTTTATATTTCAGGAGCTATGAGACTAAAACCCCATGGCCGCGCCATTGAAACGGTGAAAAATACGTTATCACCGATATCTCGCTGAAAAAGCATCGCAGATGTCTGAAGTTTTTTGTAAAACCTAGATTTGAATTTGTCAAAATAGGTAAAAATGCACAAAAAAATCCTAGGTTTACATTTCAGGAGCTGTGGTACGGTATCGCGTAGAAATAAGTCGTGATTCTCTTTCGATGAAAGTAAGTGATAGCGAGATCTTTTTTTTTGTAAATAACACCTATGAATATGTAGAATTACCGACAGTAGGGATTATTTTTTTAATCATAATAATATAATTTTTAGTGCGTCTTGAATATTTCAATAAGGTGACCATGGCTTATCTTTTACAGAAAACTTTGCACGTATTATATTAGAATAACTCAAGGATTCTAAATTAAATGAAAATCCTTACTAAATATTATTATATATAATTATAATATTATAAAAGCGAATGTAAGTTTATTTGTTACTATTTCACGCCTAAACCACTGAACCGATCATCCTGAAACTTTGCATATAGATTTTCAGATGTACGGAGACGGGCATAGGGTACCTTTTATCCCGAAAAAAAGTAGTTTCCGAAAAAAACAATCAAAACGTGGTTTTTTATCGTAGATGATGCCACATGTCTTAAGAATATTTTCTTCCAAATTTAATGTAAAATTCTCAATTAACGCGAGCGAAGCCGTGGAAAAAATCTATTGAAACGATAAGATACAAAACTATGTTTATTTCTTTAAAAATAATAAACCTTTTTTATTTAACCTTAATAACTAAGTTACGTTAGTTTAAGAACTTGGTTATTAAAGTTAAATAAAAAAGGTTTATTATTTTTTACTTTTCAGTTTTTTCGGCGGTTTGATTTTTTTGTTAAAAAGTTTTTATTTTATATTTTTTTGTGGCTATAATCTAGGTACTAATTGTTTGCCAAAGGGCAGGCATATGTGGCACTGAGTAGAGTAATAAAACACATCTCAGCATGCAAATCTGTGAGTGAACAATAAATCACCCCTATTTTCCCACCCTTAGGGTTGGAATTTCTTTTCCAAATTTATATGGGACCAACTTTGGGGTATAATACCCTTTCCAATAAAAAAAGAATGATCAAAATCGGACTACTCTATAAAAAGTTATGTGTGGTCGTATATATAAAAAAAAAAAATATAGAGGAAAAGGTGGTAATGTGGTCCCTGCAGGTATATTGACCCCCCTCGATATTTATAGTTTAGAAACACGCCATCTAAATTTTTTCTATTGCAACGCGGAGCTCGTGTGACATTATTGATTTTAACCCAAAAAAATCCGTGAGGGGGCGTTACGATTTCTTTTTAAGCGAACCAGTCGAAACACGCAAGTAGCCAACTTTTAATACCGCTCTGCATTTTATTAAATTTTACTGGAAATAAGTGAGTTTTAGCTTTGGTGATTTATACATTGTGTTCGATAAACGTTGTTCTACAGGATTTTGAAGGTAATTATAAAAAAACATTTGATAGAATATTTGTTTTATGGTTTGTTTACATATTCTTTCTTTTTTTCAATTTGGCCCCCTCACACTGTTTGTATTATGGTCCCGGGGGCCATGTAACATGTATGACCGATATATCACTTCCTTATTTTACACATACTACGCATAAACTCCAGCTATTAGATAAGACTTTCATGGGTGCCCTTAAGAGTCATTACAGTGAGGAGATCCGCAAGTTTCTTTTGCATTCTGAAAGAATGCTCAAGCCTTACGATATTGCTGAGATTTTTGGCCGAGCATATCTCAAAAGTACCACGGGGGAAATTGCAGTGAATGGCTTTCGTGCCACAGGAATCTACCAATTCAATCCGCAAGTTTTTACAGAAGTTAATTTTATAGCGGAAATATCTAACAGTGATCAGTCGTCTCGCACTCAAGATAACCAACATACAAGCGTTGTTGCTGACCAAGGTGCGCCAGGAGTTAGTACAGCTGGAACAAGTGTTGTTGCTGACGAAAGTGCTCCAGGAGTGAGTACAGCGGTACAAGAGCTGCAGACTGGTTTGGTTCTGCCAGAAGACATTCAGCCGAATCTTTGAGTTTAGCTGAGACTCGTGGACGTGGAGGCGGACGTGGACGTGCACGTGGCCGTGGACGTGGCCTCCGACGTAGTCAAGATGGAGAGGGCAGCAGCGGTACTTTACGACGCCAGAGAGTCGTTACATCCAGCAGTAGCTCTGAAAGTGACGCAGTCGTAGAAACCGACTCTGAATATGACGACAATGTCTATCCAAAAATCATACCTGAAAGCTCAGACACGATCTGCATATTCTGTGACACTAGTTACACTAACGACAGACGTGGCGAGGAGTGGATTCAGTGCCAGAGTTGTAATTTATGGGCACATACAGCCTGTGCAGGTCCTGAAGGCGAATATTATATCTGCGATTTTTGCCGTTAGATTTTGATTAAATGAATACATTTAATATGACCCCCAGGGTGCCATATAACCCTCACTTGATGTCATGTTGCCAAATTTGTTTTTTTTTAGAATACATAAGTTTTCGATTATCCTATGGCAGTTTCATTTATTACATAGTAAGTCATGTATAGGTAAATGAATAAGGAACGATATAACATATTTATTACATTTCTGAGTCTCGTATTTTTCACATAAGGCCTCAAAAACAAATTAGGGGGCCACATTACCACCTTTTCCTCTACGCGTCGACTTAAAAACCTCCGTTTTTGTTCGTCGGTTAAAAATAGGTGGAAAGTGTTCTGTAAACAATAAGCCATGGTCACCCTATTGACATATTCAAGACGTATTGATGATTCCGTACACAGCTCCTGAAATGTAAACCTAGGATTTTTTGTTGTATTTTTACTAGTTTTGACAAATTCAAATCTAGGTTTTACAAAAAACTTCAGACCTCTGCGATGATTTTTCAGCGAGATATCGGTGATAACGTATTTTACACCGTTTCAATGGCGCGGCCATGGGGTTTTAGTCTCACAGCTCCTGAAATATAAACCTAGGATTTTTTGTTGTATTTTTACTAGTTTTGACAAATTCAAATCTGGGTTTTACAAAAAACTTCAGGCGTCTGCGATGCTTTTTCAGCGAGATATCGGCCATAACGTGTTTCACATCGTTTCGATGGCGCGGCCATGAGGTTTAAGTCTTGCAGCTCCTAAAATATAAACCCAGGAATTTTTCCTATATTTTTACAAATTTTTTACAAATTCAATCTGTTATTTACCAAAATTTCAGGTCTCTGCAATGCTTAGTTTTAAAGATCTCCGTGGCCGCGCGGTTCGCCGCGTTTCAATGGCGCGGCCACGTTCAAACCCTTAAAACTTTTTAACCATAGCTTTGACAAATTTATGGTTTTGGGAATCAACTTTTACAAATTGTTACAAAATATTGGAATGGTTTTTTTAAAAAAAAAACGTCGTGGCCGCGCCATTGAAACGGACACTATTATATATATATATATATATAATAATATTTAGTAAGGATTTTCATTTAATTTAGAATCCTTGAGTTATTCTAATATAATACGTGCAAAGTTTTCTGTAAAAGATAAGCCATGGTCACCTTATTGAAATATTCAAGACGCACTAAAAATTATATTATTATGATAAAAAAAAATAATCCATGCGGCCATGAGGTTTAAGTCTCGTAGCTCCTAAAATATAAACCCAGGATTTTTTCCTATATTTTTACAAATTCAATCTGTTATTTACCTAAATTTCAGGTCTCTGCAATGCTTAGATTTAAAGATCTCCGTGGCCGCGCGGTTCGCCGCGTTTCAATGGCGCGGCCACGTTCAAACCCTTGATAACTTTTTAACCATAGCTTTGACAAATTTATGGTTTTGGGAATCAACTTTTACAAATTGTTAAAAAATATTGACATGGTTTTTTAAAAAAAAAAAACGTCGTGGCCGCGCCATTGAAACGGACACAAATCTCCCTGACGCAGACCTTAAGAGCGGTCAGATTTCTTCTTTCCAACGGGTGGTATAGGTACCCTGGATATGAGTGCGGGGCATGTAGCATGTGCTATCCAGCCCAGTCCACCTGCCGACAGGCAGACCAGCCACCTGGAAGGGGTAGCATTGCGGGCGGTAAATCCAGGGCTGGTGGCTATCACAACACAATGAATGAGGGGCGCACAGTGTCGTCGCGTAGTTGTGGCCTGCCACTAGTAAGCGGTCTTGCTGGTGGTCCAGATGTGGTTGATGGTGGTGTATTTTTGCATGTAGGTATTCCAAATACCCTGTTCCTGTAGGATTCATTAACAAGTGAAATCTAATTTACAGGGAATGTATTTTATTTTCACTAAATTGTAACAGTACCTACAATGTTACACACACTACTCACACAGATCAACGCTAAACTTGTAAACTTGAATAAAGCCTATTTGCAAAGTTATAACTTTTTACAAGCTGTTGTTTTGCATCCTCGTCAAATTTCAGGAGGCTGTTATGAAAGACATAAATAATCAAATAAAATTACGATCCCTGGTAAATAATGAATACATACTTGTTTTTTTTTTTAGTTATTTAAGTTTGACAGTATTTCAGAATACACCACTTTCAAAGAAAACCGCGTTATGGTATCATTAAGCAGCCGCGTGTTTATGTGTGTGTAAATGGGCAGTTACAGTGCGGTATCACACAGGCCGCGTTTTAAAACGCGTGTCCCACACATGCCGATTTCAGAAAATTAGAAAAAATAACCTACTATTTTATTACTGATTCGTGTCGAGAATAGTTACCTCCTTGAATTTGACGAGGATGCAAAACGACACCTTGTATACAGAAGTGGTTACCTAAACAGAACACAATCATAGTTTATATTATAATTATTTATTTTCCAAATAATTATTTAATAACAGCAATTTTTACAAACTTTTTTTGGATAAACTGTGTACCTTTGGTATTACAGAGAAGAGAACCAATATTAGAACTCGGTAGTAAAGCAAAAAAAATATATATTAACTTGATTCATCTTTAGCTTATAATATGTTTAATTTAAATATTTAATTTGTAAATAAATAACAATGGTTTTTGCATTTAACAAATTATTTACTTTACAACTAAAATAACACTATTTTACACATGTCTCATCAAGATTTAAATAGTTACAGAATGACAACAAAATTCTGTACTTACATCATGGAGTTTGTTTTTGTAGAATAATATGATTTTTCTAGTTCCATGATATATATAACCAGGACTTAACTAAAACATACAATACTGCAGTTGGAACTTATTTGAAATTGATATAAGTTCTTAACAGACTTCAGGATTTAATTGTCCTTCTTCATCCTTGTGCTAGTCATCCTGTAGATGATGGAGTCTCTGCCCGGATCCATATCCATGAGGGCGTAGACAATTGCGATTAGACTGAATATCATCACCACAGCAAACCATAGAATAATGTTGAAGATTGCAGGGTATTCAGCATTGTAGCTGTCATCGGTGTCATTATCCTGTAATTTGAAATGTTAATTATTATCCAATAAAGTTTTTACAACAAAATGACAAAAACAAAACCGGGACAAGGGACACCCGGATGGAACGAAGTCGAAGTATAACTGGCTTGCTTTCTATGAGAGAGAAAGAGAGAGACAGACAGAGAAACACGCGCACGCCGCACGGCTTACAACTATAGCAAAAAGTGTCGTTCCAACTTTTGGTCTTAATTTTTTCCGTCTAGCCCCCTTTCGCAACGCGCGTTAAGGAACTTCGTTCCAAAATGTTACCTTACCTACAAACATTTTTTAATGAATGACGTAACAGACCCAAGCCACATACGGAATTATGATAAAAAGAGCAAAGCATTGCAGGAATAGTTAACCTTACCGCTTTATATTCCTTGACATGCCATTGATAATCGACTCCTTGACTGGTTGGTTTTCCATCAGCCCCGACAGATCGGGCGGCGCGACGTGTATGAGCGACATCTGTGGTGACAACGGTGACTAATACGGAGCCATCGTAAGCTTTTACAAATGCTTTGCTGAGTTCTTGGAGAGCATCACCTTTACAACAAGAAAAAAATTGTTAGTTTAAACAAAAACTTAATGATTACCTACGAATGAACAAACAATGCTATTTCGTCGCGCAGTTAGAATATGACAATAGGTGGGTTCAGTATTAATGTAGATGATTAGTATTAGTGAGTTCCCAACATACAGAGGTAGGGTCGGCGCCTAGTTACTTAGTCAACTATAATAATAACATTTAATTGAGGTATATTCTTACCTAACAGCTTCTTCGCTTCTTTGGTCTGTAGGGAGTTAGGTCCATGGTAGTCTGATAAAGCATGAAGAGTACGGAAGCGGAAATTATAGAAATCAATTATGTTATCTGGAATGATAGCTCCACTCTGGATCTGTAAATGAATAATTATTTGTCTTTTATTTCTTTTCTTTGATTACACTTCAGCTTTAATCAAAACCTTAGTTATGTATATAACTTTACATGAACTAGTGCATTATAGTTTAATTTGAAATCCTCAGAATAATGAACCTTGTAAGTAGAGTTCGACTGCAAATGGGATTTTTTACCGGCTGAATACGATATTCGGCCTAATTTTCAATTTCGACCAAAAATCGAAAAAGACGATTTTTTAAATTTCGATGGGAAATATAATGATCGGCCGAAAACGAATTTTGCCTAAAATGGGTATTTAGCCGAAAACCGAGAACGAATTTCGGTTGGTAAACCTAAATCTACACGCTATAAAAAAAAAAAAACTAAAATTACCCTGTTAGTAACAGCTTGCAAAGTCTCAAGCTCATCTAAGAAATTGTTGTCTTCATCTACTGAGGGCTTCAAGTGCTTAAGATTTTGTTTAGTAGATTTGGGATATGTGACTTCACCAAATACATGTGATTCAAGCTGAAAAAAAGAAACAAATTATAAACATATTATTAAAATATTATTAAAACTAGGTTTTGCCTGCATGGAGGTCGGAAATTACCCCACAGGTAGTACCTTGTATAATGTCTGTAAGAAGTCATAAATAAGATAGGCAGTTTAAATAGTATTTATTGTATTATTTAATCTTATCTTAAAATTAACTTTTAAGTAATCTGGAATAGTTAAGTTCTAAGGCAGCTGTCAAAAACGGTTAACCTACTGGACAGGGTATAAATAGGGAATTTAAACAACACATTATGTATCAATAAGTTACGTTTTATACAATTTTTCTAATCTAAACATGTTAGGAGATCGGCCATTGTTCTTTAAAAATTTGTATGGCTCACTAGGCAAAACATGTACATCTTCATATTTATTAATACTTCTTTTAATGTACTGCATGCTTAATTTGTATGTTAAATTGTTAACACATGTTATGACAAATCAATCGTCTTTATCTAATATTTGCTAATAACAACTAAAATCAGTTTTCCTTAACATCACCAAACCACTGCTGCACACTGCTGCTGTGTTTTCACTTACCTCATAGCGATTGGATAGTTTGATGTTCACAAGTTTGTTGCCCCCGCTAGTGAAGCGCTGCTTAATTCTGTGGTCTATAGCTTTGAAGGTGTCTGGCTCATATATATCCACAGTCAGTGGGTAGGTTTTGGACTTCAATCCAGACTGCAAACAGTAAGTTAAAATAGTAAAGTATTTTCATCCACTTTTTAATTGTTTTCTGTTGGTATGATAAACCCTGATAGAAGAAATAAATGATTTTCTATTTTATAAATTCATACCTGTGTTCATTTTTCAAATTTAAGTATATTGAATTTGAAATAGAATTAGCAGGTACACTCACATTTTCGCCAAGGCTGGAGACGCCATCAATGTACACCTCCACAGCAGCTTCAGGGGTGTTGAAAGGATCCATGACATACATGCCTTTCCATTCTGAATTCTATAAACACAATGAGGTTGCATAAATAATGTACCAGAACGAAAAATGCTTAAATACCACCATGACTAGTGATGAAGCAAACAGTACCCCAATCTAAAAATTAAACTAAATGCTT
Organism: Apamea sordens; assembly: GCA_945859715.1. Lineage (NCBI taxonomy): Eukaryota > Metazoa > Arthropoda > Insecta > Lepidoptera > Noctuidae > Apamea > Apamea sordens. The sequence continues at coordinate 12,448,129 of OX243996.1, read as the reverse complement.
TGTGTCATTGTTGGATTTTAATAGCATTTTAACCCAGTAAAATGCACAGTGATAAAAACCAACACAAACCTCTAACTGAGAGATAATAAGCTGAATTTTTGACTCTACTAAAATTTGCAAAAAACATGACAACACACAAATCTTTCACACAAAAGTCATCTTTCTATATTGTTATACAGATTTAAGAGGCTCAGAGATAACTTAAAACCAAAATAAGTTCTCAGTGTTATATTAGAAAAATAAATTGAATGGATGGTTCAATAAATATCCTATTAAATGTTGGCCATTTCATGAGTCTTATTTATTTTCTTTTAATTTCAACAGAGATTCCAATTTGATATTAAGAACCACATCTATTAAAGACTAGCTTTTGCCCGCGTGTAGCAACTTTCTTAATTTTTTTTTCTGTAAGAACCTTCTACAAAGTTTTAGAAAACTTTAAAAAAAAAGGTGGATGAAATCGGTAGTCTTCTCAAGTTATGACATGGCCAAGGGAAACAGCCATTCATTTTTATATAAATAGATATACTAGCTGACCCGGCAAACATTGTTTTGCCATATAAATTATTTCTAGCTGTCCGGCGCTACTTTGTTCGGGTGGCGTCCTACCGCCTACCCTACTCCTAACCTACTAACCCTAGATAATCCGAGTAATGTGGATATATTATGTATGTTGTCTATTCAAAACACTTAATTTAATACATGCTTCAATTCTACTGGACCCGAGTCTACTGTACTGAAGGGACGAACGTCAAATGTTTGGCAGGAAAGTAGGTAGAACAGTTTATATGGGAAAATGAAATTGTTGTTTTTACTATCTTCAGCGTACCTTCCCTGGACTACGACAAACATTTCAAAATCAGCTAAATTGGCCCAGCCGTTCTCGAGTTTTAGCGAGACAAACTAACAGCAATTGATTTTTATAGAGATAAATAAAAAAAATGATGATTCAGGCATAATGAACTATTTGTGTACAGGTAGTTAGTTCTACATGAGACAGTAAAAAATCCAATATCTACAATGCAGCATTAAGTGGTTAAAAGCACTTATGTTCGCTTAAGTACAAAGGCCCAGGTTGTCATGAATTCACAATTATAGACTTTTCGCCTTCTTCTGCCCCTAAAATTCGACCATTAGACAAGATTCATAACATGCAGCAAGGGTTCTAAATGGATAGATGATTTTCGTAGGATAGGCCTTCAGTCTATCGAATCGATATCGGAAACCCTTCTACTACAGTAAATTAGCTATCGAGCATAATAAAAGCGAGGTCCCATCGGTCAACATTCCCACGTATACATACCTCTTCAACTGAGAGTCCGAGAGCAGCAGAAAAGATCTCTTTCAGAAGGCTTTCCAACGTTTTTCCTGATCCCGAAAATTTGAGGGAGTCAGGACTATGAAGGATACTGAACTCTCCGGCTGCATTAGAGCCTAAAATTGATAAAAGTCTGTTATAGTTTAAGCGTAGGAAACATTTGCATAAAATACGATACTAAAATGTACTTACCTATTACTGATATTACAAGAGAAATCCAAAATAGAGCCATAGCTACAGCCATTTTGTTGGGAACTATACGAATGACTGTGAGACTGTCATATGATTTCTGTATTGCCAAATGTAATATAATTTTTGAATACCAACCAAACGACAAAAATGTATATTTTCTCGTATTAATGCATTCTAGCACCACTTTACTCCATATAGTATATTGTACTCTTTGCTTTACTACTACTACTTATAATATCATTGCATTCTAGTATGTGCATCTGGATTGAGCCTCTAGTAGCAGTAGGTAGTTCGGTTGTTAGTCCGGTTGACCGAACGGCGGCTAAAATAGTAAAAACTTAAAGCAAAGGGCCATGAATTTCTTAAACGTGAATTAAAACTGTTATGATTAAATAACTTGCATAAAGTGGCATAGCCTAAATCTCAGTAGGCAAGTACATACTATCTCTGGGTTTAGCGTTGCCAGGCGTCCGGATAAAGCCGGACATAGGTAGGCTTTTTGATTGCGTGTCCGGCCAAAATAAACGGTGTCTGGCTTGTCCGGCTTTTGTTAGGCTTTTTACATTTCGCAAACAAGCGAGCGCCGATGACTGATTAAGACAATAATCAAATACCTTGATTTTACATACAGTTTTTTTTGTCGTACCTATTAATACTGAGACACAAAATCCTCAATAATGTAGGGTGTCCGGCCTTTCTACCCAAATGTCCGGCCAAACTGGCTGGTCTGTCCGGCTAATAGGTTTGGCGACCTGGCAACCCTATCTGGGTTAATCATTTTTATTTAAGAAAATTTTAAATATTTTAAGAAATTCCCAAATCTGTAGATTATGACATTTCAGATTTATGGCGGTATCTCAGAATCGCAGAATACAGAACAAACCAGAAACCGCGAACGCGCCATAAGACCGAAGCTACACAAACTAGAGTTTAGTTTGACATTTGGATGACGTCCATCTGTGACATAGAATAGAGTCGTAGATTAGGCATGGGTTCGATATATCAAAACGTAACTTATATCGGATATGTGTTTAGTATCATACCATATCGATATCTAAATATACATAACCGTTTTCACAAAAACTTCATCGAGCTATGGTTTCATCCATATCCATATCTGTCCATAACGCAACAACGAAAACGAACTACGAAAACGCAAACTTCACATCACGAGCCGATATGACATCGACGGTTTTCATTCGCTTTGTCTCTATCTTACCATTCAATGTTTTACTGGCGTAAAAGTGATGAAGCGAATATTACGTAACTTCGGCTAGTGATTTGTTATTTGGTTAATAATAGTGCGTGTGTAATATCTATATCCTAATGCGCTAGCAATAAGGTCTAGTTTCTATTTATTTAGTTACTAAACTTTAAACAACGAAAGTATCTAAATCAATGTATTAACGTTAAAAGTGTGAGTTTGCGTTTGTCGTTAGTTTGCGTTTCGTTCGTTTCAGTTACTTGTGCAAATCGTACTACTGATATCGATATCTGAAAACGGTTTTCGATATCGATATGAAAACTGAATATCGGTTACATATCCGTTAGCAAATAAATACGAAAACGCCCATGTCTATCGTAGATAGACATGGGCGTTTTCGTATTTATTTGCTAAATAAATACGGCTAAATAAATACGAAAACGCCCATGTCTATCGTAGATAGACATGGGCGTTTTCGTATTTATTTGCTAACGGATATGTAACCGATATTCAGTTTTCATATCGATATCGAAAACCGTTTTCAGATATCGATATCAGTAGTACGATTTGCACAAGTAACTGAAACGAACGAAACGCAAACTAACGACAAACGCAAACTCACACTTTTAACGTTAATACATTGATTTAGATACTTTCGTTGTTTAAAGTTTAGTAACTAAATAAATAGAAACTAGACCTTATTGCTAGCGCATTAGGATATAGATATTACACACGCACTATTATTAACCAAATAACAAATCACTAGCCGAAGTTACGTAATATTCGCTTCATCACTTTTACGCCAGTAAAACATTGAATGGTAAGACAGAGACAAAGCGAATGAAAACCGTCGATGTCATATCGGCTCGTGATGTGAAGTTTGCGTTTTCGTAGTTCGTTTTCGTTGTTGCGTTATGGACAGATATGGATATGGATATGGATGAAACCATAGCTCGATGAAGTTTTTGTGAAAACGGTTATGTATATTTAGATATCGAATGTGTTTATGATACTAAACACATATCCGATATAAGTTACGTTTTGATATATCGAACCCATGCCTAGTCGTAGAGAGAAACTAAGTTAGTTTCTCTGTCTACGAATAGAGTACAACTAAATAGATAGATGGATCCATATTATGTTCTGTGATTCTGTCTCTGTGAATGGATCTGTGACCACCGTGTGACGTACGCGTGAAAAATTATTTCAGTTTTTTTTAAATAAGTAATACCGTCTTGTGCGGTTCCCACCTGCATGAATGCAGTTGGAAGAATAAAAAAACAAGATGGGATCACATTTCATGTGTAAGTAGCGCATATACATCTCATTTTATTTATATAATGAAGTATTTTTACTTGTTCAAAATGTAAACAATTTGGGCGAGTCAATTTAGTTAATGTTGCCAGTTTTGCTGGAATTTTTTCCCTACTTTCACGGGTTTATTTTTTAAAACTTGACAAAAAAATTAAATGCATATAAAATACAATTATACGTTGTCAAAACTTAAAAATGTATTGATTACCTCAGAATCAAAACGGCAATATTATAAAAAAATTAGTTCAACAGAAAGGTGTAGGTAAATAAAGATATATTTTTTTAAAGTTACGAGTTTTATTTCAATAAAGGGTTTTTTATGCATAACAGTATCTTAATATTTATCTAACAGTATAACTGTAATAGTGATATGTTGAACAAAAACATTATTCGGATTGCATTATTTTGAAATATTAATTTTAATTTACCCTTTTGCGAACTCTTCCTAAGCTAGCAACACTGTACGGGTGGGAAGTATGAGGAATGCGGGGGCATTGGTTTTGGACACTGAGTCATAATAAAAGCAAACAAGTAGGCCAACTCAAGCCCCGAGCGAGCGATAATAGTCTAAACTCGTAGGGCTGTCACTTTATACTTTATTCAATCGTCAAAAATGCATAGTCAATCTCTATACAAAACAATGTTCCCCTGTAGGATAAGCATCAGGGACCTTTAATACAAAGTTTTTTTTAATTATTTTTTCTACACACGGCTACACATCAAGCTATGCAAAACCAGTATTAGCTGACCGTTCATTGTGAGAAAATATCATACAAAGTGAGGCCAAGACAAACTGGTATTATATAGCTTGACGTGTAGCCGTGTGTAAGTACATAGACCAGAAGCCGACTACATTTTTTTCATTGCCTACGTCATCTTATCTGTTTAGTTATTTGAAAAATTACGATCGAAATATAAGTCCGTTTCGACTGCTCGGCCACAATTTCGTAGAAGCAAAACGACTACGTCAACATTACGAAGGAATTTGTAAAACACTAACGATGAAAGTCGCAAATTCGTAGATCCAATATTCAGAAAGTTGTAAAGGTTTAACCATGGCCGCGCAGTCGAAACGTGGAGAACTGCGCGGCCACGCAGTTCTCTTAAAGTTCTCTTAAACGGAGCTTCGTAGAGGTCCCATTCTTTTTGCTAATCACTGATACGATTTCGAAGAATATGTAGACAGTATGAATAAAGCCCTAATATATGGAATTCACGACCTACAGAACTTAAATGCTATGGCCGCGCAGTTGACACGTGGAGAACTGCGCGGCCACGCAGTTCTCTTAAAGTTCTCTTAAACGGAGTTTCGTAGAGGGCCCATTCTTTTTGCTAACCACAGATACGATTTCGAAGAAAATGTAGACAGTAAGAATAAAGCCCTAATGTTTGGAATTCACGACTTACAGAACTTAAATGCTATGGCCGCGCGGTTGAAACGTGTAAAACTGCGCTGTCACGCAGTTCTCTTAAACGGAGCTTCGTAGAGGTCCCATTCTTTTTGCTAATCACTGATACGATTTCGAAGAATATGTAGACAGTATGAATAAAGCCCTAATGTATGGAATTCACGATCTACAGAACTTATAACCTATAATGCAAGTTAGAAGAAGGGTGACCAAGATTTATGGTGCGTCAATCAGACATTTCAAAGCGTCGTTTTTATACCACATAGCCTATTATCATAATGAGGTAATAAGTATGCTTAATTGGATGGAGAAGTACTAAAGTAAGTAGATATAATAAAATAATACAGTTATAATATACGAAACTATTTTATCCGTTACCGTCAAGATGGAGGGACCAAGTCTTGGATTTCAAATCAGCCTACATAAAAGTTTAATATTGTAAATCTACTATTTGCAACCTTTGCACTAATTTTTCAGTACAATTAGTACTTTTTTTAAGAAAAACTTCACCGTAAGTTATTTGCATAACCCAAAGGTAGACTAGACGGCGGCGGCGGTAGGGGGACTAGATGGCGCTGTGTGAAATGTCCAGGGATATTATTATTATTAAATTCTTCGAAAAACCAAAAAAATACTATCCATTAACATGCCTGACCAAATTTTTGAATTGTGATTATGGAGGGACCAACATTTATTGCCGATATTTCGCAAACGATTCATGTTAGGGATCATCAAATTGCATATTTCTAAACTAGAATTAAGGTAGGTATTGTAATACTATATAGGTAGGTTACTCCTCCGACCAGCCTATCCTATGGTCCTTCCACTTTGACGTCAAAATGGAGGGACCAACGATTTTAAATAACGTACTGCTTCAAGGGATTGCAACCTTGAGTATTTGATATTAATTTCAACTTGGTAACTCTACGCGTTCCTGAGAAAAACGTTCTTGACAGACGCGACGGACAGACAGACGGACAACGAAGTGATCTTATAAAGGTTTCGTTTTTCCTTTTGAGGTACGGAACTCTAAAAACATTAAAAACAAACAGTCATTATTTGGAAGAAAAAGGTGATAACCTAAGAGGTAAGGTTTTAACAACAAAGGTAATACTACTGCAATACATAGTCGACGTCTTAAAATGTTTACCACCATGAGGTCTATAATTCCATTGTCATTCTATTAAGCAAGTACTACTACAATATAAATTAATACTTTTTGAGACATTTTGAATACTTACGGTTTGGTATGATACAGTTGATATGTTTCCTTCTTCACTTTCTTGTCCAGCAGCACTTATGATAATGATGTGTTTAAATAATGAACGTCAAGATGACGGGACCCCGTCAGGTATTTCGAATATCACGTGAATAGGATTTAGTACAATATTTCTACTATTTCATATTAAAATTCTACACTCATAAAATTTCAAATATTCTACAAAGAAAGTGGTCCCGCTATTTTGATATCAAAATGGCAGGACCAGTATTCAGTTAATGAAAAAATACATGGCGTAATCTTAAACTGAACACACCTTTTAATATGATAACCTGGCGGGGTCCCGTCATCTTGACGTTCATTTTAAATAGCCACAACAGTGCAGAATCACGAGCACACACAATCCATGATGAACCATTTATCACTGCACTGATAAAGACGCGTAAGCGGGTGGTGCTCAGGCGCGGGTGCACTCGCTTGGGAGCCGCCGAGATAGGATAAAACACCTTCTCAAAATGTCGCGTTAGTAACTTAGAATAAAATTTACCCAGATCTAAAAAAAAGGAAGTTTTTTCCAATTTTTTATTAAATGTTTACAAGTTATAGGTAGGTAGATACTAATCGAATAGATAATCATTAATCCTTTTTACAAAAAAAGGTACTTAGGTACCTACCATCTTGACGGTAACAATATTTTCGTATCTACTTACTTTGGTACTTCTCCATCCAATTAAGCATACTTATTCCCTCATTATAATAACGTGGTATAAAAATGACGCTTTTGGAAATGTCTGATTAACGCACCATAAATCTTGGTCACCCTTCTTCTAACTTGCATTATAGGTTTTAAGTTCTGTAGGTCGTGAATTCCATACATTAGGGCTTTATTCATACTGTCTACATATTCTTCGAAATCGTATCAGTGATTAGCAAAAAGAATGGGACCTCTACGAAGCTCCGTTTAAGAGAACTGCGTGGCCGCGCAGTTCTCCACGTGTCAACTGCGCGGCCATAGCATTTAAGTTCTGTAGGTCGTGAATTCCATACATTAGGGCTTTATTCATACTGTCTACATATTCTTCGAAATCGTATCAGTGATTAGCAAAAAGAATGGGACCTCTACGAAGCTCCGTTTAAGAGAACTTTAAGAGAACTGCGTGGCCGCGCAGTTCTCCACGTTTCGACTGCGCGGCCATGGTTAAACCTTTACAACTTTCTGAATATTGGATCTACGAATTTGCGACTTTCATCGTTAGTGTTTTACAAATTCCTTCGTAATGTTGACGTAGTCGTTTTGCTTCTACGAAATTGTGGCCGAGCAGTCGAAACGGACACTCGAAATATGACTAATAAAAACGTGGTTTTACTGAATCATGTATTTATTCAACTAAAATGAAATGATTATGAAGTCTTTGTAGTTAAAGGAGGTAGGTAGGTAGGTACACGTCCAAATTATTTATTACGAGCAGCAGGGCAGCGGCGAAGCGTGCGCGGGCGCGGGCGATATTACCGGCGTCACAGCCACGACTGGCGCACCTTTAGCAGCGATAAATTTTGTCAGTGTGTGCGTGCGACGACGCATACGTACAGGCGCGCTCACATACAAACCGCGCGCGGTGCGAATGTATGAAGATGTCGTACTTGTTTGCTTTTACTATGACTGAGTGAACGGATCGGCATACGGGCCATACGTTATCGGCTGTAGGCTCCTTCTGGTTTGTTGTTCTGTATTCTGAGGGCGGTATAATATACCGCTAATATACCGGTATAATATAAATTATTTCAAAGGTACCCGCCCTATTGACATCATAGGTATATTATACCTATGATGTCAATAGGGCGGGTACCTTTGAAATAATTTCGTTCTGAAGGAGGTAGGTATTAAATAGTTAATTTTAGCTTTTAGGTAATTTTTTTTTGCAAATAGGAGGATTTGATTAATTAAGGTAGTACACCCGCCATTTAGACTCAAGTGGATAAGCACGGGCAACATACGGTCACGGGCACGGTCGCCGTGCCTTGTGAAAGCTGTATATATGTAGCTCATACATTTCTACTACCGTGCCATGACCGTATGCATGTGAAAAAGCCTGAAGACGTAGTGACTGTATTTGAAAGGGCTGTGGTGGAGATTAGAGAACCCCAGGTAACGCTTCCCACCAGATAGGCAAGATCGGAAGATTCGTCCTTTTCAATCGAGGAGTGGTACTTACACTTTTAAACGACACATTATAGTTTTCCGACATACACGCGAACGAAATCACGGGCACAGCTAGTGAATAATAATATTTTAACTCTCCTAAAATGTCCCGAAACTTTTGTAGCTAGGGTCTAGAAATATTTTAATTCAAGTATTTATTTAATTTAATATGGTAAACAGTATTTTCTTAGCTTAAGAACAAATCTCAAACTAGGTAACCACTGGAACCACTCGCGCTTTATTAGACATAAGTATAGATGAAAAAGACAAATTATTTTCTTTATAAGTCTTTCTTCGTCCTCATGGTAGTCATTCTGTAAATAATTGTGTCTCTGCCTGGATCCATTTCCATGCAGGCATATACAATTGCTAACATGCTGAAGATTATCACCACACCAAACCATATAAAGATGTTGAAAATAGCAGCGTTGTCTGCGGATTGCAATGGTTGCAGGTACTGAAATTAAAAATACTCTAGGTTGGTAGCACAGGAAAATAAGTCAAAAACATAGTTCACTTTTTGAAATCGAATGACGGTAGTTCGAGTCACACTTGCACGAAAAGTCGAAAACGACAACTCGTTACTTAGTGCTAATTGAAATCGATAAATTAGGTATGAGCTTTGTCTCGATGCATCAAAAGCTCGAGCATCACATTTCTCGAACGACCATCGAATTAAATTATCAGAAAAAAGTATGAAAATAGTGATGAAACCAACTAACATCCTCATCGCTCACACCTCTAAATAATATTAGATTAGGGGTAGTCGTTCTAGCCGTCGTCGTGGAGTTTCCGCTACTGCTTCCTGCATCTCGTCTGGCATCCTCTGATTTAAAAGACATTTTTCGCCTACTGAAAGGCGGTTCTAGCCACTTAAATGGCCATTTTTTCGAGTGACCGGGCCGCTTTGTCAGTGATCGAGCAGAACGACGTGAATGAGCGACATGTGTGGTGACAACAGTGACTAATACGGAGCCATCGTAAGCTTTTACAAATGCTTTGCTGAGTTCTTGGAGAGCATCACCTTAAAAAAAAGTACGTTCTATATTCTATAAATTAGGTTATTTTTACTTTGCGTAATACAGAGTAGGTAATTGAAAGGACACCCCTGCAACCTCTTACTTTGCTTTAAGAGGCTTTTTTTGCTTTTGCTGGTGACGAGGCTGAGCGGCACACTGGGAATATTCGAATTACCACCGAGACAAGACCGATCATTGATATAAATAATCTGAGTCAAGTTATAGACATAAACGTTGCTTTAAGAGGCTTTTTTTGCTTTTGCTGGTGACGAGGCTGAGCGGCACACTGGGAATATTCGAATTACCTACCACCGTAAGACGAGACTGATCATTGATATAAATAATCTGAGTCAAGCTAAAGACACAAACAATTTTTTTTAAATTCTACCCCTGTGTGGGTGCAAAGCGGGGATAAACTTAGCGGGTTAGTAAACTTGAAACTTGGCAAGAATACTTAATTGAGGAAAGTACGAAATCTCCGCGGACGAAGTCGCGGGTAAAGTGCTAAGTAGTATTATGTATATGCTAGCCGTGTGTCGAACTTTGCTTGCGCGATGCATTTTGCGAGACGACTCAGTGTGAAGCTTAGTTCGCATGTTAAAAATATGTAAACGAAAAAAATGATATTAATATAGATGATTTCCCAACGTACAGGTAGAATCGGCATTAGCTAGCAGGCGCGGTCGCATTGCCCGGTTGGTGGCAGTAGACTCGCAGCTACTTGACTTTACATGGGCGGTGGTATTGAATAATGTTGCCAAATTGGTCGTATATGTATGTATTAGAACGTCAGATTATGTAGGAAAAGCGAGCGAAGCGAGCTCGAAATTTTTTTTTATCAACCCTTCTCCCCCTTACTACAAGGTAGTTTTCAAAAATTAATGTTTTCGATCTTTATCATGGTACGTTTCCATTATAAGACTTACAATATTTATACCAATTTTCGAGTTAATTGAAGCAAGTGGTAAAATCCACCCCTTGAACTTTTTACCCTTTGCCACTCCATAAGAGTTAGTTTTTGAAAAACACTAACACGAAGTTTTTTATTTTTGGTCTCAAGTATTAGTACAGAGGTCGAGTTAATCCGACAGCGCGTTTAAATTTTTCCTTACTATATTTTATATTCCCCTGCGAAAACTACCCAAAATAAATATTCCCCTATGAAATTTACTACCCGTAAATTTCATAGGGGAATATTTATTTTCATTACTAACTTTGTCAGCCCAATCCTCTGTGAGAGGTTGATTTAAGAAACTAAGAGAAGCAATCTGTGTTTTTTCACTTTATTATTTATTTTGGTCTTAAGTATACCTAAATACTGAGTTTCAAGTTAATAGAAACGCGCGTTAAATTTCTTCTATACAAACTTTGACACCCCTTAATTCCCCCTTTGCGGGGTACTTTTGAAAAACGATTAGTGATAAACTTTACATTTTACTTTGAAAATTTTGAATGAAATTTTGTACACTCTCGGATAGGTTCGATTTTCTTTGGATCATTCCATAAAACCCACCGTCACCTAAAACACACCGTCAAGTACTATACCGCGAGAAAAACGCCGGTGTACGCGTGTTTTCTCGACTTTTCGAAAGCGTTTGATCTCGTCGTCTACGATTTGCTATGGGACAAGTTGAAGAGCGCGGGTGTGCCGGCGGGGTATATAGATCTTCTCAGATACTGGTATGCTCACCAGACAAACCGAGTGAGATGGGTCCGTACAATGTCGGATGAGTACAGGATGGAATGCGGTGTAAGGCAGGGGGGGTTAAGTTCGCCTTTGTTATTTAACTTATATATGAACCAGCTTATCGAGCGACTGAGCAGCGCACGTGTCGGCTGCCACATTGATGGCACCTGTGTTAATAACATTAGCTACGCGGATGACATGGTGCTGCTCAGTCCGTCGATAAGTGGGTTGAAAGAGTTACTGTCGACCTGCGAGATGTATGCGAAGGTGCACGGCCTTAGTTACAACTCAAAAAAGAGTGAGTTCTTGGTGTTCAGAGCGCCTAAGCAACGGCCTCGCCGTGTACCTTTGGTATATCTCAACGGTGCGGTACTCAATTTAGTCGATAAGTTCAAGTACCGTCGTCACGGGTGACCTACGGGATGATGACGACATAGAGCGCGAACGCAGGGCGTTGGCAGTGAGGGGCAATATGCTTGCCCGCAGGTTTGCTCGATGCACGATAGACGTTAAAGTGAGTTTATTTAAGGCGTTCTGCCAGTCTTTTTACTCGAGCGGTCTGTGGGTATCATACACGAACCGAGCTTACAGCGTCCTGCGTGTGCAATATAACAACGCCTTCAGGATGCTATTGCGGCTGCCGTGGCGTTGTAGTGCGTCAGGCATGTTTGCGGAAGCACATACGGATGGCTTTCATGCCATTATGCGGAAGAAAGCAGTATCCTTACTACAACGTTTACGTAACAGTCGGAATGGCATCCTGAAGATGATGGTTGCGAGACCAGACTGTCTCATCCAGAGGCACCTGGTGGAGGTGGCTTTAGGTTTAATATGATAAAATCAGAGTTACTTACTAACATTAATAACATAGCAGATAAGACAAATTGTTACTAACTTATTATTACTAACAATGTATGGACTGTAAATGTCTGAATTAAATCTTTTTTATTTTTATTTTATTTATAAGGACTAGGAGGAAGTACAATTTTATGTCAGTAAAACAAGTAAATCATTCAGACTCTCGCCAGCTTGAATGATTTTGGGAGGGGGCATGGTCATGGTCACCACGACCCTCCCCCCCCCCCTTGGACCGCGTCTGCTAGCTAGTTATAATTACACAATCTAGCCGTCGTTGAGAGAATGCAGGTGTCAAGAACAAGAACGGATTCTCTCGTCGGCCGAACTCTAGTTTACTATAAAAACCACATTTAATTATGGTATATTCTTACCTAACAGTTTCTTAGCTTCTTTGGTTTGGCGGGAGATGGGACCATAAAAATCAGACAAAGTGTGAAGATTCCGAAAACGGAAATTGTAGAAATCAATTAAGTTGTCATGAACCAAAGCTCCAGACTGGACCTGTAAGGTGCGGTGAAAAAGTACCTATTTAAAAATCAATTTAAAAACACACTAAACTTAAATTAACTAAGTCCTCAGTATAATAATACGGATAATACCTACGAATTATGTAAAAATAAATAAAGTTAAGTACCTTTTCAATAATAGCTTGCAAAGTGCCAAGCTCACTTAAGAAGTGGCGGTCTTCCTCTAGGTTTTGCTTCAAATGAATGAGCTGGACAGACTTTGCTTTGACCGTGACATTCACATTACCAAACACATTATTATTAATTGTATTGAGCTGGAAATTAAGCCAATATTAAATACAAGTACAGTCACGAACACCAAAATGTCAATACTTGGCAATTTTCAATTGCGATTTTTTCGCTTTTCTTTTCGATTTTTGTTGAAATACGACACATTACATAAACCTATGGGTTCGAAAATGCTATGTTCGTAACAAAATAAAATTTCATTAAAAAATAAAGGAGTAAATCGCTTTTGAATAAAGCTGAGTGTATACATACTTTTGCTCGTGACTGTACGTATACAGTTCTTTCACAGTTATTTTACCGCTGACTTTGAATCACTGTCAAAATCACAGTGATCTTTATTCTAGTTACAAGCAAGGCTGTTGGATCGCTGCCACTGACAAGTCTGTCAAACTCAGTGATATTTATTTTCATTACTATACGGTTGTTGTTGCGTTGCTACTGTCAGAGGTAAAATAACCATGAAAGGACTGTAAGTAGCGTTCACTCCACGCTCACTTCACCTAACTTTTCACGGTGAGATAGTTACAGAATCGCACTGCTGAATACGTACAGTACAGGCCACAGGGTTTCCAGTAAATAGTGCGACATACTGCGAGACGTGATAGATTGAGTCAGTAACTCAGTAGGTACCCACAGGGCAGTAAATTTTAGATAACATTTCATAAAATATACATTTTATTAAATAACTCGCTGAGGGAAGGTCGATGCTGTTAGGCCAAATCTTGCACTATTAGTTGGCGTCGGTACTTACCTTATTTTCATCAGATAGTTTGATATTTACGATTTTGTTGTCTTCGAAGTCCAAGCGCTGCCTAATTCTGAGCTTTACACCTTTGAAAGTATCTGGCTCATATTCATCTACGACCAGTGGAAAGACTTTGGACGTCAACCCTGCCTGAAAATTAGATTTAGATACTAAATATAAATAGTTTGCATTTTAAGGCAATTCTGTTAGCTAAAGAACAGACTGACCATGCCGATACCTTGCGTAGGTACCTACAGCCTTGTTGGCCCACTTAACTACACAGACCTAGAACGAATTACCTTTTTAGGGTTCCGTACCTCAAAAGGAAAAACAGAACCCTTATAAGATCACTTCTTTGTCAGCCTGTCCGCCCGTTTGTCAAGACTCTTTTTCTCAGGAACGCGTGGTTATCAAGTTGAAAAAAAAAAAAAAAATCAAAATCCCCCAACAAAAAATAATAATGAAAATAGCTTGAAAGTAAAAAGCCTAAAAGAATTAAAAAAACTATTGTAAAAATAGCCGCAAATAGAACAAAAAAGGTATAAACGTGAAACCCTATAAAAAGAAAAAATAACCATGAAATTATGACCCTACGTATGTACGTATGAAATTGAAATGTTGTCCCGTCGGGGGACCGCTCTAATTATTAGCCTAACGCTCTAATAAGAAATAAGTACTACTTAATAATAATAATAGGTAGGTACTCAATTTTCAGGGAAAAAGAATTCGATTTCTGATTTTTTTTCTGGCTTAGTCAAATGGATAAAAACTTTTTTAAGTACTAGATTTTCGTTTAATTTTTTTTTGACGTGCGGTCAATTTATCAAACAATTCTTCCTTTTCCGCGAAGTTGCATTTGGGCACTCACACATTCGCCAAGGCTGGGGACGCCATCAATGTACACCTCCACAACAGCTTCAGGGGTGTTGAAAGGGTCTATGACATACATGCCTTTCCATTCTGCATTCTGTTAACAGAGTGTAATTATTAATTTTAACTTTTTTTTGTGGTAACCTAACCTAAACTACTCTCGAAATAGTGTACCTATCTACATTCGCCAAAAACTGCATAGTTACCTAGCTATGCAATTTCCACATTTGCGCGCCCGGAGCCCAAGCCTCGAAGTTCTAAAGGTGCGTACAGACTATGTAACATATTATATAACTTGTGTTTTATAACACATCCACATTATGTAACCTTGTTACAATACTGTACACATTAGAATAATAACGCAATATAACAATGTTATATAACCATTGTCGTTTGTCGTTCTTCAGTGCTATCCACAATGCCGACACGAGAGGACGTTTTGCTGGCTGCGGCAGTTATATAACATTGTTGTACAGACGCCAGCAGGTCAAGCTACCCGAAACTGTCAAATTTTCCCAATCAACCTTGAACCTTAATGCTTTAGCGATAAAGTTGAAAATCTATTAAAAAAATTTGACAGATTGTAGTAGCTTGATGTGCTGGCGTCTGTACATATCAATAACATGTTTTATAACATTCAGTGTCCACATTATCTGAAACATGTTATATAGCAATGTTGTATAACATGTTATGTTATATAGTCTGTACGTACCTTTAAACTCAAGGAATGTACTCTATTAACACGTTATGATATGTACCGCAACAGATATTGTGAATTCGTAATGACAAATAATATAAAGATGTGGCTAAGGGGGCGTGCTGGAAAAAAAAGTTATAAGAAAATATCTAAAAAAGACAAAACAATCTTAGCCAAAAACTATTAAAAAATAATTGATGTTTGGCAAACTGTAATATAATGTAACGCATTGGTTTCTCATACAACTTGCTAAATTTGAAAAATAAACCAATTTTAGTTCATTCAGCACGGCCCTCCATAGTTTTGCTTAAATATGACATGTTTGTTTACAAAATTCGTGTTCCTAAATTATCTTCTATCCTTAATATAATAAATCTGTAGAAGTGAAAATTCTCTACATTGAAAATTACCAAAAAAATAAATGGCAGGGGGTGTTACTAGACCGACACCGAACCCAAAAATGTTATTAAATTTTTTTTGTCTTTCTGTCTGTTTGTTCAGGCATCACGCAAAAACTACCGGTTCGATTACGATGAAACCTGGGCACCACACTGGGTACTTTATATCCCGGAAAAGTATATACAATAAAAAACAAACTTAATTTTGCGGTTCGATACCTAGACCCGATTACTGTACCAACCGCAAATAATAAGTTTGTCGTAGGTTACGTCACCCACAATGGAGTTCACTAAGGCGGCACACGGCTAAGATACTATAATATCGCTCTACTTGCAATTCTAAACCGTGCTTTTCAGTGCGACCTTTTTATTCCTTTTAGTTTATAGAGTTATTTAGGTTTAGTTTTATAAGTCGTAGGTATAGATTTTAATTTTAAAGTATAGGTAGTATAATTGATAGTGTACGTAGTGACCGTAGGTTATTTTATAATACTGTTAGGTAGGATTAGTCATTCGTATAGATATTAGTTTTTAGGGATTTTGCTTATTTATTGAGTTTAGATTGGTTATCATCAGAAATACGTTTATTTAGGTAGGTAGGTATTTTATTTTCTGTTATTGAGTTTTTTTTTTAATTTGGTAGGTACCTAGGTAGTAGCTAGGTAATTAGGTAGGCTTAGGTAGGTATTTTTTTAATATGATAGGGTATATTATACCCTCTTAATCAACACTAATGAGACACAATTGGTTTTCTATTGTAATTAGCCACAAAGGGCCCGCGCCGGGACAGAAGTATTGTTACGAGCTTCAGGTTCGTGACAATAAAAATGCCGATAAAAATCACCCAAAGTTACACTTTAATTAATCAACACTAACAACAATTCAAAACACACTAATTATAAAACACAATCGCTCTTAAGTCGCACTTGAAGATCGCTTTCGATGTATTCACTCGTGTCGCAAAACCAAGTCTGATTGCTCGCGGCTAATCCCGGCCTTATATAGTGCCGCAGATAGTTCCAGAACCTTCTATCGTAGAAACATCTAGAATGTTCGAGTACATACCGGCCCCGACTGACCAGATGTCGATAGTTCTAGTTAGTTCTAGCTTCGACATATCTACTCGTCAATAGATGGCGCTGACGGATGGCGTGACTATTAGTTCTTCCACTCCACAATAGATGGCGCCAGTGGTAACTAATGTCACCATGTATCAGGCATTAATTGTGGCGCGTAACAGTATTAATACCGGTATGCTCGATAGATAACGTTCTACACAAATAGCACTTTAGACAAAAAAACTCATTAATAAGTTTTGTCATCCACGCGAACGAAGTCGCGGGCACAGCGGGCAATAAGTATGTAAAGTTGTCGAAAATTTACCACTGACGGGACAAAAAGGGGTAATTCAGTTTTTAAGGGGAGGATTTGAACTTGAAACTGTATGTTACATTTTCACGCCTAAACCACTGAACTTCTAATTTGGCATAGAGATAGATGGCGTCCTGGGGAAGCGCACATACATTTTATCCTGTTAGCACGTTCCCGTGGGATAATTTCCGACATCCACGCGGGCGAAGCCGCGGGCAGAAGCTAGTAAATAAATAATATTAGGTACATATTTTCTATCCTATCTATATTAATTAAATTATGTGACTACATTGAAGTATTAGTAGATTGTACAACTAATGCATAAAAGAAGTCATGTTAGGCCGAGACGTTTATAAACGTCTCTACACAACTATTTTGCTGCCCTGATGATGATGCTGCAGGAGCAGTCCCGCCGACAGGAGGAACAGGCTCGTCGGTTGGAAGGACAGCTCCAGCGGGACAAGGAGGAGCAGGCCCGCCAACAGGAGGAACAGGCCCGCCAACAGGAGGAACAGGCTCGCCGACAGGAGGAACAGTCTCGTCGGTTGGAAGAACAGCTCCAACGTGATAAGGAGGAGCAAGCGCGCCGCCAGGAAGAGCACATGCTCCTTATGAAGGACCTTCACGCTACCTTCGGAAATGACATGAAGGAGGAGAAGGATAAGGTTGCTCAATATTACAACCGGAAGCTGAAATCCGAATCAACCAAGTGAATAATCAGGTTGACTACGTGAAGAAAACCGTGATGGCTGACGTAAAGAAAACGTTGGATTACCTTAAACCTTGGGATGGAATCGTAGCTACAACACCTTCGCTACGTGGATTCAAAGTGCCACCATTCGACGGAACTTCTTCCTGGTCGGCCTACAAACTCCAGTTTGAGGCTGTCATGAAGGCGGACGGTTGGAATAAAAGTCAGGCTATGACTGCCCTCACCCTAGGCCTGTGCGACCAGGCCTTAACTGTTCTGGAAGCTCTCGGTAAGGAAATGACTTACGAGCAGCTCTTTCAGGCATTGGAGGCTCAGTATGGCGACGCTCACCTGGAACACGTGTTTCGTGCGCAGCTCAAGGATCGCGTGCAACGCAGTAACGAAAACCTGCACCAGTGGGCCCTTGAAATGGAGAAGCTGGTGCGTAAAGCTTACCAGTCCCTACCTGCGCTTATTGATAGGAACCTGGTGCAGGCATTCATCGACGGCATCCGCGACCTTGAAGTTAGAGCTGATGTGAGGGTCGGGCGCCACGGGACGCTTAAGAATGCCTTGGCCCCTGCACTGTCTTTCCCATCGCTTCAGGGAGGTTGCCGTTGCAGCAGCTACAGTTGGCAACTGTAATAAAGCATACAGCGCCCTAGGTGCTACGGCTGTGGGGAAAGGGGCCACCTTCGATCCAGTTGCCATAAGCAAACTGCAGAAAGGATAGACAATGACCTTCCATGGAAAGTGGCACGAACTTTGGCCAGAGCCACCGACATCTCAGGGGTACGTGTGCTGAACCTTTGTGATCAGCAACAGATTATAGAAAAAGGCACATTAGTTGGTACTAGGCAAGAAAGTTAAGAAGTCGTACCTGTGAGGGCATCCTCACAGGTACGACTTCTTTACTTACAAGACCGACCTCGGCAACGAGTGGAAGGAAAGCCTTCAACGTGCACAGCAGGAAGATTCGGACATCAAGCCGATTCTGGAGTGGATGAAGGCCAGAGCTCCTAAGCCCAGGTGAAGCGACGTCTCAGGTAAGGTATTTGTGTTATGATATTTATTGTACAAATATATTCGGAAGTTCGGAACATATATTTTAGGATAAAAAATAGATGTATAGAATAAGTCAAAGATCTCACAGACAAAATGGTGTCTGTACTGAGCAAGGAACATATTTACTCTAGGTTCTCTCAGACAAAATGGTGTCTGTACTGAGCAAGGAACATATTTACTCTAGGTACTGAGTGATCGATTTGGCTCATAGCCGTTTTTGCAAAATGTCTGAATTGAGTGATCCACTTTTTGGGCAATAACTGAAGACCTTTGAGAGCGACAAATTTTTTACTTTGGGCTATGAGTTTTGACTATTTTTGACTAAATGTACTCATACAATCACATTTTGTCGAAATAAAAAAGATCACTCAATCCAAATGCACATTAAATAAGTAAGTAGGTTACAATTAGAAATTGTGGCGCAGGTTTCCGCCGCGTGTCATTTGTATCAACTATCAAGTTGCAGTTTCAAAAATAGTCGCAGCAAAAACAGCCTTTGATTGTGCTTGCATTGATTTCTTCGGGTCACAAAATGTTGTGGCGAGTGATGTTTTCGATATCGTGTTTTGAACCACAAATTGTTCAAATATATAAAGTAAACTACAACAAGTTTTTTTTTTGGCTTTAAAAAATCACGATTTCTTTGTTTATTGTTTAATCGGAATGATGTAAAATTGGGAATACCTGGCCTTAAAATCACTTGGTTAACCGCGACTAGTTAACTAGCGACCTAGCACTAAAGCAGCGCTTAGGGACTACTCACACTTATTCAGCTCCATTCGCGTTTTGCTGAACGATTTTGGTCACATTTATACAGTTCTGCTTCTATCAACCGCGTATAGCGTCGTAAGAATGAGAAAAGCCGTCGTAGCGTGTTATCTCCGCTGAAACGCTTCTCTCCTTCCAAGCATTATTTTTTGTCTGTTGATCGCTATAATGTGATGAACTAATATCGTACAAGCAAGAATATTTTTGCACTAGCAATATAAGTTTCTCTTCGTTCACTTCATCATTTTATTTCGTAAAAATAAAATAATTATAATTAAGTACTTTACTTTTAAAGTCCGACGTCTGAACTCTCTCAATCCTAAGTGCATAATGATAACGTAATAATAAATCTATGCAGGAACTATGCAGGTCGCAACTTGTCGATAAGGAGTCGAGAACCATCCGTGTACTGTTCAGCCGCGTTCGACGTTGAATGCCGCGGAACAGCGCTGAACGCGGCAGAACAGCGCTGAACTCTATCTATAGAACTCGCATGATAATAACACATTTGTCCTCATTTTATACTCGTTTGCCGCGAAAGCTGAATAGACGCGGAAAGCTGAACGGATGCGTACGCGGTACGCGTCTCCACACAAAATCGTTGTTTTCTATGGGCAAAAGCTGAATAGAGCTGAATAAGTGTGAGTAGTCCCTTACACGCGCAATGTTTATAGTTTCGTACAATTTTATTGTACTACCGCCCTTACTGCTACGACGTAAAGGTGCTGTCAATATGAAAATGTGCGGTTGAACTGAGCAGCCGAGTCGCCTGGCAGCGCGAACGATTAGAACGATATAGGTACCCCGTGAATCACGTACGTAACTCACGGGTAAGGCAGATATATTATAATAGCCAAATTGAAATGGTCATATTGAGCCACTGAAATAACATTGACCATATAGTCTGGTTTGGTTTAGATTAAATATAACATACTTGTTCAACAGAGAGTCCGAGTGCTGCACAAAATATCTCTCTCAGAAGGCTTTCGTACGTATCATCTGTCCGAATAAAGCTTAGAGAGCTTGGACTATAAAGAACATAGAACTCTCCCTCAGCATTGGTGCCTAAAATTAATCACAATCTTTAGACTGGGTCCACAGTGCGTGCCTAACGCGGGGTTGCGGCGACAGATGCGATGAAGTATCAACTGTATCAAGCTATAATATTAAACATTTAACCATTGATGTACATACGTAGAGATCGTCTAATTTAAAATGGCACGCCCCTCCACTGCTTGTAGCATACGCATTTAAAATGTATGTATAGAAATTTTAGTGGAGGGGCGGGAGTGCCATTTTAAATTAGACGATCTAGGTATACCCACCTACTCCACTGATGTAATAGCTGTACCTATGCTATGCCAATACCAAACACATTTAAATATACATACATACATACAACTCTCGCCTTCTTGCTAGGGGATACTCACAAACTAAAGAACGCCATCTGCTACGATCCTTACATACTCATTATTTGCTTCGATTAAGACTAAAATCTCTTTTGCCTATGTAATTACAATTACATTCTCTGTTTAGAGATCAATGCAATGAAAACGATGTTAGCGGCCGTGCGTAAAAATTAAACACTTCGGAAGTCTACGGAACAATGATATTATTCTAATAAATAATATAATATCATTGATAGGGAAACAAACGGCGATAGCTCACACTGTTGACCCAGCCTTATAAGTAAATTAAAAGAAAATACTTGCCAATAAGTGCTACAACAAGAGTAATCCAAAATAGAACCATTTTATTCGTAAGCTGAAAAGCGATAGGTTAGGTACCTACTGAAAGCATCATTGCTGTCAAAGATTCGTTATAAATAAATATCCGTGATGTTCGATATTTAAACTAGATTCAAGTTCCGTTCTTTGTCATGGAACTAGTATGTACTATATGGACGGAAACAGCCTATCCTCGATGCATCCTGATTACTGGGGGCTTACCACCATCTCTTATACCAGGGCAGCAGTTGAACTGCACTGAGCTTTTTTGTACTTAGTCATAAAACAAAAAACCAGTGCAGTTCAACTTCTGCCCTGCTATAAGAGCTGGTGGTAAGCCCCCAGTCAACTCAATCTATCGCAGTCCACTGCTAGACATAGGCCTCTCCCAAGCAGAGCCACACGGCTCGAGCCACGGTATGATTTGGAGCTACCATCTCTCGAAACACTGCGAACGTACCTAAATACGCCCCATAAGCTTTTGCGTCAGTGCATATAATGCAGCTGTAGACAGGGCACAGATACTCACAATACTCACTGAGGTATCTTGAACTCGTTTAAAAGGTGCAGTCTAATTTTAAAGTCATTTCAGGGGCCCAATTCAATATTAATAACTTTGAGTTAAGTAACGCGCCATTGACACTCTATCGACACACTACAGACATTATATTGCCACTGTTGCAAATTTGGCATTCTGCAAAAACTTTCATGGCGTTTCAGTGGTGTCTCAGTAGTGTGATGTCGATAGAATGTCGATAGTGTGGCAGTACAATAGCAGGTAGACAATATGCGTGGGAACAAGCTCATCCCGAGCAGATTTGGTCAGTCACAGATGCTGCATGATCATTTTGGCTTCCACAATGCGTGGATCTACTAGGTAATGGGATCAAAGATCTGCGCTAAGACTTACAAGATATGAAAAGTAGTCTTGTCAGTAGAAGTTAAGTTTATAAAAAAGGCAAATCTATCACTCTTCCAACTGCGCGCTGTCGCTCGGGTCAACAACAGCAGAAACGTCCTGTTCACCGTTTACTCATTAACCAGAGATTTGAAAATTTTGCTGCCAATGGCAGATATTATGCCTTATTTTATAAGCTCTATTACATAATCATATCTTCTTTCATTTGGAAGATATGAATGAGCAGCTGGGGTGACGTCACTCCAGCTTACACACACGTTTTTGATCGTGGTTTCAACACTTTTTAAGTATTATCGTTCAGTTTTTTCCTTCGTTGTGCAGCTATTATGCCTTATTTTTCTGACTATAGTCCAAAACCCTAACCTCACTGGTTTGCCTGTATCGAATGAGGAAGCTGGGCCCCAAGTCTGCTATTTTTATAAATTCGTCATTCCAACACGATGCCATTGTCATTTTGCTATGGGGTGACGTCACTCCAGCTAACACACACTAAACGACTCATAATAACGAAGTTTTTGTGCCAGCTAAATTAAGACTGGGAACTTTGATTGCAGCTATTATGCCTTAAATATTAGCATAGGTAGAGTTATTCTAGATATCACATAGGAGGAAGCTGGAGTTATACACACCATCAACACGGCGCCATTTTTCTGAAATTTCTGAAACATGATCCACTGGACAAGTAATCATCGACATCGAAAACACGTGCTATCGAATTATTTTGTTGATGAATCTGAGCACTCTTCAGGCAGTTGAAGTAAACTCTGGTAGCTAAAAAGAGTGCAAATTCCGTGCCGTAAGTCCCGGTATTAAGCACGGGCCATACTGGGTGATCTTGAAAAAATATAAGAATGCCGTGTTGTTCAGTGTTTTCTTGTAAAAACCGAAGCCAAAACCAAAACTTTGTAAATCGTGCAATCACTTACCATATATAAATATAAGTATTTTATTATATTTGTCTTTAAAATCATGAAAAACAACAAATTGTAAATACATTGCTCCCTAAACTCCCTATCCACTGCCTAAATATGTCACTAAGTGACTGGATTGCCCATCTACCCACACTATGTTAGTGGATACCAGGCGCGGTCCCCTAAATCATTGGAGCTGTCGAGAGTCTTAATGATTTACTTGTCTTATTAATATAAAATTATACTTGAGCCACGGAAACCCTGCCCTGGACTGCCGACAGAAGTAAAAACTTAAAACTATGAAATTACAGTGGTTTTTTTAACGCACCTAAAATAGTTTTTTTACTTCAAAAAGCCTGTTATAAATTATAGAATCTGTGATGCAAGAGGCGAGCCCTGCTCGTACTCGTGGTTCAAAAGGCTTAGGTTAAGGCCAGATTCCAAAATCTAAACTGTAAAAAGGGTTTAAGGGAGAAATTACTTAAAGTAATTTCTCCTTCTGTATGATGGTCAAAAGATAATAGAACATATTCAAGGTGAGTAGGTGCTAAAATTTGCGACTCGCTTCGCTCACTTTTGCAACCTACAGTCTGTTGATTCTTAAGCTTTCTCCATAAGTCGACAAAGCAAGTAATT
This sequence comes from Apamea sordens, assembly GCA_945859715.1. NCBI lineage: Eukaryota > Metazoa > Arthropoda > Insecta > Lepidoptera > Noctuidae > Apamea > Apamea sordens. Next base: position 12,424,156 of record OX243996.1, on the reverse strand, counting down.
CCTACCTAGTCGGTAGTCCTTTTGGAATGGTCAAAAGAAAATCGAACCTATACGATCCGAGCTCTCGATGCCGTCGCCGATGCCACACGGGCGTTGCCAATGCATTGCGTCGGCGCTGCAACGCCTGAGCGGTGACGTCATCGCAGCGCTCGTGTAGCACTATCTGCGTCGAAATCACAGCGCTGTGATGACGCAACGCATTGACCACGCCCATGTGGCTCTAAATCGATAATGTAACTCCTATTTCTGCTTGAAAAGATAAAACAAAACCTGAACAAACCTGAGTAAAAATTTTCGAGCTCGCTTCGCTCGCTCTTCCTACATAATCTACCGTTCTAATACATACGACCGATTTGGTAGCATTATTAAATACCACCCCCCCAGTAAAAGCTGCGAGCCTACTGCCACCAACCGGGCAAAAATCCAGACTCCAGGCTGCTTCTGAGTCTGATGATGATGAAATGTCTGCGACCTAAGAATGGAGCCCAGGACCTCATTCTCAGCAGTAACGCTTGCGAACATTAGACCAACGAGAAAATGTACCTCCCTTAAAATATATACAGCTCTGCTATTTGCTCACAGGTCGGTTATTACTGGTTGCAGCTGTTGAATGCCGTAATTACAGACACAATTATAAAGCCATTGTGTCTCGCGTGGATCTACGTTCCGGCATACGAAGGGTTAAAACCGACACCGTTGCGAATGCTGTATCCACTGACTGGCATCACGCCTCCAGAAATTCGCAGGACTATATACGAGTAATAGCCAGCCGCACCGAGAGAGCGAAGCTACAGGATGATCCACACCACCCAATGCACAATTTGAATTTAGTGTCACAGAGGTTTAAAAGCCGCAAAATAAATTTTCACGGAAAGGTGTGATGCTTGGAAAGAACATAGGTACTTAAACCTCCTGATCTCTTTATTCAACCATCAGAGTATCTCTCTTTCGGCATAATTTACCGTGGCCTACTTGGAAAACTTTAAATAGACTTCGTACCAAAGTAAGCCGCAGCAAGGACAACCTCCACAAGCACACCCGTTCATGGAAGACTCAGACCTCCGCTGTGTATGCGGTGTCTCCACAAACAATGGCTCACCTCAGTCACCACATCTTGTACCGCATGCCCTGTCACATGCACACGTGAGGACCCAATGGTTGTGTCCTACCCTATTTTATGGAACTCAACGCTACCAGCCGCTGCGGCCCTCTACCAGTAAAGTTATTCCGTATTCACAACCGCTAGATTCGCTATTAAGTTAAGGTGGGTTTAGGAGCAACGTTACTAAATAATTGCTTTAATTCGTACATACATACGTAACGTGTTCCTCCTGAAACAGTCAACTTCTCCAGAGATACCCATTTTTGTGGTATAGTTGTACTACAAAGTATATACTAATTCCATGGTATTAAAATATAAATTGTAGTATAAAAATCACGATAATCTATGACTGCTCCGCCGTGTTTATAGTAATCTGTGGTAGTGTGGAGTGGCTGATTGGCAGATTGGGTGACATTTTGTTTATATCGTCATGATAGTGGTCAACGACTAATCGTGGTGTTTTTTATTAAGTCTGTGAAAATTATAATTTACTGGGTTGTTGTGGCGGCTCCAAATTAGGTAATAGGTACTCAATTAAAGCTACAGAAGATATAGAGGACTACAATATTATGAGTGAAGAAATAAAGAATAATGCCAGGCTCCTCACAGTAACTTCTGTCGGCAACTCTTGGATAGTATGCAAATCTAAATCACATCCAGGACATGTATACTATTTTAACAGTTTAACTGGGGAAGCTGCGTGGAATTTAAGTGATGCAGAGGTAATATAATTTAATTACCCACATGGTGTTCATTTTTAATTCGAATCCAATAATAACCATTTCGATGTATGGTATTTGAAAAACTAATAAAATCTTAGTAAATAATATAGGTATTATTTTAGGTAATTGAATAGAAGCACAAACGTTTTTGTTTAAAGAAACTTCATAATAATATGTACATTACAATAAAATTTCATTATAGTAATTCCATCATTTATTTTTTTATTTGCATCTGATCATTAAAATTAGAGACCAATCCTGACAATGAAGTAAATACCCATTAGTTTCTATAGTTTTACGTAGTACTAATTGGATATGAGGACAAGGAACATCTCATTTATAGAATTATCTAATAAAAAATAGAACAATGAAAATTAAAACACATCCACAAACCACACTCTCACATCCCATAAGATGACTCTGACCTAATCTCATCGCACTCCCAACCCACACTAAATTACCTCTCACAAATTTTAGTATGATTCAGGCAGACCTTACAAGGTATCACGCCTGTACTCGCAGAAGGGTTAGTGAGAGAATGGATATTTTTTTTTTACACCAAACACTTGTACACATAATTTTTAATACATTTATCTAAGTGGGTACAGGCAGTCATTGACTGTCTCGTTGGTCTAATGGTCGCAAGCATGGCCCTGGGTTCAATTCCTGGGTCAGGCAAAATGTTTCCATCTGGAACTTCGCAGTAGCAACCTGGAGTCTGGATTTGTGCCCGGTCGATGGCAATAGGCTTGCCCCCCTATTACATGGGACTTACACATAAATTATCATTGCATTTAATATTGACGGTTGAAAATACTGGTATTCAGCTGCATCCAGTTAGACTGGAAGCCGACCCCAACATAGTTTGGAAAAGGCTAGGCAGATGATGATGATGATCGACGGTTGAAAGGCTAATTGGCCTAAGCAACATTTTTTTTCAATAATGAGTTATATACATATTCGGAATCAGCAAACCTTTCTCCGTCGTTTGAGTCAGGCGCTAATTTTTTTTTCAAAAAATGTCGCTTAGACCAATTAGCCTTTCAACCGTCGATATGTATTTTGCATACCTGTGCCCAAGCCTATTTTTTTGTATTTTATCTAATTGACTTTCCTACCTGTTTATTATATATGTAAGTGGTATTTAAAAGGTTATATAATAAGTGTTTTTTTTTACAGATTGAAAAGGCAAAGCATAGAACAAAACATCTTGAGCACCTACCGGGCGCTAAACCTACAAAATGTCCAGAACCAAAAGAAAATCCACCTAGTACTCCATTAAAAAATAATTCAGAACCACCTCAGTCACTCTCTAGTGAACAATTTGTAAATAATAGGAATTCAGAACAACAATCCTCAGATTTAACTTACTCAAATATTGCAAATAACAATTCAACTTTTTGTACTCCTTTTAACCGAATAGCAAGGGTAATGCAGGCTGCCCAGATTAATAATCCTGCTTCATTAGGATCTGTATGTAATTTTAATTCATTTAATAATTCTTTAAGTACATATCAATTAAGCACTACTCCTATGGTCTATAATCCCAAGATATGGGCTGTTCCTCATACACAGCCACTTTTCATTGCACCTGGGTTAGCTACTGCAGTGAACCACAATTCAGGCCCCCTGAATGTTGCCTACAACCAAACTGTGTTACAACCAGCAACAGGACTTGTTTACAATAGTTTTGATAATCCAACACCATCTGCATTTACTACGAGTGCTACACGGGCATTTTATCCAAGGGACTTTAATCATGATCAAGGTGCCAAGCGCACCATAAATAAAAAAATTGGATTCGCAAATAAAAATGATTTAAGGCAAAAGTTAACATTTAAGAAAAGATTTAATATGAAATCTAGTATCCCAGGAGGTATTTATTTTCTTTTTATTATAGCCTTAATAACATAATGCTAATAATGATTGTTATTTTAATGATACTACTTATTTTTAGGATCTGTTTTTTCAAGAAAAGCCAATACAGCTGCTCCCATTGCTAATAAAGTTGAAGGAATTCATTCTAATGACTTGAGTACTGAAATGGTATGTAAGAGAATAGCAATTTACTGTTGGATAACATAATAATTTTTGACACAACTATTTATTTTTCAGGACAGCAGATGTCTAGAAACACAACTGCATGAAACACCCTCTAAGATTGATGTGGGGCCCTTAAAAAGTCTGGGCCCCTCTGATTCCAATTCAGATGCTTGGTTTATTGTTGTTGATCTGGAAGTACTGCTACATGAATTTAAATTTTTGACTACATTAACAGATTCAGGTAAATAAATAGAAAAACTTAGTAGTAAAGGTTGTCAAACATAACACGAAAAAAAATAAGTAGCTATTCCATACATACTGGGCAGTTGGGGAAATCTGAATCCACAAGAGACGCGGGGAAACTGTCTTAAGAAATATTAGCTTTGTTTAATTTTAAAAAAATTGGCGTACCTACACCAATTTTTTTTAAATTAAAAAAGCTTGACCTTGACCAAAAAAAATAAGTCTTGTACCTACATTTATTTTTTTTGGTCAAGGTCGAGTTGTGCATAGTGACTAAAATAAGCGACTTGTTTTTAATGCCGTTCGCCTCTTCATGTAAGTATCGTATCATTTTTAACCGACTTCTAAAAAAGGAGGTTCTCAATTCGGATGTTTGTATTTTTTTAATTTTTTTTTATGTTTGTTCGCGCATAACTCCGTCGCTTGCCACCCGATTTGAAAAATTATTTTTTTGTTGGAAAGGGTATACTATCCCAAATGGTCCCATAGAATTCATCAAAAACGGGTCAGTAGTTTGGTTTTTAAACCAAAATTACTGGTAAAAATTACAACTTAAAAGTGAAAAATAAAAACTTTTTTGCAAAAAAAAAATCAACCGACTTCCAAAAATGACTACAAAGTAAAAAATAACTATAATTTCGAAGTCGGTGGCAAACAACGAAGATGTGAACCCAACGACACCGACTTCCGAAATTAAAGTTATTTTTTACTTTGTAGTCATTTTTGGAAGTCGGTTGATATTTATCGGAAGAAAAATCTGGACAGCAGAAGTGGGTCAAATTTTATAAAATAATTTAGGCACCTGCTTATTGGTAAGTACCTCCTAAAACGAATGCATCAATAAATAATGTTCAATATAGCTTCCATTTTGCTTTAATTTAAGAATACGTCTAGTGGCTTTAAACAAAAACAAGTGACAATTATTTTATCAAAAACAGTGCTCATGGATGTATGGAATCCCGTACCATGCTGCATCAAAGTCAAACTTTATTTTTTATAGACTACTCTTAGCATTTTAACTCCTACAAAAGTTCTTTTTGTAAACAAAACCCGGGTTTCAGACATTTTCATAAAAATCGAAAAACTAGGTACTTTATTTTGTTTGACATATTATACACGAACGGCCATTATTGCCCTAAAAAAATGATAATTGTTTAAATAAAAATTATATTCTATTTTATTCTAGTTATTTTTAATTATTGTAGAATAGGCAAAGTATAATTTTTTTTTCATGTTTTTTGAAAGACGTGATCATGACACTTTCAAAATTCAAGGTTATTATAATCACATCATTTGAAAAACGGAACGTCATGTAAAGGGAATGAAATCATATCAATTACTTTTTTACTTTAAATTAAATTCCCTGTTCAAAAATCAAATCCCCGACGCGTAATGTCGTAAAAAATTATGAAAATAATTACTATAATATTTTGATCTTGATGCAGACTTTTTGGTACGAGTTTTGGTCATTGTCCTTTGACCAACTTCTGTTGTCCAGATTTTCTCTTCTGATCATTAGTGATCGATGCTTCTGATACAAACAAATGATCTTTACATGAAAAAGAACAGAATGTTTTTCATTTTTATGGGCAACTCTCATACGACCAAAATTTTTTTAATGACAAAATGATCTAGCTTTTCAAAAGACAGTTATTCCGTATCATGGATTCGGATTTCCTCCTTCTGTTTCAGTTAAAAAAAAACACTCGGTATAATGAGAGCAGTTGTAGCCCAGGGACCCTGTCTTACGTTTCGCAGGTCGTGGGTTCAAACCGAGGCATGCACTTTACTTTGAATAATTTATTCCATCACCGCTGCTCTCAAAACGGTGAAGGAAAACATGAGGAAATCGGAATGTCCTACAACTACCATTAATCCGCACTGGGTCCGACTGGTGCACTACGGTCCAGTCTCTCGTACAGAGAGAAGGCATGTGATTCGCCAGTGGAAATGTTGTAGGCTGATTATGCTTATAGTATTATATTTATACTAACTTCTGCCCTCGACTTCGTCCGCATGAAATTTCGGCCCCTCGGCTACTACTTCGTTTTCGCTTAGTGGTCTTTTTCATTTTGCTCGGTTCCAAAGGGTCGTAGCGTGATGTTAGATAGCCTATAACCTTCCTCAGGAATTGGGATATCAAATGCAATAAGAATTTTTTTGATCTGACTTGTAGTTCCGGAGATAACCCCCTACATACATACAAACAAACAAATTTTACCTCTATAATATTAGTATAGATTAACACTAGCTCCTCGCTCGCGATGTCGTCCTCGTGGAAATCGTACTTTCCCCTTGGAACTTCAACACCCTCTCCACCCTATTTAAAGGGTAGTTTTTGGAAAATTAATCTTTACGATATTTATTACTACCACTAGATAAGTATGTGTGCCAAGTTTCTAAACAGAAGAAATAAGATTCATACAAACCGTATTCCCCCTTTTCACCTTAATCGTTTTATAAACTCCCATTATTTGACCCTAAGATAAGGTATAGCAATTTTCGAATAAATAGAAACAAGCAGTAAAACACGCCCCTAAAAACTTGATTACTTACCCCTTTTCACACAGTTAAAGCACGTCATTCTTAATTTTTTTTGCCAAGATCATTATTACCAAGTTTCAAAATAATTTGGACCGCGCGTTAAGATTCTTCTTTATAAACTTTAACACCCCTTAGACTCCATTTGGGGGAGTGTTGAAAGATTAATAATGTCAAAGGTTATTATTTATTACATACTGGTAAGTACATACATACTGGTTCCAAGTCTCCAGTAACCCAAGGAATACAATTTTTCACAAACGAATTTAGAATAGAATTAGAATTTCAATCATTTCTTAGTGATAGGTATTGAAATAAGAAAATTTCTGGTAAGCATTTAAATAGAATCCATTTAAAATTCTAAATTTTATAAATAAATTGTTACAGATGAAAAATGCTACCTTATGGTTCCAAAGCGGGTCATGGATGAACTTAAAAGTTATGTTACTAGCACGGAAAATATTCAAGCGAAACGTATTCTACGATTTTTATCCCAACAGATTGAGATTGGTCATGCATATATGGGTAAGATATTATATTTATGACTATTTCATGATAATGTCAATCAATAGGGTTATATGAATTTAGAGAGTTGTATTGGTGACTTTAGTAATTATAATTCTGCAAATACGTACTTGTTACGGATTGTTATTGATTAACCCCCAAAAGTTAAAAATTTAACCCCCACACGACAACTAACTAAGGTATAAAAGAGGCATCGATATTTTATATGTTCAGACGCCAGCACATCAAGCTACTACAATCTGTCAAAGGAGAATATTAGAACAATTATTAAAAAGGAACAATTTAAAAGGAGTCTCCATGATCTGTTAGTACGCAAGTGCTACTACTCTGTAAAAGACTTCCTATTAGACAAATCTCTGCTCCGATACAATCCCACACAGTCATGATGCGTTCAGTGGCCTATTGACATACCTACTTTTATCCGTTTGTGTAATTCTAGTCACTCATTGAATTGAATTTTATTTATACTTTTATTGGAAATAATGTAATTTAATCTATTTGACTCAGTGGCCTAAAGATCTTAAATCGTTTTTGTATAATTTTATTATTTGTTGAATTTTATGTTAATTTTTATTTTATTTAATGTTTTATTAGCAATTATGTAATTTTATTTAATCAACTTGACTATTGTATGCCCTATGGGCGGGACATAGCTGTTCACATTTTTTTCTTTATCTATTTAACACCTGTACCGTGTACCTACCTGTGATCCACAAAAAAGATTATGAATTGAATTGAATTGAATAGAATGCCAAGGTTTCCTACAAGACTCGGCCAGAACCGACAAAAGATGATCTATATTTCTTAAAAAAGGAAAATTATTATAGAATTTGATAGTAGAATTAGTTTTCTATTAGAAGTACACCAAAAAAAGTTATAGCTCTTTAAAGTTGACCACATAATAATAGGGGTTAAAGTATGAAATTGCCGATTTGTACTGAAAAATTGAAATTCGTTTTTTTTTTTTAATTTAATATATTTATTTAATCAAAATAATTACCATTATTATCTATACATTGCTGCCATCTAATAGGAAGGTCATTTATGCCTTTGTGATAGACCTCCCGTGATCTAGACGACAAACTGGGTGAAAGCATTTTGTACTGCCTCCTGACAAAAAAAAACTTTTTATCACGTAGAAAATTGTCCAAATCACGAAAAAAATGGTTGGAGCAAGGTATGGTGAATACGGAGGGTAACGAATGGTTTCTAATTGCAGTTCGTGTAGAGTTAAAACGGTTTCTAGTGCTGTTTGAGGTCTCGCGTTATCATGGAGCAATAATGGTGAAGATCGATTCATGAGTCGGGGCTGTTTCACTGCTAGTTTTGTTTATCCATTTATTTCAGGCAACAAGGGCCAAGGGTATTGCTATCATTGTTCGGAGTTCGGCACAGTAGACATCTGTCGTTATTGCTTGACTAGATCGGAGAAAGCTATAGTGAATAACAACATGCTGAGACCACCAAACAGTTACACTTACCTTTTTATTGGTAAGCTTTGCTTTAGGAGAATGAGTCAATATTGTTGGTAAGGTAACGTTAAACCATGCCGCTAATTCCTGAGTAGTTTGGCTCGGATCGGCTTCCACCATCTCTTTCAATTCATTGTTATTCACCTGTGTGGGCGGTCTTCCACGTGGTTCGTTCTTCAAATCAAAGTTTCCATCACAAAAGCGTTTAAACCAAAATCGCACGGTGCGTTCATTAGCAGTCCCCTCTCCAAACGCAACATTGATATTGCGAGCTGTTTCTGCCGCGTTAGTTCCGCGTCGGAACTCATATTCAAAAATAACTCGAATTTTCGAAGTATCCATCTTTCTTGTGTAAGCTGAATAAAAAAAACAACTGAAAGTCGATAATCGAATGTTGCACATTTTTTAAAAGAAGAACTTTATAGGTACCATGTGAAAAAGTTTCACTCAAAAATCTCCAAATAACCAAACCATGAAGGTTCTATGTCAATTCGAAGTACCTAATAAAATAAAACGGCAATTTCATACTTTAACCCCTATTACTTCTGATTTTAACAATAACATGAAAAGAACGGGTCAGCGAGTAATAAAGTTTCAGGTTCAGTTTCAACAGCCAAGGTAGTCGTAAGTGGTAGAAAAATCGGAGTCCAATAACACAGCAATAAACAAAATAAATCTCGAAAAAACTACTCTACTCCTACCCTACTTGTACCCTACTCCTAACCTACTCCTACCCTACTCCTACCCAGAAACCACCCAGGAACCCGTTGAAATATATACACACAAAATTTCATCCAAATCGGCCCAGCCGTTCTCGAGTTATAAAATTACAACGAAAAGTGGCATTGATTTATATATATAGGTATAGATATTTAAAAATATATACTTATATACTAATATATACTTATGTAATTATAATAAATTCACTTATGTAGCTTCATATTGATATTACTGTAATCGATTTGCAAGTGTAATTTCGTATCGATATTATTTTATTTTGGCATTGGCAACATTTCTAATTGAAATTGTAGCTATGAAATGTGTTGATAAATTGAATAACTATTTAAAATTACTTTTCAACGGTGTGCTTCTATAGATTTTATTTATATTGTATAATTCTTACTGTTTTATAGCATGAATTATCATAAGGGACGGCGCTCACTGCCGGCATGGCACGGCAGATTGTGCTGCGGCATCCCGCGACGTTCCGTGGCATGCCGTGGCATTCTGCTGAAAGCCCAGCCACTCTGGCTTCAATCAGTTTTGCTCCGCGCGGATTCGAAGTTGGTTGTGTCGTTATGGTTGACTGGGATTTAGTATTAATAGCACTTCTAGCTGAAGATGAAGAGAGACAAATGAGTCTCGGTCCATACGTCTCGCGAGATGCAATGGCGTGCAGCGGCAACCCGTGGAATGAAACGGCATGACTCGTCATGCCGCAGCATCCCGCGGCATGCGGGGGCGCGTCGCGTCATGCCGCGGTGCGTCGCGGCATCTTGGTATCGAAATAAAGTAACATGAACTCTAAACTCATTGAAATAAGATTCAAAATAACTTGATTAGTAATAAAATCCTTTGACATGCCATGCCATGCCGTACCGGCAGTGAGCGCCGGCCCTTACTATAGAATGTCTGTCGGACGCTACCACGATTCGAGCCGATAGTTGGCTTTGTCCTTTCTTTAATAGATTTTCAACTTTATCGCTAAAGCATTAAGGTTCAAGGTTGATTGGGAAAATTTGACAGTTTCTGGTAGCTTGACCTGCTGGAGTCTGTACATACATAGTTAATGCGCATATCAACGTATTCGCACATTAGCGATAACATCATATTACCTATATAGAAATATATACTTTAACCTTTCAGCGGACGAGCCATCTAAAGTGGAAGGTGACAGTATGGCAGAGGCGATATATACAACTTGCATAGAACTATTATCAATCAACTATCATTTGGTGAGTTAGAATATTATCGCTTTTAGTTTATACTATAACTAGCCTGCCCCGGTTCCGCTACCGAGTTCGGGACGTGCCATCGTGCCTTTAGGGTTTAAAACACTGAACAAGAATTTTATAATGCTATGTATATTTAAGTTGCCTATTTACGTCATTCACGGACGGAGATAAGTGACTACTGAAACAAAAAGAAATAGCTTAATAAAAATATTATTTGTTTTAGATTCTTCTTACTAACGATAGTGAGTTATTGACTAAAGGTTCCACAAATATAAATATGTTTAGTGTAGATGACATTAAAAACTTTTTAATGGAAGTCCCAAATAAACAATTGGTATCATCTGGTCCTAAGAAGCTGTTTATGTCAAATGAACTCATTAATAAAATCAAAATTACTGTGCCAAATGATGCCCCACAAAATATAGACTCAACTACTCCTGTAAGCGATATTCAAAGTGATGACCACATTGATAATATTCGTATTACACCATCTAAACAAAATAATACTCCAGATAAAACAGAACAATCGATAATATTCAAACATACAGTAGATGCTGGTATTCAAACTGATTTAGAAGACATCAATGCAAGCATCAGTATGACGAATCTGGTAGAAAAAGAACTAAATGCAGATTCAAACCTTCCTCCTCAAAGGCCTCCTGTGTCTTTAGTATCGAATAATCCCGATAAAAAGAGAGAAATAAAGCTGAAGCGCAGTACATCGCATCAGCCACCAGTAAGTTTCGAAAGTGAAAAGAAGCAATTTAAATGGCGTCGAAGAACCTTTACATCTCTTCAAGCCAATGAAGAAATTCCATGTCATAATGACGAAACCTTGAATAAGAAAAACGTAGAATCTCTACAAACTAATACATTAAATAATGAGATATCCAAACTTTCAGACAAAACATTGAATAATAATGTTACATTAGGACGTATTGAAAATAAAATCTTAGATGATAGTTTCGAAAGTAGGGAGTCAAGTATTTACGCTGAACCAGAAAATTCCACAACCAAAGAAAACGTTACCATTGAGGAAACTTCCACATCCGGCATAATATCTAATACTGAAAGCAATGTTGATGCTGAAAGCACTTACAGCAACTTGAATAAACCGATTAATCAACAGTTGGTTTGCAATGGACAATCCAATAAAGCCATGTATGAAGTTGACAGTATTACCATGGAACAGTATTTAAAAACGAAATGCGACGAATGGATTTCAAGATTTATCCAGATAATGGAAGAGGTTTTGACTCAGGTGTTACAACAAGCCCCACCGTTTACACATAAGGATATGCCGCCCCCTTGGACATTACATGAGGCAGCGCAATGCGTTGCTGTGAAATTCGGTGGTCATAAAAGTATTATGACAGCAGCTAATAAATTATCAAACATACTCTTCCAAGTTAGTGACGCTAAAGGTAAGGATTTTTTTCTACATAATCAGCCTTTAATGTTCCCAATGCTGGGGCACAGGCTTCTCTTCGAGAGGAGTGGGCTGTAATCTACTACGCGGGCCCGGTGCGTGTTGGTAGATGTCACATGTCTTCGATGTTGTTTTGGTTCTAGGACATGCCGGTTTCCTCACGATGTTTTCCTTCTATACGAGTTCAATGTAATTGCCGATATCTTTTTAAACTTACAATTTAATTTACAGGTCAAATAGCTATGAACATCCAACCTTATCAATATATGAAAATGTATAGTTACGGCGTACATTTGCTTACTGCAATAATGGTAAGTTTACAAATGTAGTGGTAGTTTTCAGTTTATCTATATTTTTTAAGTTTAAAATAAAAGTAAGATTTAAATGTAGTCAGGGAAATTAATTGTTAAACTTTAATACCAACTTAAATTGTACGTATATTTAAATGACAACTGGCATTCGTTGACAGATGTATGAAATGGCTATAACGCAGCAAATTGACGAAGAGTGTCCTTTGGCTTATCAATTAATTTCCCTTATTAGACATGGGTAAACAACAAGATTTTTATACTTTTTATATTTTTTTTGGTACTTGGGACTGATTTTTCCGACGTCAGGTATCTTTTTCCGTAGAACAAAATTAACTGCTTTTGTATAGAAAAGCGCAAGAATTCAAAATTATATTCTTTGGAGAAAGATAACTGACTGACTAATCTGCCTTTGGAAAAATCAGCCCTTGAATGTATTCTATATTCTTAGGTGACAGCCAGTTGTGAAGATATAGAAATCGCACTGGAATCATTAAATAAACTATTACGTGATATAAAAAATCCGAACATGGACAGCAGTGCCAACGATGTTTTTAGCGAGAATAAACTCAACAATATATCAAACAATGATGGCGATTCAGGTAAACTACTACAACGTACTTTGCATCTATAAGTAAGAGAATCCCGATAAGTCTCGCCCTCGCTTAACATAATTTTAATTTAGAACTTACACAAACAACTGAATGTGGTATGCAGATTTTCACACGGTTAGTTAATCTGACGGAAAGCCAGTTGGTTGGTTTCTTGTTTGCGTGCTATAGAAAAAAGGGTAAATGATCCATAGCTAAAGGAGATGGATTTTTTCCCATACAAGCTTGGCTCAGAAATAGACACAAATAAAACAAAATGTATTATGAAGCAATAACAGTGTTTCAAAGCCCTGTATATTTTTATTCGACTTCCCAAATCTAATGACTTCAAAACTGTAAAAAAAAAACCTGTCGATCGTGGACTAATCCACTGTCATTCAACAGATTGAATTTCACTCAAATCTGACGACTGTATCCCAAATGATTCATTTGCTATGTCCCGGTATACCGGGACATAGCAAATGAATCATTTGGGGTACAGTTCCTGGTTCCTGGTTCAGGCAAAATCATACTAGCCCGAGATGCGAGTTATGTATGGGTATTGTTATTGTAGCCGAGGTAAACTGCAATGCGAAGATCCATCGTCCAAGAAAGGCGAAGTCATTTAGAAATGCAAAAAAAGATAACCTTGAGTGAGAAAGACAATCTTGGTGCTGCTATTCATGTAAACTGAACAAAAAGAATGCGTGCACCGTCAGTACAGTTCAATTCAATTAATCTTTATATTATCATCCGCTAGCTTCTGCCCGCGGCTTCGCCCGCGTGGATCTCAGAAAGGATAAGAAGTATGTCCTTCCCCTGGATGCCATCTATCTCTTAAGCATCTGCTGGCAGGCAATTTTATCTAAATCCATTCAGTGGTTTAGGCTTTACTCTTAAAATTTCGAAGATGTATGTTTACAATCTTTATCATTTATTTATTTAATTCGGGTTAATTTTAAAGGTTACAGATCAAATGAATAAGATTTTTAAAATAAACCTTGTCGTCCCCTTTTACCACGACAGGCTTTGTTTTTAAAAAAGCGTTTAATACGTTCCCATTGTATGACTTAAAGATTATTTACATATACCCATTTTCGAGTTAATGGAAGCAAGCAGTAAAATCCAGCCCTTAAACTTTATTACCCTTTTCCACTCCGGTAAGAGACGATTTTTGAAAAACCCTTAAAACATGTGTGTTCCTCTGTGGCCGGACCACATTTTAGTACTCAGATGCTATAGTTCGAAATAATACCTACCTAAAGTCTACTTTCATCGGAATATATATATATTTTTAGTACCTCAATAGATATCTTTTTAATTAACAATTTATGTGGTCCGGCCGCCAGGCAGTGCTCTCTGGCCGCGCCACCTCAAATTAAATAGAGTATAATGAACTATTAATAAATCAATATCTCGAAAAAAACTACCTAAAGAGTACCTTGCATACGACAAATATGATCCAATTAACTCCTTTAGTTGAGGAGTTATTGGTCGTAGGGTGTGGTCCGGCTGGAAGGTATACTCTGCAGCAAGTCAATTTTGCAATATTTAATATTAACTATCCATAAATCAATTTATATAATAGTACCTTTTCTCTACTCTTCGTTGATACTTTTTTCCCCTCAAGAAACTATTCATTTTAATTAATTAATCTTTAAAGTATGTGGCGCGGCTAGGAAGGATTACTTTCAGCAAATATAACGAAATATGCTTTATTTTTTTATGCCAACGAAAACTGCATAATAAGTACTTTATAAAAAGACCTGGACTTCATCTATAAACTTTTATTTTTATTATCAACAATGATTTTGAAAAAGGTGCACTTTTTGGTTTTTGTTTACCTATCTACCTAAGAATAAGTAGTTAATTTGACGAAGTGAAAATTTTGGTTTTAAATAAACAAAAAGTATAAGAAGTTCGTGCCGATACGAGAACATACATAACGTGGGTATTACGAATATGTAAGGGACGTAGCAGGTGGCATTTTGTAGGACCTGCAAATAATACATACTCACGCCTTTTCCCCAAGAGGGTAGCTCTTGGGGAAAAGGCGTGAGTATGTATTATTTTGACAAAACAATCAAAAATGTCTTGATGATCATAAATTGTATGACAAATATGTATTACATTTGTTCTAGAAAAATTGTACTAAAAGATCGGCACGAAGTTCATAAGAATAAATCGTAGTAAAAAAATAGCGATTATGAAAATATATTTGTTATTCGTATTTTTAAACCAAAATTTTCACTTACTTTCTTCAAATTAACTACCTATTCTTAGGTAGATAGGTAAACAAAAACCAAAATGTGCACCGTTTTCAAAAACATTGTTGGTAATAAAAATAAAAGTTTATAGATGAAGTCCAGGTCTTTTTTTAGAGTACTTAGCAGTTTTCGTTGGCATAAAAAAATAAAGCATATTTCGTTATATTTGCTGAAAGTAATCCTCCCTAGCCGCGCCACATACTTTAAAGATTAATTAATCAAAATGAATAGTTTCTTGAGAGAAAAAAGTATCAACGAAGAGTAGAGAAAAGGTACTATTATATAAATAAATTGATTTATGGATAGTTAGTTAAATATTGCAAAATTGACTTGCTGCAGAGTATACCTTCCAGCCGGACCACACCCTACGACCAATAACTCCTTAACTAAAGGAGTTAATTGGACCATATTTGTCGTATGCAAGGTACTCTTTAGGTAGTTTTTTTCGAGATATTGATTTATTAATAGTTCATTTTACTCTATTTAATTTGAGGTGGCGCGGCCAGAGAGCACTGCCTGGCGGCCGGACCACATAAATTGTTAATTAAAAAGATATCTCTTGAGGTACTAAAAATATATATATATTCCGATAAAAGTAGACTTTAGGTAGGTATTATTTCGAACTATAATACTAAAATGTGCATCTGAGTACTAAAATGTGGTCCGGCCACAGAGGAACACACTTAAAACATTCTTTTTGTTTTAAGTATTAGTTTCGAGTTAATCCGTCCGAGCGGTTTAATATTTTTTCTTACCTATTAACTTTTTCACCCCCTGAAGTCCCTTTGAGGATTTTTTTTAAGCTAAAAGTGATCATATGTATTAATTACCGAGGCAAATATTGCCAAATATCAAGTTTATTAACCATAGGAAAAATATTTTTCATATTAACTGTGTCCCGTCTTTTCACCCCACTGGCGTAGAAAACAAAAACAAAATATTGGGATGTTTCCATAATTTGACTCAAAGATGATGTATGACCAATTTTTGAGATAATCAAGCCACGTAGTAAAATACTCCACTTAAAAAATTAATCACCCCTTTTTGCCCCGTCAGCGGTCGATTTTCGAAAGACCCAAAAACTTATCATCGTATCTTTTCTGTCAAAAGTATTAATACTGATTTAATGACTGAGTTAATCGGATCGCGCATTCAAATTCTTCCACAAAAACTAACTCCCTTAAAACCCCCTTTTTGGAATAACTTATAATGATAAACTTTATTACTTACTTAGGCAAGTATTCATGCCAAGTTTCAAGTTTATTAACTGAATGAATGAGATTTTTCTTATAAACTGTATCCCCGCTTTTCATCCCTTCAGGGGATGAAAAGGGTTTAAGTGTGAAAATGTAACATACAGTTTCAATTTCAAATCCTCCCCTAAAAATCGAATTACCCCTTTTTGCCCCGTCAGGGGCACTCAGGGGTCAATTTTCGACAACTTTACATACTTATTATTAATTATTTTCTGTCAAAAGTATTAATACTGAGTTTCGTGTTGATTGGACCGCGCATTCAATTACTTCCACAAAACTTCAACACGCCTATATCCCCCTTTGAGGGGTAGTTTTGAAAAACTTATAATAATAAACTTTATTATGTACTTACTTAGGCGAGTGTTCTTGCCAAGTTTCAAGTTTATTAACTAAATGAATAAAGATTTTTCATATAAACTGTATCCCCGCTTTTCATCCCCACAGGGGTGGAATTTTGAAAAATCGTTTTGGGTGTATTCATAACTTGACTCAAAGATTATTTATACACATTTTCGAGTTAATCAAGCCATGCAGTAAAATCCTCCCCTGTAAAATTGACTACCCCTTTTCAGCCCGTCAGAGGTAATTTTCGAAAAACCCTGATACACATTATTATTTACTTTCGATCCTAGGTATAAATACTGAGTTTCGAGTTATTCGGACCGCGCGCTAAAATTCTTCCATACAAACTTTGAAACCCCCACCACTTTTTAGAGAAAAAAAACAAAACATAAAATGGCAAACTTCATAATTTACTTAGAATTAGTATTGGTGCCAAGTTTCAATTTTATTAACTCAAGGAATAAAAATTTTCATACAATCGAAATTCCACCCCCCATTTCACCCTCTTAGGGGTGGAATTTCGAAAAACCCTTTCTTAGTGGATACCTACTCTTTACGAACCAACCACCTTCCAAATTTTATGTCTCTAGGACCAGCGGTTTAGGCTGTGCGTTGATATATCAGTCAGTCAGTCAGGATTTTGAATTTTATATAATAGATAATGGTGCACATCCGTACAGGTGAAAAGTATAAATCAATATAATTAATTATGGACCCTGTCGGGCCCTATCCGGGCCTATTTTATTCTGTTCGCCTATCGACTAACTGACGCGCCTTTCTAATTCGTATGAGCCGCGCAGCCACAGCGCTGCTGTCGCGCGGTTGTTTGCAGCCCATGAACCTATACAACTTTGCAGATGTGCCGGATAACAGTGACGAGACTTCATTACGTGAACAAGAAATATTATCTGAGCGCAGTCACACGAAAGAAGTACCTAAAGATAAAAAAAGTATATCTTCCGAAGTAAGTACCTACTATAAATGAGTGATCTTAAACAGATAACATAATAACATCATGACAAAACATCACGCCTGTAATGGGTAGGCAGAGGTCGTATCTATTATAGGCCGACTTTTTCGTTGATGACAGTCCCATGGACTGTCTGAAAAAGGGTGAAGTAGGACTCGGGTATAACCAACTGACGCGAATCTGACCAATCTTATCGTCCCCGTCCGTTCCACCGAGTCATCTCGCTATTTCCAATTTTTTCAGTATTTTGAGTTAAAAAAATTGTTATAGGTAATTAAAAGTATTGCATCCAACTTTTCTTTCTGATTGTTAATTTTTATTTTATTTTAGGAGGAGTTACAGAAGCCCGTTACATTTATTCGGAATATTGATATACCAATTTCATTCTTTAAAAGTTTGGACCGTCAAAGAATCTCGCAAGTACAATCTCGTGAAGAACAAAATTTAACTCATTCACAAATAAGAGAAGGAGACAACCCTCAAAATACTAATGAGAACGCTGAAGAAGGAACTGACAGCGATGTACCACCTTACGAACCAACTATTATAAGGAAATTCAGTAAATTTCCAAAGTTAGAAGAAAAAATAAAATCCAATTACGACTTAAAAGTTTTTGAAAATCAAAATTTTGATTTAGATTACAATGAGAGCTATGATGAACATATAACAGAAGATTACTATTCGGACGATGAGAACTACAACGAGCAGAGTCTTGATGCGAATGACAACCAAACTGTTAAGGGAGCAGATACAAATGAAGCCTACGAATCTGAGGAAGCAGATACAAATGAAGCCTACGAACCTATAAGTCTGAAAGATGGTTCACTTTTAAGTGACGAAAATAGTAAAAAGTTTAAATACATGATGTGTATGCTTTTACGAGAAATAAGAAACGCTCTAAACCAAGTACGAGTTTTATGGTAAGTAAATTTGACATATTTTCGTATAAAGTATACATGTTTAAAAGAGTTTAGGAATTAATTTGGTATATTTATTTTAATAGCGACCAGTGTTACAAAGAATTGAAGAATCCAGAGGAATCGACCGAGCTGAAATATCAACTAGGAAAAAAGGCTGAAAGAGCTCATTTGCATACCATCCGGTTATGTAGATCGTTAGAAAGGTAAATTTAACAACATTTACCTACTATTATTTCAGCTACTATTGAACTTGTTTCATAGAACATTACCCATAAAATCGGTATTCTTTGACCGTGTAACTGCCGTAGGTATTGTCCTACTGCTAGGCAAAGGCTACGTGTCTCTCGATCTCGAGATACTAAAGACCAGTTTATTAAATAGTATAGTATGGGATCCGAAGTAATATCATCCTTCACCCATCTGTTTACTGAATGAAAATGTTTTTTTATTAAAAACTTATAATTTGTTTACAAAGACAACGTGCCGCTACAATGGCGACTTTAATTTAACACACGTATAGGGTCTTAAGTCGTAAGCGGTCAGTAGTCATAAAAAAAATTAACAACATAAAATAACTCTTTAATTTGAAAACTATCAGCTGTGCCGCTCGCCGACATATGGGGCTCTCTCTTTCCTTAAATTCGCCCACTCTTTAAACGTTATTCGTTTTAATTTCGTAGATGCGATATTATGATCCGTGACCCCAGTAAATGACCCTTGCGCTACAGTTCTTTAAGTACAGAACATTGTAAATAAATAATAATGTTTAATGAAATTAAAATATGTTCATAAAACGTGTGTGTTAACCCTGGCAAAATGTTGTGCATTTGAGAGGTGAGACCATAACAAATAATTATTGTATCATGAGGAGCAATTTGTTTACTAATAGCAATATTTGTGTGAATTGTAGTTTTAAAGTTATTTGGGAAAAACACATTTTACTGGAGTAACGTTTGAAACATTACCCAGGCAAAATCGATTTTAAAAATTCGTTCAGCCCGGAACCAAATACATTAATAGATAGCTTTTGTTGCGTAGTAAATGTTAGTAAACAAATTGCTCCTCTTGATACATTAATTATTTGTTATGGTCGCACCTCTCAAATGTACATTTTTCCAGGGTAATGCACACTCGTAAAACGAAAACTCGAAACCGTATAAGTGTGTTAAATTAATGTCGCTATTAAAGTGGCACGCTGTATATGTCTGTACGATATCTCCTTTATCATTCTATTATTATTAATTTTTATCAAAAAAATATATTAATTTATGTTTAGTATGCTGGACCATGAGACGAACAACCCTACTCAAAGTATGTCTGATTTATTGGAGCAGGCTGATATTAACATCCGTCATGTGGACACTAGTCTGCTCTTCGAATACAGGTGAGCATTTCAATAAGATAAAAACACAAAAAGCAAAAGGTACGGAATTTAAAAAAAAAAAAAAACGAAACTATAAATCCATTTTTAGAATTCTATACTAAATTGGTAAACTTTTCCTATCAATGTACGGAACTGTCGGTGGGCGAAGAACCCGCTGGTGGCCGGTTTTAAGTTGCCAATTGATAGTTCTCGTTTATGATCTCCATAATAAGATAAAATGTTCATACTTGTTTCAGAATTACTGTCGCAAAGTGCAAGGCTCACGCTGACGAATTTCTAAGCTCGATACAAAATATAATTTCTGATATTAAAAGGTAAATTATAAAGGAAAGAGCAAGCCTTTACGCATTATCATCTTATAACTTTTATTGGTCATTTTCCTGTTATTGTTATGGATAATAAAGGCAAAAGTGCTGCTTCATATTAGGCATTCCACTGCATGTGTATGAAATAAAGATCAGATGTAATTTGATAACACTACATTATTAAAATAACAGATTCTTCATGGGTGTAGGCAAGACTGCACCACGCGAAGCAAATGTTTCATAATTTTTTTGTATTATTTCAACAACCTTTCATGTTTGTTCTGTAATTTTACATATTAACTTCATAGTTATTTTAAAATTGTGTTCTGAGCTCCATTTTGAATGTTGAATGGAAAATGTAATTAAGTAGTAGGTAGGTTTACAATAAAACTATTTTAAAACATAAATTGTTATTTCTTTTACTTAACATAATAAAACATGATGTATGTAAAGTCGACCTCGTAATTGCTTTAACACCCTAAGGTTGAATGACCACGTCATAAAAAGTAGAGGTCTATTTGGCTTTTAGAGAGCCAAGAATTTTCCCCATATTTCGGCTGCAGCTGCTGCTTGGCTAATGGCTATCTAGTGCGCGGGAGCACATACAAGTAAAATTAACTTAAAACGTGCAGTCGTAAAACAAACGAGCACAAGGTCACAAGCCAGTATTTACTATGTCTGTTAGTAGAATATAATTATGCTCTTATTTCTAAAAAGAAAATACTTGTATCTATGGAAGAAATTTCCCCTCCATCATCGCCGTAGCACAGTATCTTGGGAATTGTACTATTTGCAGCAAAAAATCTGTGACACCCTGCAATAAAAAATAATGTAGTCTAGATGTCATACTAATATTATAAAATATGTGAAAGTGGCTTTTTGAACGGATTTGGATGAAAAGCCAATGGCCAAAATGTATGGAGCAGTGTTGCCCTTTTTTGTCTTGGCGGCCGATAAAAAAACTCATAATTAGTTGCAATGTTATTATGGGATCTAACGAAAAATTGCAATTCGGGAAATCATACAAATCTGCACCCTAATTGCGTAACACACGATCAATCGGAATCGGTTTCATTTTTTCAGTTCAACAACATTCATTGCGTTATTTATGTGTTGAGCAGACAAATTTTTCGAACTTATGAAGCAATGGATTAGCAATTTGCTTCAAAATGATTCAGATTCTGATTGATCGTGTGTTACGCAATTAGGGTGTTGTTCTAACTGAGTTATATGACTGGAAGAGTGAATTTTTAAAAGGCCTTATTTCCTAGTCCATCCGATTGGAGATCGCCGAAATCGTGTGATACTCACTTAGTGACACAGTGATGGATTCAAAAATCGTGTATGTTGGTAAATTGTACATACCATTTCGGTATAATTACCTACTGTACGATACGTCATACGTGTAATTAAAAAGAATACCTTGACGAATAATGGAATCTAATAGAGTATAGAGGTATAGGAACAGGATGTAAAGTCCACTCATCCTCTATAGAAAAGGGAGGATCCTCCGACCAGACGGGTGTTGTGTCTGGCGGGCAATGGGAAAAGCCAGTCTTGGTGGCAGGCGTTAAAGTCACTCAGAGCGACGAGCTGCGCATCAGGGTGCCGATGCAGAGCATTATCAGCGGCCTCCACTAAGGTGGTCAAACAGTCGAGTCGTCTCCTGGTCACCGCTGTGCGATCGGTAGACACAGGTATAGACAATTTTATCCATACCAGCGTCCCCCAACAGCCATAAGGAGGAGAAGTTAGGGTCTTCAAGGTGACGGAGTACGCTGGCAGCAGATGTCATTGCGGACGTACACACAGACCCGCTGCAGGAAATGGTGCTCCAATGAGTATCCCGGGTAGTCGAGGTACGCCGCATCTGACGGACGTAGATGTCCGTCTAATCTGGGTCTCCGTCGAGAAAAGCAAGTGTGGCTTGTCAGCCTCATGATCGTGGTGGACAGCATCGAGATTTGCGTGCAGACCTCGAATATTTGAGAGGTGCACTCGGAAGGAGGAGGAGGATGACAATATTCGTCTCTGCTCCATCTTTTCTCTTCCTTCCACTGAAATAAAGATCCCTTTTCTAATGCGGGCCCTGTTGTGGTCGGCTACAAAATAATGGCACAAGGTAACTTAAAGGACCATACAGACGGACATAGCCGGAGTCTGTTGCGTTGTGTTGTGTTGAGATATTCTGACCGAAATATGTGTTAGTACCTAATCTACTTCATACAGACTTCGGCTCTGATGCGGAGTTGATTTTGAAATTATTAGGTAAGCTGTCTAAATAATACGTTATTTATGTAAAAAATATAAAATACTAACCTCGCAGATTGGTATACAGACTGTGAACGGTAGGAGGAATATGTAGACTGGAGCAACAAGACCAGCTACCCAAAATCCTATGAATATGAGGATTAAAAGCCAACATATCGAAAAACAGATTCCAAACATTTTCTGTAAAAACCGCTTAATTCAAATGATAAAGAGCCTACAGATATCGTCAAAACTGAGAAAGAACAGTAATGAAATAATTATCTTGACTTCATGCAGAGGTTGTCAACATGTAGAATTGGACTCTACTTTCATTGTGCCGTCTGTCGTAATCATTGAGATAGGAAAAACATGGAGATGCCGCGTTATTCTATACATACATTTGCTTATACAAATATGAGTGAAATATGATCCAGAATTTGAAATATCGTTATGTCTCATTCTTTCTAGTGAGATAATCTTATTTGATAAAAGAGACAACTATATTTTAAGTTGTTGCTAATTATGGCAACATTTTGTCTTGACGTAGTGAGATTTGTAGGTAAGTGCCGTAGTAGCAGCCATCTTATGCGACGAGTTTCGTGGTAGTTTTGCTGTCAAATGGTTGTTTGTTTTTTGTATTATTGAGATTTGCGAGAAAATTACGAGGATTTTACCGTTTAAAACTGCATGTGAATGTTGGAAAACAGAAGTTCAAAGTGCCTGTGTGTTGTATTGTGAAGTGTGGTGCAAGAAAGAATGAAAATCAACCTCAATTGACTTTGCACAGGTTAGTAGCCGGTTTTCATGCATTAATACATACAATAATACACAATCGATGATAAAATTGTAACGCGATCATGAATTTATGGCTAAAGTATTGATATTTGGGCTCATTTCTATATAACAGGCCTTTTTATTATATTTCTTAATTCATTCGTTTGTTTACAAACAGATGTCATAATGGAATAGTGTTGTACCGTTGCCGACTTACCGTAATAGTTTCCGAAACTAGTTCCTCTGCTGAAACGATATCCGTATATTCTGCGGTGTTAACATAAATAATCTTGCGTCTTCTTCGGTCCGAGTGACCTAGCTAGGTCCGGCCTGTGGTTCACACTTCACAGCACTAAAATCCATCGTGATCCAAACGTGATAACTAGTAATACTCGTATATAGTATCGTTACTCGTTATAGTAACAACGAGATAACAGTTGTTCCTTGATGGACACAACCCTAGCAATGGCAGCCATTTTATGAGACAATATGAGTTGTAGGTATGCACCCTTTTTTTGTAGGTATTTCCAGTCCATACTTTTCTATGTCAATGGTCGTAATAGCTGACAAGTATCCTAAGTCAGTGGCAAGGAGCTTATGTAGGTAGTACAACATGGAATTAGTAATAGGTACAGCGGGCTGGTGTCCGCAACTCCACGACAATGCATGGAATTAGTATGTACTCATACCAAAAAGCTTAAATACAGGTGGCCCGTGTCCGTGAAACGATGTTAGAAGCCTCTCTATTCTCTCCGAAACAACACCCCCCCCCCCCCCCCCCATGTATGTTTAACGACTATTTTATAGTTTAGGAGCTAGACGGTTTTTATTATGTCTCGGAGTCCCACTTTATAAGTCCGGTAGGGATGGCCCCGTAGCATTCTACTAGGTGCACCCATACCTAAATTACTTGGAATTTAGACCGTAGGTACAATAAAACAATTTTCTTAGAAACAAATGTGTAGGTACATATTTAATCAAATATAATGTGTGACAGATATTGTATACAATATTGGTATTATAAGTTATATTACTTACATAATAATTATAACTTAGGTACTATTTGTAATCTCGAGTTATGTACATAAATTGTAACGAATAGGTACAATTGTTGATATGCATAGGTAGGTGGTTCTGGAGCATCCTTATATAACTTTTTATAATACCTACCCACTTAAACAATTAGCAATCTCATTCATAATAGGGTAAAACGTTAAATGGACAGTTAAATTTTTTTTAAATAATGATGGCACTTAATGAATATAAAAGAAAATGGCGCTGATTTTGTGAACTGAAGTCATTTAGAAATTACTTATTGCTATCATACATATAAGTAGGATAGAGCAAGGAATTTAAGACACAGTTTGTATATTATAGTTTGTTTGTTTCTATGTTTGAATAAACAGCACCCTAATTGCGTAACACACGATTAATCGGAAACTGAATCATTTTGAAGCAAATTGCTAATCCATTGCTTCATAAGTTTGAAAAATTTGTCTGCCCAACACGTAAATAACGCAATGAATGTTGTTGAACTGTCAAAATGAAACCGATTCTGGTTGATCGTGTGTTACGTAATAGGGTGCTGGTGTGCTCATCGTCAGAGGTACCTACATCTCGTACACTTAGTTGCTTCCGCACCCGGGTGCGCTACGCAATTAGGGTGCGGTCTGGTACACCGTAATTGCGTAACACACTATCAGTAGCAATGGCTTTCATTTTGACAGTTCAAAAACATTCATTGCGTTATTTACGTTGTTGAGCGGACAAATTTATCGATCATATGAAGCAATGAATTAGTAATAGGTAACCTTAAAAATCATTCAGATTGTGATTGAAAGTGTGTTCCGCAATTAGGGTGGTGTATACAAGAACATGTCGTTCACGAAAGAATCATCACCATTATTAGTTAAACTGTTAATTTGACTAGAATATTGCTTATATAATAACCTAATTAATTCCTCGTCCCTCCACCATCCCTTGAGCACAGTATCTCGGGAACTGTACTACTGACAGCAAGAAATCTGTGAGACCCTGCAATCAAAAACAACAACCGTTTAGTGGTACCCGCATTTGGATATACATTAGATATAAAGTATTTTCTAACATAATAGGCACAGAGCCCAGCATTTTCCTAATTTTAAAACCTTGTCGATAATGGGGAGTTTCATGACTGGACACTTCAGCTACCGCAGCGCAGCTAACAATCTTAGGCTGGTTTATCACCACCTAATTCAAGACTAAAGCATTAGGTAAATAAATATTTAATCTTGTTTCAACCAAGCAAATGGCTATAAACTTGTTTTAAGTAGGTAATGCTAATCTTGACTAGTCAGATTATTCTGTAATAATCTCACCGTGAAAAGTTAGGTGAAGTGAGCTGTCAATAGTCTCACATAAGTTGGTCAGTACGGCCCTTCCTCCACAACACTACTCAAAAGTAACCTAAGTTACAAACTCAATTCACCAATGAGTAGCCAGAATATCATAGCACTAGTATTTAAATAGCGGTACCTACCCCACGCAACCAATCACGTTAACGTACCTATAGTATCGTAATGGTGTATTTTATGTTTTTTTTTTTTTTTTTTGTAATGTGCGCCTCGTTTTTGCAGAATCAACATTTTTTCTTTCTTTTTTCAATAACTAAAATGCGTTAGGAACTTGCGACCCAATGTGGGTCATTACCCACACTAACTGGTTTTGAAACTGTGCTCCAGTAGGTATACAGAACGATGACGTACAATTTGAGTTTTTTTTTTACACATATTTGCGTCGTGTAGGTGCCTACGGCCTAATTACTAATTCATTGAGAAGCGTCGTGGACGACATACCTAAGAGTCTGGCAAAATCACCCTGCCATCCACCCGACAGGCCGAGGGCATCCAAGAGAATATCCACACGAAAAAAACAGATTCTAATTAATAGTGTTGCGCACCACAATTAATACCTGGTACACACGCCAGCAGGTCAAGCTACCCGAAACTGTCAAATTTTCGCAATCAACCTTGAACCTTAATGCTTTGGTGATTAAGTTGAAAATCTATTAAAGAAATTTGACAGATTGTAGTAGCTTGATGTGCTGGCGTCTGTTCATGGTGGGTGACATTAGTTACCACTAGCGCCATTTAGTATCGAGTAGCAGAACCAGTAGAGTCCAGATCCTTCTAGAAATTTCGATGCCAGAACTTTCTAGAACTATCGACATCTGGTCAGTCGGGGCCGGTATGTACTCGAACCTTCTAAATGTTTCTACAATAGAAGGTTCTAGAACTATCTGCGGCACTATATAAGGCCCAGCCACAACCAAGTCAGAGTTGGATAAGCTATACAAGTGAATTGTGTTTTATAATTAGGTAGTGTGTTTGAGTTGTTATTAGTGTTGTTTAATTAAAATGTAGTTTTTGATCATTTATATCGGCAGTTTTAATTGTCACGAACCCCGAAGCTCGTAACAATAGGTAAAGTGCTATCTTCATTTGTTATTTATATACATTAACTTGTAATGTGGTGGACAGTTAAAAACATGGAATACTCACCGTTAATGCTTCTATACAGACTGTGAAGGGAAGGACAATTATGTAGATACCAGCTGCAATACCAGCTATCCAGAATGATATAAATATGAGGATTAAAAGCCAAATTATCGATAAGATGATGTTGCCCATTTTCTGAAAAAGACAAAAATAATAATTGTAGAGCCGTAACGTAACAAATTGCAAACTTAGGATATATTCTGTAAAAATGGGTGAAGTGGGCTGTCATTCCACCTGATGCTAAGGATAGGTAGGGTTTGACATTATTGACCGCAAGGCTCAATACAGGGTCCATTCCACAGAACACTATTACTCCTAGTCCATTCTTGTTCTTAGTATATATCAATGATGTACCATTCCATTTGAAGGGCATCTGTGACGTTGTACCTCTGTGACTGTTTGCAGATGATACCTCTCTTATTTTTAAAGTAGACAGGAATAGACAAGATTTTGACGACGTAAACAGTGCACTTTCAATAGTTACAGATTCGTCAAATAACCTAGATCTCAATGCCAAGAAAACGAAATGTGTAAAGTTCGCCTTACCGAATTTTAGAAATCTAGGACCCAACATCGTCTTAGATAAAGAGGTGCTTGAAACTGTAGGCTCGGCAATTTTTCTAGGACTAACAGTAGATGCCAAACTTCAGTCGGGACCTCATAAGTATATCAAGTCTAGCAGGAAGCTCAGTTCGGCTGCCTACGCGCGCCGTCAGGAAAGTAAGACTATTTTAGTTATTTTCACAGCGTTGTGTCCTACGGTATTCTGCTGTGGGGAAAGCCGCTGATATACAAAATATAACTATTTGTCCTTTAAAAACGAGCTGTTCGCGCAATTTACCAGCTAGGTGCCAGAGTTTCTCTAAGAGATTTTTTTAAAGATATTGCTATTCTCACGGTTGCATCACAATTCATCTTCGCCAACATCTTATATAGTAAGCAAAATTACACTTGTACACTAAAAACAGTTATATTCACAGACACTAGAAATAAGGACAAACTACGTGCCCCGTTTCACCGGCTTCATAAGGTTCATAACTCATTTGTTGGGCTTGGTGTAACCTTTTATAACAAGATACCCTCTTCTTTGCTAGACTTGCCTTTTAATGCGTTTAAAGCTCAAGTAAAATCCAACCTTTGTTCAAAGGCATACTATTCCATCAACGACTACTTACACGATAAGAATAGTTGGTCGCCCTAATTAACTCAAGACAATGTTCATGTTCTTTCTAGAGAATTAGCTTACTAACTGACAGGTTATTGTTATTAGTATTAACTTATTTATTTATTTTACTTCGATGGTCCTAGTTTATCATCTGTGACTTCAAGTGACAGCTATGTGAACAGAACCCAGCAATGTATAAATGGCTCTGTCGCAAAATTACCACTTCTCAAAATGACTACTGGTAGCAAAATGTCCCTTTCGCAAAATGTCCCTTTCGCAGAATGTCCCTTTCGCAGAATGTCCCTTTCTCAGAATGTCCCTTTCGCAAAATGTCCCTTTCGCAAAATGTCCCCTACCTCAAACAGGCATTAATTCCTTTCATCTATTCTATACTTATAATAAATCTGTAGAAGTGAAAATTCTGTACATTGAAAATATCCAAAAAATAAATGGCAGGGGGTGTTACTTGACCGACACCGAACCCAAAAATGTGATTAAAAAAATTTTTGTCTGTCTGTCTGTTTGTTCAGGCATCACGCAAAAACTACCGGTTCGATTACGATGAAACTTGGTATAATTATTCTTTAATATCCTGGGCACCACATTGGGTACTTTTTATGCCGGAAAAGTATATACAATAAAAAACAAACTTAATTTTGCGGTTCGATCCCTATACCCGATTACCACTGTCTGTACTGTACCAACCGCAAATACTAAGTTTGTCGTAGGTTGGGTCACCCGCAGTGGAGTTCATTTTTATTCCTTTTAGTTTTTAGAGTTATTTAGGTTTATTTTTATATGAGTCGTAGGTATAGATTTTAATTTTAAAGTATAGGTAGTATATTTGATAGTGTACGTAGTGACCGTAGGTTTTTTATAATACTGTTAGGTAGGTTTAATCATTCGTATAGATATTAGTTTTTAGGGAGTTTGCTTATTTATTGAGTTTAGATTAGTTATCATCAGAAATAGGTTTATTTAGGTAGGTAGGTATTTAATTTTCTGTTATTGAGTTTTTTTTTTTTAATTAGTTAGGTACTTAGGTAAAGATATCATATAGGTACCCTCTTAATCACCACTAATGAGACACAATTGGTTTTCTATTGTAATTATCCACAAAGGGCCCGCGACTTAGATGGCAGTCTGGGGAAGCACATACATTTTATCCTGTTAGCACGTTCCCGTGGGTAAATTTCCGACATCCACGCGGGCGAAGCCGCGGGCAGAAGCTAGTCAGCAATAAAACTGGTCAAGAGCCAGTAGGTGTACAACACAGAGGGGTACAGTACAGCCGATCCATTCTGTAAAAATCTCACCGTGAAACGTTAGGTGAAGTAAGCTTAGAGTGAGCTGTCAATAGTGTCAATCATTTGTTGGAATGACAGCTCACTCCACGCTCACTTCACTTAAGTTTTCACGGTGAGATGGTTACAGAATCGCACTGCTGTAGTAATGTTTAATCAGTAAAATGGGCAGGTGCATGCACATATACTTAAATAAATAATAGAAATCGAAGTTTGATTTATAAATGTAAGCTGTCACGCCCTTTATTTATTTAGGTAGAAGTTTTTATTTACATTTTAATTTTAATTAATTATTTTTTAGCTTGAGTACCTACGTATAGTTTTTATTATATTTGTTGGTATATTGGCGTGGCTAGATGACATATGGCAAATAATTTAATTTTATGTTCTGTCTGTGCCTTGTAATTTTAATTACTTAACGTTTAGTATTGCATACAATCAAGTATCAAGTATTTTCTAACTGAACAGACAGCTGTGCTGCTGGGGAGATTTTTGCGCCACTTCTTCTTGCCAGCGATAGCACTAGGAAGTGGTGAAGGGCGGGCGTTTTTGGGAGACTGTCTTTTGTAATTTTGACGTTCGAAAAGTGCTGATTCTAAGCCTAATTTGAATAAATGACTTTTGATTTTAATTGACAGTTCACTTCACAGACCTCGGTTTTCACGGTGTATGTACCTAATTTTATAGTATAGGTCGGCTTGTGGCAGATGAAAGCCGATTGTTGCCATCGCGTGTATTTTTAACCGACATAAAAAAGCAGTAAATTATTATTCTCCGTGATGACTAGGCCGATTAACATGATTATTTTTAGGGTAAGTACAATAAACTGTGGTAAACTATGTTATCTATTAAGTGGAGAGTGCAGGTAATTGATATCTAGTACATAGATTAGAGCACCACAGAATACCTAGTAGTTGTTGATGCGACTCGTTTTGCTAGAGTCCGTCTCACGAAAGAAGTCCCGCGGCAATAAGTGGATGTATTAGGTTTTAGGTTTATGGTAGATATAAATTATATGGGTAGGATAAGAATATGTCGGGCTCGTTACGAAATAGAATATGTGTCATCAAAGAAAAATTGCGCCGATGCCTTATCAAGACTACCACTAGGTAAACAGCCGAGTGTGAGTACGGAGATCACATAGGTATGTTAACTTTGTGGAAGATTTTCTCCCAGTGACACACAGCGAAGTTAGGAAACAGACTATTAAAGATGTTTTTCTTTACGTGCAATCCGGTTGGCCGTTGTCGTGTACAGATGAGTCGGTTAAACCTTATTTTTCTCGACGTCATGAATTGTATGTAGAACGCGGCTGTTTAATGTGGGGATACCAGATGGTAATACCGCAAGTCTTACGGAAGGACAAACAATCACACACAAGTCACATGGGCATAGTCAAAACAAAGTCATTAGCTCGCAGTTATGTATGGTGCCCGAACATTGATAGTGACGTAGAAGCGTTGTGCCGCAGTTGTGAGGCTTGTGCGGTAGAAGGCTCCTACCGCGAGCGCCGCCGCCGCCGCAGCCTTGGCCTTACGTCATACACAGCCTTGGAGCAGGGTACATATAGATTTCTTAGGCCCATACCATGGTAGCACATTCTTGATTTTAATTGATGCAAGTTCCAAGTGGTTGGAAGTTTTCGAAATGCCACGTACAAATGAAAAACAGGTAGGTAATCCAAGTTTTACGTGGCACCTATAGAAATATATCTATGGTGGCACCATTGCGCGATTTGGCCTTCCGGTAAAATTAGTGTCAGATCAGGGCCCTCCTTTCACAAGTATAGAATGTTGTTCTTTCTTAAAAAACAATGTCATACGATGATACAGTGTTTTTCACCGACATACCATCCTTCGTCAAACGGTGGCGCGGAAAATGCAGTAATATTATGCAAATCTGCTATAAAAAAAGCTTATAGGGAGAACAAAGACATAGATGCCGCTTTACAAACGTTCCTACTCTATTACCTATAGGAACACAGTCTAAAGCACGATCGGGTGCGAGCAGCACAACAACGACCGGTACAAAATTCCGGAGGCGTTCTGCGAGATATAGCTCCACAAGACGAGGTGTGGATGAGAAACGGCGCTTTGGGGATAAATGGTTGAAAGGTACCATCCAAGCCAGAGCAGGGTCGCGCGAATATATCGTAAATAACGGTGACGCTCGACTTACTAGAAAACACGTAGATCAGGTAAAACGTAGGTCTCGTTTATCGGACTTCATGGGTTCTGATAGTACAGACGCCAGCACATCAAGCTACTACAATCTGTCAGATTTCTTTAATAGATTTTCGACTTTATTGCTAAAGCATTAGGTTCAATGTTGATTGGGAAAATCTGACAGTTTCGGGTAGGATGACCTGCTGGCGTCCGTACAATCTCAGAAAGTTTGCCACTCTCACCAACTCAAAAGTCACAGGGGGAGGAGGTGGTCCCGATACCTGATGGTCTAGGGGAGGATAATGAGCCGAATCTGGTTAGTGAGGGTGAAAAAGAGAGGCTAGATACCGAATGTGGTTCTGAAGTTTTAACAAAGCCTGGACTTCCACCACCATCACCGCCGGAGGATCGATCTAAACGTACTCGTAAACCCGTAATCAAATTTAGAGTATCATAAACATATTTTAAAGAAACTGCATTAATTATTATGTACCCAACTGTCTTAAAATTTGTATGTAAATTTAATCATTCGGATATTAAGTGGTGAGGTGTGATGTATTAGGTTTAAGGTAGATATAAATTATATTAAGAACTAGCTTCTGCCCGCGGCTTCGCCCGCGTGGATGTCGGAAATTTACCCACTGGAACGTGCTAACAGGATAAAATGTATGTGCTTCCCCAGAATGCCATCTATGTCGCGGGCCCTTTGTGGCTAATTACAATAGAAAACCAATTGTGTCTCATTAGTGGTGATTAAGAGGGTACCTATATGATATCTTTACCTAAGTAGGTACCTAACTAATTAAAAAAAAACTCAATAACAGAAAATTAAATACCTACCTACCTAAATAAACCTATTTCTGATGATAACTAATCTAAACTCAATAAATAAGCAAAATCCCTAAAAACTAATATCTGTACGAATGACTAAACCTACCTAACAGTATTATAAAATAACCTACGGTCACTACGTACACTATCAAATATACTACCTATACTTTAAAATTAAAATCTATACCTACGACTTATATAAAAATAAACCTAAATAACTCTAAAAACTAAAAGGAATAAAAATGAACTCCACTGCGGGTGACCCAACCTACGACAAACTTAGTATTTGCGGTTGGTACAGTACAGACAGTGGTAATCGGGTATAGGGATCGAACCGCAAAATTAAGTTTGTTTTTTATTGTATATACTTTTCCGGGATAAAAAGTACCCAGTGTGGTGCCCAGGATATTAAAGAATAATTATACCAAGTTTCATCGTAATCGAACCGGTAGTTTTTGCGTGATGCCTGAACAAACAGACAGACAGACAGACAAAAATTTTTTTAATCACATTTTTGGGTTCGGTGTCGGTCTAGTAACACCCCCTGCCATTTATTTTTTGGATATTTTCAATGTACAGAATTTTCACTTCTACAGATTTATTATAAGTATAGAATAGATATAGATATGTGGGTAGGGGTTAAAAGGTAGCTGAGCACTCGGGCTCATTGTGTCAGTCGGAATATATTTGTAACCGTGATCAGCTGTTATATTCCTGGCTCCGTATCCCGACATCCTGGTGTGCTCCAAACACTTCATATTCCTACAACAACCCTTCTACGCACACACCTCATTTTATTAACAAGTGCCTGCCTGCAATATTACGTTGCTATACGACAGGTTGCTATATAAATAAAGATTTATGTCTGCATCACATGTCTGTGGCGATGGCGCCGCGTCTGCGGGACTTTCTTTCTTGGGACGGATTCTAAATAATTTTGTCATTTTTGTCTTAGCATCCTGCGGGGAAATTGCGTAACACACTATCAGTAGAATTGGGTTTCATTTTGACAGTTCAACAACATTCATTGCGTTATTTACGTTGTTGAGTAGACATATTTTTCGAACATACGAAGCAAGGGATTAGCAATATCCTTCAAAATTATTCAAATTGAGATTGATAGTGGCGCCGAATCCCTTGTTCAAAAACTAAACTAAATTTAAATTCAGTGCATCTTTTTCTTTCTATTACACTAAGAAAGGGACAGAAGATAAATATTAGTTCAGTCCTGTCAAATTAGTCAGCGCCTGACGTAAATTGACATATTTTTTATTTTTAGTAACCATGTTTTTAATCATGTCTAAACTGTCTATTGGAGTACCTTAATTTGACAGGACTAACTAAACTAATATTTATCTTAAGACAGTCCTTTTCTTAATGAAATAGAAAGAAAAAGATGCACTGAACTAAGTTTAGTCATAATAAAAGCAAACTTTACTATGGTTTAGTTTAGTTTGTGAACAAAGGAATCGACGCCAGTGTGTTACGCAATTAGGTTGCTGTTTCGGCACGATAGGTAGGTGTGATGTGACGACGAATTTTTCAATATCGATCGTTCTGCTAATCTCTTTGGCCCTTACGGTGGATTAAGGATCAAGTGATAATTAAATTTGTTATGAGTACAAAGTAACCTATGGAAAATACTTATGTACATACCTTGAAATCAAGTTTTAAATTAATCGCAGTGTTAGTATGACTAATGGGTTCTTAATTTACATTTAATTACCGGTTAATCTAATCACAATAAGAATATCGACAAGAGTAGGTAGGTGAAGTTGTGTCATGCTAAGGTACACGAAGTTACTACAATCTGTCAAATTTATTTAATACATTTTCAACTTTATCGCTAAAGCATTAAGGTTCAAGGTTGATTGGGAAAATTTGACAGTTTGGGGTAGCTTGACCGGCTGGCGTCTGTATCTACGTTAACTTAACTTCACTCTCTAGACTCGGATGTCCTAGCCAGGGCCATAACTACACTAATAATAAAGCTGAAGAGTGTTTTTTTAATGCGCTAATCTCTACCGGTCGGATTTGAAAAATTCCTTTTGTGTTTGATTCTCGAGGAAGGCAACATAGGTTATTTAACGCTATGAGTGCTATGACACATTGGAGCCGAGCAAAAAGAATAAATGGCGCTAAGCGAAAACGAAGTGATAGCCCGGGCAGGTGATACGCTGCGATGGGGTGTTTGCGTAAGAATTTAACCAACAGCGTTTGTTTACACTTTCATTAAGTTCTTTTGGAACAAACCATATTTTTCGGTGGGTGCTTACTTACGTCCACAAACACGCACAATAAATTTCGCATTGTTTACCACTAAAACATTAGGATCGTAGGTACCAACTATCTTTATGATCGTTCTATATGATGTCACGAAAAATTATGTCAAGGAGCCAAGTTAAGAAACAATAAAGTGACAACTATTAAGGTTTATTTTTAGCCCCTAGTTACGTAATAGTTACGTCAGGGACGATCTGGCTTGGTACGAACACCTAAACAATAACAAAATGGTAACCCCCGTTCTAAAGCCGCCACCGTGCGTGGGCTTGATGTCGGTCATTACATCGTTTTGAACGTGCAGTAGATCTACATTACTGCAGTCTACCAGCAGTCAGCAGCAGTACCTATCTACTGCTAAATATACAAACGTAATACCAGCGTGCACTGTGCTGTGGTGCATAATTCAAGTAGTTAGAGACATAGGTACTTAGTGCGCACTAAGGATACTTGATATTGACAGACTATACTTCCTATGTACAAAAGGCGGGATGAAAGCAATTTGGCAAAGAAACTGTTTAGTGTCAGTGACACTAAAAAATGTCTAATTCCTTTATAAAAGCCCGTCCTACCTCTCTTCTAACTGTAATGGTACAGTTTGAGAATATTTTAGGCGCAAGCCAAATCAAAAGCAGCTCCTATTTCCTAAACCGTTAGGTACACAAAACATTAGTCTAGATATTTTTATGGCCTCTTTCACATTTTTTTAAAGTTCATTTTAGCTGATCGATGTACGTATTTGCATTCGATGACAGTCTGGTGCATTCATTAACAGGGCCTCCAACCGCGGATTTTATTTGATCCACCTCATCAGGGACCTCCCGCCTGGTCTATTACCTTCTACCAGGGGCCGCCGCGTATTCTCTATGACACAATGAACGTAACCGCGCGTAATGAGCGCGAGGTTGGCGTGATTAGCTAAGGAATTGATGTGGTCGAAGTAAGGAATCATTGAATGGTGATAGTGAATTAGGCTATACTTTATGAGTTTTCAACAGAAAACAAGGTTCATGAAAACCAGGTCACCTTCCATAAATCTAAAGAGACCAAATGAACAAACGAGAACTGCCGATCGATTCTGTAAAAATCTCACCGTGAAAAGTTAGGTGAATAAGTGAGCTTAGAGTGAGCTGTCAATAGTGTAAATCCCTAGCATTAGTTGGAATGACAGCTCACTCCACGCTCACTTCACCTAACTTTTCACGGTGAGATGGTTACA
The DNA here is from genome assembly GCA_945859715.1 of Apamea sordens. Classification (NCBI taxonomy): domain Eukaryota; kingdom Metazoa; phylum Arthropoda; class Insecta; order Lepidoptera; family Noctuidae; genus Apamea; species Apamea sordens. Next base: position 12,388,258 of record OX243996.1, on the reverse strand, counting down.
GAATCGCACTACTGTACCTAACACATCTGCATTCAGTTCACAAATAACAGCAATTATTGAAAAGCGTTTGACTGTTATTTACCTAATTTTTAGTTAAGTATTACTTTGTTTCATCCACTCATCATGGCTGCTCGAGTCGTGACAACAACTTTGACAGCTCGTAACAATGATCCAGTGCAACAGCTATTTAGAGTGCTACAAGGATCTTTTGAATGACTTTGGTAGGTGGGAGTTGTTGGTATGTATGTACAAAATATTTGACAAATTTTCATAGAAATTGTATTGACAAAACAAGATGGCAGCGTTTGTTCCGATTTTGGCCACCCCGGCGCTGTAACTCAAGTTGCATAACGATAAAAAAATGTGACCATATCCCAGTGTGAACGTGACCTCATCATCATTGTCATCATCCACAGCCCGACTTTACCCACTGCTGGGCATAGGCCTCTCTTTACATGTGCGAATCCCCACGCTCCCTGTACTAAATTATGGTAATTTTGATGTAGGTACAACCGACAGAAAATTTGAGTTATCAAGTTTCATATCTTCTAAAAAACCGTGACGTGTGGAGGTGGAATTCCTCACAACAAACAAATGAACTTTCTTCTCATTATCTGTCTAAAAACCAAGCGAAAACCTCCTGTAACAGCGTCAAGGTCCTCCCTTTCATAAGCACTAACTACTCACAATGTCATACATTTTGACAATTCAACAACATAGGTATGTATATCCAGAATTTGTTATTCAAATACACAAATTGGAAAATGACAATGTAAATTGCGTTAATTACGTTTTCGAGCAGAAGAATGTTTTAAACATACCTTCAAAATCCTTGGGATTGTGATTGAAATGAAACTAGATTCGGAGATAGTTGTTTATCAACGTATCAACACATCACCCACCTCGTAACACTAGGCAGGGTCAACGAAACCATAAAACGGCAGTCATTTGTACCGAAGTGAGTGTCCAAAAACAAGATGGCTATGCCATGGTTATCATTCATTCAATAATACGTACGTATTCGTTATCTTGTAGGTAACTTTCGAACATTTACATAATATTTATGGTTCCGTACCCAAATGGTGCCAACGGGACCCCTACTAAGGCTCCGATGTCCGTGCTTCTGTCACAGGGCCGTATCTTTTGAAACGTAATTTAGGTAGAAACTTGAATATGGAAATTTTCACAGAGTGTGAACCTACTATTATGGCCAATAAAACAACAAATAATATAAAAATAAAATGGAGTTAAAAATTAAAGGGGGTTCCATACAGGAAACTGGTTTTTTTCTGCGTTTTTGCTCGATAGTGTTAAATATTATTGTACAGTGGTACGAAACCCTTCGTGTGGGAGTTCAACTCGCACTTGGCCGCTTTTTCTCTGTTATCAGCAGTTTGATAACAGAAATAAATAATTTGCGATCGTAAACTCATATTTTAGCTATAACACTCGCACATTTACCGTTGTTATTGTCATTTATAAAATGTGGGATTGAAATAACAAAAAATCTGAGAGGAAGAGGACGCTGTAGAGTGTAGATGTTCAAACCATGGTTCAAACAACAACTTTTACTATGGGACCAAACCCTAAGGAGCGAAAATGTTGCTGTTCCCTACATTTCGTCGAGTTATACGAACATAAACAAGAGCAGCAGGCTTATACTGTGTTATTTCAAGACCAAGATAGACATAGACTTCATAATTTTAGTAAAATGATAGCCTTTTTATGCCGGGGAAACATCACAGTAGCCATTTTTTACTATGAAACTAATACTCTGCGGTTATGCTCCGTATTTTTAAAGAGAACTAGTATTTACAGATTTTTGTTTGCATAGAAACAGTGAAATAAAAATAACATAAGTACGTGTTACTAGGTAAGTACAGAAGCCAGCACATCAAGCTTCTACAATCTGTCAAATTTCTTTAATAGATTTTCAACTTTATCGCTAGGGTTTAAGGTTCAAGGTTGTTTGGGAAAATTTGACAGCTTCGGGTAGCTTGACCTGCTGGCAGCAGGTACATGGAGGATTTTAGAAATGAAGCAGTAAGGGCAGAAATCTTAAAAAACCGTCCCAGGTTCAGGACACCAGGTAAAGTCAGCAAGAAAAACAATTCTTGTTTTATTTTCATGTTGCTAATCGATGCAGTTTCTTCTATGGATGCATAAGCTAAGGTAAATAGATAATTAGATACCCATTCACTACCATTTATTAAAACTATTTTTCATAGCCTCCAAAGGGTTACTGTAGATCTCGAGAAAACCACTGTGGTGACAGATGATAGACAGACTTAAAGTGATCATAAAAATTTTCCGCGAAATAAACAATCGGAATTGACATACCTACCTACCTACGGACGGGTGGAAGGTGTAGGTAGGAAGGTACCTAGCTAAAGTGAACCACCTATCAACAAATATTTTTGTATGATATCATCAGAATAACGTGGAAAACTGTAGGTGCCTACTATTAGTGTAATATTATTCATTTGATGCAATAACCTTGACACAATCACTAATAACTACTCTCAACGTAAATAGTCTCTAACGAGTCCAGGAATCTGATGCGATGCTTTTTAAATAGAACATGTACACAAACGTCTTACCGGTTATTGTAGCGTAGCGCACAACACGAATAATTACAGAACAACGACTTCGGCGACCAACCTCGTCACTTTCCACTTGAGAACTGACGATGTGAAACTAGTGGGTCTACATTGAGTACTTAACACTTGGTGCGTTACCTACGCCGCCGCCGCCGCCGCCGCCGCGTCGCCGCCGTACCTTATCTGAATTTTGGTTAACGATGTGCCTTGCATGGACTATTATGTATAATTATAAATGAGAGTGCCTTGCTTCACTATGACCAGTGTGTACGTTACTTGTTGGAGTATATAATAGGTATTTATACCTATATCTAGTACAAGACAGTATAAGTTACAACTGACGAATCCTACTAACAATTACTTACCTACATTATGTTTTTTTTCCAATAAAACCAATGATTTACCTACCTACCATACGAATCGTTATCAAGTTAGTTAGTTTGTACTTTTTCCGCTTTTGGTAGGTACTTTAATACAAGGTAGCAGGACTAGCCAGGGACATGGACGCGCAAACTATAACAATGAATTCAGCACAATGATTCTAGAACAAGCGTAGGATTTTAGAGGGTGATGAAAAAAAATCGGCTGTTTCATAGAAACGCGCGCGCGGAAGTACGCGGTTAAAATGTATCGAACAGCTAATTTTTTATTTCAACGCAGTTCAGAATCGTGTACACACGGCTACACATCAAGCTATGCAAAACCATTATTGGCTGACCGTTTATTGTGAGAAAATATCATACAAAGTGAGGCCAAGACAAACTGGTTTTGTATAGTTTGACGTGTAGCCGTGTGTACACACTTACTGAATCTATCTTACGGATTCCATGGTAGTGTACTTAACAGGTTGCGCGTCGATGTCCCTGCTACCCCTTTTGAAGCACTGGTGTGATACTATTGTCATAGTATAATGATAAAACAAAGCGGTTATGCATTCTACCAGGCTTTTTATCTATATATACTTATAATAAATCTGTAGAAGTGAAAATTCTGTACATTGAAAATATCCAAAAAATAAATGGCAGGGGGTGTTACTTGACCGACACCGAACCCAAAAATGTGATTAAAAAAATTTTTGTCTGTCTGTCTGTCTGTTTGTTCAGGCATCACGCAAAAACTACCGGTTCGATTACGATGAAACTTGGTATAATTATTCTTTAATATCCTGGGCACCACACTGGGTACTTTTTATCCCGGAAAAGTATATACAATAAAAAACAAACTTAATTTTGCGGTTCGATCCCTATACCCGATTACCACTGTCTGTACTGTACCAACCGCAAATACTAAGTTTGTCGTAGGTTGGGTCACCCGCAGTGGAGTTCATTTTTATTCCTTTTAGTTTTTAGAGTTATTTAGGTTTATTTTTATATAAGTCGTAGGTATAGATTTTAATTTTAAAGTAGGTATAGGTAGTATTATTTGATAGTGTACGTAGTGACCGTAAGTTATTTTATAATACTGTTAGGTAGGTTTAGTCATTCGTATAGATATTAGTTTTTAGGGATTTTGCTTATTTATTGAGTTTAGATTAGTTATCATCAGAAATAGGTTTATTTAGGTAGGTAGGTATTTAATTATCTGTTATTGAGTTTTTTTTTTATTAGTTAGGCACTTAGGTAAAGATATCATATAGGTACCCTCTTAATCACCACTAATGAGACACAATTGGTTTTCTATTGTAATTAGCCACAAAGGGCCCGCGACATAGATGGCATTCTGGGGAAGCACATACATTTTATCCTGTTAGCACGTTCCCGTGGGTAAATTTCCGACATCCACGCGGGCGAAGCCGCGGGCAGAAGCTAGTAAATAAATAAATTAAATATTTATATCGAGCTACATAGACAACAAAACTAACATAATTATATAAACTATAAAACAACACTAGTGTTAGTAAATATAGCTATTAACGTTTGTTAGCAGCACTTCCTTTTACTAGCTTGTCGTTGTGCTGTCCTGTGGTACTTGTAGTATTTGCACATACGCATAACTTAGCGGGACCCTCCCCTCGACCCTAGGGATTTGCTGTCCAGTATTATATAGTGCTGCGTTTTGTACCTTCTAAATAAGTTCGGTTTTGATTTTGTGCAATTTGTCTTGGAAGTGCTATTACACTAGGTGCTGTCTTCTTGACGGCTTCCGGCTCTGTCATCAACTCATCAGACCAGCACGGTCTGATAACAGAGCCCCAGAAGGTGGCCATATGGTATCCTCAACTAAACAAGAAAGCCCTGTAGTTTTTGGGGTCGTTGGTTTTGTTTTGCAAAGTAGGTAAACCCAAGGTGTAGTCTAGGGTCTCATGATAGATCCGGATGGTCGCCATAAATAAATAATAACTCCTCAACTCGACAATATAGTCCCGTAGCATTTCGGATATATGAATTTGTCTTAGATCTTATCTTAGATCTTAGATACAGACGCCAGCACATCAAGCTACTACAATCTGTCAAATTTCTTTAATAGATTTTCAACTTTATCGTTAAAGCTTTAAGGTTCAAGGTTAATTGAGATTTGACAGTTTCGGGTAGCTTGACCTGCTGTTCTCTGTACGTAAACTACGTAAGCTCAAGGTAAAGTCCAAAATCTGATGAGGGACTTAAAAGCTGGCCATAGGAACTCCTCAACTAAATAAGATTGGCTACTTGGATTTTTCTTGACAAGTATTAATTTATAGCCCTGATTTGAAGTATGATGGTGGCCGAGCCAGAATGTGACCACAGGAAATCCTCTGTTGCATTTAGCTACCGCTTATCAGTGTCACCTTGGGCGGCGTTCTCTGAAAATACATGTTGTTGTATTCCGAGTGCGTGCGAGGAGATGGGAAAATATCGGACGCTCTCTTTTCCCCGCGGGGGTGAGCGGTGCTGCGCGCGCGGTGCTGCGCGCGCGCCGTTGCGCGTCGTAGTCTCGCGTGAGGACACAAAGTGTTAAATTTTCTAATCAGTACTTTAATCCAATGCACTTTACAATACCATAATCAAATCGAACAAATACTCATACAAACTTGAATCGATTACTTACAAACTTGACTCACGATAGTGAGTATCGAGCACTGAGTCGTATGGTTACTTCACTAGTTACGTCGCGATGACAAATGTCAAAACGGGCCTTTTATTTTTTAACAACTTTAGCTTAATTTTGTCCACGTCAATTTTGTTCATGTCAATGACTGAAAGGCCTCGGTAGCCAGCACCTTAATTGCGTAGGTAACACACAATCAATCAGAATCGGTTTCATTTTGACAGTTCAACAACATTCATTGCGTTATTTACGTTTCAGCAGACAAAGTTTTCGAAATTATGAAGCAATGGAATAACAATTTGCTTCAAAATGATTCTGATTCCGATTGATTGTGTGTTTCGCAATTAGGGTGCTGTTCATTAAATTCAAAAGAAAAGAAAAAACCGGTCAAGTACGAGTCGGATTCGCGCACCGAGGGTTCCGTTCCGTACAAAATTGTAGGTATGTAACTAAAAATTTACGGTTTTCGCAATGTTTCCTACTGTGCTTTAGGACGTTACTTCGTACCAAATTTCAAGATTCTGAGTTCACGGGAAGTACCCTGTAGGTTTTGATTCCCTTGCGAGTGTCGAAAATTTGCGGAAAATTGCGGCATAAACGTCTGTATGTTTTGATTGCGTTGGCTTAGAAGTTTGATTTTGTCACAGCTTCAATGGTCTGTAGATCTGAGTATTTGATATAAATTCCAGCTTGATACCTCCACGCGTTCCTGAGAAAAAGGGTCTTGACAGACAGACGGACGGACGGACAACAAAGTGATCCTATAGGGTTCCGTTTTTTCCTTTAGAGGTACGGAACCCTAAAAACAAGTCGCATGCTTAATGGAACATTAACCCATTATTAGATAGGTCAGAAATGATTTCCGTTTTTTTCTTTACTCAGAACTCATCATTAGTTAATCATAGACGTTCAATATTAATTTAGGCATGCAATGCATTCATGATTATTATAGGTAGGTAAATCAGTTTTATTTATAAGCATCAACAAGTAGGATAAGTCCTCAAAGCAAGATCTTCTTTTGCGATTTCTTAAAAATCGTCTTTTTTGAGTTAAGTCAAGTAGGTATTTCAAATCAAGTTATCCTGTGTATAAATGTACTGTGTGCTGTGTATTGTTTGTGGAATTGTGGCTATCATTATAGTGTCATGTCTAGCGTTGCTGTTGTGTGGGGAATTTCCCAAACTGCGGGGAGTCTCAAGTTGAGTAGGGATTGCGGATTGGCTGTATGCGCGGAAAATTAAGGGGATTTTCACATCTCACCGTTAATTAATATTTAATAATGATCGTTCAACTTTGCTAGTTCTTAAAATTATATGAACTAGGTATTTAACCGTACAATAACATGGATATATGGGTCTGTTATGTTGTGCATATTTTTAACAAATAAATAAAAACCCAAGCAAAAGCTTTGAGGTTATTGCTGATACTGACGTTTTCAAACAGCGAAAATTTTATGTTCTTAAAAATTTCAAAACAGAAAATCGCATTCGACTAAATACAGACATAACTAGACAGTATACTATTGTAGTCTTTGGACATAACAAGAGAAGGGATTAAAATAACTGGGCGATAGTGAAAAGTTAACCCATCGAGCAAAATACTTGTAACAAAAATATGGAAAAAAGTGTCCGATATGAAAGATAAAAAATAAATTTTATTTTTAAACTTAGTTGAAAATTGTTTCATTTTAAAAATAATTATCAGGGACTTGTTTGTGCCGGCAGATTTTTCTCTCAAAATTGGGGAATTTCATAAATTGGCATTGGCAAGTAAGCAAGTTTGGCAACACTGGCTGGTCACTCGATCGATATTCCTTCATCATCATTGTTTGGACGATTTTATTTTGAAATTATAGCAATTTTTATATCAAGATTCCTTTAATTTAATTCTAAAAGTTTGCCATTTTTGCAGTCCCATACAATTTTAAAACGTAGTTTGTTTTTCGTTGTCTGCTGACTGAACAGGTAACTGTCTATTTCTACTTACATGATATAAGTTGTTTTCAGTCGAGAGATTTAAATTGGTTGGTTAAATTACAATAAAACGGGTGAAAACAGGCTCGAAGTTATGTTGTTGTAATTTTATTGTAAATTAGAATTTTTGGTTTACAGATAAAATGGCTGGATATTTTGAAGAATTTGGTTGGGCTGAATTGCAATCCGGAGAACAACCAAACCATTTGTTAGACATGGCTAGATTCCTCATAGATTATGGGTTTTTTAATGAAGATAGAATTGGACAGTGGCCAAGGTATGTTAATCATTCAGATGCAAACTTTTGGAGACAATACCGAAACTGATGATAGAAATGTATGATAGGTACTGTAAATGTACGATATTAGTTAAGAAGGTCATTGTTATGATGCACGGCCAGGGGCGTAGCTACCGCTGTATCAGCCGTATCAATGATACGGGGCCCCTGAGCTACAGGGGCCCCCAACGTGACGTGTATAAGCAAATTTTTTTAAAATAATATTTGGAACCTAAAAGTCTTGTTGATAAATGATATTTATTTCTGTAAATTGGTTCCAAAATATGTTTAAAAAGGGGGGGTGAGTACCGAGATGATGACTATTAGAGAAGTATGGAAGAAAACTGTGTCTCATTGGTCTAGTGGTCGCAAGCGCTACTGCTGAGCATGAGGTCCTAGGTTCAATTCCTGGGTCTGGCAAAGTGTTATTGGGTCTCGGCTAACAATGAAGCAGCTTCGGAGGTAAAATACTGGCAGCTGAATGCCAGTATTTTACCTCTGAAGCGACTGGCTATCTGACCGCCACACCCCAGTTACTGGGTAATATGACGACATTTACATACCGTCACATTTACATCACATCAGATAGGCAGTTGCTCCATGTAAAATACGGGTAATCAGCTGCATCCGGTTAGACTGCAAGCTGATCCCAAAATAGTTGGGAAAAGGCTAGGCAGATGATGGTGTGACATTTAAATCACATCCAAATAATTGCACAGTTAAGTTTAAAGTTTCAATAAAAACAGACATATTTAGAATAAGATATAATATAAAAACTAACAAATAACAACCAAATAAGTATTGTTGTTTTTTTAGCCTACCCCCCCCTGCATCAAAAGAAGCTGTTGAAAAGTTGCCAGAAATTACTATAGAAACTGGTGATAAAAGCTGCCCCATTTGTTTGAAAGCCTTTAGTATTGGAGAAAAGGCTAAGGAAATGCCATGCCATCACGAGTTTCATCTAAAGTGCATCCTAACATGGCTTGAAAAGGTAATTATTTATTATGTATATTGTACTGAAGGCCAATCCCCGTAATTAACGTTTAACTTTTGTTCTTAGCTGTCATTCGTCGATCTTTGACAGTTGTTAAGGGTAGCCCAAAAAAAATTTCCAGACCTACAAAGGGGTATCGTGTTAATTTCAATTTTATTGTCATACATTTAAGTTATATTTCTATTCGTCGTATAAAAATCCCTTGCGGTGCCGTGCCGCCAGTGGGCGCCGGCCCTAACTGGGTTATGAAAGTCAGTTTGGCAGTATCTCCATATAAAATAATGGTATTCAGCTGCATCCTGTTAGACCGAAAGCCGACCCGAACATAGTAAAAGGCTACGCAGATTCGAGTCTGTTAGAAGTCTAACAATCAACGAAGATCAACCAAGCTGCCACTTGGCGCCTTTTTTAGGTTTCCGTTGCCAAATGGCAAAAAACGGAACCCTTATAGATTCGTCATGTCTGTCTGTCTGTCCGTCCGTCCGTCCGTCCGTCCGTATGTCACAGCCACTTTTTTCCGAAACTATAAGAGCTATACTGTTGAAACTTGGTAAGTAGATGTATTCTGTGAACCGCATTAAGATTTTCACACAAAAATAGAAAAAAAAAAACAATAAATTTTGGGGGTTCCCCATACTTAGAACCGAAACTCGAAAAATTTTTTTCATCAAACCCATGCGTGTGGGGTATCTATGGATAGGTCTTCAAAAATTATACTGTGGTTTCTAATATAATTTTTTTCTAAACTGAATAGTTTGCGCGAGAGACCCTTCCAAAGTGGTAAAATGTGTGCCCCCCCCCCCCCCCCCCCTGTAACTTCTAAAATTGATAAAACTAAAAAAATATATGATGTACATTACCATGTATACTTCCACCGAAAATTGGTTTGAACGAGATCTAGTAAGCAGTTTTTTTTAATACGTCATAAATCGTAAACCGCAATTTACATTTCATTCAATCAACTCATGATTTTTATAGATAATGGCACGGAACCGCGTGCGCGAGTCCGTCTCGCACTTGGCCGGTTTTTTTTTTGTTTGGCGACGACAATTTTAGGAGGTTCGATATTGACAAACGTAAAGTTACAACCTATAAACCAAGCTATAATTTCATCAAAGACCTGATGTACAGCGATGACGAGGCTAGAGTAAAAGGTTTATTTTTCCCTCACGATAACTTTATAACGTGCACGTATTTCCATACATTTTATGGACATGGACGACCACGACAATATCGTCACATTAGAAATATAAAAGCGCACAGTGCGAGTGTGGTACTTTGGTCGAGAATATCACTAGAACCTATGAACTAGAACTCTGACCCACTTGTAGTGGTGTGCACTTCATGAAGTGCTCGATGTGTCCATATCTACCACATTTTGAAGATCCAAATAACGCTAATGATGCTGCTATTACCGTGGGTGGCAAGCTACTGGGCCCAACAAATGTAAAAAGTATCAACAACTCATAAAGCCGTTTGACGTGTGTGGTTGAGTTACAATACATCTTCACAAACTAATATGAAAAATGAAATTGTTGTTTCAAGTGTTTATTAATTGTACTTTCTCTTCTTTATAGACAAATTCATGCCCATTCTGTAGACATGAACTGGCCACGGACAATGAAGCCTATGAAGCATACAAAAAGGATAAGAAACGAAAACAACATAGACAAGAAGAGATAGATGCACTTCATAATTCCATGTTCAGTTAATATAATTGTCCATTTGAGATATTGTTTTTCAATATTGTATAATTTGTGGTGGTATCTTAATTTTTTCTTTCCAAATACCTAAGACGTTTATTTTAAATGCGTGTTCAGTTGTTCTGTTTAGATATAGGTACTTACAGTACCTACCTATACGGTCGTAATTAAGGGTAATACAAAAACCTAATATATTCTGATTAAAAAAAAAGGTTATTAAGAAACTATTGACGGCACGGTTGGCGCAGTGGTTAAGCGATTGACTGCTGCGCTGCGTATCGCGGGTTCGATTCCCGCACGGAACAAATATTTGTATGACCTACATGTATTTGTTCCGAGTCTGGGTGTTTTTCTATCTATAATATGTATGTATTTACAAAAAAAAAAATGTATATAAGTAGTTTATCAGCCATCTTGTTACCATAACACAAGCATTAGGTTGCTTAGCTTGGAACTAGATGGCGCTGTGTGAAATGTCCAGGGATATTATATATTATTACATTCATTATACGTGTTGGCAAGGAACTGGGTATTTTTTAAAGTTGATTCTTTTGAATTATTGATTATTTATCTAGTAGGCTTTTCAACAATGAGTACTATGTTACTTAAACAACAAACAAATGTAGGTGTTTACTTTGTTTTGACTTCTTTAATTGTATAGATGTAAAGTTTCAATACTTTCTCTACCAAGACATTAGCCACCCCAGAGCACGTGCTTATAACCTATTGTTGTAAGAAACAACGGTCACCATAGTTGAAATCGGCATGGGGTGTATTATTATTATTTTATACCAGGATACTGTTGCTGTATTGCCCGTGCTAGACGACGCTAGTTTTTCAAGCTAGCATATCCTGGCTTCGCACATGTTAGAGCTGTTTACACTATGCCAATTAATTTAAAAAATAATTTGAATTGACTAGCTTTGCAACTTAAACTAGCTAGTGACTTAAACTTGGCTGTGGAGTAAAATAATCCGATGGGATACCAACTTAGCCGGCCACGCCAGGATAATGAAATCAGCAGTGGGGGTTACTAGCTCCAAATTGAACTCCATTCTATTAAGTAAATGAGGCCAGCGTCAAGTGGCCATCCTGTTATCTTACTAGCAATATATTGCTGTCCTAGCTTACAAAACAAGCCTTGTTTGACTCGGGCATAAGTCTATGTAATAGGTGGTAAGCCGTGTATGTTTTTTGTTTTGTATTGTATGTGTAATGTATTGAATGTAACTTGCATTAATAAATCAATAAATGAAATGACTTGCCACCTACCTACTAGTTAAAAAATAGAACCCCATCTCTTGTAACCCGGGCCACAATAATTCCATGTCATGATTATAATTATAACATAACTACTTAATCATAATAAATAATAATAAAAACCAGCCTATTATTGTTCCACTGCATACGAGGGACTTTCTCATATAGAAAGCATGAGCTTTGATCACCACGCTTGTTTAAAAGGCGGATTGGCAATCTAAAATTTATATTAAGTAGGTAATTATAAGTCGGTTTCACCAAAGATGTCAGTGGTGTCCAAGATAAACTCAGAAAATAGGTAGGTACAGTCGAGTTCGTTAATATCTGAGCATGTTCTGAATCAAAAATATACAGGGTGGCGCGACGCGCAACCGGTTACCATGGATGCAGTATATGATCCTGGACCCCGCTGCGTTAAAATTTTTCATCGGCTTTTTCTTAATTTTTACGTTCTTACGCTATGTTTTATACAGTAAAACATAGCGTATTGGAGAAAGAACGTTTTACTGTCAACTGTATAAAATCATTATTTCTATCTAACCCATTAAGATGTTTAATAAAAAAAAAAGTAAATTCAAGTTAAAAATGTGTGCATTTTTGTTCGTGCGCCGCCCGCACGCAGTTCGCGCGCGGCCTAAGCGCCCGCCGTACGCGATCAGCGCGCGGGCGGCGCACAGACCTGTCTTTTCAAATTCATGTGCGTAAGTATTATAAATTACTTATGACTTGCTGAAACCGGTGAAGGAAAAGATCATGAGGAAACCAGCTCATCTGAGAGATTTTTAACGGTGTGTAAAGCCATGTCAATAAAAAGATTTGGAACATTTTATAGACTAAAGATTTTGTAAGGGCTCTTCTATTTGAAGTTTCAGTAATGTCACCAAGGGAAAAACACCGCTAAGCTCGTGAGCGGAGATCCTAATTTTGTATATTTAAGGCACTAGTGCAATGCAACGCAACCATAACATTTTCGATTATTCCCGATGTCCACCACTTGTCTGGCCACCACTGGGGGACAGCGAGACAACTTTAAAACATTATTCTCGTTGTCCACCACTGGGGGACAGCGTCACAACTTTGTAAATTATTTCCATTCGCCACCACTGGTGGACAGCGACACGGATTTTTTAACATTCCCTATGGCCGCCGTTGGGGGACAATGGCACAACTCTTTTGTTCCGATTCCTACTGGCCATCAATTTAAATTGTTTAATCTAGAGACCGGTAAAAGATAGCTTAATATACTTACGGATTTGATTTTTAGCGGGGCTAAGTAAATAATAGTCATATTCTTGAATCAACTTTTATTAAATGTTTCACTCAAGTATTAAAAAATGATCCTACTACTTAGTATTATATAATATAGCTTTACATACAGCTTTACATACAGTTTTAAAAATCATTTTATATATGTGATTTTTAAAACTGTTGATTAGTACATATCTGTAGGCCAATTCCTAGATATTGTGATAAATTATTATTGTCTTTTTGTTTAACTACCTAAGTGATTTTTAAACTTTTGATTAATTTATAATATTTAATTTTTATTCCTCCGTCGAGGAATAGGATGATAAAACTGTGATTATGATTGTAATGTTCTAGTCGATTTTAAAAATTGTAGCCTGTCATCCAGCTGTGGAAATTAATTCAATAAAAAATAAGCAATCAAAGCTATATTATATAATACTAAGTAGTAGGATCATTTTTTAATACTTGAGTGAAACATTTTTATATATTTGACGGCACGTTTGGCGCAGTGGTTAAGCGATTGACTGCTGCGCTGCGTGTCGCGGGTTCGATTCCCGCACGGAACAAATATTTGTATGACCTACATGTATTTGTTCCGAGTCTGGGTGTTTTTCTATCTATAATATGTATGTATTTACAAAAAAAAAAATGTATATAAGTAGTTTATCAGCCATCTTGTTACCATAACACAAGCATTAGGTTGCTTAGCTTGGGACTAGATGGCGCTGTGTGAAATGTCCAGGGATATTATTATTATATTATTATTATTTAATAAAAGTTGATTCAAGAATATGACTATTATTTACTTAGCCCTGCTAAAAATCAAATCCGTAAGTATATTAAGCTATCTTTTACCGGTCTCTAGATTAAACAATTTAAATTGATGGCCAGTAGGAATCGGATCAAAAGAGTTGTGCCATTGTCCCCCAACGGCGGCCATAGGGAATGTTAAAAAATCCGTGTCGCTGTCCACCAGTGGTGGCGAATGGAAATAATTTACAAAGTTGTGACGCTGTCCCCCAGTGGTGGACAACGAGAATAATGTTTTAAAGTTGTCTCGCTGTCCCCCAGTGGTGGCCAGACAAGTGGTGGACATCGGGAATAATCGTAACATTTTAGATAGGTTGATGAGGTGTATGTAGGTACAGTCAAAAATTAAAACCAGAATTTATAAATAAACTACCTACTCATTTTACAAAAGAAAATAATACTGTAACAAAGAACATTAATGCAATCATAACTTTGTGACAGTTGTTAAAAAACATTTTTTAAGTCCATTTCCTCTTTCTTTGACAGGTGCTGGGAGATGCGTTCTTGATATTTTTGATGAGTTTCGAAGCGCACATTTGCCATTTACGCACGAATGCCGCATTTACACATTCGTGCGAATCGCGAGGCGAATAACGAACACGCATAATGTAAACAGTGCGCTCGCTATTCGCCTCGCGTTGGGAGCGGTTTTTCGGACGCGAATCAAAGGGGCACGAATGGCGAACACGAACTTACTGTTTACACATTCGCCTGCATTCAGTTAACAGCTAGCAGCTAGCGCCCGACCCAACAGCCGATCGATTCTGTAAAAATCTCACCGTGAAAAGTTAAGTGAAGTGAGCTGTCAATAGTGTCCTAGCGTTATTTGGAATGACAGCTCACTTCACCTAAGTTTTCACGGTGACATGGTTACAGAATCGCACTGCAGGACGTGTAGACAAAATGGAGTGGAGTGAAGTGCGAATTTTAGAATTCTTAGAACTTTATCAAATGGACGAGCTCATTAAAATTTGGAACCCAAAACATCGTCGCAATCATAAAAATAGACAAACGATGCATGGAACCGTATATCAACTAGTATGGGATTGCCTGTCAGCAAAATTAAAGGAGAATTCAATTAGATGTAGCGCGCATGCCGCAATTATTTTCACGTCCTCCATGTTCGTGTGCGAATGTCAAAATAATTCACCCCGCGAATGTGTGAACTAGTTCGCGACGGCACTCGTATACGAATGTTTCGTCGAATGTTCGTCGAGTGACGAGACGAGTGGCGAACACGATTGTGTAAATGCGGTATGACATATGCGTATTCGTTATTCGCCTCGCCATTCGCCTCTCGATTCGCACGAATGTGTAAATGCGGCATAAACAGTAAGTTCGTGTTCGGCATTCGTGCCCTTGATTCGCCGTTCGCGTCCGAACTTCCCCCAGTCCCCCACTACAAAATCTTTGGCCAACTTACGTGCCGGTATAACTGTAACCGGCATGTAACGTAGGTAACTAACAACGACAAGCAACCTAAAAATAAAAGCTTGTAGATGTTATAGCCTACTTGAGCATGATTTATATTTATTAAAATTAGAATATCTTGAAGTTGTCAATCAAGACATCTATCAAAATTATTTTTATTACCTTTTTTAGAAAACATAAATTCACAAAAAATTGATAAAATTTAATAAAATGGCAAAAAAAAAACGGTGATTGGAATAGTATACTTGCAATCCATGTGTTCTGTTTCTGGGATTTTTAACCAAATTGTAATATTATTTATTTTATTCCAGACTTTGCAAATGTCCAATAGAATTGCAACAAATTTGCAAACATTCAAAACCGAAAGGAACAGATCCTAAAGATGTGGCTGAAATTGTTCAGGCTCTTACGTTTCAGGACTACATTGCCAGTAAGTAATGAGGAATTAGCTACCTACGTAACGACAGATAAACGCCTCAACTCGATAATGGAATGCAATACTGCTATACCTAGCAATACTTAAAAACTCGACAACACGACAGACTATTTCTAAACGGGACAGGGTTAATTTTTTTCTGTTCCGTGGGGTTAATTACTTACCCAAAGTAGCAATGGGTACAATGTTATTTTTGTTTTTTAAGGGTTCCGTAGTAAAACAAGGAACCCATAAATATTCACAAAGTCCGCCTGTCTGCTAGTCTGCCCGCGGTTAGTAGGTACTTAGTACTAAAAAGGTGTAATTGGCCATGGTTAAATGTACACAGACACATCAAGCTATTACAATCTGTCAAATTTCTTTAATAGATTTTCAACATAATCGTTAAAGCATTAGGGTTCAAATTTGATTGGGAAAATTCGACAGTTTCGGGTAGCTTGACCTGCAGCTGGCGTCTGTACATAACACAGAAATCTTAATAATAAGGCAATAGAAATGCTATAGTACCAAATTTGCCTTATTATTAAGATTTCTGTGGTACATAATAATCAAGCCTTTTAAGTTGTTTTTTTCCTTCAAGTGTTTTGTACTTATCTATTATTGTTAGGGGTGATTAGGGATTGCAAGTATGCAAAGTGGGACACCGCAACAGCTTGCGGATCCGCAAGCATCAAATCGCGCATCAAGCAAGAATAAATACTAAACATAATAGAATACTCAATCCATCGACAGGCAGTAGAAAGGGCGGTAAAAATTTCGAAATACGTCGCCGTTTTAAGGGGTTGCGAGTGGTTGGGGGGAGGAGTCGGATCCCCCCTCACCATTTTCACCCGCCGGAAATACTTGGTTTCCTTAGCAAAAATAAAAAACAGAGATTTGTACAAAAATGTGGCCCAACCTCAATATGGCGACCTATAACAAAAAAAATAATATTATAAAAACTGGCTTCAATTATGAGTCGACGGAGCCCCGCTACGTTACGTTCCGGTTTGCATAATTGCAATAGTATTTAAGAATTTTTGGAAATTGTTTAATAATATTTAGACCCAACTCCGGCAGCCAAAATTACTTTGGGGAGATCAAGACTAACTCCCTTAAACCCCCTACACCACCAATACCCTCAAATTCAGGCGACTCGTTTTAAAATCCAACCCGAAAGGGCGGGTACCCTGTTGTATCTACAACGGTTAATTTAAAAAATCCACACTGTAGGTAGTTTTTTTTTTTATACCTACCTGTTTTGCTGTGTATTGCTAAGAATCGAATCCTGCAAGTTTGTCATGAATTTTATGTGAGATGTGATTGTTATAACAAAGGAATATTATTGTTATAACAAAGGAAAATCATTGATAAAACATATAGGTTCGGTTTTCGGGCTGAAGTCTATCTATTAAACAGAAATAGGTACACACGGCTACACATCAAGCTGTACATTTCCAGTTTTAGCTGACCTCGCATTGTATAGGTTTTTCGTACAATCAGAATTCAGCTTATACTAGTTATGGCTTGATGTGTAGCCGTGCGTTCATTCCAGTATGAAAAAAAAAATGGTGAGTAATGAGAGAATTCTCTGTTTCAGGTTGTAAGAAAACTAAAAATGCAAAACCACCTAAATTCAAAACGAAACAGTTTAAACCACCGCATTTTAAGGATACATGCGTGCCAATGAAGCCTTCTATGCACACAAGGTTAATATTTACCTATACCTACATATAGGGTAGATTTGTGATGAGGTCATGCATGAGGTTCGTACTACTATGACTAATATACACATCATTGGAATAAATTTGAAACTGCCAGCGCCTTAAGTCGTAGTAGTAAGTGCGGTTATCGTTGTTCAAGTGATACGACTAAAGTGAGGTTAGCTGTGCTTATTGCCATGAGGGGGATGCGCTAAGGTGGTCCGTGAAATTCCAATTTTCTTAAGTTTTTGCAATTTGCAGGTTAGTGTCGGGTTGTTTGTACCTACGATCTTTGTTGATCAACATTATGATTCGCGAATCGTATTTTATTGTTTTATCTCGATGATAAGAGAAATTCCGTACTTATTTAGGTACCTACTTACATGATTTTATTAGGTAAGTATGTAAAACTGTAAACTTCCGATGTCCATGGTCTCAAATTAAAAAAAAAAATAGAGGGCTAAAAATAATGAAACTTTTTTTCATTTGCAATTTGGATTGAATCATGAAGGTCAAAAGAAAGTGAAATATTGTAGAGATTACAATACCTACCTATATAGTCACAGTTTTAATATGGGTTTGTTAGTAAAATAGAAAAATCCGATATTTCCGTCACAGCCAGCCTCAGCTCCCGATTGTTTTATTTATTTAAACTTTTCGCACAAAAAGGTACAAAGGCGGACTTAATGCCTTAGGTTATTGTTTTATTTATTTACTAGCTGTGCTCGCGACTTCGTTCGCGTGGACGTCGGAATACAATATCTAATGTGTTGCCTAGAGGTGTACCTAGGTAGGCTCCTCCATGGAAAAGGAAGAATCATCCGACCAAGCCAAGTGATTTTGCCAGGTGGGAACCGCTACCTGGGGTTCTCTACCAAAACCCTTTCGAATGCAGTCACTACGTCTTCAGGGTTCATAACGTCAGTGCCACGAAGTGTATTAACTATACCTACACCTACCGCAGCCTACTCAATGATAATTATATAAATGTTTCAGGTTACGATACATCGGCCATTGTCCTGTGGAACCAGAAAGATTTGCAAGGCAACCAGCAAGGTAGTTACGCCTAATATTTTGTAGTACCTAAGTAGGTATAACTATATTTAAACTAATATCGACTGAATAAAAAAACTAGCGCAAAACCTACAAAACATAGCTATGATGGCAAACACGCCGAAGCGACGGCCCACTGGATGGTAAGTGGTCACAGCGGACTATACATATATTATATAACTAGCTTCTGCCCGCGGCTTCGCCCGCGTGGATGTCGGAAATTATCCCACGGGAACGTGCTAACAGGATAAAATGTATGTGCTTCCCCAGGATGCCATCTATCTCGCGGGCCCTTTGTGGCTAATTACAATAGAAAACCAATTGTGTCTCATTAGTGGTGATTAAGAGGGAACCTATATGATATCTTTACCTAAGTACCTACCTAATTTATAAAAAAAACACTCAATAACAGAAAATAAAATACCTACCTACCTAAATAAACATATTTCTGATGATAACTAATCTAAACTCAATAAATAAGCAAAATCCCTAAAAACTAATATCTATACGAATGACTAATCCTACCTATACTTTAAAATTAAAACCTATACCTACGACTTATAAAAATAAACCTAAATAACTCTAAAAACTAAAAGGAATAAAAAGGTCGCACTGAAAAGCACGGTTTAGAATTGCAAGTAGCAGTTAAAATAAGAATAATAACGAACGCTCGCTACTCGACACGTCCGTTCAAATCAAAGTTCAAAAAATGTAATACCATAGATAAGGATAAGTACTGACGTAATGCGCGCGCTCAGACTTCGTCCTTATATACGGTAGCGATGCGTGGCGGCCGCGCGCCACGCGTGTGCTGCGAACGGTGCAAGCCAAATTCAACATTCAGCACTACATTTAGAGCATAACTTAGGAGCACTGCACACGGCTAAGATACTGTGACGCAACCTACGACAAACTTATTATTTGCGGTTGGTACATTAATCGGGTCTAGGGATCGAACCGCAAAATTAAGTTTGTTTTTTATTGAATATACTTTTCCGGGATAAAAAGTACCCAGTGTGGTGCCCAGGATATTAAAGAATATTTATACCAAGTTTCATCGTAATCGAACCGGTAGTTTTTGCGTGATACCTGAACAAACAGACAGACAGACAGACAAAAATTTTTTTAATCACATTTTTGGGTTCGGTCTCGGTCTAGTAACACCCCCTGCCATTTATTTTTTTGATATTTTCAATGTACAGAATTTTCACTTCTACAGATTTATTATAAGTATAGATATATATATATAGACATTTGTAGATTTGTGTATACATATAGATATAGACATTTGTAGTAGCTAGGTACCAGAAGCAAAGCAACTGCGTTTTTATCCCGGAGACAAAGAAATGTCTCCTGAAATGTGTGGAAATATGTGCTTGAAATTAGGTAGGTACACCTGCACCCTTATAATTTCGCTAAGGACACTATCTAACATATTAAGTAATAATAAAAGTTTTATTTTCTAAGGGCTGATTTTTCAATCATCACTTCAATAATCACTTTATTCGAAGAATAATTTTGAAATTTTGACAGTTATTTCATACAAAACCTGTGAAACGTCAATTTTATTCCTCGAATAAAAGTTATCTGACGATGGAACAATCAGCCTTAAGCTATATAAGTAAGTACCATAATAAATATTGTCATTCCAGAGGAGCAAGTTCCAGATATTCCTTTGGTTCGTCATCGGAAGAAGCCTTACTAAAGAGTGGTGGAAAGAAGCCTGGAATGGAAAAGCGGGTCCGGTATTACGACCTGATGCCAGGCGATATTTTGCTTCCTACTCCGCAAGCTTTTGTTAGGCACTCAACATCGAGTAAATCTATTTTGAATGTAAGTTTACCTATATTGTCTTTGAACTCATTAAAGCTTATCTGTGTGTGCAACGGCGAAGGAAAACATCGTGAAGAAACTGGCATCTCCTAGTAGGTACCAAAAATTCGAAGCCATGTGCCATCCACCACTGGGCGCGCGGGGTGGATTACGGCCCTCTCCCTCTCACGGAGAGGACGCCTGTGTCCCCAGCAGTGGCAACATTATCGGCTGATTATGTTAAAGATTACCTAACATTGCGAGATCTGCGTCAGCAATGCCTGATCGGATGCTTGCGTAATCAGATGGTACTATTTTTGATCATGTATGGTAGCCTGAAAAGAAATTAAGTATATAAAATCTAACCTCATCTACTATATGCTTCTTTCTAGGTACCTAGCCCTAAAACAAGTGGCGAGATCATTCAAGCTCAAAGGGCTACCGTCAAACCTGCGCTAATGAGACCACCTCTTCCCGCTAAATCTGGACACGAGTAAGGAATCATTCATATTTCATTATATTAGCTAAGCAAGACTGCCAATGCTGAGGAAATCGGCAGCGTATTATATTTTCAATTAGCTTATGACCGAGGCTTCGCTCGCGTGAATGTCGGAAAATATTATATAGTGTATCAGTGCTTACTAAACCAGCCGAAATCCACTTTGGATATTCAATACAGAAATCATTAAAATTTCAGATTATTCAAGCCGCACAGTGGGATTATCCTCAATAGGGATCAAGACTTCGTTCCTGATGTTGTACATATACCTGGTTCTAAGAGAGACGTGAAAAAGTATGTTATTTTTTCTGTCTTTTATTTATTTTTTTCGTTGTTGTTTCTATTTCGCATGTGCCACATGTTCAACCTACCTGTGTGCCTTTCATGTAAATCCTAAATTAATATAATATTATTAGGATTCAAAATCTTTATTTGATTGATTACAGACCGAAGAAACCAAAGCCGTGCTACAAGGGAGGGTAAGTGTTTTGATTAAGTACCGGTAAAACGGGGTGAATAGGGATGCAGGGGTAAATCAGGACGAAACTTTAAAATGGATTTGAACTTTTAAATAATATAGTTTGTTGCTAACAAGGACACTTAATCTTTAATTAAAAAAACAGTAAACACATTAGTCTTTTCTGCCAACCAACTATATTATTTCAACGTTGAAATCCATTTTAAAGTTTCGTCCCGATTCACCCCTGCATCCCTATTCACCCCGTTTTACGGTACTTTGGAGTACCTAATAAATAAAAACAAACGAATAATTATATTTTTTTTGCAATTAAATATTTTCAGTGTCTGCAAAAGAAAAAGCTGCCCTAAAAAGAAATGTCGGTATGTATATTTTGGAGTAGGTACTCAATGTTATTTGTCCTTTGATAAAGTGAAAATTAAAACGACTACTTACTCAATCTATTTCAGGAAATATGCTGCCAAAATTAAGAGGAAAAAGCTAGCTAAGAGATTGAAAGGGTAATTTACTTGTCTAATTTTTAATAAGTACCTAATTATTCCATTTTGAATTGCCCGTAGCCCACATTCATAATAACAAATTTGACTTTCTATAGCGCCTTTATATCGTAGAAATAAGGGTTCTTTCGTAATATAAATGCTACTGACTGACGTGCAGATCTGCTAAACTGTGCTATTCTCACCGTGAAAACTTAGGTAAAGTGAGTTTTCAATCGCTAGATTCCCTAGCGTCAAGTAGGATGACAGCAGTGCAATTCTGTAACCATCTCACCGTGAAAACTTAGGTGAAGTGAGCTGTCATTCCAACTAATGCTAGGGATTGAAACCATTGACAGCTCACTCTAAGCTCACTTCACCTAACTTTTTACGGTGAGATTTTTACAGAATCGATCGACTGAGGTTCCACACTGGCGTGAATATAGTTGCTTGACTTCCTAATCTTAAAACAATCGACACGCAATCGCGTCCCTCGTGGTATTCGCCTCATTGTGGCCAGAGCATTAAATCCCGTTTTTTATGAGGAAAAGATGTAACGCAACTTTGTTTCAGCAACATGTTTTTGTGTTGCTGGCACGTGGCAACAATGCTGCAGTGTTGTTAGTAACATGCTATGCTAATTTTCCGTATTCGTGATAAACAAAAGCATTGCAACATTGTTGCCAGGATTATTTGACGCATCAATGTCACGCAACTGTTTTTGAACTTTGGTTGAACGTTGTAGTCGCGCCGAAGCAGCTAGCTATAAATCTACTGGTGGCGCTACGGATGGAAGGCCAAGAGCGAGAGGTTCGCAGAAATATTCAAAAGATAATGATGATGAAGTCTGTGGCCTGGATGAAATACCTAGACCGGAACACGTAAGTTAAGCTCCGTTTTCATGGGAAAAAAAAGTTGTGCAACATTATTTCAGCAACATGTTTGTGTGTTGCGGTAACAATGTTAAGTCCCGTATTTCATTGGAAACACAAATTAAGAAAAAGATACCAAACATTGTTACCCGCATCATCATGTTGCTTTATTGGTTTTGACTAAGAACATGTAGGTACTGAACATGGCTAATTAATGGTTGGCATAGCTACCCTTGTCCAAAAGCCGTATCTGTCTTCCTTGTGTCCATCCCTAATCAAAAACTCATCTGGTAATTTATCGTCTACGTACAGTCCGATTCAAACTTTATGGTACTTGCTCAGAACATGAGGCGAGTCGCTGCGCAGTAACAAATTCATGCGTCAGCGGGGGTGAGGGGTAAGGTGCTACGCAGCGAGTAACGCACTTCAGAACCGCCACAAAGTTTGAATCAGACTGTAAGTACATATCTCACAGTAAGTCGAAAACTTTTTGTGGGAAATGATGTTTTAGTTAATTCACTATTTCCATGCAGTGTTGCAGCATATTATAGGTAGGTATCCAAATAGTCTCTTTTCCAAGACTTATTTAAAAATTTGCTTCTTACTTTATTATCCAGATACATATACCAATGAATTTAAAAAGAGGAACCATACAAACACATTCTCTTACTGTAGTCCGGTGTACCAAAGACAAGAGACCTGATATACACTATGGTATTTTGACTGGATCGTTCAATATGTATGATAATAAGTTTGGTAAGTTTATTATTTACATTTTATGCTAATGATTTGTCTGCGTTGATTTCCGATTTTATTATACCAACTACAACTTCTCATTTCACCTTTACCTGCGGATGATATTCTCTGAGCATGTGGTCTTGGTTTCGATTCCCAGGTCGGGTTTGTTAGGGTTTTCCATAAAGAATTTCTCAGTAGCAACTCGTAGCCTGGCTTTGTGCCGCAATATTGTGCCGTTAATGGCAAAGGCTCGCCCCCTATTAGATATCTGGCGAAATGTGGTTGTAGGTATTATAGAGCCACACCTCTGCCTTACTCTTAAGGGATTACAGGTGTGATGTTATGTAGGTATGTTATTATTTTAATTTAGAAAACAAAAAAAGGAATGAATTTCCTTTAAAATTATCTGTACATAAGTTCTAGTCGAACCACTTGTTTCCTCAAACTACGTTCACGTAGTCCACGCCAACGTAGGATGAGGAACCAAGTGAGTGAGGAACTAAGCATGATAATTATTTAGTTCATATTTTATGTCTTGAAGTGAAGTGTCTGAACATATTCTGTGTGTATTAAAGGTGGTAGATCAAGAGGTCGTCAAGCTCTGCCAATGAGCGTTATGGCTTTTTGCTTAGCATTTCATTACCATCCTAAACAATGGACGATGAAGTTAATAGACAACTTGGTGGACGCCGGTGATGCATGGTATGATAATGTTACTTTTGGTAATTATGATAAGGTACGTAGGGTAAGATGGTAGGGGTGTACGGTGTGTATGGTGTGGTAGGTTATAGTCCATCTTTCAAAAGAACAATGCACCTGGTTTACAGTACAGTATTGTTATCTCACGAATGCGCGCTTTACTTGTGGTTACCAAGTGTATAAACACGCTGTGAATGTGTGTGTAAGCGCTGGAGCTCTCGGTACCGTCCGAGACAATGGCGAAGTCGGAAGTGTTAGTGAGTGTGTGTTATGTGCTGACGCTACTCGTCGTCGCACGCACACATTCACAGCGTGTTTGTAGGTACACTTGCTTACAACCAGTAATTAATGCGCGTGTCGCTTTGATAAATAAAAATACTATACCCTTGTTGTTATTTATATTTATGGCACATCAAGTATTAGTAAAAGTTCGCCTTTGTATGCCCTCAAATCAAATCAAAATCAATCAAATCAAAAGTCATTTATTCAAATTAGGCTGAGAATCAGCACTTTTCGAACGTCAAAATTACAAAAGACAGTCCTCTCAATTGTCACTACA
This sequence comes from Apamea sordens, assembly GCA_945859715.1. Classification (NCBI taxonomy): domain Eukaryota; kingdom Metazoa; phylum Arthropoda; class Insecta; order Lepidoptera; family Noctuidae; genus Apamea; species Apamea sordens. The sequence continues at coordinate 12,363,634 of OX243996.1, read as the reverse complement.
ATTGTCTGATCTCTATCTTGTCTCTTTCTATAGCTATATGTCTCATATGCCTGGGTATGGGTAAGTACTGTATTTTGGTAACAACTACCAGCGATATTTTAAACCTTTGATATTTTTATTTTATCGTGTTTAGATATCGATATCTATTACGTCTGCGGAGTTTCGCTAGCTAATTTAATTTGACCCTGTATATTATTAATCTAACAGAAATAGTACATTTCAAAATACCATTTTCTTTCAGGTATCTCCAATGTTTAGACAAAGTTCATGATCATTCATCAGTTCAGGGTATATGTGAAGTATTGCAGTTTGGAAAAAAACAAATATTGGTATTGAATGGGAAAAGGATGCAAGTTTTGCTTTGCGAACCAGACATAGTGGGATACACGATGTCGTTAGATCCCACGGTATACAACTTGTGTAGAGGACTGAAAGCTTTCTTCAAAGAAAATAGAGCAGGAATATTGTTATCAAGGTACGAAAGCTGCATCCGTTTCTTATTACATCTATGTATGTAAGAATAAGGCTTATTCTACTCCACCTGTCATCACTGCGCTTGTTCAATAAGCGCAGTGATGACAGGTGGAGTAAGGCAGTGACCGAGTGGCTTCCAAGGACTGGGAGACGAAGTGTCGGTCGTCCGGCGGCGGCGAGATGGGCTGACGACATTGTTACCATCGCAGGGAGAACCTGGATGAGGCTGGCATAGGAGCGTAGGGATCGGCACACGAAAACAGAAGGTCATGTCATGTAAAATGAGAGGCCTATGCTCAGCTGCGGGTGCAGTCGGGCTGTCACTGATGATGATCAGTGGCGTAACTATACCGTTCTAGGCCCGTGGCAAATTCATCGGATGGGCCCCCTCCCCCCAATATAAAGAAGTTGAACCAACAATAATAATATTTTTTTAATTTTATAATACCTACTTATTTATATATTCTTTTACTCGTAAGAGTACAATAATAAATCACTAGGTACGTTAAGTAGGTCTGTACATACAAACTTTATAATTATACGTAGGTACTTGATTATCTAATAATTCACTTTAAATTAAAAGTACCTAATTTAAAGTACAGTCAGCATCTAATTGATACATAGAGTAGGTAGTCAAAATGATTTGAAACTAAAAAAAAAAATTGATCCAAATCATCTTAAATCAAAAATCCGAATCATCCTGTCAAATTAAGATACTCCATAGACAGTTTAGACGTGATTAAAAACATGGCTACCAAAAATACGTCAATGGCGCCGATTCCCTTGTTCACAAACTAAACTAAATTTAAGTTCGGTGCATCTTTTTCTTTCTATTTCATTATGAAAAGGACAGAAGATAAATATTAGTTTAGTTCTGTCAAATTAAGATACTCCATAGACAAATTAGACGTGATTAAAACATGGCTACTAAAAATACGTCAATTTACAACGTCAGGCGCTGACTAATTTGACAGGACTAAACTAATATTTATCTTCTGTCCATTTCCTAATGAAATAGAAAGAAAAGATGCACTGAACTTAAATTTAGTTTAGTTTGTGAACAAGGGAATCGGCGCCAATTTACGTCAGGCGCTGACTAATTTGACAGGACTAAACTAATATTTTATCTTCTGTCCTTTTCTTAATGGAAATAGAAAGAAAAAGATAAATAAATAAATAAATATCCCTGGACATTTCACACAGCGCCATCTAGTCCCAAGCTAAGCAACCTAATGCTTGTGTTATGGTAACAAGATGGCTGATAAACTACTTATATACATTTTTTTTTGTAAATACATACATATTATAGATAGACAAACACCCAGACTCGGAACAAATACATGTAGGTCATACAAATATTTGTTCCGTGCGGGAATCGAACCCGCGACACGCAGCGCAGCAGTCAATCGCTTAACCACTGCGCCAACCGTGCCGTCAAAAGATGCGCTGAACTTAAATTTACTTTAGTTTGTGAACAAGGGAATCGGCGCCATTGTCAACCTATTTTCCCAATTGACTAATGAAATATATCCTCACTTGCAACAAACACCAAATTCTTACAACAATAAACTGCTAACTGCTTGCGTAATAATAGAATAGTGGAGTCTTTCTTATATACAAACTTGAATCAGGGATTCCCTGTGAGCGTCAAATTGGCGGGACGCGCAGCGGGAATTCCCCGAACATCCGCAGTAATACCAACACGTGTGGCCTGTGGTGTGGCATCGGATACGTTCTAAAACTGGGTTACAACTTTTTTTTTACAAATGCTTTGAGTTTTTTACTTGTGTATGCAACTGAGTAGGTAACAAAAATAAATCAAAGACAAAACTTTTTTCAAATCAAATCAAATCATTTATTCATTTGCAAACATGGGTAATTAGTATACATATAGATGTTTTATTTTTATAATAGTGCTCCATGTTCTACCGTCACATGGGCATGCAAATCGTATTAGAATTTTAAGTAACAATTAAGAAATGATTATAATACAAAATACAAATTAATGTCCAATCGTCTGAACTACAGTAAAAATGTCATAATAATTCATAAATGTGAAATCGTTTAAATTACAATAGATGTCAAATCGTTTGAAATACCTACACAAAAATATATTAATACAAAAGATGTCAAATCGCTTAAACTATAGTAACAATGTGTCATAATATTACAGAAATGTCAAATATTATCAAGGTTGCATGTAGGTATAATTATAAATCCCTGTACATTCTACCTTAAATTATGCAAACATTTAGTACAAGTGCATAATAGACTACAACACTTTCAATATGAAAAATTCTAACAATGGTCAGTAAAATAAAATAAAGAACTAAAGATGTCAGGATTAATTATGTAACTATAAAGTTTTATCATTTAGAAATTCACAAATGGAGTAATAACATTTGTCAATTAGTAAGACTGACAATTTCTTTTTAAACAGTGGAATGGACTCGTTTTTTATTCCATCGGGTATTTTGTTAAAGATAATTGGGCACATACATATGACACTTTTCCTTAATAGTGCAGTGTTATGTCCACTAACATGTAGCATGTTTGTATACTGCCTTCTAAGTGGTCGTGTTCTATTGTCAGACGATTTATTAAAAAGATGCATATTTGATTTTACAAAAACAGCTATTTCGAAAATGTATAGTGATGGCAATGTAAGCAAATTTAGGGACTTGAATACAGGTACGCAACTATCTGTTACTTTCATGTTACACATTGCCCTTATGCATCGTTTTTGAGCCTTGAATACCTGGTCTCTTAGACTACAATTTCCCCAAAATATTATCCCGAACCTCAGGATTGACGCCACTAAACCATGGTAAGCAATTAATCTAGTAGGCATATTCACTTTCCGGGATAGATTGAAAAGCATATACGCTGCTGTACTTAATTTTTTACATACTTCTTCTACGTGTGGTTTCCAGGTTAGTTGGCTATCTATCATTATACCCAAAAATTTTGCAACTTGCACTTGGTCTATTTTTTGTCCATTGTATGTTAAATTTAAAGTTTGCGGTGGTATCCGTTGATAAAAATGCATAACATTAGTCTTATTTATATTAATCGTCAAATTATTTTGATCAAGCCAGTGTATAATGTCCGATAAAGTATTATTTACGTCATGTTCATAAGTTTTTAGGTCTGTACATTTACTAAACATGTATGATAAATTATAAATGTTAGGAGTTGGGATTCTCCTCTGACCGGGGGCCCCTTCAGGCTGGGGGCCCGTGGCATTTTGCCGACTTGCCACCCTGTAGTTACGCCACTGATGATGATGAAGAATTATTTATTGATTTTGGATTTTCTTTAAAACAGGGTCCTCAAATTAGTGATTTGGAAAGATAAAGTGTGCTATTACATTTTCGACCCAGCTGGAAGGGACTCAAGAGCGTACTCAAACTTCGCTAACGGTCAAGCTGCTCTCATTAACGTTAAAGACATCGATTCAGTTGCTGATGTTCTTTTAGCACGCAGTATTCTAGAAGATCAAAAATTCGTTTTGGCTTCTGTCAAAGTTTTGAAAATGGCAAATGAGAAATGCGATGAAGATTTCGAATCTGATAAAGAACTCACTCAAGCTGAGAAAGCCATGATGGGATACAGAATTTTAAACTCAAACTGTGCTATTGTCAATGCAAATATGCATTTAGGTGATCGATGTTTCGAGGAGGCTAAATTTAGACAAGCTTTGCCTATGGCCATTGTCGCGATGACCTACGCGAAAATATCGCCACCGAATACCTGGTTTTCAAAGACGTTGGACAAAATATTGCGACTGGGCAATAAGTTATACGTTGATTGCACACACCCGAAAGTTATGATTGATATGACCATTGATAATATACCAAATGAAATAATGATAGGTCCCTTTGCATGTGAGATAATAATATACAGGGAACGAGTGAAAGGACAACTTTTCACAACAAAGGAATGCTTGTTCAATATTAAAAGTGGTCTTGTAGATTTCTTCAGTCACGAGTATAACAGCGGTATATTGGAGTTTAATAATTACGTGCTTGCGATTTGGAGGCAGAAAGATATGTTCTATTTGTTTGATCCTTATCCGCGTACTAATGACGGCCTGAGATCGATGCAGCCCGGTAAGGCTTGCTGCTTGATGCTTTTAAACCCGGAAACTATGGCAGATGCGTTTATAAAGAATTGGAATTATTTACCGGCTACAACACAATTCTACGTGCATGCTTTTAAAGTGTTAAAGTTGAAGAAGAAACAGCCAAAGGTAAAATTGTGATAACTTTGTTTTGTTTGACTGGTACGGCTCCGAATTACGAGTCGTAGGTCGTGGGTTCAAACCCAGGCAGGCGTTTTACTTTGTGTTAATAATTTCATCACCATTGCTCTCAAAACCATAAAAGAAAACATCGTCAGGAAACCGGCATGTCCTAGACCCAAAAATTCGAAGACATGCATATAAGTACCAACCAGCACTGAGCGTAGTGGTAGATTACAGCCCACTCCCTCTCGAAGACAGGAGGCATGTGTCCCAGCAGTGGGAACATTATAGGCCAATTGTGCTTGTTTTGTTTTCATTAGTATGACGTTGTCTGTCAATAAAGCAGTTAGTAGTTGGTGTAGTCACTGACTAATAATTTGATTATTATCAATAATCTTTAATAATGTTAATTGTGGGTACTTTTTAAGACAATATAATAGCAGTTTGAGACGCTTTTAACTTGCCGTCGACACTAATGAGCTTACTGAAGAAGTGACTTTATTTCAGATACAATTATACTGTCAGCTGAGCGACCAAGATCTGTCAAAAAAGAAGCGAAAAGTTCTGCAAGCGAGTAAGGCACAAGGCGACGGAAAAGATATGTGTGAGGACGTTATGCCGGTAGAAACTTTGGACCCAAAGACACCTGGAGTAAGTTCTAATATCAGTAATGCATCAATCAATCTGCCTAGCCTGGAAGCCTGCCTAACTAAAAGCCGACCGCAACACTTGGGAAAACCCAACGGTGTTGCGGTTGGCTTCCAGTCTAACCGGATGCAGCTGAATACTAGTATTTTACAGAAGACTATCTGACCTCCACAACCCAGTTACTGGGTAACACGATACCCCCTGGTAAGACTGAAGTTGTTAGACTTTTGGGCTTCTGACTACCCGTAACAACTGTCAAAGATCTACGAATGACGGCCGGGACCAAAGACCTAGCGTTCTCTCCGAGGCTCGGAGGGGTCTATATGTAATGGATGTCACCCATCCACGAACCGACCGCGGCAAGCCTATCTTAACCTTGGATCGACCCATGCGGCTGTTATCATTTAGCCACGAGCCCCTCAGTATATGCCTTTATCAGTGTAAACTTTTTTACTTGTTTTGTTTGGTAAGTGTGTAACGCAAATTGCACAGTACTTATTTAGTTACAGAATCAAGCCGATGAGGAACAAATGGGTGATATAATATCGTTAGTGGAGAGTGTAAATGACGATTACATTCCACCGGTACCACTGAGATACAAGAAACATGTAGACGAACCAATGGAACCGAAAGTAGGTAAGTGTCTTTTGACGAGAATCCTATAACGATAAACAAAAGTTTATCCGCTATTGGAAAACATTGGAAATGGTATTGAAAAACGGCGTTAGTTCCGATTTTGGCCACGCGTCAAAAGCTCCTTATAGATACAACTGTAGTTATACAATGCGATGTCATAAACGATAGCCATTGGCGCCGATTCCCTTGTTCACAAACTTGACACCCGGACTTATTACTCCTTATTTATTTATAAATCGTCTACTTTTGGAATGTTTGTAAATATGTGCGCACCATGTATCTATCACATAGTTAACTTATATGTCATGGTTTCATTAATCCATTTTAATTCTTTTACCTATCGTGGTATAGTAATTTTATTTTTAGGATTGTCTTCACATATGATTATATAATTAATGTATGCAAAATATTGTAAAGCATTTTAAAAGAGTAACGGTGGAGTTTCTTGCCCATTCTTCTTCATACGAAAACTACCTTTTGGAAGTTGCGACTAGAATCAATTTTATTTTTATTTTATTTTGGCGTTCAAAAGTGCCTTTTATGTGCCTATTTAAATAAATAAATGATTTGACTTTAACTAAATTTAAGTTCAGTGCATCTTTTTCTTTCTATTTCATTAAGACAAGGACAGAAGATAAATATTAGTTTAGTCCTGTCAAATTAGTCAGCGCCTGCCGTAAATTGACGTATTTTTAGTAGCCATGTTTTTAATCACGTCTAAACTGTCTATGGAGTATCTTAATTTGACAGGACTAAACTAATATTTATCTTCTGTCCTTTTCTTAATGAAATAGAAAGAAAAAGATGCACTGAACTTAAAAGTTTAGTTTGTGAACAAGGGAATCGGCGCCATTTACTCTTACACGACGTTGCTACTAGGATCTTTTAACACTCGAATGGCGCTGTTGGTAAACATTTGTGCAATAATTGTTTTGTGAAATGTATTGAAAAAACAATATTGCGGCATTAGTTCTAATTTTTTCTACGCGCCAAAATATCCTTGTAGCACTATATTCATTATTGTCACCACAACGATCACACCCTAAGATCACGGGAGCATTTGCAGGTAATGTAATGTAACAGTTCAACTTCGAGCACTATACTTCAGTGAATGCGTCCAGGTGAGCACTACAAAAAGAAAGAAAATATGTACAGACGCCAGCACGTCAAGCTACTACAATCTGTCAAATTTCTTTAATAGATTTTCAACTTTATCTCTAAAGTATTAAGGTTCAAGGTTGATTGGGAAAATTTGTCAGTTTCGGGTAGCTTGACCTGCTGGCGTCTGTACATTTATTTGCGGCAAACATGACAGACACATGACACAACATGATTACAGAGCGCATACTTGTCAATGTGTCGATAACGTGTTGCAGTGAACTTAGACTCGCCCACGGTGTCGGTGACGCAGGTGGTCCCTCCGTGGCCGAAGCCCCGCGACAAGACCAACGAGCCCATCGAGCCTGACCCCGACCCTGAACCGACCCCGCCGCCCACGCCGCCGCCCCCGATGGTGAACCATTTGTATATTCTATTATCTGTGGAGGGATTGCACTTATTGCTTCGCTTTTAGCCACCGCTCAATGCAGTTTACTTAATGGGTTGAAGGACAGTGAACGAGACACAATAGAAGTATTATTTTTATGCCTATAGGCGTTTAACACTTTCGACTCCACCCACTTTTCATAGAGCTCCTACGCTTTGCCGCCATACCTACATATTGCAAATGGACCCTCCAGGAATCACTCACGTTGCACCATTAATGTCCGTCAATGTGTTAACAACTGCCCTTTTTACTTTGTGTTCCCGCACTAGTGCGGCAAAGTGTGCCACAGACCTCTAGATTCTCAAGAATACTCTAGATTCAGGATTAGCGCCTCAAAAATGACCGCAAAAATTTGGCACCATGGCCTTATAATAATAAAAATAGAACAAGCACCAACTTCCAACCAATTTTTTTTCAACCCAATTCTATAATAGGTACCTAAGTACAGGCGCCAGCACATTAACCTACTACAATCTGTCAAATTTCTTTAATAGATTTTCAACTTTATCACTAAAGCATTAAGGTTCAAGGTTGATTGGGAAAAATTGACCGTTTCGGGTAGCTTGACCCGCTGATGTCTGTACCTACAATCGTTTTTCTCAATCATTTATTTTTCTGGGTCGTTGACCTAAAAAATAGTTTTATCTAATCGCGACCCATCACGTCTGCAGAGTTTCGCTAGCTAATTTAATTTAACCCCGTATATTTTATCCTCTTACTAATTTGGAAATTCATTTTCAGCCGCCGGAAGGAGGGATAGAGGTGAGCATTATTTATAAACGATTTGTGTTTCCTAACAAATATAAGTCGCTTGAGTCGTCGGTTAAGCATTATACGATGGCTGAGAAGAATGAACAGTCGCAGATGTTTTGAGTCGAGTTGTTTTGAAGCATTTTAAGCTGAGTACATGACATATATCGCTCATGATGGAACTTTAAGATCGGTTTCGATTCCTGGAAAAAAGAGCACCTTCAAAAAAACTAAAAAAAATATGAGGTTACTGTAAAATCCAGGTCAATTTTTTTCTAACCACTTGAATCGCAATTTCGGATTTCGCTCTGAATCACATCGTAAGAACTCACCCTGATGTTCCAAATTATAATAGCCTGTACAGCTGCGTAGTAGAGTAACAATAATCTTAGCATTCGTGTTTACTATATTATAGGAAGAAGAAGGGGTAGAAGAGGAAGAAGACGAGGAGAAGAAAGAAGAGAAGGCTCGGAAGAAGGCGGAGGAAGAAGAGGCGCGACGCAAGGCGGAGGAGCTGCCGCCCGCGCTGCCTCCGCCCCCGCCCTCGCCGCAGCCCGAGCCCGAAGTGCCCGTACGTCTATCACAACGTTTACTATAAGAGTAATAGTACTCTTATTACTCTAATATTACTCTTATAGTACTCTTATTACTCTTATAGTACCTTTATTACTCTTATAGTAAACGTTCTGCCCACGACTTCGCCCGCGTAAAATTTCATGTTGTCAAGCCCCGACCTCCCCGTCGCATCTTATCGCCTTCTATTAGTTCGTTTTTGCTTGGCGTTCTTTCTTTTTGGTCGGCTCCTAAGGGTCTTAGCGTGATGTAAGTCATCTATCTATCTATATATAACATCATCTGCCTAGTCTTTTCCCAACTATGTTGGGGTCGGCTTCCAGTCTAACCGGATGCAGCTGAATACCAGTATTTTACATGGAGCGACTGCCTATCTGACCTCCACAACCCAGTTACTGGGTAATACGATACCCCTTGGTAAGACTGGTTGTCAGACTTTCGGGCTTCTGACTACCCGTAAGGACTGATAAAGATCCACGAATGACAGCCGGGACCAACGGCTTAACGTGCTTTCCCGAGGCACGGAGGAGTCTCGGTATGTATAGATGGTCACCCATCCACAGACCAACCGCGGCAAGCGTAGCTTAACCTGACCGATCGACCTGTGCGGCTGTTATTATTTAGCCACTTGCCCCTCTTTCTATTATATTCTATCTACCTATATATAGTATATCTTCTTTATATATAAAAATCAATTGCTGTCCGTTTGTCTGGCTAAAACTCGAGAACGGTTGGGCCGATTTAGCTGATTTGGGTTTTGAAATGTTTGTCGTAGTCCAGGGAAGGTTTAAAAGGTGAGAAAATATGGAAAAATTGCGAGGAAGATAGTAAAAACAACAATTTCATTTTCCCATATAAACTGTCCTAACTACTTTCCTGTCAAACATTTGACGATCGTCCCTTCGGTACGGTAGACTCGGGTCCACTCGAATTTAAGCACGTATTAAATTAAGGGTTTTGAATAGTGTAGGAGTAGGTTAGGAGTAGGGTAAGAGTAGGGTAGGAGTAGGGTAAGAGTAGGGTAGGAGTAGGTTAGGAGTAGGGTTGAAGTATGGTAGGAGTACGGTCAGGAGTAGGGTAGGAGTAGTGTAGGAGTAGGTTAGGAGTAGGGTAGGGGGTAGGACACCACACGAACGAAGTAGCGCCGGGCAGCTAGAAATAATTTATATGGCAAACCAACGTTTGCCGGGTCAGCAAGGTAGTTTTTATAATAAAAAATGATTTTCATCATTGAAAGTCATTAATACTCTTCTTGTTAGAAATAGAATAGATGCTTTACGATTATTAAAAAGTAATAAGTACCTACGTAGATATAGCATTTTACACACAGTGTGATAAAGAATATCATTTGAAAAAAGAATTCGCCTTAGGGCTGACTTACATCTTGCAAAACGTACGGTTTTCACTGCCAACTGCCAAGCAAATAGCAACATTGCCTTTCTTGATATAAAGTTGAATATAAATAAATTTCGATTAGTCCTACAGAGGCCCGCGTCTTAGGTCTGGAGTTACATTGCAAGGACTCATTAGTGGTTTTACGTAAAAAAAATATCGTGAATATGCTCCTTTATGCTTAGTGAAAATTTGTGTGCATTAAATGTATTTCCTTACCTATACCTACTGTCTTTGTAGCTGATGGCGCCAATGCGTGAAATGCCAGAACCAGAGGAAGTTCAAACTATGCCGGCGGCCAACGTAGATCGCCGCGTTCTTCTCACAGAGGACGCTCAGAGACGCTTCAAACTGCGAAAGATTCGAAAGAAAATGACACCGCCGCTTATAGAAGATGATATTGAGGTTACTGCCGAACAAGAGCTCGAAAAACCAACTAACTTCAAGAATTTGCCAGATACTTCACAAATAATTAGAGGGACAACTAGTGTTTCGGATGCAGCCGCCCCCGACTCTATTGATAAACTGCCGTTTGGTGCAATCATGGCGATAGTGACATCTTACAAATACTCGATCCATTCTTGGACCCCTGCTATCGTAGATTTTGTAGTAGCCACCGCCGCAAAGCTATTTGAAAACAAACAGCAGAAATTTCAACTTTCTCCTGTACATGTTATACCTAAGATTGCGCTTGGACATCAGGTTTGTTTGTATTTTTTAATTAATCCAACGATTGTAATAAAATTAATGTTGTGGAGTTCGCTTATTTTGATTATATTTACTTACAGGCATATCATGCTTATGTTGATGTGGTTGGAGAAGGTGCTAGCTGGCAAATGGAAGAAGTATTAGCTGAAAAATTCTTCAACAAATATGATAGAGGCATGATTACAACTTCCGCGTACAGTTGTGCGTTTTTTAAGAGAAATGGGCTGTATTATCTGTTCGACGGCAGTTCTTGTAATGCCATGGGATTGAGACAAGAGCTCGGAGCTAAGGAGACGAAAGGAAAAGCTTGCTTTCTACGATTTCGTAATCTACGTGAACTCGTGAGCAGGTAATTGTTTTTTTTTTTTTTTTATAGGCGTTTGATTCCTATCTTGCCTGATGGTAAGGAATGATGTGATTGACGACGGAGCATGAGTAACTTATTCAGTTTGGACTTAAACACTCCAGGGCTAACTATCAGGAACTACAGTGTCCGGCAGAGAATTCTCTCCTTAGCTGTATGCACAATGAAAGTGTTCCGAAAACGTTTTGTACGGTTGGGTGGGAGGTCCACCATGTAGCAGTGGCGTTTCGCCGTACGTCTTGTTCTCCGGTAATGGAACACCTTTGGCGGAATTAAACTATGCAATTCCAACGCACATTCTCCGAAATGTAACCTACCTGTAGAATGTCCATCGGGCCAGCGGATCTAGTCGCCCACCATCACGAAGGTGCAATCCGGGATTTTTCGACAGGGTAGGGCAGCCTTTCACTTGCGTGTATGTTATGTCCCCAGATGGGGATATTGCATACACGCATGCACGATGGCACGGTGCGCCATTGGCCGACCGCAGGCCAATGGCGCACCTCCGCACTACCGCACTACCCTCCGCGACTAGTCTCCCGATGCATCAGGATCAGCGCGAGCCATGGTGGACTGCCTCCAGTTGAACTGCTATTTCGGACCAACTCCTAGGTGGCTACGCCGAGGATTGTACAGTCAGCGTCAAAAATATCGGGACGAACACACTGTTCAAAATGATCTCAACAACTAAGAAAATTAAGCTTTGTCTCAATTGGATAAAGTTCTTGTCAGGATGACAGTTGTCGTGTACTGTCTTCATTCTGAAATTCCTTGTGTCATTGAGTTAATATTTCATTTTCATAGTTGCTTAGATCATTTTGAACAGTCTGTTCGTCCCGATATTATTGACGCTGACTGTACCGGGACACGGCAAGGTCGTTGTCTTTGTCAGTGGGTGCGTATACCCAAATTCATCGGTCGAAACCTACCGACAGTTAGTGCCACTTGATCAGCAACGCCCGACGACCACGTAGTTTTCTCCAAGGGGTATAACCAGTTTATCCACGCTCCGTGAACTTAATCATTTATTAAAGTCGTACTTCTTTTTATAAAACCGTTTTCTATTATTTTTTACAGAATTAACTACAATAAGGATGGAAAAGCAGATGATCAACAATTTATCCTTAGTAGAATATTAGTCAGGAGACTTCTGAAAGAGACCCGCACCACATTACCTGAAGATCATGACTATGAAACTGGCCAACCTTTGTCACAAAAATCTAAACAGACTATTATAGAATCCGAAAAACCCGCAGCAGGACGACGGTTAGATGTGAAAGAAATGAAGAGCCAAACTGCGGTCGGCTATCAACTTGTCGATGGCGTTTACTCAATAGATGGAACTACTGCTCTGACTAATAACAGCGCGGTCTCAACTGTTAAGTCTTGTCATTTCGTTAGTCTAATCGCAATGTTAATGGCAGCGATGCATCCTATCAGAACGTGGGACCACGTCATGGTTGACGTATGTATCGAAAAAGGTCTGGAAATACAAGCAAAAGCTACAAATTTGAGCGTCTGCGAGAAGAGGGTAATAAAAAACGTTATTCTGGACGGGAAATTCATAAATATCAACATTAAAAAAATTTTAGTTGTTAATGAAAACCAAGAAAAAACCCTGGATCAATACTTAAAAGCAGTTTTGAGAAGACTGCGTTACGTCATGATAAGATATCCTCAATGCAGTTTAGTTATATGTCAGACAGAAGGATATTACCATCTTTTTGACCCTTACGCGTCACCACGTGATCCTGTAGTAAAGAATAAGGATCAGGGTAAAAAAAAGGACTCCCCCCAGCGAGCTGCCCCCCCAAAAGTAGCGAGTTGGACGTTATATCGCTCTATAGATGCCATAATTCGGCGAATAAGGCAACTAGTAGGAGCGGCAGCAGATGACCCCGAATTTTACACTTTTGAACTAACTTCCGTAAAGACTGCACCGCGGCATTCTGCTCTAAACTATAGATTAAGTCCGCTCTTCAAACCTGACATTAATCCGAACATGCCATATTTGAAGCGTAGAAGAGTGCGCCCTGTAGTAGACGAGAAAATGTACTGGTTGAATATCTGCGAGATACCGTGGTCGCGAATGAGTGCCGTCAATGACTTAGGTCTGGAACGAAAAACACCTCAAACTATGTGGAAAGACTGGGATATTGAATTCCCAGGGGATCTATTTTCTTTGTGGGGAACTATACATCCATTGGATCAAAGATTTGAAGAAGACGTCCGCGGTAAACAATATCTTGCAACAAGCGCGGTTGCTCTGGGAATGATCCAAGCATGTCAAATTAGCGCTTGGACGAGTGGATTCCTAGATGGAATAGTTCTAGGCGGTAATGAATACCACAAAAAGTGTATGGATAAAGTAGGAAATGCTCCTAATTACGAACTTGCTCTCTCCGATTTAGATTCCAAATTTGATGATATGTTCCCATTCTCGTTTTCGTATAAATTTGATAAAATCATATTTGGATTTGTGTACAACATTTATCCTGATCGGTTCAACTTGAGTAAGTCATTGACTTATTTCTTTGAAAATGAAAAAAATTTGGTTGGAATACTCACAAGTCCCACAAAAAACTTGGCGTTTGGAAAGACTGGATCTTCATACTTTATGTTCGATTGTCAAAGCTTTGGCGCACCGATATTCGTTCCTGGTCAAGGAGCTGCGTACATATTGAAATGTGAGAGCCTAAATAGACTTATTTACTGCATTACTTTAACTTTGAATATTCGAAGACATGGACAACAATTCCATTTATACAATGTAACAGTAACGGTCACTGAGAAATCAAAATAAAGTTATGTCTTACATTCTTTGGTACTCATTATTTACCTCATTCATAAATTGAAGTAAGGGCTGATTTTTCAATCATCTGATAACTTAGAGGAATAATTTTGAAATTTTGACGGTTATTTCATACCAAAGAGAGTCAAGATAATTTAATGTCTTTGTTTCATACAAACACTGTCAAACGTAAATTTTATTCCGGGAATAAAAGTTTTAATATATGAGGTATTGGTCAACATAAGGAAAAATAACTGTTATAATGTTATCTAAGTAATAAAAATACAGCCAAATAATAACAAAACTTACCATTTTGTTCACCACCGCCATCTTGTTTTGTCAATAAGTACCTACCTACCTACCTAAAATTTCTGTGATAATTTATTGGAATAAACGCTGCCAGCTGTTTTTATTTTTTCAATAGGTACCTACATTTCTTAGAACAATTTCATAAGAGCTCCCGTAGACATACAATTTGTAAGTTGGCCGAATAAATCGCAGAGTAGGTATACTAATAGATGTAATTACTTGTGTTTACTTAGTTGGAGAAGATGTGCGGGCTAGCACATCTTCTCCAACTAAGTAAATCGTCCAACTAATTAATTGGACACTGATCGTATCAGGATCGAGATTCACTTCCGATTACGCTTCCGATAAAACCAATACTTAAAATAAAGTTGGTCAACTAAATTATAAAAGTACGCAATTTTTTCGTTCGATAGTCGGCCAACTTACAATGATTGTATGTCTGCGGGCTCTCAAAAGTACGCAATTTAGTCGTTCGATAGTCGGCCAACTTACAAATTGTAAGTCTGCGAAGTGTTTACCAACAGTGCTCTCCAGTCAACGTCATTCAAGCGGCAAAAGGTCCCTTGTTGCTCTGTAGAGACACGGCAATATATTTCCAGTTTTAGCTGACTTCGCATTGTATAGGTTTTTCGTACAATTAGAAGTCAGCTTATACTGGTTATGTACAGACGCCAGCACATCAAGCTACTACAATCTGTCAAATTTCTTTAATAGAGGTTCAACTTTATCGCTAAAGCGTTAGGTTCAAGGTTGATTGGGAAAATTTGAGTTTCGGGTAGCTTGACCTGCTGGCGTCTGTACCTATAGCTTGATTATGTAGCCGTGCAACCAACAACATCCGTCCCCCTGTCAATGTAATTCGCCAAAAGATCCATATTGTATCACTCTGGCTAGACGCAGAAAGTGTCCGTTTCAATGGCGCGGCCACGACGTTTTTTTTTTAAAAAAACCATGCCAATATTTTGTAACAATTTGTAAAAGTTGATTCCCAAAACCATAAATTTGTCAAAGGTATGGTTAAAAAGTTATAAGGGTTTGAACGTGGCCGCGCCATTGAAACGCGGCGAACCGCGCGGCCACGGAGATCTTTAAAACTAAGCATTGCAGAGACCTGAAATTTAGGTAAATAACAGATTGAATTTGTAAAAAATTTGTAAAAATATAGGAAAAATTCCTGGGTTTATATTTTAGGAGCTGCAAGACTTAAAACCTCATGGCCGCGCCATCGAAACGGTGTGAAACACGTTATGGCCGATATCTCGCTGAAAAATCATCGCAGATGTCTGAAGTTTTTTGTAAAACCCAGATTTGAATTTGTCAAAACTAGTAAAAATACAACAAAAAATCCTAGGTTTATATTTCAGGAGCTATGAGACTAAAACCCCATGGCCGCGCCATTGAAACGGTGAAAAATACGTTATCACCGATATCTCGCTGAAAAAGCATCGCAGAGGTCTGAAGTTTTTTGTAAAACCTAGATTTGAATTTGTCAAAATAGGTAAAAATGCACAAAAAAATCCTAGGTTTACATTTCAGGAGCTGTGGTACGGTATCGCGTAGAAATAAGTCGTGATTCTCTTTCGATGAAAGTAAGTGATAGCGAGATCTTTTTTTTTGTAAATAACACCTATGAAAATGTAGAATTACCGACAGTAGGGATTATTTTTTTTATCATAATAATATAATTTTTAATGCGTCTTGAATATTTCAATAAGGTGACCATGGCTTATCTTTTACAGAAAACTTTGCACGTATAACTCAAGGATTCTAAATTAAATGAAAATCCTTACTAAATATTATTATATATATATAATATTATAAAAGCGAAAGTAAGTTACTATTTCACGCCTAAACCACTGAACCGATCATCCTGAAACTTTGCATATAGATTTTCAGGTATACGGAGACGGGCATAGGGTACCTTTTATCCCGAAAAAAGTAGTTTCCGAAAAAAACAATCAAAACGTAGTTTTTTATCGTAGATGCCACATTTCTTAAGAATATTTTCTTCCAAATTTATTGTCAAATTCTCAATTAACGCGAGCGAAGCCGTGGAAAAAATCTATTGAAACGATAAGATGTTACTATGTTTATTTCTAAAATAGGTGGAAAGTGTTCTGTTAACAATAAGCCATGGTCACCCTATCGACTTATTCAAGACGTATTGATGATTCCGTACACAGCTCCTGAAATATAAACCTAGGATTTTTTGTTGTATTTTTACTAGTTTTGACAAATTCAAATCTGGGTTTTACAAAATACTTCAGACATCTGCGATGCTTTTTCAGCGAGATATCGGCCATAACGTGTTTCACACCGTTTCGATGGCGCGGCCATGAGGTTTTAGTCTTGCAGCTCCTAAAATATAAACCCAGGAATTTTTCCTATATTTTTACAAATTTTTTACAAATTCAATCTGTTATTTACCTAAATTTCAGGTCTCTGCAATGCTTAGTTTTAAAGATCTCCGTGGCCGCGCGGTTCGCCGCGTTTCAATGGCGCGGCCACGTTCAAACCCTTATAACTTTTTAACCATAGCTTTGACAAATTTATGGTTTTGGGAATCAACTTTTACAAATTGTTACAAAATATTGGCATGGTTTTTTTTTAAAAAAAACGTCGTGGCCGCGCCATTGAAACGGACACCGCAGAAAGGCATTGGATTTGGGATTGCGAATAAAAACTGCCACTTGCTCACAAAACATTATACCTACGTCTTGATCTTCTGAACTAAGTCCAAGCAAGAAGCTTAAATAGGCCGCCACTGCCAACTTCGAGTAGGTAGGTACCTAGGTACTTGAACGAATTTCTATATATCTCCATAACATTCTGTTTTTGAGTGGAAGTTAGTTTATGTAGGGGGATTTACCTCATCATTTACATAGTACGTACCCAGGACGTAACGTACTTATACATATACATTAAAGGCATATAAATGACTGGTCTCGAGAATGGTCAATGGGACCGCATACCGCATACTAGTTACCTACCAACTGAGATCGATCTATCATCATCACTGACTGATAGATAGACGAAAGCGCCATGAAATAATTGTTGATATCGCTATAATATCCTTTGCGACGAGAATCTCGGGAAAGCTGAGAAAGATAAAAAAAATCTAGTAGGTATCTATCTTGACTTTGGTACAGACGCCAGCACATCACTACAATCTGTCAAATTTCTTTAATAGATTTTCAAGTTTATCGCTGAAACATTAAGGTTCAAGGTTGATTGGAAAATTTTGACTTTCGGGTAGCTTGACCTGCTGGCGTCCCGTCCGTACCACGCCATTCGACATGTAGGATGTGGTCTCCAACAATTGTGGTCTAATAGTGGAGAGCTTGGATCACGATCAACACCTCAGGAGGCTCTCATTCCGCGGTTGGGTTTTTATGGGTTTGATTCAGTAGGCAGTCCTCCTGGACAGCAGGAGAAGGTTCCTTTCTTTAGAACCCTAACCACCAGCAGCTTGGACCCTGTTTCTGTTGCCGACCTATTTTTTATATTGAATCTTATATACCTATCAATAAAACAAAGTCGGGTTAGTTACACCATTTAGAACTCTAGAACGGCTGGACCGATTTCTATGATCTTTGATTTGTTGATTTTCTCTCCGCCACGAATAGTAGGTAGGTAGAATAACTATTAAAACATGGGAAAAATTCACGACAAAAATAATAATGAAGATACTTAATTAATTTTCTCTTACATTCGATTCTGAGGCGGTACGAAGTCGGCTAGTAATTATTTGTAAAATAATGATATATTTAATTATGTGGAAATATGAAACGAAATAATATTAAATACCTACATAGATAATAAAATGGAATAACCAACGGCACTATTACTATAATTGTTAGCTCATAATTATACCTAATTCTTTAAAGGGTCCATGACTTCCTCATTTTTTGGTTTCGTTTATGTAAATTCTATACCCCGGGCTTCATAAGTAGCCCACCTTATTTTATGTAAAGGGAGCTTCGATCAATAATACCTAGTACTAGATTAAGGATCAGGAACAAAAATCAGTCGCTCAAGTCATAGTAAAGCTTTTACTATGCTCAAGTGGCCACGTTTGCACACACGTAAACATCTACACATTTTCTTAGATTTTTTTTAAATAATATTAACAACTTCAGTATATTATAAACCTTAATGCTTAAACATAAAGTTTAATTACCATTGAAAATATATTTAAAATGTCGCTTGAAAATAAAATCATTCTATTTTTAAATTTTCAGTCATTTATTCTAAAATGAAACTTAAAGTCTAAGTAATAAGGTTAAAAACATACTAATTTGAAATAAGACCACAAAAGTATTTGTGATCTTATTTTTAGGGTCGTTTTTGAAGCGCTTACCGGCGAGAATCTAGTACTATTATTGATTGAAGGAAGGGAGCTAAGAACAAGAAAATTGTGTCCCAGTTCAGAAAGATAGGGGTGAATGTGCCATGTCCAGGTATTTACAGATGAGTTAAGGGGGGACAGAACAACCAACAGCATTGAATGGAATTTTGGGGACATCATTTTATGTTTCGGTAACATAAAATGAGGTCCCAAAAAGCCCTGCTAAGCTAAGGTCATGTGCATTTGGATTGAGTGATCTTTTTTTATTTCGTGACAAAATGTGATTGTACATTTAGTCAAAAATAGTCAAAACTCATAGCCCAAAGTAAAAAATTTGTCACTCTCAAGGGTCTTCAGTTATTGCCGAAAATGTGGATCACTCAATTCAGACATTTTGCAAAAACGGCTATGAGCGTAATCTCAACAAACACTTACTCTACTGACTAAATTTATATCTTAAAAATTTGTAAAGAATTAGTCACAACAGTTTTTAAGCCCATCAAGGCATTTAAATCTTCTTCCAGGTATCTTTGGACAGTATCATTGGATCACTCAGTTCAGACACCATTTCGTCTGAGAGATCTTTGTAATAAGGTTTCAGATGACTTTTTCTATAGATCTATTGTTTATCCTAAAATGTACAAATTCCGAAAATATTTGTACAATAAATATCATAACACAAATACCTTTTGTTAAAAATTTATGAGTAATTCAATGTTTTTAAATTTGCTGAACTGAGTGATCCATAAGAATGCTTAGAGGTAACTTACCTGTTTCGTATTGATTTATACAAACTACGACAAATTTTTGTACAAATTTTTGACTAAAGTTTTACATAAAAATAATTTACGTAGACAGCTTAATTTACGAGATATTACATTTTTAATTTATTGTTAGAGAAAAGTCCAGTAGGGTGACCATATAATATGAGATCTTCGGAAATATAACTGATACAGTAAGTACCCACCTATATAATCGTCAGTTGTAATATCAATTAATGTAACCAGGACTTAACTTGACTTTACAGGAGAGGCAAAAAAACTAAATTCTGTTCACAAAAAGAGTGGTAACTTTTTGTGTTTTCATCCTATTGCAATGCTGTTTAGAGCATTTTTCTCTAAATGGTGTTATCTAAAAGAAACCATAATGAAACGTATTTTCAGATCATTTAAACTAGAAATCAGGAAATTACAGTTCTTAAAATTTTATCCCAAGCTACAGAACGGCAGCTTGGGACATAAGGAGTGCCTACTTAGTCCCACAACGCGCGTCCGCGAAAACGCCCGCGTTAACCCCCTGTATGAAAGGCTGGCCGAAAATATGCAAAAGGGAGAAATAAAGATATTATTATTCTCACCGCGTTCTTACTTTTACCAATTTTCTTACATTAACTACTTATAAAACGCAATCAAATCTTGATAAAATTACAAAAAATTGTGTTTCGACATGACACTTCTTAGTGCTGACCACCCAACCAATTTTCTTATTTCGATTCAAAAATTTCATAAAGCCTAATCGATAATCGGAATTTGCAAAAAAATAAATAAAAAAGGTGTAGAAACTGTATAAAAACTATTTGGTATATTTTTCATGAATTAATTTATTTTTGAAATTAATCATTTTAATTACCCATTTTAGTACGTACGGTGTGGTTAGGTGTGTAACATTTTATGGTTCCGTACGTTCAAATGAAAAAACGGAACCCATGCAGGATCACTCGTGTCTGTGGGTCTTGTCTTTTCTTATTTAATTCGAATCTACAGGACCGATTAAATTGAAATTTGGTACACATATGAATTTCTGTGACGCAAAAACGGACGTGTAACGTAAATTAATTAATTTTGAATATAGGGTCACTCTTTCTCGCAAATTAGAAAATTACAAAACAAATCCTTGCTGTATCTCCGTGTGACATATCAAATGAAAGGGCTTGTTATGGGGGTTTTATATATATTTGCTTAATAACTAAAACGAAAAGTTATGTGGCCGTCTGTCTATGTGCTGGTCGGTCTGCCTCTCTGTCCGTCTGTAGAAACCTAAACTAACCGTAAAATCTACATTTTGACCAATTTGCACCGGCCAGCCTTTCATACAGGGGGTTAACGCGGGCGTTTTCGCGGACGCGCGTTGTGAGACTAAGTAGGCATTCCTTATGTCCCAAGCTGCCGTTCTGTAGCTTGGGATAAAATTTTAAGAACTGTAATTTCCTGATTTCTAGTTTAAATGATCTGAAATTACGTTTCATTATGGTTTCTTTTAGATAACACCATTTAGAGAAAAATGCTCTAAACAGCATTGCAATAGGATGAAAACACAAAAAGTTACCACTCTTTTTGTCAACAGAATTTAGTTTTTTTGCCTCTCCTGTAAAGTCAAGTTAAGTCCTGGTTACATTAATTGATATTACAACTGATGATTATATATGTGGGTACTTACTGTATCAGTTATATTTCCGAAGATCTCATATTATATGGTCACCCTACTGCACTTTGCTCTAACAATAAATTAAAAATGTAATATCTCGTAAATTAAGCTGTCTACGTAAATTATTTTTATGTAAAACTTTAGTCAAAAATTTGTACAAAAATTTGTCGTAGTTTGTGTAAATCAATACGAAACAGGTAAGTTACCTCTAAGCATTCTTATGGATCACTCAGTTCAGCAAATTTAAAAACATTGAATTACTCATACATTTTTAACAAAAGGTATTTGTGTTATGATATTTATTGTACAAATATTTTCGGAATTTGTACATTTTAGGGTAAACAATAGATCTATAGAAAAAGTCATCTGAAACCTTATTACAAAGATCTCTCAGACGAAATGGTGTCTGAACTGAGTGATCCAATGATACTGTCCAAAGATACCTGGAAGAAGCTTTAAATGCCTTGATGGGCTTAAAAACGGTTGTGACTAATTCTTTACAAATTTTTAAGATATAAATTTAGTCAGTAGAGTAAGTGTTTGTTGAGATTTCGCTCATAGCCGTTTTTGCAAAATGTCTGAATTGAGTGATCCACATTTTCGGCAATAACTGAAGACCCTTGAGAGTGACAAATTTTTTACTTTGGGCTATGAGTTTTGACTATTTTTGACTAAATGTACAATCACATTTTGTCACGAAATAAAAAAAGATCACTCAATCCAAATGCACATGCTAAGGTCTGTGTCCCATTTCTGAAATATAGGAGTGAATGTACACTGGTGTTATTTAGGTATTAATTTTAATGGGTATTGGAGTGCCTTCTAATGGCCCTACAATTAATGCTATTGGGCAATCTCTGATCTGTAATTCAGATCAGGGAAAACTTAACAATTTTACCCACGTTATGGAAATGTGACCGAAGTATATGTCATAGGATTAATAATAATAATTGTAAGATTTTCTGTGAGCAGAAATTTCATCATTATGATATTCAATTCTTAGTAACCTTTGTTTGTTTGATTTTGTGATGTCTGTTCTTTTTCCAGTGCCGTAATGAGACATCCTTGGGAATACAGATGGTGTTTACTTTATGAGTATTTGATACAAACTTACTGCTTAGTCACTGTATCATGGACTTTTCAAGCTGATGTATGTAATTTATCATGAGTTTATCCCATAAGGCGTCAATGTCATTTGTTAGATTTGGTTTGTTAGTTGGTCATAGTGACGGTGCTTGGGGGTGATCTATGTCCAGCAGTGGTCTTTCAGTTGAAATTATGTTGATTTGTTAAGTCTTCATATATACACATAGAGCTGGAAGAGCTTCATCCGATGTGCAATGACCAACTGCCAAGGTGCAAAGAAAGTTGTGGGAAAATCAGCACCCATTACCGCCCAACTAATCTACATACTTGAAGGTTGGAAACGACTTATGAGATGACGCAATTGTTAATATGTAAGGGTTAGTATTGGTAAGTATCATTGAAAAACATTGTACTACTTAACTCTTCTTGAATATATTTAAATTAAATATTTCCTAGCTACAGATTAAAACTTGCTAATTTGCTTCAAAGTAAAAAAAAAAAGTGGAGTGTTACAGAGGCACAGATCAATGATTAAAATGAATGTAACATGTTCATTTTAACAGTGATTTTATTATAACTGTAAAAATCTTATACATAGTGTACTTTCATGCGTTAAAATATAAGTTTTATCACTCTGTTCTGGGGGTGTTATTCAAGATCAGGTAAATTTTCATCATCCGAGTCTGTTTCTAATTCATCGAACGAGGGTTTTTCAGCCTTGTCACCGCCGCCGCCACCCATCGACCGGAGCATCTCTTCTATGTCATATGAGTTGCCTCCACCATTCTCGTCTTCATCATCTTCGTCTTTCCATTTATTGAAATCTACCTTGAGGTAATGAGGTTTTTTCTTATCCTTTGTTAATGATGGCCAGTAGGACGAGTCTTTCTTTTCTTTGCGAAGAATCATTTCTATGCACCTGCCTTTATTTACGAATGCGCTTGTTTCAGGGATCACCGCATCGTATAATGGTATAGTTACCTCGTGTACTTTATTGTCTGAAGCATTGACGCCTTTAAAGTAAACTGAGTCCTTTTCTATTTTAATAGTCGGGTTTTTAGATTCGATGCTAAACGTGAGAAAAATGTCTTCTTTGCGCTGGGCCCACAATACGGGAGGAGGGACAGATGCTTCGGTAGACATGTTTTTGTGTGGCACTGTAAATGTGTCGTGCGAAGAAATGTTAAAAACTTTAACTTCTAGACTAGATTCACTATTCGACTCACGAAAATTGATAGTCTTTCTATGCCGCCGCCTCGCCGCACCGATTCATTTATGGAAGACGGATGCACAGATAAAAAATGTGGCTTCCGTTTTTTCGTCGATGAATAGTCTATGCTCACAGTACGGTATTGACTAAGCTACGATAATACTTTAGTCGATTTAAAAAAACTTGAGAGGTGTCAAGGGACACCCGGATGAAACGAAAGTATAACTGGCTTGCTTTCTATAAGAGAGAGTGACTGCTAACTAAAGGTGGCATCGGATCGGTGGCATTGTCATCATGTTCCTTAGTTCAAGCGTGACACCATATTCGCAGGTGACATTTAAAAACCGAATGGGCTATCCACATGCCCTAGAATATGAAAGAGCGCTGTTTCGCACATTCTTAAACATTTTTTCTTTTTATTTACGCCGCATAGTATTCGACGTTTGATGAAAAATGAAAAAAAAAAATCCCCCCTTCCTCCTATCTCCGAAGTTTGCATACAGTAAATTCTAAAATTATTTTATGTGACAGAAGTTTATGTAAAGATTACAGGAAAAATAAAACGATCTCTAAATAGCACACTTTTTCAGAAATCATCAACAAAAATTACATTAGTTCCATTATCGGTCAAGAGATAGCGCTGACCTAAAACTGCAATATTCTACACCGCAGTGTTAAAAATTCTTTTACGATTATAGGCCTTGCCCATGAAAATTTATAAACATTTCACGTTTCAGAAACAAACTGTCCTCCTTCCTACCTTATATATGATGGTATGGCCGGTTTTTTACTACTGTCGTCTCTAGACGCTGACCGATTCCGTGCTCCGGCACGGTGATTAGTGGTTCTGCGGGTTTAAACTTAAAGCGATATTCAGATCAATGCGGTAGCAGTGGCGGAAAAAAACGCTACCACCACTGCATGGACTGATTATTCACATCAGCCGGCGATCAACGGTACAGTGGCCTGCCTGACTGATCATAGATTATTACTATATTTATTTATCAAAAATCTATATATCTATATCTATCTATATATTGTAAGCAACACGTGTAAATCAAGCAAGTAATCAATTATAAATATTTATAAAGACGTCAGCTACCAAACAATGTTCACACTCAAGACAATATTTAATTAAACTATGATAAAAACAGTCAGTATGTACTCGCAACCGGCGGTGGCGTGCGTGTTTATAAGAACGTGAACGAAACAAAAGGACTATGTAAAGATCGTAGCAGGTGGCGTTCTGTAGTTTCTGCCGACCATGGGATGAAGGTATGAGTTAAAAGCAGTAAATTTATCAAACTATTTCTTTTTAATGACTACTTTATTTGTCTCATAATATATATTCAAATTATTTTGGTGTTAGGAGCCTATCTACAAAGTCCTAATGACTACTGATTTGTCGCGATTTTGGGTTGCTGCGTATGTATCTAGCATAAGGAGGAAACGCGAGCGTTTTCTCCTTAAGCTAGATACACAATTAAGAAATTTTCGAATTTTTCTTACCTTTTTGTAATTTGCCAGGGTCAGGATGTTTGTTGATCAAAAATTTGATTTGCGACTGAACTTGGACCCCGCGTCCTTCTGACCAGAAGCGTGTATATGATTTTGATGTACGGACGCCAGCAGGTCAACCTACCCGAAACTGTCAGATTTTCCCAATCAACATTGAACCTAATGCTTTAGCAATAAAGTCGAAAATCTATTAAAGAAATCTGACAGATTGTAGTAGCTTGATGTGCTGGCGTCTGTACAAACGCAACTTGATTATTTGCTACTATATTGTACAGACGCCATTGACATAGAAAAGTATGGACTGGAAATACCTACAAAAAAAGGGTGCATACCTACAACTCATATTGTCGCATAAAATGGCTGCCATTGCTAGGGTTGTGTCAATCAAGGAACAACTGTTATCTCGTTGTTACTATAACGAGTAACGATACTATATACGAGTTTTACTAGTTATCACGTTTGGATCACGATGGATTTTGGTGCTGTGAAGTGTGAACCACAGGCCGGACCTAGCTAGGTCACTCGGACCGAATAAGACGCAAGATTATTTATGTTAACATCGCAGAATATACTGATATCGTTCCAGCGGAGGAACTAGTTTCGGAAACTATTACGGTAAGTCGGCAACGGTACAACACTATTCCATTATGACATCTGTTTGTAAACAAACGAATGAATTAACAAATATAATAAAAAGGCCTGTTATATGGAAATTAACCCAAATATCAATACTTTAGCCATAAATTCATGATCGCGTTACAATTGTATCATCGATTGTGTATTATTGTATGTATTATTGCATGAAAACCGGCTACTAACCTGTGCAAAGACAATTGAGGTTGATTTTCATTCTTTCTTGCACTACACTTCACAATACAACACACAGGCATGTTGAACTTCTGTTTTCCAACATTTACATGCAGTTTTAAAAGGTAAAATCCTCGTAATTTTCTCGCAAATCTCAATAATACAAAAAACAAACAGCCATTTGACAGCAAAACTACCACGAAACTCGTCACTCAAGATGGCTGCTACGGCACTTCATTGAGATAGGAAATAACATGGAGATGCCGCGTTATTCTATACATACATTTGCTTATACAAATATGAGTGAAATATGATTCAGAATTTGAAATTTCGTTATGTCTCATTCTTTCTAGTAAGATAATCTCATTTGATAAAAGAGACAACTATATTTTAAGTTGTTGCTAATTATGGCAACATTTTGTCTTGACGTAGTGACAGTTGTAGGTAAGTGCCGTAGCAGCCATCTTAAGTTACGAGTTTCGTGGTAGTTTTGCTGTCAAATGGTTGTTTGTTTTTTGTATTATTGAGATTTGCGAGAAAATTACGAGGATTTTACCTTTTAAAACTGCATGTAAATGTTGGAAAACAGAAGTTCAACATGCCTGTGTGTTGTATTGTGAAGTGTGGTGCAAGAAAGAATGAAAATCAACCTCAATTGTAGTTGCACAGGTTAGTAGCCGGTTTTCATGCATTAATACATACAATAATACACAATCGATGATACAATTGTAACGCGATCATGAATTTATGGCTAAAGTATTGATATTTGGGTTCATTTCCATATAACAGGCCTTTTTATTATATTTGTTAATTCATTCGTTTGTTTACAAACAGATGTCATAATGGAATAGTGTTGTACCGTTGCCGACTTACCGTAATAGTTTCCGAAACTAGTTCCTCCGCTGGAACGATATCAGTATATTCTGCGATGTTAACATAAATAATCTTGCGTCTTATTCGGTCCGAGTGACCTAGCTAGGTCCGGCCTGTGGTTCACACTTCACAGCACCAAAATCCATCGTGATCCAAACGTGATAACTAGTAAAACTCGTATATAGTATCGTTACTCGTTATAGTAAAACGAGATAACAGTTGTTCCTTGATTGACACAACCCTAGCAATGGCAGCCATTTTATGCGACAATATTAGTTGTAGGTATGCACCCTTTTTTTGTAGGTATTTCCAGTCCATACTTTTCTATGTCAATGCGGCACTTACCTACAACCGTCACTACGTCAAGACAAAATGTTGCCATAATTAGCAACAACTTAAAATATAGTTGTCTCTTTTATCAAATGAGATTATCTCACTAGAAAGAATGAGACATAACGATATTTGAAATTCTGAATCATATTTCACTCATATTTGTATAAGCAAATGTATGTATAGAATAACGCGGCATCTCCATGTTTTTTCCTATCTCAATGACAGACGCCAGCACATCAAGCTACTACAATCTGTCAAATTTCTTTAATAGATTTTCAACTTTATCGCAAAAGCATTAAGCTTCAAGGTTGATTGGGAAAATTTGACAGTTTCGGGTAGCTTGACCTGCTGGCGTCTGTACGTCCCTACTCATATAATTATAAGAGCGCGACGATCGCTTTTGGTTAGGACGCGTCCAGATATTTGTATTGATGATATAAGCGATTAGCACCTTTTTACAGCGAGAGCGATTTCATTCGATCATTGTCCAGGGTTCCCAGCTAATTTTTACCTTCAACTAGGTACAGTCGGGATTACTCACGATTACCTTGAAAATATAATAATTGAAGGTTTTTTTATTAAGATGTATGGAGCACAGAACACTATTAATCCTAGCGATGGTATGGATATTAAATAGTCGCAACTTTAAACAACGTTTATGAATGAAGGTGTCTTTGGTATACCTTGCATTTTAGTGTAAGTTGCTAATGCTAGGTTAGTTAGAATCCACAAATTCGAGATCGAGAAGCAAGTCTTCGTAAAAGGTGCAGAAGCAGATCGCCAGGAAAAAAATTAACAACATGAAAAGTGTTCTAATATTTTTATTTATTGGGTTCATTTAAATAGGTACTTTTTGTACTTACGTACTTAACAAATAATAATCCAGAAACGTTTCAATATTACTTACATGATTACATCTAACATATTTTTATTACGTTTCCAGCGTTTGACAATTTGATAGGTGGTAATAAATATGATTTAATGGATCGGAAAACAGATTTCATGACACCTAATTAATCTGTAAGTACCTAAGAGTTAAATCACAGCTTTACTAATTATAACTCATTCTAAAGGGCTATGAGGGTCCGTGGCACCTACCTGTCCGCCATTTTGTATTTTTCGAATTTGCGGCCTCGCTTTTATCCATAGTAGGACCAAACCCCATAAAGCGTCACGTTTCCGAGATATTAACGTTCAAGGTTGATCACGCGACATCCATATTTTTTTTAACTTGCATAAATCTCGGAAATTTGGACTTATTTTGTTTTCTGTATGCATTGATGTCAGCTACCGATTTATATAGGACTAGCAGCGCCCCGTGGTTTTACCCGCTTATGTGTCGATACCTTGGGAATATCGGGATAAAAAGTATCTGTGTTATTTTGATGTATAAACTATACCTATTATTGCAAAGTTTTATCAAAATCCGTTCCGTAGTTTTTGCGTGAAAGAGTAACAAACATCCATCCACACAAACTTTTGCGTTTATAATATTGGCCGCTATTTTGAAAAAAAACAAAACAACAAATTGGCGGACAGGTAGGTTTTTCAACGTAGACAGAAGATAGTAATAGACATGCTGTTAAAATAATAATAATGGCGAAAGTGAGACGACACTTATGTCAAAATGTGTATGTGTGAGCAGGACATAGCATGCATTTTCTATCTCTATTTGCGTATCGGTTTTTGTTGTTTGGCATCGACGCCATTCGATGCCAAACAAATTGTGGTGATAAAATATTTTCGTTGATATAAACTGTGAAACGCATACCTTGTGTAATTTCTGACTTTATTGATATTCCAAAAGGTAATAGTTAGTTAGGTTAAGGTTTAGTGTGTAATGATGGTGAGTTGCTGTGTAAAAGTCGTAGTGAACGAAATCAACCAAACATAACCTTTCATCGGTAATCGGTTTTCACCTATTACAGCAAGTAAATTAAAAAAATATTGTTCTTTAAGACTATTTTGTGTCAATAATAAGCAAAATATTGTGATAATTTCATCTAAAAAGACGATTAAATCCTAACTTGTTTTCGTATTAAGCGACCAAAGTGTGAAGCATTTTATGATAGGCGGTTATCTATGTTACTTCGTGTCTTTTATCAATAGTCGGATAATACCTTAACGGGGATACCAGCACTTATTTGTTTTTATCACTGAGCGTATTTCATTTTTAATTTTTGTTTTTAGTTTTTCGAAAGAACCATTTTTAAGAAATAAGTGGACTGAGTGTACGGGCCGAGTTAACTGGCATCCAAGTCGTCACTCCCGGATATGCTCACGACATTTTGAAGCTAGTTGCATTCGTTCCTGTTTTTATTTTAGGCTTATCACCAGATCAAGTAAAATATAACATCAAAAAATCGTAGACGTAGTACAATCAAAGTACTCAATAAGTACCATATTACCCACACGATTGGGGTAAAAGTCTAAGTATGGCAATATTAATTGCACGTAGCTGCAGTAATGTACTTATGTCGAACTATCGCTATCTCATACTGCATACGCTGAGGACCTGTCTACCTACTATCCTCTGTCTAGGTTTTCCAAAGACTAAATACGTAGTAAAGTGTTGATTACAATTTTAAACAATCATCAAAACTCAGTTATACGAAATTTTAACAATCTTAAGCAGTTAGCGTAAATATAGTCAAGGCGCATACTTTCTTATCAATATACAATCTTTTAATTAACTTATTCCTACCTGGCAGTTGTTTAAGGACATTCAAGGATAATCAATAGTTATCCGTATTATAATAAAATGTAGTTCTATACAGCTTACTTCCATTTCTACTAAATTGTAAGAAAGCACTAAATTCGCAATGCATTTAGGATGCCAAGCTTTTAAGATCCTACCTCTAGTAACTCCATGGATAATTAATTCACGTTAAATATTGAAGTGAGGAGTGCCAGAACAGGATATCTACTGCTAAAAGTAATGATTTAAATCTTGTCAAATAAATTGTAAGGATTTTTCCTTTAGAAAAAGTTATAAATTCTTTTACGAAGCTATCTTATAGACAGAAATACGCTACACAATATTAGAAATAACAATTATTGACTTTCATATACATCTATAAATGTAGGAATTAGGTATTCACATTACAACCTAATGGAAAATTACAGTACACCATCACAGTACAGTAATAATATAAGTTGAACTTACGAGTAAATGTGATCTTGAAATTCAAAATCATTTCATCATCATCTTTGGCCAGCCTTTTCTCTACCGTGTTAAAAACTCCTTTCTTTCCAACAATCTCATCTTATTTTAAAACGAACATGTAAGTGTACTATTGCAGAAATACGAAATATAACAAAAACAATTTTTAACAATTTATAATTTAGACAACTTCAGGTTGAAAGACGACGAATTCTTTTACGAACGTATCAGAAGATTGCCAGCAGCTTTGTGAGCAGGTGAATATCAGGACAGACAGGAAGTGCAGATGTGCAAGGGGTGTGTTGGTTGGAAATAAGCGAAGAGTTTCTGCAAATTCTGGAACTAGTTGTAATTCGCAGGATAGTCTGGCGCCGCAGCGAGTGCAGATGGTTGGCACACTTGGGGACTCCGGGGTACTCGCAGTACTCGGCAGGGGTGCTCCGAGGATTGGAGGCTCTTCCCTCGAATACCTGCAAGTTATAAAGGTTTCAGTATATTTTGCATACTTTATACTTAACACCTTCAAGGGCACTAGTGTTAAGTATACACCATTAAATTTTGATCGTTTTAATCCTTAAAAGGGGCCATTGTACTCATCATTATGAGCAACTTTTACTACAGGACCAACCCTGAAATCGTGAAAAAAAAAACAGTTGATCCATACATTATGTCGAGTTATGCGAACATAAATCTATGGATCAACTGATGTTTTTTTTCACGATTGTAGGGTTGGTCCCGTAGTAAAAATTTGTTCATAATGATGAGTACAATGACCCATTTTAAGGATCAAAATGATCAAAATTTAACGGTGTATATATAGCCGTCATAACGATAAAACTTCTATTGTTTCGTTAACGCTCCGGAACCTGTTAATGAAATGAAGGTTAAGAATTAACACTGGATGGATAAAAAGGCGGCAGGTGGTCACGGGAACAATCTACGTCTCCCGCAATCCCCTTCAACTTAAGACAGGTCTCACCGTTGTTTTACGTTAAGGAATGAGTGGAAGGCAATAGCATGTAGCTGAGATGAGAATGCTAAGAGGGATGTGTGCTGTTACGCGAATGGATGAAATAATAAATGAATATAGACGAGGATGTCTGAAAGTGCCACCAGTAACTGAAAAGTTGAGTGGAAATTGGTTGTCATGGTATGGGCATGTGATGCGGAGGAATGAGGAGTTTCCAGTATGAATGTCGATAGCTATAAGAATAGGGGAAGACCAAATAAACGATAGATGGACAGCGTGAAAGATGATATGGTTAGAAAGGGGGGTGACTACCGAGATGACGACTAATAGCAAAGTATGGAAGAAAAAGACATGTTGCGCCGACCACAAATAAATTGGGATAAGGTCAAGAGAATGATGATGACTTTTATAGTGAAAAAGGTTTTGTGTCAGGGTGCTGTGTTTGATGTAAGTCATCTTCTAGTACCTGAGTATTTGGCCCGGATGATTGCGCAATCGCGTCAGGAACGCGTGGAACAGTCGGTCGCCGTGTAACGGTGCCGCTTCCTCGTAAGGTTCGTCATCAGATCCGCCACCACCTCCAACGCGATCGCCTCCACATACTTCTATTTCTGAAATAATTAAAATTAAATTGCTTAGCGTTTGATTGGCATGATTATAGCATTTGATGAAAGGGTGTCGAGCTGTCCCACACACAAGCGGAGAGCTGGTAGACCTCGACACCGGGCTGTAGGCAGTCCAGGGAAGCTATACCATCCTTGGATGGCAGGCTAACCAGACGTTTCTTACGCTTGGGCAGGAGGCGCCAGCCTGCGCCTCGTGACAGGGACCATCACGGGACACTGTTCGCTAAGCAAACACTTACAGGTCCACTCAATAGGCATAATGGACAGTTCTCTATGTAGGGCTTGCATAAAGGCTGAGGAAAGCAATTGGAATGTACAGGCGTCCATAGACTATACACTTATAAACTGAGCAGGCGTCACCCAGATTATGACAGAAACCTAGATCTTTTCGTTTCGTTCGTAACAGACCAGGAGATGTAATCAACTTCTGGCGGGAGGTGGGCTGGTTGGAATAACCACCGACGGCCGCTATGGCTCACGCACAATGGTCTATCTGAAGGACTTAATTGCGGTAAACAAACCCTCTTTGAATCAATTGACATGTGAATCTGTAGGCACTTTAAACTTCAGTATAATGATTGTAGACAATGTGAATTATTCGGTATTTTATGTTACTCTGGATGTTTTAATATTCGGCATTCAGGTATGTATCTAAACTAGTACTTACCATTCTCAATCTTATACTTATTGAGCAATTCATTGGCTCTATCATCGTTGGCCAGTGACTTCCTCCATTCTTCTTCAACAAATATAAATTTCGGCACAAATTGTAATGGTCCACACATCAGTCGACTTCTCAAGTCAGGCGGCAGTTCTGCAGTCTGAAATTTAAAAGTATAATCAGTAAGTATATCAGTAATTACCACAACAATTCAGTGACGCCAGTTCACTTGCTCAGCTTGACCTTTGGGGGTCAAGCTGAACAGGTGAACTGACGTCAGTATGAAATAAAAAATTAAAGTATCCCTATGCCTTGAAGATCTGTATTGTCCCTATGTTCTCATAGTTTAGGAGATGGCAAAACTAAAGGTAAAACGGCACCCTAATTGTGTAACACACAATCAATCGGAATCAGAATCATTTTGACAGTTCAACAACTTCATTGCGTAATTTACGTATCGAGCAGACAAATTTTTCGAACTTATGAAGCAATGGATTAGCAATTTGCTTCAAAATGATTCTGATTCCGATTGATTGTGTGTTACGCAATTAGGGTGCTGGTCTATTTTGGTTGGTTCTATAGCTTTTTGCATCATCCATAGTACCTTTGTCCTAAGGGATGGCCACCACAAGTAGGCACTGACTACTCATAATAAAAAAACACAGATTAATTAATGTTTACTAGGGCATGCTCTCGGGAAATCCCGGTCTCGAAAATACCGGGAAATCCCGGGATTTTTTAAGCAATCCGGTACCGGGTCTTCATCCCGTAGAAAGAATATAATAAAGTACCGAAAGTATCGAAAGAACCCGGAGTTCTTTCGATACTTTCGGTACTTTATTATTTTCTATCTTTTTTTCAATATATAGTAACAAATCATCTAGTATCCTAGTGGAAATAGCTTTATTCGAAAATGGAGGTATCCGTGGGCGCTATCTTTCACAGGCATACGACTATCTGCAAGCCATACCTCCGACAAGCGTAGAACCAGAGCGAGTCTTCTCGTCAGCTGGTATAATATGTAATAAGCTGAGAACATCGTTGAGTGACAGAAGCGTAAATGCGTTTCCTCAGAACTTATTACTGAGAGAAAAAAACTATTCAGCAATGTAAATAAGGGGTCAGTTATAAGAGATATAAGTAGATTTTTTATTTGTTTCATATTGCATTACTTTTATTTTTAAGAGAATAACGTTTGTCATGCTCAAATTTTGTTTAATTTTATATTTCATTTTTTTTTGTTTTGCTAAATTTGTTTGTTTAATGATACTTTACTTTTATTTTAAAAAGAATAACGTTTGTTACCCTCAAATTTTGTTAAATTTCATTTTTTTTTGTTATTTCGATCTCGAAAAAGTTTTGTTTTGCTAAT
Organism: Apamea sordens; assembly: GCA_945859715.1. NCBI lineage: Eukaryota > Metazoa > Arthropoda > Insecta > Lepidoptera > Noctuidae > Apamea > Apamea sordens. Next base: position 12,329,806 of record OX243996.1, on the reverse strand, counting down.
GTCTGTTTAATATAGTGCAAGGAACAAAGTGATTACGTGACGAAAAAAGGCTTTTTTCTAATTCAAAATATACCTCGAATTTAAGTTCTGTTTGATCAATTTTCCTAATTTGATTTCAAAAAAGCATTTAAATTCGGTTGTGATTGTGTTCTGATGATTATTGTCAATTATTGATTTACGAATAATACATAGTTTTATTAACTACACCAACCCACATTTGTAATAAGTTCATTTATCAACAGATTTAGATAATTATAATATGTAGTGTGCACGCACACGTGCCCTTCATACAATAAATTAATAGCGACATTTGTACGTAAGTACTGAAAGTACCAAATTTCCCGGGTAATCCCGGTTCCAAGTCCAGTACCGAAAATCCAGTCCCGGTTCTATGTTACGGGTTTGGTTTCCGCACTTAGTCCTTCAAGTGGACCATTGTGCGTGGGCCATGGCGGCCGTCGGTGGTTATTCCAACCAGCCCACCTCCCTCCAGAAGCTTATTAGGTCTCCTGGTCTGTTGAGAAACCCTCGGAACACCCAGATCTTAAACAGATGGTTTAAGATCTGGGTGTTCCGAGGGTTTCCGACCTAATCTGGGTGACGCCTGTGCACTCAAAGAGCACATGCGCGACGGTCTCATCAGCCTCCATGCAAGCCCTGCACAGGGGGCTGTCCGTTATGCCTATCGTGTGGAAGTGTTTGTTTAGTGAGCAGTGTCCCGTGACGGTCCCCGCAATCAGGCGCAGGCCTTTCCTGTCCAGGCGTAGTAACCTTTTCGTTAGCTTGCCTTCTAATGATGGCATGGCTTCCTTGGACTGCCTGCAGCCCGGAGACGAGGACCACCAGTTCTCTGCTTGTGAGTGGGTGTGCTTCTGTAGTCACCTGCGTAATTGATTGAAGGGGATGGGTACGACTGGTTCCGGTTCATAGACTGACGTGCTGGATGCCCTTCTGGCCAGCTCGTCAGCCGCGTCGTTACCTAGTGATCCACTGTGTCCTTTTATCCATTGTAGTGTCACTGTGTTGCGGCTTGCGGTTCGATACAGTTATCTGTTCAAGCGCCTTGTGGCATTCTAGTATTAGATTCGATGTGATGCATCCCTTCTTTAGGGATTGGAGGACTGAGGCGCTGTCAGAGAGTATACGAACATGAGTGTCTGTAACTCCCCTGGCTGCTATGGCATGCGCCGCTTTCATTATACCCACACACTCTGCTTGGTAGACCGTGTTGAGCATTCCTAGCGGGCTGGATATGTTTATGTTAAGCCTAAGGTCGTGTGAGAAAACTCCGACTCCAGTTCCGCCGTCGGTCTTTGATCCGTCAGTGTAAACTCTCAGCTCCTTCGGGCCTGAGTAGTCGCACTGCTCCTCTTTGAGCACTATATTGTAGTGCTTTTGGAAGCAGTATTGCTTATGGGCTTTGTCGCAGGGTGATGCCATCATTGGCTGAATCTTGGAAGTTTTAGTGTAGGAAGTTTCCTCTTTTTTGTGAAGAAGATCAATTCGGTTTTTGTTGGGTTCACTGATAGTTGGTGTATACTGCACCAGTTCTCTACTATCTCCAAAGCCTGGTGCATTAGGTTGAACAGGGTGCTTTCGTGGGTGCCATTTATTATTATGGTTAGATCTTCGGCGTAGGCTACGGTAAAGTAGCCTTTATCGTTTAGAGCCTTAATCAGGCTGTCAACAACCAGATTCCATAGTGTGGCAAAAGGACGCCCCCTTGCGGGCAGCCCTTTGCCACAATGGCCCTTGTGGTGTCGTTTACGGTCACTTGTACAGCTCTCTGTTTGAGCATATTGGTAATCCAGCCGCTCAGAGACGGATCTATACCGTGTCTGTCTAAGGCCGTGCTAATACTTTTGAACGTGGTTTTGTCAAAGGCGACCTCACTGTCAATGAAGGCGGCCAGTGCTGAGCATTTGTGGTCCACAGCGCATTCAATCTTGGATACCACGCTGTGCAGCGCGGATTCTGTTGATTTGCCTGTGGAGTACGCATGCTGTTGTTTGTGGAGTGGTTTTGCCCTAAGGGGACCGTCTCGGATGTGTCGATCACATAGTCTCTCCAGGGTCTTTAGTAGAAAGGATGTGAGGCTGATGGGTCTGTAAGCCTTGGGTTGCGTGTAGTCGGCTTTACCGGGTTTGGGTATGACGATGACTTTCACTTCGCGCCAGGCTAGGGGTATGTGTCTGAGCGCTATGCAGGCCCGGTAGATCTCCATCAGGCATGGTGTAACGTAGTCGAGCCCCCATTGTAGTAGGGCTGGGAAGATGCCATCCAGTCCCGCGGACTTGTATGGCTGGAAGGTGTTAGTCCCGGTTCTTAAGAAGGAACCGGTACTGCATCCACTAATGTTAACCTACGGTCATTTTCTGATCAACCAATAATTGTATTATCCAAACAACAGCAGATTTCTATTGGTTGTTATGTGGGGCTAACAATGGGTATATAGTTCAAAGGGGCAATTCTCGTAATTTTAAGACCGTTCAGTCTGATCTCAGTCTCAATCTGTCAAAAAATACTTCTAATTTCCCTACATTTTGACAAGTTTTTGACATTTGTTTGTCGCCGAGATGCGACTGCGACTAGATTTTGAACGTTTTAAATTACGAGAATTGGCCTTCTGTTGTTAAGTTGTTAATAATTTTACACAAATTGAGATACTTGAGCAGTGAGGCCCCAGTGGTAACGGCCGAGACTTACCGAGTTGCAGGTCGTGAGTTCGTGCCAGACAGGCACTTTAATTTGCGTGTTTATAACCACTGCTCTCAAAACGGCGAAGGAAAACATTGTGAGGAAACTGGCATGTCCTAGAACCAAAAAATCGAAGACATGTGTTGTCTACCAACCCCCACTGGGCCCGCGTGGTGGATTATGGCCAACTCCCTCTCACAGAGAGGAGGCATGTGCCCCAGCAGTGGGAACGGTTTAGGCTGATTATGATGATATACTTACTTGGTGCAGCAATGCTTCAACATCGTTGGTGGGTGCCGTGGGAGTGTCCACGGTAACCATGCCTGGTTCATCTCCCCCCTCTAGTTCTGCTGCTGCTACAGGTGCTCCAATTGCACCCATTGCACCTGGAACATTTCACAAAACTAAATTGTCAATGTTTGCTAGCTTGACAAAGAAATGTAAAAAATTGGTTGTGTAACCAAATAAAAAATTGGTACATAATGTAAAACTAAAATACCTTGTATCGGTGACATATTTGCATTGTGTGCATCAAACACTTGGAGATTTCCAAAAGCTTGTTCAACATGTTCCAATTCAATTGAGTTGCTCTCCTCATCTTCATCGGAGTTTCTGTTAGGGGTTATAAAATTATTTTTATCACTCAAAAATTAGATTTTAGTCATGAAAAGGCTATGCTTATCCAAGACTTTTGTGATCCTACAATCACAAAAGTCTTGGACAAGCATAGCCTTTACAAATAAAGGCTTTACAATCACTTTCTATTCTACAATAGAAAGTGATTGTAAAACCTTTACTTGTGTACATGTGTGTGTGCTATAGTTTAACAATTAGCATGAATCATAATTAAGTGATCTCTGGACAGGTAAAGGGTTTATGTATCTGTAAATTGTGAGGCAGAACTTCAGTTAAGCAATAAATTGGCTTTCCAAGTTCTGCAATTAATGTAGGGACACTGTAAAGTTCAAGTTACTTGTCCATCAACAATATAATGAAAAGAGACCCACCACCTACCTTTGCACGGCATTGTTGGGGCTAGGAGCATTATCAACATTCATAAAATTCCCATTGGCAGTATCATTATCATTCTCATCCCACTCATCAGCACCCTGGCACCACGATAGGTTAGTGTCAGCACTAGGTATAACAACAATAGCCCTTGATTCCTTCGAGGAGTTCTCTTGGCACTGACTTCGAACACATAACCAACTAAAAACATTTTGTAATTTAGAAAACAAAGAAATTTTAGTTCTAGTTTCTTGAAATTTCAAGTTTCTAGATCAGTTTTTATGGGATCTTTATTCATATATATATTTACCTTTCAGACTGAATCCAACAATTGGGATTTATACATGCGAAAACGTATAAAGTACGATGGTAAATGGAATTTTCGAGTGGCGCATAACTTTGTAGAATAAGTAGCCTGTGTAATCCACAGAGAGGACATTTAGTAGAAATCTGTAGATTTTCTATTGGCGGCCAGTCCTGATAAAACAAAAATATTATAAGTCGATATAGTTCTTAAACAAAGCATGTGGTCGATAATATTTTCAATTTGAATGGACTCTTAGAATTGAATAAACTTACCGGTAGTCCTCCGATTTTGTTTACAGTATAGTTAACTAGGGTTTGATTTTTGTCAACAATTGCTTCATCTTCGTAGCCTAAATATATTTTTCCCTGTTGTTTTGCCATTATTTCTAGTCACTAGTCAGATTCACAGATCAATGAATGTAGAACAGTAGAAATTAGAATGTCAGTAGGAGCGAAATGTCAAAATTGACTTTTTCATTGAAGAATTGTGACATGCAAAGGCAACTCGTTATACAGCCAAAATATTTAAAATATCTTTATTCCGTTCCGATACACATATCGGAAAAATATTTTAGCGTGCTTAAGAATCTTTTTTTTTATCTAGCGCACATTTTTAGGGTACCGTAGTAAAACCAGGAACTCTTATAGCTGTTTCGCCAAGTTCATCTGTCTGTCCACGGCTTGACTCGGAGACTTGGCACTAATGTGGGTATCTAATGTATATGACATCTCCACCGTGAAACCATAGCAGCGAAACAGCAGTAGTTCCGCCATGACTTGTGGTGCGGGTTGGGGGCCTGTAGTGTAGGTTACACGCTCACGTTGGAAATATCGGACTATAAAAACACAGCTGTGTGATAAGGAATCGGGCCTGTGGGGGGACAGCCTTAACGCGACATTATACAATCAGTTTTCATAGTCCTGTACCTACATAAAATACTCATATACGAGCATTAGTTTCGTGGTAGATAAAACTATTCAATAGACCATAATATAATAGGTACGTGACTTATCATTTCAAGCTATCATCCAAGGTGTGTGCGACCCATTCAGCAAACCAAAACAATAACCATAGTGAATAACTATGTCAAATCCATATCCATTGCGAAAGTCTGTCCGTCTGTATCCCGGAGGTTCGATACGATTACCGACGATATCTACGAATTGAAAATGCGTGGTCATTGATTTATTAAATAAGTACCTAATTAGGTATACAAGGTCAATTTAAATTAGCCAGCCAAACTCCTCGGACGTGATAAGTATCGATGTCTAAGCATTATAAAACAAAAAATAAATTAATTTGATGATTTTTAGGGTTCCGTAACTCAAAAGAAAAAACGGAGCACTTATAAGATCACTTTGTTGTCCGTCTGTCAAAACCGCCTTTTTTCAGGGACGCATGAAGTTATCATATCAAATACTCAGGGCTGCAATCCCTTGTAGCAGTAAAAAATCAAACTTCTAAGTCACCGCAATCAAAAGATACGGGTGTTTATGTTCCGTTTACGCCGCATATTTTGACATTCGCAAGGGGATCAAAACCTATAGGGTACTTTCCGTTGACCTAGAATCATGAAATTTGGCAAGAAGCAATGTCATGTACCTAGCACAAGTAAAGGAAAATATCCGAAAACCGTTTTGTAGTTGGTTTGTAGTTTGTACGGAAGGAACCCTCTCGGTGCGCGAGTCCGACTCGTACAAGACCGGTTTTTTTTTGAGGGGTCGTTGATCGCCGTTAGTGTAGTGACTACACTGATTTTTGAGCTGATATAATTATATCAGCTCAAATATCAGTTTTCAACAAAATAAAACATTTTCTCAGCATTAACAGCGGTCGTCGAACCCGATGGTTCTAGTTTTATGGTCCTAGTTCATAGATATAGGATAGAAGGAGATATGCCTTGTAGTTGAAAATGTATCAGAACTCCATGTCGTTAAGACGATCCCACTACCGCGCCACTACTACACATGTACTTCAGTAAAAGCAATAGATAAAAAGTCGCGCACACACTTGCAATTCATAAATCAGAACGTACTTCACAATCAATTATAAACCTTAACTCACCAATCAAACATAGCGTGCACCGTACCACTTATTCACACAAAAAAAATTGGTTGCCTGTAAAGTCGGTATACGGGCGAAAGTTTTACGTGACAACGACTTTGAGTGGTAAAATAATTTTAATGTGAATATTCATTCGTATAGTAGGAAGAAGGATGAAATTATGTCTGTCTCTCTCGCTCTTAGGCGGGCTAACCATGCCCGAGTGGAAGGGACGCGTGCCTGTCACTCGCTCTCATTGTGAGCGCATAACGTGAGCGGAGCGTAACGCAGTTTCTTGAAGTGTCACCCGGCAAACCAATTTATAAGACGTTGTCACGTCAAAAATCTGTCGTTATCGTTGTGCTGTGCAAAAGCAATTTATTTTTTTCTATAATATGTATGTATTTACAAAAAAAAAAAATGTATATAAGTAGTTTAACAGCCATCTTGTTACCATAACACAAGCATTAGGTTGCTTAGCTTGGGACTAGATGGCGCTGTGTGAAATGTCCAGGGATATTATATTATATTGAGTTTAGATTAGTTATCATCAGAAATAGGTTTATTTAGGTAGGTTATTAAAAATATGTATGTTAAAAAAAGGTCGCACAGATAATACTGCGGGTGACGTAACCTACGACAAACTTATTATTTGCGGTTGGTACAGTAATCGGGTCTAGGGATCGAACCGCAAAATTAAGTTTGTTTTTTATTGTATATACTTTTCCGGGATAAAAAGTACCCAGTGTGGTGCCCAGGATATTAAAGTACTTACCAAGTTTCATCGTAATCGAACCGGTAGTTTCTGCGTGATGCCTGAACGAACATACAGACAGACAGACAAAAATTTTTTTAATCACATTTTTGGGTTCAGTGTCGGTCTAGTAACACCCCCTGCCATTTATTTTTTTGATATTTTCAATGTATACAGAATTTTCACTTCTACAGATTTATTATAAGTATAGATAATTATACCTACGCTAGTGATTGACTAATCGGAAAGTTATCGATTTTCTCTTCGAGTCTTCCAGCTGGGTTAAAACGGTTGACAAATTGTAAAATTAACTATATATTCGTTGGGTAATCGACATTGTTGTCAATAGCCTACGTTAGTGGATCTGCACAGCCACATCACTAGCTGGCCGATAGAAGCAGCGGCCGTACCATGCGATGCACCGCATAAATAAAGTAACGTTTAGTGATTTTTACATTGCTTGTCTAGACACTTAGTGACATACTTAGGCAGTGGTTAAGGAGCAATGTATTTACTGCAAAAATAGTACAATCATTGTAATATTTGAAAACAAAATTAACGTAGTAAAAGCAAGAAATATTTTACAGTTTGTGGTTTTTCATGATTTTAAAGACAAATAGTAAAATACTTAAATTGATATACCTATGGTAAGTGTTTCCATGATTTACAAAGTTTTGGTTTTAGCTTCGGTTTTTACAAGAAACCACTGAACAACACGGCATTCTTATATTTTTTCACGATCACGGTCGAAATCGAAAGCGCACTAGTTCGCGGAGACGGCCATTTACCTAGTGCATGGTCATTTCGGGCATGCTGCGACGACACAGACACGCATCCTTGCCACTTCTCCTGTTTTTTACATTTCTATGTCATAGTTTTATCATTTGTGACTATAAATAACGATTTTCTAGCAATATAAACGATCCTTTAGAGCTTCCTCATTTTCCCTCGTTCTAAAATTCCTTCTCAAGTGACAGCTAGAGCGATGCATAAATATGTAAGCTGTCATGCTCTTTTTGCCTGGAGGCTTTTATTTAGGTACATTTTAATTAATTATTTTTTAGCTTGAGCACGTACCTATAGTTTATATATTTGTTGGTATATATGGCTGACATATTATGGCAAATAATTTAATTTTATGTTCTGTCTTGTAATGTTAATTACATAACATAGGTAGGTGCCTAGTATTGTTTATTATACAATCAAGCATTTTCTAACTGAACAGACAGCTGTGCTGCTGGGGAGTTTGTTGTGCCACTTCTTCTTCCCAGTGATAGCACTAGGACGTGGTGAAGGGCGGGCGTTTTTGGGGGACTGTCTTTTGTAATTTTCACGTTCGAAAAGTGCTAATTCTCAGTCTAATTTGAATAAATGACTTTTGATTTTGTTTTTTTTTGTTTCATTGTGTTTAGATATCGATACCCAAAACGTTTGCAGAGTTTCGCTAGATAATTTAATTTGACCTTGTATAATTCATTACCATAATAATAACAATAGGGTCAGAAACATAGATCTTTCTTGTATCTATGGTCAGAAACGTATTTTATATAGATAAATTTGTCCATAAAAATCTTATAGGTAGATATATGTATTATGAAGAAATCAAACGAAGCAATAAAGCAACCTACGTGTTTACGAAATGGGTGCGATGTGGGTCTTGGGAATCACGTCTTGCTTAATTGATGACTGTTGCACTGAAAAAGGATTTACTATTACGAAAAGAGCATTTAAGTTCAACGGTGCGTGTCAGCGTGTTGTTATGAAAATGTATGCCTTTTTCGCGCCGTGTGTGTGCAACGTTCTTTTTTTAGAGTTGGTAGGTTTGTAGGGTAGATTGGATCTCCCAATCGTTAACGTTTCCTTGACGGACTGTTACATAAGAGGTTTAGGTTAGAGTAGGTACCTAGCCTACTAGGTATCCTATTGATCAACATATCGTATACTGTGGGGTAATTACCCCACAGTATACGATATGTTGGAAAAGATACGTATATATTACGCAATTGCGTAACACACTATTAGTAGGAGGAATGACTTTCATTTTGACAGTTCAACAACATTCATTGCGTTATTTACATTGTTGAGCATATTTTTTTTCGAACAAATGGAGCAATGGATTAGCAATATCCTTCAAAATGATTCTGATTCTGATTGATAGCGTGTTTCGCAAGTATAGGGTGCTGGTCTCGGTAGGTACACTTACCTAAGTACCTACTTATATCTATTTTGATTTCATTTTTATTCGAGTTAATTATGTTTTTGTATGCACGTGTTTCTGTGACACGTAAACCTATTTGTTTATTTACTTACTTCTTATTTACCTAGTGCTCGTATGATGCATGATGTTTTTATTAGTCTTTAGTAGGTCGCTGCTAGACATAAAGCTTCACCCTAATTGCGTAACACACGATCAATCGGAATCTGAATCATTTTGAAGCCAATTGCTAATCCATTGCTTCATAAGTTCCAAAAATTTGTCTGCTCAACACGTGAATAACGCAATGAATGTTGTTGAACTGTCAAAATAAAACCGATTCCGATTGATCGTGTGTTACGCAATTAGGGTGCTGGTCTAATCACAAGCCTTTTTTTCGACCACCACAGCCATCCTGCGAAGATCGTCACTTCACCTCCTAACCCAGGAGTCCATATATCTACGCAACTCACAGGATTTTCTATCGAAAATGATTTACGACTTTGGCGCTGAGCCGAATGTGGCCGAGTGTTAAAAACTTTAATTTAGCATGCCAGCCAACTGTAGCCTAACGTTACTGTTCACGTCTCGGCTTCCTAAATCATAACAAGTAGGATGTATTTAAGTACTTGCATGTACGCGGATTCCTATCCAAAGCTTTTGGTTAGGGATGGGCCGACTAGACGGTTGCAAAAAGAAACTAGTCCACCAAGTCGATATAAAGTAAAGAGGCGACTATTAGTCACCAACTACAAATATGGCTGGATCATAGGAATTATATCTATGGGCTGGATGGATAGTTTTCTGTCCCGACTATGTAGGTAGTACCTAGGTACATCTCTTTTTTATTATTTGCATAATCTAAGAAAACAGGTACATGATCCTCCTTGGTAGGTACCAAGGAGGATCATGTACCTGTTTTCTTGCGATCGATGAAGCTGTTCCGGTCTACAAAATTGTATCTCTAAGGCCTACTTAAAATTTGTTCGTAACTAGGTATTCGATTTGTAAGTAGATACTATTAGGAGCCACTGGTGCTTGACAAATGAGCCAAGGCAAGCTAGAAAGGACAACGATACGTATAGGTAGGTACCTTTGTCTCTTTGTTGTTTTCGTCCTTATAAATACCAAGAATTCATAGCGTCTTATTAGTTCTTAAGCAATTTCTTGATCGTCCAAATGCCTTCTATCCCCAATTTATTTGGGTTCGGCGCAATATCGTATAGATATCCATCTAGTCTTCTAGTTACAGAAATAAAAATCTCTCCAGAAGATTCTGCACTTTATGAGGATTTTGAATTTTCTTATAAGGCACGGTCATTGCCTAAGCATTATAGAAGTCATTTCACTTTTGCCTGTGGCGTGGGAGCTCCCAAGTTGTAGTAAAACACGGTCAGTGTTACACTCAGATACGCGTCGGACACAAAAGCGAAAAGTATTGGATTTGAACAAATTATATATTATTCAGTGGCAAAAAAAAATATGGACGCAATGGGACAATATTTCTTTATATTTTTATCGGTATGTTGTAATTTTAAAGCTAGTGTAATTGAACTGTTAAGTAGGCCTCTAATACCCTTTCGTCTTTTACCTACATAGGTTTACTCAATCGTGGTTCAGTTGGATGCAGTGACAGTGAATCCAGCGTTGTGCCCCACGAACAAGATTGCCCCACATCGGCGTCAAGCCAGTTGGGAGCACAGTAGACCTCGAACTCTGGGGCTGATATACGATATATTTGGACCCGGTAGGCCACAAAGGCCACAGTTGGATCCGCTCAATGATTTGCAAGAACAGCCCCAAGAAGATGACCAAGACGACTGCGGTGAAATAGAAAATTATGACGAAACGGATCTAAGCTCCGGTAAGTGCCTTCCTTCATAAATAATTCTATTTAGTGATGATCAAATGTTTTCTTGCATACTTACATAACTTATGTTTTTTTTTTAAATGTTTCCGTATGACAAGTTAAAACTATCTTCAACATCATAGAAACTGCTGCTGCGGCATTGCTGTTCACCTTCTCAACGTAATCCTTCAGTCGCCTTTTAATACAATCTAGGTACCTACCTTTATTAGGTCATTAATATCTACTTAGGTAGACGCAATAAAGGCGTGTTTTATATTTTCAGTTACACCAAACGGTCCCAGGAGAAAAGTGGATAGCGATCGATATTATTTCGGTAATAACTACAATCCACCATATTACCCTGGGCCAAATAGACCATCATCCTCGCCGCATCGACCTCAGAGGCCCACACGACCTCCATATAATTTTGAGGGTAACTATGGCCCTAATGGTTATAGGCCACCATCGTATCCAACAGGTAAGACTCAAGGCCGTACGTGTCAATCAAAACTCGCAATCTTATGTACAGACGCCAGCACATCAAGCTACCCGAAACTGTCAAATTTTCCCAATCAACTTTGAACCTTAATACTTTAGCGATAAAGTTCAATATCTATTAAAGAAATTTGACAGATTGTAGTAGCTTGATGTGCTGGCGTATGTACAGACGCCAGCAGGTCAAGCTACCCGAAACTGTAAATTTTTTCCAATCAACCTTGAACCTTAATGCTTTAGCGATAAATTTGAAAATCTATTAAAGAAATTTGACAGATTGTAGTAGCTTGATGTGCTGGCGTCTGTACATTAGGTAGCTCTCCCTTTATTTCAAACCAAAAATAGTGATTATTACAAGGCTATTTTACAATACTTACTTAATCTTTTTTGCAGGCCACATTAAACCTGTGAAGGAGGATATTTTAGAACGTCCTCAGGCAGCCTACCGGCCTGGCCTCATTGGTGGATTTCTTGGACATGTCGTGGGTTTCCCTTCTGTAAGGCCTGCTACAGATGACCCGCCACTAAGAGGAACGGACTCCCCATTTCGTTTCCCCGAAAACTATTCAAATACGAACAGACGCCATAAGAAATCTCAACAAACAAATAAGTCTACTAGTATTATTGGATCATTGGTCGATTTGTTATTTAATTAAATAATTTATTACCTACAGCTGTCTGTTATTTAATTGTTTACCTAGCTGACTAGGGTTACAATGTGGGACCTTACTTCAACAAAAATAAATAGGCGCTCGGAGCTCAGGTAGTCAGGAGTCAGTCTGTTTTCTGCTAGGTGTTAATTGACAATAGGGCGTCTAGTGAGGACTTTTAAATTCCAGTTATAACTGTAGACATTATCTCTGTTATTATTTATTTACTATGAAACCCAACATAGCCCATGTAATAAGCCGATAAGTTCGACAAGGTGGACATAACAATTTTAAACATTCCACTGTGTCCCACTTGGTGGCTAGCTAATTTCTGGGCTGACACAATTTAGACTGCCATAATTATGGTCACTCTAAGAATTAGGCGAAGACTAAATTATGGTATTTAGCTGGCTGTTCAAACTCATGACCTCTCATTAGTCAGAGACGTTTTAGTTAGCCTTCGGGTCACTGCAGGTACTACCTCCTAGTAACACGTGTGATAGAAGAGTAGGTATGTAATTAACAAGTCCCTATGTAATTTTAACAGCTCAATTAATTATTTTAATATTATTCACTAACATTTTTGACTAAAGCACGAGCTCTTTATTACGTGGTTTCTTTTGAGAGCGCAATAATCTGAATTCCCATTGTATTAACACAGCTCGCAATTTAAGATGGGAGATAGAAGTCAATGAAAATACTAGGCAGCCACCTTTACCTATGTAAATATTTAACCATGGTCTTCTCGTGTACCGAGTAGTACATACCTAGTAGTGTAGAGGAGTAGGCGCTTACATTCGCTGTTCACCTACGTAATTCTCTAATGAGAAGCGCGTGACATATTCTAAAACTGCGGATACAGTCCAACTCCTGTATATATATCTAGCTATTTTTTTTGTTGATTTGTCTCATTAATTCATTAGAGGAATATAGGTACCTACCTATTATGATATCATCACATGGCGTGCGTTTAAAACGACGTTAATCGTTTATACAAGTGACACTAAAGCGCACATGTGAATGATAAAAGTGGGTGTAGTTTTATAAAATTAAATTCAAAATGAATTTATTTACAATATGGATGACAACAATGCTTTGTGTTATGGCTGAAATGGTGTATGAAGGTATGCAATTTAACCCTAATAGTCATTAAACTTGAATAATGTTAATAAAATTTTCTCAAGCCTGAGTAGGTAGATTCGTGTTTTACTTAGATGTCAGGGAACTGGGAAGGTTCACACTGCACCTTGGTTTTGGGCTTAAACTAATTTATGATGTGTAAGAATAGGTATGTACTTATCATTCTAAATTCATATATTTTAACATAGACTAACATTACGCCTGTGGTCCCCGAAGCGATACCAAAGTAGAGGGTTGTCTTTATGTAAGTAGACACACATTTCACCAGTTAGGTATGTTTAATAAATCCCTTGCGATGAAAGGCAAGCCAAGAAATATGTTATGCAGAATAAATCCAAAAACAATATTCTTTTAGGTAGGTACCTATGATTATTCATTAATTTTATTGGCAACTAGCTGTGTTGCCCGCGACTTCGTCTGCGACCCAGGATGAAAAGTAGCCTATGTCCTTCTCCAGATCATGGTCTACCCATGTGTCAAGTTTCATCTAAATCCGTTCAGCAGATTTAGCGTAAAAGCGTAATTCTTAAATTTTCTACGCAACTTTCTTAAATATTTTTTTTCGTAAGAACCTTCTACAAAGTAGGTATTAGAAAACTTAAAAAAAGATGGACTAAATCGGTAAAGTCGTTCTCATGTTATGGCGTGACCAAGGGAAATAGGGATTATTTTTTATATGTATAAACATGCCATTACTCATAGATAGGGTACCTACCTACAAGGAAGTGTCTGTTTGTTACAGAAAACCCTTATATGAAAGCTGTAAAAAATAATAAGCAGTGGTCTAATGTACATGGTTACGTGCAAGTGCGTCCAGGGGCACATATGTTTTACTGGTTTTACTTTGCAAATGGAACGCTAATTAAGGCAAATCGTAAACCTCTCATAATATGGATACAAGGAGGACCAGGGTTTGCCGCAAGTGGTATAGGAAACTTCGCTGAAATGGGACCTTTTAACATGGATTTGCAGCCCCGCAATCATACTTGGGTAAGATGATGTTTATATCTATACATATATGTATTCCGCTTGCCAATACCAAAAGTTCATTCATCTGAAATATTTAGGTATTATCTTATCTAATACTGTTAGAACAGAAAGCCACAAGCCTCGAAACTTTTACAAAGTTGAGGCATATAGGTACGTATGTAATAAGTAGATAATTTGGCATTCGATTTGGAATAGTACACCCCCCCTGGATATTAGTTTGTTACAATATTATAATGATTATAATTCTGTAAATACACATCAGTTACTGTCGCGAATCATGTTTTGAGCAACATATAAACTGACACTGACCAGACAAATGCAAAAAAAAACACAAGAAAATTGGAATTTCGCGGGCTACCTTAGCATCCCCCTTAATTAAACATAGTATCATCTTTACGGAAGCCATTCCACATGTTGCTGTAACATGATTCGTGAAGTAGTTACTTAGTAGTAAACAAATCTAAATTCATTATCTAAGAGACATCTCTTAGATAATGAATTTAGATTTGTTTACACCGAGATCAAGTTCCAGAAAATGATATGTCGACCTAATTTGCGCGCTCATTAGTTTGAATAAGATATCCCTTGTTTATATTGCAATAAACGGCTTCCCGTCAGCCAGTGGCGTGCATTGCATAAAGGCATATAAGCAGTGCCCACCTCGATGAATCACCATAAGCCTCTCAATTACATTTTAGTTTGTGTACCCCACAATTAAGAAATTCACTTAATTATCATACCTAACAAAAAACAAAATCTTCATACAAACACGCGCGGCAGTAGGTAGTCGCCAGACGGCCTACTCGGCTCCCGTACTATTCGCACATTGTCATTGGTCTTTACAGCCGGTCGATTCTGTAAAAATCTCACCGTGAAAACTCAAGTGAAGTGAGCTTGATGTGAGTTGTCAGTAGTGTCAATTCCTAGCATTATTTGGAATGACAGCTCACTCCACGCTCACTTCACCTAAGGTTTCACGGTGAGATGGTTACAGAATCGCACTGCAGGTCGAAATTAAATTCCTGCCTACCTATTCTGAAAACCAATGCACGCCACTGCCGTCAGCCCTCGATTTTCCGAGTAATGAAGAAAAATTTATTTAAAAACATCATGAAATATTTTTTGCAATTTCTATACCTACTTAGTATGTAGACGCCAGCAGGACAAGCTACCCGAAACTGTCAAATGTTCCCAATCAACCTTGAACCTAATGCTTTAGCGATAAAGTTGACAATCTGTTAAAGAAATTTGACAGAATGTAGTAGCTTGATGTGCTGGCGTCTGTACCTAATTTGAACTTTATTAGCAACACTCACTCACTCGGTGCAATAAAACAGGATGATGATTTTTGCAAAAATGATCGGGTTCTGTTCCACACAGAAAAAGGAGCTCTTATATATCACTGGCTTCTTTTTCTTTGACAGCGGTATCGTGGGGAAGGGATTAAAGTCTCATCTCAATCTGTATATTTGGTAAAACAGGGTTCCAGTTTGTTTCATACATACATAAACTCATACCTTCTTCCCATAGGGAGGCAGACACTACAGAACGATACCAGTCTTTTTTTAAATTTCAGGTAAAAGAAAGAAACGTGTTGTTCATAGACCACCCTGTTGGTACTGGATTTAGTTATGTCACAAACAATTCACTATTGGTGAAAACGGATCGAGAAATGGGTATGTTCTTGAGAAGAAACGATATACTTACCTACCTATTTAAATAGAAAACCAAATATGTTTGTATCATGCCCTTAAACGTTTTTATGTTAATTGTTCACAGCTATGGATCTAGCAAGGACAATAAAAGTATTTTTCAGGAGACACAAAAATTTCCGTAACACACCAACATATTTATTCAGTCAAAGTTATGGCGGCAAACTGTGTCCAAGACTGGCATTTTACTTACACACGGTATGTATCGTGCCTACAACTAGAAAATGACTTAGTTTAAAAAAAATGAAACGAATCTAGCTAGAAGTGTTCTAGCCGGGTAGCGGGATCGTCCGAAAGGGTTACCGCTGCCCTGGAACTTAAAGGGCTAAGGAAGGAACACGGGTGGGTTTTAGTCAGTAAGAGTCTGACACTCCCTTCCGCTCCACCCAGAGCGGGAGGGGTCATTTGATGATTTCCCATCCTAAAAAAAAAACAAAGTGTCTAGCCTCTGAGGAGTGGAAACGTTAATGTCGCACTGACGTGTGTCGTCGCGTAACACGCTGCGCCGGTTGACGCGGTTTTCGCGTCGACTGCGCAGTGTAGGCATATACCACATATTCTGCGAACATCTATGCTAGACCAGCGCTAGATGCGACTCGCATGTACCTACCCTTAGGTCCTGAAGGATTTACAAACAAGAAGTGACCGACGATTGACGATCAGACTACTCAATGCCAATCATAAAAGCTGCTGCTGCGTTACGGCGTTTGCTTTTACTATGGTTACGGTAAGCTGCCCCCGGTGTTTGTCTAAGTACTTATTAAAAAATGCTGTTTTCAGGCAATTGAAAAGAAGAGCTTGAAAATAAATTTCAAAGGAATCGGTATTGGCAGTGGTTGGGTAGATCCCAAAGAAAGCGTTTTGGTCCAACCGGAATTTTTGTATCTCACGGTGAGTGAGTTTATATTGATTTGTGCAACTGTGCAGAACTATTTAGGTATGTAGAATATTCTATAACCAAATGTTTTATTCCAGGGGGCGATAGATCGGAATTTATATATGTCCTCATCAAAGGTAGCGAAGAAGCTTGCTCGATCTATAGAAACACAAGAGTATTTGCAAGCGGATATTTTAGACGACATTTTGTTTAGGACTCTCAACGGCCAGGGAGAATTAAATTTTAACAATGTGTATGCTGCTAGTCCTTATCCTGCACTTGAAGAATTAGATAACAAAATGAATCGATATGTAAAGCCTACTTTGGCCGGAGTAAATAAAACGATAAGATGGACTTATTTATCAGCAAGTGCTTACCAAAGTTTAAAACAAAGCTTCCTTGTACCATCTGTTTCATTTTGTAAGTACCTTACAGTTATTAGAAACGTTTAAACAAACCTATTTAAGCGATTTAATATGTTTTATTTATTTTTCATAACAGTAGAAGCTCTATTGGATAAGACGAAGCTGAAGATAGCAATTTACAATGGAAACTTGGACGTAGTCACTCCATTAGGCGGTAAGATTATAATATTGTTCCTTTTATTACAGACGCCAGCAGGTCAAGCTGCCCGAAACTGTCAAATTTTCCCAATCATCGTTGAACCTTAATACTTTAAAGATAAAGTTGAAAATGATTAAAGAAATTTGACAGATTGTAGTAGCTTGATGTTCTGGCGTCTGTACATACCTACTCTATGATCACCAGCATCTTCCTGCCCATGCCCCATTCTCCCCTGTCAACCGCCACGCTACCATTCACACCACCATACATCTTTTCTTTGGCTTTCCTCTCCCTCTCCATCCATCAACATTAATTCTCCAGCCATCCATCAAATCTACCTACCTATGATACGTTAGTTACAGATAATAAATCGATTAGAAATTAAGATGCTGGCCTCAAACAATATAAAGTAGTTAAGTAAAAGTACCGTCGACACGAAAAGAATAAGAATACAATGATCTATGGTCTATTCAAATTCATGTTCCCATCGATGTTATTTCAAGTTAAACAAATATCAACTTTAGAGAAGTGACAATTAATTTGATTTCAGAGTGACTAGTACTATTGAAAAAGTTATTTAAATAAATGAAGTTGTAGCGTAAACGAACTTTATTGTGTAGCCTAGTATTATTTTTCCAATAACTCATATTTGTTTACATGTTTGGTAAATAAATCGCATACTCAGGAATATGTAAATGATTGTAAAAACATCGGATTGCGTAACGCAGTCAACCTATATGCTATTAGAATTACACATTAGCATAAAGAAATGGAAGTCGTTAATTTAGTCTTAGACACCTTTATATCAAGGTTAAACAGGGTCAAATTAGCTAGCGAAACTCCATAGACGAGATGGGTACCAATCTAATGACAATTTTGTTTTATTATACTACCAGCGGTCGTTGGCTCCGTCATTAGCAATACAATACGGCCCGCACCGCTGAGCCTGTAGTTTTAAATCCGTTCCTAAATAATTCCGATCCAGCATGTCCCAGCGACGCCCTAAGCCGAGGTCCGTACCCAAATGGGGTGCCCTTAGCGTGTAGTCGCTCAGTTTTTAAGTTTTTTAAGCCCTGGCTGGAGGCCTTAATTTAGGCATCCACAGACAAGCCCTGTTAAGCAGACGACCACCTCATAGGTTAAACTGCGAGATGGCATACAAAAAAAAATGGCTATCAGAACTTTCGCGCATGTTCTCTTACTCATACTCGCCTCATGTCACCATTTGGTTCCTAAAAAATGTTATTGCGCAGTGTCCTGCGCAAAGTTCGGACCGGCCATGATTCATCGCCGAGATTGTAGTTTGGTACAGTCAACAGTAGGTATGTAGGGTCGTCGGATATAGTTGAAGTTTAGTAAGAAACCGATGGATGTTGTCGAATGAAATTTAGTTTGATAAATGAACGGTTTGTTTTCTATTAATTAAATGAAATTTTATCCTAAAACATCAATCCGTTTTTTACGAAACTTCAACTATATCCTACGACCCTGCATACTTACCTATCTCTTTTGTTGACTGTACTTGAAATTATGGGTTTAGAAAATATAGTTTTTTTTTATCGTCACTATATATGAACTAATCTTATTTCACCTTCTATTCTTAATTGAGCTTTAATAAGCTAGTTCACATTAGCATGATAATTTATGTGAAATTCAAAATACTTTTTTTTTGGATGTAGGTAACGGGGTGTTTTTTTTTTCCTAATTTGTCTTCTAATATTGAGTTAAATTAATGTATGACAAAATGTATAACTTGAAATCAATATTTTTGTATTGTATTTGTATTGATGAAAATGGTCTGACAATGTACCTAGATATACACATAGGCGTATGATATGTTTTGAAATTCAAAATATCTTTATTGTTATGTATTGTATTATATGTTAGTTACAGGTCTTAACAATAAATTAAAGTTCCAATAAGTCCTACCTAATAGGCCATATTGGAGCTTTAATTTATTGCTTGTTTTACAACTGAAACAAAGAGGATCACTTTGTATATTTGAATAACGTTACCGTTTATTTGCATGACAGAATGAATGAATTGCACCGATCCCAGCGTGGTTTGATCAGACTCGATTAATCGAATGAACCCCAAGATTCGCACTAGCTCCTAGCCTCATGTTCATGGTGCTACAGCCACCATTGCATATCAAGGAGTAGACCGGGGGGCGCGGTTTTTGTAGGTAAGACGTGCCCGTAGGAAAGGATAGGACTTATGAGCCTACCGTATATGCATCCTAGAGTAAGCATTGAACTAGTGGAGAGATGGTATTTGTCTATAGATGGGCATCTTTTAAAGACTTCGCGGCCAGGTGCTTAAGGTCGATCTTTACCCGTGAATCTCTTGGCGGGGTTCTACTGCTTTCTCGGTTCTTTTGTATGTCCTTCCTTGCTCTGCTGTGTTATATGTCGCTGTTTTCAATATCATCAAGACAAAATATTTTAACGCTGGATTAAATACAGATCATAATCATCATCTTATAAAAATAACGATATTTAAACACATGCCAATGACGTGTGTAGGTTCGTCGACCCACAAACGAGCCTACGCAGGAATAGTAGTGTCCGTTACCCCAGCCAGATGTTGTCGAAAATGGTCATTTGAATCTTATAGATAATTAGTTTTGCGGCTTCTGTAATTGTTGCACACATTTTTAAATTTGTTGCGCTTATAGTTTTTTAATTATTTCACAAAAACATATCCTGCTGGGGTAACGTTACGCCAGCCAGACCTTTTTCTTTCTAATGGGAGTATTTAAATAAATACTAGCTATAAAATTAGTTGTCTATATGAAGTAAATGTTGTGCCTTATTTTGTATTTGTTCTTTCTTCGGTTGCGAAGTTATTCGAGATTTTGCTGGGGTAACGTTTTTGGTTTTGCTAGATCTTTGAAACGGTTAAGCGGATTCTTATCATATTTTTACCTGGACTGGAATTCTTGACAATGATAACGACAAAGTAATAGAAAATTTCAAAAAAGCAAAATTACTATCTGTAATTTTAATCTGTGATTGTTTTTAAGTATAATTAATACTTTAAAAGTTCAATTGAATTGATTATTTTACCTGTTAATAAAAATTCTTTAATAAACATATAGTTTTTTTTAAACTTGTGTACATGTCTGTACTAAATTTGTAACACTATCCTACGTATTTTAGAAGGTAGCATAATGTTCTACGTTTTCGCTTTTTCGTAACCACCTCAACTTGGTCGGGTTACCACGGTCATTCACTTCCTAATGACTTTAATCGTATTATCTCATTAATTATCCAATGTATTACGCTGAAATTTTACTGATATACAACTGAACTAAACAACTAATTATTGACATAACATTCAGTTCATATATCCATAAACAGGCTTATCAGTGGCCAAATAACACCGCGCGCTTCATGACCGTGCTCGTGAAGAACTGAATATCATCATAGTTTGTTAAATACTTACAGCATACTAATGAAACTTCACATACATTTGAAGGCAATTACAAGCTTCAAAATAACGTTTAAAGTAAGTCTTTAAACCTCTTATTGAGAGTGCTGGGACCAATTGAAGTGTTTTTCTATTTCATGAAATAACCTTTAAGCTATGCATTATTTTGGTATTTTTATTGCAGAACAAATTTAAACTAATTCCTAAGAAGTCATGTACAAAATATGATAAGAATCCGCTTAACCGTTTCAAAGATCTAGCAAAACCAAAAACGTTACCCCAGCAAAATCTCGAATAACTTCGCAACCGAAGAAAGAACAAATACAAAATAAGGCACAACATTTACTTCATATAGACAACTAATTTTATAGCTAGTATTTATTTAAATACTCCCATTAGAAAGAAAAAGGTCTGGCTGGCGTAACGTTACCCCAGCAGGATATGTTTTTGTGAAATAATTAAAAAACTATAAGCGCAACAAATTTAAAAATGTGTGCAACAATTACAGAAGCCGCAAAACTAATTATCTATAAGATTCAAATGACCATTTTCGACAACATCTGGCTGGGGAACGGACACGGAATAGTAGCCACTAACAAGCCTGCTGAGTCGCAAAACTCGCAGGTAAAACTAGCGGGAAAACTAAAGGGGGTAAACGGAGCCGGTCGAAACCCAACAAGGTTTTGAAAAGGCAGGATCCAGAGAAGGACACGTGCGACAAGGATGGTTTCATCAAGGTGGAGAAGAAGAAGAAGAAGCCTCCTTGTCGGAACCAGTGCGGCACCGCGCCGGCAGGACCCAACATGCTGCTGCGTCCAGCAATCCCGACGACGCAGCTGTACGCGTCCAGACTGCACCACTCCACGAAAGTTGAGAAGATCGTGGAGTACATGACTTTGAGGGTCGAGAAGTTGGAGTCGCGTCACAACACGAACTTCAAGTCGTTCGTGGTGCGTGTTCCGACACATCATCTCGAGAAGTTCCTCAAGGAAGAGTTATGGCCGAAGGGTGTTGTGTACCGCCGGTCTCGTGGCCAGCTACATGACACCAGTCAGCGAAACACGACGCAGACACTGCGTGTGCGTTAGTTAGTTTTTAGGGTGATTATAATGTTGTATGTATTTATAGTATTTTTAAGTTATATTAATATTGTATGTGTTTTATATGGGCCTTGATGCCTGAAATAAATGGATAAATATTGAACATTAAAGCATATTGCATGTTGCTGTACCTACTCGGGGAGCCTGTGGTTCAGCTACAACCAAAAGGCCTACAATGCTCTGCGGATACAGTATAACAACGCATTTAGAGTGCTGTTGCATTTGCGCTGAGGCACGTACCGGCTGCTTCAATGCTGTACAGCGTAAGAAAGCGGCCTCGTTGCTAAACAGACTCCGTGGCAGCCCCAACATCATTCTGCGCGCTATAGCCGGGAGACATGACAGCCCGTTGGTGAGGTCTCTTGTCACCTGTACATCGTCGGTGTTATGAGTTAAATACTAACATAGGTTAAGACTATTGTTACTAACACAATGGATCTATGTTATCTTGAAAATAAATGAATTATTAGATATTATATTCTCAGGTGCATCCAACTGGGTCCACAAATTGAAATGGCACGGTGCAGCTGACTTCGCCAAGGCTGAAAGACATCTGATACGTGGAAGCAGAAACGGATATTATAAAGAAATGAAGAGATTAAGCTTTTGGTCGGTCTTTGGAGCTGGTCACTGGGTAAGTAAAATTTGACATGTGAAATAGATTACTGTTGAAAAATACCATACCTAATCAAAATCCAGTAATTTATTCGAATTAGGCAGAGATTTAGTACTAAATCTCTGCCTAATTCGAATAAATTGAAAGAATACTACAAAACACTAAAAAAAACAACAAGAAAGACACACGAATACTTTGAAAGTCAAAATAACATAAGACATTCTCCTAAAACGACTTAACCACTTCCAAGTGCTTTAGCTGGTGCTAATAATAGGCTTCGATATTTTTTCAAGAAGAACTAAACTGTATCACCACCTTGGTTTACTTAAATGTCACATAATATTTCCTTCCCTATCCATAAGGTCCTAATTGCAAAAAGACCTATTCGTAACGAACTACGACCGAAATACAAAATAATGAACTGATATGGTGGTCAATCTCATCCAGCTGGTAGCAGCTGGATGAGAGTTGCCGAAAATCGAGTTGAATGGCGTGCAATAGGATAGGCCTATGTCCAGCAGTGGGCTGGTATAAGTTGATGATGATGGTGGTTGGAATACAAAACAAATAAGTTTCAATGAATATGATTCACGAGTAACATCACCATACTTTTCTTGAATCTACAATTTCTACTGTACATTACAGGTGCCAGAAGAAAACCCTGAGGCTATGGCACAAATCATGGATTATCTCATGGCAGAAGACGTAGGAGAGTCGTCAGATTAGAAGCTTTTGAACAGTCTTTTTTTATCCATCGATAAATCGATGATAAAAACAGGGGGTCTACTCCGAAGTAGTATCGGCCGAATGTTCGGCCATGTCCTGCTACGAAGTTACTATTTGGTTCGGTCGGTTCCGATCCTACACTCCTACACTCTTTCGAATATTGACTTTGGTCCCGACCCAACTGAGCCGATCCGAACTTTTTTCGCATTTTTCAATAATATTCGGTTCGGCCATGTGTCGGTCCGATCCAAACGTTCGCACTTTGCACTTCGGAGTAGGCCCCCAGGTTCATTGACACAGTCGACATCTTGTTATGTATTTTAATGTAGTATCATGCTTTAAATTAAATGACTGGAGTTAGTACCTAATATAAAGTCAGTCGGAAACGGAACCAAAACCCAAAGGAGGCGAAAGCAAACTTAACTTTGCAGTAAAAAAAAACTTTTTATGTAGTGGAGAGTGGAACGATTTGAATTAAATAAAGACTAAAATGTTATTTCAAGACATGGCCCTATGAAATTTATAAGTTTATAAGTAGTTCTAAATTATCAATTTTCCTGGACCTTGCTTCTTGTCTATTTTTAAGCTAGGTCAACAAATATGTTTCACAATATTTATAAAGAAATTCTGTACTTATAATTTCTATGAAATAAAAATCAAAATGCATATTTAATTCGGTTATTTTTATGTCCAGATTACGTATTCATAATTATTATACAAACAGTATTATATATGTACAATATTCAATTATTAATATGTGTATTTTAGTAACATTAATATAATAATATACACACTCATAATAACTTAAGCACCACACTAACAATAATTATCAATGGATAGCAATAAATTTTGGCTCTAAACTTATCTTTGAAATCCATTTATTAAGCTGTAAAGGACACATCCACTTTGTATGGCGATCAGGGAGAAAAATATCGCTGGAAGATAGTGTATGAATAAAAACATTATTACAACAGAGCCGTAAGTTATTTGTTTAGTTTGCAAATTTATATTAATATGGTATAATGCCTGCCAAGTGTTGAGTAAAAAACACTTCAGCCCAAAATGGGTGATGTCCTTTTAAAAACGAAAATCTAATTTTGCGGCAGCACTAGCCAAATGCTAGAACAATAATTATATCAACGAGTTTTAATAGCTAACAACCAAAATAATGAAGTGATGAAATGAACGGAGGAACACGATGCTTTGCACATTAAATTACATTTTTTAAAACCAGTTTTAAGAGTTCATTCATTCTTAGGCCAATTTATTGTACTTGCATATTTAAAACCAAACGGCATACTTACTTAATTATTTTTATTTCGATCCTGCTCTATTTGAATTAGACATTACAAAACACGAATTGCATTGTTTATCAATAACTATAAATAATAATTGGTAAAGTATAAAAAAGAACAATAATTAATTTTGGAAATTGTACATATTTGATTATTTAATAGATTTAATATCACAAAATAAGAAAGCTTTGTACTAGAAATAAAACATGGTCCTAAGATTCAGGCTAAGACCAACAACCATTTGTATAGGCTATATATTAGCCATAATTATAATATCATCATTTATAGACAAATAACATAGCATAATTAGCCTAAAATGTTCCCACTGCTGGGACATAGGCTTCCTCTTGGTGAGAGGGAGTAGGCCGTAATCCACCATGCGGCCCAGCGCGGATTGGTTAAATAACATAACATAGTAATATAATTTGTTCTCTTTGTTCTAATATTCATAGACCTTGGTTTATTATTATTTTACCGCGTAACATAATGAAGAGGAACTAGAGGTCACATAGTAATACAATAAAGTAATATCATTATTTACCCTTGCTGAAACTGACTGAAAAATGTGTTTCATAATAATTGAGATTGCAAAATATCTTAGTTATTTGGCCTATACATACGCAGAAAGCCGAATAACTGAATAGGATTTTATAAGACCATGGAGTATCAGGGGTAAAATTAAATTAGCTAGCAACACTCCACGGACAGATATCTATATCGATATATAAACAAGTTAAAACAAAAGAACACAGATTTTATCAACTCATACTTCAAGTAAAGCACACGACCAACGGTCATTGAACTTCAAAAATAAACATCAAATATTTTTTGTTTTTATTTTATCGTGTTTATATATCGACTAGTACCCATCATCACATCACCATCATCTGCAGTTTCGCTAGCTAATTTAATATGACCCTGTATTTTGATATTTTGTTTTGTGGTTTTTAAACTGCTAACAGTTATTTGTAAAGTTAATTGTTTTGAGCTAGCATGTTTTACCACTATAATCTGACTTCACGCATTTTTACTGGACTTCATTTTGTACGAAATTTAACATTATGTGCCTCAGTATATATTATTTTTCTACATGATTTAATAGATGCAAACATTTGTAAAGTTTAAATAATTAGCAATACAATTCAACGACAACAATAAAATTAATGTACTGAAGTTTTGTGTCAGCCTTAAAACCTGTTGTGGTCAACGAACAATCGTTAAAAATATTTACGGTTGACTGTACATTTTCGATGCTAGGTAAATTGTATCAAACGTTTTATAAACTACGAGCACTTTTAAGGATACTTTTGAACAGACCAATTTCATTTTATGATTCAAAAGTGTCGCACGCTAAAATCATATATAGCTTCGGAATGCTCAACTTACAATCACTTCTAGAGGGCGCTGAAAAAAGCGTTGTAGAACTCTTAATTCCAACAATATTATATCAAACATTGCCTTGTTGCCAGGTCTAATTAAGTCGGCAACAAATTCAATGTTATACATACCGAAGCTGACCAGTAGCATCTTCAATGTTACACCTTTTTGTTTTCAATGCGCTATTTTGGTCAATTTGAATAAATCAAAGCTACTCTATAATTGTATACTAGCTACGTTAGTCTCACTTCAGCGTAGCAGGCGTCGCATACTCGCACTGGCTTGGTGTTGCCAGCTAACGCGACTGCCTTGTCGCTGCAGGCCGCGCAGAATATATGGCCACACCGACGGCAGTGGTGCTGTAAAAGATAACAAATACAATTCATAATCTTGCTATAAACAGAGCAAGACATCGTTTTTAATTTCATTTAATTTTCACCCACTAATTTTAGGGCCCGACCTCGTGTCGCCCGGGTGACATTAAATTAATGATAACATTATTTTAGACAAATTCTCTTAAAAAAAAAATAGTATGATAGTCGACAAAAAAAAAGCCGACCCCAAAATTGTTGGGAAAAGGCTAGGCAGATGATGATGACGACTCGACAAAAAAAAGTTTTTTATAATAATTAATTAATAATTATTAAATTATTATTTTTGAAGTGAAGTTATTTTTTAATTTCTTTATTTAATTGCTGACTTATACATATTCACAGTTTCCACCTTAAATACATGTTATCGGTGTATCTATCTGTATTTAGGTTTTTATTAACTTACTTTTCTCCTAGCTATTGAGAATTCTTTGGCACACGCGGTACAGGCTGTGGCATCTTTATCATGCGTCCACGTGGGCGTCTCCTCAACCGTCTGCGCTTGCGCCGCCTCCCTCTCCAAAAGTTCTGCTAGCTGAAGTTTGTTCTCGCTCAGTGTGGCACCTACTTCTTCTAAAGTTTTTTGCGCTTCAACATACTGTGTTTTTAAGACGTGCTGCTCTTCTTGAAGTGAGAGGTATTTCTGTAATGTGATAATTAAACGTTTAAAATAATAATGATATATTTTCATTAGTTAAACGTGATTGCTTCAATATTTGTAATGGTTCTAAAGATACCTATGATTTTTTCATGAAAATAATAATGAATTTATTTAAATAAACTAACAAACTATTAAAATAAAAATATAACATCCTAACCTAACTGAAACTATTAACAAACTAAACAGTGTCTCTCATTTATATAAAGAAAAATAAGGTTTACAGAATAATATATTATGTTAGACGTACCTATGTGAAACATATTCTTAGAATTTAACACTATGGTAATATGATTGTCTAAATACATCATTTCAAGTCACATTCTCGCCTCTCGAGGTATGAGTCTCGCGAAATCGCGGCTTTATGCATTTCACAACATGAACAATAATGAACATACATGACACAAACACATCACATCACGCTAATGCCCGCTTTCTAGGGAATTAAAACTGTTGACATCATATCAGATTAAAACTATCGGTACCTACTATGAGTCAATATTTTAATAGGTATTAGCTTATGTCGCGACTTCGTCCGCGCTACTACTTCGTTTTGGCTGAGCGTTCTTTCTGACTTGTTTTGTATTTGCTCGGCTCCTAAGGGTCGAGGTTGATGTTAAAAAGCCTGGATATAACCCATTACCTTCCTCAAGGATTGGACCCAAAACGAATTTTATAAATCCAGGAGTTCTAGAGATTATTAGCGCGTTCAAACAAACAAACTGTTTAGCTTTATTATATGTATTAGTACTTATAGAAAGTCTTGATTATGTTTTGTTTACCTGGCCTATTGATTTCAGGGATTCCACTTCTTGTGTCAACATTGATATCTTATCTCGATCCCGCATCATGGATTCCTATAATAGAGTGATTATTATTAAACTTAAAACTACAAGGAAAAATAATTAAGTAGGTATTTACTGGTATATTCGTTGCAAATAACGAGCGCACGTCATGTGACTTGTAGATAATTGAGATAAGGTTTAAAATGCGATGATTGACGCGCGCAGGCAAATTGTAACAAATTTATTGTCTTAGGTATTACCTACGTCAACTGTGGTTTAAAATATGAATCAAAGCAGATTTTGTATGTAGTTAAATAAGGTTAGTCATCTCGTAATAATTATTATGTCTCATCTTGCTACGGGTATAAATATGTACAGACGCCAGCAGGTCAAGCTACCCGAAACTGTCAAATTTTCCCAATCAACCTTGAACCTTAATGCTTTAGCGATAAAGTTGAAAATCTATTAAAGAAATTTGACAGATTGTAGTAGCTTGATGTGCTGGCGTCTGTACCCCCCTACGAAGTTAAGTAGCAACGATGCGCAAAATAACTTACATTATTAGACAGCGCAACTGATTTATGATTTACATTACCTACTTATGCATTCAAGAGTTTTGTTTTTTCTTGGTACTTAAATAATATTTAAGAATTTCTCAAAGGTGTCATTTACAGTCCGGTCATCGAGAGAATGCTATTCTGACACCTGTCAGAGCGACAATTCTACTAGCAAAACATGTATGAAACTGACAGGTGGCAAGAACGCATTCTCTCGTCGGCCGTACTGTAGGAGTTACCATCAAAAATTTACCGATACTTAAGTACTTACTTGTAAAGATACCCTCCACTCTCGTTCTATTCTTAAGTCTCCCTCTGCGGCTACAGCTCTCGTCTCTGCTGCGGCCGCCTTCTGCCCCAGCGAACGGGCACTGTCTTCTAAACTCTTCCTAGCTAACTTATCTTCTTGTAACCTATTCAGTGCGCAAATATCTTTAACACAAGTTCATTTGTTCGTACAGCCAGCAACAAAAGTTAGTTAACAGTTGGCAAAGCTTCAGAAGGGATTTATGAATGAAAACTTTATAATTTTTTTTTTTTTTGTAACTAATTATTATTGATGAATAGTATATGTATCTTGATATATCCTATTGACCGCTTGGTTTTTTAAGAGCTCATCTGTTACTAATGAGTCACAATTACTTTTTCTACTGTAACGAAGTTAATAAGCTTGCCTAACAGACGAGAGATATCAACTGCCGTATCCCTAGCGACATATGGATAAATATATACCTGTTTATGGCACGACTATTCTTCGTGCAAAAAACAAGAAACAAACATTGGTTCTAAATATATCTCTCTAATTACTAATATATTATAATAGGCTCGAAATAGTCCGGTAGAGCAGATGACAAACTCTTAGGTTGACCTGCGAGAAGCCATTAAAAAAACGGGTACGAAAACATTTATCGTATTAATTTGAATGGGGCGGTCAATAGTTTAAATCAATTATGTTCCAGTACTATGGATTGAATACTTGAAATTAGAAATAATCAGCGAGATTTGAGGTTGAGTGTACAGTACCTTCTGTCGGAACTTCACAGTGTTGGTGAGGCTACGTCTAAAGCTTCTGTGGTAGTGTGTATTACATTTACTCTAGCTTTACTAGTCATATTCGGCTTTTCAGACGCTCTACGTGTTTTTCAAGTCATCACTCATCAGTACTAGTTCTAATAGGATTAAAAACGACTAACGTAATTGATATTTAATCATCATAAATTCTGTAGAGTTATCTTTTCGCTTAAAATTTGACTAACTGACTGTAGTCTCTAAATCAATTTAAGTTTCAATCATAAGTCAACTCATATGCTATGCAAAGAAAAAATAAGTTTTGATAAGATTCCATCGAGTAAAGTGATGGTAAACAATAATGTCACGAACAATTGTCATGACTTGAGTATATTGTTTTTGAGGAACAGGCGAACGCTTAGTATATTAGAATTTATCACAATCAAGGTATTGTTTAATCACACAAAGCATGCAAACATAGGACTGAGATTGATAATGGCAAACCTACACAATAAACATAAAATTAAAACAAGCAAGTCCATTGGAATTAAAGTTCAATAAAATACAGAATGCGACTGAATATGCTTTATTATAAATAAGGCTTTTACATAACTACCGCCTCGTTTAATTACAAAACTTTTAAAAAGAAAATATCTAAAATGATTTTTATTACATTTGCTGCTAGATATTAACGAGCACAATATTTGTATACAATCATAAAATTCAAGATTCCAAGCATATGTAGCTACCCAATGAAATGAGATCAAATACCCTTTTGAAGTAATAATCAAAAATCTCTATACAATGTAACTTTGACAATCACTGGAAAAGTATACAAAATACCGATCTCTTTATTAGCGCTACCAAATCCGCACGCTCTCTATACTACTAATACAGGTACTTTTTATTAGTTACGTTACATAATTATCAAAAGGTAACATTAAACTGTTTTAATCAAAGTAAATAACAAATATATAACACAGTGAAATATACTTAACATTACCTAATAAATAAGATTTTATTTTGTGGGAAATAACTTTATCAACACCTTAAATTAGCTTTAATCGAAAAAAAAAAACCTAACATAAAGTTAAATTGAATTAACAAAATGGTACAATTGGATATTTAATTGAATCACAGCAAGTAAGCAAAAGCAACAGTAGCATTACGTTTAACAATATGATCATTATCACCGGATCACTTAAATAATTTATCAAAATACTGATTTTTGCATTCACTAAGTTCATTGTGAGGGTTTGCCAATATCGAGCGAATGGAAAGAGTTGCCGCTAGTTGACACACGCAAGCTGTGCATTGCTCACACCTAAGTGCGTTGAGTACTGATATGTCAAGCGCTTAGTTTACATTAACAGCGTAATACATTATCCAGGCACTCTTTCGATCCTGACGGGTGAACGCAGGCCGTAACCCGCCTGATGCGATGTCATAGTAAAAATTAGTAAAACCTACTTCTCATCGAGTTGATGTATGGTGCTGCCCATTGATTCAGTCTTTGCTTCCAATTTGGCTATTAGCTCTGTTTTATGTTTCAAGGAACTTTCACATTCCTAAAACAAGGCCAATACAGTTTAGCTGAATAAAATGATAACTCATTTGAGCGGAAGTAAGATTATTTCTGTTAGTTTAAAGCAGATAAGTACAGGACAGATGTTATTGTTAAAAGTTTCATACCAATACATATAATTTATTCTGAGGTTAATACAGTGGTTTTATGAATATTTTAAATCTATGTAAATGCATAATATTATAACTTGTAACCATTATATTATCCTCAACATCATCAATATCACCATAATATTAGTATGTGTTAGTAGGTAATACATTAATAATTTTCTAGGAAACAGGAAACACCACCTGAATATGATAAAATCTAACAATTTTATTCACAGTATTGACTTAATGTCGAAGATTACTCCGGAATCTGACTGACTGTTTTGTCTCTCATGTTACATTTTCGGAACGGTGGTATTTCCTGGAGATTCAGTTTTTTATGAGGCGGGCCTTCATCCTTAGACTTTGTACCCTTTTGCGCGTGACTTTGTGCTTTCAATTTTTCTAACTTTTCTCCTAGATTACTTTCATTAGTTGTAGGAGACCTGAGAGCTTTGACTAAGTCATTATCAGTTCCTAAGAAGTGGTTATATTTCTCAAGGTTGTGAAGTATTTTGCCAATTTGTTCGGCTTTCCCCTGGAGCCTCGACACCATTTCGCCCTTCTGCGTCAGTTCCATCTCGCATTCCTTCCGTACGATAACCGCGGCATTGTGAATACAGCATGGTATTAGTATAGGTTATATATATAATATTAGCAGGTCAGTGAGAAAAATAATTGAACGAGACAAAGAAACAACTAAATAAAAACAAAATACGAATACATACATTTTAATAAGTTATAAGCGAAACAAGTTACGATACAAAAAATGCGATACAACGGTTAAAGACACAGAGGCATATTATTCGTTATTCAAGTTGGTGGGATAATGAGAATGCATGGGCGGGAATCAAGCAGTGTTAGATGGCACCCACGCGACGAGCGACCTTCGCGGGCATCGTCTGAGGACACGACTGTACCGTACACAAAGGTAATGCTAAACTGGTATGAAACACAGTGCGGGATGTGTTAAAACCGGAGTAATTTAGATATATTTGCAAGTTGAAAGTAAGAGTTAGTGTCACAGTTAGGTATCTACTTGTTAATCATCAACAGACCATGAAGAACAAAATGAAGAAACGTTAGCAACGATTGACGCAAGCGCGTGATTGGTCAACCACTAGTGATAGAGTTAAGGGTACAAAATCCTAAAAAATTAAAAACAACATGCTTATTGAACTACGAGTAAATAACTCACCTGTAATTTTTTGTACATCTCTAGGTTAATTAGCTTTATATCGTCAAGTTGCCTTCTCAGCGATATAATTGTGTCTTGTTTATCGTGTATATCTTTCTCTAGCAATTTCATAGCGACCTCCATTTCTGCTTTGAGTGAAATCTGAAGTATATGTTAAAGAGCATTATTAGAAATTTCTTAGGTTTGGCGTACGGATAAAACATTTCTGTAAGCTATGATTTATAGACTTCGCTAGCCATTTGACAGAGTAGCATTGCCTAATGGAATAAAGTTATTGTGACCCGACAGCGGTCACAGGCCATTACGTGTCGACCTTGATTTCAGTTCGAGCAGACGTTTATAAAATAATTATTGTTCACGAAGTATTACGACCGGTAATATTTACTATACCTGTAAATCTAACTCCCTCTGCAATTCCAAATACTTCTTCCGTTCTTCCTCCAAATTCTTGCTGGCCTCACTATCATTTTTGGATTTATCAGAGGCGATGCTTTTGACGCTACGTTTCTCCTGGAAAATAAAGTGACACATTTCTTCAGACTCGTCGCTTATTGGCGCTATTTTAAAATCGCGCGCGTTGTTGTATCTATTTCTATTTGGTTAAACTGCGAAATCGTAATCCTCCTTATTTCAAAACAAGGTTTTTTTACATCAGGTTTAAACCACCGAATTAGTTATTGTATGAACCTAGGTTTTTTTAAAAACAAAAATGACAGATTATTTTGGTGTTAAGTAGTCATTACAATAAGTTTTAAGTGCCTAAATCGAAATAACTAGAACTAAAATTGGACGTCGTTGTGTAATAAGACGAAATGGGTTTTACTTTTTTTTGGTACCGAAAGAAAGGTGTTTTGTAACGAGTCTTATGAAGACAAGATGTACGTATTTTGTCCGTTTTTGGAACATATCATTGTAGTATTTTCGCAATAAGTGAAGTAATAGGTACACCTAAGATTATACTGTCTTATCGTTGGTCATTTAATCACTGATATAAGGAAACAAGGGTATGAGAATATGTTTATTCAGTATATATATATATATTCCAAGACTTATTCCTTTAAATGCGAAAGAAATCTAAGAAAACAAAAATATTGACGCACAAAAAAAACGTTACTAAGTGGGTAGGTAATTATTATATCATATACAAATACAAATACGGCATTTCAAATAAGGAAAACACCAAAGAAATTTCAATGAAGGAGGAAAACCTATTGCATTGAATGCCACTGAATTTAATTACTTCGTTTTAATTTGGACGTAAACTAAAATTTTGCAGCACAGTGATAATTTGTGCATATGAATGGAAAGGAAAGAAAAAAAAAGCAAATAAAAAGTTGATCTTACCTCTTCATCAGACTGCAACTCCGTCACTTTCATCCTCGTATCTTTGGTTATATCTTGGCCTGCACAAAAAAATCACACGTGCTTAAACAATACAAATAAACACAGACTGCAGCGTGATATATTTACACTGGTACATAAATAACTCACAGGATTTGGTCCAAAAAGTTTGTTTAGTGTGACTTTTTGCTGTAGAATTGCCCATTAATGCTGAGTTATAGTGCATAACGGTTGAAAACCGTGGTTAAATAATAAACGGTGGTAAAATAATGACGCGGTCGTCAGGTCCGGCCCACGGACGAATGCTTACTAAGCTATACAATAGAGACTGACTCATCACTGTAAGCAAGTTGTCTTATCTATTGGATTTTCTATTATTGTTATTCGCGTGGTGTTTTCGATAGTAAATACCGATGACCATGAGTAGTTTCCCTTTCCGGCGACTACTGTTATGTGGTTGAGGTTAATGACAATGAATATTAGGAACAACGACGACGAAAAAAAAAAAACTAGTTAGTGCATGTTTTTTTTTATAGAGGTGCTAGGAACATCGAAGCACAAACTGTAACCATGAATTCAGCACATGATTCTTTATTCCCTAGCGTAGAAATTTATAATGCACTTTCAGACTTTCAGACATGGGACATGCTTCCGATTTGGGTTTAATTTTTCATTCATGTAACAAAACCCAAGTTTGACGTAAACGTACCTACAGTTTAATATAAATGTTATGTTTAGTGTCAAGTACCTGCTGTACTTACCAAGCGCATGTTTCAGCTGATTGTTTTCCTCAACTAATTGAATCATCGTGTTTTTGGAGATCGCCAAGTCCTCCTTCATGAGGGCATTGGTCGTTGTCAAGCTTTCGACCTTGGCTTGGAGGTTCGCTACTGTTGCACTAAAACAAAAGGAATTTGCATAAGAGCACACCTTTTTAATTTATCAAAACTTCTTTGCACGATGGCTTTAATAAGGCGAACTGTTCTTGAGGATTTGGCAGTATTAATTATGTTGGGAGATTTTTTTTAGTGCAAATGTATTTGACCTTGATCTCGCCTAGTGGAAAGTGATGGATAGTCTACAATGGAACGAGCAAGCTTAGAAGATGCCTGCTCACTCTTGGTTTGAAGGCTGATGAGTTATACGTGGAAGCAAAAATAGACGCTGACAGATGTGAGTTCTACACGTCTGGCTGTGCGTATAATAAATGTGGAGGTGAGAAAATATATGATTTCTGAATCACAAAAATTAGCTAACAGACTAACTCATGTCAAATGATTTGACAGATTTCGCAGCAGTTAACATGAGTTTGGCTGTCTGGTTAACTGATATTTTGCCTTGTAGAGGATTCGCTGTAAGTGATGCCGTAGTAGACTATGCATGCAGCCCACATAGTATTGCGGTTATACCTATCAGACAGTTAGTCTATAGTAGTAGGTATAGCTAGCCAACGATCACCTCGTAGTCTGTATTGCGAGTTCAATCGTCATGGGCCTATGAACTGGGTTAAATCTAATGTTCGCTCGTGACCTTAATATTTGTGAGTTAACCTTCAACAATACTATTTGTTTACAAAGGTATAGGTAAGAACTGGGACGTTGAATGAAATTTTTAATTCCTAGAGGCGTCACACTCGAAACAACGTTGACGTTGGCTATCATAAAATTACGTTAAAATTTCAAGAAGAAAGTAAACTCGCACAGATTGGTATTTCAAACGAGGCTGTAAAATGTAAACGAACCATAAAACACCCATGAACATTGCATATCATTGGTGTTGTCGTTCCGAATAGGAACAGTGAAGTAAAAATTATAGTCTAGCGAAGCGCAAGTCAGTTGATTAATGATCTAATTTACTAATGAGGCTAAACACTAAATAGAAAATAATTCGTTAAAAGAAGTAATTAACCTGCCCAGATTAACGTGAGAATATGAGAACAATAGATAATAGATTCGAAACTCACTTGAGATGTCGGTTCAGCTCCTCGATGTAATTCTTCTGGTCTAGCATTGTGTTGATGTGGCGTTGTTTTGGCTCTGAATCACCGTTACTATTGCCATTGCCGGCTAGGTCATTGGAAGAGTTACTGCCGCGTAAGTAAAGCGAGAAATCTATTACGCCTTGTTGACTGTCCAAATCTTCCTCCTGTGTGTTTCACAATGAATTTTAAGATTTGATGAATATACGAAATATGAAAGAACTTTATGCGTCACTTAATACTTCTCCAGTATCAATTTCAATTCCTTGATTTTACGTCAAGGTAGAAAAAAATATAGGTCAGTACCTACTTATATTTTTTTGACACCAGTGTGTCAAAAAGTTGTTGGTTGACAAATAATTACCTTCACACACAAATTGCAATCCACAACATTCAAGCCAACCAGAAGACCAGTTATAATGACGGCTTCTTCATTCAGCATCAGAGCATGAGGTTCGAAATATTCCTCTAACGTATCTTCACGGTGTTCTAAGATAATACGAAGATAGTCAGCAAGTCTTTTCTGCATCAGAGCCAGCCTCAACCAGGCTCGAGCACGACCCATAGCCGTCCTGTAAAAATTGTAAGAAATTAAACACCATAGATAACAATACGATTTTGTTATTTTTGTCGGCGATGCAATAACTTTTACTCTTCTGTGATTAGTTTTTTTTTAAACTCAAAAGTGGATAAAGTATATTTAAAAAATATGATTATGTCGGTAAATAATATCTAAACGAGTTTTAATAAGTACTTGAGTAACGAAATTAACACATTAATACTAATGTGCGATAATTATAATAATGAAACATGAAATCTGTTCTTGAAGTGTTGCTATTAGGAGACGGGGTGGTAATAGTGGTGTATTTCGGAAAGCTAGATAGAATATACAGCTACTGGATCAAATGTTTAGTAGTTAAGTACTAGTAGTATTTGTGACTTACTTGACAGTGGGAAGATCCCTGACGCTAGCCGTGATATCAGCGGCTTCGGGAGAATATTTCTCCACCATTTGTAAGATGTCCCACAGTTCCTTTTTAGGTCCAAGCAATCCCTGAAAATGCTTATCATATAAATGTTGGGTTTGCCCAATGTAATTGCCGGTCTCTTTAATTGATGTTGTTTTAACTATTTAAAAGGAAACGTTTAACACAGTAATAATAATGACGTCTTTAAGTAAGTGACCAATTTCGAGAATAAATATTATATACTAATACCATTTAATGTTCGTTCATTAAGTAAGTGTCAGTTCAAGTAATTACCTTCTTCGGCTTGAGTCCATGACGCATAACATGCTCGAGTACAATGAAGAAGTGATGCAATGGCAAGTGATCACTGTCGAGCATTCTACCATAGCGGAGCGATTGTTCGATCAGCTCCTTCACAATCAGTTTCGAGATGTTCACAAGATTGCTGCGTTCGATCACAACAGGATCCCGTGCTACAACAGATGACAATAAATTGATTTTATTGTCATTACTATTTACACTTACTGCATTTGTTCGGCGCATTAATTTACCCATCAAAGTATTCATTGGATCGTCAGGCGAAGTGATGGTGCCTTGCACAGGTGGACGATGGAACGAATCCTGCATTTCCATATCGTGCAGTTCTTTCAGGCAGAGCCACTCGCCATCGACGGAAACGCGGAAGTTGCACAGGTAGATAGTGTCCTGTGCGCCGGCCATATCACCGTCCGGGTTGCCGTCACCCTGATGTTGAATGGCCGATGGAATGCCTAATTCGGGCAAGGGATCCACCCCATGAACGGCAGCAAGCGAACGCATAATAAAGCAGCAAATAAACTATCAAGCGAAACAATCAACAGTGTCGCGGAAATTCTGATCACCCCTTTATAATCATTTCACCCGATGCGCCACTTTGAAGGTCAAGTTAGTATATGTTTGTCAAATCACTTGTTTAATCGCGATGCCGAGTAGTTTAGGTCCGTATTCAAAGGTGAATTGGCAACTTTTCTTTATAATAATAACTTTTAGCACGAGTAATTTTCACGAACTACGCTGCGAGCGAAATGGTTTCTTCAGTACATACGTCCAAAATATTGATTTCCCGGCAAGCGCTACGTACTACCTACAACAGCGCGAAAATCAATACCCGGCGCGCATGCTGCCATCTGTTTGAAAATTGTGGAAACTTGTAGGAACACAACTCACAACCGACAGCAACTGCGGTTTGTAAAAAAAAACCAATGGAAAAGTTTAACCAAAAAATGGGGAAGATGATTGTATGTGTTTCAATTAACAGTTAATTTATGAAGGAACGGTTATAATAATCGCTTTACTGCTAGCACACTTGGGCGACCGCATGTTAGAGTATTACATTTTTTTCAAGTATATTAAATAAATATAAATATTAAAATAAGTAGTAAAAATAAAAGAGTTGCATAATGCAGGTATTTTTTAATGTTTGAAGAAACCCGTGCCGGCCGTGAGGGTTACCATTTTTAAATTGTACCTATTTAAATTTATTGGTTAAAAACATTAACATTCCAAAAAAAATGAGGAATATTTAAAAATGTTTTTATAAACCTAAGTACTTATATAATATTTAGATATTTGGTCAGTGGGTTGTCTTAGGGGGCGGAGTTAAGGTTTTTGTATAGATAGGTAGTGTGAAACGATGGATGGAATGTGTGAATGATGATATGGTTAGAAAGGGGGTGACTACCGAGATGACGACTAATAGAAAAAAATGGAAGAAAAAATCCTGTTGCGACCCCAAATAAATTGGGATAAGGGCAGGAGAATGATGATGAGGTAGTGTGTTTATTTTACAGGATCAAATTAAATAAGCTAGCGAAACTTCGCAGACGTGGGTATCATATCCAAATATGATTGAAAAAAAAATTATTGATATTTTTTTTTTTTTTAAATTAGTTTAGGAATAAAAACTCCCCAAGTTAGGTATGGGACAATAAGTGGCTTCATTCCAATATCAAGTTGTGTTATATTAAAGGTCATGATTAAAAATGTTATATGGAGGGAATTACGAAAAATTATAAATTATTTTAAATTAAAGATAAAGTTGTGTTTCTGGTTTATTAAAAAGATGTTTTCATTTTTTTATCACTTTATTTTATGAAATACTGTATAATTCAGTTCCAATAATGCTTGCAACAGCATTGAAATATAGAGAGTTCAATTTGACAACAAACATGAACACAACTAATATTATACATAAATGCAAAAGTAAACTCTCTGTCTGTCTGTTACATTTTCACGCCTCACTGGGCAAACAGATTTAGATTTGGCATAAGGGTAGGGCATGAGCTGCATTAGGACATAGGAAACATTTATCCTGGTAGTATGATATTGTGGGATAATTTTCGACCTTCAAAGGTAGGTAATGCTAGTATACCATAATAAGTGTCAATTTAAGTGTAGTTTAAAACAATTAAAAAGTATGGAAATTTACTTAAATTAAAAAAAATATAAATATTTACATACCTTTACTACAGTCAGCGTCAGAAATATTGGGACGAACAGACTGTTCAAAATGATCTCAACAACTAAGAAAATTAAACTTTATCTCAATTGGATAAAATTCTTGTCAGAATGACAGTTGTTGTTGTCTTTATTCTGAAACATTCCTGTGTCATTGAGTTAATATTTCATTTTCATAGTTGTTTAGATCATTTTGAACAGTCTGCTTGTCCCAACATTATTGAGGCTGACTGTACAAAAAAAATAGTCAACTATGTTTTTTTTAGTATAATTATTTATTAAATTGATTACTTTGGCATGGCTTGTGCAATACTTACCATTATTAATCTGAATTCTTGATAAAACAATAATGTTTAAAATGTCATGTCTATGCTTGCCACATACCTATATAAATAAGACTTAGACACAGACCATACAAAAATGACTATTGTCGTATAACAGATGTGAATTTGCATTTCATTATAATATCTTTTCAATGTATCCATACTTAATATTATTAATGCAAAGTAACTCTGTCACCTTTTCATGCCAAAATCACTAAATACACCGTTTTGAAACCAACTCTAGCAAGAATGTTATTATAAGAGCCGATTTTTCCATCGCCAGATAACTTTTATTCGAGGAATAAAATTGACGTTTGACAGTATTTTTATGAAATAACTGCCAAAAAATATCCTCAAATAAAGTTATCAGATGATTGAAAAATCAGCCCTAAAATGTCTTTATTTTTATCAAATCAGTTTCATTAGGATAGCAGTATCACTACTGAACTTAAGGTTTGCATAACAGTTTCTTAAGTAATCAATTACATATTTTTAAATATTGTTAGTTAGCAGGAGCAAAAGATTGGAAAAGCAACAGGTTGTAAACGGTATTTGTCTTGTTAAATAAAACAATTTTTCAAGCACTACAATATCTATGGATCTTTCAGTAGGTACTTAAAACTATTTAAAGGTCAGTGTAATTTCAATAGGTTGTGTGTTAATTATTGAGTGCTGCCCATTATTGGCAACAAATTCAAGATTTTTTCATATTAATCTATTTAAAATATAATTTTCTCTAG
This sequence comes from Apamea sordens, assembly GCA_945859715.1. Classification (NCBI taxonomy): domain Eukaryota; kingdom Metazoa; phylum Arthropoda; class Insecta; order Lepidoptera; family Noctuidae; genus Apamea; species Apamea sordens. The sequence goes on along the minus strand of OX243996.1, from coordinate 12,289,886 downwards.
AGAAATTGCAGCAACAATTGGTCACAGACTCCTGATACTATGCTACAAAGGAAGATGCCACAAGCTTTGGAACAATCTACAACTGTATAGTGTATAAATACCGCTATCTTTGTTAGTATGTAGAAACAAAGTGCCAGTAACGTTATCAATATCGGTCACGCGATATCCACAACAACATTTAAACACAGGATCTGGCTTAATGAAATTATATTGCTTTGTAACTAGGAATTTGTAAACTTAAATTTATTTCGCCATGAAGAATGGTGATTAGGTATATATAAATAATTATGCCAAGTACTTACATTTCGAACTGTAGAAGTAGGAATTGTATGGCCTGGATAACAGAAGTTCCGGCCATTTATCCTCTTTCGATGACGAAACGGACGGAGATCTTTCAAAAAACGTAGATTTGACTGAAGACGTTGAAGTTGCTGGTGAAACCTCAACATCTCGGTCCTTAGAGGAAGCCATAATTTAGATTTTAGCGACAATTTATCACTTCCCACATTTCGGGCAAAATACAACAAAAAGTAAACGCGTCAATGTTATGTCACCTGTCATGTTTATTATCAATAAATTGTCAAAATGACATTTTGTCAATGTCAAGCACTAAAGTAGATAATGCTAGGCAATAAGTACGCAGGAGTTCTGTCGCCCATAGACTATACACTTATAAACCTGTCGCCGACTTTAGTCTTCCATCTAATCTACACAAAGATGTTGACATCATTAGCAAATTGCAATATATCGGTTGTCAAAATCTGTGTGTGGAATTGTGGACGTGAGATTTTAAAGTCGCCAGCAAGTCGTCGACGATTACATTGGCTGCGTGTTTACCTCGCATTAGAAAAGAGTCCTCACTAACCATGGAATTAGTAAGTACGTTCATTAAAATCCTGGCCAATAGTCCTTAGAAAAAAAAAGTTTAGTTGCCCGCGAAATCCCGCGAATCTTACGATATTTGTTTGCAAGTCAGTATCAATTTGTATGTAAATCAATATAATTCGCAACCTTAAACGTATATCTATTTACAGAATTATAATCATTAAAATAGCCAAGGGGCCGAGCTAAAATAATAAATATTTGTTATGCATTTGTGTTAAAATTCTTCAGAAATAATCTGTAATTTCTAAGAATATTTGGCTAATATCTTGTCAATTTTGCTCGCACGATTGAGGATTGTGTGATCTATTGTTTAGTCTACGTGGCGCCATACCCAACAGTTGTTATCCAGTCCTTTGTTGCTAGCTGTCTTGCTCAGTGATGCCTTTGTCGTCTGATAGGTGTCGCTATACGACTGATCGTGTGGACTGTCTGTAATTTTTAAACTTGTAACCTATTCGGCTTTTTAACAAGCAGTTGCTTTTGTAGGTAAGTACGTGGTTTGGTCTTTTTTTGTCGTGGGTTCTATAGGCTTCTGCCGTCTGCAGGCTGTAATTTACTATTGTTGTCTGGATATTGTTTGGGCTTAGGTTTTGCTTTTTAGGTAAGAACTCATTTATTTTTTTCCAATTCGCCTGGTACCTAGTTGATTTTAAGTATATTATCCAAAAGGAACTTTGCTCCACCAGGAGCTCGAACCCAGGGTTAAAGCTCAGCAATCACACTTGCGACCACTTGTACCACACAGGGGCGTCGTGCTTTGGTTTAGGTACCTACATCAACATAACCTTCCGTACATACCTAATTCACTACTACTACACTACTACTACTCTCTGTATGTCTGTCTATTAGAACACCTCTAACTCGAGAGCCGCTAGTCCATTAATTATCTCTAGTGGGTGAAGTGGGTTGTGGATAGTGATGATGATGTTTCGATTCAATATCTCTAGCTAAGGTTTAATTTAATTCACAAGTAGAAAGGTAATAGGGATATTTTGTAATGTGAGGTGGATAGGTACCATAAGGCACGGCCAGACAAAACTAAACAGTTTTGTAATTTTTTGTTTAGTTTTCACCTCATTTTTACAAACTTTTCTTATTACTTTTCGTCCAATGTCAGATAAATGTCTTGTCATTAAATATTATTGTTACGAAGTTGCGAATTTGCGAAATAAACATACATGATCGAAACTGTAAGATATTGCATGAAAAATGAATTTTCAAACAACTAAATTAATGCCACCTCTAAGGGTTATGGTGATAAATCCACTTATACCAGCGTCACAACTAACCATCACTAAAATATTATCTGGAGTAGTTTTTGGAGAAACGCAATTTATTGACTTGATATTATTAGTTTATGCGAATGAAACGAATCAAGCGCGAGAGTTAGCACAAGAGTACACTGCTTGTGCTTTCCCATATCTTAACACAATCAGAATTACGTCGGATATACCATGGTAGGTATCCGCGGGGTAATTGCGTAACAGACTAACAGTAGCAATGGCTTTCATTTTGACAGTTCAACAACATTCATTGCGTTATTTATGTTGTTGTGCAGACACATTTTTCGAACAAATGAAGCAATGATTAGCAATATCCATCAAAATGATTCAGATTGAGATTGATAGTGTGGTACGCAATTAGGGGGCTGGTATGCCTTTTTAGGCTCTTTAAAAAAATCCGCAATGTTCTATAATAATTCAATTATTTTTTTCAGTTTAACAGACGCTGACGTATTTTGCTTCATGACAAGTTTTCCAAATCCAAATTGTTTTGATTTCGACAACATGGATTCTACTGAACAGTTCGATAATTTGTACTTAATTATAAAAATTGCTACCAGTTTTGCAAAAACTTTGCCAGCTACTAAGGAATCGAGAGATACTACGAAAAATTCAAAAAAACTTAAAGAACCTGAGAAGAAACCTCGGAAGCCTATAATTGTTGGTGATGGTTTGCTGGTCATTGACATTCTGATGATAATAGCAAAAAAAATACCTCCTGAAACAATGTTTTTCGTTACGCCTCTGAGGTCTATTGCAAAAATTACATTGAGTGACTTCCTCAAGGTTGTTATCTTTTTTACTTATCTCTTAATGTGTAGGTACCTATGTATCTCTTTTTCTTCTGATAGGTACAGTCGCCAAAAGAGATAAGTAACCAGAGTCGTCGGATATAGTTGAAGTTTAGTAAAAAACTGATGGATGTTTTTAAATGCAATTTAATTAATAGAAAACAAACAGTTAGTTTTCTATTAATTAAATTGCATTTTATTTGAAAACATCCATCGTTTTCTTACTAGACTTCGACTATATCCGACGACCCTGGTTACTTATCTCCTTTGGTGACCGTACCTACACACCTTGTTCATCTTCATCAGGTTACCCTACTTCATCATTATTAGAAATATTTAACTGATCCTCCAGAAAATTGCACTTCTAATGATAGACTTTTTACATCCAGTCGCAGTTACTCGGCTATTTTTAGAACGCCGAAATATAAATTAGATATTTGACATTCACTAAAAGAGTCGCAATCATTATATTAGTGTTCACTAATATTTTTAGGAGCGCAAAATGTAAATGAATAGAGGTTCGATTAAATACAACCCCCTTATTACAAAACAAGGATTTTCTTTCGATCAGGTTTAAATTGCCGAGCCAGTTATTGTATTCATAATCTAACTTTTTTAGAAATGCAATAGGTACTTTATTCAAAAATGACAGCTTAGTTCGGTGCATAATTGTCATTTTAGTATTAATCAAAATAAAGTCCAAAATACAAATACTGGTTCAGGTTAGAACTAAAGTTAGATTTTGTTTTGTAATAAGTACGACGGTCTATTATAAATAAACCCTCAAAACTTCTTGCCTATTTAGCATTTGTTTTGCTATACCTATAGCAAAACATAATAACTAATGTTCTTGCTTTTATAATTGTGTAAGCTTCATTATACTTAATTCTTACAATGTTTATCAATGTTATTGGGTTGATGGTGAAATGAAATGTCTATTTAAGGTGAAAAGTTCGGATCTCAATATTGCTTATGTTTGGGCTGCAAACGATATCGTGTTTTATACGGAAATCGGAGTGCCCTATTTAAAGGACGATATTATAGTAAACACTCACAAAAGTGATTGGAATGCCATTTCCAAAGAAATGTTGGAAAAACTTAACAAAGAGCACATTAATTTCAATGCTTCTTGGATGAAGAAGGATTTCATTATGAAGGTATTATTATGTCCTATAGTTCAGTTACCTACCTATATTGTGTATGTATTTATGGTTCCGTACCTCAAAAGGAAAAAAACCGAACCCTTATAGGATCACTTGTGTGTCGGTCTGTCACAGCCAATTTGCTCCCAATCTACTGGACTGATTACGTTGAAATTTGATACATATAGGTATATCTGTGACCCAAACACGAACGTGTAACGTAAATAAATGCATTTTGAATATGGGGGTCACTTTTGGGGGAAAAGTGAAAAATCAAAAGTTTTGCAAACTGTATTGTGTGACATACGAGTATCAAATGAAAGGGCTTGTTGTGAGGGTCTTATAAATATTTTTTATATAATTTTAAATAAACACATAAAGTTACCTATTTAAGAAAATATATGAAAATTGACAATTCCCTTCCTTATTCCGTAACTAACGAGCATAAAATATTGAAAAAAAAAAATCTGATATTAGTTCTTAGATTACAGGAAAATCTATAAGAAGTCAATATTAAGCGTACAACCTTACAATTGCAGTTGGAATGTATGTGAAAACATGTTATTTTATTTAATAACACAATGTGAATTGTTCCTGAATAAATTGAATTGAATACCTAACTAAATTGTCTACTGCGATTATGGGCCAATCCTTTATGGAGGAGTCCAGCTCATCTCGTCATCTATTTCTGCGCCAAGAAAAGTGGAAAGAGGGAAGGGAGACCTTTGCGCTTCAGTGGGACAACACAGGCTTATAATAATGAAATAATAACTAAATTGGGCAGCCTAGAGTATGAAGATCTTCCTCATGGCAAAATTCATTCATAGATGGCGTAATTCATATTAAAATGATGAAGGTGGATCATTGTACCTGCAGGACCGCCTTTGCTTCCTTTACCGGGGGTGGTTAAGTGCTTAATTGTTGCTAAAATAATAGATCACATTATTACACGTACGTATATGTAGGTATGTACTTACTGGAAGGAACACGGTGAACTACAAGTCATCCTGTATTGCATCATCTAAGCCACTATGATGGGAGGCTTTTGCCCAAGAGAGGTGCTAGCGTGGTCTGGTAAAAAAAAAAACATAGTGACTTCCGTAATCGGGGCGAAAGTTTTAGCATGCACAGTAGGTATTGATTTTTTCTGCCCCAAGAATAAGTTTTTTTTCATAATATTTCTCGAAAACCCCGAAAAAAAACAAGTCATTTCTTTAAAATATAAATAGGTATCATAATCTTTTTAGTCATTAGTTGTTGACTGCATTGTATTTTTTTTTCATACCTTGGTTACATAATTATATGGGGAGTGCCACCCCTTGTTATTATTTTTCGTAGTTTCACTACACCATTGTTTAGCGGTGCTCAGAATACACCTTTCCAATTTTCGTTGACGTAGTGCGAGTAGTCTCCGAGTAAAATGGCTGTGTCATATCCGGCAGACAGTCATGACGAAATTATAAGGGTTCCGTTTTTGCCATTTGGCTACGGAATCCTAAAAATAGGCTCACACTATGGCTTAGTGTCCGGAGCCTATTTTTAGAGTTCCGTGGGTTAGGCCAGTTTGCGAGTCAGCTCAGTTGACAGTTGTGTTACTGGGGCTTCCACTGGTTTCATGTCCGGACTAGTCCGGAGTCTTCAAACTCCATGTGGACCATGTGCCATATTTAACGGCTAGTATTGAAACAATAACTAAGTACTCATTTTTACTCGTTATCAAGATGGTACAAGCTTCATCGACCAACCCGTACGGCTGCATGTTCAAGTCGGCGGAAATGGCTAAAACTTTGCATGGCATTTGGATGCCACGATGCATTGATCATGCAACAGATTCGAAAATTAGCTTGGGTGTCATAAGCGATGGTTCCTTGGGAACTTTTAAAGGTAATATAAAATGTTATTAGATTATTTATACAGTTAAACCAAAAGAGGTATGCACTTCTACAATCTTCGTGTTTCCGAATTAGCGCGAACGTCGCACCACAGGCAAAGTTTCTAAGTTTTGTATTGCCGAGCTTTATTGTAGTGCACCTATCATTGCGAGTTTGTATAAAGTTGTTCTCTCTGTCGGGTTATGCAATTCCAAAACGTTTTTTGGAATTGCATATAGTTGCTCATCTATAGTTTTGTAATCATGGTAATACAAAATAGGCAAGTGCTTATGGAAGTAAGTACTTACCCATTTGACAACCTTTATCTTTACCGACTTTTATAATAGCGTTATACACGAATTAGATATTTCAAATTATATACTTATCTGTATTTCCGAAGATAGACGATGATTCCCGAAGCGCATACTTGTCTTGGGATATCTGAAGGTCAATTCCCGTAATTAAAAACTAAATCTAGTCGCATATCATCTCAGCGACAATCAATGTCAAAAACTTGTCAAAAATATAGGGAAATTAGAGGTAGGTATTTTTGACAGATTGACATTAAGATCAGACTGGTTCACAGTTTGATCTCAATGTCAAACTATCTAAAATACCTCTTTAGCTTGAATAGGAAATGTACGGGCGAACAAGAAACAAAAGTCAATGTAGAATTTATGAAAATATGATGTCCGTACAGTATACATATATGGATATATAAATATATAGACACAAGGAGTATAGACAGTAGACAGAAGAAACAATAGATAGGACGAGATCATAAATCTACAATAATATTGTTAAAGACATTACTCAATAAAATTAGCAGACGTATGTAAAAGCCATGACAGAAGGTTGTCATCTGAGCAGCGCTACTATTAGTGGCGTATTTCTGAAGTACCTATGTGGTAGTAGTGAAACCTACATCACCCCCCTCCAGAGACCGTTATGGTCGATAAAAATCAGGAAACCTGATATGACGACCAGAGCGAGTGGTGTACTGTTTGCTACTGCTAGGTGGAGTGGCTTCTTCTGAACTAAGTATGTGGTAGGAGTGAACCCTACACCTCTAAAAATTCTTAAAATTACGAGAATTGCTCCTCTGTAGTTTGTAACTCTTCAATTAACCCGTCGTATGAATGTGGATCCACTGGCTTTTTAATTGTTTCTGTAATTACGGCATTCAACTGGTTAAAACCAGTGTAGAGAAACGAGGTGACGTGGAAGATAGAACATCCAGCGTAAAGGGCGGATCCACCGACCAAGCGGGTGATCTATGCACGATTAAATGAAGAAAAACAAAATGGTTTTTTAATAGTCAGATACTTTTATTTCAGAATATTTATTTATTTAAGGATAACCAACAAAGCAGAATATTATATATTCGACAGATTTTGTTTTCCGAGAAAATATGTCTAACTGTTATATTTATTCTTCAGATAAGAATTAATTGCCTATTGAATAACTAGCCTTAAATGGAGTAGCTAAAGCACATTATCATTAGTGAAGGATTATTCGTAGGTACCTACTTAGTACCTAGGTATATACATGACATGTATGACAGAGAGTAGTTAAGGAAGGTTGCCTATTAGGTAGATTTTGATCTTTGTTAATGTTGCAGGGCTACCCTATGTTTTACCTTTGATCATAACTGAACATTCGTGGAGTGTTGACCAAATTTATGAGCAAACTAGTCATTTGAGACAAGAAATCAAGAGAATTAACGGCGCTGTACATGAACACCACAAAAAGGTACGATTTAAAAAAAAAAAATGCTTTCCTATTTGTTTAGCGTTGTGGGCTGAGACAACAATGGGGGTCCCTGAAAACATCCAATGGCAACGCGGCAAACCAGGCGTAAATGGCGAGACGAGCTTGAAGCCTATAAGCGGGATTGGTTCATGTTGGCGCTTGAGTGGAAAAAGGAAAAGAGGCTTTTGCCCTGTAATGGAACAACACAGGATGTGGTACACCCATGACATTAGAATGTGTTCATTTTTATAATAGGCAGTGTACCTTTTGCTATTGAAAGTAGGTACTGGATTCGCGGGTCTTACCTTTTTAGCTGTAACGCAATTAACTCCAGGGTCTTACTTGCGTTCCTCCGGAACTAGCGAAACCTGCGACTGCAGGTTTTAGCATCAAAGTAGTATCAGCGTAATTGTATGATCAAATGAAAAGAAATCTATCGCATTCATCTGCCGCGATAACAAAGCAGCGTTATCAAGTCGCCGATACAAGCCAAGTGTACGAGCATTTCGGTACGGTGCATGCGGCTTTACAGCTGAGTCATGCGCCGTCTCAAAGTATGGTTTCTGCGCCTGCGCAAGTGGAGGTAGTCAAGGAAACAATAGGTAGCGATGCTAACGGGAAATCAAAGCAAAGGACCTTAGCGGATGTTGTATAGCAACGAGGTGTTTGGCAAGTAAATATGAATGACGAAGAATGGATGGAAGTTACGAAAAAATGAAACAAAAACTGTTTTATTGGGCATGGTACAGCAAAGAATGAGGTAGGTATGAAAGTCAAAGCGGAAGACATTAAAATCCCAGTTATCAATAACATAGACGAAGGTGCCTCAGAGAGCGATATATCGAGATATAAATATTTTTAGTAAAACTCAGGTGTCCGTACAGTTGGAAAAGGTTATTATGAAACAAGAAAAGGACTACAACGCCTATGAAATTTATGTTCCAAGACATAAGTTACCAATCTTCATGGACGACAACATGTGGCCTGAAAGTGTTAATTTCAGGAAGTTTCAGAGGTAAATCTACTGAAACATTACGAGTACAACCTAGCTGCCATAATGGAACAAAGTCTAGTTAAATTCGTAAGCTTCAACAATCTATTCTTGAAATCAATGCCATGCCAATCGGCTGATATCATTGCACTTCAGGAAAAGTGTTGTGTGTGTGTGTGTGTTGTGTGTATGTGTGTCTAACAGTTGTTAGTCGGATAAAGAGGTACGAAGAGTTGTGTCAATAAGATAAAGGAGGTTGACTTTCCTATTGTTTTTCATGACTGCTGTGTTAATATGCCATAGACCTGCACAGACCACATATAGGTAGTTTTTTATCACTATTATTAACATTTTAAGTCTTAAGTCAACAGCGGCGACTTGTTTGCGTCAGACTGTACGGAAGCGGAGGTATGTCACGGGTTTGAAGTATTGGAACAAGCATGTGAAAGAGGCTCATGCGGAGGCGCGACTCAGGTTTGAGCTTTGGACATAGGATGGTAAACGAGGGGCCGCAGAAGAGCAGTTTAAATACCTTGGTCACTGGGTTATAGAGGAGGAGGATATGATAACTGTGATATGCAGGGAGAGCGGAGGGTATTGGCGATACGATTCAAAATGCTGGCCCGCAGATTTGAAAAGTGCGAGGGTAATGTCAAGTTAGGGCATATTGCTAGGCTTTTTATACTTGCAGTCTGTGGAACAGATACACGCAAAAAGGTTTAATCCCCTGCGTGTGCAATCACACTAATATTATAAAGGCGAAAGTTTGTGAGTGAGTGTGTGTGTGTGTGTTTGTATGTTTGTTACTTCTTCACGCTCAAACGGCTGGACCAATTTTGATGAAATTTGGTATGAACGTAGCTGACACCCTGGATTAACACATAGGGTTCTTTTATCTCAATATTCCCAATCGATCGAAACTAATGCGGGCGAAACCGCGGGGCGCAGTTAGTACAAGAATACTTTTAGGATACTGCTGTCGCTTCCACGTTGTAGTGCCAGTGTGTAGCGCGTCAGGGATGTTTGCAGCAGCGCGGAAGATGATTTTTATGCAATCCCCATCATTACTGCCTCGGATGCGGGACAGCGGCTGCAGTCTCCTGGGCATTGTTACTCGCAAGACTGAAGGCCACCTGATGAGGCACTTGTGCGCTGTGCAAGGTGTCTCCAGAAGATAGCTTGATAGGAATATTATTCCTTTTTTTTTTTTTTTGGTTGGGAAATCATTAAATTACCCCTCCCGCTCCGGGCGGAGCGGAAGGGAGTGTCAGACTTTCACTGACTAAAACCCACCCGTGTTCCTTCAGTTGCCTGTGCCAAGGGCCACAGTATCTCTTTCGAATAACCCGCAGCCCTGGCGGCAGGTGTATTGTATTATTCACAGACTTATTAAGTTTGTGGTATTATTATTATTTTTCCGAATTTGTATAGGTTTGTGTCTAATTTAATTATACTAACATAGTTTAATTAGGCGCATTGGAAAAAATTGAATAAATAAATTAGGATAATTTCATTAAAATACCTAGGTATTTGAAACTGTACTCACAGCGCCCATCATTATGTTACCGTGTGTGAATTAAGCAAAGTAGTAACAAATTGATTTTCTAATTTCAATTTTTTCAGCTGGTTCCATATTGCAAAAAGTTTCTACGGGATAACGTTATTGAAAAGCTCTTTATTCCGGTATCCCAAGACAGCGAGAGTGATAGCTATTATTCTTCTTTGGATGTTACTCCCAGCACAGCTCATAGCGCAGATGACTGAAGGACAATAATAATTGGACCTACTTATGCAAATCGGAATCAACCCAAACAAGGACAAAAACCTGCACCCTAATTGCGTAACACACAATCAATCGGAATCGGTTTCATTTTGACAGTTCAACAACATTCATTGCATTATTTACGTGTTGAGCAGACAAATTTTTCGAACTTATGAAGCAATGGATTAGCAATTTGCTTCAAAATGATTCAGATTACGATTGATTGTGTGTTACGCAATTAGGGTGCGGTTTTTGTCAAAAAATTAACAAAATTGTCTGATCATTTTCATCTCTACAAGGTCGATAGAAGGTGCATTTTTTAAAGCTTATACTTATCTCGATTTTGGCATGTGTGTGGATTGGTTCCTGTTTGCATAAGTAGGTCTAATTAGGTATGGTCTGTCCAAAAGTATCTGATAAAAATATAAATAAATGGATCGGAAAATGCAGGTACCTTTGGGTGTCAATTTGTAACGCTACGCAAATTGAGTGCTTTTATTTGATTATTTACACCTTAAAGAGGTTTTTCATTTGATAATGGAAGTTAATTTTAAAACCTCAATTTTCGTCGATGATTTTTCAATTACAATTTAATAATGTTATTCAAACAATAATCGCTGGAAAAAGTGGTGAGGTAAGAAGGTGACACCGTCTTAATACAGAATATGAATGTGTTACTAATTCTCTTTAATGAGTGATTACGTAAAAGGGTTTGTTTACACTTCCATCACATAGTTTTGGAACAGACATTACGTTAATCATTAATGTTTATTTTCGCGTCTGCTTAACTGCTCCTTATTTGTCATTAAAATATTTAAATGTTTTTGGTTTGAATTATGATTGTTTTGTGAGTTTATGATTTGTTGGTGCTGGTAGAGCTCTTTATAAAAGGTCGTTCGGGGAAGTAGGTTCATAATTTCTGTCGCAGTTGTCATTAGGTCTTTCAATTGTAGTAAGTAGTAGTGTTTTGAATACATGAGAAGTTGACGACCGACACTTGGTTAATTTGGTTACTGTGACTGAACTCTGTCTGGGTTCAGTCACTAAAACAGCTCTATAATAGCACTCTGGCCTTCAACACGTGCGAAACAAGTTGTAAGAAAACATGCCACTTTTTCATGAAGGTGATGGATTTTTCGAAATTATTGACATTCATAGCTTGCGTACCAGAAAACAGCGTTGGAAGGCCTCCCACAAGGTGGACCCACCTTGACCTTGTGAAGGCCGAAGGTTCCCTGGATGCGAGAAGCACAGAACCAGTGGGACTGGCGGTGCTTGGCAACCCCAAGCACCGTCCAGTAGTGGACGTCTTTCGGCTAAAATGATAATGATGATGATAGCTTGCCGAACTAGTCTTGGGATAGTTATTTTGTGCTTCTATTATAGTATTATGATATTAATACTTAAATAGGCGACTTGAGCGGCCCCATAGAAGATGGCGGGACAAGTAGAGAAAACAAACGATCAGTGGTCCACATTAATCCTGGATTGTAAGAGCTGGAAGTCATGGTGAGAGGCCTTTGCCCAGTAGTGGGATGATGCAGGCTAACAGTAAGGTAATAAATAGGTAATACAGGCTGGTGTCCGCAACTTCACGTCAATGCACGTATTTTGCGCACGGCTTTTTTTTTTTTTTGAGGATGGGAAATCATCACATGACCCCTCCCGCTCTGGGTGGAGCAGAAGGGAGTGTCAGACTCTTACTGACTAAAACCCACCCGTGTTCCTTTCTTAGCCCTTTATGTTCCAGGGCAGCAGTAACCCTTTCGGACGATCTCGCTACCCTGGCAGGCTTCGGCCCTATCACGCCCCGTCACACGGCTTACAGTAACTTCACACAAAAAGAATTCCAAACCAAATCTAGAAAGTTCTAGTAATTAAGTCGTTTTCGATTCAATGGAGATTGTCACTTATTCACACTGCCTTCACAAAGCAGCTAAGGGAAAAACAAATAAAAGCGCATTTACTAAGCGATTAATATTCGACGGACTACGGTCTCGGCTCCTGACCGCATCGTTTGTTTAACCTCTTCTGTCAATTTGATTTCCGACCTCGGGGGTATGTAATTTCCATTACGGAGGCCAGACGCTTTGTTTATCTACGAGCAGTCCAATAAGCCTGGCGAGAATCTCTGTTTCACCTAAGTAAATCTTTATGTATTTTTATTTAGTTCTACTTTAGGTGAAGATGAAGATGTTTTTGTTGTTTTAGTAGTGGTGGTTCTCATTTAACTTTTTTATAAATGTCAAAAACTCAATCATTTTATCATAATATTGTGCAATCAAAAATCAATTCCCCAAAACGTCTGCCCTTCACCACTTCTTAATGCTTTAGCTAGGAAGAACTGGCGCAAGAAATTCCCCAACAGCACAGCTATCTGTTCAGTTAGAAGAACTGGATTCTATACGATAATTTCTATCGATAAACTAGGACCTTCAAAGTAAAATAAATAAACAGCTACTAATAACAATATCTAATATGGGGAGGGGCCCGTGGCTAAATAATAACAGCCGCACAGGTCGATCGGTCAGGTTAAGCTACGCTTGCCGCGGTTGGTCTGTGGATGGGTGACCATCTTTACATACCGAGACCCCTCCGTGCCTCGGAAAGCACGTAAGCCGTTGGTCCCGGCTGTCATTCGTGGATCTTTCGTAACGAGTAGTCAGAAGCCCGAAAGTCTGAAAACCAGTCTTACCAAGGGGTATCGTATTACCCAGTAACTGGGTTGTGGAGGTCAGATAAGCAGTCGCTCCATATAAAATACTGGTATTCAGCTGCATCCAGTTAGACTGGAAGCCGACCCTAACATAGTTGGGAAAAGGCCAGGCAGATATATACTAATAACAATATCAAAATCATGTTCAGCAAGAGAAGCGACCTGTCATTATAAGCAGCACCTGTTCACGAGCATACCGTAAAGATTAGCCATTGCCGAACTCGCCATATTTGAATATATTTGGTTAGATTTATATTTTTGCTTGGTCTTAGTAGTTAATGAGCAGCTTGTACCAAAAGAGCAGTGGTGGCCCAGTGGTAATGGCCGCGACTTACAAGTAGTAGGTTTGAATCTGACAGGCGCTTTACTTTAAATGAATTATTTCATCACCACTGCTCTCAAAACGGTGAAGGAAAACATCGTGAGGAAACCGGCATGTCTTAGAACCAAAAACTCGAAGACATGTGACATCTACCAACCCGCACTGGGCCCGCGTGGTGGATTACGGCCCATTCCCCCTCACAGAGAGAAGGCCTGTGTCCCAGCAGTGGGAACATTTTAGGCTAATTATGCTTGTACCAAAACTAGGTACGTTAAGCATGAAAGAAGAATCTTGCTTTTGAAACCTCGAAAGAAACTCTGTAAACAATTTTTGTTGAACGTCGCAGTCAACAAAACATGTTTTTAATCTAGTTTACCTAAGGAACTAGGTCAAGTGGATAATTCAGAAGAATCCAGTAGACGAACATAACATCGATCGTATTTATTTTTATAAAAATCCTGATTCTTATTTGCTTGTAAGTAGTAGTCCCGAGCCATGGAGCTATTCAAAGAGGGTGGCTATTCCCAGCGCGGCGGGAATTCGAATCAAACTCGTCTCATTAGCCAGTAAAGGAAAACTTGGATTAGTTGACCAACTTCCAGAAGTAGATTGCGCGGTGCGTTCGGCATGCGGACAGACTGTGTGCTGCAACTTTCCCCCTTAAAATTATAATTAAAGAACCTTCTCAAGATTAGGCTTACAACTACCACTAGTATAAATGAGATGTTAGTGGGTTCTGTTTATTGGTAAAAACAAAGAAAACCTCCCAGTTGGCACGCACTTGGCACGTTTTATTATTATGCTAAGTCTGTTGCAAATAGTGGCCAAAGTGGTAGAAATAACGTCTGTTAAAACCATGAAAAGCATATTTACTGCAGCATTTATCTAGCTGGGGCGGCCACCACCTCCAAGAGATATACGATTTCCGCACGCAATGATTCGAAAACGGCAATTTAGATCATAATATATTTTTTTGATTGTGTATCGATTGTTGTCCCAATTCTTAATGCTTCAGCGACAATAATGTGTAAGATCATATTGATCATAATCTTAACTTTTTTAAATTACAATTCTTTTTTTAAGTGCTGTAATATTAGCGATATTATTATATTATTATTGCTGTAAATAAAATATTCAGATATGTACCTAAGTAGGTATATTTTTTTGTAACAAAATGAAAAGTCACCTCAGAAATCCAATAAAAACTTTGTGACGGACTGCCTACCTACTTACTTAGTCCAACTTAAGTAAGTCAAGTTATCTTTAAAATCAAAAGTAAGCAAAATAAATATCAAAAAGTTTGTTGGTTGTTTCGTTCCAAACCCTTTCGGGTCGTAGAAGGACTTAGCGTCACATTAGCATGGGGGAGGCGAGGCCGCGTGATTTTTCTGCCGTGGCAGCGGTGTCGCGTCTCGTTCGGAGACATTCGTTATCTGTTCAAGCTTGCTCCTAGAATTTATTGACTTTTTCCCTGCCTTAATTTCTAGAGATTCGGTCGAATGGCCCACGCCGGCACCGGAACATTAACGTCACCCTTGGGAAATATCTTTTGTTGTGTACTATTTTTTAAACGTCTTTAATGCTTTTAAGCTTTGTCTTTGCGGTCCTTTTTAATCCAATTAACCTAGAAGTTAATTCCGTTTTTGCAAGAGAAGTAACTAAGAAAGAGAACAATTACATGGTCTAATTAGAACTGTTTTATGTCACTAATAAAATAACCAATCTAGTACCTCGATGGAACGGCAGTAGGTTGTGGATGTGGAGCTGTGTCGCAAACTACCTCCACCTCCTATCCTGCTCTCTGTGCCCCAAAAAATGCAGTCAAAGTAACCTCTGCGCTGCCACCCTCGACGCGCGACGCCGTGGAAGAGGCGAAGTTTTGGGCCAACAAGATCTGCCGGTCGATTCTGTAAAAATCTCACCGTGAAAACTCAAGTGAAGTGAGCTTGATGTGAGTTATCAGTAGTGTCAATCCCTAGCATTATTTGGAATGACAGCTCACTCCACGCTCACTTCACCTAAGTTTTCACGGTGAGATGGTTACAGAATCGCACTGCTGACATACAGTCGTGCTAGCGACACGGAGAAGAAGAATAATATAATTGTAGTGTAGTGCTGATAATGTGTCTGCTATGGTTATTAGTAGATCAGAACATGCTCAAGGCTCCATCACTACCAGCACCATAATTTGTCAGATGTTGTCAGATTACTTTTTTATAAGTATTAGATATTATCAATTTATGGAATGTTATTCGTCAGTATTACTTATCTATATAGTTACTTTGTTCCTAGCTCCGTACCATAAAAATTATGAAAATGTAATCAAGTATAAAACTATGTAACTAAAGAGAATTATTCATGAAGGTTTAATGGTGTAATAACGTTCTAATCCTATAACATAAAGTGGGTTCCTGGGCCTGGGCGGCGGGTCGAAAAATTTGTTTAAAAATTCAATACCGTCTATAAGAAACTGTTTTGAGAACGCAACGGCCTGCGAACATTCCCATTTTCCTTTAATAACATGGGAGAAATTGCTCGATTAGTGCGGAAGGGACTACCTCTACCGGTGCTTTCGATTGCGATACGTAGACCGAGACGAAAGCTTCCGATAAATCGATAGGGGCGCCGAAATAATCATCATATTTAATCATGTTGAAACTTTGGAACGTTGTTTATTGAAATCCGCTTAAGTTACGGTTTCTTAGAAGATCGCCGTGGCTGCCACACAACCGCAGTGACTACCATGGCTACCATGAAAATGATGGAAGCGGGGTTTGACTTTACGGCGGCAAAAAACGCTCTCTAGGAAAACACACCAATTACTTTCATAAAGAACGTTTCATTAACGTGTTTCGCCGGCAAATTGCGGACATTATGTGGCGGCCACCGCTCTTCTAGGTTACCGTAAGCTTTATCTTGTGAAACATTTTTTCGTTGATTTAAAATCGACGACGCAGAATACGAGTAAATTAAAAATTCAGTAAAAAACGAGAAATCAGTACGACACTGACCGCTGTGCGATTCGGGATTCTCTTTAATAAATTGAAGTCCATCTGATACAGCCTTTTCATTTGTCGAAATACAAAAACAGGTAAAAGATTCGTGTTTTTTCCTTTAGACTATCTTCTATATCATATTTTTATTCAAATAAATATTAAAGTTTAATTGGTTTTGATTTTAATAAAACATATAAACTTTATTTGGGTGGGAAAAATAATAAGATGGATGGCTTTGTTCTCAAACCAACGCCTCTGGTGCGACAGGAGTGACTATAGGACTAGAGGAAAGGATGACCTACCAACTTAATCACCAGGAGCGAGGTAACTACGGGTAATAAGGAAGGACCTCATAAGTAGTTCCTGCTTCAGAAGAGACTGTGTAATGCGTGATGTATATTATGCATGTCGAACTTTTACAACTTCATACCTACTCAGTAGAGAACAGTGGTGGTCCAGTGGTAACGACCGCGACTTACGACTGGTAGGACGTGGGTCTGAT
Source organism: Apamea sordens (assembly GCA_945859715.1). Classification (NCBI taxonomy): domain Eukaryota; kingdom Metazoa; phylum Arthropoda; class Insecta; order Lepidoptera; family Noctuidae; genus Apamea; species Apamea sordens. The sequence continues at coordinate 12,272,873 of OX243996.1, read as the reverse complement.
CCCAAGCAGGCACTTTACCTTGTCTAAATTATTTCGACACCACTGCTCTCAAAAGTGTGAAGGAAAACATCGTGAGGAAACCGGCATGTGCTAGAACCAAAAATTCGAAGACCTGCGACATCCGCCAACCCTCACTTTTCCCTTTAGCCCCCTTTTAGTGTACTGCGGAATCCATGGCACTGAATCAATACATTCAATTGTTTTTTGGCTAGTTTTGGAAAGATCACGCATTTGTTCGATTTGTACCCAATTAATGGATACGGTTTCTTAGCAAAAAATAGTTCAGAAGCATAAATAGCAGTACAGACAACTATTTTATCGAAGAAAAGAACATTGATTTAAAAAAAAAATCTTAGAATTCGAGGACGCCGCGTACTAAAGCAAAATCCTATCTTAAGAAAAAAGTGGGGGAGTTGGCCGGATTAAAAGCATTCAATTTAAATATCCCAGACCTTTGTCCAGTGAGTTTCCGTAGGCAACCGGCCGTGAAATTTCATTTAATCGCCGGAGAGAAGTGCGTCTCGGCTAATGCAGATTGCGAGCCTGGCCCTCGGGGCCCGGTTAATTTATAGCCCAACAAATTTTTATTCTTTCTTGAACTGCTCAATCGTCCATTTTTTTCTTAAGTTAATAAACCGGACTCCTTAGATTAGTCGTTTTTATCAAAGCTGTTAAAGGGTGAAGTGGAATTACTTAAACCGTTAAGTATCGCCATATTATTATTATCTCTAAGTGGCTGTAGAGATCATTTCATTTATTTCTGAAGTTTACTCGTCTCTCGTTTCAGTTTTTGTCCCACCTTTGTGAGTCTTTAGGTGGGCAATAAGAGTGGCAATAAGGCAATAGGTACACGATTAACTAGGTAATGCATGTTTACGAAGAATGAGCCATAATAGGTACTTAACCTATAGTTGTGTGGGTGTAATATTGTGGTTGAACAATGTGCGGCTCAGTATTGATCGATCTTTCAGCTATGATGTCGATTTGCGCGTGTTGTGAATTTAACATAATCCGATTTTACCATAAGCCGCGACTGAAGCAGGTTCTAGTCGGCTTTGTCGAATGGATGCGCTAAGAATTACTTAGATGTCATTAACCTAACTTATGATTAAGCAGTAAATTGGTACATATTAAATATCTTTTTTTTTTAAATAAAAAATAAATACCTACAAACTCTACATTACACCAATTAATAGTATAGAACCTCACTCCTCTAGAACCTAGAAAAGTAATAATTTTTTTTTATGTTCAAATTGCTGTCTTTTTCGTAGTTATTGTAACAAACCTTCTCGTTTCGTTTTCGTGCACATACCTAATGATCAGAATATACATAGTAGATACAGTAGGCTTTAGAAAATGTGAGAGTATTTTGTTGCAAACATTGCGTTCAATATGTTTAAGGGCTGATTTTTCCAACGCCAGATAGTTTTATTCGAGGAATAATTTTGAATTTTTAACAGTTCATCCATACAAAATCTATCAGACGTCAATATTATTCCACGAATAAAAATTATCTATTGATTCAAAAATTAGCCCTAAAAAAGAAATCAAATTAAGGACTGATTTTTCCAACGCCAGATAATTTTATCCAAGGAATAATTTTGAATTTTTGACAGTTCATCCATACAAAATCTATCAGACGTCAATTTTATTCCACAAATAAAAATTATCTGTCGCTTGAAAAATCAAATTAATAATCTACCTACCTTCTCGCCAGTCACAGTGCATTTCGCATCGTCAAGGATCGGTAGGAGGAAAGCGGCATGTCCTAGAACCAAAAATTCGAAGACATATGACATCTACCAACCCGCACTGGGCCTGCGTGGTAAATTACAGCCCCCTCCTCTCACAGAGAGGAGGTCAGTGTCCCAGCAGTGGGAACATTATAGGCTGATTATGAAGGATCGGTCAAGTTCAACGGCGTTCTATCAACCCTTAACACATCACGGCATCGCTAGAATTAAACATGTGGTATGCCTACTTAGTGACCTTTTTAAAGTCATATTAAATCTAGACTTAATTATAAAAGACATGAACATAAATCTATATGCTCGGTTAACAAAGAGCTTGATGATAAAAAACACGAGTTTGCGGAATGTCCCCGCGGACTTTGTGACCTTTTCTTGTTGACATCTTTATCGAACGATTTTCAAGATGTGAAGGCGTGGAAAAGTTAAATAAATCCAACGAGAACATTAGATAAGGGAATGGCTTTTGTAATGTCTTCGGGACGCCGTAAATGCAACCGATGTGCCATAGATATCTGTCGGGGACATATGCTCTAAATTCAAACATTGTTTCGCGGTATTTAGAGTTTTGAGTGTAATGATCGCAAACAGTATGTTGTATTTATATAGAGCCTCTACGATTATAACTACCCACTTCCTTTCAGGGCAATGGATATGTTAGTTTTGAAATTAAGTTAGTTTCTTGGTTTCAGGTTTGGATACGTTATTAGGTATTTGAGTCAAGTTTATAATTATATTACAGTACGTAAAGGTAAAAATATGTGTGGATCATTCATGCATGTTAATAGATGGTAACTTTCAAAACTATTTATTTTAAAATTCCCGAAACAAAATTACTGAAAAATACCAAACCAATTCATAGAAAAAAAAAATTCATTCTCATAAACTGATAACCTGACCGCGTCATTTTTTTACAATTTCCCTTCGGATGTTATTATTTGCAAATATTTTAACGGGTTGTGTTCAACGCGCGTGTCGTCATCGGATGACTGCAGTGGACTCTGGAGTACAATGATGGAGCTATAAAACAACAGCGCCGGACATGCATCGCAGATAAATCAGACCATTTGTATCTACACGCGTGACAAGAGGCGAGCCTCGACGATTCGATGTTTTCATTGTGTCCATGCGAGCTAGTATTTTATTGTGAACACGTAGTTTTGTTTGTATGTAATATATGTGTATTGAACTAGGCGAGGATTGTGATTTGATTGTGCCGGTTTTATAGATTAAACAGTTTAGTTAGCGCTATGCAAATCCGAACGAGCGAGCCGTTAATCCTTTTCAATTTTTTGTTCACGTTTGTTTCTATTTCACAGGTTTAAAAAAGAGCTGTTTTTGACATTTTGAATACATTTTTTAAATACCTGTGAAGAGTAGACTTACTAGGGGCGTGATGCAGCGGACAGTTGTTTGTTGTCGATTTCTGCGAGTGCAAGGCCGAGACAATTGAAGTGTCTTTGTTCAAATTAATTTAGTGTAGGACCTATTAAACGTAAAATAAACAACAGACGACACAAGTTTGCTAGATTTCCTTACTTATGTTTTTTCTCTAAGAAGATAATTGACTAAGTACTGATTATTCAATAGTCAGATAACTTTTAACTGAGAAATAAATGTTGCGGTTTGACAGATTTTGTGTATGTCAAACTGGTATAATTATTCTTCAGATATAAATTATCTGACTATTGAAAAATCAGCCCTAAATAGAATACATAAATCTACATTATACATAATTATAAACAATGAAGAAATAAATCCGAGACAGTTTAATTATCGATATTAGAAATAACTAAAATATCTTTAAAATAACATTTATTGCATATTTACAAAAGCTTGACATCAAAAGTTCCACTTCTATTCAGTACAAGTAGTTATATTTACTTAACACAAAACTGCTTTTTTTTGGTGAACATAATAAAGAGTATTCTATTCTAACAGCACAAACTTTTCTAAATCAAAACACACAGCCAATTACGCCTCGTGCATGAAATAGCCATATACCTATGAATAGCCATATAGCCATGTGAAAATTGTGTGAAAATAGCTGGGTAATAGTTACGTACTGACTGATTGATGAACGAGTAGATAATGACTTTTATAGTCAGGAGCATTTTTCCAATAAAAATCTCTGACCCGAATAAAACGGTTCAGTTTAAATATGCGCATGGTTTACTTTTGACACTAGGTAATGCAAAAAGTTTTTCTATAGGTAAACTTAAGCCACATTATGATTAATTATTATTAATAAGTAAATAAATCTGATTTCAGTCACGGTAGCCAATCACAACGAAGATTAGCCAGGTACACAGTAGAAACTATAGTGCACAAGAGTGTGTACAAACACAGGTGCACTCTCTACTCCCTTACTGTCAATATCCGATGGGACGGCAGTCCGAAATGACACGAGATCGGGCGGGGGGCCAACGGCTTAACGTGCTTTCCGACGCACGGGCTGCTCGGGGTATCACACCGCTAACTTCCAAACTACAGGCTGCTACTGAGAAATTCCTAATGGCAAGACTTTACCCAACCTGGGGATCGTACCCAGGACCCAACACTCAGTGGTCGTGCTTACGAACACGAGACCACCGCGGCAACGGGGCAGTCCATTACTTGGTAATGTCATATTAATATGGGTTATCTAACAAGGTACAGACGCCAGCAGGTCAACCTACCCGAAACTGTAAAATTTTCCTAATCAACCTTGAACCTTAATACAATAAAGTCGAAAATCTATTAAAGAAATTTGACAGATTATGTGCTGGCGTCTGTACCTACTTACTTTTTAGCAGATTTAAAATAAACCGCGATAGGTTGAAGAAAATAGTAGAACATGTCTTCATGTGGTATATTAGATATACTTACTGTCTTCAACTTAATCCGCGAAATTTTGTTTTTTTTTTTTTAACTTAAACGCTAGGATTTTATATTACAATTCGTATAGGTAATTAGGGACACTCAAACATCACTTTTCAAGTTAGTTTCTAGTAATTACCTTTATGGGAATAATGTTAGAAAGCCTGGGTTTTTCCATCAGTAATTTCTCAGAAGCAGACTGGAGTCTGGATTTATGCCCAGCCAGCTGATGGCAATAGGCTCACCATAGATTGCATGAGACTCACAGATAATTCGCGAATTAAAAGGTACGGTCAGCAACAAAAGTCGGTTAACACTTTAGTTGTTTAAATCTTAATTATAGAGCAAAATATTCTTAAAAAACATATAGTAATAGAATATTTAATAATAATTAACTCTTTGCTATTACATGAAATAGAGAAAACCAATGTATCGCGCATCATTTTGTATCAATTTAAATGATTTGTAAAAGTAACAGTGTTAATTGACTTCTGTTGCTGGCTGTACCTCTGCCCAACCCTTCTGGGAAACAGGTGTGATGTTTATGTTAGAAAACGGAATGAAAGTCTAAATCTGAGCTATATGTGATGGTCCGTACTATAGACTATGATTGACGCTTAAGCCGGCGAGTATAGTTAGTGACGGCGAGCGATTATTTATGTGCAATGTTCGTCAACGTCAGCTAGTGACGCGCGCAGCCCAAGCGACCGATGATACAATACTACGATAGGGTTGCTATCCCAACACTATGTCATATTGAAATCGGTGTTTACGATTTGTCGGTTGCAACTATTCTGGTGAAAATGGAATGAGGAGTGATGTTTTGAATGAAAGAAATACGAGACGATCTCTAGGTGTATGCAATTGCTGGCTGTTTGTTTTATTTCGAAATAGTACATATGTACGTGTTGATGCAAGTAATGACAAAACGCTCACACGTATATTAAAGGACGTATTTTATCCCACTTGCACACATCTCTGACTAGTACGCGGTTTCCCGCAGTAGTTTGGTAATGCAAAGTAAAAATCTCGTGTGTTAAATACACTGCACTGTTAATCTAAAAGCGATGCAATAAGAGCCACTTAACGACCAAGTCTGTTGAAAAAGCCTTATGTTAATGGGCATACCTTTATTATTAATACTAATACGTGCTTCGTACGGTTTTAACGACTTGAAAAACATTGACATTTCTTTATTATAATTATGTAAAATTAATATTAATGTATTATGCAAATGAACTTTTCGGAGTAAATTCTGTAAATGAGGAAGAAGAGAGTTTTGAAGAAAAACGCGGTCACACAGACAGACACGAAAACGACTTTGATTTATAATACGCAAAGTTAATGGGAAAATCTGTTGTTCTCCAGTTTTTGTAGACTTATTGCGTAGTCAATAAGTCTACGAAAATAATAATATAAATAATCGTCAATTATAACTACTCCAATAAAGTAGAACCAGCGTTCTATCCTAAAATTAAGTTCAACTGTAGAAAGTTGTGTAAAACATTTTTATAAAAAAAGTAAGTAAAAACTTGTGGTTGCAAGATGTCACATGAACACCAGCGGCAGATTTCCACATCAGATACGCGCTGCCGTCGTAGATATCTCGTATGCATTTCATTCGCCTGGTGCGAGATTATGTTTCTGGCTTCGCGCTAACAACGTGTTTCAGAATATTTCGCGTCGAGTTCAGAACAAGCTGCATAAAAAGTTTTTATACAGCGCTCATTTAAGTTGACACATACACATATAGTTTATTATTACATTTACATTCTAAAACTAAGCGGCGATATCAATTTACATACTTGCAACATAATCAGCCTATAATGTTTCCATTGCTGGGACACCGGACTCCTCTCTGTGAGAGGGAGTGGGCCATAATCCACCACGCGGGCCCCCAGAGCGGGTTGGTGGATGTCACATGTCTTCGAATTTTCGGTTCTAAGACATGCCGGTTTTCTTACGATATTTTCCTTTTCCGTTTTGAGAGCAGTGTTGATGAAATTAAATACACAAAGTAAAGTGCCTGCCTGGGTTCGAACTCACGACCTACAGCTCGTCGGGGCCGATACCACTGGGGTACCACACTAATGCTCTGCTCGTTCTACTTTGTAGAACGAGTGAAAATAAGTGCGCCTGTCACTTTATATTTTCAATTTTATTTTCTTATAAAAACTGAAAACTTCTTACTACGTACTTAGTGTTTTATTCAATAATGGTTTAGTGATATTGATTAATTGGTACAAGGTGAAACTAAGTTGTTTTCTTCGTCTATTTCGATGGGTGCTTAAATTTACTGGTCACCTACCTACAATTACAAATAAGTAAATAGGTATGGCATGTTTAAGAACCATTTTCTTGAGTCAAGCTAAGTAGGTATGTTAGTCAGCATCGCAGTAGCTTGGCGTAGATAGTACGTAAACATTTAAATGGCGTCCCTATACCTGGATAAATAAACGTATGTGTGCACGCGTGGAAGTGTCCAGCGAAATAAGGTCTCTCAAACTCAATGAGGCTGGCTTTCTCAACGGCGTTTATTGAAAAGGCTTCAAAGTGGAGGGCTAGGAGAGGGATCCAGCTATATTGGTGGGTTTACGATGGACCGGTAGCAATTCGTCTCGTCAGTCTTCGTACAGCTTATCGAGCAGTCCACACTCGCCGGCACATGTTAACTGAAACTGATTTACGACACCGATGACAGTTTATTCAACAACGGTGGATATTGTTTATTAATTGCTACAAGGCTTACATGATGAGTCACGTTGTTGTGGTCGCTCGTATGGACTGAGTGCGGTTTAGTGATCATGGTACCGCGGGAAATATAAAAGGGAATTTGCACCATAGATGGTACGAACTCGCGGTTGAATGTTGCATGTTTGACGTTAGAAAATGATGTAATCAAACGTCATGTACTTAAAGTATGTACACGTTTTCTTAGTACATATTACATAGAGCATGATAGAGCACTGTAGGCATAGGTACGGTCACCAAAGGAGATAAGTAACCAGGGTCGGCGGATATAGTTGGAGTTTAGTAAGAAAACGATGGATGTGTTCGAATGAAATTTAATTTGAGAAATTAACTGTTTGTTTTCTATTAATTAAATTAAATTTTATTCGAAAACATCCATCGGTTTCTTACAAAACTTCAACTATATCCGACGGCCCTGGTTACTTATCTTCTTTGGTGACCGTACCTATCTACAGTGCTCTATGTAATGTGTACTAAGAAAACGTGTGACGTAGGTGTCAAAGCAGTAAAGTTGTGAAAATTAAGAAAAGGGGTGACGAATGTATATAATATCGGCTCCATCGGCGACACCGTTATGGCAGTAAGGGAACATTTGGGGATCGCTATTGAAAAAGTAGCAAGCTACAAACGCAGTCAAGCAAGTGTGATCTTTATTAGATTGGTTCATGTCGTTGGATTCAAGTTTTATTATTGTCTTTTGTTGATCTTGTACTAAAATTTGCTGATGGAACTCATTGTAGGTAGTACGTAATGAAATTAGTCTTTGGGTACTTTACCAGCCGGCAGTGATGCAGAGGAATTTTTCGACACCATATTTTAGTTAGTTAATCGTTTTAGTTAGGTTAGGATATTATATTTTTATTTAATTAATTAATTAGGTACTTTTTAGTTGTTATTTATTACTACATCTAATTTTAATACCCTTTCTTATGAATAATACCCTTCTGGAACCATTAAATTAAGCGTTAAACCTTCAGGTGTAACAACTGTTCACCCATTTTCAGTGGTTAAGCGATTGACTGCTGCGCTGCGTGTCGCGGGTTCGATTCCCGCACGGAACAAATATTTGTATGACCTACATGTATTTGTTCCGAGTCTGGGTGTTTTTCTATCTATAATATGTATGTATTTACAACAAAAAAAATGTATAAAAAAAATATGTATGTATAAGTAGTTTATCAGCCATCTTGTTACCATAACACAAGCATTAGGTTGCTTAGCTTGGGACTAAATGGCGCTGTGTGAAATGTCCAGGGATATTATTATTATTATTTTGGTCAAAGTCCGACATAAACGCGGAAAATAGAAAATTGATTATAAGATAAAGCTTTGATAGTTAAGCAAGAACTTTTTCGATGTGAAATAATTGGTGTTATCGACGCCATGTGCCTAGTGTCCATTTTCATTAGCTACGAGGCTGCCGGCATAACGCGGATATATTATGTACAGAACGAATCGTACACACGGCTACACATCAAGCTATGCAAAACCAGTATTGGCTGACCGTTCACTGTGAGATAATATCATACAAAGTGAGGCCAAGACAAACTGGTTTTGTATAGCTTGATGTGTAGCCGTGTGTATACATGCTAGGTAATTGTATTTAAATCGTCATTTTGTTTTAGGTACTCTTAAACGAATCGTTTTTTTGTACAATTCGTCGCCTTTCTTAACTGATTTATTTATTTGGTACTCCATTAGAGGCAACACAATTTCTTGCAAGTTTACAAGATCAGAGACAAATACTATGTGCGCTTACAATTACAGGAGACCATAATTATCATTCTCTTATAATCTAAGTAGATACAGTAAGTTTGACAAAGCAAAAATATTAAAATAAATAATAACAAACAACTTTACATACAGCTTTGGGTGATAATGAGAGGGGCAATTCTCGTAATTTTAAGAACGTTCACAGTCTGATCTCAGTCTCAATCTGTCAAAAAATACTTCTAATTTCCCTACATTTTGACAAGTTTTTGACATTTGTTTGTCGCCGAGATGAGACTGCGACTAGATTTTGAACGTTTTAAATTATGAGAATTGGCTTTCAGGTCGAAACCTATAATGTGAACCTAGTGATAAAGCCTACGACTTAGAGAGAAAGGACTCAAAATGAAATACAAAACAAATGACCAAAAAGATCGAAAGTAATTTTGTTCTATTATCTTACACTTCTAATGCCTGTCTTCACTAGACAGCATCTAAATGTAACATAATGACTAAACAAGGGAGCATTGTTAGATTTTCAACTCTTGGTTTGGAGCCGAGAATTGAAAATCCTACGTGCAATAATATAGGCATTAAATTCTGAGGGGCAATTCTCGTAATTTTAAGACCGTTCACAGTCTGATCTTAGTCACAATCTATCAATAAATACTTCTGATTTCCCTACATTTTGACAAGTGTTTGACATTTGTTTGTCGCTGCGATGAGACTGCGAGATTTTGAATGTTTTAAATTATGTGAATTGGCCTTCAGATGTTTTCCTTGTGTTAGTAAAAACGACCATAAGGTAACTAGACTTTTCTGATAAAAGTCTGGTTACCTATGATAGAGATAAAGTTGGTTTTGATCAATACCGGTTTAGTAAAAAAGAATCTGGCAAATAAGTAAACGGCATGTTATTGGGTTTCTTAGTAACAGCAGAGTTTTGAAGTTGGCGGTGTGATCCCGTTCCGTGTGGAATAGTTTTGTGAATGTTACTTAGTTTGATGTACGACGGCTATGGGTCTTTTTACGATGGTCATGCGCCTGCTGACTATGAGAGTATGAAAGAGAGAGAGCACCTGTGCCTGCGCACACACTTGTGCACTATAATATCTCCCGCGCTATAGGCTAGTCTCCATTCAGATTGGTCACCATGGCCGCAATACGGTCTGGAGAACTATTTATGAACACATAAAAAAAATGCAAAAAACTAATTACAAGTATGTTAAGGATGGTGAACATACAATTTCCAATATTAATTATGTAATTAATTGCTCTGATTGAAATGAGTTCCCGATAAACATTTTGTTATTCATTGAATTTATATTGTTTTACTCGTACTTCAGGCTACCTGCATACAAACCACTCGATCGGTATTCGACTACCATCGCCACTGTCTCATTAAGCAACTGGTGTTGTAAAAAGTGGCTAAGAGGGGCCCGTGGCTAAATAATAACAGCCGCACAGGTCGATCGGTCAGGTTAAGCTACGCTTGCCGCGGTTGGTCTGTGGATGGGTGACCATCTTTACATACCGAGACCCCTCCGTGCCTCGGAAAGCACGTTAAGCCGTTGGTCCCGGCTGTCATTCGTGGATCTTTGACAGTCGTTACGGATAGTCAGAAGCCCGAAAGTCTGACAACCAGTCTTACTCGTACCAAGGGGTATCGTATTACCCAGTAACTGGGTTGTGGAGGTCAGATAGGCAGTCGCTCCATGTAAAATACTGGTATTCAGCTGCATCCGGTTAGACTGGAAGCCGACCCCAACATAATTGGGAAAAGGTTAGGCAGATGATGTTGTAAAAAGTGGCTGTCACTGACGTGACGTAGCGAAATTCCGCAGACTGATGGGTATCGATATCTAAACACGATAAAATAAAATAAAACTTATGTTCTCAACGCATGTTTAAAAAATACAGTATAAAAGTTTGAGCAAGTTTAGATATCGCAACTCATCATGTCTGCGGAGTTTGGCTAACTAATTTAATTTGTCCCTGTAGTGGTGTTCGTGGGTGGCCCATGTGCGAATGCCCTTAGGGTTCGAGTGCCGAAAACCGAAAAGTATTTCATCATTTCAGTCCAAAGACGTCCACTGCTGGACAATAGGCCTCCCTCAAGCCCTTCGACCGGTTCTGTGATTCTCGCATCCAAAGGGTTCCTGCGACCTGGTTCCAGGTTCTGGAGTGGCGACCGCGTACCGGAAGACGTCGCTTTGGAAGTCCTCCCACAAGGTGGACCGACGACCTTGCGGCCTTGTGTAGGCCGCAGCAAAAGTATTTAGTATATAAAATATACTTTGTAAGTATTTAGTATATAAAATATACTAAATACTTTGTCCACATGATTGCTGTTTTTGATTGTGTATATAAAAATAATTCGTGCCATTGGAGGTATATGTGCTCTTAGTACGATATTTGTTTGATGCGCTTATTCTAGGCAAGGAACGAGCTTATTTGTATTACAATAACAATAAAGCCAAGGCGTGGAAATGTACCTAAATGTTGGTATCTTACTAATATTATAAATGCGAAATTTTGTATGGATGTATGCATGGATGGATGGATGTTTGTTACTCTTTCACGCAAAACTACTGAACGGATTAGGATGAAATTTGGCACACCGATAATTTATAACCAGGATTAACACATAGGATACTTTTATCCCGATATTCACACGGGATCGAAATTTATGCGGGTGAAACCGCGGGGCGCAGCTAGTCTAAAATAAGCCTACTTCGTTTGTCTTAGAGGCAGGCAATTTTCTTATTATATTATCGAGTCGTACGTAAGTACCTCATCCTAATCTAGGCATGGTCTTAATACCTTTTTCTTGAGGATTCTTATTAAAGTTTTGAGGAGATTTATACTGTAGGTAGAATGTAACTATTTCTACTTGAATTTTGTTATATAACTTAAAAAAGAAGGTATGCAAAATAGTTTACAGTTCGAAAAAAAATCCTACTGAATCTAATTTAAGTACTCAATACTTATCAATAATTCTTTCGTATTTCTGCATATTCAGGGGCTGGATTAATGGGATATTATTTTTTATAAGCCTCATTAAGATTTGATTGAACTTTAAACTAAGCAGACATCTCTGCACCATTTCATGGGAGAATTGAAAAGTATAGCAGGTCAGATCCTGCTCTTATCTGTAATACCGTATCTAACGAAGAGGTACGGTTCGAAAGACTTTTTGAGACCATTTTTGATTTATTATGTAATTCGAATTTGCAATATTTTAGCATGTTTAGATTTGACATTCAAAAGAGGCCTTATCTAAGTAGATTCTGAAAGAAATAATTTATTTAGCATTTTTTATTCCTTATTCAAAACCAATGCTTTATAAAAGCACTTTGATAGATGAGGTCGCAGGTTGTCTACGTTAATATTGTAAAAAGTTTTTGTATAGCATAAATCCTGGTGGAGAGTTTGTTCGGCGCAATTTAAAGAAAACTCTTTCATATCCAATCTAAATGGGTTATTGAAAAGCTTCTTTGTACAAAGGTTTTTAGTGTTACATTATAAGTTTCCACGTTCCGTAGGAATTAGCACTTTCTATAGGCAAATGGCCGTATAAAAACGTACTTATATAACGTTTTCTACCTGAAAATTTCCCTATTCACGACTGGCGAAAGGGGCAACGAACAAACAGATGTACCAAAAAGTCGTTCGATTAGATGGGTGTGAAATGAGCCGTTGAAATTGCATCAAGGGCCGTGGAAAGGTGTTACTTTGTTACTATAAGTAGTTTCTATGTTATATATTTCGTATTTCAGGTACAGTCACGAACAAAAGTATGTATACCCTCGGCTTTATTCAAAAGCGATTTACTCCTTTATTTTTTAATGAAATTTTATGTTGTTACGAACATAGGATTTTCGAACCCATAGGTTTATGTAATATGTCGTATTTCAACGTTGCATTCGTTATTTCACGAAAAAATCATAATTGAAAGTTGCCAAGTGTTGACATATTGGTGCTCGTGACTGTACATTATATGTTTTAAGCAGGTATTCGAATGAGAATTAGTAATCTGAAAGAAAGATCTGTATAATAGAGCATTTTATTAAACAAATCTATTTGCTCCCGTAAGTACTGAGGTACTTTAAAGATAGAATGATTACCTTCTTATAATAAATCTTGAGCCGAGTGTGACATTTATTACACCCCCAAGTAATAACCTAAGCTTGAGAATCGAGCAAAAGAAATGAAATATCTTTTATCTCGTGCGACATCTAATTATTTACCTAGTATATGACATCAGAGCACCCCCTGCCCAGTGGTAACGCCCGCGACTTACGAGTTGTAGGTCTTAAGTTCGAACCCAGACAGTCGCTTTACTTTGTGTAAATTATTTCATCACCACTGCTCTCAAAACGGTGAAGAATAACATCATGAGGAAACCGGCATGTTCTAAAACCAAAAATATCGAAGACATGTGACGTGTACCAACCGCACTGGGCCCGCGTGGCGTGGCTTACGGCGCACTCCCTCTTACCGAGTAGAAGGCAGTGTCCCAGCAGTGGGAACATTATAGGCTGATTATGCTTATGCTGTCATCATCTGCCTAGCCTTTTCCCAACTATGTTGGGGTCGGCTTCCAGTCTAACCGGATGCAGCTGAATACCAGTATTTTACATGGAGCGACTGCCTATCTGACTTCCACAACCCAGTTACTGGGTAATACGATACCCCTTGGTAATACTGGTTGTCAGACTTTCGGGCTTCTGACTACCCGTAACGACTGTCAAAGATCCACGAATGACAGCCGGGACCAACGGCTTAACGTGCTTTCCGTGGCACGGAGGGGTCTCAGTATGTAAAGATGGTCACCCATCCACAGACCAACCGCGGCAAGCGTAGCTTAACCTGACCGATCGACCTGTGCGGCTGTTATTATTTAGCTACGGGTCCCTCTATTATGCTTATGCTGTATGATATCAAAATAATAAAAATAAAATAATTGCTCTACATTAGATATTCTGTAACCTAGGACTCTACCTAGGCTAGCTAAGCGATTAATGTACGAGGTTAATAGAGTTAAGTAGAGCGAAGTTGAGATACTACGGCTTCATTTACTTGTATTACATGTTTCTTTAACCTTTTTTATACAACTGAACATTTGACGATATCAATTACTTAGTCGTATGAGTGGCGTTAGGAAAGATTTGAGTAAGTAGTAAGCAAACTTTAGGTATCGTATATACCTACATACTTATTTAGTGTACACCTTCCCCCTCCCCTCCTCCTTCCTTCTTCTTCCTTCACCATTGTTTTTCTTTCCTTTGTTTAGTGTCCTTATTTAGTGTCACTTATTTAGTGTGTATGTGTTTACTTAATTAAAAAAATAAATTCGTTCATTATTATAATTCCCTGACTGAAACAATGAGTCGCCTAAACTGGTGTCCAGAAGCATGAAATTTTGCAAAAAAAGAGTTTAGACAAAGGTAAGCACTTTTTATATATTTAGAAATAATTTAATAATCTCTTAAAGGGAAAATGAAAATTTGTATGGAAGTCTGTACCCTTAAATTGCCCCTTAAATTTGACTACACCTTTCTGGTACACCTTGTATAAGTTAAATATTAATTTATTATACACATACCTAAACCTTCCGGTATGTTCTAAAAAGTGGTCATACCTGCATGAAAATCCGTTTCGTAGTTTAAAAATTTTCAGAGGTCCCACAGACACACTAAAAACGACTTTGTTTTATAGCATGAATAGAAATAGATATTTCCGCTCATACATGTAGGTGAGCTAGAAGCCAGCCTGCTCCCCCGTTCAGGTGTTATGGTATCCTCAGGGAGGTTTCATTAACCGGTGATATTGCGTTACAATGTGCCGTACCGAAGACAGGCGCTTCCCGCCGAGCTCACTATGTTTTGACCTAATTAATACATAGCCGAGGGCCAATACGTACACGTCACTAATTTTGATTAATTATTATTGTACATTGCCGGTTTTGTTGGTGTTTATTTGCTGGCCAGGGTAAGTAAGCATGTGTTATTATTGTGAGAAAGTTTTCTTATTGTCTAACGAATTATATGCTGTTTGTTATATTTCGACCTAGATGCTTAAGTAAAATCTGATGAAATTACGTTTGAATCACTGTCCTGGATAAAAACATAATTATAAGTAAAATAATTTGTTTCCAAAAATATTAAAAGGTTTTTAGTGATTATAATATGATGATTTTCCTGAAATCAATTTTAGGTTTTAAAACAAGCACATGTTTAGGTAATGCTTTACAGTCGTGATTATAGCTTAAAGTAATAAATTATTTTATCCATTTAACCCAAAAAGTGTTTCAGGTTAAATGTATCAGATGTAGACAGACGCAGAAACGAAATCAAGAGCATAAACCTGTACCAGGCTAACAGCTTCATTCAGCCTGAACAGTGAATAGTCTGTCAGATTAACTGTAACGTAACTGAAAATTCAGGATTCACGATACATACGGTTAAAGGTAAGTATTGCTCGAGCTATTTTAGAATCGATAGCATTTCGAGGTATAATCTGGATAGGTAAGTCATATTGTCGTGATAGCCTTGTGGTTAAGGCCTCGCATCTTATATTCGAGGTTGTGGGTTCAAATCCGGGAAGTACAGACGCCAGCACATCAAGATACTACAATCAGTCACATTTATTTAATAGATTTTCAACTTTAAGCATTAAGGTTCAAGGTTGATAGGGAAAATTTAATAGTTTCGGGAAGCTTGATGTGCTGGCGTCTGTACCAATGTAACTTTTTCATTATTCACTTTCTGAGTTTATCTTTACTAACATCGGTGAAGGCAAACATCGTAAGGAAACCTGTTCTTTTAGTTAATATAAGTTTGAAATCGCCGACCCGTTTTGAGCGAGAGTGGTGATCAATACATGTGGCTTGTCTATACAGAAGAGGCCTTTGCCCTGCAGTGCATCATCATCATCTGCCTAGCCTTTTCCCAAATATGTTGGGGTCAGCTTCCAGTCTAACCGGATGCAGCTGAATAACAGTATTTTACATGGAGCGACTGCCTATCTGACCTCCACAACCTAGTGGCTGGGTAATACGATACCCCTTGGTAAGACTGGTTGTCAGACTTTCGGGCTTCTGACTACCCGTAACGACTGTCAAAGATCCACGAATGACAGCCTGCAGTGCATGGGCGAATAATAGGATGGTAGATATTATAAGTCATATTAATTTTAACATTGGGCATGTACTAATCAGACACATTACCGATATAAGTCTGGGACATAGAGGAGAATATTATAAATGAATAATCAGTACTCCATTTTACCTTACCAAACTAAAATAAACCGTCTCTCAATTACCCGAATGTCACTTAGCTCTAACACATTCAAAATGATAACGGTATCTGTGCAAAGCGTCAGAGTGTAAGTTAGTGTGGATAGCTGGTGGATGGCACACATGTAAGTAATCCTATAATTACCTCAGTGGAGAGCGGCTCCATTTTCATTGGCCGTAAAGCTCGATGGTTCTACTACAACACTGGACCTCCCCTATTGCACAATAAAGTGTCGGCTAATAGGGATTACTACACTTTCATGTGCTAGATTTAACTTTGATACAGATTTCGGACACCGTACGTAAATAAGAGACCATGTTTTAGAAGCTCTCTCTGAGTCATACGTATTTTGTGATAATTAAAATAAACATTTAGAGCTCAAGACAATCTCTCAAAGATCTTTTGTTATTTTTTTTTATGCTAAGTTTATCTACGGTCTTTGGTCGTCAATTATTTGAATAGTCTATGGCCGCGTCTTAACTGGAAGCAATCGTCGCGTGAGTCCGCAATCATCGCGCTCGATTATCTATGAATATGGCATAATCGAGCGATCAATTAGTCGCGTATGTATGTGCAAGTAAAGGATCGCGAATTAGCGTGTGCGCGCAACAGTCGCTTTGGTTAGGACGCAGAGAACAAACCGGAACCAATACCAAGGAGGGTAGAAAAAATTTATGATTATTATTATTGAGATGCTTCCGAAAGATTACAAACACTTTACTCTCAATACACCGGTAACACAGGTGAAGAAAATAAATAAGAAGGATTTAAAAACAAAAGTTGTTTAGACTCCCAACCGTATCATCCATATTTCACACAAACTTTAGGACATTTCAGGAATTTACAATGTTCTAAAATATGGTCATGCGCTATTGAGTATTATAAGTGTAATCCCAGCATCGCGCGGCTTAACGTTACTTTATTGTTGGCAGGAGATCAGCACGTGAAGGATGAAGGTGCGACGCTAACTTTCATGGAGATAAAACTTGTTTGTTAGTTATGTCTTCGTATTAAACGACGCCCACACACACCACCACCCCATCCCTTATCAACCGTGGATGAAAATGATTACAATCATTATCCTCTTATATTTTACTATTATGAGAACGAAATTTTAAATTAGAATTAGGAGGGATGCAGTAAAAGTAAAATGAATTAGGATGTAAAATACCTATAAAACAGAATTAGCCCGAAATAAAGATTTTCTTGGGAATTTGCGCCCTTCTCGTTTTCCGCAAGATGTGAACATAGGATACGAAACTCATTTCCATGATCACGGTATAATTCGGTTTAAAATTGTTTCCCAATTAGTGGCGTGTGTAGTATTTCCGTTCAGTCACTGTCTAGTTCAAAGTGTGAATAGAAATTTCGTGGTTGAGGTAAAATTAGCGTGTGAGTTTATACGGGCATGTCCATTGCAGTGTTTGGAACAGGTCAGGACAGGCGGCCGACCGCAGTTTGCGCTCGCCGCATCGACTGCAACCAACTGGTTTCCCGGCGGACTGACACAGGAAATTAATATAAATTCCTATCGCATAAACTCGAAACGGTCTCTCTATGCTGTCACGCAGACAGTGATGAGGCCTATTGTGTGAAAGTGATTCAATCGAACCTCACTTCCCTCGTTTATTCACGTTAGTTTGAATGTGAATGCGGTGTCAACTGGCTCGCTAATATTGCGTTATTGTATATACATAGTTATATGTTAGGAATGCGTTTAATTTTAGGATTGATTCGTGACTTTGCGGTTAGCAGTAGCTAGAAGAGGGACAAATATACTATGTAGATAGGTTTTGATAAATACCATGTCTATACCATGGGGTACCTACATATTATATTACATGTATCTCATAAATTAAAACCCACTCTTGCTCAGCTTTCCAATCGCAAGAGTGTGATAAAGTTTTTATTTATTTTAGGTGTTTTGTGGTAGAATCGGGACATCTTAAAAGCCAATAAAACACCCATCTCGTGTTAAAGTGCACATAGTCAATTTTGCATACTGAGGAAACAAACAAACGTCTCCTAAATAAACACTTTACAACGCAATCCCGCCTACTTAGTGGCAATACCATCTGACAAAAGAGTAGAATTGCTCTTACCTTCAAAATGAAACAGTCGCTTTGTCGATTTTGCGGGGATCCTTGTAACGACACCTTTATTGAAAACGTACTGTGTGTGATTCGTGACTCTTTTTACGAGAGATGTTGCATGCGTACGTGTTCGGTCACGACTTTTATTATACCCAACTATCGTTCACGTATTTTTTGTTGCGTTTCACGTCATGAGAAAATTAAGGAAAAGTTTTTCTACTACTCTGCCAAGGCTTTCCTCAATCTGTATTTAAATACAACGAGTATAAAATAAGAAGCGTAAGGTTTTCTTAAGCTTTCACTTGAACCCGTCTTGACGAAAAACTTCACCTATAAAATCCTTAGCCCAGGATTAAAAAAAACACTTAATGGTGAAACTCTTATCAAAGTTTTCTTGGTGTTAAATAGTAGGCGGCGGGTTTAAAGCGTTTATTGGCTTGCTTAACTTTGTCTCTTAATGTTTTGAGGTGTCGTATTTTAAAGTCGTTGTAATTGACTTCTCTTGGCGCGAAGTTAGATACACTTAACAGAGCTTTGTATACGCGCTGATGCAAGCTGGGGGAACTTTGCGCGACGAGAGAGTACAAAAGTTTGGGATTTTTAAAGTACCTACACCAAAATAAATATTAAAATACGTGTTTATGTTTCCAGATTTGAACAAGAACGAGGAACATGTGATCGTCAAGTTCATTTATTTCAACGACGGGTC
Source organism: Apamea sordens (assembly GCA_945859715.1). Classification (NCBI taxonomy): domain Eukaryota; kingdom Metazoa; phylum Arthropoda; class Insecta; order Lepidoptera; family Noctuidae; genus Apamea; species Apamea sordens. The sequence goes on along the minus strand of OX243996.1, from coordinate 12,253,702 downwards.
AGACAATGGGTTGTCGAGATTTTTCAAATGGACCCTTACCATCTAAAATGTAAAACCTTAATCGTTGCACATTAGCAAGAGTAATGGCGTCCGCTGGCCACGACCATCAAAGTCGCTTATTGTTACGCCACGGTTCTGTAAAAAAGATTAGCACATTTGCCGTTAACGATCCCGAAAACAGGGCCACATCAGACAGCATCGGGGCCGGCGAAATAAAACGAAATAGCAATAAAAGTAAATCGACGGGCCCGGCCCGGGGCCGCTCTACGTGCCGGATTAAATCAAACGTTATTCGTCTTAGCAAATTACGGTTCATGTTTTTGTACATTCCCGAGACTTGATGCGCGGAAATGTAAGCCGGGTGGAAAGTAGATTTAAATGCAATTTAGCAAATCCCATCGAAGGGAATTCCGGTATTCCATGAATTAATGGCTACCTACCTGAAAGAAATGTGAATAAGTTAATTTAGGGTATTTTTTCGTCTGGTGCTTTTTAGAACTGCCTTTTTGAATTAAAAGTGAATGTGTTTTGTGCTAATGTTTACGTAGAATTTTAAAATGTTTACCTACTTAGAACATGTTTAATAACACGACAAAATGTAATTTTGATACGCGTATAACCGGATATATTAAACACGTCCCTTTCACGGGCTCGCCTATTGTAAGTAGTCTACAATATAAGCTAACTATTGTATGCGCTTACTACATAACTTCCAGCGACCGAGGTTTATACGTTGCGTTTAAGTCCTCGCGAACAATATTAAAGCCACGATAAACTTAAAAACAAGTTTAATCCGGCTTGCCGCGGACTCCATACCTTCATCCGAGGCAATCTGCCTGCATTGCCGTTGAATTAGTCTGCTTTAACGGTTGTGAGCCACCCATTTATTTATATTACTGTTGCCTATTATTTTTGTCTGGGAATGGAGATGTTTGAAAGAGACGGTCTAGTTTCTTTGGATTGATGGAAAAATAGAAGATAATTACGCAATTTCTTTCATGTTCTCATTCTTCAACGTGCTCTAATTGTGTAACACCCTATCAATCTTAATCTGAATCATGTTGAAGGATATTGCGAATCCATTGCTTCATTTCAAATTCGTCTGCTCAACAATGTAAATAACGCAATGAATGTTGTTGAAATATCAGAACGAAACCCATTGTTACTGGAAGTGTGTTACGCATTTACCCCGCTGGCTGAGCGTAGGTACATTTGATCTATAGCTCATCGTTATCAGTACTCAGTAGCTTTTAACAACCCCATGACCCCACTTATTCCTTCCCACAACTAAATTGACACATCAGAATCGAATAGGAGAGGTCATCTAATCGACGCACTTTGGCGCTTTGGCGAGCAAGTTCTTACCGCAGACATTGATCAATTCGACAACCTTCTCTTCCCTATTCTCTCTTTATTTATACCCTTTGTATAAATGTTTCTTTCTCGTGGACGGAGTCGCGGGCCCAGCTAGTAGGTAAATAAACCGCCGACATCAACTAATTCCTAAGCGTACGTATTTTTCCTAAACTAACTCCATTGTTGTTGTCCTCCAGTAAGTTAGCGAGTTGAGTGTTTGTTAGAAGTTTTCGGGCATCTCGTTGTTTTTGAGGGCTCTAGTGTCTACGTGCGCGGTTACAGGTGATTTTCTACAGTTGAAGTGTTCGCGTGAACTTCTTAAGTATGAGCCGAATCGGAAAGTTTATCTTACTCGGCTTCATTGAGAAGTTGCATTGGCGATGTTTGCGCGGAGACAATGAGTTTGTCTTGTGACTTCGATATGCGTTTGAGACTGTGCTTAAACTATTTAAACTTTTATATAGCTCTGTCTACTGAGAGCCTTTTAATCCGCAAAGTTATACCACAGAATAGGTAATGTCATTTATTCTTTTACTAGCTGCTGCCCGCGACGTCGTCTGCGTGAAGGCTCTACAGCACCAAAAATACCTAAGATGCCAGTGTCGCTATAGCATTATAAGTAAACAACTTTTAAAATAGCATTAAAATATAAGTTTTTTTTTGCAAGCGAAGCAAGTGAAGAGTTATATGGGAATCCTGCTGAGTTCAGTCATAAGATGTGACTGAAGGAAACAGAGAAAATAATGCAGGAATACATTCCAGGACACAAAAGAGTAAAAATACGTACAAAGGTATCATACCTTACAACACTTCCCTATAAACTACGTTGGTAGTTATGCTGCCAGGAGCCAAACTGTAAAGAGAGTCAGGACTGTGACGCGGGAGCAAGCGACGTACAGTTGGCCGTGTGAGAAGCAACTCGTCCTGAGGTCGACACCCGCTGCCCTTAGTGTCTGTCCCTGCGACTTATTGATGGTCATCGCGAAGCAAACACTCACGGGGAACTGTACGCGCTTGAACTGGAACGGGAAGTTATGAGGTATGAGGGAAATGCGTGGTATAAATACTGCTTCGCCGATGCCACAACCGTACGTAAGAATTTCCGCCTCAATGGTGTGTCTGTGGAGCGAGATGACTTTAAGGCGGGTCCCGTTACACAACTTCGGAGGAGATAGGTTCCGAAGAAGCATAATCAGGACACCGACCTTCAGCTTGATGGTATGCGCTGGAAGTCCACTTGCTGACAGGGAGTTCAGAAATTCCACGGGATAATGTGTGGCGTCATCTTGCTCGACAACAGTGTTTATCGAGGTGTAGACCACTTCATTCCCCTCAATTTCCGAGAGAATGCATTCGTTAATTGCTGCAGCCTAATCATTTTTGGGCTTCAAAATGGCCACGCTCACACACCCAAGAATTCTGCTGGTGCGGTATACGACTGATGTCCTCGTACACACAGCGAATGAGTTCTTCTAAGCTGGATACCACTCTACCGAGAGACTCTGGAAGAACCACCTGTCCACCTCTCTCTTCTGGTAGAGTGCCTTCGCTAAGAAGCATCAAAGAATTCTTGAGCACGTGCATTGCCGCCGAGCCGAGCTCTCATATTAATGGTCAAGCGCAGCGTACGAACTCGTGACCACAACGAAGATCGTTTCAACGAAGCATTCACCTCGTCAGCCCTCGATCCCCGCGTCACCACGGGAAGCGTTTTCCGGAAATCGCCACTGAACAGAACTGTGACACCACCCATCAAATGTTCGTTCCTGCGGATGTCCTGCAGGGTTCTGTCCACGGCCTCAACTGCCTTCCTATTAGCCATCGTACACTCATCCCATACGATCAGAGAGCAATCCTTGAGCACGTGTCCCTTATCGCTGTTACGTGACACACCATAAACAGGCATTTCGGCGCTCTCTAAATCGATGGGAATTTTAAACATGGCATGTGCTGTCTTGCCACCCGGAAGCAGTGTGGCAGCGATTCCCGACGACGCTACAGTAATAGCAATTTTGCCTTGCCTCCTGACCTCTGTAAGTATGCCAGTGGTAACAAATGTTTTTCCTGTTCCACCAGGAGCATCCAAGAAAAACATTTTACCCTGGTTTTACCCAACGCTTTCAAGGACGGTGTCATAAATTTGTTTTTGCTCTGAAGAGAACAAAGCAACATGGTCATTTCGTATGGTGGTCATTTCGCCCGGATCGTAATTTGTCTCAGCGTTATACACCCGATTTCCACGGTCTTGATGCGGTGATGATTGGGGAGCTGGTAACCCATATTCGATCAGTGGATTGCCGCCGATAGAAATGATCACATCTTGAAGTGAACTGAGACAGGTGTTCAGCACGCGTTCATCAGTTACTTCGACTTCGTCTCCAGTAGCACGCCTCAAAGCTCGTAGAAAATCTTCAGACAGATGATGGCGATACTTCTCCCACAAAGCTACCGGGTTCGCGACTCCACAAAACACCAAGATGACGGCAAACAGATGACGCATGCGGCTGGAACTGTCACTGACGCTCGCCTCCGCGAGGGTGTCATCCCAATTTTGGTCACCGTCGAGAAGGTGACGTGCTACGCAGGCTGATACTCCACGCCATCAAATGTCCTCAGAAAGGCGAAAGACGTTGGGCCTCGGACAAGTGTGAAGTAACAATGCGGTGTCCTTGAAAATTCCCGGAAAACCTTCCACAACACCTCCTCGTCGACGTCGGTTAAATACACCCCTTTGCTTGTCGTACGTGTAATATGAAGGCACCTCGTCATACGTAAGGGATCTCGCAAACAGGTCGACTTCACAGAGCGTGTTTTTTTAAATTGTCTTCCTCAACTCTGCTCAAGATTTTGAGGGTTTTGTTGGAACTTGAATTTGTCGAAACGAACTATACGATACAACTTTTATGAAGAAAATGCACATTGCCATCTATGAATTTTAAGAATAACTAACTACTTACCTCGCCAACATGATCAAATTTAAATTATTAATTTCCAAAAAGTGTTAACATGTAACTTGATTTGATTTTTATGAAATCTCATAGATGGCGCTGCTTTAAAATTGTTATTATACTACTAACATTCATTAAACTATGTTTCTCTGCCCAAGTTACTTAAATGGCGTAGTTTTTATAGTGTAAAGCTAGATAATAGCATGGCTTACTCAAAAACAACATTTAAATATGCGTCGTTAGATTACACGCTGTCACAGAATGCGTAAGAAAAATAAAGATTCACAGCTCCTCCCCCGTAGGCGATAGCGTGATAATTTGTAGAATTAATGTAAACCCGACCTCTTAGTAATATTCATGCAAAATTTGAAGTAAATCCATGCAGTACTTTTTGAGTTTAGCCCGGACATACATACAGACAAACAGACAAAAATTCTAAAAACTATATTTTTGGCTTCGATATCGATTGTAGATCACGCCCCAAGTATTCTTTTAAAAAAATATTCAATGTACAGTTTTGACTTTCCTACGATTTTATTATATGTATAGATGTCTCGAGGTTGTCTTCGGTTTAAAGAAGTTTATTTCTCAAAAAAGAACATACATAGTTCACTTAAATATGAGAAACTTAACGTAAATAAAATATTATTGCATTTAACATAGTTGTCGTTCGATCTGCCGTACATACAGTGGTAGACGTTTATTATTGTTGGTTGGCCAAATACAACTTTACTCTATTTTTTAAAATGTTCATTAATGAGGAGTCTCTTATTCCTTTAGGTAACTTATTATAAAGCGCGCAGCTTTATAATAAGTCCCTCAAACTGTATGGTTCTCCTTCCGTACAAAGTTCTAACCGAAGGCAGTTCTATACTATCCCTATTCCTAGCGTAGTAGTGGTAAGTTTTGCGTTTGAAAGTGTTTTGTGAGTGTATTTTGTTAGTTAGAATTTTCTTTATTAGTATGCATGTGTAAAGAGTCTTAATAAAAACTTCGGTCATAATATGTTCACAAATACATTTTATCATTTAAGTATGTATTTTTTTTTTATTATCTTTATTTCGATTATGTGTGATTTCATTTTGATGCTAATAAGTAACTTAAAATGTAGTGTACTAATTAAATAAATGTAGTGTAAGTCGGTAAGCGATTTAATATAGCTACTAGATTACATAGAGCTTCACACAAAAATAAGTTAACGTACCTAAGCTATTAAGGAAGAAAAAAAGTATAGCCGCGATCTTTTATGCATCACGGCACCTTCATAACCGACCAGATTTTAATGAAAAAAGTTTCCTTCAAAGACATTTTAAATGCAAAATATTAGCAGGATCTACTTGTAGCTAGATAGAATCATTTGCATCTGAATGTCTTAATTGTTTTCTGAAACTAGATTATAACGGTATTTTTTTAAAGGAAAAAGGTGAAAAAGCTGGTGTAGTTCGATGTCGATGTCTTACCGTTACTGTGGTTCGGTTTCCGATTGCATTATGGCGGCAGTCGCTAGACATTACTGAAGCCATTACCTTATCTAAAGTCCCTCTCGGATTTATTTAGTTTTCCCTCGCCGCAATTTATCGAAAACCGCTCGATAAAGTTGTCAACAGGAATGGATCTGGAGCCAATTTTAGAGGAGAAAGCACCGCAAAAAAATAAAACGACTTTTTGGTTCTACGTGCTTGGTTAAATCCTAGATGAGATTTTAGATATTTTTCTATTTTGTGTCTCTTCTTATATAACGTTTATGTTGTATGCATTCACGCAAATACAGTGGTAAAGCTGTTGCGCGATGATATCGCTAGAGACTTCGGAGATAGCATTTTGTATTTACCGTTTCATATAATGTTTGGTGTTCAAAGCCCGGTGTTGTTGCTGCTGTTACATGACAGAAACAACATTATTGTGCAAAAACCTATCGGCTATTTTATTTTTCTAAGCGGGAATCGAATTAGGAGCATTATATCCGCCTTCTGTTTGGCGGACGTCCGGCCGCCCGAGGCGATTATGTCGTCAAATGATGTCCCAAATGTATTCAAAATCAAAATAATTGTTCGCATTATTATAGACATGTGTTTTGTATATTAATCCGAACCAATTATGTTTAGCAATTTGTTTTAGTATTAGATGTGAATAAAGAACTGTTGTACATCTATACACCGTGATTTTTAAGTCGTCTGACAAAGGTGGTCCACTCAATGTATCCGACATAAAATACCTCTAGGCGTGTTTTTATTACCATTAAGATAATAGGTACAAGGAAAAATAATTAATACATTAGAATTATGAAACATCCTGTTAATAATGTTTACGTATCAAACAGTAGAACATACCTAACCATCGCACGAGTCGAGTAGATAGATCTTCGCTCGCAACAGAATGTTTCAACTACGTTATGCATCATAATAATGAATATTTTTTTCTTTTTTTTTTCTCTTAAATGCCATTTTTTTTGTTATGAATGTTTAGTAGTCATTGGATACATGAAGTGGGCTGCCGTTGTCAGACGACTAAAAAGTCACGGTGTATAAAGTTGTTATAACGGAGTGGAATGAACGGTAATAGTGAAAACAGTTATGTCTTAGCTGAGTGGTCCTGAGAACAAGAAAACTCACGACAAAGCAACTCTATAAAGATATTGTAAATAAAAAATGAAACAATCTCAGAGACAAACTCTTTTATTTCTAGACGTTCATTATTTTTTGTGACTTCACTCTTCTTTGACTTAGGTTTTGACGTATTCATTTATAAAATTACTTTTGCTGTAATCATTAGTAGAAAATTAATTCGAGTTCTAATTGGGTTCAAAGTTAGACCGCCTTTGAACAAATAATATTGATCATTTTACTTGTATAAAGTAACTAACAATAAGTAGGTCTTGTGGAATATTTCTAATGAGGTATATAATTATTAGGTCAATTCTTCATTTGGCTGAAATTGATTGCTTAAAATTCTGAAAATAGCCTAATTTCTACTATACATATTGAGTAAAGATGCAAGATGCTCGTTATGCAAAATTCGAATACAAAATGCAAAAAGGTTTATTGGATTTTTTTTTGATAATATTTTAATGTTACCTACTTCACTACATAAATAATATAACAAAGTCCGCGTCAGTCTGTCTGATCGCGATAAACTCATAAACAACCGAACGGATTTTCATACGATTCTCACCAATGGACGGAGTGATTCATGAGGAAGGTTTAGGTGTATAATTTATGAAGGTTTTGTGTAAATTGGCTGAAGTATGATGATAATTAATGTCAGAAAAAATGATGCTGAATGGGAGCTTTATTGGCACAAAGATAGTTTATAACCTGGATTAAAACATAGGATAAATTTAATCCCGGCAGTATGTTCCCGTGGGAGTCGTGAAAGGTTTTTTAAATAAATAAGGTACCTACCTTATTTATTTAAAAAACCTTTCACGACTATGTTTTTTAAATAAAGTTTTGACTTTGACCGTTGACCCCTAAACCATGAAGGGCTTATATCTTAGGTGTCAGACTCCAATTGAGCAGAAGAGATTAACAGTTTACAATTCAAGTCTAGATAAACAGTTAATACAGAATATTTATAGCAATACAAATACACACTCAATGAAGTAGACTATGAACAAAGGTCATCGGCCGGAAACCGACCCGGTCGCGGACATTAATGAAAATTGTATAAAATGAAAGAGGATAAATTCACTTAACATTATACTCGTTTATGATTATTTTATTTGGAATCCATGGGAGAACAAAGCTTGAACCAAACATATATTTATTCAAAAAATCTAATACTTTATTTAAGTAACTAGCTTCTGCCCGCGGCTTCGCCAGCGTGGATGTCGGAAATTATCCCACGGGAACGTGCTAACAGGATAAAATGTATGTGCTTCCCCAGAATGCCATCTATCTCGTGGGCCCTTTGTGGCTAATTACAATAGAAAACCAATTGTGTCTCATTAGTGGTGATTAAGAGGGTACCTATATGATATCTTTACCTAAGTACCTACCTAATTAAAAAAAAAAAAATTCAATAACAGAAAATGAAATACCTACCTACCTAAATAAACCTATTTCTGATGATAACTAATCTAAACTCCATAAATAAGCAAAATCCCTAAAAACTAATATCTATACGAATGACTAATCCTACCTAACAGTATTATAAAATAACCTACGGTCACTACGTAGGTACACTATCAAATATACTACCTATACTTTAAAATTAAAATCTATACCTACGACTTATATAAAAATAAACCTAAATAACTCTAAAAACTAAACGGAATAAAAATTAACTTCACTGCAGGTGACGTAACCTACGACAAACTTATTATTTGCGGTTGTTACAGTAATCAGGTCTAGGGATCGAACCGCAAAATTAGTTAAGTTTGTTTTTTATTGTATATACTTTTCCGGGATAAAAAGTACCCAGTGTGGTGGCCAGGATATTAAAGAATAATTATACCAAGTTTCATCTTAATCGAACCGGTAGTTTTTGCGTGATGCCTGAACAAACAGACAGACAGACAAAAATTTTTTTAATCACATTTTTGGGTTCGGTGTCGGTCTAGTAACACCCCCTGCCATTTATTTTTTTGATATTTTCAATGTACAGAATTTTCACTTCTACAGATTTATTATAAGTATATAGATATAGAAGATAAGTTGTCGTCCGTTAAATAGCTGTACTAAAGGGTTTTGACCAGTGCATGTGCATCCCGCGTGATCAAATCGGCAGGTATACGTTCGCTCCCTGTCTCTCACACATTAGGTCGCATCTCGCTCGTTGCGCTGGCGCATTGTTTCGTTCGTGTCATCGCAGTCCTTCGTTCTCTTTCGTTGTGAACTGTGCGTTAACCGGTTATCTTTTGTTTTTATCAAAATCAAAATATTTTATTTCCCACAGTTAACCTATGTGTGTGTGTGTGTCTATTCACATTGGGCAGCTATCTTTTAGGACTGGCCAGGTCGTACTGCCATGAACACATGAGACCAAATTGTGTTTACTTGACAGAGCTCTATTGGCTCCAAGGCCTAATGAATAATGAAATATTGATAATAGGATGAATTCAGTCGCGACAATACTACACATATATTTTAATAAAACCCAGCAAGACAAGGAAGACAAAGTGTTGAAGATTACTACTGCTCGTGTATAAACGGCCGCCGTACTGTCAGGAGCTGCGCGCATATTGCTAGTATATACATTATTTAATATCCTGCACCAACAACAAATCGAAGCTCCTGCGGAATTTTTAGATCAAATCACAGTAGACATTGATCACGCCGAATCATCATCATCATTTCAGCCGAAAGACGTCCACTGCTGGACATAGGCCTCTCCCAAGCACCTCCACTTCGACCGGTTCTGTGCTGCTCGCATCCAACGGGTTTCTGCGGCCTTCACAAGGTCATCGGTCCACCTTGTGGGAGGCCTTCCAACGCTACGTCTTCCGGTACGCGGTCGCTACTGCAGAACCTTTCGGCCCCATCGACCATCTGTTCTGCAAGCAATGTACCCTGCCCACTGTCTCTTAAGTTTGGCAATTCTTCGGGCTATGTCGGTTAACTTGGTTCTCTTGCGGATCTCTTCATTTCTGATTCGATGGAAACTCCAAGCATAGCGCTGTCCATTGCCCTTTGGGTGACTTTAAGCGTTCTAATAAGGCCCATTGAAAGCGACCGCGTTTCAGTGCCATAGGTCATCACTGGCAACACGCACTGGTCAAAGACTTTCGTCTTGAGACACTGCGGTATGTGCGACGAAAAGATATTGCGTAGCTTCCGGAACGCTGCCCAGCCGAGTCGGATTCGACGATTGACCTCTTTCTCGAAGTTGGACCTACTCAACTGGACAGTTTGTCCGAGGTAAACATACTCGTCCACGACTTCCGAGTGTAGCGTCTCCGATCTTCATGAGAGTGGGTGTTACATGGGCAATTGACGTGACCTTCGTTTTGTCCATGTACATTTTAAGACCCACTCTTTCGGAGGCAGGTCATCGAGCATTGTACTGAGGCCCTCCACAGTCTCAACTAAAACTACGATATCGTCGGCAAACCGAAGGTGAGTTATTTACTCGCCGTTGATGTTAATGCCAGCCCCTTTCCAGTCCAGAACAGTTTCGGACAGATAACCTCTCCCAATCTCACATCTCACTACAGAAGGACAGGTTTCGAGGTCTGATCCTGGAGTCGGACTGACATAGTGGCGTTTTTGTACACTTCAGCACCTCGATGTACCAATAGTCGATCTAGTACCGTTGAAGAAACTGCAGTACAGCCCATGGGCTGGACTGCAGTTTCTTCTCTTGGACTACGAGAAAGCCTTTGATTCGATCGAGAAATGTCTCGATCGAATCAAAGGTTTTCTCGTAGTCCACAAACGCTAAACAGAGGGGGAGGCTCTTCGGTCTTCAGTATAACCTGTCGTAGCGTATGTATGTGGTCTACGGTGCTAAAGCCTTTACGGAATCCGGCTTGTTCAAGAGGCTGGAAGTCGTCAAACCTGAGCGCGAGACGGTTCGTGATGACTCTTGAAAACAGCTTGAAGATATGGCTCAGAAGTGAGATGGGCCTATAATTCTTAAGAAGAGCATTGTCAGGCTTCTTAAAGAAAAGTATCACCACACCTCTGTTCCATGCCTGTGGTGTTTTACCCTCGAGTATGACGGAACCAAACAGCTTCTCTTAAGAACGGGCTTTCCGTCGACCTTCAGGGATTCAACCGTAATGCCATCATCACCCGGCGCCTTGTTTGTTTTGAGCTGCTTCAGAGCCATCCTAATCTCGTACAGGCTGACGTTCGGGATGTCTTCGGTATAGTGTCGGGTCAATCTAGCTCTTGGGTCGTTTGCCAGGTTCATAACGGGGTTACTTGTTGACGTGTACAACTGTCCATAGAAACCCGATCTCTCTCAACAGTTCAGGTTTGACGGATACGATCCAGCCATCATCGGTCTTAGTTTCATCCGCCGCAAATCGCCGAATAAATAATGTGAAATATGAATGTTTTTTTTTTCAAAATTTCCACAAGCCACAAGAAAGCGACCCTTACCATGATAAACTAGAAACATTTATCTATATATCCTCACAATTTCATTTCTGTCCGCCGTGGGTTTTTCTCCCATACTATGTGCCCATTGATCTTTCCTGTGAACAGCAAGGTAAACTATTTATAGGGGATCTATATTTGGGTAGGTGCGTCATTAGTGCTAATTGAGATTGAGAGTCGGTTATCAGGGCCGTCAGAGCGACACGTCCTGTAAATGCTTTGCTTTTACCTGCTAAAATTGGTAACCATTAAGTCTAATGACAATAATACGTGCCCAAGTGAGATTTTAACTGCTGAGACTTGAGCTCTCAATGCAACACTTTGTTAAGTTACGTCAACATCATCATCAGCCTATAGCAGTCCAGCTGTCTGCTGGACATAGGCATCTCCTATTGTACGCCATCCAACTCGATTTTCGGCAACTCTCAACCTAACCTAACGTAGCCTGAGAGCGTCCTACCTTACGTTTACCGATTCGCGGTCTCCACTCAAGAACAAGTCTACCCCAACAGTCATCAGTTCTACGGATAATATGGCTGGCCCATTGCCACTTCGGGTTGCTTATTCTGTGAGCTATGTCGACAACTTTGGTAAGTTTGTTAAGTTACAACTGTAAAAAAATGGGAGCTATATGTTTGAGCCGTTTGGGGTTAGGCTCATCGAGTATTATACGGGACATCGCCAAGCGATTGGTCTACTCTTTACGTGGCCAGAGGCCCATGCCTATTTTTAGCCTAAAGAATCAGCTTTGCCATCCAACGTGGTAAGCTGCCAGCATTATGGGCACTTAATCCATTGATAGCGATGTGGACGAATTTTTTGATGTCCAATGAGTTCCTCTCTTTTTTCTTTTATTTTTTTATTATATACTTGTGTATAATATATATTTTTAGTGTTGCGTTCTACATTGTAATTAAGGCTTTTACTTACAACTTAAATATCAAAACCCCACAAAGAAACAGACTTAAATAACGTAATAAATATAACCGAAAGTATGAGTCTGCTTAGCATAATTTATAGCTGGTTTCCGTAACGCCGCCAATTAAATGTATATTAGTTTACGCTAAAGAGACATTTCTCAACATATAGGTAAAGAAATTCCTCGAACAAACTTGGCGCTCACGTTTCGAAGAGTGCCCGTACGCAAATCCCTTTGGGTGTAAAAAACGAAGGTTTGAAAAGCCAAACTTACCGAAACGTTTTTAAGCTGTTTCCCGGAGATATTGGCGGTCGACGAGGCTCCAAGAGCATTTTTCACAGAGTCCCCGGATATCGGTTTGACTAATATATAACATCGGACATTCCGGACGCCGAAATTCGATCGCAGGCTATCTTTTAGATTATGTGCACTAATTCCTATTCAAGCTTCGGGTAGCTTTGTGAAATGGAGCTTTCGAGCTCCGTATTTAGGCTTTATAAAGGTAAAGGTGTAGTGGCGTAGTGCTTTGGTGGGATTTTAGTGATATGACTGTATGTTGGAATAATTTTATCAGATTGTTGAGAAAATGTATTCCAGTAGTTCGATCCCAATAATATTATAGTAAAATCTATAAATGGAGATTCTTTTTCGTAATTTTTGGTAGGTATACTCAAAAAGACACGCGTAATAAATCATCAGATTGGAATTATAATAAAATGGAAGCAGAGCTGATAAAAAATATGATAACGTCCTTTGACACGTACGTACGTATAATGAAACGGTTTGGTAGGTTCTGCGGTATTTTCTATCCCTCTATCTATTGAATTTAGTTGACCTATACAAACACAACTTGGGTCGGCTCAAATTACCAATTTTGGGTGTTGTTTGATTACGAAAATAATACAAACCACAATATATAAGATTACATAATTTACAGCTATCTTAAAAGCAATGAAAACGATTCCTGTATTTGTCTAAACGTGAGATTGTGTCTGGATATCCGTTGCAACATTTCTATTGATGTCGCTAAAAGAAGAAAGTGGTTTTACATCAATAACCCAAAAGAATTCATAAATATAAGATAAGCATGGACGAATCCAAGGAGAAACGTTTCAAAGGAGAAAAGTATTGAATAAATAAAGAAATCGACACGTTTTCGCGAACTCTCAATTTATCTAAGAAAATTTTATTCATATCCGGCGAGAGGGGACGGCTTCTGAGGATCTCGACATATGGACACATGTTGAAGACACATAAGCTTTACTTATTATTTTTCCATTCTTTATCCGCCTCTTATCCTCCCTGAATACGCTTTGATACGATAATTATGTATGGAGCGCACCGTTTGTGTCTGATACCCGAGATCCTTGTCTGGCGAAGTTGTTTTGTCACGAGTACGTATGTACATGTGAAAAGATTAAAAACTTTCTCCACAACGTCTTTGGAAGCTCTAAGCTCGCTGTCATAAGGCAAGTAAAAGCTCGAGTTGAAAAGCGGATTAGGCCCCTTAAGTTTGTTGCGAGGTAAAGTAATATTCTCGAAGACAACAACAAAAAAGAAAATCCTTAACCGTGCACTCCGTTCAGAATATTAAAACGTTCTCACTAATACTTCTGATTAAGTTTTCTCTCAATGTTCCTCCCTGCAAACGCGACACGCTCTACCTATCACGACCATATTATATACTTTGTTGAATTACATTGTATCACCAGTATTTTCTATCTATAGATCTGAACTTTGTAGACAGATTCTTGATTTTTTTTCAAATAGTTCAAAGTGGGTATATTCTAGAAAATATTGTAAAGAACAATGAAACTATTCAGAACACTGTTTCTACGTAAGCCTTTTTATCCGAGGGGATTCTCTCGGAGGGTACGCGAATCCGTGCCCTGTTCTTATAATTTCCTTGAATGGTGAACATTTGATTTAAGTACCGTCCCAGGGCTAACAACGACTCTCTGGGGACCGCCCCGACTATTTCCTTTTGTTTTTGTGCCGTTTTTTTAACAACTTTTTATCAAAAGGATTCGCCCAGTACGGGCGACGTTTAAAGCAAATCCAGTGATTAGAGTCAAACGATTGACGTTCACTATGGGATTTGGTGAGAAGATTAATGGCAGCTATCGAATGGTAATTACGGAAATGAAACGTGTAAGTTATGCAAATGGTGACCAGCGAGCTTTCGCATTCGCTCACTAATAGTTTGAAAGATCAATTTAGTTAAGATATGGCTTTTGAACACTAAGTTTTACAGTTGTACAGCTTTTTAAAACCAATAATGCTCGGTAATATAAGTATATGTAAAACTGCAAATGTTTTTATTAGTTTATATCAAGTATTGTGCTATTGGTTGCACATGGATGGGGAGGTACAATTGAGCGGATGCGAGTGGTACTCAGCACAAAGGCTTAACAAGCCAACTTGCTCGGTTTTGTGCATACATAACCCCGCCGTTATTAATCGTACAGCGGCAAGTTTATGCTGAGCCCGCACTTACCTCGCGATTCGGCACTACATTGTTAAAACTACAGCACGGAAAACACAGCGCTGGCATTCCTTGTTACGTATGAGCAGCGTACATTATTACGGAACTTTCGCTGTTTTTATTAATTTAAACAGGACTTTAGTTTTAATCCCGACCTTGTTTCAAACTTATCTTACTTATGAGCGTCACTATTTTCAAAATTAACGAGAAATAAACATCCTTATGCGGGTAAAGCCACACTGTTATATAAACCCGCATAGAGACCTATGTCAGGATCAAGTACTAAAACAAATTCATAGCACGACGTTTGTAGTCAAACGATTTGGCAACCTCGCCAAAAACATCACGATTGTTTTCCATGCCAATACCGTGGATAAATGAATATTCAATAATCAATTATTATACCTTTAATTTTAGAGAAACATTTTTTGTGTTGTTTTTCCCGATTTGTGAACATATTCGTAGTTAATATTCGTAGTTACGCATAGTTTTACGTAGTTTGCAGTGGCTTTGGAGTTTTTTTTAAAGAAATAAATCAGGTCAGTGTGGCAATGCGAGCGTGCAGTGTGCTCGGCGGATTTCTACCGATGGTTGAATTTGCACCGATGTCGTAAGCTGCGCGGCCGGCGGGCCGTGTCCCCGTGTGCGCCCAGTTTATTACCGCAGATGTAAAGCTTACTTGTTAAGCGGAACACATAGTGAAAAACAAACGGAGTCGTCGTTTGCCTACATGGCTCTCGGAATTTTCTGTCTAAATCAAGCTACGCTTTTTTGCTGCGAGTGTACAACAAAATTAGTACCTAGAATTTTAGTGAAATGTTTCTAAAACTTTACATGAATGATAAATGATAGATGATTTTATTTAGGTAGGTTTATACAAACACACGTCACGTCAATGCACGTCTATACAATCATATTTGTAAAACTAGATGAGGTCGTTTTCTATCTGACTACTCTGAAAAGAAAGGCCGAAACAAACTCAGAGGTCGTCAGTCACGTTTAAACTCCAGACATGTTAGTCAGATCATGTGAAAACCATGTAGATTGGTGTCTGAAATAGTATTTTGAGGAAACAGAAAAAATAAAGAATTACACTTTGTGGGTACGATTTAGTAACTGTCTCCGCATTAACAGGCAGGCAGCTGACACAATAGCATCATCTGCACGCATGTTGTGACGAGATACGAGACGGCTCGACTGAAAGCGGTATTGGCTCGTGGTATTCACGTTCATGGTCCACTGACTGCTGTCCATTCAACCATTTGCCTATTTCGCCTCCTACGGAGAATTGCTGCATTTGATATTCACTACAAGTTATCTGTCCATAACAACCATAACTTGTTTACTGGTTATTTCATAGAGTTTGAAATACTTTTTCATTGATTAACAAATTATTGATAAACAAAATCCACTTCTTTTTATAGAGCAAATTTTTCTTTATGCAATCGAAACTTTCAAATTAGAATAAGATCTTGATGAAATTACCCTAATTCGAATTATGTAAATATTTTCTTCAAATCCTTATCAAAAGCAGATTTGCTACGGCGTAGCACAATGTTCGTAGCGGTGCTACAAAAGCTACAATTTTAGATAATTATTGAATTTTAAGGTAAGCTTCGATCAATAATAGTACTAGATTAAGGATAAATAACAAAAAATCAGTCGCTCAAGTGGCCACGTTCGCACACACGTACACATCTACATTTCTTAGAAAAAAGTTTAATAATATTAACAACTTCAGTTTATTATAAAGCTTAATGCTTAAACATAAAGTTTAATTACCATTGTAAAATATATTTAAAATGTCGCTTGAAAATAAAATTATTCTATTTTTAAATTTTCAGTCATATATTCTAAAATGAAACTTAAAGTCTAAGTTATAAAGTTAAAAACATACAGTTAATTTGAAATAAGACCTCACAAAAGTATTTGTGGTCTTCTTTTTCGGGCCGTTTTTGAAGCGCTTATCGGGAATCTAGTACTATTATTGATCGAGGGTAATAGGTAACCTTTATTGGACGCGGCGCTTAAATTGTACCACTTCTGTATTTCTATCAAATTACAATTTTTTTTTGCATTGACAACAAAAAAGAGGCGATTGCAGCGCCACAAATGCGCCACCATTTTGGATCGACGGTCAACAGTGTATTACGACTACATTAAAAGAAAATAGTTTTTGGGTTGTTTTAATGTAAATTTTGCTTGTTTTCTCTAAAGAGATTGTTCACCGTAAGTAAGTCATTATTTTGTAAGATATTTTATAAGAGAGCATGTTTTAAACTGCATCAAATACCGGTAAGCAAACACGAATCGTTGTAGGTTATGTTTTCATTTTTTATGACTAATTGTAAATCTACCTCAGTCCCGATATTGGACTGCTCCTGTGTTCCTAGATTGAACCGGTCCAATTTATGCAACTGATGAACAACTGACTGACAACTTTTGTTTCAAAATTTAAATTAATTTAAATCATTTTAGATGGCGACTGCTGATAGCGAAAGTAAAAATAATTATTATAAATATTTGATAAAAGAGGATCCCAAGTACAGTGGCTGCAATGCGTGTGATGCAAGAGATGGCTACATGACACCTGCACCACAAATCCTGACATTTGTGATGAATGCTTGAATTATATTATTATAATCCATTTCGTAGAAGAATCCTTGTTGATAAATTGATATTTTTGAGTTTATTTGATTTTATAACTTTATAACGTTTTTGAGTTTATGACTTTTAAATTTTTTAGAAAGTTTAAGACATTTTTATAAGCTAAGTAAGATTGTAGGGACTGTACTTTTTTAAAGACATGAGTCTTTAAAAAAGTATTTAAAGAATAAATAAAAATAATAGTGATTCTAAATGTTGTATACTTTTTACTAATTTTATATTTTTAAATTTTGGTACAATTTAGGGGCCTGGTGGTTCAATTTAAGACACGGGTTGCGTAAATTGGACCAAAGGACAACCTTAAATAAATAATTATTTTTTACTAGATGCCACTTTCCTAGAATATTAGCAGATAGATATTATCTATACTGAACGCAGCTTTATTGTGAGTCATGTTTCATTTTTATATCTCAAAAGAACTTTGTGATATGTGGCATTATATCAAAAGTGCTCCAATAAAGGTTACTCTCCTCTAACACCGCGATTGATCCTTTAGTTAACAATACTATCGATGTTAAAACGTTGATTTTAGTTTTCATTATAACAATTTCAAACGTCGTTAAAAGTTAATTGCCTATATCAAATAGTTACTTCTTGGAAATCTATTTCAATTCTTTGATATTGAATAAGAAATAGAGGATCACATAAAAGCTTTATCAGAAGGAATATAAATATTAAAGTGGTTGAGTTGCCCGCTTAGCCTTACTAAATAAACAATCAGATTACGAAGAAATGTGAATATCGATTGTGATTTAATATAGACAACGTTGATAAAACATGTTTATGTAGGTAAATTCTACGTGGATCAAAATGAACATACTGTAAAAGCCATTTAGAGTATTAATATTTCAATAAAAATACTACAAGAATGTCCTTTACAAGACAACCTCAAAGAGAATAATCATATTTTAGGGAGTGGTGGCAATAATAAGGTGTAGGGTACTTGTTAAGAAAAATTGCTCGACAGTTTCTTTGAATATTATTTCGGACTAATAAAAAGCTAAAAACCGATCACGAACCTTTTATACCCTCTTTGTCCGTCGAACAAACGGGTCTTAAATCTTTAAGGCCTGTGAAAAATTTAGCGAGATGTAAAAGTATTGTAGGAATTCATTCGCTCTTCATTGCATGCTGAAATTAATTAAGCTAATTTAACTTTGCATGTTTATTGGCCAGTTGTTGCAGGTTGTGAACTGGCAGTCGGTAATTTATTTGCTTAATAATTACTATTAACTACATACTCCATTGGTCATTCGTAGCTTCACCTCAGGTCAGATACCTCTGATTTTATATCACTGTCAATATCACAGTGATCTTTAATCTCGTGAAAATAAGGTTGCTGTTTGGTTGCTCCAACTGTCAAGTCAAAATCACAGTGATCTTTATTGTTGTTGTAATAAGGTTGTTGTTGGGTTGCACCTGTCAGAGGTAAAATAATTGTGAAAGGAGGTAGCTTTCTAATACGCATTATACTCTTTTCATTTTAATGATGATTGATATGACAGAAATACAAAAAGGTTTTTTCAATAACGTTCTACGCACATTTTATGTTCAGGTAAAATCGGCACTTCTTACTTCAAAATGAATATTTAATAATGAATAATTTATGTTACTTAATAATTCTAAAATAAGCATTTAACATGTATGATTTTAATTAACATAAAATCAACAGTACGTTATGAATATTATATTATGTAAATATATTTATATCAATGATTGAATAAGTGGGTGTAATATAGACACACCTCTGCCCAACTATTTGGGGAAACAAGGGTGGTGTTATCATATAAAATACATTTACTTACATACCTATCTTTTAATATAATAACACCACTAGAGAAATAATAACAATAATCATATTATTACGACTTTGAACTTGATATAAGAAACTTGATTTAAGCGTGTTAAAATGAAACGCCTACTAAATTCTTGTATTAGGATAAATATTGCAGAGCAATTTATTTTTCCAGACGGATCTGTACATTAAACAAGCTGAATTAGGTCATAAACGCGATGCGAGGGCTTACAAATAGACAAACAGCGAACATACAAAGTGGGCAGATGTTTAAATTTTATTATTATCTAAGTTAAAACATTTATTTTTCTGTAAGCTACATTGAAGTGTAGTTTTTTGGGAATGTTATGTTGCTTTGGTGGTTATTTTCTACTCATGGTACAGTTGAGCTCGTAATAGAGTGTTGACTCAAGTTAGAAATGTTCGAACAAATAATGTAATTTCAAAGAAGGCATATTAAAATGAGATACCTAATCAAATAAATCTGTAAAATCGATAAAATTATAGAAACCCACTTGCAGCACTAATCACTAAATGTGTTTAACGCTAAATGTATTTAAAACATCGTTTTGATTCTGACAAACGTTTAAGATGACAGAGGCAGAATTATGTTTTATTTATTTGTATACTTTATTGAACACCAGAAAATACATAATACCTTAAAACACTAAAAAACATATAATATGAGGCCTTATCGATTGTAGAGAAGCTACATACACGCTGTAAAAGTTTTTGGAAGGGATAATCCCGTCCTTGGCACTTTTTTAAGCTTTTACGCTTTTATCATGTTGTATGCACTATATGCAAACAATATTATTTTAGAATCCTACTAATATTATAAACGCGAAAGTTTGTATGGATGGATGGATGGATGGATGTTTGGTACTCTTTCACGCAAATACTACTAACCGGATTTGGATGAAATTTGGCACAGAGATAGTTTATAATCATGATTAACACATAGGGTAATTTTTATCCCGATCTTCCCACAAACTTATGCGGGTGAAACCGCAGGGCGCTGCTAGTTTAAAATAAAAAAAAAATACATCATCTTTGTTTTACCACTTTTGGCAACCATTCCCAATAAATAAAAACTTCAAAACGGTTGAGACTATCTAACTGTCATATAGACAATTAGACCTTCTCTTTTTATGATGTGCATGGAAGTGGCATTTTATCCTATGGTGGTAAATCAATTGTGAGGTCAACTATAACTACGTTAAAAAAATCGTCATTCGCACAGTTAAATCTATATTTATTAATGTCAGCGCCGATACACTGTAACAGTTTTAATACTTTGTTTATTCTATTTTACTTTTACGCATGTTTAAACTTTTGATTTATTCAGGCTTGATTATTGGGAATATTTACCGAAGTGGAGTATCAATACTGCATGATGAATACAATCAGAAATTCTATAGCATGCAAGTAAATGTTTATTACCGGTACACTGTAAAGCTATAAGCCTATGGATGTTTTAAGCATTACTGACATGTCTATTTGTACACAAATGGTAGCTTTTATTTGTGCCTTCATTCGCGCGGATTTGTGGCTTTCGAGCTGTGACAACATTATTGATCAGTTGAACGTGATTGAGAAACAAAGGGAAATATATTCAACAATAACATTTTCGGATTTATGATAATATTGAGGATAAACAGATTTGCAATATATGAAGGATTGGTGTGACGTGCAAGGAATTGGCTGCGCAAACTCGTCTCGCGGCCTCGCGGGTGTCATCTCTCATGACACCAAATGATGTAAGAGATTCATAATAATACATAAATATAAAGTAAAATGAAAGACATATCATAACAGTATACGAAGCAAAAGAAGGTAAGAATCATAGTAGGTGGTGTTCTCTAGTTTCTGCCTACTCCCATGGAAAGATGACGTCAGGACATGTATGTATGTATATTATTGTCATAAAGTATCTTATCTCAATAAAAAAACTTGAGAGGTGTCAAGAGACACCCGGATGGAACAAAGTATAACTGGCTTGCTTTCTATAAGAGAGAGAGAGAGACAGACAGAGAAGCACGCGCACGCCGCATGGCTTACAACTATAGCAAAAAGTGTCGTTCCAACTTTTGGTCTTAATTTATTCCGTCTAGCCCCCTTTCGCAACGCGCGATAAGGAACTTCGTTCCAAAATCTGCAATATTATAAAATAACAGATTTATACATATATTATACTCGCAATTAAAATAACAACAAACGAAAATACTAGTCACCTGTATCTACATATACGTAGTGTGCCATTTTAAGCAGAGCGGGTTTAAGCTGAAGCCCAGCTTTAAAGTGAGCGGAGGTGTACAAAACCTCAAATCTGTATGGACCTACTGCAGTACACCGTGTACTGCAGTAGGTCCATACAGATTTGAGGTTTGATAAATGAGATCCTAAATGTGAAAATATTTACTGTGCATTAGTCAATCTCCGAGAGTTCGTAAAACTGAAACACGGTCAATATTGTTCCACCAATAAAGCTGAAACAATGTAATAATATACATTGTACAAATTATTTACCAATTGACCGCGACTTTAACGTGTAATTAACTCTGTGTAATTACTTGGCTGATCTAAATCGGGGGCTAACGTGAAACCGTAATTGCGTAATAATACAATTAATAATTTTGTATGCGCTACCGGTATTAACTTTGACGTAGTAGCAACATTGGGATGCAAACACGCAGCGGTGGTATGCGGACTGTGTTAGAATTTCCAATTGGCGTAAATTGGATACCTATTTAATATATTTTACGCAAAAAACATATGCTTTAATAGGAGAACTTTGCGCTTATAAATATAAGACAGTTCCCTCTAATCCATCAGATTTTTTTTTAAAGCGTGCCTGTTTATTTTCTGCTCATTGGAAGGAAAAACAGAGAAACGGTTCTTAGAAGATCTGCTTAAATAGGATGATGTCTTCAAAAGCAATTCTTATTACCTGGAACCGCGCTTGGTTTATTCGAGATTATTGCTAATGCTTGAATATTTCTTAACAGTATAAACAGGCATTCGCTATATAAAGACAGGACAAATAACACTCTTCCTTGCTGTTTTAAGTAGTCCAGGGTATTTTAAGTCGCACTACAATAGTTAGCCTTAGTTATTGTTCTCTAGGGTAACATATAAGGTACATATACGAGTAACTGGAGAATTAAATAGTGTAAAACGAATCTAAATACGTATAGTGCGGCGTGTAACTGGGTTAATTAGTGGTGTTTACTTGCATCAGCCATGTAATGTTACGGCACTGCTGCACTTTCCTGAATGAATAAATTAGGCTGTGACCCAAGTAGCACATTTGCCTTGTCTACAAATCTAGTCAAATTAAGTATTGTTCCAAATGTTTGTCTTTGTGTCTAATTAAAATGCCATTAAGTACGTTGCCGCAAAAATAAAATAAATGTTTATGGGTCATACGTTTTTATAAGTGAAACAAATGAACAACAACAAACTCTTCAGTAATTTATTTTAATTTCAAAAAGTTGACTTCTGTTTTACTATTTCCTTACTGTCTTAAGGTAAAAAAGCGACACCTACGTGTACCTACTTGTACAGGTGGCAGTAGAAATTAAGCTCTCTCTCTAAACGGTCGTTTCAGCTTGTTACGTCTCGTCTACTATAACAGCCGGCTAAGTCAGGTAATAAAATTTAGTCCGGCGAACAATTCAGAGGACGTTGGTACCAAATGAATGCTCTAGTTCTATCATAAATCACAAGTTTTAATGGTTATTTATTCTGACTGTACGAATCGAGCGATGGCAATCAGTTGGAAGACTATTTTTATGACCTGTACCGGATGCGCCATAAAGCGAAGCATAAAATCAGTAAGCCTCCGAGGGAGAAATATAAAAGTAAATAACACTTAGATTGGGGATTTAGGCACCGGTGCAGAGGGCGAGACATCCGCTCGCCGCTCCAATGAGCCGTTAACTCAGGAAACTCCGTATTACATTGACCCGCACTTTTGATCATTTTAATGTACCCGATGAGGAAAATATTATAGATATTTTTCCTGATTCCGAATATAAATGGAGGTGAGTCCCGGATTTCGTCCACTTCAACGCAGAATATTTTTTTGTTTTATGTACGTAGGTACTTGACTGACAAGGGTTATCGTAACTAGGCAGAGAGAGAGAGAGAGAAAGGGAGAGTCAGTAAATTGTTGATAAATAAATAATAATTTTGAGGAAACAAACAAGAAGAATTATTCAGGTCTTTTCAGATAGACCCTCAAAAAAAAAAGCCTCCAAATCTATGTTTTATCTCTAACTTTCCTGCCAACCACTGACCCCCGAGACAGTCCCCGTGGACGTTACAAACCCTATGATAATCAGGACGGTACTACTAAGCCGATAGTGAAGGTTCATATCATTCTGATAAGCTGAATTTATGCGAACCCCTAACAAACAAACAAATAGAACATCGATGTTTATAACAGTGTTGCCGATATCATTACACTAATCTAGTTACGATACTATTGATTCAAACAAAGTTTTGGATAGAGAAACGTCTGTTAACTCGTAAATTACGTTTTCCTTGTATCTGACGACCTTACAAAGATTAGTAAATTGCTTAACTGACGAATCATATTTCCAATCAAACTTTAGTTATAACTACTTCTTAATATACATAAACCATGAACCACTCCTTAATAAAGCCATAAAAGGTCACGAATCTGTCTTCCGCCCAATTAAGTGGTTTCGTTTAAACTTTGAAAATGATTACGTATTCATTGAAAATCTCACTGGATCTGTGAACGGCGTAATAAACTTCAAAACAGATAGGTATCTATTTGCCTTTAGCTTGTGGCAGCCGACTGTAAATATCCATGTTTCCTCGTCTGTCATTGACATTCACGGCGTTCTTAATGGTTCGTTAATTCGAGCGTCGCTAAACGTTCGTATTGGTCGGTTTTATTGTTTTGACACAAATCAAGTAGGGTTTATAAAAATACATGTCTGTTTAATTATGAAAACACGCACAATCACACACACACACACAATATTCATCATCGACCTATAGCGAACATACACCTAACCTGTAGTGTACATATAGGAATTCTACCACTATGTTCGTTCACCTTCATTGTGTACACATTAGCGGCTCAAGTTTTCGGGACCGCTTGTCAAAGAGCCGTAGATAAAGTCGCCGCGCGGATCACCTCGTAGGTACCTACATCAATCACCCTGACATGACTCCAGTTGTTCGCCCAAATGGATTATAGGAAGTCGGCGCCCCGCCCGCCCGAGGTGAGTTTCAGATTTGGCTCGCGTCACCTACATGTAAACATTATTTGCCAAAGTGATGCGGTGACACGGCTAACTTTACCGAAGGATATCTTTACACCGTTTTTTGGGTATCGTCATCTTTATGCGAGACAACGACATGTGTACATAACAAATACTTTGAGTCCTTTTATTCATACCCTTTGTTGGCACTTCGTCGGAAGAAAAGTGAACGGAAAAAAGTTGTAAAGGTTCGTGGTTATTTATGAGATCATTACCGGGCTACTCCATGTCTTCGAATCTTGATCACGTTTTCAAACGGGACTCGATTGGGATTCGGATTCGAGGTCGACCAATTATCATAATAAAGTGGCGCATTTCCTTTATAAAGTAGGTTCGTGTTATTACCGGGGACAATCGTAAATTATTCATTGAATTTATATATTATTACTTCAACAAGAATGAATTCGTGGCTAGCCAGGTCACGGGTTCAAGGTTCAAGGTTTGCTCAACTGTACTTTTTCAATATTTTCCTAAGCCCTGCGGGAAAAAGGTATTTCGTTGAATGTTGAAAAACTCAAAAGATGAAAAGGCCGTACACATAAAACAGTTGAAGGACTAGCTTGTGTACTACTATTGTACCTATTGCTATTTTTATTTTCTTTGTTGTTATGTTTCATAATTCGATTAAATTGTAAATTTCAAATATCATGTCATGGCTCCTAAAAATACGTCAATTTACGTCAGGCGCGAACTGATTTGTCAGGACTAAACTAGTATTTATCAGAATCAGTCAGTATCTTCTATCCTTTTCTTAATGAAATAGAAAGAAAAAGATGCACTGAACTTACCTATATTAAGTTTAGTTTGTGAACAAGGAAATCGGCGGCATTAAATAATTTATTAGAACAGCAAATATTAATACGTTAATGCAACGGCACAGTGTATAGACTATTATTTATGCAGTTTGTACACATTAATCGCTGATGCATTTACCTGTCTGTACTTATGTATGTGGACATTAGTCAAACCAGCTGTTAAGGCTCGCGCTAGCCTCGTGTCAGTGCACGTTAATAGCGAGATAGGGAACGGAACAATTAGGTACGTGTGTAATACATCATCGCCGGCTATATGTTCATTAAATTCGCGTAGCAGATAAACATTAAAATCTAATTACTCTGGCACTTCAAATAGCAACATTGATGTCCGTATTTGCCTATTCTGTTGTTCACTTATGCTCCGGCCAGCACTATTTAAGTAATAATTAAATCATTTTCAGATTTCTGGATGTAAACATGTCAGATCTGTAGTAAACTTCAAAGGCATGTTTGCATGGCAAACAAGCGCAAATTACACGGCAAAATGATAGACGAAAAATTATTTTCGAAAAAATTCAAAAGATCCAATTAGCCCCGAGCACTCGAAAGGGTTTGCGGAATAGAACGAGCAGTGACTAGCGATTATGGACGACGCTAAAATACGGGACGAATTTATATCCACAGCCTTAAATAAATTATCATGGGAAAAGTTTTTTTGGTAAACCATCGCTGCCTTGTATAGTGAAATTTAAGGATAATAAACTTGATCCGCTTTCTACCCTTTTCACTGGCTACCCTTATGTACCAGTATATAAAAACTTGAACGGCGGCTTACAACAGAACTAGGGAGGCAACTTCGATGACTGCAATTAATTTAACTTTAACGATAATAGTTATCTTCCGTTTCAGTAAAGTGTAAAGTTTCGTGGTCTTTAATGGTATGAATATATTGAGTCTCATAAAAACGGCAATATTTTAACATAATCTCACTAGTTGATGTGAAGTTAACAACATTTATTTAATCGAAACAAAGACAAAATTAATGACGTTTTGCTTTATTAAAAATGAGTTCGCCGTAGTGTATAAAATAAATAATGTTCAAAGTAATAACAATTTACGCTAATATCTATAGCCGTATATAGTAGTAAGTATTTAGGTATAAGTTCGGGTTATAAGATCAGTTACAATAGGAACCAATCAATAATATATTTTATGCGTTGCATCGATAACCAGTTAGTGCACAATGGACACTCAACAAGGGTCAAGTGGTCGCGAGGGAGAAATTTAATTTACTGTCGGGAATCGGGATCCCCTGTCGGAGTTTGTGCCGCAACCGACTTAATTATTTTCGCATCTATGAATTACAACAATATCGTATTGTTGTTGCTTCACCCAGATATTTTCAGTTTGAAATATTAGTGAGAATATTAATATAATGTCAAAATTTTACTAAGTACTTATTTCTATTCTTAAGTTACTTAAATGGTTCTAAACTTCTACTTAAAGGTTATTTTATTTTTAAATTGATTTTTTTGTAATATTTGCTGTTTTTGTTACCACCCACATAACATTATACGAATTAATGAAAACGGTTTATACATACGAGTATAGGTATATACGAGTGGGGGCGGATTATGTAGGAACGTCATTTGTCGCTTGAGACTGATCGGCGAAAGTCAAAGGTCAAACAAATGCTGAAAACTTATTTCAGTCATTATTTACTCACTCATAGACAAACTAAAGTCAATCTTGACCTGAACACGAATATTGATAAGTGAACATTTGTGTTGTGTAACGAAAGAACAACATTTATATGAACAGGAATCCAAGATGGTAAAAAGTAGGTAACCTCTCAAGGGGAAACCCTAATTTCTACCGGATAAAAATTAGGGCTCCCTGGAGATAAGCAAAAAATCAAATTTGCGCGAACGAAGCCGCAAGCGGGAACTAATTGAGATGTATATTTAAACTACTTGTTATCTGCTCCTAAATATTTTGTTATACAAAAGGCTTAGAAGCGGCTGGCAAGGATTAATGGTTTAGAGAAGAAAACAAGACGCGGATTTTGGAGTATTTTCGATAGTGTGAAAATATTAATAACACTTTTCTTGAAACATCGACGATTCTACAGGTTTTCTTACTAAGAAAGAGCTACCTATAACGAGAAGTCACATAAATTGCCCATACAGCATAGTAGAAGTTTTACATCGTTATAGCACCTATCCAAGCTATATCGAGATAGAAATATCGAGATAAAATATATGCATCTGGCGAAGCTGCGGGCGAGAAAAGCGAGCGCTCAAATTGTGTTCGTACATTTCTAAAAGCCCCGTTGCGAATACGGCGCAACAAAGTTTGTAGATATTTATCAAATCGTCTTTTCTGTTTCGACCAAACCGAACGAAACAGGTATCTTACATTTTGGTGCTATTGTGATACGAATCCAAACTAATATTATAAATGCGAAAGTAACTCTGTCTGTCTGTCTGTCTGTCTTTGCTTCACGCCTAAACTACTGAACCGATTTGTGTGAAATTTGGTACAGACATAGTTTGGAACTTGAGAATGGACATAGGATAGTTTTTATCACAAAAAATAAAATAAAAAATAAAATTTATTCCGGACATACAGCGCCATCTATTGGTCAAGAGTCGGTGTCATCTATTGGTGAAGTCACTATTCCACGCGAACGAAGTCGCGGGCAAAAGCTAGTGGCTTATAAATGCTACAAAATAGACATTGGTTTATTTTTCTGCTATGGACAAATGCGTACTGCAGTAGTGTAGCTGGGTAAGTATATAAGATGTTAGTGAAAGAGACGAAGTACTAGTCCACTTATCATCTATCATGATAAGTGGACTTTACCCATTGAATTAAAACATTAATGTTTTTAATTCGATAATTCCGGAATGCCTTGAAGTATGCCAAAAAGCTAAAATGGAAATAGGCAGGCCACATAGCGAGCCTTACAGACCAGAGATGGACCCTAATAGCAACACTATGGAGAGGCCCACAAGGAAAAAGAAACGGAGGAAGGCCACTGACACGTTGGGAAGACGAGATCAGTAATCCGGCCTAAACTAGAGTCAAACAGCACAAGACCGAGACAAATGGGCATTTTTGGAGGAGGCCTTCACCCTGGGGTTCTTGCAGAAAAAGAAATAGAAAAAAACTAAAAAGTAAATCAAATTAATCTAAGTTATTTTAATCCAGTAGAACATACCTAGAAACCAGAAATAAGAAAATCGTGTATAAGAGAAGAAATGAAATGCTTTTTTATTTTATTTATTTATTTAATACGGAGTGTTTAAATCCGTTATGAGCTCAGTTATTTCAAATGCTATATAAACGCATCTCCTAGAATCAAATCCAGATATTAAAACGACAACTACTAAAAGTTTTGGAGATCACAGTTATAAAACTAACTACAAGTTTTATTTCTCTTTGTTTTTTAATCTCGTTTGCTACAGTTTCAAGAAATTCAGGTTATATTTTCTCTTGCTGTCCTATTCAATATAAAAAGTTTATATTTTATGAGTTAGAAACATTAGCCTTAATAACGAATTAAACATAAAATGGTTTGATATTTTGGTTATTACGTTTCCTAAGTTTACTTGGGTTTTAGAAACAAACGTTCCTCTAACTAAAGGCAAAAAAAACCATTTTCAGTTATTAGAACCAATATAAAAAACCAATATATCAAATGACCACAGTAACCGGAAAAGCGATCAAAAATGTTCATGTTATTTTAACAGTTGCTTCTATGTATATTTTTTATTTAGCATAATCAGCTTATAACGTTCTCACTGCAGAGACACAGGCGTTCTCTCTTCCAGAGGGAGTGGTAGATGTCACAAGTCTTCGAATTTTGGAACGAAGTTCCTTATCGCGCGTTGCGAAAGGGAAAGAAAAAAACGAAAAAATTAAGACCAAAAGTTGTAACGACACTTTTTGCTATAGTTGTAAGCCGTGGGGCGTGTGCGTGTTTCTCTGTCTGTCTCTCTCTCTTATAGAAAGCAAGCCAGTTTTTTTGTCTGTGTTTTTTTATTTGTTAATAATAAAAAAAAAAAATATTATAACTTAAAAAAAATAAAATTTTATTACGATTCCTTCAGCAATTAATCGAAAGGAACTTCGTGCCATCGGTGTCCCTTGACACCTCTCAAGTTTTTGTTTCTAGGCTGGTTTCCTCACGATTTTTTCCTTCAACATTTTGAGAGCGGTTGTGATGGAATGACTTACACAAAGTATAGCGCTTGTCTAGGTTCGAACCCACGACCTAGAACTCGAAAGCCGTTACCACTGGGTCACCACTGCTAGTTCTTATATAGCTGTGTGTATTCATGTCTGTGTTAGGCAAATAATTTCTTCATATAGCATGTATATTTCCCGGTTTAGGCATGGTGTTTGTTTGATTTGAAAGCACATCTAAGGGATTTATTTGTTCCTCGTAAACGACATGTGAAAGCACTTATCTGTGAGGTATTGTTTTTTTTCTTAGACATTTTACTTGTTATATGCTCTACATGCTTCGGTTTTAGAAAATATTGTCTGTGAATGTTTAAAAAAGGGATAACATGGTACCTTTATGTATCGTGCCTAGTTCTTCCTGTAGATGCCTTTGGGCATAATTACGACGTTATTATGCTCATGTCGTAATTATATGTTCAAATACATAATTAGGTATGTAGTAGTACATACTTTTATACTAATTCCATGGTATGTAGGTATCATGGGCCTTCCGGGTCTGCCACTAGAACCAACGATGCTAGATACGAAAAGCCATGGAGGTAGGTATATAAGTTTGTACATACTACACAATGTATTACAACATTTAAGTACGATTTAACCTAATTGCCCCGAAAGAGGGAAATGCTGTTTTATTTTTTTTCTTGAGACTGTTGTTGTTGTCGTGTGTTGTTGTTATCTGTTGTTTGTTGCTGTTGTTGTGGCTATTGTGTGTTGTTGTTGCGGTTGTTGACTGCTGTTGCTGTTGTAGTTGCTGTTGTTGTTATTGTTGTGAGCTTGAACTGTTGTTGTTAGTGTTGGTAACACCGAGGGAATAAAAACAATACTAAACGTAAAATAACGTTTAGAGACTTGTCAATAAATCAATGTTATTTTATGTATCAGTTATGAAGAATATAGAGTCAGTCGCAGCAAGTTATAATAAACGGATATCGGCACTAGACACAGACATGTGTTGTGTTATTGCATGTTATCTTGACTTTTTTGTTTTCGACGCTATAAATTACTTTTATATATTTGAATCAGGTTGTTTCGTGTTTTAAAAGCATTTCATTGTTCGAAGCGTGCAACGTAGTTACGTCTAGAAAATGGAATGGTGCATTTCGCTTCCTGTGCCTTGGGCTGCAAATGAAATGGTTACGGAAGAATTTTTATGTTCACATTGTTTTCTAGAACTAAATCTGTTTGTTGTCATATAAGTTTTGAAACAATATTTTCATTTTAAATAAATGTTAATGGACATTTTCTAAACCTTCTTTTTCGGGTAAATTTGTTGACGTAATGGCGTAGACAAACCGAAAACTTACCTATCGGTTACCCTTTGGGTGATCGAAAGGAAAAAAAGGAATACGCAATTCTGCTATACAAAAAGGATTTGATATATCCTTGTTCTGGCTGTTACATCAATCACGCGCCGCATTCTCGTCGCCGTCACTTGTGAAGCATAAATAAAGCATTGGAGGCTTCCGACATCCCCCGTATTGATGTATTCACAACACAAACTGGTTCCTACTTATTGTCAGAAACACCGTTTCTATAATGTAAAGGGATACATTAGATTCATCGCTTTCCGGTAACATTCCTATGGAATTATTATAGACGGATTTTTATACGATAGAATTCTTTACTTATTATTTGTGTGCGGTTCTTCTTCACATTTATATTTATATCTAAGTAACTTTTCGATTTGTGATCGTAATTTGTTTCGTTTTTTCTTTCGCAGAGTTTTAATAGAGCTTAACATATTTCGACATGTGTATAAGGGAATTGAATACCTACATTGAAATACTTTTGTTTTCCTTTTATCTCCTTACTACCTTGAAAAACTGTATCGAAATAAGTACCTACTCGAGAATTATTTGAACACGCTATCACGTAGCAATATTGAGGGCGAATATTCACAGTAGAAATGATGCAGAACAGGGCCAAAGTCTGCTATTTTTATAAATTCGTCATTCCAACACGATCCCATTCCCATCCCATTGTTATTTTGCTTAAAGTTCGTAATCTGCTAAATTCTTAATGGCGATCATTGGTCGGTCAATGGTCTCGTAATAGAATTGTGTCTTAATGATATTGTCGTATTGCCATTATTATAAAACCCGTTACTAGAAATGATTTTCGAAAAACTACCACTACTTTATTTATGCCAGATTTCATGTATATATATTTTTACATATTATTTATTAGTGTTTTATACAAGTTAAGTGTTTTATGTAAGTCAGTCATTCATTTATCATTCTATGCCATTTCTTTCAATGGAGTGTCAGTGGTTAAGCACTGGAAAGTCATAATGACGCCATTATGTTAGTAGATTACCAAACTTGTCAAAATCAAGAATTATGTAATCAATGATAGACCATTCTGACACTATTGTAATAGCAGACTTGGGGCCCTGAATATTTGTCCGGATCGAAGTGTGGGCGAAGCGATCTGGGTAAGACTACGATTAGCAATACGAATTTTATACCTGTGTTGGCTATCGGCTTAGGATTTCCAACTTTAAGTATAATGTTACAAGGTATTCAATATAATGAACGCTCTTTAAGGCAGCTTTAGGCGAATATACCACATACCAAGAATTAAAGTGCAATTATTTTGTACCTTGGTTACTCAAATGCACCTTTGCGATGTTTTCAGCTATATTTAAGTGTTATCCGATTAACCGAGGTCTAATTTGGCTGGCAAAGGTTCATGTTGCTTGCTGTCAGGGAATTCATTTAGCGATGAATGACGTGAATAGCTAATACAATAATGAACTTGTTTGAATAACACGTTTGATGTTACGATGTTATTATTCTTGTAACGAAACACTTTTGTTAGAACTTGGAACATTATAATTACAAAAGATCTTTGTTCGGCGTATCTGTTACGTCTGGCTCGTGTAAGTAGTTACTTTCTGTTACAGATACTAAAATTATGTCTATTCAAACTTCAGCACCATGTTTTTTTATCCATTTACGAAATAAATAAAACAAAATTTGTTTTATTGTCTTTTTACATAGGTATGTACCTACTAGGGTTTGGGAATTCTCGACAGTCCCAAAGTCTAGGGACAGGAGACCACCCACGATCAATGTCTCGCGACGTCCCGGGACCTCCAAATTTCGAGACTTCATGGAATAAAATTAGAATTGAGTTAAATTTGGGCCCGATGTATCAATATAAAAAGCTATTTGTTTGTGATTTTTGTAATAATGCCACCGGACAAGGAAAAAACTCTTTCGTTTTCAACAGATGTCGGTTTTATTGTGTTTAAAGCTTTGTAAAGTAGTTTTGCGGTTGCTTTAAACAACTGAAACTCCTTTTTAAATGTTGCTCTTTATTTTTTTTTCCAAGAATTTTGTGTAGTCAAATAAAAAAATCGTCTCGTCGCGTCGGTTCCGTTGTTTACTGTCAGTAGAGCTACTGCCACTAGCCAGTTCGGCGTACATTATTTCCAAATCTGGCGTTTAGATATGAGGGATATTTCCAAAAAAGTCTACATTACAGTTCTTCTGCAATAGCAATACGTACAGTTTCCAGGTCCTGGTCTACTTGTGTGCAAAATTTAATGGAAATCCGTCCATTAAATTTGGCAGACATACAGTTACTTCCGCATTTATAAAACATTAAATGTATTGAATATTTTATATTTATATTTGAATAATAAATATTATATAAAATTGCAATATGGTGCAGTCTGGTATGTCTTCTTGGTAGGGCACTACCGTGCCCGGATATAACAGATTCGATTGTAGATTTCAGTATAAGCTGCGAACAGACTAGCTCAAATGATTTTTGGGAACATGTGCACTAAGATGGAACAACAATGAGTAAGAACGAAAAGAGAAATACAAGCAAAATCTGAATTTAAAGGTTTACAAGTTTTCTCAGAAAAGTCAAGTGTTCATGGAAAGAGGGAGTTACTACGGGAGTGTAAAGCGGAATGCCAACACCGCTTGTGGCATGTTGTCATCACAGATATGCTGGTTAATCGATTATCTTGTTCCCTTGCATTTCCCATGCGTTATTGGTATCTGACCACATTGACACGTGGAAAATTCAATACAACATAATTGCATGTCTATATTCCACGAAACGTTGGGCAGAGGTATACATTGGACACCCACATTTCGTGCTATAAAATATGCATCATTGAAGCATTTATAAGCATAATCAGCCTATAATGTTCCCACTGCTGGGACACAGCTAGGCCTCCTCTCTTCGAGAGGGAGTGAGCTGTAATCTGCCACGCGGGATCAGCACCCTAATTGCGGAACACACAATCAATCGAAATCAGAATAAGTTTGAAGCAAATTGCTAATCCATTGCTTCATAGGTTAAAAAAATTTGTCTACTCAAGACGTAAATAACGCAATGAATGTTGTTGAACTGTCAAATTGAAACCGATTCCGATTGATCGTGTGTTACGCAATTAGGGTGCAGTGTGGGTTGGTAGATGTCACACGTCTTCGAATTTTTTGTTTGTAGGACATGCCGGTTTCGTCACGATGTTTTCCTTCACCGTTTTGAGAGCAATGGTGATGAAATTATTTACACAAAGTAAAGCCTGTCCTGTCTCGTAAGTCGGGACCGTTACTTCTGGACCTCCACTGCTCTACTCACTCTACTCATTGTCACTCACTGTCTTCATTAAAGGCTACTAATAAAATGTTTAACTGGCACAACACAATTTTCATTGGACCATGAGATTAAAAATAAAATAATATCGCTTGAATATTTGTAAACAAATAAAGTTTTAACTATTTTAATAAAATCGATGAAAAGTTAATGAACATATTTCGCGGCATGAATATGTATGTCCTTTGAAAAGGTCATAAAATTTGCGGTTGTGTTCATTGGAGATGCATAGTAAAGCTTCGGTTTATCTCACATCATGAACACGAAATGAGTAAATACGAACTTTTGGGGGGCGCACAACAATGAAAATGTCACTTTATGAAATGGTCCCGCTGTTGATTAATGGAGTTAGAGTGGGGTGTTCGGACCTTCTTACTTGTTTATTCATTCATTCTGGAACCCCGTGTGGTGGAGCCGTAAATATAAATATCAACTATGACGCGGTACGACTGTTGTGCCGTGTAATGATAAGTAACGAATTGTTTCAGAAAAATGCATTTACTTTGTTTTTGTGTGGATTTAAGGCATTATGAAATTTATTTTGAACAGAAACGGGGTCAGATTTATTGTAGACCTACCTACTTGATTTAAAGTGAGAAATTATTACGCGGTGTCCTGCGTGAGCGACGAATACGACGCGACGCGACGCAACACGACGACGCGACGTAATGCGACGCGATGCTACACGCGACACATGTCCTACGTGATTTTGGTCATTACTTCTCGAATCATGGAGAAATACAGTACAATTTTGATCGTAGTTCATGACGCGTCTGGTCGCCCTCAAAACAAGTACGCGTTACGTCGCGTCTCGCCGCAGACTGTCATATAGGCCGCAAGCAGGGTATGCCGTTGAGATGATCGCGTTCGTCGCGTTCGCAGCGTCGCGTCGCGTCGTATTCGTCGCTCACGCAGGACACCGCGTAAGACTTTACTAAAGTAAGGTCAATGTACACTGGCCTACTAAACTAAGTAGATCACACTTTTAAAATTGGAATAACTTTTTAAGTAGGTACACAAGATATACTTTCGAAATAAAAAGGACTCGAAAAAGAGTTTAATTTTTTATATAAAAACTTCATAGTCGAGAACCTTCTTTTAAGAAATGGCTGTAAAAAGCTTTAAAAACAAAAATAATCCTTTTCAAATTAGGTACAATATTTTTCCATTCATCTTTTTGTTTCTGTTTTCAAATTTTTTCTTGATCGATGAGTCTTGTTACAAAAGCTAAGTAAGACAACAGCCGATCGATTCTGTAAAAATCTCACCGTGAAAAGTTAGGTGAAGTGAGCTTAGAGTGAGTTGTCAATCCCTAGCATTAGTTGGAATGACAGCTCACTCCATGCTCACTTCACCTAAGTTTTCACGGTGAGATGGTTACAGAATCGCACTGCAGCACATACATTTTATTTATCATGCCTCTTTCACCTGAAGAATATGCTAGGATCATGACTTTTCTGGAACTAGGCATCAGTATGCGGCGTACTGCAAGAATGGTGGGTGTAACGTTACGAACGGTCCAGAAGGTGAAGCAAAGGTACGAAGAGACTGGAAACTATCTGAGGAGACCTTGTATTGGCAGACCCATAGACTAGTGCCCGAGAAGACCGTTATATTGTTTCCACTATGTTGAGAAATCGCCACCTTAATGCAGTTGAAGTCCAGCAAACAGTCCAACAGCTTCTTCAGACCCGAACTCAGAAAGACTCCAGTACTGTGGAGGCAGTGTACATGTATGGGCTGGCATATCTGCAGAAGGTCGCAAATAGTTAGTGGCCATAGAAAATGATACTCTGATTGGGGAAAGATATGCCTAAGAGATTCTTAACGAGTATGCATTGCCGTACTTAGCAAATATGGGTGATGGATCGATGCTGATGCATGATAATGCCCGGCCACACACGGCTCAGGTCGTGCAAGAGTATATTCAGGAGGTTGGTATCAGCGTGATGGCTTGGCCATTAAGAAGTCCTAATATCAATCAAATTGAGCACGCCTGGGATGAGCTAGGGAGGCTAGTCAGAAGCCGCAGACCACCACCTACCCTCCGGGTACTGAAATAGGCCCTGATTGAAGAATGGGAGAATATTCCCCAACATCGGCTCCGAAACCTTGTGTTTAGTATGCCAAACCGGTTCGAAGCTGTAGTCAGAGCCCAAGGAGGCAATACCAGAGCGGAAATTCTCGTAATTTTAAGACCGTTCACAGTCTGATCTCAGTCTCAATCTGTCAAAAAATACTTCTAATTTCCCTACATTTTGACAAGTTTTTGACATTTGTTTGTCGCTGAGATGAGACTGCGACTAGATTTTGAACGTTTTAAATTACGAGAATTGGCCTGCAGTTATTAAAAAATAACATGTAAAACAAACTAATATACTTACCACTAAGGTAAAAAGGGCTATTTTTATTGTTTTATCTTTTTTGGAACGAAGTTCCTTATCGTGCGTTGCGAAAGGGGGCTAGACGGAAAAAATTAAGACCAAAAGTTGTAACGACCCTTTTTGCTATAGTTGTAAGCCGTGGGGCGTGCGCGTGTTTCTCTGTCTGTCTTGCTCTCTCTCTTTGAACTTCGTTCCATCCGGGTGTCCCTTGACACCTCTCAAGTTTTTTTTAAGTTATAAATGTTACTAATGTATAGTTTATTAGTTTCAAAGAAAGCTGATACAATTTGCTATAAAACGTTTTTAACGTACCGTAACGTTAAACAAAATTAAATTATAAAAGTGTAGTACTTAGTTTTGCAGGCCAGTGTATATTGGAATTACTTTGACGAAATTTAATAATACATTTTGGTAGCTACCTATGTAACGGAACACCTTTTGTGTTTATGACCGTTTCTACTTCAGTATGCAATTGTTACATTTCAGTACAGTCAAAGCGTTAATCAGTTTCGCTTTGTCAATATATTTCGTAATGTAGGTACTGTTTGAAAATCGGTTTCCATAAATGGGTAACATTATTCAAAATGGATACTTGGATACAACTTGCTTACATCAATTACAAAGAGCAAATAATGGAACATTGAGATTAGATACACAAATCTTAGTAAACGTCTAGAAAATATAGCAATCTATCAAGTTTCTGTTTGAAACTTGGGTGTTAGAGAATTTGCCAAATCTCAAACTACCCGAGTTTACAGAGATAGCAAAATACAACGGTCTTACTTCATCGTTGACACGCTTATCTGTTCTATAAATACTGTATTGCGCCTAAAGTTATGTTGACTGAAGGAACATGGGTATCTTCTTCAGATTCGTATATATTATGAATAAGAAATCCCTGCGTACCCTTTAATCATTGATTATTAAATCAGAGCGAACCGGGGTAGGACAGTAACTATAAATGTCGTATGACGTGATAACAATGCGATAGACGGTTTATGAAACAGCTACGGACTTGATAAATGACCCGTGCTGGTTCGAGGCGGACGCACCAATTTATGCATAGCCGTCATCGGCAGGATTACAATGCTTCATGGTAAAATGACGCCGGGACCTAAAGAGTACCTACATGGGCCTTTGTTAACAAAGAGTTTTACACGAAAGCCGACGAAAAATCAAAGAGTAAAGTGAACAATCTATCTACGTTCAAACCTTTTCTATTTCTAATATTTACAACAACAATAGCGAGTAGTTTCTAAAACTAACTTGCAATAAAGGAAGCTATTATTTCCACATATTTTCCCCGATTTTTATATTTTTTGGTTATGAAGTCGCGAAAGGGGAGAACCTTTTGTAAAAGGGGACCTCGGATGTTCATAACTCTCAGTGGAAGCGTCGAATTAAAAAAAAAAGATCTCAATGGGGCGGGGAAAATGTTGTGCTTCTCCATCAGCGGGGATTTGTGCTAGTTCCGGCGGAGCACCATTATTTTATACAGTTATATTTATCTAAAGGTACATAGGTTGTCTGTAAAGAGTATACTTATGTTCAATTATTATATTCAATGGCTTACGGACCCTGGAGGGCACAGCAAAAATTATAAAATTAATTCTCAAAATAAAACTGGGTAACAAATTAACTATCAACAACATTTTTTGTTTATGTAGGTGCCTACCTAAAATTCTTTGCTTAAACACATAGATTAAAAATATATACGAAAGGTAGGTAATAAAGTTAATATTATGAAAACATTAATACTACTAATCTACTCATTAAAACATGTATTATTTGAGAGAAAATATTACCTCTAAAATAAAAAAGATGTATTCAGTATCAGATCTTCTAATATCCAAGAAAGAGCTTACGCAATAAGCCCAAGGTGTTCAGTTCACTACAGAATTAAAAAGGTTCAGTAAATATTATGACGGGTTGCTTTGAGTGATATTGTATTTCGATATGACGCTGCAGAGCATTGAAAGTGATGTTTAAATAGGCTGCTAATCCCACCAATATTGAAATATCTGCGACAATATTCAACCAGAGAGCTGTGATCCGCTTTTATTAAAACACCGTTTTATATGAGCAACGGTAGGAAAAAATATTGTCTCCAGTTTTTATGACACTGTTAACAATATATCCGACCTAGGTAGCGATTTGGAGAAAGTGTGATTTTATTTTACTTCTGGCAAAATGTTAGAAAAATATGCCATTTACTTTTTTATATTTGCGTAATTAAATTATACTGGCAGTCATAAAATATGCAATTTCGCTTTATCTACACTTAATCTAGAATAAATAGCTCTACTATCGTCTACGTATATTTAACATTGAAATGGATATATGTGTACATATGTATAATCAAAGGGATGTATAATTAGACTGGCAGGCTGGCAAATACTTACGTATTTCGGATGAGTAAATGTAATGTAGTACAAATTCGGAAAATTAATCAATGTATTGAAGAATCCACAATGTGTTTTTAAATTGTTTGTCATCGTAAATGCAAATATTATTAAGACCAAAAGTTGGACCGACACTTTTTGCTATAGTTGTAAGCCGTGCGGCGTGCGCGTGTTTCTCTGTCTGTCTCTCTCTCTCTCTCTTTGAACTTCGTTCCATGCGGGTGTCCCTTGACACCTCTCAAGTTTTCATGCTCTGTAGAAATGCTATGGTTTTCTTTATCCATGATTCATCATTTCAGCCGAAAGACGTCCAGTGCTGGACAAAGGCCTCCCCCAAGTACCTCCACTTCGACCGGTTTTGTGCTTCTCGCGTCCATGATTAACTAGGTTCAAATGTTAGTTAGCTTCAAAGTAACTGTGTATATTTATATGGACTCTAGAGGTTATTCATTTGAGCAAAACTGGTAACTTATAGCAGCTGTGCAGAGCTTATGGTGTGTAAAACAATGTGAAACGTTATCTGGTGCTATTGTGATAAGTCCTCTTCAAAATGTTATTGTAAGTTAAAGCAATGTTTTGGAAGTGTTATCTAGTGTGGTTTATTTCGGGGGTAGCAACAGCGTTCAGTTAGTTCTCATGTTGTTATTACCACTGTAATTCTATTTTGGATCGATTGCTATATCGGTTGAATTGTCTTTTGTTAGTTCTGAATCTAATCATGTTACTTTTTTGTTTGTCAATATGTGAGTTAAAAAATATAAGCGGAAGACCGTAAGTACATACCACTCAAAATGAATTAATTTAACTCACATATTGTTTTATAAACAATATGTGAGTGGAGAAATGGAAAACTAAGCGGGCCGGTCATAAAAGATTTAGGTATGCCTAATTACTGAATAATTATAAATATCTGGCGCATTGGCGATTGTGGTTATATACATTATCTAGGTATCAATTAACTACCCAAGTATTCTCTTCAAGTAACTTCTAGTTGACGTGATTTTTCCTGAGTTCTTGCAAATATTTTTCCTTACGCAAATGCGTGCGAACACCGATAATGCTAATTTATAGAAGGTACTCGTATATACTTAAGCCTTTTAGTGGGTCTTTGTAATTGCTGCAATCTGCGGCATCGTAGAATATTAGGTGAATGCATAATTTTTCCGTAAAGACGGGAATGATTCCTTTTATGTTCGTCCTAACAAGTATTAATGGTCTCGGCCGCACTACCTTTGCAGAGATTCTGTCATTTGCGAGCAATTACCGTCGCCCTCGTTTAGTAAATTGTGTTAGATATGATTAATAACGTTTTTGTTAAGAATCCACTTAGTTTTTTCTTTGCAAGGGTAGGTACTTAGGGTGGTGATGGCGTCTTACAATTTGACTAGAAGCAACGACTATCTGGTATGTCTAGATGACTAGTAGCCAAACAGTTTCTTCGTAGTAGGCTCGTTTACCTATTACCGTAAAACGGGGTGAATAGGGATGCAGGGGTGAATCGGGACGAAACTTCAAAATGGATTTTAACGTTGAAATAATACTTATATTTTGTTGCCAGAAAATACTCTAATGTGTTTACTGTTTTTAAATTAAAGATTAAGTGTCCTTGTTAGTAACAAACTATATTATTTTAAAGTACAAATCCATTTTAAAGTTTCGTCCCGATTTACCCCTGCATCCCTAATCACCCCGTTTTACCGGTAGGTACCTAACATTATGCGCCTGTATCACCCCACTGCTGGGCAAAGGCCGTTCCCCCATAACATCCAGCTCGTACGATCCAAGGCTAATGTGGATCACTGGTCGTTTGTTTTCTCTAGCTCCTCCCGCCATCTTCTTTTCATCTTTTTATACATTATGTTATAGGTATTTAATTCCCTAGTAATGTTTTGTCCGGGAACAGAGATGTAGCGATGCATAACTTTGTTATTGTGACGACGTGTTCTAGCTTCTTACATTTCAGAATATGTACTTAATTCATTCATGGTGTTATTCGCTGTTGCTTTTAAAAATATACCGACCAGAAGACAAAAAAACGATACCTAAATACCTATGTAAAATTTCAGTAAGTTAATGTATTTTTATTACTAGCTGCGCCCCGCGGTTTCACCCGCATAAGTTTCGATCCCATGGGAATATCGGGATAAAAATATCCTATGTGTTAATCCTGGCTATTTAATGACAATCCGTTCAGTAGTTTTGGCTTGAAAGACTAACAAGCATCAATCCACCCATACAAACTTTCACGTATATAATAATTATAATATTAGTAGGAATAGGATTTATTCGGCAACAGAGGTGTGGAGAGTTGTGGTGTTGTAGTACCTCTTTTTTTTATGTTGACCGGTCCAAGCTTCTCACATTTCAGTATAGGTAGGTACCTAATTCATTCATGGTGTTCTTTGCTGTGGCTTTTAAAAATATACTGACTAGCGCCAAGAATATAAAAATTCAGAAATTTATTTTATTAAATTTATTATTCCAGAAATACATTTCCTCAAAATTCTAAAAAAAACGCCATTATTTTCTTGTAAACCTACCCACGCACAATTGTGTTTGCTTCAAGTCAAGTCAGGGAAATTATTTGCTAACAAAATTACTGTCAACTAAAATACACCGTATATTAAGATTACAACTGTCATTCCTGGACAGTTGTACGAAATGGCTATAACATGACAAATTGACGGAGGTGTCAATTTGCTTAAGAATTAATGCCCCTGACCGTACCTACTGATAATTTATTTAATCTTTACGCACAAGTAAAAATATCTGTACAAAGGACTTAATGCGTTGTTTAGGATTTTTCCTAAATTTTCTTCAAAGTTTACGCTTGCATTTTCTATGTTAGATGGTTTGTGGCTCTACTTTTAAGTAGATATTATATAAATAACCTCAAGAGGTTTCATCATGCTTGATGCATATTATCATGCTATGAAACTACTCTGTTTCTTCCTTCACTGCCTGTTTTAAATGATAAATATGGCAGTACCCTCTTTTAAAAGCACGTTTTTGAGCTAGACAGACACTAAAGCATTCTTGGTTTATTTAAACAGGCATTTAGTACCTTTCAGGTAAGTAAAATAAAACCCTTATGGCCCTTATGCTGATTGGTATAGTGGTCGCAGAGTGTGAGGTTCCAGGTTCGATTTCCAGGTCGGGCAAAATGTTATTCTATCAGGACTTTGTCAGTAACAGCCCGATGACAATAGGCTGGCTCCCTATTACATGGGACTCTAACATAACATATGTTATTCATGATTATAGGTACCTACTTGCTTCTTCATATCTTCTTAAATTAAAAAAAAAACAAGTCTAAAAATAGTCACAAGTCAGAGGAA
Source organism: Apamea sordens (assembly GCA_945859715.1). NCBI lineage: Eukaryota > Metazoa > Arthropoda > Insecta > Lepidoptera > Noctuidae > Apamea > Apamea sordens. The sequence continues at coordinate 12,211,439 of OX243996.1, read as the reverse complement.
ATATAACAATTCTTTCTTCCGAGCGACAGACATCCGAACCCAATTAGTAGTGGAGTATCCCAGTAATCCAGCTAAAAATAAACAAAATACTATCAACATAATGTACCTAACAAAACGCTAGCTTTTTTTGTTTCTTAATTACACTAAACATACACACTGAAACACTAAACATACATACACACTATACATACTGTCAGTACCTATATCGTTCTTCAAAATAAATAAAAAAAGTGACCTGCGATCTAATGTATATAATTGATAAGTAGATTTAAAGCTAATAATATTCGTCTAATATACATGGTCATACAGATGCAGGAGTCCAAGCCACGACCCCAGATTCAAATTCAGGCAGTCACTGCTCTTCGAGGCTTAAGAGCTATTTATTGTAGACTTACCGTTGAGTTCAAGCTTTATGTAACGACGAGTTATTAGGTCGAAAAAGATGGCTCATATTACTTAGTTATAGTCTTAGTATAAGTACCTGGCTACATTGTATATAGACTGACCTATTTTCTTGAAATATGGTAAGATTTAAAAGTTCTATACTAACCTACTTTTTAAATCTTGGTCCATACTCTTCATACAATATGAAATAACATCCATAGAATCACCAGGTACTACAATCTGGACTCTTTCTAAATGGAAAATATCTTTTGTAATATTTGCATACTCGACTAAAGGATTCGATTTTCGGCGCCAGCTCCAATGTGCAATATAAAGGTCAGCTTCGAAATACGATTTTTCTTCACTAGGGAGTTTCGCTTTACCCAACTTTGGTACCACAAGCTTCTAGCAAAATGGTAAATGAAAAATAATAAAAGCAGAGCTCACGCCATCTTCGCGAGCCAGCCGCGGCGACCGGCGAGTTTCGTCAGAAAGCCGAGCTCACTCTCCGCTACCATCTTATTAACGATAATGTTGACTTGCTCGCTTTGTGCTACTCGGTTTACGCAAACTTGGGCTCATGTTTCAGTGGTTTATCTTCATGATGTGATGTAACGTCGTTCAATTTTCCAACTGATTAATTGTTGTTTAACTTTGCGTTCAACTTGGTTTACTCAATGCGGCTTACAACGCATATCTAGGTACCTATTAAAAAGTTTTGTGAGGCTTGCTATCGACTTGTGTTGATAATACAACTTAACACATTCTTGTTGAATTATACTCGTACCTATCACAATTTGTTGTATTTTGATGGTAATTGTTCTTGTATTTATAACATTGCATGCTATATTCTGTTACAAATTATTTTTCCACTGTATAGTGTTAAAATATAAAAATAAATGAAATGTTATGTCACAATATTTATGTTTGGGTCGTTACAGAAAAGCACAACAGGGAGGAAGTTATTATTTTAATGGTGGACTGGGAAGTTTTAAAAATGTTGTAGTTGCTTTCATCGTTAATGTGATGGGCACGAAAACTATTTTTTTTCTGATAGAAGCCGAGGGAAACATAATGCGTTGCTTCATAAATTATACCAGATAAAAGAAGACATTTTTACCTTGCATTTTGTAATGTACCTACAGTTGCAAAACTTGAGAAGCGTTATTTAACAACTCGCTGTAATGAGGGAAAGCTATGTAAGTAGAAAGGAGAAAAATAAATGACTGACGCTAGCAACGTTGCAACGTTCAATGCATGACTACTAGAGAGCTTGTGTCTTGTATGAGTTTAGTAGCCTAGCGATATAATGAGCAGAAAATCTATAATATTACGTATATACCTATACGTAATATTATGGATTTTCTGCTCATTCACCTAGACATGTTAAAGATTAATTAGTAAACGTTTCTGTAGGTAATACATTAGTCGGATTAAGGTGATTAATAATGTTCGATGTTAAAAGTTAATTAATAGTTGATAAATGGCAATACAGTCGCGAGTCAGTCAAATAACTTATTAATTTGGCATATTATATACAGCGGCAAATAATTGGATTAATCAAAATGTCACCGCTCGTCATGTTGTCATCTGGAACCTTGAGTTGTGAAATGGGAGCTTCAAATTGTGTAACGCTAGTCTGACTTGATACATCGGTATTCTTCGGTATAGTATAACAGAGCTTGTTCTAAAAATGAACGTTCACTATGAAAGTATTTTCCTGACCCTGATCAGACAAACAGGACATTGTCGGCCCAGACGGGTCGATCATGTGGCGAAAATTGGCCGAATAGTTCGGAGGCGCAAACAGAAAGCAATAATATGAAACAAGGACCAATTTGGGTCCTTCCAAGGATTGTACCTAATAAGGTACTGGTGAGTCAGGTGACTTTATTATGGTTAATTATGAAGTGAAGTCAAAGCCAAAGCCAAAACTTTATTAGAAAAAGATGTTGTAAATAAAATACTTAAAGAGATCATGTTTTTTTTTATTGCTCAATGGGTCCGCTCTTTATCTCGATCACGCCTGATGGAAAGCGATGGATGAGGTCTATGATAGAACGAGCGTGCCAGAAGATATCTGTACACTCTTGTTCTATGTTGATTTATGTTTTGCCGTTAACGGTGTACAAATATGAATTATGTATGAACGTACCTACTATTACACACACAGGTATAAAATAAAGTTAACTCTGTATTTCGTAGTCAATCGTAGATACAATCAAAAAGCGTAGCACTCAAAAGGCATCAATATCCGTTTTCCTTCAGTTGACTTTTACAACGTACACTGTGATAAGAAACTGTTACACAGTTCGTATTTTTTCCTTCCAAGATCATCACAGAAATAAACATTTTTATTGACATTACACGGCGTAACAGATATCAGAGCGGCGTCAAATATCGTCGACCGCGATACAATAAACGGACCAATATTGCTCTGCGACAGAACGGAGCAGATAAATCCTTGTAAACAAAATTGTGACTGTCATCGATATCGTACTTTATGATTGGAAAGCTGAAAGCAATATGAAATTCAAGTCGTACAAAATTGACCGCATACCCTTTTCAATGTCGTATACTTATGTAATCCTAAAACACACCCTAAATCCTTTCAAGCCGTTGGACAATGACTTTGACGGCGCGCTATTATTATATTTTATTTTCCCCACGACTCCTTATTATTTTTATACTTTTCTTTATACGAGGATATCGGCAATAAAAACGAAATGTTTGTTGCTTGATTGAACCGCCGTGTGACGTGTTTTTTATTTCATGTCTACTTGGCTGGAGACGGCGATCGTATCTTGATTGCAACCTATCAAAAGTGAAATCAAATAGATCGCTTAAAGTAGTACCTATATTATAAAAACTTTTTGGCTTCTTCGTCCTTTGGTTTGTCAATTTTGGTTTACTTTTCTGAATATACTCTAAGTTTAGCATTAACAGTTGACATTAATTTGAGTAGGTACATATATTGATACTTACTTATCCTATCGCGTCTACTTACTTCGATCGACCATCGGCACTATAACTATACCTGCCTACGTAAGTGGTGCATACTATGTGACCGTTGTGTAGTTCACTTCCACGTCGCCGCGGACATATTAAGTCATCGATCCTGCTTCATGTTCTGAAGTGCCATTTACTGTTATCTAAATCAAATTAAGCGTGAAATGGGAATAAGTTTTTTGTTCTTATAAATTGGAGTATAATAATCGGTACAATTCAAAACAAACATTACAACACATACATGCAGCGTCTAAATCACACCCGATTCAAACGATTGATTCTGAAAAACATGGTAACTATGTGGGTATGATAGCGAGATATTATGGGTGTCAAACTTAAATCCTTTAAAAATAATATTATGTAGATAGCTCGACCGGCATCCGCAGTTTCACAACACCAATTTACAAGGATGGTCCGATAAGTAGGTACGATAAATTGATGGCTTATTTTATAATAATAAAGCGCGCAGTGTTGGTGAAATAAGCGCGGTTTATGGCTAATATAGCACAGAGTGTTCGCAGCGAGGAACTTTGTTGCATTTTGCATAAAATCGATATACCATCATAGGGTGGTCGTAACCTTTGAATTGTTCATATCATTGTAATACTTTACTTTCAATGTAAACGGCTTATCACATTACTTATATCTTTTACTCGCCTGTTTTAATCTAAGAATCCTATGTTCCAGTTGCAAATCTTATCGAAATTGGTTCAGAGCTTACCTCTGAAAACGTTCCAGAAAGACACACTCACAGCGTTTTGTAATTTACACAATAAATAAACATAGCTGCCAAAATATCTTTTAAAAGTTTACAGTGTATTATCTGACGAGAGTTAATGACGGATGACTGACAGGATAGTTCGTCGGCTGCATTTAAACACCAGTGAAAAGACGTGTCAAAAAGCCGACGTGTGTTCACGCAAACGAGTCGAGTCCATCCGTACGTCAGCCGACCGAGTTTTGAATAGATGGTGCTTCCACGAATTTTAAAACCGGCAAAGCTATATTCACGCTCGTCAGTTACTCGCGACTCTTGGCTGTAAGTGCATTAAAGTGTCTGTGCCGGCCGCGGGGTGCCTAGTTGCCCAGGTACTGCTTCCGCGTCCATTATTTTATGCAAAATAAGCCCGAGTGGGAGAACTGTAATAATTCTGTAAACAATAGAGCTTTGTTGCTCGTCTACGTTAACGTTTCGCAGTGTCGTGGTGATAACTTTGTACTGTTTCCGTATGTGTGGAGAGCTGATTAACTCCCAAAACTCTTTAACTTTTTGAACCCATACATATTAACAGTTTGATATAGGTATAGGTTGTGCAAGATAACTAAGTGTAAACCACTACAATCATGAACAGCGCAGGTTAAAAATATACACAGTGCATAAATCTCATTTACAACTTTAACCCAGTTATGAATAATAATTCATTAAGCACACAGTTCATTTATTTTCTTTCTGTTACATTTCAGAAAGTCCCTCTCAGTCTGGAGTAATTTCAGTGACAAATTATACTCAAAGGATTTAAGAAATTTCATTTATTTTGTAACTTTACATAAACAGCTAACTGCAACGGTTACTATACAAAGTTTTCAACGCAGCAATAGACCATTTCCAAGATATGTAGATCTTATATTACATAGCTATTTATTTTCATAGTTATTTAGTCTACTTGTATAAATAAAATGTCATTTTGTCTATAATTTTCTATAATAATCCTGGAAATGGTACAAACAATAACCAATGTTCTATATAAGGAGGTATCTTAATACATATGTATGTAACGCAAGCCTCGAAGTAGGTACGTTGAAATATTACATAGCTATTTATTTATATTACAAAGCACGCCATATTGTCTTTATTGCAGAAGTGATGAGTTTATTTACAAAACGTATTAGGTTTACGATGGTAAGGAACAAGTAACATAACGATATATTCATTTGATATTGCACATAAATTATTATATTTATATTTAATGTATAAAGCTTTGATTAAAGGAACAAATTATTTACGTACTATAATAGAAACTTCTTGTTGAGACTCATCTTCTCAGTATTGAAAATGTAGTAAAGAAAAAAATACAGAATATGTACAGTCACGAACAAAAGTATGTATACAGTCGACTTTATTCAAAAGCGATTTACTTCTTTATTTTTTAAAGGAAATTTATGTTGTTACAAACATAGCATTTTCGAACCCATAGGTTTATGTAATGTGTCGTATTTCAACGTTGCAATCGTTATTTCACGAAAAAATCGCAATTAAAAGTTGCCAAGTGTTGACATATTGGTGCTCGTGACTGTACCTAGATCAAGATATCGGCAGTAGTGATAATCTCTAAAGTATCTTTGAATTGCGGTATCGAGTTGTAAATCTGCAATGATTTAGAATCTTAAAAATATCATTAATAGCACTATGTGACCTAATCCCGTACTTTTCTGTGACTTATATAGTCCATTTTTCTGTGACTTATATAGTCCATTTTTCTGTGACTTATATAGTCCATTTTTAAACAGAAAAGCGCGACTTAAGTGCGGGTTTAGGTCACACGAGCTATAAAATAGTATACGATATGTGTGACTTAATTAGTCTATCAATGCAGTAATGGACTACTTCAAGTCACACGTATCGTAATGTACTATTTCGAATTGTGAGTGATTACTTAAGAAATCGAACTGAACTTTACAGAATAACACCGAAGGCAGGGCAATCAATAACGTAATTACAATACATAATTAAAACTTAAGCTCTACCATACACTTTACTAGCAACTTAAAAACCATCTTAAAATGTAGGTGAATACGATAGTCAAAACAAAGTGACCAAATTGAATTTTAAAAAACACAGTCTGATACTTGAGCTTATTCCGCTTACAACTTTGTAAGAATGAGACAAAATAAAATACGAAGTAAAGAATTGATTTTCTTTGTCATGCTACAATGTGGCAAGATAGTAGAATACAACAGAGGACCAACTTGAATTCTCTTTCTTCATTCTATTTACTTTTTACAACGAGGGAAATATATGTGGTCATAACGGCCGTTTAACTAGCGGGTGAGTAATTGTAACGAGTGTTAATGGTGAGATAGTATCTTAATGCTAATAAGTACGTGTCACGGACAATGTGGCGTGTACGTTGTTACTGTAGGTACATCGTGGAAACGTGTGCTGCACTAAGTACTTAAGCCGTTTTTAAATCCACACACGGTGAAATGAATTAAAGTTTGAGGATACTGTTATCGATTTTGTAAACAATGCTTAGTTTTTTGTACAATGGGGATATATTACACTTAAAATCAAATAATCCGAATATCATTCCAAATAGGGAAGGAGTAATGATGGGACATTAGATCAGGGAGTGTTAATATTTTATTGTAGTATATAATATAACAGTAAGGTAGATCCTTAAAAACTAAACACAATATTGTTATGTGATTACTTGATTAGATATGGCACATTAACCGTACAATCCTATCAGTCTTTCAATTATATCGAAAAATATTTACAATTTCTATTAGATAGATACTACGTCTCCATAAAAATATGCTTACAGTGAAAATAAATGAATTTTATGTTAAATAAATTGATATTTTCGATGTGTTAAACAATATTTATTGATGATGTAATTGCAATGAAATTATTTGATATAGTTACGACTGAGACAGCACCTATCCTATTGTTTATCACTGCTATTTATCGTATCTCTTTTAGCACAAATGTCTTATTGGCACTATGATATGATGTGGACATCAATGATGGCCGTATGTCAGCTGGCAATGATCAAACCTCCGATGATGATGAATAAAACGCCCTGGCTGATGGTGGAACGGGAAGACTGGGTCGACTCGTAATCTAAACGGTCAAAGGAAACATACCATTAAACCCAATAAATTGCAATAGTGCTAAAGTTAAAAGTATAGTAGTACTCGTAGTTGAAATGAGCATTTTTATGACGCTAATTGCATAGCGAAGTTATTTTCAGTCAGCATATTAAACGAGGTCTCTATAGTAAAATGTTTTACCAATTTGCATCTTTCTATCGTGCCAATTATATCTCGTAGGCAACTTTATCAAGATAGAGCGGTAGTTTGGAACACTAAAAGGCTTTTAAACTACTCAATAATGTAAGTAGGTAGGTATTACACTCACCGACATCTTTCCACTCTTCCACTTCGTAGTCTCCTATGACTCTGTTCTCGGCGGAGCTGTCCCGCCACCGGTTTTTATGTTTACCTGACAGAAACAAGGTACATGTGATAGAAATGTCCCATGAGCAAAAAACGATGCGGAAAATGATTGCGTCATAAAATTTTCTTACATGCTGCTAAGGGGCTATGAAAGTAGGCTTTCAAGTGTGAACGAAACATACGACGCCATAAAGAGTATAAAAGAAAACCCAAATCTATAACAATAAGAAGGTATATTGGAAGTCAAAGCGCAAACAAAATCGCTTTTCCCACAATAATATTACTAACGACGCAATTGTACGGAAGCATTGGGCTGTGGCGCAAAACCGATAAATACAAATTCGCCATCGACCCTTCCGTAAGGTATTCGTGAGTCTGCGATGAATGTATAACCGTGGCACGCCGTGGCTTGCACTCAACTTTTCGCTATTGATGACCCTTATCGGGTTACAGGTGCCAAAACTGATAATTTCAGTTTCCGGTCACCCAACACGACAGTTGTACCCATGGATACTTTTTAGACTAACTTTATAATTGATTAATTCTGAATTCTTGAATGGTTTTATTAGAAACGAATTAATTATTCAAATGAAAATAATAGCTTTCTAGGAAAAATAATGAAAAATGAGAAAAAATCCAAAGAAATTACCTTTTTTCCTTTGAGGATATGTGGGGACGTTATTGTCCGTGGTACTTGTAGTTGAAGGCGCAGGAATTTCTGCGAAAATGTCTTAATTAATTACTTCGAAGAAAATATAAATTCCTTGAAATATTGAATAATTTTTACTTCAAATGAATCAAAATTCGATATATGTTGGATAACATAGTATGACTAGGAATAATCTTGAGTACCGTCAAGCCGGATGAGCCCATCCGTCTCGCCGAGGGAGTTCTTCGCGACGCAGCGGTAAGATGAAAAATCTCTTGACGACACTCTCCGTATAGTCAATTTCATTTTCCGACTGTAACTGTCGTCGCTCAGTGAAGTGATGTATTTATTTCCTGTAGATAAACGAAGTCATTAGTAATTCGATTAATTCGCTCATTCCGGAAAGCCGTCAGGCTAACTTATCAATTACGCAGTGAATCAATTACGTCTTAGTAAATTCATATTTTAATCTTGTTTCGGTGTAAGTACCTATAATTTATTTTATGATTGTGAACCGTGCTGTTTTAGTGGACGAAAAGTTTTTCAGGGGTGTAACAACTTTTGTTATTTGAGTTTTAGAAACTAAAGAATAAAAATATTGTCGCTTTAATAGAAAATTTATTTCTAACGCCCGATGGTCTTAAAAATTGGTATTTTCTTTTTTAAGATTAGAATTTATATGCCTCGGATTCTAGCGTCTTAATAGAAGACGAATCATTATTAATTTTAATAGAAACTTAACAACGCTGGCCTTTCTATAATATAACCGTTGGTATTCTTGTATCATCGTAACTTAGCTTCTAATTTCGTCTGGTGTTTGGATCCGTATTCAGGTTCCAAGGGCGCCAGGGACTTAATTAACTTGCGCCACGGCTAGTTTGCCAGTATACACGGCGGCCATTTTTCAACGCCAGACTTTATTGTACTCGTAACCAATAGAATGAAAACATTTTCATTTTTTGTCATGTGTAATCTGTCGTATTGTACCAACTCGATTTTTTTGAAAACTGATTGTTTGTTGGTCTTATATATTACCGGTCATTCACACAGCTTCGCTGTACGGTTTTGCAGTATAAAGACTGGGTTTACATGGCAGTATTCATACAGTACTTGATTCTAATGGTACCGTATGGATAATAATGGGGTTATACAAACAAACTTTTAAGTTATAAATTTCAAATTAATTTTAGTAATATTAAAATAATATTGTGTGATATCCGTAATAAGGATTATTTTGAGGTTTAGTTTCAATCTTCTTTTCATAATGAAAATGAATATTTAAGCTATAACCGCAATAAGTCCTAATAAATACGATTTGTTAACTTTGACGTTTGAGATACCTATGCAACTAAAGTTAAAACGAACGCACTGGCATTAAACATAACCTACTGAGTAATTTAATTATATTGTGACAAGGAGTTCACACTTTTTTATTTTCGTGGGTAGATTTGCTATTTGTGATTTCTTAGATTACCCACACACATTAGCAGCTAAAGCACAATATTATTATATTACTAAGATACAATATTTTAAGTCTTTAATAAATTGTTCTCTAAGAGATAATAAACTGTTTTGACTAGAAGTTTATTTATTTTTTTAGTTTATAAAATTATAACGAATAAATATTTAGAAATCACATAGAAAACATTTTTATTTTAACCCCGTATTACAATAGCAATATAATAATGAAAATAAAATAATTATTACATTATTATTCTTGTTTATTAATCTATAAAAAACGAATAACAAAATAACCGATTGGATTATTGAACGCATAGGTCTGGGTTCCAGTCTCGAGCTGGGATTTTTTTTTCTTTTCTCTCTTCTCTCTAATATTTTTATTGTTGAAAAAGAAAAAAAAATCTTTTCTTTTTTTTTCTCGAGACTCGAGACTGGAACCCAGACCTATGTGTTCAATAATCCAATACGTAAGACTACCAGCTATCGGTACTTGATGAAATGATTTCAATTTTAGCAATGGTATGAACCAACCAAGTTCATACGTAATTACATACGTAGCCTGTGTGCAAAAGTGACGGAATGTTTTTTGTTTCGTTCGACGCCAGGCAGTGTGCGAATTATGAGGTGATCGTTCTGTGTTGTATTGTTGATACATCACTTTACGCACACAGACGTAGGTACGGCCTTTACCGCGCGTTCACAGCAATACTGTCCTTAAGGTGGTACTGGATGAATGACCCCCTACTGTACCTACCTGATATGATCATGTCCCCGCGGTCAGTGGTCCAGTAGTTTATGGACGAGGGGTACGCCTCCGTATGGCACTCCAGCGTCACGTCCTGCCCGATGTATGCAGCTTCCAGCTGGTTGGGGATGGACAGCATTGGCGGAACTGTATTGTGAAGATATAATTTTATTGAAGAAGATCATAGACAGGTCACAGCTGCACTGGATTCCAATTTATGCATAGGTACAGAAATACAGAGCAAGTTCATAATATATGTAGGTATTAATGCATCATCAGCCTGATTAATTTTAACATTTTTTTACGTGGGACTTAAACTTATCTGTCGAAATGTGGGTGTGTATCTGTAATATATAGGTAGCTACTCCTGCCTATCCTTTCAGGGATTACAGTGAAGTTATTTGTTATTTTTGTAGCCCCTCTTATTTATCGAGTGTAAAATTCTGAAATTGCCTAATACCGATTCGCAGTCCAACTTTCTCATCCAATACCGTTTATGCCGAAACCTACTTAATAATACAAATGCGATTGAAAATGGAAGGACTCAATGGATTTTAAAGCAATTTTTAGAATATTTAGAGCGTTCTTTAAGAAAGATTTTCTGTATAAATTATTAAGTAAATGACAAAAGGGATCGGTGCTGTAAAGGCTAACGTGGAGAGTTGCGCGGGTCCTTGGTAATATTTAATTTGCATCTTGAAGTTATGTTGAAAATGTTTACGACATTTTTATGACGAGAATGCCAAAAAATTGAAAGCATACGGGCATTTTAAGTATTACCTCACCTATAAGTATGTAGATAATAATATGCTAACAGGACTAGTACACTCGAGAGCAATGAATCCGGGTCACTTAAAGAATGTTAAAAATCTCGGAAACTAAAAATGATAGGTTAATGCAATAAATTGTATTTAATAGACAATGTAATACTCCTTAAATGAAAGTAAAAAAAATATGAGTCACCATACATTTTATTAACACAAAATTACATAAAGAAAAAAACTGCTGATCTCTCCTTAAAACAAAAATAGGAAACATGAAATTTTTGAACTTTATTACGATTTTCTTGAATTTTAATACTTCGTATTGCCTCCTCGTGCTTCCATTACTGCGTTTACGCGGTTTGGCATGCTGTACACCAAGTTCCTTATACGATTTTGGGGAATATTCTCCCATTCCTCTGTGAGAGCAATTTTGAGCTCACGAAGCGTGATTGGGGGAGGGTTTCGTTGTTTTACGCATCTGCCTAGCTCGTCCCAAGCATGCTCGATCGGGTTGATATCCGGGCTGCGCGCTGGCCACTCCATACGAGTAATGTTCATCTCTTGAAGGTAGTCATTCACAATCCTACCTGTATGAGGTCGGGCATTGTCATGCATAAATATAGCATCCTCACCTAAATTGACCATAAATGGACCAACGTGATCATTGAAGATTTCTTCCACATATCTTACGCTGGTTAAAGAGCCGTTTTCTATGATCACCAGCTCTGTGCGACTTTCAGAAGAAATTCCGGCCCACACAAGTACAGACCCACCACCGTAGGCTACTTTTTCTTCGATGCATGCTTGCTTGAATCTTTCCCCTGGTCTTCGATACACTCTGTGTCTTCCATCGTGCTTGTAGAGCATAAATTTTGATTCGTCGGAGAACATAACTTTTGACCAATCTTCAATACTCCAATTTACGTGGCTCTGGGCATACCTTAGTCTTGAAATACGATGCCCACGCTCCAGTTTAGGGCCGTTTGCAGGTCTAAGGGGTTTTAAGTTAGATTCAGCAAGCCGACGTCTTACTGTCCATGCACTTGGGTTACTTCCTCCGAGGCGTCAAAACTGATTTGTGAGTTCAGTTCCTGTGAGAAAGCGATTTCGAAGCATGGTGTTCACCAAGTATCGGTCTTCTCGTGCTGTGGTACACCTGGTTCTGCCCGTTCCTGGTCTGCGTAGGTTAGAACCAGTTTCTTCGTAACGTCGGAGAACTCTTTGTACTGTTGACAGCGACACACCGACAGTCCTGGCTGTATCGCGCTGACTCCGGCCGGTTTCCAGCATTGTAAGTATTCTGGTGCATTCTTCAGGCGTAAGCGACATAATTTCAGCTTGAATAATGAATATAGAGCACTATCAACATGGTTTATGTACCCACATAAATGACAGATTACAAACAAAAGCAAAACCAAATGCTGTAATTTCGTAGTTCCATCTTCGAAAGTGGCCCTTTTTCAAATTTGATTTTTTTATGATATAACTTTACAATAACTAAGAAGTTTTAATACCTTCATTTAAGGAGTATTACATTGTCTATTAAATACAATTTATTGCATTAACCTAGCATTTTTAGTTTCCGAGATTTTTAGGATTCTTCAAGTGACCCGGATTCATTGCTCTCGAGTGTATTAAGGTACTCTTGTAGCAAACAAGGTCCTTATATAGACAAATTGAACCAAAAATGTGTCGATTAGAAATACTTTTTCCTTTTTGAAGTCGGTAGAAAGGAAGCGTACATACGACCAAAGTCCAACGTTATTTTATGTTTTCATTTAAGGCTTGTAACTTAATTGACCACGAGCTCAAGTAATGGAAGACGTAGTCAATGTTTTCGTGAAAGGTTATTGAAATCTTTTCTCTTATACCTATTTAAATTGTTCTCAAACAACAACAAACATAAACATTATCTGCATCTACATTTTTAGATTTAAATTTTTTAAAGAGTTTGCAAACCTGAGTTTTTCGTGTCATGTTACACTGATTGCGTAGTCGCTACGCCTCGCTCTACGGCGTAGCAGTAACTCGTAGCACAAATTATTTCCAAAAAAAATATTGAAACTTGTTTAAAATGCGTAGAGAATAGAATTTCTAGTGGAAATTAGTTATGTTTTTATTGTGTAAAAATTATATTCTTTATAGATTCGATTTTAGGTGTAAATTCATTCAATTAATGTTGAGAAGAGTATTGCTTTTAGTTACTTTATAAGTAAATTCTAACAATAGCGGAAAACTACGTACCACGCACGCACAGGTACGTAGTTAACGCACGCACAGCTAAGAATGAAAAATGTTCCTATTCACAAAAACTTTATCTTTATACTTGTTACATAAATAACACAACATATACAGAATACATATCACATACCTGAGCGGAGGAATGGTGCCCTACACACCTTGTATACATATTTACGTCTTTGGTGCATGTATTATATTATCTGCGAAGAGTTATGAATGAATAAAAGCAGGCAGCAACGCGCCTAAAGAATAACACTGTCATAAAGATTTGTCTTCGCTACTACCTAAATGTAATGAAAACTGACAGTGAATTCATAAGGAAGGCTCGTTGGGTAATCGAGTGAAAGTTACGTGAGCGTTCCACGTCTCTCGTAAGAAATGGAGAGGACTGCGAACGCGCTCAGATACGGAATGTGAATTAGGGGAAAGAAAAGCATTTCATTGGGTTCGGTGGCGAGGTGGCGAGGACGACGGGGGAACAGATAGTATCGCCATTATCGCGTCCGTACCGTATTCACGTCAGCATAATGCTCTAATTGGGTGCAATTACGGCCGATCCGGCGGAAGGCGCCGCCGTCAGGTAGAGACGCTCGTGTCCTCGTAAATACTCGTTAACGACACCCACCCCCAAGAAAAATAATATTTCTCGACGCTGACTCCCGACTAAGAAAACGACTGCGTCGAAATGCTCACGTACTTACGAACGGATGAATTTGAGGCTAAGTTAACGGGCCAGGACAAATGAGCGGACATATTCCCCCGACTAGATTATGATATCCGAATGTTATCGGGTGTATGTATTAATTCGAACCGGTTATTGCCTCAGATTACTAATATAAACAACGTGTAATCGACCCGATAGCAATATGTACGTTCGTGTATATTCGTTTTATTTTGCGGCAGCCGTAGTTATGTCACTGTATTGTAAATTAAATATTTTTGCTACAAATATTCTCTGCAATTTTATTCTAAATATTTTGACATTGTAATGTAGGTAACAGCCCGAAATACAAATTCTGTTTAGTGCATGAATATAAATGGTGTTGATATGCTAACATGTATTGCTGGTACACTTTTTTCTATTTGATCATAATCAACATGATATACAAGGTTTGTTTAACAATTTGTGCGTAACACTATGAGCTCTGCAAAAGCGCTTGTTGAAAACAGTATTTTTCTTATAGGCAAAGCCAGTGTAGGTATATAAAATGAAGCCACTGATATTTCACTACAGTATGACTTACTAAGTTAATTACAATTTCTACTGCTAGGTATACATTAATAGATAGCAATTGAATAAGGTTTGAAGTTCCGAACTTTTGAAGTCTAATTAACCTATCAGGTTCAATATTATGAGTTTCATCCCAAAACAATATCGTGGAAAACTTATACAATCTTCTATATCTACATCTATACACTAATAATAAAGCTGAAGAGTTTGCTTTTTTATTTTTATTGTTTGTTTGAACGCGATAATTTCTGGAACTACCAGTCGGATTTGAAAGATTCTTTTAGCATTTGACAGCTCAATTCTTTAGACAGGCTAATTAAGAACACCCTAGGACTCTTTAAGGAGCTGAGCAAAAACAAAAAAAGTCAGAAAGAACGCTGAGCGAAGACGAAGTAATAGCGTGGGTAGGCGACGCG
Organism: Apamea sordens; assembly: GCA_945859715.1. NCBI lineage: Eukaryota > Metazoa > Arthropoda > Insecta > Lepidoptera > Noctuidae > Apamea > Apamea sordens. The sequence goes on along the minus strand of OX243996.1, from coordinate 12,196,360 downwards.
ACGTGGTTGGTCGGGGGCACAAGAAATTTCCCGCGGATGAAGAACGGAGTCGCAGGCAGAAGCTAGTTTAGAATAATTGGGGAAATAAAAAAAACTGCCAACAAAGTATGAGTGTTAACAATAATGTTTAAATAAACAATAACAATAAGCAAATGTGAACATATATCAAATGTGATGAACCGGCTACGAATGGATGAATGAACATACGAACGCAATGATTTGGGAATGCGATGGGTAGCCGTTAATTATCACGCAGCAGCTACCATACCATATTGTGGTAACATCCATTGCCAAAAATATGTCACAAATGACAACCAATGATTTGCCTACATTGACGGATTGCTTCAAAGCACTGACTATAGGGTCGTAGAACCAACTCGCTTACAAACAAACAAACAAGTAATATACTCTTAGTTATATCCATTAATAATCAGGATCAAAGAAAAAATACCTGTGATTTTATTTGATTAATAGCATGGATACTCCCACATATTTGTGAAACTAAAACGTTCCACGTCGTTCACTAAACTAGATCACAGAATCGCAGCGAATACCTTCTATAAGCAGCTTATAATATTTTTGGTAAGTGTTGTTTATAGCACTTCATACATCGTGAACTGTGAAGAATAAAGTTTGCTAAAGTTGTCTTACAGCATTGAAGACAGCCCCATACTGTGCAGTGGCCCGGGCCGACACCGGACTGAATTAATGTATTTCTTACTGACAAATCTCAGTTGGAATTATTTAAATTAAATAAGCAGCTGCTAAGGATATTAATTTTGTTAGTCCTCAAAGTTAATATTTTTCTTAAGTCTTTTTAGTCTTTACATCTCTGAAGTTTAAACGGTTTTAGTAGCATAATTTATAATTAATTAGCCAGCTAACCAACTAATTGCATAAATTTCGTGTACAGTTTCAACTTAAAAAGTGATTTACGTACCATCCTATATTTATTTTGAGTTTTTGTTATCACTTTCGTGTAATATTGTACACAAACACTACATAAAAGCTTCGGAAGTCTTTAAAGTAGACTTTCTTGTGTATTTTATTACTATATTCAAACCCGACATAATAAAAGTTTTGTGTAAAGTGAGGAAACTGCGAGGGAAAGGTAAGTAGAGAAAATTCTCTGTACATAAATTTTAAGTACAGGTGGGTTCTGTATATTTCCATGTTGATGTGTTAATGAAAGCCGCTGTTCGTTTCACCCAGGGTTTTACAGTCAACCAAGGAATACCGGGTAGGTGTTGCTACTGTGTTGTATATAACCGGTGGGTTAGTTAACTAACTTTACTTGTATCGTGTGTCTAAATGGCAATAAGAAATGTAATGTGGACATGTTGGCCTTATCACGACATTAAGTATATTTAAACAGTCAGAATTAAATATTTTAACGGCCTTATTTCTGTACCTATGCGCTTTTACCAAACAATAATATGCATAGCGAAGTTACTTCGTTAATATACATATCATTTTTCAAGGAAAGTAATGATGTAACTTACACTGCACCATGAGCACGACTCGCTTGCTGATCGATGGCGGGACTCCATTGGAAGCGATGCACAAGTAGGCACCCATGTGCAGTCGAGATACTTTGGATATGGTTAAGTTTTCACCGTCTACCACGTTCACTGCAACCAAATAATACAAGTGTAAAGAAGCACCAAAGAATGAAGATATTTTATAGGAATGGGCAGTTCGTTCGTGTGTAGTCGGCGAATGAAATCCTTGACTATAATTAGAATCTACGATGCTAAAGTGTAAGTACATGTTCAAAATAATAACGGAGGATAGAAAGTTCTTTCCTTCACAAAAATAATGTGACAATAACACACAACCTACTTGTATTTATAAATACTTACTTACGTTTATTTTAGATAAAAATGATGTAAAAACGGAAAGCCATAAAATATGGCATTGTTGGGTATAAGTGAATTATGGTGGGCTTTCGTAATTATTCGCGTTCGATAGTCCATTGTTAATTCAATTGCGAAAATATTTCTGTTATGCGCTGGTTGCGGGTACAATTTAATAGTATTGTGTGGAACAATCCGTGCCATTTTGGACCCTTTCGCGAACCTTCGCTGGAAGGCCCGGTTCTGGTAGAAAATACTCGTTATAATAATAATTTTGACCTATCTTATTCTATAAACTACTTTAATAACTTTGAAAATACTGAATATTAAAACCTAAAGTGTTGGGGTTCGTCTTTTTCAAGCAAACATTTCGGGCTATTACAGTATATAAATAAATACTGATTGTTTAAATAGCAATATTCCTAAGTATTTACAAATCTGGTATCAGAACGGAACCCGAGTGTTTATAAAATTTAGTTCCATGAATTATTTTCCCACAAAATTTTAATTAAATGGGAATACGAGCAAAGCGACGAATTTTAACACAATTTAAGCTCATTTATCGTGTGAAAATAATTTGTAGAGAATTCGTTTTCGTTGTACAACGTTTGTTTGGCCGATACACGCGAGTGGTATCCCAGTGGGTCCATTCCACTCCATTTCTCGCTTCAGGGATTTCTTTCTTTCATCTGTTTTGTTTCGCCGAGAGGGCGTCAACATAATGAGCGTCCGGAACGAATGTTTTGACCGGATATTTATAAGAGTACCAAAATCTTTTGTTAACAATGTTGACTGTTCTTTCTGTTTCCATTTAAGAGAACATTATAGACCTTTAACCTTACTTAAACAAAGTATTTGGATATATAATTACATTAAAGACACGAATTAGATCGTCATTTTGAATGAGCTTTCAGAAAATTTTTAGGAGATTGCTTAGGACGCCATAATTTTATGCTCTAATAACAGCAGTAGGTATGTAAACATAGGATTGGTATAATCATTTCAAAAACGTCGTATCTAATGATAGCCTTTACCGAAATTCTTTATAAATATTAAAGATCTTTTAGGGTGCGCGGTTAATGAAAATAGGCCTGCACCCTATTTACTTCGTACTTAAACAAAACTGGCCAAACGTGGGCACCCTTCTGAGAATACATGCGTGATGTTATGTTATTAAAGGTCTTACCCGATTCGCCGTTACAATTAAACTCCTGTCCGTCTTCTCGTCTCCACATGACATAAGGTTCAGGATAGCCAGTAGCACGGCAGACCATCGTCACATTGGTACCTTCGCGGACCACCATGTCTGTTGATGTCATGTTGTCAATGATCACGGGCGGCACTGGTGACAAAAAGAACGTTGTATTGGTATGTAATGGTTTATCTTTTTTCTTACCTATGTTATTATTTAATTAAATTTGACAGGTGTTCTAAAGACACTTAATTTTTTAAGCACTAACAATATACAGGATGGCAGGGTCATCGACGCGCAACCGGTAACCATGAATTCAGTAGGTATACGATTCTGAACACGATCGCGTTGTACGTTTTGGTTGGTTATTAAAAGAAATGCTGTTTCTATGAAAAAACAGTTTTTTTTTTATAACCAACGGTCTAGAATCATGTGCTGAATTAGAAGGTTTCAGTTCATGGTTTCGGTCCAATGTTCACAGTGTTTTGGTTTTTAACAGCACACTCTCTCATACAGTCACGCTAAAATGTCAATACAAATGAGAAATATGATAAGAGTAGTACCTTTACTACTCTAATCATGGTTTCATAATAATAATAATTGATTTGGTCGACAGATTTTTTTATTTAGGGTAAGGTCAAATCCCGCTACCTGCTCTTTGACCGGGTCCGAACCGCAACCACAGCAATGCTAAATAAATTTGTGACCTTATTACACCTGAACTAGGGTCGGTAGACAAAGGTATTTAGTTTGGGTATTTTAATGTCAAAATATCAACTTGCTCTTAGCTCAGGTTTGATAGTATGTAGAGCTTTTAGGTGAATAAAAATTCCATGCCCGAATGCCACGTTTGCTTCGCTATGTAGTCAATAAAACCGGACAGGGTAACCTGTAGAGTGGATTTGCAATTAGGTAAGTGAGTCTGTAAAAATTGTAGGAATGTAGGGAAGTTTACATTGCAGCTCTGTGTACAATACTGAACGCAAGTTGATTGACAAAGTAAAATGTTTTGGTTTCTGTACGGTCTTGAGTGGTAGTACAACAGACTGATGCAAGTACTATACTTACCCACAACCTGTAGGTATCCCTTCCTGGAGCATGGGGTCGGTGTTGACCTGGCATATGTGTTGTCCTGCACGTTCTTGATGTGCAGGTACCACGAGCGGGGGTCGTTGTATGACAGACTGATGGAGGTAGTACTCACCCACAACCTGTAGGTATCCCTTCCTGGAGCGCATAGGGTCGGTGTTGACCTGGCACATGTACCAGCCGCGGTCCACCTCCTGCACGTTCTTTATGTGCAGGTACCACGAGCGGTGGTCGTTGTACGACAGACTGATGCGCGCATTCTGTGTTATTATGTTGTGGTGGATGCTCAGGATTGTCTGTGTGTCTACGCGGACCCACGCCACCTGTAGGGAGCATGTGAAAATGTTAGATTTTGGTCCCGAAAATAAAGAAGGAGCTTGCAAAATTGTCTTTTAGAAAGATTTGTAAAAGACAATTTTAAGATTTCACACACATGGTTTAACTTAAGGGACGGAACGTTCTTTAAAAATAACAAGATTCAATGTTGTTGAGCCTAATTTTATAACATTATTTTGAAATATTGTTATAAAATTAATTTAATAGTTTTTATTGAGTTGATGTACTTTACAGCCATATGACTTTCGATATGAGAAATATCGTACAAACGCGCCGTCATCGCGTCACCGTGTAGAAATGAATTTCTTCGTAGCGTAAGCATATGGCATATGGTTGCATTAGAAGGACATTGACGGCTGAACGAGCAGCGAATGTAAAAGTGCGGCAAACCAGAGAAGTAAGTATTTCCTTTGAAGCATTTCCAAGAATTTATAGATGTGCATAAAGTTTTAAGTATACCAACGCAGAAACTTATATTTTTACGAGAGTGACAAACACATTTAGGGTTCCTAGAGATAGTGATCTTTTACACAAAGTTACAAGTTTTTTCCAGCTGAGTCACATCCACACGCAAACTAAGTTTTAGTGCAAAAACTACATTAGAACACTTATCAAATCTTGTGTTGGAATCTTAAAACTAAAGCTATTCATGATAATATATTATTTCAAATTTTTTGATAGTCAGCGACCTTAGATTTATTTGTTCGGATTCAGTTTTTACAATTACGACTAAGTGTTTCGCCTAAATTCATATGGGTATTGATTTGAATAAATTGTTGTTTTCGTTCGTAGAATTTTTAACGCTAGAACTCGAATTTGATACCTAAAGATTATTATTAATTTGTCTATAATTGTCTGTTACTGTTTAACTGAGTAACATCCATTTAATATCTGCATACCATTACTGCATGGCGGAATGTCTTTGTGCTGAATTTTATACGTATGTAAATAAACGATCTTATTAAAAAAAAAAAAACAACAACTAGTGCTGTGATCCCACACATAAAATATATTACAATTTAATCTTATAATTTTTCCACTTTTGACATAGGATTTCCCATTGTGGATATAATCCAAACGGTGACTAATTCATTTTCATCCCCGAAATATTATGTACCTAGCACTACACAGCACTGCAATTTCGCTAACTAGCCGTCCTGCATGATTAATAACTGGCGAATCGTGCATTCTGAGCAAAGTGATATTAAGTTGGCTTGTTAAAACTTTACCCCGTGTACCGCACGAATAGAGTTGTATGAAGTTCTGGCGGAACGTATCCGTTCATAGAATTATACGGCGCTCGTACATCATGGCCGCTGACGTCATGGTTGTGATGGCTCTAGGTTACCGTTGTTTGCTTTCTTAATTGCTTGCCAATATAAACTTGCGGCAAGCTTATTAATAGAATAAGAAACTATTATACTCTGCGGTGAAGCCTGACTTATAAATAGAATAAGAAACTATTATACTCTGCGGTGAAGCCTGAAGGCACTAAGTTTTTTCATTCAAAGTTCATATTCTTAGAAAATTCCTCCACCTTGTAGTCCTTTTTGTCATCTGTAAAGGGACAGGGCGGGGCATGACGTGGCAAATTGAAGTTCGCTGACGTCACATCGTATATAGGTACGCATACAGGATTGACATCTATCCAAGCTGTATTTACTTTACCACTAAGGAACTTGCACGACCCCGATACAGAGCAAATCTTATCAAGAGTTTGTACAGCTGAACATGCGTATCATCTCTTGAGTAGCCAGTAATTGAGGGTTTAGCCACAACCACCACTACATGACAGATTGATTAGTTCTTGTGGTATGACGTATCAGTTAACAGGTGAACACGTAGATATTGTCTAAATCTTAACGCCAGTATATGTATAAAGTTGTTCAACTGACTGATCGATTGACTGGCTGACATGCAACGCAAAGCCTACTGAACTACTGAAAGTAAGAAAACAAAATTGGAATTGATCTTAATCGTTTGTTCTGTCAACTGCTTGAAATAGAATTTAAGTTCAAGACGTCCTGTTTGTCTCAAAGGCGAGAACTCATCGACACATGTGTACATATTTGGTCTATTCTAACCGCGGGGTTCAAAGTTGGTTCCTGACCGAGTTTCAGAAGTCCGAACTCAAGAGTCAGAGTGCGATGGAGCATAATATGCTCAGCGACCGAACAGGTACGAAACACGACTGTAAATTCACAGTCTGGAAGAAATGGGATGGAAAGCTTTATGTTTACAAAATGCATCAGGATAAATGGGTATGCGTCATAACGCCGTGGCTGCCTAAGTATAGTGGTCGTTGCCATGGAAAAGCATGGTAACTTTTAACAAAGCTGAAAAAGGGGATTTGTTTAGAGCTGTAGAAGCCCTTCTCCCGAAGTCTTTTCCAACAGTTGATTGTTAAAATTAACAAACAAGAAAGTGCTATTCTTTTTGGTTTCTGAAAATAGCACTTATGAACGAGCAGGGAAGGATTTTACGAGTGAACGTCTAGTTTACCTTGTACCCTCGTAAGTCTTCGACGACGCAGGCGAGCAGCGCGTCTCGTCCCACCGTCACCGTCACGTTCGTGACCGGCTCCACGAAACGAGGAAACAATGATTCTGAAACAAATACAACAGATAAACGTTGCTGTTTGCAATGTTTTGGTTGTGTACCTATCTATTTTATAGTAATGTGTTTAGAAATTAGCTGGTTATCAAAACAATGAAATGGGTTTTAAGTCATAAGTTATCTCTGAAGGGAGTCAATTATATCCCAAAATACATTGTGATTTGTTTATATTGTCACTTGTTTCCACAGATATAAGTGACTAAGGGCTGATATTTCAATCACGATATCTTTATTCGACGAATAATTTTGAAATTTTGACAGTTGTTTCAAACAAAAACTGCCAAACGTCAATTTTATTCCTCGAATAAAAGTTATCTGGCGATGGAAAAAACAGCCCTTAATGTACATAATCGTTAACATGAATGTATCATAAACATAAATATACATTAATAAACAACAACTTTGACAGCGCGGTTACCTTCACAGGTAGTCACATTCAAACCTGTAGACTGAAATTAATCAATCACAGCATAGAATAATGTCGGATCGTTCATGAATACACACAATGGGCTAAGGCACATGGAAGTACGAGAGTAATCTATAAAAGTACACACTTTCCCAAACTGAGTTGTATTGAATAATATTTGGCCATTGACTTCTCAATAGAAGAATTCTTAGCTAGGATATTAAGGTTGGGTCTGAGCTAAATCTAGTTTCTTTATAAAAGAGTATTTTGGTAAGAGTGAAAAACACGTTACGTTCGCGTTCGTAGACGAATGTCCCTTTCCGCGCGAATGTAGCCTCAGAAATACACATTAATATATCATCAATGTATGTAGATTAGTTCACGCGATGTGTGTGGATCTTGTAAACTAAACAGACAATAGCAGTTCCTGGATCTTGTACTTTGTAGCCTTATTTACATGATAGCTATAGCGGACTGGGTGCCGTGTGCGCGGCGGCTTGTAAACCACAAGTAGCCCATTTGGTTATCTGCGAAGTGTGTACCAAATGGCGGTTAGAGGTGGTCGCATTGCGGCCTGTGGTTACACCCTTATTATATGACCAGTCATTGCTTTTGAATTACGCCCCACCGTGATTATATTAACCAGGCTACTAATTTACTGTCAACACAAACTTTGATTTCAAACCTCAAACTTATAATTGGAATATAGTATTAAAGGAAAGTAAACACTTCCGAATTATTTTAGCCGTTAAACGGTTTTCAAGATGACTTAGTAACTAATAAACTAAATAGCAGCGTAAGGATTTAGTTGTTACATTTTCCAAATCAGCTCCTAAAACATGAATAAAACATGTCGACAAAGTTGAATAATGTCCGCCACTTTGAAAGTGAGAAGACTTACGTGTGTAGTCGTCAATACTAACGCGATCGATATGAGCGATGCTTCAATGCTGCAACAATCTATTTAGGCTAAACAACCTGAGACACGGAAAAATATCCGCGAATGATTGATGAGTGAGTACGCGAATAGAACAAATCCATCCAGCGCCCATCAATCTTAGCGGTACAGCGGTGCGGGCGCTGTGCAAGCGACGTCGTCGTCTCTAATGAAAGAAGAGCTTACCGAGCACGTATAAACAATCGGAAAATGTTGTTTCTAATATCCCGCAAGATAGATGGCCCGTGTAATGTGCTCTTAGCTGGGATCAAGCCTTTTTTAATAGAAAAATGATTGTGCTACGTCTTTTGTTCAACTTGGGAACGGCTACATAATAGTATACAATGTTAGGCGGTCAATTCTCTAACGTCACATTGTCGAAAACTGTGTTACAAAGCGGGGAAAGCGACAAAGCGTTTGCTGCATCGTTGTGTTCTACGATATGTGACCTTAGAGAATGGTATTGCAGAACCCCTTTTGCATTGAATTTTGAATTGATGATACGAATAAAAAGCATGAGATACAGTATTTTTACTTCTTTCTGTTCGAAGTTACATGACCGAAATGGTGCCTCTATTTGACAACCTACCTATACAACAAAAAGCTACCCATCCGAGCCATATCATACCCAACGGGGACATTCATAAAAATAACCTTTCACATAATTATATTTGAACATTTTGTTTGGCTCAGTAAGTGGTAGGTACAACGATTTCGATTTCTTCACGCCCACAGAGCTTGAATGAAAAATGAGCGGACAACAAATTGACCTTTTGGTAGATAGACTAGGTACGTACCATAACGTCGTCTGCCTTCTTATTACCCTGTACGAAATTTAGGTCATTCGTATTACTCGCGTAATACCTATGTATTCATGTAGGTAAATATAAGAGCCAGTTGGACAAACTACATTCATTCAACCTGACGATATTATGACATCGCTTCGGTTCCAACTAATATCGTCACGTGATTACAAATCATTCGTAATAGGCAACCTCCATAACTTAAGAGCCCTCAAAGACGGTAAAGTCCTACTGTAAAGGGTTTAATTACTTTAATAAGCGCTAATACAGTGTAACGTGTTAATAATGTAGTCGGTGTTGATGAGACAACGAGATTACCCGGCCACTTGAAATATGATTACGGGCGGGCCGCTCATCAGGCCGTAAGTGTTTACGGATGCACGTGACGGGTCGCGCCTCCCACCCGGCCAGTCGGGCCGCCTCGTCCACTGCTCGCGTATTTACCTAATTGGCACAGTACGTTGTGACAAAAGTCCGTGTTGGGCTCCCGGCAAATTAGATTCCCTGCCCACCCGCCGCCCGCCGATGCCCGGGCGCCCGCCATCGCTGCCGCTCGCTTTACTTACCTCTTTCACCCTAAATTGACTTTCCTCTAATTGAAATACGCGTCAAAGACTCATTCCGCGATTAATCTTTTTTGTTTGTTTTTATTAGTTACTGCACTGTTAGGGAGGAGCTATTAATCCACGCCGCCACCTTTAAAGGATTTATGAGTTTGGGATGGTTGTGGTGGGGGTTGACGTTTATTTAAATGTAAAAAGATGTTATCAAATAGTTCCAATATACAAATAAGTGGTAAAAACTGTTTCGATGCTGATTGCGTAAAATAAATACAGATAAAAATCAAAGGTATTTCGTGTACACAAAAAACGTTTATTTAAAGTTTTTTTTTTGTATTAATGAGAACTAATTCTTAGTAATTGATTACAATCTAGCCTAATTGTAGTCAATTAGGCTAGATCGTAAGACAAGCAATTTAATATTTACTTAATATTTTACGAGATTTGATGTTAATACTGAGAATAGTGTCAATTTGCACTTTTACACAATTTCGTAGCACTCTCGTAAGATAATGATTTGATAAAAACACTGTTCATTAAAACTTTTCTTCAAACATACATGCCCCACAGTCATACCGCCACGTGTTCATTTTGAAATATTAAAACCAGATTGGATAAAAATTACCCTATCCGTTGGAATACAGGTACGGGAAATATGATGTGATTTAAAATTGAATTATCCATTTTCGACACGGGAATTGGTGCCCATCTAAAAATAAAACCGATTGTAGCAAATTCGAGTTGCGAGTCTCACGGCGGCTTCGCTGTGGCTGTGGGTATTCATGAGTATCGATTTTATGCAAAATGCAACAAGATTCACTTGAACATGTCGGCTATACGATACGCATTATGTGAGGAACCGATCTACTCTACAATTACATTGGCGTAGATACGGCCGCTTGTAAATGGGTGCGTACGTTGTCGGGCTGGTCGAATGAGGCCTGTCGGGATATTGAGAGCGTCGGAGGCGTGTACGTATAAACATGTAACACAATTAGCGGTCAGGTGTTGGAGGCGACGCCAGCCCTTCGCAATAAGAGCTTGATAAAGCCAATTTAACCGGAGATTCGATTCCTCTGCCTGTTTATTATTATCAGTCCCGCCTAATTTCAGTTCTCCGGGTCCTATTGTGTTAACTGAATGAACAAACAACTAATGCAAATTTTGGTGGCTAACTAATTTGAAGTTTGCAGATAGATCACGACACTATCTAGATCATTCATTTATTGCGAGTTGGATTTAATTTTGGTTCCACCATTAATCTTTCTAAGTTATTGTACCTGACAAATACTATGACGGGTATTGGGAACGCCCAAATTTTTCTTTGTTCTCAAAATTGGGTTGTACCTAGCACATCCTCGTTTGTAATTGCGTCGCCCATGTTGTTACATTAAAGTTTAATTGTTAGCATTAACACGTGTGATGCCAATTAGTACAGATGCTTAAGCATAATCGCTTCACGGCCTGAGTTTGTAGTACTTCGTTACATAAGTGCACCTAATGCGACTTGTTCCGGACTTGCTCCCTAGTTATATATTACATGCTTTAATTTATGTACATACTATGTGCTAGAAGTTAATAACTATATTAATCTACGTATTCATTATTTTGAACACAGACTGATAACACGATAGCTCGCATGTTTAATTGATAGAGTGAGCCAAATTGCTAACTGAAATTAAACTAGCGTGAAGCTATGCCCTAAGTATATACTGTCCAATAGTATACGCACATAATATATATTAAACATACAACATATTTTAAACGAATTTTACTTCTAAGAAGGTATTAAAATAACCGATAAAAAAAGTGCTACGGTGCTGCGAAAGCTCGTAGCATTCATGTTTTTAGCCGCCGAGTTACCTATGCTTATTATTTCATTTTGGAGTCTCCGTATACATTGCAATTGTTAACCCAGAAACGTTCAAAGTGATAGTGGAAACAGTATTAAAATCTACCTAATATAATTCGAGATTAGCTCGAAGTAGAGACTAATGTGGTCGGGAACTTAGTTCCACGAAGTTGTGTAGCTAGTACTAAAACCTTAAGTACTATTACAAAATACCTCCGGGTTCGATACATGCACTATAAGTATACTTTAGTTGAACTGTTTATAGGATAACAGGGCATTTTGTAATAACATTTTATAGTTGCATTACATTTTCCTGAAGTTATAAATGTAGGCATACGCATGTTATTAAAAAAAATTAAATCAAGGTTGGGTTTAAATTTTTTATACGAAACTTTACAGAGTTTACAACATCAATAAATTTGCTTAGCCTTTTCCCAACTATATTGAGGTCGGCTTCCAGTCTAACCGGCTGCAGCGAAATACTAGTTACTACTACTAGTTAGCTACTACTTTACATCGAATGCCTGCATTGCCTGCCATCTGACCTCCACATGATAGTCCAGTTACTGGATAATATGATACCCCTTGGTATGACTGGATGTCAGACTTTCGGGCTTCTGATTACCCGTAACAAATGTCAAAGATCCACGATTGACAGCCGGGACCAACGGCTTTACATGCTTTCAGAGACACGGAAGGGTTTCGGTATGTAACGATGGTCACCCATCCACGGACCGACCGTGGCAAGCGTAGCTTAACCTGATCGAACGACCCGTGCTGCTATTATCACTTAGCCACGAGCCCCTTTACTTTACAGAGTTTACATGTAAGGAAAATTACGTTCAATTGTTAAAAAAATATTATTTCAGCCGATCATAAAACAACGAAACAAACAAAACAATATCTACCATTGTTTTACATCACTAGGCCGAAATCAAAGCGTAAATGTCGCGAAAGAATACGAAGTTAGTATGAAGGTTATAAAAATATCTGGAGGACAGGTTGGCGTTATATTGCCGTTATAAATCAGCGTTTGCGACAGGCGAGCGTGGCGGCGGCGACGCGGCAGCGTGACGGCGCGTGGCGTGCACGGCAGTGCCGCCTCGTGTCGCTTGCCGACATTCTACATATGCATAAATATTGCGCCTACAATGCCTATTTATACATAATATATATATCTAGTATGGTGTAGCTATTTGTATAGGTATTTAGTTTATTTTTATTTTTCAGCCAATTTGAATGTTTTCTTTACATTAAATGTTGAAAGGATGAAGACAGAAGATTGGAGCTGGCATTGGAGGACACTGGGAAGCTACGGAGATTTTTCCATAACTTAGTCTTATAAATTATATTTTAAGTAAGTAGCATTAAAATACTATCGATACGTGTAGGTACCTCACTACCCTCTGAATACTTTTAGTGTCACCATTATTTTATTACAGACTAGCTTCTGCCCGCGGCTTCGCCCGCGTGGATGTCGGAAATTTACCCACGGGAACGTGCTAACAGGATAAAATGTAGGTATGTGCTTCCCCAGAATGCCATCTATCTCGCGGGCCCTTTGTGGCTAATTACAATAGAAAACCAATTGTGTCTCATTAGTGGTGATTAAGAGGGTACCTATATGATATCTTTACCTAAGTACATACCTAATTTAAAAAAAAAAAAAACTCAATAACAGAAAATTAAATACCTACCTACCTAAATAAACCTATTTCTGATGATAACTAATCTAAACTCATTAAATAAGCAAAATCCCTAAAAACTAATATCTATACGAATGACTACTCCTACCTAACAGTATTATAAAATAACCTACGGTCACTACGTACACTATCAAATACACTACCTATACTTTAAAATTAAAATTTATACTACGACTTATATAAAAATAAACCTAAATAACTCTAAAAACTAAAAGGAATAAAAATGAACTCCACTGCGGGTGACCTAACCTACGACAAACTTATTATTTGCGGTTGAACCAGTAATCGGTCTAGGGATCGAACCGCAAAATTAAGTTTGTTTTTTATTGTATATACTTTTCCGGGATAAAAAGTACCCAGTGTGGTGCCCAGGATATTAAAGAATAATTATACCAAGTTTCATCGTAATCGAACCGGTAGTTTTTGCGTGATGCTTGAACAAACAGACAGACAGACAGACAGACAGACAGACAGACAGACAAAAATTTTTTTAATCACATTTTTGGGTTCGGTCTCGGTCTAGTAACACCCCCTGCCATTTATTTTTTTGATATTTTCAATGTACAGAATTTTCACTTCTACAGATTTATTATAAGTATAGATAAGTATAGATTATTTTATTTATGTTAAATTATACAAAACTACAGCTTTTAAGGTTAATAACCCCAGTGAATTCAACATATCCTCTCTGCATCGGAAGTAGTTTAACAAACCTGCAGATTTTCTAGCGATGTTTTCCCCCGCCGCCGTTGGAAGCCGGCAATAAACTTATATTGAGTTCATATGTTTGAAAAACACGTTGGTCGTTACGGCACTGCGTTGCACAATATGTAGGTATAAAAGTATGCTATAATGATATAAACTATGAATTTAAAAGAAAATTGAATGTCCCGCCAATTTGACAGTCAAATAATTTTTACTTTTTGGAACGAAGTTCCTTATCGCGCGTTGCGAAAGGGGGCTAGACGGAAAAAATTAAGACCAAACGTTGAAACGACACTTTTTGCTATAGTTGTAAGCCGTGTGGGTGCGCGTGTTTCTCTGTCTATCTCTCTCTCTCTCTCTTATAGAAAGCCAGTTATACTTTTTTCCATCCGGGTGTCCCTTGACACCTCTCAAGTTTTTTTTTTAAATTTTGTAATCTCTCAGAAAATTGTTAGTGGCCAGTTACTACGTTGTTTACCTACATGAAACCTTATTAGATTTTTTTTCTTTGGGGTCCTTATCGAACTGTAACGTGTCAGCTATTTACAATGGATTAAATCGATCTATTAAATAAATAAAAAAAAATATCATTATTGGCCTTTTCCACGAGAAGTTATTGTATTATATTATACCTAGAACTCTATTGTTAACTGGGTATTATATGGCGCTATTTAAAGTTCAAATGTGAACTCCTTGCTGTTTACAACATACCGCATAACCTTCGCGGGGATATAAATACACATGCCAGCGTAGTAGGTAAATATGTAGTTAACTACTCACTGGAATTATATTAAGAGCTACATTGTATATGTATACTCAATTATCTTTAATTGAGTGATTGCCAGTAAATAAACGAGATACAAATAAAATGGATAGCGGATACTTCTTGCGTCCATTTCATAACGGGTGCGGAAATACGATGATTTATGTGGTCATCCATAAATGAATCGGATTCTCTGTGACGGCAGTTTTTATTTATGAAACAATTAAAATTAATAGCCTCGTTACGGTTTCCAGATAGTTAAACATCGCTTGTTACTTAAACAGTTAATTTTTGTATAATATGCAAAAATTATCTATTGTGTTTATGAAAGGTATGAAAAGTAACATGAAACGGTTTATTTATGTTCATTAAAAAAAAAAATCCGAATGATTTAATTTAACCCATACGCATAATTTCATTTTGTATTAATAATCTGAAGCCCATAGTTTTGTTCACACGGATGCAGCACGCAGATAATGCTTGATAGTATTTAATTCAGTCAGGCAATACAAACAAGAATTGCAGGAAATGTTAGTTAATTTTGTTCTGTACTTCTGTAGGTACTGTGAATGAAACGGAGTGAGTGAAAAACACGAGCAGTCCGTAATTAATTTCGGGTATTCACGTACTTAGTTAGTTTAATAAAACTGTTTCAATGAATTTGGACAAACTATTCCGAATACGGAACCTTTTGTTACCTATGTCCGAAAGAATATCCAACAGAAATGGGAAAATATTCCGAATTGGTTTACAGCAACAACGGCTGGTAACAGCAAGTAAAATTTTAAAGCGTGTGTAGTGCAGATCGAGTGGCCAGCAATGGTTTCCGGCTCATATCGCCAGATTGGAAACGCAAGCGCGCCTGACCAGGGTGAATTACGCGAAACGGCGTGAGCGGTGACGGTGCGAGAACCAGATTCACTTACTTACATCGCTTCGTGACTGAACTCCATAGAACGGTGCAGCTCAGCCGTAAATAAAATGGTATTGTCGCGCGGAAACCGCACATCGAAAAACCGGGGAACGTCGCGTGAAATGCTACCGGTGCCGGCATCGGCATAGACGCCGAGAAATATGGCCAAACGTACCGCACATACGAAATATGGGACTATAGGCAGCGGTGTCGGCTCGTGCCGGGTCGCCGAAACATGTTAGATATATGTAGCTATTGTACAATTATAACTAGTGCTTGCCAACTAACAGGTTATTCATGTGTACCTTTTAGATCGTTTGTAACAATGTTAATTGTATCGTACCTTCCCACATAACAATTTCACGCAATACTTAGTTTTCGTGTAATTTTAGGTATCTTCATGGTTTAATTCATACCGAAATGAAAGCAAGTCCTACGGTATTGGTAATAAAATAGCTTATTTTATGGTTAAAAATATAACTCTCTGGACTCACAGTTATACTTAACTCTAGTTAAATAGCTATGCGTGGTTTTACTGTTTTTGTTTGTTGTTTAATATTTCTTAGTTATAACATTAGGTAATTCTATAGAATTACAATTTTGTGATAAAATGTAAGACTTACTCATTACTATAAGTGTCTTTAATAAAGTCATCATGACAAGTTTAATCAAAACTGAAAGTTCTTCATTAAACAATCAACAAAATGTTTAAATAAATGTTTTAATTTTTAATGTTATAAATTAATCCCTAAATAGAAGGAGGTTCTAAATTCAATAAATCGATCTATTTGGTTTAATTGTGGGCAAACATTTTAAATAAAAATGGAACGCCATTAATGTTTTCTTTTTTTAAATCACCAACTGCAATATATCATACTAATTCCATTTAAAATTGTTTTTAGACGTTTTTGCTGTTAATTTATGATTACTTTTTTTAAACCTTTTTGGTAAAAATCTACTCCCTTTTTCATTTCGGCTTGACATCGCAGAAAAGGTTTATAAAACAAGCGAACCAAATTAAGGATTATGATTACTTTTATGAAATATTAATACAAATAACAAATGAATGATTATTTCAGTTACTAATGTAGCCATTTATGTTCATTTTCAACATTCTATTTTAGAAACAAATGGCTGCTTTCCAAATATTTAACAAGCTTTTTGATGAATACATAGTTGTGTATATATTTGTGCCTCTATTGCCTTTTAGATTACCCGTACTTGCAATGATACTAAGAACACACAGTTATCAGTTAGTGATCTTATTTAAAGCTAAACACAGTAACCATCACGTGTAAATCATTTTAGTAGGCTCGGTTCTTACCTATGTTAGATAATCATTAACTTCTGAAATTATATCACCTAACCGTTAGAAAGCTTCATAATGTTGATCAATATTCTTCTTAAGTTTAATGGAGTGTCTCAATGTAAGTGACTGTCTAAAATATATTTTATCATTTTCATCGACTCAAATAAGCACTTATCGAGGTACCGAGGTACAATGTAGTAGGTATGTACGATTGAAGTAGCAGCTGACTAACACTTCCTCCGTTCCCACTGCATTATTTATTTATTCATTATGAAACCAATGAACTCCCTCACGTTTTACTTCATCGTCTGACAATACATTTAAATTGCCTTGCCAATCGCATTGTATCAGACATGTTATCAACAATGAGTAGGTATTGATAATGAAGAAAACATTCTAGCAATACTTCTTTCTTTATACTTCTTCTTACGTATTCATTGTATAGTAGAAATTGTAGCATTTTCAGACTCGGAAAACAGCGATTCTAATATTTGTTACAAAGCCGTGTTGTGTCACTGCAGTTAGGTGAACGGGTGGGTAATTTTCAATGGCCGCTGAATAAGAGCTAGTATTCTGAATTTCGTTCGTATTCTCGTAATGCCGGTTACGTAGCATCTGACTCGGAGGCAACTAGCATAAACTTTAAGTAAGAGAAAATTTGCTTCGAAATATTCCCAGAGACGAAAAGACGGTCTAGGATGGAGCGGCATTATATACTTGTAAGATTTCTTTTAAAAATAACACATTCGACGAAGTTCGTTCAGAAGTTAATAAAAATTAGTTGAAAACTCGCGGAGGAGCGCCGTCTATCGAGACAGACGTGTTTGCAGTCGCGCCCGTGCCGTGTGATGCCCCCCCCCTCGCCTTCCGTCTTATGACCACCTTCATGTTTTTACGTGGAGGCTATTTGACTTTGCTTATAGTACATAGTTTCACTGCACCGTAAAGTTGATATTACTAGGTAAGTACTCGCTCATTACCATACTTTATAGCTTTTGTTCCGCTAATAAATGATGAAAAATACACGTGTACACAATATTGAAATTAGCCTATACAACAGTTGAACAACGCGTACTTAAATTATAATATCAATTATTGTAATTACACCATTATGAGAATATCAGTATATCCGAATTGTTTCGAAACGGATATAATTTCACGACCGACAGCGGATTCAATTCTGAATAGGTGTTGAAAAATTTCCTTTCCTTTCGCTATGATTAGAATGGACAATTGTTGTTTATTAAATCAATGGTGTTGGAATTCGAAATCAAAAGTAATCTGCTTGTGCGGAAGCGCGGAAGGAGATGGATGACAGGGAAAATACGCGAGAAAATTCAAAAGGAAAGCAAGGTGAAGCGCGCGCGGAAAATTGGCTTCATTAGATAGAGGGACCGAGGGCGCGCCTTGCAGGACACACGGTCGCGCCAGACGGACAGCGTGATGCAATTTAATACTCCTTACAGGGATACTGCCCAGTTTCTTTAGAAAAATTTTAATGGAGATTTTACGAGTAAGTTCTTGCTTTCTGTTTTAAAAATAATTTTTGGAACGTCAGCAATATGAGCATGTAAGCCGCACGTCAGTGGTTTGTTTTCATTGACCTCGAGCTGGCCTGGCGAAGTACGGTGTTTCAATAGAATAAGACCAGCTTATACTAGATTTGTGCCACTACCGTGTGGCTTATTGTACCTATTTGTTTTCGCAGCATACTTTTTTAAATGAATCAATCAACTCCTTTTATCACTGTCCACTAAAATGCTTTATATGAGTAATCATACATTTTCAATAAAAAATAAAAAGTTATTGAAATTATTTTTGTGGCAATAAGTACAATAAGAACGGTATTCAACGCAGCCACAAAGAATATTTTAAATATGCCTGTGTGTTATTAATTTACGCTGTCTAAAGTTTTGACGAGCACTGCAGCTATGCAAGTTGGCACACTATAATTCTAAGAATCCCGCGCTCCGCACACCAGAACATCCAGCCATTCAAATTTCATATATCAAACATTGATTCACTCGTACATTCTCTTGAAATTTTTCATGTTTTCACCTGAAGACAAATTTTCTTGAACATAGTCGAGCAACGTGCAATATACGAGACTGCTATGACATGTATTACGAAATTTTATGAAAAAGTCCTAAGATTTATGGTTGTTTCATAGCAAAAAATACGCTTTCTTTCAGGTATACGGCCAAGGCACTGAACCGGAGAAATCGTGAATTACGTTGTTACACATAAACAATGAACTAGCATCTCATCTAATCTTATTTGAGGTTATTATGTTCTGCCGAGTGGAGGTCTCCCCGAGGTCTACCCACTACGCCTCCCGGTAAAAATATTGGCTTTAACAATTTTATGGTTTTTGTATCACATCACACCAGTGTTTATCTGAGGGGCATGCAAAATTGAAGAGGAAGAGTGTACTCGCAGTTTTCTAATTAGGGACATATTTGTAATAATATCTTATCTGAAACGAAACCAATACGTTACGTTCAATACCCACTTCTAAAAATGCTATTAGTTAGGTTATTCTGTTATTTTATTTAAAGCAAACCTTAATAAACTATTACACACCCTTGTTAACAGTCCTTCAAAATTAGTCCCGCTAGTCCTGAAACTGCGCTACGGGGGCTAATATAAGGATAATCAAATTATGTAGCATCATAATGATAACGCTACGAGTTTTCGTAGACCTTGTAGCCGTAGGACCTCTACGGTCGCTACAAGTTTTCGTAGGCTTGGTAGCCGTAGGAGCTCGTCGGTCTACGAGGCTACGATGGCAAGTCATAATAAGTTTATTATATTAGGGGTTAAAGTATGAAATTGCCGATTTGTACTGAAAAATTGAAATTCGTTTTTTTTTAATTTAACATATTTATTTAATCAAAATAATTACCATTATTATCTATACATTGCTGCCATTTAATAGGAAGGTCATTTATGCCTTTGCGATAGAACTCTTGTGATCTAGATTCGACAAACTGTGTGAAAGCATATTGTACTGCCTTCTGAGAAGAAAACTTTTTATCTCGTAGAAAATTGTCCAAATCACGAAAAAAATGGTAGTCCGTTGGAGCAAGGTCTGGCGAATACGGAGGATGACGAATGGTTTCTAATTGCAGTTCCTGTAGAGTTAAAACGGTATCTCGTGCTGTATGAGGTCTCGCGTTATCATGGAGCAATAATGGTGAAGATCGATTCATGAGTCGGGGCTGTTTCACTGCTAGTTTTGCTATCATTGTTCGAAGTTCGGCACAGTAGACCTCTGCCGTTATTGCTTGACCAGATCGGAGAAAGCTATAGTGAATAACACCATGCTGAGACCACCAAACCACCATTACCTTTTTATTGGTAAGCTTTGCTTTAGAAAACTGTTGCGGCGTTTGACCTGGGGTCAGCCATGGCATTTTTCGCTTACGGTTATCGTAAAGAATCCAAGAGGATTCATCACATGTCACAATTCTTTCAAATATTCCTTCATTTCTGTATCGATTCAACAAGGCAACACAAGTTTCAACACGCGTTTCTTTCTGCAGATCAGTCAAATCATGAGGCACCCATTTCTAATATTTTTTTATTTTATTGATTTGACGCAAATGAGTCAATATTGTTGGTAAGGTAACGTTAAACCATACCGCTAATTCCTGGGTAGTTTGGCTCGGATCGGCTTCCACCATCTCTTTCAATTCATTGTTATTCACCTGTGTGGGCGGTCTTCCACGTGGTTCGTTCTTCAAACCAAAGTTTCCATCACGAAAGCGTTTAAACCAAAATCGCACGGTGCGTTCATTAACAGTCCCCTCTCCAAACGCAACATTGATATTGCGAGCTGTTTCTGCCGCGTTAGTTCCGCGTCGGAACTCGTATTCAAAAATAACTCGAATTTTCGAAGTATCCATCTCTCTTGTCTAAGCGGAATAAAAAAAACAAGTGAAAGTCGATAATCGAATGTTGCACATTTTTTAAAAGAAGAACTTCGTAGGTACCATGTGAAAAAAGTTTCACTCACAAATCTCAAACCATGAAGGTTCTATGTCAATTCGAAGTACCTATTACAATAAAACGGCAATTTGGTACTTTAAACCCTATTATTATTTATCCGCTATATTTAATTCAATTAATAGAAACACAACACCGACTGGGAAAAGCCTAATCAATGTATTAATTGACCAACAATAACACTCAAGGGCCCGTTAAATTAATTCCCGTATTGGAATGGCTTGGGGATCATAAACCTAAATTAAAAAAATCATTTAATTATTTCCTTGTATATGAATTATTTGTTTGGAATTACAATTGTATAGGTACTGCAGGTTTTTAAAGTAAATATTACTTATACGTTATTGGTTTTCGTTTTCAATAAACAACACTCATTAAGTTAATCCTATATATTCAAACAACGCGATCAAACATTTAAGAACGAGAGAACTTTGTAATGAATCGACATCGCCATATACATATTTCAATACTTCGCAGAAGTCGTCGGCTTTTCCTTATACATGTGTGAATTTGTTGCTAATAATTATTATTTTATGAACAACAAACTTTTGTGGAGGTTGTTAACTCGGGAAAGATGAGTGTTTAAGTTTGCCCCGGAATAGATGTTTTATGATATGTAGTGAGAACAGTAAACAACGAAGTTTTGGTATCGCGACCGCATAGCGTTGGGTTGGCGAGGCTTGTTTATGTGGCAATTGGCGTCGCAATGAACCGCCATTCTAGCTGGGAGCAAGTTCTCAGCAAAGGCGCTCCGAGTTGAGTAACAAATTGAAGTATGGCGCCAGCAACTCGCAAATAATCATACACAAGGTGGGTAAGTTCGGCTCAAGCAGAAAGTTCATCCAACTTGAGCTGATAGTAATTCACTCTGGAATTGCGGTCAGTAGGAGGAAAATAACCATATGCCGTTTGCCGATACCGAAATATCGATCCATTCCATTTGATTGTATAGTTTCAAATTGTATACTATAATTTGAGGGTAGGCTACGTTTCTGCTATTCGATACAAGTTAATAAATAAACTGACATAGGGTATTTAAATTATAATTTTACATAGTAAATAAAAAACATGGTTTCAGTAGGTAATTCCCATTTCAACGAAATGCTTCAATTTTCAATTCTGGCAACGATTTTATTAAAGCTGCACGATTTCAAGGAAATGAAGTAGGCTTCGTCCAATTTGCTTGTAAACTTGGTAAACAATGATTAGTCTTGCAAATCACAGAAGCCATTGATTGTTTGATAGCTACTTTTGATGTAAAATTAATATAAAGTGATGGTAATAAATGCTTTAGTTTCTTAAACATAACATAGCGACTTTACGAGCAATGTCTTCGTGAATATTTAGTTATTCAAAAAGTTAATCGATCATTTGGAAATTTTCTCATTCCGGAATAATAATAACTCTTATCAAATTGATAGAAATATGATTACCAATATGTACCTACAATATACAATCCGTTCCTTATAAATGGTAAATATATCCCGTATATGCCGTGAATGACATACAAACTGATGAAATGAAGATTGAAGACGCAAACGATTGCCTAAATAAATAACACTTTGTTAAGAACCTCATTTCGTGCGCCCGAGCGCTCCCCGTCTTTATTTCTTCAATGACACAGTATCATACCTAATATTTCAGACCCGCGAATTCCTTGCTGAGGTAAATGGGTAATTGTGGTTCTCACACTAGAGATAGATCGCTGGCCTGGCGCCTACCAGCGCCGCAATCATTTGTTTCACCCAATTGACTGCTACAACTTGCCTCCCATACACATTCCCCATTTGTTACTTTAAAGCCAGCAGTACCTCACGTGGGCACACAATGACGCAGCTAACGTGCGATGAGTTAACGCACCTGTTCAAACTATCAAACTGCGGAAGTTTCAGTGAAACTTCACTTGATTTTCATCGTCTTCATTTTAAATGAAACTCATCGTTCAAGTTTTTTTCCACATTCATAACTCACGTCTTAGATGCAGCCGTTTCAATAAGTAGGTCAGTTTGCAGTCGTCATGCTCCACGATAGAACATAGATAGGTGATTTCTATAATAATAGTACCTAGTAATCAAACACGGGCTGGGCTCCGTCGATAATTGCAAGCTTGATAACTGTTAGAGAGGTCAGTAATTGAAACACCGTTGTTGCCAAGGGCGGGCACAGTACAATTTACAGATACATAATCTTGTTTGTTTTCCTTTCGCCTCGCTGTTTTGATTCGACGAAGAATCAGTATTGAATTACTTATTGTGTTATTGCAATTGATTTCGAAATTCGATAAATTCATTCATTTTATATTGAGTGAGTTTACGATATAGGAGCGGACAAATAACAATGAAAGCTTAGACCGATGTTAGTGGAACGTTTGTATAAATTCAACAAAATCCAATAATTCCCTTTTGAATATTCTACGACTCATCCAGTAAAAAGCTAATCCGCTGAATAATGGGGGTTATAGATATCAACGTGGAGCAGGCATGGCGGAAAAATATGTCAATTGTTTGCCTCCGCATGACTTTATGGTAATAATAACTTTAAATAATAAATCTCGGCTTTTGTTGATGTTTTAATTGGTTTCAGTAGTGTTTACGTGTGTCGTTTCAGTAGTATTTCCCGGGAAATTGTATTTAAATTAATCCGTTAAGAGATTGTGTCAGTATAAATTGTATTATGCTTTCATTATGTATCTTTTATATATTTAGTACTGTTTCCAGGAAAATTTTTCACATCAGACGTATGAAGCTATGTAGATAATTATATTTAGGGCAGATTTTTCAATCAACAGTTAATTCTTATTCGTGGAATAAAATTGACGTCTGACAGATTCTGTATGGAAGAACTGTCAAAAATTAAAAGTTATTCCTCGGATAAAATGATTTGGCGGTGGAAAAATCAGCCCTTAGACAAAAAGCTGGTGATGATTGAATAATTTCAGAGTGCAGATTTTTTTTCCTTTGCATAATGCTCTCAGTCAATCTAATACTGAAAGCAGTAAAAATTAACAAGAACCTCAACCATCTGTTTTTTTTTTATAATACATATAACATACAAGAACACCAGCAGTACGATTCTGTAACCATCTCACCGTGAAAACTAAGGTGAAGTGAGTGTGGAGTGAGCTGTCATTCCAACTAATGCTAGGGATTGACACTATTGACAGCTCACTAAGCTCACTTCAACTAAGTTATCACGGTGAGATTTTTACAGAATCGATCGGCTGAACCTACAACATCAGAGTTGTTATTTATTCATCTCTAAGGAGGAAAGTTTGTAAAGCGCCATTGATGTTATGACGTTTTGTAGCCGCGATAGTCTATAAACAATGACTCTTTCACGCCAAGGACGCCGCCATCGTATACAAGTACAGTCAGGGAAATTCATTGGTAAGCAAATTTACAAATTGCCATGTTATAGCCATTTTTCGACAGTTGTGATTGGAATATACGGAAAATTTTTGTTAGTAAGTAGTCAATTTGTTTAGCAAGTATTTTCCTGAATTTTCTTAACTTTTCGACTCATCATAGATACGTGGTTGTGTGTTACTTTCTATTTAAGAAGACCTTCCATAGGAAACAAGTTCGGGGATGGTGCAGCACACATTACACAATACATGTAGGTACACTAAAAAATGATTCCAAGAGACTTGGTCTATAGATAGTTCCAAAGCATTAATTTTGCATCATAATTTGCTTAGCCTACTGCAAGCTATTTTTGGGGTCGGGTTCCAGTCCAACCAGATGCAGCTGAATACCAGTATTTTACGAGGAGCGACTGTCTATCTGACTTCCACAACCCAGTTACCGGGTTACAAAATACCCCTGGTAAAAGATTTATCTTGCATACTAGTTCATAAAATGTATAAGAAACATAATGAAAGGAAGGGCAATCCTTGAAAATATTAAAGTAGGTAGGTAGTTATTATGAGGCCTAAGAAATTGAATTAACGTCAAAGCAATATTTATGGGAGTTCGTTTTTCTTGACGTTTTGCTCATTTAATTGAGATCTGAAGACGCGTCCTCATAAGTAAAGGATTTTGTTTTCTTGTTGCTGTTACGAAAGCGACCCTTATTGCTTCGTTTCAATCCTTCCAATAAAGTTGATGTTTTGTTTACATGTTATAATATGGTGTACGTAGATATGTAGCTATAGATATATTTAATAACAGCGTCTTCAATGTGTTGTATTATCTTCCTTCAGCCCAAATAAAGAGAAACAAAATTGAAGATTTTATTTGGACATCAAAGTTTATAGCAAGAGTCTGTGAAGAAAAACTCCATGCACAGAATAATATGAAAGTAACAAACTTTCATATATTACCAAAAGCATGGTGTCTTGGGATAAATGGTATCATTACAACCTGATAAGTATAACAAATATAATAGATATACCCTATACTTTAACAAAAACCGGAGTAAATTATACACTAAGCGAATAGATTCGAGATTTCCGCATATACCTAATTAAAAATCCGTCAGTTTACCAAACAAACCAAAGAACTGCGTTTAAATAATCTTGATAAACAATTCTACTAGGTATCTTGTCCCAATAACCTTATACCAAGATACCAAAGCAGTCAGGTTACTTTGCTAGGTCAGGCAGTATTCGCTCCTGAAATCAAACACGCATGAAGCTTCACATTGCGCTTGCTAATGAGAAGACTAGCGCTTTGAAGTTTGCCGGCAAGCAGCTGGGAAGCGGTACGACGGAGGGGAAGAAATCTGTCCTAATGATAGAAACATTCAAACTTACGTGGTGTCTTGTAGCAATTCATGCTTCGAGGTAACTTTGATATTTCGTGCAGTCTTATTTACATATTGTAATACATTATATTAGGTATATTGATATATGTGCTACTGATATATCTCTTTGTACATTAAATTCCCCTCTGCTATTCTACGAAACTTGTTTTTACTAACAGTATGACATTATTGTACATTATTTAACACTGCAATCAATAAACGTGGGAAAATAATAACGAGCGACGTAAGAATCCGTAAGTCTCATAAACGGCTGAAGCCACCTGTTTTATTGCGATGACTTGACTGTGAGCCAGTTGAAACTTGAAATACGGCTATATTGCTGTCTAAAACTTTCTACAAATTAAAATAATTATGGCAAACTTTGTGAGATGCCACAAAGAAAAAATTGAGCCACAACCACAACAACAATCAGAAACACTTAAAATTATTAAATAGCCCAATCGCTACGTAACTTCATTTATCAAATTCTATTAAAGCACAAAGTTTTTCCGTTTTGCTCGCACTGTTATCCCTTATAATTATATAAACTAAAACAACTCGCAACAAAAATTTTGTGGAGCTAACTTATTAGTTATGTTGTTAATTACTTAACGAGCAACTTCCTACTCACCGTCCGACGATGTAACTGAACCGCTAATTATGAGCAGTAGCAGCACAGCTGTCACTGCTGAACACGACGCCAATCTGCGTCCGCTCATCATGTGGATTAGTTTACCCCAACGACATGTTAATCGAAACAACTTTTTGAAGAATTGCAAATATGTCAACAAAAGTGTTGTGATGAATGTCAGTGGGGTTACGAGGTTCCCCTCATTCATTCGCCATCGGAATCGGCTCCATTAAATATTCATCGGCAGGTGAATCGAGTGGGGTTTGTGTGCCGGGTGCCGGCGAGCGGCGAGCGGCGAGCGGCGGGCGGCGGCGAGGACGGCGGCGCGCTGCGATCTCGCGGCGCTCTGGCTGCGTACTGGCCGCGCTACGCTAGCCGCGCCGCTTTGTCTACGACTGTTGTACGCTCCCGGCGCTTGCGTAGCCCCGCCTCGCTCTCGGATGAAAGGACGGAACATTACCAGTATTTGTAACAGTTTGCGTCAAATTGATATAAATGGAGACGGTTTTAATAAAGTGTAATTGACTTTTGCCGACTTTGCGTCGCATTAATTTCGACCACGCTAAGACGCCTCGGGCAGGTGCGGCGTTAAATACCACCACGCCAACTTCGCTTTCTGCCATGAATAATTTCAAATTTAAATGAATGTTAATTATGATGAGTTTTTAAGTTCACTTTGATATTTCAGAGATTGATGTTAAGGTATAAAAATGATTCCCACTTTATTAATTTTAAAATCTTATTTCCACGACAGGTAACTCGGAACTGGCCTTACTTTGTAATTCCGTGGTAAATCCTGAAATCCTATTTATTAAATCATTTTTATTAAATGTTTTCAAAATCAGCGAGCTGTGTTTATTCAAATGAGTATGAAAATTCTTGTAAACACATGCGTAATTTATGCGATTACATGATAATTTACGTACGTAATGTCTATGAGGTTACATGCCGTCTTAATAATTAATGAGTGCGATCTCGCAACAAGGATTACATGCAAAATGCCTCGCTGAAGGGTTTCTAAGTATTCCAAGACTCTTCGCGATGATTACCTACTTATCTTTGAGTATCTATAAATTAACTGATATGTAGACCAACATGGAGCATCTTTAATTAACACTCGCATTTCAGATTAACAACGTTCACGTTAATATTATCAGAATGTTTCAGCCGGATGAATCCAATAAGCATGAATAATTAATTTTAGTATGTTAATATGTCAATACAGGTTCGATCTAATACGATCCGTGATACGTGCAATTAAATAAGGTTTAGTATTAGTGTTTACGTTAGATTTGTGTTCTAAAATGGTGAAGGAAATCAGAAATATTGTTAATTTGGGTGCTATTATTTTTCTCATTCACTTAATTAAGTTTTAGTTTGTTACTTACGCGCGGTGGCCCAGTAGTAACGGCCGGGACTTACGAGTTACTAGGTCGTAGGTTCGAATCCAGACAGGCGCTTTACTTTGAGTAAGTTATTTCATCATCACTGCTCTCAAAACTGTGAAGGAAAACATCGTGATGAAATCGGCATGTCCTGGAACCAAAAATTGGAAGACATGTGACATCTAACAACCCGCACTGGGCCCGCGTGGTGGATTACGGCCCACTTTTTTTAAACAGTATAAAGAGTAACAATTATTAATCAGTTAAAAATTATAAACAGTAGACTAGTTAATTACCTAGAAAAAAACAACATCTTATCCCCTGCGCAATTTGGTTTTAGAGCCAAACTGTCGACAGCTGATGCGGTGCATAGTCTGACTGGTTATATTTCAGAAGAACTCGGCAAAGGAAACCAGACTTGGGAGTCTTTCTCGATTTAGCCAAGGCATTCGACACGGTGTCTGTTTCTGTCCTTCTGAACCAATTAGAGATCATAGGAATAAGGGGAACGCCGCTGAAACTTTTTACTGACTATGTAGATCACCGGTACCAATGTGTTAGAATAGATAATATTACGAGCGATGAGCAGAAAAATACTGGTTTTGGTGTTCCACAGGGGAGTATTCTGGGTATAATATACCCTCTTCCTTACGGACGATAAAATAATATTATATGCTGACGACACGGCGTTAATATTTAGCGCTAAAACCAGTAGCGAAGTGTTTGAAATCGCTCAACTAGGTTTTAATACTGTGACTAATTGGCTTCAAAGCAATTTACTAACATTAAATGCCGACAGGACAAAATATATTCACTTCTCCATGCGCATACCTCAACTTAACTCCCTACTGGGTACTAACCCTCATCTGTATGCCCATCAATGTGGAAACCGTACAGTCACCATGTGTAATTGTCCCTTTAACCACAAAACGAGCAACATAAAATACCTGGGGGTAATACAATGGACGACACACTCTCTTTTAAAAAACATATTGAAAGCCTAGTTAAAAGAGTCCGCAAACTAATATATATGTTTTTAAAAAATTGCGAACATTACAGATTCAAAATTAATCACAAAAGTTTATTTGGCCCTATGTCAATCTATAATTTAATACTGTATCACTTCGGGGTGGCGCACCAAAAACTAATTTGCTTCCTCTTGAAAGAGTTCAGAGAGCTATTTTGAAGGTAGCAAATTTCCATCCCTTCTTTTTTCCCACAGATCTGCTATATAAATCCTGCAATGTACTAACTGTTCGCCAGCTTTTCATTATGCACTTAGTATTAAAACAGCACACCATGCTTGCCTAAAATGCCAACAACGACACTAACAAGAGACGGAATGATCTAGTATGCATGTCTAATGCAGCCTCAAAACATGTCTGTGTAGAAAGATTTTTAACATTCTTAGGTCCATTCCTGTACAATAGATTAAATAGAAAACTAAGTATCTATAAACTATATTACTATAGCTGTAAAAAAATTATACTTAATTATTTACTAACTATCGATTATGCACAGACAGAAGACCTATTTATTATCTGTAAATAAAACTACTAACATGCTATTTTACTTTTATTTACCTAAGTTTTTAATTTAGTTTTTACGTTATTAATATTTATGCACTTTCTAGCCTGAAGCACAGGTTCAACCTAGTTCAGACAAATTAACAACTGTGCGCTATTTTTAATTGTTAAGGTATTAAATGTAAATGTATTCCCTTTTTATAAATAAACGATTATAATAATAATCGTTTATTTATCGACCGGTTTATGTTTCGGTCTCCTATTGGAGGCCTATATCAGTGGGAACATTATAGGCTGATTTTGCTATATTAAGAAACACGCCATATTAGTTTCAACATTTATTTATTTATTATTAAAGCATATCAACAACACAAACACAAACATTTACAAATAACAGAGAACAGAGACATGGACTAGTGTTTACGTCAATTAAAGACGAGCACAGCATTCACAATAAAAAAGAAGAAAAAAACACAGCATTTACAACAATCGCTACTCATTAGATACTTGTTGAAACTGAATCAGTTATATTTCAAGTTAACTTGCAAGTGCCCGGTTTCTAATTCAAATTATTAACAACATTAGTTGCAAAAGGGTCTCTCCTTCTACACATTTACGTACGAGTATATTTTAAAAGGTTTAACTTGTTTCAACTTTGTACCTACTTAATTATGATTACAGGGCCAGGCGAGATAAATTAAAACTGTGGGTGCTACCGCAGCGAGGCATGACCACGGCTACCTAACTTATAATAAAATAAAATTATTTTACTACTCTCGTGGATGAGAATTCCGTACAGTTTTAACAAGAGTTATAAAAAAAAAATACAAGGATCATGTATATTTTGCTAAAATTCAATAAAATTTATGAACTTAGAGATTTTGTAAATTTATTTATTTAACTTTAATTCTTATAATATAGTAACAGATACAATAGTAACACGAAAACTACAAGTTAGGTACCTATATTTCAGCTTTCCTTCACTTTTGACCACATTAATTATTATCTTTTACAATACTTACTATACCAAAACCTGAGGTTCGTAGTCGTTAAACTTTAATAATCGTAAAATATTTTCTGAGGATTTTGATGTCGTCATCTAGATTTATTTGTGTTTTTTTTTAAAATGAATATACACAGTGGCAGGGGCATCGACGCGCAAACTGTAACTATGAATTCAGCACATGATTGTAGAACCCTTAGCGTAGAAATTTTAAGTAGGTATCGAAAAAAAAAACTGCAATTCTTATGTGGTCAAAATGTACTGAACAGCTATTTATTTTTTAATTGCTGAAGAAAAATTTCTACGGGTTCAGAATCATGTACTGAATCCACGGTAACAGGTTGTGCGTCGATGCCACTCTGTATTAGATATATTGCGGAAAATTGAATCAACCACACCTTTCAGCAAAAAAGCTATAGGTATATTGAAACATATTTGTTACTCACGAATCGCTGCCATATTGCGTTAATAACCTGTCGATATGGATATTACCAGTAGGTATTACTACTTATTCGAGGAAAATAAATAGAGCTAGGGGTGATAAGCGTGGGCCGAAGGCGGGTTGTATGGGGGATCCGTGGCGTCTAAGCTCACAAACCCTTTTTTTCCGTCTTTGCAAATCGTCGGGGATTAAGTCAGAAGAGCTCACACCTTTTCACAAATATTTTTGGTGGTTTAACCGCCAGTAAAACGGCGTGATACAAAGTGTTTCGTACCGATCAATAACTGTTTTGAAAGATAACGATTCGTCAAAACTCTTATTGGTACTTTGATGAGGAATGAGCCCAAAGAAAAAGGATTTGGGTGTAAATGAGATTTTCCTGTTTCTGAAAATGAAAGAATTATTAATGCGGTTTTAGCTTTTTGTATTGGCTTAAGTAAGTAAGACGTTTATTTTATTTCTTCTTCTAAGTTACTTGAGCAGGGGTATCAAAATATTCAATATATTTACGGATAGGTTGGCAGCTGTCATTTTGTTGTTGTTGTATGAGAAATAAATATGTTTTTAATGTAAGCCTTCGTGGTACCCTGAATACGTAAGTAATCAGCACACTTAAGTAATTGTGCGATTCTACTATAGCGTAAAAAGATATTTTCCAGGGCAGTTATCTGTTGTTTTTGGTATTAAACGGCGCTGTTCTTTG
Source organism: Apamea sordens (assembly GCA_945859715.1). Taxonomy (NCBI): domain Eukaryota; kingdom Metazoa; phylum Arthropoda; class Insecta; order Lepidoptera; family Noctuidae; genus Apamea; species Apamea sordens. Next base: position 12,164,876 of record OX243996.1, on the reverse strand, counting down.
ATGTCGAATAAAAATTGTTGCATTGTAAACATTTTGAGAAAATCTTTTTACACGCGGCGGAGAGAACGTAAAAGTTTGTTCGTTTCAAATTCAATATATTATGGCGAGCGTGCTCTCGCTCAGCCGACACCGAAACTCACTCGAGCGTTGCTCACACAAAATTTATTGTTTTTCTAAGAAAATTTTCTTCGCACGACCCTACATCCTTGTTGAGCCCCAGGGGAAGAGTTACAAAAACTTAATGACCTCTTGCCGCGGTTACATTGTTTAACCTATTGTTTTAGTTTAAACTTGTTTGTTAAGTAGATCGAGCAGGTCGGCTAGTATTTGACTTTGTGGGTTGTTTTCAACTATCAGAGTTAATTTAAATGTAAGTTAGAATATTAGAATGATACAGGCTAATTTTTAAGTATCTTACTTAGGTACTCATGTATCTGTGTATTTTATGTTCTTAAAATCCAACACAATCAACATTTGATACCTACTCTTCCATGCACGTATTGTATACCTGCTAAATACGAGAGCCGAATTCCGCCTCTTGAACGTTGAATAAAATTACTTTTAATGGCATACATGTTTGATATTATTTAATATCAGATAATTTGCTTGTGAACACGCTACGTGTAGGTAAGTCGGTAACAAACTCGCTGCTTTTATTGGCACGATGATCACAGGTCCAATATTTGTGCAATATAATAAACATAAACTCGCCTACGTGAACCGGCCAAACAGGTACACGTAGTGCGTTAAATAAATATGATATGCAAACAAAAAAGGGACTGACGCCAAAGGCAGTTTCTAGATAAAGTCTTTTATCGGACACATAATAACGTTCTGAAAAATCGTTAGCCCGTGCTCACGTCGTGGGGACACGTGCGAGCAGGGCACTCCCGAGACTGATCCCTTCTGCTTAGATTAAATTTGTTCCTATAAAAATGTGTCCTCTAGTCGATAACGTCGAAAATGTGCAGATGTCGCCGGCCAGTATGAAGCCTACGATAGGGTTCGGCGACGTGCCGCGCGTACTGACGGAGCTGGCCCGGCCCGGTCGTCGGCGCCCGCCCGGTCGCTAGCCGGATTGCTCCGTTCTCGCCTCGATGGGGAAACAAAACGCTTGATTGCTTTGATTTGCTGTTTCTAATCTCAAGTGTACCGTTTAAACACTTTCGTTTTGTGTACAAACATTTATTTTCAAGTTCTCGCTTGAATGTATTTAAACTGAACGAATAAGCGTGATTTACCTCTTTTGAATAACTATTTGAATATACGGAGCTAAAGCGAGCATTGCTTGATAGTATAAAATATTGATGGCACATAAAACTTTAAACGTTCATAATACAGAACCTTCTAGTTAGATGCGAGCACAATGATAAAGTGCAGAATTAATCGTACAAGAATAGAGATTTATCGCGCAAAGAATCAACGAGAGTGGTCTGAAAACTTTTTATTTTGTGATCACGAACTGAAACTTGTACATTTAGGTTTGAAAAAATGTGAATAATTCCAAGTTAGATAATCAATATTTAAAGAAAGGAAAGTTGAAAAGAAACTCGATCATTTTTAATAACAAAGTTTCTGTCTTCTTTTTCTTTAATCGAATTCAGTCGAGACAAGTATCCACCATTAAAATAAAATTAAAAATAGATAAGTATTTTAATGATGTATTTTTTCGATACGCACTTTTCTGAATTGTCTGTAACTAACTTCAGTTAAATTTTAACCTTTAACCTTTTACTTGCTGGTTTGAAGACTGAAGACGGCTATGTTGTTTTCTCATATCGAAATGTTGTATGTAGCATATAGTTAATTAAGCTTTTAAACCACCTCTTGAGACTTGCAATGTGTACTGTAATTTGTGCTAACATCAATTAGCGCACAAGTGGTCCTTAAAGGAAGTTCTAACGTATATCGTGAAGTATATATGTTGTTTTCTTATTTGTAGGGAATCGTAGGCTGTCAATATTTACCCTCTCGTTGCGATCTTTAGTTTCTAGTCTTTCTACACACTGCTGCTGTGTCTTGAGTGGTAGATGGGTTAGTTAGTAAACATTGCCTGCATTAAGATAGATAAAATGCTTTGCCATACACCACAAGAGTTAGAAACTTTGAAAGTTGCGTATGATACGGTCTTATGATTAAAAGTGATAACAGCAATACAAAGAATACGAAACGAATACGTGACGTATTATAATATGTATACAAAATAGAAATCAGACAGTGTATCAAAATTTAAGCAAGATGCTACAAATAACGAGCGAGCCGAACAAAACTTCGAAGCAACATAATCCCCAGGCTGTATACTTAACAGATTCAGTAATTAGATTAGTATTGATATGACGGCCGGCAGAACAGAGGCTATTGTTTGCTTAGGTAAATAGCCGTGCTAGGCGGAGTGAGCGACGGGCAAGACCGCAGCGTTCGCAGTACAATGCCGGCGCCGATAATGCTTGCAACCCTCAACAATCAATCTTTGGGCTATTACGATGTTTTAGCGCCTTGATGTATTGTTTCAGCCTCAATAAAGTTTTGATGAATTTTCGTGTTCTCTCCCTCGCCCTTTGTGTTCTCGTGTTCTTCGTGTTCTCGGCCTTTGTTGAAAATGAGGCGTCCGATATTGATGAATAATTTGACGGCTAAGTAACGATGCTGTAATTATTAAAAGGGTAATATCGGATTTTGTTATTGTTGATTAAAAGCATTGAGGTGTTATAATACTTTCTAAATTACTACGGACAGTTAAAGTCTTTGTATTAAGTTGACTTGCTCATTTTTATCAGGGTTTTGTAGACAAACAAGGAAGACTGATACTTAGTTTTGCGGCTATGTCCGTCGGCGTCGGTATGTTACGTTTTTTTTCGCGTAAATTGTAAGTGTAATAAAGCAGAAACTTATCATGGGTAAGGATGTGGTGATGATGATGATATATATATCGCCGCCTATCATAGCTTAATTAGCCATTCAGTTAACTGCCTAGCCTTTTAACTAAACGGCGCCGTTCAACTAGCAGTCTAAATTAGGCAGCTGAAAGGCTGATTAAGCCAGTTGGGTGCAACATAATTATACAGGGTTATTTTTCAAAGACCAGCCAAATTTAAGGATGTGGTACAGACCATCAAACTGAACAACTTTCTCCATGGGACAAATAGCGTAATCGCGAAAATTTTATCAACAGCTGTCCCATAAAAAACTTCAATACTTACTCGACCTAAATGTATGGGACGGCTGAATTTTTATTTGCGATTACGATGTTGGTCCCACGGAGAAAGTTGTTCAGTTTGATGGTCTGTACCACATCCTTAAATTTAGCTGGTCTTGAAAAATAACCCTGTATATATTTGAAGGTACCAAGCATAATTAGTTGCGTACCTTTGTATGTACTAAAATAGAAAAATTCTCACTGTAAAGAGGCAGCTGATTAGTGCTTTTCCACAATTGTAGCTTCTTAGTCTGATTGGCAACGGATGATTCCGGTAAGCAGGTGCAGAAGTGGTTTTATCAAAATCAACCAAAGACTAAGAAGGTTCTTATAAGACTCCTTTCCAAGAAGAAAAGAAGGTTCTATTAAGGCCTTACGAGCACCTTCATAGTCTTTTCAATATACAAGTACAATTTAATTTACATCAAACTCTATCTATGTATAACGGACTCCATTTGAGTTGAGGTATCAATAGATACCGAGAGAAATATCTACTATGTACTTATTAATTGGAATCGGTCAGCTAACTGTCTATGATGGGAATAGACCAATAATTTAGTTAGGAACTATTCAAGTTTCTTAGACAATTATAGCACTAAATTCCGAGATAGATATTAATAAAGCACTTTCATTTGATTATATTGTGTCGCTCTGCGCTTGTATAGTATTTTTATCTCACAAAGCGGCACGCGCTTTACTTGTGGTTATCATGTGTACAGTCACGAGCACCAATATGTCAACACATGGCAACTTTCAATTCCGATTTTTTCGTGAAATAACGAATGTATCGTTTAAATACGCCACATTACATAAACCTATAGGTTCGAAAATACTGTTTTCGTAACAACATAAAATTTCATTTAAAAATAAAGAAGTTAATCGCTCTTGAATAAAGCCGAGTGTATACACACTTTTGTTTGTGACTGTACAAACACCCCGTAAATGTGTGTGTAAGCGCAGGAGCCCTCGGTACCGTCCGAGACAACAATGGTGAAATTGGAAGTGTGTGTGTTATTTGCTGACGCTACTCGTCTTGAATGAACTTATGATCGAACTCGTATTTTATTTACGTACTTTTGGAAACGATTCCAGTTAAAATCTAATGTTGAACATTTCTAACACTGTCACAAAGACAAATGTACGTTATCGTTTTATAACGTGCAAGTAACATTCAACCGTAGCGCGTAGGGTGGTAAAACAATAACATGGTCGACTATACAGAATTAGCAAAAATTACGAATGAAATACCTGAGATGTTTGGCCCTTCAAACTTTTCAGAGCAATCATACTCAAGTTAAGCAGTAGCTTGATAAGTAAGAAAATTCTAGTTACATTATTTAGTACCTACCTGTGTTGTATGATGTATTCGTGAATGTCTTTGTCTATCTATATTATCATCTATCTCCTTGAGATATTACGTTGAAGAAAAAGCTAATCTAGCAGGTCTTAGGAACATCACAGAGCGGGAGTGATACGGTGTTCCGTCGTCGGTATGCTTTTGTTTTGTTTATAGTACAGCTTCTTATAAATAAATGCAAAATCACTGGTAGGTATAATAACAACGTAATGAAAAGAATCACGCTGAATAGTGACAACGCGTAGTAATTATTGAGTAATTAAGGATTTATCACTAACTGAGTCTATAATTAAGATTTACCATTTAAAACATATTATTGATGGTGCCTAAACAATTGCAATAATTGAGAATTTTAATCTCCGTCTTAATTAATCCTGAAAACTGAATAAAATAACCAATTCATTTGCATAAGAGTAAAAGTACGTGAAAACCGGCAACACTTTATTCATCAAGCGACAGAGCGGCTGAGTACACGTGCGAGAACCAGCGAGCGATAATATTTCATCCATGCGCCATGATTCGCCGCTTAAGCGCGATAGGGAAATCGTAAATTCAAGGGAAAGAATTTTCTTTATAGTCTCCTAAAAAGTTTCCACACACAAGCACGTATCTGAACACAAGAGGCGACGCGAGAGCAAATGGCACCGAATTGTAATACCATCCGTTTGTGTAGACACCCCTACTTTTCAAATTTTCTTTTACAATGCGACGAGGTAATATGCGTTTTATTGGATCGTTTTTCTTTATACAAAATGGCTCTTATAGGAAAATGTATTTTTACTAAAGTCATTTATTTATGAAATGTGTTAGGATATTTAATAAACGCCGACGGAACAACAATGGCTGCCTATCTATTATATTAAATAAAAACACGAATGGACTGGTCCGTCATGTGAGAAGATGTTCGATTTATGCATTCCATTGTTTCGCGTTAAAATACACGAAACTTTTATTTTTTGAGCGGAGGATTGCTGTTGGCCACTCATGGCCTTTACAGCGTCACCGGACTAGAACTTTTATTTATAGTTTTTGTTTGAAAAAATATTTTGTTTTTTCTTTTAGACAAAAAGTACTGAAAAATGTGAAGCAAAACGATATTTGAATAAAAAGCGACGTGTATGAAATGGGAGCGGCTCGGGCGCCGGCCAATCCGTTGTAGTCTGTGGTTAGGCGCTGCTGACAGATCCACGAATCTGTTGTGGGCGAAAACACGATAGACTTTTGAATAGAGCCTTTTGTTTCCACCGAAAAATATTCACATGAAAGCTTTGAAGATAGCAAAACAATAAGTTAACTGCACGTGTGAATTGTATGAATTTATTTATTTTATTATTTGAATTTGTTGTAGCTGAATCCAATTAGGATACCAGTAATTGTTGTAAGTCTTTAATACGGTCATTGAATACATTGAGAGGTATCCTAAAACTGTTTTGTTTAAATATAAATGAAACTGAGTAAGGTTCTAAAAATAAATAAATTTACAAAAATAATATAATTTATGAGGATTTTAGAATACTCAGTTAATTGGTTAACGTTTTGGTAGTACGGACTGTTAGTCGCAAAAAATGTCAATGCCAATCCAATATAAATTAATTAAATAAGATTGTCAGCGGCGACATGTGATTAATAGGACTATAAGTTGGCTATCATCTGTAATCCTTCAGTTTTACGACCAAAAGCCGCGCCTCAAAAATACTTTGGCCAAAAACGAGAATTCGTGACAAAGCGATGAAGTAATAAAATTCACATAGAAGGAATGTGTACAGAAAATATGACATTGGTACGTGATAAAATAATAGGTATCGCGAACACACGTCTTAGAACATAGAGCTTGCGAATGCGTTTGACAACTGGCAGTAATTTCGGAGAAGAATGACCGAGACATGACTCTTGCGCTACTCCATTAGTTATATATCTTTATCAAAAGCGAGATTTTGCTCCAAGTTCGAACTTAGTCGCTAGTCAGCTGTCGTTTACGGTTACAAATTCGATTTTGACGGTTGGTGATTTGAACTTTGTTTCTTAATTCTATTGGTTTGTTATTCAGATGAAAATTGAAACAAAATATTCTAAAAACGACGAACAAAAAACCGGCCAAGTGCGTGTCAGGCCACGCATACACTAGGGTTCCGTAGTCACCCTAAATGGCATCTACTATAACCACGAGTGTCGTTGTAAAAAAAATTAAGTCCTTTATGTTATTTATCCTCTTTAGATGATTTAAATTGATTTAAAATCGACCCAATAGATACCTAATTGTTATGATTGTATTTTTAATATTTACTTACTCATTATTTCGTTATTTTAGTAAAAAGTTTTCCCCAAAAAAAATATTTTCGTGATTTTATTTAGCGCTTTGTCGACGTGGTAAATACACGTATCCATGCAAAGTTTCATCTTTCTTGCCTTAACCGTCAGGAAGGTAATCCGAGTACGGACTGACGGACGAACGGACATGACGAAACTATAAAGGTTCCGAGACGTGAACTACGGAACCCTAAAAACATAAAAAAAATTAAAAGTTCTCATCTGAAAGGGACATCTAAAAAATACTTTTTTGTTGAGTAACCTAAGAAAAACAGTGTTGGATTGTTTATAGTAGGTGCGTGCCGTAAAATGGCCGTGATTTGAAATGTCTCGCTCACTTTGCGAATGTCAAGAAAAAGACATCAATCACTCTTACCTGAGTACATTCAATTCTCTAGAGAAACAGCCAGCAGCCACAAAAAACCTTTTCTTAGAAAGCATTAACCAATAGACTTTTCTGATCAGAAAGCTAAAAGATATTCTCGATAAATTGAAGTAATGTGGAAGGAAAAAAATGCGTTTTATTATGTAGAAGAATGGTAAAAGGGACACTACCTGATGACAAGTGGTCACATAAATTCATCGGGGAGAACTAGAAAGCAGCAACACGGAATAAAAAAGTTATAAAAAGTGTTATACACTTTTCTTACCTATTGTAAAATGGTTTTACTACGAACAAATTAGAGACGAGCTATTTCTGTAATATTCGCAGAACTTTGAAGAAAAAACGAAAATTTCTGTAAATGATATACAGCCTGAAATCGACGAAAGAAATAAAAGATAAACTCTACGGTGAGCAGATAAGTTAAGATGACGATGATTTCAAGATACTTATTTGAGTTATGAATATTAACAACATTCAACATATAAGTACCTAACAGCATGAATTGGAATAGCGAACAAAGTTGTTACTTCTAACATTCAACAATGGAAGTTTTTTTGGATAGTTCAGTGACCTGAGAATTGATATTAAGGTACCAATATGTGCTCAGTGAATACTGAGATGTAAAATAAAAGTAGTATCTGACTCTGTTCTGCCGTTGATTAAATCTGGAACGAAGGAATATAAGATTTTGTATAAATTATGAGAACGCACTGGATAGTAAGATCAGCCCTAAATACTTACGAAAATCCTTTCTTATAAGTAGGTACTTTTAGGATTAGTCAGTAGTCCATTCAAACACATCCTAAGTTGTAAGTAAGGTTGATCTTTTAGATCTAAATAATTGAAGGCTTTCAGCGTGGGCAGTCGCGCACCTATCGGATTTTTTTAAAGTTTTCCGATTTTAATCAGAGAAATGAAGGTAAAAGCCAAGTCATTTGCTCGTTCAATTTATTTCACACATCGTTAATATCGTGATTGATTTCGACGCCGGCCCTAACGATACATGAAATATTCGCACTCATTAAATCACGTGCCGCGCAGTGGAGTGCTCGCGAGGGCTCTCATCCAATCACGCCTCGATAAATATATGATGTCGGCCGCACATATTAATACAATGTAAATGTAATATGTTGTACACCAAAATCATAGTCTAAACAAGCAACGTTAACGTCACTAAATTTCAAATCTAGATCAACCTAGCTCGACTCCTGAAAAAAAAAGACATTATTTATTAATCTCGGCAAACGAAGTTTGTTTGTATCTATAAAGCCATAAATTGTTCGATATGAAATCTTTTATGTAAAATGCTAATTTATAACGATATCTGCCGTGAGCTCAAGGGCAATATAGCTTCTAAAACGATTTTTTATAATACCTACTTTTATCGTGAAGCAGTGCTCGAGTCTCAGAACTCAAATTTACAATTCAATAGAAACTGCACAAGGCTTTGCATGCCAATACGTCCATTTGGGGCACATGCGATCGACTTCCCATTTGAAAGATGAATGAAATCATTCAAATGTGAAATTTCGATCATTCAAATACCGCATGTTTATGTTTGTGTTATAATAAAATAGTATTGTTCGATTTCGGGAATATATCTTGTTTCAGCTCGACGCTGGGTAAGGTTGTGTTGTTTCAACTTGGGTTCCTGAAAAAAGGTGAAATCATCAAATTTCTATAATCAATTCGATTGCAGGGACACTGGAAGGCAATTGCCATGAGACCATTATTCAATCGAAACGATATATCTCGTCCGTTCCGAACTGGAGCGTAGCGATAGCTGGCTCCGCAAAAGTTGGCACGGGTGGCAGCCGAGACCACTGCCAATTTCCATTAGCCCATCATCCAAAACGAAAAAATGCATAGACGATCATTTTTTCATTCAATTAAAATTGGCTATCCACCAAAACGGTTAGATTTTTTCAGGGGTGAGGTCACTACGATGTAGCCATAAGTTTTACACTTCGTAGCACTACAGGTTGCTACGAGTACGACTTAAAAAGTTTCATTCAAATTATTTTAACAAATGATTGAACTGATCTGTATTTTCTATCTTATTCATCATGTTTATTTTGTTTTTGTCAAAATTATTCCGAATATTATCGACATCACGTATACATTTTGCCGTTCATTACCGAGTCATATTCGCCGCCAACATTGAAAATCCATAAGCTTTCAATATCGCGAAGTTAACTCGGGTTTTGTTCCCAGTGGTTGCTCCATCTGAATATCAAAAATGTGAAAGCGGTCGTCAGTAACCGGGACACGTATATCGGGACCCTATCACTTCGCTCTTTACTTACTTGCTAGGCGCCATCTGCACATTCTCCACCTAATCTAGTAACAAATTTGATTATGTAACAATATAGCACACGCAGCTTTTTGTTCTCGTTTTATATTGCACGTTTATTTCAATAACAACAAACGAAAATGTTCAGCTCAACAATATCTGCGTAGGGATCCTTACCGTCAGTGTTTTATTTAGCAAAGTGCTTTAAAAGGGTGGTTTGAGAGATACTTTTGACATGCTACCATTTTCATCAGACTGAAATATGAATTTGTTTATAGACATGTAGGACAAAAACATAAACCAAATATAATACATGAGTGAACCTAAATAATTATTGACATCCAGTAAAAGCTATCAATATTAAGCAAAGTTGATTTTCGGAGCGGCGCGGGCGCGAGGACCACATGGGATTTAACGACTCATAAAAAAATCATATTCATCAATCACGTCTGTTCCAAACAAAGTTTGTTAGGGTATGTGCTGACGTGCCGAGTACCTTCAATTTATCAAATAATTATGAATCGTTTTTATATCTTGTTTAAAATAAAGGCAGATTTTGACAGTGTCTGTTGGAAGAACTGGATGTGATACTCAAGAAGATTGGCGCAGCGGAGGGTGCCTTAATGGCCTCTTGACGGCATCTCACCGAGTACTCCAGGTCACTTCGTTACTTGGATTGTACAGGCCGTTATGTGTCCTACTATGAATTATCTTAAAGGAAACTTCGAGTTTTGGGCAAAGTGCAAACTATAATTGGAATCACGTCTGCGTGATGCATAGGCGTCTTCATCACGTGCCGCTGTCTAAACCTGAACGCGCATACTTGAACACTCTGCTCCTGTTTGGAGGTAGGCGATAATATAATATAACCGCTTCATAAAATTCTAATTTGAATATATTATAATTATGAAGCTATCCAAGGATATCAAGACATATAATAATATCAGCCAGACGTCTTTATTTCAGCAGATTTTTCAAATAAATTGATAAGATTAATCAAACCCTTGTTCGAAGTTTTGGAACTTGTTTGATTAATTTTATCCGTCAGGCGCAATTAAAAATGAAATTCACTTATAATAATATTGGGTAATTAATATTTTGGATGAACTCCTCCTTATTATATCTAATTATGAGATCTTTCTTTGTTTATTCACCGTTAAAGAAAGAAGGCGTACGATTAGCTTTTCTTCAACAATAAATAACAAACGAAGACATAACAGGATTATAAAGTTATTTAAACGTGAAAGTTTATTGCCTTCGTTTGTGACTTGATTATTTTTCTTGTTATTATTCATGTTAACTGCCTCAGATTATATTACCAGCAAGTGCTGTCTATACTGTTTGAGAATGTTTGTGAGACTGTACGTGACGCAGACGCCTTTTAATATGTAGCAATGCGTCTATTGATGCAAATACGTTCTTCGATGCCCCCACTGGGAACACAGTTTGTTCGATACTCCCTTACTCTGATACATTGCATGAACTGTAAAGCTTCCATAAAATGCTTGACATTTTGTTAAGCGTTTTTACAATGTTTGTACCTGAGATATTGCCAGAGATTTTCCCTTTTAGATAAAACAATATTTTAACAAATAAGCTCAAACTCAAATTCAAATCATTTATTTCAATTAAACCATATACAGGCACTTTTGAATTGTCAAAATTAAATAGTCGGTCAGTTAGTCAGAAAGTTGAAGCTAGTTAGCTAGCTAAGGAAATGTTATCCTGTGATAAAATATACGTTTACATTGATTTTACAGAAAGGTTTCCAGAAACACCTTTAATATTTTAAATTATCTAATCGGCATTATAAATTCAAATCTTATGTGGACCAGTAAAATGCAATATTATCAAACATTGATTGCATACAGAAGCGGCTGAAGATAACATTTCGCTTCACATCAATACAATGGAATGTTACTGAAATCCTCAAAGCTCTTGGTAATTTAATCATAGGTCGTATGTAAAGTTTACTCATGGATAGTAAACATAAACTTCGGCGACTTGCAACTTGACCCGTGTCCCGCCCGCGCCTGTACCTACACGCAACAACATCAACCACTCTGTTTTATCGTCCCCATACACTTGTTTGTAGAGTCCATAGAGATTGAATTATGTGTTGAACAACCACTAGGCTCATTTAATTTGGGATATATTGTGTTATCACTTCTGAAATTTGTTAAACAGGTTCGTTAGATGTTTAAGGACGTAATGGTTATGAGCGCCATTAAAAAGTTTCAAAACGTCCACTTAGCTACTTATGTTGTCGCTGTTTTAGGGTTTGCAATGACATAAATTGAGTAGGATATTGTTTTTCCAGGTAATGCCATGATTCTGCGGGGTGTTTACGTAACACACTGACAGTAGTAATGGCTTTCATTTTGAAAGTTCAACCACATTTTTTGTGTTATTTACGTTGTTGCCAGATACATTTTTCGAATAGCTATATTATATATTTTTTTGTTTTTTTTTTAAATATGAAGCAATGGATTAGCAATATCTTTCAAAATGATTCCGTTTCTGATTGATAGTGCGTTACGCAATTAGTGTGCTGGTTACTACACACCACCTGACATATGTATGTCGGAGTTATTCGTTTATCCGGAACGCCAGCGCCATCTCGTGGCACTAGACAGAGTCTAGCCTGAGTTCGTGGGGGTGGCCGGAGAGCTACAGCTACAAGAACGGTGTGAGCAGAGCTCTCGGGATCATCGAAACATTGGACATCGTACGAATAACATGTGCTTAGAAACTGTCTTGCGTATCCGTATCGTTGAATGGTGGACCTACGGTGTGTGATTCGCTAGTGACTGACTTATTCGTGATTTGTAATCTGATTTGAACTGCAAACCGTTTTACTATTGCGCTATAGCGCAATAGTAAAACACTGTGCGCACTGTGTGTGTGTGGGTGTGTGTGCGTACTATGCCCACGCGCCCACAGTACGCCCACAGTAATTAAAATATGCCTGATGTTAACGAGAGACAGACATACCTGCTCCGTCATGTAGCTATTTTATGGATTAACATCAGTGCATGATATTAATATTCTCAATATTGACTAGTGTTTAATATTGCATAATTACAACATTATACGTTATCGCTAGACAATCATATCATACGTAATTTGGCACTAATAATATCGGTGCACGTTAAGATACTTACAGCATTACTTAGTTAGTCCGTGAGACTATAACCTTAAAGTTTATTGTCAATTTAGAACCACTATCAGATTATTAATTTCGAATATTATCGAATTTAATACTTGGTTATACGATCTAGATGAAATATAATTATGGAGAGTTTGTATAAACCTCCCTGGTAATAAACAATGTGGAGGCCTATCGACGTTGTGTCAGAATATTAATTTCATAGGCGTCTATAAAGAAACATATTTAGTTGAATTACTTTCCAAGTTATTAAGCTGAAGCGATCTTTTATTTTATGTACAAGATGCGGTTTTTCTTTCGACGAAACAAATTGCTCGGTACTTCGAAGGAATTTGTTCTTCAAGTATAATTATAATTTAACTACGTATTCTTTGCAACATGGATATATACTTAATTGACATTATATTTTGTAAAAAATGAGCAAATGTATGTATATGACACGATGTATGTATTTGAGAATGTGGCATAAAATGCGATACAGTATTTTTGGCGTGAACCTAGATACATTTATTTTTAAAAGTGTATCATGTTTCACGTTAACTGCCAGTTACAATTCTGCAAGTTACTGTTATTAACCAATACGAAAAATGTATTAAAACCTTTTTCGTGAATGTGGACGCTTTAAAAATGGGGTGAATTCACGCTTATAGCTCTCATTTAATTTTAGTTTCATGAAATATCGGCAAAAGAGTAAATATCGAGTTACGATTGACGCGGTTATATTAATTAAAATGCGCTTAATGTAACTTTAAATTCTTTAATATTCGATTTTAATCGCATTTCAAAATATTTGTTGGTTTTACTGGACTGCTCCAGAGGGTTATGTTTTATTCCCATAGGTACCTACTCTACAGCATAATCAACCTATAATGTTCCCACTGCTGGGATCATCATTTCAGCCGAAAGACGTTCACTGCTGGACATAGGCCTCCTGTCTATAAGAGGGAGTGAGCTATAATCTACCACACGGGCCTAGTGCGGATTGATAGATGTCACATGTCTCATGTTATGTGTTGGTTCTAGGACATGCCGGTTTCCTCACGATGTTTTTCTTTACCGTTGTGAGAGCAATGGTAATGAAGTTATTCACACACGGCGGCGACCTCTCGCGCCCGGCCCTGGTTCAAGCCATGGTCCGGGGTGAGAGGGAGTGGGAGGCAGTCGCCTCCTTCTGCGAAGCAGTCATGCTAGCGAAGGAGGTGGCGGGGTGGGCGAGGGAACGCACCTTGCGCACCTCACGCCTCAGCCGCCGCGGGAGACGCTCCGGGCGTCGGGAGCCGCGTGACGACTCCCGGCCACCGTAGGCGCGGGCCTGCGGGCGGAGAGTAATGGGTAGCTCTCCGTCCGATCAGGACTAGGCCCGTGCCGGACGGCGTGTACGTGTTCCACGCGCGCCTCAAAGAGATGTCAGCAAAAGCGACGGGGCCCCATAGGGCCGAAGCCTGCCAGGGTAGCGGGAACATCCGAAAGGGTTTACCGCTGCCCTGGAACATAAAGGGCTAAGGAAGGAACACGGGTGGGTTTTAGTCAGTAAGAGTCTGACACTCCCTTCTGCTCCACCCAGAGCGGGAGGAGTCATTTGATGATTTCCCATCCTCAAAAAAAAAAAAAAAGTTATTCACACAAAGTAAAGCGCTTGCCTGGATTCGAATCTACGACTCATAAGACGGGGTCGTTGCCACCACCCACCCCTGTTCTAGATTCTCTATTAAAACCTCAATTCATCAGTTCATCGAAACCATTCTTCGAAGTACCTACTTTAATACAGGTAGGTACCTAAATCTTTATAGAAACTACAACTACATCTGAATGTAGGTAAGTATGTAGGTACATTCGTTAACAAAGAGAGGCCTGAGCTTCTTACGGAACTCAAATTACTCATTAATGGCGACGCGGTGAAGTAAAGCGGAGGAACGTTTAAATATTCAAGGAATTAAAATATACGTGTCGCGTTTTACAATAATCCCTCTCTATGTAGGAACTTACAATCAGGGTAGTCATTATCACTATTGTTATTTAGGATTTAGAAACCAAACAACATTTACCATGACTATTTTTGTTTTTAATGAATGGAAATGCGGAGAAGAGGAAACGTTTACCTAATACCTACTTGCATAATGCATAATCAGCCTATAATGTTCCCACTGCTGGGATGTATGCCTCCGCTCTTTGAGAAGGAGTTGACTGTAATCTACCACGCGGGCCCAGTGCGGGCTGGTAGATGTCACATCTTTGATTTTAAGGTTTCCTCACGATGTTTTCCATCACTGTTTTGAGAGCAGTAGTGCTGAAATTATTTACACTAAGTAAAGCGACTGCCTGGATTTGAACCCACGACCTACAACTCGTATGTCGGGGCCGTTACCACTGGGCCATGGCCATTCATATTTCTGTCGTGACCACAAAAATGGTAGAAAATAATATTAATA
Organism: Apamea sordens; assembly: GCA_945859715.1. Taxonomy (NCBI): domain Eukaryota; kingdom Metazoa; phylum Arthropoda; class Insecta; order Lepidoptera; family Noctuidae; genus Apamea; species Apamea sordens. The sequence continues at coordinate 12,149,740 of OX243996.1, read as the reverse complement.
ATAATTACTTGTAAACAAGCTACAAGAGACATTATTTCAGAACCATAAGTCAGATTGCGCGACTGAAATCTAAAATACATTTCCCCATTTTGCACTGTCCAAAACTGCAACAACAGTCATTTATCAAGGAAGTTTCGTAATATGAATGATAATAACTTCATTCCTTTATACTAGGTGCACGTTGTAACAAAATATGAGTGGTATCTGCTGTATAGTGTTCTGATCAGATGCTTCAAACTTTTAATGAGATGATTCCCGCTCATATCGCATGCGATTACTCGAATTAAACTCACAGTCTTGTTCGTTCGCTCAAAAAAATGGTTGTATTTTTATCTCCATCAAGGTTTGAGTTCCTATTTGGTAGCCTTTCATGCTATGACGTGATTTTGTATGGTTTTTGTAAACGAATCTGACCATTTTTAAAGGAATATGGAACTGAACTGTGAAATTGTTGTTATGTATGTGTTGCAGATGGATTGTTGAAACCGCTGTTTTACATAACCGCTAGCCGTTTTACGAAACAGCTCCGTTATTTTTAAGTTTCATGTAATAGGGGCTATTGCCATCACTACCCCTAGCCAAGATTTAATAAATAAAAGCCCTGAACTGAGCACACCGCGCCGTCACAAACCTTCCCCAAAATGTTTGTCGCTTACCATGCACGCAGGTACATAATAATTAGACCATCATCGCGTTCCAGCGTCCGGTTTCCGTGTACACAAAAGTAGCGATTCAATGTAAATTACCCAGTCAATGGGCGCCCGCATCTCAATGGACCATAAACAACACGACCGTGAATACAAATCGAATATTAGAGCATTGCTTGCACGCATGCCACGCAACATTATCAGTTTGTGGCATACGATATGAGCGATTATTGCGAGCACATACGCCGCGGTCTGTGTACCTTGGCACCGGTACGAGCCGCGTCGTCTGCACCAACACTAACGTTAATTACGTATTTGACACACATGAGATACGTTTAAACGGATTGGTACGTGAATTAACACCTAATTCAGATCTACATACGATTTACTTGATTTTATCGGCAGGTAATGGATGTTCGGAAAACTTTGTGTTTGAATTGGAGCAGGGAATTTTATTGTGGATGTTACGTAACTTAGATATAGCTATATTTAATGGTTTCCTGGTTGATTACTTTTTAATGTTTTAATAAATTTAAAGTCATTACTTAGTTTATCGATTTACCGACCATTGCCATCGAACGCTATGCTGTCAGCCTTTTGGGCACTTATCCCATTGACAGCGACGCGAAAGAATTTTTTGATGCCCAATGAGCTCCTCCCTTTTTCTTCTATTTTTTATTATATACTTGTATAAGTACCTATAGCATACATATATTTTAGTGTTATCTTGTATATTGTAACTAAGACTTTTAGTTAGTAGTGTTGTTGTTGTAAATTATCCTACTCGTACTCATATATAGATAGTTAATGCAATTAGGCATTATATAATGCAGCATGCCCGGCGCTACTTCGTTCGCGTGGTGTCCTACTCCAACACTACTCCTACCCTTCTTCTACCCTACTCCTACACTACTCCTACCCTACTCCTACCCTACTTCTACCCTACTCCTAACCTACTCCTACCCTTCTCCAACCCTACTCCCACCCTACTCCTAACCTACTCCTACACTACTCCTACCCTACTCCTGCCCTACTCCTACCCTACTTCTACCCTACTCCTAACCTACTCCTATCCTACTCCTAACCTACTCTTACACGATTCAAAACCCTTAATTTAATACGTACTTCAATTTGAGTGGACCCGAGTCTACCGTACTGAAGGGACGATCGTCAAATGTTTGACAGGAAAGTAGGAAGAACAGTTTATATGGGAAAATGAAATTGTTTTTTTTACTATCTTCCTCGCATTTTTTCCATATTTTCTCACCGTAAACCTTCCCTGGACTACGACAAACATTTCAAAACCAAAATCAGCTAAATCGGCCCAGCCGTTCTCGAGTTTTAGCGAGACAAAGGAACAGCAATTGATTTTTATATATATATATAGATATATATTATTATGACAGCTTTGACAACGACGTTTAATACGTCGCCATGGCAACTTTTCTTTCAAATCCTTACCGGCTTGTAACTTTTAGCTGATTTTACAATGATACTTTTGCTAAATTAACCATGGCCACTATCATATCTCAAATTCATATTTTCTAAATGATATTATTCTACGAATTGACATTAGAAAACCACGCAATGCAAGGATCAGTTCCGGTTTCGCCTCTAAAGCGAACACATTAAAGCCTGATACTCCAGGGCCACCTATTCCGGGAACACCCAGCGTACCTCTCCGCTCCGGTACCTGACGGACCCTCTCTACGCCTCCGTCCTCCGTCCTCCGTGAAGACCTCCACTACCGTCGGACCGCCGGTGCGCCTCGCCGGAGGACTCAGAAGATCCTCCTATATTTATTGGGCCGCGCCTCATCCGAGGGCCGCCTCACCTGGCGGGCTGCCAGCACCCCACCGTGCCTGCTTCCGCCTCACCTGGCAGGCTGACAGCATCTCGCCGTGCATGCTTTCTCCTGCTGCCGTGCTGCATCCTGCTCCTGATGCGTGGGCCCTCCTACGGGTGTCCGCCGTGCCGCACACGCACCAGCATCTGCCCTCACCTGCACCTGTCACCGGCACCATCCTCGCGTCGGTCTACAACTTCACCTCCAACTGGATCTCCACCTCAGCCTCCTCAACCCACTTAACGCGCAGCGTCATACATACACCCCACCTCCACATTATAGATACCACTGCCATTCCACCTCCATCCTTACCTTTTAAATAAATCTTTAATTGATTTCTACCTTTCTTCCCGTTGACCTAGAATCATGAAATATAACAAGAAGCAATGTCATGTAGCACTAGTAAAGGTAAAAATCCGAAAACCGTGTAGTTACACACCTACAAAATTGTACGGAACCCTCGGTGCGTGAGTCCGACTCGCACTTGAGCGGTTTTTTTTTAATGTTTGTACTTAATTCCTATGCGTGTCCTAAATAAAACATTTTTCTTTATATACGTATTTCTCTACAAATATTATAAGTCTTTTAAGTGGTAGGCTGAGTACTTATAAATTTATTTGCTAAGCTGTATGCTTTTCAGGGCTATTTATTTTATCGTTCTATTTTTATTATATTATAATAGAACAATCGGTTAGGAACGAGTCCAACTTGATTGGACGGAGAAGGCACAGCACAAGGAAAGGTGGAAAAATATGGAGGAGGCCTTTGCCCAGCAGTGGGACAGTATAGGCTAACGGAAAAAAAATAGAATAATAAAATCATTTTTTATTTTATTTTTTATAAAAAAAAAACGTTGGCCCACACTAGGAATTACTCCTGTATCGAATTAATAATATCATATGCCTTTCGCTCGATGTAAAACCATATTCCTAACTCGCATAATACAACTCTAAATCGTGGACTCCTACTGATACTGAGAATTGTTTCAACAGAAAAAACTGAATCCGATATTTGCAAGGGGAAATAGAATCGAACCGTTTGAAGAGATGTGAACGACCTGCGAGGTACCAAGTATTAAAAGTATTATTTCATATTTCTAGAATTTCATGGAACTTGAGCAGTGAACATTTAAGAATTATCATATTTCAGGTGGAGAACGATTTCGTTTGTAACTAAATTTAGAGCTCCAGTGTGAAGCGAATTCGTATAATGAAACTTTATTCAGCTAACCTGATAACACGGTTTTCTACGTAAGTAGGTACTGAATTGAAGAACGTAGGAATGGTTATCAATGAAAATTTCGCAGCTATCTTCTTATCTCTCTCATAGTGAAGGGTAGTAGTAGTTATTGTTCGATTCTCTTCTACTAAATAATAGTCCTACCGACGGTATTTCGTATGGCGGCTAATCTCAACGGAGACAATCCTTCGGCGCGGTAGATGTTACTTATAGTGCACAAGTGTGTGCGCACACACAGGTGCACTCTCTCTACCCTCACTCTCATAGTCCGATGGGATGGCACGCAATTCAACACAACCGGGGAGAAATCAGGCGCAGGATCATTGAAATGTAATTCTAATATCTATGTGCAGGACCATTCGAAATTCAGCATCAGCTACAGCATCTACATACTCAGCTTATAATGTTCCCACTACTGGGACACATGCCTCCTCTCTGTGAGAGGGAGTGGGCCGTAATCCACCACGCGGGTCCAGTGCGGGTTGGCAGATGTCACGTATATCTTCGAAATTTTGGTTCTAGGACATGCCGGTTTCCTCACGATGTTTTCCTTCACCGTTTTGAGAGCAATGGTGATGATATAATTCACACAAACTAAAGCGCCTGACTGGGTTCGAACCTACGACCTACAACTCGTAATCGCAGCCATGACCACTGAGCCACCACTGCTCTACAGACAGCATCTGTCTGGCATCAATGTTGAAATTAACGTTTTTGGCACAGCCGTGAGGCACACACTATTGCAGTAAAACATTGTTTTCACTTTTTAATTTTGTTATTTGTATTTGTTGTTTCACGAACAGTATCCAAATAAACGTTGTTTGTTCTTTCTTTCAGGACCGACGGCTTGACGTGATTTCCAAGCCACGGGGTATCACATCTACTAATTACAATGTAATAATCAACAGTGATGTCTTCAGTACAATGATTTTTTGCTGCATTACTCCACAATAGAAATCTTACTATCTTAATTAATGCCCAGGCACAATTATTATTCTCTTAAAGCTGAACTCAGACACTTAACTTTTTGTTAATTTATATCTTTCATTCGGCATCTTTCACTCGTAGTGAAAAGTCTGAACACAAAATGAATCAAAAGTGTAAAATAAATTCATGAGTGGCATCTAACGATGTAAGATTTCGGCATTCGCCCGGCATTTTTCACTCGCGTTCCGTACGATCGAAAATTGAAATGAAATGAGCAAATGAACGTTCATTTCTATGTTATTTTGTCAGTACCTATTATGTCAGTGAATGAACGGGGAATGAAACAAAAATAAAAGAAAAATAAATATTCACATGAGTGTGAATTATGTTCCTGTTCGTGTGATTCACTAGAGTTAAGCGTCTGATATCAACTTTATTAGGAATTTGTAAGCAATCCAGTCGTAAATAAAAGACTACACGGAAAATCTTGCTGATGTTAACAACACCCACTCGAAGATAAAACATCACAATTAAATACAGGCTATATCATAATTACGATTATAAAAACAACGTGTTTTTTACAATAAATATTATTTTAATCGAGGTTTACGGAAAGCAGGCACAGGTCGCACATCATATTACGTCGGCGAGTGAAAGCAGATGGCGGTATTTCATTACAATATCTCAGCGAGGCGGAAAGGGAATCGCAGCCGGGACTCGTAATGTTCCGTAGATTATACAAGGCGTATGGATCTCTGCTCTTTAGATTTGTTAATGTGGACTCCACTGAAGTTTTCATATGATCTCTTTATTCTGATGTATTCAGAACTGCGATGGTAAGAGGGTTTAGTTTTTTGACATAGATTTCGACTATCGTAACTTTTCTGTGTTTGTGTGTATAATCATTGAAATATAAAGGAAAAAAATATGTTATATGCTGGCGCTTGAAATTATTATTTTTGTAAAGATTACTACAGTGCAGCCGACGAGAGAATGCGTTCTTGACACCTGTCAGTCTCATAGTAACGAATACGTGCTATGCGAATTTGATTTTTATTAGCTCCTAGAATTGTCGTACTGACAGATGTCAGGAACGCATTCTCTCGACGCGGCGACGCGACGGTTGGACTGTAGTTTTCTTTTTTCCTGGAAATCATGCTTTTTTATCTTAAATTTAACAATACAGTAAGTAGGTGCCTACCTACGAGTACTTATAATTTCTTCGTATCGGCTAAGAACACCATAAGGAAGGACCAGTCTGAACTAAATTGGTTAAAAAAAAATGTCCTCCTGAAAGTTGGGGATAGAAAGTGTCAACTAAGCCTCTCGAACAACATAAAGTCACCCGGTACTAGTCGCTACGAGGAAGAACTCAAAGAAAGAAAGTAGGTACTACAACCAGTACATATGTAGGTACTTACATATTATGTACTGGACGTGTCCTCTCTCTTTTGGTAAAGCGATGCCTATTCAGCGGCCGGAAACTGCCAGGATGAAAATAATGATGTTATCTAATAATATAATAGAGCAATCCTACACAAGCACGTTTCATATATCTCACTGTTCGTTTACTGTCGTCTCTCTCGGAGTATTTTTTTTGTCATCGAACTTTATGACTGCAGAGATAAGTAGCACTCTCCTAATTAATTTCCGTCAACTTTTTTGTTCAATCAATCTAATTAATGAGATTAATATCGCACTTGCAAGTAATAAGCTTTGGGTAGATTCACGTGTCTTTTGGTCTTGGCTTTGTTTTGTAAATGTTCCTTGATCAGTCTTTTGTAATTTTTCGTAATTATAACGCCAGAGCTTTCAGATTGTCACGCTTTTCAACTTGCGTTTATTTCTTGAGCTCACATTTCTTAATTAGCGTTAATTTAGGTGCACGAAATTTTACCTCTCAAGCACAAACAAAGCCGCTTGTCTGTCTTTATTATTAAGTTTAAATTATAGTCATTAACTAACGAGAAAACAAGCGGAGCCTCTCAATTTGCTTAAGATTTTAAAGATAAGGTTTTCAGTTGCCAAAAACTTTTGTTAAAATTTTAACTTAGAATAAATTAACTCTGTTATTTGCTAAATGCTAAGAGAAATAAGAAAAAATATGTTTGTTTACTCTATTGTGTATCTTCCTATTTAGTTTTTCGTTCTCATTTCTTGCGGTAACATCTTGATGAATAAATGTTTATTAAAGAGAATGTCCTCTTTCTGGTTTAACAATTTTCGTCATTAATGTTTTGCGTGTTTGACTTAACTTTATTATTGCATTACTATTTTATTAATGCCATAATAAAGTATATAGATAATTAATTATACTCTAATAAATATTCTATACTAAATACAAACGTATCATGTCATAATTTTAAGCTTTTCAATAACCCAGAATGTACACGTAGGTATAGTTATATGTTCGTTGTGGAAAGCGATTTAATTATCACATTGAAACACTAATTATATTAGCAAAACCAACAACATTGATCCTTCTACACGAGTTTACCGTGCGAGCCTAACTGCCACAAAATTTGCCTCAGCGAGCTGTTTAAATTGAAATTATTAGCACCTAGACGAAAATGAACAGTCGAGCAGTTTTTGCCGGTCTCACATTTGCGCATTAGCATTTCCAACGACGGGGGTATATGAGGGGAGCGATTCCCTCCAAGCCGTCGGCGCCCACAAACGTACGGCAATACTGCCTCTTTTATTTATGTAAACGGTGAAATGTAAATTAATTTCTCCGTTTATGAAATGAGAATTTTGGCGGTCTCTCATACAAATTACCGTGAGATGCAACGTGACGATTTGACAGAAAACGTCCGGGCTTGTATGTAAACTCATGTTTAATTCGCAACACAAATTAAACAGTTTATGAACTGCACGTATTTATTATGTGCGGAGTTTTTGGATGCTAACAACCAGAAGAGCTAACATGAAGTTAAAATGACTTGTTGCGAGCCATGGGCGTATATCGCAAAGTATTTAAATGTACATACTTACCTAACTGTTAGCAATAGCGAAACGATCGTGTTAAGCGAAACAAAACGATTTTGGTTTATCATACAAAAGCATAAGCATAGCATAATCAGCTTATAATGTTCCCACAGCTGGGACACAGGCCTCCCCTTTGTGAGAGGGACTGGGCCATAATCCTCCACGCGGGCCCCCAGAGCGGGTTGGTGGATGTCACATGTCTTCGAATTTTCGGTTTTAAGGGGCCGATACCTACCACTGGGCCACCACTCTGCTCTTATCTGCTCTATCACATACAGCCAAAAGAAAATGCGTCCTTGAACATCGACACATCTTGAAATTGAAGATTTTATAGAAAATAAATCGAAGCAACGATTATCGATTTAATTCAGACTGGCTTTTGTCCGCGACCCGTGTTCATATCGGAAAATATCCCACGGAAAAATACTATCGGGATTTAAAGTACCCTATGTGTTAATCCAGGTTATAAACTATCTGTGTGACAAATTTTATCCAAATCCGTTCAGCCGTTTTTGCGCCAACTCGGAACATACATTCAGACGAACGGACAAAAATGGTAAAAACTATATTTTTGGCATCAGATTCGTTCCACCTCATAGCTATATTATTTTTCAAATATATTCAATGTACAGTTTTGACTTCGTTACTATTTTATTATTATGTATAGATTTATTAAGTTAGTCATTGAAGTGGCACGGAGCATCTTTGTCTCGTTCCTTATGTATTCTTTCTTCACCATAAGTTTCTTGAAGCTTTTACACTCCACCGTCGCATATCAGCTCAAATATCCCAGTGCGCTTTCATTACTTATACAAGGCGTCTGGCGCGGGCGGTCCGACCAGAGTAAACGCTAAAGTTCAGGAAAAAATGAACCATTTAAAAATTGTGTCCCTACATAGGTTTACATGACATAAAAACCTAAAACATAAGTATAATCAACCTATTATGTTCCCACTGCTGGGACACAGGTCTCCTATTTCTGTGAGAGGGAGAGGGCTATAATCCACCACGTGGGCCCAGTGGAAGTTGGTGGATAAAACCTGAAACATACTCTTACAAAATCACATCATAATAAAAGATAAAAAAATACAAGTATGTGTATATGTATTTTTAGTTGGTGAATGTATATAATTCATGGAGTCAGTTAATATAATATGTTTATGAGGAAACTGTTTAAATTTTTTTCTATTAAATAAATTATAATATCCTTAAAAAATGAATCGAGTGACATGAAACGACCGCCCTCGAACTTTGCTAATATGTGCCCAACCTCTGTCATCTGGTGAAATAATGGTGCTAATATTTGAAAACTTTCCCGAGGTAGGCCCATTCTAATACCGTAAAGAATTTTGCTTACAGTAATAACCACAAAGTCTTCTAAGTTCGTATGTCATGATTCCTTTCCGAATACTAAATTAGGAGGCTTTCTTTTGTCTTATATTTGACATGTTTGTACAAAGATGGTAGGCAGATATAATTACGTCTACAATAGAGATTTTAATTTCCTAAAGTCTCAAAGAGAGGAGGTAATTATATGTCTTTGAAGTTCCTTTGAGAATAAATGAGTGTAGTAGGTTCGCGAAAGGCTTTTAATAAAATAATAAAAGTTAAATCGTGCCGTACATTGCGTTGGAAATTTGTTTACAAACGAATGAAAATAAAACAAGAAACATGCGAATGTGAGAGCGAACGCTGCGGAAAAGTTGATTGGTTGATTATACGAAAAGTTGAATATAAAATGTTTGGCGTGTCACAGGAATCGGCAAAGGGTAATAAAGTCGGGTTTCGCTGGTGGTGTTAATAAGTGAGATCATTTTTTATCAGGCTTCCGAGTGAGGTTTCGCAAAGCCAAAACAATAAATCACCGGGCGGCGGCTTGCGGCTTATTATTTCGGGCTATACACCGGTGGTCTTTTCTGCTAACTAACCAGCGCTCAGCGGAATTATATTTTTTCTTCGCCTCGCAGGCACACACGTCGAGACTCACTCGCCAGTTATTAATTAACTCCACCGGATGTGGACCCTCCGTGACATATTATATCAAAAAATAATTACCTACAGCCGCTGTTCGAATCGCTCCATGAGTTTCCTAATTAAATCGGTAGACTAATTCGGTAGGGAATTTGTTGAGCTCAATTTATTTGAATTGAGTAATATTATAAACTTGCGCGGTCGCACTTTACTTGATCTGAGTCGGTTACCCGATAATAAAAAGCGTAGCAATTTTATTTTGTAGACAAATGTATATTGCTGCTTTGACTTTAGTGTTGAAATTGTTTTAGTTTTCAGTTTCAACATTATTTTTGAGATAGCTTTTACAAACATAAAAATATTTGATACTGCTCCATTCGCTCATATAATTCAGGCCATAACGTGACACTAACACAATTATCTATATCTATCCATACAAATTAATTAAGCTGAAGAGTTTGTTTGTTTGAACGTGGCAATCTCTGGAACTACCAGTCGGATCTGAATTGGGCAATTCTGGAGGAAGGCTATAGGCAATTCTGGAGGAAGGCTATAGGCAATTCTGGAGGAAGGCTATAGGCAATTCTGGAGGAGGGCTATAGGCAATTCTGGAGGAAGGCTATAGGCAATTCTGGAGGAAGGCTATAGGCAATTCTGGAGGAAGGCTATAGGCAATTCTGGAGGAGGGCTATAGGCAATTCTAGAAGATCGCTATAGGCAATTCTGGAGGAAGGCTATAGGCAATTTAACATCACGCTAGGACTCTTAGAAGTCAAGCAAAAAGAAAAAAAAGTAAGAAAAAACAATAAGTGAAAACGAAGTAATAGCGTGGGCGGGCGATGCGCTGCGACACGGGGTGACAAGAAATTTCATGCAGACGTAGTCGCGGGCAGACGCTAGTGACAAATCAAATGTGCAAATTGTATCATTTATGTGTTTATGTATACAGCTACAGGTTAATAGATTCGTTGAGATCGATTCTCCAGATAGTTGGGACTGAGACGAACAAAACCAATATATTTTCCGACACTTGAGCTCTCAGGTAATTGTGGCAGAAAGTTTTCGAACGTGCGCGCAATATTGATGAGCACCGCCACAGTTCGTGCCTCGAGCTCTGGCTTACAGTGCCTACGAAGCAACCCTGTAACTCTTGCTTTTTAAAACATCACTTTCTGAATCCACCACTCCGCCTGCCATAACGCTTAATTAGTTCATATGAGCAAAACGTGTTATATTACCTAGCTAATTAACTCATATGTTCTAGCTTGAAAATAGTAAGCTCAAAGCATTATAACGACTTCACGCTGCAGTTTTATTTTACGCAAAAATTACGAAAAGTATTAATAACGATCCCGTTTGGAAATGTTTTTAAACTTCCAAGACCTGTTTAATTATACAAATTGAATTATAAATGAAGCACCTTAAACATTTTGTTTAATTAAATGGTTCTACGTAATATCAAAAAGGTCTGAGTATGCTAAAGTAATTTCAAATCTATCATGCGGTTGTTAGATATTTCATTTTGATATAATTATAATATTAGAATATTTTTTGTTGGTTATTGGCAATGGTTTCTTCTCCATGAAGGCCATCATGTTTACGAACGGACGACTAATTTTCTGATTAATTACTGACAAGCCTAAATTAAAATAAATGTTTAGCCTTTTCTATCTATGCTTTACTTAATGAAGCCCTTTCCCTACAAACCATATTCAATAATAACCTTCATACACAGTAAATAACTAACTAGTAACCATTCTGATATTCAAAGCTTGTTATTTGGGTAATATACATATATGTACATATACTTCAAGTATATACTAAATAATCTAACGGTCATTTCTAAATAACTAACTAGTATCAGTGTATACTGTATTGTAGACGTAGACTGAGTAATATTTATTGGCAAAGTTTGAGATGCTTATTACTCTACAAATATTATGTCTAACATAGATAAAACAATAGATCAATATTTGAGATTGCCTCAAAATGATCAATTGCTTGTTCAATAAGCTTTGTTCTACGAAATGAGCAAATACTTTCTGATATTTCAAAACTTTTTTTATCTTTTAGTTTAAATTACAGCAACAGAAAAAGTATTCTTCCGTGATATTTCATGAAAATTGATAGAGACAAGTCTCCGACGTAAAGAAAAGTAAATGATGAACACGACCAGAACGGACTGTGAAGTTTCTTTGTGGTGGAGACCTAAAAGGTAAAGGATAGGAGCTAGAGATATTAATAATTCGTGCGTGTTACGTCGTGTGTGTAAATCAGTTAGTGATTTATTGCTTTATTTTGCTTTGTGTTACAAAATGTCTTGAATCCACTCTGGTACGTTATTGTGTGGCGATATGTATAAGGGTACGCGTAATTTTTTTGGCAGTTGCGATCAAAACAACGTGTAGGTAGAAGCCACAACGGTAAAATTTATTATGGGCTCGATTCGAAGGGTCGGAGGATTTTATTATTCTGCATACAATTCCATTTTCCTATCACAAATTATTCGAACAGCCATGGTTAAGGTTTTGCATAACGTGCAAAAATTGTTCTCGATGTATTTACGTATGTTTTGTAGTGTATATGAGTAATTCTATTTGAATGTTGTGTCGAATGAAAAAATAACAATTTAAAAAATATATTTCATTTGTGAGATATGTATTTGGAACGAAAAGTCACGGTTGATATTGTTTTCGCTTTAGCTATCCGGTCGGATTTGCACCTGCGTGCATACATCTCTGTGTAAACTTTATTTTTGTTGTAAAAGCTTTCGTTGTTCAAACCTTTCTCCATTCTAAAAAAATGTAACTGCAGATATTGCCTTTACAAGTGATTGAATACGTGTGTAAGAATACGTCTATTAAATTCTTCTGGGGGCACTATCAGCCGCGTGCGAGGGTCGGTCTTCCGGCTCAATTTCCTACACTTTACGCATCCTCTGTGGGGTCTGTTCGCTCTCGTGGTGGGAGCACAGCAAACCAATGTTCGTGGGTCGCCCGAGGGTCCTGCTTGCGACAAACTAGGTCAAGGCGTCTATTTCCGATGCTCTAAACGTTTCCACAGATACTACTGATGCGCTGAAATCGTTTGAAGATATGTATAAGGTGTGTGAGTAATCGTTACAGTGAGTATTACATTTAAATAATCGTGAGAAAACTGTTATTTAGTGATTTTATACATTAGTTACCATAATATAAAAAAGGCAATAAGGAAAAAGTCACAATTAATTAGAAACGCTCCTTGCTTCTAGAAAAACACTTTGTTGATCGAAATATTTAAGCTCCACTTCTGCAGAAAGTTGTGCCAAAAAACGCTAAATTGTGTTACGAGGTGATTTAACCACATCCTCGGAATAAAAATGTGTGTTTCAAGTTTACGACAACCCTTTCTTTATCTTGTTACAATAGGTGCCGATTCAACCGTGGATTAGGAAAGATAGCGGTAACGCGGATAAAATAAAACCTAACTATACGAATTACAATTTATTTGTATAAATAGAATACTCTATGTTTAGTACATGGAAAGGTAGCACCAATTACGCACATCAAATGTACCGTACGTTAATTTGTTTTCCTAATGAAGTTGCTAAGTATTTACATAGGCCTATTTCCTTCGAGGTAAACACCACTTCAGTGTAACGAAATTATTTTCTTCAGCCTAAACGTTACCTGAGCTGAAATTAGGGTATTTACTATTAATTATTCTAAATGCCGGTCGATCTTTAGAATCCTTTGTAATTCAGTGTTTCTTGGGGCTTGATACGTTTAGAGGGGGTTTTTATGAAATTATTTGTAGAGTGTGGGATACAATTTAAATATTTCATCTGTCCATTTTAATAGAGCCTACCTGTGAAGTCAACCTTTCAAAAGTTCGCAACAAACTTTGTTAATAACTGACAGAAATAGCCTGTTTCATTCATAACATAAAACAGTACAGACACCACATCAAGCTACTACAATCTGTCAAATTTCTTTAATAGATTTTCAACTTTATTGCTATAGCATTAGGTTCAAGGTTGATTGGGAAAATTTGACAGTTTCGGGTAGCTTGACCTGCTGGCGTCTGTACCTAACTTTTCAAAATACTATCAACCTTTAATGTGGTGGCCCAGTGGTAAAGGTCCCAACTTACGAGTTATAGGTCGTGAGTTCGAACACAGGCAGGCTCTTTATTTTGTGTATACATATAATTTCACCACCACTGCTCTCAAAACGGTGAAGGAAAAAATCGCGGGAAACCGGCATTTCCTAGAGCCAAAAATTCGAAGACATATCTACCATTGGGTCCGCGTGGTGGATGGCAGCCCACTCCCTCTAGAAGAAAGGAGGCCTGTGTCCCAGCAGTGGGAACATTATAGGCTGATTATTGTTACATACATATATTATATAAGATAATCAGCCTATAATGATAAATTACCTTGTAATATTATCTTTTCTTAGAAATCAGATTAATAAAAAATCTTTAAAAGAACGTGTAAAGTAGGTATGTATAGGTTTTTACTCTAAGTAATTTGAAACAAAAGTTGTTCGTGTCGACGTCTCCGCACATTACAAATGTCTCGTAATGTTGTTACCTAAATGAAATTAAACATTTATTACAAAACTTTCTTGGGAACAACTTTATAGCGAAAGCGATAACGTATCTTCGTATTTTTATTTCCTTGTTTGAATGTGATGTAATGACTTGAGTTTGTGTGAATCAATACACAGTCGTACAGATCGAGCGGTAGTTCCTCACTCTGAGTAACACCACGATAAGCATTACTGTATGATGATCATATTTCGTGACGTTTGTATGTTGTACTATGTTAGATTTTGTATAATATATGTACAGGATGAACCTCAATAGGTGCACCAAATTAAAACTTCTAATTTAACGTGTTATAAAGGAAAATTAGAGCATGTCATTAAGGAAAGAAATGCACATACGTGCGCATAGGCAAGCGATTTGGCAACGTCGTTGCGCGCCTTTTTTTTGTAAAAGCGGACATAATTAGGTAAATACCGCTAGATCAATGCGTTGCCAACTTTCTTTATGTTATGAACTCTGCGATGAATAGATCGCTTATCGGACGTGCGCTAAAATGTTTACTTTAATTTTCTTATTTGTTTTGATAGATTATGATATATTTTATTTTACTGGAACGCCGATAATTTTTGTTTACTTGAAGACAATAACTTAGTTTGCACTATCTAAGACGATAATTAAACGATTTTTTTCAAGAATTTAAATTCGGGTTATGAAAATTTATAATGATTATGTTATAGTTACTGCACACCTCCTATTTCGAGTTGCCGTAAGTTTTCAATTTGATCCTGTATACTAGCTGCACCCCGCGGTTTTACCCGCATAAGTTTCGATCCCGTGGAAAAATCGGGATTAAAAATCCTATTTGTTAATACTGGTTACAAACTATTTGTGTGCCAAATTACATCCCAACATCTGTCCATCCATCCATCCATCCATACAAACTTTCGCGTTTATAATATTAGTACCTAGTATTATACATCTACACATTCTTGGAAAGCCATCGAGGGGTAACCTAACCCTAACTGAACAAAAGCAAAAAATAAAATTCATTTATGCACAATGCTTTAATTACGTTACATGACCCTCTTTGTTAGCTTTAAATACAGAGGAGAAACATTTCCTTTAAAACTTTTGCTAACGTGAAGTCCAACAAGTTGCGCGTTAACACGTGACCAAAAAATTTTGAAATAAAAATTATACCGACTTTTTTGAGGAAACAATCGTAATGCGTCATATGTTTACCGTTCACCTTTCCTTAAGGAATAATTTTGCCTAAATACAAGTTGTTTTCGGCAGACAATGGGGAGCACGTTTTGGATCAAACATCGCCCGGGGGTACCACAAATCATGACGCAAAAACCTGTTGTAGGTAATTCCGAGCGATCTTCCCGATACTCAAGATAGGCGAGCTTACAAATTGCTTTCGACCTTAAACGGCCATATTTTATCTGCTTATTTATTGCCAATATCTCTATTGATATGTATTACGGTTCATCAATTTTGTTCCATTACTCTTCCTGTCAGGCGTAGTACATTAGACGTGATAAGTCGTCACTCCGGGCTAGTGCTGCTGCAGGCCCAAGGAGTATAAATGTCAGTTGAAGAGATGTAACTATGAAAAGTTGAGTAGACATGTGTTCGAGTTTGTACAGACGTTTTTAGGTGAGTTTTTTGTGCGTTACTGTTTATATTTTTCATCTATTTAAGTTTGTTTGCTTAGCAGCTATTCAATTCAATTCAGTTATTTTAGTCAGACAAATAAAATACCCATGGAGTAATAGGTACACACTTTCGACGTAACATAAAAATATTAGATAACATATTCCAAATAAGAATAAATTAAATAATAATCATAATCAAAATAAGCAATTTAAAATAACAAAATAAGTAACTTAATTATACAACATACTAATTTTATAATAATAAAGTCAATTAGATCGATTAGATGAATTGGCAAGATGAGAGTGGCCGAAAATTCAGTTAAATAGCGTGCAATAAGAGAGCCTATGTTCAGCAGTGGACTGTCTGTAATAATAATAATAATTTATTTAATAAAAACGTTTACAAAAGGTGTATATTTATCCAGGAGTGGCAAATTTCCCATACATTTATAGTGCCTAAAAATAAACTACAACAAAAATATTTTTTTTTATTACAGGTGCTACTTGCACCTGTAATAAAAAAATAAAAAATATTTTTGATTCTAATATTTTTATGTTACGTCGAAAGTGTGTACCTATTACTCCATGGGTATTTTATTTGTCTGACTAAAATAACTGAATTGAATTGAATAGCTGCTAAGCAAACAAACTATATGATAGTTCGGAATTCGAGTGTTAGGTAGTGGCCCACCCGAGCTAGGTTAATTCAAACCTGTGTTTCAGGCCATCACTTTACATTTCAATTAAATTTGGGTATTAAATTTTTAAATAAAACTGGTATATAAAAATAATTATTTAACAACTCTGCGAAAAAGTACTAAGCATATGTAAACATACAAAAGTAAATACTTACAAGGGAATAAATTCTATTCTGTAGGCTGATGATGTAAGTTGCTTACAGATTCATGACTAATGATTTGTTTATTTCTTTGTTTTTATTTTGGAAGGATTTGGGGGAGGACTTTGCCCAGCAGCGGGACAGTATAGTCTAATAAAAAAAAATTGATGTAATGATTTTAATAAATTTTATATGTTTGTGATTTGTATGTTGGCAGTTGATGGTGCCTTGGTAAATAAATAAATGAACCTAATGACATTCAGAATCAAAGTAGTCTTGGCACAAAATCCACGCTTTGACGTGGAGTTGCGGACACCAGCTCGTATTACCTAGATCCATAGGTAGGCAGATTTACACTCTCTTTATATTTAGGTATTTTTCAGGACAGGCACTCAAATTCTTGTTCTAGGTTTTTAGTCGGCATAAATATCAAGGCACAAGAATTCCTTTATCATTTAAAAGCAAACGAGAACGCAAATGTTTACAGCAAATAAAGTTGCTTACACACGAGACGTTATGGCAGAAGCTTAAGCGTTTTATCTCGGGATTAGTATACATCCTACCTAATTTACGTGACTTCGTGTTACATGATGAGACCTTGTTTGTAGGATCAGGTGTGAAGAAAATTTAAGCATGGAAAAGAATAATTAGTCGTCGTTATAGCCGCTTACGTTGGCTCTTATGTAATGTGTTATTTTTTAGGGTTCCGTACTTCGAAAGGAAAAAACGGAACCCCTATAGGATCACTTTGTTGTCCGTCCGTCTGTCTGTCTGTCAAGACCCTTTTTCTCAGGAACGCGTGGAGGTATCAAGCTGGAATTTATATCAAATACTTAGGTCTACTGACCCTTAGAGCTGTGAAAAGATCAAACTTCTAAGCCCACGCAATCAAAAGATACAGCCGTTTATGCCGCAAATTTTCGACACTCGCAAGGGAATCAAAACCTACAGGGAACTTAGAATCTTGAAATTTGGTACGAAGCAACGTCTTATAGCACAGATAAAGGAAAAATTGCGAAAACCGTAAATTTTTAGTTACATACCTACAAATTTGTACGGAACCCTCGGTGCGCGAGTCCGACTCGTACTTGACCGCTTTTTTTTTGTGAACTTTTACCCCCTGTCGTAGTAGTATAATTATTGTAAAATGTCTTCGCGTACCAGTGACGAACTTTATGGTTTTAGTATGATCGATTTTGAAGCAAAGCTCTGTTAAGTACCAACAAGTGAAGGCTGATGAATAATTAAGGAGTAGTTTCTGTCACCTTGACGGAACACGTTTCTTCGGAAAATTGATTTTAATTATAAAATGAGCCAAAATGGATGATAATGATTCATTTTCAATGAAGTATCGTTCCAAGAATTCTCGTAGTTATTCTTTCACCTGTATTTTGTGAAACGAGGTTTTCAGTTGAAATTATTTGTTTTAAGTAAAGGTAAATTCAAAGCATTTATTTCAAATAAACCAATTACAGGCACTTTTGAATTGTCAAGGGGTCGGTGAGACAGAAAGATGAAGCTAGTTGCCCATTCCAGAGTATAGTAGGTGCCTAAGGAGAAGAACGAACACTCTTTTAAATCAAAATAAAATGTTTACAAAATATTGGTTACATGTCATCTTTCATGTTGAAATTATGCATGTGAGAATGATGCAGAACGTTGAAAGCGTCCGTAATGAAAAGAAAAAAAAAAAATCATATATTAAACCGGTCTCTACTGACAGCGCTCGTTCACGAACATGACGCGTGGTATGTTATTTAACCAACTTATATTCTGCAAGTTTACAAGGTGTCGGTCAATACAAGAAGTTAGATAGACATTTTAAGTCAGACATTTTATCATGATATGTTATTTTTTTGGTTTCTGAGACTGCGAATTATTTACAACCACAGCAGTGTAAAACCTCTGTAAAAACAAGGTAAAAGAATATTTGTACAGACGCCAGCACATCAAGCTACTACAATCTCTCAAATTTCTTTAATAGATTTTCAACTTTATCGCTATAGTATTAAGGTTTAAGGTTGATTGGAAAAATTTGACAGTTTCGGGTAGCTTGACCCGCTGGCGTCTGTACGTGTTCACGGTATTGGCGTTTAGGGACATTACACACGTCAGTTGCACGGTAATGGTCATGTATGGAGATACACCGTTGAGACCGCCCATATGTCTTCGCTGTGGCCGTTACGCGGCTGTATGAGTTTCATTTTTGCTCCTTTTAGAATTTGTGTGTGACAACCCTTATGCTTATGATTTCGATATTTTGAAATTTGCCAACGCATTGGTGCTAATGTTAACTATAATATGAACCCAAGTGCGGGATAATATACGAATAAAATACGTATTTCACTTGATATAATAATGGTGTTGGAGATTTCGCCAGAAACCAAACATTTTGTTGATTTATTAGTGAAAACAAGTAAAACAGAATTGTAAAAGCCATAAATTAGAAACGAAAGACAGGTTATGTCAAAATCAAATGACAGATGTCATGTTAGAATCATTGGTTGCGTTTAGAAATCAGAATACTACAACACTGTACCTACCCATATTATATCTAGTGAAATACGTGTTATTATACTTTTACTCGGTAAAAGTCGTGTCATTATGAGCTGTGAGGAACTAAGTTTTCCGGAAAAAGGGCTTTTAACAGAAGTAAACAACATTTTTTAACTCCGAACTGTTTTACTTTTTTGTGCTGATACCATTATTTTGTGACTTTTGAATTTACAACTGGTAGAAAACGTAGCGTTAAAAATTGCAGCTCGCGATGACTTCGCTTTTTAGTTTTTGTTCAAATTGCAATTAGTGAAGAGTTTGCGAATCCTCAGCGTTGTGTCAGAGATTGATGACAATGGAAATTTTATACATCGTTAGTCAGGAGGGCGTTAGGTGAGCACGCTGTTTTTTCAGTAATCCTATCCGTGTAGGCACCTACAATTATTTGTCAGGCTGGCAAGGTTAATGCTGGGTAACCACCCTCGTTTACGTCGATATTTATAATGGCACACCTCCCGTTTTTCCAGACTTTGTTAACGCCCCGATCACTTGCAGGCATTACCGGTCGCCTCCGTGTCATATTGATCCATTGTTAATCGGGTACTATTAAACCCATGAATTCTGTTACCGCAACGATAAATAGCGATACCATAATGATAGCCAAAAATATTTATTTATTCACGCGATGGGCTGTTACAATCAATTTTTATACGGAGGATGGGTATTATTGAGCTGGATTGCGGACCCGGGCTCATTCGTTTGTGTTTATCAGTAGGGAAACCGATAACTCTCATTCCGCTCGGTGTGACGCAATGCAGAGATTAAAGGCTTACACTCGTAGTGCCGTGGCTGTGGATATGGAACCGGCTAGATCCAATATGAGCCCACTCTGACGTGCATCCGACAGCCGCGTCAATATCGAAGGGGTTTTCTGACGTTAGAATACTAACGTAGTTTTCGTTTCGATTTTGCAACGTTTTGAAATACTATGTTTCGGTCGTGGTTAATCCTTGATTAAATTGGTTTTGTTTTGTGAAATAATGTGGATCGAAGCAACAAATATTCTCATTGTAGAATGAAAACAGATGCGTAAATCTTAGCCGGTTGACCGGCTGACATGCTGTTACAGGCAGTTAATCCGGTGATGGGGGTCGCAGGCCGGCTCAGCCGACGTACGGCACCGTCTACTTTGCGAGGATCTGCGTTAAATCGTCGCGTCATGCCGCGCTCAGCTTTACACGTTTTTGTTCGCCGAACATCGTATGGAAATCTTTTAAATTCCCCGCATTCACATGTTAACAAGGATTTTCTTGTCCGGCCAGATTTATCTGCATTATGAGAGGGGCACTTTGATTGCTTTGTATCCGTAAAATAAATATGAACGCGAGCCTTCTTGTTCGTATCGATCATTCCATTATACTAATTTTATATAAGCTTCGACTAGTATTCGGCCACTTTGTCAGCGCTAGCGTTGGCCTCGTAAAGGTCTTCCATAGCGCAGGTATTTTTGCTCAGGAAGCACGACAAGAGCTAATGTATGTAGAGTTTGTGATGTGGCTCTACAGTCGCACTGTGGTTCATCGGAGTACACCTGACTAACGTGGCTTCTTAGTCCGGTAAGAGATTTCCAGGTGGGCCATGGTAGTTGGTGGGCCGCTGGGAGCTTTGAACCCAAGGTTATAGATAAGATCTAGTTTTGCAAAACCAACCGAAATACACAATTTTATTAGGTAAGTGCAGTGTCAATTTAAACATTAAAGATTAAGAGAATAGGCTGTTAAATAAAATCCTAATGCTCCCACGAGTTGCTTCCTTATTACCTACTCGTTATTTCGCAATAAACAAAGGGAATAAGAGATTTGTTGGGCAATAGACGATACGACGATAATAATGAGAACAATTTATCGTTCGGCGGTCAGTGGGCGAGCCCGACACCTACCTGTTTATTTTATCAGTACAAACACCCGTAAATTTATTGGCCCTGATATTGTCACAGTTCACAAATCCGTATAATGAGTTCAATCTGCCATCGGCTGATACTCAGATTAAATGCCATGTCACAAAGAAGCACCAACAGATTAATTGTTAATTATTTTATTCAATTTCGATTTCATTTAAAATGTCAGAAATTGTTTACACTGTGAAGTTTGCTGTGCAAACCATATCATAAATTATATCCTAAAGCTGTCAAGTAAAGTGAAGTTTAGATATTTTTCCAAGAATTCTCCATCCAATTATTTTGTGAGTTCTGCTTCCTATTTGCGCAAAAAGCGAACTTAATTTGGTTTTTCCTACTACGTTTCAACTTACTAAAAAAATAAGGGAAATCCAACACTTAAAGTAAATTAATGGTGAAAAGCACATAGAGAACGAACTGAAGCGTTTCAAACGTTTCGGTAAGTGGACGAACAATCTTTTAATTTAGTTAATTGCTAGTCACTGTGAAGTGGTTGAAGTTGTTCTTGAGAGATCACGAACGTCTTTATCCAATTTATTTAACGATGGAGTCGCTCTCATTAGAGTCGTAGTGGACGCTCCGAGGTCCGTCTGGGACGCTTGTTGGCTACCTTTACTGCTCCAGCTGTTCGTTAGTATTCGACAAGTACGTCCTGACATACAGGATGTAAAAAGACTCAACGCCAAGCAGTAAAGTACCTAAGTAACATTGAGCGAAAATAATTGCTAGGAAACTTCTTTTATTCGTAGCATGAAAATACGCTTTCTAAGCCGAAGATACGTTATATAAAAAAACGTTAAAAATATTGACCCAGGGGTTCCCCAACTTTCCAGATATGGTTTAGTACTTACAAAAAATCATCACAATGATAGGAAGAATATTATTTGTTTCATTTATTTAAATATTCTTTATTGTACACCAGAAAATACATGACATACAATGGTCCTATCGCTTTCTGTGATCTTTTCCAGGCAACCTTGGAATGGTCAGCGTAGACATAATATTGTGACTCTTGGGTAAATGAGAGGTCTTTTTAAACCCGTTTTATAGAAGACATTCATGGAATTCAGTAACACAGCCTCAGTGCCATGTCTACCAGCTGTAAACATCTACTTACGCTTAACGGTGGTACTAAACTTGTCGGCAGATTGTCGTCGTCTTAGCGAATTGAGGGCGAGATTTAGAGTATGTGTGGTTTGGCTGGAGTTGCTTGAGATTAGATTATAATTCTATTGATGCCACTTAGGATATTGGTTTTACATTAGTGTAGTTACAGCTGCTTCAAGTTCAAATAAAGTTCGGTTTTCCGCTTTTGATAAGAGGAACATTTGAGTAAATAAACAATGAGGCCTATCTGGTTTTAAGAAAGTTTATTGCAATAGTTTAAAACAGGAGAATTCTTATATTTTTTCGAAGTAAGTATAGGTATTTTTATCTAACCCTTTTTAGGGCAGGACAGGACAGAAATGATTCAGGCAGTAGAAAAATCTTTCTCTACTTAAGGTCTGCCTCAAGTTTTCCGTCGAAAGATCGGTGTTACGATGAGTATTTATTTCTTAGAAAATAAAAGGTTAACATCGAAGTACCTGCTTAATTTAAAACTCCTTGAGGAAGTCTTGTGTCTCGGCCTTAGATTTGTGGTAGTTCAAGAGCGTAATTGCCTTTTATTTTTCTTTTGATGGTTGAGGTTTCATTCCGTGTAACGTAAAAAATTTAAGTTAATTCTTATATTTTTTAATATCTGTTATCATTTATGATATAAATGATACTCATTCGAAAACATCATGAGGAAATCTGGAATTGAATGGTACATCTAGTGATTCCTCTCTACATTTACGACACTGCCTATTACAAACAATTTTTTGTACGATTATATTATAATTAATTTTTCAAATCTTTGTTTTTGATTTTGTTTTACGTTTCAAAAGAATATGTCATAAATCAATTTACAATACAGTATCGACCCTGAAATTTCAAACTGTTTAAAACTCTCAAGGACTCCAAGAGACAGGCCCGATACTAACAATAATTAACAATAATTTTAGGAGTAGTTTATTTGTACTTTAGTTTTATTAAAATGTCTTTGACATATCTCGGGACCCTGGGGTCCCGGACCTTTGGAAGGAGTGTCAGGGGCCGATGCCAATTCGCAGAGGCCCTTCAACAATTTAAAAATAATAATAATAAACGATTTAGTATTAGTATATAACGTGGCGCTACAATGGCGACATTAATTTAACACACGGGTAGGGCTAGTGGCCAGTATTCATAAAAATTATAACAACATAAAAAAAATCGTAACTTGAAAACTTCCACCAGCGCCGCGCGCCGACATAGGGCTCTCTCTTTCCTTCAATTCGCCTTCTCTTTGCTCGTTAATTGTTTTAATTACATTGATGCGATGTTATGATCCGTGACCCCTGCGCTACAGTTCTTTAAGTCAGGTTGCTCTCAGATGCTATTTTATAAAATTGTTAATAAATAAATATTAATGTTTAATTAAATTAAAATATATTCATAAAACTACAACGCAAAACCGTATACGTGTGTTAAATTAATGTCGCCATTAAAGCGTCACGCTGTATTATTACTGAGTGACCAATGACGCCTCATTCATTCGGCCCTGGAACGGAACAGTTACAGGCTAGCATTACAGTTAGGTATGTAGTCACTTTAAAGTACTGACACTAAAAGGACTATAAAACACTAAGCAATAGTGCACAAAACTACACTTTAATAACACGAAAGAGAAAAAATAAATCATACATTAATCTAACCAGCTATTGGTTTTCGCTTCGTGTTTTAGAACAACAAGAGTCACGAGAAATATTACAAGAATAAAGTTATATCTCAACGAATATCTCGTGTCGCCGCGTGTTCGTGACAATGTGATATAGACAATGCTTTGGAAAAGGGTGATGCCTCGTTCGGACCAACCGAGAGTCGAACGCGGCGAGCACTGGTTCCCTTCTGATAGTAGATTTTTGGTTCTGCCTTAAAAGTGTTACTAGAATATAATGTCCGTTACAATGTAAACGAGCCTCAATAGACAATGCGTTGGAAAAGGGTAAAGCTACATCGTCCTCCTCACGTCCCTGAAATATGATTTCGATAAGTCGGGCGCTATTGGACAGGGTTCCTCTTTTTATAAAATAGTTGTATTTTACACGTGCTTTAGTCGCGTTATTTATGTCGGCCGCTCTGACTTTGTACTCGGGACTCGAGAGCACGATACGGCGATTTATTTAAACGATTTTAAAAGTACCTCGTATATTTGGGTTTTTCAAAGTTTATGCTTATTGAAAAGCTTTCTAATAGTTACTACTTATAGCATCACAGACTTATCGAGCATTAAGCTTTAGTGTGCTATTTGATCCTCCACAAGAGATGGAAGAAGATTTTCTGTGTGGGCTTTTATCTTAAATTATAGCTGACCTATGGTTATTTTTGCTTTATGTAAGTAAATTTAGACTGGCAGATTATAAAAAGATAAGTAAGCTATAAGAGTAGAAAGAATCGATGGACGGACTGTGTGAAAGATGATATGGCTAGGAAGGGTTGACTACCGAAATGAAAACCAATAGAGAAACATGAAATAAAAAGGCATATTACTCCGCGCCGTCTCCAAATAAATTGGGATAAAGGCAAGAGAATTATAATGTTTATAAAAAAATAGCTACATATAAAATTTATATAGTAGATCACACTCTGCACATTGACAATTACTTATATCTCTAATCAATAAACACATGATTAATATCGGGCACAACAATAATAAACGACTGCTAACGATTACCCCATTAAGAGAGGCCCGAATACTTCACTGCGAGAGAGAAAAGAATGATATCGAGGGAACGTCATTACAGCAGAAGGAATAACGTTATTAATCACTCGATATGATGCCGGGAAAAATAATATCGTCACATGCTCTCGACACCGTGAGATTAACACGTCTATCCGCGGTGTTTCCGATCTTGTGCGCTAGCAAAAACAAGGTTGCGTAACGTTAGAGCGGCTATCAGGAAATACAGGACAAATAAATGGCTGCTAAGTTTGTATGGAAGATAGCCGGAGAAACTTAGCGGCTATTTATTTGTCCTGTTTTGTTGGGTGATGATGTTAGTCTATTGATTCTGTAGTTTTTTTTTGTTTTCGTGTATTGTGGGTATTTTATAAACATAATCACAGAGATAAAAAAATTGTAGGCCGTCTAAGTTAGTATAATTTATGTCAGTTGGAAATGAAACCCTCGGTGGTGCGGCACAGGTGTCAATTTAAGCACTGTGTGCAACATCAATGCTGTGAATTAAAAAATTCAATGAAAAATATACGGCTGATGAGATATGTGAATGATATTTTCTTTCCTTTCTCATGATTTGCATATAGATACTTTTTAAAGTAAGAATAAATGAACAATGGAACAATATTATTGAGCTCGTCGTGTCTCCAGTCTCTCTTAAATAAATAAGCAAGGAGACTTTTTAAATGTCCACTCAGTACTTAGGTAAAGGAGAATACATTGTTATAAGTTTACATATAGATAAACTTTATAAAAATGATATTATTAACTAAAAGAAAATAAAAAAAACTACAAACGCTTTTAAAGAATGTGTTGTTGTTACAACAAACACAAAGTATAAATTGTTGTGCAATAATACCTGAAAGTGAAAACCTTAGACGCTGCTATTAATTAAACACAGAATCAGTAAAGACTCGAAGATTAAGAAAACAATCGAGGAGTCGGTAGTCGCTAGTTGGGCTCTGTCATAGTTATTGAAAACTTTCCAGATAAGGTTACCAATTAGCTGCGGTGATGTCTAGTCAAAGAACACATTTAAATGAAACAATGTAATGGAAGCTGCTCTAACGCCCCCGGGACTTGATAAAAGTAGTTGGTGTAGACTTCATACTGCTGTGAATATTTATGAAGGTTCGGATATTGTAACTGGGTGGAAGTTCGCCGCAGCCTTCCATGCAGCGGGTCGCGTTCCCTATTGTATAGGTATTCCAGCTAAAAGTGGTAAAATACGACGAGTTGCCTCCACAACTTTGGACTTGCATATTTATGAGTGTACTTTCAAAGACTTGAGTGATGAGGAAATAAAAGTAAATAGCCGGTGCAGTGTTGTTTGTAACTTGAAGAGAAAGGAACAAGATGAAACGAACGCTGGTTTTGTTTGAATCAGAAAACATTCAATCGTTGAATTGGTTTGCCTGCAGAAAATATAACTTGTGTAAAGAAATAAATTTTGAAATTCAATAGATTTGGAAGGCGCACAGAAAGGCGAGATTTCGTTTCCGAAATCGGCTTCATATATTTTAAAGCTCCAGTTACGGGATTGGACGGTTACATGATTCTCATCCAGCCATCAATGTTAGTATACAATTTTCTGTAGCGAAACATAGAGCTCTCCGAAAACAGCCGACAGCTGTTTTTGTGGTCTTCGACGATCAAATGACCTGTTACTTTGTAGGTATTTTCATGAAAATGTTTTGCTAGGGCTTCTTGCTACATAATAATGCTTACACCACAATAGATATACACACGTATTATACATATATTATGAAGTGATTTAACTATAACTGTAAATAGATTTTGGAAAAATTTCCTCAGAGGCATTTATTCAATTCGAATGCAGACGATTGCCTTTGCCTTTTTTAACCGACTTCAAAAGGGAGGAGGTTCTCAACTCGGCTGTTTAAAAAAATGTATTTTACGCGATGTCTCCGACAATTGTGGATCGATTTCAAAAATTATTTTAATGGATAGGGTCCTCAGGGTTGGTCCTGTATAAATTTTACTAACTTTTCTTGGGTAGTTTTTGACTTAGCTTCAATAATACGTATTTTGTCTACTTTGTTAATATTGATGATGTTATAATAACTTGCTGTCACTGATATTTCTATATACATAGCCAGTATTGTTATCCGAATTTGGGAAGTGAAAAATAAAACCTTTTTTACAAAATAAAAAATTCGAGTTCAAAAAACAAACACTACAAAATGAAAAATAACTCTAATTCGTAAGTCGGTGGCAGAAAACGAATACGCGGATTTTTTTTTGCAAAATGTTTTTATTAATATTTGGCTCTTTTCTATGCAAGCTTTATTTCATTGTATCGATAAGCCGAGATTAATCAAACCGAGTACCGTTAGTGTCGTTACTGTTATTGAGAAGCGTTGCTTACAAAATATTTTTTCCCAAGTAAGTACCTATTTTAAAGACATAATTGGGTACCTACGAGATTTGCAATAATGTTCAAATTAATTCAGCAATCACAAGCGAAGATTTGTCACAAAAATCCTGACACACTTCGTTTGAATTCGGCACAGGGATAGGATCCGTCGCAATAATTATGAGGTAGGAGTTGGAAAACGTAATACGTTCTCGTATATCAATGTATGTGACACTTACGCCCTTATACACAAGGTTGATAAGGTCAACTTTAACAACGCCTGAAATGCGTGGGCAGTGGGATAGAGAATTCCGATCATTACTTGTAATCCCAGTGCGACGATTTGTTTTGGCAATTTACCGGGGCTAGGTTTCTTTACGAAATCACTTAGATAGATTACTAATCGGTCAAGCTAAGAAATGGGACAGCAGGGAAGTAAAAAAAGTAAAAAGTTGAGACTTACTACGAAATAAATAGTAAGAAAAATTATCGACATAAACCATTTATTTATAGTGAAAATAAAAGACATAGCACAACACACTATTAAACGAAAACAAATTAAATGAATATATAAAAACAAGGTGCCAACAAAAAATAAGAAATGCAAATATACTTATAGAAATTAAGTGACAATTTTATAACTACAGTCTTCGACTACAGTGAACCAAATCAAATTTCAGTACGCCATATTTGTTTACAAAATAAGACAAGTAAACCAAAACACACTATACGTCAGACAATTTATGCACCACCCACAAACTTCCACGATCTACAAAATTTTTGTAAGCCCCGTCTATTAACAGAATAGCCACGTCCACAGTGTTAACCAACTGACTAAGACACTGCCTCAATAGCCTATTGATCGGTATCTAAACCGAACTATCCTGACGCGATCGTTTAGATTTTATAACTACAGTAAACCAATTGTCGATCATTAGTAAACTCCTATAAGACCTTATTTGTATAGCGGTCAAGCTGCAGAATAGATGCATTTAAAAAAAAGTATCAGATTTTGAGGTTATAATCGAACCATAAAAACGAATATTAGGTATAGTTTTTCATAGCTACGAGTGATTTTTAAGAAACAAAAAAACAATAACATAATCCATTTAGCTGTTTTTTGTACCTACATAGATAATTAGGTATCTATGCAGTTTTTTTCGAAAGCCTAAGTGTATGTAATTGCAATGTTTAAATGCATAGAATCTAATTAACATAGGTACCTGTATTCTTAGCATTGGTTTTGGAATGAGAAAAATGTTTATGTGTATTAATGTAAAAATAATGCTGTCTCCTTAGATGATAATAATGATGTAGCGCGGTAGATAGATGGCGTTAGTGTGCATTGATAAATGGCTGAGCGCTTTTGAGTGAATGTTCTAGTGATTCAGATTCAAAAACATGCAACATATCACTAAAAATCCGACCGATCGATTGCAATCGATTGGGATTGGGGGATCGAGAGCCCCTAATCTTTTTCGATACGACATGACGTTTGGCGAAGATGGCGGCGATTACTGTTATTAGTCGCGCGTAAAATACTTTAAGAAGTTCATTTTGGCATGCAGCTAGTCCGTGATACAAAAGTATTTGAAACTAATATAATAAAATAGACAATTATTATTGTGTATGTCCGATATTTCTTGTACACAGGGTGATTTCGGACAATGTCCTTTCAGTACGCCATATTTGTTTACAAAATAAGACAAGTAAACCAAAACACACTATACGTCAGATAATTTCTGCAACACACACAAACCTCCACGATCTACAAAATTTTTGTAAGCCCCGTCTATTAACAGAATAGTCCACAGTGTTAACCAACTGACTCAGACACTGCCTCAATAGCCTATTGATCGGTATCTAAACCGAACTATCCTGACGCGATCGTTTAGCGGTATAACGTTTCGAACCTGCCAACTACCACAGATTATAAATACGAAACCTCCTGTTAGATGTGCAATAGACAGATGTGATTAATACACGTCGATATTGTATTACGATATCGCTCTTCTATCACAGGATTGTGGAGCTGCGTCGCTTTCTGCACTTTAATGAGTTCATTGTGCAACTGATGCACGGAGGTTGTATGTTTTGTATCGTGTCTCGACTTTAGGTTTATAGGTACCTTTTGCTGTACTTATAGGTAATTAATAACTGTTTTTTAAAGTCAGCGTGTTATTTAATAAAAGGCACTTTTGAATGGCAAAATTTACAATAAAATAGAATTTATTCCCCCCCTTCGAAAAGGTAGTTTTCGTATGTACAAGAATGGGCCAGAAACTCCACTATCCACCTTACTCTTTTAAAATCTTTACAATATTTTAAAGCAATAATTCGGAATACTTAATTTTTTTTTCAGAATAAATACTTATTTCAGTTTTTACGGGCAGTGTTCTTTATTGTTAACAACACAACTTAAGTATTTGGACCAGAATAATTACTTAGTACAAAAAAGAAATATGACGAAGGTGAAAAAAACACGGCGACTGTGTTAAAAGAAAATATCGTCTTTCAACCGTTTTTGTTTTATTGGAATGATTTACTGTTTATTTTGAGTTGAGGCTTTATTCACAATATCTACTGTTTTTTCTATGAAATTTCATAAATCTGTCTTGAGGCGTATAGATACATTTTGGATCTTCTCACGTTTAATTTAACTAGGTAAGATTTATTGATTTAAATATACTGACCACCCTAAAACACACTTATGAGAATGATTTTTCTTAACACGTGGTCTGGCAGACAACAGACACAATACAAAATCTCTGACTCCGAATCTGACCGCAGCTGTGGCAATCAATACCTTAAAAAGACTTCAGAATTTCAAAGCAATGAATGTTCAATAATCGTTGGTAGTTCAACAAAAACTTACTTTAAACTTCTAGCAAAGTATTCTGCCAATAAAAAAATAATTGGCGTCAATTTGAAAAAAATCCTTAAAAGCTTTAAGATTAATGACTTAACAACTAGGTACATAAGAGTTTAAACTTAAATCATACAAAGTTAACGTTGGTTTGTTTAACGAGCTGGCTTAATAGTTATTATATTAACCACAAAATGCTGTCGAAAATGTTTAAGTCTGACCACATCATCTGATAGTAGCCTAGGGTCGTGTTACATCTTGTGCGGTCTAGTTTGTACAACAGGCTAAATACACAGTGCGTAAAGTTTACAAAGGAATTTGGTTTAGACTATAAATAGCGGTGTTGAACTTTTGTATTGTGCAATAACAAGGGCGGCTGTTGTACGTTCTGATGATAGAAATGTTCACTGAGTTAGCTCTTGCATGCTTGCATACTGTCTCTCTATGGTATGTTCATTTTTAGGGTAACTTACCGCAAAAAGAAAAAAGGGAACCCTTATGGGATCACTTTGTTCTCCGCCTGTCTTCGTCTGTTTCTTAGGAACGCGTGGAAGTATGGAGTTGAAATTAATACCGAATACGTAAGTCTACGGTCCCTTAGAGCTCTATAAAAATCAACGCAATAAAACGCCATTTATGCGACATGTTTTGATACTCGCAAATAATTCAAAATCTATAGAGGACTTCCTGTTGACCCAGAATTATGAAATTTGGTAAAAGTAAGAAAAATCCGAAAATGTTTTATCACATTTTTACTATCGCCGGTTTTTTAAGGTTCATATAAAGGAGAAACCTAACTTTTTTGGCTGCCTGTCATGGAAGTTTTTTTACTAAATATATGCAACGTAGGAATTTTAGTTTTGGTATGATGTTTTCCACGACGCGCACAGAAATTGCCATTCAAAGCTACTTTTTTAAATTATTTTATAGCTTAGATGAAACTTTTAATTAACAGAACATGTTAGGTAGACATAATTTAAAAAAAAGTCTTTCTTTGAACACTAAAAATGTTTAGTAGAAATGTTTGTTTTAGCCACCTTGAAGACATTGTAGCTCAAAATTTGCATAAAAGACTATTTCTTTATCTCCTAGGTTTGTAAAGAAAATCTTGTGTTTAATAAATCAAATTCATAATTAGCCGAAATAGATTAACCCAGATAATAATAACAAAAACTTTAAAAAAAAATATTCAATAATAATACCTATATTAAATCGAATTAGCAAATAAACCCCAGCCGTAACTAATGTAGAAGAATGAACTTATAGCCGTTTACGACACTGTAACAGACTGCTCAGTATAGTTTGCTTCGAAAACAGGGGGCCTACTCCGAAGTGCAAAGTGCGAATGTTCGGATCGGATTCGGTTCGGCCATGTGTCGGCATGGCCGAACCATGGCCATTTAAATAATTTAACATGGTATACAGGGTGGTAGGAACATCGACGCGCGACCCGTTACTATGGATTCAATACATGATTCTGAAAGCCCCTGGCCGTTGAAATATTTCGCCGCTGTAAAAAAAAAAATGCTGTACCATTCATTTTAGCCGCGTAGGTTTTTCTATGAAACAGCTGATTATTTTTTTGATAACCGACGAAATATTTGTATGCTATGGGGTTTAGAATCATGTGCTGAATGGTTAATGTTAATGGTTACAGTTTGCGCGTCGATGTCGCTGCCACCTTGATGAGACGACATGCCAACATTCTTATGTCCTGTCTTTATCTCGTCTTTTTCTTCCATAATAGTCTCTATGATCCATCATCCCAGACATCACTTCCCGTCCAAACCTATGGGCTAATTATGTGTGATGATAAGTATTTTTAACCTACAAACTCGCTAGACTGCATTTAATATTTTCCGTTAGAATGAACTTCACTGTAAAGTTAATAAAACTACGAATATTTTCTAATATTCTTCCTACTCAATTGAGATAAAAAGCACCTAGTTTAAATTTTCTTCTCTAAGATTTCTAAGCGAAGTTACGCTGCCGTCCTGCGTAGCTCCATTAAGACGTGATTGAATAACAGATTGCTACTTTGTGCTGTATACCTTACTTTGAATTCTTTTCATCACATACGGGATGGGCAGTAAAGGCGTATAATCACCGCTGCACACAGATTCTGAAGATAGCACGTACACTATCTGAGGGCATCGACCTCGTTCCAGTAATGACAAGATCGTTTGACTACCTTCCAAATTCACGACGCGTGCGTTACTCTGAAACTTTTTACGATTATTACTACGATTTTTGATCCCCTCTCGTCGACGGGACTACCTTAGACTTTCGACCCTCTAACATTTATTAACCGCTAAATGATAATGGTTGCTCGTGATCAAGAATTTATTCAGTGGCTGCTCTTATTAGGCGAATCTCGAGTATATACACACAGCGTGCAGAACAAACTCTCTGTTTGTTGACGTCAGAATAACCCCATTGTTTGGATAACAGAGATCGTGCTCCAGTGTTGAGTGTAAATATTATACAAATAGATGGCGTGATGTTTCCGCAATACCATTTGAATGTTGGGTCGTATTCAACAAAAAATGGTTTCTTTTTTTTCATTCGATTCTTATACAATTACCATGTATTCTGTTTAATGTTAAATAAGGAAATTTATATCTTTTACAAATTATCATAAAGGCTACATCACAGCACAAGAAGCAGTGAAAACCGAGAACAACAAATCGTGAGACCGGCCAGTGATTTGCTACGACCGCGTAGCTGATGTAGCAGCAACTGCTACGCCGTAGCTCCCGCGTAGCACTGTATTTTCTGCGAGAATTTCCACTGCGCTGTAGAAACAGAATTGTGTTAAATAATTGCCATATACTTAAATAAAATGCAAATAAACTTCAGAAATAAAGTCGTCCTGAAAAATCTCTCGCAAAACACTTCTCCACAAATTCGGTGATATAAGAAAGCATATCACTTGATCTAGTTTCCCTCCTCACAATATAAAAAGTTAACTCAAGAGTTTCTCCGGGAAGTTATCTGCACTACATTCGATATAATACGAAATCGAGAGAATAGTGAAGAGTAAAGTTTGTCGTGGAAAGTTAAACAGTGGTACTTTGTCGCTTGTTCGCGCCGCGACGAGGACCGCAAAACCACAATCATTCGCCAACTTCAATATAATGACGTCACTGATATACTTTTATTATATTATGCGATTTGTTTATCGTAGGTATGTGAGATATTTTTTTATGAAGGTTTATTTAGAAACGCTTTCCAACAACGTGAGGCGTTAAGAATAGGCTGTCTGTCCGTCTTCTACAGACTGTACTTCGGGGAGTGTGCTCAAGAGCTACATGAGCTCATCCCGCCTTCACCTTTCTACCATCGAGAGTCCAGACGCACTGCGGGATACCACCCCTATTTGATTAATATACCATATATACGCACTAAGCGCTTCTCGTCATCTTTTCTGATGCACACAGCAAAGGAGTGGAATCGTCTGCCTGCGTCTGCATTCCCGAGTTCATACAACCCGAATCTCTTCAGCGCGAGAGTGAATAGGCTTCTTCTGGGCAAGCTCGATCCACCGTAGATCTCATCCCTGCCTCTGGGCTGGATTGAGGTAAAGAGTGAGCCCATTGTCAATAAAAAATAAAAATAAATTTCAGCGATAGGTCCTGGATCACTTGCAGCCAACGGCCACCATGATATTTATCAATTCGACCATCCATCTGATCAGGGGTTGTTCAATGGGCCGCTTTGTCGTTCCTGGTCGCCTGAAATAAAATAAGATAAAAAAATTATTTGACTTCTTTTTTTGAGTTCTATAATTGTAAGTACAATCGGTGAATAACTTTCTTAACCGCTAAACACTGAAAAGTTTAATAATAGTCTTGTAAGACTAGAAACGTTTAACATATAATTTAACCAGCCCACAATAATTCCTTTTAACAAAGTCCGCATCTATTCAAGCTTTTCTAAATAAAGATGATAAGATAAGACAATCGGATATATACTCTATACACATGATAAAAAGTAATTGCTACGAGGTGTGGGAACGTGTAAAAGCGTTATCAGCCTGTAATGTTCCCACAGCTGGGACTGGCCTCCTCTCGGTGAGACGGAGTGGGCCGTAATTTACGACACGCAGTGCAGTTTGGGGCCACATATCTTTGAATTTTTGGTTCTAGGACATGCCGGTTTCCTCACGATGTTTTCCTTCACGGTTTTGAGAGCAGTGGTGAAGAAATAATTTACAAAAAGCGCCTGACCTACAACTCGTTTGTTGCCCGATAGAAAATACAGTTTTTAGAATTTTAGTCCGTTTGTCTGTTTGTCCTCAAAACAGATTTGGATGAGCACACAGTTAGTTTATAATCTGAATTAACACATAGGGTCCTTATAATTCCGGTATTACGTTCTCGTGAAATATTTTCCGACATCCACTCGGGCGAAGCCGCGGGCAAAAGCAAGCAATACCTCCTGAAGTTTACTATCCGCTTTCGACCCACCCAGCGTCCAAAAATCTCAAAACGATACTAGTCTATAAATAAAACGTTTAATTTGAATATGAAGCGTTTAATTTTGACACATTGTCAAAAGAAAACACAATCCATACAATAGCTTTATAAAAATGTGCGTGTATAAACTAATTTGACAGAATTTGTAATAAAATTTACATAATGCGAGAAAAGACCACCCCACAAGAAAACACAAACGACGAGAATTTTATTTTCATGCTCACATTTGCGCAATTTGTATACAGAATGTAAATTAGAAAGCGCCTTATTTCAGCCAACGGGCGTCAGGTTATTTGGCTCAGTGTCGCGCTCCCGCTTGACGAATGAAAAATATAGATACAATGAATACAACTCTTTAGTTACATTCGTTACCTTTCAAATTACGCTCCTTAGTGAAATGTTATGACGAATTTTAATATAAAAGACTTTTCTCGTTAGTCTGAGACGGTTATTTCTCCGACACCCTTTATTTTCAGTTTGCATTGCATTGCGTTAATGCTCGCTTTTTATTAAATTTTTCTTCTGTAAATGTGCAAAAATAACATTTTTGAAGTCTGGGTTTTAGAAACAGTGTCGAACACTTCAGACTGACGTAAAAAAGAAAATGCATACATGATTGTTTCGATTCATTAAACCATCGCAATGTGATTTGTAGCATTGCGATCACAACGTTTGCTTTGTTCATTGCTATACGTTTTAAACATTCCAACGTTTAAATGTTTTATTCCGATTAACGATGTGCAATCAACGAATGATACGTACAATAATATTGTTACAGCGACCAAACAAATAACTATGATTGTTTCGATATTTGACCAGTGAGTACATTCACTGAAAATGTGAGGCATGCGCAACATTTTTTGTCGTAGGTGGATTCACAGCTAGGCGGTATCAGTCGTTAGGTACAGTTAAAATGGGATACAGTCGGCGACATTGTATTGAATGTACAAAATCGAATCCGTGTTCCCAGTGGGGTGAATGGAAAAAATGTTTTGTTGCTAACGCCGCGCCGCGTCGCGCTGTCCACTGAAAGATTTACAGCCCTCCATTACTGGTTCATGTAGCCGCTCCGCCCTGGCCGGGAACACTTGCGATTTAGATTAAATTGTCTGTCGGATATTGTTTAACTAAATGTTTTGAGCGGTTAGTTCCACGTCTCCTCGCATATGTCCCCGCACTAGTTAATCATTAACTGGCGCTAGAGAACATCTGGGAACTAAGTTGGAGCGTATGTCGAGGTTTATTTATATACTATTTGATGGTGTAGCTAACTTAGTATATGGATGTGCTAATAAATTACGTAAGTAAAGACTTTGGGCAGAATACTAAAAGAGCTGAGACTTGCGGTCTTTTGCATAAACCTTCAGTTAGCGATCTAATTATAAAATTTAAAGGATCAAAATGAGATTTAATAAAAAAGATCTCTGAAATATAATTACATTCCTTTGTTATGAAACTAATTTGTATAAATTAACATAAATACAAAAATTATTTGGAACACGTCTTTTAATCGAAAATTCAACATAATTACGGAAATAAACAGTGTTACAAGTAATTAAACACGCACGCTAATTAAATTGAGATTTAACACAAATAATTTGCGGGAGCTCGAACAAAATGAATGCAACATACCTACCTCGCGGTGCTGACGCAATAATGCCGCCGATGAAAAACAATTTCATTTGATTAAACATTCAGTCAACATAATAATATCATTATTGTCCATAGATCGTTCGTTATAATTGTAATTACTTTTTTGTCAAGACAAAACTGTAAAATATTTACGATATCAAACCTGCTATCCAGTTTATCAAATTTCCATCTACATTGATTCGATAAAAGTATAAGTAGCACGTGTTCCCTAACACATACAATCAGAGCTTGCAGCATTGCAAGGTGACAGATTGCAAGTTTCCCGCTTACGATCGCCTGAGGACCCATTCCAGTCAGTAAACTCTTATATTACAATTTTCGGGGTGGACAACCAGATGCTACATTTTATATATTAACGATTTATTCCCAGTTGACTTACAAACCTTTGGTAGTGTTTTTTACAATGTTATAAATCCTAAAAACACTTAATAATTAAATTTACATAGAGGAAATTCCCTTTGCAATCTTTAGTCTGATCCCATGAAAGTAACCAATCAATATGTCCTGTTACGATTGTACAAAAAGAATATTATTTTAGATCGTTTTATATCGAACGGGAAAACTAAAATTGAACTGGACAAATAAGACGCCAACGTCTCAACAATATGATGGATAGTAAACAAGAAATGCACTGAACAAAAATAAACTTGGCCAACTTCGTTTTATACAAGGAACGTTGAGAAATATAACCTAAAATATGAAAACTGGCAGCACTTGAATGTTGGTTAAAAATAACTCAAACGCGAAGGTGTCCAGTACTTTTATATTTTTTTCCGGTTCCGATATGAAGAGAATGAATAAAGAATTGTATCAAGGGACCTCTTAAACCGAGCATGACGTCATAAAAAAG
This sequence comes from Apamea sordens, assembly GCA_945859715.1. NCBI lineage: Eukaryota > Metazoa > Arthropoda > Insecta > Lepidoptera > Noctuidae > Apamea > Apamea sordens. The sequence goes on along the minus strand of OX243996.1, from coordinate 12,112,617 downwards.
TTTTAGAATTTTTCAGCATCCTTTTATAGGATTTGCTTTTGATTTATAAGTTTGATCGGTATAGATTGCCATTTATTTTTAAATTGATCATTTTAAAGCCATGAAATGTTAACTCTTTTATGTATGGAGTCTATTAATATTAATTTCTGTTTTGTTACTAACGGAGCGTTGTTCACAAAATCGTGTACCATCATGTATGTAAGCCACGTATCTAAATACATAATATATTTACGTAGGTACCATTACCAAAAACATTACATTGAATCTCGAATGTCTTAAATGTTACAAAGCGTGTACTCTATTTCATTATGAAAAGGAGATCAGATTGTGTAGGCTACTCACGCGGCCTCCTCATTTGTGAAGGTAACAATGTTGAATGGGGAAAGAGTTAAAAGGCTGGCGGGCCGCCGCCGACACTACAGTCGCAAGTGGCCGCTACCGTTTACAGCCACTTGTGACCACCGAGCTGCCATGTACCGCACCTTCCAAGACTGTTATAGCTTTTGTTTTTAATACTTGATGCGGTTTGTTGAGATTTTATCGAACATCTTGTACGATGTTACTTGGAGCTTGGGTTAATCTCACGGCGTTGAATTTTTGTGGGCGGTTATTGACACTCTCTATTAGAGGTTCTCGTTTAGGTTTTGCAGTATTAGATATCTATAACAGAACCACGTAGTGTATCCTGTATTGTAGTATTCGATATAACATAACCATTGCTGTTATCTATTTTGTGACTATACCCGATACATTAAAACTTATGTTTGTTAACAATACCTAATATCGTTGCCTACGTAACATTACTTTAATGCCTACAAAATACCTTTTTAGTTTGACGTAGGTATATAATTGCATTTTATTTTACACTACTACTATTTACAATTTAGGCAATGCCGACTAAATATATTACACAACAGCTTTGTGTTCTATTTAAATAGTTTTCAAAAATATTTATATATAATTTCCGTTATTTTTATTGTTAAAAATAGTTTATTAACAATTTATACGCCCAATAAATACCTTTGAAAGCAAATGATGAAATATAGGCCAAATGTCAATTTATTCATTCAGCGTCCGTCGACGGAAGATAAACACAAATGGAAATGGTCGCAACTAAATCGGACCCAGGTATACACGGGCACAAACAATTGGAGCTTATGGAAATCAGGGTCCGTAGTATTTTACCGGATTAAATATACTAGCAATTAGTGCCGTCCCGGCAACCTCCAGCAGGCCTGTTATTTATCGCGAGGTCTAAGACTTAATTAAAACATCTTACTTTGAGCTACTCGGAACTCTACGTATCCCTTTGATAGCGAATTAAATTAGGTCAAACTTGCATCACGGCGTGCTGTGTCTGTAATTATTAGGTACAGCTTGTTCTTATTAATGATTCCGGGAAGTACCGACATGCTTATATATAGCCAGGACACGGTCGCTGTAGGTGTGCTATGCGATGACAATTTAATCAATCACGCGTATCTGCACAAATTAAATACTCATTGTGTGTGTCTGTGGTGTGCATAATGTATTGTGAAATTGAATTAAAATCCAACAAATAAACTTAATCGAACCAGTCACCTAGAAATAAGAAACCAGCAGAAAACTAAAGGAATTAATGTAAACCAATTCAGCCTTAAAAAGTAGGAAAAGAAAACTTTAAACTGGCTGAATCAAAATTAAAAGTCAAGAGCAACAGACATTAGCATTACTTTAATCACTATCGGGGGACGTCAGATCTTCGCGGCGTCTGAATGTGCACTGACTACGTGGGCTCGCTCGGAATGGAGATTGGAATTAAAACTCGGCTTATTAAGACTACTCTCCGGATTAGAGCAAGTTTTCATTGAACCACGCGCCATTCAGCTCGTGTTAAACGAATTTTACGTTTGATGGTACGGTTATTGTTTGTGCTTTATCAATTAAATAGTTTGTTCGAGCGAAGAATTTCTTTTGAATTTTAGCTTTATGATGTATTATATTTATTCAAATGGTTTCGTTTTACAAACAATGATTGATAGAGCCCAATTAAGCTAATAATATTTTAAATTGAATCGTTCTGATATTTATGTTGTCCATAAAATTGATTTATTTTGATTTAATTCATTCTGTACTTTGATGAACATATTGTTCACGTAGCTTCAAAGGATACCTTTATCATTAAACGGTGATGTGATACAATAAAGTTATCAATTTTAAAATGTTAATTAAAAACATCAAAGCGCTTTAACGCAAACAGAACCGCAAGTCAAGGCAGTCTCACCCTATTGAATAAATATAAAGGTTTTAAGCTTTTAAATTATTACTTTTCAAGCAAACTTTATCAGCGGTTTATTATCATAATTGGTCCACTTTGCGCATTGAATTATAATCGTTTTGTAATATCCTTTGGAGAATATTTTATGGCCATCATTTTTTTGCTAGAAACATTTACTGTAAAGCCTTTGGAAATGTTATTCCACTATAAGCTTTATTTAAGCTTTTTTAGGATTCAGTGACTTGGGATCAGTTTTGTGTCCGTTCGTTCTGTCTATCACAAGTAGGGTTGCCAACCCTACTATATAATATACGAGTATCCTGTAAAATATCGTAGTATCCTGCTATATTAGAAGTCTATTATATTTAAAAAAATATAATAATATGTAGTAAGCGAAACTACTATGTTTTTATTTTAAAACAAAAGGGTGATATGATTGCAATAAGGCCAGTATTAATCTCATAAAATCCTTTAGGAATAATGATAGTTATGTGACATTAAAAATAATCTGTGAATAAAGGAGTCCGCGTAACACTGGTCAGTTTCTCTCAATGGTCAGTTTATTTAATTCGCCAGTTTCGTTGATTAGTCAATTTCATTGATTCTGAAAACTGGCAAATACTGGAAACTGTCGAGTTTGTAACGTTGTACGTTGTCTTATATACTAGAACTTAAAAATAATTCTACAATTACTCATTTTAACGCTAAACTATAGTTAAATAGCCTACCTAGATAAAACCTATAACTACCTAAATCAACATATACAATTAACTATTGGTCTAATTAGTGATCGTAATAATAACAAATCATAAGTTGCTATATTAAATTGTCTAAGTGGGTATTCCAATAACAGCGCTCGACGCGCATTCTACCGGGCCAAGGAAACCTGTTCTACGAATGAGTCCCCACTCCGCTTAAAATATGCGTACGTGACTAGCGAGTCTAGAAAGATATGGAACATGTGAACTTGACGAGGAGACTCACCTCACTCGCCGTACCGCACTAAGCTACTTAACACCTCTGTGCTAGCACGAACAGCTGATTCGAATATTACTTCGCAGTTTATTATATTTCATTTCAAATATTAACTTTTGTGCGAGACCGTTTTTAAAACTAAACTGTTACCTATCGTTGTGGTATTATCACCGCTATTTAATTAAATTCAGTGTTTAACCCCGTATTGGGGTTCAAGTACTAGTTCAAGTACTAGTTCAGGTACTAGTTCAAGTGCTGGTTCAGGTACTAGTCCAAGTACTACCTAGTACACACCTCCTGATTTCTACTGGCCGAAGAACATTTTCGTCCCCGTCGAAGCCGCAAGACTACCCCGCGACTCTGACGGACTCCACTACGGGACGCTGGCTGCACACCTGCACCTACCAGACTACTAAGCAGGATAGTGGTGTTTCTTCGGTTAGCTAAAACTTCACGCGTGCTCGATATCTTTGTACTCACACCCAGCTCAAACCAATATTTAAATTTCTCATATTTTTTCCTACTACCTTCAACACAATTTTATAATTAAATTATTTTAAATTCTAAAATTCTATCATTTCTATGTTAACGTAGCCTACCACTAAACCACTACGTTACAAGTTAACACAACTGTCTAATCGGTAAAACTGACGAATCAGTGAAACTGACTAATCGACGAAACTGGCAAATGAAATAAACTGACCACTGAGAGAAACTGACCAGTGTTACGCGGACTCGAATAAAGGTTCAAAGTAGCAAAAATATGCATTTTTTTTTAATTTTCGCCATCTATTTCTTACAGGCAATGGCTTCGAAAATACTATATTGGGTATAAAAAAAGTAGGCAACTCTAATCAAAAACAATGTATAATTTTACTATTTATTTATTTTATACCGTTTGCCTTTAAATGAATTATAGTTCGGTAATTATCACTACCACGCAATTTGGTGGATCGTCAGCCCATGCCCTAACTAAGCACCTACGTGCACATAGGTACGTATATCATGTGAGTAACATATAGGACACCTGCTTGCGACATATCACTTTACAGTCGGCCAATTTCATATTGGTAATGGATACTAATGGATGAGAATGCCCCGGGTTACAAAAGAAAGAAGGGAACTTACTTACTTAGTAAAATACATATTCGAGGAATTTCTCGATTCTTAATACTTATTCCATTTTATTTAATATAAAGTAAGTTTGAAAAATATCTCTTTTTGAAAAGCAAGATAATTTCAAAAACTTTGTTTACAATTCGTTTGTCGTAATACTCGTAGCAACTGACGAATAATATATACCTAAGTAGGTACTCTTATTCAAAATTAATATTGTAATCAACCTTCTATTTATACATAACACCACGCCTGTACTACTCGAAGGGTTAGGCAGGGGAGCACCTATAGTACACCCACATTTAGCCAGTTATGTTTAAGTCCGCCTATTTATCACATATTATCATAATAACATCACGCCTGTATTTTCCGAAGGGTTAGACAGAGATGCACCCCAAAAGATACATAGAAGTACTTAAACATAACAAACGACTAAACACATTTCACCAGTCATATTTAAGTCCTTCTATTTATCTTATTAAATAAACACTGACTTCATTTCACTGCTAAGTTCGAAATATATTCAAAAAGTTCCAAAGCAATATGAATTCATTGCTAAAGTACAACATTTTACCACGCAACATCGTCACAAGTCGATCAAAGCGAACGCAACAACCCCTATAAAGGGAAAACAAACAAACAATTCTACATACCTGCAAAAGCTGTTGTTAATGATGATGAGAGTTAATGAAGCTTGTCAAGTTAGACAAATTAAGGCAATTCGTAGCCAGCAAATCCCGACCCCTTATTAAAAAAAAAACAAAGTACAAGCGCAAGCCGGTCGACAACCCTCAAGTCGTATAAATGCGACAATATAATTGTAGTATGCAAGCACAAATTTGTTAATTGTGGCAGTAACACAACGTTACCGGCACGTGACTGTAATACGTTCAAAACAAAAGTGCCTACTTTGTACCATTATAATTTACGACGAATCCCGGTGTTGTTTGCAGCCAGCTGATATCGGCTAATTGTTGTAAGAGCTTGTTGCAAACGAAATATTAATTATCTTAAGTATTGTTGAGTGAAAATGGTAAGATTACCAGATATGGTATATTCTTTAAGGTTTATGTGGCTTCTTGGGTGTTTGACTCATTATGAAATTAATAATTATAAATGATTTTATTTTGTAAGTAGGTTTGTACAAACACTTTTACACGTCAATCATATTTTAAAAACTAGATGAGGTCGGTGTTTCCTATCTGACTAGTCTGAGAAGAAAGGCCGAAACAAACTCAGATGTCACAGTCTTTTTAAAGTCCAGACATAATCTTGATCAGATCATATGAAGACCATGCAGATCGATGCTCTTTTGAGGAAAGAACCACACAGATTGAGAGGACGTGTCCAGTCAGTGCACGCATTTGTCAGAAATCGTGCAGCTCAACTCAAAACTTAAGGAGCTTAACATGACCTTTGTAGAGTTCATCAATCAACAATTGAGTTTATGACTAGTAGGTAAAGGCAAGATCTGTCATGAGACGGAATCTGGTGGCATTTAACCATAACACCTACGTCACAATTTTGCACCTACGGGAGTTCGTGTTTAACTATGATTTATTCGTTACGTAGGCAGAACAAACAACATAAGTACGAGTATTAGCAGCCTAAAATGAATTCCACCAAAGAAAAGCGTACAAATTCACCAAGGATTGCCCTACCCTCATCAGAAACTAAAAATATTACTCTTTATAAGATCAGTTTTTCTTATTCGAAACAGTAATTGAAATAAATGTGCTTAGGTGTTTAATGTAAAGGAATAAAAACTGTTTTTCTGGGAAGAAAGTAACAATGTCGACCTGGCATTCAGCCAAAGCTAAATTAGATAATGGAGTTTGCGTGCAAAAATATAGGAAACCGAGAACAAAGACAAATGGGGTCGACTCTGACTCTGAAATGGTGAAATAAAATAACACGGGGAAGATTGAGGTTGGCCTCTGAGCGGCGCGACTCATGTCGTCACGAGCTTCAAACGTGGTTACACCCAACGAAACCGATATTACACCTAAATGGAAGAAGTTCCTTTTTGTGCTCCCGCGGAACTTGTGAAAAAATGCAGCAACTTGCGGGAGTTAGGAAACTTCGTCGAGTTTATTTTGAAGACTCCCCCGTGCCGCACTTGGAGTAATGTGGAAGTGTTGCATTTTATAAAATATAGTGCCGTGATGCAACCCTACCATGAATTTCAAATTCGCAACTCTAAACATAATGACATAGAAAGTGTTTTGTTACATAAACACGTTTTTAGTCCATTGTCAAATAAAAACGTTTTTATTTCTTTGTTAAAAAAATACGGTTTCTTTCTTTATTAAATAAACACGTTTTTATTTGTAAACAACAACAGGCTCTAAAAAACTTCTCGTTAGTAAACAACTTTGTTAGAACCGAGAATGTACAATTCGTAAGTTTATAAAATTGCGCAACACTCTCTAAGGTTTCCTGAAGAAACTTGTTTTGCAATAATTTATTCCTTTCAATCTCGGTATGGTATTGTTATAATTTGCGAGTTTCATTCCAACTGGGTTATAAGATTTTATACATGCAGGGATAAAACCGACCGGACTAAATAATAACGTCGTGATGCTGGCAACGATGATTTATTATATCGCTTTCCTCGACCGCCCGAATGAACCACATGAAAAATGATCTCGGTTATTGCTAGCAGCAACTCTGCAGTTGACGCTTTGTTTAAGCACAAATGACTCCCACTATGAAGTTGTTATTTCGTCCGACTTATGTTTTTACCAGATTGTGAACGAAGCCGGCCTGCCTGTCGCGTCGTCGCCCACAGCTTTCGCCTCACTATGATAAATTGTCTCACACAAAATCTCGCCGTTTTAGGTTCATTGTTGTCTTCTAAACGTACATGATTACAATACACTACATAAATATTTGGTTCGCTTTCTGATTAGTTCGGAATGTTTCGTAAGCCAGTTTGAAAAGATCTCATTACAAATGCTCTACTTGCATAAGTATTATGAGGTAGTTAATGTGCAATGCAGCTTTAAAGCTTTCTAACAAGGAATTTAATTCTTGCACAACACGGACTGTTAAATTTTTCAGTTTTCTTTTGACAACCATTGCCTTCTTTTTCAGCTAACAAAATAGGTATTAACGCGGCAGGCGACATTAAAACATTAGCGCGTCAAAGAAACAACACTAGGTAGGACCTAAATCAACTTTTTGCGTTCTACTTAACACTGCCATTTACATAAAACTTTCAACAATAGACCATAGTATACATGCAGTATTTGTTTAAAGTTAATCAGCGCTGGAGTCGAAAACTCTGCTTTTTTGCGGCGAGACCTTTTAATTGTCAGTTCGCTTTAAACGGAGAGTGCGAAACGGTTGTGATAAGGGTTTCTTTTCTCGTCGGTGCCGGAAATTAATTGTCACCGAACGGAAAATAGGGCGAAAGTCCAATTAATTATTAGTCACTTCATTTATTTAACCCGCCTGCGCGGAGCTTCTTTCTGATATTAATGTCTAAGTGCCAGACTAATCTTAAGGCGCCCTTTAAAAATAAGGGCCAGCGTTTTTTCCTTCCTTAATTTTGCAGGACCACTTTCCGTAAAAGCTTTTGTAGAAATATGTGTATTAATGAACGGCACATGCATAAAAACCCTTTTAGTATTAGTAATTTAGGTTTTTAGCTAGCGTCGTTCTGTCGATATCAGATTCGTGGAAATTCATTTCCAAAGCGTAATAAAATGTAGATAGTTTTTGTGATTTGGCCATTTTCGTATGCCTTAAATATCCCAAAAAATAACAATATCGATAAACAATATCAATAAAATTCACCACTGCTCCCAATTACATGAAATCTTTTTAAACAAAAAGGTCCCAATGCCAACTTTTGTGTCTAAACAAAAGTTTCATCTAAAATTGGCAAAAGTTTGAATGAAGTGACTTAGGTAACTCGCGGCGTTTCGCGCCGACAGCTGCGGTGATCCCACCGTCTCCCTAATGTAACGAAATAAAAAATAATATTTATTTATACGTAGATACCTAAAGAACAACGTGACATGAAAAAAGTTAGTTTAAAATCAATGCTGCAGGAGTTTCCAATGACTTTTGTTAAAGTTAATATCGACTTTGTGACGGTTGCTTTTAGTGGTTTGAACAATCACAGTGACCATGCATAAATTGTGTGTAAGCATACTCAGCATTTCTCCCGAGGAAATATGAGTTTTATACGTATGCTGGAATTGAGCACAATCATGCAAAGTCTTATGGTTCGTAATGTTGCCATAATAAACGCACCGAAGGCAAAAATATCTCCTAGACACAAATAATATTCAGGTTCAGTTATACTTCCGCCTGAACTATGGCATTTTGTGTTGGTCAAAAGGTAACCATATTATTATTAGAAAAGGGTGAGGGGCAGTTGTACACATGTGTCTTTATGACGTCATACTGCGATCACTAATCCGCCCACAACGTGCTAATTGCGACAATATGTCCCCCGGACAATATTAACGTTCATTATTTTGACCTTTTTGTCCTCAGTTTAGATGAGGTTCCACAAGGGCCACGAGAGGCTTTGAAAGGGTGGTCTCAGGAAAAATAAGTGAGTTCATGAGTTACTTAGATCAGACTTTGCGTCTTGGAAGGAGCCAAGAATTCACTGGTTTTAAGAATAGACGTAAACATTACAAGATTGCTCTTCGAGCAAGAATCTTGGATGAAGAAGTTCGTTATTACAGTCTATGGGGAACTCCCTATGTATTGTTGGACGTCTTCCAACTGATATGGATGCTTACTTGGAGTTTGTATCTTTCCCACACTGGAATGACTGCATGATCTTAGTGTAAAATCATTTATTTAGCAAACAATTTAGCCCAGAATTTTGATTAGTCTCCAGAATCACTGCGTCACATTCACGCGCTCCAAATTTCACGAGCTGGTAGTAAAAGCAAAATGACAATTGCAATGCGAATGGAAGTCGACAGATAAGACGGTTTATTTGTTTCCATTTGGTTTCTAATATTTACACGAATGCACGAACTCGACCGCGACGTCGAGTCTGCGAAGTTAGCAAACAAATGACATTAGCATTGCCTTAATCGACACCGCGGGAGCTATACGGACGGGCTACACTCAGTGTGTCGGGCTCACTCCACGAGCAATTTTCTTGTTTTGACAATTCCACACAATTTGAATACTGCCATCAGTATTCAGTACCAGCGCCAGTGATTATTTAAATTTTGTACCTCAACGCAAACAGAAAGCTAATCTCTTTTGTTTGACAATTAATTTGGCAACTCGTTTTGTTGCGTAATACAGAACCTTATTATAATCCTGAAATGACAAGCACCTCCTTGATTGTTGAAGAAAGAAAGGCAAACAATATTATAAAATAAAACAGCGAAAATTTGAATGAATGGGATCCGTTTTGACTTAAAAGCATAACATTGTTAAAAATAAACTTTTATTTTCCGAGACTTCTTTTCTCTTCTCTTTTGGTTTCACTGTTCAGAAATGAGCGTGTAATCGTATATGTTTCAATTTATTTCAAATAATGGAAGACACAATTCTTGATAAAATGTTATATTACAATTTCGCATCGGAGATTGTTTTAAATGAAGGCAATGAGACCACCAGCACTACGGCACACGCTGCATGCGCGCCCCACTTTATTGGAGTAAAGGAAACATTTATTACATGTTAAGAGCCCCTTTATGTCTATACCGTTGCCAAGGACCTAATAGAGTATAAATGTACGCGAAATGAGAGTACCGACCGAACTCGCGTAACCCCGGTAACGGACCTTTTAAACTGGTGCATATAGGCCTTCCGAGCTACACTTAAATGAATAAAACATATTTATGCATGGAAGAGCAAACCTTCAGTCTCAATGTTCAGAAACAGCAATATCGATGAATTTTATATTTCGTGACTTTAGTGTCTTCTTCCAATACTTTGGGGAAATTCTTCCCCTTCGGAGGTACTCCTCAGCCGTTGGGGCACCATTATTGGATTCTGGCATCTGCGCATATAAACTTTGTTTACAAATGAAAAGTTAGAACTGATTTAAATCCTCCCCTGTTCTATTGTTTTTTTCTGGTTCTAAAAGCCTTTTGTGTTCTTTAGTTTTCGTCTTGCTAAGTTCCTTTATAAGAATAAAATATAAATGCGGTGTTTTATGCCAAATGACAATACATATTGTTTTTATTATAAATTAGGCTATTAACAACAGTGGTGCTGTTAATACCCTAAGTAATTCTGAGGAGTAACAATTGCAATATTTTAAAATAAATTACAGTAAACCTTTAAATTTTACAAAATTAATTACATCAATAAACCGTTAAGTCAACGGTCCCATCAAATATTAAGAGCATCAGCAATCAAACTTGAAGGGTTGAAATAACGTTTATGTAAATTAAAACATAAATTATTATGTATTGGCGAGTGCCTTAGTTAGGAGCTTAGTGACGGCCGTCTGGGCTTTAGCGAGGACTATAAATAAGGCTCCACTGTCCAAATATCCAGCCACAAACTAATTGCCACAACTTAATCCACTAAAATAAAATGGGTAGGAGTTAAACAACTCACGGTGCTAGTACCTGCAAGTGATTTAAATATACGGGTTCCTGGGTCTTTAGTTCATTGAAATCTCAGTGGTGAGCCGGGATTTATTAGCTCTAGTTAATGAAAATCAATGTTACGGCTTCGAAATAATTATGCAAATATAGAAATTAACTTTTTACGGTTTTAACTTTTCTAGTTACTATAGGATATCATTAAATTATTGCAGATGGAGTTTTACACATACCATACGTATGAGAAAATCAAAAAATATTTATTTACCTAGACATATAGCCTATCTGTTTTCAGATATGAAAAACAAGGTTATTCTTCCTTAATAATGTTCCTGACAGATTTTCCTACATCACCATTCTATTTGTCTTTCCAACTCATTCAGAATAACCATACCTCACTTACAGAAACAAATAAACCATTACATTACAATGGATATCTGTATTCGTACTAAGTCGCTAGATATTTTAGATTCGCAGCAGGAAAATCGGGGCCCCCTGTGGTTCGGCAGACGCGGCCGGGGCCCCAGGCAGTGGCCGCTTCCGCCACGCCACCACGGCTATAAATACGGGGCGCGGGGCCCGCTCAGATTAATCATGGATACCACCTGCGTCTGCCCGCTTCACCTGAGAGGCCAAAGCAAAAACATTATGCTAGATTAGTGACGTCACTATACTAATATCTTTGTGTTTGTGGCTTCGTGATGAAATGTAATGTCAGTGGCGGGTTTTGTGTGTGAAAGTTACCTAACTGCTGAAGTCTTTTGTTTTTATATAGCTACCCTTAGGATTTTTATGGTTATTATGTCATACGTCATTAGAAAATTAAGTAATGTTTCCTTTCTTAACGACGGGAGGGGTATAATTAATAGTATAACAGGCTGGTTTGACATCACTACCTAATCACGCTAGCCCGACTCCAAAACCTTTGGGTTATTTCCTCTTATACCTTAAGGATAAAAAAAACTTACACGTAGAAAGTATAATAAAAAATACTGGTACTGTAATTTATACCGGTATACTGTAATTGAACGTTCCTTGTCAGTATGAATCTTAAAAGACATTCTACAGACAGACTATCAATCTTGGTCTATTATTTTTAACCTAATTTATAGGCTAGGTCACCTTTATACTAAATATCTATGTCTGAGGTGGTGCCTAATAACCAAAAGCAATAACATTGAACTTGCCTGGGAATAGAACGCGATATCTACGCGTCGTTGTTTAAAAACGCGCCTAAAGCATACACATAATTATTATGACAATTACTTTTTAATCCTGCTGGCCACCACAAAACTTAAATACATTGTATATTCAACATTAATAGAGAACATCTGGGTCGATTTTTGAATTCATGCAAAACGTCAAACAATTGACATCCTTTTTGTCTCATCGAAATATATTTTTTGTCATATAACTATGTGATGTGACATAAAAGAACAAAGAGTATATAATACACGTTTACTAAAAAAAAATATAATGTCGTAGATTCATATCGGATGACTATTTCAGCATCTGGAGAAAATTGCGAAGTATAGAAGAGCGGAGAAGCAGAATATTATATTTATTCATAAAAAAAATGCTTTCATATAAAAACGTGGTCTATCAATAAAACTACTAATTTGCTTCTTACTTTTCATAATAAAATAATACAAACAAACCGTAAATATGAAGATTCAAATGATTTAATCAGTAGATTAAATCATTTGAATCTTCATAAGTTCATATTTACATGCTTAGATGCTTAATGTCCGCGTATAGAGTAGGTACTATACGCGGACATTAAGCATCTAAGTAATAGGGTACTTATTTGACTATTTACTTTCAAAAACATACATAAATTCAAACTTATTTTAATCCATTCCCTGTCCCATGAATCACATATGATTCAGGTTGATTCTTTAACTATTGTGTCTACTTTGTGGACAGTGAAAGTGTTAAAGATGTGTCTAAAAAAGACGATTCGTGAAAAATAAATAAAATCGGTGGAAAAATGGAGAAGTTTGAAATTATTCTTCTATCCTTGTCACTCAAAACGATCATTTTAATGAATGGGGCGAATTATTTACTATGGTGATCCTGCGTCAGATCACAGCAGTTCTGTCTCTGACTAGTGTAGACTTTAAAACGCACATACCTAACTTTTTTTGAGATATTCCAATTTTTTTTAGTGTCTTCATTTTTTCTCGTTTTCGAGAAAGCAAAAAAAAATCTACCCAAATACCCTATTATTATTGTAACATCAATAACACCTGAAATTAAAATTCATACTTCCTACCGCATCACTAAACGATAGACAATTTCGAGCGGCCATTGTTGTTGACCTTTGGATTTTTTTAAAATGACGGTTTGTAAGAATAAAAACATATCAACCCCGTGAAGACGAATAAATACATCATTAATATTACAAGAAGTAGGTATATCAAATTAAATTCTAAATAGTCTGATTAAAGTTGTATTTGTAACAACCAAACAAGCTGTTAGTGAACCTCCAGGGTACTCTAATGAAAACCCTCATCTTTATCGTCCCTGGAGATTGATCGCTTTGTGGTGTGTTTACGAATCATATTGAAATAACAGGGGAAAAGTTTCCTTGTATTTTCTTTTAGCTTAGTTAACAATTAAACCTATTAGAGAAAATGTCACTATAGGGACCTTCTTGCTGCTATCAAGAAGCGTTGCTGTTTAGCGATTTCAAGAGCAGGTGAACCGGTGTAATTAGAAAAGAAATAGAATGAACATTCGTTTTTTCTGCAGGACCCACATTATAAAATAAACATAAAATACAATGTAACCAAAAGCCACGTAATCGGCAAATAACAAAAGTGAAATTAAAAAGTTAAAAGTTTTTCAATATTGTCTATTGCTATAATGGCTATTAATTACATTCACATAATTGCCTATCACCGTCCATGAAGAACAAAATGATAACAGTAATTGTATTTTTAAAAATGTTATACCATATTTTAGATCTGTGGATCAACCCATTTTTTTCTGGTTCTTTTTGTTGTACTAGACGAAGTTATAAAACAATTGTAATTGTTTTATATAGTACGCGAATAAAATTGTTAGAAAATGTTGATCAAATATTTACATACGTCAGTCATCCAATCATGAAAACCAAAACAAAAATTAATGTTCGCAAACTAATAGGTACTGGATATTGCTATTTTTTTTTTTTTTTATTTCTCGTTGAAAGATGCTTACACACGTGTGGAGCGGTGAAAGATATAATTGTTTCTCTGTAACACTGACAAAGCCGTTTAATTAATTGAAAAAACAAGAATAAGAGTCCTACGTTCCTATACCATATTACAAAAATTTACAAGAATAAAATGATAAGTTACCCTTATTTCTGCTACTTGACTGGTAATTTACCGTAGAATAGCATTCTAAGATAATGAACGAAACGAAAATAAAATGACACACGGACCATAAGAACTTTAAAAGCGCAAATCTGGGGGCACGGGAGTCCCCCCGCGCGCGCGCGCGCGCGTCTGGGGGCGTCTGGGGGCGCCAAAACGAGCCAAGCTTAGCGCAAGGGCACTACCTACCTTTTCTTGAAGTACTTCGTCGTATTTTTGAACCTTCTTAACTTGGGTTTGGATTATACCAGATAAACGAAATTTTAGGGATATGATGTCAGTGGTTGACTTATTAAACCTATAAAGTTTCAATTGCATAGCTCTTATATTTTAAATATTGATATCTAAAATACCCTTATTTCGTCACTGATTCACTGATGATCATCCATACTATACAAACTCTATACCTTAGTCAAAATATATGGCTTGGCCGTTTCGTTACTACAAGAACCATTGTATAACAGTATGAGAGTTTTTCACCTTACGCTCATGTGAATGTAGCGAAATGGCCAAGCCACATATTTTGACTAAGGTGTAGAGTTTGCGAAGTTAGGCCTTGTAGAATTAGGGCGTGTAGAGTTAGAAGCTTGACTCTACATGAGATCTGATTACTTTTTGACAGTGCGAGCTACATGGTCTCGTCTTGGCAACATTTACCATGAAATGGTTTTGTGGGCTATTTTTTTTACTGATATCTTAATTCACGAATGATTTTCTAATAGGTACTACCTAAAACAATACTTGAAAAATCTTTTTTCATATAAGCTATCTCCATTCTACTCATGTGTAGTAACTGGCAAGTAATCGTCAAAAATCGGTTTTATTTTTTTCCTGAACAGTTTAGCTTTTGCGATTGCCATGATATTCTCCATGGACAGCGATACGAGGCATTCCAGTCATTGACTTTGGGAAGATAACGCACCTTAGATGCCTCTGGCAATACCAAAGGCATCTAAGGTGAGTTATCTTCAGATACCTACCTCAAAATTTTTCGTTTTTTTCAATTTTAATGAATTTAGTTTGAAAAATCATTGAGTTTAAAAAAAATGCAATGAATGTAGGCAATATGGAAGGAGCGATGGAGAAATGCTGCACTAGTACGCTGCGTGAGCGTGCGTGATCCATTGCCACTCGTTCGATGTCCACCGCGCACAGGATGGATGAAAAGCAGCACATGAAGTGAGTTTTGCTTCATTGGTGTAATTGTTGTATGGCGTTTCAGTGAGAGGATAAATAATAATGGCTACAGCCATTAGTCACTTACCATCAGATACCGTTTAATCACCACGGAATAACCTCAAAAAATGATTCCTTAGCCTCCCATAAGTTTTAAATTGTATAATTTGAAAAGGTACAAACAACTAGAAGTTATTTTGACACTTATTGTAGGGAGAGTAGGTTCTAAGTCATAAAGCAAAATGTATTATTGTAATGTTTTTGTTTACGGCCCTACTAATTAAAAACATTTTCCGTAGCTTTGTTCCCTTTTCTTTTTTGCACGAGACTCCTTTCTCTATAAAGGAAGAGGCTATTGCCCTGCAGTGGCACAATTACAGGTGGATATTTTATTTCGTAGCATTGTAAATGCATTCAAATAAATTGTTTCAAAGTCTGAAACTACAATGTTTGCAACGGATATCTACTTAGTATGGTTCAATGAACTGTGTTACTAGGCTATATTTTGTTAATGGAGTTGATATAATTTCGTGTTTATTACTTTAGATTAGTTTTACATTATTAATGATGATTTAAGTAGTATAACTAGAAACTAATTTGTGTTTTGTCTATCGCGTGTTAGAATGTTTCGTGAACGTGATTTGTGTGCGTAGTGACATCTATAATGGCAGGTAAAATTCCTTGAGGGTGACGTTTATTTTCGAACTAAGTGTTATTTTAATAAGCCTCTATAATATTTATTTATTCGGGTTTATTTGGATTGTACTAACTCATACAACGAAAGTGTACATAAGTAGAAGCCTATTCTATTTCGAGGAAAATGTTTCTACGTTCATTAAGAAGCAAAAACAGTATAAGGAAACAAAATGAACTTAATCGTCTTTTTATTGAAGCCCACACGGAGTGTTTCAGCAAGACTAATGTTATTACGTCACTGTATCTTACAGCATGCAGTATGTATGTAGGTAGGCTGTATGTTAGAAAGAGCATACAATTTTAAAGCGGTCGATTTAGCAGCCGGAAAATTTGCGGAGTCACGCTCACAGACCGCAAAAGAATTGAAAAGCTATGAGAACGGAACGGCAGAACAATACGGTACGGACAGGAAGAACAGATACGTAACAGGTAGGTATTGGTTAAGAAATAGGAATATTGATAGTTTGCAATGAAAATTGGCAACTCTTGGAAATCCAGAATATTTACTGTGGTGAAGAATGTATTGAACTGACTTGAACCTTTATAGCAAGTTTTTGTCTCAGGAGTTCATTTAAGTAACATTTTAATAAAGACCACTAAATTATATATATCCCTATTCAAAACATAGATAGCACTATCGCTTTTCGAGTAGTTACTACGAGAAGTTTCCCACAAAATAACATCCCAAAATCACGGAAGGCTAACAACAAAAACCAAGTAGGAACCTATAAAGAAACCACAGGAAAACCTCATTACCTTCCGCCGTAGTTACGTAGATTGAATCACGTTAGCAAATAAGTTTACAAGAAAAACATAGGGATGCAAAAAGAAAAATCTCATAGCGGGTATCCGGGTATCCCCTACAGATTCGTCGCTGGCAAGTTTCCGATCGAGGTGCACTTACGTTCGTATAAATAAATAGGTTGGGGCATCCCTGGCTCCTCAGTGGGGCAATTAATCACGCTGACCACCTGCTCCTGTACTCTTATATCACGGGGACAATACTGTGTGCTATGGAACTGTGTGCTGCCAGTTAGAGGCAGCATAGTGCGCTTCGGTTAGTGGTAGGTAAGGGTGTATTGAATTATAATATTTACTAGGGACCCGCCTCTACTTCGCACGGTTTTGACGACTTGACAAAATATCGATATTTCTTTGTTATATATTAATTTATTATTGAAACCGTCGGGCCGTGGAATCCGAGTGCTCATTGCTTGTGACCTACCAAAGGACCAAGGGCTGGCTTTTACCTTGGCCAGAGGCTAAGCATTGCCATACAACGTAAAATAAAATAAATAATAAATAAATATCCCTGGACATTTCACACAGCGCCATCTAGTCCCAAGCTAAGCAACCTAATGCTTGTGTTATGGTAACAAGATGGCTGATAAACTACTTATATACATTTTTTTTTTTGTAAATACATACATAATTATTATAGATAGAAAAACACCCAGACTCAGAACAAATACATGTAGGACTTACAAATATTTGTTCTGTGCGGGAATCGAACCCGCAACACGCAGCGCAGCAGTCCGATCGCTCAGCCACTGCGCTAACCGTGTTGTCAACGTGACAATGCCACTAGTCTCTTGGGTACATTACCAGTCGACAGCGATATGGAGGAATATTTCGACGCAATATTTTAGTTTTTTAATAGTTTTAGTTAGTATAGGATATTATATTTTAATAATTTGTTGTTTATTTAGTATCGGTAAAACGGGGTGAATAGGGATGCAGGGGTGAATCGGGACGAAACTTTAAAATAATATAGTTTGTTGCTAACAAGGACTCTTAATCTTTAATTAAAAAGCAGTAAATACATCAGAGTATTTTCTGGCAACAAACTATATTATTTCAACCATTTTGAAGTTTCGTCCTGATTCACCCCTGCATCCCTATTCACCCCGTTTTACGGTATTAGAAGTTTGTAAATATTATGTTTATTGTTAAAGTTAATAAATTTAAGTACATTATTAATGTATTATATTCATAAATCTTCGCGAATAAATTTTCTAAATAATGGTGAAAATCGCATGGAAATAGTTTTACGTATAGGATCTATAGTATATTTTTCTAAAAAGTAAGGTTCGCGAGAGATTTCTAAATACACATTTGAAAGGTGTAGTGTAAATGATCTACCATTTCCTTGTTTAGTTTTTAGTTTTAAGCTGCACTGCTGCGGTTCTGACGCGAAATGCGATACTTTTTCATGCATTTTGGTAAGCTATTTCTTTGCTACTGTCATGCAATTGCGTCGTCGGTGTACTAAAAACGTTAAAAACCTTTAAGCATATTAAATGTTCCTTTATTATTATTTTCCATCGGTGGATAGTTTTGTTAATGTCATTTGAAATGTTATCCAATATCGATACATTTTCATTACCCATATTCTTGCAAAATGTTTATGCTTCACTCTTCGGGAATACCTGTAGAACTTTCAAATAATAACTATAAAAATATCTAAAGTGAGCTCAACTTCCCTGAACATTTTGCAAGAAATAACAGGAACACAGTACTGCCGGTAGCTACAAATATCAAGATTTACATTTGCTTCGAGAATAAGAAGCAGAGTCCGTACATACATAAGTTATACACGCTTTGTGTCCATCTGCATTTCTGCAGCGGCAGCGCAGACGCTCGTAAATAATCCTTTGGACCTGAAAAACGTTTCAGTGAATCCAATAAAATACGTATCCGCAGAGACTACGCCGCAGCGAGCTCGTTACCACGCCTAGACGATTTATTGAGATTTGAAGGCTGAAATATTGTAGGTGTTCCATTTTAAACTCTTTTATGAAATACAACTATTCAATCCGGCTTAGAATTCAATTTTACCTTGTACCTATAGGGAAATGGAAGAGGAGGAGATTTTAAAACATAGTATTTTATTCAATCTTTCAGTAATGTTTCTTATTTCAAGAATACAATACAATGTCATCCACAAAGAATCCTGCAAACCAATATGCTGAAGAATTCTGTTATCAGAAATTGTATTTATCATTTATTTGGCAGTATTGGTTCCTAACTGTGTATTTTCTTTCCTGAAAGTGTTTCCTTTGAACGAGAAAATTCAATTATTATCAGTGCTGTCCAATTAATTTCCGGCGGCGCCGGAGCTGATAGTGTCGAGTAAATTATAAATTATCGAAGCAATAATTTTATACTGTACCCATTTCATTCTAATTACCAAAAACTCCATTAAAATATAGTTACGTAATGTACATAACGTTAAAGACATCATTAGAGGAACCTGTCTAAAACCGCCAACGTCACCAATAATATCAAAACTTTCAGGTCACGCGATAAAAGAAAATTGCACTTTTTCTTTTTCGAATGACAGTGAGGACGAGTTGGTCTAATTTGACAGCTTAACGACCACCGAACCACGGTTAGCTCGAAAATGGAGCGAAAGGTTCACGTAAATGTGTTTCTATCGGGCTCTTTGAACAAACGTTATTTCAGAGCTTATTTACATTAGTATCGAAGCGCCAGTTAGCTGCCATATAATTACACACGGCGCGGTACAAAGCGAGAGAGCTAAAATATATTCTGGTTAATCTTCATTATGAATGTGAAATCCGTTCATGGCCTGAGGCCGCCACTCGCGTTTCATGTGACATGGGACACAATGTAGTAAAGATAAGGTGTCCCCTTCCAAGCCACTGAGTCTATTGTCGATCTCTTACGCAGCTCGGCATGTTAAAAGGACCGCCCGATAGCTCGACCGTTACGAAGCACCCATTTTTATATGAAGATATAAATTATAACATAACTAGCAGATAATTACTTTCCCCGCTCTCCTCAATGCCCCAAAAGATATGACATATCACGCCAATCTGTAGAAGGTTCCCGGTACGAGTAACACGTGTGTTGGAAATGAAAATTTTCAAAGCAATAAAAATGATAAGTGAAATAAAAATTAGACGGCATAGTTCTTCTTTAGTGAAAATGGCTTCCTTTAGATAGAGAAAACGTATAATGGAATGCAATAACTCTTGACCGGGTGTGCGAAGAAATAACACTGTGTCATATTTCACAACCCTCCAACATTTTTATAAAAGCGGACCATCTGCTTTTGACCCCTCATTCTTTTTGTTTCTCGAATTATTTCTGTATAAGTAAAATATTAGATATCAGCGGATATAAGTTTTCCGGTGCACGTTCCAAGCCAATTCGTATTGCTACGGCTTTTTTTGTTTATTATTTGTGTTCTAAACATCATGAAGCATCTGCTAAGAAAAATGTTTGTATCGTTCTATACGTTTTGTCGACAATTATTATACAGTGACGGTTTTTTTTTATTATTTAAAATAAAACAAGAACAAAATCAGTTGATGGTTTCAAACGTGGATTTTACATGTATAAAGAAATCTTAGTACCTACCTACGTATTTTCTCGGTTCAACAAAGAGTTTTTTTAAAGTAGGGTACACGTAGCGTTTCCACAAACCTGTTTTGAGTAAGAGATTTACTTGAATCTTGTACGTTAGCCGACCTCCCCCGCACGAACATCCGCCACTATCTTCATAGGTACGGGAGGTACGTTTGTGTCCGTCCAGCGCTCGCTTTGTCACTGCTATTGAGTTAGCGAGGCACCCGCTCAACCGTCATTCTAGTCATTTTCATTTTCAAATCTTCGAATTAAATGATCAATGACATACAATTTATGACACCAAATAAACGTCCAGAATTTTCTCAGTTTTAGCAATCTAAGGTTTATTTATTACACCACTTTTTATTTTCCAATGTCGCCATATCAAAAGAAATTGAACAATAACTTTTTTACTATTTAACGAAAGCACAAATGTTGAGTTTTTATATATTTTCAACCCTGAATAGTTTTATGTCATCCAGAAAAGAAAATCTAAGGGGCGAGCGCTCCTCGTGTCCATAAAAAACTTCTGTGGAGTGAACGTGTAAGGAATACTCGTAAGCGTCACAGGAACCGGGGTGACTGCGGTCATTCCGCTAAACGAAGATCAGAATCGCAAGCTGTTAGCATAGAGATTGCGATCGAATGAATGCCGCCCCAAGTATTCCATCCCGAAATCGAGGGGCTCCGAATATTGCGGCCGCCCGATACAGCCCTTTTTGACTCTACTAACATTTCGCCGCGGTACTAAGCCGCCCTTTGATTTTCTTTATATCTTAAAATACTTTGAAATTTTACGAATTTACATACACATTTCCCTTGACGGCAATTTATGGCCACTAAAATGTCTACATATTAGCATTTTGCGATGATAAAGTGGCCGGGCATCAATCCATTGAGGCTCCAAAAAAGAAATGACACAATTTTACTGGAAAAAATATGACCAGTGAAATATTTGAAACCATCGATTGTTTTGTGTACTGAGAAAAACTTTCTTTGTAATTTGATCGATAGCCTTTTGTCCATTAGGGACCTTTTAAAAGTTGTCGTTTGATTTCATTGTGTACTTCAACAATAATCACAAAGTTCTTTGTTCGAGAACTTTCGGTTTTGAAGAAAAAATAAATAGCCATTAATCATGCAAATGTTTTGTTTCCAGATTCATTTTATTTATCAAACAAAGGGTGAAACTGAAAGACCCGGAGTTTCTTGAATGTTGTAGCTTATGTATCGTGACTTGAAATTTGACTATTAATAAATTGGCTTTGATAGAGGGTGCTCGTGTTTTTCTCGTGTATTTTTTGTGGCGATCAAAATCAGATCGTAGATATTGGTGCGGGGCGGCGCGATC
Organism: Apamea sordens; assembly: GCA_945859715.1. NCBI lineage: Eukaryota > Metazoa > Arthropoda > Insecta > Lepidoptera > Noctuidae > Apamea > Apamea sordens. The sequence goes on along the minus strand of OX243996.1, from coordinate 12,090,768 downwards.
GCGAGGCGAGCTTGCAGAAGGTGCCAATATATTTCCTGACGGTTGAACGGTCAGGTAATTGTGGCTGAAACTTATCTCAAGGGGCGGACGTGAGCGGAATACCAAATGGCTTTCAGGTCTTGCAAATTATAAACGTTGTCCTCAATGTTTAGCTCCATCGGTATCTACATACACCAAGTGAGTCGACTAAATGAATCCCGCATAATTTATCTGAGACTCTTAAAGGGCCTATCTGATTCGTTCCTGTTATTTTATTTTAAGCTCACGGGTGGAATAAGGCAAACCGGATTAATTTTGTTAGGTTGTGTAATAAGCCAAATGCTTATCACACTTGTTTAATTTCAAGTAAGGACAGGAAAAAGAAAAAGGACTGGGAAAAACAGGGAAAATATTCTTGCAAATGTCATATATGCCAATCTATACAACGTACTGCCGCTACAATAGCGACATTAATTTAACACATGGGTAGAGCTAGTTGCGAGTAATCATAAAAATTATAACAACATAAAGTAATTCGTAACTTGAAAACTTCCGCCTGCGCCACTCGCCGACATAGGGCTCTCTCTCCCTCTTTCCTTGAATTGACTTACTCTTTGCACGTTAAATAACTCTCTCAAAGAGCTTGCCAACCTCGTCGAGCAGCACTATGGGCCGGTATGCGGACGGAGAGTCCGCAGGGCACCCTGGCTTCTTAATGAGGACCAGCTTCCCCGTCTTCCAACGGAGTGGAAACTGGCCTCTCTCCATACATGCGCTTAAAAGCGCCCTCAGTCGAGGCCCGAGAGCCCTCGAGGCCAGGACCCAGGCTTTACCCGGCAAGCCGTCGGGTCCTGGGGCGGTATTTTTGGCCTTCAGTCGTCCTACCGCCGCTCTCAGATCTACCCCGGTCACTTTAGGGATGTCGTCGTCGTCGTCCGCGTGGTCCGCTTCGGGCACCGCAAGTGGTGGAGCCATAGGCGGGGAGTGTGCTCCCCCCGTGAAGGGAACAGAGCGCTCACCACCTCCTCCACCAGCTGAGGGCGGAGACTCTGCGTCAGCGGGGGGGCCCAGGTGCGGAGTTTATTCCGCACCATTTTGTAAGGGCGCCCCCATGGATCTCTGTTCAGAGTCTCCAGCATCTCCTCGCGGGCCATATCCTTGGTTCGCTGGACAGCCTCTCGGAGGGCGGTCTTCGCCGCTCTGTACAGTTCCGCCTCCGTGGCTTACGCATCCGGAGGGCGGATGCGGAGCCTGCGGTGCCTGGTGTACCGGTGTCGCGCGTCGAGGCACGCCTTGCGCAACGCCTCCACCTCCTGCGACCACCAGTACACCCGACGTCGGGCGCATCCTGGCCTGGCCGGACTTGGGGCATTGCCACGTCACATATCTCGGACATGGCCTCCCGGAACCACTCCACCTCATCGTCAATATCAGCAGGCCTGTCCGGTGAAAACACCCAGGCTTGCACGATCGAGGCTTCCAGGAGAAGCTCCCGGTCCAGCTGCTTCAGCGCCCACCGCGGACCACTCGGGCCTGTTGGACCAGCGCGCTAGAGGTCTGGGCGGAGACATCAAATCGGATATACCGGTGATCGGAGTAGCTCTCCACCTCCTCCATGACGCGCCAGTTAATGACACGCTGTGACAAAGCGGGGCTGGTGAACGAGATGTCCACTACCGATGCGCCCCGCATCCGCACACACGTAGGGACAGAACCCCGATTCAGGGCGACCAGGCCTGTTGCCAGAGCCCAAGCAAATGACTGTAATTAAAGAACTGTAGCACAGGGCTACAGTTCTTTAACTATAGGTAATCCAAACTGCTCAAGGATGCTCCAAGGTACTATTCTAGTAAATTGTAAATAAATAATAACGTTTAATGAAATTAAAATATGTTTATAAAACGAAAACGCGAAACCGTATATGTGTTTTAAATTAACGTCGCCATTAAAGCGACACGGTGTATTTAAAACGATGCGTGTCCAAGTGTCCAACCAAAAACACATGAACATAACCTCACGTTGTAAACCCCAAAGGGTTAGGCAGACCTAACTTGACACCTTTCACGTCTTCATGACTCATCGTTTCAACTCGTTGGACTAACCGGGCATTGTTAGGTGCAGAAAAAAGTAGCCAGCAAGCAAAATAATAAAGAAGGTAATCATCATCATCATTACATCCGAAAGACGCCCACTGCTGGACATAGGCATCCCCCAAACACCTCCACTGCAACCGGTGCAGTGCTTTCCGCATCCAGCGGGTTCCTGCGGTCTTCACAAAGTCGCAAGGCAGTCATCCGTACTCATTGTTCAACTCCACCACAGCTCAAAGCGTGAACATTCATACTATTATGTAATAAAGAAAATGTAGCAACAGCTCAAATAAAAGTAACTCCTGAGTTTTACTATCTAAATCATAAACACAACTTTAATATAAGAAAGAAAAAACTAAGTTATGGCCGTCCTACAGTCATCTAAAGAATTTCTTTTGCAGTCAGCTTGGCAGGTGATATTTTTATTTTCTTAACAAGTCGCCGACTGCCAGTCGAGTATCAAAGGTTGAAACTGTTGCCTGAATCGCACTGACGTAGACTTTGTTCAAGTTATTTACTTTAGAGCGCGCTCATTAGCTAAATGACCGTGCTTTATTGAAAGAGTAATCAAAAGTGGAATGGAACGAACTACGGAACGTTGCAGCTCTTGATTTGGAGGCTACTTGTAGTCAAAAATGTGCTTCTGCCCTAAAATGCAACACGGGATATTTATTTACAGCCAACCTACCTGCCAGCCTACATGGTGGCAGGGACATCGACGCGCAAACTGTAACCATGGATTCAGCACATGAGTTCAGACCGCATGGCGACGAAATTTTTGGTCGGTTATTAAATATTTATTTTATGATATGGTTTGTTTTTGCTTTTGCATCGGGAATTTCGAAGTCGCAGCCCGAAGTCTGGATTTGTGCCCAGTTGACAGCAATAGTCGCCCCCTATGTCTATGTTCTATGTTACGGGTTTGGTTTTTTTATTTTTTATTTATTATATTTTAAAGAAGGCTTATAGACTAACAAACCAATGACATAAAGAATGCAATATAAAAAAAAATTGCTAATAACAAGCCTTCACTCATAGTTAAGGAAAAAGTCGATAAAAAGAAAGTTCATAAAAGTAATATAATTAGCTAAGAGTAGATAAGTTAACTATCCAAGAAAAAAGACTGTGCCAAAAGCCGTCTTAAGGTCGATACACTGGTGCAAAACAAGTCGACATTAAGGTCCCAAGGAAGCCTATTGAAACTGTTCCTGTGCCTGTTTCCGCCCTAAGTCCTTCAGGTGGACTATTGTGCGTGGGCCATGGCGGCCGTCTGTGGTTATTCCAACCAGCCCACCTCCCTCCAGAAGCTTATTTAGTCTCCAGGGGGCCTACTTCAAAGTGCAAAGTGCGAATGTTCGGATCGGACCGACACATGGCCGAACCGAATATTATTGAAGGATCGGAACCGACCCTACCAAATAGTAACTTCGTAGCAGGAAACGGCCGAACATTCGGCCGATACTACTTCGGAGTAGACCCCCTGGTCTGTTGAGAACATCTGTGTAAGACCTGGGTGTCCCGAGGGTTCCCGACCTCATCGCCCCCTATTGCCTGGGACTTGAACATAATTGGCGAAATGTGGGTGTACTGTAGGTACACCACTGGCCAACCCTTCGGAGAAACAAGACGTAATATTATGTTATGGTTCATACTAAATCTTAAGAAGATCTTTTTAGGACTTTTAGGTACACGTGTAAGCTTCAATGTAGTACACAAAGTAGAGCCAATGATTTCAAATTCTTGTGACGTCACCAATTATTTGATCAAGCGCATTAAATTGCTCTTTGAATGATGACAAGATTGAACTTCGGCAAAGAACTTTTTACTTGCCAGGGGTGTGATGCTAATTACCTATATGGGTGCATTTATTCTTAAACATCGTTAAATTTCGATCAACAACTGCAGTGCGATTCTGTAACCATCTCACCGTGAAAACTTATGTGAAGTGAGCGTGGAGTGAGTTGTCATTCCAACTAATACTAGGGATGGACACTATTGACAGCTCACTCTAAGCTTCCTTCACCTAAGTTTTCACGGTGAGATTATTACAGAATCGATCGGCAGCACGATTAAAGATTAGGAACAAAAAACATCGCTCAACTTGATAATAAACCTTAACTTTCAAAAATAAAGTTTACTATCGTTTGCAATATATTTACTACTTTGATTGAAATGTATATATATGTATGTATTTTTAAAATAAGAACAAAAATATTTATGGAAAAATAAAACATAATTTCTGAGCAATAAGGTTGAAAAAACTGTCGGAAAATAAGATCACAACATTATTTTATACTTAGTCTTATTTTTCGGGCCGTTTTTGATGCGCTCTTCGGAAATCTAGTACTATTGTTGAAAGAGAAGAAAAGGTTGTTCCTTTCCTTCTCTCTATCTGAGACATAGACCACACTGTACTGTCTACCTACATACCTACTTCAATTGCATTTTAACCTGCAAAGGACACAAACACGGCGATAAGTTTAATTGCCCAAGTTCATTAATGGACTGACCACGGCGCCAGCGCATGTATATTAAACTACTACAGTATGAACTGATATGACAGTCGGAAAGCAGCTTTATTGCTTAAATAATGTCTTTTGATATAAAGTACTTTAAAGCTTCCCAAAGCGCCATTCAGAAGTTTTTACGATTTGTAAACTAAACTACGTCCATATTCGGGAAACGGTACATAAAATATTAATTAAACATTCCGGGTATTTTATGTAAAGAATTAAAGTTGTGTGGGGAATTTTATATTAATGATAAACCAATACATTAATATTTTATCATTTATAAAGAGATATAATTATATTACAGTCGAAAATAAAGTTGCTGAAATTGTGTAGGTAATTACTTATATGCGATTGTCTTCGATACGGGTACTTTAGGCAGATATGTACAAAGTAACTAACTACTCGTAAAACGGCTTTACTTAAATAAATAAATTAAAATACTCCTCAACGAACAGAGTTTGGCCGCTGCTGTTTTAACTTATACATCGATCAATCCTCGTGTCACAATCCCTTCAAACTAAACCAACAAACAAATCCGTTTGAAAAACTTTATTTAAATACAACATGATCCAGATATAATTCGGTTGTAATGCAGGAGGGCGCGGAGGGACACAGTGGAAACAAAACCGATATACGGTTATTCCCTGACAGCTGAGCTCTTAGGTGATTGTGGCGGAAACTTTTATCGGATGTCGAACGTGAGCGAAATAGCGATTCCCGCGAGTTCACCTGTTTACACCGACAACATGTGCCCTCTAGAAGAGATAAGGCCAAGTGACGTACAAGGAAATGTGCACACCTATTTGTAAAACCTTTTCAAAGAACGATTAGGTAAGTGAGATATTCTTGTGGGATTCTATTTTCAGATAGTTTTTCTACTAATTAATCTTTGTTTTGTTGTATTTTCGGATAATAATAATAGACACTTCCTTGAATAATTTTCTTGCTACCAGTATATTTAAGTTTGTAAATTGCTTATGGATTTTTCATTAAAAACCTGTACTGTTTTATAATAAATCTGCTATAAACAATGATTAAAAATAATTAGAAATATTTTTTTTTTGGGTTTTATAACTTAGATTTTCCTTCCAGTGTCTATGTCTCCGCTGTAGCTTTTAGCTTCCCACACCCAAACATGCCAGTTTACTATCAATAACGCGTCATTTTATCCCATAAACTGTATAAGCCTTATGAACTATATAAAGCTGAACAATTGAATTATTATTTCAGCATCAAGTGCTACAGAGATAGCGCGGAATATAATAAACAATTGTGTTATAACAGTTGCGTATTATTTGCATAATCCATTTTATTCTGGGAGTTTTGCCAACTCACAAACATTAACTTCAAGTAACTCAATGCATAAAGCGAATAAATTAATGATTTTGCATTTATAACAAATTAAGTCCTTACGCCTATTAACAATGCTTCGAATAATACAATATGATTGCTCCACTTTAACAGTAGGTAGGAACGTAGATATCTGAAGCACGTATGGGACGTGGTGGCACATTAAAGGCGGATCCAATAAAATATCGATATCATTCTTGGAATCGCATATCATGTTACATTCATGCTTGTTATACGCTTGCAGTGCCTTTGTAGGCCTTCTACTATTACACGGTGAAATCTTTTCTGGAAATATTCTACTCTCGTAAAAGTGAGTTAGTCTCTAGATATCCGTGATCTCTATTAATTTTGTTTGTGAGAAGTGATGACCCAGTGATAACGGCCGCGACATACAAGTTGTAGGTCGTAGGTTCGAACCCAGACAGGCGCTTTACTTTCTGTAAATTATTTCATCGCTTCTTAAAACGGTAAAGGAAAACATCTTGAGGAAACCGGCATGTCCTAGAACCAAAAATTCAAAGGCATGTGACATCTACCAACCCGCAATGGGCCCGCGTGGTGGATTACGGCCCATGTCCCAGCAGTGGGAACATTATAGGCTGATTATGCTAATTATGTTTGTTTGATACGTTATCACAGCTTATCCACCGAAAATGTGAAGAACAACATTGAATTCATTCTATTAAAAAATACAAACATGCGGATGCTGGAGCCAGGCAATAAAATTAATGTTTTCAGGAGTTGATTTGCAGTTATTTTGCATGGGTAGCTAGCCAAATGCATACCACCTGAAAATCAATCTCACAAATGAGTTGTAAAGCTGAACAAAGAGTTAACACTTTCATAAAAATCCAAACGCAGTGGGGATATGAATTTTACAAATATAAACTTCCCTTTTGCCCCTTGGCAAGTAGTGCTTGTCGGTATAAATAGTATGATAAATACGAGTATTTCAGGAGGAGACTGCGTTTAAAATAAGCTGACCGTTTTAGAAATAAATATATAACTTAGCTATAATGCACTTCTATGTTGTCAACAGCTAAAACTACTCGTTGATCACTACGGGGAGTGAGGTCGGGGAGAGTGGGATTTTTACCTTACTAAAACCAGCACGGTGATCACCATCAGCACATAGGGGAGGTCCCGGTTCCTCTTAAAATACCAATTCCTGAAACCCCCCTGAATTGCAACATACCTAATGACCTGTCATGGACGTTGATGAGTTATTCAAGTTAAGTAGTACTAAATTCTCTTCATCATCATGTTATTCTATGGTATCGAAATACATAAATCGAAAACAAAATACAACATCTACTTTGTCAAAAATCTTTCTACGAAAATATAACTTATCCACATTTTCGTATTCTATACTTATAGCTTGAAGCGAGCAAAAGAGAATAGTATTTCCCGAGATCCCAAGTATTACGGCTCGGTAAAATGTGCGGCCCATGCACAGTGCAGCTCGGAGTAACTCGAGTGAGACGTAGGTGAGGGCGGGTGTTCTCTTTCGATCGCGGGAGCTCAAGATATCTGTAATGGCCACTCGAGCTATCTGCTCAACCGTTATTCTCAACAAATCTTCCATATTGCGGCCAACCGGAGCTCAATCAATACTGTGCAACGCGCGTATAGTTTGTTTTCTATTTTGAATTTGTTTACCTCCGGGCTTCAGTCACGACGTGTTTTGCTGAGTTGCAGTTTTGAACTGAATACCAATATTTTCGTACTTAAAGTCTTTCGTTGTTTATGAAGTTTATTGCTAGTTTCGTGCAGATATTTTCATTTTCTGTACACGTTGTGATAGGATTATTCGATTTATTTTATACCTACTTACTATAAAACGTATCTCCGTTCGATGCAATTACATAAATGTCTGATAAGTCAAATCTGGAAACTGGCTAGACGTAGCTCGTAGAGCGAGACTTTACCCAGCGTCCATAAGTTTTTGTACTTTCTCATTGGAGCACTGAACAAGTGAAATTAAGATAATGTTCTAATGGGTCGCATAAAGGAAAGTTATAATATCCAGAAGCACATTCGTTGCCATGGAGGTGGCCTGCTTTGTTTCCGACTTCACAAACTTTTCCCTGTTACATTGTTCACTTGTCGAGAATTGCTACTACACTTTATGGATTGGTACCTATTTGTTTTCTGTTTGCACGTAGGTATGTACACGGACAAAAAGCATTTTGTTGATAAGATAAAAATATTTCGTTCGAATTAGATGGATTATAAAGTGTTTTTTTTTAGTTGTTATTGGGTAGAAGGTGTTGTTTACGACGGTACCTGGATTAAGTGAAGCCGTTAGAGGAGTGACGGAGGGAGCTGTGGCGGCAAAGGGGAGGCGGCGAGGTGAATAATTGCTGCAATCAGTGCCAAGCCAACTAAGCGATGATCAGACCGACACGGAGAAAACTTGCCGACTGCTTGTTCGCATATCATTTTTCGTTGCATTCTGTTTATTGTTTCAAGATTTTTAAATCAGAACTAAAATAAACAAGGTCGCGAAGGAAAGGAAGGTATTATACTTTTTCTTGCTATTCTAACGTTTTTATGTTATTTTTATTAAGAGTTTTTTTAATAAAACGAAATATAATTATGATTGTAAATAAAGCTTATTATTTTTGATAATATTTTGCTAACTGTCCCGGGACAAATTCACGATATAGTACCTAACGATAAACACAAATTGTTGGCATTATGATGTTAATAGGAAGTAACTCTCGCTCGAATCGTGTTCTGTTTATTTAGTGGATCAGAATACCGGGAATCGTGTTTTGAAAGCAACTAATTAACCGATTATGCACACATTACTCGAGTAAACATGTTCTATAATATTATTTAAACCTAAATAAATAGGATTAATCGAGTCAAAAAGTTTTGAAACCCGATTAAGTATAAATTAATTAATATCGATGAACAAAATGATCGATGAGGTACACATGAGTATCAAAGTGGAGTTCGATTCTGTTTACCAGTGAAGGACCATGTGTACCAAATAAATTACGGCAAAGTAAACGTTATAGAAAATTAGTTACACGTTCGCAATAGTCCCTTAATTTATTATGTTGTATAATGAAAAGTTTAAAATTCTGAAGTACCTGCACACCACTGAAGGTAGGTGTTGAACAAAGCTAATCAAAAGATAAGGCACATACATCATGTAGTGAAGTTAGAAGCGGGTGCAGGAGTCAGGCCGTTTTTATGGTCCAAGTTGCCGGCACAATGTCTTGGAATGTGCGAAGTAAACACTTAACTGCAGGTTTACTTGTCGTAATGCAGTGCAAGTTTCACCGCGGCTCGACCACGGGACCACGGCACAACTACGCCCTGCAAAGTTTTATGGTTGCAGTTTTAATGTGGACTAAGCTCCGGTGACTCCACTGAGGGGCCACTCTTCTCGCTACGTTTCGGACATCAAATTTCAACTTAATTTTTTCGCTCTAACTTTGTGGAATAACAGTTTCCAGAGGAAATTGTGCTATATACGCTAATGAGAAGACCGCTACGCTCAGTTTTCCTTTGACAACTCTATAATTTGGAATAACGACTTCTATTAAATAAAATTCACTTGACAAATAGTGATGCTAGAAGTTCACTTGTTAGTGCGCTGATAAATCTGTCCTACAAGTCGTAATGTAGTCATTAATAACTAACTTCGGGTATATAATGTTAGTTGGCGTGTTTCAGCCACATAGTTCTGCGTTTGTTTTTGTTAACTAAAAGAGAGAAATTCTCCTTTTTATTTTTTCTAAACTCGCTTAAATAAGAATAATATTACGATTACCGGCATTTAATAGCGCAGAAAAGAATTAAAGCGGCTCTTTAAGATGATTTTAAAGTAGCCTAATATAAATAGCGAATGTTCACGTAACGGTCGGTGAGTCAGGAAAGTTGGAAAGTAAATGGTATTAGCATCGTCTAATCACTACCTGGGGAGCTCTCCGTCTAGCGCTGTGAACCGGGTACCGACGTTTCAGAGCCGTTCCCGTACACTTGCTTGCCCGTTCTGAGAGCTTTCTTGAATGCAAATAAGCATTAGGAACGCCTTTACAACATTGAGACGCTCTATATTGGGCCTGTTCGAGCATGTAAACCGTCGGTTCCGCAAACATTCTGCTCCACGCACTTCCTTTTAAAACACGCCCGCGACACTCACGAACCCAGGTAGACGCCTCCAATGTTCCTAATTAAAAATTTTACTTAAAAAAGTGTAATGAAGATGAACTCCACCGAAACAAAATCTTATCAGAGCTCGAGGACAAAAATCAAGAAATGCAAATTCAACGGGAAAGGCGAACTTAAGTGGAGCTGTAAATGTAATTAGATTTTCAAGTTTACAAAGACAAGAGCGCTCAGGTTGGTAGATTTACTGCTGGCTGACCCACCTCCCCGTGGAGAACGATAAATGAGACGCCGCGAGGTAGCGATACTAATTATCCTATAGGTAGACGTGTTACACCGTCCACGTTCCCTCTAAATCTTGTTAGCGGTTGGAGGTGCAATTCTGATAAATGCAATTGCTGCGATAATTTACAACGAGTCCCACAACGCTGGACTTAATTATACCTAACGCATCTTCTTGTATTTTAATGCTACTGTTAGTTAAGTTATAGTTTTTATTCAGATACAAAAAGTGCTTACTTGGCAGATATAAAAATAAGACTAGTGTTCAAGAATTTTACGACGTAGGTATCCACCATAAAAGTGTTAAGCAAAGTTAGTACTTTTTTATATGTTTTGGCACTTGGGTGGTCTTGTTTGGTTTTCTTTTCATGTTTAGTTATTGACTTATATACTAGTTTTTTATGTCCTCATTTTTGACGGTCTTTATACTTTGCATAGATTAAGTAACCTCATACTTATGTAACATAAATCTTTTTGGCATGTGTTATTATTTTAAAACTCCTGGGAAGGTTAAAAATTCGCTATTTTTAGGTTAAAAATAGCGAATTTTAATATGTGAAAATCAGTTTAAGTTAAATGTGGGACTTAAGGAACCCTTTTGAGTTTACTCTTTGTTCTTTAGTTTAGAAACACCTAATACTTTACCGCATAATTTAATTAAAAACCGGTACCTAAGTTCAGCGACGCTAGTTGCTTGCTCGCCAATGTATAATAATATAATTAAGTTTCCATTACATGACTTGCTAGTTGCGAAACAATAATACGAAACTTTCAATTCGATTTCGTTTCTTTGTCCTACAGTTTCTAGTCACGATTTACTGTAGGTACCTAGCTCATGCATCATGGAAATACTTTGAAAAGGTTTCGTTAAATAACACAGAATACAGTTCAGAAAACGGTGGATTCTAAAGGGGGCGTAGATAGTCGACTAACTACATTTCAAATAAAATGTCCCTGAAAATAAATGTATAACGCTCCTCCTTTTTTTGAAGTCAGTTAAAAATAGGACATAATCCAAATACATTTCGATGCAAATGTCCGACAAATCGGTATCCATCGTCATGTACGAGTCTGTGGTAAATCGGATACCGAGTCACGGACTGTAATTGACAGTAGACAGTAGTTGACAGATACAAATCAGTGACCGATTTAAAGCGGTCGTCTGCGTATGGGGGCTACACACTTGTTCGTGTCTACATGATTCGGCACAGCAGGGCAGCAAAAAAATCGGAGGTGACCGAGGTAGAGCTGAGACTGGCGGTACGTAGGCTGAATGCCAAAAATACCGCCCCAGGACCCGAAGGCTTACCTGGAAAAGCCTGGGTTCTGGCCTTGGAGGCTCTCGGGCCTCGACTAAGGAGGCTACTAAGCGCATGCTTTGAGAGGGGCCGGTTCCTACTTCGTTGGAAGACCGGGAAACTGGTCCTCATCAAGAAGCCGGGGTGCCCTGCGGACTCTCCGTCCGCTTACCAGCCTATCGTGCTGCTCGACGAGGTGGGCAAGCTCTTTGAAAGAGTCATTGCAGACCGCCTTGTCGGGCGGCTGGTGCGGGTGGGGCTGGATTTGCCGGAAAGCCAGTTTGGATTTCGCAGGGGGCGCTCTACGGTGGACGCCATCATGCTGTGCGAGCCCTCACGACGGGGGATGCTGTGGTCCGGGGTGAGGTTGTCTTGGCGGTGTCTCTAGACATCGCCAATGCCTTCAATACCCTGCCCTGGAGTCAAGTCAAAGTCAAAACCTTTATTGCAAACTAAGTGTACAATATTGGTGTTATATTATGTTAGTAGATACTATGACTTTTACAAGCATTGGAATTTTATCATTCGCCTGCCCTTATCATCATAAATTAGCATGCATTAACATTATTATTAACTAGCTTTTGCCCGCGACTTCGTTCGCGTGGAATAGTGACTTCACCAATAGATGACACCGACTCTTGACCAATAGATGGCGCTGTATGTCCGGAATAAATTTTATTTTTTATTTTATTTTTTGTAATAAAAACTATCCTATGTCCATTCTCAAGTTCCAAACTATGTCTGTACCAAATTTCACACAAATCGGTTCAGTAGTTTAGGCGTGAAGCAAAGACAGACAGACAGACAGACAGAGTTACTTTCGCATTTATAATATTAGTTTGGATTTGGATTATTTTCTTTTATATTAGTACAATTAAATTGAGAAATTAGTTATGTCAATAATAATGAATTTAATACAATTATTAAGCAATATATTAATGTCATCAGTACAAATTATAATTTTATATTAAGTTAAATAGGATAGACTAAATGTTATTGTTTGTATAGGACCATAGATATATTTCTTACCTTTTTATGTATAGGACAGATCGCCACTTTTGGACTCTAAATATTCTTTTACTGAGTAGAAACATTTTTCAATTAGGTGTAGTTTTAGCCTTTTTTGGAATGTTGTTACAGATTTTTAAGTTTTAAATATGTTGGGCAACTTATTATATATTTTTATTGCTATATAGTATGGGCTATCACTTAACATTTTGACAACACGGTTAGCGCAATGGCTGAGCGATCGGACTGCTGCGCTGCGTGTCGCGAGTTCGATTCCCGCACAGAACAAATATTTGTAAGTCCTACATGTATTTGTTCTGAGTCTGGGTGTTTTTCTATCTATAATATGTATGTATTTACAACAACAAAAAAAATGTATATAAGTAGTTTATTAGCCATCTTGTTACCATAACACAAGCATTAGGTTGCTTAGCTTGGGACTAGATGGCGCTGTGTGAAATGTCCAGGGATATTATTATATATTATTATTATTATTTTAATTCTTGAGGATGGAGGAGTTGCATTAGGGAGGCACTCCGGTATCACGGGATGCCAACTTACCTCTGTCGCATTGTCGAGGCCTATTTGACAGACAGGGCCGTCATCTACCCCGGTTACCCCCGACCACTCTCCCCGAGTGGAACCGGCGAGAGATGTCGTGCGGTGTCCCACAGGCATCGGTCGTGGGGCCGCATCAGTGGGATATCGGGTAGGTACGACTGGGTGCTGCGCGCCGACCACCCTAGTAGCGTCATAGTGGTTTGCTACGCTGACGACATGCTGGTCCTGGCGCAGGGGAGGTCGCACCAGGCGGCGGTCGAAGTAGCAACACACAGGGTTGCGACAATCGTCGAGAGGATCTGGCAATTGGGATTCGACGTTGCCCTGCACAAGTCTGAGGCCATGTGTTTTCATGGTCCTTGGGACGCGCCACCGGATTCCCAAATAACGGTAGGAGGGGTTCACATCGGCGTCGAGTCGACGATGAAGTACCTGGGACTCGTCCTCGACAGCCGGTGGAACTTCGTGGAGCATTTCCGACGTTTGGCTACCAGACTGGAGCGGGCCGGGGCTGCCTTGAGGTGGCTCCTGCTCAATCTAGGGGGACCAACGCCTCCTGCCGGAGGCTCTATGCGGGGTTCGTGTAGTCTATGGCCCTTTACGGGGCACCGGTATGGGCGCGTTCCTTGAGGCGGCGACCAGCCCGCCGGTTGAACGCGTCCCAAAGGGTCACGGCTATCTGGCTGGTCCGAGGATACTGCACGGTCTCCGCTGAGGCGCCGAGTCTCCTTGCCGGATTGCCGACATGGGATCTGGAGGCAAAAGTCCTCGCCCACATATGGGAGCGGCGAGACGAGGCAAAACGCCGGGGCGTAATTTCGCTGCCGCGAGAAATCACGGTACAGCTGACAGAGCTCCGGCGGGATTTCATGGCGACATGGAGAGTGCGATTGTCGCAACTCAGTGCTTGGCAAGCCACAATTGCGGCGATAAGTCCCCTCTTGAGCAGTGGCTGGAGAGGCGCCACGGCACCCTCACCTTCTGCCTGACGCAGGTCCTCACCGGACACGGTTGTTTCGGGAGGTTCCTGTTCAGGATAAGGCGGGAGGAAACGCCAGGGTGTCACCACTTGGTGGATCGCCCAGAGGACACGGTGGAGCATACGGTGGAGGTCTGCCCGGCTTGGGCGGAGCACCACCGCGACCTCGTGGCGGCGATCGGTGGCGGCGATCTCTCGTGTCCGGCCCTGGTCCAGGCCATGGTACGGAGCGCGAGTGCATGGGAAGCCGTCTTTCTGCTTCTGCTCGCAAAGGAGGAGGTGGAGCGCGTGAGGGAGAGGCAATCTCTGCGCCCTTACGACCCTAGTCGCCACAGGAAACGCCTTGGACGTCCGGAGTCAGCCACTGACTCCCGGCCACCGTAGGCGCGGGCTTGCGGGCGGCGAGCAATGGGCAGCTCGCCACCCGGTAATGACCAGGTCCGGGTCGACGGCGCGATGTGTACCACGCGCGCCTCAAAGAGATGTCAGCACGAACTGATGGGGTCCGCAAGGGCCGATGTCTGTCAGGGCCGCGGGTTGTTCGTAAGAGATACCGTAGCCCCTGGCACAGGCAACTGAAGAAACACGGGTGGGCCGCTCGTCTTAGCTCGAATTGAGCCGAGCCAACCCAAACATGATACAGCGAAGGTAAATGACAGACTTTGTCCATGGCAAGGCAGCGCGAGACTAATGAAAGCCGAATATTTATGTAGTAACTAGCTTCAACTCGCAGCTTCGTCCGCGTGGATATCGGAGATTATTCTACGGGAACTAAACTACCGGGACAAAAAGTAGCCTTTGTTAATCCTTATAACATCAGCTACCTATCTTCCAGTGAAAAAATCGGCCCTGTAATTTCGTAGATTAGCCGGAACGAATAGACAGACGGACAAAAATAATAGGTTTTTTTTATAATAAGTACCGTATACTGTCATAATTTTTAGTAAAAAAACTGTTATTTTGATATTACAAACAGACACTTCAATTTTATTAATTTGCATAGAATACATGACAGATGTATAGATTGCTTTGAAGACTCGTCTTTGTTGTCCGACAAATATCTACTGCCGAATCGAATAAGTGTGTAGCACCCTTAAGGCCCAAAGGATCCGGTAAATGGTAAATGTGAACCTGTACCGAGTCAGGCTTGCGGGTGGAAGGAATTACACTTGAATAATTGCCGCAATCACTCGATGGTGACTGACAAACGTACGGCCTTAAACTTGGAGGGAAGTCTTTGGTTTGGACCGAAATGTTGGCGAGCGGGAGTTGATTTTCATATAATTATATTAAAATTTCCTTTATTTTAGATGTTCGGAAAATGAGTTTTACATCAATACCCCAGATTAGGCCCTAGAAATCTAGACCGAATTTGAAACTAAGTATTTTTTTTTTTTTTTTTTTGGTAGAAACGGGCTACATTTTCTTGACGCAAAAAGCTGGATAGATAATGTCAATCCTCTTCCACGACTTTAGCGTAAAACTTTTCCGTTCTGGACTTTTTCAGATATTTATGAGCAAAATGTAGTAGCGTGCTATATTGTGGTGACCGTATCTATTGATTGCGAATGATAGGTAACTAGTTCATCGCGTTCGAGTACCACAATAACCTCATTCACAGAGTTGACTGCACTACTTGCGCACAGCGATAAACACAAACTTAATGTTTCTGTTTACAACAATTTTCAATTTACACCCAATGAGCGTAACGTAAATAGTTACCTAATGTTTTATTAGTTATAGCGCCTTCAATTTATATTTCACTTATGTGATCAATTTTTGGTTTATTTTTAAGTAGCTAACTGAAAAATTGCTATTTAAAATTATTATTTGTTTATTTCAGCGATATTTGACTTCCCAATTCAATTCATTCAATATTAACACAAACATAACGCCTGTTAGGCGTGACAATTCTATTTGCTACATCCCTCTTTGGATTCTTGATAAATGTTGATAAAATATGCCAGTTTAATATAGCCATTTCGTAAAGTCAGACGGTTGCAAATCTTTGTATGCAAATAGTGGAATAAGAGGACAGACAACTTACACAAGTTGTTCGTGTTTATAAAACGGTCCGTTACGTCGGTGACGCCAGGTCCGGGGCGACAGACGCTGCCTCGGACTGGAAGAGGGTCATATATTTTTTTAGAGAATACTGAGTGATAATGTATAGTGAGACGGACTAAACGGTAATAAATAATGATTTGGTGCAAAGGAACGTTTCAGTAAATCTAATAAAATACGTATCCGCAGAGACTGCACCGCACCGAACTCGTTACCACATCTAGACAATTTATTAGGATTTACGAGGTACCCACGAGTTTGGATGATCGTTCTAAAACTTCTATAAACGGACAAAACGGTCTAGCACTTTTCATTCACGTCGAATATGAAATAGGAAATCAATTCCGAAAATGAGCAACGGAATACATTAAATAAATGTCGTAAACGCTCACATCCTCTCCCTCTTATAAACGTTTTCCGCTAGTTGCTCGACTTCGTGATTTAAAGTTTCATAAAATCATAAGCCACAAACTTGGACCCAAAACGTGATCTTTAATTTTCAGCTTCGATTTTCCTTCATATAAAATTAGTCTCTCTTTGTGATCACAAAATCATAGAAATATTAGAGTCATCATTTCGCAACGCAACATGCTGGTATTTATTATAATAAAACATTTTTCAAAACAATTTCTAGTTGAAATTGAAATAATATCGGAGACGAACACGGCGTATGCGATTTCCAATTATCGATGTGCGCCGACTGTTCGTACGGTATTGCAACTCCGTATGACGAGAAATATTTCGCTCAGGTTTCATACGAGAACATACGAGTACACCGTACGAGGAAACGTTCGTCCGTGTACTGCACGTGTCGGGCTCTAATCTTCCGTTATTTGAAACTCAAGAAATTTCACTAACGGAATGAGAAAAGTTTCTCCCTCGATTATTTATGATTCAGCACAGAATATCAATTTGATTGAAAGAAAAGAAACATAACTTTTGAAGTTGACGAAACTTTGCGCTTATGTATTCTAGAAGCAGTTATTTTAGTCGTCCATGAGTGATATAACAGAACAAGTAGACATAGCTACCCAAAAGTTCAGTGTGCAAGTTTTGCCAAGTTTGCTGAACAGAATTATGAATATTCACAAACGCCCCGGGATTCCTCACGTGCGGAAACTCTTTTAATAGCGCGTTAAGTGTTGGTGAGCGAGTTAATATTATGTATATAGTTGCTTTTGGATACTAAAGAATCTTAATATAGCGCCCATAATTCTTCTTTTAAAGAGAAGCATCTTAGGATAAGTTTTAATAAGTTTTTATCTCTATACTAACGAAAGAGCTCTTCTTCGTACAACATTATTTATTAATTATATTAGGCTGCCGAGCACAAGATTTCTCAACAGTCGTAAGGCAATATGGATATAATTACACAATTAGACCAACGGATCAATGAAAATCTTGTTGGCACACGAGAACATTTATAAAGATCTTGCTACGATATCTGCATCTGCATTTTCTTAATTCAAAATCATTAGAAGCAAGTTTAAAACTGTTACCATGAATTCAGCACATGTTTTTACGATTCTAGACACCAAGACACTTTTCTTCGGTTAATAAAAAGTCTGCTGTTTAATATAAAAGTGCAATACAATACGGTCAACATTTTTAAAACAGCTGATTTAAGAATTCATGCGCTTCAATGTCCCGTACACCATGTCTTCTCCAATATTCTTGAACCTTCGCTCTAAAACACAAAATCTCCGTTACCCGTTTCAGTTCGCCACGTTCAGCTATATACACTGTCAAATTTTGATCGTTTTAATCCTTAAAAGGGGTCATTGACTGACATACTACGGGACCAACCCTGAAATCGTGAAAAAAAAATCAGTTGATCCATAGATTTATGTTCGCATAACTCGACATAATGTATGGATCAACTGATTTTTTTTTCACGATTTCAGAGTTGGTCCCGTAGTAAAAGTTGTTCATAATAATGAGTACAATGACCCCTTTTAAGGATTAAAACGATCAAAATTTAACGGTGTATTAAAAGGGTTGGCAGTATAGCAAGCTGCGCGGCAGTAAGTTTCTCGTCCATCGCCGGTTACGTTAAGTAATTCAGTCGCCCAGCTGATAGTGTAAGTTACACCAGTAAGTTACTTGGACTGACTTACCGCACTATTTGCGTTTCGAGAGTCCTGATTTCCATAGACTTATAAGAAGATTTTGGTCTCGTAGACGTTATAGAAGTGTTTTGAATCCTATGAAACTGTAGTTCTTGTAAGAGCGTTCTTTTTATTCGATCGTAGTTTTTGTGAATATGTACTCGGATAACTTTTCTCTGAGGAATAAAAATTGCGGTTTGAAAGCTTTTGTATGGAAAATATGTCAAACTGTCACATTTATTCTTCAGATAAAAGTTAGAAAGCCCTTAGTCAAATACCTATGATGAAGAAATTATGAAATAGTGAAGGCCGTATACCTTATAAATAAAACTACCTATCACTTTCATTACAAAACAAACAATGATGTCACAACGGAAAGACACAATAACACACAATTATGAACATTTCAAATTCGGTGTTTGATCACGTAACGTGTACCTACCTAATGAGTTGTAAAATTGCAACAGTATACCGAACACCAAACACCGGAATCACGATGAAAATCATAGGTATAATATTTACAATCACGCTGTGCCCTGCAAACAGATAAATTGAGTACAAAATAGTCCACAGCAAAGCGGAAACAGTCCTCGCATGAAACAAACAGTCGAGGTTTATGTAAATTGGGCTCCTTTGTATTTTGCTGGATTAAAATATAGTGGGAATTAGTTCCGTGTCAGATATCCGCCCAGCGGCCAACTCGGCCCACTTGATTTTATTGCGCGCTACTTTATTTGAAGCGTTTCCGCCATTACTTTGAATGAAGAAGGTGCAATTAAACTATATGGTGATGAACTTTCCATGATGACGGGCGCTTCATTGGCTGCAGCTATTACGGTAGCGCATCGCTGATGGTTGAAATTATTATATTTGCGATCGAGAAAAAATACACTTGGCTTTTTCTGGTTTACTTAATTTAAGTAGCATCTACTGGCATCTTGATAAGGAGTTCTTTCGGGCTATATATGCATACTATTCTATTCTGCCAAGAGCATTTCTGCGTTCCAGTTTGTGGATTATGGGCGCCGGTAAAATTATAAAACTTTTTAACATTGTTTTATTAATGTGATGGGTGCGGTGCAATGACTGCCCTAGAAAAATGTTGCCTACGAGACGATCATCATCATGTAGATGTCAGATATCAGATTCAGCTACGTACTATACTCAACAAAATAAAACACTATAAGAAGACTGGCATTATGAGTCTGAATAACTAAAGCTAACGCTAACACCCCTTTGCCAAAGATTTACAGCACCGACGGTAACAGGTTCAGAATAATTTTCGATCCGAGCGCCTATGTCGTAAACATGGAAACTCATAATCAACCCCGCTCTTATTTCTCAGTCTAATGATGTTGAATGATGCGACAAAGCCTGCATATTCAAGATAGACCAGGCCATCATTTAAAAAAATGGTTTTCCTTTCATACCCCCTTCGCATAAAGGTTCCCCTTCGTTATTCAAAGAGACTTTTAGTGTTGGTCGCCGGCGAGTCAACGTTATTGAAATGGTGGCAGTCTGGCTGAATTATCTCCCTTCTTCAGTTACTTACTTTCTTTCTATACTGTATTCTTTGGTTCTGGCTTGAAATGGAAACGATTTTTTTTTAATTTAGACATTCGTTTTAATATTATTATTCCCACATAGATCTGCACCCTAATTGCATAACACACAATCAATCGGAATCAGTTTCATTTTGACAGTTCAACAACATTCATTGCGTTATTTACGTGTTGAGCAGACAAAGTTTTCGAACTTAAGAAGCAATGGATTAGCAATTTGCTTCAAAATGATTCAGATTCCGATTGATCGTGTGTTACGCAATTAGGGTTCCGCTTTGATTCTGAACTCATCTATATGTACTAATAATAAAGCTGAAGAGTTTATTGTTTGTTTGAACGCGCTAATCTCTGAAACTACCAGTCGGATTTAAAAAAAATCTCTTTGTATTGGATAGCCCAATTCTTGAGTAAGGGTAGTGGAGTAGGTTATTTAATACCACGCTAGGACTCTAGGAGCCAAGCACAAATAACAGAAGTAAGAAAGAACGCTAATAGTAATACCGCGGGAAGTCGCTGCGATGCGAAGGGTGGGTCGGGGGAACAAAAAACTTCACGCGGACGAAGTCCCGGGCTGAAGTTAGTTTAAAAAATAAAGCATAATTTTAAGAAATGTTTATTTGGTTTTCTGCCCCTGCCCAAGTGTTGAAGGTCATGAGACTGATTAATTGATTTTTTAAGGTCTTTATTGCTACAAAGGTTGTTACAATAGTGTTTACAAATGATCTTATTCTATTTGTACATAGCTCATGAGTAATTTTTGTTACATAGGCTATACGAGTATTTCGCCTTAACAAACATTAAAACATATGTTTATTTGCTTATTTTGAGTTGACATGAATTGACTTATAATGTATCTCACATCGTTTAAAATTTTCAATACTAGTTATGTGCAAGTCTTAGTATGGACCCACATAATATTGAATGTTTATGTTACAAAATGTACGGTTTATTATAGTAAAATGAGTTAAGTAGCGGGTAGTCCGCGCAAAGATCTTTGTACACACGGCCGGTCAAGCGGCGGCGTCGGCTAGCGAGCGAACTATCGTCATGATACGTCACTGAGAAAGTAGTGATGGGGCAGTCGGTATCGATTGTACAGACGCCAGCACATCAAGCTACTATAATCTATCGAATTTATTTAATAGATTTTCAACTTTATCACTACGGTATTAAGGTTCAAGGTGGATTGGAAAAATTTGACAGTTTCGGGTAGCTTGACCTGCTGGCGTCTGTACGTGCGAATGTAGCGTAAGACAGTCTAATTAGTCTACTTTTACCAATTGCAGATATTAGTATTACGGTCATGAGACTGTCAAATCCTTTGTTTGTAATTCCTGTACTGTAAACAATTGCTACAATATTGCTCAATGTCGTCGTAAATGGCTAAACGGATTTGCATAAAATTTAGTAGTACGAGTACCAACATAGGCAGACCGTAGGTACGGTATTAGCATATGTTATAGGTACCGGAAAACTTAGAACTTTATCAAACTACGCAGTAGAAGCAACTATCACGTTACATTTCCTTCATGATGATGATCAAGAAATATCTTTATTTGACATTATCACAGAATATACAGGGTGGCAGTGATATCACGCAACCGGTAACCGTGAATTCAGTACATGATTCTGAAACCTCCAGCGTTGATAAAACATTTGCGCGTAGTGTGAAACAATAGGTTTTTTTTTTTTTGATAACCGACGAAAGTTTTTACGCTTAGCCACGTAAAATGCCGAATTCGTGGTTTTAGTTTGCGCGTCCATGTCCCTGCCATCCTTAATACCTACCATATCTTTTAATTTACAAATAATTTTGATTTCAAATTAGTCAGTCTATTAGGATCACGACCCGATCAGCAGTGCGATTCTGTAACTATCTCACCGTGAAAACTTAGGTGAAGTGAGCTGTCATTCACACTAATGCTAGGGATTGACACTATTGACAGCTCACTCTAAGCTCATTTCACCCAACTTTTCACGGTGAGATTTTTACAGAATCGATCGGCAGGTGGTCTTAAAATATTTTTGCTTACACTTTGTATCACTATTGCTTAATGACATTATCATCTTAACCCTTTATCTCAGATCGTCAATAATCGAAAGCTTATACCTAATTATTTACACAGTTCCGTGGTAGGTAATTATGCTATGCAGCTATCGGGAGCGTCGCTGACGGCTTATAGCACTGTCCGTTGCATTAATAAAAGCGATTGCAGCTCGAAATCCGATTAACCACGTTGGTTCAACTGGCTATTTTGTGCGAATCCCATCAATTGGTACTGGATGTCAAGTTGAATTAAAAAAATAAACAAATATTCTCCGCTTCGATTCTGGTTCTGTTTATTTTTTGGATTATTCATAAACCATTTACCACACATATAAACAGACCAGAAGAAAGAACCAAAAAATACGTGCAAAAGTGATGCTTATTTCTATTGAGTTAAGTTTTGTTGTCGTTATGCTGTTTTCTGTTATTTTATTGAATAGCGTAATCTAGTTCTTATCATGGCCTAACAAAAATGAGACCTTTTCACATACCTACCTTTTTTAATATGTTTATTTCACAAAGAATAAGCCATTTACGAACTTGTAAACGATAACAAAAACTTAACGTAACGTCGAATAACATGGTGCTATCCTTGTTCCTATTTACTTACTATTGATATCTTCTATCCCAATAAATGTTTGATCACTGTATGATTTTCATCTTGGAAAGCTTTTCAAGCGAGCATTCGCTTTACTTTTGCAGCGTGAATCAGATTGGTGTGGTCATTTTTAAGAGTGTCGTACAGACTATCAAACTGAACCACTTTCTCCGCTAACATCGTAATCGCGAAAAAATAATCAGCTGTCAATACATTTGGGTCGAGTAGGCATTGAGGTTTTGTATGGGGCAGCTGATAATTTTTTGCGATTACGATTTTGGTCACATGACGATTCTGAGCAGTGGTGGCCTAGTGGTAACGGCCGCGACTTATGAGTTCTAGGTCATAGGTTCGAACCCAGACAGGCGCTTTACTTTTTGTATTCATCACCACTGCTCTCAAAACGGTGAAGGAAAACATCGTGAGGAATCTGGCATGTCCTAGAACCAAAAATTCGAAGACATGTGACATCTATCAACCCGCACTGGGCCCAAGTGGTAGATTATAGCCCCAACAGTGGGAACAATACAGGCTGATTATGACGATTTTGGTGTTATGGATAAAGTTGCATCAGTTTTATGGTCTACATCGTTAAATATGATCACACATTTCTTTTACAGGCTGTATGTGAATATAGGTAGTTAATGTGTGTCTAAAACTTAGGAACAACAAACCCATAAGCTCTAATGACGGATTACTCTATCTTATTCAATGACTGCATAAATACCTAAATATGATCCAGGCTAAACTCATCAATTTCCTTTCCTTTTACACGTGTTGTATAGTTGGATATCGAGCGGCTTGTCTTTATGATTGATCTATCTAGTTGTGTACATAATGGATACAACCAGGTACCTATTCAACTAGCGCTACAATGGCGACATTAATTTAACACACGGGTAGGGCTAGTGGCCAGTAATCATAAAAATTATAACAACATAAAAAAAATTGTAAATTGAAAACTTCCACCTGCGCCGCGCGCCGACATAGGGCTCTCGCTCTTTCCTTCAATTCGCCTTCTCTTTGCTCGTTAATTGTTTTAATTACATTGATGCGATGTTATGATCCGTGACCCCGGCAAATGACCCCTTTTTTTTTTTGAGGATGGGAATTCATCAAATGACTCCTCCCGCTCTGGGTGGAGCAGAAGGGAGTGTCAGACTCTTACTGACTAAAACCCACCCGTGTTCCTTCCTTAGCCCTTTATGTTCCAGGGCAGCGGTAAACCCTTTCGGATGTTCCCGCTACCCTGGCAGGCTTCGGCCCTATGTTATGATCCGTGACCCCGGCAAATGACTCCTGCGCTACAGTTCTTTAAGTCAGGTTGCTCTAAGATGCTATTTTATAAAATTCTTAATAAATAAATAAATATTAGTGTTTAAATAAATTAAAATATATTCATAAAACTACAACGCAAAACCGTATACGTGTGTTAAATTAATGTCGCCATTAAAGCGCCACGCTGTATAATTAGGGTATTACCCTCAATATCTACTTAGTACTAAAGAAAAAGTATTGAAAAGAGCTGAACATTATTAATGTAACTAGGCTTATGGATTCAATAAACTATGTAGGCACTTATAGCATAGTAGTTTACCCACAGGAAGTATAAAGCAAAAAATGATGGTGAAAAACGGGCAGATTCTGAAAAAATGTGTTATAAGTTTCCAAAAATAACAAAGATTTCCGAAACTACCAACAAAAGTTCCTAATCTAAGGAAACAGTGGCTTACTTATATAATAATAATAACATGAGTGCATTCATACGTATAACAATTCTTGTGAATGAACAATGTAGGTATTAGTTTCCGACTGCTGGCAAGCGACAATGTCGAGCTTTTTTCGAAATATATTTTCTCAATACGAGTGTTCTCTTTACAGATACTTTTTTGTGTTGTCATGATGGTTTATTATTTCATTAATTGAAGTGGTGGCGGTCGCAACCGCTGCCGGCTTGGCTTTTGTCCTCGTAAAAATATAAGACAAAACTTGAAAACCGATTGGATTAATACTGCGACAGACTCCAATGTGAATTTCCATTTCATTGGATTTATAAGCTGGTATCGACTGCAGTATCATAGTGGGATTTGTATTAATAACAGAGCTTCATGATGTCGCTGAATGTTTTAATTTTATAGAATAAATATTAGTGTAATGTGTAGGTGAATGTCAAAATCAATATGGTTCCAATACTTTATAAGCGCAATCAAAATTGATTTCAGGTTCAAAAAATAAAACTTTTAAGATTTCTCTATAAGAAAAAACGTTTAGACGCGTAAAATATTGGTACATTTGATGTTATGAGCGAAGTTCGTGGACGGAGCGAGTATCCCGCAAAACGATGTTCCTTATAAAGAAATTTGTTAGTGTTGTTAACATAACGGTGTTAAAATAATTTAAGGAGTCAATAAAGTTTAACAGCCGACGTTATTGACTCTTTCCGAAGTTAATGCGATCCCGGAGCGCCGATCGCAGCTCGCTTCGTAATAATCTCATCGACATTGTCTACGGGTATGGCTATTCTTAATAGCTTCCGGTAAATAACCAACCCACCGAATTATAAAGCGATTTATTTAATTCGAAAAGTAACTTACTTTGCCATTGTTTTAACAAGAGTGGTACCTACAAAATTTTCTTTTTATATTAGAATAGAAATTTTATAAATCATGAAACGGCTGATTTGAATAATAAGGAAGGGAATACTTGGCGTGATAACTAAAGAGTAGTGATACTTCAAGGAGGTAAGGTCTGGCCAGCAATGATGGAATCGGTCTGTAACAAAATGATTAATGTTAGTCGTACTAATGGCTTTTCTTTAAATGTCGAACTAAACCCATCGCCTATTGTGTCACCCTATGTAAAATTTCTACATTTATATCTCTAATTAATATGGTGTACATAATAAAGAGTATTCTATTCTATTCCAACACAGACCCTAACTAAATCAATACCAAATCCATAGTCATATGTCCACAATGTTTCAAAAAGTTCGTTACATATTCTTGTCTCCACAGAACACATCGTCTAAATGAAGCGGCAGTAATTTTAGTAATGAGGTCAAAACAAATAGTATCCTAGTAGTCTCAATAAATAACGCATTTAAATCAAGGCACTGGAGGCTGGCCAAGTGGACGGAACGACGGACGCGGACCTCCTTCGTTATGTTTTCTGCATTTGTCCACTTTACTCGCTTTCACGAACAAACAAGCTCACTTTGTGTTCGGAATGCTAACGTTTTAAATTCAATCAATTCTGGAATTCGTATCACTTCTAAGGTTTATTGGGAAATCACTAAATTGAGTTTTTCTCAGTATTTTTTTTAGTCTTACAGTGAGAAATTTTGTATAGGTACTTACCTACTTTTTCCCGTTTTAGTAATTGTTTACATACTTAATTTAGGGCTGATTTTTCCAACGCCAGATATATCCGAGTAATGGATTTGAATTTTTGACAGATTTTCCATACAAAATCTGTCAGACGTCAATTTTATTCTACGAATAAAAAATATTTGTTGATTGAAAAATCAGCCTTTAGATGTAAATAATATTATTATGTTAACAAAAATCTGACAACTTCCAAGAGGTGTTGTATTACCCAGTAACTGGGTTGTGAAAGTATTCGGCTGCATCGGGTTAGACTGGAAGCCATTCCATTTCCTCAGAGTAAGTAATTGTTAAGTTTAATGCTATGTTAAAGTCTAAAAGTAACTACAAAGCCAACTTGAAATTGTAATTAAAGTGAGAGACCAATAGTTCACCTTTGGCAACTTAAATTAATTTATTCTTGTACCTGCGTTTTTTACGTTTACTTTGTACTAAAACACACTAATTTGAAAATGTACGTAAAAGAAAGGAAGTAAGTAATTACTTCGGCAATCAAGTGCTCAATTAATTTTGGACCGAAAGGACTTGCAAATAGAGTCCACATATAAAATAGATGACGGCACTTATTCAGTAAAATATTTTTAAGACGGAATGGAGGAATATGTAGGTACAGTCACCAAAGGAAATAAGTAACCTGTGTCGTCGAATATAGTTGAAGTTTAGAAAGAAACCGATGGATTTTTTCTAATGAAATTTAATTTGATAAATGAACTGGTTTTTTTTTATTTAAATTAAATTTTATTCGAAAACATCCATCGGTTTCTTACAAAACTTCAACTATATCCGACCACCCTGGGGGCCTACTCCGAAGTGCAAAGTGCGAATGTTCGGATCGGACCGACACATGGCCGAATCGAATATTATTGAAAAATGCGGAAAAAGTTCGGATCGGCTCAATTTGGTCGGGACCATAGTCAATATTCGAAAGAGTGTAGGAGTGTAGGATCGGGACCGATCGAACCAAATAGTAACTTCGTAGCAGGAAACGGCCGAACATTCGGCCGTTACTACTTCGGAGTAGACCCCCTGGTTACTTATATCCTTTAGTGACCGTACGTTATGAAGGCGGAATGCCAAAGTTGAACTTACAGTTTCTTTACTTTTAAAAAAACCTTTTACGACAAGTCAATAGCAATCGAAATCAACAAAGTATTCATCTTTCGATTTTCAAGTTCCGTTCCTACTTGTAATCATTATTTCAATTCACGTTTTATTAAAAAAAGAGGAGAAATTAAGAGGATCAAAGATGTTTGTTTATAACCTTTCAGACACAATACTTATGCTAAAGGTTAATTTTATTCGTATTTTTCAGAAACGCCCACGCACACAACAATTTCCTCATATCCAACGTACGGGATTAGACACATATGCTTATGGATAAAGGCCAAAAACCTTTTCAAAGATCAGTGCTGTTCATTTTTTATAAGACAAAACGTCTTCCTTGGCAAAAGTGTTTTCTCGTATTTTTTTAATAGCGAGAGTTGGCAGTCGTATTGGCAATGCGTACAGAAATGACGGCTAGTTATGGGGCTGTTGTCCTACATGACCCAATGGCCCATGGCTGTTTGGATCTCTGACTTGTGACGCAATCCATGGTGCCTCCCCGTCTGGCTTCGTTTTATGAAGGCTCAAGACCCGTATCTATAAGTAGGAACCAAATTAGTGTTATGGGAATGAGTATAATAAAACTGTGGACAAAAGAAACAATTTATAGCGCTTGTATTTCTCAATCTTAGTTCAGCCCTTATTGTGGTCATTTTCTTTGGATTACTAACTTTGTCCTTATTTTTTTATGTTGGGCCTCTATTATTTGTCGATCTAGAAAAATCTATTATCCTACCAAAGGAAAATATCTCAAAAAACGACATTTAAATAATCCCTTTTTTCACAAATCTTGTAGGTACGGCTACAAATCTCAGCGAAATAGATGGAAACACTCTTATATTTTTTGCCTTTCTATGACACATTTGAAACTCTAACCATTTATCTATCTTGAAACTAAATTCACCCCTTGAAGCCCTTCTTCGAAACTGTCATATATCAATGACTAAAAAGATTGCATTACACGGCATTGTGGGGAAGCTCGCATTTTTTCGCACTAAATCCAAACAACACAGAACACGCAGTTAGTGTCCGTGACGAGCGTGAATGAATGGCGTCGCATTTTTCTCGCTAACTCCGCGTCGCCTCCGCAATAAAACATTCATGAATTCAGAATGTTACTACTCAGTACCCATTGCATGGATGGGGCGTTGATTCCTCCCAAATTTGCAAAGGAACAGTATCGTAGAGCGCCGATTTGTATCCAAACGCTTATTGCCATCCCTTTGTATCAACATAAGTTTCTTCTCCGTCGTATTATCTCCTCAAGATTGTATGATTCCATTATGATAATTCTGTCACAGACACAGTAAAGTAATCCTAAATTAAATATCTGCTCTAGAAAAACAGAAATAGCGCGGTCATGGCGCTCCATAAAGATAATGAACATGAATTATTGATAACACGAGCGCTATGTCGTGCGTATCCAAACAATTCATGAATCCAAACTGCTCGCAATAAGACGAGTAAAGAATAAAGCCAATTGTAGAGCGAGCCAATAAAAGAAATAAGTTCAGAAATGGATGCATAGCTGTGTGTTTCCAACATCTATGGCAGGATTGCTCCGCCGCCGGCGGAAGTGCGGCGAACTATGTGCGGCGCGGGGACGGAATGCGGACAATTTCACAAAAGCCCACCGAGTGAGAGGTCCGCCGTGATACCCGTGGAAGCTAATAAATTTGTATGCGGAGAGGTGATGAAACAAACACGCTTATTATATTTATAGCGCTGCATATTTTACGAGAACCAGTCATTATTTTAAGTTTTATTTATGGGAATTGACTTCTTTTTCAGCATGGGCTGGCTACTCTGATAATGTAACAATGAATCTAAGGCCCGTATTACAGAATCTCACTGAAGACTCCAGCAATACTTAAAACTTGTTTAAATCCATTTGATTGGATATGTGCCTTAACGTCTTAAATAAATAAATAAAAAATTTGGAACAAAGAATCCATAGAGTGTTAGATAAAGCCCAGTGTGTAACGATTAAATGACTAGCTTAGAAATGTCTAACATATAAAAGGTTTTGGAGCGTCTTACGATTCCAAAGAAGATTAGTGATCTGAAACAATCGGATAAAGATATATCTTGTTTATCGCTACACAAGTTCGAGGACCAAAAGAAATCCGCTCCAAGTTGTTATCTAAGCGTTTTCAGCGCAAACATGTTTAGACGTCAGATTTATGTTTTCTGATCCATCTGCCGTGCCGTCTCGCATAATATTGCGGACGGACTTGGAAAATAATAAAGGCGGGAGATAAGGCTTTCGTCTGTTCCAAGGGAAACGGTGGAATTGAGTTGGGACAATTTTATTTTTCATTTTCCTTAAGCCAAATATGAATGAATTATTTGTGCTTGACTGATGTTAGGTTCATGCAGTGCCATTTATTTTAAATTCAATTTTCCTGTCTCGCAGGTAGGCAAGTTTCATTATTTATTTTAATCAAGCACTTAATGCTTTACAATGTGTTAAGTCGTTTCAGACATACACGGTTAATGTTACAAAACGAGTATTCGGATAAGGAGTTAAACCTTGGGCCTCCGTACGTTTATTTTTTGGTTTAGTTTATTAGATTGCTTCTCTCAGTCCTTTCAGTAAATAGTTCAGCCCAAAGATGGCGCGAGCTCAGGCTGTGGAACCAAGTAAACTTGAGTGTGAAAATAAAGAAGGCATATCAAGTGCTTGAAGTCCCGCACTAATTAGATATAATTATTAAGTCAGTATGTGTAGACACTTGAGAAAACTTCGAAAGCATATTAGTGGTTCAATAGAGAATTTATATATTTATGACGGTGGTTGCAAACCTTTTATGGTAAAAAAATAAATAGCAAGACTATGTAATGTGTTTTAATTTTAGATAGAATTATAAAAATCATGCAACAAAGATAGAATATTATTTTAACCCACATGATTTCTTTTTTAATTCGATACCTATACTGACATAAAGTTAACGGTTGTTCATTTCAAAGCCATGTGACAGGGTAGTCGTCGTTTCTTTATGCTTGTTTCCGACTTCCACGTTCATAAAATTCGTTTCACATTTCCAAATCCGAGAATGGTAAAAAATAATAATTCATGCAGTGACGCTGTAACGGCTTACTCGAGCGTTAGATAGGTTTTTAACACATCAATGCAACATAAAGCAAAAAGTCATATATTTTCACTACAATACAATGTATAAAATATTGTTTACATTCCAACAAAATCGCGGTGGAGATTAAAACCAAACATCGATAATAAAACAAGATGTAGGCAGAGCGAAATAATAAAAATACGGTTTTAGCGTAGCAAGTTTCTTCGGGCAGCGGAGCGACGAGAGGAACCAATTTCTGAGCCGATGCGGAGCGTTTTGTTGGAAATAGCTTTCCTTCAATCTGCATTTTCTTGCTGATTTACCAACTTTCATACAGAACGGAACTTTCCGCGAGATACCTAGGAGAAAGTTCGGCGCAGTCGACACATTAAATTATTATTAAACTCGTCCGCCTACATCAAAACATGTCCAACTCTGTGTGTATATTTAAATCTTCCCAAATTAGAGACTGCAATTTCAGTTTTGTGTTTGAAATGTTTGAATATAGAGATTCCGTATCTACTGCTTCGAAATAAACTTCTACCATGTTACTTGCATATTTTATCCTTCACAACCTTGTATTTACCAGTAACAAGCACTCTTCACGACTGCTATAGATGAGACCAGGGCTTGAAATACCGGTGTTTTTGGGAACCATTAGTGTTGGTGTGATACCGGACTAGACGTAGTACTTACCTGTAGAGATCGTCTAATTTAAAATGGCACACCCCTCCACTGCTTGTTGCATACACATTATAGAAATTCTAGTGGAGGGGCACCTCATTTTAAATTAGACGATCTATACTATTGGTATTTCTAATCAGTATTGGTATTGCACTGGTACCAAATAAGTATTTCCATAAGTTAGACAGAGAAAACAGATGTACTAAGTAAAAAGAATATTTAATATGGATTAGGAAAATAACTTCAAGGTAAGTTGCCAACCGAGGTTCCTCGTACAAATATGAGATTTGTGGTACACGCCGGGTATCTGAATTTGGTACCGGTACTCCGGTAGGTGGAGTACCGGTACCCGTCTGGAACCGGTACCCAGGTACCAAAATGGCAAGGACCGCTAAGTACCGGTACAGAACCTGTACTTTTGGTTTCTGTTCCAAAACCTGGTGAGATACTATACTAACTTCACAATAAAATGGTGAAATTAGTATTTTCTAGCTGTAAGATCATAACAAAGGTAAGTAGGAAAGTTTCCCGGCACTAAAACAACAAATATTGATGGCTTTCCCCTTATTACACTCGGAACTGATACCGTCATTAGGGTCATGGGGTGCTGGGGTCTTAGGGCGCACTGCCTGTCCATAACTTACAGCAGTAAACCTCAGCCTTCCCCTACGGAAGCTAATAGTCTCACTATATTATTAAAATTGTCTTTAGTAAGTGAGACTTCTTCTGTGTCGGTATTTTTTCGTAATATTTAACTTTTTCAGCTGTGTTTTTTTTTCTAGCTCATTATTATATCTGGTCCTGTAGCATGATGAAAACATGATGAAAATATATCCTTTTTCTTCCTTTGTCTCTGAGTAAGTGCGGACAATATCATCGCCCACAAGCCAAAACTAGTAGGCCTACCAAAACAAATAACCAATAACCGATACATGGGGAAGAATAATAAAGAAAAAGAAGAAAATATAGGACGTGAAGATTAACCAAGTTCTAAATAACTAAGTTTGCTTATGGGACGTCATAATAAACGGGTACGGACACGTCCAAGCCGCGCCGTACACTCGTAAAGTCCCCAGTTCGATTACATACACGAGCGGGTCGCAGTGAATTAACTACAAACGGACCCAGGATCACGTGACCAGAATATTTTCAAAAAATCCTTTGCCCAGTCTCCTCTGTCAGTAGGAAAGCTTGATGAATAAATATTTATATAGGTGCCTATATCTAAAATACTCCACAAATTCTGTCTGTAGCTGTATAAATTGAAAAATATAGGCACAGAATTGGTCAATTAATTTGATGTGCGGTGTTAATGATAGCCGCATAATTATTTGGCCTATCAAACAATTTAAAGCCTAATTGCTAAATGGTGTAGAATAAATATTTTGTTGCATTTGAATTGTTGTAATATTTCACTGATTGTAATTTTGAGGTTCACATAATGTGGCCGTAATGCTTCCTACTTTGAATATCTCACTTGGTAGTATAAACTGCAGAAAATGTCTCACATGCCGAACATTTCTGGGAAATCATTATAACCCTGTGAACTAACATAAGTTATTCAATCTAATTATTTAGTTACTCCTACTAACATAGTTCTCAAGTCACCTCAATTCAAGAACCCCTGAAAGTTCGACGAGTAATTTAAACTGGCTATGAATCCTATTTTAAGTAGGTTTAACTGCATTAAAAGTATCAATTTTAATATGGAAGTCATTTTATAACCACTTCCCATGGTAAATCAGCTAATGGAGTGGACGTGACACGAATCCGTCGCGAGCCCACAGAAAAACTCGATAAGTATGAAAATTAAGTTTTTGCGGACGAAATTATTTTTAGCTAGTGATCAACAGGTATCAATCTTAACTTCTCTTTTATCGGCAGTTTCTTTAAATTGTCGTAATGAGAACAAGCTTACCTTTTCAGGATTTTCGCGCCTACTCAGAAAAATTCTTTAGTCCTAATGTGTTTCACAATGCATGAAAACAAAAACCGTTGATCCATAGATTTATCATCAACTGATTTTTTTTCACGATTTCAGGGTTGGTCCCGTAGTAAAAGTTTTTCATTATGATGAGTACAATGACCCCTTTTAAGGATTAAAACGATCAAAATTTAACGGTGTTTATCGATACTCTAGGCTATGATAACTATAACGGCACAAAGACTTTGTGCTGTGAATAGCAAATTATTAACACTAACGCTGCCGAAGTGGCCGAATTTTATAACCAAGCTTCAGCCCGCGACTCCGTCCGCCTTAAATTTCTTGTTCCCCCGACTTGTTCTTTCTCACTTTTCTTTATTTTTGCTCGGCTCCTAAGGATCATAGCGTGATGTTAAATAGCCAATAGCCTTCCTCAAGAACTGGGCTATCAAATGCAAAAAGAATGTTTAAATCCTACTGGTAGTTCCAGAGATTACCCCATACATACAAACTTACAAATAAACAAACTTACCCCTTTATAACATTAGTTAAGATTTAAAGGTAAAAATAGAATCATCGATACGATACAGAAGAACAAGCAAATTATTAGTGTTTTTTTTTCTAGAAAATGCAATACTTGACAGGTTCTATTTGCTAGAAATACAATTTTTTTGTTTAAAACGACATCTAAGTGCATTTTATTCCTGGTGGAAGTGTCTGAACTGCTATGATTTGGTTATACTTTGTGCCGCATTGCAAATCCCTTGACAACGAATCGTGTTTCCCTTGAAGCTGGCTTGATCGTGAGATCAAAGGGTGAACCTGTAAAAATACTGTTCTTTTACTGAACGTATATTTTTAGAGGTAGTTTTTAGAATAAGTTTTCTAATATGTCGGTGCTTCATTTATGACTAGCTGAGCCCCGCGGTTTCACCCGCATAAGTTTCGATCCTATGAGAAAATCGGGATAAAAAGTATCATGACGTCTTAATCCAAATCCGTAAGCGCCACAAACAAATCATATATCAATCAGAATCAAACGATCATCTTTTCTTTTTAAAGTTTAGATAAAATGTAGAGTTTGTAACTTTAGCTGTCGTATTTTTGTTAACATCACTACTTAAGTTCTGTAAGAAAACAACTTGTTTTTTTTTTAAATATTTTTAGCAGTCTCTAATTTAAACTGTACTAAGTCAGTCTTTAATTTTAGAAAAGTAATATTTGAAAAGCATATAATCAACAACAAAAATTCGATTTCTTTTACTGTCTATGGTAGTTTCCGTTTGGAAATAAGTCGCCTGTGTTATTGATTGAGACAATATTCAGTTCTGAAACGTGACTGACATACCAACTAAAATAAATAATTACGATGGAATTCGATTTTAACTTTAACTTCGACTTTAGCTATGTCAAATAGAAATCAATTAGACATAGACAATCTAAAGCCTGGAAATAGGCCCCGTCGCCATTGTGTATTATTCTGAGAAAAACCTTAAGGGAAAAAATATAATTAATTGGAACAGCTTCATAAGCAAGGCTATTACGCTGCTACAATGTCGCAGCCTGATAGACGTAATAAAGCTAGAACGCAATTGCCCTCAGATTAAGTGTTATATTCATAGTACAGCTTAGCGCAGTCACGTGTTATGAAATGCATAAATGCAGTTCTGCCAACACATAAGTGCATGTAAGTGGTGGAGGGAACTGGCGCAGCGTGCAGTTACGATCGAGTAACAATGTTAAGTAACAAACGAACGAGCAATTATTTTAAACGCATCCATTGCAGTACAAAACAACGTTAAAGAGCTGACGCGGAGTGGTCGTAACAAATGTCGTTATCCTACATTTTGGGGTCGATAAACTGCGGCGACGCGACGGCGACGCGCCGGCTAACCTCCGATCCATTACATGATCAAAGCACACACTGAAAAGGAACACTAAACTTACTTATAAATCCTCTTCTTTCAGCCTATTTATAGAAAATCCAACCGCCAAGGTCATCGCTCGGCGCCATTACGAGGACAATCCGTCATTCCTTTCCGTGCAGCTTAAAGATAGTCTCACTTGCAAACTTTCGTAGGCAATTGCTGAAAAATATTAACCGTAGCGAAGTTTTGAACTAATGGTGACAAAGTATTGCAATAAACTTGGGACGTTAACGTTGTTAAGTCACTAATTAATGTGGATGTTCGCCGATATCTTAAGGACGTAGGTACGCTACTATGTTCGTGATAAATTACTGTTATTGTCAACATACCTTTAGCGCAGTCTTTCATTCAGTTTGGGTTTTAAAAGATTTATTGTTTGTTTTGTTTTATAGCGAAATGGGCCAGCTCTTGACCTCGATCTCGAATGGTGGAAAGCTATGGACAAGGTCTATGGCACGAGCAAGCCCACCGTTTCCGATAAAATCACCTCCATCACAGAAATGCACGTTGGTATATTTTTAAGCGCACCACCAGCTAAAGTTTTTATTGTTGTTGATCTTTTAGCCGAGGCCTCGAGCGACAGAGATGCATCATAAGATATGAAAAGAGAACCCCATACATTTTTCCTGAAACTTTTCTCCCCTCTGTTCAGTGTAGCTGCATAATAATATGAACGTATCCTACATACTATAAGTTTTACGAGGTAAGCATAGCCCGGAGCGGTCACGTACCCACAAAACCATGAAGAGACTGAAGTTTGAAAAAATCTACCGAGAAAGTGGGTTGGTATGGATATGTTTACCTACCAGCGAAAACCTTTTTCCGCGTCAGTGTTCTGGCGGAAAATGCACTTAATTTTTCATCGCAGACCGCTAGAAAATAACTTTTGATAATAATTATCAGCACAATAAATCCATGCCTCGTTTAGACAGGGCGCTTATTGTTCTTTTTTTCGTAAAAACGTCACTGACAGCCGTGATGGTAAAATGCTGTCTTATGAATATATTATAGGAGCGGGCACTTTCCGCCGACGACGTCCCTACGCTAGATTATTATAGATCTATCCATCGAAATTTCAATTTATCTGTTCAATGCCTGCGTTAGTTGGCAAAAACGTAAACAGGATGAGTGTATGAAGCAAACAACAAAAGCTCCTGATAGAGCTAATTGCGTTATAAACTGAAAGTATGTTGTGTGTTGTGGTCGAGGAAAATTGAAGTGAAGGTTTCAATGTAATTAAATTTACAGAGTATTAGACAGTTTACTAATTAAATAATTTGATGAAGAAGAGAAAGGAGTGGTAGATAGGGATATTGTTTAGGTATCCTAATAATGCATAATAGGTAACGGACTTAAGTAACACCAATTGCAATTGACAGAAATATAATTATCCTCGGATTTTTTTTTTTGAGTTTCAAGATATCAAAACCAATACTAGTACACAAAGAAAAACATAGATGGCATTATTGTCTAGTAGAAGCAAAGTAATCTGAACTCTGATTTTAATTTGCTACACAAAAATGACAGCCCCGATTGAACTTTTTTTGTCAACATAAAATTATTATAGTTAATGTTAGCTGTCATTTTGATCGACGGTTTCGTTTGGTTTGACGTTCGAAAATTGCTGATTCTCAGCCTAATTTGAATAAATGACTTTTGATTTGATTTCTAGTCTAGACATATTATTTCGAATTTACTTTGAAACTAATAATTTTATTTGTCTACACGAAAAAATATAATTATGTAACATAATATAAGTAAATGTTTATATATGGAACACTTAGGTATTTCATCATATTACGGTCGTCAGCCGATAACATTGGCATTAAATTGGCATACATCCATCTCCATAGCATAGATAGATTCTGCGACCGATCCAACATAGTCCCTTAGTCATCTCCTAAGACCATTGTTGCGGAGACCACATAAGTACGTAAACCTATAGGTAAGTGGTCATAGCTTGGTGATTCAATTTCACTACAATGAATATCGGTTTCCTTACTAACCTACTTCCAGCTATTAAGCATCGTTTCAATCTGTTACTAGTTTCGATACAATGTCCGATTGGAAATGTCGACACCCCACCTTAGCCTCGATAGATGTTGATCGAGGCTTTCGGCCATCAGGCCATTGGCTGATACTACAATCAGCACAATGACAGCCGAGCTCACATTCCATATGCCAAGAAACTCGTGTGCTAAGTTTATTCATGTGTTATTATTATTTTGTTAATTTAGTTAGGTAGGTACTCTCAATTATTGTTAACTTATTTCAATGTTCTTATACAGCGAAAGGAACTTCGTTCCAACTGTGGTCCAACGACACCTCACTTTTTTTTCAAATTATTTCTTTTAATAACGGCAAAAAATTTCCAATCTTATTGAGAGCTACATATATGTTCGAGCCGTTTGGGCTTGAAACACTAGGGCCATGGGGTCCGAGTGCCCACTTGGGTTTTCAAGACGTCGCTAAGCGGTTGGAAAAAAAAATACGCCAGCCCTCTGGTCACGTGAAGAGTTTACTCTTCACAAAACCAAAGAGCTGGCCTATTTTTTGGCCAATGAATCAGCATCGCCATACAACGTGGCAATGCTGCCAGCTTATTGGGTACTTTTCAGTAGACAGCGATGCATACGAATTTTTTGATGCCCTATTATTCATAGCCCTCCTTTTTTATATACATGTACTTACATATATTATTATTTTAAGTCTGTTAACTGATATTATTATGTACATACCTGTAAGTGCATGATGCAGCTAAAACGCAGCTTTATTTTTAAATCAAGCAATCATTACTTTTAAAGCATCCATATTCCTTTCAACATCTTCAAAATACTTAATTTAATAGCTCAGCGCATCCACTTTTTCTTACCTTAGTATTATAAGCAGGGTTATATTTTCTTATCCATGTAATATCATGCCACCTCTAAGGTGGATTGAGGTGGAATTTGCTAAACAATAATTTTAGCTTGTCAAGACCCATGGACTTATTTATTACTAGCTTCCGCCCACGGCTTCGCCCGCGTGGATGTCGGAAATTATCCCACGGGAACGTGCTAACATAAAATGTATGTGCTTCCCCAGAATGCCATCTATCTCGCGGGCCCTTTGTGGCTAATTACAATAGAAAACCAATTGTGTCTCATTAGTGGTGATTAAGAGGGTACCTATATGATATCTTTACCTAAGTACCTATCTAATTCAAAAAAAAGATAGACTTGATTTTCAGTAGGTATCGTATTTATCTATCTATATAGGGTGGCAGGGACATCGACGCGCAAACTGTAACCATGGATTCAGCACATGAGTTTAGACACCATAGCGTCGAAATTTTTCGTCGGTTATTAAAAAAAAATATTGCTGTTCCATACATTTTGACCGCGTAGGTACCTATTGCACTTTTCTATGAAACAGAAGATTTTTTTTGATAACCGACGAAAGATTTCGACGCCATGGTGTCTAAACTCATGTGCTGAATCCATGGTTACAGTTTGCGCGTCGATGTCCCTGCCACTCTGTATAGATAGATAAATACGATACCGACTGAAAATCAAGTCTATCTTTCATAAATGAACTTTATATTATTAAGATATATGTATGTTATTATATGTATAACGTTCTATGAACCCAGTAATTAAATCCTCTAATAATGAATCAGTCAATTAAATCTGTTATTAGTGTTATTGATAATAATAGGCAACCACGTTCAATATGTTCATGGATATTTCTAATTTCTGAGAGATCTGATATTACTTAGTAACTGAAACTAATCGAATAATGTACCTGTCATATGAATGTTTCTGATGAGATTGAACTTTATCAAGAACGTTCTGTATGAAGAACGTTCGTTAACCTTTAATATTTGACACAACAATTGAAAATTGATTTAAAAATTCGTCAAATACTCTACGTTAATATCGATCCCAAAAGTATCTGATAAATGTGTAAACAAACCCTGCTTAGGTTAAATTATTACGCAATCACTCACGAAAAGGAACAGTAACACATTCATCGGTGTTTAGAAGTTTTCAACATTATATCTCACCATTTTTCCAACCGTGATGGTTTGAATAACATTGTAATCGAATAATCATCGACAAAAATTGAGTTTATAAAATAAACTTCATTTTAAAAATGAGGAACATCTCTGTGGTGATTTATTTTATTTCTGGTTTTAGTACCTATTCATAATTAGAATCAAATTAAAGCACTCAATTTGTAAGTGGCACTACAAGTTAGCATCCACACGGTCGTTTTCTGATCCATTTGTTTACATTTCCATGATATAGTTTTGGGACAGACCATAGGCATTATATTCTGTTTGAATGCAGTAATAATCACTTATCGAAGTATACACTTGATCAGATCATAGGCAGTGACCAATGCCTACCAGGTACTAGTTAGGTATAAAGGCTTGATGATCATCTGTCAGTCGATAGAGCGTCGGCAGTCAGTGGCAGAACTCAAAGCGAGTGAAGTGTGATTGACGTTTGTTGGTCGAACTACGCAGTAGGTACGCACCAACCTATATCGAGTTTACCCATCTGCATACAAAATCCTCGTAATACAGTCATAAAAGAACACTCGTTTCAAACGTTTTCTGGCAAAAGTACCTAGTTTTGTTTTTCCACTCAATTTTAATGTAGCCGGTATTTACCTATACGAGGCCAGCGCAGAATAGCGAACTACAGTTTTTATTCTACCATCCAACTTCTACGTCAAAGCGTGTCAATATAGGGTGCTCTTTTTTGCGGTATTTTGCGACCAAAACCAGCAGTCAACTTGCGGCTTCTCTATTTGGGCCCATATGAACGCGAGCTGTACCAAACTTTAAAGTATCTGCATTCGCGGCCAATATTCGGGGTTGATTTCCTGAAAGTAGAAACTTGTTTCTAATTAAGCAATTAGCCTATTTTTAGTTTTTGCCCAACATTTGGCTCACGTTCCACTTTTGGTAAGAAAAAATGCCTGCTTTTACGTAACAATTTTGCACAACACTCTTTCAAGTGACTAAATGGGGCTATATTTTATGTAGTTGCAGTATTACGAAATTCTACATTTGTTGTAAACTGTATGGTTTGTTTTCAAAATTAGAAAAGAAGAAGTTTTAGGTGATTATTTTGTTCTTTCAATGCTGCGATACTTATCGATGATACGATCAGATCCTGCAGTCCGAAAAATAAATCCAATTTCCCAACATTTCTTTTGATTTTTCTATGTTCTTCAGTTTGGTTTTTATGGAAATTTTAAAATGATGAAATGTCGTATCGTGAAATGACCAGGCAGATCACGATACGACACGATACGAACATTTCTACGATTGGACCACGACATGTATACTGACATGACTTCATGCATGTTTGCATGCAGCTGCGTCATATACAACGTGGCGCTACAATGGTGAGATTAATTTAACACACGGGTAGGGCTAGTGCCCATTAATCATATAAACTTTGATAGCTTAAAAAAAGAAAAAAAAAATCGAACAAACTAAATAATAAAAAGTAACTAAACTTGGGATCACCCTTGTTTTTTTTGTGTGTTTATGTCCTTTTTTTTATGCGTCATGTTTGCCGCAAATAAATGCTTTTCCTTTCTTTCTTTTCTTTCCTTGCAAAAATTCATTCATGAAATTACTTACCTAGCGCTAGCTGGCTTATGTTATCTCGGAGCGGCAACGCGTTGCTTCACGCGCTGGCAACCGCGCAACGCATCTTGTACCTACTCGTGGTCGGTTCGATTCTTTGACGGCATGTTATCAAAGAAATCGAGCGGTGCAAGTGGTACCTACAGCGGAGGTGCATAGTTAAACACTTATCATATCACCCTCTCTTGTTACTATTAGTTATAACTGTCATCACTAATCACTGCTTTTATTTGTTTTTGTTTTAAATTTTCTTATTTTCAATAAGACCACCGTGTTGGCGGATACAAAGAGCTAAACGGCGTTTCATGTTTTCCCGCACATTTGAAAATAAATTGTCACTTTTTCTCAAACGCATTTATTACTCGTTGGAGTAATTGTTCCATCGAATCTACGTTCTCTGCGTAAACATCGTCTTTGATGCACCCAGAAAAAAAAATCGAGTGGCGTGAGGTCTGGCGATCTTGCCACCTACGAGGTCCAAATCTGCCTATCCATTGTGCACCAAACGTGTCATTTAGCCACTGCCTGGCTGTTGTTACAGTGTGTGCTGTCTGTATATTCAGCTGCTGTGTAGTTCGGATGTGTATAAGTTTACACAAGCACTAATAACACAAATAAAAGCGTTTGTATCGTAAGAGATGTAAACGTACCTACTAGATTAGAAAACAAAGCAAAGCGTTTTTATCATAGTACCATAATCTAATTGATAGTAATTAGATTATGGTACTGTGATAAAATAATAATTACACAAAAATAAATAAATAAAACAATAGGTAAGCGTCTTTTTCGCGGAAACATTCACAAAAATATTTGACGACGTAATTATGCGCACTAGTATGAAGAAGTGTGTCAAGGACACGAGTTCGGCTAGCACTAGAAAAACAAAAAAAAGAATTCTCTATGCGGGCGGGTGTGCGGGTGGAAAGGAGGGCGGGCGTGCGTCGCCTGCGCCACTCGCCGACAAAGGGATGTATCTTTCCTTCAATTCGCCTGCTCTTTGCATTTGTTTCATCCTAATAGTTTTGCTTTTTCGTTTTAATTTCATTGATGCGATGTTATGATCCGTGACCCCGGCAAATGACCGCTGCGCGACAGTTCTTTATGTATAGGTTGCTCTAAGATACTATTTTCTAAAATTTTAAATAAATCCGTAAACAATAACGTTTAATGGAAATATAATTTCTTAATGAAATGAAAATGTGAAAACGTATATTGTGTGTTAAATTAATGTCACCATTGTAGCGCCACGTTGTATAATACGTACTATTGATAAACTTACGCAAAACAAAACAGAGATAACTTTATAAAAACATGCGGAATAATTTTATCTTCCATAGCAAAATATTGTAGAACGCTCTGTCGGTCTTGATAACCCCGATAATTTCGTAGTCGGCGACAAGCTCGGTGCGCAGAACAAGGGGCCAGTTACACTTAAGAACAACATTATTGCAATGCAGTGGTCTCGTGGCTGGAGTGTCTGGGATGTCGGGAGTGTCGCGAGTGTCGGGACACTCCTCTAGAGCATGATACGGCTATAACACTGCACATTCTGCCCTCAGACACCCGTTATTGTCATATTATACGGAATGTTTGCTGATTCAGATGTTTAGTAATGCGTGATTATGACTGTGTTTTTATTGTATGTCTTGCGTTGTGTATGGTCTGGGTCGTATGATAACAACTTATGTGCATTTTGTGGAAGGTAGAATATGGTGCAAGATATTCCACTCGATTGAGGATGTCCGGATTCCTTGTTATTTTTATAACAGAGTTCTTGATCGCAATTTAAAAACACACTTTGGAAAACAACAACTGCTATCATTATCTATTTGTGCAATATTATTACATGTACAATAATTAACCTCAAAAACGAACGTCAACTTATTATTTTCCATTTAACAGTTTTAATTCGTCCAATTGTTTTAACGACTACGGCTGAAAGTTTGACAGCGGACATTGTTTTCTTATAGCAAAATTGTTGCCGCAGATAGAACTCCAAGTTTATCTGTTACCGATTTAATTTGATGATTCACATCGGACTGAAATCCGCGCTCGGCTTGTTCTTTGGTTATGTATTCGTCTTTTGTCTTTATTTTATTATGCTGTTACTCAGTCGCGGCGATAAAGGGTAGCGAGACGGCTTGTCTGCCTGTTCCCGGTTTTCTCGCCCTTGTTTATCCGGCTGGGGGTAGTTAGCGCGGCGGAGTGGCGCCCCGCGGCAGTGCCTCCGTAGCCAACCCAGCGATGGGACGCTCCCCGGCCGCCCCACAGCTCGCTCCCACACGCGTACGATCCCAACAATACAGGTGAACAACACTATAAAAAAGGACAATCATCTAATGTGACTCGGACAAAATGACTCCTTTTATACATTTATATTGTGTTATATGGATAGAGTTATTGACTGGCTGCTGCACCACCACAGGTGAGTTGATAGTGCAATTAGCATTTTTATTGAGTTCGCCGGCAACTTGTCAAAAGTTTTGTGTGAAATACGAATTTTATTTTTGTGTTGCGGAAGTAAATGGATTGACGGTTCACTAAAGTGTCTCGGACCAACTCTTATAAAAGATTGAAAGTAGTAGGAGTGATTTAAAGTAACGTTAGGATTTAATAATAAAATTGCGCAACAAGGGATCAGACCTGATAAAAAATTAGAAGGTATAAAAAAAATGATTTTCTAGAATGAAAATATTCTTATTAGTAAAAAAAAAACACTTCCGTTATTTACATTGGGTTAGTGAAAACCATCAAATAATAAAGTTTACTTTATCTTACAATGAAAGATGTGGTTGTTAATAAAGTAAAGTATCTTTTTTCTTAGCTGGGAAGCATCTGAATATCATAAGTATTTTCCTGTTTGTATTGTTTCTTGCCTGTCTGGCTCTGTTATGCAATTTTCTTTGGATAAAGTAAGTGGCTAGCAGAGTTTCATTCATTGATATAGTTTTCATTTTTTACTTATGTTTACAAAAAAAAAAAAAAAAAATTTACACACGTTATATAAAGACATACATTATTCTCTGTCATACTAACCTATGTATAACTCATTCCCCCCAAACAAACTATATACATTTGATAAAACCTTGACTATAAAATAAAAGTGATAAATCAGTGGCTTATCTAATACTGATTATTATGTGACATAGTTAAAACTTATATTTTAAATATAAGCCATACGTTTTTAATAATTAGTCATTATAATCATTAACGCATTAAAGCGAGGCAATTTGTTTAGGTGAAAGTATTTATTATTTATTAATTCAGGCCGCTCAGAGTATTCATTACTGATCGACTTCTGTTATTAGCCTTGATACGTAATTAAAACCATTTATTATTCATTGTAACCTAGATTATTAGGCTTCAGTACAAAAGCTGAACAAACAACATAAATTGTTCCACGAAAACCAAACTACTCCACAAAATAGGTTATTGAAAAAGTTTCTTAGAGCACCTATTTCATAACAAAATGAAATATTGCTAAATAACGTAGTTTTCATCAACAATATATGAAGTGGAAACGTTGTATGAAAATAGAGTAATAGGTTCAAAGAATTACA
Organism: Apamea sordens; assembly: GCA_945859715.1. NCBI lineage: Eukaryota > Metazoa > Arthropoda > Insecta > Lepidoptera > Noctuidae > Apamea > Apamea sordens. The sequence continues at coordinate 12,046,900 of OX243996.1, read as the reverse complement.
TGTTTCAACGACCCTTATCTCAAAGACTTACATGGGACCCTGACTATCGATTTCTAAGCAATCATAAAAATACAACTAAATCGTCCCTTTCCGAGTATCCGCAATTGCTAAGCTTCTTCAAGTAGATCTGTTCGGAGGGTCGCAAGACGCTGTTGCCATAACATACGAGTAATTCGGTTAACAAGGGGGAAGGATCACAAACAAAATGTACCGGGGGCAGTGACGGTGACGCATCGCCGGATATCCGTGGACATCTTCCGAGGAACGTGACTTTATCGATATTTTTTTGTCGATATAAATACGTTGACTAATGTCCGACGTTATCGTGGATCGTGCGAAGCTTGCTTTTTTCGCCTCCCAAATAGGAGCATTTACTCACAAACGATATTAACTAAACACACATGGACACATGTGTGCACTCTCAAATAATTCGCATGCACCGTTTAAGCCCTAAAAGCTTTTTAAACAAATAAGCAGACGGTTGGTTTTTCACTTGCGATAGCGTGGAATGGAATTTTCACATAAAAGTGGAGCAATTGCGGGAAAAATATACTGTAAACAGTAGGACATATATTACCTACGTAGCATAGGTAACATAGTCGGTTGAAAATAAATTGGTGTGTACCTGTGTACACACCAATTTATACTTTATAATTTATAGTAGTTAAGTGAGTTGATATCTGTATAGTTGATATACAGATATCAACTCAGTGAGTTGATCACTTAACTACTAAAAATAATCGTATTATTGTGTTGTTATTTCAAGAATATGGAACAAGTAGTTCATTAAGTCCTTAGTATCTCTTCTTATAGTGATTGTACAGTAGAATAAAACTCTTCTGGCCAATAATATATAAATAAAAATCTTTATCACATAAGTACCGTGAACCAAAAACACAAAAAAGTTAGATTTTTAAATAAATAACGGAATATTTAAGTCAAGAAGAAACGTTGAAAGATCATAAACCGTATCATGGGCCAGAAAATTCACCCCAATCAATTTTTTCTCGCTCAGTAACTTGAAAATCTATTTTTGTTATTACAATTTTTATAACTTAATATAAAACTCAAACAAAACCGTTGATCCTCTTCTGCTTGACGTTTCTTTCGCAAAAGCAAGTTATAAAACAAAGATTGAAAACGAAGTGAATACAACTCCGGAACGTAATAATAATTGTTATTCCGTAGAACATTCCTTTTATTGAATTGACGCGATTCAAAGTGACGACTGTGGAGGCTGGAAATTTTAAACATAAAAATGCGGTCAAACGGGAACAGTCTACAAAAAATTACGTGCGAGAAATACGTAAAAACAACCCTTATAAAAAACAAATATAAAACTTTTTCAAAACAGGACGGACGTAAAATAAACAACATAATTCTTATGTACTTTTGTAACCCCTGCATAAAAAAACTAAAGCATACCTATAACTTTTGAATTAAAAATAACATTCAACTTTCGAGCCATGTTTTAAAGAAATGGGTCATTTGACTTCTCATTATTTTTATTAAATAATATTACTGAAACTCAAATTGCTCTTTTTCTAGCGTAACGTAATACAAAAAACTTTTTCTAAATTGGTTTTAAGGTTGTGAAACTTTTTTCATAAATCAGTTTTCCGTAATAGCCCAGCGTATCTTTAAATGATCTTCGTTATCTTAACGTTTAGTGTTTTATTGTATTGTATATAACTAATCAATGCGTTTTTGGTGTTGAGTATAATTTTGTAGCATGAAAATAAGCTCTACATAGACATAGCAGGCGGGTCACGGTAATGTATGGAAGATAGCATGGCAAATCTACCTGCAAACATTTGTGTTTACAGGTAGATTTTTTATTAAGCTGGTAAAAGCTGAAACTAAAGCAATTAATGTCTTGTTTTACTCATAAAAGCACTAGGGATGTGTAAACGTAGCCTAGTTTATTCTCCAAACGGAAAAGTAAACATTTAAGCGCGTTGTGATTTAAAGAGGATTAAGCAGGACTTCATTTTCCATCCCTCATACACAGTTTTAAATTATAATTAAAAATAATCATGACTGGTGTTTTAAATTCAAGCTAATAATCACACTGGACTACTTTACTCCCGGATCAGCGGTGTAATTGCGTAACACACGACCAGTAGCAAAGGCTTTAATTTTGACAGTTCAACAACATTCATTGCGTTATTGAAGTTTTCGAGCAGACAAATTTTTCTAACATGCGAAGCAAGGGATTAGCAATATACTTCAAAATTATTCAGGTTGAGATTGATAGTATGTTACGCTATTAGGGCAGGTTTAGTATTTGTTTTTTATTTTTGGAGAAGTGGACTAGAACAGACTCTAGTCCATCAGAACAATGCAGTTATCAGAGCAACCAATTCAGAAAATCGCGCTCGACAAGAACCGGGAGGGTGGGTATACATCTCTGCCTATCCCTTTGGGAAAAACAAGCGTGACCTACGAATCAATTGCCATTTCACACAGGAATATTCTAATTTAATTTCTTCTACATACAATGGCCAAATAATAAAAGAAGGAAGCGCTTAAATGCATTCATAGTAGGCCACTAAACGTTTATTCCTAATGAACGCGTACCGCCACCTGCTACACGATGAGTACTTAATACTGCAGCGAACACGGATTCATTCAATAGAAACCGTTTCACTGGGTTACCTAAGTCCGATCCAATAGGTAATGTATTAGGTAATGTACTTATTGTACAATCATCATATGCTGAAAGAAGCTGATATCACGGTAATTATGTCGTCAAAGTTTGGAGAAGCTTGTGGATAAGTAATAACAGCCGCATGGGTCGATTGATCAGGTTAAGCTAGGCTTGCCACGGTTGGTCCATGGATGGGTGACCCTTTCAGCTACTAAGATCCCTCCGTGCTTCCGTTGGTCCCGGCTGTCATTCGCAGATCCTTGCCAGTCTTTACGGGTCGTCAGAAGCCCGGAAGTCTGATAACCAGTCTTACCAAGGGGTATCGTATTGCCCAGTAACTGGGGATCAGATAGACAGTTGCTCCATGTAAAATATACTAGTATTTTTCAGCTGGTCGGTATCCAGTTAGACTGGAAGCCGACCCTAACATAGTTAGGAAAATGCAAGGCAGATTTATTCAATTGATTGATGCCGTCTAAGTTTCACCATAGAGTAGGCGTAGAAACGCCTACTTAAATAATATCGTATTTCGGACCAACACTTGAAAGATCAAGGTAAAGTAAAGATAGCCTGTAGGCTGATTTTGAAGACAAATATGGAAGCAAATAAAGTTCTGATTCTGAAGAATACAAAAATGAAGAAAAAATATAGCGAGGGGACAAAGTCTCCTTTTTTAATTAGGTAATTAAATATATACGTTCATGTAGAGCTGTTGTTGTAATTTTATGTTCTGATCTCATAAATAATTAATCTGAAGAAATTCATAATATCAGAGAAAAGAATATACTTAGGACACACTCAATAGGTACCCCAAATCAGGGATCAGAGTCACTATCAAATAAATTAGTCTTAATGTACATATGCTGTTAGTTCAAATATGAAAGGGGCGACTTCTGAATTCAATCCACTTATGGGTAAGTTGGCAATTGGGCTGGAAGCGGCGTGTTTACCCTCGGAATGACCCCGTGTCAACGAGGCTTGAGAAGTTGCGACCATCCCCACACTTGGATCTACGAAACTATATCCGTACATTGGCCGTGTTTAATTTATATGAAGGCCGGATTGTTACGATGAAGTTAGCCACAGTTTTGCCACCAAATATTTGGTTATGATTAAATTAAACTGTGCGGTAGTAACGCTATATTAAGCTTTCAGTGAAGCATCTATCAAAGAAATTATAAGTACTCATAAATAATCGTTAAAAGTATAAAAGAAAAAAACCGGTCAAGTGCGTGTCGGACCACGCGCAGTGTAGGGTCCCGTAATTTTTATAACAGCCAAGTGCGGGTCGTATTCGCTGACTGATAGTTTCGTACCATGCTCTAACTAAAAGACAAACATGACTACCTACCTAATTTGACTTCCTATACAAATCCTCACCTGATCCGACAATTTTGCACGGAAAGTTTTGATTTTTTTTTTTTTGAGATTTGGATAAGACTTGCTATAGCCGGTGTAGCAACTGTTTATTTTTTATAAAACTTATTTAGGAATGGAACAATAGCGCGATACAACTGACGCTTAGCGCCATCTATCAACATTTCTATGGAGTTGTTCGAAATTTTCGAGTCTGATATAATTAGTCGACTATTACTCGTAAACTTGTAAAGCCCACTTAAGTGTGATAGTTTTCTTTTAAACTTCGTTATATATAGGAACTACTGCCGTGACATTTCAATTTCTAACTACAACCATTTAGTTGGTAGAGGGGGGGGGGGGGACACTTGACTCTAACGAAAATTGGTACTTTAAAGCTTGATAAGTCACGAACGGTTTACTTAATCAAAAAACGGTCTTCCCAAACCCCTAATATATATTTTGAAAGACCTATCCAACGATATCCCACAATATGGGAAGGACGAAAAAAAAAATTATCATCCCCACATTAGATGAAGGAGAGGTACTCTAAACAATTGTTTTTTTCAAAATTTTATTTTACCACTTTTTCGGCGTCATTAACATGTATACTCATGCCAAATTACAACTTTCTAGTACCAATAGTTTTTGAGCTAAACCGCGGACAGACAGACAGACGACATGGCGAAACTATAAGGGTTCCTTGTTGACTCCGGAACCCTAAAAAATCAAAAACATCAATCGTTCAATCATCAATCAGTCTCGGCGATCTAAAAATAACCATCTCAACCGGAACTCTCCCTGCACTTACCAACACGCATTAACACTCCATAAAACATGAAACCAAATTAACGCATAAAAAGATATGTAACACGTGTCAAGCACAGCACTATAAAATTATCGATATTGCCACATCCACTGAGCTCACTCGACAGTCTCAATTATTCATCCCCCGTCGATAATGGAACAATCCTGTCGAAGCTACGGAGTGGGCCTGTCAATGCTAGACGTAATGCCATATATATCACACATACTATTCATATTCACAAAATCCCGGTTTAATGGGCGATGGTTAATATACAGGAATAATTACCAAAGCTATTTTATTTTCATGGATATATTAATTTTTCGAAAACTCCACCACAATGTGCCTATTAAATTAATTCCATTGTGTCTCTTCGTGAAAAGAAATATCTGTCATATTTCCTCTGGATAGAGTATTTTGCTGAAAGTTTTGTGTATAAATTGTCAATCTGCGACAAAAACGGACCATAACGGTTTTAACAAGTTAAAAACTATGCACTGAGGACACGCTTCGTTTACGTTAAAGAGAAATGCCATTCTGTAGAATTTAATTGACACTCAACCCAAACAGAAATGCTGAAAACTACACAAATCTATTTATAAATAACTAGCTTTTGCCTGCGGCTTCGCCCGCGTGAGGGCTGGAAATTATCCCATAGGAAAGCACAACTGGGATAAAAAAGTATGTTATATTTCCTAACTCAGAACATGTTCTACCGTTGTGCTAAATTTCATCAAAATCCATTCAGCCGTTAAGGCGTCAAAAGGTACAGACAGGTCAGACAAAAAAGGAGTGAAATTTCGAAGTTTATTAGTATAATTTAACTTAAAATCTTAATAAAAAATAAATATTGTACGAGTTATTAGGGTGGATTTTTCAATCGACAGATAATTTTTATTCGTGGAATTTAACATGTGGCAGTTTTTTTATCCATAAAAAAACTGCCACATGTTAAATTCCACAGATTCCACAGAACTGTCAAAAATTCAAAATTACTCCACCGATAAAACTATCTGGCGTTGAAAACAACAGCCCTTTTTTTTTGAGTTTGGGAAATCATCGAATGACCCCTCCCGCTCTGGGTGGAGCAGGAGGCCCCTTAAAGAAACAAAAAATAAAATAATTATTGAGTTACTTTCGCATTTAAAATATTATTATCTTTAAGTTTTCTATTGTCATGAGAAATAAAGTTTTGGCACAGAATGGGCACGAAGTAAGTGATTATTATTAGAGAGGGGAAGCAGAGTGCTCTATTTATCATCGCGCCACAATTAGGGCTCTATAGCTAATGATGGCACTATCCATTAGTTAGTCAGCTTATTTCTATAAGCTATTTAATTTATACGAACAAAATTAGTGAATTCGTGATTCGTTGAGTAATTCATTGTTATATTACAGCGAAAACACGAATTTTCCTCTATTATAAAGGTGTTGAACAAACCATGATACAGGGTTATTTTAAATTGGCTAGGTAAACTCCGCTGACGCGACGCGACATCTAAACACGATAAAGTATAAACATTTGATGTTTTCGGGTGGTTAATGACCGCTGTTAGTCTTATTACTTGAAATATGACTTGAAGAAATCTATTGTATTATGTTTTAAGGTGTACACAATTAGATATCAATAACTATCTACGTCTGTGAAGTATACACAAAAAAAAAACAGTTTTTTAAACAGATACTTATTTCAAGTGACTCCAGTAATTGCGGTCGATAACCCCACAAAAAAAATTATCAAATTTATTTATTTATTGTTTCATCATGTTGAGATGTCGATACCCATGGCGTGTGCGGAGTTTAGCTAGCCAATCTAAAATGACCTTGTATAATTATCATACCTATCCAAAGTCTAGGATATAATGGCTTAAAAATGGTAGGAACTTTTTTGATAGACTCATCATCTGATTATTTTTCTTACATAAAATATTTTTACATAAATATAACATCACCAGTTATGTTCAAGTCCCATGTAATAAATAGGAGGTGAGCCTACTGCCATCAACCTAGCACAATTCCAGACTCCGGGCTGCTACTCAGAAATTTCAGATGAAAGTTCCCAATAACACTTTGCCCAACCTGGGAATCGAACCCAGAATTTCATGCTCAGCAGTAGCGCTTGCGACCACTAGACCAACGAGGCAGTAATAATATATTTCTTTACTAGCTGCGGCCCGCGGTTTCACCTGCATAAGTCTCGATCCCGTAGGAATATCGGGATAAAAAGTATCCTATATGTTAATCCTGGTTATAAACCATCTGTGTGCCAAATTTCATCTAAATCCGTTTTGTAGTATTTGCGTGAAAGAGTAACAAACATCCATCCATCCATTCATCCGTCCATACAAACTTTCACGTTTATAATATTATGATATTAGGATTAAATTCTGTACGAGGTTCTCATATTACTTTCTTGTAGGTTAACGAATCTTAGGTTCGTAACATTTCACTTGATTATAATTAATATACCTTAGTAAAACGTAACTTGAAAGGACTATAGAAAAGAAAGAAAATATTTTATTGTCCAGGTAATACAGTAAGCAGGTTCACAGGTTAACAGCAAGTTAAGACGACATGAGTAGCTTAAAATATTACCTACAGCTAGGTTACAATATGGTATTTGCTAGTGAGCCCCAAACTAGACAGTCTGTATCTTGGGGCTCGGAGTACGAATTCCAGAGTGGAGACTAGAGAGGTGATTTCAGGTATGGTATGGTGCGTGTGAATGTGTGATGTTTGTGTGTGTATGTGTGTGTGTGTGATATGCGTATGGTGTGTACATATTTAAAAAGAACCCACAACTTTGAAATGGCTACGCTCCCATTCTCTCTAATACTCTGTAATAATAAGTAAATGTCTCCTGTTATTATGTCAAATGTAATAAATTATTCATTATTAAATCGTTTGAATTGAAGTAGGTACCTATTGACATTGACATAATGTCAGAGTTAAAATAAATTAATTATTTAAATGAAAATGTCGAATAATGTGTTTGCGAACACATCATCATTTAACAGTAATAGTGTTCTTATTAATGAGCCCTAACATAGTAATTAATCATTTTAATTATTTAGGTTACGTCGTTTAGTAGTGGGCGTATATTGTTATGTCATGAGTAATAACATACTGCGACATTGGTTTTATGATAACAAATCACAATGACATGAATAGAAGAAGGAAGTACCTAGGCTGATGTCTATAAACGTTAGTTAGGATATGCTTTGACTTAGACAATGCTCCCGTTTCTATCTGGCACTTGCAGTTTGCCAGGTGTGGGACGGTGACAGGAATAAAGCTTAGCTAAAATACACGTGTTATGTAACGTTTATAGATCTCAGCCTTAGATTACCGAACATCTGTATCGGCTCATGGTCATCAGAGAACAGTGTTGTTGTACATAGTGTGGGATTATTGCCATTAGCAAGCTTGTTAAACAGTTAGTTGAAGGCCAATCACAGTATGGAGAATCTTACTGCCTATTATCTCTTGTGGTAAATTTTATGGCATCTTCATCATCATCATCTGTCCAGCCTTTTCCCAACTACATAATAAAATTATGTTGGCATAGGTCGACTTTCAGTATAACCGAGTGCAGCTGAATACAAGTATTTTATATGGAGCGACTGCCTATCTGACCTCCAATATGATACCCCTTGGTAAGACTGGTTTTCAGACTTCCGGGCTTCGACTACCCGCAACGACAGTCACAGATCCACGAATGACAGCCGGGACCATGGGCTTAACGTCATTTCCGACACACGGGGGGTCTCGGTATGTAAAGATGGTCACCCATCTACAGACCAATCACGGCAAGAAAAAAATTAAGTATAAAAATAAAACATATCTATATCTATCTATACTTATAATAAATCTGTAGAAGTGAAAATTCTGTACATTGAAAATATCCAAAAAATAAATGGCAGGGGGTGTTACTTGACCGACACCGAACCCAAAAATGTGATTAAAAAAATTTTTGTCTGTCTGTCTGTCTGTCTGTCTGTCTGTCTGTCTGTTTGTTCAGGCATCACGCAAAAACTACCGGTTCGATTACGATGAAACTTGGTATAATTATTCTTTAATATCCTGGGCACCACACTGGGTAGTTTTTATCCCGGAAAAGTATATACAATAAAAAACAAACTTAATTTTGCGGTTCGATCCCTATACCCGATTACCACTGTCTGTACTGTACCAACCGCAAATACTAAGTTTGTCGTAGGTTGGGTCACCCACTCACCCGCAGTGGAGTTCATTTTTATTCCTTTTAGTTTTTAGAGTTATTTAGGTTTATTTTTATATAAGTCGTAAGTATACATTTTAATTTTAAAGTATAGGTTGTATATTTGATAGTGTACGTTGGACCGTAGGTTATTTTATAATACTGTTAGGTAGGTTTAGTCATTCGTATAGATATTAGTTTTTAGGGATTTTGCTTATTTATTGTGTTTAGATTAGTTATCATCAGAAATATGTTTATTTAGGTAGGTAGGTATTTAATTTTCTGTTATTGAGTTTTTTTTTTATTAGTTAGGTACTTAGGTAAAGATATCATATAGGTACCCTCTTAATCACCACTAATGAGACACAATTGGTTTTCTATTGTAATTAGCCACAAAGGGCCCGCGACATAGATGGCATTCTGGGGAAGCACATACATTTTATCCTGTTAGCACGTTCCCGTGGGTAAATTTCCGACATCCACGCGGGCGAAGCCGCGGGCAGAAGCTAGTCATACATAAAGTTTCATATTCCCAACATAAAATAATTTAATCCAGCCTTTCTATTTATAATGTCACAGCAGTATAACTAGTTTTCATTTTCCGCCCAACTATTGTTTATCTGTGTACTCGTAGGACGCAATTATTCCACCTAGTACCGATTTAACTGACACGTGTAACAATTATAACTTACGTATGTAAAATGTATTAAAAACTTTTATTCACCGAGTGACGTTAGTTTTCACTCGACAAAATTACTAGAATTTAATAACAATAAACTGCCGATATACTTAAGCTAGAATCAGTCGGTAATTTGTTAAAGTTCTTGTGTCGGGACAAAAATGGGGTCGCAACTTCGAAGGATAAATGTTAGAACCTTTTTTATATAATTTACGACTTGTCTAGAAGCTTTATCAAAGTCTTTTTGGTCTTGTCTAGGAGGAATACATGGCTCGTGAGTGAAGTCCCGGGTTAATGTACCGCGTCGACTGAAACATTTTATTTCTTTAAACTGCAGGAGCTTAAATCTAAGAACGTAATATGTTGGTACTTTAAAAGGCATGACGATGGCGCGTTCCTACTTAAATATCTATTCTTGGTCTAATGACTGTAATAAGTCCGCAGTTTGACAAATTAACATAAAATTATACCTGTGTCCGCAAAGACACGGAATTAATGACAAAACAATGCCTTTTATAAATAAAAACCCGCTTGTACAAACAGTGAACACAGTCAATGGTTATTTATAAAATGTATGGCATACATTAATTTTGTACATATCGAATGAAAATTACTTTACGCTTACTTTGTATAAATTATTTAATCACCGCTGTTCTCAAAACGGTGAAGGAAAACATCGTGAGGAAACCGGCATGTCTTAGAACCAAACATTTGAAGACATGTGACGTGGATTACGGCCCACTCCCTCTGACAGAAAGGAGGCCTGTGTCCCAGGAGTGGGAACATTATAGGCTGACCATGCTACAAACAAAATGTAATTCTTAAGAACATGTTTATACTCAGTTATATTTCCTTTCCTTCGTCCTTGAGATTGAAGTTGCAATCAGAATATTACAACAAAATAATTCTAATTACAGGTCGGGAATTACCCACCGGGCAAAATGTAGTGTCTGTAGCACCTATAGAAGTTCCCGATGGTAAGTGTTTTATTTGTAAATATGAAATAGAGAATATTCTCGAGAAAACATAATTTTCTAGGAACTTTAAAAAGCTTTTATTTTGTCGAGTGAAAACGGAAGCGTTTTGTCCAATAGTAAAGACCTTTTAGGAAAATAAATACCTACGGTTTTACAATTTTCCAGTATATAGATAAAAATAATTGAACCATTTTTTTTTGCTTTAGGAGAATTTATTTAGCACTTCATTTAAACTTCAAAAGCTCACCTACCTTTCTCGCTTTAACATTTAAAATTAATACTCTAGTATAATAATTCCCTATAGGTAGGTTACATAAAATATAAAATAAAATCTAAGCATTCTGCTAAGTACTTTAAACAAAATCTGAACCTAGATCTAGGATGTGGATAATGACAGAATCATGCCATCATTAGTGATCGTTTAAAAGTAAATGCACGAACTACTTCGCTCCTTCTTTTTTCTTTCAAGACTGAATAGAACGGAGAGTGGTTCATAATATTCTGTACATCAGCATCGCTCTAAGGTAAGGCCGCGGCCACACCAGCCGAGCGGTGGCAATGCCAACGCTATGACGCACAATGTGACTAAACAAACCCCTTTTAACAATGCCTTTATTTATTCCAAGTAAAAAACTATTATGACTGTAGCTCTGTAGCTGAATTGCGAAAACAAAATGGTTTTCTTCTTCTCAGGATCGGTTGTTTTCTGATGAGTCAAACGGCATTATTAAGTTACTTCGTCGCAGATAGATTTACAATTTAAATGTCTTTGGTATTATTATTAGCAGCGTTGCTCTCGCTTTACTCGGCGCATCAGTGTAGAACCAGCTTAAAAACCGTGTTTCCACCATCACAACTTTACTAAATTAAGGCTCGTTATCTTAATCCATTCGCGGAGAAAATTAGTGGACGGAAAATTTTAAAATATTTTTCATCCATTTTTTAAATACGAAAATACTTTAATGGGTAATATGAGAACCATTAAGTACCTACTCCTTCCTATATTAAAGCTGGTTCGTTGATAGGGGTGAGCGGTACGCCAAGCAATATGCTACTAAAACGCGCAAATAAAATCAAATGTTTGTTCAGTGGGTTGGAAGCCCCTGACCCCAACTGCAAGTTGTACGATAACCTTCCACCTTTACGATGTCTCCTAACACGCGCACAGCTGATAAACTCAAGGATTTTTTCTAGAACACTATACGAGTATATAAATGTAAATAATAGGGGTTAAAGTAGGAAATTGCCGTTTTATTGTAATAGGTACTTCGAATTGACATAGAACATTCATGGTTTGAGATTTTTGAGTGAAAATTTTTTCACATGGTACCTATGAAGTTCTTCTTTTAAAAAATGTGCAACATTCGACTATCGACTTTCAGTTGTTTTTTTTTATTCAGCTTAGACAAGACAGATGGACACTTCGAAAATTCGAGTTATTTTTAAATACGAGTTCCGACGCGGAACTAACGCGGCAGAAACAGCTCGCAATTTATCAATGTTGCGTTTGGAGAGGGGACTGCTAATGAACGCACCGTGCGATTTTGGTTTAAACGCTTTCGTGATGGAAACTTTGATTTGAAGAACGAACCCCGTGGAAGACCCACAGGTGACCCACAAGCCCACACAGGTGAATAACAATGAATTTAAAGAGATGGTGGAAGCCGATCCGAGCCAAACTACCCAGGAATTAGCGGCATGGTTTAACGTTACCTTACCAACAATATTGACTCATTTGCGTCAAATCAATAAAATAAAAAAAAAATATGAAAAATGGGTGCCTCATGATTTGACTGATCTGCAGAAAGAATCGCGTGTTTGGTGGTCTCAGCATGGTGTTATTCTCTATAGCTTTCTCCGATCTGGTCAAACAATAACAGCAGATGTCTACTGTGCCGAACTCCGAACAATGATAGCAAAACTAGCAGTGAAACAGGCCCGACTCATGAATCGATCTTCACCATTATTGCTCCATGATAACGCGAGACCTCATACAGCACGAGAAACCGTTTTAACTCAACAGGAACTGCAATTAGAGACCATTCGTCACCCTCCGTATTCGCCAGACCTTGCTCCAACGGACTACCATTTTTTTCACGATTTGGATTCGTGAAAAATTTAAATCGTCAATTTTCTACGTGATAAAAAGTTTTCTTCTCAGGAGGCAGTACAAAATGTTTTCACACAGTTTGTCGAATCTAGATCACGAGAGTTCTATCGCAAAGGCATAAATGACCTTCCTATTAGATGGCAGCAATGTATAGATAATAATGGTAATTATTTGGATTAAATACCTAAATATGTTAAATTAAAAAGAAACGAATTTAAATTTTTCATAACAATAAAAACTATCGTTAAACAATGCGTTATTATTGATGTGATAGACAAAAATAATAAATAAGTTTCCATTCATTCACATTTGGGTTAGTTAATTTCTTCGTCAACTATATTAGGGGTATATCCATACCTACCTATCTAACTACACAAGATTAATATTAAAGTTTATAAATGTAAGCGATAATACCTTGAGCTGGTCTCCAGGCGTGAACAACATTGGGGATTAGGAATGTAAGCCTGTTTGCTCATGTTCGAGTGATCGGTGCCTAACGTGCCATGAGGAAACCTATATCGGAAAGCCAGGTTTATATAACTAGATTTGGCGTTTGACGTTACGTTTCATATAACGGTTAACACGATGCTATTAGAATGTGGCCTGTATTGATATTCTGAAACTAGATCCGTCTATCTGCCTTCTGTACACACTTCCGTGCCTGATTGATTGACTGACTGACAGACTACGCAGGGACTAAACCACTGAGGAGATAAACATGTTCAAGATAAGATCTTCCTTAGAGAGCGAATGTTGTAGAGGTTTAGTAAGAAAGGATTATCAGAAGTCCACCCGTGACGGGTGAAATAGGGGCTTGATCTTTGTATGATTTCAAGTCGCAGGTAAAAAATAAAACTAGTTGTGTTGTAATATGCGAAGTCTCTTAGATTTTCCTCAAATAATAATATAATTTAAAACTCAATTAGGTACTCCATCTTTCTTGGTCTATAAAATCTATACAAATAAACAAAATTGATGTGTCCGTTTGTAATGTCAAAACAACAGCTTTTTACTAAATGCAAATACAGTACCAACATTTTTCTATGTTTTTCTTTCCGTCTGTTTGTTCCGGAAAATCTCCAAAACTGCTGGATCGATTCTGACGGGAATCTGACTGGCAGATAGCTTATGTTGTAAGGAGTAACTTAGGCTAGTTTAATTTTAGAAAAATAATTAGATTGAAAGAATTATACACTTTGTGTTCCGACATGCACGCGAACGAAGTCACAGCACTAGTAAAAAATAAGACAAATACTTCCTTACAGGATTACAAAAACATTTCATTTGTGGTATTGAATAAATATCGTAATTGGCTATGGTAAACGGAATTAAAGTGGTCCGTTATCCGCATTACCATCAGATTTCATACGACCAATGGAATCGAAATAACTCGTGCAAAAAGCAAACTATTTAACAAAAAATAAAAGCATAAACTCGACAGTCTGTGACCCAGTAAACGTGTTAAAAATAAAAATGAAGCCGCCTTATTTGCTTTAAGAGACTTGAAATTCTTTAAATACGTGACATATCCTAGCAAATAACATACTTTATCTAAATCTAACGGTCCCTTTTGCGACCGCTAACTTTTTAGAGGTCGCTTTAGATTGATGTTTTTTAGCATTGTGCTTCTTATACATTATTTTGTCGGTGAGAGAGCGATACAGCGACAAACCGCTATTTGTTGTTGGTGGCCCGGGCATAAATCACGCAACCCTACAGCTAGGGTTGCCATGTATTCGACCTATATGTAGTCCGGTATTTATGCTACTTATCTTGGCAAGCGGAGGAAGACAATGATATATGCTGTTGTTGAAACCGGTTGCGACAAATGAGCTTAATTACTTATTCAGTGCTTTTTTCTTTACCGAGTATAATGAAAGTCGGTTACTTTTTCCGACTCCACAAATGAATTATTAGGAATCATAGATATAAGAAAGTTTTATATTTCTATGGCATGCAATCGATGACAAAACACAGTCTGCTTTGAATTTGAAGCTACGTATAAGCTCTTTGAATATTATTGTAGCCTATAGTGTGAAATTAAATGTAACTTATTTTTTCATCGCTTATTTATTCTGAATAATTCGCTAAATAAATCCCCTTTATCGAAACGAAACCTAACATTTATACATGAGATAGATAGTATAATATTGCCCTATCTTTCCGTAAATATATCATATAGCTATAGAGACCCAGACCAAACAATTCCGATGACAAAATAACATAAAACTGTCCTATAATTTCATCAAACAGAGTTGGCTACCAGCCGGCGCGACGCGTTCGAACGGCGGCAGACGCGTCGGCACCACTCGTCATATTTGTGACTCTTTTTATTTCTCCTAAAACTTTTATAACAAGTAAACATGTTTACAAGTCATTACCAAACTATTTATTGGACCATTCTTTTCAGAATCGATGTATCCGAGATTCGCAGAGCCCATACCGAACGTCACGGTTACCGTTGGTCGGGACGCACTGCTTGCGTGCGTCGTGGATAATCTAAGAGGATTTAAGGTAAATAAATAATAACCCTTGATTCACTATTGACATGATGGTAAGAGTCGGAAATGTTTTCTTGATCGATCCATGGAAGGTTCAACAGTCGGACATCTTACATCTATACTTAAACCAAAATCGGGTATGTTAACAACCCAACGTTAAGTAATTTATAACTCAAGAACGGCTGGTCCGATTTTTATAATCTTTGATTTGTTGGATTTGTCTCTGCCCTGAATAGCAGAATAACTATTAAATCATGGGAATTTGTTTTCCCATAGATTCGTTCTTATTGGTTTTGAGGTGATATGAAGTTTGCTGGGTCACCTAGTAATTAATGTTTTCAAATTAGATATTTAATTTAAATTGATGCCTGTGCGAGAACTACAATACACGCAGTCATGGAATAGAAAATAAAAATTGCCTCATGAATATCTTACTTTTTAATTTACTTGGAAATAACATCAGACTCAATAACCCTTTAATGTTTGTAGGTAGCATGGGTGCGCATGGACACACAGACAATCCTGAGCATCCACCACAACATAATAACTCAAAACGCGCGCATCAGTCTGTCGTACAACGACCACCGCTCGTGGTACCTGCACATCAAGAACGTGCAGGAGGTGGACCGCGGCTGGTACATGTGCCAGGTCAACACCGACCCCATGCGCTCCAGGAAGGGATACCTTCAGGTTGTGGGTAAGTATACTACGTCCATAATGGTGTCCTACAACGACCACCGCTCGTGGTTTTATTGTACCTACTTATAAAGATTTGAGTATTTGGTATCTAACCTACATATTTTGGTTAGATACCACATACTCAAATCTTATAGAAAATACCGATAATTTGAAAATACATCGTATCCAACTTACTTACGGCTTTTTGTAATAATATATGATTTACCAAGATGTTAGCCGACTTTTTTCACTAATTGACATATTGACGAGAGCACAGAATAAATCTGAGACGTACTCGTATCAATGTCAGCTTTTGTTTGATCTAATAAACTAAAAAAGACAGCAAGGGATTCCACCTTTTGACCCACAAGTTTCAAAAAAGTTTACCTACCATATAATTATTTTTGCAGTGTTTGTAACTGTTACTTTTAGAAAGTTGAAGGTTTTCCATCCGCTTCCATGAAGAAACATAACATTCTTTAGAGTGGGTGCGAGTGGGTATGTGGGTGCGGGTTAATTGAAGGATCGGTTAGCTGAAGATAACCTCCCCCTGGATCTTACTTCCTACTAATATTATAAACGCGAAAGCTTGTAAGGATGGATGGATGAATGGACGGGTGAATGTATGGATGTTTGTTACTCTTTCACGAAAAAATTTGGATGAATTTTGGCACACAGTTAGTTTATAACCTGGATTAACACATATGATACTTTTTATCCGGGCAGTACGTTCCCGTGGGTTAATTTCCGACCTCCACGCGGGCGAAACCGCAGGTAAAAGCTATTATTTCTATAAAGAACTTGATAGTTTGTCCTGGTTTTTTCCAAATACTGTGTGAAATATGGGCGTTTTCATCCTATAATTATAATTTCACGTACTTAGTTCACAATTCATTTGTTTACTCAGTGCCACCATCAATCATCGATAACATGACATCAACGGATATGGTGGTTCGGGAGGGCTCTGACGTCACCCTGGTGTGTCGAGCCTCTGGTTACCCTGAACCTTATGTCATGTGGAGGCGAGAAGACGGACAAGACTTTAACTATAATGGAGAATCAGGTAAGCAAGATAACTTTAAAACGTTTAATTAAATGGGGATGCAATAAGGAGGGCCACAAAATTAAAACATTAGATTCAATTTTAGGTTTTTTTGCAAATTGCTGTTCTGTGTTTGCTCGTATGATGATCAAAAGGTGATTCATTGCAGTAATTTAAACGAATAAACAAAGGAACAGAGGGGCAATTCTCGTAATGTTAAGAACGTTGTCAGTCTGCTGATCTCAGTCTCAATCTGTAACGTTCTGTTTGACGACGCGGTTGGCGCAGTGGCTGAGCGATTGACTGCTGCGCTGCGTGTCGCGAGTTCGATTCCCGCACGGAACAAATATTTGTATTGCCTAAAGGTAGTTGTTCTGGGTCTGGCCGTTTGTGTATGTGAGTTTAAATGTTTGTAAGCGCACCCACGATACAGGAGTAATTCCTAGTGTGGGGCAAAGTTAAAAAAAAAAAATTGACATGTCTTTGACTTATATTTTCAAACGAAACCTATAAATAGTCAATTAATTAATTATCAATACTTACTTATTTACATTTATGGAAAAATATGACTATTTCAAGAACACATTTATGTAATTTGTATTAAGTAACTCCAATTTACAATAAGCGTATAATTAAACTTTAGGGGCTACCTTAGCGCATCCCCTTCAACATTAACTTATTAATTATTAACCGATCGTGTTCGCCACGTTACAAGTATTGTTGCCTTTCTTGGGAATTGTAACTATAATGGTAGTATAGGTACGGTCATCAACAAAACTCGGTTAACGCTTCAGTTGTTTAAATCTTAATTATTGAGCAAAATATGATTAAAAAAACATGCAGTAATAGAATATTTAAGAATAATTAACTCTTTGCTATTACATACATAAAATAGTGAAAACCAATGTATCGCATTATTTTGTATCAATTTAGATGATTTGTAAAAGTAACAGGGTTAATTGACTTTTGTTGCTGACTGTACAAAGAGAAAATGTTCATGAAAAATCGTTAATACCTACTATGCATTATCTTTTTAGTTTTCTTTTGTAACCTTTTTTGTTAATAGCCCTTGTAGTAATGTAGAAAACCAATTCATACACTAGATAATTCGTTTTGCGATTATTCCGTAGAATAATATCGATTGTTGTACAAGACATGATAATAATAATTGTCTAAATCAGCCGACGACGTCAGATAATTTTATCCGAGGAATATTTTATGAATTTTTGACAGTTCTTCCATAAAAGATCTGTCAGACGTCAATTTTATTCCACGAATATAAATTATCTGTCGATGGATCAGCCCTAAAAGATTGAAATACATACTAAACTAACTTCAATTTCCAGATATCAAATACACCGTTTTCATAACAGTAGGACTCATTTCAAACTTCTAATTCGATGTCCCTGTACAGCTAGGTTAGCCTTTCAGCTTTGTGGGTCTATCTCCGTTGCCCAACGCTACACACGGAATTTCACTTTAACTTGAATTGAATTAAATGTACCTAGCAGCAAATAGTAATGGAACGCTTGAGGTTTTGTGTTTCCAACAAGAATGGTAATAACAAAGCTATGAGAAAATACAGACGCCTCAAATTAAGAGTAAATTACCTTCAATTACCCTAAACTTCCACAACATATGGAACGAAACTTTTCAAACTGACATTCGAAACACATAATAACGGTGAAACATTTTAATTGTGGCTAGAATCCCTTGTTAATTTCCCTGTAGGCTATTGTTAAATAAAAATCAGTTTCCGTCTTAATTAAAATGTTTTTTCATAGAAAACAATCTCGCGTTTTCTTTAACCATCAGAAAAACGCTGTAGAGCCCTTTCTCACAGCTGCGGCAGAAAACACTTACAGAGAAGTGGACAGTACTTAGAAAGCAAATTGGAAATGAATTTCAAAACTGATAGTTCTGAGCCTGTATATTATGTTCCGATTACATATTAATGTCACGAACACGACATAAATTTCGCCTAGTAGTCTTAGGATTTGAGCCCATTGAATCGTGTGACATTTATACCGTTAAACGTTCATTTATATCGTTAAATGTTCATTTTTGTTCGCAGTTAGCGTGGTGGATGGGGAGACGTTGACAATAACAAAGGTGTCTCGGCTACACATGGGTGCTTACCTGTGTATAGCATCTAATGGAGTGCCGCCATCGATTAGCAAACGGATCATGCTCATGGTTCAATGTGAGTATTACTTGCTCCCGTATGTTGAACCGACATCACTTATAATTATAGCTGACGTACGTATAAGGTGCAGGTACGGTTGGGAATTTAGTGAGGTGAATTGGTAAGTTTATACGTATTATGATAATATCGGTAATATATATAATAACTTGGAATATGGTAGAACATAATTGAGAACACAATGACATGCCTTAGAAAAGTTTCAGATAATTTCCGGTGTAATTAACAATCGTTGACCCACTTACTAGTTATTTTACATGCATACATACATAATCAGCCTATGATGTTCCCACTGCTGGGACACAGGCCTCCTCTCAGTGAGAGGGAGTGGGCCGTTATCTACCACGCGGGCCCAGTGCGGGTGCTTTATAGGTATGGAGGTTACTTAATGAAAAATTATAACAAAGAGGTACAATTAAGTTCTAAAGAAAAATAAAGAAAAAATGAGAAAAATAAAGGTAGTAGTTTTTTTTTCAAAATTAATCCTGATAATAGGAATCCTGTTGTTGGATCTAGTGCTAGTCTACACATGTAGACTCACTAACGATACAAATTGACGTGCGAACGAGTCTAGCCAGCAGACAGAATGGTTTGTCACCCGTGTTTTATTAGAGCTGTAATAGCTTGGGTGTCCGTAATAGTGATCATCGCTTGCCTACCTACCAGTTTGAATCGCTTCGCTTGTTTGACACGGTATGATTAGAGGCTCAGAATAGATCGGATTTACACATGTTTGGTACACACTGATTAAGTAATTAAACGTAGGTATTTGATTATTAAAAGTCAATTTAATTTCATTGAAAAATTCTACTTATGTACTCGTATCTCATATCGTATACTCCTTTCTTTGGTATTGTTCGTCGAATCGTTGAGCTCCTTAAGTTTTGAGTTGAGCTGCACAATATCTGACAAATGCGTGCACTGACTGGACAGGTCCTCTCAATCTGTGTGGTTCTTTCCTCAAAAGACCATCTCAGACATCGACCTACATGGTCTTCGTATGATCTGACCAAAGATTATGTCTGGACTTTAAAAGAGACTGTGACCTCTGAGTTTGTTTCGGCCTTTCTTCTCAGACTAGTCAGATAGGAAACGCCGACCTCATCTAGTTTTAAAATATGATTGACGTGTAAAAGTGTTTGTACAAACCTACTTACAAAATAAAATCATTTATCATTTATTTATCATGTATGTAGGTACTAATTTGCTCTTCGCGTACCCTAGCCTTTTCCCAACTATGTTGGGATCGGCTCCCAGTCTAATCGGATGCAGCTGGATACCAGTATTTTACATGAAGTGACTGCCTATCTTACCTCCGTTACTGGGCAGCACGATATACCTTGGCAAGCATGGTTGTCAAACTTTCGGGCTTCTGACTACCCGTAACGACTGTCAAAGATCTACAATTGACAGCCGCGACCAACTACTTAACGTGCTTTCCGCAGCATTGAATGCTCTCGGTATGTTATGAATGGTCACCCCATCCACGGACCAACGTCAGCAAGCGTTGCTTAACCTTGAAGATCGTGCGACTGTTATTATTTAGCCACGAGCCCCTATTCCATCAATCATTTAGTTTTAATATGCTTTTACGTTGCTTCTAAGTTGTCTATTTTGTATTAAGAACTTTATCTCGGTGAGAATAAATAATAAAATGATTAAGCGCCGATTTTTCCATCGCCAGATAACTTTTATTCGAGGAATAAAGTTGACGTTTGACAGTTTTTGTATGAAATAATTGTCAAAATTTCAAAATTATTCTGCGAATAAAGTTATCAGATGATTGAAAAATCAGCCCTTAGTATTCATTTTATTTCAGAAAAATCATAATTGTTACTAATCATTAAACTTAATAGCTATTTTGCAAACATTAAGGTTGGACACATAATGAACGAAAGGCAATCAAAAAAAGTTAGATAAACTTAAGAAATTTTCAGAAATTAAGAAATGGACTCTAAAGTCAGAACCTGTTTTGTAATAAGACGGAAAAAGTTGCGTTATAAATGGGGTCACAATAAAACACGTGAAAACTTGTAAGGGGTAAATCTGGGGGCAGAAACATTGACGACAACTATTGACGCGTGGCCGACCCATTATTTACAAACTCTTCAAGTTTTCCCTCTTTTTCGGTATTTTCCGAGGTGGTTGTGAAATCTAAACTTTGAATCCTTATCCGATAAGTCTAGGTAGGTAAATAAGACGGGATTTTATAAATAAATGTATTTTTTTAAATATCTAATGACGGAGATGGCGGGCGGGATGAGCTGAACTCCTTTAATAAAGATTGGTCCTTGGCAGCTCTGGACAGAGAGAGGTTCTTTACCTATATACCGGTTGACGTCATCACGTCAACGCCAGCTATCGGTGAAAACCAGCGCTGGGGATCTATCTCGCATAGGTTCTTAGCATTATGCTGAGCGATGGCCGTTTTGCGTGATGTGACGCATGTTTTCCTTCAACTTTTTATTTATTTTGTGTGTGTGTTTTCACGCGTCATGTTTACCGCAAATAAACGTATTTTATTTCTTTCTTTAGAAACAGATTTTCAAGAATCGCACTCCAACGAATACTGTTCAAGCTGCAGGTTTTGCGGGATTTAATGTACTTCAGCTCGACATGTCGTAATATGATTATGTTATTTCTTTGAAAATTGTTAACTTGACATTATACAGGAAGAAAAAATATCAATCACATAACAATTATTTATATACCGAGCAAAAATTATTGCTGGGAAATGACTTTTAGTTTTGGCATGAAAAACTGTTTAGTGAAACGCACGCAAACCACTATGCATAATAATATGGGTGCTCGCAACGTTACGGGTATTTAAAGATAAATTATAACACTTAAAACATGGTTTCGTAAAATAAAAAGTGTGCGTTTGGGGGACCCGTATCAAGAACGAAGTTCTATACACGATACTCGCAAGCAAAATATGTCTCCATGTCGCATGAAGGGAGCATAACGAGCTGAGATGGTGCCATCTTGGATTTCGATTTTTTCCCCAGTTTTGCTATCAACGACCTCGATAAGCATAAAAATGACATACGTCCAAAATAAATAAAAAGTAAAAAATAGAAAGAGACAGAAAGTGAGGTAAAGTCGCATGGGCCATAACGCTTTTTCCTTACTTACGTGACGATTTCTACCAGTCAACTCCAACCGAAAGGCCCGTTTAGGAACTTCGTTCCAAAAACTGGGAACGAAACTGACTCCGTAAACAGAAAGGTTGCCAGGTACGAAAAAAAAAACGACGACGAGAGGTACAAGTGACTCTCGGCTTCGTTAAGCGTCTTTTACCACCCGTTATGTGATTTTTAAAAACACACCGTACATTATTACATATAGTACATATTTTGCGATGAGCGTGCACACTTCACAACATCTACAGCACCTTCGCTGCTACCCACGCCTTTTTTGCCCAATCAATCTTGGTCTTCAATCTTCTAACACACTATAATTCCAACAGTTCCGCCAATGCTGTCCATCCCCAACCAGCTGGAAGGCGCATACATCGGACAGGACGTGACGCTGGAGTGCCACACAGAGGCGTACCCCTCCTCCATCAACTATTGGACCACGGACCGCGGGGACATGATTATTTCCGGTGAGACTTGTTCAATATGCGTGCTCGCTCAGATAGCCTCTGTTTGGGGAACAAACCTTATATCTATGGTACACGCAGGGGTTGAAACGAGAAACATTTTTTAGGCTCATCTTGTGAATCTTGTAACTGTAGTCCCAGTTTAAGCCATCGAGTCTGTTATTGTATTTTGAACTTTGTTCCGAGCAAATTAAAGTTCTTACTACAAGACAGACAGCTTAGACAAACTTTTGTAATTCGAACATTAGCATTCTCGAAATAAAGTTCCAAATAAAAAAATGGCTCGATGGTTTCAACCTGGATCTAAATGTACCTAAACTTTGTTTTGTAAGAAAGTCGCTAATGTTTTGAGTCGATGTGTCACTGTAATATACAGGGTGGCAGGGACATCGACGCGCAAACTGTAACCATGAATTCAGCACATGAGTTTAGACCCTATAGCGTAGAAATTTTTCATCGGTAATCATCAAAAAAAAAATCTTCTGTTTCGTAGAAAAGTGCAATACCTACGCGGTCAAAATGAACAGCAATATTTTTTTTGATAACCGACGAAAAATTTCGATGCTATGGGGTCTAAACTCATGTGCTGAATCCATGGTTACAGTTTGCGCGTCGATGTTCCTACCACCCTGTATTGATTTGATAGAATGTTAAACTACGTACACGCAACGTAATTGACCAACAAATGGTAAGTACTACTTCATAGATTAAATATGTATGTAAATCAAGGAAGGACAATTGTATTCAGTAGTAATCCGTAATTTAATACATGTAGGGTTGATTTCATGGCAGCTTAAATTTTTATGTTAAAAGAATATCCAAAAGCTTTTCTATCAAGGCGTCGCCATATAAATAATGCAGGAACTAAATCACGGAAAGTGGTTCAAAACCTAATAAAGCTTCATATATTATAAACGAGTGCTCCGTATATTTACTAGGTTCAGTTTCAATGAACTTTCAATAGCCTTGTTTGAGCTCCACCAATGAACCACAGCCGCAAACTAAGTATCTATAAACGCCATATTATCGAACTCGGAACACAACACAAATACGTACATTTATCATATTGGCATAAATAACATGCGTTGCCGTCAAGTAAGCCATCGTTCGATTGTATCATTGATTTATGACTTAATAATGAAAATAGTTTCCCTTGTATCGGAACAGGCGAACGAGGTGTAGTCGAATACGTTCCGAATGTTGGTACTTATTCATGCGCGAATAGAGAATACTTGGATAATGAAATACTTCACTATTTCCACTTCGGCTCAACAACGCGATTGATAAATAAGTCGAAAACAACTTCGAATCAAAAAATGTTTGCAGTTTTCTTTTTGTTGCTGTATCTCATACCAAAATGGCTGTAGCCAGCAATCGGTATTTTTGCACGAAACTGAGCATTTGTATTGACTCTGCAGTGGTTATTCGTCGAATATCAAATTTCTAGCATGAGCGTTCTAGTTCGGAAGTGGAGCAACTTATTAAATAGGTTATTGGAGTTGATATCTTTGGAACTATTTTATGGATAGTTTATTGCAAAAGCTCGACTTCCACGAATAGATAGATGGTAATTCGGTTTGAATTTCCTTTCATTTATTTATCAAACAGAGACAAACAAAACATCTATTTATATCATTTTAATGACAATTCTTTACTGGTTACGTAAAACCGAATACGGGTTTTATATTTAAGTAGAATTGGAAATTATAGGAGGCAAGTACGAAGCATTTCCGATGGACAGTGGCTACAACAAGTTCATGATGCTGAAGATCAAGAATATCACCAAGGAAGACTTCGGCTTCTACAAATGCATCGCGAAGAACTCGTTGGGAGAAACGGACGGAATCATCAAACTCGATGGTAATTTTTTAACATTAGTAGATTGATTTAAAACGGCCCCGTCGGAGCGAGCGATTGAAAGCGCTGAAAGACTCGTAAAAACAAACAGCCTTTTTTACGATCTTTGGGAATTCGGAAGTGTGGGAAAATCACACAAAACTGCCTGTCAATTATCTGTAAAGGTTTTTCTGGGTAACTTTGGATCAATACAAGTACATTGTTTATATTTTTTTAATAACATCGAGTGTTTAATGATCAAAAACGCTTTGGAAATGATCGATACTACTATGAAAGATGAAAAAATATCTAAACAATAATATCAATCCATAGATAGCAGCGGTGGCCCAGTGGTAACGGCCGCGACTTACGTATTGTAGGTCGTGGAACTTTCGAACCCAAGCAGGCGCTTTACTTTGTGTAAATTTTTTCATCACCACTGCTCTCAAAACGGCGAAGAAAAACATCGTCCGAAACCGGCATGTCGAAACAAACATTCTAAGGCATGTGACATCTACCAATCCGCACTGGGCCCGCGTGGTGGATTATGGCCTATGCCCTCTCACTGAGAGGTTGTCCCGACAGTGGGAACATTATAGACTGATAATGCATAGATATAAGATTTTTTATATTTATTTTTTAATGAGCACACAGATTATTTAAAGGTGTATTTGTTGTCATAAATAAACTTTATTTTACTACAGAAATACCAGCTCCACCATCCGCCTTCACAACAACACAGAAAACAGTGTTAGACAATCAAACTATTAGGAAGAAAGGTAACTTTCCCTTTACCAGTATTTTATAATCTCAGACCAAATTGGATTGTTTTCTAATATAAATATTCCAACAGGTTTGCCGCAAACCATCCAAAGTAGTGACGCAATCAGTTCCAACTTCCAAGGCGAAATGTACGGCGAACAGCTAAGTGATTTCGGTAAATATTTTAACAATATTAATGACACTTGAGTGGATTTGTTATTTAGATAATATGTCAACTAGGTGGGGGTTTGCTACGTTGGTTGCGCCATTTCTTCTTCCCATCTAAAGCACAAGGAAGTAGTGAAGATAACAAAATAACCTAAGACAGTCCCCCAAAACGCTCGCCGTTTTGGGGGACTCCTATGTTATTTTGACGTTCAATAAGAGCTGATTCTCAACCTAGTTTGAATAAATGACTTTTGATTTAGTCATAATTCCAGAAAGGCGAATTTTCTGGCGAGGTATCTTATTTCGAAACAGGCTCACGTAAATCAGGTCAAACACTTAACAAGTTACTCGTAGTTTAGTACTTAATGAACGCCTAGTTAGACTTTAAACTAATAATTTAATACAGAAGCTATCCATACGGTTTCAATCTAATATTAAACTATCTATTTGTATGTCAATCCTTAACTAAAATCAAAATTGAACCATTCATTTCCAACAGCTTATTGGAACGAAGTTTTGGAACGAAGGTCTTTAACGCCGCTTGTGGTAGGTGTAAACTTGTAGAAATCGTCACATAACGAAAAACGGTTATGCTCCCTCCATGCGACTGTCTCCTTTCCCTGACATAATGAGACACACACAGAGAGAAAGATAGTTTTCATGGTTTTCGAGGGTGCTGAGATAGTGAGGTCAAAATGAAAATCCAAGATTACAACAACTTTATAAGAGCTTCTTAAAACTTATGCTAGTTGGCTCTTTATTAAAAATGCGTATTAAATCCACATTTTCTTTCTGTCTCTTTCTAATATATACGAGTGTGTGTGCGTGCGAGTATCGCGTAACGGACTTCATTCCTGACGGGGTCCCCGACCGCACACGTTTTTATTTATTTCCACTGACCATTATGAATATATAGCTTTTTGTTATTCTTATTACATACCTAAAGGAGATCTAGAGTATCTGAATGAAAATTTTCATAAATAAACGAACAGCCGATAACAACTTTGAGCAAAATGAACAATAAATCCTATTAGGATTTAAGCTTACGCTCAACTTGAACAAATGTTCTGATATTTGTGTTTCCCTTTTTCAGATGATGACCTAGAAAATTCAGCGGGTTTCAACAAAGTAAATTCTATGTTAGGTTTCACGTTAATTATTTGTCAAGTGATAAACATAGCGAGGTATATTTTACATTCTTGATATTTGTAATATTGTGATGAACTTTAATTTATTTGTTGCTAATTTTAATTTTTGTTGATAATTTCTTAAGCTGACCAGACAATAAATAATTCGCACTGTTAATAGGTATCTTAAGTTTATTGTCATCAACCAGGAGTTAGTTATTGAAGACTTTGTAGTGTTTCGTGGATAAGCAATGTCCACTCGGTGACTTCATTTTAAAACGTTGCAAGTTATTATGTTTTATATAAATAATTATTTAGTATTTATACGACAAGTCTGTCAGTAAAATGTAAAAAAAAATGGTGTCAATTCTGTAAAGCGTCGACTGAATAAAATTATAAATATATTTTACAAATAATTACGATTGTACAAAATAGAACTGTCAGAATCGTAATAAACTAAGTTGGCAGTTGATTTCTTCTTTTGTTATACCCAATTGCCTAATAATATTTGTAAATTGATTTAGTCCTTGCCTTACTAAATTGACTCGATCAACTTTTTTTACGACAATCGATCTTCTTAATATTAGGTCTATAAATGTCCTAGGTTCGCTTAGTTATTACGAAACATTTGTACACAGATTTTCTACTACATCGATTTTATAAAAAGCGCCTAGAGATAGTCGCTAGTCTTTTTAGAGATAAACCTTTAACTGTCCAATAAATTGAAAACTCGTACGTAGGTGGTATGTTATTTCCAGTAAACGATTTAGTCGACGTATACTGTAACGAATTATTAATACGTAAACCTACTGTGCTTTGGTAGATAATAACTGGTCGATTTTCTTTACCTTTCATATCGTAAGGCTTATTTTGATATTGTTTTTACTGTAAAATTTGTATAGATTATTTGCCGTAATGTAAAATACAAATAGAATCTATAGGGAAATAGGAAGTTTTTGTGATCATTTACATAATGCTACAAAATGAGAACTGCCAAATAAATGTGTAAAATATAAAAAATTAAAACGAAGCTTGAAATGTTGTTTTTCATTGCACTTCCCGCAATCACATAAGCAAGAGAGTATTTAAGCTACAAAACAATCCGATGCCGAATATTATACAGCAAAGTTCGGAACTCCTGCACCTGTCTGTCTGTATGATCGAAAACTATGAAAATTCGAGGAAGGCTTTAGTGTAATAATTCAGTGCTTCCGAACCCTGAATGGCGTGGCGTGGCGGGCCGCTGCAATCCTATAAATAGGAACTTTTGTTTGCTTGGTCGGGACTCGTATAAAAAGCGCTTCTCCGATCAATGCACATCATTCGGCATCAGGACTTAGCATTCTTAACATTCACGTTAAATGAATCCTATCTCATCTAAAGTTAATAATACCTACGTTTCTAATTATTGTTTTGAAATTCGTGTGCCTGTAAAGTACTCAAGAATAGGTAAGTAGTTCCTGCGAAAAGAGGTTTACCACGACTTAGGCTGAGAACATTCTAGGGATCCCAACCGCGACAAGTGGTTCATGGTTCTCGAGTGCCATGGCAACCCGCCGCGGGTCCTTCAAACTTGTGATATAAAAAACTTGGAATCCGTACTTACAGGAAATTCTTTGACAAATTGATTGACTGAGACATTAATTACGTAAAGAATCTTAACTCAAGAAAAGTTACACTTACACGATTTCCTTTAATTAAAAACGTGTATTTTCTGTTTACCTCGAAAAGTTTACGTTCGAATCGTTGTATCTTATGAAGTCAAGATCAATAAAGCTGTCATAAAGAAAAAGTTGAGCGACTTAAATTAATGTTATAGCTGTCTACAGCTATAACATTAATTTAAGTCGCTCAACTTTTTCATAATAACATAACATAATATATCATGTAGTCTCTATATTGAGTCTACTCAATATAGAGACTACATGATATATTATGTTCAATAAAAACGGCACAAAGAATACCTAAACAGAGGAATTTTATTGCCTGTATTGTCATGCCACCTGTCGTGACTACCTTTTATAGCAAAGTCTGGAATGATTCACACTTTTATTTTCCGTTTTATTTTCAAACAACTTTTTCTACGGCTGGAATGCATGAAGAGCCACCGTACGGGCTGCGTACCACTAGCCATCACTATTAATATGTAACGTGGAACAACCTGGTACACTGCCTTTTACAGTCCGGAACAATCGATACCTTACTTAGTAATTTACTGCATTCGAGTTTCCACTCGTGAATTTCCAATCGAATTGGACAATAACCTGCATCACCGAAGTGTTGCACGATTGTTGGCGATTTCCTGTAGTTCCTTTGATTTGGTAGAAGAATAGGTTCGAGTCTCGTAAGACGGGACTACGGATTACCTATGTCGATATGATGGAAAATCCTGAACGTTTATCTCCATACTAACTTTATTAAGTTTGTATGCATGAAGTGCATGGAATTGAATTTCACGAGTGGTGATTCTTCCACCTTGGTGACTGACTAATATTTTTACCTAGAGATAAATTACAGTTCTTTTACTTTTCCTGCCGATGCCGGGTACGAGAGAAAAAGTGGGTAAAAAATATGAGTTGCAAAAACAGACGCCGACCAAAAGAGATTATGGTTATTTAAAAAACCAACATACCTATTTAAGTACTTCAAGGTTTATTTTATTTTAAAGAGTGTGTTAGAAAATAATCACTTAATCAATACTCGAAACTGAAGCTCATTTGAATTATGGTACAAGCTTGTGGATTAGGGAGTGGGATTAGTACTCAAACCATATTGTTCGAAGATTCCGTCTAACCCCATGGGTAATACTGTGAATATGTTCGTGTTTCCCAGTGTAGGACAATTAGTTTTAGGTAGAATTATGTTCTTATAGAATTACATTAGGTAGATGCTGGTAAGTCTGGACATAAGTGGTAAATGAAAACGTACGTAGACTCAAAAATCTAACCATTTAAATTTACTATAAAATACGATTACCTTATTAGTAAATGCAATTTTCATATTATTTTTTAGATCGAGAAAATTAATTACACATTCTCGTGTTTTGAACCTGTATGTTTTTGACTAAAACTATGATATATGTATGACGTTTATTACTTTCTAGGCTTAAAAGCACTTTAGATATTTAACATTGATTTTAAAACAGACAAAGAAGAATGGCAGGACTCCATGTGTCATGGTGTCGCACTTAGTCCTCGCGTTCAGTCGTAAAAATACTCTCAAAAGATATATCTCGGTCAAATTGAGATAAAAGGTAATCACAGCATACATTTTTAATACCTATTGGGTTGCCAGAAAAACTTTGTTTAAAGAGCAGGTGGCTCCGTTTATATAAACCCCAAGACAGTAAACCAAAGAGGCTTAGAAGATATGACAATTATGATATTTCTGATTTTAATCTGACATCAATAGATTGTAATGTTACCATGAAAGCTAAATTCTCCAAAAACCCTATATATAGTGGAATCATTCAATTGTCTTTTACAATAAGCTAATACGTATTTATTGACATAAAACATGTTGCAAATACAAATAGGCACTGCTTCCAAACCTTAGAATTATACTCTTATGTTATTTATCGCGTGGTGTCCTACCCCCTACCCTACCCCTACCCTACTCCTACACTACTCCTACCCCTACCCTACTCCTACCCTACTCCTACACTACTCCTAACCTACTCCTACACTACTCCTACCCTATTCCTACCCTACTCTTATCTATACAGTGACATATCGTAACAGATTAAAGCAGCTCGATTCAAACTTGCACCATTATTAGTCGAATGTAGGATAGAACTTTTGATAAATACTGACTATAAATAATAGACAGTAAAGCGTGAATAAACCATTTATAATTAGTTCTGAGAAGAACGTATTAACTTGGACAAAAAAAATTGCAATTAAAATAGTCAAAAAATGTTCAATGTCGGTTACGTCCGCTGCGTAAGGAGCGCGAATGAGCCGCGCGGCTACCTATTTCATAGATGTGCCCGCCCCTCTCCCGCACCGCTGCAATGCCTGGCTAGCATACAAAAGGCGCTGCCGCGCCGTGTCGTAGCTGATCTGTGACTTTTTAAATTCCTAATATCTTTTGAATAGAATATACGATTTGAAAAATTAAAAAAATAATTTATTTGGATAAGGATTAATATAAAGGTATGAATAACATGCACCACGCGACAGAGTATATTTTTTCTATTTCTATGACTTATTAAATTCGTAATAACAATTCAAAAAGTAATCTATATGAATTGAAACAATATGATTTATTTGGATAAGGATTTAAACAGAATTAGTATGAATGGTGTGGTCTAATTTTGGTCGGTATTTCTATCAACTTTTAAAATGTGGTTATAGTGACATAACGATAATAGTTGGACATATGGTATCGCGATATTTTTTTATAGATATTGATATGTTCTTTAATATTGTAGAACATACTTTTGTTCTATTACGCATAGTTTCCGCAGCTCATGCGACGAAACACGTTTTAGGGCACTTTTTTACACCTTGGGTTACGTTACTGAAGTTTTAATAAAGATTCCTAATCTTTTCTAGCAATAAATATAGCCTATGGCACTGAGGGTGAATGTAGCTTTCCAGTGGTGAAAGAATTTGAAATCGGCTCAGTAATTTTTGAGTTAATTCATTACAAACATACACACACACAAAAATACAAATCTTTCTTCTTTATATTATTATAGTATAGATTTGATGTAACAGAACTGAAGTAATAATTAATATATTGTGCTGAATACTCGTTTTACAAAAAAGAGGCAGTAAAATAGTGTTAATAGTTTAAGCGATGAAACCATTCCCAAAATCCTTTTAATTAGCATAATTATAGATATAGAAATACCATATTCTGGTGAGTATGGTAGCTCCATAACTGCCGTCACAGTATCTGCGTTTAGATTATGCAAAAAAAAATTGCGTTTTGATAGTCAGATCTATTTATTCTTCTAATCTTTCTGCAGCTTGAGAAAAAAAATCTGATGCATAAAAAGTAAAGCCATATCTGTTTCATATAATGTTCATACATTCATTCATTCATGCTTCTGAAATTAAGCGACACCAAAACTGCCATTCTTCTTTGCAAATGATACCTAAAACTAAATTGGCCTCAATGAGCTTTGGGCTATTTTGACCCACAGCAATGAACTGTGGCCAAAATAGCCACTGGATATGTGAAAACCTGACAGATAGGCGTTGCAAAATGAGATGGACAATTCACAAAGCAATAGTCCGAATTGGTTTTGGACTAAAAGATCTATTTTATATTGGCCCTGCTGTGGGTTGAGACTAACTGACAGTAAAACCAATAACGTACAAAACAACAGGTTAATTTAAAATAAATCAGGCACTTGACAATGAAGTATCGCAACAAGCACACAAGGAAAACATCATTAAATTTTTTGTAACAAGCACACGGGGAAAATCCCATTCAATTATCCACTAGGTATCAAGTCAATTAATATAAATGGAGTTATTTAATTACTGTTTCACAAGTACATTAACTTTATAATCATAAGGAAACATTCAAAGGTCTGTGGCGGAACAATAACCGATTGGGCCACCTTACATTTTAAAACGGAATCGCTCCGCTCATGAATCTTGGGCCAAACATACGGATCATACGATCGGGTACACCGAATGACCGTACGCTTACACGCTTGCGCGTGATAATTATACTGGCGACGGCGTCAACGACCGTGGGCTGCGGTAGACTGCGTGCATGCACTTCCACCGGCGCATGTGGCGGATGCGGAACACCACCGGACTTGCTCAAGCAAGTAAGCTAGCTCACAAAGCAAGTGGCACTTCTGACATCGCAGATGAACAGTAATCGGAGAGGACGTTCCCGCTCACGCTCACAATCCCGGCGTAACCAGAAATGGTATTATCGCGATCGCTCTAATAGCTTTAGACCACAGCAGCCACCACCGAATCACCCGCATTGCTACTACTACTTTACCTACGGGGTCAAAGTGAACAAGTGTAAGCAGCCCTGCACATTTACGTCTCAAAACTCAGAGGGCGGTCGCAAGTAGCGCCTAACGACTGTCCTACTTCAACAGGCCGTTTATTCATAACCGACCGCACTATGAAAATGCAGTTCCTTGTAGACACTGGCTCAGAATTGTGTGTTTTCCCTCGGTTGGCAGTAAAGACGCCTGTCAAACAATCAAAATTTGCCAATAATACTGTGATACACACGTACGGACCACAGCAGCTGCGACTTAACTTAGGTCCCAGAAGAGACTACACCTGGAGATTCACAGTAGCAGATGTGTCACGACCTATCATAGGGGTCAACTTCCATAGTTTAGTTTAGAATATAAAATCCTGGTCACCACCTACCTCTTGTTCGTCCATGGTTGCATTCGGCTCGACTAATATGCCGTTACCGTCTTGCCTTGCTTTAGGATTGCCATCATATCTTGGCATTAAATCTGCGATTAGTTTGTACGGTCTATAGTTGGCATCGTAATCCCTGAGCGACATTGTTTTTTTGTAGCTTGCCTGCTTAGTGGCGGTTGACGTAAAACAAGGAATTTACTCGTGGGATACTTAACGCTGCTTATTATAATTTTGCGGTTGCCTACTGCGATTTTAGCTTATAGCCAGACACACATAGATTAATATAAAATACACAAATTAAAATAAGGCAGGAAATCGAGCAATGACACTAATTGGTAAATAAGAGCACTTACCAAAGCAGCCACTGCATCTCCTGTCGAGTCGAATCTCGGCCAGCGCAGCTTCCTCCAATTCTCTGGAGATGTATCCCGATGACCGTAGAGGTATCCGACCGCGCGATAGGTTCTTTGTAGATCACGAAAGAACGATTTGAGAACCGTCGCTCTTAAGATGAAGAGTTGGATTCGATCTTAGAACGTCGCGATCCTACCGACTGCGCCGGTTATGTTTCGGCGGTCGGGATTTTAGTTAAAAAAATATTTATTTATTACAATATTCATTAATTATAAAAAAATACAGGATATTAAGCTGATGGCTGATGCAAGACTGAATACAATGCAAAAAAAAAATTCTTTTGAATTTCCGGTAAATACATTATTGCAATACTACGCATTCTGACGGTGGCTGCATGCTCAGCGTAAACGCGTGTTACGATGAGTTAACTCCATACGACCGCGAATTGTTAGCAGCATATGAAGCAGTAAAATACTTTCGGCATATGGTTGAGGCTAGAAACTTTGCCATCTTCACTGACCATAAACCACTGGTATTCGCCTTCAAAACCAACAGAGACAGTCATTCGCCAAGACAATTCAGGTACCTAGATTTCATAGGGCAATTCACTACAGACATACGGTACATACCTGGCGGAGAAAATGTCGTCGCTGATGCATTGTCACGGCTTAAAAAGGTGTCAGCGGCAATCAACTTTGGGAATCTTGCAATATTTCAGGAAACAGATCCAGAACTGCAAGACCTTATTCGAAACGGCTCTCCACTCAAGCTGAACTAACACTACGCTACACTGATGGGAAACGCGCACATTATATGCGATACTTCATTGCCGATGCCTCGCCCATTATGTGACACCAGAACTAAGAAGGCAAGTCTTCCAATCATTGCACAACATACATCATCCAGGATGTTCTGCTACAGTGCGACTGGTGACACAAAACTTTGTGTGGCCGGGGATCCGCAAGAACTGTATAGAATGGACCAGAGAATGCATGCAATGCCAAGCAAGTAAAATTACCCGCCACAACGTAACTCCTTTTTTTTCTTCCTTACTCCGTCGTCCAGATTTACCCACATACACCTCGACATCGTAGGGTCCTTAACCATTTCTTGTGATCACAGGTACTGCCTAACTGTCATCGATCGATTTACTCGGTGGCCTGAGGCGTACCCACTGAAGGACATAACCGCGGAGACCGGCGCGGCTGTCTTGGTGTCCGGCTGGTTTGCTAGATTCGGCTTTCCGGCAAGGGTAACTGCAGACCGGGTTCGCCAGTTTGAGAGCCACTTGTTCAAGGCCCTTACTAGCTTGGTTGGTGCACACCGCCCACCACCCAGCTGCGAATGGCATCGTAGAGCGGCTTATTTCACAATAGAGGTAAAAGGAAGGACAACTAACGTCACTGTTGACAGATTAAAACCCACCTATATGTTGAAAGAAGAGGCAAAGCAGCCAGAAATCAGGTCAACGCCAACGGCTGCTCCAACAGTCATTACAACACCAGCAACAACAGACACATAGAAGAAAACAAGAAGCGGGTGACGAGCAAGATTCCCCGATTTTTATCGACCGTAGTTACGGTCTGGCCGGGGGGAATATGTGGCGGAACAACAACCGATTGGTCCACTACCTTATATTTTAGAGTGGAATAGCTCCGCTCATGCATCTTCCAACCCGGTTGGTCCCCGTGGAAGATTACGACCACAACCCTCCAAAGAGAAAAACAACAAATCAAGAAAAACAAGGACAAAAACTTCACCTCATTACCTACAACGTCAGAACACTTGCATCTCACGAACGCCTTATAGAACTATTTGAAGCCCTGAAAACAATAAATTGCGACATCATGGGAGTATCGGAAGTGAGAAGGCCTAGAACCAACATCGAAGAATACAGAGACTACATACTATGCTACATGGGACAAGACAGTGGGCTTTATTATAAACAAATCTTTTAAACAAAATATAGAAAGCTTCACCAGTTTTACAGAACGTGTAGCACTGCTAAATCTCACCTTTGACGAATATAAAGCATCTCTAATCCAGGCATATGCACCTCTTCTACAAAACTATTACACAAGCTATAGAAGCAGCTCACAATGACTATATCATAATGGGCGATTTTAATGCAAAAAAAATAGGTAAACTACAGCAAAATGAATGCCTAGTAATGAGACCGCATGGATATGGAGTGAAAAATGGCAGAGGCCAAAAACTAACCGATTTCGCTATTGAAAATAAACTCTCCATACTGAATACCTTTTTTAAGAAAAAACCAAACCGTAGATGGACGTGGCGCTCTCCAAACAACAAATACACAAAACGAAATAGATTATATATTATCAAACCGTCCGGATATATTTCAAAATATGGAAGTCCTAAATATAACCCACTCTTTGGATCATAGACCAGTCAGAGCGAGTATACTTCTAAAAAGCATAAGAAAAAGTAGAGCTAATTATAAAAACAACGTAATGACATCATTGAAGAACGGAAAAGAAACACAGAAGTTCGGAGAGAGACTTGCCATTAACATGACAAGAATACCGAGCTGGCAAGAATCTAACTGCATACAAACATACTATATCAAGTTAATCAACACGAGAAGCGCATACAACCAGCAACGATCCCAAAACCCATGGAATACTGTCACCGCGCTAAGTGGAACTAATAGACAGAAGGAGAACATTACATAAAACTAAAAATAAATCCCATTGCGAAAAAAACGAAATGGTAGCTCTTTATAAACTAATTAGTAAATACATCAAAGACGACTACGCCAAATACAGGCAAAATATAATTACAAAACACCTAAAGCAGTCAGGAAGTACCTACCAAAAAAGCTTACAAAGAACTAAGAACAAATAAACCATGGATAGAGGGACTTATATCGGCAGGGAAAACCAAACACAATCGCAGTGAGATCATAGAAGTAGCTACTAATATCTACAGAAACGTGCCGGACGGCGTGTATGTGTTCCACGCGCGCCTCAAAGGGATGTCAGCAAGATTGACGGGGCCCGATAGGGCCGAAGCCTGCCAGGGTAGCGGGATTGTCCGAAAGGGTTACCGCTGCCCTGGAACATAAAGGGCTCAGGAAGGAACACGGGTGGGTTTTAGTCAGTAAGAGTCTGACACTCCCTTCCGCTCCACCCAGAGCGGGAGGGGTCATTTGATGATTTCCCATCCTAAAAAAAAAGCCCTAAAGATAGGTCAAACAATACTAGCTCCACCTTTAACAAATCTGTTCAATCACATACTAAGAGCAGCCGAGATACCTTTACAATGGACGGAATCAAACATCATACTGATATATAAAAAGGGCGACCCCAATACAAGCCAATTAGCTTACTACCATCTGTCTACAAACTCTTCTCGTCAATCATCAATAAAAGGATAAGCACATCACTAGAACTAAACCAACCAGTAGAGCAAGCAGGTTTTAGAAAAGGGTTTTCCACAATAGACCGCATTCATATACTAGAACTACTTATAGAAAAATATCAGGAGAAACGTAGACCTCTCTACATTGCCTACATTTATTATCAGAAAGCTTTCGATACGGTGTCACATGAAAGCATATGGGAAGCCCTCAAAAACCAAGGTGTAGAGCAACAGTACCTAGTAGTCATCAGGAGTCTCTACAAAAGTAAAATTGGAAACCACCGGCCCGAGTTATCCTATAATCTACTATTCTACTATTCTAGGCCCGAGTTATCGTAGGTAGGATCTAGAATAGTTTTGGAGATAAGGGGTCTCCATAGACCCCTTATCTCCAAAACTATTCATAGCAGTACTAGAATCTAGAGCCGCTGGAATATACCTATCGGTATATACATGTAGGTAAACAAATACGTTTTAACAAGAAAAACAACGAGAAGGAAATTGAAAGACGAACACGCAACACCTGGAATAAATATTGGAACCTGCGAGAAATTATCAAGAGTACCCTGCCTGTATCCTTGAAAACCAAAGTCATGAACTCATGCCTACTACCATGTCTGACATACGGCTGCCAAACATGGAAGTTTACGAACAACATAGACGATAAAATTAGAACTTGTCAACGAGGAATGGAGAGGAGCATGCTTAGTTTTGGGAAAATACAGAAAATAAGACATACAAAAATAAGGAAACTAACAAAAGCTATAGATGCTCTACAATATGCGAAAAAATTTAAATGGAAGTGGGCCGGCCATATAGCTCGACTCCCAGATCCACGCTGGACCGGAAGAGTGACGTCATGGAAGGGCTCGATCGGCAAAAGGGGCAAAGGAAGGCCCACGAGTAGATGGGAAGATGAAATTAAAAACGTCGCCGGCCCACACTGGATAGAAGTAGCCCAAGACCGAGACAATTGGCTAACTTTGGAGGAGGCCTCTCTTGCTAGCAAGGAGAATAAATGATAAATATAATAAACTAACATTGAATAAGCAAATTAACATAAACTAACAACCAACAAAGTACTTGTAATTGTAAAATGCATGCAAGAAATAAAAGGCATTTTATTTATAGCTCCGCTCATGAATCTTGGGCCAAACTTACGATCGGTTTAGCCGAATGACCGCACGCTTACACGCGCCGCGTGCACTCAAGGTGCGAGTGATAATTGTTCTGGCGACGGCGTCAACGACCTTGGGCTGCGGGAGACTGCGTGCACGCGCTTCCACCGGTGCATGAGCCGGGCTGCGGCGGATCACCAGTCGTTATTTTGACCGCCTACCGAGCGGTTCGGATCGCGCCGCGCTATTCTTGTTGTAATCTGTTGGGTTTTGTAATTGCTTTAAAAATATTCTTCATTTCTTCATCTGTACTCACATCATTATTTCATCCTTCCGCTTAGGTACGCTACGCCTAAGCTTTAAAGCTAATATAATTATTAGTACGGGTTCAATTCCCGATCCGGTAGAAATAGGTGACCATACTGATTTTCTACAGGTCTGTTGTTGTTTGTTCTTCGAAGTGATTAGCCTTAAGTATTTAAGCATTACGTGTTATTAGTTAGCGGTCAGTACAGTCAAGCTAGTACATAGAACAGTTACTAGTACATAAGTTATGAGTTTATCTTTATGATGATTTATTACCCCATTGTGTTGACAAAACTACTTACGAACGGCAATGAGCGTTAAAAATCTTTAGTAGATTGATAGATTGCAGTTCCTGTTGAGTGCAGTTCGGTGTAGTGCACACCCACTCTTACCGTCCATATCTCAGCGATTTATTGTCAATATTAATTAAAAATAATTACCATGTTATTGTATAAATAACTGATACTGTTCATTCACAATTCAATTACATTCATACATTCATACCAGAGGGTAAACCGTGATTTCAGTTTAGTGGAGTAATAGTAGTTATTTCTTTTGTAAAAATGTTCAACGACGACAAATATGTGTTTGGTGATCAAAATGTGCAAGTACCTGCACATTTGAATTTTGGAAAGTTTATTTTGGATCGTCTCAGGCTTAAAAAAGATGAAGTAGCTTTGGTAAGTGACCACTCCTTCATAAGGCTAACTACTAGCGATTTTTTTTGCTTAAGGTGAAAACGTCAGTTTATTTTCAGGTTAGTGTCAGGTTGTATGTTACCTTCAAATTGAAAAAAAACGTTCGAAAATTTAAATTTCGGGGGCTACCTAATCGCATCCCCCTTAAAGAATATATACTACAGTATCTCAGAACTAAACGTAACATTATATTAGTTTTAACTTTAAACACAAAACAATTTTCTTCACAAACTTCAGGAGCTAGGAGAAACACGTGAGAAACTAACATACAAGGAATTCACACAATATGCCGTCAATATGTCCGCTGCTTTGACAAAGTTGGGGGTGAGGCGGGGCGACATTGTTGCAGTGGGATCCGAAAAACGCAATGAATTCGTCCCGACGGTTCTTGCAATCGTGTTCACCGGTGCGACGTACACCCCCTATGATTTAAAGAGCGGGAGAGGTGAGACTACATATCTTACTTCCACCACATTCTTTAAACGCCTCATATATTTTATTTTATGTGGAACTTTAACTTTTCAAAAAAATAGAGAGCATTCACTATAGCTAGGGAGAGTTGTAAAAGCTTCACAGAATTCAGATTAACGGAGATCATTACAGCCTATATTTTATAAAATTTGATGAACCGTCTGTCTTCATTAGTAATGCATACGAATAATCAGATTAATGAAGTGTTTTATATTTAATTTCAATTTATTTTTCAGCGGCATTAAAACACAAGATAAGCTTAACAAAACCGAAATACTTTATATGCTCCAATCTATTTTGGAGCACTTACAGCGACATACTGAAGAGCTTTGATTGCATAGAGAAGTTTGTTACACTGGACGAGGGCACGGAATCAGTAATTCCCATTAGAACTTTGGTCACGGATGATGCTGACGTAAATAAGTTCGAGCCGGTGCAAGTTCAGGGACAGAGTGACATCGCCTTCATTTTGTATTCCTCCGGTACTACGGGCATGCCAAAAGGCGTACAACTGACACATTTAAATTGCATCCTCAATAGTCTGCCTGATGAGTGAGTATTAATTAACATGTTAATTGAGTTTTCTGGCCAAAAGTTTTCTCAATCGCTGAACAGTATTAATTATGCATTTGTTTTTGATACAAATATCAATACCTCGGTTTTACTTTACAACCATGTATTACAAATTGTTGCTAATGAACACCGAATAATTTATGTGTAACATGTAAAAAATATATATAGGTACTAGTAGGTACGCAAAATGAAGTTTTTGTTAAATCACTATAGAGAATGAGTACCTATCAATTTCATGTTGTTTAAAATAAAAACAAAGCCGATTTGTTACGTTACATGAAGGTACATATAGGTACAGATTGCATATTTTCCTGTAGGTACCGTAAGTGCGGTTTTATCACGTTTTCAAACATAAAATGTCACATGCAGAATCTCCCAGGCATGTGACAACTGCTTTTGCTTTTTTTTTATTGCTCGATCACGCCACGCTCGATCTCTTGACTTCGATCACGCCTAATAGAAAGCGATGGATGAGGTCTATGATAGAACAAAACTATTGTAATTGGCATATTATTAAATACAAAAGTACCTAAAAAGTATCTAAGAGGCATCTATAAGATTCCGCCTTCATTTTATGTTGAATTCATGAACTAAATAGAAAATGAATCCTACCTACTCATGATATGACTACTATTTGATGTAACATATTTATCTATTTGCAATAAATATGTACATTACATAATTGGGTCCCATATTAATCTAACAAGTAAAT
The DNA here is from genome assembly GCA_945859715.1 of Apamea sordens. Lineage (NCBI taxonomy): Eukaryota > Metazoa > Arthropoda > Insecta > Lepidoptera > Noctuidae > Apamea > Apamea sordens. The sequence continues at coordinate 12,006,208 of OX243996.1, read as the reverse complement.
AACATTTCAGCTTCAGCGACGAGTCCCTGAAAACAGCGTTCGTTCTCGGAGAATGGTATCATAATTACGACACTTTTATGACGTACAAATTTCTATGTCTCGGCAGAAAAATTGTGTATATCAATGAGGCAGAACCTATTTTGTTCCTGAATAGTGTTCGAGATTGCGACGTAAGTTATGGAAATATTAACATTAGTAATTTATGGCCTATTTAATTTATATTTTTTCCTCTTCTTCTTCCATCATTTAGTCCTAGTTCTATCTGGGATCAGGTCTTCGTGTACAGCGGCGCCAGGACGATCTGTCCTGGGTTGTCATAGGCGTTAGGTTCTGTATCTTTTTATTAATACGATAAAAATATATACTCGTACACTGAATAAACTTCTTATAAGTACTAAATTAACTAACAGACTAATAAAATAAAAATATTTCGATAAATTAATTAGGTAACCTAACCAAGTAAGTACTGATTCTGATGTTCTGGAATTTCAGTCAGCTAATATCAATTAAAATATCCTAGTGGCCTATTTATGTGTCTTTTTGATTGTCTTATGTAGGTATCTACAATTGAACTAATTGGACCTAATCTTTTGGAATTGGCAACACACAGTAAACAAGCGCATGTTGATAAAATAATGATAGTTAATTCTCAGAAGACTAGTCTGTAATTATTATTATACTCTGAAATCTAGACAGTATACAAAAAAAACAGTTTTTGTTGTAAGGTTCACAGACGAGATTAGTATCGCTAACTAAACACGGTAAAACATATTATCACTACCCATAATCGTTGTCATACGAATGCAGTTATGCATCTATAAATATAGGTACCAGCTATCAGTTTTCACATTGTATTTTTACACAACATCCCAGATTACTTCCACACACACAAATGCACTCTTCATACCGTGCTCCCAAGGGAGTGAACAGAAACTACGGCGCGGTATACGGTACAATATTTACAAACTCGTTCGCTTCTTCCACATTCATGAATCTTTTCATAAATGCGCGCCGGCGCTGAATGCTACGCACCTGACCTTTTGAAGGCCAGCGTTATAAATGATAACCTGAAATGACAAACCTCTCTCAAACAAGAACCGAGTTTTTCATAAAATGTTTTGATTATGTGTGGATTTTTTGTATGTGTTTTTTATTTGTTTATGGTTTGATAGTGTTCGCGATGATGACGTGACGGCAGAATATATAATTTTTAGGTACCGTAGTTAGCTTTATTTAAGTATTCTGAGGAACAAACTCATGAATAAAATATCTTGTGCACCCCTTACGCAAAGTGCTTATCGTTTCGCGACGTGGATGATGTCTACACGACATCTACGCGGGGTCAACGCTGCATTACGCTGCACCAAGTCCAATGCTAGAAAAACTAAACTGTAAAAATCTCTCTTAAAACTTATGAAAGAAGTTGAAGGAATGTAGACAAATTGTGTTAAACAAAATGAAACTTCCAAACAGTTTTGCTCCGCGGCGCGCGGCGGCGTCTCAAAATATGCTGCTTTAAAAAAATGTACACATGTTCAAGACTCATTAAAGATCTCTAAATATATCTTTCCTATTTTTTCCGTAAGCAAAATATTTTAATAATGTTTTATTTAGGCCCAACGGAAGTATAGGTAATATACTTATCAATACTTTCTCATCCTCTATATTATCCTATTTATGTGAACATCCGAGATGTCTTTGTTTTCTTTATATTATTTTGCAGGTTAACATCGCCTTCATAGTACCGTCTTTTGTTTGCTACTTATCAAAGGCGAAGGAAGCAGAAAAATGTAATCTCGATTCACTCAAAATTATATACTCTCGATCATCGCCTCTTCATAACAGGACGATACAAAAGGTCAAAAGTAGGCGAGTATCGATTCATTTTATCGTCTCATTTAGGTTATCGATTTTCCGCATACCTACCCAAATCAAATGGATTTGTAGGTAAACTCAATTGAGTTTCCTTCCATTTTATCTATTTCCATAATATGCTTTTAATTTAGGAGCATTAAAAAGTTATTATGTCTGTTTTGTTTGCCGTTTAATTTGTTTTAATTATCATCACGATAATTTGCCTATAATGTTCCCACTGCTGGGACACAGGCCTCCTCTCAGTGAGCAGGCCGTAATCTACCACACTGGCCCAGTGAGATTTGGTAGATATCACATGTCTTTGAATTTTTGGTTCTAGGACATGTCGGTTTTCTCACGATGTTTTCCTTCACGGTTTTGATAGCAGTAATGATGAAGTAATTTACATAAGTAAAGCGCCCGACTACAACTCGTCAGTCGCGGCTGTTACCACTGGTTCACCATTGCTCTTAGAGTTAATTATACTTGTAAATAATTAGTTTTCTTTATATCATTTTAAAACGGAGTTACGTTAGTCATATAATAAAATATTTTGTTATATTTGTAGGTTTCCTAAACTTGTGAATATCTTACAAGGCTACGGAATGACTGAAGCAGGTGAGTTGACCTCTGAGAGCTGGGGCACAAAGGGACCCAAGTCTGGCAGTGTGGGCAAGGCTTCGCCTGGAATTACTTTAAAGGTTTGTGATAAAAAAACACTGAATTGTTGTTGACTTTGATTAGAATTTTCCATTTGTTATATTAATTCATTTCCATTTCTCAATAAATGGTTCTATAGAAAACAGAACAGTATTTGTCCAATTTACGTTTTTTTTTTTTAAGTAGCTGACTTTTAATTAAACAATGGCAGGAAAAGTAAGTCAAATGTGAGGTAACCCATCCTTGCATATAGCTAAGAATAACATCCGTCAATATAGCACAGTTTAAGCAGGTACCTAAATAACTTATATGTCTTCCTGGCATACATTTCCTATATTAAGTATGATATCCAATATTTTACACAGGTCGTGGACCCAGAAACCCGTAAAACTGTGGGTCCGAACCAACGCGGCGAAATATGTTTGAGAGGTCCAGTCCTCATGAAAGGTTACATTGGCATGCCGCCTTCAAATTACTTAGATGACGACGGCTTCTTCAAGACTGGAGATCTGGGTTATTATGATGAAGACGAGTACTTTTTTATCGTTGAGAGGCTGAAGGAGATCATCGTGTTTGATGGTTATAAAGTAAGTAGACTCACGTGATCATTTTTGGTAATATTGTAGTAAAATAATCTAAAATGAATGATTTCATGTAGTACAGTTTCAGTTCTAGCAAAGGCATAATAAGCTCTCATAGTTTTGGGCCTCCAAGGCACCATATACAGTCGTGTCAGCGACATGAAAAAGAAGAAGCTCTCATAAAAGTTATAAGAGTCTTCCATACATATAATTATACTCTAAATGTGTAAATGAACAGAAATAATATACACTCTGACGCCTTACTTATGTACCTTTGAAAATATTCCTAAATTACAAAAAGGAAAGCGTAACTAAGTCATTCCAAGAAAACGTAGACATCACAAGCTGGACTCGGCAAAAAAGACATAACGTGTCTTATTCAAGCAATAGGATAATATTAGCTGGAACTAACACTGTCCACGAAATACGTACCTTTTCATCTTGAGAAATCCTTTCTTCGTGGACTTATGAATAAGCCTCTTATTATCTACGCATTTCTAGATCCACAGCTTATTACAAATATATGAATTACTATGTTCTTATAAGCTTGCTCCTTTTATTGCGTCTATTTTTGTTTTATTAGGTTCGTCATTTTATTGAAACACTGACTATACAATATTTTGTATGTTTTTTGAACAGCGTTTCCATGTCCTTTTACATCTCGCATATTATTTTTCTGTTTTTTTGTTGTTGTAATATCCGAGTGTTTTTATTGTTGTATAGTCTCCAAAACAATCAGAGTGGTATCAAAATAATAATCTTCATAAACAAGCTCATTTCATGTGCCTCAGTTAAACAAAAACTGTTAGTGGTGTGACTTTTATACCACTAACCATTCCCTCGCGGCGGCAGCCTTGTCTTTTCTATAATCCTGGATTTCCTAATAGGTGGCTCCACTGGAACTGGAAACCATTCTTCAACTGCACCCAGGAGTCAGGGAAGCTGGTGTGGTGGGGAAACCAGTACGTGTTTTTGGGGAAGAACCAACGGCCTTCGTTGTCAAGCAACCAGGGGTTGAAGTGTCTGAAAAGGAACTGGTTGATTATGTTGCTGCAGAGGTATGGTTTTGAAACTAGCTCTATAGATATACAAGCTCTCTGTCTATGGGTAATCTTCTGTAAACAATTTCTTTCTGTGAGTATTTTTGTCGGAATGTTCCCGGGATCGCCTGATAAAAAATGGTTGCAAAGATTTTATTTTTTCATACCATAACGTTAGTGTATCTACCTCAATCCGGGGAGCAAAATTCCTCGTTCTTTAATGTAGGTTTGTTATTTCATTAATATGCACTGTTATCAGTTTATCACACATTCTGTGTAAATTGTGCATAATATTTATTCTAGGATAGCATTTTTCATCACAACACGCCATACATAGGTATATTATATTTAACCGAGCAGTTTTCACTAGATAATTTCACTTAATTATTCATATAGTAAATGTTGAGATATTATTTTGCTTATTTTGATTAATAGAAGACTAAGCAATATGTTATTCAAAATGTTATAAGTAACGTAAGAGAAGCTAACAAGTTCTGAGTATTGAACATTACTTACGATACAGCCTTTATTTTCCACAAAACATGGCTTTTGTACCACAGTTATGAAAACCCTTTTGTTAACAATAATAAGAAAATGTAAAATAGAGTTAAGCTTAGGATCTGATAATCTGATAATCCGTTGAACGGCGGCAGGAGCAGGAATTTGGAAACTAAAACCTTCTGTTCAACATTTTGTCGAAAACCTATTTCTGCAGTTTTGCATAACTAAACTGATTGTGTCTTCTCGTTCAATTTTGTTTGATAATGTTTTCCTAACCGGCTTTACCTATCTGATGTATTATTCAATTATTCACAAACATGTACAAACATAAAAGTGGCTCTTAACAGGCTCGTTAATCCCTGTAACTAAAATAAAAGCTGACCTCTTACGTACTCTAAGTTGAATCAACATTGGTTCAAATTAACTAATAACTGAAAATGCTCATTGACTCAATAAAGTTGTTTAATTTTTCAGGTGGCACCGTTTATGCAATTAAGAGGAGGTGTAAGGTTTATTGAAGAAATGCCGAGGAATCCCAGGGGCAAGATTATACGCCAACGGTTGAGGGAAATGCTGAAATAAATTGCTAACCTTTAACACACGTGTATACAGATCTAAATAAAGATAATTACCTAAAGTTCTCGTTTGAATATCTAAAGTAAAGCTATTCCAGCCAGTTCAATATCACAAATAAATATTGTGTACGTCGACCTATTTGCATTTCCAAGATCTCATACAATTCTGATTCTAGTCAAATATTACGTAGAATATGTAACAGCAAAGACTATTTGCTAAACTAAACATAAGAGAACCTAGATTTGCCTTACGAATGTATTTTCATGTTTAGAAAGGATTGTTCGAGAGACAAAACTTGTAGTAATATCTTCATCTTACATTGTTCAGAAGTTATCAACACAGTAGGATCATTAATTAAATGTAACTACCCCGAGTGCTGACAAAGCGCAGGCAAGCGCCGCTGCTAAAGGAACTAAGGAAGTAGGTACTCCTCTTGGATTGTTTTTGACCTTTTTCTTTTATTCGAGAAGATGTTTGCGTCGGCCTCGTGAGTCATTATTATATCATCAAGCTACTATTGAGAGTGGCAACAAAAAACACCGCGCAAACGGCGCTCGCCTGAAAGCTTTGTACTACGTAATCTAATTCTACTTCGTATTCTTGTCTTATCTTCAGAGACGTCTATATTAATTCAGTATGATTTGGATTATCATAACTCCTTACCTTTTGCCTAAAATTACTTTGTAATAGGACAAACACTTGGCATAAACAGCTTTTGTTAATTTGAATTTGCAAATTATACTTTACATTTATTGGGTTGTATTGAGAAATGCTAATAGAGCCATTACTTATCTTCTATGAAATTGTTTTCTGTAAAAGACATTAAATTGCTATATTATTTCTTCCTTTATTATTTCGGCTTGGAAAATGTATCTAGGTTTAAGTCAGTATGCTAATAAAGAACTTTCCTGCGGCGTCATTTGCATTGACATTTTTTTAAATGAAACTCTTTTACCATTTAAATTGACTGGTTTTACCTCGGAGCAATTTAGCTCGCCCTAGCCTCTTCCCGAGCATGGTCCCTGCGGCCTGTAATAGGTTTCTTAAAAGAAAATCGAGTTAAACAGGCGTGATTGACTTAATTGTGGAAAAGCTTTATTTCCCAAGATTAAAGAATTATTTCAGAGAAGGAAACTAACTAGATTACATTTGGAAAATCCCCGGCCACAGATGATGTCGACGTGTTAAATTAATTTCACTTGTATTCACTTTTATAGCCCCTGGAAAGAAATCATAAAATTTCGTCTTAAGTGGCTCCATAAAAGTTTCGCAACGAGGAAAACAAGTTAATAAAGTTACGTAAACAGAGAAATGAATGAATCTACGAAATCAATCTTTCTGATGGTTTAAAAGGCAATACATTCCACCAATTCAGTGATATTTTTCCGCGCCGCCAAATTTATGTTTGCTGAGCGTAAAATAGACGAGGAACTCTTCATTAATGTTTGCCACTTCGAAAATTGAATCGTTTAATCGCAGCGGGGCGGAGTGAGAGAGAACGCATTGGCTGGGTGAGCGTAATTGCGTCGGAGTACCTTTGATACTGAGTGGAAATAGAGCAATTAAGTCCCTCGAGTTGGAGAGTTTACCTTGATTTTTTATTGCTCTCCCTTTTGTGTACACGTGGTTTAGGAGTTAATAAACATGTGGGTGAACGAACCTAACAAAGCGTTACATGCCGAAACGACAACATAACATGCCTTTATAAAGATAACGTTACAAAAGAAAACTCATTTGTGAGTGACATTAAAATTATAAATTTTCGCAACAAAATATGTTTTATTAAAAGCTCTTTATACATGACAAAGTTGAACGATAAACAAGACAAAGCCGAGCTTGATAATGCAGCCTCCAGGGTACGCAATTTATTGAAAACAGGCGAAGGAGTACACAAGCGAGTGCTCACTACCAGCTGATACAATCATGTGTGTATAATGCACTACGTTACAATACAATTACTTTAAAGTCATATTTAAGACTACAGAAGATGGAGCACACGCTTTATCCACGAAGTTAGAGTGAAGTTGTTGTAAGAAACTGGGAAATGTATGAAACATTCATGTAGGTAAGTACGGAACTTTAGAAATCTCGGAACTAAATAAAAACACGTTTGTTTATAACTCTATTTCCTAAACCAATTGTGAATTCATCTTTTCAGTAGCACAGTTGGTAAAAATAGATTGAAATTTCACCGAAATTGACCAGAATATTATTTGTGAACCATATTTGTGACCACACGTAGCATTTATTTGTCAATTCTAAAATTGTCTCGTTTGTGTACTAACAAACACTTTATAATAAAGCAGTGGATACTGTAAATCGTACTTGCATAGGTTTAGACTTCGATTTTAATATACATATGTGCAGAGTATTCCAGCCATTATTTACATCATTTTGAAAGGTTTAAAGGGTGAATGCACTAGGTTTTACATTTTAATTTATTTTGTTTGGCATTTATCCTTTGTTCGCGAAACTCGACCCATTGTAAATATGAGAATTTCATTGGTTGATTATAAAATGGTATCGTAACAAATAACTATGAGCTGTTTTGTACATTATGTAGGTACATAAAACATTATCGATCATATCGCATTTTTCTTTCAAAATCGTAACATAGAGACAATAAATCATATTATCATACCGAACAAACAACATTAATCTTATTCTGTACAAATCATAGCCTATTATAAGGACAGTTGACTAAAGGTATAATTACGACCGATTTAGCATCAATTATAAAAAAAAGTCACTATATTTCTTGTTCCAAATATCTATACTACCAACATACCAATTAAAACAATTGTAAATGTCCTTGCTAGCAAATTATTTCCGCTTCCGACTTTTTGTTTTCGAAACATTTCATCTGATTGAAACGACATGTTTCAATTACAGTAATTGAATCCATACAACAAGCTCAGAACTTCACATTATTAGCTCTAAACCTATCTGGTTTAGTAAAGTCATCACAGATAAACATAACATAGTACACAGAGGCAGCCATTCGTGTTACATTTAATTAACTAAGTAGCCTCTAAACGTGGCCGGGCGGTCATCATAGCCCGATCTAACCGTTGAATAAGTAAACGTAATAAAATAAATCCACTGAGCCGGCATAACGCCCAGGATTTAACATGGCTTACTAACGCTTTCGAAGCTGTGAAAGACCCACCCCATGTGCCTATCACCCTCTGCTAAGTAAAACGTCACAACTTCTGACATCGCCCTCCTTGTAAAATACTAATTTATTTCTTTTGTTTTTCTTTTTCAACGGTTACAATTTGGAACGTTTTTCTTTTGTTTTCGAAGATATTCGATCTTTTTATGTAGATATTTTATTGCCTTTTACGTATTCAATTCCATTTCTCATAACATTTGATTAAACTGCAGCATAATGTGCCGACAATTAATATGAAAATTATGTGCTAACGTAAACTAAGCTTCGGGTGATAAAACATTAATTAATTATGATAATATTATTAAATTATACAGAGTTAAGTGATTTCGAATAGAACTAATGATGTTTTTTTAATAATAAAACAATCAGTCACATAATTACGAATACTTTAATGTTTCCATCGAGTAATTAAATTTTATCTAATTATGGTAGTTTGTTTCGATACCGCTGTTAATTAGTTTTGTGTGTCTTGTCTATCAGTATGTTAGGTTGATTGACCTAATAATGAGGATCATTAGATATTGTCTACTAAAAGTAACTAGATAATATAATTGTTTGTTCGATATCAGCTGTATGTTTTAATTAACGTAAGCCGATTAATCTTTGTTGTGGTAAGTGATACTCATTTTACATAACAATTTTAGGTAACTCGTGAACGATATATTGGTTTTGAAATAAAGTCAATTTACTAAACAAATTGATAGGTACTCGTTTAACATGAATGAAGTGCTCCAAATTGCTGTATCGTATTACGTAAAATAACTCATCTCATTATAATGTTCTTTAGACACGAAAAACATCGTGTAATACCTGTTGCTTTTTGTTCAGTGAACTTTCTAAATTAAAAAGAATATTTAAAGAATGAAGTCATACCTGAATAAAAGTTCAACTGAGATATTCAAAAATATTTTCTTTTTTAAAAGTCTTCTTCAACTGTTACTGGAGTTCCTTCATAACTTTTCATTTGTTTTTTAACTTTTTTGTTGAAAATTGCGCTACATAATAATAAGGAAAGGAAAGGGTAAGTATCTAACTGATAGCGTTTTAAATTGCAGTAGGAAAAGTGTAGGTACCTACTTACACATTATGATTAAACTGGTATTTAAAAGCTTAAACAGGTACCTACTGCTCTCAAGTATGTACCTCTTTATTATTGAGAAGTAACAAAAGCAGAGTGCGTTCATCGATTTTATTACGCTTTCGACATAAAATGAAAAAGCAAATGCTTCATTAGCTTTTCATAAAATTCACATTTCAGACAAGTACGAGTATTAGGTACCTAATATCTAATATAAGTTTCCTGTATCTTAAGATTACGGCGCTAGCTTAACGGATATTAATATTAATGAGTAGGGAAAGCGGGATACGTTAAGTATACAAAGTTGTTATGCATTCGTCTATGGTTGCACCGGGGCCGCGGGGCCGCGGGGCCGCAGGAGCCCACGATATAAACTAATGAGCCGTGAACCACGAGCCCATGCATGTATATTATTACAAGCTTGCCATAAAACTCCACACCACAATGCTACAGTTCAGTATCGGCTAAAACCGCAGTTAAATTCATAAAATATTGCACATTTCATTCTAAAATACGCCAAAATGCTTTTGTCATAGTATCCAAAAATGTAAAAGGAAAACGTGGTGATAGTAAAGTTTACGGACGATTTATGTCCAGTTGCTGGCGCACTGTGTTGCTGCCTTCTTTGTTCAATCTTTTTGTGCCTCGAGAAGGATATTTTCACTAACATTTTAAAGTTTTTGTTTATGTGTGAGTACATTTTCAAGTGATTTCGTCGGAGCCAAATGGAATGGTTTTTCTCTTACCTTTTTTGGCTCATGTGTCGAAACTAGTGGAACAATTCTGACAAATGAGTTATCTATCGATTGACCTAACTGCGTGTTACCGGATCAATTTTCTGTGAACTAGTCCGAAATGTTGTAAGATTATCCATTATTGCTGAAAGTTTTTTTTTGTTTTTGAAGGAAATGTGACTCGAATGACTGTTTTCCGACGACCTAAGTTATATTATAATGTCCAAAATATAATAAGAAGTTTACAGATCATTGACCAGCGATGATCGATTAACACTTAAGAAAGTTTAAGTGTGGATAAAGTTTGTCCGCCTAGTTTTAGAAGCGTTAAGTAAAACTCGTAAGGCGCGGAAAGACTCTCGGCCCGGATAAGTCATCCATCAAATAGTTCCCGTCTTGTTAAAATAACAAGGTCTTATTAAACCTCACTGGGAGTTCAACAACGCCGGAGAAAAAAAATAAAAAGTTTTTTATTCAGCTGGTAAATATCGTTATATTCAGCACAGTTTGTCCTCGTATAAAATGGACTATGGTTCATGTCGGTCAGTAATGGATGGAACGTTTGGAGACGTGTGAAGGTGTGGTTACGCAATAGATTCTTCCACCATTTTCAGTTGTTACGTAGTTTCCAATGAGCTCGTATCAAGCTGTACGTAGGATACACTGCAACACATAATAGGTACGCAGGGTCTGAAATTAATCAACATCCCTATATTATATTAGCAAGCCTATCTATAAGTTATGATCATAATGCAAGTTCAGTAGTTATTTTTGTTAGTAAGCCTTTTTGTAAGTAAGTAAGTTGTTACAGAGGTATAATTTGTTTGTTTGTAAGATTGTATGTAGGGGGTAATCTCTGAAATGACCAATCGTATTTGAAAAAAATATTTTTTCGTGATGCAATGCGATGCGATGGGGTGGGTCGGGAGAACAAGAGATGTCACACCAATGAAGTCGCGGGCAGAGTCTTGTATCCTATATTAGCAAGACTGTTGTCAAGGCTCAAGACAAAATGATATTATTTTCGTTAGTCATTCATCAAATGATAAATGGCAACATAAAGCTAAGATTTTTGATCAGGCTTTGTCAATTAAACTTGTAGCCACCAAGAAAATTATTCGCAAAAATGTCGGAAAATTCTAATAACACCACGCTACCATACTCTCTTAATTCTGAGATAAAACTCCATTGACTTGTAATCTCTTATGAATACCTAGTGCTAAATATATGTAACATTTAAGAGCTCGGTCGTATTTATCAAGATAAATAAACCATCAATTTTGTCACTGGGTCCACAAAATATTAACAGATCTATTCCGACGACAGATTTATTGGTCCCCTAAGGACATGATTATACGTTTGGGCGTATAATTAATTGCAAGTCTATTGACATATATTTATGTAAGGCTATTTGTATAGAATATACCATACCTTCATCTACACATACCTACCTAAATATCTATAGGTCAACGTAATAACTACGTAATTTTCCTTTTGGTCTTTGTCGTTAGTCTCTCAACCTTTCCAAAGGAGAGACGTTTTCCTACTTCTAATCAACGTGGAAAGAAAACAAAAACATGAATCTATCTTACAATAGGTGCCTATGTAGGTATATCATTCAGGTAACTTAACTTTAAAAGCTGCCTCTTAAAGTGCCTCACGTGAAATAAAGTGGCTTGAAAACAGGAAACAAACTGTTACGCTGGAATGGAACTATAGGCACAACGAGGACACGTTGACTTTTCAACAGTCACCAGAATAATTGACACTGGACAAAGCGTCTCAGTTTACTCCGCGCTGTTGTTTTGTTTTTTCACCTCTGCTTTGTTCGTAAACGTATGCACTACTATGATATTTGCTTTATGAAGGGAGGTTATAATCATCAGTTTCGTTGTTTTTGGATTGCAAGGGATAGTTTGAACCAAAGTTGCCAGAGGTCCCGATTTTGGCGGAACGGACGTCTCGACTTTTAAAACCAAAATTAAATGTCCCGCGTGGGACAGCCTTAGTCCCACTTTTCGGGGATTAGTCGACGAAACCAGACAGTAATTGTTATTAGTTTAGTAATGGAACGTATTTTCATTAGATAAAATACCTACATTTTCTATGGCTATCTATCATCATTGTCAAAAATAAGAAACTACTGATTTTTAGATATTACGCTATTTTTACTCAAAAGGTAAAAAAAGAACCCACTTTGCCCAAAACAGAATCTAGCACCGTTGGTTTTGAACTGTATTTAAGCTGCTTGAGTGCCTTAAAAATTACAATGTCTTAAAAAAAACATGATTACATTTTGCACAACCCCTTGTGAAAAATGTCTGTCTGTATCTAACGAGAGTGAGCACTACGGAAGAATTTTTTTAAAATCATCCCTAATGTGGTAGGGGATTAAGCTTTGTATGGGAGTTTGTCATTGTTGCCGATAGGGTGGATGGTGTCCAACAAAATAACATGGTCGATCCCTAATGGTCCTTAAAAATGTTAAAGTAAACTAAGACCATCTAAATTCCGAACATAATTCAATAAAGACGAAGCTGATGTTTGACAAGACGTCCATTGTGTATAGGCGACGAGGGTCAGTGATTAGCACGAGAACATTGACTATCAAAGCCAGCTTCCCCTATTAACCGGAAATCTATTCCGTACATAATTATAAGTCCATTTAGATCGTCAAAGAGCTACGTCTAATTGAATTACCCTTTTACGTCGATGGTACGTGCGCGTTGAAGCAAAAAATTGCCTTCACACTCGATGTTGCTAATCAGAAGGTTGAAACTTCGATGATAGAACAGTATAAAAATATTAAGGCTATAATATACATATTTATGGATTGCTTCATCTTCAAATTATGTTCCACAAGGATTATATGATAATCTATAGGAAGTACTGTCAATATCGCACTGCTATATCTGGATAACGGTCTGGATCCTCAGGACTGCATCAGTTGCACGGCGTGGGAACACCGTTCTTCTTCAGGAAGCTCTCTGGATTATCGGGGCTGAATCTGCCGCTCCTATTCCACCAAGAAGTTCCCCAGGATCCTTGGGACGACTACAACCAACCTATTTGTTATTTTTATGATAGACTATATTAGCTAGAAATAAAATCTCTTCTCTTTTAGGCTAGGGAGGTAGACTATCTGACCTTAGTTACATCACTTATACAACACTAAACTCTTTAAATAACTTGTGGCCTACGGTTGGCCTGACAAATTACATGACGGGTGAGGTGAGATGTAATGTAATAACTGGGTAATCTTTTTATAATGTAAGGTTTTTTGAGTTAACTTGCAAGACATACATAGGAAGCAGAACTTGCTAAGTAATTCACAGATTTGAAGCATTAGATATCATCTTACCGTTCGAACTAAGGGTATGTTAGAGTCGGCTTCTCTCCTAACTACAGGAAGTCGCTCGGTGTGAAGCGCTAGATTCAGCTGCTTAGAGCGTAGTTAAGCGTATTAAGGTTACTGAAGCATTTAAGGCTTTTAGCTAATATATTATCTTGTTTAAAAAAAACTGTATTAGCATACCTCCTTCTTGTCTAAAGAACACCACAACATACTCAGGATTTTTTAGAATGAAATGTCAAGCAAGTAGGTACCTAAATGACGTAGAGTGTTTATTTGTTTCATAATTATTTTTTCCTGACTGTATTTGGGTAGGTGTAAAAAATATGCAAATAAAATTCATTTATGAACCAGTAGTAACACGTAAATTTTGTCAAAATGTAATAAAAATCCGTCACGCGTCGAATACGTTGGGCGATGCACGCTGTTCAGCGGTTTGGCTACAATTGTAGCTAACTAGCCGATATGCGGTCTACCTATTTATAGGTTCCGCATGTGTAAAATGGCACATGTGGTTCTTTACTTAGGGGGATATTACTACACTATCATATATCTAGGATCATATAACTACACCGTGCCGCTACAATGGGGACATTAATTTAATTCACGGGTAGTCGTGTAGTGTTGTTATAATTTTTATGATTACTGGCCACTAGCCAGTGGCCAGTAATCATAAAAATTACAACAACATAAAATAATTCGTAATTTGAAAACTACTGCCTGCGCCGCTCACGCCGCCATAGAGCTCTGTCTTTCCTTCAATTCGCCTACTCTTTGCGCGTTATTCGTTTTAATTTCATTGATACGCTGTTATGATCCGTTAGGTACGAGTACCTCGGCAAATGACCCCTGCGCTAAAGTTCTTTAAATAGAGGTTGCTCCAAGATGCTATTTTAGAAAATTGTAAATAATTTAATTAATTTAAAATATGTTCGTAAAACGAAAACGCAAAACTGCATACGTGTTTTAAAGTGCCATGCTGCATAATATTTTTTATCTACCTAAGCTAATATAATAAAGCTTAAGAATTTGTTTGTTTCTTTGAACGCGCTGATCTCTGAAACTGCCAGACGGATTCGATTTTTTTTAGCATTTGACTGTCATTCTTTTTATAGAAAAAGTTTATAGGCTATAGGCTATTTAAACTGCTGTTGTTGCTGCGGCTGTTTATACTCGGCTCCTAAGGGTCGTAGTGTTATAACACTACGACCCTTAGGAGCCGAGTATAAAGAAAAAAAGATATATGTATTTTATGCTAGAACAAGACATTTCACGCGGACAGAAGCTAATATAAAATATGTAGGCAGGTATTTTACCGAAGCCCAAAAATTATTCATAATTAGATATTACATTGTCATATATCTATGACACAAGTGTAATATCCCCATTAGATTCACCCTAGGTATTTACATAAGAACTATAATAGGAACATTGCTTAATGCATTGATGACCAGAGAAAAAGAGTATACATGATATTCAGTCGACGCCATAGGTGGCGCAGTGGTGAAGCGATTGACTGCTGCGCTGCGTGTCGCGGGTTCGATTCCCGCCCGGAACAAATATTTGTATGGCCTAAAGGTAGTTTTAGTTGTTCCGGGTCTGGCTGTTTGTGTATGTGAGTTTAAATGTTTGTAAACGCACCCACGATACAAGAGAAATTCCTAGTGCGGGGAAACGTTTTATTAAAAAAAAAACATAATCATTCTCTTCTCTCGGTATGATGAAGTGGACCGTAATCCACCACGTGGGCCCAGTGCGGATTAGCGGACGTCACAATTGGTCTTTGAACTTTTGGTTCTAGTACATGCCGGTTTGCTCACGATGTTTTCCTTTGCCGTTCAAGTAAAGGAGTAGGTAGGAGAAAATCGAAACAAAATGATATTCCCCACAACATGCTATGTAGACGCGACACAGACGAGGACATGACTATTTTATTATTAGTAGACGGGAGGACGACGTTTTTATGTCACCCACGAGAAGTGGCCTTTTCTTTGCTGAACGTCACAACTTGGTATAGTGTGCAATAACCGTTGTAGCCAATGCACGTAACACAATGTAAGCAAATGGACATCCTATCTCAACTCGCCGTGTTATAACCATTTAATACGATATATGATTTTAATATAAGAACAATTTAAGTTGGTAGTCAATTTGCTTATTAATTAATTTATCTGAGTTTACATACTAAGATAATAAATAAAAACTTTATTCAGTTCAGAAAAAACACAGCACAATATTAAAAAAAAAACTAGTAACAGATTACATAGGAGCGTTAGGAAATCCTTATGTCAAATCTATCAGATTTGACATAAGGATTTCCTGTGTCGTGGTGTCAGGTATTTCTCTTTGCAAGTATTTCATATTCATTTATTTTTGCAAGTATTTCATATTCATTTATTTCGGAGAAGTAATTAATTTGAACAAATAAAAACAAAAGAAAAAAAAATTAAATAGGTACTTAAGGACAACGTAATAAAAAAGCTAACCAACAAAATTTTTTATGTTGTAGAAATAAGGTATGATGACAAGAGGTTTAGGCGCTTTTGGGTATGTGTGTGGTGTGTGTGAAGTGTGGGGTATGGTGAAAATGGGTGGGTTGGTGCGCGCATGTTATGTTTTTTTTTTTATATTGTTATCATGTCCGTTATTACGAATGTATGTGCAAAAGGTCTTCCGTTTGGTCATAATACCTACATATTTGGGGTGCTTTTCTACATCGATGCAACCGGCTATTATTAAAGTTACTACGTAAACATTTTAACCGATGTTTGACAAGTTAAACATACAAATCATGCTAAACATTTGCTTTTTTTCAACATTCACAGCAGTTTCATCAATAGTTTTTTACCGCAACAATAATATATCAATTGTGGTTACAAAAAAGCCTTGAAACTGGGTTTCTATATAACTTGTTGGGACCACATGATGAAAAATACGTAGATACAGCCACGAACATAAGTTGGCGTCTTACAGTAAGGCAAAATTCAACAGCGTTTTTCTCGTAAAAGTCTCTCTTTCTGCCTAACCTTTTCCCCTACTATGGTGAGGTCGACTTCCAATCTAACCGGATGCAGCTGAATACCAGTATTTTACATGGAGCGACTGCCTATCTGACCTCCACAACCCAATTACTGGGTAATACGATACCCCTTGGTAAGTCTGGTTGTCAGACTTTTGGGCTTCTGACTACCCGTAACGACTTTCAAAGATCCACGAATGACAGCTGGGACCAACGGCTTAACGTGCTTTCCGAGGCACGGAGGGGTCTCAGTATGTAAAGAAGTTCACCCATCCACACACCAAACGCAGTAAGCATAGCTTAACCTGATCGATCGACCTGTGCGGCTGTTATTATTTAAAGTATCGTTTTGACAATACTTCAAATGTTCGTAATACCATAAAACATCTACCTATCAATACTTTAACATAAAATCGTTTTGAATTTGGCGTTAGTGTAATTTATTTACGCTCATGAATGTACATATGGTAGGTAGTTAGGTACCTAATGTTTCCCCAAAGACGATGCAATTAATGGTACCGGGAATATTGTCAAAATCATCAGCCTTGACGAAGTAATTAGTGGTCGAGGACTTCTATCTACTAATAATTTACAGGTAAATACCACCGCCAAGCCACATCTGCATCAGTCACGTTACATAATATATCATTGTACGATGTCAAAGGGGTAGAGAAAATTAATTGACAGTTTTAAATAAAGGTTGGGATGGCCTGTATGACAAACGTAATAAAAAATAACCCGACATTATTCTTTTTAACTCTTGTGACCATTTTAAAACATATACCTGTTAAAATATAATCATCATCATCTTTTGCCTAGCCTTTTCCCAACTATGTTGTGATAGAAAATACCAGTATTTTACATGGAGCGACTGCCTATCTCACCTCCACAACCCAGTTACTAGGTAATACGATACTGCACGGTAAAACTGGCTTGACCTGTTTAAATTTAATCATGTTTTAAAATTGTCACAAGAATGCGTTTTGTACTTTCCACTTTTCATATATCCACCATTATAATTATGTTTGTTGTGTAATACTAACATAGTTTTAAAACCTTTGTAACTAACAATTATTACGGTTATACTAACACTAGTGTTTAAATTGTGTATGTAAGTAAGTAGGTACTAACAAATTGGATTGTATAATCTGAAAACTAAATAAAATAAAATACCCATTTACGAAATAATTTATGGCAATTTGTAATAATGTTATTCAAGGTTGTACAAACTTCTAATACTAAACAAACAACAAACTATTAACATAAAAATATAATGTCTTAACCTAACTAAAACTATTAAAAAACAAAAATATTTCGTCAAAATATTCCTCCGCATCGCTATAGACTGGTAATGTACCCAAGAGACTGGCGGCATTGCCGCGTTGTATGGCAATACCTATCCTCTGGCCAAGGTAAAAGCTAGCCCTTGGGTCATGGGAAGTCTCAACCAGCCATTTAAAGATTTTGTTGAACAAGGCATGAGCACTTGGACCCCACGACCCGAGGATTTCAACCCCAAACGGCTCGTTTAATTACCGATAAGGTTATTACTTACGCCGCTTAAGGTTTTCCGCAGCCGCAGTAGCAGCGCCAGCACAGCACACCGAGCCAGGAAGATGAGATGGTGCAAGAGTATCGACACGTTGCGTCCCACACTGAAGGCCTACCCACCTTCCATGGAAATAAAGACATACCGTCCGGTCTCTTGTCATCGTCGCGTGCCAAGATGTGATGTGAATGACAAGAGCTCATCGGATGATGTAATTGATATTCGCGTGCCGCGCTATGCGACCCGCACTTCGGCTGCAAGACAGGCCGTAGTTTCCGAGGCTGTTGAAATCTTTACCACATTGACAGCGATGAGGAGAACAGCAAAGAGCTCCTATTCGAAGGGAAGCAGCGAGGCGGAAAGTAGTATCGTCGAACAAAGTGCCTATGTTTGACGAAGGTAGTGTATGAAGCCAAAAACTTGTAATTGAATGTGGATTTAAATAATTATAGACTTCCTACTAATAATATAGTTCACCACAATATAAGCTCGACTACGTTACGTAATGCTGAATAATAGAGAAGAGCCGACAAAGGGGATAAGACGCACTTAAATTTCATCTATAATTACTTTACGTTACGACGACTCAAGTAAAATTATACTCAAGGAACCCAATAACCTAAAAAATTGAATTCACGCAACTATCAGACGAAGGAACGCTTTGGGACCTCTTCAATTTAATGTGCGGCCCTTCTAAGACCATCACAATTTATTATGTATTATAAGGATACAAATTCTTAGGGAAATGGTTAGTTTCCGTGAAATAGTGCAAGGATCAGTGAGGGACCCCGCCCGGCCGCCGGGCCGCCTCGGGAGGAGGATATTGTGCAACTAGCATGTAGTTTCATCTCGCTGCTAATTAATTGGATTACGTAGCCTCTCTCATTATACGAGATGGGGGCTATTTAGTGAATGGATTTTGAACGCGTGACAGCGTAAATTTTATTCAGTTTAAACTCGGGTTAATAAATGTAATTAAAGTTGAAAACGAACCATGTGTGCCTTTCCGATACATGAATTTATCGATGAAAACACGCACGATAATGACTTGTAACACAGTACACTACATAATCAACGTGAATTACTAGCGATAAAGCAGTACCCAATTAACCTTATTTTTTGCAATGAAATAGTCTTCTTTGTTATTCCATCATAAACACCTTCGGAAATATTAGTGCGACGTGGAGGAGACCTTCCAAATGAGCGCAATATTGAGTCCATTATTTCATTCAGTGTAATGGTGTGGCAGTGAAATAGGGCAAAGGACGAATAAACGGGACCCTGGAAATGAAGACGCCGTTTGTTCATAACCAGCTCGTTAATTCCATTATTACAAGTCAGAGGAGCGAGCAGACCGGTAACAGATGTGCCACTCGACTCGTGAATCTGCAGCGTCTCACACTTTTCACGGATTTCAACATCATTAATTTTTTTGTGAGCGAGCTCAATTAAAAATAATTGTTAGAACAGATAGAAAATAAAAAGTTATACCTTCAGGTTTAGTGTCGCTAAGAAATCTCGGATTTTAGTAAAGTGTGCGAGACTCCGGCTTTGTACCTGTCCTTTGTGTACAAACTGCGACGCGCGGTCCGTAAGACCCTCGCCAGTGTCCGCTTACTTAAAGGTAGATCAAGTCTCTAAAACGTGAATACTTGGGGAGAAATACGTAGAGAAAACGTCTTGCTTTCAACATTACAAGGTTTAATATTTTCCTTTTTCACGGAAGACCTTGCCATGTCGTGAGAAAATTGTTGCCATAGCGTGTTAGCTAGTTATAAAACTTTTATACGTCTATGCTAAACGATTCGCAAGTTATGGCTCAATAATAAACAGATGACGCATGTGTGAACCCCCTTTTAACTATCATGAGGAAACTTGCCCATTGTAAAATCGGCCGCAACGTGATTGGGCATTTCGGTTCGACTTAATACGCGTACCTACTTTATATTTTAATAGGTGCCCGTCTCTATCTAGAGCACCGAAATTGCCTGTTGGCTATCCAATATTAATTAGTTAACATTGTCACTCAACTTTTGCTAACCACTCTCAAAGAGTAAGTTTCATACATCCATAAACAAAATAAACTTACAGCGTTCATTAACAAAACTTCGTGAATACTGGGTACCTCCGTGATAAATTAATTTAACAGAAACACCCCCAGCTTTGATTACAGCGAAAACCGCCCACATTTTTGTGTTACAAACTATTTAATAGAATTACTTCGCGAGACAAGATAAATGATGACAAGCGTCCGATGAACATCAGCAGTAATTGTTTGACAGAAGCGATATTCGACCCCACCGGTAATTGCGAGGGTTGATTAATTTTGTATCGTTAGCTTTGTGATAATTACTACAGAATAGTTAAGACGGCTGTAAATTTTATTCCTCTTTGTTTCATTGTACCTCGCTATTATTTACAAAAGAAGGGGAGAGCTATTGGAGCTCTGTGGAGCTTCAGCAGATTAGCAGAGTGATTTAGCAATTTAATGAAGATTTTAATGATGATCCTTTATTTTTTAACCGACTTCTAAAGAAGGAGGAGGTTCTCAATTCTGATGTTTGTATTTTTTTTTTATGTTTGTTCGCGCATAACTCCGTCGCTTGCCAACCGATTTGAAAAATTATTTTTTTGTTGGAAAGGGTATAGGTACTTCCCAAATGGTCCCATAGAAATTTCATCAAAAACGGTTCAGTAGTTTGGTTTTTAAACCAAAATTACTGGTAAAAATTACAACTTAAAAAAAAAACAACCGACTTCCAAAAACGACACTACAAAGTGAAAAATAACTTTAATTTCGGAAGTAGGTGGCAAACAACGAAAATGCGAACCCAACGACACCGACTTCCGAAATTAAAGTTATTTTTCACTTTCTAGTGTCGTTTTTGGAAGTCGGTTGTTTTTTTTTTTGCTAAAAAGTTTTTTATACTTTTGGTTAGATCAAAGAGTTAGAAAACGTAGCTATCACTGACGGTATAAAATAAGTAGGAATTTAAAAATTAATTTGCCTTTATCTTAAAACCTTCCACTCGGAACAATCCATTATTATTCAACTCATTTTATTATGGTAACCGATTCACTATAGCCACCCAAACCCATAGCCCAGTACGTTTTGTTTCCAAGTTCTGCAACTGTCCTGCACCAACCGGAGGTTGTCCTTGGGTGCACTTGCATGGTGCATGCAGGGATAATCGACGGTTGGTGCCTCCTCATTATTTAAAATTGTGTAAAGGGCCTCTGCGAGTTGGCTTCGGCCCCTAGTATGCCTTTCAAAAGTCCGGGACCCCAGGGTCCCGACATATGCCAAACTATTCTTCAACTGATAGTTTCGAGCATCCTCAAATTAGTAAGAATAAATTTAATGTCAGGCTATTTTTGCTTCACCTCCTTCTGCGAAGCAGTCATGCTAGCGAAGGAGGTGGCGGGGTGGGCGAGGGAACGCACCTCACGCCTCAGCCGCCGCGGGAGACGCTCCGGGCGTCGGGAGCCGCGTGACGACTCCCGGCCACCGTAGGCGCGGGCCTGCGGGCGGAGAGTAATGGGTAGCTCTCCGTCCGATCAGGACTAGGCCCGTGCCGGACGGCGTGTACGTGTTCCACGCGCGCCTCAAAGAGATGTCAGCATAAGCGACGGGGCCCGATAGGGCCGAAGCCTGCCAGGGTAGCGGGATCGTCCGAAAGGGTTACCGCTGCCCTGGAACATAAATGGCTAAGGAAGGAACACGGGTGGGTTTTTGTCAGTAAAAGTCTGACACTCGCTTCTGCTCCACCCAGAGCGGGAGGGGTCATTTGATGATTTCCCATCCTCAAAAAAAAAAAGGCTATTTTTGCTCAGGCTTTTCCACGTATAATTTTATAATACTCCGACTTCGAAATATGCAATTTAACCAACTTCCATTTTCGATGAATTCGACGAAGTAATAACCCGTCGAGTTAGTGTTCGAGGTAATCTTAATCTACGATATCTTTACTATTATTATACCTAATAAGTCACCATCATCATCTACCTAGCCTTTTCCCAACTACATATGTTAGGGTCGGCTTCCAGTCTAACGGTAAAAGTCGGTAAAATACTGATTTTACATGGAGCGACTGCCTATTTGACCTCCACAACCCAGTGGATAATATGATTTCCCTTGGTAAGACTGGTTGTCAGACTTTCGGGCTTCTGACGACCCGTAACAACTGTCAAAGATCCACGCTAACGGACTTAAGGCGCTTTCTGAGGCACGGAGGGGATCTTGGTATGTAAAGATGGTCACCCATCCACGGACCAACCGCGGCTAGTTGTAGCTTAACCAGATCGATCGACCCGTGCGGCTGTTATTACTTAGCCACTGCCCTTAATAAATAAATATGACTATAACACGTGTCTTCTCGAGTCGTGGACAGACCTCATGTATATTGCTTGAAGCTCTCGTTAACCCAAAAGGGAACGAACCGTGAGAGATATAATTCAATTTTCTCAAAATAGAAGTAAGACTTGCCCACATAATACAATTATTTAGTTTGTTACATCAAACTCATTTAGGTACAAAATTTCTTGATACCAAAAACTGTCGAAGAGTTTCTTTTTGATTGATTGATTGACGTGATCCCTATGACGAAAACTCAAATAAAAATGATATTTCGACGAATTCACCGAAATAACATAAAACTAGCTTTATCTGCTAACTGAACTGACAAATTACACATTTATTTTATGTTTATTGATTCGACCGAAGGTGAAGTAGATGTCAATCAGACAGAAGATTCTCGACACTTGAAATACTTAAGAGTAAAGTACAGATGCCAGCACATCAAGCTACTACAATCTGTCAAATTTCTTTAATAGATTTTCAACTTTATCGCTAAAGCATTAGGTTCAAAGTTGATTGGGAAAATTTGACAGTTTCGGGTGGCTTGATGTGCTGGCGTCTGTCCCTAGTTACTCTAATGCTGCTAAAGTGGCTAGAAGAGCTTTCAGAGGTGAAAATACTCGAAATCTTTTATAAACTTGAAACAAGAGAGAAACATACCTACATAGACAATACCTGCTACGTCTTATAGTACCTACAGGATTCAGTACATGATTCTGAATCCCCAAGTATTGAAATATTAGTTAGGTAGGTGTTCTATACATTTTGACCGCGTAGGTATTGCACTTTTATATGAACACTGATTTTGAACAGCTGATTTTTTTTCTACGCTAAGGGTCTCATCGTCATCAGTCATGTGCTAAATTGATGGTTACAGTTGCGCGTTGAGGACCCCGTAATAATTTAAACTTTTAACAAGTCCACGTTATCATTTAAAAGCCTCTTATTTTTATTGAAAGTGTATTTATTCTACTTGTCAATATCTACGTTTATTGACGATCAATATCATGATTAATGATATACATCATCATCTGCCTAGCCTTTTCCCAACTATGTTGGGGTCGGCTTCCAGTCTAACCGGTTGCAGCTGAATTCCAGTATTTTACATGGAGCGACTGCCTATCTGACCTCCACAACCCAGTTACTGGGTAATACGATACCCCTTGGTAAGACTGGTTGTCCGACTTTCGGGCTTCTGACTACCCGAAACGACTGTCAAAGATCCACGAATGACAGCCGGGACCAACGGCTTAACGTGCTTTCCGAGGCACGGAGGGGTCTCGGTATGTAAAGATGGTCACCCATCCACAGACCAACCGCGGCAAGCGTAGCTTAACCTGACCGATCGACCTGTGCGGCTGTTATTATTTAGCCACGGGCCCCTCCGCTTTATACAATCAATGTAAATCATATTTTAAAAACTAGATGAGGTCGGTTTATATCGGCGATAAGCAGAGATTTAAGATAAATTTAATGTCTTTGGCGATAAGGCATCGATATATTCAGCGATAAGGCATCGATTGATCGATCGATCGATCGATCGGTTCCCATTGATCACCTTAAACCTGGCCCCAATGTTGAGAAGCCACAAAAGAGATGTTTGCGTGTGTTAGATATTTCATTTTGATACAATTATAATATTAAAATATTGTTTGTTGGATAATGGCATCTGTCACATTTACGAAGCTTGAGACCAACGTAGAAGTACCTAATTTGACTAGATATTGTGTTTACAAAAAACAAGTCTTAATCTTAACTTGTAAAAAACACTTAAATGTTATTACCTACTATAAATGATTAAAGTAATATTTGATTATACTTGGTAGTATATCTTTGATTTTATATTACTATTTTAATATAATAGGTTGTTTCAAATTATTGGCACATTGGTCAGTTGATGTTGAAATACTTTTTGATGATGTTTAAAAGGGTACATATTTGAATGTCGAACATTAAAATACCTACGTGTAAAATGTCAACGTTCAAAACATCGAAAATTTAAATACCGATTATATCGTAATATCGAAAATTGTTATACCTAAGCTCAAAATGTCTAACATTGAAATGCCGAGTGATGAAAATATCTAATGATTAAAAATATCGATAATCATTATACCTAAGTTTAAAATGTCAACATTTAATACACTTTAGTTCATTATATTTACGTTAAAAATACCTACTAGTTAAAATATCGAACTTGATACAGCAAAAAATGTCGGTAGATTTGAAATTGTCACACTCTGCCAACGCATAAGTCAACTCATTAGTCAGTCCACTGCAAACGTTTAACGTACCTATTGTTTAGCGAATAATTATTAGGGTACATATTTGAATGTCGAACATTAAAATACCTACGTGTAAAATGTTTATTAAAAAATCGAATATTAAAAAGGCAATGAGAACTTAGGATGCAAGAGCGAGCGAAGCGAGCTCGGGAATTGGGGCACCCCGACTCGGACAGGTTAGGTTCGAAGGGGATGACGTGAGCGTCGACATGACTCAAGTGAGCGAGCGGAACGAGCGAACAAGCCCCCGTCATCCCCTTCGTGTTAGGTTCCTTTAAACCCTGCTGACAGAAATACGGAGCCCCGCGAATCGGGGTTCCGTTGACTACGCCTTATTATTATTGTTATGCTTAATAAAGTTATGCTTTATAATGTTATGCTTAAAAAATGTATGCTTTAGAATGTTATGCTTAATCATTATTATGATTAGACAAATTATGCGTAAAAAAATTCTGCGTAAGCTGTTATGCGTAAATAATTTTTGCGAAAATATATTTCGGACAAACAAAAGTATGCCAAGTTATATTAGGTCTTATAATTTTATGCAAATCGATAGGGAACCGAAAATAATATTACTTAAGCATGCAGCGTGCAAGCAAGCATGCATCATGCAAGCGAGCATGCATCATGCAGCAGGCATGGTTTCTGTCACGGCTCCGGCGCTGCTGGGCTCCGGCGCGGCGGTCCCACGCGAGCTTATCGTCGCCTCCGCCTCAGCTCGCGGGCCGCCTCGCCTCTCCGCGCCTACGCGGGCTTAAATTACACTCTAGGGGTAGGGCAGACAAGACCACGTGGAGTCGGTTTTGCAGCGATTTGTTTCTGTCACAAATTTTTGTAGCACAAAATATAAATAAATATCGATATTTAGGACATTCGATACTCTGTACTTCGATATTTACATCATTAGATAATCTGTACTTCGATATTTAAGCCTTTCGAAGTCATGTTTGTCGATAATTAGATTTTAGATATATTGGACGTAGATTATCTAACTATTCGACATTATAAACTTACGTTATTTTAATTTTCTGTTTTATGGTCGTTCGATATTTAAACTTTCGATGTTTTGAACGTTGACATTTTACACGTAGGTATTTTAATTTTCGAAATTCAAATATGTACCCGTTTAAGAATCAATTCTTATTAAATTGATTAATTACCCTATAACATTTTAAAACGGTTTCACCACATAAGATTTGTTAATTTTTACCTACCTGATGTTGATGATGTGTTAGAAGATATTAAGCCAAAATATATGATGATCTGTGATTGGTTCAAAATGGCGGTGGATGTTGGACGTAAAAGACGTTGGTAGTGTATCAAAAGGTGTGTAACGACGTTATCAAGGCAGCCCCACCGAGCCTCCTGCAGGTAAGTGGGGGTCTCACCTGGCGGGGACAGACCGCCGAGGTGTCGTGAAGAAAGCGACGCTGTGAGTCGGCGTCGCGACGCGCCCACAAAAAACTACATAGCAATCACTCACATGGACACGCGCAACTCACGCGCGTTCTATAGGGCCATAGGCCAAGTCGCCAAGCAAAAGAGGGGCCTGTAGTTACAGGCCACCGTATGGCACTCTGCGGCCGTGGGGCAAAACCCAGATACTTGGTAGATGTTCAGTTGGTTAGTTCTAGTGCCATTGTTATTTGGAATAGATCGACCAGATGTCACGTAAGTAATTATACCTTAATTATTGCTAATTATGACTATGTTGTTGTGTAAGTCATATTATGGCCAATATTCCTAGCTACTGTTATTATGTTGCTATTATTTTGAGTTCCCTTGGACCGTTGTCCAAGAGATAGAATTAATTGTTTTTAAAGATCGATAATTTATGACAACGTAAGAAATATATTGATAGACTACTTTAATACTATTTCCATGGAGTTTCTTGTCCTTCTTCTCCATGATGACCTAGTTTTACGAACGGACGATTAGTTTTCTGATTAATTACTGACAAGCCTAAATTTAAATAAATGTTTATCCTTGTCTATCTGTGTTTTACTTCATAAAACCCTTTCCCTAAACCATATTCAATAATGACCTTCATAGACAGTAAATAACTAACTAGTGACAAAGCTTGTTATTTGGGTAATATATAGGTACTATGGGCAAAAAGTCCGCGTGCTCACCTTAAAGGCGATAATCGCATAGCACGGTTCACGACTCGATCGCACAATGCATGCGTTTTGACCAATAGGATGCACGAACCGTATTTTAGTCGTGTGCGTATTAGTATAATGATGTATAGAAGTGTGCGACTCTCACTAGGCGCGTGCTATGCTCACTAAATTGTTTGTGAGACGATTTCCTTAATGGGCATGGCCGGCGTAAGCTCTTCATGAATTCTTATTTTGTTATTGACTAGCTTCTGCCCGCGACTTCGTCCGCATAGATTTCGGATTTGTGACAGGATTGCGTATCTCAAAAGGAAATCAAAATAACCCATAAAGATACTAATTTTTTTTTTTAAATAAATAGAAGGAAGAAGATGAATTTTTTAAACTTTGCGAAAATTATGAAAACTTTATAACACTATACAGATGCGATGTAAATAGTTATATTATTATTATGACTTGATTTTTGATTTTGTAAACTTATTTACCGACAATCGTAATATTTTAATTTTGCCATAACTTAAAAACGTCCAATTTTAATCATTCAAAGACCAAATATTATCTACATAAACAGTACTTAGTGATGAAATAATTTATTTTGATAAGCATTAATAGCATGAGTAAAATAAATGCGTTTAAATGTAGTCCAAAAAAAATTCAAGATTTTTAAATAAAAAATGGTTGTTGTGCCTCACTCGACATAGATAGGTATAGTGTGTCGCGGACTTTTTTGTGGATATTTATAAGATCTACAATTAATTTGAACATTTTATGGTTCTATCTTTTATAGTTTAGGCAGCGTACGCAAAATACGTAACTTTTCTGGTTTATTTTTTACACCTTGTCTCCGAAAAACCCAAATATCTTACGGAACTATTTTTTCTAAAATTAAATTTAACCTACGTTACTCGTGGATAATGTAGCTTTCGAATGGTGAAAGAATTTTTTAAATCGGTCCAGTAGTTTTGAGCCTATTCATTACAAACAAATAAACAAAGTTTTCCTCTTTATAATATTAGTATAGACAAGAAGTAATTTTAATAGTTACTCATATCTTCTGTTTGGTTTAGACAATCAATGTATTATTGATATTGCTGTAATTAAATTAGTATCAACTTTCCACAAAAATAGAATAATTTGGAATAAGAAATGTCAAACTATGTATTACAATTTACATATCTATTACATCCACTTTAATTATGTTCCTCTCTCTATCGGGGCTATTTTACGTTACTTATGAACACTTTCACTTGACTGCCTCCCCAATTTTCACCATATCCTATGCGATGCCGCCATACAAATCGGAGCGAATGCATTAGGTGCGTTGACCGGCACTGCATAAAGGTATTCTTTTTACTTGTGCAGTGCTATTGAAAAGTAAATAACTATATGTCTATGTGATTACACTTGGGAATACGTATATGTCAAGAAAGAAGCAAGTTACGTAATTTTATTGGAAATTGACAACATATTTTGGTATCTTTTTCTTTTATTGCTCTACAAATTCGAACATATGAATCAATGGATTAGCAATATCCTTCAAAATGATTCAGGTAGAGATGTTTTGATTGAACTAGCACAATTACAGTAATAATTCTTAACTAATACTTGGCGCAGTTCATACAATGTTATCAGAGCTTTTTGTTTATAGTTGCCGCAACTTTTGCCGTAATGCCAACGTATGGCAATAGCCGCCCTATTGTTTAACCGGATTTCCAGACATTCCCACTAAATAACAATGGGATTTAAATAATGAACTTATTTTTATTGCAGTTGCAAAGTTTGCGGCAGCTAACATAGAGCAATAAAAGAATAAAAATAAGTTCATTGTCTTAATCCCATTATTATTTAGTGACAATGTCCGGACACCCGGTTAAACAATAGGACGGCTTATTATAATACAAGGGCCTACGGCCATACGTTGGCGAAAAGATAACCAATTTTATTACCTTAAGATTATCTCATATGTTTTGCAGTTGTTACTTGTATTTGGTTCAATACTTTTAACAGTTGTAATATTCGTTTTATCCATTAATTTATCACACCTTTGATTTGATTGTAAATAAGTATAATAACGAGATTTCACAAACAAGGTATCTTTCTAATCAACTCGACAGGCGCGTTGCCGGCATTGCAACCTACCTATGACAAGTTTTTTTTGACAAATATAACATTTATTTAGTTCCTACGCCACGCGCTACTTTAAAATTAGGTAAATACAGCATTTTCTTATTATTACCTACTAAGTGAACAATCTTAAACTAGTTTTTTTCTAGTTTTGTTACACAATATTTTTAGAGAACATAAACAAAGAAAGACATAGCCCTCTCAAATCGACGGCACGGTTTGCGCAGTGGTTAAGCGATTGACTGCTGGGCTTCGTGTCGCGGGTTCGATTCCCGCACGGAACAAATATTTGTATGGCCTACAAGTTCCGAGTCTGGCTATTTGTGTATGTGAGTTTAAATGTTTGTAAACGCACCCACGACACAGTAGAAATTCCTAGTGTGGGGCAATGTTTTAATAAAAAACAAAAAAAAATCGTGTCGTATATCTTGTGTTTCTTTATCTTAAGAATTAACAAAAATATAACAAAAAACTAAAAAACAACAAATTCACCAAGAAAGGTAGCATGACACTAAATTGAAGACTTCAAAATCGTTGGCAATGTTTTAAACTATGACTACAGTTTAAACAGTGACATTAATCAAAGAATTAGTATAATACAAATTGGAATACTGAAAATTAACCTAAAAATAGCTATACAGTGTTATTTCTAAAACGCTATTAACCTCACAGGACAAAAATACTAACATCATAAATAACAACTTTTGTTTTATGACTTTTAATATTATATAATTCATAATTTTTATTTTTTTCATGAACTACTTATTTCAAAATACTTAAATTGATCGCTCTAATTGTGAAGAACTCTACGCGGAGAAAGCACTAGATAAGTAAACAAATAGTGCGTTGCGAATGCAGGGGCGCGGCGGTACTAACTACAAAAATTAAAAGAAAAAAAAAATTTTAAAAACAAGCTTTTATTACTTATTAATAAAAATAACTAAAAAGTTAAAAATAATTTAAACCTGATAAGAAATAAATAAAAGCGTGTTACATTTTGATGGAACATTAAAGAACATTTAGAACACAATGTAACACGCTTTTATTTATTTCTTATCACGTTTAAATTATTTTTAACTTTTTAGTTATTTTTATTAATAAGTAATAAAAGCTTGTTTTTAAAAAGTTTTTTTTTCTTTTAATTTTATTTTGAACTTTTTAGTATTTTTGATGCGAGATTGACTACGGCGTAGTTCGTAGCGCGTAGCAGTGTTTTTCCGTTATATGCGTTTACTGCACTTAAGTTACCTGTTCATCTTTAGTCCCTGGTTACCATCTAGCACTAAAGTACTCGTCAAGACGAATCAAACGAGCCCAAACTCGATGGAGTTATGTCGTTTAATTACCGAGTTCCTATGGCTACCTTCCAGCTCCATCATAAGACCCTGGTTACCATGTAGTATCAAAGTACTCGTCAAGACGAATCAAACGAGCCCAAATTCGATGGGGTTGCGTCGTTTAATTACGGAGTTCCTATGGCCACCTTCCAGCTCCATCATCAGACCCTGGTTACCATATAGTATCAAAGTACTCGTCAAGACGAATCAAACGAGCCCAAACTCGATAGGGTTGCGTCGTTTAATTACGGAGTTCCTATGGCCACCTTCCAGCTCCATCATCAGACCCTGGTTACCATGTAGTATCAAAGTACTCGTCAAGACGAATCAAACGAGCCCAAACTCGATGGGGTTGCTTCGTTTAATTACGGAGTTCCTATGGCCACTTTCCAGCTCCATCATCAGATCAACTCTAAGTCATAATAATATTGCATTGTCATCCGATTTATACATGCATACAAAATTTCAGCTCAATTGGAAACCGAGAAGTGGATCAAATTTAACTTGCAAGATATGATTACAGACAGACAACGGGACAGGTGAAACTAAATAAAAGCTTGTAAAATACAGATCTAAAAAGTGTTATTACCTACAACAAAAACTTGAAAGTCTATTTTTGGTTTTGTCAAAAGTCATAGAACAAAAGTGGTGTTTTTGATGTTATTAATATAGTCCTGCACTCCTGCCAAGTGTTTTAAAAATAACCCTGTATAATGTAATTATACAGTATCTTAACTAAAAAAAGGCTTTCCCGCTAACCCGCAATAGAATAGCGTCATGCTAAAAAAATATGACCATTCAAAAATGGTAATGGTTGTTTTTAAATGGTAATATTTATTTAGCATGTATGGACGCTATTATAGAACGCCTTTCGTTAATTAACATATTGTATGTTAAAAATTATAATTAAATTAATATTTCGTAGCTGCTCCTGCCGCATCTAAAATGAAATGTCGTAAAATTATATGGTGATAGTAATATACGGGAAGCGTCAACACTTAGCGAGATGCAAATTGGCACTGCCGCACTCTGGCTACTTGTTTTGAAATTTTGTTACACGCCCTTTACTCACACAAATGCATATTGTCTCTAATTGGGCGACACCAGGAAGGGGTGTGGCTTGTCACTAGCTGCGCTTCCGCAGAAAATTATTTTCTTAAGTGAGCATGCTCATCTTTTGCCGATAGTACATATACTTCTAGTATATACTAAAAAAATCTAACATCAGAAGTGGGATTTAGTGATTCCTGATGTTAAGCTATATTTGCTTATAAATTATTTTCTGGAGTAGGATAACCTCATTTAATTTTTGAGATAAGACACATTATGAAGTACTTAAAACATCTATCAATCTACCTTTGATCATAATCACAATTAAATGTGGTTCGTAACGTTCCATTAAGCATTTCGTTTTTGTGATCTCTAATTATTGATTGTGCTGTAGAGATAATATTGAAATTACTTACTTATTTAAAATTTATTTTTAAAATATCATGTACCTAAATTTTAATAAACCGCTGGGTGACCTCCTATTTGGTGCCGAGTTATCTAGCTTGTTATTTGGGTAATATATAGGTACATATACTTCTAGTATATACCTACTAAAAAAATGTAACACGTGCGTGTATTGACGATCACAAAGTTCAGAGGTCAAATTCAGGCCAAATATTCGTGATAAACCGACCTACGCGGTACGTTACGAAAATATTATGCAGCGTATATAACTGGAAAATTTAACATCAGTAGTTACGTATGGGTAGCGGGACCATCCGAAAGGGTTTACCGCTGCCCTGGAACATAAAGGGCTAAGGAAGGAACACGGGTGGGTTTTAGTCAGTAAAAGTCTGACACTCCCTTCTGCTCCACCCAGAGCGGGAGGGGTCATTTGATGATTTCCCATCCTCAAAAAAAAAAAAAAAGTAGTTACGTATTAATACCTAATTCTATATCTACATATTTATGTTACATAATAATGTATGTTCTGTTATACATATCCACGCCTGAAATCATAAAATACACAAATTCAGTAGAAACGGCATGTTTATTCAACAAAATATACCTTCTTACATTACTACTGAGGTACCAAGAAATCGACTTTCGAATAAGTAGACATTAATAAAAGGCAATATATTTGCCTTAAAATGACTTGAAATAACACGATAAGTGCCTTCCACGGTGAATTTAGGAGGGCATAATAACGCACCTACTCATCGTCAACAATGGAAGGTATCGATTTCCGCAACTGCCATAATTATTTGAATACATAAGACAGCAGTGCTGACCTAGTGGTACCGCGACTAATAAGTTGTAGGTCGTAGGTTCGAATCTAGACAGGCGATTTACTTTGTGTGTTATTTCATCACCATTACTTAAAAATAGTCATGGAAACATTGTGAGGAAACCGGAATGTCCTAGAACCAAAAATTCGAAGACATGAGACATCTACCAACCCGCAATGGGCGCGCGTGGCGGATTACTGCCCACTCCCTCTCACCGAGAGGAGGCCTGTGTCCCAGCAGTGGGAACATTAAAGGCTGATTATGTCTAGGTATACATAAAACAGATATATATATATCTGAGCAGCTTTTGTGGTGAACTATCTAAATTTTAGTAGACATAAATAAAACGTAGCCTACAGATTTCCAGAGAACAATGCATGCTAATTCTAACAAGAAACTGAAGATTTTTCCAAACAATACGTACCCTGATTATTTAAATTTTCCTATAAAACATCCTCCAAAGTTTCATTGTATCACAGTGAAGTGCATCCGAGCCATGTTTCCCATTGTTTCTAAGTTAACCTCTTAAACTAAGCCTGCTTGTGATAGAAGTGCATTCACCGCAGTAGTTCAAGAGCGGCTTCCATTCCGATTTCCTCTGGCTTGCTTAGGAATCAGGATCATTCGATATACATACCTGAAAGTTATAAGAGTTTATTATGGTATTACATAACCGTTGCATAACTTGAATAGGCTTTTTCATTACAACAACTCGCCTCTGCTTCGTACGGTTTTCACAACTAGATGCAACATGGAGATTCCTTTATTATATTTATGTTTAATATTAATGTATGTACCTTTCGGAATAAATTCTCTAAATGATGGTAAAATCCGCATAAAAATCCGTTGAATACCTACACGAAAAATGGCTGCAATTTATGTATACATAAAATATAAAATCCTACCACAAAACTGAAAGATGGAAACAAAAATACCTCCACATTGTCTCAGTTTAATATTTACCTACTAGTTACTGCTATTTTTAAGGTTACGTACCTCAAAAGGAAAAAACGGAACCCTTACTGGATCACTTCGTTGCCCTTCCGTCAGGCGGTCTGTCTGTCTGTCAAGACCCTTGTTCTCACGAACGCGTGGAGGCATCAAGTTGAAATTAACATCAAATATGTAGGTCCCTTGGAGCTTCAAAAATATCAAGTTTCTAATTCAACGCAATAAAGGAGATGATTTTTTATGTTCGGCGATTGGTCCCACCAAAAATTGTGGCGTCTACTAGTGAAACGCATATTGATTTGTTCCTCATGATCTCTAGATTACAGTGGTAGTAATAATTAGGTATACTTCGGTCTAACGGCAAGACTGAGAAAAGCGATCTTAACCTAAAAAATTACTAAAAATCTATTTTTTTGTGAGTAGGTTGGCCTCATCGGTATTATAATGTAGTAAAATGGTGCACTGCTCAGTAATAAATAGTAAGAATAATAGTAAGAGTGGAATGGTTCATGAAATCAAAAATAACATTAAGTATGTATCAAAGCATTTTTATTACTATAAGCATATCGATTTCAACGTCAGACGGCTTAGAATTAGTTTTTATTTCTTCTAAAAAAGACGCAGATCGCTCAACCTATCATCTTTGATACCGTGTCCAAGATAAACCGCACGTTCAACATTACATGTGCACAACAGCAAACAGTACCAACGTCTGCCCACTAAACTCCGTCGACTTAGTTACAATTTATAATAAGCACTTTTGTCATTTAGATATCTTCCTTCTGTCACAAAGCAATTTCAAAAAAAATTACTGATAGTTTGTGCGATGGTCAAAAACAAAATCAAGTGTAATTAGTAACTAAGCTAAAAGTTAAGATACCTACTTAGTATTTAAATGTAATTTGTACTTAACTATCTAATTGATAATGTACCTACACAAGTAATCTGTGGAAACGTCGTTGATTGTACATTTACCCATATGTCTATATGTATATATTTTACCTTTTTGTAAAACATATTGTAAAGTTGTTTGTTTTTTCCAAATAAAATAAATAAACCACTTGCTAGAAACTTGCAACAATAATAATATCCAGCAAGAGTAGCGCTAGTGTTAGAAATTGACGTTCAAGGTACCTAAGTCCACCTGAAAAAAATAGAAGATTTGTGTTGGAAGTAATATTCTTATTTTTTTCTTTGGCGTGCAGGAATTCAGAGCAAAATAATGTTCTTTTTCGCAAAGTCAACAAGCATACCTAGTATGCGTTTGTTGTGCAGATCGACATGGAATGTAATATTCCCGTATCCAAATCTCCATAATTAATAGACAGTTTCATGCTTTCTTGCATCATCAATACGCACTTTCTCAAACTGCATCTATATGGTTTGACTGAAACAAGCGAAAAATCCATTAGTGCACTTACAAGTAACCGCACATCTGCAGCAGTCTCGGACAATGTCTTCGCACATTGCATTGAAATCTTACTGAACAATTAACACAACATCCTACTAGAGTAAATGCTATATTACCGTCTTAATAATTCAATATTCATTGTAATCCTTAGATTACACACAGGAAAAAAAAAGCAATTTCATGCAATTCGAAAGAAACGAAGAACGACGACGAACAAGAAAGGCGCCACTAGATGTTGTCACGATTAGATAAATATCACAAACACTGCCATTATATAATAGTTAACTGTTATTTTTATTCTACAATTAAATGGTAATAAACTAGGGATATTTCATGTAATAAACCGTCAAAATACTGTGATGTACAGACGCCAGCACATCAAGCTACTACAATCTGTCAAATTTCTTTAAGTAGGTAATAGATTTTCAACATTATCGCTAAATCATTAAGGTTCAAGGTTGATTGAGAAAATTTGACAGTTCCGGGTAGCTGGACCTGCTGGCGTCTGTACCTCAGGGTTTTAATAAGAGTAAAATATTCTGTGGGTTTGTGCTATCAGTTGATAATGTGTATTTTGTCATTAAAATCGCTATCGTATCGTCATTGATTATCAGATTGATAGTGAAAGGTGAGTATGTAAAGACGCTCAAGGCGAAAATGTCTACGAAGTCAAACAAGGCCGATCTTAGTCACTGACTTAAACCTCAAAGTACTAACATTTAATGGATGCGGTATTTTGGATCTTGCTATGATTCCTTTCTTTAACTTTTTTTGGGTGCATTTCAAACGTACGAAGCTGCTGAGAACTTAGTTTTTGAATTACTTAATCGAGTCAATCTAGTGTGACATCACTACAGTCAAACTGACAAGCAACAAAAAAACTACAATCCGTTTACGTTGATTTTTAAACTACTTTAGGCGAAAGTAGGTAAGCAAACTTATAAAAATGTTACTAAACACCAGAGGACCTGCTGCAGCGTCAATGGTAGCAGACAAACACAGAAAAAATAACAGATTCGGTTGCCACCTCGAACTGTAATTAGGGATATATATTGTTTTATTTTTTTTTATCGTAAAAAACGCTCCTTTACATGCATTTATGACATTGACGACCATATCTGGAATTGAATCAATTGAGTGCATTATCAAAACATTTTCTTTTTAAGATTTCATGATTCCGGTTAGACTTTATTGAAAAAATCGACCATTTTAAATGATAAATTGGTTACATTTTATAAGTTTAATACGATTAATAGACGTAACAAAAGGTTGGCCCAAAAAAACTACCTCCTTTGTTCTTGGGATTCGTTATCAAAACTACGGAACTCTTCATTGTGCGTGGTCCGAAACGCACTTGGCTTTTTTTTTTTTCATTTTGTTGGTAACCTATAATAGATAACAATAATAACAAAATTAACTATTTACCCTAGTAATAAATTAAATGACTAACTAATTAACTACGAGTTGTCTCAGTTTACATTTACGTACAAGTTCGTAGAAATCATCTATTTCAACATTGCTTTCGCAGAAACCTTTAAGATCTCCTTTGTTTCATAACTCAA
This sequence comes from Apamea sordens, assembly GCA_945859715.1. Classification (NCBI taxonomy): domain Eukaryota; kingdom Metazoa; phylum Arthropoda; class Insecta; order Lepidoptera; family Noctuidae; genus Apamea; species Apamea sordens. Next base: position 11,969,663 of record OX243996.1, on the reverse strand, counting down.
ATAAAACAAGAATGAGCAGATGAAACTCAAGTACACAAGTAATACAACCTGTTTAGTGGGTAAACAAATTGTCGAGGTTCGTGGCTCTCTCAACTAGACATAAATCCTCGGAGATGAGGGTCCTTGGCTACAACAATATCTGCATGAGCCAATTAATTTCGATCTAAGGACCAGCCCTTAATCTGATGGTCACTCGCGCCAAACTTTCTAATTGAATTTCAGTTTAGGAATACTCGCCAAATTCCCATGTTAATTAAAACTCAAATGATGCCAACACTCTAAAAGGTAACTTTGTAGACTCATATTATGACAACACATTCTATGTATTGTCATAATATGAGTACATTTGCTATTATTGTTACCTATTTATGCGAAATTAAAAATCTTCATGTTTCGCTGAAACTCATTCTTTAGTCATAATTAAATCCAATTAAACCATGCATTATGTCGAGTTATGCGAACATAAATATGGATCAACTGTTTTTTTCTTCCGTACACTTCATTGTAGTTTTCTCAACATGAGATAAATAGGGAACTGAACAAAGACAAGGCCGCTTTCTGAATCATCATCTGCCTAGCCTTTTCCCAACTATGTTGGGGTCGGCTTCCAGTCTAACCGGATGCAGCTGAATACCAGTATTTTACATGGAGCGACTGCCTATCTGACCTCCACAACCCAGTTACTGGGTAATACGATACCCCTTGGTAAGACTTGTTGTCAGATTATCGAGCTTCTGACTACCCGTAACGACTGTCAAAGATCCACGAATGACAGCCGGGACCAACGGCTTAACGTGCTTTCCGAGGCACGGAGGGGTCTCGATATGTAAAGATGGTCACCCATCCACAGACCAACCGCGGTAAGCGTAGCTTAACCTGACCGATCGACCCGTGCGGCTGTTATTATTTAGCCACGGGCCCCTTTGGCCGCTTTCTGAATACGTAGCAGAAAAGATTTATTTATATATACTTATAACAGGTCGTATAGCTCGACTTCATGAATGATGAACGGTGTAATCATCGCAACCACCAATCTTGGAACAAACATTGGTGGCAAGTACTTAGTTATAAACATTTTTTTTATTCAGTAACAATTCACATTGCGATCGACCATAATCCAACATGAAACATTAACAACTGTATTAGATGTAGGTACAAGTATGTAAGAAAACATGCAAATCTATTTAAATTAGATAATATTATTTATATTTTTTTTATTGTAAAGTAAAATAAAAACCATATGTCAATAAATGAATAGCAATATAAATGAAAACAATATCAACAAATAAAGTCATATGAACACGGAACATAAAATATAACACCATAGAAGTCATAAGTTATTTATTCCATAGCACAATACATTGTTTTGAAAATATAACAGTGATGATAAATAAAACAAAAATAACAAAAAAAAAACATTACGTACCTACGTTCATATTTACCTTATGATCATATTCATTACACATTGTTCGTAAAATCAGTCAATAAACACAAAACAAATTGAATTTGATTGCGACACTACCTTGTGATTACAATAAATACAAAACTCGATATCCGGACAAATTAGACGCCATACACTTTTTGGTTGGTCACGTCTATCGTTTATGCGAAATCGATTCGAACGTTTTATGCGACGTTTCCGACGAATTTAATAGCTTAAGAGATGACTGGACGAAGAGCAATAAACGGGAATAAGTATTCTTACACATTGGCCGATAAAACTTTATTCCCTAACTACTCGTAGATGGCGGGTCAGTGTTAACTTGAAGTCATTAAGTAACCCGCTTGCTCGAATACACGGATAATGACGTCAATTTTCATGGGTAAATTGGATTTTGAACTGTACTTCTCAACCTCACGCCGCACGCGCGTCAATTACCTGCAAACAACGTGGAACAAACTTCGTGTCCTTAAATATCGGTTACGAGCTAACAATGGGAGTACACCCTAGTATAATGGAATACCTACAATAGTTGTAAATTAGCGTTGGCCGTCACTTTAGTGGTATTGTTCGGCGAATAAGCCGTATAGGGCCGCGATATTTCAATCCAATAAGGCGGATACTTTCATAAATAATTCAATAAGTTGTAACAGGTAAGTGGCACTCGCGCGTTACGGTCGCCCAGAGAGCCAGGGAGAAAATAATCTACTCTGCGCGCTGAAATCACACAAGAAATTTTATTTCTCGAAATTAATTTTTAATTCGTCCATTACTGAGGAATCACTGTCATGGACGGCACTAAAATAACTTTACGGTATTAGGTACTTTTAACGATCTTTTATTTCAACTGGAGCAATCAGAATAATGCCAGCCTCGTTGGTGTAGTGGTTAGAAGCGCTACTGCTGACCATGAGGTCCTGGGTTCGACTCCCAGGTCGGGCAAAGTGTTATTGGGTTTTTCTATCAGAAATTTCTCAGTAGCAACTCGAAGTCCTGGATTTGTGCCCGGTTGATGACATATGCACATAACTGGTGAAATGTGGGTACACCTCTACGCAACCCTTCGGGGAAACAAGGCGTGATGCTATGCAATCAAAATAAATTGCTCTGAAATCTACAGAGGTACCTAACTCTTTGTCATCACGGCTTATGGTTTATATGAAAGGTTTACTGAGAACGAATACCGCCGTCATACCCCTATCTGTACCTACAGATAAGTTCTTGGTTGATATTAAAATAAATCCACCAAATTATAGTCACTCACATTGTCTGTTTCACTGAAACCCTTTTCATTTAAAATGGCTGATAGAGCTTATCAAGACTTTATAAAAGATTTTGAGAAAAGAAGACCTTTGAGTGCAAAATACCCACACATGAAAGTGTTATACGGGAGAGGGGCTTCAGTAGTGTCGAGCCCATGCTAAGATTTTGTCAATCTGGGGCGAGACAGCCCGTACGTCACACGTTACACATTATGGTTGGGAGGGGGCGCGGGCGCCTCCCGAGAGAGTTTGGGAATAGATAAGTTGATAATTTATGCATTAGATATTACACCTAGTAGCTTCACGCAGTAATTTTCAATGAACGCTTGAAATTATAGCACTTCTTGTAAGTTTAGCAAACAAAGTAAAACTTGAACAATTTGAATGGATTTGTTGGAGAGTTTCATACAACATTAAAATACATCAATCTTGCCAAAATTTAATTTATATAATTAACTTTTAGCGCGTAAGATAAATAAGATTGTTCAGATTTTTTTTCTGGTTTTTATTAAAGTGTCAAGAATTAGTTAAGAATTTATACAAAAATACTAGCAGCGTCACGCGGTTTCGATTCCGAGAGAATATCGGGATGTAAATATCTGTGTGCCAAATTGAGTTTGAGTTTAAATGATTTAAGTTCATCCATCCATCCTCACAAACTTTCGCGTTTGTAATAGGTATTGGTAGGAAGTAGGATCACTAGGATTTTCAGCCACTTGAAAATTATAGTGTCAGTACCTAAACGTTATGGAATAACGTGTATGTATTGCTGGAAATAAGAATATTTAATAGAGCAAGAGGAAAATTATAACATACGTTTAAGCGGAAAATTACCTGCTACCTACTCAAATAATACGAACAGCTAAGCAATATTAAAAGGTTAACCATCTTTTAATATGGCAACACATAGAGAGCAATTTAATTTAATTGTACAAAATAAATTGGACTTCAGAGAGCCTATCGTTCAACTGATATTTAATTTGTGCAAATATATTACGAAGTTGACTCTTGTACAAAATTCAATAATTACACGATTCAATTATACAGTAATTAAATTAAAATGCACTTACACAAAGCCCATTAACTCGATGCACACACTGCTGGAACTCTTCAATGTTATTTAACTAAGTTGGGATTACCCCACGTGCCGATACGTAATTTAGTGGAAAAGGTTTGCGACCCCGCTAGTTTGTATTACCCCGACAGTGATATAGGGTATTAAGTTCCCTTCCCTGTCTCCCTTAACGCGTAAACAAGACAGAACCTTTCTGCGTATCGCCCTCACAAAGGTTAATAATTTAGGAGACTAAGCGAGAGAAGCTTTCCGTCTATTTTCTACTTAAACTAAAATTGTTTTGTTTCCATTACCAGTGCAATCCCCGTGAATTATGTATAGACCGCTGAAAATAACAGCGGCTTTCAAATACTCTGTTTACAGAATACTTAATGTGCTTTATGGTAACAAGATGCTGAACAAACAATTATACGGAGTCTTTTAATTAATGTCCATTGCGTTATTTTTTCATTAAAAAATATTAGATAAGTATACCGAATTCAAATACTAATACAGGTTTAGCCGAAACGTTTTTATGGATTTATAAATTATATTTTAATAAGTACCTAACAAGCACCACCTTATTCCAGCATTTTAAATTTTAACATACTTTTATTTATATATATATATACTTTATACCATACCATCATCATCATTTATATGTCCTATATATATATAAATGATGCGTAGTCTCAATGAGAAGTTCTTCTAAATTTGCTTTGTAAGAGATTTCTATTGTGCTCGAAAACCAATTAAGTAGTTTCATTATTCTACTACCTAAATATAGTCTGTCAGTACATAGATATGGTTAACGAAGTGTAAGCCGATTTGCAAATTCGATAAGTTAGGTGAAAGCGCGTGGACACGTCCCGAATAAAGCCCGGTTTGATCCTATTAACGCACGGCTAACGGGCAGGATCTTGTGACAGCGCCCTCACTGATCCTTGTATAGACCCACGAAAGGATTTGCCTCATTCCCTCTGTACAAATCTCTTTTTTTAACGAGTTTAAATACACGACCAACTTGTCTCTACAGGCGTGTAATCTCTATTCGCATTTGTTTATTTTTATCGATGGTATGTCAACTCGAGTATACCCCGATACACGATCGGATCAAAATGAGGTTATTTATTGTCCTTTGCGACTTGGTCGCGCGAAGCTCGCGTGTTTGACTTATTGTAAATTTATTGTCTTTCAATTGTATGTACACTCGATTACCAACCCGCACTGGGCCCGTGAGGTGGATTACGACCCACTCCCTCTCACCGAGACGAGGCCTGTGACCCAGCAGTTGGAACATTAGAGGTTGATTATTATTAGCGTAACAGATGAATAACATTCAGGTTGAGACATAATTGAAATATTAAAATGCTATTGTAGCGAAGGTATGTTGATAAAATAACAATAAACGAAAGGTCCATTACTATTAGGGTTGGCACACGTCCTCACACACAATTGTATTGTCATCGTTATTCCGTCTACGTCCGCATCCCGAGGTTCAACAAAGAATTTATTAAATAGCTCAATCGGTAGCTGTTTTAAAATTCTATGTCTCAATGAAATCGCTCTTTTTCACTTTTCAGTTTCATCTCAGCTTTTTCCTGTTGCAGATTTAGCAAACGTTGTTGAGAGAATATTATATTAGGTACGCTGGACTTGTTTTTTACGTTATTTTGAAAATAAAATGTTCGTTATTTTGTAAACGAATGCTGTAAGTTACAATAGCCGGTTACATGAATAAACTGGCTGGCAGATAATGAATCACGTTCAATTAGTGTTTTAATGAAGTGCTCTTTACAGAAGAACATCAAACCTTATTATTTTGTAGGTAGACCGTGCTAAAATAGACCACCCAAATGAAAAGCTTATGCTTACATAAATATTTTTCAAAGAATTCAATTCATTTACAGTATTCAAAGAGTTTTGAAAGCTTTATGCTGGGTAATAAAACCTAAGTAGAGCAATTTTTGAAAGTATTTTTTTTCTAAAAAGCTATTTAAGATTTTCAGGCATTAAAAGTTGATACCACTGTTTTTTTAATAAAAGGCCACTTTGCTTATATTCTTAATAGATGGCAATAAAGAAGGCTGGCGAGAATAATCCCTAGTATTATAAGGGGTTATAATTGAAAAGTAAAAAAATAAATTTCAATCTTATTTAATCTAATTCAATCTTATTTAATCTAATCTAATTTAAATTGATTGTATGTGTAAGAGATTATTGATATTAGTTATAATTGTATTGTTATCCATCTTTTTGTTAATTATTATTGTATAGCGAGATTTTATTAAAGTGCTGTGCTTACCTTTAATTTAGATGCATGCAATGCTATTGTATTTGTAAATGATATATACTTGGAATGTCTTTGTGTGTATTTAGTTGGTTTGCCTAAATAAATAAATAGGAACCATTATCTACTAATTTCACGAATGATTATGGATTACGCGATTTCTCATCTGAGCAGGTTGTGTGTCTTCAATCTACTTGCTCCAGCGCGGCTCCAACGATCGGTCAACATACGCATAACATTGTAACGGGTCCTAGAATTATGTAATCTTGTACACGTCAATTTAAAGTTAAGTCTAAATAAGTATTGGTTTGTTCTATAACGGTATTTTATTTAGTCTCCTAACACACACCTAAGCATAGGCGTCAACAAGTCTCTACTAATTTCACTTATTTCACGAATGATTATGGATTACGCGATTTCTCATCTGAGCAGGTTGTGTGTCTTCAAAACGAAACACCAACATAATGTTGCTATAGTTTGTTTTCAGGTGAAGATAAAAACTGGTCAAGTGCGAGTCGGAGTCGCACATGAAAGGTTCTGTACCACAAGGCAGAAAATGCCGAAAGACACACGTTTCTTCTATGATTTCCCTTTAATTTTTATTAACTATATTTAATTTTTATTGTTTGTTGTTAAAGCGACAATGAAAACACACACTCTGTGAAAATTTCAACTGTTTACCTATACGGTTCGTAAGAAACAACTCCCTGACAGTCAGACGGACGGACGGACACCGGAGGCTTAATAATAGATTACCGAGTTACTTTTTACTCCCAAAGGGAACAAAACCCTAAAAAGTAAAGAAATCTTATGATAATAATGACAACACATAGGTACAAAAAGATTCCTGCAAATGTATACAGCAAAATACTTAACGTTAGTAAGCTTCTACTAAAATAACCCATGTTGTTATAGGTGCTCCACTACTAGCTGACTATCTATTGAAATTCATTCATCACAGACACTTGATATACAGAATTAGTTACACTTAAAATCAAATCAAATTTCAATGTGTTAATTTTGCTTGTTCGTTAGGCGTAAATGTAAATAAACTTTGGCTATTAACACGTCAAAATTGCTGTTTAACGAGAGGGGGAGGGCTATGAATGGAGATTAAACAACACGATACGGAAACCAAGCCTTCTCGATTACTTTATGGAATTAGTTCCAAGAATTTTGGGCTCTACTATCAGAAATTGGAAACTGTGATCTCAATTGATCTCGCCCAACAGCATTGTTTGCTTCTCAAAAGGAAACTAAATAGGTACTAAATAACTTCACACAACTGTGTTATTTCTCACGGTCATCTTTGCAATAGTAATTTAATCAGGCAAGATATTGAAAATCCTAACTTTCTATTTACACTTCTGAAGATTAATTCTTGCAGATATTCCCTAATATACATATATCCTAGTATCCATGGAGGTATAATAAGCACATACCTTTCCATTTTAATAAATTACCGAGTAAAGTAGGAAACTCTTTCGCTCAACTTTTTCCGCTTTCTTCGATGTTTGTGAAATGTTTCAGTCTCTTTTAGTACTTTACCGACGTCATTTTTTATTTCTTTTAACATCGTTTTTTGTTTATCCCTTTTTCTTTCGGAACTCCGTCGATATTGGAAGTTCGTTCATAATACTTATAAATTAATGAACACGTGTAAGCTTATGGCATAACCTTGTTCGAGTGAACCAATGACCTTCCCCTTGAAGCGTTCTTGCCTTTGTACTCATTTGTCAAAGTGGCCAACACACGTATTGCAATGTTCACAATAGAAGTCACAAACAATGTTGCAGGAGCAATCCACTTCAAATTATTAGTGTGCTTACCCGGCGGGGCGGCAGTAAATACCAATGTACATATGCAGGCTGCACCTTGAGGCAATGAATCTCTTAGAGCAAAATCTTTTATTTAGATAAAGGAAACAGAGGGTGCATCTTGCGCAATAATTGAATTTGTTCCCCTCCCAAATCCGTGCACCGGGCTTAAATAAATAATGAACCAACAGATTTGAGGACTAAAACAATTCATACAATTATTCTGTTAAGTATACACTAGTGTATTATGCCCTTCTGTTGTCTCTGGTAGCTTAGCAGAACTTACAAGTCGGGATAATATACATAATACGTCATTGAATCCCTTGACTCCCGCCGGGTCCAACGAGACCGCATAATTTATCTATTGTGTCTGGCAAGCGCCGAGCCGACCGTTTAAGCTGACGATTACAATTACAGACTCATTCATAAGATCCTTTCTGATAGATTACGACATTATTAAGAGGTATTTATGGATACCGACATCAAATTGATGGATCCGTTATCGATTCGCTAAATACCGACTCTATACGGGTAAACGAAGAATGTATAGGGGTCATAAAGGCGGTGAAACGCATTTTGTTCGTATAAAAAAGAACTAGGTACGGGACCAAAACAATGTCAAGTATAACTTTGTCACATTGTAACGTGGCAAAGTAAAAATATGTGGCCAATAAAGGAGCTAATTATATAGGAGATTGCGGCGGCACCTCATTTCTTATGCATTCAGCGCGCCTTGATGCCTTCATTACCAGTTTAAAGTATTAAGCAAACTCTGAAGCTGGGAGGCGTCTCACTGAGATTTGACTAAGTGGTCGAGATTTTTCTATGGAATTGCTCACCGGAAATATTAAACACAAACCATATCCTCTTTATTTTATTGAAATGAAAATATAATCGGTTCTTTTCCTTGCTTATTATCTCCATACTTATATATTCAACAGCAATTCCTCGAAGAGCTGTGTTCTGGGGGTCTACTCCGAAGTAGTATCGGCCGAATGTTCGACCGTTTCCTGCTACGAAGTTACTATTGGTTCGGTCGGTTCCGATCCTACACTCCTACACTCTTTCGAATATTGACTATGTTCCCGCATATTATTTTTTCGCATTTTTCAATAATATTCGGTTCGGCCATGTGTCGGTCCGATCCGAACAATCGCACTTTGCACTTCGGAGTAGGCCCCCAGTTTCTATGCGTGTTTATCTAGCCAGCGATTAGCCAGCTATTCGAGCCAGCGAAATATTATTTCCCAATGAAGTAATCTCTCTCTTATTAAAATTTTTTTGGCTACGTTGCCAAGGACAATACAATGAGCAGAAAATCGACATAAGGTTTTTTTAAACTACCAATGAATAAAAAAAATCATGCTGACAATAGGACATTGCCGACTTATCTCCCTTTCTAGACCGCGTGTGGAGGTAATTTGTGAGTTAAGTTTAATGGGACCTTAAGACACGAGGTGTCATGGCTCACAAAGGGGGAGTTTTTCTCTCCCTTCGAATAGCAATTGGGAAGTGTTAATGGCCCGGTATTAGTACCATGCTTATGAGTTTCATTAGTACTGAAGCCGCGAAAGATTCATGTAAGAACGTGCCTTTATTAGAAGAGACGTGATTGTTTTGAAAATTGCTTCATACCTAGAGTTTACGTGAGTTAGTGTAGACCACAAGCATAGATTTTGTTTTGTACTGAAAGTTAAACGAGTACAAATGTAAAGTAAAAACTAGTAGACTTGAGTGTATCAAGTAAGTAAATATATAAAAAGTGAAATTAGGTTTTGTAAAAAAGTGTATCATCTGACTACTTACTTACATAGGTACATTGACTACCGATTACAAATTGTATATGTAATTGTGTATATTTAAATAAGCCCAAAGAATCAGCATTGCCATCCAACGTGGTAATGCTGCCAGCCTTTTGGGCACTTATCCCATTGACAGTGATGCGGACGAATTTTTTGATGCCCAATGAGCTCCTGCCTTTTTCTATATTTTATCGTATTATATACTTGTATATAATTGTATATAGTATATATATATTTTTTTTTTTTTTGAGGATGGGAAATCATCAAATGACTCCTCCCGCTCTGGGTGGAGCAGGAGGGAGTGTCAGACTCTTACTGACTAAAACCCACCCGTGTTCCTTCCTTAGCCCTTTATGTTCCAGGGCAGCGGTAAACCCTTTCGGATGTTCCCGCTACCCATATAGTATATATTAGTGTTAGTTTGTTAAAAAAAATCAACCGACTTCCAAAAACGACACTACAAAGTAAATAAATAAATAAATATTCCTGGACATTTCACACAGCGCCATCTAGTCCCAAGCTAAGCAACCTAATGCTTGTGTTATGGTAACAAGATGGCTGATAAACTACTTATATACATTTTTTTTTTTTTTGTAAATACATACATATTATAGATAGAAAAACACCCAGACTCGGAACAAATATATGTAGGTCATACAAATATTTGTTCCGTGCGGGAATCGAACCCGCGACACGCAGCGCAGCAGTCAATCGCTTAACCACTGCGCCAACCGTGCCGTCAAGTGAAAAATAACTTTAATTTCGGAAGTCGGTGTCGTTGGGTTCACACTTTCGTTGTTTGCCACCGACTTCCGAAATTAAAGTTATTTTTCACTTTGTAGTGTCGTTTTTGGAAGTCGGTTGATTTTTTTTGCAAAAAAGTTTTTATTTTTCATTTTTAAGTTGTAATTTTTACCAGTAATTTTGGTTTAAAAACCAAACTACTGAACCGTTTTTGATGAAATTTCTATGGGACCATTTGGGAAGTATACCCTTTCCAACAAAAAAAGACTTTTTCAAATCGGTTGGCAAGCGAAAGAGTTATGCGCGAACAAACATAAAAAAAAATAAAAAAATACAAACATCCGAATTGAGAACCTCCTCCTTTTTTAGAAGTCGGTTAAAAATAGTATTTACTAATAAATAAATAATCTTACCAACGTTTAAATAAATAATTATTCTCTGAATTTTTCGTTATTGCACCTACCACTGCTCTGCATAACCCAAAGGTTGACTGGTAGAAAATGCCTATAATAATAATAATAATCGTTTATTTGCCTGAAATATGGTGCTTACAGATGTCATAATACAATTCATAGTACTTCATATTCCGCCTACTAAATTCAGCATGCAAATTTTTGGCCTATGGCATTAAGTTCGCCTCAGTACACATTTTGTGTGCTTAAAGAATTAAACAAATACAAAGTAGAAATGTCTCAAAGACAACTAGTTCAATACTACACCTACTTAGGTAAAAGGCTAGACCTAAAGGTCTTAGGTAAGGACCCCTTTGAGGCAGCTGAGAGTCTTGTGTTAAAGCCAGTATCTAATCATCTTGCTTGAATAACTGTATGCTGAATTCCGGACAGTGGGCACGACTAGGTCTATAAAGGCTATATTATAACGTATTGTACCTACATGTCTATTCAGAGTTCATGTGCGTCATTTACGTCAATTGCACTTTGGCATAATGTAGTCCTTACTGCAATAGAAAGAGAAGCCAGAATATAAAAAAGGAAACCTGATACGAGTATGAGTTGAAATTTTTAGTTTTTTCATAGGCTTCACTCGCGTAAATTGATTAGATTTTCCATTTTTGACGTTGCATTTGGCAATAATTCCGGACGTTTTTCACGATCAATGTATTATTGTGTTTGTTTTTTGCCTCTGACAATTTTATAACACAATTTGGGCAGGTGCATTTTTCAGCCATTGTGACAATTCAGTTAGTTGTTAGCGATGATAAATGTGTAATCAAACTTTAGTTTTTTGTTCGGCTGGTAGATAATTTAATCAGTGTCTAAAAAAAACACCTTTTCACCTTGAATCTCAGAAAAATATCACATTTCAATGTCTTTCCGTAGAACGTAGTAGGCAATAAAAACAGAACCTAAAACTTGTATGAATAATTCAAACGCATCGCGTGTTTGTCGTTACTTAGTAGGTAGTATATAAATTGTAGCTTGAAATGTTTTCAAAACTGCAGGCAAACATGATTTACTTTCCAATAACAGACACTTTACTATGACATAGAGCGGCCATAGCTTGGCAGCTAATACGCTGACTTGCGACCTAAAGCTCGGGAGTTCTAATCTTAACCGTCCAAATATTGGGGCGAAACGAAAATGTAGTATTAAGGGGGAATCGAGAATCCTGGTTCGGTATTTGGAATAATTAAAAGTTTCTAGTCTACACAACGCTTCTAATAGCTAGAGTTGAAACAGCGTACGCCCGAAAAAAGTAGTAGAATTTTTAATTACTTATTCCGAATTCCCCCATTTACCCCAATAAGGTTCAGCCTGTGGCAGAGCAGCTACACTTTAGCTGGTGGTAGGTATCTATTTACGCTACATATGGAGAATTGTTTGTACCTTTAAATAACCTACGATTATAAGAAAAGTATGTATATTATAAATAACCCATCAACAGCTATATTTCGCGAAAACAAACACGCTACGTAACTACCACGCAATCGATACCACAAACGATTTTAATTCGTATAAATTGGGCAAAGCTGCTTTATAATAGATTTAGCCGGCTTTGCGACAACTGTATATTGGGATTGTGGCTATGCAAAACTGATACAGTTGCCAATTAGTCAGCTTTTGTAGCCACAAACGAACTAATTTCATACGTACGTATGTAATCAAAAAAATATTCTCGCTGGTTTGATTTTCGGCTCGAGGTAGTATTTTCTGTTCTTTTTTTATTCGTAGCATGCAGACGGACGGCCGCCGCCATAGCAGACGCCACGCCTGAGGAAAACGCATAAATCTATCAGGACTGAAACATAGTGAATTAGCCACATAAATTCTGTCAGGGAGAGTTGTTACTTGACCTCATAAAAAGGTTCCACCGTGATGCATAGGTACATAAATACGTACCTAACACCCACTTCTATTCTCATTTGTAATATGAAAGATTAAACAAGTTACATTTATACAAAAAGTGTCTACCAAAGAACTTGGTTTACAGCGCGCTCGCGTAATTTATGTATGACGGCGCAAATGCCAATTTATTGCTGAGTAATGGCACCGTTTGGAGATCTGCAAATGGGCTAGTCGTGTAAGAAGAGAAATGGTTCGAAATGTACGCTGCTAAATGTATTTATAATTTATTTATCGGGTATACTACAAATCCGAATTGTTATCGCAAGAGTTGCTCCTTTCCATAACGGAGAGTTCTTGGAGTGAGTAATGAAGAGGGGTAATAATGGCCTTTGTTTACTCTACGGTATTACTGATCTGTACCCTTTGGCAGTTTGTTAGATAAAAGGCCAAATAATGTGTTTAAAATTAGTTATCAATCTGTAACATTTTCCTATGTAAGCCCACTATCAGTTCAAAATAGGCCATAACTGGCACATAAAATTGGCTATCCACTGCAATATACAGTATTATCTACAAAATTCTAACTAACTTAAACCATTTAGCGTAGTTAGGTTCATAGATAGCGATACTGATAATAATTTTAGTAAATCACCAAACCGTAGCCAAATTGGGGATGCCATGGAACGATGTGCGACAAATGGTATTAGTTCAATGCATTTACTCGCGTTGCTATAACTCGTTAACAAAACTACTTGGCAGATTCACTATAACGTTACGTTATAACAAATGGTAAATGGATTATTGTAGGTATTATTTGGGGTTGTCCATTGAGAAGACCACAATAGGGTCTCGAAGGATATTGTTACTTGTCCTGTATTTTTTTTTTTAGATTAGATTAGATTTTAGATTAGATATTGTTAGATTTAACACCCCTATAACAATTTTAAAACTGATACATACGGTTTATGAGACTGTTCAATGAAATGAAATTGTTTATTTCGTAAATAGGATATCGGAATCACTTTTACACGTCATATTATTAAAAAACTGGCCAACTGCGACTCGGACTCGCGCACCGAGGATTCCGTACAAACTTTTAGTTATAAATTACTAAAGTTCATAAACTATAAAAGTACCGAACATTGCTCTAACGAAAACATAAACGGATTGAGGGACAAACTTAACTTTGCCGTTGGAAAACTTTTGTCCCCATACATCGACATAGGTCGCGGTTAGTTTACCAACCGCAAATAAGTTTGTAATCGCAAAAGTATTTTTTTTTTATGATGTAACTAATTTACGGTTTTCGCAATTTTCTCTTTATCTGTGCTATAAGACGTTGTTTCGTAGCAAATTTCAAGATTCTGAGTTCACGGGAAGTACCCTAGGTTTTGATTCCCTTGCGAGTGTTGAAAATTTGCGGCATAAACGGCTGTATCTTTTGATTACGTTGGCTTAGAAGTTTGATTTTTTTCACAGCTCCAAGGGTCAATAGACTTGAGTATTTGATATTAATTCCAGCTTGATACCTCCACATGTTCCTGAGAAAAAGGGTTTTAACAGACAGACAGACCGACGGACGGACAACAAAGTGATCCTATAAGGGTTCCGTTTTTTCCTTTTGAGGTACGGAACCCTAAAAATGAGCTATGTAGATGAGGTCGGCGTTTCTTATCTGACTACTCTGAGAGGCGAGGCCGAAACGAACTCAGAGGTCACAGTCTCTTTTAATGTCCAGACATAATCTTGGTCAGATCATATGAAAACCTTATAGATGTATGTCTGAAATGGTTTTTTGAGGAAAGATCATACAGATTTAAGTGGACCAGTCCAGATAGCGCAAGCATTTGTCAATAATTAATTAAAGTTCACGCCGTCTTACACGGGCTATGAATCAATAAATGTATACCTATTTTCTAATATACTGCCTCCCAAGATACAGGCTTTTGCCTAGTTTGGGAGACAGCTGCCTATGCACTTATGTAAAATTAACTGTCCGTGTTCTAGCTATTAAGACATTGTAATTTATGGTTGTGTTCCAAATAAATTATTATTATTATTAATTGTGTAGCCCAACTCAGAACTTGAGAACCTCAACGGCAATGGCAGGCATATCTCTGCTGACTTTCTAGAGAAAACGCGTTTCCTTATCAGAAACGCATGACATTACGCAAATATCAATACAATCACGATGAGATCTGTTGATTTTCCCAAAAGCCAAGTTTTTTCCGCAATCATTTAAAACGGAAGAAATATACCATCTTTAAATTTATTTACTCACTCGGACCCAGATTACAGGCCGTATTTACCTTGAACATAGTCAAAGTCAAGAAGCAATTTATCTGCTAAAATGAACTTTCTAATTTTAATAGAGGGTCCTTGATGCCTCACGAGATTCGGCCCTTTGAGTAAGTGGTCGATTGCAAATTGCTTTTTCGAAATTTATTTTAACTCCATCACTGACAAACGGTACAAGATTAAATAACAAATCTTGGCAACCAAATACTGAACGTTTAGATAAATACCAAAGTATATAAAATCAACATTAACAATTTCAGAGATCTAGCTGAAATTACAAGTAATGAATCTACTACTTGCTTAAAGCTGCCTACATATTTAAAGTTGAATCACATTTATAAAGTCTTCTAAATAAACATTTGGAGGTATATATTTTATGAACGATGATTAAAGTTAAGTGACGTTTAAACGTCAAAAATGTATGGTTAAACAGTCGCTTAATCACTACTTCACTTTAAGCAACGTTTATGAATAACGGGGTTAATATTCAATGAAAGCATACATACATCTAACTCTTATCACTAATGAAAAAAGTAGCACTTTAAATGCACTTCATTCCATTTATCAATTAAGTCTTTTAGTTTCCGCTAACTAGTGTGGTTGCTGATGGTGGGCGAACAATGAATCGCATTTAATCTTACTTTCTTTTCCCTCGGTCAGCAAACAGGAAGATAGTCACGCCCACACAAAGAAAACACGATGGCACTAATTAATTAATGGCTATTTCTTTATTACGATTGTGACAAATTTCCCTCAAACTTATGCGAGATAATATAATAAAACGACCTCTCTTTGTATACACACTTACTCAGTTTGTTTGATATTTTGGAAGAGGAACACGCACGCAATCCTGCTTTAAAACTTTATTCAGTTTAAGGTGAGTTGGTGAGTACATTTTTATTCTCGACACAAGTTTGTACAAAGAGACACAAAAACAAATAACTATAAAAACTGCTATTTCTAGGTATATAGTGGACATCCGATCAACAATAACCAATACTTTAAATGGACCAAGTCATAAATACCTAAATCCTTTATTTACCACACGAATAATACAAAGAAAAGGCATTTCGTAGAACGTCGAGAGATCAATGCAAGGCAAACAGAACTAGGGAAAATCCAAGTTTGTAAGATAAAAGACAAATAAGCTGTAGTACGTACAAGCGTAACTCGGATAGAGACGGTCGGTCGGTGTAAAGCCGCAAATATTTGTTTCTTTGAGAACCCTTGCTCTTTATACAAAAATAGGCTCGGCATTCCACATATTCCTTTTACTATAATATCCATCCATGACAATATTATCCAAGTTTTCATTGTTCTAAGCTGTACCGAGCACATCTTTGTTTATAAACACTCGTAATATCATACAAAGAAGCTATGCTTCATATGCGGGTTTACTAACTAAGTAAAGGCATCTTGGTAAGCTGATAATACACAACAAAAGGCCAATTACTTACCCTTGTAATTATTCACTCTTAAGACAAACATTTTGAGAGAATAGCTCGCTTTGCAGCGGCAATATTATTTTGGAACCGGATTGAGCCAGCAAATGTTGCCAGACTTAAGACTTTGCATGAATACCCGTCACATTTCACGTTAATAAGTAGGCATAAAATATGTATTCAATGTTTTCCCAAATGCTTCGCCAATTCTCTGCCAAGAAATTAATATTTATCTGATCTGCCAGCACTATCTCTGTTCCAGAATAACTTGCTTTCTGAGTGTTATCAACGCCGGGAAAATAAAATAAGACTATTAACTATTCCATTTTAGTTGCCAAACATCGAACTCCGCACAGATTTCATGGCCAAGATAACTAAGAGGAATAATTAGATATATGTACTGAACGTTTTATAATTTAAATAGTTGGAGAAACCTATTACATCGCCTGAAGAAAAATACATATACACACATAAATTTAAAAAAAAAAAAAACAAGAAGAAAACCCGACATAACAATACAGAAATGAAAAATTACAAAACGTTTAATATATTTATATAATTCCTCTTAGCTAAGTTCCAATTAAATTGTGGCAAGCAATTAAAGATTACACTGAAGTAAAAAATATTCCACTAGAAATAACTTCATTTCTCCGCAGCTATTTTTCCATCGTTTGCAATAAGTGTTACGTTAAGCTTTTAGAGTACCATCGATCACTGAGTGGAGGGCATTGGCGATCCCGCCGTTGCAGCTGTAAAATGTATTGCGAAAAATAATATCTATTTTTTTCTAGAGGATCTACAACATATCCTTATTTAATTTACCGTTGACACCAGTCGACAGTGAAATGTTTGTTGCTTTCACAGTTCGTTTAAATTTGTTAGTTATACGATGGTTTATTCTAATCCAGTTTGGATGACACACTGTGAATACTCCACATGAACTAGATCAGCATTACCGTACCAGCTACAATACATTGATAGGTACTTAACCGAATGATACCTAGCCAACCTGTAGAGTTGTAGTGCCAAACCTGCACAAAACATAATTTATTTTACTTTATTTTCAAATGATGTGGCACCAAACCTTGCCAGTGATATCCTAGTTTGTTCGTGTAATTATTTCTGGGTTACTGGCAAAGTAATTTCCCAAAGGAGATGGAAAACGATGGGCCTAAATGTAATAAGTTGAGATAATTATGATCTAAAAAATTTGTCATATTTTTTATCTTAGAATATGAAAAATCACCTCAATTCTCAATCTGGAAACGGAGAAATATGAGAAATATAGTTTTCGTGAGATTATCGATTGAGTAATCGATTATACAGTTACGAAAATATAACCTCTGAACTAAATAATGAACTCAAAGTAATTAAATGCACTATATATACTTATATGCAATATAGTGCATATAATTACAGTCATATTAATAAATAAAATATCAATTAATTACTGAGAAACCAACATTAATGATTATTGATTTCATATCGATTAAAAATATCAGTCTTCTATTTTTAGTCTATTTATGTCTCTGACATGACAGCTGACTGACATTGACACTAGACAGTCTAGTCTAGACAGTGGCTGACTGCTCTTTACTCACTCGTTTCGTGTTTTCCGATGCGTTTTGAGTGCCTTCCCGATTATTCTTCATTTTTCACGACCACTGCTTTGTATTTCACGGATTGCGACACTGTTTACCTTGTACGACCCTTGCTTTCACACTCCAGTGTGAAAGCAAGGTTCGGTCGGTCTTCGGTATCCATACCGAAGATCACTCGCACGTTTGACATGGAATTGTATTTTGGATTTTACCGCCGGCTTGTGGATTGGATATTGTTCAAACTATAGATCGTTGTGTGAATTGTGGGATAACAACAGGGCCCGTATTCCCGTAATTTAAAACGTTCAAAATCTAGTCGCAGTCTCATCTCAGCGACAAACAAATGTCAAAAGCTTGTCAAAATGTAGGGAAATTAGACGTATTTTTGACCGATTGAGACTGAGATCAGACTGTGAACGGTCTTAAAATTACGAGAATTGCCCCGCTGGTCACTGCAATACACTGGGCCGACGTACACGATGATCCAATACCGCCTGGTTACTTAGGGGTCGCATACAATCCCGATATATAAGTCGAAAAACTTATTTTATTTATATTTTAGTCAACGGCTCTCGTAGAGGAAAGGCTAGTGTTGCGTAATGCATTACTGAACCTAATTGTATTTTAGGGAGTCGGAACTATAGGCTGCTGCGCTCAAATAATGTGCATTATATATGGCATCTTAGCTGGGCTAGGATCATATGTACCACCTGCACAATTCCTAGACAACATTTTAATTGTAATAGAAGACGAATAGCACTGTAATAAATGTTTTTTTTAAATTTATTTTAGACATCCTTTCCTCCTTTCCATAACTCCATGCCTGTTACCTACCTTGACGTTCATTCATATGATTTTTCAATCATTTTCTACTAAATATAATAACTATTAGTGCAAAAATCCGGAGAATTTTCAGTGAAAGGTTGATAATATACCTAGCTATTTTAATTGACACCACTTTCATCGTTTTACACCCAGGCCCAAGATTGTATGTAATCGTTTCAGCCTCCTTTAGAGGCCTGTGTAATCGGATGTGCATAATGCAGTTGACGTGATCAGTCCAAAACCATTATTATTTGTATTTTAGAATTTAGTATTGCATTCCCAATGCTGTCCTAATTCCTAATGAGTTTCTGGACACTGGTACAGAATTCAAATTGAAATGCCAATGCCGCGCCATCACTAAATGCAACCAATTTGGCCGCAATATAGATCCATTTAAGTGCAACAATTTCAAATGTAGGACTCTAAAAACAATGTTACTCTAGTTGTATCGTCAAATATGTTCGTCAGTTGTTATTATTCAAGTTGGGTAGTACCCATTGGACTGGGACCTCGCCAGTTGGAGCTTAAAATAGGGATGGATTGATCTAGTACCTACGCATAAATATAACAAGATGAAAGTTTCGAAAACCTATGTAAAGGACAGAGCGAAACGGAGAAGAAAAAAAACGTGTATGGTTAGGGGACCCCCGTCAGGCGCCAACAAGTAGCCGAATTCTGGGCCGAGTCCATTTAGATTGCCATCGAGACGCTAAGAAGAAGATACAGAGCCATCTACTATGTTTTAGAAGTTCTCATAATGTTGTTGCCATCTTGGATTTTCATTTTGACCCATTTTCTTTTTGATTTTCATAACCCTCAAAAATCATGAAAACTATCTCTCTCTCTCTCTCTCTCTCTCTCTCTCTCTCTCTCTCATAGAGACAGAGAGAAAGGCGCATGGAACGCTTTTCCGATACGTGACGATTTCTACCAGTTTACTCCTACCGCAAGCCGCGTTAAAGAACTTCGTTCCAAAAGGAAGGCTGACCAGACAAGTTTACATGTGGAAGTAATATCTTACAAGTGGGAAAGCTCAGAAGAACCAATAAAAATAAAGAAATCTTGTTGATGGGTACTCTAGCTAACAAGAATGTAAGAAAATCCTTTTTACGTGTACGTTTACGTTACAGTTTGACCACAAGTATACCACCGAGTGTACCATAAATATTTTTTTTACTGATAGCTTTTCGACAGTTACCTACAGTAAAAGGATCGCTTCTGTAAAAACGGACCGGAAACCTGTACTAAAAACTTCTATGATAAAGTTAAGTTAAAATTGACGCAACCAAAAAGAGACAATCGAACCGCAAACTATCTAGACTGACGATGCTTTTTTGCTCGAATAGCCGCAGTATACACACTTGCTCCTACACGGCCGCAAAAGTGGGACGTTTTTTAAAAAGATCGTGCTGTTTTTTTGAATGTTGCTTTTATAATATTAGTCACATTTCTTGTTCAGATTATTTTATTATACATAATCAGCCTATAATGTTCCCACTGCTGGGACACAGGCCTCCTCTCGGTGAGAGGGAGTGGGGAGTGATCCACCAGGCGGGCCCAGTGCGGATTGGTAGATGTCACATGTCTTCGAATTTTTGGTTCTAGGACATGTCGGTTTCCTCACGATGTTTTCCTTCACCGTTTTGAGAGCAGTGGTGATGTAATAATTTACACAAAGTAAAGCGCCTGACGGGGTTCGAACCTACGACCTACAACTTGTAAGTCGCGGCCGTTACCACTGAGCCACCACTGCTCTTTTATTATATTATATGTAGGTATATTGTATTTTATTATATATTTATTATGTAATAATAATATCCCTGGACATTTCACACAGCGCCATCTAGTCCCAAGCTAAGCAACCTAATGCTTGTGTTATGGTAACAAGATGGCTGATAAACTACTTATATACATTTTTTTTATAAATACATACATTATTATAGATAGAAAAACACCCAGACTCGGAACAAATACATGTAGGTCGACATACAAATATTTGTTCCGTGCGGGAATCGAACCCGCGACACGCAGCGCAGCAGTCAATCGCTTAACCACTGCGCCAACCGTGCCGTCAAATAAATAATCATAATCAGCCTAAACATTTCCCGTTGCTGGGACACAGGCCTCCTCTCTGTGAGAGGGACTGGGCCATAATAATGGGCGTTTGGAGAGCAGTGGTAATGAAATAATTTACACGAAGTAAAGCGCCTGAAGTTCTCGCACGTTTCATTACAATATACAAATCAAGAGAATAAATAATTTCGAGAATGTACGGGCATTGGTTTTATCACAAAAAAAAAAAAACTTAAATGAACATGTGAGGCAGTGTCGACGAAGCTACGTGCTTGCAACTCTTGTCAGTGACGGATGCGACTGCACCGAGATCGTTATAGCATCGACATTACATCTATAGCCTTGCGCTTTTAACGAGCTTTGACGCTCCCGAACATTTGCTTTTATTTCTCAAAAAACTAGTGCAGATGAATTGCTTTCCAGCAACTTTACCTCAAAAATGGAATTTAACGCTCAGCTCCAACGTTAGTTTTAGAAGTATATTAATTGAGCTTTACTCTCTAAAATACGATCTTCAAAGTTAAGCGACATGGTTTACTACGCCTGTTGGATGAGTAAATTAAAATTTTAACTCGATAAAGTATGGAGTTCGCAACATTTTGTTCTCTACTAAGCTCTTTGCAGATTCCTATGAAAGTCTGATATAAAAGAGAACTCCCCCGGATCGTTATGGGTGATTATGGTTCTTATAAGCGCCGGGGTAACAACTTGACACGGCTATTGATAACAATAGCCGTGTCAAGTTGTTACCCCGGCGCTTATAAGAACCATAAACGGATATTACAATCTTGTACATAATACAAGATTGTAATATCCGTTATTGCTACTTGACCACAAACAGAATGCTGGGAAATTGCACTGTTCTTCAAATATCGCACACTTTGAAGAGACTTTTTTCCGCAATCATTGAGACTCTGATGAGAGCGCAGGGTGCGTCAGCAAAATAAACATGCTTTATTTACATGTTGATGATGCAATCCGTAAAAAAATATCTTTAACTTCGATGCACATACCAGTCAGTCTTCAACAAATCATTATCCGTCTCTTACAAGACGGGTCCCACCGTAAACCTTATAAAAATAAACGAAAACCATATACCAAAAAGGAATAGGAATCGAGAACAATAAACTGAAAGTATTTCAAACAAAAACTTAGTTGAACTGCAGCAGAACATCGCAATTATGCTTGGAGAGAGGCGCTACCCACTGCAATTAGATATGGCACGGCTTTTTGAACAATGGATAGCTGAACAACCGCCTCACCGCCGGCTGACGACGACGTATTCATAACAATATAAGCTAAAACAATAATGCAGAGGGAACGTCATTTGCTAACTTTTTTGTTACACCACCAACTTCAAGCAAACTGTGGTCATAATTTGACAAACAATTATTGCTACCAGCATTTTGGGCACTTATCCCATTGACAGCGATGCGGACGAATAAATTTTTTGACGCCCAATGAGCTCCACCTTTTTCTTTAATTTTTTATTATAAACTTGTATAATAATATATACAGGTTGACAGGGAAACTGGACGTATTCCTTGAAAGGCGTTATACTACAGGTCATTAGCAACAAATTAAGTCCAGTCAACTAGGGCTCAAAACTAAGTGGTTACCGAGCTGTGTCGGTTCTTCGACTTTTTTGAAATTTTCTGACTTGTTACCAAAAACAATTAATTATGAGAAAAAACTACTCCACTCCAAACATTTAATTGATACTTTTATGAAAGGTGAAAAAAGAGTGATCATTTAAAAAAAAATGCTTGCAAAACTTACATAATCTCAGAAATAAAAGGTCTTTAATAGCAAAATTTTAATTTTTTATCATCTAGTTTTGACCCCTAGTTGACTGGACCAAATTTGTTGCTAATGTCTAGTACCTATAACCCCTTTCAAGGAACACATCGAGTTTACCTATCTCCCTGTACTTATATTTTTTATTGTTAGCTTGTAAATTGTAAGTGTTGTCTTTGTGAAATAAATCAAAGTAAATATTTGACAAATTGATTATGTTTTCAGCCTTCTAAGACCAAAAAAGAGAATAAGAGCCAGCGGATAAGTATGTTTAATGTATAGTCCCACATCGCCAGTTCCACATCGTCACCCAATTGGCTTATTTCAGGTCGGCCCAGGCAATGATTACGCACTGATGTAGCTGCTTATTTATGTGAAAAAAACTAAGCCGAGAATACTTTCTGGTCGATGCTGGAATTAATTTTCGACCATCAAAAGAGCAAGTGATTATAATAAGATTTTAAGCAAACGTTCTTTGACGGCGCCCGAATATTTCTTAAGGCAAGCGTTAGTTGACCGAACCTCATCGCCGTAGGCTAGTAACTTGTATGTAAGACGTTAAAGCGAGTGTTTAAAAATTTAAAGTGGAGTTCCCGTCGACATACATCGCGAGGCTTCCCGATAAACATCCCCGGGCGTCAGGTCGCCGGTCGGCCGCTTTGTTTACGGGGTTCGCGCCACTACGTGATCTATTATACTCGACCAGCTACACTACACGCCTCTTGTAACTGAAAATAACTGTAACTGACTCGACGTCACTTTGTTTGAACTGGTTAAGTTACTCTTATTACAAAATATTATGTTAAGTTTCGAATTTAGGTATGTAAATTATGTGCAGTTTGGATGAATTTCGAAAGTCCTTCCTTAATGCACTCACTTGACACTTTCGGTACCTATACAAGGAACTCTTGCGCAAAATTTAATGCTTCTAGACCTAGCAACTTAGGCTGTGCCTTGTCTGTTAGTGAATGAATGAATTATTGGCTAAGTAAAGGCTGCCCAACTTAAATGGGACTGGGCAGGACATGTCTGCCGCATTCCGGACAAACTGTGGGCCCAAGTAGCACAGAATTGGGGTCCTGAGAGAGCTAGGCGGGGTCGCGGCGGATCACGTAGGAGATGGCGGGACAAGCTGGATAGGTTCTGCCAAAACTGGAAGGACGCGCGGGCTCGCGAAAGATGGAAGGAGTGGAGGGAGGCCTTTGCCTAGGAGTGGGACAGCGTAGGCTAATAAAAAATATAAAAAAGATGGACATATTATAAATATGTCCACCTATATTATATACGTCGCATTTATCCACTTACTCAATAAAAAAAAAAAACTCGAACTGTAGAGGAGAAGTTAAACCTTCGTACCTACCTACATACGACGTCTGGTCGGCTAGCACTGTGGCTGTTCTACAGAGTATACTAAGTGCAGCATAATATCCTTAATTAAGCCCCGACGCGACGTATCAAGCAATTTAAAAAACTAAGAAATGCGCGAGGGATTTAATTAAAGTCGTGATCAAAGGGTCAACTCTCAGGAAGTGCGCAGAAATTCAACCTGAACCTATTATTCGGTTGTGACTGGTAGGTAACGGACGGAGATTGCCGAGAATAGAATTATTCTTACAATGTTGAATTATTTTGTTCCTTGCCGAAGAAGAACCGGAAAAACATTTAATTTAAAATCAAAGACATTATATTGATGCTGAATGTTTATTTTTGGCTATCCAATTTCAATAATATGTCATACCGATAAGTACCAGTACCTTCTTACCTACCCGTTAGAGTTCGCCCGTGCGGAGACAATGCTGGCTGAGCACCGCACCGTCACGTCAGCACCGTGCTGCAAGCCGTCTGTATCGAAAAAACCGGCCTAGTGCGTGTCGGACGACCCACAATAAAGGGTTCCTTAGTTGAGATGAATTTATCCCTAGAGCTTAACTTAACTTAGCTTAACTTTGTATAATACCTACATATTTTTATCTTACAAAGTGACGCGCGCTTTACTTATGGTAAGCAAGTGTACGAACAGGCTGTGGACGTGTGTGTGAAGACGAGTAGTGTCAGCATCCAACACACCACACACGCACACACTTCCGACTTCGCCGTTGTCTCGGACGGTACCGAGAGCTCCTGCACAACACATTTACAACGTATTTGTACTCTTGTTTACCACACATACATATTATATAGCATGCAAAGCTTAACATGCATAGCATAGCATGCATCACTTAATATGCATCACATACTATGCATCACATCACATAGCATGCATCACATAACATGCACAGCATAGAATGCACAGCATAGCATGCATATTCCTATTCCACCCCTAGATTTTGTTGTGTAGTTTACTTAGCTTAACTTTTTTTATTTCACATCAATTAAATATAGTCAAAGTTCGAGAAATAGAACACACGCGCACACGTCCTAAATTAACATTTCTGTTTTTAATTATACTTATTCAAGGTTTAACCGACGCCCATCTCGTTTTGTATTTAACCAACGCCTATCTTTATTTCGAGCCGCCATTGTTGTACAAATCTTTTGCAATAATTTGAAAATGCTGGAGTATAGGCACAACAAAACAAGTTAAAATTAATAAAAGCTAAGCAAAATATTAAAACCTTCCGAATAATTCTAACAGATTTTCAATAAATTGTTTGACATATTTTAATACTACTTACATTTTTTTTATACTTACAAACATTATTTTATGTAGCATTGAAGAAAATCCCACATAAGGAAACATTATTATTGTTGTGGTGTGGTGTACGATTCCGATTAAACACAATAATCGGTACTCGGAACGTGATCTTTCTTTGTGCTTGCCACACTGAACACAGTGAAGTTAGCTGCGAGCGTTGGACCGCTCGACCCGGGATATAATTTTATCTGTGCAATTTACAATCTGTATTTGTGTTCTGTCATTCATTTGTCAAACTCTGTGTAATGCGATCTTGGTCACCGGCGTTGTTTTGTTTACCATTATATTTTAACTAACAAGGATATCGTTTTGTATAAAAAACTAATATGAAAAAGTGTTAGTTAAACATAATAACATTTACTGTAGCAATTGAAGATCTATATAGTTGACCATCAGGTATGTAAAACAATGTTTACCTACTCATTGTTGTTTCTATGTTTATTAAGAGCAAAATAGAATTAGGCCTCTAAACATAGACATTCGAATACAATAATGATTTCCGTTCTTTTGATTGATTTATATTTAGTTTGTCATCGAATAGTAACAAAAGGGAGAAATTGTAGCAAAGGTTAACTATTGTTGGTATTTTGAGCGGTGAATTTTGAAACCGGCATTTGTTTTTTTTTTGCATTTTTCATTACCTATATTAAATATTTTTTTTGCTGAATAGGTATAGAAATAAGGTTTCGATACGAATAGCCCCGAACTCCCGAAACGTTATCGCTATTTGCGATAGACGATACGTTTTTATTTAAGTACGTACGTTTTTGTTACCTAAGTTTTACAAATAATAAATGATTGATTGATTGTACCGACCTAATTATTAATTACAAGCCAGTGGTAATTTATTATACCTAATAATATTTTCTTACGTTCGGCAAAAACTGCAAGAACATCAAGCAGAAGGTGCACACTCGCAACAGTCTTCTCCGTCGACTAGTCTCATCTGAGTGGGGCTTCGCCTGACGTTATGCGGACTACTGCACTGGCGCTATCTTTTTCTGCGGGTGAATTTGCGTTGGAGTCTCCCCGTGTGAAGTCGTTCCGTCCATGCAAAGCTAGTGGATACAGCTTTGAATCATCACTGGTTGCCTAAAACCGACCCCGGTACAAATGCTGTATCCACTGGCAGGAATAGCGCCACCAGTGGTTCGTAGAGCGGCGGCAAGCTCCAGCGAAAGACCCAAAATGGTTTCCGACACACGACACCCTTTGCACGAAAACTTCCGTGTGCCGCAAAGGCTTAAAAGTCGAAACAGCTTTTTAAAGTGTGTCGTCTCACTCACTGGCGAACGATAGCAAGAAAGGCGGTACTTCCTTATCCAAGCCTTTCGTCCCACCCGCTGAAAACCTCCCACCTGGACATGAGTTACCTTGGATAACCTGGAAGTCTTTAAATAGACTCCGGACCCAGGTTGGCCGAAGCACGGAAAACCTGCTCAGGTGGAGATTCATAGACGATTCCGCCTTGGAGTTTAAATGTGGTGCTGTTCCACAAACGATGGGACACTTAATATCGTGCCCTGCGTGTCTTGTCAGCTGCACGTTACAGGAACTGATAGACG
The DNA here is from genome assembly GCA_945859715.1 of Apamea sordens. Taxonomy (NCBI): domain Eukaryota; kingdom Metazoa; phylum Arthropoda; class Insecta; order Lepidoptera; family Noctuidae; genus Apamea; species Apamea sordens. Next base: position 11,942,651 of record OX243996.1, on the reverse strand, counting down.
CTGGTGATTGTGCCAAACAAATGGCCGAATTCTGGGCCGAGTCCATTTAGATTGCTATCGACACGCTAAGAAGAAGAAGAATATTTTTCTTGGACCTATTAAATAACATAGGTCCAAGAAAAATAAGATGACCTTCTGAGACTCTGACTAATATTATTTTTACGATGTTTGTATAAGACGAAGGTTTAGACAGATGTACAGTCACGAGCACCAATATGTCAACACCTGGCAACTTTCAATTGCAATTTTTTCGTGAAATAACGAATGCAGCGTTGAAATACGACACATTACATAAATCTATGGGTTCGAAAATGCTATGTTCGTAACAACATACATTTTCATTAAAAAATAAAGGAGTAGGTAAATCGCTTTTGAATAAAGCCGAGTGTATACATACTTTTGCTCGTGATTGTACTCCTACATTTTACCAGTTATCTTGAATTTTATTTATTTATTTATTGAGGATCTCCAACAAAAGATACACATATACAATAGAAATTTACAATAATAAAAAAGGATCTTTTATGTGTGCTCCTTCAATTACAGAAGACCCACGTACTTATAGTATTTCTATCTCACGATGACAACCATTTAAGTAACGCGTGCTTATTTGTGGTTACGAAGTGTGCAAACTGTCGCTGTGAATAAGCAAGTAAACGCAGGAGCTCTCGTTACCATCTGAGTCAATGGCGAAGTCGCAAGTAGGTATATGTGTTATGTGCTGACGCTACTCGTCTTCACGCACATCTTCACAACGTGCTTGTAAACTTGGTTCCCACTTGTAAAGCACGCGTCGCTTCGTAAGATAAAAATAATGTACCTAATAGGGAGCGAGCCTATTACAGCCGGGCACAAATCTAGACTTCGATCTACTAGGTACCTACTGACATAATATTTCTGATGGATAAACCAAAGAACACTGGCTGACCCAGAAATCGAACAAAGCACCTCATTCTCCGCAGTAACGCTTGCGACCACTAGACCATCGAAGCAGTAGGTAGGTAGGTAGTGTTCTCTAGGTTCACCTCTGCCTAACCCATTGGGGATGCGTGATGTTTGTTATGTTAATGGGACGACCCTCTGACCGAAAAACTAATAAAAACTCATTGTATTCTTATCACGCGAGTTGGTATCATAATTATTATGATTCTTTGGACAATAAACTTTGCGGACATTCATAGTTCATACCTAGGTTACGCGTGACAGACAAGATTAGGTAGATCAAAAAGAACAGGCTTGTTAAAATTTGTAGGTACTAGACTAGAATGCTAGAGATAATATTGACCAGCTGCTATTTTACTTTTCAGGATCCGCAATGGACGTAAACGCTGCTGTAGCGTCCGCCCCCGATCTGAGAACTGAGACTGAGAAAATGCTTATCAATATACTAAAAAAATGTGAATTGGAGGCCAAACATACCAGGTTACAAATACCACTAGAAGATGTTGAAGACAGGGTTTTGTATTATACAGGAATCCCGAAAAATACGCTTCACCAAATGTTGAAAAAAAATACGCGTGCAATATATCCTAAAACGAATAACATTGATTTTAACACCCATTTAATCATTTTAAAATGTCTTAGTAAATTTTATGCACGCAAAGAATTACCCTCTTTTAAACTCTTATTCAAGAACGTAAACGAATTTATGAGCACCTTGAATGCTCTGTACGCTCAAGGAGCTGAGCAATTTAAACTAGATGTGAAAATGCTGGGCATTGATTATCAAACAATTTCCAATGACACAAAACTACTTATGGAAGACCCGAAAATAACGTTTGAAAGATATTCATATCTTAAGAAAATGAAGCAGATACGTCAACAAGAAAGTTATATTATTTATTATATCAGTGAAAGGATTATAGATAAGAATCATATTTTTTATAATCCTTGGAAACAATATGGCCAGATAACCGATATTTGTAACGAAGAATGCATTTTATTTCATGCAGTATCTAGAAATGGTTTTACAAATGGTTTATTCTGCTATTCAGCTACTGAAGAACATTTTTACAAGTGGGTTGTAGATATTTTACTTGGATCTTTGTATCCTTCGGCCATTGTCGTATTAGATAATAGCCCCCTTCATGGAACATCAAAATCGAAATCAATAACCATGTTTGACACGAAAAGAGTTATGAAAAAATGGCTGCATAATCACAATGTACCATTCAGTGACGCCATGAACAAATCACAACTATACCAGCTCGTCAAACAACATGCCGATATAGAAGAAATGCCTCCCGTTGATCGCGTTATAAAAGCGAACGGTCATCAAGTATTACGACTGCCGACACATTTCGAAGACATGTCACCTATAGAACATATTTGGCAAGATTTAAAAAGAAACTTAGAAACCACCGATGACTTGCATGATGAGATTTTGACAATGCTTGCAAACATACCCAAAGAGTCTTACGAATTATATGAAAGAAATATTGTGGAAAGAGAAAATGCGATGTTTTCAGTAGATACAGAAACAGATATGATGTTGGAAAACTTTTTAGTGGATTTAAGTAATGCTAGTCGCCCAGCCTAAGCTTGCGTTTATAGAATAATAAAAGACTACGAAATGTGCAATCGTTGTTTCGATATTGTTTTTTTTTTTATTTCGAATATATCCAGGTAACCTATTTTAGCGTGCGTGAAGAGGTGAAACACAATTGAAGTGTTAGTAAGTAGTTAAAATAGAGAAAAGCTCGTGAGGGCCTATTACCATTAAAAGCGCACGTGACCGCTTTATCGAAAAAGGGTTAAGTACTAATAGGTACAGTAGTGAGTAGGACGTTGATTATTGACTGCCGAATTAGTGTGGACTACAAAACGCTTGTGAACGATTTACGCAACCGGTTTTACAATGGTGTGAGTCTATCTGGCAGGCCCCAACGAGATTTATCAACAGGTGATTGCTTTTCATAATGACATTATTTTGTACCTAAAGAAAAAATAATGTCATTATGAAAAGCAATCACCTGTTGACAAATCTCGTTGGGGCCTGCCAGATAGACTCACAACTTTACAATGAGTTGTTCTCTTTTGAAAATTACAAAATTAAGTTACTTCTCAAAATTATATTAAGTACAGACGCCAGCAGGTCAAGCTACCCGAAACTGTCAAATTTTCCCAATCAACCTTGAACCTTAATGCTTTAACGATAAAGTTGAAAATCTATTAAAGAAATTTGGCAGCTTGTAGTAGCTTGATGTGCTGGCGTCTGTACGTAAGTCTATCTGCTGAAGTGTCTATGAAAAAGGGATGGCTGTTAATTTCATCGGTCTGCTCTCAGAATGCACAGAGAAAAGGGATATCATTTTAAAATGAGGACCTTTAGCTATAGCTATTCATAAAGGTGCTCATCAAGATGAGGCAAAAGTTAAAAAGTATTCTAACTAGCAAGATTTTGTCATGACCAGATGGGCAATTCTCGTAATTTTAAGAATGTTCACAGTCTGATCTGTCAAAAAACACTTCTAATTTCCCTACATTTTGACAAGTTTTTGACATTAGTTTGTCGCCGAGATGAGACTGCGACTAGATTTTTTACGTTTTAAATTACGAGAATTGGCCTTCTGGAGTCAAAACAAGTGTCAAACTCAAGTTTTTTGAATAGATAAAGACACATCGGGCATAGGGACAACTATCAAATCGTGTTGTCATACTTTTTCTAAGTTATCTTATATCTTAAGTCCGTTAAGTGATACGGAGTAGGAGACGTCCGTAACTTCGGTGGAAACTACATAGGTACTTCGTGACCCCCTGATACAAATTTTTTATCAGAGCTGTTTACCTCAGTCCAGCAAATGGTGTGAATAAGAAAGAATGTTCAGTATAACGGATCCAGAATTATTATTGTCGTTTGGTTTAGGTTTTAGCAAAGTAAACACAAAAAAGCAGGCGGATTCAAAATTCGTCACGTAAAGAAAACATGTTATAGAAATTTATAACTTAAAAAATAATAAGTACTTGATAGTTGATTAGTGATTACTTCCAATTTATTGTAGGTACCTTTTTTTCCCTCGTATGCTCCACCGTGTCCTCCAGGCGGTCCACACAGTGGTGACACCCTGGCGTTTCCTCCCGCCTTATCCTGAACATGCAGGAACCTCCCGAAACAACCGTGTCTGGTGAGGACCTGCGTCAGGCGGAAGGTGAGAGCGCCGTGCCGCCTCTCCAGCCACTCCTCAAAGAGGGAACTTATCGCCGCAATTGCGGCGTGCTCAGCACTGGGTTGCGCAATTCGCACTCTCTATGTCCTCATGAGATCCCGCCGGAGCTCTGTCCGCTGTACCGTGACTTCTCGCGGCAGCGGAGTTTTGTTACGCCCGTTTTGCCTCCTCTCGCCACTTCCATATGTGGGCGAGGACTTTTGCCTCCATATCCAATGGCGGCAATCTGACAAGGAGGCTCGCCGCCTCAGCGGAGACCGTGCTGTATCCTCGGACCAGCCGGACAGCCATGACCCTTTGGGACGCGTTCAACCGGCGCGCTGATCGCCGCCTCAAGGAACGCGCCCACACCGGTGCCCCATAAGGGGCCATAGACCGCACGACCCCCGAATTTATTGTACCTTAGGTAGTAGTGTAATGCTTGCTAAAAATGTAATTAGAATAATATCAAGTTCACTCTAAGTTTTATCACGGAAGAACTCAGATGCTGTTGGGGTGGGGGGGGGGGGGGCTTTAGCTCCTTAGACCCCCCTGGATCCGCCACTGCTGTACCCTTTCGGAAGTAAATATACCTTTATATAGAAGAAATGCCTCCCGTTGATCGCGTTATAAAAGCGAACGGTCATCAAGTATTACGACTGCCGACACATTTCGAAGACATGTCACCTATAGAACATATTTGGCAAGATTTAAAAAGAAACTTAGAAACCACCGATGACTTGCATGATGAGATTTTGACAATGCTTGCAAACATACCCAAAGAGTCTTACGAATTATATGAAAGAAATATTGTGGAAAGAGAAAATGCGATGTTTTCAGTAGATACAGAAACAGATATGATGTTGGAAAACTTTTTAGTGGATTTAAGTAATGCTAGTCGCCCAGCCTAAGCTTGCGTTTATAGAATAATAAAAGACTACGAAATGTGCAATCGTTGTTTCGATATTGTTTTTTTTTTTATTTCGAATATATCCAGGTAACCTATTTTAGCGTGCGTGAAGAGGTGAAACACAATTGAAGTGTTAGTAAGTAGTTAAAATAGAGAAAAGCTCGTGAGGGCCTATTACCATTAAAAGCGCACGTGACCGCTTTATCGAAAAAGGGTTAAGTACTAATAGGTACAGTAGTGAGTAGGACGTTGATTATTGACTGCCGAATTAGTGTGGACTACAAAACGCTTGTGAACGATTTACGCAACCGGTTTTACAATGGTGTGAGTCTATCTGGCAGGCCCCAACGAGATTTATCAACAGGTGATTGCTTTTCATAATGACATTATTTTGTACCTAAAGAAAAAATAATGTCATTATGAAAAGCAATCACCTGTTGACAAATCTCGTTGGGGCCTGCCAGATAGACTCACAACTTTACAATGAGTTGTTCTCTTTTGAAAATTACAAAATTAAGTTACTTCTCAAAATTATATTAAGTACAGACGCCAGCAGGTCAAGCTACCCGAAACTGTCAAATTTTCCCAATCAACCTTGAACCTTAATGCTTTAACGATAAAGTTGAAAATCTATTAAAGAAATTTGGCAGCTTGTAGTAGCTTGATGTGCTGGCGTCTGTACGTAAGTCTATCTGCTGAAGTGTCTATGAAAAAGGGATGGCTGTTAATTTCATCGGTCTGCTCTCAGAATGCACAGAGAAAAGGGATATCATTTTAAAATGAGGACCTTTAGCTATAGCTATTCATAAAGGTGCTCATCAAGATGAGGCAAAAGTTAAAAAGTATTCTAACTAGCAAGATTTTGTCATGACCAGATGGGCAATTCTCGTAATTTTAAGAATGTTCACAGTCTGATCTGTCAAAAAACACTTCTAATTTCCCTACATTTTGACAAGTTTTTGACATTAGTTTGTCGCCGAGATGAGACTGCGACTAGATTTTTTACGTTTTAAATTACGAGAATTGGCCTTCTGGAGTCAAAACAAGTGTCAAACTCAAGTTTTTTGAATAGATAAAGACACATCGGGCATAGGGACAACTATCAAATCGTGTTGTCATACTTTTTCTAAGTTATCTTATATCTTAAGTCCGTTAAGTGATACGGAGTAGGAGACGTCCGTAACTTCGGTGGAAACTACATAGGTACTTCGTGACCCCCTGATACAAATTTTTTATCAGAGCTGTTTACCTCAGTCCAGCAAATGGTGTGAATAAGAAAGAATGTTCAGTATAACGGATCCAGAATTATTATTGTCGTTTGGTTTAGGTTTTAGCAAAGTAAACACAAAAAAGCAGGCGGATTCAAAATTCGTCACGTAAAGAAAACATGTTATAGAAATTTATAACTTAAAAAATAATAAGTACTTGATAGTTGATTAGTGATTACTTCCAATTTATTGTAGGTACCTTTTTTTCCCTCGTATGCTCCACCGTGTCCTCCAGGCGGTCCACACAGTGGTGACACCCTGGCGTTTCCTCCCGCCTTATCCTGAACATGCAGGAACCTCCCGAAACAACCGTGTCTGGTGAGGACCTGCGTCAGGCGGAAGGTGAGAGCGCCGTGCCGCCTCTCCAGCCACTCCTCAAAGAGGGAACTTATCGCCGCAATTGCGGCGTGCTCAGCACTGGGTTGCGCAATTCGCACTCTCTATGTCCTCATGAGATCCCGCCGGAGCTCTGTCCGCTGTACCGTGACTTCTCGCGGCAGCGGAGTTTTGTTACGCCCGTTTTGCCTCCTCTCGCCACTTCCATATGTGGGCGAGGACTTTTGCCTCCATATCCAATGGCGGCAATCTGACAAGGAGGCTCGCCGCCTCAGCGGAGACCGTGCTGTATCCTCGGACCAGCCGGACAGCCATGACCCTTTGGGACGCGTTCAACCGGCGCGCTGATCGCCGCCTCAAGGAACGCGCCCACACCGGTGCCCCATAAGGGGCCATAGACCGCACGACCCCCGAATTTATTGTACCTTAGGTAGTAGTGTAATGCTTGCTAAAAATGTAATTAGAATAATATCAAGTTCACTCTAAGTTTTATCACGGAAGAACTCAGATGCTGTTGGGGTGGGGGGGGGGGGCTTTAGCTCCTTAGACCCCCCTGGATCCGCCACTGCTGTACCCTTTCGGAAGTAAATATACCTTTATGTAAAATAAATAATGAAGCAGGACAGACTGTTTGCCGACGTGTGGTTAATTGTTACAAAACGTGTTTAATTTTCATTTGCCGTTGGCATTGTCAGCGGTAAACGACAACGGGCGCGATGTTGAATCGCCCGAGGCGATTTAATCGATTTGAAAGGGATAATTTGTTTTAGTCCAACAATTTGTATTTAAATACCGGCTCTGTCGTTAATTAAAATGCAAACTTAAACAAGATAATTTTCACTGAACATATATGTCTGTTGTGTTGAAATGAGGATTAATTCCGTACCTATCTAAATATGTCTTACTCGTTGTCAAGCAAATTATGCATCTGATCTACCCATAAACAAATCCACCGAATCAAAGTGTTGTTATGCCACCGTTTACTGCACTTCCCTATTTCATTATGTTATTTAGGACTGCCTCGTTGGTGTAGTGGTAGTGGTGGTCCTGGGTTCGATTCCCGGGTCGGGCAAAGTGTTATTGGGGTTTTTACATCTGGAATTTTAGTTGCAGCCCGGAGTTAGGATTTGTGCCCGGCTGGCTTCCATGGGAGTGACATGGGACTTAAACATAACAAGCTAAATGTGGGTGTAGATATTATAGGTGCATCTCTGCCTAAGCTTGGGGAATATATGCGTGATGTTATGTTTTATTTAGTAACCTACATAGGTAGGTAGGTCTTTTTTTTTGCGGATGGGAAATCATCAAATTTTAATGACCCCTCCCGCTCTGGGTGGAGCGGAAGGGAGTGTCAGACTCTTAGTGACTAAAACCCACCCGTGTTCCTTCCTTAGCCCTTTATGTTCCAGGGCAGCGGTAACCCTTTCGGACGATCCAGCTACCCGGTAGGTAGGTCATAACTTATCTTTCAATCTCGTGCGTGACGTGAAGTTAAAAACAAATTGTCTGACAATAGATATATATATTTTATTCTAGGTGAAAAGCGACCAATTAATGTAGAATTCCTGGCATAATTTTATTCAACCTCTTCTCTTCTCTAATCTAAAAGCGCTAGGCTGAATGCAATAAACAAAGTTACCTATAAATTAATCTAGGGCAATTAAATGCCTAGTGAAATGCGACGTCGCAGATATTTCGGAGCGCTACACTATTATGCACTATTAACATGCAGTGCGTCCTACATTCTACTTACGAACAATTAACGGCTAATAAACTTTGTTATGCACTGCAATGCACTTATGCAGAACCACGCTCGTGAAAAGTATAAAAGAACAGCCTGATAACGTTAGTCATAAACCGTCTATAAAATTATATTAGGTACCTACAAGTTTAGCTCTAATGAAACGTCAACCTCGTGTTGGATTTGTCTACTTACAACTCTACATGGAACCTAGATAAGTTAGTTAACCACCTGCTGTTGATGTCTATGGCAATTACTAAACAAGGAAATCTGAACATAAGAAACTGGATATACTGAGAACCACTCAACATCATAGAGACCGCTCAATACAATTCCTCGTACTTATTTGAATTGTCATGACAAGGCTGATTTTCATTGAAATTGTAAAGTATGTAGTATCAAAGCCCGATTTTACATTTATATGAATTAAATTATTTGTATGGGTAGCATCTTACATAGTCCTTATTTTTAGTTTATGCTGGGTAAAAACTACTAAGCACAATACCCCCGTTCGTAGTTAAATAGAGATTATCTACATTGAAGTTCACCGAATATTTTCAATACATTTCAATAGTATTATTTAACAAGGGCCTTTGAAATCGGTTTTTCGCAACCTATTTCATCGGGGATATAGCTCAGTGGCAGAGCAATCGACTGCAGATCGATAGGCCCCCGGTTCAAATCCGGGTGTCCCCTTCAAACAAGCCTGCTTGCTTTTGTTTTTTTTTGCCTATATTTTCCTGCGGTCCGGCTTTTTTTTATCAACCGTATTGATTGATTGGTGGATACCATTTTTATACCTTGTATATCTACTTACAGATTGATAAAATTATAATTATCATTCAATCATAAGTACTTGATAAATCAACTGAATTCAGTTAGACAGACATGAAATTCAGACTGGCGAAGTTTTGACTGGTGATTTTTTATTTGATTTCCACAAAAGCGCAGTTTCGACTAGCGGAAATAAAAATATTGCGATAAAACTCCTAACATTACAACACGCTACCTAGAAATGGCAATAAATGTTTCTTTACCAAAGGTTTAGGACTTTGTTTGAAATATGTAGTTTTTATTTTTTTCATAATAAACTTTCCGTGAGCAAATGTGTTTTTTGTTTTTCTCTTTTTAAGGCAATTTTCAGAATGGAAGTTACCCTAATCATATCGTGATTAGAATTACGTAAAGATTAATTGTTTTCCATGATACCTGAAACAGCGAATTCAAGGTTTCAGTTTCATAGTAGAGGAGATAGGGCTCATGCATTATAGCAGCTCGCGTACGTAGGCAGATAAATAACTAACTAACTAGGTATGTGTACCTAGTTTATTATTACACCTGTTTTTTCAAGGTTGGTACATACGAGTACGTCCATAATTAATGCTTCATTATTTTATTAGGGGCTTGTGGCTAAGTAATAACAGCTGCACGAGTCGTTCGATCAAATTGAGCTACGCTTGCTGCGGTTGGTCCGTGGATGGGTGACTTGGTATCTTCAGATACCAAAACCCCTCTGTGCCTCGGAAAGCACGTTAAGCCGTTGGTATATATTTAAACTTTTCGCACAAAAAGGTACAAAGGCGGACTTAATGCCTTAGGCATTCTCTACCAGTCAACCCAGAGTGTTGAAGAGATTAGATGGCAGGTGCTTTGGTTGAGAGGGACAATGATAAAAAAAAACTCTTAAAAACTAGGCATACATACTATTACTATAATTCATTCGTGAATCTTAGGCAGTCGTTATGGGTCGTCAGGTAGCCTGAAGGTCATAAACAGTCCTACCAAGGGGAATCGTATTACTTACCCAGTAACTGGGTTGTGGAGGTTATATAGGCAGTCGCTCCATGTAAAACACTGGTATTCAGCTGCATCTGCTTAGACTGGAAGCCGACCCCAACATAGTTGGGAAAAGGCTAGGCAGATGATGTTTTATTATTATGTAGGTACAGATATAATCCACAAAAAACTAAAATATTTATAAATACATGTCGGGAGGTATCTTCGGTCGTAAGCAGGTATACCCACCTGACTTTATGCGATAGCATGTCCTTGGGTGTTCAAATTCACATTTAGTTGTAAATAGAACATAGCTACATATATGTTTGACACAGGTTTATACTGTCGTCATAGGTAACAAAAGTTTTCCCGAACAAAAAGTTTTTCCAAGACATTCATAAACGCAAAGTTTATGAGCTATGGAAGTCATGCGATAGTTTCGTTCTGGAGAAAGTCACGCAAGCTCGCAGACGGCACCAACAACTGACAAACTAAAATACCTTCCATTTGTCTCCTATCCTATAGGTAGGTACCTAAACAGCTTCGTATTTACATTAAATTCTCATTTAAATGAATAAGTTCCCACTTACGAGTACGTACAGAAATCTAATAATTTTGGTTTTTCATTAATTTTATTCCTAAAACTTTATTTTTGTTATTAGGTAATCTGCGAATCTGTCATACTTTAAACTTGTTATTTGTCATACTTAGAAAATGCTGGATATTAACTTACAAGTAATAGGTACCTACCTAAATAGGTGACTACTACGAAAGTAAGGATGAGCGATGAAAAATATTTTTCCTAATCCGCAGATCATTTTCCTCGCTGGGGACTGGATGTTTGCCACTCAACCCCTTTAACTGGCTTGTAAATATCTACAAAGAAAGATTTGATCCCAACCCCCCGAAGCAACATTTTATAATCTCTTTATCCAATAAGCCTCGAAGCCAATTTCGAATAAAGAGTGAGCAGTTAAAGCCCAAGGTAAAAACACGTCCTCAGCGCCACACCGCTAAGCCACGTACTTTTCATGTAAATTTTAAGCTGTCGGTTTTTGCGAGGATTTCTAACAAATCCGAATTGCTGAGACAATTTTCGAGTTAACTGCGGTCAGTCACGCACATTATTAGGTATACCGTATACTTACTTAATTATTAAATATTAACAGGATTCACGTCCTCATGTGTTTGTGATTCGGCGAACTCGAATTCAATATCGTTTATCGCTTATATGTAGTTTAGTTTATTAGTACCTACGGTTTTATATTTTCAGGAAATGTTCACGTTTTTTATCCTGAGATTCTTCGTAATTAAGTTTATTTCTCATTTCATCACTAAAACTAACATAGGTAGGTAGGTAGCTGTGTCGGTAATTCGGTATCCTACCTACCGATTTAAATACGTAGGTACCTAATTGATTAAAATAATTACAGCAATCAGGCTTATTAAAAAAAACAAGGTACAAACACTATAACTCCTTTTAAAAATGAATTGCAAACATTAATATTCAACTTTGCTAATAATACTTTGCGCGAAAATCCTCGGCGCTAACCATTTCATATAAAGAGATTGTTCAACAGAAAAAGTTGGCAAATTTGTCTCGCCCGGGGCACACATTATCTCTGCTCATATTACGTTATGAATGGATGTGATTTAACTGAAGCCGCTGTGACTGTTCAGGAAAGAATACCTGGCTCTGTTCACTTCTTTTACCATAAAATAAAAATATAAAACCGACATAGCCGACATGACTTGCAGAGTAAGCAAGCTGAAGTGGTCGTGGGGTCGTCGGCCATGTTTGTTGAAGGACCGAATGTTTCCGATGGAGCAGACGAAGCCTGGAGTAGAGATCGCGTATTGGCAAGGTAGCGTGTTGGACGCCCCCTAGCTAGAGATGGACCGACTACCTTAAAAAGGATGGTTGAGACAGACTGGACGCAGAAGGCGGAGTACAGGATGTTGTGGGGAAGCGTGGGAGAACTATCGTTGTCCAGGAGTGGACTACGATAGGCTGAGTTGATTGATTGAAATATAAAAACGAAATATCACTCACTCACTGACTGATTGACTAAACACGAAATCTCAAAAACTATTAAATATATACAAACTTGAAATTTGGCAATATTTATACGGTGTATACCTACGTGCACCTTAAGAAAGGATTTTGGAAATTACATCCTTTATGACTATAGGCGAACAAAGCTTGTATGGAAATCCGTCATTTTCAATGTTAGAAGCATATTGTTATTAAAAATTGTATGGTTTAAAGTAAACGTCCATGATTTTTTCCGTCTTTGGAAATTTCAGGAGGCTGATGATTAAATAAATAAATAGTTGGGTAATGAAAGCTTTTATGGAAATGTGTTTGTATAAAAAAAGTCTCATGCGCTGCTGGGGCTTTATCATCCCCTTGCCCTTCTTAAATTCAATTGACCAATTTGTGGTCGGAGCAGCAGGTCGGTTCAGCTGTCTTCTTCGCAGGTCCTTCCTATATAATATGTTATCAGTCACCTTATTAGTCAGCTTTTTGAGCCAAATGATCTTTATTTTTTTCTGAAATTGCGTTGTGAAGACTATAAAATGATGGTGATGAGGAAGGTATGAAAAAATCATTAATAAAATAAAGACGTGTGTTATTTACGTAATACCTAAATTTTGGTTTATTTAGTCATCGTAGATTTTTTTTTTAAAAACCTCTCCCCACACTAGCAATTTCTCCTGTATTGTGGGTGCGTTTACAAAGATTTAAACTCACATACACAAACAGCCTGACCCGGAACAACTACTTGTAGGCCATACAAATATTTGTTCCGTGCGGGAATCGAACCCGCGACACGCAGCGCAGCAGTCTATCGCTTAACCACTGCGCCAACCGTGCCGTCAAATTAATTCTTAGGAGTGTCTTCAGTTCCCATTACTTGCATAGCCTGCAATCAAAATATTGCCAGGTTTAAGTATAGGGTATAAAAATCTTTTTTTAAACCCAGAATTTGACAGTTGTAATGTCAAATTTCTATAAAAACGCAAACACAAGTCTTAAATGTCAGATTAGTATCTGGGATTAAAAAACGAACATAAAGATATTGAAATATAAAAAGATAGTTGTGGTAAGTAAGTAGGTAGGTACCTAGCTACTAGTAAACCCGCTATTTTTGAAAAAGCCAAGCAATCTTATACTTTTTCACTTTATTTGGTACCAATCTAATAAAAAATACCTACATATTGATAAAATTGCAGAGTAATAAAACCAAATGTTTATGTTACCGAGAAAATTGAAATCATTGCGTATCGCCGCACACTTTCACTAATCTCACTTCATGAAATAAAATATTTTAAGACTTCATCATGCTGCTGCCTGGCGAAAATAGTCCAAAATCATGGCTTTTTGTAACGGTAAATAATTTTACTACTTTTAGTATTTCTTTTCAAAACTTATCATCATCTCTCTGAAACCTGAACTCATATTTACTTATTCTTGATTTACAGATACTGGTGTCTACGATCATTGCATTTAGTGAATCTTCAGGAGGCAAAAAGCGTGAGTATCTTGTTATTATACAGCATGCACCAAATTAACATAGTTTCACTTCGTATTAAGCTTTTGATACGACCTCGTTGTATATTTTTAGTTGATATTAAACTTGGGTTTGACTTAACGCCAGGGGGCATTGGAGGCCCTTCACTTCGCATTAGAGATTTCGAAGGTATACTTTTCCCGTGGCTATGACAGGTTAACGATACACACCTTTGATGAATGCACTAGCTCTTTCATTTTAGATTCTCATGAATATAATCCAAGGGCTTTGGATGAAGAAAGCAATGACGATGAGAGTGCTAGTGAAAAAAAAATAGCGAAGCCCTCGAGTGAAGAACAGGCACGTCCCAAAAAAGAAGAATCAAGCAAAGAACAGGTGAAACCAGACAAGTCTGACGATGATGGTGATGAAGAGGACAAAAACTGTAATTTCACTTTATTAATTACGTCTTGTTACCGTCATATCGTCGATGACGTATGAGTAGGTAGTACCTACCTTAAAATGAAAAAAAAAACATATTTTAGGTGTTTCACAAAAAAATCATTTTTTTTAAAGGCACCAAAGAAAAATTTCGAGAGCATCTAGTAACGCTTAATTTTTAAATGCACAGTTGACCAATCAGTTTAATATTATCTACAATTCTTTTTTGCCATTAACTGGACATTTTTTATTTTTTTATTGTGCTCACTCTTGACCTCAGCCCAGAGGCAGGGATGAGATCTACGGTGAAATGAGCTTGCCCAGAAGAAGCCTATTCACTCTCTCCTTGAAGAGATTCGGGTTGTATGAACTTGGGAATGCAGACGTATATACAAACGTATCTTGAGTCTAGCTGCACCAATAGTCGGAGCTACGATGCTCAATTTTGCCGAATGGTGTCAGCAAGACGTTAAATGGCTTTCCATTTCTAAAACTTCGCAAGTTTTTAGATGGTGTAAAACTAAAAATAATGCAATAAGTACTTATAAATAAAATTCCAGCGGCTTCCGGTGACGACGATAAAGTAAGGATAACCAGGGGCCCGAAAACCGGCGATTTCGAGCCTGAAGAAGGTACGTCTAGCAGTAAAACTTTATTTTAATCGTAAATCATAACTATATGTAGCATTTTCAAACTTCACACTCCTTCATCATACCAACATCTCGGTTAGGTATATTGGCTGAAAGCTGAAACACCATGCAGTGAATTTATTTTATTGTCATTATAAACTGGAAAACTATTGTTTTAAAGAAAATCAAAGTAGACAGGCACTCGTTACGCCTTGGTAGACCAGCGATTGCATATTGTTGGTAAAATGAAATAAGACCACAGAGTAGAGCTTTGGTTTCTATTTGAAAAAAATGACTGTTTATTGTTAAATCTTGTAACCTCTACCAAATAATGTTTCATGAATGATTGTTTCATGAAATGTTCCATTTTCAATCGCATTGTTGCTATCATTAAAACCAAAAGTGTTATAGGCAAAAGCTAAATGCTAACGCAGCTTCTTTCGGTACCATCAGTTTTGGACCCTTTAAAGACCTGTTTTCGGTACTTAGACTTTATTATCAGCCATTTGTGTCCCATTGCAAGGAAAAGGCCTTATACTTTTAGGGCATCCCTCCTTCCACTTATGCCTATCTACTGCTGTTTGTTGCCAATCCTTATGAAAAAAGTCGAGTCTTCCCGCCCTTTCCTGGCTGGCCGCGTTGCCGTTTGCTCCACTTTGGAACTATTCGTCCACTATAAATGTGATATTCATAGGTATCTTTTTACTAGCCGTTTTAATATCAATGACACATGACATTTTCATATATTTTAAGGTGCTCCAAAAATTCACGTTGTTTTCTTTCTAGATAATCCAAAAATACATAGTAAATACGAAAAGAACTCTGAATCAGATAATAACTCTGGCGGTAAGTAGTTTTAACACTTATTTAAATTCTTAGTATCTCAGATCTTTGTATCCAAATGGATATTTATTTATTTTGACGACATGGTTGGCGCAGTGGTTAAGCGATTGACTGCTGCGCTGCGTGTCGCGGGTTCGATTCCCGCACGGAACAAATATTTGTATGACCTACATGTATTTGTTCCGAGTCTGGGTGTTTTTCTATCTATAATATGTATGTATTTACAAAAAAAAAAAAAATGTATATAAGTAGTTTATCAGCCATCTTGTTACCATAACACAAGCATTAGGTTGCTTAGCTTGGGACTAGATGGCGCTGTGTGAAATGTCCTGGGATATTTATTTATTTATTTTATTTTTATTTATTTATATAACGACAATGCAATGTTACTATCACAAAGATACACTTCCATTGAATACCCAATAATACAATTATAAATACAATCAAAAATACAATCATAATTACAATGAAAAAATACAACTAAAAATATCATTAAAAATACAATTAATATCACTTCTCAACATTTTCAATGCATTTCAATGCCAGTCCTGTAAACTTCATCAGGCTGCAGAGAACTATACTTATCTACCTCATTTCAAATCATATATGTATACTTATATCACTTATGGCGCGTGAGATAGGGGCAATCTTGTTCAGGTACGTCCTAGAGGATGGCTCCAGTAGCGTTGATATGATCAATCTCAACTCAAATGAGCCATCTCTTACATACAACGTCTTTTCTCTCTAGTTTTTTTTAGCTATAAAACACTAACATTTTCTTACAGAGGATGGTCGTCGCTACAAAAGACATATTGACAGATTTGGTAATGTAGTAAAGCGCAAGTAAGCGTCCCAGCAGCAGTGAAAAAAATATCAATAAAATACCTTTGAAACTCATAGTTTGTTTTTATTTATCTAAAAGGTTTACCTTCTACATCGCATATCCATCATCCACCATTGAACATTAGCCTGTAGCCGTCATTGGACTACTAGTGCCAGAGCCCTTTGTTAAAGAAAATAGACAGAACCCGTACAGAGGTATGAGGTGGTAAGGTGTAAAGTTCACTCATCCTATCCTATCCTACCTACTAATATTATAAACGTGAAAGTTTGGATGGGTGGGTGGACGGATGTTTGTTACTCTTTCACGCAAAAACTACTGAACGGATTTGGATGAAATTTGGCACACAGATTATAACCAGGATACTTTTTATCCGGATAATCCCACGGGATCCAAACTTATGCGGGTGAAACCGTGAGGCGCAGCTAGTACCCTATAAAAGAAAGAAAATATGTTAATTTGCGGTAAACATGGTGCAAAGAAAGAATTTAAACACAAAAGCGCACAAGTTGGGGGAAAATATGCATCACATCCACGCAAACCGGCCATCGCTCAGCTTAATGCTGCGACCCTATGCAAGACAGAGCCCCTGCGCTGGTTTTCAACGAAAGCCGGCGTTGACGTGATGACGTCGACCGGTGCAGTATACAATGAGATATAAATATTTTTTTTTTTACACAAAAGCATTGTCTGTAAAATCTTAAATCGCATCATCATCATCTCCGTCCTTGAGTTTTCAATTTACCTTGACTAAATTAATATTTTAGTGGTTTATGGTCATGCTAAGGAACTATTGGAAAATTTTAGAAAAAGTAAAGGAGTTTTTCTTTTTTAGTTTCAACATTTATAGGTAGGAAGAAAGAAATACAGGTTTCAGTTCTTCGTATAACATTTGTTTTAAAAATCTTCTGTATAAAATCTTCTTCAAGAATTTGAGGGGCTTGTGGCTAAGTAACAGTCGCACGGGTCGATCGATCAGGTCAAGCTACGCTTGGATGGTTGACCATCTTTACATACCAAAACCCCTACGTGCCTCGGAAAGCACGTTAGATCGCTGCCGTTAAGCTGCCCGGCTGTCATTCGTGGATCTTCGACAGTCGTTACGAGTAGTCAGAAGTCCGAAAGTCTGACAACCAGTCTTTCCAAGGGGTATCGTATTACCCAGTAACTGGGTTGTGGAGGTTAGATATAGACAGTCGCTCCATGTAAAGTACTGATATTCAGCTGCATCCAATTGGACTGGAAGCCGACCCCAACATAGTTGGGATAATGAAACCTTCAAGAATTTAAAGTAAGTAAATATATTACTTTTAGGTACCTACTTCTCGTCCTCGGTTTCAACTCTAACTAAGTACATTTATCTCAAATTAATGAATTATTCAATGGCACGACTCCTGCTTCTTCCAATTTTAACTTTCGCTCGGTTTATTTGATTAGGCTCAAGAATCTCATAGCGCCATTTTTCCCATATTGATTTTAGAAGGTGTTGTCGATAGAACCCCCTATAAATAATGTATGGTTCGAAACTCACGACCTTTTATTGCTCTGATCCGGCGACGTCAGTGCCTCACTTTATATTTTTATGTAAAGACATTGCCGAAAATCTTTACCGATGTCAAATATTCAGTAATAGTGTGTGTAGTAATAGTGCTTTGAAAGAATTTTACAGTATCTTTATGCCTTACAACTACGTCTGGTACTTAGGTATATTACCTTAGAGCGCAGGTCTGTAGAAACCTTAAAAAAACAACAACATTTTATTTGTTTGTTTCTTTGAACGCGCTCTCTCTGAATCTCTGACACCACCAGTCGGATTTTTACATTTGGTAGCCCAATTCTTGGAGAAGGGTAGGTATATACGCCCTTACATGTTGATCGTTTTTATCCTTAAAAGTGGTCACTGTACTCATCATTATGAACAACTTTTACTACGGGACCAAAATAGAAATCGTGAAAAAAAAATTGTTTATCCATACATTATGTCGAGTTATGCGAACATAAATCTATGGATCGACTGATTTTTTTTCACGATTTCTGGGTTGGCCCGTAGTAAAAGTTGTTCATAATGATGAGTAGAATGACCCCTTTTAAGGATTAAAACGATGAAAATTTAACGGTGTATATTTAACATCTTGCTAGGACCCTTAGGAGCCGAGCAAAATTATAGAAAGTCAGAAAGAACGCTAAGCGAAAATTAAGTATCAGCGCGGGCAGTCGATGCGATGCGACGCGGTGGATCGGGGGAACAAGAAATTTCACGCGGACGAAGTCGCGAGCAGAAGCTAGTCTATATAATAAAAATGAAATGCTGTTCGTTGGTAAGCGCTACATTTGAGAACGGCTGGGCCGATTTGGTTATTTTTTAAATGATCGTAATAGTCCGAATTAGGTTTTGAAGAAAAGAAGATTTTTTAAAGAATCCTGGAAAACGCTAAAAGTTTTCCTTTTTTCTCTCAGGGATTTTTTCATATATGTATAACGTTTGGGACAGGACAACGTCTGTCAGGTCAGCTAGTAAAATACATAATGATAGAAAACTTTTAAATCAGCGCCTACGAGATCCCCACGTACGTAAACAAATTGCCTCAGTGAGGTGACTATAATCCCGTCTGCTAACGACAGAATGTTGCATGCAATCTGGCGTCTGTCAGGGGTGGGCAGAGGGTTGGTCGAGTTCACCGCAAGATATTGCAAGAGCCTGCAAAATTACACTATTAAGCCGAATATATTGCGCTCCACAACGGCTGGGTGGCGATTCTGTAACTTTATAATCGATTTATTTTACTAATAAATACTAGTGTAGCGCAGATATTTGTGGGTACCTATAACTCTTGAGTGTATCAGTAGGAAGTTTATATAAATCGCGAAAGATCTTCAATGGAGTGATTAGTAAGTGTATCTGTTCATTTTATAATATTTAGATATGCATACCTACATAATATGTTACCAGCACTCTTATTGCGCAACACACGATCAATCACAATCTGAATCATTTTGAAGGGTAAGTATTGCTAATCCATTACTTCATATATTATTATGTATCATCATCATCATCTGTCTAGCCTTTTCCCAACTATGTTGGGGTCGGCTTCCAGTCTAACCGGATGCAGCTGAATACCAGTATTTTACATGGAGCGACTGCCTATCTGACCTCCACAACCCAGTTACTGGGTAATACGATACCCCTTGGTAAGACTGGTTGTCAGACTTTCGGGCTTCTGACTACCCGTAACGACTGTCAAAGATCCACGAATGACAGCCGGGACCAACGGCTTAGCGTGCTTTTCGAGGCACGGAGGGGTCTCGGTATGTAAAGATGGTCACCCATCCACAGACCAACCGCGGCAAGCGTAGCTTAACCTGACCGATCGACCTGTGCGGCTGTTATTATTTAGCCACGGGCCCCTCATACATGTAGGTATATGTTAGAAAAATGTGTCTGCTGAACATTGTGCTCAACAACGTAAATAACGCAATAAATGTTGTTGAACTGCCAAAATGAACCCCATTGCTACTGTTAGTGTGTTACCCAATTACCCCGCAGGTAGGTACCAGCACTTGAATAGGTTTGACCTATCTCGTAAACATTGTAGATAATATGAATGATTCGACTAGCTCATTAAAACTTGTTTTTTAAACAAATTAGACAAATAACCCTACTTCATGATTTCGACACCATCCGCACTTCTTAACTTCTACAAAAAGCTAAAATACCCGACATGAATACCGACATGACGTCATAGAGGAAGACGTAACAGA
Organism: Apamea sordens; assembly: GCA_945859715.1. Taxonomy (NCBI): domain Eukaryota; kingdom Metazoa; phylum Arthropoda; class Insecta; order Lepidoptera; family Noctuidae; genus Apamea; species Apamea sordens. The sequence continues at coordinate 11,922,447 of OX243996.1, read as the reverse complement.
AACTTGTTACATCCTTTATAGCACATATCCAGCGCGAAAATGCGATAACATCGTACCAGCGACCGTCCTAAATGCATTAGTCTTTCTGTAAGACATCTCTAACGAGACACTTGGCTAAACTAAACCACTCAATTGTCTTGAGGACGCGCTCTTGTAGAATTTTGTTGCTCAAATGTCCGAACATAACTAATTATGAAAGTAACTTACACCAGCCTGTAGGTAGTACAGCCACCTACAATACCCACTAATTTCTTGTTGGGGTGGACAGTCCACCCCAACAAGAAATTAGTGGGTACTTAGATTTAGCTAGGTACACCATAGACGTCAATCTCACATCCACCTTTCTGTTAGGCTAATGTAATATTACCACATGACACAACGGAAGATAAAAGATTGGGTACCTAACAAAATTACTAAGAAGGACTTACAATAACGAGATGATGGCTGGTAGAAATAGATAGAAAAACATAGATACTGATCATCGGACAAAACTAATATTTTGGTAATTACGCCAAACGATGTTATTAGATTAGAAAACTAACTTAAAACAGTTCTAACTCCATTTTCAACTTCACAAGTGATATGAGGAACCGAACGTGGGAACTCCTTAACTATCTCTATACTTCTACCTACTTAATTTTCAGTTTGGGACCGTGATGCAACCCTCGGCAGTCGTCAGGTTGTAATCTCAGCCTGTAAAACGGTCGCAGCACATTAGGGAGTTGAAATTCTAACTTGCAATAGTGGAACCGCAATCTTCTTCAGCAAAGTTGGTCTATCGAAATTAGTCAGCGTAAAAAAGCTATAAGGTAGCATTATGTACGTATGTAGGTTCGAGACTTGGCAAAAAATGGCAGTATTGAAACAAACTGCTGCATGTTTTTTTATCATGGAAAGTAGGGAGCTTTTTATTCTCAAAGTTGGAAGTCTATTCTCTTGGAACAGATTAAAATGTGCAACTTAAACAAATTCCTCGGAAGTTAAATCCCGATCGCGGCTAATCACCTAATTTATTAACACAAAGGAGTCAGTCGCGAATTCAGAATGTATAATTTAACGATAATTACAACATTCAGGAATCAAATTCTGCAGTACCTAAAGTTATTTTAGAGCAAAGAGGTGGAATATCAAATAGGTATTTAAAGTTGCTTTAGCCGCAAATAACTAATGTAAAATAGAAGGTATTAGTTTGAAATAGAACCTCATAGAGTGATGAGGATGACCTACGGAAATAACACCTAAGTATAATTAGAACTCTAAAAACATCGATGCATTCATTAGTTTAATGTCGCGTATAAAACCAGTCCACGGTTGACTAGAGCGGTTCCAATACTTTCAATCGGCTTAAACTTTTACTTTCATCCCGTTAATTAACACTACTCAGTAGATACTTCTTAATCCCAGTGGACCTAACAGTAGTAACAGTAAACAGATAATAATCATATCTCAAAGTACGAATTAATTTAGACGCCTGAGCGCATACCTTGAGCTCGCGGCTCTGACTCTCAAAACTTATAATTGAATTTCCAATCCTTAATTGAATAGTAACAGTCGAAGTCCAGATGAATGAGGTCCTTGACGGAGGATGATAACGATTATAAGGTAGGTAAGTAGTTGCTAGGTATCCGTGTTGAACAGTATTATAAAAGTAGGTACCTACCTACCCACTGTGCCAGAACAGATAGGTAGTTGTGATTGAATAGTAAAAAATCATTTTTATTTCTGGATTATTATAAAGAGCTGTCCTTGTGTTAATATTAAGATGAATTACCTACTTAGACATAATATTATTTCAATTACGGTCCATGGTCCCCATCGCCGGCTGACGAAGAAGTAAGTACCTAACTAGGTAAGATATTTTCTATCTTCATTGACCTCCTACATGTATATTTTTTGTTTAACTATTTATACATATGTACCTAGTCAGTGTTATTATTGCCTACCTAAGTACCTCTTAAGCTGGACGGTTGGGCCTGACAGCTTTATAGTTGGCCAGGAATGGAAAGAGGACCAACAAAAAAGACTTGAGAGAGAAAGAGAGAGACGTGAGCTGCATGATTACTGACAAATGCGTGCAGTGAGTGGACAGGTCCACTCAATCTGTGTGGATCTTTCCTCAAAAGTACTTAGTATGTTTTGTGCATGTAGACTGGTGTCTGAAAGGGTTTCAGACACTGATCGTCACATGATCTGACCAAGATTATAGATACCGGCACGTAAGTTGGCCAAAGATTTTGTAAGGGGGAATTTCGCGCACGCACAATTTCATACATTTTTACATAGGTACGCGAACTTCCCCCACTACAAAATCTTTGGCCAACTTATGTGCCGGTAACTATATAATCTGGACTTTAAAAAGAGACTGTGACCTCTGAGTTTGTTTCGGCCTTTCTTCTCAGAGTAGTCAGCTTAGAAACGCCAACCTCATATAGATAGTTTTTAAAATATGATGATTGACGTGTAAAAGTTTATAAACAAACCTACTTTGCAGAAATAAAATCATTTAGGTATCATTAACAAAAACATAGAAGATAATTATTACTTATTGTATCTAGGTAGGTAGCTACCTAGATATTTTGGTAAATAGGTACCTACCTGGGTAAGTATACTAGCTAAACTATCAAACCATCTCAATAATCGATGCACTATCGGGAAAATTGAACCCTGTTTTATTGCTTTGTATTCCATCAATATGCATAACAATAAAACTATTGACGCACTCCGCATTTACATATAGGTATTCGACCAGCGGTACCTACTCGTACTTCGTACGTACCTACCTACTTGGTTACCTATAGTTAAAATCATTGATGCATCATCGTGGTACCTACCTACTAAAATCTGTTTCTAAGGCAGGCGGAAAACGAACGATTATTATGTTTTAAAAGGCACGTAAATTTCATCCGCATAGTTCCGAGAGCACACATTCGGGAAAACATTCTTCCGGGCCCCCGGCTGAAAACATTCCCCGGGCTGTCCGGTTCAATGATTTTTTTTTTTACTTTCGACAAATCCTTTCAAAATGAGTGCAAGAGGTATTATCCGACCCTGACGTCTCTCAATTTAGTGTCCAATACCTACTTAACTGAGCGTAGATATACACATCGTAGGTAGGTGATCAGAGCTGTATTAAAAAAGAAAACGCTTTATGTATCACATTCCTAAATAGCTCGAAGTGCAGCTGGAAACGGTTACCGATGCATCTACGCCTACTCAGAAGTCAGAACCTATATAGAAGACTAGAAGAGTCTATAGCTGCTATAGTCATATAGCTTGACGAAATCTACTTTTTTACCAACCATTTTTTAAATTAAAGGTGGCGTGTTCCTTTTACTGTACCATTCACGTGTACCCGTTGAACCTTTGTTAGTGATTCAACAGAGAACAAAACTGGTAGAGAGAATGAAACAAACTTTTAATAAAATGTAAAATCTTTAAGTGGTATCCCAAACCGAATCGTACTGTAACGTATGCTGTTATTATTTCTGTAATTTTTGCTTAGCTGTTTTTATACGACTGCATCCACTGTTAGTAGATTTTCTTCGTAACATCTCTATGTACGTCTTCTGTCAGAACTACTTCATGTTGAACGGACTGTCAGTGTCAGATGTGATTTAACGTATTGTCATTCGTATTGCTTCAGAAAAACATAAAAATCTTCGGATAATTCTCCTTTTCTGGTCGTAACTAGAACATAAATAGGTTTTTTAAATGCGCAGAACTGGTTTTATATATAAAACATCTAGGGCTGTCTTTGTTATCACCGAATGATTACCATTGAAAATTATGACATCTGTTTGTTTTGATCCTGAGTTAATATAATAATTAATTTGTATCAGTTAATTAACTGCACAGTAAAAATGGAAGGTGGTGACTGGAGGAACAACATTGTAAGCCAACTACAGGCTAGAAATAAATACGAAACAGCTGCATTTCAGGACATTATTGCCTTTCGTAAGTAACTTAACCTATGGACGTCTTTGTGTTGACATTTTAGTAATTTATCAAATAGACGAGATTTATTACTAGAATAATAATCCATTGTTCTTCACTGATTGTTTGTGCCTTATTCCATTTGTTATCATGGCTATAATTACTTTAGTAGGCGGTTTGTTTATAACCTAAATTATTTGCATGTTTAGCTGATATAATGAATTGAAGCCAAGAACAACATGAATATACCTAACAGTAAAAAGAAGCATGTTAGCACCTAGTAATTAAGTATACTTAGTTAGCCATATATAAACATATTTATAGAAATTTCTCCTAACATGGTACAGTCGCCAGTGTTGGCTTATGATTACATATCAGAGATAAAATATGATCAATGATAACACAGCCTATGAATATTTATTTCTAAGTAAACAATCTAACACAATGTATATATTTGTGACATGCAGCAGGATAATGATTCAGGTTAAATACCTGACCTACCTACATTTAATCAACAAAATGTGAATGTACTATGAAAGTCATTATAATTTCTATTTCATGTATTAATGGCTGAAACTTAAGCTTGTGAGTATGATAAGCCAGTAATTCTGTTATGACATTCAGTCAACTGAATTCATACAAGACAATGTCCATTTTTTTTTTTAAATAAGTCCACATTGCCTACTGTGGTTATCTACATTTAAGAGTTTTCAAAAACATTTTTTTTAAGTTAAGAGACATTCAAATGTCAGAAATGAATGGTTAAACAGTTGCTAATCATTACTTAACTTTACGTAACATTTATAATTAAAGGGGCCTATGTTGATAGTCTTCAGTGCTGACTTCCTTCTGGTCATACCTAAATTAAAACATATAAATTTATAATTTTCAGAGAGCAGACTATTTGATAATGTGAACACATTAAAGAATGAAAACCTACAGCTGACATTGCTCAATGAAAGAATAAGGTATACGGGAACTGACAGTGTCTTATCTGGTACCGGTAAGTATACTGAATAATTGTCTTAGTACTTATAGGAAATAACCGACTCATCACAGATAAGAAAGAAATGCCTATAAATATCAAGGGTATATGCTAAAATGGGAACATCAATCATATTATGATAGAAGAGATAACACAGAAAAGTTGACTCAATAAAACGACAGAGAAGAAAATGGTTGGTTAAGTGTTTGTTACTCAATCATGTACCAACGGCACCAAAAAATATTCTCAAAAATTGGCGCAACAGTTACAATTCAATAAAAATTAAACCTTAAGCAGATTCCAAAACATTAGAAATGTCCATGCTCAAAACAATTGCTTGTGTCAATAAAATCTAAATAAACCATTAGTTGAAAGTCCTCAATGTAAACTAAGGAACTATTCATGAATGTTTCTCACGTTTTTGCAGACACACAATTAGAAAAAGAAAGTTCGCCTGTCATGCTATGAATAATTCAAAGTGGGAGTTGGAATATCTAGAAGCTAGTTAGCCATATATTATCATGTTAAGATAAAAAAAATAAAAAAAACATTTTTAATTAGTTTGATCTCAGAGTCAGGCAAACATAACAAACATTACGCCGGTTTTCCCCTAAGGGTTAGGCAGAGGAGGTGATCTATGCAGGCATTTACATAAACAAACTCACGTGTTTCCCATGGTGGTAGGCAGAAATGAGAGAACGCCACCTGCTCCGATCCTTACATACTCCTTTTAAATAATACCGCCCCTCCCCTTTTATTTAATAAAAATAGATTTCCAATAAAAAAATATCTCTAACCTGAAGTTGATTTACGCTTAATTCAGATCAATTGGCCATAGCATACCTCTGCTACCCCTTTAGGGAAACTCGTTTTTTAATCTTTTTAATCCACAAAAATATTTATCTCAATTTCAGGCACCGGTAGCAATGAAAGGATACAGGCTTTGGAGCAAAAAATCTTAGTACAACAAGAAGAGCTGACCTCCATGCACAGGCGAAGAGGAGAAAATGCCCAGCAGATTATGAGCCTTAATGAAAGAGTACATGATTTAGAAAAACAGCTACAAGCAAAAGATATTATGTAAGTTACTTTAAGTTTGTAGTGTTAGGAAATATGGCTCAAGAAGTCATGAGTCATGACATGAGGCTCCAAGTTTTACTCAGATGTAAAAGGATAGCAACAGTAGGCAACACGCCAGTGGTAACACTTTCACCTTGAGCTGGCCTTGCAACAACAAACATTCATTGTGTTATTTACGTTGTTAAGCAGACAAATATTTTGAACATAATGAAGCAATGGATTAGCAATATATCCTTTTTATCCTTTATTCAGATAGTGATTGAAAGTGTATTACGCAATTAGGGTTGGGGTTTTGTTACGTTTGGCCTACCATACAGCTAAAAGATGAAATAAATCATATGACAAGGTAAATTCACTCACACGATTTCGAGGTCAATATGAGCATCCATTGGTCAGGTGGGTCAGTTTGAGTTGTTTCATAAAAAATTACTCAGTAGCCTGGCCTGGATTTATACCATGCAATGCCCCTATAATATGGGACATAAATGCAACTGATAAAATGTGGATGTATTTAACACCTGTCTATACGCTCGAGTAACTAGCGTGATGTTATGTCATATATAAATATCATTTATTATATAACAAGAATTATTACAAAAGACTTATTACAAAAATGAAACTTATTTTGAATATTACTAAACACATTTTGTATGTTTAGAATTTCAGAAAATACTGCAGTGATAGCATCTTTGCGAGCTGAGATCCAAATGTATGAAAACAATATGACCGAATTGCAAGGACTAAATCAAGTATTGAGGGACGAATACCAAGCATTACAAATTGCTTTTGCATCCATAGAAGATAAACTTAGGAAAGCTCAGGTACCTATATTACCTATACAAGGTGTATTTGAAATACTTGGCAAGGGGGAATTAAATAAAATCTGATGTTCCGCGCATTTCGTCAAGTTATGAGAACATAAACGTTTGGAGCAGCTGATGTTATTTCGCGATTTCAGTTTTCATAATACTGAGTACAATGACCCCTTAGAGGTTTTCAGTTATTTCAATTAATAATAATAATAGACTATAAGCTTAGTGTTAAACAGTGCTAACCTTGCCACCTTGTCACCATTTTTGGCACTTTTTTAATCACTTAGTCAAATCATGGGCGGCTGCCGAGAGAAAAGTCTCAAATATTTGGCCGAAAGACAGTATAACTGTGAAATCAGTGTTCCTAAGCAATGGTCAGCCTCATTTCGATGCACTTTGATAGTCATTATGCTACATTTTGGGACTAGATGGCGCTGTGTGAAATGTCCAGGGCTATTATTATTATTTTAACTAAGCACACTCTTATTTTGCGCTATGAACATTGTGAAATTCGTTTTTCATTCATTCGGTTTTCATTCGTCGAAAATACGGTTTTCTTGGGGATCACGCTTGATTCAAAGCTGCAGTGGGGTCCTCACTTAACATCACTTGCAGGGCGGCTAAGTTCAGCCGCTTACGCTGTTTGGAAAATCCGTCAATTAACAGACGTGGATACCGCGAGACTGGTCTATTTTAGTTACTTCCATAGCATAATGTCTTACGGTATTCTGCTGTGGGGACGGGCTGCAGATATTGATTCTATCTTTATTCTGCAAAAGAGGGCTGTTAGAGCCATCTACAATCTCAGCAGACGCGAATCTCTAAGGGAACTGTTTAAAAACATTAACATCATGACGGTTCCTTGTCAATATATATACGAAAACATTATGTACGTTCGAAAAAATCTACATCTTTTTAGTAAGATAAGTGACAGGCATAATTTTAACACTAGGAATAGGAACAAACTAGATCAACCGTGCTTCAGATTGTCTAAAGTAAAAACTTCTTTTATGGGGTACTGTGTAAGATGTTATAATAAAATACCACTCAATATTCTTCAATTAAATGAGAAGAAATTTAAAACATGCATTAAACGCACACTATGTAGACAAGCATATTATAAGTTGGATGAGTATATCGTAGATAAAAATGCTTGGCTTAATGCTGGTCCTGCTCCACAGGCACTTGGGCTCACTAGTTGATTACAATTTCAATATTTGGAAGAGATGCTTCCCCTTTTTTTTGTGTTTCTGACATTACGAACGTAATGTTTATTTTATTCAATCAAGATTTAATTCTTAATACTTAAATATTAAATACCTCTTCCTGATTATTCCTATAGTTTTGTATAAATTAGAAGCATTTTTTTTAAATTTTGTAAATGTAAGAACCATGGATCCGTTTTTATGATATTTTGATGTTGACTTGAAAGAGCATGGCAGTTGAGAATATGTCATGCTCACTTAAATGTCTCACTGGTGGTGGCGCGTGTGTTGGATCATTCGGTTCCCTACAAAATGGTTGAGCTGGGTGGTGCTGATCCACGCGTCATGTTCGTGAACGGGCGCCGTCAGTTGAGACTGGTCATCTCTTAACTGCCAGGGCTTATTTTTAATTTTATATTTTAAATTGTTCTTTTTTTCATTGTTCTCACATGTAGAAGCAATAAGAATAATGTACCCAGGATTTTGTAATAATATCTTGATTTAAAAGAGTGTCCTTGGAGTTTCTTGCCCGTTCTTCTCCAAAGAGATCTACGTTTTGGAATGGGCAACTAGCTTCACTTTCTGACTAACTGACCGACTATTTAAAATGTTGACAATTCAAAAGTGCCTGAAATGGTTTAATTGAAATAAATGATTTGAGTTTGAGTTTGAGTTTGTGTTACTGATCAGATCACCTTTGACTTTAAAAAAGTTAATAGTATCAAAGCTTAACGATTTATTCGATGATAAGGACAAACAAAACACAGCTGCAAACCTTTCAATCTTTCTAAAAATGCAAATTGTAAATAATTACCGTTGAACAAAACAGCAATTCTAAAATTGGCATTTTTTTTTTCAACTATTTACACATTATTCACTGTACACCACCCACACAAGTCTAAATACTACTATTATAACAAAAAAGTTTTACTCGCTATAAATTACGAACAACACAGTTGTTATTCATTCAGAATCGCCTCGGAGTGAACATTATTTTCTAGTTCACAGTACCACAGATTTCCCAACTTTCCACAATAAACACTTATTTCAAAATAGCTTTCAAATACGACTTTGAGTAATGAATCAACGATTTTATCTCCTGGTAATTAAACATTCGTTCATGTAAGCTTCCTTCTGAGCAGCTTGTTAGAGGCAGTTAAAAAGATACGTTCCACTACGTTTGAAGCTTTCTTGCTTTTGTTTATACTGAGTAAAAATATTTTTGGCATACTGGTGGTCGTTATTGAACAATTTTTTCCGCTGGAACTTTAGATTTTTATAGCATCATTTAAAATTTGGCAGGACTCCAAGCTGATTCTAGCCTGTCTTTATAATAATATCCAGCGTGTTTCATATTTCTTGGTGCAGTTTTTTTTTTTAAAATAAAGTGTTGAAAGTTTAAACACTCGTACCTATTTAAATTTAAATTTTCATCTTCTACAGCTTGACATTATAATGCACGTATGTACTATGCACTACGTATTTTGGATTTATTGTGACTATCAGAGATACTTCTTGTTTTTAGGTAAAAAAAGGGATTAAAGATTTCTTCATACATAAAGTTAAGTGTCGTTTAAGCATCAAAAATGTATGGTTAAAGATTCGCTAATCACTACTTAACTAATGAAGTTCACTATTGTGCGTTCAGCGTAAAACTCACATTCCAGTACTGGTTATAAATTAAAACATTCTTCGTTTGATCTGCAATTAGACATCATATTAATCAGACCTTATTACCTGATGAGCTGTTTTAATTATAACTGGCAATAACTAGTCGTCTCAGATAGCGGCGCTTTACACTTCACAGCCGTCAAAACTTGTTGACCACATACTATATCAAAGGAAGTCGAGTAGGTGAACCAATCCTGATTTGGTATCGGGCTTAACGTAAATAGAACGATGGCCTCATAACTCTCCGATGCGAAGTTATGTGGCTTCAAACAAGATATCACTTAATATAATGAATTATTACTAAGATATCATAAAATGTAGCATGCTGTATATTTTACGATGATCACGTGATAACAGCTGTGTATGAAATGCGTATAGCGCTCAAGTAACATCACTTACATTCAGTCAGATAGAAAATTTCGTGGCAGTGTGTCAGGAGTCCATTCCAGATATAATTTTCATGTTTTCCTTTGAAAAGTCGTTTATGAATTAATTTTTTTTAAAGATAACACGTGTTTCTCGTAAAAAATTCTAAATTAATAAACATGCGGAAGGTTTTCAAGAGGGTAATCATGAATTATTTTTCGCTAGATTTGTGTGTTTATATTTGTGCCAATTTAAAGTTTTTACAGTGCAATTCTTGTGTTGTAGGACGAAAATCGGTCGTTAGTGGAGAGACTAATAAAATACAAAGCTAAAGATGCGGATAAAATGAATGAAGAAAATGAACATTTCCTCAAGTAAGTATTTATTCATTAAAAAAAAACACATGATTAAATTCTCCGGTATGTTTTAAATTTCAGTTGTTTATAAGTATTTGTTAAGTATTTAATTGGCACCAAGACCACATCTACAAAGACGACTATTACAGTTGTATTAAAAATTGGTAAATATTTTTTTAAAAATCAGCCTAGTCAAAATGTATTTATTATTGGGGCATTCGGTTGCTGGCATACATTTTCAATATATTTGTTTTTGCCTGTATTTTAGTTGCAATGCGATTTGCAAGTGAATGTCGCTGCTATCATAGACTTGATGTGCACTGCACCGTAGAATATTTTGTCATGTGTAAAACGATTTGTTTCTTACACACATTTTTGCAAACTCACTCTTATTATTAGTGTAATTAATTCGATTTATGCGTGGCAAATGAAAGTAGTTTATGCACATTGATAAAGTATAATATTTAATCTTTCACGGCCTTATTACAAAACGAGTTCTAACTTTAGACCTAGCCTAAACCTCCGGGCCAGTTACTGTATTTTTTAATTTATTCTTACAAAGTTAAAGTTCTTATCACCAAGGCTGACGTTAAACCCCAGTCTAAGCTGTCAATTTTGCATTAAAAACTTTACGTTTGTCGTAATATAGTTCAAAATATAATAACTGACTTGAAGTTAGGCTAGGTTTGAAGTTAGAACTCGTTTTTGTTATAAGACGGTTTGTGTTTAAAATGTGTATATTTATTTTGGCAAGTGTCGTTACTAGAGTGGGATTTGTGTGTGCCGCGAGGCTTAGAAGGCTTGCATAAGTACCCATAATTTGTTGTTTTTGCTTCTTTTTGTCTAATTTCTTCAACAGGTCCCCTACCGCGTTTTTCATCAACACGTTTGGTAGAGTTAGTTTCGGGTGAGTTTGACATAATGTGAATGATGATGTGGTGGTTTGAAGGCATTGTGGCGTTCATTATTGAACATTATATCTCTTCATGAAAATGGCCCATATATTTATGTCTTAACTGCACTCTGAAACTGACTCATGATTTCTTTTCCCTTCCTGTTCGTTCAATTGTATGGAAAGCCTCTGTTATCCTACCATACTTCTAACGTAACTCGTTATGATGCATCAAGACTTACTATGGCATTGAGTTTGAAGTTAAGTATGAACCTTCCATTATTTACGGTGTGCGTCGTTGTCACAAATCGAAGTAACAATTTCCCATACTTTATATTATTTGCGTCATATTTAATTATTCACTTACAAAATTCCATTTGATTACGTGTGCATGTTGTCAGTTTGCGACGTTAAATCCTAGAGAATTTTCATTACACATCCAATAACGTATCCGTTCTATTAATGTAACATGCAATGATGCAAGGTTAGTTCCAGTATAGTTATTAACGTTCGATACGTTACATTACATTCTGGCATTGTCATTGCGAGTGCGAGACGTAAACACGTAAATTCTAAAATAGAATCATGAATTATGCAGTTACTCTCGTTTTGTAACGAGGGTTCATTTTGGTCATTAAAATACACTTGCGTGCAAACAATTTGGCTCGTGGATAGACATTGGTGCTGATTCCCTTGTTCACAAACTAAACTAAATATATGTTCAGTGCATCTTGTTTTTTCTATTTCATTAAGAAAAGGACAGAAGATAAGTACTTAAATATTAGTTTAATCCTGTCAAATTACTCAGGGCCTGACGTAAATTGACGTATTTTTAGTAGCCATGTTTTTAATCATGTCTATGGAGTATCTTAATTTGACAGGACTAAACAAATATTTATTTTCTGTCCTTTTTTTAATGAAATATAAAGAAAAAGATGATTATGATGAATGAACTTAAATTTAGTTTAGTTTGTGAACAAGAGAATCGGCGCCAATATATCAAAAATGTTGATGTATATTGTACTTAATTAGTTTATTTACACATAACCTATAAAATATTCTGGCAAGATCGACACAATTCTTTAGATGTTTTCATCACTTACTTTTGTTTGGAAAAACTGCGTGACTTTTTTGTCAGTGACGTTGACAAAAGCTTAATTTTGTTTACTACTGTTCGTTTACGGATCATTGAACTTGAATTTTTATCTGACTTCAAAAAAAAGGAGGTCCTTTATTCGGCCCGTAGGTTTCTAAGTCCGCGATTTTCTCAAAAACGTAAATTATGTAGATATAGGAAGGTTTTAGTACACAATATATTAAGTTATTGTTAATTAAACTCTTTGAATTATCTCGTTTTAATCGAAGAGAACGGAATGGATCAATTTTTTTGGACGCAAGTGTTATTATTCTCAAACATATGAACTAGTAAAAGTATCTACATAATGATACCTTCTAAGTTGTTGTGTACGCACGTTTGTTTGTTTTCTATTTTATTGCACCTTTGAAGTACCTATATTTATATTATTTCACTTTCAACAGCTCTCCTTTTATATAATTATGATTTTAATTTTATCGATCCACTTGACGTTTGATCTATTCTTGTATCTATTGGGTAATATTTATTTATTATGGTTTATAGTTACTTCAATAACTTATTTAAAACACTGAGTGACGTTTAACAGCCAATTGTAATTTTTATTTGAGTTGCATTTGAGTTTTGATTTGTTTGCGCATGTTTGATACCTTCTATACCCTAATTTGGATTGTGCACTGTTGTTATGTTATCAGTAGTTTCCTTGTGGTAGATATAGCAACCTATGAAACTAAGATTATTGGCGAGAAACCATGTCTCCCAACAATGTTCGATGATCTTATCGTTGAGGTCCGTAGATACGGAATTTCCTAGTCGACGCAATCGTTTATACTTACTGAAAACAAAAAAAAAAAAAAAACTAATTAAAGTTGTCTCCATTTTACAACCTAAAATATACGTAATGCAAAAAATAAACTTATATATTTTATACTTTGTCATTTTTATTCCGCGTTGTCATACGCATCTCTATATGTATATATATATAACTTTGGTTTGTTCCTATGGGAAATTGTGAGCTCTAGTCTGCAGATGCTTTGGACGCATAAGGCTATATATATAGACTAATTTATCATGATTCCTGTTTTTTGTTTTTGTGCATGTTATAATGTTTATGGTTTGGTGAAAGAAATAGGAATTATTAAAAATAAAAAATCTTTGAATCCAATAGTCCGCCTGCAAAACAAGCTTCGCGGAAAAGCGGTCAAAATGGTAATAAAAGTCACAACAAAGGAACTCGAAAATACGTCTTATGTGAGTTTGAATTATTTTCTTTCAGAAAGAAAAGTGATAAGGTGCGGAAAGAATTGGAGGAGGCGGCGAGAGAGAGCGGGAGTCGGAGTAGTGGCTCCGGCAGCTCTGAAGACAAACTACTGGACGCTATGCCGTATTACGCAACTGTTTTGCCTAATAAAGTCGCATTGAGATTCGTAAGTTAAACTTGATTTGAAAGGGCAAACTCCACTTGTAGCCACAGCATAATAAAAGTTTTTTTTTTTTTAATAACTCTCTACCATCATCATCATCTCACCATCTTTAATGGGGTATGATGTTTGAAATTACGTACATCTTAAAAAATCTCGACGAAAGACACGAGTCGTAGCCGACGTGCTCCAGCCAACCTGTCACTCGGCAATCGGTAGTACGTATGTCTGTCATCGGAAACACGCGAGGCCGAGGCGCTGGCGGCGTACGTAACTCTTTGATTCTCGGCTTCTTGAGACAATCGTGAACACCCTTTCAACAAGGCGACTAATGTGTTCTGTTTAGTAAATTTCTAGCTTCTCAAGTTAAATATAAACAAATTATGATATCCCGCGTGCTAGCCAAAAATGAACGTCGCGCGAATACGCGATCGTCGCGTTCATGTCACTTTTTGCTCGGAAAACTGGAAGGCGCCCTCTGTTGGCTACCACGCGTTCCGCTTCATCGAACAAAAAGTGACATTATGAGACCGACGCGTAGCGTACTCGCGTGACAATCGCTTCTGGTTAGGACGCCTTCTTAGGCGTATGTCCTGCAGTGTTGATTGTTGTATGAAACAATCGAAGTCAAATAATGAGTAAAGTGCATCTTCTATGCACAATGTCTTTAAATTACAATAATTTATTTAAAACAAACAAAATTACGTAAAAAGTAATTTCTCACAATATACAATTGTTTACGCAATTATTCTATCTATAATATGTATGTATTTACAAAAAAAAAAAAATGTATATAAGTAGTTTATCAGCCATCTTGTTACCATAACACAAGCATTAGGTTGCTTAGCTTGGGACTAGATGGCGCTGTGTGAAATGTCCAGGGATATTATTATTATATTATTAATTAAACAATATATTTATGACGTTATTTCACCAGGATGCACACGACGGTGAAGTTAATGCTGTCAAATGGAGTCCAACAGACAGACTGGTGGCGACAGGAGGTGCTGACAGAAAAGTCAAATTGTGGGACGTTACTAAATGTAAGTTTGGTTTACCTTATTTATTTATTTATCTTCATTGCAAGCAACTAATGGTCTTATAAAAAAATACATTTATTTGCATAAAATGTGGGAGGAACAAAAGATGTTACAGACAATTTCAATGCAAAGACACATCCCGCCATGTAATGATGGCATGCAAATATTTAATATATTAAGTAGGTATGTTGAAACACACAGTAATAGACAAATTAATAACATTTTTTAGGTATTCATTAATGTTAAGGTTAACGTTAAGAAGTCTATGAACAAAAATATCAATTTATTACAAATTCATTGACATTATCTGCCTAGCCGTTTCTCAACTATGTTGGGGTCGTTTCCCAGTCTGACCGGCTGGAATACACACAAACTGTAAAAACCAATGCAAACTAATTTAGGGAAATTGGTTTTGATCATGCTTCCCCGCATCTTTCTCTAATTCTAATGAAGACCGGATATTAGTCTGATGCTTACCTACCTAAAGGACCTCAAGTAAATAATCATGGCAAAAGATATGAGGATTGATGATTAGAAGGTGCCACAGAATACCACCACCATACAACCAACCACATTTACCATTAATTTAAAGAAAAACGTTTGTCCTTATAAATAACTCCTGGAGGTGACTTAATTAGACTGTTTTATACTTGAAATGAGTTTTTTTTTTTTTTGTGTTTTATTGATTTATAATTAGTTCAGACTAGACAGCGTTTGTGCAGCGCTATTATAGTCTTGTTTAAATAGGTGCATACGAGGGTGAATCAAAAAGTTCTTAGAATTGCATATATGTCGGAGATGTTGAGGGATTTTTATCCGAAATTCCATCGGTGTCCGTCAGGTTGCACGTGGTTGGGTAGAATCAGTGCGCACACCTGGCGCGGTCGAGCTATGGGTGTCCAATGTGACATGTCGCTAACACACTAGTCTCACCATGACATCTGACAGATGTCAAACGCCACACGCGACAAGACATTGACAACCCCGACTCGAACTACTGACTCAATGACAACTGTTTTCGATTTGATTAATCGAGTAAGGTATCTTAAACGCTAATAGATGGCGCCACTAGTACGTAATCAAACCTTTTACTTCACTGCTCCGACATATATACCTATAAAATCTTTTTGGGAGAAGTTCGATATTCAAATTAAAGAGTGTCAATCACACAATACTTATGCAAACTGTCACTTGTTTTTGTCAGTTCGTTCGCACGTAATAAATTGTTTTGTGCAACGAGTTGCTAAAAACCCAAAATTATGGATAAAAGTGAGTTACGTGCGGTGATAAAATATCTCAGTTTGAAAAAAATGTCTATTTTTTCGGACATTCAGCAGACATTAGGGGATGATGCTGTACCCTATTCTACGGTTGCGTACTGGGTGGCTGAATTTAAAAGAGGTAGATCAAGCTGTAAAGATGACCCGCGTTCTGGGCAACCTTCAACCTCCGTTACGGAAAAAGATGTCAAAAATGTTGAGAATCTGGTTTTGGAAGACAGAAGAATAACTATAAAACATATCCTAGCTAAAGATATCATTTGGTAGCGTTCAATCCATTTTTAATTGATTCACTGGGGTTCAAAAGTGTCGGCAAGATGGGTGCCACGAATGTTAACCGACGAAAACAAAAAGCGACGTTTGGAAATTTCTAAGCGTAATCTCGAAATGTTCCAGCGTGATTCGGATAATTTTTGCCGTCGTCTTGTCACCTTGGATAAAACTTGGGTCCACTATTTTGATCCTGAAACTAAGAGACAAAGCATGTCTTGGAAACGACCATCCTTTCCATCCATTAAGAAATTTCGAGTTGCTCCTACCGCTGGCAAAGTTATGGCTTCAGTGTTCTGGGATAGTGAAGGAATCCTTTTTAGGGTTCCGTAGCCAAATGGCAACGGAACCCTTATGGATTCGTCATGTCTGTCTGTCTGTCTGTCTGTCCGTCCGTCCGTATGTCACAGCCGCTTTTTTCCGAAACTATAAGAGCTATACTGTTGAAACTTGGTAAGTAGATGTATTCTGTGAACCGCATTAAGATTTTCACACAAAAATAGAAAAAAAAACAATAAATTTTGGGGGTCCCCATACTTAGAACTGAAACTCAAATTTTTTTTTTCATCAAACCCATACGTGTGGGGTATCTATGGATAGGTCTTCAAAAATGATATTGAGGTTTCTAATATAAACTGAATAGTTTGCGCGAGAGACACTTCCACTTTCCCCCCCCCCCCCCTGTAACTTCTAAAATAAGAGAATGATAAAACTAAAAAAAATATATGATGTACATTACCATATAAACTTCCACCGAAAATTGGTTTGAACGAGATCTAGTGAGTAGTTTTTTTTTAATACGTCATAAATCGTAACGTAACGGAACCCTTCATGGGCGAGTCCGACTCGCACTTGGCCGGTTTTATTGATTACTTGCCAAAAGGCCAGACGATTTATGGACCCTATAATGCAAATTTAATCCCGAAAGTGCGTGAAGCGATTACCTAAAGAAAAGCGTCGTGGAAAACTATCGTTGGGCGTGTTGTTTCTTCAAGATAACGCTCCTGCTCATCGATCGGAAGTTGCGCTCAACGCAATCCGCTGTGCTGGCTTCAATCTCCTTGACCACCCACTATATTCTCCGAACTTAGCCCCAAGTGGACATTCGTGGAATAAAATTTTACGATAATGACGCGGTTATGGTTGCCGTAGAGGAGTTTTTCGAGAGTCAAGAAAAACAATTTTTTCACAAGGAAGAACAACAAGAAACGCGTTATTCTAAATGCGTCATTGGAGGGGGAGATTATGTAGAAAAATACAATATTTTTGTTTAAATCTTTGCATTTTTTAATATTGATTCAAAGAATTTTTTGATTCACCCTCGTACATAAACCTACGCCCTCCTCCCGTGACAGACAGAAGCTACAGAACGCCACCTGCTACGATCCTTAAATACTCCTTACTGCTAAATAACGTAACAAAAACTCCTACATTCGTGACACGGAAAATTAGACTTTGTAATCGCATTAAACACAACAAAGTAATCTAAAAATATAAAAATCCTATAAAGGACAATGACCAAAAGTCGTACCAAAAAGTCTCATGCATCTAGACCGAAATATTATAGTAATGATTTTCATATTTTTTTACGACATTACGCGTCGGGGATTTGATTTTTGGACAGGGAATTTAATATTGTTTTATTCTCTTTACATGACGTTCCGTTTCAAATGATATGATTAATATAACCTTGAATTTTGAATATGTCATGATCACGTCTTTCAAAAAACATGTAGAAAAATTATACTCTGCCGATTCTAAATTAATTAAAAATAACTAGAATAAAATAGAATCGACTTTTTATTTAAACGATTATCATTTTTTTAGAGCAATAATGGCTGGTCGTGTATGACATGTCAAACAAAATAAAGTACTTACCTAGTTATTTCGATTTTTTTTTTAAATCTCCGGAACCCGGGTTTTTTTTACAAAAAGTAATTTTGTAGAAGTTAATATGATAAGTGTAGTCTATAAAAAACAAAGTTTGACTTTGATGCAGCATGGGGCGGGATTCCATACATCCAGTAGCATTGTACTTTTACCTCTTATTTCTTCCATACTCACATACATACATAATAGTGTTATTCAAATAATGTAATGTTTTTTTTTATTATTTTTTATTATACACGATATTCTTCATTATAGCTTAACACATTATCACGCCTGTTTCCCCGAATGTGTAGACAGAAGTATACCCATACACCCACATTTCGATAAGTCCCACGTAATAGGGGGCGAGACTATTCTTCATTATATCCAATATAATTTCAGGTATGGTGGTGCTCAAGGGTACGTTAGTGGGCTCGAACGCGGGTGTCATGGCAGTGGACTTCGATTCGACTGGCGCGTACATCGTGGGAGCTTCCAATGACTTCGCGAGTCGAGTGTGGACTGTCACCGACCAGAGATTAAGGGTGAGTTAACTTTAGACTTTATTTAAGGGACCAATATTTTTTGGACACGTGATGTAGGTTGCACAGTTCTTCTGTTAACCCTTCGATAAATCAAACATTTAGACTGCCGTCAATCGTACAACGAGTAGGTTTCGCTACTTCTTCCTCGCGAGTCTGCCTTGAATGGGCTATTGCCGCTTCAAATACGTTAAGTGCAACCGCAGTAGCTTTTTTCTTTGAAAATTGGCTAAAATATCGGGTTAACTTCGCTTTGAGCCTGGAGCCCTATTCACAGGCAAGACGGAACGCGTGTTGCGAAAAAAAAAAAAACTAAAAGCTAGTCACTTTTCTTATCACTTTTGATTCTGGAGGCATTTTTACAAAGTGGATGAAATTGTGATTGCAGAAAATCACTAGCCTCCTAGCATGTTTTTACACTTAATTTTTCACCTAGATTAAATTAACATTAATAATAGATAGCCTGGCAACTCGTTATTACTGAAACTAATTCTGCCATATATACGAGTTATGCAACTTAGACTTACTGCTAAATCTGGTTTTGGCAACTGCATACACTGATCGGAATTACACCATCCAGAGCCCCGTACAATTTACTCACCTTCACGTTTATAATTTATGTTAGAAAATGATAGATGGACAGAAGAAGTTTATAGCTTCTTGTCTTTGAGTATCCTTCCTTGTTCGTGAATGCACTACGTATTTATATTATTGGCAATGTTGCGTTTACTCTAGCAGCCATGAATAACATTATCGATATCATCTTGCTCACTGGTCATGTCCATTTACAATAATTGGAATTTCCCAATCATTATTTATTTACTGTCTCGCAACCGAAGGCGCGTTTATAAGATTTGATCTCGGGCACTATATCACAAATCATATTAGCTATGCAGATGCACGTGGGTGTTGCTGTGTAAACGAGCAAGAGGCAATAATAGTATCCGTCAGTTCGGACATTATTATTGTGGTCGGGAGGCGGGGTCACGAACACGATCGTCTATTAGCGGATTGTTAGCGCGTCTGCGCTTCGTGATCCCGCTTTGATCACTTCCGACGTCTCACGCGAGTACCAACTCATCCGAGCCCAATATGAATTATGTACATTATAAATACCATGATTTAAATCTATCGTAACGGACGTTTTAAGAGCCTTGTGTATATTTGATTTAATGCACTATTAGTAACTGTAATGAAATGCAGATTTATCACCGGTTAAATGCCTGGCAGCCATAAATCTGCTACATAACCGAATTCTATCTAGGTAAGTATTCAATCTCATCCTCATTCTGTCTACCTAAACAAATTTTATCCAGCTGCTTTTCATGAAAACAAAATGTTAATCTTTTCCCATAATATTTAGTCTACAAGATACAAATAGACTATCGTTGAGAACCAATCGACTTTGTATTTGTATTACTGCAATATCCTGTACAGGTGGGATGAAAATATCAGAACACGTATAAAGTAATTTGATTTGATGTTTAAATTGCAGCAAACAGACATGCTACATTAGAGTTTGCTAAGCTCGGAAACATTTCGATACGCACACTCTCGAAGCTGGCTGCACCAGTTGTGCATTTAAATTGAATCATGTAACAAATCAGTTTATTGTTGGAGTAAATATTGCACTTGCAACGATAATGCTAGATTCAATAAGTATCGTAACAGATGCCATTCGCGTGCCGCCCACCTCGGCGGATATTTCGCATGCTCTCATCGTGCATCCCTGTACAAACATACAATCAGGACCTCAACGTCAACAAATTGGAGAGCACGCCCACTCATTTACTGACCGACATCGAATCAAAATGTACACTGGAACTCCTATCAATAAAAATCAATACAAATCGTTTTTATCTCAGTTTTTTGCTACGGTAACTAAGATTTAGTGGAGATAAAAATTAAGTATTCAAATTAAATTGGCAGCGATTTATTGCAACGTAATTTAAAATTAGTCGCTTGAGAAATAATTATAAATCTATTTTATACGAAACCGCAATCGCATTTGTCTATGTTCATTTAAAACATTCGTGTTATTTCCTGTGTAGTCTGAAGTCTCTTCCAGTCATCGACATCATTTTGGATCTTCAGTTTATCTCCGTTTATTTTCGTATTGAGAAAGCCCCTGCGTGATCGCGGTATTGCAGAACTATCCCGATGCAAATAATACACAAATTGCACAGCGAATATCCATAACTGGCGCCGAGCAATAGCCATATAATGAGTCCAAATCGATTGCACATCGTGAGTCCACCGGATGCTCTCTTATCTCCAGTACCGTCTGATTTACGATCTGTTAACAGATTATTCGTTCCATAAGAGTTGCCAATCACGTTTTTTTTTTATGAAACCTTGCACCTCAAAATTGAGTTTTGCCTTAAAGGGCTCTCTCCAAGTCATCAACTCGTATCTATTTATTGAAGAAGCGCCTGTTATAGAAATAGTCGTAAATACTGAGACGAATTTGGATTTTACTAGAGAAGGAAATTATCTTTATTTGTAGGATACGTTAATTCATATGATTGTCAAAGGTATTTCTATAGGAATATTTATATGGAATGATAAATTGAAGTTGTCAAGATAATATTTTAATGAACACGGGAAAACCAAAACTACTACTTAATACATTGTAAATGGCGCTTTCGAACAATAGACTGAGCTTAAGTTTCCGTTACTCATCTATGTATATTGGCTATTAGAGTAAGTATGTAAACTGACTTTTATTTATTACTTTCTAAAGCTCAACATATTTTATGTTTTTACTAGCTTCTGCCTGCGGCTTCGTTCACGTAGAAGTCGTAACACACCATAATATACTGCCACATTTCCCGCCTGCGATATTACTTCGTTTTCGCGTAGTGTTCTTATGTTATATTTATATATATATCTATAGGCTATTCCTATAACCTTCCTCAAGAATTGGGCTATCAATTGCGTAAAGAATTCAAATCCGACTGGTAGTTCCAGAAATTACCGCGTTAAAACAAAGAAACACTTCGGCTTTATTATTACCTATTATTATAGATTTCTTGCGAAATGTCGGTTCAATTGTTTGGAAAATTGCATCAAACTACCGAATCATTTTATCCTCTTTTTCTCAGCCTTCTTTCAGCGGCTCAGGGGGCCTACTCCGAAGTAGTATCGACCGAATGTTCGGCCGTTTCCTGCTAAAAAGTTACTATTTGGTTCGGTCGGTTCCGATCCTACACTCCTACACTCTTTCGAATATTGAGTATGGTCCCGACCCAACTGAGCCGATCCGAACTTTTTTCGCATTTTTCAATAATATTCGGTTCGGCCATGTGTCGGTCCGATCCGAACATTCGCACTTTGCCCTTCGGAGTAGGCCCCCAGGTTACTAGACCGCCGTAAGTTTTCAAAAAGGTGATTGAAATTATCTTCATTGATTGTTGGAAAAGTTAATTCATGGAGTAATAATATAATTGTCAAAGGTTTCTATGGCAACATTTATATGGGATGATAAATTGAAGTTGTCAAAGATAATATTATAACCAACACGGAAATCCAAAATTACTAATGCATTGTAAATGGCGCTTTCGAACAATAGACCGACCTTAAGTTTTCGTTACTTATCTATGTATATTGACTATAGGAGTAAGTATATGCAAACTGACTATTATTTATTACTTTCTAAATCTTAACATATATTACGTTTTTATTAGGGTTCCGTAGTCAACAAGGAACCCTTATAGTTTCGCCATGTCGTCTGTCTGTCTGTCTGTCCGCGGTTTAGCTCAAAAACTGTTGGTACTAGAAAGTTGTAATTTGGCATAAGTAATAAGTACACGTTAATGACGCCAAAACAGTGGTAAAATAAAATTTTGAAAAAAACAATTATTTAGGGTAGGTACCTCCCCTACATCTAAAGTGGGGATGATAATTTTTTTTTTCGTCCTTCCCATAGTGTGGGATATCGTTGGATAGGGCTTTCAAAAATTTGGGAAGACCATTTTTTGATTAAGTAAACCGTTCGTGACTTTTCAAGCTAAAGTACCTACCAAGTTTCGTTAGAGTCAAGTCCCCCCCCCCCCCCTCTCTAAAACGGTTGTAGTTAGAAATTCAAATGTCACGGCAGTAGTACCTATATATAACGAAGTTTAAAGGAAAACTATCACACTTATGTGGGCTTTACAAGTTTACGAGTAATAGTCGACCAATTGTATTAGACTCGAAAATTTCGAACAATTCCATAAAAATGCCCATAGATGGCGCTAAGCGTCAGTTGTATCGCGCTATTGTTTCATTCCTAAATAAGTTTTATTAAAAAAAAACAGTTGCTACACCGGCTATGACAAGTCTTATCCAAATGTCAAAAAAAAAATTAAAACCTTCCGTGCAAAATTGTCGGATCAGGTGAGGATTTGTATAGGAAGTCAAATTAGGTAGGTAGTCATGTTCAGCCTTTAGTTAGAGCATGGTACGAAACTATCAGTCAGCGGATACGACCCGCACTTGGCTGTTATAAAAACTACGGAACCCTACACTGCGCGTGGCCCGACACGCACTTCACCGGTTTTCTTAAGAAATGTCGGCTAAATTGATAGGAATATTGCAAAAGTTAAACTCATTATCAATAATACAAAAATTATCAAACTACCTACAGCAGTGGTGGCCCAGGTGTAACGGCTTCGACTTACGAGTTGTAGATCGTAGGTTCGAACCCTGACAGGCGCTTTATTTTATGTAAAGTATTTCATCATCACTCGAAACGGTGAAGGAAAACATCGTGAGGAAACTGGCATGTCCTTAAACAAAAAAATCGAATAAATGTTTTATGAATTTGTTGTATTATGAATGTGTTACTTTTATAATTTTAATGATTTCAAACACAATGTGAATTGTTCCTGAATAAAATGAATTGAAAAAATTTATTTGATTGTGACATCTATCAACCCGCACTGGGCCCGGCTGGTGGATTACGGCCCACTCCCTCTCACCGAGAGGAGGCCTGTGTCCCAGCAGTGGGAACATTATAGGCTGACTATGCAAACTACCGTTATCATTTAAAACTCTTTTCCTCGGTCTTCTTTCAGCGTCTTAATAAACCGCCGTAAGTTGACGAAAATGTGATTTAGTAATGATATTCATGTTTTTCTCTCTTCCCTCTTTCCACTTTTCCCAGTCTACTGCGATTGTGGCCAATCCAATTTAATACCACTTCTCTGTATCTTTCAACTATGTTTCTATTGTTTCTTCTTTCTATAAGAATTCGAAAATTAATAGGTAATACCTTTCTCCCAAATATGTAAGAAGATGAAAGGTTCCCTTTGTCATCGTTTACTTTCCTTTCCAAACGAAAGTGTCCTAGTTAGAATAAAAAAGGCTAAGTTAATGCACTTTTGTTACAAACGTAGCCATTCAGTCCAAGCTACGATAATTATTGTTACTTAACTATCGTTAATCGCCCGTTTGTTTGAGTTTCCCTTTCTCTCTTCTTTAAAATCTTCCAATTTTGGTGTATAACGTGTTTGTATATACTTTTACTGCTACATAAAAGCTCTTTGTTATCCTTTTGGCGTTGATATGTATAACTAACTCTACTTACCTACGTAGATTTCCAAAAGATACCGTGGGCAGTAATCGTCACAATGTTAAGAACACGGTTTTCCAAGATACGGTACACACGCAGGAAATTCTATGACAGTCTCGTTCATATTTGGCTAAAATGTAAAAGATAGCCCGAAGATATAAGCAGGTCCGTTATAATGTATTTTATCAATCAGAAAAATCTCGAGATCACATTATAAATAAAACTAGCACACTAACCTGCTTCGCACGGTTTTTACAAATTGACAAACATGGAAATGTCTGTATAATATGTTAGTTTAATCTTATTTTATTATGTACATAAACCTTCCGGAATGAATTCTCTAAAATCTAAATGATGGCGAAATCAGCATCAAAATCCGTTGCGGAGTTTAGAAGAACAACACGGTCACACAGGCAGACACGAATATCGACTTTAATTTATAATATGTAAGTATAGACTAGTGACCACCTCTGCTTCGCTCGGTTTTACGACTTGCCAAAACATCGAGATTTCTTTATTATAATATGTTAGTTTAATATTAATTTATTATACACGTAACCGTAATGATGGTGAACAGCATCAAAATCCGTTGCGTAGTTTAGTATAACAACGAGGGGCTTGTGGCTAAGTAACAATAGTGGCACGAGTCGATCAATCAGTTTAAGCTACGTTTGTTCCGGTTAGTACAGTCAACAGCAAAAGTAGATGATCAAAATCAGAAATTCAATACTAATGAACGGAGTTCGCAGCTATATGGCAGCTGTACTAGTAGTAAATGTTTGGTATAATTTACAATCACATACTTTTGAATCACTTCGACGCCACACAGTTCTGACGGGAACTCCGTTCATTAGTATTGAATTTCTGATTTTGATCATCTACTTTTGCTGTTGACTGTACGTGGATGGGTGACCATTTTACATATCAAGACCCCTCCGTACCTCGAAAAGCACGTTAAAGCCGTTCGTCCCGGCTGTCATTCGTTGATCTTTGACAGTAAATATGGATCGTCAGAAGCCCGAAAGTCCCAGTCATACCAAGGGGTATCTTATTATCCAGTAACTGGGTTGTGGAGATCAGATAGGCAGTCGTTTCATGTAAAATACTAATTCAGCTCCGCCTCCGGTTTGACTGAAAGCCGACTCCCACATAGTTGGGCAAAGGCTAGGCAGATAGAAATATATTATTGAATATAATATAATAGAAAATATTTATTGTCCAGGTAATACAATAAGCAGGTTCACAGGTTAACAGCAAGCTAAAACGGCATGAGTGGCTTAAAATATTACCTAAAGCTAGGTTACAATATGATATTTGCTAGTGAGCCCCAAACTAGACAGCTTAACAGATGACGATGGGTTTAGAAGAACAATATAATGCGGTCACATAGACAGACAAGAAAAGCGACTTTAATTTATAATATGTATAGAAGCTTAAAAGAATTGTCGCCGTCAAAGTGAAGTTAACTTGCAAAGCTGCAACATGAGGTGAAAACCGCATTAAATTCCATTGCGTAGTTAAGAAGAACATGCGACTTTATTTTGTAATATTTATAGGTACTTAGATATAGAATTAAAGGAATAATATCGCCGTCAGTAACGCTAACTAGCGAAGTTGCGACAGTCAAATGTGCCTGTAAATACGAACGATGTGCGGGACACCAAACTGATGTTGGGGTAATAAAATAGACGATAAACGGACCTACAGTCACGAACAAAAGTATGTATACACTCGGCTGTTTTCAAAAGCGATTTACTCATTTATTTTGGAATGAAATTTTATGTTGTTACGAACATAGCATTTTCGAACCCATAGGTTTATGTAATGTGTCGTATTTCAACGTTGCATTCGTTATTTCACGAAAAAATCTAAATTGAAAGTTGCCAAGTGTTGACATATTGGTGCTCGTGACTGTACACATTATGCAGCTTTTCTCCAATGAATAGAATTTGCATGAATGTAATTGTGTTGCCTTGGACTGAATTATGGTACACTGGAATCTGGATGACCAATAAGGCAACGCTGGACTTTGGAATATGTTAGGAGAAATCCTATTTTGATTTGAGATTTTTTTTTTTGAACCTTACCCCACACTAGGAATTTCTCCTGTACCGTGGGTGCGTTTACAAACATTTAAACTCACATACACAAACAGCCACACCCGGAACAACTACTTGTAGGTCATACAAATATTTGTTCCGTGCGGGAATCGAACCCGCGGCACGCAGCGCAGCAGTCAATCGCTTAACCACTGCGCCAACCGTGGCGTCAAAATCAAAATCAAAAGTCATTTATTCAAATTAGGCTGAGAGTCAGCACTTTTCGAACGTCAAAATTACAAAAGACAGTCCCCCAAAAACGCCCACCCTTCACCACTTCCTAGTGCTATCGCTGGGAAGAAGAAGTGGCGGAACAAACTTCCCAGCAGCACAGCTGTCTGTTCAGTTAGAATATAGTGCATGTATACAATACTAGGAACCTATGTTCAGTCATTAACATTACAAGAAACTTAAATTATTTGCCATAAAATATGTCAGCTAGCCACGCCAATATACCAACAAATGTAATAAAAACTATACGTACTCAAGCTGAAAAATAATTAATTCAATTGGAAATAAAAACTTACTACCTAAATAAAAGCCTCCAGGCATAAAGGGCGTGACAGCTTACATATTTATGCATAGCTGGGTTCTGGTCACATAGCTGGTCACATAGCTGTCACTTAGAGTCACAGATGAAAAACTAGGACCATTGAAGTAAAATAAATAAATAAGTTAATACTAATAACAATAACCTGTCAGTAAGCTGATTCTGGAGAAAGAACATGAACATTGTCTTGAGTTAATTAGGGCGACCAACTATTCTTATCGTGTAAGTAGTCGTTGATGGAATAGTAAGCCTTTGAGCAAAGGTTAGATTTTACTTGTGCTTTAAACGCATTGAAAGGCAAGTCTAGCAAAGAAGAGGGTATCTTGTTATAAAAGGTTATACCAAGCCCAACAAATGAGTTATGAACCTTATGAAGCCGGTGAAAGGGGGCACGTAGTTTGTCCTTATTTCTAGTGTTAACACTGTGAATATCACTGTTTTTAGTGTACAAGTGCAAATTTTGCCTAATATATAAAATGTTGGCGAAGATGAATTGTGATGCAACCGTGAGAATACCAATATCTTTAAAAAAATCTCTTAGAGAAACTCTGGCACCTAGCTGGTAAATTGCTCGAACAGCTCGTTTTTGAAGGACAAATATATTTTGTATATCAGCGGCTTTGCCCCACAGCAGAATACCGTAGGACATAACACTGTGAAAATAACTAAAATAGACTAAACGAGCTGTATCAACGTCAGTGTATTGTCTTACTTTCCTGACGGCGTAGGCAGCCGAACTGAGCCTTCCTGCTAGACTTGATATATGAGGTCCCCACTGAAGTTTGGCATCTACTGTTAGTCCTAGAAAAATTGCCGAGCCTACTGTTTCAAGCACCTCTTTATTTAAGACGATGTTGGGTCCTAGATTTCTGACATTCGGCAAGGCAAACTTTACACATTTCGTTTTCTTGGCATTGAGAACTAGGTTATTTGACGTAAACCAATCTGTAACTATTGAGAGTGCACTGTTTACGTCGTCAAAATCTTGTCTATTCCTGTCTACTTTAAAAATAAGAGAGGTATCATCTGCAAACAGTACAACGTCACAGATGCCCTTCAAATGGAATGGTAAATCATTGATATATACTAAGAACAAAAATGGACCCAGTATTGAGCCTTGCGGAACACCTAACTGAACTGGTAGCCCGGAAGATTTCGCGCCATTAACATCTACACATTGGACCCTATTATGTAAATAAGAAATTATTACGTTGAGAGCCACGTTTCGGACACCGTAATGACGTAACTTACGCAAAAGCGTGTCATGGTGCACGCAATCAAAGGCTTTGGAGAGATCACAGAAAACTCCAATAGCATTTTGTGATTTCTCCCATGCGTCAAATATGTGTCTCAGCAGAGCAACACCCGCGTCTGTAGTTGAACGACCCTTTGTAAAGCCATATTGCTCATTATGGAGGAGGCTGTTTAAATTAAAATGTCTTAGCAACTGCTTGAGTATTAACTTTTCAAATATTTTGCTAAACGCAGGTAAAATAGAAATAGGCCTGAAATTGCCAACGTCATTCTTATTACCTGATTTAAATAATGGTATGACTTTGCTACTCTTCATGAGGTCAGGAAAAGTTCCTAAATCAATACATTTATTAAAAGTAACAGCTAGATAGGGGGCTACGATGTCTATTATATTACTTAAAAGTTTAATGGAGATGCCCCAATAATCACCGGTGTTTTTAGACTTAAGTGTATTAAAAATATTAACTACATCACGCGGGGTTACATGTTCGAAACTAAATAAAGGACTACATTTAGGTACACTACTATGCAAAAGGTCTTCAGCTTTAGACGGGGACGAATTTAAGGAGCGAGTCGTAGTTATCGGTATGTTGGCAAAAAACTCATTAAATGCCTCAGCTACATCAGCTGCATTATTAACTAATTTGTTGTCGACCATAATCTCAAGTTGTTTTTCTTGTTTAGCAGATTTACCCGTTTCATTGTTAATAATTTTCCAAGTGGTTTTTACTTTATTATTAGAATTTTTAATTGTATCGCCTAAAAATTTTGATTTAGCAAAAGCACTAATCTTTTTGAATAATTTTGAATAATTTTTGACATACTCTAGGAAAGGAGTATCAAACCTGTATTTTTTCAAACCATATAACTCGTATAGTCTCGCTCTACTTTTATAAATTCCCGGAGTAGCCCATTGATTAAAGCCAACAGAGGAACCATTAACGTTAATAGTTTTGGTCTTAAAAGTGGATTGGTACTCTTTTTGCACAAAATCAAAAAGGGCACCATAAATTTCATTGGGATTCTCGTATTCTACTATAGATGGTGTAATTCTATGAGCTATATTATTTTTAAACATTTTGCAACGACTGGCTGTATAAGGCCTGCATTCAAGTTTATGCGGTTTTTTATGTACTGGCATGGGGAAGCTAGCTAATAAACCACAGTGGTCGGACGTTAAATCAGTTAACACTAATTTATGTTTGGCATCACAATCACTAAATACATTATCAAGACAAGTTGACGAAGATGCTGTGATCCTAGTAGGTTCAAAAAACAAGTTAATTAAATTATAAGACCTAAAAAGATTGAGAAGTCTAATACTTAATGGAGTAACATCTAAAATATTAATATTGAAGTCTCCACATAATATAATGCTTTTGTTACTTGATTTCAACCTATTGAGAGAATCTTCCATTACCGATTCGAAACTAACAAAATCCCCAGAGGGGGGTCGATAAACGCAAATTATAACATATCGCTCAAGTTCAACACAAGACAACTCTATAGTGCGCTCGATTGAAAGATTAACTAAATCTAAACGTTGTTTACATTTTAACTTGTTTGAAACAAGAACTAAAGAGCCACCGCGAATAGCACTTTTTCTTACAAATGCACTCTGTACGGTAAAGTTTTCATCATTAATAAACACTACTTCATGTTCCTTCAACCAGTGTTCAGTCAAACATAACACCTGAACATCATAGAACTCATCGTCAATTAATAAACTAGAGTCTAATAATCATAGCAAGGTTAATAATAAAACTGGCTAAGTTTACAAACCCGCAATATTTTTGAGAGACCTATCCAACGATACCCCATAGCATGGGGTAGATGAGAAAAAAAAAACATCCCCACTTTACGTGTAGAGGAGGCACCGTATTTTTTTATTTTTCATGATTTTATTTTACCACTTTCTTGGCGTGATTAATATGTATATCCATACCAAATTATAGCTTTCTAGTACTAAGAGTCTGAGCTAAGCTGCGGACAGACGGACCTGACGAAACTATAAGGGCTCCTTGTTGACTACGGAACCCTAAAATGGAGATTTGCATCGAAAACCTTCGCAATGTGTCCAAAATCCTAAAAATCCCATTTTTATTCCGACCACTGTCACTATTTTTATTTTTTTTCATAATCTGCACTTATTATTGCTTATTTCATGGTCGATGCGCTCTTTAAGTTCCCAACGTGACTCATTTATTGTAATACTTAATCAGATTACATATTTCATGAGAAGCGAGCCGTCCCGGCAATAATTCATTTGTGTCGCGATGCCGAGCGCGAGATAAAATCTTCAACTATTCGCTCAATAACTAGGATCGGAACAAGATACAAAAGGAGCCGATATTGATCGAGTACTAGCTCTTCCCTATACCAAAGCGTTCCAAGGACGTTCCTTATAAAGACATGGCAATGTTTAATATATATGTTGAATGTTGGACTCGTCCCATGACCGATGTTCGCCAGTCGATTGTTCAGCTTATTTTATTTTTCTCGTCCGTACCTCGCGATTCCGGTGGCCACCATCGATTCCCTTTTATGAATATTTCATATTATTGTAAACGTCTTTATCTGCTGCACAATGTTGCATTCAATATTTGAATTTTATAGTTCTTCGAAAAGCATGTCGACTACTGTAAAATTGTGACCACCTCAGCTTTCTCAAGACATTTGCATTTTATTATTTTTATACCTATTCCTAAGCGTCGAATTGAAAACTGGTTAGATTTTTTATGTTCCTATTCAAGAAGACTGAAATGCGTGAATACAGTTTACAATTCTAGTAAATTGTGTGGTAGATGGCACCACTGGAATGGACACTTGTGTTTTAGCATTCGTATAACGAGCGAAATTGTTAAAAGCTTTTCTTTAGGAGAGATTAATGTAAATTCTATAAATCACCGATAAAAGGTTCTAAACATTATTGTAATTGCTAACCTGCAGACACAACTTAGTCTTGATAGCTCTGGGTTCCTCTGTCTCCTTCTCTTCTTGCCTAATGGTAAAGGATGGCAGTCAATATTTTTAGTCATCAAAGGTTAACAGAATCAATATCCCATAACTAGAAAGCTTTACGCTGGAATACGTATAATTCTATCGCTGTTAATATATTACGTTATGCTAAAACTGGATAGCCTCATATATTTTCTGTCAACTTTTACGTCCGTTCCACTTTGAATTTTGGCGAGAATATCTACAGCGCTTACCTCGTTCAAGTTCACAAGATCAATCTGACTCTACTTGACCTTTTCAGTTTTTTTTTTATAACGGAGCTAAAGATCTGCAAGCAAGTCTTATACTTTTTTCTTTCCCTGCATTTGGTACTCACCGGGGTATCCTAATACCATCTTGAATCACCTTTTTTTTGTACAGCAGCTGAAGCTGTTGCGGCAAACTCAAACAGGCTTAATTTTATTTCTTTTCAACACCGTCGCTAATCTAAATCTAGAAAGAACGCTTGTAGGGACAAATTCTTTGTTGCTGGGCTACTAATGGCTGCGCTTAGTTGTTCTCAAGTCGGCACGCGACACAGCACACGTGCCGGCGCGCGCGCCGATCTTATCTGCCGCACGAACGACCGCCGTGCCCCTTCACACGTGATGGTGCCAAGAACTTAACTCAAAGATCCCATCTCATTGATGTGTGCAATTTCAACACTCACTGGTCAAATCTACTCGACACCGACTTTTTATTGCCAGATTTTTGCATTTTATTAATGCTTTTTCTGGCGTTGTCAGAAACTGGTTCGTCATGAAAAAACGGTTCAATGACAGCGCAGGATGTGTTTTTAGACACCAATCATAAAAGTATCAAGGCAGGATAATTAAAAGTTGTTTTGTTTTGACTTTATCTGACTGACACATCCAGTTGATTTTAATGAGTCAGTTGTTTTAACAATCACATTTAATTAGTGATTAGCATTGAATAGTGTTGGTCTTTGTTTCTTTGTGTGAAAATGTCAAGTCATGTAGGTATAGGGTTGTAGTTGTATAAAATGAAACCAAGGAGTATTTTGGAAAATTTATTTTAAGTAATGACAATTTGGACGGATGAAACAAGGTAAAATGCTGTTTAAATAAAGTGTTTAAACACCATTTCAATACATTAACATCTCATTATTAAGGCACTAGTAGATATCATAATAAAATACTTTCAGTTTACATGGAATAGCACATTTTGTAAGTCGTAAGCTTTCGTTTGTTTAGGTAGGTATTTCATTTATATTAAAATTTTATTAAATAGTATTAAATTCAATCATAAATTACGTAAAAAAGAAACTATCCTAAATTAAATAAATTACGATGTCGGGACGGCCGTCAATCCATCGTCTCTTGACTTAGGTCGCACGTTCGGTTATCTACTTAAAAGGTACTGAAATGTTACTTTTTACTTATCACTACGTATCATTAAAATCAGGCTTATGCTACTTTTAAAAAAATATGGTACAATACGTAATCGGACTTCCTCAAATGGATGTCCGAGCGTAAAGTGAACGAATGAGCGACGTGATCTTGATAACGACTCACGGCCGCGGTCCCGCCGACGACGCCGGAGACGGGGACAAGCGAGCGTCCTCACACACTAGACGCACTCAACAACGGTCACTCTGCGCCGCACTCGCATCCGTCCACATTCGCGCACGCTCTGCTGGTCGTCCCCGCCTCCGTGTCGCGCGCCCCCGCAGCACACACCACTCGTGCTGTGCTGTGGAAGCGCTCGGCTACTAACCATTAAATAACCGCTATCGCTGCTCTGCACTCGCGGACGACGTGTCGCCCTGCGGAGATCGTCCTCACGAGCCAGAACTCGACGGGGGTTTTTAAACTAACGAAATATACTACTATTGCGGACGCTGATCACGTCGACACGTCTACTGTTATCTAGAAATGCCTCTGGTGTGCACGGGAAAAACTGGCATCATAGACTTTGCAAAGGGCGGAGGGGGCATTGGGTCCTGGAAGCAACTCTGCAGCTTTAGCAGCAGCACGTCTTCGCTGCCAACTGCAGGTCCACGCTGCTAGTACGACTAGTTGGGCTGCTAGGAAAGCAGCTGCCGCGAGCATAGCTCCTGCTGCATTTACACAAGTGACGTCGGTCTCTCTGACGTACACAGAGTCCTCAGTGACATTCTTCGCTCGTTGTTTGTCAAAGCCGAACTTGTCGGTAATCTGGATAGTTTGCACGAGGAGCATGTCGTCGGTGGGTGCCGCCGGGGTAGAACGCCTCTTCCTACGTCCGTAAGACATGACGGAGCGGAGTTCGTTCGGGCCGCCGTCGCACTGCACCGGCTCACACGTGGGCATGCATGGAGTCACCAAGGCACGGAACTGGACAACTTCCGAAGATGGGAACTTGAAGGCATCGAAGTGAGACAACAGCATCTGTATGAAACAAATCGCTCGTTAAAATCGTTCTCATTGAGGCTGTAGATAAATGAGTCAATTATTTTCATTACGAGTTTCTGTTCGCCTTCACACGCGTTGAACTCTTTTTTTATTGCTTTGACGAGTTACAAAAACATACTACTTAAAAATAATATGGCTTAAATGGACCTGTATGTACCACTTCATTAAGTTTTAATATCGAATATTCTTGTTTTTACGAATTATAATTATACCTATTCATAATTAAAGGATTTAATTTTTTATCCTATTCTTACCTTTCCGCTGTTAACTGATTTGAACAAGGGTCCCATGATGAAGTGCTCGGTGGGGCAACCACGGCTGTCGATAAGAGTGATCTCGCTGGAGTCGACTCCATCCATAGCAACAAGCTCGCGCACAAAGATTTCGAAGGGTGAGTTGGGGTCCATGATCTCGAAACGAAGTGCCTAAACAAAGAATGTAATTGGTTATTTGACGGCACAACGAAAAAGTATGCACAAATGCTTATAAATGGAATAAAAATTACCAGGGGATCTCCGACTTCAGCAGATGCAATGGTATCGTCTCCGTTCCTGTCGGTAATTCTCATGGCTACGTTGGGAGAGTCGACAATGACCTCCTCCGACAGACCGGTCTGGATGTCTCCGTGGATGCCGAGGTCAACCTCGTTGGCAACAGTCTTATTGGTGAGATCGTACTGGCAAGTCACAGCCAAACCGAGATCAGAAGAAGTAACGATGGTATCGTGATGCTGAATAACGACATCATTTAGATACCTGAAAAGAAAATTCCATTAATTAGTTGATCAAAACTGATATTTTCATTTTCTATTGATGGTATTGAAAGATAATTTTTTACCTGCCAAGTCCGTTCTGCTTAACATTGCACTCAAGATTGTTATATCCCATGTGCAATTCGAATTCAAGACTCTGTTTGACATCCACGACGCAGGAGTTGGGACTGCCCTTAGCGTAGATCTTGCCGTCGAAAAGTTTCGAAGTCTGGATTTTGGCAACCATGTCACCGGCACGACAGTCGATAGACACGTTGTAACAAGAAGACAGTTCGTAGGTGGCTGCTTCAGGAACTTCCAAGTAGGGGTCCTAAAATAGGAATAAAGTCATCAAACGTTCCATAGATCGCATAACATGGAGTTGACGATACATATTTATATGTAAACCATATTTCGTACCTGAATATCGGCAAGAGTGGCGCGAGAGTGATGAGACAGACGACAGACATGGTCCCCAGTGTCTCCATGATCGTAAGAGTGGCAGCGGAAGGGAGAGTTTAAGCAAAGTTCTCGGCATTCCTCAACAGTTTGAACATCTTGATATACAGAGTCCACAGTCTTCAGTATACGACCACCCATTTTCTTGAACTCGCAGAGTTTCGTAGGCTCCTCCACACAGTTGTTTTCTAAATAGTCGGTGTCTGTAGAAAAAATGGACATGAGTGAGTTAAGAATGCATTATTTTAAATTATGTGAAAGAAGTAAAAAAAAAAACCATGATGGCCTGTACCTTCGTTCGCTTGGAAAGCGTTGGTTCCCGCCAGGGTAATACGGTCCATGTTAGACAGCACGCACTCCCCAGTTTTATTGTTGTAGTTCGCCGATCTGCAACAATGTTTCACGCGGTTTAACAGCAGCTATGTTTTTGTTAGTTTTTTTATTGTGTGAATTTTCCCAAGTAGTTAACCGCATGCATAGTGCGAATGACGCTATTTTGCTTGCACCGTTTAATTGACAATTATCTATCATCATTAATATGGTAATTATTAATTCTAACGAGGCTTCTTTATGTATTCATTTATAATTATAATACATTGTTGACACGATGACCTGGCAGCTAGTTTCTATTTCTCGAGTCTTACTAGATAGTTACTCTTAAGACTGGTTTTATGTAGCGCATGATTAACGCCGTAAACCGCTAAGGACTGCTAAGGAGATGATACAGCTGTTTGTATTCAAGTCTTGTGGTAATAATCTGATGTGGGTC
This sequence comes from Apamea sordens, assembly GCA_945859715.1. Taxonomy (NCBI): domain Eukaryota; kingdom Metazoa; phylum Arthropoda; class Insecta; order Lepidoptera; family Noctuidae; genus Apamea; species Apamea sordens. The sequence continues at coordinate 11,886,785 of OX243996.1, read as the reverse complement.
GCCGAAGCTGACTTTAACGTCCTCGATAACAGTACAGGTGTAGTAGGTTCGCGTATCGTGGCGTGCGCAATGCTCTCTCAATTAAAGCGCTCAGTTACAAGGCTACTTTTACTTTCAATGTCTACGCGAGTTGTCATAATCATAATAGCTTTATATTCAATGAGCTCTTTTGTTTGCATACGGCTTGAGTAAGTCTGACTCGCAACGATATTTACTTATTCGCTGATTTAATTTTCCATCATGCATCCCTATAAAATTGCATGACTGTATCTCGGTATTTTCAAGTCTAATGTAACGCTCTTCAAATGTCTTATTATGCAGTTTTTCCTTTGCTTTGCTTCGATTTCATTGATATAAATAATGTATATCATAATATACTTATGAATAATACGCTCCGTGTTCATTAACATTGTATCTGTATAAAACTGTGACGTTTCAATGTATAATGTTACTTTGTGCTTAGTGACCACCCGTATAATATTATCTTGTTCATCTAGCTCAATATTTTCTCTTGATGTACAATCGAACCCGATCAGATGACCCTTGCGCTAACCTGTGTGATTTTCACATGAGATGGGCGCATTTCTTTGTTGTGTGCACCATGAGAACTTTCTGTTTCGTTCTTCAATAGATGGTTAGTTATTTATAAAATTAATTGGTTTCGCGTGGTTATTTGCTTTGATTTTGTGGTTATTATCTCGATCTTATGTAACGGCTCTCAGTCTATTACGAGAAGACATTAATTTAGTATGTTTAAAGTTGATGATTGCGAATGTCCCGCTACCGGTAGCCGTTGTTCATTTAACCGTACGGGTGCTCGGATGCCTCTACCTCATCGCATAATAATTACACTGACTGCCTGCAATTTGTTCAACTGTATCTTCCTTACTTACATACGGTCATAAAATCAAATTTAGTTTTAATGCTTTCCGCGAATACTATATAAATTTCATTTTATCCTAAAGTTCATCTCAGACTTTCTAATTATTAATATCGCTGTTTGTACATTATAATTTCAATACCAGCTTATGGAAAATTTTAATTTCAAAATCACTGGATTCTTTATGAGTTTTTGTTTTATGAACGTTAGTAAACAGTAAAATAAGTATACATCTACCTGCGTACAAAATTCATAATCGACTTAATTTATAACATTATATTGGCATAGGTATTCATTACGTTTACAATGTTAAAGCGACGTTGGTGGTCAGTCTAATAAAAAAATAATTATGTGTAATTTATTGATAGGCCATAATTTCGATTGCTCGTAATTTGTACCCCGATCTCTCGATCTGAAGCGTGACTAAATAAAAACAGGAATATCCGCAATGCTTTATTTAATTACTAGCATCTGTTTTATGTTCTTGTTATTTGTATTCAAAGATTGAAATAACCGTGACTGAATGGCACAACCTGTAATTATTTAAGATTCTAATACCGACAAAAAAAAATCTTGCGGCCAATGTGGAGCACCTCTAACAAAGTATCCACGGTAATTATTTAAGTGCGGAAAGGGCTCGAAGGGGAAAACAATATGTGCCTTATCGGTTATTGTATCGTGGAAGTAGGAAGCGATAGGGCAGGCCGCTCCCACACCGCGCGGCACTCTGCCCGCCACGTCCGGGGAATATTTGCCAAATGTCGTGACTGTCGACGATCGCGATGTGCGCCGCCCGGGGTGCGCCCGCGCCGCCCGTTCGCCTCAATGGAGATACGACGATTTGTATCCAACGGTACACGTGTCGAACCAAGCTTGACTACGTAAAATCCAGCATTTAATTCTCTAATCGCTGTCTAACCCCAACCCTAGTTAAGAATTCGGAGATGATGGCGTGAAATCGTGGAATTTATTACAGCTGGGCCTTTGTCCGACTCCTTTGTGCGCCTACGTAGAAACTAAGATAAATATTTCCCGGGACAATAGTAGCTCCATAGCTCAAAAGTATCCACAGATTCAAAGACTTCAGACGCTTTCATTCAGAAATATGTCGAACAGTAGGTCATAGATTCAGGTAAATTGGCAAGTTTTTATTGCACTTTCAGTTAACGGTCTTCACTCTTCAGAAATAGGTGCAAATAACCGAACTGTGTTAAGTGGCAATACTATAAACGCATTACAGTGCTCAGAAAATAAATTTATAGATATAAACTGAGCTTTCTAGTCGAAGAGAAGAAATGCGTTTCGATTTGTAATATTCTTGGCCTATACTCGTGGACGCACGTAGTGCACGCGTTCAGAAGCAAATTAGCGCCACAATCCGCAATCGTTACTGAGCAGCGCAACTTGACCTGAACACGCCAACGGAAATACGTGTATCGAATGTGAGCGTCTGACGCAGTACACTATTTATGTTAATGATATCAAAAACCGTACAAGGAAATAAACACAATAGGACAGTCGTGTCTTGCTACATTAGACGCCTGAGACGTAGGCCGTTCAATTGGCCTCCCTGCTTTGTATATAATGCTCGTTTGTAGAATTCAGAAACGGAACGGCTACCAGGAAGAGGCTGTGACTTATCCACTGAACTGAGCCGCAAAGATGTACCGCGCTGCCCGCCATCTATGGCAACTTGGTGAAGGCTGATTGACTTCGTTATCGGGCTTATCTATAAATTAGCTTATACTCGTATGGATATCTAATGAGCCGACTTTGATGATAAATATTTGTATAATATTAACTATACGAGGAATTTGTTGTGTTGACTCCATTCACTGGTTAAGGATGTATTTACATACATAACTGTCTTCGTTAGGCACAATGTTGAATCAGTCAGCATATGATAGCATCTGATTGAAGGGAATAGAGTCATGACCTCCTCCGTTTATTTTCACGTCTTGTTAGTGCAATTGTGGTGGACAATATCAACGTCAGTAATGTACTCATGATCGGAGTTAGCACTTGTAATATTAGGCACGAAACAATTCACAAATTTATTTTGTGAGCATGTGTTACGTTAAATATTTACTTTCCTATTTTGTAATTCAGTCTCCCACGTGTCGTATACGATTAAGGGATTTAGGACAGAGAATGGCAGCACCTACCTACATGATAATATATTAAATTACAATTACCAGTACGAAAATGTTTAAACCCTAAAGTAGGTATCCGGTTTTATAGTCTGTAACGAAAACCTACATCCTGCCTGCGATAGATGACTTTCATAATATTGCTATAAAGTGGAAAGTGGGTAATTGTTTTAGTACGTTCATATTTTCCTTCGGACTAATCTGGTGGCTTATTTTCTAGCGTTTGAATTTATATTACCGTAATAAACCATCAGTATAATGTTTCAACTAAGAATAAATCATAGTGCCCGGACTATTTTAATTGCAACGAACTTCGATAGCAATTAACGTATCTCCAATTTCTTAAAATCCCTTGTGTAATTTTAATTGCATCAACAATTACGACTTGATGCCATCGGATCGTTAATTAACTCTTAGATTGCTGTTCGCTATTCTATGCATTGAAATATTTTCTCTCTATGTAAGGCAATTTTGTTTGGAATCACACACAATGAAATAATAAAAAATCATTAACGTCTTCAACTCGTGCTTGTTGCGTACGTACCTACTCGAGTAAAAAGTGTGTTTTGTTAGAGCAAGTATTGTTTTTTATACTTTCTTTGAGCGCGTAATTAATGAGTACCTGAGTATTGTACAAATTGTGGTATTTATTATGGAAGGTAGATTGTTTGCACTAATACTATTGTAAGTGTCTGTACAACCGCGCATAGGTCGTGTCGAGGGCAGGGAGTGCTCGCGGGTCATTCATGTTTCACTCCGCCCATACACCGCTCTACTTTATTTTCTTTAAAACGTTTAATGAAGTTAATAATAGCTAATGCAATGTAACTTTGCATAAATCTAATCTTTAGAAAATTCATGTCTTACTTGTAAAACGTTTTATAAAAATTGGGCACATGAGTAATTTAGATTGTTAATCAACTATGTTAGAAGCATGAAATAAAAATAAATGAATGCGTACATTCCAGTTACACTATCAATTGATAAAAAAAGTTGGAAAAGATCCTCTATCCTCTAATTGCATTCCTACGAAACACGAAAATACAATAACAAATGATGACTCGACTATTTCTACATATAAACTTTGTGTGGAACAGGATTGTCTACCGCTTCAGCAAGATGAATGTGATTTCAATAAATTCACCACATCCTTCTATTGTGGTTTTGAGTAGCCACATAAATTTTACGTTTATGTCCGCGACAAAAATATGAATCTGTTTTCTATAACCCATGGTATGTTCATTTATATCTTAAGAAGAATGAATGCGTTTATTGACTTCGAATGTGCGGTTATTTGTATTGGCGCTTTACAAGAGATTTATTAGAGACGCCTATGAATCTCTTAAGTAATGGCTTTCGCTAACATTTTTATATCTTTCAAAGCGTCTGTAGGCCCATCGAATTGAATTTGTTGTCTGAGAACTTAAACGTGTCTGGAATAAAGATCGTGGTGTTATTTATGTGTTGTGTTTGGTATTTAACTAACCTGCAAACAAACTCGTTTTCGCCGAGGCACAGGTCAAGGCACATCTGCCTGGAGCTGACTGTGTGTGTCTTCTTGCCTCGCCCTTTGAGGTGGTAGCCGCGCACGCGGTCGAAGCACCAAGCCCTTTCACAAGGACGCACGCCCAGACACGACTTTTGTGCGTATATCGTGAATACGGGGAATTGTGACTTCGTTAATGCACCTGCAAATAATGAAAAGAATTAAAAAATAAAGAACAACTCTCTATTATTCGCTAGTGGTTAGATTTTTCCAGTGCAAAATAAACCTTTTCTTTTTCTTTCTATTGCTCGTAGTTAAAAAAGAACACCTTGCTCCTATGCAAGAAATATGAGAAAAGAGGCGCTCGTGTCATCATTAAATTCTTCATGCTCACGCACGTGTTCTGGACGAAGAGGCGTTCAACCTTAGCGAATTTGAAAATCCGCACATCGAGTCGACCGGAGCGATTTGTGCTTCCATAATTGGATCTCATCGCTTAGTTCCTTGAACTGACGGCTTGGCGGCAATTTCAGTACGGCTTAATTCAATATGACCCTTAATCGGCATCTCCTTTTCGCTGCTATTATCGTATCTACCGACGTCGTTATGAACATACGCGTTCCAGGTAAACTCAGTTTATTCCACAAAAGGTGAAACCCACATTTGCTTAAGCATGGCAAGAATGCATTTGTTAAAAGTTCGTTAGCATTTTTGTTAGTCACGGTTTTGTTTATTATAATATTAAAATCGAGGTAACTTCATTTTTTTGCATCCCTGTCGTGCTTTTGTGGTCAAAATAAAAAGGCAACACATTCTGGTACGCTGTGTACCTACTCTAGCTTGTCTTTTTATAGTTGCCTTTGACACTTTATAGCATCTTCGCGAGCATTGAATAAAGTCTATTATAATTTCCAATGCGGTCACAATAAATGGATTCCTTACTGAAATTTAATGCCGAGCTACACAACCATGTCGACACTTTCACATATATTAGGAACCTAATTACAGCTGCGTATTTGTTAAATTAAATAAACTTCTACGAATAACTTTCGATAAAAAACAAGTGCGTTCATATTGATGAGCTGTTTTTTGTTATTAGCAAACATTATTGTGCATAATAGAACGTCTATTCACGGTTATGAGGTCAAAGCGCGTTCCACTAACTCTTGTTTAAATACACTCGGTCATGTTTTCCTTTTCGCGGTGAGAGTAATTTTTTCCCAATAAGGCGTGATGAGTGAGCATGGTCATGCCGTTATTGGCATTCAAATGATGTGTTGAAGCAAAAAATCGGAACGCTTCGCTTGTTTGTGAGCTCACACCTCTATGTCGGACAAACGAGAGTACGTACTGGCGCCATTACACAGCCACCTGCTGCATATGCCCCGATTATACCATAGTCATACACTAGCACGCATCCATTTGTGCCGTTATTGTTACTCATATTTTTTTCTTATTCTTGGGCGTTTATTAACGCATTCATGATCTTGCTTGAGATATTTGAATGCGGATTATTAAAAGCTGCTATTGATTTATCTGTGATTGTTGTATACTCGTTAACGATCGCGTCAATATTCGTTAGCAAGAAACGATGGGTTTTGTGTTCCGATATTAATCGTTTGAAATAGCGGTATTTAAGATTTATGGCGTAAACGTTTTCACGTCGTTATTATTCGTCTATAGCGGATGTAAGTTTATGATATTTGAAATTTCTTTATTTATGTGAGGATTTCTTCTCGTAACATTTGAAATTTTGAACTAATATTTTCTGCCCGTATGTAAATAGAAGTTTTGAATTGGTGTTGTGTTTGACCGACGTATAAATCGCCTAGTAATAAAATCGAATGTAGTGTTTGTCTTGTTTGGTACTCACCAGGTAGTTGGTCAGCATCGGAACCGAAGAGAACACAGAGCCCCGTCTCGTAGTTGACAGCACGACAGGTATCGTTGGCCTGGCACTGCTCAAGGCAGTCGGTCAACATAAGTGTGCCGGGGATGTCGTCTAGGATGTGAGACGGCGCCGAGAACACGTATCTGCACAATGATAACATGATACTTTAATAACCACATGATTGATGCACACCAGGATTAAAATGGAAATAGTTAATTCAATGCGGTAACCTTTTTAATCCGGTTAGTGCAATGTTACTCGAAGTACACTTTCCCAAGATAGCTTATGAGCGAAGTCGGATCTTGATAACTTCACGTGTCGGCTAGTTACATCGACTTAATAATCTTAATTACGTGCAATTATCGGTCACTCCTCCGCGTCTGCCAGGAGCAGAATTTATAACAGGGCAATTAAAAAACATGAGTGTATTCGCTTACCCGGTGACAAGTTCAAATCCAATCATCTCGGGGTCGCACTCTTCCAAAGAGTTTGCGGGTGCTGACGGAGCTGATACTCCACTGGGAGCGGAAGGTGGGACACCTCCTGAAGCAGTCTCGGGCACGGCGGCGGCGGATGGTACTTCAGCTGGCTCAGCTGGTTCAGCTGGTTCAGCTGACTCAGCCGGCTCAGATGGCTCTTCGGACACAGGATCGTCTTGATCGGGTGGCGGTGCTCCTGGATTCTGATAACTTTCAGGAGCAGCCACTACGGCTGGCTCTGGTGACCCCGATTCTATGGCAAGATTGTCTTGAGGTGGCGCGTCAGCTGCTGATCTTAAAGTCCCTTCGAATTTTTTTGCAGCCTCGGCTGCGTAAGCCACTAACACTATACTGAGTAGCAACCGCATTGTGCTCTCTGAGAGGGGCCGTGGCAACATTTGTTATCTGTAACAAAAGAAAAGTGTTGGTTAAAAAACTTTTATGGCAATTTAGAAGTACGTAATTGCATGGGAAGCTCTAGAATTATCGTATATAAAGTCGTTCAGCTTATGCACGCAACCATTCTTCCTAGATAGGGTAAATCGCTCAATATTTTACGGCCATATCGAGCATCGTTTGCCGTAACTATCGATGAGATGTGTTCTATTGATACGTACTTGTATACAATTTGTGGACTTAGTGCGACAACTGAACCCGTGCCTCCGACCATATTGGAAACGATATGAAATATCGCTTTTACCGATAGATACATTCGATATTATCTATAAATTCCATTCAATAATAGGTACCTGTTACTTATGTCTGGATATAGTGTGCCGATTTTGTTACTACGTGGTGGAACATTCCACTGAAACTGAGTTTTAATTAAAGTTCCTGAAGATTAGTTTTTTACGGGTGTTTTATAGCCAAGTTGTTACCTGGTATTACATGTAAATGTGTTCGGCTTGGAGTGATGTACACGAGAAATAAAAGGCGAAACAATTATGTTCGCTGTCTAAGGGAATTAGCTTAATGATTGCCGTCTCTTTGTAATTAAGTTACAACAGCGGCGTATGTAACATAAGACACGTAGCTACATCAGAGTTAACCACGTTAGACGTATCATTACACAATCATAAACTCTAGTCACTTTTTTTTTAATGTATGGTTTGTATGAGTCATGAGAAAAATTTTTGATGCGCTTTCACATGGCACTGTGAAAAAATGTTTATGACACCGTTTTCAAATTGCGCACCTACTTTCAATTACTTTTTAAATTAGTTCTACTTTTCACTTGACATTTATATTTTTTATAGTATTTTTTTATTTTTGTTTATCTTCCAGAGGTGTTAAGAATTATAATCTGCTCGCTTAACTAAAACTTTTGCCTTCAGTGCATTCACACCGGTGCATGTTCGTGTTCATAAAATTATCTTCATCATTTGCAGCATCATGTAGAGAAATTATGGAAGTTGTTACTACCTATACTCATGTTGCACGCGCAATATTTGTAACGGTTATAATCTACTTACATTCACTCAACTGACTCAACGGTATCACCACTTATTTATTTTTGTTCTATTTGTGACAAAAAACGGAATGTATGCACCTGACTTATAGACAAATAACCTCAAAACATGTCAGTACCTACGTTTAAGTAAAGTCATTGTCTTGTGAAACAATATGAAACATTAACCCCATAGTAACTATATACACTAAAATCTCTAGCTAACATATTTTCCAGAAATTATAAACTGTTGGTATTAAACGAAATTACAGACTTCTTCCAAGTGTAGACAGCTAAGCTTAAGCATTGTCTTAAGCACCGTAGAGCTCTTAATGGAATGGAATTCTTTTAACTTCTTGCTGTAAAGCGTATTTCTAAATGAAACGCGTGTAATATCGTGAATAACTACCTCCGCTTTTATTCTGTTCGAGGTCTTTAACACGGATATCAAAGCAATTTTATACTAATAAACCGTCTACATGGATATTGTGGGAACAGATACGAAACGAGTTCTTGAAATTCGTTATAAACATATGGCAATGTACCATTTATGTTCCAAATGTATTATTACATGCTTATTTTTTATGATTTATTTTTAATTGAATCCACAGTTTATTGAATAGTAATTATTCAAGTTATTACAGCGGCGCTGGCAGCACGGTGCAAATCTGCGCATACGCACGCTTGAATGATACCGCCCAAGGAAACCTAATTCATTTCATGCATCGTGTCTCGTGTCGCTCACGGCCTGATAGTAATTTGATCTGCCCGTCCATTATGAAAATTAAATTACTCGCCTATAAACGCTTACTGTGTCATACCGCTACATCATTTTTAGTTTTATTTCCTAATCTAATAGGCTTCCCTTCACATATTTCAATAAAATCGGAATAAGCGCAAAATTTAGAGACGTGACTCGAAAGTAAATACCATATCAGATATGACACTGTTAAAAATGATTTCGTGCTCAGTATCTAACAATTTCCTAGAATAAACATTACAACGGGGCGCAGGCTAGTCAAGGGTTATTTGTCATGGTCTTCACAGGCAAAGTTCAAACACCAAAGTATTAATAAATAGGGACGGGCGTCGGCGTCAATAGCGTAAAATAACAGGAGTGGATCGTGGTGAGCTGTAGTAGTTCTCAGCCGCCTCGGCTCCGGCTTGATCGATTCCGATTTATGTAAAAAGCTTTCACACGTTACACTGTTATACAAACTTGTCAGTTAACCTCGAATATAACGACGGAAATATGAATGACGGGAAGTTAAACCCCTGTGTGCAGATAGGAACGAACATCATTTATTTAAAGTAAGCACGAAAGTTAAATGCAAAATGTCACAGACCTCCATTCTTTGAATGTAGGATAATAATTAATTACAATTATTCACCAACGGGTCTTAACAACTTTACGGGTAAATAAATTTTGCAAGATAGTCTCTTCGTTCATATTCATTAAGATTTCAATGTTTCATGCATGTGTTTTCCACGCCCTTCCTGCTTGCCCCGGCTCACCGAGAAAGTTGGCATTGCACGCTAATAGCACAAAGCATGCGACATTATGTTCTATACAACTAGGTGCCACTTAAAAAGCTTTCAGTTAATACCTCTAACTCAAAAGAGCTATAAATAAAGTCACGGATATAAATTGTCACTAATTCTGCACTACGGTGTTAGGCACATTGCTAACGGTTAACTTATAGAGATTTATGTGATACAGCCGCTTTACCTCAAAATTGGAAAATGCGGGATTTTCAAGTTCTGAAAGTAGTCTTGTTACAAAACATCAATAATGATATCACTTTTCATTCTGAGTGTAGGTGTCGTTTCAAAGAACACGGAGGTTCCTCACAACAACGCGTTGACCCGTATACCTCCGGAGGTCGTGAGCCAGAAGCATAGCGTAGAGCGCAACTTTCGCCAAGTAGGTCGCACCTCTTACTACAAACCATCGCTAACACTACTCACTCCCAATTAACTTCACGTGACTAAAATAATACTCAAATAACAAAAATGTAATCCACTCTACTCTTAACACAAACATACTTAAGATTAAATAAAGAAATTATATCGATAAGAGCTTCTATCCCACAAATAGAACGGTTCTGCAATAAAATTCTTGGTCATTTTTGTTCATTAAGATAAAATTTCTAAAAAAATGCAGTTCCAAAGTTCGAGTGAAGTGGTCTTCGTGACTTTTGATAAAGGATGCATTTAAAATAAATCTAAAAAAATGTCTGCAATTTCTAGAGGTCATGTTTGAGACATTTGATTAAAATGTGGACAAAAACTACTGAAACTACTTCAATTTAAAATCACGACAATTACATATCTGCGCTTTTCTGTTTAGTTTTTGTAATTTTTTTCGAGGAAATGTCAAAAACATCCTCAAGATCTGCAATAAAAAACATTGATTCGGACATTTAACGCTTTCAGAAAAAAAGTGTTAAGTTTCTTATCATAAAAAGTTAGTGATACAGTCGATAAATTGTCGCGACGGACATTGGCAGTGCGAATGTGCGGCCACGCTCGGTTCGCTGCAGCACCGATCAGATGGGGTCAGCGTATTCAATGAGCCGGATGCCTTCAACCTGCTATTTACGTTTCACCATACCAGTACTGGTTGGCACACTATGGGTAGCGTCTTCGTTTTCTTGTGCGCTTTACAAGTGATACGCCTATATAAGTAATCTGTCGCACCGATCTTTGCTATAGCTACAAGTAGGTTCCACTTAAAAGGAAACTGCGATTGTATTTTTTTTACACTTGTTTTGTTTGTTTATAATTTAATTAATGGAACAAGTGATTGTGTTTGAATTATGTCGTTAATTAATACGTCTACTTATAATATCTGCTATTGTTTGTATCTGATCGAGCTTCTTGTTAATTAGAATGGTTAATTTATTCATAAAAAGGGAAAAAAAATTAAATGTTTGTTATACATAAGCACTCTAGAAGAATCAAGTTGTTACCAGGCAAAAACTGATATCTTAATAATAGTCGAAGGTTAAAAAACATCTCCAAAGAAAAAGAGCAGTAAATAAGCTTTTAATAAAGCGTAATATTTCTCAGTAACATAATGTTTATTCAACTTAAATTACGCCTGCAATTTGTGATATTCATAAATTTTACAATCTCATCTACATAAACGCCGGGCGTTGCTCCAAAGCTACTGGGCATTTAATCTGTAGAATTATATCTCGCTAGTCCATCTTATCTGCACTCGAATGCAGCTTTAAATAGGTTTATTAAAAGATTCAACGCTTTGACCACTTGTAAGTTAATTAATTGTTTTGTTTTTTGAACATGGAGTGCACTATCTGTGATATATGTATGGCTACTGATATAAGGCTAGAATACTATGTGATGTGGCTGGTTAGTTAGCGTATTTAATTTATTTAACGACACAAATTATGAACCTTTCAGTAAAGTCGGAAGTGTTTAGCAAATATCTCACAAGAACTTGCTACTTACTTGTAATATTGGTATTTAAATTTATTAACTAAAGACTACATTTTCATTTTCAATTTGAACAAGCGTTTATGAATCGTAAATGTATCATAAAACGCTAACTTTTATGTTGCTATAAGCACCACAACTTAGTTGATGATATGTTCCACGTAGTTCGCATAGCTTATCTTCGTAGCGGTAATAAAAGCGGACTCCCGTTAAAGCTAATTACAGAAGCTATTTGAATATATCTTCGACGCCAGTGCGCGATATAGACTGACGTGCACGTCAGAACACAATGGGGAAGCTGTACGGCTTAATCCGCTTGTCTGTAAACTATTAGGCGTGTCTAAGTTCAGCCATTAGCATCGCTAAGAGAACGTTCCGCGGATTTACATTGAATGAAATTGTAATTTGTTGTGTCTCTCTCTAATGGGGTGGCGGTTTCCTTATGTGCCGCGGCTGACGGCCGGGATTGTGACGCGCCGCCCTTAGAAGGCGCCAGTCCACGAACGGGCGTCAATGTCGCTCATTGTTCAATGCCTATATTTGAAACGAAACACGTCCGAGACATATAAATGACCATATATGAGCATAGTTTTAACCAAACACCTAATTTTATGGCAACTTATAAATGTCGAGTATAGAAAGAAACGTTTTCTAGTCATAAAATGATCTATTTTTAAACAAACTCCAAGAATAACTTCTCTTTAAGGTTGGTTACATTGTATGAAGAAACTTGAGTCGTTATATCTTATCTATCAACTGAACACCGTAGACACTTAGAAAGTCTAGTAACATTTGTTACATGAAATTAGTTCCTCTCCTTTTTCTGTAGGTAATAATATATGCGTGAAATAAATGACTCTCTGGCAACAGTAGACACGAAGAGCGCTTGTTTATAAATAAAAACAATGATGTAGGCACTCGAGTCAATTTGTATTAGTCGTAACGACAAACTAGCGCTCATTTACAATGAACTTTTACTCCTTTAGGCAACGCATAGGCTCTAATGATTACACTTGCATGGCAGGCAAATGAATAACTAGCAGATAATCTGACTCACGGTTGCGAAATTTATTAACTCGCCGAAGACAGCAATGAACATTTTTTATTATGCCTCTACTGTATATTTATGTACACAATGCTGAAATAAACTGTCTGGCGCCATTTATTTGTTCTTTAAATCGTTTTGTCTTCCGAACTACGGGAACAAATAGGACTGAACTCTTTGCAACCGTGCAGAACTTATGTAAAAAGCTATACTTATTATTTCGCATAGAAATTAAATAAGTAGTCATGGAGTGTTGGTGTCATTATAAAATCAAGTTATTCAACGTCATGTCATCATTTGAATAACGTTACCTCTTAAGATCCGCGTAACTTCGCATGGCTGACGCCGCAAGACACATAATTGGCCTATTACTTACAGAGGAACGTCCGAGGGGGCTGAACAATTCTCATTATAATAATTAAACATTAGAAACCATTAGTTCGCAAGGTAAACGGGTCTAAGTGAACTGAGCGCAAAGCAAGGGTTCTGTAAAGCAAATATGTGTGAGATGTCCTCGGCGGAGAGGTTAGTGGGTTGATGGCCCGCGCCGGCTGCGGGATGCCCCGCGCGATTTACATTAATGAGGGAATCTCGATTTCTCTGATCCCGATCAGTACATCGTACAACACAGCCAGCTGCCTCCGCCTACGTGACTTCACTTATCTTGCAATAATGTTAATTCTAAAATTGTTCAATTAAGACACGAGAAACCAACAAGCATACCTCCGTACTTTGTCTTTCTGTCGCAAATCGAAAGCTTGTTGTGATTTTCAAGACTCGAAAGCTCGTTAGCATATCTTTAATCAACTTGTAAAAGGTTTGTCTTGTCAACTGTCTTTACATATTTTAAATGTTTTTCGTTCATTTACTTTTCATTAAAAAGTATAATTAAACTTATCCTTAACGAATGAATACCTTTTTAGTTTGAAGATAATCACTATATCTTCATAGAATTACCCGTGCGCATACCCAGGGCATTTGACCGAAGAACACTCGTTGAAAGTATTTGAAATATTGGACCACTTTCCATGATGTAGCTCAGGGCTTCACATTCCAGTGGGCAGGTGGAAATTGCATCGTTTTATTATTCGTTACAACTCGTGGTCTTACAACGATTGAATGGGCTATTTAAATAAATAGATACAATTACTTGTAATAAATTTTTATCGAAAATATCCCATTTACAAGGCTGTGGTCCTAACGCAACGCCAGCAGTACCTATTCTAGAGTTTTGCGGTCGTAGTGCTATTATCAGTAATGAGTAATTCCCTGATAATGAGGCATCGTCAAAGCTATCCAATTTTTAGATTACTAAACGCTTGGGTAGTGAAATTATAAGCAACAAAAACTAGTACCCGCTTTTACACTGTGGTAGGAGTTCAATAGTAGCTTTAAACAATGGCAAGAACGTGCAATCTGAAAGGCAATATATCAAGCTCACGCGAATCAAAAGTATAATACGTGTAATTTAAACACATCATGCGCTTACCTACATGATTTTCTAACAAAGTTTTGTTTGAAAAAATCATTCGATCGTGTTCGGAATGACTCTACTAATGATCAGTACTGTGTAAAACGTGCGATCTTAAATTACGAACGTATAATCCCGCCTAGTTTTCTCCGCGATTAATCATGCTAACCCAATGAGGGACTAGAGTATAAATCCTATAATTTTGTAACATTGTTCACGGCAGCATGGTCTCGAAGCAATCGGAAGTAGGTTTGCAGTGCACTCGTTACATCCGCGTCTTCCTTGGCTGCCTTTGTACTGGCTTAATGTAAACTATGAAAGATAACGCTGAATAATTACCATAATAAAGTTAATTTCAAGCTGCGTGTTGCGGGTAAGACGACCTTGTAATGTCGGCTATTAGATGAGAGTACGAGAGTGTTCTGTGGCCACCCGCTGTATTATCGACTGCGACATCGCAATTTGTTTCTATTTCTGCCCACATCATCCTTTGTGGTGTTGTGTGCAATTACATACATCTCCTCTTGCCTTTGATTACTTTCGAGGTGGTTTCACTATTTTTTTATTGTCATTTATTTTTATAACTTAATGATACATTTACTCAACGTTTTCGCTTACGCGTTGTACATGTGCGTATTCACTGGCCGTTAGGTACTTCAATATATTTAATATTTCTTATAAATCGCGGTTAGTTTTTTAATAACATGTTATTTATCTGATACTGCCCACCTATTATGTAAATGCTTCGTAGTTTATTCTATCATTCAATAGCTGGGCTTAAAATATTATCCTTGTCCTTCATTTTTGCATTTCTTGGTATTTGGGGTCGTTAGTCTCGTATAATATTTTTAATGACGTCTTGCGAATTTTTATCCTTTATATCCCCTATTTATAAATCATATTTATGTATTTTCCTGATCTATACAAACATTTTCATAAAACAAAACATCAATTCTTTGCGAACATTTTGTGTTGCTCCGTCGCTAGAGTCGGTACATTCTACAACGAAAGTGGACTTGTTACTTACTATGGGCAACTACTTAACTGTATTCTAGGACTCTTGTTTTCCCCTATAATGTTTATTCCGGATATTGTAGAGATACCTACTTTTACAAATAAAGTAAAGTAAGTGGCCCATTCAACGATCAGGGTCGACATCGGCTCACTACTATCGCTCTCGTTTTTTTATACAGAATTTCTTTGTCACTGTTTGATTCTATTTCTTTTTATCTTACCATTGATAGTGCATTGTATCTCTTAATAGACAGATCTCTTTTCGCTCAATTAAATCAGGTGCTGGAAACAACAACTTAATCCAGAAACTAGAAATCGTACTATCAATCAGCAAGGCAATACAATTCTACTTGACACGAAATTATCAGAAAGGTGTTTACGAAAAGCAATAAACGCTATGACGACTCGGAATGAAGCTATGCTGGCTCGATGCGGGAGCATTGAGTGGGCGATATCCCTTAGTTTACATGAAACGCTGTGGCTTGCATTCAATTTATTTAAACTCTGCATACGACGATTCATCTGTTTGATAGCATCGATTTGAGCCATTAAAACTTACTTTATCGTCTATGTAGCCAGGAGGCGGTCAGTAAATTTTGTCTAATACAGGTTTGTGTCCTGTCACATCCATGTAGGGCTATGGCCGTATTCGCACCTGTTCCCCGGGCACCCACTCAACCGGTTTGATCCTTTCCCTCATTTAACTATTCAACCTAGTGCCGTATTCTTTCTATCTTTTGTAAATATTGCTTATTTCGTTGCCAGCCTGCGTGATTATCTCTATTTAAACTCACTCCTATAAAATATTTTTAAATCAAAGATCTTCATTGTTTCTTAATCGTTTAGTGGAGATACAATTATTTCTAAAAATACTACATCATCATTCGAATACGTTGCAGTCTATTTCTCTCAGTTTCAATCGTTTTATTCAATTAATATTAAAGGTCGCAAAAAAACGAATACTTACAGTTATTCTTTTTTTATTTTACGGACATCAAAGAAATAAGTTTTTGATTGATATCTATCTCCGCTGTTGCGAGTTTTTGCTACAGTGCTGAGTACTGGGAGATAATTCAAATTCGTATTTTGCTCTAAATGAAATAAAGCAATAAATGTTTATAATAGAAGAGACTCGCGCCGCGGCGCCGCGGGCTGCTTGGCGGCGAACCTCTAGCTCACACATTGCGCCTGCACATTCGTCGGTCCCTTTTATTTTCAGACTACATCTGATATTAATTTGTAAATACAGTTCATACAAGTAACTCGAGAAATGATTTATTTATCCCGATGTCCATAATCCATAACATATGTCTCGGCGATTTAATTATGTGTAACATTAAAGCATTGGCTGGCATGTCAATCGCGGCCCGTTTCCAGAACTAGTATGTGACGTACAAGTGCGGACTAAACGATATTTCAAGCGGCGTTGTAAAGCATCACACTCGTGAGTCGATCGAGCATTTATTGCCTCTAATGGTTTTATATGGCCTATCTCATAAAATCACAGAGCAGTTGTCATTCTGCATCTTACTACCTCGTACCTAAAGGATTGATTGGCGCGACACGACTGAGAAGTGGAACTATTTATAGCGTTGTATTGAAATAAAATTATTATTGGGCCAGCTTAATGGATGATTTTATCAGTTGTTAGAGAACAGTTTTGTGAAAATGTTTTATCAATTTAAATCATTTAGTATAACATGTGTGATATTTTTTTTATTATTTATAATATATTTTGTCGAATTCCTATTACGAAAATGATACGGTCCGCTCGGCGGGCGTCATTGCAGCTTCGGTCGTGCGGTAACGGCATCATCAATCATCTGTAATTTGATTTCTATGCTCAATTATTGCGTTCGCGGAGGTCGAGGCGGCCGCACACTCCTCTTCCACGTACCCGTGCACTTCGTTCCCGAGATACGTACTACGGAATTACACAAATATCAGTAGCTAAGCTTTGTTTGAAAACGTATAGATAGATACTTTGTAACACATAAGTCGAAAACGGGAAATAAATAGAAGTTATTTCAATACCATAGGCCACTTTTCAATCATCGAAACTAATACAAAATAAAATTGCACTGCAAAAGGCTGACAGTATCGTTTTTGAAAAATTTTGTCCGGCTATTGTCATCAACAATTCAGTTTTTACACACTATCTCATTTTGTTTTTTATTAATTAACCTTATTTTGCTTCTGAACTACTTGAGGTTTGAAGTCTCAACAAGCAAAAAGCTACCGTCGTGTCTCGGGTACAACACAATGGAGTGCCGTGACGCAGGCGCTAGACATGATAATCACAAGTAGCGCATGACAAGCGCGGCGCACGCGCGTCGGTCACGACGTCGCCGCTGCGTCTCCGCCCCGGGTGACACTACCAAGTCTGCCGAGACTTACCGATACGCTCACACGCGGCGACCTTTCAGATAAACATCTTTATACCCACTCGCCAAACTAGGTAATATCACTTGTTTATGCCGCCATCTATCATGACGCCGTGACAAACGATGACGGGTGCACTGCTTACAACCGGCATCGAGAACACGTCCTCTTACTTAACAACATAGTAGGACAGCGCTAACGACATACTCATTGGCTGTGTTAAGTGGTACAATCATGCTTATTGCTGTTTTATAGTAGGGCGTTGGAGTGAATGGGTTGCACGTTAGTGAGTGTATGTTTGCGAGATGTTGATATATTTTCAGTTTCCTTGTTGTTATGATGTTAGTATCTCCACAGCGCGTTTGAAGTTAACTGTCCAGCAAAGTGGTGCAATGTAACGGTAGGCAGCGCGCCGGGTTGCGCACGAGCACTCGCCGCGTCCGCGCCTGCGCCTGCGACGACCCTTTCACTCCTCATTATTCTCAGAATTCGTCAATACGCTAGAAAATCCAATTCGTTACTGTCATTTTTATAAAAACTTGCGACTCGTCAGTTTCAAAGCTGGTCGCCATATTTCCAGTTGGAATATATTCATATATAGCAATGTCTTCGCCTAGGTATCTGCTAGAATCATCAAGCTGTACTATTACTGTAGAAATTCGTCTTATGCAAATCGCAATATTTCCAGATTTCTATAAATGAATATTTTGCTCTTGGAATATACCTATTCAAAACTCTTCAAGTTTTCTTCAAAACACAAAGCTGTACTAATACAGAAATGCTATAAATGATATGAAAATTATCTGCAAAACTGATAATACTAGGTTAATATTAAATAGGTTCTTCCAAAGCTGTGTTAACGGATATTAGTTAAACTTAAAGCTGAGGTCACAGAGACAAACAATGAAACATAAATATAGCGGCATCATTAATGTTTGTTTTGTTTAGGTTAACGTCCATGTTTTCAGTAAAAGTAGAAAATGTAAAAGTATTTACTACTTACGACTAAATGCCATTGTAAATTTCAAAACACTGTTCATTAATTTCTAAACGGATCATGGTACACAGTTGCGTTCTCCGTCAGAGCTGACTGTTACCAGTAATGAGAATTCATAGGGTATGCGTAAGATCGACCGAGACTCTACCATATTGTGTGCATATTAGGACAGCAATAATGATGGAAAGATCGATTTCATATTATCCGTATACGGCAGCCCGCGACCCGGTCTCGTAAATACAATCTCGTATCGCGTCAGTGATACAGCCTTCGATACCGGATGAAATATGAATCAGTAAACCCTCAAGAGTTATGATGTATGATAATGAGGTATAGAAACGAATTGGATGCAAATTGGTATCCAAGTAATAGCCTAGGTGCTGTTAATCTTTGTATGGTAAGTACTGTACTTGTGCTTTGGATATGTGTATTAATCTAACTTATCAATCTTACTTTAGAGATTTTTGACCTTTGATACTTTTATGATGAATGTATGTCTGGTATATCAGTATTGGATTGCTGATTTTGTCTTTTCGAGTCTCGCAGAGAATTGTCGACCACAAGGAAATCACACAGCGCACTGTAATGACAGCAGCACGTACGTGATAGATTCGATTTACAGGTTCACTTCAATCTTCACAGCAGTAGGTGCGCGTGGAAAATTGCGTTGCGGCTTTACGGGTGTCCGCAGGATCGAATTCGCGATATTGATTGCGCACATACAAAACATCAAATACCTGGTACAAATCTCGTTTTCACTTATTGGACTCATTTGCAAGGTAATGGTAGTTAACACCTCAATAGCTAGTGAGATTGAATCGTATTAGGCGCGTGCTCACAATTTGTACGAGCTAGTTTAGGGTCGGCTATTGTGTTGTGGTTGGTATGCTAGTTGACGTTGAATTTCTAAGATTTATGACACAATGGTCTGTTCTTATAATAGTATCAATTTTTCTACTAATCGTAATTTCTGTTGCTTTGTATCCTAGGATCAAACGATCCTAGGATACAAAGCAACAGAAATTACGATTAGTAGAAAAATTTACATACTTATCTCTTTTGTTGACTGTACATGTTTGTTTAAACATGTACAGTCAACAAAAGAGATAAGTATGCAGGGTCGTCGGATATAGTTGAAGTTTAGTAAGAATCCGATGGATGTTTTCGAGTGTTTAGTTTGATAAATGAACTGTTTGTTTTCTATTGTTGACTGTACAAGTCACAGTAATATGCCTGTAAAGACATGACATAAAATGGAGTTCCTTTTTATGTATACAAATATATGCATTTTATGTCACATCTTTATAAAGTATTATTTAACTACAAGCTGGCTTATAACAAACAGTTATAGTTATCAGTTTTACGTACCCCCACATACATTATTAATAAACAACAAATATGATTAATGATAGCTACTATAAAATTATGCATTGAATTCTCTTTGGGATGTTTTCAATTCTTGCCGATCATTACACAATAATGTTTCAGTTCGATTAAGGTGCATTTATCACTTATATTTCGCTGTCATATTCAATTTGATCGCTATGGACACGACCGTTAGTCTTGCAACTGGAATTAGGAAGTAGAATATATAATATATGTAGATGAAATCTGTGCATTCCTGCCCTGCGCTCGCGTCGAAGAACGCAATGACGAAATTACGTAAGACATCGGTAGTTACTAATTGGTAAGTGGACGCCACCTGTACTCTGCACATACCGGTCCAAGACTAACGGACCTTTATTAAGCTCGTTACCGAACATATTCATAGACGTGGCAATAACATTTTAAAAACATGTAATTATCAGCATCGGGCATCATAAATCAGAAGCCTGTCGTAAATAAATGACTGTACTCAATACAAAGTGATTTAAATTAAGATGATGATAACTCCATTAAGGAATTCCCCATGGAGTTGTTTGGAGGTTCCAAAATAAAATGAGCCATAAAATAGAATTCTGCCTGCTATAAAAATATTACGGAGGCGGGGCGTCTACATACCATTCCTAATAAGTGATGTGTTCTTGATAAACCCGTCTTACGTTCCTTTCCTATTAGGAATCCTTATATTTCTGCCATGCATGTCATTTCATTTGTTTGGTTGAAACATAACTGAAGATTCAATAAACCTATTGATGATTGTCTGAGCATGTCTAAATTTTAAACCTGTATGCTAGGCATAGTTTCAGGCCTATAATTATGGACATAGTTTCAGATCTATATGGCCATAATTTCAGGAATTCTCAAACTGTGCAATTAGTTTTTAGAATGTAAAGCCTTAAGGCATCTGAGTGGTTTGAACCACTCAGATAAATAACTCAAAAATATCACTAAACACTTAGGTAGGGTCAAAAACTGTTATTATGGTTGTAATAATATGTTGGTACTTAGGTGGTAGCGCGAATGAATAATGGCTTTCATTAGAGGCTGCTAATAAATTGTCTGGTCGAAATATATATTTTATTTGTAGCTTGTGCGTTTAAAATCTGTTTACATGCGCTCCAGTAATTAATGCGGACTTTTTGCCACACGTAAGGAGGCACGGGTATTGAGTTCGTGTCTGCAGTGGCATATTTATTACTAGCCTCGCGCGTTTTATGCTTTCGTAGTTCCATGCGTCTATCTCGTCTAGTCTTCTTTTCTTTCCTTTTATTAAATTTAAATTTTATTTGCTGCTGCACCTATTTCTCTTGAGTTGTTTATGAACGAGCTTAGTTTTACACGTGTTATGAACCTCGGGGTACCTACGCGTGAAATATGGATAGCAACCGTCAGTTTTATTGTTTCCTTCTATACGGAGTAGGAACCTTTTTTATTGTTTTTGCAGTAAGTAATTAAGCGGAATTGAATTAAAACCTAGAGTACTTTTTTTTTACTTAGGTAATGAAAGTTGTAGTTTAAGTTTTTGTTTTTTGTTTTGGGGGGAAACCTTCAAAAGGCACACGACTTCCGGGGAGAGGGGTCGGGGAGTGTGGGATTTTTACCTCACTAAAACCACCCCGGTGATCACCATCCGCACATAGGGGTGGTCCCGGTTCCTCTTAAAAGACCAACTCCGGAACCACCCCTGCGCAACGCCTAGTAAAGTTTGTACCTAGTAAAGTTTAGGCACGTTGAGCAGGCGGGTCGGCGTTTGTTGCCGGCACTATTCCTCGCCGGGCGGGTATGCCTGCGCCGGCGGCGACCACGGCGTTGCCTCCGCCTCCCGCGCACGTTGCCATTGTTACTCCTCGCGGCTCCATCGCACCCGCACACGATACACCATGCACCACCAATTAAAACTTACTTTACGATGCTACTCTAAACTCTCTTCTAATGAAAATATTTTATACCACATAAATCCCATTGCAAAACAGTACACGACCGTGCTTTATGATGGTAAGAACATTGTTCCGACTTGCATTCGTAATACAATTACATCCAGGAAATCACGATATTAGCTGCACGTTATTTTCAACTGTTTGAATTGATTTGCCTAACAGTATCTTTGAGTTTATACAGCGTCTAATGTTTGTTGTCATTGTTTTTGTCTATGTCCTATGCCTTTGTGTTTGCTTATAAAAATGCTACCTTTATAAGAAGCATCACATTGTGATTGTCTCGGACGAATGCCCGTTATAGTTGGGCGCCGTCAACGGTCATACGTTTTGCACGCACCATGCAAATGTCCAGGCGCGAACTGCGAGCTATCTACGTCACATTAAGCTAATATGTAATTGATTGGTTCCCGGTGCACGGGAGCGGCGACACACTCCTGTCCCACTGATGGCGGATGCAAAAACACTAATGTTATAACGGTGAACCAGCTCTTCCGGCAAGTATCTAATATGCCCCTGGGTGCTTATACCTACTCTTTTAACTCTTTACAAATTGAACGGCCGCTATCAATCGAAGAGACAGCGCTCATGTGGCCTAAATACATTCGCTGCAATGTCGATACACCGACAAGACAGCTATGTGCACGCACGATATTAATCAACTTAAGATTTCGACCTCCGTTAGAGATAAAAACTCCGGAATGAGAACATTCGGACAAGTTAAAAGTGTTAAAAGTGAACATTTAAAGTAGGACGAGATTATCACATGCACTCGAGATAAACACAGACCGTTACATGGTCGCTGATCATTCAAGTGAAAACATTACCATTTAAATTAAAAGCCTATCAATTATGTTTATATCTGTTTATACTACGGACTGTCAATCATTTTGTTTAATTATAATGCCACCTACTAATAGCGGTCACGCCTCTGACAAAAGCGAATTTGTGCCGCCCAAAAACAATTAACTGGCCATCTAAATTTTAAAATTATTTTTTTAGTTGAATGATTAATGTTACTAATACATAGCAATCAACAACGATGTATACCTAAACACATCATTCATATGATTAGGAGTAACGGTACACATTGTGTTATAATGGTATTTTACTTGGTTTTGTTTGCGCCCATTATTTTTGATGCTCTACAATTTAAACGGCGGAAGAGGTTCCGTTGCACGTGGGAGGCTCTCATTGAGGATTACCATTGTTTCATAGTTTCACAAATCTTTATCGCGTAAAGTTATCTTTTGGAAACGACCTGCAAGGTATTTAGGTAAGTATATTTAACTGACTTGTATAGAGTTGCTTTACTACTAATGACAATTCCATTAGACCAGGCTAGTGGTGTATTTGTAGGTATATGGATTCGCATTTAGATTCCTTGTAAATCACTAGCTTCGTAATGGCACATTTAGATAGAATTTGAAAAGGGTCAATACACTTATACTAGTGTCACGTCATCTTGCCTACCGTTATCGGCGATTGATCGAACGTTTACGAGGCTCGTTTAAGCACATCATTGCGCCATTCATCGTGATGCTGTATTATTACCCAATAAACTAGGTAAATTATTTCTGCCGACAATATTGAATTCACTTGTCGCTGACCGACATACTTGACACTAATCTCTTAATGTTTACGTGTCTCGATGGTGAAGTCTGACAACCTGGTCCAATGTCCATACAAGTGTAATAGTGTTCTACAAGCACTTTACTCGGAACATTCCTTGCGAGAAGCTGGTCAGGTGCAAAAGTAAGAACGTTTTTATAGTGTAGGTATCGCGATAGTTTACCGGAACAAGCTCGCACGTAATTTAAGTGGAGCGATGTATTGCGGCCGCACGATGAGACGCGAAACGATGTCGGCGCGCGAATCCCGTTGGGGCGGACGCCATTACCGCCCACCGCACCGCGCACGCGTAGAAAAACCGACCTCGGTATAAAGATGTCGCGCGCAGATAACATTGGATGGACACTTGACAACGCCGCCTCCGAGCCGACCTCGACATGTTTATCTTTGGAATCGCAGCCTTACCGCGAATATCCAATTATGTTCACACAGATCCCGCCATGCGATCATATTTATTGTGCGGTGTATCCCAACATGTTTGCATGCAAGGCGCCTCACACCGCGCCGCGGCGACATCGTAGGTTTCTAAACAACGCTCGTAAAACAAACAAGAACGTGAAAAGCTGTGAGGCGGCTACTTTTACACAAACCAGAAAAAATACGTTATGTACATTTTAATGCGACATTATAACCACCGTTAATACGTTTAGACCAGTTTGATAATATCTCGATGCATACTCATGATGTGTATCCCGGTTCGGTGAAAACTTTCGAAAGAATAGATATTATTCCGACCTGTCCAGCTATCGTGTTGCAATTTGCTCACGTAGACTGCACATGGACAGTATAAAGCATCGCTCGTTTATCAAAGACAAGCTTTTGCTACGAGTCTACGAACTTGTACGCATAGGCTTTACAACCGTCGCAAATAATCGGACAAAAGAGAAAAAGAAAGCCCTTGCAATATAAAAGATACATATTATGTTCCAGTACTAAATCAAAATTAAATACTCCTAGCAACTTACGAAGTGTTTCGTAAGTACTCCATTACCTTCTAACTACTAATGACGAACTAATAAATAAATACTCTGCCTTCTCACATATATTGAAACATGAATTGAAAGCTATTATTTATTGCTTAGCAGATGAAATAAACAATTAGCAAAGTAGTAAAACTAATTGTCCAGTTAATGATCAAGCTAGCTCGACAGTGGGTGGTCCGCACTATATAATGCAAGTCTTGAGTGCGCTTTAGCTAATGTCACTCCAGCTTTTCTCCCAGTATTATGTTTCTTAGAGATTGGCAATCAGCATAACGATTACAAGCGCTGTAACTCTTCTGTCATCTTTGTCTTCCGTGTGTGTAATGACTTTACAATAACTGCCCCTTGCCTTATACAGCCATGTTTGCTTTAACGGAGCATCTAACTTAGAAGGTAACGCACGATTTGCAGATATCACAAGATACGACTAATAATGCATTAGCTTGGTGCATGTTAATTGAGGTACGCGGGAGCCATAACCGATCGCTGAACATTACCTACTATCACATACCGTAAGAGAGCTAAAGGTAAGCGCTATCGTGTGGCATATCTATACAGGTCGGTCGCTATCTATTGTCAATTAAAAGCCTGTGGCGGAGATCTCGACCGCCTTTTGCTTGTTCTATAGGATGTACACGATTGCTTCCCGATGCATACCCTACGCCTCAGGGTGGATATTGCTCGGACATTTCCTGTATTACTACTTGTGTGCCTGCATTGAACTAATCTCTATTCTGATTGTTCTATAAATTAACATAAAATCTATTTTAGTTTAGATTTGAATCGTCTCTTGATTCTTGTTCAATCAGGAAACAATAAAGGTACATGACGGCTGGTTTAAAGTAGGTTTGCTTTATATTTTGCTGGCTTTGCTCGAAGCTCCGCCTCTTTGATATAGTGGCTTAGCAATGACTTGTTATTTTGAAATTACTGCTATTCCCCTGAGTTATTGCTTTACTGCATTTACAATTGAATAAGTTGGTTACTGCTTCCAGCACATAGGCATACTAAAGATTATATCTACAATCAACTTGAATATATCCGCGTTCTTTTTATGAAGAATAAGCATATTCTTCATAAAATTAACGCGGGCTTCGGAAAAAGCTCTATAATCTATATGAGCTTTTTAAGATGTGATAAGAGATGTGCTGTAAACAAAAACAATCATAGAAAAAGAAAATACAGGAAAACGTATTTCTTCAATTATATAAATCCTAAGTTGGAGATCATTAAATCTAAGTACCTTCTGTATCAATCGCACATATTTTTATTTTACGGCTTGTTAAATCTGTATTTTCTGTAATAACTAAACAAAATAAACATTAAAGCCTTCGGTACAAGCATAGTTAAATAAAATTAAATAACCATTACGGTACGGTACAGTACATAAGCTAGATAATATAAGCTTATGAACATAAAATTTCAAACGATGATTACCTATTAAGATAACGTATTGCGGTGCGCAGACGCAACTCTAAGATTAACAGTGTCAAGGCGTTGGTAACGAGACTATCGTAATTGAATTAACACAAGAACGTCACGTGTAGGCTCGCGCTAGGCGACCGCGCCGCCTGCGCCGTGAAAGTGATTCCGTGATAATAAATCAGATATCTGACAACGGAAATAATTAAATTAGCAGTCCTATTAATGAAAGATAATTCATTAATAAAACTGCCAATTTAATTATTTATTCATTTAGACGTGCCAAGTCCGAAATCGTAATAAAAAGTAGGTACTCTAAGCGTGATGTTCATGGTAAAATTATTTGCGGTCAAATGTAGCGAAAAATACTGTGTTTAATTTTGATTATGAATGAAAATATTCACAAAAATTATCTGAGATTCTACACGCGTCTACACGTTCTTTTTTATGGTTGTCTTCGTGAGGTTTTTAAATAAACATTTACCAGAATTATTTTATCTCGGAAATAAGCACCCGGGAAAGAATTTAAGAAAATTGTTAATGATTGTAAATGAGGAGTAATTGCTTGCTAAAGGAGCGAAATTGACGTACCTACATGCATGCATATGTGCACGCTATGTGGGACGCTGAGGTTTCAATGAAAGGTAAGTAAGTACGAGGTATTTTCACTGCTGTAAAACGGTAAAAAGTAACAGGATAATATTATACACAAACCGGTATAAATAATTCGGAAATCGAGGTACCGGCCGAACTCTTTTGAGTCTTTTTTAGAATCTTCCAGCGACGTATGTTCCTTGGAATTTAGTGCCCACCTGTATATTCTGAGAATGCCGCGATTACATTTAATCGACCATTTATTTTTTATTATTTCAATAATCTTGAGGAAAATTGTTTCATTAACATTCATTAAGACTTAAAAGTTTCGCTAATCCTTGAATGGCATGTCTTCATTCTTAAATAAATAAAGTCGGAGTATAAGTATAAAGATATCTAAAAGCAAAAGCTAATACAGCGATTCACAGAATTTTATATCTCATTTAAGTATATCAACGGTATATTAAGAGGTAATCAATCATTAGGGCAGTTTTTTATTTGTAAACAACGGTACACCGTCTACCCAACTCGACGAACGGTTTCGTAACATCCGTACATCAATTCTGGTAATGGTCGCTGCATTAATAACGATACATGCGTACTTACCGGACTATATCGGCGAGTCATTTAGTAAGTAACACCAGAAAAACTAACTGTACATCTGTTTGCACTCCGGTGCCTCTGTTATTTCTTTTTGATTTCTTTCTGGATAGTTTGACAGCATTATTACAAGTTGACATGCTATAATATCTTATTCATTTACCGTTACAACCCAACTAAAACTATCATAATCAGTGCTAATAATTTCAAATTGTATATTACACGTTATTTATTAAATATAAGGCTACACTAATTTTTATAATGGGTGCAATAATGGATAGTAGAACAATCTCTCGAGACGAAAGGTGTTATTTTCCTTACATTTGCTCTAAGTGCTTCCTCTACGGCTAATAAGACATAATGACGTGTTATTTCTGAAGATTCACGAATTCCGATCGTAGAAGAGTATAGTACGCCGGGGTTACTAACCTTGCAGCTTCGCAACCGCTACCTGCTGTCCGCCACCGCCGTGCTGCAATCAAAAGAAAAAACGCTATTGTTAATTACGCAGTTTACACATGAGTGTATCTCAATTATGACATGTTGGATTATATACATGTGACTGTAATGACACACCCGCGCGCAGCATTCTGTACGAGCGCAGGCGCACGCTCGTGATTCTCTCATTCGGTTCAGGAGCAGAGCAGGGTCACTTCCCCGTATCGACTTGTAATTACTAACATTTTGCGCTAAAGAATTTCCCGGAATGTTGGCTGTACCCATAATTCTTTTGCCTATTTACATAAGTAAACCCATTAGTTTTGAACTAGACCTTGCGCCGCGGATGCAGCTGTTTACGACATGTCAGTGATGGTAATAGCAGATAACCGCGGCGTATTATGTAACACGTTTTGTAACAGATATTCGCCTGAATGTAAAGTGCACATTACTTAGTGTTTATGTTGCCTTAATGTGGTGAAACCATGTTTATTTAACGTTTTCTGTCGCACCTACAATGTTGTTAATTAAATTATTCAGGCTTTGTTTGTAGGACTGCCCCTTCATTTATCCAGGAGGTGGCAATGGCTATTGGACTTTACATAAATTATGCTAATGAAATAGTTATCGGTTTACCTTTATAAATATTGAGGTAATGTTGGAAACTTCTGTTAACATTAACTAATTATGTAAACATTTTAGATACTAACCTAAATTTAAAATACATGGTCGGCGTCGTTAAATATCTATCTGTTGGCAATGAATTATGTAGAGTGCCGCTTACTGGATTCAAAGTTGTTGGAAATTATTTAAATTTCAACATAGTTTCGCCTGAGAAACCATTCTGCGTGTTTGTCGGAACTCTTCACTTTTGTATTCTGTAGCGATATGGGAGAGAATCGCCCGATTTAAATATTAACTGTATCTTCCTTGACCTGCTGGTACGATACTAGAATTAAGTTGTTCTTGAAAGTTGACTATTAACTTCCTCTGCTTTTGTTACAGAGTGAGGTTAATATATTTTTATATACCACCTCAATATTTAAAGAAGCACACATTTGGTATGTACTGTAGATATTCCGAGAAGTTAATATTTCCACAATGAAATCCAATTTGGCTACGGCCATATTCGCTTTTAAGACATAATAATCTTGATGTATCGCTTAATAATAGCCAGACATAAGTATTTTCGATAGATGTGTGTGGTTCTTTTCATATCGCAAAAAACTAAAGTATTTGAATATAATTATGACAAGGATAAAATAAACAGTGTACCTGTTTCCGCTTCAATTCTAATTAAAGTACAGTAACCGATAGAAAAAAAAAAGTGATTTATACGCGTCACTTTGCATCGACCGCACGTCTTTTAAATGAAACACATGCCACTTATCTTATGCCAACTCAATTTTCTCAATCTGTTCCATTAATCAAATCACAGCACATCTACATGCGTTACGTCACTGGGCACTAGGCAGACTCATCGCGATCCCACGCTTGAGCAAGCCGGACGAATCGTCCGCTAGAAAAAGTTACCGATCAGTCAGAAGTAGTCTTGACTGATCCTAGTGATCATTGAACCTTAAACGGCACTTCGACTCCTTTAGATTGTTTTATAGCTAAGTAAACACGCTCGACTGGCTTACAATCGCAATTTCACAGTCAAATAACAGAAACAGCCTTACAAAACGAACCTACACGAAGAAACCGAGAGTACTTGGTAGTTTTTTCAACTCATCGAAAAACATTCCCTGTCGTCTTGAAACAAATACTATGTATTTACAGTTACAACAAAAAGTCACGGTTTTTATTTCGACGTAAACGATACTCTTTCTACTAACTAGGGTTACATATTCGATAACTTGTTGATTTATCGTATACATACATATGAAATGAAATAACGGATAAACAGGTCTTTAGATTGCTTTTATTAATCTAATGTCAACATATCTATGGAACTTTCAACAAGTAATTTCATCGCATTGACTTTACGAGTCTTATTAGCTGCTTCATGCATATTTATAAAAGACGTAAAGCAAAGCGAGGAACTGGCAATCCTTACAAGTTTTCTGTTTCTTGATAAATTATAAACGAAGATATTAAAACATTCGCTTCATCATTAAATTGAGACATCTCAAA
Source organism: Apamea sordens (assembly GCA_945859715.1). Classification (NCBI taxonomy): domain Eukaryota; kingdom Metazoa; phylum Arthropoda; class Insecta; order Lepidoptera; family Noctuidae; genus Apamea; species Apamea sordens. Next base: position 11,856,962 of record OX243996.1, on the reverse strand, counting down.
ATGTATGTCTCTAATATCGAAGTGCAATGATATTTAACGAACAGTTTTTTTGTATCAATCTTGTGTATTTTTTGTGGCTTTTTTAATCACATTTCAACTTCGGTAGCCAATACTAACACTAGTTAAATATATATTTTTTGTCGATCACTGTAGTTATTTGTTTAGACAGACAAACTGATATGTATCAGCGGCACTTTTTTATCAAGTTAATACATTTATGCATCGTAACAGACGTTATTTTTAATTTGGCCTCATTATCGAGATCAATCGATGAATAATATAATAGTGTGATCGCAAAATGTTGTATGTCATAATGATTGATCTTCTGAAAATTACAGCTAACATTTCATTTTAGTTGTTAGTTTCGGTGTGAAATATTAATTTTTGCAGTAGTTATTAAAGAATGTGAATTGTGTGGCCGTAACCGTTATGTTTGGTTAGTGGAAGTTGAAGGTTTGCAAATCTATAATGTGCCGTTTAGTTTCGATTGGTCTGGGGCATAAATTGTGATGTTTGCTCATCGGTGTTGCGGTCCGTCACGTGAGCGGCGATACGGTTGGCCCGACACCGCCCAGCGCCCTGCACGGTGCACACACCCCATTTGTTGAGCTGCGCACCATTTGTCAATGTCGCACCAACGCTGTTCTCACGTGACTAACACTAGGAAGTATTTTTACTTCCATTACGTAAAGATCACTACTGAAGATGCCTCCGGCCAACCATTGTAATCTAACGTAGTAAATTCACATTAGATAACGGAAATCGAACTAAGAACACGGAGTGTGGCTCATGGATTCGTGCCCTTCTTATATCAGGGTTTAATCAGATACATTCAATTCACGATTCCGCGTTGCCACTAGCACATACATATTCACATTAGTGCGTGTTTAAAATCTTTACAACTGATGGTTTATAGGGCTTACTATCACTTGTTAAATTATCAACGATTGTCTACTTTTACCAATATCCTTTCGAACTATTGGAAGAAAGGAAGTCAGGTCGACAACCTGTAAATATTGACTCATCTCGGAAAGGCACGCGCCTAAACACACAGACAGGCTTGTGCCATGTGTTCCTTCTAGAGAAATTGTTTTGTTTTAGAATTTAGATACTACATTTTATTAGTCACTATTACCACGTACCTGTTTACTGTTTGGTGGACTAAAAACTATAGTGGAATACATAAAGTTTAACATTTATTGTGCCATTTATTACAACAGATATTTAAGTATTTAAGTGATGTGAAAAATCAACATAGTAACACTACTCTAAATAAATATCACCTACATTTGCAAATTTCTGAAATGAATTGTGCACATTTTTCGTTCTGTGCCGATATTCTATACAGTTATTATCATAAATTGCGTGTGCGTGTGAATGGACCGTAAAAAAGATGCAATGTTTTGATAACGGCAAAAAAATCACAAATTAAAATCTCGCAAATACCGAAAGCGAAAAGCACCAAATATCGCGTTTAACGCGTTTTTACCGTGGGTAAACTTTCTTGACCATATCATGTATTGCAGTTAAGAAACGTACTAAATAGAGATTTACCATTCATTTAAAGGAAAAGATAAGCGTGAGAAAACGCAACGAGCAAACGTATCACATTACGAGTGCTACTACAATGTGTTCGTATCTGTAAATCGATAGATGATGGCCACGGCTGATATTCACCTTCTCGACAGACCTCCAGTACGTCACCGGAGCACCCACGCAACGCAACCGTGTCGCGAACTAGCGCATAAATATAGCCCCCAGTGCTTGTCGCTGAAAACTCGATAACTTTAAAGCGACTAAACGGTCCTCAGTCCACAAAACACTAGATAGTGTTGTTCATACAAAACACGTTCAAAACAATAGAGAAATAAACCATGTTCCATTTTCCACCTCCGCTAAACTCGACCTAAAACATTCTTCACTTCACCCAGAGACAGTTTACTTATCTAACTCGCGAGCTGTCCGTATATTGGACACTATAAAGTCTAAGAGACTTCAATTCGAATTATTTTTGAGGTGAACGAACGTGATGTAAAAAGACACCGTTGAATAGAATATTTGTTTGGCAATGAGTTTTGTATAATTCGATTAAATTTCGTAAGTCGGCCGTCGACCTGCGCGGGCGCTGAGCACGACGCTATTTTCGAGCTATGTCTACGTGACGCCACGCATCTCTTACAGCCTCCGTTCCAGTGGACTGCATTACTATTGGTAGATTTCACAGTGATGGAAAACGTGATTGTGTCTCGAGCCATTCCGATTCAAAATTTCATGGAACGGTTTTGGCACGATGACGATAATACGTAACTTAGAAATACCTTTAGCGCTCCCACTGATGGTACTTAGGTAGGTACTTCGTGCATGAAAGTTGTACATTGAAACCGTTAGATGAAAATTATTAATTTAATTAAGTGCACCAAATCAAGTTTATGGGCGTCTCTTTTGAAACCAATATTGTCAGTTTATTTATTTAGGTTTTCAGACTGGTATAAGAATTATTATGTCTGATGTAACAGTTTGCTATTCGTAATATTAAATTTAAATTATGTGACATCGAGTGATCATATCGGCAGTTGGCCATAAATCCGATCCTGAGTTGAGAAAATTACATTGAGTTATTCGCTACAAGTTCGCAACAAGCTGAAGACAAGGAACAAGAAGATAGCACAGGTGATGAAAATGTTAATTTTCGTTGTAAAGTGGTTTAGTGTGGTCCTGGCTGAAAACTAAAGATTTTCAGATGTAGTTTGTTACCATACAAAATGTAAAACATAAAAATCTGTATTCAAAGTAAATATTGAGTGGTGAAAGGGTTCTACTGCGAAATTATAGCGTTACTAGTAAAAAATAACCTAAAACAAAGGTGCTAGGCAAAAAAGAAAACACATCTAAATCAAAAAGTATAAAAATGGCGAGTACTGCTAGAATCGTCTTTAAATCCGACCGTGAAATTCGCTACTTTGCTATTGAATTACTACGAAACGAAGTGACCGAAATGCTTTTTAAAATAAAAACACTTTTGTTCTTGTTCTTGACCTTGTAGCTTAACATTTACCATCAGCTACGTCGTAACTTAGCAGACTTGATGGCGGAAATGCAATGTAACTCATTGTTAGGGACTGACGGTAATTGTAATCGTTAGGGCTGGACGAAGCGATCAGCGATGTGAACAAGGTTATGGGGTTCTAATTGACAGATCACAACGACGGCAGCGGACACCGTAACCGCCTTTATCCAGGCTAACTGTACCACTACCGTACGACACGGACCGCCTGCCGCTTGGTCGCTCGTACTCACCACCGCAACGGGAAATGCCGGGCGTCGCCGTCCTCAACCACGCCAACCTTCTCTTTGTTGCCACACTCATTTCCTCCAGGAACCGCACTTAATAAAACCACAAGAAACAAAAACTTTCGACTAATAAAAACTGGAACTTGAGTCTGCCCGCCATTCTCACAGTGCACTGAGGTCAACTGCGGCGTATTGCCGTCGACGTAAACTGTGATATCGTCGCCTGGTCTCTCATGGCTTTACATATTAAAAATTCCACCAGCAAACTGTTTCTGTGTCATCTCTATTCGAGATATTCGCCGTGTCGGTTGCTAAGTGAAACCGTCGCGAGAATCTTTTATTCTTCTTAATGCGAGCCGTTACGGCTCTTGTTCGGGATCCTAGTGTGACAGCCATTATAATTCCGAGTGAATGTGGAAGTATACAAAGACGGCTTTGTACCCGGCATAAATATTTATGAGTAAGTGCCTATTTTCTACACACGTGGGTCGGTGGATACGCACGATACCACCGGCCTAATTGGATGTCTGTAGGCGCGAATTTGTTTCACTCTGTGGGGAATTCCTTATTTGTGTCTGAAAGCAATTTATAACAGCGAAATTTTACTTCCTTGCCGATACGCCCACAATTAATAACGTCCTCGTTAATTTCTCCCCGTACTGACGCCACAAATTAATTATTTAGCGGTTCACTTACGATTATATAACGATAAATACATTGAAGATACTAATCCTACTTTCTCTTAACTAGTTTCTTGAGGCCACTATAAGAAAGTAAAACCCCGCTATGTTGGCGCTCGCCCCGTGTCCTGTTGACACACAAATTGCTATGATAAATTATTCTGGAATACTGATTTCTATGACACTCTCTTTGTGTATTTTAGGTAATTATTTCACAATGAGTATGGTTTCAAATCAAAATGACAGATTTCAAATTGGCCTGTTAAGTTTTTCGCGAATGTTGTGAGAAATCAAAAAATACTTCAGCCAAGTTTAAAAAAAAATAGAGTTTACTTGAGAACAAGTACCTAGGCGGGACTCTATGTACTAACTACTTGCTACCAGGATGTTTCATAAATAAAATAAAATAGCTAAAGACGGAAACTGAAAATATCTCTTTAAATCAAAATGTGTAGGTTGTAGTGGCTCGTAGTGACACCACGAATGACCTCAATCCTGTCTATCTAAGTATGTTCTCGCATGCTCGTATATCTGGAACGCGGGAACGGTAGTGCGACTGTGGACGGTATGGCATCTTGCCCTGTCCTGCCCTGACACTTGGCCTCTGACAACTATACACTTGATATTATACCGCGCTTTCCATATATCTTGCTTACCCGGAGTTATGGCTTCGCGTTTCTAATATATCACACAACTTTGATACTTCCTGTTACTTGAAATACTGATCTGAATATAAATAAGCGATGTCCGACTATCGCACCGTGACAAATTAAAAAGACGCTTTATTTCATCGGTTTTGTCTTTAATCTATCTTTTATTTTCCAACGATTTAATGTTCTGGTCCAATGATCTGACGTTTAGTATGGATTTTATTCGGCTAAATCCGCAGGTGGTAACTGTTGCGTTTAAATTTAAATGTAAAGCAAAAAAGTAAAATCCATATGTAAAGCATTTTCTCTATAAATGCGTTGATGTCCCACTATGTTTACACATCTGTGAGAAAGAAAAATAGCTACAACTTAACAGCCTAGGATCAAACAAGGGATCACGTTGTCTCTTGGGCTGGGTACATGTTTGGCACACTTTCAGGAGGTCTCGGTTACAGCGGCGACGTCACGTTTCCCATGTTGGGAATAGTTTATTGAAGTCATGATGTGACCTTAACATTGTGTTTTACGATTGTCTCGTCACCGGTCCGCGCACTGACATTTCAATAGAGAAGGTGAGCGCGGGTCGCGGCGTGACGCGCAGCACGACGCCCAGCATAGCCCACCACCACCTCCTACACACCGCTGCACCGTCTACTGTCAACACCACACTTATTTCGTATGATTGCCGTTATTTATAAACACTGTCATGTCCCCACCAAACCCTACCATACGTAAATCACAACTATCAGACGAACAAAGCGAATGTTTCATCATTTCGATAAGTTCTGAAACATGGATGCCATTTTCTAAATTGACATTCCAACGGCACTGCAGCAGAGCGGTATTAATTTTAGCTTTATAGTTGAATTTCTCGAATTACCTACAGAAGCTTATCGGCGTCGGTGTTGACTTAAATTTGCATCTAGGTAGTATTTTCTCGTCGCCAGTTCGATAGTGTGTGCTCACGATTTAACGCTGGTATTAATGCATTATTCAGCGGGGTTTTCATTAGACTGTCGCTATCGGCGCGGGCGATCGCGCTCTCGTTAAAATGTACGGATGGCATGACGGGTGCTCGTATTGGACGGGCACGCGAGTCAACCCTATCGCGACTCAAATTCAAATCACTGAAAAACTTATTTGCAGTTTCGCATTTTCTGTCGCCTCGCTTCGTGACACACGTCAATCTATATTTGAATCCACTACATGAAATGGAGGAGACAATTTGCCGGCCAGAGTGCCGTTGTTTCATTTCAAGAGGCTCGATTCAGATTGCAGTCCGTGAATAAATAAGACTTCATCGTACAAAACGTTAATTGCGCGCGCTATTAGGCCAGGTAGAGCGTCTAGATTAAATCTTACAACTTTTCAGTGTTCTTGTTTGAAAATTCCCAATGATGAAAGAGTTAAGAGTTAAGCTAGCGATAAACTGCATAGGTACACACAATGATTTAGTAGATATGTGCGCCTACAACTCGTACTCGTGCATTATAAATGTTTTTCCTTTGCCGTTTATCTAAACTCGCACATGTGGTTATCGCATCGAAATTCTTTGAACGCATTGAAGAAATGCAATTAGCAAGGCGAAGAGGACTATTAAATGTGTAGCTCGACCAGTTTGAAAGAAACTGGTGCGTAAGGACAGGTTTAACAACCCCACACATGACACAAACTCGCGGATGTGGTATACTTTCGATATTAATGAGAACACATCCCGCATGCGTCGCCCTAAATAAATTGCCACGTTCTGCAGCACACGTGCAACGAGAATAAATTAATTTTATGGGACGTATATATCATTTGTGGAGACATTCTTCATTAAATGTTTAAAAAATATAGGTTTCTTGACTATCTTTTTTTATTAACTTCATACGTATAAATATGTCAAACTGAACATTTACATGAAAGTAGACTGATTAATCGCTTCTGTGAAGATTTTATTTATTTCCAACAATGTCTTTTAATTGATGCTGGCATCAGCCATTACGAGGAACCGTCACAGTCGAGCAAGCTCGATAATAACTGCGCTGTTTTAATTACCTTGTCAACGCGTACTTTGAGCGATGTCAGTAGTCTGGAGCACCTGCAACAATCGGACACACATTAATTAGTATTACGTCAGTTGATATGGGTTCATAATGTTAGTTTCACATGGTTGTTGCTTTTAAAGGGACTCATATCCAATTGTATTTAAATATTTTGAATAGAATATTTTATACATATAAAACGAAAATATTTATAACGCACGTCTGCATCCGCTTTGTAAATTGGCAGCATGGTTCTGTGTATAAATTAAGTCATTTAGCTATATCTCTTTCTACTGCATCTATGTCAATAGCCTAAACCTATAAATTTTACCCTGGCAGGTACGTATTATGAACATATATGGACTTCATTTACAGAATGCCCATTCAATTAACTGACGCTGTTACTTTATTGACATAATAGTTTAGATTCGCCATAGGGCGACTGGATTATAGACCTCGAGCACGCATGTCCTTATCAAGATTTCTAGATGGAGTCGGCGTCGGATGGTGTGCAGGTTCACGCCCAAGGCGAAGGTTTTGATGTACGTATTTAACGTAGGTACATATTTGCATTTTGCGATCAAACGCCGTCGTTGTCATTTTCGTAGGCCACATCCGGACACATCGTGCATGCTGTTTAAATGAGAACATTATTTTAGTTGCAAATTAATCTAAACATCTCGAGAAGACAATAGGTCGTTTGTTGGTAAGCAGTGCGGGTATGAAGTGTGAACGTCCGCCGTGTGATGTCGGACGTCGCGACACTCGTGTAAACAAAGCGCTACACTGACCGGGTTAACCTTGAATGGTAAATGTGTGCGGAGTTTCGCCGGGGAAAAATATGCCATTGATGCAGGCGGCGTGCGTGCGCCGGGTAACGGTCACCACGAGCCGAATAAGTGGTTTAGCATCGTACGTGGAATGATAATGTTCAGAGCGAGACTTGTCACGCGATTGCACTGCCCTGTCACTGCCGCACGCATTCAGAGACCCACTTTCTAACCTTGTGTCCTTGAACGATAAGTGTGTTTACGTTGTATGCTATGAATCGCTTATTTCCTTTTATCGCTGTAATGTGTGTGTACTTTGTGATTACTTCCGGTGAAACGGGTATGTGATATGGGAACAAATTAAGTCAATTTATAACAGTAAATGGTTAGACAATAAAAGCGATAAGGCAATATTTCGTGTAGCCAATTACAGTAGGGTGAATGTCGATGTCGGTGTCTGAGAGCGAACAATGTGCCGCTAACGAGATACAGCGGGCCGCAGCGCTCCGCACCGGTCCGCACCGGTCCGTCAGGCCGTCGCTTGCCCAACACCTCAATTCGTTCTTTGTTTACGTTGGCATCGTACTCGCCCGCGGAGCCCGATCTCATCCCGAACGCAATAAAGCTCGGAGCAAACTCACGACTCTGCAATGTCTACTCTTTATCGCCTCCGCCGAATGCTGTACGATCTTAAACGTATTTTAATAACTTCCACCCGCCAGTTGCCGTAATGGGATCACCATGCAAATGCCTGTGCCCATGCTGTACCGTTACATACCGATAGGTACCGACGGTAACGAACCGCCCCGTGAAATAAAGAAAGGCAATAATCGCAAACGGGAAATCCGATCACGCCGAGGGCGCCCAGCGGCGGCCGGGACAGGTTCCACGGGGAGCATCCAGTCTGACGCTACAGCTATGTAAAGTCTAATGCCTGCACCACGCTTAAACATCGGACAAATATAGCAGAGTACCCCGCGGTTCAACGTCAAAAAACTTGAATGAGTCGAAGAAAGTGCCCTTGCAAGTTCCTGTATTCGATCCTATCTTAGATCGAATGAGGTAAGTTGTTAGTGAACCTGACGTACCGAGTGTGGATTTGAAGTTCCCTTTCGTGATATGGCGAAGCGCTTTCCCTGTCGCAACTCTGCGCTCTGACACTTGCACTCTTCCTTTCTACATTACACTTACTAGTGGAACGATAATACCATTGCTATTAACTGTTATTGCATTTGAACTAACCTATATGAAGTCGTTATTACAGCCATTGTTGGAAATGAATTTCGATTTTAATTTGCATTACTTTTCACATAACCGTAACATGTAGACGCGCGGCGAATGAACAAATAGAGCTACGGTAAACTTAGTAAGCATTTAACATTATAATTGGAAGGTGCTTTTTACTTCGTCGACAGAAGATTAGATCCTTTGAGTGCTACCGAACGATGTCATCTTTTTGGATAAGTTTTCAATTCAAAAGCCGCTTCATCATCTCTCCTTGCAAACTACTATTACAAAATAAGATTAACAATTTTCTCACGTCCGCATCGAGATCGAGTTAGGCGACGACAACCTCTGCAAAAAGTAAGTTGGAAATCTAATAGAGTTTGTGGCAAGCCGGTTATTTGTGTTATTTTTTAGTTTCGCTGACGCTGAGGAGAAATGCTATGTAACGCTCGCGAACGAAGACGAAGCAACCTGACATTACAGTAATAACGCCGAACCGCCCTTCTGTCATTATTCTGTACACTTTCCTCGGGTAACTAAACATGAAACGCTTCTTATTTTTCAAGTGCATGTTCATTACAATTGCATTATAGTCTATGTTCATCTTTTGCTATAGGCAACCGACTTCTAAATATAGCACTATGGTTGTGTTAGTTAAGAATCATTCCTTGTCAGTCAATGAGTCAAGGCACATAATTGCATACAAATGTAATTTTAATTAGCAACCGGATAGACAGCGTTACCACCTGATTAAGTGGCACGGATTATGTTGGATTAAGACTTCCTTTGATTAAGATTTGTTATGAATGCGTCCACAGAGGCAGCGGTGCGTGACAGAACTGGTCTAACAGTAGGAGATGAGGCCTTAGCGTCGTCATCGAGTCATGCGAGATACCCTACGATTAGTACATCTTTGATTACAACCTAGGCTATCTCTACCGCCTCATTATGCAAGCATAATTGCGCTTAAAATCAGGTTATTCTAAAGTGACATATTAACACATCAACCTGTATTTTCTCTGTAATAGATGGGAATTACGAAATTCCAAAGGCTGATCTTTCTTGAATAATGGCGAAATTTTATCAAACCTTATTTGAATTGAATAAAGACATGAAAAGGGTGTCAGCTATCGGTTCACAATCACGGACACGTCAAACAGTTCAGAAAGAACATCATATACGCATGCAGCACTTACACCGATAAATAAATTTTACTTTACAAACAGGTACGGGGCAAGTTATTGAACACCATTAGTATTCCTTGTTAGTGTCATGTTATAAATATGATGTCATAAAAGAAAATGATCATATGATTGGTGCGGAAGAAGAATATCGTTTGATGTTTATGGTTATATTGAACAGCCGTAGAAAAACTTTAAGTTACCGTAATATAATATTGAAAAAAGGAAACTCCACGTATAGCGTCGACAGCAGTAATAACTTGAACATCTCTATTCTGGCGGATGGCGACACTGCATGCCGCCTTATGAATGCATCATATTTATGTTCAATAACGTATACATTATGAATTTTACTTATGGATGTCATCAAAACTGCTGGCGGGGATGATAAAAATAGAAAGAAACTGTAGTTTTATGTGCAATTCGTGTTTTAAGTTTTTAATTATTTATTATTAGTGACGATAACGGTTGGTGCATCCTTCCTTGGCATTTTTGCTTGGGGCACTTATTAATTCCGCGCTACGACTGCGAGGTGTTACGTAATTGCAAGAATGCGGCGGTATGTGCCTCGGCGACGTGTCGGACGTCGGACAGTCCGGTTCGCATGTGAACCGTATTTATTGTAATTACGTCTCTCGGACGCTGACTCCTATCGATCGTTTCGACGGGAAAACGTCCGTATGAAACGATAACATCGATCCGATCTATGCGGCATTCGCTGCATTCAAGTAATTATATCAAAGCTCTTCAAATTGTAATCGATTAACTTTTATTTCGTTCTAAATGATTTTGTAGATTTTTATTATAATTCTATAATACTAACACGGAAGTATAGAAGTGTTAAATCGTGACGATTTGGGAATACGGATGGATTTACTCAACAAAGCAGTTGAGCAATCTACATATTTATCAACCCGCATTAATTGGAGTGGCATTGGTAATAGTTTCCCGATTAATGCACGCGATCGTCTCTAGGTGGGTCCGTTTGCGTTATTTCGCGGTATCGCGCGCGCAATCGTAACCTCTTCCCACATAATTGGCGTGTGGGCGCGGCGGTGGTGGCGCGTTATCCCGATCGCCGCCCACCAGCGACGAGGCGACGCCCGATTAGATAGCTCGGCCCCCGACACCCCGACCCGGGCAACACCTCCCGGCTGCCGGCACCGAGGCACCGACGCACCCCGCTCACTAGGATCATCTCCTGACGCGATCGCGAAACTCATAAAGCAGTCTCGTTACTTACACACTTTACACCGCACGCGCAAGCCAATTGTCAATAAACAGCAAATTTATTGTATTCGGTAGTTTGCACTTGATTCATTCTGTATAAAATAATAAACCAATCTGCTGGCCAAGCGTACAGCTTCTCTGCCTTCTATTTTTAACTAAAACCATTATCCTTAATAAGCCGGTGTATCTCACGAACGTTATGGGACAATAAGCCTCGCAGCTAACCCTTATTAGCGATAAGAAGTGGCATCGGCTCGCCAGTTACGCAAGACGAGATGCTCAGGAGACGGTTCATTAATTGCGTATTGTCGAAGCTCTGGCCGACGATCACATCTAGTAAATCGTCGCAAGTGATCTCACGACGTTCTTATTTCCGGTCGCTACGACCGGACCGCTACAGCCATGCAAGACACTCTTGTATGGCCATGGCTAATAACATTTAATATATGTACAGCGTAAATTAATCGGAAGCATCGATGATAGGCGTGCACGTTTATGCCGCCAGGATAAACACAGATAAACGCGAAGACCGTTAAGTTGATTTAGCACGTCGGTTCCGCCCCTGTTTGGTCTTACAAACAATTATTACAAGCAGATTTCATGTCGAAAACTTTTTTACTACTCATGAAATAAGTTGGATTTAAAGAAATGAAAAATATTTCGAAAGCTTAAAACGTCGTGATCCTGCTGTCAAAAATTGCTGTGGATGACATCCTGGGCGGTTCTAGAATTCCATTCATAAATATAAGGAATGATAATGATTTACGTCCAGTTCTTGAATTGCGCACGCGGTTCTTTCTAAGAAGCTCCCTATAATTTAAACCCGGCTCGCTACTCAAACCACTCCAGACAAATTATGATTATACCTAATTCACTTTCTAGTTAACGTCACAAATAGAACAGGATTTTTAAAGGATATTAGGTCTCATAAGCTAGCTTTTGTTTACTCCAAGTGGTTTATGCGCCATACCTGTATGATGTTCGTTAACATTTTAACTATCAACTCAATGCATCATGGTCGCTAGCACTAATAAATCTCATCGCAACATCGCACGCACGTATCAAGCACAATATGGTTGACGTTAATTGACGAAATGCGAAGTGGTAGTGTTTGCGACGGCTGATTTATACGCGCGCAAATCGCTACTCAATTTGCATTGGATCTATGTAAAGCGCCCACTCGAGCACTCGTTACCGCGATCGTCGCCGTCTTCGACATACTGGCCACAGACCAATCGTCACGACTAAAACGAGAAATGTGTTATCTCTTATTTTTTAATGCGCACACTTCACCAAGTTTGCCACTGCACTAAAGATTTATCGAAAGCAAACATTTACATATTCCTAGTTTGCGAAATCAACACTCCGTTCTGAGATGTTTTATCAGAGGTATCCAGGTACCTGACCTACTTCGCGGCCAATCTTAACATGCGATAATAAATGGTTCAGATAGAGCCTAAATGTATAGAAATTACTCCATTTGTCATGACCACATTGGTTAAATGTGAACACAATTCTGCAAGTTGTAATTTAATGCTATGATAGGAACCACTGTTCGGTGGCGGTTAACATGTTTCTGCAAAGCCTAGTACGGATGTAAGAAAATACGGCTGTAGATAAAATCGTGTACATTGTGTACGCATTCACATTTACAGTTAGTAGCTCAAAACGAAAATAAAATTAACGAAAGACAGCAGTAAACGACCGCACAGACACATATCCATTGCGGTGTAAAATAGCGGCGCGCGCAGCAAATGACATTCCACATTCATACCTCGCCAAATAAGTGCGGAACGTGGAGTGGATTTGGGTCACACACTGATTCTCGGTAATAGAAGTGTGGAGTGTAAAGCTGTGGGTGGAGTTTCACCGCAAGTAATCTGACAGTCGTATGAGAGTTCCTTGCTAATTTACGGACCGTGCGTTTCGGGCTGCGGTCACGCGCTTGCCGATCGCAGCCGAATTCCGCTACTGGGTCGTAGCACGCCGACGAAGACGAAACCTATTGAACAATACCCTCTAGTAGACAATATCTTTTAAGCTGTTATAGATAGATATTTCATACATAGACTTTTAAGATTCGCTGATTAGTTCAAACTACATATGTATTTTTACGTTTTATCATCGTATTCACACAGCGTGTACACAATGCAGCACTCGGCTAAACTATCTGTTGCACATTCCGAGTTCTAATGAATGTGAGAATTGACTCTTTAATAGGGATATGACGGTATTATGGATAATTTGATGCAAATTAAAACAATAGTAAACGATTTCAGATTTTTTCGTTCAATGCTGATTGCGAATGAAATCGGTTTAATAAGTTAAATAGCAATGTTAATGTCATGTAATAAGTAAATTTAATGGGCATTGAATTATGTTTTACGACGTACGATATATTTACTGTATTCTATTATTTTCTACTCGTGTCATCACAACGCATTTGAACCTACTACAGATCCCACAACCCTTTCATTGCAAGCACCATTAATTTCGCCGGCATGTAATTTTTCTGTTATTAGCAACACATTGTAGTTACAAATTTGTGTAGTTAATACATCTCAATTATAATTAGATCACATTTTTTAATGGCACGTTCCGCTCCGTGGTCGTTCAAATTAATAACGTCTGCATGTTCTGTGAAGATTCGTGTATGACATAATGAACTAGACGTTGAGGGGTAATTATCTACTGCATTCATATTTTTACTTCGATCAGTCTATAATTATAAACACGTGCGGTTTTAAAGGTCAAGACAATTATTTAGAGACACAGAATCGACGTTAATAATAAAATAGTTTAAAAACGCACTACAAATAGATAAAAGTAAATTGGCGCCACCGGAATTTCCTACAACAAAACGTATCGTAATGTAACTGTAGCGTCAGGCCTGGATAACGCTGAGAAGAAGAAACAAAACATTAGCTGCGAGTAGTCAATCAAGATACACGCGAATGTCGCTTAGCATTGCATCTAGTTTCACTTACGGTGCACGCAGTTTTTCGTCGGGAACGCGATCGCGACCGCGATCAATAGCTCACATTGTGCTCGTCGACGCCCGCGCCGCTTGCATAATGTGTCAGTCGTGGGAGCGACTGCAGAGGCGCCCCGTTATGCGACGCACGCCACTGGTACCGTTCCATTAGTGATTTTATTAGACGATTCGCGTGTATCGCCCGTAATCAATTTGAGCACATTGCAGGCGTTGTAAGTCGCCCTACTTGCAACGTATTATAGAGCATAAAACGCTTTACAGCCACGTTCTCCATTTAAGCTCACACGGTGTTTCATTCCGGACTAATGTAAAGCTTGCTGTGTATAATTTTGTTTTGTCCGCTTTATCTGGGACGCAACAGTATATCACGAATTTTGCAGATAAATCGATGCATTGCTATGAGAAATGATTGTATCTATGTTTCAATTTCAGGTTCTGGTGGTGATGTATTAATGGTCTTAATGTCTGGTATCATCCTTGTCGATTTCATCTCGAGGCGATCTTATTGGTTACAACTGAAAAGCTGTAACTTATTTTAGATCTTGATTTTAGTACGCAGTCAATTGGATCAATTCTGATCATTCATTTTCGTAGTTCGCGCGATCTACGTGATTTTTTCCTGAAACTCCCGATTGACAATAAACTAGACTAGTCTGTACGGTTTATTTCAGAATTCAAATGATTATGTTTTTAGTTTTTGCTGGGGACTTCTTCTCGTCAAAATTGACCACGAACGTACAACGGTACTGACAACTTTTCAGTGTGATTTATTTGGTTACTTTTCGTCTATTCCGCGGCTGAAAGCAATGCCCTCATTTTTTATGGCAAATATAGTAGACTAAAGCCATAATGTTTCGATTTATAGCACGAACACGGAAACTGGTCTGCGGATTTTGGATAATTTATGAGAATATCAATATTTGGGTACGGCATGATATCTGTGTCGACAATGAGTCAGCGGTGACCGCTCACACCTACGCTTATTGTTAGTCGCAGGCGCAGGTTCCCTCATTTGCATACCCATCTCACCATAAACAAACACAAGTGACATTATTTTTCCTCCTGATGTTGCCAAAATATTAGTTTCACTTCACAGTTATGCATTTCATTTATTTGTTTTCAAAATTACACTAACTTGTGTTTATAAATATGTTTAAATCTTAACCATGACATCATTGAGTTCAGTTATTTTTATATTCCGTCCGTATTATAATCTGAAACAAGTTTTTTATTAGGAACTTTAACTAGAAATATAAATCCGATTCGAAGTAATTCAAAGCAAAAAGTCTCCAGATCTCAAATCGAATAGAAAATTGGAGTCAGTAACAGCGTCAATAATAGTAGATAAAAATAAATTAAGTTACGGGACACCTGTTAAAGGGGCCGTCAAAAGTGCACGCACCCGCACTGCGGCCGCGGGTCGTTCACCCCGACACGACGTAATTAAAATCCTTCATGGAAAGCACGCCTGATGGAATCCATCCTGACCCCGCGCACGACCGACTAGTACCGCCCTTTAAACGTTACTTTATAAATAGGAGCAACCCAGCTTCGTGTCCCTTCCACTGCTATGCGATACGGGAGCTACTAAAAAAATAACCTTAATTATTCCGTGGTTTTAAAGCCTTAACTTTCGTTTTATTGAATTCTTGTGTGTATGTATTTAAAAATCTGTCAGATTCAGAACGCTCGCGGATTGTGTATGAATAGTAATTACGGAGATAAAAAATGTGAAGTTAAAAGGTTTTTATAATTTTAATTTACTTGGAGGAGGTAACTACAGTTCTAAGAAACTTGTAACGATTTTTGTTAGTCACGGTGGTCCATAATTGATGTATTACCAGTCAATTTGGCCTAAAGGTACATCTTGAAATTAATCACCAAATTAATAGCTGTGGTAGGTCTAAAGATTTAATTACGAATCTGATGTTCAATAAAACACATGATTTCCATGAACCATTTCAATGACTCTTGGAATTAATTGAAATTGAAAAACCTATCAAATTCCAAAAAAAGCAATTTCTCATTTATTGCCTTTCAATCCAAACATATGTATATAGAAATTGAATTGCACTCAGTATTTTTGAAACATATATAAAAATTGAATTGCACTCAGTATTTTTCTTCTTCGTGTCGCTGGCCCAAAACTTTCTATATAAATTTTGCTGGCCCAAAACTTCGCCATAATTGCATTCAGTTAAATAAATCCTATTAATTCCATTAAAATTCCTACGTAAAAAATATAAATTCACATTCTCTGACATACTCCATTGCGTGTTCTCTAGTCATTCTTTAACTCCGTTTCCTCAGTTATCGAAAAGATCGCACTGTCCTCTCATACCCGCTAAGTCCCTCCATAAACTTTAGTATGATATCAAAATAATCAGGAAATCGGCACGCGGTATCGCCTTGTCCCCAATAATCGATGTTGATGGCGTGTCGCCGGGTATGCGCGCGCGCAGTCACGAACTGCTCGGTGGATCGCTGTTCTCACGTGACCCTCTTAATTATAATCTCAGGGCCCGCAATCGGGTCAACTGGATATGTTGATTTGTGCATCGAATTTTGGTATATAGATTGTGTTTTTGGTGAAATCCGTTTAACAGTTTCGAACCTGGGAAACATTGCGAATGCAATCATTTTATTAGTGCCCCTGTTACTCTTGTTTCCATGGAAACTGTAATACCCACCATTGAAACCAGAGAAATTGGAGATAGCTATTAAATTAATCTAAAAGGGTTCAGTTGCCTGGCTTCATAATTTTTATGAAAGAAAATCAGCAACCTCAAAAAGTTAAAGACAAAAATGCACCACATACGTAAGGCATTTTCAAAAATTAAATATGACTATTTAATTATAACTCTTACTTTTCTACATAAAAAATTAAATATGCTTTCATTTAATTTACAGACTCATCGCGGTTTTTCTTCAAAAGTTTTATCTAATTTAATGGTGAACTTAGCTTTAATTTTGTCTAATATCTTGATAGTAATTAAAAGGAAATAACTTTTAGTTAAATGTATTTTCGGATGCATGTTATAAAAATCATACTATTTACCTACCTAAAGTTCTCACGAATCCACTGTTTTCGTTAGTAAAATATAGTTGTCGAAGAAGACGGCAAGAAGTCGACGGCATCGGAATAACTTTCTGAATTTATATTTCTTTAAATTTTCTTTAGCATCCATAAACTTTTAAAGAAATAAGAAAATTCTGTAATTCCCATAAGCAGACTTACATATTTTGACAAAACTCTACACTATTTTATGAGAAAGTAAATCTTTCCAATTTTCGTAATTTATTGCTCTTCTAATTTATGCGAACGCCCATAAACTATGTGAGAACATACAAGTTTATGGGTTCGCTGGGATAGTTTACAAATTAAAGCTCGTAAGCTGTTCCTAAGCTCAAAGAAGTCCGCCAAAGTTTTGTATCGTGGGCAGCTGTACGTTAGGTCGTAAGTTGTAGGTTCGTGATCCAATTCCACACAGTTGGTACCGGGGTACCAACATGACCTGAACCCCGGTCGTGCTCTCCAGATCGTTTGTTATACTTTTGCGGTTCGCCAACGCTACCAGTTGTTCCGTGTACAATTGCGGACCTAGATACCGTAGGTAGCTAGGACCTTAATAATGTTCAAGTTCGTGGGAAAAATCTTGGTTTATTTTAGCTGCTTTTATGTAGAACATTTTACAAAGATTTATGTATGTTGGCATAAAAACTTCGTTGTATAATAACGTATGAGATTACTACAATTATGTGGCGCGTATTTCCAATTATCTACTTCCAATCGGCTGGTTTTCATAATTAACTCGTTATTTTATTATTCATATTTTATATCTTCGTGTTCAGCTAACAATATCGTTTGTTAGCTTGTCTCAATTATTCAGTCACCATTAAATAAATTACGTACATAACATTAACTCAATAGAAGTGCCCTCTGTTCGCTAAATTGAAAGCCTATTACAGTGCCTTCGAAACCTTATTTAAATATATTTGAAAACAAAATGCATGCGTAGGTAGTTTAATACAGCTAATGATCGCACATGATACACGTATAGGAAGACTCAAGAATTAATTATAAACTGGCTATTTTAATAACATAAATTCATATTATTTAATTTGGCTATCATCAATTTTAAAATTCTGCCCACAACGACTAAGACCAAAAAGAAAACGGCGGCATTAAATAAATTGAGCCATTAGGAGATCGATAGTCATAATTTTATGATAATCGTATAAAAAAGTTTAGCACCTCTTCCGCGTCTCGCGTTGATGTCTTTTACTAGTGCTGATCGCGGAGCTTTGAGCATTTCCGATTCATTTCGCTGCATGTCATTTGCTCTTATTTTACAAATTATTTGTCTTGTTTCCAGCTTAAGTGACTTTTATCATGACAATTTAAAGTATTTGTTAACTACTGGTAATTCTTAAAATACCTTTTAAAGTAAAAAAAAAAAAACAAATGAGATTTACGAACATAATGGAAGCGCCATTATGTTCGTAAATCTCATTAGTTTTTACATGGCACCGTTCTTTATTTATACACTCATTAAATGTTATTTGCAAAAGTTTATGGCTAGAACTTAAAAACGATGGAATAAATGATAAATCTTCTCGCGAAGGGAGCCAAACGAAGCGACTCTAAATATAGCGCAGTGCCATTATTGCTATATGCGCATCGGAGCTTATCGCTCTATACACGATTGAAGACAAGCTCGCGCGCATGAGCGCAAAAACCTTCCTATACATACCCTAACGGGACGCAATACACATTACTCATTTTTCTACGTTATCATCGATTTACTTTTCCTGAGTTTACGTTTCCTGGAAACGTTTTTTAGTTCATCTCTTATTAATTTAACTTCCTGTATTTCAGGTAAGCTTTCGTAATGTTTGTTGTAAATAATAAGTTGACTAGAAAACGTTTATAATGTTATGTTTTTTATGCTTACTGTACTATTTTTAGACGTTTATAAATAGATGGACAAATATAAACATTTACTACTGTCATACTGTTGTCAAATTTTTCAGAAATTTATTTTCAAAACTGTTCATAAAATATTTTTAATTACAAGTTGTTGCAGTTGTATCGGCGAGTCCAGCGAACAACCACCATAAAATATTTAATAAACCAGTTTATTGAACAGGATCACCTGATTGCACTCAGTTGACCAGGTCTGCGATCTTGGAAAAATGTTTTCAACTACATTTTTTAAATATTTTAAAAACATTCTTTAGTGAAGACATATTATATACTTAAATATAATTAGGGACGTACCTTTTAAGGGCTACAGGAAAGATATTTGATGGGTAAGCGTCACGTGAAGTTATAGTTCAAACAAAATTCAACACGTAGTTCATGAACTTTTCACTGTTCGTATATCACAGGCTGTCGCACAGTCCTCAGGGTGAGCGCGCACGTTAGTCGCGAGTAGTGTCGCGGCCACTCTCGACGAGACACTGAACTTGCCAGAGTGCGCCCCAACGGTTATAACATAACACGTCTGACGTAACCTTAACCTTGCAAGAAGAAGAGGAACGAGCCGCCGAAGGACGGAGAGAGAGAGCTATAGTTTCGAGAGAAAGGGAGAGATGGCGGTCGCCGGACGCGCGGACGCAGCGACCGCGAAGCGCGCCGCCGGCCGCCCGCCGTCAGACCCCATCCTGCTTCCCATACACTGCGCTGATAATGTTTATCTTTCATTCTACTGTTTGATTAGACGCATTTTAACAAATTGAGAAATTTATGACATTTCACTAAGCCAACTTAGAAGCCATGTATTTGAGGTCTGTGGAAAGCATTGATGGGCTCATTAGCAAACAGACACACCTCCAAAATTTGATTCTAAACGTGTTGTTTGATGCCTGTGAATCATAATTACTTAAAATGATGGGAACTAACTGTGATGAAGACATCCTATCATCCCATAATTGCCGCTTATTATCAAGGTCCACTTTGCAATTTACATAAACAAAACAAGTCGTGCGTCCATTAGCAACCGCACGGTTTGTGGATCACCCATGATACTAACAGTTTCTGCTTATAATTGGAGCAACTGGACTTCATTCCTAGCAAGTTTTAGGAAAACCACATTCGAGTCTAAGAATTCGGTTGCCTTTAAACACGTTATGATGAAGATGACACCTACACACAATAAGAAAAAGACTGAGGAGATAAAGAAAGTAATTAGTATAACCTTGGAAGGCAACCCTGCAAACAAAATACTCGATGATCTAACACAACTTTCCAGAGATAACAATAAAACAATCCGTTAATATGCAACCAAGCTAGTATACCACGAATCTATTATTCATACTTGTCGATAAACAGCCAAGGATCACTCGGTCACATCTATCTATAGGCAAAGGTCCCCGAATCGTAACGGTAATCTGAATCACATTTCTATACTTAGTTAAGTTCATATTTATATACCACTTGTGTCTTTGGAGTTGTCAGTGAAAGACAGGATTACTGCGCCACTTAATAATAGTTATGGAGCTGACCCAAGGTTAGGAGACTAGTTTTGCATTTCCACGAATGAGTCTCATATGAAAAGTTATAAAGACAAAGCGTAGCGTGT
The DNA here is from genome assembly GCA_945859715.1 of Apamea sordens. NCBI lineage: Eukaryota > Metazoa > Arthropoda > Insecta > Lepidoptera > Noctuidae > Apamea > Apamea sordens. The sequence goes on along the minus strand of OX243996.1, from coordinate 11,836,327 downwards.
CTAATTATACGGGACGTGCGAGTAAGCACACGTAGTGAGTGGCCTCAGGCCGGATGAAGGCTAGCTTTAAGAAAAAATAAGCATCCTTGGAAATATATAAGTCGCCTGTAATCTCTCTACAATGTAAACCAATGACGATGCGACGAAATGAGCTTGTAGTTATTATTAAGCACCAGCTTCTGTCCGCGACTTTCTTATTCTTCGACCCACCCCGTCGCATTTCAGTTTTCGCTCAGCGTTCTTTATAACTTGTTTTGTTTTTACTTGTCTCCTAAAAGTGCTAGCGTGATGTTAAGTAGCCTATAGCCTTCCTCAAGAAATGGGCTATCAAATGCAAAAAACAAAAATATTTTTTCAAATATGACTGGTAGTTCCAGAGATTACTACATACAAACTTACACACAAACAAATTTTACCTCTTTATATGCTTATATTATGCTTTGACATATCTCGCGACCCTGGGGTCCCGGAACTTTGAAAGGCGTACTAGGGGCCGAAGCCAACTCGCAGAGGCCCTTTACACAATTCTAAATGATGAGGAGGCACCAACCGACGATTATCCCTGCATGCACCATGCAAGTGCACCCAAGGACAACCCCCGGTTGGTGCAGGACTATTGCGGAACATAGAAACAATATATACTGGGCTATGGGTGTGGGTGGCTACAGTGGATCGGTCACCTTGAACTATGGAAGGTCTATGTCCCTTGCCTGACCAATGATAATTATAATATTCACAGATAAAATGGCGGGGGGTGACTTGCTCACTCAATAATGGGCCCCCGAGAACGGTCGCTAGCACATAGTATCGTAGCGACAAGAGGGCAACATGTCCTGAGGTGCTTATGAGGAATGAAGGGGCATTCCACGGCTATCAGGACAATCCCAGAAATACGGTCAAGATCCCTACCAGTATCTTACTAAAATACTTCCTTCCTCCGAGCACGTTTGCTCTTGCGAATCTCTACTCACGCCAGCCAATAAAGGCAAGAATTAGGTGGGAACTCTGTTCCTCGTCATTGTTCACTCCAGCCGGCCAATAAAGGCAAGCCAGAGGTGAGGAACAAGACTTCTCCCGGGAGATAGGGTCCGTGGAGTCGCTACTGCCCAACAGCTCGCCACATGCTGCCCTGCGGGTTCCTGTATCTCTCTTGGTCTGGCTCCTCAGCCTAGACCTGATCCGGCAAAGTAAACTCTTCCGTCACAGACCTAGAGTTTAAAGCGCGCAAGCCCCACCACGACGTCAAATGCGATATTATGCTTATTATTATTAAACATAATATCAACCCCGGAGCTAAAATGAAAAATTGCGAAGGGCTACCATCAACGGCTCATTGCATGCCGTGGATTAAAAAGGATGTGAATGATGGTGACGACGTGGAAACCGTTACTTAAAATATAAAATTCCAATAACACTTTCACCAACCTAAAAGTCGAATTAAGAACCACCCAACTAGTTCAATAACCACAAAAGCAATGAAAACCTCGAACAAAACATGCGTAAATAGTGGCACTGAACCCATTTCTTATAGACCGCACATGATCCCATTTCCGTCAGTTGATTATACGAGTGCTATAGGCAACATATTTGTTAAAGGAAAGTCGATACTCTTCTATCCTAATAGATTAACCATTAGGATTGTGGAGTATCAACTTTCATTCATTTAATCCTAAAGGTCCGGCCAGTCGGTTGACTGAAAAGGTTTTCACATTTCCAATCTAGTCATTTAATGGCAATTAGTTGATTCCATTGTGTAGTGCTACAATGAAAGATCATAAAGAACCTAATACAGCAATAACAGTCTTAATATACTGATTGGTTTTATAATTATTATTAAAGTAAAGAGGAAGACCCTGGGATTATTTTTATAAATCCCATGGGAAGAAAAGTAGGTACCACACGCTATGTAACTCGCTATCAAGATAATCTAATTTTTTATGAGAAAGGAATCATTAAAACATCTTTGCATAATAAAAGCTCCATTCTCAGTATATTTATTCTAACCTTGCATGACTCATATTTTATTACTGCACGCTCTATAATAGAGACAGGTGAACAAACTAAGTGATATTGTCATATTCCACAGTGCTTTACCTCCGCAGCTTTGTGACTTACAATGATGCTTGTTGAATATATAATATAAAGAGTCAATTGTTACTCAAATTGCTCAATCTTTTACTCTCGTCTTCACATTCGTGAATGAAAATGTAAAAGCATTTCGCTTTCAAATGGAACAATTGCGACGTTTTGCCTAATGACATGTGCCAAAGAAAAGATTATGTCGATGACCTCCGCTTTCTAAGACGACTGAACTTGAAAATTGTGTATTAAATTTTTTTTATTTACTTTTCTCTTCACTCTTCAGTTTCATTTATTTATTTTTTGATAACTTTCACATGCCTTGGTTTCAATAAAAGGGATCCATTAAATTTAAAATGGCTCTAAGTGTGGGTTGTTTACAGAAAACAACAACTAATTCTGCATATATGGGAATCTGTTTTATTTTATTTATAAATATAAAGAGAAAGATGATTGACTGGCATAACAACGCCCAGGCTCAAGTCAAATAATGATTCTAGAAACACGAAATAAACGTTCCTTTTATGACGAACCTAACTAAGACAACTGCGGCTAAAGCGCAAATCTCAGAGCTAGCGAAGGTGGTGCGGACTTGGACGCTATTCCTTTTATTATCATTTATGTTTTAAATAATAATATGACTTATCTTTTCCTATTCTGCGATTAATGTTTTATCACCCGAATAAAACTTATCGTGCTTTGTTATGTGTTTATGATTATAGTCTCTGTTAATGCTTAAACCGAGTTTCTATGAACTGCGCTTAAAGCTAGGTTATAGGTGAAAAGGAATATCCACACTCAACGTAATCGAGGTCGCGAAGGTATCCTAAGATAGCCTCGAGAATTGTTGACATTAGTTAAATAAAACGATTTTCAAATATGGCCATGGAACAAAAGTATGTCGGCATGGTAGTTATGGTAGCAAGTAGCACCCACACACGTGATTATACCAATAAATCAGAGCGAGCCTAGTTTTGTCAAAACCTCGCTGTGAAACACTATATTTAGATAAATGTCTTAGATAACTTAGAGATGAGTAATCTAGATATTTACAAAGCGATTTAGTGTTGCCAAGTCAAGTTCATGTGACAAACCATTTGTTATTTGACGTCATCTACAACTCGTAGTATTTAGCGGTCTGGGGTCATTGTGGTCTACCTATCAATTGATGTGTATCCACATGATCATTCTTTTTACCGTAATCGTGGGCTCATAATCTTCATTAGTGCGGTCGATTCATCATGGTTTCACATCAATTCATCAAGATTCCTATGTGTCAATTATTACATCATAAAAGAAAGTTCCCAAGACTATCTGAAGTTTGTTATGCTTCACATCATATTTCCCGTCTGAGTGCCTATTACGCTCCGGGATACGATGCCTCTCAATCATTTATTGGCCGATGATACGTATCTTATTGTTTATTACGATATGCAATTTTACATGTTAGATGAGATAACTACAAATAATTAAGAGCAGCTATGAATATACATGCGTTGTGCTATAAATCTTTGGTTTAATGTTACCAGAAGTCCATGCGCTATATATTTTAATTGTGTAGTCAATAAAAACTGGGGCTAGCCTAGTAGTGAGCTGAAATAGAAATGCAAGTTGTTAGTTTAAACCTTCGATGAAAAAACTTTGCGACCATTTCGATTACCATTTCTATAATTGTTTTTTTCACAATCCGGGTCCTTTAGGAATTGTTGGCAATTAACAATAAAATAAAAACCTATTAATCGCTTCATCATTTTATGTTTCAAAATACATAATCTCATCACTGTTTTAATCTATCAGCTCGTAAAAGTATCGGTAAAATTTACGCCATTCTCATTTTTTTTTTTATATAGAAAAATAATGATCGTTTACGTAATATTATTAACACGTAAGTTAATTAGTTTTTATCGCGCGTTTCCTCGTAGTCGCAATCAGTTGCTAGTGCCAGCTGCTTTATTAAGTTCACTATTTCATGTTAGACACGCCTGTAGAACCGATGCCGTGCTAATGTTTTACTCTCCGCTTTTATTCCCTTAATATTTCTCGAAGTAGCGTTGAAAGCATTTAAACCTGCAGCTCTAATAAAGTGCTATATGCCTTTCGAGACGGAATTGATTAAGATAGGCTCTATTCTACAGTGGGTAGGTAAGCTTTTATTGCTCAAATATTTCAATGCAATTTATTTAATAATTTATTCATGTACCTAACATCAAAACGCTTTGTCAGAAAAGATAAGAAAATAAAATCGTTTTTTTTTTATTTGTGAGGATACGATACTATATATGGGGGACACCTTTACATGCATTGGGACTAAATAGGTTAATGAAAAAAAAACTATACTATATCTAACCTAACCTAGCCCATAGAAACAGAGCACGGTGTCGTACAAGTATGAAAGTCAACTGTTTAAACTTTCTTCCATTCTTTATCACTTTATTTTCCATCCACCTCCTTTTTAACGACATATTACCGCGATCATAAATAATTCGATGGACGTTTTATTATTTATTTTAAATTGTATTGAAACGTCTGTGAAGTCGTCCATATGGCAAGTGCCTTCACCATCTCGTCTAATATAAAAATCGTATAAATTAGTCACCTGTGTTATCGATACCTGTCATTATTGTGTCGCTTTGTGCTCGATTGTAAAAAGAGCCATTCAATGAATCGAATATATTTGATTTCGTGACATTTTAAAAGTATTTATTATTTATTTAAATTAACTGTCTGTTTTTATATATTATTTCCACTTGTAAATATTACTCATCCGATGACATTTCGCGTTAAAAAATAATTTAACATAATATAAAGATTTTGTTTAAAATTGCGGATATGACACATTATACAGCTAGCCAATTCTTATTTAATTATTTAAAACTTCTCTTATAATGTGAAAAATATTATTATTAAGAAGCTTTTATTTTTCCAAAATTCCGATGTGATCATTCGTAGAAGAAAATAAAACTTTACTTTGAAAGTTGGTACTATTTTTAACAATTGGCTGAGTTAACTACGGATCAAAAAACCGGCCCTTCGGTACTAATAATTCTACACTTAATTCATGCACTTAACTTTAATGTATTTCAGCATTAAATAATTGAAATACTTAAATATTTTATGAACAGTATAAAACCAGCCACTTTTCAATTAGTTTGTAACATTGGCGTCGTAGAAGTTATAGAGAGCCAATAGGACACGTTTTTAATGTGCATATATAAATTGCACTGAACACCAACCGGTTGGATTAAATGATTACAATGTAGGCGTTAATCTGTATTAATATTATAAAGAGGAAAGATTTGTATTTTTGTGTGTATGTAATGAATAAACTCAAAAACTATTGTGCCGATTTCACCATTGGAGAGCTACATTCACCCTGAGTGCTAGAAAAGATTAGGGATCCTTACTAAAACAACAATAATGTAACCCAAGGTGTAGAAAAATCACCTAAATTATTCTTTACATCGCGTGCGCTGTGAAAACTATTGATGATGGAATAAAATAATGTACTACGACTTTGCAGAACACATCATTATTTACAAAAAGTGTCGCGACGGCATATGTCTAACTATTATAGGTATGCCACAATAAGTGTTCTTTTATTTAAAAAATGTAATTGAAATGCCGCCGCTAGAAAAGGCTCTTTATTTGTATCTTGGTATTAATCCTTATCAAAATAAATTACTTCATATCAAGACTGCTTCAATACCTTTATATAACTTTTTGAATTCTTCAATTCGGACATTCCATTCGAAAGATATCACGAGTTTAAAAATGTAAGTATTAGAAAAAAGTTGCGTGGTAGCCGCTCACCCTGCTCGGTTAACTAGGCAGCACTTTATGCTATGTAGGCGTCACTGGGGTACGGGCCGTACGGGAGGAGAGTCAATGTCAAGAAATGCAGGGCTCCCTACGCAACGGTCGTGTGCGGAATCGAATAATTCTAGCTTGAAAATATTTTGAATTCGCTTAATAAGTAATTAAACTCAACAAAAAAGTTCTTTCTAAAACTTTTAAATAAATAATAAATATAATCCCACGAAAACATTTCATGTTAAATGTTACCAAGACGAGACCATGTAGCTCGCACTGTCAAAAAGTAATCAGAGGGGCAATTCTCGTAATTTTAAGAACGTTCACAGTCTGATCTCAGTCTCAATCTGTCAAAAATACTTCAAATTTCCCTACATTTTGACAAGTTTTTGACATTTGTTTGGCGCCGAGATGAAACTGCGACTAGATTTTGAACGTTTTAAATTACGAGAATCAGCCTTCAGATCTCATGTAGGGCCAAGCTTCTAACTCTACACGCCCTAACTCTACAAGGCCTAACTCCGCAAACTCTACACCTTAGTCAAAATATGTGGCTTGGCCATTTCGCTACATTCACATGAGCGTAAGGTGAAAAACTCTCATACTGTTATACAATGGTTCTTGTAGTAACGAAACGGTAATAATATTCAAACATTCTTTAAAATTTTCTTTTTTTAGTAACCTGACGCAAATAGAAGGGTTTATGTGTGTGTAATATAATTTTTAATTTTGAAATTTTTGTTAATTACCCGTGCGAAGCCGGAGCGGGCCGCTAGTGCTTTATAATCATAACTAACAACCCAGCAGTTTTGTGGAGTTAAATTAAGTGTCCCTATTGAGTTGAACGGTGTACCCGGCTGTTACGCGAATTGTTACATCCTTACAGAATCTTAGCATTATCATGTACTAGCTCAACAATGTTGCTACATATTTGTTCCCATTGTACGGTGGCTCTTTTGCATAACAGCCTCCAAGAATCATGAAAATGAGAAATTCCTTATGAATTATGCTGTTACGACGCGGTTCGATATTGTACCTACCATATCAATTTTCAATAAACATGGGCCCTTCATCTAAAATTTTATAGAATGCCTTGTTGTTCATACTTTATCTGTTAATGGAACTAGCTTGATAGGTTTAATATCAGGTGGACATCGTTAGCGGAAAACATGGCTATTTGGAAATCCTTCGCCCAGCAAGTGTCTGTCCGTTATAGGATACAATAGAATGATACAGTTTATGACAGGTTGTTAACCTGTTTCCGTGGAGCTTTATGAAGTGTCGTTAACTCTGAATTACATCTTGGTAAAATGAGATATAGGTACATAAAGCCTTTCGTTGGTAAAGTTTATTTATTAGAGCCTATTGTAATGTTTAAGAATTCCAACTGAAATTTGGCAATCCCCCTCTAAGTTTTCATTTCTCGTTGTTCCAATATTCTCTAAAACATCTTACAGTTTGCATCAGACTCTTTATAAACCAGTATTGACAACATTTTCAAAATTCGCACCTCCAACATTTTGAGCAGGAACATATTCCCATAACTCTGCGACAATCTTACCGGTTCATCGGGTGTACAGTCCTGCTTTACATTTTGTGTTTGTTTAAAACATTTACAATCGTTCCACGGCCTGACAGTTAGAAATCTTAAGCCAGAAACTCGGTATTATTTATGAAACTCAATGCGAGCGTCTCGTATCCTTCAGAACTTTTTCTTGTGCTCATTTTCTTTCTAATTTATGCATACCTTTTCCTTGATGGCGTCTCTTTTCACACGCTCCGAGATTACGCCGAGTGTGATCTTAATCAACAAACGCAGATTTTTTATGACTGCTTTATGAACCAGGAAATATTCTAGGCTTTAAAGTATACGATGTAAAATGTAGAACGCATATTTGTATCTCGACAGTAATCATATACATCGGTTGAACAAAATGGAATACATTTCTTTGAAAGCTAATTAATAATAAGTATACCTTTGAAATATTACTGCTTTTAGAGATCCATATTAAATCTTTTTTGTATTCACGAGGTGTTTGAATATGAAACGTGGTATTAATTCATGAACACATCAATCTTCCACTGTCCGTGCTGGACATAATTACTTGTTTATTTAAGATGAATTGATATTTTATAACGAATTAGTTAGGTACATTTCTTTAATCGATTTACTGTTAGTACACAGGTACGAGTAAAATGGAAAAACAAACTGTGCATAAAATGAGTTTAAAATCTTAATGAATCCACCTTTCTAATGCTTATTATTGCCATAATCTACCGTATTATGGATATAATATTCTCAATAGAATAGATTATTAAATAAGACTTAAATCAGTTTTCCCTAAACACGCAACCATGATACACAAAGAGTAGCCGCATTTATTGCAACCATATTACACGTTATAGCAATGATATTATTGGCTATTAAAGCTGTTTTACGAGAATGGAGTCAATATAGAAAATGTTAACGTGCCTATGTTGAAAATCTTTCTACGACTACACTTGAATCCTTATTCTGAACCTTGCATTAATAATAATAATAAACATTTAATTCAGACTAAGTCCATAGTGGGTTAGTAACAATGTAAGTACTTAAAAAACTAATGTTAGTATTGACAAAAAAAAAACAAATTAAATTATGACATGAAGCCGCACCCACCTTTGCAGCATGGGGGACTCCCACCGATCGGTAAAAACACCCAGTATAGTGTTGGTACTGCCACGAACATTGGCATTGGCCTACAATACTTCATACAGGTCCCGAACCCAGTATAGACTCCAGCTCTCACAAAGGATAATCTTTAAAAATGTAACTAGATCCTATCAATCTAAACTGTACCTTTTTGAGAGAAATAAAATTACTACTATTATATTATATATTACTATTATATTAATACTATTATAATATAACTAGCGAAACTCTGCAGACGTGATGAGTATATCTAAACGCGACAAAATAATAATAAAAACGTTTTAATGTTTTTCCCGTAGGGTCAACGACTGCTGGTAGTGTTGTTACTTGCAGTACGAATTGAGAAAATCTCTTTTCTCTTTTTTTTTATAATTTACCTCATTTTAATAGAGTACAGAGTCAAATTAGCTAGCGAAACTGCAAACGTGATGGGTATCAATATCTAAACTCGACAAAATAAGAATAAAAACGTTTTGATGTTTTTCCCTTAGGGTCAACGACTGCTGGTAGTGTAGTTACTTGCAGTATGAGTTGAGAAAATCTCTTTTATAATAATTTATTATAATTTACCACATTTTAATAGAGTACAGAGTCAAATTAGCCAGCGAAACTGCAGACGTGATGGGTATCAATATCTAAACTCGACAAAATAAGAATAAAAACGTTTTGATGTTTTTCCCTTAGGGTCAACGACTGCTGGTAGTGTAGTTACTTGCAGTATGAGTTGAGAAAATCTCTTTTATAATAATTTATTATAATTTACCACATTTTAATAGAGTACAGAGTCAAATTAGCCAGCGAAACTGCAGACGTGATGGGTATCAATATCTAAACACGACAAAATAAGAATAAAAAAGTTTTGATGTTTTTTTCTTAGGGTCAACGACTGCTGGTAGTGTTGTTACTTGCAGTATGAGTTGAGAAAATCTCTTTTTCTTTTGTTTTATAGTGCTTAGATACCGATACAAATCTCGTCTGTTAGGTTTACACAAACATAAACTATCTACACTATTCAAGTGACTGTCTACACTAACTGCGGTCAATGACCCTAGAATAAAAAACATCAAATTAATTTATTTTTTAACCGACGAAAAAAACGGAGGAGGTTCTCAAGTCGACGCGTGTATTTTTTTTTACTTTATCATATTTGGATATCGATACCAATCACGTCTGCGGAGTTTTCCTAGCTAATTTAATTTGACCCTGTACATCAGTTATTTGTGAGACTTTGGTTGTATGTAAAAGACTGTATGTAAGTAAAATAAATAGTTTGACCCAATATTCCGGGCCAGGTCTGCAAAAAAGTAAAGGTAATACACGTTAGACTTCCGACACCGTACTGACACCTGTGATTTGCAGTTTATACAAAAAAGTCATGGAATAATTTATAGGTAGGTAGTAAACTTTCGTTTTCAACCTAGAAAACGCGTATGTGGTTTCTTAGACAATATTCACTGCAGTATACCATTAGCTTCTTCAGTTTATTTCTGCACATTAAGTTATCTCACTGACGTTTTATTACTAACAGAATGAATAAGGTACTTTCACCTACATATTCAATGCAAAACTCATCTCAAACTTCCTGCAGATTATAGAATTTACGGACACAAAAGCTTTGAAACACTCGCATTACATTTAATATCTTACATAATTACTTCAGTTGTCTTTCATAATAGCTTTTGCTCGGCGCCCGTCCTCCTGGAAGCACAACGACATAAGCCGGCAGTGTGAACCCTGTTGATTGTAATTGTTACTGTTCAGCTCAATTTTCCCATGAATTTACTTGTAAAGTTTTAAGTCCTATACAGCCGGTCTATTCTAAAAAAAATTACACCGTATAAACGTTGGTGAAGTGAGCTGTCAATAGTATCAATCCCTAACATAAGGCGGAATGACAGCTTACTTCAAGCTCACTTCACCTTGGTTTTCACCAGAATAGACCGGCTAGTTACACTAGGGGAATTTTTCGCGTAACTTGTGTGAGCACTAGTTACGATACTCGCATGACCAAGGCCAAAATAGCATCGCCGGTCAAAAAAAATAAAAAAATATTTATAGGTGTCAAATTATAGTTCGTGAATGTCGCCTGTCGAATCTCGAATAAAATAACCGTATTCAGGTTTATGTCACTCGTCCGACGGGTTTCTGAACATTTTCGCCAATCGGCGATGGCGGTCGAGATACTCCTCGTGTAGGACTCGACCTAGGCATTTCATTTAGACTGGTGAGATTTATATCCATGAAAATAATACGTTTACTTTGTTATGACCTCATGCGAGGCGCAGAACTGTGACAGCAATAGTTGGCAATATTTTATTTTTACTTTGTCAGGAAGCCGCCATGAAATCATTTAAGTGAAAATCTAAAATCTTCAATGATTTGATGGCAGCTTCAAAAAAACTGCAAACAGAGATGCATTTACAGCTATGTGCTAATTAAACTGTTTGTTTTTGTTCAATATGACTCACCTAAGTTACCAATAACAACTGTATTTATCATTGTGAGGGGCCCGTGGCAAAATAATAACAGCCGCACAGGTCGATCGGTCAGGTTAAGCTACGCTTGCCGCGGTTGGTCTGTGGATGGGTGACCATCTTTACATACCGAGACCCCTCCGTGCCACGGAAAGCACGTTAAGCCGTTGGTCCCGGCTGTCATTCGCGGATCTTTGACAGTCGTTACGGGTAGTCAGAAGCCCGAAAGTCTGACAACCAGTCTTACCAAGGGATATCGTATTACCCAGTCACTGGGTTGTGGAGGTCAGATAGGCAGTCGCTCCATGTAAAATACTGGTATTCAGCTACATCCGGTTAGACTGGAAGCCGACCGCAACATAGTTGGGAAAAGGCTAGGCAGATGATGAACTGTATTTATCATTGTCTTATAGCGTATTTATTTATGTTGTATAACTATACTAGCTTCTGTCTGCGACTTCGTCCGCGTGTAATTACCGTCCGCCCGCGCTATCACTTCGTTTTCGGTTAGCGTTCTTTCAACTTTTTTTCTGCTCGGCTCCTAAGGATCGTAGCGTGCTGATATAGCTTAAGAATTTTCCTAGATTACCAACGATGAAGACATAAATCGAACCTAGCCTAATAAAATCAGCAACATTCTTTAACTTTTCTTTGTGTAAGATCACCTTGCAGTAATAAACTTTCCTTTGAAGGACTGTCAATGACCGTGGCCAATGCTGAACGTCATTTCGCCTTTGATACTCTCCGGGAATGGAGCAGACGAGGGCTAATATCCCACATTGCCGCCTGTGACACACGCAGGCGGCAATGAAGGACACGTCGCGGCTTCAAAGAGCTTCTTTTCTATCGACTATGATAACTGGTTTTACGACCTAAAACAACTAATGCTCACTCTTATGACTGGACATAAACAGCCCTTAAGCCCGATAGCTATCATCGGCTTGTCTCGAACAAAATTGAGCTAAAAGTTTTTATTCACCATGAAATTAATAGCTTCGTGTGTGCTAAATAACTCAGGTATATTTTCATTTAAGCCCGTAATAGGCTACTGCTAAACAACAGGCACATAGACTGAGGACCATAATTGGTATTCCTAAATATTCTTTACGGCCAGCGACTTCGTCCACGTGAAATTTCAATCACCCCGTCGGATCGCATCGTCTGCACGCCGCTATTACTTAATTTTTGCTTAGCGATCTTTCTGTCTTTTTTTTCTTTGTGTGTTGCGTGATGTTAAATAGTATATAACCTTCCTCAAGAATTAGGCTATCAAATGCAAAAATATTTATTCCATTCCGACTGGTCGTTCCAGAGTTTATCGCGTTCAAACAAACAAACAATCTCATCAGCTTTATTATTAGTATAGATAGATTACTACTTTTTATGTCTATATAATGAGATACTTAATATTTCTTCAACCGCAACCTCAATAGCTATAACTCCTAAACATACGCCAGTATTAGCTCACATAGAAACGATTACTTCAATAAATCCACGTTGCTTACGACTACGGATTCGTAAACCATAACTAGGATCTTATTTCCTTAGGCTAAACAAACAATTTCATGGTAGCAATTTGCTCAAGTATTTATGAAAGACAGTAAATTGGCGTCTAAAGTATAAAGACGTGAATTCGTTTTTCAAAGTGCCGCCGTGTCCTGTCGTGCTCCAGGGTTGTAAATCCTCCTCCAGTCAGTAGTCAACCATTACATTGGTAATTAGCCAGCCGGTGTAGGCCCCAGGACGCGCTAAACTTATGGCCACGAGACTTTGTTTGTTTTAAAAATAATGCGGGACGTGTAACTACAGAAGCTGACTTTATTATGCATATTTATTTAATATGCGTAATAATGCAACATATTATTTTACTGCACTTATAAACTGTTACTTGCAATAAAAAATCGTATTACATCATATAGTTGGTACTCAAGTCCTTTTAGAGACTCATTCAATATATTAATAAACATCATTTTGTAATGATGCCTCAAATATGTCTGTATTCGGGAAATATGCAATTTCTGGCATAATATTATGTATTACTTACGCTGACTGCTTTCAGATACGATTCCAGTTTTCTTGTAAGTGCAAGGCTTTATTTTCCTCCGACGTAGTTAAGTGAGCGGGGGAAGCAATAGTTTCGTATCATAAATACTGGCCATGTTATTTGTGCCACCTCGTAAACCGAAGTAAATTGACATAATACAACTATTTATTTCAGAAGAGTATATTACCGTGAAAATCGCGGTGTGAGAGCTGGGACACAATTTAAATGCACATATTATTATTGCGCCCATTCTTATTTTACGACTATTGTCAAGTTGCCAACTATATTTGTCGATAGACATCGACATACTAGTTTATATATGTAAATGTATTTTTGTTCGTACAATACACGTTTCAGAGTCAATTTTCACGGTGTTTCTTTGGCACCCTCACTGCATGCAGACAGTTGAATGAACAAGGCGTATCGTCAGCATAGCTGAATATTCCCAAATCAGGAATAGACTCTTCAAATAGCATTGTTCACATCTCTCTCGTCATTTAAATCTTTGTCATCATAATCTACATTTAGAAATGTCACTCCGTTATATTCAACATGGTCATCATGATCAATTTTTGGACAGTCGTGGGAAGTTATTACCGTAAACATAGTAAAATTTGCGGTAATTTTATTAGACTACGCGACATAAATATTTACTGTCTCAAAAGCTGACTCAGAGAATCCTGTTGAAAGTCTTCTTACTTGATACGACTGTGGAAATACATATCAGTTTCACTTTTCCCTCATCTATAAATGGTGTTATTCGTATCACGATTGGGGTCGCGCGTGCTAACTGTCTCGACATGTGTGCAAAACTGATTTTCCCCGCTGGCTTCTGAAAAATAATACTCTCTTTAACTATGTTACACTGTATTATATGAAAACACCCCTTGGGGCTAAATGAGTTCTTTATTCTTCTTTTGTACAATCAAAACTTAAACAAGGATATAAATTCATCTCATAGCGCCAGTTGCTGATATGATAATAATATCATGAAAATAAATACCAAGCTCTGCAGATAAGTCGTTATGAAGATAATTAATGCTATCGCCCTACGGTTGTTCTATTCACTAGTTCTACGGTTGTTATTCAAACAGTAGGAACTGAATGTGTAATAAACGACAGGAAGACGGACTAAGCTTTACGAGCCAAGATGTATGTCCAATTGGCAGTTAAAGCATTTTAACGGCATATTGCTTTAGAATTGAAATTAAAGCGGCGGATATTAGTCGTGGCTGTTTAAGTATAGGAATTAATTAGTAGTGTTGTAGAATAATTTCTCATTAATTTCAACACGGGCGAAGAGAAACCCCGCGCGGCATTTCCATGCTTTGTAAGTAGAGGCATAAAGCTGAATTACCATTATGCAAACCATATATCACGCGGCCACTGTGCGCGGTGCTTTATGTTCACGCCTGCATCTCGCATAAATAGCCAACGAAAAATTCTTAATGAATTCTCTCGTAATTTGTATCTATTAGTCTGGTATCTGATTCTTGCCTGACTAATAGATATATGTATTTTGCCTAAATAAAAACAGAATTTAAACTAAAAATGTACCTATTTTAGTATGTAGTTGCACTAATTGCATGTCTACCTATAAGCTTTCCACCATTCTATAAATGCAAATTCTTCCTATACTTTCTACTATAAATAATATACTTACAATTCTAATTTTATTTTGTCACCTATAACAGCCTTTTAAAAGATTTGCCGGAATATTTATGTCAATAATTCTGAACTTTATTGAAATTTCTTTTAAAGCTGCATTAGAACATAAATGTGACAAATAGTGTATATTATCGTAACATGACGCTCTTCATACCGAAGACTTCCGCTCCATACATTTTAACGTAATCCCCTATCACCATTCATAAATTTATCATTTTATAGCTAATAATGCGCATCTTATACGGTATCAAACTCATTAATATGTCTTAATGTACTTTTTTTCCCTCAGGTAAGTTAAGCGATCCTGAAGCAGTTTTAAAGTCTCGATCGACGGATACAATATTATGCCGCAATGCTTTCTCGTAAGTCTCCATCTTTTTCTTTTTTTTTACATATTTGTATATTCGATTATCGTTTAGTATTGAATTTGACTATACCCTCATGTAGCTTGGTCTTCTGCCCTTCATGAGATTAAAGTAACAAGACTTAAAAGCTTACTTTAACTATAAATACAATTTCAAACTTAAACTACCGCATTTTAACTGAGTCAGCACAAGTCTATGTTGCATTCTTCGTAATAACTCAAGTTTCTAGTTAAATAAGACTATTATGAAATGTGCATTAATGTCTTACATTAAGTCACAGCGTGCCTGACATCACGTGTACAAATTAATTACGCCATTTAAACGCTATAATAATAACGTCGGAACTCAAGTGCGCGGTTAATAGTTTGTCACGATTATAACGAGAGAGATACTATCCGGAGTGCGATATTAACGGGCGGTTGCGATTCTCACGCTATGTGCATTACATTGGAGTATCATTTCCTACGGGTACACAGGCTTTTATCTGAGTAACGCGCACCGTTATACTTCGGACACTAACACACTGAGCTAGACAAATTCACTCCACTTTCCATTTTTCACAGGTCATTTTCTTGTACGCACCGACGATGTGAGTGCAGGTGGTTCGCGGAACAAGATGTAGAGCGCCAAGGCTGCCTTCCACATCACCCACTTTTTACTCGTTATAAAGCTTGTTGATATAAAATAAACCTTCACACGTCGTGTAACATAACATTCTTCGAAACTCTCGACATACACTTGCCTACTTACGGAAATTACCGTTTGAAAACTGAAACAATCCAGACTTTGAGTTGTGGCGGCGTTGATAAAATAACTATACGAATGCAAAATATAGACTAGATACGAACAGTTAGAGGATATTTATTGACATTATAAACGTCAGTCAGTTTATCACCTCCTTACGCATCCGTGCGTTTGCCTTTTTATCGCTTTACAAGCTACCTCAAATCGCGCGTTTCTGCCTCTCTCGCCATACTTGGGGTTGAATCGCAGGGACGTCACTTGTGTGATAATGGTGCCAGTGTCCGAGTGTCGACACTAATCCGGCTGCTCCTCGACATGGCACCGAAATAAAAGAAAGCTCGAGATGTCGCCCGACCGTCGCACTTTACGTTCACAAACAACTTTATGACTCATTCACGAAATCAATCGAATTGTTATTCAGCAGTTAGCTGATTTTAAAGCAATTTGTTCAATCCTCG
Organism: Apamea sordens; assembly: GCA_945859715.1. Classification (NCBI taxonomy): domain Eukaryota; kingdom Metazoa; phylum Arthropoda; class Insecta; order Lepidoptera; family Noctuidae; genus Apamea; species Apamea sordens. The sequence goes on along the minus strand of OX243996.1, from coordinate 11,819,993 downwards.
GCGCGGAAATGAAATTGATTTTGAGTGGCGTACATAATTACATTAAGTTTAAAATCTTTGTATATTTTAAATGCAAGACATTTTAATCGATCGGAATTCATTATGATAAAAGATGTTTTAGCCTTTGATAGTGCGAAAATATAAAATAACGGTAGCTATAACAGCAAAAATAACTTCAACTAATGATATCAGAATCATTTATTTTAGGTATGCGAAATATGCTATACAAATCGCAGCGGACTAAATAAACAGAATTAGCACCAAGAGCTTCATATGAAATCGACACAAGAAACAAATTTTATGGATGTGTGATTTTCTTATTACGTTTATCTTCATTAAGGTGTTATTAACGCACTTCACAAACAAACCATCAATCGTCGATGTAAATTGTATTTACAGAACATTACCCCAGTGGAATAAAGAACTGACACGCCTGTCATCCGTTATACCAATAATGGGGCAGACCACGCCACTATTTGTATTTTTAAATTAAACTGGGACAAACCGGTATATGCGTATTTATTCACAAACTTAACCCGATAAACTTAATTGTTTGCATTAATATACAAGTCATTTTAAATTTACGATGTCAATGTTATCTCCAGTTTTAATAAGCACATTATAATTAACGGACGATTACAACTTCATTCAGGTTACTTTGTTTCCCTAGATACAACTAGTTAACGAGCAGCTTTTCGTATCTTCTCAATTAATCCGTAATCTATGGATAAAAACTATATAAAGAAATATTTACATTAATTCTCATATACGAAGGCAATAACAATAAAAGACGCCGTTGTTTTGAACCAGTGAAAGACCGTGGATTGCCTTTTTACTGTTATTTGCTAAATTTCTAATATCGAATTGCCATTAAAGAATCGATGATAATCTTATTAAGTTTTCTCTCCATATTATGTGTTCTATGCAAATCTAGAAATTAAATGAATATAACGTGTGTATCAGTGGCTTATCATATGACCTAAGTTGAAAGGCTCAATTAAGGAAGTGGGCTGTTGTAATGCTTGTAAACTAGTCTTGTATCCTGTGTCTACCGTTGGACAATTGTAATCATTATTCCATTGGGAATACGGTTGGACTTTGCTTCATGTCAAGCCAATGTAGCTAGTGTTGTTACCATTAGGATTTGTGACTACCGGCTTTAAAAACTACCTACAAGTAGATAATCTTTTTATGGAGGTACACCTACCGTAATTTATGTATAAGCTTCCCTACTCCCTCCCAAGACAAGCATAATATCATAGTTATAAATATTTTATTACTGTAGTTTAACGTCTAGCTCTGGTGTCTAAAGTAATTTACTACTCAATTACATTTACGAAGTAACACCGTTATTAATATAAGTAACAAGTAAAGCAGCATCACTTACTCACTTAGAGTATTTATAATGATAGTCAACCAAAAGTGCGATAATAACAAATCACACAATCGCTTAAAGTAGACGTCTATGTGCAATTGGCATTGAGTAGGTCTCCGAATAATTGCAGACGTTAAAAACGTACAGCTAACTGCTAAGCTACTGTGGAAAAGTAAAAAGTAACCAAATGTAATATGATCCCGCGTATTTAGTATCCGTGTCATAATAAATTAATAACTTGAATATAAATCAATGATATCTGAGAGTGATATATTTAGGTGCTGAACACCTTTTCTAAGACTGTAAATAAACAATATGCAAATGAGTTGCGTGACGGTTTGCGTTAGGTGGTATCCTATTAGTGTCTCTATGTTAATCCGTAACAGTAAACATACCTACCTTGCCGTTAACTTTAGATGAGCACCGAAAAATAAGGCTACAAGGAGCGGCCCAAAATGATTCATCAAATAAGTATTAATATATCTATAAATATAAAAATCAATTGCTGTTCGTTAGTCTCACTAAAACTCGAGAACGGCTGAACGGATTTATCTTATCTTAGTCTTGAAATGTTCGTGGAGGTCTAGGGAAGGTTTAAAAGGCGAGAAAACGTGGAAAAATTGCGAGGAAGATAGTAAAAACGACTATTTCATTTTCCCATATAAACTGTTCTACCTACTTTCCTGTCAAACATTTGACGATCGTCCCTTCGGTACGGTAGACTCGGGTCCACTCGAATTGAAACAAGTATTAAATTAAGGGTTTTGAATAGTGTAGGTGTAGGGTAGGAGTAGGGTAGGAGTAGGGTAGGTGTAGGGTAGGAGTAGGTTAGGAGTAGAGTAGAAGTAGGGTAGGAGTAGTGTAGGAGTAGATTAGGAGTAGAGTAGGAGTAGGGTAGGTGTAGGGTAGGAGTAGGGTAGGAGTAGTGTAGGAGTAGGGTAGAAGTAGGGTAGGAGTAGGGTAGGAGTAGGGTAGGAGTAGTGTAGGAGTAGATTAGGAGTAGAGTAGGAGTAGGGTAGGTGTAGGGTAGGAGTAGGGTAGGAGTAGTGTAGGAGTAGGGTAGAAGTAGGGTAGATAGGACACCACGCGAACAAAGTAGCGCCGGTCAGCTAGAAATAATTTATATGGCAAAACAACGTTTGCCGGGTCAGCTAGTCTAACATATATATCAATAAAACGCCAAAAAGAAAACCAAAAGTATGAGCTTTCAAACAGTTTTATCGATATCGAAATCTCTTTATTGTTCATCGATTTGCATTCTATGCAAATTACATACATTACATTTATGATGAGGAAAGTAAAGTGCAAATATTTTTGATGTAGGTACACAATTTTGCGCAGGTGCCAATTACTCTATTTCGATAGTGTTCACAGTTCAATGGCAGGTAATAATAGAAATCAATCTAGTATAAGGAGAGCAGTGGGCAAAAAAACCGCTAACCGAACTTGGTGGTAGAACGTCGACTCATTCATTACTGGGAACCCGTGCGGTTTAGTTATTTAATGAAACGTTACTTCGACACTGACAGACCACATCAAGAGCAGCATGCATCGACCGCATTAGGTTTTGGTAATAGAACCTTGCCTGTAATTTACATTTTGAAGCCGCAAATATTTACAAGCAAAGAAAGCATATTACTATCCAGCTGCTTCTGTATTTGTCGCATCATAATCATGGAAACTTACGTATTTTTTATTAAAATCGTAAGAAAACTGAACGTATATGCCCTGGTCAAGGTGACGAGTGGCGGCCGCCGCGTCTCGGGGCGGTGGACGTCGAACAACGAACTGCGTCCCTCGTGCACTGCGTCCGCGGCTGACGAATGTCAATGGCACGCCGACACCGTTACTCGATCTCTCGTCCGCCGAATTAATTCGCCAATGGAAATCCGTACAGCGATTGATTCCTATACATTGAATAACTTAATGAGTAACTTGTTGCTGTAGCACCCGACTCCGTTATCGGACATCTTATCCCGAAGCCCTCTACATCCCACTCACATCGCATACCACTAAATCAAATAAGGCTGTCATTATTCATTCCACACAAAAAATGTTATTACTCTCATTGTCTAACTGTAGAGATCATCACGGTCAAAGACACCAAAACAACTGGCCGCATACAAAGCTGTGCGCCTCGTATTAATACAGAAGTGATGTACATAACAACTCATTGATATTGAGAACTGGAGCTGAAAGCCGCCAGTAATGAGAACGCTCTACATTTCAATAATATACATCTTTTGAATTTTTATCAGTGGATGCTCGTTAATCTACTGACTTGTCTGAGACCTCATGCTGCTATGCGTTAATACCATTTGCATGGCTCACTGGGGCGCAAAAAGCACAAAAAAACGCGTTTTTTTCCTAGTCAGCACTCATCTTTATAAATAAAAATATTAGATGGCTGTCGATCGCCGATCGGGCGCCACACTTTTACTTACATTGATCGCGATGCCTTGTCTTCGTTCTGATTTATATCTCACACACTTACTCTGCTTGCCTTAGTTATTTTGTGCACTATAGCCTTTTTTATTTAATTATAGCTCTTTTGATAGGATCTATATTTTCCCATATGTTTCATTAATGTTATTTAAATCTATGCGATTAATAGGTGTTTGCCGGAAGCATTTAGCGAGTCAATTTAATCTTGTAGCTTTGATATTGTGCATAAAAATACGATCAATCACCTTCGTAAATTAGTTCATAAATCAGTGATAATTAACTGATGCCGTTTCACAGGCGCTCTAGATTCTAATCGCCATTTCTACTCCTGGAGATTTGTCGTAGCGCCATTATACATATCAATTAAGCTGGCCTTTTAATTTGACCATCGATCATCTGTCATCCACCTCCAACCGAGGTCAATATATTTCGTAAACATGATTACATTATGTACGTGCATATATGTATTGATTTTTTATCAAACTGGTTCCGTGGATATTTCACACGTATGCCGATGTTATTGTATCACTGGAGTTGTTCTATTTTTCGCACATACTTTTTGTTTATGTAAATACGTGCTACTGAATTATTCATGTATTTGGCTAAAGATAGCAGCAGTCCGGACTGCAATTACCAATGAAACTTTTACCAATAGGTCGTCTTAAAATAAACAGTCGAGTAATTTGTATCTTCAACATTTTAATTTAGAGATCAACATTAACACAATGTCTACGACACGAAAACTATATTTTGAATAATCATACACACTTAAAATCATTATGTTGGAATTTTTTGTGCGATAAATATCTGAGTATTAAATTAATGCATATTGTTATTCAGATCTTCTCCCTTATTAACAGTTGAGAGGATGATAAAACAACTAGTATCGATGATAGCTTGTCGTCGACTATAATGTGTGTCTGCGCAGGAGTCAATTATTACTAAACGACATGAATTTATAAATAATGGATGACAAAACAAGCAAACTTGTCACATGGGACGGCTCTGAGTCATCAAGCTATCATGCAATGACGGGAACATATAATACTTAATCTATTTAAAATATTCAAGTGGAAACAGACAACCGCATAATATTTTAATGTATTTTATTAGTAAATATGAAAACTACGTGCAAAGAATGTAGTCACCAGATAAACTTAACTTTTTAAACGACTAACTCCTGGACGTGGGAAACTTATTCTGATTTATTTCAACTGCAAGTCTCTCGTTTTGTACGCTTTTGAAGTAAAAAGAACATTCTGAACGTAAAAGTCGTAAGAGTTAAAATTACGTCACGTAACACGTTTTTTCGGAGTTGGAAAAACAAATTAAACACACTTTGATTTGAAGCTTTCGGGTGATTGCAGCTGAAAAAAAAAACAACAATTAGTAACTGTCGTATATATAATTATACGTATTGAAAACTCCGGGGTCCGTATTCTAAACATCCTCGCAAAAAGCCCACTGAGTTGGTAAAAAACCCTACTAGCCCACGTAAAGATACGTGCTCGTATAAAATATCGTCGGTACAGTCACGAGCATAAGTATGTATAGGCTTTATTTAAATGCAATTTACTCCTTTATTATTTAATGAAATTTTATGTTGTTACTAACATAGTATTTTCGAACACATAGGTTTTTGCAATGTGTCGTATTTCATTGTTGTTTTCGTTATTTCAGGCAAAAATCGCTATTGAAAGTTTCCAAGTGTTGACATATTAGTGCTCGTGACTGTACATCGCAAAAAGTAAACAATTTCTTGTAACTAGTGATCCAGTTAATAGAAGCATTATTCCTCGTTATGTTTTTTTAATTTGTTTTCGGTTTTCTATCGACGAACGAAAAGTATCCTCTGGAACGAAATTCGAATACATAATTATGTACAAAAACTTTGCTATTATTCCGTCAAAATGGTCTTGGTTTATAATACCTACTGTGATCAAAAGTACATTATTATGACTGTAGCTAGATCAGGTCGTTAGAAATATAACATGGCATATGACGTCAGTTGTATCAGTCATCATCTGCCTTTTCCCAACTATGTCGGGGTCGGCTTCCAGTCTAACCAGATGCAGCTGAATACCAGTAACTAACCTTCACAACCCAGTTACTGGGTAACACGATACCCCTTGATAAGATTAGTTGTCAGACTTTCGGGCTTCTGACATCAGTTGTATCAGTATGGAATATATTTTTTCTTACTAAGTACAACAATGAAATAAGTTTTGAACTTACGGGATTTACCTTAGTTAGCCAGTCATTGACGACCGAACTTATAAATTGTATGTAGATCTTCGGAACACAATGAAAATTTCACCACTGCGTATTGATTTCAAGAGATAAGATAACCTAACAAGTCCACAAGAAGCCAAACATGGCGGCTGCGTTTTAGTTAGTATACTGCAGTGGTGTGTCGGTAAGTAAACTTGTCGCTTTATAATCGAACCAATTTATATCAGGCGCCAAGAGGTACCAGCAGCTTAGAGTTATGGAACTTGTGGCCAGGACTTTATTTAGACACCGACACCCGTGCTGAGCTGACCGGCAAGTGCACTCCGATTGCAGCCATTGCACCTTCCACAGGGACTTTTGTTTTATTGTTAACGGAACATTTACTACATGCCGACTAAATACTGAATGGAAATGAATTATTGCCGCTTAGGCGCAGTCTTGATTTTCATGTGGTTCAAACTATTTTATTTTACGTTCGTGACGTTGCAATTCGATTGTTTCATTAAACACTAGACACGGATTGCACTCGACTTGGTTTGAATTTCATTTGTTTCGCTGTAAAGGTGCCTATTAATAACATTCTTGGCGGTTTACAGGTTGTAAATTGTATTTATTAAGCTCCGTTTAGGGAGCTTAAATAACTTTGTAATTGTTCGCGAACATAACTTGTTTTAATTTCATTAAATCATCGACGTGCTTGCAAAAACTTAAGATACCAATGTAAAAATTTTGTATATGTAGATACATCCTCAATTTTAATTATCGTAGCGAATGTTTGAACTTTAATTGAGATCAACAACATAACTTCAATAACTTGATCGTTAAAAATCTTGTTTTTAGGATCTCAAATTAAATTGCGTAAATGATGCTAGTTGTTCTGGTGCTATTAGAGGTCATAAAGTTATCGCATGAAACGCATAACCGGTTATATTAATAGAAATAATATTGTTATATAAATACTCACAGGCAAGAGTTATTTGCATGCTTATAGAAAAGGCAGGCACGCCTCGTATTGTAATTGAACAGTTAGAATTTACTTCAGTTCATGAAACACGCATTTCAAAAACATGAAAATCGTATTCATATTAGTTTTAATGTTTGAAACCCGGAAACGAAACAAAATTCATAGTGCAACGTTAGCGGCAGGCGAACGACACGTAAGCGTCCTTGCGCGGCGTCCTTGCAACGACCGTAAAACCCTCGCGACTCCGCACTCTTTAGTCCACTTCTGCACTAATCTACCCGTCTCTCTCCACACACTGAGGCACTGACGTCCACAAAGCCACACGCTCGATCTGCCAAGTGATAAATCGCTCCCAACGACAGCCCTCGCATCGCAGTTTTACGGGACGAGTTTGCCCGAGCTCGTACCATTTTTATTTACAACTGAATGGAATCGCCTCATGCGTATAAAGTTTAATCACTGAATCTTTTTTTAGCATGTATATTTTCATATCTCGCAAACGGTGCTGGATTCCAGTTTTTTTTTTATTTAGTTCGCTCTCGTATACAGTTAGACGCGCAAGGCCGACAAGATCGGTTAAACTACATTGTTACAGGACATATACAATAAATTTTAACGGTGTTCAATATTTAAATGTACCATAAAAGCGATTCTTTACAATTTGCTAGCTGATGAATATTTAGTAGGGCGGGCGTGTAGGGCGCTGGGCTGCGATGCGCCGACCGCAACCGTGTAACTGCCTAATGAGGAAGACCCTTATGGGGCCCGACCGTGTTAGAAAATCCCTAATTGTACGTAACTATGTCGTTGATATTCAAAACGCGTACTTCTACGTCCAATTAAACAAGCTTCGCACCTGTGCATACTTAGCCGCTTATTATTGGTTTAAGGACGTAAAGTTTGTGGTTTTCTTGTTAAGTCGATAATTATATGTATTTTGTACCAGGATAGCTACATTAAGATATATAGATATACGTCCGATTAATGAGTACCAAATACGGAGACATTGTTTGTGTCGTCATGTAAAATTTTACCGTCTTTTACGCTACATAAATATTTTTTAAATATCTTTTTCACTTCGCACTAACGACTTCGTTGGAGAAACATCTATTCATGGGCATTAGCATACCATTATCTTTTAAAGCCATGTAAAGCTGTACGCCAAAGAATGTGGAGTAATCCAGTATGATAAAATGTAAAATAAATCGTCTTTCGCACTTTTTAAAGTTATTTACATAAATAGGTTACAGGCTTTACATTGATTGAATCGTAAGTTGAAACTGTAGATGCGTACATAAATAAATGTGAAACTGAATAGACTATTAAAGTGCAGTGTTGACGTCGTGTGAAATAGTTTATTCTGTACAAAGTTGTGTAATTTATGGACGTCGTAATTATATTAATACTCCATAAATATATATTTCGATCTATTAATATTTATATAGAACCTGCTTAATAGTTTTACATTATACAAAATTGAATTACAGTGTCGTAGATTAAGAAAAAGAACGATATGAAGAATAGCTTCGATATTTTTATATGAATATTTACAGATGTCCCCAGGGTTTGTAGGTTACTTGGTGAGTGTATGGGCCACTCACTGTCCACTGGCCAGGCCTGGCCGGCGGCCAGCGGGCAGCCTCTTGTTAATGCGCCTATTTACGGCAAGCGGACCGCATGCCTCGAGAGCTTATTATTGGCGCCTCACTGAATAATGAATCGCCGATCTAGGCTAATCGAGACATGACTTTTTCTCTAAACTTTTGGTCCTTTTTCGATCTCTCCACTGCAAAGACATATACGAGGACATAGATACGAATATCATCGTATACGTAATTTTTATTTTTTATCATGGTTTTGTTTATTTACAATCAAATGACGTATATGCTTTAGCACTATCACAAGTAAAATAATTGGAAAACAGGTTCTCAAAAGAAATGTTAATCAGCAGATCACCAGTTAAATTTTTTAATATTCGTATTTTATACTCGAATTCCCACTATCGATGTATACATGTATATATCTTCATTTGGATAAATTCAATTTGATAGAAATCTTACTCCGAGGCAATACAATAAAATTTAAATTCGAAATGAAACTGGCTGAGGTTCCTTTTCAATCGTTTTGCCAGCGGATATATGTCGATAGTGGAAGGTATCGCGTCCGATTGTCGGTAGAGTTAACCGGGGATGCTCATCAACATGCGTTGCCAGACTCTTTAATGCGATGCCGAAGCCCCTTTTACGATCACGCGTCTCGATGCAAACCATTTAAGGCTACTGCGCGTGTTGCCGTGATATATAGCCCCTAGTCACGAGCGGAGCGATTCCAGTAGCAATCTGCGGAAAAAACAATTAAAAGGTAAATTACACATATAGGTAATTATTTTAACTTGGCGGCATAAAATAAGAACAAAATAATATTATTGGGATGTTAAATTAACTTTACAGAAATAGACTTTTAAAATACAATACTGGTTTGTTTTTTATTGTAGGTCATTCTTTCGCGTAAATTGGGATTCCACATCCCAATTTAAATGATTGCTTATGACTAGGTGACCCGCTGAGAACAACCAATAAGGTTCAAAACAAAAATGAAGCGATCCTATTGGTTGCGTTGGATGACATTCCGCTTGTCCCACCGCCATGAGCAACCGTGGCTGTAGTGCCCGCACCTTTACCCGCTAGCGGAGGTCCGCAGCGCAGCGTACAGGCGCCTTTTGATTTACTACAGCGCCAAACTTACATCCCTTGACATGTCACCCAACTATTTTTGATGACAGTTGTGACAGAAATAGTACATACGGTACTTATCCATATAATAATGTTAATAAAATCTTCGCGTAGTAACTAAAATAACGAGCATAATATCACGTCTGTGTTTATTGCCGAGACTAACTACAATAATATGAAAACAAATAAAAGCGTCATTGCTTAGAAAACATAATTATTATAAAAGCTTACTCGGAAAAGGTACATTAGTTTTATATACTTTTTATGACTTAGCCTTAGCTCTAGCTCTAAGTACAGTTATTAATGAAATCCTTTGCTGTATAATAGTACTTTATGGCACTGCATACAGAACACTAACTTAAGAAAGACAATCGCAAATTCTAGGTTGGCCAGTTCTTAGTAGGTTGTCGCAGCAATAAATGGAAATTCATATCTCCATCAACTCGTTTAATAAGCAAAGTCGTAAATAATGATTTGAATAGTGCATTTTCATCATTTTTACTGACCAAACCTTCATACATCGGTCACGTTCGTATGCCAAAATGGAGGTACTAAAAGGTAACTGTGATTTGTTCTACAAACTATATCTCATAATTACCATTTGCCATTCAAGCAAGTTTGCCGGCATTTTGGCGAAGGAAAAATCTTTGTAAACTAAAAATAGTAACCGGTAAATAAAAAATGGAAGATCAATCAAATATAATTCAAACTTTTATACGGTCAACAGTGGTGACTAGGACCAACGACGTTAATTCATTACAGAACTAATTGAAACTTAATTAGCAACTAACGACTACATGTAGGTAAATAGGCCTACATTTCCTAACGTCTCACGTCTGTGTTAAATATAACCCTCAAATGTTCAACAAATAAACCAAATTAACAACTTCCATGCACTAGCCATGACATAAATTCCTCTTCGCATCATCTCAGAATTTATCGATAGGTTATTTAATGGCAGGTCGTCAGTGCGGCCATAATTTCTGAGCAATGTGACATTACTTCCACTAATTGTGTAATGGCCACTGTGATTGAGTGTGACAGGCTAGAATCTACCCGTCGGGCAGGCCACACTTCGGCTCTGTGCCCGCCATCCAGACGTTGAAGCCTCCACTATTTTTCTTTTTGTTACTCACATTCTACCCAACTCGTCTCCTTATTTTTGTTTCGTTGAACGTTTAATAGTTTTTATTTTAGCTTACACCGAGCATAAGCGGCAATCTATCGACTAAAGTGTTGAACTAAAATCGCACTTATTATTTTACTTTAATATAAGACTAGCTGTCGAGCAGTTTGTTCGAAAATTACAGACATTTAACTGCCATCGAATTGGATAATTACAAGTAGTGTAATGATACGCCTGTAGACATCGCGTAGTTTGAAGACATTTTTTTAGTTTATTTTGTAACGTCTACTAAATAATGTGGTCTTAATCGTACAACATTATAATGAAATTCGAACAACTGGCTACAGCTGGAATTAATTACCTACAGCGGTATTTACATAATTCAATTTTGTTGTAAACAATAAAAAGCTACATGGGTGGATTACTCGTAGCAGGCTGCTATTATTGTACGTCTCGAGTAAACTTAATCCGTCTAGGTTGGTCATATAAATAAGAAACTCAACGTAATTACCATGTTCGTGTTGTGTTGACAGGATATCATTCCATAGAGTTTTATGTGATCTAGTACTGTGTTAACAATATAACATCTATTCTCGTAAATTAATTACATTCAAAAGCTTTATTATTCTTTGCGTCTCGATTTGTCTCGCAATCCAAGGTATTTTTACTCGTTCTTAAGGAGATAGACAAAGGAAAATAGTACCTTCTTTACGTGGATTTCTTAGAAAGCTAAGGGTAAAAGGTATTTGCAATAACCATAGAACCCAGGAATACGATACGTTCAGTGTTTTACATTTAGTAGAAACCGCTTGCTCGCGAAATATGCGGGGTTCAACGTTCAGACCTTGCTAAGTGCTTTCGAAAGCAATTAGCTACCGATCGAGTCGATGCTAGTAGTATTGTGTTCGCAGTGCTAGAAATATCTAACAGAAAAAGAAAACATTGATAAATCAGGCTTTTATCAATGACAATTAACAGAAATCACACCATAAATTTCCAAGAACCACATCAACTGATCATCATGAAATGTTATACGATAGGTATTGCTGATGCTAATAATGATAAAAACTGATGTATCACCAACATCGGTAAATTATTAGCTCACTTCATTCGGAATTTGATAATTTATGGCCATCATTATATCTCAATTTCCTAACCACTTAATATATTTTCTTTACCGCTATAAAAACATTGATACATATGATTTGAATTGCAAATGAGTCTATCTAATTCAAATTAGTTCACACCTTAACGATGTCGTCGGAGGCACGCATTATTCAGTGCAGATGCTAAAGCTCGTGACTGAGTAGAGAGCAGTCGCGCGTCGCGGCGCCTGCGCATTCGCACCCTAATGTATGCCGCACTCTCTTTACTCCGGGGTGGCTCGCCGCGCGCTCATTACCTGTGCTTCAGACTCATATGTGCCAGGCTGGGAGGGCTCCAGTCTGTCATTAAGCCACCCAGTCCATGATCGGTCAGATATAAATCATGGTAATGGTAGATTATTCTAGATACATCGGCAGAACACCCGGGAAATGCGCTCGAAGCACCGATTATATAGAGCCCACTGACGTAATTGCACCGCTCATTGATACCTCACGAAATGTAATTAGGCTTTGTTCCAGCTAAGTGCTGCTGGAGAATTCGCCCTCATTGTGCAATTTTATTGTAGCATTAACTAAATGATGAATAGTGAACAATATACAGGTGAATTCTGTATGCTTTTAGTTTCCAATGACGATATAACTTTTAATGTAAAGTTATGAGACACTGAGCAGAGAACATTTTATATACCTAAGGGTGACGATAATAAGCTGACCTAAAAAATATTTTAAAAAGCTTTGATGGACATGTGAATTTGTCATGACTGTCTATACTGGCTGTAAGTACCTACAAAAAATGAAAGCCTACTGCTCGATCCTGAATAATTCAATAACTGTCGCTGACACAGTTGGAATAATTATCCTTAATCTGATCAATTGTTGACATCGGACTGTGAAGAAACAAGACATTATTCTATGCTCGTGTTATTTCTGTCTCTTTTTAGCAGAAACCAGTCTTGCGCATGCGACGCTTTTGACATCATTTGACATCTGTCACGGATATCGACGGGTGGAATCGATTAATTGATAGGTACGTGCATGTCAAATTTGACTAATGTAAACACTCCAATGTTTACATGTTTTGGGGGTCTGGAGTTAGTGGTAAAAGTGAAAACATCTTTAGGCGCACAGGATCGGTGTGGCTGAATCGCGTATAGTTAGCTCCAGTCGTAATACCGTGTGGTTATAAGCGCACAGACTTTTTATTTTAATTTAAATAAATAATACTTTCTGTTTTCCATTTAAATATAGGCTGTGTTTATTAGCTATGCTAAAATGGAGGTCACTAGCTTACCTTGAGCTTATCGAACCTCATGAAGTGGGTTAAATTCAACGTAGTAATGCTCTCATGTATCCGTTCTCAAGAAGTTATTATCAAATATAGATGTAAAGTAACTTGAAGATGCGGTGAGAAAACTATTTAAAATGTAGTTTAATGCCGTAATTACAGAAACAGAAAAGCCATTGTGTCTCGCGTGGATCCATGTTTGAAGAGTTAAACGTAAAATATGAACGCTATCAGATAACATGAAAAAAATTATATTTGAGTTTATAGTTACAAATAATACACCAACTTTTAGTAGGAACCTTTAGTATTGCTGTTATTCGACATAGGAAATTTAATGGAAATGTATAAAAGTACATATTTATTGTTTTGCCATTAGATTTTACAGCAAACTAATAAAATTAAAGTACCGATAATCTTCGAAGTATCAATTTGTTACTTAAAATCCGTTTTTTAGTAGCCTTAAACAATTACTGCGTGTAAAAATCAATACATTAATTTGTGCGTATTTAGTAGTAGTGTAGCCAAAATTATACGTCTGTAGGAGTAATCATCTTGAATATGTAAAGGCAGGAAACTTCATCGATAAGTAAATTGACTTTCAACTTAAATCGTCGGTAAATTCAAATTACAACTGTCATTCTCTGACAGTAGCATGAAATGTCTACAACGCGGCAAATTGACGTAGACTGTCAATGTAGTCAACAATCAAGATCCCTGACTGTACAATGTAAGGCTGCATTTGCACATTCATATTACTTACTTATCCAAACGGTATCTACTTGGAGCACTTAGCTGTTTAAGACAAACTTATTGCCATTGATACCGAATATGTTACTGTAAATCAGATTGTCGTGCGCGGTTTTATGAGATGTGTATCAATGAAAAATATGTCATTCCGTTAGACGATGTCCGTACTAATACAGTTGTATGTTGTTCGTAGCCACGATAACCTATCGCCCCGCAACCTCATAGCGTTCAGTAGAGACGCAGCAGGCATTATCGTGTCTAATCAGGTTCGCACGCGGCGCGGTGGCTAAATCATCCGATTATTGATTTCCGATGTCGCGGTCGTGATCGGGCGCGGGATTCAACGTTCGCCGTGACAGTGCCGCCATTGTCGGAGCCGACGGCGGCTCGCGCGCATTCTCCGTGATTAAACGCTTGTAATTCCAACAATATCATCCCGACTGTCGGATTCAATCTGCACACGCCGAGCGCCGCTCATCTCATGTCATCTCCCCGCGAACCGACCTAACAGCACGGACCACTTGTATGTAATAAGTCAGTTAACATTAAGACCTCGTGCCCTGAAAACGTCCCGGCTCATGTTATAAAAGAAAATAGCGAATTGCTCTCTCAGTAGATACGAATCTCCTGCAGCAATAATGTCTTGATTTATTATTTCGCTCACGTGATTTATGTTATAATTAACCAGATATCAACGCCTCGTTGATCTAGTCTAATAGAGTTAGCGGTCGGTTTGATGCAAATACCTTCGATATATCTTAACGAGATAGAAAAATATCTAATCTAATGTAAGGTACTTGTCAGTAAATTATATCATAAGATGCGCTTATAATTTAAAGCGATTTTATCTGTCCGGCGTTGAACACGTCAATCTCTATCCTTCGAGTGAAATGCGCCTTTTTTTGTAAACGTATATCAGATAAAGGAGGCTGTTCGCAAATTTTTGCTCTTATTGCACACTTGGCCGCACTGAACAATAATAGGGGAGGCAATTTCTCGCGACATGAGATCGCCGGATGGTAACGAGCGGTCCGTTGTCGTTATTAAACCCCATTGTTGTGATGCGCCGTATAAAGCCTAACGCAGCCTAGTCCCTTTCTAATGCTGCCAATAAAGCACTGAAAGTGCATTTGCAATACGATTAACTCTCTCGGGTGGTTACGCGAGTATGCACGATGTGAGTGCGACAGAATAGGGCTGACATCTCTTGGTAGTTTAAAGGGATACATTTTTATAAAATGACCCTTTTGTTTATATTAAAAAGAAACATTTACATAAATCACGACGTTCACTCCTGGAAATCATCTGCATTCATCATTTCAGCCGAATGACGTCTGTTGCTGGAAATCCGCCTCCCTAAAAATCGCATTGCATGCCATCTGTATCCCGTCTATACCTGCCAGACAAAATGTAGCATCTTAATCAAAATATTCACCGCTAAAAAAAGCTCTAAAACTCTAAGTGCACTGATAATTCAGTTGTGCGAGAAACATTCAAATTAAGAGATCGCAATTGTAACGATACAATCATAGAAGCTTCACAAAAAGTAATATCGTTTGACCATTTGACCTTTCCGAGCGACCAACCCTAGCAATCTAAGTCTGAACTCTATTATCGACTGTTAATAAAACTAGGTAGCGCACGCGGTTGGCGGCTGCTGTTACTAGATGGCGTCGGCGGCGGTGGATGTGCCCTCGCATTTGCATAAAGAATTGGGTGCGCACGCTTCAGTATCGTCTCGCGGCGTATTTCTCACGCTACCCGCGGCCATTGCACGCTCTCGCCATCACCGCCTCCTCTTGTCTAATGGCTGTGTCAGCACGTTGCCCCTGTTCAAGACTTTTTTTTTTCTTCCTAACCCATCACAGATATATAGCCACATAGATCAACATTTAAACACAAACTAGTTTTTAACCAGTTTACAGAAAACCGTTTTGTAATATCCCCAAGAATTTACTATGTTAGTACAGTAATAATGCATACCGAAATAAACAAGCGATGTTAAGTTCATAATTACACGAATCTCGAGATCGTTAAGAGACGAAGTCGGTCGATCATTTTTCACTATTAAAATACATGTTCGACGAAACATTCGGCGTAAGTGTCGTTAATTGCATGTTGCATTGATAACGGGTGATTTGATGCCAGCCGTGTTAATGGTGACCTCGATTCGGAGCTATAGGCACCACACCTGAAACGCGCATATGGTCAAACAAATTGCTATGATTACAAACAAGAAATGCTAGGTAATAAAAACAATAATGGATAAATATTAAACAACTACCGTGTATCAAGACTTAATAAACATTGTACAGTAATACTTAACCAACTGCAAGACGTCATTTCAGACAGTAAATAAAATTGCAAGCCCTAAGGGATAAAGGACAATAGCCAAATGAATATTTCATAAGGCCATTATTTAATGATGATGCTTATAATACAGTAGTGCTATCAATTAGAAGCGAAGCGGCAGTAATTTCTTTTAGTAGATTAAACACAAAGCGAGCTTTGTCCCATGACCTTTGAGGTCAGGGCCTAAGTTACGGACGCTTGTTGTTTTGATACTTTAATAATGTTGCAACTTAATTTTATAGCTAACTAACATTGTACTAAAGGGTACTGGGATAGTGCTTATTCAACTTATGAAGGACATTGTTGTATAAAGCGATGTTGATAATTCAAAGCGCTTTTTGATAGCAAAAAGATAAGTTTTAATTTATTGAGTTAGTCAAGTTGTAACATGCTGCAAAGTTCACACATTAATTTTAGGAATTGAAAAATGGTCCACCATTATTTTACCTACTGTGCAGTTGTACCTAATCAAAAAGCGATAGGTCCTCCGATAAAAATTTGTAATTAATTTTGCTTAATTAAGAGAACATGTTCTTTTCGAAGCACTGTTATAGTCGTAAAAATGCCGGAGGTTTTACTTGTAATTTTATTAATAAATGTTCAAAACTTGCTGATTCCCAGCCTACTAATACTTCAAATAGGCTGGGAGCCTTTTTGAAGTATTTATATAAGCCTATTTCCTCTCTGGATCGTTATCACGAATTAATGTCGAAGCATCCGCTTTTAACTTGAGCAGGGTGCAAAGCCTCGGCGGTCACTATTGTAAGTAGACAGCACGCAAGACATTCTCATGTAGCGTGTTCCATGAAGTCGTCTACGACTTGCCCGTGCGCATCCAGCGGCCGACCACGTTAGCCGCGCACCGCACTAAGAGCCTAAGCAAACATGCTACTTTTAGCATCCGCGATCGGATATTTTGCGACTTCCTTAATACTGCTTCGAAATCAAAATCAAATGGCAATAAAATTCAAATTACACTGAGAATCAGCACTTTCTGGCCGTCAAAATTACATGAGACAGTCCCCCAGAACGCCCGTCCTTCGTCACTTCCTAGTGCTTTCGCTGGAATAAAGTGGCGCAACAAACTTCCCAGCAGCACATCGGTCTGTTTAGTAAGAAGAACTTGATTCTATATAATAGTATGCAAACTAGTTGACATTACAAAGCAAAGAAACGCAAAGCAAAGCATAAACTAACTATGTCATAGTTTTTGCGTTCGGTCGCGATAGCAAAATCGAGCATTTCAGTGACTGCTTCGATGCTGCATTGCGTTTCAGTGAACCAACAGAACAATTGAGCACTGAGCCATATTCCACAGATGCCAAAGATTTAGTAAATCGCTGTAACGGAAATCTAGTCGTTGTGCTGTCAAGCACCCGAAAAGCGACCAAGTTGCTGGTCGTTGATATTCAAAGTGTGCGAAATTTTAGATCTCGGTCCCTGTATCAACTTTTTGAAAATCAACTAAATCGCTGATCGCCGACACTAAAAGCAGCACGTCTGCTAAGGCCCTCACTCCCCGACAGTATGCGTAACTGACGCGACTGCCTACTCGTAACTCCCTATTGCAACGTTCCCTGTAACTGCTTCCTTTAAAACGTAAACATTCTTGGCGAACGTTTTATTGGTGTGTTAGGTAATTTGTTTGTAGGAATTTTGGCGTGATTTATAAGGAGTAAGGATGCTATGAAATTACGTAGGGTTAGGCTTTTTTATAACCTTTACAAATCCTCCTTTGGCTAAAGGTACCTTAATAGATTTTCACATCTGGGGCTTGTGGCTAAGTAATAACTGCCGCACGGGTCGATCGATCAAGTTAAGCTACGCTTGCCGAGGTTGGTCCGTGGATGGGTTGGGTGACCATTTTCACAAACCAAGACCCCTCCGTGCCTCGGAAAGCACGTTAAGCCGTTGGTCCCGGCTGTCATTCGTGGATCTTTGACAGTCGTTACGGGTCGTCAGTAGCCCGAAAGTCTGACAACCAGTCTAACCAAGGGGTATCGTATTACCCAGTCACTGGGTTGTGGAGGTCAGATAGGCAGTCGCTCCATGTAAAATACTGGTATTCAGCTGCATCCGGTTAGGCTGGAAGCCGACCCCAACATAGTTGGGAAAAGGCTAGGCAGATGATGATGATGATGCTGTGTTATCCCAAACATTTGATTTCTTTCTTTATTTTTTGCAGAACATTAATACGATGACTTTTAATGATGATGAACATCATTGAAAGTCATCGTATTAATGTCTACAAATCCGGAATTCTAAAATGTAGATTCCTAATCTAAATATGCGACAAGCATTTAACGGTCTTCAGATGAAGAATTCGTGATGCCGCACACGTAGATAAAGTTGATATAGCTCACCGTTATCTATTAAATTTAACTTGATAATCTAATTTAAATAATACAACTTAATTTTATAATTAGCTACTAAAACTAAATTTTCGTGCGTCACAACACATTTCTATTAATTACTTCTGCTCTCTCGAGTAATAAACATCTTTATATTCCTATCCCTTTAATTGCGACACCACATAAAAATGTACTAGTGATGATAAACTTTCAACATAATCCAGTACATTAAGTTATTCATGTTACAAGATTTATCTACGTCTCTATAATTATCTGTGTAAACTGGTTACTTAATGACGTTGTTCTCTGGATACGTGGTGCGAATCTATCATTGTAGAAATACGTTTCCTTGAGCGAAATAACCAGGCTATCTTCAGCGTATCAAAGGACCGTTAACAGCTTATTTGTATCACAGACTCGATATTTACTGAGATTCTCGCAAACGTCTCGGAAATTCGTGGCTAAATAAATAACATTAAGTTAAGATGTTTATACCACAAAGTTATGGAGGATAATAAAAACATGTAATTAACTCAAATGAGCTTCAAAATTAATATGCGTTTAATGTTAAGATTTAATTTTCTTAGCTGCTTAGCTTAATTAGTATGTACTTAGATTAGATCCATGCATACGTTTGCGACAAGTACTTATTGCCAGTGTCGTCTAAGGCAATGATAGAAAAACGGGGGAGGTAAAAAAGGATACGATTTTCTCGTTCCAGGAATACAGAGCTACATGTAATCGATTAAAGCAAATGGTATTTAATTACTTATGTTAATTACTAATGCTACGTAGCGTAGACATCTCTTTTTAAATCTTCATCAACATTTAGTTCGCCAAATTAAATACGAAAATAGGTACCTCCTTAAAATTATGATGGATGCTGTTGCAAATAAGTAATAAGTAGTTTGTCGATAGATTGCAAAATCTAATCAGCTATATCTGACAGTGAACTAACTAAGGAAATATTATTCTAGAGCTGAATTCTGAGATCCATTAGCGATTTCCGGCAGGAAATTGTTTTAGTAGCGTACTGCAAAAATATAAATGTGTTCAGGTATTACGGTTGTAACAGATTGATTCTCGAGAGTTCAGGCAATAAAACATGGTATAAAATATGATTAGTTTTTTGAGTAATAATCGTGGATTCTTCTGCATTTAGTCTACTACATTTAGGTTCCAAGACTAATTGAATTATCCGAGATATCCATCGTAGTTCCCCACTAAACCTCCCACAGTTCACAGCTTGACGTAAACCGCTACCAACCTCCACGGTTTCTTTCTATTTTAAAATCAATTAAGCAAACTGGCACCCGTAAAGCTCAAGGTCTGGGTCAGCTATAGCTTTGATGACGTCAGAGACTTGTTGATCAGCGGCTTACGTTAGGCAAATCTGAAACCGTTTGCATCCAATAAAAAGTATACCTGCATAGTTTCACGTCAGAATAAGCGCATGTGTCCATGTACAGGAAGTCAATGCAAAAAGTGACAGATGTCAAATGTTTGTTCACCGCTCGCTCTTGCAGTTTTTACAGTGTTAAGTAGATGCATAGAATCGTGCATTGTTTGTCATTTGCTTTGATGTGAATTTGTCATATCAAGGATATCCGTTTGTTCTGAGTCAATAATTAATTAGTGGACAGGTAGTCGTTAATTTCACCAGGTATGGGAAAATGTTTACCAAGTGTCTTTCATGTGAAACCTCTTTGAATGATTGCCACATTGCTGAAACAAAAGATGTGATTTCCGGAAAATGTATAGGGTCAATATTAATTTATTTATGTTATTCATGTTGTGGTAGATCGGCATGTTATATGTTAAAGCTTACTACGCATATTTTAATATAAATTAAGATTATGCATTGCGTGATGCAGTGAGCGACGCGGACGATGTCGGACGGACAACCGGACGAGTCGTCAAGTCAGTTCATATCACTAACAAAAAGTAGAGTTTCCCATGTCCATTAGCAGAGCTTTACACATCTTTACAGTTTACGTATACATATTTATTTCTATCGTATCATTCTGTAATACATGTTATATTGAAACCCTTTTTTATCAAAATTTAATAAAAGATTAAATATTTTTGAAATGGTTTGATTGATATAAAAAGGCTTAAATTCTAGACTAACACAAGTGACACAGCAATATCATTTAACCTTTATGGCTCGTTACAATTTCGCCAACATAAAGCCTTACATTTATGAGTAACATTATCCATTCAGTCTCGGTTTTCGTATAAGAATGAAATGCTTCTTTTTGGTCGTATAAGTACACCTGTTGCATCCAAAACAAGCTTGGTATCGTTCTTGCTGCCGTGCCATACCGGGAGGAACTGAACTTTACACGACTCGGCTCCGGGAAACACGGGTTGCGCTTCGAGAAATGCACAAGAATTCCTTACTCGCTTATAATGTTCACTGTTCACTTATCGTGGCTTACGCAGCGCATATCCTTTTTCCCTCAATTAAGTCTGACAATAAGCGGAATGAAGACCTACCAATTAAGTTTTTCTTTGATTCCCACATCAGCTTGGAAATAATTCGTTAATAATCATTTTCAAGCTTTATGATCCAACATTATGTTCTGACTTACGATGCGTTATCTATTGACAACAAAAAAATAATGCAGCATTTACTGTTGGGTTATTGACCAGTAAATTGAAAGCTTTTTGCTCCATCCTTTACGACTTATTTGGCAATTTTTTGTGTACTAAATAATTAATAACGAGGCATTTGCATATAAACGCCGTATTAATACGAAGAAAAAATAACTATTTGAGTGATAAGTCCAGAGGCAGTGGATAACTGCGATGGCATGATTAATGACTTGCTTCCTCTTCCTTAATAACACCTAGAATCTGGTAAAAACATGCCGCTATCTATCAGAAGAAGCTGGGCTCCATTAGTAAAGTGAACACTTGAGTTATAATAACAATTCTTTACTTTAAACGTATTAGAGTATTTCTTGCGTAACACTGTAATTTTCCAGAGTTCGCAATTAAATTACCTGTTTTATTTACTTTTATTAGGTTAGGTACTGTGTGATTTATAAGTTAATATTATACTGTGAGTTCTTGAGTAGTTTATTTTGATTTAAATAGCCAAGTTGAATAAAAAATAAATTGGTAGGATAATTATTACTTGAGCGGCTATTTTACCTACGCGTGTAAGCTCGTAGCAAACCGATACGACGCACGACGCTGATAAGGCAAATTATTATTATGCAATTGGAATATGATTATTAGATAATCTCATAGAATCTGTACCTAAGTAAGTACTGTCATGTAAAACACTGTAGAAATTGTTCCAAGCTTACCAAAGCTGTTGTCCTAAAACTTATTTCGTGATGACTTTGATTTTTGGTCCATAATGGAAAATGCGCAATCAGCACTTGTGCGTATCGGAAGTGTGCGGAAGCAGACGCGGCTTCAGCGCGAGCGTTGCGGCGGTGGCGATGGCGGGCAGCCGACACAGCGCTAGCGCCTAGCGGTGCTTGCAGACGCGATGGCATCGCGGTCGTGCGCCACCGCTCACGGCAGCCGCCGGCGCTCGCGTCGCCGTGACTTATGGCCCCCGCGCGAACCTCGATCGTACGATTGAATAATAATATCCGATTCCCGTGCACCGAATTTATGTTAGGAAGTAACCAGTGTCCCGTATCGACGAGCGCATCGCGCGCGCCTCGCCCGCCCGCAATTTCCAGCCGCTTGTCCTTAGGCGCTGATGTACCAACCGATACTTGATAAATAAATTTTCGTGGAGGACTGTTCCCTCTGGACGTCGGCACTCCCGTCGGACCCCGGAGTCCCGCCCCGCACCCACATCTAAACGCTTAACTGTCAGCCAACAGCACGTCTCTCCCTATTATGATTACAATAAATTTCAATTTTCACTTCCTTCGTTGTTACAAAGTAATAGGACACTACGTTTTCCTTTATGCAATATTGTCGCTGTTGTATAAAAGCCAAAGCTGTGGTCAGGCATGTGCATCCCAGAGACCACACGTACGGGTCTCAACAGGGCATCATAACTTTCTTTGGCAACCACGGAATTAATCCTAGAAGGAGGACGGCTAACAGCAACCTGCGTACTATTAACAGCATCAGCGATCACTTCATAATACCGAGTACGGTAATTATGGCTATACTTACCAAGACCGTTCGTGTAGCGGTCTGCTCTATAGGCTGGAGGAATTTGAAGCGCTGATATGAATCATATCAACATACTAAGGAAAAAGATCCCGTCTAATTGTCAAAGGCGAACTATTTTAATTTGGATATAAAGTTCTCAATTAGGAAAGAAGATGTCGTATCAGTTAACAAGAAAATCGTGACTACAATACGTATATTGTACTTGGTAGGCCTCGTCGGCAATCAAGACCCTGTCATCAGTGACCGCAAGACTCTTCACACTTTGATAATGTTACCAAAATTAGTTACTTAATGTTACCAAAATTAGTTACTTAAGTGCCAAGCGTCTTTTGGCCACTTACTAAATTACATAAAGTTCAATGGTCTACGAAATTTGTTGTAAATTATGGGTTCACACACCTAATGTTTTCACTTCGGCGAGTAATCGTGACCGCTATATAACTACCACTATATCGATGCATGTAGGAATTTGGTTGATTTATACCGTTACATATTACTTGCCATCTCTATCCCAGTCCTAACCTGTCATTATGACTAGTTGTTTTATAATTTAATATTTTCAAAAGTCACGCAGTTTGTCGGCCTCATTATGTTATTCTAAGCCATAACATTTGCTCGCAATCATATCCACGTAGGAAACATAATTCCTGATGCGAGAGGGATAAAAAAGATTACTCGACCGTCGCTACGAGTCCATATAGTCCCCACGCAAATAAAAAACTTAAATAAGAACCATATTTCATGTAGTCATCGATGGTTATGTACCTAAGGCAGCCTGTCTAATACTCTAATTCGTCGAAAAAAGCTTGGTTATTATGTGTAATGCGCCTTAGATTATAGAGCGGGAGAGCAAATTATATTAGCAACATTGATGGCATTGTTCGCGAATGTGCATCATGAGTCAAATACCTCAAGCTCTGCCTAAGTCGACTTTTCTGTCTATTGCGGTATATATATATTCGTATATAGGTATTTTATCTGCGCACAACGCAAGCTATGCTTTAAATATTATCAAATTATCGGTACAATACATGGTCATTATGTGCTAACGGTTGTGTAAATTAATGTGATTAAATCCAGCAAGTGACCGCGGTCGATCACGTAGCGCCGCGCTCCCGGTCTATTGTTCGTCTCGACGCAATGTTGTCACCGCCGCGTTCCGGTTCTATGACCGTGTCTCCGCCATTCATTCTATTCCGAATAAAACATACATAAATACCATATGCAAAAAAATCTTCTCGTCACATAATAAAAGAAAACGATAGCTAACGGTCTTCATAGCCGTGTATCGTCTCGTCTACAGTAATCTACCATGGAATTGAAACCCCTCTAACACTTTGTTGTTAACAGCGACCTTCATAATTTCATCACGTGCGACGGTCGGTGTTCTCAACCGACTGTCCTACTATACTACTATCTGAGCCTAGGAGAATAAGATTTTTGATTAAAAAACATAATCGAGTAAAAGTTGTGGTGAGTAGGTGCAAACGACGTTTTGAGAACATGACCGTTGTTGTAATGTACGCCGCTTACCTACTTCTAAAATAAAGATAAATTACAAACAAGAAAAAGTAAAAAATAAATTACTTAACAAGCTTTCACGTAGGTACGGTCAGCGACAAAAGTCGATTGACAGACTCCTACAAACACATCATCTAAAATGACAAATTAAAATTATTCGATGTATTTTATTTCAGCATTTCTTAAAAAGCTAAAAGATATTCTTTTAATTTTACTGCTGTTCCAATTTTAGTAAAATATTTAGCTCCATAATACAGATAAAATTTAGGTATTAATCGACTTTAGTCGCTAACTGTACAACCTCTGTCGCAAGAAAATGTTACTTTTCTTAATTTAAAAATTCACAAGTTTCCTGCTTTAATAATCTCCCCTGAAAAATACTCGTATTCTAACTAAAAATCAACACTTATATCAATCCTAAATACAAGTGAATCGACTATCGTAAATACAAGTCCCTGCGATTGTTATGTAAAATCATTCATTCCTGCAAAGTAAACAGAGGTCCAAATTGGTTTATCGTGCTCCATAATTTGCGAAAGTTATGGACATGGACAATCACGCCTTAATGCGGCGCCTGGAGCTTCTCCTGTTGCTTTCCCGATAATTATAATTACTTTTCGTGATGGCATCGTTCTCATCAATCTTTTGGCATCTAATTTTACGGACGATTATAAAAATACTGGAGTTGGAATGCGGATACTGCAACTAAATAAACATTAATAACGATCGAGATTTTTGCTTGAGACTGGTTTTTCTGACATAAATAGGATAAGAGAATTGACTAGAGCCAATTTGCATTAATGTTTTTTTTTTTGTAGGAAATTGATAACAAAAGACTTAAAACGATACGAAATTTAAAGATTTGCTTTGAAGAAGCTGAGTTCAATAATCACAATATGAATGCTAGGAAGCGGACTTCTATTTAATAATACTGCAGATAAATCCTCGTTGTATCTCACGCTGCTTCTCCTAAGGAAGCGCTGGCGCGGGTTAATTAAAGCCGGCACCAAACTTGCAACGCCAACAACGCCCAGCACAGCTAGCAGCTAGCATATAATTATCGACTTTCGGACCATTTCGCTAATACACAATCGTACAAATGCTTGTTTACGACACAACACGCCCACTTAAGATTCTTTGACTGTAAACGCATACGTAAAACGTTGAATTGTCACTTTACGACCGATTGTTCCTCGACGCAGAGCCGCTGGCAACCCGCTATTGGGGTGAATTCACCACTCACTCGCTTTATTTATTATCATAAAGATTGGAAATTGATTTTTATTAATATTTTGCGCACATCACATACAATGTTTATCTGCACATTAATTTATAACTTCAACTTCCGCATAAAGGATCGCAAGATCTTACCATAACTGTTAATCTTTTGCAATGAATATCTTCCTATCGACGGAAAATATTCAAGCGCGTCGGAATCCGCAGACTTCGGTTGATGCCCATTTAGCCGGTGCGGTCATTGTATGTGATCCTGGTATCATGAGGCTATCGTAGAAACATTAGCATTATCAAAAGGGCCGCGGGCGTCATGGTCATATCGGCGGCGACACGCGACGGTCGCGGAAGCGCCGCGTGAAGGCAAAGGCCCCGACAGACGAGCGGCGATAACTCAACTCAACATACCTGAAATACAATCGTGTGGATACCATGCCGCGGAGTCGCGGTGCCGCGGACCCTAGCAGGCGTGGGCCCGCCAACACTATATGTTCCTTTTGTTTCCTGTTTTCATACAAATATTATCTTGTATTTATACGCATGTGTAAATATTAAATAGATAGAGGACCAGAGAGTTATAAATAGAAATCGACTTAATGCATTGGATGGGACAAATTGTGATCATACGACGACGAGGTTGACTATTATGAGACCCGCCGTTAATGAAGCTACAAAATAATCAGAACGTCTTGTTTCGCTCTCGGCACAGTTTCTATGCTTATAACCTGCAATGCCTACTCCATAATGTGTCACTGCTGGGACACACGCCTCCTCTCTGTGAGAGGGAGTGGGCCATAATCCACTACGCGAGCCCAGTGCGGGTTGATGGATGTCACATGTCTTCGAATTTTTGATGTGCGGCTGATTATGCCTACTCCATTGCTGCAGCATAGAGTTAACCTTCTTCAGAGTCAAACTTACAACTTTAAATAGAAGTTGAATAATTAAAGCAGACAGACCGTACCTAAGTACCAAAATTTAAAGCTTATTTTGCTGTATGACCTTTAGTTACCAATGAATCCTCACTTAAACGTTAGATATTTTTATGTGGCTGCTTCATAAATCGATAACCAGGAAATATAAGTCTATGATTGTGTATGCATTAGATGCCAGTGCGCTAATTTCCGCATCTTAACACAAATGAAGCCATAATAACTAATGCAATGTGACATGATCACACATCGACGACGTCGGCGGAGGACGCGCGTCGGTTGTCAGTGGGCGTAGCGCGGAAGCAGCGCGGACCGCCGCACGCGCCGTTACCGTCAACGGCCATTAAACGACCACTCTTAATTATCAACAGTTACCGCACACCGCATTGATACCACTCGGCCGCATCACGAAACACCGCACCGTAACTGATGAACCACCCTCGGGCGAGCGATGCTATATGCACCGGTTATCTATCACGTTAGGCTAATTATCACGGCTGTGATTAGCATCAGAACGGGCGTAGTGCTAGCGTTTTAGTGCCAATATCAGGCTTCGGAAACTATGTAGGTGATTGCTTGTGACGTTTAGTTGCAAATCTATTCAAGTAACTATAAGTCTTTTGGACCATCAAATAAAAAAATATGTTAGTAAGCATCGTAAATCATACTGAAAGTGCGTCTAGTACATGTGTACACATTTGTTTTTATTAATGTCACGTTAGTTGAAACTAGCAGCCAAGAGGTACGCGCGCCTCGCTTGATCTCTCACATGATAGGAGGTGCGCAGGCGCCGGATGGTGCGATAGCGTCGCGTTAACCCTGCCGCCGCGCGCCGACACCCGCGCCCGACTCTTCTCTAATTACAAACACTATCTCAGTACTGAGGATGTGCGCGCTGTACGAATACCCGCGTATTGTCTGCACTCCGACCGAGTCCTTCCGGTGAACTTGTCCACGATCTTAATCTGTATCCCAGGCCCAAACGTATACTTAACAGATAACCAAGTAACTGTTAACTTTTATCGTCAATTTTGTAGTCTAACTAGGTACTTACAAGAGCCTAGTTAGAATTTGAATAGCTTGTTATAAATGAAAAATATTCGCTGATTGAAATTCCAGTACACAAAAACTTGTTGACGGCCTCACTATGATCTGCCCTCGTTTCTTCCTAACAATTTGTCCTGGTAGCATTTAACTGACACAGAGTTGTTACAATTTAATCACATCTTCAAAGGCACCTAATCACGAAGTTGATTAGAAATTGAGAGAGTTGGTACACTTTATAGTACGTTATAACACGGGGCGTAATTAGCCAAGTGCGTGTAGACTAAAGGTCATGGCACATTATACCGGCACCGCAACTGCGCAGCTGCAGCACGGCGTCGCCTCGAATTTAGACTACGGCTAGCTGCCAGCGCGCTAACTACGCGTTGTCCGCAAGGTGCAAGCTCGCAGTCCGCGCGCCGGCCGCGACGTGTAAGCTCACAGTCCGCGCGGTGGCCGCGAGGTGCAAGCTTGCTGTCACCGCGAACTCAATATTGTTATATGGCATTTATGATTGAACACGCCTAGGACTTGCACGTTTTCATAATGTCTCGGTTTACGTTGTGTCGTTTACGTACGGTTGACGTTTCGCTGCCGACTCGGAGTCGGCGCGTAATAAGCATGCCGTCGGCGCGCTGTGCGCACAAGGTCCGCTCGCTTGCAGCACGCGGGCTGCGAGTCGAGTTGTGTGGTAGCGGTAAGCGCGCTGACTGCCCGCCGTTGGCTTTTTCATATTGACATTATGAAATATATTATACTACACACGATTTAATGCTCTAAATTGAATGACAAGTTAATTGCTGGTTTGGAGCGGTGCTGTTGCGGTGCCGGTATAATGTGCCATGACCTTTATTCTGGCAGTCTGGCTGGACAGTGGACCACCCAAGCAGACGGCCTTTGGTGTCGACCGACTCCGCTTGTGTTGCTGCCAGCCCTAGGTTTGATCAAACAATCTATAAATAACAAAGATCTAGGAGACATTTTAATTCTTCATGGAAATCATTTTATTAAATTATAGATTCTTATCCGAAGTTAGACTTAAATATATCTAATATTAACATAATTTAATGTTTTATACTTCCATTTTATGTTTCTATTAACTATGATAAATCTATGTAGACTACCAAAAAGATGTAAACTTATAGACTACAGTTATAATTTCTGAATACATAAGCAGGACTATTCATTTTGCGCGACAAAAACTATGATAAATTACTGTCTTGATCCTGTATAGTTCTTTGACGTTCAAACTTAATAGACTGCCTTAATAAACAAATATTATCGATATTTTGCTCTATATTGTTATCGATCAAACTATTGTCTCGTGTAGAAATTAATCATTATGAGTATCTTTTTTGCGTTAGTATCCAGATCAACTCAATTCAAATGATCTATAACGATATACTTACAAAGAAAATAACGGTGATTAATTCCTCTTGGCGTCATAGTCAGTTTCAAATTACCTAGACAAGTATTAATTTCGTTTGAACAACTGACGAATAAAAAATATTTACAACTCGCACAGTATACAGTTATTAGGTGTGTTTCAATACATGTATTCGTATCAAAAATAATCGAAGACAAAAATGGATGTCGGAGTCTATTTACAAATTTTTTGTTTAGTTCCGGCGCGTGACCGATTGGTCAAACATCATTGTGTCCATTTTCACGGTCCTTGTCTCTTGACAAATGATGTTTTTACTGTAGTATTCTAGATAGGTATTCCTAATTTTTTGTTGCTGCAAAAACCGTACCATAATGATTTGTATGATTGAATTTTCTATGTGCCAACATGGTAACATGGCTAACCATAGGTACTTGACTTTCACATACATATGCATAGTTGACGCGTTCATTCACTGACTATTCATGTCTTCAAACAATTATATAGCACTTTAACGTCTTTCTTCCCACGATTGTATCGTCGGAGCGAACCAAGTTTGCAGATTTATGTTTACCTACACAAGCACACGCAGAAAGGTGTCGTGAAGCTTAACTCTATACATACTATGTAATGCCTGTGGAAGCTCTCGTTTAAGCTCTAACCAGGTGAAGCATCCTCGTCAATTTCAACAAAACTAAACAAATGAAAATGTAACGTGAAAGCTATAATAGGACCCATTAAAAGAAGTGGTCCTTCCTTGTCTTTTTTATAAAATAGAGTTTTTCGGACATACGTACATAAAATGTTAAAAGTATGTTATAACTTGCCAACTTCGAAAAAATATTTAAACTCATTGAACAACTCTTTATGACACCTTAACTTAAATAAGTTAAGTACTAATAATTTCAGGTAACGAAACGCGAATCGTGCCTACAAGCTAAACCCGTTCCTAGTGAAAGAGAAATATCTGAATGTAATAACTTTTGAGCAACAAACTGTCGTATACACTTTGCCGACGTACTAATATAAATACCATCACAATATTTATTAACAATATATTAGAGACTTATCATGAAGGCGTCGCATTTATTTGTACAATTTAAACTTACTTCTTAGAGCAACGACTATAAAACCTACCCTGTTGTGTTGAATATTTCTCAGGAATATAAAAACATCAAGATACTTTACTTAATATTAACGGCATTCTTTAAACGGAGTTTGAATTTAGCCAAAACAAAGACATTTGGATACGGTCGGCCGATTTTTCGCATGTACTCGTTCTTCTGTATTATGAATCTGTAGAAACGCGTATGTGTGACACACGCGTACAGGTGCGAATTTTGGTATGTCGCTTGCCCTGCCTGCCTGCCTGCTGCTATGGTTCCCAGTTCCGCAACGTTAATTTGATATACGGAGGCAGATGGCCTCTCGCCGATAGCACACTGCTCATGCGCCTTCCGCGCTTTACCGCGAATCCCAAACTTTTACTGCCACCGCAAGAAATAGGCGATTTGCTGTTTCACGCAACTTTACCAAACAAAACTAAAAGATCATTCTTTTAAAATAGATATTAAAAAACTTCTTCGCCAACACTGGCGCCACTTTTAATTGAGTTATCTAGGTGTAAAAAACTGAAAAAATAATCGACAAGTGTTGTTTGCTCCAACTCAATCATGAACCGAAACCCAGAGATGGTTTTGTTTCTAAAAATACCTAGGTAGCAGTTAGCTACACAAGAAATCGGCCAATTTTAATATAAAATATGCCGTTGTACATAAAACTGCTACGCTTAATTTTAACTTGGACTCCAAAACAGTATGAAAGTCAGGTGCGGGGTTGTGAGTTAATTTGCATTTTGATCCAGTAACGGGCTGCGAGATAACGCAGTAATGCTCGAGATCTCTCCTCAGATCAACTATCCCACATGTCTCGGGGCCGTTCATCAACCACTTCTTTCGAACTCCACACTCAAACATTAGAAGGTTACATACAATGTTGAATACAAATGTTGTCATACTAACCTACAACTATTAGATTTTATCAAAGCCAAGTTCTCACCAGGCCAGCAATTCTGGAAAGAATAATTAAGAACCGTAATAAAATGGTTACTTTACAAATTGGTATGTATCATTCTGTATTTGAGTGGATAAGTAATTATACTCAAAACGCCAGGAAATAGTCAATCAGTGTTCTGTTATTCCGGGTACTAGAAGTCAAAGACCGTCTGTATAAAGGAGTTATAAGATGCCAGCAATGCTAGGCACATTAGACACGGCATGCATGTGATGATAGTTGTGTTGTGGTATCGAAATTCGCTTCGGCTGTTCCCTTCGAGCAGCGTACGGCGGTTTGTGTATTTCGTTCATATTTTTCCTTGTCGTATTTTAATGATGTGCGTCTACTGTAACTAAGAGACTTGACGCGAGCAAAAGTTATTAAAGTTTAGAAGTGCGAGTGCCGAGCATTGGCATGAGCGTGAACTGATTTAGGATTCATTCACCCCGCGTTACGCTAGCTGGGTGCCTGGACTGCGCATTGTCTCACACGGCGCACAAAATGCGAATGATCCTTTGTTCGTTACACTTTACCTACAGTGTAACCCAAACCAATAGCGGAACACTTAGCGCCCACCTCTAAACGTAACATTCACGCGCCCCAGCTCACGCTCGAGAGCCATTCCTGACTTAACGATATTTACTCTGAAATAACAATACGTGTACTGTTCTGACATTGATAGCTCTCCAACTGATACGTACTGTATTCTCCCGGTATAATGCATTTAATGGTCCTGCGGTAAAGGAAAAATAATGATGTGTAATTTCCGGTTCTTCACCATTAGATAAATACGTACTTATAAAAAACTAAGTGTTCGAACTTTCACTCAGGAGGGGAAATGCCGAATTTGCAGTTCATATTTTTTCATCCCAATTGTTACTTTCTCGTAACTAACCTGCAATTTAATGGATAAAAGATTTAAATTACTTATGCACGAAACTTACCAAACACTCGTGGTTTATCGTTTATCTTCATACACACTTTCAATTATCGATCTTCACGGATTACAGTAATTGTAATAATGCATAAAACTTGTTTTTACTAGTGTAATGCGTTTTAGGAACGCACGCACTTGTTCAACATTTCAGAGAAAGCCTTCCCTTCACTTACAGTTTATTGTTATTTTTTCGGACAATAGATACCACAAGTGGTGCTAGCATTATCTAGTAAGTACCGTCTCTCAGGATCTCATGAGCTTTACATTAATGCGTTTGTGCCAATGGGCGATTCAGTGTGATCCAGCCTCCAGACATGAACCTGAATTTGCCTAATGGCCGATTCCTACAATTTACGGACCATTATTATTTAAAATTAAGACTCTTGTATCTTTACCAATAATGAAGCAAAGAATTCATAGCTTTGCTTTGCCCTTTCATATGGAAGTATCCCAGATAAAATTAGCTTACGAATCTCTTTATATGCCCAGTTTGGCAATAAAACACGATTCGTTTTTGCTTATAGCAACCGAGCATAAATTAAAGTGTTCACGTAAGCATAGACCAGAGGGGCAATTCTCGTAATTTTAAGAACGTTCACAGTCTTTGTCAAAAATACCTCTAAATTCCCTAAATTTTTGACAAGTGTTTGACATAGATT
Organism: Apamea sordens; assembly: GCA_945859715.1. Classification (NCBI taxonomy): domain Eukaryota; kingdom Metazoa; phylum Arthropoda; class Insecta; order Lepidoptera; family Noctuidae; genus Apamea; species Apamea sordens. Next base: position 11,787,361 of record OX243996.1, on the reverse strand, counting down.
GTCGCTGATATGAGACTGCAACTAGATTTTTAACGTTTTTATCTACGGAAACTGGCCTTCAGAATAAGAATGTTGAAGACGTTATAAAAGCTCTACATTATGAAAAATATCTAAAAATACTATTCGACGGTAATATTTAACACAAAATACGATCGTATCAAGAACACACCACTTTATAAAGTGTCTTGATAATTGCTTAACTGTGTGACATAAGATTGATATATAGCGGTACATATGCAAGTAAGTAATCAAGATAGGACATCATCCATCAATATCACCGAGCGGCATCATTCAAGTGAATCATCACTGTCCTTATGATTTATAAAGCCCTTACCCAATGGTTATAATTTTTTTTTTTTTTCTTCAAAGCAATGTTGTAAAAGCCGTTAAACTTTACAAGTCTCGATACAATCTGTTTCAAACGACGTGGATTACATGTTAAGTCTCTAATGTGTATAATCAAACTATTTGGAGCTATTACACATATTACATTAAGGAATTCATTTATAATGAACTACTAACACTCATAACAGTCTCGAGATACGCATCAATTATATCATAGTACATAATTTTACTAACGTCAAAACAGTGTTGGGAAAATATTATTACATACTTATAAAAAAGCTTGTAAAAAGAGGTGCCTAAATGGTGCAATAAAGACCAACAAAAACTGGTAGATTTATATCTTCCGTTCTGTTCTTAACACCTCTAATGTGGTGGAATCTCCGAAGGCTCTAAGTTCGTAGCTCCAGTGATTTAACGTCTAACATCGGATGTGTATCAATTACTTACAAGTTATCGTGAAATATAATCAGTTATAATGGCGGAACAAAATTGGCAGTTGTGTGGCTAGCTAACATATAAATAGAAATACTTCAGCAAATTGTGCTCGCCTGCAGTAGAGTATTTTACTTCAACCTGTTCCTGTACTTTTATTAGCATGAGCTAAAATACAGTATCGTACTCGTCATATTTCTCACTGATTACCTATAAATTGGCACAAATTACTGCAGACAACACTGGGATACACATAGATAATTGTCTTTCTGTAATAAATTTACATTACCGGGTGGACCTTAATCACTTGCAGTAAAACTGTCACATTATACGAAACAACTTCAAATGAATAACGTGCATTATAACAACTCCAGTAAGATATTTTTTTCTGTTGTCATTATAACATTTACTGTTATATTCTACACTATTGTCAAAAAGTTCACATATTATAATGAAGCGTAGTAAAAACACCCTGACATTTGAACCATAATAAGTTAAGTGTGTTAACACAGCTAATAGCAAAGACAATTGCAAGTTGCTCTATCAATTACTTACTCACACGATCCCGCCCGATATCACTATTATAACAACATTAGAGATGGCGCGGTCACGCCATACTGGCATTACTAGCATCTGTAACACGGTCACATCATTTCTTGGCCGCCCAATTTTGGTTTTACTGCACACTTTTATAGTTTCCAAACAATTTTTACACGAGCGTGCGAAAACAAGTTCGAACGATTCGGTTGTGGATTTCCGATTTATCCAGTTACGAAATTTACTATATCCATAATTGAATTCACCGTTTTCAATCATGAAAATCTGGGTGCCTTATGAAATGCAAGACAAAGTGATTAGACACAATTTGCGTCCCAATTCTTGTAACATGAATCGGCTTCATGCAAATAATACCTGGCTAGACACGCTAGTATAACAGCATCTAATTTGTGATATTATTTGGACGTCGCTGTAACCTAGGCCTTTTCCTGCTTTCTAATGGAGCAATTATTGTAATGACGAAATTAAGGTCTTGTATTTGAATGTGGTGCGGTTGTAATGCTTGCGATATAAGACGAATTAACATTTTCATGTGGTAGGGTCACGACCTAGCGCTCCCACACATAAATCGGTGGATGTCGCGTCGTGAGCGCACCGCGCTGCCGCCGTTACGGGCGCATAGCGCCCGAGCCGCCCGCCGCCGCGCCGCCGCGCCTGCGCAGCTACCGGACTGTGTTGTTTCGTGTTAGCACTGTAATTAATATTACCAACCTGCTTGTCTATTGCTTCTCGAATATTCTAACAATCAATATAATCGTCCAACGGTTACATCATTCCAATATTATACTTACAGCGTCAATCATCAAGAAAATCAAGTTGTGTCTAAAATTAAAACATTCCGAATGTTCTGCAGCAATTATAAGTTTTAATTGTAATTCGTTTGGTATAAAATTAAATTTCCTAAACATTATTTACAGTATTTCAATTTCGCATTTCAGCTTTGGTATTTAAATGTATCCAGCTTATTCAATTAGTAATACGGTCATAAACCTGCAGTTATTTTCCAACAGGCAGAACTATTGACACTTCAGTAAAAAGCAATGTTTAATGTTGTTTTACTCATGAAACTTAGTTAAGAAACATATATTTTCAATTAGACGCGCGAAATGTTAACGACCAAAGACAACTGCGAGTGTTCTTATGTTCTTTCCATTGACATTAGTGCATGTTACAAACACTTCCTCGTTGTAGCTCATCATTAGTCACCAACGCTTAACTAGCTTTTTCTTCGGCTCCACCAGCGCTCTAGTCATTTCGTAAAAATGAACATGCTATTTTTTCCTTAATACTGTGATGTTCGCGAAGAATTTATAATGTCCTGAAACAAAAGACGCGGTCTTCTAGTATCTTGCTAACAAACCGAGGGGAAACCCAATGAGCAGACAGATGGACACCGCGATTGGCTACATGGAATACTAGATAAATTAACAAATCAACTGGTTTTGCGTTGATAGTGAGCGGCGGCCGCGGGTGTGTGAGGTTGTGACAAATAGGTGTGTACCTCATACGTACAGTTGGCAACGGTCCTCGCACGGTACACCACATATTTCGTTAATTGATTAACTGTGCCCCGTTGTTGGCAACGGTACAGTTACGTACATATTTAATCATCCGTAAATTTATTTATGCAACCACTTTATAAATTGACACAACCCTCATTACATTAATTTTGCTTTCCTTAATTTAGTAAACGATAAAACAAGCCGTTAAAACTGATATTGATCACCAGAATTTACATCTTCTATGCTAAAATATACGGTTAATTATCTTGGGCAATTTATATCTTTCTACGGTATGCGTAAACCATAGAATAGGACCCTATAAATAATAATCAAGATTGCGAATTAGCAAAATTGAACTCAATTTTGATTGCCTTTCACAACATATTGTTTATGAACAATTATAATGACTTTTATGAAAAGTTTATCTGTTTTCACGTTAATTAGCACAAGTAATTTGTAACAGTTTTCTTCTTTAGTTGCCTAACGGTATAAGTCACAAGTAAATCAGTTCAGACACTAAATAACCTCCCCATTAAAATAAAGTTATTAGCGTTAAGATTACAGAGTTTAACAATCAAGTAAAATCGGTTAACGTCCGCATTAAAATGGACGTATTTGTACTTTTAGTACAAGAAAACTCCTTTTATAAGCGACACAGTTACAAGAAAGTCCTGAACCGTGGCTACGGTAAGTTTCAATCGAAAAGATTTAACTTAATTAGCAGGTGGTAAATATGGTGAAGTCTTAACATAAAATTAATTTTGTTTAATTACAACAACAGTACAACTTAACGTTAATTAGCTCGCTGAGTCAATTAATAAAGAATTTATCTTATTTTATACGGCGGTTTGAAATATTACGTGATTAATACACTCGCCATGAGCGTGAATTCAGTTATTAGCCTCTAAACTGTTATTAATTCGCTAAGCGTTGCTAATGACTCTTAAATTGCCGCAAATGCGTATTATTTGATAGAATGATAAATAAATCGTGTTACGGGAGTGTGTCAGCTTACAAAAAGGAACATGATACCTTACAAAAACTACTAGATTTATTAGCTTACTTCGGATAGATGATAACAATCGATACTAACGCGAGACAATCACGCACCAATCAACAAATAGTGTGAGAATAAGTTAATGGGGATGGGATCAAGAAGCACTCTAGCTAACATTTCGCCGAACATTCTTTTGCCTTTTACTCATACCCATGTAATATATTATCTCGGGAAATATTCTTTCCTCCTTCCCTTCTATCCTTTAAAAACTTTTTGCGCTATTTGCGATTGCCCCTTTTTTAACTTTCTGACCTTTTCTCATAGTTGGTCGCAGTTACTAAGCTAGGGTACCCCGAACAAACGGGTTAGGTTAGATTATACCTGTGACCAACCACGCGCAAGCCGAATTGGTCGCAGTAATTAAGCTAGGGCACTCCGACTAACGTGGCCAACGTGGCGCGTGGGTTAGAACTGTGACCAACGTGGCCGGCGAGAGCTATAAGTGGGTCGCTGTTACTAGGCTTTTTAATATTTTATGAACCCCAAAATAAGAATTATTTGAGGTCCACAAAAAGAGGCGCAGTCATATTAGATTATCAATGATATTTTTAAGAGAGCAATTTAGAGATTATTAACAGTTCGATTAAATACATGCGTAATTTATTTGCATTCGACAATATTTATATGATCTACAAATCTACATTTATATCATCCTTTACACACCCTGTTTCAATTTAAAGAATATTTTATTTTTTAGTCTTTAAAAACACTATTAGAATAGTATAGTATTAACACTAAAAGACATGACGGAGAAATTGTATAGTAGATACTTACAAAATGATTTTTTATTTATCTATTTTTAACCGCTAGTAAACTCCCACACGAGGTCCTAATTATCTCATGTCGAATTGGTGAAATACTTCTGAACGCTTATTGTACATCGTTATAAACGTCACAATCAACACATTCTGATTCTTACTTCCATATCTTTAAAGTTCAAATTAACACGAGGGCAATTCAAGATAGTTATAAATTATTGCACATGTAGAGTGTTCATTGGAATACGTGTGCTTTGCTATCGTTTAATAAAAAATATATCATTCTTTTAAATTGTTATAATTACATAGCAGAACTTTAATTGTTCGTGCGCGTTAAGACAGCGTTTCTTTTAATATGCAATCGGTTTGAAGGAATTCAACCACGCCTTGATTGTGCTTTAATCAAATTTTAATATAAATGCAGATGACTGCTCCTGTAGAAATAGCAAAACAATTCAGTGCACTATCCATTTATGGATATTTTCTAATAGTTTTTACATTAAATAATAATTGACTACCCGCACCCACCCCAGTGTTTGTTTTTTCAAATAGATTTGTGTTTTCATAATCGGCGTTCCCGGTAGCCTTTATTGTACTATATATATGACTTTAATATCATTAATTAAAATACTTTCTTGAATTAGCTATAAATTATTTACGGACATGACATGTAAAGCTGCTAGCTTTGCTCGCACGCACACCTTAGGAAATGCTAATTCAGTATTTTCTAGAAAGATCTTAAAGTAAATATAAAGGCAAAACAAAATTAGGAATAGTTTTCTATGAATGTTTACTTGTGGTTATTTTTAAACAACATTTTATAAACTGGAGTTAATTGCACTATTTCGTACTTAGCTTGGAATTTTTTCATTAACAGTTCCGCAAAAGAACGAACCAAATAAGTGCAGTCTATTTGTTTTCTTGTACGAGACTATTTCTTTGGTAATGGACCTACAATTATATTAGGTACGCTTAGCATAATTAGCCTGTAATGTTCCCACTGCTGGGACACGGGCGTCCTCTCTGTGAGAGGGAGTAGGCCATAATCCACCACGCGGGCCCGGTGCGGGTTGGTGGATATCACCATGTCTTCGAAATTTTCCGTTCTAGGACATGCCGTTTCCTCACGATGTTTTCCTACACCGTTTTGAGAGCAGTAGTGGTGAAATAAAGTAAAGTGCCTGCCTGGTTTCGAACTCATGACCTACAACTGGTCAGTTGGGGCCGATACCGCTGGGCCACCACTGCTCTTTTATTATATTATATATATATTGGCTCTTTTATTATATAATATACATAATTACGCTTGCCAATCTATAATAATGTAATTGTCTTAATTGTAGTACCTAATAGACACTAAATTTAGCAGACAGCAATAAAACAGAATGAAATATTTCCCTATTGTGATGATTTCAATTTAATGTAAACAAAACAAAGTACGAAAATGAAGAATCATTCCCAAGTTCAATCAGACCCAAACAAAACAGTTCTCAGGAGCACGTTGACCGCAGCAGTTCTGTTATTTCATTAAAGACTATTCTTCCAACTGCTGTATGCAAATTAACAGATATCCACGTAATTACACCGAGGATAACAATCAGACCTGTCTTACTCAAATACGAAATTACCGTAAAATTAATTTCAAACATTTTATATTTTCGTTTCATTGCTTACTACATAATTACTTTTACGTTTCTATGGTATGAAATCAACGTCGGTTATTAATCTACTGATTCAGCAAAATGAGAGCCTTAAATTATAATAACATTTCCTACTAAGTATACGGACGTACGCTTTATAAGTTCATACTTGAGACTCATACTTATTTCTAACAGACTTCTTGAAATAAGTCTTCCTTGATATCATTTTTCACAACTTTAATCTAGTTTAAATTGCAGAATATCCGAAACCTGACATCATAAATGAACACTCATACTATTCTTATCACTGGCAAGGGAAGCAGATATAACTCGCACACCTAGTTACTCAGCTCTGTAAATAACTAATGGCAGCGGCCCTCGGCGACTACTACTTGATTGCATCTGTTGTCGCTCTTCATATCGCGCACACTGCTGTGATTTAACAACCACCTGTCGTGGTTTATGTCCTGCGATACCCGCACACGAGGAAGTACAGGGAACTAGAAACGAGGCGTCACATACACTACCTACCTATACCCCCACTATCTCACAACAAATGGTCCTTCGCAAATTATTCTGCTCGCATTTTTTTGCCAGTTTCTCAAAAGATGCTAATATGATGAGATAAAAAAGATTATCTCGAAACGGACGCTGTAAACCGGCGCCACGATGCTCCTCACAATAAATTAACTGAGATTATTTTTGCAACATACATAACGTTTCCGTGATGGTACATGATACTGATAAACATTTTGATATCATAAAATAAGCCTCTTTATAAGCTACTCTGGCTGCATTGTGTGAATTCAAATGTCCACATGAATGAAACCGACGCCGCAGATTTTTTCTCTGTTATCTCTTATTTGGTGAACTCGTTTGGGTATCAACAAGAGATAAGTCGCGTATTCAGAAGCTAAATGTGGATACTTTATAAATGGATTTAGCCGTGTAGCCAAAGTAATAAGTTGTGTATTTCTGTGCAACGCACCGCAGCTGGAATCACTAATGAGAGCGCAATTCAAATCAACTGATTTATAAGGAGTAAGTTATTTCGCCGGCTGCGCGTACAATATTTACTTATGTTCTAACGGCCACATAGATATTGTACTCCATTATTGCGATAAGTATAATGTATACCAGATATGCCTTATAAGTTTATGCCGTAATAAATCATAGTATTATTCTTTGTCATTTATTCCCGAAGAAATAATGGAACGTAATAAGAGCGATCCGATTGTCTTTATAATCGCACTCCGATATTTATTGGCAAAAACTAATTACCAAACAACTCCGGTCGAAAGTCCATTAAAATTTTATATTGGATGTATAATTTATATTGGGTAATATCGAATATCAAATTGTGAGCATTGGGAGGTCTGTTGGCTCTGAATGTACTACGTCAGGTTATATTGGCTCGTTAAGAGTCGGCGGGCCTTGTCCGGATGATATCTCTTAACCCCCTCAATTAGTGTGCCCTGACTATCGCGTGGCAATAACCCGAAACAGCATATAAGCTCCCCGCACTCGTGACGCGAAGAACGAACCAAATGAGTGTACTCTTAATTAGCCGTTATACTATAAATTTTAAAAGCGATGATAAGGTCCCGTTGCTAGCTTGCGCGCCGGGAACACTACCCGCCGGCTAATGGTGCCTTAAGAATTAAATTTAATTAATTCCTCCTCGCCAAACGTGCTTACTGGATCGAATTTAGCTTGGAAATGAATGTCTCGGAAAGAAGGAAAGAGAAAGGAGAAGTGCATCCATCTTGGAAGAAACAAGGGTTGTCAACTCGACAGGGTTGTTTTCCGGAAGTAGTATTGAACAAAATGGTCCTTTAGGATTGTAGGTAAATGAGCTGGTAATGAGCCGTTGTTCTTCTCTCTCCCCGGTCGTGTCGGACCGGCCATCTACGTATAAGAGTGAGGGAAGAGGGAGTGTATCTGTGTCTGCGCAAACACTTGTGCACTAAAATAACTCCTGCGCCGAAGGCTATGTTGAGATTGGCCGCCATTGCCGAAATACGGCCTGGAGGACTATATACAGATATAGTAAATGAGCTACAATCCTTATAGATAAGAAAAGAAAATAGTAAATAAAATAGGAAACTATTTAATCGGGGTACTCTAGTCTATTAAAAGAATGCGACCACGGACCGGCGCCGAAAATATAAAAGATGCACATGATGATAACCACACGTGATAATAGTACTTATCTGTATGATTGCTTTTAAATTCCTATTTATCGAGGCACACCGGGGTCAATTACTCCTCGTAACATCAGTTACGTCTTTTATTACTAACATTATCTTTTTTCAAGCGTATCATACCGTTTTAAATATTTTATAATGATATCTAAATTTGCAGAACGTGCTGCAATTTGTCCTCAAATGAGTGTCGGGGTAATAACAGTAAGAACGCTAATGACTTAACTTGTTATCGCTATTTTAATAAAAAAAGAGCGAAGTATTCTTGAATATTATGGCGAAACTATTTCAATTACTTAGCTTACGCGGTTCTAAGGCGGGCGGAAAAACGTGTGGCTTACCGTCCGCGTCGTGTGTGTAATTTGCATGAGCGTGTGGCGGACGAGTGCAGATCGTTGTTAGCCGCACTATGCGTCTCTCGCCTTTGTTTATGTTACTGTTTACAGTACATAAATGGAATGAAACTTGTTGACTGTGCCGTCCGATAACGGAGCGTTTTGTCTGTAATTAAGAACGGCGAGAGCGGGTCACCCGTCTACCCGGCATTACCACAAAGTTATGGAGACATTTTGAGCGTGTCCAGATTGTTTAACTACAAGCCTGTCATGTTTAGAATGAACTTGTGTTATAAATCTGCCATAACGTCATGATTCCAGTGAGATTGTTTGTTAATTGTAGGTAATACATTACTCTCTAATGAACCAGCTGCGGACTTACAGCTCGAGCACCTACATTATGTGCGCAGCGTATTGTTGTTGTAAACAAGGACGGATATTATTATGCACACAATTATGATGCTTAACTATTGCATAACTTTTGTTGTTTAATATGAAATTGAGCTTATGAACTCTAGTAGATGTCTAATGGCCTAATCTTTTTCGTTATTCGGATCATTTTGACTTCATTATAAACTTATGAAAGCTGATTCTAGTGAACATGCTCCTATATCATTCATAATTCTGTAGCGTAGAAGTTAGTCAAACTGCATCATTTTTTAGAAAACCCCGAAGTAAATATGTAAACACTGTATGCAAAACGCATAACACTATTCAACATTATCGTAAACTCAGCAACTCGTTTACAAACTGTGACATTCAAGCAATTAATAGGTACTTTAGATGCAAATAGGCTTCAACGATTTCCTTCGTGAGACATCGATTTGGTGCAGTGCTAAGTGAAACTGTGTGAAGAGATCACGATGCTATAAACAGAAGACAATAATCGTTGTTCGTGTTGCGCCCGCGCCGTGGCCCGGGAGCCACGGCCACGTGTAAACCCCTGTCCAACTCCGCCGGGAGCTGACAGTAGCACCATTTGCATTTTATTACACCACTCGCCTCCTACCTCAATGATTTCTTACCAATATTTTTAATAAATTCTTTACACAATATTTTTATATTATCCCACTTATACAGCTTATTAATAAAAGCTAATTTGAATTTCATTATGCATATTTACGCTTGAAATCGTAATGACTATATTTTTGTGATTCTAACCTGAACGTATGTTAATTTTAAGCATAAATATATATGTAAACCTCTTTATGAATATGTACCTGTATGTTCATGTGTTGTTATTTGTTACAGCACACATTGACCGGTCACAGCGGCAAAGTAATGGCAGCTAAATTCCTCGGGGAGCCGACTAAAGTGATCACAGGAAGTCACGACCGGACGCTCAAAATATGGGACCTTAGAAGTAAAATGTGTAAGTATGTACCAACTCATTTGCTTTATAGGACCGTCTTGTTTATAGGGAACGATTTTAATAACAAAATAGTATTCTATGTTACTGCAGAGAGAAATATTGCACAATAATTCATAATATTCTATTGTATGGAAACCCTTCTCGCAGTCGTCTTTTATAACTCGGGCAAGTACTAACAGCTTAGATTTAGACCCACAGCATAACGATAGTAAACAAGCTAACATAAATATTAAATTAAAGTTATGGTTTTCGAGGTGGGAACAATTTTTTAAATGATTGCAGCAGCTATCAGTTGTAAAACGAAAGTCGGTTAACTGAATGTACGCAATTAACGTGGAAGAGCAAATTGCAGAAAAATACCCAGTAGGAAATAGTCGTTCAAAAGCAAGGTGTGCTATGCAAATAGGGTTGCTACTAATCCCGGGAAAATTCAAGATTCATATATTTCTGTTTTCCTAAGCTCTGTGTTGAAATTGTAAATCATTATGATCGATGGATATTATTTTTTTACGCGTTGTTGGGATACAGATTGCAGACTAAAGTTTGCATATAAATACTAATAGAAATAACAGAAGCACAATAAAATAAACGCACCTGAGAGGCAATTCTCGTAATTTTAAGAACATTCACAGGTCTGATCTCAGTCAGTCTCAAACTGTCAAAAATACCTCTAATTTCCCTACATTTTGGCAAGTTTTTGACATTTCTTTGTCGCCGAGATGAGACTGCGACTACATTTTGAACGTTTTCAATTACGAGAATTGGCTTTCTTATATACGAGCAACCATAAAATGTTGGGCTGCTGCAGATTAATGCTACCTGACTGCAAGTGCAAACCGGATAACAACTGCAGTTTGAAACGTCGTGTGAAAATTAAAAGATAAAGGAAAGACTAATGCAGCTGGAATCAAAGACCAGTGTGAGGCACGCGCGATGGAGCGATGTGTTCAAGCGATTGCTCGTTTAGACTTCACGTAGCTTGCGCGCTCTACGACCCATACGACGCATGATTTTGCGCAGTATAGTACACAATCATACCTTTATAAAAGAGCTACGTGACTTATCAAAATTAAATTAACATGATGAATTAGAACGTAGATATAATCGTTGGTCACCAAAATCCAGGCAAATATAAGTACGACAGAAATTGTAGCTGTTAGCGCTCGATTGTCCCTTCTTAACTGCCGTTAGGGATTCAAGATTATATTCATAGTGGAACATTTAATCTAACCTGCGAAAGTACTGAGGATTATCTAGAATTCCAACTGAGAAACTCTTCCTATTTCACCGTCTGCTAAAAATTTGCATTTTATCTAAAGAGCGGCAATGCATTTATTTGATACGTTCGTGTAATTTATCTGGCAACCATTTGTTCTCCCCTGAGCTTGCGAACCAACACTAAGTGGTGTTTAGAGCTGTTTCACTTAACATTTGTGATTAGTCTCTGCTAACTTCAAGAGGCTCTGAACATTTAAACGTTTAGCCATTCTGGAAATAATAGTTTGTTTCCAAATACAACACGGGTTGAAGTTTTTTCTCTGATTTATGATAGGCTCGCTTCCTGCGATGGTTAGGCCATAACTTATAAGTTAGTCTCGATAACTTATTGCCTACACACGATACGATGCGCAAGTGCGGGTGTTCTCAGGCTATAAATGTCGGGAAACTCGTCCTCATAAACATATTACAATTATTGGATCTTGATAGATAACGCCATTTATAACTTAGATTGTAATATTAACAGCCGTTGCAGCCAGCAGTTCTGAGAACTGATTGAAATCTAATCGGGACGTGTAAGATAATTATCCGTTTTAGTGCATCCTTTTTCCCATAGCTGTTATATCTAGGAACTAATTAGAGCACACCAGATTTACAATTACTACTGGCTGCAGCAAAAGCAGTCATCACTCGTTTTACGACAGTCTTACTTAAATTAACTGCTACGACCAATATTGTAAAACGAAATGATATCCTGGAAGTAACAAGCTGTTAACAGTAATAGATTTTTTAGTACCGTATAATTTCCCAATGTGATGTTCTGGGGTTTTAGATATTTAATAAATCAGCCGTGTCCGCAGCTAAATACTTCCACGGAACATAGCTATGAATTTAAAAAGAAAACACGTAAATCGGATAAGTGGTTCTCCAGTTATACGGGCGGTAACGGACAGACAGACAGAAACGTTGCAATTTATAATATGTTCGGTTAATGAATTTTTATTACTTTTCTGTTCTGTCAAGTTATTTTTCCAACGCTAATTTTATATGCCAGAATGTGCTGGAGGTATAAATCTTAATTATTTAACAATATGTTTAATTTAAATAGTAACGGAAGTAACATTAAAAGAATCTATCTCTTACCATATGAAATCTTGAAATACAATGTATCGCATCATTTTGTGCCAATTCAGATGATGTATAAATGATAATCGACTTTTATCACTGACCGTACCTATTCAAGCGACACACGTTCAAATTGGTCCTCTGTATCTTGCTGTGGACTGTGATTGGCCGATTGTTTGATAAAACGTCATGATTAAACTAAAGCAAAAACAATAGTAACGCAGGCAAGTCGCCACCATTTTGTTACTCATATTTCATAACCAATCAGCTGCTTATGAGTTGATTCTCGATATCGAGTATGAATGACTACGACGACGTCCCGTGGCGCCAACACACGGTCGAATTTATTGCATTAATTTTTTTTTTCAATCACCTACTTATTGGGACTTGTATCGTCATAGATAAACATCGGACATCGATAAGCATTGACGGATTATTTAATATTTTAAATCAACCTATCATGAAACATGTGATAACTGCACCAACGAGTGCCTATTAACGATGTGCTATAAAATTATATAACTTTACCGCTTTATTATATAAATACCCGGATATTATGGACAGATGTCTGCAAGTTAAGGTAGGTTAAAGCCTATACTCATCTTTAAGTGCATGTTAGCTGGTGGATGTGAAGGGACTGCATTGACTTCCGATATGTACTCGTTATAATATTAATGCACCTCTGTATTAGCTGAGTGACATTTACTGATGATGATATTACCTATTTGATCTACATTATCTGAACAAGACTATGTCTAGACCTTAAAAGTGACTGTGACCTCGCGAGTTTTTTTGGCCTTTCTTCTCAGACTAGTCAACTAGGAATCTAGGAAAAAATAAGCTAGATGAGGTCGGCCCTCATCTAGCTTATTTTTGGAACGAAGTTCCTTATCGCGCGTTGCGAAAGGAGGCTAGACGGAAAAAATTAAGACCAAAAGTTGGAACGACACTTTTTGCTATAGTTGTAAGCCGTGCGGCGTGCGCGTGTTTCTCTGTCTGTCTCTCTCTCTCTTTGAACTTCGTTCCATCCGGGTGTCCCTTGTCACCTCTCAAGTTTTTTTTATAACATTCAGATATCCTATTTATAGAATAAACAATTTCATTTGATTTCATTTGAAATCCATTATTATGAGAGCATTCCGATTAATAAAACGACTTGATAGTATATTTCGTTGAAATGTGGACTTTTACTACACTTGTGGCCATAAAACATATAAAGAACTACTATCTACTTCAAATTCAGTAAGACTTTCCAATCAGTTTGAATTATATTTCATATCTGGATTTATGGTAGAAATCAAGCTTGGTACATAAAGAGACTATTAACTGTTTATATCACCTCTCGATTTGTAATTTTGTACTAACTCTATATAATCAAATAATCTCTAACATTTAGCTTCAAAACCATTGACTTTCTCTCTATTGTACTAAACCATCTCTCTGCACTTCAGGATAAACGCTTAAACAGAGAAACGTCAATTAAACGACAGTAAACCATTAGCTTAGATATAATAAACCCATCCAACATCATCTTGAGTATAATTATATTGGTATCCCGGTTACTAACTTTGACATTGGCAAATATCAAAACGTTTTGCAGCCGCGGACTGTCGAATTTTTGAGTATTTCAATAGCCTTGATTGTCATATTCACAACATAGTATATTCACGTAATATGACAAAGTGAACTATTCGCATTCGAGCTCATACCAGACATTGTACCTACATAATGCATATCATAGGCATTGTTGTGCATCGATCCGTGAACCTGGAGAGACTTGCTCGGTGCGGTTAGCCGCAATCAAGTGAACACTACGAGTACAAGTACTTTTTCTGCGCCATCGATATATCCAAATAAGTTACCGTCAAACTTTTTTTAGTAAGGATAAATATAACTTGTCCATGTTCAATGAGAGTTCATTTTCTCGTTTCACTAGTTCTGGACACCTATTAAGCTAATTATAGATTTTGCAACCACTAATTGAATGCTACGAAGCATAAAGAATCTACTACGAAAAAAGCACCGTAGACTTGCTACGAAAGATTGCTACGGAGTTGGTTCTCGTAGCAATGTTTTTAATTGCTAAATTTATTAGCATTTTTATTAAATGACAATTCTTTAAACCTTTAGAAAATACAACCTCTACTAAAACTTTCAGAATATCTAGCTAGCACGGTCGCTGAATAAAGCGATCTATCTTGAAATTGTCGTCTACAATAATCGCTACGTATGACATAATAATATATTGACCGCAGTAAAATGGTAATAATTATGACGTTATTATCTCACGGAGCAATGGCCACTTAAGACACTCGTATCAGTCGTAAAGTTTAACATTCGCATGTCGGCCACACAGCCAGGAATCTTAACTAATGAATGCAATAACACACAAGCAATTTACCGCACACATTAATAGGCCTTCAGGAAATTTTATTGTTATTATCAACCGTTGTGTGACACAGATTTTATAATGCACGCTTCAACAGGTACGGAGACGAAGTTCGCGGGGTCATCGTGTAATGACCTGGTGACGTCGGACGGGGCGGGCTCCACCATAATCTCGGGACACTTCGACAAGAGGATCAGGTTTTGGGACATCCGTACCGAGATGTCTGCCAACGATATCATGCTGCAAGGGAAGGTCACGTCGCTTGATCTTAGTAGAGGTATGTATGTTTATTACATCAACCCACCTGTCAATTTCTAGCTTACAAATGCATGGCAAGTTAACCGGCATGATGTCTCGTTCACTAATAGTTAAAGCATCATTTTATGGCCAAGCAACAATTTAAATGACAGCATTAATCTTACGCATCCATACTTAATGTTCAAATGCAAGAAATGAACTCAGCAGTTGACTAGTTAAAGCAACAGTAGTTAAGATTAACATCGCAACTACTGTTACACTGAAACACATGCACATAACATCAAAAGTTAAGTAGCTGTTTATTCGATAGAATACTTGTAAATTTTCCGTAATTGAATGCATCGCATATTAGTATCGGTATTCGTGTCAGCACTACAACGTGACGGGTGCGCAATGCCCATTTCCGTTACGCGTTTCTCGATCGATCCCTTTTTTGTCAGTAACGGTCTGTGCATCGCACGAAACGCTCAGATTGATACCTTCAATCAATCGTGGTGTCGGGACGTCACTGCCTCGGAAACTGATTAAATCACGTCGATTTCATCGGACAAATGAATAGGGAGACAGTTCACAGTTAGCCATCACGTTCGATCCAGATCCATCGCGCTATCGACCATCTATCATGCGCTGATACTGAGCGGAATCACAAATATGACATGTCCGAAAGCTTTTTAAGCGCTCTAGTTTATTCGATTTCAATTTCACTTATTATTTTATTGATAGCAATAGTTAAAGTGCAAGAAACTGGAATAGAGTTGTTAAAACGCGCACTTCAATTGAGAAGAGAAACAATTTGATAAAAGATCTTTGTTGATGTTCGGGAAGATGGTTGTGAGAGATATATGAGACTTGTTTGAACATAATGTACGAGAGATGAATACTTTGTGATAGTTTCATTCAAGTTTAGTATTTTGTTCACACTTAACGCTCTTGGATTTAGTAGTTTATTTAGAAAAGAAAAGACAACTTTCCTACGAATCTGAATTTTATTTTTAGACATAAAAGAGATGTGAATGTATCAACAGTGAGTAGCACTTCGTAAGTCCCAACTAATGAATGAAAGAAAATGTCGTGTATTATGTATGTAATATGTAAATTGCAGATTATCGTACAAATGGCGTTAGCACGATACGAGCAATGCTTAGTACTAAGCTGATGTTAACACATAGACGCCAATCTCACGTTTGAACTAGTAATAGCTAATGGCGCGCAAACCGCATGAGAACTTATTGTTGACCTCAAGACATTTGATCGCTCTCCATACCGACTGAAAGCTAATGAAACCACGATGGTATCGCACACTTAAATCTTCTAATTTAATAAAGCGTTGTGCCCGTTTCATGAAGCTCTTTACCTTACATTAAAACTATTAAGCGCCAATTGAAAGGTTTAAGGTTAAACATTACCTTCGCAACGATTATCGAAAAGGCTATAAAGAACCAAGCGGGCTCGAGATTACAAATCGTCTAAATTAGGCACAAGCTGTAATATGTCTCCTTGTTATTAAGTAATTCTTCTTATGGGCATTCGTCCGTTATGAAGCTCACAATTTTGCTATTTATAGGTACGAATGTGTTTTTCTTAGGGTTCTGTAGCCAATTGGCAAAAACGGGCAATAAGTAGGGGTGACTAGCGGCAAATAAATGTGACGGAAGAATGGAAAAAATATTTCAATATAATAAATAGATATCGGATTATATGCACTGTCAAAACGCCAAAATATGCATGCAAATATGCACTAAAAACCATTTATTATTAGAATTTACGTTTATTTTCATATTACATTTATATATTATACATATAATAATATTAGTTATAGGTAATAAATTATTATTATAACGTAATAAACGATAAATTATACACAAGAATTATAACTTATTTATTATAATTCTTGTGACAATAAACAATAACATATTTTTCCAGGTTTTCTGCAGCAAACTTGTGACGTTTGTCACTTAATATTAATTTATAGGCTGAAAATGACCTGTCGACGTCAACTGACGTCACCGGACAGAACTTGAAATTTGGCGCCATTTCTGCAGAGACCTCTTCAGGCAGAATTTCAGGCGTAATACAACACACCTAACACGTATAACTACTGAAATAAGCACTGTCAATGAAAAAGCACCAAAATATATGTACAATAACGCCATAAAAATAGAATTATATGCATTTGCATATGCAAACATGCAAATGCAATATAATCTGATGTCTAGTAATAAAAATGTGGGGTATCGTTGGATCCCATAATTAAAAAGATATTGATGTTTCTAAGTGTGCATACACACGAGCGTCAACGGATACCGTCGACACTCATCAGCGGCTGCAGTTATTTAAGTCAGGCAGCTATTAAGTCTTAGCCCGAAAGTCTGACAACCAGTCTTACCAAGGGGTATCGTATTACTCACTAACTGGGTTGTGGAGGTCAGATAGGCAGTCGCTCCATGTAAAATACTGGTATTCTGCTCAGCCGCCTCAGCCGCCGCGGGAGACGCTCCGGGCGTCGGGAGCCGCGTGACGACTCCCGGCCACCGTAGGCGCGGGCCTGCGGGCGGAGAGTAATGGGTAGCTCTCCGTCCGATCAGGACTAGGCCTGTGCCGGACGGCGTGTACGTGTTCCACGCGCGCCTCAAAGAGATGTCAGCAAAAGCGACGGGGCCCCATAGGGCCGAAGCCTGCCAGGGTAGCGGGAACATCCGAAAGGGTTTACCGCTGCCCTGGAACATAAAGGGCTAAGGAAGGAACACGGGTGGGTTTTAGTCAGTAAGGGTCTGACACTCCCTCCTGCTCCACCCAGAGCGGGAGGAGTCATTTGATGATTTCCCATCCTCAAAAAAAAAAAAAAAAAACCGACCCCAACATAGTTGGTAAAAGGCTAGGTAGATGATGAAGTATTAAGTCTTTGAGATTTGGAATATTCGGTTACAACCGAAGTAATAACTTTGATTATACTAAGAAAAAAATACTTATTGTTGCGGACGATAAAATCAATGTTGTGCTTGCGTAAATATTCATCCTTACCACGGAACTCTTCACTGTGTGTGGTCAGACATACAGTTGACTTGTTCTTTATTTGTAACTGTTAAGTCATGGTGTGTTAAGATACTGTTGCTAGATGCTATGTGTGATGTTTATTGCTAATTTTATTTGTACGTGAACCATCTTTTCAGACAACAATTACCTGCTGTCGTGCGTCCGCGACGACACAATACAACTAATAGATCTGAGGATGAACACGATCGTACGTTCTTTCAGGTACGCTAACCTATAATTTATTATTATTACTTCTAACTCTGCTACGCTAGTATAAAGTTTTATGTCTTTTCCTGCAATATAATAGTCAAGACCTTAGAAATGTTTACAGTTAGATATTCTGGATTTTATGGCTTATTCTAGAACAACAGTGGTAAAACAAATAATTATTGCTCATATTCAAATTGAAACAGACATACAAAATAATAGACTTGATACTTTAAGTTTTCAGTTATATTAGAATGTTAGTTAATGAGTTAATCAATTAAATGCTTTATTATCGCACAGAATTAGAAAAATTTCCAGGAAGACCTGTGAGAATAAACGATATTTTAGCTGTGGAAAGTTTCTTTTGTTGTTTTATTAACTATAAAACAAGAAAAGAAACCTTGAACATTGTTGATACTGCACATAATATTGCACATGGCAATAAAAACAAATTAAATTTTAGACAATTTCCCACAGTTTCTGAAGTGAAATATGCTTTCTCTTTATATTTATCGTCAAAAGTATCGTTTAGAGCCGGTTTCGTTAGAAATCATCATAATATTCGCATCGAAACTATGCAAGCGCGTTGATGTCTTTTCCTCTAGAAATATTGCTAGCGTCTAAATCAGTGCAGATTGAGACTGAGATCAAACTGTATACCTTTTTAAAATTACGACAATTGTCCCTCAGGTTTTTACATGAAAAAAAAATGTAAAGATATTGGGATAGTTGGAAAATTCGGAAAACTGAAAATGTTTTTTTTTTTTATGAATTAGTGAAATTTGGACAGGACAAAGTCTGTCGGGTCAGCGAGTTCATATTAATAATAAATGATTAAATTAGAACAGCTTTTAATGGCAACAGTTGCTTTTATATGTGAATAGAGGTCAAATCTTTCAAGTGAAGCCTTTAAACATCTTGATGAGCGAATATGTCGATAATTATGCCAAGCGCATAAAGATCGTTCAAAGATTATTTGCAGTTAAGAAATTAAACTAATTATTTTGAGCACTGAATTAATTAATTCAATAAAGATTGTTTAAGGTATTGAAATTCTTATTGACGATGAAAATTCAGTTAAACATTTACTTCATCGGTCGTCAAGATTTTATCAATTATTATTGAAAGTTTTGAACCGACCTTAAAACAACACGAGAAAGTCGACTCTCGGCAACTTTAAGAAGTCGTTTTAAAGGAGACTGAAGTAAATTAAAAACAGCTTGAAAGTATTCGGAATTCCTTGGCAAAACAGCACATTCCAAGTTAAAGTATTACAGAAGGCTTCTGGACACCTGTACATTAACTAAGTACGAGAATAGACTTATTCGTGTAGACGTGACAAAGTGTACGGGGCTACTAATTGCATTTCAGTCACGACGCTTTTAAGGTGGGGTGCGACTGATCGCGGGTGAAAAGAACCCCAGGAAACATAGGAAAGTCGGCTTTATTTTAACAATAAGCCTGTGTTGTCCCACTGCAGGGCAAAGGCCTCCCTTTCCTCCTTCCACTTTTCCCGGTCTACTGTGATTGTGGGCCAATCCTTTAAGAAGGAGTCCAGCTCATCCCGCCATCTCTTTCTGGGCCGGCCGCGCGGTCGTTTCCAGCCATTGCGGATCCACTGAGTGGTGGCTTTTGCATATTGCTGCTCCGACATGCGACAGATATGGCCAGCCCAGTTCTACTTTAGTCCAGCAGCTGTACGGCCAGTCGGCTGAACTCGGCTGACGGAGAAAATGTGGTTGAAGGTTATGAGAAGACCATTTCCCATTGTAAAATCCATTCAAAATCTAGTCGCAATCTCATCTTCGACAACCGATGTTGACAAAAAAAACTCGCCGAATGCATAACCTCCTACTTTTTTTGAAGTCGGTTAAAATGTAGGTAATTTAGAGGTATTTTTGACAGCTTGGGACTGAGATTAGATTTCGAACGTTTTTAAAAATACAGGAATTGCCCATCGACATCGCAGTCAGCAATGAAATCACCTTTGTACCCTAAAGAGGACTCATCCAAATTAAACCGAATATTCCCGATCAGTCACACCTTGTTGTCCATCCTGTCGACGATCGGGAAAAAAAAATTCCATTCGTTTACAGTGTTGACGAACGGAAATTCTTTTCGATTATTCCCGATCAGTAATACCACTATCGTTAACACTGTTGACCTTTCAAAATTCATATTTATTTATTAATCACAAAATGTACAATAATAGACGGTGACACCCCCCCAATCTAGGCATTTGCCTGTATCTTGGGAGTCAGGATCGTCGATCGTACATATGCTAGTCGTGGTTTGGAACAGTTCAATTAAAGATGACACGGATTTTTAAAATGCTTTAATTACGACTTTCAAAGCAAAAAATTAACGTGTAAATAAAAAGTACTTATTCCTTACATTACAGTCAGTATACATTTTACAATAATAAAATATGTATTTCGCAATTAGTTAAGAAAATGGCAAATAAGGACTTTCTATTTTGCATCACAGGAAAACATCACTAAGCCATGTACGATCGGGAAAAAAAGGTTAGAAAAAATAGAACGGAACTTTTTTTTCCCGATTTTCAACAGTGTGGACGACAAAGTGTGACTGATCGGGAATCTTCGAATTAAACTATGCTGTGCTGAGCTAATCTAACTTTCCTTGCTGTGTGTTAAACGACGGATTGCCATACAAAGCACAGCGCAGCACGTTACGTTTTTCCGTTTAGCTAATCAATACAGCGCTTGTTAGCTCATTAGTGTACAGCACATCTCACCAGAGCATAAATCAATGTCGCCCTTAAGCTCGATATTTTGAACAAAAGTAGCACACATTACCCTGAGAATTTGTATATTTTAATCTTCGTTTATTTTAGTTGTATTGAAATTAATTTAATTTTAATTCTGTGACCTTTTTAATTTGTATTCATTAACTTATTTTATATAGGCATTGAAATTTTGTTCAGAGCTATGAGTACCTATTATGTGGCAGTAGGCATTGTGATATTTTATTTTATTTATGTAATATGGGTCTGCCTGAATTGGTTTTTTTTTTATATACAGCATGTAACGGAAGGGGGGTATCAAACCTGAAGGAGGTGAATGTGCTCATGAAACTCAACAACCTTACAAAACTGACTACCAGCTGATTGATTTACTATGGGAGGGCCAAATTTTTTTTTCATATTTCGACCTATGTTCTTTGGGGAAAGTTGTTGAGTTTCATGAGCACATTCACCTCCTTCAGGGTTGATACCCCCCTTCCGTTACACGCTGTATAATTATTTTAACGGCGAATTTTTGTGTTGCTTTCATCATTTCTTATAGTTTAAGTGTGAAACATGTCATTTTTAATTTCATTTCAGTCACGAGTCGTTCAAGGTGGGGTGCGATTGGTCGCGCGCGGCGTTTGGCCCTGGTGGCCGCCTGTTGTCGGTCGGTGCGGCCGACGGAGCAGTCTATGTCTGGAACACGCATTCTGGCCGGCTGGAGACGATACTCAAGGATCACACGTAAGTATTGATTAACATCGAATTTTGCAAACAAAGCCTTATTTTCATGAAATTCAGTGATGGGCATTGGGCATTAAAGCCCAAAAAATGCTGTGTTGACTTGACAATACTTTTAGTGAGAGCTGCGGTTAGCACAATCATGTAACAGGTGTAAAAAGACACCTAACGAAGCCGAGAGTCGCTTGTACGCCCCGTCATTGTAATCATGTTTTTGTACTGGACCATACTTCACCTTCTGGTTATGAAAATATTGAAGGTCGAAATTCTAACTTTGACTGACATTTTTTTACGAAAACAAATTTTTAATATTATAACACAACTTTAAATACCCCCACGAACCCTGCACCGTTGCATGCTCCCATAAGTACAGACGCCAGCACATCAAGCTACTACAATCTGTCAAATGTCTTTAATCGATTTTCAACTTTACCGCTAAAGCATTAAGGTTCAATGTTGATTGGGAAAATTTTACAGTTTCGGGTAGCTTGACCTGCTGGCGTCTACAATGTTTTGAGTGCGTTACATTGCGCACTACGCCAAAAAGCAAATCTTCACACATAAATGTCGTTCCCACATTGATATATAAAAACCTTTTTTTTTATATCAATGCGTTCCCAGCCATTATTTTTGTGCAATGTTACTAAGTTTGATGTACAGAATGCGTAGTTGGCGGCTATGTGATGTGTCTTTTTACACCTTGTATTATTAAGTCATTATCTAATAAGTACCAAAATCGATATAGGAAACTCTTCTGCGTCTACTCTTTACCTGATCCTGTGGTTCAAGGCGCCAATATCTCCATATTTAACTTAGTTCTGTGAAATTCGACTAAAAACTGATTTAAACCTCATGTACTCATAAATAACCTGAAACATGTAATAACCATAAAACCATACGTCTTACACGAGCTTCACATCTTTCTATATTACCTTTTAATGTTCAACAACAAATGTCTTCTAGCTCTGTTATTATTTTATCTTGAACCGCTTCCTGATTAACACGTCTCGTTGCCCGATCTCGTTTCGCTAATTAGTTTATTGACTCCTATATCTACTCAATAATGATTATGTCGTCGAATTAGAATATTAAATAAAACGTTGATATCACTGCGCTTATACGTATCTTTATCATGATAACTTGAACCGCGGCACTAAGCACTAAGTTTATTCTAAAAGATAGCAAGGTGCATAAGGGCCGGATAAGTAACTGATTTACAGCGGCCAATGCAACCAGTTTCCCTCTGTCGACTTTTACAACTCACCTCACTTAATAGATCAGGATGCTAATTAATTGTACCTCATACATGGTGTAAGTAACTGTCATACACTCAACCAGACAGAAATGTACTAGTGATTGCCAGTAGTCCTTGTCAAGACTTTTCAAAAGAGAACGTCAACCCTATCGCTAATTATAGATACGGTATAACATTTTGATACAAAATAAAAACCTATTTGCTACCACTACACAATAAATCCATTACTATAATAATACAATTTCTAATATAAATCTAAGTTATTTTCAATAAGTATTGATATAATCTACGAATTTCCTAAACAATAGCTCACCTATAGCGCTTGCAGACCGCGCCGCAATTTGATTTCAATTCGTTTCTTTCTAACTGTAACCATAGCTCACGGAAGATGTGACCTTTGAGATTCGAAATAAATTTTCAGCAGACACATTTCTGACCTTGAATTTTAAACTGGAATTGTTTTAGTCGCGACATCGTTCGCTATCCCCGTAACATTTCGCATGGACAATTGAAATCGTGAGGTCAACATTGGCTCGACTGTCTCACCATTGCAAATTTCTCTTTCCCATACCGTACACTGCATATTTATTTGGCATTAAGCTATCGTCACACCTGCTCGATGCGATTAAAGTAAAGAATGACATTTGAATTCATTTGAATACCAAATGCCAAAACATTGTAATGTGGTTTTCCGGAATCCAACAAGTAATCTAACTTTGTACAAATGCATTTCCTGAAAATTGCAATTGTATTTGTTCACGTAAGACTTTCAAATTTAATTAGTTGAATATTTAAGACGTATCGTACATTTAAATAGCACATTATTTACGATAGCACTTCCTGGTCGTAGACAAGCGCGGCAGTCAAAGGACTGTTTTACCCTTAGGTCTTGTCGAGCGTCGCGTCCAGTCTTATCGCCAGCGCTCGCTGCAATAGGACTTGATCGAATCTTTGTCAAGACACCCGCGCAACCCGTCGCTGGGGCCCATTCTCCCGCAGATCGCCGCAAATGGGACATATTGTTCCCTCGCGCTGTCCACCACAAGTGCATGGCGCGATGCAATCGCACTTAATTCGCGCCGACACACCACACACAATAGTGTAAACAATTTTACCGTAACAAGGACAAAAGTAACGCGGAAACATTCCTCTGCATCTCGACATGCATATTTATGCTTAGTAATACGTACCATACTGATGTGAGTTTGTACAGTCTTCGATGTGAGTTTGAACAGTTAAGTTACTCGCCCACTTTATTACTGTATTGTCGAGTCTGATTCAATATTGAAACTAGCATTACTACGGTTTCCTGCAATATACCGTTGCGACATAAAACTCTTATCATCTCCGGCCAAAATCAATTTGAGCACAACAATATCGAAATAAAGAGAGATGAGCAATAAAGATTGCTTTCCCTAGGCCCAGCCATTGTTTCCTATTTCATACTTATACGCTTTTAACCGCGAGGGGATCGTAACTATTGCGTGCCATTGCAAACACTTAGATTACTTCCTAATATTGCATGTATAAACAGAGACTTGTATATTATTACATGTATCAAAGCGCCGTCGCTTTCTGTAATAAAATATTTCAGAGACACTCACGAAGCTTACTATATATGGGTTTACGCATTCTGAAGATGGTCTGCGGAATACAGCTTCCACAAATATTAACACTGTAGTAATAACGTTTGTGGACGATAAACTTGTCACATGCTATTTAATCCTAGCTACGAGTACATACGTGTGTAGTTATGTAGTCGAATATTACAAATGTAAACAAACCAGCCGCAGTGCCCGCAGTATTGTACACACTGAACTTGACCGAACATGAGGGCGGACGTTTCCGGAATGGTTTGTACAATAAGACTGCGATGTTAGTGAAATGGTCTGCGCTTGCGCTTTTGTACGTTATCTGCGAGTACTTGGCGTACGTTGTATCAGCGCTGTTCGAGCCTCACGCGCAGCGGGCGGCTGTCGCACAAAATTAGCTCGAACATGTGCGACACACATTATTGTTGTCGTCGACGATTACCATGATTTATATCCGCGACGCACAATCGTTGAATCTTATCATTTAGACTAGGAACAGAATACATTATGGGCAATTAATCGTCTTCATAAGGCTATCGATTAAGGACGATACAGATTGCTTGCGATCGTGAGATTATCTAATTAACTATGCGCGGAATGCGGCTTGGAACTAAAAATAATTCAGTCAGTCAGTTCGTAGTTTAAATCTTTGTTATGATGACTTATTTTACTGTGGAAGTTGTAAACTTGACAATTGCTGATAACTACCACCTCGCGTGCGTGCGCTTAATAATTTCCGTGGCGCATAGTTTATTCGTTCAGTAAAGAAGTTATTGCCTAATAAACGTTGGAGATTATTAGCAGACGGCCATTTTCCTATGTGGAGTAAAGAAAATATGATGCGTGCTATTCTAACAGGGATGGATACGAAAGCACATTTAATATTTATGCTAACTATGTGCGGGCTGCGGTTAACGTTTAAATTAAGCTTTTCTAAGCTGAGCTTAAGGCAAATATCTTTTGTTACAATTCCCCGTATGAGCAGTCTTTAACTACCCTCTAGATCACAAACGTCAGTGAGTACGGTATATAGTGTATGTCCGGACATTGGTCTCGGCTAATCGCGGTGCATGCTTTTTGTAGCGGAAAGGCTAACGACCGCCGGAGATAGGTTCTTGAAATTACTTTATTGGGTAACCTGTTTCCGAACAGAAGGCGTGTTACTTGGGCATGAATCAAGCAAGACGGGAGTAAGATATACGATAACTACATACGTATTTATAAACAATCATTTGTAGCAATATAAAACCTATCATGTAAATATCGGCCAAAGACTAATTACGTTTTCATGTACAGAATAAATCGATCAACAAATCCGGTTCGTAACATTTTATTGCTTTCATTTTGCGTTTATTATAATTTACAGCATTTTCCAAACGTTGCCCTGTAGGCGGAACCATTAAAGCCATCACTTAATTAACTGCGCATATTCCAATATATGAAATTGAATAAATTAACGGTTATTAAGTTTCTGACGAGGTACAACCGGAGCAATCGGAACAACATCATGGCGCACGTACTCGTATGATATGATTCAATAAAAACAATCATGATATCGGGGCGGAATGCAATAAGGAAACAATCGCAGGTTCTGGTTACCAGATTTGTTCGTGTTATGGCGCTTCCTAGTCCCCGTATTGGCTATCCCTGGCCCGGCTCGTTATACGCGACCGGGAGCGGTATGTGTAAACGAGCCGAACAAACCCGACGCTAATTCTTGTTTATGAGAAGCCTCGCCCCGCATAGATACGATGTAAAGCCTTTAAGCGGCCACCGACAATCAAAGCGTCGTACAACAGTTTCTATACTCGAAATTGTACCACTATGGACTAGTTCGGTCACAATCCTTCCTTATACGATAAATGGACACCGCGAACTGAAAAGTATTTCAAACGTCGTGACCGCTCCATTCTTGCGATCATCTTCGGTAAATGTTCAAGAAAGTCGAATACTTTATTGAGTATGTTTTTTATTGGTTTTACTAAAAGTCTGTGCATTAATAGAGGGCGATGAGTATCTTTAAGTGCTAGTGACACAGATTTAAATGCCGACATAATATTCGTAATGTACAGACGCCAGCACATCACGCTACTACAATCTTTCAAATTTCTTTAATACATTTTCAACTTTATCGCTAAAGCATTAGGTTCAAAGTTGATTAGGAAAATTTGACAGTTTCGGGTAGCTTGATGTGCTGGCGTCTGTACCTACGGCCATATAACGCGGGTTACCGTTCATAGTCCCCTCATATAATATTCTGAGAAACGTAACGGTCCAAGCGACTTAAAACGCTCCAGTTTTATGATAAACTAAGCACTGTGCACTTGTTTTATTTTATGACCCGGTGAACTTTTAGATTTGGTTGGAATTCCTAGATTACGCTAAACTTTCAATTACTATGTCCGAAAAAGAAGCTCGCTTTTTAATGGAGATAACCCTGATGATGGTCACTTGAAACAGTTTTGCTTACATTTTCTGGCTAAAGGTTAATTGGTTTCAATCATCATCATCATCATCTTTATACGTCTGTGTCCATAAAACGTTTGTGTCTCATTTAATTCAAAGTGTAGAGTTTTCTGTAAAGGTGACCGTGTACATGCATATTCTGTTCCAAATAAAATGACGTAAATGTAAACAGGCAAATGGCGGATGCTAATTTGTAGTGCCACTACAAATTGGCACTTAATTGAATACCTTGTTAATATTTAAATTACCAAATCAAAGCACCCAAATCACCCGGTATTCTAGTTCTAAACTACCTTAAAATGTTGTTTATTTGTCAATTGAGGTTAATATTTGTAACCTTAATTTTCGTCGATGATATTTCAATTCGTACACTTTAGTAATGTAATTCAAAAAATAATTGTTGGAAAAAGTGGTGAGATATAAAGTTGAAACCTCTTAAATACATATGAATATCAATAATACTTATTTCCTTTAGTTGGTGTTTGCGTAAGAATTTTACCCGAAAAGGTTTTGTTTACATTTTTATCAGATACTTTTGGAACAATAGGTGCCTTTGCACTTCCGCGTGTTTTCAGCAAAGGGACCTAGAGCCCTTACCATCTTGCCTCAAGACGATAAGCAGAGTAGTTCCTGGAATTAATACTTTTTTCTATTTGTTGTTTGCAGGTCAGCGGTAACGGCGGTGTCATGGCATCCTCAGTCCGGACTGCTGGCGTCAGTCGACCGCAGCAAGCGCGCCATCATCTGGGGAGATTTGTGACAAGCCTGGGAGGCGCCCCTGCCGTCGCCACCAGCCGTACAAGTAAGTATTTCATCATTCTACAATATGACTGCCAAGTTAGTCTAGTGGCTGAATAACTAGTCCTGGATTCGATCTCCAAGTCAGCCAAAGTTTTATTGGATCTATCAGGAATTTTGCAGAACAGCTCGAAGTCTGGTTATTACGTGTCCGGTTGATGGCAATGGGGTCACCCCTTTTACATGGAACTTAAACATAACTTGCAATGTGTGTGTTTAGGTACTATACATATCTGTCTACACTTTCGGGGAATACAGTAGTCATGTTAAGTGTACAATGTTGGTGCATTCAATTTTATCAGCCTGTGATCTCCTCACTTTTATTAACACAGCCAGTGTTAATGAATCGCTAAATGCAACCGGGAAGTACAGCCTGCAGCACTCACTAGCGAATTCCATAATATTTCCATAATATTCCTCGGTAACTTCTGACAATGTGTGAACAATATTGTGTACTACGTTCATTTAGCTTAAGCGGGTGTGATAATGTAGTGTAGTCCGCGAAATTCATTTTTTCTAATTTTTTTTTGCAATTTTAAGAATGTTCACAGTCTATGGGCCAATTCTCGTAATTTAAAACGGTCAAAATCTAGTCGCAGTCTCATCTCGGCCACAAAAAAAATGTCAAAATCTAGGGAAATTAGAGAAATTTTTGACTGATTGAGACTGAGATCAGACTGAACGTTCTTAAAATTACGAGAATTGTCCCTCTGATCTCAGTCAAAAATACCTCTAATTTCCTTACATTTTTGACAAGTTTTTGACATTAGTTCGTCGCCGAGATGAGACTGCGACTAGATTTTGAACGTTTTAAATTACGAGAATAGGTCAGTGTCAGGTTGTATGTTGATTAAAATATGATTCGCGACCGTAACAAATATGACATTACATAATTAGAATTAGCAATACAACTCCTTGAGTTAGAATTTGACTCAAATGTCATGATTTCATGACATAGTCATTCAACAGGGTAATATGAACTTAGTGAGTTGTATTGTTGATTTTTATGATTATAATTCTTATATATAACGGCCGCGAATCATATTTAGATCAAGATACAACCTGATACTGGCATGCAAATTGCAAAAAAAGTAAGAAAATTTGAATTTCTCGAGCTACCCTGACGCTTTCGCCTTAAGGCTTCACAGGTCGTAGCGGTAATGCAAGCTAGCCAACTAGAAGTATTGCAAACACTCATAAACACCGCAGTAGCGCACAATTAGTAACAGCCTAACAGGTTGTCAGCCCATCACTCGAGCAACATCACAACTTGTTTCCCTGCAGCCGTTCTTAATACTTTAGTGACACCATAAAAAGCTAATAGCAGCCTTTTATGGTTTTCATTATTAATGATCATCACACGTATGATTTGCATTTAACTGTTCTTCCTATAGTTCTGGATGAATAGTTGGTATCTAGGTACTAGTGACCAATGCCCCCTAGCTCAGGTTTAATTACATCGGCGACACTAAACTAACTCTCTCAGACAGTCTGACACCAACGTGGGGGGTTAAAAGGTTTATGACACTGTGAATTCTTGACATCATTGTTTGGTTCTGTTTTCGAGTCAGCTAGTGTTAAGAGTAGTCCATATCTAACTACACACGTTGTCAGCATAAATATCAACATGACAACTTAGTAACGACACTGGCTACATGTTACTTGAAGTTTTTATATCACCTCTGAATATAAATTTAAATGGAGTTTCACGTTTTCGACGATATTTTCGACACATTTCTCATTCATTTTAATCACGTAGTACTGCGCTGTAAATGTGTTGTCATTGCTCGGTCCGCTGTCAGATAAATGACGAATGACTTTGAACTATCCATATTTAATGGTCATGTTTAGTGTCATACTTTTATATCTGAATCTTTTCATCACTACATCGTTACTGTGGTTTTTAACGTTATTTATTTGTGTTGATTTCTTTAATAGATTCATTAAAATCATAAAGTATCTCTAAGTATGCCGTGACATACTGCATAGAGTGACCACCTTCATTCATTTTCATTATCATCATGGTAACTCCTCGAGTAATGCTGGGTGGCAGGGATGTCGACTCTCAAGCTGTTAAGTACCATGGTTTCAGTACATGATTCTGTACCTCCGTCCGTCGAAATTTTTGGTCGGTTATTAAAAAAAATTTGCTGTTCCATATATTTTAACCGAGTTTCTATGAAAGCAGATTTTTTTTTTATAATGACCTGAAATTAATACGCCCCTAGCGTATTAATTTGTTCATCTGCTCAATTCATGGTTATAGTTTGTGCATGGATGTCTCTCTGCCACCCTGTATAGAAATTACTCTAATTCTTAAATCTGACCTAACTTCAAGGTGTGTTTTTAACCGACTTCTAAAAAAGGAGGAGATTTCGGATGATTGTATTTTTTTTTTATGTTTATTCGCGCATAACTCCGTTGCTTGCCAACCAATTTGAAAATTTATTTTTATGTTGGAAAGGGTATGTCCTTCCCAAATGGTCCCATTAAAATTTCGACAAGATCTGATGATGATTTTCGGAGACAGACAACGGAACTCTTCAATAAATGCCAGCAAATCAACGGCTATTGCTGCTATCGCTTATGTATGTATTGTTTATGCAATCACACAACATAACGTCACACCTGTACCCTCTAAAGGGGTACGCAGATGTGTTCAGTATACCACGGTATATCCTCATTTCTGTCAAAGTTGTTATTGGGGTACCTCTAATCTTGTAAGTATATTCGAAATTGTGTGGGGTAGGTACAACTAAAAAGTGAAAAATAAAAACTTTTTTACAAAAAAAAAACAACCGACTTCCAAAAAAAAACCACTACAAAGAGAAAAATAACTTTAATTTTGGAAGTCGGTGTCAAAAAACGAAAATGCGGAACCAGCGACAGCGACTTCCGAAATTAAAGTTATTTTTCTCTTTGTAGTGGTTTTTTTTTTTGGAAGTCGGTTGATTTTTATGTAACAAAAGTTTCTAAGTTACTAACTTTCATCAACTCTCTCACACGTAACTGAATTCACTTATCATGATTTTATATAAGCTTATAAGCACATAAAGCAATTAATAATTATTATATGATATATCCATAAAATATTCAAAGCATGAACAAGCTTAGATGTAAGTTCATGCAAGCTAACATTTAATCATAATCCATGCTAGTTTACTATAAACTAGCGATCCGCCCGTGCTTCGCACAGTTTTAACGTCTTGGCAAAATATCAAGATATCTTTATTATATTATGTAAGTTTAATAATAATGCATTATACATATAAACCAGAGATGCGAGAAGCCCAGTTTTGGGGAGGTCTATGTTCAGCAGTGAACGTCTTGCGGCTGAAATTATGATGATGATGACACATAAACCTTCCGGAATAAATACTCTATTTGATGGTAGAAACCGCATCAAAATCTGTTGCGTAATTTAAAAGAACAACGCGGTCACACAGACAGACACGAAAAGCGACTTTAATTTATTATATGTATAGATGCAAAATTGGTCTCTGTCTGTCTATTTCGTTTTCATGGCATTTTGTATAGATACTTAGTCTTAACCCTAGGGAAGAACAGACATGACGAAAAAAAACCTATTGCCGTATGGCATACAGACAGACGCGGCGATAGGCTGAATAAAAAGGTTTCCGTTGACAACCTTTAGGCTCAGAACGCCAAAAAAGACCGATAATTCCTAACTCCTCTACACGGTCAAAGTCGTGGACAAAAGCTAGTATAGTTATAATGAAGATCTCACCACCAGGAGTTCGAAGCTCTATAGTGTATTATTTACTATATGTTCTTAAGTACACGATCGAACCGTGATAGTCTGTTTATTATGCAGACATTAAGTGCCTTCAAACTCATTAAAATCTTGAGTATGACCAGAATGGTATTTATGTGGAACCTAAACACCGGTACCTCGGAGATTTACCGGTTAACGTTTGTGTACCGATAGCTTTAATAAAGTTATGCACAATAAGGACGTCTCAATTAAAACCATTCTCTTATATCATCATCATCATCTGCCTAGCCTTTTCCCAACTATGTTGGGGTCGGCTTCCAGCCTAACCGGATGCAGCTGAATACCAGTATTTTACATGGAGCGACTGCCTATCTGATCTCCACAACCCAGTTACTGGGTAATACGATACCCCTTGGTAAGACTGGTTGTCAGACTTTCGGGCTTCTGACTACTCGTAACGACTGTCAAAGATCCACGAATAACAGCCGGGACCAACGACTTAACGTGCTTTCCGAGGCACGGAGGGGTCTCGGTATGAAAAGATGGTCACCCATCCACAGACCAACCGCGGCAAGCGTAGCTTAACCTGACCGATCGACCTGTGCGGCTGTTATTATTTAGCCACGGGCCCCTCAACATTCTCTTTTATATCTGGGAAAATTAGATTTAAGTGAATTTAATTGACAATCACTTGGTGGTAGGAACATCGACGCACAATCTGTTACCATGGATTCAGCACATGATTCGAGACTTCCGAAAACATTTTCGTCGGTTTTTTTTAGATTATTAGCCATTAATGTCCCACTGCTGGGCAAAGGCCTCCCTACTCTCCTTCCACCTCTCTCTGTCCAGAGCTGCCAAAGAGCAATCTTTATTAAAAGGAGTGCAGCTCATCCCGATATTCCCGCGTTAAAAATTATCGTCGGTTATTAAAAATAAAATAAGCTGTTCCAGGTTTTGACCGTATTGCACTTTTGAATGTAACAGCTGATTTTTTTTTATAATAGACGAAATATTTTTACGCTATCTAGCTAGAACCATGTGCTGAGTTCATGGTTACAGTTTGCGAGTCGATATCTCCCTGCCACCCAGTACACCACACAAGTTATGATAATAAAACACAATATTATTCCGTCTAGAACATTGTATTGCACCTTTATTAATAAATCCTTACGATTTACAGACCACTCTACGGTTTTTATGTGCTTAATATAAATAGCGCTGTCAAAACGTTAAGATCACTAATTGTCCCTTAGAAACTAAACTCGTGCGCAATACAAATAAAATAGCTATTAATAATGGTTTCTCACGAGCTTTAAAATTTATGACTAATGGTTCCACTTACATTCAGAACTTCAGGCCCATTCTACAGCTTTTAAATAAGTATGTTAAATATCTTGAAGAGTATACATTTATGAATGGGTAATTTAAGTATATTTCTAAATATAATGTTCATCGGTTAAACTAGGTTAAGCGTATATAAACCTGTCCTTAATTTAGTGTCGGTCATCGCGATAAATGCTTGTCACCTGACGTTCCCACAATGCGCGCCCGCGCCGCCAGTAGCTCATGTTCAACACACAGGTGCCACCTGACGCCTTTCTTACACCATTAAGAGCATTTATTATTACTACTGCATGGGTTCCATTACCAAGTTTTTTTTGTCACTTTATATTAGAACATATATCTTAATAGTCAGTCTAACTCACGCGACGCGACGCCACAAAAGCTGCCTCCACTTCGTTATCCTCACACAAAGCATCATTCACGTCTGCTGAATAAATCATCTGTAGATTTTATTCAAATCTGAAAATGCATTCTATTCAAAACTCGCCAAGCTACAGACTTCACTCAAAAATAATAATGCTATCTAGAACATGTCGCATTGTGTGCGATACCTGGTTAAAATAAATGCTGTAGCTAATTCTGTGCCGATGACCGGCTAGACTGCTAATGTAACGTCTGGGAGTACGCCACCCTTGTTTTAAAAAACTTTAAGAAGTACAATTGAAATGAAATAGAGTTGTATACAATTGCCGCACAATACAATACCGTCGACAAGTGAAAGCGTACTTTCGACTTTCATTAAGTTTTTGTGTAAGAGTATGTATGGGTCTCGAACGGCCGGTCCATATTGTCTCGCGACATAAATCTGCCGAACTATTCTGAATAAAGAGGTCCGCGCAGGTACTTGCTCGATTTTTACTTTCAAATGAACGTCGAACGTGATGAACTATAATTAGACAATAAATAACTTTTTCTTCATTCTGTTAAATATAAATTGAATAAGCTCAAGTGGTTTCTTGAAAAGACTGTGCATAAGAACTGGCACAAATAAAATAATGTAATTTAAAACAAAAGGAACACGAGAAAGAACTAATTAAAATACGATAAAAAGTGAATCCAAACCCCGGGCGCCTAACGAGCAATAATACTATTTATTTTAGTATCGGTTCGACTACTAAAAATAGTGGTATATTCAAATAGGCACAAAAACGAATACAGGAAAAATAAAAGCAGGTCGGTTAAATAAGTGGGTGTTGGCGATGTAGATCCTTACCGTATCATGTATTGGATGTTGTCGCTGCAGGCGATCGACACGAATCGTGATTGGCGTGTGTGTGGACCGGACAGTCATCCATCATTGTGTGGAGCTTGTCGATCGATGCAACACTAGTGGTGCTAACCGTATAAATCAACTAACAGAATCTGATAACATTTTAGTTACTTGATTGTAAGAAAACTATTATAATGGAATTAATCGTCCGCTATCTGTGCTGAAAACAAACTTCTTTTTTCTGTTCCGTCGGCTGTTTTTTTAATTAAGTCTGCAGAAATGCTACACTTAATCAGCGTATCATAGATCAATTGTGAGATAAACATGTTTATCATTTTCGTGGAAAGGGTCATGCTTCGTCATGTCATGGAAATTAATTCCGAGAAAAGAACAGTAAAGAATTTAAAAGGTGGTAGGAAACCGAGCATAGTGTCCGGTCGGTTGGCGTTACTTGCCAAAATGAGGTGGTCGCGAGCGCAACACGCGCGCTGGACCGTTCACTAACCGTTTGTCGCCAAAACGAAGCGGAAAATTTAATACTCCAGCTCTGTACGTGATCAGTATCATTCTTTTTGTAACCAAACTGTGATGGCACACTTTCGTTTCCCATTGGCAGAGCGTTTTATCTTCTTCAACCAACTAACTTTTTGTACACATCAATATTATAATAATTATAATTGACTGGTGTACACAGAATTAAATTATATTTAAACTTTCTAGATCTTCCGTATTGATGCCAGGCTGTATAGTTTTCGAAGGCTGACACAGATCTATTCATAGGAACTTCAGTCGTCAATCAAAATGAATGTATGATTATCGGGTAACCAATAAGAAAATCTAAACTATTCTTAGCGTCTATAGATTACCAATCGACGTCCATTAGTACTTTCATTTACAAATCGTTTAAAAAAGTTAAACCGAGTTCTCAAAATGTCTATCAAAAATCAAAATTAAATGTACACAGCGCCACTTCTATCTCACTAATAACAAGGACTTTTGATGTGAAGCTTCTTTATGTTCATAAAAAACTCAATGAGCTAAGTAAGTATTGGCGTTATGTCGTTAAATTTGTCCCAAAACATCTCAGCGGCTCGTCTCGGTACCGTTGCGCGCCGAGCCCGAAGTTTCGGCGTAATGACCTGCGCAGGCGCTGCCGCACGAATGTCGCAGATCTCAATCATCCACGCTCGCTAAATGCAGCCTCGCAAATTTCCGCAACACCGCACTGACACCAACATTGTTCATTTAAAAAATTGATCAAATAATTCGTTGTGAATATATTGACTATGTCCACATTTTTGTGGCTTTCACAATACCTCGATATGACTCATCCGTGAAATGTAGAAATGTAAATATAACTTTGATCGTTTCGATAAAAGAAATTCCCACCGTTCTAATACCTATGTTTCGCCTGCCGGTGGTCTCCGCACCATACTTCTAACATTCATATTAGTGGAAGCTAAAGCGATTGCGCCGTAATTTTCCGGTCTGTAAATTTTGTTAGATACAAACTAAGCTCAGCTTCAAATAAAAACATGAAGAAGTATGGTATTACGAAATGATTGAAACATAATAACATAGTTTCAAACATTTATGGTTATTTAAATTTTGTTCAAACACGCTGTTTGAAATCTGATAAAACTAATTATAGTGCGGAAGAGTTTCGGCAAACACGAATAAATCAACTTTAAAGTAATGCACATTACCTTTACTTATAATTACACTTTCGCATATAGAATTAAAGTTAATAACATATCGATAAATTCGCTACTTTGGAACGGACACTCCAGCGATGACCGAATGTCGGCACTCGAAAAAAACGTGACACCAATTTTACCGTAAGACTATCTACACTTGGAGGATCAATTAAGTGTTACCGTTTTAGGAATAATTATGTTTTTTGTGTACGTTAGTAAGGCCGGTAGTCGGCACGCAACTTCACGAGGTGACCGGAGGCGCGCTAATAGCTGCTATTAGCAAATCGCTCTGAGAAATCGGCAACAATGAACACGAAATATGCTCATTGCCGTGTCCCATTCATTAAACTTTTTGCGATACTATCTCTCCTGTTTTAAATGTGTGTCACACTCTTTTTCTTTTTCACCTCTAAATAAACGGAGCAATTTGCCCTCGAGCGTGCCTAATATCATGATTAAATTATTATCTTGGCGCGTTTATGTGCTATCATTGTATCATTTGCTTGTGAACCTCCAGTGATTTGCAACTATTACCTTTGTTAATTTCACGGTGGAATAAAAACTAGGTATGATAAAGTATGATTCTCACTAGATTTTGCAAAATGCAATTACTCGCACACAGATAGCTAACTCTGCAAAGAGACTTCTCTAATTGAATGTTTACAGTGACCTGAGGGGCAATTCTCGTAATTTTAAGAACGTTCATAGTCTGATCTCAGTCTCAATTTGTCAAAAATACCACTAATTTCCCTACATTTTTGACAAGTTTTTGATATTGATTGTCGCTGAGATGAGACTGCGAATAGATTTTGAACGTTTTAAATTACGAGAATTGGCCTTCAGATAACTAAGTATTTTGTTTCTGCCACAAATTATATATTGACATTATAAATCTGTAACCATAAATTACCCCAGACGGAGATGGCGGGATGAGCTGGACTCCTTTCATAAAGATTGGTCCTTGGCAGCTCTGGACAGAGAGAGATGGAAAGAGCGTAGTGCGGCCTTTGCCCAGCAGTGGAACATTAACGGCTAATAAAAAATAAACCATAAATTCAGCACAAGATTCTAGACCCCCCTTTTTTTTTAGTTGGGAAATCATCAAATGACCTCTCCCGCTCTGGGCTGAGCAGAAGGGCGTGTCAGACTTTTACTGACTAAAACCCACCCGTGTTCCTTCAGTTGCCTATGCCAGGGGCCACGGTATCTCTTTCGAACAACCCGCGGACCTGGCGGCATCGGCCCTAGCGGACCCCGTCAGTTCGTGCTGACATCTCTTTGAGGCGCGCGTGGAACACAACGCGCCGTCGACCCGGGCCTGGTCCTTACCGGGCGGCGAGCTGCCCATTGCTCGCCGCCCGCAAGCGTTGACACAAGCATAGAAATTCTGCACGGTCAAAATGTATGAAACAGCTTTTTTTTTTAAACCCGGCGAAAAATGTCAGCACGGGGGTACAGAATCATGTACTGAGTTCATGGTAACAGGTTGCGTGTCAAGGTCCCAGCCACTCTGTATATAATCCATTATTTGACTAGAAATAAGTGTAAAAGCAGGAACCTTCACTATCTACCACGCAGGTTCTAGGAAACAACTAAGAAAAATAGAGCACTGTGTTTGTAGGCGATCTGTTAGTAATCTATCATTACTTCAAGCTGCAAGACACTTTAACATTTATAGCGCGCATATTTAGAACAAAGCTCGAGGCTTTACTACAGAACGGGTATTAATAAATAACCAGAAACCGATACAAATATACTATCCAGTATAGTAGTTAATTTAATTAATCTTTACACACATATCAACAATCGTCTAACGACCTGCATAAATCGCGAATACCGATTCAATTTGAAACACAACCGTGAAGTACAAATATACGAGAACTACAAAATAACGGTCGTTCCACACTTAACCTGTTAATCTCAACATATTTCACTGTAACTAAAACCTTAATTGATGTTATCAGATAGTCTCAGATATTAAAGTGTACTGCGCTGTGCAACGCTATGGTGCTATTTACTTACGCACTTAACGCCGTTCCTTTCTTGCTGAAAATAAAGGCGAAATTAATCGATTTGTAGCTGTCATAAATATTTTACGATACATATATGACGTATCTTTATGCGCTTTCTCTTAATTAATACACACGACCGATAACCACGATTGCTCATCACAATTTAAATGTATAATTTGTAAAATTTTGTTCGCAGGTTTTCACTGATGACGATAAAACGGGAGCCGAAAACGACCCCGGAGAGATGTTCGACTTCTTGCTGGGTATCACTACGGACATATTTCATCGATTCACGTAACAAGA
Source organism: Apamea sordens (assembly GCA_945859715.1). Lineage (NCBI taxonomy): Eukaryota > Metazoa > Arthropoda > Insecta > Lepidoptera > Noctuidae > Apamea > Apamea sordens. Next base: position 11,749,022 of record OX243996.1, on the reverse strand, counting down.
ACAACCAATATGCTCTTCTAAATTGAATGCGTCGATCACGCTGTAGATTTCATAACGGACAAAATTATGTGTAATATTCGGTACTAACAAATGGAAAAAACGGATCGATGCCAGAAAAAGAATGTCAAAAGTTTTCGTATATTTTGTGAATAAAATTTATTACAATTTGTAAATATGAAGAGGTGCTACATAAATGTTTCAGATCTTTTTAAAACAAAGTTATAATGACGATGCGTTGGAGCTCCAAACCTGAATACAAATGACCACAAAGGTCTATCAAAATTCATCCCGTGGGTTTTTCCATGCATGCGTGATTTGAGCTTCAACGTTTAAATGTTCAGTGAACTGAAGTGCAGACTGGTGGCGAACCGGCAAACCTTCACCAATTTAGAATGTAAGCTGTCTTCCGTCAATTGTACCTATAGTTTGATTTTCCATTCCTGTATAAAATCGTGTGCATTGTTCTGTGCATTTTTAAAGCTGGAAATCGTGCACCGGACAAAGTAAAACGATATTTTATAATGCAAGCTCTGAATGTGCGTTTGTGGCGTGAAGCTTTCACCGCGATGCGATTTTTCTACGTTTATGTTGTAGTTGATTATGTGAACTTTGTACTACATAGTTTTAAATAAGTTAGCGTAGAGTTGTTACATCCCTAGAAGTAACAATAAGAATTTCAAAGAGAACAATAGCCGTGTAACTCGCTAGTTGATCTAAACCCATAGCGTATAATGTAATTCTAGGTACCTACTGTGACGTTTTATACTCCTACGTTTAGGATAAATTAATGGGGGTCATTTATTATTGTCAACATGACATCATATTTGTTTTAGTTAACTGAGTTAGATCGCGGCGGACCACCTGTGCTCTCGAAGTCTCATTAGCAAACAATGATCGGGCGGCGGCGACTACCGAAGCCTCTCGCGATCAATAAACTGTTGAGCCGATAAGAGCGCGTCGGCTTGCAGATCTAGGGCTGCCATGATGTATATCTAGTTTTAAATCGCATAATTTTATCCGTTTACAATATGGCTTACACGCCTACAAGGGATAGAGAATATGACTCTACGATTTAAATGTTCTCATATTTGTTATTTTATATGACTGACTGTATTCTTTGAATTTCATTGGCGAAGTTGGCATAGGATTGTCATTGCTATTGAATTTATTCGCTTGACGTAGATAGATCGTGTGGCAGCCCTACCTCGCAAGCGCGCGCACGCCGCAGGCGACACATCCATATTCCTGTGACGTGTGTTTTGACAACCAGGCTGGGCAACTTTTTCATCGTCATTTTTTACCACATTTTTTGCCGTACAGTGCAACGACCCCTTGCCACACATAAGTGTTATTTTTACATGTAATTACACCTCATAACCGACCGCTTAATTACTCCTAACTGCTGCGACGTCCGGACCTGGAATCCGATCAGAAAAAACCTAATCTGGCGCCGCTCTTAAATTACGCTTCGTTAACCTTCGGCTCGGCTAATAATAGCCTACAACACTCACTTTGCATAGGACTAGAATGCGCCTTGTCTCTCTACATGTACACTTTTTCTTGCCAAAAACATGTCATACTCTTCGACCATATTATACTCGTAATGTATAGTCGCCAGCATGCTATGGAAGTTTCTTTTTCTTTCAAACGGCGGCGTTATTCAGCTAATATTTCGCCGGCCATTTTTATAACTAGTCACTTATCTTCGATGTTTAAGATTTTTCACTTTTATTTTATGTATATGTGATAAATTCTTTTTGATAAACGTTATTTGCATTTAGCGGTATATTTTTATGGTGTATTTTAAAGGATAACTTCGGAATATAAAAAATGTAAATGTTTGTGAAATGTAGGTAAGTTAATCACATTATGCACATAAAAGGAAGCGATGTTTTTCTTTAGATGTAGATTATGCCAAAACTATGTGTGTTAACTCGTTGAATTTATTGGTTGAGTCAAGAGGTGGTGTTTGGTTCACAGTCATTAGAAAATGAGCACAAGATATAACACCTACGTTTTAAATGATTGTAATATATTATAAATATATTATTGATTTATTTCTTGTTATTTTTGGAAATGTATAATACATATTAATCTTAGCTAAATTAAACTGATGGTTAGCGGATATCTGTTATGGACTTTTGGCCAATTTCTGTAAAAACTTTAGACGATATGACATCAATAGATTTTTACCGAAATATAATTATATAAAATATTATATTTATACTTAAGTGCACAAACATCAAAAACCGCTAAACGTTATCTGAGGAATTCCAGTAAGTATTCCTAACTGTTTTCTTAAGAACAGGAGTAGGTGACTTTACACCTCATTGGTATCAAATAACCAATTTGCTGTAGGAGGATATTCATAGTCATTCGAATAATTCCCGTACGACGACGATGCTATGCCCCCGTGCAGATACTGCGCTATCGCTAAAAGTTTTACTTGGCTGAATTTCAGACATCTAGCTTGTATTAACGAGAATAATGTGCCTTTTATTAGCTACTAAGCGAGTACTTATATATGTATATGGTATACTTATTTCTATTAAAACAGATGTCATAGAATAACAATTTAATTATTGATAGCATACGGCTTTATTCCATGTTTTGTAACACCCTCGCATCAGTTTAATTGTACATAGTAAGTTAGGTTATTATACGGCTTTACAAGACTGTTGTCCTTATATTAGGTAAACGTTACATCACAATGACGAGATGGCGTCCTATAAATAGTTATAGCGTTGAATGCTTTCCTTGATTACATTTTCTACGCAATGTATTGAAATTTTTTCAGTATCTAAGTTTTGATTGTTTTAAAAAAGTATGTGGACGCATAATAACGTTTTGTAAATGTCGAACATACTGGCTTGAGATGTGTTTCCATCAATAATTTTATACTGAACGTTGTACAGTAGAAACGTTTGTAAACAATGTAAAGCCAATTTGGTCAAGCGCATTAAATAAAATTGTATCTACTTTCATCACTTTTATTCTTCGAATTGTACCTATACCTATTCAAAATGAAAATAAATGTGTTATTATTACAGTCAGTTTTTACATTCTAATCGAATTAATTTTTTGCTTACTTTCGTGAGCACTTCATTGTTCGACATTACTGTATTATTAGTTGGCACATCCATTCGTGTCTTGTCAAATTAACAATCATTTGGCTAAGAAATAGTAACGGTTACGCGTGATTTATTCAGGTGAAGTTATTAAGTCTGCTATTACCTGCGAACTGCGGTCATCACCCATTGACCCAGCCGTTTCTCCAATTAAAGCAGCACCCGAGGGGAGCCGCCGCACTCAACAATAACTCGTAGTCATTTGCTATCCATGTGTCTGCGGGTTTATTGTAATGCGGGTTAAGAAGCTCAGCAAACTTTTGTACGATCCCGTTACTGTTTCCTCAATATTTGACACCACCGTTTTAAGTGAAAAGGTTCTCGACAAAACAACAATATTGAACTTAGACCTCAAATCGTGTATCACGTTTACATAAAAATAGTTTCTCATTTGTCTGATTGGTCATATGCAAATCTGTGTGTCTGTGTGTGTGGCGTGGCGGGCGCACGGGTCGTTGGCTGTGCTCGTGGTATCGTCACCGCGACTCGTGCCTGCCTAATGGCCTCTCCACCATTACGCCGGTAATAGCACAATATGGCCAATTAGTCCAAGCAGCCAAGATTTACCACCACCAGAACAAACCACATTGCGTCAACCGCATTACTCGTACAATTACCTCTGTTTTACACAAGTTCATTATCAATTTCGTAATCGTATTTTTATAACAGACAACTACATTGTAAGTCAGTACAGAAAAGCCGACCCTAATACTTAGCTGTAAGTAGGTGCCTACCTACCGCCTATGTAATCTTGCCCACTAATGTGGCGAATTGGTTTGGTTTGGTAAGTAGGTACCTAATTAAAACCGTTTCACCTGTCAGGGTAAGTAAGCGTGATGATTTGTAGAATTCAATGAAAAAAAAAGTGATGAACAACAAGCTGGCATTGTATAGATATGCCTGTAGGTAGTATCGCGTACGCGTAGCGATTGAAACGAACACTGATAAAGTGCATGGCGTCACGTGATAGGATGAAACATAAATAAATATTTATTACCTACTACAAAAACAGATTCAAAATGAATGCGATACGAGCATCAGGTCTATTGTGCGACCATCAAACTGTTGGGAGCTATCTTCATCGTTATTACAAGTCCCTCCTACGCGAACAACAGGTGTGTTTCAGTCATTAGTTTATTTTATCGAGATAGGATCTTGATGGATGTAAGCACCAAACATCATTACAATGGGCGGGATGTGTTCCGTAATGGACAAACCAACACGTACACACTAGTGACTGGAGCGAACTGTATGTACCGACGTTGTTCGACACCTATTGATGTTTGACGAAACAGATATGCAAAACAAAAATAACAGTATTGGCACATCTATTTGTGTTAAGTTTTTGTCCGGACAAAAAGCGGCGCGAACTTATTACTGTGAATAAATTAGACGTCGCTCGTAGATAATTAGGTACAGCAAATACGGTGCAATATTTAGGGAGTGATTACTAGGTTTGAGGGGCGAATAAGCTCGCATGACAAAGCGACCGTTGACCGTGACCCAGAGATATGTGACTGCGCAAACACTTGCGGCGTCTGGCGTCCGGCAGTCAAGAGGACTCGACGCTTCACAGCCAATAACAACCGGAGACCACAACCTACATCAACCAGTTAAACACCTCGATACGCTCAATAATCTATACTTATAATAAATCTGTAGAAGTGAAAATTCTGTACATTGAAAATATCCAAAAAATAAATGGCAGGGGGTGTTACTTGACCGACACCGAACCCAAAAATGTGATTAAAAAAATTTTTGTCTGTCTGTCTGTCTGTTTGTTCAGGCATCACGCAAAAACTACCGGTTCGATTACGATGAAACTTGGTATAATTATTCTTTAATATCCTGGGCACCACACTGGGTACTTTTTATCCCGGAAAAGTATATACAATAAAAAACAAACTTAATTTTGCGGTTTGATCCGTAGACCCGATTACCACTGTCTGTACTGTACCAACCGCAAATACTAAGTTGGTCGTACTCGTAGGTTGGGTCACCCGCAGTGGAGTTCATTTTTATTCCTTTTAGTTTTTAGAGTTATTTAGGTTTATTTTTATATAAGTCGTAGGTATAGATTTTAATTGTAGTATATTTGATAGTGTACGTAGTGACCGTAGGTTATTTTATACTACTGTTAGGTAGGATTAGTCATTCGTATAGATTTGGTTTTTAGGGACTTTTTATTGAGTTTAGATTAGTTATCATCAGAAATAGGTTTATTTAGGTAGGTAGGTACCTATTTAATTTTCTGTTATTGAGTTTTTTTTTTTAAACTTAGTTAGGTACTTAGGTAAAGATATCATATAGGTACCCTCTTAATCATCACTAATGAGACACAATTGGTTTTCTATTGTAATTAGCCACAAAGGGCCCGCGACATAGATGGCATTCTGGGGAAGCACATACATTTTATCCTGTTAGCACGTTCCCGTGGGTAAATTTCCGACATCCACGCGGGCGAAGCCGCGGGCAGAAGCTAGTTGATAAATATTTTTGTAACCGAAAGGAAACAAGTTTAAACCAGCTGCATCTGCTACATGCAGAATCGATTGCAAATTAATGTCATCAGTCATATTGGCACCTTTCGGAATTTATCTTTGCGGTAAATCTTATCGAAGGTGTGTTCTCAAAAATCCACTTCAATTGGCTCATTCTGCCCGTTAATCTTGATTTTCAGATATGCGAATTGGTAAATAAACCCAGTAAATTACCCGTCGGAAAAGCTGACTCCAGTTCTGTCATCAACTGATTTCCGCGTGGGGAAACCCGGAAAACCGGGTTATATGGGGCAGTGTAGGTACTGTAGAGGCTTGTCTGCCGAAGGCAACCTCATATGTTGCAGGCCGGATATAATTTAGCGCGAATGACATTCGAACATTCCTCTATAGTACAGTCAACAGCAAAAGTAGATGATCAAAATCAGAAATTCAATACTAATGAACGGAGTTCCCGTCAGAACTGTGTGGCGTCGAAGTGGTTCAAAAGTATGTGATTGTAAATTATACCAAACATTTACTACTAGTACAGCTGCCATATAGCTGCGAACTCCGTTCATTAGTATTGAATTTCTGATGTTGATCATCTACTTTTGCTGTTGACTGTACCTACTACGATAACTGGTGGACTGAGTTGAAGCTATAGGTAAAATAATTTAACAATTTATTGGATCGGTCTTAGGGGACTCAAAACTCTAACGCACATCTATAGACAGGTACAAAAATCCTGCCTAGTTAGAATGCTTACGTAGCAGGCGTGGGCCCGGGATAACGGTCTACTTATTAGACATGCACACTTGCTTTCAAATCGAACGGCCGATTTATCATGTACCTACTTACATAAGACAAAAAACACCTCTACAACAGAACTCGAGACGACTGTCAGTTATATTTTTTGACTCCAACGAAAACAACTTTTTTTTTTTGCATTTCGCTAACGAAAACAACTTTTTTTTACATTCCGCTTGTCACTACTTGATAGTTAGTTTGGGCTATTATTTTCTTTTATTTTTATTAATTAGCTTTGTTAAACGCAACTTGTTTCACCTACAAATTACCTCTCTCCAAACTAGTAGGTATTTCGTCAAGAGCTTTTTTTTAAACTAATTGTCCGCTGCCAGGCAGCTGGGTGCCGATGATACCTAACTGTATTTAATTACACAAAAACTGTGTGAAAGTAAAGGTGTCTTCAGGCAAGTTCTAGTTTGAGATCTATGTATGGTTAATTGGAGAAAAGTCGGACACAATCTCCCGACACGCGGTCGTGATTACTTAAATGTCTTAATTTTTGTCCTACTAATCAGTCTCTCGTGTTGCTGTCTCCCTTACAGAATTTCTAACAACTTTATGCAGTTACCTTTCTTCGCAGGTAAGACAACGATTCAGAATTTCATTTGGCTACAACCGTTTTATTAAAACTTGTGGGTTCAAAGGTGTTATATGACTAGTGTCATGTTGACATCCAAACATCCATCATAGACTTAACGGAGGCTGACTGCGGACTTACTGACCTGTGTGGTACCTACTATGTCATGCTCATATTAAACGTTAATGGATGAGCGGCCTAACACTGCATCTATTAAGTGGAACAACAAACAACAATGTTTGTAACTTATAAACGTACCTACATTAGGCCCTGAAGCGGCCTGAGCAGTGAGGCCATTACGTCAACTGGTCAGACCTAAAGTATCTCCTTACTCATATTCCTGCAGACAACATAATAAATGGCAAACTTCAGTAGTCAAAGCTACACTGATTACCTCAAGTTCCTCATTGAGCTAGCAATTGTTTCTGAACATATAGAATGGATAGATCAACATTGCTTCCAGGCAGTGTCCGACTTGACGGATGGCTCGACCTCGCAAGACAAGAGCGCGACGGATTTGAGGTAAATCGACGAGTCGTGACCGAGTCGTTTAATCATAAGCATCTAAGCTAATTAGAGTAGGTCGCGAACTCTTGGGACCGGTAATGAAAATCACAATTGAACCTGGTTGCGGTGGAAAATTACACTTGGCGTGGCATTCCGTCGACATTGCCAGAGGCTCTCGAGTCACTGGTTGTCAACCCGCCACGATGCTGCAATTATTATCTATAAATGTATTCTTATGTTCTATAAAAAAGAAACACGAAATTCTAGGGACTTTTAATTTGACTTGTCCTTCAGTGAACCTCGTCTACCTAACCGTTTGTGGAACTTGAGAATGAAAATAAATCTCTGATTTTATTGTAATAGCGGTTTTAAGCACAGTCCACGAAAATTATAATTGTACTTAATTAATTAATTATAATTGTAATACATTAAAAATAAAATAACAAGGTCAAAATTTCACGAACATGATGAGTATCGATATCTATAATAATGACAATATCAACGTCCTTTCACATCTATGAAGTTCTGCCAGCTATTTTAATTTGTAGATACACGATATAGTACAGTGGATATATGTAGTATGCATCGTATCAAGGAATACCTAAACATTTATTTAAATACTAGCTGACCGGACAGGTATCCCGATATCAGATATCCTGTTTCCTAGGGTTCAATTGTGAATCTAAACCATCCAAATAAACCACACAAACACATTTAAAAAATAATAATATAGGTAGGTACTATTATCAAAATCTATACATACATATATTATATGACCACGGTAAGGACTATTCCTGCTTGCAGCGCATATTATTCGATCGAGTCGATCTAAAAAGGATCCTCTTTTGTTTTACTTATGGATGCAGCTGTGGTCATCATGTGCACGGTATTTTGTTTTCAAAATGGTCAGTTATAGGTTTTGACGATAGTACATAATCAACTTCCAAAGAAAGCTATGAGATGAGTAGGTGCCAAATTAATGAACTTTTTCCGAATCAAAACGTTCAATTAGCCATTCTCTAAAAAAAGCTCGTTCTTACCTTACCTAGAGATCATACAAAAAACCTCTTCCAGTATTTCTTTGTAAGAGAGGAAAAACCGTATAACAACTACATCAGCGCATTCAACTTAAAATAACCCTCGTCTCGCCTGGGAAAAGAAAAAAAAGTAATTTATTGCATTTTTATTCGATAAGTGACCGGACGCACCGTCCACAATAACTGTATCATCATGATATCAAGTTTGAAGATGTACGGAACCATAGAAAGTAGAATTCGCTCGGAACTCCATACATGCACCTATCTCTGTATGGCCATGCGATAGAGCGGGTAAAGCACTGATATAATTTATCGCTACCGTTATAATTACTTTCATATACAGACAATATTGTTAAATCATAAAAGGTCGGGAGATCGGCCGCTGTATTAATTCGCCTCGGGAACGGTTTACGATACTTATTATTCAATAAAACTGTCGGTTAAGTAGGTATATGAATTAATATGTTTCTGTTCGTAGCCAGCAATCAAAGTTAGTGAAACATACGCGCTTTAGACGGACTTGTAAAAATGCCAAGTTTTTGTTGCTATTTTCACGGTAAGTATAAACTGGATTAACTGCGATACGAAAAGAGAAAAAGGTCTATTTGCATGAAATTAGTTTGATACAGATGTTACATGGCTTAAGATGCCTCTTCTCATCGGATAGCCGTGCAAATTATGGAAGATCTAACTTATCTAAATTAGCTCCTTTTACGGGTACTAGTAATCGCACATGCTAGCCTTATTCTCGACTGTAATTTGATCGCACTATCAACTCCGTGCATGGTGTCATACAGTGTGAAATTTGTCAGCTATGAGGAGGTGTTATATTGTCTGAGGCATAGGATAACGTTCTTCGTTTTCCTATTTTATTTTATTTTTACGATTCCGATCTTATAACGATATAGCGATATTTTATTTGCGTTCCCATTGAGGTACCACATTCGAATTTTGAGCTTTTGAATGCGTCAGCTTTTGGTAAAAGTTAGAAAAAGTACTTGAACGATTGTGAATTCGAGTTTGTAAAAGAAGCTATTCAAAAGTTACAATCGATTTATGGTGGTCCCTCAATTGAAATGTTTAAAAAGAAAAATCAATTTACGTAGCATTCGGAAGTTAAATAGACGAATGTTACAGTCTATCCTTTAGTATTTTTTTTACTAACGATTACTTTACTAAACAGTATCAAAATATTTACCTTTTTGTTTTATTTCAAATAATAATCGAATCCCTGGGAAGAAATACTAAGAAGAGGTGACCACACAGCAGGATTTTTTTAATAAGTAAAAACTAGTGACTGCTTGTTGATATTATTAATATTTGACATCACTTAGCTAATTAAAAACACAGAAAGAAAAGAAAATAATGATAATTAAAAAAAACTAACAAAATCTACCTTTTGAATGGCTTCTTTTATAAACTAGGGGTTGAATTCACAATCGTTCAAATACTTTTTCTAACGCTAGACCCAAGTAAATTTCAAATTCCCTTGTGGTCTCCACTCAAGGTGAACCTTATGGTGATCGTTTGAGGGACCACCTCCTTTCGCATGCTAATTCTTTCTATTCGGTGAAAAGGAAGGGTTGATATTCATTAAATTAGTTTTACAAATCTTTTACTAAGAGTAGTCATATAAAGCAGTTACAAATTTTAAAACTAGATTTTGAGATATGGATGCCTGTCAGTCACGACTGCGGGACCACCTTTAACCGATTGTATCTTTTGAGTGGCTACTTTTACAAACTAGAGGCTGAATTTACAATTGTTTGAGAACTTTTACTAAAAGCTGACGATATGCTGCGTCGCGTAGCTGCGAATATGGTCCCTCAATGGGAACGCAAATGGATATTTTTAGGTTAATGTTTCTTTAAAGAACATTATTAGCTTCATCGTAAGCGCGGTGGACCCTGGGTAATAATAATAATAATATCCCTGGACATTTCACACAGCGCCATCTAGTCCCAAGCTAAGCAACCTAATGCTTGTGTTATGGTAACAAGATGGCTGATGAACTACTTATATACATTTTTTTTTTTGTAAATACATACATATTATAGATAGAAAAACACCCAGACTCGGAACAAATACATGTAGGTCATACAAATATTTGTTCCGTGCGGGAATCGAACCCGCGACACGCAGCGCAGCAGTCAATCGCTTAACCACTGCGCCAACCGTGCCGTCCCTGGGTAATCTTTTGCTTGACGATCGAATATTCTAAGAACAGACCGTGTGAGAAGTCGTGTAGGTAACTTTATTGAGTTTTTGTCTAAAAAGGCTCTCTTAGATAGCAAATCTTCAAGCTTTCTCAAATAGATACTATTGTCACCATTAGGTAGGTATTTCCTAGAGCTTTTATGCTTTTTTATGCTTTTATTAACTTAATACTAGGAATGGTTGGTTGATAAATGGCTTGAACATTTTCTACGATCATAAAACTACTCAGTGGTAAGAATGAACATAAAAATATAAATGTTGGAGCTATAAAAATGAAACAAAACATCTCAGAACCTGCGTATCTTGCTGTGCAATTTGCAAAACTCAACTAGGGAAACTGCAGGATTAATAATGCTTGCGAGCAATAAGCTATCCGCCTGTCACCATCCGAGCAATATTGCAGTTTTAAATCAGACACCTTATTAGTCAGGCTGTACAAAACACACCGAGGCGCCTCTGCTTGGTTTCTATTTACAACATAAAATAATGTCACCTATCTAATCACTTACCGCATTATATTAGCTGGAAGAATTATTATTTGAAACAAAAATAAAATTAAAGGGTTTTTTTTATAATTTTCGCTAATTTCGCCGGGTTCTCGCGACCCGACGTCTATTGATATTAGTTCTCATCCATCAACCACTAAGTTTCTCCTTAGTTTATCTGACTGAGGTGCTAAAAGGTTAACGAGAAATTAATTTCATGAACCTACATACTTACCTAATAGTAGGAAAATTACGATGATACATGACGCTGGTGTGAAGCGCAATATTTACGTAGATATAGGTAATAATATTATTATGCGAGTACGATGTATTGTGATGATTATGGTTTGACCTTTAGACAAACGCCTCAATGCTGAACAACACCTTAATAACTTCAACTGATGATCCCTTTAACGCTATATTAATCTTGTGTGCTGGGAAATTATAGGTAACAGGCTTTAGCGCACGCGCTACCTTGCCAATCAGGACATACTTCCTAGCCGTACGCGCAGGAAGTCATGCAGGTAGACGAACCGGACTGTTGAGCTATTTTTACTTTTTCTTACCATCTTGTTTACATAATGAGTCTTCCTGCTGACTTATACAGAGATAAGAAACTGCTATGCTAATCGGGTGCATAACGTTATTTGATGCTATAAATAATATGATTACAAAATTATTGTTATGAGCGCCTATTTCAGTGTAGCGGTCCGGCAATGGGCCCTTGTCCCTTTGTCTCTATTACGGGTTGTCGGCCATCGTCCTTATCTACACGTGTATCTTGTGTTAGTATCACTCTATATGGAGACCGTTGGGTATTATCACATCAGCTTGTACCCGGCGCGGTCGCACGGTAAGGGCCTCCATTTGCATACAAGCAAATATCTCGATCTACCGGCGCTGTGCGGGCAGATTACCGTCGCAATGCTTCCGCACGCTGTATTGAATTCGGTACCAACGGTCCCGACTCCCATTACCAGTTCACGTTTACTTGTTAGTGTGATTCTCAAATGATAACAATCGCCCCGGTTGCGGGCCGAGCATAATAACAACCAGGAATAAGTCCGGCTATCCTTGCAAATAATGATCTATGAAAATAATGGGGGAGATAGTGGAACTATAATATAAAGGCAAACTCTTGTGCTTGTCCGTCAAGAATACATTCAGAGGGTAATGTATTGCTCGAAGTAATGTTTGTAACAATATACATAAGTTAATCATTCGTAACTGTACGCAGTCGTTATGTCGGAATGGTTGGACTAAAGATTCAGAATAAATGGCCAATATAGTTCGAAGGAACATGACAAGAACCCTAGATATTGTAATGCTGGTTAAGCATTTGAATATCTGGGTCTATAATAAAGTACACACACTAGAAATTGGTCCCTTGGGTAATTAATGTCTAAGCTTTATCGTCGTTACCACTCCACTGCATAACAAAGCACATTAACGCCTACGTGGAAAGCGCTAGCAAGATGTTTAAATTATAATAAGACAAGACCCGAGCAGGCACTTCACACTGAACGGTTAAAAAATATTGCTAAGTCAAAAGTTAAGGCGCATTCAAATCTCATTGATATAGAAACGAAATTAGAACTCTACTTAGGAATACTGCGGACGTGTGCTCGATTTATGGGTACGTCGAAACAGTTTGGGCTACAACACGGCACGAAGGGAGGCGGGCGCACACAGATAACGGGGACATTAGCGCTAGACGTGTACTAACCCGAAGTACACAGGATTCGCCATGTACCAGTGTGTAGGGGAAGCAGAGGTACGCAGTAGGGTCAATTGCAAATGCGTGGGAAGCGGGCGCTAGCCACCATACACCCGATACATTACTATATACCCATATAATTAACTATATAATAATACGTATCCGCTCTTGTCATGCTACACGTCGTTCAGATAGTGGCTTCAATTGCACAGAATTCGATGAGCTTCCTGCAACTACAACACGCGTTTTGCTACCTTGTAAGTGGCAACTTGAAAGCCAGACGAGGTAACGGGCACTTACTACTTACATGCACTTACACATTGATTGCTAGTTAGCATAATATGTTCTTTGAGTTCTATATTCGATTATACCGCCATTCAGAATGACTTAACTATGTAGAAATGTTTTGCTAGACGAATGAGAGCGAATACGTCCGTGATCGAACTCAACATGAGACAAAGGGTTACAGTGGAACAATAAAGTTTCGAAAGTAGGTAATTGATGTCGGCTTGCACTTATGAAAAGCTATGTCGAAGGTTAAAGACCAAGGATGAGTATTAGGTTAAATATAGAGGGTGGGCGCGGCTATTGTGGGTAAATAAAGCGTAAGGGGAAGGTAGATAGTAGTTGACAGAGGTCACGTTAGTCTGCCGGCGGCTGTGGGGCTCACCCATGCCCCGTTGACCCACAGCGCAACCAGCTCCATAAATCGCCGGAGATGACAACTATCTAGCGTCCGCCCATACTTATAACTAGGATCTTATACTCCTAAATGTATTTAACTGCAGTTTGCCCATTCCGGTTGTAGCTTCTAGTAAATATTTTATAACAACTGTGTTCATTATTGTGAACTCAGTTGTTGCAATAAAGCGAAATTGATTAGTAGATATACCTACATATTTACCTAGGTACTAGGGTAGGGTGGTGTAAGTTTGCGCGGGCGATAAGATTGCGCACTCGTGGTTCCTTGACATTAGCGTGAAGCACGCTGCTAACTTAGTCGTGTTTTGATTGCTGATTGCAAGTATAAGTAACTGATAAAAAACCTCTTGTAATTACACTGTTTCGCTCATTGTTTTACTTGTGTTTAGCTTTGAAATTTCGGCTATAGACAACGTAGTTCACCAATTTTCTAAGAGATAGCAGTAGTATCAAGATGATTGCGTTGAAGGCCAAGTGTGTAAGTTTGCGCATTTAGGTGGATAAGATTGCGCGCTCAGAATAGAACAGAATACTTTATTGTTTATCATACAAATTACATATTTAAATATATCAAATTTTACAAAGGGTGACACAATGGACGGTCTTATCGCTAAGAGCGATCTTTTAAAGACACCCTTTGGATGGATTAAAATTAAGGAGAGACAAATATAGTAGGTAGTCTCAGTCTGTAGTGTACCATTTATATTATACTTACAATTAATATATACGTAAAGTATATTTTACTCATCTAAATAAATAGATAAGTACGTACTATTTTTACGGGATTTTTTTATTTTATACGGGGTACCTATTTAAATGTGATTTATGCAAGTACCTACATAATTCGCCTCAAAAAACACTGCGCAATCTTAACGCCTTCTACACGCAATTTTACACACTGGGGTGTATAAAGTTGCGCAAGAGACTTGCGCGGCTTCTGTATTTTTGCTATTTAAGTAAAATGTACTAACAGTTATTTTCAGATAAGTTTCGATTTAATTATATAATAAAGAAACCTGTGATTAATCCGTATGTATTATTTTTATGATCGAATTATTCTAAACTGCGCAAACTTACACCACCCTATGAGGTCAAGAGCAGGCCCATTTAGCAGTAATTATAAAAAGGTTGTAATTAAAAATACACACAAATTTTAGAAAACCATTACCTATTTACTAAGTCTATTTTGATATTACTCTTCAAACTCGACTTAGGCAAGGGAAAAGGAAGCTAGGTATCCTTTTTGCAATGGAAAGGAAAGCTTCCTTTCCCTTTTGGTGCTTAAAAAATTTGCTCTTCCACTAGTAGATACCTATGGACCCATAACTTCGGCTGATTGGAAGGATTTGTTTGCCATGGACTTGTGTGAATTTTTTTTTTTTTTTTTAATAATGAATGGCGCAATAATTTAATTAACAATAACGATAAATTATCTTCCGTGCGTGTGTAAAAAATCTAACCGTTTTAATCAAAATGTTGATATTTTCGCACGGTTATTAATTAAATTAATAATTAAGTACTTTTAGGTTATTCTATACCATGGAATGCCCACGTTTAACCTGAGAACAGGTGTTGAGTGCAATAGGAATGCTGGAAACGGGCGCGAGCCAGTGCAATATTGCTGATGCTATTGGCGCCAGTCAGAAACATTTTAATATAGATTTGTAGTTAGTGCAGTAGAGTAACACACATAATATTACATTGACATAATAGTACATACTAATTCCAACACTTGACATAATATTACATACTAATTCCATGCCTACAGGAACTTAAACGTCAAAACATGATTCATTTACATAAGCGACGTCAAGCAAGAGATTCATTCAAAGTCGGATACCTACTTAGGATAAAGCAAGCGGGATTACTTTTCATGTGTAATTTAATTATTTTTGGTTTATTCTTGTAAATCACAATCAACATCTAGTAAAATAGTTACGATGTCGAAACTGTACTGAACTGGATTAATGTTCCAGATTGGCGCAAAAAAGGCTGAACGGATTTGGATGAAATTTGGCACTACCAGTATTATCACTTAGGGTAAACGTTTTAATACCGGTAGTACGCATGGTTACACATCAAGCTATACATAACCAGTATAAGCTGAATTCTGATTGTACGAAAAACCTATACAATGCGAGGTCAGCTAAAACTGGATATTTTCCGATATCCACCCGGCGAAGCCGCAGATAGTTTTTATTTTGAACTAGCTGTAGGTACCCGCGATTTCGTTCACGTGGATGTCAACAAACAATAGTGTGTCTCTTTACTAATTGTTTTTCTTTCCTTGTCTAAAATAGAAGTATTATAGTAATTAAAAGTATAAAGTATTAAAATGAATTGCCTAGCAGTAGCGGACGGCTGCAGCAACACAATGTGGCAACCCTGGACTGGCCCGCGAAGTCCCGACATTGTGTCAATCACCAAAAACAGAACTTAACAGAAGTACCTACTTACGTTTTTATGTATGTACAGACGCCAGCTCATCAAGCTACTACAATCTGTCAAATTTCTTTAATAGATTTTCAACTTTATCTCTTCTAAAGCGTTAAGATTCAAGTTTGATTAGGAAAATTTTACATTTTCGGATAGCTTGACCTGCTGGCGTCTGTACATTATTAACTTTTTTTTAATTTCTACTAGAAAAGCCATTTTTTAAGTTAGATTTTTATTTAATTTCCTATTAGTGTGTAAAATACTGCGGATTTCGATGTTTAAGTAGGTATGTTATAAGATTTTCTAGGTAGTTTCTTTTCAATAAAAGAGGAACCTAACTGTGTTAATGATCCCTAAATTGTGTTAATGTGTGTAATTAAACAAATAAAAAATATTTTCAGGTAGGTACCTAGTGTAGTTTTGTATCAGATTCCGATTATCATAAATCTTACAAGCTGTAACTAACCAGACATATTTCCAAAAAAACATTTAAATCGGGTGGGTTGTTTCAGAGATTAGCGTGTACATTATTCTTGTTTCACGAAGTGATGCACGCTTTACTTGTGGTTACCAAATGTACAAACACGTTGTGAATGTATGTGGAGCTCTCGGTATCGGCCGAGACAGTGGCGAAGTCGCGAAGTGGGAAGTTGTCTGTGTGTGTTATGCGCTAACGCTATTCACCTTCACGCACATATTTACAGCCCGTTTGTACACTTGATTACCACAAATATAGCACGCGTCGCTTCGTGAGATGAAAATACTGTACAAACATAGTGACACGTGATTTTTATTACTCACATATAAAGTCATAAGACTCATGTATAGGGTTGCCAACAGTAATCTTTATAGAGTAAGCGTACTTTATACTCTGCAAAAGCAATAGAGTAAAGTAAACACATCAACACAATCTAGAGATATTTTAAATAATCATGTATTGAAACGAAACCACAAATAAATTCTTAAAGCATCCATAAACCAAAGTGTGAAATATGTAATACCATACCTACTAAATCTTATTATTACATCGCATGGATTTCTTGCAGCTTGGTTTACCTATAAATAAATTGTTCGTACAGTTTGCTCAGTATATAGTTCAAACCGACAACCGTTTTGTAGGTAAGTACAGTCAGCAACGAAAGTTGTGGTATACCTATAATGCTAACTTATCTAGATGGTTCACGTATACGGCTGGAGTTAATTATTTTCTCAAAATTTCACGTCTAGAGTTCCAGTTTACAAGCAGTTTCGGTCCAACTGTGACTGTTTACTCTCGAGTCTACCGGGCGGTCAACTGGAGCTTACCGTAAGCGAAGTAAACGGGCTGTTGCTTCCCAACATAATTTATAATTGCACCTTTTGCACCCAAATTTCCGATCACTGATTACGGAAAATATAATTGTGGGTCGGTGGTCGGGTGGTGACGCCAACGTATTGATTGCACCCGGGCGCTCCACGGCCTAGAGCCGGCGCGTGGCAATAAACACGTTGCAAAATAGCTATGCACTACGCCATAGAACATAGACAAGAGTGGCAGCTGCAGGAAGATTTAGTGAAATAGAATAGAATATCATCTTTGTTGTGCGTATCCGAAAATCCCAAACATATGTGAATAACGAACGTCATTGACGTCTATGTGTATGATAAAAATGGTGCCCGTTTACCAGCTGGCATCTAGTCTTTATTGCTAAAGAATTGACATTGTGATGATAAAAATCGTGTAGCATGGCGTCTGTTCTTGATTCAGTCAAACATTACCAGCATACAATAGAGAAATATCCTACCGACGAGCATAAAGTGAGTTTTCATTTTACTCATCTTCCATTTGGTGTAATTCCCACATTTTAATAGAAAATTCCTGAATAATTTTGCTTTGCGACATTGTCGTATTAATGAGATCCAAAAATAACAAAACGCCTTATGTCTCAACTTGACAAAAAATGTCGTCAGATATCCATTGTTTGATGATTTTGAAAATACGGTGTTACTGTGAACATATGTATGGTAATTTAATTTCACATCCCCCATCAACACAGGTGACAGCTAATGAATTGAATGCACAGTAACATTTACGTAGTACATAACAAATGGTTATTATTTCCAGGTTTTAAAATCTATAGACAAGTTGTACAACTTGCCAGTGACAGTCCAGCATCTTCAGGAGACAGGGGTGGGTCGCACGGTTAATGCTCTGCGCAAGGAGGCGGGTGACGTGGGGCAGGCGGCCCGCGCCCTTGTGTACAAGTGGAAGCTGATGGTCGCAGCAGAGGAGAGCGACCAGGAAACCGACCAGAACAATGACAGTGAGCCAACTACATTTTAAACTTTTATGTATTTAGTGATATAGTATTGTGTGCTTCAATTTATAAACCATATACATGTTACTGCTTAATTTTATGTGTTCTTTTTGTTTTCATACACGCTGGTAGAAAGCATAGCATTGTTTTTGTTTTGATTGAAATATTTTTGTTGTAGCATGAAAAAAACAATAGTGCTTTTATTTTATAAACCGATTCAAAAGATGCTCTTGTACTTATAAAGCATGGCACTGCATGGTTACAGGAAGCAAAATAAACATTAAAAACACAAGGAAAAGGTGCAATAAGTCATTTAAATAAAAATCGCATCTTGTAGATAGTAGAGCATACCTGTTGTTGAGTTCCTGGCACCATGATTGAGCATAGCAATGTTTATGTGTACATCAATCTTGTGCATGTGCGCTGTTCATTAGGAAAGGCCAGCTCATAACTGTTATGACAATATCTAAAAGGCAAATACTGTTATTGTTTTTATGTCAGTTTACCTCTTACAATTACTGACTTTGTGCATTGCTGTAAAGACGTAATCTGTTATTTAATTAAAAAGAGGTTACCCTTTTAAAACAAGATATGTTTCTATTCTCCTGCCCAAAACTTCTCAGGAATTTATTCAAATTTTGAAAAGTTATGATATCTAAATAATTTAAAAAACATAAATCAGCTTTCACAATTATAGATATTTTTTTATTATAAACAAGTGTTTTATATGGTGGTAGCTACAAAGTTAGGGGATCCAAATGTATACAACTACTATGCTGGGTGGCACGATGCTATTGGACCATTTTATTCCTTTCTTGTACAGCCCGATTCAAACTTTATGGCAGCTATGAAAATGTGCAATGCACTGTGCAGTACCTCGACCCTCACCCCCGCTCACGGCTCACACAGCAACTCACCTCATGTTCCGAGCCAACATTAAGTTTGAATTGGGCTATACTTACCAGTGCATGTTGTCTTATTGAAATTAATTTAATTTTTTTAACTGCAATGACCTTGTACATCACATAACTATGTCAATTCATAGTAACATACTTATCTATATTGTTTGTTTGCTGTTTAAGCAGTGTTTGTAGTATGAGTTAAATATTTTATGTTATAAGTTAAGTTGTGTTTCGATATTTACACTTGGGGTAATTTTATTATACCTACTTATAGATGAAATATATATATTTTAAAATTATCCTTCATTTCATTATCAATCCTTTGCAAAAACCTTTTGAATTTATTTCACATAATGCACAAACTATTCATTCATAAGTCATTGAGCGTCTCATTCAGCGAGACTTAATAATTTCCAATTTAAATCAATCACATTGTTTGAAATTATTCAACACTTCTTATTATCTTGTTGAACTAACAATAGTAGACGCACTTCAGGGTACTCAGATAGCTAAAATATTGATTTAATATTGCCAATTTTGCATTAAAGACTGAATTATTGTTTGTGAGTTTTGTGACTAATGTTTTTAATCCCAGTCAATAAAAATATGTTTTTTATAAATACATAAAGACAAAGTTTGTTGTTTGTATATTTGTAGAAGGTTATCACTGGAAATACTGAACTGATTAAAAAAGATTGTTAGATAATTCCCAAGTGATACAGGATACTGGTTCCTGTTAGATCCTCACATTACTGGGCATACCCATTAATATAATTTGTAACTGGATGATAACAGTGCAACTAAGAGGTGACGTCCAGAGAAAAGGCAGAATAACAATAATATTATTTGATTATGTAGCATGCTTGTTGTTAATTTGGGTGAAAAGTTTCCTTAGATTGATCAGGTCTATATTAGCAATTCGCTTATTTGATCCTAACATATATCCAGATGTAAGATGGATGATAAAGATAATTCAGCCGTTTTTTAAATAACCTTGGCCTCGTTGGGATATTTGCTGTTTTGTCCTTGCATTTACATACAAAACACCCAGGGCCAGAACAACTAACTACAATATAAGCTATACAAAATTTTCTACGCTAGAATGGAACTCAGAGCTACCAATCGCTGAGTCACTGTGCTAATTGGACCGTTTCTGCATTTACATGTAATATTATGCTTTCAAGTGTTACTTAATCACTAAGTTCTTTATGTAAAACATTACCTATAGTGCGCAGTGTGACCATTCACAATGATATAACTTCATTTGCAGCCATATTTCCAGCCAAGCACTATTCTGGCGATGTGGCATTACCAGTCTGTCTGGATCTATAGATTGTTAGTCTGATTCTAGCATAATCCAAGTAGTTTTCTATATGTGAAAATATATATTCATAAATTTGGTGTAAGTGTATGTGACAATCATACTGGCACTCATGGTAGGTACATAAGGAATTAATCTGTGTGTAACAATAAAACCTCCTTTAAGCATCCCTAATTTAATTTCAGGTTCAACACACAACGGACATGGGAGTGGAAAAGATTCCGATGATAATGCTCAATCCAGAACCAAGTCTGAGAGGTCGTTTAATCCATATGAGAGGTCACACTCTTCGTCAAAACCAAAAGACCACCGAGAAATAAATGGAAACTACAGTGGGAGCAAAAAAAGATACCACAGTAGTGAGGTAAAGCTTTATTATGTTTAATTGGGTATTCCCTTTATCTGTGGTTATATTATCACTACAAAACCTACGGCAGCATTTTAATGTTTGTAAACGCACCCACGATACAGGAGAAATTCCTGAAAAACGTTGCCCCACAACGTTTTTTATAAAAATAAAAAAATGTTGATGCCTAGATATTTTTTTACGATCTATAATGTACTAGCTCTTCCCCGCAACTTCTGCGAGGTTGAAAAGTAGCTTATGTCCTTACCCAGGTCGTGGTCAATCTGTGTGCCAAATTTCATTAAAGTCCTTTCAGCCATTTTAGCGTGAAAGCGTAACAAACAAACTCACTTTCGCATTTATAATATTAGTTAGAATTGGTTTTTCAGCCTTTTTAATTCCTAGGATTTACTGATATATCTACTGCTTTAGTTATATGTATTGTGGTAACTCAAGTTCTGGAATTAGGTACATCATTGATATATTTACAGGAAGAAATATATAACATAAGAGAAAGTTTTTTAAATACCATTATTTAATAAAAATGAGAGAACCATAAGAGTTTCTAAATTTGGTATGCAGAATTAGGTCCTTAAAAGGCCGTTAAATATACAAGAACTTACTTAATCTCCTCATTTTACAATAAGAACTAATAATACCAGCCAGTTATTAATAAATAATGATTATGATTTTATAAAAACTTTTTATGAACATTTTCCAGGATGAGGAACCGCACACCAAGCGTTCAAAACATTCTAGTTCCAGTGAAGATGACTACAAAAGAAAGTCTCATGGTAGGGTTAAGAAATCAGAGACCGAAAGTGAAAGTGATGACTCACAGAGTGACGAAAGTGACTCAGAAGAGTCTGACTCCTCACAGGAAGAGGTAAAAGTCAAACAAGAAATAAAGAAAGAACACAGTAGCCATAAGCCATCTTCATCTAAGCACTCCTCTCACAATGAGCGTGCAGATCACAAACCATCCAGTTCTAACAGGCCCCACAAGTCTTTGAACCACCACAGACATAGCTCACCAATAAAAGAGAGGCATTGCTCTGAAACATCTTCAACAAAAGAAAAAAGTCACAGTTCCGACAAACACAAAAGTTCAAAGGAAAAAGAATCACATTCTGAGAAGAAACACAAACCAGAACACAAATCTGATGCAGAGAAGAGTCATAAAGATTCAAAGTCATCTTCTAGACATACTCTAGAGAAACAGAGTAGTTCAGACAAGCATAGCAGTTCAGACAAGCACAGTAGCTCTGAAAAACACGGCAGTTCTGACAAACATAGGTCAAGTAGCTCCCACAAATCTGACAGTGGGTCTGACAAAAACAAAACAAGTTCCGATAAACACAGCAAGTCAGACAAACATAAATCTTCCAGTCACTTGCATGCTTCAGAAAAAGAAAAGCACAAGAGTTCATCGGAGAAGGAGTCTGAAAGATCTAAACACAAAGTTAAAGACAGCACTAGTAATAGTAGTAGTTCTAAGGAAAAACATAGTTCCTCTAGCAAGGACAAGTCAAGAGATAGTAGCTCTTCCAAGGAGAAGTTGAGTAGTCATAGTAGTGAGAAAAAACATTCGTCGTCGAGTGATAATAAGTCGAATAATAGTAGCAGTAAGGGCCATTCCGAGAAGAATGATGAAAAGAGCGACAAGAAGTCAAAGCATAGATCAAGTTCCTCGTCACATAAAAGCAGTAAGTCAAGCAGCGGCAAGATCGAAGAAGTACCAAAGAAAAAAGTTCAAATACAGATCAGTGAGGATCACGATACAGATGATGGAATCGACTGTGGTTCAGGTAAATAATTTGAATATAATTTAACGAACCATTGCTCAGGGGCCGTCTCCACGAGCGAGAGAATCGCGGCGGTAATATCGCCGTGCCATCCAATTTTCGCCGTGATGATGTCGCCGTGTGGAGACACGTTCTAAGAGTGTATAGAAATTCGTGGCACAATGATAATATTGCTACGATTCTCTCGCTCATGGAGACGGCCCCTTACTGTCTACATATAAACATTCATGTATATTATTTTTATTCAAGGTCAATTATTTATTTCAATTAACTACATAAAAACCACTGGAATTGATTCTAATTGCCCCTTCCAAAAGGTTAGTTTCGTATGGAAAAAAATGGGCATGAAATTCAATAGTTACTGTTTTAAATGTTTTACAATATTTTGTATGTATTCAGGTGCCAGTTTTGCTGAAGCGCTTGGCATGATCAGTCCCGCCAAATCCAAAAAGAAACTGTTAAGGGACGCAGCCTCACCGAACAATGACGTAAGTAAAAACTTTAGTATCCAGATCAGCGGGGAATTGCGTAACACACTCTCAGTAGCAATGGCTTTTATTTTGACAATTCAACAATATGCATTGCGTTATTTACTTAGTTGAGCAGAGCAACTTTTCGAACATATAAATCAATGGATTAGCAATATCCTTCAAAATACACTCCACTCACTCCTTTTTACTCTTTAACTTGCCCCCAGTATAGCGCCGCAGCCCTGTTAGCTCCTACCGCGAAACTTGCGCCGCTGCCTTCGCTTGAGATCTCGTCGCTGCCAGAAATATCGCCCAATTACAAGCCTCGGCCACCACCTCGAGCAATGCCACATTTCAACGATGAAGACGCTATGAGCTGCGTCATTTCATCCAAAAACCAAAGGTAAGCCAGTAATGTTATATTTATTTCGCCGGTATTATAGCACGATATATTTATATTGTAGTGGTATCTACAACGCCACATGCGAACTACGCGTCATACTGACGTCACGCAAAATACTGCATCACGCAAGCCGAGTTTACCGCACAATTAGCAAATATACAAAAACCCGACATGATTCATTGGGCAGTTACCCGCCAGACACAACACCCTTCTGGTCGGAGGATCCTCCCTTTTCTATGGAGGATGAGTGAACTTTACACCCTGTTCCTTATACCCTCTATAATATCATATAGATTCCGCGTTGCAGGCAATTAACTCAAGCCACATCTTTGCTTAGAGTTAAGATAGAAATTAAATTAATTAGTGAAACATCACAGGCATCAAGTCAAGGTATCTGAAACAAAATATAAGTTTGATTTTGTAAACTTATTACTACATACTTACTACAGCAGGTAAGTTTGCAAAATTATACAGTGCGGGGGGGACATTGACGCGCAAACTGAAACCATGAATTCAACACATGATTCCAGACCCCCTAGCGTCGAAATTTTTCGTCGGTTATCAAAACAAAGTCTTCTGTTTCATAGAAAAGGGCAATACACAATTTTTTTACACAATGCACATTCTGTTCCTGCAATTGCAAAAATGTATGGAACAGATTTTTTTCCATGGTAACAGTTTGCGCGTCGATGTTCCTACCACCCTGTACTACTTTGTCTTATCTTTGTGAGTGAAGTTGCGCCAGCTAATTTAATTTGACTTTGAATAAATATACTTATTTGACATTTTCTATAATTTAAAATCACGAGTCACGCTCCTAGGCTAGGGCTTCGCAACACTCCTTTCATGATGTTATTGAATTGTAGATGTTTCATGCTTTTTTTGCAATTGCAGGAACAGAATGTGAGTATCATAGAATAATTCGAGGGTAATTTATGAAATTATGGTATTGGATCATTTTTCCGTGCCACCACGCTATCGCCAGCTTGTGTTGTGCAGCGTGTTTATACAAGTCAGGTAGACGATCGCAACTGTATTTTGAACGGATATAAACTTGATATCCGTTCAAAATACAGTTGCAATCCCGTCTACCTGACTTGTAAATTCCTGTATTCATAGTATTTCTTACGTTCCAGATTATACATAACTCTGGTTCAGCAGGGTAATTGGGTAACACACTAACAGTAGCAATCGCTTTCATTTTGACCGTTCAACAACATTCATTGCGTTATTTACTCGTACGTCGTTGAGCAGACAAATTTTTCAAACGTATGAAGCAATGACTTAGCAATATCCTTCAAAATGATTCAAATTGTAATTAATAGTGTGTTACGCAATTAGGGTCAGCACCCTAATTGCGTAACTGCCGTGGCCGATTTTTATGAAGTAAATTGTCTTTTTTTCCAGAACCAAAGTTTATTCAGGCAACAAAGTGATAGGAGGAAAAATACCGTCGCTATACGAAATGTGCGTAAATGTACTCCAAGAACACATTGATGGTAAGTTCAGTAGATTATCACCTTGATTTAGCATGCGTGGTAGGCAATGATAGAAGGTTTTTTAAAGATTCATATGAGAAGCTCTTACATAGAACTGAAACATAGCTAATGGAATGTGGATGTACAGACGGCAGCAGGTCAAGCTACCCGAAACTGTCAAATTTTCCAATCAACTTTGAACCTTAATGCTTTAACGATAAAGTTGTAAATCTATTAAAGAAATTTGACAGATTGTAGTAGCTTGAAGTGCTGGCGTCTGTACTCTAGGTAAACCTCTGCCTAACCGGCGTGATGTTATGTTGTGTTATAACCATAATATACTTCATGCATCCAATAAATATAGCTCAAATAATACGCAATGTTTAAAATTCTATTTGAATTTCAGCACTTGAATACACGGGTGGCGTGCCATACGAAATTCTAAAGCCCGTTGTAGACAGGGCGACCCCGCAACAGATGTTTATACTGGAGCATTACAATCCTTACCTGATGGAGGACACTGACCATCTCTGGCAGAAGTTCTGTCAGAAAAACTTCCGCAACAAACAGCGTCAGGAAAATGAGGCGTGGAGGGAAATGTATACGGTGAGTCGGCTTTTGTAAAAATGAATATTATGACTTCGTCATTACGTAGTTTTCTTAATGTATTTTTGTATGAACCTTTTGAATGAAAGATACGTAAGGAAGTTTAACTTAAAATGTTGATCGGTGGCAGTGTGGTGTTCCTTTATGGTTGAGTAAAAATGTTACACAAAAAAGCCCAAATTTTACCTCATTTTTATTTATATTGTTATTCTCAACTTTAGAGGTGTCAAGAGGAACAAGAAATCAGATTGAAATCGCTCACGAATAACATAAGAATAGCTCAAGAAGCGAAAAAGGCGCCCATCAAACAAACCAAAATGGCGTATGTCGACTCTGTTGCAAAACCTCCGCGCAACATCGCCAAGAAACAGGTAATTAAAAAAAAAATATTTAAAAAAATATTTTTATTTCTAAACAACAATTTAGAGAATAAATTATTGTCCAGAAACAACGCTCGAGGAAACGTAAAAAAAGAATGACTTGGATATTATTTCCACGTCGGCTAACTTAAAAGTAAGTCAACTTTTTGTTTGATATGTTTATTACAGAGTAATAAGAAATGTAGTTACCTACTAAAATTTCTTGGGGTGGTCAATTCCTGTACCTACTCAATCCCTGAAATACTGATATGTAAAGAAACAATAACTGCTCATACAGACTGACCATATCAAATTAAATTAAGCTTTAAATGTCAGAGTCAGTTCAACCTTGATAGCCCAGTTAAAATTGATCGTTCAAAATCAAAAGTCATTTATTCAAATTAAGCTGAGAATCAGCACTTTTCGAACGTCAAAGTTACAAAAGACAGTCCCCCAAAAACGCCCGCCCTTCACCACTTCCTAGTGCTATCGCTGGGAAGAAGAAGTGGCGCAACAAACTCCCCAGCAGCACAGCTGTCTGTTTAGTTAGAAAATACTTGATACTTGATTGTTTACAATACTAGGTGTTAAGTAATTAATATTAGGAAACACAGAACATTATATTAAATTATTTGCCATATCTCAGCTAGCCACGCCAAAATACCAACAAATATAATAAAAACTATTCATACTCAAGCTAAAAAATAATAAATTAAAATGTAAGTACTACCTAAATAAAAGCCTCCAGGCATAAAGGGCGTTACAGCTTACATATTTATGCATTGCTGGATTCTGTTCACATAGCTGTCACTTGAAGTCACAAATGATAAACTAGTACCATCGAAGTAAAATAAATAAATAAGTTAATACTAATAACAATAACCTGTCAGTAAGCTAATTCTGGAGAAAGAACATGAACTATGTCTTGAGTCGATTAGAGCGACCAAGTATCGTGTGTTCTTATCGTGTAAGTAGCCGTTGATGGAATAGTATGCCTTTGAACAAAGGTTGGATTTTACTTGAACTTGAAACGCATTAAGAGCCATTTCACGAAATGTCAACGCTCGAGTTTAGGTAAAAGATCGCAGCAAAGTGTATGTGTGCGTAGCTATCCACACATACGCAACGTTAACAGTGCAGCGCGAGTGTCGAGACGGACTAAAACAATCTTGAGCCGTTATAATCGTAATGCACCTTGGTTTGAGATTTATGCAAAAAGATAATGTATTTATTCAGTCTATTAATCTATTAAAGCTTTTTAGACTAATAAAACAATACAAATATTCACACATCTACAGAATCCTAGGGATACCTTAATCCTAAATATTATTTACGAATTTACAGTTTAAAATCTTTTTAGTTTCCATAACAAGTTTATATACAGATTGAAACCTCTTTTATTATATTTTCAAAATTAAAAAATGTAAATAAAAAAAACAAAACGGCGGCAAAATTGTTAATAATCCGGTACGTTGAGATGAAATGTCAACGCATCGTTGCTGAGGCCCTACACACCAGCCAAATAGTGACATCAAAGTTGTGGTCACGTTATCGCAGTACTGGGGATGTGGCTGAACTGCATACCTGTAGGCCTAGCCTTTTATGTAATGGCATGGGGAAGCTAGCTAATAAACCACAGTGGTCGGGCGTTAAGTCAGTTAACACTAATTTATGTTTGGCATCACAATCACTAAATATATTATCAAGACAAGTTGACGAAGATGCTGTGATCCTAGTAGGTTAAAAAAATAAGTTAATTAAATTATAACACCTAAAAAGATTGAGAAGTCTAATACTTAATGGAGTAAAATCTAAAATATTAATATTGAAATCTCCAAATAAAATAATACTTTAGTTACTTGATTTCAACCTATTGAGAGAATCCTCCATTACCGATTCGAAACTAATAAAATCTCCAGAGGGGGGCCGATAAACGCAAATTGTAATATATCGCTCAAGTTCAAAATAAGACAACTCTATAATGCGCTCGATTGAAAGATTAACTAAATCTAAACGTTGTTTACATTTCAACTTGTTTGAAACAAGAACTAAAGAGCCACCTCGAATAGCACTTTTTCTCACAAATGCACTCTGTACGGTAAAGTTTTCATCATTGATAAACACTACTTCATGTTCCTTCAACCAGTGTTTAGTCAAACATAACACCTGAACATCATAGTTCTCCATAAATAAACTTAATTCTAGCTCTTTGCCGGACAGACCCTGCATATTTTGATGTACAACATTCAACATATGCGGCTGACCCGTTGTCGCACCTAATAGTTTAAATTACAAAGCATATCAAAAGTAGTGTTAGTATCAGTACTAACAGTAATCAATGGTACACTACAAGTACCAGTGAGGATATCCTATACATTAATCCCTTCTCAGGATATCCTATACATTAATCCCTTCTCAGGATATCCTATACATTAATCCTTTCTCAGGTTATCCTATACATATTCGCGACATAAGTGCTCATAATTATACACGAGTGGCACGCGTCAACAGCAGTTGCCTGTGACGTTGACGCGTGCCGTTCGTGTGTCTGAAGAAAGACGTAACGTAACGCTCACCCCGGTACACTGTGCAGGCGCAGCACGGCACGGCGCGCCTGGCCACGGGCAGCCCGGCGGCGCGCGTGGCGGCGCTGGCGGCCGGGCCCAACGTGCTGCGCGGCGGCGCGGGCGCGCGCGCCATGGCGCCGCTGCCCAGCTCGGGCGGCTCCTCCTTCAAGCCCAAGAAAGCGCCCCTCATGGCCAAGGCGCTACAGATCATGCGCGGACGCAAGCGATGATCGACTCCACCCTGCACCCCGTCCCAAGTATCCTATGTGATTTTTATTTATAGGTTAACCTCCCTCGGTCGATGATCTAGTGATTTTGTATTGAGACCTATCTGAATTCCTTTCCAACTTGAAGAGTTTCGTTCGAGACCCTCATGTGTTATTAATGTTACGGGAGTTGGTGTTGCGGCCTTCCCTCGTCGAGTCATCGCCCGTTTAGCTACTGTAGGATACCGATGTCTGTAAATATATTTATAATGATCGTGGAATTTCTCGTGACGAATATTTAGCGTTTATAAGTTCAGCAGACGAGACGTTTTATTTTATAGTTGTAACTTTTACTTTTGACATTTTGTGCATGCATGCAATTGTGTTTACTTAAGGTGCCTACAGGTACAGCTTCATACACATTTTGGCCCGGCGCCCACTGGCGGCACGGCACGGGAAGGGATTTTTATGCGACGAATAGAAATATAACTTAAATGTATGACAATAAAATTGAAATTTCAATGATGATGCCAAAGGACGTCGCGGCATACCTAAGGATACCGCGGCATCATTGCTGCTGATGAAGCTTTTCAATTTTATTGTCATACTTTAAGTTATGTTTTCTATTCGTCGCATAAAAATCCCTTGCCGTGCCGTGCCGCCAGTTTGCGCCGGCCCTTTATCGATTGTTACTGTCGCCAATCGTCAAACAAGGAAACCTGTAGGCACGTTTACTGCTTGGTTTTGAATTTGCAGAGCTGTTAACGTTTTTTGCGTTTTCAATAAAATTATTCTTCTATATTTTCTTTTAATCATAGCTCTACTGTAACACTGTATACGTCAAAAGAATCGTAGATTTGAAGCAGTTTGTAAATGATATTCTAGTAAACAGATATGTTATACACTTACAAAACAACAGAAAAAAGTGTTCCGCGCCGAGAGGCAGCACACATACACACTTTTCATTCATTTTACATTTCACTACAAGTAAAAAGGATAGAAAAAGGATAGCTCGATAAAACAAAAAAAAAACAAAAAAGAAAAAAAAAAAAAAAAAGTGACAGCTAGATGTTGTCAATTGCACGTGAATGTAAACAAACATTATTCGGGCCACCAATCACCGCACGTTGGCATCATAGACTAACAAATTAACTACGCAGAAAGTACAAACCGCGTGTACAGAATTTGCAGTCGGGATTTGTGCCTATGCAACGAATAAACACTATTAAAAGGTAGGTGGGTGAAAAATAAAACACGTTTTAAGAAGAAAGAAATATATTGTAAAAAAATCATACACCTTCGAAAAGATTTAATTTATTTCTTTTCTGTCTCTTAAGAGAGCTTTTTTATTTCGTGAGCGGAATGGAGGCGAACTGTTGTATACTTATCAATTATAGTTTGTTTGTTTAATTTATAATTTAAATATATCAAACAAAATTATAAAGAAAAGTTATTAAAAGGGAAACTAGAACTCTGCTGTAAAGATGACTTTACTGCCTAATATTCGCATCTGTACTTTTATTCTATGTCCGGAGTGCACGCATCCTTGTCGTTCTTACGACAAAAAATTTATTTTCCATCTCTTTCTTTTTTCTAACCTCCAAATATCAGAATATTAGGAAAAGAATTGAAATATATTAATAAATCGAAGTATATTGTGTACTTCTGTGTGGTATGAGATCCCTTGTGTTTTATTAACTTTGGTAACATAATTGGTACACTTTTTATATACACAAGATGGCATTTTGGATGATAATTACGTAGTAGCGCGCACCATCTATCTCGTAGACGTGCGTGACACAGACTAAAGGCAATACGTCCCAATTAGGACGTTTTCTAGTCTTCACGATTTGCGCGCTCATAACATATCTGTTTACTAAAATATCATTGACTGTAACACTGTATACGTCAAAAGAATCGTAGATTTGAAGCAGTTTGTAAAAAAAAACCAATTCTTAAACTAATATATTTTGGATTCAACATCACATTGGCGCCGATTCCCTTGTTCACAAACTAAACTAAATTTAAGCTCAGTGCACCTTTTTCTTTCTATTTCATTAAGAAAAGGACAGAAGATAAATATTACTTTAGACCTGTCAAATTAGTCAGCGCCTGACGTAAATTGACGTATTTTTAGTCGCTATGTTTTTAATCACGTCTAAACTGTCTATGGAGTATCTTAATTTGAGAGGACTAAACTAATATTTATCTTCTGCCCTTTTCTTAATGAAATAGAAAGAAAAAGATGCACTGAACTTAAATTTAGTTTAGTTTGTGAACAAGGGGATCGGCGCCATTGTAATACTACCTCGTAGCCAAATACAATAAAAATATTTAACTACATACCTACTTTAATTACATTTCTTTTCGTAACATTCGTAAACTTCTTACTTTGTTCGATGAAGTGAAAATATTTATTTTAAAATATTTTCACTTTTTCAAATAAATTAAAAGCACTGTCACACATTTACATAACCGGTCTTATTAATTACTTGTTCCTGCTTGAAACCAAAAAATTAGACAGTGTACAAAGGAAAATCATGTAAAATACCTAGAACAAACAAATTTTGAGCTTATCAAAAGTTTGTAGTTGATAAGTTAGTGTAATAAGCTTAAATTATCGGCACCATAATCATATTGTACATCTTGAACATAAATGTGAAACTATCGCGTTTGTTCGTGTCATTAGAACTTTTAACCAGAATTTTTAATGTAGTCCTTATTACAATGGAATGTCAGAAAGTACCAAATGATTCGGGATGCTGTGATATGTTTGAAATAAAACATAAATTGTGATGTAGTAGTGTTTTTGTAAGACGCGAGGTGAGTGACTTGACGATATGTATGTATTTATGTGTTAAGGTTTTTAACAATGTTTTAGAAACATTTTTACTTGTTTGTCGTGCACTCTTACTCTAAAGAGTATTAAATTAAAAGTCTTTAAATACCCTCAAAACATCATGGTAAAGGAAAAAAAAAACAACTTGTTTTCTCGGAAGTAATATAATGTTATAATATCATCACAAATAACACAATCTTTGTTATAAATTACATATTTAAGAGAAACAATTGAATTCCATAGATATTAGCGGCAGAATGAATAATTTACGTAACCATGATCATTGAAGAACTAGAAAAATATCTGTATATGAGCACATTATGGTCACATTTTCTATTTTTTTATTTGTTGATAAATTAAGCATAATTTCCATTTAAAGGAAACAGATTCTCTTAACAAAAGACTAGTTGTATTTATCTAATAATTTTTATCTTATTTTTCGTCTGGAATAAATGTAAAATTGTAATTATTCGTCTCATAAATATGCCATTATTTATAACAGTGAAATATACTTATGTGGATTTAATGTTTTTTTTTATCGTTTCTAATAAGTATAACGGCGAATATGCTTTTGAAGCTATAAAAGTTCAGGTGCTTACACCCCATATCTAAATAACGGTACCTCTACAGAACGATACATCTGTAATATAATAACTCCAACCCGAAATCATGACTTAGGGCACAATTATGATGAAACTAACGCCTACCCGCGACTTCGTACGCGTAAAATTTCTTATTCTCCGACCCACCTCGTCGCATCTCATCATCTGCTCGCGATATAACTTCATTTTCGCGTTCTTTCTAACTTTTTTGCTTTTTGCTCGGCTCCTCAATCACGCTATGCCCATAGCGTGATGTTAAATAGCCTATAGATTTCCTCAAGAATTCGGCTATCTAGGTAATACAAAAAGATTTTTTAAATCCGACCGGTTGTTCCAGATTAGCGTGTTCAAACAAACTGTTCAGCTGTATTATTAGTAAGTATAGATTTAACACAATAATATCCAATGATCCTACTAACGTAGTTTCGGGCTGAAGTTTCTGATAGCATTTATTAGAGACGAATGAATTGTGTTACGTGTTATATCGGGCCGTAGCATTAAACTTAGTTGAGTTTTCGTTGTTGCGCATGGGGTACTTATAGCAATTTAATATAAAACTACGTCAATATTTCTAAATTTTGACTTCAGCTGTTTTTCGTAATCTGTGTTTATGATTCTAGGGCACTGGTAAACTGCGAGAAATTTAAGATTCTTATAATATTCAGAGATCACATCTACTATCACAGGCGAAATATTTCCTATTCTTGATAAACTTAAACTTTCCAGTTTAACTAAATTCGGACTTGATAAAGTTCTATGCAAGTTAGTTTCGGTGAAGATCACGTTATTCCAAATTTGTAAATGTTGTAATAGTTTTAAATCTGCTAATTTGATAAGTCCTGCATCGGTGAGGTTTTCGCAACGTATTATAGCAAGATCTTTTAGTAAATTACATTGTGACAACATAAAAAGACATGCGTCGTCCACAGCGTCTCCTCCATAAATGTGTAGGGCGCTAAGAATTGCCATTTTTGATTTGATCAATTTTTTAACATATTCTAAGTCAAGATTTTTAACTTTTTCTATGAAAATGTGACTTAAATAATTACATCGGAGTAAGCTGTCGCGTGTCACACCCGGGAGGCCAAAATCAGACAAAGCCAAATAGTTCAAATATTTAAAATGATCGTACGGGATCAAAACATCTGCGTTATTCATCAACACGAGTGAATTTTTCAAATTAATTTTCCGTAAATTCGGCCACCTCATAATATCGTCTTCGAACTCTTTGGAGATGCGGCACATTACAAGTTCAAGTGAGATAATATTATGGCACTGCTCTATTATTGATTTGATCGTAGAGTAACTGTAAATGTACTGTATTTTAAGACAGCGAATGCATTCACTATGAGTTTCGAGGAGTTCCAATTTTTCGCTTACTTCGCTTTGTCCTGGTTTCCCGGAGAAAACAAAAACAATTCGCCTCCAAACCGAGGCGTCTCGAGACAGTTTTTTCCACCGACTGCATACATTTTCACACTCAAGTATTGTCTCCAATGACAAGTATTTAAAAATGCTAATCATTAACTCATCCGGTAGAACATCAATTTGGTTTGGAGGTACTTCATCTGGAGGAACCATCATTATTGGGAGCTAAAAAGTGAATACAAAATAATTTATAAATTAAAACGCATTTTCTTATAAACATTTGGCGCAAAGTATAAGAAAATTACCTACCTGTATTTTCTTTTAATCTTAAGATAAAAATATAGGAACAATCGATTTAATTTCTAGTGTTAGACTGCGTCAACGTTCCAAATGCAAATCATTTCAAGTACTTAAGCATTTCAATTTCTAAATTTGGCTCCATCCAGTCGTAATTATTTTGCGTATTTTGTTAGTTTACATTCTCCCACCACACGTGTAAGAGCGGAGAGGGGATGCATACGCAGATGTATTTACAGAATACAAGAAATTAATGCCATCTTTTATAACTATACATAAAATCTACACATGATACAAAGTATAAATTGGAACAATACCAAACTGAAACACTATCAATATTATTTAAGTAATTTTTCCTAATTTAATAAAGCGCTTCTGTCATTAAATGAACACTAGTTTTTGCTTGCTTCAAACGTTGACTGGTGAATTAGATTCGCGTATCAAATACATAATCAAACCTGCATTATGAGATATGACAGCTCCTCAGACAGCTGCTTTCGTAAGTGTAGCGTGAAGTTGTTCCTCACTTTAGTCGAATCGAGTCGATAGTCAACCGAGTGCTCATAGACAAAAACATATCGAGTTCTACAAAAGTAAACTCGAGCCGTCCGCGCCATTTTGAGTTGCTCCACCAGTGTGGGCTAAGTTCGAGAAATAGTAATATAAAAATGAATAACATATCAAATTCCGTTAATTTGTTAAATCATCATCATTATCCCAATTTATTTGGAGGCAACGCAATATGTCTTTTGTCTTCCATACTTTTCTCTTAATAAGACTCTCTAATAGTCGTAATTTCTTACAGATGGATAAACTCACTACTAAGTCAGGTTTCAAGACTTTACATGTCAGATAAAACATACCCCAGGGGTTCCTTTTGGGTCAGTCGTCCAATAACAGAATGACCAAATGCATAAACAATTAAATAACAAGGTCAATTTAATAACTCCCAAATAGTCGCGACGTCAAACATCATGTCTAAACGTGTTGTTCGTAAATGAAATTAA
This sequence comes from Apamea sordens, assembly GCA_945859715.1. Lineage (NCBI taxonomy): Eukaryota > Metazoa > Arthropoda > Insecta > Lepidoptera > Noctuidae > Apamea > Apamea sordens. Next base: position 11,714,056 of record OX243996.1, on the reverse strand, counting down.
TCGAGGATTGCAATCAGTAAAACGATTTGATATTCGTTTGTTTAGAGTAATTTGTGAGAAATTTTATAAACGTCAACTAACCAATACAAACATTTTAAACAATTATTCACACCGGTGGGTGCCGGCAAACGATTCGATTCTGCCTCGTAAGTGTGACCAACTTCACAGCGAAGTGATATCGCTACTCTTATCGTCTGCCTAAGTGGGAGCGAGACAACATATCCGCATCACGACTTGGGGCCTTTTTATTTTTTCCCATACGCCACTTTACTCAGTGAGTCGAATTCCGTCGGGGCGGGTCGTCACTACAGCCTACTATAGCACTACATAGAATTGTGTATTATACATTTAGTGTAGAGTAGGGCGGCCCGATTATTAACCCGACTAACGTACTTAATCAAAACAGCCACAATGCTGCACCTAAAGAACATCGCCAAGGCGGTGGTTCCACCATTGAAAAATAGCATCCAGAATGAGGGTGTCAATACCATGCTCAAACTTACGCCTGCTGGTGTGAACGTATGCTGCCGTACATACGCAAGCCATGAAATTCCAGAGAGGCTTAAGGATATCCCGACTCACGCAAACCCAAGGTTCTTCGACATGGTGGAATACTTCTTCCACAGAGCCTGCCAGGTGATCGAAGACAAACTGGTAGAGGACATGAAGTCAAGAACTTCCATTGAAGATAAGAAAAAGAAGGTAGCCGGTATCCTGAAGCTGATGCAGCCATGCGACCACATCATTGAAATCCAATTTCCACTAAGGCGCGATTCTGGCGATTACGAAATGATCCGCGGCTACAGAGCGCAACATTCCTCACACAGGACTCCAACCAAAGGAGGTAGGTGCCATATTTATTCGATTTTCATATTTTAGCTTTGCTTACATCATCCACGTAATACTTATTGTTAATTGGAAGTTTTATTTATAGCTCCGCAGACACGTGATGTTACTCTCCGTAATGTTATATTAGCTAAAATATGTGGACGTAGAATTTGTGCTTTCTATGCTTAAAATAAAACATCTCGGAAAAATAAGAAAATTTTATCTAGTAGAAGCCATTTTATTATGTTGCTTTACTACGGAAGTTGCCAAAAAAATGTAGTTTTATGAAAGTAAACTATAACCTGGGCTGGGCACATGTTGATTTAACCTAGCTGAATTATGCCATTCACCTTGATTAAGCGATTTCATTTAGTCCATCGAGCCGCATTTAACCTAAAAATAAGTTCGTTCTTTCCTATTATTACTTTTGAGCTAGCGATGAATGAACACCCAATATACAAGGGAAATGTGATTGTGATTACATTCAAATCATACCACTGATAATAATAAAGCAGCTGTAAAGCTACCTAGACGACTGATACTGTACGAAAATGTACCTTTGTTATCCATTTGGATAATTCCTTTTGATGTGTACACGGGGCGGTACACGATTTGTTTCTTGTTTGTTTTATTTTTTTAGAACAACAATAAATTCCACTGGGCTTACGCCTGAAGAAACGATAATTGAATATGCATACTATGCAAAAAAAATTGCGTTACATAATTCATTGTAACCGATATTATCACGAATAGCAAGCAACAAGCGTTTTGTAGCATTGTTATGTCAAAAAAATAAACCTATGTGAAAAACAAAATCATAACTACTTACTTAAATAACATTTTAATTAACTATTAGGTCTCGTAAAAAAATATTATTAAGGTAAAACTGCATAGGTTGCCTATTCAAGTAGATATATTATAGTTAAACCTCCTTCCAATTAATTGAGTGATTCACTGTACAAAATGACAGACACGAATGTTTGGTAGCGCAGGATCTGCCCAAAAAATAATAACAATACCAGACAGCATACTATCTACTCGTTTTATCCAATCGGACAAAACAGCACCATATGCTAACAGAGACATTAGGAAAACAATGATACTCACTGCATTGAGCAGCAAATTGCCCATTACATAATAACTGCACTACATACTGCATTTCCCATTGATATAAAAAATTGCACCCTCTTTTTATTTGTCTCGAACAAATACACAGCTGTTCGGTAGATGTACTGTTAAATGTTCGTAACCTGTTTACAAGGGTCCCCTTTTGTTTGCAACAGTTAGTTGGCTACCAGATGTTTAATGCGTTACAAAAACTGACGCAGTGTCAACTTCGTTCGCTCATGATAACCGCCCTTTTTAGCTCCTACTACCTGAATATATTTTATAAGAATTATTAATAAGTAGGGCCAGGATCTAGATTTGTACAATGGCTTGAGCCCTTCGGCTCTGTCTGATCCTTCAGGGAATACAGGCGTAATGTTATGTTACCAAGTAGGTTTAACATGGCAGTGAGTAGCCGGAAACATAACAAGACAATATTTATTGTTATTCATGGGAGAAAAATATAAGCATTGCAATCTTAGTTCTCACGTCTCAACAATGTATCAAGAATACACTTAACTAGTTAACTCCTGTAAGAGTTGTCTTTGACTTACATTACCGGTGTTAAGACGAATCTTTTTCATTCTGTCTCAATGCTAAGTAGACCTCCTACGTTGGCCAGCCCTATTATTCAGGAGAGAGGTGTCGTCTACCTCGCACATTTTTTCTGCCTTGCCGTCATCTGTCGGCAGAAAAACTCCGCCTTCGTCAGTTCATTGCACTCCATTCTAGAACCTTCCTTCCTCACCCGACAATAGTCCTGCCGCGGCTTGTGCGAGCCGCCCATCTCTTTTTATGTTATTGTCTTGTACTATGACGCACGAGCCAAACCAACCTTGGTGCCTTCCATTGATCTCAATATTGTTGACCCATTGATAGGTTCATGTATGTAATTAATTTCCATGCATTGCCCTTTCCATCTTTTTCTAAGCGCTCAGCATTTGTATTATGAATTACGATTCATGTTTTTAAGTAGATCAATGAAATCAACAAAACAAGAACGTCTGAACCACCAACAAGTTATTTACATAATTAGTGTTTTTCTTGTAATGGTAATAAACTCAAAAAAAAAACAACTCGTCATTATCAGTTCGAGAGGATATTTTCATTGTTTCACTGTACGTAAGTGAAAATAATACTTCTACGTGTGCCCATGAATTACAATTTTACGAACTCCGTAAACTATTAAACCATTGTTTCGGGTTACCTGCGCTGTTGCTATGACTAAAGAGGTATTGCAATTAATTCACTAACGGCTCATGAGTACTCATGACTAAATGCCTTTTTCCGAACTACGATCGATTCCTCATCCATAAATAGAATATTGAGTGGCCTGAGGTCGACCCAGTCTTACCAAGCTTAGAAATAGCTAGACTGTCAATTAGTTCTGTTTATTAGGTCTCGCCCTCTAAAATTCCCACTGCACAAAACCATCGTCTGGAAACATAGATGATAGATGTAAATGGTTCCAGACTTTTGTCGCAAAGTGATGACGCCATTTTATGTCTTCCTCAACCGCGCACAAAGTGTCTCTGTTGGTATAATTTTCACTTGAATGGCTATAAATCTGCTTCATTGACAAAAGAAGAAAGCATTGAAGGAAAATAAGTAGGTAGAAAAGAAAAACAACGGGTGCAAACCTTGAGTAAAGCGCTTTCCGAGTAGGTCAAGTACAATGTGCTTAGACACGAACTACAGAAATATGAAAATCAAGAGCACGAATCTATTAGAACTGTTATTAAAGATTAAATTCATTCATTTCATCCATTAGCAAATTGGTAAATGGAAGAAAGCAACTTTAACTTGTTTGCTAGTTGTAATTATGTTTTATTAAGCTTTTCGAAAATAGAAACTCCGTAACTGAAACAATCTACGTTGATAACAGAGGTAGGCTCCAGCCGATTAGCTTAACGGAATTGCTTTTATTATGATTACGAACACATGCATACCTAGGTACCTAATTTAATTTTATCACCAGTTAATGTAACGTCATATTTTGTCGAAACCATTGAAGAATGAAACGATAAGGAACACACATTAGCAAGCAGGTGCAGATAGACGTGATAAAGCGACCACACAGGAGGCCTAAAGATTTGGATTCCTTGGAGGTGTGTTCCATTTCTTAAAACACACCTCCAACTGACGGCTGGCAACAGCATTATCGTGCTGTTAAAACCACCGAAGTCGATTAAGAACGCGATACATCACGTGTTACGTGACTCTTGTCACAGGCTTTAGTGTAGGTAGTGAGATTAGACACTTGACGATACCAAGATAAAAATTGCAGAGGTTCTTCTCAGGTTGGCAACGGGAGGCGTGGTCGTGACGCAGTTTTTCGCGTCATTTTGTATTGCGCAACAGCTAAAATTAAACAAGACTTGTTTTCAGTTCATATTCGACACCTAGCCATATGCAGGGGCGTGTATTATTAACCTATTGGAGATAATCCGAAAAGCACACACGACTTGACAACAGCTTTATTACAGAGTCACGTTTTACTAAGTATTTACTCATCTTAGGTGGTAATACTTTGCCCATGGCATGCCCCCTATTCGTCTCTAGGTAATACAACTCTTGTTTACTAAAATATTTCAAACATTTGCTTCTGGAAAAACCGAGACGGATGTTACGATGTTGGCTGTCCCGGCTTTATCACCATAGACGAAACATTTTCGCATGGGAATGCTATATCACCTTGGAAGCAATTAATTTACAGTTATGATGAACGTAAACAATTGAATATTAGTACCGGCATAATTAGTGCTTACGGTCTTCGACAAACAAACAATTTTCAATCAGTACAGCTCAATGAAATTGAAGTCATTGTACTTTCGATAGATGCTATATTCAGTGCCAGCGAATGACATTTATCTACAAAGATATCACAAACAAGTTGTTCCTAACCTGCCAATATCACAAAAGCGCATGGAAAGATGCCCTGTTCCTCGTACTAGAACAGCATTTGCTAGAAGACACTATGCTTATCTTGCTCTGCATACCTATAATAAATTAACTAAAATCCAAAAAGTAAGCAAATTGAATAACAATAAATTTAAAATAATTCTATATACCTGGCTAAAGTCAATGGACTATACTGATGTAGAAAACCTCATAAAAACATAACCCATTCTGCACAGCACACGCACACAGTCATAAACAAACACACCCTCACATACACATAAACAAATATGGCAGCATATTTGTTAACTTTTCTACTCTTTTCATTTATTCTGTCTAATGTAAGATTATTGTCACTTTATTAAGGGGAAGACACTAACACATGCAACACAGTTTTTACTAGCGCAGGTGCTAGGGAATCCTATAATCCAAACTGTATTCATTACCTATGTCAATAATGAATTATTATTATTTAGCACACGACTGTTGAACTGTAAAAATGGCACCGCGAACTATAAAAAAATTGTTGTCAGGCTTTCCAAAAAAGATTTTTCTTGATGCACTTACGCAGGCTTTCTAGAAGTAATTGCCCCTCTGACTAACCCTACCTACGCGATAATCTTTATTGATAAACAATAGGTACCTAGTAGATACTTACTCTATATTCTAAGAACGTAGGTACATACGCCAGCACATCAAGCTACTACAATCTGTCAAATTTCTTTAATAAATTTTCAGCTTTATCGCTAAAGCATTAAGGTTCAAGGTTGATTGGGAAAAGACAGATTCGGGTAGCTTAACCTGCTGGCGTCTGTACAGTCAAGGGTCATTAATTGATTACCAGCTTAAGGACTGTATTGCTGTGAACGCGCGGTAACGTCCGTACCTACGTCTGTGTGTAGTGATGTATCAACACAGAACGCACATCTCAGAATTCGCACACTGGCTGGCGTCGAACGAAACAAAAAACATACCGTCGCTTTTGCACATAGGCTACGTAATTACGCATGACTTTGGTTGGTTCATACCATTGCTAAAATTGAAGTCATTTCATCAAGTACCGATAGCTGGTAGTCTTACGTATTAGATTGTCGAACGCATAGGTCTGGGTTCCAATCTCGAGATGGGACTTTTAATTTTTCTTTTCCAACAATAATCTTTATCGGTTTTTTTTTATTATTCGATAGATTAATAAACGATAATAATAAGTTATTATATTGTTATTGTAATATGGGGTTAAAAATAAAAATGTTTTATAAGTAATTTCAAATTGTTTATTCGTTATAATTTTATAAACTAGAAATAAATATAAACGTCTAGTTAAAACAGTTTATTTTCTCATAAAGAACAATTTATTGAAGTTAAGCAGGTAATAGCGGTTCACCGTAATTATGCGTTTTGTAAATTTAATATGAACAAAAGATTCAATTTAATATAATAATATTCTCCTTTAATTACCACTGTGTGGGTAGATTTGCTGGTTGTAGTTTGTTAGAGTACTTTAACAAACTACAACTAGCAAATCTACCCACGTAAATAAAAAAAGTGCGGACGCCTTGTCACAATACAATTAAATTACTCAGTAGTAGTAGCCTACCTAAGTTGCCTATCTCAAATGTCAAAGTTAACAAATCGTATTTATTAGGACTTATTGCGGTTATAGCTTAAGTATTCATTTTCATTATGAAAAGAAGATTGAAGCTAAAACTCAAATTAATCCTTATTACGGATATCACAATATAATTTTAGTATTGCTATAATCAACTTATAATTTAATACTTCGTATAACCCCCATTATTAGCAATGCAATCAAATAAACGCTGGCGCATCGACCCTACAATATTACTACACATGTCTGTTCCTCTTATATTTTCCCAGATTTCTAGGCAATGCAGCTTCAATTGCTCATCAGTCCTCTCATTCCTTGCGTCCCATCGCTGTGTGATTAAACCCCATAGATTTTCTATGGGGTTGAGGTCAGGAGGTCGTGCCGGCCATGGAATTACTTCTCTAAAATAAAAAAAAGGAGTACTGTTAGGCTACTAAGCAAAATACTAATATTACCTACGATTTAGAAACAAAATTATAATGACAAGAGATGTTACATAGATTTATAGAATTAATATAGTTATATTAATCCATCATTCAATAATCTAGGTAAATAAATTTACTTCGGAATTATATTTTCTTCCTAGACTTTATAAAACGTTTAAAAAAAATAAGGATCAGCAGTTCTACTTTAATAAGATAAATTGTTTAATAAAATAATTTAATCATTACACTTACACTCAGTCCGGTTTCATCAGATATTTGTGTTATATTAAGTCCAATTTTACGCAGCGCAATAATATTCGCTTTAATTTCAATGTTCAAATTTGCTTGCATTTTAAAAGGAACTACAACACCGCTAATATATAGATATAGAACACACGTCGCTAACCCACAATGAACAACGTTCTATTTAGTCGCGGTTGAATGACTCTTTAAGTTAACTGCATCCATCTACCTTATAATTTATTTATTTTGATATCTGTGGGTATAATCCTAAAATTTTACGAATAAGTGAACTGTAGTCAATACCGTGATTAAGTATTCAAAGTAATTGCAAACGAATGCGAGAATGTGTGTGTTGAGTGTGTGAATAGAGTGTGTGTGTGTATACTATAAAGTATAGGAATTACTCATTAGAAGAAGGTCGTAAGTTAAACAGAAGTGTCAATCTATTGCTTCGTGAAACTGGCGCGCCGCTTTGGACCGCTACTGTACATACTTACTAAGAACAAAACTAATACCTAAGCATAATTAAACTGATCACGTGTAGGTAATCTAAACTTACGTAGTATCAAACAAGTATCGAGACTAGGCGTGACATTAGCATTACTAGCAATAAGTTATGATTATGAGTACCTAATTCTAATTAGTAATTAATTTCATACAAAATATTCATCTTCACTTTATCGCAACTGCTGAAAAATAGCCGACATGTGTCTCGAAGAAGGCCAAATTTTATTTCAGTCACTTATCGTTGGGAACTATTTATAACAAAGAAGTAGTATGCCGTGCAAAACATCGGATTTTTTTACGTAAAGATGTATGCTAATAGATTTTTATTTACCTACATATTGTGTTGGTAATTCTTTCACAGTGTGTCATGTGTGTGTATGTAATGTGTCTAGGAAATAGCTATGTATATTATAAAAGTTATGTAACTGAAGCTTTCAGGAGGTTGCGCGCTACTAGAATCGTGGGTATTTCACAAAACAATTGGTTTTACCAAACTTCGCTTAGCGATTAATTATCCTAAAATTATGTTAGGAACTAAGTACTTAGTGCTTTTTCTACTGACTTATCGGCACAAGATTTGTGAAAAATTGTTAAGTACTTACAAAAAGATTTTTCAAATCCAGAAGTGGTAATGGTCGTTCCAGAGATAAGCGCGTTCAAACAAACAAACTTTTCAGCTTTATTATTAGTAGGTACGGTACCTATAGATAGAAAAATCACCATAGGGATACCAAAATAGGTGTACCTCGTATATTAAAACCACAGAATGAATCGACGGGTTTTGATGTATGTGTCGCCAACTACCTTCCTTTTTTATGTTATATAATGTCTATAACGAATATATAATATTATGAGGTAAAAGGATATTATACAAATTTAACTTATTTAGTCATTTACAAGCTCTTTTTCCTTCTGCATTCCCAAACCAAACCTAAGAATTTGTGCCAAACTATGGAGTTTATTTCTTCGATTTTACGACAGATTCTTGGCTGCTTAATGTGGTGGAGAGTCGGAAACAGCGTCTCTCTAGGCTATGCATTCAGAAAGTTGGAAACGTCGCAAATATTTCACTGTTTTTAATAAATTACTAATCAATAGTATTTAATGAAATTATAAGGAAAAAATAATATTGATTATTAATTGCAATAACTAATATTGTGACATTGAATATTTAGTTTCAGGTGTTAAAAAGCACTTTGAAACTTGTAACTCCTTTTTTACACCTAAGTCTGTTACAACACCCAATCCAGTGTTATTATTGCAAATCATAATCAATATTTTAATACAACATAGAGCTATATTTCATAATATCATGAAGTACCTATATTGATTTAGGGCTGATTAATCCAATGCTAGATAATTTTATCTGAGGAATAATTTTTTTTTGTCAGTTCTGTCGGACGTCAATTTTATTCTACGAACAAAAATTATGTGTCGATTGAAAAATCAGCCATAGTAAATAATAAAAATAACGAAATATTTGACAGCTTTTTATTTCCGACGTTGCCAACATTGAACCCTTTAAGTCCCAATGTAGTCTACACTTTTCAGCAGAATTTTAAGTGCAACTGGCGATAAATGTCGTGGAAGTCTAGATAATTTAACTTATACAAAAAATATAGATTCCTACCTAGCAGGTACCTAATCAATTTATTTAATAATTAAATGCAGTGAGTAGTTTCATGAGGAATAAAGATTGTATAGGTATGTATTCTGGTAATCAGTTAAGGTGCATGCACTAAAAGAAACAAAATATTTCATCATACATACCTAAATTTCGAGAGTGCTCTTATCACTTGATTTGATTGCTCTTAGCACTTGTTGCGGATAACTCCGTTTAGTGTAAAATAAACATTCATCATAATTGATTTTATTGCAAGAATATACGCATACATCTCACCTGCCGGTCTATTCTGTAACCATCTCACCGTGAAACCCAGGTGAGATATTTACCAAATATGCGTAGGTACGTAGGTAGGTGGATAGGTACTAAAAGAGAGTTAGGTACTAAAAATAACCCAGTTGTGACTAACTAAGACTCTGTGAAGTAGTGCCAACTGACGGTAATCGATTGATCTGTCGAAAACAATCGTAGGTAGATAACTCGTAGATATATTACGTCGTAGATAACTCCCCGATAGACAACATTATACAAATACATTCTACACACTACGAAATAGAAACAACAAGTCAGTACTTAGATTAAAAAAAAATAAAAGACTGGTTTACCGTGTTTATGGAATAGGTATTCAGTATTGATCGCAATATCACGTATGAAGATAGCAAGTTCTAACTGCCACTTCCTCGAATTAATGAATTGTGGCTGTCTTTTTAATGAACCATTAACAACAATTAACTCGGTGTTGTTAACAAACACGTTTATGGTAACTAAGCCCTGTAGTGTGTATTTGTTAAAAAACTGCATTTGATAAAGTGGAACCGCGAGTCTCATTCATTCCACGTTCCAAACTTGTAAAAAAATTCTCCAAAAATGTAAACAAATATGTGTATTCATAACTACACATAAGGTTCAGTTTGCAGTTTACATTAACAGATTTTTGGACGTTTTCAATAGTATTAGTCATTCTAAAATTAGCTTAATAACACTAACAAAACGTTGGTATTTTTATGAGTGGACAATCAACATCAGTTGGAAACAAGGATGTGAAATAGACTTCAGTTTCGTTTCTCTACGTCAAAATTTTCTAACTAATATCTTCATCATCATTATTCTCCTGCCCTCATCCCAATTTATTTGGGGTCGTTGCAACATGTCTTTTTCTTCCATACTTCTCATTAGTAGTCGTCTCGGTAATAGTCACCCCCTTTCTAACCATATCATTCATATTATTTTCTAACTAATATGCTTACATAAAAATAGCTAAGCTTTGTAATGCTTTCCTTTCAACTAAGTTATTGTTAATTACTTTAACAATATCTAATTTATTTCTCCTTTCTCTTCCACAGGTATCAGATTCTCAACCGATGTGTGCAGGGACGAGGTCAAGGCTCTTTCCGCCTTGATGACCTTCAAGTGCGCGTGCGTCGATGTGCCATTCGGCGGCGCCAAGGCCGGAATTAAGATCAACCCCAAGGAGTACTCCGAGCATGAGCTGGAGAAGATCACCCGTCGTTTCACCCTCGAGCTGGCCAAGAAGGGCTTCATTGGTGAGTTGACTCTTAGATACCAAGTTTTATTGAAAGAAAGAAAGAATGACATTTATTTGGCAACAGTTCATGAAACACAAAATAAAAAAGAGGTTGGGCACCTGCAGACAGGCGCGACGCGACGCTGGTGGAACAATTTCTATGAAAACCTCGTGGAATTTGTTCTACGGAAGTCGCATGCGCCTGTCTGCGGGAGCCTATATGCTTTTTAAAAACAATGTGTGCCTCACGGCTGCCTAAATTATCCATTTCAACAGTAATGCCGGACATATAATATGCTGTCTAACGCTGGTTTTCTAATGAACGTACCTTTTCATCATATCAGCCAAAAGACGTCGTCTACTGAATATAGGCTTCCCCTACTGAAGCGACATAACGTCAAGTTCTGTGCTGCCAGCTGCGAGCGCGACCTTCGTTTGTTTTTTTGGCCCCGAAACTCTAAAGTTTCCCATAGCTTGGGTGTCCCAGGAAAGCTGTTCCGTCATATTATAACGCCCTTCATGAAAATCTGTAATTTTCACCAATTTGACATTTAGGTAAAACGCTGTCATTGGATAGTCCTTATTGTGTGACCGTTCACCGCTTTCTTACGAAACCAAAGCTTTAGTGTAAGATTCTCCTGAAATTTAGGATAAATAATGCACTCAATGGAAAGTTGTTTTGAAAAAAAAACAAATTAGAATGGAGTTGTAAAATTGTTTCATTAGTAGCGATAGTAGGAGTAAACAAGTTTACACACCCACTGAAAAGTTAATTGAAATGATAACGTTTGACTGACAATGTCACGATAAAGGTGATAACTGCCAGCAGGTATACCTATGTAAGTCGAATACCTACTTTAGAATCGAAAATAGGTATTAACTACCCTACTGATTACCTGATATGCCAAGTAGTAGGTAATATAATATAGATATGGTAATGAAATGAAGAGATCCGTAGGAGAACTAATGTAACCGACATAGCCCGCGAAGAATTGCCATACTTAAGTGGCAGTGGGCAGGGCATGGGGCCGAAAGGTTATGAAGTAGCGTCCGCTTACCGAAAGACAGCGATGGAAGGCTTGCCACAAGTTGGACCGATGACCTGGTTAAGGCCACAGGATGCGAGTAGCACAGACCCGGTCGAACTGGCGGTGCTTGGGGGAGGCCTTTATCCAGCAGTGGACATCTTTCGGCTGAAATGATGATGGATAAACAGACAGGAATCAAAATAAAACTTGCTTTTCAAATGTTTATTTTAAAGGTAGCTAAATAACTATTTACTTACAAGCAACGATGTTGTATGTAAATCGCGAAGTCTCATTTTGACCTTGTTTAACTCAGTTCATCGACTGTCAACTGTCCACTTACCTAGGTCGATAACCGACGAAGGAAATTACTGTCGCGTGACAAACGTCCAGCGGCAATTTGTTCAGAGTAAAATATTGCAATTTTATATATATGAGTACTATCTTTATAGTATAGGGATATATGTTTTAAAAGCCACTGGCTGCAACTGATGACCAACGATGGTCGTTATAGTGCGCCTGCCTAGGTTCGATCCCCAGGTCTGGAACAGTGTTACATATGAGGTTTTTCTATTACGAATTTCTCAGTAGCAGCCCTGAGTTACATGAAACTTTAACGAAAGTAGCGAAATATGGGTGTACTTTACACTCCTGCCTACTCCTTCGCGGGATACAGGCGTGGTCTTATGTTTAAAAGCCACACCGTTTAACATTTAGTGGTCTCGTCGTGAGCCGACCTTTAGGAAAACCCGACAAGCTAGAAATTGAGCCCAACTCAAAAAAAATATCTCCACAACGACCTTCTAACAAAAGGTAGACATATGTATTTTAGATTAGAAATTGTCTTTAACCGACTTCAAAAAAAGGAAGAGATTCTCAATTCGTTGGAATCTTTCTTCACCAAGATTTTAGTGCTCATTTGCAGATTTCATTTAACACAATTTCATTATCGGTTATCTTATCACAGATTTAATTGAAAGACCGATTAGTCCGGTAAGTAGATCCTTTCCTTCCAGTCGCATTACATAGCAACTGATAAAAGACATTTAATAAACCCAGTGAATAATAAAAATCCAATCTAATTACAGATAATGAATTCGAAAATATAAGTCTTGATCTTGTAATACGCAGTAGTAGGACATACTTATTATGTAGGTACATAGTTAATTCCTCCCAAGATACAGGCTTTTGCCTAGTTTGGGAGACAGCTGGCTATTCACTTATGTAAAATTAACTGTCCGTGTTCTAGCTATTATGACATTGTAATTTATGATTGTGTTTCCAAATAAATTATTATTATTATATATTATTATTATAATTAAAGTTTTCTTTGTATGACTGGCTATCAATGTAGTATTTTGGTTACCTACTCCTGTAACATCTGCGCAACATCGACGATAGTTTTTGCGTTTGTGTTTTATCTATAGGTACTCCATTGATTAGAAAACCAATAGTTATTGCGTTATATTCTAATAAACGCATTTTAGGGTTTAAATTTATTTGTAAATGGTAATAATTATCATGTATAATGTCATCTGACACTTAAAAGTTTTGAAAAGATTTATGAATTGCATAGTGTTGTTAATCTCATATTTTGTTCCCATCCATGGTAATACAAAATAAGTAAATACTTGGTGGTAACAGCTCTATATTATATTTCATCTCGGCGCGTTTGTATTTCCGAAGAAAGACGATGATTGCCGAAGTGTATACTTTTTCTGGGAGTTCTGTACTTTTTCTACTTATATCATTATCTACCTAAAGGTTATTGTATAATAGAAGTAACTTTAAAGTTTTGACGTTTCTAACACAAAGTGTTTTCTTCCCCAGGGCCCGGCGTGGACGTACCCGCCCCTGACATGGGTACCGGTGAGCGCGAGATGTCGTGGATCGCCGACACCTACGCCAAGACTATCGGCTACCAGGACATCAACGCACACGCTTGCGTCACTGGAAAGCCTATCAACCAGGTTAGAACTCCTTATCAGAATCTTCACATAAATCTTTAATACATAATCCCAGATAATTTACATACCATCGCCTTAGTGTGATTACCATACACCTATAATTAATGACATATTTGTTGTTTGAAACAGGGAGGTATTCACGGCAGAGTGTCCGCTACCGGCAGAGGAGTCTTCCACGGCTTGGAGAACTTCATCAACGAGGCCAACTACATGAGCATGATCGGTAAGCTATACACTATGATCTGATGACAACACTCCCTGGACATACTTCATACCTTTGGGATCATACTTTTGGGCTTCTAACTCTGTAACGACTGTCAAAGATCTACGAATGATAGCCGGGACCAACGGCTTACGTCACATGTATGAGGACATAAGCTGTTAATAAAAAATGTTAATTGAGTTTTTTGACACTAAGGTAAAAATGGCAATTTTATTTTTTTTATGGTTCCGTTGCCAAATGGCAAAAAGCGGAACCCTTATAGATTCGTCATGTCTGTCTGTCTGTCTGTCCGTCCGTATATCACAGCCACTTTTTTCCGAAACTATAAGAGCTATACTGTTGAAATTTGGTAAGTATATGTATTCTGTGAACCGCATTAAGATTTTCACACAAAAATAGAAAAAAAAAAAAAAATTTGGGGTTTCCCCCCCCATACTTAGAACTGAAACGCAAAAAATTTTTTTTTCATCAAACCCATTCGTATCTATGGATCAATGGATAGGTCTTCAAAAATGATATTGAGGTTTCTAATATCATTTTTTTCTAAACTGAATAGTTTACGCAAGAGTCACTTAAGTGGTAAAAGGTGTACCCCCCCTGTAACTTCTAAAATAAGAGAATGATAAAACTAAAAAAAATATATGAAGTACATTACCATGTAAACTTCCACCGAAAATTAGTTTGAACGAGATCTAGTAAGTAGTTTTTTTTTAATACGTCATAAATCGTAAACCGCAATTTACCTTTCATTCTATCAACTCATGATTGATTTTTATAGATAATGGTACGGAATCCTTCGTGCGCGAGTCCGACTCGCACTTGGCCGGTTTTTTTAAGTTAAAAATGTTACTAATGTACAGTTTACTAGTTTCAAAGAAAGCTGATAAAATTTGCTATAAAACGTTTTTTATTTTAAATCTCTAACTTCTATACTTTAGAAAAACATGAAATTTTAAAAGTGTAGTACTTAGTTTTGCAGGCCAGTGTAGCTTAATGTGTTGGAGTGTGCAGAATAAACTGCAGATACATCATAAGCTATAGCCCTATTCAATATGTATGTAGCACATAATCTGGCGTTAAGTACACAACATAAAACTGATGTAGCAGTCGAGGCTATGACTTCATTTATTTTTATGATCATGCTGGTCACATGATAACTGTGACATGTCAAAAGCAGGTTGCTATAGTTGTTGCGGGTCTGGCTGTTTGTGTATGTGAGTTTAAACGTTTGTAAACGCACCCACGATGTAGGAGAAACTCGTAGTGCAAGGCAAAGTTTTTTTATAAAAAAAACTCGAGAGGTGTCAAGGGACACCCGGATGGAACGGAGTATAACTGGCTTGCTTTCTATAAGAGAGAGAGAGAGAGAGAGAGAAACACGCGCACGCCGCACGGCTTACAACTATAGCAAAAAGTGTCGTTCCAACTTTTGGTCTTAATTTTTTCCGTCTAGCCCCTTTTCGCAACGCGCGATAAGGAACTTCTTTCCAAAAATGTAGATTGATGTCTGAAATGGTCTATTGATCAGTCAGTGCACACATTTGTAAGCGTGCAGTAAGCGTGCAGCTCAACTCAAAACTTAAGGAGCACAGATAAACATGAAGCCTGTTGACATTTGAGTCGAGATATCGTTCTAAAATTAGGTACCTTCCGTATAGCGAACTCTCTTCATAATTTATTCGTTACATTATACCGCATTTTTTATTTTATTAATTTTGTGTTTCACGAACTGTGTCCAAATAAACGTTTTTCTTTCTTTGACAACCAGTCTTACCAAGGGGTATCGTGTTACCCAGTATCTGGGTTGTAGATGTCAGATAGGCAGTCGCTCCATGTAAAATACTACCAGTATCTTACATCCAGTTAGACGGGAAGCTGACCCCAACATAGTTAAGATAAGAGAGAATATAAGGCTTATAACTAGGTCACAATAGTTTTAGTTCTCTGACTCCTCAACTAGGTGTAGGTGCCTGTGTCTTAGCAGCCAGTGATTCTTCGTTAGAAACAAAGCAATATTATATTAAATCGGGACGTTTTAACAATAAGCAAATGGTGTTAAGTTGGGAAGAGGCTGGGCAGATTGATTTTGACATGTGACTAGGTCTGTAGTTTATGGTTAGGCCGGTTAGTTATTTATGAAACGAAACGGTCCCTCTCTATAGAATATATCTCCTATCTTTATTATGCTTTGTTCGTCATAAAACACAACTTTCTCCGATAACGTCACGCAAGAGTCATTGACGAGAATGACGTTTACCAAGTCCCAAGACTTACCCACATAGTAAATGTATAATAATAATTATTTTAATTCAAACACAATAGAATTCCGCGGTTTGAGATAAATTGTAGTTTGTAACTAAACCGCAAACATAGATACGGTGCTGCCATAAATCTTTATAATTTTTATCTCACATCACATAATTATATTACCTATGTATTTTCAGGGTCATGTTCATGTTAGTTCTTTTTATTGTTATTTTTTAATTGCTTACATACGTCAACATGATATGCTCATAGTTATAATATTATGCATGTATCCTTTTATTTCGTATCTTAACTAATTGTTTTTCGAACTTCCAACAACGCTTATTATTTTAAAATGTATCATTTAAGTATTTAAGGTTTTAATTATTTCAAAATCTTCATTAAGGAAGCTACAGTAAAAAAAAAAATATACGAAACCTTGATTATTTTTCCAATGTCCATTACCATTTTCAAGCGAAATAAAACGTAGTTTCCTGCCTATGACCGAATTCACCAGATAAAAATATAGTATCCGATATTCAAATATCCGTCTGTGTTGTATCAATAGGTGTTATGTCAGTTTTGTTTTTAGACTAGCTTTTGCCCGCGGCTTCGCCCGCGTGAATGTTGGAAATTATCCCATGGGAACGTGCTACCAGGATAAAAAGTATGTCCTTCCCCAGGATGCTAACTAGGCTATCTCTTTGCCAAATTTTATCGAAATCCTTTGTGGCTTAGGTGTGAAAATGTAACCATACATACAGAATTTATAATAATAAATAGTATAGCACTTTGCCCGCGACTTCGTCCGCGTGTACTTTACTCTAAAAATATCGAAGATGTACCGTTTACAATCATTATCATTTATTTATTTAATTCGGGTTAAATTTAAAGTATATAGATCAAATGAATAAGATTTTTTAAATAAACCTTTTCGTCCCGTTTTATCACGTCAGGCTTTATTTTTTTAAAAGCGTTTGGTACGTTTCCATTTTATGACTTAAAGATTATTTATAGGTACCCGTTTTCGAGTTAATAGAAGCAAGTAGTAAAATCCACCCCTTAAACTTTATCGCCCTTTTCCACTCCGATAAGAGACGATTTTTAATAAGCCCTTAAAACACATACTTTTTTTGTTTGTTTTTTTTTTAGTATTAGTACAGACTTTCGATTAAATACGTCCGAGCGGTTTCAATTTGTTTCTTACCTATTAACTTTTTCACCCCCTAAATCCTCTGTGAGGAGTTTTTTTTTACTAAAAGTGACCATCTGTATTAATTACAGAGGCAAATATTGCCAAGTGTCAAGTTTATTAACTCAAAGAATAAGATTTTTCATACAAACGAAATCCCCCCATTTCACCCACTTAGGGGTGGAATTTCAAAAAATCCTTTCTTAGTGGATACCTACTTTTCACGAAGAACACACCCTCCAAATTTCATGTCTCTAGGACCAGCGGTTTAGGCTGTGCGTTGATGTATCAGTCAGTCAGTCAGGACTTTGAATTTTATATATATAGATTGATTGATTGCCCCATTTACACGATAAAAGTTTCTTGCTTATTGCATAACTAGCTGCGCTCTGCGGTTTCTCCCGCATAAGTTTCGATCCCGTCGGAATATCGGGATAAAAAGCGTCCTATGTTATTCCTGGTTATTAACCATCTGTGTGCCAAATTTTATCCAAATCCGTTCAGTCGTTTTTGCGTGAAAGAGTAACAAACATCGATCCATCCATACAAACTTTCACGTTTACAATACCTACTAGTAGGATTAGTAGGAAGTAAAATTTAAGCAACAAATGGCTTGCATCGTCTTAACACTGTTTAATTCGCACCGTTTAAATAATGCCTATCAAAATAAAAAGTGGAATTCTACATTCAAAAACCTTTGGTTTACCTGTTATTTACTCATACCTACTTTAATTCATAATCATCACAAACAAAAGAGGTTAAGAGTTATATACAGGAAAAAAATCAACAAGTGCGCAAACTGTACTTACCTACCCATGAATTTAGCATATTATGATTCTAGAGCGCAGAAATTTTTGGTCGGTTATTAAAAAAAAGTTGTTGTTCCATACATTTTGGCCGCGTAGATATTGCAGTTTTTTATGAATCAGCGGGTTTAAAAAAAAACTAGAATAATATACTGAATTCATGGTTACAGTTTTTGCACTGGTTATTTTTTTTTTTTCTTTATAAGTATAGACCCTAGCACCCTTAGATCATCATCATCTGCCTAGCTTTTTCCCAATTATGTTGGGGTTGGCATCCAGTCTAACCGGATGCAGCTGAGTACCAGTATTTTACATGGAGTGACTGCCTATCTGACCTCCGCAAGTAATAACAGCCGCACGTTAAGCTACGCTTAGCTAAGCTACGCCGCACGTTAAGCTAGGCTTGCCTAGCAGCCTAGCACCATGAGATAAAGATCGAAATGTCAAAGGAGGTCAAAAAGGACCAAAACTACGCTACCATACCTGGATGTAAGTGCAAATCACAGAACACCGTCTTATTCTTCAATTTTGTTTACCAGGCACAACACCCGGCTGGGGCGGCAAGACTTTCATCGTTCAAGGTTTCGGTAACGTGGGCCTCCACACTTGCCGCTACCTCGTCCGCGCCGGCGCAACCTGCATCGGTATCATCGAGCACGACGGATCCATCTACAACCCTGATGGCATTGACCCCAAGGTAAGCTCAGAAGCACTTTTGAAGAGAACTCTTAACGAAAACATTTTTTTTATTTTTTATTTTATTGAACCAATGTTACAGTTATTACCCTAAAATTAACTTAACTCTGTAACCGTTAGCGATTATCTTTTGGATTTTTACGGCGGTCCCCAAACTACAATATTTATTTTCTATTAAAACAATAAGCGTCGCGAGAGTAATACCATCGCTAACTCCCTTCGATCGTACTATTATTGATCGAAGCTAACTCCCAAGAGTACCCACTAGTGGAGGTTATTTTAGTGCATTTAACTTATAAATGCAACGGGCTTGATTCCAGCCCCACGTCAATATGACCTAAACTTTTTCATTTCCGGTTTAAAAAACAATGCAATTATGGCAAAAACGCTGAAATTCCATGTGACTTTTTGCAGGCATCAAACGACAATCAGCGGAAATCTAATCACAATAAAAATAGACGTACCCGCTTATTGTTACTAATAAAAAAACTACAGCGTAACCAAGTACCTAGTCAGTCCATCCAACTTGAATGACATTGTTTCCACTCTTCTGAAATAATATTATTTAAATTCTTTTTGAAACCTTCAACAAACTCAAATTGTATAGATTCGAAAAATTATAATTTTTTCTATTCTATAGCATAGTAAACGCAATGTTTCTAAACATGGACAAATAATTAGGAATATACATAAATGTTGCCACTAGTACCATTAACCATTAATAGTTCCATGATGGAACTACTGATGTTTTTTTAGGGTTCCGTAGCCAAATTGCTAAAAACGGAACCCTTATGGATTCGTCATGTACTCATGTCTGTCTGTCTGTCTGTCCGTCCGTATGTCACAGCCACTTTTTTCCGAAACTATAAGAGCTATACTGTTGAAACTTGGTAAGTAGATGTATTCTGTGAACCGCATTAAGATTTTTACACAAAAATAGAAAAAAAACAATAATTTTGGGGGTTCCCCATAGTTAGAACTGAAACTCAAACATTTTTTTTCATCAAACCCTTTCGTGTGGGGTATCTATGGATAGGTCTTCAAAAATGATATTGAGATTTCTAATATCATTTTTTTTCTAAACTGAAGAGTTTGCGCGAGAGACACTTCCAAAGTGGTAAAATGTGTGTCCCCCCTGTAACTTCTAAAATAAGAGAATGATAAAACTAAAGAAAATATACGATATAGGTACATTACCATGTAAACTTCCACCGAAAATTGGTTTGAACGAGATCTAGTAAGTAGTTTTTTTTTAATACGTCATAAATCGTAAACCGCAATTTACCTTTCATTCAATCAAGTCATGATTGATTTTTATAGATAACTAGCTTTTGCCCGCGACTTCGTTCGCGTGGAATAGTGACTTCACCAATAGATGACACCGACTCTTGACCAATAGATGGCGCTGTATGTCCGGAATAAATTTTATTTTTTATTTTATTTTTTGTAATAAAAACTATCCTATGTCCATTCTCAAGTTCCAAACTATGTCTGTACCAAATTTCACACAAATCGGTTCAGTAGTTTAGGCGTAAAGCAAAGACAGACAGACAGACAGAGTTACTTTCGCATTTATAATATTAAGTTTGGATGGTACCTACCTACCTGGCCGGTTTTTTTTTAAATCACTTGTTCCATTTTAAAAGAATCTGAAAATAATGGAACTACTGTTGATTGTGTTCATTTAATTTGATTTGTTTTGTTCATTTGTTGTTCATTTAATTTGATCGGTGCATCTCATCGGTGACCTTTCCGACTAATTATTATTATAGCCTTTATTAAAATAAAGCGAACGAAGCTAAAAGAGGTATTTGGAAGCAGGTAGCGTTTTATAGTTTCTGCCTACCACCCTAGGCAGCAGGCGTGAGATTATGTATGTATGTAATTTAAATAAATATAACAATACTATACATATGACATAGCTCAATGTCATTATTTCTTTTAAAAAAGGTCACGCGATTAATAACTCGTCTTGTAAAAATGACTAGATTTAAGTATATGTTAAATTGATTCCGACACCCATCACTGGCCCCTCAATTGAGCGTGAAATAGACTGCAGTCACGTGATCAACCGTGACGTATTTACAATTTGAATTCTCATACTTGTAACAATTAACAAACCGATTAACGTAATACTCTCGTCTCGTCTCGTAATAATTATCTCTTAGGAGTCGTACCTGAGTTGAAGATTATCTTAGTGACACATTTTATTTTACATAACATCACGTCTGTTTCCTTAGAAGTGATAGGCAGAGGTACACCTATATATTTCGTTTAACTCCCAGGTTAAACGAAATATATAGGATATAAATATAAAATGATGCGAGCCCTTAACTTTATACTCCTGGCTAATACCTACCTATACCTACATTTTAAATTCCATGGATACCCCACCATGTACCTATCAGGTCCTGGGTCCCCTATACTTTGCCTGACCGGGCATCGAATCCAGGACCCTACGCTCAGCTGTAGACCAAGGAGGCTAGGGAGGAAAGAAAGAAAGAAAAAGTATTTATTGTGACTCGCAAATACTTTCTATTCATGTAGTGGATATGTCATCAGGTATCTTACCTATCAAACTACCTACTATCGTGCAGCATAAATAAGTATTTAAATCACAGCGTGAAAAAATAAAAAAATCGCAGTCATTATCAGTAAGGTGTCGCAGTATCTTGCCTTACCGACCGCCGAATCCGTATTATTATTTCCAGATAACCACACTATCAAAATCAGCTACCTAGGTACAGACGCCAGCAGGTCAAGCTACCCGAAACTGTCAAATTTTCCCAATCAACCTTGAACCTTAATGCTTTAGCGATTAAGTTGAAAATCTAATAAAGAAATTTGACAGATTGTAGTAGCTTGATTTGCTGGCGTCTGTACGTAAAATGACGAGACATGAATGAATTTAACAAACAAAATTTTCGTTTTGTTTGTCATACCTGCAGTGCGATTTTGTAACGATCTCACCGTGAAAACTTAGGTGAAGTGAGCGTGGAGTGAGCTGTCATTCCAACTAATGCTAGGGATTGACACTATCGACAGCTCACTCTAAGCTCACTTCACAATACCTAGGTACGTGTCTAGATAAAGCATACAGGTTTAATCTCATTTTTCTATTTAAAGCACTCGCTTTGCCATTTTAAATAAGAATTTACCTTCATCGTCATCTTTATTATCTTCCTGCCCTTGTCCCATGTTCCTTGGGACTGCATCACGTTTTTTTCTTCCATTCTCCCTTGTCAATCGTCACGCTATCATTCACTCCCTTCTCTTTCATATCATTCACCCAATCCATCCATCTTTTCTTTGGCCTTCCACTAAGAAGGACGTTACCTTATGTGTAACACAGGGTGAAATTAAACTCATGGGCAACCTTTTAGGGGGTCGTTTAAAAAAAATCAGCTGTTCTCTACATTTATGTTACTCGTCAAAATGTAGGGAACGACTGTTTTTTTTTTCGCGATATCAGGTTTGGTCCCATAGTAAAAGTTGTTCATAATGATGATTACAATGACCCCTTAAAAGGATGCCCATGAATTCAATTTCACCCTATATACTAAAGAGAAAAGAATAGATTTTTTATATATATTTTGTTTGTTACGCTTTTACGCTACGGCTGAACGGATTTGTATGAAATTTGGCAAATGGACAGTCCATGACCTGCGGAGTAATTGCGTAACACATTTTTCGAACATATGAAGCAATGGATTAGCAATATCCTTCAAAATCATTCAGATTGAGATTGATAGTGTGTTACGCACTTAGGGTGCTGGATTAGGACATAGGAGTATCCATCTTGCGCCGCATGCCATGTCACCTGTGCACTTGATGATCTTATGACTGCGTCATCGTCAGTGTGCGGAGTTCGCGCAACTAAACTATGGGCCAAAAATGTTTAAACTTTTTGCCATCGATACGCTAAGAAGGACATATCACATAGGATACTTTTTATCCCGATATTTCCACGGGATCGAGTTTTATGCGGGTCAAACCGCGGGGCGCAGCTAGTAAACAATAAAACCTTTGGATATCAATATAAAAAATCATTAATATTGTTACGAGTCGCTGTCATTATGATTTAATTAATCAATTGTTTTTAGCAAAGAGGGTTTTTTATAATGACCCGTTATCTTAATGTACGATACGCATGCATCAGCTGATTTATTGATTTCCAAGTGGAGTTGTTACAAATTGATAATGTAATCAGCTCATAATAAGTACTCATAGGGATTAATTTGTTTAACCGGGTTTCATACAAATATAAAAAAGCTTAAGAAATAGGTATGTAGATAGACCGATACAGGATATGCTTTATTTTTGGTTTGTAGACCCTAGGCTAAGTGTGTGATGTGGGCCTTACCGAGATCACTACTTTCAAGACTTTTACACATTTTAAAGCAACAAACAGACTTTCTAAGCGTTTTTTATTCATGAACGCCTCAATGATTGTGCACAGTACCTACTTATTCTTCATTAAACGCCCAGAACTCTAAACCTGTGCTGCTGAACCCCTATACTATTTAAGAATCTGAGATAATTTACATTAATTCCCACTTTCTTAAATATTAACTTTAGCCTTATGTACCTCTTTTTTTGTTCCGGGGTGGAAAATCCTCATGGATGTCCTCTGCCCTGTGGGGACGGAGGGGTCTGTCAGACTCTTACTGACTAAAAACCACCCCGGTGTTCCATCTCACACCTACGCCGGGGGTCGCGGGAACGTACAATCCTTCCGCAACCCCCGATTGGAGCGTTAAATGTACCTAGTCCAAGTTAATTTTTAAGTGACCATTTTTAATAAAACGTTCCTAAAACATGTTTTGCTGCAATGGAATTTAATCTTTGCGATTAATTACGTTGACTTTATTTTCCAAAACTGAACAATCTTGTCTAAAATTCTGAAGAAATGTTTAGTATTCTCAGTCTCCACTAATAATTGAAAACCGCTTTGTTCTAGGCCCTCGAAGACTACAGAATTGACACTGGCACCATCGTCGGCTTCCCCGGAGCCAAGGCGTACGAGGGAGAGGACATGTTGTACGAGAAGTGCGACATTCTCGTCCCCGCCGCCGTTGAACAGGTCATCCATAAGGAGAACGCACACAAGATCAACGCTAAGGTAACTCAGGAACATTTAAATTGCTTTGCTAGACTCTTCGAGGGCGTAAAAAAAGTAGTCGAAAATGTCGACAAAGAAAACCGCTGTTCCATTAAAAAAAATGCAATACAATCAAGCTAAAAAATATGCAACAGGCGCTTCTTTCGCTATTCCAGAGTTGACCCAACAAAAAAGTTGCTAATGTTCATGAGCAATTTCACCCTCTTGAATGAATTCATTCACCCAATCTATTATGACGTGCTATTACGGACTAACCTTTTTACAGCCGTTGTATTTATCTCCCTCTCACAAAATAGGTACTACATACTTTGTCCAAGGCCTTATATTTCTTATTCGGTGTTATCATTCCAATTACATAACGTGAGAAGTTACTCAAATAAAGTACGTATGCACTCTCAATTGCTGATAAGATTAATGTTTTAGTGATTTGTTTTTTTCTACTGTTAACGAAGTCGACAATTTTGCTTGTCGACTACTTTTATTAGTTTTATGTACACATTACAAATTGCTATCAAAGGTTCAGTTACCCACACACAGGTTGGGGTACACAGTTCTTCTTCAAATCTATACTAACGACGAAAATCACTGAATGCTGTTTTTTTTTCGTAATGTGGGTTTTACCGATTTTCGTTTTTATAAGTACTCTCTAGCATTAAATAAATAATACCAAACTCATATTCCAATACCTGTGTTCACTTCAGATTATCGCCGAAGCTGCCAACGGTCCCACGACCCCGGCCGCTGACAAGATCCTCATCGACCGCAACATCCTGGTCATCCCCGACCTGTACATCAACGCTGGTGGTGTGACCGTCTCCTTCTTCGAGTGGCTCAAGAACCTCAACCATGTGTCCTATGGACGTCTTACCTTTAAGTACGAGCGCGAGTCCAATTACCACCTATTGGGTAAGTTATTATTTCCTTTATTTCAATGTAAACATATAAATTATATTTTTAAATATTAGAATATAAAAATATAAAAGAAATAGTAGCCCATCGGTATCGGGAACAGGGTCCAAGCTACCGGTGGTCAGGGCTCCAGAGAGAGGAACCTCCTGACAATGCGAGCCGTGTCCAGGAGTACCGCTTTCTGAATCAAGCCCTTGATCCAGCTACCCAACGAGAGCCTCCCTAAGTGTTGGTCGAGGCTCTTAGCTATTAAGCCATTGGATGTCACGACTATCGGCACAATGATCGCCGAGTCCACATCCCACATGTCGACAACCTCGTGAGCCAAGTCAAGATACTTGATTTGTTTATCTTTTTCGGCTTTCACGAGGTTCTCATCATGCGGGACGGTTATGTCAACAATCATTGCGCGCCGCTCTGATCGATCCACCACCACTATATCAGGCTTATTGGCAACAATAGTCTTGTCAGTGATGATGGATCGATTTGGGTAAGTTCATTATTATCTCCTTTATTACATACTGTATACATAAACTCACACTTTTTTACATGAAAGTAGACAGAAACTACAGTACACACCACCAGCTACGATCCTTTGCTACATTCCTTTTGTTTCTTTTACGTTCATATATCTTGCCATAATAGTACCTGGTGCAATACCGACTGGTTGAAACTTGAAAATAACACAGGCCCCGAAATTGTAGGGTACTCGTGTGTTTTTAACTGAACTTTCGCTTAAGTAATATACTTATAATATTTTCTATAGAAAGTTCCTCCTTTCTCATATCTTACGATTACGTAACATTATTTACACAATATCGTGTCTCGGTGTGCAAACGAACGACCGCAAACGTTGCAGGCTCGTTATCTGTTTGTTTTATGAAAATAGAAGGTCAGCTTCCTTTATTCGAATTATTCTATTAGAGTAAGATCCCAGAGCGATAAGACACAACTTATTTTCTAAAGCATAGAACTTTCGGTTCTAAGTAGTCTCTCGTTTACTTTTTAATACCTGTACGTTTGTGGAGTTGGCTCGGTGACACCTGCAAAGGTGAGAAAGGTAACTAAAAATCAGAGTGATTTTTATATATATTTTGTAGAATGTCGACGTAATATCAAAAGTAATGAAGTAATATCAAAAAAGTCAGACGCTTTCCATGGGCCAGAACTTTTGTCAGACGCATTAAATAAAGTTCTACAAAAAATACAAGAAATTAATTTATTTTTAAATGTCTGATGTTTTATATGTTTTTAAGATAACTATTACAAAGTTATATTTAATGAATCAGACAAATTGTAATGTCCAAACATCCCCTAAATATTTTTTCGGCAAAGCAGTAAAACATTTGTAACATTCACGATGGTAACTACCTGCGCAGGTATCACCGAGCCAACTCCACAAACGTACAGGTATTAAAAAGTACACGAGAGACTACTTAGAACCGAAAGTTAGAAAATAAGTTGTGTCTTACCGCTCTGGGATCTTGGACTATATTGTACTACATCAGGTTTCACCGGGCCACGATAACATTTCTGTGAATGCTACGATAGTACACTATATATGTTTCCAAAAATAAACTCCACGTATGCTTGAACGTAGAATAAAAATAACGACATTCGATCTCTCAACGACATTTTGCCTCACTATTTTTTACACCTCGAATCATCCAACAGTCACTAACTAGGTCACCAGTATGTAACTGTTATTGTAAGTGGATTAAAAAACATGTATTTTTGTTTCAGAATCTGTACAAGAGTCGCTAGAGAGGCGTTTCGGCCGCGTCGGAGGTCGCATTCCAGTCACACCCTCAGAGTCCTTCCAGAAGAGGATCTCTGGTGCCTCCGAGAAAGACATCGTACACTCTGGTCTGGACTACACCATGGAGAGGTCAGCTAGGGTAAGCATCAACCAAAATAATAACTTGTTTTAAAACCGCGACAGCACCGATCTAAAATAAAGTGATTGGAAAAATTTGCTCCAAAAACTTCAAATTATTTTTAAAAAATCCATAGACATTTTAGACGTGATTAAAAACATGGCGACACTAAATATGTCAACTTGCGTCAGGCGGCAGGCGCTGACTAATTTGACAGGACTAAACTAATATTTATCTTCTATCCTTTTCTTAATGAGATAAAAGAAAAAGATGCACTGAACTTAAATTTAGTTTAGTTTGTTATCAAGGGAATCGGCGCCAATGACTAATGTTAACACTATATTTTTGTTCTTCCACAGGCCATCATGAAGACTGCCGTGAAGTTCAACTTGGGCTTAGATCTGAGGACAGCGGCGTACGCCAACTCCATTGAGAAGATCTTCACCACATACGCCGATGCCGGTCTTGCATTCTAAACACTCACTAGATAAATTAAAGTATTGTCTGCATTTTATAGACTCCATTTTAGTCCCTATGCACATAAGTGTAACTTTTAAGACATTATTATATCACAGTATTTTTTGTTTTTTGGAATCATGGCTTTTTTACTTTAATGTTAAGCGAATCGTTGAACTTTTAAAGTGAAAATTTAATTTTCCAATATTGTATCGTCTTTTTGAATAAAATCGTTTTACTGTTATTCCTAACCTGTTTTTCTTTTTATTCTGCAAAACATTTTAATAGGTATATTTAACGTTCTTTTATACTAAGGTTAAAATTCCAATAATTCAAACCATACCATCCTTTCTAACGATGAGCCCCGCGTCCTAACCAAAATCATGAACCCGAACGCGTGGTCGCGTCGATAGAGGGCGCGTACCGGTTTTCCAAACATTTGAATGCGGAAGATAGCTTATTAGAGCGAACGATCTTTTTTGTTTGGACGCGGGGGAACAAAATGAACGCGACGATTGTTTTAGTAAGGATGCGGCCGCGGGCATCCCACTAGAGTTATAAGAGCCAGTCCACAAGATGCGTTGCGGTGCGGCGCTCGAGCGGTGCTGCTCATTAAAATCTAGAAATATTAGCTTTTGCCCGCGTAGAGGTCGGAAATTATCTCACGAAAACGTAGTCGCTACTACGTTTAAAAGACCTTTTTAAGAGGAATAATTCCGTAATTATGCATTATTTTCGTACTATAACTACTTATTGGTTTACGCGGCGCACGCCAATAGATAGCGGGCAGTCTGCATGATTTTTACCGACATCCACAATCATCGTCATATTTCAGCCAATTTACACAAAAGTACTAAGAATTATTATTGAAGTGAAAACTTCTGTAGCGGCGTTGTGCACTTTTGTTGTGATGGGTAAAAAATGTTAAACTCGCGTCAGGACACGTGACCTGATCGAAAATTCGTAAGACGGAGGGAGAGTAGACCGTATTCCAAAATATCAAAAACGCACAACGTTAATAGAATAGAATACTTAACTCTTTATTGTTGTCTTTGTTGTTACTCTTTTTTGTCTTTATTGTTTAGTGTTATTATTCAAGTTTTCACTTCTGCCGCCACTCCCGGAGTGCAACCCGTTTTTTTTTAAATGAGGCAGAAAGTACGTCATTACTGTTGTACAGACTTATAGACGCCAGCACATCAAGCTACCTACTACAATCTGTCAAATTTCTTTATTAGATTTTTAACTTTATCGCTAAAGCGTTAAGGTTGAAGGTTGATTGGACAATTTGTCTGTTTCCGCTTGCGTCGGTACAAAGGGGGCAGAAAAAGTATATGAAAATCCATTGTAGCGTGCTGTTTTTTTTTTTTAATTTTGGGAAATCAGTAGTTAATTAAATATTAATGCCAAAAGACAAAAAGTTAAAACTTTTGCTGATCATCCAAACCAATATTAATGTCCCTGGCAAAAGTATTACATTGAGTTACTTATAACAACTGTAACAATTTTAATATAAACTTCACTTAAAAAACGTATTTTATTTACCTCGTAGGTATATAGCACTATGCATCACTCGGAAGAAAGTGCGATTCCGAATTCGTATGTATTAAGGCCCGACTGAGCCTCGGGCCGCAAACTACACCCTCGTTAGTAATCGGTCACTTTCTCGCCTCGGTGAACAATGTAGGTAAGTACTATTTTACTTTTGATCCTAAGACATACATTTTTTAATTATTTGCGAAAAAGTCATAAAAGGGATTCGAAGTTAGTCATTTTAGGATGCAACTTACGGTTACACTTATATCATTGACTTATAGGCTCTTTATAGATTCTCATAACATTTTCCAAAATTCTGTTGCCGGATGAACTTACAACAGGGATAACTAATGTTAACACATACGAGTATTAGGTATTACAAAAATCAATCCATCAGCCTAGCCTTTTCCCAACTGTGTTAGGGTCAACTTCCAGTCTAACCAGTTGCAGCTGAGTACCAGTATTTTACATGAAGCAAATGCCTATATAACCTCCATAACTTAGTTACGGGGTAACATGATACCCCTTGGTAAGACTAGTTGACTTCTGGGCTTTTGTCTACCCGTAACGACAGTCAATCTACAAATGACAGCCAGGACCAACTGTTATACACGAAGGGGTCTCGATTAGTAATTAACTGTGACCCATCCACGAACCGACCGTGGCTTGCGCAGCTTAACGTTTGATCGACCCGCGCGGCTATGACTAAATACAAAAAACTGCAGTTCAACTTCTGCCCTGATAAAAGACCTGGTGGTAAGAAGTGCCCTTAGCGAGTAAGTAGTCGCTTAGTTTATAATTTTTAGTGCCCTGTCTGGAGGCCTACATTTATTAAGACATCCACAAAATGTGAAAAATCTGAACAAAATGCTGAGCATTTTGATCTTACTAACTCTCTCTTTTTATCTTACAACAAATTAGTAAATCGTTGTCTATGGTTACAGTATAGTAATACTGTAACCATAGACAACGATTTACTAATTTGGGGTTAACTGAACGCTATGGTAACTGATGCATTTTTTGGAACGCAGCCAATTACGTGGTGAAATGTCAGTTGTCAATCGATGCGAGTTGTGAATTTTTCGATACGATTCCAATTATTTTTGTACTTACGTTATTTGGAAAATTATTCATAACAAAATGTTGACACCAATATTCGTTACAATATTTATGACATTAATCAACGGCATACTTTCCAAAAGCGTTGAACTTACCTTCGAGTTACCTGATAGTGCAGTAGAATGTTTTTATCAAGAAATAGAAAAGAATACCTCAGCGGCGTTAGAATATCAGGTAATTTACATGTCTTAAACAACAATGGAACGATATTTTTGTATATAGTAATAGTTATACAAATTGTCTAGTGAAATAAACTAATTCCTAACCTCCTAAGATTAGTTCCACTTGTCCAATCATTTTCCTGTTCAAAGGCGTCAAGACCACTGTTTAATGTTTCAGGTTATCACCGGAGGACAATATGACGTTGATGTAAAGATAGAAGGTCCCAACAAACAAATTATTTACCAGCAACAAAAAATGCAATATGATTCACATCAGTTTACTGCACAAATAACAGGTATTATATGTTGAAAAACTTGATCTCTCGTTCTTGTAATTAACATAATACTAACGAAACAACTTGATACTTATAATTGTATGAAAACATTGTGATAATCTTGTTGTGAAACTCATAATTTTATTATTCTAAAGGAATATATTCCGAGGCAAATTTTTACTATGTTCTGTTTCAGGTGTATACAAAGTGTGCTTTAGCAATGAATTCAGCACATTTTCCCACAAACTTGTCTACATGGAACTTAATGTGGGTCCTGAGAAACCTTTGCCTGGAGTTGGAGACCATGCAACTGTTCTAACACAGGTTAATTAATCAATAATCTTGTTACCAACCAACCATAACTGAATTTAAACGTAGAATGCTCCAATAATAGTCATAGAAGCCTATGGCCCATATGCTTTACTCTGCAACCATCAAAACTATTAGTGTAATGTGATACAGTTGGCTGAAAATTATGTGACTTTAGTTAACATGGCACTTGATAAGGAAATAAAAACACACCAATAGGCATTTTCTAAAGCGAATGGTTTAGCTTAGTTGAAATAAGTAGAACAAATCAACTGAACTTGGGCGATTTCTTATCAAAAACTCATAACAATAAGATTGGAAATTTCAGTGGCCATGTCTAATTGTCTAGTTGGCTTTATAATTTGGAAATCTATAATGTCAAATTGCCATTACATACAATGTTGAATAATAGACAAAATAATATACTTTTGAATAAATTAAAACTATGTTGTATCTAATAATAAAAATGATACTTTCAGCTGGAAACTTCTGCAGAAGAAATTCACTCAGCCCTCAATAGAATCATTGATCATCAAACTCACCACAGGCTCAGGGAAGCTCAGGGCCGCAAAAGAGCAGAGGACCTCAACGAAAGAGTATTCTGGTGGTCTATGGGCGAATCTCTAGCAATTGTATGTGTGGCGTTTGCACAAGTCATGGTCCTTAAGAACTTCTTCAGTGACCGACCTACATTATACAACAGAATGTAATACCTAGTAAAATATATAGTTTATTTATTAAAACATCTTTGGGGTTTATTTTATTATAGTTTTATTTGTAATAATGTACAGGTTAAGATCTAATATAAAATCATTATATTGCAACTTAGAACTGAAAAGTAATTATTGTTAATATTACACTGTAAAATAATAAACATTTCACATGGTTAATAGAACTTGTAATAACTTTTAAGTTATTTGCCTTTAACATAATAACAAATAAGAAACCTAAATTACTAACTAGTTCTGAGGCTAGTTAAGAAGTTGTAGGTGTCATCTTGTTGCTGTATAAGCTTACAAAATTATCTTTTTTATTATCTGCTCACTTTACTTTTACATGAGATTTGTAATCAAAAAAGCACTAAAAGAGCAAAGACTCCATTAACTAACGCACAGGGATAGGCTATCAGTGGTCTTTGCTCAGAGTCACCAGACATGGTAACAAAAAGTCTGCTAGCAGACAGAGCTGACCAAATCACTGCAACAGCTGATAAACTTAATCCTATTGATCCTTCAAGAGAGATAAATATACCTAGCCCTGCCAAGACAACCATGGGTAACATACAATAGCCCAGCACACTTGCCACACTTAACAGAGTAAAAACTCCTTCAGAGCGACTCATTAAAGATAGTAGGCAGTACATCAAAATTACTGACATTACTGATAACCCGTAAACATATCCAAAGTGAGCTTTGTTCCCTGCAAGAAACAGACATACAGCAAGAGCTAAACAAAATGCTATCGGACCCGCGATATCCGTATCTCTCAAAAGAAAGTTTGCATCATCAGCTTTTGATTGACCATGGAATGGATTCATGACAGCTAAAGTTTTTTCCAGTATTCTATCTGGGTATATTTCAAGTTCATCTAATAGTGGCGGTTCATCGAAGTCTGTCGGTTCTACGATGGGATCCCCAGGAATTGGTGCTGGTGTGAATATGTTTGAGTTGTAGTATTGATTGTTATTGGCAGTCATATTACCCTGGTTCTGGTCGAATGAGTAGTTTTGTTGCTCAGTTGGAAAGGTCTGAAAATCTAAAACAGAAATACCATTATGTAGTCTCAAATAATGCTTCTGAATCTATTCGTAGTATAAAACAGTATCTACATGTTGTTTGTGACAGCTTCGATCTTCTAAACTGCACAATGGATTTTGATGCGGTTTTTACCATCATTTAGTTAAAGCATTTAATCCAGAAGCTGATTTGTAATAATAAATATTTAACTTAGTTAGCACAGTAACTTCGATGTTTTGATATGTTGCCACATCAGCATATTGCACCCGTACGAAGCATGGGCGGGTAGCTTGTTTAATTATTATAACAAATTGTAAATCTGAGAGTAGCAGCTCACCTAACGTTTGCGCTGGATCAGCAAAGGTGTTCGAAGCGTTGAAAGAGTAATTTTGGCTATTATTTTGCGTCTGCCACGAAAAATCGTTGGGGTTGTTGAAATTTGCCATTTTAGAAGTTTATTCGGTTTCAGATTTCAGAATAAAACAATTTATTTCATTTAAATAATTAAAAATATTTGACCAAAATGACCAGTTCCATGTCACTACTTGTCAAGTTGTCATTACTTAATGTCATTGTCACTGTCACACAAACATGACAAGTATGACAAGACAAGCATTCTCTGTAATGATGTTAGAAAAATCGACTATCAAATAGTAAACCGCGCTATCGAATAAGCCTAAATGCCAACAAATATGGTAAAATGCCTATAATATTCCCACTGCTGGGACACAGGCCTCGTCTCTGTGAGAGGAAGTAGGCTTTAATGCACAACGCGGGCCCAGTTCGTGTTGGCAAATGTAACGTCTTCGAATTTTTGGTTCTAGGACATGCCGGTTTCCTCGCGATGTTTTCCTTCACCGTTTTTAGAGCAATGGTGATGATATAATTCACACAATGTAAAGCGCCTGACTGGATTCGAACCTACGACCTACAATTCGGTAAGTCGCGACCGTTACCACTGGGCCACCACTGCTCTGAGGACTACTGTACTGCTTTGCGACATTCTAAATGTTATAACTTAGGGTGGAGTTCGCAACAACTGCTGAGACGGCATTATAGGATGTGTAAATTAAGGCCTTGAGATCCAGACATTAACATTTATAGGTCTAGATGGATGCATATTTAGTCCTTGCATAGGAAGCATTCTAGATCAGGATTGTACATTCCTATTTGAAATGTGATCACTACGCTATTAAGTTCCATACCTGCATATTACATTGCACAAACTCCAGAATGACTTAGACTTAGCTGTGCTTTAAAAATACTTTCTAAATGCTATCATCCTGACCTCAGTGCTAACCGAATCAAAACTACAAAGAGCCCGAGAGAGAGAACCCTATTTGAATTCTGTAACATAGGCCCTACTAGGTACTGCTGTTTACTCTACTGCAGTTCGATTAACAAAACTCGGTTCGATTATGCGGTACTCGGAAATAAATTTTAAAGATAGAAGGAATTAATCACTAGATTTGGTCGTACCTACTTACATAAGGAAACATATTCAGCCTCTTTTGCTGTATATCGATATCTGGATACCTCTCGATGCGCCTGCCGTAAATTCAGGATACTCGTTCGATGCTTCATAGCCAGCCTACATTTAAAATGAGCCGTACACGAGGGTCCGCGGCATCCCAAATGCGACTAGTGGGAATCGTTCAGGAGGGGTCCAAGCTCTGAACGTGTTATAGCGACGAAAATAAAGATGACTGGTGAAGTGTAAGTTCGCACGTTTCATAGGAACGTTAAAATACAATACACGGGAGCCCGAACAAGTAAAACCCAAAACCATAATATATTATTTACCTGATAAGATCCTTCGTCCTCTATCACCCCCACCAAGGAGGTGTATGATCGTGTAGCAAAATCTGTGATTCTGTGATCGCAGATCAAGTTACAGTGGTAAGTAAGGTAGGCCGTAGGCGTACGTCAGTGGCAGTAGCCTCTTATTCTATTTAAAGGAAAAAGTCCGTACTATGCTAGGCCAATGTCGTGTTATTATCACCGAAGTGCAGTCGACTGTTCATTAAATAAAGGTTTTAATAAAACTTTTCGATATATGGCATACTTTATTCCATTACATTTAGGTAGTTTTAGTTACTGGATCTATTAATATGATGGAATGTTTTCGAGTTTGTTTGAATATTACAGATATATACTTATTTATTTAACAAATACATACAAGTTTTAGTAAGTAGGTAAAAGTACAATAATATTACAGTCAATCAATACGTGAAGTTACATTGTAAATTGTGTTTTATAATCACTTAAATTAAATACAAATTGATTTAAGCACAGTAAAAAAATCTACATATAAAGAAGTTCATAAATAATATGCTGTTATATATTATTTTATATACTTACGGCACCTATTTCAGATTACTGATAATATAATATGTAGATACAATGTTTTATTTTAGTATAAAGGTCTGTAGTTGAAATCGAATCATACCACAGTGCATAAAAAAAATACAAATGTTTTACTACAGTGGAACGTTTTGTATTTGGAAAGCTCGTATTTGGGCACACAGGGTTATATTAAATGTATAATAAAGACAATACTGGAATGCACCAAAGTAAATCCGGAGGTGAATCATAATCTAAAAATCGATATGATTGCCACCCCCTATATTACGAAGACATAAGTACCAGCCGTACCATGCATGAATGTAAAATGTTATAACCATAATCTCTGGTGCATTCAAATACATTAAAATTATAACTTTCGTTGGACAGAGCATGGTCGTAAAATAATATTTTCAGGTACTTATTTATCTTATCAAACAGCAAACAAACTACAATAAATACCCATTTTTGTATGTTGGAATTAATAATAAACTTCGTACTTTTGTCTGTTGCCTTCAGTACGCTATGTTTTAACAAGGACAAAGTACATTAATGATACCTAATCTATTTTTATTGCAACAGGACGTTAATAACATAATTAACAACAAAATGTAAAACAAAATGTTTTAACTTATATATATAATATATATATATTACAATTCAAATAATTTCCTGATGTATTGACTTACCTACAGGTCGTTTTCTAAGAGTTATCAATGTCATTAAAGTGTATTAGAATTTATAAAAAGTAATAATATAATCAAACTCATAAGGCAGTCTTAAGCTAAAATGCAGGCTCCATTAACTTGATAACTTTCTTTTTAACAGGTGTGATAATAAGGTGTCGGGGTAGAATTTGGTGTAGTGTTTACATAAGATTGTAGAGGTTGGTTTAATTTGTTTTGATTAAAATTCAGAAAATAACAAATCAATCAGCTGTTATGTTTATATAGGTAGCCTATGTAAGTTAGATGATCATTATAACAGTAAGATAAAGCTATGAGCTTGTGTAGTCAATACCTAGACATAAATAAAATTGAAGTGTCTGTTTGTAATGTCAAAATAACAGCTTTTTAGTAAATGCATATGAAAGTATATACCTATGGTATTTATAACAAAAAAAAAAAACAACTTAAATTGTCTCTCTCTGTCTGTTTGTTTTGACTATCTCCGAAACGGCTGGACCGATTTTGATGAAATTTAATATAGGGATTCTTTGAACCCTGGCTAGTTTTACCAACATAACCGGCGAAGTCGCGGGTGGAGGCTAGTTTAAAAATAAACTTTTTAGAATCGCAAAAAGCATAATTAAATTAATTCATTCTAAGACCCCTAGAACCGACACCTTTTTTATCACCCTGTTTTACGAGCTCACTCACGTAAAACGAGAAGTTCTCAATGACATCCATGACCAACGCTAAGTCAATCCGTTTTCGATAAAAAAGAGTTCATAATAAAATTAGTCATAAATTACCTAAAATTAAAAAAATATGTACAATCTACATTTTGTACATGCAATATACAATACACGCATACATTTTCATCAGCATAATATCAAAGTGTAGAAAATAATCACACTTATGAACACACTAATAAATGGAGATTTCGTAACAAATTATTCTTGTCTTCAGAATAACAAAATGTCTATCAATGCTCATATAAAATCTTATGGAAATAAAAACAAAAATTTTATAACATACATATTATATCACAGATACCTAAGGAAGATATTACTTATTATATCTAACGTTGAGGTGCTGTAAACAGTCCCTAAAATATTTTAATAAATAAATAAAAATTACTCAATCTCAAAATCCTATGTGAATACTGTTAATAAAATATTCATGTCAATAGCTCAAATTCCTGCCTTTCATTGTTCATAAACAAAGTCATATATAATATTCTTCTGTAACACATTTACACTTGAAAGTAATCACTGACGGGGACGTCGCCTCCGTTATTAATACTGCTTTTCGTCTCGCTCCTGTTTGGTACATTAATTTTTTCATAACCCGCTGCCGAGTCTGACCTCTCAACACTTGAACTTCCTGATGCCTCGTTGTTAACCTTCTCATAAGGCGGCTCTTTCTTTGACAGCTCAAAATATTTAACGCTTTCGTAATTCGGGTCCTTTTTTGAGCGTACCGAGTCATACTTTGAGTCCTTCGATCGAACTGACTCATATTTGGGATCTTTACATCTCAACGACTCGTAGTTGGGATCTTGTGTACTTACACTTTCATAGTTAGGGTCTTTGGGGCGAACTGATTCATAGTTGGGATCAGATTCGCTTCCGGTATTGTAGAGGGGGTCATGCGGCATCGACTCGTAATTTGGTTCTAAGGTGGGTTCTTCGTTATTGTTCGCAGGCCAATTGTTGTATTTGCCAGGCTTTTTGTTGACCGTAGAATAGGTAGGCTGTACTTTGTAGTTCGGCGCGATTGTAGCGTAAGGCGGTGTGGGGGGCTGGTTCCTCAACACTTCATAATTCGGATCGGAATCGGAGGCGTTGTTGTCAGTCTTAGAGATATGCTCATACCCAGCGTCACTGCTTACAATGCTGTTAGGACCACTGTCGACAACCAGATGATTAAGTTTCAATAAGTTATTGTTTGAAAAATTAGAGTGTGGTCCTGCTTTGCTTACATCTTTGACTGTTTCGTACCCTGGATCTTGGTTTTGGGAGGACTTCCGCTCTTTATGGGCAATTGTTTCATATCCGTGATTCACAGATTTTTTACGGTCTATTGTCTCATACCCTGGATCATCACTGCGATATTTCGACGTGTGAGGCTCACCGTCGGCGCCGGTAAATTCTTTTGAACGCCTTGTGGTGTCTTCCGTTCTTCCTTTTGGTTTTTTGCTTACTTTAGCGTACATTTCCTCGACATTACGCGAAGGACTCTCAGTTACGCGATGATCCGAATTCAAACTAGCGTTGGCATCCGCCGATGAATAGTCGCTATAACCGGGTTCGTCGATAGAAAAATACAGGTTGTCAGTTTGAGTATCGCGTTGATCGATATCAATGTTAAGTTCTCTGGCGACGAGCGGTCTTATTAAATCTCCAGAACTAAACCGATGTTTCTCGATGGGGTAATTGCAACCGTAGAAGTCAGACGAGTTGACGCAACTGTTGTTTCGTTGGTGTTTCTCGTTGAGACTTCGTCGCTTGTCGTGATTGAAATGAAGATCGCCTGAAAATGCGAGTTAGGTATATAGAAAATTCTACCCACATAATATAAAAACTTATTTGTGATAACTCGATAAAGCTGACCGTATATCTACAAAATGTCTTTGATTAACATAATCAGTACCTGTGCTTGACATCCGCTGGTGTCGTTGTGCGAGCGCCTGCTCTATGGCAGGCTGTCGGGGCGGCGCGTGGGAAGTCGCATGCGCCGAAGGATGGGACGTGGCATGTGACGTCACGTGCGCCATATTGTGTGACGATGAATGCGCTGAGGCGTGCACTGTGACGTGAGACGTGACGTGAGATGTGGCATGAGAGCTGACGTGGGAGCTTGCGTGTGACGCGGCATGGGGACCCGCGTGTGACGCGGCGTGGCTGTTGGCGTGTGGCGCGGCGTGGGAGTTCGCATGCGGCGCGGCGTGGGAGCCGCCATGCGGCGCGGCGTGCGGCGGCGGCGGCAGCGGCGAGTTAGCTTGGCGCTTCTCGGGCTTCGGAGAGCCCAGCGCGCCCGTTGAGTTGGAACATGACGAGGACGATGCTGGTGGATATTAGTAAGGGTGTAAATTGTTTTATGTCTTATAAGGTATAGGCCACAAAACCGCAGCCGTATTGAGTAACACAATCACAAACGCAACACTAATTTCATTTTCTCAAGCCAATTAGTTAAACATATGTGTATGAAGGGAATTGTAAGCGAGTGGCAATACGCTACTTAATTACGGCATTAAAACGTATTTGACCTCGGATCGTCCCTTCTGGGAACAATGACCGTTGATGGACTGCATTTGCAATATTCTGAGCTTTTTAAATTAATAGGCGAGAATTCATAAACTTCGCGCGACTCGAGGGCATTGACCCGTCGGTCGGCCAGCTTTTATCTTAAAATTATGATATTATTGAAGCATTATTTTTGTGTGTTTTATTTGTTATTAGATACCGACCAATATAGTTTTGACAATTCATTTAAAAGTAACCCTGAATATTAGAAAAATAAAATAGGAAAAAAATTGGTTGCCTGTAAAGTCGGTATACGGGCGAAAGTTTTACGTGACAACGACTTTGAAGGGACGCGTGCCTTTCACTTTTTATGTCTGTCTCTCTCGCTCTTAGGCGGGCTAACCATGCCCGAGTGGAAGGGACGCGTGCCTCTCACTCGCTCTCATTGTGAGCGCATAACGTGAGCGGAGCGTAACGCAGTTTCTTGAAGTGTCACCCGGCAAACCAATTTATAAGACGTTGTCACGTCAAAACAATGAAATAATGACCAAGTTACTGGAATTCATCATCTGCCTAGCCTTTTCCCAACTATGTTGGGTTGGGTCGGCTTCCAGTCTAACCGGATGCAGCTGAATACCAGTATTTTACATGGAGTTACTTGAATTATTAAACACAAAAAAACATATTTAAGTTTTCCTTATAATGTGACGTGCACTGACGCGTCTACATTCTTCATGGAATTTTAGGCAACAAATTACTGTAATAATATTTTATGTGATATGACTATACCTTGTCTGGAGTGTGTGGCGTTAGACGTTGATGCTCCGACGTCTGGTGGAGCACTTCTTCTAAACAAATTACAAAAACAATTAACGTTAAAAGTTTTTGTAAAAGGCATTTTATTATAATTATTTACGAAACAAGTATACTGTCCTTGCGGGACACCAACAAGCTACTGAAAATAAAAATAAACTGTGACGCTATTGGGATTAAATATTTGTAGTTATCACAGATGACGTCATTAGTAACGTCATGTATTTTGTATATATCATGTATCAGAGAGGTGTGGTCATATAGGGTGTGGTACAGATCATCGAACTGAACCACCTTCTCCATTGGACCAGCATCGTAATCGCGAAAAAATAATCAGCCGTACCATACATTTGGGTCGAGTATGTATTGAAGTTTTGTGTGGGACAGTTGATAATTTTCGCGATTACGTCCTATGGCGTAAGTTGTTTGTTCAGTTTGATGGTCTGACACCCCTGAGGGAAATTCCCGTAATTTAAAGAACGTTCACAGTCTAATCTGATCTCAGTCTCAATCTGTCAAAAATACCTCTAATTTACCTACATTTTTGACAATGTGATTTGAATTTAATTGTTTTTAATTACGGGAATTGACCTTAAGATGTTTGACCACACCTCTCTGAAGAATGGGAAATCTTTCATTTTGTTTACGTTTATCGTTATCGTTCAGTGTCTTAATAATCGTAATCGTGATTTAGAGTTTTCTCCGACTAGTTTTGAACTGGGCCCGTATTCCCGTAATTTAAAACGTTCAATATTTAGACATTTGACGTATTTTTGACAGATTGAAACTGAGATCAGACTGTGAACGTTCTTAAAATTACGAGAATTACCCGTCTGATACGAAGCTCTAAGGGTAGGATAGTTATGAAACTTAGCGTAAACTCAAGCTTCCATATGTCAAAATCAGTGATTTTCACAGATTAAAGCGTAACTTTACGCTAAATTTCGTCAATGTATCTTACCCTTAGTCCTGCGTCCTCTTTACACGTGAGTGTAGCCTTAATAACGAATTCTATATGATCACAGTTCAAAGAAGATTATATTAGGTTTACCTAGAGGCACCTACAGGTATTACAAGGCAGTAGTGAGCAACAACGCTGGGAGGTGACGCCCTAAAAGGACATATAGTGACCTTATTGGTGATGTTCTTCAAATAGGTGCGTAGTATTCACAACCGGTGTGCGTGTGTGACCCGATATATGAACGTAAACGTAGCAAAAGGAGTATATCAGGATCGTTGCAGGTTGTGTTCTGTAGTTTCAGCTTATTCCCATGGGAAATAGGCGTATGTGTATGTACCTAGAGGCATGAGTGGGGTCGGCATGTAGTAAGTCGGGCGTGGGGTCGCGGCGCCGCGGCTCGGTCGCGATCTGCGCGTACGTGTCGGAGCCCTCGCCCACGCTCGCCTCTTCGATCGCTGCGTACATCTCATCTGTAAGTAAAATAATTACTTCACATCTTGATGAACCGAAACATAAAAAATACTACCTAGCAGTTGTGTTTACGACACAGGGCATAGGATGGTAAACAGTCTGGGAAACTTGGGTAGGGCTAACTACCGACTACTTTGCAGAGATGCTGTACCCTTGCCAGGCCCAGTGTTTAGGAGGTGGGTAAGAATTGACACTATTATGTTTGTCACTTCATTATCGCCAATATTTGTAACTTTATCATTTCATTATTATCAATATTTGTAACTTTGTCACTTCACAAAATTCAAGATTCGTTCTTCTTGCTTCTTTACTTTAAAGTGGTGATACAAGAAAATGTAGGTAGCAGGCCTTTAAGGAAACTAATATGAATAGTGGATGTTTGTGGAGGCATAGTTCCAATTTTCGATGTAAGTTAAATATACACTACATTATTTTATCTGTTTAAATAATGTAATGGTATATGTCGAAGTCATTCGTTTGACTATTCGGAACGTTAGCGCCATCTCGTGGCGCTAGACAGAGTCTAGCCTGAGTTCGTGGAGGTGGACGAGCGCGACAGCTTCAAGAACGGTGGGGGTAGAGCTCTCGGGATCATAGAAACATTGGACATCGTACGAACAACATGTGGATGGAAACTGTCGCGCGTTCCGTATCGTTGAGTTGTGTGTGTATGTGATTCGCTAGTGTGACTAACTGGTTCGTAAATTATAATCTGATTTGAACTGCAAACTGTTTCTCTATTGTGCCAACACTACCCATAGTACGCCCACAGTAATTAAAATATGCCTGATGTTAACGAGAGACAGACATACCTTCTCCGTCATATATTTAACTTACATCGAATAGTATGCCACCACAGGCATTTCGGTTTCATGGTTTATCTGTTTATGGTGGCGGTCAATGTTTTATGTTGTACCTATTGTCATGATAAGGATCATAATAGGGGAATTATTGCTGTTTGAAATTTGATACTTACATCAAGATAATTGAATAGTAGGCGCCATAGCTTATCGGTATCAGCGCGAGTTAGATCGATTACATGCCAATAGTAATATATCTATCAATTAAGTTTAGATAATAGAAAAATGAAGGTGGCTGGGACAGACTGAATGCGGAAGGCGGAGGACAGGATGTTGTGGCACTGCCTGGGAGAGCCCTACGTCCAACCTGTTCAGTCCAGGACTGCGATAAGATGAAGTGATTGAATAGAAAAATGTTAGAAACATTCCTCAGTTTAACTTGTAGCGGTATCTACAACGCCACATGCGAACAACGCGTCATACTGACGTCACGCAAATCCTGCATCTCGCAAGCAGAGTTTACCGCGCAGTTAGCATAGATACAATTTCCCAACATCAATCGTTGGGCAATAGCCCACCAGACACAACACCCGTCTGGTCGGAGGATCCTCCCTTTTCTATGGAGGATGAGTGAACTTTACACCCTTTTCCTCATGCCTCCAAAAACTTGTTAAGAAAACTTACCGGAGTCATCGGAAACTGTGGCATAGTGTGGTTGTGACGGCGGCTTGCTACTCTGAGCACGGATGTTACTCAGTGGTTCGCGCACCGATATGCTCGTGTAGCCCTCTGTAAATAAAGGATCATTCAATACATCATGAGCTACTGAACGTCGTATTTTTGAACTGGAATACTGGTGTAACTTGAATCTATGTCATTTATGAAGAATTTTTTACAGTTAAACAGGCGGTAATCATTACTTAGTTTATAAATAAGGTGAATTTTTATCCTACTCATCATCTGCCTAGCCTTTTCCCAACTATGTTGGGGTCAGCTTCCAGTCTAACCGGATGCAGCTTAATTTTTATCCTACTAAGGGCTGATTTTTCAATCGACCGATAATTTTTTATCGTGGAATAAAATTGACGTCTGACAGTTTTTGTATGGAAGAACTGTCAAAAATTCAAAATTACATTTCCGATAAAGTTATCTGGCGTTGGAAAAATAAGCCCTAACTGTGTTATAGAGGCCAGACATATAAATAACATCACATAAAAATTTAATACGCTGATAATAACGATGTTTTGTTAAACAATAATGTATTAGAAAGATAACTTTGTTGGAATAAGCCATTGAGGGTCAATAACTGATTGATTGTCATTGTAGTGATATTGTTGTAGAGTGCAGATATAAAGTGACGTAAAATCTTTAAATGTTTTGCCTGCCGCAGCAGCCTGTTCGCAGCTATCTATATATATAAAATTCAAAGTCCTGACTGACTGACTGACTGACTGATTGACTGACTGACTGACTGACTGACTGACTGACTGATAGATCAACGCACAGCCTAAACCGCTGGTCCTAGAGACATGAAATTTGGAGGGTGTGTTCTTCGTGAAGAGTAGGCATCCACTAAGAAAGGATTTTTCGAAATTCCACCCCTAAGAGGGTGAAAAGGGGGGAATTCGTTTGTATGAAAAATCTTATTCCTTGAGTTAATAAACTTGAAACTTGGCACGAATACTTATCTAAATAAATTATGAAGATTGTCAGTTTTTTTTCTTCTAAACTACCCCCTAATAAGGGATTGGGGGGTTTCAAAGTTTGTATCGAAGAATTTTAGTGCGCAGTCCGATTTACTCGAAACTCAGTATTTATACCTAATATTGAAAGTAAAGAATAATGTGTATCAGGGTTTTTTGAAAATCTACCCCTGACGTGCTGAAATGGGGTAGTCAACTTTTCAGGGGAGGATTTTACTGCATGGCTTGATTAACTCGAAAATTAGTATAAATAATCTTTGAATCAAGTTATGCATACATCTCAAACGACTTTTTTTAAATTCCACCCCTGTAGGGGTGAAAAGCGGGGATACAGTTTATATGAAAAATCTTCTTCATTAGGTTAATAAACTTGAAACTTTTCAAGAATACTCGCCTAAGTAAATAATATCATTATAAGTTTTTCAAAACTACCCCTCAAAGGGGGATATAGGGGTGTTGAAGTTTGTTTGGAATAATTTGAATGCGCGGTCCGATTAACTCGAAACTCAATGTTTATACGTAAGACCAAAAATAAAGAGTAACATGTATAATGGTTTTTCGAAAATCTACCCCTAACGGGTTGAAAAGGGGTAGTTAATTTTACAAGGGAGGATTATAATGCGTGGCTTGATTAACTCGAAAATTGGTATAAATAATCTTTGAATCAAATTATGAATAATCCCAAACGATTTTTCAAAATTCCACCCCGGTGGGGGTGAAAAGCGGGGGATACAGTTTATATGAAAAATCTTATTCATTTAGTTAATTAACTTGAAACTTGGCAAGAATACTTGCCTGAGTAGGTAATAAAGTTTATCATTATAAGGTTTTCAAAACTACCCCTTAAAGGGGGGTCATAGGGGTGATAAGTTTGTGTGGAAGAAATTGAATGCGCGGTCCAAGTAGCTCGAAACTCAGTAT
The DNA here is from genome assembly GCA_945859715.1 of Apamea sordens. NCBI lineage: Eukaryota > Metazoa > Arthropoda > Insecta > Lepidoptera > Noctuidae > Apamea > Apamea sordens. The sequence continues at coordinate 11,669,715 of OX243996.1, read as the reverse complement.
TGATACTTTTAACAGAAAATAATTAATAATAAGTATGTAAAGTTGTCGAAAATTTACTACTGACGGGACAAAAAGGGGTAATTCAGTTTTTAAGGGGAGGATTTGAACTTGAAATTATATGTTACATTTTCACGCCTAAACCACTGAACTTCTGATTTGGCATAGAGATAGATGGCATACTGGGGAAGCACATACATTTTATCCTGTTAGCACGTTCCCGTGGGATAATTTCCGACATCCACGCGGGCGAAGCCGCGGGCAGAAGCTAGTCTATCTATATATATAAAATTCAAAGTCCTGACTGACTGATAGATCAACGCACAGCCTAAACCGCTGGTCCTAGAGACATAAAATTTGGAGGGTGTGTTCTTCGTGAAGAGTAGGCATCCACTAAGAAAGGATTTTTCGAAATTCCATCCCTAAGAGGGTGAAAAGGGGGGAATTCGTTTGTATGAAAAATCTTATTCCTTGAGTTAATAAACTTGAAATTTGGCACGAATACTTACCTAAATAAATTAAGAAGATTGTCAGTTTTTTTTTCTTCTAAACTACCCTCTAATAAGGGATTGGGGGGTTTCAAAATTACTATGGAAGAATTTTAGCGCGCAGTCCGATTTACTCGAAACTCGGTAGTTATACCTAATATTGAAAGTAAAGAATAATGTGTATCAGGGTTTTTTGAAAATCTACCCCTGACGGGCTGAAATGGGGTAGTAAATTTTTCAAGGGAGGATTTTACTCCATGGCTTGATGATTAACTCAAAAATTAGTACAAACAATCTTTGAGTCAAGTTATGAATACATCCCAAACGATTTTTTTAAATTCCACCCCTGTGGGGATGAAAAGCGAGGGATACAGTCTAAATGAAAAATCTTATTAATTTAGTTCATAAACTTGAAACTTGGTAAGAATACTTGCCTAAGTAAGTAATAAAGTTTATCATTATAAGTTTTTCAAAACTACCCCTCAAAGGGGGATATAGGGGTGTTAAGTTTGTGTGGAAGAAATTGAATGCGCGGTCCGAGTAACTCGAAACTCAGTATTGATACTTTTGACAGAAAATAATTAATAATAAGTATGTAAAGTTGTCGAAAATTTACCACTGACGGGACAAAAAGGGGTAATTCAGTTTTTAAGGGGAGGCTTTGAACTTGAAACTGTATGTTACATTTTCACGCCTAAACCACTGAACTTCTGATTTGGCATAGAGATAGATGGCATCCTGGGGAAGCACATACATTTTATCCTGTTAGCACGTTCCCGTGGGATAATTTCCGACATCCACGCGGGCGAAGCCGCGGGCAGAAGTTAGTACAGCATAAAAAAGTAAGTTGGGAGTCACATTTCCTACGAAATATATGGGAAAAGTTTTATGCGATTTTCTAGTACTCAAACCTGTTGGTCCAAAAGAGTGTTTTGATCTTTATAAGAAATAGGATAGACGATCCAAAAAATGTTCTATGAAATTTCCCATTTTCTTGCTATCAGTACCATTTTTTTTCAAAATCTTTGAATGTCTCGTGAAGTTAACGACTCCTAAGACCGTTTTCCTGCTGCTACAACGGTTAGGGTGCCTGCCCTTACTACTCTATGCGGGATGCGCTAGGTAGCCCGCGAAATTCCACTCTAAGTACTTTAACCCTCTAAGTTCATAATATATAATCCCATTGATTGATATTTGATATATTCATTCAATAGTATTATATGAACTTAGAGGGTTGTATTGATGATTTGAATGATTGTTTATGATTCTGTAGTCATATTTGTTACGCTCGCGAATCATATTTTAATCAACATTCAACATGACACTGCCCTACAAATTGCAAAAAACGTAAGAATTCGTTAGAAATTTGAATTTCGCTGGCTACCCTGGCTATAAGAAACAATTTTAACTCATTTAAATAAACGTAGAAACAGGATGCTGAAGGAATGTATCTACAAAATCTTTCAATTTCAAGCCAGCATTAATATTTTATACTTGTCAAGTCAGAATTTCAGACGTTTGATTTTCATCATTATAATAATCCAAATAAGTACTGTCTCTTACTTTTGTATCGCAATAAAAAAAAAATGTTTATGGTGCTCCGTAAATAATGAGATTAAAAATAATTAACTACCTACACAACAATAGATCACACTTTATGATATAATATCTTTGTCACGGCTAATACTATTATCAAATCAGATGCATTTTACGATTTCACGGAATTGCTGACAAAAATTCCACATTAATTTAAATAGCAAAAGTGTACTGTCACTTTGCAGACTATCAGGAAATCGGCTTTAATTCTTAAGCGTAAGGTGTATTTTCACGTAAAGAGACTGAAAATTGTATGAAAGATATTTTTGGCTTATCAGTTTCAGAATCTAATCAGTGTGTTTAATGGAATTTGGGTGTAATTTAAAATCTACATGGACATCTTCAAGCAACATAGGGAGGAGGACTGAATATTGATGGATGATAAAAATAATAAATATACTATAACGCTAACCTATTTCTTAACGCATCTAACCGCTGCCGCCAGAATCCGCGCACTTCCCGCGGAAACACCTCTCCCTCTAGAACCTTCCAGGATCCTCTAGAATCTTCTAGAAGCCGTGTAAGAAAAGGGCTTCGCGCGGCTGTGTCACCAGCCGTCAGACGTCCGCTAAGTAGACCACGCACCGCCACGATATAAACCCAAACCTATACTAATAATAAAGCTGAAGACTTTGTTTCTTTTTTTTTTTATTGCTAAATGGGCCCGCTCTTGACCTCGATTACGCCTGATGGAAAGCGATGGATGAGATCTATCATGGAACGAGCGTGCGTTTGTTTGAACACGCTAAAACGCGCGATAAGTGACTTGTAATGTATTCTATAAACGTATTACAGTACATGTGTGTGTTAAAATGCACTATTACAATCGGGTCCTAACTCAGCTACTTACTGGATTGACTTAATTTCACATTTTCTCAATAAATATGAATGAAACCCTCACTATAGTAGCTGGTGCGATAAAACAAGCGAGATGACACGAAACTCAGTAAAGAGTTTTCCTTGTCTTTTCCCAACTATGTTGGGGTCGGTTTCCAGTCCAATCGGATGCAGCTGAATACCAGTATTATACCTGGAGCTACTGCATATCTGACCTCTACAACGCAGATACTGGATAACACAATAGGGTAAGATGGTTTTTAGAAACCCCGTACTAAATATTCACCTTCCTACTTGTACGTTCTATGACCACCACTGTATTGGCGTGTGTTCCTGAAGGACTTACTTGCAGAGTCAGTCGAATCCCCGCTGAAGTGTGTGATGTTATCTGTGTTGGGCCGCGGCGAGGGTGGCGTGATGTAAGGCAGCTCCTGACTTGAAGGCAGTTGCCCACTTATCGCCACCGAAGCCGATATTACCACCGATTCTAAAAACGTTACTTATTTTCAGAATTGTACTATACTAAATAATCTAAAGCTATTTATTCCAGTAACGATTAAAATCAAGATCGGAATGTACGATTTGATCTTGTTTTTGATTGTCACTAACGATAATATGCTTGATTCTCAGTATGAGTCTTAACAATTTAGGTAATTAAAATTTGTAGTGACTGAGCAACTACAAATACATTTTAAAATTAAAATGTCTCATTGTGCAAATTACCTACTACAACACTAGGAAGGTAAACGCGGGAGTAAGTAAACCGAATGTTTTTAAGTTACTGTACATACAAACCTGCAGGGTTTTGTCCAACTTCTCTCTCATCAATTTGTATAATTTCTCGTTCAGATGTTTCATCAGTTACTTCAACAAGACTGCAATGAACGAATAACAAATTAGAAGGAATAATTTGAAACGACCTTATATGAAAACATTGGCAATACTTACTTATGCATAAGAGTATTTTGGAACTATCAATCCTAACATCGAAATAAAATGTTTTTTGTTTTTTTAACTACTATTTAGTTAAAAAAAAAAAACATTTTATTTGAATGAAAAAGGGGGGCATTTTATTACGAGGGTGAATCAAAAAGTTCTTAGAATTGCATATATGTATATAAAACCTTTTTGGGAGAAGTTCGATATTCAAATTAAAGAGTGTCAGTCACACAATATTTATGCAAACTGTCACTTGTTTTTGTCAGTTCGTTCGCACGAAATAAAGAGTTACGTGCGGTGATAAAATATCTCAGTTTGAAAAAAATGTCTACGAAGGAATTTTTTTTCGGACATTCAGCAGACATTAGGGGACGATGCTGTACCCTATTCTACGGTTGCGTACTGGGTGGCTGAATTGAAAAGAGGTAGATCAAGCTGTAAAGATGACCCGCGTTCTGGGCGGCCTTCAACCTCCGTTACGGAAGAAAATGTCAAAAAGGTTGAGAATCTGGTTTTGGAAGACAGAAGAATAACTATAAAACATATAGCTGAGATCCTAAAGATATCATTTGGTACCGTTCAATCCATTTTAATTGATTCACTGGGGTTCCAAAAAGTGTCGGCAAGATGGGTGCCAAAACAAAAAGCAACGTTTGGAAATTTCTAAGCGTAATCTCGAAATGTCCCAGCGTGATTCAGTTAATTTTTACCGTCGCCTTGTCACCATGGATGAAACGTGGGTCCACCATTTCGATCCTGAAACTAAGAGACAAAGCATGTCTTGGAAACGACCATCCTCTCCATCCATTAAGAAATTTCGAGTTCCTCCTACCGCTGGCAATTTTATGGCCTCAGTATTCTGGGATAGTGAAGGAATCCTTTTTATTGATTACATGCCAAAAGGCCAGACGATCACCCTATTATGCAAATTTGTTTGTATGATCTCCTTCTGCGAAGCAGTCATGCTAGCGAAGGAGGTGGCGGGGTGGGCGAGGGAACGCACCTTGCGCACCTCACGCCTCAGCCACCGCGGGAGACGCTCCGGGCGTCGGGAGCCGCGTGACGACTCCCGGCCACCGTAGGCGCGGGCCTGCGGGCGGAGAGTAATGGGTAGCTCTCCGTCCGATCAGGAGTAGGCCCGTGCCGGACGGCGTGTACGTGTTCCACGCGCGCCTCAAAGAGATGTCAGCAAAAGCGACGGGGCCCCATAGGGCCGAAGCCTGCCAGGGTAGCGGGAACATCCGAAAGGGTTTACCGCTGCCCTGGAACATAAAGGGCTAAGGAAGGAACACGGGTGGGTTTTAGTCAGTAAGAGTCTGACACTCCCTTCTGCTCCACCCAGAGCAGGAGGAGTCATTTGATGATTTCCCATCCTCAAAAAAAAAAAAAAAAATGCAAATTTGTCCCGAATGTGCGTGAAGCGATTAAAGAAAAACATCGTGGAAAACTATCGTTGGGCGTGCTGTTTCTTCAAGATAACGCTCCTGCTCTTCGATCGGAAGTTGCACTCAACGCAATCCGCTGTGCTGTCTTCAATCTCCTTGACCACCCACCATATTCTCCGGACTTAGCCCCAAGTGATTTTCACTTATTCCCAAAATTAAAAGAGGAAATTCATGGAACAAAATTTTACGATAGTGACGCGGTTATGGCTGCCGTAGAGGAGTTTTTCGAGAGTCAAGAAAAACAATTTTTTCACAAGGAATAAGGAAGTTAGAAACGCATTATTCTAAATACATTGCGTTGGAGGGAGATTATGTAGAGAAATATAATATTTTTGTTTAAATCTTTGCATTTTTTAATATTGATTCCAAGAATTTTTTGATTCACCCTCATATAAAATAAATAGTGATGGGTTGACTATGGGGTTTGCCAATCTTTAACTAGCTTTAGTGACTTAAACTATTGGATATACAAGGTCCAATTAAAATAGATGGACAAATTTTACCACAGCGCTCAGTACGTCTAAGCAAAGATATCCAAGCAAAAAAAAAACACAGATTAAAATTATTTATTTTGACCTAAAATAATAAATACCTGGCACTCTACTAGAATAAACACATCCATCCAGCATCCATTATGGGTAAGTACTTGCACTCGCGCCTCGCTGCGCGCATGCTCGCATCACAATTTTAAAGACAATGGAGGGATGTGTTTATGCATTGGGTAACCAACATTTGTAAGTGTATTTTTGTTAGCTGATTATTTTAATTGTAAGTATCTAATGCTTTTTTCTTACATATTTTTTTTACCATTGTCCTTATTTTGGTGGTCTGAATGATTTCTAAAAGTTTGTCTACCTATTTTAATGGGACCTTATATTTGGATAAATTTTTGTATGCAGACTGGAACATCACGATTAGATAAACGAAGTTTAATTTATGGTCGTATTCTCGTCTCCACCTTATATAAAACTTGTAATATTTATGATAACTAAAAATACTTTGATCAGAATCCCTTACTACATCGCTTTCAGCGAAATAATGTACCAGCTAATCGCGACATATTCGCCATACGACATAAATACAACAATCCTATAGAAATAAGCGCTTTTAGTTTTTCCCATTTTCCGGGAAACTTTTGCAATTTTTCTTTGTCTTAAAATTTAAAATCTTAATCTGAGTATTGCGAAAATTTTAAAACAAAAATGGCCAAATCAGTCCAGCTGTTTTTAAGTGATCCGCTTACCGACGAACAACATTTAATTTTTTTTTTATATAGAAGATATATCTTATGGCTAGAGGTGGGACCAATTCCCAAACATCGATGACCATTTACAAATTGGCGCATTGAAAGCTGTCAGTTTAGCAAAGAGTCAAAGTGCGTTTACATAACCAAGAAGTCAACACTTGCTTGTACAGTTAACCGGACGTCAATGGTAGACTTTGTTTTGATCAGTAAATTTTCGTAGTTCCGTGTTACTACTGATGAAGGGCGGGCGAAGGGCGTTTTCGGGGGACTGTCTTTTGTAATTTTGACGTTCGAAAACTGCTGATTCTCAGCCTAATTTGAATAAATGACTTTTGATTTTGATATGAGGTTGACTGTACATTATAAAGTTAGGTCTAAGGTCATACTTACATATTATGACTTTCATTCTGTACTTTAGCGTAGGCATGTTCGTAGGGGTAGTCTCGGCTTGTAGACGCGGTCGCTACTGTCTTGTTACCTGCAGATAAACAACGTTGATTAGTCAAAACAAGTACTTACTGATTACAATTTAATTATCGACAGTTCCGAGTAGCGGCACTTTTGTATGATACTACCGGATCTTGGCACCGATAGTGTACTGATTTTATCTGTAATCTGATGAATGAACCACGCCGTACGGTAGCCACGCTGGCCACTGTTGAAATTGCATTATTTTTACGTTTGATAATCGTGCAATTTTGCAGGTGTTTTTATCAATTGAACAGCCTTGAGTAAAATATTTATGCATGTCAGTGATAATCCGATGATTGAATGCTACTTTTAGAGATATTTATACTTTTATATTTGTACAGCTAATTCATCAAATTAAAGCCGTCTTCCTCTCTCCTACTTTGATGTGCGCGACAGGGTCTTCAATGATAATATCTTTGTAATTCCTACCATCTAAGTTGACATCATTATTTCAGCGTTCCCACTGCTGGGACACAGGCCACCTCTCAGTGAGAGGGAGTGGGCCGTAAACTACCACGCGGGCCCAGTACGGGTTGATAGATGTCACATGCCTTCGAATTTTTGGTTCTAAGACATGCCGGTTTCCTCACGATGTTTTCCTTCACCGTTTTGAGAGCCGTGGTGATGAAATAATTTACATAAAATAAAGCGCCTGACTGGGTTCGAAACTACGACCTACAACTCGTAAGTCGCGGCTATTACTGTTGGTAATAGCCGCGAATTCCACTTTGTCAGTGGCGACAACTCGTAACTGAACTCGTAAGTTGACATTGAATAAATATTGAGCATTGAATATTGTAATTTCTGTAACATTTGGTGTTTTATTTCGATTACCGTGGCGGAAGAAAAACGTGAGTTATCCTTTTAAGGCGTAAAAATAATTCAATTTTATTTTATGTATATATTTTTTGCTCCACACTAGGAATTACTCCTGTATCGTGAGTGCGTTTACAAACATTTAAACTCACATACACAAACAGCCAGACCCGGAACAACTACCTGTAGGCAATACAAATATTTGTTCCCTGGCGGGAATCGAACACGTAGCGTAGCAGTCGATCGCTCGGCCACTACGCCAACCGTGTCGTCAATTGATAGTGAATGAGTCTACAATAGTAGTCATGAAATTTTAATTAGGGTTCCAACCGCACAAACAATGTTCAGTGATTATTTTTTTTAATAATATTTATGCATAGGTATTGTGTAGATTGTGCTGCTTTATAAAAATAACATAATTCATGGCAGGAAAATAAAATTCCCAGAACATATTATTTGAATTAATTATAATAATTCGTTATTTAATATGAAATGGCCATTGTCTAGTCACGATGTAAGCTCCAAGTTATTAAGGGAAACATGTGATTCTATTTATAGGTAGACTAGGTAGTATGCATTTAATTTAAATTTAACTGTTTTCCTTGAGTGGCCAATAACGATGCAAATATTGCATTAGGTTTCCTAAAATTCTATTTATATTATTATAAAAAGGGAGATGTGTGGAATGGACTTAACTCAAAATTGAAGTTTGTGATATTCTTATTTTCGTAGTGTTCCAAAAGCCACTTTATGTCTGCTGTTTTAAAGTTTAAGTTCATGACTATGGCCTATGTTTTGGTAATAGAAGACACTTTTAAATGTGATTGAAGGAATAGTGTATTTATCTTGGGTTTTTTTTATAGTTACTGTTTTTTTATTTGGGAAAATTAACTTACATGTTACCTACAGTATTACACAAAATTTGAGCTACAGAGTGAGTAAATGTATAACCCACGACATTTTCCACTTATTGTGTATTATAAAAACAAGCGATGTGCGCTTACAATTGATAGGTAAGTACAACAAGTTAGGTAACTATAGGAAATACAAGAACAATGAAAATATTAATTTGATGTTGCATTGAATTTATCCTGTTTAATTTTTTAAAGGATGGTCCAAATAAGCCAGGGGAATTACCTAATAATCATTAAAACTTATCCAGTCAATCTGCCTTTTCCCAACTATATAGTGGTCGACTTCCATTCTAACCGGACGTAGCGCAATACCTGGGGGTCTACTCCGAAGTGGTATCGGCCGAATGTTCGGATCGGACCGACACATGGCCGAACCGCATATTATTGAAAAATGCGAAAAAGTTCGGATCGGCTCAGTTGGGTCGTGAGTTCGTGACCATAGACAATATTCGAATGAGTGTAGGAGTGTAGGATCGGGTCCGACCGAACCAAATAGTTATTTCGTAGCAGGAAACGGCCGAACATTCGGCCGATACCACTTCGGAGTAGACCCCCAGTATTTTACATGGAGCTACTGCCTATATGACCTCCACGACCCAGTTACTGGGTAATACCCCTTGGTAAGACTGGCTGTCAGACTTTCGGGCTTCTGACGACCCGTAACGTTTGTCAAAGATCATCGAATGACAGCCGGGACCAACGGCGTACCGTGCTTTCCGAGGTACATTAATTTAACCTTTTCCATGATCTATAAAACCTCCTCATACATCTTTCATTAATTTGTATTGACTATAACGTAATGGTTTGAGGTTTATAAAGGACTGCAGTAAGTACGTTAAGTCTACTGCGCCACTCCTAATCACGTCTGTATTAATGAATAAATTATTCAGCTTGCAGTATTCGTTTTAGAATTTATAACCGTTTCCGACTACCTACACCTATCTATTATTTGTTCAGGGTGATCCTGTCCTGATAGACAACGGTACCTATATTAAGTCACTAGCCTTTGCCCGCGGCTTCGCCCTCGTGGATATCGGAATCAATCCACGGGAACTTACTACAGGGATAAAAAGTCGTCCTAACCCTGGTCTTGGACTACCTGTGTGCTAAATTTTATCCAAATCCGTTCAGCTGTTAAGGCGTGAAAAGGTAACAGACAGACAGAGTAATTACTTTCGCATTTATAATACGTATTAGTATGGATATTACTTCCATACTAATCCAGTATGGAAGTATGGATTATCTCTTTCTCCTGTTATCGTGATCACATGATGCCTACTTGGTGATTGTTGATCTTAATTTGATTTTTCTCTGCCAAACTTGCACGACTACAAATTAATGTGCCTCTCACAAATTAGAATTAAATACCTCCCTACCTAAATTTTTTCATGAGTTATGTATGACATAAAACAGCTGAAACTTCGGCAATATTGTCTTCTCTCTGAGTGTTACCCTTCGCTTCTGGCTCATTAAAAATGAATTATTTACCGTAAACACGAGCAATAAACCTACCAACAATAAGTAATAAACCATTTATAGTACACTTTGTAATTGCATGTTCTTTTAGTACACAATAAATAATACACTTCATGGTTAATTAACTCAATGTAGACGCAACGAGCTAACATTTTAACATGTCATACAGTATACATGGCTATAAACTACATTAGTGTAACACGTCATGGAGGAATGAAACTATTTAGATAGTTTGCAGACGAGAACAACAAAATACCTTAACACCTCGTGTATGTGACACCTAAGATAATAGACATAGATCCCAAAATGGAATATCAAGTAAATCTCGTTGCGCGCACTTTCGCCCGCGACCTTTGAAGAACAAGGTATGTCGAGGTTTCGTAGGTCACACCGCAACATGTTTATCTAATAACTTATGACAGTTGATTTGAACTTCATGGACAAATTTTGCCAAGGCAGAATTTTCATTCGGAAAGAAATATCGACATCGGTTATATTACCAAATTCAATTCTGAATCACTGAAGCAGCATTAATCGATTCACATAAATATCGATCAATCGAATGCAGTGTCTTGCAATGCAATTGAAAGCCAATTACTTGCATTCTAGAACCTTCTAATAATTACCTTCATCTATATTCACGGTGGCATATATTTCTGAAGCTGTATCTCCGCTGTCGGGCCTTCCAACTGCATGCGGTATTTCTGGCAAACTCCGTTGACTGTTTTGTGTAGACGCCCTGTCAATGAAACGAGTAAATAAATGAATGAAGAATAAAATACTTTGGTCGAAGGCGAGGATTTTTCCTTAAGACGACAGAGACATGGTATAAGGATTAAAGGCTGATTCGACACTCGGAAAAATACTGAGGTGATTGGAATTTTAAGAATGGTTACTACAGAAGGTAGCTCTACCTAGCACTGCTTGCTGCTGCTATGCTATGCTATATTTTAATTTTTAATTTCTGAATTGTTTTTGTTTTCTATAACGGACGCTTTTAACGTGCACGTATTTCTACATCGTTCTCACGTGGTTAATTTCAACACGAATGATGTAATCAAATATTTTGTAACAATTTTATGATTTAAAAGAGTGTCCATGGAGTTTCTTGCCCGTTCTTCTCCATAGGTACCTACGCTTTGGAATGGGCAACTAGCTTCATCTTTCTGACTGACCGACCCTTTGACAATTCAAAAGTGTCTGTAATTGCTTTAGTTGAATTAAATTATTTGAGTTTCAGTTTATGGGACTGCACCGACATTACATTTTGAAACGGTCGGATCTCTGATTTCAGAGATCAAACCTTATCAAATTTTCAGAGATCAAAGCATAACAGCATGAGCAGACATTACAAATGATTGACTAGCAGTTCTGTCGTAAAACATTTTGCATCAGAGTTAGAGATAGTGTCTGTCCAAATACAGTATATGTAAGTACAGACGCCAGCAGTCAAGCTACCCGAAACTGTCAAATTTTCCCAATCAATCTTAAACCTTAATGCTTTAGCGATAAAGTCTGTACTATGCACAGACCTCATTTTGTACCGTAGAGCACGGTCAAATTTTGGACAGGAGATTTAGAAGGGATTTACACTAACATCAAGTTATCGCATGCTTACTATCGTTACATCCGCCAAAGCCCGGGAATATGTTGTAAAAGCATTTATAACGAGACAGTTCCGGTACCGACCCAAAACGGAGCAGAATACTTGCGTGCACCACGCAAGAGTCAACTGTCGTAAAGACCACAATGCCGCTATACCACTACCTCCGTTACTGTAACATTTCGGAACGTTGTAACTTTTTTATTTTGTATTTAACATTGGCCTAGAGCCAATGTTAAATAGAAAATAAAAAAGTTATGGTCGTATAAGCTACGCGTTTAGGTAAACCATGAAGTTAACAAACCTCTGTGGCAGTAGCATTTAAAGGACATCACTTATTTCGTACCCAAAAATGAGTGCCAGAAAAAAAAGGACTGTATTCTTATGAGAAATATCATCCTAAGCATTTTTACTATTACAACAAAAGACTACAAGTAACCCTACGGCTGCTATTTGAGATTTGAAGACTTTAATTTTTGGGTATTTTTGGACTTTAATTTTTTTTATTAAATTGTTGAACATTTTGTGTTCGACAATTGAATAATGTCCTTTAGCAGTACCTTAATTAAACAATTACCTTACTAACTCAATAATTATAAATATTACTTGCATGCGCACATACTTGTCATGAATTGGTATTTAGAAATCGGTACGTATATATAGAAATAAATTAATAAGGATGTGAGATCCATTAACGTGTAGTTACATCCAGGAAAATGTGGAAATAAATGTTGGTAAATGTACCCATCCGTCTAAGTATGTGGAGCATTCGAACATCGATCATTTTAGGGCTAGTGACGAATAGGATTCTATAATTCCTAGGAATGCGTGGTTTCGTCACCTCAGGGCATAAATACGACATAAAACTATCACGCCACATTAGCAAGTGGAAGTGGGTACCGACACTGGTCATCACGTGATGGATGGGTGGGTGCTGGCCGGCCTGACCGCAGGGGCAGACCTTATCGAAACCGAACATCTCCTAGTCAGTTACCCCGATAACCTGCAGGGATCTGAGGGACTGGTTATGAGGTGTTATGGAGTATCGCGGCGTAACTTGGTAGAGGTCTTTGGGCAACTTGGGAAGAGGTCTTAGCACAAAATTTTGACTTTTTTCAGGATTACAAGTGCTTCAGATTGTAAGCAGTTAGGTACCTACGAGAGCTAGCTGTACTTAACGAAAATTGTACGCACGGTTCTCTCCTATCTCCTGTGTTCCCGAAATCAGTTTATTCGTTTGCACTTACACTAAACTCGCAGTTGCATTAACACTAAAATCTGCATCTAGACGCGGTTCAGGCAACATTAACTCTAGAAGCGAGAGTTTTGTTGCTGTAAACTTGTAATATTTTATTTTTTTTATAAAAACAACGATAGCGAATTGTGAGTCATCTAAATCGTTCGCGTGACTCAATTTCGTAACTTTCCAATTTGTGTACCCAAAATTTTAAAATAGTGTAAAACGATTTTTTTTAACTTGTATTGCACTAAGTCTAAATGGTAATAATTTAAAACAGAAACATTAATGAATGAAACACTGAGAACAAGCAATCTATTCAATTAAGGTACCGCTGAATCAGAAAATGACTAACAAGTTCTAACAAGAAACGTTAACTGTTGATATGATAATACATGCAATTAGCCTATTTTATCATTCATGCATTGTAGTTTTTATATGGTAAGTTAGCAATTATAAAAAGGTATGTAAGTGCTTAGCAAAGTAAGTAAACATTAAATTCTAAGGTAAGTATTGAGGAAATATTCTATTGAATTTAAAAATGTATGGTGTTTATAATAATAACAAACACAAATTATTTTAAACAGTAAACAACAGCTATGTTAGCTTTTAACAACAGTTTCGTCATTTGTATTGTTTATACTATATAGGGTGGCAGGGACATCGACGCGTAACCTGTTACGATGGATTCAGTCAGTACATGATTCTGGAACCCCTGTGTAAAATTTAACTTTTTTTTAATTTTATTTTTATTGAGAGGTACGGTAAACAGTTACATTATAAGGACTTACAACTAGTTTAACAAAATAGCAATTTGGTTATAAAGTAACCCACAACACTGTCCACAAGTAGGCATAGAAGTTTAAGAAAAAAAAAGAGCTAATCGCTAGGAACATTAATAGCAGTACATGTGGCAAATACTTAATTAAACGTTAATAAATTATATGAAAAAAAAAAAATATATATTTATGTTATGTAAGAAATATTTAAAAAATTAAGAACTTTTCTATGAAACAGCCGACGAAAAATTTCTATGCTAGAATCATGTGTTGAATCCATGTTAACCGGTTACGCGTCAATGTCCCTGCCACCCTGTATATTATGTGGAAAATAATGGTTATTTTTATGAGTATTTTAAAACAAAAAGTAATTAATTGCACATTCTATTTTTCACTTACTTATATCATAGCACAATACACAACATAGATAATACTAGCCAGCCATAATAGCACCAATTACAAGGAATTTGGTTTCAGAGATGAAATCTAATTTAAAAAAAAAAATAATTATGAAAATAGAGGAAAACTGATAAAATTATCTAAAGGTAATTTGTTAGGGCAGCCCAGACATCATTTGTTAGATAGTTAATAATAATATCCCCATTCAATTATACTGATTAAAGGTTTAATAATAAATATATATACCACAGGCTACAGTACAACAATTAAAATTAGTTGAAAATTCCGATTAAATCTGTTAAATTGTTAAGTATCTAGACCATTTTGTTAGCCCTTGAGTTAGGTATGTCTAGTCTAGGTCATGCTAGATCTATAACAAACCGCTTGATAGAGGCCGGAGTGGTAGGCGTTGGGGACGGTGCCTCCTCATCAAAACGTATTTTGACCACACCGGCCGTACCAACCAACTCACTTCTGTTAAATATAAAAATATATTTTATTTATAATTATAAGGTACATCTATAACATCTGTTTACTAACTGATCACTCTTCTACTGTAGCTCTACATCAATAGCTATTAGCATTCCATTATAATATTAATTAAGTTTGTGTTGCACTAAATAATTGGACAAACTAATATTAGTAGTTTCATATGCAGCACTTTACAATGTAATATAAATTTGGAATAAAACTAAAATTACAATTTAAATAATCAGTGGATTTTTCACAAACAATCATTTACAACCTGCAAAGGAGTAATTTAAAATATTTAAGAGAAAAGCAAAGTCTTCAGTATTTTAAACACATTGTTTGTTTTTAATTATGTATTCTTAACTCTTTCATTTCAGTGAAAACATTTTGTGAATTTACTGCAGTACTGGAATGTGCCATAAATTATTAAGTAGCCTATATAGTACTTGGTGAGTTTGCCAATTATATTTCTTCTATGCAACAAAGATTAAAAAATAAGCTAACTACTTCAAAATGAAACACTATCTACTTTACTTTTCTTTTTTATTAAATAATAGGTTTCAGTCAATTAATTAAGTTTTCACAATACTAGCATTAGATTCCTAGAAGACTACTGTTTGAGTTCCTTAATTAAATCAATGTGAAAGTTTATTCAGCTATCTCAGAGCCATACAACTTAGTTTACTACTTAGTTCATTAATGCCTTAAAAATACATGGTATACTTTTATGTAAATAAACAAACACTTACTTCTGGTTGGAGTTCTTGCAGCCGCAGACACATACTGAAAGTGCTGTAATGAGAGTGACTAGCACCCCCACACTTAGAGCTATCTCTATTAGAGTATACATAACAAGAGTTTCTCAATCAATGCCTATCCGACCAGACCATATACTGAAGAAATATTCCATCACAGATATTACACTAAGTCACTCCCTTAAACAGAAACACTATATGTACACAACTCTCTTCCATTTGAATAAAAAGTGTTGCAATGTAGGGCACTTGACTACGCGACCACATAGACTGAGTTAAACTAAAATGGAAACAACTCAATTGCAACTATTTTAACAAAAGAAACGTGCAAGATATTTCGTTGGCCAATAATCTTCAACTTAGATTATTTCGATATCATTTAAAAATAGTAGAAGCGAAAGCAAAGCACATCCATCGACACAGATGCAAAATTACATTAATAGTGATGTTATGTTTATTTCGATAATCATTATTGACAATGTCGATAAAATTAAATTGTGACTACTCGAGCTCTAAAACAGTAATCTTTTTGGAACGAAGTTCCTTATTGCGCGTTGCGGAAGGGGGCTAGACGGAAAAAATTAAGACCAAAAGTTGGAACGACACTTTTTGCTATAGTTGTAGTAAGCCGTGCGGCGTGCGCGTGTTTCTCTGTCTGTCTCTCTCTCTCTCTTATAGAAAGCAAGCCAGTTATACTTCGTTCCATCCGGGTGTCCCTTGACACCTCTCAAGTTTTTATTCTGGTTTAATGTCTCATAATAAAATTACTGCTACGGTATTTTGTGTGTTGATGACTTTAATGATTATAATTCTGTAAATACATATTTGTTACGGCCGTGAATCATATTTTAATCAACGTTCGAAATTGCAAAAAATGTAAGAAAATGTGAATGCGGGCTACCTTGGAGCATCCACCTTAAGGTTGAAGCCTAGCATTATTTATAATCTTCTGTTTTATAAATAAGAATAACCGAGATTGTATTAAAGTAATGGCAAAACTATGGTCCTTTTTAGTCAACTTCAAAAAAAGGGGAGGAGGATCGATTTCTCCGTGATATAAGTGATTTGAGTTTGTTTTTTTATTGTACAATAAAAAAACAAACTGACATAAACGTTAATAGCTTAATAGCGACTACAAAGTGTAAAAACGCCTCTTACACCAAATGAAAAAGTATCACTTATATCACGGAGAAATCGATCCTCCTCCCCTTTTTTTGAAGTTGACTAAAAAGGACCATAGTTTTGCCATTACTTTATTACAATCTCGGTTATTCTTATTTGACAGATTGTAGTAGCTTGATGTGCTGGCGTCTGTACAATTGTGGGTTACAAAGTATTATTTGTGAGTGAGCCTCCAGCAGTTAGTCTGTCTATTGGATCTCGGGAATATTGATTAAAAATTCTTAACAAAACAATATAATTTATTGAAATGCACGACACGAGGAGTATTTCCAATTTGCGATATGGTTCAAATTCGCTATTACTCAGCTAACGTTAAAAGGACTTTACATTTGTCAAAAGTATTGCGGGCCTGCGGTCAAAGCCTGCGGTCTACCTTGTTCATTTTATCGACACGAGTTTGGCATTACTAAAGTTCATCCCTGTGTTACCCATAGACAAAAAACGTATAATCGTAGACAGAGGATAGTAACGTATAATCTAGGCGTATAATCAATCCAAAACATTGACACTTTTAAGTTGCTCCAGTAAACTCCAGTTATAAGAAATACCAAAAAAACCGGTCAAGTGCGAGTCGGACTCGTGCACCGAGCGTTCCGTACAAATTTGTAGGTATGTAACTAATTTGCGGTGTTCGCAATTTTTCCTTTATCTGTGCTATAAGACGTTGCTTCGTACCAAATTTCAAGATTCTGAGTTTACGGGAGTTACCCTGTAGGTTTTGATTCCCTTGTGAGTATCGAAAATTTGCGGCATAAACGGCTGTATCTTTTGATTGCGTTGGCTTAGAAGTTTGATTTTTTCACAGCTCCAAGGGTCACAGACTTGATTTGATATAAATTCCAGCTTGATACCTCCACGCGTTCGTGAGAAAAAGGGTCTTGACAGACAGACGGACGGACAACAAAGTTATTCTTTATGGGTTCCGTTTTTTCCATTTAGGTACCTACGGAACCCTAACAATATCGTGTGCATGTCTACTCATGGTAAAGGACTCCTTTTTAGCAGGAATAGCTATTTCCACATTTTTATACAGCTGTTACCTTGACGAATTCATTCTCTTTATCCTGTAAATGTCGTAAATGCGATTAAATTTTTCTAAAAGGTTTTTCTGTCGGCCAAAACGCCACAAGGCCACAGGCCTTTTAAATTTCATTTATTACCCTAAAATGTGCACAATCATTTGTCGTCCAAGAAATTAACTTACTGAATTAACGTGGGATGCCATATTGCCATCACATCTCTGATAATTATTAGCTGTTATATCCGCATCCTTATCAGTCACGAATGTCACTGTCAAGCAGTGTTACCAGATACACGGTAATTACCATTGACATAGAAAAGTATGGACTGGAAATACCTACAGAAAAAGGGTGCATACCTACAACTCATATTGTCGCATAAAATGGCTGCCATTGCTAGGGTTGTGTCAATCAAGGAACAACTGTTATCTCGTTGTTACTATAACGAGTAACGAAACTATATACGAGTTTTACTAGTTATCACGTTTGGATCACGATGGATTTTGGTGCTGTGAAGTGTGAACCACAGGCCGGACCTAGCTAGGTCACTCGGACCGAATAAGACGCAAGATTATTTATGTTAACATCGCAGAATATACTGATATCGTTCCAGCGGAGGAACTAGTTTCGGAAACTATTACGGTAAGTCGGCAACGGTACAACACTATTCCATTATGACATCTGTTTGTAAACAAACGAATGAATTAACAAATATAATAAAAAGGCCTGTTATATGGAAATGAACCCAAATATCAATACTTTAGCCATAAATTCATGATCGCGTTACAATTGTATCATCGATTGTGTATTATTGTATGTATTAATGCATGAAAACCAGCTACTAACCTGTGCAACTACAATTGAGGTTGATTTTCATTCTTTCTTGCACCACACTTCACAATACAACCGACAGGCATGTTGAACTTCTGTTTTCCAACATTTACATGCAGTTTTAAAAGGTAAAATCCTCGTAGTTTTCTCGCAAATCTCAATAATACAAAAAACAAACAACCATTTGACAGCAAAACTACCACGAAACTCGTCACCTAAGATGGCTGCTACGGCACTTACCTACAACTGTCACTACGTCAAGACAAAATGTTGCCATAATTAGCAACAACTTAAAATATAGTTGTCTCTTTTATCAAATGAGATTATCTTACTAGAAAGAATGAGACATAACGATATTTCAAATTCTGAATCATATTTCACTCATATTTGTATAATCAAATGTATGTATAGAATAACGCGGCATCTCCATGTTATTTCCTATCTCAATGGTAATTACCGTAGAGCACGGTATTTTTGGCTTACCGTGTTATTTTTTACGGTATTTTTAATTTTAAATTACCGTGTAAATTTAATAAATAATTATAAAAAAACTAGTTCAATTTTATAAAATAATACGTGAAACGAAACGCAATTACAGCATTCTGTCGCAACACTATTTGTTCTTGTCATTGCAGAGGAAGAATCACCATTGGGGACTCCCCGTCCCCGAACTTAGTACGATTATGTAATATGACTAAATAAAAAAGGTTTTACGGTAGCCGTTATGTCCACTTGTTTCGTCTATATTGAAAATTGGTCGTATATGATGAATGGACCTTTCTTTTTTACTTGGTGTATGAATTGTATGATGAGTGCAGAATTCAGGTCAAAGTTAACTTAGTTAGCCGATATAAAATTTTATAATCTTGTACGACGTTATAAGTGATATATATATTTTTTATTTTTATAGTATATTTTTTTTAAAAACTGCACCTATCGGTGATAAACTAAAAATTGCCTTCATGGCCACAACTTATCCCATCGAGTTGCGGATCATCTATGCGTTATAACGTTATTAATCATTTAAAATTTCTTGCATTTTACACGGTAATTACACGGTATTTTTTTTTAATTATGCACGGTAATTTTAGCCTAAAACAAGGTATTTTAATCTATCAGCACGGTAGTTGATAATTTGAATCTGGTAACACTGCTGTCAAGAGTGTCAACTGTCAAGTATGTGAGTGAGCCAAGTGAAGTTAGTTAGTTGTGCGGTTACAAAGATTTTGAATTCGTTGTAGGTTATTTTTAATGAAAACCGTACAACCTGTTAAAGTTCAAAAAAGAAAAGTAAGGCTTATTACAAAGCACAATACCTAACTATGTCAGTTCCTTAACCTTCCATGTTCGATTTATTTTAAAGTGTCTAGTAATCTATCGTAAACTGCCGGTATGGATACAAAAAGTGAAATCTTTTCCAAGAGACTGATTATTGCAGTGTTATGGAACATCGGACTCCAGACAATTCTCGCTATTGTGCTAGTGTTTCTAATACAAGTCGACTTCCTGCACCCTGTGTCATGGATCACTTCAACTCTTCACGAAATATTCGGATGGAAGATGGGCATCAATATCATGCTTCTCGGACTGGTATCGTTTTTCCAAGCATACGTTTATGGAAGCTACTATATGATGCCGCTGCCTAAATATTTTACGAGGTTCTCCATGTTCTTGAACATGTTTTCAGTACAAAATGCCATGTTTAGTATACTGTATGCGCTCAGTGGCTATTTTACTATGGGTTTATATTCATCATTGGCAAAGAGTAATTATAACATTCTGAAGAAAAAGTGTGCCTTTTATGATGGTCAATGTCTGGTTGAACAAAGCCTTTTCCTACAATTTGGCGGCATGTGGATGGGATTGTATTATTTTCTGAATATTCATATTTTTGGAACTACAATGCTCATGTTCCCCCATATTTATCAAGATAAGTTTCAGCAAATTAAACTTGCCGTAAATAATATCCTCTCAATGGGATTCAAAAATTCCATTATGCCAGTGGTTTATTACTGCAGTTTTTACTATTTATGGGGAAACAAACCTAGAAGTGTAGTGTCTGAGGTGTACAGTGTATACCTGGAAGATCCACCTTTAGATAATGTTGTTAACTTGATGAGCTCTGGGATTTGGATTGGACTTTGGTTCTACACTAGTCTGTTCTTCGTGTCAGTTTACACAATGAGAACTATTTTCAATATAATACTTACAGAACCAATGAAATTTCCTATAGAATCTTCAGGAAGTTTAGTGCTACACAATGCATTGGCCCTGAGGTCACAATTTAATGGATATTTAGGAGCACAAGATCTAAGAATTATGTCAATGACAGATATTGGAAGGAGGCAGCAAATATTCACTCTTTCTCAACCTGGAGGTCATCCAAGAAATTGGAACAATTTGTTGGAACAGTGTATAAGTATTATTAATGACTTCAGCAAAGACCTAGATGCCGTAAACGGAGATGGTAAATCAAATGAAGCTGAGAATTCTGCACTTAGAAATGGGAAGCCAGCAACAAGTAATGCGTTTACTTATTCTGGAAATTTAAGAAACATGGCCCAATCTCCGAAACTACAAGAGCTGAAGGATCACAACAAGAATAAATTGGAAGACACATTTGCTAATGTTGTTAAAGAAGAATTTAATGTTTTCCTTCAGAAGCTGTGTCAAAAACCTGGCATTAGTTACCTTTTTGGAGAACTGACTGATACAAAATTAAAGTTTCTGTTGATGCAAGCTCAGCCAGTGATGTGGACTTGTGAAGGTTTAGCTTGTATTGCTGCTGCTTCCTTGAATGAAGATAAATATGGAGTGGTCCAGAATGACTTGCCTATTGTGATATCTACTTTAATTAATCTCAAACAAAACTTAGATAAATTGACAAAACCAGGCCTGGTGCCCAGGAAGCATATTTTAAACGATATTATTGCCATCAAAATGAAGACTGCCCTAATGTCCTCAGTTAAAAGGAGTATTTATAAGATTGCCATCACATTCTCAAAGTACATTCATGAAGTACCTTTGGATCCCGATATTCAAGTTGCGTTACAACCATTTTTGATGTGTAAAGAAGCATGATTTGTGATAATAAACTTTTAAAAAAAATTGTGTTTTTTTACATTAGGACCACAAATAAAACAATGTTATAAAAACAAAATTTCTATTAAAATTCTCTAAAAATGTAACATAAAAACTAAACTCTGTTTAACATTTCAACTATCATACCACCATCTGTGTATGAATTAATTATTAGTAATTATACCTATAATGTAGTTTTTATAATATGTAAGAACCTAAGGTTATGAGTACCTAAGGACCACAATTTGACTTAGATTGTATTATAACTATATTAAGATGAAAAAGGTCTATTACAAATTGAGTTTATCTTTGATTTGGTGTTACATTTTATACATATTATTATATATAAAATAGATATTATTCATGCAAAGTGAAAGACAATGTTCTAAACATTTTTTTGTTGGTGGTTGAAAATACTAGCAGTGCCTGAAAAACCTTATACTAATAAATATTGGGTAACATTTACTAAAAATATAAAATTAAGTAACTATATATACGAAATTACAGCCATTTCAAAAGATCAGTCAAAATAAGTCACAGATTTACTATAACAGCTATAAAACACTTTGTAAATGGTTATGTGTATGTGGTTACTCGTGTTCTCTTCTTTCTTCACCCGCCTTCTCCAAATGGAGATCGGCTACCAGCACTCGCCATCATCGCTATCCAAGGTCAATATAGTAATGGCTTAGAAATAATTCAAAGAAGGGTATCTTCATCTCTTAAGTCGCTACTTAGCAGCAGAGAGCGCTGACTAGCGGCACCGAGTAAGGCAGTTCGCTCCGCAGACGATGTCCCCGACTCGCAGCTTATAGAAGCTAGGCCGGAAACAAATGTTGCATTAGAATAAATTTCCTACAAAATTGCAAGTTGATCAAATACACAAAAGCAGCAACATAGAAAAGAAGGATCATTATGCGATGTACTTGCAACAATTTTATTTCATGTATGACCAGAAGCCCAAAATTAGTTACGATACCTGTTACTTTCCCTGTCAATTCTACAAGTACTCCTGAATATTTTATGACGTATACAGCTATAAGGATCTTTTTGCACTCAAGTGACGGTGACACTTGATGGTAAACATTTGTGTAATTGTCTGGTAAAATTATTGAAAAAACATGATCGCAGCGCGCCAAAAGATCCTTGTACAACCATACTCGTTTCAATTGGAGGACCGTCTGTCATTGTGTCTATAAAATTGACAAAATACATCGCAAAACAACCTGGAAATGTGAAAGCGAAGACGGTACGATAACTCACGACAAAGGAGACTGCTCTGTAGGCGACAGGCGGAAAGAGAGAAGACGAGAGTGCGGGGGGTTGCGTATAAGTAGAGCGGTACATACGAAGGGCTGTTTACCGTCGGGGCTGGCGTGCGGCGTGGCGCTGCGCGAGCGCGCGTCGCCGCCCAGCTCGGGCGACGCCAGCGCCGCGCGCGCGCTGCCGCCCGGGGACTCCGTCATGGACGCCTGCAGGCTGTAGCTCTCCCTGTAACACGGTATCGCTGGACATCGCGTCCTGCTACTCTTCAACTAAAATTGTTTACTACTAAACAATAAACTATTTTCCTTATAAATTTAACTCATTTAACCATGCTCATAATCTTAGAGTAGCAAAGGCGTTTAATGGTCGCCGATTTGGAGTATATAGTTAGATAATGTGAATTAATGGGCGACCTTACGCCATCTATCGAGAGAAATTTTAATACTAAGTTGCTACTATGTCTTTCCAAAAAAGCAAAATTAAATATCAGCTTAGGTCATCATCTGCCTAGCCTTTTAACAACTACCCGTATGTTAGGGTCGGCTTCCAGTCAAACCAGATGCAGATGAATACCATTTTACATGGAGCGACTGCCTATCTGACCTCCACAATCCAGTTAATGGGTAGTACGATATCCTTTGGAAAGACTGGTTGTCAGACTTTCGGACTTCTGACGACTCGTAACGACTGTCATAGATCCAGGAATGACAGCCGGGACCAACGGCTTAACGTGCTTTCCGAGACACGGAAAATATCGGCTTAGATGTAGGCCACGAATCTTGCATAGCAGCTGCACAAAACACTGAACAAATGAATTAATGAGTGATTTATAAATAGATACATAAGAGTTATTATATTCCGAATTCCGTGCAACACATGCCACAACAAGATGGCTGAATATCATGCCGCACACAAAACCCGTTTCAAAAGGTGTTCGCACATCGAGACGGCATGCGGACCACACTTAGTATTGGTCGTCTATTTACTGAAGGTTGGGTAATGCTAGCCTGTATCCGGACGTAGACGAGGTCTGCGAGATTTCACTATCGTAAGAGGTGTCGGTGTTGATGTAGGAAGGCTGTAAGAACGGCGGCTGGGACCAGGCGCGACGTAGTGGCGTTGACTCCGGGCCCGGAGATGAACCGTCGTCCGATTCCAGGCGTACATGGCTCACCTGTATCAGAAACATTATTTATGAAACAAAAATTTAAAAAAAATCACAGAGCGAACTGCTCCGTTGGTCTCGTGGTCAAACTGGATGAAGTCTGTTATTACCTACTTAGCCACACGCCCCATAAGATGAATGAAAGGTGACCAACAATAGGTATTTACAAGGCAGATGCGAGTGGAAACGCCGAGTAGGACGTACCTATACATTATTGGTGATGTTCTTCAGAACGGTCAGGTGCGTAGTACTCGCTACCGACGCGACGTTCGTGTCTGACCGGATGTATGAACGTAAACGAAGCAAATGGAGTATGGGAAGAAAGCATGAGTTTATTTACGTTATGTAATTGGTTAAACAAAACTTACATCGGGCTTCGTATGCCTACTGCGTCGGAACTTGAAGGTCTTCTTGGACGGGCCGTGCGCGCGCTGCAGGCGCGGCCGCTCGGCGGCGTCGGGCGTGTCGCAGTGCTCGCCCACCAGCAGCTCGCTGTCCGCGCGCGGCACGCACTCGCCGCACGACGCCTCGCCCGGGGACATCGGGGATAGAGGGCTCATTGATGTTTCTCCTGATTTGGAACAGGTATTTACATTAGAAAACTTGGTGGTTATGAGGGTAAGTGACGAGTTTGGACCATTTATATAATTGTCAAAAAAAAAAAACCGTTAAAATTTACTTATCCCACTGCTGGGCAAAGGTCTGCCTCATACTTTTCCAATTATCTTTTTGTTGTGCCTTCTCCGACCTATCGGCTAGGTACGATGGACCTTCACACCAGAGTTCTTAGGCCTGCCTCGGTGACGACGCCCGTGTTCAGGAACCGTCACATAGAGAGTAGATCCCCAGTTTCAACTAGTCAGCCAATATACCAGATGCTGTATTATGAAATGTCATCATTGTTCCGTTACGAAAAGGGGATAGCGTTCTGTATACCTTCATATTCTCTTGAACAGGAAAAAATATACCAATTACCACGCACGAGTTTTCTTAGTTATTTATGGACTTACACATTCACAACTTGATTTATAAGTACTTGGTAAACCCAAGTAAAGCGCACATCGCTTCGTGAGATAATAATACTATATTGTATGCTAAAAAAACATACATTGATTTAGTCCATTCACTAAATCAATTGTCCTCCCAAAGAAAAAATAAAGGTAACTCGGGCCTTACCAGATGTGAACTTCAGTTCTACGGAAGGTACAAATCGCAGTTTCGTCTGGGTGCTTGTGTATGACGGAGTACTGGCGGTTGGCTTGTCGCTGCCATAGTTGTTCAGTGAACCTGTGAGATAAATAGCAGATAAAGTGAACACCCGTTTAAAAAACGAATCGTGGGCTATAAAAATCATCACCATATACATATACATAAATAAAGAATGGACTGCGTGAGCGTTTCTGTATTCAGTTGTGCAGTGAATACAGACCGAAAAGTACGAGAGAGACAAAGCGAATGTGAGGCCATTAGCTGTCTCTTTCTGGAATTCTGATTGGTCTACGTCACTGGCGGTCAGGAGTGTATCGTTCTGCGCTGCATCAAATCAAATCAAATCATTTATTCATTTGCAAACATGGGTAATTAGTATACATATAGATGTTTTATTTTTATAATAGTGCTCCATGTTCTACCGTCACATGGGCATGCAAATCGTATTAGAATTTTAAGTAACAATTAAGAAATGATTATAATACAAAATACAAATTAATGTCCAATCGTCTGAACTACAGTAAAAATGTCATAATAATTCATAAATGTGAAATCGTTTAAATTACAATAGATGTCAAATCGTTTGAAATACACAAAAATATATTAATACAAAAGATGTCAAATCGCTTAAAATAAAGTAACAATGTGTCATATTAATACAGAAATGTCAAATATTATCAAGGTTGCATGTAGGTATAATTATAAATCCCTGTACATTCTACCTTAAATTATGCAAACATTTAGTACAAGTGCATAATAGACTACAACACTTTCAATATGAAAAATTCTAACAATGGTCAGTAAAATAAAATAAAGAACTAAAGATGTCAGGATTAATTATGTAACTATAAAGTTTTATCATTTAGAAATTCACAAATGGAGTAATAACATTTGTCAATTAGTAAGACTGACAATTTCTTTTTAAACAGTGGAATGGACTCGTTTTTTATTCCATCGGGTATTTTGTTAAAGATAATTGGGCACATACATATGACACTTTTCCTTAATAGTGCAGTGTTATGTCCACTAACATGTAGCATGTTTGTATACTGCCTTCTAAGTGGTCGTGTTCTATTGTCAGACGATTTATTAAAAAGATGCATATTTGATTTTACAAAAACAGCTATTTCGAAAATGTATAGTGATGGCAATGTAAGCAAATTTAGGGACTTGAATACAGGTACGCAACTATCTGTTACTTTCATGTTACACATTGCCCTTATGCATCGTTTTTGAGCCTTGAATACCTGGTCTCTTAGACTACAATTTCCCCAAAATATTATCCCGAACCTCAGGATTGACGCCACTAAACCATGGTAAGCAATTAATCTAGTAGGCATATTCACTTTCCGGGATAGATTGAAAAGCATATACGCTGCTGTACTTAATTTTTTACATACTTCTTCTACGTGTGGTTTCCAGGTTAGTTGGCTATCTATCATTATACCCAAAAATTTTGCAACTTGCACTTGGTCTATTTTTTGTCCATTGTATGTTAAATTTAAAGTTTGCGGTGGTATCCGTTGATAAAAATGCATAACATTAGTCTTATTTATATTAATCGTCAAATTATTTTGATCAAGCCAGTGTATAATGTCCGATAAAGTATTATTTACGTCATGTTCATAAGTTTTTAGGTCTGTACATTTAATCAAGGCAGTACTATCGTCAGCGAATAAAACCATAGGATGTTTTATGCGTCGAGGCAAGTCGTTAATATAAATTAAGAACAATAAAGGGCCCAACACAGTGCCCTGTGGTACTCCATACTTAATAAGTCTATGTTCCGATAAGTACTTTTCCTCACGCTTAGTTTTTAAACATATTTTTGAAATTTCTGTGTACTGTTTTCGGTTGCTGAGATATGATCTTAAGAGATTATGCATATTTCCTCTGATACCTATGATGTGTAACTTGTGTAACAGAGTTTCATGGTCAACACAGTCGAAGGCCCTTGTCATATCAGTTAAAATTGCGCAAACTGGTACTTTTCTATCGACGTTTCTCACTATAATATTCATTACATCGTAAACGGCCGTATTTATACCTTTATTTTTCCTAAATCCCATTTGTTCTATACTCAAAATATTATATTTAGATAAGAATTTATTTATCGCGTCATAAATTATTATTTCCATAACTTTTGAAAAAATTGTGATTAAAGCGATAGGCCTATAATTTGCCAAGTCTTCTTTAGAGTTTTTCTTAAATAGTGGCTTAACAATAACTGTTTTTAACTCGTTTGGAAATACCCCGGAACTGATACATAAATTTAGTATGTGACTAATATGTAAAGCAATGTCACTCGACACAAATTTTACGACCTTAGTTGAAATGCCATCGTAGCCAGTACTAAGTTTATTTTTTAAAGAATGTATCGCTCTCATAACATCTTGAGGTAATACTGGATGCATAAACATCGAGTGAGGGTTACTTTTCAAATTACTTGTGTCGGGTTTTGAGGTCATAATATTTTTTGTCTGGTCAATAAAATAATTATTAAATGCGTTTGCAATCTTTGTTGGATCAGTGATTGTGGTATCATGAATTTTTATTTGGGAAATAGGTTCAGTAAATGGTTTATTTTTGTTTATGACTTGCCAAGATGCTTTTGATTTATTGATTGACGTGTTAATAAAATAGTTATTTTGCGCTTTTTGCGTTAATTTGATGATTTTACGAAGCATTTGCGAGTAGTTTTTAAAGTTACTTTTATTAATGCTTGAAGGTTCTCGCCTATATTTCCAAAGTAACTGCCTTTGTTTTCTACTGCATTTTCGAATGCCATGAGAAACCCATTTAATATTTTTGTTTGAGTTAACGGTTATCAATTTGTAAGGGAAACAAAGATCGTATAAGAGACGAAAGTGTTCTAAGAAATAATCAAATGCTTCATTAGCGTTTTCGGTTTTATATAAATCAGAAAATGCAAAACATTGTAAATAATTTTTGAATTTTGTTACATTTTCACTAGACAGGTCACGCTTTTTGATTCGCCAAAAACTTATTCTACTCGATTTCAGTACTTTAACTTGCAAAAGCTGTGCTGTGTGGTCAGACAATGCTAGGTCTAAAACTTCTGATTTACAGTTTAGTTTAGAACTGCGGGCAAAGTTATCTATACAAGAATTGCTACATAACCTTGTAGGTTGCCGCAATTCCAATTTAAGATTATAGCCCAAAAGAAAGGTTTCAAAGTCCAGGGTCATGCTATTTCTTTTTAAAGTGTCTATATTGAAGTCCCCACATATTACTATTTTTTTTCCGGGTTTCGTACAAGCTGTTTTTACAATAGTCTCTAGTTTCTCATAAAACAAACTTAAATTATTTACCTTTGGGGGCCTATAAATACACATAATAATTAAATTTAGCTTCGTCAATTCTATGCCACAGCATTCGATGACGTTAGCTATAGAATGCTGAGATATGTCTGGAAGTGGTTTGTATTCAAGGTAGTTCTTGACTAGAATACATGCTCCTCCACGTTTCTGAGAGCGTCTTGTATAAATTGCCGCTAACTTGTAGTTTGTTAAATTCAGTAGTTTCTCGTGTCCATTCATAACAAAGTGTTCTGTGATACAAATAACATCTATTTCCCTGTTTTTCTGCGATAATTCTTGAAGGTGAACAGTGAGTAAGTCAGATTTATTTAACAGGCCAGCAATGTTCTGATGTAGGAGGTTTATATTATTATAAACGAAAAAAGTCACTGTTGTCAGATGAATTACCGGTAGAAGTTTCTATGGGATAGTTTTTTATGTCAATAATCAGGCGGTCAAAGATACTTTCAAAAATGCGTTTTGTGCCCAGTCTGTTTAGTTTTCCTGTTCGATAGGAAAACATGTCTAAGGTGAGATCACGATTTGTGTCAAAAAAGTATGCATAGTTATTATTCTGTATGTCCAAGTGTAATAAATTATTAAATATTTCTACTCTATAATTATGAATAAGAGCTCCTCTTACGTAAGTGGGACAGCATACAATTACATTCGTGTGGGTGATAAGCTTTAGTGATTCCTGGATTTGCTTGATCAATTCGATGTTGTTTACAGCGCTTTTAAAGTCCTTTTCTCCGATCATAAATAAGCAGTAGTCGTCACTGGAAAGATTTTTTACTTTCTCAGTAACATTGGACAAAATTTCGGTTAATCCACTACCTGGTGTCACGTAATGGCAATACTCAAAGTGCTTGCTGAAAGTTGCTTCTATGTTTTCTAGTGCACCAAAAAAGTTACAGTTACTGATTATGCGTAGCTTTCGCTTTCTAGGACTTTTGAACGCAGTGACACAGTTGATTCGTTTTTGGTTTTCAATTTTGCGCTTGGCATCAACTTTATTGCACTCAATGATACTCGTTGTAGGCATTTGTAATGAAACCTCAGTTTGACTTTTTTTATCCTTCTTTTGATTTATTTTCTTGGGCGTGCAATCTTTAGTTTTCTTTGTGGATACCGGGCTGCAGGTGATTTTTTTATACATATCATTTTTCTTTAACAAATCCTCATTTTGTTTTTTAAGATTAATATTTTCTAAGGAAAGAGACTCGATTTCTTGATGGGCACTATTTAATTCCAATTCTAGCATCTATGCATGTATGTACAACGGTAAGCCAAAAGAGGTAAAAGAGAAGAGAGAGAAGAGTCTATCTGTTAAGGATACACGTGAAACAAAAACCCTTTTTTCATACGTTGAGCATAAAATATAATCCAAACTTTATAACTTCCCGGGAAAAACAAATTCTGCTTTTATACACATCATGTAGGTACTTATTGTAGTATTGTTAACCTACCCATATGAGAATTGCCACTGCTGACATTATTATTGCTGTTTTCGCTCATACGGCCGCTATTCAACTGGGCCTCAAACACTGGCATGTGCTGGCTCGTGGTTGAGCTACTCGATAGTGATTCTGTAATAGGAAAGTTGGCATTACTAGAGCATCAAATGTGGCGAAAGTAGTTGTTGCATTTCACGGCTGTGTGTCAATAATGGGTGTAAGGCTAGGCACAAACTAGCCACCGGCCACAGCCACCGGTAGCCCAGCGACTAGCAGTTCACACGGTTTTTCATACGTTTTGTATGGATTCGTCGCACACTAGTGGTCGGTGGCGGCCATCCGCTACAACACTACTAGACACCGCAGCAAGAGGCGACAGCCACCGGTGATGACCGGTGGTTCATGTGCGCTTACCCTTAAACGACGCTTAACGAAGCCGAGAGTCATTTGTATGGTACTAAGTTTGATGTACAGAATGTGTAGATAAAGGCTAGGCTAATGGCCTTAAAGTGTACGGCACGCACCTCTCTGCGCCGACAGCGGCGCGGCGGGGTGGTCGGGCGTGCGCGGCAGTGCGCCCGCGCGCCCCACCAGCATGGAGATGTACAGAATGTGTAGATAAAGGCTAGGCTAATGGCCTTAAAGTGTACGGCACGCACCTCTCTGCGCCGACAGCGGCGCGGCGGGGTGGTCGGGCGTGCGCGGCAGTGCGCCCGCGCGCCCCACCAGCATGGAGATGTACAGAATGTGTAGATAAAGGCTAGGCTAATGGCCTTAAAGTGTACGGCACGCACCTCTCTGCGCCGACAGCGGCGCGGCGGGGTGGTCGGGCGTGCGCGGCAGTGCGCCCGCGCGCCCCACCAGCATGGAGATGTACAGAATGTGTAGATAAAGGCTAGGCTAATGGCCTTAAAGTGTACGGCACGCACCTCTCTGCGCCGACAGCGGCGCGGCGGGGTGGTCGGGCGTGCGCGGCAGTGCGCCCGCGCGCCCCACCAGCATGGAGATGTACAGAATGTGTAGATAAAGGCTAGGCTAATGGCCTTAAAGTGTACGGCACGCACCTCTCTGCGCCGACAGCGGCGCGGCGGGGTGGTCGGGCGTGCGCGGCAGTGCGCCCGCGCGCCCCACCAGCATGGAGATGTACAGAATGTGTAGATAAAGGCTAGGCTAATGGCCTTAAAGTGTACGGCACGCACCTCTCTGCGCCGACAGCGGCGCGGCGGGGTGGTCGGGCGTGCGCGGCAGTGCGCCCGCGCGCCCCACCAGCATGGAGATGTACAGAATGTGTAGATAAAGGCTAGGCTAATGGCCTTAAAGTGTACGGCACGCACCTCTCTGCGCCGACAGCGGCGCGGCGGGGTGGTCGGGCGTGCGCGGCAGTGCGCCCGCGCGCCCCACCAGCATGGAGATGTACAGAATGTGTAGATAAAGGCTAGGCTAATGGCCTTAAAGTGTACGGCACGCACCTCTCTGCGCCGACAGCGGCGCGGCGGGGTGGTCGGGCGTGCGCGGCAGTGCGCCCGCGCGCCCCACCAGCATGGAGATGTACAGAATGTGTAGATAAAGGCTAGGCTAATGGCCTTAAAGTGTACGGCACGCACCTCTCTGCGCCGACAGCGGCGCGGCGGGGTGGTCGGGCGTGCGCGGCAGTGCGCCCGCGCGCCCCACCAGCATGGAGATGTACAGAATGTGTAGATAAAGGCTAGGCTAATGGCCTTAAAGTGTACGGCACGCACCTCTCTGCGCCGACAGCGGCGCGGCGGGGTGGTCGGGCGTGCGCGGCAGTGCGCCCGCGCGCCCCACCAGCATGGAGATGAGCGACGGTCGGTGCTGCTGGTGCTTGTCCGGTACTGTGCTAGTACGGGGGAATACTTCTGAAGCTCGCTTGCCGGCCGCTTGGCCTAGATTCTCAGCTATTTGTTCTGGAAAAGAAAATAGGATCGATTAAGATGTAGTTTAAGTTTTAGGTAATCTAGTTTTCGCTTTATTCCATTATAATAAAACGTAAGACTTCTTTTTGGCCTGTATCGCGCTGGTAGACCGGCTTTGGGATACGCTTCCTGCCGAACTCACCCGGTGGTCTTGCCGAGTTCGTACTTTATGACATTTATTATCTTGGAATATTTCCAAGATAATAAATGTTAGTTTAGTCCAACAATTACTAAATCTAACGGATTTATCAAATATGGTTAACCTTTTGACCGCCACAGTCGTGTATAGACGACAAACCAAAATGTGCCCAGCACGCCACGGTCGTGACTGGGTGACAGAATTTTAAACGTAAATAAATGTCATAAAATAGCATTGTTTTGTTTATTTCCCTTGTTAATTATGTACCTTAACTCTTCTTAATTTATTTGAAGTGAACCGCTTTCGTCAGATTTCATGTATAGTAACAAAAGATGATAAAAAAGGAAACCAGTTATAAATTTCGAAAAACTTAGTGCCCTCGACGCCACAGTCACCATAACAGGACAAGTAGTGATATAGATAGCAGTCAATATAACAAGAATATCGACTTCGACGGCAACCTACGATATATTTAATTTACTCTGAATTCTGCACTAATAAATAAATAAAACATTTGATATTGAACTATACGCTCTTTAAAAGTCGAGTGTTAGTAGATTATCGATTAATTCTAATGACTGCAATGCCCATCTCTATCACACTGTTGTATTGTCTGTACCGGGAACGCCACAGTCGTCTATGTTTGACAGTCCCTTGACTTCAAACGCGGAAAATTTTCAAATAGAGTACCTAGTCTATTTACTGTTATAGTAGTTAGCTAGTTTATCATGGAAGTCAGTGCGGAAGTTCTAGAAGACGAAGATTTTGATTTTATTAATTTTATGCTTATTACGTAATTTATTATATAGTTATTACGTTAGGAAATAAAATAAAATTATATACATGTCAATTATTTATTATAGACATACTTTATTAGATAAAAGTAAATTATTAGAGATAAATGTCCTTAATTATTTTGAGTGTCTTTTATATCCTTAACATGGCCGCCCTTAGCTTCTTGCAAGAAATTTATTATTTTCCTATTCATTTCAGTGTTGTAAATTGTCCACATTCGAAAGTAAACAACAGTAACACAGTAAACGGTATTTACTTCAGCACTGATGTCATCAGTTAGTGGCTATTCAATAGAGTACATTATGATACATGTGTGTTCATACGACGTTTTTCAACAGACTTGTATTGTTAAATATTAACTTGTATGGAAAATATGAAGTTCAGTCGTTGTTTGTAGACGAGATTAAAAAAAAAAACACATCTCCGACCTCCGACTAGTAAATAGTTATCTGTGGCGTTATAGCACTAGTGCAGTAACGTAAAGTAAAAAGCACGCGTTTCTAATATACTGAATTATGGACATGTTCATTAAGAGCCACTTTACGAGCAACTGTGTTGAAAAAGCATTAATATTGGTTGTTCATTCAGAGAAACTTACATTTTGTTACTTGACACTGTTGAAAGTACAAAACAATAAGAATAAAATATTTCGATATTATTAATAAGTATTTTTGTGTCGCACCTCTAGAGTAGAAGCGAGCAAATTCAAGAAATCCGTGCCAGCTGCGCCACTGTCGTCATAGAGTGACAGAACAACGGCCTTTATTATTATTTAAATCCACAAATTTTATGGATTAAAATAATAATAAAGGCCGTAACTGTGAAACAGATTATTACATTTATGTCATAAAGGACAAAGCGGGATGAAATAGAACTCAACACAAGGATGGTATGTATAATAATCTTTATTGAAATTAAAACCCATGCTAAAAATATTGTCAGATTTCCGTGAGCTTTATCGATATAATTTCGACCTCACTACTATTTTGTAGGTATTAAAGGATGAATTCGGAGCTTGGCGCCGAGGGCACGCTTTTTCTTTTTTGACGTGGCGATCAAAAGGTTAAATAATTTACATGCAGCCACCGCTCCAAAAGCTCAAAATCGTGACTACAGATTCGGGGCATGTAAAACACTTTTTTACGTTTCTATACATATTATCATGTCTGTAGGTACTTACCAAACTTGTACTGGTCGTGTGTATCGCGCATGTGGCGCAGTTCCCTCGCGAGCTCCGCTAACAACGCGCCGCGTGCCCTCGCGGCGGGTAGCTTGAGTCCTCTCACTCGCTCGCGCACTACGAACTGCATGTGACGCTCGTTGTCGCCGATTGGAGGTTGCGATAGCTGGTGCAAGAAATAACGTTTCGAAAAATTACTGCATTAACTAATATGGTCATACTCACAACCAACCTGAAAAATGACACCCATGATGAAAAATTTGAAAATGATCGCAGCCGCCATATTGAATTTTCATTTTGACCCCACTATCAGCTTTAGCAACCTCCATGAAAACTATCTGTCTCTCTCTCTCTTTTTATTGTACCTACATAATAGAAAGAGAGAGAGAGAAAGTCGCATGGAGGGGGAATCACGCTTTTTCGTTACGTGGCGACCTAATAGTATGCACCTACCTTATGAACGATAAAAGGTTGCAGCAGAATGTAAAGTGGCGTTCGATACGTGACGACATGTTCCAGGAAGTCCCACAGATGGTGCGCCGCTTCGTTCCGCCTGCCCAGGTCCCGCATGGCGCGCGCTATGCGGCCCCATTCTGTGCACAGCTCGCTTGTGAAGCATGCGCACATCACTTTTAGCGCTGCACGTATAAAATTACAAATTATTAATATTATTTTTATTAGTACAGTTATGTATTAATTTATTCATTAGAAATTATTTCAAAATTAGTTTTTCATGATCATGCTGCGCATAAATGCAGTATGTTAAATGCGAATAAGTGACGGCAAATTAAGAATGAGTAGAGTCAAATATAAGTTTCCTTGAAGAGCATTTTTTTAAAAGGGCGTAGGTATAATAATGTAAAATGTTGAAATATCAACTACTACCGAGATAATAGAACCAAATCTCAAGGTATTCGTAAAACGTGATCCACGCTTTATACGAAAGCATGACTCACATTTCAGAACAAATAAAATTGTGTAGTAGTACTAGTGTTCCTTACCTAAGAAAGCAATCCGATACAGTTGATTGGACAGCCTCGTTGTGTTCCTAGTATCGCGACTACCAGTGAACGTGAGTGAGTTGGCGCGGTTGTCTGAGGCGTTGAGTTTAGCGTTCACGGCCGCTAGCTGTCCGGGCGGCGCGGGCGGACATAGTGCGTTTAACACCACTGATACTAAGTAGCTTACGTCTGACTGGCGGAGGGGTGGCACATCTGAAAGACGAATATAAAAAAAAAACATATTCACAGATGAATTGAGCACCTCTTTCTTTTTGAAGTCGGTTAGTAAAATGATATGTACTTACATAAAAACACGGTATCCGTGGAATAAAATTATAAAGAAATACATAAAAAAAATGAGTTTCGAGGTTTATAACTTCAGTCTGTTATGTATGTAGGTTGGTTTGTGGAGGAAAGCTCTACAAATATACCATAATTATTCGTTATAGCTTGTTAAGATTCTTACCCTTTCTACCACTGCCGACACGTAAACAAAGTGGCATGAATAGATTCATCAGCATGTTCTCAGTTTTCTCTCCAGATGGGAACGACGCGCTGCCTCCGCACATTTGTTCCAGTGAATAACTATCCTATATCACAATATATATACAAATATTAGAACAATAACAGAACAGAACCTCGGGCCGTATAGGGAAGTGTAAAGATTTTCGGTAACGCATGCCATAGTGCCCGCAAGCAAGCACATGCGGGCACTATGGCATGCATTACCGAAAATTTTCCAATTTTCCCGCATACGAGCCTTAACTGTTTTCATTAGTCGATAGGGTCCGCGTGTGGGGTGGGTGGACATCAGGTAGTCGATAGTAGGGTTGTCGATTGCAGTATACGGAGAACCTGCACCGTATATTTGGCAGTCGCTTTGAAGGCTCATTTTAATTGGGTGTGCATATTCACATGCTTTTACCGACCGAATGAAGTTCATCGGTCGGTAAAAACATGCTTCACATGCTTTTACCGACAGATGAACTTCATTGGTCGCTACGCCCGCTACGGTGTACAATCACAAGCACCAATATGTCAACACTTGGCGACTTTCAATTGCGATTTATTCGTGAAATAACGAATGCATCGTTGAAATACGACACATTACATAAACCTATGGGTTCGAAAATGCTATGTTCGTAACAATATAAAATTTCATTAAAAAATTAAGGAGTAAATCGCATTTGAATAAAGCCGAGTGTATACATACTTTTGCTCGTGTACTGATCGCGTTATCGACTTATGACTTTTATTAGTCATTACCCTGCCTGCGGGGAGTGGGGCATGCGACTAATGAAAATGAGCCTTTAAAGCCATCAATGTTCCGTTGCGAAAAAGGGATAGCTATATTCGTCTTGTCTAAGCACAGAATAAAGATGTATTTCACACTTCTCTATACATACGGAAATTTTCCTCTAGTCACCAGTAAGTAATCATATATTAAGTGTTAATTTACCCCTGTATTGATGATCTGCAACGCGATTAATCGCACGACTGTGCTGCAGAAATGAGGCGGCGGTGGTTGCGACATAAGCGCTGCTGTTGCCGACGATAGGTTCTCTCCACAGTTGTTGTCAGATACTATCAGTGCCTGTAAAGAAGAACAGGAGTATGACACTGAGTTTTTGTTTGTTGAGAAGATTTTCCTAAAAGTCTGTAGCAGACACGATGCGAGAGAGAACGAGATATGTATTATGATATGATTGACCCATAAATAAAAATAGATTTATTCGGAAAATCGACTAGGTTTGATTGCTGCGTCCGTCGTGCTTATAAATGAAACAAAAGCATAAAGGCCGCGATTGATGGGTAGAGTTCCGAAATTGTACTTTTATTTTATAAGAGATCAACGTTCATAGTTCAAGTCCGGCCGTCGACAAAATGCGTTCCTGACACTTACCAGTTTCATACAAAGGAATACGTGTTTAGCGAATTTGATCTTTATTAGCTACTAGAACTGTCGCACTGGCAGTGTGGTGTCAGCATTGTACGACGGCAATATTATGGGCCGACATAAAAAAAATTGGGGCAACTCACTTGAATAGTATTGAGCAGAGTTTTAACATGCTGCCAATGCATTATGTATGGACACCGTACCATCGTTTCATACACTCCTTTCAAAAGCACTGCCGCCGAATCCCAATCGGTGTTTCTCTGAAAAAAGTTCGATTTACTTAAATAAATCCAAAATTGTCGAAGCAGATGGAAGCCGAACATGAGGTACTCTGGCGAAACCTGAAAGAAGATCTTTTTAAGCAGTTATGAATTGATCATTTTGTCTATGGTAAAAACAACTTGAAAATCTTACCCTGATGCTAGGCTTCTTCGCAATTTTGAGGAACACCTTATCCAACCTCCTTAGAATCATAATTAGCGCCGGCCGTAACGCATCGTCTGCCCAATCAGCCGCAGGTAGAACTTGCGTCATGTACCGTTGTAGACCGCGACAACCCATAGACTCTGGGTCGTAGGGAGACACTTTTAGTAATGAGTGCGCTATTTCTGCGAGGCGCTGTAAGATAAAATTTTTCGATATTCAGCATGGGACTTGTTTCTAAGATAATAATAATAATAAATCTTTATTGAAATAAAGAACAATGCTCACAATGTATGGGGAAAAAACCCAGGCCCGGCGCAAATAAAATGTATCTCAGATTTTAAGTATTTATATGTGACATAATATTCAGTAGGGGGCATTACCAAAATCTTTTTTTAAATGTCATAAATTGCTAGTTGTTTTATGTAAGGAGCTTCAAAAATGTGATTTTTTTTTAATTATTTCTTTCTTTACTCTTATTCTATAAATGACATTTAGGCATCTATTTTGACAACGCCATCTACATTTTGTGCAATGTTAGGGTAAACTTAATAAAAAACAAGAGTAGGCAAATGAAATTATTTTATTATTGTACACATTATTGGTTCTCTAAGTCTATGATTACATCTTCCAGAGTGTATCCGGGATGATTAAAATCATTTTGATGTCTGGCCCAACCCAAGTAATACAGTACACTCATAATATGGGCGCAGCTACCCAAAGTTCTTTTGCCATGTATACAAGAGCAATAATGCTCTGAAATTGCATTAATACCGGTTTCTCTTCTATACAAAATATATGTATAGTAAGTTCTGTTCCTTACATGCCGCGATTGTATACGGCATCTTATTAAAACACCGCTTTCGCCATTAATTGTTACGAGCACCGGATGTCTATATACTTCAATTTCGTAGACACCTGTTTGTTTAATGTGCTCACTGCAATAGGAGCGTGCTATTTTACAGTGATAAGTGCCCACAGCAAACAATATCAACTCTTCTTGGGAAAGTCTGGGGAAATCTTCCAACGTCTGGTCATTTGCTTCCAAACGAACAAATGCGGCTCTATGTCTGTTTAAATTGTGCTCAATGACGTAGTCTGCCAAAAGGTTTGGCTTGTGCACATTCCTATTTATAATATCAACGAATTGTTCAGTATATTGACTGTCCTCATAGGGTTCTTGGAAGGCATTGATGGTTTAGTTTAGTGCGTCTCCGCCTTGCAACAACCACTGAGAATATTATAATGGTTAGCGTAGTATGTTAAAATATATGTATATACATATTTCCATTAAATAATTCTATTTAAAAATTACTTTTACGAAAAAAGGATTAGCAAAATATTACGTTTAAAAACGAATTTTTGGCTATATTTTTTTTTAGTATGAAAGTACTATTTTATACTAAGAATTTGAGATATGTACCGTTTGCGCCGGGGCCTGGGTTTTTTTTGAGCATTATCCTTAGTGTTACAAAAATGATGATGGTGACTTGGTTAAATACTACCTTATAATAATAAATAACACATTTATACTGCAGTACCAACATGTTTTCAGTAAAATGTATTATGTTGCTGCAACCACCGAAACCGTTGTTTTTTTTACCATGAATAGGTTCGGCTTCAACGTTATGTGGAATTTCGCATTCAGCATTGCGCATTGTATGCAATAAATATGCGGTGAATATGTAAGGAAGAGCTCATTTTCTTTTCGGGTTCAAGATTTCTGAATTTGGTAACAGATTGCGCGTCGATGTCCGTGCCACCCTGTATAATTGTGTCGTCATCTATCGATAAGTAGAGTGACAATGGACATCACTGTTTGTGTAGCAGACTCTATCAATGTGGTAGAAAACAAAAGTCAGTTTACAAATATCATGAGGAAGACTTCAAACTCACAGCATGTGACTTAGAATCCAGCAGTTCAACTGGTTTCCCCTCAGTGCCGCCGCTACGGTTGGAGCCGTTGATTTCCAACAAGCGCGTAGTAGCGCGACCGATGAATTCGCCGACAAGTGATAGTAAGACATCGCGGGGTCTACGGTATTCTGCTCGCACCAGCTGTTGAGATAATTATTTATAACAATTTTCATGAAATGGAAAATTTCTAAGAAATGTTAGCAAAACGATGTGACTAGAGCAAAGAGTTTTTTTGTGTGTTTAGGTACATTCGCTTTGCAGTATGTAATCTGTGTTTTTTATTTTTTATTGACAATGGGCTCACTCTTGACCTCAATCCAGCCCAGAGGCAGGGATGAGATCTACGGTGGAACGAGCTTGCCCAGAAGAAGCCTATTCACTCTCGCCTTGAAGAGATTCGGGTTGTATGAACTCGGGAATGCAGACGCAGGCAGACGATTCCACTCCTTAACTGTGCGCATCAGAAAAGATGACGAGAAGCGCTTAGTGCGTATATATGGCATATTAACCAAATAGGGGTGGTATCCCGCAGTGCGTCTGGACTCTCGATGGTAGAAAGGTGAAGGCGGGATGAGCTCATGTAGCTCATGTGTGATGGAAGTTTTCAATAGAAGAACAGAAATGATTATATATAAGTTGCAAATCATATAAAAATACGGTCGTTCGATGGGTAGTTCGAGTGTTTCAAACGATACCCTGACTAATAACGGAAATCGATTTAGAAGACGATGCTACACTAAATACTTCCAGGTCTTGCGTTTAGTCTATTACACCTTGTAGATGAACGTATATTTGTTTGATTCTATATTTACCTCCGAGTCTTCAGCTCCAGTATATTCAGGCACAGGCATCTTAGAGTTATCGTATTTAGAATGAGATTCCTCGAACGCGATTATAGTAGCGGCGGCAGTACGAGGCCCGGTCCTTTGAGACGAGCCTTTGTGTTCCGGAGAAGTTCTATACGGGCCGTTGTAAGATCTGTAAGAGAACATAAGTTGTGATATCTTTCGGGAAATTGTAGATGTGCTGTTGTGGGTTTAAACCATTAAGAAAAGTTGTTTTTAAATGTTGCTAAAAGAAAGATAAATAATTTTCCAGGTATGTAATTCTTGGTCATTTCACAGAATTATACGTTTACCACCATTACAACTATGCGGGCTTTGTCATGTTGACCGACATCTATATTGCGTTAAAAAATGTTAAGTCTAAGCACTTACTTAGAAAGTCCTTCACAGTTATTCACAAGCGTCTTTATAGCAATAGCTAGTTGTTGGATGATTTCTTTCTCGGTTTTTCCCTCGCGGTTGTAGCTCGGCAATTGTATTTGTTTAACGTAACAAGGAAGTATTGCTTCTAGTATTATCTGTAAATGTAAAATAAATGTAGAAAATAAAAATAAACTATTAATCTAAAGAGCTTTTCGGCAAAAGGAAATAAAAATAAAGGTACTTCGTAGCAAAGAGTGTAAAATACTTTTAGAGAGGTGTACGTTGGTGTACTTATGAGGTCCTATTATAACGCCATGAGGGTTAAGCAAGACAAGATACTACAACTAGCTTCAACTTTCTGACTAACTGACCGACTATTTAATTTTGTCAATTCAAAAGTGCCTGTAAATGGTTTATTTGAAATAAATGACTTGAGTTTGAGTTTGATAAGACCACCAAATTAAGGTTTTACCAGTTAAAATAATGTTCAGAAGTAAACTTTTGGATCCAATACGTACAAAAGACGTATCCCCGAATACCATAGTGGGACTATATCTGTGACTGCAGGCTGGTTATGCTGAGTTGATTGATGTCAAAGTAACTTCAGTTCAGCACAATAACTGTCCCATAACAAGAAAAGTAAATATGTTTAGGCTTAAACTTTACTTACCAGCATCTGATATCCCCTCATACTCTCCGCCGAGTAAGACACGACCATGACACAGAGACTGATACAATCCAACACATTGACCATCTCCTCTTCATCTCGATAGCAGAAGTCGATAGGTTTTAGTGGTTTCTCTTCTTTGATGAGTTCGGCTATATGAAGTGGGTCAGGAGACGGTGTTTCCAGGCTTAGGAGTAGGTTGAAAAGGCAGCTGGATTGGACCTGTGTGGCGAAAATATAATTTGAATGACTAAAATATAACATAGAATGTAATAGGTTTGGACAAAGTGCGACCGGCTGTTGAAATATGGCTGGCGGACAAAAATATGAGAGATATGTAATATGTTTTGTCTTTTTAATATTGTAGGTGTTTTTATTGTGTTTTTGTGTTTTTAATTTTGTGTTTTTATTTTGAATTATTTTGAAATTTTGTATTTTTTATATGATCCACTTGGTCGAAATAAAAGATTATTATTATTATTAAAAAAGAAGTTAGTTAATTTTAGTAATAATAAAAACTTGTGCACGTTTTGAAACAAAGAAATGTCCGAAAGGCAAGCTTAATTAAAATTAAAATGTTACTTAAATTATTATACTGACTTTGCTCGCATCTCCATAAGTAGACTCTTCGTCTGTATCCAAAATGGCAGATACAGAGCCAAACATTTGTAGTATAAACGGTTTGCGGTTCAGTAAGTAAAACTGTTTTACCGCGTATTCTATTGTAGTCGTCACCAATTTATTTGTTTGGAAGTTTGAGTATATTTGCAGTAGCGTTGGCATGATCAGTAAATACCTGAAAGAGAAACATTTGATATAAGATACAGGTTTATTTGTACAGTGAACTGCACGTCAAAGCTTGCAATTGCATCATACATTCTCATCTTCCCACTGCTGGGACACAGGCCTCCTCTCTGAGAGAGGGAGTGGGCCGTAATCTACCACGCGGGCCCAGTGCGGATTGGTAGATGTCACAT
This sequence comes from Apamea sordens, assembly GCA_945859715.1. Classification (NCBI taxonomy): domain Eukaryota; kingdom Metazoa; phylum Arthropoda; class Insecta; order Lepidoptera; family Noctuidae; genus Apamea; species Apamea sordens. The sequence continues at coordinate 11,627,578 of OX243996.1, read as the reverse complement.
GTCTTCGAATTTTTGGTTCTAGGACATGCCGGTTTCCTCACGATGTTTTCGTTCACCGTTTTGAGAGCAGCGGTTATGATATAATTTCCACAAATTAAAGCGCCTGACTGGGTTCGAACCTACGACCTACAGCTCGTAAATAGCAGCGGAGACCACTGGGACACAACTGCTCCTGCAATTGAATCGGCTGTCGTGGATTTGACATTGACAGCGGTTTTATTACGGTTTTTGTAATTCAAGTGTTACTATGACGTGTAACAAATGGTTAGTAGAAAACTATGTTTTTTTCGAAATATACATACCCATTTGTAGAGAAAATGCTTTTAAAATTGAAAGCAGCATTGACGTATGTGGCGATGACGTATCGAAGAATTAAAGAGTCTTCGCTATGTAACATCAGAGCGCCATTGAGAACGTTCAAAAACAAGTGAATGTCGCGAGATGAGGTGAAGTTACCAGCCATCGCTTCGAACATTCGAGCTATGAGTCGTACCCACCTAGAATAAAAATATTGCTTCAGTAAAGGTATGATTAATTTGTAGCCTTATAATAATACTTTATCCCATCTTTGAAAATTAACCCTAAAAGTCGCGTAATGTATGAAGCATATTTGGTCTATGTAGCCCAATCCAAAGGAAAATTATATGAAATGTAATGGTCTTGAATTACAAATTTATAAAATAATTATTTGAATGGTCACGAAGTAGAAAATGATTATTATTTCTCAGCTTATTGTAAGCAGTTGTAGGGTCAATCACGACCCTGCTTAACATGAGGTTTGTAGGGCCAAGTTAAAAATACTTACATAAACTTATGCAACACATCCAATCCCAATAGCGTAGAACCTAGAGCTCCCCGACTATACAACACTAGATCAGCTTCAAGAGCTTTACGAGGGAAAGACGGTAACTTCATGAGCTCATCGTGTAGAAATACTACGCGTTGGACCACCTAAAACAATAAGTAATGTTAAAAATCTTTGTAAATTCAGGTCAAGTTAGGCTACAAATAGTTTTGGGGCCACGTTAGAGCAATTTTTACTGCAGTGCTAAAGAGAGATGGATTTAGGTAGGACGCGAAGTACCATCACAATTCTGGATTTCACACTTCATAATCAGCTCCTGTTGACTTAACTTGACCAAATATAGGATTACACTCTTTTAAATTAAAAAAACAAATGAAACAGTGGATTAAGCAAGTGTTACATACCATATCAACATTCTTCAATATAGCCCAAGTCAGCAACACTTTTCCGATCTCAACGAACTTCTGCAAGAGTTCTTGTTCTTGCAGTTTTTGGAACGCTTCATCAGGTTCCATGTGAACCAATCCTAATTGTGGATACTGCGAGCGTTTAAAGAAGTAGTGGTCTCGGACGTAGCCTTGAGGGTTGTGGATTTGACCTACGAAAAATAGCTTAGATTAAAAGTAAAGCTAGGGAATTTTAAAACCCACAACACATCCCGGAAGTTTCCTGCGAAATCACACGATGACCTTTGACCAGCGTAGTCTTGCGAGCATTTTTGAGTTTTCAGACATGTCGATTGAGGTCTGAAGGCCAACCACTAAGGTTGGGTTTCCCGCGAAGCAAAATATTCCCGGGGGAATGTACAATTTTGGTTGTTCCCAGTATTGGAGTTTTTAAAAACGCGTGTCTAAATAGATACTTACGAGTTTTGAAGTCAACAAGGAAATGTTCTCGATGTAACTTTTCTGGGATACCGAAGAAATCGAGAGACTCTTTCAGGATTTGTGCAAACACTGTGTCTTCTTGGACGGGAAACTGAGACGGTATGCAACCTTCATTGTCAGCTAAAATTAAAAAAAAAACTGTTGATATACAGCGTGTTTAGAAAGTAAATTCTTCGTTTTTTATTATTTTATTATACAGCATGTTAGCATGTATTTAGGAAGTAATAGTAGGCTGATTTTCATTCTATTTTCTTAACAATATTCTATAGTTTTGTTTGTGTACTTACGTGGACCATGGACGATAATCTTTTTGGCGGCAGGCACATTGGCCGTTAGCAGTATCGATGCATCACATTGCTCCTTACGTAAGATCTGTTTTAAATCCTTGAACATTATGCCGTGAACACTGTGTACCACCTGAAAAGTGTAATTGCCATGAAAGTACATACAAGCATTTCGATTGTGCCTGTGAAGTTTGGTAGCCCCTGGTTAACTTTAAAAATTTAAGTCTGTCAAGAACAAAATCAATATCCTGATAGATGATTGATGGGATAGCAATAATATTTCCAAACTGTCGCTTTTAACCACAAATCCTAGTAAATTAAAACTTCACTGAGGTTCAAACTATCTAACTGTAACACAGACAAATATACTTGTCGGTGAATAACGTGCAAGTAACATGCAATCTGCATGGTGATAAAGCAATTACGAGGTCGACTATACAGTGGCACTAAGGCCAGACTATACAAGCTATAAAAGAAGAAAAAATAATAGACAACTCACCATCCACAAAATAGACAGCGCCGCACCAACAAGCCTCTGTCCCTCTTCATGGGGACTCCTCACATAAAACATGACGTATCCTATAATATAGTTGTACAGCGCAAAGGCAGCCTGAAAAACAAGCGATATAAACAATCATCAGATACATATTATAAATTAAAGTCATTTCGTCGTGTGACGTTAGTCACACAGACAGACAACGGATTTTGACGTAGTTTTCAATATAATTTAAAGACTTTATTCCGGAAGGTTTATGTGTATATTACATTAATATTGAAACTACATAATGATAATAAAGAAATATCGATGTTTTGTCAAGTCGTAAAAACCGTGTGAAGCAGGGGCGAGTCACTAGTATAGAATGTGTGCAGCTTGGTGATGGGTCTTTAACATCCTGCATTTAATAGTATGGGGCACCGTACAGTGATCAATATTCATACCTGTTGAGGTAATCTTGGTATGAACCGGATCAAATGACGCAGTAGCTTGAACATCTCGTCCTGATGGTCTCGGGTCAAACGTTCGAGAACATGACGAAGAAATAGTGCTGAGTCTTCTACGAGGCAACACCATATAACCTGCAGAAAAGTTCATAGTGTATTCGAGGACAAATAAAATAAGTACGGTCGGAGACCAGAGGGCCAATTCTCGTAATTCAAAACGTTCAAAATCTAGTTACAGTCTCATCTCAGCGAAAAACAAATGTCAAAAACTTGTCAAAATGTAGGGAAATTAGAGGTATTAGTGACAGATTGAGACTGAGATCAGAGTAACTGACTGTACCTAACCAGTAGCGTAGACCTCTTGGAATCTTATCGAGGTCTAGATAGGAGACTGGTATGATTTTGGGCCAGTTACATGTAGTTGAAAAAATCTACCGCTCAAACGATGATATGTTACTAATACTGAAATAAGCAGTTTCTTACAGCGTTCAATTATCCATCAAGTCTTGCACACAATCATAACATACTGCCAATTCTTATATGTTTCACAATTGAAACAAGTAAATTCGTTACCTGATAAGCGACTTCGTAGACAGAACACCCGTCTCTGGAAACAGCAGCATCATCCAATAGTGAAACAATCTCAGCCACAGCCGAGCATAATGTTGAAGGGAATAATGCTGATGCCACTTGTGTGTGATGCGATCCTCGTACACCTTCAACTAATTCTTCATCTGCTGGTGCTGCGAGGAAACAAAATAATTTCAGTTACAGATGCTTAGCAGAAGAATTGATGATCGTCGTGCCATGGCACGGGAAGTTCCTTACATAACTCTTGCCGACACGAAGATGAAGACACCTACTTAATACCTGTCGAAGCCGAACAAAGGTATTCTAATGTAAGACTTCTAACCAAAATGTTTTGGTGGATCCATTAATGACTTGAGTTTCGAATGATAATATAGAAAACATGTTTTAAGTACCATTTTATTCTTTCTTTTTTTTTTATACAAAAGGGCTTGAGTTTTTATTGTCACGCTGAGTCTAAAAAGAAACGCTGAAATAAATTGCTGAACTATTGGTATTGTTGTTAAATCGCCAAATCCTCTTAAGCAAGCGTGGTGAGCGATGCTCGCGCCTTCTTGGTATGAGAAGAGGCCTTTGCCCTGTAGTGGGACAATAATAGCCTGGTATTATTTTATTTAACCCATAAGACCACTTTTTTTTTTTTTTTTGAGGATGGGAAATCATCAAATGACTCCTCCCGCTCTGGGTGGAGCAGAAGGGAGTGTCAGACTTTTACTGACTAAAACCCACCCGTGTTCCTTCCTTAGCCCTTTATGTTCCAGGGCAGCGGTAAACCCTTTCGGATGGTCCCGCTACCCTGGCAGGCTTCGGCCCTATGGGGCCCCGTCTCTTTTGCTGACATCTCTTTGAGGCGCGCGTGGAACACGAACACGCCGTCCGGCACGGGCCTAGTCCTGATCGGACGGAGAGCTACCCATTACTCTCCGCCCGCAGGCCCGCGCCTACGGTGGCCGGGAGTCGTCACGCGGCTCCCGACGCCCGGAGCGTCTCCCGCGGCGGCTGAGGCGTGAGGTGCGCAAGGCGCGTTCCCTCGCCCACCCCGCCACCTCCTTCGCTAGCATGACTGCTTCGCAGAAGGAGGTGACTGCCTCCCACTCCCTCTCACCCCGGACCATGGCTTGAACCAGGGCCGGGCGCGAGAGGTCGCCGCCGCTGCCAATCGCCTCTACGAGGACACGGCGGTGCTCTGCCCAAGCAGGGCAGACCTCCACCGTATGCTCCACCGTGTCCTCTGACCCATAAGACCACTTACGTTACGTACTGAGGGGCTCGTGGCTATTTAGCCACGACCCCTAACATAACAGCCGCACAGGTCGATCGGTCAGGTTAAGCTACGCTTGCCGCGGTTGGTCTGTGGATGGGTGACCATCTTTACATACCGAGACCCCTCCGTGCCTCGGAAAGCATGTTAAGTCGATTGGTCCCGGCTGTCATTCGTGGATCTTTGACAGTCGTTACGGGTAGTCAGAAGCCCGAAAGTCTGACAACCAGTCTTACCAAGGGGGGTATCGTATTACCCAGTAACTGGGTTGTGGAGGTCAGATAGGCAGTCGCTCCATGTAAAATACTGGTATTCAGCTGCATCCGGTTAAACTGGAAGCCGACCCCAACATAGTTGGGAAAAGGCTAGGCAGATGATAAGACAACTTACGTTCAACATGATCATCAGCTGCATGGTCAAGCGCAGGTTCGCGTGCCGCCTGTCTCGTAATAGGTATCGTAGTGATAAGAAAACTCTCTCGTTCTGCACGTTTCTTATCATTCCGCTGTTGAAGCGCCCTCTTTATCGCCTCCGTTTGCTGTTTCTTGCGTGTCTTTGTTGCTGTTACTAGGGAACGCTGTGGATGAAATGTTAAGCATTAAAAATACTATTTAAAAATAAGGTTAAATATTTAATTGTTACTTACATTTTTGGATAAAACACAATCAGACACAAGCAAAAAATAATACATAAAACAACAGGGTCCATGCTAGAGGTGTTCAGGGCTAAAATAGAGGAATAATATTATTATTTGTTTCTGTCGTACGACCGACTAGTGATTTTCAAAGAAAACAAACACAGACACAGCACAACACACACTAGGCACAAGCTAGGCTTCATTCTTACATGTCTCTCCTGATTCAAAGTCATCTCCATATCCTTATCCTTAACCTGTGGGCTCCACGGAGGGTCAACGACTGCTAGCGACTCGATGCCGATCTTTGGAGAAGGCAGTGTGAACTCTATGCCCGGAGGTGGCACTTTGAATGTCACTGAAGCTCCTTCCTCCATGCGCGGCCATACTTGGTATCTTAGCTTCCACATTACTTGGAATCTTAGGATTGCGTTTATTCTGAAAATGTTAAAATTGCAACAATATTGTTTTTCAAGTATTATATTAGAATTTCAAGTAGTAGGTATAGTAAATCTTGAGGAGCACACGTCGATATTGATCGAAGGGGGCACATGAAGAAATAAGATTTATACCACTATATTTAAATTCAGAATCTTGGATTATTATCATGTTTTGGAACAATGGCCCCAATGTCAAAACGTTCAAATTCCATTGCAACTGAGGGTTTATTCAATTAAGATCTCTATTGGTTGGTGCTACAAGTGGTCACTCAAAAATTAACATAGAATACATAAAGCTAAAGTAGATAGTTGAGTAAATACTGGTGGAATGTTTAATACAGGGTTCGATGTCCCTGCCACCCCCTATATGAGACTGAATCAAATCATTTTTATTTGCATCATTTTTTAAAAAAGTATAAATGATGCAAGATGACGCTAGCAAAATCCAACTCTTGCGACGAAAATCAGGGTCCGTATTCCCGTAATTTAAAACGTTCAAAATCTAGTCGCAGTCTCATCTTGGCGACAAACAAATGTCAAAAACTTGTCAAAATGTAGGGAAATTAGACGTATTTTTGACAGATTGAGACTGAGATCAGACTGTGAACGTTCTTAAAATTACCAGAGTTGCCCCTCAGAGCTTTCGACAATACGAATAAGCCCTTAAAAATGAGATTATTGACTAAGATTTTTTGGAGACAATACATTATTATTATTAATGCATAGACACCTGGTACTCGGCTCAGCATGTTTTAAATCATTATGCATGATCTCAGTGGCAGTATTCGGCGCCTTGACCGCAGCGAGTATGAACAACGCAGCGGCACACGAACTCAGTTCGCGATCTGATTCCAACAGCAACTGCCAAGCCACGGGTGCACATTCTGCGAACATGTCTTCGCCCATTGTTGTTGCTCCTTTGATTAGGGTAGCGAGAGGAGTGTGGTAAGCGTCGCGAACCTAGACAAAGAAGAAGATATGATATTTTTCACCGTAGTAAGATAAGAATTTACGCATTTTTGGAATATAAGAAACCCAAATATATGTATACGGTTCCAATTTGATTTAAGAAGTTATAAAGTGGCATTTTGTTCATATGTTTTTTCTGTTAATGCATGTTTCGGGATTGTCCAACTTCTGAAGTTAGAAGATCGTCGCTAGTTAAGCTTATAAATAAAGGACCAGCCGATCGATTCTGTAAAAATCTCACCGTGAAAAGTTAGGTGAAGTGAGCTTAGAGTGAGCTGTCAGTAGTGTCAATCCCTAGCATTAGTTGGAATGACAGGTCACTCCACGCTCACTTCATCTAAGTTTTCACGGTGAGATGGTTATAGAATTGCACTGCCGATTCGTTTCAAGGTTTAATCAGGCCATTCCAAAATCTGCATGTGAGTTGAATCGCAAAAAAGTTACATTAAAAAGCATTTCAGACCTGTCCTTTAAGGTACTTGAGTATAGGTGGCGGGTCTATCGGCGGGTAGGGCACCGCTCCTGGCTTCATAGGTATCCCTTCAGCGGCTATGTTGGCCTGTTCCCCGCCCGCGGCCCGGTATGCAAGGCCCGCACTCTCGATCACTGAACGCTCGATTCTGGGGGTGCATTGAATAAAATATCGACAAAAACGTGAATGAAAATACCAATAAAGTTAAGGCCCATTCACAAAATTTTGCGAGTATGTGCAACTCACATCATATCTTCTTTATTCGTAGCCGAGAGAATATTTCCGTGTAAATGAGCCTTTTTATTTTATGATTAATTTAGTATGAGCAGAATCGCTATTCATTATTATTAATTCCATTCAAGGATTTGATAGGTTTAAAGCCATTTTTTTTTAAAGTTTTTTGTTTTGAAATGAAATACCATCCTACCTTTTAGCCTTTTCTCAACTATATTGGAGTCAGCTTCCAGTCTAACTGGATGCAGCTGAATACCAGTATTTTACATCAACCTTCACGATCCAGTTACTGGCTAACACAATACCCCATGGTAAGACTGGTTGTCAGACTAACAACACTGAGTAACATGAAGTAATTTGATTAATATGGGACTCATACTGAGTATACCTATCAGTAGAATGTTCTGAAGACTTGCGCGAGCGTCGTCCGCGGCGAGTCCCACCGTTTCCTTCATCGGAGCTTGCCGTGTTCATTTCTGGGCCAAACTTTTCCCCATATATCTGCAAGAAGAAGCCAATATCTCAATTATTAACCGACTTAAAAAAAAGAGAAGGTTATGCATTCAAGGTTTTTTTAATGTATCTGTTGTGCACCGATGTCTCCGTGATTATATGTAGTATATACTTTTGTTTGTGTGAGTGGAAAAACCTCAATAAAGAAATATTGGGTTACCTTTTGTACAGACTTCATGAGTCTTACGCTGGCTCTCATGTTTCTTCGGAAGCAGTAGGGGTGGCAGAAGTTCTGATGACAGCATACGTAGTTGAACGAGTTTAGGAATTTCACCATCACCTGCAATTACAAAACCGTTGCAAAGTTAGAAAGGAGTCACGATTCTCGGCAGTGAGAGACCCATTAGTAAGATTAAAACGGGGACGATGGAAGATTAGAAGATATTGCACCGATCCCTAGAATAATAGGACTAACCCTGGTAGGTAATGAAGCAGCACGCGTAGCGTGACTACCATAGAAACGGGTTTTGTCGACGGAAGAATAGACTACTGATGACTACTTCTGTCTATTCTTCCGTCGACGAAACCCGTGTCTATCATGGTCATGCTACGCGTGCTCGGCGGCTGAAGTCTTAAAGGAACCATAATTTTGTAACGTACTTCCATAGCACTTCTTTATAAATCTGCAATTCAACTTACCTTAAGCCATGGGAATCCTTTATTAGTATCAGGTGGGTCGGTAGAGTTACTATCAGGACTGTCTGGAGGGTGGTCGTGATCATCAGAAAGGACGCCAGGACTTTCTTCTCCACCACTGTCTACTTCGTTGGACATTATTACCGTGCCACCTATTTATAGAACACGTAATAAAGTATGTACGGACGCCTGCATGAATTGGTTACCCTCTTTTTTAAAGGTGGTTACCACCAATGAATACAGAACGGACATGAAAAATTATTTGTCGAAGTCAAAACCAAAGGCTTGGTAGTAGTTAAGTGTGTCTTAAAGATTGAGGAGGTTTCATAGATCTTACCTGCACCTGGATATACCTCTGAAGTGTCACTTCTATCAGACAGAGAAGATACTTTCCTTCTGCTTTGTATTGAATCGGACCTCCTTGTTACAACTGGAAGGAAAAATAGCTTGTTTAGGTCCTACACTATGGGTACTTGAAACAAGGATCTTTCCCACAGATATTTAAGAGGTCATAACTCTCTTTGATTGTTAGTTCACACAAATACGTTTATACACTAGGTGTTTAATGGGGGATTGATGATATTTCAGAATATCTAAAGAAAAATTAATTGGAACTTACAGTCATCAACAACGTCTCTGGTGTCCTTTTGCCTGAGTTTGATAGATCGTCGCTTGAACGATCCATAAGCGGAATGCGTTTGCTGTGTATTACGACGATGCATGCCTCCTTTACCTCGAGACCCTAAACGACCCTTTTTGTCGTCTACCGCCGGAGGTATGGCATCTGCTAACTATAAAAAATTGGTTACTGCCAAGATTCTTTTACTTCTCATCTAATAAACTAGCTAAGCTTTAGCTGAAAGCTTCAACTTTTCTACGCGATTAAAAAGCGCAATATATTATTTGTATAAATTTGCTTACAGTTACGTTACTTCCACCAGACACGTTCTCAGGTTCGTGCAGAACAAACGATATTTTTCTCTCAGTCTCTGCTCCCGCAATCGATTGTAAGCTTTGCGCAGACGCCTGTGAATGGCCCATGCTCGACAGAGCCATACTCCATCGACGGTTAGCTTCCCTGTGATCCAAGTTATTTACATTTCAACGCGTCAATGGACTCTCAAAAGTCCATGAACGAGTTAGCTTGCATTTACCAGCTATTTTACTTTAGCTTCTATACTCTTTACTATACAATTTCCTTTGAATTCTTACTGTTTGATCTCACATGCCAATGTAGCAAAAGCGTTTGTACTTTTTTCTAATTTCATCTAAACTATTTTATCACTTAATAAAACTATTTGATAAAACTTCGAAAGGGTGTATTTCACAAAACAATTTTAATATTCGTGTAAAATTTTAGAATAATTTTAATTGATAGCAATTTAGGTGTTATCTTACAACATTCCATGCATTTAACTGTGCGTATGCACATTATACCGTAGATTTGAATATCTTTTATTATAATATGTAAATAAGATCGTCACAAATGTAGCTGCATGTAACAAGTAAGGCACTTGCACAGAATATTAAAGTTTGTTTTATGAAACTCAGCGTTAGATGTAGCAACAATTGTGAATCTCGAGTGCCAAAATTTGCCAATAAGTGAACAATATTCGCTATAAGAGTCACATCGGTCCAAGTGAAATTTGCACATAATACTTCCATTTTAAAAGTGTACGTTATTCAAGATTATGTACATTCTACATACGCATGCACGCTTAGTGCCGTATGCAAGGAAACATGCATTATTTCTTTTGAAAACATACTCGACTGGCATTAATGTGTGTTGACTGCTAAGAGCCCTGTTAAAATAAAAGTATTGTCAAATATAATTATGCACTCTTCTTAATACATCTCAAATGAACTGAACATAATGAACTCACTTAGTCTTACACACAATACGTCGTTTTTCCATCCATCTTCGCATAATATAATGACAAAAAAATAAAACGTTTTACACCAAAGAATTAATAAGCTACTTACCAAAAATAATCTTCTAATAATAATAATGCAAGGGAATTTGGTACCTGTAAACTCTGTCCCAAGGTCCTCTTTCCTTGAGCGAAGATCGGCAAGTTTTCGGTAGGTTCTGGTAGGTTTCGCGTAAGAACGCAGTTATTTCGAATAGCAGCACACAAGCAATTATTCTAAGGGCTCGGGGACACTCGGCGCCAATTGGTTTTCCAGGCAGGCGAATACTAGCTGTAGGAATGGTAAGTCTTCGTATTGTAAAAGCCAAAAACGAATTCTAAGTTCAAGCATTTTAAAATGTGTTTGACATTATAGCTCTTGTTAATTGAACACGTTGAAGGTGCTGCCATCTGTGTGAGTTTTCATATTTTGTCTAATAATAATAATAGACCTCCAGAGCGAATTTCGGACACGACGACCAATGTCGAATCAGAGGAGACTGACCATCTTCGTGGGACATATTATAATGAGCAAGTGTGTGCGCAGACACTGGTGCACTCACTCTTCCCTCACTCTCATAGTCTGATAGGACGGCAATCCGACACGACCGGAAATAGATCAGGCGCAGGAACAACAGCTTAATAATAATAATCTCTTTAATTCAGAATACAATTCCATACGTGCTTTCCGATGCCCCGGCCCACGGAAAGGTTTCACACCGCCAACTTTCAAACTCCAAACTAAGAAATTCATAATGGAAAACCTAATAACATTTTGCCCGACCATCGAACCCAGGACCCCACACGCGGGCGGTTCATAATATTTAGAACACTGGTAAAGATTTACCTTCGTCTAGGAAATCCTCTTCTTCGTCTTGTTGCAAAAGTTCGCGTTGTCCATCCGGGTCATTGACTAGGTTGATTACCGTATCGACGTGCTTTTTGTCTTCGATTAACATTTCTTCCAGCCTGTTTCCTATAGCCTAAGGGCGTAATGATATGGTTAGTCAAGATTCTGTAATTTTGAGTTAAAATCTTGCAAGGTCAAATCATGGAGTCTGATACTTGAGTATAAATGAATTCTATGACGATGTTAGTTTTGAGTTGTTTTGGATTGGCATACCAATCAATTGTTTTCTTTTAATGGTTCAAATATGTAATTCAATAACTTACTTCTGCCCATTGGTAAAATAGTTTTCCCGCTAAACGCTGCCTCTTCAGTTGAGGATTTATAGATACTGCAAAAAAAAAAAAAACAGTTTGTTTAAAATAACAATCTTAACTTGATACTAATAATATAATTTATGAATTGAATAGCGGATTCAATTATTCCTTACCAGCAGCTTTGGACGTATTCGATTTAAGCCAATAAGGCCACTGTCCCTTATTGCAGTTATGCACCAAGTGAGCACATTCTAGAAGTATCGCAGCTCTTCCAACGACCACTGTGTGTGGCTGAAAAAAACAAATATATTTAGACTTGAAATAGAGTGTTACACGTTAAACGAAACCCGAACTGGGAACAGCACCTTTAGGAACACTGAAAGTTTAATAAGTATTTTTCCAAGACACGTCATTCTATGTTGTATGATTGCATTTACTCACCAAATCTAAGAGTGCGGCCATGAAAAGCGCGTCAGGCGTACCACCAGGCTGTGTCGCGTCTAACAAGAAGTTGAACCGAGCGAGTCCCGCGTACAGCGGCGCTGCGGCGACTAGACGACGTCGTTTTAGTATTACCACCTCGGATTCGCCACCGCCCGAACCGCCCTCTGCGGAGCCACGCCGCGACATATCTACGGAAAAGAGTTATTTTTGCTAAAGGAAGTGAACGTTTATCGAAGCTCGAAACGACTTGTCCTCATTTATATAATTATCATTTTTAAAGCCTTGGCCTTGAAGGCAGGATTCATCGATAGCAACCCTAAACCTTTAGGGTGTTCTGGCGTGGAGTTGCGGGGTTTGAAAAATGGTTTTGCGATGCAGATACTGGGGATGAACAAAGAAATATATTTAAAAAAAAAATACTCACAACCGCCACTGGTATCTTCTATACTACCATCTCTCTTTTTCCCCATCTTCCTAAGACCAAATCTATTCAGTCTGTCTTCTACCCGCTTTCGAGCCCTGAAACACGTATGCCAAGATAAATGTTTATAATCTCTTCTTTTGAACGATTTCTCCCTTATTTCGTTTTTCTTCTTTACCTGTTCAAAGTATATCCAACCCTTCTTTTAACGTGCACGGGTCGTGACGTATGCGGCGGCGGCATGTGTGGTGGCCGAGCCAACGATATCATACTACCGGAGATCGGCAGAGACTCTCCCGAACCACCTCCGTTGCGGATCAACGACTGAGAATGATGCGGTTTCTGACGGAACCAGTTCACTAGAAGAAAACAATTGACGATATATGGCGTTGATGGAGGGTAATGGGGGTTAGAAAACACATGCAAGCTATTTCACTAACGGAATGAACTAAACTAATTTGAAATGTTGTTCATTTTAAATAGTACTATCAGTGTCACTGTTGTAATTAGGACAGATTATACAGGTTCAGTTTTTACGTAAGAGCAGCAGAGCAAAGTGGTTAAAAGAACCGTAAAGTCGTTTCTAACTTATAAAAAGCTCCTAATTTAGGAATCGATGCCACCCAGCACGTCAAGCTACCCGAAACTGTAAAATTTTCCCAATCAACCTTGAACCTCAATGCTTTAGCGATAAAGTTGAAAATCCATTAAAGAAATTTGACAGATTGTAGTAGGTTGATGTGCTGGTGTCTGTACCTGTATTATCAAGTGATAGTTTTGCTGCTAAGGATAATATTCTTAAATTTTCTTTACTTTTCATGCAGAAGTAATTACTAAGATGTAAATCAACTATCATATTTGCAAATAATAATGTTGCACCATGTTATGTGTTCTGTTAATCATGAGTCTTGAAACTAATCGCGGTGACAAACGAACCAAATCTGGTATTATACATACACTTTCTTATTCGCAGATCAGCACAACAATGTTTTATTTTACCAATGCCAGCGATGTGGAACTTTGAGGGAATGGACTTGGAATGCGAGATCTTGTGGTGAGGCGTGATGTCGGCTGACGAGGCTGACGGGATGGTGCGCTCTGATTGGCGCGGCGTCAGTTGGTAGCGGCGCGTGCGCACTGATAGTGGGGACTGGCTCGCTGATTCCTCTCCGCCTTCCGTTTCTAAGAGGCTCTGTGGGATAGGATAGATACGGTGATGTGAAATTTTTGCTAAGCACGTAGTACAGTTATTTTTTTTATTAGAACTGGTATATTTTTGGGTAACCTGGACACCAGGGTTTCTCGGTTAACAACAACAGCCTGACCTGTATTACGCTTCTTGGACAAACCAGTTTAGGGTATTAACGTTAAAGGGCTGATTTTTCAATAGTCAGATAACTTTTAGAATAAATATGACAGATTGACATATTTTCTATACAAAAGCTGTCACACCGCAATATTTACTCTTGAGTTAAGAGATATCTGACTATTGAATAATCAGCCCTAAATGAATTATTCTGAAAATAAGTAAAGTTTGTGCACTTACATGTGCCCCCGTAGACGAAGTACTTCTCTTCTTAAATGTAAACTTCTTGTGTGATCGCTCATCAGGTGCACAGCCGGAGTCGGCACCTGTGTCGGAACCACGCTCCTCTTCGCTTTGACGGGGTATGTGCCTGTCGTACGTTTATTTAAGAGATAAGAAACAATCTAGTAAAAAGTTTGTATCTTCTAGGAATACAACAAAAAATCGAATGAAAGACAACAAGCCCTGAATCAGAACTATGTGGATAGGATTTTATATAATATCCACCTCTTTTTAATGTTGGTGACACTTTAAATGGCTGTATGTATGAGGAACAGGGTATAAAGTTTACTCATACTCTGTAGCTCTATAGTATAGGATCTCTGGATCCCCCGACCAGACGGGTGTCGTCTCTGGTGGGCAACTGCTGGACGATTTATGTCGGGACGTAAACTCAGCTTGCGCGATTCAGGATATTGCGTGACGTCAGTGTGATGCGTAGTTCGCATGTGGCGATGTGCCGTCACAGCTGTATCTACTTTGAATCTTAAGGCACGACCGAAGATCATTTATCTAACTGACAAGTTAAAAGGCAGATTATAACAATGCTCATTCCAGCTAGAAAAAGGAATGAAGGTATTTACAGAGCAGAAAAAGCTATTGCAATAATGTGGCGAAACCAACCTGATAACTCTGGTAGTCTGCATGTTAGATTCTTTTTGCTGGCTGTCAGGTCTTTCTGCAGTGTCAAGCAGTGCGCTAAACGCTACCACACGGAACTCCCCTCCATGGGCTTCCCGCACATAGCTTAGAAGCAGACGCACTTCCATGTATAACGTCTAAGAATAGAAATATTAGCATTAGCGCCGCACTATTATCGATAAAATTATCTCGAATTCATTTTTTTCGACAAAAAAAGGAGGAGGCTCTCAACCCACGAGAAAGGTTCTCAAGTGACCATAACTTTTTACAGATTAGTCCGATTTTGACGAATTTTTTTTTAATTGGATAGGTAATTATTTGGAATTTTTTGTTTGGTCAGTGAAATACATGTGCTGGGTCAGACTTTCAGAATTCAGGGTGTTTGTAGTTTCGCAACAGCTTAAGAGGGGTGGGGGGTGACAGTAAAATTGTGGCTCATTTATCGCCACACAATACTTACAGAATTATCAAGCATTTTCAGTTCTTTGTGCATCAAAGCGAATCTTGTGACGAGTACTCTGAACGTGGTTTCAATGATAAACGTTTCTATTGCCCGGTTCGCGTTGGAGCCCTGACCGTTACCAAAGTTAGTAGCGTAACCTGATTGGAGGTTACTTATGTCTGGAGACTTGGTGAAGCTGCGTTTTTGTTGATCTGGAAAGATTATAGTGCATTCATAAACTACAGATTAGCTTTAAGGGTAGAAACTACAGATCGCCACGCCACGGTCGGAGTTTTTGTTTTGATGTCTTTTTAATAAACACTCATCATATACAGCGTGGCGCTTTAATGGCGACATTAATTTAACACACGTATACGGTTTCGCGTTTAAGTTTTATGAATATATTTTAATTTAATTAAACATTAATATTTATTTATTTATTAACAATTTTCTAAAATAGCATCTTAGAGCAACTTGACTTAACCTCTTGAATGCCGTAATTACAGACACAATTAAAAAGCCATTGTGTCTCACGTAGATCTACGTTCCGGCATACGAAGGGTTAAAGAACTGTAGCGCAGGGGTCATTTGTCGGGGCCACGGATCATAACATCGCATCAATGTAATTAAAACAAGTAACGTGCAAAGAGAAGGCGAATTGAAGGAAAGAGAGAGAGCCTTATGTCGGCGAGCGGCGCAGGTGGAAGTTTTCAAGTTACGATTTTTTTATGTTGTTATAATTTTTATGATTACTGGCCACTAGCCCTACCCGTGTGTTAAATTAATGTCGCCATTGTAGCGCCACGTTGTATAGTATGCTGAAATGAGATACATTATAGGGCCAATTTATATAAATATAATTTTTATATACAGCAATACGACGGCGGCATTAATTAACAACTAACAATCTTCTATAAAACTAACTAATTGAATAGTCAATCAAAACGTATTTAAACATATTATTATACAAATACTCTGTCTTTATACCCTCTTATTTATAAATGTTGGTTTAAAGTTAAGAGTCGTTTGAACGTCAAAAATGTATGGTTAAACAGACGCTTAAGTTTACGCAACCTTTATAAATCACAGGGATAATGTTTTGTGCAAGGAAATCTACACTACAGAAGTATAGATCAATATCAAGAAAATAAAAGTACTTACTCATAGGCGATACCAACGTAGCAGGTTCAGCACAAAAACCAACGGCCGCATGCAAGTTATCCAACACCTCCCGTATCGGTGCATACTTGGTCATTTCCTTCAAGCGTAAGGTAAACTTGGGAATGGAAGCTGAACGCAGTTGGCGTAAGGAGTTCCGAGCTTGCACACGAAGACATTCTGCTTGAGGGCCTCGGAGTGCTGTGGTGCAACCGTGCGAACAGCCTAGTTGACGGAGTAGCCTTGTGAACAAATCAAAATATAATCATTTTCAAAGTTACTCGACAAAATTGTATTAAATGTTACTTAGCACGTGCAGTTTAGACATTATATTATACTAGCTTCTGCCCGCGGCTTCGCCTGCGTGGATGTTTTCAGTACTGAATTGATGCCGACTCTTGACCAATAGATGGCGCTGTATGTCCGGAATAAATTTTATTTTTTATTTTATTTTATTTTTTGTAATAAAAACTATCCTATGTCCATTCTCAAGTTCCAAACTATGGCTGTACCAAATTTCACACAAATCGGTTCAGTAGTTTAGGCGTGAAGCAAAGACAGACAGACAGACAGACAGACAGACAGAGTTACTTTCGCATTTATAATATTAGTTTGGATTCCCGTATTTATTTTATACTGATAGTTTGGCAGTGGCAGAAATAATGCTAAGCCAAAATCCGTGCTAAGTAAATTTTTATAATCTCGGCTGACAAAACGGTTATACTAAGTGATGCCATACAAGATGGAGACACAAGAATGAAACATTGCATGAACCTTACTGTTAACCAATAGGCCAATTTAGGCAACACCGGGCTTGCAATGCATTCCAAACTGTGGAATTCTAAGGAATTAAAATTCATTTATTCAAATTAGGCTGAGAATCAGCACTATTTAAACGTGAAAGTTTCAACATAGCTCACCCTTCACAGGACACAGACTTACCTGAGTATAACATGCATGATCATGTAATAAGGACAATCCAAGTTGTCTTCCTCTTTGGTTCTCTCCTTCGTGCTGTCGCCCCCATCTATGTTTGTTGACTCCTGGCTTTGAGCGCATGGTATTCCCGAATCTCTTTCCTATAAAAACATGGCATTTCAACAATTAATAGTTAAAGGTAGAGACATTTTTTAATAATAATATCCCTGGACATTTCACACAGCGCCATCTAGTCCCAAGCTAAGCAACCTAATGCTTGTGTTATGGTAACAAGATGGCTGATAAACTACTTATATACATTTTTTTTTTGTAAATACATACATAATAGCCAAGAGCCTAGACCAACACCTGAGGAGGCTCTCGTTGGGTAGCTGGATCAAGGGCTGGATTCAGAAAGCGGTACGTCTGGGGGCCTACTCCGAAGTGCAAAGTACGAATGTTCGGATCGGACCGACACATGGCCGAACCGAATATTATTGAAAAATGCGAAAAAAGTTTGGATCGGCTCAGTTGGGTCGGGACCATAGTCAATATTCGAAAGAGTGTAGGCGTGATGAACGACCGAACCAAATAGTAACTTCGTAGCAGCAAACGGCCGAACATTCGGCCGATACTACTTACATACAGTGAAATAAAGGAAATAATAATATAATAGTTTAGTATATAATAATTGGATTCTACCTGAACTAGAAATAAACCTGTATCACAGGAATCAGAAAATGCTTAAACATACATAAATATTATCTAAGATTCCTTAAACAAATAGTATATGACAGCTGAGCGCTAAAAAAGGAGAAAATATTTCTCGACAGCTTGTCAAAAGACAGTCACTCACTTTGCTGTCCTTGTCTTTATTGAAGTCCGCCATTGGATCAACGTTTCCAGGTATAGCTTCTTCATTCTTGATATTTTGCCAATTCTTGTGGACACCCATTTCCATCAGCGTGTCTACTAAGTTCAACATAACTTCCATGACACGAAGAGTTATGTAGAAACTGTCCATCGTTGATACGGAGTAAACAGCCTGTAATTTTAATATGCATTAGTTTATTTAGGGTGGCTGTAAAATATATAAACCCTACTAGCACAGTCATCAGTCGAAAGTCTACGACTTCGGGGACAGGGCGATGCCCCTCAAGTGGAGTTGGGCAGGACATCTAGTTAGATGAGCAGATTGGCCGCTGTGAACGAATGGTGGCCAAAGTTAGGCCAAAGAAACAGTCGTCCAATAGAGCGTTGGTTTGATGATATCGACAAAGTGGCGGGAATCACCTGGATGAACCAGCTGAAGGTATCGCCGGTTAAACCATTGATTATCGCTCGATTGGAGCTCTGCGGTGCCGAGCTCCTCGCTAAACTTCTTCGCCGTGTTCACGACACTTATAATCCGCGTTATAATGTTACCGCTATTTACGCATTCACCGATTCGAAGGTGACTCTTTGCTGGATAAATTCTTCTTCGCATCGTTGGCACACGTTTGTGGCCAATCGTATCGTTCGCATCGTAGACAACGTCCCCGCGGAGCATTTCTACCACGTAGCTGGTACTGAAATCCCGGCGGACTGTGACACACGAAACCGGGAAGTATGGCAGAAAAAACGGGAGGCTTATCCCAGCAGTGGGTAATTCCGGGCTGAAATGATGATGATGGACATTTTATACCTAAATGTAGCTACCATGAATTATTATGCTGCGAAATGCTGTCACTGAGAAAACCTAAAATTGAAATATGGGCTAGATCAGCTAGACAGAAAACACTCAGACATGAAGCCTGGCCTGGATACTTACCATACAATTTATTCGACATACGCAGCACGAAAAACTGTCATTTCCAAACTGGTCTACGTTAGAACTCAAATATCAAGACTTTCATCAAAAAGAAATATACTTTACCTTGAGAACAACTTGGAAATCAATATCCCCGTCCTTCGTAATATAATGCAAAGAGCCAGGAGCCTCCTGTATTTCTTCAACGACGTACGTAATGTTTGAGTCGGTCTGTGACCGAGTCAGGCTGGGTTTACGTTCCGGTGTCGGTATGTGTTGGGATCCTTGCATGCTGACTGAGTCTATTTGGGATTCCAGTGAACCCTGTAAACAAAAGGATTATGTAACAAAGTCATTTTTATAGATTCCCTATTCTAGCTTATCAGGGGTAGTTCAGACAAGGCTCTCTGCAAAGTATGCCCTAGAATCTGATCAAGAATTATAATAATAATAATATTTATTGTCACAAAGAAAAATACATTAGTATACACTGATTAACAGGTTGCTAACTACGCTGCAGAAGTCTGTATACAGATTTGTGAGCCCTGTCTCTCAAACTAGGATAACCTGTATCTTAAGAGACAGTGTTCAGCTGTGAGGTTACTTAAAAATAGGGGTTTTACAACTGCGGACTGTGCCAACTTATTGTTCATGTTAACAGTCAGAATTACTTGTAGACATATTATTATTTTAGAAAAGGAAAGTAAAGGAAAAAAGGGCAAAAATAAATGTATAAAATTTAAAAATAAAAATTATAAAATAAAACAATTTAAAACGTGTGTAATATGAATGGGTGAAATGTGTGTGGGGTGTGGATGTTATGTATGTATGTGTGGTGAGTTTTTTGTATGGGAGTAGTGAATGTGAGGTGACGCAATAAAGGCTTAAAAGCAACATTAGGCAATAGATTTCAGCAATGATTCAGTTTGCGTATAGTCCAGTTGAAGTAGCCATTCCATCACCTTAGCTTTTAACTGAAACTTATTGCAATCGAGTATATTTATCTCTTTATGAATGTTCTTATAAATTAGTGCACTTAATGTAAAGTATTGGTGTTTGGCAAAAGAGGTTTTATGTCGTGTACCTGGGGGAATATTTGTTCGTTTGTTGGGATCAGACGGTGGGACACTGGAGTGTCTTCTGAGAACGGTTTGCAATACGAAGAGCTGACGAACAGTTAGTGCCTTGCAATCTGAGTAAAGTTGAGTTGTTGGATACCGATAAGGTTTTCGCAGCATCACTTTCAGTATTGCTCTCTGGGCTCTCTCCACTCTAAGAAAGGTAGTTTTAGCTGCACCACCCCATACCTTGATGCAGTATCCAAGAACCGACTGACATAGGGCATAGAACACCATTTTGAGAGTATCAAGGTTTGCAGAAACTCTAAGGGACTTGAAGACATGTATCAGTCTCAGCGTTCTCGAGGTTAGGGCATCAATGTGTTTATTCCAGCGTAACCCGGCATCTATATGAATACCAAGGTATTTGACGTGATCGGTACGTGTGAGTGTTGGACATTGGCATGAAGATGACAGTTGTGGGCAAGTGTGCGCTATTATGGAAAAAGTGTGATCTGGTGCGGTGTTCCGACGGATGGTGAATGGAATATATGATGTCTTGTTACAGTTGAGGGTAAGCAGGTTTAAGTTGAGCCATTTTATTATTTCACGTAGTGCCAGTTCCGCGCTACTTTTAGCACTATCCCATGTTGACCCGTCAACTATAACCACGGTGTCATCGGCATATACAAAGATCGTCGAGTTAGGGAGGGACATTCTGCATAAGTCATTGACATATATTTGAAACAAAATAGGACCCAAAATGCTACCTTGGGGCACTCCGTAGGACAAGGTTTCTTCATCACTGAAGTGATTATCAATTTTGGTTCTTTGGGTACGGTTGTTTAAATAATCCTTGAAGATTTGCAGAGCTATACCTCTGACACCAAGTAGCTCCAATTTAGCAACAAGTATGGGAACAGAAACTGTGTCGAATGCCTTCGAAAGATCTAGAAATATTCCTAGGCATTTGGTTTTCCTATCGAGATTCCCAGCAACCAACTGCGTCAAATCAAGTACTGCATCTTCAGTCGAGACACCGGAACGGAAACCATACTGATTATCTGCTATGATCTTGTATCTATCCAAGAAGTTCTTAAGCCGGTTACTAAGAATCCTTTCCAGAACCTTAGAAAGAGCAGGCAAAACCGAAATAGGTCTATAGTTGTTGACACAGCTTCTGCTCCCACCCTTGTGGATTGGGTGCACAATTGCTCTTTTAAGAGCGTCCGGAAAAACACCCGCCTGGACACAGCTATTAAAGATGTACGTCAGGGGTTTTATGAGTATCCGTCGGTTCATTTTTAGCAGTATAGGCGATATGCCATCCCAACCCAACGCACAGTCATTACGTAGATGCGAAACAAGAGACTCCACTTCAGATTCGTCTACATCTAGTAGCACAATTCAAGATATTACGTGACATTTAGTCCGCGTGATGGATTACAGCCTTCGATCAATAATAGTACTAGATTAAGGATCATTCATTTTAAATATTTTAGTATTTTTATTCACCTGTCTAGTCTTAGACAAATAATCCGGAGACGGTGTAGGCGTATGTTCAGTCACAGTAATAATAGGATTCTTCTTCTTCTGTGCATTTGTAGGCATCGTATTAGAAGGTCCTTGCGTTCTCTCCGTCCTCACCTCATCGATGTACCTGCAATAACTGTCTTTAAAATAACAGGTTTCTTTTCGAATCTTTTGTCATACTTACCACTTTTTTTTAAAAAGACCAAATGGTCAGTTCAGTTTCATAGGCATTTTATAAGTTTTTATTTATTGTTTGGCTATAATGTAAACGGTTTATATTTCGTTTTATTATAACAAACGTTCCACATCATACCTGTGTGTTGTCGTGTATTTTGTTCATGCTAAATATTCAGTGTTGATTCATGCGTTTACGTCATAATTACGTTGGTGACTATCATAAAAAAACTTCTAATAACTTGCAATTGAACAGTATCCTTAACGTGAAGCATTAAAGTTCAAAATTGTATGCTTTTAGTTTTATATTTTACTATTGGTAAATAAGTGATGTTTGCATGGATTGTACGCATTGTCGCATCCAATGAAGCCTCAAACTATATGAAGGAATTTCTTTCATCTAACTACGTAATCTTACTATTGTTCTAATGCATTAATTTAATTATGGATTGTGTATCAGAATCTAATGAGCATTGTGCGTGCATACAACTACTTTGATGTTCTGTTTTATTGTGACTTGTGACAGTGTGTGTCTGAGTGTTTTTGTTACTAGATCAAAGTAATTGTTTGATGTGCTGAAATAAGCCTACTGTATGTAGCAACAAGGCCTCATTTCGGGAGTGCTTGTAAAAATCTGAAGCAACACCTCTACGCCTAGTAAATGTCGTAATACTAGTTTGTGTTACCAATCCGGCATGACTAGCGTCTAAGTTACGAAGCCTCTAATTTCTTTGTTAATTTGCTCACTTACCCATTGGAGGCTAGCTCATCAATCAGACAGCTAACGACCGAATCGTTCGTCCATTACAATAGTACGGGTACAAGCGTCAACAAGATGAGAGAAAAAGAATAAATATAATTTTTAAATAGAATTTTTCACCCAGAATTTTGTGTTGATAAAATAAACATGCTGTGCTTTGATAATGAAAGAATATGACGATTTTGTGATTGTGATAAAACAAATTTGGAGTTCAATTTTGTGAATATTAATAAAAGTCGCTATCGTTGCGGCCGCTTCGATATTTGCTTAGCGTTTTACGTCAGCTTGTGAGACCTTTGAAACATATGTAAGAGAGAGAGAACAGCAGTCTTCTTGCGTAACGAAGACTTCGGACTTCGACAATCGCACGGCACCGTAATGGGTGTTGTACAACTGTCAGAATGAAAGCGATTAGCATTAGGAGTGTGTTACACAATAAGGCTGCTGCACTATTTATATTTACAATGATTGATTCAGAACTTATTCTTAAAAGATGCAATGCATTGGTACTTATCAGTCATATTTCTCCCCCTCCATAAAAATCTAAGTAGTTAATTAATAATAATAATTTTCTACATCTATTAATAAACCTAAATCATCTATAATAATCTGTAAGAAATGGAATCAAATATAGGTACCTACTGCATATTTTCAAGTAAGTACAAAAAATATCTACGCCTTTTCAATGTATACCTACTTAATATTTTATTAAAAATTAACATAGCTATAAAAGTAAAAATGGAAAATGCCATGAAAAAGAAAAATATGAAAAAAGGAGTAAATAGATTATGATATTTACCTAAGACTGGGCATACTTTTCCCTTTGATCAGGTTGCAGTGGAATAAATCGCCAGTTAGCCTCGGTGCTAAGGGCGGGAAGTTACTCGCCAACGCAGAATTAGGACGATCATCAGTATTGTCCAAACTCCTGTGATATTCCTGCAAAAGTATTTAAATTAAATATTTATAATTGAAAAAGGTTAAAAGTAAGCGAAAAAATATAGCTACAGATAGCATCCTAACTGCGGAGTGGAAGGAGAACTTGTGGTCATCGTGTCCAATTTTTTCCAGCGCTTTTTCTGACTTCGACAGCAGCTTTGTTTCCACAAACGCTTTTAGGTCAGCCATTTTCATTTTGCGCTTTATCTTCTCACTGGATCTTCGAGTCATGAGGTTTTCTTCTTCTACCGCTTTTGTTGGTGACGGGAAAGGCATTTCCGTTATTGGAGACATGTCTTTAACTTCTGGAATTTCGATAAAGTTCTTCAGTGAGTCGCGGTCTTTTATATCTGGGCTCTGATAGACGGACACCTCTATCTTGGGTATAGGCAAGGAATTGCTTCTCTTTCTCGGCTGCGTTTGTTTCGACATATCGTCGCATATGTCTCGTAACCTGTAAAGTAATGTGTGTTTTATTGTGTTGATCACCTATTATTTGTATAATATAATGTAGGAAACAATACCTGTTGTATAAATAGTGTAGGGCCCAATACACTCCCTCTTCTTGCCATTGCGATGTAAATAAGCACCTCAACGTAGCAACATCTAGGAAAGTAGCAGCCGACACCTGAGGATACATAGCAAATCAGTGGTTTCTATTCCTTTTTGGTGAAATTTTGTGTCTGTGTGTGTGCTTAATGGATTATTTACAATGTAAAACATTTAAATCTTCTAATGATTCTGAGATGAAGAATGAAGAGTAACAAGACACACGTACCTCAGGCTTCGCAACAATACCTGAGTCTAAGGGAAGATTCACAGACTGCACTTTGACTTGAATTTCATCAGTAAAGTAAGCATCTCATACGAATGTGAACTTTATTCGTATAACATTATTGTTCAAATTGGCATGAAAGGATAATTTAGCAAAGTAAATTTGATATAACTACTTACATTTCCTTGTTTAGCAGTGGGTGGTTTTTCTGTGGATGTAGGAGTACCCTTGGTGGGCCCGCCTCCACCTCCGCCACTGTCTGATAGAGACTCTTTGTCGGAAGAACTGCAAAAATAAAATATTAGAACCATTTATTATTATATTTTAGGCTGTGATAATTTATTAATTTCATCACTACTGCTCTCTAAACGGTGACGGAAAACATCTTGAGGAAACCGGCACGGGACATCTACCACGCGGGGCCAGTGCGGGTTGGGCGCTGGGCCCGCGTGGTAGGTGACAGTCCACCTGACTAACCGCCGCGCCGCCGCGTGCCTGTCCTGGCTGATTATGCTACCGCTTGAAAAAAACCAGCAAAAAAGTGACTTCACAGCAGAAACATCCAATTTGGAAATTTGAGTTCTTACCTCATCTTTGTGATTTGTGGCAGCGGTTTGATGCCTGGTAGTCCTGGCTTCGAGCCGTCGGGCTTACGTGGTTGAAATATACTGGGATCGGCTGCATACACTGTGTATGCCTCCTTCACAGCTCCTCCGAAATTTTGTTCCGAAGGCAGTCGGTAGATAAACTGAAAGTAATGGAACAAAATAATGTAGAAAACCCTATTAGCAGCTAAGCTCTAATATAATGTGACTGGGCCGGACACGTTTGCCGCGTGTCGGATGCTTTGTAGGCTAAGACCACCACAGCATGGGTCCCTGAAAACGTCCAACGGCATTGCGGAAGACCCAGGCGTAGATGGCGGAACGAACTTGGCGCTTATATGAGGGATTGATCCATAATGGCTCAGGATCGAGTTGAGTGGAAAAGGGAAAGTTAGGCCTTTGCCCTGCAGTAGGACAAGAGAAGGAAGGAAATGTTTGGCACATCATTATCTAGGCACAAGATTAAGATAAAAAGGCTTCATAAAAATTCCATGTGTAACCCTTATGGAATGTCTAATATAAACTAATAAGCATAATTGTATTTCCTTTTATCTTACCACATGTTCTTCCTCAGTACTAGAACTCTCTTCTGGAATAGTTTCAGGGAATATAGTGTCTTTGGGCGACGAGAGCCATGGCTCCTCTTCAGTACTGGCCTGTTTCGACGTCACTTCCGACTGCGACATCGACACGTTCTGGCTGGGTGGACTTCCACTTACGTTACCACCTCCACCTTCTTCCTTAGACAATTTGCCTGTAAGATTAAAAGTTGTTAGCTATAACCTATGCCAATTATTGAATGTCACAATTAAAATGTTATTTAATAATAATAGTAGGTAATGATTGAAAACAAGCTTCATATAGGTATAAAAAAGGTATACACGCATACGCCCAAGGTTGCTAAGTACATAAAGAAATCAGGTTACAGTGGTAAATAAACAAACTCCAGCGGGGTCAGTCCAGGGGATGCAATTGCAAGAAATTATGTTAAGGAAAAGTACCATAAATTATAGTCGTTAGTAATAAAATTACTAAAGAGTAAAAGTATGATAGGTTTCTCTACATACGTCCCATAAACACGTCGCCTGGTTGATGTCTCTTGGAATACTTGCCACCTAGAGGCTTGGGCTTTGGTTTGACGAGTGTGGTGAAGCATGGTGCTTCAGGATGCCTGAACTCCCACATTGCTTGCCACATCTTTAGACCATTCTCTAACCGATAGTTGTTTGTGAAGTCCGACTCTTTCAGGTGGTGCGACAGTGGTGCAAACAGGAACACAAACAGCTGGAAAAATTATTGAAAATTTAAAGATAAATAGAGTATATTGTGGTGGATGCTTTTTTATGAAAAGTTTTATGGACATCAACCTTATTTAATAACCGATGAAAAATTTCAACATAGGGGGTCCAGTCATGTACTGTATCCATGGTAACAGGAGGAGCATTGATGTCCCTGCCACCCTGTATAATTATACACTGTCTTTAGGTTATATAAAAAGGAACATTAATATTTACCGTCAAAGCAGGTATGGAGAACAAATAATGGAACGGGTTTGAGAAGGAGACTCCATTCTCATAGTCGCTTTCAATACATTCATCGGATGCATCAAGGAGGATCCAATGTAATGTGTACAGCAGCTTTGTTTCCACATTGCCCAGGGACTGCATGTTGTCTTTTACCCTTAAAAAATGCATTAAGATTATAATAATTTATCTTCTGAAGTATTTCATTTATTTTCTAAATATTTGGATGCTTGTGTTTATCCACTGATGATTACAGAATGTTGAGTTTAGGATTAAATTTATCGATTGCATTGAACACCATATAAATTTTGCTGATTCCAAAGGAAGTCCTACAAAACATGAAAATAAATTTTAATGTAGCATGTTTTAAAAAGTTTTGTAAAAAATAAATCCTAATTATTTGGCAAATTGCTGTCACCTTTATACCTTGATTACTTTACCAAAAATTAATATCCAAAGTGAATAAAAATTAACTTTACCTGTTGTGTAACAGAGCTGCTAACGCATGCATCACATGAGGTAATGATGCTTGTATGAGCCGCCATCGTGGAATGGATTCTATAGCATCTGCTAGGCTGATCGACAGGCCAAACCGTAGATTTTGAACTAGCACTTTTTCAAATGACTGTAATTTACAGGAAGATTTTTAATAAGAATAGGAAGATGTACAGTAAGACGACCCTCTGACCAGAGAATGGGTCTTATTATTACAGGTAAGTATAAATACTAAAGTGTCTTTAATAATAATGTCCATTCTTCAAAGTTTTAATGGAAACTGCTGAAAAAAACGAAAGCACTCACTACCCATTTGTTATAATTAGGTTTAAACAACATATGAAACATGATTTTATGAATTAACAATATATTTTACTAAGTAAGTAATCTTACCTTGCAAGCTTCTTTAACTTCCTAGGAGGTATGCGATTGAAATAAAGATTGTTTAATTTAATAAATACTGTGTAAAAGTTTTCATGTAAACAAACATTTTGGAAAACACAAGACAAAGGTAAACATGTCAAACAGTAAAGAAAAGTCTGTCAAAGCGTCAGCGTCAATGTCATTTTTGAAGTTTCTTTGTAAAATGTTGCCAAATTAAAATAAAACCCGTTATGAGGCTAAATAAAATTGTAGGGAATTAATTGAGTAATTTGTTAAAAGTAGAAGGAGGCCCATGAAGCTGTTAAGGATAAAAATAATATTTGCTTCTAATATACATTCTCACTCACAGCTCCCATTTATTCACTTTCTAGAAATAACAAAATAAATCTGGCAAAGAAGGTGTAAAACATAGATAAGTGAAGAACAACGTCATATAAAAATACTGTGCTTCTTACAGTAACAATATAAATTAAAACATAAAATATAAACCAATAAAAACTAATAAGTCAAGTTATTATGCATAATTAAAGCTAAAGCACAGTTATGTGATTACTTACATGGTGTCCAGGAGCACGTTGACAGAACTGCGTGTTATTAACAAATAAGTGAGACTTTACAATCAATAACAAAACTACACACAAAATTCAAGACAATGCAAAAAGATTTCCCGTACCGGGAATCGAACCCGAGCCTCCTGGGTGAAAGCCAGGTATCCTAGCCACTAGACCATACGGGAGATACTTGTAATGGCAATATATATAATACACAATGTGCGGAATACATTCTGTGACCTCATAGCCATACAACATAGGTTCTTACTTACAATAATACAATTATTAGCTTAGCACATGTTTAATTTGAAAGAAGGTCATGACGATTTTGGCCTTTTTGATGCTCTAAGACTGATCCGTTCTCGATAAGTAGCCACGTAGGTAAAAATCAATCTAAGTGTAGGACAAATAAGACTGCATTTGTGTGGGTTTGGGTGATGGGCCATTACAACATGTGCTGTGTTTCTCTCCTAAAATGCAAGGTCTTTACCAAAAAGACCAATATATATACGGAAACACAAAAATCAGCCAGTGTTTTGAGCGTATATACACATTTTGCAAACATTTAGGTGTAGGCGTTATCAGTATATTACAATTTAATGATTGTCATAAAGATTTACTCACCATGCAGGCGGCATCGTGGACTTTTCCTAGGCGCGGTCTCACAAACGGGGTGGTTTGTCTCCACAGGAATATCTGGACTGGAATGGGGACTACCTCCTCGGAATTTGGATCTTCTTCGGACATGTCTTTTGCTTTAATAGCAAGGAGGGATTCCTGATAAAACACATTGATTGATTTGGTATGGGACAAAACGTGCCGGCTTTTTACTGTCCGGGGTTTTTATACCTACGTGATTGTGAACGTAACGTGGGTTATCACGGGGTTTTAATACATGATTGTGATGATTACCTCAGTAACTTATACATATTTGTGAAGGAAGCTCTTTAGATTTCAACAAAACCACATCCAACGAAAGAAATATTTTATGATGATCGCAGAATAGCTATATAAACTTTTACCTTTGCGTAATAAGTTAAAAACAACAGTTTCAAAGCCAGAAAAATTAATGGTATCTACCTGCAATACTTACCTACTAGGAATAAAAGAATTAAGATACTATCTCACCTTAGCAGAACTAATGAACTTAAAAGGTGTTATATAATTAAAGTAAGTGAAACCATTTCATTACATATCTTGCAAACATACCTCACTTGCAGTAATTAACACATAGTTCTAAACTCATGGAAAGCACCACTGTTTACATCCTATGGTGTCAGAATGGGGAAGTTAAGGAGAAAACGAGGACCTCTTCCACGGGACGCGGGACTGGGAATGAGGTTCCGCGCAATTGTGACGAGACGGACGCGTAGGGTTGGCGTGGCTAAGTTTTTCTTAATTTATGCAGTCGTCATTTTCACTAGAAAAATGTTCACTATTCTGACATGTAGTTGGAATACTTACTTTAATAGACGACTAAGTACTGAGTATTTCCATACTATCAGGAAAGTTAGATATGGGTATCTACATAAAATATACTGGCTGATCTAATCGCCACCAATAATATGTAACGAAATTAGAATTAAATATTAAATGATTATATCCATAATTTTCTTTGAAGGAACATACTCATTATTTTGTACACGAAATATACATCGCGTCTGCAGCAACCCTGGAAAATTTTCAGCATTGATCTGTGCGCGCGGGTCGAGAGGCGGAGAGGCAGCCTCCGGTTACCATAGAAACGGCAACATGGCTGCTTCCCGAGCAGCTGAAAATGTAGGCCAGACTTTTATTCAACGATTATTGCATTGATATGGTCTGGGTTTGAAAAATATAGGGGCTATACCTACATTGACTGTTTTATTGCCATTGTGAATTTAATCCATAATAGCGCTTATGTAAGTGTTAGTGCTTTTTCAGGTTTTGTTGCTATAAGTATTTAACAATCAAGTTTAATTTAAGTATGTACTTACCTCATCCGCAAATGCCTATTGCCGTGTGCCTATATGTTGTTCATCCGCAAATGTTGTTGGTGGGGATTTGGGCGCCCATTTATTTAATTATCATTTATCACTATCCTGACCATATCCTATTTAAATTCATTATTTATTTATATACCTATACCTCCTCCACCAGAACATTACATTACAAAAAATAAGTTAAACACTACGTTACGTTCAGTGGGCGGAACTTAGAACGTGTTACTTAGAAGGTTTTTCTCTATTCTGTCTATCTTTCTTATGTTCAGAAAATGCTGATTCTTAGCCTAATTGAAATTAACAACTTTTTATTTCATGCTTCTCTACCATCGCTCTACAAAGTAAACTCGGAAACCAAACAAGTAACTAAATGGGTAGGTAGGTACCTGTCTACTGGCTAACCATTTCCCAAACCAAATAAATCACGTGAAAAAATAACGTGCTTACAGGAACGTTTTTTTATCAACCCTCGTCCATGTAATTTATTTGATACGGTCCCCAAATAAAACGGTAAACATAAAGACATTGAATTAACAAGATTGGCATAGATATCAATGTTCACTTTGCGGCAGGCAATTTACTTTATAAATAGAGACGGTCAGGGAGCGGCGGCACTAACAGTACCCATTTTGTAGATTGTTTCCGTTAGTTGTGTCCACATACATTGTCATTGTTTTATGCAGCCATCAGATTTTATGGCCAATTAGCTGATGTTCATTTGGTTTCTATATGTTGGAGTGAGGGGTAGTTATACCTAATTAGTACCTAATAATAACTTGGTCATCAAACTTTGGTAAGGTCGGAAAAAAATTGTTCTGTATTAATGGATTATATCAATAAAATACTGTAATCACATAGACTCGTGTAATGGCTGACAACCAACTGCTTGACAACCCACATATAGGATTATTAACAGATATACTACAAAAATATAATCAGTTTAAAATTTACCTATAATTTCTATACATGCAGTTAATCGGTTAGCATTAATTTTGATACCTTGTACTTACGTATCAAAATGACAAATTAACAACTAATTTAATAATCATAAGAGTAGCTCAATAAAAGCTATCGCTCTGAAGATAAACTATAAAATATAATGATGTTAGACATCAATCAACATTAAGATAAGAAATATTCTTTAAACAAAGAATCACTAACATGGTGAAAATCTTCAGAAAATATTTTCATCATCACTATCAAAAATATTAAAATTATTTCTGGTAACTAATTCTTTGGAATATTCAATGTGAGCATCATTATCAGTCTCAATGGTTTTTTCAAATTTTGACATTATAATCTGTATTAATATTTTGGAAAAATGAGGCTCTCAGCTTTGACAGGGTCGCTTTTAATTTTTTCTCTTCTTTTTTGCTCTGCAATCCTCTTCTTTTTTTAACCTTTCTTGGCTATCTTTTTTCTTTTTTGGATTACTAAAATAAAAAAGATATATAAAATACTGTTGAGTCAATTTAAACTCTCATATTTGATTATGAAAGCATGAGCAAAATCATGGGATTTATCAGACTGTAATGGATTGGATAATGCTATCTCTGTGTAATCTATAACTAGATATGTTAAATGAGTTCTGTAAAAGTAATTTCGGCATACAAAATATGGTTTCTTTTCAAAAACCTTCATTAACATTAATACAACAATTTCTGTGGAGTCGTGTAATTTCCGTGGACACCCAGATGCCACGGAAACCACAGAAATTGGCCCACAGAAATTGGAAACGTGGCTATTTTTTTAAAATTACAAGAAACTATCAAGGCTATGACTATGTTTTCTATAATCTTAAATGTGTACCAAAGGCTACGTATCATGCATAAAAGTGATACCTTTATTTCATGAAAAAAACCTTTTAATACCTGAACACCGAAATTGCAAAATTTCGTTCCGAGTAAACTGAAATCATGTATTTTCATTTTTGGCGGGAAGATGTGGCGATATGATGCACTATCGTTCTCACTGCGCGTAAGTGCACGACTGTCTCTTGCCGGGCAGGTATTTATTGTTCGTTTAAACTTATTGATGGAAGCTCAGGACGGCGAAACAAAATGACCATGGAAATTAGTCATTTCGCTCGGACAAAACTACCGTTGGCATGTATTCATTAACTATGAGTTTAAATCTTCAAAAATAATTAGCTTCTTGTAGGTCAATTATTACTTAACGCAATCAAAATACTTTTTCCTATATATGTTGGAAATTATCTTCCTGAGAGGTAAATGCTGTGTATGAAAGTGATTATGGACAAGACACAGAAATTGATAATTCGTCATTTACAGATTTTTTTCTTAAAAAGTAATAGTCTTATAAATATAATTTAAGTGGCTTCATTTAGATTCACGTCTCTTTAATTCTGAGAAAAAAAATCGTTGCATTATCTGTAAAGGAGCACTACGTTTTCAGCCTAGACGCGTAAATTTTTCGCCTGAGAAATTCACTCACATGGTCTTCACATGATTTGACTAAGATTAGGTCTGGACTTTAAAAAAGACCTCTGAGTTGGTTTCGGTCTTTCTTCTCAGAGTAGTCAGATAGGAAACACCGACCTCATCTAGTTTTTAAAATATGATGGACGTGTAACAGTGTTTGTACCTACAACTATGAAAATGAAATATTAACTCAATGACACAAGGAATGTTTCAGAATGAAGACAGTACACGACAACTGTCATTCTGACAAGAACTTTATCCAATTGAGACAAAGTTTAATTTTCTTAGTTGTTGAGATCATTTTGAACAGTCTGTTCGTCCCGATATTTTTGACGCTGGCTGTACAAACCTACTTCTCATTAAAAATATTTATAAATAATTTATCATTTTTATTAATCGACTTAACTCCAATCTCTTTAACCAACGTAAGTATTCGGGGGTCGATGTTATGCGAACCGAAACACAAGGCATAAAACAGTGAGATGCGCTTCGAATCTCGATGCCCTAAAAACTGTTCTTCACCCGTCACTTGACCGCGCAATTATACTTCTCTCGCAGATCGATGGTTCTGCGCACAGCCATCAAATCACGAGGACACTTTATTTTTCTGGGTCTCTACTTGCATCCGCCTAAAAGTCTTTTAGCTATGGCGTGATTAATTTAAAGCTACTTTTCTTACTTTACTTTCTTTAGCGTGCAGGTAACTTCGCGCTACTCTTTTCTATAATGTACTTAACTTATGTTTGAAAGCACTAATCTTGGGTTTCTATAGTTACACGTTACACATAACATAACATCACGCCTTGTTTCCCAGAAAGGTTGGGAAGAGGTGTAGGTACCCCTAGGTAAGTAATACACACACATTTAGCCAGTTATATTTAAGTCCTATATAGAAGTCCTGTATAATAGAAGGCGAGCCTATTGTCACCAATCAGACAAAAATCCAGACTACTGAGAAATTTCAGATTGAAAACCCAATACTTAACACCTTGCCCGACCCGGGAATCAAACCTCATACTCATGCTTCTATATTTATAACAACGTAATTTCTTTGGGCTGACAAATAGGTGAGCTGACATACACAGCTATGCAGTAATAAGAACAACAGCATATTTCGTAGGCATGAGTGATTCACTTGTCAGCAACGATTATCATCTATGTCGTGGGTTGTTACTCTTATAATTAAACTACTGTCATCTTTAATCACTCATTGTTAGCATGTATTGTTAATTAGCACACGTGTAACTTGTTCCTTAATTTAATTTCCCAGAGGTAAGCAAGGTAGATGTTAAAAGATGCTTGAAAATGTATGCATTAGAATAGATTTTAATCTTTAATTTTAGTAAAGGTACAAAAGTTACTAAGTGAGGGAATTTTGTTAGGGAAGCAATAATGCCTTAAAACCTTAGGTTTACAGTTTAGGTTTTCAGGCACACCTTAAGAACTTATTCTTCAGTCATTGACAATGGACCAACAGTGGACAATGACTCATTGTCCACTGTTGAATTAAATTAAGACTGGACTCTCTCCAACGTTACAATACCTAAATAGAAGAAAGATAAAAAACGAAGAAAATAAGTTTACTTAATCAGCCTATAATGTTCCCACTGCTGGGACACGGGCCTCCTCTCGATGAGAGGGAGTAGGCCATAATCCACCACGCGGGCCCAGTGAGGGTTGGTAGATGTCACATGTCTTCGAATTTTTGGACATGCCGGTTTCGTAAAAATAAGTTTATTTGAGCTTTATGCATGAGGCATAAAATTCAAAATAAAATACTTAAAACAAAAAAAAAATATGGGAAAACAAGCGTCACACGTACTTCGTCCTCTAACTATAATAAACTTGGTCCACTATAAACTCGGGCCGGAATTGCATACATACAATGAGCTTAATATGCAATGAGATGAAAATAGCTTTAGCTTTATGGACAATTCCAATGTTCCGTACCTACCTACATATACATATACAGTCTCTGTTTATTTCCACCCACACTGGGCGAGGGAAGTTAAAATAATATCGAAGACATCACCTGTCTTACGTCATAGTAATGAATCACGCACTAAATTTATTTTTTTCTTCAAAATTGCAACATTTCTGTGCGAAATAAACGGAGGCGGCAAATACTTTTAGCATTATAATAATGTAGGTTTTACTGTAAAAGCTCAGACTACGGTAAATCCAAAGAATGTTCTAGTAAAAGCTAAGATTTGAAAATCATCATTGGTAAAACCTACCATGTGCCAAACTCTAATGGTACCTAAAAGCCCGAAAAAACGTCTTATTTTATACCAAACCGTACATTTTCCAACTCATCAATATTCCAATGGCAAATCAGTCTTGAGATCTTAGATCAATAAAATTATTGACCGAATCTTGCGATAGTATTTTGTAATTTCGAGTACCGTTACCGGGTTGAGTAAGTAGATGAATGAATGATAGGTATCTAATATTCGTCATCCAGAAAAGTTTAACCTAACAAAAACCTAATGAGTAATGATGTCAAGGCATTTTCTTGAAACCATATCGTCTTAACCGTATAGAATTTCACATTGAACTGCGCACCTTGTAACACACCTCTTTTCCTTTATTTAGGGACAAAATCGTTAGCAGGTAATTAATTTCAGTGTTTGTCTTCATACAAAATTAGCTAGAAACTAAACGAGATTTTTTGCTGATTTGCACCATATTCCTGGTTCATAACAAATTATTCTGTGATACAATCACGAAACTTCCACAAAAATAGAACGAGGTTGAAGTTTTAGAATATATGCAACATACATAGCTATTGGCTGGGCGTTACCGAAATAGCGACGTTGTGTTTTGAATGGAAAATGCTTTTTACGTATTTGAGAAACTTTATTATAGGACGCAGAAATAATTTCAGAATTATATCGAAACTGGTAGAATAAATCGTGGGGGAATTAATGAAAGTTTTTCATAAGTTGGTGCTAATATGTTTTAGCAAGCTATTAGACTGTCACATTTAATTTGTCATCATCGTGATGACTCATTCGTTTAAACCCATGACACTGAAAAGCGGCACTTACATGAAAGTAACCCTGTGTGTGTCTATTATTCAAATGCTCACACATACACTCATTCTCACACAGGCACACACACGCCCTTCATGCACTCACTCTACTCACTACACCAACAGTCGTTTCTAAATTGTTTTATTTATTTTTAATTTTAAGGCGTTTTTCTTTTAAGGGCCGATGCCTGGCAGGGCCGCGGGTTGTTCGAAAGAGATACCGTGGCCCCTGGCACAGGCAACTAAAGGAACACGGGTGGGTTTTAGTCAGTAAAAGTCTGACATGCCCTTCCGCAACCCAGAGCGGGAGAGGTCATTTGATGATTTCCCATGCAAAAAAAAAAATAGAAAAGGCATTTTGCTTTTGTATTTTGTTTTATGTATTAAATATTACAAGCTTCAACAGTTATATAAAGCTTAATAACATAATTATTGTCATACTCAGATTGAAAGTAAAAGCTGTCTTTTAAATACAGCCGATCTATTCTGTAAAAATCGCACCGCGAAAACTTAGGTGAAGCGAGCTATCAATAGTGTCAATCTCTAGCATCATTATGTGGAATGACAGCTCACTTCACCTAAGTTTTCACGGTGAGATTTTATAGAATAGATCAGCTGATGCTAGGGATTGATACTATTGATACTTAGCTCACTTCGCTTAAGTTATCGCGGTGAGATTTTTACAGAATAGGACCTGCAGATTACTCAGTGATCTAGCTAGGAAAGCAGCGATTGACCAAACAATTCGTTGTACCTACACCATTTAATTAGTAGTACTAACTTTGTATGATGTCCTTAATAACCTCTAGGTAAATAAATGGATAAAGATTTATTCACTTGAAATATTTGGTACTGATTTGGTATCTTGTTCAATAAGAAAGAGGCGTATTGGGAACCCCTAAATGCCATCAAGGATAACAAGTCTAAAGCACAATCTCGCATGGCGGCTTTCAAAATAGTATCATCAAATAAACAGGAAAGTGTTTCTTTGAGTCTAGACAAAGAAACACTCGATCGATTGATCGAGTGTTTCTTTGATTTGATCGTGGGTACAAGCTCCAAGAACTAATGAGTTATTCTAAGTAAGGACTCTCGATTACTCAAATATGTTTATTATAATTCCGTCCGTGATATGTAGAACAGACAGTTCTACAAATACTTTCAACTCACAATCTATCTAGAGCCATGTAAAGAAATGACATCCTTCTTCAGACGCTGTAAGAGTTATAAGAATGGTTAAAGAATTACTATAAATTTATTATTATACCAACATAGTAAAAATATCCGGATTGGTTTATCAATAATTACGTCTAGCATAATCAACGTGTAACGTTCCCACTGCTGGGACACAGGCCTCCTCTCGGTGAGAGGGAGTGGGCCGTAATCCTCCACGCGGGCCCAGTTTGGGTTGGTACAATATTGGTCTAAATAAAAAATATAAAAAAAAAACTCATTAAAAATAAGTATAAAAACTTTTTGTTGAGTGAGATGCAATATCAGTATCAATGTACTGGCTGGAAAAGTAGAGGATCAAAACTGAAAAAAAAACTGACTAATTGACATTAAATCCCGTCAAGATGTTGTGCAAGGAAGGTGTGTTTGATGTAGATTTATTATTTATGTTTCTAGATATATATTTTTAGGTATATAACGTAAAAATGGACAAAGAATTATTAGTAAAACCAAAACTGAACTTTTTGCGTACAGTCGACGGCGAGCAAGCCTGTGACTCGCGCCTTGCGGCCTTGTTGGCAGTCCATCTTGTCAGCCAGGTTTTGGATGAAGCCTCTGTCATAGCAAATGCTGCTACTGAAACAGGTAGGATAAGTTATTATTAAGGTTGTGAAGATACATAATAGGTTTTAGTCTTCACGCATTGAAGGAGCAAATTCTGCTCTGAATTAATAGTTTTTCGCGCCGAAGTTTTGGGCCATAATTTTATCATTAATACTGCTTCCAAACCTGCTGCAAGTTTTGTCAACATTATAATATAAAGCCCTCCTTACATGCGGTTGCAGCCCGAAAAAGCTCCAACATAATTATAAAGCGTTTCTTTTTAGACGCAACTAGCCAAGTTTGATATAGGGAGAGGTGGCGTTATTTGTTGGAGCTTTTTCGGGCTGCAACCGCATGTAAGGAGGGCTTTATATTATTTTTTATAATTGAGTTAATTACTCAATTATGATAACAGGTCGCCCGTGGCGTTATCATTCAATGTTGAAAAATCTTGAGAATGATAAACTGTGTGATGCTGATGATGAAGACACATCGTTTGAGGCATCGAAGGGCGACAGTGATATCGTGAATGAAAACAAGATGGAGCATGTTGCCAATGTAGTTGCTACATCGACGCCGGAAAAAGTTACAGTTAGTTCTTACTCAGGTAACATTTCAGACGCCTGCCAAATATTTAAAGTAACTGAAACAATGCCGCTCGTTAAAACACTGGTATTCTTGGTGCGACGAACTGTTCTTCCATCATACTTTTAGACTGATTGGCACCGGGGTCGTTACTTTAGGCAATAGAACAATGAAACAAGCTTTCGACCAATCTCTCTTTGCCTAGCCTTATCCCATTTCATTGGTGTCGGCTCTCCTCGTCATTCTTCGCCAGATATTTCGGTTCTGGGTCGTCGAGTCATTCACTTGCTGCTTGCGAGCTTGCTTCAGGTCGTTGTTGACTACAGACATCTAAATGAAAAGGGGTCTACATCGCTGCTTTGGACCTGAATTAATGTAGAGGACTTGCTTAGTCATGTGTTTTTCGGGTCTTCGTATTACATGATCTTCTCACCTCAGGCGTGCTTCAGAGAGTTTTTCTTCGATTCGGTGGATCTTAAAACTTCCTCGAATATGCTCGTTTCTTACTCTGTCCTTAAGAGTGACACCTCCTGCCCGTTTAGCATCCTTATCTCGGTCATCTGCCTGTGTGACCTGGGTCTTTTTTATTGGCCAGCATTCAGCACCGTACATTAGAGCTGGACGGATTGCAGTTTTGTACACCTTTCCTTTATCTTGTACCGTCATTCTGCTATCACATAGCACGCCTGAGAGCTGTCGCCATTTCATCCATACAGTGTTGATACGAGGAACATAAAATAACTATTACGTTCAATGAGCTATACCGAAAAATATGCTGTAAGCACTGTTTTTGTTGTTAGATAGCCTAATGTAGCTTACATTTCAGATAATGTACAAAAAAATAAGCTCGAGGCTAGTTTTATTGGTCAAGGAGACGAAGAACTTGATTTGGTGAGCTTTGATTACGATTTATTTTTAATATTATAAACTAAATATTTTGTTATAAAATATTCTGTTGTAAATAAGTTACAATTTGTTTTTCTATAACTGAAGCAAATATTTTTTATTTTTAGCGTCAGAACGAGTCGATGTTTATCAATCATCTTTTTGACATGAGTGATGTTGAAAGAGTTATAATATGCGATGACACTGAAATCGTACAAAGTAATCCTGAGCCCAATGAATTACTTACTGAAGCAATGAACAAAATTATGGAGTCATTTGTGAACACTGCGTTGGGGATGACAGTTGAACAACCAATTCAACCAGAACATTCTCAATTAGTAGCTGGTGCCATGCCGTTGGAGAGGTCATCAAATTCTGAACATTCTGAGTATTCGTTTTTGACAGACGCATATGCTGAGGATATTGGTAGAGATATAGCATTTTACATACGTGACGACGGAGCTGGTGATGTTGATAGGAACTGTGGGGCGTCTCATATAGTTCCTGCTGTGAAAATTAGAGGGGTAGAGACTTTTATGTTTTCTGATACAAATTTTACATTCAGTCAAATTGAACCTAAAAGTTCTTCTTTTAAGTATTCGCTATTTTTCTAACAAGTCGAGTATAATCATTTCGATTATTGTTACTTTTAATGATCAAACAGTAACTAAAATTCACTAATGTTTTTGAATGTCATTAGCTTTGTGATGAAATCCCTGAAAAATTGGTTGAGAGCCTTGATGTCGCCCGATATGAAAATGCTTATCTTACTATGAATCGTGAGTTAATTTTCTTGATAGTGATATAATATCAATCTTCCTTGAAATGAATCAAATTATTAATGTCCTCAATCTAGGTGATTATGATCAAAACTCTGAAGATGAAGTCGATCCAATTTTTGAAGATCCAAAAGGCATGACTCTTCAAGAAGTTGAGTTAATGACAGCAAACACATCCGATGAAAACTTAACACCTCGTATTGATCCAGAACCGCGTATTTGTGTAAGTAATATAAAATGCCACACAAAAATACAACAGTATTAATTTCTGTAGATATTATTTTTCATCTTTTTAAATTGTTCAGCCAAAAATAAAGGAGCTAGCAGCAACATCCGGGGTGTCTGCAGACCCAAGTGGGTCAAAGAAAACCTCACTGGTGAGCAAGTGTCGCTCTCAAGGCGCCAGGCTCTTGGCTTGTCTCCGAGGATGGTGGCGGCGTAGGACACCTGGGAGACGCAAGGTGCGAGAATAAACTGTCTTTATTGATGAGTCACTGGATCAAAGTGTCATCTACCTACACATTACCATTTAGCGATACGCGCGATGTTTTTTAAAAGTCTAATACAATATCAAATTAAATAAAAACAATAAGACCGTTAATCTGAACCAGACTTCAGATTAACGGTCTTATTGTTTTTCTTCTATCACTGTCCACGGTTTCCTATCTATAGTAATGATTATTATTATATTATTAATAAAACATCATAAGCACGCTTGTGTCAATGTGTCACCAACCGAACCTAGTGTCAGGTGAACATGTGGGGATGTCACCTTGGTCCTGGATCTTTTCGACGGAAGATCAAATAAGATTAATAATAATAATTTGTAACGCTAATAAATGTATTAGCGTTACAAATTATTATTATTAATCTTATTTGATCTTTGTCTACATAAGTTTAATTTAATATTTTATTCATTGCTGATTCGTAATCTTTATTATTTACAGGAGAATCGAATTCCGTTTGTTGCTCGCAGTCTATGTCCCTTATCTCCGGATGCAAGACGTCGAGCTGCCAGTCTTTTAGATCAACGTCTTCTACGGTCCCCCTCACCCAATCGTTCAGTTGTATGGAAGTTCAACACGGTCAACGAAGCACTCGTGCATTCCTCACGTTGGAAGGACTATACATTCGACGTAAAACCTGACGAATGCGGCGAGTACTGATTGTCCAACCGGAAAAATCCGCCATGTTTTATGTGTTTATTCCTATTTGGTTTATTTCATGTCAATAAAGGTTTATGTGACTGCATTATAATGTTTAATTTCTTATGACGTTTCGCTTTTAAAGCTACGTAAATTTTATTGGGAATTATATCATATTACCTATTATATTGACAAGAACAATGAATAAATCTTCATCTGTTGATTTCAAGCATATTTTAAACATCTTCATTCCACAGAACGTACCTATGCCGCAAAGATCTGATCGAAATAGTTTAGCATAAATGTAGATTTAACATTACAATTGGCGTTAGCACGTCCACACTCAGCGCAGGTGGAAAATCTTTTCATCTCTTTTACACTTGTAGGAGTAGTGTGTGTCCGAAGACGCTATGGAAACGGACCGACTCCGCCGAAAATAGAACGGTCGCGGATTCCTGGGCTAAATCTCAAATATCCAGACGGGTGCGCCATCTAAGCCAGTTAAAACAGTCCCGCGAAAAGTTACCGAGCCCCACTTCTTGTCTGAACGTCTGCCAGTGAAGACCGGGAGGGAACCAACTAACACCACACAAAATGGTGAGTCACTGACGTCAGTGAAAATGTGGCAAGGTGTTAAGTGAGAAAATGGACTGTTAGCTTGGCAAGTGATAAATACAAAAAGCAATACGTAAAAGTAAACGCGTTTTTTCCTCGTGCAAGTTATTCCGCTGACCGGATGCTCGCGAGCGACTCGGATGTGTTCACTTCACCATCCTTCATATAAATCAGTGTTGTGCTTATAAACCAGTGAAAGAAGATGGTATCGTATAATCCGAATGCTTCTATACACACCGAGCTGCAAAGCTGTGAATACACACCAACTAATACCAGTACACTATGCATGGCAACTATTACAGACAAGGAAATAACGAAATGTTTTTGGTAATTTTCAGAGCGACCTCAGCAAGAACGACGTTGAAAGTAAGTACCTTTTATTACATGTCATATTGTTTACCTAACGATTAAGAACCTTAACTGAGGAGACACAAGCTGAATCAGATGTGACTGGATGTTGTCGTGTGAAACTGTAGGGGCAACTAACTTTGATAACAGGATTAATTTAAGTTGTCTTTGTCAAATCTAATACTCTTCAACGAAGATTGCATTAGCATGTTTAACATTTACGTAAAGAAACGAACATTGCATAAATGAGACGGGAGTGAGGATCATAACATCTAAGTTTAGCATCGTTTCTCATAAAAGGTGCGCGTTACTAAGAGATGCCGGGCGGCAGCGCCAGTGGCACGGCCATGCTGCGCGCGCTGCGTTCCAAAATTAAACTCGTGCGTCACGTGATCCCGAATCGCCGCCCGCCCAAACAGAGAAACTCCGCTCAGATTTCACTGCAGGCGTGCTACGTATGTTTTAGCGTGGGAATCAAAATCTACGAACATGGTCTATGTATATTTTATGCAGCGAATATCTGTCACTGCATTTGCATTTGCAACGATAAATCAGCTGTCATTATCAAGGTCGGTAAATGATCTTGAATCAGCTGATCCTTATGCACTTTACGCATGCGCCGAGTAATGAAGAGCAATCTAATAAATCTTCGAGAAAATTCTCATGATATTACTGGAATAATTTAATTGAAAAATTACATTGAGTATTATTTTTAATAATCGGAATCCAATTGAAGCTGTTTAGAAAATACAATAAATATTTTTTTTAATAAAATTTTATATCGGAATATTTGAAAAAGAATCGTTTTGTGACGGAATTCTTCACTCGGTTACTGTTTCAATCGGGCTATAATTAGAACGTGACTCAGGAGTTCACACCGAATATATTGAAACGTATCGTGGAAAAGTATTATTCTGAGCGAAGAATGTCCGCC
Organism: Apamea sordens; assembly: GCA_945859715.1. Taxonomy (NCBI): domain Eukaryota; kingdom Metazoa; phylum Arthropoda; class Insecta; order Lepidoptera; family Noctuidae; genus Apamea; species Apamea sordens. Next base: position 11,585,119 of record OX243996.1, on the reverse strand, counting down.
CACGCCCCAGTCCGCGCGTTACCTGACTTAAACAAATAGTATTTTCCAGAACCCGTATGAATTTTAAATGGATCCGCAACATTATTTGAAATCATAGAACTCAAATTAAAGATTGCGAATTAACAGACTACGGAACAATGGATAATTAAATAAATATCTTTTAACTATTGATTAAAAAAGAAGGACGGATTGGAATGGGGGTAGCAGAAACAACATAACGCCACCTGCTACGATCCTTACATATTCAAAATGAGATCAACATTCATTTAATTAAATCTACATAAACAAAGAAAGGATGCGAAACTTACAATGTTACCGAGTGGCAAAGAAGGAGCATTTAACACATAATGCATGAATTTGTGAAACAATGACTCAGGTCAGTGGAGCTATGACTCCTTTAATTTTACATCGTATTGAAAAAAAAAATGTTTCAATAAAGGTACTAAGTAGTTCTAGAAGAAGTACTAGTGGTTTATAACCTTTACTTATGACTGTATTTGTTGTACAGGGGCATCCTTCGCCTTCTCCATCTACGACTTCGAGGGCGCCGGCAAGATCGACGCCTTCAACCTTGGAGATGTCCTGAGGGCACTCAACTCCAACCCCACAATGGCCACCATCGAGAAACTCGGTGGTACCAAGAAGAAGGGCGAGAAACAGCTCACCGTAAGTAGTAATATAAGTGATGATCAGTATCTAAACAGAGGAAAGAACTACAAATATATTTAGGATCTGCAGCAAAACTAATAGCTTTTAGATAGTTAAAATTAAACTACAATTCACTGAGAATCAGTTACTGCAGTAAACGACCTTAAACATGTTAACAAAAATAATAATTGGTGGTGACTAGATGATGTTGCTAGCTGAAAATAAGGAAAAATACTACTACTAAGAAAATATACTAGAGCCTGTTGAAGTAATCAATGTCGTGACTGAGAAATCTGTTATGTTGTTTCAGGTTGAAGAGTTCCTTCCCATCTACAGCCAAGCAAAGAAAGACAAAGACCAGGGACAGTACGAGGACTTCTTGGAATGTCTGAAACTGTACGACAAGAACGAGAACGGTCTGATGCTTGGCGCTGAGCTTACACACACTCTCCTTGCGTTAGGTAAGAATATATATATTATTACATATTTAAGTTCTTTTTTCTGGTACACCTTCCTTAAATTACCCAATTTATGTGTCCAAGTCTTGTGAACATTATCAAACCACATCTGCATGAAAAAAAGTACTCAATTTGTATGTCAATATGAAACTACGTATATGAATCACAAACGTACATGTTGTTTATTTCTATTAGACAAGCTATTTTTATTTTTTCTGAGGCTTAAACATGTCAATAAGACAAATTGGCATCGACTTCATTTCCAGTTGGACGTGAACTGAAATCACTTGGCTAGAAGCCATCATGATCGTCGTTTCGAAATAATGATTTCTGTGACTCAGCTGATTTAGATTTTGTTTCTACGCAACGGAACTCGTATTTGTAGCTACCATACGAGATTTTCCTTGAAAAATTAATGCTTGTTTCCGAATACTGATACTGAATTTTGGAATTCTTAGGTGAGAAACTGGATGATAATGAAGTCGCCGAAGTCACAAAGGACTGCATGGACGCTGAGGATGACGATGGCATGATCCCCTATGCACGTAAGTATCTACTCTTCGTTTGTTCTGTAAAATATCAAATTATATGTTTACATTTTTAGAAGAATATGATCATGGTATTTAATGTGGTAGAAACCCAGTATATACAAGACATAATTTGTGTTACATTTGAAAAGTTTGAATCCTTCCAAAAGTATCTAAATTACATACTGTATGTTGTACACGTAGCCCAGAAAGTGCACAGATTCACCCCTGAATTCCTTAGATAAGCATATCACTGCATGAGTCAATCAATCATTAATTGGCCTTTTCCAAAAGTATGAACCTCGTGTTTAAATGCTAAAACTTTATTTTTAAAAGCAAGTAAGAATTCAGTAGATCCTTTTGTTGTCATTTCCTAACCCAAGTGTACGAAGCATGAGGGTATATTTCCTGGTTTTTGTGTGTGCCCCCCTTGTCTTACCGATTTTCCGTTTACAGCATTCCTGAAGAAGGTGATGGCGTAGAGGCAACACATCACGTCATATCTTTAGTTATAAGATCGTAAGTGGACCGCCGTACACACTGTAGCTATCACTGTGCTCCGTTTCTTCTAACTGTTGATCTAAGGCTTTATAATTTTACAGCTCTTCTATATTTCTATTGTTATTACTACTTATCAGTTTAACTGCTTGACATACTATTTAATATATAACTGTTTCTTAGATAATCAATATTTATACAATTCTATCAATGTTGACTTCATCATTTTCGACTTTTCATAAGTTCATAACCCATATATAGGTATCTGCAAATAACAAGTGCCGAACATCTCTTATGATTTTCTAATGTTGTCGTTCTATATTTCCAGCGTTCCTCCGAAAAATGTGCGATGGGTGGCAGGGACCTAAGCCTAAGGGGGCGAAGGCGGAGGCGCCGGCAGAGGGAGAAGGAGAAGCACCTGCGGAGGGCTAAGTGGCCGCAGCCTGCACCGGCGCCCGCTCGGCGGACGTCGCCTGCGCGAGCGCATGCCTGCGCCGCCGTCGCCCGCCGCGCCCTTGCCCCAACCTCGGTGACATCGACACCCCGTATACGCCATCTTAGATACGGACTACCCCTTTTTTATACGAATATAACATCTATGCACAATCGTTTTGTACAACACTCTACCTATGACTGTACATACTAAAGTAAGATTAAATTAAATACTGTAAACACACGTTGTACGTGTTTTAAATTTATTATTATTTATTAAGTACGTTTATAATGACAAAAATACAAAAAGCCGTAAATAATTTTATAATAAACTATTAAAAGTTCAGTATGGTGTTATCTTCAATTAGTTCATTGTATCGTTTGGTATTAGATGAAATAAAATCGTGATAAATAAAATAGACAGGTGAATAGCTTAAAAAAAAATTGATATTTGAAATAACATTTTACTCTATTTTTGTTAGACCTCGTTATAATAATACTTGCAAGTCAGCCATACCCAAATTAAAAGCTAGAGAAGCGGGTAATATCTTCGCCATCGAACCTACTGAAAAGGTGCCTTTCAAACTGCTACTTATCCAAAGATGACTCCACGAAGAAGACTCTTTAGACACTGTTCTACATCATCTGCCTAGCCTTTTCTCAACTATGTTGGGGTCGGCTTCCATTCTAACCTGAGATAGAGATGCAGCTGAATACCAGTATTAGATACCATTCTACAGCGAATGAAAATCACTACACTAATTTTCATGGTTGTCCTAAATAGAAAAAGCAACACTAGTAGAATAGAAAAAGCAACACTAGTAGAATAGAAAAAGCAACACTAGTAACTTTGCCTTCATAAAAAAAAACAAATGAAAATAAATATTTTTTATCGTAAAATATGGTAATTAGAGACGTATGATAAGACGAGAAAATAAAAGGCTTAAACGCCCTGGATACGAGGAAAACGTTTTGCAAAAACCTACGAAAGATCTAATGCTCATCATTTTCTTGAAATTTGTCTTAAATACACTTTAAAGTTAGAAAATATAGTCTATTTGCTTATAATCAACCTAAAATGTTCCCACTGCTGGGACACAGGCCTCCTTTCTGTGTGAGAGTGTGGCCGTAAACCTCCACGCGGGCCCAGAGCGGGTTGACGGGTTGTCTAGTTACTTATTAGATCTTATTTCAAAGACATGCTTCACCCAGTGATGTTATGTACCAGCTAGAACTTCTACTGAACCTATATTTGGTAGTATAAGCTTCACAAAAATCTAGTGAATTAGTGATTTCAGTACGGTTTTTCCTATGCACAATAATCGATGTAACACTGGGTATTATAGGTACATTAATTCAATAGTTACGTCAGTTTACACAAATATTTTCAGAGGCAAAGTTAAAGGTTTGAAATAACTTTTACTCAAACTGTAGTACATAACTAAGGGCTGATTTTTCAATAGTCAAATATATTTTATCTGAAAAATAAATATGGCGGTTAGAGATATATTCTATACTAAGGGCTGATTTTTCAATCATCTGATAACTTTAATCGAGGAATAGTTTTGAAATTTTGACTTTTATTTCATACAAAAACTTGCAAACTTCAATTTTTTCCTCGAATAAAAGTTATCTGGCGATGGAAAAAATAGCGCTAAAGCTATCAAACTATCATTTTTATTTCTCAGATAAAAGTTGTCTGATGATTAAAAAATCTGCTCTAAATAGAGCACAAAAATCCACTCAATCCACTCAAATCAAAATATTTCTAAAACTGGATTTATTGGAGTATTGATAAACACATACAAGAGTCAATAGAGAAATAATTAATTATCGCCGAGGTCATAAAACTAGCAACAACTTATACTTAACCCTAACTTAGGTCATAAAAAAGCAAGACGAATTAGCAACTACTGGGGAGAGTAGTGCAAGGCAGTTTACAGTACGAGTATAAGCAGTTTACACAGCAACTACTAAGTATAAATTGGAATTCGTTTGCGTTAGTAACACCTCTATCAAACCCTTCGGGGGAAATAGGCGTGGTATTATGTTCGCGTGTCTGTTTGCATAATCCTTACAAAGGTATTATTTTCTTTAACTTCGTTACTGAACATTCGCTGCTAAAATGCGTGTCTTGCCAATTGTGTGACTTTAGATACGGCAATTTTGCATCCACCGTGCCTCATTGTGGCAAAATAATAAGTTGAAAATAAAACTTGAGAGGTGTCAAGGGATTAACCCGAAAAATAAAAATGATCACTACAACCGTGATTGGATAAATGAATATTAAAAATCCTGCCAAGTGCGAGTCGGTCTCGCGCACAAAGCGGAACCCTTTGTGCGCGAATCCGACTACCAATAGATAATTGTTATGATTTTATTTTTAATATTTTACATGTTTCCTTATTATTTCGTTATTTTTGTACGAAGTTTTCTAAGTAAGCGCATTTTAGAAGTTAGGCCTCTATAACTTCTGAACTAACAAAGTTATCTAAGCCGTTATAGTTTTCCTTCAAAGTTCAGCACATGAACTACCTTCATGAATTGTTTCAGATTTTTTGAGCCAGCCGTTTAGCTTTTAGAGGGGCGGGGGGGGGGGGGGGGGGGCACAACGCAACAAAAAAATGTGTTTTAGCAGTTTGTCGACGTGGTAAAGACGCATATCCATGCAAAGTTCCATCTTTCTAGCAATAACCGTTTGGAAGGTAAGCCGAGGACGGTCGGACGGACATGACAAAACCATAAGGGTTCCGAGACGTGAACTACGGAACCCTAAAAATAGTTATAACTTGTCCACAAAGGCCCTAGTGGTGTTTCCCCCACAACTCGACTATTTTATATACCTACTTAGGGGTTTGTTTATTAGGTTAAGTGGCGTTTAAACGTCAAAATGTATGGTTAAACAGTCGCTAATCGCTTACTTAACTTAACTTTGAGCAACGTTCATGAATAAAGGGGTTAATTTTTACTTACATCTTCATCTGCCTAGCCTTTTCCCAACTATGTTGGGGTCGGCTTCCAGTCTAACCGGATGCAGCTGAATACCAGTATTTTACATGGAGCGACTGCCTATCTGACCTCCACAACCCAGTGACTGGGTAATACGATACCCCTTGGTAAGACTGGTTGTCAGACTTTCGGGCTACTGACGACCCATAACGACTGTCAAAGATCCACGAATGACAGCCAGGACCAACGGCTTAGCGTGCTTTCCGAGGCACGGAGGGGTCTTGGTTTGTGAAAATGGTTACCCATCCACGGACCAACCGCGGCAAGCGTAGCTTAACCTGATCGATCGACCCGTGCGGCTGTTATTACTTAGCCACAAGCCCCTACTTATACCAGTAAAATAAATACATATTACCTACGAGCTACGGTCTGAAGTATGTTTTTATGAAGAACTACAATTCGCACAGCCCTCAGTTGAAGAAATATGTAGATTATGAAACTAAGCAGAACAAAGAGAGTCCTATACTCTTCTCTTAGTACTAGTTGTATAGACGAATAACAAAATTGCCTTAGAATAAAGTTGGTAACATTACCAACATTCCGTAATATTAATCAGCCTCTAATGTTCCCATTGCTGGGACACAGGCCTCTCCTCTTCGAAACGTGGGGAAATTACCAACTTTGCGCAATTTTAAATGAAAATTCTTACTTCTTCTGCTTAGTGTTTCGATAGCAATCTAAATGGATCAACCCAAAATTCGGGTATTTGTTTGGCGCCAAAATCGTCAAAATTTTTACTAAAATATAATCAATATGTAATGATTTATACGCCTTTGTTCCTTGCCGACGGTACCCATTTAAAACCAGGGGCACCTATCGGCTTTGTTTGCCAAAATACTCCCTCGCACTCGCGCCAGAGAAAATGGCGCGGAAAATGTTTTCCCGGCATCAATACAAGCGTTCGGCTGTTATCGGTGGGCGTTCGGATACACTCGGCATTTGTAGAGTGCGAAGCTGTAATATGGTGTGGCCAGCCTTCAACTACTGCCGATTTACAAGGTAAAGTTAGGAAAATTGAAATGCCTATGATGGACAAAACGAAGTCCAGCTAAGCAAATTATAGAAAATCTACCTAGCTATTATAAACTTAAGTATTATTTTACCTCGTTCAGGCAAGTTAATAATCCACTTAGTGGCAATGAGTTACATCATCGACCTTGGAATTATGAAGGTTTACATTGATAAAGTAGTTAAATATTAGGTACTAATCCAGTAAATAGTTTCGTGAGTTAGACCGTGGGTGTAGTAAAGTACGATTATTACGAATGACATGGATCAATTGAAACATAATTTACCATTAATATGCTGTCAACACAACATAAAACAAAGATTTGGGACTCGATAGTTTTGTTCGGGGATTTTATTTTTTTAAGTGTGGCATCCCTGCTCCGGGCTCGCTCCTCAGCTCCACAAAGTAAGGCAGTGTTCATGCTCAGTGTTTATCTCGAAGGCGAGCGAGACCCGCGCCCCGTACCTCCGCAGTGTTTACGTTGTGTGTGTGACCGATTGCTCAGTGATAACGTGACGAGAGTGCCGGTGTACACAACATCTCATCAAGTAAGAAACAAACACTTTGCCTAAAAATATTTTCTAAATAAAAAAAAAATTGAAGTGTTGTCTTTGCCAAAAAGTTTTGCAGTTGACGAAAATTTTAGGACATTGCTCTAATTATTATGTATGAGTAAATGTATTGGTTTTTGAAAGACAAATTCATGAGCTATGATTGCCGGCTATTATTCGGTGCCGGTAGGACTGTTTACCATATCCCCTCGTCACTCTGACAGCCATTTATCTCTGTATATAATGTACGAGGTATACACATACATAACTACATTATGTGTGTGTAGATTATACAAAGTATTTTACGACTATTATCGCAAACTCAATTAACATTGATATGGAAACCAGTTGGTGATTGTCTCTTTATTACAGTGTAGGTAAATGTTCATTAAGCACCTGAAATTTATCGTTATATTAAAAGTTTCAAGGAAAAATGTTAACGCAATGAAGTGGCGTAGTTTTTTTTATGAATAAACAATATGTACCTACACTTTGTGCAAGAGTAATAAGGATGACTAAATATTCATATAATTATGTTTGTTCACATTAGGTATATTTATGTGCGTGTACGCAGTTCCTAGTGCTTACTCGTATTGGGTAACACAAATTAAGCGTATGATAACGGATACAATAATTATGCAGAATGCTCTTAATTAACCCACTCTAGATAACAATGCAGACCTAAACTGTTTTCTACATAAGCCTATCTATGAAATTACAGGTGTCGGTGTCTGTGAAGTCACAATGGCGGATGTCAAAGAGAACGTAGACGCTGGCAGCAAACTTGCGGACAAACATAACACAGGTAAATGAACATTAGAATAAATGCGACATTTTTTTCTGTATAAGGAACGTTCCACTTCTAAAGGATGCGCAGTTCCGCGAAGACAATGGATCACTCACAGAGAGGAACTTGAAACGAGTTGAAAAAATTCACCCGTATAAAATCCCGGCTGCCTTTTTTACTCCACATAGGTACTACTTGCTAGTTGAAAAGGGCATTCATAAACTGCTAATACGGTTTTTTGGCTAGAGTTCTTTGACTGAACGGCCCCCTATCAAATTGTTAGGGTCCGGATTTTGTTCAAAATACGAGTGTCTTGATTTCTCGTCACTTATCATCTCAAATTTTCCCACATTGCAAACAATAGCAAATGAAGTGTATAGATATATTTTGTATGGAACAATCGGTTGTAAAATGACCATAAAAATAATTGATACAATGTGAAAATTTTATGAGTTTTAATTTTAAAATTCAGTTATAAAACTTTAAACTACGGTAATCGTTTACTAATATAAAAAGCCAAACCAGTTGCAATAAACAAACTCAATATTATTATTGAGTTTGTTTATTGCAACTGGTTTGGCTTTTTACAACAATAAGCATTTAGTTCGACTGTGCTTATGCACAGTCGAACTAAATGCTTATTGTTACATATTATGTTTTCACGAGACAAAGCTAATACAATTAGCAGTCGGAGATTTCCAGATCTTTCGAAATGTAACATGTAGATAAACGATTTCGCAGCCTCTGTCACAAACATAACTTGATAAATGGTCGGTTTGGTAATCCCCTGCTTAAGTTTTTATAAAAGACAAATTAACATACACTAATCATTTGATGAGCAAATAAATAGATCGAAAACGTCTAAACGATTTGCATTCAAAATTCAATTTGGGCGAAGTGTTTATCAATCATGTTTCTTAAAGTAGTTTTTTGGTGTGTCTTAATTAAGCTAATTTTAAGTAGGGATCTACGAAAAAAGGTGTTGTGGCTTCCTCATAACAAAATAAGTTCCAATCAACAACTTACAAACAAAAAGATAGATGAGCACGTCTTAAAACGATTTGCATTCAAAAATCCATTTGCATAGGACAAAGTGTTTATCAATCATGTTTCTTTTAGTTAGGTACAAAAGTAAGCTCAGATTAGTGATATTACAAAAAAATTATGTTGGGTTCCTCATATTAAAACAGGTTTCATTGGCAACTTAGGTACGTATCTCAAGTTGTATGAATAAAACTTTTAAATGAATGGTTTAATGAATACTGAATTTAAGGCGTATACCTAAGTACTACGGGGGCAATGCATCTATTATAATTTACCATCAGTTTTGCACCTTCATTATCGTTTATAATTAAAATCTACATGTACGATTAATAATGAAGTATATTGAGTGCCACCTGCCACATTACCATGAATCATTAGCGGATAGATACATTGTAGAGCCAAGTAACTATTATAATTAATAAAATGATTAACTTATCTTTTTTCATACTGAAATAAAAACTTCCCTCCAATCTAAATCATAAAAAAAAAACAATAAAATATCTACAGTTACAAAAGATGTGATCCTATTAAGCTTATCAGTAGAGGACCCAAGATAGCGCCCTGAGGAAAACAGCTAAAATTTTAGATGTATTTGATGTACGCAGTCGATGTAGCTTTCCATTGTAATTTTTGAGACCAACATGCAATGAGGGGCTGGCCTGTTTCTTGGCCAAAGAATTAGCATCGCCATACAACGTGGCAATGCTGCCAGCCTTTTGGGCACTGTTCCTGTTGACAGCGATGCGGACGAATTTTTTGATGCCCTATGATTACTTTGTTTATTTTTACACATGTACATATCATAATTTTAAAAGTTAGCTTATATAATGTAAATAAATGAGGATGTTATGAGTATTTTCTTTTTAAGTATAGTACTATCATCTTATGATAAACGACTTTAAGTAAGTATAGATTTTATTATGTAGGCCTTGTAAGAGGAATGGGAAGGCTCACCATAAGTACAATAAACATGCAATTGTTAAGTCCTGAACGATGCACTTAAAGAATTGAGCATTTTAATCCCTAAGGAGTGTGAAAGTCAATAGGTGTATTATCTTACGGTTCGTGTATAGAAGACATAGATGTAGGTCATTCAAAATCATTGATACTTGGACAATGTGGGCTTTTGTCTTTAACTATATCAACAAAGGTAATTAACATGAATTACACAGAAGATTAATCATTCCTTATCGAGACATCTGAATGATACGCAGATCCATTTAATGATTCTATAAATGTATCTAGATAATTGCCGGAAGCCCCCGTGACTTCGAACAATGTACACATGTCATGTTTGTATTAGTACTTGCTACCTTAATAGTAAAAATTAATAAACATGGGTTTCATCCTTTTGTTGTTGAGCGAATACGTTTTTAATACTTTCACATTGAAACGCCAATCATTTAACAATTTATGGCGTGTTGTTTTCACTACCTATGTCCCGTGCCTATATCCGACAAGAATATCAAGTAATTAAATTATAGGTGTCATAATTAAATAAGCGGATGCATGTAAACCGTTGTAACTAATGCGTACTTTTCAGTCATAACTTCGTCTCCCGTATGGTCTAGTGGCTAGGATACCTGGCTTTCACCCAGGAGGCTCGGGTTCGATTCCCGGTACGGGAAAATATTTTTGCTATTTCGTGATTTTTTTATGCGTCTTCTTTAACGCCGTCATAGATGATGATAGTTATTATGTCATCCTTATAAAGAGATGTCTAAAGTCTACATATTGGCCAATTCGTCATGATTTATAATCTACAATCATTTTATTGTTAGTGCTGGTAAAAGAGATAAAGACTTTTTGTTGTCTTCATTTTAAAATCATGTTGTTTTTTGGTCACAAGAAAACATGGGATTTTTTTATCATTTAATGAGGATCGTCGGAAGAGCCATTTGTAAATTAAGAAAAAGAAACTTACCTCATTGGATTGGATTTGTGTCCGGTTCTTGGCAAGAAGCTCGCCCCCCCCCCCATTACATGAGACTGGGTGAAATGTGGGTGTACTGTAGGTACACCTCTGTCGTACCTACTCTTCAGGGAATATATGCTTTAATACATCGCAGGAGTACCTATATTTTTTAAGCTAGATTTCATAAGCAAGAATTCAGAAGCACACCTACTTGCATTTTGAGATAGGAAGTTACAAATTGGTGTTCATAATCCTGTAAAGACTCGTCATCCCGTTGACGATAATCGCGCATTATGTAGGCGTCGGCATATCAACATTAATTTACTTTCTTGGGACAATCGTCCACATTCCACGTCATATATTGCTCAGTGTACTGAATGAGCAACTATCATCGTAATAGAATCGTTCTAGTTTACGAGAATATTATGATTTATTGGTATAAGGTATGATGTATGATCGGCTCTGCCCTTGCACAATCGGGCTTTGACTTGCATCTATACATCCTTACGTCGATACATCCTAATTTATTAACCATTGGCGTGACATATTTATTAATTAAGATTTATAGAGCCTCTTGCTAAATTAAAACGGCAAGTGACTTATAGAATCAAGTAGGGGAATATAATTTGAAACCAACGCGTGATTCGTGGTTGTTATCATATTTTGGTGCATTAAAGTTTTTTATCATATCGTGATCGATTTCTTCATTAATTTTAATCTTATCAACCAAGATTATTATTATATGTATGTTAATTCTTGGTTATTATTCATTTTTAGATCCTTATTCTACTTGTTTGGCAGGTGGTGTGTGAGGTGAGGTGATTGCTAAAGTAACCGAGTTTAACATATTAAATACAGGATTTCATTATATAGATTTGGCAATAAATCATGTATGACCCATACATGATTTATTTAAAGTTCTATAGGAAGGCAATGTGAACATTGTGAAAACTGACATTGAAGGAGCACCTAGTTACATACATAATATATGGTAGGCAGAACCCCAACACAAAAGGGATTACACACACTGGAATGAGAATTCGGTTATCAATCTAGAACGCTGAGCACGATGTCGTAAAAAAGGGTCTCTGCCCTCTGGTATATTTTTTGTTCGTATTTAAGTTCAGCAAACCGATTCGGCACGATGACCGTTGCCCAGAGTTCCTACAAATAGATCAGGTGTAGGTGGCATTTCTAAGAATACTTACAATAAATTGACACATACGCATGGATCCCCTTGATGCAGTGCACGAGGCCTTGACTTCATTTATCTGGAGCTCCCATTATTTCATTTAGCTGTTTCCTATTGGACCTCTGTTTTGCAGCATAGGATGTGAATTTGTCTTTATCATCTGATTGTGTAAAGGTTTAAGGTAAATCATATGTTTCCGGAGCAGTGTGAAGCTACAGCTACAATTGCGGCATTTTCCGAGCAATTCTTAAGTTCTAAAGACTTTCAATGTTAGTTCTTTATTCCCGAGTTCTTTGTTAAGTTTTCTAAGAACGAATGACTGAACGAATAGGTTCTTCGTTTCAATATAGAACTTTTAAGGCTGAATAGTATTGATTGCGATAGTTGACAGTTACGATAATTGTGTATGGGGTTTGGTCGGGGTGTGAAGGGCGTAATGACGCTTCCTAAGTTCCTAGAAGAATTCGCCCCGTGCCTGATACCAGTCGCGCCTAGGTCTCATGTCGTGCTATACTAGTAATCACTGAATTTTAATTAGCTGGCTTTACGACCCATTTTGTTATTAGTAGTTTAATTCATTATTTTATGCAAACTTGCATGCAGCCGCTTGCGCTGTTGCTTTCATGGCTTTATTTAACATAAAGTTTCGGTACAAGACTACACAAACTAAAATTGACATATATGTCAATTTATGTTTAATGCTGGACTATATTGGAACACAATGTGAAATATTTACTGAATAAATTAATTGAAAAAAAAAACACTCTATTTACTTACCTAGACAGTTACGACATTTTGGAAATATCTACATCCAATCAAAATCAACAATGTCGTGATTATTAAAAGATGTGATCAAAGTTCAGCCCATACCCATATTTCGATTTGTTTCATAAAAGTAGCTACTAAAAGAAATAAAATAAGTACCTATTTCGTTTTTGTTAGGCTTCTGTGCTCTTAAGTGATGAACAATGATTTGCGTTTTTGTTTATGGGCCAATTTGATTAATGGGCCTGCCAATAGGTTAAATGCTTTCAAACACAATTTCATGTTGATATTTTGCAAATTAACAGCATGGCTTTTTTGCAGATTATATTTCTTTTTGAAGTTCGTTCAACGATAAAATAGCTCCAGTATTAATTCTTTAGAATTTTAAATCACGACATTTGTGAAGATAATATTAGTAACTGGCAGGTTTCCATTTTCTTGTCTATACGTGAAAGAATTTAATTAAATAGGCCTAAACAAAAGGTTATCACACCAACAGTAAAAACCATAAAAATTCTAATGAGGAGGGACTCCACACGGAGCTTCCCAGAGTTTTTGAAAACAATGAAAGTTCATTTGTGATGGAATATTAATATTTTCTCGTGGCTTGCGTGGCTACGAGTACGCACTCGCGTTTCAATTGTTTGTAATTGCTATGCCTCGCAAATAGTTGCTTTATTGCACTAATGTAATCATCTCTAATGTTTACTATTTCTGGCTGATTAGATCGCGGGTTCTAATGAGCTATCTCTTATTTGTTTCATAACCTAGATTTGTATTATTTTGCGATATAATATACCTAATTATCTTGAAACAATCACACTAGTTTAAATTCACATCCTAGTTTTTCATAATTGAGGCTCGTTGAACTTTCCTATACTAATCTGCCTATAGTTTAGTTACAAATTCAGTTATATTTTAAACAACAACTGTAGTTTATCGGTCAGATCTAACACGAACCACTGATTAAATCAGTGTAGGCCTGGACAGGGCGCCTTGCGACGGCGTCTATTGTGTTAAGTAATGCCATAAATACAATTAAACTCACTTTACTCTCGTTAGTGTGATAATGCAGTGTCTTTGCCCTCAAGCAGCATGGACGTAAGACTTATTGTTTTATGCTGACTTGCTGAGCTCACAGCCCATTGTCTGTAGGAACCTGGCCCGAGAGTTCAACAGGGCATTGCAACTCATTCATAAATGATAAATTATAACAATGGGTTGTGCAAACATAACCTTTAGGTCTGGTTTGTTTTTCAAAGTTATTGTTAGACACACAAAATTCTCCCTTATATACGTGAATTTAAGCGGTATACACGAAGGGAGTTCTTGAAGTTAAACAAAGTCGTTTATAGGGGTTTTGGAACTAATATTTAAAGTCAACTTTGCAATGAAACAATGTTCTAAATAATCATAGTCGTGCGCTGTCCGCAAGTAATGACGCGGTGGTAGTTAAGTGAACAATTAGGTCAAATGTAGGCAAATGTCTATCGCCTAATAAACGGCGAGGAATTTAGCATTATGTCAGTGTCTTTCATACATAGTTGAGTCAGAGATAATGGAGACCGCCCATATTCACTTCATTCTTATATCCTTATGTACTAGGTACATTAAGGGGGATGTGATATGCGAATATTTAAACGACTATATACCGGTACTTAAATTAAAAACGATAATTTATTTATATTAATAGTTTAAGGCAAAAGCGTCAGAGTAGCTCGCGATATTCAAATTGATTTAAGTTTTTTGCAATTTGCAGATCAGTGTCAGGTTGTATGTCGAGTAAAATATGATTCGCAACCGTAACAAAATATGGCTTTACAGAATTATATTAGAATCAGCAATACAACTCCTTAAGTTAAAGGCCTCGAAAGTCATGATTTCATGAAATAGTCATTAAATAGGGATATGAACTTAGAGTGTTGTATTGATGATTTTTATGATTCTAATTCTATAAATAAATATTTGTTACGGCCGCGAATCAACATCATCATCAACATACAACCAGACTGACCTGTAAATTGCAAAAAACGTAAGACAATTTGAATATCGAGAGTTACCCTGACGATGACGCTTTCACCTTAAACTACTAATAAAAGTAAATAATCGTTTTTAATTCAAGTATTTTAAATATTTAACGTACCTACAGCTTATTAGTCGTCTCTGTTTTATATAGTTTCTTTATTACCCTCTGGTTGACAGCGAGCAGTCGATCACGAAGATTTATTTCCCATTCTAATGCTCCATATCCGTAGCTTCAAAGGATCTTCTCTTATGGAGGGAAAGAGTATTATATTTTTATATTCTTGAGGTTATCCAACTTTTATTTTACATGGGAGTTGCCACCGCAGACTCTTATTCTGATTTTATTGTTTTAGGACGCAAATTCATCAAGATACAATAAATATTTGAGATAGTTACAAGATTTTTACGTAGTTTATCTTCCTTGAGGGTTCTATTACAAGAATAAGTCATCTTGTGACTAGCAGCTGTTGATGACCAAGCTTTTTAAATTAAATCTGCTTTAGGCATTTAATTGGGGTCATCTTTCATTTAAGTTTTAAATTGAGACAAACATGACTCCACTGTGTTTTTTTTCACATTTTGAGTTTTGACTGCCTCTATGTTAAGATGTTCCATCACGTTTATTACTGACTCTTATAAAAACATTTATTTGACCATAACCCTGGCCATGGATCATTAAAATTAATAAGAGAATTTAATAAGAACAAAAAATGTTTTTGTTAAAATAAGGCGGGGTTCCGGGCGTGGTTGAGCTCATCCTGAAACTTTACTCAATGTCGTTGATTAATGAACTGTGAACCGAACAATAGCGTCTTGGAAGGTATACCGCCAACTTTCTGAACAGCTACAAGATACAAACTTCTCAAGTTTCTATTCATTATAAAGGATATCAGTATACAAATACTTAGCGGAGTATTAATCATATACTTTGGATTTTGCGCCGTCGTTCTAGTCGAAAATAAACTTCGATATATACCTAGGGATTTTTACGATGTCAGATTTATGAGAGCACTTTTGAAAGGATAATATGGGAGCTGCGGGTGACGGGTGAACTCGTTCAGTTAACCGTTTATTAAATTTATTATAAGTTGTGAGTAAGATTTCGAACATTTCAACCCTAAACAATTTATCATCGTGTAGTATCTTACAGCAACATATGTAGTTGGTCATAGCCCTTTGCATACACATCTTTATTTAAATAATGCTGCGTTCTGTTTACAGTAGCTACAACAGTTTTATTAATTGACTATCAGACCAACGATCCCACACTTTCTTGGTTGCATTTGCATCATCTGCTCATCAATATTTATTATCCCATGAACCCATGGCATCAGTTTTAGTTAAAAGCTGACAACCGTGGGGGATTAACTAATGCATGCTCCAACATCAGAGGACAATTACATTTAGCGGCATCTTGCCTCGTGATTGGTAAATTGCCGGACGAGTTCGGGGCAACAGCATCGCGTCATTCCACCTACAGGGACACCTTGCTACTGTCTAGTTCAATGATAATAACACTTGGTCAAAGATTCTCAAGATTCAACGAAAAACAAAACAGATCGGTATTTGTTGTTACATTTAAATTACGCTATAGAAACACTATTTAAATTGCTCGAAGCAGGTTCGGCAGTATTTTACCATTCTTTATTTGGAATTAAGGATAAACTCCATTTGTATAAAGCCTGAATCGGTTTTAAATGAAGGCAGTTAATGTCTCCCACGAGCGAATTTTAACCATTACGTCAATATAATTGTAACGATTAGTACAATTTAGTCGCGATGTTTCGTGCCGTTCGCCAATTAGGTGGAACCACCAATTAAAGCTGGTCTACAAAAATAAATTACTTAATGTTACTCCAACTCCTTTTTCCATTGCATCCGTTCCTGGCTGCTCTTTTATTGCTTTGGAAATGTTTTGATAAAGTTGTTTGCGTTTGTACGCGGCGGAAGCCAATAAAGTCTTCTTTTGTTTGTTTTAATTTATCAAATGATTTTCAACTGAAGAAAAATAAAGAAATACAGCGCAGCACTAATTTGACAGCTATAATTGAGCAGTACATACAACACACATGCAAATAAAAGATACAGAAGCGACGTAAGAGATTTGGCCCCCGACAGTGTCGCTCGACGCGTGAGGTCGCATACAAATTAGCGTAGCGGTGCGCGCGCGCTGGTTTCAAACATAACACTACGCAACAAGTATTCAATTACATACGCTACGTTATAATGCACATCAGCGAGGACGCGACGTTTCTAGAAAATGCATTCGATTAGTCACTTTAGACTTTGAACGGGTTCATCACTAAGAAATCCCTCATTATAATCCCTTAACAACTTGCGAATGACGGCGATAACCTTGGCTATGAAACGAATATCAAACGAATGTTGTTTAATCTAACATATCTACTTACGATGCACAACTTAAAATTGACTAGGAAGGTGAATGTGATACGAATGAGACAAGTAGAGCTCCAAGAAGTTATACGTTGGCTAAACCTTTAGAAAGAAAGAAAGAGAAAATACGTTTATTTGATGTAAACATAGCGCAGAGAAAGAACATATACACAAAAAAGAACAAGTTGGATGCTACGACCCTATGATAGACAGAGCCCCACCGCTGGTTTTTAGCGACAACCGGCGTTGACGTGATGACGTCAACCGGTGCAGTATGCGATGAGATATAAATAAGAAATAAACAAAGCCTAGTTCTAAATGATTTTATTTTGTAAGTAGGTTTGTACATACAAACACTTTTACACGTCAGTCATATTTGAAAACTAGATGAGTTCGGCGTTTCCTATCTGAATAGTCTGAGAAGAAAGGCTGAAACAAACTCAGAGGTCACAGTCTCTTTTAAAGTTCAGACATAATGTTGGTCAGATCAGAAGGCCATGTAGATCGATGTCTGAGATGGTCTTTTGAGGAAAGAACCACACAGATTGAGAGGACCTGTCCAGTCAGTGCACGCATTTGTCAGAAATCGTGCAGCTCAACTCAAAACTTAAGGAGCGCAACGATTCGACGAACAATACTAAAGAAAGGACATTTGGATAGGCCACATTAATTTCAAACCGCCAGACCATGACAAAACTAACAGAACAGAGAGAAAAATAAAATAAATAAAATGAACCACATACCTAGTCTTCACATCTAAAAACCAGTCAGCTTTATTTGAAAAACCACTAAAATCTTAATAATCCCTATCCATAAATCTTCTAATCCAAACAAAACATAACATTGAAGCAAGAATCTTCTAAGATTAAGAAAATTTACAGCACGTGCGTGTTTACGAAAGAGGAGCGGCTGCAATGGACCCAAATCCGACATAGATAAGATTATCAGATACTCGTACCAACAAAACGAAAACATTGCGAAGGTGTGTGCACCGATGACCCATAACTTGACGTGGCTAGTAAATATTTCTAGTGGTGATGTAAGTAACCGCTAGACTCTAATGATTACGACACCCCAAGGTCAAAATGGCCGTCATCATCTGTGATTGGTTGTTTTGTGTCCACTTTCGGTTTTAAAGTTAAGTTTTGGGTTTTTCTCATACATATTTAGGCTCTGTTTCACTACCTAGGGATATGTTGGTGATATGAATGTTAATTTCATACAAATTGTCCCATTTTTTAATTTAATGATTTATCTTGTAGATATTCTTGTATTTGTACCGATATTGTGAACCAGGCCCCAAGTATCTTTATCCTTTATTTCACGGCAGGTATCCAACAGCCGGCGGTGTCGGCTTTACAAATTCATAGTTTGTATTATCTTTAGTTTATTTCCCATGTGGATTGTATTGTTTGCGCTACAGATTGAGTTGCTAGTAAATTACTATGCGTCGTAAGAAATAGTGATTCTTTACATATTTTTATTGCATTTTTTTTAACTTCTAAACATTGTTTGGTATCACTTCAATCATGTGATTATTTATATCTTTGATTGCTGTTCATGTCATTTGTTGAAGTTTGTAGAATGGCGAATTCATCGTTGTAATTAAGTAGTTTTGTTTAATTCATAATTATTTTTTTAAACCGGTACCCAAATGTCCTATACCTATGAATTGTGATCATATTGATACAAGGTGGCAGGGACATTGACACACAAGCTGTTACCATAAAATTAGTAGGTACATGATTTTGGACCAACGGGTGTTGAAATTTTTTGTCGGGTAAAAGACATTAGCAGGTAAAAGACATTTAGCAGCAAGACTATCCGACCTGAACCGATACCTATATTAATCTGCACGCGAAAAATATAACCAAAACTTTGAATGTTATTTTCTAGAGTTTGTATAAACAGGTGCCCTAGGTCACGCTATGTCAGCCCAACAGTTACCTCTTTCTTATATCTATGGTTACCTTAGCTATCATGTCGGCGGTCTATGCAAATTTGGATATACATACATTAAAACTTTCAATGTTTTCATTAAGTTAAAGAGTAGAGGGACCAAGGTTTATGATATTCTTCGATGGGCAGAAGAAACAATCTTCTATGTAAGCTGAAGAGTTTGTTTGTTTTTTTTTTTTGTTTGAACGCGCCTGTCTCTAGAACACTAAACAGATTTGAAAAATGGTTTTGCATTTGATACTTAGCCCAATTCTTGAGGAAGCCTATTATTATAGGTTATTTAACATCTCGCTAGGACCTTAAGAAGCGCGGATGGGCGATGCGATGCGATGGTCGAAAGAAAAAGAAATATGTCCGTAAGGATTGAGGAGCCACATCAGATTTTTTAAATCTGATCTCACCATTATTTAGCAGCAATGTAGCTGATTTTGCAGCACGAATTCTAGATTTAGCAGCAAAATATATCACTAGTTATATTAATGCAAAAGTGGCTCCTCAATCTAAACGTCTGAATTGAGGAGCCACCTGGAACTCGTTAAGTAATAGATGAATATTTTTGAAAATTTGGTATCATTTAGCAGCAGTTGTGCATATTACCTTCTAAAAATTTAGCTTCTGTAGCGCTAAAATGAAAGAAAGTACAACACTTTTAGTATGGCTCCTCAATCTAAACTCAAGAGGTGAATTTCTATTGGATGTGAGCGATCAATTAATATATTCGACATAATGATCATTTAGCAGGTGTTGTGTTTGTTTTTGCAGTATAGGAATAAAATAGTAAAACTGTTTAAATTTTCTAGAAGAACGCATTTTCTTTGGCTCCTCAATCCTGACGTTCTAATTTTATATGTTTGACTGTAGCCACCTGAGATCTCAACGGAATCTGAAGCCAGATATACTAACATTTAGCAGAAATGTCTGCTAAATATATCTGCACAATTCAGCAATGTACATACTTTGGATTCTGAAAAAACAATACTTAACTATTTTCTTGTAAATTCAGTGTGAAGGGTGACCATATTTTACTCGTATTAATGAAACCAGGATAGTAATTTATTAAATTTATATTTTCATAACAGGTTATATCTATCGTACCTACGATTTGGTTATTTAGCAATCAATTTCGCTATAAGTTATAGAATGTGTCATTTTGTGTATATCACCGTCAGGAGAAGCACTGATCAACCAATATTCATTCATTCTATAACTTATAGCGAAAGTGATTGCTAAATAACCAAATCGTAGGTACGATAGATATAACCTGTTATGAAAATATAAATTTAATAAATTACTATCCTGGTTTCATTAATACGAGTAAAATATGGTCACCCTTCACACTGAATTTACAAGAAAATAGTTAAGTATTGTTTTTTTCAGAATCCAAAGTATGTACATTGCTGAACTGTGCAGATATATTTAGCAGACATTTCTGCTAAATGTTAGTATCTCTGGCTTTAGATTCCGTTGAGATCTCAGGTGGCTACAGTCAAACATATAAAATTAGAACGTCAGGATTGAGGAGCCAAAGAAAATGCGTTCTTCTAGAAAATTTAAACAGTTTTACTATTTTATTCCTATACTGCAAAAACAAACACAACACCTGCTAAATGATCATTATGTCGAATATATTAATTGATCGGTCACATCCAATAGAAATTCACCTCTTGAGTTTAGATTGAGGAGCCATACTAAAAGTGTTGTACTTTCTTTCATTTTAGCGCTACAGAAGCTAAATTTTTAGAAGGTAATATGCACAATTGCTGCTAAATGATACCAAATTTTCAAAAATATTCATCTATTACTTAACGAGTTCCAGGTGGCTCCTCAATTCAGACGTTTAGATTGAGGAGCCACTATTGCATTAATATAACTAGTGATATATTTTGCTGCTAAATCTAGAATTCGTGCTGCAAAATCAGCTACATTGCTGCTAAATAATGGTGAGATCAAATTTAAAAAATCTGATGTGGCTCCTCAATCCTTACGGACATAAAGAAATTACACGCGGAGGAAGTCGCGGGCAGAAGCTCGTTGTAAATAAAATACGACTCAGGTCAATGCGGAGGAAGGTATAATTTACTGAGAGGTAATTAATTAATTGTCGCAACTGGATCAACCTCACTATGAGTGGGTGTCGTCGTAAATGCAATTACTGGATAATCTACAACAAGACGACCAGTATCATCTAGTTGTGAACTGGGAATTATCTAATCAAGAATTACAGATTATTACGATTCTTTTCAAGCTTAGTAACTATTATGGTCGATTCACACATATCAGTGAAGCCACAGTTTCGTCAACGTGTTCTCTTAGTTCAGTATCAGTGCTACAGTGTTGCGTTAGTGATTCAATTAAAGGTCGATTCACACATATCAGTGAACCCACAGTTCCGGCACAGTACCGTTACAGTTCCGTATCCGTGCTACAGTGGTGCGTCAGTGCTTCAATTCACACATGTCAGGCACAGTACAGTTGTCTGCGGGTCTTCGTGCACGACGTTCCCTTCAGACTAGCGTTGACGTCGATTGTTTTGATGGCACTCTTCAATAACACAGAATTAGCTATGATAGCCATTGCTTTAGACGAAGAAGAAGAAGAGAATCGAGGAAAAAAAAGAAAATGGGTACATGTATTTTGTATCCATATACTTTGCATGAGATAAATCATACAAAACAGTATTCTCACGAACTAATTCAATCAACACCTCGTCCTCCATTTTGTTTTCGATGCAGCGGCGTCAGTGATCCGTGATAAAATATCGTCGTCGCCGATCACGTCCGTGATGGCCGGTGCCGGCACTGACACTGACGGTACTGAGACGACACTGACACTGACAAGTGTGAATACATACATAGAGAATGTTTGAAAGAATAATTATCACTGATGCGGTACTGTGCCGGAACTGTGGGCTCACTGATATGTGTGAATCGACCTTAACACACGTTTTCACTGAAGCTCCGTGAACTGAGTACTGCAGTTCACGGAGCTTCAGTGAAAACGTGTCCGTCGTCGTCAAGTATCGTGATTGTTGCTATGGCTCTGTTCAATACTACGGAGCTAGCAATGATAGCTATTGCTTTAGACGAAGAAGAAGAGCAGCATCAAGGAAAAAAGAGGAAATGGGTGCATGAAGCATGGCAATTAAGAGAGACAGAAGGAGAATTCATGACATTATACAAAGAATTAGTTAAAGATGAAAGGACATATTTTGAACATTTTAAAATGTCAGAGAGCTATTTCAATATTCTTTTGCAGAAATTAGTAAGTAAGTTATTGAAGAAAGATACTCGTTGGAAGAAGGCTATATCTCCAAGAGAGAGACTAGCAATATGTCTAAGGTAAGGCGTCCATGGTCCGACAAAAAATATCGTTGTCAGTGAATACGTCCGTGATTGCCGGTGTCGGCACTGACACTGAGAGCACTGTTTCGTCACTGACACTGACAAGTGGGGATGCGTTCATAGAGAATGTATGAAAAAATATTTCGCAAAATATTTCGCACTGTGCCGGTACTGTGTCGGAACTGTGACTTCACTGATATGTGTGAATCGACCTTTAGACTGTAGTTAAAAAGATCGTTTGATGAATAAAACGCTTAAACTTCTGATCGCTTGTTTCAACTTTCTGTGTTCCATATAATAGCAGTACCTATTTAAAAAGAAACAAAAAAAAACCAGAAATCAGTAAACCATTTTATGTGTAGTAGTGCTTTATTATTGTCTAAAACCAAAGACATTTAAAAAGTAACATCATCAGATTGCAATGAAAAGTTTTGAACGAACACAACAAAAATAATATTAATTTTCTTCATTTTGAATGTGGTCTTCAGACTTTCAGGGTTTGACTAAAGAGTCCTTCAGTCACGCTATTTGAGTAGTTATCTGAAATATGACGTCCGTGGTTTATACAAAACCGACATTAATGTTTATAAGGTTCCACAATTATAGTAAATACATTCCACCCAAATGTTTATTTCGCAATTGGCGATAATCAGCCTAAAATCGTGGTTTGTCCAATTAGGTATCCAAAGTCACGCTAACGTTAACGTTAGTGTTAGCATTTTTTTATTAACGTTTGCCCATTAAATATGAATTTACAATCAACTTTGATACCTATACTAAATTGATATAAATTATCTACGAATTAAGTAATAGGTACTTAGGTACCTGATGATTTTGTTTTGCAAGAATTTAAATAAGTCTAGATAGGTACTTAATCAAATTCTTATCCGAAATAATTAGTATACCAAACATCCATTCAGCAAATTACACACAATTCACATAACACATAACATAACGGCTGTTTTCCCGGAAGGGTGAAGCAGAGGATTGTTAATATTAGGTATACGGTCACCAAAGGAGATAAGTTACCAGAGTCATCAGATATACCTAGTTGAAGTTTAGTAAGAAACCGATGAATGTTGTCGAATAAAGTAACATTTTATTAATAGAAAACATCATCATTCATTTATCAAATTAAATTCAATGAAAAACATCCATTGGTTTCTTACTAATTTTCAACTACATATATCCGACGAACCTGATTACTTATCTCTTTTGGTGACTCAACCTACTATTATTTAAAAAAAATCACGCGGTGTCTAAGTCCAATCGATACAACAGAAAGTAATAATAATAATAATATCCCTGGACATTTCACACAGCGCCATCTAGTCCCAAGCTAAGCAACCTAATGCTTGTGTTATGGTAACAAGATGGCTGATAAACTACTTATATACATTTTTTTTTAACCGTATAGTTCGGTAGCGCCCCCGAATGGACCCGAACACACGAACCTCCGCTGGCTCAGTAAGGGGTCCCATTGGACCTTGAAATGACGACATACGACACCCTTAATGATAATGTAAATATTGATTATGCTACCCATCAAATCTTATGAATGTGCGTTAATTAAGAGAGTTGGATAAAAAACTCATATGTTATCGCCATTAAATCTTCAATATTTAGCGCGCAAGTTTATTAATTTACCTTTATTAAATTCAAGTCTGTAAATGCGATAATCACCATTTTGATGACAGTGGTGGTCGAGGCTATAAAACATAAAAATTGGGGATTTTGAAAATCCAAACTTCACCACAGGGGCAATGAATAATACATGATTTAATTATTTGACGAATTCATCCATTGTTCATGTTAAATAAGTAGTGGTAATGTAGTTTTTTGATATCTAAAGTCGAAGTTTCGCGCCAATCGTGCGTGTTTACATTTTTACTTTTCACAAAAGTCACACACACACATGTAGATAAGATGTAAAATGTGAAAAATATTATTACAAATATGATAAAAAACACGAAAATGCCCAAATCATAACGTAATATTGAAACACAGGTCCAATAACACGTATTATTCATTACCACTACTTAATTGGTGTTCAAAATCGCCGACCATTGTTGTTTTTTTTTATCGTAATGATGTGCGAAAGCGATTATGCCAAACGATTTTTTTTTTAATTTCGATTGACCCGAGTAATTAATATGACGAATGTCAGAAATCGATTCTCAGAAATTGAAATAAAATTATTTTAAGCATTAAATACAACAAGCATTATTTATAATAATGATTTATGCTTTCCTAATGTAATTTTAATCGTTTTTTGGACATTATATTGAAACTGAGTCAATAACAGAGGACCTATGACCATAGATAGTCATTTAGGGTAATTCCAGGATAGGTGCCCCAATGGGATAGGTGCCGCGGCTTTGAATACTCTATGTTAGAAATGTCGTAGCCTAAAATCGTACTACGTGATAGGAAGCGCTCCCCCCTAAGACCCTAGTGCCACGCCAACCGCACGCGACAGCGCAGGCGTTTTGCCCGTGTGTGTAAAAATCTTCCGCGGCGAGACCATCACAAGCGTTGAAATTATAATCGTAAGTACTGACTATCGAATATCTTTTCACTCTGTTATAAATTTTATATCTTTTTGATTTATTTGCTGATATTACAGTTTAAAGTACACGAAATAATGCTATAAATTATAGTTTTCTTTTTAACTTTTTTTAAATTAAAAAAGTCATCTATCCTGTGCTAAAAGTATAGTTGCCCCATCTGCTCTCCGGGATAGATGCTCTTAGGGGCATCCATCCCTAACTATTTCTATAAATGTTTTCATATTGCAGGTGGAAGAAATGCGTCGAAAATATAAAAGAAAACCTGGGGTGGTCCCCCGTCACATTAGTTGGACTGAAGAAAGGCTTTCCAAGAAATGACCAAAAATGAGAAAGGTGTAAATGAAATAGCCAGCTGATAGCCAACGCATGGGTCCGGGCAGCTACTCCTGCCAATGCTATGAGTGGTTTTCGAGGCAGCGGAATTTACCCACTTAACTCAAGTGCACTACCAGATTCTGAATTTGCAATTTCGGATATTGCGTTGGGTGAGCGCGAACAAGAGTCTGCCTCAAATGAAACTGAACAAGGTCCTGGGTTGGATCAGCGCGAACAAATATCTATATTTGGTGAGACAAGACAAGGAATTACACGGGGTGAGCGCGAACAGGAGCCTGCTTTGGACGAACGTGAACCTGAACCCGTCTTGTGTGAATCTGCCCGAAGCCCTGAGTTAGATGAGCGTGAAAAACAGCTTACATTTAGTGAGCCAAGACAAAATTCTACATTGGTTGAAGGCGATCGAGAGCCTACTTTGAGTAACCGTGATGAAGGCATGGAGTTTGAAGAACGTAATCAGCTTATATTGTACAGTATAGTGTACTGTTCGAGATGTGGTAAACTAAAAGCTATTACATCACAGACTGAAGTTAAGCTATAACCTAATACTATGTGTTAAGCATAAGATGATTGCAGTATAACAGCTAAGGTATAAGAAGAATAAGACTGATAAAATTATCTTTCGTTAGTTCTGAAAACTATATTGATTACGTTAATTAGATGTATAAGATCATTATTATTTCACTAATAAAAAAATGCTTCTTTTGTTTAGTAATTCTAGATAGACATATAATTATAAAAGATGTCACAAATTAATGTTAAATATTGAATACAAACTGATTATTGAAACCAGTATGTTTTATTTCAATTAGCATCTAATATTGAAGCTCTCATACAGCGAGTCTCCTATCCCTCACGTTAGGCATCTATCCCTTGAAGCATTTTTACTATGAGTCTTCTATCCCTCACGATAGGCATCTATCCTATTTTTGAGAGGAGTAAAAAAGACACAATTTCCTCAAAATCTATGAAATTTGTGTAGAACAAATGGGATACCATCATAGATTAAAGATCAAAGTTACCATATGCAAAAGAAGTATGGCCAATAGATTATTAATTATTAAGTTATGGCTCCCAATCAAAAAGTGGGGCACCTATCCTGGAATTACCCTATTCAATTTCGCGCCGAATTGTTTCTATATTTGAATTTATATTCAGAATGCGCTCGCTATTCAAAATTATTTTTATTTATTGTGCAATTATTAATTTTTGATACTTTCTAATAGTTTGCTACAGAATGCCCAGTATACATTTTTAGATAGGCTTAGCAAAAGTTTGGGAAACCGCAAACACTTTGCATGTCATTATGTTTTGTTAGCTGTATGAGCTTGGTAGTTTTTATTTGTATTAGTTTACTTGAGTAATAGAAATTGTTTACTTTTTGTGGTAGTTTCCCAACGAAATTTAAAAAATAAAACTGGCTAAGTGTTTGTCGGACCATGCACAATGAAAGGTCCCGTACTTGGGATGAATATTTACGCATGCACAGCGCATATCATTAATTTGATCGTCTGCAGAAATAAGTTAGTATTTCATAAAAGTTCTCGAAAAAACTGTAAAAAACCGAGTTAATTCTGCGGTTTTAAACGAAAATATCTCATATCTCAAAAACGATTGACTTTAAAAGTTAAAGTCAATTAGAAACATCTTTATAATTTTAATTATAAGTTCCAAGAATACCTCCCACACGCTTGTGTGCATAGATTTTTTTCAACCCTCGGGTACAGTCAACAGCAAAAGTAGATGATCAAAATCAGAAATTCAATAGTAATGAACGGAGTTCGGAGCTATATGGCAGCTGTACTAGTAGTAAATGTTTGGTATAATTTACAATCACATGCTTTTGAATCACTTCGACGCCACACAGTTCTGACGCGAACTCCGTTCATTAGTATTGAATTTCTGATTTTGATCATCTACTTTTACTGTTGACTGTACATGCATGGGGAATGCTACCTCTAATTATGTTTATCGTAATTTTACTACACCATTTTGCGTGCATAGAATACGAATACGATATAGTGTTATTAACACTCGTTAACGTCTACGAGTAAAATGGTTAATGGCATTAACATCCGAACGCACGCACAGACTGACATGACGAAATTATGGGTTCCTTAAAAGTATTTTCAGATCATTTAAATTAGAAATCAGACAATTAAAGTTCTTAAAATTTTATCCCAAGCTACAGAACGGCAGCTTGGGACATAAGGAGTGCCTACTTTGTCCCACAACGCGCGTCCACGAAAACGCCCGCGTTAACCCTGTAAGAAAGGCTGGCCGTTGCAAATTGGTCAAAATATAGATTTTACGGTTAATTTAGTTTTGTACAGACGGCAGAGACGCAGACCGACCGGCACATAGACAGACGGCCACATAACTTTTGTTTTAGTTACTAAGCAAATATATTTAAAACCCCCACAACAAGCCCTTTCATTTGATATGTCACACAGAGGTACAGCAAAGATTTTTTATTTTATTTTATAGTTTGCCCCCCAAGAGTGACCCCATTTTCAAAATTAATTTATTTACGTTACACGTCCGTCTTTGAGTCGCAGAAATTCATATGTGTACCAAATTTCAATTTAATCGGTCCAGTAGATTCGAAGCAAATAAGAAAAGACAAGACCCATAGACACAAGTGATCCTGCAAGGGTTCCATTTTTTCATTTGGACGTACGGAACCATAAAAAATTACACACCTAACCACACCGTACGTGTACGTGTACATACACGTACGCTAATTAAAATGATTAATTTCAAAAATAAATTAATTCATGAAAAATATACCAAAGAGGATTATATATATAGTTTCCACACCTTTTTTATTTATTTTTTGCAAATTCCGATTATCGATTAGACTTTATGCAATTTTTGAATCGAAATAAGAAAACTGGACGGATGGTCAGCACTAAGAAGTGTCATGTCGAAACACAATTTTTTGTAATTTTTATCAAGACTTGATTGCGTTTTATAAGTAGTATAAGTAAGAAAAATGGTAAAAGTAATAACGCGGAGAGAATGATAATATCTTTATTTTTCCCTTTTGCATATTTTCAGCAAGAGAATAGGTTGTATATGTACATATTTCCAGCGAGTTTAAGGTGCCTACCTTTTGGATAGGTGTAGTAATACCTATTTTATACAACTTTCGTAGTAGACTAACGAAGTTTGACCGACCTCAACAAATAATTAAAGATATTTGCCACAAATATATTGTATAAAATAAGCGCGGAAACATATTTTTCTTAATAAATTTGAATGCTGAAAGTTGATGTAATTTACTGAATTTCATGACGTAATTCGCAACATCCCGTCGAGTCAGCTGATATGTCATATGTCAAAATCTAGTCGAGCAGAGTGGTTAAAATACATACATATTATAGATAGAAAACCACCCAGACTCGGAACAAATACATGTAGGTCATACAAATATTTGTTCCGTGCGGGAATCGAACCCGCGACACGCAGCGCAGCAGTCAATCGCTTAACCACTGCGCCAACCGTGCTGTCTAAAAGTAGATACTCACAAAAAGCTTAGCTGCTAGTAGAAGTGGGGACGAAAAACAACGTAATGTTACAATGTAAGAATACTGATTGCTTTTCTTGTTTCCTGGCGTGGGAACCTGATTACACAAGTAAGATAAAGAAATGTACACTGACAATAACATTAACGCGAAAGATTAGAAGGCATTTAGAAGGTACTTGTTAGTGGTAGACGTGCTGTGCGTGGCAAAGAATGAATGGATTGTGTCAAAGATGATATGGCCAGAAGGGGAGTTAATAATGACAAGAAGGTTAATAGAAATGTATGGAAGAAAAAGACAAGCAGCGCTGACCCTAAATGTATTGGGATAAGAGCTATTATGAAGCGACAAATAAGGGCCACTGGTTTAAAATAAAAGTGGGTGTCAAAAAAGCGGTCATGAGATTATAGAAATAGGTTGGATGTAAAACGCTTTTCTATCTGCTAATAATAAATTCCGGATGCCAAAAATATCTGCCATGTAATTTATTGTGATTCGCAAAATCCCCTATTTCCAAATATAGTCGAGATCCAGGTCGAAGTTTACGGTCTGATAAGATACGTTTTCCACAGACGACTTCCATGTTGATAAGCCATTCCTGCCACAATCCCTCACCGATGGCAATCCCTTCCCTTTTTATCAGTATTACTATGATGACAGGGCGCTCGCTGTTGGGATTTCATCCGTTCATTTTGCGCCGACTAAATTTGACCCTTTTACGTCCGGCGTCGTCGAGGGACCTGCGTTCGGAATTTTTAACGCACACAGTATTGACCAATCATGCGAAATAAATAGGACCACAAAAGGTCGGTCGGCGGCCTCCTAGCTATCTGAAATTTTCGTGTTAATACTGTAATGTATCCGAGGGTTTTTGTCCACGCTTAAAATTATGATCAATTTTCAAAAAACGCGTAAAAAATTAAACTATTCAAGACGAAGTCAGACTGCAGCTATCAATAAAGCAAACTTAAACATTCAACTTTCTGCTTATGCTGTAGATAACTGCGGAAACTTAGTCATTTAATAATGCCCCTGAGACGGGCAAGCAATTAATCTTTGAACGCGTCAGAATATTGTTTAGCGTGGCCAACACATAATAGAGGTAGGTACGTAGTCTAGCCTCCCTTATTACTAAAGTCAAGGTGTAAGGTCGCCATCTTCAGACTATACTCAAAGAGCTGCTCTTCACAAGGACTTCAAAGAACACTTTATGACGAATCTAACACCAAGGCTATGTAGGTACCCAGCTTTCTCATTAGCACTACCTTCCATTTCGTGTCTCAGTGCATTTCTTAATAAAACGTTGCACCTCCTTTGATGTCAACACGTGTAGGTACCTCAATGTCATTGCTAATTTGGTTGAGCCTCTATTTAACGAAGCGTTAAATAGGGTCTTGATAAATTAAACAAATGTGGGTGAAAGCACTACGAGTGTATTATTGACAAGATGAGCCACGTGTTAGTTATCATCACAATCACAAAATACCTACTTATTACAAAATATTTATATTTTAGATGACTTATGTGTGGTTAGGTAGGTTGGTATGTAGCGTCAATATCAACGACAATATTTTGGTTTAAAGTCGTCTCAAAATGTTTGCTACAAAGACATAGTGTCTTCGCCATGCAAGGCAAACCGATTTTTAGGAGAGCTCTTTCTTCTCATGTCGCGGACCAATGTACCTAGATGAATAGCACGCCGTGGTAAAAATATTGGCATTTAATTACCGCAAAACGATTGTAACATGGTCTAGGACATCCTCAGAATACCAGTCAGTTGAAATACTAGAAACCCACTGATTGTGGGTAGCCACAGAGCAATCGATACTTTTTGTCACACAT
Source organism: Apamea sordens (assembly GCA_945859715.1). Lineage (NCBI taxonomy): Eukaryota > Metazoa > Arthropoda > Insecta > Lepidoptera > Noctuidae > Apamea > Apamea sordens. The sequence goes on along the minus strand of OX243996.1, from coordinate 11,554,290 downwards.
ACAAGTGCTAACGTTAGTCATAATAAAAGCAAATAAGTAGGCCAACTCAAGCCCCGAGCGAGCGATAATAGCCTAAACTCGTAGGGCTGTCACTTGTACTTTATTCAATCGTCAAAAATGCATAGTCAATCTCTATACAAAACAATGTTCCCCTGTAGGGTAAGCATCAGGGACCTTTAATACAAAGTTTTTTTTAATTATTTTTTCTACACACGGCTACACGTCAAGCTATGCAAAACCAGTATTAGCTGACCGTTCATTGTGAGAAAATATCATACAAAGTGAGGCCAAGACAAACTGGTTTTGTATAGCTTGACGTGTAGCCGTGTGTAAGCAGTGTAAGTACATAGACCAGAAGCCGACTACATTTTTTTCATTGCCTACGTCATCTTATCTGTTTAGTTATTTGAAAAATTACGATCGAAATATGACTAATAAAAACGTGGTTTTACTGAATCATATTGTATTTATTCAAATAAAATGAAATGATTATGAAGTCTTTGTAGTTAAAGGAGGTAGGTAGGTACACGTACAAATTATTTATTACGAGCAGCAGGGCAGCGGCGAAGCGTACGCGGGCGCGTCGATATTACCGGCGTCACAGCCACGACTGGCGCACCTTTAGCAGCGATAATTTTGTCAGTGTGTGCGTGCGACGACGCATACGTACGAGCGCGCTCACATACAAACCGTGCGCGGTGCGAATGTATGAAGATGTCGTACTTGTTTGCTTTTACTATGCGTTAGTCGAGTAGCACTTGCTTAGTGCCCACATATTGTGTACCTATTAGTATTTTAATTGTTCAGCACCCTAATTGCGTAACACACGATCAATCGGAATCGGTTTCATTTTGACAGTTCAACAACATTCATTTCGTTTATTTACGTGTCGAGCAGACAAATTTTTCGAACTTATGAAGCAATGGATTCGCAATTTGCTTCAAAATGTTTCAGATTCCGATTGATCGTGTGTTACGCAATTAGGGTGCTGGCACCAACCGATAGGGATGCAGTCGCAACTAGTTCAATTATGCACTATCGCAGAGTTCTGGCGGGAAAAATAATAATGATAAGCTTAGTTATAAAAATATTTTGTATTTTGTTTACCAAATGAATTCCTTGTAAACATGCGTTAATTAAATTGTAACTAGAATTTCGAGATAACAACGAGCTTAACGAAGGTACCGATTTTCGTAACGACCCCAAAAAGAAGAAGATGCAAATTCTAGCGGAATAAACAGTCTCAAGTGAAGATTTTAAGTGAAACAACCGAAATAATAGCTCCAAACTGAAATATGTCATCGTTCTAATGCATCCGAGGGTGAAACTGGGGACGTTTCACCCCTTCCCGGGCTATTAGCAATGGGTAGGGACGTAGGGTTTCAAAGCACTCGAGCAGGAACCCTATTGTTAGTGAACCTCCACACTTGCGGGTCATTACGCCTTGACTCCCGTTACTCTCTCGTGTGTAGTAAACTGTTGTTGTTTGGTTTGATTACAGTTTTTACGTGTGAATATGAATGAAATGATCTTGAGTGCAGTATCACATACTAGATAGTTAATAATAGAAAACTTCGATTGGATTGAAGAGTTCTCACGTTTGCACGATAGTGCGAATGATATGTAATTACATAAGTCGTGTGAAATTATTAATGAAGTTGCTAATATAAGTAGTAAATAATTCTAGTTAAGTACTCGTATTCTACTACACCTCGGATAAGGCAGAGTAGGGTATCGAACTTCCAAGGTTTCCTGATAAAAATATTTCTGTGGTTATTTATATATTTGTTTATAGAAGAATTTTTAAGAAACAGTTTTATCAATACGCGTCAATTAACTATTAAAAAAAAAAAAATGGAGAAGAGGTGGCGACGACAACGCCACCTATCGCAAAAGTTGTGAAATGCTTACAGGCGTTCGTAGCTACGCGGCTACGCCGCGCTACGGAACGTAGCACACGCCGCCGGCTTAAAACTCACAAAATGGTGGAAAATCGTTTCCTTGATAGTTCGTGAATTTTTTTATAGATGGCGCTGTGCGAAAAACTTTCTCGCTCGAAGTAGCGATGGCAGCACTAGTTGGCATTGATTCAATTTATAATCAACAACTTATTTTCTTGTAATTCGGATTCGTCTTCTTATTTTTTTTTAAATCGTCAGATAAATTTTTTCTGATGAATAATTACGGTAGTTTCCCGTATTGTTTACAATTTTTCATACCTTCATTGGGAGAACATAGTGAACTAAGGATTGACTTAACACCTTGCAATGTATTATATTTATATGTATGTAGGTACTGTGTTCAGCAATAAAGATTTCATTCGATTTGACATATTTTCTATACAAAAGTTATTAAACAAAAATTATATTCCTCATATAAAAGGAATCCGAAGATTGAAAAATCGGTCAAAAGTAGACTTATCTGTTGGAAATTCTTGCCCATTTTCATGACTTCCTATAACATGTAGGTAAGGTAATATTTATACCTAGTTAAACTGTGATTTTTGAAAAATGACAAAACCTGAAATATTTGAGTTGGTGTTTGAAAAAGTTTTGCGAACTGGATGATATATCAAAATATCAAAGAACATCTGTAAGTCACTTTGTAATAAAAAATATACACCGAAAGAGTTATCGATTGACCGATAAAAGGCAGCACAGATAACTAGAGACACACATTTTTTCAGCCGAACGCCTAAACACGAGACACGCACCAATGACTCGTAATGTATAGAGACACGCGATCGCGAACTCACTTCCTGGTTGGGACAAAACGCGTAATATTCAAGGACTACCCACTATCAATAACTTGAAAGTTGTTATGAGATTTTGGTTCGCCACAAATGCACGCGTAAATATGACCTTAGATGACAGTGACGATAAGAATAACAATCATTCTGAAAAATAAAAATTAAATGGAAAAAATGAAATCGATGACATGGAATCAAAATAAAAAATTTGTGCGCACCACGACATATAAACTATTTATTTTATAGTAGGTATAAGCTGACTTCTCATTGTAAGAAAAGCCTAAATTATACATAATGCTATAAAAGCTTTAAATATAGCTTGATTTGTAGTCGTCTGTACCTACCTCAAGTAACTTGGGCCCAAGCCAGGCACTTGGACATAGGGAAAGAAAGGAGTAGGTACTGACATCTTTCTGAATCGATTTTATAAGGAATCAAAATTAAAAAATAGAACTTTTCCTCTAGGTTTACGTAAAAGAATTTGTCAACCGGTCTTCCCCTCACAAATGTCATAAAAAGCGGTCTGAGCGTCATCATCCAGTGTGCTAATTTACCATATGACCGTCACCTGTTCCTCTGCCAAACATAATAGTAATCGCAAATATTTCCTTATTATTAAACCGGCGGATTTTTTATTTTTTTTCCTTATCTACCATAAAGTTGCCAGTCGGTAATACTATCCACAAGTCTTGTTATGATAAAGGTAAATATTTGGAGTGTGTTGTGGAGGACTTATAAATCACTTTACTAGCTTCTGCTCAGAACTTCGTCCGCATGAGATTCGATTCGAGTCCCGACCCATGGCGTCCTATCTCCGCGCTGTTAACTTGTTTTCGCTTAGCATTTTTTCTGACTTTTTTCTTCCTTGACTTTCTTCCTCCTCCTCAAGAATTGGGCTATCAGATACAAAAAGATTTTTTTAAATCGGACGGGTGATTTTGAGACATTAGCGCGATCAAAGAAACGCTTCAGCTTTATTACCTATTAGTATAGATTGACGGACTGTGTACGATATGAGTCTGATAAAATGACCTGATTGGGGTCTTGAGGTTGACGACTTGATTTCGGCATATTCCTTAAAATTCTGTCTCAAATAATGATGTCGCGAAGAGTCTGTTCATGTTCATGGCCTAAATATTATTCGTAGCAGTACGTATTTAGGGTTTGATGGGATTATCGTACGAATTGCGATCATCATCATCATCAGCTTATAGCAGTCCACTGCTGGACATAGGCTTCCCCTATTGTACGCCATTCAACTCAATTTTCAGCAACTCTCATCCAGCTGCTACCAACCATCCTTATATATCCTTATATCGAATTGCGATTATAAAAATCCCTAACTAATAAAGAAAAAAAAAGAAGGTAAATATTAATAGCTCAAGATCGATGTTAGCTTGCAGGAAGGAGGTAGCTCCATGAATCATTGGAGCTAACAATATTGGATGGGTAATCGTGCTTCATCGCCGCAGCCAATCAATCAATCATAGGTAATCATCACCGTGGCAGGTGGATATGTGATTATAGCTAGATGCTATCAGTAGCTTATGTCCGTAGTTATTTCTGTCCACGAAACAATTCTTTGCACGTTTTTATCGCTGCCCACGGGAAATACCATTATGGCCATCATCTGATGTCGGCCATTTTTTAAAAGGAGACGTCCATTTTTTTCCCGGCAAAGTCCTCATGGGAGGTTCTGTGTTTTAGGACGGAGGGGGTAAGTCGGACTTTTACAGACAAATTCAGACAATGGCTATTTTCAGGATGTATTGGTTTCCGCATCTTCGTTAGGAAGAATGGGTCAACTGCGACACTGACTCAGACTCTGTTATATATAAAAACATTTTAAACTAAAAAAACAACACCATCATCACCCCAGACTTCTCCCAACTATGTTGAGGTCAGCTTCCAGTTTACCCGCATGCACCTGAATACCAGTATTTTGCATAGAGCGACTGCCTATCGGACCGCCGCAACCAAGCCAGTTGCTGGGTAACGCCAATCACGATACCCCGTGGTAAGACGGGTTTTTAGACTTTCGGGATTTCACTACCCGGAAAGACTTTCAAAGATCTACTTATCAAATAAAACAACAACATACTGAATACATTATAAGAATATGATATCATCTTGATGTCATATTCTAGTGACATTTCTGTATGAGTGGTTACAATAAAAACAAATCTTTCTGACGCTGACTAATTATTATTAATTCTTAAACATCACAAGCGTTTCGTTATCCAGTCCAAATGACTAGGTCAACGACTTATTTGGTATATAGATGGATGCACGCACCTACGCTCTACCTACGTCCGTGGGTTATTTTGAGAGTTTCCTATCTGTCTTCGTTCTAAACAATCGTTCTATAATTTCTAAACAAGACTTCTTATTAACTTCAGCAATTTAATGTCTATAGTGGCAAAAACGTCGCTGAGTTAATACGAGATTGGTCTGTCCAGTTGTTTTCATGTTTCTAACCTTAACTTTGAGTTTAACAAATGATTTTCTATTGTTTCAGGTAATTAAGACATGGGAGAATGGTTCAGAATACGCTACAAAACAACGTTTGGCTCATTTTATTATCGAATGCTCTTCGTAATGGAAAGTTTTATGTAAATATGACGGTCAGGAATTATCCCTATTTAGTGTGTTGCGATAAACGCTATCATAGTTATATTTGCAATCATAAAGATAGATAATGAAAATTACGTCTTATTTAAGGATATGTGCTATCTTATTATACCATTAAAGCGCGATACTTAATTAGGTTATTGATATACAAGTCATTTTATCTTTATTGATTTTGTCCACCTTGTTCTACGATTCCTTTTCAATTTTCTGATACGATTCATGTAAATTGGAACTTGAAAAAATAAACATGCCGTCTAGCGGCACAAGCCGGGGTGCCTATTACCTTCTGTCGAAACAAATACGAGTCTTATCTGTCGTCCCTTTTACTCATTCGTAACATGAGAGGGACGCGTATGTTTCGTTCTCAATGAAGGTTGTAGTGATCTTTAATAGTGTTCCCTCGTAGGGAATTGGCCGGTGGTGGTTGCGCGCGCACAATTTTCAGGGCGCAGGACGCCTTTTCTCTAGAACTACGAATGCTTAGACCAGCATTAGCAGTATTAGCATTTAAATAATGGTTTTTAACATAAATATATTTTCGTACTCGCGTACAAGTAAAAATTGTTTATTGAAGTCTTTGTTTTATTAGCAATTATTAATTTAGTTTAAATATTAATGAGATTAGGAAAGCAGGCTCATCCTAAGTTTAAATGAAACCCTGAATGAAAAATGTCACAAACTTGAATTTTAAATAGATTGCTGTAAAAAAATAATTCGCCCTTTGCCCTCTCTGAACATTTCGGCAGTCTTCACGTTCTTCGGTTGCCGATAGAGGCCGCACGTATCACGACACTTCAGGTTTTGCCGGCGTCCATTGCGGAACGCACCCCTTACTTGGAGCCCTCAATCTAATCACAAAGTATCTCAGTCATATTTCAAAGTAAATCAAAGTGTTTCCCGTTCGTCTCCGGCGAGGTGAGTAGTATAATAAGTCTGAAAAACAAGTGCGCACTGCAACGGCTTCCCGCGATTGCACCACGAACGTTCTAGTATTCCTGTTCAATAATATCACTTAACGGTGTCGACTGTACACGAAGTAGTTATTCAATATCTAGACATGTTCTAAATATTGATCGTGGACGACCTAATCATTTATTGATGTAGTTTTAATAGGTAACCGCCGCTTTGTGTTGTCACTCCCACGTTTGAAGCACTCGACACGGAAAAACGGAACGGCTAAAACGAATTATAGTGATCTGATTACGCGACGAATATTTTTTTTACTCGTGCTGTGAATCTAGATTCGTGCAATTAACTAAATTCACAAAAGGCACCGCTAAAAGGCTTTTCAATTGAAGCACCACTTGCACAGTAACTAGCAGGAACTCTTGAAGACGTTTGTACCGCGTCATACCTACATATCAAAGCAATTAATGTTTTCCCTCGTCAGTTGCACTAATTATCTGATAAGATATTAGCTTCAATTAAGGCGATTGATTCCGAAGGCTAGCTTGTTGATTTGCCTGATAGGAATATTTATTGGCGCGGTTCCTTGTTTGAGCTTTGATGTCGCTGTAAGGTTACAGGGAAATTGCATCGGTACCTACAACCTATCTATATTGTGGATTTGATTCAAATTGTAGATGCCGTCTGCCACATTCTAAATGGCGTTTATATATTATCAAAACATACCTATAACTTTGTTTACATTACGTAAGCTAAATTTTTTTTTAGTTAAATTAGTCTTACCTTTTTCTGGGCTCCATCGAAGGTTCAGCAGCCTTCAGTCTCTTGCCAGGAAGCAGTCAGAACGCTAATTTCGGGAAAACATCAATCAACCTCAACTCATATAGGGACACATGCGGACAATTGGTCCATTTGAGAGATCCGCCGCCGCGCCGCTCCGACGCCCACCGCTGATTGTTACTACTTGTTTCCAAAACGAATAACAAAAAACCAGCAATTATTTATTGTTGTATTCTTCAAAACATTAATTAAATAGTATTTTAGGTACAATTTCGTTCATTTAATGTGCTCGTGGTTAGAATGGACAATACCTAATTATTACGTAAGTACCTATGTAATTGACTTGTTTCCAAAACGAACAACAAAAAAGCAGCTTGCAATTATTTATTGTTGTATTGTTCAAAACATTAATTTATCAGTAATTTAAATACAATTTTGTTCATTTAATGTGCTTGTGGTAAAAATGCACTATGCCTAATTATAATAGTCATTGAGGTTTTAGCACTTACATTTGTTAATTGCCTGATTCATAATTTTGGAAAAAGTTGCACATTGAATTTTTATCATGAGTCATCATCCGATGAGTCAGAGGGGCTTCCGTGTTGATAAAAAGCTTTATAGCCGTTAGATCCCAACCAAATATTGTGTTCAAACGAGTCATCGTATTCTCTTTATTAAACCTTGTTTACTGATCTCCTTATAATGCACCAACCCGCACTGGGCCCGCGTGGTGGATCACGGCCCACTCCTGCTCACCAAGAGGAGGCCTGCGTCCCAGCAGTGGGAACATTACAGGCTGATTATGCTAATGCCATTTCTTAACACCGTTATCTTCTATTATGATAACTGTTTCATTATTTCCTGATACAAGTTCTTGATAAACATTAGAATGCTTTTCAAATTGATAAGCAATAAGAAACAGCTGTGATAAAGAATTTACGAGTAGGTACGTGCACGTGTGTTCAAAATTTATTTTTTTATGTAGAGTCTCAAGCTTTCAAAAGTCGGTCAATTATAATTCTAAAGAGTTCATTGTCAGTTGTAAGTCAAAAGTTATTGAACTATTGACCCGCTGTAAGTACCTACATACTATTTTCTGTATGTTATAAAAAAAAATATACACAATGGGATGGGAATGGGATCGTGTTGGAATGACGAATTTATAAAAATAGCAGACTTGGGGCCCTGGTAGCATAAGTACTTACTTCTTCAGCACAAATCAACTTATTGCACAAAAAGTAAGCATTTAAACATTAAAGTCGGTGCACTCAACTGTACAGATAATGTTTAAATATATGTATATAGATAATATATAACTTCTAACAGTACCTAATATTGTAAAATATTTTAAGGGAAAATATAGGAAGAATTTTTATTAAACTAAGGGATCAATGTTGAAATACCTGACATCTGTGTATCTGAAATACTTCACGGATTCTTATAAGATATTTCAGACTTCCTCCTATAGGTAGGTACCTAGCAGAAGTTGTCCATTTTCATACCCAATACTACAGCCTCTGCCTTATCCTTCAGGCTTAAACAGGCGTGATTTTATGTGTTATTATAACCCCCTTAAATAGTTTACTCTATTAAACAATATCATGTGAAAAAAAATAAACACAAGTTATTTAGTTGATATTTATGTATTTCATATTTAATTTATTGCTTAAGTTTTTTATATCACTTAGTTTAGTTTTACAATACGTAGGTACGTGCTGTTTATGGAATTTAGCGTTAGAATATCTTATACTCGTACAATTCTATGCAAACGCTATTTCTTAATTCAATATCGTAGTACTGACTTATTATTGCTTTCACTGCGACTAAAACACTATTAAAAATAAAAAATAGTTCACTCAAAATATGTCTATAGCTCCATACTTGTCACGGAAATGTTACGTTGCCATGCGGTTTTCCACAAATTATCACAATTAACAAATAATACAACTTATCGCTAAACCGTGGGTAGACCGCACATGCCACTGACGCACTTCACGTTATGCCTGACTGAAGTTTCCCTCAGTTTGTCTCCGACATTTACGTAGATTCTGCTTAACGTAACGAGGCGTATTTTTATTCGACTTTACTGAAAAGCCAGAACGACAAAATGGCAACTTGCCATTTATATTTCAATATTCTTATTCGAGAGTCCATGATGCGAATCTACCCTATTCTTTGAGGGAAGAATTCGAGAGGCTGGGGGTTGGCTTGCGGTGGTGGAGTGGGCGGGATCTCGTGCTGAGGCTTCAGCAGCCAAGGGTTGCTTCCGCTCTGAGGTGACCCATCAACTCGCTTCTGTCCACCACCCGATGGAGTCAGGTGTAGTTGAGGTAGCTGGCTTGTAGCGCCCACTGGTGGTCTGTCAGATTTCGGCTGCATGTTTCCTGAAAAAACAAACGACATTCATAAGTTATGGTATCACTGAAATACAGTTGTTATTTTCTGCGCGACTGATTTGATTTACACATGCGGAAAATTCTTTGTATTTATCATGAAGTCATGAAAAGATTTTCCACACACATTTGACACGGCAAACACAAATCACTGATTAATTGTTCGAAACAATAACACTTGGTTGAATACTTACTGTCTACGTTTAAACTGATCCTTTCGAATTGCGAAGTGATAAGACGTTCACCGTTTACAAACATTAATGATTTTAAATAATATGTTTTTATCAGAGCACAGCGTGGTCCGACGGTATTATACGAAATGTGCGGTGCTTACATTGGCCGCTCGGTTTTATATCGCCGCTGACTCACATTTGGCAAGAGAACTCTCTATCTAAGACCACGTCACTCGGACTCTGACGCGATGTTGTGACGGCAACGCGTTTTCCTCGCACCATACCTCCGTACAATCAATACGTCTGCTGAAGAATAAACGCTATGCAGTCGCACATTATTAGTAACATGTTTGATCCAGGATAACTTTAAAACAATGGCTCATACAAAGAAATATTTATTTACGTCATTGCCTTGCCTTTGTCAAGCATGATTCTGATTGGTCATTTCATTCAGAATATTGTGGAAACAGGTGATTCAATCATTTTATATATTGCAAATGGTACTCCAAACATGCGACTAGATTTCAATTTTTTTTCTGTAATGTTCATTCTTAGTTGGAAAATTGTTCTGTGAAACTTAAATGTGTTTTTTCTGAAAATAAATTTATTATTAGTGGAATACGGAAGTTTTACGGTTGTTTTTTCATGACTCAAACTCAAATCATTTATTTCAATTAAACCATTTACAGGCACTTTTGAATTGTCAAAATTAAATAGTCGGTCAGGTAGTCAGAAAGTTGAAGCTAGTTGCCCATTCCAAAGCGTAGATCTCTATGGAGAAGAACGGGCAAGAAACTCCTATTAATTGCGTACTTTAGACGTTGATGTTGACTGTACGACTGTACGTTTTCCGTAACTACTCTCATAAATTCAACTTAATCGGCATCATCAGTCGCGTTCTTATTTACGATAATAAAAATATAAAGTAGAGACGACTTGATGGAAGTATGTCATGGTCGTAGTTATCGTTTTGTTCAGTTTTCATCAAGTAGCTACTTTAGAGCACGTTGTTCACAAGTTCAACTATCCGTGTGTATCCTTTGATGTCAATTAATTAGATAACTGATAGATACTGTCTAATATAATTACTTAATTACACTACTGATAACAATGGACACAAACACGTAACGTATTTCCCAAAACCCGAGCATTAGGTACATACTCAAAAATAATTTAATCTTGTTTAATGATGAACCTATCTTTGGTATCGTTAGCAATGATATCACCGTTGTCGTGTTGATGTAATTCTAATTATCTTTATAAATGGAAAATTTGTGAAATTTCCCATACATTCATTCGTATGGTAAACATTTATCGAGAATTTGAAGATATCAGGTTTTTTGATGGGTACTAACACGAGCCATGAGAATTTCCATTCTAGATGATAACAAATTGTATATTTTATTGATTTGTTCTGGCTCGATTTGTATAGTCAGTATAGTGGTACAAAATACAAAAGGCTGAACAACACCATCAAGAACTAGAGCACATCAGGTTTTCAATGGTGGGAAATAGGACTTTACTGTAGGTATTGTTGATAGTCTGGATAACTGTATTTATGCGCAATTCTGACTTTGTCGCTTTGTCCTTTTCACGTTTCGCTTCATGCAATGAAACAAAATTGACGACGAAGTTCATTTACATCTATAGCTTGTTCATCACGCTATTTGCGTTTAAATTTTGGTTCTATATTAAATTGTGTTTTAAGTCTTCTAAAATTGTTTCTTAAGTATCGTCCCTGTTCCTAATTGTTGCGTAGTTAAGGGTTACTAGACATAAATTTGAACAAATCTTTACCTCGGTTTCATTTTCATGAAGGTTTTCTGTGGAATTACTAATTACGGCTCAATTTTCTTTGCCTTTGTTAATTAAATGTTGTTGAAGAAGTTTACAACTCGCTCTTGACTCTATACCTATTTAAAATTTCTTCATAAAAATATTGTTTTTTTTTTTTCATTTCTTTGGTTTCCCTAAGGATTCGAAGAGAGTTAGTCAAGTTTCCTCTCAACTTTAGTAAGGATTCATTTTCGATTCCTTCGTAATAAAAATATTTCATTGTTTTCTAAAAGTCAATCTTGTAAGATTATTCATGTTTCCTAATAAAATAGATGAAAATAATATAGGTAGGTATTTGGAACGTAAAAACTCAAAGCAAATAGTATCTACTAGAGCCATCTCAGGATGTAGAAGGTCATTTATTAGAAGGGGAGTGCACCTGTGCTAATAACATCATAATGCTACGCCCGAAGCCAGCCTCTTTATTATGAAACAGCCTAGCGATTAAAGCATAATCTATTTAGGGGTTCACATTATTCATAATAAGTTCTGCGGGGTACCTAATAGCGTAACAAACTAACAGTATCAATAGCTTTGATTTTGACAACAACATTAATTCCGGTATTTACGTTGTTAAGCAGACACTTTTTTCGAACATCCTCGTATGACGCAGTGGGTTACCAATATTATTCAAAATTATTGAGATTTATAGTGTGTTACGTAATTAGGGTGCTGGTATTTTTATTTGCATGCTCGCTTTAGATAAATTTTCCTTGTGTAACTAGACGTAATAAATCAAATAAAAAATAGCACCATTTCCAACTAAACCACTTCTGTTAATAAGTCGCGTGTAAAATCGAAATACTTAGCAGTAATTAAACAAGAGGGTTATTTAGTTAAGTTAATATAATATTGAGCAAGCAAACACGCATACTAACGCGTATTACACAGTAGGTACACACGTACGGTAAGTAAAGACCGTCATACGTCATTTAAGGTCGGGTCACCTTCATATAAAAGAACAAAGGGTAATAGTACTTAGTGGGTAGGTGAGAAAGCATAATCACCGGTACCTACCTACCAAGGTCGGGCCCTCCCAGCACAGGTAACTCCCATGGGAGTGCCGGAGTGACAGAGTACCGGAGTGACGGCATGGCCCGGCCGGCCGGCATGGCCAATCACTTGGTTTCCACCGGCCCACCACGTGTACACTGCGTGGCGATGATGATGCTATCCTATACCGAAGATAGTTTATTTACGAGCATTTGGCTCGAAGATTCTGTTGCGTGTATAACAGTATTTTTTACAGCTCAGCATTTATTTTGAGCGCAATGAATATAAAGTATAAAAATATTGCGCATTAGGTGGTCTGGTAAAGTATTATGGAAAATATTTTTTCATTTTTTTTTCCATTTACTATCTTTGTATCTCTTGCCAGATATTTGCATTTGTTCATTATGTACGTAGTATATCATCAAGTAATTCCCTCAGTACAATCTTATAATGGTATTTGACTTTGTAATCTAGGTATCTATATTTTGTAATCCAAGAGCTTGTTTTATGCTTTAATTGGTCTCTAGGTCAACAACTGATTTAGTAATCATGACTGCACTGTTTTCTTATAAATCAAGCCAAAATTGTAAAAAACGAAGTACATCTAATTGTTTCTATTTGATGAAAAACATTTCCTCAATTTAGGATTTTTCCTGTAGCTGTAGGTATGGTTAAGTATGGTGGGTCTGTGATTACACTTGGGTACAGACATCGTAACACATGCACTGACACCTTTGTTTGCTGATTGTACCTACTTATCTACTGTTTTGACTGATAATTAAATGTCTATTTACTTAACAATTTCTTGTCAAAGTTAACACATCAAAAGGTCCTTTAGGTCTTAGCAAATGTTTGAAACTCATCAAACTTATGTCAGCTTTAACCGACTTGAATGACGTCATGCGTTGATGGAAATGTCCAAAATAACTGGAATATGTATATAAGAAGAATAACCACGTTTATTTACGATGTATAATTAGAGTCTTCAGCTATGACGCTGAACCTAGTTATGGAAAATGGTACATTTTGTAGTTTATTTGTGTCACAGCCGTCATTAGCTTCATTGTACAATTTATAGTTTCCGAACAAAACTGTTTTGTAGAATTGTACCTACAATGGTCACTTTATATACGTAGTGGTTACTTTGCCATAGCCATAGCTATAATTAGCACTGTTTTCATTTACTCAGGCATCTAGTCATGTATTCAGGCATTTTTTCTATTGTTCTGGTCCTTTTGTTTGCAAAATAATAGGTTGGGGAAAAAGTTTCTTTGCATTTTTTAAGAAAATTCAATACATTTTTTTAATAGTTTATTTACATTTATGTAGGTACCATTTTGTTCGATAAATTTTTGCCATCTTGTAGGTAGGGACATGATCCCATTGCTATAGAAATTTCGGGACTTCTGATCAAAATACCGCGACAAGTGGTTTTGGCAGTCCTCTCGTGATGTTAACCTGACACTGCCTAAAGAATTCTGAAGAGACCGAAACAGGTGGAAATCTGAAGGTGCAAGGGCAGGACTATACGGCGGATGCATTAACACCTTCCAGTCAAACTCTCTTAATTTTTGCTGAGTGGCTAAAGATGTGTGAGGTCTAGCGTTATCATGATGAAAAACCACACCCCTTCTGTTGATTAATTCGGGCCGCTTTCTCTCAACTTCTTGCTTTAGTGGTTCGGTTTCATTACGTCGTAATAAAGAATCACAAATGAGTACACGGTTCATTAGGTTTCTTTCAGGGAGCTCGTGAGGTACCCAAATATCGAGCTTTTTTGTGTACCCAGTTTTTTTCAAATGCGCCAAAACTGTTTTGTGGTCAATTCCCGGGGCCCCAAGTCTGCTATTACAATAGTGTCAGAATGGTCTATCATTGATTTCATAATTGTTGATTTTGACAAGTTTGGTAATCTACTAAAATAATGGCGTCATTATGACTTACCAGTGGGCAACCACTGACATATGACTCCATTGAAAGAAATGGCATAGAATGGTAATCTCGTACATAATGATAAATGAATAAATACTTACATAAAACACTTGACTTGTATAAAACACTAATAAATAATATGTAAAAATATATATAAATGAAATCTGGCATAAATAAAGTAATGGTAGTTTTTCGAAAATCATTTCTACTAACGGGTTTTATAATAATGACAATACGACAATGTCATTATGACACAATTCTATTACGAGACCATTGACGGACCAATGATCGCCATTAAGAATTTAGCAGATTACGAACTTTAAGCAAAATGACAATGGGGTGGGAATGGGATCGTGTTGGAATGACGAATTTATAAAAATAGCAGACTTGGGGCCCTGTTCTTCAGCTACGTCGTAACTACTGATATGCCGATCTTGCTCCACTTTTTCAAAAACGGCATCCATTTTATCCGTAATGGGGCGACCAGAGCGACGTGCATCTTTGACATCAAAATTTCCGGATTGAAAACGCTTAAACGAAATTTGTGCTACTCTCACAGACACTGCACTAGATCCATAAACATCGCAAATTTTTTTCGCGGCTTGCGTTGCATTTTTACCTTTTAGTAGTAAAATTTTAAAATGTATCGAATTTCTTCATGAGATTCACTCATCTTGACAGTACGAAAAACAAATGTAATTCACACATTTTCCTAATTTGAATTTGGAATTATGTTCTTTAAAATTTCAACTTTCAATGATACCAAAATCAGCCAGATTCAAATAGTGTAGCCAAAGAGATTTTATTATAAGTTCACACATACTATAATGCGAAAAGACTTTTACCCCAACCTAATATTAAAAACGAGGACACGAATAAAAAAGAAAAAATGTTGTTGGATTATTAGAAAACCCGTAACACAGCATTTGCATACGAAATCAAGATAAGAAGCAAAATATAAAACTGAATTTTGAGAATATTAAAAATCCCCTACGTTTAATGTTCATAGTTATTTAAAAGGTAAATATTTACATAGTTCGAAACTTGCTCTACTATTGACAGAAAGAAACTTAGGTGATTCACAAGCATTATTCATGCTAAGAATAAGCCTTATAGATAATTTTATGTCCTTCCTGTCCTTAAGAGGTTCAGGAAATGTGTGTGTGTGATTCAACGTTTAAAACTCATCTATCTCTTACTCATAGCAGCATGACCATAATCCATCATTGGGATTGGTCACAAGTGCACTCAAGACAATAGGATTTTAAAGGTCACTGGGGCACTTAAACTAAAGAGCTGTCGTTACAACCTTAATGATTAGTTTTACATTTAGGTGAGTATAGATTAGAGCATTTAGGTACTTGTAACAGAACATTCGCCATTTTAAAATTTTATCGAACCCCACTTCGAACACGACGGTCGATGTTTTGTTACAACCTCATTTTAGAAACCAATGAGCGTAATAGAGTAATGTTTTATCGAGCAAAGGCACGAGCGATCAATAACGCACAATCACCAAAAATGAACGCAAGGTAGAAAGAAAAGCTACAGGTAAATGCTCACTCGCCGTGAGCATTAAGTCGAACGCAGCGTCGAGCATTCGCAGCAACGTTACATTACTTACATGGAAATGCTTTTGGAAACTGAGCTTTTGCCTGTATTTGTACCATTCGTAAGAACGTTACATTCCATGGAAATGCTCGAGAAAATTCTTTAGGCGACTTCAATAGCCGTGCCTATGACGTATAAAATAAAATAGGTATTCCTTTTGTTTAAAATTTAAATTTACAGACGTATGTAAGACGCGAAAAAGTGACTCATGAGCTAATTGCGGTTTGTAAGTGTCATTTAAGTATGTGACGTAGGTAGGTAGATACCTACGTAAGTAGTACACACGACGATACATCAAACTATAAATGTCCAGTTTTAGCTAACCTGACATTGTATAGGCTTCTCGTACAATGAGAAGTCAACTTATACTGGAAATGTATAGCCAGATGTGTCGTCGTGCGTACAGAGTTATATGTCCGTAAGACAAGAAGAGGTCGTTGTCTTATCCTGAAGGTTGGTCATCGAAGATCAAAGCAAAATTAAAAGAGATCTTATTCGATATCTCTATTATTGATTCTGAAAGTAAAAAATGATTGATGTTATTATTCATAGTCAGTACTTACAATTTATTTGTTGGCAAGCGTCTAGGCACGTGTCATTTTACCACACAAGATAGGTATCAAGATTGTTGTAATAAGAAATTCTCCTTGACTCGTACCGTACACTCACATCTACATACATGTACCTACGTAGGTACTTCTCTGAGGTTGAATGTCTATTTATCGATTGTACAACATAAACCTCGTAACGCCTATAATCGATCTGACAGTCGTTCACGTATCTTGGCACTAATATGAACCGTATGCTGTCGTAATAAAGTCGCAAAGTAGTGAGCCACGTCGATTGGAATAATCTTACATAAGTCACTGGCGTCTTAGATAGTCTTCCACCATAACACTTGAGTATAATTGTGTAGTTTCCACTGTTGAAATGCGTCAGCAAAGCACCCCGTCACCTTTATAACACCAGGTAGTTGTGCGTGAAGGCTTCGTGCCTAATAAAATGTTTATTATCTTTTATAGTTTCAAGGAGACATCGCAAATACGCGATCGCCTCGTCGAGCGAAGAAATATGACATAGAGACTACCTACTGTCAAAGTTTGAAGAGTGTAAAACTTTAATCTTTGTAGTCAGCAGTATGGACGCTAACCGGGTAAGCCTCGTGGTTTCACGAGAGCACCGAACTACATGCTGCACTAATGCACTTCATGGCATCATCACAAATAAATTATGAAGTTCTGAACATAAGCCGCTGTTCCGGTTTAATTACAAACTTCGACCTACGCTGCTGTAACCAGCGAAAGGTTTACTATTCATTAGTTTCATGTCAGTTTTTCCTTCGCGAAAAAGGTGCAAAAAACGACCGTGAAGCGCTCAACCCATCCAATAAAAGTACAAGGGCCGGTTTAGCTTATTAGGTAATAAATCGAATCACGGATTTTCGTGATTACTTAAACGATACCTACCACTGTTAAACCTGCCCAAAAATGACTAGCTCATGAAAACTTCGGCATTGAACATCGTGGCACTAAAACGTGATGAACGGATTGAATTCGTTTCAACTTCGCAAACTTTTCTAATTTTTCTTTGAGATTTGCAAAGTTTGTTGCCTTATTCTGCGTGAATATCAACGTAATTTGCAAGAAACAGATATAACTAAGTGTTTATGAATATAAATCAGTGGAGGTACTGCCATGCAATGTTATGCCAAAGTTAAACATAGTATTCGCGAAATTTTACAGTCTTTTCATGTAAATTTGAGAGAATTCGTTGACGAGAGCTATAAAATATTATAGCAAAATCACGCGATCGGGAACGTCTACCTTTTGTCAAAGACGATCACAGACATGTTTATGGCGATGCATTCTGTTAAGTATTCCAAACTGCACTTATGTATTCACCTATGTCATATGGATATGAGGAAATTTAAAATAACTGTTTGGTAATTTGATCTTTTACTATTCATTTGAAAAGAAAGACATTTCGCGTGACGTATTTTTATTTCAGTCGGGATAGGCCCTAAGCAGGTACCATTTTACGATGCGTTCAACGTTGAAAGTCAATTTAGAAGTCGAGCCTTCTATTAGCGATGTTCTTATATTGTCCTGACTTGACATGCTTGTTGATTTCAAACTTTAAATGAATCAATGATTGTGCAGTTTTAGAAATTACGGCGCTCAAAAATTTTCGAATGGATCAGGTAATATTTTAGCCACGAAATTGGAAATAATGAGATTAAAGAAACAAGATACGTTGATTCATATTATGGCAGTGTCATTATAAACACAAATATGATCTTTGGATTCAATACGATAAACCGTGCGTAACATTTTGAGCACTGACGCTCTTCCTGACGTCACTGAAATGACTGTCTAAAGTATAAAACTGTAGCCAGAATATATTGAAGTGTCGCAAACAGTAGACAGGATGACGCTTTTTGAGCGATTTATACAGTTTCGTGAAAAAAGGAACTACTTGGTAGGTTCTTTTTTGCTTGTTGAAAAACTCGTAGACATCTGCGCAGCTCTCGTAACAAACTTGTACGAATGAATTTGTACTTAGATATGCTTCATGATAATAATATTTGGCAGCTAAAATATCGGGATTAAAATGAATTCGTAAACAAGCCATTAACTAGGAATTTCCTTTATATATACAGTCCGTCATCGTCTCTCATTTACAGACGAAGTTATTTCGCGTGTACTATGGAATTGTCGAAAATTTCTTCCAATGGTAGAAATTTGCTAAATTTATGTCGTTTTTTTCGACAAAACTATTCACTGAAACGGGTTCAGAGGACGTGCAGTTAATTTTTTACCCGGCAATAGCTCGTTGACCCAGTAGCCGAGTTCGTGACAACTTGTATCTATCGGGCGTTGCTCGCTTGGCTCACGCGGTTCTGCTGGTTCCACGAATAGGGGACGAGAACCCGGAAATAAGCCATTTCTTAATTCTACATAGACCATACGTGATCATAGCTTATCTTTACTGTGCGCGCGAGTGGAATGAGGTAAACGGCCTTGGTAACAGATGAGTAGGTAATTGAAATGCTGTAAAATAGAGATTCAATTTCAAGGCATATTATATAGGCTTAAACCTAGTCTGATGGTTTGTGCTTTCAATAGCTTAGAAACAGACGTAAAATGTGATATGAAATGTTTTGAAAGATTTTGTTTTTGCTGGAGATCTAGTTTGTTATGATTCCGGTCGAGTGGGGGAGGGGGAGGGGGGCTGGTGACAGCGCCATCGTCTCCGCCCTGCACCCGACAGATACCGTGTTCAATCACTCTACATTTTGTGAATTATTGCCCAGACTCGCAAAATATTGAGTGTTTGCAATATTATTTATGATATTATGATATACTATAGTTTTTATAGTCATACATACTTCATCGATCGTATCTACTCCATGTAAACAATATTCTATTTCGTGATTAACCAAAACGATGTTAGGTACGCGATAAGAGCGAATTAAGTAGTTTACTTACGTGTAAAACTTTGGTATTTTGGGAATAACCAGTCTAAGTTTTCTTATATCTAAATTAAAATCTTAATCATTAACGCGTTCGTGTTCATAAACCTGCAATTAGTATAGACCGTAGGTATCATTTGTTTCCTGCTATTATAGATACTTGTTTATTTTTGAAAGGCCCCAACGGAGACTCGCCCCCTGAGTACTGGGTTGGCTGGTCAAGATTCGTCTCAGCCACCACCACCAATTCGTCCACTTAATAGAGTTGATTCACGTTCAGCCTTCCCACCACAATCTCCGAGACCAGCAGTACCACAGTCACAACCAAGACCGCAATTTCAACCTGGAGGACCCGTTACGACACCTCCACAATTTGCGCCAAGAGTAGGTGCCCCAGTGCCAAGAGGCCCAGCCCCACCCGGACCTCCAGGAGCCCAAGTTCGGCCTGTACCTCCTAACTTACGACCTTTTGGCCCACAATCCATTGCACCCCAACAAGGACCTAGGCCAGTACAGTCACCGACAGGACAGCCACTACAACGAGCTCCTCCACCGAACAATTTGCAGTTCGGTCCAAGGCAGCCACCAATTGTCAGTGCAACAACACCCGACGGAAGCAGACCACAGATTCCTCTGCAACAGCCTAACGGGGCAGCTAAAAACGGAGCACCCGTACCTGGATTCCAGAGACAACCATCGCAAGGCTCTTTGAAGGGTCTCGATCCATCGAATACTTATCAGACGAAACCAGTCAACCTGGATAACCAAAGTATCTCAAGTGACAACCAAAATGTCAACAAAACCGAAAACGGTATTGAAGGGCCTACGGCGGCTAAAGGTAGGAGCTACAGCATTGCAGCTGCCCCCGGAGCTCCAAGTCCTTTGAAAGCAGAAGATGATCGCCGAAAATCTGTCAGTGCGATTGGAGGCAGAATAGATGAATTTATCAGCCGCAGTCCGGGACTTGGGTTGATACAGGAGGGAAAAATTGAAAGCAAAGAAAGTGTACGTGAATCCAAAGAAAGCGTCCGATCGGATGAAGGAGCGAAAGAAATTCCAGAACGTCCCGAATCCCGCATATCTGGGTCTAAAATGACGGAATCTTTTATCGGTGCTCTACCATCTCCAGCTCCTAAAAAGAAATCAGACGACGATGATGATGTGATTTTGCAAAACAATTTGACTGCACCGCGAAAAGTAAATGAAACTGCTAAACCGAAAGAAGAGTTTTCTGATCGCTCACCATCGCTAACGCGCAGTGATGATTCCCCGGAGCCTAAACCGAAACCAACACTGAGCCCAACTACACCTAACAAGTCTCAGAGTGTAACCTCAGAACCCGCACGTCCGAAAACACCAAAAGTGGAACCAAAATTTGAATCAACAAGGGCGATTGATTCTACCAAAGATGTGAAACCTGTACAGACGCCAAATAAGACCCCTTCAAAGTCACCTTTACCGGATGCTAAGCCACCTCTACAAGTACCGAAAAAACCAATTGATTTGAGTACACCGATTGCTTCTGCAGATTCAAAGAAATCAACACCTCGTAAAACAGCCTCTGCGCCTAAATCTCGACCTAAAGGTAATATTTAGGAAACTCGTATTACAAAGAATATTCGATTTAAAATGAGCCAAACGTCTTTGATTTAATGCATAAATTAATATGGTTATCACAACTCAACTGTGTCATTACATTAACACTTCCTTTCTTTAGATGGTGACAACGATAGCGGTGTCGATGAATCTACACAGGGAAATGTATGTATTTATATTTAAATATTTTCTTTATTTTTAAAAAGCACCTTAATGGCGGAACACACAATTAATCGGAATCTGAATCATTTTGAAGCAAATTGCTAATCCTTTGCTTCATAAGTTCGAAAAAATGGTCTGCTCAACACGTAAATAACGCAATGAATGTTGTTGAACTGTCAAAATGAAACCGATTCCGATTGATCGTGTGTTACACAATTAGGGTGCAGAACTCGGCTCTACATAATATTTTTATTTATTTGAAGGATGTCAATGGGTCTCCCAGTTCACCGAACAAAAAGATTCCGAGTAAGTTACCCATGAAGGAGAAATCAAGCAACAGCCTGAAAACGAGTCTTTCACGATCATCCAGCAAAAGTGCTACTGCTAAAACACCGGAAAACCCTCTACCAAATGATAAGAAAAGTGAGTATTTGTTTTGAAGCAAAGTTTTTACGCTTCAGTTTTTGTTGCGTTAGTATTTTTTTGCCCTTAACCTTCATTGGATTGTACTTTACAACCGCTATTCATTGAAAATATAGCTATAGCTAGCGTATTGGGTAATAAAAAATATTAAACGATGACTGCCATTTTTAATACAGTAAGCCAAGTTAAAGCCAAAATAATATGAATAAAACTTTGCGCAGTATTATATTGTAATATTTACGAGTTTGCTAAAATAAAGAAAGGATAAAGTGGCTTACAATTGTAAAAACGACAATGTCGAACCTGAACTCCTCAACATAGTCAAAGGCGTACATTTGATACTTATTGTTAATTACATTTCAGAAGTGCCAATGAACAAAGTGCAAGTTGGCAATGCTCCGTCGCCCAATATTAAAGCGGTGAAGTCGAAAATTGGCTCATTAGATAATGCGACGTACAAGCCTGGCGGTGGAAAGGTTAAGATTGAAAACAGGAAATTAGAGTTTGGTAACGTAACTCCTAAAATTGCTGCTAAAAACGATGCTTATACTCCAAGTGGTGGGGTTAAAAAGGTAAATACGCTGTAATTTTACATAAATCGAACATTTGAAGCCGTAGGTATTTTTATTAAAATTACGTCGTTGTATTTTTCAGATTGTATCCACGAAATTAGAATGGAACGCAAAATCGAAGGTAGGCTCGCTCCAAAATACTGCGTACAAACCAGGTGGCGGTGACAAGAAGATTGAAACCGTGAAACTGAATTTCAACGAGAAAGCAAAACCAAAAGTTGCTTCGACAGTTAACATCACTCATAAGCCTGGAGGTGGTGCCATTAAGGTAAATTAATGAAAAGATAGTGATTTTTAAGATATCAATTGAATAGGTCATAGGGATGCGGTTATAGGCGATATATTAGGAAACTATTTTCTGTGAGTACTCTTTTGCCTAGTTTGTCAGCACGGCTGGTAAAAGTAACATTCGTTTAGAGCTTAAATATGTATTTGGTAAAGCACTTAGACATAAAAGATGGCAACACGATCAAGTATCATCATTGAGCAAATATGTTAGCGCAGTTCACAATTCGTATTATAGACGCACTCAATGTAAAAATAGAACTATCGAAGTCTGTATTGTATGTTTAAGTACAATATTGAAAATAATTTGTTGTTCTTCTTTAGTCTACAGTTGCAAAAGACGGAACGAGAGCAGTGAGTAAAAATCAATATCTAAATTTGTGTGAACACAATCACTTTACTGCACAATTTTTTATGTAAAACGTGTTTTAGGTTTAAGTTTTACGCGGTGACGTCAATGCACATACGTCATATACAATCGAAGTATGAAATGCAATGTCTACACACGTAATTATGGGATTGTATCGTTATTATTTTCTAGAATGTTAAATGGGCGTTACCGCGATGGAGGGCATCTCATAAAAATTTTGCCTTCCACTCTTTATGGAGTAAGGCATACGTAAGATATTTGATTTGATAGAATCCTTCTAGTGTCTACCTAAGGTATTTCTAGGACGGGCTGTGGCTGTATTTTTCACGCTAGGTGTTTTGCTTTCAATATAAACATAACTGTGTCGTTCACATAAAATGAAACAACATAAATAAGGTCTTGCCGGATTGAGAAATGCGAATGTTAGCAGAATAAGTGTCCTTACACCTTATAAGTTTTATTTTTACACAGAATGCCAAATTTCTACATAAAATATGAATATGACGGTTACATAACGTAGAGAACGAACATACGACTGTTACCTGTACACACGACCTACACGAATATCATCGACAAGCACGCCATGGAAATCAATAACGATTATGCATTGTACTATGAAACAAACACAAAAATATGTGTACACGTACACACACCACATGTTTATGAAATTATTACTTAGCAACCGCACTGATATGACCGTATATATTTATGTATACTTGAAGGTTCCGTAGATGCAATTGGCAAATAAAATTTTCCATTGTTTAAGTAGCCTTCGCCACCCATTTGTATCGGCAATTAATGTAATTGGAACAAAATTGTAACCCACAGCAAAATTCCTTAGGGAAAAAGATTTCTAGAAATAAAACTAGGTATGGCAAACCTTGTCTAGTTCAAACGATCAAGACATCTTTGGAGAGTTCAGCTGAAGGCTATTATATTTTAATGACTTATGAAATGGAATCCCACGTCTGAACCACTGTTTGTATAAGAACATACATATTATGTACGTATTTTTGGAGTACTAGAAAAGCATATTTATGATCCACTATGATATATACTTTTCTAATTTTACCGCGATCTTGTTAAATGATAATGACCTTTCGGTTATGTTTATACTATCGGATTTATAATTTTACTTATTTTGATAAGAATATTCGTTCACATCGTAATGATTGAATACATCGTTGTAAATGATATGAGTAGCCGTAGAACTATACCTACATTGATTTGCACACGGCTTGCACTATACTTAAATGTAATCATAACAAATCACTCTATTTCTTGTACCCATACTCGTAGTATCATGATTTGTCTGCCGATTCGTAGTGGCATTTTCTGGTTACATAATATTATTAGGTATCATTGTTTAGATCTACTTGAATCAGGAGATACAACGGGCTGAAACGATCTCTAAGCTGTGAATTACCTTTCATATTACATATTATAGGATTTATACAATTTGTGAGGTTGCAATTTTCTTCTAATCAGAATAGTAAAGTTGTATTTCTACTTATACATATAATTAACAATGTTGACTTTACACCGCGTGGCGCCAGTTACTTGGCAATGTTTCACTTTCCACCGATTCACTCTTGGGACAATAATAGACCGACGGAGAGACTGGCAACAATGTATTAATCACATTCAATTTGAAAATAAATTATCTTCTTTTAAATATCTACGGAACCTCCACCATATATTGTATGTATTTTTATTTTATGTGCACACTCACTTCTTTGAAACAGATCGAAAATCAAAAATTGGAATTCAAAGCACAAAGTAAAGTGGGCTCCATGGATAACGTAAAGCATAAACCTGGAGGCGGAGACATCAAAATATTTGATGACAAAGACTACATCAAGCAGATGACGGGACAGTCCCCGGTGCCCGACAGTCACGGCCATTCCCGACAGGAGGTGAGGCCCTTTCCAGCCGCTTGACGGGCCTTTGCATAAATGTCGTGTTCGCTTTTTCATTTTTGGTTTTTCGGTGGAGGTCATTTAAATCGCAATCACTCATTTTTGTTTCAGCCAGGATATTTATACACGTTTTATTGAGTAGGTAACTAACTCATTGGGTTCCAGTGTGTGAGGGGTTGCTATTTTGGATAACAATTTTCTAACGCGTCGTTTTGTTTGTTTGGTTTTCGTTTTTTTCTTAACCATTGTTTTTTCTTATAATTTGCGTGTTTATTCATTTTTATTAATAGAGTGGAGATTAATGCATTTCTTTTCATCGTAGAGTCCAGTGCCAGCGGTATCGGAACCTCCAAAGTCCGACGAGAATTTGAATCAACAGCAGTGTTAAGAGCTTACACTGAGAAACTTCGACTTCTCAGCGAACCACTCTAATATTTATAATCAAGAGTCCAAACTTATTGTATAACATTTTTATATTTGTTAATTTTGTTCGATATTGATACCCAGTTTGAGTGACTTTGTTAAGGTACGTTTGTTTAGATAAATTGGATTATTAAAATTTGTCGTAATCAATGTCAATGATTTATTGCATATCTTTTCGGACAATATGTTTAGTACGTTATAAGTGTATCAATCATTAAAATTTGAATTGTATTGTTATACGTAATTATAACTTTGAATGTTGTATTTGTAGCGTTATAGTTGATGAATAATTTGACAAATGAATTCCTTTTTTATATCATCATTATAACCCGAGTGATGTTAGTATCATGAGTGCCAATTCATACTAGTACCGTAGAAGTATCCATTGTGGTGTATACAGTAACATTGTTGCAAGTAGTCTTTACCTTTATCGATGCTATTGTTTCAGCAAGCATGATTTTCGTAGTCTCTACCATTGCTAGTAATAGTGCTTGAAAGATACCATTATGTATATTGCACTATTCAACATGATTTTCATTAGCAGCACTAACGTACATTTTCTCATGCGATGTGTTAGTATATTGTATTGGTAATCAAGTGATATTCATATATTCTGCAACTATATCTCAATGTGTATATTTATTTATACTATTCCTAGTTATATAGGCTTTGTTATCACTGTGTTTTGTTGTTTCCTATACGTATTCATAGTATTATATGCACTGACTATTTCAATGTTTTATTATTTGGAATGTAAGGATAACAGGTTCATCATGATTTTGTGATACACAGATGTAGAAACTTGTAGCTTTTTCTCGCATTCGCGTAATGTCGACAAGCCAGTTTCCACTATATTGTCACTGGAGGTTCTATGATAACACGAGACACTGCTGTGGCAAGAACAGGTGCGGGCTCGAGATTGACTGACCAGATTATTATATAAATGTTTTATATGTAACTATGACTATAAGAGATGATTAGGTTTAGATAGCGTGTATTAATGTTTGAAGCTTGAGTCACAAAACTTTCTTGCATTGTCATTTTTATCATAAGAAAGATGTTTTGCATTTGAGCGGTTCAATTATTTCTGTTATTAAAATTTGGACGCGTTTATCATACTAAAATTTTATAAATTTTTAACTTCGTTAATTTTCACGCAAGCTTTTTATGGTAAAATGTCTAGATAAGTTTTAACTAAACTAATAGATACTTAACCAGTAGACAGCAACTTAACTCCGAGTTTTGAGACCGATGTTTTATGAAGAGCAGGACGTATTGTATACCTATTAGGTAATCGTTTAATACAGTTTAACACTATACGAGTTCGTTTTATTTTGTACACTAGTTCACAGATCACCAGACATTTAGAATCAACCGTTTATGTAGTTGAATATTGCCATTACTTCTTCTCACTTGCACTTAAACTGTCTTTAGATAAGGGCAGATTCATGTATTGGATGATACCTCATACCCACTTGGTAAGTTTTCACTTTTTTAACTTCCTTCTTTTTCCTAGTTTTTAGGTAGAACGAGTACCTACTTCAGATGTAGTGAATGTACTGTAAAGTAAAAATAATTATTAATTAGTTTGACATTAAACCCAGCAGCCATACCAGCGATGTTTGAAGTGTGTATCATTTGATTAATTGTTGACGTCATGAAAATAATAAAGAGGGTTTGCCAATTTTCCAAAATTTCCGGTTACGAGGGATTTCTTTGGTTTTTTATAATAATTGTTGGCTTATACAAGATAACCGGAAAATTTTTTTTCCTTGTACTTACATTAGTATGCAGGTATGTTTGTCAAACGAGCCCATTTTTTGAAAATGGTATCGGGTACTGCCCGAGGAAACTGGTCTTCTAGT
Organism: Apamea sordens; assembly: GCA_945859715.1. Taxonomy (NCBI): domain Eukaryota; kingdom Metazoa; phylum Arthropoda; class Insecta; order Lepidoptera; family Noctuidae; genus Apamea; species Apamea sordens. Next base: position 11,527,199 of record OX243996.1, on the reverse strand, counting down.
CCAAGGAATTAATGATCGCAAAGGCACTAGCTTGCATTGGCAAAGCTACCACGATATTTGTCTATTTTCAGCATTGAATTCCGGCGGTAAACTTTTCTCAACATTTACACCACTAAAGCCTGATTTTTTAAATTGTCAGATATATTTTATCTGAAGATTAAATATTGCGGCAGCTTTTGTATAGAAATTAATAAAAGGCATCTGACTATTGAAAATCAGCCCTAAGATAAAGTTTGGAAAATAAACTTCTAAGGATCTCGGTCTAACCAACTTCGTCAGCTCTGTGTATAGCATAGCCTATTTTGGCTCGTTATTCATTATTATTTTTTGGGAGAGGCCTTGGTATTCGTTGATGGTGTTTGGCTTCTTTGTAGGTCTACACGAACTAACTGTGATTTAATATTAACATTCCTTATTTACGCAGGAACCATATTACAATATGTCCGTCCACGAGTGGACTGAGGAGGCCCGTCCGAAGTCCCGGTGCCTGTCAGCTCGGGCTCCGCGGACGCCCCGCACACCCCGCACCCCCCGTGCGCTGTCCCCCCGCCGCAGGGTCCCAACCATGGATGAAGAGGACCTGGTCATGCGCAACAACGAGAGGAACCGACGGACTTCGGTAGCCAGACCCCTTAGTGCTCGCGAGGTTCCTCGTTCTACATTGTCCAGACGAACCTCGCTTACACAACGTCCAGCTTTCTCCATATATTGATGAATTGATGTAGAAAACGATGATAAAAAAGAGTTTATTAAAAAGGCCCTAGGCTTTCAGTGTTGTCTCAATGTTATAGGAAGTCAGACATGTAATTCGAGTTTTAAATGTTAGACTTTGTAGTGGTAGGTTTAGAATGTGCACAAAAATATTTTTACTGCACAAGCGTGCACAAAAATAACGTCAAAGATGATTTTAAAAAAAATGTCTTGTCTATGTCCTTAGTAGTTTCAATTTTCGCATCATGTAGGCTATGATTTGCTAAGCAATTCTTTATATATATATTCAATATTGATGGATCTAGTCATATTCATAAGCATAATTAGGTAGATAGATGGTCTATGTATGTAGTTTCACAAACACACAAGAGTAGGATATTCGACACAGTCGTTCTTAAATACAGGTAGAAAGCAGCTTTAGTCGTTAATTGAATGTCCGAGTTTATTTATGTTGATTAAACTATACACCCTCATTTTGACTTTTATTTTAATCGATCTCCTTTTCCAAAATCCACCCATAGCAGCTTGGTGATGATTATGATGCAAGTTTCATGCCTGTGGCATAAAATAAAATTGAAGCATCAAACACAATTTATCTCCTAAACACATTTAATGTTGCTTTAACTTATGGTATGCCCAGGTTGATAATTTTGATAAAACAAAAAAAAAATGTCTTTGACTGACAGCGTTGTTTATTTGCCGATTCCGAATATGTATATAACTCATTATTGCAAAAAAATGTCGCTTAGACCAATTAGCCTTTCATCCGTCGGTTTATTCCATCATGTACCCAGATCACTGACCTTTAATATACAAGTACGCTGGACTAAATATACTGTACGAAATGACAGTTGTTTTTTGTGCCGATTCAAAGCGCCTCGCTCGAGCGTTTCAGGAACTAAAATTGACATATTGCCGCAAATGGCCGTCGTTTTGTTTTGGTACCTACGTCCCTGATGATTTAGGTCTAAATCGTGAAATAAGATTTTTTTGTGTATTTTGTGTTTACTACGAGATATTTAAAACATTTTTTTCCTGAGATTATGCGCATCTTGTAAAACTCGCTATCAAAAATGTTAGTTCCACACACGCTCACGTTGCTGTCAGCACCAAAATGGTAAAAATCAAATGTCTTCATTTTGTCTTCGATAGGACGAAGTCCAGCGTACTTGTTTTTTTTAGGTCAGTGACCCAGATATACAACCAACGTCCTGCGATATGTACAGACGCCAGCAGGTCAAGCTACCCGAAACTGTAAAATTTTCCCAATCAACATTAAACCTTAATACTATAGCGATAAAGTTGAAAATCTATTAAAGAAATTTGACAGATTGTAGTAGCTTGATGTGCTGGCGTCTGTACCTGCCAGTATCTACTCCTAGATTGTAGAATAAACATCATAGAGGCCGCCTTCGTGCATATTAGACAATGTAGGTATTTGCATTCATGTGCACGATGTTCCGTTTGGTTTTAATCGGCGGGAGTCTGCCTTTCCTATTACGTACACACATGTAGTAAAAAAATGGAGATGCCTTTTGGATGATAATATTATTTTCCTAATTATTACAGCCGTTGCAGGAAATTTCACATTCTTCCACTAATTGAGCGGAGAAAAAACTTTTTAACAAAAAAATTAAACCGCCGAATAAACTGAAAAGCAAAACATAATAAACCTTTTTTAAATAACTAATTTCTTAAACTAATGTAAGTATAACTAAATAATTTTGAGTCGGCGCCGTTTAAGGTTAAATAAAAAAGGTTTATTATTTTTTGCTTTTCAGTATTTTCGGCGGTTTATATTTTTGTTTGTTAAAATGTTTTTATTTTATATTTTTTGTGGCTATAATCTACTAATTGATTGCCAAAGGGCAGGCATATGTGGCACTGAGTAGAGTAATATACACAACTCAGCATTCAAATCTGTGAGTGAACAATAAATCACCCCTATTTTCCCACCCTTACGGTTGGCTTTTTTTTCCAAATTTATATAGAACCAACTTTGGGGTATAGGTACCCTTTCCAATAAAAAAAAAAGAATTGTCAAAATCGGACCACTCTATAAAAAGTTATGCGTGGACATACATAAAAAAAAATATTTTTCAGTCTTTTCTTGATTCTCTCCGAGTGCTTACTTATTCTTGCTTTCGCTTGCCTGTCTACTGTTTCTTGTACTACCCTAATATTGTCAGTGAAAACTTTTAATTGGCCTTCTTTCACTAACTGTCAACTATCTGTATCTTAGCTATAAGTTTTCTTAAGAAATACAATAAAAAATAAAATAAAATACTTATCAACTTCATCAGTTTTTCTTAAGCTGACTGATATTCAAATCTTGATAGAATTAGGGTCGTAGAGCCGTTGCTGTTGTAGGTAAGTTTTAATAAAACAACAATATCTTTTATATATTGTTTAATTGGTGTACATGGTTATGCATTATAATAATATTTATCAATTGTTAATTCATTAAATTATGGCACTTAACACAAATAAAAATATTTTTAAACAAATAGATACATACATTGAATGAGATAATGTCACGCCGGAAAACAATTGATAATACATACATAATTTAATTAGTATTAATTTTTCGAAATAAACTTAATTATAATATTCGGAATAATTTCTCAGTCGTTCGTTGACGTTTCGTATTGTAACGAAAGCCTCTTTTTGTTTTTACTTTTTTATAAGAAAATAAAGTTTTCAACACAAAATTCAACTTATTGATCCCAATCGTAAAAATTATAAATAAAAATCTTACTCACAAAATAGTACAATAACTTAACCTTTTGTACCCATAAGGACAACTGACTCACCACATGTATCCAACAATACCTTAAAACGAACGCGCAGGATGTCATTTTATAAAAAACCAGTTCAACATCATTCAATAATACAAACTGTTGATAAAAACTTACGACTAACAAACTCCTTTATGTACTGCAAACAGAGACTAACTGCGAAGCGATTACGTTTTGAAGCTGTCGCGAAGCGAACAACACTACGGTCTGATCTGCTCCATCAGTAGATATTACTTTAAGGCATGTTTGTTCGACTAATACTTTAACGGCTAGTTAGGAGTTTTGATTACTATAATAAATAATTTGTGGAAGCATTCCCCATGCTATTTAATGTTAAGTAGACGATACAATGGATACTTCGACTGATGCAACAAGCGCACACACACGACACAGTAACACTATATAACTTTAATACATACAAAGGCCACAACACATCATTCAGTCACAAAGCGCGAATTAACCTAACACTGTAATGAAATGTGTATTTTACAAACGAGCCGTTCTCACAGCATGGAGGTTACGATCATCTAAGTAATTCAACTATAATTTAGATAACATTATTAACCTAATTATTGTATAGATTATTTCTATCGTACGGTTTTAATTTGTGTCAACTTACGTCCACTCTAGTTAATGAGATTATCGTGTCGACGAGCCTCTTCATCTTGTTCACTGAACGTAGTTGGCAAGAGTCGATAACTCACGACTGCCTCGAGAAACACACCTCGGTCATACGCAAAGTTATTATAATTTAGCTCACTACGAGTATATCAACTACATTTCACCAATGTTGTGACTCGATAGCACGACGGACTACGAGAGGAACTGTATCGTGCATTCAAAAGTTTTGTTACAAATTTTGACCTCTAAAATCACTACTAAGAATAACTCCATAATATTATGTACAATCACTTTACACCAATTAACGAATACTGAATATTATAATAGGTATAATATATTTGAGTATTAGGTCTGAATATTAATATCAATCATATCATCCGATAATGTTGCGCTTCCAACTTGAGCAATAAAATACATTACATACCAAAAATATCGTTTCTTTCCGCATCATAATAGCAGTGATATGACCATTATATCACAATAATATTCGTAACTGTCAAGCAGACGTTTGTTTTAGATGACGAGTCCATCTTTAATACCAATATCGATATCATAATTGATTTAATACCGCTAATAATGTACATAGAGTCAGGTACGGTTGTTAAACAGTATTTTACACGAAAGTGCTGGTTTTGGGATGTGTGACGTGGAGAGGCGCGTGCAGTTAGATTTAAAACAGGTAGTTACGCACCAACACCGTACAAGTTTCAAATGGAAATTTTAAAGTGTAGGTTAGGGAAGGGTAGTTTCGGTAAAGGCCATGCAGTTAGTCATGTACACCAATTAGTTCACCTACACCGCTGAAATTAATGAACCCTTCACCACAGACCGCCAAGGAAGGTGCTTAGGAAAGGCTGCGTGCAGTTAGTGTAGCCAGAAGTTAACACAATCCGTGGATAGCTTTTTTGTCAATGATTTGTCAATATTATTCAGGTTCACCGTACCCAATGTTAAAAAAATTGTGAATTCACAAGTAATACTTAGTCATTGAAGTACTATAAAATTTTGTTACAATTTATACCTACATGTTACACCACTAATACCAATAGGTCGTAATTAGTATAATATACACATATCGTTAATATCGAGGGTAATTTTAGACATCAAATTCACATTTACGTAATTTATCTAAACACCAAAGTACATTGGGGCGTATTTCTCTCGACAGTCATGGATTTCCATGATTTTAGGATAAGATGGAGTTTGCTCATAATGTTTGAGATTTTGTTCCTACCATAAAAGTAAATAGTATTCTATATATCACATATTATTGAGATAAATATTTACTGATAATGCGTCATCAAAGGTTTTTCATTACGCGCTGTCATTCCCAGTAAATATTCCCACAATTTGTGTTACTTAAAATAGATTTATATACAGTCCAAGACCTTGTCGTGCCTTATAACGTAAGACTAGATTTTACTACAATAATTAGAAATGTGAGAGATATTTAATGATGTTAAGATTCTGCGAAAAAGTTATGAATATTGCTGAGTGGGGCAATATCAAAAATTAAATAATTTTAAATAAGGATTAAGACATACAAATAGCGCTCCAAACGAGTGGAGTAGCGTATGAAACATAGAATTACATTACAAGTTATATTCACATAGTCTTTGAACAGCATAGTTCACGATCACATTCATTTTCACATACCGAATCAAACTAGACAACACAAGGGTTCAAGCACATTCCAGACGAAACGAAGTATAGTTCCACTAGTTCCATATTGTTTGCTCACTCCGAAACCTATTGCACATTTTCTCGAACATTTCATGTGTATACTTTCCATTGTCTGGTGTGATATGATGAATCTAAGCTAGATGCGTAGATTCAGCATAAAAATCTCAAAGCATTGGAAAGTATAGACGCAAAAGCGATGTTTCTCTGAACGTTTCCTTCAACGTTTGCCGTTCAAGCGTAACGGGCGCCAGGCTGGCTGCCAGTCGTGCTAGGGTTGCCAATATCAGAAGTCCTCAAGCAGTACGGCATCGCGTGGGACTAGCCCTTTGTGTTCACCGCGACAACACAGCAGGTACTGGTCGTCTACCTCCAGTATAAGTCGGAGACGCTCACCTTCGTTGAATGCCAGGTGACCGGAGTCTGAAGGCAGCCGGTGCCATAGCGTCCTCACGTACCTGGAATTACATAATACACAGATAATTAAACGCTGGGCACAAATTGACGTATCCGTCATCTTGGTGGTTGGATCAATTAGGATATGACCTGAATTTAGGGACAAAGCCTAAGCCATCATATTGTTTTCTATCTACAACAAAATGTGTGGTCATTAATTTAGACTTCCTTATTGACTTGAAATGGTAATGAGGACGACAGCAGAGATTTTATGTGAGTTGTAGGACCTATTCATATATATCATTTTCCAGTATTTGATTTGATTTGTAAAGATAAGAAGTAACCGATTTCATGGTATGGACATAACTAGGTATGAATTATGATGCGGAGAAATGAGGAGGGGGCGACATGAAAATAAATAAGTAAGATGTGTATACGATTATTAAAGGCAGTCAAAAAAAAAATGAGTGGATTGTGTGAAAGATGATGATAGTGAATTCTGAGATTATGGCTAATAATAAGAACAAGACGTGCTATACTGGCCTCAAACAAATTGGGATATGGGGAGATGATGATGAAGTAATTGATGAATATGCCTGTACAGGAGCATTCCGAAAGTCTGACAATCAGTCGAGACGTATCGTATAGCCCAATTACCGGTAATTGAGGTCAGATTGGCAGTCGCTCCATGTAGGATACTGGTAAGATTCAGCTGCATCCGGTTAGACGTCCGTCCGGGAAGGTGACCCCAATATAGTAAGGGAAAAGGTTAGGCAGATGATGATGAAAGGGGCATTGTGAATGCCTAAGGTTGAGTACGTACTTGTGTTGTTTCTGCTGGGGGGTGGTGTGGTGCGCGCGCGCGGCCGATGAGGACGCGGCGCGGCGCGGCGCGGCGGGGGGCGGCGTGCGGCCGTACGGCAGCGACGCGGGCCGCGGGGCCGCGCCGCCGTGTGCCGCGCCGTCCACGCGGGACGTCCTGCACACACACGGGTTGGATGAGGTGGGCCAGGATTGATATATGTATCACAAAACATGCTTATGTGTGGTTCACGGACCACTTTGAACTGTTCGTGCTGAACACAACGTCTGGCGCTTTGAGCATTAAATAAAAAATCATTCTATTTCGGGCGACACAGGCCCATGGATTGATCGTAACCTAAACATACATATTTCGATGTACCTGATTTCATTGCTTAAAAGAAGTAATTTTAAAGAACACATTTGGATGGGCATGCAAATGTCCAAAAAGTTAGTGTTTAATGAATTTTTGAGAAAACTGAAATAAGCTGAGTAGTTAAGAATAGAAACGAATTTACAATACATTCGGACCCGTAAAGGACCTTAACTCTATATAGAAGACGAGAAATGGTCAATGTCAATTAGTTTCCGTTTAGGTATAACATTCAATTAAAAATATAACATTTCGTTAATTAAAAAATCAATGCATTCATAAAAGGCTGGCTATTTAGCTAATTTGCGTTTCATTATGGTTTATTACTTAATTAGCGAATCGTTAGTAAAACTATGTCATGGTTCTTCATTGGCATTTTCACTTAGGTATAATCATTTGCGGTTACGGTGTTATTTTCCTTAAGCCTACATGCGCAACATGCTGTTAGCATCAAATTGTCGTCACAATGTTGTTAGTCACAAGTTATTCCCATCTATAGTACATACGTTGTTTTCTTAACAATTGTAGTGTTAACAACAGCTACATTTTGCACTCGCGGCTTCACTTCAGGCCTCTTCGCTGTCATCTCGGGTAATACTCTGAAGATATGTGCATTATAAGCATAATAATATATTGCGGTGCTGAACATAATTTATATAAAAGCATAATATTAAAAATATAAATGTTTTTCAGTGTTTCAGTAGGAAGACATAAATAAATTCCGCCACCTGAGATATCCCATTTAACCTTGAGAGTAAGTGCAGCATAAATATAATGTTGTGCTCAATAAAAATAAATTATAGTCGCTATTTCTACAATAGTGTTTCATTTGTGACCGACATTTTTCATGTTTTTTTCGACTGTCATATTTTTTAGAGTGCCAACTACATCTTCTTTTGCGACGTGATCATGGAAATATCTCCCACGTGTCATTTTTGGCACTGGATATGAATGGGCTGTTCTATAAATTCTATGTTACCTGTTAGCAGCCTGAGGCGGTTTTTTGTTGGCAGTGCCAGCTCTCGCCGTAGTCGGTCTACTGGGTGTAGAGGTGGTAGGAGAAGTTCCCTTGCGTACAGGCACCGGGATACCCCTGAGTATAAGAAAACACTGTTATTATTCTAGTCTTCGAGCCTTGGCAAACCAGCCGATCGATTTTGTAAAAATCTCACCGTGAAAAGTTAGGTGAAGTGAGCTTAGAGTGAGCTGTCAATAGAGTCAATCCCTAGCATTAGTTGGAATGACAGCGTATTCCACGCTCACTTCACCTAAGTTTTCACGGTGAGATTACAGCAGTGCGATTCTGTAACCATCTCACCGTGAAAACTGAGGTGAAGTGAGCGTAGAGTGAGCTGTCATTCCAAATAATGCTAGGGATTGACACTACTGACAACTCATATCAAGCTCAATTCACTTGAGTTTTCACGGTGCGATTTTTACAGAATCGACCGGCTGAATTGCACTGCAGGCCCGTCTAAAAGCACGTTGGGTTGACGAGAGACGCACAGAACAGGGAAGTATGGCCGAAGAAAGGGGAGGCCCACACTCAGCAGTGGTTGATTTCGGGCTGAAATGATGATGATGATGGCAAAATTGATGAATTTGCCTGAAAAAAATTTACATCACCGTGGGTCGCTCGAATTTTCAGAGGTTTTTTTTTTAATATAAAGAAGGTGTGTATATATTATGCGAGTCAAAATAGTTCAATGCTACGAGTGCATATGGGAAAAAAAAACTACATTGTGACGTAAAACAAATCAAGAGAACAAGGCAAATCATTCTATTCAAGAAAAATCATAACAACTATGTACCATTATAATAGCTCCAATCGTAAATTAACTAGCGTGCGCTGACAGTGTTTATCGCCACAGTTTGCCACCGTTGTACCATATTTGGCACAAAGTAATAATGCATCCTGGGGGAATTGGCACAATGACCACAACCTACTCAATTGGTTCGTCATTGTGAATGAGACTGACAAATTATAACAATATTTTCGCGTTAACGGATGATTTGTGCGCGAATTGTAACGCCAAGGTCGATCTAAACAATGTAGTACTGATGTCATCTACGAATGCGAAAAGATTTTTAAAATAAAAAATGCACTGTGATTCCTACGTAAAAAAGAGATTTCAGATTGCTTTTATACTGCAATGCTTAGTAACAGAAACAGAAATGTCTAATTAAACCATGAGTGTCTACTGAAAAGGTACCTAAGATTTTCCTGTCTACTTCGAAAGCGGGTTCGTAAACGGGTTTCCTTTGCCAATACAAAGGAAACCCGTTTAACCTTTCGAAGTAAACAGGAAAGTCTTTTAGTACCTAGGTACCTTTTCAGTAATGGTTGCCACTACATTTTCACTATAAATGACATTACCATGTCGTGAAGATACAAAATCATAAATAAGGAACCAATACCGGCCGCTATGTAATAGGAAACAAAAAATAAATAATTGTCAGATTTAAAAACTACATTATTTTGTCATTACCGATGGCCTGCATTCTTGGCTGGAGACTGCAGTGCAGGTGCCACTGGCCGCACGGGCGATGACACCGGCCTGGGGATCTTCGAGCCACGCGCCGCTGCCGGGGACGTCTCTCCTGAATATATAAATATACAACACATATAGGGCCAGTTTCGTTGTAGTTTTAAAATAATGTGGCATATTGTCAAGCGTGCGTTAACTTCTGCGATTGGCTGCTGGTCAATCATTCAACCAATCGCAGCAGTTAACACGTGCTTGACAATTTCTCACATTAGTTTTGCGATAAGTAACTTTTCGTTCCAGAAACTGGCTGTAAGACACATATATTTTGTAGAGGTGACGTCATCCATCCGATGCACGGGTTTACACAGCTGTTCCTTGTTCTCACGAAAATATAATGTAAACTTGTTTTGCATTGCTGTTTTGCCAATTTATTTCAAGTTTTATCTTCGGATGCATATATGTTACTACAGTTATCTAAATTGAGTCGATTCTAAGTATTTTTGATATGTAGGCTGGTAAAATCGCTTCTTATCAACTAGTTTCATTTTAATATTCTTCCGTGAATTTCATAATCATAACTTTTGCTATCTACGAATTGAGTTGAGTCATCGATGACGAAAATCCTTTGAGGTTAACGAAGTAGGATTTTCCGCCGTATAAGCAAGAGGATTATAAAATGTTGGACAAACCTGAAGGCGTCACGGGACTTTCGGCAGTGCTGAGCATTTCCCACTTGAGTTGCAGACGTCGGAACTTGCCGCCACCTGAGTTGCCGCTACCATTGCCGGTGTTGCCACTGGCACCGCTGCTGGCAGACCCTGGCCGCCAATTTTCCTCACCGCTGCACTCCAGCTGAACAAAACGTACGAATATGGTCACACATTTGCAACTTGATAGTTTCTTCTGGGTTCTAGACACTGAATTATTTGGATAAAAAGACAAAAAAAAAAATACAATTTATAAGACAATAAAAATCTAGAACTTTTAAGACAATAAAAACACTAATGTTTTAATATTCTATATAAAAAAATACCAATCAAGGGACCCAAGTATAATAATATAAAAAGTGGACACAAACATATTGCAAACCATTCTAACCGATGACGTAAAAAACAAAGAAAAGTAAGCACACAAAATAAATGTTAGAAGCAGCAAGCAAGGTACTAAGAACAACCTGCTAATTAATAACAACGTAGACCGCAACAAAATATTGTCAAAGCACATAACATTCAAGTAATGTCCACACAAAGCACCGCCGAGTTACCTTCACTTCATTGCTGGAGGGCTTAGCGGAGGGAGGCTTATTGTTCTCTAGACTATCAGTGTAATCGTCGCTGTCGTCGAACACGAGCCTATCGAACGCCTGCATTAACTTGGAGCCCAAGTGCACTCCAGACCATCTGCGGTTATTTTCTATCTCTATTCTGCTGTTGTTCGGACAAATATCATAACCGATAGTCGTTGGATTAACACATGAGCGTGGTCTATTCTTTTCAACAGTAGTCCTTACATTCGCCGAATCATTCAGCAGGTCGGGTGTGGAAGGCTCTTGGTGTTTGGGCTCTTTGTGTCTCATTATGACACTGGTCTGACAGTCGTCGCTGGAGAGACCGCTCGACTGCATCGAACGCACCAGCTTCAGCAAATTCCGCTGGTTCAGGGTTAGTGGTGGAGTGTTAATCGAAGTGGGCTGTTAAATACACCAAATGTTTTTTTAGCATCATGCATCATGCCATCCATAGTTAGTTTAGTATAAGTTAGAGTCCTCTACAAGGTCATCGATCGAGTTTGATCGCTCGGCCATACCTTTATTTGCATTTTATGTAAGCTGTGCACGAAAGTAAATGCTAAAATATCGCGTTGGTACGCCGTGAACTGTGATTTAAGCACATGCAGTAAACAATAAAATGCAAATAAAGCGATGTTGCTTCGGCAGGCGGCTGTTTGATAGTATGCGATAGTGGTTTCGAAACACGAAAGACACGGAATATTGATTACGTATATTTCATGAGAAAGTAGCATTCAGTGTCGGCTCTTAAATACTAGATGTTATTTTGTGAATGTTATCGAAACTTACCCGACTAGCAGCACGCATGTCACTTTCAATCTTCTTGAAACTTCTGTGTAGTTCACGCATTTCGAACATGAGGTCCAGGGAGAAGGGTAGGAGTTTTAGTGGTTCTAAGCTGGCGAGTAGAGTGTCCAAAAGAGCTCGGCATCGCGGTTCGCCCACACAGCCGGCGAGGATTAGAGAATCAGGACTGTAGTGTTTCGCTAATATAGATTCTCGTGTACGTATGTATGACACCCATGCATCTACGGACTGTGCACTGTAAGGAAACAAAAAAATTAATAAATGTATTTTCCATCCGTAAGATTAATGATTTCTTTTTTATTTTTGCTTTTACTTACTTGAGCAAACCAAGGATGAATGCATTGAATTTGACCAATCCCTCTGTGACTGCATCTTCGCTGTTAATTCTCAGTACCAACTCATTGAGAGATTTTGTGATCGGTCCTAAAAGTAGTAAATAACATAAACATCATCAATTTAATCAAATCACAATGACATACTATGATTCAGGTTAGCACTGGCTGCTATATTCTTACCTTGTCTTGCTGTAGCTTCAACCATTTGCCAAACAGAATTATTTACTGCTCCGAAAGAAGTTTCAATATTCTCTTTCAGCCCATCTCTGAAAATTGCATACAAAGCTGGACACAGTGCATTTAGTGCTATTTTGGCGCAGGCCGGGGATTCTTTGGAGTCTCCTAAGAAGGCTAACTCAGCTTGATCCGTAGCAGGCGAGAAATGTTGAATCAACATTTCTACAGCATCGGTCACATTTGACACTAAGGCTGCAAAAATAGAAGAATAAAACATAGTTTAGTATCGTTAACGTTAACCAAAGTACTAATGATTAAGGTTTTTATGATATCGAAAATAACTTTACCTCTCTTTTGCGAAACATCGATTACATCATATTTCCCTCTCGCGTCATGGTGGATGGGACTTCCAAATTCATCAGGGCTCACTTCAGCTTCTTCACAAATCGGTATTTCTGCTAAATTCTTGCCCTAGAATTATGTAACATTATCTAATATTGGGCATGCGAGAAAAAAATCACACATTTCATGATATATGTCACAAAGTGGTTAATGAGTGACAAGCGCAGGTAACGTGTTCAACTTGCTAATAAAAATGTGGATGCAAAGTAAAAATGCTACAGCGTAAAATAATAGCACATCTAGCCAAGCAAATGACTTTTAAAATAACACAAAGTACATCGAGAACATAACATAAAAAGAAAACATAAGAGCAAATAAAGAACCGAAGGTACTCACAGAAAATATAACGGGCAATGATGTGTGTGAGCAGAAGTAGCATTAGCAAATGAAACGTTACCTGATAAAGCCTCTGCGCTATCACAGCGGAAATATTTGGTGAGTTAGGCGGCGTTGTTAGACTGACACCCTTTATGTCCTCCATAGGTTTTAATTGGGACTGTTGGCTATCGGCCTTCGCGACCTCAGACTTCTGCGCAAAACTCACTGACTTCTTACTATTACAACTACTGCCACTTGACTCTGTGGACCTTTGGTTCTCCTCCTGAGATCGCTTCATCTGAAGGAATTTGGACACCTGGTTCCTTACCTTTTGAACTTGATTTTGGTCCCACTCATCCATGTTTAGACAATTGAATCCACTGTGTTTTAGAAACTCTTCAAGTTGTTGTAAATCGGCACTGCTGATGAGTGCACCAGGAGGTGGGAATTCAGTATATTCCATTTTCTTTGTTCTTGGTTTAGGTAACGGTGGAGTGTGCGGCCTATGGAACTTTAATTCGTTAGATTTTCCTGATTCTAGACTACTCTCCGTTCCAACTCCTTCATCTGGATAATACTCGTTATAATCGGCATCTTTCTCGGCTGCGTCGAGGAACTGTTGGGATAATCTTTTTGCAGCTATATCATTATTCTTTCTATAATCTACAGTATGATTCTGAAGATAATACGGTTCTTGTAACGATCTCCTCTTAGTTTTATGTTCCGTTGCCGCTGTCATGCAAACAACCGGATCTTGTAATAGATCATCCATTTCAAACATACTGTATCGTTTAGTATGCGTGTTAGATTTACGTGTCTTATCCATTGATTTACGCAATATGCTCTTTGGTAATGGTGGCCTCGGAGGCGCTAATTCGCCTTGTTTGGGTATGCGATTTTGATCTGCTAATGAGAGTGATCGTTTCGGAATATTAGGATTTATTCTGTGACCATCATTATGGACACCACTTGCCTCTGAGCTGGTGGCGCTATCGTAACGATACACAAACAAGGGATTGAAATTTCCAGCTGGTGCGGGGCTGTTTTGTGCTGATGAATCAGTTAGCATTGTGGAAGAACCACGGTATCCTGAAGAAGGCTGAGTAGCTGTGCTTGAGCTTGAAGATACCGCGGTAGTATTGCCAGCTAAATTATTACAATCGCAACTCATCGGTCGATTTTTTGATCTTGAGGCAGGCGAAGCATTACAGTACTTATCCCCACATTTTTGCATACCTTCTTTTTCTTTCATATAATGCATAAGTTCCGGCACTTCAGATAACAGTTGCCTACATTCCATTGGTAGCAAAAAGTTAAGGGAATCCCAGTCTTTTATATGACCGACTCCTTTTTTCTTTAGCATTTCAAGATCATTGCATGAAAACGGTCGTTTACCTTTAACTTGCATTCTGTTTCTTTTGCTTTCACTCGATCTGGGCGATATATTTATCTTTAACGGATTTAAATAAATATTTGGCCTCCCATTCAGGAAACTAATATCAGGCAGAGTATAGCTAGGATATAAGACAAATACAGGTTTTTCGCAATCTCCTTCTTTTAGCTTTTGTAAGAATGAAGGCTCAACGACCTTGAATAGTTCTCGTTGTGACATGGTTGATAGATTCATGCTAGATGTTTGTATACTCTTATCTATCGTGTCTGTATCAAGCTGAGTTGACGTTGATTTGTGGTCACATTGCTCACGCTGTAGGAGCCTATTCATTCTGGTGATCTGAGTTCCATCAGATTCAGAACAGCTTGAAATGCTTACACTAGTGGCCGAAGATTGGGAAGAACATGATTTTCTGTTACTTCTCATTCTAGATGGACTGTTCACAATATTTAAATTAGTTCTCTTAATATGTGGTTTGTTAACTGTTGCGTAAAGATTAGATTCACTATCACTCAATTTAGTTCCATCACCTGTTTCTTCTTCTTCAATCAAAACTTCATCGTATACTCTGTTACTGAAAGGATTTACAGGGTTTATTTCCTCGTATACGAGTGATGTGACTTCTTCCACTGCAGTACTTGGCAAATCAATTTGAGGGCGCTCTGAGATTGCAGTTTTTGAATCGACTAGTTTTTGTTCTCCCATGGATTCTCCGCTTTCTCCTCCAGAGCTCGAGGGCCAGCACTCTGATCTATCCAGCTGATCCATGCTAACGATCCCATCGTTGCTCATACTCTTTTGTTTCATAAATAACTTTACTAAGCTAAATGCTTGTTTTGGTTGACTTTTATCTGATGAAGTTTGATTGTCAGTAGAAGATGTGCTCATAGGTTCCGAGTGTTGACTTCCCTGTGACCGATGTTGGGACACATCGTAAACTTTCATGCATATAGGAGTGCCCATTAGCCTTTGATTTACGGTAAAAGAATCGACCTGTGAATAAAGCATATTGTTAGAATATAAATAGACGGGAAATTCGGTGATAGTGAATTTCTTGGCAATCGTCTCTAATACATACCGTTGAATTACTCAGAGCTGCCGAATTTATGGAACTATTCATAAGTTTCCTCCTGTACAGATTTGGCAAACTTTGGCTTTTGATGACTGAATTACTCATGTTGTCGTCTGTTGCATCAGTCCCTTCATTTGAACCTTCATTATTATTTCCAGAAGGGTGCCTAAAACCACATTAAATAATGAATAATAGACATTAAAAAATATGTAAAATGAATGCAATAATATTATCGTTATTTACCTCCTTAAGGGTGACTGACTGGTTTGTTTCTTAAGCTTACTCCAAGTAGTTAATCCTAAATCGCTCCTAGCCATAGACGTCGTTAACTTATTTGTTAATTTCTTACATCTCTCTAATAATTCTAAATTCCTGCGCGTTCTTTCATCGTTATCTAAAACTAAGGTTTCTTCCTCGCCCAATTTGTCTGAAAAATATCAAGTTTATGAGTTGGCGAGCTATGATGAGTAATTAACATAGCAGTGAATCAGTACAGGTGGGTATATTAGCGTCATTGTAAACTGGGTAAACATTATATCATTATCGCGGTATGCACAGTAGTTCGAGGAAGAGAATCAATGTTGCGTACCATGTATTTGATTGACGGCCAGTTCGATGCACTCACTGTCCTCAGAGTATGTGGTGAGACTGCCCTCGAAGGCGATGGTGTAGTTGTCCTTGTTGGCCTGGCAGGTGAGAATGAGGTCCTGTTCGGAGGGCAGCTCGCAATCCAGGCTGTCCACACTGAAGTGAACGCCATGCGCACCCTCTTTTACGGGGGAGAACAGAAGTTCCGACTTGCATATCGACATTGTGTTGATCGAACCGACGGATTCTTCACCCTAGTGGAAGAATTATGCATTTTTTATAAGATAAATGGTGGTTCTTTACTGTTAGCCGAACCATTGGTAAGCTGTTCTGAATTTTGTGGTAATATAGTATGTCTTTGTGGTAGTTTTCTGGGTAAACATTAGTTTAGATACTTTTTACTGATAACAAAGTTGTGTAATATGCAAATTTGTTAGTGGCATTATAGTAAAAACAGGAATCCCACATAAAACAGGGACCAAAAACGCACACAAATAAAACAAAATGTAATTCAGAACATTTATAATGATGAAAGCAACATGTTGCACACTACAACATGTGAATGTTCTCAGAAGATTTCGAAACTGTAACGCGTGTTAGTTGGAACATAAACATTTACGTGTAGTTATAACTGACGCGGATGCAAGTCGTGGCTAAAAATAATGGCTACGGGTACTTACAGGTACAATGTCCATTATCAAATAAACTGTAGCGGTGTAGACTGGGTATTATGTTTTGTGGTTTATCTAACTCGGCTATAGTTATTATCTAAGTAAGGCAGTGATTAAAAAGCTTTTATCAAAACACACATAAAAAATGGGCTGATTGATAATGTTTTTTGATATGTTTGGGAGCTTTTGGGAACGATACTTTTATTGGAAGATATATGAGGGGGCTGAATTAACTAGTCTGTTTTAATGACCGCTATCCATAGGGGCCATAGGGGTTTCTCGATACATATTTATAGGTAAATGTGTTTATTTTTCTCACAGGTGATCACCACTTTACTACTTATAATATCATTGCAGGTGATTGTTTACAATTTGGAATACAGATAAGCTGCCACATCCGCATAACACATATATTTTCCGGCAAAACAGATGTTCTGTTTTCCTGTTGTTCATTGTAACATTACATTAAAGATTACAGCTGTGGAAGAAACCGTAAATGTGCCTTTACTGAAACCCTTACGAAGCCTTGTCCACTGCTAGGCATCATAATTTCAATTGACATTGTCATTTATGTACCTATCTGACAACATTGTAAGAAGATTGTTTATCGTTTCAAAACCAATATGTGTGTAAAAACGGCCCATTATTTTGTCCATGACACGCCCTACGTAACGCATCTGTGGTACAGTCAGAGCCAGAGCAAGCGGGTCGTTTCAAGTGACAAACAACATGGCTGCCACGAGCGTTATCATCAATTTAATTCCTTTTCCTGCTACAAATGAGGTCACAAATCAAACAACCACTCATAATAATGATATTGTTTTACATATATTTTACTGCAATTGAATAAGTACCGCTAAGTGATTGTTGACCATAATGAGGGTAGTTAGATAAGAATAAAAGGAAATGTAGTCGGAGAATATAAATTATATAGAACGTTCGAAGAGAGAAGTAATTATGTGACATATGAAGGGTTTATTGATAAAGATGAGTAGTAAACTGTTAAAGAAAGCGATGATGTATTTTATAATAAGGATAAAGTTGTCAATAGTGTCATTGCAGAGTATGTAATTACTATTTTGTAATAATCCTAAATATTGCTGTTCATTCAAAAATAGGACAAATTCCAATTAATCTAATTAAAACTCGTCGTAGGTGGTCTAGCGTATATTGTGTTTTATGAAAGATTATATAAATACTGTAAACTATAGTAGTAAACTTACTGAATAGAATCCATTGTAAGTATCCCAATCATAGTCCATCACACCCATTTTTAACAACAGTTTCATCTATTCCCACTGTCTCTAATAGAACGGGATCACTATACCACTAAATCATTCACCATGTACTTGTAGCGAAATGTCCCTGCCATCATGCTTCACACTCACTATCGAAATGTATATTATGTCCACAACGTCCGCTGTAATGCGTTATCTAACACAAACACAATTATCTATAAGGTTCTCTGAACTATCACATTTATTGGTAAAGCAACATGTGATCGAATTCATTTCAAAAAAGTGCACAGACCACAGCACAGCACTCTCGAGAGCCCTGGGCGCGACTGGGGCAGCGGGAATATTAATTTTAATATTAGACACAACATGTGCTTCTCAAACTTTACAGCAAATGAATTAAACGCGCGTACTGTCCACTCAGAGCTTTAAACGCAACTGTTATCAAAGCGCAGCACACGCTAAAAATAATATTAATGAGGGCAACAGATGCTCATTAGCGGAGTAGTAATTATTGATTAGCAAGTTTCGATTAGTAACTCTTCAAGGTTTGAAGTACTGCAGAACAGAACACTACGTTTCCTTAATTTTACAGGCCCTTGTGAATTGGTAAATTACAAAATCGGTAGTACAGTGGTTAAGCGATTGACTGCCACGTTCTATGACCTGCAAGTAGTTGTTCCGAGTCTGGCTGTTTATGTACGTGAGTTTAAATGTTTGTAAAGGCACCCACGATACAGGAGAAATTCCTAGTGTGGGGCAACTTTTTTTTTTATAGTAGCGTGGTAGTGCTTGCCGTGCACAGTTTGAGAACATCTGGCCTAGAGGATAGACTTCATTGGCAACGCACACAGATGGTGGCAGTATGAACAGGGCCACACATAAGGATGATTAAATATAGCACACCCACACATGCATAGTCGAAGAGGGAAAGACTATGGCTGGGGGAATAACGAGCGTGGTTAAACTGATTGACGCAATTCAGCGTTTAGTTAGTGTAAAAATATCTGTGTGTGAGTTGAGTCACGCACACAGTGTTGTCGGTCTTATTCCGTCTTTACTACTGGCACATCCCGTGGGACCAACGCACTTCACACTATAAGGAACACTAGTTGTGAATGCTAGCCAAGCGTCTGGACTTTCCAAGTATTGTTATGATGTGTGAGTACTCTAGGGAGTCAATAACTGTTCATTGGCAAGCGTGGCGGTTTGTAATCACACTAATCACTAATCACCAAGAACAATGAAACGAATATGAAGTTTTCAAAAAGCATACCCAGATGAAGAGCAAGATTTTACCTATACCTGTTATAGGTATATTTCTGTGGTTCTGAATTTATAACATAAACATATACCTAATCTATCCAGATTTTACCTCACGACAAAAATATTGAAACCTAAACATGGGAATATACTAAACTAGCTGAAAAAGCTGTACTAAAAAGCTATTTAGGATCTTTTTCATATAGATAATCAGCTCATTAGGCAAATGGGAGATCACTGATAAGTAAATTACTTCTTATATAGTTATCATAATTAATTTTTTTTTTAAATATATAGGTAATCAATAATATATATTATTATCATTATTGTATGACCTGCAAGTAGCTGTTCCGGGTCTGGCTGTTTGCGTATGTGAGTTTAAATGTTTGTAAACGCACCCACGATACAAGGGAATTTCCTAGTGTGGGGAAACGTATTTAAAAAAAAAAAGTATCATTGTAGTGCTTGCCGTGAACAGTTTACTTTACTTTATTATTATCATTATTAATATATTATCTTTTCAAATTAAAAAAAATGCACTAAGTAGACTAACGATCTGTTTGTAGATAAACGTTTCCAATAAATGGAAATGGACTAAAGAACAAGGATTCTAAATAGGAAAATACAGCTAGCATCATAGCGACATCTATCGTAATTAAGAGTGTGAAACGTATAGTAGTAACGTTGTGTAACACTAGATGGCGTTGTTGCCATAGACTAGTCACTGGTAGTTGAAACCCGCAGTGTACTTAAAGTGCTAATAGAGGTAATTAAAATTGTAAGTGCTTAGCAAGAGTGACAAAAATGAGATGGAAAAAAATCCTAGGTTTAAGGAAATGAATGAAATGAAACATTGACCAGCAATGCGAGGCGAACCTGGAAACTACTGTCGGCACTGACACTGCTGTCGAATCGAAACCTTTCCATGATAGAGCTAGAGATGCTCGCGAACATCTCGCCTCGGGGATTACTCTGCAATACACCATAACATGTCATCCATACAAAAATAAAGGTAATGGTACTGAAAAAATAAACATACATGAAATAAACATAATAGATACGAATACAGTAGAAAATAATATAGCATACATAAAAAAAAGGAGGTAAATTATTATCAAGCCCAACACCATTAAAGTAAAAGATAATGGGTAATAGAAATGACTTGGTGAAGCTTAAAGAGAGGCATGACTAGACGGCCAAAAATGAAAATATATTGAAAGATTAAAGACCATTTTATATAGAATTCTCATTTAAGCCCATCTCTAGAAATTGCCTTCATCAGATTATAGCTTATTTCGTACACACTTAGCACACATAGAAGAGCACCATTTTCTGTTGCAATGGTCATTTTGCAAGTAATTACAACACTGCATATGTGTAACAAACGTTTCATGAACATAAACGGTCGATTTCATCGCCATAGCTTCCGTCTTCTGTAAATACACACAAGAGTTAGACGGTCTTAGATTGCTTCTAGCGCTTGAAAAATTTCTACGACGGATTCCTACAATATTCCTATTATTTCGAATTTGTCGTTGATGTTGAACACGGTAATATTTTTTGACCACTCATTCCTTGTTGTTTGGTCTGCTTGGGTACTGTTTGGCCTAGAAAACCTGCCTGTCTATTCTGTAAACATCTCACCGTGAAAACTTAGGTGAAGTGAGCTTGACATGAGCTGTCAATTCATCTGACGCTAGGGATTGACACTATTAGCCGCTCACAATAAGCTCACTTCACCTAAGTTCTCACGGTGAGATTTCTACAGAATAGCACTGCTGTTCTTAATGAAATTATAAAAGCTAATAACAATATTCAGAAAATTATGTAGCGGGAGCACCTCTGCATTTAAATTATCATCAACATGCAATCGACGACGTTCCCTAGGCTAACACTTTGAGTTTGGAAATGCCCGTGTTTTTAGCAACGGTGGTCTACGGAGCGGCAAAATTGCTTACAGTTCTTATTAAATCTTTCGTAGTTGCGAATGAATTTACTTTTAACATCGGTTTTAGTATTTAAATTATTCGTCACCTAATGATATCATCTACTGCGAATTAATCATCATTTTTATTTGCTCCTTGAAGTCAAATATGTGCAAGATGCACCTGTGATTACACACCTGAAGTGAACGATAGCATCGTATTATTTAATTTAAAACGTAAACACGTATGTAATAAGAGAATAAAAATAAATATTATTCGTTATGTTCACCTCTCGAAACTTGTCCTTTTATGACTTTATCATTGCAACACGGCAAGTTAATGAATTCACAGCTGCTTTCAAAACCGCAGTAAGTGAATTTGCGAGACGATTTTCGTTTTACGTTTTGCGGCTTAAGATTATGTTAACTGCCTACTAAAATCCTTGATCTGTATATAATTGTGCAATGTGCCTTGATCTTTGTGCAGTCAAAGTACTAAGATTTACTTATGAAAGTTTGAAGGTAGGGTTCACGAGAGTACACTGCATACAGATTTAAGAAATTATTGCAGCAGTACGATTCTGTAACCATCTCACCGTGAAAACTTGGGTGAAGTGAGCGTGGAGTGAGCTGTCATTCCAACTAATGCTAGCTTTCGACAGCTCACTCTCAGCTCACTTCACCTAACTTTTCACGGTGAGTTTTTTACAGAATAGATCGGCTGGAACCATTTATGTAAATAAACTTAATGAAACTGCAGGATATTATTTTAGACTATAAATGTTACAGAGAAATACGGCGTGATTTATTGCAGCTCAGTAACAGACATGTGGCCTGCATTACGCTTGGCTTTCTCTATTTCCTTTTTCTGGGTGAGTGGTGCTCCAACACTAATTAAAAGTGGTGCTGAGGCTAGATTTATTTTGGCCTTCTAAGGAGTATTATTTTCGTCATCACTTTAGTCCTCATTAGGTATGTTATTATGAGCAATAAAGTTTTCAAGAATTAGGTAGGTACATATACCTCATTTATTCTGCGTAGGTACTTAATGTATGACTAGTTTCTTGGATTCTATATTAATAATGAAAGAAACACTAAACTCTTGATTTTGATATTTTGTTTATCCCGTTCGCGTTAACACTTATCTATAGAGCTATTTCATTTTAAACGATCACATTCTGTGGTTTTCCTATAGCTTAATAATCTTACGTTACATTTTATAACCCTATAATGTTTCCATAACCCGTAATCATATCAAAACGTACTCAGAACGAATAATTATTACGTCCAAAACGGCGAAAATATTTTATCGACGTTACAAGGTCATTGTCGATGCACCTTAAGGACAGACAAGTTATTGATCGAATCCAATTTTGATGCATCATCTGATTAACGTAATAAGAAATAGTGGATTATCTCTTACATATAATCCTGCATCTTTGTTCTAAGATATTTTGTATGCCTTTTGGCGGGACATAGCATGGATCAACATTTTTTGTATAACATCTGGCATAATTATACCCTATGTTCACAAAATGAATAAATGAATTTGAATTCTAAAAATATGTAATTTTAAACAACGTTGCTCAATAAACTAATAAGTTTAGGTACTGGGGTACCACTTATCGTTGGCACAACCTAATGGATAAGCAATATAGCTACACCGAGAATATTAATAAAGTGCAACATATCATCAATGTCACAAATTGCCTCATATTATGTTAATGAGAACATGGCATATCAAATATGTTTTATACACCTGTTATTATTTTCAATTAATTCAGGTTGGCAGCTTCACGTTTCAATTAACAGCTGTTAAAGTTGAATTTAGGAACCCTATTCTCGTGACCAATGTCCTGATTCTGATATCTACGAGCTTACAGTCAAGGACCAAGTCTTGCTCTTTTTTGGTTTTGGTACTCACATCATGAGTCCTGTCGTCAATGATGGTGTCGTGAGGCAAGTTGGCGGTCATCAACAGTGCGTGGATGTCTTCGGTCCTAAAGCTCTCCATGTCGGCCTCAGCGAGGTTCGCGTCGAGATCCCGCGCAAGGTCGTTGTAGCGGGACGTGAACTCGAATCGTGATGTTAGGTCGCTTATACCTTTGTAGGAGGCCGACACGGAGGACAGCACGGAGGTGTGGTGGCAGGAGCCGTCTCGAAAAATTGGGCTGAAACATAGACAACATTCAATTTAAACTTTTGTTCGAGATCGAGGCCAGGAATACAAATCCGAATAGGAACTATTTGAACAGTTTTTCAATTAATAGCTATTAAAAACAAACTTCAACGAATAAATCCTATTTTGCTCAAAAGCGGTCACGGATTAAAATCTCCAGTAACCCCAATCGGATTGTTTGACATTCCCAATACCTGTCTGGTATTAATAATAAATTGGGTCAAACGATTTATTCGGTCTTTGTTTAGATAAACAAAAGAATAATCAGACTTCGACATTTCCAAAATGGAATTTTAGGTGTCCAACAAACAGTTTGTGTTGCGAAAGAGAATGGAATGTATTGCAAGTTGCAGCCATAGATATAAGAAAGAAGATTGCAACGTTTACAAACTTGGCAATGTCAAGGTAATGCTTTTTGTTGTTGTTATTACTGCTAACCAGTCGGTGTACAAGCATTACTTGGTAAGTGATTTGGTATTTGCAGCATATATGTTGTTATAATACAATTGTAGAGTGCCACTACCTGCCCCATTTTATAGTCGCATATTCATAGTATACTTTAGTCGCCTTTACGGAATTAAGATACCTTATAAAAGATGAATAGTCTGCCTGTTCATTGGAGCGGAGAAGTGTAGAAAGCACTAGGAAGTGGTGAAGGGCGGGCGTTTTGGGGGACAGTCTTATATAATATACCGTTAAAAAAGTGCCGATTCTCAGCCTAATTTGAATGAATAATTTTGATTTTGTAGAGCTAGGAAAACATGAACTAATAAAATTCTCTTTATTTCTACTTCTCCTTTGTTTTAAACTTAAAAAACATGCCTAATGCTTACTGATAAAAACAGAAAAGATATTAAAATACATTCCGGACAGATGAAGTAGTGGTGTATACTCTCGTATACGAGAGTGGGCACTGGCTTTTGTAGCTCAGGTTTATCACCTAACTTAAGAAGCTTAAAAAATTGTATCCACTGTGTCAATAATGTAGTAATAAGGCAAAACCCAAGACCCCGAAGGCATTAATTAAGTCCTCCTTTGTACCTTTGTAGAGGGTAAAGTTGAATACATAAATAAATATAATGATAATAACTCACTTGTAGTCGAGGAACCAGAGGTACCCGGAGTTGTCGCAGTGCGCATCGATGTCATCGTGCGAGTGCTGGCTCCCGGTGAGGCTGGTGTTGCTGTTGCAGTCCTCGTCGGCGCCTGCCACCCCGGGGCTCGCCGCCTTCAGCCCCAGCCGTGGCGGTGGCCCTGGAATTTAGAGAAGGAGGTTCTGTTAGAGGTAGTTGGTATAGACAGAGAAATTGATGTTTAGGGGCGTAGGATTATTTCAAAACACCTGACGTGGTTGCCTTACACAAAATTGGAGTAGTGTTTATTTAATTTAATTTAAATAAAATGTGATATGTTCAATCAAGATTGTGAATTTGTGACATGGCTTATAAAAATTAAAACGGTCTATTTTATGCATGCGTTTGGCTGATATGATGAGTCTGTGGCTAAACGTGAGCCCGTTTAGCCACAGACTCATTTGAGGGTAAATAATGTAGTAGACAATTTAAAGTTTCAAGATGAATGAATGAGTTTTTGTATAAAATAACTGATAAAATTTCAAAATTATTCCTCGAATAAAGTTATCAGTTGATTGAAAAATCAGCCCTAAAAAGAATTATGTTTTATACTGTATGCAGTTTTGTACCTGTGCTGTGGCATTATTTGTACTAAGTAACGCCTGATAATTTTAAAGTTTCTCATTGGTGTTTTTTTGTTTAAAAATTTAAGTAAAAGCACTCGTTTTAAATAAAATGGGTTAATTTCGGTCGACTTAGTGACTATTTCAGTCGGACCTCCGTAACATCGGTTGATTACTGAAGATACGGTGGAAATTGTGTGACGGGAAATAACGAGGGAGATAACGCTCGACGAGCAATCATTCCTATCGGGGGTTGTTGTTAACGAGGCTTTCATGTACTGGGACTGAAGCTGCAAAAAGGTGTTAACTTTTTTCTGTAATTTATTGTGGTAGGACGCAGAGATAATGTTGTAACACCTTATAACTTGAGTGCACAAAAACTTGATTTGATTTGATTACACACCGTCATTCGTAAAGCAAAATCAACAAATTGGTCGATTGTCGTTACTTATTGTTATTTATCAATTTAGTAATTGACAGTACCTAGTCTTTCGATTTACTTCAGTTTCGCGTTCGGTTGCGAAGATGTAAGAGCAGTTTCCTACAAGAGAGGGATCATCTCACTGTGCTGTCAAAACCAACCGTTCAAAATGACAAGTTTCTATAAAACGGCTTTACCTAATAACTATAAGAACAATCGCCCCATGGCGCCACACAGCGCCACATTAGGCCGTCACGAGCAGGTATTGGAATACTAAAACGTAGTGGTAAATGTTGTTTATCGAGCGGAGAGGGGCGTGGGTGGGCAGCCTGGCTGGACAACATGCCTTTTAGGGAATGTTGGTGTGCATCCAAGCTATAAGGAAAACTGCGTAACACGCCGCTTAACTTTACAACATCAAACGTATTGGTACAATTTTCAATCAAGGCTATATTAGAATAGGTGTCTCCTTTAGTAATCAATCCTAAGTCTTCAAGTAACGGGGTCAATAATCGTCACGCTTTATAATGTAAGCAAGGCTGTGAACTCCCGTGTGAGGTACACTGTGACGCAAGTTCTACTGACTCATCAGTGATACATCGCTAAGAAGCGGCTGTGACTGGCCACTCAATTGTTTTTGTAACCGTGCTATGTTAATTCGAACTTAGAGCTATAACATAAGAATCTATAGCGCATTGATTCACTAGTTTCTGCAGAACATAAAGTTTGACTCATAAGACATATTGATAGAGGAGGAAACGCAATATAATTTGACCTATCAAATAACTCAATAAAACTATAGCCTTTGGTTATGTTTTATTCTCCAGAACAGAACTACGTGGGTGTCATATGGGTAGTCGTAGAGCAGCCATTTAAATTACACAGTCACGTGGGTACAATAGCGTCTCGTCTTTACGACATAGACAAATTGATGTAATGGTCCAACTTTGATCACACGGACGACTACCAAAGATAGAATTGAAAAGTATTCGAGAATTAAACGTATGGCTTCATTGCAGCCTGCAGTGGGCGGACACATTCCATTACTTCATTCTTGCAATTTATGGGCTTAAATGAAAGGTATCTTGGCTATGCTTTATAGAATTCTAAGCTGAATTTTGTGTACGCTTCGAGGATTAGAGTAACTCCCAAATATTTGATGAAGAGTTATATGGCGCCGAGAGATTCGAGACAACACAACATTCTTCACAGACAAATAAATTTATCTTCAGGAATGCCACAAACGAACAAGGAGCAGAGACTAACACATTTAAAAGTTCGTTTGAATTAACGGTTCACGGAGTAATTAATAGGAATGTGTGCGGTTTCCCAATTCCGTGGAACGCGTGCCGGAGAAAGCATTTACTTGGCCGTTGTTTTGATAATACAACTCCCAACTCCCAAATAGCGGCACAGTGCCAAAGAGACTTTTCCATGCTGCGGCTGTATAATCAAAACTGTGCTCGTTATATTTAGCAATGAGGCGTATCACCGCGAAAAAACGCGCTGTAATGTTGTATTAACCGTGTTTACTATACAATTGTATGTAGTAGCAGCTATTCGTGTCGCGGACGCTGGGAGTTTGTCAGAGTCGCCACATTTTGCCTCGCTCTGGATGCAAGTGTCATTTTTCAAGAGGGATTAAGTCACTAGCAAGTAGGTACACGGTTAATCCGTTTATGATTAATGCGGCGGAAGTTATGGAGCTTAAAGTGTATTTCCATAATGTGTTAGTGCTGGGTTTCTATAAATAAAACTATGTATATTCTAACACCAGCGTCATCCTAAACAGAAGAACGTAAAATCAATTATAATCGTTTCATAACAATCAAACAACCGTGAGAATAGTTGCACTTTACACAGATTAATAATTAAGCAGTTAATTATTATTGTAACTTGTCGGTGAGTTAAGTCTTAATTGCATTTTCACAATTGACAATTCAGATTTTGCGGCCAGTTTTTGCAACATCACAGAGACAATGAAAATTGCCCGTGAGATCGCCAGACAAATTGGCCGTGAACGACCGATGGAGGTCGACGGGCACCTACCACGATACACTAAAACATTTCAGAAAGTGTGACATTTGGGGCGAGTAAAAATATTACAGTTGGATGACACCGTATCGTGGTAAGGGTGTTCGCTTCTCATTGCCTGACGGACGGATGGCGGCTATTGCATTCATTTAGTAATTAAGTTATTGCGATACGGCTGGGTACCAGTATGTAGTCGTACGGTATGGAAAGTCTGTTATATGGTACGGTATTATAGATAAAAAAGTATTACTGTGAAAGAAGTAAAATTACAGTATATTTTGTCAGGACAGCTTTTTAATTTCCCATCACTTTAATTTGATTTTTTTCAAATATTTGACACCTGTATGATTAACTTTCTCTGAATATATTTTAATAACAGCAGTACGTAGATAATTATATCGATTATATACGATTTCTGACACTTGCTCATGAACTGCATGACTTGACAAAATAAGTGAAAAACTGCTCGCTGGCTAACAATATTGAATTAATTGATGAAGGAACAAAAACACAAGCGATTTTTTGCCAAATTTTTTACATAGTGCCAATTATTCTGTCTGTCCATCGAAGTGGCATAATGAGGCCCATAACAATATTCATCGCGGCCTTTACTGAAATAGCGATAAGGCAGAACTGCAGCCTCCAAGCGTGAGAATGGTAACACAGTACCTACACTACCTACTAGGTAACCTTTCACCTCCTTGGAGCATGAAAGGACAGAAATGCAAACTAAAGCTTGCCAAATTTTTATCATAGCGCCAATTATGATTGCCCTTCGAAGTGGCATAATAGAGACCCATATCAATATTCAGCAGCGGCCTGTAATAAAATAGCGAAAAGCCAGACCTGCAGCCACCAAGCGTGAGAATGGTAACACAGTGCTAGCTAACCTTTCACCTCCTTGGATCTCGTCGGTCCTTATACGGCAGACGACGACACGCTGGCGCTCGGGGACCACACAGAGACATGCGCTCTACAAACCGCGGTCATGTTCCAAGAAAATACGTCGTGGGCGAACATAAACAATAAAGCTACGCTTACACGGGTAATTTTTCAGCAATTATTGCCTGGTAATGGTTGCCCGGAGGCAGTGGTTTCTAAAAAATAAAAATAGCTTTAATTTCGGTAATGTCACCTCTAATTGCTACATATAATCTGTACGACTAACAAGTTGCTCCACATCAACTAAATATGGTGTAGCGGTATCTCTAGCAACATTGCTCAATGTTGGCATCGCAGTTTATTGATTGATATTGTCTTAACTAGCGACATCTTTTTTTGACAAATATTGCACAGAGTTGATATTCAGCTGAATCCGGTTAGACTGGAAGCCGATTCCAACATAGTTGGGAAAAGGCTAGGCAGATCATTATGATTGCTCAGAGTTGAGCAATTTAATTTGCCAGTGTAATGCCACCTTAAGGGTAAAACTGTAAAGACCATTGTAAAAGTGTTGAACAGTGTAAGAAATCTAGGACACATACCGAGAAAAGTGATAATGTTTGAGCATAAGCAGTAACTGTGCCTAAATTGTTTATAGTTTAATGTCATTTAGTATGCAGTTAAAGTTTAGTTGTAGTTTGGTATTCAATTGTTTAGTTTAAAGTTTACCTCCAATGCTGTGTGAATACGATTTGTTTATGTTTTTCGTTATTTCAGTTGGAAGCAAGAATGGGCGTGTCTTTTAAACTTTCCTTTTATTTTAATTGTAGTTTTTAAGTTCATCATCATAATCAAGTTATAATGTTCCCACTGCTGGGACACAGTTCACTTCTCTTCGAGAGGTGGGCTGCCATAGGGTGGGGCCTGGAACCAAAATTCGGCGACATGTGATAACTACCAACCCGCACTGGGGTGCGGGTTGGTAGTTATCACATGTCGCCGAATTTTGGTTCTAGGATATGCCAGTTTCCTCACCATGTTTTTCTTCACCGTTTGAGAGCAGTGGTGTTACAATTATGTACTCAAAATAAAGCGCCTGCCTGGGTTCGAAGCCACGACCTACAACTCGTAAATCGGGGCCGTTATCATTGGGCCACTACTGCTTCTTTTATGTTCGAGGGGCAATTCTCGTAATTTTAAGTCCGTTCACAGTCTGGATCTCAGTCTCAATCTGTCAAAAAATACTTCTAATTTCCCTACATTTTGACAATTTTTTGACATTTGTTTGTTGCTGAGATGAGACTGCGACTAGATTTTGAACGTTTTAAATTTTGAGAATTGGCCTAACTCCCCAACCCCGGAAATTGAACCTTAACACCCGAACGAGAAAGTCCAAATTACGTATACATATGCGATTTTTTTTTTCCATTTCATATTTACCATAATTCCCCAAAAATTAGAACCGTGAAAGCGGCGGGGGAGCGGGTGGCCCTATAAGGGTAGCAAGTACGAATTTTTCCACACACATTATTTGTTTACAAAGCCTATAAGTAATAAGAATTCAAAAATCCTATTCGGGCCAATTCTGTTTTTAATCTCCTTCTTTATCGTCCTCAATAAATAATATAAAAACTGATGACGATAAAAAAAAATCTATCTCTTATTATTACTGTTACCTTAATACCTTTTGTAAACAAATTGATAATATATCAGTTGGTTGTCACTAACCCGCTTATAATGGTGGGCCTACAGCAACCATTGTCCACACCTCCAAGTTTTTTACATGATATTAAAAATAAGGCCGTTTCAATCCGATTATGACGTTGTAATAAAATAAAAGATCTGGCTTTCAAGGTGATAATACTATATTTATTTTTTTGTTCATGATTTAATCAGCGAGTCTGTACCTTAAAACTTTTTTCCTCAGCATTCTAAAGGACATAATTCCTGTATGAATGTTTGAGGATAAAAGTTCCAAGTTTGTCGTCTCTTTTCATTGTAGAGAATATGACTGTGACAGGTGAGACTTATGGGGCATTACAAATGTCAAGTTTTTATGAATAGGGAGTGAAACGAGGGGAAGTTTTTATGGAGTGTTGCTCCATACGTCTCCTCATATGGTTGGCTGATTATTGGATTTTAGAAAAAAGTAAAAACGTACTCTGAGAACGGGTTAGTTACCTTATAGTGTAAATATTTATTAGGTACGTAGTGTAAACGTGGTTGTAAAGCTAAATGTGAAATCAGTATTCTCTCGAATATTTTATTCAAATCCTACTCAGTGCACCATCTAACGCGAAACACATTAAACCAACGCATTTAGTTAGACAAACATATTGGATTTCGTAACTTAATCAATCTCTAGAGGGTGACCCATTATGTTGTACATGGTGCTGCAGAGTTTATTGGCAATCTATAGCATTAATAAAGCTGAAGATTTTGTTTGTATCAACGCGCTAATCTATAAAACCACCAGTCAGATTAAAAAAAAAAATTTGCCCATTTGATAGCCCAATTCATGAGGACGGCTATAGGATACATAACATCACGCTAAGACCTTAATGAGCCGAGCAAAAATAGAAAAAGTATAACAGAACACTAATCAAAAACGAAGTAACATCGCGGGGCAGGCGTTGCGATGCGACGCGACGGGTGGGTCGGGGGACAAGACATTTCCACGGACGAAGTCGCAGGCAGAAACTAGTAAAGTAATAAACAAGGCCGTAAATAACTCGCGCTATATTTTAAGCATGGTAAGTGAGTCATAAGAAAAACAGATTGCAAAACCAAAGAGAAAACAATAAAAGAAAACAGGCCACGAGGCGCCGGTTAATTTCACAGCGACTCTGCGACATGAGTTCAGCTCAAAATGGAAGAAAACCAAACCAACCCTTATAAATAGAATTACTCCTCGCGCACTGCATGACCAATTCTCTAATATTGTAACCAGTTACTGGCCAATAAAGAGTATCTTATAAATAGATCTCATCTTTATTGGTGGGTTAATGGTACAGTATTCTAACTTATGTAAAGACAGTTGAACACGACAGTGTTGTAGTTTGAAACAAGCTGTGCAACAAGCTTAGAACAGGTGATTAGTCAATAAATGAGTCAGTGATCAATTTAGTTTGCTGTAGTAGAAATTGTTATTTTATAAATGTCAGCGTGGGACAAAAGCACCTACACGAGTTACATCAGACACAGATACCGCTTTATAATGATATAAGGTTTATACCTACCTAGTGTTGACTGTTTTTAAATCATCGAGCATCCCACGCAAAATCAGAACAACGACCGGTGTGAGGTCGAAGGAACCTTGAGAGCGACTTTTGTTCATACAGGTGAACCAGTGACATAGCGCATGATTGACTGTGTACATGAAAATATCAAGTGTCTGTGAATATTTCTTAACACTGCGAGAATTAATAAACAGAAATTCTGTGGTACCAGGGCTATGTCGACGGTGGAAAATTCAAATGGCGAAAGGGATACCTTTCGCCATTTGAATTTTCCACCGTCGACCCCTGACTTTTTTAAACAGAATTTGACCCTTAAAACGCCATAACTTATTAGTTTGTTTGTCCTATAGAATAGAATAGAATACTCTTTATTGTACACCATACAACCGGTGTTCCTCTTTATTGTACCGTTGTTGTCCTATTTTGATGATTTTCAAACCATTTGTTTTAAAATTACTTTATCTATAGCATGACATTGATCAAACCTTGATAAACACAATAGTTTAGAAGATGATGTCCATTACGACATTAAAAAAGTTAGGTACAGACGCCAGCACATCAAGCTACTACAATCTGTCAAATTTCTTTAATAGATTTTCAACTTTATCTCTAAAGCATTAAGGTTCAAGGTTGATTGGGAAAATTTGACAGTTTCGGGTAGCTTGACCTGCTGGCATGGAATCTGTACTACTATTAAAAAAAAGTTAGTCTACAAACCATTTTGTTGTAAGGTTATATTGTAACTGCCAGAAAAATCGTGTTCACTTGTTTATTGTAAGAGCTGATTTTTCAATAGTCGGGTAACTTTTATCTGAACAATAAATATTATATCATAACTTGACATTACAAAAGCTGTCAAATCGCAATATTTATTCCTCAGATAAAAATGATTTGAATATTGAAAATCTAATAAAAGCTATGGTCAGGTTAATGATGTACCTAAGTCACACTATTTATAATGGTTTCCATGAAACAAATACAAATTGTAGCTGTCTGGATTATAGAAAACCAATTTTACTCAGTAAAGAGATATATTTTCAAGTATACTGATCAATAGAGAATTAAATTTCAAAGGTATATGTGTCTTACGACAAAAATGTCCCTTACGACATTTGTATCCACCTTCGGTACATACCTGGATAGAAATGTTGTAAGGGACATCATATATATGAGAGACTAATGTGATGGGCGGACATGTGCATGAGTAAATGACACACTGATAGACAAAACATACTGTATGACTAATCGAGCGGTACCAATTTGTACGTAGCGCGAGTCAGGGCCACTTCAACGATATGACGAGACCGTTGAAATGGCAATTTAGATGCTGTGCAAACGATAACTTCCTTTTTCAAATGGCAAATTGAAAACGCCTTTGTTGTTCCGTTGTTGAGTCGAGAGGAAAATATGAATGCGAAGTCAAATATTTGGAAATGAAGATATACAATAATTAACAGCATGTATTGCCCCACTACCAAGACTATGTGACTTGTATCAACTAGGCCCGCGTGGTGGAGTCCGGCCCACTCCCTCTCACAGAGAGGAGGTCTGTATCTCAGCAACAGGACCTTTATAGGCTGACTATGTGATTGCTCCACTGCAGGGTCTCCCTTTCATTTTTCAACTCAACTCGATCCTGAGCCAATATGGACCAATCTCGTAAAGTATTTATAATCATAAAGTAGATTCCCGAAATATATCAAGCAATAACTTCACAAAGAAGATGAGTTAAACAGCTGGATTGAGGCAGTTTCTGGTATATTCATTGTCTGTCATAACGCGTTACGTAGCTCATATGAGTTTTATTATTGTCTAGAATCTAGGCTACGTATATTATGTATAATACTGTTTGGTAAGCAGTTACAACACAACAGAGAATAACCTCGAATATACCAGCTGCGTTCGCTGCAGCGCCCACACGAAATTATGGATTGGAAAAACATACGCTGTTTACGTCAACGTACATAAGGGTGTACTGAGATGGGATTAGATTATGTATGTAATTTCATTATCATTGCAAATTGATCGAAAGTCGAGACGAACAGTCATTAAGGGTACCAAAGCAGCACTTAAAGAGTGTGATGCATCAATTGCACGCACTAATGCATGCCCTACCTTCGTTAGAATACAAAGAGCCTATCGGATTGGTTTCATTGT
The DNA here is from genome assembly GCA_945859715.1 of Apamea sordens. Taxonomy (NCBI): domain Eukaryota; kingdom Metazoa; phylum Arthropoda; class Insecta; order Lepidoptera; family Noctuidae; genus Apamea; species Apamea sordens. Next base: position 11,493,249 of record OX243996.1, on the reverse strand, counting down.
GCGTACGAATCACATCAGGCGTGATATTCTCTTGCATAATGAATGAGTCAATGACACTGCATATTCTATTGTTTAGTATCAGAGCTCGTTGATTAGCGATATTAACATATGTAATAATTTTTATTTATTCATTTCGAATGCGTCGTGTCTTGAGTGCTGTGTCCCCTTGTGCGTCTAGAAACTTTATCATTCTATGTTTAGAGCTAAGCTGGCTTAGCATTATAAGAATAAGGCCTGGGGGTCTACTCCGAAGTAGTATCGGCCGAATGTTCGGCCGTTTCCTGCTACGAAGTTACTATTTGGTTTGGTCGGTTCCAATCCTACACTCCTACACTCTTTTGAATATTGACTATGGTCCCGACCCAACTGAGCCGATCCGAACTTTTTTCGCATTTTTCAATAATATTCGGTTCGGACATGTGTCGGTCCGATCCGAACATTCGCACTTTGCACTTCGGAGTAGGCCCCCTGATTCTTCAATAGTCAGATATAAGCTATCTATTCTGATTATTGAAAAATCCGCTCTTAAAAGAATAAGAATAAATTTATTTCGCTAAGTTTACATTCAAGTGGATTGAATTCCTACACCTCGCACCAGGAGCTCTGTGTTGTGAAATCCAGGCTCCTTCGTTCCGTTAACAATTTTATATAAAAAGGTTCATTTTTAAAAGTTATATGGGTATAAAGAGAGTCTATACATGTTGGTGTGACTTCTGTTAGTTGTGTTGGTGTTGTAGAGTGTGTCTGTTTGCTACGTTTGTTAGTGAGTGTATAATAATGTTATGCACAATAGACTTTTATTTTTATCTAAATGGCCTTTTATACAGCTTTTTCAAATGACGTTTAATTAATTAGGAATACTGTTTGTTTTTCTAAAAACAAATAACAGTATTTTTATATTTTGCTTGCACCTAATTCCCATGAACATAAAAGTGATTTATAATTCAGAGTAATAACTTCATTTAAGTCTCTTAATTAGCTCATTAATTAAGGTTTAATGACACAACATAAACTTATTTCTATTGTTTACTGTCTGGCTAATGATTTTTTATCTCATTAGCACTTGAACTCTTGCGCCTACTTAAGAAGTTCTAAGAACGTAAGCCATGACACCATATTATTGTTAATATTTATCCGCAATATAAACAGTGAACGAAAGCTGTGAACCAAGCGGCAATGTTTACTTTGAGAATAGTTCACGGGTATATATGAAAAAATAAATAGAACTGGTACAATATTAAACAACGCACCTCTAACAAAGTACTTACATATTCTAACAGCCGCATGGTCGTGAATCAGAATCAAATAATCTAATGTTTACTACCGCGTTGGTTATCCCAAGCGTGACTCATTGTAACAGAGATGATTGTCCAAATCGTTATTCTAGGTTGGTTGAATATTAGCGTAGTTAACATTCGTGTATCGTTCAGGTATCGATGTTTTGTCAACAGAGACAATGTGTACAGATAACCGAACACAGAACACACAAGCCCTGTGTGAATGTTCCTTATGTTTAATCTCGGTGAAATCGCTAACAATACGACATGAGCGCGGCTGTTGTCGTCCTTGACTGGCGAGCTGGCGCCAGTAAGCGCCGACACTGCTTTCTGAGCCTGTACCACGAATTCTTAAGCCTATTGCCTATTTTGTACCGAAAGAGAAAGGCTGCTGAGTAAGTGTAACGCCGGCCTACTCGCTCGCGAAAACCGCGAACATTTTGCCGACCGCGTGGTACGAGCTCACTCGCTTGCCACCACTCTACTACTTATATTTAGAGCTGTTTTCAAGCCCCAACGCCAACAGTAATTTATAGATTGCAAATCACCATGTAAAGGGTCACGATTAGATATTTCAGTACTCTTGCATTGCTCATGTTCTAGCAATAAACCCATCCATATTTTGTTTCATTCTCAACACTTTCTCGACCAACCCGCTCAGATTCAACGAATGTAGATCTGTAATCGAACACATGCGTGAACGTGTGAACATTTTTATTTGAGCACACTCTATTAATATTACGAACATTTACTAAATTGCAAGTGATAACATGAAATTTAAAAAGCCCCATTTATTATAACAGCACTTTAACATAAAGGAAACCATAAATAAGAAGTGCTCATGTTTGCATAGCTGTACATAGACATACTATACGTTTGAATACACGAGTTGGTCATGTGAAAGTATTCAGTTTTTTTAAGCACTAACCGATTATGCCTTTTACTAAACAATAGTTTTGGGGTATAGTCCCATCGCAGTTAAACGGTAAATACAAGTCATTGACCACAAATGCAACATGTCACGAACCACGAATACCGTAATGACTGTCTTAATAGAGTCACGTTAGCAACACCGAATTTAGGACAATCTTGTCAGCATATAAAGTAGACATGGGTACACTCCAGTAATAAATTGCTATTTTAAGATAAAACCAGTTTCAACTCCAGCGGCAGCGGTTAAATAAGTCATTGAAAAATTATCTTATTGTATTATGTATTGCCGAAAAAATCGCAGCCTTAAACTTAATCGATGCAAATTCGATCTCCAATACCACTTCCTGAGTGTCAAGGATTGTTCCTTATATTGTTTTAATCGCTTGAACGTAACCTATAATATAATTCTTTGGTTAAAATATGGATCACGTGTATAGCGTGCACTGTGCACTTGGTTGCGCGATACCGAAATGTTTGTCGTGACAACCTGCAATTAATCTCAATGTTCTAAAACTTAGAACGTTGTTTCATAGCCGATTGTCAACTGAGACACCGTTATTGAGTTTTTGGGGGATATTTCACAAAAAGCTTTTGAGTAATTGGTACCATTGACACGCACCGAACACAGTTAAAAATTACTCGGAATTAGGACAAAGATATTCTGACTTCTTAGAAGTCTAGATCTAATCAGTATTATACACGTTACATAAAGTGGTTTAAGCAAAAAGTTGTAGAGGTAAATTTCCCGATGTGGGAGTTGATTGGGGCGTATAAATAGCCGGCCGGCATCCAAGCCGGAGCCGGGACCGGCCGGCGCGGCGCGGCGGCGTGGACAATGGATTCCGTAGACGAGACGCGTTCCATATGGATGAACTGCTAAAGGGCATACATGATCGCGTTCTAAATGCTAGCTCATTCATTTGATATGAAATTCCTAACTATTTTAATTGATTATTGTTTTGGAGGAAGAAAGCTGAGCTTCAATGTGCTGTTAACAGAATCAAACGTTCGTTTTCAAGATTTTCTTCTTATACCACAGTTATGATTAAATGAATTGTTATTTAAGCGTTCTTGCTTTTAAAATGTCTAAATCAGTGTTAAACATAATTGGTAATAAAAAAACAACTTTCGAATCTTAACGTTAGACAAGAGATATCACAATTTTAATAATGCTTGAAATTTATCGCTTCATATATTTCTTCAAGAGCTAGCGTAAGAGCAAAATTAGTCACCGATCATCTTTTATCGATTAATAGAATATAAATGTCGCATGTGTGTGATTCGTTAAACGGTTAAGGGGCCATCCATAAATTACGTCTCACGTTAAGGGGGAGGGAGGGGGTCAACGAAGTGTGACATTGTGTGACAAGCGGGTGGGAGGGGTCCTAAATTTCGTGACGTCACATTTCAAAATCTATTATATCTAAGTGATAAAACATGAACTTTGAACTATTAACGAAAAACTCAAAAACATTTGCAACTCTATGCGTATAAAGATAGGGTTCAAATTGTTTTGTCGGCCACTCGCTCTAGTAGTGTTACGCGCCGACCGCCTAAGCGCCCTTTAGCGCGGGTATGTAACCATAGAAAAAGATGACTCCGAAGGTTACTAATAACTCCACTGTTACTTCAGCTAGCTTTGGATCTCCGAGCGTCATCACATTTGAAGCAAGTTCCGTATGATAGCTATTGCCCTAGTGTCGAGTCTTACTTGTTTAAGTGATCATGTGGCATCTATGGTCTATATTTTGCATCATACAAGGCCACTAATCAACACAAGCAATTTCATAAGTGTCAACAAGAAGCTTTGCCCATCGTAAAGATTCGTCGTTTGGATGATGACGGTGATGCTGTATGGTTGGATGAAAAAGATGTTGACACAACGAATGTTCCTGACATTAACAACCCAAACGAGAACGAAGTGGCTGTTATAAATTATTTAAAGGAGTGGGTTCAAAGTCCATGGATTCAAGATGATTAAGTTTTGTATCTTTAATTAATGTAATTAAGCGTTTTTTGTTTTGTTAATTTCTTGAAATGTTTGATTTGATGTTAATTTCCTAATTAAAAAATAATTTAAATGGAAATAAAACTAATTTCGGAACTGCTGTTTTAATTCAATAATTTCTAAATGTAAAATTGCAAAATATGTGACGTCACACTAGGGAGGGGGGAGTCTCACAAATGTGACCAGCTGTGACAAGGACGGGGAGGGGGATCAAAAATCATGAAATTCGTTTGACGTAATTTATGGATGGCCCCTAATTGAGACTAACTTGAAAAAATCAATAATTATTTAAGCATTTATTTTATCCGCTCAGAAAGGTAGATAAAGCGATCCTGTGTGAGAAAAGAGCCATAAAACGAATAGTCATTAAGATTAAGTATGACTACGACCTATAAATTAACTCCGCTATATTTTATTCGAAGGAGCATATTCATTAATAAAAATATAATATGAAGACATAAAAAGGGCATCATTCGACAGAACGATATTTCAAAAAAGAAGACTCGTTTTCACGCGATTTATCGTTAACATTCTTATGAACAAATTGAGTGGCAGATGGCAGTTGTTTATTTTGTGTTACTTCCCAAAAAAAGGGAACAAAGTGCCAAGTCTTGTAAGATAGCGCCAAGTGTTGAAGGGAGCTGTGGAGATATGCTAATAACCGGCTTGTGGGTTATATCGCGCCCAGACATGTTATCTAGGCAGAGGCGTCGCCGGTCCCCGCAATGGGTCGTTATGTGTTGGTAGTTGGACCACGTCGTGTACACACTGGTTAAAGGCTTATAGCTAAGCATAGCAGCATGGCTAAGCCAACACATTTAATATGCGGTTAGCTATGCTGTGCATGCTACGTCCACAGAAAATAAATTGCAAACGACGAAAATACGACAATTAATGTCGTGCTAAACTACAAAAGTGTGCAGGAAATGAAAAGAATGCTTTCATTTTACAGTGAGTTATCGAATTGGTGCATGCTTAATATTCATGACCGTGAAAATTGGCGTTTATACAAACAATCATATAGAAAAGCCGGCTAAAAGCCCTGTATTCTAATATCATTTGAAAGAAAATTCTCAATTTTCTCGAATGACTCTTCCTGCATACATGATTTTCCAGTCTAAAGCGCAGGTAGGGTAGGCACCTGTGTTACGAGAACTCGTAAACTTCAGCGGATCTAAAATAAGAACATGGAATTCCAAGATGCTCTCAACCTTGAAATGTAAGAGCGAACTGATTTTAAGGCCCAGCCACTGACAAACATTGATCACTAGTTTTCAAGAATGATATATTGTGATACGATAAGTTTTTAATTGGATATGCCAGAGATGTGTCGTCCTGAATATACGAGTATGTGTTTTTATATAAGTCTAAAACAGAAGGCCAATTCTCAGCGACAATCAATGTGAAAAACTTGAGGTACAATCAATGTGAACAAAAATGTGAGAAAATGCTTGAGGTATTTTTGACAGATTGAGTCTGAGATCAGAGGGGTAATTCTCGTAATTTTAAGAACGTTCACAGTCTGATCTCAGTCTCAATCTGTCAAAAAATGCTTCTAATTTCCCTACATTTTGACCAGTTTTTGACGATTGTTTATCGCCGAGATGAGACTGCGACTAGATTTTGAACGTTTTAAATTACGAGAATTGGCCTGCTGACTGTGAAAGTTCTTAAAATTACGAGAACTGCCTCTCAGGCCTTTGTATTATAGTAACATAACAAGTCAAAGGGACGTCAATTCGTATGTAATAACCGCTATTTGACCTAGACATTTTGAACTGACGTATCTTTGTCATACATAAGACATATTTTGCTGTAAGCCTTATGAAACTGAATTTTTCATGGTAAACATGTATTATGAGTTATTATGTTTTATAAATTAACTAATTATTATTTTACTGCCTGCCATGCACAAAAACCTATTTATTACTTTAACCACTTCATTCTACAAATTCGTAAAAACTTATTGGATCTTGTCTAATTCTTCGAACAGTACCGTGTAACAAACTATTGTAATAAAACCAGTTTTCGTAGATAACCAGGAAATAATTAAGTCTAGCTACAACCGTGTGTAAGCATTTTATCAAATGTTTTTGCAACACGCGTAGTCGTCAGTGGTAAAAAATCACGTTCAGAACTAAGCTAAGTTTCATAACGCCAAAAAACGCCTACTAGAACGACTCCAATCTATGTAGAATATGCGTGTTTACTAACATTTTCTGACTTACAAAAATAGTTTAGTATGTAATAAATACGTTTATCAATTGATTACGTTTATCAATTAATTACGTTTTTCTTTAATCTATAATACGTAGTTCGTTCTAGCCCCATACCTACTCGGTTACATCGCGGCTGATACGCGCGTCTACTCGTCTACAACGCTAAGCCGGCACGACACCTACGCGGCTACAACGCATCTGCTTCGCGCGACGACGACGCGCTACGTCATGTCGCGCGTCGAACGTCGATACCACATTCACATGGCTACGACGCGGCTGCTACGCGCCTCTACGGGACTGCTACGTCTACGCTACTGCTACGCGGTTACAACGCGACAGACGGGCGGTCTTTGCGTCGACCAAGGTACGGTTTCGCAGCGTCTACGGTCGTCTACGTCGGTGAATACGTGCGTTTTAGGCCGACGCTGGACAAACAATCGAAGGCCAATTCTCGTAATTTAAAATTTTCTAAATCTAGTCGCAGTCTCAGCTCGGCAACAAACAAATGTCAAAAAATTGTCAAAATGTAGGGAAATTAGACGTATTTTTGACAGATTGAGACTGAGATCAGACTGTGAACGTTCTTAAAATTACGAGAATTGCCCCTCTGGTGTTCACACAATCATAAACAATCAGAAAATAGATATTTTCTGTACTTGCACGTTACTTTATATGAGCATTGTGTCGATTCAAGTCGAAAACATAAACGAGTACCTACTAAAGCTTTGTAATCCAGCTCATTAAATATTGAGGTTTATGCTTCACCATTCTTTTACTATGTGTATACCAAAAAAAGATAAATAGTACGTTACACCAACTAATAAATCAGTCACTATCCTTTTAAAAACACTATAACTCAAAGGATTTATGAACAACAACGGGTTAAAATAACAAAATAATGTACAGTAAACTTAGTTACTAAAGAGGGTTTATCCGAGAAGTTTCTCAGTAATTAGTAGTTAGCATGTAGGAGTACATTTCAAGGCGTTACTGTAAATCTTTTAATCATTGGCTCTATTATCGAGTCGGATCAATTAACATCGAGTCGTCGAGAGGACGGGTGCCGCCTACGGGCAAATCGCGTGTTTTAGAGCAAGCCTGTAATTGTAGCAGGGAGACGATAAACCGTATTAAATAAAACAAATGACGTTTGTTATTCTTGAAGGGGTATGGACAGGAGTATAGTTATTACATAGACACATTTTTATGGTGATGGTTTTGAAGATATAATCCCTATGCTTGTACCAGGGTAACTATTAATATCCTTCGTTCTCAATTAAAATCCCAGGGCGAGGCCTGTATTGTTTATTTGCTTTTGCTCACGACTTCGTCCGCGTGAATTTTCGGCCCCCGACCCACCGCGTCGCATCGCATTGCCCGTTCGCAATATTAGTTCCTTTTTTTCTGACTTTTTCTCTTTTTGCTCGACTCCTTAGGGTGGTAGCGTTATAATGACAAATGATTTTATTTCTGTAAGTAGGTTTGTACAAACACTTTTATACGTCAATCATATTTTAAAAAACTAGATGAGGTCGGCGTTTCCTCTGAGAAGAAAGGCCGAAACTAACTCAGAGGTCCAGTGATGTTGAATAGCCTAAAACTTTCCTCAAGAATTGGGCTATTTTAAATGCAAATGGATTTTTTTAAATCCAATTAAACGGGAACCCCATTTCAGAGATTACCGCTCAAACAAACAAACTCTTCAGCTTTATTTAATTAGTTTCAGAAAATCACTTTGCTTGAAATGCGAGTCAATTTCAGGACTTTCTAGTCATCTACCACAAGATGACTTGAATCTAAATTGAAGTCGTTGCAGACACAAATTGAATTTAATCACGATGTAGGCACTCTATCTCTATCAAGGAGAAACCGATATCTCGTTAATCTATTGACTCCTGTTGTCTTCATCAATTTTCAATTGAATCCCGCTTTCATATCTCTCAGTATCAATTAATCTTAGTTAACATGACGCTGAAAGTGTGAACCAGTTTTTAAATTACTAATGTTATACGATCCTAGTGGTTTGATTGGTGGCTTCAAAAATAGATTGGTCTTATGGGACAAAGAGAGAATGAGTGGGCTTTCTCAAATAATCTATATCTATACTAATAATATAGCTGAAGAGTATGTTTGTTTGAACGCGTTAATGTCTGAAACTACCAGTCGGATTTGATAAATTATTTTTTTCATTTGATGGCCCAGTTGGCGACGGCACGGTTGGCGCAGTGGTTAAGCGATTGACTGCTGCGCTGCTTGTCGCGGGTTCGATTCCCGCACGGAAACAATATTTGTATGGCCTACAAGTAGTTGTTCCGGGTCTGGCTGTTTGCGTATGTGAGTTTAAATGTTTGTAAACGCACCCACGATACAGGAGAAATTCCTAGTGTGGGACAGTTTAAAAAAAAAACGATTAACCATCACGCTCGGACCCTGAGAAGCCGAGCATGAAAAAGGCCAGAAAGAACGCTAAGTAAAAATGAAGTAATAGCTCGGGCAGGCAATGCGATGCGATGGGTTGGGGGAACAAAATATTTCATGCGTACCAAGTCAGGGGCAAAAACTAGTACAACTATAAAATTTTGCGACCGAAAGTAGAAACAATTCGTGATGTGGTCGTCAGTTTATTATTTGTTTAGGGGACGTAAAACTTTAAACTAAGTAAATAACATAAAATGACCTTTGTTTGTGGCTTTTATTCGAACAAAGTTTAATTCTAATGAGGTTATTCCTCTTTAAACAATGTCGATTTTATAATTTACATTTCAAACTGGTCTGTCAGTTAAGCCGCAGACGAAGAGCGGCTTGACTTTTGTTAGATAGCTATCTAAATGACAAACTAAAATTGATCACGACTTCAACTAACATTTTTTGCGTATGTGCGCAGACGAGTTTTAAACAGCAGTCATAGTAATTATGTACATAAATACATTATTATAATTACAGCCTATAATGGACACGGTCGTAAACTTTTTGCATTTGTAGATTTTAGATAGCTCAAAATCACTGGCCAATAAATCTAAACTAAATAAACGACGTACCTATTATAAAAAGTAAATATTATTAAGAGAAAATATTTGATTTTTTATATGTTTGTTTGTTACACTTTCACGCTAAAACGGCTGAATGGGTAGACCATGGGTTGGATATAGATAAGAAGGTAGTAAGTTTGTCGAAGGACCGATGGCCGGTGGAGCAGACGAGTCCGACCGCGTATCGGCAAGCGTAGTGTGGGACGCCCCCCAGCTACATGGACGGACGACCTAAATAAGGTTGCTGGGACGGACTGGATGCGGAAGGCGGAGTACAGGGTGTTGTGGCGCAGCCTGGGAGAGGCCTATGTCAAGCAGTGGACTGCAATAGGCTGAGTTGATTGATTGATGAAGCTAGTTGCGCATTCCAAAGCGTAGTAGATAACTATGCAGAAGACGGGGCAAGAAACTCCATGGACACTCTTTTAAATTATATTGTTACAGAAATATTAGTAACATCAGTTGAATTGAAAGACGTACACGTTAATAGTGTCCAGAGTACAGCAAATAGAACCAACAAAATAGAACTTATCATCATTCTCCTGCCCTTATCATTTATTTGTGTCTTTTTCTTCCATACTTCTCCATTAGTCGTCATCTCGGTAGTCACCCTCTTTCTATCCATATCATCATTCACACATTCCATCCATCGTTTCGTTGGTCTTCCCCTACTCTTATAAAGAACTATCCAAAAATAAAAGGGGTAGGGGGGGTGAAACCGCGGGTCTAGTTTTATATAACGCAATAAAAGATGTTTCGTTCCTTAAGAGGCTATAGTCCATAAGAACGACAACTGGTTCCAAGGAATGCAGAATCAGGATTTCACAGTGAATGTATAAGCCCCTGTTTTTGCATGGAACACGTGGGCGGTGGGCGAGCCAGACTGTGACTTTTACTATTTGTTTATCAAGCTCCGGTAATAAATTAAATTGATTCCAATTATGTGTATAATTCGCGAAAGCATAGCCGTTTGATATAACACTTTTTATTTATTATCCAACGTGTTACAACACATCCTTTGGTTGGTTCAGGTATTTTTTTTTTGTTTTAAAAATGTTTGTTTCTGTGATTATATATTACCTATATCTTCGTTCAGCGTTGTATTGATTACTAACTTTCTCGCGACTTTCTCGTGAAATGTCTTGTTGTTGTTGTTAGTTTCATAAAATAAATCATATGACACTCGGCTTACCATTATTGAAAGAACTTTCTAAAAACTCAACAAACTGTTACCTCTTTATTATATTAGTTTGTATCTTATTTATAAGACAATAATAATATGAGACCATTTTATTTTACTTGTAGAATAAATATCTGACAGCAAAATTGCTGTAGGTACAGACGCCAGCACCTTAAGCTATCCGAAACTGTCATATTTTCCCAATCAACCTTGAACCTAATGCTTTAGCGATAAAGTTGAAGATCTATTAAAGAAATTTTACAGATTGTAGTAGCTTGATGTGCTGGCGTCTGTACATGATATCTACATTATATTAAAGCCTAACTTCATACATATCTACAAGGCCTATACTTATTGATCCACCTCCTTTCTAGACTAAATCAAATAAACATGAACGAGATTCTTAGCTCAATGTCACAACCCGTACCAACAGTACTATTAAAATAATAATTGGATAAATTACGTTCAATATTGGTGTTCCAGTTTCAACAATTCATTGAGCATGTATTATGGTCGGTGGCATGGAAATATAATCTTTTTTATGTCTATGGTCGGTGGCAATGATTTGAAGTGTTAGATTCGCCCTTCCACGTCAAAACCACATTTTGACACCTCTATTACCTCTACACACAATGACGCAGTGACTCGACTGGATTGTCTTTAAACACCATTATTATTGTGTGTGCATACAAAAGTGTCGATGATGAAAAGAGTGACCTTACACTCTTTTCATCATCGACACTTTTCGCGCGAACAAGTACGGCGAGGGCGAATCTAATGATTTAAATCTTTGGTCGGTGGAGAACGGTGGTACCGGTGGTCGAACAGTTATTAGATACGGTTTTAAATCACGTGGGTGATGCCTCTCGGACCATCTTTTTTACGCCTACAGCGATATAATTTTAATAACAAGTCGTAAGTGAAACCGTGTACATTTCTAGTGTTGATCTGATATTAAATATAGATAGAAATGTGAAGTCGTGTAGGCAGTGTGGTCGTAAAAGAGAAGTTGCGACACCCAGTAGGCGTCACACATATCGCAAAGTAATTCTATCGTTACCTAGCAAATTGTAGACTATTGAGTTTGCTAATACTAAACGAGATCTTATAAAAATATCTAGCCCGGAATGTACATGCCTGTAATTTGCACAAAATTATGCTGTTTGCCATTGCAACTTTTGATTGGTGAGTACCATAATGGCATGCAAGGTACTTGCATACTTTTCTACGAGTTACGAGTATGTGTATTCCGGGCTTTAAATACATAGATAGTTGAAATCATTCAATGAAACATAGCAGTTTACGCGCGTTTGATTTGTCGCATCAATATTTTCGTTCGAGAAACGGGCCCAAAGTTTCGATACAGAGATAGAATCAGATAATTAATTCGACAATGAACAACTAAGTGCAGATATTTGTTCATTTTAATAACGACCGGAAAGATAACAGGAACTTTCAGAAAGTCTGTAGATTGCAATTAACTAATTAATAAGCTAATAATATGCAATTTGTTTGTAAGTTCATTTACATTTCAAGCAAATATTGCCCCAACAAGTTTGTAGCTTCTCCTGTGAACCGAGATTCAGACTAATAGGAGCAACTTGGGGAACTAATAAAGCCGCAATAGGGTTGGTGACAGCTTCTTGCTAGAACTTTCTACACCCAACAGCGTTTAGTCGCAAGTTCCATTTAAACTACATTTGGTGGCTTGGACTCGGCATTCATATGGGCCTTTGATATGGAGGAATGAGGGATATTTGGTGTAAAAAGTTTGTAATATGGAATGTGAATTAGCCAGTGAAACAATGACTTAAATGTACTTATATGAAAAAGAATATGGCTAGAAAAAGGGTTACCTCTGAGCTGACGGGTATCTAATCGAACCTAACGGAGATGTGGGTGGGGACAAGAAGATATTCTGCGCAGATTCCAAATAAATTGGGATATTACTGTTTTTGAGAAAAAATGTTTAAGCAGTCTAATGAATATGCAATTGCTTAGATGTCTCTATGCTACTTATTTGGTTTGTGCAAGACTATCAGTTGGTCCGGGGTAAATAGATAGCTGATTAAGTATTTAGGTCACTGTAATAGCAATCGCCCTCGTCATACAGTTTTAATAGAATAAAGATGGCGACATAAAGTCTGTTATAATTGTATAATGAGCTCAACAGAATAATTTATACTACAGAATAACTTAAACAAAATATTTGTTAATTATTAAATTATGCTGAATATTTTAATAGGTAATGAGGTTGGACCTAAAAGTCGAAATAAGTAGTTCCGATAGAAATTGGATGTATAAACAGATGTGATGTTAGTGATATCAACTGGCTTGCATCGGTTCGTGACAAATTAACATGTCCAGTGAAACACGCTACAATTAATTTGTGTAGCTACAGTAAATATAATTGTGGTCAAATGATGCTAACCTTATAAGTAATTTACCTGCTTACTCACACACAAGTTTGTTCTATGTATATTTACACATTGTTATGTTTAAGGGCCCGTGGTTAAATAATAACAGCGGCACAGGTCGATCGATCAGGTTAAGCCGTGCTTGCCGCGGTTGGTCTGTGGATGGGTGACCATCTTTACATACAGAGACCCCTCCGTAGCTCGGAAAGCACGTAAAGAGGTTCATCCCGGCTGTCATTCGTAGATCTTTGACAGTTGTTATGGGTAGTCAGAAGCCCGAAAGTCTGATAACCAGTCTTACCAAAGGGTACCCAATAACTGTGTGGTGGAGGCCAGATAGGCAGTCGCTCCATGTGAAATACTGGTATTCAGCTGCATTGAGGTTAGACTGGAAGCCGACCCCAACATATGTAGTTGGGAAAAGGATAGGCAGATAATGTTCTGTTTAAGGGCTGTTTATTTTCATAAGAAGTTAGGTTACGTAAAATGTAGTTGACTAAATTAGAAATAATCTCCCTAATTTTAGAATGACGTAGGTAGTAGACGTCTTTACCTGCGTCATTCTAAAATTAGGGTTTTTATTTATGTAGGTAGGTGCTGTACTAAATTAAGCAGTATTAAAAGCTACTTAGAGTCTAAGGGGTTTAATTAAAACATTGCTTAAAGTTAAGGGACGTTTAAAGGTCAAAAATGTGTGGTTCAACAGTCGCTAATCATTACTTAACTTTGATCAACGTTACAAAATAAATGCTCAAAGTACATTTAGCCCAGGTAGGTTGTGAACAGAGGGGCAATTCTTCGTAATTTTTAGAACGTTCACAGTCTGATCTCAGTCTCAATATGGCAAAAATACCTCAAATTTCCTTACATTTTGGACATTGATTGTCGCTGAGATGAGATTGCGACTAGATTTTGAACGTTTTTAATTACAGGTATTAGCTTTCTGGCCTCCTTAGATCACAAATGTTACAACAACGAACCGTCACGTTATGATTATCTTTTCAAACAAAAGATTGTCTTCACTGTGACTGCTTTTGTGAATGAAGAAACTCTCTTGTGTTCGGAACCAAGACAATTTTCCGTTATGGATGATGTTAATACCGTCACTATTATACTTACATCGCTCCACGGTATCACAAATTGAATAATCGGAGACAGTGAACTTACCTGCAAAAGAAGAAAACAATATAAATTAAACAGTGCTCTCTAGCTATAATCAAGTACATGATTAAAATCTTTCCACATTCTAAGTTAATGGATTAAACTGATCAATATCCTAACAAACGAGACATCATTCATCATTATTGTTACGTAATCTCGAAAGCGCAAGCAAAGAACGGTACACCGCTATAATATAGAGATGTTATGTAATGATTTGGCATCAAATATGTTAATCCAAGCGTTGTCGAATTGATAATGTCGTTGATATTCGGAACCATCGGCGTCGTGCGCACGAGTAGGCTTCCGATTCTTATATAATAACACTTACGGACCTTACATAACCGCCGACGGCTAAATTAGCACTTTAGCGCTAATCAATTATTATAATTTTTACTTTGTTTTGCTAATTAGTTAGAATAGCGAAGTAAAATGAATTTATTAATGTTTAGAAGCGCTATTCGGATATCTGACATTCGGTATTCGGTTGTATCTATTTACATTTTGTTCGCGTTATTATGTCGCTTAATTAATTCTACGTAAATATTATTAGGTAAACCAAATAACAAAGCTGCCTAGATTAAATAAACTAAATTACGAACAAACAGCATTACGCCAGACTTATCAGTAAGTAATCTAAATTAGGAAAACCAACTGTCTGAAACACGTTTACGTTCATGCGAAAAAACTGTAGTTTCAAAACAATTGTTTATTACTATTTGTGTCGAATAATTATGTTATTTTTTTATAACATTACGCGTTCATTATCCTTCATGAAACAATCTACGAAATAGATACTCACGTGCTAAATAAACGCGATTCGCTTCAAAACTATGAAAAATAATTTCACCTTAGAAAAACTTTTCTACATAAGAGGTGCTAAAATAAAGAAGGTAAATTGTCACAAAGTAGCACAAATTGAGGAAAATTAAGTAATTCACATACGACCGCGGTGACAGTCTGGATGACGACTGAAATGAAAAGTCACGAAGCATATCCTTCCTATGGAAACTACTAACGTTGAAGGACACTCTCCTTTATGTCCTACTTGCTCACCTCGCTCATACAATTCCTAAACTTTGATACGCAATTGTAAAACTAATTCCCATACTTATAAGGGCTGAAGTTCCGTCTGAAATAATATGACGCAAGAAGATTCACTGAATGTGACCCGCAGCAGAGCATGAACCATGTAAAGGTGTACCTACTTAACCCGACACTAAAGACTAAGGAAGTTTGTTTGTACTTGTTACTATAATCAGGCTTTATAGTATCACGTCTTAATGCCTTTGTCCCTTATTTGATACCAGTATAATGTACTCGTTCATATAGTGTAAACAAAATGATAAGTTTACGTTCACGCTCGTGTCCCAGTTTTGAAATTATTAATGAAAATAGGGCCAAAACTTGGCAGAGATAAGAAAATGTTGACATGAGCTCATTTAAAAAGGGCCTTCAAGCGAAATTGCTTACAAAAATGCCGTCTAATAAAAACAGTCTTGGAATTTCAACGCGAAAAATTGAGCTTACTTTTTGTGTTTTTCTAACTCATCTCATTTTGATAACCAAATAAATGAGGACGCGTATACCGGAAACAAACACATCCAATTTCCAATACCATTCACTTTGCGTGTCAACAATCATAAAGAATGAACTACAGTTTTTTATTCACACCATAAAGAATCAACTAGCTCTAAACTTTGCCCATAAACGACAGATGTTCAATAAAACACCGATGATATCAATGGCAGGATAAGTAATTTAAGAGTCATCAGCGATTAAAATGGTGGCGCATGCATGATGCGGGCTGCAGATGAACAGGGGGCTATTGTATGCGGACGCGGGCGCCGAGGACGTCGCCTCGCCATCCGGACAGACATTGTACACAGCTTTATATTCATTGATACACTCATAGATACTGAGTCGGCATACTTATTGCATGCTCCGAATCTTGAACAAGAAATAGGTTTGATGCTATCGGTCGATTGTTTATCGCGAGAGGTACAAACAAGTGATATGGGGAAGATGATAACGATAGAAATGACGCTGCCGTAAATCAGAATTCATAATCGATACAGTATACTGTCTACAGTTAGAACAAAATACTTAATTAAGTATTACTAATGGTCCTGGAGCATAATCCAAAACCATTATCGTGTCTTGGGTTACAGATTCTTGGGTAAAATGACGCTGATCTTCCAAATATTAGCGGTTTCTTTCAATTTCAACCACTACAAATTATGTGGTTATCAAAGTCATTCCAGCGATGCAAATGGTTATAACGAATCGAAAGTTCCTCGGTGACGTAATTCGCAAATTGTTTTCAATAATAGCATTATAATAATATACTCGTGAATCGTGATGCGTTTGCAAAATACTGATAGCCTTGGTTAAACAATCGTAGATCTATAAATATAAGATCGTTGATTGCCAAATTGATAATTACTCTACTAATCCTCGTCAGAACTTGAAGTAGATTCGACTTTTCGATTATTATTTACTGATACAACTCCCTAAGTATTGAGCTCCTCTTATGTCACGTCAAGCTATTAGAAATATTGCACAGTAATGTTACTACTATCATCTGCTGCATCCATTACCGTATCCTTCGATTGCGTATCAATAGTCTGCGAAGTGCGACTACGACTATCGACTTCCCCGCACAATACTTGTCAATTCTAATGATCTGCAACACCATTGTTCAACCCACATCCAGTCACTTTTGACAATAGGCCGTTTTTGTACTATTGAGCAAGAATATCATGTGCGAATATGATTGAAATAATAATGAACACCTCATTTGCAATGCAATTAATTCGACAACAATATCGTATAAACGTAGAATTGCAGACTCGTATTGCAAAACAATATATTATCATGCATGTATTAAATGAAGGTCGAAACAGAACAAGGTCCAAAAAAAGGAGAAAGACAATATTTACATAGATTCAAAATGTGTGCGACATAAGGTTTTCATATGAATACAGCGTTAGATACAGCGGGATCGCAAAACTATAATGTAATCTCGACCCACATAAAGAAGCAGATAAAAATCACGAACGAGCCGAGCTATGTCGTGTCCTATGTAAATATCGACCCGGGGGCCTTTTGAAGGAAACTGCACACAAAAAGTTTAACTTTCGCCTTGTCATACATAGGCTAGAGTGGAAACTGTGACAGTAGGCACTTTCCACTGTGGGTGTCATTGGTCGCCCATTGTGTTCCAGCGAAAGCCGAATAAAAACAAAAGGTTGTTTGTGAGTACCTACATGTTATTTCGACCCCCAGTGAAAATATGACTGATAAGTAGTTCAAGAGATCAAAGACGACGTTTCTGTTGGTTTACTTCATCTAACATACGAATCGATATAACTCAAACGCACTTGTTGACATACAATGTAGGTAGTTCTGCTCGAATAAGAATAGATGACCTAGACTTTAAATACTCTCATTTTAATTGCCAACTTATGTTACCGGATATTGAAATCATATATGTATTTGATACACAAAACGTGATTATTTACTTTACGTTGATTTATGAAAAGAAACCGCTTTCCCTGATGATTGAGGACATCGTTCAAGGTACAGTTAGTTACGTCAGCGTCCGGATGAATTTCTCGATGGTTTTTTTTGCAAATAGTAAAACTCGTTTTTATGCGACCTACAAAGCACTCGGAAACCCATGTTTAGATTGCGTTGAAACTCAAGCGAATGATTACTTTTTTCTAAGTGAGTTTTTAAAGTAAACGGCGAGAATATTTCGAAATCGAGACTGCCATAGCTGCTGCCCTTGTAGTTATGACTAAATGCTTTATTATTAATTAAAGACGTGCGGTTGGTGTTGCATCAATGTCACTAGAAAGTCGTATGGATAACTTTTTATCGACACATGATGTCGATAGCTCGCTCGCTAGAACCAGACTTACGTTATCACCTGTCTCCCCTTATAGAATGCTCTTTGACGTGTCGCGGCGGCTAGCTCTCTCCTTTTAATGACTTTCCAAGAAAGACAGGTGCTTGGATTATCTATGTATCGATATTTTATGTGTCTATAGTGTCAATTACAGCTTAGAAAACAAAACTCCTTTACTACGGGACGTCCTCGTCGTCATAAAGATTTATTAATAACAAAGTGTCTTAGCCTTGGCACTTGATTTAATACTATTTGCTTCATAAAACATGGGGCACGCGGCCAAACAGCGATTCTCTTTGAGATTTAATACAGCAATACGCACTACAACAACATCTATAGTCATGGAACCATGTACAACTACTTAGATCAGAAAGAACTGGATTATAAAAAGTATGTTATTAAAACAATAATTTATTCATTGGAAGAAAGCCGAACGCTTATTCAGTTTTCGTCTAAACCCGAATACAAATAAAGTACCCTGAGCTGAGACTTTATTTGTATATGGTTAGATATGTATGCAAGTTCATAACTAAACATGAAACTGCGAGGCGTGCATCCAAATCGATACGCCCCCCGGTCGAGTGCGGCATGACCGCGGTTGTCGGTCGGCCGGCGGTCAGTGCACAAACACTCGGAAACAAACGCCTCATGGCCACTCAGTTTTTGCCTCACGGAGCTGCTGAATGTTATTCACAACTCACAAACTGCTCAATTGTTAGGTCACGGTAATAATCATTTCCACACAAGCAAATAATGTATTGTTGGTTTACAGGTATCATTGTACTGTGGGAACCGTCATGTTACTGACACATATGAGAATGGTGTTGGTTACATTTGGCTAGGTGGAAATTTAGGATCTTTTTAACGAAGTATCAGGTTTCTGATATGATATTAAAAGCAACCTGTCCGTCTTTTTGTTAGACAAGGCTGACACGAAACCACCAATTCGTAACGTTATTTCTGCGCAAAATTAAGATTATTGGCCCAATTCTCGGGTATATTGTTTCAAAGTATTAGTTTTAAATTACCACACGATCGAAACCGTATCTAATGCATTCATTTTATATCTATGCCAGATCCGACTAAGTAATTAAGTTTAAAATCTAGATAGCTATTATATGCGTTTAACACTTATAGTCGGATACCATAACTCATATTATGGTTTACTGACTTAGAGATAATTAGTAGGAAGTGTAAGGTCTTAAGCTTCCTTATTTTATTTTCCTGGTATCCGACATTCACTTGTATTAGATAAATTGCTATGTACGGCTTTTTATAACTTCATTTGGTTCGCATAATGTTTATGATTCTGTCGAGAATGCACGGTCTTAATGTCATCTTTATTTCCTTCATCAAACCAGTCTAAAGCACGACGAGCACGCCCAGGACAAGGGTTGCCAGCTCTTTTAGACTTTAATCTTTAAGTCATAAGAGCTATTTTCTTGTCATAGGCTTTGTAAATTCAAGTTCCAAGAACTGTCTAATCCTTAGCTGAGCTCTAAACGAAATTCATTTTTTATTCTGTGAATTGCATTCTGCTTCAATTCTTTTAGTCTGTGATAACTATCTTTATCCAGATCAACTTTTTCAGATGCGGTAACGACCAGAAATAGCTGTGCCAAATTTTAGCTATAAACACTAAAATGGCTTCCTTGAAAAACAGTTTAATCGTACAGACAGCAAGAAAAATATACCAGTAGTGACGTTCGACATCGAATATAATTTTACGAACTCAAAGCATTTATTTTAATTAAACCAATTACAGGCACTTTTGAACTGTCAAGGGGTCGGTCAGGCACAGAGATGAAGTTAGTTGCCCATTTACAAAGCGTAGTAAGTAGGTTCCTATGGAGAAGAACGGGCATGAAACTCCACGGATACTCTTTTAAATCAAAATATTGTACTTACATTTAAATAATTGAAAGTAATGACTTCTATTCATACTGTGATTGACAAGTGACTTTCTAACAAAGCACAGGTAAATCATAATTTTATGAATTGACTGAAATGTCTATTTTATGTAGGTAAGATTGAGTCAAGTGGATGTTACGTGGGTATATGATCGGCAAACATCCGATACGCGTTCTATAAAACTTTCTTTTATTTTCCATTTACTGAAGCAGAAAGAGACGAAGAGCAAAACCAATACCTATCCAAGTAGGTATCCAATCAAGATTGCGAACTATGCTTTGTAGAGATATGATGAATTGTCCATCATGGTTTAGTTTTATGTGGCTTATCTGCTGTAGTTTCAAATAACATCATCGTGATCCAACTGCCCTTATAATATGGCCCAAATTATTTGGGGTCTGGGCATGACATCATTTTCTTCCATAGATCTCTCTCAATTAGCCGTTATTTCGGAACACACTTCATTTTTAGTCATATTATTATCCTCATTCTCCTGGACCTGTCCCAAATTATCTAAGATCGGCGCAACATGTTTTTTTTCTCAATATTTCTCTATATGTTGTCATCTCAGAAGAGTCACCCCCTTTCTATTCATATCATCTTTCAACCAGCTTCAACTTCTTCTTTTTAGACATATGATCTTTCTTAAAATATATACTTGCGTATAGCACTCGTTTTTCAGGAGTCAACTGTAAAAAAATAAAACTAATTTCCCAATATACGAATGCCATATTTATGAAAGTGTTCTTAACTTTTTTCTTTATGATTTTATATTCTGTCTTTTATGTGTATATACAAACTGTGTGTTTAATTTCTGTAATTGGTTTGAAACCGTTTTAATTAAATAAATAAAGAAATATTTATAAACCAACATAAGTATAAATTACGATCGTAATAGAAATAAAAACATGAGTGGAGTCAATACTGAAAGTGAAGATGATTTGCAATTATTTTCCTTTCGCTGTCTCGTTAAAAATACGTACATCATGTATATATCTCTTTATCTTGAAATATAAGTTGTAAGTGTCAACGAAGAAAAATGGGTACAGCCAGACAATAATGATAAATGGAGTTTACCATACAAGGCCTTAACAGATGCCAATTTGTCTTGTATTTGTTTCTGAACATCCTTTACATGCATACAGTACAACGGAGTTACTTATATTACTCCTAACGGTATATGCAATTATGATGATAAAGCATTTTACAGCAAGTTTTATCATTGAGAATAGTGAGTTGAATATTTTTGAGCATTTTCATGCAACCTCTCACCAACTCGTATCATTGCTTTTCTTCGCTTCAAAACGAATTTATGTTAGAAAATTAAAATGATTAAAAGTCTTTTGTTTTTACAGGTGGATATTTTTCAACATGAAAACAAAAGAACATCAATAAAAACAAAACGAAAACAATGTATGCGCAACATTCGAAACACTTCCGTGTACGAATTTGGCGCACACTTATCGATTTCCGATGTACCCAAAGATGGCGTTAATAAAACGGCTTTGGTGTCAATTAAAGTACAGTGTGGTGGTGGCGTGACGTCATTAATAGTTATTACACTGACTGACGTGGTTTGCAACGCGACGCCCAACAGACCCGGACCGGGAGAGTGTCGAAACACATCCATTAACGATAATTAAGCCTGGTTTTTTACAGCAAACGTTCAAAATGTCATCCGCTCGCACGATACCATTAATAGACACGCTAAAGAGTGCAATTAGTGAGAGAAAAATGAAACGGTAGTGATGACCGCATTGATTTTTGCCTGTAGGTATTTGAAGTTCATAATACGATAGAAGTATGTAGGAGAGTTGAAAAGATCAATTAGATTCCAGGCAACAATTGAATTTTTAAAACAACATCACAACACTTGACCATCTACAGGAGAAACTTTGTTCAATGACCAACAAATATAATACCTCTGAAGACCTAATGAGGGAATATGTGTTGGCAATGAATGAGCTGGTAAACTCACAAAAAAACAACTGTGAGCATTGTCTAACACCATCCAATGTGCTTACGCCGGACCATTCATTGTCAACATGCAATACCTCCTTACTGCAACCCTGTGTTGATTTGATCATTCCTTCTACTAATAGTTCCAATAAACCTTGTAAACAAACTTTAAATAATGACATTGTTTTATTTTGTGATGAGATTGGTAAGGACTTAGGTCACTTGTTGACAGATGAATATCCGGGACACTCAATAATAAATTACTGTATGCCTGGTTGTTCTTTGTCTCATATTATGAAAAAAATTATTAAATGTAACTTTACCCAGGATACAACTTTATTAATTTTTGTGGGTAATAGGGGAAATCTAAACAAAGGAGAACTGCTCCAGTATCATAAAACATTATGCAACCTTAGTTTAAGAAAAGTTGTGTTGTTTACATTCCCTTATAGTAACAGTTTGCCACAGGAAGAAAATAGCTTAAGATTTGAACTAAATATGACAATGCATAACTTGACTTATAATAATAACTTGTTCCATTTGATTGATTTTAACAATTATGTTAGTAAAAATTTCTATTTGACAAAAGATAGATATAACATTGTTATGTACTATCTGCCTAACTATTATAAAAGACAGATAGCTGTGTCGCTATCATATTTTTTTTCAATTACAGCCAAAAATTTGGCTAAACAACTTGCTTCTTTTGAGCAACGCAATGACATTATAAATAATTCTGCCACTAATTTGGTAACAATTAATGACATTGCTAATAATTTAAATTAGAAAGTAAGACAATAGAGGATACCTCTAGCTGTATTGTACAGAATTGCAAAAGCAACTCAAAAAAGGCTTTAAAATCAATAAATAGTATCAACCTGGTGCATCAAAATATTCAAGGTTTTATGAACAAAGATTTAGAAGTAGAATTATTTATGAATTTTAATAGTATTGATATTCTTTGTATAACAGAACATTGGCTGAAAAGCCACCAGTTCTTGTTCAATTTTAATAATCACCAGGTTGGTAGTTCGTTCAGCAGGTTAAATGCTATACATGGTGGCTCATTAATTTTAGTAAGTAACCAGCTCAAATTTAAAGATCGTAACGATATTGTGAGCCTATCTGTTGAGCGTACAGTTGAAATTGCCTGTATAGAATTGGAGCATTTTGTTGTATTAAGTGTGTACAGACCCCCATCAGGATTGTATGACTGTTTTGAAAAGGTAATGGATGAAGTGTTAGACAGGATTTGTAACTCAAACAAGTCCGTTATCATTTGCGGTGATTTTAATGTCAATTTATTAGAAAACTCAGGTTCTCGTAGTAAAATTATAAGTCTGTTTCAGTCCTACAATCTTGTAAACCTATTTTTGGAGCCCACAAGAATAACCCCTACTAGTGCCACATGCCTAGATAATATTTATACAGATATTATACCAAGCCACAAAGAAATTATAAATTTACTAGATTCTGATCATTGCGGGCAAAGGATTACTATTCCAAATCAAAACAAAATAGTGGTTAAAAAAGATATCACTGTTAACCCCAAAACTGCATGTCGCTTGAAGGTTTTCAAAAGTAAACTCACTGATAAATTACCAGTTTTGCGGATCTCTCATGCGGATCCTAATCATCTATATGATAATTTTTTTAATATATACTGTAAACAATTTAATTCAACCTTTATTCCCAAGACTATCTCGGTTAATAGTAACACATGTTTCAGTGATTGGGCTACCATTGGTATTCATAAAAGTAGAAAGCG
Source organism: Apamea sordens (assembly GCA_945859715.1). Lineage (NCBI taxonomy): Eukaryota > Metazoa > Arthropoda > Insecta > Lepidoptera > Noctuidae > Apamea > Apamea sordens. The sequence continues at coordinate 11,469,477 of OX243996.1, read as the reverse complement.
GCTTTATGAACTGTACAATGAAAGGACTTACGTAAACACTGATGAATTTAATTTGTATGTAAGAAATTATTCAAAATTATTTAAAAAAGTTTGTTATATGGCCAAGTCACGTTATTTGGGTTCAAAGATTAAAAACAGCAATAATGTAATTAAAACGACCTGGTCTATTATTAATAGTGAAGCGGGAAGATCTAGTAACCGAAATACTGACTACAGCCTGTCTATTAATGACAACATAATAAAATCAGACTCACAAGTCGCCGAGGCATTTGAAAATTTCTTTTCAGATATTCCCGTTTCAACTACTAAATCCCTAAACTCATCACCTTCTGTTGCTGAGTCTTTGCTTATGGAAAATGTTAATGGTTGCGATTCGGAATTTCATTTTGAACATGTTACCTGTAGAGATATAATTAAAACCTTTCACACTTTCAATGTAAAAAAGACTGCAGATCTGTGGGGCAATTCTGTAGAAGTTGCTAAGTCTATTATTGACATTGTAGCACCTACTCTAGCTCTTATCTTTAATAGTTGTATTGACAGTGGGGAGTTTCCTGACCTTATGAAAAATAGTAAAATCATACCTTTGTTTAAATCAGGTAGTACATCAGACCCTACAAATTATAGACCTATTTCTGTACTACCTACCTTTAGTAAAATTTTTGAGAAATTAATTTTAGAACAAATGCAAAGATTTTTTAATAAACACAAATTATTACATAGCAAACAGTTCGGTTTTACAAGGGGTCGTTCAACTACTGATGCCGGTGTTGAACTTATAGGACATATTTATAATGCATGGGAAGACAAATGCGATGCCTTGGGCATCTTTTGTGATTTGTCCAAGGCATTCGATTGCGTTCTTCACGAAACTTTAATCAGGAAACTCCGCCACTACGGAATCCGGAACGCTGCTCTGGATCTTCTTACTTCATACTTGAGTAAGAGGATTCAGAGCGTTGATGTTAACGGAAAAAGATCTCCCGGATCTTTAGTAACAATGGGAGTCCCACAGGGCTCAATTCTTGGTCCTTTCTTGTTTCTTATTTATATTAATGACTTGCCGTACCTCATAAAGGATAATCATGATATAGTGTTGTTTGCAGATGACACTTCACTTTTGTTTAAACTTAAACGTCAGCAGCAGGTTATTGACGATGTAAATAGCGCGATCTCTAAAGTAGTCCACTGGTTCAATGTTAATAATTTACTTCTAAACGAGAAAAAAACCAAATGCATTAAGTTTACGTTGCCTCACGTTAGACAAGTGAAAACTAATGTGTTGGTAAAGGGCGAAGAATTGAATCCTGAAGACAGCACAGTATTCTTAGGCATAACTTTGGATGCTAAGCTTCAGTGGGGTCCACATATAGACAAATTGTCAAAAAAGCTAAGTTCCGCAGCATACGCTGTTAGAAAAATTCGTAATTTAACTGATATAGAGACAGCCCGTTTAGTGTACTTTAGCTATTTTCATAGTGTAATGTCGTACGGTATTCTATTGTGGGGAAATGCCGCTGATATTCAGACTATCTTTGTTTTGCAAAAGCGAGCTGTTCGATCAATTTATAAATTAAGTCCGAGACACTCGCTCAGAGAAAAATTTAAAGAAATTAATGTTATGACTGTGCCTTCTCAGTATATTTATGAAAATCTTTTATATGCCCATAAAAATATAAAATTGTTTAAAAAATACAGTGATATCCATGATATAAATACTAGGAACAAACACAAATTTGTTCTACCTACAACAAGGCTCAAGAAAATAGGTGGCTCGTTCAGATGCCAATGTATACGCTTTTACAATAAAGTTCCAAGCCCCGTTCAAGATCTAAGCCTTAATAAATTCAAATCATTCATTAAACGTAAGTTATGCCAGAAAGCATTTTATACCGTTAAGGCTTATATCGAGGACAAAAAGGCTTGGGATTAAGCTGCTTCCAATTTTTACATATTGAATGTGTTTATTTTTTATTTTTGTTTTGTTGATGTTTTTTGTTTTTTTTATATACACTTTGACATTGATGAATTTGATATATACTATGACATTTGCTTACTTTGTAAAGTATTCTATTATTTTCATTATTGTGAATGTGAAGACTATGTGGGTCATTGTATTTATATTATTTTTCTCTCTGTTCTCTTAGTTTTTGTCGTGGTCTGGCAGTTTGAGTAATTAATGTGGCCTACCCAAATGTCCTTTCTTTGGTATTGTTCGTCGGATCGTTGAGCTCCCTAAGTTTTGAGTTGAGCTGCACGATTTCTGACAAATGCGTGCACTGACTGGACAGGTCCTCTCAAAATGTTTGGTTCTTTCTTCAAAAAAACCATCTCAGACATAAATCTACATGGTCTTCACATGATCTGACCAAGATTATGTCTGGACTTTAAAAGAGACTGTGACGTCTGAGTTTGTTTCGGCCTTTCTTCTCAGACTAGTCAGATAGGAAACGCCGACCTCATCTAGTTTTAAAATATGATTGACGTGTAAAAGTGTTTGTACAAACCTACTTACAAAAATAAAATCATTTATCATTTATCATTTATAACAGCGCTCTGTTACTGATAATTACCCTAGTACATCTCTTTCCATTGGCCAGTATCAAAGACTAAAACTAGCTAAAGGAACAGAAGACAGGCAGGCTTCATTACGCAAGTATCAGCTGGTGATGGCACAATTTGAATACCGGAACCGGCCAGACGAGGCATGTTAGAATATTCTCATACCATGGGAATTCCAACCGCATTCTTTATCAAAATTTATTGTAAAGAATAAAAAGTTTCAAAAGAAAACTAAACAAACGCGATCTCATCTCATCTCTCTCCCACTTAATATTTCAACATGTGTCATTGGTGCCTTATTTTTCACTCAACACTGACTCATCCCGACTGATTTGACATCTCATTTATTATCATTGATGCAGCTGGTGCCAATGGCAACTCAAAATACAGACAGATATTTAAAAAAAGTTTTATCTAATGTCTAGAACATTTCAGTGAAGTTTTTTAGGCCAAAATAAATAGCAACGTCTAACAAAATCAAGCTAGATCCTTTGTAGAATAATTTCTGTCTCATTCCCAAGACCTAACGGCTTTCTTGTTAGCTACGTATAATATTAAAACTACGATACAATCTAACTATTCATAATTCATGCCTAGAACACTAATTACTCATCTCTCAGGAATTTCTATGAACAATAAGGTTTTATCTCGAACGTTGATACTGGCTTGTAATACCTAGTCCACGTTTAGCACTACTTTTTATTCTTAGTCAATCGACCGAGAGGTTCATAACGTCATCTTGATGATAAGAAACGACTAATTATACATTTGAATAGCATTTTACTTTCTTTAAACATATTTGTTTAAATAAAAAACTTTTTTACAAAAAAGTTTTTATTTTTCACTTTTTAGTTGTACCTACCCAACACAAATTCGTATATACTTACAAGACTAGAGGTACCCCAATAACAACTTTGACAGAAATGAGGGTGTACCGTGGTATACTGAACACATCTTCGTACCCCTTTACAGGCGTGACGTTATGTTGTGTGATTGCGTAAACAATACATACTTATGCGATAGCAGCAATAGCCGTTGATTTGCTGGTATTTATTGAAGAGTTCCGTTGTCGGTCTCCGAAACTTATCATCAGATGTGGTCGAAATTTCAATGGGACCATTTGGAAAGTATAACCCTTTCCAACAAAATAATTATAATAATTATAATAATTTTTCAAATCGGTTGGCAAGCGACGGAGTTATGTGCGAACAAACATAAAAAAAAAAATACAAACATGCGAATTGAGAACCTCCTCCTTTTTTAGAAGTCGGTTAAAAACCACTGTTTACGCATTATTGACTTGTCTAAACGCAGCGCCATATTGGAATTTTGTAAGCTTTCATAAGCGATCGATCATGACTCTGTGTGTTACAAACGTTTGAGAAGTCGAGATCTTTCCTGTCTATAGCAATTCTAAGCTGGACTTTGAAAGACGGAAGGACGATCAAAAGTTCTGATAGTATGATTAATGCATTGGCAAGGGCGGATCCAGCTTTGGCGCCAGGGGGGGGTCAAATAGTCGTGGTCAAGTCACAAGAAGTTATAATTTAATTTTGATAATAATAGATACAAGTAAAAATTAGGTATTTTATTAATAAATGTAAGTACATACGCCAGCACATCAAGCTACTACAATCTGTCAAATTTCTTTAATAGATTTTCAACTTTATCGCTAAAGCATTAGGTTCAAGGTTGATTGGGAAAATTTGACAGTTTCGGGTAGCTTGACCTGCTGGCGTCTGTACTATACTCAAAATCAAAAGTCATTTATTTAAATTGGGCTGAGAATCAGCATTTTTTGAACGTAAAATTATAAAAGACAGTCGCCCAAAAACGCCCGCCCTTCACCACTTCCTAGTGCTGTCGCTGGGAAGAAGTGGCGCATCAAACTCCCCAGCAGCACAGCTGTCTGTTCAGTTAAAAAAAATACTTGATTGTACACAATACTAGGTGCCTAATTAACATTACAAGACCAGAACATAAAATTAAATTATTTGCCATATGTCAGCTAGCCACGCCAATATACTCGTACCAGCAAATATAATAAAAACTATACGTACACAAGCTAAAAATAATTAATTATAATTAAAATGTAAATAAAAACTTACTACCCTAATAAAAGCCTCCAGGCATAAAGGGCGTGACAGCTTACATATTTATGCATTGCTGGGTTCTGTTCACATAGCTGTTACTTGAAGTCACAAATAATAAACTAAGACTATCGAAGTAAAATAAATAAATAAGTTATAAAATAATAACCTGTCAGTAAGCTAATTCTGGAGAAAGAACATAAACATTGTCTTGCGTTAAATTAGGGCAACCAACTATTCTTATCGTGTAAGTATAGTCGTTGATGGAATAGTATGCCTTTGAACAAAGGTTGGATTTTACTTGAGCTTTAAACGCATTTAAAAGTCGCAAAAAAGAGGGTATCTTGTTATAAAAGGTTATACCAAGCCCAACAAATGAGTTATGAACCTTATGAAGCCGGTGAAAGAGGGCACGTAGTTTGTCCTTATTTCTAGTGTTAACACTGTGAATATCACTGTTTTTAGTGTACAAGTGTAAATTTTACCTAATGTATAAGATGTTGGTAAAGATGAATTGTAATGCAATCGTGAGAATACCAATATCTTTAAAAAAATCTCTTAGAGAAACTCTGGCACCTAGCTGGTAAATTGCTCAAACAGCTCGTTTTTTGAAGGACAATTATATTTTGTATATCAGCGGCTTTGCCCCACAGCAGAACACCGTAGGATATAACGCTGGGAAAATAACTAAAATAGACTAAACGAACTGTATGAACGTCAGTGTATTGTCTTACTTTCCTGACGGCGTAGGCAGCCGAACTGAGCCTTCCTGCTAGACATGATATATGAGGTCCCCACTGAAGTTTGGCATCTACTGTTAGTCCTAGAAAAATTGCCGAGCCTACAGTTTCAAGCACCTCTTTATCTAAGACGATGTTGGGTCCTAGATTTCTAACATTCGGTAAGGCGAACTTTACACATACTTTTTTCTTGGTATTGAGAACTAGGTTATTTGACGTAACCCAATCTGTAACTGTTGTTTACGTCGTCAAAATCTTGTCTATTCCTGTCTACTTTAAAAATAAGACAGCTGTATCATCTGCAAACAGTACAATGTCACAGATGCCCATCAAATGGAATGGTAAATCATTGATATATACTAAGAACAAGAATGGACCCAGTATTGAGCCTTGCGGAACACCTAACTGAACTGGTAGCCCGGAAGATTTTACACCATTAACATCTACACATTGGACCCTATTAAAGACGAATGAAAGCGAAGACCAGAAACTAAGGAACAAGTCTTCGCACAAATTGCCTTATTATGGCGAGGAGGTATCTTAGCAACTGCTTGAGTATTAACTTTTCAAATATTTTGCTAAATGCAGGTAAGATAGAAATAGGCCTGAAATTGCCAACGTCATTCTTATTACCTGATTTAAATAATGGTATGACTTTACTACTCATAGTGAGGTCAGGAAAAGTTCCTAAATCAACACATTTATTAAAAGTAACAGCTACGATGTCTATTATATTACTTAAAAGTTTAATGGAGATGCCCCAATAATCACCGGTGTTTTAGACATAGGTAAGTGTATTAAAAACATTAACTACATTACGCGGGGTTACATGTCCGAAACTAAACAAAGGACTACATTACATTACACTTAAAAATACCTACCTATATTTAAATAACAAAATCAATTTTTCTTTTACGTCTTCTCCCGAAACGCGTTAGCACTTCATCTACTTCAATGGGTACGTTTTTATGGACGTAGAGAAGTGCCAGTCCGGTTAGACGTTCTTCAACGATTGAAGCTTTTAGCCACGATTTGATTTTTCGTAACGTAGAGAAAGATCTTTCTGCTGTCGCTACTCTAACAGGTAGTGTAGCCATAATACATAAACATTTTCTTAAATTAGGATACATCTCAATATCGCAATTTAAAATAAGGTCAGAATTTCAGAAATCGACTGCGGTATGTCCTGACTCCGCTGCCACTTCACCATCCACAGCCGATATTCGTTTACAACGACAGAAACTGAAGTATTATCTAGTAACAATGTATAATCGGTTGCTAGTTGTTTCACAGTTTCAATGTCTTGATTACTGTATTCGCTTTTTGGCATGAAAACGCTTAGCTGAAAGAAATTAAGTATTTCAGGAGACAGACGGTCCTGTAGGTCACTTATTATTGAATCCAGAAGAGGGATGTATATGGCTGTGCTGAAATATATTCAGCAGATTGAGCAGGTTGGTTATTGGCCCTATGTATTTGTCTTGACACTATTCTGGGACATTTAATTTCTACATCTAGCTGCTCAGCTACTTTTTTTAGCTAAAGCGTCAAAGTATATATTAAATTAATTAAATATTGAAAGTACATAAATAAAATCTATATTGTGACAAAAAATATATAAAAACATTATGTTCAACAATTTTAATTAGTGGTCCACCTAGGTCCTGGACCCAGCCCAGGGGGGGGTCATGACCCCCATGACCCCCCCCCTGGATCCGCCCTTGTGCATTGGTATCAGTGGTGTACAGATATCCCGAGACAACCACGACTGTATCTGAGTATGAAGTTAAACCGCCACTTACCCTCTGACTGCAAGTTAAATTGATATTTACGTTTAATTATATAAGACCATTTATAAATGCGAAGCTAGATTACTAAGCAGTTATTTCCAGTCCAAGACGAGTGAAGTGTTAATCCTAAAAGGCAAAAGAAAGGAGTGCGCATAGAAAATGTTTTACTAGTCTAACGAGTAAGTATCTCTGCATTCAGCCAAAGACGCTGATTGACTTATCCAGCAGGTTTCGAAAGCAATTTGTATTTCCGCTGCCATAATGTGAATTAGAGATTACATATGCTAATAAATACTTCATCGGTAATTATAAATGGAGATTTTTATTGCATTTCGTAATTTATTTGTCTTTTTGGTTTTACCATTCGATCAAACAAATCAAAGCTTTTTGTTCTGAAGAAAAGATCATGAAAACAACTCGTGAAATGAATAAGTTACTGAGACCATTTGTAATGAGTAGGTAAAGTGGGCTATAATTATTATGGGTGTACTTTGTAATTTCCTTCCAAAGTTAGATAAAAATCGCCTTATAGCTGTTATAATAAAATCGCAGCCGCGTATTTATGTAATGTAATGAGTCGTGCCAGGTACGGAAAAGTGGTTTTTCCTTTGAAGCAATTAGTGTTGAGAGCGGTGTTAATACTAATCGTATCAAGTCACTTGATCCTGCTTACTCCGTTAATCTACATCTACTGTGTAAGTACCTGCAACCTGTACTGCATAAGTGAGATTAATAGCTCATAGCACCTAAATGCTACTTTAAACAATAGCTGTATGTTAGCGGCTTCATACTGTAGAATTAATGCACCAAAAAGCTTTTCTACACTTTAAGTGGTTTCCGATAAGAGAAATTTAGTAGTCGGGGAGATTTGCCCGAACATACTCGAAGTGGGACGAACGTGTTCGGGATCTTTGTTCCATTTTGAGGCTAACTTTTTAGTCATACAAGCAGATTGTACGCACGCTTTCCAGTGTAAACTGACTTCTCATTGTACGAAAAGCCTGTACAATAAGAGCTGGAAATATATAGCTTGATGTGTCGTAGTTTGTACTTTACCAGCAATATTTTGCAGCGATTTATCGTGTAATCCAATTTTCAAATAGTTTTGTTTACTAAGCTAGACGACCCGCCGCGCCCCGGGAGCAATAGCGACCTAACAAAACATCAAAATTTTATGAGATGCTAAATCTAAGTTGTAAGTAGAAATGTACTATAGGTACTCATAAACCTTCCGGAATACATGATGGAGAACATCCGGTTTAGAAGATCTATACGGTCACACAGACAGACACGAAAAGCGGTACTTTGTTTATTATTTTTAGATATAGAAGAGATCTTATATTTCGCTTATATCATACTCATACTATGCATATATTTTCTCATACTTGAGGAAAAACAAGCATTCAACAATGACACACATTTCTTCCCCTTTGATTACAATCATGTTTACATAAAAGGAAATTGCCCTAAAAGTAAGTCTTAATTTATGATAAGCATGCGATTAGACACTGATCTCATTTCGGATGATTCAGCTCTCCGCATATAGCAGCTGAATAACGTCCCGTCATAAATGGTATGTCAACGTATTTATGACACGACCATATGGCATATATGGCATACAATATATATATTCCACTATTAATTTAATAAAATGTACGTTATAGCTAGCTAGGTACATGTAACTATTAAAAAAACACCGTTTTGGACACGCATTCCACAGACGGTCTGGAGTGCCAAATTTCTGCAAATTGAATTTATAAATAGACCGGCTGACATATTTCACATGTGGAATATTTTGGGAATTTGGTACAGCGTTGTTAGGACTGAAAAGCGCTGTGAACGTGCGAATGTTTTCAGTAACCTCTTTACAGAAGTTTATGTTATGTTTATGCTGACAAACATTTCAATCAGCAGAGTCATGAGATATTTCATAAACAATATAAATAAAATAATTTAATTAATAAAAAAAGAAAATTTTAATATAGTTTATTTTTATTTTCATAAAAAAATATTATATAAATTGTTATACATATTTATAATATAATAAGTATATTATTCGTTTATTACATTTACAACAATAGTGATTACAAATCTACATAAAATTACACAATTATAACCGCACGTTATTCCCATACAGTCGATTCGATATTGTTTTCCCCTAAACAATAACAATGCTCCTGTCACAAATGTTCTAACATTGGGCAGCTATTGTGTGCTAAAATAAGCATGGCTCATTGGCGCCCCGCGGCGTCACCGCTTGGCAGACCACCCTGCCACCGCTTGGCATCCGCGACCATTGTACAAGGACCAGGTGTATTACGATACTCTTTGTAGTTTGTACTAGAACATAGCGTAGTGCCAGTTCTAGGAAGTAGCTATTAGATTTATTTCATTGCTCTTTAAAATGGAACACCTTGATACTGATGCAAATGATGCAATAATTAAAAAGAACTGCAGCTGCAAATTTCGTTAACTGGTTTCGAGAACCGTGCTGGCACTAATTGAAAGCCTGTTGGAAATAAATTCACACGTCGCGCGTGGATTCAATGTCTGTTTGGCGGTTTTCGACAGCACATTCTATAAAAACGATTAAAAAATATAATAACATAAAACAACAATGCAATTCTTATTTTCTCTGAAGTCCATTTACCGTCCGTTTCCGCAACTGCCAACAGTTTCAACATCCGCAACGATCGTATCTCAACCAATGTGATGCGGATCAACCCTGAAACCAGTATTGTTCTCTTATAATCCACAGACAGGAAAATAAGTTAGGCTCAGTGCTCACGGCAGCGGCAGAGAAATCGCATCGAAGCCGGAACTGATAGCACCGACGGATAGTTTATTATTGAAGAGGCCTGACACTGCGGTCCCACTTCTCAAGCTTTATCGATGTAATGCTCTTGAACTGGGGATGTGTTGCAGCGGAAATAAAGAATTTCAGATGTCGTTTCTCCATTATTGATGTTAGTAGCTTTCTTATTGGTTGCGTAAATATGATAAACTAGATGGACTGATATTTTTGTTAGCGACTTTAAGGTACAATATTTGTTAGTTATCCATTAACTCGCACTGGACCCGCGTGGTGGATTACGGATTAAAGTACGGCCCACTCCCTCTTAAACTATTAGTTATTCTGTGCTCTTACAAAGAGGAAGCCCGTGTACCAGTAGTGGGAACTTTATTGGCTGACAATTGCTTTGCTGTGTTACTTATTGAAACAACATGTTGTTGCTTTATGAGTAAATGGATAGAGACTGTTCTGATTCTATCTCATTCTCCTTTTTTTTCAACATTAATGTGGGTACAAATTGTTTTGTTCCTCTTCCAACCTCTTCCGTTGATTTTTTTATGGATACGATAGCATAATCAGCCTATAATGTTCCCACAGCTGGGACACAGGCCTCCTCTCTATAAGAGAGAGTGGGCCGTAATCCACCACGCGGGTCCAGTGCGGTTTGGTGGATGTCAGTCATGTCTTCGAATATTTAGTACTGATTTCCTTTCGATTTTTTCCTACACCGTTTTGAGACGTGAGGGATGACTTCTCTGTAGATATATCAACTATGAATTGATTTATTTCCATTCCACATCTTGCAGGTTATTGTAAATTATCTTAGCATGTTTTATTCTCGCCCGCGCCCGCTAATGGTCGTTGATGTATGAATCAATCTTTATTCTTTGGCGTTTGTCCGTCCCTGACACCATATTAACAAATGTAGATGTGAGGTTACTTACGGTAGCTACATTCATTTAACATCTGTACCAGTTTCACGAGGAAAATTGTCTGCACTTTATGACTGCTAGACATTCAGTTGACACAATTAGGAATGTTAGCTGGAATGTCGAATGTGTCATGCTATGTTTAAAATATAAAGTTATTAATGTCCTCACATCACACATAGAACCTTGTACGTCACAAGGTGTTAATAACCCATCATTATCTAAGCACATAACAATTGCAAATATTACTGCATACATGCAATACATAGTTATTATCTTCAAATAAACAAAGTGTGCCTCCAAGTGGTTGTCAACCGGCATTGCATCAAATAAGAAGTTGCTACAACTTGCTACAGATTGCACAGTTCTCGCTTACATCTGATAGTTAGCTTACAACATAGCCCGGTGGGCCTCTGGGCAAATTGTAGCCATATATTTTTTGCTTCTCGTATTACGGTTTCCGAACCCACTCAAGAGGTTCGCACCTAATAATAAGAACTGTCAGACACTCAACACCGAGACGATCTGTTTTCCATCATTACTTTGAACCTGAACGAGCGGCATCGAATTCTTTCGTGATATTATTAGACTAGTCACTAGTACATACCTACTCTCGCTATATCTAAATATTATTTTTGAATGTTTGCAGCTTGAACTTTTTGCAGTCTCTGACTCGCATTTTTGCTCCGACCATTTTTTACAGTTACTTGAATTCAATAGGCTACGATTAACCTTTACCTATAAAGGCCGTAGCAATATAATCCAGTTACCTTACTAAGTACAATGAATTACTTAGACTAAATCACTGTAACTTAAGCAGATTATATTACGGACCTTAAGCTACCGTTATTTATCAAACTTTAACAATGAACATTTGCTAACAATAATTTCTTACTTAGATTTTGAACTATAAATGAGATAGTAATCATGAGTACAGTAAATAATAAAGTCATTTACATAGCATTGTGTTTGCGCTCCAGTGCGCATTACGATGCAGAACGTTGACAACACAATGCCTTGATTTTTAACAAGCAGCCGACATATCAGTCATTACAACGATCACTTTCCATATACATAAGTAAGTGCGTTCCCCGAATGCATCAAGCTTCATCAGTATTAACAACACTTACTGGTCTTCAGTTCTTCCCACAATATGTGTATGTTTACATATGGGTATTTTCGTATATTAATTAAGCCTTGCTCCACATTACAACACATTTTAAAAGGCTTTTGTAGAAGCGAACTAGGTCGTGAACTCCAAGCGCGTTTATTATTACTACTGAATAACAATATGCAGATTCTAACATTTATATCACGTTTTGAATAAGCATTCAATTCCAAGTGTTAGGAGGAAGTCTGCCTATGAACTTTATATGCTAAGTACTCTCACTGACGCGACGTCGCAAAGAAGTCATCCATCAACCGGTATTTGAATAGCTAATAGGAATGTTTTTTTTAATCAAACGTCAACTTCAAAGGATCAGCTGAGGGAGAACTACCGACTCGTATAAAGGACGAGTAAATCTCATTTAGTGGTAGAAGCAATAAAACTGATAGGTTATTGCCATCTTCGTCTAGAATGCCGACTGCAAAATGTCCGTGTATCGAGCCGGGCGCGCAGTAAAATTGCAAGGAAAAGTTGGCGACACGCCAGCCGTGCGTACATAGCGCCCGCGCCGAGCCGGCGTCCGCGATTTATTGTCTGCAGAAAGGAAACTCTTATTTCTTATTCATGTGGACAACACTTCGATTGAAAGTGATATCTGACTCGCGTCTCGTTCGTGTTAGTGCAAACATACGCTTCACATTGTTGTGTTTCAATCTGTGAAGATAACATTGATAGGGATTGATGTACGGTAGAAAGGAAATTGGAAAATAACACCAACCACCACCGGTTCTGTGTGTTGTGTGTTCAAACACAGTATCATGTTCATGGACTGTAACAAATTAAGCAGCTTGAGTACAATGCACAATTAATGTTAGAAACTAGAGAATCATTTGATGGTGTGGCAGACATGAAATTGATTTCTAAACATATTTTAGCATTCCTCCTATTCGAGACTTTATGCAAATGTTAGAAAACGATATTCAACGTTCTAGCTATAAACTGAACTTTAAAATGCAAGAGTCAGCTATATGCTTCACAATCCTTTAATTCTACGAAAGTCTACACCATCCGTAAAATTTTAATAAAAAATCTTAGCGAAAATCATAAGCATCGTTGCACAAAATGTTCTAAAACTTAAAACGAGGGGAGTTTCATATCAAAAAGTGTAGTAATTCAAGTTAATGCGTCATTACTTAGACATTTTAATGGGTGTAGGGAAGGGAATGAAATTAATTTCGCTGCTCGGGCACGCACGCGCCCCTCTCGCCCCCGCGTTGACGTGACGGCTGCCTGCCCATCTCATCAGTGAAGGGGCCTCCAATATTCCCGACAGACGAGTTAAAATTTAATAAATCGTTTGTATTTCAGAATGATATTTTAAGTTCAAATATTTTAGGATGAACCATTTTTGGGTATCATATTCGTGATCTTTATTTGAAAACGATGCAGCCAGAGAGAGGTAAACTTTGCAAGAGATTTCCATTCGAAATCTATAAGAGAGTAACCCCAATTTTGATGGCTTTCCTGCAATGGTAGAAAGTAATAAAATTCGTTAGATATGTACCCCGAAAAGTTTTACTTCACTAACCATGTAGATAGGCATCTACGTTGCAGACGGCGAGGGCTAGAGGGGTCGCCGCACTGAACTACCCTCACCCTAGAATTCCTGGAAAATCGGCGGCAAAACTAACATTCGGAAAACTTACTGCGTCTCTCTTCCAGATAACCATGACTCACGTTAATAAATCAAAGTGCCTGGCCTTGGTTGCTTGATGCCAACATTTACCTAACGATCATACCAGGCATGGCTAAATAAGCATAGCCTTGAACTGTAGCTATAATGGCGAAAACAAGACCTAAACGACACGCAACCTTCTTATAGCACAAATAAGCAGCTAAGGTGGACAACTTTGAAATTAGAAATGATTAATGAAATGGGTTCTGAGTCTAGATCGATTGTATAAGTGACAATAAAGGTCATGTAGTTATATATGTCTATAAATAAGCGAGGGAGAAGCAGTCTAATACTAAAAGTCCTAGCGCAATATATATGTCGTGCCCCCAAGCCCCTCTGGCTGTTAATCCTTCAAGCTCGTAACTGAGTTTTTCCGGCAAAACACGCACTGCGTGATTCATCGAGTGATTTTATGTTGGGTGGCTCTATTCTTATAACGAAGGAGACCATATTTGCAATATTATAATATCATCTTTATGACTTCTTTTCTTGTAAAATTGTCTCATTGACCTCGGTGGAGCCAATCAGTTCTAGAATCTTGCGTGGGTTGGTTAACAATTTTGGAAAGTGAGCGTTGTTGTTCGAGGGGATTTTCGTAACTGTTTACAATTCCGAAGGCGTCTGATAAAGGGTACCTATTAGGCTCGCCCCCAATAAGTTACCCTGCGACGGCCTCCTCAGGAATAGGTTTTGGTGTTTTCTTACATAAAAGGCGTGACAATAAGGATCAATGTAAAGTCATCGACAAAACGTAGGTACGCAAGTCTCAAGTAATCGTCTATCTAAAAATAATTTCTTTGTGAGTATTTTTCTCAGTTATTTGATTATACATGGGTAGGTACTATTCTTAGTATCAATGTATGATCAAATTACTGTAGTTATGCGCAATATCATTTCTTACAAAAAAACGCTGCATCTCGTGACTTGCGCTATGGAGGGGTGTGCTAGACACTTAAATGTATGAACATGTAAGTGACAAGAGGTGCTAAAGTAAAGGGGAACTTGAGCTGAATCAACCTCGTAAAAGAGTGTGCACTACGTAGCTCTTGTACATAATGTGGATTAAGTTTCAGCATTCAAAGTTGCAGATTAAAGTTTTAAGAAAAGTACGTACCTTACGTAAAAGCATAATAATAGATTTTTACTGCATTTTCTATTTTTACCCGTGTGAACCTGTAATTGGCTTTATGTCTCATATATGTACAATTGTTATCCTTCTGTTATAGCTGTTGGTTCTCCTATAAATAAATAATATTAAACCGGATATTAAACTATTGTATAATACATAAACAATATTCGATAAAATCATCTGTCAACATGTCTGCGCGAACTCTTCCTAAAAGGCATAAAAAGACGTTTACGTTTACATAATGTTTTGTTTCAACGTTGACGAGCATGCTTGAAAGCGTTTCATCTAATGAAATCCGTTAATTTCAGCTAAATTTGTGTACACATGAGCCGTTTATTTCTGTTATTACGTTTACTTGAACAACACAAATTAATTTACCTTGCTACATGATTTTATCAAATATGTTAGCTTGCAGAATGTTTTTGTTCCTCTTCTACCAGTGCAATTCTGTAACCATCTCACCGTGAAAACCTAGGTGAAATGAGCGTGGAGTGAGCTGTCATTCCAACTATTGCTAGGGATTGACACTATTGACAGCTCACTCTAAGCTCCCTTCACCTAAGTTTTCACGGTGAGATTATTACAGAATCGATCGGCTGAAGGCCAGTTCTCGTAATACGTTCAAAATCCAGTCGCAATCTCATCTCAGCGACAATCAATGCCAAAAACTTGTCAAAAACGTGGGGAAATAGGACGTCTTTTTGACAGATTGAGACTGACACAATTGTATACCTATCAGTCTAGTATCTTTATGTGCTTATATTTTAAATTAAAATTAAGTTAGATCAGACAGAAACATTACTACGCAATGCATGTCCGTATATTGATTTGATGTTAACCGTATTTCAATGCATGAATGGCTAATGCATACAGTGAAATCCGATTAAAACGATGATCAAAACGAAATGATTACCTACAATCCTAATCTTAATTTGTTTTGCATTCTTGAATAATTATTAAACCTGTTGTATTTAGAATTTATATTTGACCCAATAAATGAACATCAGTTGGAGGAAAATGAAATAAACAAGTGCTAATCAGAAGAACGGTTTTGAATTACTTGTAATGAAAAAACAATGAGCAAAATTGAAGGCAGAAATTCAGAGGCGTTGCTAAATAATGTACAAAGTGCAGTTTCGCTCTGTGATTCCATTGTAACCGAATAATCTCTTGTATTTAATTTGAACGACTCAATAAATTAAGCAAACACGGCAGATGCGATAATCGTATCATTTTTCACCTGGTTCTGAACGCACCTTGTGTAAGGTAAATGCATCTCTTACGAAACCATTTTTGGTACTGGACACATTTCATGTTTGCCTTATCTTGATCCCTGACATTTCATCCGATTAAGAATGCGTGTGATAATTGAATTACTGTAATTATTTCTTGACTAGTTTTTGTTTAAAATGCTTGAGCAATTTTGAACTAAAATGCTTCTAATGCTTGTTCATAAAGCTGAACCTAGTTATAGCATTGACCGAATGTATTTATTTATTTCGCTACTCTAACCACCTGCTAGTTTTAATACTCAAACAACATTGACAACTGTTTGTCCCACTTAAATCTACATTCTTCAATAACATTTTTCATATTTTTCTTAAAGGTTAGCTCTTTTGCATCGTATGGATCATTTAGCATAGTCCTGCCAAACATTATATCCACTCAGCCATAAAACGTTGTATTTTATAAACGTGAACTTTGCCTGAACTTCACCTTTAAAAGTCGGTGAGGTTCATAGCTATAGAGATTCAGTTTTCAGAGTCATTTTTTTTAGTAAATTAATAAAAGTGTTATAAATATGTTAAATTAGTGTATTATAGTCAAACCTAAGTATTAAGTATTCTAAACAGTTATTATCAAGTGTTTTTTTGTCGCGAAATCTTCGTAAAACAGAGGATTCAAAACCGGCTGTCAACTCAACGTACCAACGGTGACGGATTTCAAACTTTCGTCGATCCCGGGGAGTATTTTGTTCTATTAAAGTGCTTTTAGTGCTTGTATTTACCTATCACTGAACATCACAAAGTACTGCTCAGGCCTCTGAGCTACGTCCATCACACACTGGCACGGTTTATGTCTCCTTTTGCTTGACAATTAGTGGAAGCAAAATCGACGACGAAAACATTCGCCCAGACAATAAACACTACATAATTTACTGCACAAAAATAGGCGCATTAGAGCTTATTCACACTATAAAACCTGTGTCTTAAACTTGTTATTGTCAATTAAGCTTCTTTGTGTTTTACAATAAAAGCAGTATCTATTCCTTGTAACTTCACTTCTATTTAACATCTCCATCTTGTCTCCATCTCATTCTAATAACTTCAACTAATTTTAAAATCCATTTGTTAACATTTCATTACTTATTTTTTAACTTACTTTAATTTTATTTTTATATTTCCCTTCTACCTCCTTCTAATCTAAATATTGGAACATCTTTTCTCACACTGTTATTTAGCTGCATAACTTCACACATTTCAGGTGACTGACATTTTAAAGAAAATGATGACCCGCAGTGCTACAATCAAAGATATGGAAACAAAACTAAGATCTACCTTGATGAAGCTAGAGGTTTCTGAAGCTACTTGCAAACAGCTGCTCTGTGAAAGGGAAGACAGCGAGGTGGAAATAAAGCTCATTAATGACAAGAACACTGAGCTTAAGAATCAGCTGACTGAACTACATGTACAGCATATGGACATACTTGACCAGCATCAGCACCTCCGTCAAATAGTGTCAAATTTCCAGGAATGTAGCGACACCCACGAACTGGCTTTGAGACGCATATCTGAACTAGAACAGGAATTAAGCAAGGCCCACAACACAATAACCGTTTTGGAAACTCTCAAAGCCCGTGAAGAGTCTGCGATCACCTGCAGTCTTTATGATGAGTTGGTTGGTAGCGGGTCCGGTCCCATATGTGTTGAGCCAGTTGTAACAATAGATTTAACTGATGATACTCTAGTTAAAAATAAATTGTTTACTAGTCACAATAAGTTAAAAAAGTATATTAAAATTAATAGATTAATTAGAAAAACCCAAAAATATTTAAAATGCCAAAAAGTTAACAAATTAAATACAAAACTTAGGCAAGAAAAAGTAAATTTAATACAAGAATTAAAAAACTGTAACAATGAATTAGAATTGTGTAATGCTATGTATGACACAGACACTCGGCACCTTCAGGATGAATTGTTTGTTAGGGAATACGCTCTAAAGGATATCTTTAGTAGATATGAGGCTTCTCAACAAGACCTGAGTAAGCGCATGCAGGAGGCTAATGAGTTGGCAGACCTGGTCAAGTATAATGCGGAGAGGTATGAGTCTTTGACAAATAACCTCTCTTTTAGCTGTACCTGCTCCGTGGGACCCCAGCTTATTACACCCACTCCCTCAGTGGCTCAGCCAGTAGGTAGCTGTATTAGTGATGATAGCAATAGTTTGAATAATTTGATTAACACTACTTATATTTTTTCTGATAAATTTGGTCAAGGTTTTGGTAGCTTACTAAATCAGTGTTCGCAACAATATGTAATTAATAATTGTTTACCCGGTGCCAGTATTAGCCAATTAATTAGTAATATCAAATTGACAAAAATAAACCCCAGTTCAACTGTTATATTATTATATGGGGATAGTTTAAATGTAAGGAAAAAGGACTTAATTGAATGTGTCCATTTGATGTTGCATCTTAATGAGACTAATAACTGTAAATTTATTTTTTGTGCCTTGCCTTATTCCTATCATTTAACTGATGAGCAAAATAAGCATATTTATAATTTAAATATGTTCATTTATAATAGGACTTGTCGTCACAGTGATGCTATTTTATATTTTGATTGTAATCAATTCATTACTGATTACAAACTGACAAATTATACTATGTATTTGCCACCTAGTTGTAGGAGACAAATTGCTAATCTTTTAGCATACAATATACTCAGTGACACTGGTACTTGTAGTGTACCATTGATTACTGTTAGTACTGATACTAACACTACTTTTGATACGCCTTGTAGTTTAAACTATTAGGTGAGACAACGGGTCAGCCGCATATGTTGAATGTTGTACATCAAAATATGCAGGGTCTGTCCGGCAAAGAGCTAGAATTAAGTTTATTTATGGAGTTCTATGATGTTCAGGTGTTATGTTTGACTGAACACTGGTTGAAGGAACATGAAGTAGTGTTTATTAATGATGAAAACTTTACCGTACAGAGTGCATTTGTAAGAAAAAGTGCTATTCGCGGTGGCTCTTTAGTTCTTGTTTCAAACAAGTTAAAATGTAAACAACGTTTAGATTTAGTTAATCTTTCAATCGAGCGCACTATAGAGTTGTCTTGTGTTGAACTTGAGCGATATGTTATAATTTGCGTTTATCGACCCCCCTCTGGGGATTTTGTTAGTTTCGAATCGGTAATGGAAGATTCTCTCAATAGGTTGAAATCAAGTAACAAAAGCATTATATTATGTGGAGACTTCAATATTAATATTTTAGATGTTACTCCATTAAGTATTAGACTTCTCAA
This sequence comes from Apamea sordens, assembly GCA_945859715.1. NCBI lineage: Eukaryota > Metazoa > Arthropoda > Insecta > Lepidoptera > Noctuidae > Apamea > Apamea sordens. Next base: position 11,450,069 of record OX243996.1, on the reverse strand, counting down.
TCTTTTTAGGTCTTATAATTTAATTAACTTGTTTTTTGAACCTACTAGGATCACAGCATCTTCGTCAACTTGTCTTGATAATGTATTTAGTGATTGTGATGCCAAACATAAATTAGTGTTAACTGATTTAACGTCCGACCACTGTGGTTTATTAGCTAGCTTCCCCATGCCAGTACATAAAAAACCGCATAAACTTGAATGCAGGCCTTATACAGCCAGTCGTTGCAAAATGTTTAAAAATAATATAGCTCATAGAATTACACCATCTATAGTAGAATACGAGAATCCCAATGAAATTTATGGTGCCCTTTTTGATGTTGTGCAAAAAGAGTACCAATCCACTTTTAAGACCAAAACTATTAACGTTAATGGTTCCTCTGTTGGCTTTAATCAATGGGCTACTCCGGGAATTTATAAAAGTAGAGCGAGACTATACGAGTTATATGGTTTGAAAAAATACAGGTTTGATACTCCTTTCCTAGAGTATGTCAAAAATTATTCAAAATTATTCAAAAAGATTAGTGCTTTTGCTAAATCAAAATTTTTAGGCGATACAATTAAAAATTCTAATAATAAAGTAAAAACCACTTGGAAAATTATTAACAATGAAACGGGTAAATCTGTTAAACAAGAAAAACAACTTGAGATTATGGTCGACAACAAATTAGTTAATAATGCAGCTGATGTAGCTGAGGCATTTAATGAGTTTTTTGCCAACATACCGATAACTACGACTCGCTCCTTAAATTCGTCCCCGTCTAAAGCTGAAGACCTTTTGCATAGTAGTGTACCTAAATGTAGTCCTTTATTTAGTTTCGAACATGTAACCCCGCGTGATGTAGTTAATATTTTTAATACACTTAAGTCTAAAAACACCGGTGATTATTGGGGCATCTCCATTAAACTTTTAAGTAATATAATAGACATCGTAGCCCCCTATCTAGCTGTTACTTTTAATAAATGTATTGATTTAGGAACTTTTCCTGACCTCATGAAGAGTAGCAAAGTCATACCATTATTTAAATCAGGTAATAAGAATGACGTTGGCAATTTCAGGCCTATTTCTATTTTACCTGCGTTTAGCAAAATATTTGAAAAGTTAATACTCAAGCAGTTGCTAAGACATTTTAATTTAAACAGCCTCCTCCATAATGAGCAATATGGCTTTACAAAGGGTCGTTCAACTACAGACGCGGGTGTTGCTCTGCTGAGACACATATTTGACGCATGGGAGAAATCACAGAATGCTATTGGAGTTTTCTGTGATCTCTCCAAAGCCTTTGATTGCGTGCACCATGACACGCTTTTGCGTAAGTTACGTCATTACGGTGTCCGAAACGTGGCTCTCAACGTAATAATTTCTTATTTACATAATAGGGTCCAATGTGTAGATGTTAATGGCGCGAAATCTTCCGGGCTACCAGTGCAGTTAGGTGTTCCGCAAGGCTCAATACTGGGTCCATTTTTGTTCTTAGTATATATCAATGATTTACCATTCCATTTGAAGGGCATCTGTGACGTTGTACTGTTTGCAGATGATACCTCTCTTATTTTTAAAGTAGACAGGAATAGACAAGATTTTGACGACGTAAACAGTGCACTCTCAATAGTTACAGATTGGTTTACGTCAAATAACCTAGTTCTCAATGCCAAGAAAACGAAATGTGTAAAGTTTGCCTTACCGAATGTCAGAAATCTAGGACCCAACATCGTCTTAAATAAAGAGGTGCTTGAAACAGTAGGCTCGGCAATTTTTCTAGGACTAACAGTAGATGCCAAACTTCAGTGGGGACCTCATATATCAAGTCTAGCAGGAAGGCTCAGTTCGGCTGCCTACGCCGTCAGGAAAGTAAGACAATACACTGACGTTGATACAGCTCGTTTAGTCTATTTTAGTTATTTTCACAGTGTTATGTCCTACGGTATTCTGCTGTGGGGCAAAGCCGCTGATATACAAAATATATTTGTCCTTCAAAAACGAGCTGTTCGAGCAATTTACCAGCTAGGTGCCAGAGTTTCTCTAAGAGATTTTTTTAAAGATATTGGTATTCTCACGGTTGCATCACAATTCATCTTCGCCAACATTTTATATATTAGGCAAAATTTGCACTTGTACACTAAAAACAGTGATATTCACAGTGTTAACACTAGAAATAAGGACAAACTACGTGCCCCCTTTCACCGGCTTCATAAGGTTCATAACTCATTTGTTGGGCTTGGTATAACCTTTTATAACAAGATACCCTCTTCTTTGCTAGACTTGCCTTTCAATGCGTTTAAAGCTCAAGTAAAATCTAACCTTTGCTCAAAGGCTTACTATTCCATCAACGACTACTTACACGATAAGAATAGTTGGTCGCCCTAATTAACTCAAGACAATGTTCATGTTCTTTCTCCAGAATCAGCTTACTGACAGGTTATTGTTATTAGTATTAACTTATTTATTTATTTTACTTCAATGGTCCTAGTTTTTCATCTGTGACTCAAGTGACAGCTATGTGACCAGAACCCAGCTATGCGTAAATATGTAAGCTGTCACGCCCTTTATGCCTGGAGGCTTTTATTTAGGTAGTAAGTAGTTATTTCCATTTTAATTAATTATTTTTCAGCTTAAGTACGTATAGTTTTTATTATATTTGTTGGTATATTGGCGTGGCTAGCTGACATATTTTATGGCAAATAATTTAAGTTTCTTGTAATGTTAATTACTGAACATATGTTCCTAGTATTGTATACATGCAACTATATTCTAACTGAACAGACAGCTGTGCTGCTGGGAAGTTTGTTCCGCCACTTCTTCTTCCCAGCGATAGCACTAGGAAGTGGTGAAGGGCGGGCGTTTTTGGGGGACTGTCTTTTGTAATTTTGACGTTCGAAAAGTGCTGACTCTCAGCCTAATTTGAATAAATGACTTTTGATTTTGATTTTGATTTCAAATATAGCGAAACTCCGCGAAAACTGTGCGTGATTATTATCCTCATACTAAATAAGGAATTACCTGATGTTATTAACTCGAATTCAAGAAAATAAAGATGTCCTAATCCTTTGCCTTTTAAGTAAATACAGTTTAATGATTTCTTTAAAGGAAGTGTTCTAGTCCACCAACTTTAAAAGGGTTCTCAATCTTTTTCCGACATGTGGGTGATAGATTTGTCAGGAAGTCTTGGTACAAATTGATTGACAGTATCACTTGCAAACTACTTCACGATTGTGTTACAATGAATGGCATTATGACAGGGTCGTAGTGAAATGCACCAGTGAGTGCTTCCAACAAAATGACGAAGGTGATAATTCTGGACAAACGCAGCTCCGTTTAACTACGCATGTCTAGCTAACGTCTGCAAATGTAACTGAGAATAGAATATGTTCACATCAAGTGCGTAGAACTGCTGTAAACATAATAAGGAAACTAAAATTACAATTAAATTCACTAGTCCGTAACCACGATGTGGAGGATTAGCCGTGTACGGGAAACCAGAAATTAAAATACCTAATATGTATGTGCTAAATTACATTTATGCGAATCATCTGGGAGCATTAACGCTGCTAGCATTGATGTAAAATTCTAAACTATTGCAAACGGACTGGCTCGCTTTTGATGCTCCTTCTTTAACACTGTAGTACATGTAAACTGAGGCATTTGCAAACAGAAACACCAAACCACACACAACATCTATACATATAGCTATTTAGAATAAATTGCAAACAGGAAAAGTTTAACTCAATACGTTATTTCTGTTTTCACCCGATTATTTTCCTGTTACTTTTCCACCAGTATACAATTCAATATTTATTTTTATTTTATTGTTTTAAGAAACGTTGCCCCACACTAGGAATTACTCCTGTTATATCCTGGGTGCGTTCACAAACATTTAAACTCAAATACACAAACAGCCTATATTTCTACTATCAATTACACAACGAACAACCATCAAACACTTAAAACCACGTAATAAATACTACTTTATGATGATTTCGTAACAATAATGTGAGTGAAAATAGATAAAGTAAGCACTTTCCCTGGTAAAGGTACTTGTATACGTACATACATCTCCAGTCGCGTATCTCACGCAACTTGACGAGCTGGTTGCCATTAAGATGATTATCTTATGCTCGATTGATGTGAAAATTTACGCACATATACAGTATCGAGAATACACGCGTCATTAGTAAGGGTGAAACAAGTTCAGACTCCTTTGTTAAACCGCTGCGATACGCCCCGCCATTGCGTAATAATAATAATATATACAGCAAAGATACGCGAACTGTCTGAAAACGCGCTCCATTATAAATATCTCGAAGCTATCTAAGGAAGCATCACCTACATTCATTGTATTCAATAGAACGCCGGTCTAGTTCTGGACAGGAATGATGGATTTAGTCCAATAGAAACGGATTAATTGTAACATGAAACTGGACGTGTCTACTGACAATAGATTCGAACGTGAAACATTTTGGCTCCAGATCGTATTGATCACGTTTCTTCAAAGAAAAATCTTGCAACTTGAACCAAAATGTAAAACATATCCTTAAGTAAGTCCTATAGATAGAGATAAGTTTGATATGTCGCGATGGGGTCGAGTCACCTGAGTCAATACTTATTTGTGTCGCGTTCGACGGCGAGGGTGGATCGCCCATCGATTGAATAAGGAAGCCTCTTCCCCTTGAGGGTGTCAAGGGTAGCTTCGCAGACAGCCTCGAGTAGGCTGACGTTTGTTATCTCACCCATCTTAATGAAGAATGTAAGCCTTATCGTTGATCAAATACTTGTCATTGCTGTACAATAAAAAACTATACTTTTCTTTGCCTAAACCTCACGGTCGCGTGTCACAAGCACAAGGGCAATGTATTTTAAGAAAATTTTTGCTTGTTTAGATCAGTTTGTAGGACAAGTTCAAAATATTTGCTTTTCTCGACCTTTTGCTGCTTTATATTCATTTCTTTTGTATGACAATATATGCTAATGTTCGACTTTATAAAATGTAGGTGACACGGGTTTTTTTTATATAAAATAATCGATGGCTTACATTACACAAACGTTACGTCACTGTGAAAAGAGTTAATTTTGCAAGACAATAGGAAATGTTTGTTCGCGTGCTCGTTACTTATTCGGAGCGATTGAAAGTCTGTTTTTAACAGTAGCCTGAATTACCTGTATAATTAAGGATTACAAAAGAGAATTATTGTTATGAACATGTTAACCATAACAATATAACGCGATAATGAACAGAATCGTGGTAACTGCCTATTTAAAAGAACAATGGGAGGTTGTTGAACAAAGTTTAAAAAACCTTCATCGTAGTAAGTAGTTATATTAAATTTTACTGTCAATATTGTTCGCGTGATGTTCACATTTCTGATGGCTTTAGTATAGGTACTCTCTGGGGTATCCATACATTATGAATCGTTTCTTGGTATTGTTGTGCTACACAATGTCGGCACATAATTCGGTTATTTGTCATGGTAATTATGTAGCTACACGCTAGAGGTATCTGAATACTAGCTACTACTATTGAATCATTCATGCTTTAATTTCCTGGTGAGTTAATAAGAAATCTGCTTAAGAAACGTCCTGATTGAGTTTTCTGATGACAATACAATATGTTTTAAGGAACAATCACAATCTCAAAAAAATAAAAATTAAAAGCTATTGGACTTGAGTACGAATTGGAAGATTGTCGAGTTTACAAAGGTTGACGACTGACACTGACCAATTAAGTTAAAACAAAGCAAAAAGACGTATACTAAGGCTGCCCATTACATGTTAAAAATCGACTTGAATGCAATTACAGTAATTGAGTCGGGGTTTAATGCGGGCCAACCACAAAACAATAATATGTAATTACGTATGTAAAATCAACATTCTGACAGGGACGAGAACAATGCACCCAATGACCATAACCCTTTAAACCGTTTCAACAAGACAATATAACATTCATATTGTTGAAATAACAAACACTCTTGTCAAATAAACACAATTTTGAGGTTTGTTGCAAGCAGCGACTGTGATATACGAGAAAGGACTTATCAAATACATACAAAAGTCAATGCATTCAGTCTCACATGGTAAATACTTCATTCGGCTCCCATACGGGGCCGCTATATATGCGCCATATGGAAGATGTTTTATTGTAAGTATTTGTGTTCGTGATGAAACGGCGCCCGACCTCGTCCGACAATTGCGCCAACGAGAGGACAGGACAAGTCATCGTAATTTAAATCATTAGAACGCTTTGAGCCTGAATTCTGAGCTATAATGCGGTGAGTGTAATGACGGTGCTAATCTGAACACGTTACAGCGATCCGGCGCTGTGTTCTGCCGGCCTATTCTGTAAAAATCTCACCATGAAAACTTAGGTGAAGTGAGCTATCTATATCGATTATCACTATTGTTAGCGTTCACTTCACCTAAGAGTTAACGTTGAGAATTTTACTGAATAGACCAGCTGTAACCTTGACGTCTGAAACAGCTATCTAGAGTCCATTCACAGTAATTTTACTGGTTTTGGATCACTGTCAAAATCATAGTGATCTTTTTTCGGTATGATAAGGTTGCTATTGGATTGATGCTGTCTGAGGTAAAATAACTATGAAAGGATTGTATGTACAGACGCCAGCAGGTCAAGCTACCCGAAACTGTAAAATTTTCCCAATCAACCTTGAACCTTAATACTTCAGTGATAAAGTTGAAAATCTATTAAATAAATTTGACAGATTGTAGTAGCTTGATGTGCTGGCGTCTGTACATAAATGTTTATACCTACATTCGCATTTTCGTTTTCATGTAGCGGAAATTGAAAACCATTAATCTTTTAGCGCCTAAAAGGTTTCTTGGTGTTATCCTACATTACATTGTTTTACCATCAAACTTGGTTTATACGTATGAAAGTAGCTTTTGCTTAGGCCTGTTCTTTTTCATGTTTATAACGACAATTGGAAATTAGAGATCACTTAAAAGATGACTTGGTGTTACAAAAATTGTTGTAGGTACTTGCATACTTAGTTCTGTTTACCTATACTTTGACTATAACGTATTAAACTTCCTATAACATGTACGCATCTTTTTCATGTAACTAAAACTGAAAATCACTTAAAAGATTTCTCGGTGTTACAGTTACATTTCATTGTATTAATTACCATCAAACTTGGTTCTGTTTTGCTGAACTCTTGCTTATGACGCATGAAACTACTTATGCATACTTACGCGTTTTTATTTTCATGTAGCGGAAACTGAAAACCTGTGGGCACTTAAGAAATCTTTTAAGGTGGTTCTTACAAAATTGTATTACCATCAAACTCTGTTCTCTTCTACTGTACCCTTTCCAATGATGTATAAAATTAGCTATACGTTACACATTTTCTTTTTCATGTATAGCGAAGAATCGAAACTAGAAAACCTAGAAAATTTATTGGTGTTACGTAAAACCATATTACCATTAAACTTGATTCCGTTCTGCTGTACCTTTGCATATGACGTATAAAATTACCTATTATAATAATATAATAATAATAATAATATAATAATAATATCCCTGGACATTTCACACATTTATTATATAGATAGCATACACATTTTCTTTTTCACGTAGCTAAAATCGAAACGAGAGCACTTAAGTTATTTGTAGGTGGCTCCTACAAAATTGTATTACCGTCAAACTTGGTTCTGTTCTGCTGTACCTTGCCTATGACTTATAGATATCTACAGTATGTAATACGTATTTTCTTTTTCATTAAACGAAAATTGAAATTGAATTGTAAATCAGTTTAAATAATTCTTGGTGCGTCATGAGTATACATATTACCTACCATCAAACTTCTGTTCTGAAATATGCTATTCTGTTCTCTATGCCACATGTAACTAAAAAAATTAAGCCTAAGACCACTTAGAAGAGGTTCTTGGTGTTACATAAATTTTATTACAATCAAACTTGGTTCTGTTCTGCTGCACCCTAGATTGGCTATGAATATGATATATGGAACTAATTATGTAATCTACGCATTTTCCCGAGGTCAAAAATACTTGGTCTTACAAGGTACCTATATGTAAGACGAAGCTATCTATCATCAATTCATCATACTTGGGTTTGTTATATGCCTCAAACCTTCAACAATAATTGTGTGCTTTATTGTTTTAAGCGTTTCCTTCCAACATCATTCTTTCGTTCCCATAATACCTATGTGTAAAATTCTTTGAATTCAAAATGAAAATATTATGTGTTAGCATTCCTGCTGAGATTTTAGCATCAATAAAGTTGTCTGCCACGTAAGTACGGCGGTAACGTGCTAGTTGAAAGATCGCCACGGTGATAGTGGTGATAGACTATCGCTTGCTTACTTGCATGGAATGATAAGCAGTTGCAAGTACTTGCAACTTTCTACTGGTCTGATATTTTCTTTAGATCCAAATCAGCCTGCGTTGTGAAAAATATGTCTGAGGTAAAGTGTGTGTTATGAAAACGTTTGTTTGCGTTGTCTTCATGTTTGTTAAGAACCTTTAAGTGCATTACGTGTTCTTTGAGTTCTTTTAGTACGCCGGTGATTTCAACACAAATACCTTCGAGAGTGTACATACAGAGGGTATAAAAACGTATATTTATGCAACAAAAAGAAAAAGTTAAATATAAATTAGGTGTGTGAAATAGCAAAGTCAGACAATATAACAAATTACAAATTCACAGACGACAATTCGCTAAATTTGACATTAGTGTAGAAAAATTCTAACGAAAGTTACAAAGTTTTACATAAGAACAAACCGTAAGCTAGTGAAATTTGACTTTCTCAGCTAATAACAATAGCGTGTTAGAACATTTTCATCACAATTAAGTATTAGCCGTGCCTAATGTGGCTGCATCAGCGACCAACGACGCGAGTATTATTGTCTCTTACCACATCTACCCGCATGCACTGATGCACAAGTACTTCAGTTTCATTCAACCCTAATTTATACTGTTTTTCAGTTATCTACACACTACTACATATCGATTATTTTATCGATGGAAGTACCTAGTTGTTAACGTGTCTAGGTACCCAAAGACAAACAATAACATTATTTTTTTCATCAGTTAAGCAAACCATATGAGTTAATAGATTGACCTCAAGTAGCTAGATGACACAGGTATCATCTGTTAGTATGTTAATCTTATTGGATTAATTAATACTTCAGAGGTTTCTAATATTTACCATTCGGGCGAAAATCTGAGTGTGTCTTGATCCGCATTTTCTTTTCTCAATGTATCCTTTTTGTAGTGTTCGAGTTAGGTACACTATCGTAATTCAGGCACCTTCATCACTATACACTTCGACACATCGAGGGTTAAAACACCTCATATTTCGCGTCTACTATCGATTTTATATTACAAGTCAGAAAGGATACAAGTTACTTAGAAAATAATATTAAACAACCACTTTTCACATTGTTTTTGCACGTGACAAACACAAGTAAAGACACTGCAAGCGAAAAAAAAAACAAGATTACAATAAACAATACTATTGGTTGTGCGCGTATCGCTTGATTTGACAGCTGCGAGCGCGCTATCCCGAATTCCCGGTCGGAATATTGGATGAATCGCGTGAATGAGCGCGGGGCGCGGGAACGAGACGGCGAATGTAGTGAACACAGCCACAAGTGACAGGAACGCGTCGGGAACGGGACGGGATACAAATAGATCAGGATTAATTGGAGTATACTACGACCGACAAGTTTTACCACTTGGCGCGCTCATTAAAACAAAATGCAAACAGGAAAATTATTGCAGGCATTGAGGTATGTGTAATGGTATCACAAATATTCATTTTTATACACTCGCGCAATGAGTGAAACTGTAGCTGATTACGCTACATTGAATTTCGATATGAAACAATTTGAATTCAGTGATAATGCTCGCAATAATCAGATCAAGCAGTACGATGCACAAGTTAATAGTAATAGTATTGTATGGTAGAATAAAAATAAAACTGACGTTGTTAATCGGATCACGACTACAGCACCGCCGTGTAAAAGCGTCAAACGCGCAGGCGCAGAGCCCGTAACTGACGTACGCATTCGCGCCAACTTCATACTAAAGATACGTCACTATTCACAACCAGCCTCTCAAAAGGTAGTAGGGTGCATAACTAATCGAAATAATGGTCAAACATTGTAATTCTGATCTTGTATAAATATGTTTAGCAGATGTTACTTATCCAACAGCAACACATTAGGAACATGTATGTAGCATTAAGTGAAATTATAAAAATGTGGCTAATTAACTGAGTGCGTAGGTAATTAATTATAAACTGCAATGTGACACAATAGGTATTTTATATGTTATAATTATGTTTGTTTGTTTATGTTCGACTCTTATCCGCATTATAATTAATAGTAGGGTGCACTGTTAGTTCGCACTAATGAAAAATGCACTTTAGCTATTAACAATATTTACGTGTTCTAAAATATTTAAATAACTGCCTTTCCAGATTCTGAATGCGTTAAAATTAGTTGAACAAATTAAGTATCCAATGGACTGTATCCTTGTTAACGCTTCAAGTAACCGTAAATTACTGAGGACTTTCTTAAAACATTAATTCTAAAATAAACACCACTATCTGCATACCTTGACAATTTCTACAAATAAGACATAAAATGGCTTGTTTGTACTAGACAGAGTAACACCGGATGGCTAAAAATGTAACGGTATGTTTGCCAAATCAGTCATAATCATAGCACTAAGCTAAGTGAATGACCTCGCAAATCGAGACGCTAATGCGGATTGCTGGTTCCTCATTCCCATGCTTCGTCTACGACCATCCATTATACAGTTAATTGTAAGTAAAGCAGTGTCCGTCGCTAATACCACTGTGTTTCATATAGTAAATTAGAAGACATGAGACTAAACAAAACTGCATAGCTATGTTAACCGCCAACCGGATTAAGTAATTGAACAAGCAAAAATTCCTATAAGAAGTTTTCCTATAAGTGATAATGAATCTAAGAAAACAATAAAGTATGATCTTGGCGATTATGAAGAATTTGATGAAATTCCAGCGCATCTTGCAGATTGCGAATGACATCAACAAGTAAATTTTCAAAACGACCCTGACAGTTTAGTGGCACCACGAACCGGCAAATATTTCGCCTACACTTAGCTCATTCGGTCAAGTATTCGTCATACGTCCTTTTTGCTACAGACAAAGGCATGAAAGCCGGACACAGCAATGAATTGCGAAAAAGATTTGCACATAGTGAAAAGAATAATAAAATCTTTCATTATACTGTCAGTCAACTTCCGCTTCAAGGTAAGTCTTGCGCATTTATTAAAAGTTCAACAAACAGCATTTACTGTCTTATAGTCAATAGAACATAAAACTTCAATGAGATCTAATTGTTGATCAACTTTATATAGCAAGTAGCGCCACCTAGCAGATTTAATGGAACTGAATGCTTCATCAACAACTTGCCTTCGATCGATACTGTTGTTGTTTGTTTCACACTCGAACGATGCACCTATTAGTTGCCACACGATCGAACAGATGTCGTTGGATACGATTTTCTTTTTGTTTTGAAACTTGACACTGTCGTACCACTTGGCATCCCACGTGGTTACATCATTTATAAACCGATGACCTTGGCTACTTAGACACGTAAATAGTTCTAATGTACAGGGTAACGAGGGCGTTTAGAATAAACAATAAGCTAATGAGAAAATCACTGGAGCAATTAACGCGACTATAACACCTGTAACGAATACTCTAGAAGACATACATATGTGACTCGATCAGGATACGCTTAAATCAATGTCTGAAATTATACAAGTTTCACGAGTAAACTTGAAAGATGTAGAAGAGCATTTAATAACAGAACAGAAAACTTTACCTCTCCTTCTCCTGCGTTTCCGGGGCGTTTTTCTACGCTTCCGAGTTTTTCTCTTGCTTGGTTCAAACTGTTCTAATTCACAATTGCCGTAAGCACTTTTTGCCACTTCAATTATTTTGCCAACCAAACACAGCACCAAGGCGATCATTTTGCACTCAAAATCTTTAGACTAGTTTGTCTTTATCTACTACCTCTACTAAACGTTATCTTTGAGGCACTGTTTTTTTCTTTCTTTTGTTAATCTTCAATTCATGCACAAGTTGTTTATTACTTTGCCGTTCGCTGTTATTGTTTTTTAAAACAAGTTTAGATTTGATTTTTTGTACGGTTTTTATTGAATAACACATAACCTTTGCTACTCGCGTCCTTAGCACTGCACTAATGTTGATAATTCTTGAATGCTCTCCAGGTTTATCTCTTGTGTGGATGTGAAATGCTTTATCGAGAGGTTATCACTGTTCTACAATGACAAGATACAAACATATGACTGTTTGGTTGCATCTCGCGACACTCCGGGAGCCTTGGCGTGATTTCTATATAAGGCTAAAAATACTCGCCACACACGTTCAATCATTTTTAATCCGTTGTCGCCGAGTGCACTCCACTATATTGTTTTGAGAAAAAATATTCTATAAGTATTACTTTTTTATTGTAAACACCCCAATATATGTTTCCAAGTGTCTAAAGAATTTGGGAAGAATTCGTTTGATGCAAAATATCAGTATTACTACTTGTTCTATCGAAGGATTATTGTGAAATGCTGCTATGCACCAGGGTGTCGGCGTAGCGGTAATCACTGCACGTCATATATACGTGCTTTCTATTCAGATGTGCTTTGCGTATTCCATTACAATAAACAATGATACAACAGCGTCAGCATGTAATTTAATAAAGTATTAAAACGATAACATCGGGCTGAGCAACCTATTAGCCAAAAAGCTTTCTAACTACTCTAGAGTATTTTTAAACGACTTTAGCTGAAACAATTTTGTAGTTTTATGAAAAGCTTTATATTTTTAATGGAGTTCGTTCTGAGATTTTAGCAAGCTTCACTTTTTTGTTAATTATTCAACTTTTTTTGCTTGGTTTACCTCATCATCATCTGCCTAGCATTTTTTTACGTACCTACATGTGAACCTACTTATGTTATAACAGCCGACCTATTCTGTAAAAATCTCACCGTAAAAACTTAGGTGAAGCGGGCGTGAAGTGAGCTGTCAATAGTGTCAATCCCTACCATCGCGTGGAATGACAGCTTCACCTTAGTTTTCACGATGAGAATTTAACAGACTAGTTCTCGCAACAAACATAAAATTTAATACCTAGTTTATTTTGCAAATGATTTCGTTTTGTCGTGAAAAACAATTCATGTGAACGTTCTAGCTTGAGGCTAAGACCTTCAAACTTCACTGGTCGCTGTAAAGATTTATTCTACACAGAATAACACAGAAGAGCAATTAAGTATGTCCAACTAGGCGTTACGTCATTACTCTGAAGACTGGAACCACTCAAGCAAAGTGTAACGATAGTAAATTAATATTTGTGAACCAAATAATTGCCGGGGCGTATACAAATATTGAACCACAAGACAGAGTTATCAACTGAACTCTAATTGAGGATAAGTTGATTAAAATCACAAACCGTGGTTATTTTCTCCGCAGATCAATTCGCTCTAATTCCCGGAGTGCCTAATAACATCACTTTTACATTAAGCCACCACGAAATAAATGGGTAGATTCAGTTACGTCGTAATTGAGGACCCATTTTACTCCAGTGGGCACAAAAATTGGCATTCTAATTTGGAAGGTATAAAATGTCAGTAAGGTACTTAAAAACACAGCTTTTATTCGTGGCTTCAACATAAAATCATGTTTTTCAGTTTGATCCTGACTCTATTACAATTTCTTTTTCAACATTCTTATGAAGAGAAGATTTTTGCAATGAAGTTTCTTTTACAGGACTTCTTAGAGCATTCTATTAAACTCATCTGAAGAGATTATTGGAGTTTTTACCAGGAAGTAGAGCCACGAAGCTTTTTGCTTCCAGCGTCTCTATAGAAGAATCTGTTGCTTACATTTTTGTGGATGAATGGGGTCAAATTATGCGTTATTATGTCTGGTATTCTGTGAGAGAAAGAATGCAAAATAAAATATATTTTTAGTTATTGCCTCTAATAATGTACTATACAAACGCTTGTCTAGAGCTATTGGAATTTCTAAAAATAAAACATTTTCGCGAAAAGTCAAGGAAAAAATACCTAGAAATAAAAGGGGCTTAAGTATTTATAAACGATATTTAAAGTTAAGTGATGTATAGTTAAACAATTGTTAATCAATACACTTACTCGTAAGTATTGTTAATCAGTACTTTAAGCAACGTTGATGAATACAGGGGATAATGTCGAATAGTTCGCATGGTAGAGATTGCTGATATTTTTCAATTAATATGTACCTCCTCTTTATCATATGTTGCAAAACAAAGCAAAGCAACACAACATGCTTTTTAGAACAACCGTGCCAAAAAAGTCTGCCCACCCAAGATACAAATATGTCATAGCAATACGTTACGTAGTAGTTACGGGCATGAGTCATGGTACAATTATTCCAAAACATACTCAAGTGCTATTAAATAAACAAAAACATGAATCTTCCAGCTCATTCCTCGAATACAGAATCATTTTAGAAAAACAAAAATTAACGTAAACGCGTAATTTTGACCACGTTCAATGGCGACGCGGAAATGGTTGTCGTGACATCCGCACTGGATATGCCAGCGTCATTTAAAACAGATTTTACACTGATTAAAATAATAATGAGTGCCATTTAACTCCTGACATCGTTAATTGAATATCCATGTTATTCTTACGAAAGTATTTATCATTGTTTCTAAACTGTCAATGTAGTGCGTGAAAGTGAAGCATTCGAACAAGACATCGTTGTTAAGAAGGTATATAAAATAATAGACTTTTCCATTAAATGTTTGGTTCGTTCCATTTAAGACCTCATCCATCGCTTTACATCAAGCGAGATCGAGGTCAAGAGCGGTCCCATAAATTAATGAAAAATATAATAGAACTCAGTTGTTTTCCGACACATTTCCGCGAAGGCTGAGTATTTTCCTTATAAGTATATAACCAGTGGTGCAGTGCTGTAAGGTAACAGTTTTTGCATTGAAATTCGGTCCAAAAAATAATAAAAATTAGACTGTAAGTAAGAATCGCCATATTTAGAAATTAACGTCGTAAAGAGTCATGTTATGAAGACCCTTCGCTACTCGTAACTGTTTAGGTAAGAATAGCCAACAGTATGAGTCATCACTAGTCGAAATTCAGTCATGAAAACGTAATGTACATGTATTACTACTAAATATAGAAAAATATCTACTATGTGCGTACTAGAACCATACTCTAAACCGTTGATGTTAATGTGGATATGTATAGTTATTCATGTATGCATACATGCCCTCTGGAAAAAACATCACAGTCTTATTAACGTGTTTAGAATATTGTTCAAGGATTGCGAGCACTTGTTTTAATCTAAGTATAATATTGTGAACAAACTAGACTTACCCAGCATCCTATTGACGTCTCCCCTTTCAGTCATAATCGTCGTCAACGTCTTTCATGGCTTCGAAGCTGTAAGTAGAAAATATTTTAGGTTACACACTTAAAAATAATTCAATTTAATTTTGTTAATATTGTTTAAATATACAGGGGAATATTTTACGTAAGACACAAAGGAACAGACAGACTTTTCTTTGACGACTCGAGAATTTACAAAAGCGTTGAAATTCGCTACAATCTTTACCTTAGTATCGAACTGCGTTCACCCCTTAGAGCACAATGTGTAAGCACAACAATTAACTACCACTGACACCAAACAAAACAATATAAACTCACTATTTAACAATATACTACATTAACTTCATTTATATTACGTTATAATAACCACATTTTCACTTAAAACTTAATATTTCGGGAAAACAGAAGGAAATGTTGTAAAGATTTTTCAGATTGCGATAGAGCCATGTCGCCGAGGGTTGGAAGGCGAATCTGACGGAAATGCACGAACTCCTACGATGTTACCCGAATGCAAATACTGTACAGGGAAGAATCTGAATGGCACTGACCCCTTTAAAAATGATCATTAAAAAAAACACAAACTGAATTAAAAGGCTATCGTGAAAGTTACAACAACGGAAACCAGAACTATGATATTTATTTATTTATCACATTACAGAATACTCAAGATTTACAAATAAAAAAAACATTTTTGCACGGGATAGCTCAGTTCGTGCCTGTATAGAACGGCAACTACCGCCCTGCAGAGAGGTCGTCGCCGCTTCGCCATATTTTCCACGCATGCGCCATGGTACCCCTAGGGGTAATCACTAAATACGGTATTACGTATTAAGAGTGTTGCCAGTAAGAAAATTCCGATTTTCCAAAAACAACACGACGTTTTACAGAGAGTTTTTACATTTAGGAATGTATGTTGCATTATTTGATGACAAAATAAAATATATTTGATAACATTTTCGTTTACATAATTATGTTCTATGTTACAAACTGATGACGTACGCTCATGGCGCATTGACAGAAGTACTTGCAAGCAAGGAGATCGATAAAGTGACGTCACTCCATTGAGAAGCCAACTATAATATGGCAGTGCACTTTAGCAACGGGAATAGGCGTGTAATGGTTAAAAATAAGTACGATAGATAAGTATTCATGACCGATTTCAATTTCGTTTGGTTTATCTCTTGTTGACTTCTTTTGTCTGTCCACTACTTCATGCACCTCGTTAAGTTTTAATAAGCATCGTAATTACGAGTTAATAATGTAGATACCTAATTCAAATTACATGGTTTTTCATGTAGCATGTTTTTCTCTTGTTGACTTCTTCAATTCGATGGTGCAAACTATTGTCAACCTCATGCATAAAACCTAACGCAAAATAAACATTATAATTACGAGTTAATGATGTACCTAATTAAAATAACGTTGTCTAGCTCTTTTAAATAACATGTTATTCTTTTATGGAAACTTTTTAGAGTAGTAGGAATATTAATCAAAGTTTTCAAAGAAATCTCCAGACGGCTAATTAACACTTCCCGTAACCCAAGGACTGGCTCTTACCTTGGCCAGAGGTTCAGCATTGCCATATAACGTGGCAATGCCGCCAGTCTTTTGGGTAGGTACGGTCACCAAAGGAGATAAGTAACCAGGGTCGTCGGTTGAAGTTTTGTAAGAAACCGATGGATATTTTCGAATTAAATTAAATTTAATTAATAGAACAAAAACAGTTATCAAATTAAATTTCATTCGAAAACATCCATCGGTTTCTTATTAAACTTCAACTACATCCGACCACCCTGGTTAGTTATCTCCTTTGGTGACTGTACATTACCAGTCGACAGCGATGCGGAGGAATTTTCCGACGCCATATTTTAGTTTATTTAATAGTTTAGTAAAGTTATTATATTTTTATTTTAATAGTTTGTTAGTTAATTTAGTATGAGAAGTTATCCAGTGTATATTATAGTTATATATCCTCTTTGAGAAATTCTCATTAAAATTCAAGCATGTAAACAAAATTTTCATTAAAGTTCAGACATCTAAAATAGCATTTCCACCCCAGTGCTCTTGTGTTATCTAGCGCTCTAAAACAAAACCAAAAACTCTGAGAACTAAACGTTTTTGTGTAGGCGTCAAACAATACTCGAGTCTCCAACAAACTTACGAGTACGTCTAATGGATGCGCGTTTCAATCGCTGAGCATTGAAGGCTCCTTCAAGGCCAGCCAGCCTCCACATAAGGATTTCATCGTCATTCAATCAAGTACAATCATCCTCAAAAATATGTACCTATACAATCTTTGTCCCATAATATTGTATCAATGGCACAAAACATAATACTTACACATTGGGGGTACTTCAGCATAAGGAGTATGTAAGGATCCTAAGCAGCAGTGCGATTCTGTAACCATCTCACCGTGAAAACTTAGGTGAAGTGAGCGTGGAGTGAGCTGTCATTCCAAATAATGCTAGGGATTGACACTACTGACAACTCACATCAAGCTCACTTCAGTTGAGTTTTCACGGTGAGATTTTTACAGAATCGACCGGCAGGTGGCGTTCTATAGTTTCTGCCTACCCTTACGGGAAGAAAGCCTGAGTTTATGTTTGTACGTGTACTTAATTGTAGCTACATATTGTTACACTGACAATTAAATTAATTCTTGTCGATGTAGGTTAACATCTTTTTGAAGCTTTCTGTACAATCAATGACTGCGGGACTGGGATTCCAAACAATTGGCCCGGGACGATTGAACCTTGTAGAAGACTTATTTGACACTACATAAAAGAATAAATTACGGACTCTAGCTCTATACGACACTCCTTATTTTTTATATCTTGACGAAATGTTGACTTATTGCAATGATTCAGATGTTTACAGAGTCATTACAAGAAAAAATCAGTTGCTCACAAGATTCTGAATCAACAGTAAGTACCTACGATCGTTATCGATATTCCAATATTTAATCCTACTAATATTATAAATGCGAAAGTTTGTGAGGATGGATGGATGGTTGTTTGTTACTCTTTCACGAAAGAACTTCTGAATGGATTAGGATGAAATTTGGCAGGCAGATAGTTTATAACCAGGATTAACACATAGGATTTTTATCCCGATATTCCCGCGGGATATAAATTTATGCGGGTAAAACCGCGGGCCGCTATAATATTTTGATGACACAACTTACAAAAATGTTCTGAAAATATTGAAAAAACTACGCAAAATTTTCCTACTCATTAACCTTTCGCTTCGAACTTTGAGTAGCTTTACTCGTTAGTTCACAAAACGGTGTCGTCTTTATACACAGGTCATTTGTTTTCAGGTCGTTTGGTGTCACTAGTCAGATTGACGACGGTGTGACACCCGCTTCAAAATTCCGCCCTTATCATGTTCTAGATTCTCGTTACTGGTGTCAATCAGTCTGTAACATCGACTGGTAACGACTCATAAAAGATATACTATAGAGACCGAAGATATAAAATCCATACTATACATCATCACCATCTCCCTAGCCTTTTCCCAACTATGTTAGGGTCGGCTTCCAGCCTAACCGGATGCAGCAGTATTTTACATGGAGCGACTGCATATCTGACCTCCAAGACGCAGTTACTGGGTAATACGACACCCCTTGGTAATCCCTCCATCCTACTAATAATATAAATGCGAAAGTTTGTATGGATGGATGGATGTTTGTTACTCTTTCACGCAAAAACTACTGATCAGATTTGGATGAAATTTGGTACACAGATAGTTTATAACCAGGATTAACACATAAGATACTTTTTATCCCAGTATTCCCACGGGATCGAAACTTATACGGGTGAAACCGCGGGGCGCAGCTAGTAATATTATAAATTCGAGAGTTACCCTGTCTGTATGTTACCTTTTCACGCCAAAACTAATGAACGGATTTCGAAAAAAAATTGCAAAGATATAAATGGCATCCTGGGGAAGGGAAGGCTATATTTTTTCCCGGTAGCACGTTCCCGTGGAATAATATCCAACATCCACGCGGGCGGAGCCGCGGGCAGAAGCTAGTGTACCTATATTTTAACCTACACGTTAACAATATAAGAGTAACTATTTAGTAATCTGTGATATAAGCAGAGGGGCAATTCTCGTAATTTTAAAACCGTTTACAGTCTGAGGGGCAATTCTCGTAATTTTAAGAACGTTCACAGTCTGATCTCAGTCTCAATCTGTCAAAAATACGTCTAATTTCCCTACATTTTGACAAGTTTTTGACATTTATTTGTCGCTGAGATGAGACTGCGACTAGATTTTGAACGTTTTAAATTACGGGAATACGGGCCCTGATCTCAGTCTCAATCTTTGAAAAAATACTTCTAATTTCCCCACATTTTGACAAGTTTCTGACATTTGTTTGCCGCTGAGATGAGACTGCGACTAGATTTTGAACGTTTTAATTTACGAGAATTGTCCTTCAGGTATCTAAGGTGTTTGGCCTAATTCCCTTTGTCTATTAATCTAATCGAACGACTTTATCATCAAAAATTGTTTTTCAAAGGTTATTCTGAGCACATGGGATGTTCACAATAAGTTAATGCCCAGCCGGTTTTATTGGGCGTTTGATTAGATTACAATTCATGTTAGATCAGACATTATAAAGATGATAAGTTTGCCTAAATCATAGATTAACGATAAAAGTCAGAAATCTTACAAAATATGTTTAGTGATCATTACATTGCACAATTGCATTGCATTTGATTGTACGTTTTGTTTGGTCAAATAGGTTCCTACTTAGCCCACGCCCCTATATTGTCACAACATGTTATATATATTTTATTTTACATAGAATATGGTCGAAACAGACCAGCGGGGTAACTGCGTAACACACTAACAGTAGCAATGGCTTCCATTTTGACAGTTCGACAAGATTCATTGCGTTATTTACGTTGTTGAACAGACAAATATGCCGAACATATGAAGCAATGATTGTTAATATCCTTCAAAATAATTCAGATCGTGATCGAAAGTGTGTTACGCCACTAGGGTGCAAGCTCAGGAATCATCCAAATGTATGATGCAAAGGCATCCCTTTTTACCCATCTTTAATGTATTAAGAGAATAGCAGTGCAGAAAAGCAAGCTCATTTTGATGCAACAAGTATTAAAAAATAACATATTCATCCACGCAAAGCAAAACTTGCCATTTCATGAAGGAATTAATATAACAGGTGAATGCACTAGTGACTTGCAATTGTGGTTTTCACGATTATTCAACTGTTTCTAGTCACAAACTCACTTTTGATGCACATTAATATCTTTGCCTTTATGTAAAATTTTACACTTTTATTAAACAAAATAACTACCGTGTATAACAACGAACAATTCCAACCAACTGACTGATTAAGGACGTTTTGTAAGACTTTGAAATAACTTTACTTTCAAAGTAAAATGTTTCGTAATATCATCCAGTTAAAAGTGAATTTGCCTCACACATTCGCTTCCGCCTGAAACGTAGGTGATTCCAAACTTGTTTAGCCGAAACAGATAGCATTTAATTAACATCAACTAGAATTCGTTAATTCTACAGACTTTGTACATTCCGATCAAGTGCATTACCTATTTTATCCATTGTGGGTATCTACAGTGGTACCTATTATTAGTATTTGTTATAATGATCTATGCTCCTATGTTATATTGCCACAAAGGCGTCCCTACTGTTTATAAATTTTAATTTAAAAATATCTATTGTAAATGTTCAGTATACCTACACTTAATATAAGATCCATATATAATGTGTGTAAACTGAATGTTCGTATTATTATTTGATGTTAAATAAGTAGGTTATCGAAATAATTAGCTGAGAGATCGTATTAGTCGTCATCGTTCGTTGAATTTTCAGGTCTTAATGTTCACTTCATTTAACTGAAAGGCCATTCCAAGCTAGTTAAGGTTGA
This sequence comes from Apamea sordens, assembly GCA_945859715.1. Lineage (NCBI taxonomy): Eukaryota > Metazoa > Arthropoda > Insecta > Lepidoptera > Noctuidae > Apamea > Apamea sordens. Next base: position 11,428,718 of record OX243996.1, on the reverse strand, counting down.
ATTAACGTTAGAGATTCCGGTAATTTGTAACTATATACAAATAATATGTTTAGGAATTTAGGCACATTTATTTGGCAATCTCATAAATCTAATAAGCGATAAAAAAATTAACACACAGTGAATCGGGAGCACTTGGATGCATGCCACTTGAAATGGAAAACACAAAACGTAGTCGCGTAGTTTGCTTACGTTTTCGAGCACCTAGCGGAATTGACCTCCGCTCTATTCAATAATGAGTGATAATTGTACACGTAATGATCGCGTAACCGTCGTAGGAACGCGTGCCGACCGCCGAGCGAGATTCTCAACTGTTTTATTTTAAAGCTGGCTCCGCACACTTTGGCCGTGAAAAATATTGCAAAGGTGTATAGCTCAGTGCAAAACTGATGAGTAATAGACAATGTCGTTCATTGACTGTGAAACAAGAGAGCTGTCTCGTGCATTATTAATTGCCAAAGCTATTTACTTCTTTGAACAATCGAAGCATGAAATCGTTTTACACGGTTCGTCTACATTTGATGCCGTTGGAAAATGTGTCTCTCTTTAAAAAAACAGAATAATGGATTGCGTCCTAGACGTCCGATTGCAACATGAACTCATGACACATTTTCTACTAACACCTTAAGAGCGTTATCTAAAACTAGAACAAACAATAAAATGGTATCTGCATCTAATTATGCAAGTAACAAACTACGTATGTATTTTCAATTAACGAAGTTGCGTATGTGGACTCTATCACGTAGATCACGAATTTAATGACATAAGGAAAGATAGGAAAGATTATTTATATATATATTTGCGAATCATCGTATAACGTGCGATATACAATGACTTCATTAGGGCATGCACGTGGTTGACGATAATTTTGGCGGTTCGGACCTTGGACTAAATTTTACAAAAAAGGTAATCGGACGGAGAGGCCAGTGGAGTAATCATAAAATAGATAGACGTCTGATAAGTTCAGAGAAACAATTATACAAGAAAATAAACTGTAGTAAAGTTACGGAGTGATTTATTCAAGATTTAGATAGGTATACATTTGTTTTATCGAAGTATCCCAATATCAACAACAGTTTTCATTCGTTTTTATTTTTATGGTTATTGCCAAAGTCAAAATATACTTTCATAAATAACCGGAAAACTTATCTTGTTTTCTTTTTAATCCAGATTATATTTTCGGTAGCAAGGAAAAATTTACAAGAAAAAAACTTGATCAGACCTGTATCAGTTACAACATATTTTTAACGTTATCGTAACCCTATTGGTATTACCTATTTGGTATCAGAGAGTGCGTCGGCCAATTGCTGTAATCAAACCAATTTGGTCTGAAACCACACCGGTTACCCGCGCCGGTCGGTACCCTCAGCCAGTTAAACGGGCATTGTATATTTACAATAATGCATCGTATTCAGTTCAGAAAGTTATCTTTCTATTTGACTAGGTACTTTGTTTCGAATTTGCAAACAGACGGCTATCTTATCGGCTCACATTAGTAGGAGTTGGTAGGAGACGCACACGCGTCGGTGATTCTGACTCTGAGCGAAAACTGTGATGTGAACCTCTCATGTGTTTGTGATCTTTGTGTTTTGTTTTTTATATCGTGGTGAAAGAAAGTTTATATAGTGACAATGAATGAAGGCACGGTTGATATACAAAGTGAACTGGAGAGATTAAGGTTTTTCTTTTATTTAAATTGTACTTAATGTGTGTAATCATCTAATCGTTATGTAAAAAGATTCGTTCTGATTTTTTTCTTTTTAAATGAGTAGTTTGTTTCATAACGACACTTGCGTTGTTACTTTAATTTTTATAATACTATGATGAAAATATTGTTATTTATTTGGTGTAACATTTTATAAAACATTTTTTTTATATTCCCTACAAACAGTCACGCTATAGAATCTCTGATCAATTAACAGCTGTCAAAGACAGGCTTGTCTACCACACATCCAACACAGAACTAATTAATTTCACATAAGAACTAAGTACTTGTGTTAGAAAGTATCACCGAAGTCACGTTACTAAGTCCTACTTTATATTCAGTGAACATAACTTGAATCATTATTTTCTCTTTGAATAGAGGGCCGCCCGAAGAACAGGAAGAAAATAAATCACCAACATGTGAGAATCGACCACAGAAGTACCGTATCCTACTCGAGCCTGCCCTCGTTGGTGCCATGATAGCCATCAATCTAGGTCAGACCTCGCTTCAGAACTTCTATTTGCAAACAGCCTGTACAGTTGACCTAGGGGTGGATTTAGCTGTTTGCGAAAAAGGAGAGATGGAGGTAATCAACATTTTTTTGTTTTATTTAATTAATTTATTACTTTGACTTAGCTTTGACTGTTTCAAAACTTTTTGACTTATTTTTGAAGTTTGTTTTTGTGTTTCTGCTTTGTTTTATATGTGACATCTTATCATTCTTAGATGGTTATCGATATTTTTTTATCTGAATATTACATCGATGACTACCTGTTATACCAATTCTTTGCAAAATGGAGAATCTGAGGAAGAAACAGAAACCATTAATATTTCTAAAATAATAGACTCTTCAATACTTTAATATCCGATTATAACTTCGATACTAAGACTAGGGCCGACTGTATTGACACGACGACCGTGAATTTTATCAAACCTTTGATAAACTTAGCCTATCTCACCTTTTACAAATGTCAATAGAGGAACTATCGATATCATATCCAATGTATATGATCTATGTATCTACTTGGGAATTAGAGGTTATGTTGTGTTTGCCTATGTCAATTGTACTGGTGTGTATCAGCTAAGGAATAGGGACATGCGTGGGAGCGCGCGTGGGAGGGTTTAAAGTAGGTAGGTACGAATGTGGAAATAAGAGTAGGCCAAAGAACTATGATAAAAGATGACATGACATAGGGGATGAATTATGCTGATATGACAGCCGATTGAGATTTATGGAAGTAGAAGACTTTAATTTGGTATAAGGGAAAGACGTAGCAAAGTCCTAAATCTAAATAAATAAAAATTAAATGCTGTTCGTTGGCAAGCGCATCACTTGACAACGGCTGGACCAATTTGGCATTTGTTGTTTGTTTTAAAATGTTATTAGGTAATAGTCCGAATTAGGTTGTTATCGAAAGAATAATTGGAAATGTTGCATTTTCTATGGGAATATTGTATCAATGGTCAGGAAAAAACAATAAAAGTAACACAACAATAAAACAAAAAAAAAGTGTTTGTGATGAGGCCATTGTAGATAAAACAAGGCAAAATAGAAATGGTAACTGTTTACTTTACGAATCAAATATCAATACACTGATGTTTTGTAAACAATTAGCAGACCGTTAAGAACTGCCAATCAACTCTAGTGATTAGTTATCTCGACAAGGCGCAGTAATTACGTTAATATCTATAGTGACCCATGGCCTGTCCAATTTATCCTAAGTTAAACATTCAATAGAGCCATTAGACCTCACAATACCTACAGGGTGGCAGGGACATCGAAGCGCAAACTGTAACCATGAATTCAAGACATGATTTTGTTCACAATAATTTTGATGCCATTGATCTAACGAGTAAGCTGTGTTATTCTGTCCCCCGAACTGTACATGTGCGTCAGGTTCGTTCACGTACTCTGTTCGCGCTAAATTCTAGTCGTACGAACTCTGGCTTACGCTACCCTATTCATAGAATGTTGGAAATTTCATTTAATATTGATATATTTGCATGCTCAAACAATAAATTTAAATCTAATATTACCTATACATTTTTTATCTTAATTGTAATCTTTTTATTATTATTTATTTATTGCATAATTTAAGTAAATGAACTTGTTTCTGATGATTTGGTTATGTAACTCATCATCATCTGCTGGTTGATGATGGTTATGTAACTATAGATTTTAAATTAATTGATAATTTTGGTAATGCTCGTCTACTCGCTCGTCTGACAATCACTGACCTTTTAATATTTGGTCTTATCTGCGGATAATGCAGTGGACTGCAACATTAATACTACTTAAAGTTTTGTTAACCTTGTGTATTATAATTATATTATGTTGTAGTTATTTATTATCCCTTAATAAATAAAATAAAAATGATTCTAGACCCTCTAGCGTTGAAATTTATCGTCGGTTATAAATTAAAAAAACAAAAAAACAAAATGAACTAAACATTATTTTCTTTTAATACCCGACGAAAAATTTCAGCGCCCCACGCGTTAATTTTTTTTTTTAAATAGCCGTTGGAAAATTTCAACTCAGGGAGGTTCAGAATCTATGATAACAGGTTGTGCGTCGATGTCCGTCGCCCTGTATTGATTTCATAGTTACCTAGGCTGAACCAAGACAGCCAGCCAGACAGCCTGCATAAGTATGAGTAACACGTTGACTAAAGACTAAACTAGGTTCTACTACAGTTAAAATAATTCTAACCTATTATTGTAGGTACCACTGCAGGGCAATGGCCGCTTTGATGCAGAGTAGGCATATATATTGATCACCCCGTTTGCTCGTGGCGTGTTGGTGATTGCAGACATGTCAGGTTTCCTCACGATATTTTCCTTCACCGCATGTTCGAATAAAACCATTTTATTTGTGTCCTTTGATACTTGGTCATCATTCTCCCCTTATCCCAATTTATTTGGGGTCGGTGCAACGTGTCTTTTTTTAAAATCTTTATTCACGTCAAAGGAATAGACTGTAAATACAATACGACGACATGGTTGGCGCAGTGGTTAAGTGATTGACTGCTGCGCTGCGTGTCGGGGGTTCGATTCCCGCACGGAACAAATATTTCTATGACATACAAGTTAGTCAGTCTGGCTGTTTGTGTATGTGAGTTTAAATGTTTTTAAACGCACCCACAATACAGGAGAAATTCCTAGTGTGGGGCAACGTTTAAAAAAAAAAAAAACTAACGTCTGCCTCTATTTACTTGTTATTATTTACATTAGCAACAATAGCTTTTATCTGTGTTTGTGTAATTAAATAAATGACTTCAGATAATCCTAACGAGACGGAAAAATATTACTCTCTTGTCTTTTTGGGCCATCTCGAAATTACTTTTCATCTGCCTATTGTTTTAAATCATACTTTCGTGTTGTTAATGTTCAGAAGGTATACAGTACATCTCAGCTTTTGAAAGTAAGAAACAAAATGGGGAATATTAAAGAATGACGCTTTTCAGGTTTTTCGCTTATCCAGACCTCTTGTTATGATAGCCTGAAATGGAATTCTTTCATCCCTTTAAGATTTGACATACATTTAATTTGTTTGTCAAAATATATCTAACATGCAGTGCATCGATGTGCAAACTGTAACCATGAAGTCAAATTAACAAACGATTCTAGTCGTAGATATTTTTCGTCGGTTATCAAAAAAGAAAATCTGCTGTTTCATAGAAAATTTCTATACGCGCAAGTGTACCTACGCGGTCAAAATTTATGGAACAGTTATTTTTTTTTTAATAACCGCTGAAAAATTTCAACGCATTGGGCTTCAGAATCATGTACTGAATCCATGGTTGTGGGTCGATATCCCTGCCACCCTGCATAATTATGTATGTCACAATGTATTATCCAATACAATATTACCTACTATAACCATTTTTGTATCAATTTCAGGCGGAGAGTCAAATAGTCGTATCAGGAGTTAACGTCAGTCGAAGTTTCATTGGATCTCTCATATCTACTGTGGTCCTGTTGTTTGTGGGTCCATGGAGCGATTGCAGCGGGCGACGGAAACCACTACTTATACTGCCTCTGGTCGGCATGAGCGTAATGACGACGGGAGTCTTACTTATGCTGCTCTATCCTGGAGCGTCAACCACACAAGTACTGTATGCAGTTCAGCTTCCTATGTCTTTAGGAGGGAATTTTGGACTGCTACTAGCAGCCGCATTCAGTCATATAGGCGATGTAAGTAAACAAACATCACTAACAGTACGGACGCCAGCAGGTCAACCTACCCGAAACTGTCAGATTTTCCCAATCAACATTGAACCTAATGGTATAGCAATAAAGTCGAAAATCTATTAAAAAAATCTGACAGATTGTAGTAGCTTGATGTGCTGGCGTCTGTACATTAAATTTTAAAGTGTAATGTTATTTTAATTAAAGATTACATCGCAAAAATATTTAACCTTCTTACAACAAAGATAATGAGATGAATAAAAGAATTCATAATATTTTTCGAAAGATCGGACTTAGTAGATATGTTTGTGCAAACTTGTATCATTTGTCCCAAATTCAATCTGTGTATGGAAACTATACTTCTATCCGCAATAAGGATACCTAGTGCTTTGACGACTCTTGTTTAAATAAAAGACGATAGATTAGGTAGGTATGCCTTTATTCGCCTGCAATTTGACAGGCACGATAGGTACGCTAAGTTTAAGCCATAGTTTGGAGCAGTAGATATGTGTGTTTGGGTAGCAATCAGTCAACAGTAAAACATTTGTAGAGCATATGAGAGCTATTTGTAGAGAGATTATTATTACGATTTTTTGTCGATTTAGCTCCCAAAGCGGTAGGTTAGCTAATTGAATAGGCATGGCATGGACTAAAAGCGCAACTGTGGTCCGTTTTATGTGACACGAAAATGCCCGTAACATGTTCCATTGGCAGGGGCGGATCCTGAATTTGTGGGGCCCTGGGCTAAAACTACTTAGGGGCCTATCTAAGTACTCAACTAATAGCCATGTCAAAAAACTGTTTCTATAATGATATATTATTATTATATATTCTTTATTGCACAAAAAACATAAATATTACTTAAATCTACGCAAGTATTAGTTGTACAAAAGGCGACCTTATTGAGCTGTGGTAGCAATCTCTTCCAGGCAACCTTTGGGTGAGAGAGAAACCGAAATAGTGATATATCTACCTATAAGAATAATAATATAAAAAACAATAAAATAATTATATTTATTTATTATGAATTAGTAAAAGAAATTGACAGGTTATGTGTGTGACAGTTATGTTATATAATATTCGAAACTCCCTTCAAACTTTGAAGAGTCGCGCGTCGCGCCCGTTGAAGTTAGCGTAACTTTGCAGAGTAGCACCCATCACGGCTTGTTTTAGATTTTTTTTGACGTGATAGGTAATGTCTTATAAATCGATGAACGCCGGCAGCACGCACGAAAAAGTATGACTCATTGTCACTCTCTTCCACTTCATCGGCCGATGCGTCCGAGTAGAAGAGAGACAGCGTGACTTTTTCGAGGCACATTACTTATTTTATTTATTTATTTATTTTCTTTATTTTCGGAAGGCTTACAGACTAATATCATTATAATAACAGTAATATATTACTAAATTGCTAATTACAAGCCTCCACAGATAAATACAAAAAAATAATATTACTCCTTCATCGTCCAAGAGCAGATTCCTCCAACCCCAGATAATTCTATCGGAGAAATAATTTTGAATTTTTGACAGTTCTTCCATACATAAATTGCCATTCAGCAATTTCAATCCTCGAACGAAAGTTATCCGGCTTTGAAAAATCAGCCCCAAGTCACAAATTTTTCTCGTTTGTTCTGGACAACAAACAGTTCATGTGCAATCAGGTGCGTCCTATACAAAAAATGGCTTTGCTAAGAGCTTTCTCACTGTATTTGCTTTTTGTATTACACTTGAAACACTCCCCTTGATTTCATACTTTTCCTATCATCGTCCTATCCTTAGCCGAATAACGCATATTGGAGGATCTTACATATCACACATGTATATAAGTTGTATATAAATTGTTAATAGTACATTGTTACTTATAATTAATCTGTTTTAAATAAAAAAATATTTTGAATAAACGAGTGCAAATAAATGTTAATTTATCTAAAAATTGTAATTTTCAATTAAGGGAGCAAATACGTGTAGGCTTAAAAAAAATCAATTTTTTTGAATGAATCGCTTGTAAAACTATAAAAAAATATAGATTCAAAATTTCAAGTTAAAATTCTTATTCGTTCAGAAGTTATAAGCGATTTAGTAAGTGCCCATCGGTTACTTTTTTTTTTAAACGCGTTTTTCTTGAAACAAGTTTTTTCGAAACGGTGTATACTCTAGCTTAAAAAGTTTTAAACCAATCATCTTGAAATTTGGTTTATAATTTCCTTACACAATTGTGCTGACTAGGAACCTCAATCATAAGCGATATTTTTATTTTAACTACTTTTTTTTTATAGTAAACAATATATGAAAATATGGTAAAAAAAACATGACTTATTTTAATAGCCCTCTAAAAAATGCAATTTTTTTTTTTACATTGACTTTTATATAGAAGACACATATAAAAGAAAGTAATTTTTTTATACCTTAAAAAAATTAATGAAAATCAGCATGAAAACATCCTTTTACACGTATTTCCCCCCTTAACTCAATTCATAGAAGTATGCAATTTTTCATCAATGTTTTCTTATGACGTTATCACGTAAAAATATCGTCCGTAAACCGACTTTACAGACAACCATTTTTTAAATTCAAATTATCGCCTATTGTTTTTAGCGGGGTCTGGGGGCCCCTTGTAACCTCGGGGCCCTGGGCTGCAGCCCAAGCAGCCCTTAGGTAGATCCGGCCCTGTCCATTGGAACTGAAACTAGGTCAAATTATACTTTACTCTTTAGGTATCGCTCGGATGTGCCCTTTGTTTACACCTCGTAGCATCTACAGTAGAGCATACATGTATGAAAAATATGTTCATAAATGATGAAAATGCTACGAAACTGCGATATATATCAAGTTGAAATGAAAAAGTCAAACATCGAAAATAAATAAAAAGTTAGGTTAACAACTTCAAATAAAAAAAATAACCCATGGATATACTTAGTCCATTTAAAACTTATGTACTTTAGTTGATATCGTAACAATCACTGAATAATACCGGATTTCAAAAATGTACTTATAAGCATCATAACAATATCTAAGAAAAGAACCTATCGTAAGAGCAAGTTGTTTAGTAACTACATTATTTATAATTACATACAGATTAGATGGACGGTTAGTTCCATTTCACATGTTTATTACTATACTGTAGGTAAGTACCTACTGGTTATCGTAGTACATACCTATAGGTATCACAAATCTTAAATCAACTGCTCACTACTTTCATCGAAGTCTAACAAGAATTGTCCATACTGAAAACAATCGCAAAGAGCTTCCAACGCGACAGCTATTGGTTCGTTGCCAACTTAAAGTATGATAAAGTATCCTTTATCGTCTACGAGGCCCATCGCCCACGATGCTAGGTCGGTACCCAAAAGTAACCTGTTACAAACTAAAATCACCAATCAGTAGCCAGAGGCCAGAATGTCACAGCACTCGTATTTCAATGGATGGCGGTTCGTACACGATTCAATCAATCACAATAAGTAATTTGCGTCGTGTATGAACCATTCTGACTACTCATTGCTGATATTGGAACATTGTAATACGTTACTTTAAAAAAAAAACACGTTGCCCCACAATAGGAATTTCTCCTGTATCGTGGGTGCGTTTACAAACATTTAAACTCACATACACAAACAGCCAGACCCGGAACAACAACTTGTAGGTCATACAAATATTTGTTCCGTGCGGGAATCGAACCCGCGACACGCAGCGCAGCAGTCAATCGCTTAACCACTGCGCTAACCGTGCCGACAAAAGACTTTTGAGTACCATCGTGGATGACGGGCTATACTACTTTACGGACTACCTTACCTACTATGGTGCATCATGAATCCTTATTAAACAGAGTGTCGAAATCATTCCAGGTGTGCTTCGCGACGGGCCGTGACATCACTCGCACCATGGGCACCCACCGGGCCGCCATACAAATAGCCCACGTGGTGGGCGCCGTGGGCGGCCCCCTTCTGTACCGCTACCTCGGATTCTTCGGTGTGTTTCCACTTGTTTTATTTCTACAGGTATACAAATTCATATACGTTACTCCTTTCTGCCCTGTTCTATGACATGGCAAATATATAAAATAAAAATATAATAATATGTATATTATAAAATATCTATTAATAAAATCAGATGCATTCCACCAGAACCGTTGTCACATGGTGTATTGGCTAGAAACTCCAAATACAATCAAATATCTTTTTGGCAACCATTCGGTAAACCGTAAACGGCCATGTTTGCGCTAGGCGGATACTGAAAAGCGCAAAAAAGAAACTGTTAAGGCAAGCTATCTTACATATAGCTAGGTATGCATGAATTCGCGACTAACACCGCAAGCCAAACCGCCGGATCGATATCGTGAACGAAAAAAATTTCCTTGCATTTAGGTACCTACGTCTGGCGGAATGTTTTCAACCATTATTCGACCATAAAACTAAAATTTTGTTGTATATCAAACTAACCTAAAGCTAAAAAAAAATAACTGCAATGTACTATCATTATTGTCCTTACTTTAATGACTCCTGAAGAATGTCATGTATTTCTTACTAAGCGGTATAATTTTTGGTATCTAACCGCACAGCCCTTTTTTTGAGGGTGCTTTTTTAAAGCGTGTCAGATGTACACGCTTATAAGCGATAACAAAACGAAAGGGCTCGCCAATGTTTCATTGACATTATCATCATTTTTTTACTTTATTTTTTCTTCGTCTACCTAAAAACTCGAGTCCAATACACATCCACCAATTTACTGTAGGGTGGCCAATTCAACAATGTATACAACTTTTTATAGACCCCATTCTGATTTGACGCCAAATTTTGCAGTTGATTGATGTCTATTATTTAGTTAAAAGGCAGCAAATTAGTTATGCACAGTCTATAAGACCATGGCCACCGTATTTTATCCTGAAGTTCTTAAACGAAATGAAAAACGACCCAATTTTCACTAACAAATCATTAAGAGTAACTGATACCATTTTGATCACTGAGGATATCGTGACACGTCCTGACTCTTTTTCTGTGGGGTTATCTAAAGGGACGAGTCTGGTACTCGTGGTTAAATTTTGAATACGAAAAGCAGAATATTTGTGACTTTGTTAGTGGGATATCTAATAAAGTATGCGAAAATTGAATGAAAAACACGATGAAAAGCTATCGCATTTTTATATGAAGGAGATTAGGCAGATCTTATTTACCTTAAATTGTCAAGCCTAAATAATACAATTATAGAAAAATAAAAATAATCCTAATTTAAAGTTGTATACTTCCGAGTTGGCCATCCTGTATATCCTAACTATTTTTAAGTCCGTCAAAACTAACCTATTTAATCATAATATTCCAGATATCATCCCTGGTATACGTGATCTTCGCAGTCAAAGACGTTAGTGTGAACAGAGAGAACAAAGTGTCGGTGTGCAATTGGAAATTGCCTTTCAACGCAGTGCATTGTTTGATAAAGCCGCGAGAAGGCCGCAAGAGAATGATCATATTCCTTATGTTGGTCGTCACCCTTGGCGATAGGATGTTGTTATCTGGTTAGTATGAAGCTTTAATAAATAGCCCGTGTGTTTAGGACAGTGGGCCCTAGTTGAGAAAATGCTGCTTGATCTATACAGCATTTGTGATGTAAGAATGTTTTAATTAGATGCGATGCGTGTGAAGATAAGTATGTTTATCCTCAATCTAATGATGCAGTTATAAATGTTATAACATAAGGAACTAAAGGAATTCATAAGGTAGTGTTAGGAGAAACACCGACCAAGGACAACTAAGAAGGATCATAATATACTGAACTTATTGGTGATGTCCTACCTAAGTATAAACAACAAGGACGAAACAAAAGGATAACATATAGGTATAGGGATCGAAGCACATTGCGTAGAAACTATTGTTTCTGCTGACTCCCATGAGAAAAATGCACACAATGTAGGTGCCAAGTCAGTATCAGAGTGTACTAAGTTTTAAATATTGTCGCTAGAGGGCATTTCAGAACAGCTATATAAAAGCAGCGTAGCAGTTATCATGTACTACGCTTGACTACGCTGCTACGCTTCAGGCACAAGTTTCGAATGATACTACTAGATGGCGTTGATAATAATTAAACGAAATATTGCAACCATATTCATAAACATTTTATTTTTTATTTTTGAATGCTTGCAGTTTATAACGTATTAAAAAGATGTACGACATACCTACTACTGATTTATTGCATAAACCACATAACATTGTTGGTATCGTGGAATGGGTTCAAACTTCTGCAACTCTTTACAGGGATAGATCAGATTTTTTAATGGCAAACTCACTCTTTGCAAAAATATGGTTCAGAAAGATTGGGACTGCTCATACAATACTCCGGGAGTACGGTACCTGACAATGATTTATTTATTTTCATAGAGTTAATAATAGATATTTTGTTACAGCGGAGGTGCTAATCGCCTACATGTACTACAGGTACAAGTTCCACTGGAATGATGTGATGTTTGGATCCTACCTCGCCTACAGAAATATTGTCAGTTTTGTTGGTACGTATACATAATCAGCCTATAAATTTCCCACTGTTGGGACACAGGCCTCCTCTCTTCAAGAGGGAGTGGGCCAATAATCTACCACGCGGGACCAGACCAGCGGGTTGGTAGTTTTGTTGATCCGTATATTAATATCCTCGTAGAAATGATTGCAATATATTGCTAAGAACCTACTACACATGTTGATTAAACGTAAGTAGGTAAGGTTACCTTTCGGTATCGGTCACTGTTTATCGGATTATGCACGTCTAATATATCAGCCGGTCGATTCTGTAAAAATCTCACCGTGAAAACTCAAGTGAAGTGAGCTTGATGCGAGTTGTCAGTAGTGTCAATCCCTAGCATTATTTGGAATGACAGCTCACTCCACGCTCACTTCACCTAAGTTTTCACGGTGAGATGGTTACAGAATCGCACTGCAGGAACAAGCAGCATCGGTGACTAGGTGTAGTTTTACAATTGATAAACTTTTATGATTCAGTGATGTATGCACGGTCACCAAAGGAGATAAGTAACCAGGGTCGTCGCATATAGAAACCGATGGATGTTTTCGAATGAAATTTAATTTGATAAATGAAATGTGTGTTTTCTATTAATTAAATTAAATTGTATTCGAAAACCTTCAACTATATCCGACGACCCTCGTTACTTATCTCCTTTGGTGACTGCAATACAAGGTGTGACCTGCATATTTGCTACTTAAAAGTTATAATTAACTGCTGATAATGAGCTGAATTTTGATAATATCACGTGACATCATCAACCCACACTGGGCCCGCGTGGTAGATTACAGCCCACTCCCTCTCGAAGAGAGGAGTCCTGTGTTCCAGCAGTGGGAACATTATATGTTAATGAGCTGAATAACGCTGAGGACTATAAATTTTTTTAGAGATACAATAGTCGCTATATGTTTCAATTCAGATACTTTGTCGCCATATTCCACATTATTATTATTATTAAAAGCCTGTGATGTCCCACTGCAGGGCAAAGGCCTCCCTACACTCTTTCCACTTCTCTCTGTTTAAAGTTGTTAAGGACCAGTTCTTGTTGAAGGAGTCCAGCTCATCCCGCCATCTCCTTCTGGGCCTGCCGCGATGTCGCTTGCCATTAGGAGGGACCCATTGGTCGTCTGACATGCGACAGATATGTCCAGCCCAATTCCATTTTAGCGTGGCAGCTTTCCCAGTGGCATCAGTTATTTTTGTTATGGAACGGATGTATTCCTAACCCGGTCTGTTACTTTGATACCCAGAATACTCCATTCCATAGCCCTCTGGAAAACTTCGAGCATGGACCTCTGCTAATTTGTCAAAGACCACGTCCGCCATAATTATGTGAGGATGGGAAGTATGCACACGTCAATGAGTCTCCTCTTAAGGGACAAAGGAAGGTCACCCTTCATTAGATTTTACATGGCCCAATAGCTCTTCCAAGCATTTTCGCTGCGTCTTGCAACTTCTTTGTTTTGTCTTGCCTGGAAAGAGACTATTTGACCAAGATAGAGATACGCATCGAAGCATTCAACCTCCCCACCCGCCACTGTGATCCTGCGATGCGGGCTGTTCGTCATCAACTTGGTCTTTGACCTATTCATCCGAAGTCCGACCTCTATGTTGGGGTCGGCTTCCAGTAAAAGCATATTTAGCTTTATTTATTGTTCACCTTAGGTAGAGGGCTAACACTAATCTTTAAAAAATATAGAGAAAACCATTAATTAGCCGAAGATTCCGAACCGAACCGAAGTATATCAGACTCACGAGCTATCGAATTTGCAAATCTAAATCATTACTGTAAGTGAAGTAGCAAAATCATCCTATTGTGTTCCCACGATGTTTTCCTTCACCGTCAAGTGAAGTGTTGAATTCTTAATCCTAATCTTACGAACTGCTGCCATTTTAATAAACTGCACAGAATTTCTTAAAACTTTTGTCTTGTTTCAGGCACGTTATTAATCCTCTCAGTGCTAAAGCGTCGGTTAAAGCTATCCGATGAAACAGTGGGTATGCTCAGCTGCAGCTCCTATATCCTTGCCACTTCGGGCCTTATTACTTCTACTACGACTTGGTGCGTGTTTATGTGTAAGTAAGGTATATTTGTAAGAATTTAAGTAGAATATTATGCAATTCTGAGTGTTCCATTTTATTTAGGCATTAGGGAGCAGTATATCATCAGGCCGAGTGTTTTTGAAGCAGCAATACCTCGTTACAAACAATGATTTATCTATAAGGCCGTGAACGTCTAGAAATTTGTAAATTTTGGCGTTTAATGAAACCATTTCAATGATGATGATAAACTATAATTATGCTGTTTCGTCCCATTCAGAACCGGGTTTGTCAAATAATATGTTGTAGTACGTCTAACACCGTCACTCGTTCTAATCTGGCTTTGTTGCCTTTCCATCAAGATATATGTCGAGGAGCTGCATTGTCTTCTTGTCTCATGCACGTACTTTAAAAAAAAATGCTCATACTGTGCTAATCAGCAAGATGGTGGAGGCGGACTGCCCAGAATGCACATAGCGTACATGATGGTTCATGTTTGATCAAATTTTGCAGTATCTTTAGTGTAGTAATTGTCGCAGTAATAAAACAATAATGCAATCTAAAGAACACGGGTCCCAGGATAGAACCCTATGGAACACAAGCCCTAAGTTGACTTTATTAAGCCTTTTTGGCATCAATATTTCCTTCGTTTACAAAGCAAACTGTTCAATGTAGAGAGTTTAACACCAATGGTTCAACATGTTCATGTTGTTGTTCATGTTCATGGTTCAGCCTCCAAGGAACTGTTCTTGAGTACATGTTGAACCATTGGTGCTAAACTAGACAGAAAAAAAGTAATTCCATGGATTTTCTTTTTTCTGTTTTGTTTGTCCAGCTACAAACATGACCATTGGTTATGGTGACGCATAAACCCTCTAAAATATTAAAATGGGGTTATCAGCTAGATAGATAAAAAGTTAATAAATCATTGTTTGTTTTCTATATTGTTTTTCAACCGTTATTTTATCAAATTTTCCATCATGACGACATGGCCAAACAGGAAGGTGATAAATACATGACTGCGAATATTTAAGCCGTACTATACAGGGTTATTTTTCAAAGACCAGCCAAATTTAAGGATGTGGTACAGACCATCAAACTGAACAACTTTGTCCATGGGACAAATAGCGTAATCGCGAAAATTGTATCAACTGTCCCATAGAAAACTTTAATACCTACTCGACCTAAATGTATGGGACGGCTGAATTTTTATTCGCGACTAGCTTCTGCCCGCGGCTTCGCCCGCGTGGATGTCGGAAATTTGCCCACGGGAACGTGCTAACAGGATAAAATGTATGTGCTTCCCCAGAATGCCATCTATGTCGCGGGCCCTTTGTGGCTAATTACAATAGAAAACCAATTGTGTCTCATTAGTGGTGATTAAGAGGGTACCTATATGATATCTTTACCTAAGTACCTAACTAATTAAAAAAAAAAAACTCAATAACAGAAAATTAAATACCTACCCTACCTAAATAAACCTATTTCTGATGATAACTAATCTAAACTCAATAAATAAGCAAAATCCCTAAAAACTAATATCTATACGAATGACTAAACCTACCTAACAGTATTATAAAATACGGTCACTACGTACACTATCAAATATACTACCTATACTTTAAAATTAAAATCTATACCTACGACTCATAAACCACAAAAAAAAAACCTAAATAACTCTAAAAACTAAAAGGAATAAATGAACTCCACTGCGGGTGACCCAACCTACGACAAACTTAGTATTTGCGGTTGGTACAGTACAGACAGTGGGAATCGGGTATAGGGATCGAACCGCAAAATTAAGTTTGTTTTTTATTGTATGTACTTTTCCAGGATAAAAAGTCCCAGTGTGGTGCCCAGGATATTAAAGAATAATTATACCAAGTTTCATCGTAATCGAACCGGTAGTTTTTGCGTGATGCCTGAACAAACAGACAGACAGACAAAAATTTTTTTAATCACATTTTTGCGTTCGGTGTCGGTCAAGTAACACCCCCTGCCATTTATTTTTTGGATATTTTCAATGTACAGAATTTTCACTTCTACAGATTTATTATAAGTATAGATATAGATTACGATGTTGGCCCCATGGAGAAAGTTGTTCAGTTTGATGGTCTGTACCACATCCTTAAATTTGGCTGGTCTTTAAAAAATAACCCTGTATATACGAAGAAAGTATTCTTAAATAAAGTCGTTTGGTTCTTGTAAAAGAATACCGAAATACACCATCATACATATTGTAAACGTACAGTGTGTTCATAGTGTTCTCATTAAACAGGCTATCATACATATTGGAAGAGATGACAGAGGGGGGACGTGAGATGTTAAAAAAAAATGAATGTGTCTGCCAATGCAAAATAGTAAATTTATGTAGAAATATGGGCTCATATATATTTATTCACTGTTTTAAACTAAACTTCAGTAGATTTAAACAAACTCCTTCTCAAAAAGGAGACATTAGTCCCAGCAGTGGGAACGATATGCTTATCAATCTAGAATTCAGTTGTATTATGAAAACACTTCGAATTCCTTTAAACATGCGGCACTGCATATCATTAAAAAAACACATTTCAAAAATCACATTCTTAATTGTTTTTTATTTTAATTTCACACGCAGCACGTTTTTAATTATCAACTGCTAAATCGTTTTTTACATTAGATCGTACTGATAGTAACTCGGCTTATCATAACATGAAACGTATTCTTCACGTGCTTAATCGATATAAGATACTACGTGAAGCAATACACAAAATTACCTACGAATTATATCTGGCTTGATTCGTCAATCATTGTTTTATCAAATGATAACGTTTAGATAAATTGGACAGTAACATGACGAGTTCCTATCACGAGTTACTAACCTATCTTTCCAAATGTCTAGATCTAGAATATCTTAACGCCAAGAAATGATGTCTAAAGCGGTTAAGATGCCTTTGTTAAGGAGTGACGTTATAAAAACACTACTTATCAGATTTATAAGGATTCAATTTTTTTGGACTTTCATAGACTGAAAACCACTCGAAGTTTAAAAAAAATGGATGGTTTCCGAACTTCACATAACTTCAAACCACTCTCGAACACCTTTATATTTAATCTCAGATCTCCTCGTGCGATGAAAATTATTTTTATTATACGCATTGCTATGATGTGATAACAATATTTTCATTTCATTTCATTCATTTTCATTGTTTTAAAAAACGTTGCCCCACACTAGGAATTTCTCCTGAATCGTGGGTGCGTTTACAAACATTTAAACTCACATACACAAACAGCCTATATTTCTACTATCAATTACACAACGAACAATTACTTGTAGGTCATACAAATATTATATTATTTGTTTTTTGTAATTTGTTACAGTGCCCTTGGTCGGTATAATCTCGCAAGGCTCACAGGTGGTACAAAGACCTATACTGAATAAGCAGATACTACCTACTGAACAAGGTAAACTATTCATTTCATTGTTGTTCTGATTTAAATCTGCTCCCGGCTAGTTCCGCCTTTTGTATGTCCGCCATTGGCGCCGATTCCCTTGTTCACAAACTAAACTAAATTTAAGTTCAGTGCATCTTTTTCTTTCAATTTCATTAAGAACATAAAATATTAGTTTAGTCCTGTCAAATTAAGATACTCCATAGACAAGTTAAACGTGATTAAAAACATGGCGACTAAAAATACGTCAATTTACGCCAGGCGCCGACTAATTTGATAGGACTAAACTAATATTTATCTTCTGTCCTTTTATTAAAATGAAATAGAAAGAAAAAGATGCACTGAACTTAATGTTTAGTTTCTGAACAAGGGAATCGGCGCCACTGTATGAACTTAAAGGCTACACAGTTATTTGTATGTAACCACATAGTGTGACAAATCCTGGAAATCTTCAATTACATAGACTCCGGACTCAGTTAGGCCGAAGCAATGAAAACCTGCACAGATGGAGATTCATAAATGACTCCGCCCTGGAGTCCAAATGTGGTGCTGTCCCACAAACAATGGGACACTTAATACTGTGTCCATCGTCCATCAATTCCTGTAGCGTGCAGACAACAGCAGGGTAATTCTCGTAATTTTAAGAACGTTCACAGTCTGATCTCAGTCTAAATCTGTCAAAAATACGTCTAATTTCCCTACATTTTGACAAGTTTTTGACATTTGTTTGTCGCCGAGATGAGACTGCGACTAGATTTTGAACGTTTTAAATTACGGAAATACGGGCCCTGGACTGTTGTCTATATTATGTTTGTTAGACAACAGGACTGTTGTCTGCATGCTACAGGAGTTAATGGACGCTACTGAAGGTGCCAAACTCGTAGCCAAATTATTGGCTAACTTTATATAGATTGCCATCGACACGCTAAGAAGATTCAAAAATATATACAACATGATGATTTTATCGTAGAAAAGTCAGACTTATCGTCAAATGCAGGTTTTACCTGCATTTGACGATAAGTCTGCTTTTGTTTTCTTTTTCTTTTTTTTAACAATCATCAATCGTCAAATAAAAGTCTATAGTTTTAGCAATCACTTAAAATGTTCCCAATAGTAGGACAATCAATATCATATCGCACTTCATTAACCATACAATCTATTTAAATTACAGGTAAAATATACAGTGTAATGGGGGCATTAGAATCAGCGATGCAAACTATGTCATCACCTCTGTACTCCTTACTTTATACAAAGACTGTTGCAAATATGCCAGACGCGTGGTTACTACCCGGAATTACTTTAGCTTTCTTCCAACTACTGTCTTACTTAATTACAAGGAGACTAGGTCAATCAACAGCTTTAAAAACGAATGCTGTGGATCTCGGTGATGCTGAAAAGAACTCGGAAAATAAAACACCGTTACAGTCCAAAGACTCCGGCAAATAACTATATATCAAGAACGTATTAGAAAATATTGTAATATTTTGTAAACGAAGACTTTTATTTAAGGAAAATACATTTTTATAGAAAAACTGCAACTTGGTTTTTTTTTCATAATAAAGTATTTAGAAATAATACTCCTATAAAAAATTCAGTTATGATATGCAGTAAACACTTGATTGAAGTAATTTCCTTATATTGTGTTTGTATTCTACCGTACAGTCATGAGCATAAGCATGTACATTTACATTTGGCTTTATTCAAAAGCGAATTATTTTCGAATGAAATTTTATGTTGCTACGAACATAGTATTTTCGAACCCATAAATTTTTAGCAAATGTGTCGGATTTGAGCGTTGTTTTCGTAATGTCACGCCAAAATCGCTATTGAACGTTTCCAAGTGTTGACTGTACACTATCAGTTGTCTTTACTCTCGCCGAAATGAAAGAACTGTCATTGATAAGTCATATCGTGTGGCTGTTTCTGATTACCTAATATCTTATTGTCATTGAACGAATTTCAATAAGATTCAGACTTCAGTGCAGAAGAATCTCGAATTACCTACATTCAAAGCATTGTCTATGGTGCCTTGAGCAAGGGTTTTCAATAGTGTAGTATAAAATAGTGTATCTATATCTAAATCGATAAATCTATTCATCATCAATCGACTCAGCCTATCCATTGCTGTCTGTCCAATGCTGGGCATATGCCCCTCCTCTGCTACGCCACAATACCCGGTCCTCCGTCTTCCACATCCAGTCTATCCCAGCCTTCTTTTTAAGGTCGTCTGTACATCTAGCTGCTAGGCGTTCCACGTTACGCTATTTTCGCTATTTTCAGCCTGTACGTCAACCGACTGATCGATGAGCTCAGCAGCACGGGGATAGGGTGTCATATAGAGAGTGTGCGTGAATAACATCAGCTACGCAGGCGATATGATGCTGCTGAGCCCATCGATTGGTGCTTACGAAAGCTCTTGAAAATTTGTGAGTCCTACGCGGTGGCTCATGGGCTCAAATACAACGTGAATAAGAGTGAAATAATGATTTTCAGGCCGGACAACAAGCGATACACATTCGTTCCGAATTTCACGTAGTGGTACAGCTCTAAACAAAGTCGAGCAATTTAAGTATTCGGGCCACTGGGTCACCGAGGACCTTAAGGACAGTGTGGATATCGAAAGGGAGCGCAGAGCGCTGTCTGTCCGATGCAACATGTTGGCCCGCAGGTTTTCACGGAGCACGAGGACTGTCAAAGTTGCGTTTTTAAAGCGTACTGTCAGTCCTTTTACACCGCACAGCGATCTGCGCGTTCAATACAATAACACGTTCCGGGTGCTGATGCGCAAACGGTGCGCATCTATCATACGACGCACGCGCGACAGTCCCAACACCATCCTGCGCGCGTTGGCGGACCGGTGGGCGTGGGACTCTCCGATACTGGCTCGCTGGATACGACTGCATGCAGTCGTTTAGTGATTTGCCACCATCATCTGGAAATCCACCCGGACCTGCCAGTTGTGTTTAGTTGAATGACATATAATAAAATTGCTATTGTATGTCATTTAATAAAACTATTTATTTAACAAAAAAAACATTATTTTATGACAAACATTAGTTTGTAAGCTCCCAATTTTACTAACAAATATGGATGTAATCTTGGGATAAATCTGAAATAAATGATTTATTATTAAATAATAATAAGCAGACAAGTCCTAGGCTCATTTCATCATAACACAGGGATGTGGATATGGTAAACGGTATTGGGTCCTGAGAACTGATTTTCTGAATCGGTTTATTGAAATTATAATAAAAAGATAAATATCGTTGGTGTGCCTTACTTCATAAATAAACTGGATGAAACGGTGTCTGTACCTAACCTAGTTAACAGGCTGGAAAACATGGGGATCAGAGGTCTACCACTAAATCTCTTCCGGGATTACTTAGAAGTTAAAAGAAGATAGATCTACCTGATAGATCTACCTGTCATTTTTGGTGTACCACAGGGAAGTGTGACCTTCCTTGCCTACATTAATGATATCTGTAACCTATAGCTAAATCATGATGAAATCATATATTTTGCCAACGGTACGGCAATACTTTTCACAGTAGGCTCTACTGGTGGTAGGCTGGTGTCTACCATTATCCACAAAAAGGTTTTGATACTGTCCTGGCTTGATTAAAAAATATCTTCTTTACCCTTAACTTCGACACAAGTTTATACATACATAGCTTCCTCCTTCACTAACAAACGCAATTAATGCACTTATTATAGCACTGTCATAGCATCGTCAAAAACAAACCTACAAAACGCTTGTTAACAGCTTATTTCAATCAATGTGGGATGAGACTCAATTCATAGTATACTTACATACATTAAAAAAAGTATTATGTTCCTTACTACTCGACGAGCTTGGAACATTGCACCATAATTATGTAGGGATTGCTTTATCAGTGCATCTAATCGCTGAACATTGAAGAATTGTCACACGACCCTTGCGATCCATCATTGCACCATTACACCACTATTCTACATATTTTATTACTATCTTAATTCAACAACCTAATGAATCACTGTTATCGTCAACATGAAATCTTAATAGACGGCTCTATCACTATGATAATCTTTTTTCAGTTTAGTTTTAAGTAGATTGATTGCATAATTTTCACCGAAACACTGGTCCTTCGGTATTCATGATTAGCTTGTGCTCACGGCTTCGCCCGCGTGGTCGTTGAAAATTATCCCACGGAAACGAATTACCGGAAAAAAAGTATCCTTAAACTATCTCTGTGCCAAATTTCATCTAAATCCTATTAAAAGGTAATAATAATAGTTGAATACTATCATGAATTCATGCAAGCTTAGTACTTTTTGTTAGAATACTGCTCAGAAAGTCGGGTCACATTTAAATCATGATTCGAAAGACACGTAGCGCCATCTAGCACTTGTGATCATCGAAAGTTATTGTTCTTTTCCTCGGGAACAGTATTTTTTTCTGAATGAAAGGTACCCAATGTCCTTTTCTATATCCCTGACAACAAAACAAACTATATGCAAAAAGACAATGACCAAAAGTCGTACCAAAAAGTCTCACGCATTAAGATCAAAATATTATAGTAATTTTTTCATCATTTTTTACGACTTTACGCGTCGGGGATTTCATTTTTGAACAGGGAATTTAATTTAGAGCAGATTTTTCTAACGCCAGATAATTTTAACGGAGGAGTCATTTTGAATTTTTTACAGTTCTTCCATACAAAAACTGTCAGACGTCAATTTTATTCCACGAACAACGACTACAATAGTATTGTCTACGAATAAAAATTATCTGTCGATTGAAAAATCAGCCCCTAAAGTAAAAAAGTATTGATATTGTTTTATTCCCTTTACATGACGTTCCGTTTCAAATGATACGATTAATATAAACTTGAATTTTGAAAGTGTCATGATCATGTTTTTCAAAAAACATGTAAAAAAATTATACTTGGCCGATTCTACATTAATTAAAAATAACTATCTATTAGAATAGAATTAATAATAGAATAGAAAAAATAAAATAGAATAGAATTTGTATTTAAACGATTATCATTTTTTTAGAGCAATAATGGCCGTTTATGTATGACATGTCAAACAAAATGTAAAACGGGGTGAATCGGGATTCGGGATGCATGGGTGAATCGGGACGAAACTTTAAAATGGATTTTAACGTTGAAATAATATAGTTTGTTGCCAGAAAAGACTGTAATGTGTTTACTGTTTTTTAATTAGAAAGAAAAGAAAGAAAAAGCATTTATTTGCGGCAAACATGACGCATAAAAAAAGGACATAAAATAAAAAAAGAAAAGATTAAGAAAAAGAAAAAAAGAAAGAAAGTAAAGAAAAGAAGAAGTGAAAGAAGAAGAAGAAAGAAAAAGAAAGAAGAAGAAGAAAAGAAGAAGAAGAAGAAGTTAAACATTAAGTGTCCTTGTTAGCGGCAAACTTTATTATTTTAAAGTACAAATCCATTTTAAAGTTTCGTCCAGATTCACCCATGAATCTCGATTCACCCCGTTTTACCCTACCTACCTACTTTTCATGTATGATTTCATTGACCTCCTCTTCATCGCATAGAGTCAGACCCTTGAAGCCGTGTCTAGGCTCAAAAAAACTATTTCACGAAACTTTCCTTTTATATAGCAATCAATTAGGGTGGTTATCTACATGTATAATTATTTTCAAATGTTTTATCGATATCTTAATACCAGCTTATGTTAAGAGTAACTTAAAATTATCGCCTTCGCCTCTACCAAGGAACGAAAATAATGTATGGCAAGAGTAATACATACAAACAAATTCAAACATACAAATAAATAAAATTGAAGTCTCTGTTTTTAATGTCGAAATAACAGATTTTTACTAAATACATAATAAAAAACTTTTTTGTAAAAAAAAACAACCGACTTCCAAAAACGACACTAAAGTGGAAAATAACTTTAATTTCGGAAGTCAGTGTCGTTGGGTTCGCATAATTTTCGTTGTTTGCCACCGACTTCCGAAATTAAAGTTATTTTTCACTTTGAAGTGTCGTTTTTGGAAGTCGGTTGTTTTTTTTTTGCAAAAAAGTTTTTATTTTTCACTTTTAAGTTGTAATTTTTACCAGTAATTTTGGTTTAAAAACCAACACTACTGAACGGTTTTTGATGAAATTTCTATGGGACCATTTGGGAAGTATACCCTTTCCAACAAAAATTTTTCAAATCGGTTAGTAAGCGACGGAGTTATGCGCTAACAAAATCGAGAACCTCCTCCTTTTTTAGAAGTCGGTTAAAAAGAATCATTATTTTTGTCTGTCTGCTTATTTGACTGATTTTGACGGGACTTTCACTGGCAGATAGCTGATGTTATAATAAGTAACATAAGCTTTTTGTCCCGGTAGCTCGTTCCCATGGGATAATTTCTTACATCAGAGCAGAAGCTAAGTACAAAGTAAAAATAGAATTGGAGGCTTAACTATGCGATCATTTTTAATTCTTTGAAATATCTGTTGGCACAGGTTTCGTGTTTTGAAACGCTGATTATAAATCACAAAGATTATCATGACGATAACATAATATAATTATACAAGACATAATTTACGGACACCTATAGCACGGTAATATTATCATTACCGTGCCTATAGTGCTTGCACGCATCAGCCATTTACAACGTGGGCTTAGGAAGGTATGTCTATTATTATAAATGATACAATAGATAAAAATGATAAGAGCAAAGCCTCAGGCAATGCTAATTCCCCTGGACCTGGTGTTGCTTATAAGTTATAAGCAAACTATAGCTCCTTCAGCTCAAAGGCAGACAAACTTTCAAAAAAGTATCTGCATCCTAATTGCGTAACATACTTTCAATCACAATCTGAATCATTTTGAAGTATATTGCTAATCCATTGCTTCATATGTTCGAAAAATGTGTCTGCTCAACAACGTAAATAACGCAATGAATGTTGTTGAACTGTCAAAATGAAACCCGTTGCTACTGTTAGTGTGTTACGCAATTAGGCACCTGAACGATAACGATGACAAGCAAATGTTGAAAACGAGATATTATTTTGTCAAAATGCAAGTGACGGGGCCGATATACAAAAACAAAGGGGCAACCGTCGTGATTTGAAGAGATAGCGTAACTTTGGCGAATAATCCGATAACAAAGAACGTATAAATAGATGCCGCTCCCCAACCTCAAGATCAGATTGTGAAAATCAATTGATATTACAGCAAGTGATTTTTTCTACGTTTTGGAAATAATATCATGTAAGTATTTATTTTTAAAACAATACCTCTATCGTAAATTGACGAAGAACTTTTGTTAACCAGTGCATTTCTGAGGTATAGATAATGTTAAGGTTTTTCAACAGTGTTCCAAGGATAGTTTTTCTCGATGTGTCCAAATGGAAGTTACCATAAACAACGATCATTAATGGTAGTAACTCTGTTTCCAGAATGCAACGCCCAGGTCCAGGATTTAATCAAGGCTACCCCGGCCCCGGTGGTCCAGGCGGCCCCGGCATGAACAACGGTATGCCAATGCACCCAGGTGCGCCCGGTGGTCCTAACAGGTTCAACAACCCTGGAGGCCCAGTCTACGCTCCTGGGTATGGCCAGCCCATGGGAGGCCCACAGCACCCACAGCATCCCCAGCAGAACTTCCAACCGAACGCTGGCTGCTTCATGCCCGCTGCCACCATCCGCAAGATCAGCAACACCACGCCGCCACAACGATTTGACCCCTCCTTCCAATAATGTCGACCCGTCTGAATCTCTGCCTGTATATAATCCCATAAAGCTAGTTTAAGTTATCGTTAAATTATATAGATAAGTCTAAAAAATAAACAGTTGTACAACCTCATTTTCGTACATTTTCTTTGGAGTTTTGTAAACTTGTTTGCAAATATTCCAGTGTCTTGTGATCTTCATATAGGAATCAATAACACATTAATAGCAGATTTATGTTCTTGATCTTTTGATGCTGTGATGTGAAAAAGTAGATAAAGTTTCCTAAAGTAACAATTCTCTTTCTTTAGCAATCAACCCCATGTTTTCATTCGAATTTAGTAATAGATAGATTTGTTGCATTCCATAGGATCATGGGCATACTAGGCATTGTTTAATGAATAGCTAAGTCCGCGTTTGCATTATACTAGACTAGGAGTCGAATACCGGACATTGACACAAACTGATTGGTCTGCAAGCGTCTGTTAAGTATAAAGAGATAATACCGATAGCCCAGATTACTGATAGTCTTAACACAACAAAATCATGTAGGTACATACCAGTACAATCTTTGACAACACCAGCAGATGTAACAACACAGATAATGCTAAGATAGCAATTGCCAAAGATAAAAAGACAGACGGTACCTACCTAATACCAGTATTATTCTACGGTCAAGGAAATCAACTGTTTATCAAATTAACACATTAGACACGTCAATTTGCCGGGATATACTTAGCCATTTCTATGGAAAATATGGACAATTTAAGAGTGACAATTAACATAACTGATTGCTCTTTTTATTAAAGCACAAGTTCAAACATTTAGTAGTTTCTTCATTTTAATCATGGGACACCCATATAAAAACATCAAAACTGAATACATGGATTACAGCGCCATCTAGCCTGCAAAGAGGTACAAATTAAGAAAACAAAGTACCTATTGCTTAATTTTTATTGTGAACAGCGCCATCTTATTTTTATTGTACGTATACATTAGATAATTACATACACTCTGTCCACTAGGTTATCAGTTTTTTGACAGATGGAACTAGAGATTGCAGCAACGTAAACTCAAACTCAAAACATTTATTTAAATTGAACCATTTTACAGGCACTTTTGAATTGTCAAAATTAAATAGTCGGTCAGTTAGTCAGAAAGTTGAAGCTCACAAAACACACACAAACACATTTCGTTTATTTACACTTTTATTTGTATAAGCTATCGATTATTTGCTGTTGAATAAAAATGGTGCGGTTTCTATGGCTGTGCTAATTATTATTATTATACCAAATACAATATTTATACCAAACAATGTTGAAATTTTTAATTTTCGATGTACAAAACCCGCAACTTTCCTTTTGCCAAGTTCATTGCGTTATTTTAGTTGCTAAGCAGACGACCTATGAACCAATGGATTTAAAGAAATATTAAAACGCTCGGATTGTGACTGAAACCCTGTCACACAATTAGGGTGCTCATGTGCACACAGTTAAGTTACACGTTTACTGCAACTGCAATTGTTGTGAGCCTAAATGATGCTGCTGATGACTGCTTTGGCCTTCGTTGGAGCTAGTTCGCCGGTAGCAATCCACTGTTTCGATTGTTGCTTGTTGTTGCTTTTCTGGGGTATGATGGTGGATCCATGTTTCGTCTACTGTTATAAAACGACGCAAAGTATATATAAATTAGGTTCTAGTGATACCAGAGAAGCCATAGTAAGACGAGGCCATGACTTACGAGTGTAGGTCGTAGGTTCGAACCTATTTGAGTTCCCAGTCAGGCGTTTTACTTTGTGTAAATTATTCATCACCACTGCTCTCAAAACGGTGAATGAAAACATTGTGAGGAAACCGGTATAGAAGAAACATAGATATAGGAAAGAAGAGAAGAAAGAAAGAAAGAAAATGCATTTATTTGCGGCAAACATGACGCATAATAAAAAAAGGACATAAACACACACACAAAAAAAAACAAGTTGGGGGTAAACATGCGTCACATTCACGCAAAACGGCTATCGCTCAGCATAATGCTAAGACCCTATACGAGAAAGAGCCCAAAAACCAAACCAAACCAAAAATTTGATGACATGTGAAATTACCAACTCGCACTGGGCCCGTGTGGTGGATTACGGCCCACAGTCTACTCCCTCTCACCGAGAGAAGTCCTGTGTCCCAGCAGTGGGCACACTATAGGCTAATTATGCATAGTAACATTAGTAACATACCGTCTTCTAGCCAATTTCTAGATATACATATATTACACAGTACCTACATACGAGGCCTCAGATCCTGCCCTGCTTAGTAGAAGTTACACTACTACATACACATATTCACCGTTGACTTTGCTGTTGGCGTGCCCTTGAGCTGGTCTACTCTGTTATTGACAAGAAATATAGAGCTTTGTGGAACATTCGAAACGCGATTACTCGATATGTCGGCTTAGACATATCTACTTGCATATACGACCTTTGTAATGTCCAATTTGCAAAATCTGCCCTACATTTTTGTTGTTGTTCATTCAGTGGCTTATGGCAAGATTGATTTATGGCATTATTGTTAATTTTATCACATACACCCGGATTCTAAAACGGAAGATTATCATGTCCCCTCTCAACTTGGTAAGCTCTCACCGTGAGCGGGTACAGTAGTGTAGTGTGTAGTCACGTGATTATTATTTTTCCTTCATTTTGTATAGGTATTATTGGCGCCGATGTTCAAAATAATTAAGATACTCCATAGACAAATTAGACGTGATTAAAAACATGGCTACTAAAAATACGTCAATTTACGTCTGGCGCTGACTAATTTTACAGGACTAAACTAATATTTATTTTCTGTCCTTTTCTTAATGAAATAGAAAGAAAAAGATGCACTGAACTTAAATTTAGTTTAGTTTGTGAACAAGGGAATCGGCGCCATTATCTTAAAGCATTTATTTCAATTAAACCATTTACAGGTGCTTGTGAATTGTCAAGAGTCATTAAGTTAGTCAGAAAGTTGAAGCTAGTTGCCCATTCCAAAACGTAGATCTCTTTGGAGAGCAACGGACAAGGAACTCCAAGGACACTCTTTTAAATCAAGATACAAAATCCTGGGTACATTATTACACCAACTAACTCTTAAGAGGTCACTGTAGGTACTCATTATTATGAACAACTTTTATTAAAGGACCAAACCTGTAATCGCGAAAATAAATCAGCTGGTCCCTACATTTTGACGAGTTATACGAACTTATTTATTTATTTAGGCAAACCAACTAAATACACACAAAGACATTCCAAGTATATATCATTTACAAATACAATAGCATTGCATGCATCTAAATTAAAGGTAAGCACAGCACTTTAATAAAATCTCGCTATACAATAATAATTAACAAAAAGATGGATAACAATATAATTATAACTAATATCAATAATCTCTTACACATACAATCAATTTAAATTAGATTAGATTAAATAAGATTGAACTTAACATAGGGAACATCTTTTTTTTCCGCGATTTCAGGTTTAGTCCCATAGTAAAAGATGTTGATAATGATGAGTACAATGATCTCTTAAGAGGTTGTTGGTGTTTTTTCAATAACCCTTATATGAGAACAATGTTAAAAAAACTGAAGAAACAATTCGAAATAATCGTTTGAACACAAATAGTGTCTTAACTGTGCTTCGATTAAGGAAAATTTTACAGTTTTAGGTATAAAAAACAATTGTCTCGTTTGATAAACAAATTAATAAGTGCCTTATCGCCGCCGGGCAAACAACAAATAAGGTACTTAAAACTAATTAAATTGAGGACTCAAATCCTCATGTTTAATCCGAAGATAATTTTAAATACATTTGTATTTATGAATTGAATGATATAATTCTCATGATTCATTAGTATTTCACATTTCCATTCATATCATATTTTCATAAGAATAACATCGTATAATGAAATGACAATCGCAGATCAAACGAACCCAGTACCAAATAAAATGGTACCCAATGGGCTCAGAACATACATACCTAGATATCCGCTCAGATCATTGTTAGAGTCGAGCGACTTTCCAAGAGATTAGTGCTATATAATCTCTTGGAAATATAATATGGAATCAAATGGGACACCACCAGCAAGCATTGGATAGAAAGCAAAGAAGAAAGATGAAAAGGAAAAAAAGAGTCTTGATCTTGAATCTTGTCAGTAAAAAGATCGATGGAAAAATTGAGAATCAACACCAGATAAAACGACTTATAAAACCTTTTGTTGCGTCAAAGACATACTTAGGTCGACGGGTCTTGTGAGGGTAATGCTAGTGCCATATAATCATCATCTTTTTAGCCTTCTCCCAATAATATTGAGGTCAGCTTCTAGTTAATCTGGATGCTGCTGATTACCAGTATTTTAAATGGAGCGACTGACTGTCTGAACTCCACAACCCAGTTACTGGATAACACGATACCCCTTGGTACGACTGGCAACTTGACTTGACTGGTGACTTGGCTGGCTGGCTTGGTTTGCTACTGCCATACCAGCAAAACACAAAAATTAAAACTTTGCAGTGGTATCATGATCTCATATTTTGCAATTTAGCTGTCTATGTAGTTCGTGCAATATATGTATATAACGCTTCAGCAAGAGTATTATTGTTTTCATAAAACAACTGTCTTTTTTGTAAGTTTATTTAAATTTATTTTGATGCAATCGAAAATGTTTGACCGTAAACAAACAATTGATATTTAATGTCTACTTCAGATTAAATCGCTTTGGGACTTCCCACTTTTACCTTGCATTATAGAGGTCATTGATAACTTTCTTCCAGGTATTTAAAATTAATGATAAGATTTATATGTATTTTCTTGTGAGTAACATGTCAGTGTGTCATATCTTCTTATAGCAAAACAAATTGTAGGGCCTTGACATTAAATATCAATTGTTTGTTTACGGTCAAACATTTTAGATTGCATCAAAATAAGTGTAAATACTTATCTTGATGCAATCTAAAATGTTTGACCGTAAACAAACAATTGATATTTAATGTCTACTTCAGATTAAATCACTTTGGGACTGCCCACTTTTACCTTACATTAAAGAGTACATTGATAACTTTCTTTCAGGTATTTAAAAGTAATGATAAGATTTATGTGTATTTTCTTGTGAGTAACATGTCAGTGTGTCATACCTTCTTATAGCAAAACAAATTGTAGGGCCTTGACATTTTTCATTTGATTCTTTTCTAGTAGGTGTAGGTAGGTCTAATACATTATGATAATGTACCTTCTTACAAGTTTCTTCATGTTCTTGTCGAAACTTGAGAGCTAATGCAAAAAGGAATACGCATACATGTAAGTAGTATGCCACATTTCATCATTATCCGGCTCTCATTTTTAAGGTTCCGTACCTCAAAAGGAATAATGGAACCCTTAGAAGATCACTTCGTTGTCCGTCTGTCTATCCGTCTGTCAAAACCTTTTTTCTCAGAAACGCGAATAGTTATCAAGTTGAAATTAATATTAAATACTCAGGGCTGCAATCCCTTCTAAGTCAACGTAATCAAAAGATACGGGCGTTTATGTTCCGTTGCACATTTGACACTTGACACTCGCAAGGGAATCAAAACCTATAATAGGGTACTTCCCGATGACCTAGAATCATGAAATTTGGCAAGAAGCAATGTCATGTAGCACTAGCAAAGGAAAAAATCCGAAAACCGTTTTGTAGTTACATACCTACAAAGTACGGAACCCTCGGCGTGAGTCCGACTCGCACTTGACCGGTTTTTCGCCATTATATGCACTATTCTGGAACACGGATATTAGTGAAACATTAGGCGTATAATGATATTATCTGATGAGGCGTATAATTTATCCATCGGACTCAATTCTTTGTTTAGTTGTTTACAAACCAAACCGATCTTGTACTTATTCTTACCATGAAATCTCATTTCACAAGTAAGCATGCATTCTTGAGGGAAGAAAACAGACGTAGGTACGCATTCAATGATGCGTAGCGGCGTAGGTACGTTTACATGATTAATTAGGCGTTTACGTTACGGGAGGGCTATTGTGGCTAAGAAGTAATAACTTATAACAGTCGCACGGGTTGATCGTTTAGGTTTAGCTACGCTTGCCGTGTTAAGTTCGTGGAGAGGTCACCCACCTCTCGGGCAGCTGTTTGGGTGCTTGCTGGCTGTAAGGGCAAACCTGTGAGCTTCTTTGACGACTGTCAGAGTTTAAGCAACCTAATTTCTTCAACAGGTTCAAAAACGATTTATTTTAGAAGAAAATGTGGATTGCCTTTAGGCATTCCATGTGAACAGAAGCAGGTAGCGTGGAAATGGTTTTTGAGGTACCGGTATGATTATGATTCATGTAAATATCGTGTTGATTCCGTCCGAATCCGATTTAATTACACAATACATATTATCTCAAAACACGCACACTATTATGACGAGTACAGAGGTATTTTAATCAACGTAATTTCTAATGAATCACGAAAGCCAGTCAATAGCTAAGAGATTAACAATACACGCATCAATAAACATATTAATTCTGGGTAGCACCAAAAACAATCAAGATACGGCACAAGGAAAAACAACGGAACTTTTCTAATAGTACAGTGAAGTCACTGAGGACTGATAAACAATACTTTGAAATCAGTATAGATCTACGTGACAACAGTCTATTATAAACACATTATCATGAGGCTTAGGAAGTAATCGAAAGGAAAAATAAGATCAGTGTTCGGCAATATACACAGATAACAGAAGAACACTAGAAAACTAATTTTATTCAACCATGTTTATCAAACTTTACACGCAGAGAGAAGAAGTACAAGAGACTATAATTATCTATAATTTATCATTTATTCTCTCTTCACAATGTGTTAAGAGTATTCTATTCTATTCTATTCTATGAGTACAAATAATGTCTCAGATGTGTTCCACCTTCGAGAGAACCTGGTGCCTGATATTTACAGCTGTGCCTGGTACAGCGTGGCGCTTTAATGGCGACATTAATTTAACACACGTATACGGTTTTGCGTTGTAGTTTTATGAATATATTTTAATTTAATTAAACATTAATATTTATTTATTTATTAACAATTTTATAAAATAGCGTCTTAGAGCAACCTGACTTAAAGAACTGTAGCGCAGGGGTCATTTGCCGGGGTCACGGATCATAACATCGCATCAATGTAATTAAAACAATTAACGAGCAAAGAGAAGGCGAATTGAAGGAAAGAGAGAGAGCCCTATGTCGGCGCGCGGCGCAGGTGGAAGTTTTCAAGCTACGATTTTTTTTATGTTGTTATAATTTTTATGATTACTGGCCACTAGCCCTACCCGTGTGTTAAATTAATGTCGCCATTGTAGCGCCACGTTGTATACTTTATTGTATATCACAAAAATACATAGCATAAAAAACATGAAACACTACAAAATATACAATGGGCGGCCTTATCGCATTACTGCGATCTCTTCCTGGTAACCTGCTGATAGGTAGGTATAGGTTTTTGAGAAAAACCTGTGTTACAGGTCACCAGGCTAGAATTAGCTTTTACAGAGATACCGTGCAAGAGTCGAAGTTAAACAATATGCATAACAAAAATAAAAACTAAGTAAGAGTTAAGCAATATGCTTAACACAAATAAAAGAAAAAGTAATAAAAATCAAAAATACCTACATACCATTCTGCAGAAGTTACTTATTGAGTCATGTTGTGAGCTCAAGTGCTCAAGTGAGCTTGATGTGATTTGTCAGTAGTGTCAATCCCTAGCATTATTTGGAATGACAGCTCACTCCACGCTCACTTCACCTAAGTTTTCAGGGTAAGATGGTTACAGAATCGCACTGCTGTGCAGCCCTTCAATAATAATCAGCCTATAATTTTCCCACTGCAGGGACACAGGCCTCCTTTCTATGACAAGGAATAGGCGTAATCCACCACGTGGGCCCAGTGCGGGTTGGTAGATGTCACATGTCTTCGATTTTTTATTTGGTTCTAGGACATGCCGGTTTCCTTACGATGTTTTCCTTCACCGTTTTGAAGCGCCGTGTCCACTGAGCCACCACTAAGCTCTACCAATGGCTACGTTTAAATGGTGCAGGTGGTTGTGCATTATGAGCAAGAAAGAAGGTGAAGCATATCCTGTGGAGCTCCCCACTAGCACTGTTTTTGGGAGGAGTTAAGGATAAGACCCCTGCGACTACGACGCCGCGGGCATATTGAAGTGTTGATATAATGAAGGGTAAGGATTTTTGTGTGCACGATCAATGGACTTTTATCCCACAAATTACTGTTGTTACATTGTCTCATTTGCCTAATAATGTTTGTCACGATAAAGAAGGTTATGTTTAATCTTTGTTCAGACCGCGCCGGTCGATATTCGGATTATGAGCCGATTACGCTCGGCTCATAAACCGAATATCGACCAGCACTACGCTCCGAAAGTCAGAAGCATAATAAGAGCGTGATATTTTTACAAACAGGTAGATGATTTTATTTTTAACGACAATACAGAATTTGACTGACACAATATAAAGCCAAAAATATAGACTCTTTATCAGATTTAGAAATGAAAAAAAATCGATAAAAGAGTCCGCAGCAAGTGTACTATCAGCTATCTAATTGGACATAAACATGGCGTTAGCATCAAACTATTATTTAATTTATCAAAAAAATTAATCATTTGAGCATAAACGTTTATGATCCCGTCATAATAAACACAGCAATACTACTAAATCATAAATTACATTATTCATTTATTGTTGTGTCCTACAAAATTGCCACCGCTGACATCAGATGGCTTGCTACGTGACTTTGTGCAGAGACTAGAGGGAATGACGTTATAGCCATGGAAGACATTACTAATTTCTTTCAGCCTCTGGTTTAAGAAGTACCTAATGAGTATTAACACCCTTGCGCCATCTCATCTTTCAAGAGGTGATACCGCTGCGGCTGCAGATATCCTCTAACGATGCAAAAACAGTTCATCGTCATCTTCCTACCGCCTGGCCTATGTTACTTGAGGTCGGCGCAACACGTTTTCGTCTTCCATTCTCCCCTGTCAACCGTCTCACTCTCATTCGCTACCTTTTTTTCCATGTCATACCTCACGAGTCACTCTTTGGCCTTCCTTTCTCCCTTTATCCCATTTTGAGGCGTTTCGGCTCTTTTTAAAGAAATTCTCGAGACAGGTCGACGCTTCACGTGACCAAAACCAGGCGCATTCTCTGGCCTCTGGTCGTGTAGATTGATTTAAAATGGTCAACGCACACGTGCTGTCGATCAGAGAAGTATTTCTTTAACGTAGGTATGTAGGTATGCCACAAACGAAAAGCACATGGTGTCCCGCCAAGCTAATTATAAACATTAACCAATTGCTATGCCGACGACAGAAAGATGGTGAAACAATATTTAAAAAAATGTGATGACGATGAAATCAATAATTAAGATAGTAATTTATTTTTAGCAACAAATAATTAATTAACTCGATAAGTAGGTGAATATAAATCTCTTTATCAGATATACAAATTAAAAATAGCTTGATTAGAATTCTGCGTAAATTGTTGTTATCCTTGTGTAGGGAAATCGAAACCAAGGACCGTGACATCATTTTCCTACACGTTTGGTAAGTTGACTTTTATGTATTGTGTTTTCCATAAATTGTCAAAATCCGAAAACACGTGGCTTGTGTGTCAGTTTTTCTTTCAGGGATACAAACTTTCTATCTTCCTTAAACAAGTCATCTACGAGTGTTTCTCGTACAATTTTAAGAAGTCCCTCCCTTTTCAACTACTTCTTGCGGTTAATATATTTCCTAAAAAAGTGTCTGTGTTTCTGGAGATAGATCACTATTGTTTTCTGTCCTAATTTATCATCAGCCTATAATGTTCCCACTGCTGGAACACAGACCTCCTCTCTTGGAGAGGGAGTGGGCTATAATCTACCACACGGGCCCAGTACGGGTTGGTAGATGTCACATGTCTTCGAGTTTTTGGCTAATACATGCCGGTTTCCTGACGATGTTTTCCTTCACCGTTTTCTGTCCTAACGAAAAAATCTTAATACAGATTATTTTTCAGGCAAAAGTATGAAATAAGGTTTGAGGAATACGTAACCAAAACAACACCACACAGAAGTACCTGTAATTGACCGACTTTACGGATGGCATCGACACTATCACAAAGGAGGCCAAGGAATGGTTGAATCGAATTATTAATGCGTAGTGATAATAATCTGATAAAACTTGTAGCATCCATATAAATACATGTAGTGGCTGCCTTAACATTATAACACATTCGAGTGATAGACTAACAAGTCGACTTGAGGAGCCCAAGTGGAGTTTTATATTCATTTCCAAAATATTTCGTCAAATCTAACTCAAGTAAGTATTTCCATATCATTATCCTTCTTCTTATTTGATTGTTTTACCTGCACTAGTTTAATAAGATATTGGTGAATTCCAGCACAAATTCTAAACTTCCCAAACGACTGAAGTCTGACTACTTTTGCTCTGTAACACTTTGATGTACTAACAATTTATTTTGTTTCCAGAATGCAGCGCAACTCAGCCTTCTCTTCAAACATGAACAACGGCTACCAGACCTTTTCGCCCAGCCCTTGCTTTGGGCCACCCAGAAACCAGTACCAACCTAATGGAAACTACGCACCCCCAGCACAACAGCCCTTCCAGCCTAACACATGCTTCATGACCGCTAACGTGATCCGAAAAATTAGCAACACCACGCCTCCAAAAGGTTTCGGCCGTAACTTCTAAACTAAAGGAAGGCTCAAGCATTGTTGATGGAATCTCGAGTAGTAATTCGTTTTGGTTACCGTTTACTGCTAGTTTAGGTTAAGTAATCTCACAATATTTATTTAATAAGTTTAAACATGTTAAGTGAACCTACTTATTGTTTAGTGATTCGAACGGTTACAATTTATTTATCAAGTAAATTTTTTGTGGCCTATTTTTGTAAGCTGGTTTGTACACATAACTAAATAATATACATATATTTGGTCTTAAGTAATTTTTAATCAATAAATTATTTAAAAAAAACTATACCTACTTACTTTTGTTTTACAATTCCTTACTTCCTGGTCTATAGTCTAACTACTTGTCCTGTAGCTACATTTTGCACCTCGTTTAAAGGTGCGTCCAGACATTACGAGGCGTATGCGAATATGATATGTTTTTTTTTGTTTTTGTATCAAAAATATTATTTGCGGCGCATGACTCGCTCTGTCTAGGTGCACAAAATGTACTGAAAACAGATATTGCAATAATAATAATTGCAATATATGTTTTCAGTACATTTTTTATTAAGACAGCCATAAAGTTAGACACTGCTGCGAAAATAACGACGCAATAGAAGTAGGACGCATGCGTTCCTCCGTCCTGCGATATTCCGATATGAGTTCTTAGAACATTTTGTATTAGGACGCATACGATCTTACACACACCTGCGTAAGGCGTCTGCAAGAGTCGTATCGTATATTCGGCGGGGGGCCTGTAGTGTAGATTACACGCACATGTTAAAAATATCGGATGATAAAAGCGCAGCTGTGTGGCAAGGAATCGGGACGCATTATCGCAATAACGCATCCGATATTATCGACCGAAAATAACGCGCCTGTGGAAGAGAGCCTTCAATATAATAATGCGTTCCGGGTGTTGATGGGGCTGTTCTGCTTCTGTAGCGCATCAGGAATATTTACGGAAGATCGTGTCAATTGCTTCCATGCTACGATGCGAAAAAGATGCGCCTCTCTAGTGCGCCGCGCGCCGGGTGCGGGCCAGCCCCAACATTATACTGTGGTATGTGGCGAGCAGACTGGACTCCTTATATGTGAATCAAACTTTCCACGTCGGTGTTGAACTTGTAGCAGGGATTCGCATGAACTATATTCCTGTCTTACGTTAAGTTTACCAACAAATCTGTTAAGAAATATTGTTACTAACATATTTAAGTCCTTTGTTACTTGATATTGAAAATAAATAAATCCGATCCTGAAAATACAATACATAATATTACACCTCAGCCACTTTTAGCATACTGCGATCTTGTTCTTCTTCAACACTTCATCAAAATCGTCAAGACTAGCGTAAAAAATCATGCTTAAGTATCGTCATATCTATTGAAATTAAATGACTATTTTTCTTCTTAGAACTTCTCGAACCAATTTAAAAAGATAAAGATATATTTCGGCCAAAAAATTCAACAATGCGAATATCGTTTGCTGACGCAGTCGGTGACAATATGGAAGATGCGAGGGTGTGTGAAGGTGTGAGTCAATGAATATTCATCGCTTGTATGCACTTATAACATGAATAAGACCATCGGAGATTAATTAATAGGTAATATAAGTTGGTGTCCGCAACTCCACGACAATGCGCGTATTTTACATCTGAGATTTGTAGCTATTTAGCACATAACACCATATTCAACAGAATGTTGACCTATAAGTACCTATAATGTAACATTAAACCAAAGGATTAAACCATTTATTCTCTCCTCTCAATTTGTTGCCTTAAAAATTAACATTGTTAATTGTAACGTATGCTTGGATTATATTCCACCATTATAAGA
The DNA here is from genome assembly GCA_945859715.1 of Apamea sordens. Taxonomy (NCBI): domain Eukaryota; kingdom Metazoa; phylum Arthropoda; class Insecta; order Lepidoptera; family Noctuidae; genus Apamea; species Apamea sordens. The sequence continues at coordinate 11,390,600 of OX243996.1, read as the reverse complement.
GACTGCAACCTGGTGTAAGTTTTCAGAAAAAAAACCTGCATTATATAAGTCACCAGTAAATATCACCATGCGGTATATTTTTATAATACATTTGGTTCCTACACTTTATTTAAAAAAGATGACACGGGCGTAAAATGAAGGCTGAACCGAGACCCAATATACGCCCCTGTGGAACCCTTGACGTTAGTTTTTCATTAGTTCACTTTCATGAAGTAAACGTTTATACGTGTCTTCTTGCCCCATTGCCCATTGGTCTCGTGGTCGCAAGCGTGACTGCTGAGCGTTTTCCATTAGGAATTTCTTAGTAGCAACCCAGAGTTTGGAATTTGGTGGTGTGACAGCCCCGTGCCTCGGAAAGCACGTAAAATCGTCTGATCTTTTCCCGGTCGTGTCGGATTGCCGTCCCATCAGACGATAAAAATGATTTCTGTTTTGCCTAAAGTACCTAGACACACAATATTATCTAGGAATATTTCACATTTAGGAATTTGGAATCAATGTTATATTTTGGACAACTTCCTTTTGACCTAACAAGTTGAAGTTTCGAAAAATAATAGCAGCCCTGCCTTGCTGCATAATCAGCCAATGTTCCCAATGCTGGGACGCAGGTCTCCTCTTGGTGAGAGGGAGTGGGCGCGGACACAGTGCGGGTTGGTGGATGTCACAATGTCTTTGAATCGCATTGCTTTAAAAGTATTGACTATTTGAAAAAGATTTAAACGTCAATTAATTTCTGGTACTCGTACGTCATACATTTTTTGGTCGGAATGATTCATTTGTATTATAAATGCGTACTGATAATAATTTGATAAAGCATATTAGGATCTATATAAATACAAGTAGTGGCAGACTTAACACAATACCACATTCGAGTGAAAGACAAACAAGTCGACTTGAGGAGCCCAAGTAGTTTTATTTTCATTTTCAAAATATTTTGTCAAATCTATATTTCAAGTAAGTATTTTCATATTATAACTTTTGCACTTTAAGAGTATTTCTTCTTATTTAATTGTTTTACCTGCACTAGTTTAGTAAAATATTGGTGAATTCCACTGCTCATTATAATGTTCCCATTAAGTCTAACCTTCCCAAATAACGGACTACTTTTAATCTGTGACGCTTGGATGATACCAAAATGTTCTTTTCTTTTCCAGAATGCAGCGCAATTCAGCCTTCTCTTCAAATATGAACCACGGCTACCAGACCTTTTCACCCAGCCCTTGCTTTGGGCCACCCAGAAACCAGTACCAACCTAATGGAAACTACGCACCCCCAGTACAACAGCCCTTCCAGCCTAACACATGCTTCATGACCGCTAACGTGATCCGAAAAATTAGCAACACCACGCCTCCGAAAGGTTTCAGACATCATTTCTAAACTAAAGGAAGGCTCAAGCATTTTTGATGGAATCTCGAGTAGGAATTCGTTTTAGTTACCTTTTACTGCTTGTTTAGGTTAAGTAATCTCACAAAATTTATTAAATAAGTTTAAACGTGTTGAGTGAAAAGTGAATATCCACCAACCCGCACTGGGCCCACGTGTTGGATTACGGCCCACTCCCTCTTACAGAGAGGAGACCAGACCAGGCCCAGCAGTGGGATTATGTTATGTTAAGTGAACCTATTTATAATATTGTTGTATGTCCAGCAGTGGGCTGCAATAGGCTGAGTTGATTGAAGTGGAACAGCCTCTCGCAGCCCACTGTTTATCAATAAATTATTTAAAAAATAATAAACTTTTGATTTCACGATTCCTAACTTCCTAGACTAAGTCCTTCTCCTGTCTAAATAAATCCGATCCTGGAGAATGGAGACCACCAAAAAATGTCTTGATATCTATACTACTCTGTCAAGAAAGTACCGGGAAAAGATCAATAATACACAAAATGTCTGTTATTCATCCAAATTTATTTTATCACCTTCAAAGTATGCTCCTTTAGAAACGATACACTTGCGCCAACGAATAATCCATTCATCAAAACATTTTTTAAACGCTGCTTCCGGAATTGAGTTCAGTTCTCGCCGCGAATTCTCCTTTATGTCTTCTATCGATTGAAAACGGGTGCCACGAAGTGGTAATTTGAGTTTAGGAAAAAGAAAAAAGTCAGCAGGAGCCATATCTGGTGAATATGGTGGTTGCTGGATGGTATTTGTTGAGTGTTTGGTCAAAAATTCGTTCACAATGATAGCCTTGTGCGAAGGCGCATTGTCGTGGTGCAAAATCCAAGAATTTTCTTTCCACAAATCTGGCCTTTTTCGTCGAATTTGCTCTCTTAAACGCCGCATAACGCTCAAATAATATTCTTTATTTACCGTTAGACCTTCCGGTAAGAATTCAGAGTGCACAACACCGCGATAGTCAAAGAAAACAGTCAACATGACTTTGACTTTTGATCGACTTTGGCGTGGTTTTTTCGGTTTCGGTTCAGTTGGAAGGCGCCACTCCGAAGCTTGTTGACTAGTTTGCATGTCAAACTCGTAAACCCACGTCTCGTCACCAGTAACAATGCGTTTCATGAATGTTGGGTCCGAACTGACTCGTTCTAGCATGTCCTCAGCGACTTTCAAGCGATTGAGTTTTTGGAGAAAATTCAGATCTTTTGGGACTAGCCGAGCAGCAACATGTTTCATACCCAAATGATTAGTTAAAATGGTACGGATCGACTCGTGAGATACAGAAAGTTCGGCGGCTATCTCTCTCAGAGTTGAATAGGGATTTTCAGACACTATTTTCTTCACTTTTGCGTTGTTAACTTCAGTTGCAGACGTTGACAGCCTACCAGAGCGAGGCAAATCTTCCATCACATCTCGAGCGCTTTTGAACGCTTTGAACCACTCATAAGCACGAGTTTTTGATAAAGTCGATTCACCGTAAGCCTTCTGTAACATTTTCAGTGACTCCGAACACGAAATTCCATTGGCGATGCAAAATTTAAGACAAACTCTTTGTTCGATATTTTTGTCCATTATGAAATTCGCAATACACACTATATATGACTAGCTTCTGCCCGCGGCTTCGCCCGCGTGGATGTCGGAAATTATCCCACGGGAACGTGCTAACAGGATAAAATGTATGTGCTTCCCCAGGATGCCATCTATCTCTATGCCAAATCAGAAGTTCAGTGGTTTAGGCGTGAAAAGGTAACATACAGTTTCAAGTTCAAATCCTCCCCTGAAAAACTGAATTACCCCTTTTTGTCCCGTCAGTGATAAATTTTCGACAACTTTACATACTTATTAATAATTATTTTCTGTCAAAAGTATCAATACTGAGCTTCGAGTTACTCGGACCGCGCATTCAATTTCTTCGACACAAATTTAACACCCCTATATCCCCCTTTGAGGGGTAGTTTTGAAAAACTTACAATGATAAACTTTATTACTTACTTAGGCAAGTATTCTTGCCAAGTTTCTAGTTTATTAACTAAATGAATAAGATTTTGCATATAAACTGTATCCCCCGCTTTTCACCCTCACAGGGGTGGAATTTTGAAAAATCGTTTGGTTTTCATAATATTCATCATTCATAATTTGATTCAAAGATTATTTATACGAATTTTCGAGTTAATCAAGCCACGCATTATAATCCTCCCTTGTAAAATTAACTACCCCTTTTCAACCCATTAGGGGTAGATTTTTGAAAAACCCTGATACATGTTACTCTTTATTTTTGGTCTTAAGTATAAACACTGAGTTTCGAGTTAATCGGACCGCGCATTCAAATTATTCCACCCAAACTTCAACACCCCTATATCCCACTTTGAGGGGTAGTTTTGAAAAACTTATAATGATAAACTTTAGTACTTACTTAGGCGAGTATTCTTGAAAAGTTTCAAGTTTATTAACCCAATGAAGAAGATTTTTCATATAAACCGTATCCCCGCTTTTCACCCCCTCAGAGGTGGAATTAAAAAACAATCGTTTGGGATGTATTCATAACTTGAGTCAAAGATTATTTATACTAATTTTCGAGTTAATCAAGCCATGTAGTAAAATCCTCCCCTGAAAAATTTACTACCCCATTTCCGCCCGTCAGGGGTAGATTTTCAAAAAACCCTGATACACATTATTCTTTACTTTCAATATTACGTATAAATACTGAATTTCGAGTAAATCGGACTGCGCGCTAATATTCTTCCATACAAACTTTGAAACCCCCCAATCCCTTATTAGGGGGTAGTTTAGAAGAAAAAAAAACTGACAATCTTCATAGTTTCTTTAGATAAGTATTCGTGCCAAGTTTCAAGTTTATTAACTCAAGGAATAAGATTTTTCATACAAACGAATTCCCCCCTTTTCACCCTCTTAGGGGTGGAATTTCGAAAAATCCTTTCTTAGTGGATGCCTACTCTTCACGAAGAACACACCCTCCAAATTTCATGTCTCTAGGACTAGCGGTTTAGGCTGTGCGTTGATCTATCAGTCAGTCAGTCAGGACTTTGAATTTTATATATATAGATATTACTAAAACCAGCACTGTATTTAATATAAATAACAGATGCAACTCAAACTCCGCGCCAAGATGGAAAACAGTTGTGCCAATCTAACAACTACAAAAAAACAAAAATTTGAATTTGGAACCATAAACAAATCATCCATTCCCGATACTTTTCAAAATCTTTAAATGGACTTTGAATTTAGTCTTCTGTATTAGCATTATTTCTGTAGCGCCTTCACCATTGCTTTCCGCAATATATTTCTTAGAGTTGCGTACAGTTATGCGTTATACAGCGCAATAGCTGTAAAAAACTGGTGGTAATACGAGTCGCACAACGGTTTCGTTATTTTATTAGGGCGATTAAATAAAAACAACACAAATTGAAATACTTCGGATGTGATATTTTAAGCTTGACTAGGCAGATCATTATAGTTATGTTGAAATATTGTCAAAGATGACTCTGTTTCCAAACAGTTCAATCCAATACTCATAGATAATTTTACGAGTCCGAAAGCATTCAAATCAAGTAACAAACTTACGCAGTTCTGTAGTAGATTATACATAATCAGCCTATAATGTTCCCACTGCTGGGACACAGGCCTCCTCTCGGTGAGAGGGGTCTGTAGTAGGTAGCTATTCTTTATTAAATGAATGATGTAACCAGCCGGTCAATTCTGTAAAAATCTGAGTTTGATGTGAGTTGTCAGTAGTGTCAATCCCTAGCATTATTTGGAATGACAGCACAGCTCACTCCACGCTCACTTCACCTAAGTTTTCACGGTGAGATGGTTACAGAATCGCACTGCTGTTCTCCTCCATAGGAACCTACTACGCCTTGGAATGGGCTTCATTTTTCCGACTGTCCAACCCCTTGGCAATTCAAAAGTGCCTGTAATTGGTTTGATTTCAATAAATGCATGGGTTTTGAGTTAGGGTTTGAAAAATAATAGTTTATTTTCGCTGAAGGATTGTGTAAGTAGTGCCTTTGTATTCGCTACTGCAAACAGTTGTCTAGCAGCATAAAATTATTATAACGCTCAACAAGATAAAGTAGAAGAATCAAATCATCAAAAAAAATATATATATATAAAAATCCTTCGACACAAACAAAAACCTCTAAAAAGTATGGGGGACGGCTAATGAAAAGTTTTTTACAAAAAAAAAAAACACTTCCACAAAAGCCACTACAAAGTGAAAAATAACTTTAATTTTGGAAGTCGGTAGCAAACAACGAAAATGCGAACCCAACGACGCGAGGACGGTTGGATCAAAATATTTCCTACAACTTATAATAAACTGGAAGGGCCAATATGTAATTATTAATTTTTTTATTTTATATATTCTAATATTTAAAAATATCATTTGTATGTACAGACGCCAGCAAGTCAAGCTATCCGAAACTGTCAAATTTTCCCAATCAACTTTGAACCTTAATGCTTTAACGATAAAGTTGAAAATCTATTCTAAGTCTGTACATTAATGAAATAAAAGAGATAGAACACAATAATATCCCTGTTTCAATACGAGTATAATTGCGACATTTATGTTTTGATGTACTCATCAAAAATTTTATTTTGGTTCAGTTATGTCCGGACCAGGTGAAAAGAAGGAACAGAAGCCGTATCGTCCTCCTCCATATGAGAGACATTACGGACCACCTGATAGCCCTGACCTGAAGGATCGTCCAAGAGTATAACAGAGCAGAGCTATACTATCAAGGATTATAGTTTGTGTACCTAAGCTATTCAATAACGTTAAATACTTACATCGGGATTAAAACAAACGAAATATTATCAAATTGTAAAAGTAACGGAGACACTGACATAGTTAGAAAAATGAATGCTTTAAGCCAGCAGCTGGCAATGTATGTTGAAGGATCAATAGCCGCTGTAGAAGCCGAGCCCTCCAACCAACATAGTGCGGGATACCCGGCTTGATGGGCAAGAGGACCTGAAAAAGGAGCCGAAGGAAGTATTGACGTGGAAGGCGCAAAAGCGGTCGTTGTGGTGCAATGTGGGAGACGCCTGTCTGTCAATGGACTGCAAAAAGCTGAGTTGATCGTTGAATAAATTCTGTTGTATGTCATGACAAAAAAGTTGTACAAATGATATAAAAATTATGAAAGGAATCTCTGGTGGCTACCGCGTACCAGAAAACGTAGCGTCGTAGAAGGGCTCCCAAAAGATGGACCGATGACCTTGTGAAGGCTGCAGGAATTCGCTGGATGCGAGAAGCACAAAACCGATTAAAGTGGCGATGCTGGGGCGAAGCCTAAATCTGTATGTAATGGACTACACTCTTTCGGCTGAAATAATGATGATGAAAGGAACCTCTAGTGCTCCAGACAATAGTCAATGGGTCTAGCAGACTATCTATTGATCTATTCACCATGAAGATACGTAACGTATATTGCTGACCATACCGGTCAAAGCGACAGCTAAGAAAACAGATAACACTGATATCTGTGAATAGTTGGAAAACCACACAACACAGCGTGAAATTTTGTAAAAACCCTGGCGAGATAAATTTTCGATTCAGAGAATAAAAAAATGATTTCAACGCATCAATCAGAAATAGATGTCAACCAAGTGCTACTGTTCTAAATACATGAAAATCAAAAACATATTCGTATAAATAACTTGAATGTAGGTAGGATTGAATGAGAGATTAAATTAATATTAATTTTATTCATCTGCCTAGCCTTTTCCCAATTATGTTGGGGTCGGCTTCCAGTCTAAATTATAATTATTTATTATTAATTATTTTTAATATTAATTATTTTATTTAATTTTAAATAATTAAATTGTGTTGTTTAAAGTTTTATTGTAGAATCTTTAATAAATTACGGTTATTATTTAATAAGATAGAATTTGTGTAATTTCTCGTTCCTACCCCACATTCTTCGTAGGGCTGCTTAAAGCAATAAAACTCAATCAAAGAGTTTCAAACTGTTTAATAACGTCACGCAAAACAACATGATCAAACAACGGAAAATCTTATTTTATGGTGAATTAACATGGTCTAAATCATCTGGATTAATATAATACTATAAGTAAGGACGTTAAGCATGGTGCCAAGTAACATAGAGTAACTTAAATCGAACAAACTGCACGCGGTAAATTGGAGACGATCATTGCTGACCAGCTCTTTAAATGTTTCCAAAACCGGCTTCCTTGACTGAACTGAAAGTAAAATATGAATTAAGTTAGTAAAGGTAAACGTTGCTTAAAATTAAGAATCGTCAATGTATGTTTAGACAGCATCCTAATTGCGTAACTATCTCAATCTGAATCATTTTGAAGGATATTGCTAATCCATTGCTTCATATGTTTGCAAAATTTGTCTGCTCACCAAATAACACCAAAATTGATGTACACACTACACACTACGACATGTTTTATCAAGTTAGACATTTCCAGTTTTAGCTGACGTCCTTTTCGTACAAAGAGAAGTCAGCTTATACTAGAAATGTATAGCTTCATATGTCGTCGTGCGTAACTACCCAGTTTTGAAAAGTTGCTTCGACAAACTCCAAGCCCTTAGCTTACTGAAATTAATTTATACATACCACATCTAAAGTCTATCAAGCACTTGATGATAAGAGTGATGGTCTGGCCAACTTCTTTACTCATTTGGTCGTTAATGTAGCATCCGATGAAACACCAGAAGAAGGGCAAAACGCTCTTAACAATCACCAGCCATTTAAGATACTCCTGAAATAAAGAAGATAATGTGAATAAAACTGACATGCTAAACGATATTCTGAAAATAAACCCAGGGCTGGTACCTAACCTTAAGTCCTTCTCAGCATCAACTGTCACTTCGACCTGAAATCGAAGTGACAGTTGATGCTGAGAAGGACTTAAATTGTATTACAAAATTGTGGAGCGCCGTAATCAGCCTACAATGTTCCCACGGCTGTGACTCAGGCCTCATCTCGATAGGAGGCCTCGAGAAACCTCAGAGACCGAGAGAGTCTAGGTGAGAGGAAGTGGGCTGTAGTCCACCACGATGGCCCACTGCGGGTTGGTAGATACCATATGTCTACCAATTTTTGGTTCTAGGATATGCCGTGGCGGCGGCGCCGGAGATGAGACCGGTGCCTAAGAGCCTTTTACAGAAGCGGTACTGTAGCAGGGGGTATCTGATAAAATCATAAAACGTTATGTTTTCTGCGAACGTGTTTACATCACCCCGGCTATATTATCACTCCTTCTTCCAAACAAAATCCTAATACAAAAAATTTAAAACTACAATCGAATGCAACAAGGAACCGTATTCTCTATGACACAATCAACAAAACCGCGCGAAATTAACGCGAAATTGGTGTGCTTAACTAAGGAATTGACGTGGTTTCGAAGTAAGGAATCATTGAGTGGTCATAGTAAATTAGGGCCCTGAGTTATTTTATCACCAGGCTGCACTACACAAGGTCGACTTTAGCAGACAACGTTTACAGAACCTATACAGTTAGCAATAACTGTAGTCTAGTTGATAAGTAAAATATTAGAACCTGTACTAGTACCTGATGGGTTACTATCACTGTCACTCCAACCACTCCACTTGTGAACATCAACCAGATCGATGAGAAAATCTGTAATCAAATATGGATATTACGAAAAGTCGAAAAGAAACTCATTGCCATAAGTATCATTGCAGGATGTTGATGTGCCACTGTCCGCGGATTGGATAAATCTTGTTTTCGCTCTCTCATAGCATACTTAAGCATAATACTGCTGGGACACAGGCATCCTCTCTGTGAGAGGGAGTGGGCCATAATCGACAAAATAGTAGTTGGATAAATAATCTCTCTCTCTCTCTCATAAATTATTAAATTATCTTTGTGGTGGTTCTTTATATATGTGTTCTGCAGTACATAGATTAACATTTTAGATGATGCAACCATAAACTCATTAGAGCTTAACACTGCACCATAATCATCAACTACATCATTCAGTGAATAAAACAAATGAAGTATCTACTTAATTAAAATGAAACAACAAAGAAATTACAACGAGGGTACGCGAAATACTTAGTTATTTATTACGAGCTGTGTTTGAATTTATACAGGTTGTCTAGGGACAACCTGTATAAATTCAAACACAGCTCGTAATAAATAAAATAAAATAATAATAAATAAACAAAAAATAGTCAATTTTACTATGCCTTATACACATACCTAAGGCATAGTAAAATTGACTATTTTTTGTTTATACAGAGTGGCAGGGAAATTGACGCGCAAACTGTAACCATGAATTCAGCACATTATTCTAGACGTACGTAGAGTAGAAACTATTAGGCGGTTATCAAAAAAAAAATCTGCTGTTTCATAGAAAAGTGCAATACCTACGCGGTTAAAATGTACGGAACAGCTGGTTCTTTTTTTTAAGTAATAATCGACGAGAAACTTCAACGCAGGATCAGAATCATGTACTGGTTGCGTTTTGATGTTCCTGCCACCCTGTATATTGTTAGTTATTATTTTTGTTCCATCCTGTATGTTTTTTTAAATATTATACTTTATTCATTTATAACATTTCTTCTAAAATAATAAAGTGTTAAATAATATAGTTGGTTGCTAACAAGGACACTTAATCTTTAATTAAAAAACAGTAAAACCATTACAGTCTTTTATGGCAAAAAACTATATTATTTCAACGTTAAAATCCATTTTAAAGTTTCGTCCCGATTCACCCCTGCATCCCTATTCAACCCGTTTTACGGTATATAGAAATGTTGTTTTAATTTGTATTTTATGCTTAATAGTATTATATATTGAAATTCTTTCAATCAGATACAAAGGCACAAATCTCATTAAGAGCGGGATGTAAATTCTTATTCAAACAGGTAGTCAATCAATCAGACCTTACCTGTAAACCGTAGCATTTTTCCAAAAGATGAACGCAAGTGCTTAAATCGTCATACAGTTTGCATAGAAGTTTTAAATCAAATTGTGCTAGACCATCTACTTCGATAAATTCTATACTAGGGCTAAAAATGTACTGAATAATTCGTCTCATTCCCATATTCTCTTTGAAAATCGTATTAGGTACTCGTACATTGTCATTATAAATTAATATTCTAGACAATTGATGATTAATCACTTTTATGAGTGCCGATAACAAATACAAGTGCATGATTAAATGCATAATTGATAAAAACGTTGGTATTCTTATCAAAAGAATAAATGGAGGATGTTTATTCACAATTTCCATTGCAATTAGAATAATGAATATCACCATCGGTGTAAAATACCACAAATACATCTTGTAAGCGAATAACTTTAAGATATTGCCATTAATATTTAAATCTTTGAAAATATTATCTAACATTTCGTGCATACTCCTGCATATGGTTTCACTGTTAATAAGGTTTACGATTAAAATTAAAATATTTACAACTAAATCTATAATATCAGGTATTACTTCCATTTCTTTTTTTACGTCAAAATCAATTATTTTATGTATTGCAAATGAATAGCTGCTAATCAAGGCTATAGCAACTACTAAAGACCAGAGCTTGAGCCACAAATTTATCTTGAGTGATTCTCCTTCAGCCGTTATTATAGGTTTGGGTAACCCAAAAATATTGCAAATTAAGTTAAACGGGCGGAAATAAGCGTAGAACATAATTTTTCAGTCACAAGACACCACTACAATGGATACAACCATTCACAAAAATGTGGAATGAGACTCGAGCTCTTCAAAAACTGATATTGAAAAGAAATCAAAATGTAATTATAATACCATTTGCAGCTAGTTCTACAATTTTACATGATTTTTCAATTAAACAAAATTGGAAATTACTATAAAAAGCGGGTATCCTTGAACCCTCTACTGTCCATAGTACTTATCTTCATGCTGTTTTTAATAATTATTTATTTATTAATTAAAACTTATGCACTAGTAAAAAATTAACCTTAGGATGACGCAGAGACAAAATATGGTAGGTGCAACATAAGGGATAGATAGCTATAAAATAAGTATAAAATAAAGGAATAAAATACATACACCGAAATATACATGTAAACAAAAAATCTCAGACTGGAAAAATATTGCGAATCTCCCGTAGCAAAAAGCATGATAATTATAGTCTATGTGATTACAGGTCTGGTAGAATCTATTCAGTAGTTTTTGCGCCAACCCGGAACACATCCAGACACTTAAAACTATATTTTCAGAATCACACCTCTTATTTTTTTTTTTCAAATATATATAATGTACTGTTTGGACTTCGTTTCTATTTTATGATATGTAAATAGATAACCTATAGATAGACGAGGCATTTCAGGATCAGGATAAACCTCCGTTAGTGTCTAAGAAATAAAGTTTTCACACTGGCATTCAAGAAGCATAGGTATAGAAAGAAATGTTCTGAAAAATATAATGATATTTATAACTCTTGTTTACTCATTAGAACTAGTTTTTGTTATGTATTTAAAGTTAAAACATTTAATTAATTAATTACTTGAACATACTTTTGTGGGTTTTTGTTGAGAAAATGAGCGTTAAACGTTGTGGAGTGCTACAGGGGTCTTTCGCTGGTCTTGTTGATATTAGGTAGTTTACTTGGTCCTTGTGTGGTATTTAGCTGGCAAACGAAGCTGTCTTTTTTTGACACAAAGGGACATATCCCTGCAAACAAATTAATAGATACAGTTTTATTTACAACTACTTTTCTTATGAAAATCCCGATACCTGTAATTAAACAAATATTTCAGGACATTATTGTGTCCAAGTAGAAAACCATTATATCTAATCATGAAATGCTCTAAGTTCAAAGCGATATGATAATTGATAAGGCAGTGAATCAGATGATTGGTACAAATTTGTGATAAACAACTGAAGTGTCCAGTGAGGTTTTGAACACCTGTGAAACAAACAGTTCTGTATATTGTTTGTTTTGTAAAATACAAAGTAATTACCACCATGTCCCACAGTAAGTATCTTTTAAATATCTACTAGCTTTTAAAGTATGAGTCTACAGTACTTATACTAATTAATATCTACCTATGGGTGATACCGCTATTTGAGATAAAGAATGAATAACATTTCTTTTCTGAAACGTAGATTGATTGAACGGAGCAAATCGAAACTTATTTTCATATCTCTAATCTAATGAGGCTACCTATTATTTATTGTTTGATGCAAACCACAATCAACAACTTATATGTATGTAGGTATGCCTATCAATTTAGTAGCAAATATTACATCAAAGCCCAGTGACATGAAATTCCTTATAAATTTCATCAGGATCAAATCATCTTTTGTCAGTGTAGCCCTAAGAATCGATGAATACTTCATTAATGAAACTAAAATCAATCAATCAAGCAATCAAATTTTTTTAAATGTAACTGGTTCCTTATGCCACTTTTTTCTTAACTTAGATCCTCCGCATGGGCCACCTCCGCCGTACTACACTGGTCATGGTCATCCTCCGCCACCTGGTGGGTCATACACGTACATGCCGACTCCAGTGATGATGCCGGTGTACCAGCCCCCGCCGCCACAGCCGCCACCAGAACCCGCCCAGCCTCAGTACGTCACCAACTACATCTACCAACAGACACCGCAACCGCCGCCAGTTGTCACTATTGTTGAAGGTACTTATTAGTTCTAGTAGTTTCTATGCGGCTGTGACAATATGCGCGGCTCAACCAAATTGAATGACTTTAACTCTGATTGACTTTGTGTAGGGAAAAGGCACCTACTACTAGGTATGATCAACATTGGATAATTCACATTTATATTAACTTAATTAATAGGAACACCAACAAATATACAATTAACATTTGCTTACATTGCTTAGTTTATAAAGGGTATTTCAGTAAGCACTTCCTACCTTTAAATTAAAATTAAACAAAGTGTTTGTGAGATATCATCGAAATTTTTTATTTGTTTGAAAAGCCTATTGTTGCCATTATGTATGGAATATGACATCGCGCATCCGAAATGTCCAATTTTCCATGACTCTAGCGCATAAATCAGGCTGAATTTGACCGATGGCATGGGTTATGTTGGCTTTGAGGGCCGCTGTGGTTTGTGGCTTATTCGCAGAGACCTGCGACTTAAAAAAACCCTACAAGAAAAAGTCTAACGGGGTCAAATCGCACGATCTCGTAGCGCCGTCCTGTTGAAACTACATGTCGTTGGTGTCCATATTATCCAATTCAGGCTAAAAAAGTTGGTAATCATCGACCTATAGCGCTCGCCGTTGACGGTGATGGCCTGGCCAACGTCATTCTCAAAAAATATGGACCGATATCAAATCAAATCAAAAGTCATTTCATCATTCAAATAGTATCTACATGAGTTTGAATCACAGGAAGAACGTGAGATAAGAGAGAGCACGCGATGAAAATTTTTTAAGCAACGAATAGCACCAAGATTTAATGTAGTAGAGCATTGCTCTAAGTATCAAGCTGTCACCCACTTGTTTAAAACAAAATTAAAAGCCTTTTTGTTAAAAAAATGTTTGTACAATATATCGGAACTAATGTCACACAATAATTAACCTAAATGAATTACGTTATTTTTTTATTTTTTTTTTATTCACTTGACATTAAATAATTCTAGAACTTTTTGACATTAAATTGAAAACTGTTTGACATTATATATTAAACCTGGTTGACTTTATATGTAAAAGTGTTTGACATTAGATTTTAAATCATTTTGACATTATTATTATAACTATTTGGCACTTTTTTGAATTTTCACTTGGAATGTTAATTAATAATTCATAGTTCTTTGTTTTGTAAATTGCATGTGTATATGTATTCAACACAATGTAAATTGTTTTTATGAATAAATTAAATGAAAAAAAAAATGTAATGAAAAATTAGGCTGAGAATCAGCACTTTTCGAACGTCAAAATTACAAACGACAGTCCCCCAAAAAACTCCCGCCCTTCACCACTTCCTATAACTTTTTCCGTATGCATTGAACGCTCTTGGATGTCATGTGGATTGGTATCATCACCAGTGGACTCAAATTTACCCACCACACTGCGAATAGTCCTCTCTGTAGGACGATTATGGCGACCTTTAAATGAGCGGAGCGCGTGGTACGAATAGAACACCCATTTTGATAAAACAATTTTATCATTTGCACGTGTTTTTGAACGCTATATCAATCCATTGTGATTTGGCAAAACAGACTGAATAAATGATAGCCAATTTGACAGATTTAGCTTCAACAATATGGTCGCTATCAACTGTCAAAGTTCGGAAGTCCCTATTGGAAGACCCTTTACTTCAATTTGGATGCTTCATCCTAGTTACAAAGCACAAAGTGAACCGTGTTTTGTCATCGTTAAAGTCTAAAAAACAATCAGTCGGCCTTCTGAACATCGAAAAACTGTATTGCGAACAATTTTACTGCATAAATATCATACTGCGAAGCCCTGTTCAATCGATGTCTCGTTACTGTAATGTTACTTAGGAAAACTTACTTCAGACGACCTTACGGCGATAACTAAGTACATCGATTTTATTTTCCGAAACAATACCTGCATTTTTAACATTTACTAATTAACGACAAAATTACTGCTGCTGATTTTTACTGCTTTTAAAGAAATGTTAAAAATGTAGGTATTGTTTTGGAAAAGAAAATCGATGTACTTGGTAATCGCCGGATACAAAACAAAACAGTATTTAAAATACTTACCTATAATAATAGCTATTATTATAACAAATAAATATAAGTACCTACTATATTAATATACTGTGCCTATATAATAAGTGTGTGTGTGTGTGTATAAGTACATATATAAAAGAATAAATTATATATTTTTATATACATAGATATCTAATTAATAGTACTTATATATAATACATGCGCATACAAGTTAAAATACTTATATGTTTTAAATATACACTGACATTAGTAAACAAAATAATGTATTTTATTGTTATCTATTTTTATTTACGTTATTCGAAGGCTTTTCTTTAATAATTTCAAGGGTATTTTTTTCTTTTTACAGGGTTTCACCTTTGTTGTTCTATTTGTGGCTATTTTTTCATAGTTGTTTTAACTTGTTTTGTGTCGGGGGTTTTTTAATTGTTATATTTCATGCTTTTTGTAGGGACTCCTTATTTTTTTTATTTCATTTCTTTTATTTTCTTGCGTTTTAAGAATCAGGTAATTTGGTGTTTAATCAGGTTTTTTTAATTCGCTATTTTGTGGTGGCGGCCATGTTGAAATTGAAATGTATCATAGTGTATATTATTCTACTAGTCAAGCCCTTTCATTTGATACTCAATTGAGGAAGTTGTGAAAAAATATGTAATCCGCCAATTTGTGGCGGCGGCCATCTTGGACAGATTTTCATCAAACATAGCTAAGAACACTCCCGACTAACTTACCTTTCAAAGAAAAAAAAACAAAATCAAAATCGGTTCATCCGTTCGGGAGCTACGATGCCACAGACAAACACACACACAGAGAGAGAGAGAGAGAAAGAGAGAGAGAGAGACACGTCAAACTTATAATATAACACTCCGTCGTTTTTGCGTCGTTGGTGCGGGATTAAATGCGTCATTAAAAATGACAAACAATCATACTTACTTGATTGTTTGTTTTTAACTTCTTCTGTGCAAGCCTTTTCTAGTATATTGAGATAACATGATCAACAAGTCTTAATTTTTCGTTACAGATCCTATTCAATGGATACCAGCTACAACATCGACCGTTTCTTCACTGACGGCTAAAGCTTACGTAGCTGGCAAGGAAGGTTGGGATGGCAGTCCCCTCTGCATCATCAGGTCGCACCACAGCGGAGAGCTAATTCCGGGGAAACTGGCCATAAAACATCGCTCCGCTTATGTGCCGCATGGATGTAAAGAAATCCCCGTACATAACTTTGAAGTACGTAATTCACATATTATAATATTGTGATTAAAATGGTAGTACAAATACTTCACATAATGATAAATAATGAAAAAAAAGCCCTTGAATTATAAGTCAGTAGATACATGCGTAAACAGATAATAGATAAGTCCTTCTATTCTAGTTTTTGAGGATTCGACAGTTTTCATAAAATCAAGACCAAGCTTTTATTTATTATTTATTTGAAAATTATAAAAAACTTTCATACAAAAGAAAAGCAACAGACTTCCAAAAATACACTACAAAGTGAAAAATAACTTTAATTTCGAAAGTCGGTGTCGTTTGGTTCGCATTTTCGTTGATTTCCATCGACTCCCGAAAAAGTTATTTTTCACTTTGTAGTGTCTTTTTTTGTACTTACACCACTGACCACATAAATTCGTATATCACTACTTGCTATGTAAATATCAGTGACAGGGAGTTATTATAAAAATAATTTCGCAAATCTGTTTATAAATAACGGAGATCTGAGGTAACAAACATTAAAAAAAAACAACCGAATTGAGAACCTCCCACTTTTAATAAACTCTGTTAAAAAATGAGAATCGCTGACGAAATCTGGAGGTATTCCTCGAAGCGCTATTTTGAGGCGCACCTAATGAGGCGCTCCTTTTTTATTCCTCGGAGCGCACCTTTTAGTAGCGCTCCCGATAGCAATTAAAAATATTAAAATTTTATTCCTTGAAGCGCACCCACGTTTAAAAATAGGGAAGAGCATGAAGTAAACGTAATAAATTATATTTTTTCAAACTCATTTGTGCATCATCATCATCGAAGTTGCTTAACCAAAAGTACGAAATTGACAGAAAAATATGATTTGCTTAATAATTACATATGGTAAGTTATTAAAAAAGCTATTTAAAACCGTCTGGTTTGTAATCACAATGACAAATCTTAAAACTAATAGTGTAATGTAAATATTGAAAAACCTCGCTTAACTAAATATAAATTTGTTTTTTGTTGTTTGGTTTTGTTGCATTATGGTATTGTTTAATTATATAAATATCTAAATATATATATTATATTATCTCAATTAGTACTGACTAATTAATCATTACTTACAAGGTATAAATATATTAAAATCTTAACATCTCCAGACATGTCCTATAGAGATAGAGCCAGTCACGTATTGATATATGTAATATATTTTCAATTATATTGTTTCTTTCTTTGTTCTTGATTTCACAGGATCACTTTATTTTTTTTTAAACCAATCTATGGTCAAGGTGTATAGAGTTTTTGCAAATTGTATAAAATAACGTGTTTTACTTATTATCGATAGTTTCAGTTAGTATCCTATCTCTATTCGAAAGTTAATCATAGGTGCGCTTCGAGGAAAAAAACGTTAATATTTTTAATTGCTTTCGGGAGCGCTACTAAAAGGTGCGCTCCGTGGAATAAAAAAGGAGCGCCTCATTAGGTGCGCCTCAAAATGTTAGCGCTTCGAGGAATACCTCGAAATCTGCCCTATGCAGCTGCTTGTTCCTATGATTATTCGTTCGGGGAATACAACCATTATGCTATGTTATTAATTATTATATTACAAAATGACTGCGCATGTTATCTTCAGGTGCTGTGTTGCCCACCTCACGCAGTACGTTGGGTGCACTGCAGCGACGGACAAGTCCCAGTAAGAGCGATATCAGCTGGCAACGACCACAATGGTGCACCGCTTTACATTGGACGTGTTCATCACAAGAAATCTCTGACGCCCGGCAAAGTAAGTTATTTTATGGAGTCATCTTTTATCTTCATCATCATTTATCGTCAGTCGATTGACGTCCACAGCTGAAGGCCTCCCCAGGGTGCCCCTCCAAGCAATCAGACTTACCAATACGAGTATTTTCTAGATTACTAGTGTAGCGTTATCTACAACGCCACATGCGAACAACGCTTCATACTGACGTCACGCAAATCCTGCATCTCGCAAGCAGAGTTTACCGCGCAATTAGCGCACATACAAACTTCCCGACGTTAGTCGTTGTTCAATTGCCATTGACACAACATCCGTCTAGTCGGAGGATCCTCCCTTTTCTATGGAGGATGAGTGAACTTTACACCCTGTTCCTCATACCTCTATACTAGTATTTCTTTTACAAACAAGGACCTTTACTTATATCTCACATTCAGATGTACGTACTTAATTACAATGTAAAGCGAAATCATAAATGTACAGAATAACCGATAGTCTCATTTTAAAGTATTAATTTGTTTTGTTTTTTTTGTTTCAGTGCTTATCCTAATGAATAATATCTGCAAAACATTACTTGTCAAATTATTTGTCCCATAATTTCTAAATCTTTATTGCACTTGAGGAAATTATAAGCAAAATAACATGACACACGGGTTTTAATAATGACTTGAATTGACAACACTGTTATTGTTAGTTATGCATGCTCTTTTTTTTGGGTGGGAAGTCATCAAATAACTTCTCCCGCTCTGGGCGAAGCGGGAGGGCGTGTCAGACTTTTACCGACTAAAACCCACCCGTGTTCCTTCAGTTGCGAACTCTTTCGAACAACCCGCGACCCGGCAGGCATCGGCCCTACCGGACCCCATCACTTTGTGCTGACGTCTTTTTGAGGCGCGCGTGGAACATAATTACATAACGCGTCGCCGCGTCGACCCGCGGGCGCCGGGCGGCGAGCTACCCAATGCTCGCCGCCCGCAAGCCCGCGCCTGCGGTGGCCGGGAATTGGCTATCGATTCCCGATGATGCATGCCCCTAATGTCTAAGCCTATCTAAGCCAATTATATGTATATTACATCAACAACGCAACCTGCCAGAAAGATAAGCTTTCTCGACGACATTTTCAATGCTAGATTGAAGAAAATGTATCTAACTGCTTCTTCGAGCGTAAATAGTCATTTTTCTGTTTTGTGTAATATGTAGTCTATTTTCAATTTTCTGGTTTTTCCTCGTTTTTTTTTCTGTTTTCTGTCTCATATGATTTATATATTACAAGTGGAAACTTGTAATTGGCCATTTATAAACTACTAGCTGACCCGGCAAACGTTGTTTTGCTATATAAATTACTTCTAGCTGCCCGGCGCTATTTCGTTCGAGCGGTGTCCTACATAAAGTTGAAAATCTATTAAAGAAATTTGACAGACTGTAGTATCTTGATGTGCTAGCGTATGTACCTTACTTCTCCACTGAACTCACTGACTGAAGTTACCGATTACTTCAGTTGGATTACCGTAGTTTTGAATATTTAATAAAATTATCTTCATGAATTTTCTATTTCAGGTGCACCCCAGCCACGGATGCTGCTACATTTCGTACGACGGGTCTGAACATGCACACAAATCTTACGAAGTGCTGTGCAGAATTGGTTAAAACCATCAAGCTATTAAATATAACACCTGATAGTGTACAGTCACGAGCACCAATATGTCAACACTTGGCAACTTTCATAACCGATTTTTTCGTGAAATAAAGAATGCAACGTTGAAATATGACACATTACATAAACCTATAGGTTCGAAAATGTTATGTTCGTAACAACATAAAATTTCATTAAAAAATAAAGGAGTAAATCGCTTTTGAATAAAGCCGAGTGTATACATACTTTTGCTCGTGACTGTACAATTTTCCTAGGTCCATGGCACGATCAATCTTTTTATTTGTCAATAAATTTTTTACTAAACTTTTCATCTACTTTTAAGTTTTGAGATTTTTAAATATATTATTTTGATATTGTTTCAATAACGTTTGTTTCGTTTTTTTTCAATAGCACATACTTAGGTTCCTACTTACCTACTAATAGTTCCTACTTTGAACTTATGTAAAACGATATACCACCCGATGTTATATACAATTTTGCAACCGCCATGCCTCGATCAATCTTTTTATTTGCAGTCGTCAATTAAAATTTTAAGCTAACTTCTTCATCTACATCCTGAGATTCCTTAAGTTTTGAGATTTCTTATAATTATATTTTTATATTATTTCAATAATATTTGTTTTGTTTATATACAGCGTGGCGCTTTAATGGCGACATTAATTTAACACACGTATACGGTTTTGCGTTGTAGTTTTATGAATATATTTTAATTTAATTAAACATTAATATTTATTTATTTATTAACAATTTTATAAAGAGAACTGTAGCGCAGGGGTCATTTGCCGGGGTCACGGATCATAACATCGCATCAATGTAATTAAAACAATTAACGAGCAAAGAGAAGGCGAATTGAAGGAAAGAGAGAGAGCCCTTTGTCGGCGCGCGGCGCAGGTGGAAGTTTTCAAGTTACGATATTTTTTATGTTGTTATAATTTTTATGATTACTGGCCACTAGCCCTACCCGTGTGTTAAATTAATGTCGCCATTGTAGCGCCACGTTGTATATGATTTATTTTTACCCGTACCTAATTAGGTATCTAATTACGAAAAGTTTTGACTTTGGACCTAAACAAGAACGCCAATAACCCGACTGTAATTAACTAATTAAAACTATTCTCCACATCACAGAACTTAAAGACATTCTCTTAGATCAAAACACAGCAACTCTTGAGGTTGGACTTCAATGAATAGATCCAAAACAAAGGTGAGAGCACGAACCGTTGGGTCGAGGTAGACGGACATGTATTGCAATATGCCGATGAGTATACTTGGGCCAGATAGTGTCTTTCAAAAATAGACAAGACAAGGAAGTTGAAAGACGAGTCCAAAATGCTTGAAAGACCTACAAAGCCCTTAAAGAACACATGAAAGGTAGTCTTCCTGTAACACTTAAAAGAAAACTCATCGACATTTGCATCCTGCCCGTACTAACCTACGTGCACAAAGTTGGTCACTTACTGAACAACAGAAGTTCAAACTCAATATTTGCCAACGGGTAATGGTGCGCAGCATAATAGCCAGCGCTCCATTACTCGTAGCGGATGTCGAGAAATAACCGCCAGGCTGAAGTGGGAGAGGACCAAACACATCGCGCGAATCCACCCGTAAAGATGAGCAAAGATTGTCACTCACTGGACGCTTGAGGGAGCACATCGCCATCGAGGTAGACGACGGCGAAGGTGGTGTGACGATCGCACAAGACAGGGAGGTTTGGAAGGAAACTGCTGGGCAAACGACTCCCCTTTACCCAATAATCTATTACTGAACTAAAGTATGAATCGGAAATTGATCTAAAGTAACAGCCACCAACCACCTGCACCAGATTGCTTATAAAGTATCTGATTTTTTAATTTTTATTATCTACTTTTTTGCTATCGCGCATTCTTATAAAAATATCGCCCTCAAAACTAGTAAGTATCTATCAAGATTTCTGGACCAAGTCTGTATATATTTTTTTTTATAGTTAAGGTATGAGCATATAGATAGAACTGAAGCCGAAACCGAAGAATGGTACCTAGTTATTAATTTTATGTAGGTATACTTTATTAATCTCATAACAAGAAATCAACCCAGTACAAACATTCTGGCGAAGAATGACGAGGAGAGCCGACCCCAAATAATGGGATAAGACTGGGCGGAGAGAGATTGTGTTTTTTTTATTTATCTTTATTTTAAGGGACTTTTGAACACAGTTCCATCATAAACTAATCTTAAGTTACGTAACAAAAACTACTACTAAACAAAAACAGTGCTTAAATAGTAAATGAATAAATCATTTTAGCCTCACGGGATATATGCCCCGTAAGGCTAAAATGATTTATTCACTGGCTGGGCCAGAAAATAATTAAATATGCCTAAGTCTAACCTATTTATTTGAATTCTCTAATAATTATATTTCTCTCAGATTCGTTCCTGACACACTCCACCAAAAGATGCTGCACATCTTCTCTTATATCGCAAACCTCGCAACTAACTTTTTGCATTGAGAGGTCGCTAGATGGCGCTCATCTAGTAAACATACTTTATACAGTGCTCCTAATTATTTTTTTCAAAATAATATAAAAGTGTTAAAATTAATAATAAAACATACATAAATAAAGTGATAACGAGTCAAATCGACAGCACAAGTGTTATCTCGTCGTGGTATTGGGTGAATTTTAAATAAATCGCAATCGTAACACAGTGACTTGACAAAAACATTTCAACATTTAATCTGATGTGCAGTGAACAGAACAGGCGGGATTCATTATACGAGCATCGAACATAGTACGAGTGAGTTGACTGAGATATTGTTGTTGCAATGAAGTGAATTTAATAAGATCTTGTCATATGGAAAAAATTTTGAACGGTTGGTATTCAAAACTTCCTTAGAAAGTGCTGCCATCTAATAGAATTGCACCAAAACATCTGCGCCTGCGCATACATACCTTACAACAGCGTGACGCGCGTCCACTACCCGATAAGAAACTTTTGAGACGCATAAGATAGAGGGCGCTGTCACAAGTTTTAAATTAAACGATGGAAAGTGACAACATAGCACTAAGGAGACACATGAGGAGAACTAAGTCCGACATGAACGTGTCAGAGTTCTGTTTGGATGATACATTTCTCAGTTCTACTCTGCATGATGGCCTAGACTTGTCAACAAAAAGTGTTCCTGAAACGACTGAAATGGATTGGGCCGAGCTTCAACAGTTGCGACAACAAGTTGTAAACCTCAAAAATGAAAATGCCAGCGCTCATGAGGAGATAGCACATCTCAACCTGGAATGCTCTAATCTACGGAAAGAATTAATGGAAAAAACACAACAAATAAAATTTCTTAAAAATGTTGCCAGTAGTTCAAACTCCAACAGCCCAGCCGATATGATTCCGAGTCGTCGAGCTGCCTCGCCTTACTTGAAAAAGCTTACGAATATAAGGATGCGAATATCACGATTTTCACCATTAAACGACTACAAAACAGTGGGGCCCACTGAAACACCCAAGCTACATTCACAACTATCACCTAGCCGTCGAATCCTGAATCCGCAAAGATGGAACACACCTCAAACAGAGACTGGTAGAATAAGCGCAAAGGAAAATGTAGGAGTGGAAGAATTAAATGCAGCGCAGCCAGTATTATACACGTCAACTCTAGAGGAATTCCAACCAACAGATGGCGCTACACGGAACGAAACTAAGAAACTGTATATTATAGGAGACGAACAAACTTGTAGTTTAGCTTCACAATTGACTTATGATTATGACCGCAATCATCTTAAATTTAAGTGTAAATACGACTTTTGTGGTGTCGTCAAGCCGGGGGCAAGAAGTAACGAAGTGTTGAAGTCTTGCGAAAACTTGAGTAAGTCATTAAATAATGGTGACATAGTTATCTTGTCAGTGGGCTCAAATGATAAAAATCCCTATGAAGTGTTATCGGCTTTGAGTAATTCATTACACATATTGAGGCACCATAAAGTATTTGTAATAAATGTCCAACATAATCATTGTTTAAACGAACAATTTTTGAATAACAATATAAAATTATTACTGAAAAATCATAGTAATTGCCAATTTATTGAAATAAACTGTTCAGAGATATTGAAATTAAATCCGATAAGGTTTATTAGAAAGTTAAGCTTTAAGTTACTTGTAGAAATTGCATTTCTGGAATGTAATATACAAACTAAAAAAACACAGTCCACTTTGAGAGACACTAATTACTCACCTAAATTGTTTGAATGTAATACAAGCAAACCAGATGACGGGAGTTGTGCGCATAACCCTATAAAAAAGGGTACTATTCCGTACTATTTTCGAACTCAACCGAAGTTAGATGAGACATATAATTTGGCAGTATCATCGGAAATAGCACAAGTAAACGTTAGTGACATAGTATCATTGGACCAACAATCACTACAAAATACAAGCAAAAACGAGTTTTTTCTTGACTAAAGGTGAATCGGAAATAACTATATTTCACCAGAATATCGCAGGGGCTATAAATAAAACCGAGGACATTATTTTTGCTTTACACGAATTTTCACAAAAATCTTTGGAAATCGACATAATATGTTTTACTGAGACATTCATAAAAAAAGGTACAGAACATTTATTAAAGATACCAGGTTATAAAATGGTCACATCGTACTCACGCAACTCAAAAAGAGGAGGTTCCTGTATTTTGATAAAAAATGATTTTGACTACAAATCGTTAACGTGTACAGCTGACTTTGCGTGTAATTTTCATTTTGAATACTGTGGCGTCGAGCTACTAACACAAAAAATTATCGTAATATGTGTATACAGGACCCCCACCAGTAATCCTTATACCTTCGTGGAAAAAATGGAAAAACTACTTTTAAAACTTTCAAATAGAACAAAAAGAATTGTTTTATGTGGTGATTGGAATTTGGATATGCTCAAGCCAAGCAAAAATGGTTTAGACCTCATAAACCTATTCAAAAACTTTAATATAGAAATACACATTAAGTTACCTACCAGAAAACAGGCGTGCATTGACTTGTTTGCGAGTAATGTAAAACAAACCCGAGCAGATATTCATCACTTAGGGCTCTCAGATCATGAGACAGGGCAAACGCTTACAATAAAGACCAATATTAAACGTCAGAAGCGCACTTGGTACGAGGAGGTCCGTGATTTTAGCAAGGAAAATGTTGACAAATTCTGCCGTTACATTTCATCATTATCTTTCTCTAATGTCTATGAAAAATCTAACTTAGATGAAGCTTTCCAGGAATTTCATAGTCTGTTTTCATTGATTTTTGACTTATGCTTTCCTAAATTTAAAGTAAAAAAATGCAATAAAGTAAACAAAGGTACATGGCTGACAAAAGGCTTAAAAAAGTGTTGTATAAAAAAAAGAATTCTCTATTTAAAAGGCAAACAAGTGGGAGCTGATAAAAAGAGAAATATTAGTTCTTACAAAATATATTCTAAAATACTTAAGCAATGTATGCATAAGTCGAAACGGTTACAAAACAATAAATATATAAATGAGAAAAAGAATAAATGCAAAGCAGTCTGGGAAATAATAAATCAGAATATTGGAGACATAAATACTAATACAGAAATAGACAAAATATTATATAATAATCAAGTATACACAACTACAGATAATATATGTGATTTATTTAATACTTTTTATATTAAATTGACTAATGAGAATGATTTTAATTATAACAATAGTGACATCAATGAAACCATGGATATGGATAATTCCAATTCGATTTTTTTAAGCCCGACAGACCGATTGGAGGTATTTACACTAATTAATAATCTCAATAATACTAACTCCGTAGGTATCGATGGGATTAATACAAAGATTCTGAAACTGTGTGCACAATCCATATGTGAACCCTTGTGTTTTATAATTAACATGTCTTTTCAACAAGGCGTTTTTCCTACAAGCTTAAAAAAATCTATTGTTAAGCCCTTGTATAAAAAAGGAGATGCAACAGATATGAACAACTACCGTCCTGTTACCCTTATACCAGTCATCTCAAAAATTTTTGAAAAAGCCATGTTAAAGAGACTACATGACTTTGTACAAAATAAAAAAATTCTAAAACAAGAACAGTTCGGTTTTCGCAAAAACAGTAGCACTTCACTAGCCTGCTTCAATCTGATTAAAACAATTACTGAATCTATTAATGATAGGATACCTGTAACGACCTTATTCTTAGATATGAGTAAGGCATTTGATTATGTCGATCATAAACTGCTTCTTTATAAATTAGAAAAATATGGAATTAGAGGAGTAGCGAATGACTGGATAAAGAGTTACTTAACAGACAGGTATCAGTGTGTCGAAATTGCTAAAATAGTAAATAATGGCAAAAATACAAGCAGATCGAGTTTCAAACTAAATAGATTTGGTGTGCCTCAAGGGAGCGTATTGGGACCATTTTTATTTATAATGTACATTAATGATCTACCTAATATTACTCACCACAAAACAATTTTATTCGCAGATGACACGACACTTGTTATCAGGTGTGAAAATAAAGACACATATGAGACTGACATAAATTTGACGCTTAATAAGACAATTGAATGGTTAAGTAATAATAATTTAAAAATTAATGTGAATAAAACACAAATGATACAGTTCCAAAATTATAGAAGACAACATATTGATTTAAATATAAATTATAAGAACAACAAAATAGAAGAGGTAAGCACTGCTAAATTTTTAGGGTTGATGCTTGATAAGCACTGCAACTGGAAGGATCATGTAGAATATGTTTGCAATAAACTTGATAGATTCGTATATGCTATCAAACGTTTACGACAGACCGTTTCAACGGAGGCGGCTCTTAGTGCGTACCACGGATACGTATCATCGGTGCTCTCTTATGGTCTAATGATGTGGGGTAACTCGGTTGAGATTGAAAAAGTATTTCGGGTACAGAAGAAATGCGTGAGAGCAATATGTGGAGCCTGGTCTACAGACAGTTGTAGGCCACTATTTACAAAGTTCCATATTTTACCACTGGTTTGCATGTACATTAGAGAACTATGTGTCTTTGTCAAACTGCATCCACAGTATTTTAGTAAATATTCTGAAAAAGTGGGTAGACATAATAGATATAAATTTGAACTTCTCCGACCTAGGTGTCGGTTGGACATTTATGAGAAGAATGTCTATGTGCAGGCGATAGATATATACAATAAGTTACCAGATAATTTCAAAGAATTGAAAATTACTCTGTTTAGGGAAAAACTTACAGCGTGGCTTGCAGAAAAATGTTTTTATACTCTGAAGGATTTTATGACATATAAAGCTAAATGATGTAATTAATTAATGTTGAAATTTCTTATTCTTGCTGACATGACAACACAACACTTGACTTTTAAATTTGGTTCTTTGCTTTTTCATACAATTATTTTATTTAATACAATAATTAATTATTCATGACATACATTTTGACATTAATTTACTAATCAATTTAGATTATTTTTAAAATCATTATATTTTGTACAACTTTGACATATTATTTACGCACCATTGTTATGGTAGAATGTGACGGAATTAGAATTACCTTACCACCACTATGTAACCACATTTCTTGTGAATAAAATGATTATGATTATGATTATGATTAGGTACGTAAAAGCTCTCAGTGGCATGTGTCCAGAACGAACCCGATGACTGCACTACCACTGCCAATGACATTACTATCAAACCATGGGATACGAGGAGGCTCTTTTTTTTAAATTTAGTACCAAATCCCTTTTAGTTTATATTGTTCATTAAAGTAATCATTCCATTTATCATAGTTCTTAAATTTTCGTAATATTTCTGAATTAATAGGAAAAATATAAATTTCAAAACCCGAAATTTCCGTAATTTTCGCTAACCTATCTGCCTCCTCAGTTCCCCTCAAGCCAATATGCGAAGGGATCCACTGCAGTACTATGTTGATGTTTACTGAAAGAAGTGAGTATATTTTTCTCATCACATCATAGGCAATCGATACACCTCTGTGTCCAGAAGCGCATCGTGCCAGATGCTGAAGAGCACTTTTGCTGTCGGTAAGTATTACTACATTTGTAGTGTTAGATAACGTTTTAACGTAGGACAACGCTTCTGAAATTGCTAATATTTCTTCCGTCATAATAGATACCGGAGAAATAATTTTAAAACACTCATTTCCTATAGAAGTTGTATCATAGTAGGCTGCTCCTATCTCGGTGCTTTTTGATCCATCTGTATACAATTTATACCATTGGCCATGTTTTTCATTTAACTCTAATAAAATATCATTTCTTAACAAATTAATTTCATAACACCTTTTAGCTTTTATAACACTTTTTAAATCAGTTCTAATAACATTATTAATTGGAATGAAACTACACCAAATATTTAATTTAAACATGTCTAAAAGGCAAGTCGAATATATTTTTTCTTCTTTAGTATAATTAAAGGTAGTCATTAACAAAGGATTTCATTAAGAAGTCGCTATAGTAAAGAAGATTTCAAATTAAATCGAATATGATGAACTTCTATAAAATAATAATTGAATAAGTATTTTACAGTGATGCGGAAGAATTTTTTGATGCCCAATGACCTCCTGCCTTTTTCTATATTTTTTCGTATTATATATTTGTATATAATTGTATATAGTATAGATTATTGTTAGTTGATATTTGTTTAACTTGAAATAGATCTGTATGAAGTATTTTTCGATATGTATAAAATAGATATCCTTTCTTAGTACAACCAAAATTGATGCATTACTTATTGCGTCGAAGTCGAAGTACATTTTTTATCTAATCATGAAATGCGGCCTAGCCGATATGATAAGGGCGTGAATCAGATGTTATGTACAAATACATTATAAACAACTGAAGTGTCCAGTGAGGTTTTGAACACCTGTGAAACAAACAGTTTTGGATATTGATTATTTGTTGAACATATTATATAATTGCCACCATGTCCTACAGTAAGTAATCTTATCTTTAAAAGCTTGAGTTTTTAATTAGTTGAAAACTAAAACCTGCTTTCGGGTAGGAGGACTTATTGATTAATATCTATGAGTGATACGGTTATTTAAGATAAAGAATGAACCTTTTCTTTTCTGAATCGTAGATTCTAGAACGTACGAACATTAATAAATTATTAGTCCTACCACTTCAGAAA
Source organism: Apamea sordens (assembly GCA_945859715.1). Classification (NCBI taxonomy): domain Eukaryota; kingdom Metazoa; phylum Arthropoda; class Insecta; order Lepidoptera; family Noctuidae; genus Apamea; species Apamea sordens. The sequence goes on along the minus strand of OX243996.1, from coordinate 11,361,780 downwards.
TGCATTGTAATAATGTTTTAATTATGTTGTTCCTTTGTTGTGTTTTATTTAACTACTAATTTAGTTAACTACGTTATTAGTATATTACTGTATGTTGTTACTATATACCTACTTCAGGTATTAAAACATCATTACATGGCGGAATGTGTCTTTGCATTATAATTTTATATACTTACCGTCTTTTGTATCTACCACATTTTATGCAAATAAATGATTGATTTGATTTAAATGTTTTCTTCAAAAAGCAATGAAAAACTTTTGTGATCCTATACCTATCTTAGTAGCAAATATTACATATGCAACCAATTCGTTATGTCACTTTTTTCTTCACCTTTAATTAGATCCTCCGCACGGGCCACCTCCACCGTACTACACTGGTCATGGTCATCCTCCGCCACCTGGCGGGTCATACACGTACGTGCCGGCCCCAGTGATGATGCCGGTGTACCAGCCCCCGCCGCCGCAACCACCACACGAACCTACACAGCCTACCTACGTCACCAACTACATCTACCAACAGCCACCGCAGCCGCCGCCAGTTGTCACTATTGTTGAAGGTACATATTAATAGGGTAGTTTTCTGGGTAAAAAAAATATTATTATATTTAGTCCGTCAGTTAGATCATCGAAAAATAATGGACATGTATTGTTTCTTTTGTCAATCAAACAAAAAATGACAAAGATAAAGCGCGTTTAAATTTGGGAGTGGGAGGTCGTGACGTCACGCCATACTAAAAAGTGTACCAAGGCGTGACGTCACGCGGAACATTAACGGGAATATCTTCATCATTTTTTATATAATTGACAAAAGAAAAAATACGGTTCCAATATTTTTTGATAATCTAACTGACGGACTAATTAGAATTTTTTAGGAGGTTATTGTAGAAACTTTTCTCAGTAGCTTTCAAAGCATTTGGTTATGACAATATTGCACAGCTAGTTAAACCAAATTCATTCACTTTGATTGAAAGACGTGGAAATAAAAGGTAGGCATGACCAACATTGCATGATTCACATTTATGTTTACACAATTATTTATTTATTTACATATAATAAGAACACCAACAAATATATACAAATAATATTTGCTTAAATTAGTATATACTTCAATTTGGTTGCTTCATCCTAGATGAAAGGTATAAAGTGAACCGTGTTTTTTTATCATCATTAGAGTTATTACTCAACAATCAGTCAGCCTTGTAATCCGAAAAATGGAAATAACATGCCAAATATGATGATAAGCGGAAAAACAATAAAATTCGATAATCGATAAATAACAAAGAAAACTTTTTAGATTTTTGTAGGTACCGTTGTCTCTTTAAAGAAGAAATTACACGGTTCACCGAGTAATTTCTTCTTTAAATGATAAGACGAAACAAAAAGTGACAAAACATTGTCATTCGACAGCCAATTTGCCTACCATTAGGTAAAGCTGAGTGTACCAAACTCGATATTGAATCGCTATGACATGTCCTAACTTTGAAAGTTTTAGTACCTTCCTGAATTATAACTGACACAAATCAAGATACAATTTTTTTGGGATTTGCATAAGCATTTTGTTACTGGTAATGTACCACAAACAGGGGTTCCACAAGGTAAAATGTTCAGCCCCATTCTCTTCTTTTAGTTATGCAAGACATAATGTACTCACAAAGCACGGTACGCCTTATTTTTGCAGAAGTCCATGTTCAACCCCCACCTCCACCTCCACCAACTAATATTTGGGGTAACTTATTGAGAGAGGGAGCTGGGAAGGGATTAGCGTCAATGGGCAAAGGGTTGGCAGCGCTCGAAAATAATCTGCGCTCTAGGAATTCAAGTAAGAACTAATGTAATTCAGTATCATATTTAATTCAAGTCGCAGTACATTTCCAGTATTTAGCAGTGTATTTTCTCCTATCCATGCAGCTAATTGAATCCACAATATAAGCATTTCATAAATTCGAAAATGTTTTGGATGTTTGTTTCTAACGTCCATCATCTGCCTAGCCTTTTCCCGACTTTGTTGGGGTCAGCTTCACGTCTAAGCGGATGCAGCTGAATAAAACATGAAACGACTGCCTATCTGACCTCCTTAACCCAGTTACCGAGTAATACGATACCTCTTGGTAAGACTGGTTGTTAGACTTTCGGGCTTCTGACTACGCGTAACGACTGCCAAAGATCGAATGACAGCCGGGACCAACGTCTTAACATGCTTTCCGAGGCACGGAGGGGTCTCGGTATGTAAAGATGGTCACCCAGCCACGGACCAACCGCGGCAAGCGTAGCTTAGCCTGATCAATCGACCCGTGCCGCTGTTATTATTTAGACATGGGCCACTCCTTTCTAACTTCCGTTTTCTATTAATAAGAACCGTAGTTAGCAAGTCTACATTTTTCGTTACAGATTCCATTGAATGGATACCAGCTACCACGGCGGACGTTGCTTCATTGACGCACAAAGCCTACGTAGCTGGCAGAGAAGGTTACGATGGTAGTCCTCTCTGCGTCATCAGGTCGCATTACGGTGGAGAGTTACTTCCGGGGAAACTGGCCATCAAACATCGCTCCGCTTATGTTCCACATGGAAGAAGAGAAGTCCCCGTATATAACTTCGAAGTACGTCACTGCATATATAAATTTTATTGAAATGCTTGACATAGTGATAACTAAAGACATAATGCAATGCCTTGCCATAATCAAATGTCTTGAATTGCAACAGTAGATAAATGTGTAAACAGATAAGAGAAAAGTCCTCCTAGTCTTTGACGATTTGAGAGTTTTCATAATATCAAGAGTAAGTAAATAAAACAAAGCTGTTATTTATTTCAACACTATAAATTGAGAATTACTGATGAAATCTGCCTTATACAGCTATTTGTTCCTATGATTATTCCTTCGGGTAATATAAACCATAATGCTTAGTTTTTTAGTACAATGTGTCTTATTTCTCCAGGTGCTGTGCTGCCCACCTCACGCAGTACGTTGGCGGCACAGCAGCAGCGGCCGGGTCCCAGTAGGAGCCATACCAGCTGGCAACACTCAAAATGGTGAACAGCTTTACATTGGACGTGTTAGTCACATGCGATCTTTGACGCCCGGCAAAGTAAGTTCATTTATAGACTCATCTTTTATCTTCATCATCATTTCTCAGCAGTCGATTGACGTTCACAACTGTAAATAGGCAGCCCCTAGGCATCTGCACCTGTAATGCTGTTTGCTGTTATTTAATTATAGCTCTCGTCATCACGGTCAGCTAATTTGTCGCAACTATTTCTTTTACAAACAGGGACCTTTAAATATTATCATACCCTGTTTCATTCTTGATCATTCGACCTCAAGCTTACCGTAATGAGAAGGCAAAAAACGAACATAAAATAAGTACCTAACTGAATCATTGACTGTCTCATTTTCAAGTATAATATGTGTTGTTTTATTTTTCCTTGTTTCAACATAATGGTCTGAATAACATTACTTGTTCATTTAATTACCTATCCCATTATTTCTAAATCTTTATTGCACTTGAGGAAATTATAAGCAAAATGACTCTCGGGTTTTAACAATATTATTATAAGCCTGTGTTGTCCCACTGCAGGGCAAAGGCCTCCCTTTCCTCCTTCCACTTTTCCCGGTCTACTGCGATTGTGGACTAATCCTTTGAGAAGGAGTCCAACTCATCCCGCCGTCTCTTTCTGGGCCGGCCGCGCTGTCGTTTCCTGCCATTTGGAATCCATTGAGTGGTGGCTTTTGCATATTGCTGCTCCGACATGCGACTGATATGGCCAGCCCAGTTCCACTTTAGCCCAGCAGCTGTGCGGCCAGCGTCCGCTATTTGTGTTTTGGAACGAATTATAGAGTTCTTAATGCGGTTCCATAGCCCGTTGGCAGACTCCAAGTGCGGACTTTTGACGCTTTGTAAGAGACCATGTTTGCGCTCCGTAGGTGAGGGTGGGAAGAATGCACATGTCCATGAGCTTTCGTTTTAGTGAAAGCGGGAGAGGTCCTTTCATGATATGTGTCATCGACCAATAGTTCTTCTAGGCGTTTTCTGTGCGTCGTTTTAAAAATGAATTTAGGTTAATTTAATTTGTGGGTCCAGCAACCACGAACTGACACATTTTGAAGACAATTGAGATGGTTCGTTAACACTTAATGTGCTAAACTTCCTTCCACTGTTTAGTTTCCTCTTTGTTGACAGGGTCCATAATTGTTTCTATTGTTCTTTATTTTACCACCTGTAAGTGTACATTATGGATTGCAATAAACGATTTGAGATTTGATTTGTTTAAACTCAAGAGGATTTGCGCTAATACATTCATTCATTACAATTCAATCAGAGAATGTAAAAACTTCAAATCGAGCTCCTATACAGTGTGTAACGGAAGGAAAGGGGGTATCAACCCTGAAGGAGGTGAATGTGCTCATGAAACTCAACAACTTTCCCCAAAGAACATAGGTCGAAATATGAAAAAAAAATTTGGCCCTCCCATAGTAAATCAATCAGCTGGTAGTCAGTTTTGTAAGGGAGGGCCAAATTTTTTTTTCATATTTCGACCTATGTTCTTTGGGGAAAGTTGTTGAGTTTCATGAGCACATTCATCTCCTTCAGGGTTGATACCCCCCTTCCGTTACACGCTGTATATTTCGGCTATCTGGGCCCGTACCGTTAACGTTTGCTGGGCAGTTCAAGTACAGAGCAGATAAAGATGACAGTAATATTTGCACCGCACATGGTTCATGGTTCAGTGCAGTGGTAGCCCAGTGCTATTGACCTTGACTTACGAGTTATAGATCGTGGGTTTGAACCCAAGCAGGCGCTATACTTTATGTAATTTATTTCATCACCAATGCTCTCAAAACAGTGATCGAAAACATCGTGAGGAAACTTTCGCAGACATATGACATCGACTAATCCGCACTGGGCCCGCATGGTGGATTACGGCCCACTCCCTGTCACCGAGAGGAGGCATGTGTCCCAGCAGTGGGAACATAATAGGCTGATTATGACATGGTCCAAAATCACTTGACACTTCACAATTATTTGGTTCATCATCATTGAAACGTGATTCATTGGTAACCTCCATAGTTGCATAGACTGTAGAACCGAACCTTATGTTCTGCATTAAACTTACTGAAGTTACCAAAAACTTGGGATGTGGATGAACTTCAGTTAGATCACTGTATAGTGTATAGTATATGTATAAAAATAACCTATGTGCATTTTTCTATTTTAGGTGCACCCCAGTCACGGATGCTGCTACATTTCGTTCGACGGGTCTGAAATTTCACACACATCATACGAAGTTTTGTGCAGAATTGTTGGTTGAAAACCATCAAACTATTAACGAAAACAACCGAAATTGTACCATTTTACATCCCATCCCGCAACTAATATTTTAATTTGAACTGAGTCAATAAGAACTTTAGGAAACTTTCATGTACCTTCAAGTTTTGAGATTCCGAAATATAATATTTTGATATTGTTTTAATACCATTTGTTTTGTCTATATCATTGCTTCCAAAAAGTTTTGACTTAAATAAAACGCAAAGAAAAAATTGAAATGTTCAAAAAACCCGACTGCAACAGAAAAGTTCAAAACAAGACCACTTTGCAAGCACTGATCCAGTTAGTGGCAGTTACTTTAATTAAATCTGAGATTTGATGGCACCAACTGCTTCAGTGATCTTGTTTTGAACTTTTTAGTCACAGTCGGTTTAATTTTTTTAATATTTATGGTCATCGTCTTAGTGAGTTATATTTTTGAAACATGAACTTGTTTTTGCTGACGCGCAGTCGGGTAAAAATATCACCCACAACTTGTGAGCATCAAGATGTCTGGACCAAGTCAGATATTAAGGTGGTTGAACATGTAGGTAGAACTGAAGTCGAAGCCTATGAACGGTATCTACATAGTTATTAATTTTACTTTACAAAGCAAAAATATGGACACAGAAGAAGTATAATCATATGGACACGGAAAAAATATAGTCACATAACATAACACAAAGTATTATAAGATGTTGGGCCACAAAAGGTATGAATGAAAGGCAATAGCATGCAGCTAAGATAAGAATGCGAAGAGGGATATGTGGTGTTACGCTAATGGATAGAATAAGAAACGAGTAGATTTATCTGTCTTTTTTGATTGGCTAGGACGTATCTATAGAAATTATTAAGTCATAGAGCAATATAAAAAGATAAAATTATACAAACTGTTGTTTTGTATCCTCGTCAAATTTCAGAAAGCTGTTATGAAAGACATAAATAATCAAATAAAATTACGATCCCTGGTAAATAATGAATACATACTTGTTTTTTTAGATATTTATGTTTGACAATACACCACTTTCAAAGAATAGAATCGCGTTATGGTATCGTATAAGCGGCCGCGTTTTTATGTGTGTGTAAAAGGGCAGTTACAGTGCAGTCTCACACAGGCCGCGTTTAAAAATGTGTGTACTTATTTTATTATTGATTCGTGTCGAGAATCAGTAGCATAGTTACCAACTTGAATTTAACGAGGATGCAAAACAACAGCTTGTATTTACAATTTGTAAGTACACACGTTAAACTATATACTATATGGTGGTGGTGTTAATAATGAAGCCTTTTCAGAAGTCATGAGTTGTCCCACCATGATATCGGTCTTCTCAAGCATCACCTGTCAATGTTACAGATGTATAGTCTATCTATTCAAACTCATGTTTCAATTTGATGTCATTTCAAGTTAAACAAATATCAACTTTATTTTAATCGCAATTAAGTTGATTCCAGAGTGACTAGCACTATTGAAAAAGTTATGAGAATGTTTGAGGTTGTAGCGTAAACGAATTAAAGTTATTTTACATTGTTTACATTTTTGGCAAATAAATCGCAAATGCAGTTTAGGTATTGGTATGATTGTTTGTATTCGTTGATAGATGTTTTCTGTTTATAACAATGGTGGGATTGGGAAGGATAAGGTAAATACCTCCGCCTCTTCGCTGTGTCAGATATAGACAGGGCATATTAGGTATACCTACATATATTTATTATATGTTCGTTTTATGTCCCTGACATTGATAATCTCGATCGATTTAAAGAATTTTCTACCCTAACATCATAGCGCAAAGAATACAAAAAAAAAACATCTTTGTAATTAGTAGATATCAAATATAGATAATTATATTTTATTAACTCAATAATAATTTAGGAGGAAGCAGCAACGTTGCTTGATTGCTATATCACTCAACGTGTGTTCTTGAGGGTCATCTCTGCATGTCCATGGGGTGGTTGCCCATGTCTCCGCCGTCTGGCGGGGGGGCCCAACCGCCTCCATCATTGTTGTATGCCTGGTCCACAACGTTCACGCCACCGCCCTCATCACCGCAGCAGCTGCAGCATAAACCCATGATTGTAACCTGGAAAAATTGATAAAACTCTAAGTTAGTTTCCTAGTTCTCTCTTAAATATAACTGGCGAAATGTGGGTGTACACACCCACACCTCTACCTTCATCTCTGTCCAGCCCTTCTTAAAATACAAGTGTAATGTTATGATATGTTGTTTGTTAATGTTCTCCAAATGTTACTTGTATTTTGTAGTGTAGATTTGATTTAGCTATGTCGTTTAAATATTTTGAAATTAGCCGGAAATTGGTCAATATAAACTTAGTAAATAGATATATGTACCTATTGGCATGGAATACCTACCTGAAGTAAATTAAAAGCCTACTAGGCTTAAAATCTACTAGGAAAGGAGATACAAGTTAGGTGGACTTGGTAAGGTGAACAGGTACATAAGTACCTAGTCCACCGAATGCGCAATGACACAAAAATATTATCGTTCCAAATCTATGACAATGCAAATATGTTTCCAATGATAGGATTAAATGAAAGGTCATACATTGTTGATTGGAGAACTGACAAAAGGTATGCCATTAATATACATACATATATCGATACTAGCTGCGCCCCGCGGTTTACCCGCATAAGTTTAGATCCCGTGGGAATATCGGGATAAAAAGTATCCTATTATAAACTATCTGTGTACTAAATTTCATCCAAATCCGTTCAGTAGTTTTTGCGTGAAAGAGTAACAAACATCCATCCATCCATCAATCCATACAAACTTTCGCATTTATAATATTAGTAGGATTTTAGACACAAACAATTAGTGCTTACTTATTTTGAACTCAAACCCAAGGTACCAAGAAAATCGAAAACTCTGACACGGTTAATTGACTTACTTAATGAGGGCCAAATAGCTAATGATATTCTTCATATTATTATCATTACAAACCCGCAGTCTTCGACTTCGCTAATGCTTGAGTATCAAATCCTACGTTTTTGTATGTTATTGGATAGTAAGATTGATTGGATGATAAACCAGTCATAGGCCCACCTAATGTGAATGTCGTACGGATAACCGCAATACGACAGGCACCGCAGAGGCACTGCCATACCAGAATAAACCTGAAATGTCTCCCAAAGCTGAATATCAGCGTAATAGTTATTGTCATAATCAGGCATTTGGCAAAATGGTTTATAGGTATTTGACAGCAGAAAGATGATAAGAGCAGAGATTTTATAACCATCAACTTTCATCCATAGGTTGTATACAGACATTAAATCAAATATACGCTACAAAATATAGAGATTAATAACCACATTAATAACCGACGAAAAATTTCGACGCCATGGGGCCTAAACTCATGTGCTGAATCCATGGTTATAGTTTGCGCGTCGATGTCCCTGCCACCCTGTATTGATACTTTTTTATAGGAAGTTGATTCCTCACGAATTATATATAGGTTTTATATAACGACCTAGGTACGGATGCAGAAGACTAAATTAACAACGTGTATAACTTAGATCAGTGTTTTTCAACGTGTGGGTCGCGACCCCCTAGGGGGCCGCCAAGCCTGTTTAAAGGGGCCGCCGTTTCTTTAAAATTATAGGAGGTTCCAAATGGAATCAACACTTCAAAGCTTCAGTGGTTGATTGTGGGAATTATATTTATCTGTTTAACCAAAAGTACCCAAGGTGACTTGAATTCCAAGTAGCGGAGGGAAGGGGTCGCGAAATATTTTTCGTACTAAGGGGGCCACGCCATGAAAAAGGTTGAAAAACACTGACTTAGATAACGTTTTAACATCTTGAATTCCCTTTCATCCAGACTTTTAGCATTCAACGGCCATTGCACATCCATAAGAACGTTCTTTACATGCAATAATAAATAATAATTCTATAGAGTATATATTGTTAACATTAGATATTATCAATAAATGAGATGATGAAGAAAGGACTTATTTTATATATTTCTAGGATAAATGTTTTAATTGGGTGCGTTTCCACTAAAACGCAACGAAATAATCTTTGAGATTAAATTTGACCTTAGTTATATAATAAATTATAAATATATAAACTAAGTAGGTAGAGGTACCTATTCAAGTATGAAAAACAGAATAAATAAAGAGTATTCTATTTATACCTATATACTAATATTATAAAGAGGTACTCTATAATATAATAAAACTTACTTTTATTTGAGTTTTTCCAACTGTTGAACCACAACGAATACAAAAATGTTTTTTATTTAGCAAAACGACTTATTATGTAGCCCACTTGCTAACTAACGCGATGCCTGTGTCCAATAAGATAAGATAAATTATCGATAATTCTGTACCAAAAATGAAATATTTACTTTTCATACGAATTGTAGATATGAATCACCTAAAGCATTTTTAACATTTAGTAAAACATTGTTGTTAAGGAAAATGTCGGGATCTATTTTGAATCACGACAATGTGTCAATTTCCTTAGGTAATTTGTTGTGATTGTCTGTTATTATCACTTATCAAAAAACTGATTTAATATCTTATTATGAATTCTTAATGCAGTATTTCAAACCTTCAGATCTTCTTTACAGATATGAATGAGAATGTAGCAAATAATTACGATCGTCATCTTTTTTTAAACAGTAGCCATTGATTTTATAACTCACTTAAGAGAGAAATATAGGTTTATTTGTCACAGAAACACGTGCATACAAAAATATAATTAACTAGCTGACTCGGCAAACGTTGTTTTGCCATATAAATTATTTCTAGCTGCCCGGCGCTACTTCGTTCGCGTGGTGTCCAACCTCCTACCCTACCCATACCCTACTCCTACCCTACTTCTACCATACTCCTACCCTACTCCTACCCTACTCCTAACCTACTCCTACCCTACTCCTACCCTACTCCTACCCTACTCCTAACCTACTAATCCTATATATTCCGAGTAACGTGGATATTTATATATGTTGTCGATTCAAAACCCTTAATTTAATACGTGCTTCAATTCTAGTGGACCCGAGTCTACCGTACCGAAGGGACGAACGTCAAATGTTTGACAGGAAAGTAGGTAGAACAGTTTATATGGGAACATGAAATTGTTGTTTTTACTATCTTCCTCACAATTTTTCCATATTTTCTCATTCATCCGTTTAAACCTTCCCCTGGATTACGACAAACATTTCAAAACCAAAATCAGCTAAATCGGCCCACAACACTTGATTTTCAACAGCAATTGATTTATATATATATGTAGATTCTACTAATAAGGAAAAATAAAAACAAAATATAATCTCGTGATTATAGATATATTTTGTTTTTATTTTTCCTATTCTTGTGACTATTTCTGCTTTGTGCTCGTGCACAAAGCAGAAAAATCGTGCAAAATAGTACTATTAGTAGTATAATAGTATTCTACATCATTAAATGTAATGTGTGTGTATGTAACAAATAGCAAGATTACATCGTAATTTGCACAACCTATGAGATATTTATACTCCAAAAGCATGGAGATGAACGAATCACGTGTAGGTAAGTAAGTATACGAAGAAGTTCCCATTAGAAGCGAATGGAAAACAACTACTGTTTTCCATTCGCTAATTTAACTATACAAATATATCATAAAATATATATTTTAACATTCACACAATGATACATGTTATAAACAATAGGGTTTTGGGGCGAAAATACAGATTAGTAAAATATATACGATTTCGGTGCGCAGCTCCCAGTTGACGGACGTCACACGACTCCTGTCAAAAAGGGGCGCACGTCGTATGTTTTACAGGAAACTTCTAGGATGTTCTAGAAGCTTCGACTCGATCTCATTGGCGGACGGGAACGAGTGGCGTTTCCGCCAGAAGCGCGTGGATTGTGGCGGGAGCGGTTAGAAAGAGGTTCGCGTTATAATATAATAAATAAAACTGAAGTGTCTGTTTGTAATGTCAAAATAACTGCTTTTTACTAATTGCATATGAAAGTGTATACTTACAACAAAAAAACAATTTAAAAATGTTTGTTTGTCTGTCTGTTTGTTCCGGATAATCTCCGAAACGTCTGAACCAATTTTGATGAAATTTGATATGGGGATACTTTGAACCCTGGGAAAGGACAATACTTTTTATCGACACGGTGGAAGTTAGTTAAGAATAAAATCATTGTTAATGTTAGACATATGACATTGATAGCACACTATCCAATCTAATAGAATAACGATCATGTTATGATCGTTATTCTATAATACGAATGTTATGTAAATCCCCAATGAGTCATTTGTTTTGATAAGTATTTAATCTACCTCATTGTATGTATGTTTGTACCGGACTGATATTAGCACAAGAAACTAGTCACCTCCAAGTGCCTCAAATCTTGCGGCCTAGGAACTTCTGACGCACAAAAGTATCATTCAAGTTATTATGACTGGGTCGGTGTTCTCGATTGTTAATTAAATGTGAAGGTATCGATACCAATCGATCTCACACTTGCTGCCTTGTCTTGTGCCTGAACCGATTTTCACATTGTTTGTGCATTTGCACACAATCAACTCAACCTATTGCAATCCACTGCTGGACATAGGCCTCTCCCAGGCTGCGCCACAACACCCTGTCCTCCGCCTTCCGCAATCCAATGTGTCCCAGCCACCTTCATGAGTTCGTCGGCCCATCTAGCTGGGGTGCGTCCCACACTACGCTTGCCTATACGCGGTCTCCATCTGCACACTGACGGTCTCAATGTGGTTACACTAGTGCTGTTCACATTGCCACATGTTACTCTAGAACATTTAAAAGAAACCATGGACGCAAAAGAAAAAGGTGAGCCAGCCCGCGCCCGCTGAGCTCAGCGTCCCTAAATAATTTAGATCCTATCCAGCCTGTCCCTTGCTTATACGATTTTAGGTTGCTAAGATGTTTTTTTGATTTATGTATCCGTTTGCGAGATATTCAACTTTAAAGCGCATTTTTTTGTTAAAATATTAATCCTCCCCCCCCCCCTCTCTAAAAGCTAAACGGCTGGCTCAAAAAATCTGAAAAAATTCATGATGGTAGTCCATGTTATGAACTTTGAAGGAAAACTATAACGGTTTAGATAACTTTGTTAGTTCAGGAGTTATAGAGGCCTATCTTGTAAGGTGTCATTATGAGTGACACGGAACCTTATTCTATGCGAGGCCTGACACGCACTTGAATGATCGCTTGCGGCCTAACCTATACAAACTACTACTACTAATAAAAAAAGTGCTACTTAAAAAAAAACGGGTTGCACTCCGGGAGTGCCGGCAGAAGTGAAAACTTGATTATTAACGTTGTGCATTTTTGATATTTTGGAATGCGGTCTACTCTCCCTCCGTCTTACGAATTTTCGATCAGCTCACGTGTCCTGACGCGAGCTCCGTCTTACGAATTTTCAATCAGGTCACGTGCCCTGACGCGAGTTTAACATTTTTTACCCATCACAACAAAAGTGTACAACGCCGCTAAAGAAGTTTTCACTTCAAAAATATTTCAGTTCATTCCATTTTTTAAGTTCGCCCTGCATATGCTTGCTCAAAGACACTTACCTACCCATCCTCAAACGCAAATCTCCTTGGTCTGCGTTACGATTTGCTGTTGATAGACAAGGCCATAATGAGCGATGGATTACAGGCTACTTTCGTCGTATCACAACTTGCATTGCATTATGCCCTTGACTTAAATGGCTGTAATGACTGATGGATTGCAGAACATGTACAAAGCAGCAGTTATGCCTATGTTCCCTACTAAACAAAGGCCAATTCCAAACAAAGGTTCATTTTCTGGCAAATGAACATGTAAGTAGATAATAATATTCACAAAATAACAACGCTTGACTGACAAATTCTTGTGGTCGCAGTAGGTTATTATAATTTTAGCAGACAGAATGATGCAACTGCTCAAACTTTTGCTAATATCGTAGCCTTCTAGATTTTTTAGAAAACTTTTTACAATTAAGTACCAAAGTCCACGTAGGTAACATAAACTTTGGTAACCTACTCATTCATGGCGTTTCTAGTCAGTGGAATATTATTATGTATAAAAACACAATTTGTATATTAATGGAACTTTTATCTACTAATAAATACAAAATATGATAAATAACTTATTAACAACAAATTCCTTAAGTATCGTGCAGTGATCTAGCTCTCCCTGTATCGTATCAAATTCATATAAAATATTATACACATTTTCATATTAAATAACCTAATATTATTAGTGTATAAAATATATTTTATGAACGATATCCTTTAATGAGCTTAATGCATAATTGTATCATCTCTATTATAATTATATAAATACATCACATAGGCTTATTTTTTTGCAACTATCCCTCATTTTTTATTTTTTTTATTTTTTTACGTTTCTAGCTCACATAGTACAGTGACATCGAACATCGACTTGCAAGCTAAAACCATGAATTCAAAACATGATTCTAGATCCCCTAGTGCAAATACCGACGCGGTAAACATGTATGGCAGAGCTAATTTCTTTTTAATAACAATGCAGCTGCTTCAGAATCATGTAACTGAATCCATGGTTACCTACATGTTGCGCGTCGACGTCCCTGCCACCCTGTATACCTACTTTAGGTGAAGCAGTATCTTGTTTAATAAGTATACAGAATTAAGTCCCTATATTTCAGACAGAGACAAAAACAAATATTTTTTGCATTCATATTTATTAAAAGGGCTTAAAAATATATTATTACTTATTATTTATTTACAACCGAGGTAAAACAGGTACTTGAAATACCAATATTATCACAATTACTGATATCTCCTATCTCGTACTAAGACATAAGGTAAAAGCAAGAACTCACGTACTCTCATACTCAATTGAAAGATAACAATTTAATATTATAATTAGTTTTAGGTACATTTGTATCTTAATAAAAGTTGGAAGAAAAAATAACACTAGGAGGAAACTGTAGGATATAACGTTATTAAGCGATTCTTTTTATAAGAATTCTCTAACAAGCTCTATCTCAAAACAATATGAATCATGTCTTATTTGTCTTTAATCAAATAAGACGTGTATGACATCTGTGGGGCAATTGCGTAATATCAGTAGCAATGGGATTCATTTTGACAGTTCAACAACATTCATTGCGTTATTTACGTTGTGGAGCAGACAATTTTTTCTAACATTATGAAGCAGTGGATTGGCAATGCTTCAAAATTATTCAAATTGTGATGATAGTGTGTTACGCAATGAGAGTGCCGTTTCATGAAATTAAGTTATCGGAGAATTTAGTATCAATAGCTGCATAATAAACAAGGAAGAGGAACCATCAAATATTTGATATTAAGCACTAAAGTAATAATTAAACACATTTATAACAAGATATATTAGGTTATAAATATTATAATAGTAATTAAAATTATTTCTTACAAGATAATAATAGTTTAACATAATAACTAAGTCCGGTTAAGCAGACGACAACCTCCTAGGTTGAACTGCGAGAAGAAATTAAAAAAAAAAGTTTACCGTTTATTAGAACTAAGTGTTGCTGCATACCATGATTTATTTAGGTGCTTTCAGAGAGAGGAAACCGTCTCACCGCATTGCCGTGGTGATCAACATCATCTAAGCTTGGAATATCTCTGAAGGATAGAATCCGGAATGGGGAGATCCGGCAGAAAAACAAAGTGGTCAACATGAGTCATAGAATAAGCAAACTGAAGCAACAATGGGCCGGCCATATTAGCTGTAAAACCGACGACCGTTGGGGTAGACGTGTTCTTGAGTGGAGACCGCGACGAAGCGACGGTCTTCGCAGGGTGGCTGCAATTGGAGAGTCCAGCAGTGAACTGAAAGACGTCCACTGGCCTACTCCAAGCACCGCCACTTCAACCCTGCTCCCCTGGTAAAATAGGACATTGCCCATAATAATGATTTGTAATGAAATTAATTTGGTATCAAAAAGTTCTGATTCGGAAAGGATGCCTCTCTCTGCAGCCCAGACCCTGTTCCCGATAAGTCACCCATTTTTTTTTTACATTGATTTATATAGAAATATTTAGAACATTGTATACATTTAAACTGATAAACTGGAAGCTTGATATATTATGTCTTCGCGCGTACATAAAATATTGAATAAATTATTTTTAATTGTTATTACGCATTTATAGCAATAAGGTAAATTAATTAAGCACATTATGTTGAGAACATAATATAACACCTTCAAACCTTGAGGAATAGAAAACAAGAAATGTTAAATTAGGTTTAATGACAGCAAACCTAATTTCACAACAATTATTAATTACATTAACGAAAAAAAAAACAGAATTATAAATTAAAAAAAATAATAGGTAAACCACTTGATTTACATTATAAGAAAACAATTTTTTTGTCTTGTCTGTTCAGACAGATTCAGACAGACTTTTTAAAACTGTGGAAGATTTTGTGACTGAACATTTTAGTAACGGTGTTGGTATAAATCCGATTTCCCATAAACGTAGTTATAAAAGGTTAAAAAAGTATTATCATGGTGCTATTTAGTATCTCTGGTAAGGTGGTGGTTGTTGTTGTACAACAACGGGTCTTGCAGTTGGTTGTTGAACGACAACATGGTTGACAACCACGGTGCGTTGTTGGGGGTCTTTACAACAGTCGCAGCAACAACAGGGGATAAAGCAGCAGCAACACGGGCGACAGTTCCAGTTGCAGCACATCCTGGAACACAATATTGTTAAATTAAAGAAAATTCTGATGCTACTGATAGCAGATGATGACTGCTAAAACCTCGATGACCCAAGTTTCAGAACCTTCATCTTGTGGGTTGAAAGAACAATCAGAGAAATTAGGTACTTAATTGTTGGGCAAATGGACACCCTACGTCAATTTCTCGTGTTATAGCCATTTAATACAACTGTCAAATAAAGACACTTATGATTTGAATACCTCTAATTAGGGATAATTTAAGTTAGTAATCAATTTGCCTAACAACTAATTTGTATAACTTTACTATGTCAAGAAGTTGGCACAAGCGAATAAGGACATTCACGTGTCAGGAAAAGGGGACAAAATTACAAGATACTTGCAATTTGTGTTTTCCGGCATAAAATAAGTCATCCGAGACTTTGGCATTGAAGCCCGTGTCTATTTTTATTAATTAATACTGCGATCACCAATCCATCTGCTGAGCCTCCAATTGGAAAGAGCATTAACCCTTTGAATGTCGTAATTATTACAAAAACAACTAAAAATCCGTTGTGTCTCGCGTGGATCCACGTTGATACAAAGGGTTAAAGTAGTCTTGTAGGGTAGTAATGCTGTAGTTGTGGGTATGATAAACCATGATGAACCATCGTGGTTATACATCTAAAAATTTCAACAATGGCTTCTTCAAATCCTTCATGTTGAGACAGGTAACTTTCTATATATTAGTCATATTATATTGAGATATATAGGTACATAATGTGACTAATAAATAATATGGATTAGGATTTTGACCTATCATGAGTTATAAATGCGCTTTAGGTATCACATTTGTACAGTCATGAAGTTTTGTAATGACGTCGTACTTTTTCCTTTGTTTAAATAAGGTTATTTTATGGTTGGGGAATTCTACTCAAGATAGCTAATTGTCTTTCCACTTATTGTCTCGATTGGTACTGTCATGGCGGTCGCTACTGATTGGTTCCAGTGTAGGTAGGTACTAAACTGTCACTATAATAGGAATATCTATACAATTTTGTGACGCAGTCTCAATATGATGCTAATAAAATCGAAGGTCTGTCACTGACGACTGACGACGATTTGTCTTGTTTCTGCCATTTCTGGCCTGAAAAGTAATTGATACCGTTTTTCTAAGAAAAAAGACTATTGTGAGAATTGTTTGCCACTTATTGTGTCGCTATCAATTCCATTAGCAATAGATACTAGAATTATGTCCAATATAATGTTGGCAAGATTTGTTCGAATGTCTGTGGTAGGTACCTACGGTTAATTTAGTTCATATACAGGGTGGCAATTGCCACCCTGTATATGAACGGACATCGACCCGCAACCCGTTACCATGGATTAAATACCTACATGATTCTGGACTCCCAGCGGTGTTTTTTTTTAATAACCTACGAAAATAGAACTATGCAAAAACCTGCACATTCAATATTTAAGAAAAGTAAGTACTGCGAGGTATGGGAACAAGTTTGACGCCCAAAATATAGGTTTTAGAATTTTTGCCCGTTTGTCTGTTTGCCTGGATGTATGTCCCGGATTGGCGCAAAGACGGCTGAACGGATTCAAATGAAACTTGGCATACAGTTATAATCTGGTACTTTTAATCCCGGTAGTACGATCCAGTGGGCTCCACGCGGCTGAAGCCGCAGACAAAAGCTATTAGTAAATTATAAGTGACCCTCGCCTTCATAACTGAATACATCAACTGTATTATAAATGGACATGTCAAGGTGGTTTATCAAGTTCACTTACAGTAAGGAAACAATTCGACACAGAACAAAAATATTGTAGTTCAAACACTTTGCTTAGGTAGGTACTCGTAGGCTAGTTTACTCACTTATTTACTTGTAACACAGTTTAGTGCTAACCCCGAGCACTAGGGTGTCTCCAGTTATTTGTAGATATAAAAACTAAAAACCTATAATTAGGAAACTGCTAACAATCTAAAAGTAACTGAGTTAATAAAGTAATAACTGCCACCAAAGTACAAAGATATCAAGTATTATCAATACCTAACTTATCTTTAATTTTGTTATCAAGAGTTGGGATCGATTAATGCTGAATAGGTATAGCCTCCACCTCTTCACTCACATACAAGTAAATCTAGGCATGCAAAATTATCGCCCAGTTTCCACAACGAAAATCGAAACAAAAATTCGCTAACAAATTGTAAACATATGTGATTGGTTGACTGAATTACAAACGCCAATCGAATCACTTTACTTTGACGTTTAGTTTTGACAGGTCGATAATTTTCGTTCCAGAAACCAGAGAGAAAAATAGACAGAGTATAAAAGTATTTGGTAAGTAGAAGCATCTTAAACTAGAAAAGGTCGTCCACTATTCTTACCTTAACAAAAAGCTTTTCATCTGTACATTTGGTTAGGATCAGGACCGTATCCGGGGTATCCTTGTGGTGGATGGTATCCTTGTGGTGGAGGGTATCCTGGATAACCGCCGGGAGGTGGGTATCCTCCTGGGGGTGGTGGGTACGGGTATCCTGGAGGAGGTGGCTGGTCGTAGCCGACTGGCGGCTGCTGTATCACGGTTACATGTTGCGGTGGGGGTTGTTGCTGTTGCCCACACGCGTTAGGACACAGGCAGGGCACTAGACAGCAAGCGCCCAGCGCCAAACAACAGGGGTTGCAGCAGACATCACAGTCTCCACAGTCGAGCGAAAAACATAAACCCATCCTCACGCACCGTTGTCAACTAAAAGCGATACCAATGAATTACTTATTCTACTCGTTAAAAACACCTTCATGGACAATAACAGAGGAAAAACTAAAAAATATATTCTGAATTTTAAACAAAGTGGAATAAGTACCAGAGTCCCAGTTGTGGAATGACAAAATGGCGGAGTGCTATCGTTGTTAAAACTGTTATCATTTTGTGTTATCTAGCGATAAGGTAGTCAGCTCATGCTCACACTACATAGGCGGAAAATGACTGCAAAATCTTGGAAACACAAAAGGATATATCTACGTAAAATTACACAAAGGGAATGACACAGAGTCACTAGTCAAATATCTATCACGCTACTACCAAATTAAAAACACAATGTGTCATGGTTTCGGGGTCACTCCCTAATTAATACCAGTTAAACGTTTAATACTTCATTATAGTTAGTTTTTAGGGTTCTGTACTCAAAGGGTGCCAACGGAATAGGGGACGAACAGACAATGGAGGCTTAGTAATAACTAAGCCTCCATCCTCCATTGTCCGTTCGTCCGTCCGTCCGACTGTCAGCGGGCTGTATCTCATGAACCGTAATAGGTAGACAGTTGAAATTTTCACAGAGTGTGTATTTCTATTGCTACTATAACAAAAAGTAATAAAAATAAAATTAAGTTAATAAAAATTAAAGGGTGTCTCCATACAAGTAACGTGATTTTTTCGGAGATTTTTGTGTTATGGTATTATACCTACAGACCACATTTTTTCGCTATCCAGAGATGGCCCCATTTTAGTAATAATTGTTCATATTTCATGATTACTTTGGTCCCCTAAAGGATTGCCAATGAGTTCAAAGTCAGGTTGTACTTTCAATATTTTTCGGCTGATTAGAAGATACTGTGTGTGACAACGTGTTTTCTTTTATACCCCATAAGTCTAGGGTTAGTATATTCTATAGGTAAAAATAATACAAAAAGTCCTAGAATATGTAGTCCAAAAATGCAGTTTTAAACACATAAGACATGTGTGTAGGTATCTAAGTTTAATTGATAAATACGAGGAAGTAATTAATTAAAAAAAAAAAACTAAGAAAAAAAAATCATATGCCAGTTAATTCTTTGATATGGTCTCATTCATACCCTAGAGTTATGGGATATCAAAAAAATATTCTTTTTAACAAAACGCTTTCTAAGTATACGTTAACAAAAACTAAGTAGTGTTATAGTTAGTCACACATCAAATGAAATCGGTTATGTTTCTTATTTAGTGCAAAACATAAAGTGTGGTGAACATTAAAAAACTGAAAACGATATTGGGTACATGAAGCCATACAATCTGGGAGCTAACTATGCAAAATCATAGTGTTAATCCATAAAAAGGATTTGGAAAGGCATGAATAAGTAGGTATAAAGATCATGGCAGAAATGGTGTGATATTCTAATGATGATTTGTGACCATATAAATGCAAACATAGACAAGGTAACTCAGAAGTGACTTAATAATTTTGCAGAAAAATCTTCTGTCTCCCATACTACAAAATAAAAACAAACTAAACTAGATGAAATTAGTATGAATGTGAGGCAAGAGTAGGGGAAGACAAAAGAAACGATGGATGAAGTTATGGCAAAAAAGAGAATGACTATACTGAGATGATGATGATTTGTATGGTGTACGGACGCCAGTACATCAAACTACTACAATCTGTCAAATGTATTTAATAGATTTTCAACTTTATCGCTAAAGCATTAAGGTTCAAGGTTTATTGGGAAAGTTTGACAGTTTCGGGTAGCTTGACCTGCTGGCTGGTCTGTACATAATAAAGAGTAGATATTCTATTCTATGATGACAAATAGAAAAGTGTGGGAGAAAAAGACATGTTGCACAAAATTAACGGGTTTATTACCTAAGGACTTGACGTGTTTGAAGTAAAGAATTGTTAAGTAGTCATGGTGAATTAGGGCCAGCCGATCTATTCTGTAAATATCACACCGTGAAAACTTAAGCTGTTAATATATAGTAGCAATCACTTACATCACGTGGAATGACAGCTCACTTCAACTAAGTTTTCACCGTGAGTTTTTTACAGAATAGCAATGCTGTTTGTTACATACATATCTATGTATAGTAAGAAGGTATCTTTAGATGGAATACGTATGCTAAATGAATCTAGGGAACCTAATTCTCGTGTCGATCAATTGAGGAAAAACTGAAATCTACATGATCAGCTTATCACGTCCTCGACTTGATAATAAATAATGTTTATTACGAAATAATACAGCTTATTTTTAAATATCAAACTATCAGTTCCCGATATTCGCTAAGTCAAGATATATATCTCTATGAATTTATACCCAAAATTCTGATAATGTAATAATAAATATAGCTCTAAGTATGTAGATAAAGCTCACATGTTGGCCTCTTCATTAGAATAATACACATACCCATTAGTCTAATTGCTAGTACAGTAGGTATTATAATGACATTAAAAGTTCCACTGGCCCACTGAATGTTAGGAAGACACGAAGGACTATAACTAATTAAAAAACCGGCCAAGTGCGAGTCGGACTCACCCATGAAGGGTTCCGTTACGTTACGATTTATGACGTATTAAAAAAAAACTACTCACTAGATCTCGTTCAAACCAATTTTCGGTGGAAGTTTATATGGTAATGTACATCATATATTTTTTTTAGTTTTATCATTCTCTTATTTTAGAAGTTACAGGGGGGGGGACACACATTTTACCACTTTGGAAGTGTCTCTCGCGCAAACTATTCAGTTTAGAAAAAAATGATATTAGAAACCTCAATATCATTTTTGAAGACCTATCCATAGATACCCCACACGTATGGGTTTGATGAAAAAAAAAATTTTGAGTTTCAGTTCTAAGTATGGGGACCCCCAAAATTTATTGTTTTTTTCTATTTTTGTGTGAAAATCTTAATGCGGTTCACAGAATACATCTACTTACCAAGTTTCAACAGTATAGCTCTTATAGTTTCGGAAAAAAGCGGCTGTGACATACGGACGGACAGACAGACAGACATGACGAATCCATAAGGGTTCCGTTGCTATTTGGCTACGGAACCCTAAAAAAACAAACATGGAGCGGTGTGATACTTACGAAAAAAGGGCTAATGTTCGTTGTCACTATCACTAAGCGACTCCTAAATGTATGTCTAAATAAAAACGGGCTGTTGGATTTTTAACTTTCGGCGCTAAGACGAGCGTGAAAATCATTCGTAATTTATTTAGGTGTCGCCTAATCTTAGTACCTAATAAAGGCATAATTGGAAAAAAAAACTACTGACATATACCTATACCTACTTATTATTATACATACTTGGATAACATAGACTTTATAGCAATTGCAGTAGGCATGAATCAGCTCGGCATTTAGTTTCTTGGCAATGATCAACATGACTATAGTGATTTGGGTAAACCCTATGAATCATGTTCATTGCAGTTGTCAGGGCAAGTCCACATGGTCCACGTCTTCCCTAATTGGCAATATAAGATCATGAGGAAGAATAAAAACTTGATGTACCTAAGTAGGGTAATTTTCTTAAAGTAATCATACCTACGTACCTAATCATAAATGCAAAGAAATACCCCCTCATTGATAGACGTTCATTAGCGTCTGTTTAACTATACATTTTTGGCGTTTAAACGTTTATTTTAACTTTAAGCAACGTTTTTAAATAAGAGGGTAAGTATCTATCTTTGGCTAAATATAAAAAATACTGTCTTTATTTAGGCACACTTTTGCCCTGCCTACTACGATATACCTAGAAATACAGATTTACAAATGAATAGAAAGTACCCACTATTGTTATAAAAGATTATGTAGATTATTGATTATTGTATAATTGATGCTTGAACTAATAAATATGTGATTAAAACACAATGATAAATACGTCACAATTGCGGTACATTAAATTTAAATTAGTTTAAAATATTTTAAACAACAAATTTATTAGAATGAAGTGAGGGTGTACCTCACTTCATTCTAATAAATTTGTTGTTGTTAATCAAATGTTGGATAAAATCTCTAATATGTGTCAGTTTCCGTTAAAATGGAAATAAGCTACGATCATGTATATTGCAGTTATTTAATTTTGCTTATATTATATTGACACAAAAACTGTAGGTAAATAAACAACATGAATATTATTATCACATGGCAAAGCAGCTGATTTACAACCGACTCCAAAAAACGAGGTTCTGTTTAGGTAATGTAAGTGGACGACCAATTTTACAGTTTTGTTAGTAACCATTGCAACCCAGGTTTGTTAATCAAACCGAAACCTCATTTATTTACTTATATGTATAAACAAGTAAGTCAGTAGTCTTATTACAAGTCTTACCTGATATTTTATATTTGATTATAATAACAACACAATCTCTTTCCAGCCACGATACCAACACAACGTTAAAGAAACAAAAGTGAATGAATTGTTCGTAGGTTGTTGGTGGTTCGTCACACTGGCGGGGAAATAGTGCGATGACGCCAACGTCTGCGCACAACGCTTCGGAATAAATAAAACTGTTTATCTCTTTCCCTCCTACGTGGAAAACGATATGGATGACGAATACGAAATACCCACAACTACGGTGTTACTATCAGTGGTTGTGAAAATGAGAGCAATGCCGATTCAGCCTTGCCATTTTGCACGTAGTGAAAATGAACCAAACATTTGCGTGAAGGAAAAAAAGTATCAAATAATCGTCATAACAGTACCTACTTATCCAATTTGGTTGAGGTGAAAAACCTCTAAATTAAGGAACACGAAATATATGGACAAAAAAATGCAAACTGGGCTCACCTTTTCATAAAGGTACCTACATAATTTAAAACAATTTACATGCAAAGTCAAAATTTTATTTTGAATTAATTTAATACCATAATGTACAGTTCTGTCACCTCTAATGGTATATTTTCGCGGGTATATTCATGCGAGTATCGAGAGATGAGTCGATTATTACCATATATAAATACCGACATAATTTACTCAACTTTATTTTCCCCCACACAATAAAAGGCACAAGGGTTTTTTTATGAGTGAGTGGTTGGATGATGTCTACGCTATGGAAGGAGCGTATCCAGAAAAGGAGTATTGGCTCTATTGACTCAGTAGATACCTATTTACCTAGTTAATATTGGTACCACAAAAGTCACAGATGACCTAAAAGGTACCTACTTCTATTGGTTATGTTTGCTTGTTTTGCTACAAATTATGGACTTTTCTAGAACAAAATGACAGCAAATATTTATTTATTTAGTTCGGGAAAACAAACAGTTACACAAACATCGTAATAAACATGTAGGTAGTAAGAAAAAAAGACATATATTATGTGCAGCTCACGACGTTATCCACATCTTAAAAACTACAAAATTATTATGGAACTATTTGCACACGAGTGAAACCTAAAAGGCAAAATCTTAAGATTATTTTTAAATGAAAAAAAATGGATAAACACTATTTTTAACCGACTTCTAAAAAAGGAGGAGGTCTCAATTCAGATGTTTGTATTTTTTTTAATGTTTGTTCGTGCATAACTCCGTCGCTTGCCAACCGATTTGAACAATTCTTTTTTTGTTGGAAAGGGTTTACTTCCCAAATGGTCCCATAGAAATTTCATCAAAAACGGTTCAGTGGTTTGGTTTTTAAACCAAAATTACTGGTAAAAATTACAACTTAAAAGTGAAAAATAAAAACTATTTTGCAAAGAAACATCAACCGACTTCCAAAAACGACACTAAAAAGTGAAAAATAACTTTAATTTCGGAAGTCGGTGGCAAGCAACGAAAATGCGAACCCAACAACACCGACTTTAAAGTTATTTTTCACTTTGTAGTATCGTTTTTGGAAGTCGGTTGATGTTTTTTTGCAAAAAAGTTTTACCATAGAGAGTGAACAAATAAAAACAACTAAAAACCTAAGTCACTAATTAAAAAGATTAGGCAGATGATCAAATGAATAAATAAATACTTAGATACGTACTCAAATCATGTTCTAAGTTATTCATTGTGTTCATTAAAATTCATGGCCGTCAGTGACTAAGTAGTAATGAACGGTATGGTTTTATAGAATTCTATCATCCATTAATTAGACGAGATAAGATTGCTTGATAGTTTATAAATAATATCATGTTGAAAAAAAAAGGTTGATCGCAGCTGTTATTTTAGTCTAGCTAATTAAAAATCAGAGTTTAGGTAGGTACTGCGATGGATCTATCAAGCCATCTTATCTCGTCTAATTAATGGATGATAGAATTCTATAAAACCATACTGTTCATTACTACTTAGTCACTGACGGCCATGAACTTTAATGAAACTCATTACCTGAAGGTTGTCCACAGACACAATGACTAACTTAGGACATGATTTGAGTACGTATCTATTTATTTTTTCATCATCTGCCTCGCCTTTTCCCAACTATGTTGGGGGTTGGCTTCCAGTCTAACCGGATGCAGCTGAATACCAGTATTTTATATGGAACGACTGCCTATCTGTTCTTCACTACCCAGTTATTGGGTAATAAATGGTAAGGTATGTCAGACTTTCGGGCTACTAACGACTGTCAAAGTTCCACGAATGACAGCCGGGACCAACGGCTTAACGTGCTTTCCGAGGCACGGAGGGGTCTTGGTATGTGAAGATGGCCATGTCTATCCACGGACCAACCGCGGCAAGCATAGCTTAACCTGCTTGATCGACCCATGCGGCTCTTATTACTTAGCTACAAGCCCCTCTTCTATTTATCTATTTATTTATGTACACTTTATTGTACACCACAAAAATATGTCGACCAATACAAAATATACAATGGGCGACCTTATCGCTTTCTGCGATCTCTTCCAGGCAACCTTGGAATTGGCAGTGATTTGCCTGGAAATAAAATGGGGTTGTCGTTGGTGCAATAATAAGTATCAAATCCTAACTACCTTTTCAACGCAAATTGTTGACGGTTTTGAAAGATATTACTCATAGGAAGAGCTCTCTGAAACGGTTCCCTATCCATTTGCATAAAATTTTAAGACCTAATATAACTTGGCATACTTTTGTTTGTCCTAATTATATTTTCGCATAAATTATTTACGCATAACAGCTTACGCATAATTTCTCTAATCATAATAATGATTAAGCATAACATTCTAAAGCATACATTTTTTAAGCATAACATTCTAAAGCATAACTTTATTAAGCACTAGCTTCTGCCCGCGGCTTCGCCCGCGTGGATGTCGGAAATTTACCCACAGGAACGTGCTAACAGGATAAAATGTATCTGCTTCCCCAGAATGCCATCTATGTCGCGGGCCCTTTGTGGCTAATTACAATAGAAAACCAATTGTGTCTCATTAGTGGTGATTAAGAGGGTACCTATATGATATCTTTACCTAAGTCCCTAACTAATTTTTTTTAAAAACTCAATAACAGAAAATTAAATACCTACCTACCTAAATAAACCTATTTCTGATGATAACTAATCTAAACTCAATAAATAAGCAAAATCCCTAAAAACTAATATCTATACGAATGACTAAACCTACCTAACAGTATTATAAAATAACCTACGGTCACTACGTACACTATCAAATATACTACCTATACTTTAAAATTAAAATCTATACCTACGACTCATATAAAAATAAACCTAAATAACTCTAAAAACTAAAAGGAATAAAAATGAACTCCACTGCGGGTGACCCAACCTACGACAAACTTAGTATTTGCGGTTGGTACAGTACAGACAGTGGTAATCGGGTATAGGGATCGAACCGCAAAATTAAGTTTGTTTTTTATTGTATATACTTTTCCGGGATAAAAAGTACCCAGTGTGGTGCCCAGGATATTAAAGAATAATTATACCAAGTTTCATCGTAATCGAACCGGTAGTTTTTGCGTGATGCCTGAACAAACAGACAGACAGACAAAAAATTTTTTAATCACATTTTTGGGTTCGGTGTCGGTCAAGAACACCCCCTGCCATTTATTTTTTGGATATTTTTAATGTACAGAATTTTCACTTCTACAGATTTATTATAAGTATAGATAACATTCTAAAGCATAACTTTACTAAGCATAACAATAATAATAAGGCGTAGTCGACGGAGCCCCGCTTTGCGGGGCCCCTATTTCTGTCTGCAGGGTTTAAAGGAACCTAACACGAAGGGGATGACGGGGGCTCGTTCGCTCGCTCCGCTCGCTCACTTGAGCCCCCGTACGAACCTAACCTGTCGAGTCGGGGTGCCCCAATTCCCGAGCTCGCTTCGCTCGCTCTTGCATCCTAAGTTCTCATTGCCTTTTTACTAAATCGAGATGTGTTAGACCTTGGGGCACCCCGGCTCTTGGAAAAAGTGATTCAGAATCCAGTGAAAATAAATACGTAAAAATAACTCAAATTTGTTTCCGTTATTTCTATTAATATTGTATGCCTAAATATTATTAATAATCATTAGGCCTAGTAACGTTGAGCCAATTAAATTTATGCCAAAACAAAATAGCCTTCAAAATAATTATGCCAACATGAACTGTATGCCAAAAAAATATGGCAAAGTATTATTATGGCAAAACAAATTATGCCAAAATCGTTATGCCAAAGTATATTAGGAAGTATATTATATCCTTATTGCCCTGGAAGTTAGGCAGACCTTTGGTGTGGGATGCAACATGTGTCGACACCCTTGCGCCATTCCATCTTCTTAGCACGGTGGGCTGTGCTGGAGCGGCTGCTGCTGGTGCAGAAAACCTCAAACGGTGAAAATATTCCAGCCTGATTGGGAGTTATATCTTCGAAACGTTTGGGGTTGAAACACTAGGGCCATGGGGTCCGAGTGCCCACTTGGTTTATCGAGATATCGCCAAGCGGTTAGTCGACTCTTCACGTGGCCAGGGCTGGCCAACAGGCCAGCCCTCTGGTTTAAAATGTGTGGCCTCCTACGGTAAGCTGACATAAGCCCAAAGGACAGGTGATTAGGTATTGATACATAAGGAAACAACATAATACATCAAACACCGTATATTTACAAAAATAAATCTAAAGCAATAAACGGTGAACCTTAAAGAACTAATTTACCTTATAGTTAACAAATGAAGTAGGTGTCCTTAATTATATCTTAATATTGCCAGCCAGCTAAAATTTCAGCAGAAAGAGCTAGGGTCGTGGGGAGTTGGAGATAAACCCAGTACTGTACCGTTTTAACGTTAAAATTAAATAATATGAATTTCAAATTTAAGGTATAACCTTCCAGTTATTTAAATGTTATAATTTAGTTTTGGGCGCCAGGGACCTTAAGAGTCCCGGATCCCAGAGCCGACGAATGTACATACGTTGTGTGGCGATGCTAATTCTTTGGCCAAGAATGTTTCTTGGCCAAAGAAACATTCAAAACGCAACACAACGTGACAATGCACGCGACAACACAACGCGCGTGACAATGTGTGCGTTCATTCATAACGTGGCAATGCGCCAGCCTTTTGGGCACTGTTCCTGTTGTCAGCGATGCAGACGAATTTTTTGATGCCCTATGATTCTTTTACTTGTTTTTTTTTTCACATGTACATATGTATTATTATTTTAGACTTAATTTGGATTAATTATTAGGAAAAAGAATATTATGCGAAAAGAAGGGATCCCGACGAAAACGATGTTATACAAATATTACATTGGTATTATTTGTACAATGTTTTTTACAATGTATATTGATACATTGTACCTACCCACTTAAATAGTTATGCTACGTTTTCATTTAATCGTAATGGAAATGATTGATTTGTGTTGTAAGTACTAGGTAAGTAGTTACAACACAAATCATTTTCATTCCGTTTGTATAAGGTATGCTATGGTAACACATCGCCGCGATTCTTA
Organism: Apamea sordens; assembly: GCA_945859715.1. Taxonomy (NCBI): domain Eukaryota; kingdom Metazoa; phylum Arthropoda; class Insecta; order Lepidoptera; family Noctuidae; genus Apamea; species Apamea sordens. The sequence continues at coordinate 11,333,237 of OX243996.1, read as the reverse complement.
CCTAATTGTTCAAATATGAGGAGAGCTGTGTGCTCCTTCCATTTTATCATATCTGCGTAGTATGACACAATTGCCATGTTTGAATTTATCTTATTTGTCCAGATCTTGTATCAGTGAAGTGAAGTTTAGAGCAGTTCTCGTGGCGGAAGAGTTGTTTAGCCTCACGGCTACTGAACACAAGGCTAAGGTTTTAATCATTTTTTGTATTGCATTGTGTTTTTTTTTTACAATAATTTCGGAGACATTGGTGGTAATTGTCCACTAAAAATATCTAAGATCCCATAGTCTACTTAAAGCTGTTGTCGAAATAATAACTATAAAATGTATTTATTGCCACCACACCCAAAAACGTGGTGTAATGCATTTGTTTTCTACGAGATTTTTACGGCGTATAATCATTATAAACCCAAGTCGCTGTAATCACAGTAATCTGGATAATATCTTATCATGAAACTGCGTCACACTCAATCAATGCCAAAAATTGAGACAGGAGCTCACTCTAGTCCGATAAGTGGACAAAGTATATATAAAATGTGGAAAATAAAACAGTATAGTGATGTCTGATGAAGACATATCTGTGATCGCACCGGCGGTACCTACTAGGAAATATAAGAAATCTGTGAAAGTTAATGAAACCCAACCGTGGACGAATAGATTCAGTGAAAGTGAAACGAAAGATGATAAAACAGAGAAGAAGACTTTACTGCGTCTACTGCCGAGCGTACAGAGAGCGGTGGTACCGGCATTTGGCAGGTTTCGAAACAGCTTCCGAAAACTGAATTGTATAAAGAAGGAGGACGAAGATGAGCTGCCAATGATGGACATACCACGACACAAGAGCATAGACATCGGTGTGGGACTGGCGCGGCGGGTATCCCTATTCCTTTTCACAAGGAGAACAGTATGCATGCATCCTTATCATCCGTACACACCGCCGCAAACCACAAGGAAAATCTACGTGTTTCATGAAGACAAATAAACTACTTTCCTTATTGAGCAGTTACTCACGATGTTAAAGAATATAGAATAGTGGCGCAGAATAACTAATATTACTTGGTAGTGGTAATATCTATGACTGTTTCTTGTGATTGTTTAGATATCGCTGTCACCAATAAGACAGACGTTATCGTGTAGGGGAGCCTAAAATAAATATTTACATAATTTACGTTGTTAGCTATTTATGTTGTAGTTTATTTCCTAATTTTATTATTATTACTATATTAATTTATAAGTAGATTTAAGTAGAATATTTTTATATGAGACCCAACGCCCTACCCTACTATGCCCCTATGTCCAGCAGTGAACGTTTTTCGGCTGAAATGATGATGATGATTAGTCCCTAATAAACCTGTTTCTACCACAAAAAATAGTCCTAAACTGGCGTCTACATAAATGAGTCCGAAAAAGTCTTTATTTTTCAATTAATTAAGTGCCTAGGTACATCATTTTCCTGCTTCTAATGTAACTTAAAATACTGTTAAGTTCATTTTTTTTGTTGTTGACCCTACCGAGACACTTGCATGTGTTTATAATTTTAATTACCATAGTCCATGTGAAACAATAACATGAATTAAATTTATTTTAAAAATAATAATGCTACGTTTCATTTCCAAACTGGTTCCTATGACTTAATAGGTAGGTATCACAGGTGTTGTATTCGTTTATCTATCAGCGTCTACAACACCTGTGTTACTTTACTACTTACATATATTATACTGTCTACTCTACATAAAGCGACTCTAATTAAAGGTCAGCCACCTCACAAAATGTGCATTATTATTATGACTTTGCATATAATTCGTGTAATGTTGAATAATGAATGAAGAATGCTTTCATGTTCATCTCAACAACAGCTGAAGCAGGTGGCGATGTCAGAAAATCGGGTTCTTTCAAGGCCGCAATTTGGCCTTTCAACATCTAAACAAATGACCAGCTTTTTTTCTCCTCAAACAACGTTTTCTATAATCAGACGATCTTGCTTTAGTCACCTAGACATCTAGCTTCGAAAAGCCTGAAGAAAAACTGACTAATTAGTCAGAATTTCCCAGATTCCTACATTTGTGGGCACTTGGGGAATTCTGTGCTAAACTAAATTGACTTATTAGTTAAGGCCTAGACATTATCCTGTGTTTTCCATCTTCGCTGACGTCAAGCAGAGTCAAGCTACGAGATGCTGAGAGTCCGTTGTGCTGGTGTTGGCATATGCTATAGCATTGCTCGAAACCTCGATACCTAGACATCGCTCTGGATAGGGACATCAGATTGCATTGCGTAAAAATAAACAAAAAGTTGGGTCTAAGTTGCACTTATCTACTTACATCCACCAGTTAGGTTAGGAGGTTTTTCTAAATTCGTCATTGACTATTTCACAATTTGATTTAAGTTGTCGACCTACCTATTGGTACAAAACATAGCTCACAGCTGGACCGTCTCCAAAAAGTTAACAACTGCGAAATCACTATTAATCTATTCTATAACTAGCTGCTGCCCGCGACGTCGTCTGTGTAAAGGCTCTACAGCACCAAAAATACCTAAGATGCCAGTGTCGCTATAGCATTATAAGTAAACAACTTTTAAAATAGCATTAAAATATAAGTTTTATTTTAAGCGAAGCAAGTGAAGAGAGTTATATGGGAATCCTGCTGAGGTCAGGTCAGGAAGATGTGACTGATGGAAACAGAGAAAATAATGCAGGAATACATTCCAGGACACAAAAGAGTAAAAATACGTATTCTATACTTATAATAAATCTGTAGAAGTGAAAATACTTATAATAAATCTGTAGAAGTGAAAATTCTGTACATTGAAAATATCAAAAAAATAAATGACGGGGGGTGTTACTAGATCGACACCGAACCCAAAAATGTGATTAAAAAATTTTTTGTCTGTCTGTCGGTCTGTCTGTCTGTCTGTCTGTTTGTTCAGGCATCACGCAAAAACTACCGGTTCGATTACGATGAAACTTGGTATAATTATTCTTTAATATCCTGGGCACCACACTGGGTACTTTTTATCCCGGAAAAGTATATACAATAAAAAACAAACTTAATTTTGCGGTTCGATCCCTAGACCCATTACTGTGTCAACCGCAAATAATAAGTTTGTCGTAGGTTACCTCACCCGCAGTGGAGTTCATTTTTATTCCTTTTAGTTTTTAGAGTTATTTAGGTTTATTTTCATATAAGTCGTAGGTATAGATTTTAATTTTAAAGTATAGGTAGCATATTTGATAGTGTACGTAGTGACCGTAGGTTATTTTATAATACTGTTAGGTAGGATTAGTCATTCGTATAGATATTAGTTTTTAGGGATTTTGCTTATTTATTGAGTTTAGATTAGTTATCATCAGAAATAGGTTTATTTAGGTAGGTATTTAATGTTCTGTTATTGAGTTTTTTTTTTTTTAATTAGGTAGGTACTTAGGTAAAGATATCATATAGGTACCCTCTTAATCACCACTAATGAGACACAATTGGTTTTCTATTATTATTAGCCACAAAGGGCCCGCGAGATAGATGGCATTCTGGGGAAGCACATACATTTTATCCTGTTAGCACGTTCCCGTGGGATAATTTCCGACATCCACGCGGGCGAAGCCGCGGGCAGAAGCTAGTCTATAATAAAGCTGAAGAGTTTGTTTGTTTAAACGCGCCAATCTATACCTGTCTGTCGAATTTGAAAAAATTATTCATTTGATAGCCCAATTCTTGAGGAAGGATATTATTATAGCCTACTTAACATCACGCTATGACCCGTAGGAGCAAAAACAGAACAACTCAGGCAGTACACTAACCAAAAACGAAGTAAAAGCACGGGCAGGCGATGCGATGCGACGTGGTCTGTCGGGGGCACAAGGAATATGACGCAGACGAAGTTGAAGGCAGAAGCTATAGTTCTAAAGTAAAGAGGCTTAGGTACAATTCGATAATTGTAAGCCTTTATTAAAGACAATAATTATTTTATACCTATTATTAATTGTTTGATCTGGTTATTGACTCTCAAAACCGCAGAACTTGTTTTGATCGGCATTTACCTACATAACCCATAATAGACCTATTATGGGATTTTTCGCGTAAAGAATTTTCACTTTCCTTGTGTGTCATAGAAATAAGATGCATAGGTACACCAGACAGTATATAAGCGAATACTTGACATGATCCTTATTACACTGAAGCATTCGCTGGAGCTGCTTTCATCGTCCCACGCTCAGTTATTTTTTTCTGATAGCTTTCAACAGGTTTTTGCCAATTAGTCGTTTTCCTCATCGGTATTATAAAAGCTCGGAATACTGTTCCCCTTGACACACACTATAATTGGTTACTCTGCTTAATTCTTGAGGAGATAACGTACCGACATGTCGCGCGCCATTCTGTTTGTGGTCCTTTTATGTTTTGTGTCAAATACTTTTGGCAAAACACTATCAGAGTGTGAATTGGTCCGTGAACTTCGGAAGCATGGTTTTCCAGAGAATCAACTCAAAGATTGTAAGTACTTTATTAATTTATTTTATTGATTCCCGTTAGCCCCCAAAAATCGCACATCAAAATGTTTAGGTTCAATTGGTTTTTCCCCAATGATTTGTTTATTTAAAACTGACAATATTTGGGTGCCAACGCATTATTGTCTAAACCCTCGGGAATATCGACGTACTTTAATGTAAATATAAGTCATAAACATTCGAATTTCTCGCTTACCTAGCGTTAAAAGTTGATGTTAGGTTTCGAACTCTCAAAGTCTTAGCTTGCTGTAGGAGACCTACCCCCAAGCAAAGCAGCCTTCGAAGTTTATAGAAGTAGATAGCTACGCAGTTACTTACGTGTCTTAAATCTGTAAAATCCTTGTCATTCCAATCATCTTAGGAGGCTGGGATAAAATGAACAAGATTCGTAGTTATCCGACCAACTGGTTCACAGTCCATTCACAGCTAAAGATTCAATTCATACCATAGCCCTTTTTTGTTCACATCCAAGCATACAGCCATGATGTTATTTTTTTATTTTTTATTACAGGGGTGTGTCTGGTGAATGCAGAGAGTTCAAGACGGACCAATGTAGTTGGTGGTCCCAACTCAGATGGGTCCCACGACTACGGACTATTTCAAATAAACGACCGTTATTGGTGTAGCTCTACCGACAGACCCGGCAAGGGCTGCAACGTTCGATGCAAAGGTAAATTATTTATAATACGAGCTCATTTTCGTTGGTCTAGTGGTCGCAAGCGCTTCTGCTGAGCATGAGGTTCTGGGTACGATTCCCAGAACGGGCAAAGTGTTAATGGGTTGTTTCATCTGGAATTTCTCAGTAGCGGCCCCGAGTCCGGATCCGTGACTTAAACATAACTGGCGAAATGTGGGTGTACCTATTTACTAACCTTTCGAGGAATATAGGCGTCATGTTGTTTGTGAGTCTTGTTGTCCACATGGTCCGCCGGTGGCCTGTGTTGCTCTGTGTTGCCCAAATGAAATAAATGATATGTTATTATAGGGCTCCCCAATCGCACACCACTTAAGGGATCCCGAGCCCACGAGCAACTTTTGGCTGAACAACGCGCACTTTCATACAAGCTCGTAGACTTGATGTGAGAGACAAATAAGTTACTGAGACAAAATTTGCTCGTGGGCTCCCTAACTCGATCCTCAGCTTCTCTCATCCATGAATTCATACATTTCTTACTTACTAATTACAACGTTTGTCTGTTCAATATAGATCTCCTGCTGGATGACATCTCACAAGCATCCCAGTGCACTAAGACCATATTCGGTGTCCATGGCTTCGAAGCATGGTACGGATGGGTGAACAAATGCAAGGGGCGCCCGCTACCAGACATTCACTGTTAATTTTCCATAATCCATTCTTCCATTTTCTCTTAGATTTTAATTTAGAGATTGTTTTCAGTTTACCAGTTGATTTTTACGCGCACTGTTCACTAGCCCTGCTTACCTAGCCTACTTATTTTCAAGGAGTACAACTGTAAAATGTAATGATCTTGAAACGCATTTATAATTTAATAAAAATATTGTTTTACCCTAAGTTTATATCTGATAATTTTATAGTTAGACTAGCTTCTGCCCGCGGCTTCGCCCGCGTGGATGTCGGAAATTATCCCACGGGAACGTGCTTACAGGATAAAATGCATGTGCTTCTCCAGGATGCCATCTATCTCTATGCCAAATCAGAAGTTCAGTGGTTTAGGCGTGAAAATGTAACATACAGTTTCAAGTTCAAATCCTCCCCTTAAAAACTGAATTACCCCTTTTTGTCCCATCAGTGGTAAATTTTCGACAACTTTACAAAGTCAAATCAATGTCAAGTCGAGTTACTCGGATTCAATTTATTCCACGCAAACTTAACACCTCTATATCCCCCTTTGAGGGGTAGTTTTGAAAAACTTATAATGATAAACTTTATTACTTACTTAGGCAAGTATTCTTGAAAAGTTTCAAGTTTATTAACCTAATGAAGAAGATTTTTCATATAAACTGTATCCCCGCTTTTCACCCCCACAGGGGTGGAATTTAAAAAAAATCGTTTGGGATGTATTCATAACTTGACTCAAAGATTATTTATACTAATTTTCGAGTTAATCAAGCCATGCAGTAAAATCCTCCCCTGAAAAATTGACTACCCCATTTCAGCCCGTCAGGGGTAGATTTTCAAAAAACCCTGATACATGTTACTCTTTATTTTTGGTCTTAAGTATGCACACTGAGTTTTGAGTTAATCGGACCGCGCGTTCAAATTATTCCACAGAAACTTCAACACCCCTATATCCCCCTTTGAGGGGTAGTTTTGAAAAACTTATAACGATAAACTTTATTACTTACTTAGGCGAGTATTCTTGAAAAGTTTCAAGTTTATTAACCTAATGAAGAAGATTTTTCATATAAACTGTATCCCCGCTTTTCACCCCCACAGGGGTGGAATTTAAAAAAAATCGTTTGGGATGTATTCATAACTTGACTCAAAGATTATTTATACTAATTTTCGAGTTAATCAAGCCATGCAGTAAAATCCTCCCCTGAAAAATTGAGTACCCCATTTCAGCCCGTCAAGGGTAGATTTTCAAAAACCCTGATACACATTATTCTTTACTTTCAATATTAGGTATACATACTGAGTTTCGAGTAAATCGGACTGCGCGCTAAAATTCTTCCATACAAACTTTGAAACCCCCCAATCCCTTATTAGGGGGTAGTTTAGAAGAAAAAAAACTGACAATCTTCATAATCTATTTAGATAAGTATTCGTGCCAAGTTTCAAGTTTATTAACTCAAGGAATAAGATTTTTCATACAAACGAATTCCCCCCTTTTCACCCTCTTAGGGGTGGAATTTCGACAAATCCTTTCTTAGTGGATACCTACTCTTCACGAAGAACCCACCCTCAAAATTTCATTTCTCTAGGACCAGCGGTTTAGGCTGTGCGTTGATCTATCAGTCAGTCAGTCAGTCAGTCAGTCAGGACTTTGAATTTTATATATATAGATAGTAAAAAAATGTAAAACAGTTTGTCATGCTCATTGGTTCAATTTACTACCTAACATTATAAAAAATTGGTACTTACGCGTACTTACTAACACATGCTTCTACCGTCTACGTATCCCAGTAAATTAATATATTTTTTGTTTAAATCCATTTTTTTTAAATAAAATTTTACAACATTGTTAGAAATGTATTTTTTTACTATCTGTACCCGTGAGAGTCAGAAATAACATGATTTGTACCTACCTACAAGTACAACTTTACGCTTTATAGCTGTGGTACAATAACATTACTCCTGATCCCCGAAGGGTAAGGTTCAATACGTTCATTCCCAGTCGCCACCAGCGGTGAATGGGAAGTCATTGCCCCCACTTCAGTTTCGCTATACATTGCTTTGTTTCTTGTGAAGAATAAAATAATAAGGAAATTTATTATTAAAAAAAATATATATACTTAATCATCATCTGATCTGATATAAAAAGAAAAATAAAGTAAATAAAGGACATTGACAGGGTTTGGACCAAATGCTGCCCAGACATGTGAGTATTTCCAAATGATTTCCTAGATCAATCTACTGTACAAAAAAATTATAAAAAAATAAAAAATTCCAGGATGTTTTTTATGGTTTTAGGTAGGTACTTATCAATTTTTGACAATATTTTCTTATAGGTAATGGAGTGGGTATAGTTTGTCTCGGTCACACACGGTTTGTACCTGTGCGCACGCCTTTGACATATAATGACGCCTCTATTTTGAATAACCATTATGGTATTGATAGGGTAATTCACTGGTTTTTTCAACCTGGTGACATATTCATATTGGACAGAGGATTTCGCGACTCTATTTCTATCTTAGAGTCGCATGGATATGTTAGCATTCTCCCAGAATCACAAACAAGGGGATTGTGCTTAGTTGAGGAGATCTCCTCAACTAAGCACAATCCAAGCAAATAAATCAAGGCTGTGCACTATTTGCCGATGGCCCGTGGAGGTGGTAAACGGTAGACTAAAACGGGATTTTAAAATATTTCGACATGAATACCTAACGCATTATACGCAATAATGAGACATTTATAATACAACAATATAACGGATCCCTCAACGATTTATCTGCATTTAATATGCCGTCTGTTAATGTTCAACTCTTGAGAATCAACATAAAGAGTAGGCATGCATCATCGAAAGTATAAATCGTTGCTATGTATTAGTTGGTGTAAGGCCATAAAAAACTACTGTTGTTCATGTTTTACCCGTAGGAGGACAATTGGCTGTTGTGCGCATACTATGTGCCTAGTTTGGTTTTTAGGATGGGCTAGGCACCAATATGTTATAAATCGCCCTGCGTTATTCCTTGACCCAATTATATTAGATAACGATGAAGATGATTAAACTACTTTACTTTTTTATAGTACACTAGTAGACCTGGCAGATGTGGTCCCGTCCGAACTTTGGCTTGTTTGCTATACCTTACCCTATCGCTAATAATGACTAACTTATCACAATACCAGTTTACAGTACACTACAGTTTAATTAGTTAGTATTAATAGATTACAGTGATTACTAATAGTTAGTCAGTGATGATTAAAAATCATCAATAATAGCTATTATTAATAGTTTATTATCAATAATTATTAATAATAGTCCAATTATTTGTTTTAGTTCATTATTGGTCAATAAAGAATTCACAACTAAAAACTTGTTTTTCTCTAGCGCTTCGGTTTACAGGTTAGTAATGACGTAGGTATGGAATAAAAGGCACTATGTGTTCATTCTGGGCAGCGCTTGGTCCAACATCCATACATAGATGGTCAATGCCCTTTTATTTTCATATTTTTTATAATAAATTTCCTTATTATTTTATTCTTCACAAGAAACAAAGCAATGTATAGCGAAACTGAAGTGGGGTCCCAGTCACCGCCGGTGGCGACTGGGAATTAACGGTTCACCTAGAATACGCCCACATTTGGCTACATATGATTAAAGTCCCATGTAATAGGGGGCGAGACTATTGCCCTCCCTAGAGTATATTATGTTCTGTGCTATTGCCACCAAACAGAACGGGGTATTCAATGACGTAAGAAAATTCTCATAATTTCAAGAGCGAGAAGTGCAAGTGAGTGCATACGCGGCTTTGCAAAACAAGTTATTATACTCCCAAACAGACGACTTGTAATATGAAAACCAAAAACAAAAAAAAAAAAAAACTAGAATATAATACTTAAATCAGTTTTGATAAAGCATTTATTAAAAGTAAAATAGTTTACTACTACACTCGCATTGTATAGTGAACATATGCTTAAATTAATACAAACTTTGGACATTCACGAAAATCTGTAGCGTCTGTAGGTAATTTGCACTATAAGACACTAGTATTAAAGTGAATTATTCAGTGTCATCAGGAAAACCGCAGTATTTATCAAATATAATTTTCACTTCTCATGCTCTGAAATTGCTTCTTTGTGCAGGGTATAGGCTGCACAAAATCTAATTTTGTGCACAAGGGCATTAATTAACGTATCTACTCATAAATGTATTATATTATGGCAAAGAAAATGAGTCATACAGCCAAATGCAATAAGAAGTTCATAGATAGAATTTGTTATTATATAATATTTACTTTAATTTATTTGCCTTGTGTTTTAAGATATAATAGATATTAAAATTTTAATTCAAGTACGGTAGGTTAGTTGATTTAAGAAAATTATTATTACAAAATTAATTTAATAGTAGGCTGTATAGGTCTGCAGCCTAATATCAATGTCGTAAGATTTAAAAACAATTTCCTTCAGTATTCAAAACTGTTCTAATTTTACTTTGAATTTTAATTAAAGAAATGTTATGTTATACTACTGTTTTATTTCCTCGCAATCGAAGTTAAAAGCAGGGTTTATAACTCGTCCACAAAACCATTTTTATCCTCGACATTACTATCAGCCCTCGCCTTCGGCTCGGGCTGCTAAAAGTCTCGGATAAAAATGGTTTGTTTTGTGCACTTGTTGTAAAATCTACTATTATCGCCGGATTATGAACAGAACAAGACATTGAAGTAGGAATACAGAATAACCCAAACTAAAATAAAACGAAGTCATTTTTCATAAAGCCTTTATTAAAAGTAAAATAGTTCACTACTACAATCGTATTGCAATCTATATTGTGCTAATATCTAAATTAATACAAGCTTTGGAAAGTCACGGTCAGACAAAACATCGAGATTTCTTTAATAAATGTAAGTTTAATATTAATGTCCTATTCATACTTACACATAAACTGGAATTCTCTAATTGATGGTGAAAACCACATCAAAATAATTTACCATCATTTAGAGAATTTGAGCGTAGTTTAAAAGAACAACGGTTACACAAACAGACACGAAAAGCGACATTCATATATAGCTTACTACATTATTCTGCTGCAGTTATGCCAAAGCGATCGATGCCTAGCTAACATTAGTTGACATACATGAACGAAATATACTTCACTCGTATCTATGAGAACAACTTCATATTCCAGGATAAGGGTCAGGTAGAGATAGAGCAGCAAAATGATCGAGCTTGAACTTTTTGTGTCAAGTTTTGAGTGAAAATTTGCACCCACACCACAGGGAATAAATTCTTGCATACTATTTTAAACTCTATTTCAGCTTCGATAAGGTTCATTATTAATTGATCCATGAAAACATGATAGAGCTGCTCTATCTGTGCGTTACAGATAATGCTAACCCTAAAAAGTAACACACAATAATGTCAAGCATTGTTGTTTTCGCTTTCCTTGTGTGTCATAGAGATAAGATGCATAGGTGCACCAGACAGTATATAAGTGAATACTTGACAATGATCCTTATTACACTGAAGCATTCGCTGGAGCTGCTTTCATCGTCCCACGCTCAGTTATTTTTTTCTGATAGCTTTCAACAGGTTTTTGCCAATTAATCGTTTTCCTCATCGATATTATAAAAGCTCGGAATACTGTTCCTTACCTTGAATCACACTATAATTGGTTACTCTGCTTAATTCTTGAGGAGATAACGTACCGACATGGCGCGAGCCATTCTGTTTGTGATCCTTTTATGTTTTGTGTCAAATACTTTTGGCAAAACACTCTCAGAGTGTGAATTGGTCCGTGAACTTCGGAAGCAAGGTTTTCCAGAGAATCAACTCAAAGATTGTAAGTACTTTATTAATTTATTTTATTGACTAGCTTCTGCCCGCGGCTTCGCCCGCGTGGATGTCGGAAATTATCCCACGGGAATGTGCTAACAGGATAAAAAGTATGTGCTTCCCCAGGATGCCATCTATATCTATGCCAAATCAGAAGTTCAGTGGTTTAGGCGTGAAAATGTAACATACAGTTTAAAGTTCAAATCCTCCCCTTAAAAACCGAATTACCCGTTTTTGTCCCGTCAGTGGTAAATTTTCGACAACTTTACTATTTATTATTAATTATTTTCAGTCAAAAGTATCAATACTGAGTTTCGAGTTACTCAGACCGCGCATTCAATTTCTTCGACATAAACTTAACACCCCTATATCCCCCTTTGAGGGGTAGCTTTGAAAAACTTATAATGATAAACTTTATTACTTACTTAGGCAAATTTCAAGTTTATTAACTAAATGAATAAGATTTTTCATATAAACTGTATCCCCGCTTTTCACCCCCACAGGGGTGGAATTTAAAAAAAAATCGTTTGGGATGTATTCATAACTTGACTCAAAGATTATTTATACTAATTTTCGAGTTAGTCAAGCCATGCAGTAAAATCCTCCCCTGAAAAATTGACTACCCCATTTCAGCCCGTCAGGGGTAGATTTGCAAAAAACCCTGATACACATTATTCTTTATTTTCAATATTAGGTATAAATACTGAGTTTCGAGTCAACCGGACTGCGCGCTAAAATTCTTCCATACAATTTAGATAAGTATTCGTGCTAAGTTTCAAGTTTATTAACTCAAGGAATAAGATTTTTCATACAAACTTTCATCCCCTATTTTATCCCCTTGGGGGTAGAATTTATCAAAATCCTTTCTTAGCGAATGCCTACGTCATAACATCTACCTGCATGCCAAATTTCAGCCCGATCCCTCCAGTGGTTTGGGCTGTGCGTTGATAGATCACTATGTCAGTCAGTCAGTCAGTCACCTTTGAGTTTTATATATTTAGAAGATACTTTTCCGGCATAAAAAGTACCCAGTGTGGTGCTCAGGATATTAAAGAATAATTATACCAAGTTTCATCGTAATCGAACCGGTAGTTTTTGCGTGATGCCTGAACAAACAGACAGACAGACAAAAAAAATTTTAATCACTTTTTTGGGTTCGGTGTCGGTCTAGTAACACCCCCTGCCATTTATTTTTTTGATATTTTCAATGTACAGAATTTTCACTTCTACAGATTTATTATAAGTATAGATAGAATAGATATAGATTCCCCTTAGCCCCCAAAAATCGCACATCAAAATGTTTAGGTTCAATTGTTTTTTCCCCAATGATTTGTTTATTATAACTGACAATATTTGGGTGGTCTGTACACCTTGTACAGACCACCGCATTATTGTCTAAACCCTCGGGAATATCGACGTACTGTAATGTAAATATAAGTCATAAACATTCGAATTTCTCGTTCTCGTCGTCGTACCTAGCGGTAAAAGTTGATGTTCGGTTTCGAACTCTCAAAGTCTTAGCTTGCTGTAGGAGACCTACCCCCAAGCAAAGCAGCCTTCGAAGTTTATAGAAGTAGATAGCTACGCAGTTACTTACGTGTCTTAAATCTGTAAAATCCTTGTCATTCCAATCATCTTAGGAGGCTGGGAGAAAATTAACAAGATTCGTAGTTATCCGACCAACTGGTTCACAGTCCATTCACAGCTAAAGATTCAATTCATACCATAGCCCTTTTTTGTTCACATCCAAGCATACAGCCATGATGTTATTTTTTAATTTTTTATTACAGGGGTGTGCCTGGTGAATGCAGAGAGTTCAAGACGGACCAATGTAGTTGGTGGTCCCAACTCAGATGGGTCCCACGACTACGGACTATTTCAAATAAACGACCGCTATTGGTGTAGCTCTACCGACAGACCCGGCAAGGGCTGCAACGTTCGATGCAAAGGTAAATTATTTATAATACGAGCTCATTTTCGTTGGTCTAGTGGTCGCAAGCGCTTCTGCCGAGCATGAGGTTCTGGGTACGATTCCCAGAACGGGCAAAGTGTTAATGGGTTGTTTCATCTGGAATTTCTCAGTAGCAGCCCCGAGTCTGGATCCGTACCTGGTGGATGACAATAGTCTCGCCCCTTATTACATGAGACTTAAACATAACTGGCGAAATGTGGGTGTACCTATTTACTAACCTTTCGACGAATATAGGCGTCATGTTGTTTGTGAGTCTTGTTGCCCCATAGAGCAACATGGTCCGCCGGTGGCCCGTGTTGCTCTATGTGTTGCCCGAATGAAATAAATGATATGTTATTATAGGGCTCCCCAATCGCACACCACTTAAGGGATCCCGAGCCCACGAGCAACTTTTGGCTGAACAACGCGCACTTTCATACAAGCTCGTAGACTTGATGTGAGAGACAAATAAGTTACTGAGACAAAATTTGCTCGTGGGCTCCCCCTAACTCGATCCTCAGCTTCTCTCATCCATGAATTCATACATTTCTTACTTACTAATTACAACGTTTGTCTGTTCAATATAGATCTCCTGCTGGATGACATCTCACAAGCATCCCAGTGCACTAAGACCATATTCGGTGTCCATGGCTTCGAAGCATGGTACGGATGGGTGAACAAATGCAAGGGGCGCCCGCTACCAGACATTCACTGTTAATTTTCCATAACCCATTCTTCCATTTTCTCTTAGATTTTAATTTAGAGATTGTTTTCACTTTACCAGTTGATTTTTACGCGCACTGTTCACTAGCCCTGCTTACCTAGCCTACTTATTTTCAAGGAGTACAACTGTACAATGTAATGATCTTGAAACGCATTTATAATTTAATAAAAATATTGTTTTACCCTAAGTTAATATCTGATAATTTTATAGTTAGATAGTAAAAAAATGTAAAACAGTTTGTCATGCTCATTGGTTCAATTTACTACCTAACATTATAAAAAATTGGTACTTACGCGTACTTACTAACACATGCTTCTACGTATCCCAGTAAATTAATATATTTTTTGTTTAAATCCATTTTTTTAAATAAAATTTTACAACTTTGTTAGAAATGTATTTTTTTACTATCTGTACCCGTGAGAGTCAGAAATAACATGATTTGTACCTACCTACAAGTACAACTTTACGCTTTATAGCTGTGGTACACATAACATTACTCCTGATCCCCGAAGGGTAAGGTTCAATACGTTCATTCCCAGTCGCCACCAGCGGTGACTGGGAAGTCATTGCCCCCACTTCAGTTTCGCTATACATTGCTTTGTTTCTTGTGAAGAATAAAATAATAAGGAAATTTATTATTTAAAAAGAAATATATACTTAATCATCATCTGATCTGATATAAAAAGAAAAATAAAGTAAATAAAGGACATTGACAGGGTTTGGACCAAATGCTGCCCAGACATGTGAGTATTTCCAAATGATTTCCTAGATCAATCTACTGTACATAAAAATTATAAAAAAATAAAAAATCCCAGGATGTTTTTTATGGTTTTAGGTAGGTAGGTACTTATCAATTTTTGACAATATTTTCTTATAGGTAATGGAGTGGGTATAGTTTGTCTCGGTCACACACGGTTTGTACCTGTGCGCACGCCTTTGACATATAATGACGCCTCTATTTTGAATAACCATTATGGTATTGATAGGGTAATTCACTGGTTTTTTCAACCTGGTGACATATTCATATTGGACAGAGGATTTCGCGACTCTATTTCTATCTTAGAGTCGCATGGATATGTTAGCATTCTCCCAGAATCACAAACAAGGGGATTGTGCTTAGTTGAGGAGATCTCCTCAACTAAGCACAATCCAAGCAAATAAATCAAGGCTGTGCACTATTTGCCGATGGCCCGTGGAGGTGGTAAACGGTAAACTAAAACGGGATTTTAAAATATTTCGACATGAATACCTAACGCATTATACGCAATAATGAGACATTTATAATACAACAATATAACGGATCCCTCAACGATTTATCTGCATTTAATATGCCGTCTGTTAATGTTCAACTCTTGAGAATCAACATAAAGAGTAGGCATGCATCATCGAAAGTATAAATCGTTGCTATGTATTAGTTGGTGTAAGGCCATAAAAAACTACTGTTGTTCATGTTTTACCCGTAGGAGGACAATTGGCTGTTGTGCGCATACTATGTGCCTAGTTTGGTTTTTAGGATGGGCTAGGCACCAATATGTTATAAATCGCCCTGCGTTATTCCTTGACCCAATTATATTAGATAACGATGAAGATCATTAAACTACTTTACTTTTTTATAGTACACTAGTAGACCTGGCAGATGTGGTCCCGTCCGAACTTTGGCTTGTTTGCTATACCTACCTACCCTACCCTATCCCTAATAATGACTAACTTATCACAATACCAGTTTACAGTACACTACAGTTTAATTAGTTAGTATTAATAGATTACAGTGATTACTAATAGTTAGTCAGTGATGATTAAAAATCATCAATAATAGCTATTATTAATAGTTTATTATCAATAATTATTAATAATAGTCCAATTATTTGTTTTAGTTCATTATTGGTCAATAAAGAATTCACAACTAAAAACTTGTTTTTCTCTAGCGCTTCGGTTTACAGGTTAGTAATGACGTAGGTATGGAATAAAAGGCACTATGTGTTCATTCTGGGCAGCGCTTGGTACAACATCCATACATAGATGGTCAATGCCCTTTTATTTTCATATTTTTTATAATAAATTTCCTTATTGTTTTATTCTTCACAAGAAACAAAGCAATGTATAGCGAAACTGAAGTGGGGTCCCAGTCACCGCGCGCCGGTGGCGAC
The DNA here is from genome assembly GCA_945859715.1 of Apamea sordens. Lineage (NCBI taxonomy): Eukaryota > Metazoa > Arthropoda > Insecta > Lepidoptera > Noctuidae > Apamea > Apamea sordens. Next base: position 11,316,779 of record OX243996.1, on the reverse strand, counting down.
TGGGAATTAACGGTTCACTTATAATACGCCCACATTTGGCTACATATGATTAAAGTCCCATGTAATAGGGGGCGAGACTATTGCCCTCCCTAGAGTATATTATGTTCTGTGCTATTGCCACCAAACAGAACGGGGTATTCAATAATAATAATAATAATAATAATAACTTTATTTGCGTCAAAAAAGTACAACCATATAATTAGGTATTTTTAACATTTGGTAGGTAGACACTACAAACGCAGATCCCTCGCTCAAATACTAACAAAACTGTGATATTATATTTCTCACCTGTATAATGTCTTAAAGTTGTCTGTTAAGTACTTACTTCACATGATAATTATTAGTATTTAAGCACTAATCACTCACCAAAAATAATTTACACTGATATCGTTATTTAGGTTGTAGCATTCGATTCACACTGTCCTCCGTACTAGTCGAAACTGTATCACGGTTGAATCAATGACCATCAATGACGTAAGAAAATTCTCATAATTTCAAGAGCGAGAAGTGCAAGTGAGTGCATACGCGGCTTTGCAAAACAAGTTATACTCCCAAACAGACGACTTGTAATATGAATACCAAAAACAAAAAAACAAAAAACTAAAATATAATAAATCAGTTTTGATAAAGCATTTATTAAAAGTAAAATAGTTTACTACTACACTCGCATTGTATAGTGAAACTTTGGACATTCACGAAAATCTGTAGCGTCTGTAGGTAATTTGCACTATAAGACACTAGTATTAAAGTGAATTATTCAGTGTCATCAGGAAAACCGCAGTATTTATCAAATATAATTTTCACTTCTCATGCTCTGAAAGTGCTTCTTTGTGCAGGGTAGGTATAGGCTGCACAAAATCGAATTTTGTGCACAAGGGCATTAACGTATCTACTCATAAATGTATTATATTAAGGCAAAGAAAATGAGTCATACAGCCAAATGCAATAAGAAGTTCATAGTTATAATTTGTTATTATATAATATTTACTTTAATTTATTTGCCTTATGTGTTTTTTAAGATATAATAGATATTAAAATTTTAATTCAAGTACGGTAGGTTAGTTGAATTAAGAAAATTATTATTACAAATTTAATTTAATAGTAGGCTGTATAGGTCTGCAGCCTAATATCAATGTCGTAAGATTTAAAAACAATTTCCTTCAGTATTCAAAACTGTTCTAATTTTACTTTGAATTTTAATTAAAGAAATGTTATGTTATACTACTGTTTTATTTCCTCGCAATCGAAGTGAAAAGCAGAGTTTATAACTCGTCCACAAAACCATTTTTATCCTCGACATTACTATCAGCCCTCGCCTTCGGCTCGGGCTGCTAAAAGTCTCGGATAAAAATGGTTTGTTTTGTGCACTTGTTGTAAAATCTACTACTATCGCCGGATTATGAACAGAACAAGACATTGAAGTAGGAATACAGAATAACCCAAACTAAAATAAGACGAAGTCATTTTTCATAAAGCCTTTATTAAAAGTAAAATAGTTCACTACTACAATCGTATTGCAATCTATATTGTGCTAATACCTAAATTAATACAAGCTTTGGAAAGTCACGGTCAGACAAAACATCGAGATTTCTTTAATAAATGTAAGTTTAATATTAATGTCCTATTCATACTTACACGTAAACTGGAATTCTCTAATTGATGGTGAAAACCACATCAAAATAATTTACCATCATTTAGAGAATTTGAGCGTAGTTTAAAAGAACAACGGTTACACAAACAGACACGAAAAGCGACATTCATATATAGCTTACTACATTATTCTGCTGCAGTTATGCCAAAGCGATCGATGCCTAGCTAACATTAGTTGACATACATGAACGAAATATACTTCACTCGTATCTATGAGAACAACTTCATATTCCAGGATAAGGGTCAGGTAGAGATAGAGCAGCAAAATGATCGAGCTTGAACTTTTTGTGTCAAGTTTTGAGTGAAAATTTGCACCCACACCACAGGGAATAAATTCTTGCATACTATTTTAAACTCTATTTCAGCTTCAATAAGGTTCATTATTAATTGATCCATGAAAACATGATAGAGCTGCTCTATCTGTGCGTTACAGATAATGCTAACCCTAAAAAGTAACACACAATAATGTCAAGCATTGTTGTACGAGAGAGAGAGAGAGCAAACTGCGCAAGTACTGGAGTTCGAGTGATGAACAACAAGGATTGTATTCGTTCGTACAGATGTTACATTTCACGAGCGCGCTTCAATGATTTCAATTTAATTCTACTCTTATGAATGATTACTCTTTTTTGCGCCTTAATTAAAGATGAACGGCGAGCGTCCGCGCCACCGAAGCCGCCCAGAAAGAGGTTGCGGGGTGACCTGGACGCGTACTGTGAGGGTTAGTTTGAGGTGGCGCGGGAAAGGGTTTCTGAAAGGACTTGGGCAAGGCCATTGGGCCTCACAGCAGGACAGTAAAGCCAAGTAAAAAATAAATAAAAATATATGATTCTTAGTCACATCACGCGGGCTCATGAATTGCATTATCTATACCATTCAATAGAGTACTATCCGATGGATTTGAATTCATCCTGAATCCCAGCTCGTAAAATTATTAAATATTAAAAATAAAATAATAATACTTACAAATACTCATTAGGGTTTCCCTTATATCTAGACACAATTTTACTCAGATCTAATTCAGATTATATATGATATATCACAAACACAGAATGCATGTGAAACCTTATTGCATAAGGTAATGCTGAAGTAATACTTATAATAATATATAAACTTAATAAAAATACAAACCGAAGTATGCACAGTGTGCAACTTTCCACAATAAAAAATATGATACAAGAAAAACTAATACATTAAATGTATGGAGATTAACAGGTTATAACATAACATTATACTGAGCCATCTTTAATTCTTAACCCCAAAACAAACAATTGGAACCTGAATAACTCAAAAGAAAATAAATAACCATTGATCAGGTATCTCGAATTATTTTGACTTCGTAACTCATACAAAATATTATACACATGGTATAATAATACAACTCCGCCTGGTACTCTCTTCCGAGACTCGGGAACCACGTGACTGACACAAGCCTACGTCATCATGCTGTTTACGCTATCCTGTGTTGCCAATAGTGTAAACTGAATTACCCGAACGTCTGAAATTTCTTTCGTGAATCGGAAGATATTTTTAACGAATAATTAAAAATGACGCGTTGTTGTAAAATTTAGGATAAAAAACATATAAATGAAAATTATAAAATTATAAAGAAATATTTTAACTAATTAATCATAGATGTAATGTACGTAGGCTTGTGTCACTCTGGGAAGAGAAGACCATGTTTTATTAGACTATGCCCCTACATGATTTTTCAAGCAGAAGCAAGAAGTCGAGTTATCCAGTTTCCTATACTAACAAAGCCGAACAGCTTATTGTAGCTCTTCACAATTTCATAAATAATATAAATTATAAATATCACAAACATAAATATTGAGCTTCAACAAAATTGGTGTACTGCGAGTATTGAATGGAGATTCATTTTGGTGAATTTGGTTAAAAGTATTCCAAAATATTTTTTGACATTAGCAGATTCACATTAAGTTCTTATTTCTTTCCAAGCTCCTTATTTCTGATGGTTGACGCTTCCACTGCGTTGATCAATGTCGCCCTGTAACGAGAACGATTTAAATTAAACATTTTTCTATTAGTGTGCATACACACGATCTACACACTTCACCGTCAGCAACTGCAACCGTCGACGCGTGTCGGCGACAGCCGTCAACGCGTGCCGGCCGCAGCCGTCGACGTGTCGTTCGTGTATTTTAGTGCGGTGCTCAAATAGACGACGATGTTGTCGGCGGTTCCGCCCCGACCCTTGCTCGGGCCACTCCGCGCCGCTGAGCCTGCAGTTTTAAATCCGTCCCTAAATAATTCCGATCCAGCCTGTCCCTTGCTGCCCTCTCCCAGCGACGCCTTAAGCAGAGGTCCGTACCCCACAGGGGGTGCCCTTAACGTGTAGTCGCTTAGTTTTTAATAAGCTCTGGCTGGAGGCCTTAATTTATTGAGGCATCCACAGCCAAGCCCGGTTAAGCAGACGACAACCTCATATGTTGAACTGCGAGATGAACAAATCGAAAAAAAAAAACTTGAGAAGTGTCAAGGGACACCCGGATGGAACGAAGTTCAAAGAGAGAGAGAGACAGACAGAGAAACACGCGCACGCCGCACGCCTTACAACTATAGCAAAATGTGTCGTTCCAACTTTTGGTCTTAATTTTTTCCGTCTAGCCCCCTTTCGCAACGCGCGATAAGAAACTTCGTTCCAAAAAACACGAGCGGCATGTTGTCGGTGGTTGCAGTTGGCTCTGTCGTCAGCGCCTGTCACTCGTGTGTATGCACACTTAGCACATTAGAGAAGGACGCCTTTACCCGGCAGTTGTACAAAACAGGATAGGCAGATAAGTGGTCAATCCTCTCAACGAAAGCTAGTATGCCAGCCCAGCGGGCCCAAATTATGACATCTCCCACGCAGATCTACTCAACCCGAAAGGTTTAGTAAATTAGTACACTCATGAGAACAAATATATTACTATTAACAGTTAGGTAACAATATGTGATTTCATGATTCAGTTATTAACATTGAAGGCAACAGTCTTCTTGAGAACAGATATTTAAATGAATAAATCTTGAAGACAGAAATTTTTGCTTGTTGAACTATTCACTTCACAGAAAGTATTCTGAAAATCATTCAATTATTTATTTTGTGAAATTCCTTACGCTCACCTTAGTTTACCATTCTCGAGTTCAGTAATACCACAGATAGTGGAGCCTCCTGGAGAACATACTTCATCCTTCAGCAGACCAGGGTGCTTCCCAGACTGCAGCACCATTTGTCCACTGCCGACCACCATTTGTGCCGCATGACGCATCGCCATCGCTCTTGGCACACCTTGCTTCACGGCACCATCTGCTAATGCTTCAATGATCACGTACATCTGTAATTTTTAAATACTGGTATTAGCTTTCTCCCTTGCGGCGACGCTTGACCATCACATTGTCACACCATCAATTTTGGACCATTTTAGCGACTCGGTTCAGTTCAGTGCATCTTTTTCTTTCTATTTCATTAAAAAAAAGACAGACAATACAGAAGATAAATATTAGTTTAGTCCTGTCAAATTAGTCAAACCATGACGTAAAACGACGTATTTTTAACAGCCATGTTTTTAATCAGTTCTAATCTGTCTATGGAGTATTTTAATTTGACAGGACTAAACTAATATTTATCTCCTGTCCTATAAATAAAACATAATAGCTATTTAATAACATGTCCGTATCTTTGCTAGTAAAATTATGTTTCGATCTATTCTTAATCTAGTCATAATCTAGATACGTATGCAAGCAGGACTCGGTAAAAAAAAAAAAAAAAACAGAACTTACATAAGCTGGTCCACAAGCAGTCAGTGCGCCCAAGGAATCCATAAGATCTTCAGGAACTTTCTCACAGAGCGCAGAATTGCTTACAAGTTTTTCCAATATTAAACATTTATTTTGCGTCACTGTAGAGTCTGGAGTGTATAAACAAATGCCCGCACCCACCGTCATTGGAGTGCTGGGCATTATCCGTATCACGCTTGCATTAACACCGCTTAAATGCGATTTTATGGTCTGTAAAAAAAGAATAAGCAGCAAATAATATTTATGATAAGGGACCGTTATTAAATTAACAAAACACGTTTTTCAGTACATTTTGGCAATAATACTGTTTTTCGTGCGCCATATTTTTTTTAGTGCGCAGACGTTCACCCAAGGTGAAACATTTTAAACCTGGTTATATGACGAAATTTTTTAAAGTAACAGTCGTTAAATATAATTTATTCGTTTATTTACTGGAGAACAGGAATGATAACAGCTGCACGAACAATCGAAGGATAAGCTAGGCATGCTTGCCGCGGTCGATTCGTGGATGGGTCCATTACATATCGAGACCCCTCCGTGCCTAGGAAAGCACATTAAGACGTTGGTGTCGACTGTCATTCGTAGATCTTTGAAAGTCATTACGGGTAGTCAGAAGCCCGAAAGTCTGACAACCAGTTAGGACTGGTTGACAGACTTTCGGGCTTCTGAGTAGTTAGGTACAGTCAGCAACAAAAGTCAATTAAGTAACTCTGTTACTTTTACAAATCATCTAAATTGATACAAAATGATGCGATACATTGGTTTTCACTATTTCATGGAATAGCAAAGAGTTAATTATTCTTAAATGTTCTATCACTGCATGTTTTTTAAAAATATTTTGCTCAATAGTTAAGATTTAAACAATTGAAGTGTTAACAGACTTTTGTTGCTGACCGTACCCACATACCCAAAAAGTGTTCAAAAGTGTTGTGAATGTTAGTTAGGCAGTCACTTCATGTAAAATACTGGTATTCAGCTGCATCCGATTAGACTGCAAGCACCCAACATACTTGATAAAGGCGTTGTAGATACATTGATTTATTTACTGGAGAAGCAAATTTTCCACCTTAGAAATTTTGAGCCTGGTGTTAAAAATATGGTGTTTACATAGGTATCGCATGTTATCTTACATACACATCGCCTGTGTGCAGCCCATTATCAAAGTCAATAGTTTTTATGTTTAATGTAATAGCTTCATATTTAATGTCTAATTTTCTAATTAGACATTAAACAACCCTACTAATGGGTTTGAGAAGTTAATTTTGTTTTAAATATGACTTTTATAGAACTAAGATAGCATTGCTAAAATGGGAATTTAATCAAATTTTTAAATGAGGAGTAGGTAAGTATGGAAGAAAAATATTGCGCCAACCCCTAATAAATTGAGATAAGGTCAAGAGAATGATGATAATCTATTTTGTTTAACTTTAAACTTTTTAAAATACATTTGAACAATTAGGTAGGTACCTAATAGTAATAGTGCTGATATACACGAGCGGCACGCACCAATGGCAGAAGCAACTACAGCCGTCTACACTCGGCGGCAGCAGTAGACGCGTCGGTGGCTGCCGTCGACGAGTGTCGACTACTGCAGTTGCCTCTGCCGTTGGTGCGTGCCGCTCGTGCAAATTAGCACCAAAAAGGCTCAGTTCACTTTATTCGCCGACGACACGGCCATTTACCACACTGGTAAATGGCCGTGCTGCCAGGACTCTATCGCTTGCATTCACCAAACCTCCGCAAACTTAGGTGCTTAGTTCCGGAAAGGGATAATCGAGGTTTAACCGCGATAAAAGGCGGTTGCGAAAACATATGACAGAATTTAAAACGTTCAAAATCTAGTCGCAGTCTCATCTCGGCGACAAACAATTAATGTCAAAATGTAGGGAAATTAGAAGTATTTTTTGACAGAAGGAGACTGAGATCAGAAGGCCAATTCTCGAAATTTAAAACGTTCAAAATCTAGTCGCAGTCTCATCTCGGCGACAAACAAATGTCAAAAACTCGTCAAAATGTAGGGAAATTAGAAGTATTTTTTGACAGATGAGACTGAGATCAGACTGTGAATGGTCTTAAAATTACGAGAATTGCCCCTCTGATCTGCATAAATGCAATTTAACATTATTATCGCACTTGTTCAACTAGGCGATAGACAGCGAGAGGCTGCGCACATGTAATATCTATAATATGGCACATCAGTTTTGCAAGGCATCCAGCAGCATGTTTAAATTATGTTATTGTTGACTTCCCTTAAGTCACTGCTTGTTGCACTTTTTGTTTGCAACAATAATATATGATTGATTAATTGTGATTTACTGTAATAAACGATTTTTTTTAAACAATGACCGGTTTTTCTTTTAGCTGTAACTTTTTCCCACAGTGAATTGAGACTGACTGCCTTAGTAATAAGTTACAGTTATGAAAAGAGCTAATCAATATGAGTCTAGTTATTATTGGTCGCTGGGGATGTGTCCCATATACTTTTGTCCATCCTCCTTTTGAATTAATATACATTATCATTTTATACACATTGAGAAGAAGAAAACGTGTTGCGCCGACCCCAAGTAACATGGGATAAGGGCAGGAAGATGATGATGATGACACATTGAGAACAAAATTTAGACAGTTTGTTGTCTTTGGAAAAACCTTTTACATACAAAGGTTTTTTTTTGCAATTTCTGACTTTTCTAGTACTCAAACCTGTTTGTCCAATTGAGCTTTTTGATCCTTATAAGAAACAGGATGGAATGGCATCAAAAAAATATTTTGAAAATAGGCCATTTTATTGCCCACTGTGATTTTTTTTTTCAAATCTGTGAATGCGTCTCAAAAAGATTAGGAGAGTCACATAAGACCGTTTATTTGTAGCTACAACAATTAAGGTACCTGCCTTACTGCCCCATCTCAATATTCCAGCCTGTATATTCTTTGCTTTCATTATGGAGACTAAAAAGATACTTTTGGCAATGCTCACTATGAATAGCAGTCCCATTTTATGTCAAGGAATATCACTGTCCATTCTAAGGTTGCCTGGAAGAGATCGCAGTAATGCGATAAGGCCGCCCATTGTATATTTATTTTGTAGTGTGCCATGTATTTTTTATGCTATGTATTTTTGTGGTGTACAATAAAGTACATATAAATAAATAAATAGCAGGTTGGATCAAGCTTAAAACTTAATACACACCTTCTGAAGCTCTTCTATTTGAATCCCAGCTAACATAGAGACAAACAACACTTCTTTTTCTGTGGTCTTCGCAGTCAATTTGATGCCTTGGATAGCTTCCTGCAGTTTATTGACCTTCACTCCCAAGAATATCATATCACAATTATCAAATACTACTCCATTTTCAGAAGTAACATTAGCGCCCATAACACTCCAATGTATGAGATTTTCTATGTGGGGACCTGCTACCCAAATCTTTGATGCTGTGTGGACACCTGAAACATTACCATAGATTTTTACTATAGTTTATCATTTAATTTATTTAAAGGTACACCAACATCTTCTATAGAGGGTGGCAGGGGCATTGACGCGCAAACTGTAACCATGAATTCAGAACGTGATTCTAGACCCCTTAGTGTACAAATTATTAGATGGTTATCAAAAAAAAACTGCTATTTATCCCTTGCTGTAGTGTTAGCAAACACTACAGCAAGTGTTTTTGTGCATTACCTATGCAGTCAGAGTGTACTAAACAGCTGAGCTTTATTTTATAATGAACAATTTTTGAATGCAGGCGGATTCAGAATCATGAACTGATCATGAGATTATGACCCATGGTAACAGGTTGCGAGTTGAAGTCCCTGCCACCCTGCATAATATATATCTAACAATACCCTCGTACTTACACAGTTTAAAATTATACTAAACCTTATAGAAAGATATAGATTGCTTTATATAAATTAAAACATAATGCAGACTTACCACTTTTAAGGATTCCTTTTACAATTGCTGTAGACATATTACCACCACCGATAAATCCCAAATTGAATTCCATGGTGTTTGATAAAATTTCTACTTTATTCCTTTCTGGGCAAAAAATTATATAGTAATTTAATTGGAGGATACGAGGATACTGGATACTAGGAAAATAGACAGCGGTCCACTTAGCAGTTGGATAAACTATTAGTATAGACTATAGAGAAAACGAAAATGCGATTATTACAGTTTTTCCAAGAATTTTCATTAAATCTATAAAACACTGTTTGACTTGACTGAATGAAATTTTGAAATGTCTGTCAGTCTTCCTTCACTTTTGACATTTAAGTATTTCCGGTAGCACTGTGTTGTTTATTGTCTTTGACTTATTTCCGGTCTTCTGCTGCTTTCCAAATTAATGCAGTGACTTTACTAACAGAAGCAGACCAATCTGCTGTCAAAATCTTGGTGTAAACGTGAGATTTTGATTGATTTCGTCAGCGAGTCGTGAAGTTAAGAGTAGGTAACCTTCACTAACTTCTTCAGGCGAACGCATGCATTTTTCTTATGTATTTTGCATGACTATTTCATGAAATCATGAGATTTGAGGCCAATTCTAACTTAAATGGAGTAGAATTACTGATTCATATGATTATAATTCTGTAAAGCCATATTTGTTACCCCGGTCCTATATCTATTCTATACTTATAATAAATCTGTAGAAGTGAAAATTCTGTACATTGAAAATATCAAAAAAATAATTTACAGGGGGTGTTACTAGACCGACACCGAACCCAAAAATGTGATTAAAAAAATTTTTGTCTGTCTGTCTGTCTGTCGGTCTGTCTGTCTGTCTGTCTGTCTGTCTGTCTGTTTGTTCAGGCATCACGCAAAAACTACCGGTTCGATTACGATGAAACTTGGTATAATTATTCTTTAATATCCTGGGCACCACACTGGGTACTTTTTATCCCGGAAAAGTATATACAATAAAAAACAAACTTAATTTTGCGGTTCGATCCCTATACCCGATTACCGCTGTCTGTACTGTACCAACCGCAAATACTAAGTTTGTCGTAGGTTGGGTCACCCGCAGTGGAGTTCATTTTTATTCCTTTTAGTTTTTAGAGTTATTTAGGTTTATTTTATATGAGTCGTAGGTATAGATTTTAATTTTAAAGTATAGGTAGTATATTTGATAGTGTACGTAGTGACCGTAGGTTATTTTATAATACTGTTAGGTAGGATTAGTCATTCGTATAGATATTAGTTTTTAGGGATTTTGCTTATTTATTGAGTTTAGATTAGTTATCATCAGAAATAGGTTTATTTAGGTAGGTATTTAATTTTCTGTTATTGAGTTTTTTTTTTTAATTAGGTAGGTACTTAGGTAAAGATATCATATAGGTACCCTCTTAATCACCACTAATGAGACACAATTGGTTTTCTACTGTAATTAGCCACAAAGGGCCCGCGAGATAGATGGCATTCTGGGGAAGCACATACATTTTATCCTGTTAGCACGTTCCCGTGGGATAATTTCCGACATCCACGCGGGCGAAGCCGCGGGCAGAAGCTAGTTTAATAATAATAATAATATCCCTGGACATTTCACACAGCGCCATCTAGTCCCAAGCTAAGCAACCTAATCTATCTAATTCTAATTATTCTATTTTAATTATAATCGTTTCTATACGTGTGATATGCAGACCAGACGGAGGACAAAACGACGCCGCCACAGACTAGGTAAGGTAGTCGCACCGCCGATGCTTGCCGGATGACCTGTAAGCCTCATGCCATTCAAAAGATTTTTAAGCCCGTTACCGCTACTCAACTTTGCACCGTAGTACCTTTGCTGTTTCAGGGTTACAGCCCGGTTCAAACTTTATGGCTGCTCTGAACCATAGTATAAAGAGAGGAAGTAGGCTATCTCCGGCACAATCCGCGATATAATTGCCTACTGTCTCAGGGTTGTCACTTTTAGTTAAATTTTAATTCAGTGCTAATAAATTGGCAAGGGTCGGGAAGTTGTATTTTTTACTTGTATTGTCTGGGTACCTAAACGATGATGAAACCTTTCACGATGAAAGAAAGAGCGAGGGGCCAGCAGACGGGCGGCGCGGGGCGGTGATGAGCACGAGTAAACAGTAGGTTACTGATAGTACTGTCACCAATTCATTAGTTTAAAGCCCGGCCCTTGCCAAAGATAACACATATCTCTGTATAACTAATTCAGTGATCATTAGTCAATAAAGTTCAACAATGGTTTTCCTAACAAACACAGAAATTTATTCAAGATTCATAGCAGTATTATTTATAAAAAAAAGGATAAAATAAACCAATAAAATAAACACCCAAACACACAGCAATACGTTCTCCTGCGATTATCACACATTTTTCATTCATTTAGCGGTGCCGAAAAGCCGTGACGCGCGTACCTCGTGCGATGTTAGCCCCGACAGTGGCGCGCTGCGAAACGGGCCGAGATTTGTTTAATTGTGCGTGCGGCGACCGGCGACGCATAGATACTTTGGCGCACACATTCAAGCCGCGCGCGGTGCGTTTGTATGAAGATAACGTACTTCCTCTCTTTATACTATGTCTGAACTGTGCTACTCGCTGCGCAGTATCTCACTCCTCACCCCCCCACTGACAGGTTACATGTTACTATGCAGTGACAGTGCGACTCACCTTATGTTCCGAGCTGCCTTAAAGTTTGAATCGGGCTGTAATACCGGGTAAAACCCTTAGTCCGAGGTAAAACCGCAGTGTGGCCTCGCAATAATGCTAGATACACACGCAGCGGTGACTAAAGTGTGCATGACTGTTTCTAGAATATTTATTAAAAAGAAGGCTTACTTGATTTACTTGTCTAATCTTTTTGCTATAATTGGTAACATTTGATGGACCACAAACTCTGTGACTTTAAAATAAAATAGATTTTTTTACGGTTCTACCAAAAGAAGAGTGTCTACTATTTGTAAAAAACATTTAATTGGCAAATGGTAAATTCGTTGAACTAATTTGGGATTTTGATTAGACAGGATGTCATTTGTATTGAAAAGCTGATGATGCTGCCAAGAAAAAAAATGGATTTATAGTGAGACAAGAGTTATGGTATGGCAACTCTGACAGTTTGTGGCTTCATTTTGTAGGGTGAGGTGTAAGTTGTGTTTTTTGGATTATTTTGATATCGTTATCAATTTTACAATGCTAAAATAGTGTTACATTCTTGAAAGTGCTCAAATATGTGTCGTTGTAGTGATTCATTCAATTATAGTTTGTATGAAGTGTAGTGTCCAACATGTTTCGATGTATACCTTTGTTCAAATGTAATCGCCAAGTGGAATGTGTAGACAAGCGGCATTGCTCGTTGCCAACAATACCCGAAGACATTTTACGATATTCCAGGAGTTTAGAGGAACTCTTTTTGGATGCAAACCATATAAGAGATCTGCCGAAGGTGAGTGGATTTTGTAACCTAGACAATATGAGGATTCGTTTCACTCGTGGGCGTTTACCTTATCACTGATTATGTGTAAATAATATCAATGCGTCTTATGTTGTTATTGGTGCGCAATGAGTGTGAATTCTTCAACACAATTCTCACGTTTTTAAATCATTAGTTTAAGACTGCCATGAGTATTCTATACAATTATTTTATTTTAAATACATCTTTTTGTAAATATGTAGACATACAGTCATGTCCCTGAATAAATACCTTCTTATGTTTGAGTTTTACAGATTCATTAACATTGAGTACCATAAAATATAAAATGCTGTCTCATGGGATTTAAACATTCTTATGTTTAGTTTGATAAACAGTTGAAATTATTTCAGGCTCAACTTGTGTTCTCCCTATTACAAAAAGCGTGATCTTAACTCAGACCTATAAAAGATTCATGTAATATTGCTTTATTATATTATTGACAGGCATACAAACATACAGACATTGTTGACACTAGGATAAAAATATTAAATATTATTTAAAATGGAACAGGATAATATAATTTCATTTATTAATATCCGAGAATAGTCCCCCACATTTAGCGAAGGTGGTTTAATTTTTATTTTGAATTGCATTGTTTCATATTTTTAGAATGTAATTTCCTTATTCAGTATGCTAGTCTATATGTAAAGTAGTGGTATTCATCTGTATCCAGTTAGACTGGAAGCCATCCCACACGTAGTTGGGAAAAGGCTAAGCTGATGATGATAGTATGCCAATGTTCAACCTACCTGAGTAATCATTTTCAGCATAACGAAAGGTTTTTCAGTAAATTATAATCAAAATAAAAAAATCATAATCAAAATGTTTTATTTATAAACAATAACGTTATCACAATACTATTTCTGCTGCTGAAATCTCACCCACGGGCACCTATATATTACACTAATATTATAAAGCAGAGCAGAGATAGTTTATAACCAGGATTAACACATGATACTTTTTATCCCGATATTCCCATGGGATCGAAACTTACGCGGGTGAAACCGTATGGTGCAGCTAGTACCAAATATAAATGTAGGGTGCAATCCTACATCCCCTTTTTCTCAGGCTTTTCTGTGTAAGGCGAAAAAGTAAAAGCAAACCCTACCAATCCGGGGTGGGGTGCTAAAATGTTCAAGCCTGCTTTGCTTGCTCTTGCATTGTACGTACTTTCTTGTCAGACTTAACTGCGTAAGTCGACAAAGTAAAAGTCCTAGGGATGAAAAAATGGAAAAAAAAATCCAGAGCCATTGTAGCCTTTTTAATGCCTAGAAAAAACTGGTCACCATTGAAATGAAAAGTCTATCCTGGCTTGTAGGAGGACAATCAAACTTATCTCTTAGTAACAAAATACTTGTTTACAAAGTTATAGTAAATAAAAACTAAGGGGTGGTAAATTAAAAACTCTTGTCATTGGTAGAATTGCTTAAGCACAATAGTATATTTTCTGAACTTGCACTAATGATTCATAGAACACAGTGTGGTGTTTATTTCAGTTTACTTATCAAATATTTAGAAATAAATATTAATACATTGACTGCCAGACAACAGACACAATAGAAAATCTATTGTTGGCGGACAGTGACCGCGGTGGCAGTCAATGCGTTAAGAATGATACCACAACCAATTTTGGCCTTACAACTCAATGCTCCTAACGAGGTTTTATTTTTCCATATTCAAACAAAGTTTAAAAAAATACCAAAATTTATTTAATGTATTTTTAAAAATGTATTTTCTTGTAATCTTAGTTTTTTTTTTCCAAAATAAATGATATCTTTACAACTCTTGGCACTTTAATCATATGTACTGTATGTTTTTGTTACAGAATTTCTTCAGACTTCATAGACTAAGAAGATTAGGTCTCAGTGATAATGAAATCCACAAACTTCCATCGGATATACAGAATTTTGAAAATCTAGTCGAGCTAGATGTATCTCGAAATGGTAAGTTTTATATTCAATATTTTTTAGAAATACCTACTTGGATTATTATTTCACGTATTATCACTGGCATTTTTCATTACTTACTTAAATTCCAATTATAAAGCTCATCTAGTTTTAAAATATCATTTAGGGCTGTGTTCCATCGCCAGATAACTTTTATTCGAGGAATAAAATTTACGTTTGACAGTTCTTATATGAAACTACTGTCAAAATTATTCTTTGAATGAAGTTATCATCATCATCTGCCTACCCTTTTCCCAACTGTGTTGGGGTCGGCTTCCAGTCTAACCGGATGCAGCTGAATACCAGTATTTTACATGGAGTGACTGCCTATCTGACCTCCACAACCCACTTACTGGGTAATACGATACCCATTGGTTAGACTGGTTGTCAGACTTTCGGGCTTCTGACTACCCGTAACGACTGTCAAAGATCCACGAATGACAGCCGGGACCAACGGCTTAACGTGCTTTCCGAGGCACGGAGGGGTCTCGGTATGTAAAGATGGTCACCCATCCACAGACCAACCGCGGCAAGCATAGCTTAACCTGACCGATCGACCTGTGCGGCTGTTATTATTTAGCCACGGGCCCCTATCAGATAATTGAAAAATCGGCCCTTTATGGAACCTTGAATGCAAAAAAGCGCCCGATTTTTTTTATACGAATTGAATTTTCCTTAGACTAAAGAATAAAAAAAAACAGATAAAGAATAGTTCTTTATCTGAATTTTTTTAAATTTTTTAGTCCAATGTTCTTATCGTGACCGTAAACGATAAAGAAAAACATAAATTGTAAAATATTTTTATACAATATTAAAACATTCCACTAGATTACACTTTCAACGTTCAAAGAAAAGAAGTTTAATACTTTTTGCACCAGATTGCGTCACGATCTTGATCATAACATTGTTCAATTTACCTTTGAGAGAAAGTTTGAATGTTCGAAACATTTAAGAGACTACTTAAGCTTACCAACCTAACCACGTTCTTTGTTTTCTTTTGATAAATTCCTGAAAATCATAACGATCGCTTCGCTGAAATTACGAAATCACAGAACAGTGAACACATCATCATCATCTGCCTAACCTTTTCCCAACTATGTTGGGGTCGGCTTCCAGTCTAACCGGATGCTGCCGAATACCAGCCGCTCGATTCTGTAAAAATATCACCGTGAAAACTCAAGTGAAGTGAGCTTGATGTGAGTTGTCAGTAGTGTCAATCCCTAGCATTATTTGGAATGACAGCTCACTCCACGCTCACTTCACCTAAGTTTTCACGGTGAGATGGATGCAGAATCGCACGGCAGTATTTTACATGAAGTGAGTTGTGGAGGTCAGATAGGCATCTGACTTCCACAACTCAGTTACTGGGTAATACGATACGAACCCCTTGGTAAGACTGATTGTCAGACTTTCGGGCTTCTAATTACCAAAACAAAATCGGGTGTAAAATTCGGCTAAGTAAGTACCTATAAAACTTTCTCAAATATTTGTAGCCAAAATAAATAGGCTGAAATCTTTTATGGCTGTAGGTAATGTAACTCCGTTATCAGTATGCACGTTGCGTCCTTTCTATCAAGCGCATAACGTCACGTACGAAGCAGGTGCGAAATACTCGTGAATGAAATATCATTTGACAAAAAATACAATTCGTCTTACTATATTCTAGTGGCAACAAGTCTGTGTGAAACGGATGGACTTCCTTAACAAGTTATTTAGAAAAAGCCTTGTGCCCGATGGGATTTCCCATCGGCAAAATTTACGAACTTACATCCACTATTTAATCCCTTTAGGGGATGAATTATCAAAAATCCTTTCGATATATGTATAAAGAACTCTTGTGCAAAATTTCATGCTTCTACACCCAGCGGTTTTGGCTGTGTGTTGTCTGTCAGTGAATTTAGATTTTTATTAAGTAAGTAGACTAATAGAAGTAGGTACTATTGGTAACTAAATATTTCAAAACCTGATGACAACGCTGTGAAATGTTTTAAATGATACCTATTTTTCGATGCTTAATTTGAGGCCACTATCGAAACTATCATCGTTATGGTCTATCAAGTAATAGCGGCAATAAACGTCTTGTTTAGCTAACATTAAGTTAATGAGCGATGATTCAGAGTTAAGCTTAGTAGCTTTATTTAATGTTCTCGTACAAATTGCACATTCTTTTAAGGGGCAGTTGCTGATCAACATTAAAGTTAGGTGGTCTAACAAACTGCTAAACTTATGAGAACTGCTGTGATTGGCTGACTGAAATAACTAATCAATCCACTTAACATGAATTTGACAGACTGTTCTAGGGTAACTTTTGTGCTAATCAGCTTTTCAGAATCCCTCGAATCTGCCTTGCCTTTTTCCAACTATGTTGGGGTAGCCTTCCAGTCTAACTGGATACAGCTGAGTACAAGTGTTTTACATAGCGCGACTGTCTAACTGACCCCCACAACCCAGTTAAATACTGGATAACACGATACGACTGACGAGGGGTCTCGATTAGGGAATGCAATCCGAACTATCCGTAATCCGAAAAATCCGGATATCCGCACGTTTTTACTGGACTGCTAAATCCGGATTGGAAAATCGAATCCGGATTTTTTGAATAATAAGAAATTGTAACAAAAAAATCGAATCGAGCGAGTTCGCTGTTCGCGTGTCGCGTCGTGCGAGTGTCGCGAGTGTGTGTTACTCAACACGCGAGTCACAGACAGATTATTTTTTATTTATTTATTTATCACATGAAATGTTTCCTTTGCCATTACAGATAAATCTAATGCGACAAAGTAACTTAAAATATACTTAACTAAACCTTACATGCTACACAGTACGTGGCCCTTGTGCACTCACCCAGTGTACAGGTGAATAAGTCTATGGCATCCGCCACCGTGTTGAGAGTGCGCAGCGCACGAGTCACCGGTGCGCGCTCCAGCAGGTTTATTTTAATAAGAATAAGTACATATTATAGCAATAACACCATAATTATCGTATTTAATGATGATGATAAGGCACCTGGGGATGACGGAATAACGACGAGAGCTCCTTAGATGAGGCTCCAGTCCTGAGAGAGTTGGCGAGTCTCGTTTAACTCCGTCATCCAAGAGGGTACAACGCCCGAGGCGTGGAGAAAAAGGTGCGGTGGTTCTGTTTTTCAAAAAAGGTGACAAATCCTTACTGAAGAACTATAGACCCATCTCAGTTCTGAGCCACGTAAACAAGCTGTTCTCAAGGGTCGTCACGAACAGTCTCGCCAGGAGACTTGACGAGTTCCAGCTGCCAGAACGAGCCGGTTTTCGAAAACGCTTCAGCACCGTAGACCACATCCATACTGTTCGGCAAATTGTACAGAAGACCGATGAGTACAATAAACCGCTGTGTTGGCATTTGTAGACTACGAGAAAGCCTTCGACTCCATCGAAATATGGGCAGTTCTGGCCGCTCTGCAACGATGTCGATTTGACTGGCGCTACATCGAAGTGTTGAGATGTTTGTATGATGCTGCCACGATGACTGTCCAGATCCAGGACCAGAAAACTAGCCCTATCCAACTGCTCAGGGGGATCAGACAGGGGGATGTAATATGCCCAAAACTGTTTACAAATGCGTTGGAGGACGTCTTCAAGACGCTGGACTGGACTGGACAGGGTATCAACGTGAACGGCGAGTACATTTCGATTTGCTGATGACATCGACACAATGGCAGAGACGCTTAATGGAGCCTCTCGGTGGGTTGACCTCGGCATGAATTAGGACAAGACGAAAGTCATGTACATTTCGCACATCTTGCCGAGTCCAATCCACATCGAAGGGTCGCTTCTCAAAGTTGTGAAGGATTATGTCTACCTGGGGAAAATAATCCATCTCGGTAGATACAACTTTGAGAAAGTAGCCGACAGAAGGATTCAGTTGGGTTGGACAGCATTTGGAAAACTCCGTCAAGTCTTCTCGTCGCCTATCCCACAGTGTTTGAAGATTAAGGTCTTCAACTAGTGCGTCCTCCTCGTTATGACAAATGGCGCCGAAACGTGGACACTGACGGTCGGGCTGGTCCACAAATTCAAGGTCGCTCAGCGCGCTATGGAGCGAGCTATGCTCGGAGTGAGCTCTTTGAAGGATAAAATCAGGAATTAAATTATCCGGAAAAGCATCGGAGTTACCGACATAGCTTGCAGGGTAAGCAAACTGAAGTGGCAGTAGACTGCGATAGGCTGAGTTGATTGAATGATAATAGTTTAAATAGTTCCAGATAACAAAAATTTAAAAAAATCATTTGTTTTCATTTTCATGTGCTTTTATTTTAATCCATTCACACAAATATAAGAAACATCATCTTAACTAACTAATGTGGGTAGATTCGTTTATTTTTATGAAAAATCCGTAAAATCCGGATACTTAATCCGGATTGGACGAAAAATCCGTTCTTAAAAATCCGGATTTTAAAACAGAACGGATTTGTATACCCTTGTCTGGATACGTAATGGATGATCCACGAACCGACCGGTGCCTTATAATTATAATGGTAGCATTATAATTATAAGGCACCAGTGGGTTCGTGGATTTTTAATACTGCATTGTTCTGTTAAGTTTCATAGCTAAACGAGGGTCAAATCACAGCACCAAGTTGATAACAACATAAATAATAGCGATTTACGTCGACTTGCTCACATGAGGTTTCCAGTGACCTCGCCTCGCATAAATGCCACGCGCGGCTGCAAATCTCCACTAAGCGTCTTTCCCTATTGTGTATTCAATGGGAAAATATTTTATTCTTGTCTAGTACTGTATCAGGTGGGAATTTCTAACTTTATTCGTAACCTATTTGCAACGAAGGTCGTAAGCTGGCACGAATAAGTTGTAAACTTTATGCGACTGTCTCCGGCTGAGGTTAAATTAATCGTGTCTCATGTCAACGTTCTAGCTACGATACCACGAATAAAAATGTTTTAACATTGTGGCCTATGTCCTTTTTTACTGACTTTCAAATCACCTTCAATGTAAAATGTATTCCTGGAATGCATAGTTGTTTTATTTTGCTTAGTAAACCTGGCACATATTTGCACAGTGCAAGATCAATTTTAATGAATATGCTCCAGCGAAGTAACACAATAGAACAACATTTCATCAGTAGTTTCAGCTCAGCTGTACATAATCTATTATAAATTCTGTATATCGTAACTGAGCACACTCGTGTTCCTAATTATTCGCATGGTAAATGGTAATGCATAGCGTATCGACGATACTGCAACTAATAACGTGACACCATTTAGTAATGACGGAGGTAGGTACCTACATAATAGGTCACTACCTCACTGCTCACTACCGCAAGCCCTAGTACTGTATCTGCATGACTAATCATTCCGCTTAATAACAAAACACCACACCTGCATTCACCCGAAAGGCAGACAGAGTTGTACCCATTGTACCACCACATTTCACCAGTTTAGTTATGTTTAAGTCCCAAGTCCCAATAGCTTTGATTGAGCTTAATGCCATAAACTCCACCACGGTGGTCGATACTCCTGTCGTAATTTAATTAATGACTGTTTGATCAGGAAAGTTTATAATTTGTAATAGGCACGGTAGTAAATCATTGCCGAAAATACAGTCCACTCCTTAATGCTCCCCGCGGTAACATTGGTGCCCGACAAATCTAGACTCTCCGTGCTTCCAGGCTGCTACTGAGAAATTTCATACCAATGAAAAAACCCAATAACACAGTACGTCCGCAGTCTTGATTGCGCAGGACCACTAGACCTAAAAAGCAATACATTTCACTCTCATTTCCATTGATCGTCATCAATTCATCGTTCTCGATCGGCGCAACATGTCTTCTTCTTCCATCATCTCTATCTACCAGCAATCATCTCAGTAGTGACCGCCTTTCCAGCCATAATTATCACCTTTCACACAATCCAGCCATCGTTTTTTCATTATTTCAGCCAACCATCTTTGGGTTTCATAACCTATTCGTTTTTATCGATGTACACACAGCCTTTTACTATATTGACCTATAAAGAAATCGCATATATGCGATGCACAACAAGAACGTGTACATCTTCATCCTCTATTTTTACTCACTAAGCAACTAAGTTTTGTTTCACATTTGCATCAAATTGACACCAATCTCGTTTAACTTAAGGCGATGCATTAAATTAAAGCTATTATAAAATGTTTACTTACGGTATGGATACCGTTTCAATGCTGACGGCGACAAGGTCTCTCCAACGGGGCTTGTCTAAGTAATAAATAATGTGCAATTTTACTTCGTTCAAATGTGATTATAAAGCACTTCCGCGCTCACTATTTATTATACAAAGGTCTTTTAAAAACCTCACTCTTACTGTTTAACGATTTTTACGTTTACTGGAAGTGCCAGATGCCCGGGATTATGGATATGTGTCTGGTTTGCATCGTTATCATTGTCATCTATACCCTTTTTCATCACTATACACCTTGCAGTGGAACTAAATAAGATTCTTTCATAAAATTCTCTTCCCTTTTACGCCAGGTTTCTCTATTTCGTGCCAATTTTATCCATAGTATAGGAATGTATTACACATTTTGGCTCGGTCTTCCTACACTTGTTGAACCACCACTCGGGTTCCTTTCCGACAGGAATCTACCACCTGCTATTTGGCCTCGTATAGGACTTTCTGTTTCATTTTTCCTTTTGTTACTTTTTTATATAATTTGTTTTATTTTTAACTGTTTAGTTTATGACCCTGTACGAGTCGCAATAAATACTTTTTCTTTCTTTATTTATTTCTTTCTGCTGTCACCATCTAGCCAAGTTTAGTGTCGTTCCACTTGAGCATAGTTTAAGAAGCATACCGGTATTGTCCACTTTGCTATTTTTTGGTATACCGTAGGCATTTTGGAACCGACCGTTCAATGTAAAAGCCTGTTTTGGAACTGTCATATTTTGATATAGTCTCTTTAGTGAACTTCCTTATTTTATCAGCGGTATCTAAAGCAAGGCAGACACATTGATTAAAGAGGAGACCTTTAGGCCTTTCAGCATTTTTGAATCAAGGAATACATCGTCAAGCTTGCCGAGCAGTCGGTGCTCAAACTTATAATACCTACAATACAAACAATTATTAGCGGTTCTAATAGACTATAAGGAAAACATAATAAGGAAACTTTGCAGTCTCAATAAAACAGGTAAGTAAACAAATAACAAAGAGGTCTCAATATTATTTACCATGATAATTTGTGCTACATTAGCCTTTTCTATTTACGTAACAGATAAATACGGAAAAAGCCGATACCGATGTACAATGACAAAATTTTATTATAAATAATACTATCATCAGGTAAATTACTGGAAAACTAGGCACTTCTTACTAGGGTCAGTCACAATCAACAAAATTGATGTCTAGCCTTCATAACTGAATACTGGTCTTTTCAAGTAAATATAACGTCCAGTTTTGCTGACGTATTTTCCCAAAATAGCACTTTACTTTTCAAATTTCTGCCAGTTTGTAAAACATTTTAGGTATAATTTACCATCTACAATCACCCTAGTCCGCTCAACGTTACAGTTTAATCCGCACAACTACATATTATTTTTACCGCTAACCTGACGTCACCAAGTATTGAGCCTTTGTTATTAAACAAATACGTTCCCACATTAGACGATCACCAAGAATTTGCCATTTGCGAACTAGTTCAGCAACAAACTACGTGTAATCATAGCAGGTCATGTTGCTTTTGATATTGTTTCCGTTGGCAATTTTCTTTTTAGGTCGCTAATCTTTTTCTGTCATCGATATCATCTTTTGTTTGGTAAAATTCAATTCATTTATTTTAGTCAGACCAATAAAATATCCATAGAGTAATACAGAATTTCGACGTAACATCAAAATATTAGATAACATAATCAAAATAAAAATAAACAAAATCATAATCAAAATAGGCAATTTAAAATAATAATTAAAGATAACCTTAGGTAATGTTGTATTAGTTGATTTTATATCTACATTTATTCTGGACTTGGATTACTTCTACTGGCATTAAATGAAGTATAAGACGAAGATCATAATATGGTTTACTTTTAAAAATTCTGAATGAAGCGTAATTTCAAGCCTTTAACAGCTCTCATAGTCACGGGTCAAAAGAAAATCTGATCTATTGAAACCATAGAAATGTACCGCTACTTGTTACCGTTCTTATCTACGCATAAAGCTTTTTCTTGTTGTTTGTGTAGTGTAAACAGAGCTTTTGCAAAAATAAGAATTCTATCAGAAACGATAACTGTTCACGTACAGTCAGCATCAAAAGTCAATTAACACTGTTACTTTTACAAATCATCTAAATTGATACAAAATGATGTGATACATTGGTTTTCTCTATTTCATGTAATAGCAAAGAGTTAATTATTCTTAAATATCTTATTAATATAAGCTTTTTAAGAATATTTTTCTCAATAATTAAGATTTAAACAACTAAAGTGTTAACCGACTTTTGATGCTGACCGTACCTATTGCAGACAAGATTTAACGATACAGACCTTCGAAACCATAATGCAAAAAAAAGATCATCTAATCTGTATCATATTATTTCGCAGCATTCCTTGGATTAGGATGAAATAAGGCAAAAAGAAGTGCTGCACAAACGTCGAATGAATTTGGATATAGGCAGGAGGATGATAATGATTATTCCTAAGACTATAGGTCCAAGCAAACTCAACATTGGATCTTGAACACGAAATTAAAAATAAAGTTGACAGGTTACTCCAATGTGTGAACTTTCACTAGAACAAAATCTCTGTCCTAATTTTGACCCGGTAGTGTGTATCTAGTGTAATGTTAGCCTTTAGTGTTTCACTTCATTAACTAATTTGACGAGGGTCCCAAGCGCAAGTTTTTGTTGTTCAAAATATTGGAAGTTCAGCTTGCTTAGTCAACATCTGCAATTTTGCTTTTGTGTGTCGAATGTTGATGTAAATCAAGAACTTTCTACTTTTTACATTTTTTAAGGCTTTTACGGTTACATACTGCCTCAGATTACGTACATCATGATACGTATGGGTATACGTATAGTATTTTACCAACGTGTACCTATACAGATGGCAAGTTCGCGGTGGGTGATTCGAGTACGTTTCCAACGACCCGTGTAGATGAACTAGATTTCCTGTTAAACTCGCCATCAAGCGGTTAGTGCTATGTTATGTTGCTATGCTAACCTCCGTGTACCTATTATTCACAGTTAGCTGCATCGCTCTGAATTTTAAAACAATACAACGAAGTCTTGCAATTTTATGCTGTAATATCACACACCAAACAGTTTAATTTCAGCTTGGCAAATAATTTGGGCGCAAAACGTTGTTAATAGGCTCTAATTAGTAATTCATTTGTTATTGCAAAGAGACCCGTCTGTTGATGACATCGTGAATCTGGGTACATAATTAAGTCGATCCTGACAGTTGTAATTAAATTACCTTTGTAGTAATAACATTACTTCAGACCAGCAATTACTTTAGTGAGGTGCTTAATGTAGAGTTTAATAATAAACCTGATGTTTCACATTTTCTCTGTGTAAATATTCAGTGAAATTTCGTTTAAACGTACTCATGAGACTCGAGATGTTTGATGTACTTTGAATTTCAGAACAATCTACTTATTATATTATGTGTTTGAAAAATGAATTCTATAAGTAATATATTTCCAAAATAACTAGATTATTTTCCTATGGACTCCATTCTATTGTATCTACCGCGCCCATTGTTAGAAACGGAAAGAGAAGTCGTTGCTAGTAATATAACCGAAAAAATAACAGTGCCTTGCAGGACACCATGAGAAGTATTCATCGCAGCATCCAATAGAAGAGATTCTAAAAACTAATTCCATTTGACTTTATTGACGCAAGATGCAAATCTGTTTGAGTTATTTCTTCAAGTCTAGTCTAGTTTGCATAAAATATGCCTTCCTTGTTGCCACGGTTCCCCGCTTGCGCTATCTTTATTCAATCTTAGCATGACCTACCAACTACGTGACGTAGATGCTTTACTGAAGGAACTTAGTAAGCTTTCTAGTGGAACGAGATAAAAGCTTAATCTAGAATTCTTGGAAACTCTTGCCTGACTACCGTGGTGGAATTCTCTGTGGTGCACTCGCAAAGTAAATGTTTTTTGACGACATGATTATAAAGTTAGCTATAGAGATATTTATTTGTATGAAAATTTATTATCAACAATGATAAACATAATATGATAAATGGTGGATTGGAACCACTTGATTCTGACTGCCACAAATTACACTTCTAACATCAAATAACAGTCTGTGACATGGAAGAGGAAATTAAACCGTCCCAAATTTTTAATTCAGCCTATTAAAGGACCTTTTTCCTTTTATATAACTCTAATATCGCTAGCTCCGTGTCAATTTTGAAGAAATATTACCATGGTGTAGTATATGTTGTAGCAACTGTAACTGAAAGAACCGCCGTAATTAGATTATACAATATGTTTTAATGCCTTTACGAGGATATTGTCATAGTTAATGTTATGAGTTCAAGGGTAGTTTCATTACCCTTCACAATAAAATACAATTCTGAGTCTCAAGGGGTTCTCGTTGGTCGCATTAATCCGATTATGCTGTACTTAGAAATAATGAGAATTCCATTTTAATAGCCAATACTTGCATTTTGGTTTGAGGTCAAAAGTATGATGGGGATGATAATTATGTTGTGAAACTAATCCAAATTGATAAGTTATCTATTTCATTTTCCATTCCCACCACAATGGAATTCATCATATATCATCTTTATTGATAATGCTAATGCATTCTAAGAAAAAGTTTCGTTCTTCTTAGCTGATGTTAGTGGTGAGATTCGCTTGCAAACAACTTGCAAACTTTTAATCACGAGCTGTCTAGACGTTTTATTTGTTTTTTGGTGAGAGGTCAGAGGTGGAGCGAGTGTTTCAATGACTGCTCATGGGGCTGTTGAACTAACGGAGCGTGCTGCCGAACATGTATTGTCCTCTATACTCCCACGCGTTAGCACCGCTCACGCTTCTCGCTTGTTGTTGTAGTCGTTATTACAAATCCCATCGCTCTCCCATATCACAAATTCCTCTATGTAGTCTATAGGAACACCATTTGAACCTTATTCTTCATTTATAAACCGAACATGTATGCTGCTTATCACGCGAGGCGGGTTTTCGTTATAAATACAATTGTTGGTTCACAGCAGTGAGGTCATTTTTTAACCGGTTTGGTTACAATAAATCTAATAATATGTTATGGGCTGAGCATTTTATAAGATTTGTTGTCGTTTTTGTGAAACACAAATCATAGTCTCGGAACAAAAAAATGAATTGCTTAAAGCGTAAATTTAATTTATGAATAGCATTGTATTCTTGATAAAAGATATTTTCTCAAAGATACCTCAGAAAACAGTCTGTTTCAAGTCCCACGACACACATCTATATCGCAGACTCACAAAAGAGAGAATATTTCTTATAAGATTTTGGCCGATGGTGTCGTTGTTTAATTGCACATAATTCAGTCCAAAATAAAATTCGCTGAGAATTGCAGAGTGCGGATCAAATCGTTCGCAATGTGGAACATCGTTTACGACCAATAAATTAACCTGTAACTTCTCAAAGTTGTAACTTCACACATGTCGTTACATTAAATATTCAACTGTACAGTAATAAAATCAAGGCGTCAGGAAACATCCAAGTTGGGAGCAATGGCACATTTACTGTCGCAGGTGTGACTAATTCTTGCGTGCGAGCAAGTACTTAGAACAAGATGTTTAAAATAAAGATACGTTTGAAATAATTGAAGTGTGCATGTTAAATATATACTATTATGAATATATATGATGCAATACACGTAACATATTCATTCCCACGTTCTTATTTGTTGCGTTTGAAGACAGCCATATATGCAGCCAGAAGCGATGTGTTTCATATCAACGCTGTCAAAACAGTGACTGTTTCTTTGTAAGCGTTCTTTCTTTGGATATTTATTAAACTCAATTTACATTTTTGTTTTAGTTTGTTTGTTTTGCCTTAGCTTTGTCAATAAAGGTCTCCGTCAGGATGAGTTTTGCCTTTATTTTTTTGTCAGGCACTAAAAATATTGATAGACAACACTTTTGTCGATATCTTTATTGCCGAGATAGTTACAGTATTATCGTTGAAAAACATTAAGAGAAGCAAACGGGAAGTAATTAATGGCCACCGTGAATTTCAATAATTCTATTTAACAAGGACACTACGATTCGGTGACCGGCCGTCCTGACATCAGAATGAACGGTCACTCTTAAAATGTTTTTTTTCCTTCTAGAATACGATGGAAGCAATTGTTTGAGAATAGGAAGCAAATAGAAGCAATAGGGAAGCAATTGTTAGACATAAATTCAACGTTAAATACGCCTAGTGACCGTTCATCCTGACGGAGACCAATAAAGAGGCTATCAAATACATCATGGTTATGAAATTAACTGTGTAAAAATGAATAGCACTAATCATCTAAAATCATCTACAAAGCTATTTGAGCGTGAATTTCCGTTTAGTTAGTAACGTTCAGCTGGCGCGGAAACAAAATTCATCATCGTATCGTTTGTTTACAGGGGATGAATGTTTAGCATCTTTACTTCACCCAGTTACAAATGCTTCTCTCAGAAACTGCTTGGAAAACCTAGTTTGCATGAAATATTGTAATATTTGACTGCAAATTCAATCGTCTGTACCTATATATGTTTATGCAAACCGTTCAAAAACGCGACCAGTTTTTAGGGTTCCGTAGCCAAATGCAAAAAACGGAACCCTTATGGATTCTTCATGTCTGTCTGTCTGTCTGTCCGACCGTATGTCACAGCCACTTTTTTCCGAAACTATAAGAACTATACTATACTGTTGAAACTTGGTAAGTAGATGTATTCTGTGAACCGCATTAAGATTTTCACACAAAAATAGAAAAAAAAAACAATAAATTTTGGGAGTTCCCCATACTTAGAACTGAAACTCAATTATTTTTTTTCATCAAACCCATACTTGTAGGGTATCTATGGATAGGTCTTCAAAAATGATATTGAGGTTTCTAATATATTTTTTTTTTCTAAACTGAATAGTTGGCGCGAGGGACACTTCCAAAGTGGTAAAATGTGTGGCCCCCACCCCTGTAACTTCTAAAATAAGAGAATGATAAAACTAAAAAAAATATGATGTACATTACGTCATATAAACTTCCACCGAAAATTGGGTTGACGTTGATCTAGTAAATAGTTTATTTTTTAATAAGTACGTCATAAATCGTAATCCGCAATTTACCTTTCATTCAATTAACTCAACGGAACCTTGCATGGGCGAGTCCGACTCGCACTTGGCCGCTTTTTTTCTTACTTAACCGATTACGAAGCCAAAATGATTATTATCTCTTGAATCTTTCGTCATATTATATACGTGTCTGTTTGGATAAAAGAAGTGTACATATTACTGTGAATTACTCACAACTATGTCTACATTTTCCTCATAACATTGAGACATATTAATAACTGCCACACGTTTTATTTCAGTGGTCAACAGACTCGTTGGTGCGAGGAACGCAAAACAAATAGAATTTTGCCCTCAGGGTGTCTATGGTGCCCTGAGTCCCACTGGTTTAATCTACAACATCCATTATAGTGAGCGTTGGGTCGGTATAGACTATTCGTTCGTTGCTTTGTACAACGAACAACTCAATAACATTCTAATGGGATTCCAGTGGTGGTAAGCCACGCGAGACCGCCACTCGACCGGCGACTATAACTTTTACTGTTCATTTATCGAAGCTTCATTGTTTATCATTTATAAATGTAGAATTCTAGACTCGCGACCTATAAAACTTACACCGTATGTTTGTTTTATTTTTTGCTCGCAATGAAGGTAGGTAGGTACTGCGAGGTCAGCTGACATTATGAATCAAACATCTGCTAACCAAACTATGCAAGATGAGAAATGGGTGCGTCCGAGACCTAATGAAAATCTGTGGTTGTCTGCCGAACACTTGTTACATCATCTCTTAAAAATAAATTGGTTGCTTGTTCAATTAATAAACTGGATCTTGTGCGTATTAACAGGAAGGTTAATGAGAGTAATTACGTTGATATTTTTGCTATCAACTAAATGTGCATGCTCAAGGAGGTCATTCGCTCAAGTATTTGAAACTCTCATTTTCACTAATTATAATTTTTCGAACCGCTTGCTACCTCCACAACTGCAAACCCTAGCTTTCCGTAATCACGACAGCTAAAAAAACTGATTTATTAACTGTTTACACGCACACTTAAACCGTTTCGCGACGACACATGCATGTTATCTTGAAAACAATGCGCAAATAGAATTCAAAATTCACCTGCTTACTTTATATGACGAGACATGCTTTTGTTTATCTATTCTTTCAAACGGCTTTATAGAATTTGGCGTATTGGAGTCGGTGATTCCATATTCCATCTCATCGAAAAAAGCAATTCGCTTATCTAATAAATTCCTACAAAGAGCAATGTGTGTTTAGTCTAAGATGCATCTATGCAAGCCTAGTTAATCTTCGTAGACGATAAGACAATCATAGTAATAGAGATTCCGCCGCAAGATGAAGATTAATTTCCTTCCAGTTGCCGTTTCTAGGTCCCCCATTCGATTCACCGTTGGTATGTGCTTTGCTACGGATATTACGTGATCCCGGCCATATGCTACTTGTACTGTCAATCATCTTCGTTGTGTTTTGTAGCTTTGTTTAGCCTTTCTGTAATAATAAATTACATTCATCTTCTCCAAATTCTCCAAAGAAGTTTATAACAAACAATAAGTAATGAAAATAGTAGTTGGACAACCCTTGCTCAGAATGATTCTGCTCAAATTTATAGTACGTCACCACTTTGTTAATTGTTCGCTTGTTATACTTTCCATTTGACCTACTCTTAGAATAGTAGCTAATTTAAACGATTCTCGATCAAATTTAATGGAATGATATGAAAGCAGTCTTTGAGCATGCTGCATTTGATTGAAGTGAACTTCAAACTTATTAGAGCTCTGACATACGGAAACATTCAAGAGCTTTTAGTACTTACCACTTAAATAAACATCTTACAACGGAAGTGCCATTACCGTGGACCTGAAGTGAACATCTTCCCGCACCCTTCAGATAAACAAAGAGGCATACTAAAGCCGAAATCTATAAACGTTACTTAGCTCGTGCTTTGACTTGGACATGTTCCCGTCTCTATCTTGCAATAATTGTAGTCTGACAGTTGTGCGAGAGTGACAACGAAATGCTTAGCCAACGTAAGAGTTAAGTAACGTTTAAAGATCTCGGCCTTAGAATCGAAATAACATACCTTTCTTAAAATAGCTACACTCGTACCTACTCAAAAAGAGCATATGCCTCCTTTTAAAAATATGCTTTACTTAAAAATTATTCAATGAATGATTTATCACGGTTCCGAACACCTGTTACATAAATTGATGATTTTCTTTTAGAAGTTGGAAGAAGTTTGTTTATCGGCAAACACGTTTATCGGCAAATATAGTATATTATTCTGTGGTACTTATAGTGTGTGAGATAGATGGATTGCACGCAGGCATTTGAAGGAAAACCAGATCTAACTTCCACTTATGGTTTAAATATAATTAATTAATTATTATAGCCATTGTTCAATATTGCACCTTTAAGAATTTTGTTATAAAATATTTAAAGTTATTCGTTATCTCGTCAAAGCTTCATATCATCATACTGCTTTGACGGACAAAACTAACGACGTGACGTAACCAGTATAAATATGAAGTATCTGGTTAAAAGTTACTGACCTGTGTTGTCGTTTGGGTTCATCTATAAAATATGTAAGCACAGCTCATGGCTTGACAAATAATTGATGACGACACGCCCGTTGGAATGCCCGCCCGCCAACCGGAAACCGGGGCGCACTACCGTTAACATCGTGAAATTAGAAAACCAGTTTGGTAACTGCCTTCGTAATGGTGTTTATTTTGCTAAAATCTATTCAAAATTTAATTTAATTACGATTTTTAAATCTCTTGTACAATACCTTTGGGGCAATCCATAAATTACGTCACGCGTAAAGGACGAGGGAGGGAAAATGTTTTTCATTATACAATAGGGCGATGTTGTAATAGAAATGCTGGAACGTAACAGTTTTGCTATTATAACTCTTGATATGCATATCAGTTGTGCACGCCGCTCGACCTACCTTGGTGTCCGTTGGTCGATTAACTACGGGTTACGGGACTGTTACGATTTACCTGCTCTAGTAAACACGTTTTGTATTTATGTATAATTCATTTGACTATATTCATCAATAGATGTTCTATTGTATTGATCATCTTTGCCTTTATAATGAAGTACCTACTTAGTTTCTAATTTAGGAAACTCATCATCTGCCTAGCCTTTTCGCAACTATCTTGGTGTCGGCTTCCAGTCTAACCGGATGCAGCTGAGTACCAATATTTTACATGGAGCGACTGCCTATCTAACCTCCACCAACCCAGTTACTGGCTAATACGAAACCCCTTGTTAAGACTGGTTGTCAGAATTTCGGGCTTTTGAAGTAATTTATGAAACTCTATTGATACGAAAGACTATTTTAAGTGTTACAATAACTGAATTACTGAAGGAGCTTTCTTAAAGAACTCACTGAGGCCTAAAATAGAATGCAAGTGTTAAGTAAATAAAACTGATGTTTCAATCTTGTGAACCCGGCTATTCCAAGAACATTAGGCCCGTTTAATTATTTTTCAGTTACAATAAGCCCTTTGAAAACGAGACTAATTGCTCTGTCTTATAAAACAATCTTAATTACAGAGCCCAGCAACTCATTACTTAATAAACTTCTGCTAAGAATCAAGCTTTATGAATGAATTAGGTAGCTTATGCCTACGACTTAGTCCGGCCCGACCTACCCCGTCGTGGCATCCGCGTCGCTCGCCTGCCCGCGCTGTTAGTGTTCTTTCTGACTTTTTTTTAATTAGCTTGGCTCCTAAGTGTCTTAGCGTGATGTTAAGTAACCTATAGCCTTCCTCAAGAATTGGGCTATCAAATGCAAAAAGATTTTTTCAAATCCGTCTGGTAGTTCCACTAATTAGCGCATTTAAATAAACAGACTCTTCAGCTTTATTATTAGGTAATGTGTGTTGAATTTATCATATTGTACAAATTATACAATTCATACAATAATTGTTTGACGAAAATATGAGACAAATGATACTGTTATTCAGTATCATCCTCGTCATATTCTACTGTTAACATTAAATAATAAAACGTTTAACACTAGAGTGACGCACGATTTGTCTAACAATTTTATTTTGTCTTCGACATGTTGGTATCAATTGAAGCCAATAGAATGTAATCAGTTCGACCAATTTTTTATCAATATCGGGTCCAGATTTTGTCCTATATTTTCATGTCATCTCAACCATACTACTAGCTAGTAAGATTAAGCTTCATTAGAACCTTATAAACTAACAACACACAACAATTTAGAAAATAATATTGTCAACGATTCAATAATTAAAATGAAGTCAATAAAACCAAATTCATCTGCCTAGCCTTTTCCCAGCTAAGTTGTGGTCGGCTTCCAGTCTAACCGGATGCAGCTGAATACCAGTATTTTACATGGAGCGACTGCCTATCTGACCTCCACAACCCAGTTACTGGGTAATACGATACCCCTTAGTAAGACTGGTTGTCAGACTTTCGGGCTTCTGAGTACCCGTAACGACTGTCAAAGATCCACGAATGACAGCCGGGACCAACGGGTTAACGTGCTTTCCGAGGCACGGAGGGGTCTCGGTATATAAAGATGGTCACCCATCCACAGACCAACCGCGGCAAGCGTAGCTTAACCTGACCGATCGAACTGTGCGGCTGTTATTATTTAGCCACGGGCCCCTCAATAAAACCAAATTATGAACAATATAAGAGTAAGAGCTTTATCACTCTGACTAAAGAACCTCCAATTTGACAATCCAAATGAGATGAGTCTTGGAAAATGCGAAGGTGGATAAAGTACTGTACTCATCTACTGTAAGTAATACAAAATAGGAACGGCTATATAATTTGCCGCTCCGTTGACCTTTGATGAGTAAAGAATTAAGGTCTGGAGGCTATTACCGAGAAGCAACAGGCTCTCAAAGATTCTCTCTCTATTAGCGTGTCATGTTCAGATGTTACGTGCAAAGAAAGATTAAATTGAAAGTGAAATCTAACATTTACCTACTATTGTTCAACTTTGACGTTTGCGATCATCGCCTTGCCCGATGATG
The DNA here is from genome assembly GCA_945859715.1 of Apamea sordens. Classification (NCBI taxonomy): domain Eukaryota; kingdom Metazoa; phylum Arthropoda; class Insecta; order Lepidoptera; family Noctuidae; genus Apamea; species Apamea sordens. The sequence continues at coordinate 11,283,708 of OX243996.1, read as the reverse complement.
TTATTAAAACTAACATTTCAAATGCTTAAGAAACAACTAATTTTAATTTTATAAACATCATCGATAAAATTCAAAAATGTTATTCGTATTCAAATCTTGGTTTGACCTTGTCTCGACGTCGTTTACATTGTTTTGTTTAACGTCTGGAAACGTGGAACAATCGCAAATTATTTTGATGACCGCAATGTTTATGTCCATGTGCCAATTACTCTCATGTCGACCTTCGACGGCCCTTAGCTTCACTGAATGCGTGCGATGCAATAGTCCTTGTGTGGCGTTAACTGTGCCATATGCCAAAACTGCGATCTGTTACCAGTGCCGTATTTGGATGCTCAATGTTGCAGTAACCTATATGAAGTGCTTTCTCGAAAGGTTACGAAAGTACCTACACTACATATTTTCATTTATGCCACATATGCTTAGTTTAATATACTACTTAAATGCTACGAGACTCAATATTGTTGCATTTACAATTCTCACGTTTTAAGTTTTGTAATGTTATGAAACAAAACAATCTGCCACTGTGTGCTATTTCAATTCACTACAAAGTTATAATTATTTCAAAGGCAAACTGAATCGTGTGCCCTTTGTTAGTTTTATTTACACAAACAAAGGGCACACATTTTTATATTCAAGTTGACAAGAAGAGCCGGTTTAAATTTTAAAGCGCCAACGTATCATGTAGCTACAGAAAACAGCTGTACACCGCACAACGATACAACCCAGTCACTTACGTAAACATCGGTGTGTAAACTGTTAATTACACCACGTATTTATTTTACAGACATTCCCGATATCCCGGAGGATATTAAGAAGCTGCGGGCGCTGCAGATCGCTGACTTCAGCAGCAATCCGATCCCGCGGCTGCCAGCTGGGTTCAGCCAGCTGCGGGCGCTCACCGTGCTCGGCCTCAATGATATGTCCCTTACCAGCCTGCCCAGCGACTTTGGCAGGTGAGACATTATACACATCGTAAAATACTGAACGAGTAACATAAAACTATTCACGCTCAAGTGCTCAACGTGGATCTTTCGATATAACAGTAGACGGCATCACCCTTTGTTCACCAGTCCACACGTAGTTTTCTGGATGGAACAGACGTTTCTTTAAATTAAATTCCACAAAAACCCACAAAACCGATCAGCAGGCCAAGTCTCGTAATTTAAAACGATCAAAATCTAGTCGCAGTCTCATCTCGGCGACAAACAAATATCAAAAACTTGTCAAAATGTAGGGAAATTACAAGTATTTTTGACAGATTGAGACTGAGATCAGACTGTGAACGTTCTTAAAATTACGAGAATTGCCCCTTAGTTCAATCTCATCTCTCATCAGAGCTTTTCTTCTCATATAATTTGGTATTCAACAAAAATATTAAATTAAAAGAACTGGAACACAATATTTAATACGTGGAGCGAGTCAATAATGTTCAAGGATGGTAATGAAATTTTTTGGCAAAGTTAAAGCAATATTTGATTCGAATGCTCATTACCTCGGGCGAACTCCTGTTGTTAGCAATGAGGTTTTGTGGGACATGACTAAAGATTTATAAACTAACAATGAAAAATAATCCTTTGTCACGACATGAAAACGGATTGTATACTTTTATTACGTGTTTTCATGTGATTTTTCGCTCTTTGTCGTTCTACTTATCATGGTATGGATAAGTAGAACATCGTAAAATTATTAATATAAAGTCATTTTTAACTTAAAGTCGATAAATAAAACACTAGTGTTTGTGATTGTAATGCAGTCAAAATATCGGGAGTGTATGGCTTGGATAAGAATAAAAGAAATTCCTTTCTATCGTTATCACTTATCTGTTAAGTTATCAAAGGAATGAGGTAACTTGAATTTAACTAAGAGAATTTATGTTTAAACATTTACAGGGTTATGATCATTGGTTTTTTAAACAAATTCACAAATCGTCTGTCAATCCCTATAATAAACCTTGCAGTAAGTACCGTAGTCTTACTATAAATTTTGACATATGTCTATTCTTTCTCGTCTATTTTGAACTCTTAGGCCTTGGAAGAGTTTTTAGCCATATTATCACATAGGATCTATGTTAGCATACTAGTGCTACTAACCAAATCAATTTCATTAAGCCTAATATGCAAGTTTGTATGGTAAGACGGTTATTAACTTTAACCGCTAAGTACTGTTAATGAAAGAATTATTTTTCAATATAGCTTACAGATAACATGATTACTTTGCTTCTGCTCGACTTGCTACTAATTTCCTGCGGGAAATTGATTTTAGTTCGACATTGATCAGAAGCCTTTTGTGTTCAGATACCATCTCTGCGCCATTCCTTCTTATAGTGATTGTAAATTGAAATTTATTACGGGTAATAGGCTAGCTTACAATCCTTTAATTAACATGTAAATCATTAAGTTTTGGGACAAAAAGCTCTAGTTTAACTACGTTGATAGTTAGGTTGAGCTTGAGAGGCGTTTTAAACACTAACTGTTTAAACTTTCATAAGGTAGGGAATAGTCAGCTTAAATTATTCAGCAGATTTTAGCAACTTGTGACTCCCTTCCCTTCGCAAAAATGGACGAAGTACGTTATTTATTATTCAAGCTAGTGACTCTTCGTCAATTCGAGTTACTGTTTGTACTCCACTAAATAATTCCTTAACAAGCGGCGTTACATCAATTATTAGCCTTTAATGTTCCTACTGCTGGGCTGGGACACAGGTTTCTTCTCCTCGAGAGGGAGTGGGGGCGGCCCAAGTGCGAGTTGGAAGACGAATTTATGGTTTTAGGACATGGTTGCAAATAGAATCCAATAAAAAGTCAATAAGGCTTAATTATATTTGCATGTAGATCTAAGATTGTGTCTTCTAATTTATCAATTCAGTTCTACATACTCGTGAAAGTTAATAAATAAATTGATGAAGTCACGAGTCTATAGCTGCACTAACAAATTGTATGACCAAGCTTTGTTTGAGCGCAAGGCGAAAGCGAAAGTTGAACTGGAAAGCTATGGTCGGCTCTTAGAGTAACCTCTTATTGACGACTATACAAGTATACAAACAAATAATACGTTTGTAAAACTTGTTTCACGTTCTTTTTGTCAGGAGTACGTTCTTTCTGTTCTCTATAAGTACCCTCTATTGTGTAACGCTTAGGCCATTGTACGGGGATTACGAAGAGAAAAGCTTTACAGATTCCTATTTTTATGTATCATGTGAAGCTGTTTGTCACTGATGCAAACAGAAAATTGGACAGCTATGTATGATTCCGGAACACATATTGTGCTAAATATGAAGATACACATATTGCGCCGACCCCAAATAAATTGGCATAAGATATAAGTAGAAGTATGATAACTTGGATCAAAGGTTTGCAACGTGAACTTCAACTTTATACTTGTTTGCGAGAGCCTATGTAAGTCGATACCTACCCTATTAGCGACAAAATTTACATGTTCGTCATCGTCCAGTGACTGTACCGTACGCGGTGACCAATGCCGTGTCTTGACAGTTTACTACATGTGTATGCAGTTAGCATGAGTCCATGATGTTTCAATTAAAACTCATCGGGTTACAAGTAACTTGCATTGATTGATTAATTGATATTCAATAACATCCATTAGCACGTAAGCCGCGAACAGCTATTTATAACTTGGTATTTTACATTAATTGCGCTAAAAGCCTCACAGGTTCATCAAAATGTATTTTCTGCGAAAAGTAAATTAGGTACTTTATCAAGGATCTAATTTTCAGGCGTTCGAGCTCAAATCACTTTATCGTTCGGTTATAGAACATTTTCTGGACTCATTTGAATATCGATTCAATATTATGCATGGATTGATATAGACTTGCCCTAGCTAGTGTTAAAAAGTGTTTAGAAACATAGTTTTTTTTTATTTATCAGAAATCTGCCGGATCTAGATCTGTTAAGTATCCGGCCGAATGGTAAGCCGGATACTGGATAGTTACCGGTTATCAGATTTTCAACGGATGGTAAACATATTATTGTAATCAATAATAGTATCTTTCGGGGCATGACTGAAAATATCTTATCAAGAAGTAATATCTTTAGTTAGGTTTCTGAAGTACATACATGCATTAGGCACCTACTTATAATACCCATAAATACTATACACATACAACTTATGATTTACTTAATATTGTTGTCACACTGATAACTTGTTTAACTGAGGATATGATATGACACAGTAAAACAATCAATAAACCTTGTGCGATCATCTCAGTTGTAGAGATCCGTTATAGAAGTTGTAATGTTACGTTGTACGCTGCCGCTGTCGTTGCTATGACCTGTTGCTTTACATCACACTGATTAATGTTTTCCTTTACAATTTAATTGACACATTACTCCTCCTTCAAGCCAGAGCTGTTTTCAAGACGTCTTGCTTTTATTATACATATATAAACCTAATTTTCGGACATCATAAAACTTTTTGTGATTGTTGCGGTTTAACATTATAGCATAATTAACAAGAATACAACTTTATTATCGTTCTATTCCTGGATTTGGGTCACGAACATCAAACCATGCTTGCTGGAACACGTACTACATAAGTGATGTTTACCGTATATTCTAATTACTTGAGTTCATAAACTGACTTAAAGTGAGTCAGAAAACGCTGTAGTGCAGGTACAAAACCAACGCTAAGTACTTACTATGACATCGACTACGGAATGTGGCCTCAAGGCTCTAAACAAACATGACGTGTGCTCACGTATTATCAGTAAACAATAGGGCTTTTTCATAACACCATAACTTCAGACAGTTGCTTAATCTTTGCCATCACAAAGGAAGTTAATTAACGTTTAAGATACTTCTGACTTCCAGTACGTAATATCCAAATAAAACTTTACTTTTATGTGACTGTTAATTTCCCGGAATGGTGTGTCGGCGCGATGCAACAGTTTTCTGGAAATCCACGACAGAGCAAGCAGAATACCAATGTTATATGTCGGTCGTGTACATTTTAATGTAGAAATAAATATTAGCGGTGGCAAATGTGTCAATTATTCCACGTTTTTTCCCGAGTTGGGGTTTTATGTTTCGCTTTAAGTATTTCATCACAAGAAATATGCACTCATTTGAACAAAACTATGGACCTTCCGATACTAATAAGAGAAAAAAAAAGCATTTCAAAACCTCCACTGTAAGCTAGTTTAACAGAATGTTCCGCCAAACTACGCTAAAACAATTATACTATTTTTGAGATAATCTTTGGCAGCTAATATTGAAACATATCACTCTTCGTTCTGAAAAAAAAAAGCATTCTGTAAACGCTGTTTTTTTACTCGTACACCAAAAGTTTACTTTGATAATAAACACGCGCCTTATTGGTGGATTGAATGTAGTTTAAAACCTGTTTCAAACTTTAATAACATGCCACTTCGCAAAAGGGTTTCTTCCACATTCCTAACAGGATAATTTTCTGCCATTTGGAGAGACTTGAACTTAAAAATGTATGTGTTAAATGCTTTTATAAAACCGGCTAGACTTATCTACTTAACTCGTACATGTCTAGTCAGTTCCTCTGTCGCGGTTTTACGTGCCGCCTCCGATATGAATTCCTTTTCTTCGAGTATGTATCTTACGTGCATGTCTAACTTGTTTTTGCAATCAGCCTCGTCTGAGCGAGGCTAGAATCTGATATTATTATGCACACTTCTCCTAATATTTCTGTTGATGCGGAGAACTCTGTTATGTTGATACGTTATCATTTTATTAACAACTTAAGAGGATGGAAAAGTAAGAAAACCTCCATGTTTAAGTGTAAGTTCTCCTTCCAAGTCCTCGTCCAAGTTTTCTTCTAAAATGTAATCTCGTTCTATTGCTAAAAAACTACTCTATCGTGGAATATTTTCACAGAAAAATAAAAATAAACTAATCACGACGCTGGACGCAACCACACGCTGGCTTTGTTACTGTTCAATATTTGGCTCAACAACGAGCTTAAGAAAGGACTTTTCATAAAGCCGTATTCCCGAGTTCTGACTCCGACAACCATTCCGAGTCTTCATTTCATTATCTTTTTATTGCCATTGCGAGGATTTCTTTTTGGCGAGATATTTTCCTGTGAAGTAGGAGTACGTACTCCTTATTCGGACGGATATTACAGAATAATACTTAATTACTTCCTTACTGTTATTTCATTTTGTTATGAAAATCATTTTAGTTTCCGACATAAAGTGAAATGAGTTGTTAGTTTTAACATTTCCGTATTTGTTTCTCACGACTCATTTATCAATTCTTTGAATAGGTTGCCATCTTTTGTAGTAATAAACTTAAATCAAATCAATGTTCAACAGAGCTACTTTTTGTATGTTTCCGGGTGTATTTCAGGAATTATTATAAAGAAATAGAACTGAAATAAGTGCGAAATATCGTTATTGTTCGACCATAATATAGGCACCTGGGTTTATAAGCGTCTATACTCAGGAAATCACGTCTGAGTGATCTCTAAGGTGTTCTGTCTGAGATAAAAAGAAAATAATAGTGTTAAATTAACCTTGCAACGATGCAGTGGGAGTCGTAGAGACGTTGTTACCACGATTGTCGTTCCATTGTGTTTCCACCTCGCTGAACTGTCTCATCAAATTATTATGTCACAATTGTTGGGTAGCGAAGGTTACCATACTATTAAATGAATGCCTTGCCTTTTATTTGCTCTCTATAGGTAATCGTTTTAATATAAATATTTTATCTTTCCAGTTTGATCTCACTTCAGTCGCTCGAGCTGAGAGAAAATTTACTGAAATCGCTGCCAGAGTCACTGAAAAATCTTACTAGATTACAAAGGCTGGATCTTGGTGACAATGACATTGAGGAACTGGTATGTTCTTTAACAATTTTGTTTGTATTTTTATACAATTTGCCAATAAAAATAACCATACGGCGTTTTCAATTCCAGCCGGGTTTCATCGGAGAGTTGCCCGCTCTGGAAGAGTTATGGTTGGATCACAACAAACTCCAGTATCTGCCGCCAGAAATCGGCAATTTAAAGGCACTAATATGTCTAGATGTGAGTGAAAATAAACTAGAGAAAATACCTGAAGAGATTGGAGGCCTGTGCTCCTTAACCGACTTACATCTCTCCCAAAACATGCTGGAAACTGTACCCAATGGTACCGGAGATTTATCCAAGTTAGCTATACTGAAGTTGGACCAAAATAGATTACATACATTAAACGAAAATGTAGGAAGGTTAGTATATCGCACTGTTTAACATATATTTCATTTTGTTAGTTTATCTTGAGCTATTTATAACGCTAATGATTCCGTATTTCTCTTCCAGGTGTACAAATCTACAAGAGCTTATATTAACGGAGAATTTTTTAATGGAGCTACCTAAGTCTATAGGGAATCTCAATGAGCTGACTGTACTGAATGTAGATAGGAATACCTTGGCTGAAATACCGTTAGAGATCGGGAATATGACTTTGCTTGGTGTGTTGTGCTTAAGAGATAATAAACTTACGAGATTACCGAACGAGCTGGGAAATTGTAAATCGTTGCATGTGTTGGATGTGAGCGGCAATAGGTAAGTTTTATTATGAAGATAAAATAATTGTTTATACTATTGATAAGGTATGGATAACTGTGATGCCTTCCGCTGAATAGCTATTGGGAGGTTGCAAAGAGCTGTGGTGGCCCAGTGGTAACGACCGGGGCTTACGAGTTGTAGGTCGTAGGTTCGAACCCAGACCGGCACTTAACTTTATGTAAATTATTCCAGCGCCTCTTAAAACGGTGAAGGAAAACATCGTGATGAAACCCACATGTCTTGGAACCAAAAAATCGAAAACATCTGACATCTACCAACCCGCACTGGGTCCGCGTGGTGGATTACGGCCCTATTCCTCTCATCGAGAGGAGGCCTGTGTCCCAGCGGTGGGAACATTATAGGCTGATTATGTAAACACGTTTATAGCACCCGGACTTGATTTTTGTTGCTGATAATTATGGCATTAAATTGCGCGTATTTATCTTTAAGTTCATAAATAATATGATTATGTAATGTATCCAGACAGATTACATGATGTAAATTGTAATCGGTACCTACTGCAGTGTTACATAAAATGTAACTTTACAGATTATCTCAAAAGAGATCTGGCTTAATTCTATATGATTTATCATGTAGTTGAAAATGTAGATATGAGAAAATAATAGTATTATGGTTAAAATATTTCAGGTTACAGTACTTACCCTATACATTAGTGAATTTGGAACTGAAAGCGGTGTGGTTATCGGAAAATCAGGCGCAACCGTTGTTGACCTTCCAGACGGACAGGGATGAGACTACAGGGGAAAATGTTCTTACTTGCTTCTTACTACCTCAGCTTAGTTATACCCAACAACCAGGTATGAATGTGCCCTTTAAAGATTATCTTGGTGTCGCTTTTGGTGTCCTGCTCGTAGAAATACCATTAGTATTCACTTGAATTCAGAAACTTAGAGAACTACATGCCATCACCTATTAATCAACAATCTACTTAACTGTTGTTTACCCTAAGTTTATTTTTGAGTGACTATTTTTAATTAGCAGGTTCGAAATTAATTTTGGTTACAATGGAACTTGAAATTTATCTTTTATGACATAGAGTTTGAGGTTACAAAGCTTGATATTTATCTAAGATTCTGAATTCAAATTTAGGTGGTTCATATTTATAATATTCATCTTTGCCTATCAACACTGGTTATTGTCAATTTCATTAGCTTGTGATTTATTTTGATCTAATAGAACATTTTAATCTGCTGATAGTTAAAAAGTGTTTATTTTGCATAATGCGTATGTTTTTATTTTAGAATTCATAATATTTGATTTCGATTTATTTCCTTTTGATTATATACAGAGTGGCAGGGACGTCGACGCGGAAACTGTAACCATTAATTTAGCCCATGACACCCTCCAGAGTACACGTTATTCGCCGGTTATAAAAAAAAACAGCTGTTACACAGAGAAGTGCAATAACTATGCGGTCAAAACGTATGGAACAGTATTTTTTTTAATAACCTTCGTATAATTTCAACTTAGGGGGGTTCAAAATCATTTACCGTATCCATGGTAACACGTTGCGCGTCGATGTCACTGCGACCCTGTTGATATTATAGTGACTTGATTGATAATGATAAGGAAATAGCATTGTCACGCAATAATAATATTCCTATCAATATAGCATAGTAAAGAATATTACTGCCATTGTACGTTTGCTTTTATGTGAGCATTTTGGTACGTAATTTATGTCGTCTTTGCCAATGCTTTTTGTGCTTTTTTTAATTATGCAAAATCAGGGACCGTTAACAGTACTGACGTTATAATTTCGGCTTTGCTCTACCGAGTTTCTCTTATCCTTTTGATGCGAGACTTTCATTTAACTTTTTTTTTGTGGCGGCATCTACATCGCCACATACGAACATCACACTGACGTCACGCAAAATCCTGCATCGCGCAAGCAGAGTTGACCGCGCAACCAGGATCGTCATCAACGATCGACGTTCAGACATCCGTCCCGACACTTGTCTGCTCCGACGATCGTCTCTTTTCTATTGAAGAACGAATGAGTGAACTTTACACCCTGTTCCTCTACCTCTATACTAGGGACCCCAACGTGAAGGATAAGGAATGTATGGGAAACGTTCCCCGGAGTTCTTTGTACACAAGAGTAAATGGCGATGGTTATCATACACATAACCGTTTGTTTTGGGCGTCTCAATGTGAGGACCATACCAAATACCAATGAATCGGTTTTCAATAAATATAATGGACCATTGTAAACTAAATGTACTTACATCCTTTTACGCAACACGAAAATATTTAATCGGACATCGAATTGCGAAGTTATTGCTTAATTCTTCGCCATAATTGAATGATTCACGTTTGCATTTCCTGTTAAATCAACTTAGCGGTTTTTATGTACTGTGAACTGTCTCTGAGCTGTTCTTGTTTTGTTTTTGCTGTGTAAATATACTAAATGCACTTGTCACACACGAATAGAGCTGGAACACACGTCCGAGGTCGGCAGTGGACACTGGTACAGGGAACACAGATTTAATTCACAATCGCAAGAGCTAGATAGAAGAGGTAAGGTTCACAAAAGTATCAATACAATACGATATCGAATTGAGACCTTTATGGGCTATAGTATCTGCTACGGATTTTATTTCCGCGTCCATTTGATTGTAAAATGTGAGTGCCTGGGTCGATGATAACTGTTTTTCAATGCGGAGTTATTGCATAGCACACTAACAGTAGCAATGGCTTTCATTTTGACAGTTCAACAACATTCATTGCGTTATTTACGTTGCTAAGCAGTCAAATTTTTCGAACATATGAAGCAATGGATTAGCAATATCCTTCAAGATGATTGAGATTGTGGTTGAAAGTGTGTTACGCAATTAGGGTGCAGAAGCAACGGTATTCCCTTGCTGATGTAAAGCCCTATTCTGATTATCTCAACAAAAGATAACATAGGTATGTTGATAAAATGTACTAACCTAATGACTGTACTACATGAGTTTTCTATTAAAACTAACTGGTGTTATATGATGTTATTTGTACTGAACAAATGAACCTCGCGCTAGTTTTTACTATCAGATGGACGCGCGACTTTATCAAGGTTGAAATGAAGATACTTTATTATTATGACAATTTCGCACTGTTATTATTTTTTTACGACACAACGCAATTCATGGTCATCATGCTATAGCACTGCACTGAATAGAACTGTAGTGTTTTTTAGTACTTATTAACTGTTGTAACTATTTTATTTACCTATATGATGCCGTATTAAAAAGCGTTAAAGCTATGATGATTCCATTGAGGGAAAGGGACAGTGCTATGAATCCTGCATAGCTACATCTCTATTTCACACTGAAATCATGATGGCATAAAACGGTCCATGAATATTTAAACATTCTACACCTTAATTGCAAATACACACGGAAACCCCTTTAATTTTTAAGGTTCAATCATAGTTATTGCATGGTGTTTACTGTCGAGCAGACGAATTTTTCCAACTTATAAAGCAACGAATTTAGTTGAATTTCACAAAGGGAGTGTCATTATGACTTTAGAGTGTGTTACGCAAAATAAGGGTGCAGTCTGGATTTAGAATAAAGAATTTACAATGGACACTTATCATACAATCATTAATTAATCATTATTGATATAATTTTAGGCAACGTAAGATAACGTTATATCATTTTGGCTTTCAATGTTTGTTTGGTTTGTGACGTAGCGCTGCTGTGTTGTGATTGTCTATGGTCATTTATGTTTTAGTCTTACTAAATGGGAAAATCTTTTTCATTTTAGACTATACAATGATGAATGACTATGCCAGAGAGTCTGTGGTATCGCTAGTGATATCGAAATTTTATGAATTTTAATTTTATCATTGAATTATTGAGTACTTGTGGACAGATGAGATAAGTATGCAGGCATCTAAGTAGCTACACTGCATCTGCCTTTTTTAACACATTTCTGCGTTACCTATTAAACGGCGAAGTCTTTGTCATTGCTCGTCTGATAATGCCTCGTGGACTGTAATGATGGCAGATACCTGTTCGGTGATTACATGATAATTACTCGCCTGCATAATTACCTCATTAGCCGTGTGTACTTCAATTCAAGTATTTAAACATGCTTTCCAACATTCCACTAACTGAATTGATCCCACAGAATCGAGTATGTCTCGCGACCGGGACTCGGACGACGAGAACTGGGAACAAAAGGAGAACTCGCGCACGCACTCGGTCAAGTTCACCGAAGATATGCCCGAACTCAAAGAGGTGAGCCTTTGCTGTTGTAGTAACTTATTCAACAATACTAAGGGATGGTATAAAAATAAACGGAAAATTAACTTTAATACTAGGTACGCTCACAAACACTTCCAGTATAATGTATCTTCTTGCTTCCACCATGCTGGTGACACGCTTAGGGAGAGGTGGAGGAACGTAGGATCTTGGTTCAGAATTCATGTACGCGAAAATTTATCGAGGCACAGAGCTTACTTAGCACTGAGTACAATACTTGTAGCTTTAGAATAATCTCAGTGAACAACATACAATTACATACTTGTAAAAATGTTATTAACGCTTAATTTAGCATGATTTTTGTAACTTGTTTTAAGACAAAAATTGCAATTCTCGACTTGTATAAAGGTAGTACAGTTACTTACAAAGGTTTGGTGATAAACGATCTGCATATTATTATTTTTAGTTGGCTTAACACAACCTCAGTATTATTTAGTATAAACTGAATACATAAGTACTAATATTTTTTATGTTTATTTATGCAATAAACTTTTAGTTTTCATTGTTTTTATCTTTTATTTGCATGTTTTATTTGGTTACACCTCTGTCACATATTTTGATGTAAATAAGAATAATGTTCATTCGACATAAAGATCGAAACACACAGGAACAGGACAGGAACGTCTACGCGCAAACTGTAACCATGAATCCAAACATGATTCTAGGTGACAGGTTGCGCGTCGATGGCACCCTCTATAATTGGCTACCTTTCCAAATAAATAAGAAGCCGTCTTCTTAAATTTCTTGATTATTATTTTCAATTTTGTTTTATATTTTGTTACGGCCAAGTTATTTAATAACACATAGGTATATCATCAATTATCGGATTGTGTTTTTGTATGTTAGGACCGTAATTTTTGTAAATAGTTATAGAGGATACAACCGCCTCACTTGTTAATCTACAATTGATTAGAATGAATTTGCTTTTTATTTTTCCTGATCTAAACTTATCTATTTTCGGTAGGAAAAAAAACAGGAAGTATGAACCGTATGTATTTTAATAAATATCCATCAAATACTTCGATACACGTATGCCTAGCTATATACTGCATACGTTATTGTATTATTGTGTATGTTTATTAATAAGTATAGGTAGGAAAAGTAAATGAACGCTGCGCAAATGAATATTTTTATTGTATTGTGTAAAAATATATTTAATCATTTATTTATACATGGGTATGATGTAACAGCAGAAATATTAAATTGTACGTAGAACTTCATTGGTTGTGAAGTGTTCCTGGAACAATCAAATTTTGATTTTAAGGTTTCGACGATTCAGGAGGAGAGTGATGACGTGATGCCTTCTGACTCGTTCTTCGCACAACAATCGATGCTTGCCTTCAGGCGGCCTATTAACGTAGTTCGCAAGCTAGTCACAACACAGCGGAGGAGTTCCCTGCAACGACTATCCTCCTCTATAACTAACCTCACGGAGGTATGCGGCAAAGCGTCTCGCGGAGTGCATTCACAAATAATTATATCAACTTATCACACAGTAAAAGTACCAATTAGGTATTTACTACACAGACGAGTTATTCAAACTTGTTTATGATTCGAAAATAGTCTTTCTTACATTAGTAAGTAAGTAAGTATTAGTAATACATTTCTAAAACATTCGTCAATTTATTTTTACAACCCATTAATATTTTAGTCTTAAAATCATTTCTTTATCATAATGTAACTGTAAACACAGATATTAAATTCCGTCTTGTTGAAACCCGCAGTGGAACCTGCAACAAAATACACTCAAAATAGTTACAAAATATTGTGAATGCACTACCATCGAGTTGAGTATGCGCTGTCCGCCACTAAGCCTCTTGCTTTATCAGTATTTAGATAATAGTTTGTTTTCATTGGAAGTAGACTAAATTAGTTTTGTTTTTTGCAAAAGCATTTACAATTTTTTTCTGCGAATTGGAACTTACAAACATATCAACAATCAAACGTTTCGTAACACTAACCACACCAGACCTATCACAGTATGAAATAACACATATCAAAGAAAAGTTTTGATTTCCCAGCCACTCCCTAAAAGTCTTCATTCTTTTTCACACTATATTAAAAACCATACCACCTATTTTAAAATATTCCTCCAACTAATTCCACTTTGCGCACAATATTTGAACTGCACTTAACGTAGATTAGCTTTACGAGCAAGAGACGTCGTAGTGTCACGGAGAAGAGACTACGTGTGATATCATATCCTGTGAATCATTCGGTTCGTCTCACACATTGCGACATTATACGGTTAATAGGTTAAGTGACAATTATCATATGTCAGGAATAAGGTATTACTGGGATAAGCCATCTAGTTTCTACACGACATGGATAGATTCAAGTCATTTTTGTATTGAATTTTTCTAATACCAAAATATGTAACATCTCATTATGTACCATTTATACTGGAGATTCTTTATCTTTAGTATTATTAACATACTATGATTACACACTCGCTTGCTTCGTAGACACTTATCTTTTATCTTGTACACACTAAATTAATAAATGCACAGCGTTGTTTTGAATGTAGCAATTTGCAAAAGATATTTTTAGCATACTACAATTATATTTACTACTAACAAAAATAATTTATTTAGTTAATTTTTAAGTATTCGTTAAAAAAAAAAATCTTTCTGCGCATATACTTTTTCTATTACATATTAACTTTTTTTTCTTTTGACTTCACTACTAAAAGTATTGGCACAAGCTTTTATAATACACTTATTTTTTAATACTACGCATGAGCATGTTTATTTCCTCAATTTCCAACGCTGTGATGCAGTAAGTGATGCTCTTGTCTTATTGGCCTGTTTCTCTGTCTAATATATTGTCATTTTCACAGACTCCATTTGTCCGACAAAATACACCTCATCCGAAGGATTTGAAAGCGAAAGCACAGAAACTTCTTGCTGGGCGGTCGCCGGAAGCTGCGGCCCTGCTGGCGGCAAAACAACAAGAGCCACCGACAACCAACGGGATTACCATGTCGCCACCCGAACACGTTGAAGTGCCTGTGGAAACTATTGAAGTAAGTAGATTCAACCACTCCATGAGTCTGTTTGATGCCATTGAATATCGAAGTCATTGTAAAGGGTTTTAATGAAAGTTCTGAAATCCTATCCAATGTTAAATCTTGAACTTGTCATTAAAAGTAACACCAACAGTCAATGCATTTTATTTTGACAGTTCAACAACATTCATTGCGTTATTTACGTTATTAATCAGCAAATTCTTCAAACATATGAAGCAACGGATTATTTCCTTCGAAATGCTTCGGATTGTGATTGAAAGTGTGTTACGCAATTAAGGGGCAGGTTTCTGAAAGGCGGAACTAAAGTAAGCAGCGCGCTACTTCCTATTCATAACGGGGGGTGGCCAGCTAGTTCAGTTTATGTTCTTACTTTTATTGCCGACTTGAAAATCACGAAGTAAATCCAATAGGAATATAATTTTCTAATATTACTTTCACATTTGAAATTTATGACCAGTGAGAGTTAATGGTTTTTATCAACTAGCGATGAGATCAAGTTATATTGCTATCATTCCCGGAAAAATATAGCAATTTCAATACACTTCCAAGTAAAAATTCTTGTGTACTGTGGATTTTGATGGTGATCACCGTCTGTTTTTAATTCACGTGTAATATTTCCTTAGCTACGTCAATTTTAAGACTGACGCCAGTTATTCAACAAAACTATATTACTCTGCCTGCTCTACCCAAACTGTAACTTTAACTTTTTACGAGTTTTTAATCAAAATGCCAATTCGCGTATCTATATCTATACTTATAATAAATCTGTAGAAGTGAAAATTCTGTACATTGAAAATATCAAAAAAATAATTTACAGGGGGTGTTACTAGACCGACACCGAACCCAAAAATGTGATTAAAAAATTTTTTGTCTGTCTGTCTGTCGGTCTGTCTGTCTGTCTGTCTGTCTGTTTGTTCAGGCATCACGCAAAAACTACCGGTTCGATTACGATGAAACTTGGTATAATTATTCTTTAATATCCTGGGCACCACACTGGGTACTTTTTATCCTGGAAAAGTATATACAATAAAAAACAAACTTAATTTTGCGGTTCGATCCCTATACCCGATTACCACTGTCTGTACTGTACCAACCGCAAATACTAAGTTTGTCGTAGGTTGGGTCACCCGCAGTGGAGTTCATTTTTATTCCTTTTAGTTTTTAGAGTTATTTAGGTTTATTTTTATATAAGTCGTAGGTATAGATTTTAATTTTAAAGTATAGGTAGTATATTTGATAGTGTACGTAGTGACCGTAGGTTATTTTATAATACTGTTAGGTAGGATTAGTCATTCGTATAGATATTAGTTTTTAGGGATTTTGCTTATTTATTGAGTTTAGATAAGTTATCATCAGAAATAGGTTTATTTAGGTAGGTATTTAATTTTCTGTTATTGAGTTTTTTTTTTTAAATTAGGTAGGTACTTAGGTAAAGATATCATATAGGTACCCTCTTAATCACCACTAATGAGACACAATTGGTTTTCTACTGTAATTAGCCACAAAGGGCCCGCGAGATAGATGGCATTCTGGGGAAGCACATACATTTTATCCTGTTAGCACGTTCCCGTGGGATAATTTCCGACATCCACGCGGGCGAAACCGCGGGCAGAAGCTAGTACTAAATAAAGTTCTATTTACAGCCGGTGCACACACCTCAGCCTCTTCCCGAATTGACGAAAGAAGAGGAAAGCGACACCCAGACGGCAGCCGATCGAGAATCGTCTGAAGGTGAAAACGACGAGAATGATGATTCTGACGAACTTGAGGTAAGACTATTTAAAAGATTAGTAGTGTGGTAATCTATAGCTGCCTACATACTGCTCATTTTTGGCGATTGCACGCATCTTTGACAGAAATCGAGCAGATTTGTAGACACCTTACTATGTAACTTTCTACAAGCTGTAATCCATATAGAAGAAATCTTCGCCTGGTTTCCATGACAACGCACGCTGAGGCGCGCCTAAAGATCGTTCTACAGCTACACAACTGTTCGTACATTCGCGCGTTGTCGCACGCTTTAAAAACTGTAGGCGTTTACATGCAGCGCACGCTGGCGCGCGTTCACACGCGTAGACTTGATAGATTTTTGTCATGGGAACGAGGCCCTTATATGCAATGATAATTAAGGCTTGTAGAAAGGGACTGGATTAGATTAAAGATGTTCGGGACATTGACTAATTTGACTATTCAAAATTGGCCTGGGATTAACATGTTACTCAAATAGTAGAAGTTAACCCCCCTTAGTTGTGCTTTTTATAGAAGTACTTGACATTCTAATGACATAGAGTTGCAATTAACATAGAAAGGAACTATCTATTAACATTATTTTTTAATAACATAACAAATTAACTTCTTGGAATCCGGTAGCTATATTACTGATTTTAAAACCACTTTTATATTACGAGACTAACGTGAAATTATGAAGATATGCCAATGAAAACTTATTTAGAATAGACTGTACCTATTTATATTTTAAATCAACATTGATTTTCATATGCATATTCTCTCATATACATTTACACTGGAAAATGGATTTTAATTAGCAGTCATACTTCGAATGCGAAAATCTCAAGTACTCTTTACAAAGAACTTTTTATTTTCTGCTTTTGCTAAAAATCAGGGTAAAGGGAACAGGAGTTGGGAGGACTAGGGTTCATCTGATGGTTGGAATGATCACCGATGTCGATCGAGAAAAATGTGCCTTTTATTAATAAACCCTTATTTATTATCATTGTTATGGGTAATTTTAATAAAGTATTTTTTTTTGGAAATACCTTTTTTATGATATCGATAGATGTATCGGTGATCGTTTAGCAATCAATAACCATTGCCCACCTTAACCATAACGATAAGCTTCGTTCGGGATATGAGTGTTCATTGGTGTGACGGGTGTTCCCCGGTGGTGGTGCGGGTAGCGCCCCCGGCGGGTGGCGTGGCGCGCGACTGTGGAGGAGCGCGGCGCGCCCGTGCAGGCCGGCCGCCTGCACCGCCGCGACACTCCGCACCACCTCAAGAACAAACGCGTCAATCAGATCGACGCGCGGCGTGCGCGAGACCTTATTGCGCAGGTGCTGCTACCGTCTTCCTAATGCATTGTGTTTTATGTGTACTTACAGCCTGTTAACTCTGATTATAGTCTTGCTTGCTCGAATGGTGCTAGGTACATTCATACTGAGGGTCTTAATCATAGCTGTCAGCCTAAATCAACAAACTTACTGACAACCCATTTTTTAGCATGAAGCTGCGTATCTACTCATCCTCGAGCGTTTTAGTAATAGTAGAGCGCCATGCCATAAAATTAAAAAAAATAATTGTAATAATAGAGGCACATCAGACATTACTACTTCGTGTCTGGGATGGCAGCGCATCTGCGGTACCTACCACAGGTGCCATATAAAAGTATAAAAAGAATCCAGGTCGCGCAAGTGCATACGCAGCTTCTAATTTAAATGAGCAAGTTGTTGATTGATGCAGACAGGCCTGAAAAGACCTTATTGGACTTTAGAAATTGTAACTGAATCCTTGTTTTATTATCATAGAATAATTAAATCTCATATTTGAGACATTATTACACGTCTTCCTAACTATTTTTGTTTCACCATTTTCAATTACAAATTTTGAAGTCCAGTTTTCCTTGCATCATAGTGGTAATTTCTATGTCTAATCTTTAACTATCTTTATGTCATTAAAACTCTGTTTGCATGTTTATACATATTTTTCATTAACCTGTGGTTTATTGGGGTTCATATTTTAATTAAATTGTTTTAATATTGAGTGTGTATTTTTAATTATACCACTTCTTGTTTCGACGAACCATTAAAAGGTTTAGTCCGCACGACGACACACGTTGTGATACATGTTGCGCAACTTGTGTTAGGTAAAGGTATCTGAAAAAAAAAAAAAATTGTTCCATCCATTCCTGATACTTGTTGCCAAATCAAGTACACATCCTATGGCGCAAGATTTTCTCAAGAATGGCCTTGTCTGTGCGGACAAGACTTTAGTAGTTTATGATACTGTGTCCTTCATGTGTACTGTTGTTAATATCAGAACCTTGCTTCGTTTCGTAGTATTTGTATCGACGTTTGGTCATCTCCGACCTTCGTTTTTAATTAGATTCATAAAGCAGTGTAAATTCATTCATTAATGCATGATGTACTGTTGTTATGTTCAGATCAGTATAAAACCATATTCGTGAATGTTGTATTTCATTTTGTTAGTTTACCTATTATGTCCTTCGTATACTTCATAGGAATACTTGAACCATTCCAAATATATCTATAAAGTATGTCTCCATAGATATGATCGTTTCAGAGAAGTTTAAGATGACCAAAACTGAACCCTTGCCAGAAATAGAGAAAAGAGGTCAAATCTTACGATTCCTTTTCTGTATTTCTCATCGGTTGTGGCCATACATTCTCATTTCCAAAATTACTTTCTTTACTAAGTATTCTCAGTGTTTTCAAAGCTCGTCCAAATAAGGCAGTATTGTTTCGATGAAGTCTACGATAAAGTTATTTTTAACTTGAAAAGCGTTCAGCGTGGCCTCCCTTTTACGCCTTCTTTCATTTTAATCATAATACCGAAACGCAAAACTTATTTATAATAGACAATGCCTACCCTTGTTGAGCATCATCTTTAAACTCCTATAAATAAGTAATTATAAATAAAGAATTCAACTTATAAACCTCATGTTTTAAGCAACGATAAATCTTTTACGACATGTACCAGACAAGATATTTTCGGAAACCACGAATCTTTCATTGGGATTATTGCCTTTCAGAATTATCAATTTTATTTTATCAGACAACCGTGTCCAATGATAATAATTTGAAAGAATAATGTAAGTGAAAGCCTTGATAACTAAAATAATTTGAGCAAAAATATTATGGATAAAAAATGCTTAGTTGATTGTTATGCTTGTCTACATTTACCATAATTCTATTAGCGAGTGATTTTTTGTAGACGGTATCTTATACATGATCGTTCATCAATTAAATACACTGCTATCGTGCAATCGTGCTGCGCATCACAATGGCATCTAAATTGCGGACTATACAATAACGCGAAAGGGTAAAAGCTGACGCACGGTCCGCGTCGAAATTTCTTGTTCACCAGAGAATAGCAGAGACAATAGCGTCGTGAGATCTCTTTCGCATCGCACCTGTACTCTGTGAACATATTACCATAAAACGATCATCGGGGCGAGTATTCACACTTCACTCACATTTTATCCTGCTCTAAAATAATTTCTAAATACCAGTTCAAAATCTAGTTTGGAATCTAAGTGAAGAATCTGGTAGCATCGCAATGAGTGTGTAACTAAGTAATAAATCTCTTGGTGAATCGCTCCGTTTCTGTAAGCACGACCCAACCGTGGGTAATTGTTGGAATACCGCGGCTGTTACGGGCTGATGCGCGCGGGCCCTCGACCACAACGCTCTCGGTAGACCCTCCGCGAGGCTCGCAGAAATGAGTGCCTTCCACCGCGCCGCGACTAACAATGCTTCGTGTACCGCGATTAATCGATAAATGAAGTGCCGCTTTCTCAATACAAGTGTAGTGTTAAATAAATCACCAACAAACACCGGGCAATTTCCAAAGTGCTCCTTATCTGTATATATTAAAATGAGGTGCTTGAAAGCTGCAGGAGGATGGCTCGCCCGGGTGAGATGCGTATGCAAGATAGAAAGACATTTAGCGAAAGATTTCAATTTAGATTCGACTGCATTTTGTTTGGCTTGCTTCGCTTGTGTATTGTCGTGTCACGATCATACCATTTCACTGGCATGTAGTGTAATGCGACATTTAAGTTACTTCCCTACTAGCTGTAATCAGTGTGGCTTATGTCTTTTGTTTTTGCCTGTTTACCTTCTCCCGTGATTGACTGTGGCGATTTTTTTCTAGCGCATAAAGCATATTTTCCTTTGCAGGCGATTAAAAAACGAGAGCAAGCTGAGGAACCGAAGACTGATGACGAAGAGCCCGTTGAAGACGTCCACGACGGTGAGTTGCATTTAAAATAACTTTTTATATGTACCAGTAAATTAAGCAGTTCATTAGTTGTTATTACGGTGCACAACTTAGGTGGTGCACGATGTTCCGCTGAGATATTCGATAGCAGCGACATTATTTCACACGTTCGTGACCATAGTCTGTCGTCTTGCGATCACGAACGTGAACCGAGCGGAGCCCGTCTGTCACTCTCGCGTCACACACAAACGCATCGTCTCGCCTTTATTTTTATGTGGGAAACATCTAACGATGGCTAATAACTTTCCCAACTTGAAATCGTGCGCTCGTTAATTGTCATAATATCGCTCTTTAACTAGAGATCATGCGAATATGCAGGCTCTATGAAATTACCCGTTTAACTAGGCCTTTGATTAGGGACATAACTTAGTTAATACGTGCTCTTCCTTAAGTACAATGTATCAAGCAACATACCTGTAATACGCAATGTTAGCGTTGTATAAAATCGGTATCGCTTCGTTATCAGCTTATCTCCTACACTCGGCGTGCCATTTCGTTCCGTTGAACGAAGCCCCGCAGTGTTTCGCTTGCCTGTGCCGAGTTTGCCGGTAATTCCACCTCCTTCTTCAGTGAAAATTAATAACAGTGTTCTAGTCGCGTGACACACTTCAAACTATACGATACCGAAATTCGTGATCTGTGCCGAATCCGTGTGATACCTGCGTTAGGTATTGTATGAGTCAGAATCGCAAGGTGATCACATTCGACTCAATAAAACGGTTTACGTTGACGCAATCCCCCTACATATCCCAGTTTCTTAAATATGTGTTATTAATTTGTCAAAATATTCAGTGCTGGAGTTAGTGTTTTAGTGATAACGTAATTTAATAACAGTGTTCCTTAACGGCTTAACATGATATAGTTATTGATTCGATCATGAGTAAATAACATTATCTATTGTTCAGCACATATGTATGATATTCTAGAAACTAGTCTGTTCAAGCCATGTATGAAGGTCGAGCTCGGTTATTGTTACATCGTTACATATAAACGCGTCACTTACTCATGTTTCTGAGTTTTTGTTTCGAAAACATCTCAGTGTTCTACGGAACTTCATTTCGCTTTGCTCCATTTACTTCAAAATTGCGGGTTATATACCCT
The DNA here is from genome assembly GCA_945859715.1 of Apamea sordens. Taxonomy (NCBI): domain Eukaryota; kingdom Metazoa; phylum Arthropoda; class Insecta; order Lepidoptera; family Noctuidae; genus Apamea; species Apamea sordens. The sequence goes on along the minus strand of OX243996.1, from coordinate 11,261,739 downwards.
GCACTTACGTGCACAGTTGCACACGTACCCACTTTCTCTGTGTCATACCACAGCAAGCAATCCGCTTCTTTGTTGCGTCGCCACCTAATGGATAACTTACTTAAAATGTTTTCATAGTAACTGATTCCTTAATTTTGGTAGTCCTAAGCAAACAATTAACCAGTTGTTGGATTACGGTCCGCACCGCGTCGGCACACAGTTGATAATAGTGGTCTGTTTGATTTACAAACACCAACTAGTTTCTTAACACTTCGCGACCTGTGGCGTGTTGTAACATTTACATTACACGCTCATCTAATACGCGACACGCCGAATATATTTTAGTTTTTTCTATATTAAACCCAATTTTCTTCGACTAAGTAAAGCTTTCACTTTGAATTTAAATTCTGTCTCCTTTTAAATAATTTGCACTTAATATATTCCACAATCGTGCTTATTTTCTCATAGAAGTCATTATAAAATCGATGCCAGCAGTATTGGAACAAACTACAAATTACAACCATTTGTTCGGATGTACCCAAAACAACGCATAGAGAGCAGCTGTAACCTTGACCCAGTGAACATATTTTCCATTTAAATACTCAAGGCATAATATTTTCCTGCCTCAAGTATTAGTAAGTGTACTTCACATGATTCACGTGGCCGGCATACCAAGTTGATAAAAATACGTTTTACATTAGCAAACAATAACTTGGCTAAGGTTGCCTAGAAGGTGTTATGTGCCTCTAGGCCCCTAGGGAGTAATGTACATGTTTGTTGATACGAGTTATTGAACTGACGGTGTTATCTTATCAGCTATAACAATAAATTATTATTCGATCGAAACTCATTGTCAGTCGTTGTTGAACATTGCACTCAAGCAGAGGGAAGTCGTTCATTTAATTGTGATTGATAATAATAATAATATCAATACTTATTAAGTTTCTTCGACACCGAATCAGTTCAAATAGTTTGCCAGACAGTCATCTCTGTTAATTGGTTACGTTTCGTTAGTACCTTATCGTGAAATAAAAATTTTTTCTTGGGAATTTTACTAAAACGGATCTACTCCGTCTGCGCGGATATTGCATGTCAAGCAGTTGTTTATCAAGCAACATCGTTGTTCGTATATGTAATTTAGCAATTATTTATATTTCCAATCGCGATTCTTGTATTTGTAAAATGATTTTGTGTTGGCTATCTCTTTGGAGTAAACGTGTTCACGAATTCGTGTAAAGTGATCGAACAAAATTAAGATGTGCCTATTGTATTAATTGTCTTGAAGTTTTAAAACACCGTAGTGTATAATTTGTGATAAAAGAAAACCATCCATCTAGATAACACCAAAGGCCGCTGTGATTGATAGAGTAATAGTTAGCTAATCGTTAAACGGATCTATGAATTTTCTCTTTGCAAGTTTTTTATTGTTCCTCTCTGTCTATACGTCAAATTGCCTGCCACGGAATTGACAGTACCTTTGTCCGAAAGTCGTGTCGATGTTTCGTTCAAACTATTTTAACCTCAATTAACTTCAACAACGGAGGTCTTGTTCTCGGGCTAGTGGTCATTTACTTATACATCGACGATCATCATTACTCATCGTTCATGATGAACACGCCGCTGTAGATGCAATTTACTTTCTTCAGCGTGATATGTTGCTTCGTTGTATAAAACTGTAAACTATAATTAATCCGTTATTTAGTCTGACAACGTTTCTAATTCGAACACATTAAGTAACAAATGGTGATAGCAAGGGGGTTCTCACGAAAGTGTACAAAGAGGACATAATGAAAGACAAAAAGAGACTGGAAGTGACTTTAAGTGTTCGTGGTGACGGTTCTCTGAGTCGAAACAACCTCAGGAGTAGTAATAGGAGTAACCGCAGTAATGCAAGTAACAATAGCAGCTTACTGCCCGTGAGCGAGATATTCGCCACCGATCGTTTCTCCGCACCTCACAACAGATCCTTTGATATACTCGACAAGTACCGCAGGCAACCGAATCAATATGGATATCCAGCACAAAGCTTGCAAGCATTAAATCATTACCAACAATCAGAAAATAATGGATACGGTATAAGGGAGAGAAACAACCCGTATATTGATTACACAGACCCATCGAAGCCATATTACTATCAGCAACAGCCACAACAGCTGCATAATGTGGGTCAACAACAGTATCAGCCTGTCTATAATGATCCTTCGATCCTGCAAGGGACGTTGCCACGATCTGTCAGTCGCCATGACCAACAAAGGGGCAATCCTGTGTATGATGAGGAGTCCTTTCGCTCAACATTGCCTCGGTCAGCGAGTCGTCAAGATCAGCAACGAGACAATCCGTATTATGGTAATCAGACAATGCATGGCTCGTTGCCACGGTCAATAAGCCGTAATGAACAACAAAGAAACAATACTGTATATAATGAGGAGCCCTTTCGTTCGACGTTGCCTCGGTCAGTGAGTCGCCAAGATCAGCAAAAGGACCATTTGAATTATAATGATGGGTCAATGCAAGGATCTTTGCCACGGTCAATAAACCGTAATGATCAACGAAGAAACAATCCCATTTATAACGAAGAGTCTACTAGACTACATGGGTCAATGCCACGACTAAACCGTATTGATGACCAAAGAGGAAATCCTAGTTACAATGACCCTTCAGCTCGATTGCATGGCACTTTACCTCGATCAATGAGCCGTCAGGATCAGCAAAGGGGTACTCCAATTTATCCCAATACCCATTACACATTGCCCGCTAAGTACGGACCAAGACGAGTACGCATAAGTGAACTGGAGCCAATCGTACACGGATATAATGGTAAGTAACCAAGTATAATTCAAGCGTGGCTTGTCCATTTTATGTTGTATCTGTTACGACTAAAAGGCAAAACACGGTTGCACGGAAGTTATATCTTAGGTATATGTATGTTAGGAATAGGATCCCGAAGAGCGCCCACAGCTGCATATATGTATGTAGCCGGTTGGAACTCGGTAACAAAGCGAACATCCTGAAATGTATAACAATAGTTTTGATGTCGGTTGACGGGACTTGCTATCTACCCTAATATTAGTCTCTTGTTAGTTGCCCCTGAGAGAGGTCTGTCTGCCTAAAACTAGGTACCTCACCTAGTCGTTTTTTAGTTATCACCCAGTGCAAAACATCGAAGACTGTTTGGTCGGGTCACAGATTACTAAATAGTTACTTCGTCGGGTCCTGTGAATGTTGGGGAAGTGCATTACATCTGATGATAAAACTTTTATTATACTGAAATTCTTTGAAATAAAGTCGTGCTTGTATTCCTATATTTTAAAATGTATTTTAAGAAATGTTTTATTGGTAAGTAATATACATTTTGTACAGTGAAGTCGGGAGAGAAATCCACGATAGAAAGTCGTTTTGAATAGAAACTAATCTAGTCGTTAACCTGCAATATATCACGTTGTATCAAGGTATAACTACCATAAAATATTCAGCTTTCAGCTCAACCACCATAGTGTTTTGAATACTTAGTATCGATATTCTAACTACCCATTAAGCTCACCGGGAACCTGTTTATCTTAACTAGTCCGCGACAATTAAATTCAGCGAGGTTATTTATAACTCGCTACAGATTTCTAGCGATCGATTAAACTTTTCAGTGCATATACCTGGCTCTTTCTAATTTTTTAAGATTTTTATTTTTGTAATATCAAACAATATTTTGCAGTCACTTCTTCTATATATAAACAAAAGGTTTATTATGCGTGTGAGCGTAAATAGGACGACATCTGGGCCAACCCTCCCTCGGGACGGACAACAATAGCTGCAGCAGGGCACTCTCCCCACGTTAACTGGTGCGCTCTAATGAGCCAGCCAGACCGTTGTGTGAGCTCTCAGTACTTCATATGCCTCTACCATAAGTACCCATATTTTGAAATTCAGTGGTGTTTAATTATTTTTCAAAAGAAAATCTTTGTGATGGCGGTCACAAAGTCAGCGGTTCGTGGGATTATGTGTTCCCTCATGGAGTTTACGTTTAAAGCAAGTAAGATGTCCGAATTGATTGAATTGGACGTTAATTGGCCAGATTTATTGAAAGTTAATCATCTCTAAGATTAATAATGTAAATTAAACTGACCCACTGTTTTTAATATTTAATAGATTCTACCCACAAAGTTTATTTATGAGGAGATTAGTTATGTTAAATGTTTTTCAAATTTATTTTAATCTTGATCACATCGATAGAATAACAGTCGATGCCGTTATAATCGGTACGTTTTGATATTCGCGTGTCACCGTTTTAGCATTTGCACAAAAGGAGCACTGGTTCAGTTAGAAGGTCGACAACTATTTATTGTCTTTTATGTTTACTAAAGTTATACCAAATACAGCCGTGAAGACGCGTTTCAAATTTTTACTCCGTTTAAAAATAAGATATAAAGAATATGATTAGTCGCCATATTATCTTCTCATTATACATCGTGTGACTCACAAAGCTTCTTTTATGTTTTCAAGTTTATGTAGGATAGCCTTATTTGAAAGTTTGCGCTCCATTCCAATCTTTGAGTTCGTTTCGTTTTGTGCAGTGTAGTTAGATACCGGGTTTATGTAATGGACTGTTACGGTATAAAATCTAATAACAAATGGTTCGTAAACCATAATCTGTATCTCAGTTGTGTAATAGTTGGCGATATCGGATAGAAAGTACAATACAGGCAGTGTATAAAGTTGGAGGTTATTTGACCCTAACAAATAATAACGGATGAGCTTTCGTTGCGAGTACAGTGGAGAAGGCGGTGTGGTACCAGCCAGGGTGCGCGTGCCTGAGCCGAGTTCGTGCAACGATGCCTGATAGAAAAGGAGACGAGCACGATTGACACTCGTGAACTCACAGCTTCGCTCAAATAACATCGCATTTCGATTTTACTAGACCGCACCATACTGTTAGTTTGACTTACAAAATAAACCAAACAACATTAAAAACGTATTTAATTAATTGCTTAATCTTTCCTGACGTGTTTTATCATGAACCTTGGATCAAAAACAAAGGCAATACCGGTATGAAGATTAACACCGGATGTAAATAAACCAAGTAAACAATGACTAAGTTTGGAATGTTAAGATAATTTGGATATGAATCTAGGAATGTGATTGGGTAACAACGCAAATTCAAAATCTATTATTAACTGTTACTTTGTTAGGGATCTATCAGTCACGTCACACGAACGTAAATTACCGTGTTTTACTTTCGAATCTTAATAAATAAATGTCATAGATTGTAATTTGGTACATGTTATTATGATGGTGAATACAAAACACCTTTCTCTGTAGCAGTAATTACTATAGTAGTGCACTCATGTTTTTCTTTTGCATTATCAATCTTCGTGCATCCGCGTCTTATTCAACGCCGTGAAAGTCCTTGTTATTGTGTATTCTGGCCCCGTGAACTTATTAATTGTTATTGCTGTTACAATGGCGTTTAGCTGAGACACGTAACCTTTTCTGATTTCTCTGACTATTAATCTCGTGCATGAAAAGAGCGCGTTTGCGATCGCCACTTGACGTTGGAATTTTATCGGAGTAGGTACTGGCTCAATCTTATCTTTCCATTTATATTATGGCACGTGAATATGTATTATTTTATACCTGTCGTAGTTTCTCTAATATCGTATTTGACCGCAGTGTGTCAGATCTAAGATACCTGCTGGCTGTAGTCGTATAGAATCTGCAATGTGCACAGGAAACCGTGCGTTGCGGTTAACATCCGTGCTGCGGGCAGATCTCGAAAGTGAACCTGTGAAATGAGTTATTGAAGCGCATCAATAACATGATACCCTGAGAACATGAGCCCCTATCATTAATAATTGTATTTACTTTTGCTACACTGCTTTTCGCTAGCATTTGAGATGTTGTTCTGTCTAATAGTACATTTAGTTTGTAAGTCAGTTATCAACAATCAGGGTCAAAATCCATATAAAGTAGGATGAGTGTCTTAAGTTAGTTTTATATTACAAATTACTGAGAATTCATAAAATTTTACTAACGTTGTGTCTTGGATTATTCTGGTTAATCCAAGACACGACAAAAAATAATGAATTTAAGGAGAGGTCGCTGCAATCTTTTCACGTATTAACATGTTTTATCGCCAACTCCACCTACGGAGAAACAGTAACAAATTCTTACAGAGCTATGTCACCATGACCGTTACTCGCAACGTAGACGCATAAACGTTCGGTGAGAAAAGTGTCCTTTCGAGAACAAGTTTGTTAGTGCTATATTAAGTAGGTCTGAACGTCCATTACTTCTGTGACGCGTGCCGTATCTAATTGGCATCCTTGCATACATTAATCACCCGGCAAGGTGTGCATTGCCTGTATGTAGATCACCGGTCGGACTGCTTTTCGAAAGCTGAAGTCCTGTTCAATAATCTACGGTTAACTGAAAGCCATATCCCGGCTGCTACGCGGTTTCTAATTTTCTCCGATAGCGGGTAATATTATATCGTTTCGTAGTGTAATTAACTGTCATCTTAACATATTTTATGTAATTAAGTAAATTAAGATTGGCATTCAGCAGCAGTTTATATCTACAGTTTATTTCGAGTGCTTTGCTATGGATGTTCAATTCCCTATTATGTATGTAGATTGCATTCTTCACCTTGATTTTGCAATTCAAAGTCGTATTGATTGGCTGATTACGGTGTTTGGTATTTCTGTACTATAACGTTAAGTAAACACAAGCATTTATTTTACGGGTTTATGTAAAATAAAGCTTATTTCTAGTGTTTGTTATCATCAGCTAGAATACCTGTAATAGCCTGTGTAGCCAGTTCTTAATTTTTTTTTCAGTTAGTATTTTGGTGAGGCGGGTAGGTAGGCGGTCTGTAGGTATAAGATACCTAATATATTTTTCACTTCTCATGCTCTAAAAGTTCGTCTTTATGTTGTGCGTAGGCGACATAAAGTCGCTTTTTATGCTCTAGTGCATAAAGTGTTTTTTAGGGTTCCGTAGCCAAATGGCAACGGAACCCTTATGGATTCGTCATGTCTGTCTGTCTGTCTGTCCGTCCGTATGTCACAGCCGCTTTTTTCCGAAACTATAAGAGCTATACTGTTGAAACTTGGTAAGTAGATGTATTCTGTGAACCGCATTAAGATTTTTACACAAAAATAGAAAAAAAACAATAAATTTTGGGGGTCCCCATACTTAGAACTGAAACTCAAAATTTTTATTTTCATCAAACCCATACGTGTGGGGTGGGGTATCTATGGATAGGGCTTCAAAAATGATATTGAGGTTTCTAATATCATTTTTTTCTAAACTGAATAGTTTGCGCGAGAGACACTTCCAAAGTGGTAAAATGTGTGTGTCCCCCCCTGTAACTTCTAAAATAAGAGAATGATAAAACTAAAAAAAATATATGATGTACATTACCATATAAACTTCCACCGAAAATTGGTTTGAACGAGATCTAGTGAGTAGTTTTTTTTTAATACGTCATAAATCGTAACGTAACGGAACCCTTCATGGGCGAGTCCGACTCGCACTTGGCCGGTTTTTTTTTCTAAGACTAAGATAATCAGGCTCTACAGCTACACGTACAATAAAACGTTGCAGATTGAAGTCGTTATTATATTTCATCTGGGGGCACGGGAGTGCCCCCAGATCCTACCTTTTCTCGAAGCACTTCGTCGTATTTTTGAACCTTCGTTACTACAAGAACCATTGTATAACAGTATGAAAGTTTTTCACCTTACGCTCATGTGAATGAAGCGAAATAGCCAAGCCACACATTTTGACTAAGGTGTAGAGTTTGCGAAGTTAGGCTTTGTATAGTTAGGGCGTGTAGAGTTAGAAGCTTGGCTCTACATGAGATCTGATTACTTTTTGACAGTGCGAGCTAATGGTCTCGTCTTGGCAACATTTAACATGAAATGTTTTTGTGGGATTTGCTTTAATTTATATCACTTCCGTGTTTTCTATCGTTAATTTAATACAAACAGATAAAATAGTTGTCATTTATTATTTAAAAACGGCAGTATGCAGTACCCAAGTCGAATGACACATTTAGAAAAAAAAAAAACTTTAAAATATTGTTGACCGGAATTAGCTATTTTCTTCTTCAATTTTGATTAATTACATAATGTTATATTACTTTATGCCTGTTTCATTTTCTCGCAATCGAAGTGAAAAGCAGAGTGTAACTCGGGGCATAAACGAGCCATTTTATGCACTAGTTGTACAATCTACTATTTATGGTTCCAATTTCAATTAAATAATGAGAGATCTCTCCAACCAGATAACAATCCTTCCCTTCATGTTTATTTTAATCATAAAGTCAATTTCAAGTAAGTACATGAAAATTACTTTTTACCCAAAGCAAAAAGGAGAGTTATGATTTTGTTGATACCAGACTTACCAATTTATGTTTTGTTTCGACTTATAGCGTGTATAATTTCTAAGTTTGAAATTTATTATTCACAGACGTTAGAATCAACAATACAGTAGTGATAAAACCAATAATAACTGGGTATACAATCGATCACATCGATACGTACTCATAAAGAATCGAAAGTGTCTGTAACGAGATCGGATGTAGATGCGATCAATCGTTACAGATAATGGGTAGGTAACGCTAGGGTAAAAATAAAGGAATCGGTATGCGCCAGGTTGAAACTTTCTATTTTTAATCGGGCGGAGAGGTCGCGGGCGCGGGCGCCGGCGCCACAGCCTCCGCCAGATCTTGTGGTGGTTGCGCGCGCATTCCGTCACCGCGTGCGCCCCGGGCTGCGCGCACTACACGCGTTGTTAAACTCAGTTTGGTGTTCACGACTTGTTTGTTTTGATTTGCCGTACCAAATCCGAAGCCGGTTACACTCATTGCATCTATAAACGACATTAAAATTTGATAAGCATTAAACTTAACAGCTTATAAAATTATGGACAATTCATTTTATCATCAAATTGGACAATGACCTAGTCGGAATGCATTAGGGCGAATAGCCGGCCGGTGCTTCGGTTTGATTGACGTACGATACTAACCAGATAGTATCGTAACGTTGGCCGGTAAATCAACCTCCGCCTACGGACATAGCTGCCCCTATTCAGGAAGTAGTCCGGGACTTGTTCTAGACGAGGAAATGGGTGTGATCAGGAGAAAAAAGCGTAAGTTTACTTTCTCTTGGATTAGATAACTAAGCGGGAGGAAACGCTATAAGAGTACCTTCCTATGTTGTTTTAATTGTTTCCTAATTGATATCCTTATGTAAATTACCTATGTGATAATATATTGTTTTTATTTTTTGTTGTAACTTTCATGCACGGTTTCCATCAGACAGTAACCTGTGTATGACACACACAATATATTTTGTTTGCGAAATCTCTGATGCAATTCACCTAAATTAACATTTCGTATTGTCAAATGTAATGTTTGGGACAAAAATACAGCATGCTACAAAATTCTATGGGCTGTTAACTTTGTTATGGTTATGGAAATACTGCCGGGGAACGGATATCGTGCTCTACAACTGTATAATATTCTGCGACAAGCGAGTCAAGGTTCATTATTGTTTTTATATAGAAAATAACATTCACATTCTATGGGAACTTTTTCATACAATTTCATATTTTATAGTTAATTAAGTTTTGTATTATTTTTATGAAGTGGGAAGTACTAACTAGATAAATACTTATTTTATGTGGGAAATAATTTGTTGCCTTTTTATTATTCCGTAATACAATTTACATCCTTAATTAGGTGCTTCTTGTTCTCTTGTAAGATAATGGCGCTGATTCCCTTGTTCACAAACTAAACTTAATTTAAGTTCCGTGCATCTTTTTCTTTCTATTTCATTAAGAAAAGGACAGAAGATAAATATTAGTTTAGTCCTGTCAAATTAGTCAGCGCCTGACGTAAATTGATGTATTTTTAGTAGCCATGTTTGTAATCATGTCTAAGCTGTCTATGGATTATTTTAATTTGACAGGACTAAACTAATATTTATCTTCTGTGCTTTTCTTAATGAAATAGAAAGAAAAAGATGCACTGCACTTAAATTAAGTTTAGTTTGTGAACAAGGAAATCGGCGCCATTACTTGTATCGGCTATAAAAGTTATGTTAAACTGATCGTAAAGTCAACTAACCCAACTTATAAAAGTGCAGCCGTAGAAGGACACGCCATATGTGTTGAATTCATGTTCATCCAGTCCATCTTACTAACCGGTATCGAGTATCGATATAACGCATCCCCGATTCGGTTTGTTTGCCACAAACATTAATCTAAACAATGTTTATTTTACGAACAAACGTGAATTAGAACGTATCTAAAATATTATTACATGTATAACTGATTTTAATTAAGATCTGACACGGCAAGTAATTGGATAGTAACTCCACACGAATTCCATACGTAACGTACCTAAAGAAAAACAATGTTTTATAACATTATAAGTATAACCCAATGTTAGCAGTCAAATTTTATGGCACGTTTCTTTAAAATTTATATTTTGTAACTGTTGATTTTTAATGTTTTCATTCTCATACGATATCGTTATGTCCGAATTCCGATATGAATAGATCATCGTCATTTAAAAATAAAACGGCATTGATCACTAACTAAATATTCAATAATAATCTGCGAAAAATGTTCATCTTCATTAAGTATATAGTTGCGTACATAAGTGAACATAATCCTTGCCGATAGAAACCGCAAAACAATGCGCATAACATTATAGTACTATAGGTTACATACAGCGCAGGCGCACTTGCACTCAATAACATTTATCGCCAACCGCTACTGTTCAATAGGCCATACATAACATATTTTACGTGCTTTGTAAATACCTAGTGTGAAGGTGAAACAATATTGGCTACGATATGCGGTCATCGGTTAGCTTACGTATTCGGGTGGGTCCCTCTAAGTTACACTGGCTATTGTACTTACCTGTGTTTCGTAAGTGCGTAGTTATGGGTATCTTTAAAAGTATCTGCTAAGTTGTTTTGATCATTATTGAAAGAGTATCTCTTGACATTGGGTTATTTTTGAATAGGTTGCCCTTTTAATACTGACCTTTAACTTTGTCATCTTCTAAAATAACTTTTTTAATACAACAAATTGTGTTTCGTCTACTACTTCCTACTACTGGCCACTACCTACTACTTTATTATTCCATCAATCATCTATGAAACATTTTCTGTTCTCCTTTCATAAAGCTTTTACACCATAATTACGTGTTTTTCGTGTAAATTGCTAGCCCCCGTTGGAATTATCTTTCATAACTGTGATTAGTGCTTGCAGCGCGTACTCGGACGTGCAAAGAGTACCGTATAGTCTGCAGTCTGCAACACCAAACAGCTTTCAAAACCAGATCACCCTATACCGTCCATTCCCTTCTCTGATTTTTGAATGCAAGGAATCAACATTCATGTGTTCAGTATTTTACAGAAATCGAAATCAGACGTCCGAAACTTTTAATTTTGTTTATATCACGCATTTTAAAATTCTGCATAAACATACCTAAGTCATCATCATCTGCTTAGCCTTTTCCCAACTATGTTGGGGTTGGCTTTCAGTCTAACCGGATACAGCTGAATACGAGTATTTTACATGGAGCGACTGCCTATCTGACCTCCACAACCCAGTTACTGGGAAATACGATACCCCTTGGTAAGACTGGTTGTCAGACTTTCGGGCTACTGACGACCCGTAACGACTGTACTTTTTCTTTTAGCATAAGTATTTGCTAAAAGAAAAAGTTAGTCTTACTAGCCGAGTGACTACAGAGGAGATACTTTGCTAAGGTTTATTTTATGTCTGGAGGTTATTGTTATTATCCAGAGTTGTCATTTGCATCCAATGTAGATTAAAATTTATGGGCACGGTGTGTGGTGGAAAAATTCAAATAAAATGATATTGCTTCTCGGAAGTATCTTTGGGAAAACTAAACTTTTGTCATAAAATCCAATACCTATACATATACATGCACGCCTTATACATATTTATAATACTTACTGATAAATGGAGGTAAACATAAAATGAGAAATTTTATTTATCAGCGCAAGTGCATAATGCTGCTATAAAATATAAGAAAGTGTTAGTACAGCGAATATGGATAAAGTTCATGAATACACTTAACATAATGGTGCTATACCGTTGTAAATGATGAATGTATGAAGTCATACGTTTTGTATATTTACGGCGTAATGTTCTCGAGGCCGCAGCGGTGGCGCAGGCAGCAAACACAGACATTTACGTGTTTACACCCGTTACTACAAAGTGTACATAGCCCAGTACAGCCATTAAATCAAATTGCCACTCTTAATTTAACATTAACGGACCGCTATCAAGCTTAGGATTTATTCCTGTCATCAAAGCTGCAATTTCTTACATTGCTTCTAAGTTTTTACCGTAGGTACTTAAGCGCCGTCGCCAACAAAAACAGCATTCGCTACATACTCGATGAAAATTGCTTCACTGCTCTTACTTAAATTACTTTCATAAAGTATCTGCAGCAATTATTTATTAGTTACATGCTTTTTCGTTAAATTACTCACTGAATCATTTCACAACATTGACTTTCACCTGTCCGTTACATTTAGATTGGAACTAAATTACCATCATTCCTAGAAAAGAGCATTTTCCAATAAGACTACTGTAAAATGAGAGTCACGAATCCCTCTGTAAACTATCACGACTTGTTCTGGGGTACAATAGTTGTGTAGTTATTCTATTAAGCTTATCCGGGGGTGAAAGTATCGCAACTGATTGGCTATTGTAATGCACAAGACAGGACGCGGGCCCGACCATTCGGGATCATGATTTCACTGTGGTCCATTCATTCGTCTCGACATGTTGATTGTCGTGCGAACGTTACAGAATGACGCGCGATCATTTGTTATTCAATTCCGTACTGTTTGCATTGAAGATCTGTGGAATTAGAAATCCGGTTGCGTAGAAACGTATCATCAATAATTGTCGCAGAGCATCGTTTGTCATGGTCTTTGGAACAAAGCATTTCTCTTAGCGATAGCGGTCGCAGGCTTAACATTTTGCAACTGATAGTTCACAATCGTGACGACCGTAAGCGCAGGTGATACGTCACACTGTCATAATGTCTATATCGTGATGGTTTATTTTTGAGCTCATGATCGTTTGAGCGGCGACCTTGCAAACATATGCACCGCATTGCATACAGCGCATTGTTCCTATTCACAGGAGGGTCAATAATTAGTTCAGTGCCGGCGGCACTTCTAAACGCCCACTTATCCTATTAACTCAAAGAAGACCTCGTTCAGTTCAGGATAATTTGTTTACTTGCTTACAGGGAAGTCTGGTACTCATCTTTTAATTATGTATGTAACCTGACAAGTGGGTTAATTGGTCTACATAATAACGTTGTATTATTCTCACGAATATCCAGTTTCATATTAATGCTTGACCTTACACTTGCTGACAATAGATATACATGAGCATTGAGCAAGTGGCGGAACTCAGTAGTCCGAAACAATACGCATTATATAATGAATGGTTCAGATAACAGACATGTAATTAGCTAGTATGGATTAATTAATCTATACATATAAATAAAATTGAAGCGTCTATTTGTAATGTCAAATTAACAGCAATATGAAAGTATATACGGTACTTATAACTTCTGTCTGTTTGTTCCGGCTAATCTCCGAAACGGCTGGACTGACCGATTTTGACTAGCAGATACCAGAGGGGCAATTCTCGTAGTTTTAAGAACGTTTGACGGATTGAGACTGAGATCAGAAGGCCAATTCTCGTAATTTAAAACATTCAAAATCTAGTCGCATTCTCATCTCGGCGACAAACAAATGTCAAAATGTAAGGAAATTAGAGGTGTTTCACCTCCTGTTATGTTAAAGAGTAACTTGAGCTTAAATTTAATAAAAAGAATTAGGGTACCGCGCAAAAAAAAAAGACAAAAAGTTTCTTCCTTTTCAATGGAGGCGACATCTTCTCTAAGTGACACATTATTGATACTCGACATCCACGCGAACGAAGTCGCGGGCACAGCTAGTTAAATAATATTTGTCATTGAGCTGAACGTTCTGTATTCGCTTATCAATTACAAATTCAGCAATGACTTATAATTTCAGATAAAATACAGTAAAGGGTTTTGCAATGATAAGAATGTTGATGGATGACATAATTAATACAATTCAGGTAATAAATGTATTTAGCAACGATATTTTGTAAACATTATCGAATCGACTGAAAGCATTATCTTTATAACCTTGGTATGCTCATGGGAATGGGGTGCGGTTAGAGCGAGTGATGACAGTCTGTAGCATCTGTGCTCTGATAACAAAATACCGCGATGGGTTTATAGGGCAAGCACATGTGCATTTATGATAATAGTATATTTAGCTGGCCTGCGTCGTTGGTCTAGAGGTCGCTAGCGCTTCTATTGAGCATGAGGTCCAGGGTTCAATTCCCAGGTCGGGAAAAGGGTTGTAGCGGTATCTACAACGCCACAAATGCGAACAACGCGTCATACTGACGTCACGCAAATCCTGCATCTCGCAAGCAGAGTTTACCGCGCAATTAGCATAGATACAATTTCCCAACATCAATCGTTGGGCAATAGCCCGCCAGACACAACACCCGTCTGGTCGGAGGATCCTCCCTTTTCTATGGAGGATGAGTGAACTTTACACCCTGTTCCTCATGCCTCTAAAGGGTTAGTGGATTTTTTCATCAGGAATTTCTCAGTAGCAGCCCGGAGTCTAGATTTGTGCCCAATAGGCTGGGGCTGCAGGCTCGACATTCATAGCGATCGCTTTACGAATTCGGTCGCAAAGTCCTGTCACTCCATACATTACACCTGTCAATCCGGGACTTCGCGACCGAATTCGGTCGTAAAGCGATCGCTATGAATGTCGAGACTGCAGCCCCTGGCCCCCTATTATAATATGGGGCCTAAACGTGACTGGCGAAATGTGGGTGCATTCTAGGTACCCTTTTGGGACTTACAGGCGTGAGGCTTATAGTGTGTAGTATTAGTTAAACATGCTTTTTTGTTATCACAGGTGAATCCGTATCCGAACGAGCGGAGAGTGAAGCCCGCGTGGTCAGCGATCAGCGATGCATCGAGGTCCGTATAGCGCGCACTGCTGGTGGCCTGGGGCTCAGTATAGCCGGTGGACGAGGCTCCACGCCTTATGTCGGCGATGATGACGGCATCTTCATCTCTCGAGTCACATCAAATGGACCCGCTTATATGGCTGGACTTAGGGTGAGTCCACTATAACCTTTCTATTTTTGAATTAATTATTAAGTTATGGAACAACAAACTGAATGTCATATTTAACAAAGTTCAAATTACATTGCAACCAAAAACTTATTAGGACCTTTGTTACAAACGGTCACTCAAAAATCAACTTATAATACATTACACTTAAGTAGATAACTGCATAAGTGGCGATGGAATTTAAATTTCTTGTGATTATGAACACTGCTAGATGTTTAGAGAGCAGGCGGCACACTCGATTGGTAGTGGTCACCGTCGCCAATGGAAATCTACAGTACCAAAGACATGGCGGGTGCACTGCCATCCGATATCAAAGCTGCAATAATTTCATATGTGCCATGATACCAGCAAAGTTTTTTTTTTTTCAAAAATCTTCACTGTCAGACATAAGTGTGGTTATAATTCTTCCCCGAACGAGCTCCTTTTTATAGAGTACTGTAACTATAATATCACAACAACAAGCTACTTAAATGGCGTATACATTTACAAGTGTTACATAGTGTTGATTTCCGTTTCTAATCATATGAATCACAACTGGAAGTATTAATGTCGTCGTTAAATTATTATTGTATCCGTTGAAATACTTTCTTCTCTTTTGTTTTATTTGAGTACTGACATTAATTATGTAGCCCGTAGCAGCCTTCCTATTATCGAAAATGTATGAATGATCATTTAATTAGGTACAGTCAGCAATAAGTCAGTTAACACTGTTACTTTTACATATCATCTAAACTGATACGAAATGGGTTGATACATTGTTTTTTTTTTTGCATATTTTTTATTTTTTTGTTATTACATGAAATCAGCTATTGCTGAGGTAGTTATCACACTGCACCGGACTCCGGTGTGCGGTGCTGCGGTTTTTAACTTTGACGGTCAACCGCAAGGAGATGCGTTGTCAGTGTGTTATACCCTGGGTTTTTGTATACAAATCAAGTTTCTAGAGTCAAAGTTAAAAACCGCAGCACCGCACACTGGAGTGGTGTCCGGTGCAGTGTGATAACCGCCTTAGCTGTTACATGAAATGCAAAAAAAAAAAAAGCAATAGCCGCCTAAGAGTTAACACTCAACATTTTTATTTAAGAAATATTTTGCTCAATAACAAAGATTGAAAAAAAAAAAATAGTAACGCTGCTTTGTGATATACAATAGTACCTATGTAAGTTGCAATAAAAACGTTTATATTGTTTCAGGTTGGCGACAAGGTGCTCTCAGTGAACGGTACGTCTGTCGTAGAAGTGGATCATTATTATGCAGTGGAAGTACTTAAAGCAAGCGGGCCGACGCTCACACTTGTCGTGACCAGAGATTCACCCAATTCGACCAGGTAAGCACCGTTTGTTCCTTATCTTAATGTTTCATCACCACTGTTGCAATACAGATTGCGACAACCTAAATTATTTAGAACAGATCATGAAAGTTTGAGTGCAGTTACTTAAATGTTTTTGTGCAATATTTGGAGTGATTTAGTATAAGTAATACAACATCATCATTGATTCAATTTGACGACACGGTTGGCGCAGTGGCTGAGCGATCGACTGCTGCGCTGCGTGTCGCGGGTTCGATTCCGGCACGGAACAAATATTTGTATTGCCTACAGGTAGTTGTTCCGGGTCTGGCTTTTTGTGTATGTGAGTTTTAAACTAACTAAAAAAAAAAAATTACTTGAATTTTAAATCAAAAATAGATTCTCAGGTCAAATAGTAACGGTACGTATTTGGAATATGTAAATTGGCGCACCTTTTCAACCTTTACGTACAATATGGGCATAATTCATAATAATTAATTTAATTCAGAACTCACAGCCGAGCGCCCAGCGGAGCGAGCCATCATTCCATATCAAGCACCACCGACACAGTATCAACCCTAGAAAATGGACAGGTAAACATCTCATTCAATATTCACGCCGCAATATATGTATTATGTAAATCACAACACATATGCAACGCAGTTCTTAATGTTTTATTGCAACAACTGTATCGATAAACGCGCGAGTCATTCTTTGAACAGGTTCCGACGGGCCGCGGTATACCGACTAAACCGCTTATCATCAGCAACCAGTATGCGCAAGAGTTTGAGCCCGAGTATAAGGAGCAAGTGATGAATCAAACGGTGCCGGCGGTGGTGAACACTGCGACGAGCGACAGCCCGGCCCCCGCGGGGCAGGTTACGACGGATACCTACCAACGACTGCAAGCGTCGCCGCCGCCTGCGGTTACCGAGCCATACATACCTCCCGGTAAGTTTAAAACATAAAAAACAAACTTGAGAGGTGTCAAGGGACACCCGGATGGAACGAAGTTCCTTTTATTATGTACAAAAAACCTGTATACACTCAACAAAAAAAATCCTCGCGACACCACACTGTTCAATGCGAAATAGAAAGACGAAACGAAAATAACTGGCTTGCTTTCTATAAGAGAGAGAGAGCGAAAGAGAGAGAAACACGCGCACGCCGCACGGCTTACAACTATAGCAAAAAGTGTCGTTCCAACTTTTGGTCTTAATTTTTTCCGTCTAGCCCCCTTTCGCAACGCGCGATAAGGAACTTCGTTCCAAAAAATGATAAAAACTTGTTATAAGTGTACACTTCCCTTATGTCGAGTGAAGAAAGTGAGCCAAAGTGCCTAGTTATTCACCTTCCGCATCCCGCTAGTCTCGTTGCTAAATAGCTTCCGTGAAATTAAACTAAAGCCGGTTTGATGAATAAACTTTATAAATTTACAAACGGAGACCTTTCAGCGCGTCTGGCACGTTAATCTGTCAGTATCGAACATCGTAAATAATTCTATGAAAGTCGTCACAGGCAATCGAAAAGCTCAATAAAACCTGAATACCGGTCTAACCTTTAGATACAGGTATTTCATCAGCCGGGTTGCGGAGGTCAGACGTCAGTTCACCGTCTAAAATACAGATAGTGTACGCATCTGGTTGGACTGGAAGCCGAACTCGATGCTCGTGGGAAAAGGGCAGGCTTGCGCATTTACCCAAGAGATGAGATTATGTAAATTAAGATAATTAATAGCGGTATCGGTAGACACCTTTGAACTTAAATCTTAACTATCACTTTAAGTTAGCATCTTAATTTGAATTTGCCCCACTATTGAACTTTAAAACAATGCGACTGCGACTCAAAAATAACATGTCACATGTATTGAAACACCTTTGAACTTAAATCTTAACTATCAGTTTAAGTTAGCATCTTAATGGAATTTGTCCCACTATTGAACTTTAAAACAATGCGACTGCAACTCAAAAATAACATGTCACAGGTATTGAATGAGAGAACATGTCACATGTATTGAATGAGAGTATGAGTTGGACAGCGAGCGGTCCGGTGCATGCCATACTTCCGAAATTTCGGTGGAGTTAAAAATACAATACTTATCTTAAAACAACAAAAATTCCGGTGCTTGACTCCGGTGCAAAAAAAAAAGATGCTTATCCGTTGAAAAAACGGACGTGTACAAGCGGACTAAGACTGCCATAGTTACACCTACCGTCTATAAACCACAAACCGGACTAATATTTTTTTCTATTATTTCTAGTTTATCAACAAAAGGTGCTAGTCCATACGACTCTAATCCGCGACGGCGCAGGCCTCGGGTTCAGCATAGCCGGCGGGAAGGGCTCCCCTCCGTACCGAGACGACAGTGACGCCATCTACATCTCCCGTATCTCGCCTCAAGGTGCTGCCGCTAAGGATGGCAAGATGCTGGTCGGCGATAAAGTTGTTTCTGTAAGTTTTGCTTGTCTTATGACCAGTGATAGGAATAGGTAGTGCCTATTTGCCTAAACTTCGAAGAACAGAGACAAGAAACGGAGACTTCCTTAGGACTAAATTTTTTCCGGGACATCTGTCCCGAAATTCGGGACAACACTTTTACAAAGTTTGCGACTAGACATAACATAATAAATAACATTCACAGTCGTTAAAAAAACTTTAAGTAAATATAGACGAATTACTTATTCCAAATAACATATTTTTTTAATGTATTTAAAAGTGTTGTCCCGAATTTCGGGACAGATGTCCCGGAAAAAATGTAGTTCTAAGGAAGTCTCCGTTTCTTGTCTCTGTTCTTCGAAGTTTAGGCAAATAGGCACTACCTATTCCTATCACTGCTTATGACAACCCCACCAACACGATTCTTAGGATGAACAGTGTAACGATTATAAACATACCAATAAATAAATGACAACTTTGGTGGTGCTCTCATTGCGCTCGCTTACTTGTCATTATATTAGGATCGGGCTATACCAAAAGAGTGAATGCGCGTTCTATACCAATTGTACCATATCTTTTTTCGTGTAAACAGAGTCATAGTATTATTTGGTCTATTCATTAAACATGTGAAGAATATCAAGAAAATAATAATCTTGTTGTAGTTGTATATTCGTTTGCTCTAAACACACCTTTAAACTATGCAAATTGCGACGTTAGACACGATTGACAAGCAACGAGACAAAGTACAAAAGTGAGCAACGTTTTCGTATGTTGAATGTACAAGTTCAACTCGGATTGAATACTAATTTAACCGTGACATCATAGGAAGAAACAGTAAAGTTGTGCTTTCAAAAACATTTTAATTCCATTGAATGCAGAAAACTCGCTTTTGCTTTTAAAATAAGCAAATATGGCTTGGTGACTCCGCAAGCGAAAGCTTGTATAATAAGAAAGCAATCATGTTAAAACATTATTCAGAATTTATATTGAGATTTATTCTTTGGCCTAAGTCAAGATAATGTAGCTAGAAGCTGTTTTACATGAAAAAGGAATTTATGGACATTAATTATATTAATGTCGTAAACATTTAAGTGCGAAAGCCAGCTAACCCAACGACTTAATATAGATTTATTTCCTTAGATAAACGGCGTAGATATGGAGAGCGCTCCTCACGAAGCAGCCGTTTCCCTGCTCACCGGACACGAAAGATTTGTAAGGCTTGTTCTACAGCGGACAATTACAACGGAACAAGGTAAATATACCGATTAATTTACTTGCTTCTATGTAGGGTATTTCGAAAGCTTGCCAGATCAATTGCTTGTATTGGCATTTTATTTCGCAACAAAAATGACGCTATCAAATGAACTGATGAATATTTTTTACGATACTACATCGTAAAAAATATCAGGGTCTGACCGTAGCATAGAAACAGCTTGGCTTAATTCTCGTCCATTAAAATATATTTTTTCCTCGTTTAGGCGAGTCGATGCAGCGGAAGTCTACATCAGACGAAGTGAGAGAACACAAGACAAGCCTGCAGAATGTGAACGTCACTCCGACACAGAAACCCACCACAAATCACATAAGCACACCTATCGGAAATCACACTCACACTCACAGCGTACCGGCTGCACAGCCCGCACCGACACACGCGCCCGCACCGACACCCGCGCCCGCACCGACGTACACCCCCGCCCCGACACACGCGCCCGTACCGTCGCCGCAGCCACCCGCGCCGGTACACAAACAAGCAACTTTCGCTCCCACCGTCGCACCGCAACCCGCACCGCGAAAACTGAGTCAACCGAACGGACAGGTGAGGCTTAGTGATCGCTTTCTATGGATTTCTCGGTTTAGATTTAATTTTGGGAATGTAGCTTTAATATAGACGTTGATTAGTCTAATTGACTTCCATTTTTGCACATTAATTTTACAAAAATAACATTTAGTTTTGAAAATAATGCTGATGTTGTAGTTGACTAATACCTATTTTGTTAAATTAAAAAAAAAAAAACAACAAGATGCTTTAGAATTCTAGTCAATAATATGCTTTATGTGCACATTAGCGACGCAAATAAATTCAAAATTAAACCTCGTTCACTCCAGGCTAAACCGACAACTAACAGTACGAGCACACCCCTAACTCCCGGCGCCAATAACGTGCACGGATCTAGCGACGATGTCTTCGACGATATTCAGGTAAGATTCACTTTACTCAATATTAACTTACCCCGATTCACAGGTGATGGTATTGGTTTAACACGTTCACATCCGAGCTTTTACGTCATAGCTTTGCCACAATTGTGTGCGGCGCATTATCTGTTTCACTTCACTATGTAGATTAGTTGAAAGTTGGCGATGACATTTAGCCTCCAATAGCTGCGAATGGTATTACGTTCGATGCATTCCGAAATATAGAGCTCATATTTCGTGATGTTCGGATTTTATATCGGTCACAACTATTAATTTTCGGTTGAATGCGATCTCCGTACTTTATTTGCATTTACCTGCTTCACTATCCTATAAAACATTAAACATTTCAGACCTTTGTTACTATAAAACCTCATGGGTTAAAGTATAAATCATATTTATTAAAACCTGGTTCGAATTATGTAAGTAAACAAAAAAAAAAAAACATGCTAACGTATCATTACATTTATTCTAAAGTTGTACGGTGTATTATTATCATTTTGTATTTTAGTAATTATGCACATTTTATTGTATTCACTAGTTAAAGCATAATTTAAAGCTTCAGCTTGACCTTGTATAATTGCACTATCGCCAATAAACATTGTCAACGCTACATTGTTTATAACTTTGCCATATTACACGATTATTAACTATTTATTGTTACTATATAAAATTTAATAAATTGTTATACAAATATGTATGTAAAAAAGTATGTTTATTATGTATGTAGGATTCCACAGCTACAGACAGATGTATGTATTGCTAAAATGGAACCAACTAAATAGAAAATATCTTTAGTCACAATATTAGTTGAATAAAGTAACCAACGAGTTATGGTAGCATGTAGATTTCTCGTAAACATCTATAAAAGCACTATTTTTAATTTTTCAGATATTTAAAGCTGGAAAGCTACGGGGTTTATCAATTAAAGTAAAGAAAATGTAAAATCTTTTATTTGAATTTCATGATGCATCGTATAGTTATGTTTGTCAAAGAACTACAAGCCTCTTCTTATAAGAACACACATAATTATTTACCTGGTCTCGAAAAATATGAACAGAAGAAAAATATGAACAGAAGAACATACAGGCTAGCAGAGACAACGACGCACAACCATGGATTCAGTACATGTTTTTTTTTTAAATAACTGACGAATAGTTTCAACGCAGGGGTCGTTGAAACTTTTAGTAGGTTATTAAAAAAAAAATGCTGTTCCAAAATTTCTACGCTGGGGGGAGAAATCTAGAATCTAAAATCATGTGCTGAATTCATGGTAACAGTTTGCGCGTCGATGCCATCCTGTATTATGTTTTAGGTCACAGCAAGCTTTAACATAAAGTGATGCTAAAATATCAATATTTGAATACCCATGCAAACATTTTTAACTAAAAAATCTGAGGATGTTCAAATAGAAAGATTTCCTTGGTTTTAGATTTCCTCGTAACATTTTTCTAGTTATCAATGGCCCTGTTTCTGTTATGCAACAGCAACTCCAAACTAAATAAGGGAGAGATGAAAGTAAATAAAAATACTAAACTCCTTCTTCTATTAAGGCCCCCTGTACCGTTCAGTAAACATCGTTCTGTTTCTGTTCTGTCAGTCATTTAAACATAGCAGAGACAGAATCATCGTTTGATTCTCGCAATTAGTGATTTGGGTCGAAATAAAAAATAGGAGGCCGAAGACTACACGTTAGATCATGGTGCATAGAATAGACAAAAAAAAAAACACATTCGAAATCATAAAGCGAAGACCCTATAAATTCCTTAATTAGACGGAGCTTCGAATATTCTGTCTTGAATTGCCACCCTTGTGAGTTATGTTACTCAGGGTACAAAAAAGCTTCTTCACTTCTTTAAGCAGGATTGTGAGGTGAAAGTGTTGACCGATAAGAGGGAATAAGATATTGGTATACTGGCAATAGCCGTAGTTAAATTTCTGCGCAAGAGGATTAGTTCCGCTGTGTCAATTACCTCGGTAATCTTAGTCGGATAGCACTTAATGTTCAAGTTTGCTGGAGTAAAACATAAAGCTGCAATTGGTTTTTGTATCACTTGAAAGCGGGGCTTGTATTACTTTGCTTATGTATAAATTCTTTTCAAAACTTATTTAGACTTCTGGCAATTTTTGGGTTAAAAATGATACGCTACCATGGCCGAATCTACTCTCCTTTCCCTGCACTAATAAATTTAGACTGATTCGATGTGAACGTGTTAAACGCGCAGCCGACGCGGCCGATTACCAACGAGGACTTCCAAGCGATGATCCCGGCGCACTTCCTGGGCGGCGCGCGCGCGCGGCCGGCGCACGAGCCGCCCGAGCGCGGCGTGCGCGTCACGGTGGAGCGCGCGCCCGCCGTCGTGCTGCCGCCGCCGCCCGCCGCGCTCGGCCGCGTCACCGAGACCATCACCAAGTCCACCTTCACCGAGACCACCGTCACCCGCATCACCGACAACCAACTCGTGGAACCACTCATCATCGAAGTAAGAATGCTGCACGACGACAACAACTTACAAGTTACAAATCGTTCATAAATATGAAGCCACGGTTTCCAATGGCAATTTTTAATCTCGAGGGTTTACGAAGTCCATTCTTTCTACAGAAGTGGTGGAAGCACCATTACTTTTTCATTATAAGAATTAAGTATTTTTAGAAACAGGTGAAAGGTAATATGCGCGTTTTCTGGTATGAAATGGATTAAGCCAATATAGTTTTCTTTTCATTGAAAATTAAGTAGGTAATGTCGGTAACGTTGCTCAGTTTTCAATCTTCTATAACAAATTAACCCGTTTGTCGATTTTTTTACATCTACTTTTTCGTGTAAGTATTACGGCACACTAATGTGCGCGATTTACAAAAAATCTTTATTAATCCATTCCGCCTAATTTCGAACATGATTCAACTTGTGAAGGGGAAAATACGCATGTTGTATTTTTGATATCGTTTGCTCATGCACTGAAAAGCTATAACAGAAGACTGGCGGACATTGATATTTTTAGCAACTCATTTTTAGACTAGACTCAGTTGAAAGAAAGAAAAAATATTTGGGACACACATCGGAAATACAAACTGTTATTAAGGAGCATTTAAAAGTAAAAAAATTACATTAAAAATGACAAAAAAACTATCCCAGCATAATGCTGCGATATTTAAAAAATAAATACCGCAGCGCTGAGCTGAGTTTGCATTTAAAGTAAAATGCTTGTTACCATACAAATAGAAATAGAATGGAATGTCCTTGGGGTATGATAAATGATATTTATATTTGTATGAATAAAAAAGAGCCACATACACTGATTCGGAGACAACGAAGAATAAAAACGGAACTTGTCCCAAATGTGTTAAATTGTAATATATCTACATGTTCATACCTACACAGCATTAGCGCTCTAGGAAATGGTAACGATAAATATTATTTGATAGGTTTTATTATTCTTCATTTATTAATTTTTATCACCATCTAGATAAAATTAAATAATTAGCGATAGTAAATCTGAACATGAAATCCGTCTTATCGATAATTTAGATCTAAAATACTTACTAAAGACCTGTCTACATCATGTCCGGCTTTGGACCTCCTAGTCTCAGGCCGAGATCTATAAACGTTACTTAGCACGTGCTTTGGTTTAGACATGTTCCCGACTCCATCTTGCTTGCTTGTAGTTTAGGAGTTGCGCGACAGTGACAGGAATAACGCATAGCCAAAGTACGAGTTAAGTTACGTTTTTATATCTAAGCTTGAGTGCCCGCGGATGACCCGGAGCCCGAACATGACAGGTGTCGACAAATTCATACCAAATAAATACAAGCAATCCGTGATTATGTGTGGATAAAATACGTTTGATGTTTTTGTATGAAAGAAGAATAGAAAAGATAAGTGAATTCTGAAACTACAATGGTAGAGTCTTTCTGGGTCTCACCGTGTCCGGTGAGGACCTGCGTCAGGCGGAAGGTGAGGGCGCCGTGGCTCCAGCCACTCCTCAAAGAAGGGACTTATCGCCGCAATTGTGGCGTGCCCAAAAACGATACCTGCCTTCGTCCTTATAGAATTGGTATGGCTAGATGCCCACAATTTTGACATACCTAACTAAAATGGTCTGGCAGAAGAGCTATAGATGTTCCGAATAATGAGCGTTGTGACTTTAAATGCAATGAAAATAGATGTAAATATTATATTACGTGCGTATTTCCCTTTTACCGCGGAAAGTAAATAGCAAAATCATGTTCCTAAGTTGTGCATTCAAAATTGGGCAAACACTGCATGATATCATTGCATACCACCTTTCAATCTTCGTAGTTAGCACGCAGTATGAGCGCAATATTTCCATGTTATAACTTGATCTTCGGAAAGAGGATGGGTAGAGAAGAGGTGATCCACATTTCTTCTTATTGACATCAGCTAAATCTTAAACCATAAAAGGCGACTAAGAGTGAGTTTTGGGTCATTCATGAATTAATCACCTTACACCTACTTGGATTAGTGATGTACCGTTCCTGGGAATATTAGAAACAGTGGGATTTTGTCTATTGAAATGACCAATGTTGGGAAACACTTGTTGGCAGTCACGCAACCCGTGTTCAAATACGCACCATGACTCCAAAAACCATCCGAAAACAGAGCAATAATATAACACTCCTATAGAATTAGTTATCAACAAACATAATTTCTCGGATAGAGAGCTACTATCCGGCGAAGTTATTTTGTAATAAAAACATATTAAGTCTTCGCAAGCTTTGGGATGTTATCTCAATTGGTCTACGAAGGCTGGTAATAAAATGAAGCAGAACATTAATTGCGACTAAACGGAAATATTAAAAGTTGTTTCCTTTTTGTTACAGGAAGTCATCTTAGTCAAAGAAGGAGGATCTCTTGGATTTAGTATTATCGGTGGAACCGATCACTCTTGTGTGCCCTTCGGTGGAAAGGAGCCTGGAATATTTATATCGCATGTAAGTGCGCATTTATCTATTTTCTTTTATCATTATTTCGCGGATATTGGTGTGGGTTACACGTTTATTTAGCTCATAACTTATTCTGTCATACATTTTGTAATGTGTAACTGTTAAATGTCCCAATAAAGTAAAATAAAAATAAGTGTTGTTGAAACATATACAGGGTTAAATTAAATTTACTAGCGTAACTCCACAGACGTGATGAGTACCGATATCTAAACATGATAAAACAAAATATAAATTAATTTGATAACTTTTTTTGTAGGGTCATCGACCGCAGTTAGTATGTTTACTTGAAATATCGGTTTAAAAAATCAGTTGTTTGTGTAAACTTCACAGACGTGATCGATATCGATACCTAAATACGATAAAACATGTTTTCTCATCAGGGATCTCAACAGGGATACAGGGCTATACCTTACGAAATTATGATATAATATGCAATCTGCGTTCGCAATTTAGTGTCCAAACATATAAACAATTATAAGCTTCTAGAAAAATAACTTTAAGACCTACCCATAAAGTTCAGTTTACGCTACAAATTCAATAATTTTTTTATGACTTCAATTGTACTAGTAATTGAGATCTTAGGTTCGAAATTATACCATAACTGTTTATTGGGAAGCCAACCTCAGCCTTGGCGACATGATGTACCTAAATGCTCGTTTACGCGAGAATATCTATAAAACAAAGAGTAAAGCTCTCCTCATAAAAACACAAAAGATTGATCAAGATTTTTTGTGACCATAAATAGGTGGTGCCTGGGGGAGTGGCCGCTCGTTCAGGCAAGTTGCGCATGGGCGACCGTCTACTGAAAGTCAACGGTGTAGAACTGCCGGGCGCAACGCATCGCGACGCCGTGCAACTGCTGCTGCAACCGGGCGGAACACTCACGCTCACCGTGCGACACGACCCTCTGCCGAATGGATTCCAGGTTTGTGACATCATCACACTGTACACAAAACACCGTGACACGGGATTGAATATTTTCTTTATTAATTTATTGTAATTTTTAAAAGTTTAATGATTACGAAATACAATCATAAGTTTTGCTATTGTAAGCAGTTTATAATTGTTTCCTGTATAAAAAAATCGAGTAAAAAAACTAAAGATTTTCTTTTATTTTTTCATTTGAATTATTAATTAATGAATTATTCATCTGAAATAAGTGAAGAATATTGTAATTCAGAACATCCTACTTATATAAAATATTTAGTAAATATTTGTAATGTCTTTAACCAAGCGTTTGTCAATAGTTTTTGTACAATCCTGTGTCACACAATATCTGAAATGAAATACAATAAATTGAAGAAACATTTTACTGTGACAAATACTCTTAACTTTACAAAATACAGTTCCCACTATTGGGTATGTCTTGTTATGAATATTCGTATTCTGTGTGTACATACAAACACATACGTAAGCGCGCAATGTTTTGCATGTTATGCAAGTAACCGAATTTGTGGATATAATGGTGAGAAGTTGAAAGCATAATGTGAATTCACGAGTAGAATGATTTGAGTATTGTCGCTTACAGTAGACATTTGGCGGTATACAATAATAAAAAGTATGCATAACGCTTATGCATTGATGCACATGATTGTTCAATATTTATACTGACAAAAGCATCTAGTATGTCTTTGCTAAGAATTCTGTCGCTTATCTACTAGCGTGTTTCTTGTTCAGTGACGCAACCTTTTGAGTCTTGAACAGTACATTGATACGAGTTTTATTTTGTCGTTATAAAACGCAAACAATTGTTTTGTTCCACACGTTCGCAACACGGCCACCGCCACACGTTCAGGGTCTCATACAAGTTGAGATTGTTGACGCAACTGTAAGTGTGAACGTCGCTCGGCGATCTCGAACTTATGTGTGTTACTTTACCAAATATATATGTCAGTCTCCAACCCCTCATCCAGTCAGTCCGTGTGCCCAGCTATCGTCGTATTCGGAATGGTTATTTCGTAATACAGCTTTTCCTTATTAGAACGCGAATTTCGATTTTTCATTTTAAATATGAAACCTTTTTGCTTATAGCTCTTTCTATTGTCATGCCAATTACACTGAAACTTACACCCTTTACAATTTTGTCTGTCATGTCCTAGGTTTTTTTTATTATCTAGAATGTTTTTGTAAATATTTAGTATGAAAGCTTCTGTTACTTTGAGTGCATGAGGTAATGTGTTGTGGCTTTGCATGTTACAAGTGTTTGTGAATGTAGTTATTCAAGCTACCCGATTGAAATAGCAAACTTTCTAATCAGGTACACAATTTTTGCCTTAAATATTTTGAATCAATGCATATAGATTTTTTATTATTTATTTTTCCGCGATTTCAACTTTGTTTACTCTCCAGGACCTAACCATAGTCAAACAAGAAGGTGAGAAGCTAGGAATGCACATAAAGGGCGGTTTGAACGGTCAGCGTGGCAACCCTAACGACCCTAATGACGAGGGAGTCTTCATATCGAAGATAAATAGCGGTGGAGCCGCCAGGAGAGACGGTAGACTGAAGGTGGGTACATTACAGCTACGTCGAAATAATATTTTGTAGCGCCACCATACATTAACACACATGTAAACATAGAAAACTGATTTGATCCCCATTTATTATTTAGACCGCCCATTGTGTCACCCCTTGTGGTGTACATAATAAAGAGTATTCTATTCTTGATCTGGTTTTAAAGAACTCAAACTAAGTCCATATTTTATGTAAGGAGTTCAACCTAAGAATGCGTAGTCATGAAACAAAATATTTTCCTCATGACAGGTTGGCATGCGTCTATTAGAAGTGAACGGTGTTTCGCTCCTTGGCGCGACGCACAACGAAGCCGTAAACGCACTGCGATCTGCCACCAATGCGCCGCTACACCTCGTCGTGTGCTATGGATACACCAGGCCGGAGAAGATCACTGTAAGATCATCGATTTCTCTTAAAGCTCTGCGGAAATATTTGTGATTTTCCCATAGTCACCAAGTCAACCCGCGAGCAAACATCGGTGATGGTTGACTGGGACCCAGAGCGTGGCCTAAAGGTTGCAAACATTTCTGTCGAGTACTGTATATTTTTTTATTTCATTGTTTTTTTTACCCACACCATTCAGTCAAAACGATTGAGGATTCATTTTCTCTTATCAAATAAATATGAATGCTTTTACAATGCTTCCAAAATTCACGCTTTTATAAATACACATATGGACTCAATTATTTTTGACACTATTTTCATTTGGCACGCTCCCGAGTGTGTTTTGTCTTTCACAACCAAAATTTTTGTGAGTCCGTTTTGGCGAGCGCTTGTTAGAAAGAGATAGACGAAACGAATGTTTGCACAGACCGGTAGCGAGAGCGGGACGGCGGAAACGGGCGGCTCTCTGTCTCACTCAACGTCAAGCCTGGACAGAGATGATAGTACGTTGCACCAACAGCAACAGGTCAGTAAAATAAGCGCTTCCTAATATTCCTTTTGTTGCATTCAAAATTGTGGCATGGTTTTCTTTTTTATTATTTTGGTCTGCCCGAACACCTCACCCTGTATTTTCAATTTCAAGAATATGATATCTAGGCTTTAAAAACTTTCTTATTCTGAACAATGTAATACAATTGTTGTTTTTACTATGTACAGTATCTATTCTATATTCCGTTCTCTTACTTAATTCATGAGAGCACACTAAGACATTCTGTCAAGACAGTGATTAACAAATGGTCTCGTATACCTTCTGTCGTCCCAAGTCTTCTTACAAACATCGGTGTTATTGAAGAATTGTTATTAATGTATAGCAGTTATGTGATGAGGACTGACATGACTAAAACATGTAACAAATTAAAAAAAGTAACTCGGCAATGAATTTGGTTGTCACAGGAGCAACAATTCCAACAGGACCTTGTTGAGTTTGAACACGAGAAACAAGTCGCAGAAATGAGAGAAAAGTCTACACCCGAAAAGGTTAGTTACCAATTAAATAATAATAGCAATATGTCCAGTAAAAGAAACCTTAAAAAAAAAGGTTTTATTTCACAGATGGACGGTTATTTTTTAGACGGTATTTTTTATTTTATACCAGCTAATACCCGGCGATGTAATGACTTTAATTTATTTTTTTTTTTTTTTGGTTGTTAGGGTCCTCCTAAACTTTCATCACAATCCTGATGATGACCTGTTCTTATCATCATTCTCATAAAATTTGTTTCGTAACAACGTTTCAGGTGCTAGATATCGTTCATGCCGTAGAGAGCATGGCTCTCGAGCCCGCGCCACCGATATCGCCCGAACTGCAACACAAGACGACCACTGTCGTAATGTCCAAACACACACTCCAACCTCAGGTTAGTGCAAAACTGTACATACAGACAAAAAACTCGTTTTAATAGAAGCTAAACAGCTCTTTTTAATAAAAGCTATAACAATCTAAAGATTTGCTCTATCAAAAAATGCCAGAAAATTTTAAAGACTTGTTCTAGTTTTTGAAAAAATGCGTCTACTATTAGTCGCATTGTTCTTAACGATCCCCTGAATAAATCTAAAACCCCGCAGACGGTCACAGAATAAGATAGGCCGTCAATATAAAGATTATGTTATTTTAATAAACTGTAATACACATCCATAATATGATGTTGTATGGTAATTTATTATCTTCTTCTGTGTCCAACTGTAAATATTTTAATTTGTATGCATGTAGTCTATACTGTATTTTCAATTTGATAATAACAATTTATTTCTTGAAAATTTTAAGCTTTATATTTTGATAATTGGAACGTTTCTATTACAGCATGATAAATGAGATTTAGCTTTGTATTATACTATTATGAATAACTTTATCGTATATAAAGGCCGAAACAATTCTGCTGTATAACTTTTTTGCACGGTTAGCATCTTCCTGACTCTGACTATGATAGCATGCACTATGTATATTTTGTAGTATAAATATTGCTTGCATGAAAATATTCGTAAATATCTGTATTGAGTACTATAAGTATACTATTCGTATGTTTAACTCCTTGTCTTCCAAAATAAATGTTGTTTAGTATATCTACATGAGCCTTTAATATGTAGTTGGTTGTGATGAAATGGAAGGGTGGCACTTTACAGAAAACTTCAGTACACCTATCTCTTGACGGTGAACTTTCTGTCTATTGTCTGTAAATGTATTAACTATTACAGCATTCATATTGACTTTAAAGGACGGTTTTGCATGTATCCTCAATTTCTTTGAGTTCTCTCTGTTGGGACGTCTACGTAATAATTTATGGAAATGTAATAGAACTTCTAAGTGTACCCTAGTACTATTAGTATAAACCTTATAGCAAGACGATGTTGTTCTGCAGTTCTTATTTTAATTTACTGTAGCTTAGCTCAATGTCGTCATGTGTTAGCTTGTAAACGGGTTCTGCTTAGAGGACGACCCTAACTGGTGCAGTTTATAATTAAATTAATGACAAAGCGTATTACGTCCATTGCAGAATGCATCCATTGAGGAAAAGGAAGAAAACAAATAGTACGGCAATGTTAACTTCTGTCCAAACACTTTGTAAATAAGTAATGTTCAATAAACTTAACGGATACACATAACATGTCCAGTAAACTTATTTATGTAATGTATTAATATAACTGTGAACTGTGTTATTGAACGGAAAGTCTAAATGAAATATAATAATTATGCATTTATAATTTTGGTTAACCAATAAATGAGTGTTAAAATATAATAAATTAAATTAATGTTTTTAATTCCGAATAGCTATGTGCCAATGCAATGCTATTTAGTTGCATTGATGATCTTTTATGTCCGTGCGTTTACAATTATGTTTTGGGAATAGATATCCAAACATACTTTTTCTATATGTCGTTCTAGCTTCGCGCTATTTAACATTATGTAATCAACTACATGTAAAACATGAAAATGTTCATTATGATAAATCATTTAATATAAAGTGGTAAATGTATATAATAGCAAAATGTATCATTGTATTTAGTAAGTAAAGAGAAGGGTATATGTAGTTAAGATAACATGATATGCATGTCAAACAATATTTTTGTTTGAACTACTGGATGTAGTTTTTTTTTTTCAAATCAAGTGTTAGTATCCATCCAGGAATTATGGAAAAGTATATGCAACCTTACCTTATAATCGTTTGTGACAAAACCCACCTATTGCCTTTGTATATTTAATATCATATTGTACAACCTACCTTACTATATTATCCAATCAAAATGTTTTCATAAAAAAAGTTTAGAATTTGGCAAAATTTCGCATTTATTCCATTGATGTTACCAATCAATTTTTTACATTAATAATCAGTCCGATACGACCAATTTATATCATTATAATACCTATGTAGTAAAATATTTAGCCTACAACTACATTCTATAACTTACACCTAAATACTGATATATATTTGTAACACTTTGTATTCTATGTAATCTTCAATCCAAAAGACCAATTTTATATACCTGTTTATCCCTGTTTGTCTAACTAGAACAATTCTATAAATATACATAACACATTTGTGGACACGACAAAGTAACAAAATTTCGTCGTAATAAAATTTTGAAATGTTTATATACTTCGCTTCCAACTTTTTGACAGTGTTGATGAATTTAGTTTTTTTTTCTGATAAAACGGACCTTTGTTGAGTACCAGATATTTGTTAAAACATTCTCAATTAATTGATTTAAATTATGTAAGACTTATCGTTAAGGTTTTGGCCAAATTACTATTCTCAACTGCCAATTGTTTACATTTGATAAAACTATTGTACGTTTACTTTAATTACTTTTTAATGTACAAAATTGTATTAATTGACGTTATGTTTAGTGTTGCATTAAAATACAATATGATGTTTCAGATGACGTTTTCTTTTGTTTTTATGTTAGCATGTTTTCAATGACATTTATTTTGGAAGATTTTTGTTCGTCGCTGAAATAGGCTTTTGGGTTTTATGCAAAATAATATTATTGGTTAATTATTCATGATTTTCGTATTCATATTTTCGTGCAAGTAGCTTTGCTATTGTTCGATGTATGAAATAAAAAATCATTATATTTGGCTCAATTCGTGATTACGCTCGAGTATCTAGCATTTTGTTTTGGTCTTTCTTTTAGCCATATGTAGGCAAAGTAATGAGTTGCGTAAGTACCGAGTGGTGCAGTATATTTTGTTGGTTTGGTTAGTCGTCTAGTTCGCAAGCGGCGCCCCCCTCGCCGCTCGCGGTGTTCGCGCAGAAGGCAAGGACGCCTCCTCCCTCCGCACCGACCCCCCCGCCCACGCCCGGCCCGCCCGGCCCGCCCGGCCCGCCCGGCCCGCCCGGCCCGCCTGCGGACCCGCCGCGCCTGCAGCGCCCGGCCCGGCCGCCACCCGCGCCCCCCGCCACCCCAGCGACCCCTGCGTCTCCCGCCAAACATAAACCTCAAGTGCCTCGCAAACCACCAACGAAGCGAGTTAGTTTCACACAAGAACCGATGGATGAACCCGAACATTACCCCATGTCGACGAACGATACGAACATATTTCGATACTCACTGCATGACGAGCATGATGACGAACGAACGGAGCCTGCGATCATTGACACTAACGATGCATGCGAGGGGTTCAGCTCCTTACTAATCCGAAACCAAACGACTACCGAATTGGGAGTCTTGAGACCGGTCCCTAAAGCGAGTCGGGTACTCCACGCCGACCTCATCATCCCGCCTCCGCCTTTGTTCGACACTTACGTTAGTGATAGTGAATTAATTGAAGATGAAGATATTGAGGCAAGTCTACCACCTATCGTCGTTATCCCTGAACGGATTTTGCTGCCTGGGCCTGCGGTGGCCGAAACATCCATGCAGTCCTCAAATTCCACAAATTCTCCTGAAACCGAAGTCCCTCCCCTTGTAAATTACGGCGCCTTTCCACATATGGTTTCGGGGCCGGTGGTGTCTGAAGCACCAATTCGCTCGGTTATAGTATCAGCAGTGCCTTCAAGTAATGTCTTCCGTACACCAGAACCCAATGATGAATATTATAAAGAACTTTCTGTAAGTCCTAGTGGAGAACCCGATGTCCCTGCATTGCTACACGCACAATATAAAACTCTGCCTAGTGTATCACACGTCCCTAACTCTCCATGTAGTTTACATCCAGATCAAACTTATATCGATGAACGAACAATGTATGTACCCGTGCACCGTTCATTACGTGATTTGAGGACAGATAATAGTACACCGGGTATGGTTCACTCTAACACGTACCCACCAATCAACCCTTACCCATCTCTAACGACTGTAGCTGGAACATACAACCCATACACATGCACAGTCCCTGTATGTTCTTCCAATCAAACTGGTTTCTTGAATCACAAATCACATACCGCTCTAGTCAGTACTTTAGGACAAGATATAAATGCAAACATCACTTCATCTGTCCCCACTAATAACGATGATGCGCCTAAAAGTGTTCAATCAGAGAGAAGAGTTCGTTTCGGTGAGGTGACAACAGTGGCCGAAACCGATAGAATGTCGAACAGTTCGGATCCCTTGAGGGAAGGGAGCCCAACGCCCGCATCTGCCTTGAAACCCGCATGGAGCAGCAAAATCAAATCCTTCGCCATCGGCGAGGTAAACATCAATGTACGGAATCTTATCCTCGCACACACACACACACTCAGCTTCTTTTGATTGTGTTCGTCGACAACCCAACCTGGATTTTTGACTAAAAACCACATAGTCTGTCATCCCTCCATCTCCCATTTTGTTACTTACCCCCATTGAATTATTGTTTTTAACTTGCAATTACTTATATTTTGCATGTTTGATTTACTAACCGCAATAACCTTATTTTATTATTGTTTATTATTAAAACATTGACTGCATGGGTGTGAAGGCTGGAGAAGGGAATTTCAATGCTTGTAAATATCATAAGCTTTTTGACTCATTTTTTATTTATTTATTTAATGTGCGTGTCAAATTGTTTGTAAGTTTAGCTAATCAAACCGAATGTCCTTAGGCTTCCCCACCTCATTCTGGTAATTTTGTGAAAGCGTCTGTCAGCGATAAGAAGAAGTTCTTCGAAAATGCTATGGAAGAAAGTCACAAACCATCGCCTAAGCCAGGTAAACATAGATAATTTAAAAAAAAATGGGGTATTTTCACCACTCACTCACATCTCTTAATAATAAATTTAATATATGTAGAGTTCAATATATATAGTTCACTATACATATTGCAACATGCTACATTCGTATTAAAACTGATTCGGTATGAATATCCTAATTATTTAAGCAAAAACTTTGCACTCTATATCATCATATTATCGTTCTACATGCAAATATTACTTCAAGTACTATTTTAGCACTACATTATAGTTACAGAATCTGTAACGTTGCAGTCAGTGAGATGGAGAGAGCATCAATTGGTAATCTTTTACTACTGTTTTCAGAAAAAGTTTTCACATTCCTATCAGCTGATGAGGTGGAGAAATTGAAGCAAGAAGAGGAAAGGAAGATGGCGTCTCTGTCGCGATCAGAGCTCGGCTCGTGGTCCCCAGGCGAGGACCGGCAGAGTGGATATAGCTCACATTCCGACGACGAACCTTATGAGAATGGCCATAGGTATGTACGGCATTGTTTGATGCACGACCGATCGTGTCTCGATAGTTTATCTCAAACTCAAATCATTTATTTCAATTAAACCATTTACAGGCACTTTTGAATTGTCAAAATTAAATAGTCGGTCAGTTAGTCAGAAATTTGAAGCTAGTTGCCCATTCCAAAACGTAGATCTCTATGGAGAAGAACGGGCAAGAAACTCCAACGACACTCTTTTAAATCAAGATATTATTACTAAATCCTGGGTACATTATTCTTATTTCTTCTCTATGTGAGAACAATGTAAAAAAGAAACAATTTAAAATATAAAATTAAAAATAGGCCCTGGCAGGTTAAGAGATGACCAGTCTCAACCGACGGCGCCCGTTCACGAACATGACGCGTGGATCAGCACCACCCAGCTCAACCATTTTGTAGGGAACCGAATGATCCAACATACGCGCCACCAACAGTGAGACATTTAAGTGAGCATGACATATTCTCAACTGCCATGCTCTTTCAAGTCAACATCAAAATATTTTAAAGTTCTTACATTTACAAAAATTGATAAATGCTTCTAAATTTATACAAAACTATAGTTTGCAATTTATATAAGAGATAAGAAAAAAAAAATACTACCAATCAGGAAGAGGTAATTAACATTGAAGTATTAAGAATTAAATCTTGATTGAATAAAATAAACATTAAGTTGTCTGGTCTCTAAGAATTAAAAATAAAAGAAATATTTTATTGCTTGTGAAAAATACAGGGTGTAAAATCACATAATCGTTATCTACGAATTATGTACATAAAACTAAGTAACATCGAGCAATTTATTTTTTGTTGACTACTTTGCAACTTTTAATTGTGGTTTGAAGTCAAGTTTATGTTTAACATTTAAAACATGTTTTGCGTGAGTCACTTGTTATTGCCCGACGCATTGGCCGCGCCATTAGTAAATACGAAATATAGACGGAAAAAAATGGAAAACGTTATCATAATTTTTGCGCAGTGTGTCTGGAGGCGTGAGTCCGTCAGCGAAATCACAACGCAGACGCGCGGGACGGGACGGTGAGGTAGAGGACGCGGCCACGAGAGCCGCACGTCGCGCCGCCTGGCGAGCCGCTAGACTGCGCTCGCTCGAACAGGTCAGTGATCATCAACATAATGAAGAACCATTCGTATATACAAGCTGTTGTTTTGTATCCTTGTCAAATTTCAGGAGGCTGTTATGAAATATATAATTAATCAAATAACATTACGATCTCTGGTAAATAATGAATACATATTTGTTTTTTTTAGTTTGACAGTATTTCAAAATACACCACTTTCATAGAACAGAATCGCGTTAAGTATGGTATCATATAAGCGGCCGCGTTTTTATGCGTGTAAAAGGGCAGTTACACTGCAGTCTCACACAGGCCGCGTTTTAAAATGCGTGTCCCACACATGCCGATTTCCGAAAATTATAAAAAAAACTTGCTTATTTTATTATTAATTCGTGTCGAGAATCAGTAGCATGGTTACCTCCGTGAATTTGACGAGGATGCAAAACAACAGCTTGTATACGAGCAGACTTTTCAAAATTATCCAAACAACTAGGAAAATCAAACTATATCTCAATGATACAAGTTTCAGAATGAACGAAGTACATTTACGAGCATAAATATATTACCATTGAAAGTTCGACAATAATATCTGATTAATGATATACGAAGCAAAAGGGGTATGTAAGGATCGTAGCAGGTGGCGTTCTGTAATTTCTGCCTACCTCCATGGGAAGAAGGCGTGATTGTATGTAAATCACATTCTTCTGAACTGAACTGAGTAGGCAGATATTTATATTTATGCATTCTGAGAGTTAACAGTTCTTCTTAAACCGATGCGGTACAGATAGCTTTGGTGTTTCTTCAATGACACATATTTGTGCAACTACATGTATATGCCTTCCACAGATGATCATGTGTATCATCTGTGATGATATTTGTTGTCTTCTTGAAATCAGATATTATTGCCAAACTGTCTATGGTAATATACAGCGTGTATCAGAAATGTGTGGTCATATTAAGGGGTGACCATCAAACTGAACAACTTAAAAAGGTACAGCTTATTATTTTTTTGCGATTACGATGTTGGTCCCATCGCGGCATTTTTGATTCAAGCTGTATTTATGCTCGTGACTGAACACGATAGCTGTCTATCGTGTTGTCTAATTTAATCCAATTGATTTTTATATACTACTAGTTGTTTCAATCATGTCTTATCATGCCAATGTGGACTAAAAGGTTGTTTATTATATTTAGGAGGCTCTTGAATCACAGAAAGTGATAAAAAGTATGGTGGGGCCAGCAAGTGACATCTTAGAAGATCCACATAGGGAGAACTCTCCGAACGAGGTAATTACTCCACATAACAGTTACTCCATGTCTTGATAAATCAGTTGAATGTTGTCCAAATTAAAATACTAAAGCAACCGATTCTGTATATGGAAGAAAGATCATGGTGTTCTAGAATCTATTATTAAAGTAATTAATTTATAGCTGCATTAAATATCATAATTATCACATTGTCATCGTCGCCTCTCATTTAAATATCCGACGTCATCTTTTTTCCATTTCAGATTTAGAATGTTTTGTCATAATCCAATAATACTCCATGTATTAATTTGTTTGTCTGTAACTGTTAACATTGTGATTAACACTGATAGTATATTGTCTTTGTCCAGTAAGCAATGATAAAGTCTGTCCTAGTTCTGTCTGTATTCAATTTGAATGTTTGAACAGATACCTTCGATGTCTTGTTGCAAGTACCTGTAATAGTACTGATGATCTAACTTGAACTAACATAATGTGGTTAATATGTCTTATCATGGGTGGGGATCAATGTCGCTTGGATGGCATATTATTGTACGTTCACATTGGGCTGCGAATGTCAAAATTTGGCTTTACAAATTATAGAAATGGCCCCTGCCACGTATCGCGTTACGTACAAAACCGGGCCAAATACTGGCCGTCAAGGAGAAAGAAAAATTGTTAAACGAGCGCATTACTCTCCGCACCGAGGAGTTCGTGTGCCCGGCAACCGGCGAGACTAAAGTGCGAACCGTCGAGTACATTGAGAAAGTCATTGAGAAAGAGGTACGCGTATAACGCCGCGATCTGTACATTGTGCTACGTAAGACGCTGTACACAAGCAATGCCGTATCGTGTGGTTTTTATTATCTTTTGTATATCTTTAAAACTACGCTTAGCTTTCAACGTGCAACTATTATGACAGACTATAGAAGACCTTACTCGAGACTGACGAAACGAACGAACTTTAAACGATATTTGTATCAAGACAATGAAACAGATCGACTGACAAAGATCAACTACGTGTACAAACACTAAAATATTAATGGGGCCTTTTAAGCGCACATAACGAAATACACCATTTAGCACAACACAAACTTGAAACACCACAATTGCAGTAGATATGTTTTAGGAAAAATTACTAATCAGTTATGACACAATATTTAAAGTTATTGCACTAAATTCCACAAAAGCACGAAATGCTTACTTAAGATTTAGATTTTTACGCTCTTCGACTTGCATACGATATTAGGTATCTAATAAAAGGCTAATTAAAAACCCTTTTTTTATTGGCTTCCAGGTCAATAAAAAAAGGGTTCAGCGATAGATTTTAACCACTTCTTATACTTCTTCTTTACAGTAAATTCATCCAGAATATCTAAAGTTATTAAATAAATCAGCGGGGTATTGCGTAACACACTAAAAGTACCAATGGCTTTCATTTTGACAGTTCAACAACTTTCATTGCATTATTTACGTTGTTGAGCAGACACATTTTCGAACACATGAAGCAATGGATTAGCACTATCCTTCAAAATGATTCAGATTAAGATTGATAGTGTGTTACGCAATTAGAGTGCTGGTGTAACCAAACGGGGAATGCCGTTGGTTGCCAGCTTGTGGAATTTAAAAAAATAATGAAGAATATAATAAAATAACTGATTATGCAACTTTTCTATGAAAGATATGAAATGTAGATAATCACGTAGTACCTTATTACACTCACGTTAATATAGAACTAAAATCGACGTGGCAATAACAAGACTTAAGTTATAGAATATCTATATTGTTTTAAATCCCATGTTATATACAATTTATTTGCCCCATTTGACAATATCCCGATTCCCAAGGTTTCCCCTTTTATTTTCTTTTATTTCTTCTTATCTATTTAATGTTTTCACGAGTGTTGCATGATATTTTGGCATGGCATGCTAACTTAATTTATTGTGTAATTTGTCAGACGATACCTGGATTCTAGACACGGCAAGCTTCAACGAAAACAATGGTTTGTTGCGTTTATTACTCTACAGAAATATATATACTAAAGCTTATTTCATTGCTTTAGCAGCAGAAGCAAAACTAACCCACTAACGCCTGTATATTAGAATATTAACAGTATTTAGTGCATGTCATTTCCCATAGGTAACCAACATCACACGTTTACCAAGAAGGTGCTCAAAATTGTGATATATTTGTGGTAGCTGTACTATGTATGCTTTTGTGGTTGATGTTGTTTTAGTAATGTAATCACAATTTTGGACACATTTCGATGACATTAACCTTACTTTGTTATCGAATTAAAAAAAAATAATAATGTCATAAATTCCCGTTCTAGAACAAAATACTAAAAGAACTTCATATATTTAAGCAACCTGATAACCTTCTAAAACCACTAGATTTCATAGCATTATTATCTCAAATGTAATTGAAAGTCATAGCATTTCTCATTGTTTGGCGAAAAGTTATACAAAAGTCTAGAACTTTGGTTCTAATTCTAATTATTTGTACAGGTGGAAACGACGCAAGAAAAAATAATTTCTCTGGAATTAACAACTAGCCCGAGTAGCGAAACCGCGCCTACCGACCTTGAGGAGGCCGGTATTAGCTTGGGAGAGGGAGAGACAGAGGGGGGGGACTCGCTGCAGCCTGATATCGTTCAGGTCGTGAACCCCCTGCTGGACGGCGGCGCCGGCCGCGTCACGGCCATCCCGGTGGGCCCTACGCACCGCGTCACCGCCTACACAGAACAACCTCAGTAGACACACTCACTTAGATCTCTTTCCCAACACGCCTCAATCTCCGCTCCCTTACCCTACTTGAACAATCAACCCCATGACAACACATCGGCTATAACCACAGTTGTAATAGACACGACTCGACTGCCGTCGAGAACCGAACTCGATTGTAGATTTCTTCAACGAAACGAACGTTCGTGAAACGAGTTTCCATCTTAATTTTGTATTGTAACTGTGATAATAAATTTAGATTCCACCGACTTGTTATGTTACTTAAAGGCGCTTGAAGAAATCCACTAGCGAGATGCGTTTTGTGGCATTTTAATTTTGATCACAATTTTTATTTTTTTATTTTAGTTTTGCGACGGAGATTTTAGAATAATGATAGGTGTTACTATATATTTTTGAAAATATTAATAGTTATTATTCTTTGAATACTTTACGTATTTAATTTTAAATAATTTTCATTCCGTGCAAGTCTTTATTTTGACTGAATGTTGATGCTGAGGAATGTGACTGGTCGATCAACCAGAATGTGAATGTAGGCCGAGTGTAAGATGATATTAAAGGTGTACATACCATCAACAACACGCAATGGAATGGGACGCAAGTGTACGAAAGTGGCATCACATTTGACGATATATCAATTATATCACCCTATACTTGCATTATACAATTACTTATTTTATTTGCGCATTGTTGTTTCATTCAGTATTTTGTGTTTGATGATGTATTAATATTTTAATTTAATGTAATATTAATTTAATTTTATATGCGGTGCCTTGATTTCTTGGAATCAATTTTATTATAATTATACGATTTTATTATTCAAACTTCATTATATTTTATTTTATTATTCTTGTAATTTTGATTCGAAAAATAATTTTACATTAAGTTATAATATAAAGATTGTAACCCTACAGACGGTGATGAATTACGCATTTGCATCAGTATGACCGTAGTGTTTATTATTAAGATTTGCTGTAAATGTCCAGACGTAACAATAAAGTGTACATTTCCGACTGTATGAAATGTAATATTTGAGTTTGATAAAATATGTATTACGGTAAATAAATTGAAGAGTTGAATGGAAGAATGTGTGTCCTTTATACCTTTCTAGTGATATGTGCATTGTAAACTATTGAAAACATTGTATGTTTGTCCCAATTAAATGTTTTAATATATATTTTAATAAAATTATTTTGTGGTTTTATTAAAAAAAAAAACAATTAGATTTATGCTAGTTTTATTTAATCTCTATAATAATAATATATCTGAGAAACACAATTTAAATGTCTATAATCTAGTTAGAACAACAAAAAACATCTTAAAAATAATTATTAATAATAACGAATAAAACACTACTTCTTTGGTGCAATAATGCCTTCCAGTTGCGCCTGAAAGCAAATAATAGCAATTAAGAAGTTGTAAACGCTCACATGTTTGCAATTAACAAGAGACCGAAAATATGAAATAATTATATCTAATAATTTTTGAAAAAAGGTTATAGAGTGCGTCTTCTCTGTCAACCGAGTGAAGGTGAAGGACTATACATATTGTAGTCTTTGGTGAAGGACTGACCCGTGTCCTAACCGAAAGCGACCGTCGCGGGTGTAAGCGCTTGACGCGATCGTTTGCATAAATTATGTCATTTATGACTTACAGACGCCAGCAGGTCAAGCTACCCGAAACTCAAATTTTCCCAATCAACCTTGAACCTTAATGCTTTAGCAATAAAGTTTAAAATCTACTAAAGAAATTTGACAGATCGTAGTAGTTTGATGTGCTGGCATCTGTACAAACGCGACTTGATCGATTGCGGGAGTACAGCCATATGTATTCATTTATAAGAGCGCGACGATCGCTTTCGTATAGGACACGGCCTGAAGCTCTATGTGTCATATTAACGCCCGGGCAATATTTAAACTTCAATTCTTAATCTCAGATGGTCACACAATAATCGACTTGGACTACATAACGTTAAAGTTGATAATTGAGTAAGTGGGAATGAATATGAATTTTCTGAGATTCTGAAATACAACGGAAAAAGCTGTCCTCACCTTGAGTTGAGCGTTGGTCTTCTTCAAAGCGAGTAACTCTTCTTGGTGACGTTTCTCCTCAGCGGCTCGTAGTTCAGCCGCGCGCCGCTCTAGTTGCTCAGTCTTTTGTTTCAACTCCATACATTGTTTCTCCAAGGCAGAACGTTCAGCTTCCAGCTTTGCTACTTGATCCATTAAGTCTGATTTTCCTTGCTCTGACTGGGATGAGAAATAATCATTAGTAATGGTTCTCAGAAAACCCCAATAACACTGCCCGTCTTGGGAATCGAATCCAGGGCACCACATTCAGCAGTCACGTTTGGGGTAGCTAAACCAAGAAGGCAAGCCAAATCAAAAACTAAAATATGTTGTAACTACAAACCTGTAAAGCTTTCCTCATACCGAAAGCGATGGAACTACAGTAGAGGGTTTGGTATGCTTCCATCGTGATTTTTGCTTCATCGCGCACCCTCAGTAACAGGAGGCCTCTTTCGCCACAATTTATTGTTACCTGTAA
The DNA here is from genome assembly GCA_945859715.1 of Apamea sordens. Lineage (NCBI taxonomy): Eukaryota > Metazoa > Arthropoda > Insecta > Lepidoptera > Noctuidae > Apamea > Apamea sordens. The sequence continues at coordinate 11,218,432 of OX243996.1, read as the reverse complement.
GTATTGAATACTCTTGTTTCTAAAATAAACTGATAATGTAGCTAGACAAGCCGTAGCTATAAGACGATAGACTGTTGTCACACGGAGATGCATCACGCACGTCTAGAGACTATAAATAGTCTCTCGACGTACAAAGTTGAATAAGACCGATACCAAGCCAACTTCGGAAGGCAGAGAGACGTGGAAAACTCATTTTATCACGACCTTAAACAACTAGGCAACAATCTAGCTGTGTAGGTCAACCAGAGTAACACATTATTTTGGAGGAAGTGCGGTAGGCGGTAGGTAAACCTACATTGTAAGGTAGGTATGCGTTATCCAATCATAATGTTTTTTAGGATCAATCTTAAAAGTGTGAACCTGTCGTATAAGCTCGTCGAAGCACTGCGTGTACAGCTGCCTGCGCACAGGACAAATGCCTGTTTCTCTGGCTTGCCTCTGTTGCAGGCGCGTGTCGAGCATCTCTTGTAGGTTTATCACATCCAACCGAGTCGCAGGAGTCGACGAAATCTAAACAAGCACATCAAATCATAAATCTTTCCAAGCAAAGTACCCATCATCGGAAACCTTATTTAGGTTTAAGCACTTCATCGCGTGTTTAGGCACGGTTATTACAAGCTAAAATGTTTCTTACAACATTATTACAAAACGCATCTTTATGTCTGGCTGTGCTTTTAATAAAATAACTATCGGCCTGACGGAGAATTGAACATTTGGCCTATCTGAAAATAATAGTCAATAGCACCAAAGATGGCACTAAATCCTGCCAGAATGAAGGGCAACGAAATAAGACAAACTTCTATCTAATTAGCATCCCAAATCATGGTTACTCCAAAGACTGAACCGGGTAAAGGTGTAAAAAGACACTACAGCACCTTTTGGGTCCATATTTGGCCGTCTTCTTCCCATTCCTTTGGTGGCAAAATGGCATTTAGAATTTCTTCTGTTTCCTTTTTGGCTTCTGTTGGCACACATGGCTGAACGGAAGATCCAGCGAGAACTGGTCCCTGTAATAAGAATTAATAATAAAATTAGCATGCACCTCTTGATTCTGTTTGACAAATCAACCTATTTGAAACAAGTTTTGATAGCTTACGGCTTTTTCTGCCCGTTTAGTAACTAATACAGGATTGTCATAGCGAACTAAGGTTTCTTCTGTGGAGACGGGAGCTCGCTCAGTCATTTCTAAAACTATTTATATATTAAAATTCGATTAATTATGTGACTAGAGTTGTCAATGTCGAACAACGATACGTCGTGTATTGTAAACAAAGTTTCGTCGCCATGGTGACAGCCTGTTGCATAGTAATGTTTTCTGCAGTAGGTCATTTGTAAAGAGTACCTATGTTGAGACCAATCTCGTTGGTTTGCCTGCTGCAAGAAACCTTAACAACAAGGAACACATTGGTGGTAGTCGCAACATGCTGATGCTGCATACTGCATATGGTCTGCAGGGCCTGAACCTTACCTAATAATAGTAATAGATCAGACAATTTTGTACACTACTAGTTACAGTAGTTCAAAATCAAAATATTTTGTTTCACATAAACCTACATGGGCACTTATGAAATGTCAGAAGCTAGGTGTACGGTTCGAATTGCTCGTATCCTCTGGAGAAGAGCCGGCAAGAAACTCCACAGTTACTCTTCTAAAAATAATTGGCTTTTACAATGTTTTCAAATTACTGTGTCAATAGGTGTGGGAGGACAATGTAGGCCTGTCAACAACTTTTAGTTTCATGTAGTGTACCAATTCTAACCCCAGAAATTAAACTGGAATGCCTCACAATATACTTATGCCTTAGTGAGAAACTCGTGTGGCTTATCATTTACTAATTACTATTTGACCCTATTACCAATTAGGGCTGATTTTGCTTTTGCAATCATCTGATAACTTTATTCGAGGAATAATTGGAAAATTTACAGTTATTTCATACAAAAACTGGCAAACGTCAATTTTATAACAGACAGATAATTACAGAAAGACACAGATAATTTATTTGTGGAATAAAATTGACGTCTAACAGTTTGTATATGGGCGAATTGTCAAAAATTCAAAATTATTCCTCGAATAAAGTTATCTGGCGTTGGAAAAATCAGCCCTTAGTGAAATAATATTAATAGAAACAACATTACATTTAAGCAATCTAATAGTCAACAAATAAAACAGTTACTTGAGATAATGGGTTTGAATACTATTTTTAATCATCAAATTATGTCTAAAACCTAGTACATAAATTACATTACAGATTATAAAAACAGTCTTTTAATCTGATATTGCAGTGTCCAACAAAAATCCATTCTTCACAGTCTTTTCCACATAGCTGTCTATTCAACTTAAACCATCACATAATTATCAGAATGTTTGATTGTGTTTCAAACACTTTTTCTTCCTTATTCATTGAGAATCACTGCTGGAACTTGAACTCGAGTCGGTGGACATAACTTCTACATCTTCTTGGTTGGGCGCGTCCTTGCCGCGGCCATCAATGGCGACGGAGTTCCCGCCTCCGACCGACATGTGGAGCTCGCCTGATGGATGCCACGTGAACTGGTTTGATGCAGATGCTGGCACTGTGAGCAAATAAGCAATTATGTATTATTCATTTTACCCCCCGCACTGAAAGTTTTCGTTGGTTAATAAAAAAATAATTTTACAAAAATAAAGAAACAGTGGATTTTTCTTTTTTATAACTGACAAAAAATTTGTCAGTTCTAGAATTGTGTGCTGAATCCTTGGTTAGAGTTTGCACATTGATGCGCCACCCATAGAGGAACTTAGAATATCTATTACTAGGTTTAATTCTGTATATTATTATGAACCCCTCCTCAAACCTTGGGGAATACAGGTGTGATGTTATGGGTGTTTTTTGTACTATGGACCCTAATTATTATAATTAGCAATTTGACATCCTATATGATTCAAGTAGTACCTTGATTATAATTTATGACTACATGAGGAAATGTAAAACGCCATACAATTCAATGAGCCATAAAGCTTATTCAAGCATGGAAATACCAGGGCACGCCACGATAGCGGCGGTAAGACCCCTCTTTGAGGAGTGGCTAGAGAGACGTCACGGCGCTCTCACCTACCGCCTGACGCAGGTCCTCTCCGGACACGGATGTTTCGGGAGGTTCCTGCACATCATCAGGCGGGAGGAGACGCCCGGGTGTCACCACTGTCAGGATCGCCCAGAGGACACGGTGGAGCATACGGTGGAGGTCTGCCCTGCTTGGGCAGAGCACCGCCGTGTCCTCGTAGAGGCGATTGGCAGCGGCGGCGACCTCTCGCGCCCGGCCCTGGTTCAAGCCATGGTCCGGGGTGAGAGGGAGTGGGAGGCAGTCACCTCCTTCTGCGAAGCAGTCATGCTAGCGAAGGAGGTGGCGGGGTGGGCGAGGGAACGCGCCTTGCGCACCTCACGCCTCAGCCGCCGCGGGAGACGCTCCGGGCGTCGGGAGCCGCGTGACGACTCCCGGCCACCGTAGGCGCGGGCCTGCGGGCGGAGAGTAATGGGTAGCTCTCCGTCCGATCAGGACTAGGCCCGTGCCGGACGGCGTGTTCGTGTTCCACGCGCGCCTCAAAGAGATGTCAGCAAAAGAGACGGGGCCCCACAGGGCCGAAGCCTGCCAGGGTAGCGGGACCATCCGAAAGGGTTTACCGCTGCCCTGGAACATAAAGGGCTAAGGAAGGAACACGGGTGGGTTTTAGTCAGTAAAAGTCTGACACTCCCTTCTGCTCCACCCAGAGCGGGAGGAGTCATTTGATGATTTCCCATCCTCAAAAAAAAAAAAAAAAAAAGCATGGAAATACCCATAATTGCTTTATAGAAACTTTTAATGTACAAATGAGCTGGAATAAATTTCTTAGGAAATGAATGAATAATATTACTCACCTCCGCCTGTGGTCATTCTATGTAGTTCGTTTAGTGTAGACGGTGTGTGGCCATTGAGTGGCAGATCGCAGAGCCGGCCAAGCATTCCCAGCCTCATCTCAAGATCTGTGGGGTACGGTCTGCGCGGGTCTCCAGGCTGCCACGAAAGAGGTGCACTCACTGCATTTGAGGCACTGATTCTGTGGATTTATTATTTTTCTTACGACAAGGAACAGTAAGTCCATTTTTTTTTTTAAGTAAGCAAAGAAACAATTTTTATAGATTAAAAAAAAAACAAGTTTAAAATTGATTGCAAAACTAATATAAAACAGAAATACTTTAGTAAAATAGAAAATTACATTATAAAAACTTTTTGCCATTATTGTATCAGAGATTGTAAAAAACTTACCTGTGTGCAAACTTGATCAAGTCTTCCGATGGTACTGGCCGTTTTCTAGACTTGACTATTGATGCAAGCTTCTGTCTAGCTTGATATAATGAAGTTGCAAGTATTTGCTCTGCATCTTTGAGTTGTCTTTGCAAGTGGAAGATGTCTTGATCCTACAAAACAATACAATAATGTCAGTGTTTGTTTAAACATATTTTGGCAGAATGAGTTAGAAATTGAATGTACACAATATATAATTTCACCTTATTTTCCACTTCAGCCTTCAAATCGTTCATTTTCTGTTGAATCTTAGCTTGTTCATCAGCTAACTCCAACGTTTTCTTCAATTCTGAATCTTTTGACAGCAACAAATCTGTTAGCTGTGCATGGTCTGCTGCAGAAAGTTTTTGAGGTTTCGGAGCTATCGATACTTCTATCATTTCTCTGTAATATGAGATTTACCATCAATAAAACACTTTCTTTTTTATATTCTTTTGGTGAAACAACTTTACTCACTTTGAAATTAACTCAATGTCGTCAATCAATGCCAGGAGTCGGTCTTTAGTGCTCAAATGAGATGCCATAGTGTTCCACTTACTAGAGAGATTTGTTTAACACAGAAAGAAGATTATTTATTGTTTTTATTCGTTTATTATTAAACTTCTGATCTAATGCTTTTAACTGAGATGCACAAATTACCGAATTTGACAGCCAAGCAATGATAGAAAATCGTAAATTTCATTTTTGACATTGACATTTAGATTGGGTTGTCAAGTAATTTTAATATTTAATATATTTTTTTATTATTATTATGGCATTGTTATTGTTTAATAAATATGATTCAATCAAAAAGTAATAAAAAGGCGAAAATTTATTTTAATAACAATTATTGAAAACTAAACAGAAATAAAATTAGCAGCATGATTTACTGCAAAATATTTTAGGCTTTTAGTCTAGCAACAATCAATGTCAACATTTTCTGTTTATTATGCATATACACTGCCGTACTAAAAAACTCAATCCTTGTTTTTGTTTTTAGTTACCTAGCTAAATACTGATTACATCTCATTTCAAAATTATGTTCGTATAGGTGCGTAGTAAGTTGTGACGCGCGAATTTCGAAATATGGTATGTTTTGAGACAGCTATAACTGCAAGAAGAAAGTAGGAAGTTGCCAATAATTTCAATAATAATTTCTCACTTTCTCAAGCGACTTCTGTAGGCTTATTCTATGATGGTGGAGCCCAAGAAATTAAAGAATTCGTTTGTTGACCTTTATGGGTGCTTACTGCTTACCGTTTAAAGATTTACTTTACTAAACTGCAAATGCATTTGCACTGCGAATATGCTGCGAATCCAAATGTATTCGTCCGTTCGTCGGATTTCGAAGATTGGTGTGCGATGAATAGGGATGCAGTGGTGAATCGGGACGAAACTTTAAAATGGGTTTTAACGTTGAAATAATATAGTTTGTTGCCAGAAAAACTATAATGTGTTTACTGTTTTTTAATTAAAGATTAGGTGTCCTTGTTAGCAACCAACTATATTATTTTAAAGTACAAATCCATTTTAAAGTTTCGTCCCCGATTCACCCCGTTTTACCGGTACTAAATAAACACTTCATACTAGGTACGTAGGCGGTAGGATTTGATCCTTTCGTACTATTTAAAAAACAATTGCATTCATATTGCTTACACAGCGAGTCATATTGGTGTACGTGCAGTGAACGGAAACGTATTAATTATGTTCCTACTCCGTACTCACCTACCTTGTTTTTTGTTTTTATACATAGGTATAGTAGGTACCTATGCGATTCACGCGAACCGGCTTTTGTGCACGCTGTTGTTGCGTGATCAGCTGATGGCGAGGGGAATGTGGACAGAGGGGGGTTGCCTTGCCGGGGCTAGTGAAGTATGAGGGGAGAGAGGGACGACCACGCTGTGAACATGCACACTCCACGTGCTCGTGAGACTTTATTACTGTGCTGTGCGTCACCATAAATAAATTCCACTTTCAATGCGTCTGTGGTTTTTCATTGAAATTATTTTAATTAACATTAATACACCATTTATATGATTCAGTAAGCATGTTAAGTAACGTTGTAAACATGATCACGTCTAGCATGCATGTTAAGTACATTTATTAGGTACACACGGCTACACATCAAGCTATGCAAAACCAGTATTAGGTGACTGTTCATTGTGAGAAAATATCATACAAAGTGAGGCCAAGACAAACTGGTTTTGTATAGCTTGACGTGTACGTGTGTACCTACTTATATAAATTATTCGACAAAAATATATTAAATGTGGCCCGATTGGTAGTTCGTGTTAGCGAGTATCTAATAACATTTTAAATCCTTTTTATATTGAAAATAAATAACTATTTTTAGGGTCGTAATCGTAATCCTAAAAATAAAAACAACGATTATTCCATTCGCACACTAATAAAGGCAGCAATGCCACAGCCTGACTAAATCAGTTAGTTAAGTCGATGTGTTTGATTAATAATAACGATTAACTTACTTATAATAAAGAAATTCAAACTAAACAAGAAACCTGAAGAGGTTTTTCGTTCCTCTTGTACTTTCAAACCATCCAAATGATTAATATTTACAGCAACACCATTGAATTGTTACAAGCAATTCTTTAGGCTGTGGCAAAGGTTTCTTTTCGACATCACACGGCGGGGGAGACTGGGCAGAGGGGGGAAGGGTAACATTGTTGATTCGATCGGACGCCCGTTGGCTTGCTTGCTGCAAGTTTCCAGTGCGAGCTCGGCAGTAGCGGTGAAATTGGCTTCTCTGCCAATCTAATGGAAAATCGCTCCTTCGAGAAAGTGTCATCTGCAATCGTATTAAACAAATCAAATATTCGCCTAAGGCGCGACAACTGCCGTAAACAACAAATCCTGCTGCTACTATTATGTTGTTTAAACGGATCATTGAAGGAAAATCCGTGTTGAATGCGGATGCCAAGAATATTTCGCCAGAGAAATGTTCTAGAAGGAGGTCGGAATGCGATGGATGTAGTGAACATTCCACGTAAGTCTGGATCCTGTACTCATATTTTGGCTATACTTAGTTTAATTAAGTAGTTTCTTGCTTAATTAACTTTCATAAAACTTCTGGATCATAGACTATACACTAATATTATTTAGGAATTCTGGATCTGTACTGCAACTATACAACTACCTACCTAATAATAGACAGCCTAGCGAACCAAGGGCTGGTTAGCTTTTTAAAAAGGAACAAAAACGAGACCAAGGCACGAACTAGTTTAGGCCTTGGTAGGCCGTATTTATTTTTAAAACGCCAGTTACATCAATGCCACTGTTGTTGATTCTTGACCGACTTTAACATACTGTTGGAGTTTTAAACAGCCCAAGCGGGTGTTATCCTAATTGTTGTTAACATTAACCGGATAGCGGTCAAAAACGGTCATTATTGACCATAATATGGGTTCGTAAAGGATCAATGACTGTATGAGTAACTACCTACTTAGGTAGGTACTTACTTATAATTTATTAAACGTGTTATGTTGTGTCCAATACTTCGTAGGTACCTATCAAGCACCTGCTAAACTTGGTAGGTGTTATTGAATGACCGTATTTTTGATTGAAAACAAATTATAGGTACAGTCAAGAGTCATTAATTGATTACCAGCTTAAGGACTGTATTGCTGTGAACGCGCGGTAACGTCCGTACCTACGTCTGTGTGTAGTGATGTATCAACACAGAACGCACATCTCAGAATTCGCACACTGGCTGGCGTCGAACGAAACAAAAAACATACCGTCGCTTTTGCACATAGGCTACGTAATTACGCATGACTTTGGTTGGTTCATACCATTGCTAAAATTGAAGCCATTTCATCAAGTACCGATAGCTGGTAGTCTTACGTATTAGATTATCGAACGCATAGGTCTGGGTTCCAATCTCGAGATGGGACTTTTAATTTTTCTTTTCCAACAATAATCTTTATCGGTTTTTTTTTATTATTCGATAGATTAATAAACGATAATATTATGTTATTATATTGTTATTATTATATTGTTATTGTAATATGGGGTTAAAAATAAAAATGTTTTATAAGTAATTTCAAATTGTTTATTCGTTATAATTTTATAAACTAGAAATAAATAAACGTCTAGTTAAAACAGTTTATTTTCTCATAAAGAACTATTTATTGAAGTTAAGCAGGTAATAGCGGTTCACCGTAATTATGCGTTTTGTAAATTCGTTGCACGTAATATAGTCTATTTTATTTGTATTCACTCATTAGTCCGTCACCACTTAGAAAAAATCCTTATCGCTCAGGAATGCTTTTGTTCTCACTCACAGGTGTCGGTCGATGACTTGAATCCAGTTCGATTTTACGTTTAATGCAATAAGGTTGTATTTGGTTTAAAGGACTAGAAAAAATAGAAGTGTGTTTGTCGCAAAGATTCAATTTAATATAATAATATTGTCCTTTAATTACCACTGTGTGGGTAGATTTGCTGGTTGTAGTTTGTTAGAGTACTTTAACAAACTACAACTAGCAAATCTACCCACGTAAATAAAAAAAGTGCGGACTCCTTGTCACAATACAATTAAATTACTCAGTAGTAGTAGCCTACCTAAGTTGCCTATCTCAAATGTCAAAGTTAACAAATCGTATTTATTAGGACTTATTGCGGTTATAGCTTAAGTATTCATTTTCATTATGAAAAGAAGATTGAAGCTAAACCTCAAAATAATCCTTATTACGGATATCACAATATAATTTTAGTATTGCTATAATCAACTTATAATTTAATACTTCGTATAACCCCCATTATTAGCAATGCAATCAAATAAACGCTGGCGCATCGACCCTACAATATTACTACATATGTCTGTTCCTCTTATATTTTCCCAGATTTCTAGGCAATGCAGCTTCAATTGCTCATCAGTCCTCTCATTCCTTGCGTCCCATCGCTGTGTGATTAAACCCCATAGATTTTCTATGGGGTTGAGGTCAGGAGGTCGTGCCGGCCATGGAATTACTTCTCTAAAATAAAAAGAAGGAGTACTGTTAGGCTACTAAGCAAAATACTAATATTACCTACGATTTAGAAACAAAATTATAATGACAAGAGATGTTACATATATTTATAGAATTAATATAGTTATATTAATCCATCATTCAATAATCTAGGTAAATAAATTTACTTCGGAATTATATTTTCTTCTATTTAGACTTTATAAAACGTTTGAAAAAAATAAGGATCAGCAGTTCTACTTTAATAAGATAAATTGTTTAATAAAATAATTTAATCATTACACTTACACTCAGTCCGGTTTCATCAGATATTTGTGTTATATTAAGTCCAATTTTACGCAGCGCAATAATATTGGCTTTAATTTCAATGTTCAAATTTGCTTGCATTTTATAAGGAACTACAACACCGCTAATATTTAGATATAGAACACACGTCGCTAACCCACAATGAACAACGTTCTATTTAGTCGCGGTTGAATGACTCTTTAAGTTAACTGCATCCATCTACCTTATAATTTATTTATTTTGATATCTGTGGGTATAATCCTAAAATTTTACGAATAAGTGAACTGTAGTCAATACCGTGATTAAGTATTCAAAGTAATTGCAAACGAATGCGAGAATGTGTGTGTTGAGTGTGTGTGTGTATACTATAAAGTATAGGAATTACTCATTAGAAGAAGGTCGTAAGTTAAACAGAAGTGTCAATCTATTGCTTCGTGAAACTGGCGCGCCGCTTTGGACCGCTACTGTACCTAATGTTATAAAACCGCGAAACAAAAAAAACAATTTAGTTTGAAAGATTTCGTCTACGGTTTTAAACAGCAACAAAGCTATGTTCTAATAGGTAACAAAATATTTATAATGGAATACCTACCTAATTATTAATTTTACGTCTCTTGACATATCTCGGGACCCACGGGTCCCGGACCTTTGGAAGGCGTACCTACGAGGGGCCAAACCCAACTCGCAAGTCGCAGAGGCCGTTAAACGTTTTTAATGAAATGAGGCACTAACCAACGATTTTATCCCAGTTCACACTATCCAAGATTCCAAGTGCACCCAAGGACCACCTCTGCGGGGTAATTGCGCAACACACTAACAGTACGACGACGAAATGAAAGCCATTCAGGCTTTCATTTTGACAGTTCAACAACATTCATTGCGTTATTTACGTTGTTGAGCAGACAATTTTTTCGAACATATGGAGTAATGGATTAAAGCTGTATCCTTCAAAATGTAACAGATTGTGACTGATAGTGTGTAAAGAGCTTATTACACCATCCTAAATATCGGATCCGATTTAGGACAAGAAATTCAACCAAGCATTTAACATGTACAGACGCCAGCAGGTCAAGCTACCCGTAACTGTCAAATTATCCCAATCCACCTTGAACCTTTACCTTACCTTACCTTTACTTGAACCTGCTTTAATCCTAAAGTTGAAAATCTATTAAAGAAATTTGACAGATTGTTGTAGCTTGATGTGCTGGCGGGCGTCTGTAGTGCACCAAAGAACAGCACCCTAATAACACATTAACAATCACAAGCTGCATCATTTTGGAGGATATAGCTAATCCATTGCTTCATAAATGTTCGAAAAATTGGTCTCCTCAACAACGTAAATATTGCAATTAATGTTGTTGAACTGTCAAAATTGCTATTGCTACTGTTAATGTGTTACGCATTTACCCCGCTGCTGGATTAACAATTCAACAAATAGTTCAATTTCTACCTACATTTACATTTGTATAGAATAGAGTAATCTATCTACATATAAACACTTTCAATGCTATGACATTACAGCAGTGCGATTCTGTAACCATCTCACCGTGAAAACTTAGCTGAAGTGAGCGTGGATTGAGCTCTCATTCCAACTAATACTAGGGATTGACACTGTTGACAGCTCACTCTAAGCTCACTTCACCTAACTTTTCACGGTGAGTTTTTTACGGAATCGATCGGCAGGAACCTATTCTCAACTGCTCCCGCCGCCATCGCCACCCCGCGCAGGCTATAACTTACTTAAACTCAATATATTTCAAACTAGCTGCACCCCGCGCCTTCACCCGCATAAGTTTCGATCCCGTGGGAATATCGGGATAAAAAGTATCCTATGTGTTAATCCAGGGTGTCAGCTATGTGCATACCAAATTTCATCAAAATTGGTCCAGCTGTTTGAGCGCGAAGAAGTACATATAAACATACAAACACACACGCACTCACAGCTGGCACTTTTGAATTGTCAAGGGGTCGGTCAGTCGGAAAGATGAAGCCCATTCCAAAGCATAGTAGGTACCTATGGAGAAAACCGGCCAAGTGCGAGTTGGACTCGCGCACGAAGGGTTCCGTACCATTATCTATAAAAATCAATCATGAGTTGATTGAATGAAAGGTTAATTGCGGTTTACGATTTATGACGTATTAAAAAAAAAACTACTTACTAGATCTCGTTCAAACCAATTTTCGGTGGAAGTTTACATGGTAATGTACATCATATATTTTTTAGTTTTATCATTCTCTTATTTTAGAAGTTACAGGGGGGGACACACATTTTACCACTTTGGAAGTGTCTCTCGCGCAAACTCTTCAGTTTAGAAAAAAATGATATTAGAAACCTCAATATCATTTTTGAAGACCCATCCATAGATACCCCACACGTAAGGGTTTGATGAAAAAATTATTTTGAGTTTCATTTCTAAGTACCCCCTAAGTAAGTTGTTTTTTTTTTCTATTTTTGTGTGAAAATCTTAATGCGGTTCACAGAATACATCTACTTACCAAGTTTCAACAGTATAGCTCTTATACTTTCGGATAAAAGTAGCTGTGACATACGAACGGACAGACAGACAGACATGACGAATCCATAAGGATTCCGTTTTTAGCCATTAGGCTACGGAACCCTAAAAACGGGCAAAAATCTCCACGGACATTCTGATAAATCATAAAATTGTTACAAAATATTGGTTACATCTGTGCCAAGGGCGAGTCGAAGCTTCTACCTAGAACATTCTAAAAGCTTCCGGGGAAAAACAACTGACATGCGCCCATGTTTTCGTCATCAGCTGTTTTTCGTCCGTCCACACACACACTCACATGGTTCACAGTTAATTTGCCTCTGACAGCAGCAACTCAACAGCAACCTTATTAGATTGAGAAAATAAAGATCACCGTGATTTAGACAGTGATGCGAAATCATAGGTAAATTAACTGTGAAAGGAAAGGACTGTAGGTCGCGGACTGAAAAAGCGATTGCCGTGTCATACGATATAAGCCGCTTGTATCTTCCCCCCGAACCTCAATGTTTTATATTATAAACAATGTTACTGGTATAAACCCCAGGCCCCAGGGCCATATAGTAGGAAGGTACTGTCGCCAAAACCCCGTGCACATGATGACCACAGCTGCGTCACAGTATTAGGAAATATTGTAATACTGTGGCTGCGTCCTTAAGTAAAACAAAAGAGGATCCTTTATAGGTTGACTAATAATATGCGCTGCAAGCAGGAATAGTCCTTACGGTGGTCAGATATAGATTTTGGCGATAGTACATAAGTGTGTATTACAATTTTCAAATTAATGGGACATAATGACTTACGCTTGCGTAGTCTTCGCTCATACAAAGCCCCGCTACATCCATAGGATGCAAACCCTTCCGAACCGCTTCTTCCGCAAGGCCACAAACTCCCCTTGGTTCGTTCGCAACGAGATCCTCCATATAGATCTCAAGATCCCCACTATCCAGCAGTTCATAAAACGCCTCTCCAAGCGTTACTTTGCCACAGCCGCTAATCACCGCAACCCTCTGGTTGTCGCGGCCGCCAATTACACCCTCTCCAAAATTATCAAACTTCGCCGTCCAAGGCATGTTCTCGATGACCCCGATGACCCCATAACCCTCCTCCAGGAGAGCGATAGGGCAACCAGTACAGTACACAAATACAAACTACCGTCATTCCGACCTCGCCGCCGAGGTCCCTCGCGACGCCCCCATGTACTTTCCCCCTCCCCCCCGAACCTTGCCCGCTGAAATGCCAGCCCACGCCGTAGCTGAGCCTGTAGCTTTAAATCCCCCGACTGAGACCTCTGAGTATGTTTCGGCCTTTCTTCTCAGAGATAGTCCTAAGAAACGCCGCGCTCATCAAAGCATTAATAATACCAATTCGATCCAGCCTGTACCTTTGCTGCCCTCTCCCAGCGACACCCTAAGCCGAGGTTCGTACCCCACAGGGGGTGCCCTTAGCGTGCAGTCGCTTAGTATTAATCTAGATGTAGCCCTGGCTGGAGGCTTTAAGAATTCTTAAGGCAGCCACAGGATAGTCCGGTTAAGTAGTCACGACCTCCCAAGGTCAACTACGAGATGCCATTTATAAAAAAAAAACAAATTAATCCACCTGACGCAGTACACCCCATTTAACCGAATATTGTGATATCGAAATTATTATAATCTAGCCACCTACTTGGAGATGATAAAAGTTTAGACTGAGTTGGTGAAAAAGAAACGACCAGCAAGTCTACATATAGCTGCATACTTATTCACGCTGCTGTGAGGCAGTGTGCATAAAAACAAGAGAAATAACCTCCCAATATAAGGAAAAAACAAGGAGTAGGTAATAAGGACTGTCTGGGAGTAGGGTTGCCAGGTCGCCAAACCTATTAGCCGGACAGACCAGCCAGTTTGGCCGGACATTTGGGTAGAAAGGCCGGACACCCTACATTATTGAGGATTTTGTGTCTCAGTATTAATAGGTAGGTACGACAAAAAAATTGTATGTAAAATCAAGCTATTTGATTATTGTCATAATCAGTCATCGGCGCTCGCTCGTTTGCGAAATGTAAAAAGCCTAACAAAAGCCGGACAAGCCGGACACCGTTTATTTTGGCCGGACACGCAATCAAAAAGCCTACCTATGTCCGGCTTTATCCGGACGCCTGGCAACGCTATCTGGGAGCATGTTTTATCTAGCCTTGATAAGTTATTTAGGTGACGGCCTTCAGAAAATATTAAACAAAATGATAGGTATGTCACAAAATTTACACCTACCTATTTTGTATATTTTACAGATACATTCACAAATTAATAGAAACGACACGGTTGGCGCAGTGGTTAAGCGATTGACTGCTGCGCTGCGTGTCGCGGGTTCGATTAATAGAAACGACACTGATATTTGTATGACCTACATGTATTTGTTCCGAGTCTGGGTGTTTTTCTATCTATAATATGTTTGTATTTACAAAAAAAAAAAATGTATATAAGTAGTTTATCAGCCATTTTGTTACCATAACACAAGCATTAGGTTGCTTAGCTTGGGACTAGATGGCGCTGTGTGAAATGTCCAGGGATATTATTATTATTATTATAATATCTACTTATGGACTAATTTAGCTCACAGTGGGTAAAGTTCTTCATCACTTTTCTTTAGATGAAAGAATGGCCTGGGGCTGCAGGCTCGACAATCATAGCGATCGCTTTACGACCGAATTCGGTCGCAGTCCCGAATTGACAGGTGTAATGTATGGAGTGACAGGACTTTGCGACCGAATTCAATCGTAAAGCGATCGCTATGAATGTCGAGACTGCAGCCCCTGACATCGTCAACAAAACAATTAGGCTGAGAGCAGACTATAGTCACGACAGTCTCAAGACAGACTATGATAATTATAATAAAAAGTACTAAACGCACACATTTGAAACAAAACGTCTCATAGTCAAAGCTGTCTAATGCATACAACAACTGCACGGCGGCAAGTCTGACTAACGACTGTCGGCTTCCCTTTGAAGTGTATGCGAGCGCGCACATCAACGACAAAACCGTCTAGCAATGCACCTTAGTCTGATGATCTGCACCCTAATTGCGTAACACACAATCACTCGGAATCTAAATCATTTTGAAGCAAATTGCTAATCCATTGCTTCATAAGTTCGAAAAATTTGTCTGCTCAACACGTAAATAACGCAATGAATGTTGTTGAACTGTCAAAATAAAACCGATTCCGATTGATCGTGTGTTACGCAATTAGGGTGCTGATCCGAGCGTTCAGAGCGTAAACACGTCCCATCATGTTTACAGACGAAGAACTCGTTGAAAACTTAATTAACGAGGTGGAATTTATGCATACATTTGTATGCGTTGCGTCGTCGTAGACAAAACAGTTTCGTCTTGGTATGCGCGGTGTGGTAGACACAACTGTTTCTCTTTAATCTTAAAGCTGACTTGTCTATGTGAAACAAGATTGTCTAAAAACTGTCGTGTCTCTAGTGTGCGGTGGCCCTTAATTTGAATGTTCTATCAATCACGTGAAACATAAACGCCAATCACAAAAATCTAAATCCAAATTGCACTAGAAACGAAATTCAAAATTACATAATACTTACTGTTACTGTTAGTCTCCCTATCATCCCACTGCTGGCAAGGGCCTCTCCCCATGACTTCCAGAGGTTTCGATCCAGGGCTAAAGTGGACCACTGACACGTAAAGCTAGCTTCCCACGGTCCGTGATATCGCGGACGGACGCGGACCAGCTCGCACGACACACCGTGTGAAGGTTCTCGTCCGTGATAGCACAGGACGTCTGTGGCGGTGCGCCGTAATACCTACAGATATTATATGATTTTCAATAGAAAAAAACGGGATTACAATATTTTATGCAAATCAACAACTACCCACCTCTTTCTAACTACTTTAGTTAGTGTCACATACGTTAGTTTTCAAGTGTGTTTAATATATGAACAGTTGGTGTGAAATTAAGTTTTAACTTTACAAAAACAATCCTATAACTTGGATAAGGCTAACAACATGAAGGAAATCTATTATTGAGGTCCAACTTCTGCGTAGTAAGTTTGTGCGTAATTATCTAATAAAAAATAAAAACAATATTCAGATTAGTTTACGATCATTATTCAAGACCAGACATTGAATCGTCATTTGTTTATGTTCTTTAACACGGATTTTCTGAACCAGATAAGCTTGTAACAATTAATTATAATTAAATCTATCTTGAGCCGGAACTGTTTGTTTTATCTTGTAGTTCAGGGGGCTCGGCTTCTTATCGTATGACAGCTAAAAATGGCGGGTAATTGTGACGAAACATACATATGTCCCACACTATCTGCAGAGACATTAAAAGGTTATCACAGGCCATGCCCCCTTCTCGTATAGGTCTTCATAAAACTGTTTATCCACCCGTTTGTTGATCAGTTGGACTCCAAACGTCTCAGATAAAAGAACGAAGTATGTTAATCGTTAAAATTGGTCATCGGTTGGTCCCTTGGCATTTAAATAGTGTTATTATTCGTACGGTGAAGCGGTGAATCATTGTTGGATCTTTTGTTGCAGTATTATATTGGAAGAAATGATGAAGATGGTGTTGCTTGGTGTGGTGCTCTGGGTGGGGGTCACATTCGGGAGCCAGATTGCTCCGTACCCGCTAAATCTGATAATATCAACGGGTAAGTTCTTTACTTCATCTTCATCCAATAACTATAGTTTATAGGGACTGGGTTCTAAACCGTCTTCTATTGTTGCAGATTTCAGTCATCCGCCGCCTATGTATGATTTTCCGTTCCCGAGTGCTGATATGTTGAGGAGGTTACCACCTGTCACTGCATTACACACGAACAGATCAATACGGATTAGCAAGCTAGAAGTATCAATGTTGGAAAGATTGGAATTGAATTTGCAGTCTGCTGGGATCTCTCCTAGAACTGTCTCTCCTGCTCAGGGGCTTGCGATTGACGGTTCCGTCTCTGACAACGCCATGCAATATGAGAAGTCTTCGTTGACCATAACGAAGGCGTCTCAGAATCTTGCTTACACGAGGTGCCGAAGGTACGTGACCGAATAAATTCACTGTTATTTACATATGTCCTCGTGTCTATAGGTTTGGGTTTAATAGCTGTTTTTTTTTGTCCACATTCAGATACGGTTTGCCAAATGATGAGTGCGCGAGTTTCATTAGCACATTGAATTTGCGCGACACTGAGTTCGGTGGAGAATGTGCTGCTCTTGAACGCTTCGGGTGTCGTTCAAATAAGAGGTTGTCTAAGTATCGTTCTTTTGATGCTTCCTGCAACAACAAAGTGCGTTCCTCCTGGGGACAGGCACTCACTGGATACAAACGTCTTCTGCACCCGAGATACGCTGATGGCATTGAAGAGGTTGGTTTTTATTAAAACTTGTAGGTGTGTTTTTTTTCGAAAACTACACATCAAGCTACTTAGAGCTGTTAAAATGACCTTTATGCTTATCTATTATTACACAACTGGATTGCGTTTACGTTGGTATGGATTTTTTGAGATAACTTATCAATATTTTATTGAGTCACAGTTTCGTTGATGAACCAAACATGCCTGTATTGGATTAGGTGTATATTTTCTGTATTTTTCTTGCAGCCCCGTCGTGCTATAAGCCACCATGCTCTGCCTTCAGCTCGATTTATCAGCACTCAACTGACCAACAATCTGGATGTGCCTAACAACGGCAAGACCATGACTTTGGCCATCTGGAGTCAATTTATCTATCATGATCTGGTTCACACTCCTGTACGCAAAACAAGTAAGTCTATTAAAACAATTGAAATATAAATTGTGCTGTAACTAATTGAAGAGAATCCTTGAGTCACTGCTGACTGATTGAAACTCGTAACAATACGGTACATTTGCAATTTTAATTTAGCACACAATACCTACCCACGTTTTATGGATCAATTTGGCTAACAAGTGCAGTACCATTGATATCTACATACACATACATACCTACGTACTTTACTTCTAAGCGGTCAAAGCCATTCTCACCACTGTGTATTGTCACCAGTTCACACAAACCAGGCTGTCCGGTGCTGCGGAAACGACGGCTTCCCTCTTACTCCGAGGTACATTCACCCAAGCTGTATGCCTATCACCGTGCCCTACGATGACCCCTTTTACAAGGAGAAGTACGTCAGCTGCATGGAGTACACCCGTTCCGTCACTACTTATAGAGGAGACTGCACTTTTGGAGCTGCTGAACAGGTAATACTGCCTCCTTTCTTTCGTTTTTCTCATGTAGTAAAAATATTAGCCAGTGGAGTATTTCAGGAGTGGTTCTGGGTCTGACGCATTTTGAGTTTCTTGCCCGTTCTTCTCCAAAGAAATCTACGTTTTGGAATGGGCAACTAGCTTCACTTTCTAACTAACTGACCGACTATTTAAAATGTTGACAATTCAAAAGTGCCTGAAATGGTTTAATTGAAATAAATGATTTGAGTTTGAGTTTTGTAGATGACAAACCGTTGTTTTGTCTAGCAGCTGGCTTTTGAGTTTACCTGCAAGAGCTTTTCTTGGTAACAGAGAGATCAACAGTTCATTGCAACAGGTTGTTTTAGTTCCTGAAAGACGTACTTGCAAAGCAACGTCTCGTGTGTTTTTTCTATTACTTATGCTAAGGATCTCATGACTCATTATTGGTTAGTAGGCTTCTAAGTTTCAACTATATTATTTCAGCCTTTTAACTTTGTATCCTCCTTTAGATTTGTCTTAAGAATATTCTATTGAGGTTAATAATAATTCTCGTTTTCTTCAGCTCTTGTATAGTGGAGACGCACCTCATTATCATATCAACCGCCATATCAAGAAAGGCAAAACAATTTCTGTGATACATACCTACGATCATGTTCAAAGACTTTGTTTGTATATAACGGTGCGTCATCAACATCGATCATGCATCGCTGTCGTGTTAGGTACTAAGTTTGTATAATTCGGTGACCTTGTTTTTGTCAATAGAGACTGTAATTTAGGATGTTTTCATTAGGTACTTTTCATATCACGTGTGAATCGTTAATGTTTTGGAATGTTTTTTTTCAATCGATTTGAGGGGGATTTTTTTAGATCTCGTTGTATTAGTAGGTACAGACGCCAGCACCCAATCAAGCTACTACAATCTGTCAAATTTCTTTAATAGATTTTTAACTTTATCGTTACAGCATTAAGGTTCAAGGTTGATTGGGAAAATTTGACAGTTTCGGGTAGCTTGACCTGCTGGCGTCGTCGTCTGTACTTACATAATTATTTTTATCTGTGTCACCAAAAAATACATAAGTAGGACCTAAATTGCATTTTTTGTTGCGAAACAATAATTTGATAGTAAGTAGGAATCCTAAACATATAATAAAATGCAAACATTGCCTACTTATTTGTTATACAATACTGATACCTACTTAAGCAAAACAATAAGTAGGTAGATTATGAATAAAAATATATGCAATATACAATACCTACATAAATAAAATTGATAAATTGATGTGTCTGTTAGTAATGTCATAATAACAGCGTTTTACTAAATGCATTATGAAGTTTTATACTTTATAGGTACGGTACAGTATTTTTTAAGAAAAAATCAACTTTTTAAATTTCTGTTTTTCTCTTTGTTTGTTCCGCTTCTGGCTAATATCCGAAACGGCTGGACTAATTTTGACGAAATTTGGTATATGGATACTTTGTACCCTGGCGAAGGACATAGGCTAGTTTTTTTTCGACATACCACGCGGGCGCGAAGCCCCGGGCGGAAGCTAGTTTAGATATAACAGCAACAGTTCAACATTATTGTTTTGTAATGAGGTAGATAATGTAGGTATGCGTGTGTCAGTTTTAGTTCTAATCGAGAGGCAAATCTCGAAGGCTTATTACGCTAACGACTTTAAATTTACTTCAGAACATTTTTCCTTCACAGTTTGGTGCAATAACAATGTCATTTTATGAAAAGATTGATCGTGCGATGTATGGGTCCAAGAGTCCAAATATTTGCATTGCTAATAGATTTGCCTTATCGATTTGTTCTTGTACTGAGTGGGTTCAATTGGTAGCAAATACGGACTAATAAGGAACATGCGTAACGTAGTCGAGCACACGGCTATATATCAAGCTATACATTTCCAGTTTTAGCTGACCTCGCATTGTTTAGGTTTTTTGTACCTTCAGATGTCAGCTTATGCTGGTTAGTTATTATAGCTTGATGTGTACTGTCACCAAAAGTGATAAGTAACTAGGGTCGTCGAGTATACTGACTTGAAGACCGTACCGATAAGAACCGAAAAGATCACCGAAAGTGATAATTATCCAGGGTCGTCAGATACCTATAGTTGAAGTTCAGTAAAAAACCGATCGATGTTTTCAAATTAAATTAAATTTCATAATTGAACCGTTTGTTTTCTATTGATTAAATTAATCTTATTCGAAAACATCTATCGGCTTCTTACTGAACTTCAACTATACCCGACGACCCTGGATACTTATCACTTTCGGTGACCGTACCTAGGCTTCTTATAATGGGACTAATAAAAGACTAGTCTAGATGCTTCTATTGTCAACGTACTCTTACATAAGCGGAATGGCAAGCTAATAGCTATTGTGTAACCAGTGTAACACAGTTCAATTCAGAAAGTCAAGCCAAATTAGTTTGCACTCACCGTCGGGTGGTCAACCCGAGCTTTATGGTTCCATTCCTGTTACCTCGTTTACATTGTTATGTTGTTTTGACTACTGCTCAGCGGGGCAATTGCCTAACACACTATCCGTAGCAATGGCTTTCATCTTGACAGTTCAACAACATTCATTGCGTTATTTACGTTGTTGAGCAGACAAATTTTTCGAACATATGAAGCAATGGATTAGCAATATCCTTCAAAATGATTCAGATTGATAGTGTGTTACACAATTAGGGTGCGTGAACTAGATAAACTGCCTTCGGGATTTAGTTTCCAAACATGTAGGTAAACAAATAAACAACAACAAGTATATCAGTAACATTTTTATGACGTTTCCAATAGTTTGTGATTCTAAATGAAGTTTACTTAATTTACACCTACGAGTACAAACAGCTGATAACAATCTAAGTGGAAATAACGTCAATTGGAAACGAGCATTAGAATAGACTTTACGCCCGCCTCCTTATCGAAACGCCATCGCCATGTTGTTCTGAACAACAAAGTCATTATGTTACATAATTTCCCTGTAGGAGTGCTAACGTCACTTAAGTCATTATTGGAGATATCCGGAGTAGTTCACAAACATGCAATTGATAAGGACTGACGATGCTACCCGGACAAAAACATGTTTTTGCAAGACCTATACAATACAATGGCTGGATGTTATTATGATTGACGAACTTGATTGATTCATAGCAGTTCGTTTGCCTTGCAATGCGACCCTGATAAAATAATTAAATGCTGTTTTCCTGATGATTGCGTTGAACTACTTACATGAAACAATAAACACAGTCTATGCATTTACCTAATTATTATTCAAAACTGTTTTTGTTATTGTAAACATTGCAAAATACTTATTTGTTTATTACCTACTTTTATATTTAATTTATGCTATCGCAATATGTGATTTGCAGCCATACATATAATATATTCGTGAATGATGAGTGAAATATAAGGGTAGTTTTAATCACTTGAAACTTAGTTACTTTCCCTTTTCTGTGAAAAACTTTATCATAGTGGGTAGGAACCTAATAATGATGTAATAGGCTTTTCTCTTTACAAATGCCTATGTAATGAAAGGTCTTTGAGCAGAAATTCTTGAAGAAATGTCTTATTTTTTTTTATTTTTTTTTTATTCTTTGTCCCCACACTAGGAATTTCTCCTGTCTTGTGGGTGCGTTTACAAACATTAAAACTCACATACACAAACAGCCAGACCCGTAACCACTACTTGTAGGCTATACAAATATTTGTTCCGTGCGGGAATCGAACCCGCGACACGCAGCGCAGCACTCAATCGCTTAACCACTGCGCCAACCGTACCGTCAATCGAATTCTTATGGAAAAATCTGACCAAAGAAAGTGTGAACGCATTGTTTTGTCAGAAAGACAGTATATTTTTACGACGTATCCAATTGTAAACATTTTTACGTGCACTTATTTTCATTTTCCGGATGTTACTTAACTCTGGGCCGGTTTTATAGCTGTTGTTCAATGTTTATTAGATTCTGGTAATCTTGACCTTCACTAGACTGGTTGGTACTTAATTGTCGCTACGTGACTTGATTTTCCTAAATATAGATAAAAGATATTGTTTTCTTCAACATTTTTAGACACGCTCGTCATACAAAATGGTATTTTCACACATGGTATTTTTTACATCCGTATCTAATTCATAGGTACCTACTAGTCATAATTTCATAATACATGGCTATCTCTTATCTTTATTAATTATTAATAGCATTACCTAGTTAGATAAAGATTTCTCGTAAATAAGATCTCCGAAACCACTTATAGTCAGTGGTCACTGCATATACTTACATCAATAAACGACAAGGTTTCATATCAACCATAGACTAAAGCAATAAAATTATACCTACCTAATTAAAACTAATGACGTTGGTATTTACGCTTAAGTCGTTGGCAATTACCAAGAAATCTTTCACAATCAGACTGTACCTACAAAGTATGTTTTTCTTTCCTCCCAGATGAATCAAGCGACTCATTTCTTGGATGGCTCTAACATCTACGGTGCAAACAGCTGGGATGCTGCAGCCTTGCGCGAGAGAACGGGAGGTCTACTGAAGACTTCCACCGTTGAGGAGGAGGAGCACCTGCCTTTGGCTGCCAATCCTTCTGAGAAGTGCCTTGTGGATAGCAGCTCTGCTATTTGCTTTAATGCGGGTAAGTTCATTTATAAAATATAAATAATTGTAAAGCCACGTGTCGGACTACCAATGGGCCAAACTTATGACCCAATGGGTCCCTCTCAATGGCAAGCGACATCACGGTAAGCCCAGACGGAAATGGCGGGATGAGCTGGACTTCTTTAACAAGATCTGGTCCTTAGCAACATTAAATAGAGAGTAGGGAGGCTTTTGTCCTGTAGTGGGACATCGCGATTAATAATACTAAAATAATTCTAGAAGTAGTTGCCAATCTGTTTTATTTGGCACAGTGATGTTGTTGAGTTTGAGTCTCGTCATAGTTCATCGTTTTATTCGATACTAGCTTCTGCCCGCGGCTTCGCCCGCGTGGATGTCGGAAATTTACCCACGGGAACGTGCTAACAGGATAAAATGTATGTGCTTCCCCAGAATGCCATCTATGTCGCGGGCCCTTTGTGGCTAATTACAATAGAAAACCAATTGTGTCTCATTAGTGGTGATTAAGAGGGTACCTATATGATATCTTTACCTAAGTACCTAACTAATTAAAAAAAAAAAACTCAATAACAGAAAATTAAATACCTACCTACCTAAATAAACCTATTTCTGATGATAACTAATCTAAACTCAATAAATAAGCAAAATCCCTAAAAACTAATATCTATACGAATGACTAAACCTACCTAACAGTATTATAAAATAACCTACGGTCACTACGTACACTATCAAATATACTACCTATACTTTAAAATTAAAATCTATACCTACGACTCATATAAAAATAAACCTAAATAACTCTAAAAACTAAAAGGAATAAAAATGAACTCCACTGCGGGTGACCCAACCTACGACAAACTTAGTATTTGCGGTTGGTACAGTACAGACAGTGGTAATCGGGTATAGGGATCGAACCGCAAAATTAAGTTTGTTTTTTATTGTATATACTTTTCCGGGATAAAAAGTACCCAGTGTGGTGCCCAGGATATTAAAGAATAATTATACCAAGTTTCATCGTAATCGAACCGGTAGTTTTTGCGTGATGCCTGAACAAACAGACAGACAGACAGACAGACAGACAAAAATTTTTTTAATCACATTTTTGGGTTCGGTGTCGGTCAAGTAACACCCCCTGCCATTTATTTTTTGGATATTTTCAATGTACAGAATTTTCACTTCTACAGATTTATTATAAGTATAGATATAGATGGAGTGTAAATAAATATTGATATAAAAGTCGTGTGTTGAAGAATATGTAAAAATATTTTGACTAACACTGTAGGTAGGTAGATAGATAAGATTGATAGATAAGATAAATAGATAAACCATTTATTGATATGTATAATGGAGGGTCAACGTAGGTAGGTAGATAGTTAATATGGCCATTCAGGTATTCTAAAGAACCTATAACTACCATTGAATGAATTCTCGCCACAAAGGTGTGAATAATGATCTCATGGGACATTAGTCTTAAAAAAAATATTTTATACACGTTCATCTGATGAACAAAGTTTCCAGTTCCTAATAAGTTAACTTTAGCGTTCAGATGATAGAACTCCTTAGATTCATATACTTAGAAATTACAAACATTAAAATGAAATTCAAATAAAACTGATAACTTTAGATATTGAACCATTATTTACAAACTTTATCAGTGCCATGTGGCAATAGAATGACACTGATAACAAGTAGATAAAGAGATTATGTTATTAAGATAACAGTTCCTTTAATGATTGTGTCATTATTAGATAAGATAAAATCTAGAAAAAAACATTTGTGGGTAAATTCCACAACATCTTAATGTGTTGGAATTTACCCACAAGTGTTTTTTGGTATGTTGTTTTTTGTTTTTTTGATACGTTTTTTTCTAGATTTACTGGAATGTTCAGTTTGTATGTTTGTTACTTAATCACGAAAAAACGGCTGAACGGATTTAGATGTTTGGCTCACAGAAATTTTATAACCTGTATTAACACATAGGACACTTTTAATCCCGATAGTACGTTTTCGTGGGATATTTTCCGACATCGACACGGGCAAAACCGCAGGCGAAAGTTATAATTTTATTTTATTTTTTTATTTCAACTTAGGTAAGTAGGTACTTATTTTATTAATGCAATGTTTTTAATGTGTAATGTTTTATGTATCTAATTTGTTTTGTATTTATTGTGTTTGTTCTATGTAATTTTTAGTGCTTAATATGGGAATAACTTCCTGAAATAAGTGATTATTTAATTAATTTTTTTTAAAAGCTAGTTTTGAATAAGATGGAAAGTGTAAATCCAGTTAACGAAAAGGATCAAGAGGAAAAACATACTAACAACCTCATGTGATTTTAAACACATCATATAATATTGATGAAGCATAGTCTGACATCATTAACCAAGACTCCAATTTTCTTAATTAATGGGTTCATTACTTTATGCAATTGTACACAGATACAATCACCTAGTTTCAGAATCGATTTATCAAAGTCTGTCATTCAAGGGCGCGTTGCCCATTGAGAATCCAAGATGTCACATTGATCAAATGCTTTCGATTGATCGTGCACGAAGATAGGTAGTACCATACCTACTTTCGATTTTAGTTTCATTGACCTCTCTAGCTGATTAAAATAGATTCTTAATTTTAGTTTCGTCGTATCGCTAAGGCGATGACTTGAACTTGTTATTTAATTATTCATCAAATGCGTCATTGCAAAAACAGCTCTAACCTCTTCACCTCTTTCTAGAACATTCATGAATTTTGATACAGATATTGATATGATTAATTATTTTAAAATGCGTAATAATACCCACAGTGGGTCAACTCAATAGATTAAAGATTGATTACTTACTGGAAACAAATGACTCACAAAAATCTTGTTATAAAAAATCTCTTAACATAATATCTATATATATAAAATTCAAAGTCCTGACTGACTGACTGACTGATAGATCAACGCACAGCCTAAACCGCTGGTCCTAGAGACATGAAATTTGGAGGGTGTGTTCTTCGTGAAGAGTAGGCATCCACTAAGAAAGGATTTTTCGAAATTCCACCCCTAAGAGGGTGAAAAGGGGGGAATTTGTTTGTATGAAAAATCTTATTCCTTGAGTTAATAAACGTGAAACTTGGCACGAATACTTATCTAAATAAATTATGAAGATTGACAGTTTTTTTTCTTCTAAACTACCCCCTAATAAAGGATTGGGCGGTTTCAAAGTTTGTATGGAAGAATTTTAGTGCGCAGTCCGATTTACTCGAAACTCAGTATTTATACCTAATATTGAAAGTAAAGAATAATGTGTATCAGGGTTTTTTGAAAATCTACCCCTGACGGGCTGAAATGGGGTAGTAAATTTTTCAGGGGAGGATTTTACTGCATGGCTTGATTAACTCGAAAATGAGTATAAATAATCTTTGAGTCAAGTTACGAATACATCCCAAACGACTTTTTTAAAATTCCACCCCTGTGGGGGTGAAAAGCGGGGATATAGTTTATATGAAAAATCTTCTTCATTAGGTTAATAAACTTGAAACTTTTCAAGAATACTCGCCTAAGTAAGTAATAAAGTTTATCATTATAAGTTTTTCAAAACTACCCCGCAAAGGGGGATATAGGGGTGTTGAAGTTTGTTTGGGATAATTTGAATGCGCGGTCCGATTAACTCGAAACTCAATGTTTATACTTAAGACCAAAAATAAAGAGTAACATGTATCAGGGTTTTTCGAAAATCTACCCCTAACGGGTTGAAAAGGGGTAGTTAATTTTATAAGGGAGGATTATAATGAGTGGCTTGATTAACTCGAAAATTGGTATAAATAATCTTTGAGTCAAGTTATGAATACATCCCAAACGACTTTTTTAAAATTCCACCCCTGTGGGGGTGAAAAGCGGGGATACAGTTTATATGAAAAATCTTCTTCATTAGGTTAATAAACTTGAAACTTTTCAAGAATACTCGCCTAAGTAAGTAATAAAGTTTATCATTATAAGTTTTTCAAAACTACCCCTCAAAGGGGGATATAGGGGTGTTGAAGTTTGTTTGGAATAATTTGACATACAGACATACCTACTTATTATTAATTATTTTCTGTCAAAAGTTTGACAGAAAATAATTAATAATAAGTAGGTATGTAAAGTGGTCGAAAATTAACCACTGACGGGACAAAAAGGGGTAAATCAGTTTTTAATGGGAGGATTTGAACTTGAAACTGTATGTTACATTTTCACGCCTAAACCACTGAACTTCTGATTTGGCATAGAGAAAGATGGCATCCTGGGGAAGCACATACATTTTATCCTGTTAGCACGTTCCCGTGGTATAATTTCCGACATCCACGCGGGCGAAGCCGCGGGCAGAAGCTAGTATATTAATATAAATGCGAAAGTTCAGTTTGTTTATTTTTTACGCTAAAACCGATGAACGGGTTGGATGAAAAGAATATG
Organism: Apamea sordens; assembly: GCA_945859715.1. NCBI lineage: Eukaryota > Metazoa > Arthropoda > Insecta > Lepidoptera > Noctuidae > Apamea > Apamea sordens. Next base: position 11,191,089 of record OX243996.1, on the reverse strand, counting down.
ACCAAAAGTCGTAGGTACCAAAAAGTCTCATGCACCAAGATCAAAATATTATATGTTTGTAACTTATTAAGTAATTATTTTCATAATTTTTTACGACAACACGCGTCGGGTATTTGATTTTTGAACAGGGCATTTAATTTAAAAGTAAAAAAGTGTTGATATATACCTAATATATTGCTTAATTCCCTTTACATGACGTTCCGTTTCAAATGATACAGTGCAACCTCGATATAAAAAATCGGAAGGGAACAAGTAAATATTCATTATATCAAGTAATTCGTTAAACTGAGGTTTGTTATTTGAGGTTAGGTTGGTCTAAAATTTCTTATAAAGAGGTAAACGTGTCGAAACCTGTCGCGACTGAATCACATATCTACTGTTGGGAACGTTATATAAAAGTTTTGGGTTGACAAAATTCGTTAATGTTTACAGGTTTACACTTTTTTTTAATACCTAGTTGAAAATTCGTTAGAAAGAGGTTGTTCGCAAAAAATCTTCGCAATGTAAAGGTATATTTTACATTGACTCTAATGGACAATTCAAGGGGATTACAAAGAATTTGTTAAATCGAGGAATTCGTTATATTGAGGTACCTACGTTATAATAAGGTTGCACTGTATGATTAATATAACCTTGAATTTTAAAAGTGTCATAATCACGTCTTCAAAAAAACATGTAAAAAAATTATACTTTGACGATTCTACAGAATAAAATAGAATATAATTTTTATTCAAACAATTATCATTTTTTTAGAGCAATAATGGCCGTTCATGTATGACATGTCAAACAAAATAAACTACGTAGTTTTCAGGTTATTTCGACTCATGACTAGAATATTCTATTCTATTCTCACATGACTGCCCGTCTTATATAATTATCCAATCCTCTACCAAATGACTTATTGCATGTTTCTTTTTGTCTCCAGGTGATGCCCGTGCCAATACCCACCCGTGGTTGGCCAGTATGTACTCTATTTGGGTGAGAGAACACAATCGCATCGCTCGCTCCTTGGCTACCCTCAACCCTGGCTGGAATTCCGATAGACTGTACCACGAAGCAAGAAGGATTGTCATCGCTGAAATTCAGCATATCACCTACAAGACTTGGCTACCTGCATTGACTGGTAAGGATTTTTCTAACATTATCTAACCATTTTTTTTTAGATTTTTTTTTATTGCTTTAGTCTTTTTTCTCCTTTGTTAATCTTATTGCATAAGTTTTCATTGCTATTTTTTTCTCGGGAGAGGGGACTGGCTCTTGTAACACAGGTCAACCTTCTAGCACAAGTGTCTTCACACAATTTGGAAAGAAAGAAAACCACTTAAATTTGTAACCACTTTCTTATAAGATTAGGTATTTTTATTCCTAGGTAATAAAGATTATTTAAAAAAAAAAAGTTAGTAATATGGCCATAGACACAAATGATTTTTTTTTCTATAAAAAATAGCAAGCAGTAAAAACTACTTTGTTAGAAAATAAAACATTTGATTACGTAAAAGCTAGTAACCAACTAACAAAATGCATTGTAGCCATGAAACATGTTTTGCAACACCAACCAACAACGGTGGCTTTGATTTACATATTTGTTCTAGGCACAATAGTCATTATATTAATATAAAATATTAATAATGAAAAAATATGTTACAAATTCATTTGAAGTCAACATTTACAACAATCCGGCGTTTCAACAACAATTTGTTAGTTAATTTTAATTATTATTTTCTCAGGGAAGGCATTCAATGAGCTGTATGAGAGCTACGACATTGGGTACAACCCAGACGTTGACCCCACCATCACGAACTCCTTCGCCACAGCCGGTTTCCACTTCGTCAACAGTCTCTTGGACCAAGACATCGAGCTGGTTGATGAGAACAAAAAACTGGCGTCACACCGTCTCATGGACAACTACTTCAAACCTGAGCTGGTATCACAGAAGGGAGGATTGGAAAAGATATTGAGAGGAATGATCAGCCAGAAGATCCAGGGATTGGACTTCAACTATGATGATGATGTAAGTTTTTTTTTGAGATTTCTTTTACAGCAGACGAAAGGGAAATACTAAAATGTAGAGAGTGTAGTTAAAAGAAAAACTGAGGTGAAAACCCAACGTCATTGATATACAAAAGTCAGTCGAATTTCAGTTCAGGATAGCAGTGTCCCGGATGATGAATGAATGACGAACGGCATCTTAATTGCGTAACACACAATCAATCGTAATCTGAATAATTTTGCTGCAAATTGCTAATCCATTGCTTCGTAAGTTCGAAAAATTTATCTGCTCAACACGTAAATAACGCAATGAATGTTGTTGAACTGTCAAAATGAAACCGATTCCGATTGATTGTGTTACGCAATTAGGGTGCAGATCTTCCTTATCCGATTAATCTTGGAATGAGAATGTTTATACTTAAATGTCGAAGGTTTTAAGTACGTAGTAGTGACGTTAGCAGACTTTAGTCGGTAGGCTCAAGATATTATAAGTATGAGTCAATGTCAAATAACATATAAATGTCGAAATGTCAATGTTAGTAGGTAGATCTTGTTGACTGGGATTTCCAGTAAGGAGTCCAAAAGATACGTGTAATATGGCAACGTTGATAAATGAAGTATGTATATACAATTCGCACAGGTATGCTAACAAAACTCGTACCTAACGATCTGAGTGATCAAAATATTTACTAAGTATTCCTAACCGTTGCAGGCGCTTCACCTTGAAAAGATACCAGAGTCTATTGACAAAGTACTTATGTTATGGACGTAGGGTGTGTAGAGCATAAAGCATTTTTTATATATTCGAATGTTAAAAGAAATAATATATGGTTTCTTACAGCACTGGCATATAAAAACGATAAAAATCCAATAGGTATAATATTTGGAAATGAATTTCAAATGATTTCCCGAGTATGACTCCAGTGTAGCTGAGAAAAATAACAAAGCGAGGAGTTATATGTTATGAATTTTCATCCAACGTTTGTTCTCGCCTTGAACAATGGTTGAATGTCACATTGAACGTGTTTGCCTTTAATAAATAATGTATAGTGCTGCATAAACGCAGACACATATATTTACAACATGTGATATGACTGATGAGCATACTAATTTAAATAACATTGATAATGAAAGGGTTGAGCAGCGTTATAATCGTGCTGATTCTTTATCCAGATAAAAATCAAATTAAGTATATAATTATTTATATATTGGTGCGCAATACTACTACAACTGTTGTCATTATGGCACAATATAATATATGTATGGGGTCAAATTAAACTAGCTAGCCAAACTCCGCAGACGTGATGGAGGTGATGAATCTAAACATGAAAAAACAAAAAATAAATAAATGATTATTTCTTTTTTTAGTCAACGATCTTAGGTAAATATAAGTTTATAAAATCAATTTTTTTTTAAACTTCACCGAAGTGAACTGTATCGATGTCAAAACAAAAAAAAAAACAGATTTTCTCAACTCAAACTTCAAGTAACTAGTCTACTAATTTAAGAGCCAAGATGGCTTCTTTAAGCACTTTTGAGCGGCGACAAACTGTCCTCTAAGACTTCTAAACACAACAAAACATTTTGTTAAATTTGTTCTGTGTTAACTCATTAACACTAATTGATTCTTTTGTATTAACTTAACCACCTGAACATATGTATTAGAAAACAAATCGCTTTGTTTGTCTATGTACTGAATGACCTAGCAATACTTTGTAACATTGACAATGACTGCAGAAATTAAATTGCGCGTTTAGGTGACTTCTTGAAAATTCAACTCAAACCATTTATTTCAAATAAACCAATTACAGGCACTTTTAAATTGTCAAGGGGTCGGTCAGTCAGAAAGATGAAGCTAGTTGCCTATTCCAAAGCGTAGCAGGTACCTATGAAGAGGAACGGGCAAGAAACTGCACAAACACTCTTTTAAAGCAAAATAATGTGGTAACAAAATATTGGTACATTATTCATGTTGAAATTATGTATGTTAGAACGATGCAGAACGTTAAAAGCGTCCGTAATGAAATTATTAAACCGGATTTAATATTGATTTTGAAGTACCTATACATGTCTATTATTAGCCTTATCATCAGTAACGTGCCATTTGCGTTAGCTTATCAGCACGAATTAATTATGTAAACATGTTAGCAAAGTCAATAGAACCAATAATAATTGCATATTAATGCATATTGTTTATGCTTAGTATCGCTCTCTGCATTTTAACTTCATTAGCTATATCTAATTACTCTATCGAGTTCCTTTATGTAAATTAAAATATTTACATGGCAATTAAATCAGTACTGCTGAACGTTATCGACACCTTGAGAAACTTGGTTTCCGCTTTCAATTTGTAACTGCGGGGTAGCGTAACACACTACAGTAGCAATAACTTTCATTTTGATATTTTGAGTTCAACAACAATCATTGCATTATTTACGTTGTTGAGCAGACAAAATTTTCTAACATATTTTATTTATTTATTTATTATAATCTCCCTACCACTACCATTACAGGTGTATACCTAATGCGATAGCGTGGTCTTAAAATTAACTTAACTTACAATTTAAAACTATGAATAACTTAAAAACTAGTAGTACAAGTATGCACCAAATTACCTAAATAAAAAAACAAAATAAAAACAACAACATATAGCCTACTCTAATCTACATTCATATGAAGCAATGGATTAGAAATATTCTTTGGAATGACTAAGATTGTGATTGAAAGTGTGTTACGCAATTGGGGTGCTGATCATAGAGTTCATTTTATTCAACAGTTGCGTCAACAACAGCAGCAGATTGTTTTGATTTTCACCCTAGATTAGGTATAGTATGAATAGGACTTCCTGTATCAACTATCCGTAATGTTTAATTTTATGTTTTAACACTTGATTGCTAAAAACTAATTTCCCTCAACAGCTGCGTAATCAATGGCTGGGTGGTCTTGACGTGCTGGCAGTGGATATTCAGCGTGGTCGTGACCATGGTCTGCCTGGATACACCCAGTATCGTACTCTGTGTGGTCTGCCTGCTGCTACCGGCTTCCAACAACTTACTGATGTTATTCCGGAAGAGGTATGTGTCTATTTCGAAGCGAATTCTCTCACATCGGTAGGTTTAAGTATTTTAAAGTTTAACTCTAGGTTTACCTCTAACTCTATTAACGTTTAACTTCGAGTTACTTAGGATAACTCATAAACGCGCAAGTGGGCCTTACACAAAAATTTGTTTTCGCAATTCCCGAAAAAGCAGTTTTGTTTTCCTAAAATTCTTTTAGACTTTGTTAGAAATCAAATCAAATCGCACTCGGAGAACTCACCAAAAGAACTTGGAGAAAGAATTAGAATCATAACATGACAGTTATGTTTACATTGCTCCAGGCTTCTGCAAGCCAATTTCAATAACATCCAACCTAAACATTTTCATTACGATATATAGAATTTTACAAACAATTTTCTTTTATTCATAGACTGTTGCGAAACTATCAAAACTGTACGAGCAGCCTGGCGACATCGACCTGGTGATCGGCCTGATGGCGGAAACACCTGTCCCCGGATCACTGCTTGGACCCACGGCTATTTGCGTTATAAGTGAGTATCAAGCAATACATATAGAATACAATGACCTGGGGGCATTGACTTTGGAATTAATTATTATAAAGATTGTCTAAATAAAAAATTATAACCAATTCTTGAGACAATGCTCGTTGAAAACTATTCAGATTGGCAACCACAGTTTCATCACATCGGTGAAATCATTTCATCTACTTTATTTCTCCTAATCTTACACGAGCAGCAGAATTTTTAGTTAAATATCTTTAAGAAACATGCACCTACTCGTATGTATATCAATTAAAATTAATGTTTTTCTCTTCCTACCCACAGAGGAACAACTATGGCGCACAAAGGCAGGCGACAGGTACTTCTACAGCCACCAGGATGAGTCTGGCAAATTTACCAAGAGACAGCTCACTGAAATAAGACGTTCATCCGTCGCGAGACTGCTGTGTGACAACACACCCTTCGACAGAATACAGAAGGATGTGTTCCAGCCAGCTTCTGAAAGGTAAATTGTAGTTTCACAGCATATATAACATAATCAGTCTATAATGTTCCCACTGCTGAGACACAGGTCTCCACTCTTCGAGAGGAGCTAATAATCAACCACGATTAGCATATCCAAACTAATATTATAAATGCGAAAGTAACTCTGTCTGTCTGTCTTTGCTTCACGCCTAAACTACTGAACCGATTTGTGTGAAATTTGGTACAGACATAGTTTGGAACTTGAGAATGGACATAGGATAGTTTTTATTACAAAAAATAAAATAAAAAATAAAATTTATTCCGGCCATACAGCGCCATCTATTGGTCAAGAGTCGGTGTCATCTATTGGTGAAGTCACTATTCCACGCGAACGAAGTCGCGGGCAAAAGCTAGTTTATCATAATTACCTTCATTTTAAGTACGACGAAGCTGGTCTCAATACTAAAGGGAGGCCACATAAGCATTTGATTGACATAGGTTTAAAATACTAAGCGCGTCCATTATACACACGTATCATAGACCACTGTTTATTAGTTTGAAAGAAGATTTATCGTATCTTTGTAGGACTCATGCTTGAACTAGTCTTCCATGTTATTTAAATAAATATATAGATGAAGGAATGCTACAAGGTACACTCTTGAGCCATGGCGTAATGTAAAGTGAAATGTGATCTGTGATATTATTTGCGAACTAAAATATGCTTGACCATTGTTTACGGCAGTCACTGAAGGTTGTGGTTTTTGTGGTGCAAGACAACATCGACATTTTAGTCTTAATGATTCAATTCCTGATGGAAAGTAGGATACAGATGGACGCAGAATCATTACATACAATAAAGGCCTTCGTTGTAACGCTTCCTGCTCCAGTTGTGTATTTGCAAATAATTTCATCATCACTTTATTGAAAGTGGTTTTCCTTCTTATTATGACATTTGCCTTCATTATGGCATTTATATTCAATATAATTGACTTAATATGTTTTGTCTTTGCAGCAATCCTATCGTACCGTGCGAAGAAATCAAGAAGGTGAATTTGGAAGCGTGGCAGGCTTCAGCACAACAGCCTGACATTCTGACCCGCACCAGCAACTGGCTCAAAAACAAAGTCGGCAGCTCGGGGAACTCCACTAAGTAGATTCTCGCCCTTAGCATAAGTATCTTCTGTTAATCTGCAGTGCAAGTTAGGCCCATGTAATTAGTTTTTAGTGTTAGTTTTTACGTTATTTCGGACCATCGAGTACTTAAAAAAAACTTGATGTATTGAACTTACTTGTAGTTACTATATCACGAAGTTCTAAGTATGAAACTGAACACCTACGTAGTTAAGTAATAGAGAATGTAATAAGACTGCTCCAGCTTGCATTGTAGACGTTAAGTTAATAATTGTAGTCGAGAGATTCAGTATTTCGTTTGATTGTGAAAGTGTGCTTATTTAGTTAGTCATAGTTGAAACCACGTTCCTCGATGCTTAAGCGAAAGTGAACTTTAAGTCGTACGACTTTAGTGTGTAGACCATTCGAGTGTCTTCTGAGAATTTGAGAGTTTTGATGAAGACAGGTTTGGTCGTATCTGCCTATCGTGTGATTGTACCGTGTCGTACAGTGGCTGTGATATGTGGACGTTAAGTCCACTGTATAGAGAGAAAAGTCTCGAGTTCGGGATGTGAGTTTATGATTCTTGTGATCCATATGTTAAAAGATCCGAGAGTTGTTTCAAATAACAGAAAAAAACAGCTTCTAGATAACTCAATGTATTAAGAGGAATTTGACAACGTATAATGTACTTACACTGCAAAGCCAGGGTATTTTCGATTGGAAGAAAAAAGATAAAATATATTATATAAAAAAAAGTATCTAGCCTTCCCTGGCGATGGGTTGTTAGTGGGTTGTGGTTTTATAAAAGCAACACAGTTTTAACTGTAGCCTCTAGATTATTAAAAACATCTTAAAGACCATCATGTAATAAACTGTACACTGATGAGGAAATACTCGTGAGGGTGACAAGAGATTTCTTTTGCGTGACGCACGATGCGATCCAAATAAGGATTTTGGCTTTTGCTGACATAACGAGGCTAACCAGTTTTCACTGAAATTTATGATAATTATCTGGAGTCAACATGGTCATTATTTTGATCGTAATCGTATGTAATAACTTATGGTGCATCCAAGTGAGGACTGTCTAGATGTAGAAACTCAAGTATCCTGTCCTAGTATTTTTTTTGCATCTTAGCGTTTTCATTTTACTGTATCCTGTTGTTATCTCGTCTTGTTTTCGAGTTCTTTCTTTTCTCTTATGAATTCTTTATGTTGATAGTTTTAAGTTTACGGGCATGTAATTGTTCTAAATAGATATTTTTTTCTTATTGATTACGAAATTTAGAAACGATGGTGAAAATGTATGCCAAAGATTGGACAGCAACTTAAAGCGGCTAGCGATTTTAAATTTTATTAAATGTTATTTTTTTGTTAAACTTAATTCGACATAATCTAAATGATTATATAATTGTGAATGCTAGCTTCACTGACGACGATTTTATTACTTTACAAAGTTTTGAAACTGTTGAGTATAATGCAAAAACATGCCAATAAATTCGTTAATTATATTTTTAATTTTAATCTCTCTAATTTTAATTATTTTTAATTTTAGTCTTGATTATTTCTCGAAATCATTATCATTATCATAATCCTGCTTCTTTTGTAAAATTTATTTTCTGCTCAAGAGACATCATACAAGACGTCAATGACGAATCGATCGATCTTTTTGGATCTGAACAATATTTACCGAAATAATTTATTGCACACTGATCTAGCACAAAGTGTTTTGCTTTTGATATAAATATAAATATTAGAATCAGCTGGATAAAACATATTTTTGTCACAAAAATATTCACATTTATAAGACTGCCAAAACAATATCATAGCATGCCTGCCTTTTTTGTATTTAATATGATGTTACTATGTTAAAGGATTTATTGTTAATTTAATTAACTTTACGAACAAATTGTATGAAAATTAATTTAATTTTTAAATCAGAATTCCTTATTCTTATCCCTAAGTTCTTTTTATACTTCAATAAATCTATTTACTATGTATGTATGTCTTTTATTTGATGATGTTTCGTCGATGCTTCCTTTTGTAACATAGGTTCAGCGGTGACAGGATACCTATTAGCAAGTTTGAATTACGATTTACGAGCTTCAGGGTAGGTAACGGGCCTTCCATAAGGGTGTTGTTAATAATAGTGAAACAAAAAGTATTAAAATCTATACTCAACAAGAAACCACAGTTTGGTTACATAAAGAAAAAAGTATATTAGATTTCCCCTCTATTTTTATCTATCTCTACCTAAAGCGCCAAGGTTTGCTGGGAGAAAACTCAGTTTTGAGCTAAGCTTGTTTTTGTACGTGCTCACAATTACCTAGGTACCTACGGTGCGAATGTTAAGTAGGTAGCTGCCTGTCTATTTAATGCACGTTTGCCTCGTTCAACCTTTCGTATAGGTCACACCGCGTGTATAAAGCGCTGTCTGCTGCGGAATATGGTAAACGCGCGAGTGCGCGAGAGTGCGTTAATAACGCGTTTACGTTTCGGCATACGAAACGACGAACGACGAATATGTTCACGTGTCTTCACTTTAAAAGATAACCGACTGATTTTAATGCGAACGTTCTTAAAAATACGGGAATCATAAGGCCAATTCCCGTAATTAAAAACGTTCAAAATCTAGTCGCAATCTCATCTCAGTGAAAATCAAAAACTTGTCAAAAATATTACTTATTATTATTTTTGAGATATTTTTGACAAATTGAGACTGAGATCAGCTAAGTACCCATTTTTGTAATTATAAGAACGTTCGCAGTCTGATCTCAGTCTCAATATGTCAAAAATTCCCTCAAGTTTTTGACATTGCTTGTCGCTGAGATGAGATTACGACTACATTTCAAACGTTCTTAATTACAGCAATTGGCCTTATGATTCCCGTATTTTTAAGAACGTTCGCATTAAAATCAGTCGGTTATCTTTTAAAGTGAAGACACGTGAACATATTCGTCAGTTGGCAGAAACATCTCAGCGCTGATTTGCTGGATTCGTTTTCTCCTCTGCCGAATGTTATTTCTCCTGACAACGTTTACTTATTTGGTTTATATGTATGTACGAGTATCTATGTATTAATATTTATTCTTGTATTTTATAGTTATTTCCGAGCTATCTATCCCGTATGTTGTCCTTGCATCACCCTAAGGTTGAGTGGTAGAAGATGCCTCAGCCATTAATTCCGCCTTTGTACAGTATTTTGTACAGACGCCAGCACATCAAGCTACTACAATCTGTCAAATTTCTCTAATAGATTTTCAACTTTATCGCTAAAGTATTAAGGTTCAAGGTTGATTGGGAAAATTTGACAGTTTCGGGTAACTTGACCTGTTGGCGTCTGTACTTGTGCATAAAGTTTTAATAAATAAAATAAATAATTTCAGCCTCAATCTGTCAAAAATTTGACGCCGATTCCCTTGTTCACAAACTAAACTTTTAAGTTCAGTGGATTTTTTTCTTTCTATTTCATTGAGAAAGATAGGTAAATATTAGTTTAGTCCTGTCAAATTAGTCAGCGCCCGACGTAAATTGACGTATTTTTAGTGGCCATGTTTTTAACCACGTCTAAACTTGCTATGAAGTATCTACATTTGACAGGACTAAACGAATATTTATCTTCTGTCCTTTTCTTAATAAATAATAATATAATAAATAAATAAATATCCCTGGACATTTCACACAGCGCCATCTAGTCCCAAGCTAAGCAACCTAATGCTTGTGTTATGGTAACAAGATGGCTGATAAACTACTTATATACATTTTTTTTTTGTAAATACATACATATTATAGATAGAAAAACACCCAGACTCGGAACAAATACATGTAGGTCATACAAATATTTGTTCCGTGCGGGAATCGAACCCGCGACACGCAGCGCAGCAGTCAATCGCTTAACCACTGCGCCAACCGTGCCGTCATCAATGAAATAGAAAGAAAAAGATGCACTAAACTTAAATTTAGTTTAGTTTGTGAACAAGGGAATCGGCGCCACTGTTTGTCGCGGAGATGAGATTGCATCTAGATTTTGGACGTTTTTAATTGCGGGAACTGGTCTTCTGATCATATTTATTGACAAGGACCTTCATGTTGAGAGACAAATTAAATAAATTAAGTAGGTACCGTAATGTTTAATTTAAGTAAATGAAAAATATATTATACCTACCTACCTACCATAATTGGGTGGACAGGATGTGCTTTATCAAGTAATAAATCAAGTTTCACAAACAACATAAAACTGCACTGTTCCTATCACATTTTAACATCTTAAGTGTGGAACTGTGGACAGGTAATATTTTCCCTGTAAACAAGATCTGTCTGGAAAAGGTTGCTTTTTATTTTAAGTAAAATAAAAAGTAAAGGCCTCGTTCTTAGGCCGAGATCTATAAACGTTATTTAGCACGTAGTTACTTTGGCTAAGCGTTATTCCCGTGACTATCGCACTACTGTTAAACTAAAAGTGCAAGATAAGTAGAGACGGGAACATGTCTTAGTCAAAGCACATGTTATGTAATGCTACAAATTATGTTCGCTTTTTTAAATTTACCTTTTACACCTACAGTCACTAAAGCCGAGATCTATAAACATAATGCTACGGCCACATTGTCGCGCTAAAGCGAACTACAATTCGCGCGCTTGCTGTTTACAGCGATACATCGAGCGGTGTGCGAGAGATAAGTGTAGTTCGTCTTATCGCGACAATGTAGCCGTAGTATTACGTTTATAGATCAGCTTTTAACTGAAAAAAAAAAAAAATTGAAAAATCTCGTTAAATTTTGTTAAGACTAATCTGAACTTATTGGAAGTTCACCGCACCTTTCACCGGTTTGATAGTAGACCATAACCTTGACTGGGGGGAACATATCGGTATCGTAATAAATCGGGCTAGGAAAATGATCCATGTATTTAAAAATCTTCGTAATATATGTGACCTCAAACTACTTAGAACTATTTTAGTTTTCTTTATGCCAATCAGTATTATCACATTGCATCACTGTTTAGGCAGGTGTATCAAAAACAACTGTGATAAGTCTCGAAAGAGCTCAGCGAGCAATATTAAAAGTAATGAGCTTCAGGAAATATCCCACGCATCTATTATATAAGAATTTATCTTTCCTCACAGTAAGACAAATATTTACAAACAATGCTATATTACTTCAACACTCCAAGTTACCGATGCCTAATTTCACTAAAAGGCGAAGAAAAGATTCGGTGTTCTCCATACCTAAACGTAAGATGGTCTTTTCAGATACTTGTTTTGACCATCTCGGGCCACATTTATTTATATTTTTATCTTGATATTTTGTTGTTATAAGTTCATAACAGTAACTCATAAGATCCAAACTTTTTTATCAGTTTTTTTTTATATTCTTCTTGTTTTATAAATACCCTCGTTATTGTTGTCATCAAATCAAAAAGGATTAAATAATACCTACTAAGTGTCTGTTTTCTTTTATCCATTCTTATTACCATAGGTACTTATAAATCAGTGTTTTGTTTAACAGTCAAATTATCGGTAATTGTGTGGAAGTGTGTGAGTGTTTGTGAACGAGGAAAACTGACCTTCCGTTGCCGTGCCGATACAGTTTTCACTAGTACGGAGGTCAGTGTGAATTTAAGCTCAAACCACCGCATAACGTACACAGGTATTTACAACCACAATATACGTAATTATATTTGTATTAGTAGACACAAATCACAGGATTGTTGGGATTTGTATGTAAGGCTTGTTCTTTTATATTGTCAATAAACTTTTTTCCTTTTTTTACCTTTGGAATTGCAAACAGGCGATAACCTTAAATATCAGTAGCCGGTGGCAACATCATCGGATCTATCTGAAAGCTGAAAGTTCAACACTTGGGAAGTTTTTCTAGTCTGGCCGAGCATTCAGTGTGCCCAATACCAACTCGAGAATAATTCCACTGAAGTAGGCACTGTGTTTTTTTTTATTATTCTTTGTTGAAAAAAAAGGGGTTTTTATCCATACGGATATGCCAACCCCATCGTATCTTATTAACGATTTACAAATATGGAATATGTATTAGAAGGAGGATCATTGACCAGAGGGGCAATTCTCGTGATTTTAAGGACGGTAATATTCTTCTTCGACCCCTACTAAAAACACAATAATTGGATTTGGTTGGCGATAACGGCAATCCAATCTCACACAGTAAAGTTAATAAGTACTTTAACGCGTCTTGTATATTACGTTCAGATATTTTAATTTGTTTGTCGCTTGTAGATAACATAGTCGATATTGCGATATCCTGATATTTTGAATTTTACGACAGATTTGATACGTAACTAAGTTAAATAATAAAGGGAATAGAGGGTCCCCTTGTGCTAATCCTCTATTAGTCCATCTAACGCCAATTCCTTCACTATTGAATGAAGACTTAATTTTCAAGTGTCTTTCATTCATAAAAGACACAAATTTTAGAGCCAACCTGAACATCATCCAACACTTTAGTAACTGACTCAATCGAAACGTTGTTATACGCGTTTTCAATGTCCACAAAACATGCCACTGTAGAAACATTTTTAGTGAAGCCAATTTGGATGTGAGAAACTAGTCGAGATAGGGAGTCCAAACAGGACTGTGATTTTCTAAATCCTACTGTATTTGGGGATAGAAGTCTGTTTTTTTCCACGTACCATTCCAACCGCTTGCATATCATTATATGGAAAGATTTGCATACACATGAATGAAGCAAAATAGGCCTTAATTTAGTGTCGCTATTCTGGTTGTTTCCGCTTTTGAGTATAGTCATAATTTATATGTCTCGCCATTGATGGGGTACGGTCCCAGATTCAAGAATGCCATTGTATATTTTGAGTAACAAGAGTTTTCCAAATTCCAGTAAATTGTGTAACATTGAGTACAATATGCCACCTTGCCCCGGGGCCAAATCTTTTTTTTTAGACAGTTATCTAGTTCCTGACTAATAAACTCAGCTTCTAAACAATCATTTCTTGACTCGAAATTCGGGGCTAGATTAGCAGCATAATCTGATGTAAGTGAGCGTAACAGCGCAATAATTTATTTTTCAATGGGAGAACTCGATCCTTGCTGTTTAACACCTTTCATCCATCTCATACGCCGCCATATCTCAGGTACCGTCGTCACTTCATCAATAGAATTACAAAATTTTTGCCAACCACCGTACCTAACTTTCTCTATTAAAGTTTGCGATTCTAAGGTTTTGGATTACAATTTGTTTAAATTTTCAGGCGTGGGGTTTTCACGAAAATTTGACAATGCTAACCTGCGTTGTGCGACTATTTCTGATAATTTAGAAATCTAATAATTTTTTGGTTTAAATTTTTCTTCTGCCTGTTGAATTTTTTGGTTTAAATTTTTCTGAATTTATAATAGGGGGGGGGGGGGATATGTTTATCAGCTGCGTATTCAATTATATTTACAAAATAGTCATACATTTGCTGAACATCTACACCATTAGGAAATTCATCCGTATAATTAATTTTATCTAAAATTGCTTGACGAAAACCCCAGTTCGCGTTTTTCCAGTTTCGTTTTCGGCCAATATATACTAAGCTAGATAAGTTTGCAGTCATTTTAATGATGAGGTGGTCGCTGCCGAGGTTTTCATTAAATACCTGCCAGTCAAATTTTATTGCTACGTCGGAGGAGACAAACGATACATCCGGGGAGGTTTGCTGTAAATTGCCATTTATGCCATGCCGTTATTAAGGGAGATATAAGTAGTCGTTTTCTAGGGATGAGTCCAATATGTGACTACCTCTCACATCGGATTTGACCAGTTAGTATGATGGCCATTAAAGTCGCCAGCTATTAATGTTTTACCTGTAAACTGAGAAAAAAATTCATTCCAATCCGAAATCTGACTTCGTACCGACGACGGACAATAAACCGACACAACATATTCTAAATCTTTGCAGTTTAACAACTTAGCGCATATTAGTTCGTTACCCACATTATTAATACTAAACGATACTAGGTGAGATTGAATCGACCTGTGAATCAGTAAAGCTACACCACTATAACTATCGAATCTATCGTTCCTATAGACATTATAATCGCTAATGTTTACATTAATCTCACAGTTGAGCCATGGTTCACTTATTATTGCGATGTTTTCTTGTACTAATAGTTCAGAAAAGGATACAAGTTTCCGCATCCGAAGCATCCGGTTAGACTGGAAGCCGACCCCAACATAGTTGGGAAAAGGCTAGGCAGATGATGAACTGACGAGAAATGTCGACGCAGTGGTTTTCAGAATCATGTGCTGATTCCATGTTAACAGGGCCCCAAGTCTGCTATTACAATAGTGTCAGAATGGTCTATCATTGATTTCATAATTGTTGATTTTGACAAGTTTGGTAATCTATTAACATAATGGCGTCATTATGACTTTCCAGTGGTCAACCACTGACACTCCATTGAAAGAAATGGCATAGAATGGTAATCTCGTACATAATGATAAATGAATGACTGACTTACATAAAACACTTGACTTGTATAAAACACTAATAAATAATATGTAAAAATATATATATAAATTAAATCTGGCATAAATAAAGTAGTGGTAGATTTCGAAAATCATTTCTACTAACGGGTTTTTTAATAATGGCAATACGACAATGTCATTATGACACAATTCTATTACGAGACCATTGACCGACCAATGATCGCCATTAAGAATTTAGCAGATTACGAACTTTAAGCAAAATGACAATGGGATGGGAATGGGATCGTGTTGGAATGACGAATTTATAAAAATAGCAGACTTGGGGCCCAGGTCGATGACCCTGCCACTCTGTTTACCAGATAGGTACCACAGATATTATTATGTCGAAATATATCACCATACACGCGCGAGAATGGATGTGGAAAGATTTTCCGTATGCAAAGGGCAAAATGCTAATTCAGTACATCTTTAACATTTAATCCACTTCCTTTTAGCCGTTTCATTGTCCTGGGTATATCAAAATTTCACGCGTAGTTAGCTTCTCGCTTTCATTAAATTCCTAAAGCTCATTTTACAACGGCACCTACTTCCAATATTTTTTACTTTAAACGAAAAAGTTTTGCTTAGATTTTGATGTTGTTATCGTTGGATCTATTGGAATTGGAATTTATTTACCTAAGTACCGACACTTTATTCAAGTATTTGGCGCAGTCCCAAAAAAGTAAACGTAAAATTATGCTAATTTTAGTGATCGTGTTTAATCGAAAAATTTAGGCACCTAGGCATTGAAAAAAAACCGTTCTAGTGCGAGTCGGACTCGCGCACCGAGGCCGAGGGTCCCGTACAAAGTAGGTATAGTGTAGTATGTAACTACAATTTTACGGTTTTCGGTTTTTTTTCTTTACTTGTGCTAAATAAAATTGCTTCTTGCCAAATTTCATGATTCTAGGTCAACGGGAAGCACCCTTAAGTTTTGATTCCCTTGCGAGTGTTAAAATATGCGGCATAAACGGAACATAAACGCCCGTATCTTTTAATTGCGTTGACTTTGGCCGTAAGATCAATCGTAGTTATCCAAGGAAGAGAGTTTAATCTCTGGGCATCGATTATTTCATAAGATCAATGGTACTTAGTTGATCGATTATTGGCAGTAGAAACCATCGATTAGTTTAAACTAGCCTAAGGGGTCGGTTAAACTCCTTTGTATAGATTAACACATCGAATCTTTAACTGCGCGCACTAGAAAACTCATTTACGTTTTCAAAAAGTTGAGAACTTCCGCCCATAAAGATATCCTAAAAATGGTTTACACCGCTCTATGTGAATCAACCCTAAGTTACTGTATCGTGGCGTGGGGTGGTGCAGCCAAAACAATCCTCTTACCAGCTGAAAGAGCCCAACGTGCAGTAATCAAAGTCCTGTTAAGCAAACCATTTAGGTACCCAACCCAACAAGTTTATTCGGACTTTAAGGTACTGACAATCCGTCAAATGTTTATGCTTCGTACGATCACACGTGCTCATAAAATTACCCCTCTCAGTAGATGTAAAAGCCCTACACTCAGAAGAAGACCCAAGCCCGTTTTTCCCAAGACTTGTACAAATACCACCTTTGCACGGCGGCATAACCGTTATTTAAGCACATTGTTATATAACAAACTGCAAAATGTATTGAGCATTCATTCCTTGAACAAATTCCAATGCAAACAAAAATTAAAAGAATATTTGCTAACCCTGAACTATGACGACACAGAAGAATTACTCAAACCATAAGTTAAACAGAACAAATCAGGCACCCACTCACACAGACACACCTTCACTTATACATCTACACTCACACATACACAGCTACACTCACCCCATCACACACACCCGGCACTTATGTAGTTACTCTCTTTTCCTTTGCCTTCTTTCCCCGTTTTTATCTTTAAAATTATTATTAGTATTACTCTAGTTTATTTTTTACAAAAGTGCACACTACTAATTTGTACGTAATTATCTTAACAACCAGAAGGGACGGATGGATGACCCCTGTAACACAGGTTTTGCCTAGCATGGGGGTCATTGATCATTTATTTTGTACCAGGCTATTCGCATGCTTAAATTAAGTGTCACCCTGTATCTGTGTACCTTTTTTCATGTCTAATAAATTTATTATTATTATTATTATTAAACTGACCGTAAACTGACCAGATGGCATAATTTGTCGTGACGACCTTTAAAAAAAACTACAAAAATGCCTGTTTCAAACATTTCTACGTATCTATTCATTGACGCTTGATTTTGTGGTTATTAATCGGAAAGTTATAACAGTAATTCGGATTCAGATATCGAAATAATACACGACTTGAACGATATAAATGACTATCATAGTAGACCGTATGTTGTTGGACCAAGAAAATATCAAGAATCAATGGGATGGTATAGAATTTATGCGTCGGTCGTTTTCGTGCCTCCAAAGCTTCGAAGAAATTAAATACCGTACCTCATGAAGACATGAATAGTAATAAAACGTCATATACACGTCAAATGTCAGTGTCAATATCAAATAGACCCATTTGTGGCCATTATTTTAATGAACGGATGAATGAACTTCGAATAAAGTAGAGAATGTTGCCATGTGTAAAAGACTAATCGAAGTTTAATTAATCTGTTCATATTTTCCATTAGATTTTAGGACAATAGATTAAACCATCGATTATATTTTATCGTAGATTCCGACATCCATAGTTTAAACTGCTTTTGATGCTTTGATTGCTTACGGCCCTTAGAAGTTTAATTTTTTCACTGCTTCAAAGGAGGAGGAAAGAGGTGCGTGAGTATTTGATAAGTATTAATTTCAACTTGATAACTTCACGCGTTCTTGAGAAAAAGGGTCTTGACAGACGGACCACGAAGTGATCTTATACGGGTTCCGTTTTTCCTTTTATAAACGGTTTTTCACTTACTTTTATAGCAGATGCCATTATCGTCAAAGGCGCAAAGATCAAGATATCCTAAAACACCAATGAATTATTAAACTTCGGGACGTTCTCACGCTTAATCACGGCTTAACGAGTTACGAAATTAAATCTCGCAGTTTCGTTACGTTAACTTACGCACTTGTACCAATAAATTGGTCGACTTACGCAACATAAGTAAGGTCGCCCCCGGGCCAATACACGATTTGTTCAAGGCGAGATTTTATGGCAAGCTCGAAACGAGGCGAAACAAAAGAAGTTATGCCTCACAATCACCATAGACTCGGGGGTTATGTGCCTATAATGTAATGGCATGACTTCCGTTTCTATCGATTTATGATTGTGTTGAACTGATTTAATTAAATTGTTTTGAGGTAGCATGTTTCAAGGTTTTTAAGGCTCAATGTTTCAATCAAGTCTAATTTAATCCACTGTGTGTCCGCTTATCGTTGTACAGTAGACCGCACGTCGTCGCTGGTAACACTTTGACCTGCAGTGCGATTCTGTAACCATCTGATCGTGAAAACTTAGGTGAAGAGAGCGTGGAGTGAGCTGTCATTCCAACTAAAGCTAGGGATTGACACTATTGACAGCTCACTCTAAGCTCACTTCACCTAACTTTTCACGGTGAGACTTTCTACACCCTAATTGCGTAACCACTACCAATCATCAATCTTAATCTGAATCATTTTGAAGGATATTACTAATCCATTACTTCATATGTTCCAAAAATGTGTCTGCTCAACAACGTAAACAACGCAATCAATGTTGTTGAACTGCCAAAATGAAACCCATTATACTGCTAGTGTTAGGTACACAATTACCCCGCTGGTGCTGGCCTAGCGTAGTACGGAGTTTCAAAAGAATACGAGGCCAACTTTTACTGGTTTTGTTCCCAGTGACATGCAGCCTACTGTGCTTACCTCCTAGCGGATTTAGCAAGCCTGTGTCGGAAATATGGCCATGTCCGTCAAAGGGCACAATGTTCACGAGTGGTGACACTAAATCAGTTCCTGTCTTGTAGACCTTCAGTTGTGTCATGAACTGACTTATAAAAATTTGGTTAAGCATAATCAGCCAATAATGTTCCCACTGCTGAGACACAGGCCTCCTCTCTTCGAGAGGGAGCGGGCTGTAATCTACCATGCGGGCGCAGTGCGATTTGGTAGATGTCACATGTCTTAGAATTTTTGGTTCTAGGACATGCCGGTTTCCTCACGATGTTTTCCTTCACAGTTTTGAGAAATTCGGTTATGTCCGCACAAAATAGCTTTTACCTATCCGTATGTTCTTATGTTAACCAAACCATAAGACCTTTCACCTTTCCTTTAAGATTTGCATGGTTTCTTACGACTTCGCCAATTCTCCTATTCTTAGTTAATGTGTAGGTATGTAGGTGTTGCTCCTCGTGTAACTTTATTAAGAATTCCTACACGTGACTCCTAAAACATGCGTAACACAAATTAACATAATTAAGCTGAATATATACAGCTCTAATATAATACTTAGAATAATGTAACATTTTAATAAGCAACCAAAAACGGTAGATATTCTAATTGAAAAGGGTGGAATTCGGAATCTTGGTCAATCATCGTCTCGTGGCTAAGTAATAACGGCCGCAAGGGCCCATCGATAAGTTTAAGCTACGCTTGCCGCGGTCGTTCCGTGGATACCTTTACCAATCGAAACCCCTCCGTGGCTCGGGAAGCACATTAAGCCGTTGGTCCGTCAGAAGCCCGCCAAAGGTCACCAGTCTTAAGAAGGAGTATCGTATTACCCATTAACTGGGTTGTGGAGGTCAGATAGGCAGTCGTCCATGTAAAATACTGGTATTCAGCTGCATCCGGTTAGACTGGAAGCTGACCCCAATAGATTTGGGAAAAGACTATGGTGGTATTTATAATCGTCTGCCTAAATTTTTATTAGGTTTAGGGTCAGATATAAACGGATGCGGTTTACTATTAGCATTTAATATGGTATGCAACTACAGTAGATATTATAATATTGTGAAACAGTTGACTACGTAGATGCTACGTCACAGCTGCACCATGTAACCACATTAGGAAATCACAATGTGTATAAATGGAAATTTGTAGTGTTATAATCATAAAATAGAAGAGTCATTTCAAGTTGGCCAAGTCTTTCTCTGGAAAAAACCTCTTTTATAGTGTACGTGGTATGTAATGCCTTTACTCTCTGAAAGAGGTTTAGTCACTAGGCTAGGCATGACTGCACACGTCACAGGTACCTTAATGGACCTTGCTCTTGATTTTTCCAACGTCTTTTTGACGTCATAGCCTCGTCCGAGGTGCAAGGTTGACCGCAAGCAATGTCGTCAATGTTTAGGGAATTGGAAGTTGTGTAATTTCTTCTTTTTCTTAGGCATTACAATTTCCCAAAGAAATATCTAGAAAAATAACATTGCAATTATAGGTACCTACAGGATAATAAGTAAAAATCATTCATCAGCTCCATAGAGCTAGAAATTATAATATTATACATACAGCGAAATTCGGCACAATTCTTTTGAAGAATTACTTTATGTACCTATACCTTATTTTTTTTTTTTAAATCATGACCCCACAATAGGAATTTCCCCTGTAGCGTGGGTGCGTTTACAAACATTTAAACTCACATACACAAACAGCCAGACCCGGAACAACTACTCGTAGGCCATACAAATATTTTGTTCCGTGCGGGAATCGAACCCGCGACACGCAGCGCAGCAGTCAATCGCTTAACCACTTTGCCAACCGTGCCGTCAAGTCTTCTCTTTTTATTTGATTTAAATCAAGAGCATCATGAGACCCTCTTTATTTGAAAAAAAAAACAGGAAATTCCATGATTAAGATAAGTTTGAACCCAGATAATTACAGGTAGCGAAACTTTGCTTTTAACGACTAAAGAATCCAGCGGAGTAATTCATCATAATCATCATCATCTCAGCCGAAAGACGTCCACTGCTGGCCTTAGGCCTCTCCCAAGCATTGCCACTACGACTGGCTCTTTACTTCTCGCATCCAGCGGATTACTGCGGCCTTCACCAGGTAATTGCGTAAAACAATTAAAATGTCAATGCTTCTCATTTTAACAATTCAATAATATTCATTGCGTAGTTTGTGTTGTCAGCAAAAAAATTATTCAAACATTTGTATGAAGAAAAGGATTATGAATTTCCTTCATAATCCTTCGGATTGTTATAGAAAGTGTGTTACGTAATTGGGGTGTTGCATTCTAAATTGCAGTTACTGATTAACATTATGAAGATCTACCATCTCTAACATAGAACTATTTATCTTCCTACAATGCAAACTGCTTAGACCAAACAAACAGTGACATTTGCAGTCCTATATAATCTCATGTTGCATTAAAACAATAATTGCGAGCAGATCATTACTCTTAGACTAGACTAGTATAAACGCTAGGAAGTACTTAATGTTAATAACTTGTCTCTGCTTACGAGTTATTGTTGGCTGTATGTCTAAAGGATATACGCTTTAAGACCGCATTGCCTCAGACATGACGCCATGTTGGCAGAAATTCGGATTGATGAGCTGCGATGGGCTGTTGTTATCAAAGCAGACGGCGATAACAATGACAGGGGCACCGATTCCCTTGTTCACAAACTAAACTAAATTTAGGTGCAGTGCATCTTTTTCTTTCTATTTCATTAAGAAAAGGACA
Organism: Apamea sordens; assembly: GCA_945859715.1. Classification (NCBI taxonomy): domain Eukaryota; kingdom Metazoa; phylum Arthropoda; class Insecta; order Lepidoptera; family Noctuidae; genus Apamea; species Apamea sordens. The sequence goes on along the minus strand of OX243996.1, from coordinate 11,168,873 downwards.
AAAGATAAATATTAGCTTAGTCCTGCCAAATTAGTCAGCGCCTGACGTAAATTGACGTAATTTTAGTCGCCATGTTTTTAATCACGTCTAAACTGTCTATGGAGTAGGTATCTTAATTTGACAGGACTAAACTTATATTTATCATCTGTCCTTTTCTTAATGAAATAGAAAGAAAAAGATGCACTGAACTTAAATTCAGTTTAGTTTGTGAACAAGGGAATCGGCGCCAGTGGCCTTTAGATTGTTCAGAGCTCTGAATTTCTGACTTACGTCCACTTGTTCAAAACTTATACAGACGCCAGCACATCAAGCTACTACAATCTGTCAGATTTCCTTAATAGATTTTCGACTTTATTGCTAAAGCATTAGGTTCAATGTTGATTGGGAAAATCTGACAGTTTCGGGTAGGTTGACCTGCTGGCGTCCGTACATATTGTTATGAATAGACATTTAATTGAATGCATGATGTGTCAATCAATTAGCATGCAATATGCAGTTCGGATACTTCGAGGGTATAAAGAATCCCACAAACAAAGGTACATAGAAACGAGTGATAAACATAACCCTGTCTTTGATGTCGCGCAGTCGGGTAAAAAGAGAAGCGTTTCCTTATTCTAAATGATTGGTCCACTGGGTATTACCACATTGCTTGCAAATGAAGGTCGTAGCATTTTATAGTTAGGTTAATAGTAGTAGTATAACGTTAATATAAACCAGTATTATTGAACACTTTTCCCTATAGGAATCTGAATGGTTAATCTCCCTTAAATACTTAGACAATAAGTAGGTACCTACAAGTTATATCGTCAAGTAAAAAAAATATGATAGCGCTGTTTAGGTGTGTGTAAGTAATTTGATAAGAGACCACTAATAGAAACCAAATTTATAAACTAGACTAGACCATCACATAATAAATAAATTATTACTATAATGCTTTTGATATCCAACAATATCCCAGAGGTATTTCGTGTAATATTATTCCTATTAAGTACCTATTAAAAATGTCATACATTCTGCTAATATGAAATGTATGCAGTTAATAAAAGTAATGTGATACCTACCTATATACATACGTACCTTTTAAGGTCAACGCACACTTATAAGCATTGCACGGGATCAGCATCGTCTCAACTCGAGCTGTTTAGGATTCTTTCTAAACTCCAAACTGCAACCCACACTTACATCTAAGCATCGTAACTGCATCGGCATCGCCTCTGCATCAACCAGTAGGAAACAGTCGCCCTACTTACGGAGAGCCGTCACCTCGCTTGCATAGTCATCGCCACCTTAAAGCTTAGGTGTCTTAGGAATCTTAGGAAAGCGATTCTGTCAAAATATAACGTCATTTTTAGGGTTCCGTAGCCAATGGCTAAAAACGGAACCCTTATGGATTCGTCATGTCTATCTGTCTATCTATCCGTCCGTATGTCACAGCCACTTTTATCCGAAACTATAAGAGCTATACTGTTGAAACTTGGTAAGTAGATGTATTCTGTGAACCGCATTAAGATTTTCACACAAAAATAGAAAAAAAAACAATACATTTTGGGGGTTCCCCATACTTAGAACTGAAACTCAAAAAAATTTTTTTATCAAACATAGGTCTTCAAAAATGATATTGAGGTTTCTAATATAGTTTTCTAAACTGAAGAGTTTGCGCGAGAGACACTTCCAAAGTGGTAAAATGTGTGTCCCCCCCTGTAACTTCTAAAATAAGAGAATGATAAAACTAAAAAAAATATATGATGTACATTACCATGTAAACTTCCACCGTAAATTGGTTTTTTATCGAGATCTAGTAAGTAGTTTTTTTTAATACGTCATAAATCGTAAACCGCAATTTACCTTTCATTCAATCAACTCATGTTTGATTTTTATAGATAATGGTACGGAACCCTTCGTGCGCGAGTCCGACTCGCACTTGGCACGTTTTTTACTTTTTCATTCATCGGGCCGCGAGCGCAGTTCTTGGGGTGATTAGGGTCATGCGTTTGGTAAATTAATTAAAAGAAATCATTTCTTTGGGAAAGTTGTTTTTATGAATAGTACAATCATGTGTTTAAGTATCAGTCACAGTCACCCCATATTTTCGTTGGAAACATGTCATAATATCAGCCAGTGAATGTCTACGGCTCAGCATGGCCTCAATGACTGCCAAATTGAATGCTCTTGATGGAAATTACTGTAATCAACGTGATGTGCAGACGAATTGAAGATCGCAGTTCATTTGTTATTTGAATGTGAAGACATGGTGCTGCCCCATACTTATATAATTTTATGTAGTCCATCAAAGTCACCTATTCATTAGGTACAAGAGAAAGAGAGAAAAATAGGTTTATTTGTCACAGAAACATGTGTATACAAAAAGATATTATAATTAACTCTAATAAAGAAAAATTAAAACAAAATAGGTCTAAATTCACGAGCACAAATCAGAGATAGTCGACAACTGCACGTCACGACTGTCCCAAGACGGTTTCCACCATAGATAATATAGGAACTATGGTTTCCACCCAGCATGATGCTGTGCTGTAGGACTCACAGCGCTGATTTTCAGTGATTACCTGAAAAGGACGTACGGAAACCAAGTCAATCAAGTTTAACAATCAATTTCAAAATCACGAAAAAAAGGTCCGGATACAAAAGACAGGCGCAAACCTACAATTTATAGTTAAAACGAAATTACAGGAAGCTTCACGAGTTTACAATCCAGCCTACAAAAATGGAAATTTTATTCCTTTAGGTTGGATGTAATTTCCTAGAAATGTAGAAACGATAATACCCAATTTCCAAATCAGCATCTAGAAAGCGAGTTTATTTGTATTATTAAACGTAAAGTTGGTTACTTCCACGGAATTTAGTTTTCGTTTTCCGAAGTTTTTTTTTTCTTTTATTTCCTTTGAAACTGCCTCGAATATGTTTCCAAATTATCATTCCATCGTGAAATCTTTATAGTTTCTGTGTGCGGTTCAGTGATTAGTCGTATCGACTGGAGTTTTTTTCAATAAGTATGTGGATTTCAACATTTTTTTACATTTACCATGATTGTGAAGTGCCAAGAGTCTGTACGTATGATAGTCATATCACACAAGCGATGAATGTTGTGTAAGTATTTGGTAAAGTTAGGTAAATTAATGATAATATAAATAAATATATAATGATTATAATATAAATATAAAAATTATATAAATTTATCCTGATTATGATTGTTATAATTAATTGCAAATTTGACCATGTAAGACTTATGTATGTACCTACCTGAATATAATATTATTAATTGACTTTACTGTAATTTCTGTTTTGTTTTGTTGACATTACTTTTGTTACTATTAATATTTTAATGTATGTAATAATTTGCACGCCGCCGCAAGGTATATTGTAGCCGATCTCATTCATTTATGTACTTACTAGCTTTTGCCCGCGACTTCGTTCGCGTGGAATAGTGACTTCACCAATAGATGACACCGACTCTTGACCAATAGATGGCGCTGTATGTCCGGAATAAATTTTATTTTTTATTTTATTTTTTTTTGTAATAAAAACTATCCTATGTCCATTCTCAAGTTCCAAACTATGTCTGTACCAAATTTCACACAAATCGGTTCAGTAGTTTAGGCGTGAAGCAAAGACAGACAGACAGAGTTACTTTCGCATTTATAATATTAGTTTGGATAACATCCTATACATGTACCTACATTCGAAGCAAATAAAATTCTGATGCTGATTAATAATTAATTAAATTGACTACCAACGTAAATTGTCCGTATTCACATTGCAACTATCATCATCACCATTCTCCTGTCCTTATCGGTGCCACATGTCTTTTTCTTTCATACTTCTCTATTAGTCATCACCTCGGTAGTACCCTTTCTGACCATATTATCATTCACACAGTCCATCCATCGTTTCTTTGGTCTTCCCCTACTCTTATAGCTATCGACATTCATACTCAAAACTATCCTCACGACATTTTCCTCATTCCTCCGTATCACTTGCCCATACCATGACAACCGACTTCCACACAACTGTCATTCTTTGAAAATTGCACGAAATATAACAGGAAAAAATTACGTAGTATGTTTTGCTTAACAATTAATATCCCTAACTGTACTAAAATATAGACTAAGTATATCAATTTATTGAACACACTTTGTTGTGAGCATGACATGATATATATTTATGGATAAGAAATATCATTTGACATCCACTAGGTATATTTCACTTAGTGGTACCTACTTTTAGCTTACACCTTCACAAAACGTTAAAACAGGTCGTATATTCCATCGTCGTTTGAACTCACGAAAGCCATACATCTTCCACGAGCACCTTCGCAGCATTTTCTCGACAATTTGTTCACAAGTTATATGGTTGATATATTTAACGTTGAACCAATGACTTTTTGCATTCATATAATTATAATTTCCGAGTTTATCTTGGACGTTACTGACATCGATCAAAGAAAACATTGTGAGGAAACCTTAAATTATATACTCTGTCCACTAGGTTAACCGTTTTTTGACAAAACGGTTAACCTAGTGTTATCCAGATTACGTAAAGTTAACGTTGAAATGCGTAATTAAATATATATATATATATATATAAACTGCCTAATCTTATTGAATTATCTTATTTATGACTTCTAATACTTCTTCTGACAGACATTATAATACCTACCGTAGCATCAGTTTTGACAAAAAACATAATAATTTCTCACTAGTTCGATCTGTCAAAAAACGGTTACCCTAGTGGACAGAGTATAGTTATTATACCTTAGTCTGAAATCGCCAACCTGTCTTGAGCAAGCATGGTGATCAATGCTCGTGTGCCTTCTGTGTGTGAGAAGAGGTCTTTGCCCAGCAGTGGGACAGTAATAGGCTGGTTATACAGGGTGGCAAGGGCATCAAAAAAACACCTGATGTTTCATAGAAAAGTGCAATCGCGTAGTTCCTACGCGGACCTGCGCGGTCATAATGTATGGAACAGCTATTTAAAAAAAAAACTTGAGAGGTGTCAAGGGACACCCGGATGGAACGAAGTATAACTGGCTTGCTTTCTATAAGAAAGAAAGAGAGAGAGAGACAGAGAAACACACTGCTTACAACTATAGCAAAAAGTGTCGTTCCAACTTTTGGTCTTAATTTTTTCCGTCTAGCCCCGTTTCGCAACGCGCGCTATGGAACTTCGTTCCAAAAATATCTGACGAGAAATTTCAACGCAGGGGGGGTTCAGAATCATGTACTAAATCGATGGTAACAGGTTTTTCGTCGACGTCTCTGTCACCTTGTATATATTAGGTATAATTTAACGGATATTTTAGTTTTCCTTCCTAACATTAAAAGAAACAAATCAACCCTCCAAAGGTTGTGTAAGCAATTTACTTAATGTTACTTTAACTTCACTAAGTTACAGTTTATGGGTTCTTTGTTTATAATCTATTGGAAGTTTTGGTTTCGAAATGTTTAATGCAAATTTGTTTGTTTGTGAGGTTCAAGATTTGTGGTTATTGTTTAATTTTTAACCGACAAAAAAATACGGAGGAGTTTCTCAAGTCGACGCATAATTTTTTACAGAGTAGTCCGTTTTTGATAATTCTTTTTTTATTGGAAAATTGGTCCCATATTTTGGAAAAAAAATTCCAACCCTAAGGGTGGGAAAATAGGGGTGATTTATTGTTCACTCACAGATTTGAATGCTGAGTTGTGTATTACGAGTATTACTCTACTCGGTGTCACATATGCCTGCCCTTTGGCAAACAATTCGTAGATAATAGCCACAAAAAAGTATACAAAAAAAAAAAAAAAATAACAATAAAATTAAACCGCAACTGAAAAGCAAAAAATAATAAACATTTTTTATTTAACCTTATTTTGAGTCTGCGCCAAACAGTCAATAAACAAAGATCACTAAATTGCCTTAAATTTAAACGGCGTCGACTCAAAATTACTTAGGTATACTTATAAATATAAGAAGGTATAAGAACTTATAAATCAACGGGTTGCACTCCGGGAGTGCCGGCAGAAGGGAAAACTTGAATATTAACGTTGTGTATTTTTGATATTTTGGAATGCGGTCTACTCTCCTTCCGTCTTACGAATTTTCGACCAGCAGTGCAATTCTGTAACCATCTCACCGTGAAAACTTAGGTGAAGTGAGCGTGGAGTGAGCTGTCATTCTAAATAATGCTAGGGATTGACACTACTGACAACTCACATCAAGCTGACTTCACTTGAGTTTTCACGGTGAGATTTTTACAGAATCGACCGGCTGGTCACGTGTCCTGACGCGAGCTCCGTCTTACGAATTTTCGATCAGGTCACGTGTCCTGACGCGAGTTTAACATGTTTTCTACCCATCACAATAAAAGTGCAAAACGCCGCTAAAGAAGTTTTCACTTCAAAAAAGGTTTATTATTTTTTGCTTTACAGTTTTTTTTAGGTAACAACATACTTTGTGCTGTTGCTGCTAGGGAGTTTGTTGCGCCACTTCTTCTTGCCAGCGAAAGCACTAGGAAGTGGTGAGGGGCAGACGTTTTGGGGACTGTCTTTTGTAATTAACTTTAATAATTTGTAAAAGTAACAGAGTTAATTGACTTTTGTTGCTGACTGTACCTACTCAGGTACTACATGAGAATTTATAGCTTCTGATTCAATGTTTGTTTATGATGCCAGATATTGAGGACCTACCTAAAAAGTACTTATAATATGTATAATACGTAATAATAGAATAATCAGCCTATAATGTACCCACTGCTGGAGCAGAGGCATCCTCTCTATGAGAGGGAGCAGGCCACCACGAGGGCCCAGTGCGGGTTGGTAATAATTTAAATAAATAATATCCCTGGACATTTCACACAGCGCCATCTAGTCCCAAGCTAAGCAACCTGTAGCGGTATCTACAACGCCACATGCGAACAACGCGTCATACTGACGTCACGCAAATCCTGCATCTCGCAAGCAGAGTTTACCGCGCAATTAGCATAGATACAATTTCCCAACATCAATCGTTGGGCAATAGCCCGCCAGACACAACACCCGTCTGGTCGGAGGATCCTCCCTTTTCTATGGAGGATGAGTGAACTTTACACCCTGTTCCTCATACCTCCAAAAACCTATGCTTGTGTTATGGTAACAAGATGGCTGATAAACTATTTATATAATTTTTTTTTTGTAAATACATACATATTATAGATAGAAAAACACCCAGACTCGGAACAAATACAGTGTAGGTCATACAAATATTTGTTCCGTGCGGGAATCGAACCCGCGACACGCAGCGCAGCAGTCAATCGCTTAACCACTGCGCCAACCGTGCCGAATCTAATAAAATTAGAAAATTATCATCCAGCTTAGAATACTTATGGAAGTTTTTTTTTATCAAGAGAATCATTTGAATTCTTAGACGTTCTAAATGATTACTGTCGCATAAAGTGTATCTACTACAATAAAAACGCTATTTCCTGTTGTTCGCAACACAGATAGAAATCATTTACCGTCTTGCACAGTTCAAAGACATAGTGAGCAAATGCATTTAATTGCATCCTCTTACTCTAAATACCAAATTCTTTGAAGAACGTTAATAATGATACCTACTATATAATATATCATTATATGAATATTAAAGGTTACATAATCAGCATATTATGTTCCCACTGCTAGGATACAGCAGTGCGATTCTGTAACCAAATCACCGTGAAAACTTAGGTGAAGTGAGTGTGGAGTGAGCTGTCATTCCAACTAAAGCTAGGGATTGACACTATTGACAGCTCACTTTAAGCTCACTTCACCTAAGTTTTCACGGTGAGTTTTTTACAGAATCAATCGGCAGGCCTTCTCTTTGAAAGTGAGTGGCCTGTAATCTGCTATGCGGGCCCAGTGCGGGTTGGTACATGTCACATGTCTTCGAATTTTTGGTTCTTGGACATGCCGGTTTTCTAACGATGTTTTCCTTCACCATTTTGAGAGCAGTGGTGCTGAATAAAGGCAACACAAAGTAAAGCAACTTTCTGGGTTCGAACCTACGGCCCACAACCACTGACTGAAAAGTGGGCCACCACTGTTCAGTCCACTAAATTCCAATGATAAAGGGCATCATACAAGCGTCGAACATTTTATACCTAAAAACTAAAGCCTAAAGACGACCAGAAAAAAATATTTTCGTTGAAGTGTACGTCAAAGATGACGTAGATTGGGCTTTTAGGGTTAAAATAGTGCCTAATATGCACTAATCATTATAAAGTCATAAGTGGCCAGATATACGAAGGGACCACGGGTAAAGATAATCCCCGTGGTCTCTTCCAGGGACTACGGCAGAAACGACCATTTTAATTCGGCAGCATTGTATTTCTCGGAGGGACCACGGGGAAAGAAAATCCCCGTGGTCCCTTCCAGGGACTACGGAAGGGACCACGGGGCATACATGCTGTTTTCTTAAGGGAAATAACATCTTGAGCATAGCATTTACTATGAAAATGTCGACTATTATGTTTTATAACAGGAGTAACATAACGTTTAAAAACTGCTTTCCGTCAGGCGAAATCGCAGTCAAAGACTAGTATATATCATTATAAAAAAAAAACTATCAACTTTTAATCCTATTAATATTAAAAACGTCAAGTTTGTATGGATAGATGGATGGATGGATGTTTGTTACTCTTTCACGCAAAAACTACTGAACAGATTTGTATGAAATTTGGCACACAGATGGTTTATAACCAGGATTAACATATAGGATACTTTTTATCCCGATATTCCCACGGGATCGAAACTTATGCGGGTGAAACCGCGGGGCGCAGCTAGTTGAAAATATATAGCATCCCAAACACGTTTTAAGTATTACAACATAGATCTACAACTGACTGATTTGGGTTTGAAAGAACCAGCCGGCACTTAATTTTTTACGAAATGAATGATGTCCTTTCGTTTTTAAAGCCCATTTTAGACGAGGCAGACATAAAATACGAGCAAAACCGTTATATTATGAAGGATCGGATTAAGATTGCTACCTACCGAGAATTTGTCGTTATTTCTCACAAACATAAATTATTCATAGTAAGTTTATTGACTCCCATGTTCTTGATTGCACCTGCTACTTTTCGATTGTCTGGGATAAAAAATGCCTTTATTATTCTTTATACATGTACCGAAGTAATATTCTACCTTTCGGTAACATTGTCTCAAAAGTTTGTTCGAGAAAGCTCATCACCAGTGATAGGAAGTTTAGGCAAATAGGTAGTGCCTATTTGCCTAAACTTTGAAGAACAGAGACAAGAAACGGAGACTTCCTTAGGACTAAATTTTTACATTAAAAAATTATGTTATTTGGAATAAGTTATTCGTCTATGTTTACCTAAAGTTTGCGACTAGACATACGAGTAACATAATAAATAACATATACAGTCGTTACAACCATAAAATTTTCAGATTTTTTTTTTTGTAGATCATTTTGTAAATGACTTGTTGAGAATGAGCTAGAAAGTAGATATTTACTTCGAAACGTGTACGGCTCCTTATATACAAACATTGTGATTCATAGTATTAAGATTAACAAGTCATTTACAAAATGATCTATCTCCAAAAATTAAAAAAATCAGAAAATTTTATGGTTGTAACGAATGTGAAGGTTATTTATTATGTTATGTCTAGTCGCAAACTTTAGGTACGACGGTTCGGTGTATAGACGAATTACTTATTCCAAATAACATATTTTTTTAATGTATTTAAAAGTCGAATCGAATTTCGGGACAGATTTCCCGGAAAAAATTTAGTCCTAGGGAAGTCTCCGTTTCTTGTCTCTGTTGTTCGAAGTTTAGGCAAATAGGCACTACCTATTTCTATCACTGCTCATCACAGACACATAATTATTGATTTTATTAAAAAAAAAAAAAATGTCGCCACACACTAGAAATACTCCTGTACGTAACTCCAAATCCAAAATTTCGACTTTCTGTTAGCTATACTTCAGAAGATATTCACTAAGTTACGGATTAAAGTTTATTGGCTGCTTTTACACACAACAAAAAGTCTTATTTCGAAATTGAAACAGGCTGCTTTTTATTTTTAACGTATTCCTAATTAGCTCTGTAAGCAGGTTACGGCTGGGGAAGTAACTGCAGTTTTCAAATAGAAAACTTACAAAAAAAAAACTTTTTAAAAACAAGCTTTTATTACTTGTTATTGAAAAGATCTAAAAAGTTTAAAATAATTTAAACCTGATAAGAAAAATACCATTATATAGGTACCTATATTGTAAAATTTAACGGTAATTAACCTTTTTCGTATACGTCACAATAATCCCATATCGTACATTACCTAATTATATATTTTTATTAAAACCTAAAACTTTACACCTTGTATTTTAAATCTTTGCGTAATTGTCACAGGCCCATTTTTTTTATAAATAAAAGCGTGTTACCTTTTGATGGAACATTAAAGAACATAATTATTAGCATATTACACCTTCATTATTTTTCTTTTGCAATCACAATGAAAAAATAACTAGGGATCCCTACAGATGGAGGATATTTTTTATCATTCATCCTGTAACGTTTTCAAAAGGAAGAAAATAATTGAAAGTAAACTCGAGGTTCGACTTAATGAGTCGAACCTCGAGTGGACGGACTTAGTTAACTCGAATCTATTGGGACAGCATCCCTAACTATACTAATGAATAAATAATGAAGCTGAAGGGTTTGTTTCTTTGAACGCACTAATTGCTGGAACTAACAGTCAGATTTGAAAAATCTTTTTTGTATTTGTACGAATGCGGGGGACGAGTTCATCAATGTGTGTTTTCCAATTTCGATAATCGACCTGAAGTCTAAGGTATTTTATATTTGAGGTTCTCTTAATGCGGAGGCAGTTAAAATAGGCGTTGGCGAGTCACAGCGATGCGCCTGAATTGTATACGTCTCTGGTTGAGGTTGGCTTCTTTGCGAAAGGGAGAAAGTTATGAATGCTGTTTTGTCTAGATTAAGTGTTAAGAGATTGCCAGATAGCCAATTCATAACAATTCTAAAGGTGTTTTCTGCATAAACTTTAGCCTGCTCCCAGTTCGGACTATCAATGAGCAGTGCTGTGTCATCGGCATATGACAAGAGTTTAGTATGAGGTAGAGCTAACGTGCATAAATTGTTAATGTAAATTAAGAACAGTGCTGGACCCAGCACGCTGCCCTGGGGCACACCGTAACTGACAAACTGCTCATTGCTGACAAGAGTACCAATCTTAACAGACTGACTGCGTTCCTCTAGATAGTTACGAAAAATATCAAGAGCAATTCCTCTTATGCCTATGGATTCTAGTCTATCGACAAGGATGGGCACCGAGACAGTGTCAAAGGCCTTATACAAATCAAGAAACAAGCCGATGCATTTGTTGCCATAATCTAGCGTCTTACTGATATGCTCTGTCAGATCAATAATTGCATCTTCAGTCGACTTACCACGTCTAAATCCAAATTGATTATGTGCTAAAACCTTATTCGTTTTCAGAAAGTTAACCAGACGTGCATTGAGTACTTTCTCTATTACGTTAGAAATTATGGTCAATACTGAAATTGGCCTGTAGTTCGTGACACTGCCTCTATGCCCACTCTTGAAGATAGGATGCACAAGAGCTCTTTTGAATACCCTAGGAAATTTGCCATGCAAAAAGCACAAATTAATAACATGTGTCAGGGAAGGTAAAATAAACGTGCGTAGAGGAACTACGCACGTTTATTTTACCTTCCCTAGAAATTGGCCAAAATTCCGTCCCATCCTATTTCACAATCGTTGCGAAGTCCCATGATGATTGTCTCAACCTTTCTCTCATCGACATCTACAAGAGCCATCGAGGTACCTGTCAAATTTGGATCCTAACCTTTTTTTTGCCGGGGGTAGGGGAATTTGTGAGGAATTTGCATTAGCCTCATTTTGCTTACGCATGATAGACACAGCTAGATTTTTCCCTATGTTAACAAAGAAGCCATTAACTGTATTTATAGAAGAGGTAGGATCATCTGAAATGTTCAGTAGTTCATAAGGTGTAGATTTTTGTTGTTTAAGCTGGGCATATCCCACGTAGCCTTAGGACCACCCTTTGCTTTTTCAAATTCATTCTGAATTCTATTTAGTTTTTTTAAAAGTTCGTTAAAAAAGTTGCGATACCGGGTATAGGTCATTCTTTTAATCATATTTTTACTATCTTTTTCTGATTCTATGTGCAATTTATCGCGATTTCTGATACATTTTAAAAGGTCTGGTGTTATCCAAGATTTGATGATTATATTCTTATGCGAAATTGTGACATTTTTAGTATTTGTTTTGACTATATTTGATAAAATGGTAACAAGGTTTTCGGCCGCGAAATTGGCGTCGTTTGATGAAAGAATTGAAGTGAAATGTGTATTTTTAACATCACCTATTGCAGATTGAGTGTCGAGTCTATTAACAATTTTCGTAGTTTTAGTCTGGTTCAGCTTTAGATCAACACAGAGCAAGGTTGGAGAATGATCAGTAATACACGTATCCAACACAAAGACCGTTGAAATATTATTAGTTTTGAGCATTACATGATCGAGACAGCTCTCACCCCGGGTAAATATCTCATGTGCCGGTAGGAGGCTATGAGAGGCTGTCAGACTAAGGTACTCATCGGCGTGAGAATCGTTCCTGTTATGTTGATATTGATATCAGCCACTATAATAACCGTATTGAAAGAGTTTAAAAAATTTAAAACATTATTTAGGCTACTCAAAAATCTGTCAATTTGTTTGTACAACGGCGAGCGATACACGGCAACAATAGCGATAATCTGTTGTTTGAATATTAGACAATTTCCATCAACAAAGGTGGGTTCAGTACATGTACATGAGTCCAACTTAGAGGACACATAAACAACCACGCCGTCGTTTTGATTTGAAAATTTACATTTTTAGTTACAATTCAGACTACGTATGTTCATGTGTAAGATGTTCGTAGTTTCGCCATTCTTTAAATGCTTAGAACATTGGCCCGGTTCGGTAACAAACGATGTGGCAATATTAATATTATCTATGTTATTCACTACCGTATTTAAATTAAAGTTTAAAGTGGCCATTGATAAATAGATAAATTTAATGTTATTGTCTTTGTATGTGAACAAAATATGCTAACATAATACACATTGATTAAATTATGGATTAACAGAATCACTGAATTAAAATGGGTTAGGAATAAATATACCTCCGAGTATAAACATTCAAACAATAAATGTATGATATTGTCACAATAGTAAGAGATTAGCTGTGTAAAATGTATGTTTTTATATCCGGTGGTGGGTTTTTTTATTTGGACGTTTTGGGTATGTGTTTGTGTGTGTAGAGTGGATGTTTGTGTTCGTTTTGGACTTTATAATACATGCTATTGAATAATAATGTGTTCATTCTTACACTAATTAGTTGATTATCGTAAACTATGGCATACAAACCGTATTTCATGCAGCTTTTAATAATATCTAATAAAAATAAAATAATTGAACTAGTCATTGTTGTGATTTGAGCTTCACTAAATCTTCTTCTGCATCAATACGGGAATAAAGCTCACCTTGTTTCTTTCGCAAGTAAATTCGACCTCGAGATGTCCAACAGAAGTTAAAAGTAGTTCTCTGCTGCAAAGTCGCGTGCTATGAAGAATCCTCCTCCTTGCCTTAAATATTAGATTTTCCGAAATATAAATAGGATTTGGTGGTCCATCCAGTTTTAGGTGCTGAGTATTAAGTTTATTGCTTCTGTTTTGGTTATTAAATGTTTTTACTGACTGGAGAAAGTTTTCTTTCGTTAAACCGTAGACGTAAAATCATCAATTATCGATTTGTTTAAAGTTTTTGTTTGGACTCTATAGATATCTCGTATATCTGTTAACTGTATATTCATGTAGGAAGACAGAAGGATGGGTATGAGAGAGTGCATGGCGGTTGGGGGTATGGAGACCGTAACACTGATGGCGAGGCACTGCTGCAAGCTGCCTTGGCCTTCGACCTGGCAATAACAAATATGTGTTTCGAGAAACGAAATGAGCATTTAATAAGTTATAAAAGTGGCCACCACGCAACTCAAATTGACTACTTCCCAGTAAGACGAAACAGCCTTAAAACTATAAAAAATTCTAAAGTGCTCCCAGGTGACGACTTAGTCTCACAACATAGACTGATGATAATGGAGGTTAAAGTCAGTGTCTCGTCCAGTAGGGTAGGATCAAGGAACGGCCTCCACCCAAAACTAGATGGCGTATGATAGAAAAAGAGGAATATGCCAGTACGTTTAAGAATCAAGAGGTAGAGAAAATGATTGGCATGAAGGATATGGAAGCAAAATCTGTAAATGAATGTTGGAAAGAGATGGCAGATTGTATAAGAAGAGTAGTAAAAGATGCGTTTGGAGAATCGAAAGGGAAATGTATGATAGAAAAGGATACATGGTAGTGGAACAAAAACGTGCAAAAGAATGGCAGGGTGTAGGAAATGGGAATGATAGTTTGAAGAAAGATAAGAAAAAGATTTATAAAGAATGGAAGAGAAAGGTAAAAAAGGCGGTAGCAGTTTCGTGGGCTAAGGCGCAGGAGAAGTTGTATGACTCACTGGACAGCTCTAGAGGACAGAAGGAGCTCTACCGGATTAAAAAAGCAAGAGAAAGGAGAATGAGAGATATTTTTCACATTAAATGTATGAAAGACGACGCCGGTAAGGCTCTGTACAAAGATGACGAAATAAAAGAACGATGGAAGGTTTATATTGAAAAGCTAATGAACGAAGAGAATAAATGGAATGGTGTGCTTAAAGAGGTACAAGTAAATATGGGTTTGGTGAGGGAAATTAGCATGGATGAAGTAAGAAAGGTAGTTCAAGGTATGAAAAATGGGAAGGCTATGGGCCCAAATGATATACCAGTAGAAGTATGAAAGTGTTTAAAAGAAGATGGATGTATGTGGCTGACTTTATTCTTCAATAAGTTGTTGCATGAAGGAGAACCCACAAGAAACCCACAAGAATGGTGCAATAGTTCGCTAGTGCCCATCTTCAAGAACAAAGGTGATGTACAGGACTGCAACAACTATCGAGGGATAAAGTTCATGTCACATAGTATGAAGGTATGGGAGAAAGTAATAGAGAAAAGACTGCGAGAGGAAAGTGAGATTACCTCAAACCAGTTTGTGTTTATGCCAGGTCGAGGAACAATGGACGCCACTTTTGCAACAATCTGCGACTCCCGCATTCCCCTTAAACTTAAGGGGAAGATACAGAAAACCATGCTTAGCCCTGCTGTCTTGTATGGATCAGAATGTTGGGCCACAAAAGGGATCAATGAAATGCATCTCAGCATGCAGCTGAGATGAGAATGCTGAAAGGGATGTGTGGTGTTAAATGAATGGATAGAATAAGAAATGAGTATATAAGAGGAAGTCTGAAAGTGGCACCGGTAACTGAAAAGTTGTGTGGAAACCGGTTGTGATGGTATGTGCATGTGTTGCGGAGGAATGAGGAAAATGTCGTGAGGAAATTTTGAGTATGAATGTCGATGGCTATAAGAGTAGGGGATATCACTCTTGTCAGAGCAGTCGTGGTCCTCATGTAGTTTCTTATCTAGGGGCTAATGTTATTCACCTCACGATTTCTCGCCAACTACTAAGATTTCTCGAGAAATAAAATACGAGAAATTCTTACAGGTAAATACAGGGATCAATGAACTTTTCTTTAAACAAATACCGTTTGTCTCAACGGGATTTAGATCGATTACACCAATAAGGGTTCTAAATTCTAAACCTTCGTTTCTTGAAAATAATTTTAACTGAAAGAAAGCACCAATATACTTAGTTTGTTCCAGAAACTACTCAAGTTAAGAGGTAATAAAACATTTTCTTATCTTTGTTTACGGGGTACAATGTGCCTTGGAAACCTTATATTTTTTGTGCATGTGTGAAGTCAGACACCTGCCGTATATTCTGCGAAAACCTTACCCTGAAAAAAATGAAGTGAGCTTGAAGTGAAAAGCCGGTCTTTCTGTATCTCACCGTGGAAACTTAGGTGAAGTGAGCTGGCAATACTTTAATAATTTAATATATAGCATCAGCTGATCTATTCTGTAAAAATCTCATCAAAAACTTAGGTGAAGTGAGCTTCAAGCAAGCTGTGATTCCACCTGATGCTAAGGATTGAAACTATTGACAGCTTACTTCACCAAAGTTCTCACGGTGAGATTTTTACGGAATAGGCTGTTATCCTACCTGACGCTGGGAATCTAGGGGTTGACAGCACACTTTAAAACTCACTTCATCTAAGTTTCCACGGTGAAATTTTTACAGAATTGCACTAGGGTACAGCAGTAGACCGAAAAACGTTTTGCAGCTGAATTGTAAGGCGTTTTATACAGGCTCAATAGAAATGAGAGTGCATAATTCTTAAAAGTTGTGCTAGTTTAGAAAATAAAACTGCTCATCCGCAGTTCCTGCCTTGTGGAATAATAAAACGCTAAGAAACTCAGCGGATCTTTTCAGGAACATTTTCCACCAAAAAAAGCCGTAAATCTAGTGAAGCATTTAGTTTAAATGTTACTTTCAGAAGAACTGAGATTTACGTTCTTAAAAATATTTTTTGGTGTAACTATGAACTAATGAAGATTGATTCAAGAATGGTTTTCCGTTACTCTACCAAAGAGCTTCACTTAAAAAGTTTCAACTTAATGTGGAAGAAATTCATGCATACTGTGATTTCATTAGATGTTATGGCCATTAAACTTCTTTAATGAATTATCATCAAAGAAGTTTAATGGCCATAACATCTATGATGCTGATGTTGAGCAGATTTGCCTGAAATGTGATTTAAAACTCTGAGGAGTCTCGACATATTATATTTCTATGAGTCTCGAGTAGGTGTTTATTTTTGCAGTTTTCGAAGTAAATAACTTTAAAAGCATACCAAAGTTTCACTTGTATGGTCTCGCAAAATAATAGGTAGGTATTCATTGTATTTAATTTGTCCTAATAATTAACGCTTTTTCATATGCCTCTGAAAAATCCTTTGTTAATGTAATGCGCATGTTCACTATAATTATGGTAATACCACCCATGGACTCCACGAGACAGGCTCGACCTAGTGTGGAGTTCATAAGCAACATCCTTCCTTTGCGTCTTAGTTTGTTTGTTTTTTTCTTTATTGTAAACCTAGCTATTAGAGTAGACTTTAAGGAAATGTAAACTGTTTTTGGCAAATAAACATTATTATTATTATTAATGATGGTTTTTATTTATTTTTGTTTTTTATAAACTCAAAATCAAAAGTCATTTATTCAAATTAGGCTGAGAATCAGCACTTTTCGAACGTCAAAATTACAAAAGACAGTCCCCCAAAAACGCCCGCCCTTCACCACTTCCTAGTGCTATCGCTGGGAAGAAGAAGTGGCGCAACAAACTTCCCAGCAGCACAAACTATATTTTATTGTTTTAATTTCTTATTATTTAAATCCCCTTCCGGATTTATAGATGTCCGTAGGCATGTCCGTGACATCCCAGTGGTGTTGTGATTGTGTGACAGCGCTTCGGTATTTTTTTTTTAAATTACGCTGCATTATGCGTACAGGAAATTGGTACATTTCCTGTGCGTGTGCCCAAAAAACATATTTTTCTTTTTAAAATCAAATAATAGCTTAAAATATTATGTACAGTAGCGGTCCAAAGCGGCGCGCCAGTTTCACGAAGCAATAGATTGACACTTCTGTTTAACTTACGACCTTCTTCTAATGAGTAATTCCTATACTTTATAGTATACACACACACACTCTATTCACACACTCAACACACACATTCTCGCATTCGTTTGCAATTACTTTGAATACTTAATCACGGTATTGACTACAGTTCACTTATTCGTAAAATTTTAGGATTATACCCACAGATATCAAAATAAATAAATTATAAGGTAGATGGATGCAGTTAACTTAAAGAGTCATTCAACCGCGGCTAAATAGAACGTTGTTCATTGTGGGTTAGCGACGTGTGTTCTATATCTATATATTAGCGGTGTTGTAGTTCCTTTTAAAATGCAAGCAAATTTGAACATTGAAATTAAAGCGAATATTATTGCGCTGCGTAAAATTGGACTTAATATAACACAAATATCTGATGAAACCGGACTGAGTGTAAGTGTAATGATTAAATTATTTTATTAAACAATTTATCTTATTAAAGTAGAACTGCTGATCCTTATTTTTTTAAAACGTTTTATAAAGTCTAAATAGAAGAAAATATAATTCTGAAGTAAATTTATTTACCTAGATTATTGAATGATGGATAAATATAACTATAAGTATTAATTCTATAAATATATGTAACATCTCTTGTCATTATAATTTTGTTTCTAAATCGTAGGTAATATTAGTATTTTGCTTAGTAGCCTAACAGTACTCCTTTTTTTTATTTTAGAGAAGTAATTCCATGGCCGGCACGACCTCCTGACCTCAGCCCCATAGAAAATCTATGGGGTTTAATCACACAGCGATGGGACGCAAGGAATGAGAGGACTGATGAGCAATTGAAGCTGCATTGCCTAGAAATCTGGGAAAATATAAGAGGAACAGACATAATTATGTAGTAATATTGTAGGGTCGATGCGCCAGCGTTTATTTGATTGCATTGCTAATAATGGGGGTTATACGAAGTATTAAATTATAAGTTGATTATAGCAATACTAAAATTATATTGTGATATCCGTAATAAGGATTATTTTGAGGTTTAGCTTCAATCTTCTTTTCATAATGAAAATGAATACTTAAGCTATAACCGCAATAAGTCCTAATAAATACGATTTGTTACCTTTGACATTTGAGATAGGCAACTTAGGTAGGCTACTACTACTGAGTAATTTAATTGTATTGTGACAAGGAGTCCACACTTTTTTTATTTACGTGGGTAGATTTGCTAGTTGTAGTTTGTTAAAGTACTCTAACAAACTACAACCAGCAATCTACCCACACAGTGGTAATTAAAGGACAATATTATTATATTAAATTGAATCTTTGCGACAAACACACTTCTATTTTTTCTAGTCCTTTAAACCAAATACAACCTTATTGCATTAAACATATGGTCTTAAATCGAACTGGATTCAAGTCATCGACCGACCCGTGAGTGATAACAAAAGCATTCCTGAGCGATAAGGTTTTTTTCTAAGTGGCTACGGACTAATGAGTGAATACAAATAAAATAGACTATAGGTATTACGTGCAACGAATAAATTTACAAAACGCATAATTACGGTGAACCGCTATTACCTGCTTAACTTCAATAAATTGTTCTTTATGAGAAAATAAACTGTTTTAACTAGACGTTTATTTATTTCTAGTTTATAAAATTATAACGAATAAACAATTTGAAATTACTTATAAAACATTTTTATTTTTAACCCCATATTACAATAACAATATAATAATAACAATATAATAACTGTAATAACGATAATAACTTATTATTATCGTTTATTAATCTATCGAATAATAAAAAAAAACGATAAAGATTATTGTTGGAAAAGAAAAATTAAAAGTCCCATCTCGAGATTGGAACCCAGACCTATGCGTTCGATAATCTAATACGTAAGACTACCAGCTATCGGTACTTGATGAAATGACTTCAATTTTAGCAATGGTATGAACCAACCAAAGTCATGCGTAATTACGTAGCCTATGTGCAAAAGCGACGGTATGTTTTTTGTTTCGTTCGACGCCAGCCAGTGTGCGAATTCTGAGATTCTGAGATGTGCGTTCTGTGTTGATACATCACTACACACAGACGTAGGTACGGACGTTACCGCGCGTTCACAGCAATACAGTCCTTAAGCTGGTAATCAATTAATGACCCTTGACTGTACACAAGGACTTTATAAGGAGTATTTCAAGTAGATACGCAATAATAACATACCTACATGGTAATTGAATTACGTAAATTACCAATATGTCTAAGTACAGCTTTCAGTACATTAACCCTAGAAAGATAATCATATTGAGATGTACGTTAAAGATATATCTAATCAGGCGTAAAAATGACGCATAACTTAATTTGTTTTGTTATGTTTATGGAAAAACAAATATTATACCTATTATAAATAAATAATATAATAAAATAATATAATAATAATTAAAACTTTATTGCTCAAAAAATTACAGAGATTTTACATTGGCCCCAAACTAGGCAAGCCGGTATGTCTTTTGCACCAGTATAAACGTAAACACGATCTAAAACCGTAAACTTTTAGAACATCTCAAATTAATAATTCTTTTTTATATACATTATCATTTATTATTCATTTTATTTTAAGCCTATGTGGTTAGGTAGGTTAGGTTCATCATGTGTATAAAAAAGCAGCCAAGTGCGATTCGGACTCGCCCATGAAGGGTTCCGTTGTTTGATTGAATGAAAGGTAAATTGCGGATTACGATTTATGACGTATTAAAAAAAACTACTTACTAGATCTCGTTCAAACCAATTTTCGGTGGAAGTTTACATGGTAATGTACATCATATTTTTTTTTTAGTTTTATCATTCTCTTATTTTAGAAGTTACAGGGACACACACACACACACGCACATTTTACGATTTTGGAAGTGTCTCTCGCGCAAACTATTTAGAAAAAAAATGATATTAGAAACCTCAATATCGTTTTTAAAGACCTATTCCATAGATACCCCACACTTAAGGGTTCGAAGAAAAAAAAAAAAAAATTGAGTTTCAGTTCTAAGTATAGGGAACCCCCAAAATTTAGTGTTTTTTTTCTATTTTTGTGTAAAAATCTTAATGCGGTTGACAGAATACATCTACTTACCAAGTTTCAACAGTATACTTCTTATAGTTTCGGAAAAAAGTGGCTGTGACATACGGACGGACAGACAGACAGATAGACATGACGAATCCATAAGGGTTCCGTTTTTTGCCATTTGGCTACGGAACCCTAAAAATGACATTAAGTTTAGAAAAAACTTCTTTCCACTTTTTAATCATCATCATTTCAGCCAAAGACGTCCACTGCTGGATATAGGCCTCCCCTCACCTCCACTTCGACCGGTTCCGTGCTTTAGAAATACCTAATGTAATTTCATGAAACTGCTTTGGCACAAGTCAGTATCATGCTCTCTTTTCTTCCATACTGCAGGATGCATTTATACGCCTTGCTCTTATATGGAGAGGCAATATGTACTTAAAGAAGTACTTTTGTTAGGTACAGGCGCCTCCATGAAAGTATCTTCCAAATAACTCAACACGTCATCTTCGCTTTTATAGCCCCACTTCACTTTCGGTGTCCTCATCATCAAACTGGGCATCACTCTCTAAAAGAGCGAATAATTACGGTCTTTATCGAAATTTCGGCTCCTTATGACTACTTTGTTTTGTAAGATATAAATATATAGATTATAAAATAATATAGTTAGACATCCACACTTTCAACAAAAAAAAAACTTATAAACGTAATTGAAGACCAAAATCTTAAAAGTCACGACAAAGATATGATATGATAAGATTGTCTCTCGTTTCCCTTTTTAATCCACCCAAAGGTTGTCTTTAAAAGATCGCTCTTAGCGACAAGACCGCCCATCGTGTCACCCTATGTAAAATTTCTACATTTATATCTGTAATTTATATGGTGTAGGTACATAATAAAGATCATTTAACTGTGTGGCAGTGTTAGGTTAAGTCAGTTAGTAAAGTGTAAGTATTGTTACTTACAAATTTGAGTCCATTGTTACTTATTTATTAGAGGGGCTTGTGGCTAAGTAATAACAGCCGCACGGGTCGAACGATCAGGTTAAGCTACGCTTGCCGCGGTTTGTCCGTAGATGGGTGACCATCCACACATACCAAGACCCCTCCGTGCGTCGGAAAAGACGTTAAGCCGTTGGTCCCGGCCGTCATTCGTGGATCTTTGACAGTCGTTACGGGTCGTCAGAAGCCCGAAAGTCTGACAACCAGTCTTACCAAGGGGTATCGTATTACCCAGTAACAGGGTTGTGGAGGTCAGATTAATAGGCAATCGCTCCATGTAAAATACTGGTATTCAGCTGCATCCGGTTAGACTGGAAGCCGACCCCAACATAGATGGGAAAAGGCTAGGCAGATGATGTTACTAAATGCATATTAAATATAAATAAATAAAGAGTATTTTATTCTATTCCATTCTAAAGTCATTTGAACCCAGACGGTCGTAATATTTCAAAACTGGTGAGACTTACCTTGGTGACAAACACATCTTGTTGGAGCTCCAGGTCACCAGTGAGATGTCCTAGATGCACTAACAGTGATTTGCAATATTTAGAATAGTGAGCAATATTTCGCTAACACATGCGTCACTGCACTCTGCCATTCAAGAGTTAAGCAATATAATCATAATAAACTCCATATTCAAAGATGGAAACTTACTTAACTTATATGATGCAAAACTTATAAATACGGAGAAATAATTAAGTGGACTCAATTAATAGAATAGAATAGGTGATAAATAAAACAAAAGTAATAAAAAGTGTCGATACGATTACTTATGTAACTAGTGTTAGTCATAGTTTCTGAGATTCCTAATAAAAGTCTTATTTTATGTCGGACTAAACTTCTTATACCATAATGATATTTACCATAAAAACAAGGATTTTGATGAGGTAATGGCTGGTCATAGTTATCTAAACTAATAATAAAGCTGAAATAAGAAATAACAAGACATCAAATAAAACGATAAATCGGGGAAAGTTCAGCAATCATTTATTGACTAATAATCCGATGTGATTAGCAGTAAAAGTTTCCAAGCTTTGTTATGATTATTGAATAATAATAATCATCATCATCTGTCTAGCATTATCCCAAATATGTTGGGGTTGGTTTCCAGTCTAACCTGGTGCAACTGAATATCAGTATTTTACATGAAGCGACTACCTATCTAAACTCCACAGCCCAGTTACTGGGTTATACAAAATTATTTATAGTTATATTGAATAATAATATCAGGCTAATTGAATGCAGATTAACGGTGAATATTCTATTTTGGTGCCTCAATATCTAGACTAAACATTAATTAAACGTCGTTCTTTGGCCAAGAAATTTACATAGCCATTCAACGTTGCCACGTTGAATGGCTTACTTCAACGCCTACGTGTCCTTTTGTTTTTGTATTTATTTTCATAGTAATTAGTTATTTAATTTAGTACATACGCCAGCACATCAAGCTACTTCAATCTGTCAAATTTCTTTCATAGATTTTCAACTTTATCGCTAAAGCATTAACACGTTCGCCACGTTCAAGGTGGATTGGGAAAATTTGACAGTTTCGGGTAGCTTGACCTGCTGGCGTCTGTAAATAGTTAGTTATGTTCAATATTATTAAAGTTATGTAAGTAAATCAATAAATAATAATTATACGTGAGCCACTACTGGTTACTGTTAGCCTGCTAACCAAACAGTAGGATAGAGAACACGTTAATTATTCATTACATAATAAATACTCAGAAAATAATGTCGTCTTTATTTACATAGCCTCATTCTCGCGATTATGTTTGTTTTGTCATTACAATTTGTAGAAACAACGGAGCTATGACTCCTGGTATATTCCGGTTATTCAGAACTAGGTTTTTTTCTATTTCTTATTTTAACATAAGCTGCCTAGCTTATGTTAAAACGCAGCCACGGATATCTATGGTGGCGGCCTTGCCATCATAGATTTCCGTGGCTGCCACCGACAACGCCGTGGAAGTGGCAATGTTTTCGGAAAACAAAATTTAAAATACAGTTGTGCCAGCACACGAGGAAGAAGAACATAAAATAATATATTATGATAATACATAAAATTATATATCCTATAGCTGTGCCCTTTGCTTCATTAGCATTACGCTTAGCGTTATTTCTGTCTTTTTTCTTTTTGTTCAGCTCCTAGAGGTAGCGTTGGTGCTCTGTGGTCACCTGTCATGTCAACAAAATGTCAGTTGGTTTTTTCATGCGAATGGAAACACCACTTTATTACTTATAATATCATTGAATGGAAATATATTTTTCCTTACTTATTTATATCGCATGAATATTAGAGTTAACTATATCTATTCCTTGTGTAGATTTTCTTTTTTCGTTCTTCATATTTTATATGTGTTTTAACGTACGTGGACTTGGGTCATTAAACCATGTAAAATATCATCTTTGATTCCAACTTCAGGTCGCAGCGTGATTTTAAATAGGTATAACCAATGATATTATATGTAGTAAACTTATAATATCATTGGGTATAACCCTCCTCAAGATTTTTTTTTACTGGCTTACTATAACTTAATTTTTGTTTATAGCCCCGTGGCACAGTCGCTTATCTTGATTATCATATTTTTCCTCATATGAGTGAATAATTGATTTCTTTTTAAACGAAATAAATTGTCTTAAACCGTAAGAGTTGGGCTATTAGATGCAAAAATAATTATTCAAATCCGAAGAAACAGCTTGTTTAGGAGAATCCGCTCATCAAAACTTCTACTTATAATAAAGCAGAAAAGTTTGTTTGTTTGTTTGTTTGAACACGATAATCTCTGGAGATATTCGTGTTCAAATAAACAATGTGCGGATTCTCCTAAACAAGCTGTTTCTTAATGAGTGGATAAACATTGATGATCTCATCCCCGGAACGTTTTATATCTTGTTAGATTTTATCGCTTTTTAATTGGGTTTCTAATCGGGATAAGAAAAAAGTGTTACATATGGTATGTACGCCATAATCCCCAAAGGGTAAGGCATCATCACACATGTTTAAGTCATCATCTGCCTAGCCTTTTCCCAACTATGTTGGGGTCAGCTTCCAGTCTAACCGGATGCAGCTGAATACCAGTGTTTTTACATGGAGCGACTGCCTATCTGACCTCCATAACCCAGTGACTGGGTAATACGATACCCCTTGGTAAGACTGATTGTCAGACTTTCGGGCTACTGACGACCCATAACGACTGTCAAAGATCCACGAATGACAGCCGGGACGAACGGCTTAACGTGCTATCCGAGGCAACGGAGGGGTCTTGGTTTGTGAAAATGGTCACCCATCCACGGACCAACCGCGGCAACCTGACCGATCGACCCGTGCGGCTGTTATTACTTAGTCACAAGCCCCTCTGTCAGTTATGTTCAAGTCCAATGTAATAAAGAACGAGCCTATTGTCATTAAGTGGAACATAAATTTTTATGTAGCCATAAGTAGTGACAATGACCAATAACTTCTCATTTCATGAAAAACGTTTTTACATCACCAGCACTTTAATTGCGTAAAACAATATCAATCTCAGTCCGAATCATTTTGAAGGATACTGCTATGCATCCATCCATTGCTTTATATGTTTGAAGAAAAAATCTACTCATCAACGTAAATAAGGCAATGAATGTTGTTGAACTATCAACATTAAAGCCATTCCTACTGATAATGTGTACGAAATTACGCCGCCGGTCTAAATCATTATAAAACATGTCGCGTTGTCTCGTGAATAATAATATATTTTAATTAGATCTTGCATTTTTTTTTTAAACGTTGCCCCACCCTATGTGTTACTCCTGTATCGTGGGTGCGTTTACAAACATTTAAACCCACACACACAAACAGCCAGACCCGGAATAACTACCTGTAGGCAATACAAATTTTGTTCCGTGCGGGAATCGAATCCGCGACACGCAGCGCAGCAGTCGAACGCCAGCCGTGTCGTCAAACCTATGTTTTAATTCTATTATAAGAAACGTTTCAATTCTTATTTTATGTAATCCTAATTTATATTTACTTAGTATCTCGTTTAAATGTTACTTGTAGCTATATTTTACAATATTGATTACATGAATTACCAACATAATTTCTTATGGAAGTGGTCAAAAATGATTAAAGATAATTTAGTTAAAAGTGAAATTGTTGCTCTTGTTGTGAGTGGTTCTGGGTTGCCATTAAAATTTTTTTTTTTAATTTTTGTTATCAATAGAACTGTAGGTATTTATATTATTTGAGAGACTTTTTTTAACTTATTTAGGACGACCGATCGACCTGAGCGGCTGTTATTATTTAGCCACGGGCCCCTCCCTCAATCAATTGAGAGTATGAAGAAGATTTTAAAATTCCAATATTGAACATTATTTTAGAGATATAAGTACAAATACAAATCTAATCTTATCAACCTAGCCTGTATTATCCCACTGCTGAGCAAAGAGCTCCACTCTCTTACATTCATATTATATACCCAACACATATACTGAACGTACCCAATACATACTACAATAACTTAAAAACTAAAGCCGATTTTCGAAATTGATTCCCTTCTTAAATTGTGTGTTAAAAAAATGACAAAATCCAGCAAAAATAACGAAAGCAACAAGAAAAAAAAACTGGAGAAAAAATCCATCGTTGTTACTTTCTTACCTCCCCAAAATGAGCAGTTATTTTTAAAGTAAACAGACTGCAGATTTCAATACGATTTTAATATTGTATCCCCGCTTGTTGGCTGTATATATTTGCAAGTGCGCCCTTCCCGCGGTTTAGTTGTTTGAGGTTGGCGCATTGGCAGCACCGTCGACTGCCTGCGCGTGAGCACGCGCGAATGAGTTTCACGTTCGGAAAGCTGTTACAATTAAATCGTACGTAAGTGTAAAGTGGAGTGTTTTGGAGATACGTTGATTTATGTGAACAGGTGAGTTTTATGAATATAAAAAAAAATTGCGTATTTGAAAATTTAATATTTTTATTTTAAAATTAATTTATAAAAATATTGTTTAAATTTAACTAAAGGATTATTAGGTACATAGGGAATTAATCATGCTCGAGGTACTAATAAGTAGGTACCATCTGCAGCCGTATGTAGGTACTTCTAAGTATTATTTATTTAAGAAAATAATTCAAGAGATCATTTTAATTAAATCCTAATTAATCTATTTAACTTATCAATAAGTGAGAAATAAGTAGTTATCGCTTACACATAAATATTGCACGCTATAATTAATTCTTCAATAGTGTTGTCTGTGGTATTTATCCGAGTGTGGGAAAAATAACTAAATACCTCGTGAGTAGTGTGGGTATTAATTACACTTTGTTTGAAAAAGCAATTATATCTCGCTTTGATTGATAAATTATTTCAGTTGATGATAAAATAATGGCTATAGAATCCTTATTAGATCGATAGTCATCGATATGTTTGTATACTTATGCTTTTAGTTAAGTTAGAATATCATTATGGTCTTTAAATTAATTAGGTATTATTTTTTATTTTACTTACATATTATTTTGTGTACAAATAAATAAATGAAACTTAATTATTAGATCAATACGTTGAGATTAAATTATTAGTAGTTATGCATACAAGATATCGTGTTTAAGTCATTATGTCATAATTGGTCCCCTTTCTTTAATGATAATCAGCTCCAATCAGTAATTGTAACACCATAATTAGCGTATTATGAAACATAATAAGACTATAAAGACTGGTCCAAACTGCACCGGTTTTCGTATGAGCAATGCGCATGGGCAATGTAACGCAGTTGCGTATTGCGTCCGAAACAATACGAGATCATAATGTGATTATAATAGCACGCGAAGTAAATCAGTGAAACAATTAAAATGGTAGTTGTAAATTGTTCAGTTTGTTCACTTACCGACAAAGACAATGTCATTAAGATACCTCTATTATTCGCCGGTTACAATGACTTATTATTTTCCTCTATCGCACGTTTTTCCTCGACGCGGTTGGTTACGGTTAAAAACAACTGACTGTTGTGAAACACGGTGTCTAGGTAAAGCCGATCTTTTCTGTAAAAAAATTCACCGTGAACACTTTGGTTAGGTGAGCTGTCGATAATTTCAATTCTTACAATCAGCTGGAATGACAGCACAGGTTAACCTCACTCCATCTAAGTTTTCATGGTGAAATATTTACAGAATAGACTTAAACATAGTAAGTACACTACTTACTTACCGACCCTAGATATAGAGAGGTACGATTTTCATGGATTCGATTTTCATTATCGATTTAGATATAAAAAGTGTATTAATAAAAATCGATTAGTTCTGTTTAGGTAATCTGAGGATTTTCAGTTAGTAATAGTCGAGGTTACGTAAAAAATGAAGGTGCAGTTTTTTGTACTCTTTGACCATTTTATTTTAATCTTGGTTTTAATTAACCGGTGAAGGTGAAGGACTTGAAAATGCCTTTTACAGAGAAAAAAAAAACAATATTAAAACTGCTTGAATTTATATTAAATGTTGTGTAAAGTGATTTAGTATGGTCTTAATTGGTTACTTGAGTGTTTGTCCCACATGATACCTGCGTATCCTAAGCAAATATTTGTGTAGGTACAAAATCGAATTAGACAAAATGAAAGTAAACCAATGATTGTAGATGTCAAGTTTTTGTTTTATAATACCGTATAAGTATCAAACCGTTACTAAAGTTGACACAGGCCAGAGTGTGACAAAATGCAAATTATACTGTTTCGAAATAGCGTAAATCTAAAACTCGTCAGTAAGATAATATAAATTATATAAAGCCTGCATTCAAGGAAATTATTTGTCTCTTATTGTTTACTAGCTTTTGCCCGCGACTTCGTTCGCGTGGAATAGTGACTTCCGACAGATTTTCGGTTTTACCCACATAGTTCTTACTATTTATTTACATTTTTCCGATGAATTTTCAGTACTGAATTGATGCCGACTCTTGACCAATAGATGGCGCTGTATGTCCGGAATAAATTTTATTTTTTATTTTATTTTTTGTAATAAAAACTATCCTATGTCCATTCTCAAGTTCCAAACTATGTCTGTACCAAATTTCACACAAATCGGTTCAGTAGTTTAGGCGTGAAGCAAAGACAGACAGACAGAAAGACAGACAGACAGAGTTACTTTCGCATTTATAATATTAGTTTGGATTTGGATTAATTTGCATTCAATTCAATAAATTATTATTATATTGTCTGTTTAACAACTGGATATATATCACTGTCTATGTACCTACATATTTCAGTGATTCTAATAGAACTTAGCTTTATGTTGTTTATGTTGTCAGCTGTTGTGGAACCATTTTATTAATACAACAGTGAGTAATAATAATAT
Organism: Apamea sordens; assembly: GCA_945859715.1. Lineage (NCBI taxonomy): Eukaryota > Metazoa > Arthropoda > Insecta > Lepidoptera > Noctuidae > Apamea > Apamea sordens. Next base: position 11,139,795 of record OX243996.1, on the reverse strand, counting down.
TTCTTTTTATTTATAGCCGTTAATAACCCACTGCTGGGCAAAAGCCTTCCTACTCTCTTTCCAATAGAATAACAACATACCTAAAATAAACATTTAATACTAGCTGTGGCCCGTGACTTCCTATCCTTCAAATTTCATAACAGGTAACAGACAGACAGAGTTACTTACCTGCAGGGTAATTGCGTACCAAACTATCCGTAGCTTAGCTTTCATTTTGACGGATCAACAACATTCATTGCGTTATTTACGTTGGTGAGCAGACACATTTTTCGAACATATGAAGCAATGGATTATCAATATCCTTCAAAGTGATTCAGATGGAGATTTATAGTGTGTTAGAGTGTCGTTTATATTATTAAATATGGATTATAACATTTTAGAATGCCTAAACTTGCAATTTAGAGATAAGTAAGTAATAATTTGTAGTTAATCGGTAAGTTACATAAAATTAATGAGAATAAGTTCCATACATGATGGTCCAATGAAAGTGTTTGCAGGTTAGGAAATGATGATCATTTAAGTAATTTAACGATTATGATATAACTTAACATTTGTCATAGTCATCATAACTTATAAGTGCCATAAATTGAAAAGTTGCGTGTTATTTATAATATTATGACCTAATAATGTATGAAATTATGCTGTTTTATCATTGTTTCCGCTTTTATATTTGATGATAATATTAAATAATAGGTATTACATATCTATGTTTTCTAAACAAAGAGAGCAAACGCAAAAAGAGTACTTATGTAGTTTCTTCCTACCCCCATGGGAAGAACGCATGAGTATATGTATGTATGTGTAATAATATTTCCTATATATTTAGTAGAAAGTTTCTTTGTAAAATTTACATCTTTCTTTAACATTGATATTTTCTACGTTTCTCCCTTAACCATGAAGATAAATAAAAGAGGGATTCTTTGTGAGCAAGTGACTTAGTTACTGTCATCCCCGAAGATTTGATTTCGCAGAAACGGGGTGTTTATTTTTACATGTACCTAGTGTCTACGTAAAGTCGTTTCCTCAAGAATTCTGTTTTTGTTAAGTTTCATTTTCAATAGAAATGGGAAAAAGTTTCCCACTCCTATTGATATATAAAGTTGAAAGTAAGTCCTACTAATAATATTATAAACGCGAAAGTTTGTATGGATGGATGGATGGATGTTTGTTACTCTTTCACGCCAAAGGTACTGAACAGATTTGGATGAAATTTGGCACACAGATAGTTTATAACCAGGATTAACACATAGGATACTTTTTATCCCGATATCCCCACGGAATCGAAACTTATGCGGGAGAAACCGCGGGGCGCAGCTAGTACTAACATAAGTACTTGATATGACGTGTGTATCTCCCGAAAGGCACGCTGAGGTTTAGCCGATATTTCGCCAATTTTGTTGTCTGGGATGACGAACCTCTTGGGATCGAACCCAGTAGGTACCGGTCTGCAGTCGCGCTCACAACCACTAGACCAACGAGGCATTCGTTGCTGAATAAAATATCATGCAACACGCACGTTACATATTTCCCACGATTTCGCACCGGATCGAGTTGGAGAACTCATTAATTAAATAAGACAGCCAGGCAGTAAAACTCTTTATGCAGATTATGTGAAAATTTGCAAGAAACCTCTTCACTTACTTTGTCGAGTCGTTTGCGAGAATGAAATGACAAGCATGTGACAATTTGGATTGTATCCTTTTTATGCAGATCTCTTTATTATTTTATTTTGTGTTAATGCTTTGGTTTTTCCTTTTTGTGTAGTCATAAACAAGTCTTGTAATGACTGTGAAGTTTATAAGTTACGTGTCGACTGCACTTGTTGAGTCATGTTTAGTAAACAAAGTAAAGTAGGTACCTACCTATTTTTATAATACTTTATCATACTTAAAATAAACTTATTTACCCTAAAAGTAATTAGCGGTACAGGAAAAATAATTGCATCCTGCCAAAATTACAATTAATTTTAAAATTCAGAAACAAACATTGCCGTTTTCGGTTGTCTGTACCTATAACTCTCAACTTTCTTTTTTTGTAAGCTGTACCAATTTTATTTTATTTACGTATTGAAAGTAATTAAATTACCGGTAACTGGCAAGCACACGCATTAAAAAAGAAAAAAAAAATTCTCTCAGTCCATCGGTTCTCAAATTGATGCACAAATTACGTACGAAATTAGACGCACGCGATATTATCTAACCGTGCATAACTTGTCCGGTTTTTTGCGAGTAAAAAGGAAATTACCGCATGTATCTCCGGCTTTATAGCAGTAATTTTTGGTGGTGACACCGACCGTTGAACACAGAGCACTTGCTTAACGGTAATCTTGCCTTTTTTATAAAACATTTCCTTTGAGGGCGACGATATGTTTTTACCGTTTCTGAAAAAGGTAGAACTGGAATTCGACGAATCTCCACCTACGTACTTTTTCAAGTACGTTTTATTTTAAGGAAAAAAATATTACAATTTAAAGGTCGGTAGGTATAAGGTTCAAAAAATTCAATTGACAGCCTTTATTTACTTTTTAAACCTTTTTCAAAATGGTTTTACGTATTCGATAACAGGCACAGATTCATTGTGCCGGGCAACGAGGAAATTTTCACAGGTATACCGCTGTCATACCTACTCTGCTCCAATTAAAATATGTCGTGGCAGAGATATTCCCAGGATACCTTGATCGAATAAGCGTAAATATAAATACCAAATTGTCGATATGTCCATGAATGATTTAATAAAATCTTTATTATACACTAGCTGTGCCCGCGACTTCGTTCGCGTGCATGTCTAAAGACAAATTGTATTTCATGGGTTTTTTTTTTGCGCCGAACCCTAATTATTGTTCTAATATAAAAGCAGCCTTATTACATCAGCTATCTATCTGTAAGTGAAAGTCCCGTCAAAAACGGTCCAGCCGTTTCGGAGATTAGACGGAAAAAACAGACGCAGATAAAAAATTTTTTTTTGTTATGAGTACCGTAACTACCTTCATATTATGCATTTGGAAAAAGGCTGATAATTTGACATTATAAATAGAAACTTTAATTTTATTTATTTGTATCGATTGTTACTATTGTAGCGGTATCTACAACGCCACATGCGAACAACGCGTTATACTGACGTCACGCAAATCCTGCATCTCGCAAGCAGAGTTTACCGCGCAGTTAGCATAGATACAATTTCCCAACATCAATCGTTGGGCAATAGCCCGCCAGACACAACACCCGTCTGGTCGGAGGATCCTCCCTTTTCTATGGAGGTTGAGTGAACTTTACACCCTGTTCCTCATGCCTCTAAACTATATTGTGTGATAGTGTGTACACTATTAAAGTAAACGTGTACATTTACTTTGATATTGCTGTCTTGTTGACATCAACAATACACGAATTAGCTTTTCTTGTAATCATCAAAGCCCTTATATCACTATTACCTAACAATTAGGCTCCAGAGGCTTCTGTAATATGTCATTAAAATATTGGTCCTTCGAGCCGAATAACTGTATACTTCATGATTCAGAAAGATGTGGTTATATTTAAGGTGTGATACAGAAAAAAAAACTGAACAACTTTCTCCATGGGGTCAACTGTCCCGTACAAAAGTTCAATACCAACTCGACCCAAATGTATTGACGGTTGATTATATCTTTGCGATTACGATGTTTGTCCCATGGAGAAAGTTATTCAGTTCGATGGTTTGATTTTAATATCAATGAAGGCCATTCAATTTCAGATTTAAGAGAAATGTTATATTTACTGACGAATTATTGGATTTTTTAAAAAAATACAACAAAATTGAGTTTTCTCGAATCCCATGAATTTTCGCCCAAGCCTTATGGGGTGCTTAATTATTGCAAATGGGTCTCACCTACACGTTCTGGAAGAAATACATCAAATTACAAGTCACCCTGTATTCTACAGTACAATACAATCATGTTTCCGTAAACCTTTAATCGTATCCGACGCGTGTCGCCTATATTGTGAGTGTTACGCTTTTTTGATACATTAGATACGCTTTAAAGCGTTATGCAATAGTCTAGACCTGTGTAAGCGATACAATAAAGTATCGTAGTTGATTGTCGTATCTTCGTGAAACAAACTGCAGCGACAAATTGTATCCGTCTTATGTGTCGCACCTTCCATTATTTATGTCCAGCTCTATTGTAACGTTCTATTTGATGGTATACAGTTCCATTAGGGAGCTTGTGGCTAAGCAATAACAGCCACACGGGTCGATCGATCAGGTTAAGCTACGCTTGCCGCGGTTGGTCTGTGGATGGGTGACCATCTTTACATACCAAGACCCCTGGGTGCCTCGGAAAGCACGTTAAGCTATTCGTAAGACTTTCGGGTTTCTGACTATCCGTAATGACTGCCAAAGATCTATGAATGCCAGGCGGGACCAATGGCTTAACGTGCTTTCCAAGGCATGGAGGGGTCTCGATATTTTATAAAAGTTCACCCATCCACGGACCGACCTTGGCTAGCGTAGTTTAACATTAGTTCGTCCCGTGAGACTGTTAGCCCAATCTTATACTATGGTGTCTATTTCATCGTTTAAATCTTATACCTACTATGGTGTAATATTGTCACATGGGTAATTTCTATTTTTTATGTTACGAGAAAGGTTTATAAATATACTTTTATGGCTATAAGATATAGTTAGCAGTTACGCTTATGGCCAGATTCTACATATTATGATTTATAATAGACATTTACGGAAACCCGTTTTGGGACAACAATATAATAAAAATAGCAAAAGCTCCTTACAAAATACACAGAGAGAAACACCGATTTTGCAGATTATTATGAGATGACATGAAAAACAAGAAGCTTTTATTATCCACTAGCGTCTGCCCGCGACTCCATCCCCTTGAAATTTCTTGTACCCATCGTTGATGTTAAATATTGGAATTAGGCTCATCAAATCCAAAAATATTACTTCTCACCCGACTGGTAGTTTCAAAGATTAGCGCGTTCAAAAAAACAAACAAATGAACACACTCTTCAGGTTTATTATTAGTATATAGCCTGGAGAAAGGAATATGACTAAAAGAATGATGAATACAAATGTTGATGGATGGAGAGGGAGAGGCCAAAGAAAAGATGGATGGATTGTGTGAGGCGCTATTAAAGAGAAGGGAGTGAATGATAGCGTGACGGTTGACAGGGGAGAGATAGAAGAAGAAAACGTGTTGCATCGACTCCAAGTAACATGGGACAATGGCAGGAAGATGATGATGAGTGTATAAAACTCTTTATTGTATGTATACTTATCTAACTATTTACACTAGGTACTCAATTAAATAACTAACTATAAAAAAACAAAGGACAATTAGCCGTCGAAGTATTCATCCGCATCGCTGTCATCCGGAATCGTGCCCAGAAGACTGGTAGCATTGCCATTCATGATGATGATGATGATTCCCATCAGTTCTCATCATAATGCAATCTACTTGTAGACATTATATAGGCTAAATTGCAATCTAATATAGATTACAATTGCGCCATTGTACCATCGCAAACCACCCCTAGCATATTGTCAATTTAAAATGTAAATCTAAGTACCTACCTACCTAGTTAAATTAGACAGTGCCATTAACACATGTACGAATGGTTAGGTTTAAAGAACTTTATTGTCTCCTAAGAACTTACTCGTAGTTCACTTAAAATAAGATTCACAAAAATATTAAATTCAAATACAGCTTTAGCATAAGCCGACAAGTTTCATACTATTACAACTAAATCATTTTATTTCACAATCTGTTCAGCAGCATCTCATTAGAAGTAGTGACTGTAAATATGCGATTTTAGTTTTTTTTTTGTAAATATTTAAATTATCACACATTTTTATGTCGTTAGGCAGGCTGTTGTAAAGTTGTACTCCCTCAAACATTATGAATGGTTCAAACGCACTAACGACTGAATGAACGCGATAGATAGTGCTTCAATCAATCATTCGAGCTGTTTGTTTGTTAAGTTTCACAACCGCTTGAGTACTTTTTGTGGCCTTTTATTTTGCATGATCTTTTTGTATGGGACATCATAATATATGAAGATTAATTGAATGAAAGGCAAAGAGCGTACTCACTGATTTCATAAAATTTTAAACACGATCTTACGCAAATGGATAGAATAAGAAATGAGTAAGTACCTACGTAAGAGGAAGTTTGAAAGTGAAGAGTTGTGTGGAAATAGGTTTTCATGCTAAGGGGCATGTGATGCGGAGGAATCAGAAAAATATCGTGAAGAAAGTTTTGAGTATAAATGTCGATGGCTATAAGAGAAGGGGAAGACGCGATGGACGGACTGTATGAATGATGATATGGATAGAAAGACTACTAAGCTCGCGATTAATAGAGAAGAATGGAAGATAAAGACATGTTGCGCCGACCCCAAAGCAATTTAAAGTTTAGGTAGGAGAGTGATGATCATGAATCGATCGGATTTCGGCTTTAGTTTTCAAACTAAGCATTCATTCTGTCTATCTATGTGCTAGTGTCGAAAACATGGTAACAGGACATCACATCATAGTCACGATAAATTGCTATCAACTCGACTAATCACACACTATTGGAAAGCATGCTAATGATAATGATGGGGCTATATTATTTTTATTTTTTAAATAAAACATTACCACACTAGGAATTTTTCCTGTATCGTGGGTGCGTTTACAAACATTTAATCTCACATACACCAACATCCAGACCCGGAACAACTACTTGTAGGTCATAAAAATATTTGTTCCGTGCGGGAATCGAACCCGCGACACGCAGCGCAGCAGTCAATCACCACTGCGCCAACTGTGCCGTCAAATTCTTTGAGTTTTTCGTTACTATGCGGTCTTTATTTAGCAAAATTTTCAGCAGTAGGCATTTTTAAAAGACTGTTACATATAATTATGGTTTATTTTATAATACAAAGAATACAGTTTGCATGCGAAACGTGGAGTAATGTAAGAATTGAGTAGGAGGTTTGAAGTTTGACATCACACAAAAAAATCCAATTAAGTAAATCGATTCTATGTTATGTAGCCTGCAGGCTCTGTTCACCAACTTAACTGTTTATGGACAATGAGGGCTAACGTTATTGTTTATTAGCTCCAAGCGTTAACTCGACCATCAGTTGATGGTCAATATACCACTAAGGGTCTTTCAGGGTCAACCGATTGTTTATTTTAATGGTTTGTTATGAAAACGGCGTAACTTCTTGCTGGTTTAACAGAGTACACTGTAGATTATGGAAAACTACCATAGACACTGTAGTTTATGGTGTTTATCCATAGTCTACAGTTTGTTATACTCTCAGAACAATAACTAAAGGTTTTACTACGTATTTTTGTTAACTCATGTACAGCTACAGAATTACATGCACGGATCTTTTGGCGCTCGAATGACGTTGATAAACATTTTCGCTGTAGGTAAACATTTTTGCAATTATTGTTTTGTGAAAAGTTTTTAAAAAACCAATATGGCGGCGTTAGTTCCGAATTCGGCCACGCGCCAAAGGAACCTTGTAGCGCTATACATTTATATTTCTATACTGGTGATACTATTGTTATGATGCTATATTCCTGTACGGGGGAGTTACTGGTGTCCTAAAATACAGGCTACGGCTTAAGTAGTTTAGGCACCACTGCACCAGTCTCCCACAAATAAACATTGTAATATCGTAATTATTATGTTTCCATTTTTATGTTTTGATTGATAGATATTATTTGTGGAAGAAAATAAACATTATTATTATTTATTTTAACATTATTAAGCATTTTCTTCGTGTCTGAGAATTAATATGAAACAAAAGTTTATAGAATAGAATAGAATAGAATACTCTTAATTATGTCGACCAAACAAATTACAGTCTTATCGATAAGAGCAATCATTTAAAGACAACCTTACACATACGTACACATGTACGTTCGTATATACATACGTTAAATAAAATATTTTCAATAGACTCATCTCGTCTTCCAGGTATATTTTGGGCTAGCTCAATTTACTTAATTGTTATCTATACAATAATAAATCCATTTTGCTCGTAAAGCAACACCTAAAAAACATGTACCTACTTTGTGTAATAAATAATGTTTAAACTTTTTACTAACTAGAATCAACTTTTCATTTTTTATTCTCGAACGTGTAGGTATGATATTAATAACAATTAAAATAACTGCGCCACTCCATTTTGCAATTCGCTTTCAAAAATCAACAATTCTTGGAGCAGGCCAAGGTTTTTGTTGCTGACATGACAAAAACAAAAAATTCTAATATTTCTGTTCCCGTCAGATTGCCGAAATAAAGTCTTGTTCAACTCAAGAGATATTTTCGTCATTATCATTTTTTAGAAGACGCGTTCTGCTGGAACAAATGAAATTCAGAATGTCAATTGGAGAATTCAAATTATCGTTCGAAATTTTCAAATGGATACTTAAATATTCAAAGGTTCAGATATTTCAATTATTGGAGCATTCTGAATACTTACTTATATTTTTAACTCTTGTGTTCAACTTTAAGCTTCTTAGGCGATGCCATATTGAATGAGAATTGAGAGTGAAATCTCAAGGACGCGTCATGTTTAGGCACATTTCGTTACACGAGGGAGAAGAAAGATATAAGTCTCTCTATCGTTCACACTAAATCTCTCTTATTTTTTAAGAAGTTTCACAGCACGTGCAATTTTTTTGTGTAGGAATTGAATTCATAAGTAGGTAAGAACTATTTAAAAACGATAAGATGCAATCTGTTCTAACGGGAATGCTATGTTTAAATCATACACACATTTCTGATCATAGCTTTTTTTATGAATTAATCAAGTTTTCTCGTAATTTAATTGAAAGGATATAATTAAGGCATTGACTGTCACCGCGGTCACCGGTGACCGCCAACAATAGATTTTCTGTTGTGTCTATTGTGAACGTGTTAATAATTTCATTGAAAGGATATTAGTAGTTCTTTGTAATCCAGTTTAATACTATTAACTATTAATAGAAACTTATTACTGAAGAAATTAAATACGTGACTCTAATAAGTTATAGATACTGCAACATCAATGAACCCGTATAAACTAGATTGCTTTTCTTACCTGATATATATAGATTTTCTTTTATATGTCTGCGAAGATCCGTCTCGTCCGATCCGTCGTCGTCGTCGTATGCTTGCGTGGTCTTATGCTCTATAATAAGCCGAGGCAGAGTAATCAGAGTATGGCGCGAATATTAGGGAATCAATCTATATATATAAAATTCAAAGTCCTGACTGACTGACTGACTGACTGACTGACTGACTGACTGACTGACTGACTGACTGACTGATAGATCAACGCACAGCCTAAACCGCTGGTCCTAGAGACATGAAATTTGGAGGGTGTGTTCTTCGTGAAGAGTAGGCATCCACTAAGAAAGGATTTTTCGAAATTTCACCCCTAAGAGGGTGAAAAGGGGGGAATTCGTTTGTATGAAAAATCTTATTCCTTGAGTTAATAAACTTGAAACTTGGCACGAATACTTATCTAAATAAATGATGAAGATTGTCAGTTTTTTTTCTTCTATACTACCCCCTAATAAGGGATTGGGGGGTTTCAAAGTTTGTATGGAAGAATTTTAACGCGCAGTCCGATTTACTCGAAACTCAGTATTTATACCTAATATTGAAAGTAAAGAATAATGTGTATCAGGGTTTTTTGAAAATCTACCCCTGACGTGCTGAAATGGGGTAGTCAATTTTTCAGGGGAGGAATTTACTGCATGGCTCGATTAACTCGAAAATTAGTATAAATAATCTTTGAGTCAAGTTATGAATACATCCCAAACGATTTTTTTTTTTATTCCACCCCTGTGGGGGTGAAAGGCGGGGATACAGTTTATATGAAAAATCTTCTTCATTAGGTTAATAAACTTGAAACTTTTCAAGAATACTCGCCTAAGTAAGTAATAAAGTTTATCGTTATAAGTTTTTCAAAACTACCCCTCGAAGGGGGATATAGGGGTGTTGAAGTTTGTGTGGATTAATTTGATGCGCGGTCCGATTAACTCGAAACTCAGTGTTTATACTTAAAACCAAAAATAAAGAGTAACATGTACATCAGGGTTTTTCGAAAATCTACCCCTAACGGGTTGAAAAGGGGTAGTTAATTTTACAAGGGAGGATTATAATGCGTGGCTTGATTAACTCGAAAATTGGTATAAATAATCTTTGAATCAAGTTATGAATAATCCCAAACGATTTTTCAAAATTCCACCCCTGTGGGAGTGAAAAGCGGAGGATACAGTTTATATGAAAAATCTTATTCATTTAGTTAATAAACTTGAAACTTGGCAAGAATACTTGCCTAAGTAATAAAGTTTATCATTATAAGTTTTTGAAAACTACCCCTCAAAGGGGGGATATAGGGGTGTTGAAGTTTGTGTGGAATAATTTGAATGCGCGGTCCGATTAACTCGAAACTCAGTGTTTATACTTAAGACCAAAAATAAAGAGTAACATGTATCAGGGTTTTTCGAAAATCTACCCCTAACAGGTTGAAAAGGGGTAGTTAATTTTTCAAGGGAGGATTATAACGCGTGGCTTGATTAACTCGAAAATTGGTATAAATATTCTTTAAATCAAGTTATGAATAATCCCAAATGATTTTTCAAAATTCCACCCCTGTGGGGGTGAAAAGCGGGGGGGATACAGTTTATATGAAAAATCTTATTCATTTTTAGTTAATAAACTTGAGAATGCGCGGTCCGAGTAACTCGAAACTCAGTATTGATACTTTTGACAGAAAATAATTAATAATAAGTATATAAAGTTGTCGAAAATTTACCACTGATCGGACAAAAAGGGGTAATTCAGTTTTTAAGGAGAGGATTTGAACTTGAAACTGTATGTTACATTTTCACGCCTAAACCACTGAACTTCTGATTTGGCATAGAGATAGATGGCATCCTGGGGAAGCACATACATTTTATCCTGTTAGCACGTTCCCGTGGGATAATTTCCGACATCCACGCGGGCGAAGCCGCGGGCAGAAGCTAGTTAATAATATATGGATTACTTTTATTTTTCTTCTTTTTTTTAATAAAAACTTTGTCCCACACTAGGAATTCCTCTTGTATCGTGGGTGCGTTTACAAACATTTAAACTCACAAACACAAACAGCCAGACCTGGAACAACTACCTGTAGGCAATACAAATATTAGTTCCGTGCGGGAATCGAACCCGCGACACGCTGCGCTGCAGTCCATCGCTCAGCCACTGCGCCAACCGTGTCGTCCAATTGAATTGTTTGAATTTAAGTTATAGCATAAAGCTGTGAAAATATACTATTTTTTGGAACGAAGTTCCATATCGCGCGTTGTGAAAGGGGGCTAGACGGAAAAAATTAAGACCAAAAGTTGGAATGACACTTTTTGCTATAGGTAGTTGTAAGCCGTGCGGCATGCGCGTGTTTCTCTGTCTGTCTGTCTCTCTCTCTCTTTGAACTTGTTTTCTTTTTTATGTGTACAGTCACGACCAAAAGTATGTATACACTCGGCTTTATGCAAAAGCGATTTACCCCTTTATTTTTTAATGAAATTTTATGTTGTTACGAACATAGCATTTTCGAACTCATAGGTTTATGTAATGTGTCGTATTTCAACGTTGCATTCGTTATTTTCACGAATAAATCGCAATTGAAAGTTGCCAAGTGTTGACATATTGGTGCTCGTGGCTGTACTAGTTACACCTCTGCCCAGTCCTTCGGGAAAACAAGGCGTATATAAATGAATGTTAGAAATTTTTTAGACGATATATACGAGAAAATCGCTTTTGAATAACACCAAATGAATTAAACTTTCTGTACGTGACTTCAATAAAGTTCTTCCTAGTCGAGTTTAGGTCCAGTGTGTTAACCAAACTCACGTGATATCCACCCGGATCCGTGTCCAAATTATTGATAAAAAAAGCCTTTGCAATAATGAAAGCGAACAAGTTTAACCTGAAACGAGTTTAATGTTGATATACCGACGCCATTGATTGCTTTTATTTACTTTTAATATTATTGAAATAAGCTCAGTATCGGACCTTATGTGAACCTGCTTTGTGCTGAAATGCGGTCAGTTATGCAACGATTCGATTAAGTCGAGTAAGCGCAACATATGGTACTTGTTGACTACGGTTTCCGTCCGAATATTAATAACTAGCTTCTGTACGCGACTCCGTCCGCATGGAAGCCAGCTATACCAACAAACATATCCTATGGCACTCTCAATAGTGTAGTTTTCTATCAGTGAAATAATTTTTGAAATTGGATGAGTTTTTCGGTGATTACCTGCTATACATACAAACCTACAAACTTTTCCTCTTTATATAGGGTGCCAGGGACATCGACGCGCATACGTAACCATGGATTCAGCATATGATACTAGAAACCCCATAGCGTTGAAATTCTTAGACGGTTATCAAAAAAAAAAAATCTTCTGTTTCATAGAAAAGTGCAATACCTACGCGGTCAAAATGTATGAAACAGCAATATTTTTTTGTAATAACTGACGATAAATTTCTACGCTATGGGGTCTAAACTCATGTGCTGAATCCATGGTTACAGTTTGCGCGTCGATGTTCCTGCCACCTTGTGTTAGTGTAGACTTGTTGATTCCCACCGCGTCGTTTGCATACTAATATGACTAACCTCGGTCCCGTTAAACCACGGTCAGGGTTGGGATTGAAAATTCATGTTTAGTGCATCCTCTAGAGTTCTTTATAGGGTGTGTTCTTAAGAAAAGCCTTAATTGTGTAATTACGCTTAGGGTTATAATCGGAACGAAACCTATAAGATTGTGAATGTTCACTACGTTCACATTCTTATAGGTTTCTTACTGATTGTTACTAGTTGTAGTTGTTTTGTGAATAAATAAATTAGAACACTAGACTAGAGTTGCACAAATTAATTATTTCTAATGAACTGCTTTCGAATTTCATATTTCTTTCAGTCTGTCAATCACGGAACGGTTTTGTACCAAAGTATAAAATAAAAAGTTCAGTAGTAGCAAACATAAAGTTGTATTACTTATTCTGTGTAAACTCGTTAACCGGGTAGTTTAACGAGTTTGTCGACAAGTTTGTTTTGAGGGATGAAACCGTTCCTTTTTTTCGTTTTATTTAGCAGTTGTTAATAGCACTGCTGGTTGTGTTTTGTAATAATGCCTAAGCATAGCGTATTCACGCGCGCCTCAAAGACCACGCGCGCCTCAAAGAGATGTCAGCACAAGTGACGGGGCCCGATAGGGCCGAAGCCTGCCAGGGTAGCGGGATCGTCCGAAAGGGTTACCGCTGCCCTGGAACATAAAGGGCTAAGGAAGGAACACGGGTGGGTTTTAGTCAGTAAGAGTCTGACACTCCTTTCTGCTCCACCCAGAGCGGGAGGGGTCATTTGATGATTTCCCATCCTGAAAAAAAAAAAAAAGCATAGCGTATTCAGCCTGTGTCATTGCCACGGCTGAGACACAGGCCCCCTCTCTGTGAGACGGAGTGGGCCATAATGTATAGGTAATCAACATAAAATGTGCAACACTATTTACATTCAAGCCTCGTCAAAATGAGAGTTAATTACACTCTTCGCACCATTCATAATTACTGGCAGATATTTTGTAAAGTACATGTTTTCAGTCGTCGATCTGTTTCAGTTCAGCTTATTTATTGAAAATTGCTTCATGGGTAATTCAAAAGAAAAGCCTTTTAACTTTAACAAACTGCATGTAATACTTACTTTTTTTAAATAAATATTTTTCATGTAGCACGCTATCTGAAAAAGTTCGATCTTGAAGTTGTTTTAGTTTGTTTATATGAATTTCATAATTATATTTGACCAATAGGTTTTATACCTAATGGGTCATCTTTTGGAAAGTATTCTATAATTCAACTGTATAATAAGTAATTATAATCATACATCTTTATTTCTCTCAACATCCATATTACAGGCATTGATAAATAGAATGCACAGTCTTAAACAGAGAAAGGTGCCTAAGATGGGAGGGTCCTGAGTTACAGATCACCCGTGTGACCTTTTAACAAGTGTTTAATCTATTTAAATACATAACACATTATCATACCTCGTAAATAATTACATAGCATCATAAATAAATACTCCTTATAACAAATTGTATCGTGCGTGCTTACTAATTATCTGTCAAATTTTATTAATTATGTACCAGGGTTGCATAAACGGTAGGCGTTTAAAACAAAACATTAGCAATCGGCCTTGTACGTCATATAAACTGATCGCAAGTTAACAGCCGGTATGTGAGGGCTCTTAGTCATATGAGTAGGTAGGTACTCAGGTGATTGGGTACCTCTTTCTTTGACCGCACTTTACCTTGGCACCATATGTTCAGTCACGTGCTTTACTTTCGATCATACTCCAAATTATCTGTCCTTGGATGTTCAACAATTGACTTTTAGGTCTATTAATAGTCGTCAATAATAATTACGACACTGACTTGTTTAAGTCCATAAATCAAGTAGTCAATTATGATGATGTATGATTTATCATACGTATAATAAAGTAGGCATTCACGTTCCTTGTTGGTTTATGTTCAATAAACAATTTGTTTAATAATTCATCACCGAGCCCCAAGATACAGACTAACTGTCTAGTTTGGGGCTCACTAGCAAATACTATATTGTAACCTAGCTATAGGTAATATTTTAAGCTACTCATGTCATCTTAACTTGCTGTTAACCAGTGAACCAGCATATTGTATTGCCTGGACAATAAATGTTTTCTATTTCTATTTCATTACAATGGCAATTTTACCTGTCTTGAGGTGTGCGAAATAAAACCTTTTTGGACACGAAAAGGTTTTTGGGTGACAGGCTCAGGCCCAATCCGGCGGGATAATTGCCATTAACACGTATAAATTGACAATTAATCGCAATTTCTGTCATTTTGATAGTTCAACCACGTTCATTGTGTTATTTGCGTTGTTGAGCAGACGAATTTAGGTAACATATGAAGCAATGGAATAGAAATATCCTCCAAGACTCTCGAATTGTGATTGAAAGTAATAACTTAGTAATCAGAGTACATAATCAGCCTATAATGTTCCCACTGCTGGGACACTGGCCTCCTCTCTTCGAGAGGGTGTGGGTTGTAATCTACCACGCCGGCTCACTGCGGGTTGGTGGATGTCTCATGCCTTCGAATTTTTGGTTCAATGGATGAAACAATTTACACAAAGTAAAGCGCCTGTCTGGGTTTGAACCCACGACCTACGACTCGTAAGTCGAGGCCGTTACCACTGGGCCACCACTGCTCGTAATCAGGACTACCAACTTACTTATTTTTTCTATAGGTACCTAAAGAAACGGATTTGGAAAACGATAATTGTGTGAAAGTTGATAAGGCCTAAAAAAATATTGGCCTGTATTGGCGAAACTCCTAAGTTTAATAGGTGTACTTGTATAAACAGTTTCTTTTTCTAACACCCACGTGCTCAGCAGTCAGTTGTGCAATGGATCGTGGAAAGTCGAGTTTTGCAATATGTGCATACAAATTGTATTACGCACTAGGATATTTTACGATTTCCGTTCACTATCTCTAGCTTGATGTTTTTAAAGGAAATTGTATTTAACTTTGTAACGCTCATAAATACTCTTACGCGATGTTTTTCTTGCGCAATGTGTCTTATTAACTGTATAATTATTTTCAATGGAACCATTTAAGATTCTTTCTGTGGATTAAAAGTGTCGCTTCTATTTTCCTCATACGCACAGCTAAACATTGAAATTTCTTGCATTTTTTCCCGTTTCTCTGTCATTTTCCGCACCATTTCCAATGGGTTTTCAAATAGAGAGTGATTAGGCTTTTTATAGGCAGGTATACGCCACCATAAATCATTTATTATCAGATAGGATTGTGGTCAAACATGTGTCAGATTTATCAATGAAAAATGTTTACTCATAATATTTACGATTTTTTAAGTTCACCGCGCAAAATCAATAAGATCCCCTATTCAAAATCTCGATAAATAAACCCTAATAAACAACTATGATACCTTTAGTTTGGAACTGTCGAATTACTGACACATAGAATATAACAGGATAGTTACCTGTATTATATGCAAAAGCAGTAAGTAATAGCAAAAAAAAAACAGGTAGGAACAATAATAAAAAGCTCACAACATCTACACTAAGATTCATTTGAAATAGAATTAGATTTAAAACATCATAGGTTTATAGATAAACAAGTAAAGCTATTACAAAAGATCTTAGAAA
Organism: Apamea sordens; assembly: GCA_945859715.1. Taxonomy (NCBI): domain Eukaryota; kingdom Metazoa; phylum Arthropoda; class Insecta; order Lepidoptera; family Noctuidae; genus Apamea; species Apamea sordens. The sequence goes on along the minus strand of OX243996.1, from coordinate 11,123,564 downwards.
GAACATAAATACCCACTTGGTAAAAGTTGCACTACTAGACAACCACCGTTGAATAAGAATTGCAAAACAAGGAATTTCTCGGAACAAACCTTGGACTAATATATCCTTGCCATCAAGATAATAATAGAGCCAAACATTATTGAAATTTGCACTGAAGACCAATTCCCGTATTTAAAAACGTTTACTTTACGTAATCTAGTCGTAATCTCATCTCAGCGACAATCAATGTCAAATTCTTGTCAAAAATGTAGGGAAATCAGAGATATTTTTGACAGATTGCGACTGAGATCAGACTGTGGACGTTCTTAAAATTAAGAAAATTGCTCCTCTGAGTTCTACGGTACCCTTTATTCGAACAGTTCTAATTCAGAAACATAAAATACTGTTTCCTTTTTATTTCGTAGTTTCCTTTAAACATTGATTTTCTTCACCGTTTTGAGAGCAATGGTGATGAAATAATTTACACAAAGTAAAGCGCCTGCCTGGGTTCGAACCTACAACTAGTAAGTCGCGACCATTACCACTGGGCCACCACTGCTCGTTACGTTGAATAATGAAGGGCGAATATAATGACCCCAAAGGTATGTAGTTTGAACAGTGATAATAGAGTCATCAATCAATCCATATACCTATAATATAGGTACAGTCACGAACACCAATATGTCAACACTTGGCAACTTTCAATTGCGATTTTTTCGAAATAACGAGTGCAACGTTGAAATATGACACATTACATAAACCTATGGGTTCGAAAATGCTATGTTCAAAACAACATAAAATTTCATTAAAAAATAAAGGAGTACATCGCTTTTCAATAAAGCCGAGTGTATACATACTTTTGTTCGTGACTGTACAAGTATTGACATTGCTAATTAGCTTGAACATGTTATTTAGATTACGTCAAAATTATAGGTTCTTTAATATATGTTCTGTAAGTAATGCTGGTGTTTATGACCGTACTTATGTTAGTTAATGATATGATCTTAATCGTAAAATTCACGTTTTAATGGTTCTGTATAACGTCAACACATAATATGTTATGTACCTACTTGGTTATTAATTTATTTAGTTTATAAACACCTGTACATTAAAGGTGTTATATCACAACTTTATATGTAAGTATTTGAGCAGATTGCGTAGTAATTAATGGTCTATTATTACGTAGCTGTGCCCGCGGTCCTGTTTGTACCCCATGTTTCCATCCGAAATCCATTTTACCCCCACGCAAGATTTCACCGAAATTCATTCATCCGTTATGTAAATTGAGTTACAAACTTACAACAAAGCAATGTCTAAACTAAACAATTCTAAACTCACCTCTAGAATATTAGTAAGGGCTGAATAATGTTCAACTTTACTATACAGGATAAACTTTAAACCAGTGCGAAAACTGTAACTATGAATTCAGTAAATGGTTATGAAACCCCCAACGTTGAAATTTTTTTCGGTTATTAAAAAAAAATTGCTTTGCCATACATTTTGATCGCGTAGGTAACTAAACTTTTCTATGAAACGGCTGATTTTTCTTTTGATAACCGACGTAAAATTTCTACGCTAGAGGGTTTTGAATCATGTGCTGAATTCATGGTTACAGTTTGCCCACTGGTTAAAAAATTATCCTGTATGTATGTACTTGTGACCACTGTAGTTTTCTGCCGCGGGTGAGCGGTGGTTCATGCATAGGTAGTAGGTACTTTGAGAGCAAAGTTTTTAATTAGCAGGACCGACATACCACAGGCAGAGGACACAAAAATACGGGCTCTTTAATTAGGGTAATTCCGGCGTCCTTTTTATAAAATCTGAGCGAAGATTTAGGTAATATTTTTTGTGTAGTATTTGTTTTATAATTCTATAGGTAGGTACTATTTTCTTTTTTATGTTTTCTGTAAAGTTTCTTTGTTTATATATTGCTAAAGATTTAAAACTGTTATTTAGCAGTGTTTTTATAATTATAAAGGCCTTACTGTACACCCATTGCCTAATGGGTGAACAATTTGTACGCCTTGCAAGGCAACACATAGTGACACAATATAATTTATTTTATACCATCATGTACCACTACATTAGAAAGAAAGAAAAAGTATTTATTGCGACTCGTACAGGATCATAAAACTAAACTAAACAGAGTTAAAAATAAAAAATAAAACAAAATGTATAAAAAATTTAAAAAAAGGAAAAAAAATGAAACAGAAAGTCCTATACGAGGCCAAAAGGCTCCTATCTCAGCATGATGCTTCGACATTTAAAAAATAAATGTCGAATACACCTATGTGTACAAATAAATACATTTGAATTTGAAATTTGTAGCTTATAACTTATATAAAAGCCTTTCTGAGTTTCCTGACCGCAGAAGGGACAGTACTTCCTGTAATATTTGCGCAGCCTCGTAGAACATGTATCTTCCGTCTGGAGTCCGACTTATAATACCAGTCTTAGGACCTTTGTTTTTTACTTTATTTTTTCTGTTTCAATTTTTGGCACGTCATTTAAATACTTATATTTATTTTATTTTATTCCGTATTCAGTTGTTACCTTATGTACGAATAAATTGTTGTATAGTTGTATATAGTTCTGCAATGTGACGAATTTTTTATTATTTTTATTTTATCAATGTATCAATTTAATGTTAATGCTAATAGTTTAATGATTTAAATTTTTTATCGAATATTTGTTCACCTTTAATAAGACTTTTGTGCGTGCCTATAAGTGATGTATTTACACAGTATTAAAGAGTAGTGATTACCTGTGACTATCCTTGTAAATATGTTTTTGGTGTGCTTTGCTTAATAAACAAATACATAACTCATATATTTTTGTAAGAAATTCATATAATATTTATATGAATTTCTTACAAAATCATAATAATCTTACACTTTTAAACGGCGGAACACAGAATGTCTGACAATAAATTAAACACAAATTTTAGGCATCGGTAACGTTATTGACCTACAGATAATGACCCTCATTGTCTTGCTGAAGCACACTGCTGAGCAAACCTACCATTATGTCTGACAGACAATTTAAATACACGCGAAAAAGTTTATTTTAGTATCGGACTATACAAGTATTGCTGTACAGTCACGAGCACCAATATGTCAACACTTGGCAACTTTCAATTGCGATTATTTCGAGAAATAACGAATGCAACGTTGAAATACGACACATTACATAAACCTATGGATTCGAAAATGCTATGTTCGTAACAACATAAAATTTCATTAAAAAAATAAAGAAGTAAATCGCTTTTGAATAAAGCCGAGTGTATACATACTTTTGTTCGTGACTGTACACATTGTTTTGTTTCAAATTGTGATTTAATAATGTGTACCAGTTGAGTTTATAAACTTATAATTTTTTTTAAACTGCGTTTTCTACCAGTCAACATTAGGGTGATGCAGAAGGGTAGCGGGATCGTCCGAAAGGGTTACCGCTGCCCTGGAACATAAAGGGCTAAGGAAGTAACACGGGTGGGTTTTAGTCAGTAAGAGTCTGACACTCCCTTCCGCTCCACCCAGAGCGGGAGGGGTCATTTGATGATTTCCCATCCTGAAAAAAACAAAAAGGGTGATGCAGAGACAAAACATGGTAGGTGCAAGATACGGGATAAATATAACTAAATACATACATACTACATAGGTACATATAAACAAAATAAAGTTTTGTCAGGAGAAATAACTTTAGAGGAGATGAATCCATCACATCACCGCTGGGATGTTTCGGCCAACTTTTGGTTAAAGAGGTTGGCAAAAACCCCTATGTGGAATATATTGTTGTGCATATAGCATAAGCAAGCATAATCAGCCTATAATGTTCCCACTGCTGGGACACAAGCCTCCTCTCTTCGAGAGGCAGTGGGCTGTAATCTACCACGCGATATACTTGAATGAAAAAAAACACGTCACTATTATACCTACTTAAATGATCTGACCAAGATTATGTCTAGACTTTAAAAGAGACTGTGACGTCTGAGTTTGTTCCGGCCTTTCTTCTCAGACTAGTCAGATAGGAAACGCCGACCTCATCTAGTTTTAAAATATGATTGACGTGTAAAAGTGTTTGTACAAACCTACTTACAAAAATAAAATCATTTATCATTTAAAAATAATTAGTAAGGAAAACGAAATTATATTTCTGAATAAATTATTCCAACGTTTTTTCAATTTTAGGAAGCAGTTACTTTAGAAAGAAATCACCTTATATTGATCTTTATTTAATTTCATTTCTTTATTAATACACAAAAAAAAATGAAGGCTCCAGTTTATTTTTAACTTACACGTGTCTGTCCAGCCCACAGGGAAAACGTCACCAAACGATGATCTATTCAAATTATTTTCTAAATGTTATTCGCAATATTATTTCTCAGCAATTAAAAAGCTTATCCTGAATAATATAATATATAAATGCAAATATGAGTTTGTTTATTTGATTCGCTTTCACGGCTAAACGGTTGCACCGATTTTGATGATATTTGGTGTCCCCTACACCAAATATCATCAAAATCGGTTCAGCCGTTACTTTAAACTCTGGGGAAGGTTACTTTTTGTCGACATATCACGCGGGCGAAGCCACTAGCGAAAGCTATAGTATCGCATAAAAACGTCTTTGACATATCTCGGGACCTTTGGAAGGCGTACGAGGGGCCGCAGACAACTCATGCTCCCTTGTTATTAGAAAACACATTATGAAAATTTTCAAAAATAAAATCAGTGTTAATAATGCCACTGGAGTTATTTTAGGTTAAAATATCCTTACAACTGTGCCTATTCCTAACATAGACGCCATCGAGGATAAATCCTTAATTGATTTGATGGATGTCATCTCATCACGTTTTCTTTGTGAAGACGAAAGATTTTAGGAACACAAGCAAAATTAAATTGTTACTGGCTTAGATAAACTTAAAAGGGGAAGATATGTTACGCTCTAAGATAGCAATATACTTGGGCTCGGTACACAATTACATGCAATGAAACTCACACATTTGTGATCACAGTTGCATACTTACAGTTACCGATGGACAAGGATAGAGATAGGATACAGTCGTTGGAGCGCAATCGCGTTAGCAAGTAATAAATAAAGTTATAATTTTAAACAAATTAACATTTTTGGCTTTACTTAAGCGTGAAAATGTGTGTTTTATTTTTCTTTCTAGAGTGATTACTAATTAAATACACAAGAAGGCATTTTGATGCGTATTTATATACAAAAATTGAAATGATTGAGCTGTATTGATATGCGTTGTTTACACGATGGTCCGCGTGTTACTGACTGTCACTGGACTTGGTTCAGTAGGACTGCGCGGTAACCAAGTAACGCATCCTCCTCTTTTAAGATAATCCAATGTTCCTGATCATAAATAAATAAGTTTACTTGATTTAGGGCTGGTTTTTCAATAGACAGACTGACAGATTTTGTATAGAAGAACTGTCAAAAATTCAAAATTATTCCTCGGATAAAATTATCTGGCATTGGAAAAATCATTCCTAAAAAACAAATTATTTCCTGAATCTGTAATAAGCAACGTTAAGGCTAATGAATTACGTTCCTTGAAGTTTGTAAGAGGCCTATTTGATGTCTCTACAATAATTTATGATTTATTTTTCTTTCACCGGTCTAATTTTTCTATAACTTATATCGTTATTGATCCTAACGCAAATATTTTAATTTCATTGAACACCTACCAGCATAAAAACACGTAACAAATTGAATGGGTAACACTTTTTGCATCAGCAAATTGAAGTGTGTTCACCGGAGCTAAACTGGGTTAATTAAAAGCTACCAATTTCGGTACCAGAGTCGTGATCCCGCTATGAACGAAATTCTTGCTGTCTTCCCCAAGTTTTTGTATAATGCGACCAATTCACGCATCATCATCCTTTGGCCTGTTTGTCTAGGAAGGGCCCCTTCGAAACACACGTTTTTCTTGCCGTGAAAAACTACAGTGCATTCGCCGTGTGTAGTCAGTGTGTGTGGTTGTCAGTGTTGTATGGATCACTATGGAAGCTTGTTGACGGACACTTTTTTTCTACTGCGCGGTTTATACGCCATACCGCAAAGAAATCGTGCTTACAACAACGTCACCGTGGTACAACGGGCCTAATATTAACAAAAGCCGAGCACCAATCGATCACCATCTGCCAAGCGTGATATGTATAGATCTCGCAATCACTCACGCACGATAGTAATTAATAAATTAATTACATACTTAATAAATATATTAATATTGTAGTACATACATTTGCTCCGCACCACATTTGTAATGGCAGCTCGATCACGGTGGTGACGGAAGTAACTGGTGCTTATAGCACAGGAGTCTTCCTAGTTTAAGCCCAGTTGCACATGTCTAGTATCTTGCCACTAAGTTACAGTCTAAATTAAGGTACAATGTAAAATAGTATGTAAATAGGTTTAAGTCTTGAACGAATAAATATTGTTTATTATTATTGTTTATTGTATGGCAGTATCAGTGTTCCCACTACTGGGACACAGGCTTTCTCTCAGTGAGAGGTAGCTGTAACATGTCTTCGAGATTTTGGTTCTAGGACATGCCGGTTTCCTCACGATGTTTTCCTTTACCGTTTTGAGAGCAGTTGTGACGAAACATTTATACAAATTAAAGCACCTGACTTGCTTCGGACCGACCTAACACTCGTAAGTCGCGACGATCACCATCCAACTGCCAAGTGTGTTTCGTGTATGGCAGTATCATCATCATCTTCCTAGCAGTTTGCTAGGCAGATGATGATGATACTGCGAAATTAATTTTTGGGTTACGCTTCTAGGCTAACTGAATACCAGTATTTTACGTTAAGCGACTGTGTATGGTAGTATCTCTGTTTGAATATATTCATTTCAGCGATCTTTCGACTATCAAAGGTTATATTATGCCATATGACTCATACAACATGGTTGACTCTTCCTCCAATACATTATAGGAGTCTCACTACCTTGTTATCCCTTGGAGTATTGAGTTTGTGTGTCAAAGATAGTCGAATCCTTGAGCTTTTTCTAAGACGTTATAGGTGCCAAATCAACTGACAATTTTCCTTATATTCTGTTTGATATACCTAAATGTTCTGTGGTGGGATGGATGGGAACCTAAAAGCTTATCAAATATATTCGTTGACATAGATCCGTTTATCAGAAACTACCTGTCGCCCGCGACATCGTCTACGATCCAGGATGAAAAGTAACCTATGACCTTTACTCAAGTCATGTTCTATCTGTGTGCAAAATTTCATTCAAATCCTTTTATTTCAGCTGTTTTAGCGTGAAAGGGTAACAAACTTACTTTCGCATTTATATTATTAGTTAGGATACTAAGGTCTGTCCCACCTGAATCTAAGTAAATAGGTACCATTAAAACAGTAGGCTTTAATACCTACTTCTTGAAACACTAGGGACTATAACACAGACTGTTTAGTTCATTAGAACTTGATTTACGATCTGGCTTAATGTAATGAGAAGCACGTGATTGAAATCTTTACAGCCTGCTACAAACATTGCTACAAATCGCTGTGATTGAACCGAGCGCAAGTAATTGTAACAGTTCCATCGACCGTTGAAAAGTGAAGACGTACAGTAAAGTCTTGTGTATCGTTCAATGTATTGGTAATGGACTAATGAAAGCGTTTTAGTCGCGACGATTTATTCTATTGTGTACGGGGTTCTAGAATCTGAAAACGAGTTCATTACTTGTGCGTGATAATTACATTGAGATCTGTATCTCAGTCTTAACTGTTTTACTGTCTTAACAATTTTCGCTAGGAGGCATCTTAGTCATATTGGTAGATACTTTCCTACTACTACCTACCGCTAACTTCTATCTTTTATGGGAGATTCCTGAAATAGTCTGATATTTAAACCTAGACAGAAATAACCAAGGTTTGTCGTAAAACTTTTGTCGTGATGTTCCTAGTTTTGCAAAGTTGGGGTAATAAAGTTATACGTTTAGTTTGTAGAGCAAAAAATAAGATGAATGTTCATTCCAGTTATTTTAGGACATACAACGCCAGAGGAGATTATTTTTATCCATCTCAAAAGTTAGTAATGTACACTGATATAGGATTCTATGGTAATGTAAGAAAGTAAGAAAAAGTATTTATTGGGACTCGTACGGGATCATAAACTAAACTGAACTAAACACAGTTAAAAATAAAACAAATCATATAAAAAAAAGTAACAAAAGGAAAAATTAACCAGAAAGTCCTGTACGAGGTCAAAAGGCTCCTATCTCAGCATGATGCTTCGACATTTAAAAAATAAATGTCGCAGCGCTGGTATTCTGATAGGGCCCGCTGTGATATTACGGGCAATCATTGTAATAAAAAAATGTAACCCTCTTTGGACTTTATGTGACCGAGCGTAAATCCAATAAATATTATAGTATCGACTTTATTATAAAGCAGCTATCCTATCAAGATTAATATCCTCATGAAAGCAATAACTTGTTTCCACAATTTATTGGACATGGACTGGACACATTTTTCATTGAAATACCTACCAATAAAAAAAGAAGAAATAAAAATATTATTATAGTTTTCTTCGCCTTAGAAATGTGTGTAATTGCAAAGCTACGTATAATGATTTAGAAGTAGACGTGCATTGCTTTCACAGTGTTATTTATTATTTTTGGAACGAAGTTCCTTATCGCGCGTTGCGAAAGAGGGCTAGACGGAAAAAATTAAGACCAAAAGTTGGAACGACACTTTTTGCTATAGTTGTAAGCCGTGCGGCGTGCGCATGTTTCTCTGTCTGTCTCTCTCTCTCTCTTATAGAAAGCAAGCCAGTTATACTTCGTTCCATCCGGGTGTCACTTGACACCTCTCTTGTTTTTATTCTATGTTGTTCCACAATAGGGAAAAGGCCTCCCTGTCTCCTTTCCACTCCTATCTGTCTTGAGTTAGTGTGGACCAATTCTGTCTGTAAGCGTCAAGCTTGTGACAGTAGTGTATTGCTCGCAGTACAGATGGGGCCAAAAGGTTCTGGAGTAGCGACCACGTACTGGAAGACGTAGCGTTGGAAGGCGTCCCACAAGGTGGACCTATGGCCTGGTGAAGGCCGCTGGAATCCGCTGGATGCGAGAAGCACAGAACCGGTGGACGTGGCGGTGCTTGAGGGAGACCTAGGTCCAGCAGTGGACGTTTTTCGGCTGAAATAATGATGTAGAACGATACCTAATACTATATTTATTCTTTAAATTATTTTTATCCTTTGGCAGTTTTCGCCTATGACTATAATTATTATTGTGGCTTCTCCTTCAGCGTCTTCCAAAATTATAATGTGTGTATTCTCCCATAATAATAATAAAGAAAATCTTAGGAGTTCGCGAAGACTTGTCCAATTTTTTTTTTAAGTGACATACTTAGTATCTTAATTTTAAGAACGTTCACAGTCAGAGGGGCAATTCTCGTGATTTTAAGAATGTTCACAGTCTGATCTCAGTCTCAATCTGTCAAAAATTAGATCTAATTTCCCTACATTTTGACAAGTTTTTGACATTTGTTTGTCGCTGAGATGAGACTGCGACTAGATTTTGAACGTTTTAAATTACGAGAATTGGCCTTCTGATCTGTCTCAATATGTCAATAATTACTACATTTTGAAAAGTCATTGACATTTATTGTCCCCGAGATGAGATTGCGACTAGGTTTTTAGAGTTTTTAATTAAGGGAATTGACCTTTTGCAAATAGGTAGGTACAGTCGCAAACAGATAAATAACGTGTCCAACAAGACACGTGTTTATGTAGAGGTCACTCCGCAGGTCAAACTGATAAAATAAAACTTCACTGTCCATTGGAAAACAACAAGTTGTCGGTTCAATTATTTTTAATAAGAACCTGCATTTCATTTGACATCGGTAATGTGATAGTTTTTACTGCAGCTGGTACGGGATAATAATGCAATACAATAACTACAATTTTAAAAATAACATTCAAGGTTGGCTCTAAAAAGTGCACAACAAAAAAATATAACATGCACGTTAAGTAATTGAAAACTATATGAATACTTATATGTTTTCGACACTCTCGTCGATGTGACTAAAATGGTTCAATTTTAATCAAGCTTTCTCTAGTATGTACAGTAACAAATTATGTCTCAAGGACATACATTTTATTTCATACGCTGTGTTTTGTGTCATTTTATTCATACAAGATGGAGACGAAAATAAATATGTAATAACGTTCCCAGTCTTTGATACAATTATTTTTTTCATTAGTACAGATAGCAACGTACACTTATTTCTGGAATGTTCTATTTTTACTTGGAAAATTGTTTTTGTGGAACGTAAAAGTTGTTTTTCTGGAAAAAATAATAAATATCTACATACAAAAATTTAATTAAGTAGTCACTATAAATAGTTAAAGATTGTCAAAATCCATAATCGGCCCATCCCTTCTATTTAGTATCATCATCTGCCTCATCTGCCTAGCCTTTTCCCAACTATGTTGGGGTCGGCTTGCAGTCTAACCGGATGCAGCTGAATACCAGTATTTTACATGGAGCGACTGCCTATCTGACCTCCACAACCCAGTTACTGGATAATACGATACCCCTTGGTAAGACTGGTTGTCAGACTTTCGACTACCCGTAAGGACTGTCAAAGATCAACGAATGACAGCCGGGACCAACGGCTTAACGTGCTTTCCGAGGCCCACCCATCGACAGACCAACCACGGCAAGCGTAGCTTAACCTGACCGATCGACCTGTGCGGCTGTTATTATTTAGCCACGGGCCCCTTTATTTAGTATAATAGAAAATAAAACTTTTTTCATATTAATATATGGATTTATTTTGTAGTTCCTAAGTACTCCCATGCATTAGTATTTCCACTAATAAAGCGTGGGTGGAGAGCTGTGAAAAAACCTATTTTAGGAATCGGGAAATTCTCAATCAGATTTAACATACTAGTTAGCCTTAATTAATCCAGCACAAATACCTTACAAGATAAGCCAAACGTCTGTCAAATAGCAATCACTCAATCAATCAGCGTGTTAATTATGTCTGTTGACAGACAAAATGTCTGCTATACGGAGTTTAAGCTAACATAATAATTGTAATTAATAGCAGCCAAACGGTCGATTTTAGCGTCACTATGCCAATGTAAATAGACACTGAATTAATTAGAATAACACGTGTTTTATTAGTGTTTTACTTTATTAAGAAGTTGCTTTAATTCTTTTTTATTGGTAAGTTTAATAGGCATACATTTTTCCTCCCTTTCCCCACAGTCATACGCTTGGTCAATTTTAATATGTTTTTGTTCCGGCGCGGTAAACGAGACACAATAGAAGTTTTATTGTTATGACGGCTATAGCCGTATTGCGTAGTATGTAGTCCTTGAAAGTGTTAAGTACATTACAAATATTTTTCGTCAAAGAATAACTTATAAAATTACATATTACGTTCAACGCACGACGTTGTTACGCAATATGTGCAGTAATTTTATGAGAGTACCGTGTGATCCCGTTGAAGGCGCAGTGACAGCGCTGTGCTCGCCAATACCGCCACGCTCCGCTTCCGACAACTTGTTCATTCAGACGATTTTCTACGAAGAACTAAATGTACTGGACGTGCTAAATATACATATGTAGGTACCATTTTTGTGAAGAAGAAGAAGTGACCAGAGTTGTCCTGATTAATAAAACTTTTACTTTGTAAAACCATGACAAAGTAGACGAAATGCTAATGTAGGTTAATCAAGTCAGGAAATAATTCTTTTATCAGTAAACACACCATGCATAACATACATAATCCTACTAATATTATAAACGTGAAAGTTTGTATGGATGGATGGATTATAACCAGGATTAACATATAGGATACTTTTTATCCCAATATTCCCACGGGATCGAAACTTCTGCGGGTGAAACCGCGGGGCGTAGCTTGTCAGCCTATAATGTTCCCACTACTGGGACACAGGCCTCCTCTATTCGAGAGGGAGTGGGCTAAAATCCACCACGCGGCCCAGTGCGGGTTGGTAGATGTCACATGTCTTCGAGTTTATGCTTCTAGGACATACCGGTTTCCTCACGATGTTTTCCTTCACCGGTTTGAGAGCAGTAACGATGAAATAATGTACACAAAATAAACCGCCTGTACATTGTTACCATCGCGGGTACAACCTGGATGAGCCTGGCACAGGGACGTGGGGAATGGCACTTGAAAAGAGAGGCCTATGGTCAGCTGTGGGTAAAGTTGGGCTGTGGATGATGAAACCGCCTGTCTGGGTCGACAACTCGTAAGTCGCGGCAGTTAAGAGCGCGCCTAAAGCCAGTAAAATTTTAGAATAGAAAAAAAAAACGTAGTATGCGCCAAAACTGTTATATCGTAATAAATCCAAAACTAAAAGGAATAATGTCTAAGCACAGCCTTTACTCTTGTATAAATTTTTGTCGCAATAGGCATTACCTACGTATTGAATACAAAACGGAAAAATATGAGAATTAGAGGTTACTTCGTGATTTTTTTCTATCGAGTAAATGCTATTATTTCATGTTTTTGATCAAAGTGAACCCCCGGAAATATCATGTAGTTATTCATACATTTTTATTTTAAGATTTGGTCCGGAATTTTTCATATAAAATCAAATAAAAGATTGGTAATTTTGCTTTATACGCGCTCTTAAGTACCACTCGGCCACCACTGCTCTCAACTACACAACATACCTATTTTGTAATAATAAACACCGTCAAGTTAATAATTACGTAAAGAAAGATATTACAAATAACAGCAACTTTCACAGGGATATATTGCGTGTCAATGTCAATTGAGTGCTCTTAATGTTAAACAAGTTTGCATGAAATTTATTTAGGTTTGCCCTTTTTAACGAATGATTGCCAACAAGCAACAAGAATCATGTACTGTTTATACTTACCTTAAATTATGCAGGGTCAAATTAAATTAGGTAGCGAAACTCCGCAGACTTGAACTTGAAAAAATGATAAAAAATATGATTTGATGAGTATTTTTTTGGGAAACGCTGGTAGTGTAGTTACTGGAAGAATGAGTTTAGGAAATCAGTTTATTTTGGTTTATTGATACCCATCATTTATGTAAAGTTAACACAACAAAAACTTATTTTCTAAACTCGAAACACAAATAGTTGAACCCTAAATTTTTTTTTCCTTTTTATCGTGTTAAAATATCGGTACCCATTACGACTGCGGAGTTTCGCTACTTAATTTAATTGGAACCCGTATACAAAAATATTTTTCCCTGGTTTGATTGAGTGTTTTAATAAAAATAACAAAGTCAATGAAAGAGTTTCAAAATAAGCAACATAAACTTTAAATCGAAAACACTGGCAGATCTAGCATCAAAACATCTTCGTTAATACGAGTATTTTCCACTTAGCATTGGCTTAATTATTCACTTGTACTAAACAAGGTTCAGTGAAAGTATAGCAGTCTGAACATCTGTTATAAATGATTAAGAAGTTTTACCTCGGCAGTCTGTACAGAGCTTTAGTTTTCAACTTGACTGCACCTAAAAGTTAAACAAGTTTTTAACTTTCTCTTCGCAACGAATTTACATTGAAATAGTAAATTCAGGGAAATTAGCCATTTAGCCAGGCTATTGCGGTACTGACCATGACTAAGTAAGTCATGGTCAGTACCGTAATAGCCTGTGATGAGAGCTTTTATGTTCTGGTCAAACTGAAGCGAATCCTGCGCGACATGTGGGAAGAAGTTTAATCGCACTGGGCCTCAAGTCTATTATGATAAAATAATTATTATTCACTGCGTAATCTTACCACGTACGGTTGTCAAGCGTGGCATTTTAACAGTTCAAAAAACGCCAACTTCGCGTTCATTGCGCGCGATTTCGTTCATTGTGTCATAGAAAATACGTTATTAGCAGATGTCGCGATCAGTTAAAGAATTGATGTGGTTTCAAAGTGATTAAGCTAAGTAAGAAAAATCATTACTTATGTGGACATAATGAATTAGGGCCCTGATTGTGTCAACTAACTTGTGTTCAAACTGGCGCGAAAAATCGCGTGACTTTATAATCATAAAAAATATTATACAAAAAAAAAAAAAAACAATCGACTTCAAAAAAAAATGTTTAATTGTTTGTTTGAAAAATAAATTTAATTTCAGAAGTCGGTGTCTGGTTTTGTATTTACATTTTTTGCCACCGATTTCCGAAGTTAAAGTTATTTTGCACTTTGTAGTGATTCTTTGGAAGTCGGTTGTTTTGTTTTTTGAAAAAAGTTTTTATTTTAATGATTATGAAGTCACGCGACTACACGCGACACTTTTTAGTTGTAGAAACCAAACGACGCAATTTCGTTTACCTGAATTTTTAAAAACCAAACTACTAAATCGATTTTGATGAAATTTCTATGGGAGCAATCTGAAAGTATATCCTTTCACATATTTTTTTTTTGCAAATCGGCTTACAAATAACGGAGTTCTGAGGTAACAAATACAAAAGAAAAATATTTTTTAAGTGTTTAACCAGAGCTTTACCTGAAAGTTAAATAAAGGAAATCTATTACCTTATCTGGTTGGAAACAAAAATAATTTCATGGTTCTTCCGGCTTAGTAGGACGAAGAATATAAATAAAAAAAAAGTGTAATGATAATAAAATTCACACTGAAACCTGGAAGCATTTTTGCTTTATACCTACTTGAAACAAGCCTTTTTTTTATCTCTGCGCTCCAAAAAATGCTTTGTTGCCGCCGCGGTTCCTGTTAAAAAACCCTTTTATTACAATGTTTTCATTACGTGTGTCCGTTGCATGACTGAAAAGCTTCCATTGTTTTGTGTTCAAAAGATGACCCCAGAGTAGATACTCTGGGGTCAACTTTTGAACACAAAATTCGCTATGCATACCTTCATTCCATATCTATGGGATGAAGGTATGCATAACGTTTTTTAATTGGTTGGCAAATTTCAAAGACGACGTAAGTACATACTTACATACATACACATACACTACCCCCTTTTCTCCTAACCTTACTTACTCCTTTTGATTCGTCCACGTTCATAAGTCTGGTCTAAAATCGATACCTATCTAATTGTAATGTAATCATCTTATTTAATTTTGACTGCCTTGTTGTCTAGTGGTCGTACGTAAGCGCTACTGCTACTAGAGCCTAGGTTAGATTCCCAGGTCGTGCAAATTTTTTGGGTTTTTCCGTTGTATACTCAGTAGCAGTCTGGAGTCTGGATCTGTGCCCAGTTGATGACAATAGGCTCGTCTTCTATTCCATGGGACTCAAACTCAAATAATTTATTTCAATTACTTAAACCATTTGCAGGCACTTTTGAATTGTCAAAATTAAATAGTCGGCCAGTTAGTCAGAAAGTTGAAGCTAGTTGCCCATTCCAAAGCGTAGATCTCTATGGAGAAGAACGGGCAAGAAACTCCACGGACACTTTTTTAAATCAAGACTTAAACGTAAGTGGAAAAATGTGGGTGTACTATAAGGTACACCTCTGCCTTATCCTTCGGGTAATACAGGCGTGATGATATGTATTTAATTTTGTTTTTGTTTGAAATTTCAAATATCGCCATCATCATGTCTATGAAGTTTCGCTAAATAATGTAAAAAATTATGTGTAGGTATTGCAAAAGTTTTTCAGCATAACTGTGTTCGTGAAGATGAGTTTTCTTAATAGAAGTGGTACTTTTTTTTTGTATTTCCAGAATGCTATATTCCTGGAATTCCTGTCTAAACTTTACCTACCTATTCTTGGCTTGCTCTATTTTACCAAATTAGACCCAAATTGAGGTTGAATTTTGGGTCGAACTTATAACGAATGCAAAATAAGCTTTATATCTGATTTTGGTAAAAAAAATATAACGGCGCGCCTGTACCAGAAGTGGTCATAGTATTAGTGGTTCAGCAGCTTGAGTTTCATCAGGATTGTGCTGGAGTATAAAATCGAAATCAAAAGTCATTTATTCAAATATAGCAGTTCCTCGTGGACTTGGTACAGCAGAGGCTTCCGTGACTTCATCTGTCATGAAAAGACAGATTCCTTTTCGGTGATTTCAATAACCTAGACGGTGCCACTGGCTGCGCCGTGAAATATACTTACAGGGTGGCAGTGACCTCGACGCACAACCATTATTACCATGGGTTCAGCACATCATTCTGAACCAGAGGGGTTCAGAATGATGTACTGAACCAAACGTGCCCAGAAGACGCAGCATTGCCACGTTGAGTGGCAAGGCAGGTATTAATTGAAGTTGGCTCGCTTAAATCGCTGAAGGACACAAAATCAAAAATCATACGTCATTAATATAAATTAGGCAGAGAATCAGCACTTTTCGAACAAAAGACAGTCCCCCAAAACGTCCGCCCTTCACCACTTCCTAGTGCTTTCGCTGGGAAGAATGGCGCAACAAACTTCCTAGCAGCAGCAGCACAAAGTATGTTGTTACCAAAAAATTAAACAATAACCACAAATCTTCAACCTCACAAACAAACAAATTTGCATTAACATTTCGAATCCAAAACTTCCAATTAAACAAAGATAAGTACCATAAACTCAAACTTGGGAAGTTAAAGTAACATTAAGTAAATTGCTTACGCAACTCGATTTGACCCTCCAAAGGTTTGTTGTTTCTTTTAATGTTAGGAAGGAAAACTAAAATAATATATACAAGGTGACACCATTGATTAAGTATTTTGAAATCCCTGCGTTGAAATTTTTCGACGGTTATTAAAACAAAAATTGCGGTTCCATACATTTTGACTGCGTAGGTATTACAGTTTTCTATGACTTAGCAGGTTCACCGTTTATTGCTTTAGATTTATTTTTGTAAATATACGGTGTTTGATGTAGTATGTTGTTTCCTTATGTATCAATACCTAATCACCTGTCTTTTGAGCTTATGTCAGCTTACCGTAGGAGACCACAAATTTTAAATTGTAACAGTGGCAGTGGTTTTGTTGTAATTGTAAAAGCAAATGAATTTTATCAATAAAATACTTCAGCCTACGTAATACGTTCTTATTGATATAATTACTTGATCGTTAAAGCAAAACTTCGCGCATAATAACCTTTTATTTAATTTAGGTACTTTTAATACTCAAGTACCAACCCTCAACCTGTACAACCTCAATGTAGGAACATTTATAAATTTTACCATTCAGTATAATTTCTTTGAGAATGTAACGAAAATACACTCAAAGGGTCCCTTTAAATGTATTTTCATTTGAAAGTTCTCCAGTTTAGTAATATCGGGATTTCGAAAAACTTTCAAAGAAAAAACGTTGCGCGGTTTCTTCTTGCTGACTTGTGACAGTGGTTAAATACCACGCTAATAATCTTTACCACATTAACTGGAATTTGGTTACCCCCGTGCTTCGACAAGCACGTAAAGACGTTGGCCCTGCGCCTGATCTCTCCCGGTCGTGTCGGATTGCCGTCCCATCGGACTATGAGAGTAAAGGAACAGAGAGCTAGTGAACCTGTGTTTACGCACACACTTGTGCACTATAATATCTCCTGCGTACCTGGCTAATCTCCGATGAGATTGGCCACTGTGACGGAAATCGGTCGGGATGCTCTACAATAGTAATTTTATTAGTCTCGTGTGACACAAAAGAACGAGTGAAATACCTAACTAGAATCTTGGCTAATACTCTGTTTCTACATCCACATAAATAATTTTTATGGACAGAAACATAATACTCTTGAAAACATCAAAAGTTTTGCTAACTATTTTATAGGTAACTCTTGAGCTTAGAGTCCAGGAAATTAATTGTTAAGCAATGTGACTACCAACTAAAATTATCCGTTTATTCGAAACACAACTGTCATGCTTTGTCATTTGTATGAAATGACTATAAGTTAAAATTTATACATATTGATATACATATTTATACCTACAAGAATAGATTGGAAGGTGACCCCCAAACTAGGCATATTTGCCTGAATTGCGGCATTTTCAGAGTGATTATTGCAAAACAGAAAAACATAAACTAAAATGAAACTAAACTGAATTAAAATAAAACACTTAAAATATAAATAATATAGACACGGCAAATTGACGTAGGGTGTCCATTTGCCTAACGATTAATTTTCTTGACTGTACCTACATAAAACTAAATTTTCATTTTATTTTCAATTTAACTGACAGAATGATTTAATCCTGATAATAATATGATGTGAAGGTTTTAATGTTTTTAAATTAGTTTTTGTTACCAAAACACGCTTTGACGGCCGAACGAATTTCATAGACTAAAGGCCAGCGCACATCGGCGGCACAGCATTGCATAGCATAATCAGCCTTTATTGTTCCCACAGCTGGGACACAGTCCTCCTCTCAGTGAGAGCAAGTGGGCCGTAATCTACCACGCGGGCTCATTGCGGGTTGATAGATATCACATGTCTTCGAATTTTTCGTTCTAAGACGTGTCAGTTACCTTAGTTTTCCTTTGCCGTTTTAAGAGCAGTGGTGATGAAATAGTTTACACAAAGTAGGCCAGGCCATTACCACTGGGCCACCACTGCTTACGGGGCTGCATCGAGGAGGATTTGCCGTCAGCCACTACACACTGATGATTTGCGATGCCACACCAGCGGCCATGTCATTCGAACGTTCACCGTGTGCAGTGGGCGGGGCGGCACCGGCGGCGTGGGTGGAAATGCGGAATGCGGGGTGCATTCCGCATTTCCACCCGCGCCTCCACCCGCTTGCAGTGACTCTCCCCCGCGATCGTATTCTAGCGGACTCCGGCGCATACCGTCGCATGCCTTCGCGTCCCGCTGCGTGCCATCGCATCCCGCCGCGGTATCCTCCAGCGCGCTCTTCAATACCGCAGAAAGAAGTCCCCTTTAATGATCTCTGAGCTTTGGAATCTATATCTTGTTACCATTAGATACGAAAGAATTTACGTTTTTTTTCCGTTAGCCTAAGGTGGCCTTTGTCCCGCAGTGGGAATATATAGGCTATATATTCCCACTGCGAGACAAAGGCCACCTTTCGTTGTGCTGTGCCTTCTCTGTCTAATCGGTCAGGAACGAGTGCAAATCGTCACGCCAGAGTTTCTTAGGCCTGCCTGGGTGACGAAGCTCGTCTTCAGGCACTCACTGTGTGATGACTTTACGTTAGGAAATTTAAAATACCGTGCCCTGCTGTCCGCCGATGTGCGCTGGCCTTAAAAGGTACTTTCATTTAGGTAGGTGTGGTAAATTTTGGGCGTAATTGAAACTTCGGGCAAAGGCTAGCACTATGGTCTGGTTGTTTTGGTAAAACTGAACGGACCACTTTCCGTGACACTATGTTTTGACCTAGCTTCATTGGTTATATCTGTAAAGTTTCATTTTCAGAGAATCTATTAGTTTCAATTCCTAGTATTGTAATTATTGAGGCATTTAATAAACAAAAGAAACGATGGATGGATTGTATGAAAGGTGGTATGGCTAGAAAGGGGGTGACTACTGAGATGACGACTAATAGAGATGTATAGACGAAGAAGACATGCTGGCCGACCTGAAATAAATTAGGATAGGGGCAGGAGAATGAAGGCTCCCACAGACAAGCGCGATTCTGATAAAACAATTTTCATGGTGGTTTTATAGAAATTGTTCTACTAGAGCCGCGTCGCGCCTTTCTGTAGGAGCCTAAGAATGACAGCCGGGACCAACGGCTTAACGTGCTTTCTAAGGCACAGAGGGGGGCGGCGGCGACCTCTCGCGTGTCACCACTGTCGGGATCGCCCAGAGGACACGGTGGAGCATACGGTGGAGGTCTGCCCTGCTTGGGCAGAGCACCGCCGTGTCCTCGTAGAGGCGATTGGCAGCGGCGGCGACCTCTCGCGTCCAGCCCTGGTTCAAGCCATGGTCCGGGGTGAGGGGGAGTGGGAGGCAGTCACCTCCTTCTGCGAAGCAGTCATGCTAGCGAAGGAGGTGGCGGGGTGGGCGACGGAACGCACTTTGCGCACCTCACGCCTCAGCCGCCGCGGGAGACGCTCCGGGCGTCGGGAGCCGCGTGACGACTCCCGGCCACCGTAGGCGCGGGCCTGCGGGCGGAGAGTAATGGGTAGCTCTCCGTCCGATCAGGACTAGGCCCGTGCCGGACGGCGTGTACGTGTTCCACGCGCGCCTCAAAGAGATGTCAGCAAAAGAGACGGGGCCCCATAGGGCCGAAGCCTGCCAGGGTAGCGGGACCATCCGAAAGGGTTTACCGCTGCCCTGGAACATAAAGGGCTAAGGAAGGAACACGGGTGGGTTTTAGTCAGTAAAAGTCTGACACTCCCTTCTGCTCCACCCAGAGCGGGAGGAGTCATTTTATGATTTCCCATCCCCAAAAAAAAAAAAAAAAGGCACAGAGGTCGGTCCGTGGATGGGTGACCATCTTAACATCTCCCATGTTAAGATGGTCACCCATCCACGGACCGACCGCGGCAAGCATAGTTTAACTTGATCGATCAACCCGTGCAGCTGGTATTACTTAGCCACAAGCCCTTCTACTCCTCGCTCCATGTTTACATGAAACGAGGAGTATTTAACGTATTCGAGGTACCTATATGTTATCGGTGTCCAAATGACCTCGAATGAATCCAATTAAAGCAGCTGTCTGTACAATTATTAATGATCTAACTAGATCAATTATCATACAGTAAATATTTACTACGTATTATTTAACGTGGTTATTCAATACCGGACGAAGCGCGGCCTACCGAGGTATTATGAATTATAGTCAGTCAGCGTGTCTTGGAGTTTTATTGAGTAGATAATTATCTGCTAGATAAACAGTAATATCGGAAGAGGAAGTTGGAGAGATCGCACGATACGTTCCCACGCTAGTCAATGTGTTAGTATTAATTAATAATGCTGTTATGATACGACATACGTTACATAATATGTAGGTTCGATACTTTCAGCTTTATTTTCTTTTTCCGTATGGTGGTTGTTGGCCTTTGCAATTATGGCTGCTTCGTTAGTCCGGTCCTAAGTTCGACCCAGGTCGGGTAAATTTATTTATTTATTTATTATATTTTAAAGAAGGCTTACTTACAGACTAACAAACCAATGACATAAAGAATGTAATATTAAAAAATTGCTAAGGCGTAAGGGAAAAAGTCGATAAAAAGAAAGTTCATACAAGTAATAAAATAAATAATAATAAAGTGTTACTATGAAGTGTGGCAGCAACATCGACGTGCAAACTGAAACCATGAAACCAGTACATGATACTAGAGAGTAAAAACATTGCGACGATTATAAAAAAAATCTGCTGTCTCATAGAAAAGTGTGTAAAATATCTACGCGGTCAAAATGTATGGAACCTATCATTTTTTTAAAAAATAACCTAATAATAATTTCTACGCAGGGGGTTCAGAACCATGAACTGAATACATGATAACAGAAGGCCAATTCTCGTAATTTATAACGTTGAAAATCTAATCGCAGTCTCATCTGAGCGACAAACAAATGTCAAAAACCTGTCAAAATGTAGGGAAATTAGAAGTATTTTTTGACAGATTGAGACTGAGATCAGACTGTGAACGTTCTTAAAATTACGAGAATTGCCCCTCAGGTACCGAGTCGATGTCCTTACCACCCTGTATTATGCTTCACTAAGTGAATTTACAATTATTAAATGAAACCAAGTTTTCTTTCATGAAAAATAAAATATAGCCAGCCAGTAATGCTGAAATATTTCAGGGGTGTAAGAGCAAAATCTGCAGTATTTACATAAATCAAAGTGGCCAGGCAGTCTCAGCGTAGATAGACGTTTCAGGATTCTCTTAACAAGATTTATGTATTGCGCAGTTTTGTACCGTAATAGAATATATATTAAGGTTCTTTGTATACTTGCCGAAAGATAAAAGGGGAGGAGGGTTTACTTTTAAAACTTTTGTATATTATGGACTATGTTTAGAACAAGTTAGGCATCGATATTTCGGAGTTGTTCCAAAAGTAATAGAGTTTCACTTTCGTGGTTAACTAATAATAACCGGGCACCTTAAAATATTTTACACAGTGAGGGCAGGTAACTTAGAAATAGAACGTGAGAATTTTAATTTTTTTTGCTGACTGTTATATAGGTACCATTTTTCCAAAATCTATTAATGCAGTTAGCAATTAATCAAAACGTTTACGTTAGGGTTAACATTCTTTTAAGAACGTTTTCCTGTAGCTAAGTACAACGGTAATGGGATATGCCTTTACTCATCGTCACCCACAGCCCAACTTCACCCACTGCCTCTCTCTGCTTGTGTCAATCCCCACGCTCCTGTGCCAGCCTCATCCAGTTATTGCCCGTGTGGTTCTGCCCTTATTGCCCCGTCTCAAAAAAATCCAACTAACTAGTATTCCAGAAACAAAAACTAAAAGTATCTTTTTACACACATCTCTTTACTTTACACACAAAATAATCTTTGCAGCGCTCAAACATTCAACACACATGTTTTTGTAAAGCGCTTTCATCGCTGCACTTTAATTTCCCCTTTCATCGCTTCTCACTAGTTTTACAACATTTTAGTGCACTTCAGACGAATCGAACATTAATAGCTACATTTACTTTAGGTAATTACTTTTTCAATGAATAGTAAAGTCCTTGTGATTGCATTATTTTCCTTATTACTTAGGCAATTATTTGCTTCGACTGAGTGCTGTTATGATTTGCGTGACATAGTACGTGTTTACACAATTGGTTTTTAGGTAAAGACCTCGTTATCTGGTAGACTGATATTATATCTATAGTAGGAACATAATCTAAGTACATATATTGATATTTCAGAATAAACTATATTTCGGAAAACAAGCGAAGAGTATTACGGAGTTAATTACTCCGTGAGCTGTGGTGGCACCGGCCCCGAAACTACGAGTTGTAAGTCGTGGGTTCGATCCCAGGCAGGCACTGGCCAGAGCGGGAGGGGTCATATGATGATTTCCCACCCAAAAAAAAAAAAAAAAAGGCAGGCACTTTACTTTGTGTGAATTATTTCATTGCCACGCTCAAAACGGTGAAGGAAAACATCGTGAGGGAACCGGCGTCTCCTAGAGCTAACTGGAAGACATGTGACATATACCAATCCGAACTGGGCCCGCGTGGTAGATTATAGCCCACTCTTTCTCATAGAGAGGAAGCCTGTGTCCCAGCAGTGGGACAATTGTTGGCTGATTATAACTACTCCGTACCGGTACGGAATTCGTGGAGATTATGTAAATTAAATTACCTAACTGATGATAACAACCTATTAAAGCTTTTACTTAATACACTACAATAAAATAGTACCTAAACAACATTTTAAATGAGGTCTTAAGATTAGCCACACTGCAGTAAGCATTTCAAATTAGTTCTCAAAATTAGTCACAGTCACAACCACGGCACGGTACAACTACCAACTTGCCTAACACCAGGAAAAACGAGGAACAAAACTAAAAATGCTCTATTATCCATTGAATCACATTGCCTCACCGTTGGCCTCGTATTCTACACTACAATAGCGCAAAAACTTGACGTAAGTAGTCACTTGTAACACTCTAGTTTGATTTGCTGAAAAACTTAGCCGGCAAGGCACCACGCCTTACCATCTATCTGGTCATGTGTGACGACCTCTTTGAAGAGCTGTTTAGGGGTTACAGTGAAAAATTGTTGAAATGAAATGTTTATTTATGTAAGTAGATCTTTTAAGACACTTTTTCACGTCAATATTTATTTTTGTCACTTGTAACACCTAGTGGCTTAGTTTGATTTGCTGAAAAACTTGGCCGGCAAGGCACCACGCCTTAACAACTGGGCATGTGTGACGACCTGTTTGAAGAGCTGTTTAGGGGTTACAGTATTTTTTTTTTAAGGAAATGAAATGTTTGTTTATGTGAGTAGATCTTTTAAGACTCTTTTACACATCAATATTTTTTTAACATTTCCTAGCTGAATTTGTGTCGGCATTTCTTCTCAGGGATCAGCCCTGAGAAGAAATGCCGACACAAATTCAGAGGGCATGGTCTCTTATAAAGTCTAAACATTATATTATTAGAATTTTATGTGAGTCTACCAAACAATGCATGACTATATATGTCTGGCGGCGTTTTAAAGAAATAGCCATTACAGCTTTGAGTTTACCAGACTGGTAGGGTGCCACACATGCGTGACCAACTAATCATGTGTGACGACCTCATTGAAAAGAAAAGCAGTTTAGAGGTTACAGTAAAAAAATAATTGTATCTTCTAGTTGACTTAGTTCGTTTTGCCGAAAAACAAAGCTGGTAAAGTGCCTAATCAACTGGTCATGTGTGACGACCTACTTGAAGAGCTCTTTAGGGGTTAGATTAAAAAGTAGTTGAATAGCGTTACTTTAATAAAGCGAAGTGCGATACAAACTTAATTGTTTGGTCTGTTAAGGTCACTCACACATACTCGTAATATACAGGTATGCTTGAGCGTCCATAATGTCGACTGTCCAGACAATCAACAAGGTTGTAGTAACGTATGTAAGTATAGCTAGGTTTAGGCTTGGCTAGGTTTCCTGGAATATTGTAATACTGTGTTTAGGCCCTAGGAGAGACCCATGTGCAAATAAACATAAATGAATAACTATTCTTGTTCATAGACATGCAATTAGTGGAATGGTGAAATTGAAAAGTAAACGTTTGTTTACAATGTCAAGTTGTTTTATAAATCTACTTTATCTTGATATAAGATCGGAAAATATCTCAATGTAAATGCTATACAACTTATAAAGTAGACAGTTTGAGGTTTGCTTGCACAGAATATAATAAGGAATAAGAATCCCATGTTACTTTTATGAAATAGTTTAGCTTAAGTTTACTTAATTCCCCTAAAGCTCAAATTATTAATTCATTCATTTAATTTAATTCTCATCATTTTTTAGACTTTACTTAGTTGTCTCTATTGTCATGATAATAGAAATATTATCAAAAGACATGACACGTACGTATGCGCCTAAAAGAGGAAAACATACTCCGCTCCACGTGTTCCTAAGCTCATTGAAACGCGCCTTCATAAAAGATATAAATGACTATTGAAAGAGCACCTTTCTCAATCATAAGTCGGAACGTGCTTCACGAATAGACTTTTCCAATAAATAGTTATAACTCCTTTTAATACTTTTCCGGGGAACGGTAATAATCTTACATCTTTGTTGCTCAACATTACAGAAAACGCAAATATTAAAAATGTCTACCGTACTACCTGAAATCATTCGGAGATACCTTTGACAGTCGTTACGGGTAGTCAGAAGCCCAAAAGTCTGACAGCCCTTATAAAGGGGAATGGTCTTACCCAGTAACTGAGTTGTGGTGGTCAAAATAGGCAGTGGCTCCATGTAAAATGGCTGCATCCGGCTAGATTTGAAGCCGACCCCAACATATTTGGGAAAAGGATGGGGAGTTACTACCTGCGGGGTAATTGTGTAATACTACGCTAAAGTAGCAATGGCTTTAATTTTGACAGCTCAATAACATTAATTGCGTTATTTACGTTGTAGATTAGCAACACCCTTCAAAATGGTTCAGATTATTGAAACGCAATTAGGGCGCCGAGATTTCATTGAAAATAATATTTTTTTAGTGTCTTTTAAAATTCATGGTATGATAATTATTAGCTTAATTCTTAGTTACCTACTCGTATATTTAAGTAAAACATCGAAGAATTGTTGAATTTATTTTAGCTTCACCTTTTGAATTTCAAGTAGTTTGCCTTATAGAAATTCTGAAAGCAGAAACTAAGTATGTGCCTGTTTTGCGCTTCAGATATGTAAGTATCCTATATTTTGTTAGAAATTAGAGAGTTTGTAAAAATACTGTAGTATTTTGGCACGTACTTGTATTTCACTGTAGTTTTATTTATTTATCTCTTAAACACGATTTAGGTATAGAGGTGGAATAAAAGTCTACTACATTTTTGTTAGGCAACCTTTGGTTCATGAAAAAACGACCATTCTAATTTAATCACTTTACTTATATATTTATTATGACAAAAATAAAAAATACACAAATGCAGTAGACATCAAGTAAAAATATGGTACCTACCTATAAATAAAAACGTCGAACGACCCATCTGTTAAAGTCATCCGTTCCATCCGTCATCCAGGCTACCTAGACTTTTAAAATAGTGTAGACAGCTAAGTAGGTAGTGTAGTGTGAATAGTGTAGTGTAGCATGCTTGCCTAGATATATAATGAAGATGTATAGCGGATGAATGTCCACGACTAAATTCTTCCTCGTCAAATTCGCTAGTCATGTCTCCGTTGCTAGGTAAATCCGTCATGTTCGAATACTCTTTATTTGGGCTCAGAGCACCTTGACGACGTACCTGTGATTACAGAAATCTGAATCAAGTCACGTAACATCAGAATTCAGAATCATTCGCCTGAAAAATATCCTACCCTCCTACTTTTTTATTACGATCGTGAGATCTGTCTATGATACTGGCGGAACGTGGCCCATTTGCTTGAAACCTGAAATCATAAAAAATATGTGTCGTATAATGTAACAGATCATATTAGTGGGAGAAGTTTTTCTACGTGTGACCTAGAATTCAATAAATATTTCGTGTCTTTTCTAGTTATTCTTGAAACTAACGAAATAGTAAGGTTATTCTCAGAAAATTCTATTTAGTTTAATGTTTTGTTAAAAAGGGGAATCCGTATTTTATGTTATGTGGATTGGGTACTTCGATTCCTTCATTCAATGAACAATTTAATCGAGATTTTATCTACATCTTTATACCCATCTAAGAAGTGCACGACACAAAAATAAAATATGCGTAAGACGTCATAAAAAAGCAGTATTTAATAAAAACATTTTGGGCATGGCACCAAAAGTATACAATAAGTTGCCAAAAAGTATCACAGACCTACACAAAATGAACCAATTCAAATTATGTTTGCATGAATTCTTAGTTACCAAATGTTACTATTGAATTAATGATTATTTAAATGAAAGATGAGATTTTATCTGAAGTGGCACCACAAATTGAAATTTTGATTTGACTTGTGTGTAACATTTGACATTTTTTTATTTTTTTTGAAATTTTTTTTAATTGACATTCCTTTTAATAATGTAATTCAATTTAAAATTTATGTTGTACTTATTATATTAATTTGCACACCTCAATAGGTTATAATACAATGTACCTTTTATACTTGTAACACCTTTTTAACATGTATTATGCAAATAAATGATTTGATTTGATTTGATTATCGATGAAATGCTGCAGCGAATCGGATCGGTATTCATAACAAACATCGATGCTCGCTCCTTGAAAATTCTATTCACCTTTGTGTAGTCGCGAAATTTATGATCCTCTACCTTTTCAGAAAGATTTCTTTCAAGATTGTCATAAAAAAATGGAAAATAATAAATATTAAAATGGCTAACAACAGAAGCATAAAGTTTTTACGTTTGTTTTGTTTGTGAGCAGATTAAATTTTCTTTTTCTGACTACCTTTATCATCAAACGACCAAAATGGAAAATCCCTGAAGACTTAAAGAGACTGAAAAGCTTTGACCTTTTTTTTTGTTTTGGCGATCTTTAAAACTAATTTGAATAACTTAGAAAGTTCTAGATTAAATGGAGATATTCTCAAGTCTCCATTTTTGTCTAAAAACAACTGAAACAGTACTCCTACCAATTTTTTCTTGCCACAGAGACAATACGATCTCTGTGTTAGTACAAAAAGGATAATCAATGCTCATGGATGTATGGAATCCCGTACCATGCTTCATCAAAGTCAAACTTTGTTTTTTATACACTACTCTTAGTATATTAACTTCTACAAATGTTCTTTTTGTAAACAAAACGCGGGTTTTAGAGATATAAAAAAATAATCGAAATAACCTGAAAACTAGGTACTTTATTTTATTTGACATATCGTACACGAACGGCCATTATTGCTCTAACAATGATAATCGTTTAAATAAAAATTCTATTCTATTATATTCTAGTTATTTTTAATTAATGTAGAATCGGCAAAGTATATTTTTTTTACATGTTTTTTGAAATACGTGACATGACACTTTTAAAATTCAAGGTTATATTAATCATATCATTTGAAACGGAACGTCATGTAAAGGGAATGCAACAATATCAACACCTTATTACTTTAAATTAAATTCCCTGTTCAAAAATCAAATGCCCAACGCGTATTGTCGTAAAAAATATGAAAATAATTACTATAATATTTTGATCTTGATGCATGAGACTTTTTAGTACGACTTTCGGTCATTGTCCTTTAATTATTTTATTTTTATTTTTCAGGTTACAACAAAAGCGTACATCTGAAAACAGGTTAGTTTGATCTCTCTTATTGAAACGCCTCTCTGCAGGTAACTGTTTTACGAAGTGGTTTACACTTAATTTTTAATTATATAATTGTGAAATATTGCATCGAGAAATAAGACGAAATCCTTCAGAACAGTAAAAAACAAAAGACTATTTCATAAGAATTTGCTCATTAAAGTACTACAAAATGTTTTCAATAAAAACTAATTAAAACGCGACAAAATTGCACAGATTTTTCGAAAGGAGGCAAAATATCCGCGGCCATGATTGTGTCCACGGGCGAGAGGAGTTTAAGGCAGTGACGGACAAGCGGGATGCAAGTGGTTCAAGGTCAAAAGGGAGGGCGTGACCTTGACTTGGGCGATTGCTTCCCCCCACAACAGCTGCGAAGTACAGATAAAGAGAAAGTAGCTCTACTTTGTTACCGGGGTGTTGAACATATTTGAGTTGTAGGGTTATTTTTATATGGAGCGTTTTAAGTGGAGTATTTTTACGCATTTAAAAGATGCTAGTATTTTTTATGTTTTGTTTAATTAGGGTAAGACTTGGTAATACGCCCTACTTTTTAAAAAATAGTAATAAAAAATAAATCTTACAAGATATAATCAAACTTTTTATTTTGGAACAATATTTAGTCTTTTGACAATAATGGCACAAGTGGTAATCTTAATAGGAACTAAGGATAAAATAATATTCATATTTATTTTAAATCTAAGGTGGGGCGTTTTATAATGTGGTCATTGGGTAATACGACTCACTCTTATTATAAAATGCCCCAGTGTATTAATCATATATTTTTTCACATGTTTAACTAAATTAACAATCGTTTTGGCAAAAACTAACTCTTAAATCTAAATTAAAATGATATGAGGCACTTTGTCAGTCTCTTTATCGAATCAGACTTTTTAAATAAACATATTATGAATAAAACTTAATTTGTACCTATATCAACTAAATAGATTATTATAAAGAAAAACAAAATAAAAGATAAACAACTATTGGTAAACGACACGATAACATAAAATAACATTCGACTTCCGTTTTAGATTCAATCAGTCTTATAAGTTTTCATTTGGCAATCATCTTAAAATTAAACAATAAAGACTTACACTCTATTTTTGTTAACAGCTTCCTTTTTGGCTTTCCGTCCACAACGATTACACATTGGGTTATACATAGTGCAAAACTCATGCAACCATGTTAAACAAGACGGGCATTGAATCCAGTCTTCAGTGGATTGTGTGTCATAATAATTTTCTGTGCATTCAACGCATCTGTTAATGTCGTCGTGTTCGTCTGAGATTTCTTCTTCAGAAGTATCTACCCTAACCTCGTTATCATCATTGCTTTCAGAAGACGATGACCAGCTTACTTTTTTCTTAATCTTATTCTTATTTCTGACAGGACCTTTCTTTGGCTTCTTTATACCCCCATTTTGTTTCTTTTTTACACCATCTTTTTCTTTCACTGTTTTAATTCTTTTTGCTGTCTTAGCCTGCTTCAATTTTCCAGCTGCTGGTTTCTTTTTATCAGCAATTACTTTCCGTTTCTCTATATTTTCATCAGAAGTTAAAATAACAGCTGTTTGTTTTCTCTTAGATAATACTACTGGAAGTTTAGGCACTGGATGGATTTCATTCAAAACTTTGGATGGTGTTGCTTCAGACTCAGTAGATCCTATTTGCTTTTCAGGGGTTTGTTCAATCAAATCAATAAGATTAGATTTCTCAATAGTCAGACCCGCCTCACTCTCGAGACGACATTGTACCGGATACTTTTGTGGTGTTTTTGGCAATATGATATTCATTTGGTCAAACTCTTCTGCCACAGGTGCATCTTGCACAGGCAATGAATGTTCAGTTACTACTTCCATCAAACTATCTTCGTAATTTGGATTAGGTAGATGTAGTCCTGAAGGACCTGGCTCAGGTTGGAACTCAGTCACAACGACAGGTGGTGATCCTAATGTCCTGGGCTCTAAATCATTTACGACCTGCTGCGGTGATGAATGGATTGTATCAAAGGCAATTAGTTCACTATCGTCATATTCATGAAGTAATGACAGAGACTCTCTTGACGTCCCATCCTCATCTTCAACAACTAAATTTTGGTCTCGCAGTGAATCAGATAGTGAAAAATAGTGATCAGGAATGGCACTCGGATCAAAAGGAAAAATTCCACATGATTTTAAAGCTGACACACCGTTGGAAACAGTGGCAGCTTTGCCCCACGCTCGTCCTATTAACTTAGACACGTCATAGCGTGTCAACTTCTTCTCTTTGTTCCTGACCATCCATGTCTTCGCTTCCTGGGCAAAGTACACCTTCAATGGTCTGAAGAAGGCTCTATCAAGAGGCTGCAGAGCATGCGTAGTGTGACTTGGTAGGCACAAAAGAATAACATCATTTTCTTTAGCCACTTCCAGCAGGCGAATATTGTTACTGTGCGAGCTGTGACCATCTAATATTAACAATGTTTTTCGAGGACTCTTGTGACGCAAAAACACTTCTTCAAACCATTGCATGAAGAGATCTGTATTTATATAAGAAGACTTTTTGTTCATGAAAACCTGTGATCCTGGAGGAAGACCTTCGGAAAATTGTGGTTTGCTGTAAGTACCCTTGTAGATTAAAACAGGGGGAAGGAAGTTACCTTGAGCATTACAACAAGCAATCACCGTTACGTTTTCACCCTTTTCAGAGCTAGTGAGCGTATAGACATCTTTGGCTCCCTTTGTGGCAATTACTCTTCCTGGCTTATTGTTCACCTGTATGCCGGACTCGTCCATGTTGAAAATATCTTCGGGGTGATTTGCAAAATCATTTTCTTCGTAGATTTTGGCTAATAAATCAAAAAAATCCTGTACATCTTTTCTATTAACTCCATAAGCTCGAGCAAGTGACAAGCCTTCTGATTTTCTTTGACTTAATTCTGAGTTGCGAGCCATGAATCCCGAAAACCATACATTTCCAGCTGATTCTGAACTTGCTGAAAATGGGTTTTTAACATTAAGTTTCTTAGCTAGTTGAAATGCCATTTCTTTTACATCTTTTCTGTCAGGGGCAAATCCAACTTTTTCCAATTTCTTTATATGGCCAACCAGTTTTTTTTCATATTCTACAGAAAATACTGGTTTGCGTCCTAGAGGGCCCTTTGATTTTCCTGATAAAATGTGTCTTCTTAGAGTTCGAGACGGTATGCCAAAGTTTCTGGATGCCTCATTAACACCCATTACTTTGCTTAGGACACTACGCATGGCTTTGTCTAAGTCGTCCGCACTCCATGATGCTCGTAGTGTCTTTCTTTCATACTTCCGAGACATTATCTGTAATAATAACACGCAACAAGGTACTTTAACACAGTTCAAATATTGGGGCGTTTTAAACAACTAGCTTAGGGGCTTATTGTCAAATTCGATTTTCAATATGCCCCACTGAGATCAAAACACAAGATTCAAGGTTATAACGTTCGAAAAAATAAAAAGAGAAAGGTAATTTTATCTATTTTACGATAGTGTGGGTCATTTTAACACAAAATATAAAAGTATCAATGTACATGAATTTCTTGGAAACTCACCACAAATTGTTTCACGCCAATAAAACCAGATTTTGCAATATTTTTTAAACGGACATCGCAAACTGCGTGCACGCGTCGGCCATGTTGTCCGGCTACTAGTGGCTCCCCGCGCGTCTAGTTACGAGCGGCGTGGCTTTGTTAGTGTGAGTGCTTGAGTGGTGGGGCGTTTTGTCACTTAGGGCGTATTACCAAGTTCTACCCTACTGCTTTTGACACGTACCTACATATATTCGGATTGTTAATTGTTCTCAGATTTTTATTAAGTTTAATAAGGCTGCATGAGTAGTTAGTGCATTTCACAACGTAATTGTTCATGATATAAGTATTTTGATTGATTGAGAACGGTATTTTAATTACCTAGGCGAAGGCACAATGTAGCCTAATTTCCTGTTATAATTATCTAATAACGCGGTAATTTTGGTGGAAGTAATGTTTCAATTTCAATTCCGAAAGTAAAAACCTATAACCGCAGCTTTGAACAAGGTTATTAAGTGAAGGCAAAGATGGGAAGGTTGAGATTGTTTTCCTCTTTCTTGTTTAGTATTCATTAGTTTCCCTCATGCATAGATTCATCTCTCATACCCACCTTCTTAGAACAGTCTTGTTGTATTAGTTTAACATTAAAAGATAAATGGTCTTTCATCTTGTATTTGTTACGTTTACAGTATCTAGGCAGTAATTTTTTTTAACCCTACCTAACCTAATCAGCGTATAAAGTTCCCACTGATGCTGGGACACAGGCCTCCTCTCGGTGAGAGTGGAATCGTCTGCCTGCGTCTGCATTCCCGAGTTCATACAACCCGAATCTCTTCAAGGCGAGAGTGAATAATAATAATAATAATATCCCTGGACATTTCACACAGCGCCATCTAGTCCCAAGCTAAGCAACCTAATGCTTGTGTTATGGTAACAAGATGGCTGATAAACTACTTATATACATTTTTTTTTGTAAATACATACATATTATAGATAGAAAAACACCCAGACTCGGAACAAATACATGTAGGTCATACAAATGTTTGTTCCGTGCGGGAATCGAACCCGCGACACGCAGGCTTCTTCTGGGCAAGCTCGTTCCACCGTAGATCTCATCCCTACCTCTGGGCTGGATTGAGGTCAAGAGTGAGCCCATTGTCAATAAAAAAAAAAGAGTGAGTGGTACCACGCGGGCACAGTGCGGGTTAGTGAATGTAGCATGTCTTCGAATTTTTGGTTCTAGGACAGCTTCCTCACGATGTTTTCTTTCACCGTTTTGAGAGCAGTGGTGATGAAATAATGAACACGAAGTTAAGCCTGTCTGGATTCGAACCTATAACCTACAACTCGTAAGGCGCGGCCGTTACCACTGGGTCACCACTGCTACCTTTTAATTTGATATGTTCGGGGTTTATGTTTAAATTATTAACCAGGTTCACCTGAACAGAATGGTACTCTTGGGGGTGTATCTGTTTTTCAAAAGCTTCTCATATTTCATGCTCTTAGGTACCTATTATGTACATTTTACTTTGGCAGACACACAAAACGCGGTGCGCCATTTTGCTTTTCAAAATTAATGGACAACATGAAATATAATCAATGAACCAGGGCTTTAAATACCGGTAAAATTTTCATAACGTTACCTTCATTTGACAGCGTTACCGTTAATATTAAAATAACGGTAATGGATTTAACGTTATTTTTGCTCCATTTTATCGGTAATCATTATTAACGTTAGTTGTTTAATAACGTTAATTTTATCGTTACTTTTAGAACGGTTAATCTAGAGAGTTTGAACTTTGAAGTAGAGGGGGACGAGGTGCGCGGGGGCGGGCCACCCGCCGTCGCACTATGGGCCAGAACCGTGCATACCGTCTCAAAAATAGGTTTTCGTAATGTTCTATATTGAATATTTTGTTAATGCACATGTCTAACTGAATGTCCAATGCATATTATATAGCAGTTAAAATACACTTTTTCTCATTTTTACTATTAGACTAAGGCTTGCAAGTTGACGCTCAGAATTATGTCAATTATGTAGAACACAATTCCACCAGTTTACATGGTCATATTTTCACAGCTAATTTGTAAGTGTGATATGGTTAGAATGGTTATGAAGGACTCTATTTAAAAATAATTTAAGTGGACAATTGTGTGAAAACTGGAGAGGTATAGAATTTTTATTTTAGCAGTGTCTGCCAATGTCGTAATTTTGAAAGCACCATATAGTAGAGCAGCCGATATAGAAGTCAAGGCAAAAAAAAAATTGCCCGACTCTGCCCCCTTTGAAATGAAACGAAAAATGCCTGATGGGGGGAAAATACAAAATATACCCAAAAAAATATTTTAGTTCTGATTGATGAGATTTTTGGATTTGTAGATTACTTGTGAACCTTTTTTCTTAAATAATATTATCTATTTAGGTACTTAATCTTTAGGTAAGGTAGGAGTATTGGGTAAGGTATTTTATTTTTTCATCGTTCAGTCAGATGTGGTTAATGTTTTGTTATCACTTTGTGAATTACATGTTTCTCATGTAAAAGTAAGTAAAAGGGAGGAAATGGTAGTTAAAGTTGTTATTGCACATTACATCAGTACTACTAACCACCTTCATAGATAGTGGTTAGGAACGTGATAATGACACTAGATAATAATATTTTTTCACACGAAATGGATTTACATTGTCATTTACCAGTACTTTAGTGTGCTTTGACATAATATAGTCTTCACCAACCTCGGTAAAAAAAGTAGTAGTTAGCAGTAAAAATAAAATGAGTGAATTTGTTGTGCCTCGACGAGTATTATGCGAATTTTTCACTGATCATGGAACAAAGAAGATATTCAAAAATACTTAGAAGAACACCACCATTTGTCGTCTAAAAAAAGTGAATTAGTTGTGAAACGTATTCAAAAATGGCTTTTAACAGCGTTTAACGATCGGTGGACCAAATCTAACCGAACTAAAGAACGTTTCTTTATTAAAAGTACATCTTGGTTAGGCGGTGAATTTAAGGTACAATTCGAAGAAGCACCGATGGATATTACACCTACAACATCTGGAGAACGTGGACGTCCACCAAAGTCTCATGAAGATCTATCAGGGAAATCGAAAAAAAGTAAGAATGTGGAGTTGGTACAAGAATATGGACTCGAGTATATACATAATGCATACGTTCAAGGATTGCGGTCTGAAGGAGAATTCGAAGAAGCTACTGTTGTTTCAATGATGCGGAATTGTGATAGAAAAAAGGATCATGAAGGAAAAATTATTGCATGAAAGTCGCAATGCAACAGATTTTACGGTGGATGAAGCTATAAGTATATTTGTAGATTTAGATCTTTCGACATCACAATACGGATTACTTCGAGCAAGTCTGATCAACAAAAACTTCGACATATTGTCATCATATAATATATTGACGAACGCCAAAAAACTATGTTATCCTCCACCATCCAGCATTGAAATAACCTATTTAAGTGCTAAAGTAAATCTACAAGATTTGCTGGATCACACTTCTGCTCGCATTTTAAAGATTGAAAATGTTTACAACTCAACAAGAAAAACTCTTAAATTTTTTACCAAGTGGGGATGTGATGCTTCATCGGGGCAAAGTGAATATAAACAAGTTTTAACAGATGAGAGTAACTTAGTCTCAGATGCAAACTTATTTATAGCGTCTTTGGCACCAAAACAGACTGACACAGAAACAAATGAGGTAATTAGGCAAAATCCGGCTTGTTTTTCTATTCGTTATTGCCGAGAAAATCCGATCAGTGGTTGCCTGGTTGGTGATATTCGGGGTCAAATTAATAATTTGCAAATTTCAAAGATACAAAAGGCAGGTAATTGAAATAAGTCATGACCTATTTCTAACTATGTATGGTGGATGCAAAAGTTACACAAGTTCTAACTGACACAAGTTCTGGAGCTGTGTGTACAGTGTGTGGGGCTAAACCAAGCGAAATGAATAATTTGGAGAAGATTGAATCAAAGCCAGATAATATAAACACTTACGAATATGGTTTGTCTACGTAGCACACGTGGATCTGCAGTGCGATTCTGTAACCATCTCACCGTGAAAACTCGGGTGAAGTGAGCTGTCATTCCAATTAATGCTAGGGATTGACAGCTCACTTCACCTAACTTTTCACGGTGAGATTTTTACAGAATCGTTCGGCAGGTGCATGGATTTAATTTGACATATTTCATATAACCTTTCATTTAAAAAATGGGCTGCGAGAACTCCAGAAGATAAAAAAAGTAAAGAAGACAAGAAAAAGCTTGTACAAAGTTTGTTTCGAAGCCGAATGGGGTTACACGTTGATATGCCCGACAAGGAAGTGGAAACAGCAATGACGGTAATACAGCTCGGCGTATTGCGTACGCTCAGCTCAGCGTTTTTTTTGAGAACTACTATTGCGCTTCAGAAATTACAGCCGATCGATTCTGTAAAAATCTCACCGTGAAAAGTTAGGTGAAGTGAGCTTAGAGTGAGCTGATAGTAGTTGTCAATCCTTCGAATTACTTTGAATGACAGCTCACTCCACGCTCACTTCACCTAAGTTGAGACACGGTGAGATGGTTACAGAATCGCACTGCAGGAGTTGATGAGGAACTTATTAAAAGGTTCTATGTTATTCATCAAACTTTGGCATCCGGTATTGCTGTAAATCCAGAAAAAAATTGGTGAATATACTCGCGCAACTGTACGTAACAAAATATATTTGTGGCCTTCTTTAGTACATCAAATCTTAATACATGGGGAAAGTATAATAAGACATTTTGCTGTTCTGCCTATTGGTAATTTATCTGGGAATGCCCAAGAATTTCGTAATAAAGATTACAAAAAAATCAGATTGCATCCCGCTAGAAAATGCTCTAGGTCCGCAACGAATCAAGACGGTATTTCATTGTCTTCTATTTACGTCAGATCCTTATATATCAAGTATCAGAAAACCATCAGTCACTATTTCCAAGGAATTGTTAGACGAAGCTAAGAACCTCTTAGATATTTAAATAGAAGTAATTACGTACATTAATTTGTAAAATATATTTTTAGAGTGAGAGTGGATTATTATATCATATTTGTCATTTATTTAAATGTAGGATTTTTATATGTAATATAAAATAACATAAAATAGGTTTAATATCATAAAACTGTAAAATTATAATTCAATAATTTAAACAAACAATGGTTTATTTTAAAAAAAAATACATTAATTGTTTTATTTTTTAAATATTATAAATTAAACATTTGACAATAAATGTGTCATTATTGGATTGTATATACTCTGGAGATACTACGTGCTAAATTTCAGCTATTTACTTCAACCAACAAAAAAGTTACAGATATTTGAGACGGTTAGACGGCACGGTTCTGTCCCATAGTGCGACGGCGCAGGCGGCGCGGTTAGCGCGTGGCAGAGCGGCAACAGTGCATCTACTCCAATGCTAAGCGAGGCGCCCGCGCGAGGGCACAAAAATGTAAACAGACGGAACGGCAACGTAGCTAAATTAACGGTAAAAATAACGTTACTGATGTATTTTGCGTTAATGTTAATTAACGTTATTTTACTGGTAATGTGATCAAGTAACGTTACATTTTTGTTAACGTTATTAAGGTATCAAATTGAAATTAACGTTACTTAACGGTAATTATTTTGTTATTTGGTAACGTTAACAAGCCCTGCAATGAACATGACAGGCAGTAGTCTGACACGTAAAGTGTGTACCACCGCAGACTTTTTTGTACGCCACAGACTCGATCACACAAATTCTCCCGCCTATTTTATAACAACTTTGTGCAACACTTTTTATACAGCTATTTAAGTACAGCAAAGAGATTGTAAATGTTTGCCTTAATTGGCAAAGCGTGGGTTTTATTACAACTTTAATTTATTACAATTTATTTTATTATCATCACCCTTCATTACACTGCATTACAATAACGGAACTCACCTCATTCCAGTTATAATGTTGCATAAATTATCTCATTACAGCGTCGATCAGTATTGATCGTGTTGTCGTAACTAGAGTCGCGTGCGCCGGTCTGCGTAATGCTAATTTTGAACATAACGGCTGTTCTGGTGATGTTAGCAAGGCCTTGTTTGTTCTTATTGTGACATTGATAATGATTTAATTTGAAGGAGTTTTGCGTAATGCTACCTAAGTAATCTACATTTTCCAGCAGGACCTCCTTATGTGCTGACTGCTAAGAACAAACATGTAGTTTTAGTCCGTAGAACAGCAAGTTCGATTCCAATTCCCGATTCCTATATTTATACATAATAGTTATACACATAATGCTGCTGAACGCCCTGATTGCTCAGGAGCCCGAAGTTAACATATTTATGTATAGCAGTAAATCTATGTTTAATCTCTTTAAGAAGTTTTTTAGTTAAATGTTATGTTGTTGGCTTGTTGCGCGCTTTGGTGTGTACACCAAAGCGCTTTGGTGTGTATTTAGTGGAGAAAGCAATTGATATATAAATAAATAAATAATATTCTATGCCAAAATATACTGCTCAGAATGGTACCTATTCATGAAAATAAAACCGAGCAGTATTCTTTGTAATAATTACAGAATAGTAACTCACGAATATAAAACACAAATAAATTTCTGGGACACCCTATAAAATTCCTTTGAAATCACAAACGAAAGAATTTTTGGCCGTTTTTCATGTCATTAAAATTGCGATTAATAAAATTTCACAACTTTCTCTCCAATTATATTGTGATCATTAAATCTGGCTCCCTTTTCACAAGTTGCCAGATTATCCGCTTAATGAAGGCCTATTTTTGATGACGGCTTTAAAAATATGAACCTGCAGTGCAATTCTGTAACCAAATCACCGTGAAAACTTAGGTGAAGTGAGCGTGGAGTGAGCTGTCATTCCAAATAATGCTAGAGATTGACAACTATTGACAACTCGCATCAAGCTCACTTCACTTGAGTTTTCACGGTGAGATTTTTACAGAATCGACCGGCTGGCCAGTTACAGAGGCTGATGAAAAGTATACTGCGTAGTAGGTAAAAGTTACTTTTAACTATGTGTTAAACTTTTTTGATGTAGGTAGCTCGACGCTGATAGACTCAACATGTGGAGGAAAATAATGGACAATGTTTTGAAAAAACACGCGCAGGACTGGCTTTACGAGCATAATGAATTAATGACACTCAAAATTCAAAAGCGATTTTCTTCTGAGTGAAAGAAGGCAACTTTGAGAAAAGGCTTATTTCATAATACCTATAAGGTCTTTGAAATATTATGTTCGTAACACCATAGCATTTCTATCAATACCGTAGGGGAAAGATCATTTTCAAA
Source organism: Apamea sordens (assembly GCA_945859715.1). Classification (NCBI taxonomy): domain Eukaryota; kingdom Metazoa; phylum Arthropoda; class Insecta; order Lepidoptera; family Noctuidae; genus Apamea; species Apamea sordens. The sequence goes on along the minus strand of OX243996.1, from coordinate 11,084,459 downwards.
TTTTTATAGGTGTAAGGTATTTATGCTCGTGACCGTACCTTGGTACCCCCTACCTTGCCTACTACTTTTCCTTGGTATCTTGGAGCCCGGTACCGAGTACTTACCTAAGTATTGGATATCGATTGTCAAAGCTTTAAAAATGAAAGGTGTAAGATTCTGCTCGCTGTTTTCATAACCTCTTTCAAATAAAGTGTGATTTTGTTACTAGCTCGTGAAAAATAGCCACAAGGTACAACCTGTTCGCGCTGAGTTGGCGGCTGACGATGTGACGTCACTCCAAATATCGAGAAAACTGAAGAAATATTAGGGTCGACTCAGCGGTTCGGTAGGCCGGTAGGATTCAACACATTCCACGGATCGGCAAACTTACCGCGAACATACTCAAACCTAGTTTCTTGGTGTTACAAGTAGTAACTCCCCAATACATTCTGTTGTATAACCACGCGTGTGACAAATGACATAATTACAGCCTCGACATCGCATTTGCCAACTTCCGTCAATTGATGACTTGCGTAAGATACCACACTACTTTTTCATTAATTATGTAATTTACTTATTAGTTTAATCTACATATTTCATAATGAGTAGGCCTCATTTAATTATAGCTACAAACAAAAAACGCAGCTGTTATTATTTTGATACATATAATTAAACAATGGCGTTTAAAACGGTCTAACGTGACCAAAAAAGGTACCGTGTAATTGGATCATTCAATAGTTCGATCAAGACTTTTTTGAATGGTGTGACTACACAAAAGCCGCGTCGAATTGAACGCCTTCCCGTCTGACATGAAGGTTGGCGTTCGAAATGTTTGTAAACAATACCTACTGCGTTGTACAGACGTCAGCACATCAAGCTACTACAATCTGTCTTTCTTGAATAGATTTTCAACTTTATCGCTAAAGCATTAGGTTCAAGTTTGGTTGGGAAAGACAGTTTCGGGTAGCTTGGTGTGCAGGCTGGCGTCTGTAAGTACCTAGACATTTTGGTCGACTAGAATATTATTTCTATTACTAAAAGTATGTCATCACGGGATTGATTATTGTTTTTTGATTGGTCCGATGTAGGTTGTAGTGGAACTTTAAATGAAATTGGAATCAATCACTTGCCAGCATATTGTTTTTAACTACATATTCGCACATAGTTTTTTTTTTTAAAAAACGTTGCCCCTCACTAGGAATTTCTCCTGTATTGTGGGTGCGTTTACAAACATTTAAACTCACATACACAAACAGCCAGCCCCGGAACAACTACTTGTAGGCCATACAAATATTTGTTCCGTACGGGAATCGAACCCGCGACACGCAGCGCAGCAGTCAATCGCTTAACCACTGCGCCAACCGTGCCATCAAGTATGTGTTGAACGTCGGACCAACATTTGTTTGACAATCAAAGATTGTGTGAATAGTTTCAGTACCGTTTTCCTATTGAATGACTATTTCCATGAAATATCAATCAGTAAGATTATATGAACTTAGACGGTTGTATTGGTGATGTGAATGATTATAATTCTGTAAATACATACTTGTTACGGTCACGAATCATATTTGCTCAACATAAAACTTGACACTGACCTGCAAATGGCAAAAAACGTACTTAATACAATTTTCAATTTCACGAGCTCCCCTGGCGCATCCCCGATAAAGGAGAAACATGATTTGAAAAAATAAAATACATATAGGTAGGTATTTTAATATTTATTTTTCCTGACAGACGAACAACAGCTAACCTTTCTCTTTATAGTGTAAGCACGTAAAGTAAAAAAATCCTTTGAGCGGAATAGAACCCGGTCTTTTTTAAATATCAAGTAATTTCTTTGAAGCCGTTCTCCATTAATTAACAATATTCCAGGCATCTCATTGTTACCACTTTGCAAAAAATAAGCACAATAACACCCACACAAAACTGACACAAACATTTTGGTAAGCAACATTTCATTTCTCCAAGAACAAACTATGTAGGTGTGTCCGTCAAAACAATAACCCTTTGAAAATAAAAATACGGTTTTTAAGTACTCTTTTTGACTTAATTAAAACTGAGACAGTTGTTAGGAGTTTTTAGGTAGATTCTGTCGTAACAAAGCTTGGATGTAGACAAAGGGTTCAGTGAGCGGCGACCTTTGTTTGTCACGACAATGATCCGGCACGCCCTGCTTTGTGGGCGACAAACTTATGTATGGGCTGTGATTATGAAACAATCAGTTCCTTATTTACTCCGAATACCTATTATAATTATAGTATAATAGGCTATCATGAGTAGGGTTACCAGATGAAAAAATCAAAAGTCCGGAGAAAAGGCCTGATTTCCATTGAAAAATCCTGAGATTTTTTATAGTTTGAGAATTTTCTCTCAAACGTACTTAACAATTTAAAAAGTCGTAATATTATCGTTTTTATACACTGCGGATCTCGCTCGCGTTGCACGTCGCACTCAAAGCGTGGGGCAGGGTCCTCCCACGCACCGCCCCTGGGGCATTTTTAAAATCCATAATTAAAGAAAAAACCGTACTTAAAAATGTGTACATATTATGTATGATAAAATTGATTAAGTGCCTACTTGGATAAATAAGTATTGATTTTAATTGTGCAATTATTATCAAACGAATATTATTTTTAGTTTGTTTAACTTTTTATTAAAGAGATCTTTAAAATGTAAGCTGTATTTTATTTAAAATTAAAAAAATCCTGATATTTTATGATATTTAAAAAAATCGAGCCGCAATCCTGAGAAGAGTCCAAAAATCCTGAGATCTCAGGAAAAATCCGGAGATATGGTAACCCTAATCATGAGGGGCTTGCGGCTAAGCAAGGCAAAGCAACAGCCGCACGGGCGATCAGGTTAAGCCTCGCTTGCCGCGGTGGGACGGTTATGGGTTACCATCTTTACATACCAAGACCCGCTGGCTGTCATTCGTTGATCTTTATCAGTCATTACAGGTAGTCAGCAGGCAACAGTTTGACAACCAATCTTACCAATATGGTTATCGTGTTGCCCAGTAACTGGGTTGTGGAGGTCAGATAAGCAGTCGCTCCATGTAAATACAGGTAGGTATTCACCTGCATCCAGTTAGACTGGAAGCCGACCCCAACATAGTTGGGAAAAGGCTAGGCAGATGATGGATATTGCTAATCCATTGCTTCATAATGTTCAAAAAATTGGTCGGCTCAACAACGATGACGCAATGAACTCAAACTCAAATCATTTATTTCAATTAAACCATTTCAGGCACTTTTGAATTGTCAACATTTTAAATATCTAGTCATCAATAGTCATTTTAAATAGTGAATGTTTTAGAACTGTCAAAATGAAACTCACGCAATGTTCCCGCTGTACTATTAGTATAATACTTAAATGTACGTAAACTTCGTCGATATAAGTGAAATAGAGCATGCTTGCTGGCAGGGTTACTCTAACAAGTTTTCACCTTCAAACTACATAGGTATCTACTTAGAAACTGCATGTTTAAGTTCATAGCCCGCATTCATATCTGAGATAAGAGAACTACAAGAACACCAACTCGTGTATACTTTCAAGATTTACGCTCAAAAGAACTCGGCACCTCCATATTCCGCTGAGAAATAAAATTTATTCGCAGGTTCTGATATGATTCCTTCGAAGGATATGCTTTCGAAAAGTTTTGTTATTTCCACCGTATTATACCTATAAAAGAAACCTTTTGTCCGCCGTCTTCATTCTCCATTACTTCCCCGTATTCTTGTTTGTGAGAAAATATGTTTTATCTTTAATTTTTTTAAGGTTCCGTACCCAAAGAGTGCCAACGGGATTCTATTACTGCGAGGCTCCGCTATTCGTCCGTGCGTTCATCACAGGGCTGTACATATCTTTTGTACCGTAACTAAAATAATAATAAATAATAAATATCCCTGGACATTTCACACAGCGCCATCTAGTCCCAAGCTAAGCAACCTAATGCTTGTGTTATGGTAACAAGATGGCTGATAAACTACTTATATACATTTTTTTTTTGTAAATACATACATATTATAGATAGAAAAACACCCAGACTCGGAACAAATACATGTAGGTCATACAAATATTTGTTCCGTGCGGGAATCGAACCCGCGACACGCAGCGCCGCCAACCGTGTCGTCGAAACTACCTACGTACTACTATCATATAGCCGCTATAACAACAAAGAATAAAAAACATGTAGTGTTAAATATTCTACGTTAGTACGGAATTCTTTGTGTGCGAGTCCGACTCGTATTTGGCCACTTTTTGTATTATTTTTTAAAATAAAATAAAAGAGACAGGCTACGTATGGCGTTATTGAACTGCCAAGGTGACCCAATATTTATTTTTTATGGTTATGTTATGTTATGGTATTTACCTTGGTTGGCTTGGTTTTTGTTGAAATGGAGTAGATACATATCTAATAGCTATGGTAAATGCTACTATAACGAGGGGTTAATTATTATGTAGGTCATTGCAATGACTTGACTATTATCGTTTTGTGTCCTATGTGACATTCAGGAGCCATTTTAAAAAAGTTGATAGTAGTAATTGTTTAATGTTAGCATATATATATATACAGTGGGAGCAGTGGTGGCGCAGTGGCAATGGACCCGACTTACGAGTTGTAGGTCGTGAGTTCGAACCCAGGCAGGTAACTTTACTTTGTGTAAATTATTTCATCATCACTGCTCTAAAAACGGTGAAGGAAAACATCGTGAGGAAACCGGCATGTTCTAGAAAAACAAATTCGAAGACATGTGACATCCACCAACCCGCACTAGGCCCGCGTCGAGGATTATGGCCCACTCCCTCTCATAGAGAGGAGGCCTGCGTCCCAGCAGTGGAAACATTATAGGCTGATTATGTATACTTATTCATCATCATTTCAGCCGAAAGACGTCCACTGCTGGACATAGGCCCCCAAGTACCGCCACTTCGACCGGCTCTGTGCTTTCCGCATCCAGCGGATTCTTGCGGCCTTCACAAGGTCATCGGTCCACATACTTATTCGTAAATGATTATAATATACGTATACCTCTGCCCACCCTTCATGAAAAAAAAGGCGTAACGTTAAGCTTTTGTTCAACTTTTAGGTACGCGAATTATAAAATACTTATACTTACTTACTTAATACTTAATGTGAAGAAGCCAAACAAAGGTCGCCGCTCACTGAACCCTTTGTACAGTCAACCAAAGAGATAAGTATGCAGGGTCGTCGGAAATAGTTGAAGTTTAGTAAGAAACCGATGGAAGTTTTCGAATGAAATTTAGTTTAGTAAATGAACTGTTGGTTTTCTATTATTTAAATAAAATTTTATTCGAAAACATCAATCCGTTTCTTACTAAACTTCAACTATATCCGAGACCCTGCATACTTATCTCTTTTGTTGACTGTACATACCCAAGCGTTGTTACAAAATCTACCTTAAGCATCTCTTACTGATTGTTTATTCAACTATACTTTAAAATAACTAAATTTAGTTTCATATTATAAAATAGTAAATTATTGAAATACCAACTCAACCTATCGCAGTCCACAGCTGGATATGGGCCTCTTACAGGCTGCGACACAACACTCCTCTCTGCCTTTCGCATCCAGTCTATCTCAGACAGCCCAGCCCTCTTTAGGTCGTTAGTCAATCTAGTTGAGGGGACTCGTCTACTCCACCGGCCATCGGTCCTTCGACAAACACGGCCAGCCCACTGTCACTTCAGTTTGCTTACTCTGCAAGCGGTAAACTCTGCTTGCGAGATGCAGGATTTGCGTGACGTCAGTATGACGCGTTGTTCGCATGTGGCGATGTAGATACCGCTACACTCTGCAAGCTATGTCGGTAACTCCGGTTCTTTTCCGGATACTTTAATTCCTGATTTTATCCTTAAAAAAACTTCGATCATAGCCCGCTTCGAAGTACCAATCTTGCGTAAATTTATCTTCCTTGCCTCCAATGTGTTAGAACGAAGTGATTCCTTTGCACCACGATTTCTGTTTTTGTTTTCCATTTATCAAAGCAATACGAATTTCCTAACATAGGCCATGAAAAAGGAAGGCAAAAAATTAAACGATAAAAAATCATATTAATTTTACTCGGAGACTGCGGAGAAGGAACTTTGACGTAAAACTGAAAAAAGTCCTCTAAATGGATTTTTTATTCTTACTTTGTGTGACAGTAAAGAGGAGTGGCTGTAACTAAGAGTAATGTGCTATTTTTGTAACATTACTTACTTTTTTAGTCCTAACACAGATCCTTTGGACAGTTTGAGTACCTATCTTCAATATGAGAGCTATATTTTGTAGGTATCAAACACTGTTCAAATTGCTTGTGACTAAGTGGTAACAGCCGCACAGGTCGATCGATCAGGTTAAGCTACGCTTGCCGCGGTTGGTCGGTGGATGGGTGACCATCTTTATATATCACCCTTTGTGCCTCGGAAAGCACGCTTAGCTTTTGGTCCCATGCCATTCGTGGATCTTTGACAGTCGTTACGGCTCGTAAGAAGCCCGAAAGTCTGACAACCAGTCTTACCAAGGGGTATCGCATTGCCCACTGCGAGGTATGGAGACATTCGCTCCATGCAAAATACTGGTGTTCGACTGCATCTGATAGACTGGAAGCCAGCTCCAATGTAGCTGGAAAAAGGTTAGGCAGACTCCTCAGTCTTGTTATGTAAAGATGGTCACCCATCCACGAACTGACTGCGGCAAGCATAGGTCAACCTGATCGATCGACCTGTGCGGCTGTTAATAGTTATAGTCCCACTGATTAATAAAATGCATAGCCTTGTAATGTGATACTTATGTGTATATTTTATTTCAATTAAGCTCCTGTATCAATTTAATTAAAATTACGAGAATGAACTGTCATGCTGTTTTCAACATTGGTTATTTAATTGGTTGAAAGCTTTAAATAGGTTCTAGTTATTATTTAAATGAATGACTTTCAAACTCGTTAAACCGTATTATGTAGGTACAAAGCTATTTGTGAAAGTAATCATTTTGAAAATCAGAGTTGGTATATTGGAGGATCATTATCATCATCACTTCAGCCGATAGACGTCCACTGCTGGACATGCACCTGCCCTAAACATAGCCACTTAGACCGGCGGCACCCTAATTGCGCAACACACGATCAATAGGAATCGGTTTCATTTTGGCAGTTCAACAACATTCATTGCGTTATTTACGTGCTGAGAAGACAAGTTTTTCGAACTTATGAAGCACTGGATTAGCAATTTGCTTCAAAATGATTCAGATTCCTGCCTGCGTCTGCATTCCCGAGTTCATACAACCCGAATCTCTTCAAGGCGAGAGTGAATAGGCTTCTTCTGGGCGAGCTCGTTCCACCGTAGATCTCATCCCTGCCTCTGGGCTGGATTGAGGTCAAGAGTGAGCCCATTGTAAATAAAAAATTAAAAAAAAGATTCCGATTGATCGTGTGTTACGCAATTAGGGTGCAGTTCTGTGCTTCTCACATCTAGCGGATTCCTGCGGCTTTCACAAGGTCATCGGTCGACCTAAATTGGAGCCCTTGGCAAATATTAAACATCTCTAAATAATTAAAATCAAATCTACAAAAGCATAAAAAGAATATCAGACTTATTAACGTTTTTTTTAAGAATCATGCAAATTTATGGATCGTTGTCGATATCCGATGCACTTCTAATAGTTGCACATCATTTCACCACATAATGCTATTAATCGATTACTCGAATACATTATGGTGCATAATTATGCAATATGTGTAATTGCTCTGTGTGCGTGTAGGGCTAGTTACACTGCATTGCATTCAATCAGACCCAGTGTACAACGAGCATGATTATTGTAAAGATCTTGCATAATATTTGAACCAATCACGTAGTACAGGCGGCGATAAAAGCTGTTAAAATTATTAGGACCAAATTAGAAATACAGAGCGGCCGACGAGAGAATGTGTTCTAGACGCCTGTCAATTTTATACAAACGAATACGTGTTTCGCGAATTTGATCTTTATTAGCTTCAAAAATTTTCGCACTGACATGTGTCAGGAACGCATTCTCTCGACCGGGGTGCGTTTACAAACATTTAAACTCACATACACAAACAGCCAGACTCGAAACAACTACTTGTAAGCCATACAAATATTTGTTCCGTGCGGAAATCAAACCCGCGAAACGCAGCGCAGTAGTCAATCTCTTAACAACTGCACCAAACGACTGTAGTTGTTGTAAAAGAAATAATACTTTGTTTAAGAAAGTGTACTGACGTGATGGCCCAGTGGTTAATGCCTCACCTCTCATGCGGTTGTGGGTTCAACTCCAGGCAAGTAGTATGTACTTTCTGAGTTTTTCTTAGACATGACTGACAACGGCGAAGGAAAACATCCTAAGAAAACCTGAACTTATAGTAATGTACAGACGCCAGCAGGTCAAGCTACCCGAAAATGTAAAATTTTCCCAATCAACCTTGAACCTTAATGCTTTAGCGATAAAGTTGAAAATAAATTAAAGAAATTTGACAGATTATAGTTGCTTGATGCGAGAGAGGTGATCAATTCATGCACCTTCTCTCTTCTAGAAGAGGCCTGTGTCAGTGGGACAATAACAGGCTGGTACTATTGTTGTAATAAATAAAAAAGAACTTAACTGTACCATTTATAAGCAAATTTTGTGATAAGACTGTTAACCATCCGTTTCTTAGCTATTGAATTACTAATTTCAAAAATTAATAGGACATTCAGTTAATTAATCAAAAGAGCGAAGCTTCCTATTAAGGAGTTAATTTGAGACATTTCAAAGCAATCAGTCATTAGTTTCAGAAATGCTTTGTCGGTAGTACTTTTGATGTCGACTGTAGATATCTACTCGACTCAATAGATCAGTTAGAAAGTGAATGTAAGTCAAAATTAGCATGCCGATATTGTAGGAAGCTAAGGTGTAATCAAGTTAACGATAGATAATTTAATGTTTTTATATTACTAAAAGTAGCTTTTCCCGCGACTTTGCGTGGAAATCGTGAGACACAATAAGATACCACCACCACGTTTTTATAAAACCTCCTCGTCTCCCGTCGCATCGCATCGCCCGTCCGCGCCATTACTTCGTTTTCTTTTAGTGCTCTGAATTTTTTTTCATTTTTCTCGGCTCCCAAGTGTCGTAGCGTGATCTAATAGCCTGTTACCTTCCTCAAGAATGGGAAAATCATTTTTCAAATTTGACTGGTAGTTCCAGAGATTAGGGCGTTCAAGCAAATAAAAAAACAAACTCTTCAGCTTTATTATTAGATTAGAATAGCTTCCTTAAGAATTACGCTAACAAATGCAAAAAAAAAATTCCAATACGACTGGTAGTTCAAGAGATTAGCGCGTGCAAACAAACAAACAAACTCTTCAGCTTTATTATTAGTATAGATATAGATAACAGACATAAGTAGGCATGAACGCTAACAAGATGTTATTACTCTGACTACTTCATCATAGTAATGGTCGCGCTTGCAAAAATACCGATAGCTATTGAGGCACAGGTACCCGTATGGTTTTCTCCCGCAAATCTGCAGACGTAATGTGTACCAATTCATCGGGAATTAAGGATCAATGACCTGGCAGCTAGGGTAGACGGGATGTGGCAGATGAGAATAGTCTCATCTGCCACATCCCGTCTACCCTACCAAGTAAACTGTTGTAACTGATAGCAGTTACAACAGTTTTTTAAAAGAGTAACCGTGGAGTTTCTTGCCGGCTCTTCTCCATAGGAAACCACCAATTGGAACTGTGCACCTAGCTTCTGACGTTTTATAAGTGCCCATGTTGGTTTATGTGAAATAAAACATTTTGATTTTGAACAGTTTTATTTGTTTGTTTATTTATTGTAATATCAACATTATTATGTACATATTTGTTTTTATTATTATTTTATGTAATCTACTTCCATAAGACCTTTAAATCTTCGCGATGTCTTAATTACATATTTTTAATCATAAGTCGTCATTTGATATTAGCACTCAAATGTTTGCCATTCTAGATTATTTCGTCGTAATATAGCGCTTGAAATAATAAAGGAAAAACTCATCATTTATTTCAAATAAACCATTTACAGACACTTTTGAATTGTCAAAATTAAATAGTCGGTCAGTTAGTCAGAAAGTTGAAGCTAGTTGCCCAATAAGTGGACATATTGATTTAAGTATACATATGATTTGTTTTTCGTTTGTTTAGTTAGAGGGTTAGCTTCTTCATATGATGCCAAACAACCAAAACAAAATAAATCGAATTCAATTACTTGACACTATTTTTTATAAGATACTAGCTGACCGCCTCAGAATCAACAAGAACGAATGTACGAGAAAGTGATTTATCTTCATTTTTGCTTTCTCGTCAATATTTCCCATGTTTTAATAGTTATTCTGCTATTAGGGGCGAAGAGAAATCTAAAAATCAAAGATCATAGAAAACGGTCCAGCAGGCAAACGTATTATTTCTCTATTTTTACAACGGAATACACTTTTTTTTCTGCTACAAAATATAAAATATGGAGTGCTTTTCAGCCTGTGCTAAATAAATGTATTTTCTTTCATTCTTTCTTTAAAAGTTTAGACTCAACCTAGCTTTCAATTTAGACTAGACTGATTTATTGAGCCACTACATTATACTTAGTCATATTTTATTCGGTTTTCAACTCGGCTCAAAATAATTTTGAATAAAAGTTAAAGGCAAAAGCCAAACTGGTGTTGAATAAATTATACTTAGCCATATTTTCCTCATCATTTACCCTAAAAGATGATAATAATGGTTTCTTTGAACTCCAAATAATTGGCGGATGTTGATTTATCACGTGGTTCCTTATGTATTCGTTAGGTACAATAACGCTTTTATGGAAGTTACAGCTTACACAAATAAATAAAATGGAATTGTTTGGTTGTAATGTCAAAAAAAACAGCTTTTTACTAAATGTGTATGAAGTTATATACGGTACTTACATATTAACAAAAAAACTTTTTTTTAATTTTAACCGTCTGTCTATCTGTTTGTACCACCTCTATCTCAGAAACGGCTGGACCGATATGACGGTACTTTCACTGGCAGATAGCTGATATTATAAGGAGTAGGTAACTTAGCTACTTTTATTATAGAGAAGGAATGAAAATAAAAGGGTATTAATGTCACGTGAAAATTGACTACCACCATAAATTGTCCGTTTATTCAAGTCACAACTGTCATTCTATAACGGCTGAATGAAATAGCTGTAATACGGCACATTGACGTAGTGTGTCAATTACTTTCCCCGCGTATATAGGTAAGCTTCTCGGTACCATAAGTGACATGATAAATGGAACTCAAGAGCGCGAGGTTTGAGCGTCTTCATTCTAAGGGCCTGCGTCACTGGTGGCACGGCATGGCAAGGGATTTTTAAGCGACGAAAGAATATTACTTAATAGTATGACAATAAAATTGAAACTTCAATGATAATCATCGTAGGTACAAAAACAAAGCTGCGGTATTATTAGGCATGCCTTGTGATTGAAATTTCATATATTTCAATAAGTTATAGGTATAAGTAATAACAGCCGCATGATCGATAAGCACGTTAAGCAGCTGGTCTGGGCTGTCATTAGTGGATCTTTGACAGTCGTTGCAGGTCGTCAGAAGCCCGAAAGTCTGACAACCAGTCATACCAAGGGGTATTGTATTACCCAGTTACTAGGTTGTGGAGGTCAGATAAGCGGTCGCTCCATATATTCAGCTGCATCCAGTTAGGCTGGAAGCCGACCCCAATATAGTTGGGAAAAGGCGAGTGTGGATGACTTAAATTTCAATAACAAGACATCCCTAAGATTAACGCTGATTTGCTTTTGTACCTACGATGATTATCATTGAAATTTCTATTTTATTGTCATGCTATAAGTAATATTCCTATTCGTCGCATAAAAATCCTTTGCCGTGCCGTGCCAGCAGTGCGCACAGGCCCTAATGCCCCTAATGGTTGGTTTTTGTTGCAATTAATTAAAGCGACTCATTGAACATTAAGCCCGCTTTTTGTCTCTAAAGCCTTGTACTTAAGAAACCTTATTAAGATTTTAGAGAGTGAGAATTAATTTTCCAGAGTACAGTTTATTGTTTCAATTACTTAGGTTAATCCCCATTTATAGTTTGAATAAAAAGTTAATTGAGTTCTAAATGTCATGAATTTCGATCATTAATTCATTTCTTATGCATAAACTGATGTAAAGGCGTCGCATTAGCTATAAATTAATTAGTCAAAGTTTTCGTCAATTCTACGTTACAATGGTTACCGAGCCACTTTTTACTATTCACGTTTGACTTTTCAAACAAAAACACTGATTGCCTTCGACCAGCCTTGATCTCAATCGCTTAAAAACTTGAGATTAAAACTATTGTAACGTTACGACCATCAAACGTCATCAATATTAAAATAAAAGATTGTTTTAATTATTCCATCGTGTACAGCAACACGGCCGATGAATTATGGCCGGTCCGAACTTTGCGTAGACGGCTGCGCAATAACATCTTTTAGGAACCAAATGGTGACATGAGGCGAGTGTGAGTGAGAGAACATGCGCGAAAGTTTGGGGAGCCTATGTTCAGACCGGTCATGATTCATTCGGCTGTATTGTAGGTGTGTTCCTCTGTGGCCGGACCACATTTCAGTACTCAGATGCTATAGTTCGAAATAATACCTACCTAAAGTCTACTTTCATCGGAATATATTTATATTTTTAGTACCTCAAGAGATATCTTTTTAATTAGCAATTTATGTGGTCCGGCCGCCAGGCAGTGAAATTAAATAGAGTATAATGAACTATTAATAAATCAATATCCCGAAAAAAACTACCTAAAGAGTACCTTTCATACGACAAATTTATGGTCCAATAAACCCCTTTAGTTAAGGAGTTATTGGTCGTAGGGTGTGGTCCGGCTGGAAGGTATACTCTGCAGCATGTCAATTTTGCAATATTTAATATTAAGTATCCATAAATCAATTATATATTAGTACCTTTTCTCTACTCTTCGTTGATACTTTTTTCTCTCAAGAAACTATTCATTTTGATTAATTAATCTTTAAAGTATGTGGCGCGGCTAGGGAGGATTACTTTCAGCAAATATAACGAAATATGCTTTATTTCTTTATGCCAAAGAAACTGCATAATAAGTACTTTATAAAAATACCTGGACTTCATCATCCACACTTTTATTTTTATTACCAACAATGATTTTGAAAAAGGTGCACTTTTTCGTTTTTGTTTACCTATCTACCTAAGAATAGGTAGTTAATTTGACGAAGTAAGTGAAAATTTTGGTTTAAAATAAACAATTTAGTGTACTTACGAATTATAAAAGTTGCTTAAAGTAAGTAAAGTCGAGTGAGACAGTATATGTTAGCATAACAAAGTTAAAAGACTTTTAAACGTCCTTATGCGAAACAACACATACAAAACATCACAGAAAAAAACTACAATGCTGCCAAAGATCTAAGGAACGAAGTATGTCAGGAATAAGTAAAATGGATCGAATAAGAAATAAACATCTAAGGGACAAAACAAAAGTAACAGACATCATAACCAAAATTGACCAGCAATAATGGAGGTGCTCTAGACACAAGATGACAGCAAAACAGGAAAAATGGTGTAAATTAGATAATAACAGATTTTTATTCCAGAAATAGAAAACGGAAAAGAGGGAAACAACAAAGGAGATGGGAGGACGAGATAAAACTTACAGCGGGCCTTAACTTGAGGAGAGTGGCTCGTGATAGAATTCAATGGAAACAGGCTAGAGGACGCCTTTGCCAAGAGGCCTGCTGAATTGAGAGAAATACACACACAAAAGAGAAAAAACAAATCAGAAAAAACGAGCATATGAATAAAAAAAAAACGTCAAAAAAGTATGGTTAAACAGTCTAATCATTACTTAAAAAGAAATGTTTATAACCCCATGTTCTAGTATTGTCGTAGTAGTTCATATAAGGTAAGTCAATCATTTTGACCTTTGATATTGTGGGAAATACCACGGTGATACTGAAATATCACGGTGACCTGGTAACTATTTCACATGATTTACATAGAATTAAGTGCAACGGGATTGTGTCTAACAGATAATTGGGTTACGGTTTTATTTTAGAATTTAGGCGCAGCTAAATTATTAATAGGCTCATAAACAAGTAGGTTGGTACTTTTGTTTCATTAAAATTTGGTTTTATATAAAGTATTAAAACTTAAATGACTAATACCTTGAAATTAGTCCCAGTGGAAATCAAAGAGTGAAAACGGAGAAGGCCTTCAACGCAGAACCTAGGCTTGCTCTCAATGAATAAAACTATTTGAATATTTCTATTTTAACTTCGAACACTCAGGTATTTTCTCGTATTATGTTAGTATGCATACACACGACACGACACGCGTCAACGGCAACGGCGGCCGTCGACGAGTGTCGACGACGAGCGTTCTAGTAACTATACTGCCAAGTGGAACTGTTTCCTAAGTTGAATAAATGGAGGTTACAATATTTTAGTTTAGCGTTTTCTTGGTCCTTTGTCACATGAATATCTACGTATTCATATGACGAAGGACCACCAAATAGGCCTAGCATAATTCTGTAAGGGTTTTGGCTCTCTGGGCATAATACATAGGCAGGCGAGGTAGCATAGCAATGTGCGAGGTAAAGCTGTGCAGCGAAGCATGGGTCTGCAAAGGAGATGTGTCAGGATGTAACTGCAATCCTTATGGAACACAATGTGAAGCGATATGTCCTTGTCTGAGAGCTAAGCGGTTTAGCGAAGCCTGTAATATGTTTTCGACGTAAGACGTGTGACGTCACGTAGTCAGCCTTATCCTTTGCAATCAGAGTATCTCATTGCTATTTCACTACTGGCCCTTCAAATAAAAGATATCTGATTTGGTGTTAAGGGGGATGTGCTAGGCTAGTCCGCGAGATTCAAATTTTCTTACGTTGTTATGCAATTGGGAAGTCAGTGTCAAGTTGTAGTGTTGATCAAAATATGATTCGCGACTGTAGATTATAATCATTAGAATCATCAATACAACTCTCTAAGTTATAATTGGCTATATTATGAAAAAGTCATTTAAGTGGGTAATTTGAACTTAGTTGTGTATATTGAAATTCTGTATATACATATTTGTTATGGTCACGAATATTTTGATCAACATAAAGAGCAGTGGTGGCCCAGTGGTAACAGCCGTGACTTACGAGTTGTAGGTCCTAGGTTCGAACCTAGACAGGCGCTTTACTTTGTGTAAATTATTTCATCACCACTACTCTCTAAATAGTAAAGGAAAACATCGTGAAGAAACCGGCATGTCCAAGAACCAAAAAAATCGAAGATATGTGACATCTGCCAACCCGCACTGGGCCCGCGTGCTGGATTAAGGCCCACTCCCTTTCACAGAGAGGAGGCCTGTGTCCCAGCAGTGGTAACATTATATGCTGATTATGATGTATGTTATGCAACATACAACCAGAAGCTTATTCCCGTAATTAATAACGTTCAAAATCTAGTCGCAATCTCATCTCAGTAACAATTAATGTCAAAAATGTAGGGAAATTATTTAAAAATGTAGGGTATTTTTGACAGATTGGAACAAATGAGACTGTGAACGTTTTGAAAATTACGAGAATTGTTTCTCTGTTAATAAAGTGTAGGTTGTAAAAAATTAAGAAGATTTGAATTTTGCGGGTGACCCTGACGTTTTCGCCTTAAATGCTAAAGTACTTTTATACGACGTCCCTCACATGATCGTCAGTCGTTAATCTTTCACACTTCCTTGTGGATGTACATTTTGATGGCTCTCAGTTCAAGTGGCTTTCTAAGGGTTTATTTATTTCGAAATACTTCAAAAACATGTAACAAAAAGAAAAAATACAATGGGCGGCCATGAGGGTTACGTTTTAATAAATAACTTTTATATCTATGATTTTAAATTTATTCAACGCATGTCCTACTTGTAATAGGTACACGTTTGGTAAAATGTTTGCCTTAAGCGATCGGTAAATAGCTGTGATAAATTGTTCAGAGTCGTAGATTACGTCAATTTGGAATATAAAAAGGACTGGTTAGATTAGCTAGCTATATAAAAATTGGTCCTACGACCCGAGTACCCTTTGTTTTCAATGACACTTTCACTCAGAGCGGTTGACAATATCTTCAACACAAATATTTTCGATACTTAAAATTGCTTTCCGCCAGGCGAGGTCGAGGTCAAGAACTGGCCCATTTTGCAATAAAAAAAGATATAAAAAAACAAACAATACTACGTTGTGATTTATTTATTTAAGTTTCATGCACGACATTACAGAATGGAATTCCAAGGCGTAAAATACTGGTATACAGGTACTGGTATACATGTAAAATCTGATAGGGTGGCACGGACATCGACGTGCAACCTCCCAACTAGCACACTAGTGGAAATAGCAGCCTATTTTGCAACTTTTAGCTTTACAGCTGCGCTTTAGGGGTTCAGAAAGTGGTTTTAAGTTCTACTATTGCTTCCGTAACTGCTCATAGCTGTAAATATCACTAGGGGTAGCAGAAACTGAACCAAATGCCACTCTAGGTTTTATAAGTGTTCATTTTACAACCCACTGCCGTCTATAGCTTTAAAAGAGAGTTAAAACATGTATGTTAAAGCTTAAAGCTGCAAAAAAGCTTCTATTGCCGCTGCTGTACGCTTCGGAACTGCATAAAGATATTAATTGCAGAGTTTTTAACGAAACTGTATAAAAGATATATTTATCACTGTTCTGCCACTGATAGTTTCATTGCAGAAGTGATTTGTACTTTTGCGCAGACTTATGTAAGAATTTGATCGACTGTTTTACTAATAGCAACATTAAGGCTTCACAATAGAAGCAGGAGAGTAATGAACATTGCCTACTCATTTGGATACATTCTGTTATTTTTATTGGAGAAATCATATGTTATAAAATATTTGATCCAGTTTAAAACAAATATGGATCTGAAAGCATGGAAGTTCAAACAAAGAACTGGTGGATATCGCAAGAAAGTACGGAGAGTTTATCAGAATATGCAGAAATTAAAAAAGGCAAATGTGTGAGAATTCTGTAATTGAAATATTAAATAACACGTAAGTTTTTTTTAACTCAATTACGTGAGAGTAATTTAGCTTTTATTTATAAAACTCTATTCATTTAATTTATTCTTTAAGGGATTCATTGGAAACAAACAAAAATAATGCGCCAAGTTCGAGTTCAACAAACACAAACGGTGACAAGCGAGGGTCCCGTAGATTTTGTTTTCTCAATTGCTGATAACGGACCAGTTACAGAGGAAAAGTATTAGATTTTATTTTATCTAATCAAAGGGCAGATAAATAATTTTTAACTATTAAAAAAGAAGTGATGGGGGTGATATGTATCAAAGTTGAAGAAAATCAAATATATGGTATTTATTGTAAGAAATTTGATAATTTAGTAAATGCTTTTGACCTTCCAATCTTCTCTTATCTAAATATTTTCAAAAGCAACTATACATCAGTTTTAAGTTCAGAATACGTGTGTTCGCCGTGTGATGTTAAATGTAAACTTGTGGTCACTCGATATGAATCGGATTTATATTTTGTTCCTTTACTAGACACATTATACCGAGTACAATCGAAGCGCCTCTTGTATAATTGTATCGGAAAATTGAAATAAAAAAATATTTGAGATAAAATCAACTTGTTTTATTGGCAAATTGGCCCATAATTGACATTATTAAAATAATTAAACTAGGTAAATTCTAAAATAACAACAGTATAAACAATATTTTTGTACAACATTGTGTCTTTTCATGTGTCTGACATGGTGAATCGAAATAGACCAAATATTTGAATCAAAATTAACATTTGTCTTCGGCAAATTGGCCCTTACTTACATAATAGACATAGTCAACATATTTATTAATAATAAAAATAAATATTCGGGACATTTCACACACACAGACGCACTACCAACTACGCCAACAGTTCTGTCAAACTGTTCGGCCAGTGTAACACTCCATGTTTTTCCCACTTAGATGGACAGATGCAAAGTTCTTGTTTATTTTGTTGTTCATTATAAGTTTGAATTATTTTGAAAGGCATTCTGAAAACATGGTAAGACATAGTAAGTGTTAAACAATTGAAAGAGCGAAAAATATAGAAGTAGCTACAAACGATCATCGTATTTTAGGGTTTTCAACGAGTTCTACGGATCTCTAAACAAATAACCATTAGTGTGGTTCGATATCTGCAGTAAGTACGAAATAAAAGTGATTGTAAAGACTTGAACTTCATTAGTGGTACAGGTATTACTTGGACCTTCAGAAGAGTGAAACTTAACGCTTTGACGCGCAGAGAGGAAGTATTAGGGTTGAAGTTGCAAGTTAAAGCTGCTTTTCATAGACGCCATGTTTACAAGACAATTAGTTATCATTACTTGAGAAATTTATAGGTTTTTATCACAATTTGTAGTAAAATATAACTAAATATAGAACCAGCAACTTACTAAATACAAATGTAGTCATGTACGTAATTTCAATATCGTGTAGGTATGTGATATAATAATATTTATATAATAATATTTTACATATTTTACGATATTCTGAGGTAATTATTGAGGCGCGTTAAAAATACTCCAATAATATCAACTATATGCACGATAAACTGATCTGCGTTTTTAGCCACTTGCATATAATACAAAATATAGCTCAAAAACACTTACCTTCACTTCACTTATTATTTATTTGTATTCAGTAATGTCTGACTCAGGAACAAAAGATGTATAAGATGTATTTAATAAATAAGAGACAATGTGAATGATCAGTGATCCTTTATTCGTTCAGTTAAACCTGTCATTCATTCAATAAGCGCCACAAGATCTTTAGTGTGGTATTAATTATTAGTTGCAGCTCCTGTAGCGCTTTTATGCCCTTATTATGAAGTTCTAATGGAACTGTAGACTGCAAAAAGTTGTGCCCCTTTGGCTGCAAAGCGGCTGCATAAGGTCTGCAGTGCACGCTCTGGCGCTTGAGCTTGGCGCCTTTGGGAATAATCGGATTAGCTCCAAAGCTCTTAAGCAACAGTTTGTGCTAGTTGGGCTGTAACCATGAATTCAGCACATGAGTTTAGACCCCATCATCATCATCTGCCTAGCCTTTTCCCAACTATGTTGGGGTCGGCTTCCAGTACATATAACCGGATGCAGCTGAATACCAGTATTTTACATGGAGCGACTGTCTATTTGACCCCATAGCGTAGAAATATTTTGTCGGTTATCAAAAAAAAAATCTTCTGTTCCATAGAAAAGTGCAATACCTACGCGGTCAAAACGTATGGAACAGCAACATTTTTTTTTTTAATAACTTACGAAAAATTTCGACGCTATGGGGTCTTTAATTCATTTATTTTTTCATATGGGTCTAAACACAGTTTGCGCGTCGATGTCCCTGCCACCCTGTATCTAGCTGCATCCGGTTGGACTAGAAGCCGACCCCAATATAGTTGGGAAAAGGCTAGACAAATGATGATGACCTATCTAATTACTATCCTTCATTAATTTTCTCACAAAATACGACACACATCTATCCATCTCCCGGTAATGTATGCGTCTTATCTTACTACTAGATATATACCTACATGTTGTCCCCAACGCAGCTATCTGAAAGCTCATTTGGAGCTCGTTTACCTCTGGTAGATACATTGTGAACACGTACTCGCATTACAAGTTAACCTGTAAAATAAAATGATATTACAAAACTAAACAGAACTACACTTTGTTTTAAATCTCATTACACGCGGTAGTGTTAAATAATTAAGTGTAAAACTTAATTAATTTTAGAATCACATTTAAATAGTGTATCATTATTAATTTTGCAATTCCACTATAACATAGTTGGGAAAGGATGGCGACACCGCAATACGATAAGGAATTTATTATGTAGTACCTAAGGAATTTTTATTATTTAGATAAGTACATTAAATTGCTTAGGTACAGTCACGAGCACCAATATGTCAACACTTGGCAACTTTCAATTGCGATTTTTTCGTGAAATAACGAATGCAACGTTAAGGTACGACACATTACATAAACCTGTGGGTTCGAAAATGCTATCATAGTATAATTATACTATGATGCTATGTTCGTAACAACATAAAATTTTATTAAAAAATAAAGTAGTAAATCGCTTTTGAATAAAGCCGTGTGTATACATACTTTTGCTCGTGACTGTACTTATATATAATTAATTACCAGTTTCTCTCCGCGTGGAAGTCGGAAATTATCCCACGAGAATGTGCTACCGGGACAAAATGTAGCCTACGTCATTCTCCAGGGTGCCATCAATCTCCTTTCTAAAATTTTATTAAATATCCGTTCAGTAGTTTAGAC
The DNA here is from genome assembly GCA_945859715.1 of Apamea sordens. Classification (NCBI taxonomy): domain Eukaryota; kingdom Metazoa; phylum Arthropoda; class Insecta; order Lepidoptera; family Noctuidae; genus Apamea; species Apamea sordens. Next base: position 11,064,110 of record OX243996.1, on the reverse strand, counting down.
GTGAAAAGGTAATATACCGACAGTTACTTTCGAATTTATAATATTAGTTTGTTTGTATATATTTGTTAGTTAATCACACGACTAAATAGTAACACTAGGTGCTTATTAAGCACGACTAAATAGTAACACTAGGTGCTTATTAAATGACTAACTAACAAATAAATACAAACACATAAACAAAAGGACAGTTGGGTGTCGAAGTATTCGTTCATATCGCTGTCATCCGGAAACGTGCCTTGAAGACTGGCAGCATTGACATTGACGGAATAAACAATGTCTCTTGTTGGTATTAAATGCAAAATTAAATCAGTGTCTAAAATTGGTTTTGAAACCACAATTGGCCCCTAATAGGAAGTAGTTCGTACACTTTTCTATCTATTACAAAACAAATGTAGACACAAAGTTTCATAACAGGCAATGTGCAGCTGTTCAGTAAACGTAAGATATTGCACCAATAATAATAAATGCATAAAACTAAATTACCTTGTTTATACATAGAACACAATCTAGAGATAGTATACCGGTGCGTTACGACTGCACAGTCTGAAATAGTTGCAAGAAAATAACCAGATTTTATTGCATAAAAGTTTACAAAAAATTCCAACGTGATTTCTCAGTACCTACCTACTTAACTGTTTTTATTTTTCGTAATACTATTTACCGTCTGCTAATTATCTAAACGAAAATGTTACATGACAATTTAATTTTTAATCCACTTTAAAAAAAGAAAGAGGATCTCAATTCGGTTGTATTTTTTTTAAAATGTTTGTTACATCAGAACTTCGTCATTTATAAAACGATTTGAATAATACTTCTTTTGTTTGAAAGGGTATAATATACATATTACTCGTATGTTCCATAAAGGGGTTCGAACCATTCTAGAATATCCGACCCGCCGCTGTTTTGATTTCTTTTCAAAGTTTGTAATGATTTTCATAGTTTACACATGGCGATATTAACCTCCAAATATATCGGAAACGTGACACTTTAGGGTACCAATTACTTGACATTTTTTGTGTGTACAAGTGTCCCCTACCCACATAAACTACATTCATTCCATTTTCCCATATACTACAACCAAATATTATGTTCGTACCTGAAATATTGGTCACTTTTCGCGGCTGTTTCGCAATACCCGACTTGTCAGCACCGACACAGTTTGCAATACAAGATTCACCAAGATACGAATCTATGATCGTGTTCCCTTTCGCAAGGAATTACATGCAAATTAATGTTGTTCCATATTTGCGAATCTTTCTGATGATATTTTATTGCAAATGTATCAAAATGTCAACGAAGTGTGTCAATAAATGTTTATCGAAAATTGGAAAGAGACGCTTTAAAACTGGATATTAATGAAATGGTATAAATCTGCGCGTCAATATAGGAATTGTTAAATAGTATGGTATATGATAGATGTGTTTAAGCTAGCTGAATCGATGATGTAAGAAAGACAAATAGGGTAAACTAATACTGAAAAGGCTGTTAAAAGCGACTGCCTATCTGACCTCCACAACCCAGTTACTGGGTAAAACGATACCCCTTGGTAAGACTGGTTGTCAGAATTTCGGGCTACTGACGACCCGTAACGACTGTCAGAGATCCACGAATGACAGCCGGGACCGACGGCTTAACGTGCTTCCCGCCTATATAGGCAGTCTCTCCATTTAAAATACTATAATATAATAATAAGTTTATTCAATAATTGTTTACAATGATACACAGATATATTATAGGCTATAATTTCTTGTTACAAACGAATTAGACATCTGTAGCCGAACTAGGCGAAAGCCTGTATTTCGGGTATCAGCGCCCAAACCCTCAAATAATAAACACATAAAAATAGCCATCAAGTAGAGATATAATACTGGTATTCAGCTGCATCCAGTTAGACTGGACCCGACCCCAACATATTTGGGAAAAGGCTAGGCAGATGATGATATGACCATGATTATCATCAGAACGAACTGTACAAACTCCAAACCGTGAAATGTCCGAAATGTTCTTGTATAAAAGAGATACCTAGAAATATCTTCCTACGCAAATTTCTTCCTACGAACAATAAACATTGATAAAACAATTCTTGTGAAATAATATTCATCTCCCGTTTCTTAAGAATTTGGGCAAAAGTAAAAACAAACTTCGGACTTTTAAGTATTAGGTTTTAATTTTTTTCTTACAATTTGTACTACCTACGTATGTTTTCCCCGAATAAACTTCGTCTCTGTGAGAGGGAGTGGGCTGTAATCTACCACGCGGGCCCAGTGCGGGTTGGTAGATGTCATATTTCTTCGAATTTATGGTTCTAGGACATGCCAGTTTTCTCACGATGTTTTCCTACACCGTCTTGGAACTAACGTTACTAAGTAATACTAGTAATAAGGCAAATATCTGCGATGCCTCTGATATTTCGGGTGTCCATCTGTGGTGATGACCACTAACTATGTTGGGGTCGGCTTCCAGTGTAACCGGATGCAGCTGTATACCAGTATTTTACATGGAGCAACTGCCTATCTCTGACCTCCACAACCCAGTTACTGGGTAATACGATACCCCTTGGTAAGACTGGTTGTCAGACATTCGGGCTTCTGACTACCCGTAGGTAACTACAAAAATCGAGAATAAAAGTTAGAAAAAGAATCTTCAAACCTCAAATTTATTTTGTATGCCAGTTGTTGCGAAATAGGTACTTTTTTAGGCGTCTGAGTATCTCAATCTTTGACTTTATTTTTATAAGAATTCTCTCGGGTGAAACAATGTGTTTTGTTTTACAAAAATGTTGCTAAAGTAAGTGATAGGAGAGCTTTTATTTATTTTTAGACTATGTATATATAGGCCTTATAAAATATTTATTTAAGTAAAATAGGCTTTATCTTCCAGCCGTATCGCATTTCAAAATGACAGCTGAATAGTTTCGAGACGAAACATTTTCTTTTGCTCAATACTCTGCTATAGAAATTTGACTGAAGTTCAACGCCCAAAAATTGATTCTTTTGTTTTTAACTTAAAATGCAAGGGTAGAGCTACCTACCTCTATCTCCCTACGGACGTATTGGAGGGGCTTGTGTTGTGGCTAAGTTAAAACGGCCGTACAAGTTCAGGCTACGCTTGCCGCGTTTGGTCCATGTATGGGTGACCATCTTTACGTAACAAGACCCCTCCGTGCTTCTGAAAGCACGTTAAGTTCCGGCTGTCATTCGTGAATCTTTAACAGTCGTTACGGGTCGTCAAAAGCCCGAAAGTCTGACACCCAGTCTAACCAAGGCGTATCACCCAGTAACTGGGTTGTGGAGGTGAGATAGTAAGGTCCATGTAAAATACTAGTACTCAGCTGCATCATGTTGGACTGGAAGCCGACCCCAACATAGTTGGGAAAAGGCTAGGAGATGGATGGATGTATTGGATGTAAGGTTTGATACTTACCCTTTGCATAAGGTATATTAATAGTATCTGACTGTTAAGAAAGTTGCATCTCGAGGTTCTACATTTCCTATACTTCACTGATACCGAAATGTCAAAATGACTTATTCGAAAGGTCACTGTCTAAACAAGTGATATCTCACACTTCGGGTATCGATTGTCCATTAAGGGCTACTCCACATATGAAATAAGAAAATGTGAGACATTTTTTTCCCCTTGAAACACAATACTTTTGTTACAGGACATTTTTATTTCATACACAAACGTAATTTGCTCTTACTCGTACTCGTACGTAGTCGTATTCATTTGGTTTTGTGCGAAGTTTTTTCATTAGTGTGCGTGAACTTGCATACCTACGCATATGAGGCAACATACACTATAAGGTTACAAGCATTGTCGTAATTACATTGCGAACAATTATATTGTGTGAAAATCGAAGTGTGGATTGCAGTTATAGGTCCGTGGGAAGTTAGAACGTTTGTTGACAAGTTGAATGGACGTAAAGCGGCGTTCGAACTGCGGGAAACGATCGTTCACTCATAAATCAATTGACCTGTCAATTAATGAGAGAAAATCGACCTAAGTTAATGAAAGAACAAAAAGTACCTACGACTGGTAAATGATACGATGTATGAGTATAGTATTTTTGTCTCACGAAGCAACGAGCGCTTTACTTGTGGTTACCAACCGGTTCAGCTACAGTACATTTATCTCACGAACCGACACGCGCTTTAGTTGTGGTTACCAACCGGTTCAGCTACAGTACATTTATCTCACGAACCGACACGCGCTTTACTTGTGGTTACCAACTGGTTCAGCTACAGTACATTTATCTCACGAACCGACATGCGCTTTACTTGTGGTTACCAACCGGTTCAGCTACAGTACATTTATCTCACGAACCGACACGCGCTTTACTTGTGGTTACCAACCGGTTCAGCTACAGTACATTTATCTCACGAACCAACACGCGCTTTACTTGTGGCTACCAAGTGTACAAACACGCTGTGAATGTGTGTGTAAGCGCACGAGCTCTCGGTACCATCCGGGACAATGAGGAAGTCGGAAGTGTGTGTGTTATGTCCTGACGCTACTCGTGTTCACGCACACATTCACAGAGTGTTTGTACACTCGGTAGCCACAAGTAAAGCGCGAGTCGGTTCGTGGGATAAAAGTACTGTTGCTGAACCGGTGTGGTTGAGAATGACATTCGAATATGTAGATACGTATAAGTTTAGGTATGTCGATCATAAAAAAAGGCGTTTGGAAACTGGGTGTCAACTGCTTATAAATCAGACTGATGTAGCTTAATTGATTTGATTAAGTATTTAATGTTGAAGTAGAGTTCATTGATTCAAACTCGTAACAACATGAATCAGTATATTATTATATATTCATGAATCAACATCTTATTAAATTCTTGATTCTGAGAGGTGTGATAATTAATGTACCATTACGAATATATGTTTACTAATGTAGTTTCTTAGTATAGTCACACATGCTACTCTTATAGAATCATATGTTAGGTCGATGAACTTTAATATAGCTATAAATGTTATGTAGTATGTACAGGGTTGATTAACCGGTAAACCTTCATTTTAAGTTCGCAAGGTGACTAATGATAGTTTTACATATTTAAAGTCACCTTATTCATGATTATTGTGACAAGCTCAGTCGAATTCAATAAAATATTCTTTAAACTTGATTTTTATTAGCATTTAAAATTTTTTTTGGAGTAAACAGACCGCCTTGTTGCATCAGAAAAATCACGGATATTAATTTATGGTATTGAGAATTGGATGAAATGTACGGCCAAAGTGCAGCGTCTGTGTTCTCTTCCAGGTATAAACCGTCAGCCTTCAAAACAAGAGTGGACAGGCATTTTCTGGGCACGCTCGTTCCATCATATAGGTACCTCATCCATCGCTTTCCACCAGGCGAGATCGAGGTCAAGAGCTGGCCCATTTAGCAATAAAGAAATATGGATGTATTCAAGTCTCGCTTCTTTCTGTTCTTCTGGTAGCGTCGCTAACTACTAAGAGACAAGTGACAATACGACTTTCAACAGGATTGACATAAGATTTTCGGTAGCTAATGTCAATCCAATACATTTTTGACTTTTTCATAATACAATGTTACTTTATCTAGGCCCTTGGGCTACCCCAAGGGCCTAGATAAAGTAACATTGTATTAGTATTAGCTGAAAATATCGTTAACTAGGTATGCATCGGAAAATTTTATCGATATTTCTTCGATAAAACTTTCGGTATCGATACTTTTTCCCCCTAGTTGTATTATCTCACTTGTATTATGTATGAACAACGCCGTACTCAGCATTCGCTTACAAAACAAGCCCCAGATATTTTAACGAGGTCATCCAACGAGAATATCGTAGAATGTTCGGTATACAACACTTAAAAGGATAACGTCGAAACCTTTCCGGTAATCGGACCGCGATCTGTAATTAAGACTGTGGTAGTAAATGTTCGGAATCTTTACCAACACTATTAAAAGCTATAAAACGTTTTAAGGCTCCCACAGACAGCCACGACGAGACAGCGTGACGCGACTCTAATTGAACAATTTCTATGAAGACTTCATGGAAATTGTTCTACCAGAATAACGTCGCACCATCGCGTCCCGCCTGTCTGCAGGAGCCTTGAAAGGTTTGGTCCAAATACTGGACATGTCAAAATATCTATACTATCATACATGTTTCGTTACGAGACAGCTTAAGTACTTTATTTTACGATTTCCGCACTCTGCTATTTCGGAAACAACAATAAGATATACCCCTACATAAAGTTCACATTTTCTTTCGATTACATTAACGGAATCGTAAACCTGCGATTCAAGTTCAGTTGTTCTTGAAAGATAATGTTGTTAAAATTTTATCTGGTTCTTTAGCTTGATAAAATGGTTTTATTGTGCAGTTACAGGTGATAAAAAATTTCAGAGGCAACGTTTTACATATTACAGTCCGGCCGCTAGAGAATGCGTTCCTGAGATCTGTTAAATTCTCTAAACACGTATTAACGAATACGTGTTTAGAGAATTGTATGAAACTGACAGGTGTCAAGAACGCATTCCCTCGTCGCCCTGTAGGTTTACCTTCCATGCAATGTAGTTACATAATCGAAAAGTTTAGCAAAGTGACATTTGAAGCCAACTGACCTAGTACAACAGTTGTATCTATCCATTGTCTGTCCTTACCTCATTACAATGAGTAATTGTGAGCCCTATTCCCAGATAAAATAGTTGATAATAATAAAAGCAAAATTTTCTTTAATACCTATAACAATAGATCTATTTCGAGTAACTTCACATTGGCATTCCATTATTAAATTTTTTGTGCTCGGTGTCACAATATGGTCACAATAGTATATTTTATAACAGTATACCGTACTATATCTGTTTGTTTGTGCAGTAATTGTGCTGTGACACAACTTCAAGGCTGTCCCACATAGTTTCATGCCCTACTGACTTTTGACGATGCAGACTGGCGTTCGAAACGCTGCGTTTTAAACACCGTTGCTTCGTATCTTCGAAAAATTTGTTTGCTCAACAACGAAAATAACGCGATGTATGTTGATGAACTGTCAAAATGAAAGCCATCGTTACTGTTACTGTGTTACGCCATTACTCCGCAGATGTTAACTTTTTCGGAAGTTTTCCTAGAAAATGTAGAGCATAATACAATATTGTTTATTGTGCGGCAGGTGGGTGACAAATATGTAATGTTGATCAAAAAGTATATTTACAATATCTACCTCTAGCTTAGGGTGTACAATAATAAGAAAATAAATAAATATTACATAGAAAAACTGCCAAGCGCAAAAGAACAGAGCATCTTCTGTTCAAAGAAAAAAAGCTTAACTGATGATGAATGATGCATTCAAGCGCATCCAGTCAAAATGTAAGCACAGCAAAAAGTATGGCCTGGAAAACTGCTGATCGTTAAACAATATTTGAGTGGTTGCGGTTACGTTTTAACAGTTCGTGTGGTCAATTTGTCGTGAGGGAATTCTACCTCAGTAACTATATCGATGCCGATTTAAAAGTTTGTTCATATCCTTCTGTCAGCAAATCAGGCATGAAGGAGGCTAATGAGAAATTTTAGTTTGTACTACAGTAGGTACCTAATTACCTCATATCAATCAATCGTCATCATAATTTCAGTCGGAAGACGTCCACTGCTAGACACAGGGGGCTTATGTCCAAGCACCGTCACTTCGACCGGTTCTGTGCTTCTCGCATCCAGCGGTTTCCTGCAGCCATCACCAGCACCTAATTCCCTATTGAATTCCCTAGGTGCTCGTGCCTATTCTACACTATATAAAAGACGACGCGACGCGTCTTTTAGAGAAAGGAGAAAGAGTCTGTGACCTCTGAGTTTGTTTCGGCCTTTCTTCTCAGTGTAGTCGGATCGGAAACGCCGACCTCATCTAGTTTTAAAAATATGACTGACTTGTAAAAGTGTTTTAGAAATTTGACTGACATGTAAAACCTTTATCCGTGGAATAAAATTGACATCTGACAGTTTTTGAATAGAAAAACTGTCAAAATTTCAAAATTTACTCTCAGTTTTAGATTTATTCTAGGTACAAAAGTTTGGTGGAATTCACCCTTACAGAAATAAAATCATTTAACGTTTAAAGAGTATATTAATATGGCTATGTAGCAGACTGAAAAAAAAAAGTAAAAACGCCTCGAGCAGGTCTTAAAGTGAAAATTACACTCAATGTTAATTATTTTAAGTTGCATATTTGCCAACAGTGTCGCCATTAATTGCACGTGTAGGTATCGGTTCGTGGAACTGCTTCTCAACTGCAAACAACATATTGTATTAAATTGGTTTCAAACCACGTTAGTATGGTCCACCAGTCCAACCCCATCACGCGCTACTAATTACTATAATTTTCTCCATCCAATCTCCATGTTCAATCAGTAAACTGAATTAATAAGTAATCGAGATTGCTTCTTAGAAATTGTAAGCTATATAATATGTATAATCAATGAATCCTACTAATATTATAAACGTGAAAGTTTGTATGGATGGATGGATGGATCGATGTTTGTTACTCTTTCACGCCAAAACTACTGAACGGATTTGGGTGAACTTTGGCACACAGATAGTTTATAACATAGGATACTTTTTATCCCGATATTCACACGGGAACGAAACTTATGCGGGTGAAACCGCGGAGCTAGTACATACCTACATATAATAAAGCTGAAGAGTAGTAATATTTTTGTATTTGATAGCCTTGTAATTCTTAAGGAGGGTTAAGGCATATTTGTCATCACGCTCAGATCCTAACGAGACGAGCAAAAAGAAAAAAATGTCGGAAAGAACCCTATGCGAAAACGAGTGTTAATTTCACGCAGACGAAGTCGGGCAGAAGCTAGTGACTGTTAAACATCTAACAGAAAATAGCTCTCGTTATTATTATTGATTGATATCGAATAACTGGCAACACCGACGTATGACATTTACGAGCGTGTTTACTGAGGAGACAATGTTCTACGGGTACCTATTATGAAAAATTGAAAGTGATGAGGGTCGAGTGCGCATTGAGTACAATGGGTGACATGAACGGGTAACGATAATAAAAAGGGCGAGCGTGAACAATGAGGCTCGCTAAAAGGAAAATGTGTATTATAGACAGGGCCCTTCATGTATGTACGTGACAACCATACGATATGGCTATCTGACGATACGTGAATTAAGATTATTGAAAGCTGAATAAAAATGAAGGTTGTTGAGTTGCCTTCGTCCATGGAAAAGTAGGTAACAAGCGGATCGCTTCAAATCATTGGTTTTTATTATCTACAAGTATGAGGTCGCTCGGAATACTAATCAAACAAAATTAGAAGCATTACATTTAAATTAGGACAAACTTGAATAAGTAGGTTATAATATTGACAATTTATAAATTTGACCACACGGTTGGTGTAGTGGCTGAGCGATCGACTGCTGCGCTGCGTGTCGCGGGTTCGATTCCCGCACGGAACAAATATTTGTATTGCCTACAGGTAGTTGTTCCGGGTCTGGCTGTTTGTGTATGCGAGTTTAACTGTTTGTAAACACACCCACGATACAGGTGTAATTGCTAGTGTGGGGCAACGTTTTAAAAAATATATATATGTAGGGCCAAATTAAATTAGCTAGCGGAACCCCGCATACATGATAGGTATCGATATCACAACACGATAAAACAAAAAATAAATTAATTCGACGATCTTTTTTGGGGGGTCACCGACCGCAATTAGTGTAGTCACTTGAGATATCAGTTAAAAAAACATCTTTTTATTGTGTAAACTTCACAGAAGTGATCGATACTTCAACACGACAAAATTAAAGAAAACAGATTTTATCAACTTATACTTTAAATAACAACACAACCAGCGGTCGTTGAACCTCAAAAAACATCAATATTTGGTATACTTATATGTTTTTTATTTTATCAAGTTTACATATCGATAACCAATATACCCATCACGTCTGCGGAGTTTTGCTAGCTAATCCAATTTGACCCTGTATATTAAAAATTGTTGGAGAAGCCAAAAAAAATCTTCAAAAATAATTTCTATATGGAAAATGTTTTTCAAAATAAAAATATTTTACTTCACATAAACCTACATGGGCACTAATGAAACGTCAGAAGCTAGGTGCATTGTTCCAATTGGTCGTTTCCTATGGAGAAGAGCCGGCAAGAAACTCCACGGTTACTCTTTTAAAAATAATTGGCTTTTACAATATTTTCAAATTACAGTAGGTATGGGAGGACAGCGTAGGCCAGGAGGCCTACTCCGAAGTGCAAAGTGCGAATGTTCGGATCTGACCGACACATGGCCGAACCGAATATTATTGAAAAATGCAAAAAAGGCTCGGATCGGCTTAGTTGGGTCGGGACCATAGTCAATATTCGAAAGAGTGTAGGAGTGTAGGATCGGAACCGACCGAACCAAATAGTAACTTCGTAGCAGGAAACGGCCGAACATTCTGCCGATACTACTTCGGAGTAGACCCCCTGTCAACAGGATAAAATAAAAATGGTCTATAAGGCCTACAAAGTCCTCACATTTACAAAATATAAAATAATCTATCAGAAGGATGAATCCAAACTAATATTATAAATGCGAAAGTAACTCTGTCTGTCTGTCTGTCTGTCTTTGCTTCACGCCTAAACTACTGAACCGATTTGTGTGAAATTTGGTACAGACATAGTTTGGAACTTGAGAATGGACATAGGATAGTTTTTATTACAAAAAATAAAAAATAAAATTTATTCCGGACATACAGCGCCATCTATTGGTCAAGAGTCGGTGTCATCTATTGGTGAAGTCACTATTCCACGCGAACGAAGTCGCGGGCAAAAGCTAGTAAAAAATAAAATATAAAAACCCTATTAAAACCTAATGATATTTTATACACTAAATACTCGAAATGTGTGTATAATAGAATAATGCCTATAACAGTTGTATGGTGAACTTGAACTATAAATGGATTAAAATTACTCACGAATGGCAGATGGCGGGTTATTTACGGCATTTATGAGCAAGTGTCTTTAATGCCGTCAATAGTCGTAAGTCTTATGGGGGTGGGTACTTTAACTATCGGTTGTTAGAAATTATAGTCGACAAAATGAGACAGTTAAAAGTAAAAATAGAATTCAATGTAATGGGAATTTTCCCACAGTGGGATAGAAGGTTAAAGAGTATTATAGAGAGAAAAAAAAGAGAAAATTAAAAAAAAAAAAAAAAAAAATTAAAAAAAAAAAAAAAAAAAAAAAAAAAAAAAAAAAAAAAAAAAAAAAAAAAAAAAAAAAAAAAAAAAAAAAAAAAAAAAAAAAAAAAAAAAAAAAAAAAAAAAAAAAAAAAAAAAAAAAAAATAAAAAAAAAAAAAAAAAAAAAAAAAAAAAAAAAATTATCTCGATATAAAGTTCTGGCCAAACTGAGGCATTATCCGTGCGGGATGCGGGATAAATCCACGCGCGCCGATTGTGTCACCTAACTTGTATGGAGGTGTACAAACTGGTGACGTGACTTCTTATCATTAAAACAATCCCGCATCCCTCGCGGGATTTGTTTCACTGTGGCTAGAGATTAGAATAGAATACATAGATAACTTTTATTTTAGACAGGAGTCCATAGTAACAATTTTACTTAACTTTTAGTGATAGTAGTTTACAGCCACATATTAACATACATATACAATTAAAATTCAGAGTAGAGCTGCATCCACCTCTGCAACATCGGGGAATCCCACAGATCTGCGAATACACTCAGAATACTGTACTATGTACTATCAGTACTTTACTGTCTGTACTGTACTCAATAGTGGCAAAAAAATTAATGAGTTACTGTGTGCATTGAACCTGCATCCTAATTGCGTAACACACTTTCAATCACAATCTGAATCATCTTGAAAGATATTGCTAATCCATTGCTGCATAGGTTCGAAAAATTTGTCTGCTCATCAATGTAAATACCGCAATGAATGTTGTTGAACTGTCAAAATGAAAGCTATTGCTACTGATAGTGTGTTACGCAACTACCCCGCTGCTTATAAGCCTTGAATGGGCAATAAATTTTACTAGCTAAACTGGGATAAAAGAAACCCTAAAACTTAGTGAATAAGGTAAGTACTATCGCAAACCGTGCAGTAAACTAAGTACTTAAGTCACAGACTTAAGTCACAGACAAGCGTGTCTATACAGGGGACTATAAAGAAAATTTGAATACTGTTTTCTATATGTTGGGCTGTTGTCCCTTGTCCAAAGTTTTGAATGCTTTTATGAAAGTTGCGAAGATAGGTTTTCCTGTTGCTTTCTGAGCTCGGTAAAAGTTCTTAACGATGAATAAAAGCACTGGAAATAGAGCATTTATATAAATGTATTATTCATTGTTGATCCGAGGAAGTACGCAACAACGATGGTAGACAACGAGTCGTTGTTTTGTTGTACCTTTGTCCTGGTTTTTTTTAAAAATCATTTTTATGTTATTGACATTAGGTTAATTAATTCCTTCTTCAACTATTTTGCTTTCAGTTTCTTTTTAACAATTTGTCTAGATAATGGCTGCGTTTTCGCTGTTATATATAAGATCATGGCCAGTCGAAGTGACGATGCTTGGGGGAGGCCTATGTTCAGCAATGGGCGTCTTTTTGCTAAAGTGAAGATGATGATGAGATCATAGGTCATAAATAATGGCATCATTTAAATGATGCCTCACATGAATGAGATAAGCTGTGTTGTTGCTATACGGGTGGCATGGAAATTGACGCGCAAACTGTAACCATGAATTCAGCACAAGATTCTAGACGTAGCTCTAGAGCTTGACCAACGAGTTTTTTTGATAACCGACGAAAAATTTCTACGCCTGACGCGTATAAATTTTTTAGTTATCAAAAAAAAAAAATCTGCTGTTTCATAGACAATTGCTATACCTACAGGGTCAAAATGTATGGAACAGCTAATTATTTTACTAATAATCGACGAAACATTTCAACGCAGCGCAACGGGCTTAGAATCATGCAATGATCACCATCATTGCATGGTAACAGGTTGCGCATTAATGTCCCTGCCACCTTTATACAACAATCAAAAAGGGACAGTTCAGATTTGCATATACGGACAATTCAAGTTGGTAGTCTATTTGGTTAATGAATTTCCCCGACTTTACATAACTCAGAAATGTACGTGTAATAGCGTAGACTCAAACCAGACCCCTATTGTAGATAAAAAGTCCGTTGCCAAAGTTAAATTGTTGACAATTTAGCACACCTGGCGCCAGGTTGGGGAAATATCTTGTTAGCTTCGGGCTATTTCGGTCCGATCTTATTGCTTTAGGAAATTCCCGTACAAACTGAACATGGGGCCGTGATATTTTGGAGGGCGACAAAGTAATTAAAATTTTATGGTAGCCCGTCAGAGGACGTGGGCGGTGATTGAAAAAATTACGCTGCGACAAAAGTGTTTGCTTGGATAAATACATTAAGATATTTTTTCATCCATCATTAATCATCATGATGAATGATGATATTTTACTAGCCATGTTTGATTGGTCTTTTGCTAGAATTTCGATTTTGTAAGTGCTCACATACACGAGCTACAAGCGGCAGAGACGACTGCAGCCATCGACGAGTATCGACGGCTGCCGACAACATGCCGCTCGTGTATTTAAGCACTGTACTCAAATATACAGACAGCTAATTCCGATTCAGCCTGTCCCTTGCTGCCCTCTCCCAGCGACGCCCTAAGCCGAGGTCCGTACCCCATAGGAGGTGCCCTTAGCGTGTAGTTTTTAAGATTTTAAGCTCTGGCTGGAGGCCTTAATTTATTGAGGCATCCACAAGCAATCCCAGTTAAGCAGATGACTACCTCATAGGTTGAATTGCGAGATGCCATTAAAAAAAAACAGAGGGCACGTAAGAACACTAATTTAGTTTTTGTAAGACCATATTGGAGCATGTGGGCTTAACTATACTTCGGTCTGACCAATTTGTACGCCCCTTTAGAACATAATGAAATAAGAGAGTTTACGAGGTCTAGATTTTACGTAAACACCGAGATAAGTGAAGCCGTCGTTAAAGTATTGGTTTGCAAAGTTTTTGGGGTCGCCGATAAAAACCCTACTCTTAGCAATAACGACAAAAATGAAATGATCGTAAAAATAAGTGCTACCTACAAGAGAAGTACTTTACGCATTGTGGTGTTAAGAAAATAAAAAAAACTGTAAGACATGGTGCACACTACGCGAAATGCGACTGTGAGAGCTCGCTACTAGACGCAACAAGCTGCGGCCGACCATTTTCATCAAAACATATTTTAGACACGCACTTGACGTCGAGTTATAGAATCGGAACGACAGACTAGGGGAGTTGCACGCTCTCGCTACTTGTCGCAGCGACAAGACGCACAAGTTTGCGTTGGCATGTATCTGTAAAATCTAATCATTATTGCAGTAACTAGCTTTGGTATTGTTTAATGATCGAAAGCAATGTAGGATAGAGAATTAAGAACGGTGGGAAGAAGGTTGAATGACGCAGTATTGCCTAACTTAATGCCTTATCAAAAGCGTGTTGGATTTTTAACTCTCGGCGCTGAGTCGAGCGTGGAAAATGTAGTGTCGCGTTAGTGAAAATGGGCATTATTCGCGAAACGTGAAATTAAGATGCCGCTCATCGATTTTCTAACTTGTGTCTGCAGAACCGTAGGATGTAGGTAGTGAATTTGCTTAACAATTTTCCTTGGCTTTATTTTATTTAAAAAAAAAACTATTCTTGGCGGTTATACCTACTTCTATTATAGTTCAAAGATTCTGCCAACAACGTCATGAAACTGTCAGTTTCTTCACTATTGCAAGAAAAATAAAACACTGTCGTGGAAATCTATGTTCCAATCAATGAATGACACTAAAACGTAAGTACCTAATTAGAGAAGACTCTGTAGAAGAAACAGACTGAGAGAAGAAAAACATGACGTCACATTATTGATATAGCTGTTATGTAATTTACGACTAGACAGGTTGTCCCAGATTTTTTACCTACTTATCGATAGACGACCCACATTCATCCAAATAGGTGTAATGTTTGTCATTCAAGATGATGGATATGGTTGAAAAAAATCTTTTCCATCCACCTTTCGCATCAAGGACCCATTCCACCCTTCGCATCAAGGACATGCGTTTCTTTACTTTAAAAAGCTTTTTTGAACCCTAAGGGCTGATTTTACCAAAGTCAGATATCTTAGAATAAAATAGACGTCTGACTGTTCTACTATGGAAAAACTGTCAAAAATTCAAAATTATTCCTCGGATAAAATTATCTAGCGTTGGAAAAATCATCCCTAAATCAGTTCTGCATGTACCTTTTAATTCATTTATTGATGATAAAGTTATTGCCTGGGTGGCTGAGAGCTAAATTGGGTAAGAATAAGACTTCTCCTCTTATTGACAATGGATGGACTGTGTGAATGCAAACAAAATCTGTCAGAATCAATTTTATTCCACGAATAAAAATTTACTGTCGATTGAGAAATCAGCCCTTGGTGTTTACTTTTTTATTATTTATATTATACTATAGTAATTGATGAGGGTGTACATAGTTTTATAAGCAGCCGTCTCTTAATCCTAAAAACCTTTTGATCCACTCTAGGCTTTTAGGATAACACTGTAGGGAACCCCTTTACCTAGTCGCGTTAGTTAGGTGTTTCGTGAATGGCTAAAATCCACCACCTACCGTACCAGTTCCTAGATTTATAGACTACGTTCCATAAATCTAGTGCAGTTAATGTTCCTTCTCACTACGTGTTACATCTAGTGCTCTGAATTTATGGAGTATCCCTGAAACCGTCTATAACAATAACCCAGTTCTGTGGGGTGAAAAGCACCTTATGTAAGTGGGTAGGTACCTACTGCCTCTATTTACCAGCTTATGGGGCTATTAAGCACGTTGCTTGTGTGTTTACATCATATTTATTGCAAGGCGTAAACAGTTTAACGGTCGCTGAGGTTGCCGGAGATGCTTAAAAAATTTAGTGAACTAGGTTTGCCGGGCCTTTGAAAACAAGATTAGCAAAACGTTAATCTTCTAGTTGCATAATCAGCCTATAATGTTCCCACTGCTGGGACACAGGTGTCTTCTCGGTGAGAGGGAGTGAGCCATAATCCAACACGCGGGCTCAATGCGGATTGTTAGATGACACATGCCTTCAAATTTTTGGTTTTCGGACATGCCAGTTTCCTCACGATGTTTTCCTTCCCCGTTTTGAGTCATTATTTTTAGATGTATTTATAATAGTGTAAAAATAATAGCACAAATTAACAATAAATCCTAGTCATTGTAAACATTATTAAAACTTGGTGCTTGTTTATGATATTCGATAACTATATAATGCATCATTACTTCTCTAATTGACCGTTATTTAAACATGTGTGAACGTTTTACAGGTAGCCATTAATTATAATACGTTCGCACGCTCTGAATCAACGTATAATTACTAGCTAATCATCAATTTTATTCGGTTCAGTCATTTATCATCATTAAAACGCATATTTTCGAAAGTCGTTAGAGCGTTGCAAGTTTTTTTTATTTGATACACCGTTTAAACGCAATCGTTCATTATTGTAATTTTTTATTCGTTTGCACTATTTTAATTGATATATGATATATATAATAATAATTGTACTTCATTCATGTATTAAGGTCGTTATTTACAATTTAAAAGGACACCTATAACACGATAAACGTAAGTACCTAAGACAATAACTTAACTTTAAATAATTTTGAATAATTTATTTACCAAGTTGAATGTAGGCCTTCTCTTTAATTTTCATGAGACCGAAAAAGGGATTAAGTATAGGGTATAATCAAGTGGATAGTAAGCTCAACCATCATCTACCTAGCCTTTTATCAACTATGTTGGGGTCGGCTTCCAGTCTAACCGGATGCAGCTGAGTACCAGTATTTTACATGGAGCGACTGCTTATCTGACCTCCACAACACAGTTACTGGGTAATACCTTGGTAAGACTGGTTGTCAGACTTTTGGGCTTCTGACGACACGTAACGACTGTCAAGGATCCACGAATGACAGCCGGGACCAACGGCTTAACGTGCTTTCCGGATACGGAGGGGTCTTGGAATGTAAAGATGGTCACCCATCCACGGACCAACCGCGGCAAGCGTAGCTTAACCTGATCGATCGACCCGTGCGGCTGTTATTACTTTGCCACAAGCCTCTCAGTACAGTAAGCTTAATTAATTAATTATCTTCTGTCCGCGACTTCGTTCGCGTGGAAGTCGTAAGATACACAATAGGTATACTAAAATAACAGCCACGTTTTTACAAAACCCCCGCGGCCCTCGACCTACCGCGTCGCATCGCGTCTGACTTCTGTTTGGTTCCTAACGGTCGTAGCGTAATTATAAATGCCTCACCCAACCGCCCGACCGTTGTAAGCGGCTGCTTGCTTTGCATGTTTTTAATAAATACTTACCTACTATAGATACAGTTAAGGGAATTAATAGTTAAGCAAATTGACACCCTACGCTAATTTGCCTTCCACCAGTTCATACAATAGTCTGAACCGTGGGAGCTTAGGAGAGGCCTATGTTCAGCAGTGGACTGCGAGTTTATTACTTGATTGAGTAAATTTTGCTCAACAATTAATTTCCCTGACCTTACTAGGCTAGATTTTACATTATATCGAAATCAAAACATCAACTACTGATTGCATGATATAAATTCACTTTAATTTCGACAGTCAAACATCAATCAAATATAATGCTATAACTAATTGTCGTGTCAGCTGTACACGCTTAACACATAGTTAGACTGCATGTAATTATGGAGTATGAACTAGCATCATAGTTTATTAGGCGACTATGTACCGTGAAATATTTTATTACATGCGTTGCGTGTCAAGTACCTATCTACTCATTTCCGTCACTCTATTCTAACATTGATAGATCTAAAGGCTGAGATACTTTTGAATTGAAAACTTATTTATTTACTGAGCGCTCTTTCTGAACTGTGAACGAAACTGAATTCACGATGTCACGCTCGGGTCGGTGATGCTGAATCGGGTATACTCGGTTCCAGTCGGTTGGTGACGCTGAATCACGTATACTCAGCTGCATCTAAGTTTTCATTGAAAGAAAAGAAAGAAAGAAAAAATATTTATTGCCACTCGTACAGGAAGATCACTAACTAAACTAAACACAGTTTTATGAAAAAAAAGTAGCAAAAAGAAAAATGAAACAGAAAGTCCTGTCTAAACGAGGCCAAATGGCGACATTTAAAAATAAATGTCGCACCGCTGGTATTCTGATAGGCTACATTGCTATCGTGTTGTCATTACCACCGTTATTGGTTGACATCAAAATATAAGCATGTGGAGATCGGAATATGATGCTGAAATATCTCCAGCCATACCATTTTTGTCCCTTGGGGTAAAAGAAAACTAGGCAATCTTTCCAGGACTGAATCCAGTTTTGCTAACCTTGACTAACGCCACTCAAGAAACCTAACCGAATAAAACAGGGCTACTGAAAATTTTCCGACAAAGAATTACCTAGGACTTCGTGTTTGGCAGTCGTTGTCAATTACCAATTAGCCAATGGGGCAGTTACATTTGTACCTACCGACATTCCTATGAATTCTCCTACAGTCAAATACTTTATTACCTCGCGTGTTAAGTACCAGTCATTTCTTTTGTCCATAGTAATTGGGGCTAAACGAAAAAGTCATTAATATTTAGCTATTAATCCGTATACTGAACCCGCCTTTGAGTTTTACTCGTATGAATGGAAATAACTAATTAACGCCGAAGGTTACATTTTCGTCAAAGGAAATGAAATACAAATCATTTTGGATGTTCTTTTGTTTCGAAATAACATCGTTTCCTAATTTTAAAACACTCATTGGACCATTATGTTTTGAACTTAACTTTATGTCGACTAGTTATGATTAATCCCCGAAGGCTAAGGCGGAGGTGTACCTATACCACCACCCACATACCCACACACCCACATACCCACACACCTACATACCCACACACCCACATACCCACACATCCAAATACCCACACACCCACATACCCACACACCCACATACCCACACACCCACATACCCACACACGCACATACCCACACACCCACATACCAACACACCCACATACCCACACATCCACATACCCACACACCCACATACCCACACCCCCACATACCCACACACCCACATACCCACACATCCACATACCCACACACCCACAAACCCACACATCCACATACCCACACACCCACACATCCACATACCCACACACCCACATACCCACACACCCACATACCCACACACGCACATACCCACACACCCACATACCAACACACCCACATACCCACACATCCACATACCCACACACCCACATACCCACACACCCACATACCCACACACCCACACCCACATTTACATACCCACATTTCGCCAGTTATGTTTAAGTCGTGTAATGGGGGGTGAGCCTATTGCCAACAATCGGCCACGTATCCAGACTCCAGGCTGCTGCTGCGAAATTTCTGCTGGAAAAACTCAAAAACACTTTGCTCGACCTGAATCGAACCCAGGACCTCATGTTTATCAGTAGCGCTTGCGACCGCTAGACAAACGGGGCAGTTGTTGCTAAAAAAATATGAGAAATATTAATTTGGGGCTTTATAAAACCTTGAAGCAAAAATCAGGACCAAATGATCGGTCGTAAAACAATGGAATCAGGAACTTCTAGGAAATACCTATAATTAAACTTGTACAGCGTTGACACTGACTTTGATTGGTGAGCATAATTTCATTGAAAAAATTACTTGGAAAATTCGGAAAATTCCGGACCGACTAAGCTCGAAATAATGAACCAAATTAAATTTGGTTTCGGTTCATCGTCTTTACCACTTTGTGTACAGGGGGTGTCCAATAATTAATCGATGACCTGGAATGGATGGAAATTATGGACGTAAAAAGAAGTAGGGCCGTTCAATTTTTTATCTGCCATTTCAGCGTTTTATAAATCGCTCTCTGTAGGGTAAAGGAGTCTTCTAAAACAGAGAAGAAAAATGAGCTTGCAATGAATGGCAAAAAAAAATTGAAGGTTTTAAAATGTTTAAGTCGAATAATGGCAACAGGTTGGCACTTGAAGTATTCACAAAATACTTAGTTGTATTTTTACTTTAATAATAAATCATAAAATTAAAATAAAATAAATATGTAAGGGGGGCTCCCATACATCAGACGTGATTTTTATACATAAGGGTACGGAACCCTTCGTGCGCGAGTCCGACTCGCACTTGGCCGGTTTTTTTTAATCACGTCAAAACATGTCTCTGTCTTAATTTGACAGGACTAAACTAATATTTATCTTCTGAAAGAAAAAGATGCACTAAACTTAAACTTAATTTAGTTTGTGAACAAGGGAATCGACGCTAATGTCATGATGGCCCAGTGTTTAAGGCCTCGCCTCTCATACACCAGAGGGGCAATTCTCGTAATTTTAAGACCGTTCACAGTCTGATCTCAGTCTCAATCTGTCAAAAAATACGTCTAATTTCCCTACATTATGACAAGTTTTTGACATTTGTTTATCGCTGAGATGACGACTAGATTTTGAACGTTTTAAATTACGAGAATTGGCCGACAGGTTGTGGGTTCAATTACCAATGTGACTTTTTTTTTTTTTTAATAACGTTGCCCCCACATTACGAATTACTCCTGTATTCCAGGAATTTCTGTTTTAAATTTATAAGTACTTTCTGAGTTTATCTTGGACATTACTGACATCGGGGTAGTGAGGAAACCTGGACTTGTAGTAGGCCAGTTAACTCGCCAATCCGCCTTGAGCAAGCGTGGTGTTCAATAAAAAGTAGGCACGAGCACTGGCTTGTGCCTACTTTTTATAAGAAGAAGCATTTACCCTGCAGTGATACAATGATAAGCTAGTATTTTTTTATTATTTATTTATTGTACGTCAAACTTTATGAGCTCCATTATGGCAACAACAGCTGTGCGAGAGTGTTCATACTTAGGTACGAAATTAATATTTTCAGATTTGTTGAACGTTTTCAACAAATTAATTGCACTACTAATCTCATGATGAATAACAGAGAGGATTAAATATATGTAAACAGTTATGTAACAGATTCTGCTCTGAATATGTAACAATATTCTATATATGTAACGATATATAATGTAAAATATAATGTAGTGTGTGGTTTTAATTAGCTGTCCTTACCGATCCTTTATTATGTGTAGTCTTCTTCAGAGTTATTTAATCATTTACATTACCAACACCAAAGTATTTGATTAAATATCTGTTCATAATAATTATATAATTATTATCGTAAGTAATAATTATATAAGCAGTCGGTAAATATCGCTGTTATTCCTTATTATGCTAAAATTACTAGGGTGGAAAAATGATAAGTTGGTCTTTACAAGTCAGAACGAAGTAAACTTAATAGATAATATCAAGTTTATTATTTTTACAAAGTTTGCTATGAACATTTCTCGTAATTTTAAGAACGTCCACAGTCTGTTTTAAGTCTCAATCTGTCAGAAATACCTTCAATTTCCCTACATTTTTGAAAAGTTTTTGACATTGATTGTCACTGAGATGTGATTGCGACTAGATTTGAACGTTTTTAATTACGGATATTGGCCTTTTGAAATGCGGTAATGATCACATCATTATCATTGTTAATAGTTGTCTCTACGGTTTTGTCCCTGAGTAGGATAAATTATCTCCTAATTCCTCTATGCAGCTTCCATCTTCCTTACAGTTATTTTAAATGCTGCAGAAAGTGGCTACGACCATCCTCGCCGACCTTAAACAGCCCCAGAAGCTAAGGAGCTTAGTTAAAGCACGAGTGCCTGATATAGATATCGTAGCAATATGTCTCATATCGTCAATAAAGCTATTGGCGAATTGCGATATGAGACCTATCGAACAGTCAAAGAAAAATCCAATCAAACAGGGAAATATCAAAAAGTTTCTATAGTAATAGAAATTCAACACGAAACCAAATGTAGATGTAGAAGTCTCGTGCAAGTCATTGTTGAAAGTTCTAAACTGCATGCTGCTTAGAAAAAAAATCTTTTACAATTAATTTGGCTTCGTTTAGAACTTTCAAACTTCGTAAACAATAGAAAAAACAAATACCTCTACGTTGGCACATTGAATGTGAGATCGCTGATTGATACGTCGAGATTTGCTGAATTGGAATACGCTATTGCCAAGCTAAACTGGCACGTAATTGGACTCTCTGAAATAAAACTTGAAGGCAAGGAAATTATAGAAAGCCATGATTTTATCTTTATGTACTACGGGCAAACCCATAACAGGAACGGTATTGGATATTTAATAAAAAAAGAACTAAAAGAAAACATCATAGACTTTGTACCAGTATCCGACAGAGTAGCAAAGTTAAGCTTATACATAGAATGTAAAACAATACATATTATCCAAGTGTACGCGCCAACAGAACAATCACCATTGGAGGACATATATCGATTTTACGACGATCTTAGAAAAGCGATGGAAAACACGAACAGAGACACATTGATCATAGGCGACTTCAATGCACAGATTGGTCTGCCCACTAATGATGATAGAGACGTTATGGGACTGTGGGGATACGGGAAACGGAGCCCAAGAGGTCAGATACTAATAAATTTTTGTTTTGAACAACAACTACATATTTCAAATACTTACTTCAAGAAGAACTCGAATCGTCGATGGACTTGGATACACCCTAATGGCATTACACGGAATGAAATCGACTACATCTTAACAAAGAACAAAAACAGTATTCATAACGTCGACGTCATACCAACTACACATCCTACTGATCATAGACTGGTACGCGCATCACTAATACTTCACAACAAGCGCATTAACACCAGAAAACATTTCGGAGAAAAGTCACCACCGACATTGTGCCTCTTGAGCAAGAGTATTTGAAAGAAGAATTTTCACAAGAAATCAGAAACATGGAATTTATAAACATACAACACACCTACTCTACCTTAGTCACAACAATTAGAAACACTAAAAACAAACTAAAAAACCACAAAAAGTGCATTGAACCTGTTATTCAAGGAAACCTAACAAAATTAATAAAGGAAAGGACTCTGCTAAAAGAAAAGAAAAACAAAACTAGCATAGAAAAGAAACACTTATCGGCATTATACAAATTAATTAGAAAGCAAATACAAAGGAAGTCAAAAGAACATAGGTATAATATTATTGAATATGAATTGGAGAAATTTGCATCAGTCAGAAGAGCTTACAAAAGACTAGATTCCAGCAAAAAATGGATTACACAACTCACAAAACAAGGTCGCCAAGTTACGAACAGAAACCATATATTAAACGTTGCGACCGAATTTTATACTAGATTATATGAGCACCCTGCCTCGAACGAAGACTCAGTCCGAGTTTCTGAGTCACTCGACTCAGACTGTGTACCGGAATTTTTGGAATGCGAAATTAGCCAATCCATACATCAACTGAAAATTAAGAAAAGCCCTGGAGAAGATCACATAACAAATGACATATTAAAAGCCATCAGAGAGCCAATAACACCTATTTTAACTACAATTTTCAACGAAATCTTGAAACAAGAGTCGATACCACCTGACTGGAATACTGCAATTATAACCTTACTCTATAAAAAAGGGGATCCATGCAATATGGACAACTACAGACCATTGAGTATGCTACAGACACTTTATAAACTATTTACCAGCCTAATACTAAAAAGGATCTCAAAGACCTTAGACGAAAACCAACCTAGAGAGCAAGCTGGATTCAGATCGGGCTTCTCTACAAACGACCACATTTTCACGCTAACACAGATAATCGAGAAGTACAATGAACACAATAAAGAGCTCTACATAGCCTTTGTAGACTACTCCAAAGCGTTTGACTCTATCTCCCACGAATCTCTATGGTGCTCTCTTCATGAGCAAGGAGTACACACAAAATACATAAACATTTTGAAAGAAATTTACAAGAACAGCAGAGCAAAAATTAAGCTAGAGAAAAAAGGAGAGCCATTTAACATCCAAAAAGGAGTCAGGCAGGGTGATCCCATCTCACCGAATCTATTCAACGCAGTCTTGGAGCATATCTTCCGACAGCTAGATTGGCGCGATGTCGGTATCAAAATAAACGGCGAGTTTCTCAATCATCTCCGCTTCGCAGATGACATTGTGTTGATAAGCGAAACACATGCAGATCTTGAGAGCATGCTGAAGTCTCTAGATAAGGAAAGTCGAAAATGCGGTCTCCACATGAACGCGGATAAGACATGCCTTTTAACCAACAGCGTAAGAGTACCAACGGTGATACAGAGCACGCCAATCGGGTACGTAAATAACTGTGTTTACCTTGGGCAAAGCATTACATTTAGCAAACCGACAGAAAACGAAGTAGATCGCAGAATAAAGAGTGCATGGAGAAGATATTGGTCGTTGAAAGAAGTATTTAAATCACGCATCCCGATACGCTTGAAAAAGAAAGCTATGGACACCATTATATTACCTACCCTACTCTACGGTTGCCAAAGTCGGACACTAACAAAGGCAGTTACAAACAAACTTCACGTATTCCAACGAGCTATGGAGAGGAGTATGCTAGGAATTAAACTCCGAGACCGTAGAAGAAATAAAGACATACGACTATGCACTAAAATAATTGATGCTGTGGAATTAGCTTGCAA
This sequence comes from Apamea sordens, assembly GCA_945859715.1. Classification (NCBI taxonomy): domain Eukaryota; kingdom Metazoa; phylum Arthropoda; class Insecta; order Lepidoptera; family Noctuidae; genus Apamea; species Apamea sordens. The sequence goes on along the minus strand of OX243996.1, from coordinate 11,039,423 downwards.
GTTGAAATGGCGATGGGCAGGACACGTAGCCAGAGCCACAGATGGACGATGGAGTGAGAGGGTCCTCCATTGGTAGCCTCGCGAGGCACCACGCACCCGAGGTAGACCCAGGCGCCGGTGGTGCGACGATATTGTGGCCGTGATAGGTCCCACCTGGACTAGAATGGCTCAAGACAGAGAGGAATGGCGAAAGATGGAGGAGGCCTTCGCCCTCAAATGGGCACCCAAATCTAATTGAACAAATTAATTAATTATTTATGTTGTATTATTCAATTTATAAAAGCAATTATTATTTTTTTTTACGAGTGTTTGTCAAAATGCATGTTTTTATTCAGATTTTAATTAGGAATGAGATTATTTATTGATTTATTTATTGATTACTTATTTTATGATAACATTGTAATTTAATTTTAAAATGATTTGGGAAATAAAAGGCTTATTATTATTATTATTATTGGCTTCGTTTATAGTTTTTATAATAACAGTAGCTGCACCCCGCGGTTTCACCCGCATTAGTTTCGATCCCGTGGGAATATCGAGATAAAAAGTATCCGACTTATATGTTAATCCTGGTTATAAACCATCTGTGTGCCAAACATCTAAATCCGTTCAGTAGTTTTTGCATGAAGGAGTAACAAACATCCATCCATCCATCCATCCATCCATCCATCCATCCATACAAACTTTCACGTTTATAATATAAGTAGGATTTATTAAAAATTCCAACAAAGTTGTCAAATGATTACAACGTCAGAATTTTCCCATTTTTAGGAAATCAGCATCACGTCCTATAATAATGACTAAGTCCTCGATGTTCGTGAGGACCCTCAGCATTTAATTGCCTCTTTGCGTTCGCCTCATTTATTTTATTTAGTAGAATTCGATTTGGGAATAAAATTAACGCATTTCCCTTAATCCATAATGTAGGAAAATGAACATTGGAACGCCTTCCGGGAAACCGTAGGAGTTTAGTATTATGATAATGGATTTTTATGTTAATCGGAATGCTGAGATTGCTATTGATCATTACTTTTATTGAAGCCAATGAAACCTGCTGTTTTTTAACCGACTTCTAAAAAAAAGGAGGAGGTTCTCAATTCGGATGTTTGTATTTTTTTTCTGGCAGAGTGGATTTAAGAGAATAAGTGCTGTTTCGAAAAACAATTTTTAATTTTTGTTTGGTAACAGCTATTGGTGGCCCGGGAAAGGAGATCGTGGAAGGACTAGTGGGAGGCCTTTGCCCAGCAGTGGGACAGTAGGTAAAGGCTAAACAAAAAAAAAAAAAACTATTGGGCGTCAATTTTATTCCACTGATAAAATATAATTATAATATAATAAACTAGCTTCTGCCCGCGGCTTCGCCCGCGTGGATGTCGGATATTATCCCACGGGAACGTGCTAACAGGATAAAATGTATGTGCTTCCCCAGGATGCCATGTATCTCTATGCCAAATCAGAAGTTCAGTGGTTTAGGCGTGAAAATGTAACGATTCAAGTTCAAATCCTCCCCTTTAAAACTGAATTACCCCTTTTTGTCCCGTCAGTGGTAAATTTTCGACAACTTTACATACTTACTATTAATTATTTTCTGTCAAAAGTATCAATACTGAGTTTCGAGTTACTCGGACCGCGCATTCAATTTCTTCCACACAAACTTAACACCCCTATATCCCCCCTTTGAGGAGTAGTTATGAAAAACTTATAATGATAAACTTTATTACTTACTTAGGCTAGTATTCTTGCCAAGTTTCAAGTTTATTAACTAAATGAATAAGATTTTTCATATAAACCGTATCCTCCGCTTTTCACCCCCAAAGGGGGGGAATTTTGAAAAATCGTTTGGTATTATTCATAACTTGATTCAAAGATTATTTATACCAATTTTCGAGTTAATCAAGCCACGCATTATAATCCTCCCTTGTAAAATTAACTACCCCTTTTCAACCCGTTAGGGGTAGAATTTAGAAAAACCCTGATACATGTTACTCTTTATTTTTTGTCTTAAGTATAAACACGTGAGTTTCGAGTTAATCGGACCGCGCATTCAAATTATTCCACACAAACTTCAACACCCCTATATCCCCCTTTGAGGGGTAGTTTTGAAAAACTTATAATGATAAACTTTATTACTTACTTAGGCGAGTATTCTTGAAAAGTTTCAAGTTTATTAACCCAATGAAGAAGATTTTTCATATAAACTGTATCCCCGCTTTTCACCCCCACAGGGGTGGAATTTAAAGAAAATCGGGTGGTATGTATTCATAACTTGACTCAAAGATTATTTATACAAATTTTTGAGTTAATCAACCCATGCAGTAAAATCCTCCCCTGAAAAATTGACTACCCCATTTCAGCCCGTCAGGGGTAGATTTTCAAAAAACCCTGATACACATTATTCTTTACTTTCAATGTTAGGTATAAATACTGAGTTTCGAGTAAATCGGACTGCGCGCTAAAATTCTTCCATACAAACTTTGAAACCCCCCAATCCCTTATTAGGGGGTAGTTTAAAAGAAAAAAAACTGACAATGTTCATAATTTATTTAGATAAGTATTCGTGCCAAGTTTCAAGTTTATTAACTCAAGGAATAAGATTTTTCATACAAACGAATTCCCCCCTTTTCACCCTCTTAGGGGTGGAATTTCGAAAAATCCTTTCTTAGTGGATGCCTACTCTTCACGAAGAACACACCCTCCAAATTTCATGTCTCTAGGACCAGCGGTTTAGGCTGTGCGTTGATCTATCAGTCAGTCAGTCAGTCAGTCAGTCAGTCAGTCAGGACTTTGAATTTTATATATATAGATAATTATATAAATATCTGTCGTTGAAAAAATCAGCCCTAAATATTGAATAGAATCAGCAGCAATATCATGGTTTTTATTTACAGTGAACTGCATATTATCAGGGGGCCTAAAAAGGGCACTTTGGCAGAATCATAATAGGATGAATCATATTAAAAATCGTAAAATGCTCAAAAACTGATAATTCATAATATGATCTGTGTGCAATTCATATCACAATGAAATAACATTTAAAGTGTAAAAATAAAAAACCAATTTGATTAATAAAAACTGTAATGAAAAATTTACCGATAAAATTAAGGTTTTTATTTTTTTCATGCGGCAATGTTCACACCAAATATGAAATGAAATTTACGAAAATTAGAGGAATTGCTAATGATCTGCTGGGAATTCAGGAAATGAATAGCTTTTAGAGGTATTGGTTAAAGTGGCCTTTTTAGACCTCCAGGAAAGTTGTAGTGACGTTGAGTGTATTGAGGGTAAACTTGGCGCTGGGATCAAACCGTACCGAATTAAATTCCTGGCCTATTTGGCATTATTTTTTTATGCTGAGAGCATTGTGTTCTTCGCCATTTTAATGAACAGAACAAAATGGAGTAGTATTCGATCCGTACGGACTTATCCCACTGTCGAACTTACCCCCAACATACCTTACCTTGCGGATTTCCCATAATTTGTTATGGTTCCGACACAATAATCGAAGTATCATGTACTTTAAAGAGTTATTAAACTTACGCAATTCTCTTTCTTTGCAGATACAATGGCCACGGCGACAATATACCTGGCGTTGGCATTGTGTTGTGCCATAGAAGCCATTCACCTCAACTACCGAACGAGCCCATCGCAGTATTTCCTGGACAACCCCAGTCTGCATCTCTCTGGCCCTGGAGCTGCCTTCGCAAGAGTTACAGCTTTTAGAGCCACACCTGCCAGATTACCTGTGAATGGATTTGGGTGAGAAAAAAAATATCAAGATTTTCAAAGATATCAATTATGAAAACTTTTTTGATTTGTTACAGTTTTCGCAATGTAAATTAGAATGTTAAGGTAAAACAGTTGTTTAGAAATTGTAACTAACTTACAAGCACTTGCTAGAATTTCACCGTGTTAGTACTAAATAAACTATTTGAATGTTGCTTTTGGAACACAAATTAAAGTGAAACATGAAATGTGTTAAATTATTCTCTTGTATAATGTAATTGCAATTCACTGTTCTAAATATGCGGTATGAGAATACAGAGTATGAGTTTATGATTTTCATTTCACAATATAATGCGCGATTCTTGCATTGTTACTTTGTGATATTTTTATGCAACCAAGAAATTAAATTATACACCTATGGTACAGTCGTGTAACGAAATATACTTTTCATTTTTGAAAAATATCTTGTCAAACTGTCTTTTTCATTCATGACATTTAGTGTGTGGTCGAAGATATAACGAGTCAAGTGTTTAAATTAACTTATCGGTGCGTTATATTCGTCCTGCGTATTTCATAAATTATACTTCGTATTCCAGTACCCTGTTTATCGTCTGCACTATTTATGCACATCCGGTCGATTCTGTAAAAATCTCACCGTGAAAACTCAAGTGAAGTGAGCTTGATGTGAATTGTCAGTAGTGTCAATCCCTAGCATTATTTGGAATGACAGCTCACTCCACGCTCACTTCACCTAAGTTTTCACGGTGAGATGGTTACAGAATCGCACTGCTGGTACAGATTTCGGACAAGCGTCTGTCAGAGCGGTTTCGCACTACGTCCAATCCGAATCCGAATTCACGATCCGAGTTCAATCCGAATTGGGAATGTTCTAAATTAGGACGGACTGAGTTCGGATGTGGTGCGCAACCCCTCATAAAAATAGTAGGTACTTCGGACCGTCATTTCTCGGATTCGGATCGGACGTCCGAAATTTTGTACCTGCAATACTCTGTTCGCACATTATGCACTGGTTGCTAATTTGTCTCTGTGTCGCATGTACTTGTTGTAAAATGCACTGATTCTGTCTACAGCCCGACGATTGACCCCGCCCACCTTGGACCCACGATAAGGTTACTTGTTCTTTATGTGTTTGACTAACACCATTAACTAAATAACGATTAATTAACTATATTATTAGATTAGTTAGTTTAACCTTTGTTAACCAAACTAATTGTTAACGAGACTAATAAATAAATAAGATCACAGTACTTGCTAATACTTATATCGTTTTAAGATAGTAGGTAAATATTTTAGACCATAAACTATACTCTATGCAAAAAACCACGTAAATTCGTTGCTCTGTTGCTACAAGAAATCTAAACAAACCAACAAACACACTTTCGCATTTATGTATAATGTACACACGGCTACACATCAAGCTATGCAAAACCAGTATTAGCTGAGCGTTCATTGTGAGAAAATATCATACAAAGTGAGGCCAAGACAAACTGGTTTTGTATAGCTTGACGTGTAGCCGTGCGTACAGTACATATAGGTACAAAATAAAGTAAGGTATAATTTATCTAACCTAATTTTATGCACCATTGATATAAATAAGGTTTCAGAAAAAATACTAGGTACATTTATTTTAGCTTTAAACCTACATTCATTTTATCGAGACACGTCTAAATCTCACACAAAATAAATTATGTAGTGATTTAGTAATATTGCTAGAGCTAAAAAATCGGCTCTGTGAAAATGATTGCCTGTGAGGAAAAATTGTGTTCATACATCACTCTGTTTAAACAGCCCTTTTTACCTCCACACTATTTTCATATCATAAATATTTTACGCTTACGTATGCAACCTTTAAGTGGGAAGCGCCAGCCCACGAAATTCTATTTTTCTTGTCTTCTTTACAATCAATCTAAAAAAAAAAAAAACGAAAAAAAAACGAATCAATCAAAAAAAAAAAAAAAATTTGTTCTTTATCAATCTATCTTGTATTTTATTTTTCTATTTTTCTTGTTTTCTTTTTCTTTATTTCTTTGTCTTTTTTTCTTGTTTTCTATATTTCTTTGCAGCTGAGTGGTCAGGTTGTAGGTTGAACAAAATATTATGATTCGTGTCCGTAACAAGTATGTATTATTTACAGATGGATATAAATTAGAGCCCTCTAATTTATATCCAATTGATTTATATTTCATGAAATAGTCATTCAATATAGGATTATATGAACTTAGAGGGTTGTATTGATGATTCTAATGATTATAATTCTGTAAATACATACTTGTTACGGTCGCGAAACATTTATTTTGTTTAACATAAAAGGCTAGTCAGATGATGATGATGGTACAGACGCCAGTAGGTCAAGCTAGCCGAAACTGTCAAATTTTCCCAATCAACTTGAACCTTAGTGCTTTAGCGATAAAGTTGAAAATCTATTAAATAAATTTGACAGATTGTAGTAGTTTGAAGTGCTGGCGTCTGTGCAACCTGAAAATGACTTGTAAATTACAAAAAAACGTAAGAAAATTTTAATTTTGCGGGATACCCTGTCGCTTCCCCCTTCACTGAGGGTGTGAATACCTTTTTATGTGTACAACTGAGCCCTCAAATAAAGTAATGTGAATTTTCACTTTATAATACGGTAACTACTCTCACGTCTTGAGAAGTACAGTAGGTACTTGTCTACGTGTGTTATTTAGTATTCGCTCTTGGAAAAGTGAAAGAGTTAAGACATTTTTCAGTGTCGTATGGGCACATTTACAACCACGTACGGTCCTATATTAAAAGGCTGAATAATGGAGTCCGGGCGACAAACTCCGAACATTTCTGTGACGGGTTTTAATATGATCTGAAAATATCCACATAATTATAGGCACCTCCTTATCATTGAGTCGCGCTTATTTTTTTAAACCTGTTTTGTACCACTGTTGGGCAAATGTCTTTCCCACCATTTTTCCACCCTTCATTGTGTATTTCTTCTCCGGCCGATCTCCTATTTATGCCTCTAATTCATCACGCCAGCGTTTCCTAGGCTTCCTTCAGCGACGGCGTCCGTTTTCTGGCACCCACTGCGTGACGACTGTGGCCCATCTGTCCTTAATATTGTACTTAGTCATTGTCAGTTATGAAATGTCGAATCCATCTTGTTGATATTTTAATAATATGACATGCAAAAGTGATTCCGGTATTCTATTTGCAGAAGCAATTTCATTTCATTTCATAATAGCAGTCTCTTATTGACCATCTGTAAATTATTGTAGAAGTACTGACATAAGAAAGAACGGAAATCCAATATCTGTGTACAAAATCACAACCCGTCCTTTTTTCTCCGCAGTAGCGTACCAATCAGGTACGTTACTACTTACATGGTAACAGACATTCCAAATGTCCTAATCCACATGCTTTAAATGTGACAATACTATTATAAAGGTTTCATGTAGTTATATGCTATTAAAACACTGAAATATTTTGATCTAGCTTCTGCCCGGGACTTTGCCCGCATGAAATGTCCTGTTTTAACATAAAATAGTTATCTCCTATGACACTCGGCAATACAGCAGCTGTAGCGTTAGTGAAAGAATTTTAGAAAAAGATCAGTAGTTCTGAAGATTACCCCCTATATACAAGCTCACAAATTTTACCTCTTTATGATATTAGTAGGTAGGTATTTATACCCCCAAACCCGAACGCTACAAAACACGCTCTAAATCAATTGATGTCAACAACACGTGTTTCCACACGTATTTACGAGGCGCTAAGATTCCACAGGGAATTTCGTTTGAACGATTTGAACAAACTTGACTCCGTCTGAAGGACATCACACGCATAAGCACTGTACCTGTTCGGCGACTCCTCACCCCATCAGCTCGTCATCAACCAGATGTAAGCACGGAACTGGATCGGTTAGCACTTCGCCATGACGATGCCGCGCTGCTTGACAGGGTTTTGCTTATGGCTTGGTGAAGGAGGTGATGATCCTATGTTAGCGAGGCGTCACTGACGTCTCGAAGTAATCTGCAATCATCAGCGAGACGAAGCCGTTACGATGCTTATAAGTGAACGCAGCAGTAAGGAGTTTCATAGAGAGAAAACTAATAAGTTGGAGTTGAGGTGATGCTGATCTGCAGTGCTTATATTTTGTGCGCTATATGTACATTTAATTTGCTTTACCACTCCCGTTGGGATAACTAGAAACAAGTGAATGTCGCGCGGTAAATTTTCCAGGAAAGGTGAATGTGGAAAGTTAAATGCATGATAAACTTGTAGTAGGTGTGTAACTGAAAGGCTTATAAGGTAGTTTTCGTGTCCGTAACAAGTATGTATATATTTACAGATGGATATAAATTAGAGCGCTCTAATTTATATCCAATTGATTTATATTTCATGAATAATAGTCATTCAATATAGGATTATATGAACTTAGAGGGTTGTATTGATGATTTTAATAGTTATAATTCTGTACATACATACTTGTTACGGTCGCGAATCATTTATTTTGTTTAACATAAAAGGCTAGGCAGATGATGATGATGGTACAGACGCCAGCAGGTCAAGCTAGCCGAAACTGTCAAATTTTCCCAATCAACTTTGAACCATAATGCTTTAGCGATAAAGTTGAAAATCTATTAAATAAATTTGACAGCTTGTAGTAGTTTGAAGTGCTGGCGTCTGTACAACCTGAAAATGACTTGTAAATTACAAAAAAACGTAAGAAAATTTTAATTTCGCGGGATACCCTGTCGCTTCCCCCTTCACTGAGGGTGTGAATACCTTTTTATGTGTACAACTGAGCCCTCAAATAAAGTAATGTGAATTTTCACTTTATAATACGGTAACTACTCTCACGTCTTGAGAAGTACAGTAGGTACTTGTCTACGTGTGTTATTTAGTATTCGCTCTTGGAAAAGTGAAAGAGTTAAGACATTTTTCAGTGTCGTATGGGCACATTTACAACCACGTCCTATATTAAAAGGCTGAATAATGGAGTCCGGGCGACAAACTCCGAACATGTCTGTACCTACGATGTGACGGGTTTTAATATGATCTGAAAATATCGACATATATAGGCACCTCCTTCATTGAGTCGCGCTTATTTTTTTAAACCTGTTTTGTACCACTGTTGGGCAAATGTCTTTCCCACCATTTTTCCACCCTTCATTGTGTATTTCTTCTCCGGCCGATCTCCCATTTATGCCTCTAATTCATCACGCCAGCGTTTCCTAGGCCTCCTTCAGCGACGGCGTCCGTTTTCTGGCACCCATTGCGTGACGACTGTGGCCCATCTGTCCTTAATATTGTATTTAGTCATTGTCAGTTATGAAATGTCGAATCCATCTTGTTGATATTTTAATAATATGACATGCAAAAGTGATTCCGGTATTCTATTTGCAGAAGCAATTTCATTTCATTTCATAATAGCAGTCTCTTATTGACTGTATCTGTAAATTATTGTCGAAGTATTGATACAAGAAAGAACGGAAATCCAATATCTGTGTACAAAATCACAACCCGTCCTTTTTTCTCCGCAGTAGCGTACCAATCAGGTACGTTACTACTTACATGGTAACAGACATTCCAAATGTCCTAATCCACATGCTTTAAATGTGACAATACTATTATAAAGGTTTCATGTAGTTATATGCTATTAAAACACTGAAATATTTTGATCTAGCTTCTGCCCGGGACTTTGCCCGCATGAAATGTCCTGTTTTAACATAAAATAGTTATCTCCTATGACACTCGGCAATACAGCAGCTGTAGCGTTAGTGAAAGAATTTTAGAATCAGATCAGTTGTTCTGAAGATTACCCCCTTTAAATAAACTCACTAATTTTACCTCTTTATAATATTAGTAGGTACATATACCCCCAAACCTTAACGCTACAAAACACGCTCTAAATCAATTGATGTCAACAACACGTGTTTCCACACGTATTTACGAGGCGCTAAGATTCTACAGAGAATTTCGTTTGAACGATTTGAACAAACTTGACTCCGTCTGAAGGACATCACACGCATAAGCACTGTACCTGTTCGGCAACTCCTCACCTCATCAGCTCGTCATCAACCAGATGTAAGCACGGAACTGGATCGGTTAGCACTTCGCCATGACGATGCCGCGCTGCTTGACAGGGTTTTGCTTATGGCTTGGTGAAGGGGGTGATGATCCTATGTCAGCGAGGCGTCACTGAAGTCCGAAGTAATCTGCGTTTATCAGCGAGACGATGCCGTTACGATGCTAATAAGTGAACGTAGCGTTTCATAGAGAGAATAGTAATAAGTTGGAGTTGAGGTGATGCTGATCTGCTGCAGTGCTTATATGTATTTTGTGTGCGATATATGTACCTTTAATTTGCTTTACCACTCCCGTTGGGATAACTAGAAACAAGTGAAGGTCGCGCGGTAAATTTTCCAGGAAAGGTGAATGTGCAAAGTTAAATGCATGATAAACTTGTAGTAGGTGTGTGTATGTCACAGCCAATAGCTGTTAACTGAAAGGCTAATAAGCTAGTTACTAGTTTATTTTGCCATTCAGTTAACAGCCTAGCCTTTTTACTAAACGGCGTCGTTCAAATAGCAGCCTCACTGATATTCATTATAGGTTAGGTTGGAACTGTTCACTAAGCAAGCCAGAGCAACCCGACCAAATGGGTTAGGTGAGAAACAAGCGTGCATGTTGAGCGAGCGGTTCCGCGGCAGCGGTCGGCGAGCGCTACTTCCAAAAGCTAGGCTGCTAACTAAAATGCTAATTAAGCTAGTTGGCTGCGACATGTACATGATATTAATATAAATAAATTGGAGAAATGGTACTGGTTCTGTACAAAAGTTTTCTTGTATGGGTTGTGCATGTGCATACATATTTTACTAATGTGAACATTACCTATTTATTCTTAAGAATCGCGAAAATTGCATGTTTTTCTAACAACCTATCGACAAAAAAAAAAAATCTTTGCATAATTATAATACCTACTAGTCTAACACCTGTAGCAGTATGCATGCAAATTAGTTTTTATTTATTTACCTACGTATTAACTGTCATATTATGCCGCTTCGTCAAACATTAAACCAATGACTTAAATCCTTCTTATTGTATAGTTTCAGCAACCCACCACCTCCATTAGGATCTGGAGCGGACCCGGCCGCACAGACATGTGGTCTTTCGCCCCCATTCTGTGCCAAGTCTCGGTACAGGGCTATCGATGGCTCATGCAACAACCTCCAGAGACCAGCGTGGGGAATGCCCCAGACGCCTTACGGACGGTTGGCACCTTATAATTATGCTGATGGTAAGTACAACTAATTTTGGCTGGTTACTGTAACAGATCGTCAATTTTATTTTTTATACGGGTCTGTTATTGCTGACCTTTCTACAGTACCCGGCAGAAAAAGTTTCTCATTGTGGAGCTGATCAGTTAAAAAAAGAACTGTTTTTTTTTTGTGTGAATTTCACTGAAGTGAAGTGAGTAACTACGCCATGAGCGGTCGTTGACCCCTACCCCTAAAAATATCATTAAATCTTTGTATTTTCTTTTTAATGTTTAGATATCTATACCTGTCATGTCCTCTGAGTTTCGCGAGCTTATTTAATAATCGTTTCCACCGATAAATGTACCCAGACAATGACAAAAATATTGTGACAAGAAAATAGGCTCGCTATGCGAGTGTATGTTCAACGTCGTCGGCTCAATGTAACAAATGATTTACGAATGCACGAGAACGGGCTCCGGGTCGGTGCTCGGTTTATGCAAATATCTAAAATGCCCACGTTTCAGGCATTTGCATGCCATTTCACTCGTCACTGACGCAGCTGCATTATAGATGTTTGCCCACTTATTCTACAAATTGAGTGCAGGAGCCATTTTAAAGAGGATTGTGTCTTGAATTGTTTAAAATCTTTGGGAGACTAGTGGCATCTTTTATTGGATTTCTAAGTGTGCTCCCAAGTTCTTTAGCCATTTGATTGTCTGCATAAATTTAATGTAGGACATTTTGTTTGCACTCGAGACAAATTCTCGTTTAAATCATTTCATTGCTTTGTCCCAGTCTGCCAATATTTAAGCTTCGAATATTAGCTTCGAGGCTTAAGCTATTAGTAGAATCGTATAGCTATTTAACATACATTTTTTTGTTTACAATCCTAATAATATTATAATCGCGAAAGTTTGGATGGATGGATGGATGTTTGTTACTCTTTCACGCCAAAACGACTGAACGGATTTGGATGAAATTTGCCACACAGATAGTGTAGGTATAACCAGATTTAATATAACTTTTTATCCCGATATTCCAACGGGATCGAAACTTATGCGGGCGAAACCGCGTGGTGCAGCTAGTAAAGAATATAAATATGTCATATCGTGTAATAAATCAATGATCAATTTTTGAAGAGAAATGTGTTGAATAACGACGAAAGTAATAACTGTATTTGAAGTTGAGTTAATTGAAACTTTTTCAAAGAATTTTTGCTTTGTTAGACACTTTTCAAGCTGCAGAAACAAGGAATTTTCTAATAAACGCAACATCTTTCTACCCTAACGTAATGTCAAATTACATAAATAATATTTATTCATAGATACACCATGGATTTTTTTAGTCAGCACACGCAATCAAAATTACACGAGCGTAGATAATACGCGCGTATCGAAATTCTTCGTATTAGGGACGGTTAGTAACCCGTAGTTACGCGTATTATGCGCGTAGCCTGCGTGCGTAGAAATAGATAAGCGTACAGCACACATGATCCAAAAAGTGTTTGTGATTTTTTTTTTAAACGTTGCCCCACACTAGCAATTACTCCTGTATCGTGGGTGCGTTTACAAACATTTAAACTCACATACACAAACAGCCAGACCCAGAACAACTACCTGTAGGCAATACAAATATTTGTTCCGTGCGGCGACATGCGGCGCAGCAGTCGATCGCTCAGCCATTGCGCCAACCGTGTCGGTTTAATAAATTCTCAAGATACTGTCTGCAATTCTGCCTGCCTGCCTAGCCTTTTCCCAACTATGTTGGGGTTGGATTCTAGTCTAACCGGATGCAGCTGAATATTATAATGATATACATATTAATATTATATTATTTCACATGAAGCGACTGCCTATCTGACCTCCACAACCCAGTGACTGGGTAATACTATACTCCTTGGTAAGACTGGTTATTATAGTTTCGGGCTTCTGACCACCCGTAACGACTGTCGAAGATCCACGAATGACAGCCAGGACCAACGGCTTAACGTGCTTTCCAAGGCACGGAGGGTTCTTGGTATGTAAAGATGGTCACTTATCCACCGACTAACCGCGGCAAGAGCAGCTGAACCTTATCGATCGAACCGTGCGTCTGTTATTACCAGTGATAGGAATAGGTAGTGCCTATTTGCCTAAACTTCGAAGAACAGAGACAAGAAACGGAGACTTCCTTATTACTAAATATTTTCCGGGACATCTGTCCCCAAATTCGGGACAACACTTTTAAAGGGTGTACTATGCCAAATCGAATGCCAAATAATCGAATATGAATTGATCGACCACTATAAATCGAACGTCTAAATACTCGAACGCTCATAATATCGAATGGTTATTAAATCGAACATTCAATACATCGCACACTCAATACATCGAGTGTTCAAAATATCGAATGTTTGTTTGATCGAGCGTTCAACGCATCGCACATTCATTCCATCGAAAGATCAATATATTTTTTAAGAATACAAGAAAAACACAAAATTTACTAATAAATCACATTTTAATCTTTAATTATTATCTTTTATAGGTACTTTTTAAAATGTTGTGTGAAAACGGAGAAACTCTAATAAATCCATAATGTTTTTATTATTTAATATTTTATCAATCTCCTTATCATCCCTTTTGCCTCTTTTTTGTGGAGTAGGTCTTCCCAATCTCGCGTTTGCCTTTTCAATTGACCTATTTGTTATAGCTTGCGCCTTAACTAAAAATTCTATGGTAACATAAAGACCCCGTTTGTGCTTATCAAGCAACGTGTTCCATCTTCTGTGCCATCCTTGGCATGACCACAGTGAAGGTGGAAACATAGGTGATGAGCGTGCTATGTTAATTTATTATTTCCCGTCTCACGAGAATGATTATTTCCCCAAACATAATATTTTCCAAACCAGTTGGTGATATCATTTGCCTCATTGGGTAACACTTCTCTCAATTTATCGAAAGCATCTGGTATCTCTTCTTGGGGTAAATAAGCAAGTGCGATAATGTGTCTTAACTTGACAGCAAACTCAGCATCCTGGCCATATTTACTTTGCAAACCATTTTGTTGAATTTGACGCCATACATTTTGACCTAAGTGGAATAGACAGAATTTGTGTTGCGCATCAGGAAATTCTTGATTTACACCATTAATGACTGCCATCTAGAAATCCGTCATTATTACTCGTGGGTTCAATTCGATATCATATTCTAGAGCATATGCCTTTAGTGCTTGAAAAAAAATACAAGTAACAATTTAGCGTCTTCTTCGTTAGAAACGCATAATTATACTAAAGGGACGAAATAACGAAACCATATCCACCAAACCATATATACTATATATTTATCTGAAAAGTATAGGACATGTTTCGAATGTACCATCCATCAGCCAAAGTTGTGATTTATTTAATAGTAATAAAAAATAAATAAAAAAATTGTTAAAAAAATTATACATTTAATTATTTAATTTGTCTAATGTGCCTAAAAAAGATAATAATTAAAGATTAAAATGTGATTTATTAGTAAATTTTGTGTTTTTCTTGTATTCTTAAAAAATATATTGATCTTTCGATGGAATGAATGTGCGATGCGTTGAACGCTCGATCAAACAAACATTCGATATTTTGAACACTCGATGTATTGAGTGTGCGATGTATTGAATGTTCGATTTAATAACCATTCGATATTATGAGCGTTCGAGTATTTAGACGTTCGATTTATAGTGGTCGATCAATTGATATTCGATTATTTGGCATTCGATTTGGCATAGTACACCCACTTTTAAATACATTAAAAAAATATGTTATTTGGAATAAGTAATTAGTTTATATTTACCTAAAATTTGCGACTACACATAACATAATAAATAACATTCACAGTCGTTACAACCATAAAATTTTCTGAAAATTTTTTTTGGAGTTCATTTTGTACATGACTTCAATACTGTGAATCACAATGTTTGTATAAGGACTTATAAAAAATTTAGTCCTAAGGAAGTCTCCGTTTCTTGTCTCTGTTCTTCGAAGTTTAGGCAAATAGGCACTACCTATTCCTATCACTGGTTAACTTAGCCAAAAGCGCTGCTGACTGCAATTCTATCAACCATTTATTCCGTATTTATCCCAGTATTGTAAATCCCTGCCCTCCACAATCAATCATTTCCGCTGGTTCCATTTCCAATAAGATAACTTCCTTCTATTTATCATTTACTTTCAGTCGAAGGGATTGCCGCTATTTCCGTTTAGTTGGCGACGTTTTGATGAATGGTTGTAATGCTTAGCAATTAATGGATTGCGCGTAGGTATATGTATATGGATATGTTAATTTAGCGCTAATGGCACAGGATGTGAACAGGGTGAATCCCTACATCCCAGATTTATGGGGGTGAGATATTCCCATAAAGTAGCAAGTGGAGCGAGATGAGATGGATTACGTTTGCAGATATTTCTGACGCTTTTGGAGATACGTAAGAATCGATCGTTTCCTAATTCTGATTCGAATGTTTTGTTTTGTTTATCTGCAACTATGAGAGCGATATAGTTTCATGATTAATAAAAATTATTTATTATTTATTCTCTCTACACAAAGCTGTCTTAAAGTGTACAATTCATCGTGTATTGCATCATCTTTTAAAAACGTTTAGTCGTGACATGTTTTACAGATTTATATGCAAAGGATCAGTCGTGAGGCCGTTAAAATTTACGACTGGATAAGCAAAATAAAACACCCGAAAATCCTAGGAATTTATGAGAATGAGAAAATACCCAATGAATTTTATTTATAAAAACCCGTTGCTACGGTAGTATAAGTTTTATTTTCATAAGATTTCATAAAGCTTTTGTTTCCAGGTGTAAGTGCCATGACCTTATCAATCTCCGGCCGTCCACTCCCGAACGCTCGGGACATCAGTCTTCGGCTGTTCCCCGACCGACAACTAGTCGACCCTATTTGGAACCTCAACACACAACAGTGGGGACAAATTATAACCCACGACATGTCACTCACAGCCGGCGTAGTACAGTCCCGTAAGTTCTTACATTAATTTCTTAGAAGTTTTGTTTCGTAGGGAGAAAAGCTTTTGTTTGTTATTTTGTTACCATTTTGTACACTTGACGAAAGATTTTGGTATGCATGCCCACAGACCGGCCCTCGAGGGAAATGCGTTCCTGAAATCCTGACATCTGTCAGTTTTACACAAACGAATACGTATTTCGCGAATTTGATCTTTATTAGCTACTAGAATCGTCGCACTGACGGGTGTCAGGAAAGCATTTTCGCGACGGCCGCACTGTAATTGTCTATCTGCCCACATACTTATCTCTTTTGTTGACTGTACATTTGGGCGGACAAAACGGGTAGGTGTCGATTTACCCTAGGATTATCAGATTTTGTTCAAACAATGTTTCTTGCCGGGAACTTTTGTGACATTAGTAAACGTTTCTGAACTAATAATAAACTGTGTGAAATAAATAACAAACGTAGTGGAACTTTTTGTGGATATTTTTGTCATTCATGTATTGAGAAGAAAATACAATGGCTCTTACCATTATCTTCTATGTTTGTTTAGAATCTCTATTCTTAATCTTCTCTTAGAGATCTTAATCTCTATTCAGTAAAATTTGTTGTCGAATATTATGAGAACTTATAACTGATGATGGACGATGTTATTACGGTCAAGCATTCACAATATGTAGCTAACCGAAGATTTGACCGCAGATTTTTTCAATCTTTCAGAATAATTATGAATACATGGTGGCAGGGAAATCGACACGCAACCTGTTATCATGGATTCAGTATATAATTCTCAAACGAGCGTTGAATTTTTTTATTTTTTTGAAAAATATTCAAAAAATAATATCCAACGCTCGTTTGACCACGTAGGTATTGCATTTTTCTTTAAAACAGCAGATTTTTTAATAAACTGACGAAAAATTTCTACGCTAGAGGATCTACAATCATGTGTTGAATCCATGGCTAGAGTTTTTGTTTCTATTTCCCTGTTAAACTTTTTGTTAACGCCCCATTTATACTCGTAATATACGATACCCTAAGCTAAATTTGAGAAGAAGTCTTCTATATGAATTTGGAGAATTATTATACGTAGAATAGTCCAGTAGACCTCTCCAATATTTAATCTTCTTCGCTAACTATAATAATTGTTGTTTTTCTACAGCCTTTACTACTGAAGCTGAGAGTAAGTTTAATGTGTGTGTAAATGTGTTACTAAAATTGTCATCTTTTTGGGTCAATTTCATCAGTCTTTAACATTACCTATGTGTGTCACAATTTTATTTACAGTGTCCTTCAAAAGTTAGGTGACATTTTTTAAATTTACCTTTGATGCCAAATCATGACTTAAAATAAAATTATAATCAGGTATTCCTTAGGAATTACTTGATTATTTTTTATATTAATTCATAGGTCTAGTCAATAAAAACGTTATAGTTCAAACATTTGAAACTAGAATTTATTTCAAACTAGCTTCTGCCCGCGGCTTCGCCCGCGTGGATGTCGGAAATTATCCCACGGGAACGTGCCAACAGGATAAAATGTATGCAGTGCTTCCCCAGGATGCCATCTATCTCGCGGGCCCTTTGTGGCTAATTACAATAGAAAACCAATTGTGTCTCATTAGTGGTGATTAAGAGGGTACCTATATGATATCCTTACCTAAGTACCTATCTAATAAAAAAAAAATCTCAATAACAGAAAATAAAATACCTACCTACCTATTTCTGATGATAACTAAACTCAATAAATAAGCAAAATCCATAATAACTAATATCTATACGAATGACTAATCCTACCTAACAGTATTATAAAATAACCTACGGTCACTACGTACACTATCAAATATACAACCTATACTTTAAAATTAAAATCTATACCTACGACTTATAAAAATAAACCTAAATAACTCTAAAAACTAAAAGGAATAAAAAGTTCGCACTGAAAAGCACGGTTTAGAATTGCAAGTAGCAGTTAAAATAAGAACGAACGCTCGCCACTCGACACGTCCGTTCAAATCAAAGTTCAAAAAATGTCCTTATATACGGTAGCGATCCGAAGCGGCCGCGCGCCACGCGTGTGCTGCGAACGGTGCAAGCCAAATTCAACCTTCAGCACTACATTTAGAGCATAACCTTAGTGAACTCCACTGCGGGTGACGTACCCTACGACAAACTTATTATTTGCGGTTGGCGCAGTAATCGGGTCTAGGGATCGAACCGCAAAATTAAGTTTGTTTTTTATTGTATATACTTTTTCGGGATAAAAAGTACCCAGTGTGGTGCCCAGGATAATAATGAATAATTATACCAAGTTTCATCGTAATCGAACCGGTAGTTTTGGCGTGATGCCTGAACAAACAGACAGACAGACAGACAAAATTTTTTTTAATCACATTTTTGGGTTCGGTGTCGGTCTAGTAACACCCCCCGCCATTTATTTTTTTGATATCTTCAATGTACAGAATTTTCACTTCTACAGATTTATTATAAGTATAGATAATGTGGCATCTCAGTTGATGTGGAAAAATTTCAACTAACTAGGAGGGTACTGTAAGTACATAATAACAATCACTCACGCACCACACGATCACTGTTGCATGACTTTTAGAATGTCATAGCCCATAATTGGCTTATGTAAAAGCCTGAGGCTGTATGTATAGATTGTGTGTGTAGATTTGCAATCATAAGTTTGACTAAACTTGAATAAATAAGTAAATCATCCAGTCAACGGTTTACACCGTACCAACGTTTATAAACAAATATGTAGTCCATTGTAGTTTTATATTCTCAAAGAATGCAATGACAAAATCATTTTGAAATCGAGGAGCAAAGAAATCGCTACAAAAAAAAAAAAAAAAAATCAGGATCTTTTGTTACGACTACTCACGACAGCAAAACAAAAAATCAAAACCGTTCGATTATCGATGAAAATGTTTGGACATTTCCTCGATTTTAAGAGTCAATTTTCTGTATCACTTAAAGTGAGTCTTTTACGATTGACTGCTCAAATAGACGGTGTTGACAACGATGGACGTGACATAATAAAACCTTATCTATTGTAGAGAAAATGGTGGATCAACAATTTCCGGAAAGGAAAATGGTTTCACAAAAATATTTCAGACAATTTCCTTTGCCAAAAGAAAGCCAGTTAGTTAGTTCAAAAGAATTTTCGTTGCCAAAATTCCGTTTGATTTATTTTGTCTTCAAAATAAAATATTTTTACAAGAGGTTGTTTTAGGCTAGATTAGAGGCTGAATTTAAATCATTTTTTTGTATTTAAGATAAATGCTTCTTTAAAAGAGGTTCTAACGATTTATGATGGGTTACCTATTATTATGTTTTACCACTAGTTTAGTATTTTATTTGTGTTTAAAGTGGTAACGCAACACCTCATTAAAATTGTAAATTAACACCAAACGTGCCTTAAGAAAAGTACACGGTTGTAGAAAAAGCTTGAAAATCGTACCGACCGATTCAAGCTCTAGCTATTCCCAACACTGGCATCATGTACTTTAATGTATAAATTATTTTCCACAGATAAGGAATTGGTGACGTGCTGCGACGACAATGGCCGACTGACTCCCGACGTGGCCACGAACCCTGTGTGTGCGCCCCTGCTGATCCCACCCAATGACCCTGTCCACTCCCCACAAGGAACCCAATGTATGAACTTTGTGAGGACTGGCACAACAAGGGATAGAGGATGCACGGCTCCTAATGCTCCTGCTGAACCGGTAAGGAATACATATAATAAATTAAAGTCCCTTTTCCTATATTCCTGTGTGACCGCATTGCCCCTCTAAAATTGCGCAACGGATTCTGATGCAATTTCCACCATCACTTAGACCATTTATTCCGGAAGGTTTACGTCTAAGTACATTAATATTAAGCTCAAACATAATAAAGAAATCCCGATGTTTTAGCAAGCTTATAAAAAAGATCACTTAGGACCAGGTGAGTCATCATTAAAGTTATAGGCACGTAAACGTAAAATGGCGGCGGTGCTAACAGATCAGGGTGTGCAAAAAAGCGTTGCTTTATGAACAGACTTCAAAAGTTAAGAAGCCAATCGGAAGTCAATAATTTTAGATATAGGCAGCATTATCAGCCTATAATGTTCCCACTGCTGGGACACAGCCCTACTCTCTGTGAGATGGGCCGTAAACGCGGGCTCAGTGCGGGTTGGTAGATGCCACATGTCTTCGAATCTAGGTAAATCCCGATGTTTCATTGTGGGAGCAGTGGTGATGAAATTATTTACACAAAGTAAAGCACCTGTCGGGGTTCAAACCTACGACCTACAACTCATAACGTCGAGAACGTTACCACTGACCACTGCTCCCAAAACATAGATATTGCAATTTATAGGTATTGGATCATTCATTCTTCATCTTTCATTACAAGCTTCATTCATTGTTTCTTTTTCCGTCTGAAATCTTCGTTTCTTTTGCCCTTTTGTGTAATATTATTTTGTTGACGTACAAAAGCGGTTGTTACTAGCCACTCACAGTACTCCCGGGAAAATATAGACTGACCATTTTTTGCTAAGGGTCAGAAGGAAAATATGTACTCATTATATAAAGGCCAAAAATAAAATACGCTTTGTATTCTTGTTTGATAGGGCTTAGGATGAGTTCTTATCATGCTAAAAAGGTACAGACTCTTCTTGCTAAGCTAGTTTTTTTTAGGGACAGCATCGAATGTAACTAAATTGTGGCCCAATAAAAAGAAAATACTCATAAACTATTGCCTTTGTTCGCGAGAAGGTTGGTAATTATCTCACGGGAACGTACCACTGGGATAAAAAATATCCTATGTCCTAACTAAGATCATGGTTTACACGCACACTTATAAAATCCATTCAGCTGATAAAGCATGAAAAGGTAACAGATAGACAGACTCAGAGATATACCTTTTTGTATTATTCATTACAAAGTCAACGTTGAGTATTACATTCTTTGAAAATTGCTTTTACTTTATTTAGAGCAAATTCATTAACGTCTCTCTCAATTATAATTTTACGTCAAGTATTTCGCAGACAATTTATTATATTTTGTATTTATAATAACAAGGGCTGTATTACAGAGCTTTCAAGATTCGTGGCATACCTATTGCGGCCATTTTGATTTTTTTTTTAAATGGTGGAATGCTTAGAACTAATATAAATCGATAGCTGTCATCAATGCAAAAAGAAAAACATAATAAGACTAAAACCCGTAAATCGTCACGTTTCCTAGATATTAACGTTCTTTAATCACGTGCCATTAACATTGCTTGGTTACATCTTGTTGCATAGATGTTTGAAATAATCACTCTGAATGTTTAAAGATTAAAGAAAAGAAAGAAAGAAAGAAAAATATTTTATTCTGCACAAACAGAACCCACAGTTACAAATTAAAAAAAAAAATAATAAAAAAAAAAATAAAACATAAAATACACACACACAGGATCAAACAACAGATAGGATTTGATAGGATTCAAACATCTATGCAACAAGTCGTATGCCAGGCTTCCATATCTTCAATAGCCTTTATAAAATAAAAGCATTAATTTATATTGTAAGAGACTAAAATAATGTCATAAAATTTTTACCGCATGATATTTTTTCCGAGACAAATAAACAGTAAACTGATTTATTACCCCGGAGGCTGCAGTTTCCGTAAAAAAGTAATGTTATACACAAGGGAATCATGAACTACATATTTAGTGCCAAATATCACGTTATAAGAGACAAAAATTGATATTGTACGTAATGTACCTAATTAGGTGTTGTTACAATTATGTATATGTATAACGAACGATGGTTAATATGGTGCAATTTATATTATATCAATTATTGTAAATATGAGGACTATGTCGGTAATTGTTTTTTTTTCTCAGTTTATTTTGGTGATGGTCTAGCCGTTTGAGTATGCGGCCTACCCAAATGTCCTTGCTTTGGTATGTTCGTCGAATCGTAGAGCTCCTTAAATTTTGAGTTGGTCTGTGACTTCTAAGTTTTTTTTAGCCAATCTTCTCAGAGTAGTCCTATAGGAAACCGACCATATCTAGTTTTTTTTTAAATATGATTGTATAAACCTACTTACAGAACTAAAATCATTCATTCAACGTTTCACAACCCTAAAACGGCTAAAACGTTAAAAAAAACTTTTTAAGGATGTCTATGGTTCCAGTTCCAACCACCATTTTTGTGACCTAACGAAGTCTAAAATTGGCCATTGAATACAAGCAACACAGTTTTTTTTTATTTGAAGAGGTCCCCAAAGATACATATACCATCTCAATTTTGGCTCTCAGATGACAGTATAAGATTTCAATTTAAGGAGAGGGAATCAAAAAATCTTGCTCCATTTATTCGGAATAGTCGTCCACTCTACGCTTGAAAACTTTTACAAATAAGTAAGTTGGTTGAACATTACTTGACTTGTATGGAATTCCGAAATTTGGAAATACCTGCTACTTAAGCGGACTTTTATTTCGGTATTTGAGAACAAATAAGCCAATTTAGCTTCAACTTGTAAGCGGACTTATCTACAAACTAGGATTATTCTGCTTAGAATCTGGAGTGATGCTCTCTAAACGAGATCGTGAGAAGGTGTGCTAATGATTAAAAAACAAATGAGTGCGAATCTTCTTGAATTTGTACAGTCACTTGAGGGGTCGTGGGGCTTTCGGGACCGGGACCGCGGTCCCGAATTCCCCTTTTAAATATAATATTTATTTTGAGTGGTATTTTGGGACCACAAGAAAAAAGAAGTTAAAGTACAGTTAACAGAAAAGCTGATATTCTTTAGTTGCACTTATATACGGATAGTTGTAGCTATAAAATAAAATAACAATATATCAATCATAATATATATAAGAGAAGACAGATAGATAGATTATGTGGCGTCGGGTTGCCATTTGACCAATCATACCCCTTTGTCAAGGTCCATGGGTTCTAACGGCAGACCGGCAGTGCTTATCTAAATGTGCATAATTGCGATGCATCTTGAAGAGCAATAGTGAAAAACAGGAAGAGTAATATTTAGTGCTGTAGTGTTTTATATAAAAAGGTAAGAGCAATTACTTTTTACTTTAGTAATAAATTCTTTTTCTTTATCAAGCTAAATTAAAATAAGCTTTATAATAAATTCAATCATACATTTGCTAATTACCATTTCGTTAATGTTTCTTTTTAAACTTTCGCGATGTATACATCATACAGTTATATGGAACGGGTCTTAATCGCGTATATATTGTTAACATGTTTATACCTTTTATAATAAAGAGGTATTTATATACCTCTTTATTTAATACCTTTTCAACACATTTGCTCAAAAAAAGCATTTATGAAGCCGGCACCCTAATTGCGTAACACACGATCAATCGGAATCGGTTTCATTTTGACAGTTCAACAACATTCATTGCGTTATTTATGTGTTGAGCTGACAAATTTTTCGAACTTATGAAGCAATGGATTAGCAATTTGCTTTAAAATGATTCAGATTCCGATTGATCGTGTGTTACGCAATTAGGGTACCTACTGTATGTGTACATAGTTCGAAAGTTAAAAATTTCGCACCATACAACGGAATGTGCGTTAAAATAGGTACTTTTTACCACATCCGTTGTATAGCGCCGCGCCGAGCGTATTGCAGCGTTCACTCTGCTGTTAAAACCTCACCTCTTGGGTGACCTTTTTCCTTACCTTTACTTTTACCTTTTTCTTCCAAATAATGACTTTTTGTTTTTAATGTTTATAGGGTTCCGTATCAATTCATTATTATTCCTACTATATGGGGGGCATACGGGGTATCATATGAAAGAGCGCTGTTTACACATTCTCCAACAGGAACATTCTTAAATAGAGATAATCTGAAATTTTTCTATGTGATAGAAGTTTTTTTAGGCAACTTTAATTCCAAACTTAGAGCAGTTGCTGATTAAGATAATCGAAACATCATAGGACCTAATAGATTGGGCACTAGAAACATGCCAAGTGAACGTCTAATCCAATTTGCTTATGGACAAAACTTAAGTATTAGTAATAGCTTCTCTTTCATAAAACCACATCGTCGCTGGACATGGGCATCCCCTAATGTAACACAAAAAATTAAATAGGCTTCTGCCTGTCTTCCAACAGGCAAATTATTAGTTGTCTCCGAGTTTTGGACCAAATTCGCTTCAATGGTCAAACCGACCACTGCGCATGATTGTAAGATTCAATTTCAAAATACACAGAGCACAGGTCATTCACGGAACCTTAAAATGCTTTGAGAAGTCTATGCGCTACGTGCCACACAGCTCATGCCACATTTGACCTTCTGCACGAGCGATTTGAGAACATGGTAATCTCACGAGGTGATGTGAACTAGGCACATAGATCGAGATTACTGAAAGACCCGGAATCACTGAACAATCGGCAGGGACAAGTTATCGACCAGGGAGATAACCCCCATAGACTTGGTCCTGGAGAACTGATAGACGGTTTCCCCCTGCATAAATTCCCTCTTCCGCTCCTCAACGGGTTATTTTAAAATTCTCCTAATGTTGAGAGTGTTGATTATAATCTAATAATTATTATAATCCATGTGAGACTGATTATATATAATTTAATTAATTTGATGTACTTATCAGTCAGTCAGGACTTTGAATTTTGGTATTCAGCTGCATCAGGTTGGACTGGAAGCCGACCCCAACATAGGTGGGAAAAGACTAGGCAGATGATGAGATTATTGATGATGATAGATAATTTTATGATAGATTATGTATTTTATGTTGGTTGATTATTTTTAAATATAGAGGTAACTTTTATGTGCAATTGTGTAGATTTCAGGGATAATAAGCAAAAATGTTTTAATTTAATTTTAAATACTGATTTAAGTAATTTTGTTTCAAAATGAGTATTTTATTCTTTTTTTAAGTTTAATTCTAATAGGCTGCTATTTTTTTTTAAATAAAAGAAATATTTTATCGTTTTATAAAAATAGTTTTAGTTGTGTAACTTCTAAATTTGGTTGACCGTACTTTTCCAAGACATTACTTTGTTTATTTTATTTGTGGTCCCAAAATACCACTCAAAATAAATATTATATTTAAAAGGGGAATTCGGGACCGCGGTCCCGGTCCCGAAAGCCCCACGACCCCACTTGAGTACGCCTCGAATATAATATAACAGAATAAGGCCGCGTTCACACCAAACGTATTGTGAGCCGCCGACTGTGAGCGAGGGTTACGTTAGTTTATGTTTTTTCCATACATATTCAACTTACCTGTCACTGGGGCTCACAGTAAGCCTGCTCCCAATCGGCGGCTATACCTACTTTTGGTGCGAACAAGGCCTTACACTACTGATCCAGGTGTCCTATTCCCAAAAGCTCACCAGTAAAATACTTTTTTTTTTTGTTACCAGATAACAACAGTCACAGCCTACATGGACTTATCGCTGGTCTACGGTAGCAGCCTTGGACAGGCCAATCCGCTCCGAGCTCGTCAAGGTGGCCGCCTGCTGACCAACCTGAGGAGCGGTCGGGAGTGGCCCCCACAAGACCCCAATGTCACCATTACCTGCGAATCTGCGCAATCTCCCAATGAACCTTGCTACTTGACTGGTAAGTTAAAAGTGGAAACTTTTCTTCCTTACTTCTCAATGGGATGTCGTAATCAAATGGAATATTTTGGAATAGGAATCCAATACTGGTGTTATTTCTCTGGACGGCAATCCGACACGACCGGACAGAGAACAACTTATAATGTACATGTATGTTTTACAATGAATAAATGATTATGATTATGAGATCAGGCGCAGGACCAACGGTTTAATGTGTTTTCCGAGGCACGGGGGTATCACATCGCCTACTGCCAAACTCCGGGCTGGGAGAGTGGGGGAAGAGAGAGTGTACCGTGTCTGCGCACTATAATACACTTGTTGCACTATAGTATCTCCCGCACCGAAGGCTGATGTCCGCTGAGATTTGTCGCCATGGCCGAAATTCGGTCTGGAGGATTTTTATTTATTTCTCTGGAACATGGCCAAGCTTAAATACTTTTTTGAGGTCCGTCCCGGCCACCGTAGGCGCGGGCTTGCGGGCAGCGAGCAATGGGCAGCTCGCCGCCCGGTAAGGACCAGGCCCGGGTCGACGGCGCGTTGTGTTCCACGCGCGCCTCAAAGAGATGTCAACAGGAACTGACGGGGTCCGCTAGGGCCAAAGCCGTTGGGGCTGCGGGTTGTTCGAAAGAGATACCGTGGTCCCTGAAGGAACACGGGTGGGTTTTAGTCAGTAAAAGTCTGACACGCCCTTCCGCTCAGCCCAGAGCGGGAGAGGTCATTTGATGATGTCCCTCCCAAAAAAAAAAAGGCACGCCGCCTTCTTTGTCGACCCTTTTGCGTAGATTATCATTGCAGAACAGTGGAAACGATTAAGGTAACCATGATATAATTTCGCCAATATTGCTTACATTACAAAACCACACATGAATATTACAAAATATTGCGACACCACTCTCCTAAATAATTTTTTGTTTATACTGAGAATAACGTAGCTTCGAAATATTTTTCGGGTAGCTAAGCCAATATTAGGCATAAAATACTGACTATCTAAGCTAAGCGGGTTCGCAATAATCCACTGTAAGTATATTGACAGAGTTTAAGGCACTATGGAAACAGATAATTCTTAGTAAATGCTTACACAAAAATAAGCCTCTTTGAATACCGATGGGAAGATCCTCTTGATCTTTGCTTATAACCCCCTTGGGCAATTACTGTCGAGTAGCGCTGTAGAGGTTGTTCCAATTAAAGTTGGCCTCCCATAAATAAAGTACAAGAAGTTTGCTGTACCAGGAAGGACGTAAATAATAAAGAGAAAAGATTAAATTTTTCGTAAGTTTTTTGTCACACTTTCACGCTAAAACGGCTGAACTGATTTGAATGAATTTGGCACGTGCATAGACCAAGACCTGGATCAGGACATATAATACTTTTTGTCCCGATATTCCCACGGGGTGGAGACTTATGCGGGAGAAACCACGGGGCACAACTAGTCATACATATAAACCACTTTCAGGTCAGTTAGTAATACACGAGTGATGTTTGTGTTCTTTTCAAATTGTTTCGCACGTTTCGCCTCACAGAGAGCGAGTGGCCTTATTGTAGGTATTTGCAGCAAAATTTTGATATCGTGGGACAGCATTGAAGTGGTTTATTGTTAGCTGGATTTTTAAGATAAACTGAAGAAAAGATACTACCTACTATAATTTTATTTTGTGACATCGCAATTTGGTGCCAATTTTGGTAGTTGTTTGATCATCATAATCATCTGCCTAGCCTTTTCCCAACTATGTTGGGGTCGGCTTCCAGTCTAAGCGGATACAGCTGAATACATGAAGCGATTCCCTATCTGACCTTTACAACCTAGTTACTGGGTAATACGATACCCCTTGGTAAGACTGGTTGTCAGACTTTCGGGCTTCTGACGACCCGTAACGACTGCCAAAGATCCACGATTGACAACCGGGACTAACGGCTTAACGTGCTCTCTGAGGCACTAATACGTAAATATGTAAAGATGGTCACCTGATCGATCGGTCCGCGCGGCTGTTATTACTAATATCTATAAGGTATTATATATATATATCTCTATTTCCCTTGGTCACGCATTACCTTGAGAACGACTTTACTGATTTTATGCATCTTTTTTTTAAAGTTTTCTAATACTTTGTGGAAGGTTCTTACGGAAAAAAAAGAAAGTTGCTTAACGCGGACAAAGTCATGGGTAGAGGCTAGTTTAGTAATAAAAATACGACAAATTCGCTATGGACAGTTTATAAGAGCATATGACCACAGTAATACCTTCAGTAATTTTATTCTGAAAGTCTTAAACGGATTGGAAAACGACCCAATTTTTCTAACAAAATATTATCTACGAGTAACGAATACCAATTTGATCGCTGAGGATTTTACGACAGTCGTCTTGACTTTTTTCAGCGAAAAGCAGAATATTTGCGAATTTGTTAGTGGGATTCCTAATAAAATACGCGAAAATTTTATGAAATGGATCGAATTTTTGTATTTAAAAGGTGGAGATTTGGCAGATGTTATTTACCATATAACATTACTAAGCCTGAATAATATTTCTGAAAAAATATCTGGAAATTTTCGTTTGTAATAAAATAATCTTAATTTACAGTTGTATAGGTACTTACTTCAGAGTTCGCGACCCTATTCAAGCAAGATTAAACGCCAACCACAACCATCTTACCACAAAAAAAGGCCAAGTGTTTGTCGGACTCGCACACAAAGGGTTCCGTAACACAAGACAAATCACGTTTTTTGTATGGTGTAATAATATAAAGTTAAAAATTAAAGGCCTCCCTTTAATTATTAACTTTGTTTTATTTTTACAATTTGTTATAGCGGCAATAGAAATACACACTGTGTTAGTACCTACTATTAGTTATTCTGTGACTCTGTGAACGTTATTCTGTGACGGAAGGATGAACGGATCGCGAAGGCTTCGTAATAGGGACCTGTTGGCACCCTTTGGGTACGGCAATGATTTACTTATTGAATTTAAAATATTCTTTCTTCTAACAGGTGACATCCGTGTGAACCAGAACCCTCAGCTGACGGTCCTGCAAGTGATCCTGATGCGTGAACACAACCGCATCGCCGACGAGCTGGCTGAACTCAACCCTCATTGGAACGACGAGACTATCTACCAGGAAGCGAGACGAATCCACATCGCTGAGATACAACACATCAACTATTATGAATATCTCCCAATTCTATTAGGTAAGACTCTTGAAACTCTAGATTTTTTCAATAATCTGGTGATAATAGCTAGGTTAGTTGGATACTCTTGCTTTTTTTTATATGTTACTTCCCACGTATCTATTTTTTGTTTTATTTTATTATCTGTCCATGACATCACAGTGGACCCTATCAGAATAACAACGATACGACACTTACCTATTTTTAAATGCCGCAACATAATACTGAGATTGGGGCCTTTTGGTTTCGTACAGGACTCGTTATTTTTTAGTTGTCTAGTTTAGTTTGTGCTATTCCTGTGCGATTCCCGATAAATACTTTGTCTTTCTTTAATTTGTGAAAGCTTGTAAATAGCAACTGTAAGCGTTAGATAACTGTACTTACCTTGATATTAGATAGCAAGCTTTCTGAATAATATATAAATAAAAACAATTCTTGAACCTACTCATGGTTACAAATACTTTTAAGTGTATCCACTGTTTTTTTTGTTAGTTAATCGTGTTAGTGTCTGCTTAAAAAGGACCATTCAAAATCTGCCTGTTATTCATCTTACAATAACAGTGTTTTAATTGATCCATGGGGGCCTATTACGTTAATCGTCACGCCAGTCAAAGGGATCATCAGTAATCAATCAATCCATTAATAACGTCTTTATAACGCCAACGCAAAGAGAGCGGATCTTCTATTAGCAAAATTACTTGCCGGAAAACTTACGAACATTAGGTATTCAGGCTTTTGTCTCTAAAAATATACAAAAGGGAAAATCGCCATCTTAACCTTGCCAACTTTTTGTGATAAGTCTGAAGAAGAATTTCATAATATTTGTCATTTTGTCTTTACACCATTTTTTTTTGGTTACTCTTCTACATGGCAATCTGTTCCAGGAACAATAAGCCACTTTTCTGGCTGACAAAGATCTATTACATCTAGATTTATCGCCAAAAGCCATAAAGTTTTGAGAATGTTCTTTCCAACATACTCTCTCTATGTCTCATTGTGGGAATCTTTTCGTATACCATTTTGATAATATTTTGCTAGATTTTTCCTGTAAGGTTAGTTGAGCTATCGCGTCTATAAACTGACCCAATACACAGTTTATATTGGGAACAAATGCAACAACGCGTGTGTGTTAACGCAACGTTTCCGCTACTTAAACGAAACGCATACTATCGTACGTGATTCCTCGCTGAGCTTAAGCTCAATGCAAAGACATCTAATTTGCCACATGACAGACTCGTATTAGTCTGAGAGGATAAGAACCCTTTCAAATGCAGAGTATTACGACCCTTATTTAATTTGTTTATTTTCACATCCAGGCTATGATAACATGGTGAAGAACAAGCTGATCTACCCGGATGCTTATGGCTACGTGAACGATTACAATCCCGGAGTGGACCCTTCAATACTTGACGAGTATGCTACAGCGGCCTTCAGACACTTCCACACCTTGATCAGGGGTTACTTGAAGTACGTATTGCAGCCACCAATATAAACTGTCTCCTTACTTCTGTGCATTCTTAACCACGAATCCTAAAGGCACAGCAGTTTAGTGTGCCACAAGTAATGATCATCATCATCTGCCTCGCCTTTTCCCAACTATGTTAAGGTCGGCTTCCAGTCTAACCGGATGCAGATGAATACCAGTATTTTACATGAAGCGACTGCCTATCTGACCACAACCTAGTTACTGGGTAATACGATACCCCTTGGTAAGACTGGTTGTCAAACTTTCGTACTTCTGACGACCCGTAACAACCGCCAAAGATCTACGAGGAGGGGTCTTGGTATGTAAAGATGGTCACCTATCTGCGCACCACAACCGTGGCAAGCGTAGCATAACCTACGATCGATCGATATCGATATTATAATTTAAAAGGCCGGGCCAGCCCAACATTCGATCTTCAAAAACGGCACAATATTACATTATTAGAAGACACGTGGAAGTAGGACGGCATGTCGAATTACGACATTGAGAGCGAGAAAGAGATAACCTGAATTTTTTTTTGGCTAATTAACCAAGTTTTAACAACGTGTCACTTGCGGAGCGTGTATAACATATTATTATCTACTCCTATATCAGACACTACTATTACTACTCTTTACTTACTATTCACTATTCTTTTTTTTAATTCTTTTATTATTAGTTTTATCAATATCACTGGCTAGGGACTGATAGGGGGCGTTGTTTGTAAACATTTGTCAAATGGGGAAGGTCGGCCAAACCTAATTATAGATACCGTGACCATAGCTAGGTCCCTACGGCCTACCAATAAATTAGTTTTTTTTAATTGCTTCTGTAATTACGGCATTCAACCGGTTAAACTTTAGTTGTCCAGTTTCTAAACTGAACGCTTGTAATGTAATGATTTTCACATTCTCACTAAATTCGACACTACAATATGTTCATCATAATATATTATAACAGTAGTAGCTGTCATTAGGGTCAACACTACTCTATATCAATTCATAATGTTTAAATTGGCTCTAGTGCAATCATGCCATACATTTATTGACTATCAATATTAATGAGATCGGAAATTTCACTTCCGATCCCATTTGGGTTTATTTTGTAGGACAAACTTAACACAATATTACCAGTATTTTTATATGCAATGGTTGTTGTCTATCTCTAATTTATCTACTTTATGCGTGAGAAAATAAAAACTATTATTCTTTGATTTTTCACAGACTTATCGCAGAGAACCGTCGAGTAGCTGGCACCGTGCGTATGAGCGACTGGTTCAACAGACCTCTACTGCTAGAACTTGATAACGCCTTTGATCACTTGGCAAGAGGACTCGCAACGCAGGAACAAGACTTCAGCGACCAATACTGGGACTCGGAAATTACTCAATTCCTTTTCAAGTAAGCCATTCCTACTTTGAAAACTAATAAAAACTTTGGACTTCAAACTAATTCAACGCGAAACTCCGACATTCAATATCGAAGTACGTCAGATCGGATGCAGAGGCGACCAATTGCTGCTAACTTTCGGAATAACTATTCAAAATAAGCTTCTACAATCAGAAAAGAAGGGTTAACGATGGTCGAAATGACGCTGATTTATGACGGAAACAGTCGCCAAAATTGTGCTGAAGTTTTACTGTATGGTAGATTTATTGTCTCATTAATATTAAAACCAATCTGAGACGATATTACGTATCCAAATTGATATGTCTATAAACTTGAAGTTAGGCGTTGCTATCACGGATGAACTGTTGAGGTCTGTGAATAATGATTAGATTATTCTAATAATGCTTGGTTTGGCAATCAAGATATTATGACGTCACATCAAAGGCAGTTCCGTGCAAAGATAGTTTTCAGTTGTTTACAATATGTGGCAGAATTATTCACAGATATCTATCTGTGAATAATTCTGCCACATATGTAAACAACTGAAAACAACTGAAGACAATAGGAACTTTGAACTCAGTTAAACATCTGTATAACTGAGTTCAAAGTTCCTATTGTCATGTCTTTGTTGTCACAATCCCAGGAAGTAGTCTCGTAGTCGACGTAATTTTATGCTGATTTGATTCAACTGTTAAATCCTATAAAGAAAAGGAAATACGAAATTACCCGTTGAAAATAAGGGAGCGTGTTTGTGAGAGAACGGCTCTGTGTTCGCGTAGGTAGCTGTTGATGATAATTAATGAATGGCCAATCAAAATATTTCACCAATAGCCTTTTGATCCGTGTTTGCGTTGTACACCCAAGCAGATCAATTTCATTAAAAGCTATTTATAAACTTACAAAGGCTGTACTCCTTTTATGCCTAACCGAAGATTGATGTCGGGACGTTGTATACAGGGTGGCAGGGACATCGATGCGCAAACTGTAACCATGAATTCAGCAGATGAACCCCCTCAACATTTTTCGTCGGTTATGAAAAAGAAAACTGCTGTTTCATACAAAAGTGCAATACCTACGCGGTCATAATGTATGCAACACTTCGGTCCAAAATCATATTATTATCGGGAGTCCATTGTAGCAGGTTGCGCTTCGATGCCCCTGCCACCTTGTATATGTTAGTTGCGTGGGAAACTCTTCTAGCGCGATGCAGGAGGTCTACTCCGAAGTGACACATTCGAATGATCGGATCCGACCGACACATGGCCGAACCGAATATTGTTGTCTTACTACGAAAAAAGTTCGGATCGGCGCAGTTGGGTCGGAACCATAGTCAATATTCGGAAGAGTGTAGGACCGAACGAAATGTAGTGCCAGAGGTGAACGTTTTATCGATATGTTTTTATTAGTCATTATTATTCATGTCGATACAATTAAACTATTGAATTACTGGGTAAAATTATTTTTTATAGTAACAAAATTGAACTTTGCTGTTATTTCAATATTTATACCTAGGAACATTGCACTATTTCTCGAAAAAACAATATATTTGTAGCTGGCATGCAGATGGCATTGCCGATTGTCAAAAAAAAAGAAAAACGATAAATGTCAAAAGGAGGATGACAAGATTGACAAGTAAACAAACAATTGGATAGATTGAGATTTTATTATTGCAAAATTGAGAAAAAAGCTGGAAAAAGTATAAACTCAAACCAAATCTCGTCTGTCTCTATCGTTATAGCAATAAGCGTATTTCGGTCGTTTATCATCAAGTGCTGACTGAAGTGTAAAGTGTTAAAGTGAAGTTATGAGATGTATACAAAAAACAAGCTAAATATACTATAAACTACATATATTCTTCACTTTACGCGTGATAAAGTGCCCCTTGGGTTTATCGTTTTCTCATGTTCGTGTTTTGGAAGCTTAGAAATGAAAGTTATGAGCAAACATTCTGCAAGAAGAAGTCACCATGTCCAGACCGACAGCGGCACAAATAGATGCTCTCCTTAATTTCCGTATAGAGCATCGAGATTTGGCTCATGGAAACTTGAGGAGCATCGACGGTCGTACGCTGAATCATCGACTGTGGGAAGAAATTTGCACCACGCTGAATGCTATATTATTTTTACTTATAACAAAGTGAAGATTAGTTCTAGTTGTTTAGTATTGTTAAAAATAAATTTTACTCATTATTTTCTAATGATTGTCTAGTCTTTCCCTCTTTCCCTCTCTCTTTGTCTCCTCTGGCTAATATGTGACCTGCCGGGAGTTCTCCGATTCAAAATCATAAATAATAAAAGACATTAATATAGATAAAAAATATATATATTTTATTGATTATTTTCTAATATTTGTATCAATCTTTCCCTCTGTATTTGTCCCATTCTGAAAGCCTCTGTGGCAGATGTAACAGGCTGGTATATGACCTGCCAGGAGTTCTCAGATTCAAACTCGTCTTGAGTTAACTCTGGAGCACTCACTCCGGTCCTTATGCACATGTTGTGCAAAACATAGCAGGCAGTTTTATGTATCAAATCACGTTTGTAGTAGGCTCAACTGCAGGGCTATTATGCTTCCGGGGTAACAGGGGCACTATATCCTGGCACAGTTCCTCAAAAAGGGATCGACTGAGTCTGTATTTATTGGTCGGGCACTAAATTGCTATCGAAGGAGTCACGAAGTCGTCTGCGATTCCTTCTGCGCTCCAAACGCTCTTCTCGCAGAGCCTCTTCCACCAAAAACATACGTGCTGCCATTTCACTACAATTTCAAGTATGACACATTCACTTTAAAACTATAAACAAACATAAAACTCAATAAAATTGTAATTATTCATTAAATTCGATACTTACGATACTCAAACGATAGCTATTTTGTTGTCGTGTATTTTGACATTAAATTGACGCTGTAACTCTTGTCAAAATCAAATTATCGGTAGGTCTTTTCTCGTTCAGAGTAGGGTTTACGATACAACAAATGTCAAAATGAAGTTCAGTCGGATCGGACTGTTAGGTCGCGACCGACCGAACCAAATAGTAACTTCGTAGTAGGAAATGGCCGAACATTCGGCCGATCCGATAAATTTACCACTTCGGAGTAGACCCCCGATCTTGCGTGACGTCAGTATGATACGTAGTTCGCATGTGGCGATGTAGATGCCGCCACACACTTTTACAACGCTTATACATGCATTAATAAATATTTATGGATTATACAAAGGGTTTATTATTTCGTCTTAAATTTTATTATCTAGAATTCTATAAGATAACAAAACAATTTTGCTAAACAATGAAAGCAAGTTTTGAGACTTGAAAAGCCTTTGTTATTTTCGTCTTATTGAAAGTAATAATAATCCTTCAATATATGCTCCTATTAGTTATCCTAGATCTATTTACCTTGTTTAATTGATTATACAAACATCATTATTATAACAAGACTAAGATACCCAACATTTCAAATTATATTAGGTACTATTGTTTGTTTTGCGCGGATCGTACAATTAGAATTCAAAAGGTCGATTGGATTTCTAGATTATCTCTAGGAAATAATTATGACTTCTAATTTTGAGCTTAAAAACTAGCTAGAAGCTAATTGCAGATTAAGAAGTTACTCTTTGGTCGCAGGGTGATATAATTTATTCTAAAACGTACGATCAAAGTCAAAGTCAAATCATTTATTTCAAATAGGCATATAAAAGGCACTTTTCAAGGTCAAAATTTACAAAAAAATTGTATTGATTCTAGTCGCCCCTTCCAAAAGGTAGTTTCGTATAGAGAAGAATGGACAAGATACTCCACCGTTACTCTTTTAAAATGATCAGATTTTGATCTGTCTTTGCTAATAACGCTGTAAAATAAATAAAAAGGCTTTGTGGCCGGCTTGATTCATTATTAATATTATGAACGAATTAAGCGGCCGAAAAGCATTTTTATTGTATCTATAATCCAGATTTTAATGAATCTAGATAATCTAGACGTTAAAAGTTCTGCAAAAACATTTGGTTTGATATCTTATTCAAATAAAAATAAAAAATATTTTTAATCACACAAACCACTTATGATACCCCAAGAAATACCTTTATTAGACACTAACCTTTATTTCTACAGGCGCAACAATACTTTCGGAGGTGACCTGCGAGCTACGGACATCCAAAGAGGTCGTGACCACGGCCTGGGGTCTTATGTTGCCACACGAGCTGCTTGCGGCCTTTCCGTGCCCAAAACCTTCAATGATATGCTGGACTTCATCTCAGAAGAGGTATGTTTATCTTATTCCTAGCTGTTGCCCGCTACTTTGTCTACCATCCAGGATGAAAAGTAGCCTATGTCCTTCTCCAGGTCCCAGGCTAAAAGGCAGGTGATATGTCAAATTTCATAACGACCCGCTCCGCCGTTTTCGCGGGACTGAGTAAAAAACATGAAATGGCATACTTCGGAAATGAACTGCAGTCACCGACATAGGGAGTGACCACACATACCGACGCGGAATCGGCTTATGCCAGTCACAAACAGTTATATCCATGCAATAAAAGCTAAAAAGATGCCATTCACCCCGTTTCGGTTTTCGGATGACGCGACTCGTCACCGCGTCGACGTTAATGCGACAAACGG
This sequence comes from Apamea sordens, assembly GCA_945859715.1. Lineage (NCBI taxonomy): Eukaryota > Metazoa > Arthropoda > Insecta > Lepidoptera > Noctuidae > Apamea > Apamea sordens. The sequence goes on along the minus strand of OX243996.1, from coordinate 11,003,249 downwards.
TGATAAGTGATCGGCTTAAGGCTCAAACCTAACTAACTATGCAGGCTATGGGAGTTCTCATAGCCTGCATAGTTAGCACACTGAAGTGGCAACGGACTAAAGCCTTGTCGGAAAAGAACCTATGGCCGTTGGAGCAGATCAATCCCTGAGTTGAAACCGCGATCCGACAAATGAACGACAAACGAGACGCTCCTTGTTAAGACGGTCTGACGATCTCGAAAGGCTGGCTGGGACAGACTCAATGGGGATTTCTCATCTCAGCTTATTTTAGGAATACAACATGCCACTAGTTTTGTTCCTGCACCCTTATTGTGTAACACTATCAATCTCAATCTGAATCATTTTGAAGGATATTCAATTCAATTAAAAAATTCGAGCGAAGATTCATATAGGGTAAACATCACGATACGATGGCACATGCAACTGACCAGAGTGAATCATATACGGACATATTGCTGATCCATTGTTTCATATGTTCGTAAAATTTGTCTGCTCAACAACGTAAATAACGCAATGAATGTGGTTGAACTGTCAAAATGAAAGCCATTGCTGCTGATAGTGTGTAATACATTTACCCCGCTGTTCTCGTTTTACTCAACAAATAAACTAAGCATGAGTGAGGCCGTTAAGTGGAATCTAAATATAGCATCACTTTCAGCGGAGATTTGCGAGTGACATTCATAGCATCTATTTCTTTGGGTAGTGAAACTGTAATATAGCTTTACAGACTACAGGCTAACAGACTACAGGCTAACAGACTACAGGCTAACAGACTACAGGCTAACAGACTACCGGCTAACAGACTACAGGCTAACAGACTACAGGCTAACAGACTACAGGCTAACAGACTACAGGCTAGCCAGTTGGTATCTAATATAGTTCGAGAGTTTCAAGTAAAATGCGCGGGACACGGTTGTGATATATAATTAATTCAATTTATTACGACCACGAAGTTCGCTATACATATGGAATGTGAAATGTAGGTACAGTCACAAGCACAAATATGTAACTGTATACTTTTTAAAAGCGGAGGGGTACGTGGCTTAGTAATAATAGCCGTACGGGTAATCGATCTGTTTGAGCTACGATTGGCGCGGTCGGTTCGTGGATGCGTGATCACCTTCACATACCAAGACACCTCTTCGTGGCTCGGAAAGTATGTTAAGTTGTTGGTCCCGGCTGTCATTGACAGTCGTTATGGGACGTCAGAAGCCCGAAAGTCTGACAACCAGTCTTACCAAGGAGTATAGTGTTACCAAGCAACTGGGTTGTGGAGTTAAGCAGTCGCTTTACGTAAAATACTGGTATTTAGCGGCATCTGGTTAATCTGGAAGCTGATCTCAAAAATAGTTGGGGGAGGCTCGGCAGAGATGATGATAAAACCGAGTTTTTATTTAAAAGCGATTTTCTTGTGGAATAACTATTGCAACTTTGAAATAAGACCATTTTTTGACCCACACTATTTAAAAGTCATTATCATTCTCTTACCCGTATCCAATTTAAAACCCGCCACCACCACCGCCACCGCCAACCACGCCACCGTTAATATGGTTTCAAAAATATACTACAGAGCGGCCGACGAGAGAATGCGTTCTTGACACCTGTCAGTTACATACAAACGTATACGTGTATTGCGAATTTGATCTTTATTAACCAATAAAATTGTTGCACTGACAATGTTCGTAACAAAATAAAACCACAATCCATACCAACAATAGAAAAAAATCACTTTTAGTGACTGTAAAGTTGCTAAGTGTATACATGTAAGTGCTCGTAACTGTACTTACTAGGTACCACGTGACGCCAGGCGGTACCAAAAAGTTTTATCAAACTGTAACCTTCATACCCTGGATTATATCTAGGCAAGGAAAAAAGAACTAAGGAACAAAAATAAATTCTGAATAACAATAATACGAAGGTGACATCTGGCAAGATGTCATTTATTGTAATATTTCCTCAGATATAACGTCACATACAGCCTAATAAATAGGTACCTACGTGATATTAAAATCAAAAAAAAATCTTCAGGGTGGCACTGGTAGGAGCGACATCGACGCGCAACCTTTGTTCATGGATGGTAAATGATTCTGAACCGTCTATTACAAAGGTATTAAGCGTCGTATAAGTGTGTGACGGCATCTTATCGCAACATGCGAACTACGTATCATTCTGGTGACATGAAAAATCCTGCATCGCGCAAGAAGAGTTTACCGCGGAACTAGCATACACAGGGTGGCATCCCTGCCACCCTGTGTATGCTAGGCGCAACCTGCTACAATGGATTAAGGACGTGATTCTGAAAAAAAAACTTGAGAGGTGTCAAGGGACACCCGGATGGAACGAAGTTCAAAGAGAGAGAGAGAGACAGACAGAGAAACACGCGCACGCCGCACGGCTTACAACTATAGCAAAAAGTGTCGTTCCAACTTTTGGTCTTAATTGTTTCCGTCTAGCCCCCTTTCGCAACGTGCGATAAGGAACTTCGTTCCAAAAAATTGCTGTTCCTGACCACGTAGGGATTGCACTTTCCTATGAATCAGCTGATATGTGTATATAATATGTCATTCTGTGTATTTTTTAAATTATTGACATAGTCAAAAACATAGCGAAACAACGTTTTCTGGAGTTCCGTAGCTACCTCAAATGGAACCTTTTTCTCAAGAACCCGTGGAGTTATCAAGTTGAAATTATTATTAAATACCTGGCTGTGATCCCTTGAAGCAGTGAATCAAATCAAATCAAACTTCTAAGTCAACGCAATCAAAAGATACGGGCGTTTATGTTCCATTTATGCCGCGTGGTTTGACACTCGCAAGATAATCAAAACTTATAAGGGTACTTCCCATTGACCTAGAATCATGAAATTTGGCAAGAAGCAATGTCATGTAGCACAAGTAAAGGATCCGGATCCGGAGGGAAAATCCGAAAACCGTAAATTTGTAGTTACCATATAGTATAAAACATGTCGAAACAACATTTTTTATTTATTACGGCTGAAATTCAGTTGACGGGTGATATATTTTGTGGAAGAGATACTGGCTTAGTACAAGAGCCGTGTTTATTTATATTTGATGGTGGTTACGCATGAAATGAGAACAAAGGTGACTTGTTCCCTCCTTTTGTTATTTTTGGTTATGTTAGTTAAGGGTTTATCCGAAAATAGTCACAGTGGGCTTTATTTATTCGTGTGCAAGTTTTGTAGTTTCTGTGGGATTTTGGGTCGAGCTGTGTATATGTCGCAGCCAACTGGTTTAATTACAGAGAGAGCGAAGCGAGGCGAGCACTTCTTCCAAAGGCCAGGCGGTTGACTAAACGGCTAATTTAACTAGTTGGCTGCGACATATAGATAGAGTCTATACGCGACACCTAAATAAATTGAAAAAATTCCAAAGTGTAATAATCTAGTCAATAGAAGTAGTAACATCGCCCCTTTATTACCCGAAGGGTTAGATAGAGGTGTTCCTATAGTTCCCCCACATTTTGCCAGTTATGTTTAATAAGGGGCAAACCGCGCACAAATCCAGACTTCGGGCTGCTTGAGAAGTTCAAAATGGAAAAAACCCAATAAACCTGCCCGACCCAGGAATTGAAACCCACGACCTCAATACTGTCAGTAGTAACAATGTTTTCAAGTCTAGTGATTTTATTAGATGTCGTTACGTAGTACCTACCGACGCACTAATTAAAACTAATTTTGAATATTATCCAAACTAATATTATAAATGCGAAAGTAACTCTGTCTGTCTGTCTGTCTGTCTTTGCTTCACGCCTAAACTACTGAACCGATTTGTGTGAAATTTGGTACAGACATAGTTTGGAACTTGAAAATGGACATAGGATAGTTTTTATTACAAAAAATAAAAAATAAAATTTATTCCGGACATACAGCGCCATCTATTGGTCAAGAGTCGGTGTTATCTATTGGTGAAGTCACTATTCCACGCGAACGAAGTCGCGGGCAAAAGCTAGTGATAATATATGTACAAGGTGGCACCGACATCGACGCGCAAACTGTAACAATGAATTCAGCAAATGATTCTAAACACCATAAGCGTAGAAATTTTTCGTCGGTTATTAAAACAAAATACAGCTGTTTCATAGTACGCGGTCAAAATATATGGAAAAGCTAATTAAAAAAAAAAGTGATAAATAAGGTTCCGAATCATGTACTGAATCCATAGTAACAGGTCGTGTGTGGATGTCCCTGCCAACCTGTATAATAATTCGATTTTACAACGCTCCAGAATTCTCGAAACCTTTGTACAAAAATTTGCGGTCCACTGACAAAAATAGCCCGGCTATTCTTAGAATCTACCTGACCTTATTATACAATAATATTATTATATAATCTTCTTATTCCGACCCACCGGGCTATCTTTTGTGATAGCCTGGTGTTGTCAAAAGATTAACGTCGTGATCTCTTCAAGTGTTATCTTCTATATAAATCCAGTTAAATGTGGCGTGTTATAATTAAGATCAGAGATGATGAGTTTGTCGGGAACGTTAAAATAGAAAATGGTTACCTCAACATTATGGTTTCACTTTTATCAAAGATGTCGTTAAGATCTTGAGCTTAATCTAAGAGTATACAAATAAAAAAAAATTAAGTGTCTGTTTGTAATGTCAAAATATCAGATTTTTATTAAATTCATATGAAAGTATATACGGTACGAACAAAAAACATTTATTAAAATTTTGTCTGTCTATCTGTCTGTTTGTTCCGGCTAATCTCCGAAATGGCTGGAGCAATTTTAATAAAATGTGGTATGGGGATACCTACTTTGGACCCTGGGGAAGAGCATACGCAAATTTTTATCTACATACCACGCAAAGCCGCAAGTGGAAGCTAGTTGTTAATTCAACAAATTGAAAGGATACGATTATAATAATATAATTTTAGTTCTACCTTAAAATATTGTGAATAAGGAAAATACGAATGGACAATATAAAAATAATATTGAATAACAAAAAATAAAGCAACCAACTTCTAATTACATTGTCAGTTCATAAAAATATCTGATAGACTTTATGTGACTATGTTGGCACGAAAAACATTAAGTGGGCTTAAGTAAAACTTGACGGCCTGCCCAATTTTATAAATACATTTTACGAAAATATAGGATAAAGTGAGGAACAGTATATATTTTGTTACCAAAGAGACTGCTGAATTGAAATAATTACCTTTTTCGTGTGAAAATACTCTTGTTCACACGAAAAAGGTAATTAAGGTAGTGGACAATTATGGTAATTATACCGACTGACTTTTTTTTGCCGCCTGGACCGTGAACGGAGTAGAAGCCTTTGGCATTTTTTTTCTCACTATTAAAAAAAACTCGTTTTTTTATATTCCATCCTTTGATTGAAACTGGCCGATGTGGCCAATGTCGCTATAAATTCATTGATAATATAATTTCCGCGCGTTGAGTAGAAGAGAAAATAAAAAAATAAAAACTAGGTAATGAATCGGCAAATAATATGTATGAAAAATCAAATGCGTTCTTGACTCCTGTCAATTACATACTAAAGAATATCCGTGTTTTGCGGAATTTGATCTTTATCTAGAATTGTCGCACTCACAGGTGTCAGGAATGCATTCTTACGACACAGCTGGCGCAGTGGCAGAGCGATCGACTGCTGCGCTGCGTGTCGTGGGTTCGATTCCCGCACGGAACAAAAATTTGTATTGCCTACAGGTAGTTGTTCCGGGTCTGGCTGTTTGTGTATGTGAGTTTAAATGTTTGTAAACGCACCCACGATACAGGAGTAATTCCTAGTGTGGGGAACGTTTTATAAAATAAAAAAAAATCTCTAGACGACCGCACTGGAAGTACATAATTATTAATGTATGTTTTTTAAGAACCTATGGTGTTTTTTTATTTCAAATACTTAAAATGAGATTAACATATCAATAAATACTACACCAAAAAAAAAAGACAAATAAGTACTTAAATCGACAAATAATATAAAAGTAGTCGTTTCGCAAAATACAGTTAATTTAACGAATCTCATTTAATCTCTTCTTTATGTACTTACTTATTTAAAAAAACGAATCTTAAAAACTAAACAAGCATCCCGAGCTGCACTCTTGCGATAGCCTATTTGTTCTAATATCATTTGCATACTAAAATGACTCCTATAAGCTACCTCACCTTTATACATTTACAAAATGCGGAAGAATATTTCTGTAGGACAAACTATTCGTGTTTTAGTACGCTGTGTTAGCTTGGTTTTCTTACTTTTCTAGAAATGTTGTAATACAGCCAGGGAAACTATTTGCCTGTCTAGCCTTTTCCCAACTTTGTCGGAGTCAGCTTCCAATCTAACCGGATGCAGCTGAATACCAGTATGTTACATAGAGCGACTGCCAATCTGACCTTACTGGGTAACGTGATACCCTTTGGTTAAACTGGTTGTCAGACTTTTGGACTTTTGATTACCAGTAACGACTGTCAAAGATCTACGAATGACAGCCAGGATCAACGGCTTAACGTGATTTCGAGGCACGGATGGTCTTAATATGTAATGGATGGTCACCCATCCCCGAATCGACCGCGTCAAACGTAGCTTCACCTCGAGCGATCGAACTACGGCGGCGGCGGCGGCTACTTTGCCACAAGGCCCTAATGCACTTACAATATGATTAATACAAATAATATCAATCAATTTATTGTAAGTATACTCGACCTCGTAAACGCTTAACCACTTTTGACAATAATTCTCATTACTAAATTGAAACTTCATTAAGGTTGAAAAGCTCTTGTTATCACAAAGACAAACAAACCTTGTCGTTATACGACGTGCTAGTGATAAAGTAATTACGAGGTTGACTATACCTATAGACCCATAGCATCACTTTCTTCACCTTGTTTGTTTTCCATATATTCATGTAAATTGTTATCATTTAACTATGCTTTTATGTGTTGTGCTATTTCTTTCGTGTGTACTGAAAACGTGGTTTATCATTCTATCTATCTATGCAAATCGTCTTGGTAGCTTACTTGTTAGCAGTAAGTAATTGTAAGCTTTGTAAAGATAATCCCTTCCCGTATGTAGGCGTAGAAACACTTAATGCTAATATAACTTAGTCGAAGTTTGTGTTAGGACATAAATTATTAAACCTGTTGTTATTGTTAATAATAACAATAATACTCAAGTTATTTCAGGCAACTAAGGCCCATAAATAAAATACACAAAATAATCTTATACGATAATAAACTAATACATACAAAAACCTTATTCTACAAAAGTAACTACGTTGGGTCGGCGACGTTTTGCGCTCAGTCGAGGTGTCATGTAGCCTTGTCCAGATTGTGAGTCGGAACCCGCACCACAAAAGACTTGAATTTAATCTTGTGGCGCGACTCTCGACTCTCAAGGTGAACTTGGTCTTCATCTTTATGTACTCCACGACCTCCTCTGCCGTCGTAGAGTGATGTAGATGGGACACGTACAGCTGCGTCGATGGAATAGCGGGACGCAGCAACATGTTCGGACCAGCCAATGCGGTACCGCACTGATTGCGAAGAGTAGGCTTTTTCTTCTTTTTCTCAACACGAAAGAAGCCTTCTTTATCTCCCTGTTCTCGGCTTGTTGGTAGTGAGCTTCAGACTCGTTCGGAGGGCTCCTGTGCACTCGTATCTTTTGGTTGCCGCTGATGTTTTGGAGTTGCAATAACGGCAACCGAGTAAGCACCCCCCGGTGTTGTCGTGCTAATATTCTTCGGCGTCCCAATGATAGGGGACGTGGGGAGGGCGGAGCGCAATTGTGCATCGCTTGCTGTGCCGGCGGCCGGCGTCGAGTCGAATTTTGCTGACTCGAAGCTCTGCTGTGATGTGTTGACTGCGCCGTGACGTGTATCGACGTTGGTTGCCTCGGTACGTAGATCACTGATGGTTGATTGCGATGCTTCCAACTTCAACTGCATCTTGGCCAGGCTTGATCTTAGGGTTGTGATGTCCCGTAGCAGCCTGGTGACGTAAACGTGGTCAAAAGTGACGGGGGGCAGCTTGCGCTAGTCTTTCGCCACGAAAGTCGGCACGTCGTCCGGGTCGGTCTCCTTCAACACCTTGTTCATGTCTTGGAGACTCCTCTCTCCTTTTTCATCCCTCCTGCGGGACGGCATTCATCAGCCATTTCCAGCGACTCGTACAGCAGTGTCTTAAACCTGCGTAGCTCCTCTTCATTGAAATTGGATGTGCAGATCTGGATCACACTGATCTCGTCCATGACATCCAGCTGGTACTGCAGAAATGCTAGGACCACGTTTGCCACAAGCTCTTCTGAACGCATGGTGACAGCGGCACATGTCGCGCTCAGCGCAAAATAATTTCTGCTAAAGTGTAAGCGCGTCCGATTGCAACGGCGGATTATCATTATCGCTGATAGAATGTCACTTTGTCTAGTCGTTTTATGACGTGTAAGTGACATTCCACCTTAGGGTGGTAAAGATATTACGTTGTCGACTGTACTTACAAGTGTTTCTTCCCCTTGTTAGAATTGTTGGGGAATATCGAAACAAGACAAGATGTGATCATGGTTATCATTTCTGAATTATTTTCTTTCTCCACCAGAACGTGAATGTCCTTCGAAACCTATACGAAACTCCTCAAGACGTCGAGCTGGTGGTAGCAGGCTCACTGGAGCGCAACGTACCGGGGGCGCAGTCCGGGCCTACGTACCTGTGCATTCTGACTGAGCAGTTCTACAGGACCCGAGTGGGAGATAGATACTTCTATGAAAACGGAGCTGATCCTGATACTGCTTTTACGCCTAGTAAGTACCTATCATTTTCACATGTTCCAGTTTAAGTTATTTATTTCCTAAACACTCATACATTCGTGTCGAAACATAAAGTTTATAAAATACGAAAAAAGGTAAGAACAAAGCTGCGAAAATAAAAAAAGAGATCGATTTTTTTTTCAATAAGTAACGTCTGGCTGGTTAGAATAGGTATTTGGCAAAGTCTATGAGATCTTTTACTTTACTTTTCCATAGAGGTTCATTAGAAAACCAGCGTCAGACAGCATCTGTCTGGCATTAATGCTGAAATGAACCTTTTTGGCGCAGCCGTGAGGCACACACTATTGTTGTCTGAAACATTATTTTTTATTTTATTATTTTTGTATTTTGTGTTTCACGAACTGTGTCCAAATAAACTTTTTTCTTTCTTTCTTTCTTCAAAAACTAATCAACGGATTTATGAAATTTGGCATACAGATAGTTTATACTTAACCAGGATTAACATATAGGATAATTTTTATCCTGTTTTTTTTATTTTTTTGTTTACCCCCAACTTGTTCTTTTTTGGGTGTGTATGTCCTTTTTTTATGCGTCATGTTTGCCGCAAATAAATGCATTTTCTATCTTTCTTTCTTTCTATATACCCACGGGATTGAAACTTATGCGGGTGAAACCGCGGGGCGCACCTAGTAATACATAATATTATTATGAACGAGATGAGGTGGCCATAGGCTCGTCTCCTTATTACACGGGACTTACACATAACTGACGAAATGGAGGTGTTCTATTGATGCACCTCTGGCTAACCCTTCGGGGAATATAAGCGTGATACTATTTTATTATGAACTACCTGCGCCCCGCGGTTATACCCGCATACTTTTCGATCCCATGGGAATATTGGTTATAAACTATCTGTGTGCCAAATTTCATACAAATCCTTTCAGTAGTTTTTGCGTGAAAGAGTAACAAACATCCATCCATCCATCCATATAAACTTTCGCGTTTATAATAGTTATTAGTAGGATACTAACTGTCCCAGTCGCTTGTTCTCAAGATTTTTTCAGCGCTGTAGGAAGAGTGACGAATTGAAATATCTTTTCTTAGATCAATTAAGCATAATTATTTTAATTCGCTACTCGTTATAGTCGTTTTGATTCAAGTCAGCTTCTAGTTTGACTCGTATTTCCATAGATTTTATGATAAGCGTGTTGTGTGTATTTTATAGATAGATTATACTGTACTTTCATAAACAGGTCAGCTCGATGAGATACGACACGGCTCATCTATGGCTCGTCTGCTCTGCGATAACGGTGATAACATTCGAGTTATGCAGCCTAGAGCCTTCCAGCAGATATCGCACGGGTAAGTCATTACTTGCAGTCCCGTCTTTTACGGCTAATAATATACCGTGGCGAGCCGAGATATGTTACCATCGAATTATACATACTTGCGATAAAGAGTTATTGTGAAAATGTATTCAGTGTGCGCTACCGGGTGTTGGGTTTGACGGTGATTTTATGGAACAATTATTACACTGTCTACGCCAATCCTTCTTAGTTGCCTATATGGCAGATAAACTAATGGAAATTGATTGAGAAAAATTACTGCATGGCAACTTATAGTGATAAAAAAAACAAGAACAGTTTGAGATAATTTTTGGAAAACCCTAAGTATTATAATTATACTCTACTAGACGTCTACGTGTCTAACTAATCTGTAGTGAGATAGTTTTTTTTGTATGTACAGTCACGAACAAAAGTATGTATACACTCGACTTTATTCAAAAGCGATTTACTCCTTTATTTTTTAAAGGAAATTTTATGTTGTTAAAAACATAGCATTTTCGAACCCATAGGTTTATGTGATGTCGCTTGCTGCGGTTGGTCTGTGGATGGGTGACCATCTTTACATACCGAGACCCCTCCGTGCCTCGGAAAGCACGTTAAGCCGTTGGTCCCGGCTGTCATTCGTGGATCTTTGACAGTCGTTACGGGTAGTCAGAAGCCCGAAAGTCTGACAACCAGTCTTACCAAGGGGTATCGTATTACCCAGTAACTGGGTTGTGGAGGTCAGACAGGCAGTCGCTCCATGTAAAATACTGGTATTCAGCTGCATCCGGTTAGACTGGAAGCCGACCCCAAAATAGTTGGGAAAAGGCTAGGCAGATGATGAGGTTTATGTGATGTGTCGTATATTTCAACGTTGTAATCGTTATTTCACGAAATAATCGCAATTGAAAGTTGCCAAGTGTTGACATATTGGTGCTCGTGACTGTACATCAATAGTACCTACATTATTTGTATACATTGAACGGCGTCCGAGCGTAGCGAGGGTGCTAAACGCCGTACATTAATAGACTACTTAAGTCACATGTATCGTATACAATTTTATAGCTTGTGTGACCTAAACCCGCACTTAAGTCACGCTGTTCTGTGTAAAAATGGACGAATGAAGCGCGGGTTTATGTATTAATTCTATTTTTTTTTTTACAGGAACAAGGTTGTCCCATGCGATGAACTACCATCTGTGGATCTAACACTATGGCAGGATGCAAGAGGCCATTTCTAATTAAATCTAAGAAATAGTTAACATAAGTAAATTTTATGAAAAATAAAAAAGTTACCGCCAACTATCAACAGGTTTGTTTATGTAAAAAAAACTTTACAACTTGGAAAATGAGAATTTCCCGGAATCAGGAGGACTTTATTTTCCATCACAAAAAGATTGCTAGGTGTCATAACAAGGTTATATAAGTTACCAGATTTATGTTACTTTCATAAGTTTTCAATTAACTTATGTTTGAACTTTACCCGAAATCTTTTTTTAATTGTGAATCTGTTGATCAACTCTATTTTCAGTGTAAAAATTGTGAAGAGACATCTTTTTTATTTATTTGTACAGATTATGATGATAAGTTGTAAATGTGTGATCACGGCCATTTTTTATAAATGTTTGTATATATTTTACGTGCTATTTTAGAAGTTACAAAAGTGTTTGTTTTGATAATACTGACTGTATAAATAAACTTTATACATACTTTATTTGAAATGAATGTTACGTAAGAAAGTTGTGTGTTTGTAAGTAAAGTAATAATAAAGTACTCGTATTTGTTTATGATTTTTTATTCTTATTTTATTTATTTACCAGAAAAAAAAACAAAAGATTAAAGACTAGCTTCTGCCCGCGATTCCGTCCGCGTTTTTTGGCTCCCGACCCACCTGCTGCATCTCATCGCCCGCCCGCAGTATTACTTACTTAGATTTCGCTAAGCGTTCTTTTGTTTGGATTATGTTTTATTTCCCGGCTCAAGTGCTGGGCTATCAAATGCAAAATATTTTTTTCAAAAACAACAGAGGATCAGAGACTGGATTTGCTTTGAAGACACATAAATACAGACAGGAATAAAAATATCTCCTTAAATATGGAGTATCAACTCACTAACTCTTATAGCAAAAAGCGGACTTAAAAATAGATCGAGAGTCTAACAAAGTTCTTACTTTATGGAAATAGAACATGCAGAAATAGTTTTGCAAAAGCACGTATTCAATAGTCCTAGAATTGCTATGAAGGAGTGAGTTAGATTCTGCAGATGTCGTTACTAACCGCTAGATACTCGTTTCAAATAGTCCTACGCTGGGATTCCAGCCCTAAGTGGCTCTTATATGTATTTGCTTGGAACATTGTAAGTTAGGCTAAGAGCAATCTGCGCTTGTCGTTGGCGTGGCAGTAAAGGGCGACAGTGACTAACTGTTTGCATGTAGCTTAGTGGCCACTCAAAACAGTTAGGACATTTGAAGGGAGTAAGTGCTGCTGCAGACTAGGCGACTGGCTTCAGTCACAGCACAGCGACTTAAGGGGATGCAATCAGAAAATTGGCAACGTCGCAAATACCTGTCAAATTTAACTATCGCAACACTGAATACTGAATGCAGTGGTACAATATGAATTTATAATCGGTATTTTAGAGCTGTAGTGCTCTAAAATACCGATTATAAATTCTACCGATTATAAATTCGAAAAAAAAAGTAATATTTCACGATTTAATTTAGTAACATAAAAAAAATAACCAAAACAGCCAATTATTTGAAAGGTATTTGCGACGTCGCCAGTTTTCTGGTTTCTACAAGCAGTGGTCGAAAGGGGTTTGAATTTTTTTAGATGGAACCTGGCATAGCTACTGTCACGCCATTTTGAAAATGGCGGCCACGCATGTGACCCATATAAATTGACATCAATGCTGTTATGCAGGATGCGAGGAGTTTATCATTAAATAAAACACGGAGCTCAAGACGACGACATGACATGTATTCGTGAGATTCTTGGAGGGAAGTGGAAGTGTCGTTTGTACAATGCTCTATGGCAGTAGGTAGTCATAGACTTACATAAAAGACATTATGAATACAGACTATAAATATCCTAACAAATGCAAACAGAAAACAAAATAATACCATACCCCGTAGTGTCGCGTTTCCGGGATATTAATGTTCAAAGTTGATCACATGATTCAATCATGAACGTCGTCACATGCGTGGACACTGTTTACAAAATTTCAAAAGGGCTTTGAAGATCCGTGGCCTACCGCGTGAGATCGTCAAAGCCCTTTGTAAAGTTTGTACGAACTTACCAGTTTACCACACACGTCACAGGTAAGGGTCACTGTGTCCAAGTTACAAGCTGGAGAAATAACTGAATACTTAGCTACTTTAGCTCATAGCTTGCATTCACTAAATATTATACTATTCTTCATTCATTATTAAATAATATACTTCATTAAATATTATACTATTAATAACTATTTTGTACGCCGAATATGGCAAAACATGTTAAACTGGCAATCTTAAACTCGTTTCCATCCATATGTGCATATCTATGTATCATGTTACACATGTTTATACAAATAAATGCATCTTTATCTTTATCACCTGACCTCTCTGCATAATCAACCCATAATGTTGCCCACTGCTGGGACACAGGCCAAAAATTCGAAGACATGATTGTGACATCTACGAACCCGCACTGGGCCCACGTGGTAGATTACGACCCACTCCTTCTCACAGAGAGGACTCTGCCGCCGCCGCCGGTTGCATGCCGGTTTCCTCACGATGTTTTCCTTCACCGTTTTGAGAACAGTGTTGATGAAATAATTTACACTAAGTAAAGCAGGTGCTTTACTGTCTGAGTTCGAACCTACGACCTACAACTCGTAAGTCGCAGCCGTAACCACTGGGCCACCACTGCTCTCCTTTCGTCAGTTCCAGAGTCAGGTTCTGCTCTTCAACGTTCAGAATGAAGACAATTGTATGTTGTAAATGACATAGCATCAGTCTAATACCGCAGTTACTTAAGACACGACGTAACTCAGACATGTCACAAACACGTCGCGTCTGTGGCTTGTGGCATACTTATCTCGTGTCGTATTTAATGAAATAATGATGGTATGGGAGGATAACTTAGTTTGAAAATTATTCGGTCAAATGGGATTGATCTATTCCTTCCTTACTGGGATGAAAAATGAGTACAGGCTGGAATTTTGTAATATTTTGTTCGAAAATTCAAATGTAGAGGATATTTCGATTTGATATTTTTGTTGGTTTTAGTTAGGATTTTTTTATATTCAGTACTACTTAGTTATACCTAGTTGAAAAGGTAATATTGTATTGATAGAAGGAAGGATTTTTTTTTCTATCATCCTCTCTGGCGATTAAAAAACAATGAAGACTGAACTACGAGTGTCGATACTTGAAAAATGTCGGCGCAAAATGGACAGTAAGTCCCACTACCTTGCTAATAAATATTTCACCACAGTATGAGTTTTTCTTTTGATTCGTGTCGATACGATAGATGAAGGAAAACTTCGTTATTGGCCTACATAAGCATTTTAATTGAACTGGATATAGTAATCTCAATAAATGGTTTCTGTTTGGTTGGTTTCATGAAAAACTATTCCAGAAGCACCAGGTATTTTACTGTGTAGGTATAAACATTACTCACATTTGTCACTTTTATTTTATTTCGTATTTTTTCCAAGAATCCGGACGCGTAGGCAGTTCGGTACGCAAAATGTGCGAACAATATGCCAACGAATGGAATTTTGTTTACATAGAACTTGGAAATACTATGTAGTTAGATGGCCGGTAGTATTTTTTACTAAGGAAATCTTTTTTTGCTTTTATTAATTAATAGAATCTAAAAACTCTTTCATCAAGATATAGGAGAATATACCTATATAAGTACCTTTGCCGTTTTTAAAAAGGTCATCGTCTCTTTAGTCAAATCCTAGATAAATACTAATTAGAAAGCCGGTACCGATTTTTACCAAGAAAATCTTTTGGAATCTTAAAAGTCTTTCATCAAGATACAGTATAATATCGAATACCGTAGCTTGTATTAAAGCTTAGCTAAAATATTGTCCTTACAAATGTAGTTTTTATCCAAAACAAAAGTTACCACCCTTGGTAACACTGAAAACTTTATTTAGTTTGTTCAGTAAAATAGTCAAAAGCGCAAAAATTATGGTTGGTATTTCTCAATTAGTCTTTCGAACTTCAGACCGAATGTGACGGTCATAGGTATTCGTATGAAAACTGGGCCTAACTATCGTGACCGCCAGGGACAGAAATTTAACGAAATGTACCTAAGTAGGTAAGTATTTTTAGTCAGTAAGAGTCTGACACTCCCTTCTGCTCCACCCAGAGTAGGAGGAGACATTTGATGATTTCCCATCCTGAAAAAAAAAAAAGTAGGTAAGTATTTGGAAATTGAGAGATACAATACTCGTAAGATAAATCATTAATTTTCCTCATAATATGATTAACATAGGTGAATCATTTCTGTATAAGATCAAGATACCTAATTTTCGCTTCATAGACGAATAGACATAGACGAATAGATTAGGTAAACACTTGTTGTGTTTACCTAATCTATTCGTCTGATCGTATCTAAGTAAAAAATTATTTTGATTAAGGGCTAATTTTTCAATCGACAGATAATTTTTATTCGTGGAATAATATTGACGACTGACAGTTTTTGTATGGAAGAACTGTCAAAAATTCAAAATTATTCCTCCGATAAAGTTATTTGGCGTTGGAAAAATCAGCCCTAAGACGTATGTAATTGTATAATTATCTATAATTACATTAATTCTGGTTTATCAGAGAATCTTGTAGAACCAGCAGTAGTTGTTACTAATATAACACAAAGCATATTATTCTGCAGGAATCACGATGCGGTTAACGTTCCGTTCTCCTCAGTGCAATGTAAACTGTTGTGTTTAATGTCACGCTATAGATATAGCACTCGTATTATATTAGACTAGTATAGAATAACATTTATCGTCAACAGCTGACAGTTTACAAATAAAGCTGGCCAAAAATAAATAATTGTCGTGTAGAAATTGTATTTTAACATGAATAAACAGCTTGGTAGATGTCACATGTTTTCCTTTACCGTTTTGAGTGTCAAGTCACTGCGTCATTATGTGTTATAGTTGTAAAAACAAATCAGAAACAATCTAACGATATAAATCTTTGCCGCTATCATAATTTTCATGACCAGCCGTCACTGTGTCGCTAAGTGCGGCCACCGTAGTTTAAGGAAACCGCGTAGTTTAAAGATACCTACTTAAGCTACGGTTCTAGGAACACACACCTACTTATTTCCATAAACAACGTTTCAGTGACGTCATTCATCGGTAAATTGCGGACGCTATGTGGTCACCGCTGTTCTAGGGAACGGTAGCTTAATTTAACGTCTGCCAAGAAATCGATCGAGAGTTTTAGAAGCAATGCGGTTTACAAAATGGTGTTGTGGCTGACCCAAGCATTTCTGTACAGGATAAGATCATTACAAACAACCGTAACTTTTGTGAACAAAAATGACTCGACGATCACACAGTAGATTCACCAAGATAAGATCATGTATCGCAAGGAAATTATTCAAGCAAGAGTCTTGAAATAAAGTCTGCCTTGTTTATGTCGATTGCTTATGTTATGACGCAATTACACTTGGTAAATTTACTCGAATTCGGATGTCAATGGAATTGGTGTTAACGACTGTAAATTGAACTATGTCGAGTATGGCCATCTTCAGGCAATGACGTACCTTAGTCGCCTATTACGATGCCTTATTAAAAATAGGGTACATAATAATAAAAAGACAGGTCACAAGGTTTAGATTTAGAAACATAAAATTAGAAACTAAGTAGGTAATCTAATTATTTCTCCTACTCGATTTTCAATAATAAACTACGTACGTATTAGTAAATACGATAGTGTAGGGAGCTACCACATGTGAAATTTTGTTTATTCCCTCGGGCACACATAAGCGTCAAAATAGCAGTGCGATTCTGTAACCATCTCACCGTGAAAACTTAGGTGAAGTGAGCGTGGAGTGAGCTGTCCATTCCAACTAATTCTAGGGATTGACACTATTGTCAGCTCACTTCACCTAAATTTTCACGATGATCTTTACAGAATCGATTGGCAGAATACATTTGAAGTTGCTGCTGAATTCATTTGCTATATAAAATGTAAATTAGATACCAATTCAGTTTGTGTATTTGCAGTCAGATTGGACTTTAATAGTAGGTACATAAATGGTCTCTGGACGAAAATACCTATAAAAGAACTTGTAGCGGTAAAAACCCAACAGCTAAAGTGCAGTCAGGTAGGCGAGGGGTCGTGAGTTCGAACGCAACCATTTGCAGTAGATACATCCTACTCCAAACGGTTGCGGTTTGAACTAGCGCATATCTACATATATTATATTTTGCTTCAATGAATGTATCGCAGCCTACACAGTTAGAGGACTTAAAAACACGTAAAGGTTACATCTAAGGGAATATTCACCCTATTCCAAACGGTTGCGGTTTGAACTAGTGCATAATAATATCTATATTTAGCTTCAATGAATGTATCGCAACCTACATAGTTAGAGGACTTAAAAAACACGTAAAGGTCACATCTAAGGGACCTTCTAGACGTTGATTCAATTTACACAAAGATCCTTCGTTGAAAGTAAGCATCACACGGTCGGTTTCCCTTTTACCGTTTATATTATGCTATTGATGTGTAAATGTGTATGAGCTGGCTGTATAGCAGCAACTTCTTTTCAGTTACTGCAGCGTCGTCAGGAAAGTTTTGCGGTGTAAATCTTACACTAGTTAGCGCGGCGTTTGCGGTTTGTAAGTAGGTACCCTACTAACCCGACTACGGCAAAGATAAAGGCGGGTTATAATTTAAACAGACTATATGCGTATGTATGTTCATCTGTTTCCTCATAACTCCTAATCTACTCGTCGTATTTTGACAAAAGCCAACAAAAACGAAATAAACAAGACATCGATGTCGATTTTATTCGGTTTTCGTATGCGGAGTCAAACTTCATCTGCCTTTTCCGAATTTTATTTGTGCGAATTTCATTTTATCGTAAACTATTGACCGACGTCTTTTTTGCTATATGCATTATTTGACATATATTTTTAGATGTGATTTTTTTGTGTGTTAAATTTTTTCGTGTGTACCTATGTGTGTGCGTTATTTTGTGATGTGTGTTTTTTTTTGTGTGTGTGATGTGTTTTGGAACTATATTTCGCCGATTTACCAGCTGAAGCCTCTTTTGAAATTTTTTCATTAGCCAAATGATTTATTTGCCATAATTTTCACCACACTGAAACACACTGAACATTTTACGGAATATTATTTGGTTAGAAATATATAGCTGGTTACTTGGTAGCATTTTGAATATTAAATTAAAATACTGTCATAAAAAGTCAACATGCTGTGCTACAAAATTTAGTGACAGAAACGAATCGCTGCAAAACCGACTTCACGCAGTCTTGTCTGTCCCACCCTAGAGTGTAATTTAAGCCCACGTAGGCGCGGACAGCAAACCGAAGCTGCGGTGGTGAGCGTAAAAACCATCTGCGACGATAAGCTCGCTTGGGGCCGCCCAAACCCCGCAGCGCCGGAGTCATGACAGAAACAATGCTTGCTGCATGTTGCATGCCTGCTTGCATGCTGCATGCTTGCTTGCATGCTGCATGCCTGCTTGCATGTGGCAAGCCTGCTTGCATGTTGCATGCTTGCTGGCATGCTTGCATGCAGAGTTTTTTGTCGACGTAATAATTTATGGCAAGTTACACTCCGTCCTCGTTGCAGATAAGTAAAACCTCAAGGTACTGAGATTTCTATGGACGGTTTAAGTAATGTAGTTTATTTTAGTTTCTAGTTGTGTAATCAGCAGCGCTTGAGAAAAGCTAACTACTCGTACATATTGACGACACGGTTGGCGTAGTGGCTGAGCGATCGACTGCTGCGCTGCATATCGTGGGTTCGATTCCCGCACGGAACAAATATATGTATTGCCTACAGATAGTTGTTCCGGGTCTGGCAGTTTGTGTATGTAAGTTTAAATGTTTGTAAACGCACCCACGATACAGGAATACAGAATTCCTAGTGTGGGCAAAGTTAAAATATATATATATCTTAAAATTTGAGGATTTGTCTTCGTTTATATGTTAATGTTTCCACTCTACAAACATTAGTCGCTAGAATTGTTGTTCCGTGAACTCTTAAGTTAGGATTAAGAAATCTAATTACTTGGCTACGTAACATGATAAATCTCATAATTATCTTTAAGCTTAATGCTAAAAGTTGTAACATTAAAAAGTTTTGATTTGTAGTTTTCCGAAGAGAAGATTGGAAACTTTTTCATCTTAGCTTAATATATGAAGAAGGTTATAAAAATAAGAAATACTCCGGTTTTATAAACTGTTATAAGTAAAAAAAAATCGTGAACGATACACCATTTTATGTAAGGGATAAATTACCCATTTTATTCCATTTCACACCCAACTAACCAACAATTTAATCTTGTAATCAAGGTTGCGCCCACATGTACTACATAGTCGATATTCTACACACGTGTAATTTCAACTACAAAAGTAGGTACAAAAGGGACTAGGTACCTAAAATGCTATACGTATAAGAGGGAAATTGTCCGTGGAAAACTTGAGGCCATTGTTGCCTCCGTATATTAACTAAATTGATTCCTATACACTAAGAAAAGAGTCTGATAACGGAGGTCAAAACAAAAGTACTACGAATAAGTAATAATACACAAACCATCCGTCTGAATAACTTGTTGTTTTAAATAACTTATTTTGTAGAAATAAATATTTATAGGTATTTTAAATAAATAAAAGATACTGAAACTTTAATGGTTACAACTCAACCCTTCTTTTTATAATTCCATAAGAAATAATTTTAAATCGTTGTTAATCTGGCAATAATCACTTTATATGTAAAACTACCTGCAAGTTTAAACTAATTAGTGCAAGACTTTCAACGACAGTAAAATGTTTTACTTAATAAAAGTTTATTCTGTTATAAACCACTTACACCACACACACAAATAAAGACTAAGTCTTTGATAGTTTTCAAAAATCAAATTGCTTTAAATATAATATAATAATAAATGAATATTATATATGACGGAGAAGGTATGTCTGTCTCTCATTAGCATCAGGCATATTTTAATTACTGTGGGCGGACTATGGGTAGTGTTGGTTCAGCACAATAAAATAACGGTTTGCAGTTCAAATCAAATTACAATTCACGAACAAGTTAGTCACACTAGCAAATCACGCACAGTAGGTACACACTCAACGATACGGAAGGCGAGACAGTTTCTAGCACATGTTGTCCGTACGATGTCCAATGTTTAGATGATCCCGAGAGCTCTGTTCACACCGCTTTTGTAGCCGTAGCTCTCCGTCCACCCACAAAAACTCAGGCTAGACTCTGTCTAGCGCCACGAGATGGCGCTGGCGTTCCAAATAAACGAATGACTCCGACATATCGCACACCCAGAACAACACTGTATTATGTCGAAAAATCTCAAAATCGACTTGTAAATATAATTGAATAGCCGAAAATTTGCCGCGTATACCACGAAGACAGGCGTATTTATATTTACAAAAATGTCCAACAGATGGCGCGCTAACTCTCTATTGGTGATGACGCGCAGCCAGAGCCTTACCGCGAACACAAAACTATTTCTAGTTGCAACTTGTCCGCCTTAGGGAACAGCACGCAGATCCTTTACGCAACAGTGAATTATTTTGTGATAATGCGGTGTTGTTGAATGTATCATAAAAATACTCCGAATCATTTAGTTTTAATTCAGTGTTGGTGACTGTGCTTATACAACGTGTTTGATACTATTTCGAAATAGTACTCTGTTGTTGACGAAGGTATGTTAGATTTTTTGTATTATTTCAAAATGGTTCTGTATTGTTCGTAAAAGGTAAAAATCAGTTAAATAATGCACTATTGATGGTAGATATAAATTAAGCCCTAATTTTGTCAAAAAATCATTATAAATATTTTTTTATACTTATAATTGTTACTTACATTGTAAATTAAAAGAAATATATTTACATTTTGTGTTGTTCTTTATTTACAAAAAGATTAATAATTTTGTTTGAGATAATACACTATTGTTGAATTCATTAATTTTGTTATTGTTATTTGGCAGATGATGAGAGGTCGTGGTCTCCTGGTACTTAAAAGGGCAATGGAAGCAACTACAGAAGAAACCGGACCTGTTCAACAAAGCAGCGTGGAAAAGGATGTCGAAAATACAACCGTTGCCGCATCAACCGATGAGACGTCAGCGAAGGCAGCATCAGCCGATAAAGCATCAGATAGGGAGGTACCCGTTTCTATTTTATCTGATCATAGCGATGAAGAAGATTTTATAGATGATTCGGACACGGATCCTACTTTTGTAGTACCTGTTAAAGAAATATCTCGGCCTCTTGTAATCCCTAGAAGATTATCCTCTTCTTCTTCCTCGAGCTCGCTTCCTCGTCAGACTCAAGCTCATCATCGTCAAGCTCCAGCAGCTCAAGTAGTTCATCTGATAATGAATTCAATAGACCGGGTCCATCTACAGCAAATATTCAAGGGAATTCCAATACTACTCCGACAAACGCACCCTCAACTTTTTCTGCCAGTGACACTGCTCCATCAGTGAGCTACCCCAAGATAAGTAGAAAGAGAATACGAAACCCTGCTGGCTGGAAGTCCAAGATTGCTAAGGCATTGCGGAATACAGGAAAAGAGTATGTTTCTTTAACAAATCCTGCAAAACTGATCGCTAGGCATCAAATGCGTCCACCTTGTGGCGACAAATGCAGGTTGAATTGCAAAACTAAAATAGACGAAATGGTGAGACAAGACATTTTCAAACAGTTTTGGCAGCTGGGCGATTTGGAGAGGCAAAGAGAATTCATAAACTCAAACTCAAATCATTTAATTCAACTAAACCAATTACAGGTACTTTTGAATTGTCAAAGGGTCGGTCAGTCAGAAAGATGAAGCTAGTTGCCCATTCCAAAGCGTAGGTACCTATGGAGAAGAACGGGCAAGAAACTCCATGGACACTCTTTTAAATCATAAAATTGTTACAAAATATTTGATTACATCATTCGTGTTGAAATTAACCATGTGAGAACGATGTAGAAATACGTGCACGTTAAAAGCGTCCGTTATAAAAAAACAAAAACAATTCAGAAATTAAAAATTAAAATAAGCCGAGGCAGCTAAGAGATGACCAGTCCCTACTGGCGGCGCCCGTTCACGAACATGACGTATGGATCAGCACCATTCAGCTCAACCATTTTGGAGGGAACTTAATGATCCAACACACACGCCACCACCAGCGAGACATTTGAGTGAGCATGACATACTCACAGCCGCCAGGGCACATTCAAGTCAATGAAAGACGTACCCAGTAAATGGTAGCTTTATAGAAAGTACATAGTGCTCACACGTGTGCTATGCAATGATACAATTCTAAGCAATTGAGTTTATACAATGCAAAGATAGCTTTTTTTTCCAATGTTCAGCAGCTCCAACAATGTTTCCGAATACTAATTAGTTTATGCGCCTCTGTGGAGCAGGACCAGCATTGAGCCAAGCATTTTTGTCAGCGATGTAATCTCCTAACTTATAGTATGCTTGGCTACATAGTGTGCGTTTAATACAAGATTTAAATTTCGTTTCATTCAGTTGGAGTATGTGGGGAGAGGGTTTTAATGAGAATTAATATCGTAGCTATTGTAAGTTGAAAGTGCGTACGTTTTCTTATTACTGTTTTGTTCATAAAATTTTAAACAGTAATTTATAACAGTTTTTGTGTTACTTATAATTGTTTTGTATCCAGAAGTGTATGAAGATTTTTTTTAGGTTTTTTGTGATTTACATGTTATAATATGGGTGGACCCATATTATAACATGTAAATCACAAAAAACCTAAAAAAAATCTTCATGAATCTTCTGTTAATCAAAAAAATAAGAAATATTAATGGCAAAGTTGGTTGGATACCAAAACGAGTACTAGTTTATGTTCAAAATATAAGTACCTACTGATTTTAGTAAAATGTTGTCTTTTATTTCATTATTAATTGGTATATTCCTAAAAACAAAACAAATGGGTCGTTATTGTTTATTGAATTTCAATAAATAAACAGTAGAATAATAGTGCATTATTTCAGAATCAATCAGTAAAAAGGACGTAACTCAAAATAATTATGTTTTATTTCGTTCAGTCATTCCACAACAGTGAATTAAGTCAAAAAATGCATTATTTTGCATTATTAATGCGTTTACAATCAACTGAACTTGATAATGCTGATACGCATTGGATTCTTTACATGCAATGTGCAGGACATTCGCAATAACTGTCACCTATCATGAGATAACGGTTTTTCGTCGATTCTGAAAAATGAGCTATTTAGACTTAGTGCAGTGTTGTTCTGGGTGTGCGATATATAATAAATGAAAATAAATTCGTGAGGACACGAAAGAAGTACGAAACGACATCAAAGAGATCGAGAGGTTAGATATTCAGTTGTGGGTACATACCAAAGGTGTTTATTCACTAAACCTGCAGGATTATTCTGAAACAGAATTCTATTCGAAATGCCATGCGGTTTCGATGCAAAAGCGAGCGTAATGCGGCACACAAACAAGAGAGCAACGAAATTATCAACAATGGAGGCAAGGAAATTAAAGCTAAACTACCGAATGAAACAGTCTACTTATCTATATTAATTGTTAGTATAACAAATTTAATATGAAAAAAATATCTCGTAATTGCTATGTCCATCCGAAGGTAAATTCTAGCTAAGCCAGCATCTCCTTCAGAAAACAACTGTGTTACGCATTTAGCCTGTTATTCACATTTAAAAGTTAGAACGCTTAGATAACGTAAATTCCCATAAGTAATTAAAACTTCAAGGGACCTTTGAACTTACTTTTTGTTCCTCTCACATCCCATTCACAAAAAACCTCTAAATGTGCGTCTGATAAGAGGAACAAGTCTTTTCTATTAATAAACCTCAAGTCACTCATTTTTATTGTGTTCCCTTGGATCGTGTCACATCACCATTTTAGCTGAACATTATTTATCTGTAGTTTTTCTGGAAAAAATCGGTTTCTGACGTGCCCTTTAAATGTAAAATCGGTTTTTGTTAGCCTTCTGATATCCAATATCTGCCTGAATATTTATTAAATGAAAACTATTGGCTATTTGACGAACAAAACTTACAAGTATTATATTTCACCGTAATAAGAAGATGATATATGATACTTTACATTATCTAATAAAAATCCTTTTATTTTTCTGAGGTAAGTATAATTCTCTCAGGTGCAGTTAGCCACTATCTACTTACATTATAAGAACTTCCACGTGGAAAGAATGAGCATAATTTATTAGACTTCCGGTTCACATACAAATGTGAATAAAAATTGAAAAGGGTTTCTTTTATAAACGCACGCACCATTTCGTAAAACGTTTGATTTTAAAGGAACCGCAATAACGTTCGCTAGCAGCCGACTGGCTACCGGGACCTGCGCGCGGATTCGATCGGGTTCCAAGCTATGTAAGTTCTATGCAAATATGACATTTAACTAGTTCACAAACGCTTCAATTTCCTATAACACTTTGTGAAATCCAATGGGGCCCGACGCGTGCTGGCCGGTGTAAATCGCTCTGAAGTATGACGTTAGCAAAAGCACCCAAAAGATAATAATTATTTCAAAGTCGGTAACTATAGCAGGCTCAACACATTTTGAATTTTCTATAATATATGTGTCAATTTTCCTTCTAAATACATACATACACAGTTCCACTTCTAGGATACAGACCTCCTCTCTGTGAGAGGGATTTTCCTTCATTTCTATCTTACCTAAAAACATGACTGCGCATTTTATGGATGCTTAATGACGCCCCAAATTACTTTCTGCTTGACTAGCTAGTATTCGATCCAATTATTGTATTTTGCTCTGCGACTTTTGTTACAAAACGGTTGTAGCTCCTTTGATACAAAGGAAACAGATGATAATGATGGATCCTGGCTGAATACACAATTTAAATTTGAATGTTGTCTGCCTGTCCTTTGCCCGTTTTCATGTCATCATGTCATTGTTATGTCTTGACATAAGTTAACTTATAGTTTCTGCCACACAAGCATCTTTGGCGGGTGCCAGAAATGGGTATAATGGCCATGATTCCTGGCTTCTTCTTTTTCAATACAATCAGAAACTATACAACACATAACAGGAGCATGCACAACCCTCACACAGACAGACTACACTCGCAGACACAATCAGGTTGCAAACACCATTCACCAAAAACTCGCACTTAAACACAGTCTCATACAAAATTTTTGCACTCCTAACTACAACTACAAACCACAAACTATACTAGAAAATGATACGCACAAAATGTACTACGATCGCGCCATATTTACAGATAGGACTATCCACTACAATAGACCAGACGTAACCCTGCAGGATAAAATAAGAAAAATCACTTACCTCGTAGACTGCAGTTCCCAATAGTCATAACCTACAAAATAAGTAAATATGCTGAACTTAAGAAGTCACAAGCATCTGGAGACAAGAAAAAGTGTACGTTATCCCTATAGTTCTCTCCACCACTGGCGTTATTCCCAACCATAGATTTAGAAGAATCCGTCTATATTAACCTACAGAAAGCTGCCATCTTAAACACCTACCGAATAGTTAGGAAGTTTATGCAATTAGAAGAAGAAAACACACCCTCACCTCAAATACACACCACACGCTGCATTTACTTGGCTTTGGCCCGTAAATGTAGCTAAAACCAGCCTAAGAGCTGAGAAAAAAAACACCCCCGAAATAATAATAATAATACTTTATTTGCCAAAATGTAGGTGTACAAAGTAGTATGATCTTAATATAAATGTGGCTCATTTATATTCTACCATTACATGTGGTGTGCAAATATTTAATTCCAGAATACCTGAATGGTGCCATCCATTACTTTTCTAATCAAGGTTTGAGTTGTATGTTTAAGTTTTCAGAATTAGTTATGTCTGCGAAATATTAAATAATAGGTAGATATATTTCTAAGTCTAAACCTGTCTAAAATTATATTTTAATAGGTTTAGTTTGTCATCAGGTCATGTGGTGGTTTTTCTTCTATTTGCGTTTTGTACACAGCTCATGTTTTCCAATTTTTCATGACAGCAGATAAGTTGCTCCAATATATGAAGTATCCGTTTCCAGTTTTGGTTTTAGAAACAAACCGATATTTCATTTATTGTCATTGTCAAATACGTTTATTTTCACTTAACTATTAGCAATCTCGCCTGCAGTAGCAATCCAATCACGATTGAATTCGCATACAGTGACAAAACAGACAGAATGTGATTGCCAGCCACTGTACGCGGGATAATGACACTTGACAAAGATAAACAAAAATAAATTCGTTTGCGCAGGTGTTTATTTTTGGCGATCTTATAATATTACCATTCTCATCATATCAGTTTAAAAATCAGCAGTTTACTGTTGAATACACTATACCCGTACATATACATCACAAGGATTGGCAGATAGGTAAATTTTAACTGAAAATTTATGAAAACCATTATCTACCATTTAAATCTTACTTTAGTTTTAAAACGCTTCAGAAAAGTTACAAAGCTTCATACCGTTCGTGCCTGGGAGCTTGAATCTCTCTCCGCTAGAAATGGTACAATATAAATTACCTCTAGTGTATTGAATCTGGATATCAGTTCTGTTATTCGTCTTTAAAGCTGAGAAACTACTTGTACAGCTGTCTGAGCTGTCTCAAGGACTCTTTTGAGCCTTTTGAAATTCAATATTTATTTCACTAAGAGAAGATGACGTTCTCCATGTCTCAAAGCGGGTTAGGTTTATTCTGGTTTTGAGCGAGTTTGTAGGAGAAGGTAATAGAGATTATTATAATAATAAAATCTATTTAAACACTTTCAAATTAGTTTAACATAATCATTTTGTCAATAACTGTTGACATTCATTTTGTTATATGCGGTGGTCCTCAAGATACAGGCACCGCCTAGTGTGTTGAGAGGCACGGAAAAAATGTTTGATGAAGATATAAGTAGCTTTTCTGTTGAATTTTCAGGAAATGTTTGAAACTTTAACCAAAATCCCCGTGAGGGGACGGGCTCAAAGGACAAATATTAATAACATACCTTGTTGGAAACGTTCTTCAGAAAGATCAGGTGCGTAGTACTCGCAACCGGTGTGCGTGTCTGACCAGATTTACCTAACGTACACGAAGCAAAAGTTGTAGGTATGTAAGGATCATGGTATTGTAGCTTTCTGTTGTTTATGCTTATCCCCATGGGAAAAAGTCATGAGTGTATGTATGTATGTATCTATGCTTAGCAAAAATAGTATTTTATCTAATGTCACCTGTTATTCTTATTACTTAGAGAGTTTTTCAATTCTACTAAGTGCGTTCTTAAAACTGAGAAGCCTTTCTAATATATTTCCACTTTTAACTTAGAAAAATAATAAAATATACCTTCTTCATAAACTTCAATTACTTGCATCGCTGATATCGAAAAGAAAATTTAATATTTAATGGCGTCAAATATTTGTAGCCAAGTCGTCCTTTAATTAAGTTGAGATGTTTTTCCTTTCGATTTTGCGCTGTTTTAAATGTAGGACTATATGGGCGATCGTTGTGTTACAAATTAAATTAATCTAATAGCACCTCGAACAAGGTGGAATTAAAGGCGATCGGCACAAAGGTAGAATTATCTCGGGAGATAATTAAATGGAGCTGCTAGTGTGACGGGAATTCTTGAAAATATATCAGGGTGGATGGTTTACCAATATAATTAATAAGAAGCTGAGCACTTACAACTGTTATGAATATGGATTATGAAGCGGTACTATAGATGGGTATCAGAAGGCCAATAAAATTCTCGTAATTTATTATAACATTCAAAATCTAGTCGCTGCCTCATCTCAGCGACAAACAAATGTCAAAAATGTAGGGAAATCAGGGGTGTTTTTAAAAGATTGGACTGAGATCAGACTGTGAACGTTCTTAAAATTATGAGAGTTACTCCTCTTATCTCCGACGCGAAAGCATAGCAGCGAAACCACAGTAGTTCCGCCATGACTTGTACGTTATGCAAGCGAAACAAATGCGAAACTGCCTTTATACACAAATAATAATGCACAAATTTGACTATGCCTGTCTCTTTCCCGGGTGATTTCGCCAATAAGCTCGGAAGCTCACTTTTTTGTTGAGGTGCCGCATTTGTTTCGCACTTATCTGTGGCATTCGATTCGTTTTTTGTTAAATTAGATGTTGATTTTACGGAAATACTAATCTAAGAGGTTTGAAGTAGTACTGTATTTACTAAGTTGACAGCAACGGCATTTTGCTCTGATTGCTACAATTCAACTTACTACTACTCTAATCGTGACATAATGTAGTAATGTTTCTTAGCAGAATTCGTTAAGCGGTTTCCCATAATTATTTTCGCGTCGGAGGTAGGCTAAGGCTCTAGTCTAATAGCGAAAGTACGTCGAACGTACTGGCGCACGGAAGATTTGTAAGTTTAATATCCACCAGGTACACTACACTATTGTGGCAAACTCTCACGTAGCATATAGTTAGTTAGACGGTAGTGATCTATACTTACCAAATAGCTAACTATCTATTAAAGGTTTCATGAGCTGAAGATAGCACCGCAAACAAACATTCACATCCGGAAATATACTGGCCTGCAAAACTAAGTACTTACTACACTTTTAATATTGCAATGTTTTCTAAACTGTAGAAGTTAGAGATTTAAGATAAAAACCGTTTTATAGCAAATTTTATCAGCTTTCTTTGAAACTATTTAAAAAAAGATGAAACAATAAAAATAGCCATTTTTAGCTTAGTTTAAAAAAAACTCAATTAACATTTATAAGTATGTTTTATATGTTATTTAATTTTTAATAACTGGTATTGCCTCCTCGGGCTCTGACTATAGCTTCGAGCCGGTTTGGCATACTGAACACGAGGTTTCGGAGCCGATGTTGGGGAATATTCTCCCATTATTCAATCAGGGCCTGTTTTAGTGCCCTGAGAGTAGGTGGTCTGCGGCTTCTGACTGGCCTCACTAGCTCATCCCAGGTGTGCTCAATTGGGTTGAGATCAGGACTTCTTGATGGCAAAGCCATCACGCTGATACCAACCTCCTGAATATACTCTTGCACGACCTGAGCCGAGTGTCGCCGGGCATTATCATGTATCAGCATCGATCCATCACCCATATTTGCTAAATACGGCCCTGCATACTCGTTGAGAATCTCTTGGGCATATCTTTTCCCAGTCAGAGTGCCATTTTCTATGGCCACTAACTCTGTGATCTGAAGATATGCCAGCCCAAACATGTACACTGCCTCCACCGTACTGGACTCTTTCTGAGAAGCAGTCTTGAAGGTATCCCTCACCAGACCGCCTGTAGACACTTAGCCTTCCATCAGAAGTGTAAAGTGAGAATCGAGACTCATCTGTGAACAAAAGTTCTAGACTACTCTTCTTCACCCCACTGTATGTGTTCACGGGCGTATCGCAGTCTCGCTACTCGATTTTGGGGCCACTCGCTGGTCTTCGGGGTTTCAGATTTGCTTCAACAAGTATTCTTCTCACTGTACTGTCACTAATGTAGTCTCTTCGGGTCTGAAGAAGCTGTTGCTGAACTTTAACTGCATTAAGGTGGCGATTTCTCAACACAGTGGAAATGATGTAACGGTTTTCTCGGGCACTAGTACACCTGGGTCTGCCATTACAAGGTCTCCTTAGATGGTTTCCAGTCAGTCAGACCGTTCGTAACGTCACACCCACCATTCTTGCAGTACGACGCATAAGTACTGATGCATAGTTCCAGAAAAGTCACAATCACATTCTTCAGGTGAAGAGGCATGATAAATAAAATTTATGTGCTGTTGTCTAACATAACTATTGTCACTAGACTCATCATCGATCAAGAAAACGTTTGAAAACAAAAACAGCAACAAAAAAATGAATGGTAAAATTGTATTCGAAAAGGGTTATTATTTTTGTTTTTAAAGCTCTTTCCAGCCATTTCTTAAAAGAAGGATCTCGACTATGACATTTTTATATACAAAATTAAACTTTTTTTCGAGTCTTTTTATTTCGAAAGTATATTTTGTGTACCTAAAAAGTTATGCCAATTTTAAAAGTGTGATACTTAGTTTTGCAGGCCAGTGTATTTCCGCTATCAAACCTAACCTCATTTGATAAACCTCATAAAGCGAGGGGTCCACGAGCTTATATAAAACGACATGATAAGTTCAGCCATAAGGTCAATTGTCCACCGAGGCAATAGCCGGGCTATAATAAAGCGTTATCATACGAGCAAGTTCACAAGAATTGATAAACTTCCTTAACTTCGCGAGTGAGTTTTGGAATTACTTAGGTTTCAGTTGTTGGTTCAAAATAATAATTGAATTTGTGCTCAGCTACGATAACAAGTTATGATATATACTTATATAGAAGTGTATATTTTATGTATGTTTGTATTTATTGTATATGTAAATGGTACACCAACTACTTGCAGTATTGTCTCTCCTTTAAGAATAAAATACAATACAATAATACAATAGAATACACTTTATTATTACCATATAAATTACAGGCATAAATATAGAAATTTCACAAAGGGCGACACAATGGGCTCCTTAAACCTTTAATTCATCCAAAGGTTGTCTTTATAAGATCGCTTTTAGCGATAAGACCGCCCATTGTGTGACCCTATGTAAAATTTCTAAATGTCTAACTGTATTTTTGTGGTGTTTATAATAATGAGTATTCTGTCTATCTATCCATTCACTGAAAAACCAGTTTTACCTCAAGACAGAACTATTTAGATTCTAGTTTTCGCATTGTCTCGCAGAAGCTATACTTAATTGTACAGATAGCATTTCTTCGAACCACAGGTTGAAAGTCCCCAGGATCTGTTACACGTGCTCACGATAGGAGCATTTAGTTGAAAAGTGCCTAACTTTTTGACCGACTTCAAAAAAAGGAGGTCGTTCTTTGTCCGTCTTCATGTTTTTTTGTATGTACTTATGTGTATCAATTCTCCGTGTTTTTTTTTTATTTGGTAGAGGCAGCATGGTCTGTTTAAATTTTATTGACTTTACTCTGGTAGCTTTTGAGAAAGCTTCGATCTTATAAAACTTCCTGTCAATGTTACACACAATGTCAATGTTGTTCCTGTCATGTTGTGTATGTTGTTGATGTTTACATAGCAAGCAGCGGTATACGAATAGCGTAATACGTAACAAAATAACCGCCTCCCAACAAAAAAAAAAAAAACACTATGAAGTGAAAAATAACATTTTCGGAAGGCGGTGACAAAACAAAGACAAGATAAAAAGTTTTACTGGAAAGTTACATTACATAGCAAAGCCTTCAGCCAAGCTTTTGTTTGCATTTTCGCAATATCGGAAGAACGTTACGTGACAAGGAAATGTTCTTATTTATATTTCTCTGTTACTCAATAAATCAAACTCAGCATTAAAGATGAGAAAGTGTAGGTACAGTTGAACATGTTATTTGTTTTACGGACAAAACTATTCATCAAATTCACCACCTATCATCAAGCTTTTGTCCTCACCCAATTTATTTGGGTTCGGTGCAAGATACCTTTTTCCGCCATACTTAAAAATATTCTCTCTTAGTCGTCATCTCAGTAATCACCCCCTTTCTGGACATTTCATCTTTCTCACAGTATATCTATCCTTTCTTTGGTCTTCCTCTACTTATATAGCGATCCACATTCATACTCAAAACTTTCCTCACCAATAATATTCATCTTTGCACTAGGTACACTACCAATATTCGTTTTTTTATGTTTGCGTGATAACTTTAAAGCTTATTGCATGCTTAATTGAGAGAGTGATGTAAAAAAAATGACTAAGCAGCACACTCACCAAATTGTTTAAAAGTATTTGCAAGTAAGCTCGCTCGGGTAGCTTACTTGCAATGAATTTTATAAAATTTTTATACCAAATAGTTTGTTCGACTGAACTATATCGTTTGTTCAAAAGCGCAAATACGTGCTTTAGCAGAGAGTATATCCTGCTAACATTATAAACGCGAAAATTCCTCACATAAAAAAATTCTCTTTATTGAAAAATCTGATCTTAAAATGATAGTTAAATGAAACTACCGACGTGTCAAAATTAAACGCCAGTCAAGAGATTCGATTGGCTGTTGATAATTCAGTTTACCAATCACGACAGTTTACGGGCGCTTGACAATTTGTTAGCTAATTGTGTTGATTTTCGTTCCGGAAACAGGGCGCAGAAGTAATAAATATATATTCTACCAGTTATACTTTTATGCTGCAAGTATCACTTGTATGCCCAATATTAAATTTCCTATTAAAATTAAAACATAGCGTAGGTACCAAATTACAATAAACAAAACCGCTAAATTCGCCATCCGCACAATTGTTTTCGATTGCACTCGATTTTCCGTCACGTTTTCCTCTTGTAAAGGCTCGCCTGTACATTCACGGAGGGCAAATTGTTTTCAATTTAGTCCGCATGAGTTTACTGGCTCCTAAAGTGAGAACGATACGGGCATATAAAAGAAACGAACTGTTGCCTATAGTATAGTAAATTAATTAGGAAATGTATCTACTTGGTTTTAGGTAGGTTACAAGTGCTATGTGCAAAACATGGTGGAGTTTATAGTTAGTAGAAAGACTGTACTTTAGTTTGTTTTGATTACCGTATTGGTCATTGAAAGCCCTTCCTTTTGTAACATAGTTTATGATCATAAGATTCTCCTCATTAATGAACATGCTCGCTAAGTTTGAGGTCTTGACTTTGGTTCAACTTAACGCGATAGGTAATATATTGAGTTAAAAAAATCTTTAAAGCCCTGAAATATAGTCATCATCATCTGCCTAGCCTTTTCCGAACTATGATGGGGTCGACTTCCAGTTCTACCGGATGCAGCTGAATACCAGTATGTTACATGGAGCGACTGCTTATCTGACCTCCACAACCCAGTTACTGGGTAATACGATAGCCTTGGTAAGACTGGTTGTCAGGCTTTCGGGCTACTGACGACCCGTAATGACTGTCAAAGATCCACGAATGACAGCCGGGACCAACGGTTTAACGTACTTTCCGAGGCACGGAGGGGTCTTGGTATGTGAAGATGGTCTCCCATCCACGGACCAACCGCGAAAAGCGTAGCTCAACCTGATCGGTCGACGCGTGTAGCTCTTATTACTTAGCCACAAGCCCTCCTCAAGCCCTAAATTTAGTCTGAAACATAGGTATGTACATCAATTTCACAAGGTAGTTAAATCAATTCCTTTTATGTGGGATTTAATACCATCGGGATAGACTGCATGTATGTATGTAGATAACCAGTACTATATATTAGTATTACATGCAATACTTAGGGCCGATTTTTCCAACGCCCGATAATTTTAGCGGAGCAATAATTTTTCCTTAGCCTCTTGTGTATTGGCAATACACGTAGTCTTTTCCTGTAACACAGCGGACTTCGTGGCCCCACCTTTGTTTACATTTTGCGTTTTGCCGGTACGCTCAGACTTTTTCTTATGTATGTTCGAATTTTTAATTTTTGACAATTCTTCCATACAAAAACTGTCAGATGTTAATTTATTAATTTATAGTATATTATTATTCTACGAATCAAAATTATCTGTCGATTGAGAAATCAGCCCCGCCTCAATAATCGAAATTAACGCTAAAATTAACATTTTGGCGAGTTCACTCTCTGCTTAGTGTATTTTTGCACACATTTACATTTCCACTTTAATATAAACACGACGTTAAACATTATTTTATACAGACTTATTTGCACCCGGGGGTAAAACATTTAAAGGGAACCTCGGTGCCAGTTTGTGGGATGTGTCACAATGTTTATCAAGGAACTTTTCAGAGTTTTACGTCTCAACCTTTAATGAAAATACGGTAGTCTTAAATATTTGCCTTAATCTTGATAGATTAAGGCAAATATTTCAATGCTCTTAAACAACAAATAAAACCAACTAATATTTAGACTACAATTTCATTAATTTGTTTACTTAGGTGCACATCATTTATTCAATGAATATAAATTATACTTAATGTATTTTTTAACGTTTTCATTAGAAGTTGCTTAAAAGGGCATTGCTTGTAAAAAATATGGAAAGTTATTTATCACGCTGAAGGAATTTTTGATTTCACTGAAGAGTCACATCACAAGTCACAACATCTTATTAAGTGCTTACATTATCAAAGGTTTGGTGACTTCAAACGTTTATAAATTGTGTAGGGTGGGGGTACTAAATACTTTTATTTCCTATCAAAGCTAATAAAGGGTCTTCAGCAGCTATCCTTGACCAGAGATCTTTGTGGTTAAAAGCCTTGTTTAAGCGGTGTCATGTTTCAGTTTATTTATTTACGTTGTGGACAAAGATGTGTTTCTTTATTTTATTAAGGCACATCAAGAAAATAGTACATGTTCACCGCGGGGTGAATGTAACCGATTATTAACGAGGGTGTAGTTTGAGCCTTAATACACACGAGTTGGGAATCGCACTTTCTTCCGAGTAATACATAATGCTTCATACTATACCTACGACGAAAATAAAAGACATATTTTTCAAGTGAAGTTTAAATTAAAATTGTTAAAGTTATTAAAACTCAAAGTAATACTTTCGCCAGGGAGATTAATACTGGTTTGAATGATCAGCAAAAGTATGTGGTAAAAACTTTTGGTTTTTTGCCATTATACTATATTTAATTAGGTTAGCTATTGAATTGCTCTAAATTAAAAAAAAAAAACAGACACAACCTTTCATACAATTTTTCGACCCGCTTTGTAAAACAGTAACGTACTTTCTGCCTCATTTATAAAAAAGTAACAAGGTTCTTTCCAAGCAGGTATATAATAGTGTAATAAACATTTTTAAAATCGTAATTTTAAATTTAAAATCGTACTGCAGAAACTTCTTATTGATAAATGCTACTACCTATACAATAGACGAGTTTTTAAACGATAAAGAGTTATAGTAATTATTAATGCTGCATTTAAAATTTTCACATCTGACATTTTTTTATTACTAATAATACTATGTTTCTATTTATTAATGACATTTTGTTTAGCCTAATTACTTTGCATGTTACCATATTTGTATGTCTTAAGACAAAACATAGCGTACTATTTTATATGTATGACCTATTGTATACCTATGTTTTACAAATAAACTTTATGATTTATAAATACACATTGAACTTATTAAACACCTCCTCCTTAACTAAGGACACTCACTCACTAGGAAGAGTGTACCTAATATGTAAGGTACACCTTTGCCTAATCCTTCGTAATGTTATATGTGTTATCTGAACAGTTATGATTAAATAAATAATTCGAAAAATCAAGAAATCACGATTGAAGCAGCAGACAAATTTATTCGGATACTTTATCCACCTAAACTAATGACATCACTCTTCACCACGCGTAGCATCACAAATTGTAAATAGATTTCTTCGGCGTGATGTTAAATTTAAACAATTTATGACACTTTTTTACAAAAAGTATGTCTATTCTACGCGTGTTGGTTCAACGCATAAGACATTCAAAATTCCTATCCAAATTTCTAGAAATTTGGAGAGGATTGGTAGAAATTTGGATAGGATTGGTAGAAATTTGGAGAGGATTGGTAGAAATTTGGAGAGGACTGGTAGAAATTTGGAGAGGATTGGTAGAAATTTGGAGAGGATTGGTAGAAATTTGGAGAGGACTGGTAGAAATTTGGAGAGGATTGGTAGAAATTTGGATAGGATTGGTAGAAATTTGGATAGGATTGGTAGAAAGTAGGATTTAATTGGTAGAAATAAGGATTTATTTGGTAGAAATTGGGATAGCATTGGTAGAAATTTGGATAGGATTGGTAGAAATTTGGATAGGATTGGTAGAAATTTGGAGAGGATTGGTAGAAATTTGGATAGGATTGGTAGAAATTTGGATAGGATTGGTAGAAAGTAGAATGGGTTGGTAGGAAGTAAGAAATAGGATAGGATTGGTAGAAATGTGGATAGGATTGGTAGAAATTTGGACAGGATTGGTAGAAATTAGATTAGGATTGGTAGAAATTTGGATAGGATTGGTAGAAATTTGGATAGGATTGGTAGAAATTTGGATAGGATTGGTAGAAATTTGGAGAGGATTGGTAGAAATTTGGATAGGATTGGTAGAAATTTGGAGAGGATTGGTAGAAATTTGGAGAGGATTGGTAGAAATTTGGATAGGATTGGTAGAAATTTGGAGAGGATTGGTAGAAATTTGGATAGGATTTGTAGAAAGTAGGATTTAATTGGTAGAAATAAGGATTTATTTGGTAGAAATTGGGATAGCATTGGTAGAAATTTGGATAGGATTGGTAGAAATTTGGATAGGATTGGTAGAAATTTGGAGAGGATTGGTAGAAATTTGGATAGGATTGGTAGAAATTTGGATAGGATTGGTAGAAAGTAGAATGGGTTGGTAGGAAGTAAGAAATAGGATAGGATTGGTAGAAATTTGGATAGGATTGGTAGAAATTTGGACAGGATTGGTAGAAATTAGAATAGGATTGGTAGAAATTTGGATAGGATTGGTAGAAATTTGGATAGGATTGGTAGAAATTTGGATAGGATTGGTAGAAATTTGGAGAGGATTGGTAGAAATTTGGATAGGATTGGTAGAAATTTGGAGAGGATTGGTAGAAATTTGGAGAGGATTGGTAGAAATTTGGATAGGATTGGTAGAAATTTGGAGAGGATTGGTAGAAATTTGGATAGGATTTGTAGAAATTTGGATAGGATTGGTAGAAATTTGGATAGGATTGGCAGAAAGTAGAATGGGTTGGTAGGAAGTAAGAAATTAGGATAGGATTAGTAGAAATTTGGAGAGGATTGGTAGAAATTTGGAGAGGATTGGTAGAAATTTGGATAGGATTGGTAGAAATTTGGATAGGATTGGTAGAAATTTGGATAGGATTGGTAGAAATTTGGAGAGGATTGGTAGAAATTTGGATAGGATTGGTAGAAATTTGGAGAGGATTGGTAGAAATTTGGAGAGGATTGGTAGAAATTAGAATAGGATTGGTAGAAATTTGGATAGGATTGGTAGAAATTTGGACAGGATTGGTAGAAATTTAGATAGGATTGGTAGAAATTTGGACAGGATTGGTAGAAATTAGGATAGGATTGGTAGAAATTTGGAGAGGATTGGTAGAAATTTGGATAGGATTGGTAGAAAGTAGAATGGGTTGGTAGGAAGTAAGAAGTAGGATAGGATTCGTAGAAATTTGGATAGGATTGGTAGAATGAAGAATGGGATGGTAGGAAGTAGGATAAGATTGGTAGGAAGTAGGATAGGATTGGTAGAAATTTGGATAGGATTGGTAGAAATTTGGATAGGATTGGTAGAAATTTGGATAGGATTGGTAGAAAGTAGAATGGGATGGTAGGAAGTAGGATTAAATTGGTAAAAATTTGGATTTAATTGGTAGAAATTGGGATTTAATTGGTAGAAATTAGGATAGTATTGGTGGAAATTTGGATAGGATTGGTAGAAATTAGGATAGGATTGGTAGAAATTTGGAGAGGATTGGTAGAAATTTGGATAGGATTGGTAGAAATTTGGAGAGGATTGGTAGAAATTTGGAGAGGATTGGTAGAAATTAGAATAGGATTGGTAGAAATTTGGATAGGATTGGTAGAAATTTGGACAGGATTGGTAGAAATTTAGATAGGATTGGTAGAAATTTGGACAGGATTGGTAGAAATTAGGATAGGATTGGTAGAAATTTGGAGAGGATTGGTAGAAATTTGGATAGGATTGGTAGAAATTTGGAGAGGATTGGTAGAAATTTGGAGAGGATTGGTAGAAATTAGAATAGGATTGGTAGAAATTTGGATAGGATTGGTAGAAATTTGGACAGGATTGGTAGAAATTTAGATAGGATTGGTAGAAATTTGGACAGGATTGGTAGAAATTTGGATAGGATTGGTAGAAATTTGGACAGGATTGGTAGAAATTTAGATAGGATTGGTAGAAATTTGGACAGGATTGGTAGAAATTAGGATAGGATTGGTAGAAATTTGGAGAGGATTGGTAGAAATTTGGATAGGATTGGTAGAAAGTAGAATGGGTTGGTAGGAAGTAAGAAGTAGGATAGGATTCGTAGAAATTTGGATAGGATTGGTAGAATGAAGAATGGGATGGTAGGAAGTAGGATAAGATTGGTAGGAAGTAGGATAGGATTGGTAGAAATTTGGATAGGATTGGTAGAAATTTGGATAGGATTGGTAGAAATTTGGATAGGATTGGTAGAAAGTAGAATGGGATGGTAGGAAGTAGGATTAAATTGGTAAAAATTTGGATTTAATTGGTAGAAATTGGGATTTAATTGGTAGAAATTAGGATAGTATTGGATAGGATTGGTAGAAAGTAGAATGGGATGGTAGGAAGTAGGATTAAATTGGTAAAAATTTGGATTTAATTGGTAGAAATTGGGATTTAATTGGTAGAAATTAGGATAGTATTGGTAGAAATTTGGACAGGATTGGTAGAAATTAGGATAGGATTGGTAGAAATTTGGAGAGGATTGGTAGAAATTTGGATAGGATTGGTAGAAATTTGGAGAGGATTGGTAGAAATTTGGAGAGGATTGGTAGAAATTAGAATAGGATTGGTAGAAATTTGGATAGGATTGGTAGAAATTTGGACAGGATTGGTAGAAATTTAGATAGGATTGGTAGAAATTTGGACAGGATTGGTAGAAATTAGGAAAGGATTGGTAGAAATTTGGAGAGGATTGGTAGAAATTTGGATAGGATTGGTAGAAAGTAGAATGGGTTGGTAGGAAGTAAGAAGTAGGATAGGATTCGTAGAAATTTGGATAGGATTGGTAGAATGAAGAATGGGATGGTAGGAAGTAGGATAAGATTGGTAGGAAGTAGGATAGGATTGGTAGAAATTTGGATAGGATTGGTAGAAATTTGGATAGGATTGGTAGAAATTTGGATAGGATTGGTAGAAAGTAGAATGGGATGGTAGGAAGTAGGATTGAATTGGTAAAAATTTGGATTTAATTGGTAGAAATTGGGATTTAATTGGTAGAAATTAGGATAGTATTGGTGGAAATTTGGATAGGATTGGTAGAAATTTGGACAGGATTACCAATCCTATCCTACTTTCTACCAATCCTATCCAAATTTCTACTAATCCTTTCCAAGGGTCTCCCAATATAATCCTTCTTTCTACCAATCCTATCCTACTTTCTACCAATATAATCCTACTTTCTACCAATCTTATCCTACTTTCTACCATCTTATTCTTCTTCCTACCAATCCTATCCAAATTTCTACCAATCCTTTCCTACTTTCTACCAATCCTATCCAAATTTCTACCAATCCTATCCTAATTTCTACCAATCCTATCCAAATTTCTACCAATACTATCCAAATTTCTACCATCCCATTCTACTTTCTACCAATCTTATCCAAATTTTTACCAATCCTATCCTACTTCCTACCATCCCATTCTACTTTCTACCAATCCTATCCAAATTTTTACCAATCCTATCCTACTTCCTACCATCCCTTTCTACTTTCTACCAATCCTATCCAAATTTCTACCAATCTTATCCTACTTCCTACCATCTTATTCTTCTTCCTACCAATCCTATCCAAATTTCTACCAATCCTATCCTACTTTCTACCAATCCTATCCAAATTTCTACCAATCCTATCCTAATTTCTACCAATCCTATCCAAATTTCTACCAATCCTATCCAAATTTCTACCATCCCATTCTACTTTCTACCAATCTTATCCAAATTTTTACCAATCCTATCCTAGTTCCTACCATCCCATTCTACTTTCTACCAATCCTATCCAAATTTTTACCAATCCTATCCTACTTCCTACCATCCCTTTCTACTTTCTACCAATCCTGTCCAAATTTCTACCAATCCTATCCAAATTTCAACCAATCCTTTCCAACTTCCTACCAATCCTATCCTACTTTCTACCAATCCTATCCAAATTTCTACCAATCCTATCCAAATATCTACCAATCCTTTCCAAATTCCTACCAATCCTATCCTACTTTCTACCAATCCTATCCAAATTTCTACCAATCCTTTCTAAGTTTCTACCAATATAATCCTACTTTCTATCAATCCTATCCAAATTTCTACCAATCCTATCCAAATTTCTACCAATCCTATCCTAATTTCTACCAAACTTGTCCAAATTTCTACCAATACTATCCTAATTTTTACCAATTAAATCCCAATTTCTACCAATTAAATCCTACTTCCTACCATCCCATTCTACTTTCTACCAATCCTATCCAAATTTCTACCAATACTATCCAATTAAATCCTAATTTCTACCAATTAAATCCTACTTCCTACCATCCCATTCTACTTTCTACCAATCCTATCTAAATTTCTACCAATCCTATCCAAATTTCTACCAATCTTATCCTACTTCCTACCATCTTATTCTACTTCCTACCAATCCTATCCAAATTTCTACCAATCCTTTCCTACTTTCTACCAATCCTATCCAAATTTCTACCAATCCTTTCCAAGTTTCTACCAATATAATCCTACTTTCTAACAATCCTATCCAAATTTCTACCAATCCTATCCAAGTTTCTACCAATATAATCCTACTTTCTACCAATCCTATCCTACTTTCTACCAATCCTATCCAAATTTCTACCAATCCTATCCAAATTTCTACCAATCCTATCCAAATTTCTACCAATCTAATCCTTCTTTCTAATTATTATCTAATCCTTCTTTCTACCAATCCTATCCAAAATTCTACCAATCCTGTCCTACTTCCTACCAATTTTATCCTACTTCCTACCATCTTATTCTACTTCCTACCAATCCTATCCTACGACCATTTTGACGACACGGTTGGCGCAGTGGCTGAGCGATCGACTGCTGCGCTGCGTGTCGCGGGTTCGATCGCCGCACGGAACAAATATTTGTAT
Source organism: Apamea sordens (assembly GCA_945859715.1). Lineage (NCBI taxonomy): Eukaryota > Metazoa > Arthropoda > Insecta > Lepidoptera > Noctuidae > Apamea > Apamea sordens. Next base: position 10,962,065 of record OX243996.1, on the reverse strand, counting down.
TGCCTACAAGTAGTTGTCCCGGGTCTGGCTGTTTGTGTATGTGAGTTTAAATGTTTGTAAACGATACAACCACGATACAGGAGTGATACATAGTGTGGCGCAACGTTTAAAAAAAATCAAATAAGTGGACATCCAGATTCTAACCCAGACAGGCGCTTTACTTTGTGAAAATTATTTTATCACCACTGCTCTCAAAACGGTGAAGGAAAACAGTGTGCCCGCATGGTGGATTACGGTCTACAACCTCTCTCAGAGAGGAGGCCTGTGTCATGCGGTGAATATTATAGGCTAATTAAAACCAGAACATTATCAGTAATAGGTATTAATTTTGATTCACAGTTGGGTGTAGGTCTCCCTATTTTCAATGCAGATAAGTCTGATAAATGTAATTTATTACTCATCGCTAAATGAACCTTCATTTAGCGATTCTGCCTAAAAGGATTCCTAGGATTCGTCATAAAGATAATAGGCATTTAGTTACATAATCTACATATTTAGTCAAATGAATTATTTCCCTCACTGAACTCGTGGCTGCTCATTGAACAATTAAATTGTGACTATCAGAGGCTCACTCTATAAGTTGTAACAGATAGTGGGCGCGTATGTTGTAACTAACTTAAAGTGAGCTGACCTATTTTTCTTACATTTAAGCCTGGATTTCCCTATTGCTGGGCACATACCTACGTTCGTTTTAGATTATTCTAAAATTTATCGAGTGCATCCAACAAGTGTTTTTTGCAAATCTGACGATGTATTCAGTTCAACGTGCTTTCTGACATCCCGGATTTCATTGAATTGACCTTGGCCAGCATTCAAAACTTCAACTAAGCTCGATTTTAAACGTCTCTCGTCCAGGTCATGGTAATTATTACCGTGTCCAGGTGTTTTTCTGCAAATCTGCAGACGATGTAATCATCGCAAGAGTCCAACGTGCTTTCGGACGACCCCTATTTCTTTAGCCAGTTGTCTAAACTTCAAACAAGCTCTGTCCCATTTAGAAATAGGACCCAGACCTCACGTACATAATTGGCAGTTAATAAACTTATTACAACGTTAATAATACAAGTTGAACAATGAAAGTTACGTAATAACGGCTTTCTAAGGACATAATATTCCAGTGCAGAGTCGCCTTTGACCCTTTTCGTCTTATTACAAAACGAAATGTAACTGTAGTTCTAGCCTAAACCTTTGAGCCCGTATTTGTATTTCGAACTTTATTTAGATTTAGGTAAAGTTCTTAATACTAAAATGACAACATAGCACCGAACTAAGCTGTCATTTTAACATCTCTCTAACAGTTAGGTTCTTAATTCAATTACTGGCTCGGTGGTTAAAACCTGTAGGCCAATTCTCGTAATTTAAAACGTTCAAAATCTAGTCGCGGTCTCATCTCAGCGACAAACAAACGTCAAAAACTTGTCAAAATGTAGGGAAATTAAAGGTATTTTTGACAGATTGAGACTGAGATCAGACTGTGAACGTTCTTAAAATTACGAGAATTGCCCCTCTGATCTAAAGAAAAACCTTCTTTTGTAATAAGGGCGTTCAAGTTTATGCGATTATTAGAATAGTTCTTAGTGGACAGTCCTTGATGTCGGCCATTATAACTTAAGCTTCCTGTTCCGGGCAGCGGTAATCAAACCGCTGTTGCGTCGTTATTTGATTTTGAACTTCGAAACCACAACATTTTGACCGTTGGAGTGTTTGAGCGATCTTCTTTGAAAGATTGTGCGATAGATGATATTAATAATATAATATTATTTCTTTATTAATGGTAAGTTTACAAAAAATCTTGCTTATAAACTATGAGGTCCATACGGCAGAAATTTTCTTAATAAAAAGATCCTTTTATGCAAAATGAGGCGCTAAAAATAAAATAAATGCTATTTATGGAATTATGTATATTTAACTCTTGTCCTAAAAAGAATATTTTATTCAATTTGAATTCAATGATATACTTAATATTATGCTAACCCAGACACGAAAAGACTTCATTAGCAAAAAAAGGATAATTAAGTCTTTTGGAAGCTAGTGTTTTAATTTGTTATTTTCGACACGCTTCTGAAGAGTTCATTGACCTTTTACTTCTTAATGTCTTTCAATATAATTCTATGTTCCCAGGTCTTCTAACAGTTCCGTATTAACTAAGAATATACAAAAACGTGAAGGGTGTCACCACTGTGTGGATCGCCTGGAGGACACGGTGGAGCTTACGGTGGAGGTCTGCCCAGCTTGGGCGGAGCACCGCCGCGTTCTCGTGGTGGCGATCGGCGGCGGTGATCTCTCGGGTCCGGCCCTGGTCTAGGCCTTGGTATGGAGCGAGAGTGCATGGGAAGCCGTCACCTCCTTCTGCGAAGCAGTAATGCTCGCAAAGGAGGAGGCGGAGCGAGTGAGGGAGAGGCAATCTCTGCGCCCTCACGCCCCTAGTCACCGCAGGAGACGCCCTGGACATCGGGAGTCACCAGCCGAGTCCCGGCCACCGTAGGCGCGGGCTTGCGGATGGCGAGCAATGGGCAGCTCGCCACCCGGTAAGGTTCAGGCCCGGGTGGACGGGTAGTTCGTAAGAGATACGATAGGTAGATATGATAGGTAGAATAAAAGTCTAACACGCCCTCCCGCTCCGCCCAGAGCGGGAGAAGTCATATGATCATTTCCCAACCAACAAAAAAAGCCTCATGGTTAAATAGTAATAGTAGTTAAGTAACACTCGTCGAGGTTGGTACGAGGATGGGTAACAATCCATTACATACCAATATCTTCCGTGCCACGGAAAGTATGTCAATTAAGCCGTTGCGTTGGTCCGGCTGTTATTCGTAGATCTTTGACTGTTGTTACGGGTAGTCAGAAGCCTGAAAATCTGATAGCCTACCTCAACATAGTGAGGAAAAAGTTAATTTTAACTATTGCCCTGTCGATAAACACAAAAACAGTCTTCCGCAGAAGTATTAATTAAGGTATTAATCTTTTTATGGATTATTTTTTACATTTTCTATCTATAATATGTATGTATTCACAAAAAAAAAATGTATATAAGTAGTTTTCAGCCATCTTGTTACCATAACACAAGCATTAGGTTGCTTAGCTTGGGACTAGATGGCGCTGTGTGAAATGTCCAGGGATATTATTATTATTTTCATGAAGAATAAAATAATTAATAAAGCTTCTGTTATGAAAGGTAATTATTTGCTGTATTTTAAGTGACACAATCAACTCAATCATTGTCTGAAGATAATGACGCTATAAACTCAGCCATTTAAATACAAAGACTGGGTAACAAATAAACCTAGCATGAAATACTGAGTTTCTTTCAACCGCATTTTTTTATTCCAGGTCATCAAACGAAATAAGAGAAAGGATGCTACCGACAATAAAATGAATATTTCATAACTACGCGGCGCGGCGGTTTTAAAACAACGATAAAATGTTTTGAGAAACTTAGACACTGTCTTAAAACAAGAATAAATAAAAAAGGAACAACATCAAAGAAAAAAATAAAACCCTAAAATAGGGGAAGCAATCGTAGAATGTTAAGTTTTGGAATAAACGTTGCAGGAATAATTTTCTAGTTCTCTAGGAAGATAGTGTTGAACGGGCAATTCTTCAATTAGGACGATTTTAAGGACTTTTATTAACCATCTAGACAAAAAGATCCAACCGATAAATTCCCTTTTAAATAAGATTACATGCAATTTTTATATTATTTTGTTCTGTAATTAGGAACTGAAAAGAAAATGGTTTTGAATTCGACCCTGTTTCGGATTTTTTTTTCATCGAGAAAATTACAATTAATCGTGTTTTGAACCGTTAAATTCCCTCTATGAAGCATGCGTCTTATGACACATATTTTTTCAGAACTTAAATACATTAGTTTGACCATTTAAAATTGATTGTTAAACAGACACATTCGGATAATCTCCCGTTAAAGCTTCTGAGGAATACTCGTGCGGACGGGCGATCGGCCGCACTTGGAGATGGGGCCCGCTAGGTATGGCGGGCTGATACTAGTCGGGGGTGCAGCTAATGTGTCAGTATCTACCGGGCCCCCGACTTATACTTCCGGTGGTACAGGAAGGAACAGCTCTTTCTAACAACTAGTAGACCTGCACCCTAATTGCGTAACACACAATCAATCGTAATCTGAATCATTTTGAAGCAAATTGCTAATCCATTGCTTCATAAGTTCGAAAAAATTGTCTGCTCAACACATAAATAACGCAATGAATGTTGTTGAACTGTCAAAATGAAACCGATTCCGATTGATTGTGCAGTTTAGTAAGTAGTTAGAAGTTACAAATACACTACTCACAATGTTTGATAAAATTGTGAGTAGTGTGTTTGTAACTTCTATTATTAAGTTCAAACTTATGTTTACTAATTATTACACTGCTGTTTGTAGTCGCTAAATAAACAGTGGGATTTAAGTCGGTAGAAGTCCGACATAACCCTCCATACTCCCCAGACGGAGGCTGTCCATAAGGATTTCCCCACGGAAAAAAGAGCCCTGATGATGACCTATAGCTCATCCTCAACCGTCGAAAGCATTCATTGGAAGGACCATATTAAAACAAAGGGCCTGTAAGGATTTATGTCAATAACTAGCTTCTGCCCGCGGCTTCGCCCGCGTGGATGTCGGAAATTTACCCACAGGAACGTGCTAACAGGATGAAATGTATGTGCTTCCCCAGAATGCCATCTATGTCGCGGGCCCTTTGTGGCTAATTACAATAGAAAACCAATTGTGTCTCATTAGTGGTGATTAAGAGGGTACCTATATGATATCTTTACCTAAGTACCTAACTAATTAAAAAAAAAACTCAATAACAGAAAATTAAATACCTACCTACCTAACAGTATTATAAAATAACCTACGGTCACTACGTACACTATCAAATATACTACCTATACTTTAAAATTAAAATCTATACCTACGACTCATATAAAAATAAACCTAAATAACTCTAAAAACTAAAAGGAATAAAAATGAACTCCACTGCGGGTGACCCAACCTACGACAAACTTAGTATTTGCGGTTGGTACAGTACAGACAGTGGTAATCGGGTATAGGGATCGAACCGCAAAATTAAGTTTGTTTTTTATTGTATATACTTTTCCGGGATAAAAAGTACCCAGTGTGGTGCCCAGGATATTAAAGAATAATTATACCAAGTTTCATCGTAATCGAACCGGTAGTTTTTGCGTGATGCCTGAACAAACAGACAGACAAATTTTTTTTTAATCACATTTTTGGGTTCGGTGTCGGTCAAGTAACACCCCCTGCCATTTATTTTTTGGATATTTTCAATGTACAGAATTTTCACTTCTACAGATTTAATATAAGTATAGATGATGAATGGAAGCAGCAATTAGAAGAAGATTTACGAGTATGTACGCAAGGAAATATATGTATGTAGGTACCAAAGTAATCCATTACAGTATCTGTATCGTTTTGTTCTGTAATAACAACTTACAACAATCCATTAGGGGGACGTGATGATTTCCTATAAGAACTTCGTGTTAAGAAGAGGGCTCGTAAGTACTTACGACAATAATGATGAATGGAAGTTACAAGACGATTTACGAGTACCGATGATGCATGCAAGGAAATATATGTACTTAAGTACCTAATCCATCACTGGTATCAATTTACCAAAACATGTGTCTTTGAAGTGTATAAATGTGTATCCTACTGGATTTATGAAAAAGATTACATACATTTGTACCTTTATAGGAAAAGTAGTATATAAAACTGATCGACCGTACTATCGCAATTTCCTTCGCTATTGATATTAAACTACCTTCATTGTAAGATGTGTATTTAAGAGGAACATTGAACATCATCATGCACACACATACATACACGCTTACATTGTCATTTCTACACTCATATCTGTAATATTTAGGGTGTACATAATAAAGAATATTCTATTCTATTGAACTTTTGTATCAGAATTCCAGATGTTTTACCCTGTTGCGTACCACGCTTTCGATCACGATCCAATTCATATGTTCGAAAAAATTGCCGGCTCAACAATGCATACAACGCAATGAAAGTTGTTGAACTGAAGTGTGTTACGCATTTAACCCGGAGAACTGCACGTATCACCACAATTCCTTTCGAGTACTTTTTATGATGTAAAGAGGACATTACGTTACAGAGGAACATTTAACTTTTGAACGAGATTTCAGGTTTAAGTAATTGCTTTTTTTTATTTCTTTTTTTCAGTTTTTTTTTTATATTTCCCTAAAAAGCAATATAAAGTATCCACTAGGTACCTATATTTAAAGTTTCAAACATAAAATCTTTTCGCAATTTCAAGGCTGTGTAATATATTTTTCAATGCAACAGTTTTTCTGGTAAGTAGTAAAAGCAAAAGCAAACCGAACTAGGGCAAACTTTTGTGGGTTACAAAGTTTATATGAGGATAAAGTATCTCAGATTTCAAGGAAGAGAAAAACTTAGCGGCTTTACAGCATCCATAACGTTCTACTGAAGACTAAAATAGTTTCTTTAAGGAAGCTTTTTTGAAAAGTTCAACTTTTTTATGTTTTGGATACACAGTTTTAGGTGTAAGTGATAAACGAAGAAGTAGACACAACATATAGAATAGGTACATATTTAGTGTAAACACGGGGTTATACAGTGTCGCCAAGTCTACTGTCACTTTCCTAATATTTTATCGTTCTCCAGGGAAGAAAGTAGAATAAAGGGGTAATATTTCTTCAGATGAGCTGATATTTCGTAGTTTATTTATTTGTAGATATTGATATTGACGTTGTATGGCTAAGCTGCAGAGGGGAAAAGATTTTGTCCCAAAATTCGACGTCAAGTTGGAATCGGGTAATAGTCATAATAGTTATCAGGAAAAAAAAATCAAACTACTTACTTCCCAAACTCGCATAGTACATTTTTTTTCAGTACAGTCAGTCAAAGTTGGGTGAAGTATTCATTTTGAATATTTGGTTGGGCAAAAAGTGACATTGTCTTCCAAGCTGGAGCAGTTGACTTTACATTTTAGGCAAGAGCTTACAGTTCAAACATTATTCTGGATCCTATGACAATTTTTGAAATACACAACTGTCTTAGATTTTTATTCATATTTTTCTGTGTGTGATCTGCCTAAGTACAAACTGTTTCCAGCTCTTTGATATACAACCTACATACCTATTTGTTGGGGACCTTATTAGCAAAAATCTAGAATATTTCGCGATTAACTTGATTTTTAGGGTTCCGTACCTCGAAAGGAAAAAACGGAACCGAATTACAATAACGCACAAGTACGTAATGTGATACAATATGATATTGAAATTGGTGAAATAAGAAACCCTTTACGAGCAAATGTGTTATAAAAAAAGTTAACATTTTCTTTTTTAGAAACTTTCACATTTATGTTAGTGGCCAGTGAGGCCTCTTTGAGTTGAGAATGTATACAAGGAGATCTATCTTATTTATTGTGCTTGAAATAAAGACCGGAATTAAATAAAAAATGCGGGTGACGACGTCCACACAACTGCGACGAATGTTCTTTTGTTTTGAGCAGTGTATGTTTATAGTGATCACAACTTACAAAAGCGTGTACTAAAAACAGTCTGCCACAATAATTTAGGACGAAGTGCTACATTTTGGCTAGTTCTGAATTTTTTGTGAAGGTCGGAAATTGACCTTTTATGAAAGAATGTAGCGGCTGCTCGTTATTTTTGTGGAGTAAATAACTAGAGCAGTTTAGCAGAATAAGTAGGTACTTACAAAACTGCGGGGTAATTGCGTAACACACTAACAATAGCTTTCATTTTGACAGTTCAACATCATTCATTGCGTTATTTACGTTATTGAGCTGACAAATATTTCGAACATATGAAGCAATGGATTAGCAATATCCTTACATTTCGCAATTATGGTGCTGGTAAGTGACGCGACTATATTTTCTACTTTCTCGGTTAGAGGCATCGGACTACCCGTGAGCACTTTTTCACATTCTTAGGCTACCTGATACTTAGCCCGGTGGCGAATTGGATAGATACTAATTGACGGATAAGTCTATAAGCTTCACATGTATCCGCACAATTAACTTAGTTTACCCGGTTACCCGGCGTCGATTTATCTGCCAGCCAATAAAAGGGGCTTACGCAATTGAATGAAGGTGATTGTAGGTATAAGGGATACCAACCAAATAGCATTTTCTCAGCCAACAATTTATGAACAACTTTTACAATTTATTTAAGTATCTTGAATTCTTGATTGATCTACTTCAGTTTTATCTCTTGCTACAGATCTGTTGATTCTGTAGTCGTTTAGGGTCTTTCTTTTCAAAGTTTCAATTATGTGAAACGTTCTTGCAGTTTTTGTGTGTGTGGTCTTACGTTTTTATATTTGGTTTCAGAGTACCCACTCTTCGTTTATTGTTCATAAAAGAGTCAGTTAAAGGACCATGCGTCATTTTGGGCCCACTTTTTCAACATTGTTCAACAGTGATGAATTATATGTCATATGAAACCTCTTGGTGTGTACTTTATTTCATTCTATGGCAGTTAAGTTCAAATCCAGCGCGAAAATGTTTTTTTTGATCTGTTTTATTTTGATATTAAATTATAATTAGCTGTCAGTAAGTAGCAGACGACACTTTAGATCGAGGATGTATTATACCTATGACTTAATTGACCATGACCAAGTAGGCAAAGACGCCATTAGACAATACTACTGTACATCTCTCACGGGTAGACGCACTATCGGAAGTTGTGCCCATGTCATATCCATAATATGGTACTTGGGACTAGGTAGACATGGTGATAGCTTCCATTGACCAGCAATATATTTAGACGATTTTTTTTTTCGCATTTTCATTTAACGTACTAAAACACCAATTTCGCGCTGGATTTGAACTTAGCTGCCATAGAATGAAATAAAGTACACGCCAAGAGCTTTCATATGACATAGGTTTCATCACTGTTGAACAATGTTGAAAAAGTGGGCCCAGTGTTCATACAAAAGTGCCCATGGTCCTTTGTTTCTTCTCCTGCAGGGTTCGTTTGAAAGAGGTTGTAATTTATGAAATTTTGACCCAAGAAATGTTTTGAGATTAATCTTTCCTTATAAATGTAATATATACACTACCAGCTACCTAACCCGGCATAGACCAAGTTTGTGTCAACTGTTTTTATTTATACCTACCTTAAACCTGTTATGAAGACTATAAATACCTTGTCCATTAACCGTTTTTTGACAGCTGTCTTAGTACGTATTCCAGATTACGTAAAAGTTAAAATCTGTAAGTAATAAAATAAATATGTAAATTGCCTTATCTTATTGAATTATCTTATTTATGGCTTCTTTTAAACATTATAATACCGTTCGTGAATCATTCAATGTATTGTGTGTTGCTGCAATCACTAGTTCCATGTGTCAAAAAATGGTTTACCGTTTTGTAAAAAAAAAAAGGAAATAAGATAGTTACAAGACATGTCTGAAACAACATCTGATACATTTTTTATCACGATATGTTTTTGACAAGTCCAGACTTGCTGAAAATAAGTATCACAACTTGTGTATGCATGTAAGAAAGTAACCGCTGAGATTCAATCATACGCAGACAGGCGCGTTTCCACCATTGGCATAATTTTGATTATTTCCGACAAAACCCGACTTTAGCCGACCAAAATCACACTCCGACAATTTGGTTAGACCGTTTAGGTCCCTACTAAGTTGTTTGCGGTAGGCTTCAAAGGCTTCTTGCTTTCAATTTGTCATAGCATAATTTGGCCTCTGTACCTATCGTGAAGCTCCGTGCCTCGGAAAGCACGTTAAGCCGTTGGTCCCGGCTGTCATTCGTGGACCTTTGACAGTCGTTACGGGTAGTCAGAAGCCCGAAAGTCTGACAACCAGTCTTACCAAGGGGTATCGTATTACCCAGTAACTGGGTTGTGGAGGTCAGATAGGCAGTCGCTCCATGTAAAATACTGGTATTCAGCTGCACCCGGTTAGACTGGAAGCCGACCCCAACATAGTTGGGAAAAGGCTAGGCAGATGATGATGATGACCTATCGTGAAGCTCAATATCATTGAAACGGACAATAGAATCACTTTAAAGAGAAGGACAGCACAAAAACCTCGCTCCATCGCGCAATCCAATCATGATTAGTAGTATTTTACCTTTTGTAAAATGTAATGCAAGCTGTGCTTACATCCACTATTCTAGCGCCTACTTGTATGAATTATTCTTTTGAAAGCGTAGTTGCGTTATTTAAGTTCGTACTTACTTGTTGAGCGGACGAATTTTCCAAACCTATGAAGCAATGGATTAGGAATTTCCTTTAAACCCTCGGATGTGACTTAAAGTGTGTCACGCAATTAGGGTGTAGGATATTATATCTTGAACTTTGCATGCCGTGTTTGTTACTTTAGTCTCTGTTTTAGTATTATACAAAGTATAAAGTTAATGTGACAAAATTAGGAAATTGAGCAACAAGATTGAGAACTTGCAAACATTGTTACAGTTTGAAATATTCCTGAAACATAAATCAAGCGTGTTTAACTAAGAGAAAAGCCCGTATTTTATAGCAGGGCTCAAAGGGATCACGGGACGTCTTTGAAAATGTGTTTTAAAGTACTTTATTGAAAGATGTAGAAGGTTAAGGAATCCTTTTTGTGAATCCTTTTTTGATTCGAATATGTTATTTAGGGTTGATTTTTCAATAGTCAGATAACTTTTACCTGAAGAATAATTATGACAGTTTCACATATTTTCTATACAAAAACTGTAAAACCGTAATATTTATTCCTGCAATAAACATCATCTGACTATTGGAAAATCAGCCCTAAGAATATAAAATCCACAAAAATGTTCAACGAATTTACTCATCTGAAGTTATGAAAGTCACAAAACTGAAGCATTGAATAAATATTAATATTTCAAGCGAAATATAAACATTTAAGTAATTTTGTAAAGTATCTAGACGCTTATTGTGTGATTTGAAATGTTTGTGAACTAATTGATATCTATCAGCTTAAATTCATAAGAAGCCGTTCATAATTGGCCTTCACAGAACTTTAATTGCGTTTATGTTTTCATGAGTCATTAAGAAATTACTTAGTGGTAAACTACTTAAATATTCTGTGACTTGATTAAGTTTTCCTATCGATCATAGAATTTTGTGATAAACTAGCTGCGCCCCGCGGTTTCACCCGCATAAGTTTCGATCCCGTGGGAATATCGAGATAAAAAGTACCTATTCTATATGTTAATCCTGGTTATAAACCATCTGTGTGTCAAATTTCATCCAAATACGTTCAGTAGTTTTTGCGTGAAAGAGTAACAAGCATCCATACAAACTTTCACGTTTATGATATTTTTATGATTTTCTCTATCTTTAGAAAATCAGGCCTGCCGTAAGAAAAATTTTGAAGTAGCTTCTACATATTTCTGTAGCTACAGGAGTCAGGATTTGAAGATTACAGCAATCTAAAAACTCCAAAAATGTTGTAAAATAATGAATATTTATGTGCCAGTCTCTTCGACCTAAACGTCCATTTTCCTAGAGTTCACTCAGTATCGGTAACACGGTGAAAATCCCATGACACGTAGACACGACATTACAGTTCACCTGTACAGTCACGTGCAAAAAGAAATACGATTCAACAACGATTTACTCGTGTAGGTAAAAGATGAAAGAAATGTTGCAATCTGATGCAATTTGCAGTAAGATGTTCCTCGTTTAAAGCTGCGGACCCACGGTCCGCTGTCTCACAGGTCAGGTCGCGGCAAGCCAAGCTGGCAGGCAGGATCCGTCGCATCCGATAAAGCGCCTGCTGTACAGGCGCGTTTCTTCTGCTTTCTTTTTGCTTTGTTTATCAAATATTTACTACTAACCAGCTGCAAGCGCAGCCATGTGCTCCGTATCACTTGACATGTTCAAAAACCGGCGGCACCAGGCCAACACACCCCGTAGGAATGCTCGGCACGGGCTACGATAGGCCTCGAAAGGCGTGGGTAACGTCTGGCTGGCGCGACCTGTCTGTTAACGGGCCGTGGTACCGCAGCATAAGATACTACGTCATGGACGGTCGCCATCGATTTTGATCAAGGCATCGGCATTAATAAGACATTGATCGTCCGGGTGTTATATAACCCCAAATGTGTACATATTTTTGCACGTGACTGTAAGACGTAAAGTAATGGAACTCCATTACATCGTTCCCGGAATACCTTAATCGTACATTCCGACATGACAGTTTTAGACCCACTTTTATGATAGACATGTTTCCGAAGGTAATGGCAACATTCGTGTCATGTACCTTATTAGCGTGGGACTCGTTCAGGAAATACAACATTTTAGGAAGGTTATAATTTAGGAAGGGTATAATTTAATAAGGCTTTAAGGGTATGATCATGTTTTGTGTTAAAATATGTAGTAATTGGACGGGGCCGAAAGGTTCTGGAGTTTCGACAGCGTACCAGAAGACGTAGTGTTGCAAGGCCTCCCACAAAGTGGACCGATGACCTTGTGAAGGCCGCAGGAATTCGCTGGATGCGGAAAGCACAGAACCGGTCGAAATGGAGGTGCTTGGGGGAGTCCTATATCCAGCAGTGCACGTCTTTCGGCTGAAATTATGATGTACGATGTGTGATGTATGATGTGTGGTGACGAAGACTGTATGCTATTGTTATTTTGTACTAAGACACCACAATTAAGTCGTTCAATTCGTATCAAATCGTTCATATGGTTTTGCTTGTAGGTATGTAACTAATAATAAAATTGAAGCGGTTTTGAGCCAAAGCTACGTAATATCTATTTATTTTGAACTACAGTGCGGCCGACGAGAGAATGCTTTCTTGAGTTCGACGACACGGTTGGCGCAGTGGTTAAGCGATTGACTGCTGCGCTGCGTGTCGCGGGTTCGATTCCCGCACGGAACAAAAATATTTGCATGACCTACATGTATTTGTTCCGAGTCTGGGTGTTTTTCTATCTATAATATGTATGTATTTACAAAAAAAAAAAATGTATATAAGTAGTTTATCAGCCATCTTGTTAACGTAACACAAGCATTAGGTTGCTTAGCTTGGGACTAGATGGCGCTGTGTGAAATGTCCACGGATATTATTATTATTAGTTTCAGTTTCATACAAAAAAATACGTGTTTTGCGAAGTTGATCTTTATTAGCTACTATAATTGTCGCACTGACAGGTTTCAGGAGTTTGCGTCTCTTGGATTAAAGATTCGAACTGTCCTTGTGACAATAATAATTATTCAAGCACAACTATCTTTACGCTAAAAAACCCTATCATAAATACATTCTAGGGTATAATAATACTGTAATAAAATCTACTCGAACTACGATAATATACAAAAGCAATTTCCAAGTAAACGTAATAGGTACAACTCAGCATCTAAATAATACCTGTTTTCGTATACAGTAGATAACTCCAAAGACAACTGCTGTAAATGAAACAAATATGACATTATAACCGAAATAAACTAATTTTATGATATTCACATCAGCGACGAGCTGATTTTAAATTTAAGAAGGTTACACACCGTGCCTTTTCCCAACTTAGTTGCGGTCGGCTTCTAGTCTAACCGGATGCAGCTGAGTACCTGTATTTTTCATGGAGCGACTGCCTATCTGACCTCCACAATCCAGTTACTGGGTAATACGGTACCCTTTGGTAAGACTGGTTGTCAGACTTTCGGCTTCTGACTACCCTTCTCGGTATGTAAAGATGGTCACCCATCCACAGACCAACCGCAGCATGCGTAGCTTAACCTGATCAATCGACCTGTGTGGCTGTTATTGTTTAGCCACGGGCCCCTCAGCCCCATGCACCTACATATATTAAACAGAATAAAATGAAAATAGAATGCTGATTAAAAGTTAATGTATTTTAAAGTCCCAGTTGCAGAGTTGAATGAAAGGAAAATTGTTATGTAGTTAAGTTAAAAGCTTGAACACAAAGACGCGACGAGACTTGGGCGAGTTATTTCTCGTACATTTTTTATGAAGTCAATGTTTACAATATCAGCATTTTACAATTTATTATTTATAGAGTCACGTCAAGTCGTATCTATAGTGATGTAACCTAGATTAAGATAATCCGTATTACTACAAAGCGAGTTCTAATTTTACAAGTAGCCTAAACCTTCGAGCCTGTTACTGTATTTTGAACGCTATCCCGAAAAACGTAAAGTACTTAATGCATGACTCTTCAGTTCTCTTGAGTCTTAAGGCATTTGTCGGATTATAGTTCAAAATTAAAAAATGGCTCGAAGTTTTAAATTTGGGTCTAAAGATAAATAAGGCCTTTGCCCAACAGTGGGACAATGTAGGCTAACGGAATGAAAAAAACAAGATAAACCTTGTTTCGTAATAAGGGCGTACATATTTACCAATATTGCTGAAGTCGGCCAAACATTGAATTTTGAAAGGGTAATTCAATTCCAATTCGCCATTACGTATGTTGAGTCACGTCAAGGTATAATATATTGTAGCGTTAGAAAGACTTTCTTAGTACGTTTTAAATTAAGTCACATCTCAAACTGGGGGGTGCCTACAATCAGCCTCCAAAAAAATGTACTATATCCGATGACCCTGGTTACTTATCTCCTTTGGTGACTGTACATCGACACACACGAATAAAAATCCACACTTGTCATTAGAGATCTTGCACAAATTGTTCATGTAACAATATTGAGAAGGTCACTCATATAAAATACCTAACCTAGGTATAATCGTTAATGAGCGGTTATCTTGGCATACTCATGCGGATATAGTCATGGCCCGTACGAGAAAACTTATCTGGATACTTAAGAACCTAAGACATGTGACAACTAAAAAAATGATAACTGAAATATACATATACTTATGTCTCTCTGGCTCAGTCAATTCTTATCTACTGCATACCCGTGTGGGGCGGTGCCACAAAAACGAAGTTTCTTGAGCTAGAGAGAACACAGAGATCTCTTATCAACGTCATGTATGCCAAACCGTACAGATTCCCAACCAATGAGCTATACTCCCTTAGCGGTATTCTCACAGGCAGAAAACTATACATACTCCATGCTGTCCTAAAATTACACAAAGTCCTGCCCTATGACCCTCACCCTCAGGAATGAAGATGAAAATACTGTGCTGCACCAGTAGAGTTCGTTAAAACTACATATGCCAAAAGACAATTCAATACAAATTCCGCTGCCCTTTACAAAAAAATAAATAAAATAGGTAATTAACATTTATCCCATGACTACTAAAGACTGCAAAAAAGCAATGGTTCAATGGCTAAAACTGAAGACCTATGATGACATTGAATTACTGCTGCAAGCATCGTCAATATGAGTTGGAAAAAAAAACGCCGACGCCACGCACACACACATGCACACACCCCCACACACACTATTTTAGGATAGGTCTCTTAGTAAGTTATTATTATTATGTTTTTTTAAATTTATTTTCTCAGATTCCTAGAACCTGGTATTTATTAAAATCTCACGGGTGTAAACCAAGGTGAGATTTTAAGTTTCTGCAGATAAGTTATTTTGTACTGCATTGAGATTATTGTCTAAATCTAATTGTAGGAATTTCCGAACTATGCGACATGTGTTTAATATAGCTGCTTTCTGTAGTGTAAGATACGTATATTTGGAAAGATTGATTGCATTTAAACTGATAGATAGTTGTTTCGGGATGATACCAGTCGTTGATACCACTATTGGGACTATTGTTACTCTATTCATTTTCCAAACTCTGGTAATTTCTTCTTGTAGTTCTGTATATTTCCTGATTTTTTCTGAGATAGTTTTTTGTATATTATTGGTGTTTGGGACTGCTATATCTATTATGTATGTGTGTTTGTTTTCTTTATCAATAAGTGTTATATCGGGCCTGTTGTTATATATTGTATGATCTGTAATTATAGTGCGGTCGTAATACAATTTATAAGATTGGTTTTCTAATACAGCCCTTGGTGAGTATTTGTAGTATGGTGTGTATGGATCCTTCATGAGATTGTGTTTTGTTGCGAGTTTTTGGTGTATAATGTTAACAAGTTGATTGTGTCTGTGAGTGTAATCGTTTTGGGTGAGTGTGCTACAAGCTCCTGTGATGTGCTGTATAGTTTCAGGTTTGCTGTGGCACTTTCTGCATAAATCGTTTCTTACTGTGTTATCTTTAATTATATATTTTCTATAATTCTTGGTATTTATTATTTGGTCTTGAATGGCCAGCATGAATCCTTCTGTTTCTGGAAATAGTCCACTTAATTCCAGCCATTTGTTTGAAGCTTCTTTATCAACGTGTGTTTGGTATAAATCATTTGGATGTCTACCGTGTAGTTCTTTCTGCCTCCATTTTTTATGTATCTCTTCTATATGTCTTGCTTTGTTTATTGTTTCAATATTGTCTTCACTAAGGTTCAGTGGTGTATATTTTTTATCTATCTCTACTATGGTTTTGTGCATTAATATTATTATGTTTTTTTTTCTTTCTTTTATTTTGTTTTGTTTAATTTTAGGTTACCTATTTTTTATTGTTTAAATTCAATTTTATTTTGGTACACCACTTTTACCATTTTATAATTTGTCATTGAAGAGCATACCTTTTACTTAAAAAGAGGTCCCTATGTAAGATTTACTGTAAAAGTTGTACAAGATTCTGCAATAAATCAAATTTTTTTATCGACAAAAAATCATTTGATTGTCTACAATTTGTGGTCCATAATACTGTATCGATGTGAAATTACATAAGTAGGTACCCAATGTGTTATATGTTTTGGGCTACACATTGATACACTCTGGAATTCGTACCCCGAGCCCCAACATACAGACTAATTGACTAGTTCTACGTGTTTACGCAATAACAACGGAAATGTTGTACATTACTTATTACTACGATAGGAAAAATATTGATTATAATGTTTCTAGTGCGGGAATACTATTTCGGGAATATTAACATTCCTATTATTAGCGCGACGGGAAATGCTATTATTGGCGACGGAGTACGGATTAACAATGTATAATCAGGAAAATTAATGGTTCAGCAAATTAACGTGGGCGGTGCCGTGCCATTGCATAAGGACAATATAAATGAATATAAGGACAATTTAAGCTGGTACTCAATTTGTTTAACAAATACTTTCCCTGACTAATTGCATATTACAAACTTATAGTAGGTGCATGCCTAAACATCCCAGCTAACATTTTTAAATTGTATTTGCCACCTTATGGGATCCAAATGTAGGTTAATTCTAAGCGGGGCTCACTGCATAAAGTAAGCCCGTCGAAGTTTAGTACCTAGGTATTTCCACTCGGGAAAGCTTAGTGGCACTTAGTACCCCATTTAGTTATTTTAAAAAGGATTAGGACACTTCTTCTGCTATGTAAACTGTACCTATCACTCATATTAAATAGACATTATGTTGGAATATAAGTACAAACTCTTGAAAATATCGCTGCAGAAGCATTTTTTGGCAACTAATATGCAGACTTCTATTGTAAATAATAATGGCAGATTCATTCGGTTGTTTTTATAATTAATGCCAAAATTGCTTTTTCTAATGATATGAAACTCCACTTGATTACTGATTTATCACAGTCGCGCGCGAACTCGTGACCTCTAAACAAAACTTGGAACTCTTTGGATAGCCGATACAACATGCTTGAATAATACTTTATAAGTGTAATCTGACGGCACGGTTGGCGCAGTGGTTAAGCGATTGGCTG
Organism: Apamea sordens; assembly: GCA_945859715.1. Lineage (NCBI taxonomy): Eukaryota > Metazoa > Arthropoda > Insecta > Lepidoptera > Noctuidae > Apamea > Apamea sordens. The sequence continues at coordinate 10,944,358 of OX243996.1, read as the reverse complement.
CTGCGCTGCGTGTCGCGGGTTCGATTCCCGCACGGAACAAATATTTGTATGACCTACATGTATTTGTTCCGAGTCTGGGTGTTTTTCTATCTATAATATGTATGTATTTACAAAAAAAAAAAATGTATATAAGTAAGTAGTTTATCAGCCATCTTGTTACCATAACACAAGCATTAGGTTGCTTAGCTTGGGACTAGATGGCGCTGTGTGAAATGTCCAGGGATATTTATTTATTATTTAATTACTGCGCCAAATTGTGTTTGGGAGTCATATGTGACTAGGGACTAATGTAAGCGGAAAAAAACCAATTTCATGCTGAAGTAGGTTTTATGTTCCGAAAGCGCGTCATCTAGGCGAACAAAACGCGTTTGCGTCACTTTCACTATCAGCTAAAAAGGTATTTAATTAGTGAGAGTATTATGCGGGTGGAGGTGACCTTTAATGATATTTAGATACTAGATTAATAATGTTCCAAAAATATTCATGTCAAACAGAAAGCGTCTTCATCGGATTTTCTGGGAATTCATTACCTAGATAAATAGAATTCTAATCTGTATTTGACAAAGAGGCTGAATTCAATAATGACCTTATGCTTATATCGTGATCTGCACCCTAATTGCGTAACACACAATCAATCGGAATCTGAATCATTTTGAAGCAAATTGCTAATCCATTGCTTCATAAGTTGGAAAAATTTGTCTGCTCAACACGTAAATAAGGCAATGAATTTTGTTGAACTGTCAAAATGAAACTGATTACGATTGATTGTGTGTTACGCAATTAGGGTGCTGGATCGTTGGATAACAATCAAAAGGAGACCTTTTAGCCGTAGTAAGTCCACTTACATGAATTGTATAAGTGTCCCTCAAATAACCTTTTAGGAAAATAACAAACTCAAGTTATTCCCCAATCGTTGGAAAACTTCTGCAACAAGTTATCAAAAACAGTATCATTCGATGTTCAGACGTTCCAATTGGATGTTTGCCAACCCAAAGAGACATGAAGTTTCTAGAAATCCCTGCATATCCGTAAATGTACCGTAAACGTCAACCAAAGAATGAGTTACGATATTTATATCCGTAGTATAAAATAGCAAAACCCTAGGGAAGCTATCCATCACATGCGTTATAAATATCATTGAAGGTTGAATCTGGTTATACTGATACTCTAAATCCCTCACGAATTTGTGACAAATAGAAAACAATATTGAATGTTTTGAAAACTAATTTGAGCCTTAAATATAAAATGAACGTGTCCGGTGTCTTCCTAGTTGTAACAGCGCGCTTACAATAATAATTTATGTTAATTATTTTTTTATATAAATTTTTCAATTGTTCTACAACAACTCAAAAGCCAAGCTTCCTGAGTTCCTGCTTTAAATTCATTATGAAAGTTTGATTTGCAAATCACTACATACTTTTCCTATAACCTAGAGGTTATAAGGGGTTAGGGGCTAGGGGGGAGGGGTTATAGGTCCCTCATTTAGCTAGTTTCGAACACATGACCTTTGGTGTTGATACTGTTTAAAGGGTACCTACTAAGTGTTAATCAGGTAATTAAAAACCTTAACGATAATACACAATTATACTCTTAGATGGTTATATAATTCGTGAATAATTCAATTTCATGGCATGCATTTTACGACGCAATTCTACTTTATAGCCAACTGTAATATTATCGTTAAGTATTTCTTGTGTCGTTTCCAGATTACTCCAAAATGAAACTGCTTTTGTGTTTTGCCTGTAAGTAACAAAATATAATGCTAAAATTATAATTACATATAATTTGTGTACATTATAATATGATTTTGTTTATTTTCAGTGGGTTCGTTAGCATTCTTAGTAACAAACAGTGAGAAGATAAAAATACAAATAGAATCAGAGGATTTGGTAAATATTTTTGAAGGCGTGATGTATTCAGAGATCGTACAAAAGTTTGCAAGTCAACTTGTTCGAAGAAGTTTAAAGAAAGGCAGTCTTGACAACCCTTATCATCCGGAGGATGAACTAATGAACAGTTTTAAAGCTGATGTTGACAAAGAAACTGCATACGTGAGTTCGAGTCCTAAATTGGTTGCCACAACCGATCCTTTAGAAAATCAAAATGATCAATTTCTGATTGGAAACGACATTGCAAGTGACGATATCTTAACCGACGCCGAAGACATGAGATCAATAAACGATTTAGTGGAAAAACATAAGTTAAGGAAAATGCATTCAAATTCAACTACAAATTCTACAAATGAAGACATTGAAATAAAGAAAAAGATCGACAATGCTGTTAACAATAATAGCGTGTCATCCAAACAGGACATGAAGATTTCTGGTGATATGAAGATATTTGGCGATGATAGAGCTTATTTTAAGCCGGTACAAAGAAGATTTGTTTTAAAAGGCTCCAATGATACACCTACTAACCCTTTAATACTTTAAGTAAAATTCGTATACAAAAGTGTAATTTGTATAGCAAAATTGCTTATAATTAAATGCATAAAATGTGGAAACCTATTTTTTCTGAAACTTTGGGTAGGTAACCAGTACTCTCCTGTCTTGGTTCTCTTTTAGTAAAATATTTTTATCACTTTACATAGTAGCTAGTCTGGTCAACGCAATCTTTCGAAAATCTCACTTTCCGCATCTGTGGAAAATCTCTGAAGTTGAAGAAGAACAAGTTCAAGAATCCTTCGCGCTCAGGCACGGAAACACCCGTCCTGTCAGGCTGGGTCCTGATACCCTACCACACACAGATTGCGTAAAGTACCTTCCACTTAGAAAGGCGCCTAACATGGAAGCAACATATCAAAAATAAAAGAGACGAGATAAACCACTAGTTCCGTAACCTGTATTGTATCATGAGAAGAAACTCTGTGCTCGCTGTAGACAACAAACTCTTGATCTACAACTCGGTTCTTAAGCCATTATGAACCTACGGGATTCAATATGGGGCGTTGCTAGCAATACCAACATACTCTGCCTATAAAGAGTCTAAAATGGTATCCTAAGATCCACAGTAAATGCACCTGGGTTTGCTAGGAACGATGAAATCCACGACTATCTACAAATGCCATCAGTAAACTATGAAATCGAGCGGTACAAGGGACAACACAAGGAACGCCTAACTTTGCATCCAAACACACTAGTTACTGAACTGTTAAACCCGACAGCGGTGGTGAAAAGGTTGAAAAGGAACCATCTTCTATAAGTGGAAGGCGCAGCACTGGCTGCTCCACCACAACGCCATTTGTCATGGAACGAATTCGCTTATGGTTCGACGACCGATTGCAAATGGAATGAAAAAGAAAAGAAAAAAAAACTTTACATAGTATTGGATCTCCCTCTTTGGTATAGTCCTAGGTTCAATTCCCAGGTCGAACTCCGTGTCATTGGGATTTTCCAATAGGAATTTTGCAGTAAAACTTCTCTCTTTTTTTTTTGGGTGGGAAATCATCAAATGACTTCTACCGCGAGGAGCGAGAGAACTGTCCCCACCCGTGTTCCTTCAGTTGCCTGTGCTAAAGGCCACGGTATCTCTTTCGAACAACTCGCAGCCCTGGCAGGCATCGGCCCTAGCGGACCCCGTCACTTAGTACAGCCCGGAGTTTGACAATATTGTCTCGGGCGATGGCGATGACGTGGCGAAATATTACATCTCCTATTCCTTCGGTAAATATAGGCGTTATAAATGGTATGTTCTATATTTATATTTTCCTTATCATGTAGTTTTCTACAAAACAGATATTTTTTGTTTGGTGTAACGCTAATTTCTGTTTAACCCTTGGATATTGTTTATCACAAAAAATGGTGTTATAACTCGTCCTTAGTGGAGCTATAAACGTTTAGTACATAACATAAATTGTTCAATAAGGTGTAAACGACTCCGTGGGTCTGGGGAAAGATATTTTAGTGTAATACACTCATAAAATTTATGGTAATCACTTTGATGTTATCGTGGCGAAAATGTACGTTATTTGGAATTCCAATGTGTTTCTTATCGACTGTGAATTATTTATTACTTTAAAATGTTGAATGTTAAAAATACTTAATACTCGTTTATAAATGTTTGGAGTAACCAACCCTTTGATGATGTAGGCACTTAATAAGATGTTGTGACTTGTGATGTGACTCTTCAATGAAATAAAAAATGGTTTCAGCTTGATAAATGACTTTCCACTTTTTTTACGATCAATGCCCTTTTAAGCAACTTCGAATAAAAGTACAAATTGTTTATATACTCATCATTAATTCAACGAACATAAAAATTATAATATATTTTTTGTACTTTTATTGAAAATGTTAACTTAAAAAAATGGTTTCAGCTTGATAAATGACTTTCCAAATTGATAACGATCAATGTATCTGAATTCAAATCATTAAATTAAATGATAAAAATTAAATTCAAATCATTAAATTAAAATGATAAAATTTAAATTCAAATCATTAAATTAAAATTTATAATAATGATTTATGCTTTCCTAATTGATTATTATAATACAATACTCAATACAAAACAAAGAACTATGAATAAAACACAATTATATAATATAAGGACCAACCACACGTCAGCCTAGTCAAATAACCCGCCCCTAACTGTTCCCGGCGCAAAGGTGCCCAAAACGCTTGCTGCATTGCCACGTTGGATGGCAATGGCTAACCTTTGCACCAAGAACGAGCCGGAGCGGGAGTCCCCCGTTTTGTCACAGAGCTTGTGCCCTATCTCGCCAATGAGCCTCCTAGCCTCAGCGCCCCAAGCACCCATGGTCTCCACGGCAATGGGCACAAAATGATAGCGGTCCAGCAACGGTGCGTACTTCACCCTCTTCCTCCCAGCGGCATCTTCCGCTGCTGCCGACGGAGAGTAAACGGTGCGACCAAGGTGGCTGGCAGCAACAGTGCTGACGCAAGTTGCGTCCCAAATTAGGCACTTGCCGTTCCTCCAAGGCACCAGGGTCAGCCCGTCCGGCCTCTTGCCGTCAGTCCTGCACAGACCCGGAGGCTCCAACAGGCAGGGGACATCAGCCGACACAAAAGCCCTCCGAACAATATCATTGAGCGCATGGTGACGCGGGAACCTCCCCGAGCAACGACGACAACTCAAAGCGTGATGGCCGTCGGCCTCCACCATGGAACCGCAGGTGCATCTGTGGGGTTCACACACCTTGCAGCCCAGGCGGAGGGCCACCGCCACACGCAAAGAGTCGTCATCAAGCAACGTGCCCAGGTGAGGCGAAGGAAGCGCGTGCAACCATGCCCCCGATTCCGGCTGCGATACAGCCCTGAGCCTGGCTAAATCAGCCCCCGAGGAACTCACCAACATCTGTTCCTGGATCAGCTTGGACGTGACGTCGTCCCAAGCGCGCTGAATATATGTTGCGTCAGGGCTTGCTGCCCCCATGCTGAGGACAGACCAAGCTGACTCGGCATCCAACATAAATGGTATGTTTGCCCCGTCACCATTGGAATCTAGAATTACAGCGACGAGGTCAACCACTCCATGTGTCGACGCCAGGAAAGCCGGCAAACCCAAATCATGCAATTGCAATCATGTATTGACTGAACTTTCCTAAAAATATTTCAAGGCTTTAAAGAATCTTTCTAAACACAGGAACTGCGTTAACCCATTGCGTTAACTTTGACCAAAGTCAGGACCTCAAACTTAGGAGATGCATGTTTATTAACGAGGAAAATCATATGATCATTAATAATGTTACAAAACGAAGGGCTTTCAATTACAAATAAGGTAAACAAAACACGTATCGGCTAACGTAGTGTGGGACGCCCCCCAGCTAGATGGACGGACGACCTAAAGAAGGTGGCTGGGATGCGGAAGGCGGAGGACAGGATGTTGTGGCGCAGTCTGGGAGAGGCCTTTGTCTAGCAGTGGACTGCAATAGGCTGAGTTGATTGAAACTGTGTAAAACGAAAATGTAGTCTTTCTACTATCTATGAACTCCACAATGTTTTACACATCGCACTTGTAACCTACCTAAAACCAAGTAGATACATTTCCTAATTAATTTACTGTACTATAGGCAACAGTTCGTTTCTTTTATATGCCCGTATCATTCTTACTTTAGGAGCCAGTGAACTCATGCGGACTAAATTGAAAACAATTTGCCCTCCGTAAATGTACAGGCGAGCCTTTAACAAGAGGAAAACGTGACGGAAAATCGAGTGCAATCGAAAAAATTAGACGATACACTTCAGTGCGGATGGTGATTGGCGAATTTAGCGGTTTAAGTACCTAGCTATGTTTTTGTTTTGTTGAAATTTAATGTTGAGCGTATAAGTGGTCTGCCTGGCGCAGGCAACTGAAGGAACACGGGTGGGTTTTAGTCTGTAAAAGTCTGACATGCCCTGCCGCTCCGCCCAGACCGGGAGAAGTTATTTGATGATTTACCTACCATCCAAAAAAAGGACATATAAGTGGTACTTGCAGCATACCTACAAGTATAACTGGTAGAAATGACTTCTACACCCAGTTTCTGGTACGGAAATCAACACTAGAATTTGATATCAAATTGTCAAGCGATCGTAAACTGCTGTGAATCGAATCACTTGACTTATTGTGTTTAATTTTGACACGTCGATCATTTTCGTTCCAGTTCCCGGGAGATAGTGAAGTAGTTTCACCATCATTTAAAATCAACAACAGTCATAAATACATAAATATAAAATCGTAGTATGTTGCCATTAAAACACAGAGTACGTGCTTAGCTTCAGCTGTTTGTACTTGAGATGAGAAGACAGCCCATATTTCCGGGAATATATTTAATCTACCTCCTATAATAACTGTATGGTCTGCAAAAGCACGTGGATTTGCTCATTTGAACAAACGAGATAGTGCAGTTGACAAACTAGGTATTTGGTATACGGGCAGCTAACTTGCAATTACTTTTAAACAATTTTGTGAATGTGCTGTGTTGTCAATGTTTTTACATCACTCTCTCAAGTGTGCAATAAGTTTTAAAGTTATCAAGCAACAAAATAAAAACGAATATTGCCAGTGTATTGGAAATATGAATATTTTTCGTTAAAAAAGTTTTGAGTTTGAACGTGGATGTAGGGGAAGACCAAATATACGATAGATGTTCTGTGAGAAAGATGATATGGCTAGAAAGGGGGGTGACTACTGAGATGACGACTAATCCTATCCTACTAATCTTATAAACGTGAAAGTTTGTACGGATGGATGGATGTTTGTTACTATTTCACGCAAACACTACTAAACGGATTTGGATGAAATTTGGCACACAGATAGTTTATAACCAGGATTAACACATAGGTTCCTTTTTATTCCGATATTCCTACGGGATCGAAACTTATGCGGGTGAAACCGCTGGGCGCTGCTGGTAGAGAATATAAGTATGGCAGAAAAAGGCATCTTACGCTGAACCCCAATAAATTGTGTAAGGTCGAGAGAATGATGATGTGGGTGAATTCGATAAATATTTTTTCCTTGTAAAACAAATAGCATACGTTCGACTGTACACTTTCGCACCTTTAACGCTACCAATAATTAAGTAACAGAGAAATATAAATAAGAGCATTTCCATGTCACGTGACGTTCTTCCGACATTGTGGAAATGCAAACAAAAGCTTGCCTGAAGACTTTGTTTCCTATGTTATTGTATGTATTTTTATTAATAATGTAATCATTTTCTCATTAATTTTGATATTATAGGTACTTGTGTGACATTTCAACAGAATAATATTATGGACATCGTTTAATATCAACTTTGACTATCTTTAAATAATTTAATAGTATTGTAATAATTTTCTTTATTATTAATTTTCATATTATATCTCTATTATATTCTCCTACAAACTTGCGCAAAACCAGTAAACCTAACGCCCTTAGAGACGCGGAGAACGTGCTCTTCTCTTAGCACAATAAATACTGATTTAAAAACGTTCAAAGTAGTCCTCGAGACAGCTGTACAAGTAGTTTCTTAGCTTTAAAGACCAATAACAAAGAATCTAGATTCAATACACTTGTAGAAAGATTCAAGCTCCCAGGCACGAACGGTATGAAGATCTGTGTAAGAACTTTACTGAAGCATTTTAAAACTCGATTTTAATACGAATGTAAGGTTTTTGATATGGATTCTCATAAATTATGTGTTAAATTCACTTATACCTTGATAAACCTTGTGAAAATGACTTATTATGATTAGATAAAATATAGTCGACTGCATGTCTACTTATGGTAAAACTTTAACCTTCAGCTGGCACAGTGTAGTACGGACTTTCCATAAAATTATCTTGCTATTGTCTGCATTTTCGGTTTTTTTTTACCACTGTAGTCCAGCCTACTGTACTCCGTACATTTATTTCCTTTTAAATTATTTCGTACTAGCGGCGCGGTCCCGCGGTTTCACCCGCATAAGTGTCGATATCGTGGGAAATCGGAATAGAAAGTATTCTAATGTATAAGCTATACCTACTTATTTCTGAAAAGTTTTATCAAAATCCGGTCAGTAGTTTCTCACAAATTTTCGCGTTTATAATATTACTAGCAGCGCCCGCGGTTTTTCCGCATAAATTTCGATCCCGTGAGAATATCGAGAAAATTTAAATATCGGGGTATCCTATGTGTTAATCCTGGTTATAAATTATCCGTGTGCCAAATTTCATTCACATTCGTTCAGTAGTTTTTGCGCGAAAGAGTAATAAACATCCATCCATCCTCACAAACTTTCGCGTTTATAATATTAGTAGAATTGGATTAATATAGTAGGATTTGGGAATTCACCTCACGAATAAGAAAAAAATTGAAAAGATAAATTGTCAAAATTACCGGAGATATTTTTTTTTTATACAAAAATGTTATTATTCGTTAAGTGATTTTTTGAATGACCCTATAATGTGTGACATTTCAACAGAATAATATTATTGACATCGTTTAATATCAACTTTGACTATCTTTAAATAATTTAATAGTATTGTAATAATTTTCTTTATTATTAATTTTCATATTATATTCAATCGCATTGATACTGATATTATTTGTTATATTATTTTTTGTGTTGTATTGACCATCATTAGTAAACTCCTATAAGATCTTATTTGTATAGCGGACTAGCTGCAGAATAGATATATTTCAAAAATAGTATCAGATTTTGAGGTTATAATCGAACCATAACAACGAATATTAGGTACTTAGGTACCTACCTATAGTTTTTCATAGCTCCGAGTGATTTTTAAGAAACTAAAAAACAATAAAATAATACATTTAGCTGTTTTTTGTACTTACCTAGATAATTAGGTATCTATGCAGTTTTTTTTCTAAAGCATAGGTATATGCACGGAACAGATAATAGAGAATACAGGTACCTATGTTAATTAGTTATGTTAATTAGTACCTGTATTCTTAGCATTGGTTTTGGAATGAGATATACCTAATGTTTGTGTGTACCTATTAATGTAAGGATAATACTGTCTCCGATGTTAGTGGTGATGTAGCGCGGTAGATAGATGGCGTTAGTGTGCATTGATAAATGGCTGAGCGCATTTGAGTTAATGTTCTAGTGATTCAGATTCAAAAACATGCAACAATTCATAAAAAATTCGATCGATCGATTGCAATTGATTGGGATTGGGGGGATCGAGAGGGCATCCCTAATCTTTTTCGATACGATATGACGTTTGGCAAAGATGGCGGCGATTAATGTTAATATTCGCGTAAATAAAATGTTCATTTTGTTTTTTAGGCATGCAGCTAGTCTGTATTCCAATAGTATTTGCAACTAATATAATAAAATAGACAATTAATTATCGTATATGTCCGATATTTCTTGTACACAGGGCGATTTCGGGCAATGTCCTTTTGCATGCCAAAACTCTGGCAGAATATACCCGGCTCATTATATTTCTGTATCAACTTTATTGTACAATACCTGCATTCTTTGCAAATAAACAATTTGATTTGATTTAATATAAAGTAAAAAATAATAATGCAGGGAATAGGGCTTAGTTCACTCAAGAGTCAAGATTGAAATGCGTATTTAAACTGAAATGATGACAATGAAAATAATAATTATGATCGTAAAAGATTATGGTCGTAGTCGTCTTAGATTTATTTGTTTTATTTATTTAATAATAAACATTTGTGTAAGTGTGAAATTTATTTTTGTGATTATCCCGCGTACGTTTTTTGCAATTTGCAGGTCAGTATCAGGTTGTATGGTGATCTAAATATGATTCGCGGCCATATCAAATATTTATTTATAGAATTATAATAATAAAAATTACCAATACCTACAACTCTGTAAGTTCATATTTCACTAATAAATGACTATTTTATGAAATCATGATATATGATTTCAATTCTTACTGAAGCAGTTGTATTGCTGATTCTAATGATCATAATTCTGAAAAGCCATATTTGTTACGGCGGTGGCGAATCATATTTTAATTAACATAGAACCTGACACTGACCTGCAAATAGCAAAAAACGTAAGTAAATTTGAATTTCCCGAGCTACCTTAGCGCACCCCCGCACCCCTTAAACAGCGTCAAATTTTGACTGACAATCAAAATGATAGTTTTTCCATGAATAATCTTTACATTTGACAGTGAAAATGATGAAATATCCTGTTGTACCTAAAAACCAAAATTGGAAACAGAAACTTTATGTATTGGAGCCATTTATCTGCTGTCATGAAAAATTTAAAAAAACATGAGCTGTAGAAAAAACCCAAATACATAGAAGGAAAACCACCACATCCAAAAATGGCTTGTTTATATCCTAGTACGAAGGTTTTCTATCACCACAATAAAGTTATGTTGAACCAAATTCCAACAAAAATCACCCCGAAGAGTTCTACTCTCTACTCGTATTAAAAAGGTTTTCGTGTTTTCAATTTTCATCTTTCTTTTCGTACGACCTAATGATAACTTAAACCTATTAAAATGTAGTTTAAGACAGGTTTAGACTTAGAAATATACCCGACATTTATTTAATATTTTGCAGACATCATTTATATTAAAAACTTGAACATAGGTAAGTACTACTTAAGCCACAAAGATATCATGTACCTATGAAAGTAAACAAGGCAAGCGGATTAGAAGAGGCTGCATGCCTTGATACCACAGCGTACTTAGCATAATTCACGAAGTAAAGAAACCTGCACAAACTGTTTATTTATCTGCACACTTTCCTTGCAGGCTTGCATTTTCGTCTAAACAGGACTTAAACAATAATATCGTGAAGAAAATCATCGTGAGGAAACCGGTATGTCATAGAACCTAAAATTCGAAGAAAAATGACTTCCATCAACCCGCACTGAGCACGCGTGGTGGATAAAAATAAATAAAATAAATAAATAAATATCCCTGGACATTTCACACAGCGCCATCTAGTCCCAAGCTAAGCAACCTAATGCTTGTGTTATGGTAACAAGATGGCTGATAAACTTATATACATTTTTTTTTTTTTTGACGGGCCCTTTCGCAGTGGGCAGGCCTGTGTCCCAACAGTGGGAAATTTATAAGCTGATTATGCTTATGCAAAGGTCCCCAAATTAGGCGGCACATTTATCCTTATGATGAGGGGCTCGTGGCTAAATAATAACAGCCGCAAAGGTCGATCAATCATGTTAAGCTACGCTTGGCGCGGTTGGTCCCGGCTGTCATTCGTGGATCTTTGACAGTCGTTACGGGTGGTCAGAAGCCCAAAAGTCTGACTAACGGTCTTACCAAGGAGTATCGTTTTACCCAGTAACTGCGTTGTGGAGGTCAGATAGGCAGGCGCTCCATGTTAAATACTGGTTTTCAGCTACATCCAGTTAGACTGGAAGGCGACCCCAACATAGTTGGGAAAAGGCTAGGCAGATGATGATTATCCTTATAATAATACCAGCATTTTATGGTTCCACTGCAGGGCAGAGGCCTCTTCTCACACAGAGAAAGCACGAGCCTTGATCACCATGCTTGCTTAAGACGGGTTGGCGATTTGAGACTTTTATTTGCTATAAGTCCAGGTTTCCTCACAATGTTTTTTCTTCTCCGATGTCAGTAATGTCCAAGATAAACTCAGAAAGTACACACACTAGGTACAGTCACGACCAAAAGTATGTATATACTCGGCTTTATTCAAAAGCGATTTACTCCTTTATTTTTGAATGAAATTTTATGTTGTTACGAATATAGCATTTTCGAACCCATAGGTTTATCTAATGTGTCGTATTTCAACGTTGCATACGTTATTTCACGAAAAAATCGCAATTGAAAGTTGCCAAGTGTTGACATATTGGTGCTCGTGACTGTTCATTATATCGAAAAAGCAACATTGGTACTTGCCCAGATTGTAACCCCCCAATCTCATGTATGTGGATGGAGGTGAGGTTTCAAGCACTGGGCCATCACGATACCTATTATGCTTATAGAAATAATGAATTCTGCGTAGTGTACGTACAGTGATAAAGGAGAAAAGAAATACAACCTTTTCAACCCTTTTTTTTTTTTTTTTTGAGGATGGGATATCATCAAATGACTCCTCCCGCTCTGGGTGGAGCAGGAGGGAGTGTCAGACTCTTACTGACTAAAACCCACCCGTGTTCCTTCCTTAGCCCTTTATGTTCCAGGGCAGCGGTAAACCCTTTCGGATGTTCCCGCTACCCTGGCAGGCTTCGGCCCTGTGGGGCCCCGTCACTTTGCTGACATCTCTTTGAGGCGCGCGTGGAACACGAACACGCCGTCCGGCACGGGCCTAGTCCTGATCGGACGGAGAGCTACCCATTACTCTCCGCCCGCAGGCCCGCGCCTACGGTGGCCGGGAGTCGTCACGCGGCTCCCGACGCCCGGAGCGTCTCCCGCGGCGGCTGAGGCGTGAGGTGCGCAAGGCGCGTTCCCTCGCCCACCCCGCCACCTCCTTCGCTAGCATGACTGCTTCGCAGAAGGAGGTGACTGCCTCCCACTCCCTCTCACCCCGGACCATGGCTTGAACCAGGGCCGGACGCGAGAGGTCGCCGCCGCTGCCAATCGCCTCTACGAGGACACGGCGGTGCTCTGCCCAAGCAGGGCAGACCTCCACCGTATGCTCCACCGTGTCCTCTGGACGATCCTGACAGTGGTGACACCCGGGCGTCTCCTCCCGCCTGATGATGTGCAGGAACCTCCCGAAACATCCGTGTCCGGAGAGGACCTGCGTCAGGCGGTAGGTGAGAGCGCCGTGACGTCTCTCTAGCCACTCCTCAAAGAGGGGCCTTACCGCCGCTATCGTGGCGTGCCCTGCGCTGGGTTGCGATAGTCGCTCCTTCCATGCCACCATGAGATCGCGCCGGAGGTTCGTCCGCTCCGCCGCGGTTTGCCGCGGATGCGGAGTTTCCCCCCGGCGTAGTGCCTCCGCGCGCCAATCATATAGGCGCGCGAGGACTATCGCCTCGAGGAATAATGAATTCTAAATAATGAATACAGTGATAAAGGAGAAAAGAAATACAACCTTTTCAACCCTTGTTTACATAAAACAATGAATATGATCCGAACCAGGGATTGAAGAGGAATTTTGATATTAATAACAGTTCAGCTATCTACAGTTCTCTAGAGATATAGCAATGTGTAACGAATACTGAACTATTCTGGCTTTCAATACCATCTATAATTCCCCAGTCGAATGAATAATGATCAGACATTGTTTTATCGCAAACAAAGACATAACAGTGGTTTTCATAATATTATTTACTTAAATATAAACTACAGTGCGGCCAACGAAAGAATGCGTTCTTGACATCTGTGAGTTACAAACAAATGCATACCTACGTGTATTGCAAAGATCTATTCTTAGGTATTCACACTTCCGCGAACCGCACTTGAGCACTTCCGCAAACCGCACTGAAACAAAATTTCAGTAGGAACAGTTTATCAATATTGTTTTCAGTTCTCAAACAACACCTACGTAAAATATTGTCTACTTTTTAGACTTGTCGCACTGACAGGTGTCAGGGACGCATTCTCTCGACGACCGTATTGTAAATTCTATTTGTTGTTGTTCTTTTTTTGGAACGAAGTTCCTTATCGCGCGTTGCGAAAGGGGGCTAGACGGAAAAAATTAAGACCAAAAGTTGGAACGACACTTTTTGCTATAGTTGTAAGCTGTAGTACGGCGTGCGCGTGTTTCTCTGTCTGTCTTTCTCTCTCTCTCTCTCTCTTATAGAAAGCAAGCCAATTATACTTCGTTCCATCCGGGTGTCCCTTGACGCCTCTCAAGTTTTCATTTTATTATAATTATTATTTTTACTAGAAGAAGAATCGACATAGGCACAGCATGTTTGTACACTTTGTAACCACAAGTAAAGCGCGCGTCGCTTTGTGAGATAAAAATACAGTACCTGGAGATCTAAAAGGATCTTTAGGCGCTCGGTTTGAATTAAATTGACAGGGGGCCGCGGCTGTTGCTAAACATTAAAAAAATAAGGGAACTACCCCTAAAACGCTTTAAATCAAAACTACACAAATGGCTTATTGGTAATTGTTTTTGTATAGTGTTAAAGAATTTTTTGATAAAAAGTAGCAGATAAATATAAGATACCTATGATATTGAGATTTATTTATATTACTTTACTAGCTGCTGCCCGCGACGTCGTCTGCGTGAAGGCTCTACAGCACCAAAAATACCTAAGATGCCAGTGTCGCTATAGCATTATAAGTAAACAACTTTTAAAATAGCATTAAAATATAAGTTTTTTTTTGCAAGCGAAGCAAGTGAAGAGAGTTATATGGGAATCCTGCTGAGATCAGTCATAAGATGTGACTGAAGGAAACAGAGAAAATAATGCAGGAATACATTCCAGGACACAAAAGAGTAAAAATACGTACAAAGGTATCATACCTTACAATACTTCCCTATAAGCTACGTTGGTAGTTATGCTGCCAGGAGCCAAAATGTAAAGAGAGTCAGGACTGGTGACGCGGGAGTAAGCGACATACAGTTGGCCGTGTGAGAAGCAACTCGTCCTGAGGTCGACACCCGCTGCCCTCAGTGTCTGCCCCTGCGACTTATTGATGGTCATCGCGAAGCAAACACTCACGGGGAACTGTACGCGCTTGAACTGGAACGGGAAGTTATAAGGTATGAGGGATAAGGGCGTGGTATAAATACTGCCTCGCCGATGCCACAACCCGTAAGAATTTCCGCCTCAATGGTGTGTCTGTGGAGCGAGATGACTTTAAGGCGGGTCCCGTTACACAACTTCGAAGGAGATAGGTTCCGAAGAAGCATAATCGGGACACCGACCTACAGCTTGATGGTATGCGCTGGAAGTCCACTTGCTGACAGGGAGTTCAGAAATTCCACGGGATAATGTGTGGCGTCATCTTGCTCGACAACAGTGTTTATCGAGGTGTAGACCACTTCATTCCCCTCAATTTCCGAGAGAATGCATTCGTTAATTGCTGCAGCCTGATCATTTTTGGGCCTCAAAATGGCCATGCTCACACACCCAAGAATTCTGCTGGTGCGTATACGACTGATGTTCCCGTACACACAGCGAATGAGTTCTTCTAAGCTGGATTGACGCTCTACCGAGAGACTCTGGAAGAACCACCTGTCCACCTCTCTCTTCTGGTAGAGTGCCTTCGCCAAGAAGGACATCAAAGAATTCTTGAGCATTGCCGCCGAGCCGAGCTCTCATATTAATCGTCAAGCGTCGCGTACGAACTGGTGACCACAACGAAGATCGTTTCAAAGAAGTATTCACCTCGTCAGCCCTCGATCCCCGCGTCACCACTGAACAGAACTGTGACACCACCCATCAAATGTTCGTTCCTGCGGATGTCCTGCAGGGTTCTGTCCACGGCCTCAACTACCTTCCTATTGGCCATCGTACACTCATCCCATACGATCAGAGAGCAATCCTTGAGCACGTGTCCCTTATCGCTGTTACGTGACACACCACAAACAGGCATTTCGGCGCTCTCTAAATCGATGGGAATTTTAAACATGGCATGGGCGGTCTTGCCACCCGGAAGCAGTGTGGCAGCGATTCCCGACGACGCTACAGCAATAGCAATTTTGCCTTGCCTCCTGACCTCAGCAAGTATGCGAGTGGTAACAAATTTTTTTCCTGTTCCACCAGGAGCATCCAAGAAAAACATTTTACCCTGGTTTTACCCAACGCTTTAAAGGACGGTGTATACGGAACGGAACGGACGGTGGAATTTATGATACGAAATTACCATGTCGCTTTCGACATGGTCATTTCGTATGGTGGTCTGAGACAGGTGTTCAGCACGCGTTCATCAGTTACTTCGACTTCGTCTCCAGTAGCACTTCTCAAAGCTCGTAGAAAATCTTCAGACAGATGATGGCGATACTTCTCCCACAAAGCTACCGGGTTCGCGACTCCACAAAACACCAAGATGACGGCAAACAGATGACGCATGCGGCTGGGACTGTCACTGACGCTCGCCTCCGCAAGGGTGTCATCCCAATTTTGGTCACCGTCGAGAAGGTGACGTGCTACGCAGGCTGCGCGGTAAGTGGGATACTCCACGCCATTAAATGTCCTCAGAAAGGCGAAAGACGTTGGGCCTCGGACAGTGTGAAGTAACAACCGCAGAAAATAGCATTCGCCATTATTCGGATGCACGGTATAAACCCTACCCAATGCGGTGTCCTTGAAAATTCCCGGAAAACCTTTCACAGCACCTCCTCGTCGACGTCGGTTAAATACACCCCTTTGCTTGTCGTACGTGTAATATGAAGGCACCTCGTCATACGTAAGGGATCTCGCAAACTGGTCGACTTCACAGAGCGTGTTTTTTTAAATTGTCTTCCTCAACTTTGCTCAAGATTTTGAGGATTTTGTTGGAACTTGAATTTGTCGAAACGATACGATACCACTTTTATGAAGAAAATGCACATTGCCATCTATGAATTTTAAGAATAACTAACTACTAACCTCGCCAACATGATCAAATTTAAATGATTAATTTCCAAAAGTGTTAACATGTAAGTTGATTTGATTTTTATGAAATCTCATAGATGGCGCTGCTTTAAAATTACTAAAAAATTACTACTAACATTCATTACACTATGTTTCTCTGCCCAAGTTACTTAAATGGCGTAGTTTTTATAGTGTAAAGCTAGATAATAGCATGGCTTACTCAAAAACAACATTTAAATATGCGTCGTTAGATTACACGCTGTCACAGAATGCGTAAGAAAAACAAAGATTCACAGCTCCTCCCCCGTAGGTGATAGCGTGATAATATGTAGAATTAATGTAAACCCGACCTCTTAGTAATATTCATGCAAAATTTGAAGTAAATCCATGCTGTACTTTTTGAGTTTAGCCCGGACATACATACAGACAAACAGACAAACAGACAAAAATTCTAAAAACTATATTTTTGGCTTCGATATCGATTGTAAATCACGCCCCAAGTATTCTTTTTAAAAAATATTCAATGTACAGTTTTGACTTTCCTACGATTTTATTATATGTATAGATATATCTATTATTCTTAAGTGTTCAAATAGATACAAAACCCTAATAACCTTTATAATGTTATTAGAAATGTTATAATTTAAAAAAAAAATAATGTGTTATATTTAACATTTTTAAATATTTGTATGCCAGTCCATGGCGAAACATGTAAGATCATAACTTTATTTAATTTTAAAAGACCTTAATGTACCATGTTTTAAAGCAAATAAATACATTCATTCATCCTATTCTATTTGTGACATTGTTCTAGTTCGTTGTAATGAAAAATAAGATTCAGCAGCCAAAAGGCCCTTGTTTAGCTGTAACTAAATGTTGCTTAATTAACTTATATCAAGACATACTAATGATACAAGAATCTCGTTTGAACTCGTTCAATACGTTGCTTGTGAACGTTATAGTGGGGTGACCATACCTGTGAACAGTATTCCAAATTACTGCGAACCAACTTCTCATATAGAATAATTTTAAAATAACCATATCTATGGTTATACCTATTTGTGATATTCATATCCATGCGAAAGTTAAGTGAATGCAAACGCGTGGAGTATCCACGTTCCATTGTGCCAGTTTCTGAACTCTTCATTCTAAAAGTGTATATTAGTTGGCACTAACTGTAGACAGCATATTCCTGGAAAGCAAGAAACTAGCAGCTTTAAATGTACTCTGCGATTAGGGTTACTATCCGGCCGCACATTTCTGACTTTTTCTGGCCTTGTCGTTACTTTTCGACTTAAGGTTTGATTTTTGGAAAATAGAAAATTAAATATCTAAGTACCTGAACCGTTGGTCCATTGATGGGTGACCATCTTTACATACCGAGACCCCTCCGTGCGTAGGAAAGCACGTTAAGCCGTTGGTCCCGGCTGTCATTCGTGGATCTTTGACAGTCGTTACAGGTCGCGTCAGAAGCCCGAAAAGTCTGACAACCAGTCTCACCAAGGGGTTTCGTATTACCCAGAAACTGTGTTCAGATAAGCAGTCGCTAGTCGCTCCATGTAAAATCTGCTACTCCGCTGCATCCGGTTAGACTGGAATTCTTCTTCTTCACCAACATAGTTGGGAAAAGGCTAGGCAGATGACCTACTTAAGTACTTATTGAAAATAGAAAGATTTCAAAGTAAAAGGTCCGGCTTTTTGTCAGGACTTTTCATATTTCTATATGACAGCCCTATCTGCAAAGTTAAAGTTTGAGCTGCATGTAGAAGGCTATAATATGACAATTGAACAAGTCAGTGGATATGTGATAGTTAGGTCCCCCTAAGTTCTAAGGTAGAGGACGACGCAAACACAAAAACAAACTGTTGGAAAGTGTTTGGAAATGTTCCATATTTACAAGATAATGTTCATTACATTACGGGTATTTTTGGTCCCATGTTGTTTACCTACAATACTTATGAAAACTACAGCTAGGTTCTTGTAACAATTAATGTTTAGTAACTAAACTATAAGGTGTTAAGTAGCCTGACCTACCTATTAGGCTACCTAACTGTATCTACATAACACCTGGCAAATAATTTAATTTTACATTCCGCCGGTCGATTCTGTAAAAATCTGACCGTGAAAACTCAAGTGAAGTGAGCTTGATGTGAGTTGTCAGTCGTGTCAATCCCTAGCATTATTTGGAATGACAGCTCACTCCACACTCACTTCACCTAAGTTTTCACAGTGATATGGTTACAGAATCGCACTGCTGGTCTTGTAATGTTAATAACTGAACAAAGGTACCTAGTATTGTATACAATCAAGTATTTTCTAACTGAACAGACAGCTGTGCTGCTGGGGAGTTTGTTGCGCCACTTCTTCTTCCCAGCGATAGCACTAGGAAGTGGTGAAGGGCGGGCGTTTGTGGGGACTGTCTTTTGTAATTTTGACGTTCGAAAAGTGCTGATTCTCAGCCTAAATTAAATAAATGAAAGATTTTGATTTTTTGACCTGATAAAAAAACAAGCTATACACCTTCCTGGCGCAAACTGAAACCATTCAGTACATGATTCTAGACCCACTGGTAGCGTAGAAATTATACGGTAGGTTATCAAAAAAAAAAAAATCTGCCGTTTCATAAAAAAGTGCAATATCTAAGCGGTCAAAATGTATGGACAGGCAAGTTTTTTCAGTCTATCCCAGCCACCTTCGTCCATCTAGCTAGCGTCCCACACTACGCTTGCCGACACGCGGTCTCCACTCCAGGACTCGTCTGCTACACCGGCCATCGGTCCTTCGACAAACATGGCCACGCCACTGCCCCTTTTTTTACGACGAAAAATTTCAACATACCCCCCCCCCTTTGAATTCAGAATCTTGTACTGAATTCATGGTTTCAGTTTGCGCGTCGAAGTCCCTGCCACCCTGTATATGGGAGGTAGGTAAGTGTTTACCATAAGTATCGAGATTTGTGGATCAGTAATTTTAAGTACCTACTAAAGCTACCTAAAGAAAAAACACATTATGACATTACACATGGGGTACCTACACCTACCTACCTACTTGTAGCTACATTGGTACAGTATTATGGAGCAGAAATTGTAGACACTCAAATGAATTCTTGTCGATGTTAGTATACATCTCTTTGAGGCTGAGTGTACCTAATCATGGTGTATGTGTAGGTAATTAAGTCAAGGCCATGAAATAAAAAGTAAACAAAGTTGAATACGTACTTATTTAAAATGAAAATTCTCATCTGCCTCTCAGGATTAACATAATTTTGTTTAGCGGATCCCGGAACCAGTGGCGTGCACACAGTTTTATGACAGGGTAGGCAGAAAATTGTACTCACCAAAAATACTACACGTTGGTTTTGGTTCGTCGTCTTTTCGATTGATGATGTAGGTAATTGCCAAATGCCAACTCAAATATCCATAGATTGACTGATTTTATAGACATATCAATTTACGGATATTCGAAGTGGCCTTTCAGCGCGTTTGTTTGATGTTTTGTAATGTTTGTGTGATTTGCATTTTTAAATAAAATCATTGAAAAGATGGTGGTGTGAGTATACTAAGTATATAGGATTGTTTTATTTGTATATTAAATCTACACGCCTATCTTTCTGTAAGAATATCTGCATTAGGGAATCGTAAAAGTTGGGAAGGCGTTTTATTTCCGTAAGAAGGTTTTTTTCTATTGAAATCGTGGAAAGATCTGTAAGTCGTTGCTGGCCTTGTGTATTTATTAAGTAGGTGTGTATATGTTTTAGCGACGAGAATGACCTTTCGGTTGAAGCACTGCTCGCGGGAACTGTAACAATTAATTTTGCCAAACGCAGTACTTCGAGAAAAACTGTATTTATGTTATTTTCGTAAAAATGTTCTATAATTTTGTAAATACTAAGGTTTTTGAATTCGGCAGATTTATAAACACATTTGAGCTCATTGATAAGGCGGTCTAAGTTAAAGTCGTATATATTATAAACATTTACGAATTGCGATACTAATTCAACCGGAAAATTGTCATTATATTTATTGAAATTTTCGTATGAAAGTACTTAGTCCAAAAAATTTTAACTCTTTCAGATCTTTATATCGGTCGCGACATTCGATGGATATACTGTCTATAATTTCAATAAAAATCCGCTTAAAATTGGTTTTCGCGTCCACAACATTACGTTTCTGTTTTGGCGGCCCTGTGATTATTTTTACGCCTTCAAAAATTAATTCAAACCTAGATCTGAATGATTCCAAAAACGATTCAAAGCCCCTAATTTTTTTAATGCAATAAGTCACATCTGATGTCTTATTTTGCATAATTAATGGAAGGGAAGATTCTAAGTGTTTTTCAGATTGTTCATGTTTTCTCGCGGCGGTAGGAAAATTATTTATTTATTTATCCTCACACTGGAACGCCATACGGCAATTACACCAATGGAGCAAAAAATCACTTTATATGCTGCTTTCAATCCATCCTGTGCGCGGTGGACATCGAACGAGTGGCGATGGCGATTATGAATATCAGCGTAACCGATGTCGTTCCAGACGGTTTTATTATTTGAAAATAGTAGACAAACGAAACAAAATAACCGATTACTGTGTATGCAACCTGTCAGCCAATGATATGAATCATATTGTTTTGTATTGAATTTACGATTGACTTTACCTTTAGTTTGTATTATTTGCAAATCCGGTGTAGCGCGACATAACTCGATAACTTGTTTTTTTTTCACTAAAAGATAGTTTGAAAACGCGTCATATTTTATTTTATCAAGACACACACCATCTGAACAACTTTCACAGACAATATTATCAATTTTTCACTCTAATCACAATGTTAAAATCCTAATTATCTGCTAGCGTAAGTCACAAACACAACACACATCAAACAATAATGGCTACTATTGACTATTGAAATTTGAAATTACGTAGTAAAAAGGAAAATTAATACGACAAAAAAATGATGGCCATCTAAATATATAAAATTCAATGAAACAATGTTACTTCTTAAAATATTCGCATTGCATAGCAAACTTTCATCGGAAATGTTCGGTTAGGATCGTAATTTTTCGTGTTAGCTTTAAAGAACAACTCGAACAAGACACTGGCTTTTTATGCAGTTGTGTGCGTGATTTTTGTCATTGTGTGTCAGCAAAGCCCACGTAGCTATAGGAACGCACACACATAAAAATACGCATGACCACGAGTTTCCACGGAGCACACATACAATATATTCAGAGACGAATAGTTTGTGTCTTTGCCGTTGCAAAGGCGAGGTGGCGCTAGTGCAGTAAACTGTATCGATCTTAATGATAACACCGGCACTCGATAGGTGGAGCTGATTTATGATTTAAGATTTTTATGTTGTTTTGTTTATTGATAAAATAATATTAGATCTATTATCAGAACTAGGGTAGGCAGTGTCTTTCTGTCTTTATGAACCGCACGCCACTGCCCGGAACCGAATATTATGCAAATGTAATAATAACGATAAAACCTTCAATATATTAGCTTTAGCCATAGCTTTAACGAATTCATTCCAGATCGGGATTTACAATTTTCCGGATATCCTGTACGGAAGCTACCTACACGTTCTTGTTATTGAATCTGTTCTTCACTATGGTCACCTTTTGATAATTCCCATAACAACATGAAACGCACACAAAATGATGTAGAATCCTAGCACAGAAGGTAGAACTCACTATTGAATGGTAAAAAATGGAATTTAATACAATGTTTAGAGAATTAATGAAAGAACAGATAGTAACAACAAAGAAAATAGAAAGAATATTAGCTAATGTCCCAATGACCCCCCCAAAGAAGAAGAAAAAAATGCACTTTGAAATATTCTTAAAATAAAATGCCTATAATTGCAGCATTAAACAAAGTCAGCAACGAATATTATGTTATCACTGAATATTTCACGATATATTGTTAAACATCGATTTTCTAAAGTGTTGATCAAGTGACCAATTTACTTTATAAATCAGTGATATTCAGATTCATCGACCATCTAACTAGTGTTGATATTTTGAACTATTTATGTTTTAGATCCATGTTATTCACATTCGTTGCTCATCTGAAGTGTTGACATTTTGAACCGTTTATGTTTTAAGCTAATTTTATTCTGATTCATTGAAAAATTAACCTGTTGATTATATTATGGTGTTGACATTTTGATTGTTGATGTTTTGATTTTTGAAGTTGTCGTTTTTTTTTGCTAATACGTAGGCACTAGGAGGAGTGGTGGCCCAGTGGTAACGCCCGCGACTTACGAATCGTAGGTTCGAACCCAGTGAGTCGCTTTACTGTGTGTAAATTATTTCATTACCACTGCTCTTAAAACGGTGAAGGAAAACTTCGTGATAAAACTGGCTTAGAATAAAAAAAATGATGACATATTGTGACATCTACCAACCCGCACTGGGCCCATTCCGTCTCACTGAGGCCTGTGTCTTAGCATAGTGGGAACATTATAGACTGATTACATAGGTAATCAGTCTATAATGTTCCTAGCATAGGCTAGGTAGGCTCCAAATGAACTTCAATAAATATACCAACCACTTATCTTAGTAAATATACCTACCTAAGAAGTACCTGTTTAGTTTAATTTGCCTCGTAAAAACGAGGGAAAGTAAAGGGTACAGTAGTAACTTTTGATATGCAAACGTTTGCCTATCCGCATTTTGAATGCCTAAGCATCTTCTAGCTTATTAACGCTTCATTACCTACCAATAGTAAGGTAAGTATCGTAGGTAAGTACAGTATCTACCTATCCTTTTAACGAAGGCAGAACTAATGTGGGTAAGGGTAAAGGGGTATTAGCATAAAAGGTTCAAAGCTTAAAGTTGTCAAAAATAAAAGGCCTGTTTTGACATTGACAGTTGTAGTAGTTCTATTCTATTTTTCTCTATGGCAATGGCGCCGATGTCGACAATTCTGCCAATGTACTGCTGATGTGATATGACTATGAGGTAGTAGTTAATAAAGATCAAATTCGCAAAACGCGTATTCGTTTGTATAAAACTGACCGGTGTCAAGAACGCATTCTCAAATGTCAAAACAGGCCTTTTATTTTTTGACAACTTTAGGTGTTGAAATTTTCTTACTACCTAAGTGGGTTAAAAGCTGCGTTATTGGACAATTAGCCAATAACGCAGCTTCTAACAAATCAAGGCTCAAACATGCAAGAATCTGGTCCTCAAAAAGAATCGTCAAAGTCGAACTACTCTGTAAAAAGTTAAGCTTCGGCAAAATCTGAGCGACTAAAGTGACTGCGAAGCGGGAACGTCATGTCAGTCGCGCGGCGGATGCTGCTCGTGTTTATCTATGGCGCCTTGCACCTATGCGACCGCTGTAGTCGCGCAGGTGTTCACGTTTAGTTTCGCGTTGTTGACGTTCCTGCTTCACGTCCCGCGTCCCGCTTACTTGACGCGCAGGTTTGGCCGAACCTTTATACGTTATGTGCAAACAAAAAAATAAAGTAGGTAAGTAGGATTCACGTCGACTTGAGAACATTTTCTTCGTGTCGGTTCAAAGTGAATTTTCATTTTCTTCTTTCTTTCTCTCCACGGCAATTTCAACCAAACACATTTATTAGCCAACTTAAAAAAATTACCCGCCGAATGCATAACCTACTCCTTAGGATACGCATTCGGCGGGTTTTTTTACAGTAGGCAGCGCATCAAGCTACTACAATCTGTCGAATTTCTTTATTATATTTTTAACTTTATCGTTAAAGTATTAAAGTTAAAGGTTGATTGGGAAAATTGTACAGTTTCGGCTAGAATAGAATACTCTTTATTGTACACCATACAAATTACAGAACATAAATATAATATATAAAATTTTACAAAGGGTGACACAATGGGCGGTCTTATCGTTAAGAGCGATCTTTTAAAGACAACCTTTGGATGGATGGAGCTTGACCTGCTGGCGTCTGTACATCGATTTTTCCGTGGTTACTGGACCGAAGGCCTTACCTAGCAGTAGGATGATGCAGGCTGACAGTAACAGTACTGGGCCGATTCCTCTACTAAATGAAAAAAGGAATCACTTAGATTATTTTGAGGTCCTAATAGATTTTATCAACTTTGCTATTTAATCCTATGGTGGATGTTGATGATGTTATAAATCTGTTGGTAAGTCTGTATCTTGATGATGATTGTTATAAATCTTCCTGTCACTGTAGTTGTTGGGAAGGTACCTACCATAACTAAACCTTAAAAGAAAAATAAAGCACTTTTTTCCCACAAAAAACACTTCGAATTGCAACAACTTTAATCCTCGAAGCCACAAATGTGACATTGCTCCAACCATTTTTTTTTTTCGTGGAGGGGCACTAATTTGTATGAAAATGAATAGTTTAGTCGCACGGACCACATTTGGCCGTTAAAATCAACCGTGTTGTGGGCGATTCGACTACGTCAAGGCCACGTCGCTGCCACTAAGCAACTACCAGCGAGACTGCCGTGCACTACTGGCCGGCCACATCGCAAACACAACGTTGCGTCGACTATTTGATCTTGTAGTTACCACAACGCAACTGCAAGAAGCTACAGACACACTATGCACACGAAACCACTGTCTGCCCACATTCCGTCGCTGCGATGTGGTGTGGTGATGACCGTGTGATCGGGCCCTAATTTCTGTAAAAATACTTTGGTTCTTTATTCGTAAAGAGCGTAAACAAACTTAACAAACGTAATTTACTTAATAAATACAAATGGTTAATTATGTAGCTTTGCTAGCGGTTTTCCTTATTAGAGGTAGTTTTCTTCTTGGCTTTGTATCGTTGGAGGATATTTTAACGCTCTTTCGTCTTCGTTCTTGAGCATTTTTAGACTTTGTCTGTCTGTCATCCAGTCTTGGAAACGTTTCATATTTTTGGCAGATACTTACTTGTGTTTCTAACTTTCGTCTTCGTTCTTGAGCATCTTTAGACTTTGTTTGTCTGTCATCCAGTCTTGGGAACGTTTCATATTTTTGGCAGATTCTTAGTTGTGTTTCTAAACTTAAACTACGACTCATGTACCAACTGTTACAAAATAAACCAGCGCATATTAATTTTTAAAATAATAAAATCAGAAACGAAGCTATCTGGAAAAGAACCGGTGTTACCTAAAGTGGCAGTTGCTGGCCATGTTTATCAAAGGACCGATGACTGTTGGAGCAGAGGAGTCCTGGAGTGGAGACCGCAAATCGGCAATCGTAGTGTGGGACCCCCCCCAGCTAGATGGACAGACGACCTGGGACAAACGTGGCTGAGACAGACTGGATGCGGAAGGCGGATATCAGGTTGTTGTGGCGCAGCATGGGAGAGGCCTATGTCCAGCAGTGGACTGCGATAGGCTGAGTTGATTTGATTTATTTATATTAATTTTTAGCATCCGGATGAGCTCAAATTAACAGAAGTCTAGGTTCCCTCATAAAGTAACGCGGCGTTAACAATTAACCCCAAAAATGAATAACATTAGTCGACATCTTAATCTTTATTAAGTTACGTTAAGCGGCGGTGAGCTAATTACACTCGGCTTAACAAGATAACTTGTCATCAAAGCTCAACCCCGCAGGTAATGAAACAAAAATATACATGAATTGCTTACTTTTTAAGAAGGTGCTTAGCTTCAGTGGAATTATCTTGCCTACTGTCTTATAAAACAAGGAAAAGGTTTGTGTTTTATGATTTAATTTTTAAAGAGCTTTTGTTTGTAGTGCTTTTTTTCTCGTGGCGTGGTGGGGGCAGTGTCTAGTAGTAGTAGATATCTAGGTAAGTTTCAAATAAGTACTAGGTTCGTAAACGAGTTACACAAGAAACATTGGGTGTGCATGACGAGGCTGTTTTAGTTAATTGCCAGTAAATAAAAACAGGCAGGCGACACATACATCCCACTTAGTGACGCGGAACCGTGAGTTAGCGGAAATTTATATCCGTTCATATGGCGGCTAAAAGGCGGTTATCGTCTTGCTCGTAATAGTCGCACATAAACTGAGATAATCCTACAATTATTACTGTTTATGGAACGTAGTACCTTATCGCGCGTTGCGAAAGGGGGCTAGACGGAAAAAATTAAGACCAAAAGTTGGAACGACACTTTTTGTTATAGTTGTAAGCCGTGCAGCGTGCGCGTGTTTCTCTGTCTGTCTCTCTCTCTCTCTCTTTGAACTTCGTTCCATCCGGGTGTCCCTTGACACCTCTCAAGCTTTTTATATGGAATAGGGTAAAGAAATGTGAGCGTGTGTGATTTTAGGGTGAATTTAGGTAATAAAAATGACAAACTTTCAGGCTCACTCTACTGACGTAGATACCTAAAATGATTTAATAAACTATTAATTGTCAGGTAACTAATTATTATTGGCAGGCGTAGTGTGGGACGCACCCCAGCTAGATGGACGGACGACCTCAATAAAATGGCTAGGACAGACTGGATGCGGAAGGTGGAGGACAGGGTGTTGTGGCGCAGTCTGGGAGAGGTCTGGCTATGTCCAGCAGTGGACTGCGATAGGCTGAGTATATAAATTAGGCATATAGATAAAATACACAAAGGAATTATAAAATAATAAACTAAAACATATTAAAAAGCATAAGTCATACGTACTAGTAATCTATTAACTAAGTACGTGGGGTTGTTCAAGACATTTTGATTTAAGTTGAATTGATGAGGGGATCGATGTTTTTATTTCTTTTCTTGAGTAAGATAAGTGAGACCAACAAATCGTACTAATTTATTACGAATTTTTAGCTCTACATTAGTCTAATTACACCGAGAATTTTATCACACTAATATTATAAAAGCGAAAGTTTGTGAGTGAGTGTGTGTGTGTTTGTATGTTTGTTACTTCTTCGCGCTCAAACGGCTAGACCAATGTTGATGAAATTTGGTATGGAAGCAGCTGACACTCTGGATTGAAACTTATGCGGGTGAAACCGTGACGCGCAGCTAGTATTCAAATAAATCTTAGTAAAATTTACTTAATCATGTAGGTACGAACTTTGACAGATGCAGATAAAACTGTTGCCCTTGACCCGTCAGTAACCTCTTATATACCTTAGGGATGTCGACATTGGACATACTTGCCTACTAATAACATGACTAGTGATGACCAAACTTTGGAGAAGGGACACCTTCATTACACGTCGTCCTCTCACGACACGGTGGCTTTGGTATATAAATGATGGATTGGTTACCTAGTACCTCTTTTGGAGGGACGAGTTCAGTGGTGAGATAAGTAACATCATTCCTGTCATGTATTTCCCAAAAGACTGAAGAAGTGGTAGTACAGACGCCAGCACAACAAGCTACTACAATCCGTCAAATTTCTTTAATGGATTTTCAACTTTATCGCTAAAACATTAAGGTTCAAAGTTAATTGGGAAAATTTGACACTTTCGGGTAGCTTGACCTGCTGGCGTCTGTACCTTCATTTCGTTGGGTGGTAATAAAGGGGCGAGCCTATTATCAAGAACCCAGTTTTACTGCCCTAGTCGTACTTGGGACCACAGAATCGTACTGTTTTATTTTTCTCATTATTAATTCAGAATCATGTTGTAACATAGTCAGATACAACCCGCCAGAGTTAACTTGAGACTTCGCTCCGATGACGTAAGCGCGCGGTATTGAGGCGTCGAGAGCGGTAACAGCACGGGGGGGTCGACAGGGGCCGCTCGGATCTCAAGTTAACTCGTGCGGATAGTACCTAGCTTTGGATGTTGGGTTGGAATAAATCTTAGCAAACAATATCAAGACAGTTTACCTAGGCATGACTAGGTCGGAAAACATTTGCGAACCAACCAACGTAGGTAAGATTTCTATTTCAGTGTTTGATTTTTATTACAGTTTGAACATAAAGGTAATGTTTTGATATGTAATCTTTATGTACAGACGCCAGCAGGTCAAGCTACCCCAAACTGTCAAATTTTCCCAATCAACCTTGAACCTTATTGCTTTAGTGATAAAGTGGATAATCTATTAAAGAAATTTGACAGATTGTAGTAGCTTGATGTGTTGGCGTCTGTACGATAATAGCAGAGCCCACAAAAGGGCTGCCATTACGGAAGTCTTATCTATCACCAATCAGGACATTGTTTGCTTTTTTTGGTGATTTCCTATTATTCACATATAATTCTACTTACTGATTTTTATACAATGGTAGTGTAAATAAATATAAGTTAGGTAGGTACTTTCCTACCCCTTTACATGAATTCAATGCCGATGACAGATGATGGCCTTTGATAACATTTTTGAGTATTCCTTTTTTGTGTTAATGTTGCTTAATTATTTATGTATGTACACACAATACACCAAATGATACAGATACGACATACATATATTAGTATTGAGTTCAAAGGTACTGCTTATTCATTAAGAAATTTCTTCCAGCAGACCTGCGAAAGGAAGAAAAATAATACATATAACCCTAATAATAGGGTTATATGTATAACAAAACTTCAATGCCTACTTGACCAAATGTATTAGGACGACTGCTGTTTTTTTGACGATTACGATGTTAGTCCCCGGGAAAAAGTTGTTCAGTTTGATGGCCTGTACCACACCCCCAAGTTTAGTCACACCCCTCTGAAACACATTGTATATAACTCTAAGTAGGTACCTAAGTTTATTATGCAAGAACAAGGTGCCAAGCTCGAGACATTACCTTCCGGATACTATGACATAAACCTAAATGATATTTTGTTCTCACAATCCACTTTCGTCAAATTGCTATCAATTTCTATCATGAAACCTTCCTGGGTCGGTGATTGTGATTTGAGGGTGGAAGGCCATTACCACTGACCCGGAGTATAAATAGATTTATAAACTTTAATGCTTAACTTGTAATCAAATTGCAGATGTTCAGCATTTGCTGATGGAATGTGTCCGGAATAAAGATGAACGCGACTTGATGCTGGAGGAATTAAAATTAAATAGACTGGAGTCTGATTCAAAGCATTTTGGCAAACACTAATTAGAAGCAGCCAAAAAAATATGTAATTTAGTATTAGTCGTTCAGCAGTGAGCAGCAGCCTTTTAGTATTACTGTAATGTAATTTTGATTTGTTTTCCCTTGTGTGTTATATATTTACATTGTAATAAGGTATGATGGGGTTGAGATAATATCCTTATTGGACAAAAATCCCCTTTAAATAAAAAAAAAAACTTTAATAAATTCATATGATATGTAGGGGTTAACTAAGTCATTTTGAAACTTAGGTACAACTATGGTAACGACATTTAGGAGTAACGAGTTTAGGAGAGACGATAAAGAATTTCTAAGTCTATCGGACTTGGAAAGTAGGTAGGTATCTAAAAGTTAGTGACAGTAAAAAGGTACAGTTTAACTATGGCGCCGATTCCCTTGTTCACAAACTAAACTAAATTTAAGTTCAGTGCATCTTTTTCTTTTCATTTCATTTAGAAAAGGACAGAAGATAAATTATTAGTTTAGTCCTGTCAAATGAAGACAATCCATAGACAAGTTTAGACGTGATTAAAAACATAGCTACTAAAAATACGTCAATTTACGTCAGGAGCTGGCTAATTTGACAGGACTATACTAATATTTATCTTCTGTCCTTTTCTTAATGAAATAGAAAGAAAAAGATGCACTGAACTTAAATTTTGTTTAGTTTGTGAACAAAGGAATCGGCGCCAGTGGCATGTTTGATTATAAATGATCCAAAACCATAGTGATGACATAAAATAAGTAGGTACGGTTAAAAAGCGAAAATGTTAAGTAATTTTCAAGGAAATTCCTTTCCCACAGCGGGCTCATGTCACATTTTCGAACTGTCATTTTCATTCCAAATAATGGTGATGACGTAGTCGAAAAAAAAAAGGTACAAGTAAAAGTTAAACTTAAGGTGCTGAACGTATTTCTTCCTTGACTGTGCATTCAATTATTCATGGAGTGCTCAGAGCGCATAGAGTTGGTTATTTTGGCCTATGACATAGGTTCTCAACGTGGGCGGCCCTCGTGGGCGTATGACACTTTCATACGACAATATGGATGATGCAAATAAATTGTACGAGGATTTCTTTTCAGTTGTGCACACAAAATTCAATAAAAATATTTGCCCTAATTTTATATTTAGTGACTGGACAAATAAAGGTATTAGGATAAGTAGGGAAAGACTGTTCGAGCTATTTGGCCTTAAGCCTTATGATTTCTCATCCTGAAAAAAAAGCCTTCAATCAATACAGAAACTTTCAACAAGTATGTTGATACATATTCCAATTTTTTTAGAAATACCTGCAAGATAGCCAAAGCCCTGTACATTAGCAACAAAATCAAATCAGCAGAAAACAAAATAAAAACAGTTTGGAATTATAAATAATGAAACTAGTAGGAATAAAAAACGAAACACTGATTACATGTAAGTACAGTGGAGACTTCACGTGCCATATGCTCTTATTTAGAAGTAGCTCAAGAATTTGTAAATTTATTTACAAATTCTTGAGAGTATACCATCAAAAACGATGGAAGCCTTAAATTCCTCACCCGACGTATTAATTGATTTACTAAGAGCGAACGTTCTAGGCTGCCCGGTTAAATTTCAATTTAAACATATAAACCCTATGATAGTCATAAAAGCTTTTCGACAAATCAAAATCAAATTGTACATAATTGCGAATCGATCACTTCTGGAGAAATGAATGCATTGGATGGGTAACTATTAAATTGTAATACTGATGACGAACATATTGTAATCTATATTTTTAGAATTGTTCTCAAGTAAGTGACTTATGTCTTTATTGGGAATAAAGTTTCTTTAAACCGAATTGACCGAAGATCTATGGGGAATGTCTATCAAAGTGAGGTGATAAGTCTCGATTATGGATGCACAAATCCATAATCGAGACTTATCACCATACTTATGTAGCTTTAGTGTTTAATTTGTGTGTAGATCAAGGAGTATTCCCAGATTTAATGAAATAGGTACAGTAAGGTTATTCCTTTTTTAAAATCTGGAAACGGTAAAGACACCAATAATTATAGACCAGTATCCGTGTTGCCGGTATAAGGTTATTCCTCTTTTTAAATCTAGCTATATTTTTGGCTTCGATATCGATTGTAGATCACGCCCCAAGTATTCTTTTAAAACAATATTCAATGTACAGTTTTGACTTTCCTACGATTTTATTATATGTATAGATAAGAAAGTTTGTGAGGATGGATGGATGGATGTTTGTTACTCTTTCACGCAAAAACTACTGAACGGATTTTGATGAAACTTTACAGTAATATAGCTTAAGCATCAGAATAACACATACGATACTTTTGGAAATAAGTTCCTTATCGCGCGTTGCGAAAGGGGGCTAGACGGAAAAAATTAAGACCAAAAGTTGGAACGACACTCTTTGCTATAGTTGTAAGCCGTGCGGCGTGCGCGTGTTTCTCTGTCTGTCTCTCTCTCTCTCTCTTATAGAAAGCAAGCCAGTTATTTTCTTTTCTATATTTCGTTTGTTTTAGTTATATTTAATATTATCATAACTTAAAAAAAAAAAATATTAGAATTCCTTCACTAATTAATCGAAAGGAACTTCGTTCCATCCGGGTGTCCCTTCACACCTCTCAAGTTTTTTTTTTATCCCGATATTCACAGGATCGACACTTGTGCGGGTAAAACCGCGGAGCGCTGCTAGTATTTCATATAGGTACCAACGTCTTCAAAGAATATATACTTATAAACGGATCACTTACCGATTAATGAGGCTTAAAATTGAGTGAAGTAATCGTTCAGGAAGATGAGTGTTTAGTGACGTGTGACATTACCTATCTTTAGAAAAATAAAACAAATTGTTTTTTTTCTTTGTTAGCCTATATCGTGTCCCACTGCTGGGCAAAGGCCTCCCCTTATTCTTTGAAAACCCCTCTGTCTTGTGCGATCTCAGGCCATTTGTTAAAGATAATTTTTGTTAAAGCTTATCTCACGACTGCGACATACTTACTTATGAAACTGTGCATATCTTACGAAATTAATATTATTGGCATCCGACTCTATTAACGAACGGTCCTTGTAATATAAGGCTGAAATGGTAATAACTAATTTTACGGCAAAACAGGCCTTTCCAGCCTTATCATGTTTTAATCAATTTCCGCATCTATTATGCAGTTATTTAGTATTCCCAACTTCCCAAGCACGTTCACAACGTTGAATTTATGACTTATAAACGCCTTTCTCCGCAATTCCTTTTTCTCACTCCAAAATGTTGTTAGAAATAAAGTAAGTATTTTATCAACGCAGTCGTAAGATATATGAGCCTATAGTGAAATTGCCTACATACTTCCCTTCCAATCCTTGGATAGGTTTCAAGCGTTCGTGTAAAATGAAGCTGAAAACCAAAAGATAAATTGACACCATTTGCTATTTATACGTTTTGCAATCTTTTAGATTTTCACTTCCGGATGTCTTACCCTATTTAAAATATTTTGTGGTTTTTCTTGCTATCAGAGGCGTTAGCTCGAGATTTCTATTTCTAGATTTATTTATTTCATTTTTTTTTGTGTAGGTAATACACATAGGTATTGGGTATTTATTTTAGTTTTTCATGAATTACAATACGACGTCACGACATTTTATTTGATTTCCCTATATGTTTGTTATTCCAGCGTATGGCACTCGTGGGTTGCAGCTGAAAATCAGCGTCAGGTGGTACACTTGTGTTGTCATCTGACATTATGCTGAGCTGAGGCCCTTTTAGCAAGGGCACGCCACGATAGCGGCGGTAAGACCCCTCTTTGAGGAGTGGCTAGAGAGACGTCAGACGGCGTTCTCACCTACCGCCTGACGCCGGTCCTCTCCGGACACGGATGTTTCGGGAGGTTCCTGCACATCATCAGGCGGGAGGAGACGCCCGGGTGTCATCACTGCCAGGATCGCCCAGAGGACACGGTGGAGCATACGGTGGAGGTCTGCCCTGCTTGGGCAGAGCACCGCCGTGTCCTCGTAGAGGCGATCGGCAGCGGCGGCGACCTCTCGCGTCCGGCCCTGGTTCAAGCCATGGTCCGGGGCGAGAGGGAGTGGAAGGCAGTCACCTCCTTCTGCGAAGCAGTCATGCTAGCGAAGGAGGTGGCGGCGTGGGCGAGGGAACGGACCTCACGCCTCAGCCGCCGCGGAAGACGCTCCGGACGTCGGGAGCCGCGTGATGACTCCCGGCCACCGTAGGCGCGGGCCTGCGGGCGGAGAGTAATGGGTAGCTCTCCGTCCGATCAGGACTAGGCCCGTGCTGGTCGGCGTGTATGTGTTCCACGCGCGCCTCAAAGAGATGTCAGCATAAGTGACGGGGCCCGATAGCGCCGAAGCCTGCCAGTTACCGCTGCCCTGGAACATAAAGGGCTAAGGAAGGAACACGGGTGGGTTTTAGTCAGTAAGAGTCTGACACTCCCTTCTGTTCCACCCAGAGCGGGAGAGGTCATTTGATGATTTCCAATCATCAAAAAAAAAAAGGCCCTTTTAGCATTATAATCTTTTTATCTGTTTTATAGTTTTAATGTGTATTCATGTTGCTGTAATGCCAATAAACGCGTTTTTCTTTCTTTCTTTCTATTTCCATTTCTTGAAATTCGTATAAAAGTAACAATTTGTAGTAATGCATGCAATCATCAAAACTGCAGTATCGCACACATGCGGGGTAATTGCGTAACACATATATGTCGTGGATAGATGGCACCACAGTACGGCGAACAGCGCCATCTAACAATTTGATGGGTAAACGAGTAATCATGTGATCGGAAACGCAAGCGAGCCCTACCGCTTGGACACGATCGTCGGTGGAGGGGATGCAGCGAGGACTGGTGGAGAGACCGAGTGTGGCGTCAGTCGACAGAGGACAGTCGAGCTCGGACAGTCTTGGCAAACGCTCAGTACCGTACGCACGTGTTTGTTTCCGACGCCAGTGTGCGTTTCGGTTGATAATCGCTAGTTTATTAAAGTTACTTTAAATTCAAATTATCTTTTCGTTCGAGTACCCGCTACAGTGCCCACACATACGTAAACTATGTCGGATCGTGAAGAAGACCCGATGTTTCGCATCTCGGCCACCCAGTGATGCGACATATACAATGACAATTGATCGCAATGAAGCAATGGATTTGGAATTTCCTTCAAAACTCTCGGATTGTGTTTGTAATTATGTTAAGCAATTACATGTTTTTATAAAATAATTACAATATTTATTATAGCAACTAAGTAGTCAAATAAAAGCCTTCTTCCTCTCTCCTACTTTTTACTGTGCCCGACAGGGTCCACAATGATCATATTATGTAAAACCTACCACCTAAGTTCACATTTGGAAGCAATTAATATATTGAGTATTGAGGGCATGCAAGTGCCAGTTATTGTAAGGCACCATTACTTTCGCAAAAAGTCTCTCACTTCCATTTGGCTGGCCACTGCCTGTGCCAGTGTTGGAAGTTGCAGCTTTTGATTCCTTTCTGAATTTCTTTAACATATCAGTTTCATTAATCTCAGAGAACAGTGGAAAACTTTGGGGGAAACCATTCACTCAGCAGTGGGACTATACTTACAGTGTATTGTAGTGCCTTTAAAAAAAAATAACCTGTATGACTATACCTACAGGTTTATTTTAAAAGCAGATTATTTTGGGCTGAACGGCAGGATATACCTATAGTTGGCATATTTTATCTTTGTTCGGCTGTATCGTATAAGGATAAAATATGACATATACTTAAGAACAATATGTAATGAAGCAGTGATTATAATACACAAATGTAATAATTATATCAAGTTACCAACATCCAAATTATACGGATATTAAACCAACACGTAGAAAATAACCCTCATACCTATATAGTACATTACGAAAACTTCCTTACTCAGGTGCCTAAGTTGTTAACATAGATAGCTGTGAATTATTCTGTTTCGTGCTATTAGGCACTCCCTACAAGGATAAACTCTGGAAATAACTGTTATCTACTACTTACTGGAAACAAAAACCACATTCGGCTTGATAGCTCATTAGTAGCTGTATTGCTAGCAGTAATAATTAATTAATTACAAGGTATATATGATTATTGTTACGTAAACATGATAACAATTATTCTGGACATGAGCAACTAGCTTTGTAATGAAAAAATAATAATGATAACGTTACATAACAGCACCTGTATTCACGGAAGGATTACGCAGAGGTGTTTAGTAGGTAGATAACCATCTACCTACTAAACACCTCTGCGTAATCCTTCCGTGAATACAGGTGCTGTTATGTACGTGACCTACGTCTCACCTGTGATGATGATAATAATAATGTGGGCATTAGCAATAATTAAAGTTATAAATCCATATACAATAATCCATATAATCCCTCCGTATCCAGTTATAAATTAATTATTAGTTGAAGGGACAGACTGGATGCGGAAGGCGGAGGTCAGGGTGTTGTAGCGTTGCCTGGGAAAGGCCTATGTCCAGTGGACTGCCATGGGCTGAGTTGATTGATTGAGGGATATAAATGAGAATAACGTAGAGCGTGGAAGGATATGTTGGAATTTCCCAGCATTGCGGGACTATTTACCTACTCGTACATGTAAAAAAGTTATACACCGGACAGAAGTCGTTATGAGATCGTTCTTCCATTCCTGAAGTGAATATGAAAGCCGGAGTGAAATACTAGATTGTGAGTGTCAAAATGATTGACACTTATAAGAGGGCGTCAGCAGTGGAAGGAGTGATTGGAAACGAATGACTAGGTACGTTAATTCATAAAAAGTTGGGTAGGGGAAAAAGTGATTGGAATGCTTCGTGTAAATATACCAAAGCGCGTGTCGATCAAACTTTACACAGATAATAATATTACAATTACTTAGTGTTGGTCGATAGCTAGTGTTATAAAAATAAAAATGCTCACAAGGAGAAGATTCCTACAAAGAAGTAGAGCTTTCCGTACATTCGTGGCTAGCTGACCATATGGAAAAAATATTAAGTAATACAATGTTCTATGTTCTATATCTCGTAATGTTATAATTACTTTGCATACCTACTACTGTTGTATAAAATCAAGTTTTTCTAACTGAATCGACAGCTGCGTTGTTGAGGAGTTCAAGCGTCTAAAGCACTAGCAAGTGGTGTAGGGCGGGAGTGTCTTATGTAATTTGGCTGATTCTCAGCCTAATTTGAATAAATTACTTTTGATTTTGATTCAGTTTTATACTATCGCGACCTCAAACCTTCAGTTAGTTCGTTAATTTCCCTGTTACTCCACTATTTTTGCCATGAACATTCAAGTCAGATTTTCATATGGTTTTTAAGTTACATTCATAAAACTTACTGTATTTTTTACTTAACAGTCGAGCTTCTCCAGTTTATTGAGTAAACAAGTTTACCCATGTTCACTTTCACAGTCAGCTTTTATAGGTAGTCATGCATGACTAGCATAAATCTGAACATACGTCGCTTTTCGCCGGTGTGGAAAACGAAATAAAAAACTGGAAAACTGCAAAAGTGTCGGGATTGTTTGAATGACTAAAACTGATTTTAAAGAACAACAATATTTTGTGTTATATAATAACGATATAACCCTCAACAAAACTACTGTTAAAGCAATTTTAAAAAAGTGTGTAAAAGTAACTGATATTTGCAGACAAATTTCAAAAATCAAATTCAAGACAGATGTCGTTTTATTCATTCCAGTACAAAAAAACAATTTTTAACACCGTTCTGTATCAACCGCGCCTCCCATGTTATTCCCATTCACTCGGATATCTATGTTCCTATTGATACCTGTTCATGCCATAGCGGAGCGCGATATACTCAGTTTTTAGAATAAAATTTAATTTAAAAAATATTTCGGCGGCAGACTTTTAAGGGAAATTCCTATCTGCTCCCAATGCTCCCCAGACACTTTGGATTGATTAATTTAAAAAATAATTTAAGGGGCAGAGAAAACTTTTAATTTCCATCTGTCCCCATTTATAATTTTGGGGACAAATAACACGAAAATTCCCATCCGTCCCCATTCGGTGACAGACACTCGGGCACAGATGACAATACTCCCCATTTTCGTCCAAAAAATAACAACACTGCATGAATCAAAATAAGATCCAATATTTGAGCAAAACAAAGGTAATAAAATGGTGGGGCCAAAGTATTATTATGTTTTGGTTATATTTAGTTCCTCGCAATAATTCTTCTATATCTATTCTTATTCTATAGATATAATAAAATAGTACTTAACTAAGTCAAAACTTATCCAATTAACAGTGATGCGGACGAATTTTTTGATTTCCAATGAGCTCCTGCCTTTTTCTATATTTTTTCGTATTATACATATACTTGTATATATATTTTAGTCATTGAGTATATTTAAAAAAATTGCTATGAGTTGTGGGAACGAGTCTGATAACGAAAATATAGTTATTTGAATATTTGTCCGTTTGTCTACTTGTTTGTTTCAGATTGGCGCACGTAATGATGAACAGATTTCGATGAAATTTGGCACACACACACATTTTCCGACATCCATGCGGGCGAAGCCGCGAGCAAAAGCTAGTTCCAACTTATAGAATTTGTTGAGTTCCCGTGACAAACAAGTCAAAGTCAAACTATTCGATATTTGTCGTAACGTTGGTGCCACATTTATTTTCTTGAAGATATCTTCATTAATAATTCACATTACACCAATAGTAGACGTTTATTAAGTTAGACAATTCAATGAAACTGTCACTCGGTACGAAGATTGACGGTTCGAATAAGTACAACATGACGATCACCGAGGTTTTCGTGGTGTTTTCTCTCAAGCATTTTGATACTTTTTCATTATAGGAAGTCGACTTTTCAAATGTTGCGTTTGTTTACATACACCATTACAGAGGTACGAGGAACGGGGTGTAAAGTTAACTCATCTTCCATAGAAAAGGGAAGATCCTTCGACCAAATGGGTGTCGTGACTGGTGGGCAACTGCTCGATAATTGATGTCGGGACGTTGTATATAGGTATGCTACTTACGCGGTTACCTCTGCTTGCGCGATGCATGATTTTGCGTGACGTCAGTGTGATCCGTAGTACGCAAATGGCGATGTAGATCCTCCACACCATATACATACTTATAACAATTTAATGAATTGTAATTGATTTGTTCTGTAGGTAATCTAAAACACTCCAGACTGTCCAGGTTTATTAACTCTTTGTGCATCAACCCCTAGACTCAATAAAAAATAACTTATTTATTATTTTTATTACATCAATATCTGAGTAAGCTCAGTTACCTCTTGGATTTATGACTGAGTGTAACATTTCGCTGGTCATCTTACCATTTAGAGATACAGACTTGGCTTATGCTACGATGCCTGTGACGTCAACACTAAGCTTTATACTGTGCACGTTTTAAGATTTATGCAATGTATTTCATTTACGTCAACTGACTCACTTTTTAGAGGTATGTAGCAAATTAAGGAACACGCTGGCAAAGTACGACAAAAGATTGTCAAATTGTTATGTTTATAGGTTTCGTGTAATAATATATATAATATTCTTTATTTGAGATACTGTATACTGTAATTTAGCAGATAATTTTTTTTTTACATAATTTGATATCCTTTTGGCTTACATTGCACGGCGAGGAGTCTCCATTTAGGCTTAGCAAATGCCTGTAGTTGAAGGCTCCGCTCTTCCCTTACATTATAAACATACAAATAGGGAAATAAAAATAAGAAAAAAAAGATGTCAGCTCAAACAGACCTAATGTTCAATACACGTAGTAGTCATACTATAGCACATACTAACAATAGCCATAAAACTGTCGTATATCTTTCCGTCGATAATCATAATGAGAATCTTTTTTATGACAAGCGATTAT
Source organism: Apamea sordens (assembly GCA_945859715.1). Taxonomy (NCBI): domain Eukaryota; kingdom Metazoa; phylum Arthropoda; class Insecta; order Lepidoptera; family Noctuidae; genus Apamea; species Apamea sordens. The sequence continues at coordinate 10,904,680 of OX243996.1, read as the reverse complement.
GCTACCACCTTTATAATAAAATGCCAACAACTTTATGTAAACAAAAACCGGAGATTTTCATTTCGATTCTAAAGACAACCGAAAATATAGGGTGTAACAAGACCCTTCACGAAGCTGACATCTAAGCATTCTGTACATTGTAGAAAAATAATTGCTGGAAAACGAATTTTGTTTTTGTTGAGAAAATTCGCTGTTTACGGTGGTAATGCGCAACGTAATGTACGCAAAACATTTTCGTAATGAATTCATGCCACGGTACAGGGGGGGGGGATCTTGGGAGTATTTAAAGTTAAGTTATAATTTATAATTTTTTTCGTAAAAGAAAAATCTAGAAAAAAAAGTGGCAAGTTTGACCTTCAATATCTCCGTAACCAGAAAGTGGTCCAGCAAAAAATAATGTTCGTAATGACAGGAAGAACAAGTGCTTCTCGTCTTCGCTAAGTGATTTTTTACAGCTTTTTTTAAAAGAGTAACCGTGGAGTTTCTTGCCGGCTCTTTTCCATAGGAAACGACCAATTGGTACCGTGCACCTAGCTTCTGACGTTTCATAAGTGCCCATGTTGGTTTATGTTAAATAAAATATTTCGATTTTGATTTTGAGCTGTTATTAGTACAGACGCCAGCAGGTCAAGCTACCCGAAACTGTAAAATTTTCCCAATCAACCTTGAACCTTAATGTTTTAGCGATAAAGTTGAAAATCTATTAAAGAAATTTGACAGATTGTAGTAGCTTGATGTGCTGGCGTCTTCTCAAACAGCAAAACAACGAGCATTGATCACCATACTTTTTCAGACAAAACAGTTCTTCTTACAATATTTTCCTTTTTTTATTGTCCGTTATATCTAAGAATTTAAGTAGGTATACCTATAGTTGCAATAGTAGTGTAGTATAATTACATATAGTTGCAGTACATATAGTTAAATCCGTTCAGTAGTTTTTGCGTGAAAGAGTAACAAACATCCATCCATCCATCCATCCATACAAACTTTCACATTCGAGTATAGTAGGATTATTATTAGTTAGTATAGTAGGATTGCTATTTGCCTAGTCCCAAACTCAACTCTTCTAAATAAAGGAAGATAATTAATAAACCTTGTTTAAAATCATAGTTTCCTTATTCACCACAGACAATATTATCGTCTATCAGTCCCTGGGTAATGGAGATTCGTCACAACAAAGGGATTCGTATCGAACAAAATTGGAGCCGACCGAGAAATCTAGTTCAATATTGTTCCCTCGAGTGCCTTTATAAACTGCGTAATACATATTCTGCCCTTTTTGCTAAGTTGACAAGAGATACTTGTACCAATCGGATTTATGCTCTGGACTATTTTAACAATTACCTGCATGTTAAAACGTTGTTTCTCATTAAGTGATTATGTAAATCTTTGAGAAATAAATGATATTTTAAACCGATGATATTTTTTCCTTTTCATGTAATTTCTGATGAATTTTTAGTCAGTAATATTTATCTATACCTAACTATTTCTACTCAGTCATCTCTCTTCCCAACTTAAAATTTTCAGGAGGTTCATAAGTACACGCTTTACCTACCAAGTTCTTAAAATTTCAAAACAGAATCGCAGAATTAGGAAAATTGCAGAATATTTTCGAACATGAATGTCAAATACACACACAACACACAAACACATTTTGATTATATATTTATTATTTAAAGATTGCAGTTTTTCTTCGGACCACTCTAGGAGGAATCTTTTTAAAAGGTTTACTTCGATTCCTATGTTATGTAACTAACCCATTTCATACTTAAAACGCGGGCGAGGTCAAGAACTCCCCTTTCCTAGAAAAAAAAATTAACAATTCTTTGAGACAAAGTATATATTTGCACAAGTATGAGCTCTCAGTTTTGCTTTTATGACTACTTCAGAAGTATAGTAATAGGTACATTTTTGTTGAGAGCCTTGAGGAGGAAGCCTTTCATCTAGTTCTTTCATCTAGTTTAGATCAAGCGCGTTTGTAGTAAAAACGAGGTTGTGGAAAATACTCACACCAGTGCCATTATGGGGCTAAATAAAAACAGATGATTATGCACATTGTTTATTGCTACTGAATAATGTGGGGCCATTATTTAAAAAGAAGATGGGAGGTGACGTCTGTTACACTACGTTTACCAGCTTGATAATGTTCGGGACTCTATTAGAGGAAAATTCCAGCATCTGTTGTTGTTCTTAAACACTCCTTCTATTTAGGAACAATTACAGTTGCCGGAAAATTTTGTACAGGAGTCAGTTTGTGTCTATACAATATATTTTGACAGCTAGAGGTAATGGTAATTGCTTAAATAAGTATGTACTTGGTTTTTATTAAGAACCAGTTGAGTTGAATTCATACAAAAAGCATTTTTAGTTTTCCCGAATTTTCCTTATTTCTGAGCAACATTTTCATCTTTTCCTTCCCTAAAAATCTTATTCGGATTATTACGAACATTTCAAAATACAAAATAGCCAAATCGGCTAGCCTATAATCTAGCCGTTCTCAAGTGATGCGCTTGCAAACGAACAGCGTTTAATTTTTATAAAAAAATAAATAAATAGATTATTTGTATCAAAAGCGACCATAAATTAGTTCGGTACGGAATACACAGACTACGTGTATGCCTCTTACTTGGCCGTGTTCATTACGTCTTACCCAGATGTTTGTTATGTTAATTACTTAGGTACTTATTTTGTTAGTATCTAATATTTTCATTCATAAAGATTGCCTTGTCTCATTAAAAGCTAGTTGAAAGCCTTGTTGTTTCAGGATAATATTTGAAGTGAGTCCTGGAAAAGTAGTAAGTAGGTACATTTTGTTCGATGCTTGTTGACTTTGTTAAACGCTACGACAAAGATAAAGAGAATTACGTCATAAGCCTTCCTTACAAGGTATTTATTTGCCTTGTAGGGCTTAGGTAGCCCACAAGTTTTGTTGCTTGTTTGTTTGTTTGTTGTTGCTGTCGATTTTTAATTTGATATCATATATATGTTTTACATCAAATTATATAGACAATAACCTTTGTCACGCAGGTGCTATTGAATCACGGTTTAACACTCCTGCATATATCTGGATTATCTTGCATACCTACATACATCTTGTTCAATACGTGAGCTTAGCAGCTTCAGTCCGTAACTGATTGGACAATTTAGATGTAATATTATACCAATCTTGTGGGTAATATTCACTAAACATTAGTAAATGTGCGGTCATGACCTATTCAAAAGCCACTCAACCTATACAGAATATCTGCACTATGAATAATGAGCCCCTGAAACGCGTCTTAACCGTTCGCGATCTGGGTGCTCACTTCGATCCATATCTTACATTTAATCAGCATATAACACAGACCTGCAACAAATCCCGCAAAAACTTAGGATTTGTCTTGCGTCAGGCCAAAATTTTCAGTGATAGTCAAGCTATAACCATACTGTACAACTCCGTCATTCACAGTTTGCTAGAGACTAACAGCGCAATCTGGAACCCTCATGAAGGAGTGTATACACTGGTCATCCAAAAGATTCAGGGGACCTACTCCGAAGTGCAAAGTGCGAATGTTCGGATCGGACCGACACATGGCCGAACCGAATATTATTGAAAAATGCGAAAAAAGTTCGGATCGGCTCAGTTGGGTCGGGACTATAGTCAATATTCAAAGAGAGTAGGAGTTTAGGATCGGAACCGACCGAACCAAATAGTAACTTCGTAGCAGAAAACGGCTGAACATTCGGCCGATACTATGTACTTCGGAGTAGACCCCTATAAGTCTTTTGTCCGCTACCTGTACTTAAAACTTTATGGTTATTACCTGTATATATACCAAACACAATTTGTGCTGGGTATGGTGGGGTACCAAAGTTTAGAAGTAAGGAGAAATCTTGGTCTGGTTACATATTTCATCCGCCTATATCGTGGTACCCATTTCAATTCCTCCTTACTTCAGTACATCTCCTTTAACATCCTACTAGACATTACACACACACTTCGCCCTCACCGACGTCCTCTATTCGAAATACCTCAAACCGGTACCATAACCCTTAAGACCAGTCCATTGTACCTAGCCCTCACCCATATCAACAACATTCTGTTATAATTATGATGAGTCCTCAGATGTCTTCACGAGTACTGAACTGGAATTCCTGCACACTGTTTCCACCCCCAGTACAATCTTCTAGGAGTAGATAAATTAAATAAAACAGTTTCTTGTTATTTATAATTCTATTTCAATGTATCCTAATTCTATCTAATTTTGTCTTATTTTATCTAATTTTTACCAATTTTATTTCCTTTCATTTCACCAAAATTTGTCCATTTTTATTATACCATTTAACTTAATTTTATGATTGTATGACATATGTAATTACTAATATTGACTTTTAAGTTGCATGTGTGGTGCAAACTGTTAATATAAGTTGGTTATTAATAAATAAATAAAATAAAAAATTATAATTGGCCCATTTCCAATAGAATTACGAGTAATTCTGTTAAATATATTGGACAAATATCAATAATACAGTCGACATATTTCCGAAAAGCTGTAATTCCAGCGAAGCATCCATCTGTCAGATATTAATAAAACCATCGGCTGTAAACAATTTTCGCACGTTACGAGTTTTAACGCTCCTGTGTCCATGGGCTAGAGATACTAATTAGCATGACTAGACTGTAAAGATGCGTTTTAGTTAGAAAAATTTCTTTCTTTTTTTTGTTTTCTGGGGGAAATCTTCAAAAAGCGCTGGGAATGGGACCGGGGACTGTGGGATTTTTGCCTCACTAAAACTACCCCGGTGGTCACCATCTGCACATGGAAGGATACCTCTCAAAAGACCAATCCGAAACACCCTCTGTGCAAGGCCTCTGCCTCGAATCTTACGGGCAGCGGGGCGGCAGGATCTAATGCGTAAAATCAAATGGACCGGCCGGGCGGCCCTCGAAAACAGCGGCGTGGGCGCGGTTAACGAGCGGTGCACTCCAGTCAAGCGGTGACCGCCCGCGCGTCTGTATTGCAGTCTTTTGCCCACAATAAATCGAGCGTTAGGAATAAATTTGAATCAGAAAGATGTTGTCGCCGAACAAATATCTCGACCACACAAACACGAACACAACACTACGCCCGCCGCTATTAGTGCCGCGCGATCTGCCCGCTGGTTTCGAGAACGGGTCTGCGTTGCCCGCCCCGCTCCCGCGCCGCCACCGCCACCGCCCCGCTGCCCGCAAGATTCAAGGCAGAAGCCTAACACCTGTTAGGGCACATGTCAGGGGAGACTGTATCTAGAGAAATACAAAAAAAAAAATGGAAAAATTTATGAAAAATGATGATGAATGGTTATGAGGATGAATGATGGAAATTGTGAATTGATGTCAAATCGTTCTCTGTGCTCTGCTCTTAAATTTATCGTGGACACTTAAAGCTTTTTAGAAATTTTCGTATAGCAACTTAATTAAGGGATGTCAGATGAAAATGAAAGCTCGTCAACACTGTCAAAACAAGATCAAGAAAGAGTTTTTGAAAAATGATAAAACTAAGATTACCTTAAATGTTTGTAACAACTTACTTCTAGCTAATTTGACTCTCAAATAATATTTAAAAGAAGGGTTGTTTTCTTTATAGCAAAATCAGCAAAACTTTCTCAAGGTAAGAGTAAAAACAAATTCACAACAAAACAAAAGTCATCTAACTTATTATAGGGTTCATCCCCTTTATGTCAGAACTCGAAAGTTAAAACAAATGACGGCATTGTCATCTAATCCCAGCCAGCTGAAGCAAACAGACATATAACGTAATTAGTCCGAAGCCCACCATTTTGAAAAACATCTCGGGCTAAGCTTTTCCTTGTTTCGACTTGAGTAATCCATTGAAATATAGCCCCATCGTCGGGCTGCAAAGTAGAAAGCGAAATGTTGGGATAACTAATTTGTAGCGCTGAGGCGCCAAGATATTTTCCATTTGGAGAGCCGAGCGTTTAGCTCCCCATAATACATTACCGCAAGACAACTGAGCAAGTGCTGTAAATTCAAAACTTTCCAAATAACTCGCTTCTCGACGCCTAAATAGTCCTAATTAAAATTTTATACTCTCACTTCGGGATCGAGGCCTTACGGAAAATGGCAGACTTACATTCTGAGTAAATATTTGTCTTTTTATACAAAGCCGGGTGAGGCGTGCCCACACATACGCGGGGAATATTGCGGCGAGTTTGTTAGACTGTATGTAAATAATGTGTAAAGCAGGGTTCACATAAATCTTATATCTAATCAAACCATCAAAGCTTTGACAATTTTATCAGTTAGGTCAAAAGGTCTATTGAATAAGGCCCCTATTTTCATGCCATATAAGCTTCAATAAAAAGAGGAAGCCGACCAGCGCTGATTACAAAATTGGATTTTTATCTTTGCAATAGAAATAAGTGAAACGATATATGTAACAATGGGAAGTTGGACAGTTTTGAGATTGTGAAGGAGATTATACCTCTCTGATGGGGTATTTAGTTGTCACAATGTAACGATTCAGTATCAGACTTTTGACAAAAGAGGATTGGTTTGTGAAGCCATTATTAAAGGCTATTATTTCTGTTACTGTGCAAGGCCCGATAGATTTCTCATATCCATATACATATGCAGTAATATAAAGTTTGAATTGCAAATCAATGGTATACTTAGATAGTTTAGTTAAGAGAAATATCTGAATCTATACATAATATAACTAGCTTAGCTTTAGCTTTTAGTATTTGTCTGTGTGACTTCGGTTTTTTTTAAACTACGCAATGAATTTTAATGTCGTTTTCAACATTATCTAATGAATTTATTCCGGTAGGTGTATGTGTATAATACATTAATTAATATTTAACTTGGATATGTATAATGAAGAAAACTTCATGTTTCGTCGTCTTACGACTTTTAATTGAACAATAAAAAAAAAAAAACATATTAAGGCCCTCACAAAAATTAAGGGCTGATTTTTCAATCATCTGATAACTTTTTTAATTCGAGGAATAATTTTGAAATTTTGACAGTTATTTCATACAAAAACTGTCAAACGTCAATTTAATTCCGCGAATAAAAGTTATCTGGCGATGGAAAAATCTAACTTTTATTTCTAGTAAAATAAAAAAAACAAACAACGATTGAATTGAAGCTACAAAAGATATATTTATAACCGTTATAATGCTTTTAGATATTAAAGTAGAAATCAGTGAACAATATAAAGTCGGGGAGGCAGTAATCGTAAGTAGCACCCTTTGGTGAAATAAAACTCCATTAGCATATGGGATAATATTCTTCGTTCATGAAGAATGTTGGAAAGCTTTCAAGGATCAAAACTTCGGTAATAACCGGCCGAACATATAAATAGGTCTACTTATATGAGAATGTAGGAGTATACTTCATGTACGAGTATACGTCATGTACAAGTACTGCAAAATTTCATGGTTTTGAAATGCATTGGGACGGACAATATAGTGATAATGTGGCACTGATTTCTACTGTAATCTTTACTCGAACAGTTTTCATTCAGAAATAGACAATACCTACTGTTAAATGCAATTACCCGGTGAGGATGGCGGGCGTTACAATTTAAACTTTGAAACTCGGATCTGCCGAGTGGCAGATCAGAGTTTCCCTACCATCTAACTCCCCCATCTAACTAACTTATTTAATAAGATTTTATAAACAGGAAGACTTTCAATCCAGATCAGTCACTCTAACGTTATTCTTCTCTATAGCAAAGGAGACAAATGCAATTTAAACAACTACGGGCCTATAAGTGAGTATTAATTGAAAAGGATAAAAATATAATTATATATTATGTCGCAGATGGATTGTTTTACAAAACCGCTCTGTTTGCAGGCCAAGGTAAAAGGGCCACGGGAAGTGTTCACCAGCCGTTTGGAGATTTCGTTGAACAAACCATGAGCACTAGGACCCCACGACGCTGACGCCCCGAGGGTTTCAACCCCAAACGGTTTGAACATATAATTACCGATAAGATACACTTTCGCAGTTTAAGGTTTCCCGCAACCGCAGCAGCAGCGCAAAGTACAAATTTAAACTAAAAGTAATCATCATCTGCCTAGCCTTTTCCCAACTATGTTAGGGTTGGCTTCCAGTCTAAACGGATGCAGCTGAATACCAGTATTTCACATGGTAAGACTGGTTGTCAGACTTTCAGGTTTCTGACGACCCGTAACGACTGTCAAAGATCCACGAATGAAAGCCGGGACCAACGTCTTAACGTGCTTTCCGAGTCACGGAGGCGTCTTGGTATATAAAGACGATATGTAATGTAAACTAAAAGCAACAGATGGAATTCGTAACGCAATAATACGCTCAACCACAGGCATCTCTGCACGTACAAGATGCGTCAGGATAGATGGACCAAGATTTTCACGCAGTAGGTGCTTGAAGAAGGGAGTCGCCACTGAAGCAGGCCTAAAAAACGCTGACGCGACCACCTAGACTCTTTCTTGACTGATTATCCGGAAAAGGCAGCAGGTAAAGATCAATGGCGAAGTATGGGGGACACGTTTGCCTCGCAGTGGGACAGTATAATAATAAATCTATTGATTTCGGAACCAGTCATGATGCATACATGTGAAATTAGAAATATATTAAAAATATTAAAATACACTATATTGAAATACTATAATGTATAGGTTAATATAAAAAAAACGTATAAACCTTCGAAATTAAATGCTCTTAATAATGAAAAAAACTGCGTCAAAATTCATTGTGTAGTTTAGAAGATTTAAGCGGCCACAAAGACAGACACGAAAAGTGACGAAGTTTGTTTTATTCTAGGTATGGTTATAACTGTTTTTTATACACTCAGTGGCAGTAAATGTAGCCTAGCCTACGCCCTAAACCCGAATTTGTGAACAAAGTAAACTTATTTTATTTTTAATGAGAATAGATGCCAAGAGCATAGTTCTCTAGTTGGGTTTAGTGAATAATTTCACATTTTAGTTGTGTAAACATTTAATTATTATTCCCAACACAACTAGTATTACAAGTTACCCCAAATCGGTAGCGTGATCTTAAACAAAATTTTTTCCATTACAGCTTATCACATGTAAAGTAATTATTGTGAACTCATTCAGTGAACAGGTAAATAAATCCACCCATTCCGCGATTTCGTTAAGTATATGCAAAGCGTGCATCAAACGTGCTTGTTTTATGGCAAAGCCGTTATACAGCTTGAAAGTATCATTATTTCAGCCCAGATTCACCCATTCCCGAAACTCTACGTTAACTAAAAGTAAACTTATACATTTTTAAAAAATCGCTTAAAAGGGTTTTTATTCTTTAGGGTATATAAAACTAAACGCTGCTCATGAGACCTAAATAAATTGAAGAGCAGCTTCTTTTATTAAATATAATTCATCATATTTCAAGATTTACTGACTGACGTTAATTGAGCAGAGAAAAGCATTATTTATTACAAAATAATGGTACAGAGTACAATTTCTCAGAATATCATACAGAGAGTATTCTGTCAGCAAGAATATTCGGGACCCTTTTTTGGTTCAATTAGATGAACCGTTCTTATATTTGATACATCCGCTGTTTGGACATTGATACTGCGTTGTCAAAACTTTCCACACAAAACATTTTCTAAGTAGATACTGACCAAGTTTTCCTTTATTTGTATAGATTAAAATATTTACATAATTTAAAAACTAAAATATTAATTTTACATGTAGGTATATAAAGAGGAAAGAATCATAGGGCATCAAGCAATCCGACCGCATCGTGGTCAACTGGAAAAGTGCCCAAAAGGCTGTCAGCATTGCCACGTTGTATGACAATGCTGATTCTTTGAGCAAAAAATAGGCCAGCCTTCTGGTTACGTGAAGAGTCGACCAACCGCATAGCAATTTCTCAAAAAGGTAGTCAAGGTATGTAGGTACTTACTATACCTTATTATTGTTGTTGTTGTTGGTGTACTTAATTAATGAAGACTATTCCATTCTATTGTTGGGGTATGATGCTCAAGGGTGAAGAAAGTTTTGTTATTTTGAATCAGTACACGACCAATTACAGTAAAGGTTGTATTGCTACTAAAAATAACATAGGTTTATTAAGTATGGTGCTGACGATATATTTTTGTAAGTAGGTTTGCAAGTCCTGGAATGGAGACCGCGTATCGGCAAGCATAGTGTGGGACGCCCCCCAGCTAGATGGACGGACGACCTAAAGAAGGTAGCTGGGTCAGACTGGATGCGGAAGGCGGAGGACAGGGTGTTGTGACGCAGCCTGGGACAGGCCTATGTCCAATAGTGGACTGCAATAGGCTGAGTTAATTGCACAAACACGAAACAAATACGTTAATCATATTTAATAATACAATACACTCCTTTTTGGGCAGTCGTGTAAAAACTAGATGAAGTCGACGTTTCCTATATCAAACACTACTCTAATAAAACATAATATAAATGACTGCCTCATTGGTGCACGGGTTGCCTACGCTCAGCATTCGCGTACTGAGTTCGATTCCCAGATAGCATGTTTCTGGGCAGTTTTCGCAACGTACCTACCTACACTACCCACATTTTATATTTTATTACGTACTTACCACATAATATAATGACGAGTACCTACTCAATTTTTTATTTATTTCTAAGTAGGTACCTATGTTCTCATGTTCAGTTTTCTTCACGTCATCACCCCGCATAAAGTTATAATTGGTTCATAAAAGTTTTACGGCACATTTCACTTTACATATTCATAGCGTAAAAAAAAATTGCGTGATGAAACTGTATACTAAAAAGCTGATGATTAATGACGGTAGTAGGGAATATAAACACTAACGAACTAACGAAATGTGTTACCTATGTGATATTTTGACCTAAACCTGAAAATACCAACGCTGAAATTATTCAATCGTAAATATTTACAGCGGCACGGCCAGCCGCAGATTTATGGCCTAATAGATAGATATTCCTTTCTTCGAGAAAAAAAAAGTAGGTGTCGTCTTACATAGCTTTGAAAAAAAGCGCGCCCCTTTATCGAGCTTCTGTAAATTAAAAACGAGATCGCAATTCCCTGAAAGATTTACATCGGTCGTTAGTTCGTGACCTCCGCAGCAATGTGTAATCAACGGATACCTGTCTGATGCAGTTTAGTCAATTATGTTTGGCGGAAAACACGCTTAAACTTTTAAGGGTGGTCGAGTTCAGTCGAGTCCCGACCGCGGTTCCGTTTGCACGCGCCGTACGACGCGAGTGATAATGCGACCAAACTAACCATGATCATAGTGACTAACAAAACAAATAAATAATTTAATTCCAGGACATAAACAGTTAATACCATCTAATATTTTAATTTACTTTTATTTTCGAATTTTAGTGTTGTAATAAAATTGTTTTTAGAAAGTTTAACCAAAGTTTTTGGATCTCAAATTAGGTATTTTTTTTGCGTTTAATAAGTTTTTTACAAACCAGATCACGTTTGTCCAATGAGGATTAGTAAAGCATATTTTTTTATTTTCTATTGTGGACGATTTTAATCAGAAACGGTAAGGCAATATCTATAAGGATAAGGAAAATGAAATGAGTTTTTATTTTCTGGCTTTGAAAGGGATGCAATCATGCTAGGAATGGCTCCATAATAGGCTTTTGGTAATCTATTGAAGCAACCAACTTTTGTCAGTTGTATTCCTTATTAGATGATTTAAAAAAATATTTATTAGGCGGTTGTTAGAAGGCTCAAAGAATTCAATTAAAATGTTTGCGATTTTTTTCCCTAGCCATTCTTTTAAAATAATAAAAATAAACTAAAAATTTTTTGGGTGTCTTGTGGTTGTGCGAGTTACAAAAGATTTTGTGGGAACGAAGGTGCTACAAAGAATAGAATACTCTTTATTTTGTACACCATATAAATTACAGACATAAATACTTAGGCAAAGAAATGCTTTACAATTTTTCACCGTACATCACTGGTGTACATTTCTAGAGCCTAAACAAAATTATTTACACGTGCGAAGCTTTGTATCTGGATTTTTAGATTCCTTTGATTCTATCCTTACATAAGTAAGTAAGTAGGTGTTGGAAATTCGTGAGCTACTCAATGGAATCCGCATAGGCAAACGATTAGAGCAGACCAGCCATTTTTGACATCTGTCTAGAAAACTTACCAGAGTTTATATAGGGACATATATATACAAACTCCATGTTACGTGTTACTTCCAACACTGGCCCTTGAACCAATATAAACTCATGTAAATCACATTGAACACAATAAATAATCTAAGCCTAAACACATCCGCTGTCTAAAAATAATAAAACATTATAACAGCTAAAACAAAGCAAAAATATAAATTTATCAAAGTATCCGTCACACATGTCAACAGTAAATATTCAAAACTATGTGATACGGATCTAAAACAAATTGTACTTCTGCAAGTATACCTTACCTACTGCTTAGAACCATCATATCATTTATTTAACGACTAGCTTCTGCCCGCGGCTTCGCCCGCGTGGATGTCGGAAATTATCCCACGGGAACGTGCTAACAGGATAAAATGTATGTGCTTCCCCAGAATGCCACCTATCTCGCGGGCCCTTTGTGGCTAATTACAGTAGAAAACCAATTGTGTCTCATTAGTGGTGATGAAAGATATCATATAGGTACCCTCTTAGGGTACCTATATGATATCTTTACCTAAGTACCTACCTAATTAAAAAAAAACTCAATAACAGAAAATTAAATACCTACCTAAATAAACCTATTTCTGATGATAACTAATCTAAACTCAATAAATAAGCAAAATCCCTAAAAACTAATATCTATACGAATGACTAATCCTACCTAACAGTATTATAAAATAACCTACGGTCACTACGTACACTATCAAATATACCATTATCTCGCGAGTCTGAAACCTACACTGAGAGGGAATTACGTCTCACAGCTGATCGCGAACTGCATGTACAGACGCCAGCAGGTCAAGCTACCCGAAACTGTCAAATTTTCCCAATCAACCTTAAACCTTAATACTTTAGAGATAAAGTTGAAAATCTATTAAAGAAATTTGACAGTTTGTAGTAGCTTGATGTGCTGGCGTCTGTACTATCCCGTGAGTCCGAAACCTTCACTGAGAGGGAATTACGTCTCACAGCTGATCGCAAACGGCATGTACTACCCAATACATTAACTTAATAACACACAAGGAGTTACACGCTGACGGAGTCGCGGGCACAGCTATTAACAATAATTAATAATAAGTATGTAAAGTGGTCGAAAATTTACTACTGACGGGACAAAAAGGGGTAATTCAGTTTTTAAGGGGAGGATTTGAACTTGAAACTGTATTTTACATTTTCACGCCTAAACCACTGAACTTCTGATTTGGCATAGAGATAGAGTTAGCACGTTCCCGTGGGATAATTTCCGACATCCACGCGGGCGAAGCCGCTGGCAGAAGCTAGTATAAAAATAAACATAAATAACTCTAAAAACTAAAAGGAATAAAAATGAACTCCACTGCGGGTGACCCAACCTACGACAAACTTAGTATTTGCGGTTGGTACAGTACAGACAGTGGTAATCGGGTATAGGGATCGAACCGCAAAATTAAGTTTGTTTTTTATTGTATATACTTTTCCGGGATAAAAAGTACCCAGTGTGGTGCCCAGGATATTAAAGAATAATTATACTAAGTTTCATCGTAATCGAACCGGTAGTTTTTGCGTGATGCCTGAACAAACAGACAGACAGACAGACAGACAGACAAAAATTTTTTTAATCACATTTTTGGGTTCGGTGTCGGTCTAGTAACACCCCCTGTAAATTATTTTTTTGATATTTTCAATGTACAGAATTTTAACTTCTACAGATTTATTATAAGTAATAGATAAAAATAAACGACATACAAACTTATCGTGTTTTTCCTTTGCCAACGGTTTCGTTAAAACGTCGGCCACCATTTGATCAGTAGAAAGGTATTTTATAACGACTGTACCTTCCTCAACAATTTCCATGATGAAATGATGTCTTACGTCAATGTGTTTCGTTCTGGCGTGGTACATAGAATTAGTGCACAACTTCTGTGCAGACTGATTATCATTAAACAACGTAATCCTATACTGTACCCCGTAAATTTCGAACAGAAACTTGCGTAGAGAAAGTGCCTCTTTACAAGCATCTGACAGACACATAATATTCGGCCTCTGTGCTTGAAAGCGCCACTGTTCTCTGTTTTCTACACTCCCAAGAGATAGTAGAATTTCCAATTTTGAACACATAACCGGTATAAGATCGGCGATCGACCTCATTTGACGCAAAATCAGCATCAGCATATGCGACGATATCCAACCCTGACTTCTGAAAAGTTAAATAATGATCAGGCGTACCTTTCAGATAGCGAAGAACGCGTTTTGCCGCCTTCCAGTGAGTTTCGTCGTACGCGTCGTTGAACTGGCTGAGCGTGCTGACAGCGTGCGCAATATCCGGCCGCGTACATACCGCTATGTACATCAGACATCCTATCAGGCCTCTGTAGTCGTGCGTTCCATCCTTCTTTAAAGATTTCACGAGCTTCAGACCTGTCTCCATAGGTGTTCGCGCAGGTTTGCAATCTGACATGTGAAATCGTTCTAGCACCTTCTTTATATAGCTTGACTGGTCTAGAGTTATTTCCTTGTTCTGTCTGCAAAGCCTCATGCCAAGAATGTGATGTGCTGGCCCTAAATCTTTGATTTCGAAGGCCTTCTTTAATTCTTCTTTGATTCCTGCCGTATCTCGGCAACCAGCTGAAGAAAATAACATTATGTCATCAACATAGAGCGCAATTATAATCATAGATTTCCCACTCGACTTGACATAAACACAAGGTTCGGAAGATAAACGTTTGAATTTCATTTTGCTCGTCAAAACGCCATTTATTTTCTCATACCAAGACTTCGAAGCTTGCTTCAGTCCGTATATGGCCTTATTCAACTTGTAAACTTTATCTTCTTGGCCTTTTATCTTGTAGCCCTCTGGCTGCTCCATAAAAACGGTCTCTTTTAAATCTCCATTCAAAAATGCCGTTTTTACATCCAGATGCTCGATATTCATGTTATGTTCCGCTGCCAAAGCTAGTAACGTACGTATAGTAGAATATCGTACTACAGGGGAGAACGTTTCTTCGTAATCAATACCGTATTTCTGGGTATAACCCTTTGCGACTAGGCGCGCTTTATACCTCAATATTTCCCCGTTGAGGCCAAGCTTTCTTTTAAAGATCCACTTGCATTTGACAGGCCGTTGCTTCGTATCGCGGTCAGTCAGAGTCCAACACTTATTAACGATGAAGGATTTATACTCTTCCGCCATCGCGGCATTCCACTTACTTGCTTCTGGGCCATTGAGTGTCTCGCGTACTGTCTGAGGGTCCCCCGTGTCACTGCATACAGTGCGTGCTACACTAGCTGACTCAAACTCACTAGATTCGTCCATAGAGTTCTCGTAGTCTTCCAGTGTGGAATCTCCTGGGACATACGTCTCATCCGCAGGGTCATCTGGGGTCTCACTACTGCTCTCAGAATCATCTATCGTAATGGCGCTGTTATCTTGACAGTTTTCGTTAGATGTTTCTGCGGGCTCTTGGGGTAAATCGGGTAAGGCGGGTTGCACTGGAACATTATCGGCGACAGTTACATTGTTCGGAAACAAACCAATCTGAGTGTAACGTGAACTGTTATACTCATCCGATGAAGTGTCATTCCAAAAAGCATGTTCTAGAAAAGTAACATTTCTTGCTTTTATGACATTCTTCGAGCTCGCCGGATCAATCAATCTGTAACCCTTTGTCTCGTCACAGTATCCGACAAAAACATATTTCTTACTTTTGGGATCCAATTTGCCCCTTTTGTGCTGTAGGGCATAAGCTTGACAACCAAAAATGCGTAGGTAACTCAGATTCTCCTTTTTACCTGTCCATTTTTCTTCAGGTGTAATGCCCATCACAGCCTTAGTTGGAGAGCGATTCTTCAGGTAGACGGCAGTGTTTACTGCTTCTGCCCAGAATTCCTTTTTCAAACCTGCTTCCTGGAGCATGCACCGGGCTTTCTCTGTAACACTTCTGATCGCGCGTTCCGCGACTCCATTCTGAGCTGATGACCTCGGAACCGTGGTCTGATGTCGAATTCCATGCTTCTTCAGGAACTTCTGAAAATTGGAATTGACATATTCACCACCATTGTCACTACGAAAAACTTTTATTTTTTTATTGGTTTGGTTTTCGACGAGAGCTTTGAATTCTTTAAACATCTCGAAAACCTCATCCTTCCTCCTAAGAAAATAAACGAATGTTTTTCGTGACAGGTCGTCAATGAACAACAGAAAATATCTTTTCCCACCTAGGGACGGACACGGCAGTGGTCCCATGACGTCACTGTGAACTATTCCAAGGATTTCCTTGGCCCTAGTCTCAGATTTCTTTGGAAATGGCAACTTAGTCTGTTTACCTAAGATACAGGAAACACACGACTGAAAGTTATTGTTGTCATAAGAAATACCTTTGACCATACCTTTTCGCAGTAACTCCATGCTTCGGGTGTTCAGATGCGCTAGACGATGGTGCCAAATTTGTTGTGTTGACTGGCTTCCAGTAGCAAGGGACTGCGGCGCTTGCTTCACGCTCACGGCAACGGGACGACTGTCAACCTTCAGTTGACGTGCCGGCACCGCTTTGTTGTCACCTGTACCTACAGACAAAGTCGAACACATGGCCTGCGAGAATGGCTCGCTACACGAAACAGAAATAGTTTCAATGGCATCAAGTTCATAAATACCATCTCTCAGGGTAGCTGTAGCCAAAACCTCCCCATTGTCATAGACTGTACACACGCCAGAACGAAACACAATTTCGAAACCTTTCTTATCCATCGCACTAACAGATAACAAATTAGCAGACAATTTAGGGACTAAGTACACATTACTTATCGATCTCACACTATTGTCCTTTAGCACAGTTTGCGCAGTTCCTTTTCCAGCTGTCGGCAATGCTTCACCATTGGCAATTAAGACCTTCTTTGGCTTTGCAGTTGTATAATCTGATAAAAAACTGCGATCATTGCAAAAATGCTGCGCCGCACCGCTGTCAACGTACCAAACGTCGCGCTTGACTCCTGCGGCTAACGCTGTGAGATGCGCCTGGCTTTTCAGGCCACTCTTCTTGCCGTCAGAGTTGTCAGGACAATCCTTCTTGATATGCCCACTCTTTTTGCACCTGAAGCACTTAATTGGTTTTGGTGCTTTCCGAGCTGCTAAAGCCGTAGCATCTTCGCTTTTCACATCACGTCTTGCATTTTCCAGAAGCAATTTCGCTTTCACATTTTCGCTTGACAGTGACGTGTTCGAATTTTCTAGAGCCACTAACAACGGGTCGTAATCGCTTGTCAAACCGCTGAGTAAAATCACGGCCACGAAGTCATCTTCCAAAGCCGCTCCGATGTCGCTCAGTTGTTGCGATGTATCCATGACCTTATTGACGTATGCCTCCATGCTCGCACATTCGCTTAATTTGGTGGCGAACAATGTGCGAAGCAATCCGAGCCGTCGTGACAAGCCTCGGTCCTCGTATGACTTCTGCAGGTTGCTCCACGCTTCGCGAGCTGTCTTGGCATTTCGAATTTGTGGAAATACACAAGGCTTCACGTTCAAGGCAATTTTCGCGAGCGCCTTTTCCTGTTTCTTCGCGTCTTCGTTTTTATTTTCAGTTGTGCCCACACAATCCCAAAGATCGTCGTGGATGAGCACCATCCGCATCATGAATTTCCAGGATGGATAATCTTGGATCCCGGATAATTTTTCAACAGAAAAATTCTGAATGGCAGTTGCCATCTTTTGTTTTCTTGCGAATAAATTTTGAAAAATAATTTTACGAAATCACACGCGCACAATTGGAAAATAATAATTAGAGTAGCGAGTTTAACCACGCTCTGCTACCATGTTGGAAATTCGTGAGCTACTCAATGGAATCCGCATAGGCAAACGATTAGAGCAGACCAGCCATTTTTGACATCTGTCTAGAAAACTTACCAGAGTTTATATAGGGACTTAAATATACAAACTCCATGTTACGTGTTACTTCCAACAGTAGGTAGTCCAGATTCAAATTTATTTTATTTCAGTTATTTGGCTTGTGAGCATAGCTATATTTTTTTTGTCGTATATAAAAAAAAAAAAAATATTGAATAAAAGCCAACAGTAGTAAGATGTGATGATGCGTCTTCTCATAGAGACAAGGCATGAGAATTGATCACCACGCTTGCTCAAGGCGGACTGGCGATATCAGCCGATTTTTTAACTTTTTAAATGTTATATCTCATCATTTGTCACTAAAAAACCTAATCTGGATTATAAAAAGAGTTTTAAAACTTCGACTTTCGATACTAACACTACTTCGATACATCCATTAACCCTGGAAAGATTTTTTTTAAGTTAAGCGCACCTACATTGTCCCACATCAAAGGCCTCCTCCAATTCTTATAATTTATTAATAAGGAAAGATTATATTATATCAATCCTTTTGAAACCCCTATGGCGTAAAACTGCAAATAAACCCCTTATGACCGGAGTATTTGTGAAAAGTGCTCTCACGCAATTCAAACCCTTTCTGAAATTTCTATTATTCCTATTATCGAATACGTTTTACGCGGATTAAATTTAAATTAGGCAATCCTATTCGCATCCCGGATGATGCCATAATATAGTACCTATGTACATATACGTCGTATATTAGTTGTAATACAATTTCGTGCTTGGAAATCCGGTTGCCTCCTTTTCACGCTTCTGCGGTACCTAATTTGATAGCATTTGTTTGGCGAGATTGCATTTGATTTGTTTTGTTTTTTGGAATTTATGTAGGTGTAATTTATTATGTAAGGAATTATAATATATTGTTGTACTGGCAATTAGAGTGGTGCGGAGGAATGAAGGAAATGTTTTGAGGAAAATTGTGTTTTTTACAAACGGATTGTGTGAAAAATAAACTCACAATTTACCAAAGAACGATGAATAATCCATTCATCGTTCTTTGGCCTTTCCCTACACTCAAAATGTATTATCGCTACGATACCACGTCTATTAGCTTAGTTACTTTCGTGTTCTGGAAGGAGCTGGTGTTGTCCTGTATTTTTATTATCCTTCGGTTAGAGTATCATACAATAATCCATGTTTCCAGGTCATGAAACATAATAGGCCTTCATTGTAAGGAAAGTCCGAAGTACGATGAATGGATTGTGTGAAAACTAAATGGTTATAAAGGGGTAAGTATCGAGATGCTAACTGATAGAGAAGTATGGTACAAAATGACACGCTATATACCCCGACCCAAAATAAATTAGGAAAAGGGCTGATGATTGGAAATAAATTAGTCTAATTAACTAAAATGATTGCCCGATCTATCAAATTAAAAATTACTATAGGAAACCTAACTGAGTTGAGTATAAATTTAAGAAAATTAATTGGTGCCATTAGGTTTTCCAAATCATGTTAATTTTATTTATTATCACGCCCGGCTCGCTGTACAATTCGGGTTTCACATTCCAAATAATTGTAGGTAATTCTTTCTTTCTCTGCTCCACCTCAATTCCCAATTTCTTTGTTCTTTTTGCCTTGTCAAAAACCCATATGGGTAGTATTATTTAGTGGTAATGGTAGTATTTTTCAGTTATACTAGATGTAACGATAAAGAATGACAGTCTTATTCCTCAGTTAATGTCTAAGCAATTACATAACCTTATTGAAATTGATCGTTCATGCAAATGTCGAGTATTTTTTTTTTATGGCTGTTCGTTTTATTAACTTCAATGTCAGTCGCGTGTATCATTAGTGTTTTTGAATTCTTCAGATGTCTCTTTGATAAAATTTATCAAGGTGACTTTTCTTTGACCCTTCATTCAATGTTGCTTGTTTGAGTTTATCTATACTCGTCTCTTTCTCTTTTTAATAAGTGTCATTTTTATAATGGTCATCAGAAATTTTTAATGGAGACGGTAATATTCGGTTTTGGCTGCTCGTCTGGGGTACCAGCTACCACCATAGATAGCTATTTCTGCTAAGCAGCATTTGATATACTCAGGTGGTACTCTCTGAGTCTATCAACGAATATACGGACTCATCCGAAAGTAGTTCTGAACTACGGAGTAAAACCTACAACAATTACATAACTAACCTTTTTGGACGGCCAAAAACACTTCAGGAGTATTAGGAACAACTTTCAAATCGTTATGTCAATCATTCTTAGTTCGGGCCCCAAACTAATATTAACAAATAAACAAAAATACGGACCCTTCCAAAAGTAGTTGATCCAACAAATCAAGTGTCAAATTAAATGTTTCGGACGGGCAAATCCACATGGGGAGTCACAATTAAAGAAAGAAGAAAATACGTACCTATATTTACAAAAAAATAACAAGTTGCGGGAAAATATGCTTCACATCCACGCGAAATGGCCATCGCTAAGCATAATGCTAAGACCCTATACGAAACAGAGAGACAGACATATAAATTCCAGCTTGATACATCCACGCGTTCCTGAGAAAAAGGGTCGTGACAGACAGACAGACGGACGGACGGACGAACAACAAAGTGATCCTATAAGGATTCCGTTTTTTCCTTTCGAGGTACGGAACCCTAAAAAGTAGAATTTGATTTGGACAGTAATAATCAATCAGCTTATAATGTTCCCACTGCTGGGACACAGGCCTCCTCTCGGTGATAGGGAGTGGGCCGTAATTCACCACGCGGGCCCAGTGCGGGATGGTAGATGTCACATTTCTTTTTGGTTCTAGAACATGCCGATTTCCTCTCGATTTTTTCCTTCCTCGTTTGAGAGCAGTGGTGATGAGATAATTTACACAAAGTAAAGCGCCTGCCTTGCTTCGAACCCACGACCTACGACTCGTAAGTCGGGGGCTCTGTCACTGAGCCCCACCACTGCTCGATTTGAGATAGTAATGTGTGATTTTTACGGGCATTTTAACAAAATCAAAATCAAATCAAAAGTCATTTATTCAAATTAGGCTGAGAGTCAGCACTTTTCGAACGTCAAAATTACAAAAGACAGTCCCCCAAAAACGCCCGCCCTTCACCACTTCCTAGTGCTATCGCTGGGAAGAAGAAGTGGCGGAACAAACTTCCCAGCAGCACAGCTGTCTGTTCAGTTAGAATATAGTGCATGTATACAATACTAGGAACCTATGTTCAGTCATTAACATTACAAGAAACTTAAATTATTTGCCATAAAATATGTCAGCTAGCCACGCCAATATACCAACAAATATAATAAAAACTATACGTACTCAAGCTGAAAAATAATTAATTCAAATGGAAATAAAAACTTACTACCTAAATAAAAGCCTCCAGGCATAAAGGGCGTGACAGCTTACATATTTATGCATAGCTGGGTTCTGGTCACATAGCTGTCACTTGAGTCACAGATGATAAACTAGGACCATTGAAGTAACTTGTAGAAATCTAATCAAGGTTAATGGATAAAAAATATCCATGGATAAAGTATTTGCATACGATTCGAATTTTCAATGTTAGATATGCAAGGTAAAATGCCAGGGTTGCTCTCTCGCTCGAGTATTTACGGACAAATAAACAGAGAGCTATGCTATGCTATTTTATCTAATATTGGATACTCTCATATGACATGTTAGTTTTGGCTATTGAATTTTATTTTCAATTCAATAAAAGCAAATTGATGTAGAACCCAGTTTGCATAAGAATTTCATATCGACGGCGAAGTGCCAATAACTCCTAAGTTCCAAAATACAAATTTTACACAAACTGAAAAAAACGTTTAATTTCTTGGTAAATTACAAACAAAACAATAAAAGTGAATTTCGTGAAAATTGTTAGTTAGGAGTAATTGGCACTTCGCCGTCGATATGATTCTAATCGATATTTGCGTTGTTTGCGGTTTATTTCAGCTGGCTAAACATTTGAAACTGGCAAGCGGTTTTTGTTAGGGCCTGTATGGATTTTGATTGTAGTTTCAATGTAAATGATACCTACCTACAAATATTTATTTGGTTATCGTCATTGCACGGGCCAGCACTCTCTTACCGTATCGTAAATTCTGATATTTCAAAGGCAAATGTCAATTATATTTATAGTTTTAATAGGTTTATGCGTATAATTATATTTAAAATATTTATTCCTCAATTTTCAGGATTGCACCTACCACTGTTTGTCACTGTTAACTGGTCGAAAATGCCTATGGCATTAGGTCCGCCTCTGTACATTTATGGGCTTGAACTATTAAATAAATAAATAATAAATGTTTTAAATGATATTGTAACAAGATTCGGTTGGCAAAAGATATCAGTAACCAAAAGTGCTGGATTGTATTACATTTTTGTCTCAGAGGACTCTGACACTTGAACTGAAACCTACCGAAAATTCGGCAATAATACCTTTCTACATCGCAATTTGAATGACGCCTTTTTGTTAAAGGACGATCTTGTGAAATACGGTATTTCTTTCTTTTCCCTCCGTATTCTAGAAAGTTTTCCGGTACATTAATAATAGGGGGAGCATTTATAAGAAAATTCATTGCCTATTCAAAAATAAATGGTCAATCAAGACCCGCTATTATAATGGCTTCCCAAATTACCGGTTTCATTGTTGACCATGCCATTAAAATTGGGAAAAACAAAGAGATCTTAATTAAGCTTTACTTTACTAAGTCTCGGAAAAGTTCTGAGGGATAATTGATATTAATATCTGGTGTCGAGTAATAAAGACTTGAACATGCATAATTCTACGTGATTTATTTTCAGTGGAAGGTTTTTTCCTTGACCCATTTAAATTGATGAACCTAAATTGTGTTCTGATATAACAATTACGTCTTATAGAGATTGGACCTCCTGAAGGAAACTCTGTGTAAAGACAATGACAATTAAGTGGAGTAATTAAGTGACTTTCAATTTGAACTGATTCACAGTGTTGTTTACTTCTCTGTGCGTCGTAATGAAATTATTCTTAGTGAAGTGTAAGTGAAATATGTTGCCATGGACTCCGAAATAGATGTGCTATTGTTCATCAACTGCACCCAGCAGATACTGGGTCGGCAGCAGTCCTGGGATCACCTCAATGTCACCCAAATCCTGGACTTGCTCCCGACGAGGATCCTTGAGGACATCAATCTTAAGTGAGTATAGATAATAATGCATTTTCTGTTAAGCAAATATCAGTAGTAGTTCTTAGTTTGTGGCTGATCTATTAACAATAACAGCGGAACGAAAATATCTAAAAACAGCCCACAAAATGGGGTCTGAGTTTCTCTTTATTAATCTTCAAGGACACTCGAAAAAATATAAGAACAACCCTCAACAAATCGGTGGTCCCTAGAGAGGAAAACACTTATACAACCGCCCTCTTGTTTTGAATAAAACTCGTCGTTTCAGTTATATTATTTTAACAGGGCAACTCAGATCCGGAAATTCTCGAAAATTTCTTCAACTTAACCCTTTATGTCTCTTGTAAAATAAAACAGAGTGAATAATGTAAATTGTGTACAATTTGGTATAATATAAAGTTAGGAGTTTGTTCAACAAGTTTTAATTCCCTGAAGAAATTCAACAAGTGGTGTAAACTAGTAACTATATCTTGAAAGAATCACGAGTAATATGAACTCATCAAGTTTTATCGAAATGTTCTGGCGAAGTGAACTGCACTGAATTACGCTTGCATTGATGGAAGCGATTCATACATTGTGTTGAATTTGTAGAAGTTTCCCGTCCAACTTTATTTGTGGTATTGTTACTAGTTTGGTAGCAGAAAGTCAGACGGGAAAGCATGAAATTCAAATTACCTACATTACAAATATCGTTGGTTATTGGTCCTGAAACTTAAACCAATGTAATATTCGAACATTATAATTGTCATTTTATGAAATAGATCAAAACTCTTCAGTGTTATACCAATATATCTTCAAAATAACCATACCATAATGGTAATCTAGATTCATATAAATCTCTTTTGCCATTAATTTACAAATCCAAAGTCTCTATCATTTGGATCTATGCCAAGCCTCGATAGTGACACTGTAACTATGTAGTTGTCTCGTCGTGCATAAGTACCTCATGCTTCAAACTCAAAACTAATAACTAACCAACTAACTACAACACAAAGTAATTATTCAAATTAAATCAATTACAGACACTTTTGGATTATCCAGGAGTCGGTCACTCAGAAAAATCAAAATCAAAAGTCGTTTATTCAAATTAGGCTGAGAATCAGCACTTTTCGAACGTCAAAATTACAAAAGACAGTCCCCAAAAACGCCCGTCTTTCACCACTTCCTAGTGCTATCGCTGGGAAGAAGAAATGGCGCAACAAACTCCCCAGTAGTACAGCTGTCTGTTCAGTTAGAAAATAGTTGCATGTATACAATACTAGGAACCTATGTTCAGTAATTAACATTACAAGAAACTTAAATCATTTGCCATATGTCAGCTAGCCACGCCAATATACCAACAAACATAATAAAAACTATACATACTCAAGCTAACTGAACTGGTAGCCCGGAAGATTTCACGCCATTAACATCTACAACGTTATATTAACATACTAGCTTCTGCCCGCGGCTTCGCCCGCGTGGATGTCGGAAATTATCCCACGGGAACGTGCTAACAGGATAAAATGTATGTGCTTCCCCAGAATGCCATCTATCTCGCGGGCCCTTTGTGGCTAATTACAATAAAAAACCAATTGTGTCTCATTAGTGGTGATTAAGAGGGTACCTATATGATATCTTTACCTAAGTACCTACCTAATTAAAAAAAAATTACTCAATAACAGAAAATTAAATACCTACTTACCTAAATAAACCTATTTCTGATGATAACTAATCTAAACTCAATAAATAAGCAAAATCCCCAAAAACTAATATCTATACGAATGACTAATCCTACCTAACAGTACCTATTATAAAATAACCTACGGTCACATCGTACACTATCAAATATACTACCTATACTTTAAAATTAAAATCTATACCTACGACTTATATAAAAATAAACCTAAATAACTCTAAAAACTAAAAGGAATAAAAATGAACTCCATTGCATGACTTAACCTACGACAAACTTATTATTTGCGGTTGGTACAGTATCGGGTCTAGGGATCGAACCGCAAAATTAAGTTTGTTTTTTATTGTATATACTTTTCCGGGATCAAAAGTACCCAGTGTGGTGCCCAGGATAATAATGAATAATTATACCAAGTTTCATCGTAATCGAACCGGTAGTTTTTGCGTGATGCCTGAACAAACAGACAGACAGACAGACAAAAAATTTTTTAATAACATTTTTGGGTTCGGTGTCGGTCTAGTAACACCCCCCGCCATTTATTTTTTTGATATCTTCAATGTACAGAATTTTCACTTCTACAGATTTATTATAAGTATAGATTACATTATTTATCTTATTTACATTGGACCCTACCATGTAAATAAGAACTTTTACGTTGAGAGCTCCGTTTCGGACACCGTAATGACGTATAAAGATGATGCAGAAACACGGGCAAGACCACGGACACTTTTTTAAATCACAAATATTGGTTACATAATTCAAGTTGAAATTATACATGTGAGAAGTTAAAAGCGTCTACACAATAAAAAACCGGCCAAGAGCGTGTCGGGCCACGCTCAGTGTAGGGTTCCGTAGTTTCCCGTCCGTGACAATAAGTGTTCCCAATTATGAGTTTAAAGGTGGGTATCCATTATGTTCGCGCTCCAGCAGCGCTCCGCGCTCCTGCAACTGCTCTCAGTAGTGGGTACGTGCACGAACACTTTGTACAACTTTTTGTCTTTTTTGTACAAAAACTATTGTTTCCATCAAGTTCAAAATGATTTTCTTAGAAAGTCCTTATAAAGTTCTACTTTTCAGATTATTTTCATATTTTCTAAACTTATGGTTCAAAAGTTAGAGGGGGGGGGACGGACGGACACATTGTTTTTTACTTTTGGAGCGATTATTTCCGAAATTATTGACATTATCAAAAAATGATTTTAGTAAACCCCTATTCATTTTTAAATACCTTTCCAACAATATATCACACGTTAGGGTTGAAATTAAAAAAAAAATCACTTCCCACTTTACATATAGGGGGGCTACCCTAATAAAACATTTTTTTCCAATTTTTATTTTACCACTTTGTTGGCGTGATTGATATACATATTGGTACCAAATTTCAGCTTTCTAGTGCTAACGGTCACAGAGATTAAGCGAGGACGGACAGACGGACGGACAGACAGACATGGCGAAACTATAAGGGTTCCTAGTTGACTACGGAACCCTAAAAAATAAGCCATGCAGCCATGGCAGCTAAGAGATGACCAATCCTAACTGACGGCGCCCATTCACATAAATGACGCATGAATAACTTTTCAGCTCAACGATTTTGAACGGAATCGAAGGGAATCAACAGTCTCACGTTATAAGCATTGAGTTATTATCTCAAATTATTCCTTATTGATTTTTTTTTTTAAGTTTTTCACCATCCATCTTTATCTCAGTGTTACTTTTCATCTTTATCTACTATATATAATTTTATAGTCTATAATCATTCTGTTTGATGGTCTTCCTCTTGTCTTACGTGCTCTTATCCTGTTATTTTTAAATAAATGTACTACTAATTCATTTATATATTGCTTTCTTATTTGGCGTTATGAACGGATCTACTGACGTCCCTGAATTGGTGGGCAAGATTGGGCTTCGTGTACCGAGTGCATTTTTTCGGAGACCACGTGTTCTCCATGTGCCTCAAGTCAGAACTATCTACAGACAGAACTCGTACGTGATAAGAGCTTGTCGTACTTTTAATATGGTGTGTCAGGATGTCGATTTAGATTTATTTACTAGTAGTGTTAAGGATTTAAAGAAAAGTTTGAATAATTGTTTCTTCGTTGTATAACCATTTTTTTTTCTCTTCTTTTGTTATTGTACCTTTTGAGTTTGGATAATTCATGTGCGTTTCTCTTACATCGCTGTTTTCGCGTATTTGTTAATGTTACTCACATTGATCGTCAGTGGAAGCTTGTAATTGGCCATCGTTTACACATTGTACTAGATATTAAAATGTATTAGCTGTAAGTTTTCCTAAAAGTAATAAAATAAAAAAAATAAAAATAAAATAAAATAAAATAGTACTGTGTTACCTAAACCCGCACTTAAGTCAAGCTTAACTAGTCCATT
Organism: Apamea sordens; assembly: GCA_945859715.1. Classification (NCBI taxonomy): domain Eukaryota; kingdom Metazoa; phylum Arthropoda; class Insecta; order Lepidoptera; family Noctuidae; genus Apamea; species Apamea sordens. Next base: position 10,877,491 of record OX243996.1, on the reverse strand, counting down.
TTTACACAGAAAAGCGTGACTTAATTGCGTTGTCTGTGTAAAAATGGACTACGTAAGTCACAGTTAAGCGTGACTGAAGTGCGGGTTTAGGCCGCTTGAGCTATAAAATAGTATACGGTACGTGTGACTTAAATAGTCCATTATTATTTAGTAGCACTAATAGACTAATAAGTCACATGTATAAGTGCTATAATAAGACTTTTGTGCACGCTCTGGTTAATATGTTATTTATCCTGTATTGTCCTGTATTTCTTTCCGTGAAAAACTACGATTTCTATACCAATGCTCCGACTTTTATTCTTAAGGACATAATACTACGGTAACGACTGTCATGCATATCTGCATGATAACCGACCTGAAGATTGAAATGACTGGGTCTCGAAGTGTAATAGATGGATACCTATCTACAGACCGACCTGCTATTGTCTTCTTATTTTTAACGACCATATTTACTTGTTGGCAACTACGCAGTAGAAGTCTGGATTTGTGCGCAGTTAGTTGTATTGGTAGCCTTTATTTAAGAGCTGTCCAAACCAAGGCCCGCGGGCCACATGCGGCCCGCGGCTTGAATTAATGCGGCCCGCCAAATCTTTGTGAAAGTGCATATTCAACAATGAAGTTTATAAAATCGAAATATAGATCTTCATTAACAGACACATCACTTAAGCATGCACTGCGTCTAGCTACTACCAATATTGATGTTGATGTTGACAGAATTGTAAAAGATAAATTAATGAAAAAGCAATAAAACTAATGATACTATACCTGTAGGTATTTTGTTTTTAAAAATATTTTGCGGCCCCCTAATTTATTTAGTAATTTTTATTGGCCCTAGATCCTATCTAGTCTGGACACCCTGCTTTATTTCATGGAGCAGTGGTGGCCTAGTGGTAACAGCCCTGACTTAGGCCACTCGCCCACGGCGACTTTTTGTAGCGATGATGTCGCGCGTTTCATAAACGCGCGACAGCATCGCTACCAATGTGCGTTGGTCGCATTTGCAACACGCTACAGAAGCGATGCCAACGTGCTACAGCATCGCGACTGTATCTATGCAAACGCGCGACCGTGTAGGACGACATCGGGGAGAGAACGGAGGGAGGGTGGCGCGTGAGTGGAGAACCGAGCATCAGTGCAAATCGCATCGCGACAGAAGCGTGACAGCATCGCGTTTGCATCACGACTGAGAATCGTGGTGTGGGCGAGGGTAAACAGCTAGCGACCGCATCGCGACTGTATCGATGCGAACGCGCGACAGCATCGCTACAAAAAGTCGCCGTGGGCGAGGGGCCTTACAAATTGTAGGTCGTGAGTTCGAACCCAGCCAGGCACTTTACTTTGTGTATTTAAATTCATCACCACTGCTCTCAAAACGGTAAACGAAAACATCGTGAGGAAACCCTATAAATGATAAATGTCCTAGAATCAAAAATTCGAAGACATGTAACATCCACAAATTCGGACTGGGCTCGCGTGTTGGATTATAGCTTACTCCCTCTCTCAGAGAGGAGGCCTGTGTTCTGCTAATTCATGAAACTTATACTAAGCTGTCGAAAAGTGGGTGTAGTTGGCTACTCGGCTTTGGCCCTTTGTCGTTGGCCCTTCCTTCAGGTAATAAAGTATGACAATAGGTAATATTATGTTATGGTTACACTTAATTAGGTAGTTTATATGCGTATATAGGTACCTGTCTCATATCGTCACACACGTCAAACAATTTGGAATCACAATCAGTATCATTTTGAAGGATATTGCTAATCCATTGCTTCATATGTTCGAAAAATTTGTCTGCTCAACAACGTAAATAACGCAATGAATGTTGTTACACTGTCAAAATAGAAGCCATTGCCACTGTTAGTGTGTTACGCAATTACCCCGCAGACGCCTCTTCTCAGAATTGAGTTTCAGTAACTCAAGCGGCAAGTTAATTGGAATAATATTTTCAGTTCCGAAAAACACGATTAATATATATTTTACTAATTTCAGTGACTTCTGCAGTGCGATTCTGTAACCATCTCACCGTGAAAACTTAGGTGAAGTGAGCGTGGAGTGAGCTGTCATTCCAACTAATGCTAGGGATTGACACTAGGTATTAACAGCTCACTCTAAGCTCACTTCACCAACTTTTCACTGTGAGATTTTTACAGAATCGATCGGCTGATGTCGTGCGACTTGTTTTTCGCAGATCCCTTTTCCCTGATAAAAGCAACTTTACATTGCTGTATTTCAGGACTCATTGTTCGTTCATGTTTTATTGAAAGCTGGCTTATTGAGCTTGTACTTTTTGTAACTTAGGTCTTGCTTAAATTACTTTATCGTATAAATAATGAAAGGTGAGCGAGCCCTTTGGTGAAATAAAGTAGATGTGTTGGAAGACTTTTTCTCGGTTAGTTATTATACAAGAAAGATTTCTAACTTCCTGTAACGATTGACAAACATATCATAACCAATAGCAACTCAGCAGCGTGCTTCTGAAAATTTGAAAAGTTCAGCTTCTTTATTTATTAATGTTACCTTCCTTTTCCACCATAATGAGAAGTAAACCATTAATAGCATCTCCGAGGAAATTACACGTTTCTCTTCCTGGATTATTAAATATAGGAACTGTTAAATATTTATCTGAGATAATAAGAAATTCCACACTTTTATTTACTTTCTCTTACCGCGTTGTTGTAAAACTTCAACGCCAAGCTGGAATAATTTCGCGGAAATGGAATCCGTTTGCTCCAGTTTTCGCGGCGAATCCTACAAATAGAATTCTCAAGACAGCTGTGAAGTGAGTACAAATGACAATACTTTCGACTCGAATTATGAAAGAGTAGTAGAGTGGAGTAATTCTTAAAAGAAAGTGTCATTTCAAAAACTTCATGATGCTATGCTATAAATATATTATTAAAACTATGCCTACATTGACCCCTAATTTTGGCTCTTTTCAAGGAGAAAAAGGTCAAAATTCAAGGAGAAAATGGTCATCAAAGTGACGTTTTTATATTATATTTGTTTCAACCTTACTTTGTGGTCTGTTTAGAATCTTGACGCCAATTTTGAACCAGCTCACTGAAATATGATGCAGACAAATGTCCACCTCTAGCAGCATGGCAGATATGAACCCTTTTCACTGCGGTTTTCATGACATTTTCACACATTTACTGTGTTATTTCAGTGACGTATCTCAGGTATGTTGCTGTAGTTCTTGAAGATTCATGCCTGTTAGTATACACATCCCTTTAGATAGCCCCACAAAAAAAGTCAAGAGCTGTTAAATCCAGGGATCTTGGGGGCCAATCAATGTCACCGTTTCTCGAAATTAATCGACCCGGAAACGTTCTTTTCAATGTCTCGATTGTGGCCCCGTCTTGTTGGAACCACATGTTTCCTAAGCCCAACTGATTCACTTGATGTAAGAAAACTGCTTTATCTGTTACAATGCCATGCTGCTCAAATTTAATCACTAAACGAGTTGTTGTTATTAGCCGCGAAGGTAAGTGATTTGTACCAAAAATTGGCAGCAATTTTCTTAGAATTTCCGCGATACATGATTGGGTTGAGTAGAATGTTTTAATAATTAAAACACTTTGTTCAGTCGTAAAATGCTCCATAACAAATTTGCCGTATCTACACAAAATAATTTTCATGAAACAACTGTCATATTTGCCGCCAAATAAAATGGCGGCAAAAAAAAGTTGTATGCCTCCAAGTTGCCCACCTGTATATGGCCATTCAGCCAGTCAGTTCACTAAATGTTGTATTAGATTCATCGCCTTAATATCATTCAGGCCGCTAGTTGAACGGCGCTGTTTAGTAAAAGGGCTAGTCTGTTAACTGAAAGGCTAATTAAGCTGGTTGGCTGCGATATATTATTGCCATAGCTATACAGTTTCATCTACCTTATAACTAACATAAATCAGTACCAACATATCAATATCGTGTGCGTTATTAGAGACACCACAAGTCAAAGACAATTGCTATAATTTTCTTCAAGAAAATCAATATTCGATGGTTGAAAAAGGAGTTTTTTTACTCATGTAACTGAAACTTCTGTCCTTCAGTTTAACGTGCCGGGACTACTATCGTATCCCAAAAACATAAATAAATGTCAACATTAAATGAATGTGCTTAATTAAAAAGGGTCCTTATTTATTTGTTGTTAAAGTTACAATCACTTCGAATTTGCTTGGTCTAGTTTGAAAACTACGTATAAGTATTTTAATAGACAAAAAGGCTGAGTTATTTATATATATTTTAAGAAAAGAAACTGATTCTAGAAGAAATGAGGTAATTTTTTGAGGAAATACCTCTGTATAAATGAACCACTCTGAATTGTTTAACGAGTCATTTCTCTGCTCATAGAATGAAATCTTGCAAAGGAATATTGCCCTGTATAATTACAGCAGTCTAGGTCTTGCTAAAGTGGGCCACGTAGACTAATTTGTTTGTTATATTCTAGATGTTAGTTCTAGCCCTATTATGAACATGTTCTCATGTTAGGTTTTGGTAATTGCTTTACAACTAAACGAGGCTTGGCGGTGCTTTTGAGTCTTGTAACAGATTACCTAATAGACTTGTACGTAACTTGTAAGCCCTATGGACGTAGTATACCCACAACGCACGACACACAACACACGTATAGTCACGAGCATAAATACCGTAGACTAATGCAAGATTTCTCGAAAGTTTTAATTTCTCTATTATGAGGTCAATCGTCGAATCTCGGCTAGACAGTGTTCGGGAAGCTACGCAATATCTTTTCGTCCCACATACCGTAATGTCTCAAGATGAAAGTCTTTGCCCAGTGCGTGTTGCCTGGCACTGAAACTTGGTCGTTCACAATGGGCCTTATTAGAAGGCTGGGCTGGCAGTGGACGTCTTGATATGATGTTTGCAAGATTCAAAAGTGATTTTCTTATCTACAAAGTGAAAAATAACGTTAATTTCGGAAGTCGGTGTCTTTGGTTTTGTATTTTAGTTTTTTGACAGCGACTTCCGAAATTAAAGTTTATTCTCTTAGTAGTGTTTTGTAAAAACTATTCCTTAGTATAGTCGTAAATATTCAATGTTATATAGCAGTATAATATTTAGAACTATGAGGGGCACATGGTCACACATGGTGACGCTGTATGTACCCATCCACGTGAAAATTGCTTTTGAATTTTGCGTAAGTATAAGGTTATGTTCGAATATACACGTAGTATACGCCAATATATTTGGAAATTCTTTCTAGAAGCTCCATGTACTAAAGGCAAATTCCTTTGACTTTAATAAGGGCCGCGTCGGCTGTCTTTGAAAAGGAAATGGACAGAGGCCAACTTAGGTCAAAGACTTTTTTCCGCGATGGCGGATGTAACAATAAACTACAAATGAATACGACGGACTATCTCCGAAATGTTCAATAAAATGGAGGATGGCTTTTTGATGGGTTCCTTTGGGAAATAATTATTTCATATTTGACTTCTTCGTAATAATTTTGTGGTATTTTTCTTGCTGTCTTGGCTGGATTTTGCTGAAAATCTATGATTGTTTTTGCTCTTGGATGGGGCTCGAAAGTTCAAAAGTGCCTGTAAATGGTTTAATGAAATAAATGCTTCGAGTTTGACTTGTGAGTTTGATGTTTCGGATAAGTGTTCAAATCGAAATTTAAATTATTATACTGCGACATATTACGTTTGTTACTTTGGTATAAAATTAAATACCTAGTGGTACCTATTTTTTTTTAGTTTTCCTTTGACTTGTCGTACGTCTCAAATCAGTGGTTATAGCTTAATATTCTCCAGGTCCCAATTAGATGCGTAAATCCAGTATAACACCTAACTAATTAATACCTTTTCACGCCTAATCCACTGAATCAATCATCATGAAATTTTGCATATACGTTGTCTGGGGTGTAGAAAAGGACATAGGGTGGATCTTTCATCCAGAAAAAAAAAATACTGTTCCCGAGGAAAAGAAAATAACTTTCGACAGTTATAATTGCTTTAGGACGCTAGATGGCGCTACGTGTCTTTCGAATCATGATTGAAATATGACCCGACTTTCTGAGCAGTATTCAAACAAAAAGTACTAGGCTTGCATGAATTCACGATAGTATTTCAATCATTAGTATTATGCTTTTAATAGGATGTAGATGAAATTTTGGCACAGATAGTTTATAACCTGGTTTAACATATAGGATACTTTTTATCCCGGTAATACGATTCCGTGGGATAATTTCCGTCCTCCACGCGGGCGAAGTCACGAGCCAAGGGCTAGTAAGTAAATAATGTGCCATCAAATGCCACCCTGGGTCGAGATTCGAGTTTAATGCCCTTTGAGAATCATTATTATCTCGTTAGGCCACCCTAACAGCTTTCACTAACAATTAATAGATAGTTGTAAACAAGCGATCAACCACAATTTGATGGAATTTCCATTTGATTAATTTGCGAAAACAATCATGAAACGGTATTTAGGTCTTCATTTCATGATAGAGAGCCCGACTTTATAAGTGATACCACCAATATTGGTGTTATTAAACTAGTTTATAGTTTAATAACACCAATATTGGTGGTACACCAACATTGTATAAGGGTTTATAATTTTATATCGAAATTAGGGACCATCTATTTTAGGAGATTTTTATTAAATATTTACATAATTTAAAAAGCTAAATAATAATAATAATCTGTACAAGTATATAAAAGGAGGGGAAATAATCAAAGGGCATCAAAAAAAAAATTGTCCGCATTGCTGTCAATAGGAAACGTGCCCAAAAGGCTGGCAGCATTGCCATGCTGTAAGTATGGCAATGCTGATTCTTTGTCCAAAAAATAGGCTTAGGTAGATAACCTAAGGCATCTTTTTCACAGAACGTTATTTTATTGGGGCCAATAAATAAAGGATATACAGCATCTGGAAAATCCGCGCGTAAGTAAACTCAATTAAAACTCAAACCATCATTACATTGAGCAGTGGTGGCCAAGTCATGCAACGGCCCCGATTTACGAGTTGTAGGTGGGGTTGAATCCGGACAGGTGCTTTACTTTGTGTAATTTCATCACCACTGCTCTCGAAACGGTGAATCACTCATCTACCAACCCGCTCTGGGCCCGCGTGGTAGATTACAGCCCACTTCCTCTCGAAGAGAGGAGGCCTGTGTCCCAGCAATGGGAACATTTTAGGTTATAATCAGTCCAAAATATTTTATTATTACATTAACTTGTTGTTTAAAAACTGTATCAAAAAGTCAATCACTAAATAAAGCCGGAGTAAATAAAGCAGAGAAAATAGAAAAACAAGTGAATGTACTATTCAAATGCCTAGTATATGTGGCCTTTATGCTACACTATTTTATTTTGTGAAGTGGTTAGCTACTTCAAAAAATAAAATAGTGGAGCACAAAGGTTATGTTTCCAACAAGTATTGTTTAAACAATGAACAAGACGAATCTTCTGAATCCCTTCTCAATCTCAATGGAACATTCAACAATGTCGGACATTTATTGCAGTTCCCGCGGGATTGTCACGTTTCTTTGACAAATAAGGAATAAAATATGCCATTCGAATACATCTGGAATATCATCCTTTCTGGTGTTTTAGCAGTCCCATTGCGACTCGGCGATAAATCATTCTAAAGGTTTCATCCAATTTTTTGGGGTGAAGATCGGAGTTAGGTAGCAACGATAATTCAGAGAGAACACGGGTGGCATTCTTCAGTCAATCCAATATTCCGCATACAGCATTTACGAAACACAAGTTCTGGCATCATGTCAATCCAGTCCGAAGTCTGTTAATGTCTCTAGGGGAGACTGACTTGCCAACACCAAAACATGTAACCACAACGAGCTTTGAGTCCAAAAATTGCCCGGAAATTAAAAGCACATGATGAACGGCAACGAACGAGGCGAAAACATGAGGTCCTTAGAGTTTTGAGTCGAGCAAAGTAATTAGGAACATCTACCTCTGCGGAAATTCAAGCTGGTCATCTGTTTAATGAAGGGTAGAAAATACCGCCAAATAACGATGTTGTTGTGGGTGTATCCGGATTTAATGTACACAAGCTTATTTAAACATAGAAACTAAGTTCCCTTCCCCAGTTAGGTTAATGAAGCACGAACATCGATGTTATCTTGTATCAAACGAATTGACCTCTAACAGGCTTTTAACTTGATCAAACATATGTCCGGGAGCAGATGCCTGATTATGTTAAAAGCCTCCTATTTTATGTACTTGGTAGTGTACTTTACGCAGGCATATAAGTACATATTTCTAAAACTGAGAAGCAGTTCTCATCTCTAACTGAGAAATTAATATTGGACGTGACTTTAATTTGTCAAAAGCGGAATAACATTTTCAATCTTGATGGCCTTCACCCCGTGTCAGAATCCTTGTCAGATTACGTTGAAATCTAAAATGACGAAATTTTCCGGGTATCATTCAAGCATGAATATAAATTGAATCTCGTTGACATTTTTCAGTATAATTAGAGGCCCAAAATCTGTTAGATTTAAATCGAAATCAATTGTTTGAGAATTGTTCCGGAATAAAGGGCCTTTGTCTGCAATCTGGATCACTGAACCTTCTTTGTGATGTGCCGTTGCTTTAAAAAAGCTTAAAAAACGTTATACAGCGTGTAACAGGAAGATGTGGTCAAATTTAACGGTGCGATACAGACCATCAATCTGTACAAATTTTTAAAACCAATTACAGGAACTTTTGATTTGTCAAGGGGTCGGTCAGTCAGAAAGATGAAGCTAGTTGCCCATTCTAAAGCGTAGTAGGTACTTATGGAAAAGAACGGGCAAGAAACTCCATGGACACTCTTTTAAATCAAAATAATAAATATTTGTTACATCAATCATGTTAAAAATGATGCATGTGAGAACGATGCACAACGTTAAAAGCGTCCGTAATACAAAGTAAAAAAAAAACTAATATTTAACTAAATTAAAATAAGCCATAGAAGCAAAGAGATGACTAGTCCCTACTGACGGCGCCCGTTCACGAACATGACGCATTATTTCCAGCACCATTACGCTCAATACGACATTGAGCTAAATGGTGCTGGAAATAATGCGTAATCTCAAAAAAATATATCAACTGTTCTCTTATCTCTTACATATCTACTCGACTCAAATGTATGGGACGAGTGATTAACAAAGACCACAGCTTTCCGATACATGCTGTACAGAACTCGAGGACAAAGTTTGGAGCCATACCACTAAACTAATAAGGTAGTAAAAAACAATTCGTAAAAAGAAAATTACCTTAAAGAGGCTCAATCCATTCAATTGTACCTAAGTAATGAAAGCCTTTCCCTTTTCAACGGAAGCCCACAGACGGAAACTTACGAAAGTCTATTTCCTACACAAGGTCAAATTAAATTAGTCAGCGAAACTAGACGGACGTGATAGATTCTGGTGTCTAAACATAATAAAACGGAACAAAATAATTATGTTTCTTTTGGGTGTTCAGAGATCGCTTGCAGTTTAGTTACTTACAGTATACTTTGACAAAGTAAGTTTGTTTTGTTTTTATCGTATTTGATATCGATATCCCCATCAAGTTTGTGAAGTTAACACAAAAATAAATGATATTTCAAGTAACTACAGTATTTACAGCGTTGACCCCCCAAAAAAATCATCAAATTGATATTTTTTTGTTTTATAATTTTAAGATATTAATGCCCATCACGTTCGCAGTTTCGCTATCTGACCCTGTATAGTCCTTTTTGCGACGAAGGTAGTAGTAGTAAATGAAAGGAACACTACCTCTAATCCGTCTTTATCCCTGCACGTCTACTGAGAAAATTAAGGATTTACAGCGCAGTAAGGCCGGACTAACGTTAGTCCACATACCTAGCTTTAGTTTTTCTAACAAGCGCTTGAGTTGAATAAAATCAATAAAGTAATGTCAGGGATATTTATTGTTTAGCAAATTAAAATTGTCGGTAGGTAAAAATAATTATGTCTTTCTTTGATCATTGTATGAACACACTACGTCAATTTGTGGTGTTATAGCCATTCTATAACACCAAAAATTGGCGTAGCGTGTCCATTTAATAACAACAACGATATCCCTGATTTTCATTCCTACAGCAAAGTTTTTGTATCAGTAAATAATGTTCCATCAAGGGTACATCGTTATCAAAATCATTACAGTCTAACATAATAAAGTCACATTTTGCTTGACTTACAATATAAAATCGTCATACCTTTCGTCCTGGCTCTTTACTTTCGCTGTAATTCGCCAAACTCTCGAGAGGATCATTAGCTCAACATTTAAGTAGATTGTTATCCAGTATAATCTGTTTATTCAACTTCGATGATATTCTTGATCCAACCCTCACCTGTAAAAGACAATTACGAAATGTCAACGTATTTTTGTGTAACTTTTGAATAGTTAGTTCGGACGCAATCTCGAAACTTTGTGATTGTTTATAATGGTGTTTTGAACTTGGAGTTTGTCTTTATTAAGCGAGTATTTTTTAAGTATGATTTGTTTTAATTGGGCGAGAATTTCTTGCTTTTATTTATATTTTGAATTTGATCAATTTGCGTCATGAAAGAAGGTAACCTACTGACTCGAACCTACCTAGGTTACCTACTTTCATAGTATGCGACATCAAATTTCAAATTGCGAAATCTTGAGTTGCAAATCTCGACTCGAGGTTGCATTTCCCAATAGGTACTGACATTGTTATACGAAAACGTGTATGTGTTCCTCTTACTACCTACATAGGTAGGAATATAATATGTATAGGTATGTACTCCTACCTATAGTAGTAGGGCCTTCGGGTTTCAGTTGATAAGAATTAGACATAACTTTTTGCCACACGCCGACGAGGGTCCCTCGTCGGCGTGTGGCATAAAGTTATGTCTTACGTCTGAAGGATTTCCACTTCCACAAGTAAAAAATAAACGTAGATAATGTTGCCCTAATGGTACTCTAAATTTTCCGTAAACTTAGAGCTCTAACGCAAATTCTATTCTCAGTTTACTCACATCAAGTAATTTGATTTTATAAGATTTATAAGCAACAAGATACAAGTGTAGCGGTATCTAAAACGCCACGAGTGAACTACGCGTCATACTGACGTCACGCAAAATCCTGCATCGCGCAAGTAGAGTTTACCGCGCAATATACAACAGCCCGACATGATTCATCGGGCAGTTGCCCGCCAGACACAAAACCCGTCTGGTCGGAGGATCCTCCTTTTTCTATGGAGGTTGAATGGGTAAATTTTACATCCTGTTCCTCATACCTCTACACAGGTATTCTTTTCATATATATCCCCAAAGCAGTGTTTTTTTTAATATGAGTGATTGTTCCGTATCTTAATATGCTACATTTGTACAAACTTGCTATTTGTATGAAATGGAATACGAATTGCTTACGGAACGACTGTGGACTTAATATAAAACTTAATAAAAATTCCGCTACAACAATATCTCGCATGAAAAACCACGTACAATAAATTTTTCACGAAGAACGGTATCGTATACATACCTACCTACGTTATCTTGCGTTTACGTGGGCTTATCCACCAAATGGGATACTTGGCCCTCCATGGATTATGACGATGATATAAAAACCTAGTATTTTTCCCACAAAAGATTTATTTTTATGGTTTTGAGCATCTCTTCGACCAATACGTTACCTCCCTACAAAACACACCCTCTCAAAAAGTAATGACTGGCTGCACGTGAAAAGCATCATCATCATCATCATCTGCCTAGCCTTTTCCCAACTATGTTGGGGTCGGCTACCAGTCTAACCGGCTGCAGCTGAGTACCAGTATTTTACATGGACCGACTGCCTATCTGACCTCCACAACCCAGTAACTGTATAATACGAAACTCCGAGACCAGTGGTGGCCCAGTGTGGTAACGGCCGCGACTTATGAGTTGTAGGTCATAGGTTCGAACCCAGTCAGGCGCTTTAATTTGTGTAAATTATTTAATCACCACTGCTCTCAAAACGGTGAAGGAAAACATCGAGAGGAAACCGGAAGGTCCTAGAACCAAAAATTCGAAGACATGTGCCAACCCACACTGGGCGCGCGTGGTGGATTACGGCCCACTCCTTCTCACAGAGAGGAGACCTGTGTCCCAGTAGTGGGAACAGTATAGGCTGATTATGTATATCAAACCCCTTGGTAAGACTGGTTGTCAGACTTTTGGGCTTCTGACGACCCGTAACGACTGTCCACGAATGACAGCTGAGAACAACGGTTTAACGTGCTTTCCGAGGCACGGAGAGTTCTTGGTATGTAAAGATGGTCACCCATCCACGGACTAACCGCGACAAGCGTAGCTTAACCTGATCGATTAACCCTTGCAGATGTTATTACCGAGTCACAAGCGTCATATTTACAAAATAATTTTGTTATGATTAGTTTATCTAGTACCTATATAATTTATGAAGAAAACTTGTAGAAAATAACATAGTCAAATGACGTGTGTACTTTGTTTGATGGCTTTTTAATTGCTTTTGATTGTCATTGCGTGCAAAATAAATATTAGACTGTACAAGGTGGTGGCAGGCGGAGCCTAGCCTTGACCGGGTGACGATCAATGAATGTAGGAATACCTAGAATGTCTAGTGCAGATAAACAAGGTCTTAGGATACTAAAGAATAGAAAAATATTTATTATCCAGGTAATACAGTAAGCAGGTTCACTGGTTAACAGCAAGTTAAGACGATGTCGTCTTAACTTGCTGTTAACCAGTGAACCTGCTTAGGTAACCTAGCTGTAGGTAATATTTTAAGCTACTCATGTGAGTAGCTTAAAATATTACCTACAGCTAGGTTACAATATAGTATTTGCTAGTGAGCCCCAAACTAGAAAGTTAGTCTGTATCTTGGGGCTCATAGCATGAGTTCCATAGTGGAGACTAGAGAGGTGATTTCAGGTATGGTATGGTGCGTGTGTATGTTTGTGTGGTGTGTGTGTGTGATGTGCGTATAGTATGTGAGTTATACTATACGTACTATATGTGTTAATCTCTTGCAGGCAACCTTGGAAAGCACAAAGATTTTCTGGAAATGTATGCTTCTAAACCCAGCGGCTTAGACTGTGCATTGTCTGTCAGTGTATTCAATAAATTCAGAGCTTTTGTAGTACTATCATAGTTTATTAAAAACTAAATGGAAATCGGAAAACTATTATAAGTTTAATGACATGATAATGACTGATTCAATTGTAATGTCAGCGGTACTGAAAATAATAATAATTCAGCATTCATTTTATTTACCTTTAAAGTTTTATATTACACAAATAATCAAAACATTTTGCAATAAAGTTTCATGTCTATTCAGGTTATTGTAGAATAATTAACGATACAAATTAATTATTAAAAGTCAACACTTCACTGAATGAATAAGTACCTATTTTGATTATTATTCGATCGAAGCGTGGGTGTATTGAACTGACCCACACAAAGCTTCACGTGCGTCACATAGTAATTACCACATAGGTACGGAATGAGCTGCATCATTACTGTTATTAGAGTTCTGCAATGTAAATGCACTTGTGCCTATTAGTACAAAAGGGTAGATTCCTGGGTAAAAAAATAATTATTATATTTAGTCCGTCAGTTAGATAAATAATGGACTCGTAATTTTTCTTTTGTCAATCAAACAAAAAATGACAAAGATAAAGCACGTCAAAATTTGGGAGTGGGGGGTCGTGACGTCACGCCACGCTAAAAAGAGTAGCAAGGCGTGCCGTCACGCGGAACTTTAACGAGCTATATCTTCATCATTTTTTATATAATTGACAAAAGAAAAAACACAGGTCCAATATTTTTTGATAATCTAACTGACGGACTAATTAGATTTTAATAACACATTACATAACATGACGCCTGTATTCTCTGAAGGGTTAGGTAGAGATGAACAGTAACTACTCCCATATTTCATAGTTTTAATACTTCCCTTTTATATTTGTTCTATAATGTGCCTTCTCTTTACAGGATCACTCTTGGAAACTGCATGGGTCTTGGCGAGAGGCCATTCAGTCCACCATGGTGGGGTCAACTTGCCTGGTTCATGGTCTTCGCCATCATGCTGCTTCTTGCTGTACTAGGCAATTCCCTGGTCATATGGATCGTTTTGGGTAAGTTCTATCCATATTAATATTATAAATGTGAGAGTATCTAATAAATGCCAACATGACGCCTAAATTAATACCTAAATATTATTTCCCTGTTTGATTTCCTATCCTCGGCGCCGAACCGAAAGAAAATCCAACAAAGCGCTTTTCTGTTTAGGAATTCATTTATTTTGATGTCGCATAGCGTTAGTGGAAATAACATTACTCGGTCTTTCTGTCTGTTATCTTTTAGGCCTAAACCACTGAACTGATTACTATGAAATTTGACACAAAGGTACCCTGGGACCTGAAAAAGGCTACTTATTATCTTGCATATTTTTATGAAAAAGTTATGAAATACATGCAGACGAAGTTTTGGGCAACAGCTAGTCGTGTATAATTATTATTTTGCTAAGAAAGTTGAGGTATGAGTTTGGACAAGTTTAGGAAATATTTAGAGCATGATAAGTAGGCATTCGAAGTTAGGAATTAATATTTGTTGAGACATCCAGTTCCTACTTTTAAGATCCCTCTTTCAGTTGCCAAGCGGGCGGAGAGTAATGGGTAGCTCACCGCCCGATCAGCCGGTCGATTCTTTAAAAATCTCACCGTGAAAACTCAAGTGAAGTGAGCTTGATGTGAGTTGTCAGTAGTGTCAATCCCTAGCATTATTTGGAATGACAGCCCACTCCACGCTCACTTCACCTAAGTTTTCACGGTGAGATGGTTACAGAATCGCACTGCTGGACCAGGCCCGTGCCGGACGGCGCGTAGGTGTTCCACGCGCGCTTCAAAGAGATGTCAGCACGATTGACGGGGCCCGATAGGGCCGAAGCCTGCCAGGGTAGCAGGATCGTCCGAAAGGGTTACCGCTGCCCTGGAACATAAAGCGCTAAGGAAGGAACACGGGTGGGTTTTAGTCAGTAAGAGTCTGACACTCCCTTCCGCTCCACCCAGAGCGGGATCATTTGATGATTTTCCATCCTCAAAAAAAAAAAGCAGCTAAAACTGTCAATACGTCAAACCATCATAATCAGCCTATAATGTTCCCACTTTTGGGACACAGGCCTCCTCGGTGAGAGGGAGTAAGTATGCCGTAATCCACCACGCGGGCCCGCGGGTTGGTAGATTGTCACATGTGTCCGAATTTTTTGTTCTAGGACATGCCATTTTCCTCACGAGTTTCTCCTTCACCGTTTTGAGAGCCGTGGTGGTGAAATAATTAACACAAAGTAAAGCAGCTAAGGGTGCTAAAAATAGCATTCTGAAAGTCATTGCTGCTCGATTTGACTGCCCCATTTAAAAACTGCCGCGGAACGGAGTGGAAGCGGTTTTTTTTTGTACAAAGCGTAATGAACTTTATGTCAAAAGTGTAACGCACATATTAGATACACAAATACGCACAGATCGCGCATCTTCTGGAGAATTATCGCGCATTCTCGGAAATTCCGGCAGTAATAAGCTCATATCTAGTTTGTACGTTAGACGGTTGACATAAAGTTCATTTTGCTATGTATCTTCGAAAAGTCGCATCCACTCCGCTGCAGTGTAAATTGAGCCTTAGTCATTGACTGCTCCCGCGGTCATACGGTGTCCGCCAACGATAGATTTTCTATTGTGTCTGTTGTTAGGCAGTCAACGTGATATGAGACATGGTCACTTATTCAATTCATACAAATTTTTGTTACCTGTTTTTTTGTATTCCTATATTGTGTCCCACTACTGGGCAAAGGCCTGCCGTTTTTCTTTCCATACGACATACATCTCGACGACGATGTCCTCCATCAGGCATACAGTGAGTAACGATCTTTGCCCATCTCTCCGGGTGTATCTGTGCAACGTGGGCAGCCTCCACACCTATTATACTGACAAGTATAATGACAGTTCACATGTCGCATTGTGTGAGGTGGCCGTATTCGCGAACTGCAAATAAAATGCACAGTCACATATAGTTCGCAAATATAAGGCAAAGTAAATGCTGATAGCTTTTTTCATCAAACAAATATTTTTAAATGAAATTATGCAAAATTAAATATCGTTGACTCTGCACGCCTGTTCCTCAATTTCTCTCATTCTTCAATAGATTTAGTGTCATCGTTTCTTTGCAAAATCATTAACAAAATGAATTTCATAAAAGTAGCTAAGTGCTTATTCATCTGAGATCCGCAGGAGATCCGCTTTTCCAACTATGTTTATTTAGATTAGGTATACAGCGTCAAATAAATTGGCAAGCAAACTCCACAGATGTGATACCCATCCCGTCTACGAAGTTGATAAAAGTTTGTAGATATAATATTAGCTATATTATATCTACAAACTTTGACAGGTTAATATACAGGGTGGCAGAAACATCGACGCGCATACTGTAACCGTGAATTTATTCAGCGAATGATTTTAGACCCTATAGTGTACTATATTTTTCGTCGGTTTTCAAAAATAAAATCAGCTGTTTTATAGTAAAGAGTAATACATAAGCGGTCAAAATATATGGCATAGCAATTTTTTTTTTAAATTACCGACGAAAAATTTCTGATAATTCAGAATCATGAATCTATGGTAACAGAGGGACAATTCTCGTAATTTTAAGAACGTTTACAGTCTGATCTCAGAAACAAGACAAAATCTGTCACAAAAATACATGTAATTTCCCTACATTTTTGACAAGTTTTTGACATTAATTGTCGCTGAGATGAGATTGCGACTAGATTTTGAACGTTTTTATTTACATGAATTGGCCTACAGGTTGCGTGTAAATGTTCCTGTATTTTTAAATGGCTTATAGTAGGTAGGTATGTACACACGGCTACACGTCTTGCTATACAAAACCAGTTTATCTTGGCCTCACTTTGTATGATATTTTCTCACAATGAACGGTCAGCCAATACTGGTTTTGCATAGCTTGATGTGTAGCCGTGTGTACCATTACTATACAGCATTTCCATCATTGCTAAAATGGGTTGCAAATCTCCTATTGAAACCTATAATTATTTTCATCTTATTATAAAGAGGTAAAATTTGTTTGTTTGTTTGTATGTATGTAGGGAGTAATCTCCGGAACGACTTATTGCATTTGATAGCCCAATTCTTGAGGAAGGTTATAGTTATAGGCTATCTAACATCACGCTACGGCCCTCAGGAGCCGAGCAAAATGAACAAAAGTCAGAAAGAACACTAAGCGAAAACGAAGTAGTTGGACGGGCGAGCGATGGGATGGGATGCGGTGGGCCGAAACGTCACGCGGACGAAGTCGCAGGCAAAAGCTAGTTCACAGATAAAATTACACACTGTGTAGGTGTTCTCTATATTTGTATTCATTTTATAAATAGGATTTATAACGAGAAACTGTCCTTTTAGTTACTTCAGTGGTTACTTCTAACGAGCTTGTGACATACTTTACAGCGCTTCAGCGCAGAGAAGGCGTCAAAGTGAAAAGCGCTCCAAAGCGCTAGTTTGTGGAACATTTTCCCTTTATAATTTATTTATGGTAACAAGAAAAGACACTAATTTGAACCTTAGTTCCACGTACCAACAAGTTTTATTATTAGTGGAAGTGTAACTTTAATTACTTCAGCAGACGACGCTGTAGCGACGCGACGAAGCGTCAAAAGATTTCTGCTCTACTTTGTTGTAATTAATAATCTTGACGATATCTTTTGCCTAATTACACGCTGTCTATGTGTTAATAATAATGTCCTTTATTATGGTCCTCAGCCGCTCTGGACAGAAAGAGGTAGAAAGAGAGTAGGCAGGCCTTTTGCCCAGCAGTGGGACGTTGATAACTGACTCATTTATTATTAAAGATTGGTATTTTTGTACACGAGTAACATACATAGGTATTTGCAAACTTAGAACATAGGTTATACACTACAATAACATGAACCCTCAACATTAGAGCGACAAAGCTACAAAAGATCTAACTCTAAGCACTAGTAGTTAAGTGTATCACACACTATATACAACGCGCCACGCGACGGGGTGCGGGATATGGAGCCAAATTTTCATTAAAGGACATCACCTTTTGTTTTTTTAGCTGTAAGTTTTCCATACTGTAAGAAATAAATAAATTAAAAAAAAACAGGCGCGGCGCGAAAATTAAAAAAAATAAAATTCGTGTATTTCAGACTAGATTAGAATATATAGAATAATAGATTAGAATCTCAGATTTAAAAAATATATTATTTTGGTCGATGAATGAGTTTTTAATAAGAGTGCCTACAAACTTCTTGGGCATAAAAAAAAAATAATGATAGCCACCCGACTGAGAAATAGTGATACTTTTAAATATTATTTTTAAATATCCTCTAAAATCTGATATATAAAACTTTTTGAACCATCGCCTTTGTATGTAAACAATCACGTGCGCGGGTGTGTTCTCTGCGCCCCGTCGCGTGTAGTAGTGTGGTGTGTGATCCCCATAATATATGTAGGTACCTAATAGATATTTTTACCTGACGGTAATACGTTATGACTTTTTAAGGTATTAAAATTTAATTTAAACCTGACTATGAAGGTCTTTGTTACCCGGTTTTAAGGTATTAAAATTTAATTTAAACCTGACTATGAAGGTCTTTGTTACCCGGTTTTAAGGTATTAAAATTTAATTTAAACCTGACTATGAAGGTCTTTGTTACCCGGAGTTAGGTAAAGAATAAATTTAAAAAGTACGATGATATCGTGTGTAGACTTGATTGACGCTGCTTGATGAAAAAGACTTTTCCATATTCTCTCATAAAGAGAGGAAGTATTTTACCCGACTACCGCTAAAGGAGGGTAATGATTTATGTCTATATTTTCCAAGTAGGAAATTTCAGCCTTTTAGTGCTCATACGCACGAGCAACAAGCGTCAATGACAGAGGCAACTGCAACCTTCAACGAGTGTCGAGTGCTGCCGTCGACAACATGCCGCTCGTGAATTTTACGATCGTACTCGAACACACGGGCGGCACGTTGTCGACGGCGGGAGTCGACGGGTGTCGAATGCTGCAGTCGCTTCTGTCGTTGATGCGTGTCACTCGTATATAATAATAATAATAAATTTATTTTCTCAAAAAACTTAATAATAGCCCAACTAGCAAAATAAGTACTTAAAACGATCTCAAGACTACTTTTATTGTCACTTATAAGAAACTTGTATCATGCTACAAAGCTGGATTTGGGCGCAGTTATAGGAGCGTTTATTTTTATAACTATCTTATAATCAACTTTTAAAATGTTACTAAGCCCTATAATATACTTGACGAAGCGCAATAGCTTCTATAATGACATGAGACTACACAATTACAAGCACAAACGCTCTTGTTAGTATCTGACATAAGTATCTTACTAAAGCAATCTTGTTTATAATGCACTAGTAATGTACTTAGTAATTAGTAATAAGTATATTTTAATAGAAGTTATCTTTGTTGTTCCTTCAGCTGGTGGTTCCGGTTATTTTGTGGTGTATACTTAATAAAAACATAAGTTTCTATTACTATTATTTTGTATTATTGAAGAACATTAATGACTTGTAAATATAGTGTATAAACTTGTGGGGAAGTCATTTTTACTGTAAATGTGTACCGCAATTTAGTTAGTTTCACAATCCCCTCAGAAAAATAGCACATTCGTATATTGTTGTAAATAAAATATTTCATCAATTCTTATGAATATTCGCCATGTTTTGGAATTGCTCTTCATTAAGTACTTTGTAGAAACAATATAGGTAAATTAGTACTTGTAGCAGTTTCAGTCCAGATAACTCGCCTCCATTTAAAAACAAGTTAGGGTTCCCTTGAAATATGCCTGCTAATGCTAAATTTACTTTTGTTTAGGGTGTTTTACCAAAATCAGATACTTTTCAGATCAGATGGCTTTCCTTCACCAGAAATTTAAAAAACAAATCTTTTATTAAAAAAAAATTAGTAATATTATATGTATATAACTTAACTAAGCACCTACGATATTGAAATAGTCTATATTTACCATTCTTAAAGGGAGGATGTGGGATATTTCAAAGATGAGACAGAGAAATAGACAGAGAGAGAGTTCAGAGTCAGAGAGACAGAATTTTCAGAGTTCACGTCTTAAACTTTTGTATACTGGCAACCCATCTATGTTTATATTTAATGAAATCGTATTTGTTAAACTATTCAAATCCAGTCCCTGTAGCGTATTTTTTAGGCATTTAATCAATCCATTGTGCCAATACTGTCCTGGATCCTAGATTGTAATATGTTTCTTTGTTGGTATGTAATAAAGTCCGAGCATCTTTAGGTAAAACGTTACTTAATCTTTGTTACTTAAATAGTCAGTGGTTTCTTCAATGTAAATCGAACTCTTCTTCCCAATTTTCATCTTCTTCACTTTCTGAGTGGTGGGCTAGGGGTGAAAAAATATTTTTGATCGCAGAACCCTCATTTACTTCACCTGCGTTTGCACTTGACGCGCTTGATTTACTTCCTGATTCTGTTGATTTTATTCCTGAAGAACCTGGCTTCATTAATTCTTTATACCTATTTGTAACTTTTCTCCTGTAACCACCACTCCTTTTCAATCGTTTCCAATCGCATAAATTCATGTTCAAATTATTTTCTCAAGGCGAAAGGGAACAACTGAATCTCAACAAAATGGCTGACGTTTACTAATAAAGTTATTGATCTAGTAGCTTATAAGCTTTTTTGATCAAATAGCGCTCTTATTAAGTACTATTAGATTTAAAAGAGTCTCGAGCAAAACTATAACGGCGCAAACTTATAGTGATCTCAGCTAACTATATTATTATATCTTGTTTTCTCACAAAATGCTACTATAGGATCAAAATGTTATTCTAGATTATTTAGTTTTACTGTAAACAATTATAGGAGACTTATTCCTAAAAGTGTCTTAAAAGAAAATCTTGTAGCTAACTATAAGACTGAGTTATAAAAGCAAATCCTCTTGAGAATATCTTCGTTTGTGAAATGCTATTACTAGTAAAAGTGTCCTATAGATGTTTTATAGGTCAGTCTTGTAGCGAACTATAAGACCGAGATATAAAAACGAATGCACTTAAATATGTTAAGGCTTGGCAAATGCTATTATAAGTTAAAGAGTCTACCGCAATGTCTTTATAAGAACGTTATTAGTAGTAACAGACTTATAATCTTTCTTTATAGGATTACTTTGCTAGTTGGGAGGTTACAGAAAAATAGTTTGGCAGTATTAATTTCTAATAGGTGGTAGCCACTGCAACCGAACTAGGCAATGCCTGTATTTCGGTTTTCAGCGCCTTTTCCCTCGATATTGCAACAATAAAATGCCAACAAAAAGTATGGTTGGTTGTACTAATAATTAAATTTTGAATGAGTTAAAACTAACTTATATGCTACATTGTATAAAATTTAAATTACCCATAACATAATAAGCAAATGGTTTATACGTGAATGAGAAGTGTCTCTGAGTGTGTGTGACCTAGTATGTATTCATATTTTCTCGCAGTTTAACAGGGCACTGATTTCCATACCAACACACCATCACACAATTCTTAGGTCCTAAGATTTAACGATTATTCTTATTGCTAAGTCTTCACCGCAGATTGAAGCTGCAACAACCCTGTACATTTTTATGCTCTACGTAATGCATATCGTTAAGAATACATTAAGGAACCTACCCTACTTGAGCTACTTCCCATTCGTCAGAATGAAAATCGAATTTTCGAACGAGAGACGGTTATTACTCAGTTTTTTTTTTAAATTGACATTTCTAAACGATTTTGATTGTAAACGTTCGTTTCAAATAAATCTGGAGCTTTTTAAATTGTAACGTTGTTTATGAAAGGGGTTTTAGCGAGACTAAAAATATAGGTATCTATTAGATATTTCTCGTAACTTCTGTATCCAATCCGACCAACATTTTATCCTTGTGTGATCCAGTGTGAACAATGGGATTATTCCAGTGAACATGACATTTTTAATCGTTTTTATTTTATCATGTGCCAGTTATTAATTGTTTTGTTTTTTTTATTGGTTTAATTTAGATGTAAGTATTGTAAAGTTTATCGTAAAATTGATTTGATTTGCTGCTTGTGATACCTATTGAAATAACACACACACAACTTAGGTGAAATTATGAAGTGAGTTGCCAATCATGTCAATCCCTCTAGCATCTGCAGTGCGATTCTGTAACCATCTCACCGTGTAAACTCAGGTGAAGTGAGTGTGGAGTGAGCTGTCATTCCAACGAATGCTAGGGATTGACACTATTAACAGCTCACTCTAAGCTCACTTCACCTAACTTTTCACGGTGAGATTTTTACAGAATTTATCGGCTGGTGGAATGACAGCTCACTTCACCGACCGAATAGATCAGCCGATCGATTCTGATCACGCTCACTTCACCTAAGTTTTCACGGTGAGATGGTTACAGAATTGCACTGCAGCAGTGCAATGATGTATTGATCATTGTACTGCTGCATCATCTATCTATCTACTGATCTATTCGGTCGGTGAAGTGAGCTGTCATTCCACCAGCCGATCGATTCTGCTTGACTGTTACAACATGCGGGATTGAACTTTGTGTACAATGTGTTCAGAAAACTTTGTAAACAATTTTTCATAACACGTAGTGGTTGCAGTCTGTTCATCCAACTATTAAATACTACGAGTATCTATTCAACCTGGTAAAATACTTAATTTTATTGTTCACTAGCAGCACCCCGCGGTTTCATCTGCATAAGTGTCGATTCCGTAGGAATATCGAGATAAAAAGTATCCTATGTGATATTCTAATGTATAAGCTATGTTACTGTAAAGTTTCATCAAAACCCGTTCAGTAGTTTTTGCGTGTAAGAGTAACAAACATCCATCCATCCATCCTCACAAATTGTCGCGTTTATAATATTAGTAGGATTTCCACGTTCCTGTTTCAAGTAACTTTATTTTCTCATCCGCTTGTAAATTACAAAATATTCTTCGACCATAGCTCAGCATAAAAATTTAAATTTTCAATGCTTTGCTATCACAGCAAACTGCACTAGTTTTAGTTTTATTCACGGAAAATTCGGATTTTGGGCGAAACAACTCGAATGTCGACCACATAAAATGAAGGAAAAGCTCGTTTGTGTTACGTGTCTTCCTTCTATGAGGATTTTGCTTTACCCTGAACATCATAAATATATCAGGGTGACCCTTCGGCCTTTTTTGGGTAAACGTGTCTCACATCCTCCTGTTCCTCATAAGAAAACCAGAAGCAAGGACTGAGTTTATGAGTGAATAAAAAATGGCAACAAAATGACTTTATGACTTAGTATGTCAACTAGAATATGACCATAAATGGAAACACTTTCTTTACTAGTGCACAGGAGTAGGAGCCTATTTCAAAATGATAAAATATATTATCCAAAAATCGAAATTAAATTAATACTAATAAGGCGACTATGAATTTTACAATCAGTTGTCTAGCTACAGTGACTAATTGGATAATGGCGCATATATTATTTTTAAAAAAGAATATATGCAGAAATTTGAAATTATTGCAGCCGCCATCTTGGATTTTAATTTTGAACTTCGTTCCTGCCAGGGGTTCCCCGAGCCCACATGTTATTATTTTAAACCCGCGACAAGTTACTTGATTAAATCTAAATTATCTCGTTTTGGTGTTAGATAATTCAAAGACAAGTATTTATTGTGTTGGCACTGCAAATCTGGCTGATCGCCTTGGCCCACTTGCACGTTCATGGGTATCCTAAATAACTCGGAGTTAACAGCTACTTCAGGGTTAATCAAATAATTCATCATGCGCCACCCAGAGTTAGAGGTAAACTTAGGGTTAACTTTTTTGGGTTCCCATCGATATGGGAGAGTTAAGTCGCTAAACTCTGGGTTTAGTATTAGTAATGACAAAATAAATTGAAGTTATGATAACTTATTTTGTATTGTTTGAAGTTATAGTAAGTGAAAATTCAGTACTATATAAGTAGGCAAATATTTATGAACTCATGTAAAAATAAATACAAATGTTAAAAAACTTAACATATTTTTCCTTATATGATGTTTTCGTCAATTTATAAACTAAATCTTGCCATGGAAACCACTTAGAATACGATTAAAATGAAATGTCATGTTATAAAATTCAAAGACAAGAAAGTATTACGTATCGTAACGTAGTATAAAAGAGATGGGTTTACAATTTCCGTTCATTGTTCGTTCATTCATTATTGTTCAGATTACATATCGGGGCACAAATATTGCCAATCTATTTTATGTTTTGATTGAACTGCTATGTTTCCAACTCATAAAATACTAAAATTAGAGGGGCAATTCTCGTAATTTTAAGAACGTTCAGTCTGATCTCAGTCTCAATCTGTCAAAAATACTATTACTACTGTAATTTCCCTACATTTTTGATAAGTTTTTGACATTGATTGTCGTTGAGATGAGATGGCGACTAGATTTTGAACGTTTCTCATTACGGGAATTGGCCTTCAAGTTAACTAACCCGGTGTTACTTTTTAGTGGCGCAATACGAGTTTAAATGATAATTACTTAGCTCCGACTTCACAATCTCTACATTTATTAATTTAACCCGACTAAACGCTCAAGTGGGCCGATACATATTCTTAAGGCTTCCGCCGACACGCGTTATGCGACGGTGCAACGCGATTTTCGTAGAACAATTTCCATGATTTCATAGAAATGGTTCTACTAGAGTAGCATCATGCACAGGCACCTCGTATAGCTCCCGAATAAAGGCCTAATAGGAACCTTTATTCGGGAGCTTCGGGGAAAAACACAATACTCCGCCTGATTACAATTACCTTCACATACAAGTTTACAAGCTTCATTGTCATCCTGCCTGCCCTCTTATTGACACATTCACATTCGGATCGCATCCTACAACCTCAGCTTTGGCAACCTTATCTTTGATTACATTAGGAAGGAGAATGTATTTCTATGCCATGCATAGAATACAGAATCTGAAACCTCATACCTCATACATACATTTCCATGAAGATCTTCTAATTGAGGAAAACCCCAGGGAAGTCAGGGAAATTAGTGGTTAAGTAAATTAACACCCTACGTCAACTTGCCGTGTTATTGGAATTTCATTGCTGTCAAAGAATGGCAGTAATTTTATATGTATATATATTATAAGTATATAATTATTATAGTAATAATATGTATGTGTATGTAACCTATTTATGTAATTGTGTACCTAGTTTTAAGAGTTTATTTTTTTATTATTATTGTCCCTCTCAACCAAAGCACCTGCCATCTAATCTCTTCACCACCCTTGGTTGACTGGTAGAAAATGCCTAAGGCATTAAGTCCGCCTTTGTACCTTTTTGTGCGAAAAGTTTAAATAAATAATTTGGATTGTGATTTAGTCACCCATCCGTCAAGGGGGTGATTCTACACGTCATTTTAAACAACTTTCGCTACGAAACTTGTTAGAAAAGTGAAAAGTGGTTTAGAATGCATGTATCACCCCCTTGACGAATGCAGGTGACTAAATTGCCAGCCTGTATACGGACAATTTAAGTTCGTAGTCAATATTTTCCCTGGCATTACATACTACTACTATTTAATTTAACTTTGTCTCTGGGGTGGCAACGCACCTGCTATGGATTTGTTCTGGATTACCTTTGGTTTGGAAAATATCTATTGGCAGAAGTGACCAATTACTATCAGGGCCCTAATTCACTATGACACTTAACGATTCCTTACTTCGTCACCACCAACCATCCACTACCATCAACCACGTCAATTCCTTAGCTAATCCCGCGTTGATTTCGCGCGGTTTCGTTCATTGTGTCTTAGAAAATTACGGCCCAGGTGGGCCATTTACTTAATTGGCTATAAAATGATTTGCAAATTGAAAGGGGTAAGGTCACATTAGCAATGAGCGGAAATGAAGGTTCTCAATAGTCAAAATACAATCAATTTTAAACAAAAATATTAGTTCTCAAAAAAAATTACACAATATTACTATAAAAGATGCCCATCGTCGTTCAGTACGTGGTTTTATCAACATTTTTCTTTTTTACTTGTTTCGTGTCCACAAATTGAAAAACTCTTGTTTCATAATTCCATAATTATTAATGTATATGACAGCCGGGAACAACGGCTTAACGTGCTTTCCGAAACACGGAGGTGTCTTGGTATGTAAAGATGGCCACCCATCCACGGACCAACCGCGACAAGCGTAGCTTAACCTGAATTATCATTTCGTATATTTATCGCTAAATGTACCTGTTTTTAGGTTAGGTTTTCAATCTTGAAATTTTGACCCTACGTAAGTACGTATGAAATTTTTTGATTAAATATTGTCCCGTCGGGGGACCGCCTAATTATTATCCTATCGTTCTGTAAAAGTTTAAAATATTCCCCCGACGGGACAACATTAAATGAAAAAATTTCATACGTATGTACTTACGTACCTACGTATGTAGTACTTACCCGTAGGGTCATAATTTCAAGGTTATTTTTTTCCTTTTTATAGGGTTTCACGTTTATACCTTTTTTGTTCTTTTTGTGGCTATTTTTTCAATAGTTTTTTTTTTAAATTGTTTTAGACTTATTACATTCATACTATTTTTATTGTTATTTTATGTCGAGGGTTTTTTAATTTTTTATTTCATGCGTTTTGTAGGGACTCCTTATAATTTAATTTCTTTTATTTTCTTGCGTTTTAAGATTCAGGTAATTTGGTGTTTAGTCAGGTTTTTTGTAATTCGCCATTTTGTGGTGGTGGCCATCTTGGATTTGAAATTTATCATAGTGTATACATAGTATTCTACTAGTCAAGCCCTTTCATTTTATACCCATATTGAGGGAGTTGTGAAAAAATACGTAATCCGCCATTTCGTGGCGGCGGATCTTGGACCGATTTTCATCAAACATGGCTAAGAACACTCCCGACAAATCCACCTTTCAAACAAAAAAAAAAAAACAAAATCGAAATCGGTTCATCCGTTCGGGAGCTACGATGCCACAGACAGACATACATACAGACACACACACAGACACGTCAAACTTATAACATCGTCATTTTTGCGTCGGGGGTTAAAAATAACGAAATAATAAGTAAACATGTAAAATATTAAAAATAAAATCATAACAAATAAATAATTGTTAACAACAATAATTTGATAATTGGTAACAATTAGATATTGGACACGATTTTATATCAATTTGAATCCTTAGAGGATAATAAAATTAGGGGCTTAAAAAGTTTACAACGACAGCCGATAGATGGCGTTGTGCATTTATTCCAAATTTCTGAATCACGGTATGGTTTAGTTACAATACAGGCTATATAAGTAAAATAGAATTTTAAAGGCAAACCTTGACTACGGGACCCTATTCTATGCGTGGCCTGACACGCACTTGGACAGATTTTTTATAAACAGGAGTCAAGGAGCGCATAACAACCCGCTAGGGAACCCAAGCATTGTGTATGTACTTACTAGTACTACTAGCGGTAATACCAGAGACAATAAACGTCATTGTATTTCGTCATTCATATCAGCCTAATTTATTTATTGATCCGGTATTTGTGCAGATATACTGACCTTCAACATGATGCGAACTTTATGCTAAGCGGCAGTGGAAAATTTTGATTTCGGTTCGGATCCAATTTATCCAGTTCGAGTAACAAATCATGCCCTAATACATAGTTTAAATCCGCCTGCCAATCAAAACAGCGAAAATGTTGACAACAAAGTCCATACATTTGACGATACGGTTGGCGCAGTGGCTGAGCGATCGACTGCTGCGCTGCGTGTCACGCACGGGTGCGATTTCCGCACGGAACAAATATTTGTATTGCCTACAGGTAGTGGTTCCGGGTCTGGCTGTTTGTGTATGTGAGTTTAAATGTTTGTAAACGCACCCACAATACAGGAGTAATTCCTAGTGTGGGGCAACGTTTTTTAAAATCATTACTGATCAGAAATTGGCCAGACTTTTAGAATCATTGCGTAATTGTAATTGCGTAACACTCTAACAGTCAAATGGTTTTCATTTTGACAGTTCAACAACATTCATTGCGTTATTTACGTTTTCAAGCAGATAAAGTTTTCGAACATATGAAGCAATGTATCTATTAGCAATATCCTTCAAAATGATTCAGATTATGATTGGGAATGTGTTACGCAATTAGGGTGCTGGAAGTGAATGTATGTAACACTTTTATAATATCTTTTTTTTCTTGTCAACAGCCCACCGTCGCATGAGGACAGTTACCAACTGCTTCCTCGTAAACCTCGCCGTCGCAGACCTGCTGATGGCGACCTTGAACGGGGCTCCAAACTTCATATTCCTGGTGACTGCTGACTGGCCATTCGGGGCAGTCACTTGTACAGCCAGCAACTTTACCGCAAACCTTACCGTGTCCGCTGGAGTGTTCACATTAGTCGCTATCACTGTCGACAGGTAAGTTACTTTTCTTTTATAACGATCAAGTAATATGACATTGATGTTAGCCATTTATAGGATTGACAGTATTGGAAAAAAAAGAAGTTTGTGGAAAAGGGAGGCTCTTTGTACACGGCATGGTTTGTTTACGGTACAGCGTGGATATAAACCACACCGTAGAAAAAATGTGTCCGTCAACAAGCTTCTAGAGTGATCCATACAACACTGACGAACCGTGCCTACAGATGGCGTCTAAACCGCGCCGTGGAAAGAACGTGTCCGTCAACAAGCTTGTCCGTATACAACATTGAGGACCGTGCCTACACACGATGAAAACCGTAGTGTTTCACGGCAAGAAAAACGTGTGTTTGCAAAGTGCCTTACCCAGTAATGGGAAAATACTGGATAAATAACGTTGGTGTGCATATTAAGCAGAGCGTACACACACGATTCTTTTTACATCCAGCGCTTTCTGGCTATCTTTACTACACTACAACAAGACTAACTTATTGTCCTGTACCTCGTGCCGACACAAAATTAAGGTCGTACACTATCGCAAAAACCATTATTTTGTAATTATTGAATATTCCAGTCAACGTTAGAACGTAAAGCTGTCATTACCATGTTGTTTCAGAATAACATAACATGGAACAGTCATAACATACATACATATATAGATATATATATAACATAACATGGAACAGTCTACATTAAAACTGTCTGGATCCCGTTTAATCGATTGTCAACGTCACGTATTCGACCGAGACTTTATAGCCAATAGCGACCGAGTAATAAACTACGCTTTCATACAATATTTCCGAGAACGACTTAATGAAAATATCACGTGGTTCGATAGTTCGTGTTTTGATGAAAAAACAATTTTCGATGTTCATTTTTGCTGTAGTCCAGTTAGGCGTCACTCATTTTCACAGAAATGGTTATTCTTTAATTATTTTCATGCGAACCTTGTTTCACCCGAATGGCTTTAGGTTAAGCCCGAACAAAAAAAAAAAAGCCGGCTAAGTGCGTATCGGGCCACGCACAATGAAGGGTTGCGTAGTTGGGATGAAATTTATCCCAAAAACAAACCGAAGATGAAAAACATTTTCTCCCACCGATTTACGTCACAGTCAATTCTCCAACTACGAATGTAAGTTTGTAATCACATTTTTTTTAAAAGAAATATTGAAAAAAGTTCGAAGAAAGGTTTATTTGTTGTTTTATCACATTAAAAATACTTTTTACAACGAAGTGATCCTTTGAGGGTTCTGTTTTTTCCTTTTGAAGTACGGCGGCAAAAAATAATTTAATAAACACAGGCTTTTTGGAGTTATCGTGTCCATCGTTGCTACTGTGTGTGCATTAAATTTCATGACAATAGACAAAAAAAATAAAAAAGGCATCCCTGTTATCCTGTTTCGTAAAAACGAAAAGATAGAACGTTCGTGAAAATGTAGCATTTCCTTGTTTTTGACCGCCAGAATTTATGTGCGAGAACTGTTGGTAAATCAAATCGAACCAGTATGATAAACTACTAGTTTGAACAAACTTAGTCTAGGTTGAAGTTAAGTCCTGACCCTAGGTTAGCTTTCAGGTAAGTTTCGCTGAGAGGTATTATGATTGATGTTATAGCCGTACCTATTATTGATAACTTTCAGAAATTAGTTTTGGTTTAGTTATTAAACACTGTGATTAGTTTGGTCAAAGTCAAATTATTTATTTCAAATAGGCACATGAAAGGCACTTTTGAACGTAGTTTCGTATGAAGATAAAATGGGCAAGAAACTCCACCGTTACTCTTTTAAAAATAAAATAATATTTAATAATTTAATTTTTGTTTTATAATATTTTCTATACATTAATTAAGTATATTATGTGAAGACGCACCTAGAATAAAATTGCTATACCACAATAAGTAAAAAGAATTAAAAATAAAGCGATGACAGGTAAATTAATTATGTGATAGATGCTCACATACCTATTTACAAATATGTATTGTAGTATTAGATGATTTTTCTAAAATGTTATCAAGTAGTGGTCGATAAGATAAGCTACTGAACCGAAGTTGAATTGCAGTGTTTTGACTGCTATGAAAAGGAACACCGAAATCAACTCCTAATTTTTTTTCATGTAATATACTTAAGAAAGAGATAGAATCATAATCAAATCTGTGCGTTCGAACAGCCGGTTTCGCTTCTGTTTAGCCTGTCGTACAACGGACAAGTCATCGCGGAACTAATGCGGTTTCGCTGCTAGGGTTTCGCAGCGGAGATGTGATATCCACCTTATGGCCAAATCCAATAACCTATTTTCAGTTAAAGACAGATCGCTATTAATGGTAGGCAGTCTAATTATCTGCCAGTATAATATACTAATAAAGATCGCTACTGATATAGATATTAGGACATTAAAACCAGAGATAGATAGGTTTTTCTACCTCCAGTATGCCAAAACTGGTGATAGAGGTAATTGGGTTAATAAGATAATTTTAAAATGAATAAGATTATGTAATTGCTTTTTAGAAATGTTTTCCACAAGGGTGATCTTAGATCATTATTATCATCATACTCCAGATTTGTACTTTGATCTTTCTTATATTTTGTTTTATCTCGACTAGATTAACATTTTCATCCATGAAATATATATACAATTACATATATACAAGTATTTTATTACGGTAAAATATAGAAAAAGGCAGGAGCTCATTGGACATCAAAAAATTTAAATGAGTGGTTTCTGAATTTTTTTTATTCATACGTATTTCGCCTTGTTACAGCCTTTAAATAATAAAAAGTTTAAATAGTTTTTGCTATTTCCTTTTATTTTTGTTTGTTTGAAATACCTAAGCTCTGTGAATTAGTTGTTTAGACAAAATATCTAAGACCTCATTTACGGAGACGCGGGGCGTCGCGTTGTGCGGCGCGGCCCGCACTGAATTCAAACATATGGCGTTGTATGAGTGCGTTTACGGAGAAGCGATTTTAGACGCGTTTGCTGAAATGGAGCGTTTTTTGCGGCTGAGCCCGCGACTGGCACCGGCACCGCCGCATCTCACGCGGCGTTTATCGCGGAGGCGCACGCAGCGGCAATTCTCGATGAAGCGATGCCTGCGGCGGAATCTTCTGCCAGTCATATTTGGAAATTGCAGAACGCAATTAATTAATTATTAGTAATTACTAATTAGTTTAATTTGCGCTCCCATCTTCCGCTAACCTAAAACTGGTCGGTTTGATTGAGTATCCCGCGTGCGCCGCAGCGTTGCCCGCCGCGTGCTTTGCTACACGCTTGAGGATTCGCCGCGGGCGCAGCGGCGGGCACCGCCATGCTTCCCGCCCCGCATCTCTATGAAAAACGTCTTATATTGCCATACGTTTGTGTTTACGCGTGCGATGATAGTGCCGCTTGACGCGCCGCCGCGTAAACAGAAAAATCTTACGACGCGCCGCGAGACGCCACGCCGCACGTGACGCGCGACGCCCCGCGTCTCCGTAAATGAGGCCTAAGGCTTAAAAACGCTTTTTTGTGAAAAGAAAATAACGCTAGACCCAATTTAACGGTGTCTAATTTTTTGTTAAAGGTTATTGTTTTAATAAGGACAGGCGCCCAATTCCAGTGATGATTTCCTCAAAACGCCACCTTTAGTCATAAACTCGGGCCCACTATCCCTTCCAGAAAAGCCAAAGACAAATTCCGCCAACAAGATACTTTTTCACGTTTTACGTTCTGATAACTTCCTTATTAGGGTTCCGTACCCTTATTCAAAGGATGCCTACGGTACCCTATTACCACGCCTCCACTGTCCTTCCGTCAATCCGTCTGTCTGTCATAGGCCTATATCTTTTGAACCATACTAGATAGGCACTTGAAATTTTCACAGAGTGTGTAGTGTATAGTAGTATACTATAGCCGCTATAAAAGAATAAAATAAAGTTAGAAATAAAGCGGTTTTTACTATAGGATTTTAAAAAAATAGTTAAATGTTGAAAGGTGGTACGGACCCTTCGCGTGCGAGTCCGCCTCGCACTTGGCCGCTTTTTTACCCTGACTTTAGGTACGACAACTTACTGAAAGAGAGAAGTTTGAGTTCAGCTAACAGTCCGGAAGTTACTTTTGGGTGCGAGTTTCATCAATCAAGTCTTCACGTCGTGTCCTTTGCAAGATAAATAATAAATAAACTACAGGGTGTCCTACATACTAAACTTGGAGTGATTGGAAGGTGTCTGTTGTTGCCTGACCTGAATCAACATTTAGAAGTTTATGTCAATCAAGAAAATGAGAATCTTGTACTTTTATGACGTGGTTGAGACATTTCAATATTTAGCTAATGCTTCAACAAACCTCTTGGTGTTGCATGTGTAATTTTTCTCCGAAACTAAAGTTATTTTTCAAGAGAGTCGGTTGTTTTTTTTAAATAAAGTTTTTATTTTTCACTTTTTAGTTGTGGTACTCCACAAAAATTCGTATACTTTCATTTGCTAAGTAAGTAACAGCGAAAGGAAGTTATTATAACATCATCAACATACACCAAGTTGAAAAAACATGTATTATTGAAGCTAACTCTAAAACCGCTCAGCAGAACTTGACCAAATTCGTATGGGACCGCTTTCCAACAAAAGAAGAATTTTTCTAAATCACGGAGTTCTGACGTAACAAACATATTTATATTTTAATACAACCGAATTGAGAAACTCCTCCTTTGTATGAAGTGGTTAAAAACTATGTTTGTTCAGTGATATCATATTACAATCTTTGATGTGTCAAACGTAACAAATTAGGAGCAATTTTCATCCACAGCTGATATTTGTATGACCTACATGTCTTTGTTCCGAGTCTGGGTGTTTTTCTATCTATAATATGTATGTATTTAAAAAAAAATGTATATAAGTAGTTTATCAGCCATCTTGTTACCATAACACAAGCATTAGGTTGCTTAGCTTGGGACTAGATGGCGCTGTGTGAAATGTCCAGGGATATTATTATATTATTATTATTATTATTGTAACGTAACGTAACTCTGGACGTTTTGCGGTCGCTTAGACCGATAGGTTTATTATTATCTATGTATATCGGATGGACGTTTCCATGCCGGCAAATAATGTGTAATACATACATGTGACCTTTCGGAGTTACCCTGAAAGGTTAGACACAGGTGTAGGTGTTAGCTACTTAATAGCCGTAGTAATATCACACAGTATGAAATAGTTTGAATAGTTTCATGTTGCACATAAGTATAAATAGACGCGTTAGAGTTCATATTGCATCACGATTGTGTAACGGCTGAGGTCTATTTGAAGTTCAGTATTCATGTGTGTATTGCATACCGGGAACAATTCTAGACTCTATGGCAGTTTCAATGGAAAGGATTCCTACCAATTTGCTATAAACGCAAATTAATAGACATGAGCATACTCTCTATCCTCATATACGGCGCTCAAACCTGGTTTTTGACAGCTCACCAGAGGTTGAAGCTTGAGGTTTGCCAGCGAGCAATGGAGCGCAACATTCTTGGAGTTAGATTAACAGACCGTGTTAGGAAAAGAGTGCTCCGCTCCAAAACAAAAATCGTCGGCGTCACCCAAAAAGTAGCAGGGGCCCGTGGCTAAATAATAACAGCCGCACAGGTCGATCGGTCAGGTTAAGCTACGCTTGACGCGGTTGATCTGTGGATGGGTGACCATCTTTACATACCGAGACCCCTCCGTGCCTCGGAAAGCACATTAAGCCGTTGGTCCCGGCTGTCATTCGTGGATCTTTGACAGTTACGGGTAGTCAGAAGCCCGAAAGTCTGACAACCAGTCTTACCAAGGGGTATCGTATTACCCAGTAACTGGGTTGTGGAGGTCAGATAGGCAGTCGTCCATGTAAAATACTGGTATTCAGCTGTATCCGGTTAGACTGGAAGCTGACCCCAACATAGTTGGGAAAAGGCTAGGCAGATGATGTCACCCAAAAAGTAGCAAACCTTAATTGGAACTGGGCCGGACACGTTTGCCGCATTTAGAATGAATCATAGACCAAATCTACCACCTTGTGGGCTGATGTGGGTCCCAGAAAACGAAGACCGAGGAGCTCGTCCCGACATGGACGAGCTTGATGCCTACAGACAGAATTGGTCCGCACTGCTCAAGACAGATGGGAGTGGAAATGATTTCCTTTCCACTCCTCTCTATCGTGAGCAAGTGTTGACCAATCCTCCCTTTTGGGAGGCCTTTGCCCTGCAGTGGGCCAACATAGGCTAGAAACAAAATATAAAAGAGAAAGTTTTATAGAATCATTCAATGTCTACGACGTTACTGAAAAATAACCTTTCATACCGCCTAAGATTTCGTGTTTTGTGACTGCGTATAAGATGAGCTGTTTGTATTATTATGAATACATTTATAAATAGCACGAATTTACTACAACAATTAAATACTGTCACCTTGTGGGGTCACAAAGTAAACGTCTAGACACTTATTTACCCTGAATTAGCTATTATGAATACAAAGCTAGGTAGCTACTAACTCTTTGCGACAACAAACAAAGTATAACAAAACAACTTAGTGTAAGCCGTCGCTGACAATTACTTGACACCATAATATATGATGTACTTACAGAATTTTAAGAGTTTTCTTGGAACTGTAATTTGGGGTATTCATATAAAATATTAGACAATCCAACATTAATATAATAATTCAAAATTATATTAACGACATTATTCATCATGAACAATAAAATTGCTGTAAGTGCCAACAAATTAAATTCTAACTTCACAATTACATTCTTGATCAAATCCAAGACTTGCTAGCTGATCTAATAAAAATTAAATCGAACGAAAGTGGGGTCAATTGAAAAGTTAACTCTATAACATTTGGCTTGTTATAATATCGATACAAGTGAGCGCAAAAAAATAGATTATTACGTTCAGCATGGGCACATGTGGACTGATAATATTACAAAGCAAATAAACTTTCAAACGATTTATTTATCTTCTGTACCTACATTCTACGCGATAACTTATGAAAAGAAGTTATAGAGTAAATTAATATTCCATTTCAGAACTATTGAAACCCGTTAACGTGGGTCGTCAATTACTTTACATAGTCGCCTTATTAAACGGATGTCATTATTTTAATTACCTGTCAAAACCAAAGGATTTATTGTGTGGATAATCACGGAAGGTAGGTATTCATTTGTGGTGGTGTAAGTGGGCACCAAACCTGCGCGTCGAGTAAGCGGACGCCGCGCCGTACGCGAAGCGGGAGGGGTTTCAATAACGTGAAACATGAGCATAGAAAAACATGAGCAGCGTCAGCGCATAAAATTAATTATGCCACATTTAAATTTATTTTAAGAGGGTACTTTGCCAAGTGCTGCTGGGGAGTTTGTTGCGCCACGTTTTTGTTCCCAGCAAAAGCACTAGGAAGTGATGAAGGGTGGGCGTTTTGGGGGACTATCTTATATATTATTGACGTTCGAAAAGTGTGGATTCTCAGTTAGAGAATAAATGACTTTTTTTTTTTTTTGATAGTTAATAATATAATTTTCTTTATTTAACTATAATTTGTATCGTCGACGTGACTTAATATTTTTATTGCACTAAAATAACGCAAGTTTAAAAACCGACGTTAAAACGGCCATGTTTGTTTACAACAAGTAAACGCGCCGATTCGATCCGACGTATGCACGGACTAATGGTATATTATGTCCGTATCTACTTCCGTGACTGCCCCGTTGGCCCAATTGTCACCAGCTGAGCATGAGGTAGCTGGTTTTTGCCATCTGGAATTCCTCAGTAGCAGCTCGGAGCCTGAAATGTGCCCCGTATGGCAATAGCCTGCCCCCTATTACATCGGACTTCGTCGTACGTAGCATAACTGGCGAAATTTTTGTGTACTATAGGTACACCTCTGCCTAGCTCTTCGGGGAGTACAGGCGTAATGTTCGTCATAAAAATGTCCTTGTGATTGTGATTATGTGTTTTTTTATTTGTCCCTTTTTGCCTGTGCGTGAGGCCTAAACAAGCCTCTGATATACATATTGACGTATCCAAAGTTCCTTTAAAATAAGTTTTCACCGAATGTTTGACCAATAAGGCCATATAAATCCTATGTACACAAGACGGGCAGGCCTTGAAATACTTTTTGATTGAGAACTTTCCTGTTTACGGGACCAAGAATTGTAGCTATTTTGACAACCAGCCTTACATTTTACAATCTTATATTTTAAAAGATTTTTCATATTTTATAGGTATAAAGTTGTAGTAAAATCTCTTTGGCTGTACTGTTTGTATCTAGCTGGTTTTGATACCATTAAATAGATGACATTTATAAAAGAAAAATAAAAAGTAAAAACGAAATCCCGCCAGTTTCCAATTGTTTTTCTTTCCGCCAAAATACTTAACGAAGAAATTCGATACATTTTGAAGTTTTATTACAAAAAAGGGAAAATACGTCACAAGCCACGAAAAAATATTTGACGTTTACAGACTCAACGCAGTGTCAATAAGAGTAGCACAAAATTGATTCAAGCGTTTTCACTCCAGTATTTTTGATGTCAAAGATGCAGCTCGCGCTGGTCGCCCTGTTACGGAAAACTGCGATGCCATTTTTTAAAAACCGGCCAAGTGCGAGTCGGACTCGCCCATGAAGGGTTCCGTTACGTTACGATTTATGATGTATTAAAAAAAAACTACTCACTAGATCTCGTTCAAACCAATTTTCGGTGGAAGTTTATGTGGTAATGTACATCATATATTTTTTTTAGTTTTATCATTCTCTTATTTTAGAAGTTACAGGGGGGGGGGACACACATTTTACCACTTTGGAAGTGTCTCTCGCGCAAACTATTCAGTTTAGAAAAAAATGAAATTAGAAAACTCAATATCATTTTTGAAGACTTATCCATAGATACCCCACACGTATGGGTTTGATGAAAAAAAAAATTTTGAGTTTCAGTTCTAAGTATGGGGACCCCCAAAATTTATTGTTTTTTTTCTATTTTTGTGTGAAAATCTTAATGCGGTTCACAGAATACATCTACTTACCAAGTTTCAACAGTATAGCTCTTATAGTTTCGGAAAAAAGCGGCTGTGACATACGGACGGACAGACAGACAGACAGACATGACGAATCCATAAGGGTTCCGTTGCCATTTGGCTACGGAACCCTAAAAAGTAGAAATAAATCGACATATTAGTAGTTACGATATAGCTAGAGAGTTTACATACATACATATACATATTAGTAGTTACGATATAGCTAGAAGAGTAAGGGGTTGACCACAAAACAGTTTTGACCCATTTGAAAAGGTCTGGATATACAAAAAAGTTCGATATTTGGGTGCCACACGAGCTCAATGAAAGAAACCTAATGAATCGCTGTACTCATTTGCGATTCTCTATTGAAACGTAATGAAACCGAACTATTTTTGAGAAGATTGGTCACTGGTGATGAGAAGTAGATCACCTACGACCAGAAGGTGCGAAAAAGATCATGGTTAAAGGACAGTAAAGCTCCACAGACTATAGCGACACCCGGATTAACTCGCAATAAGGTTATGCTGAGTGTATGGTGGGATTGAAAAAGCATCGTTCATCATGAGCTTTTACCGCCGGGCAAAACCATCAATTCGGATCTCTACTGCCAGCAGCTGATGAGATTCAAGCAAAAAATTGAGAAAAAACGGCCGTCTTACATCATGATAACGCGAGACCACGCACACCTTTAACCACTCAGCAAAAAGTCCGATATCCATTAATCCATTCTGTGAGGCCTGCAAACCCTTATCTATACAAGGTAGGGTTGTGTGTTTGACACCTGCACG
The DNA here is from genome assembly GCA_945859715.1 of Apamea sordens. Lineage (NCBI taxonomy): Eukaryota > Metazoa > Arthropoda > Insecta > Lepidoptera > Noctuidae > Apamea > Apamea sordens. The sequence continues at coordinate 10,839,247 of OX243996.1, read as the reverse complement.
TGCAGAGACTAACGACATGCATGTGTTGGCAGTTAAGTCAACTCCCTACGTTTATGCAAACGTTATATTGACAGCTCGACAGGTGCGCTCGAGCTCTCTGGATTTTATTTCTTACTTGTTGGTATTCAATAAATTTTTGTGTGGCTTTCTTTACATTTAATCTCCTCCGTTTCCCGCGCCCCGATGCGTGGCGCGTTGTTGTGTGTGTCCCGCTTTAAAAAGTTCTGTATGCATTGGAGGAGTTTTTTTTGTTCACTTATTATTAATTAGGTTTTAGAATTGAAACCAAGTCAGAATTTCCAGCCTATCAGCATACTAGCTTCTGCCTGCGACTTCGTTCGCGTAGAAGTCAACAAACAACAATGACAACAACAACAACAACAGCAACAATGCCTATACTAAAATAACAGCCACATTGTTATAAAACACCCCGTCGCTATAACTTCGTTTTCGCTTACCGTTCTTTCTTACTTTTGCTTGGCTCCTAGTAGTTTTAGCGTGATGTTAAATAGCCTATAGCCTTCCTCAAGAATTAGGCTGTCAAATTTATAAATATTTTTTTAAATCCGACTGGTTGTTCCAGAGATTAGCGCGTTCAAACAAACAAACTCTTCAGCTTTATTATTTTACTAGCTTCTGCCCGCGGCTTCGCCCGCGTGGATGTCGGAAATTTACCCACGGGAACGTGCTAACAGGATAAAATGTATGTGCTTCCCCAGAATGGCATCTATGTCGCGGGCCCTTTGTGGCTAATTACAATAGAAAACCAATTGCGTCTCATTAGTGGTGATTAAGAGGGTACCTATATGATATCTTTACCTAAGTACCTAACTAATTAAAAAAAACACTCAATATCAGAAAATTAAATACCTACCTACCTAAATAAACCTATTTCTGATGATAACTAATCTAAACTCATTAAATAAGCAAAATCCCTAAAAACTAATATCTATACGAATGACTAAACCTACCTAACAGTATTATAAAATAAGTCACTACGTACACTATCAAATATACTACCTATACTTTAAAATTAAAATCTATACCTACGACTCATATAAAAATAAACCTAAATAACTCTAAAAACTAAAAGGAATAAAAATGAACTCCACTGCGGGTGACCCAACCTACGACAAACTTAATATTTGCGGTTGGTACAGTACAGACAGTGGTAATCGGGTATAGGGATCGAACCGCAAAATTAAGTTTGTTTTTTATTGTATATACTTTTCCGGGATAAAAAGTACCCAGTGTGGTGCCCAGGATATTAAAGAATAATTATACCAAGTTTCATCGTAATCGAACCGGTAGTTTTTGCGTGATGCCTGAACAAACAGACAGACAGACAGACAAAAATTTTTTAATCACATTTTTGGGTTCGGTGTCGGTCAAGTAACACCCCCTGCCATTTATTTTTTGGATATTTTCAATGTACAGAATTTTCACTTCTACAGATTTATTATAAGTATATAGATAAAGAAGATAAAATTACCTGCCATGGCCATTCGTGGTCAATTTAATGTAACCATAATACAGACCGTCACCCGTATTCTGATGAAAGCTTAATTACTGATATACCGATTCAAATCTGTTGTTTGCTGCTGTGATTAATTTACCGCATATAAACACATAATCAAACTAGGTTTGGATTTGTCAACAGATTATGGACGATTGAATGGGCTTAAGGATATCTAGGATAAACCTGTATCACGGGCGCCATGAGGTCTTAAAATTACTACCTATTAGGACAACGATCTTAAACATCTAAATAATGTCTACATTATTTACGGAAAATTGTTTTTAGCTATACCTACTGATACTGTAACCTTATGGGTAATTACAGCTTTGAGCCGTTTGGAGTCGAAACGAGTGCACTTTTCCTTTTCAGTGAATTTTATCGCCAGCTGATCGACACTTCACGTGACCAGAGGGCTGCAAGTCGGTCATTGTCCAAAGAATTAGCATTGCCATTCAACGTGGCAATATTGATGATTATTTACACTTGTTTTGTTTTACAGCCATGTATATATTATTATCACAATATATTATGTAGTTACCATGTTTGACTTTACGATGTTAAAAAACGCTGTCTAGGGAAACGCTTCAACTTACTTCCTTAAATAACGTTTCTGACTAACGTAGTCTGAGGAAACCCTAACTTTACTTACCTACTGATATACATTTTCTCATCGATCATCATGTTTTTAAAGTAATTTCTTGATTGACATTTCCTCAATCACTTTATGTCACAATGAAGGAAAGGCGATTTATCCTAGTCTCTCTGAAACTAAGTCCTAGATTGCTAAAGTTTAGCAAAAGCTACCAGACAACAAAGTAACACGTGTGGAAAACTAATATTTTGACGCGCTGGGTTTTGCATTGTCAAAGGAAGACGAGTGCCACGTGTAACTATGTCCATGGAATTAGTAAGTATTAGTATACAAGCTATTGTTTTGCATCCTCGTCAAATTTCAGGAGGCTGTTATGAAAGACATAAATAATCAAATAAAATTACGATCCCTGGTAAATAATGAATACATAATTGACACGGTTGGCGCAGTGGTTAAGCGATTGATTGCTGCGCTGCGTGTCGCGGGTTCGATTCCCGCACGGAACAAATATTTGTATGACCTACATGTATTTGTTCCGAGGCTGGGTGTTTTTCTATGTATAATATGTATGTATTTACAAAAAAAAAATGTAAATATATAAGTAGTTTATCAGCCATCTTGTTACCATAACACAAGCATTAGGTTGCTTAGCTTGGGACTAGATGGCGCTGTGTGAAATGTCCAGGGATATTATTATATTATTATAATGTTGTTTTAGTTATTTAAGTTTGTACAGTGCGGTCTCACACAGGCCGCGTTTTAAAATGCGTGTCGCACATGCCGAAAATTAGAAAAAAAAACCTACTTATTTTATTATTATTTCGTGTCGAGAATCAATAGCATAGTTACCTCCTTGAATTTGGAGGAGAGGAATTCCGAGAATGCAAAAAGACAACTTGTATGGCACGTGTAGGAAGATAATTAAGATATTTGGACTGTACAGTCAACAGCAAAAGTAGATCAAACAAAATCAAATCAGAAATTCAATACTAATGAACGGAGTTCGCGTCAGAACGCGAACTCCGTTCATTAGTATTGAATTTCTGATTTTGATCATCTACTTTTGCTGTTGACTGTACTAACAGAAAATTGCTTAAAAAATGGCATTCTTTTGAATTCCAGGAACATGTTTCGAGATGAATCCTAATACTGCCATCAGCAGGGTAATAAATAATATCTACCTACTGTTTTAGGCGGCTTCCAGTCTAACCGGCCCTGTGCCGGTCAATACTAACACTATTGTTTTTAAATTACATAAACATGACTGTCTCCTGGTACCCAAGCAAAGATTAAACTTGTGTTATGGGTGCCAAGGCTCTTTCCATTAATACATTTTCCAATTTATACAAACTATTACGGAGTAGCTATCGTTGAGTATAAAAAAACCGAATAAAATAAAGTAACAAAACAAAAAAAAGGTATCTAATATTCTTCTGTGAAACAAAGAAACCATACTGTGTGCCTACCGCTTTCAAACAGTATAGTTACGACCTATGTACCTACATTTAGAGCAAAAACAATAAAACCCTATTGCTTTTTATATGCAGCTCATAAAAATAAAGTGTACATTATGAAACTGCATTTATGAGAGTAATTTGCTTGAAATAATATTAAATACAATTACTTTTTATGATTCAAAAGTCAATAATGTACGTTAAGGGTGAAATTCGTAGGAAAATTAAAATATAAGGATTCTCTACACCTCTCCGATAAAGCAGCATGTTTTTCTTAGTACCGGGTAAAATACAGGGTTCTTCAAAATTGGCTAGCTAGACATCGTAAAACAGTAAAATCATTATCGGCACGGTTGGCGCAGTGGTTAAGCGATTGACTGCTGCGGGTTCGATTCCCGCACGGAACAAATATTTGTATGACCTACATGTATTTGTTCCGAGTCTGGGTGTTTTTCTATCTATAATATGTATGTATCTACAAAAAAAAAATGTATGTAAGTAGTTTATCAGCCATCTTGTTACCATAACACAAGCATTAGGTTGCTTAGCTTGGCACTAGATGGCGCTGTGTGAAATGTCCAGGGATATTATTATTATTTTAATGTTTGTTTTTTTGTGGGGTCATCCATTGCAGTGTAGTCACTTAAGATATCATTTTGGGAAATCTGTTTTTTTTGTGCAACCTTCACAGGTATTAGGTATCGTTACCTATCGTGTCTGCGGAGGCTAGTCAATAGTCAATTTTAAATAACCTTAAGTATAGTATCATAAGTCGTCTCCACAGAAGTGTCCAGAGAAGCATCTTATAAAGGATAGGAGGAACATTCCACCCAAGACCGCCCATCGTGTCACCTTTTGTAAAATTTTATATATTTACTAGCTGCTGCCCGCGACGTCGTCTGCGTGAAGGCTCTACAGCACCAAAAATACCTAAGATGAGTAAGATGCCAGTGTCGCTATAGCATTATAAGTAAACAACTTTTAAAATAGCATTAAAATATAAGTTTTTTTTGCAAGCGAAGCAAGTGAAGAGAGTTATATGGGAATCCTGCTGAGTTCATTCATAAGATGTGACTGAAGGAAACAGAGAAAATAATGCAGGAATACATTCCAGGACACAAAAGAGTAAAAATACGTACAAAGGTATCATACCTTACAATACTTCCCTATAAACTACGTTGGTAGTTATGCTGCCAGGAGCCAAAATGTAAAGAGAGTCAGGACTGGTGACGCGGGAGTAAGCGACATACAGTTGGCCGTGTGAGAAGCAACTCGTCCTGAGGTCGAAACCCGCTGCCCTCAGTGTCTGCCCCTTCGACTTATTGATGGTCATCGCGAAGCAATCACTCACGGGGAGTTCCCCGTGAGTGTCCCTCATAACTTCATAACTTCCCGTTCCAGTTCAAGCGCATACAGTTGTATGCGCTTGAACTGGAACGGGAAGTTATGAGGTATGAGGGAAATGCGTGGTATAAATACTGCCTCGCCGACGCCACAACCCGTAAGAATTTCCGCCTCAATGGTGTGTCTGTGGAGCGAGATGACTTTAAGGCGGGTCCCGTTGCACAACTTCGGAGGAGATAGGTTCCGAAGAAGCATAATCGGGACACCGACCTTCAGCTTGATGGTATGCGCTGGAAGTCCACTTGCTGACAGGGAGTTCAGAAATTCCACGGGATAATGTGTGGCGTCATCTTGCTCGACAACAGTGTTTATCGAGGTGTAGACCACTTCATTCCCCTCAATTTCCGAGAGAATGCATTCGTTAATTGCTGCAGCCTGATCATTTTTGGGCCTCAAAATGGCCATGCTCACACACCCAAGAATTCTGCTGGTGCGGTATACGACTGATATTCCCGTACACACAGCGAATGAGTTCTTCTAAGCTGGATTGACGCTCTACCGAGAGACTCTGGAAGAACCACCTGTCCACCTCTCTCTTCTGGTAGAGTGCCTTCGCCAAGAAGGACATCAAAGAATTCTTGAGCATTGCCGCCGAGCCGAGCTCTCATATTAATCGTCAAGCGCAGCGTACGAACTGGTGACCACATTGAAGATCGTTTCAAAGAAGTATTCACCTCGTCAGCCCTCGATCCCCGCGTCACCACTGAACAGAACTGTGACACCGCCCATCAAATGTTCGTTCCTGCGGATGTCCTGCAGGGTTCTGTCCACGGCCTCAACTGCCTTCCTATTGGCCATCGTACACTCATCCCATACGATCAGAGAGCAATCCTTGAGCACGTGTCCCTTATCGCTGTTACGTGACACACCACAAACAGGCATTTCGGCGCTCTCTAAATCGATGGGAATTTTAAACATGGCATGGGCGGTCTTGCCACCCGGAAGCAGTGTGGCAGCGATTCCCGACGACGCTACAGCAATAGCAATTTTGCCTTGCCTCCTGACCTCTGCAAGTATGCGAGTGGTAACAAATGTTTTTCCTGTTCCACCAGGAGCATCCAAGAAAAACATTTTACCCTGGTTTTACCCAACGCTTTCAAGGACGGTGTCATAAATTTGTTTTTGCTCTGAAGAGAACAAAGCGACATGGTCATTTCGTATGGTGTTCATTTCGCCAGGATCGTAATTTGTCTCAGCGTTGTACTCCCGATTTCCACGGTCTTGATGCGGTGATGATTGGGGAACTGGTAACCGGTGATCAGTGGATTGCCGCCGATAGAAATGACCACATCTTGAAGTGAACTGAGACAGGTGTTCAGCACGCGTGCATCAGTTACTTCGACTTTGTCTCCAGTAGCACGCCTCAAAGCTCGTAGAAAATCTTCAGACAGATGATGGCGATACTTCTCCCACAAAGCTACCGGGTTCGCGACTCCACAAAACACCAAGATGACGGCAAACAGATGACGCATGCGGCTGGGACTGTCACTGACGCTCGCCTACGCGAGGGTGTCATCCCAATTTTGGTCACCGTCGAGAAGGTGACGTGCTACGCAGGCTGCGCGGTAAGTGAGATACTCCACGCCATCAAATGTCCTCAGAAAGGCGAAAGACGTTGGGTCTCGAACAGTGTGAAGTAACACCCGCAGAAAATAGCATTCGCCAATATTCGGATGCACGGTATAAACCCTACCCAATGCGGTGTCCTTGAAAATTCCCGGAAAACCTTCCACAGCACCTCCTCGTGGACGTCGGTTAAATACACCCCTTTGCTTGTCGTACGTGTAATATGAAGGCACCTCGTCATACGTAAGGGATCTCGCAAACTGGTCGACTTCACAGAGCGTGTTTTTTTTAATTGTCTTCCTCAACTCTGCTCGAGATTTTGAGGATTTTGTTGGAACTTGAATTTGTCAAAACGAACTATGGATTCAACTTTTATGAAGAAAATGCACATTGCCATCTATGAATTTTAAGAATAACTAACTACTAACCTCGCCAACATGATCAAATTTAAATTATTAATTTCCAAAAGTGTTAACATGTAAGTTGATTTGATTTTTATGAAATCTCATAGATGGCGCTGCTATCAATATTGTCATTATACTACTAACATTCATTAAACTATGTTTCTCTGCCCAAGTTACTTAAATGGCGTAGTTTTTATAATGTAAAGCTAGATAATAGCATGGCTTACACAAAAACAACATTTAAATATGCGTCGTTAGATTACACGCTGTCACAGAATGCGTAAGAAAAACAAAGATTCACAGCTCCTCCCCCGTAGATGATAGCGTGATTATATGTAGAATTAATGTAAACCCGACCTCTTGGTAATATTCATGCAAAATTTGAAGTAAATCCATGCAGTACTTTTTGAGTTTAGCCCGGACATACATACAGACAAACAGACAAACAGACACACAGACAAAAATTCTAAAAACTGTATTTTTGGCTTCGATATCGATTGTAGATCACGCCCCAAGTATTCTTTTAAAAAAATATTCAATGTACAGTTTTGACTTTCCTACGATTTTATTATATGTATAGATGTCCTGTAATTTTTATGGTGTACATAATAAAGAATACCTATTCTATTCTATTCCACCAGTGATGTACGAGTAGTACCTATGTTATACATATAAGTTGGCGAGCCTTTTACCAATAACCAAGCTTTTCCGTATACCTATACCTACCAATGCTCTTTTCAAAAACCAATAAATCGTTTTAGAATTCACCGAAACTGAAGTCGCACCTTTCAATACATCACTTTAGTCATTAGTCATTACAATACACGAACGCGCGCAGTAAGTAAACGTTACGTAAATTCGAACGATAATTGAATTAGAAATACTCGTTTTGCACATAATTTTTATTTAGCTTGCACATTTTATTCATATCTATAGGTGAGCTTAATTGTTATTGTTGCATAAACAGTCTTATTTTCTAATGCATTGGATATTGCTAGTCCATTGCTTCCTAATGTTAGAAAAAATTATCTGCTCAACAAAGTAACTAACGCAATAAATGTTGTTGGTTTAACTGTCAAAATGACGCGGCGGTGACCACTCATTGCCTCCAAACAGTTTTACGCCGCCTTCATGGACACTGCAAAATTCAAGGGGTTTTTCTCATGCGTCTGCAGTTTCACCGGCAACCAAACACTTTAAAAGCTGAAATAAATATCAATTCTAGTCTGAACTGTTACAACAAATATACCCCGACGTTTACACCAAGCGGCCGAGCCTACAGTTCAGTAACGAGTCAAGTACTGCCAGTAATAATAGATTGTAAGTCGGTAGGCGTTATAATCGAATGGAAACGCTCATTCCAAAGATTTGTGGATCAAAAGCAATAATTCAGCTTATAGAAACGTCCATCTACAATAAAATTGACTTGTAAATTCGGGTAATATAAGGACCTTGTAAAAGAGGGATTCGGAAACCGATTTAAATCGTATCTCTCCCCATTTCGAACTTCATATGTATGGATGCTCAGATAGCTTTACGAAACGGGCGATTTATTATTGAATAGTTTGCGGTTTTTGACGTAGTCATATAAAAGTATTAGGGAATGATTGATATGATTATTAAGTGAAGTATGATAATGTCGTAAATAATACATTGATGTACCAATCAATCATTGAAACAGATGCAGACTTATGGATATTTTGAAGGGAACTGATTGGAACGTGTAAAGTGGTATATTTTGTTTAATTTTCTGAACGTTTTTATTTTACGCAGCCAAAAAACGTTGCGTATAATCCCTAGCTCTGAATCTAGACTTGATACAATTACAGTTTATACGTGATCGTCAGAAAGCGTCAAGTGTATTGCTTTTGTATTATTCAATTTAAGACATTCCATTAGTCGATTATTTGGGGTCTATGATCTGTATAAGCCACAGAGCACGGCATCGCCGTGTCGGTCTAGAGACGACACTACAGTCCCAGTCACAGTTATTTTACCTCTAACACCGCAACCGCAACCTTATTGGGATGAGAATAAAGATCACAATGATTTTGACAGACTTGTCAATGTCAGCAATCCAACAACAACCTTATAAGAATGAGAATAAAGATCACTGTGATATGGTCAGTGATGCAAAATCAGAGGTGAAATTAATAACTGTGAACGGACTATAGTCATAAAATTCGTTGCACCAAAAGTGCGTTGTGCGCATAACTTCTGTCGCGGACGCCATTTAAAGCCGTCAGTTTCTGACTCTGTACATAATTTATGTTGTAGTTCGAGAAAACGGTAATACGCCTAGTATTTATGGAAAGTGTTGACAATACTACCTCTAGTAGCGGGCCAAAACGACTCCCTGATCTATGGTGCCTATAAGCTTACTCATAACTAAAAATGTTTAATATTCCACGAACGATGTTTGTTGAAACTTTTTTATCTTTTGCAGACAAATTGTATTATGGAAGTCAAACAATTTAAAGAAAACGTTTTAGACTTAAACACTTTAAAACGTGATAAATTTCTAAGATCTAAGTGGTACTTACATTTCACTTTGCGGTGTAATTTATCGCATATATTATACTAGCTGCGCCCCGCCCTGCGGTTTCACCCGCATAAGTTTCGTTCCCGTGGTAATATCGGGATAAAAAGTATCCTGTATGTTAATCCTTGTTATAAACCATCTGTGTGCCAAATTTCATCCAAATCCGTTTAAGAGTTTTTGCGTGAAAGAGTAACAAACATCCATCCATACAAACTTTCACGTTTATAATAGTAGGATTTCATTGCCTTCTTCGTAGAAAAGATATCTCGGTTGTATGTTTTATGAATTGTGAAATTTTCACAATTTGGACCAGAGAGTTCAGTTTGAAAAATGTGGTACAACACTTACACGTTTAAATAATTTATGATGCTATTTATCGTCTAAGATTATGAACAGAGTATGCAGATAATAAAATGCTTTGACTTCAAAATAATTTATAATAGTTTTGGGTGGAGCATTCATCATTCTCCTGCCCTGATCTCTCATGTTCTAGGGGTCAAAGCAGCATGTGTAGGCTATGTTAGAACTGTGACCAACCGCGGCTACTTTCAAAGGCTAGGCTGAAACTGGCTTTTAACAGGCTTCTAACTGAAAGACTCATTGAGCTAGTTGGCTGCCACGTATACATTTCTATTAGCCGCCATCACAAAATAGGCTAGTTGATAGTTTTTGAGAATCCAATTTACCCCTCGTCTGTTAGGCAAGCTTATTATGTTCGGTAATAATAGAAAACTAATTGTGTCTCATTAGTGACAGTTGAGCTCTTAGTAATGTTCCTTGTGGTTTATTTACCTGAAAATATCCATAATTCAGTGAAATTTAACAGAACAAAACAACAACTAATAACAACAACAGAACAAACAGACAAATTAATTTTTCATTTTTATAACGTATTTTTATTGTATAAACGGGACTTTCTGTCATGGATGGCGGCTCGAATGACTTCAATACTTACATTTTGTCAAATCGCTCGCACAATGACTTTATTTATTGCTTCTTTCCGAATTTCTATTTCATAAGTTTTAAGGTGCCCACACATAAAATGATTAAATACTACAAATTTAGTAAGTAGATGAATTATGAACATTGCCAAATTGTGCGGGAGGGACACATTACCAATCAGTGTTGTTATTTGCAAGACCATTCCTTTCGTAAGTCTATTGTTAATGCAAAAGAAACTTTGAGTCAGACGTATAAAGTTTGTTTTTACAATTTGATACACTATCGTCTGCAAGAATTGATGTGTCGGGCTCTGATTCGCGTTCAATGTCTCGAGACGATTAATAAATCTAAAATCATTTACAAAATTAAGTTGATATTTGATAGTTTTAGCTCACGACCAATACAAAAAATTTTCACACTATTTTGCCAAAATTTATTTCTTGCAACTAGTGCATTATTATCTGAATATAACCTGAACTAATTTCAGTGAGCTGCATCCTAGGAAATTAAAGAAAGCCTCTCAGAAATACAGGCTCAGAGAAACTGTCTTGGGTATTATACAGTCGCAGAAAAACAGTTTGCTTTTGAATCAGTGGTCGGATCGTCACCTACCAAATCAAAGATTCTGAAAACTGTGATGGATTATAGGGGTGGTCAAGTAATATTGGATTTCCCTTTAAACTGTTTAAATCGAATAAGATTAAAGAAATCCAATGCGAAATGGACTACCTAATGAAATGGACGTTATTGACTTTTTCTTTTTGGCTCGTTTCGAAGTGGTTCCGGGTATCTAGACAGTCGATTTATATGGCTTTGAAAGGAATGCTCTTGGTAGAATCGTTCTTAACGGAAAGCTTGAAATGGCGAGATTTTTAAAAGCAATACGATCCATTCGGCTCCAATAGTCTGGCAAACTAAAATAATATGGGAATAGATTATGCCGTTGTGAAAATCATACTAATATTATAAACGGGAAAGTTTGTATGGATGGATGGATGGAAGTTTGTTACTCTTTCACGCCAAAACTACTGAACGGATTTGAAGGAAATTTGACACGCAGATGATTTATAACCAGAATTAGGATCCTTTTTATCCCGATATTCCCATGGGATCGAAACTTATGCGGGTGAAACCGCGGGGCGCTGCTAGTAATAATATATATCTTTTAGAGCAGAGGTAGTCCAGTGGTAGGTAACCGGACCGACTTTTGAATTGTGATGTTACTGGTCGGGGGTTCGAACCTATTCAGGCGCTTTACTTTCTACAAATAATTTCATCAGCACTGCTCTCAAAACGGTGAAGGAAAACATCGTGATGAAACCGGCATGTCCTAGAACCAAAAATTCTAAGACAACCTACCAACCCTCACTGGGCCTACGTGGAAAATAATAGGCCACTCTTGAAAAGAGGTGGCCTGTATCCCAGCCATAGAAATGTAAATAGCCTTTATCTATGGTCGCAGCAGTTGGAACATTATAGGCTGATTATGAATAATTATCTTTTTGGGTTCCACATATTATGTAATTTAACTAAAAATATTGTTTCAGTTAACTTAACCTCGAACCAAAATGTACCCCAAAGGAAATAACCCTGTGTTTTTCCATAACGAAACAGTAAGAATAACAAAAACATTGTGAGGTCGTGACCCACTCCGAATGATTCGAGCTAAACCTAAGCAAATGATGAACTGTGTTGACCTCGGCCGTTTGATAGGCTTGATTGATTTCTTCCTGTGTAGCCCTGCAATGGCGACAATAAATGATGAATACGAAATTATTTTCGAGTTTGGTGGTTCATTAAATATTTTCAATACTTAACAGTTTACGAGTATTGATACTTCTTAAAAACCAGTGACCATCTTTAAATACCGAGACCCCTCCGTGCCTCGGAAAGCACGTTAAGCCGTTGGTCCCGGCTGTCATTCGTGGATCTTTGACAGTCGTTACGGGTAGTCAGAAGCCCGAAAGTCTGACAACCAGTCTTACCAAGGGGTATCGTATTACCCAGTAACTGGGTTGTGGAGGTCAGATAGGCAGTCGCTCCATGTAAAATACTGGTATTCAGCTGCATCCGGTTAGACTGGAAGCCGACGCCAACATAGTTGGGAAAAGGCTAGGCAGATGATGATACTTCTTAAAAACAGGTAGAGATACTTAGTCCAAAGTTTAGTTGACATTTTTCCACTTCAGCTGTGATTATACCTAATTTTCACTATAGCGTTTTTATTGACTAATTCAACTACTTATGACTTATGTATTATGTTGATTTTATTTTGTGATTATTTATTGATTTTATTTTGGGGTTATGTATTAATTTTATTTTGTGAGTATTTATGGATTTTATTTTGTAATTATTTATTATTTAATTCTTATTTCTATATTAATTTTATTGTTTTGATTATTTATTCTAATTTGATTTAATTTAATTCGTTTTATTCTGTTTCTGTTTAATTTGTTTAATGATTTTATCTAATTTGAATTTTATTTGATCTGAGTTATACGTGTGCTGAATGGGTGTTATTTACCTGCAATAAATAAATTATTAGATATATATTATTATTATTATAAAAAAATATGCCTTAGGATATATTTCTTTTTTTATTTTAAATCATAATGAAAACTGATAATTAGCCTTTGGAGGCCACTGTAGGTATGTGTCACAGTCAAAACTCTTCAAGTGCAGTCCAATCGGTAAAGACCAGTTTTGACTGGAAAAATCAGTCAACATTAATTTTGACCGGCTAAAACTATTTCGACAGTTAGGTAACTACTAACATTTACGAATTGTTTTATTGGACTTTTTAAAACTAATTTGTTTTTTTGTAGTTATTCTATATATTAAACTATGCGTTCCGTAAAAACTATTTTTATAGAGACAATTTTTACCGTATTTGACTGAAACCATGTCAAAAATGGTTTTGACCGATTTACAGTATTGATATCTAAACATATTTATATGTAGGTAGGTATCCAGTCTGAAAACTCGCGTAGACATAATGACAGAGAACTTGTAAAAAAAGGTCACGTGTAGTATTTTTATCTCACAAAGCGACGCGCGCGTTCTTGTGGTCAGCAATTGTACAAACAAACACTGTGAATGTGTGTGTAAGCGCAGAAGCCACCGCACCGGTACCGTCCGAGACAATGGCGAAGTCGGAAGTGGGTGTATGTGTGTGCCTGTGTGTGTGTTATATAATATATAACACACACACAGGCACACACAGCATATTATGCTGACGCTATATCGTCCTCACGCACACTTTCACAGCGTGTTTGTACACTTGGCTACCACAAGCAAAGCGCGCGTCGCCGCTTCAGATAAAAATACTGTACCTAAATCGGAAATGTTTTCCTCCAGTAAAAAGAAACAATAATTAACAAACGGACAAACTAAGCGTTTCATATAAAACCTAAGGATGATATCATGGTAGACACTGTCATGCTACACACAGAGGAATTTCATTAGAGCTCTTACTAAAATTCTTCCTGCTCTTATCATTGAAACCATATGAATAATTTATCGAGCAATAACTTATGATTAATCAACAATTTTTTCATAAAATTATTCAGTCTTAAAAATTAATTTTTATACAGTTTTATTTGTCCACTGGCGAGCTTATTAATTAAATTCCCATAGGCTACCAAACTAATGAAAATGTGTTTTTAAATACCAGGCCCCCATAATCTAGACTCCAGCCTGCAATAAAATTAGTCTATTGCTTAGTTAATTAATGAAACCTAACCCTTCTTATGTCATCATTATGCTGTTATTTTGTCTACACTGTTGACCACTTACAGTACTGAAAAACTTTCTACTTATAAATTTTTGCAGTAGGTACCTACTGTATTTTTTTAAAATTAATTATTAATTCTACTTACAAACTACACAATGGAGTTTGGTACGGTTTTCACCACCATTAAGAAAATGTATTCTGGAAGTTTTATGTAAATAATATGTATAGGTATATAAAGAAAGAAAGAAAGAAAAATACGTTTATTGGCATTACAGCAAAATAAATACACCTTATGAATATGAAACAGAAAAGAATGATTATAATGCCAAAAGGGCCTCAGATCAGCATAATGTCAGATGACAACACATATTCGGTGTATTATACTCACCTTCTTACATTTTCAACAGCTATAGAATCGAATTAGGTACAGCGCAAGAATTGTAAACTTGTCTTAGTTCTTTGGTCCTGCTGCCTCTGACAAGAATATACCAGTAACTATGTGAGAGCCACTGCATGATGCACAATATTGTTTGCTACCGTAGCGTCACGTCATGAGACAGCTTGTGACAGCTCAAAAACGGACAGACAATTGCGTCCGCGTGTATCCACGCGGACGCAATTGTCTGTCCGTTTTTGACGTGCTACGTTGCTTTCCGATGTGTTGCGTCAGTTGTACTTATTGTAGAAAAGACTTAATAACAGTATCAGTTTATTTAGGTACCAGTTTGATACTTTATATTTCACACCATCGCTGAATCGGTAATAATTACCTCGAGATTATAATGAAACATAATGATTTACCTTCGTAATTAATAATACCTAACATTTTATGCTTTATTCATAATTATTTCATAAACAAACCGGAAAGCAGTCATTAATACGGAGTACCTTCATTAGGCGGAGTGGAGGCCCAGTACCCACAAAATTTCGGATTTTAGTCTGCTCCCAAATATTCCACGAGCTCTTGAACTATAATATTTATAAACGTAATTGTACCTACGATTACACACAGTGTACCCACAGCCACCTACAGCGTATTTTGACCTATTTCGACCACATAATGCGAAGGGCATTGTTAGCAATACCGAAGGAAAGAGAGCACGAGGCCGGTCGCCAACACGATGGTCTGACCAAGTAAAAGAAGCTACGTCCTCAAGAAAATTTCTGCAGGTGGTAATGGCAACTTTGGACCGGAGTCGATGAAGGCAGATTGTTCGCTTAAAGGGGTCCAGTGACCACAATCCTCAGTAATGAGGGACTGATTGAAGAGAAAGAGGTGTACCTATTGATTGTTAATCTGATTCAATGTAAATATGTAGTCTTTCTTCATAAAATTATGTGTATTATGATGAACGATCTGAGTCTTACATATTTAATAGGTTTTATTTGAAGAAAGATAATAACAATAGTATCGAAAGGTTAATTTAATTCTTTAGCACGCAATTATAGAATTGATTGATAGAAGGTAATGTAAATAAATTGGTTATGAATAATTTAGTTTAAATAAATACTTACTTCATTATTGATTCCGGACTGTTGGTATAACCGAATATAGGTTTGAAAGCTTTGGTTCTTCAATTTTCATGACCTAGGTATATCACCTATGTATATCGTGAAAACTTACGTGAATTAACATGAGTGACATTTACCTAGGTAAATACCTACCAACAATCTTAAACTACAAGGTGAGACAAAAGTAATATCAATGTGCCAAAATGTTTGCTAATGGTGTTATTATGCCATTGTGATTTGATATATATATGTTGTGGATAGATAAAGAATTCGTTGACAATACAATGGTGCGATATACATAGCCACTCAGCTCATGCAACGATGGAGATTTTCAAACATTAATTTCGGTTCCGTGTGATCTCTCGTTTTGGCTATTTGAACTTGGTCGGTCAGATCGCCAGATCTGACGGCGCCAGATTTCTTTCTTTGGGGCTATTTAAAATCTCAAGTTTACCACAATAAAACTGAAACTGAAGAAGAAATCACCAATTTGGAGGATGTTTTGCGAGCAATTTTCAAAATACCAAAATGCAAATCAACTCAGGAGGTGGTCGTTATAAACATATTCTTTTTTCGACTTAATTTCATAAATTAAACACCTTTAAATAGGTACATTTTCCGTGCAAACAGCGCCCAATTTTTTTCATTTCCAACCAAATGGTAGTCAGTTCACATTATTGACCTTTATATCTTACATCTTAAAAAACCTTTCTTTACCTCAAGGAAATGTAAGGTCTCTTTGATATACCTAAAAGGTTGGTAAACAGATCGGGAGGCGGCGACCGTACATCGATTCCAAACAGTTTCACGCCGTCTTCATGGACACGAGCAAAACCGAAGGGGTTTTCTCATGCGGCTGTAATTTCAACGACAACCAACCACTTTATAGCTGAAGTAAATAACAATATTCTAGTACCAAACAGCGATGTTACAACAAATAATTTCGTCAAGTCATCAAAAGGTAATCATAATACAAACTGAGTGCCCTTGGGTTTTCGCAACGGCAAAAATGACGAAATTCAACGAGGATTTTTTAACAACGTCTTATATAAGGATCTGTTATGCAAACTTCCATGCTTCTATGACCGTGGTTTAGGCTGACCGTTGTCTGTCAAGTAGTAGATTGTTGACACTCTCTTTGTGTCCTTGGCGATCCTAATTATTATACATAATAAAGGTCTTAGACTAACCAGACGTTCTACTTAGATATATTCTTTGAGTATTCTTTATTTGCCTAAGAAATTACTCATTACTATATAACTGCCAGCCTGCCTGATGGGATTTATTACTAATGTGCTCATTAGTAATGAGCATCATCAACATAGGCGTATAGCTGTCAGGTAGATTTCATTTGTACCTACATTATGACGTCAATCCTTGTGACGTAATAGCCCCTATTCTTATCTTTACTCAATTCGTCTTGCTTCCTTAAATGTCCTTATCTGTCTCTGACAACATATCTATCTATCAGAATGTCCCGATATTATCGATATCGTCCCTCTGTTGACGCGCTAATCTGGCTTTTTTCTTTGTACCCAGATTTACGGGATGAAAAATAGCCTTTTATTAACTTCCTCAAGTGCCCTTCTGTGAAGAATTTTAAAAGAATTTATTGCTAATTAAGAATTATTGCTCATTTTTGTTATGGTAGGTATGCTATAAATTTAATTAATTTCGGTATCATTAGGAAACGTAGGTTTATATTCCCTATGATTATTGCTCGCCAGAGCAACACAGATTGACTGAATAATCATTGTATAAAAGCGTTTCTGGAAACATCAAGCTGACATAGTTGACTGGTTAATGTCTGGATAAATGAATCATTTTGCTTACAAATGAATTTCCAAACTGGGTATATAAATAGATTCGTATGCTAATTTTACCTGTGATAGCTATGTAGCTAACATACCCTTTCCATATGGATGCCCATATGGAAGGGTCTACTATGCAAAGCTATGAGTTCTTTGCTTCATTGTTGGTAAAGATGCAAGAGTCTTCATTTTAACCAATTACGGTTCGTAAATCGAGTCGGCCATTAATCTACTTTATCAGTCGTATATGGTCGTATTCGGCTCAGCATCATAATAATTCATAGCGTGACTCGTGGTAAAAAGGTAAGCCTGTCAGCAGGTTGGTAGCGGAGCTGTCTGCCTTAGGTGCGTCTGACTATCATAATCTATCATCATCATAGATATATTATAGATAGAATACTCTTTATTTTAATACACCATATAAGTTACAGATATAATTATTGTAGAAATCATCATCATCTATCTACCCTTTTCCCTACCTATATTGGGGTCGGCTTGTAGTCTAACCGGATGCAGCTGGATACCAATGTATCACGTCGCATCCGATTGATTTTACATGGAGCGACTGCTTATCTGACCTTCACAATATGTTACTAGGTAATACGAGTAAGACTGGTGGTCGGTCAGACTTTTGGGCTTCTGACGACACGTAACGATTATCAAAGATGAATGACAGCCAGGACGAACGGCTTACGAGCCACGTTAAAGCGTCGTTAAGTTTAGGGGTCTTGATCTTGTCACGGACCAACCGCGGCAACGTAGCTTAACCTGATCGATCGACCCGTGCGGCTATCATTACTTAGCCACAAGCCCCTCATAATTATATCATAATCTATAGCCATACTAATATTATAAATGCGAAAGTAACTCTGTCTGTCTGTTAATCTATCTTTTTGCCTATTACATTTTTACGCCTTAAGGAATTGCGATGGATCTTGGCACGCAGGTAGACCATGACCCTGGGTTAGAATATAGGATACATTTTATTACGGTAGTAAAGTTCCCGCGATATACTTTCCGACAACCACGCGAGCGAAGCCGCGGACAAAAGCTGGTTATTCAGAAATGATCGCTAAAGCTCTTTTAATGATCGTTACAATGACCAAGGAGTGTCATAATCACCACTCTTGGCGTGATCGTAGTACAGTTGTTATCATAACTGTCCAAGCTCTAAGTAATGCCTTAGTCGATTTACGACCGGGGGTGGGATAGGGGTGACGCATAGCTAGATAGCAACATATCTGCAGGCTACATAAACCAAACATTAATCTAATGAGATAAACCTACATTGTGTATACAGTTTCTAGTTTCTAACATTAGTTATCTGTCTAAACGCTTTGGCAATTATGTAATTACAAGTTAAAAATAAGACTCAATTAGCCCAGCTAAGTTAGTAGCTAAGTTTAGGTCATTTGTACGCCAAACTTTTTGGTTCTTAGACAATTTCATCGACCTAGAAAACTTTTTGTGCTTTTGCGAGAATTTATCAAAAACAAGAAGAATATTGGACTTAGTGGTTCAAGAAGTTCGTTTTATTACCTACGAGTACCAAAATTTGTATAGGAGAGTGGCTCGTGACGTCTGCTCTCCTCCAAGACTTAACTACTTATGAAAAAAGTAACGCTATTATTTATTCACGCCTTATCTGTATTCAACTGGATACTGACTGCTGTCTTTCTAAGGGAGAATTCGATCCTTTTTTTATAACTAGTATAAGTACTGGGAATAAATTTGACAGTTTCTCCATACAAATAGTGTCTAATGTCAACAATTTGTTCTCAGGATAAGTCATAATGCGTAAGATAAGTAAACTAGGTAAAGAAGTTTGATTCTTCTTCGAATACTTGTACACATAGTTAACGAAATTCCACAAAATAATGTCTGAACAAATGAATGTAACGGTTTTGCAACGTGACTATTTTCTTTTAATCAACTTTTTAACCCCCGATAAAAACAGAGGGGTGTTATTCATCATCATATCCAGATTAATTTCTGGAAGGCGCAACATGCATTTCCCTTCCATACTTCTCTATTAGTTGTCATCTCGGTAGTCACCTCCTTTCTAACAATTAGCATCATTCACACAGTCCATCCATCGCTTCATTGGTTTCCCCTACTGTTATAGCAATCGACATTCATACTCAAAACAACTCAACTTTTTATTTACCTCAGTATTCTTTGTATGTGCAGGTACGTGGCGATAGTGAAGCCTCTACAACATAGACTGAGTCGTCGGGTGGCGCGCGCGGCGCTCTTCACCGTGTGGTGTGCAAGCGCATTGCTTGCCCTGCCCAGTCTTCTCTACTCTGACACTTATAAGAAGCAGTAAGTACATATTTTGTTAAATTATAGGTACTACCAGCCTATTATTTTTCCACTGCAAGAGCAAGGCTTCTTCTCATAACCAGAAGTCGTGCCTTCATTGATCACCACGCTTGCTCAAGACGAGTTGACGATTTCAGACTTATATTAACTAAGTAGTCCTGGTTTCTTTACGATGTTTTTCTTTACCCATCGTCAATAATATCCAACATTAACTCAGAAAGTACATTGGTACTTACTCGGATTTGAACCCACTGAACTTCTGACTATTGATACGTCTTCTACAGTTTGTCTAACGCAGGTGCTGCTATAAGTACAATGGCAACTCTGAATGATCCGTGGTGGTGATTTTGCCAATTGGTAGACTCTGCTTATATGCTACCGGGAGGAATCAATTAAACAATAGTTTGTCGTACTCGTATAAGGGCTGATTTTTTAATCACCTGATAACTTTATTTGAGGAATAATTTTGAAATTTTGACAGTTATTTCATACAAAACCTCTCAAAAGTCAATTTATTCCTGGAATATAAGTTATCTGGCGATGGAAAAATCAGCCCTAAGTTCAATAGAGAGAGAGAGAGTTCAGTAGAGTCATAATTTGTAAAATTGCATGCCTTCAGGCGGATTATGGAGAGACTATATTTTGTATGTTACCTACCTATATTACCCATTTTCGCAATAAATGAATATGAATGAATGAATAATTATTCCTAGTATTTTTTTATTATTATTTTCTTCTTATCAGCCAAATACAGCTACTGTTTTTCCTCTCCATTCTATATATAAATTAATGTTTGTCTCACATTTTTGCCATTTTTTTTATAACGGACTTGCGGAGTTTGCCTGTAAGCACTAAACAGCCTATAATCTCTATAGTAACCTTTAAAGGTAGATTATAAAGGTCGCTTGATGGCCAAACATAGACTTTATTTGCAGTTGACCTTTGAAGAATATATGTATAAATAACCGATCCCATCTCTATTTATAAAAGAGTTTCATTCTTCTTATCTACGATATTGACATAGTAAGTTATTATCATGGTTCCAGTGGAAAAACCTCAGAATGAGTAAAATAAGATAATATCTAGACGCGACGGCTTGATCAAACAGACTTTTTGTATAAAAAAATATATGAAGACAACTACTACTCGTAACCTTAATTTTCTTTAACTGACAAAAACAGTATGATCGATAATTAATCTATTAATAACAAGCAATGGGAAATTGTTACTGAATGCTGCGGGTGTCGACCTCAGGACGAGCTGCTTCTCACATGGACAACGTACGTCTCTTGGTCCCACATCTCCAAGTTTGACCCTCCGTATATTTTGGCTGTTGAGACCAAAACTACAAACGTATACAGGGAAGTTTGACAAAAATGTAGGTGTTATTTTAGTGTATTGTGGTATCTTACGACTTCCACGCGAACGTACTCGCGGACAGAAGGTAGTTTATTAATAAGTACGGTACTCTTCCATGCCTACTTTTTAGATAATGACAATAAACTTATATTTTAGATAAGTTGAACAGAGTTAAGTACTGTATAAAATAATTATTATATTAGGGACTAAACTGTGACATAATATGCTAACTTTCCTCTACTAAATTATTTAATTACAACACTATCTCTACGCAGGCGACCTTGAACTGGATTTTTGTATGATCTCCGTTTTGAGGAATAGGTCAGGTCCACAGTGTTGTTTTTTAGAGTTCCGTACCCAAAGTGTGCAGCGGGCTGTATCTCATGAACCGTAATAGACATAGAAAGCTGTTAAATTCATATAGAATTACACAGAGTGTGTACTCGTATTTCTATTGCCGTTATAACAACAAATAATATCAATAAAATAAAGTTAAAAAGTAAAGAGGGTCCATACAAGTAATATGCTTTTTTCAGCGTTTTTACCGGAAACCTTCGTGTGCGAGTCCGGTTTGACCGGTTTTTTAGAGACTGAGAACAGCCGGCCTATTCTGCGAAAATATTACCGTGAAAACTTAGGTAAAGCAGAGCGGTCATTACACCATACAAGAGATTGACACTCTTGACACTTGAAGCTTACTTTCCGTGTTGATTATTTAGCTTATTGCGGTCAACCAGCCCGATACCGTTTTTAATTATTCAGTCATCTGAATTGCAAACATTTTGTGTGTATAACTCCAGCTTCCTCATATGTGATAGAATAATTCTACCTATGCCAATATTTAAGGCATAATAGCTGCAATCAAAGTTCCCAGTCTTAATTTAGCTGCCACAAAAACTTCGTTAATATGAGTCGTTTAGTGTGTGTTAGCTGGAGTGACGTAACTCCAGCTTCCTCATTCGATACAGGCAAACTAGTGAGGTTAGGGTTTTGGACTATAGTCAGAAAAATAAGGCATAATAGCTGCACAAGGAAGGAAAAAACTGAACGATAATACTTAAAAAGTGTTGAAACTACGATCAAAAACGTGTGTGTAAGCTGGAGTGACGTAACCCCAGCTGCTCATTCATATCTTCCAAACGAATGAAGATATGATGATGTATTATAGCTTAAAAATTAAGGCATAATAGCTGCCATTGGCAGCAAAATTTTCAAATCTCTGGTCAGAATAGTCTATGAGTTATTAAACCGATAAGTATGTGTAAGCTGGAGTGACGGCACCCCAGTTGCTCATGTCATAACTTCCGAATGAAAGAAGATATGATTATGTATTATAGCTCAAAAATTTAGGCATAATAGCTGCTATAGGCAGCAAAATTTTCAAATCTGTAGGCCTTGTAGTTTCCACGTAATAATAAAAAAACAGTTTTCGCGCCAAAAACATCAAATTTTTGCTTCGGAGTAGGTAACAAGCGGCATTGCCGTTCCGTGCGCAACATTATTACAACCAAATTTGATCTTAGCAGGCATTCTATTAGAAGTCATTTTAGCTTGCGCTCAAAATAATTTTAATTTTGTATATTGAAGATATAGACTGAGAGCCGTCTGGAACTATAATTAATGTAATATTAATATCAACTTTAAACAACGAGAGAACTACTATTATTGTTTTTTTTTTGTGACTTCTTCACTGTAGTTCGGTTAAGGTGGATGAGCAAAGTTAGCCCACGAAATTAAAATATTGTTACGTTTTTGCAATTTACAGGTCACTGTCAGATTGTATCTTGAGCAAATATGATTCAAAAGATGTATGTACCTATATCGTTATAGGTTATAATAAACTACCTGTGTGCCAAATTTCATCCAAATCCTATTAAAAGCATAATACTAATTATTGGAATACTATCGTGAATTCATGCAAGCCTAGTACTTTTTGTTCAAATACTGCTCAGAAAGTCGGGTCATATTTCAATCATGATTCGAAAGACACGTGGCGCCATCTAGCCTTCTAAAGCAATTGTTATTGTTATTTTCCTCGGGAACAGTATTTTTTT
Organism: Apamea sordens; assembly: GCA_945859715.1. Lineage (NCBI taxonomy): Eukaryota > Metazoa > Arthropoda > Insecta > Lepidoptera > Noctuidae > Apamea > Apamea sordens. The sequence continues at coordinate 10,816,030 of OX243996.1, read as the reverse complement.
TTATGTAATGTACCCATATAGGGTACGTTACATTGAAAAAAAATTGAATGTTAATTTCTGACGAATAGGTAGGTAAAATAATTCTGTGACTGTAAAGAAAACTGATCTGAGTGATGATTACCGTACCTTCGATTTATGATAAAAATATACGAAATTTTTACACTTAGATTTTTTCTTTCATCCTATGATACACAATATGACTTTAAAAAACCTCAACGATTAAAGTATGTAGTCGGCTCCCAGTCTATAATCTAGTTCAAACTACTTCAAACTGATAATGTACGCACGGAACGGCAACGCCGCTTGTTACCTACTCCGAAGCAAAAATTTGATGTTTTTGGCGCGAAAACTGTTTTTTTATTATTACGTGAAAACTACAATGCCTACAGATTTGAAAATTTTGCTGCCTATAGCAGCTATTATGCCTAAATTTTTGAGCTATAATACATAATCATATCTTCTTTCATTCGGAAGATATGACATGAGCAACTGGGGTGCCGTCACTCCAGCTTACACATACTTGTCGGTTTAATAACTCATAGACTATTTTGACCAGAGATTTGAAAATTTTGCTGCCAATGGCAGCTATTATGCCTTAATTTTTAAGCTATAATACATCATCATATCTTCATTCGTTTGGAAGATATGAATGAGCAGCTGGGGTTACGTCACTCCAGCTTACACACACGTTTTTGATCGTAGTTTCAACACTTTTTAAGTATTATCGTTCAGTTTTTTCCTTCCTTGTGCAGCTATTATGCCTTATTTTTCTGACTATAGTCCAAAACCCTAACCTCACTAGTTTGCCTGTATCGAATGAGGAAGCTGGAGTTACGTCACTCCAGCTAACACACACTAAACGACTCATATTAACGAAGTTTTTGTGGCAGCTAAATTAAGACTGGAAACTTTGATTGCAGCTATTATGCCTTAAATATTGGCATAGGTAGAATTATTCTATCACATATGAGGAAGCTGGAGTTATACACACAAACATTTTCGACACGGCGACACGCTCACTCTGGATAGCACCTATTTGATAAAATATTTTCAAATCCCTACTACCCTTTTTGGCGTTCCTGCCAACTCAACCGAATCTGTGCCCCGATTTAGGCCTAAGCATCCCGAATTGAACGCAGACGGTTTTAAGCTAATCGAGCCGTAAAATGAGTTATCGTGTAGTTGTGAATTAAGAGGCAGGGATTAGTTCGAGCGGGCTCAGTTGACTAAAGAGCCGCTAGATTGGTTACTGTTTCCAAATTGCTTTTAGAATAAAATATCTTTATTTTGCATAAAATAACGAGCAGTTTTGGCGCAGTGGAAACGGTTACGACTTACGAGTTGTAGGTCGTAGCGTCGTATGCTAACAGGCACTTAACTTTGTGTAAATTATTTAATCACCACTGCTCTCAAAACGGTGAAATAAAACATTGTGAAGAAACTGATATGTCCTAGAACTAAAAAATTTAATAAAAGCAAAAAGTTTCAAGTTGTTTGTCCTATGCGTTGTTTTTGTGGTTTTCGAGGGTGCTGAAGCTGATAGGGCACATAGTAACTGAGGAGTTAAAGGACGATGCCGATATGGAAAGAGAACGGAGGGCGTTGGCTGTCCGATGCAATATGCTGACTCGCAGGTTCGCGCGTTGTAATTCAGGGGTGAAATCAACTCTTTTTAAGGCTTTTTGCCAATCGGTGTACACCTGTATTTATTTTATTTTGATAGTGAGGTCAAAATGAAAATTCAAGATGGCCGTTGCAAAAAATTTCAAAATTTTAGTCATTTTGAAATTTTTGCAGCCGCCATCTTGGATTTTCATTTAGAACTTCGTTCCTGCCGGGGGTCCCCCGACCGCACATTTTTTTATAATATAAGAGCTCACATACAATACAGTGCACAACACATTCTTAGGTAAAGAGCTATTTCTTAAGTTAGTACCTGAGCCTAAGTAATCATCAATCAAAATGTGGAAGGTATACCTAGGAAAGGCACCTACTCCTTCTCCTCATAAACTTGAGTGCCCTGGAAACTTAGACCTCAGTTAATTTTCTCCACCACCTTAATGTGTCCTAATCCTAAATTACAGAGAGTACACTGAATATTTTAGAATCTCCTGGCCTACAAAACATGTATGTAGTCGAGGAGCCTTAAATATAGTTTAATCCGTTGGTCGGCGGGTAGTCTCAAGGGCCAGTTAACTGCCACTATTTATCTAAATGACCATTAAGGTTTACTTAGTGAACGCAAAGCTTTAAAATGTGTTCCGTGTAACTAGGTAGTAGGTAAATAAACTTCTATAATGTACGGCTACAATAAATATTAAAATTGGGTACCTAATTGACTTTTGTTGTATTTTCAGATTTCACATTTTTATTGACATTACTCAGTTAGTATTTTTATTGACATTGGTCATATTTTTATTAGGTAAGTAGGTACCTCTGTTTGGACATAACATAAAAATACGGATAAAATGAGGTCAGCAAAAGCCCATACAACTTTGCCCAAACATGTACCTCGAGGTACACGTGCACCAAATCGTACAGAAAAAATAGAGGAATTCGAAAATAATTGTGTTTTTATCCATAAATCATTTAAAACTACATAATAAATTATTTAAAGTTTTAATAACCTGTAACACAATTTATTAAATCATGTGGCAACTTTGCATGTACGTGTTGACATTAGGAGGAGTATATTGTGTGATCTGTGGTCATTATTTTATTTCGTGGGTAAATGTCATTCACAATTCACATGTCATTCCGTCCGTTCCTGAGACGTGTTAATTCATGTTAAGCTGGGATAATATGACGGAGATGAGTCCCATCAAGTTGGAACCCTTGGATGCCGACGCTAAGGAACTCATTTATTTATCGAGTTTTTTAATCGCTCTGATAGACTTCTAATTCTAACACTGCTTCTAATATTAAGTAGGTACTGTTCATCAACATTCACACCTTGTATTCAGCTACTTTTGGGTACCTATAAGCATCCTTAAGTTAAGTAGATACATAACTTTGCCTTACGAAAATCGATTATACAATGAGAGTTATTTGAATTCAGATTGAATTATACTATAAAAATATTTGAAATGAAACAAAAACAACAGCAGCTGAAGCCGACAGCAGACAACTGTCAACTTGACAGTTTTTTTTTTAATAGGTAAGGTAATGGACCAAGATAGTATAATTGTGCCCAAAATGGCGAGCTTTTTATTACGTTAAAAGTTATTTTATTCTCGTCCCCGGGTAACCATAAGAAAAATATATAAATGCAATATTATTCAGTGTAATCTAGTGTATTTTATGCCACTAAGTGTACCTCGATACTTTGTTTGGGCAGATTTTGGTGACATCCTTTAAGTAAAATAAGAATAAATAAAATAAGGATAAAGGATATTGACATGACACCTTTGGATCCTTCTGTAGACAGACGGACGAGATTGATAAACGTTACGTAGGTAGTGCTGTGGCTAAAGCGTCCTGCGTCATAGCGTCCGCAATTTACCAGTGAATGACGTCACTGATTTATTTATTTTGGTATTTATTAAAGTAAGTTGGTGTGCTTTCCTCGAGATCGTTTTGATACCGTTAAGTCAAACCCTGATGCCCAAAGATTCAAATCGCTAGATTTTCCCTCACCGTACTTAGTCATGCGTAAAATTGACCGTAAAATGATAAGAGTGAGTTCACACATTATTATATAGCGTTTCTATGATAATCAAATCAAGTCACTGCGTCATTGTGTGTCAAAGGTGTCAAAATGAATCCGGAACGCGATTATTTTTTGACGCGGCGTATCTAACGATTTAAATCTTTGCCGCTGTCAACATTTTCACCACAGCCGTCACTACAGCCATTATGTGCGGACACCGTTTTTCTAGGAAACCGCAGCGTACGATATGTGCCCGTCTCCATTTGGCACCAGTGGTTTGACAGTTATGCGAAAGTGACAGGAATAACGCTTAACCAAGTAACGTTTTTAATCTCAGCCTGTGAGATATTTTTTCAAAAGTATTGCACACTCCAGCATTCTCCAAATAACATGAAATTATAATAAAAGTCAGTTTATTTCAACACTGTACAATGATTAGTTTATAACTAAACTATTTAAATTTATTGTGTTGCAGGCTATTATTAAACTTTAAATTTATTAGTTTATTCCTTTGAAAGGTAGTTCAGCACAAATTGAAATAGCTATAACTTTACAAAGGCGTACTTAAACTGATCAAATCTATCTATTGAAATTACTAAATCTACAAATAAAGCTGAAGAGTTGGTTTGAACGCACAATCTGGTACTGTACGGATAAAAAAAAACTTTTATTTTTGAGAGCCCAATTCTTGAGGAAGGTTATAAGCTATTTAACGTCACGCTATGAAACGAGCTAAAAGAAAAGAAAAAATCAGAAAAAACGCTAAGCAAAAACGAAGTAAACAACAGGCAAGCAGCGGGGGTGGGCGATGCGATGCGACACGATGTTTCAGAGGAAAAAGAAATTTCAGAGGGACGAAGTCGCGGTCAGAAGCTAATGAAGCTAATAAAGATTCTCATCTAAACAATAAAACTTTTAATGCTTTTAAAGCACTTATCTTAAAACCATTGGAATAGTATTACGGTGCGGTAGAAGCATCGCAGTAGGAAACTATTATCTATTCTGTGATTGCACACAAAAGCTCAATCGCTGAGCTGCGCAGAAAGTGCTGATCACAACACTACAGAAGTTATTAGAGGCCATTCATAAGTTACGTCACACTTTAAGAGGGACGGACGGGCTAACAAAGTGTGACATCGTGTGACTAGAGCTGAGACGAATCATAAGCTTTGTAACATCACGAAGCTAATTATTCATCTGGTAATACTACAAAAGTTATTAGGGGTCATTCATAAGTTACGTCTCACTTTAAGATGGAGGGACGGGTTAATAAAGTCTGTCGTATCACAAGGACCGAGACGAGCTAGGCTTCGTGTCGTCAAATGTAGAGGATACATCTAAAGGATTAAAACTCTTAACTCCAACTGTAACGAAAAACTTTAAAATATTACCAACTCACTCAATATTATTAAAAGATTTAAATTCCATGGGTTCAAATGGACATAATAAAATAAAAAAGCCTTTTATTTCTTGCATTGAGGAATAAATTAACATTTTTACATGACCGTGTTTATATTTAAATAATTTAAGAAGAAGTTTATACATTCGATTATTTGTTTGTTTACATTTCATGACGGCGGTACCACTAAAAATGAACTAGACTATAATACACCGTGATTTTTTAGTCGTCTGACAAAGGTGGTCCACTCAATGTATCCGACATAAAATACCTCTAGGCGTGTTTTTTTTTTACCATTAATTAAGATAATAGGTACAAAGAAAAATAAATAATACATTAGAATTATGAAACATCCTGTTAATAATGTTTACGTATCAAACAGTAGAACATACCTAACCATCGCACGAGTCGAGTAGATAGATCTTCGCTCGCAACAGAATGTTTCAACTACGTTATGCATCATAATACTGAATATTTTTTCTTTTTTTTTTCTCTTAAATGCCATTTTTTTTGTTATGAATGTGTAGCAGTCATTGGATACACAAAGTGGGCTGCCGTTGTCAGACGACTAAAAAGTCACGGTGTATATTAACAAAATTACAGAAAAACGTGCAGAATTTACAAGTCATCAACTTCAATTTCCATACGGATCACAGATTAGTAAGAGCAACATTTGTAATACAAAAACTAAAGGTATGCAGAATTAATTATGCCAACATGGACATAAGATGATTCAATTTTGTATCGTTTATTTGATTTGTTTTGTTTTGTAAAAGGAGAAAATGTTTGATTTGTTGCTGATTTTAACTATATATAAATAATATTGGTCCTATTTTAATTTAATCATTTCTAAAGTCACACAAATACCCTTTTATACCTGTGACAAGAACAGAGGAGGCTCTAAAAATCATACAAATTGTTGTAATTTTGTATTAGTTAAAAAGAAAAGACGTGTACATTATAGTTTGTTTATAATTGAAGTAACAGGTAACCAGGTTACATAGAATGATTAGAAGAATTTTGAATACATAATGACACTACAAAGACCAGTATTATTATAACACACCCCCTTAATCAAAATTCTCACAAATAAATTACATACAAAAATGAACTCAAAATATACCAATAAAAAAAAGGAAAATGTATACTAAGTTCTGAAGTAAACGTGTAAAAATATATTTACACTAAACCTAAGCCTAGTACACATCTACGATGTGCCACACGCTGCAATCGTTTTGTTAAGATGTCAGCGGGCATATCACTTGATTTGGTATATTTCAAGTTAACCGAATTATCACTAATCTTTTCTCTAATAAAGTGAAATCTGGTATCTATATGTTTCGTCCTATGGTGGTGTACCGGATTTAAGGCCAAACTCTGTGCACTCTGACTATCGGTACAAATAGTTACGGTATTAGGTAATAACTTTTGCCTTACCATAGGATCTGAAATTAATTCAGTGATAAACCTCCTTAAATAAATCGCTTCCTTCGTAGCTTCTGTTATTGCCATATACTCGGCTTCCGCTGAGGACAAGGCTACGGTTTGCTGCTTCCGCGAGGCCCATGATACCGGACTGCCTGCTAATTTGAAACAGTAACCCGTATAAGAACGGCGATCTATATTACAGTTTGCCCAATCGGCATCGGAAAATCCTACAAGGGGCATACTTGATTTTTTATAACAAATCGAGTAATCTAAAGTGCCTTTTAGGTATTGTAAGACTCTCTTCGCGGCTAACCAGTGAGTCTTGTTGTACCGAGTATTGAACTGACTCAGGTAACTAGTCACGTATGCGATGTCTGGACGAGTATTAACACTTAGGAACATGAGGCAACCAATTAATTCTTGATAGGGATACTCTTCTTGATTATGATCACTATCACTACTGGTACTAACCTCCAGTTTTCCAGATAGGGGAGTTGTACAAGTTTTACAATTCTCCATTCCAAACTTTTGTAAAAGATTGTTTATATAATTTTTCTGATGAACTCTTATTTCATCATTTTCTCTGGTGATATTTAAGCCAAGATAACAGCTTAAATAGCCCAAATCTTTTAACGAAAAATATTTTTGCAAGTCATTTTTGACAATGTCAAACGTCTTGTCATCACTGTAAAAAACAATTATGTCATCGACAAAGACTGCAACGATAACCACCTCTTTTCCAAAAAGTTTGGTATAAACGCACGGTTCAGATGGAGTTTTCATAAAACCAAGAGATGATAAAGTTTTATCTAACTTTGTATTCCAGGCACGTGGAGCTTGTTTAAGTCCATACAAGGATTTTTGCAGGAGACATACTTTGTTCTCCATACCTTTTACATTAAAACCTTGAGGTTGCTCCATGTAGACCTTCTCTTGAAGATCTCCATTTAAAAAAGCAGTGTCTACGTCCATGTGACGCATCTTCAAACCCAATTCGGCTGCGAGAGCCAGTAGAGTACGCAAAGAAGAGTGCCGCACGACAGGAGCAAATGTCTCAAAATAATCTACACCTGGCGTCTGGGAAAATCCCTTGGCAACTAATCTTGCTTTGTACTTCAGAACATTTCCTGCTGGATCTGTCTTCAATTTATAAACCCATTTACATGGTACTAGCTGCTGCCCGCGACGTCGTCTGCGTGAAGGCTCTACAGCACCAAAAATACCTAAGATGCCAGTGTCGCTATAGCATTATAAGTAAACAACTTTTAAAATAGCATTAAAATATAAGTTTTTTTTTGCAAGCGAAGCAAGTGAAGAGAGTTATATGGGAATCCTGCTGAGTTCAGTCATAAGACGTGACTGAAGGAAACCGAGAAAATAATGCAGGAATACATTCCAGGAATACATTCCAGGACACAAAAGAGTAAAAATACGTACAAAGGTATCATACCTTACAATACTTCTCTATAAACTACGTTGGTAGTTATGCTGCCAGGAGCCAAAATGTAAAGAGAGTCAGGACTGGTGACGCGGGAGTAAGCGACATACAGTTGGCCGTGTGAGAAGCAACTCGTCCTGAGGTCGACACCCGCTGCCCTCAGTATCTGCCCCTGCGACTTATTGATGGTCATCGCGAAGCAAACACTCACGGGGAACTGTACGCGCTTGAACTGGAACGGGAAGTTATGAGGTATGAGGGAAATGCGTGGTATAAATACTGCCTCGCCGATGCCACAACCCGTAAGAATTTCCGCCTCAATGGTGTGTCTGTGGAGCGAGATGACTTTAAAGCGGGTCCCGTTACACAACTTCGGAGGAGATAGGTTCCGAAGAAGCATAATCGGGACACCGACCTTCAGCTTGATGGTATGCGCTGGAAGTCCACTTGCTGACAGGGAGTTCAGAAATTCCACGGGATAATGTGTGGCGTCATCTTGCTCGACAACAGTGTTTATCGAGGTGTAGACCACTTCATTCCCCTCAATTTCCGAGAGAATGCATTCGTTAATTGCTGCAGCCTGATCATTTTTGGGCCTCAAAATGGCCATGCTCACACACCCAAGAATTCTGCTGGTGCGGTATACGACTGATGTTCCCGTACACACAGCGAATGAGTTCTTCTAAGCTGGATTGACGCTCTATCGAGAGACTCTGGAAGAACCACCTGTCCACCTCTCTCTTCTGGTAGAGTGCCTTCGCCAAGAAGGACATCAAAGAATTCTTGAGCATTGCCACCGAGCCGAGCTCTCATATTAATCGTCAAGTGCCGCGTACGAACTGGTGACCACAACGAAGATCGTTTCAAAGAAGTATTCACCTCGTCAGCCCTCGATCCCCGCATCACCACTGAACAGAACTGTGACACCACCCATCAAATGTTCGTTCCTGCGGATGTCCTGCAGGGTTCTGTCCACGGCCTCAACTACCTTCCTATTGGCCATCGTACACTCATCCCATACGATCAGAGAGCAATCCTTGAGCACGTGTCTCTTATCGCTGTTACGTGACACACCACAAACAGGCATTTCGGCGCTCTCTAAATCGATGGGAATTTTAAACATGGCATGGGCTGTCTTGCCACCCGGAAGCAGTGTGGCAGCGATTCCCGACGACGCTACAGCAATAGCAATTTTGCCTTGCCTCCTGACCTCTGCAAGTATGCGAGTGGTAACAAATGTTTTTCCTGTTCCACCAGGAGCATCCAAGAAAAACATTTTACCCTGGTTTTACCCAACGCTTTAAAGGACGGTGTCATAAATTTGTTTTTGCTCTAAAGAGAACAAAGCGACATGGTCATTTCGTATGGTGGTCTGAGACAGGTGTTCAGCACGCGTACATCAGTTACTTCGACTTCGTCTCCAGTAGCGCTCCTCAAAGCTCGTAGAAAATCTTCAGACAGATGATGGCGATACTTCTACCACAAAGCTACCGGGTTCGCGACTCCACAAAACACCAAGATGACGGCAAACAGATGACGCATGCGGCTGGGACTGTCACTGACGCTCGCCTCCGCGAGGGTGTCATCCCAATTTTGGTCACCGTCGAGAAGGTGACGTGCTACGCAGGCTGCGCGGTAAGTGGGATACTCCACGCCATCAAATGTCCTCAGAAAGGCGAAAGACGTTGGGCCTCGGACAGTGTGAAGTAACAACCGCAGAAAATAGCATTCGCCATTATTCGGATGCACGGTATAAACCCTACCCAATGCGGTGTCCTTGAAAATTCCCGGAAAACCTTCCACAGCACCTCCTCGTCGACGTTGGTTAAATACACCCCTTTGCTTGTCGTACGTGTAATATGAAGGCACTTCGTCATACGTAAGGGATCTCGCAAACTGGTCGACTTCACAGAGCGTGTTTTTTTAAATTGTCTTCCTCAACTCTGCTCAAGATTTTGAGGATTTTGTTGGAACTTGAATTTGTCGAAACGAATTATAGGATACAACTTTTATGAAGAAAATGCACATTGCCATCTATGAATTTTAAGAATAACTAACTACTAACCTCGCCAACATGATCAAATTTAAATTATTAATTTCCAAAAGTGTTAACATGTAAGTTGATTTGATTTTTATGAAATCTCATAGATGGCGCTGCTATCAATATTGTCATTATACTACTAACATTCATTAAACTATGTTTCTCTGCCCAAGTTACTTAAATGGCGTAGTTTTTATAGTGTAAAGCTAGATAATAGCATGGCTTACTCAAAAACAACATTTAAATATGCGTCGTTAGATTACACGCTGTCACAGAATGCGTAAGAAAAACAAAGATTCACAGCTCCTCCCCCGTAGGTGATAGCGTGATAATATGTAGAATTAATGTAAACCCGACCTCTTAGTAATATTCATGCAAAATTTGAAGTAAATCCATGCAGTACTTTTTGAGTTTAGCCCGGACATACATACAGACAAACAGACAAACAGACAAACAGACAAAAATTCTAAAAACTATATTTTTGGCTTCGATATCGATTGTAGATCACGCCCCAAGTATTCTTTTTAAAAAATATTCAATGTACAGTTTTGACTTTCCTACGATTTTATTATATGTATAGATAACTTTCCTGTTTTCTCTGTCAACCAATTTCCATGTCTTCAACTTCATTAATGAATTATATTCATCTGACATTGCCATCTGCCACTTATCAACATCATCAGAAAATGTAGCCTCATTATAAGTTCTAGGCTCACCTGACGCTTTACTAGAAACCTGGTATGAGAAGTAATTAGGAGGTTTCCGGTCTCTTGATGGATATCTACGTTGTCCATCAGTATGACTAGAAGAAACTACTGCTTCCTCAATTGCTTCAAAAAATTGTTCCGTTTCAGCAGTTAGATCTTCAGTGACAATAGTATGGCCTGGAGCTGGTTCATCAGTGACCACTGGAGCATGTTTAAAAGACTCTTTAACTGTACTGGTTTCTTCCTGTATAGGCAGACTGTTAGAAACTACTAAAGGTTCAGTAGACGTCTTATTATTGTTAACATTCCTATTATTTAAAGTAGAAAAACAATCTTCAAAAAACGTAACGTCTCTAGACTTTTGTAAAGTTCTAGGGCAAGATGAATTTCTAAAAAGATAACTATTAGGATCTTCTGTATAGCCTACAAATATAGCTTCTACAGCTTTAAGATCCAATTTCTTACGGTGACAAAAAGGTATATGTATAAGAGCTCTACACCCAAAAACTCTGAGATTACTAAGGTCTGGTTTGCAACCATTCCACAACTCGTAGGGAGTTTTATTATTTAAGGCACGGTGTGGACATCTATTTTTCAGGTACACAGCCGTTCGAGTAGCATCTTCCCAAAAAGCTTTAGATAGATCGCTTTCAGCCATAAGAGAGCGTGCCTTTTCTATAATAGAGCGATTAGTGCGCTCGGCAACTCCATTCTGCTGAGGGCTATATGGTACCGTAGTTTGATGTTGAATACCACAAGATCTAAGGTAACTTGAAAATTCACTATTTACGAATTCCTTCCCATTATCCGTCCTTATTGTTTTAATTTGAGCCCCAGTTTGTCTTTCAACCATAGACTGGAAGTGACAAAACTTAGCCTTCACCTCTGTCTTCGAAGAAATAAAATATACAAAAATAGTTCTGGAAAAATCATCTATAAAAAGTAATAAGTATTTATTACCCTGAAAAGAGTCAACTGACATTGGTCCACATAAGTCAGAGTGGATCAATTCTAATATTGAAGTTGCTCTTTCATAAGAAATCGTCTTAAACGGTTTTCGAGCTTGTTTCGCTTGAACACAAGGAACACATGGATTTTTATCCACATCCTTATAATCAATAACCTCCATATTTTTCAACAGATTCATACCGATGCGACATAAATGACCTAAACGCTTATGCCATACCTGATATCTTGAGATAGAATCAGAGTGCACATCATAGGCTCTAAATTGGGGAGTATTTACCGCACAATCAAGTGTGTACAATCCACCACAGGGCGAGCCATGTAGAACCGCATCACCTGTAAAGGAGAAGGTTTTTGAATTAAATAAATTACAACCGGATTTATCAAACATTACAGTAAACCCTTTTTCTACTGCTGTCTTCACAGATAGAAGATTTGTTTTCAGGTTAGGTACATAAATCACATCACTGATTGTATCGACGGCGTTTTCGGTATTTAAAGATATTTTACCGATGCCTTTAGCGTCAATCTTTGTCCCATTTGCAACTGTTACCTTCATATCCATAGGCTTTAAGTCTACAAACCAATCTCGTCTTGAAGTCATATGTTTGGTAGCGCCTGAATCAACATACCATTTGTCCATATCGTAATCATTTGTTACTCCTAAAGCAGATGAAGAGGTCGAGTCCTTATCAGTGGGATTCTTCCTTTTCATGATCTTCTTTTTCTTTAAAGGACAGTTTGGTCTCTTGTGACCAGGTTCTCCACAACCATAACACACAATTTTCTTTGACTTAGACTCAACAGAGGAGGCATCAACCTTTGACCTCATAACTGTCTCCAGTGTTATCGAGCTTTCCTTGGACATTTCGTTGAGTAATTTTGACTTTACCAGGTCGGTGGTAACGTTAACGTTACTATTTTCGAGAGCCATAATCAATGGGTCATATCTCGACGTTAGACCTCCCAATAGAATAGCAGCAATGGACGCATCATCTATTACTTTGTCTATATCCGCCAAATCTTGGGCAGTGGAAATAACAGCATTGATATACGACTCAATATTATTATCAAAGTCTTCAAGTCTCAATCTGTATAACTTCCTTTCTAAATGTAAACGCCGACCCATGCCTTTGTCCTCATATGTATTTTGTAACGCCTTCCACGCTTCAGCTGCCGTGGTAGCACTTCGAACATACGTAATTGCAGAAGCTTCAAGGGTAAGGCAAATTTTTGTTAGTGCCTTCTGATCGCTCTTCGTCTTTATGACATTCGAAACATTCATCCCTGTTGGGTAGCCATTAATCGCTTCCCACAACTCCTCATGCATAAGGTAGTTACGCATTTTAAATTTCCACGTACTATACCCTTCTCTATTGTGTAGGGTGAACGTTGGAATAGAGGAACTACGCATACCTCGTTCATTTGTGTCTCCATTTGGGTTCGCCATCTCAGAAGAGTACACGGAAAAACTATTTGGTTTCACACCCAAAAAATTCACACAAATATCACTTCCTAATTATTACGAAACAACTATACACGCATTACTTTTCTTGAATACAAATAGGTACTCGAGCTATTCCTCGTGCTGATAACGTTTTGTTGTAATTTTGTATTAGTTAAAAAGAAAAGACGTGTACATTATAGTTTGTTTATAATTGAAGTAACAGGTAACCAGGTTACATAGAATGATTAGAAGAATTTTGAATACATAATGACACTACAAAGACCAGTATTATTATAACACAAATCGTGTGACGTAATTTATGAAAGGCCCCTTAAAATGTTCGATGAATTGGCGTTCAGTGACTGCCACGTCGAAGTAATCGGATTATCTCAGTTGATTCATTGAATTAAAGGCTTAAAAGCACCGGCAGTCTGAAAAAGTAGAGTTCGTAGCAGACCCAATATTCCACGAAATTTTTGAAAAAAAAAAAAATTGTACGATATACTTTTAGTTGCGCCGACCCTAAATAAATTGGGCAGGAATACAATGATGATTTTAATTGAAGCAAGAGCTTAGTGAACACTTTTATTAAGTACGTGGTTGTACTTCCAAGAACCGAGTGGCAATAATCGTAATTTTAAGAACTTTCACAGTCTGATCTCAGTTTCAATCATTATGCAGGATATTGCTAATCCATTGCTTCATATGTTCGAAAAATGTGTGTGATAAACAACGTAAATAACGCAATGAATGTTGTTGAACTGTCAAAATCAAAGCCAATTCTACTGTTAGTGTGTTATGTAATTACCCCGCAGCTTTAGGAAACCTATGTGTATACCATAGGTACACAACTGTAATAGTCTTCTTCATAGAGTGCTGATTGCAATCTAAATTGAAGTCCATGAAAGGAGCCTCCTCGATCTGCAGTTGAGCTACAATACGTGTGGAGAACTCTGCAATCAACGATTTAACCACATAGATTGACTAAACCAAAGCGTGTTCTATGCTTGCCTCTTCGAGACTACTCTTGCCTCTTCTTCTTCATGAGAAGGTACTGTTGCTCAGCTGTAAAAAAATAGAAGCTGATGGAATTATTATTAGTATACAGAGTAGTAGGGACTTCCACGCGTACAATGAAGCCATGAATACAGCATATGATTCTAGACTTCCTAGTATAGATTTTTTTTGTCGGTTATAAGAAAAGTGCAATAACTATGCGGTCAAAATGTATGGCAGAGTTAATTTTTTAATAACCGACGAATGATTTCAACGCATGGGGATTAGAATCATGCACTTACTGAATCCATGGCAATAAGTTGTGTTCTGGTGGCAAAATATCGACATCTTTTTAGTAAGATAAGTGACAGGCATAATTTTAACACTAGGAATAGGAACAAATTAGATCAACCGCGCTTCAGATTGTCTAAAGTAAAAACTTCTTTTATAGGGTACTGTGTAAAATGTTATAATAAAATACCACTCGATATTCTTCAACTAAATGAGAAGAAATTTAAAACATGCATTTATTTTATTTTATTTTAATAAGTACAGTGACAGACTACAGACTAAGACAATTCAGCACAGTTATACACCATACAGTACATAAATCTGAAATTCAATTATTACTGTACACAGCGTTCAATGTTTAAACATGTTTCATTAGTGACAGTAAAGGTAAAATAATATGGAGAAGTTAATAGATGACGCTGTTATAATTACGATTTATATAAATAATTTCTAAATTCATTAAAACTGATTAAAAACCAGTCTACCTTAGGGCATATTGCATTATATTGACTGCACATTCTAGATAATGGATTGTTTTCAGAAACATTATTGTTACTAGCGGGAATACTGAATAATTGCGTTCCTTCCTCGTGGTCTAACTTAGTAGTCAAACTGATTTGACCACGAGGAATTTTAACATTCTTCGTGGTCAAACTGTAACTATTTAACCTCTTTGAACATACTGTATACGATGTAGTCTTATAGTACAGGGAAAAATAAAAATAAAATGACAATTGTATTTCTGTGTCACTTATATTATTTTCCTGTCTTGTTTGCATTTGCATTTTCATGTTCAAATAATTTGGGACTTTTCTGCACTTAGTGATATTATTAATTATGGACATAAAATACATAAAGCGTAAAAGAGGAACGGTATTGTTATTCAGTGGACGGCAGTACTATAAATTGCGGACGTACAAAAATGGATCCACTTTCTGGACTTGCAGTCGTCTTAAAAAAGAAAAGTGTCGGGGGTCTATTACTCTGAAGGTAAAAAAATTACACATTCTTTAAGTGTTTTTTCACGAGGCATGCTGCCCGTGGGACTTGCGTTTGCCTTATGCGAAGTGTAGCTGGAGAGCTGATGACGAATTAGGGGATATGTCTTCTTTTACTTGTAATTATAATTAACAGATTTTGCCTACAAAAAAAGTAGTAACTAAACTACCCCAAGGCTCCCCAGAATTTATTTAACACAATTTTTTTCCTCTTTTTAGGATGGCAATATAGAGAAATGTACTAATCACTTATGTGCCGCTGATAACTATAAGAATGAGATTGATATTGCCGTTGATGAATTAAGGCATGAAGTAAAAGACGCTGAGATCACAATTTCAGAGTTGTATGCTGAAAAGAAAACGTCCCTAATAAACCGGGACGCAAATTTTGAAAGCAAAGTTCCATCTTTTAGTAGCGTTAAAACTGCTTTGTATACGAACAGGAAACAAACTTGCTTTACAGATTTTACTAAAGTTACTGTTCCACATAAATTTCAGTCATTTCTTTTGGCTGATTACAATACAGAGAAATGTCGGATTATGGTTTTCTGTTCCGAAAACAACATAGAAAAAATTCAAGAATCAGAAGAATTTTTTGGCGATGGCACATTTTTTAGTTGCCCGAGTCCATTTACCCAATTGTACTGCATTCATGCCGATTTTTCAAAATCGATAACTACAACACACACGGCTTCTTTGGCTTATGCATTAATGACTGACAAAACAGAAGAGTCTTACTATATATTATTTTCGATGATAAAATCACGATTGATTGTCGTCAAAAATTTTTCACGTGGACTTCGAAACAGCTTCAAGCAATGCACTATTACAAATTTTTCCTAAAGTCCAAATTGTAAACTGTTTTTACCATTTCTCAAACAGCCAATGGCGAAGAGCAAAGAAATTGAACTTGAAAAGTAAAGATGAAAAGAGAGTTGTTGGCTTATGTGCTGTACTCGCCTTATTACCTGAAGACAAAATAGAGGAAGGATGGGAGTATATTAAATCTGATAGTCCCAACACCGCGAAATGTGAGAAATATTTAAAATATTTCGAGACAACATGGATGAAGAATAAAACATTTAAAAAACAATGGTCCGTATATGGTCAGCGACATCGTACAAATAATATAGTTGAATCATGGAATGGACAACTGAACAAATCGATGAAACGATATCATCCAATCACGGTTGCTCGTTTACTGGCAACTTTATTGAAAAAAGAAAATACTGATCCAAAACCATATCCTCGACGCCAAGAACAAATATTCCGAGACGAATTCATAATAAAGTGTCAAATGGAATTTATACATGGCGATATAGGTGTAGGTTACTTTTTAAATAAATTACGTTAAACGAAACTTTTGGCTGTAACTGTACAATTTTATTTCAAGATTATCACACAGGGTGTAATTTTTTAATAAATTTGATAGTTTGACCACGAAGAATGTTAAAATTCCTCGTGGTCAAATCAGTTTGACTACTAAGTTTGACCACGAGGAAGGAACGAATAATTGTGGGGTGCGCACAGATCGAGTTGGTATTTTAAAGTTTATCTGGTCAAGTAATTGAATGTCAAAGGAGCCATTAGCAATTTTATGCAATGTACTTAAGTCACTAACCCATCTTCTTCTCTCAAGACTCTTCATGTGAAAGTGCGTGAGCCGCTGATTGTAATTGGGTAGTTTACGTCTGAGGCCATATTTCGCGCTTAAAACTCTGACAAACCTTCTCTGCACAGATTCTATGTGATCTACGTGAGTGTTATATATTGGAGACCACACAGAGGAGCAGGACTTCAATATAGATCTTACCAGTGAATAGTAAAGTATTAACAGAGTTTGCAAATGTTTAAATGGTTTGGCATTTCGAATATAAAAGACAGTAAGCGGTTAGCCTTATTGCAAATGTGATCATAGTGGGGCCTAAATGACAAAACCGAATCAAACATAACACCCAGGTCACGCACCACTTTAACCCTATCTATTACTACTCCCCTGATATTGTACTCATAATTAATTATGTTTTTATTATTTTTCGAAAATGTTATAGCCTGACATTTTTTGGTGTTTAGTGACATCAAGTTCTCATCACACCATTCTACAATTGTTTTAATATCTGACTGAAGGATCTCGCAGTCATAATTATTTGAGATACGTCTGAAAATTTTTATATCATCTGCATAAGCCAGACATTCGCTTTTAATTTTACTTAGCAAGTCATTTACGAATACCCAAAATAACAATGGGCCCAAATTCGAGCCTTGGGGAACCCCAGATGTTCACATATTGTTGATTAAACGCACACTATGTAGACAAGCATATTATAAGTTGGATGAGTATATATCGTGGATAAAAATGCTTAGCTTAATGCTGGTCCTGTTCCACAGGCACTTGGGCTCACTAATTAATCACAATTTCAATATTTGGAAGAGAATTAATTAATTTAATATTGGGATTCAAATTGGATTCGTGTCTTTGAACTTTTAATAAACAAAAAAGTTGTTATCATACCAATTTGTAGTTCACAGCAAATTGTTTGTATTTCACAGAAAATTGTTTGTATATCATAGAAATTATAAAAGCAGGCAAAGTTAAGACTCGGGAAAGTTTCAGATTTCTTAAACTTATTAAAATTGCTTACAAATGGAACTATTGGAATAGAAAGTTCATTCGTTCGAGTTTTAAGCAATTTACAACGTTTTGTAGTACTTGAGGTTTGAAAGTATACTAAATTATAGTAAACAAGTACTTTGAACTGTTTTATAATCTTGTTTACATACAAATAAAGCTTTTATAGGGAGATTAGTCTTATAAACAATTTGTAGATTTTGTTCAAAAGTCTGTAAAATCTTGGATGAATAAGTACTTACTCACGACTTTGATGTATACCTAGGTACATTTACACGATAATTTACAAAGACTTATAGGATTTTCCGTTTGCGCTGTAAAGGAGCAGAGCAGTAGTGGCACAGTGATAACGGCTGCGATTTAAGGGTTTTAAGTCGTACGTTCGAACCCAGTCAGGCACTTTGTGTAAATTATTTCATCACTTGTGCTCCCAAAACGGTGAAGGAAAACTCCTACCTCTTGGTAGGAGGGAGTAGGTCGTGATCCACCACGCGGCCCCAGTGCGAGCTTGTAGATGTCACACGTTTTCGAATTTTACACACGCGCCACACGTCACACGGCACGTGTCTTTGTCACACGTTTTTTTTTTTTTTGTAGGCTGATTGCTGTAAAGGAAAATCATCTGCCTAGCCTTTTCCCAACTATGTTAGGGTTGGTTTCCAGCTGAATACTAGTATTTTACTTGTAGCGATAGCCTATATCTGCTGTAAACGAAAATGTGCATTCAATATTTTCTAAGCCATCATATCCTCGAAGAGGGTGAGAAGAGAAGGGAGGGGCCCGTGGCTAAATAATAACAGCCGCACAGGTCGATCGGTCAGGTTAAGCTACGCTTGCCGCGGTTGGTCTGTGGATGGGTGACCATCTCGACATACCGAGACCCCTCCGTGTCTCGGAAAGCACGTTAAGCCGTTGGTCCCGGCTGTCATTCGTGGATCTTTGACAGTCGTTACGGGAAGTCAGAAGCCCGAAAGTCTGACAACCAGTCTTACCACGGGGTATCGTATTACCCAGTAACTGGGTTGTGGAGGTCAGATAGGCAGTCGCTCCATGTAAAATACTGGTATTCAGCTGCATCCGGTTAGACTGGAAGCCGACCCCAACATAGTTGGGAAAAGGCTAGGCAGATGATGAGGGTGAGAAGAGAAGAGTGGGGGTGGATGAAGAGGGTCATGGAAATCTGAAATGTTCACCATTATTTGCATATTATTGGACATTAAGGTGCCAACCAACGCTCTGTATTTGGACAGCCGTTATTGTATGATCGTCAACCACCTTTAGTGTAATTCGATAAAAGCGATCGCGCACATAACCGATAATACAAACAAACGATAAAGACAATTTAACGATGTAAAGCAAAAAACCCTGGACGCGTACCGTTACCAAAAAAAACCCGTAACAATAAAATTATTTAATAGCGTCTGAGGATAGTAAACTAGAGAGTAAATTACAGCCATTTCATACTTACACATAACTGTCAAACAATGACATGTTGTATTTTGAATATGCGGCCAATTTAAGTTGGTAGTCCATTTTCTTAACAAATAATTGCCTTGACTGTAGACAAAGTTAAAAGTTCTTTACCCTTTTCGCTGTACGAAGTTGTAAAATATTAGAGTTTCCTTGTTTTTGTACGATGATAAAGACCTTGTTAAAAGTTTTAATTGCTGTATAAACACAACAAACATTTGAGTGAATACAATTAGAAGTTGTTTCTTCTGAAGTTTTCCTCACCTATACGGGGTGGCAGGGACATCGACGCGCAAACTGTAACCATGGATTCAGCAGATGAGTATAAACCCCATAGCGTCGAAATTTTTCGTCGGTTATTAAAAAAAAATATTGCTGTTCCATACATTTTGACCGCGTAGGTATTGCACTTTTCTATGAAACAGAAGATTTTGTTTTTTATAACCGACGAAAAATTTCGATGCTATGTGGTCTAAACTCTTAAGCATCCATGGTTACAGTTTGCACGTGGATGTCCCTGCCACCCTGTATGTACAGTGGATCTACACTGTTACTTTTACATTTATCTAAATTCTTAATTTTTTTTTTTGATCATTTCTCAGTAGCAGCCCATGGTCTGCATTGGTGTCCGGTTGATGGCAACAAGCTCGTCTTCTACCATATGGGACTTAAACATAACTGGCGACATATAGAAAGAAAGAAAGAAAGTTTTTTTTTTTTTTATGGGTGTAACTCTGCCTAACCCGTCAGGGATTACAGGCCCGATATTATGTTCTGTGTTATTGAAAAATTAATTTTGCTTTTGATAGCCCAAATCTTCAGTAAGGCTCTCAATGATCATATTTTACAGAATACCGTGAGGAACCCTGTAACAACAAAACGTTGTTATTATACATACATAATAATAACAATATCCCTGGCCATTTCACACAGCGCCATCTAGTCCCAAGCTAAGCAACCTAATGCTTGTGTTATGGTAACAAGATGGCTGATAAACTACTTATATACATTTTTTTTGTTGTAAATACATACATATTATAGATAGAAAAACACCCAAACATACATACAGACTAACATAGAACTGCCTCCTTTTTTGAAGTCGGTGAATAAACTGACGACTTACTGAGCCTTCTTAACTCCTCAAGAATTGGGCTATCAAATGTTTTTTTTTGTAATAATGTCGAAATGAACGGTTCGCGAAGTAATAGCAAGTGTAGGCAATGCGATGCGACGGGATGTGTCGCGGGGTGGGTGAAGTCGCAGGCAGAAGCTAGTCACTAAATAAATACCTACGTAACAAATTAAAAAGATGCGTCAATTCACTCACCTGAAGTATTTTTTATAATCATTTCCATTTTCTTTCTTGCAAAAGAAAATCATCCATTTATAAATTCAATAAGAAACGAACTGATTCAATGAACTTTAGTTTTCTGTTACACCTGAAAACTGACTGAACTTCAGCAAAAACTCTTTCTTTGTAAACAAACACCGTCCCTCTACTCCCCATGTCATCAAACTCGTTATCCGAAGTATAAAACTATTGCAACGTCGGCCGTCGTTAACTTTCAATTTATTTTATGTTGTACCAAAGCCTTTTAGTTTATCGTCAATTTACAGCGGGTTTACGTTATAAAATTGAAAGTTAAAGGCGCACTAGATACTTAATTGAAAAGGGAACTTAAACAATATGTACTATTTCAATATCATCCTCTCGTATCGGCACGAATTTAAGTTTTATATGAGAATAGCGGATTCCTGCGGCCTTCGCCAGGACATCGGTCCTTGGGAGGGCCTCGGGAGGCCTCCTAACGCAACACTATACGTCTTCCGGTGCCCTGGATGTAAGAAGCACCGAACCGGTCGAAGTGGCGGTCCTTGGGGGAGGTCTATGACCAGTAGTCGACGTTTTTTGCTGAAATGATGATGACGATGATGATGAGAATAGCAAATGCGCGCTCCAAGACAAGTGACAAGATGGTAGCATGGTTGATCAGTGTGTGTATGTACAGTCAGTCAAATTAATTGTATATCAAATTATCACCCTACGTTAATTTGCCGAGTTATAGCCATTTCACGCAACTCTCAAAAAATACAGTTGTGGTTTGAATATACGGACAATTCAAGTTGGTAGTCAATGCTTAGCAATTATTTTCCCTGACATTACATTAAGTTAAATTGAATCGCTAGTTGAAAATGACCCAAAATTAATAGTTGAAGTTGAATCATAAAACCATGATAATGCGGGTTTTACACATGTGACTATAGCCGCACGATTTTCACGAAAATCGACTGTCTTAATGGCAATTCGGCTAGGCCGCGGGTAACTAAATTCGCAAGTTCCAAAGTAGACAAAGACTGGTCGCATGCGGCGGATGACTAACATCATCGTGAAAATGCTCAGTCGCAGGCGATCACTCGCCGCACAAAGGTCGACATTTTGATGCAAAATTCAGCTTCACCTGCGATTTTTATCGACCTATGTCATTACACAGGTCGATAAAAATCGCAGGTGACTGAATTTATCAAATCGCCACCCCATTGGGTGTCTATTCGGTTTGTGAGGCGATTTGGTAAGCGACCAGCCGCACAGCGAAAATCGACCTAGTGTAAATCCCTCATAAAATAGCACATTGTAGGCGCCATAAGGCGTACCGATCCATTAAAAGTTTTCATTGTAAACAAAGCTTGGTTCTAACAGAGTTAGTACTGTTTGTGACATTTAACGTTTTATTACGTCAGAAGTTATTACGGTTTTATAGGTATCCCTAGGATGTTTGATGTGCTATCCACGTAATTCGAGATGTCATTTGAATTTAGTTGTTTTTGTTCTACTTTCTTGGAGGCAAGTTTTAAGTATTTTGTTGTGTTTCGATTTTTGCCAATCGCTTTAACTTCATCTAACTAGCTTCTGTTGTCCCATTGTCCCACTGCAGAGTACTTGTCCACACAATTCTGTCTTTTGCTAATGTAGGAGTCAAGCTTGCCCCGCCATCTTCGTCTCGGTCTGCTGCATTGTCGTCGTGCGTTTAGTGGGACCTAATTGATGGTTCTCTTAGCCCATTGGTCATCTGACATGCGGCAGACATGTCCGGCCCAGTCCCTTTTTTTCATTCTTATTAAAATAATCTATCCTAAATTGTGTTTTTGTTTGTTTCAGATACGTTAACGGTGACAGAGAAATATGTTTTATTAAGTGGCCTGACGGCAGCTACCCCTCATCAAGAACTGATTATGTGTGAGTATTGTAAACTAAGTAGGTAACCGCATGAGACTGACATATTACTGGCGAAATGTGGTATATAATAGGTACACCTCTGCCTAATCCTTGATGAATGAATGATGAATGAATTGATTAAGATAACGATCCATCTATTGAGAATAAGCATCTCTAGTACCTAAACTTATTATGTATTCTGCATTCAAAAATCAAAATCAAAAGTCATTTATTCAAATTAGGCTGAGAAACAGCACTTTACGAACGTCAAAATTACAAAAGACAGTCCCCCAAAAACACCCGTCCTTCA
The DNA here is from genome assembly GCA_945859715.1 of Apamea sordens. Taxonomy (NCBI): domain Eukaryota; kingdom Metazoa; phylum Arthropoda; class Insecta; order Lepidoptera; family Noctuidae; genus Apamea; species Apamea sordens. The sequence continues at coordinate 10,793,047 of OX243996.1, read as the reverse complement.
CCACTTCCTAGTGCTATCGCTGGGAAGAAGTGGCGCAACAAACTCCCCAGCAGCACAGCTGTCTGTTCAGTTAGAATATAGTTGCATGTATACAATACTAGGAACCTATGTTCAGTAATTAACATTACAAGTAACTTAAATTATTTGCCATATGTCAGCTAGCCACGCTAATATACCAACAAATAATAAAAACTATACGTACTCAAGCTAAAAAATAATTAATTAAAAAACTTACGACCTAAATAAAAGCCTCCAGGCATAAAGGGCGTGACAGCTTACATATTTATGCATTGCTGGGTTCTGGTCACATAGCTGTCACTTGCAGTCACAGCTGATAAACTAGGACCATCGAAGTAAAATAAATAAATGAGTTAAATACTAATAACAGTAAACTGTCAGTAAGCTAATTCTGGAGAAAGAACATGAACATTGTCTTGAGTTAATTAGGGCGACCAACTATTCTTATCGTGTAAGTAGTCGTTGATGGAATAGTAAGCCTTTGAACAAAGGTTGGATTTTACTTGAGCTTTAAACGCATTAAAAGGCAAGTCTAGCAAAGAAGAGGGTATCTTGTTATAAAAGGTTATACCAGCCCAACAAATGAGTTATGAACCTTATGAAGCCGGTGAAAGGGGGCACGTAGTTTGTCCTTTTTATTTCTAGTGATAACACTGAATATCACTGTTTTTAGTGTACAAGTGTAAATTTTGCCTAATATATAAGATGTTGGCGAAGATGAATTGTGATGCAACCGTGAGAATACCAATATCTTTAAAAAAATCTCTTAGAGAAACTCTGGCACCTAGCTGGTAAATTGCTCGAACAGTTCGTTTTTGAAGGACAAATATATTTTGTATATCAGCGGCTTTGCCCCACAGCAGATAACCATAGGACATAACGCTGTGAAAATAACTAAAATAGACTAAACGAGCTGTATCAACGTCAGTGTATTGTCTTACTTTCCTGACGGCGTAGGCAGCCGAACTGAGACATTTCGTTTTCTTGGCATTGAGAACTAGGTCCGTAGGGACCGGTAGTCCGTACTGTATTGCTAATGATTACAAATCTATCTATTGGTAAGTCTCAGAGAGCAATTACTATATTCTGAATACAATTTCCTGTTACCATAGAGCTAACAAGGGCTTAAATAGTAAAGAGTAATAAAGATAAACGTCAATTAAATCAATCAATCTAATCAGCCTGTCGTAGTCCAGTATTAGACATAGGCCTCCACCAGGCTGCGCCACAACATCCTGTCCTCCGCCTTCTATATCTAGTCTTTCCAGCCACCTTTTGAGGTCGTCGATCCATCTAGCTGGGCATTCCACCATACGTTTACGTCCAGCGGGCTCGTGTGCCCCAATAGCCCTCGTTCCTCCGTCAATTAAAGCATCGGAATTCTCATTCATGCATTGTGTGTTATCAGAAAACGTCTAATTCTCCTCTGAGAAATAGTTTTTCTTTTCATTGATCCAAAAATACATGTGAAAGACAACCCTTTTTTTGTAAAACTCGTGAAGGTCACAGGTTCGGTCAGATAAATTTGAGCTTCGACCGAACAATAAATACATCTTATTAAGGTCCCTAGCCTGTAAGAATATCTTCTTAGAAAAGAATAGGTACCTGCCCGACTACATTGAATCTTTTGTCGCAAATAAATAGACCTTTTTTTAACCCGAGACTGGCGGATGCGCGCATGAAAAATATTCACTGAATTAAAAATCGTGCCTAGGCGCCCAGGCACTGATATAATCTAATATATTGCTGGAATTCTTGTACGCTATACGAAACGACGTTTTCTTTTAAATAATTTATATTGAACCTAAATCGATTTTTACTTTGAACACCCTGTTTGTTGACACCGTGAGTGTTTTTCTCTAGAAATGCAAAAACCTTTTTCGAAATACCTACTTATCGTGAATTTAAATGAAAAGTAAGTAATTTAAATGTTCTGTGAATAAAATTGAATTCGGAGAAACTGTTTTAAGTCTAATTTACACGTTTTTAATCTGGACGAGAGCGAGATTTTACTTTTTCAAGAGAAAGGTTCAACATACAGCAAATTCGCGATTTGCCGATGACATCGTCATAATGGCAGAGACGCTGGAACAGCTAGACCAAATGCTGTACGGCCTTAATGGAGCCTCTGAGAGAATTTGGACAAGACGAAAGTCATGTAGTACAATTCGCACGTCTTGCCGAGTCCAATCCACATCGAAGGGTCACTTCTCGAAGTTGTGAAGGATTATGTCTACCTGGGGAAAATAATCCAGCTCGGTAGACACAACTTTGAGAAAGAAGTCAACAGAAGGATTCAGTTGGGTTGGGCAGCATTTGGAAAACTCCGTCAAGTTTTCTCGTCACCTATCCCACGGTGTTTAAAGACTTAGGTCTTCAACCAGTGCGTCTTCCCCGTCATGACATATGGCGCCGAAACGTGGACACTAACGGTTGGGCTGGTCCACAAATTTAAGGTCGCTCAGCGCACTATGGAGCGAGCTATGCTCGGCGTCTCTTTGAAAGATAAAACCAGGAATGAAATTATCCGGAAAAGAACCGGAGTTACCGACATAGCTTGCAGAGTAAGCAAACTGAAGTGGCAGTGGGCCGGCCATGTTTGTCGAAGAACCGATGGCCAGTGGAGCAGACGAGTCCTGGGGGTCTACTCCGAAGTAGTATCGGCCGAATGTTCGGCCGTTTCCTGCTACGAAGTTACTATTTGGTTCGGTCGGTTCCGATCCTACACTCCTACACTCTTTCGAATATTGACTATGGTCCAGACCCAACTGAGCCGATCCGAACTTTTTTCACATTTTTCGGACGACCTTAAGAAGGTGGCTGGGACGGACTGGATGCAGAAGGTGGAGGACAGGTATTGTGGCGCAGCCTGGGAGAGGCCTATGTCCAACAGTGGACTGCAATAGGTTGAGTTCATTGATACAGCAAATTAGGTTACGTATAAGTGTTTAAAATAAATTAACGCTTTCAGTACCTAAAATCCTCCTTTTGTATCCTGTTATAAATTGCATCAAGCTTGATGTCTGATTAGCAAGTCTAATAGTACATCCACATCTAGGTACAAAGTTTTAATCGATTTTGTATGACCCAGTAAGCAGCGGATAATACTCCGCGGTTTTACCTCTTGTAGGTTTGGTTTTGTTTCAATAGCTTAAGATTATTTCCTTCCACGATGTTTTCCCAGACTAACGTAAAAGGTTGTTTAGCACTAAACGGTGATTAATAATCGCTCTTATTGCAACTTATCAACTAAAGATCTAATCACTGCCGTCTGTTGGACTGAAAATAATTCTCCTTTGTTAACTGATCATTGTTTGGATGAGAACCATATATTTTCAATGTTCGAAATATCTAGGTTCCAAGCAGACTATCCATACCCGATAGAGAAGTTGAGCACCTTAAAAAAAATGCATCTATGAATTTTGCTAGTCGCTCCATGTTAAATACTGGTATTGAGTCGCATCCAGTTACGACTGGGACCAGGCCCCAACATAGTCGGGAAAAGGCGCAGCAGATGATGACCTTCTGTATTTAATCATCTTCATTCTCTTCCCTTATACCAATTTATTTAGGGTCGGCGCAACATGTCTTTTCTTCCATATTAGGCGGAATGTATTCTCAATAAGAATTGCACTTAGTTTCAATAGGCTTCCTTGGGACCTTAATGTCGACTTGTTTTGCACCAGTGTATCGACCTTAAGACGGCTTTTGGCACAGTCTTTTTTCTTGGATAGTTAACTTATCTACTCTTAACTAATTATATTACTTGTATGAACTTTCTTTTTATCGTCTTTTTCTTAACTTATGAGTGGAGACTTGTTACTAGCAATTTTTTATTATTACATTCTTTATGTTATTGGTTTGTTAGTCTGTAAGCCTTCTTTAAAATATAATCTATACTTATAATAAATCTGTAGATGTGAAAATTCTGTACATTGAAAATATCAAAAAAATAATTTACAGGGGGTGTTACTAGACCGACACCGAACCCAAAAATGTGATTAAAAAAATTTTTGTCTGTCTGTCTGTCTGTCGGTCTGTCTGTCTGTCTGTCTGTCTGTCTGTTTGTTCAGGCATCACGCAAAAACTACCGGTTCGATTACGATGAAACTTGGTATAATTATTCTTTAATATCCTGGGCACCACACTGGGTACTTTTTATCCCGGAAAAGTATATACAATAAAAAACAAACTTAATTTTGCGGTTCGATCCCTATACCCGATTACCACTGTCTGTACTGTACCAACCGCAAATACTAAGTTTGTCGTAGGTTGGGTCACCCGCAGTGGAGTTCATTTTTATTCCTTTTAGTTTTTAGAGTTATTTAGGTTTATTTTTATATGAGTCGTAGGTATAGATTTTAATTTTAAAGTATAGGTAGTATATTTGATAGTGTACGTAGTGACCGTAGGTTATTTTATAATACTGTTAGGTAGGATTAGTCATTCGTATAGATATTAGTTTTTAGGGATTTTGCTTATTTATTGAGTTTAGATTAGTTATCATCAGAAATAGGTTTATTTAGGTAGGTATTTAATTTTCTGTTATTGAGTTTTTTTTTAATTAGGTAGGTATTTAGGTAAAGATATCATATACCTAGGTACCCTCTTAATCACCACTAATGAGACACAATTGGTTTTCTACTGTAATTAGCCACAAAGGGCCCGCGAGATAGATGGCATTCTGGGGAAGCACATACATTTTATCCTGTTAGCACGTTCCCGTGGGATAATTTCCGACATCCACGCGGGCGAAGCCGCGGGCAGAAGCTAGTAAATAAATAAATTATCATAAATATTATTAGTCGTCATCTCGGTAGTCCCCCTCTTTTCTAACCATCCATCCATCGTTTCTTTGGTCTTACTCTACTCTTATCGCCATCTATATTCATACACAAAACTTTCCTCACGATATTTCTTTCATTCCTGCGTATTTTAAATTCTCATTTTCCTTGTAGCTATAACTTGGTGTTCCTGGCTGTGACGTACGTGGTGCCTATGTCGGTCATGGTCTGGGCATATGCGCGCATGAGTGCGGCTCTAAGAGGGCGAGCTATTGGCGAGTGCACGCATCATCAGATGCAGGTCGTCAGGGCTAAGAGAAAGGTGAGTTTTAGGTGTTAAACCGTACAAACATTAATAATTATTTTTAGGAATATAAGAACTTAAAACAAAGTCCTTTTTCGCGTCCTGGTGTTTTTAGTTCTTCTACTACACAATAAATTTCATTTGCATCGCTCAGAGAATTTATTCCGGAAGGTATAAATATACTGGTATTCAGCTGTATCTGATTAGACTTGAAGCCGTCCCCAATATACATAGTTGGGATAAGGCAGATAGATTCCGAAAGGGTTTTGTGTAGGTATTATACAGAAATATTTGACGTGGATATAGCATAATCATCTTAATATTTAGATAACGTCGCCACATATGTTGATTGCACATATGAGAAGCTGGGGGGTGGGGGGGGGTGTCGTCTATTATATTTCAAAGGAGGAAATATTGAACGGAAGTAGGTGCCTATGTAACACGCGAATAACAGAACATTCCCTAAGTAGCCTTCTGCTATTCGAGCCTCATTTCTAACGGGATCAGGAAATTATTTTACATACAAAGGTATATCTTCCTGCCCATTACATAAGTAGTTTGGGAAATTTGCGTGTGAAAGTTGGTTCATCAGCGTGTGAAAACGGTAAAATGGTGAAGTGTCGAGAATATTCGTCGCTCGTAAATTGTAAAATCAAATTTATTTATTCTTCTTTTATGATTTTTATTCTCCTCACGCTCGCACGTGAGACGTATATTTTAAGAAAAGGTCGTAATCGCAACCCAAAAGTCGTTAAATGTGTTCCTAGGCTACCTTTTTTGATAGACTTTTGTTAGACAAACTTTTCCGAACCTGAATGGTTATTCCTCTATCTAAAATATAGCTCAAGGTTATCTGAGTTTGCGAACGGGGTTTTTCCGTTCAATTTAAAAACAGGTGAAAATATTTGTAGAGCTCCAACTATCGCATTTTATGAGAGAAAAAATTTCATGACCCTATATTTTGTAGATTTTATTTTCTGTCCGATGCAGCGGGGTAATTGCGTAACACACTATCACTATCAACGGGTTTCATTTTGACAGTTCAACAACATCCATTGCGTTATTTATGTTGTTGAGCAGACACATTTTTCGAACATATCAAGCAATGGATTAGCAATATCCTTCAAAATGATTCAAATTAAGATTGATAGTGTCTTACGCAATTAGGGTGCTGGCTGTTGCGTTGATAACAAGCTGCAGGCATTTAGGTATTATAAATAGTCGGGGCAGAAGCTTGTGGAAAGTAATAATATAAAATAAGAAAATTGTATTGTGTTGTTATTGTTGTTGTTGTATTTGTAATAGCAAATTGAATAACAACTTTAAAATAATTCTATATATCTGGCTAAAGTCAATGGACTACACTGATGTAGAAAACCTCATAAAAACATAACCCATTCTGCACAGCACATGCACACACAGTCCAGCCGTTTTAGAGATTAGCCGGAACAAACAGACAGACAGATACACAAAAATTAAAAAATACATATAATTATGTATACTCGTATATAATATGTACCGTATACAACATACTTTCATTTGCATTAAATAAAAAGCTGTTATTTTAACATTACAATCTGACACTTCAATTTTATTTATTTGTTGTATAATATGTAGTACTTTATTATGTAGTATAGATGTATGCAACGATTACTCAGCCTACACGTAAAATAAACAGGAATGTAAAAACCTGAAAACAGAGACTTTCATAAATTTACCTATTGGCCTTTTGGAATTAAATAGTCAACCCAAAACTGTGGGAACATGTTTTATACTTAATTTCTTATAAATATTTAGCTGGCAATTAAAGTAGGGTAAGAACGTAGGGCAACCACACCCGGTCCCTTTAGTCAGAGAAATGAAGGCAAAATGTTAGTTTTCTGTGTGCTTAAAGTAATGTTTTCTCATTAATAATTTAATTTAGTTAAGTTTGTGCAAAGGGTCACTGTAATGAGGAGATTTCAGGATTTCTTAAAGAGAATAAAGGGACCCAAAATGAGTTGAAGGAATAAATTTCGTATGTATGATATCATAAAACAATATGGTGACAAAATTAATATCCCTTTCTTATTCGAAATTTATTTATTATTAAGGTGGATTCGGGTAATTACGAAAGGATTTTTGGAGAGTTGGCGGCATGTTTATATTTTAACTAACACTCAGAATTGGTGGAGCTAATGGTGCTAATTTACGTCGCTTTATTTACTTGAATATACAGCCTAAAGCTCTATTTCAAAAACTTTTATAAATATCCTTGATATTTATAGATACAAGTGTTTAAAAATCCTTATTATTTTTCTTTGTACCAGTGCAATTCCGAAGTATGTTCGGGTAATTCTGAATGACAATTAAAAGTGGGTTTTATTTAGTTTATGCATAGAAAACATGTTTCTTTTTCGTTCAGGTTTACCCTCAAAAAGAAATATTTCTCGATTTTGACCTCTCAGTAGCCTAAACATAAATATGCAATATTTGTATTTCGGAATTACCCTACAAGTTGTCTACGGTAGTCAAACTTTTATTAAGTTAGTATACCATTTGTACAAGTATAAAGAAATATGAAATAAAAGTAAAAATTAAAAATAATAAAATTTAATCAAAATTCAATGATAATGGAATCATTAACATTCAACTTAAAATATTCAAAAGTAAGAGATACATTCACGTAAGCAAAATAAAATACTATTTATGATATTCATAGCATACTTAAGTAATTTTTAGGCTAAAAATACGATATTCCACTTTAAATAAAAAAAGAGGATTTTTTTAAATTTAACGTGAAATACCTATCGTATTTTACAATCCATCATTAACTTCTCGAACTGCAGTAGTAAGTTATCTTCTTGTGTGTACCGGGGTGTTTTCTTTTTTATGTATTTATTAGGCATGATCCTGAAAGAATTATAAAAGTAATTAAGACTTGCAAGTATTTATGTTACTTTATCTTTTTATTTAAATGTTATGCGTGGTCAAACATAAAAAATATACCTACCTATGAATTGTGAACCTCCTCCTTTTTTTTCGTCGGTAAAAAAAAAACAATTGAAAAAAGAAATTGCCTATTCCATCAAACAAATCCTTTCATTTAACAAGTAGACTGTTTAAAATACGTCAGTGCAAATTGAAAAATTGTTACTGAAAAACCAATTAAAAACAAAAAATTAAACTATTCTTATAAAAAAACTTAAAGATTGAGATCCACTGACCATTTCTTTTAAAACCAATATCGGGTTATTCCGATTGGTTTATAATTCAGAATTACCCGAGTCGACTAATTCCGATAAAAACATAAAACTTTGAGCTAGGGTGTCCTAAATCTTCTAACAATGCACTAAAACGAAAATCTATCGAATTAAATAACAACCAGTTAAATAACTTATCAGATTTCTTAATTATAGATCTTCGGGTAAATCCGATAAACCAAAAAGCGCGCGAAATATCACTCGTTCACAAAAATGTCGATAACACACCAATACTCGCTCACAGCACCTTGAGCAAGCGCGGGGGTGGATTGGATTAAGATGACTGCTAGGTGAATGTTGCTAGAGCAAAAAATATTGCCGCGATTTCGAGAAATGTGTAATTATCGGAATATCCCGATTTTCGGAATTAGCCGAATGCACTTATAAAAACTTAAATCTATCTTTTATAACGTCCGAAATGCCTATGAAGTAGGTAGGTAGGTCTACCTACCTCTAGTCCTCAATAATAATAATTATAATATATATATATTTTTTAATGTTTTTATATTCCAATATTTAAACTTATAATTTATATACATTATATAAGGTAACATTTAAAATAATGATATGTACCTACAGACGCCAGCAGGTCAAGCTACCCGAAACTGTCAAATTTTCCCAATCAATCTTGAACATTGCTTTAGCGATAAAGTTGAAAATCTATTAAAGAAATTTGACAGATTGTAGTAGCTTGATGTGCTGCCGTCTGTACATGTGAAAAAATAAGCAAAATAATCATAGGGCATCAAAAAATTCGTCCGCATCGCTGTCAACAGGAACAGCGCCCAAAAGCCTGGCAGCATTGCCACGTTGTATGGCGATGCTAATTCTTTGGCCAAGAAACAGGCCAGCCCTCTGGTCACGTGAAGAGTCGACTAACCGCTTGGCGATATCTCTAAAAACCAAGTGTGTACTCGGACCCCATCGCCCTTGTGTTATATTTTGTATGTGTTTACATTAAAATAAAGGAGATAATAATAAATCCTATATTTCAGAGTCCATATTATTATAGGAATATAATATAAATAATAATTTTACAGCACTAATTAATAGTAATTAAAACAATAGGTATACACTGTTTAATGTACCTATGTGTTTGTGTGTATTGTATAGGTACCTACCTATTGAAAAAATGTAGAGAGAGATCGACGACGATTTCATTGATTGATTTGATTGATCGGTTAGTTCATTTTCAATAGAAGGTAGTGCAATCACACTACATACAATTGAAAAAAAAAATTGATCTACTTAGGTATCGTGTTGAAGTTCGTAATGGTACGAGCAATGAGAAAAAATAATTCAAATTAACTCTCCGCTAGACAATTAATGTCCTACAGAATACCGTCCATTCATGCCGTCCTCTTAATTCCTATTTGAAAAGAAAATTCATTGTATAAGACAATTAATGAATGACAATGAATTTTCACGAAGAACAAACGCTAAGTAATGGGGTCGTGTTGGACATTTTAATAAATTCATTGCTGCTAAGTATTTTCGGAATTAAAAAAACAACAAAAACATGCCTTAAACAATTAACTATTCAGACAGACACAGGTGGCAATTAAAATTGTAAACATACCCAAGAATTAAAAGTAATGGAGGCAAGCAAATTAGCCCGGAAAACAATTAAAATAAATTAGCGTCTGTGGGTAAACAAGGGGCCTATTGGAAAATTCCGTAAGGGGGTGGGCCTGCATAATGCCGTAGACCTTGGCCATACAAATCCGCGTCGCGCTCGGTCAGAGGGTATTTTACGGTTCAAAGTCACGAAAATTATTACAGGCAATAATAACGTTGAAAAAAAAAACTCAACAGTCCTCTGAGTAGGTACTCAATATTTTTAGGTAGGTATATAGGTAGGTACTAAAGTATTTGGAATGGTCGTATTTTATGAGTTCCCGCGATTTATAGGAAAGGAGATAAATGGTTGTAATCGCTAAACAGACCGCACTTGGTACCTACTGCTATTTCATCAATATTCAAGTACTTTTTATGATGAAGATCCATCCTATATTTTTTCCGGGATTTTTTGCAATAGCAGTTACAGATAAAAATATTGGCAATGTGCGTTCAGCTTGATCAGGAATACCCTTCATTTCATTATGATCGTACGGATCTTATTCACAGCCATTCGATACACTTTTTTTTTTTTTTGAGGATGGGAAATCATCAAATGACTCCTCCCGCTCTGGGTGGAGCAGGAGGGAGTGTCAGACTCTTACTGACTAAAACCCACCCGTGTTCCTTCCTTAGCCCTTTATGTTCCAGGGCAGCGGTAACCCTTTCGGACGATCCCGCTACCCTGGCAGGCTTCGGCCCTATTGGGCCCCGTCACTCATGCTGACATCTCTTTGAGGCGCGCGTGGAACACATACACGCCGTCCGGCACGGGCCTGGTCCTGATCGGACGGTGAGTTACCCATTACTCACCGCCCGCAGGCCCGCGCCTACGGTGGCCGGGAGTCGTCACGCGACTCCCGACGCGCGGAGCGTCTCCTGCGGTGGCTGAGGCGTGAGGTGCGTTCCCTCGCCCACCCCGCCACCTTCTTCGCTACCGAATTCGATACCCTTCCGTGCCGAATCGAACATCAATCAATGTCAATCAAAATCAATCCCCAAAACGCTGTTCACAAATCCAAAACCCGAACATTTTAACAATTTTAATTATATAGACGACCGCTATCCTTCCGACAGCTAATTTATTATTGCCGAGACAAGGCAAATCAGGTAACCTAAAATGTGTCATTTAATCATTTTCAATTCGGAAGCCTGTCGAAATAGAATTTCAATTACTTACTTACAAGACTTGGAATTGACGGCGACTACGACAAACATTATAATGGAGGAATCATGACGAACTTGGGGATAACTTTGGTTGTACAGACGCCAGCAGGTCAAGCTTCCCGAAACTGTCAAATTTTCCCAATCAATCTTGAACCTTAATGCTTTAGCGATAAAGCTGAAAATCTATTAAAGACATTTGACAGATTGAAGTAGCTTGATGTGCGGGGTCTGTACTTGCTGGGAAACAATTAACGGCTTTTGTTAGTGTTTCTCTTTTTAAATTGTTTAGTAAACGTGTTTATTTTTCATTTCACTCTTTGTTTTTTTTTCTGTAAGCTCATTTTACACATACAATCATCTACACCGTTAAATTTTGATCGTTTTAATCCTTAAAAGGGGTCATTGTACTCATCATTATGAACAACTTTTACTAGGGGACCAACCCTGAAATCGTGAAAAAAAAATCAGTTGATCCATACATTATGTCGAGTTATGCGAACATAAATCTATGGATTAACTGGATTCTGGATTCTATGGATTTATGGATTATCTCATGAACGTTATGACGTTTGATTCCGATGACGTCATGAACGCATTCAATCTATTTTGGTGTGATGGAGGGCTGACAAGGGTAGAAAAATAGATTAGATTAGATTAGGATAGATTACCTACAATATTTTGATACTTTCATCATCATTTCAGCTGAAAGACGCCCACTGCCGCACATCGTACCGCCACTTCTCCTGTTTCGACCTCTTTTGATACTTTGTTATGACTAAATAAAAAACGGGCCGAGTGCATGTCAGGCCATGCGCAATGAAGGGTTCCGTAGTTGGGATGAATTTATTCCAAGAACAAACTTAAAATTGTAAATGAAAAACATTTTCTCCTATACATTCCAACTGTAAATGTAAGTTGGTTGACTTTTACTCGTTAATTTGTAAAGCCTACTTAGCTGTGATAGTTATCTTTTTAACTTCGTTATTATAAACTACTGCCGTGAATTTTTTCACATATTATCCATTTATCTCGCAAGCATTGATTTGTTTCTAACAATAATTAGCACTTAAAACTTAATATTTCGCAAACGGATCCCCAAATCACCCCCAATATTTTTTAACGGCATATCCAACAACACTCCACTCCAGGGTGTGGGGTGTAGTTGGAGTTTTTCTCGTCTACCCCACGGGATAGAAGAGAAAAAAAACATCCCCACTTTACATGTAGGGGTCACTTTGCCAGCGTGATTAATATTTATATGTATACCCATGCCAAATTACAGCTTTCTAATAGGTACTACTCGTAATAGTCTCTGAGAGACGCCACGGACTGACACACATAGAAACTAAACGGGTTCCTTGTTGACTCTGGAACCCTAAAAACGGAACAACTGTTGCTGTAGAAACTTTTATTTATTTTGTAAAAAAACCTGGCATTTTACGAACTGTAGTGCTTTTGCATCTAATTAAAAATTAAGAGTGCGTTCTCACTACTTTACTCGATTGAAGTTTTGTGGAATAAAATAAATATAAAATGGGGCAGCACTTATATCTTATTTCAGGAACACAGTTGGATATAGGATAAAAATAATTATTTTATTTATTTATTTAACTAAATAAAACAAAGTCGGGTTAGTTAGATACACCATTTATAACTCAAGAAAGGCTGGACCGATTTTTATGATGAATAGCAGATTAACTACAAAAACATGGGAAAAATACACGAAATAGAAAAATAATTCATTTTCTCTTTTTTATGGAACGGCTTTTTAATGATATCTCGAGAACGTTGTTGAACTGTCAAAATTAAAGCTATTGCTACTGATAGTGTGTTACGCAATTAACCAGTTGCGTACATTCATAAAGTTCATTCAAACGCATTTTTATCTCAATTACCGTGGCTAAATAATAACAGCCGCACAGGTCGATCGATCAGGTTAAGCTACGCTTGCCGCGGTTGGTCTGTGGATGGGTGACCATCTTTACATACCGAGACCCCTCCGTGCCTCGGAAAGCACGTTCAGCCGTTGGTCCCGGCTGTCATTCGTGGATCTTTGACAGCCGTTACGGGTAGTCAGAAGCCCGAAAGTTTAACAACCAGTCTTACCAAGGGGTATCGTATTACCCAGTAACTGGGTTGTGGAGGTCAGATAGGCAGTCGCTCCATGTAAAATACTGGTATTCAGCTGCATCCGGTTAGACTAGAAGCCGACCCCAACATATTTGGGAAAATGTTGGGCAGATGATGCTGCTAACATTCATAACGTTCATTCAAACGCATTTTTATCTCAATTATAGGTAAGTAATATTAGTAGGAAATTCGCATATCTAACTCACATGCGTGTTATAATTATGGAGTAGGTTGCCTACAGCTGAAAAAATATGAATCCGGGATTTCCTCCCTAATAACGCACTTATTTTAAGACGGGTAATTGTGCGTGCCTTCTTTGATGGGTTCACAATAGGTGGCACAGGCATTGTTGATGAACGAATTATTAAGGCCCGTATGCCAGTAATAATAAAGCCTATATATATGGGGCCATATTATAAGCTGCTGTGCCATTTACAGCCCGCATATCGATACCTTTAGACTCAAAAGGCGTAAACGCCAAAAGGCCACTTTTCAGGAAAAGCAAAAAACAAAAAATATTTTAAGAAAAAAATCATAACTTTTTTGTTTCAAGACTGAGTAAGTTCATTTTTGGCCCAAATTCTTAAATTTTGAAGATAAACAGTATGATTATATAATATTTAGGATAAATTAATAAATAAAGAAAATAGGATTGTTATACGCCCCAAAAAAAATTTAAAAAAATTGTTTACAACCCTAAATTTTACATTGTCTGTAGAATGCTTAGGGCGTATAGGTCACTTAAAGCGTCCTTTCTTGCTAAAAAGGGTTGTATTGACAGTCAACGGAGTATGTACTTAATATGAACACCACATTATGATAAACGGTTAGGGTTTAAACGTCACTACAAGCGTCTATTGTTGTAAAGAAGGGGTATATAACACAGTCACCGGAGAAGTATTTAGCTAATATACACGAATCATATAAACTCAAACTCGACGGGTTTATTAGTAGTCCCTAAAAAGTTCCACTATCCATCTCCTGGCTCCATCATCAGACCCTCCACACCAAGTGCAATAAATTTTAGACTCGACAAAACTAATCATATGACCCCAAACCCGAGGGGTTTACTAGTAGCCCCTGGCCCCATCATCAGATCAGCTCCAATACACCAAATTATAGTTTTGTCATCCGAACTACATAATACATACCAACTTTCATTTCGATACGACAATTATAAGTAGGTTAAAATTTACTTCTAAGATTTTATTACATTCTTAGTTACAAGTAAAGCTAATAAAAGCGTGTTAAAAACAACCCGTAAAGGCGTAAAAATGTTATGCTGTTGGTATGGAACAGTTCGAAACCCACGCGGACTAAATGCTAGTTGTCACTTTTTCGAACGATTTTGCTCTGTGCGAGGAGTTATGGCAATACGTACTTATGCTTAAAAAAAGTAAGTATTAAGACATGGCAGACAGCAACAAAATAATATTGATAACAATACCTACTCAGCGTGATACTTGTTGACGCATACTAAAACACTGAAACAATAATTGCTTAATTTCTTAAAATAATATTTATGGATGTAAAATTTGCGCACTGATATTAAAGGAGATAATAAGAGAGCGATGTAATTATCTGTACTTTATTTAGGGCTGATTTTCCCAACGCCAGATAATTTTATCCAAGGAATGATTTTGAATTTTTGACAGTTCTTCCATGCAAAATCTGTCAGACGTCAATTTTATACATCAAAATCAGCCCGCAAATAAGGGCTGTTTTTAATCGACAGATCATTTTTATTCGTGGAATAAAATTGACGTCTGACATATTTTGTGTGGAATAACTGTCAAAAATTCAAAATTATTCCTCGGATAAAACTATCTGCCATTGGAAAAATCAGCCTTATATTATGTGGATTTTTTATTTTGAACAAACCGAAAACTAAATTCGTTGCGTAACGTGACCTCTCTTAACCTACCATAAATATGAATAAGGGCTGATTTTTTCAATCATCTGATAACTTTATTCGAGGAATAATTTTGAATTTTTGACAGTTATTTCATACTAAAACTGTCAAACGTCAATTTTATTCCTCGAATAAAAGTTATCTGGCGATGGAAAAATCAGCCCTAAGACGCATATTAAAAATCAAATCCAAAAAAGATTCGGAAAAGTAGGCAGGTAAGTAAATAGGTATGAGCTAATCTCATCGCACACTCATAGAAATGCGATGAGATGAGCGATGTATCCAGGACCGTGTAATGACGTCACTTGACGAGAGAGGACCTAAACCTAAATTTTAAGTAGAACATTATTGTATACATAGCGGATTAGCTTTGCTTGTGAACTGCCATGTCATGTGTCGCGCGTTCAAACCCGACTGTTATCAGGATCGTCTTTTTGTATTTCAAATTATTTAAAACATCATTTATCTTCAATAAAAACTATCGTTATAAAGGCGACGGTGAGTTTGAAGGACACATTGCAGCGCAAAGACTAGTCGGGAACAGACGTGTGACGTGCAAATGTTCTTGAGATACCGCCATGTCAAAATAATAAATTGTGACCGGCAATTAATCCGGAGAATCTATTTTTGGTTATGTGAAATCTTAAACAATAAAGGGGTGAGTTGCATTATGTATTACCTACCTATTAATCTAATCTGGAATATCCTTGTTTGAGTTTACATATTTGTGTCAATTGTTCCAGCTTACCGTCACGCCCTTTAATTGTTGGAGAGATTTATTGGAAATTTCCTAAGTTCGCTTGTAGAACCGTATGTACAAATTTTATTATTTCCTTTACGATATTGTTTACCACTTGGTGGCGAAGACTCACGCCAGCCGGCAGTACTAAGGACTGGAAGGGTTCCATGCTCCTACCGCCATCTGTCTAAAACCCTCCTGGCGCCCTTTTGTTAGTTGTAAGTTAGATTTAATTTGTTTAAAGTTAATAAGTTTTAAGTAATAAGTAGTTGTAATTAATAAGTTTTAGTGCCTAGCTGTCACTGTCCTTATACCGGCACATCTTGCAGTCCTTTAATAAACCTATATTAAAATCGTTGAGCAGTTTCACTGTATAACCACCCGCAAACCAGGTTATAACATGGCGCCTAACGTAAAAATATGGTGGTTTGCACAGTGGACGCTATTTTGAATAATGGGTTTTTAATTTCAGAGTTGTTAATAATTTTGATGTGCCTTACCCACACACCGTTAATTGTTAGATAATTTAACATCGTTGTCATCGATAGTGATCATTCAGTGTTGTTAAGCGGGTGTTATATTCCCTCATATTTGTTTAGTATACCCACTAGTTATTGTTTTAGGTTTTAAAGATCTTATAGGTTGGTATAATTAGTCAATTATTTTTATGCGTTGTGTTTTAGGATTAATTGAATAAACTTAGTGTTTTATTGTATTGTTAGGGGGCAAGTTTGGTCATTATTTGTAGCTGCATAAATCGTAACCATCATGGATCCATATTACCTATTAAAAGACGAACTGGAATTCGAACTTGCGTGTAGGGGCATAGGTGTGAGGGCGGTTGCTTCAGTATTAAGGAGATTATTAAAGGAAGTACTTTTAAGTGAACAAGCCGGGGTCTATACCCATGACATTAAAGCGCCAAGACAGAGTTTGGAGTCTCCGTCGGTAGAACTTGAAACGTGCTCGTCCAAACTCGAAATATTAACACAATATATATCAGAATTGACGGACAGACCGGATAAACCGTTATTTAGGAGACTTGTATCTAGATCAATTCATGTACAGAACCGATTAGCTTTCATCATACCGACATCAGATGGGGAAGCAAAATTAAAATCAGAACTGAAAACAAAGGGAGACATGTTACTAGCTCAATTAGAAGAACGAGATGAACAACCTGTAGAAGCTGATTTGTCAGCTGAGGATAAAAGTAATTTAATAGAAACCTTAGGTGAGGTTGGCAACAAAATTATTAAAAATTTGGAAGAAAGTAGAAACATGGTAGGGGAAACACCGCATATTGCTTTGAATCAGCCACAAAATGAGAGGAAAACTTGTACCTTCGAGGAGTGCTTTAATGATAATAATAAAGTCACAAAATTATTTCGCAGTTCCACTATAGAGGACAGTGTGGGTAGTCGAAAATTAGTTCCGATTAGTAGTTGGGGTATAAAATTCTCTGGTGGAAATAATATAAGTGTAAATGCATTTATAGAACGGGTAGAAGAAATAAAAGAAGCACGCAATGCTAGTGACATTGATTTGTGGAGATATGCTATTGATTTCTTTGAGGGTGATGCGCTTATATGGTATAGGGCGAATAAGGACAGGGTATGTGATTGGGAGGAACTGGTCTTTCTCCTCAAACGCACATTCCAATCTCCTTATTATCAGGAAGATTTATTAGATGAAATTAAAACTAGAACACAGGGTAAAGATGAATCGGCTGTAATTTATATTTTTGTAATGCAAAACATGTTTAATAGGTTACCAAATAAGATTTCTGAAAGTGAAAAAATTCAGATTATAATAAAAAATCTGCAGCCATATTTTCAGAGAGCTGTATGCAGGGATAGTTTCATATCAGTAGAAGATCTGGTTAACATATTACGAATATTAGAAAGAACTAAGCGTAATTGTGACAACTTTCAAGAACCACAAAGTCATAAGTTTAAATTAGAACCCGATTTGGCGTATAAACCTAGTGCATATATTGTTAACCAGGAAATAAAAGTAACGCCAGCAGTAGCAGAAATAAAAGATATAAAGGCTGTAGGTAGTCGTTGCTGGAATTGTAGAGAAATAGGACACTTATTTAGAGCCTGTACCGTGGTTAAGCAACGGTTATTTTGTTTTAAGTGTGGTCGTTTTGGGGTTACTTCGAAAAATTGTTCCTGTAAGGGAAACGCGTCAGGGGAAGGTCCAAAACCTGCCAAGTAGTGCCTCCCCTGCAAAAGCAAAGTAAAGAATGGCAGGATTGGTTACAGACATTACAACACTTCTTCAAATATAATGAAATCTGCAAAATTTTCCACAATGACAATGACAACCGTAATTATATTAAGTTCAAGGTAATGAATTGCGACTGTATAGGCTTGTTAGACAGTGGAGCTAACCTAACAGTGATAAATCCTAAGTTTGCTAGGGTCTTGATTTCATTAGGATTACGTTCGTATGTCAAATCAGGTGCTAGGTTGTCCACGGCCGATGGAACTAATCACACCATAACTGAGGCTTTTGATGTTCCGGTGTCATTTGATAACCAATTTCATATTATGTCAATGTTGGTTATGCCAGGATTATCACAAAATCTGCTACTAGGTAAGGATTTTTTTGATGCATTCGGAATCCAATTAAAGTTGAAGAGCGATTGTGTATTTATAAACAAAGAAATTTCACTTCTAGAAACTAACAAAACAACTATCATACCTATAGAAGATTTAAGTGTCAGACAGCAAAAGGAATTGTTTGGGTTAATTACAGAAATGAAGAATAGCATTGGTACAGGATTAGGCAGAACTCATATTCTAAAACATAACATTGACACTGAAAATCACAAACCTGTTTTCCAAAAACAATATAATTTCTCACCAACCATAAAAAAATTAATAGAGAAAGAAATCGATGAAATGCTCAAGAATGATGTTATTGAACCATCAATCAGTCCTTGGTGCTCGCCAGTGCTTTTGGTTAAGAAACCTAATGGGGAAAATAGACTCTGTCTAGACAGCAGACAACTAAACAAGGCCACCAAAAGAGACACGTACCCATTGCCAAGAGTTACTACCATCATTGACAATCTTCGTAGTGCAAAATATTTGAGCACACTAGACCTTAAATCGGCATTTTGGCAAATACCGTTGCAAGAAACAAGTAAAGAAAAAACAACATTTGCTGTGCCTGGTAGGGGGTTGTTTCAATTCAAGGTTATGCCATTCGGCTTGGTAAATGCATCCCAGACACAGCAAAGGTTGATGGATATTCTATTTCAGGCACACGATGATAAAGTTTGGGCATATTTAGACGATATCATAATTTGCACTTCTTCTTTTGATGAACATATGGAAGTATTGAGGAAGGTTATGGCAATTTTAAAAGAAGCAAATCTGAGCATCAATCTAGATAAGTGTAAATTTGCTAGATCTAGCTTGAAGTTCTTGGGATATATAGTGGACAGAGAAGGACTGAGAACGGACCCAGAGAAAGTTACCGCAATATTGAACTTTCCGAGGCCTACTAATTTCACGGAACTCAAAAGGTTTATTGGGTTAGCTAGCTGGTATAGACGTTTTGTACAAAACTTTTCGTTGATTGCTGCGCCTTTATATAATCTCACCAAAGGTAAAAAGAAAACAAAGTTAGTTTGGTCACAACAGGCTGAAGAAGCCTTTTTGAACCTAAAAACCTTACTAACATCGGCCCCAGTAGTTTCGTGTCCTGATTACAATAAGCCATTTATCATACAGTGTGATGCATCTAATGAAGGTATAGGAGCGGTTTTATGTCAGAAAACAAACAACTATGATCAACCTGTTGCATATCTGAGCCGGAAACTTAATGATTGTGAGAAACGATATTCAGCCTCAGAGAAGGAACTTCTGAGTGTGGTTTATGCAGTACAGAAATTTCGGCCGTACATTGATGGAGTCCATTTTACAGTCATTACGGACCATAGGGCATTATTATGGCTGCATAAAATGAAAGATCCTCATGGAAGATTGGCAAGATGGGCGATGAAACTTCAGCAATTTTCATTTGATATAGTCCATAGGCCTGGCAAACTTAATGTTGTGCCTGATGCATTATCTAGGTCAGTAGATATTAACACCCTTGAGTCAAATTATATAAAAGTATTAGAAAAACACAAAGATGATTGGTATCACAATAAAGTGAAACAAATCATGGGAAATCCTGACAAACATACCTATTGGGCTGTGTTTAATGGCTTACTTTTCAGAAAAGTTATATTAAAACAATATCCTAGTCATAGTTCAAATTGGAAATTGTTCATTCCTAATCAACTCAAGGACGAGGTGTTAAAAAAATGTCATGATGATATAAAGGCTGGTCATTTGGGGGTCCGCAAAACACATTACAGAATCAAAAAGGATTTCTTTTGGTTTAACATGCTAAGGGATGTAAAGCTTCATGTTAACAATTGTGAGACGTGTGCAAAATACAAAGTATCACAACAACATCCCTTTGGATTAATGGGTCAACATAGAGATGTATCTCAGCCGTGGCAAGTAATTTCTTTAGACTTAATGGGTCCATTTCCACGGAGTAAAACAGGAAATACAATGCTATTAGTTATATCGTGTTGGTTTAGTAAGTTTGTTTTGCTTTACCCTTTGAGAACGGGAAAAGCAGACAAAATTTGTGAAATAGTAGAACGTCAAATATTACTATTTGGGGCACCCAGGACAATCATTTGTGATAACGGAAAACAATTTGAGTCACAATTATTTAAGGATGTAGCCACTAAGTATCAGTGTAGATTAAGGTATACACCACTTTATCATCCACAAAGTAATCCGACGGAACGTGTAAATAGAGTAGTTGGGACACTAATAGCTGCTAATTCATCTGTTAAAAAACATAACGAATGGGATGTTCACTTACAAGGAATTGCACATTCTATTAATACAGCTGTACATGAGACTACAGGCTATACGCCCTCATATTTATTCTTTGGTAGGGAAGTTTCGATTCCACCCTTTGATATTTCGGCATTTGACACTAATTCGCTAGATTTGAGGAAAGAGTTAAACTGTAATTTTGAAAATGTTGTAATGGAAAGTTCGAAACGACAAAACTTGTACAGAGAGGTTCAGATGAAGCTAAAAAATTCTCATAATAATAGTAGCAAATACTATAATAAGAATTATAGACCTGCCACATTTACAGAAGGGGACATTGTGTGGAAAAGAACCAAATACTTATCCAAAGCATGCAACAAATTTATGGCCAAACTCGCACCAAAATTTGAAAAAGTGAAAATTGTACAGAAGCTCTCGAATACTGTGTATCGCTTGCAAAACATGCAGGGCAAGAATATAGGTATTTGGCACGCCAAAGATTTAAAAAGATAAAAAAAAAAAAACAAGACGTTTTTTTTTTGTTTTGGGAGAAGGATATTTGTAATGACGTCACTTGACGAGAGAGGACCTAAACCTAAATTTTAAGTAGAACATTATTGTATACATAGCGGATTAGCTTTGCTTGTGAACTGCCATGTCATGTGTCGCGCGTTCAAACCCGACTGTTATCAGGATCGTCTTTTTGTATTTCAAATTATTTAAAACATCATTTATCTTCAATAAAAACTATCGTTATAAAGGCGACGGTGAGTTTGAAGGACACATTGCAGCGCAAAGACTAGTCGGGAACAGACGTGTGACGTGCAAATGTTCTTGAGATACCGCCATGTCAAAATAATAAATTGTGACCGGCAATTAATCCGGAGAATCTATTTTTGGTTATGTGAAATCTTAAACAATAAAGGGGTGAGTTGCATTATGTATTACCTACCTATTAATCTAATCTGGAATATCCTTGTTTGAGTTTACATATTTGTGTCAATTGTTCCAGCTTACCGTCACGCCCTTTAATTGTTGGAGAGATTTATTGGAAATTTCCTAAGTTCGCTTGTAGAACCGTATGTACAAATTTTATTATTTCCTTTACGATATTGTTTACCACTTGGTGGCGAAGACTCACGCCAGCCGGCAGTACTAAGGACTGGAAGGGTTCCATGCTCCTACCGCCATCTGTCTAAAACCCTCCTGGCGCCCTTTTGTTAGTTGTAAGTTAGATTTAATTTGTTTAAAGTTAATAAGTTTTAAGTAATAAGTAGTTGTAATTAATAAGTTTTAGTGCCTAGCTGTCACTGTCCTTATACCGGCACATCTTGCAGTCCTTTAATAAACCTATATTAAAATCGTTGAGCAGTTTCACTGTATAACCACCCGCAAACCAGGTTATAACAACCGGAAAAAAATCTGAAGAACTACAATGGCCTAATAGTACACAAACTACAGGGTGGCCAGGGACATTGACGCGCAAACTGTAACCATGAATTCAGCACAGCAATACCTACGTGGTCTAAATGTATGGAACAGCTTTTTTTTTTAATCACCTACGCAAAGTTTCAACCGGGTTCAGAATCTTGTACTGAATTGCGCGTCGATGTCCCTATGCCTCCTATAAGTACGTAAGTACCTACAGCCTCATAAATTACGCTATCAATGATAAAAAAGGGCGTCACTCCACTCAAGATAAGATCTAACTATCTACTCTTTAGATATTATGTATTAAAAGTAAAACTTACTTTTTAAAATAAATAAATTAGGTTTTAATGTCAAAATTCAATAAATTTATAGCCAATTTATTGCCAATTTTTTCAATAAAACCTGATTTATGATAATTATGACCAACAACACGACCAACAGTTTTTTCCCCATTTGTAAATGGGAAAGAAACTATTGGTCATTTTGTTTTGTTTTTTCACGTTGCCGGATGCATAAACAGCTTGTCGGGTTTCTACTTATCAAAAAAACATAATCTTCCTTTTGACGCGGTCGGGTAAAATTTGTCTGGTTAGCTCTGTCGGCGCAGTGGCGCTTTTGTGGGTCGTACGCAGGTTCGATTTTATTTCAACATGGCTTGTGATACATAATTATTATTTTATTACTTATATGATATTTCCCCTACTTTCGCGGGCACAAGGCATACTTACTAGTGGACCTATCTTAGGTCCACATGCCTTGTTCTGCTCGTGCATTTTCAGAAAAAAAAAACTTTGTAACCTGTTTTTTTTTCGTAAAAATTGCTAAAGAGTCACTCCATATCTTAAGGCTGGCAATTATGAAACTATGTTACGAATGCTCTAATTAGTCTGAACTCAATAATATTCATTTATAATCCCATTTTATTACACTTGACAATGTATTCTATTGCCTATTTCAAATTATGTACTGAATTTCATCATTGACATGGTAAATATGGTATCAAATACTATGTAGTTCATGTTTTTAAGAGCACTGTCAGAGTATTTCGATCTACAAACATAACTTTCGGTCATAAGACTATTACTTAGTGTAATTCAATATTAGAATTTTCGGTCGTAAAATGCTAAAAATAAATATGACAAAATAACTAATACAGAGTATAGAACACAGTTGATATTTTAGAGATAATCTCAGTTAGGGCGTATGAGTCATATTTAATTTTATAACGGAATAATAGTGGTGTATGCACCATATGACCAAGATTTAGCGGTATCAACGTTAAGTCATATGAGTCAATTTTATTTTTATACGAGAATAAGAAGGGCGTATGCTCAAGTTTTGGTTAACGACTTTATTATACGACCTTTAAGTTTTTTAATAATTGTGCATGTTACCCAAATAACCATTAAAATAAAAATTTATATCAAATACGCCTCATGTCTTTAAAAAATCTCCAAAAATCACGTGGGCCGTATTCGCCTTAATTTTGCGAATTTCGCAGTTTTAACTATACAGATTGATAGAGAAAAAAAAACTGAATATAACTGCATCAAAAAGTCATTTTGGCCCAAATGGCGTTTACGCCCTTTGAGTCTAAAGGTATCGATATATTGTGTTTCTCCACCAGAGCGGAATTGACAAAGTTTTCAAGTTATTCTAACAGCTAATACGACGTTAAAAACAAGGTTCATACATTTTTCTCGTCACATTTTCTGCTGTTTTGCATTCCAAACCATATTTCTAGGATTATGAGTAAAAGAGAACATGAAAAAAGGATTACATGACCCATTTTACCTTCTGCCCCGCGACTTCGTCCGCGTACAATTCCTTGTTCTCCCGACCCATCCCATCGCATCGCGTCGCCTGCCCGACCATTATATTGTATTCTTTCTGTTTTTACTCGGCCCCTAAGTGTCTTTAGAATTGGGCTATCGAATGCAAAAAGATTTTAAAATTTTCAAATCCGACTGATAGTTCCAGAGATTAGCGCATTCAAACAAACAAACAAATAAACTCTTCAGGTTTATTATTAGTATAGATAATACGTTCTCTATTTTGTGTCAATGTCCAATGCCCAATGTGACGCAGATCGTACTTAATATCCGCCGGCAAAATCTTCAATTAACATCCATTCATACCAACGACATTCGAAAATTCCTGAATTGAATTAAATACCGTGCGTTTATTGTTTACGTTGTTAATTAACTTAAAACATGGTAGGCAAATACTAAAATAGACGTGACAAAAATTTGCCTTTAAAATTACCAACCCTTTTGAGAATATCATCTACTTAATTTCCTCTGCGGGTCAGAATGAACAAACTGTGACGTCCGTAATATTTTGGCTGTCATTCATAGACGAATAAAAAGCGGAGAACAAATAAAAATGTCGCCTACACATAGCGTTTGCAGTGATTTTGTCACGATCCCATTTTGATTCCCTAACACGGCATTTCCGAGCTACATATTGCAGTGCAACATAGATTGAATTGGACCCTTTTTGTGTGTGATCAAATACATTTTATTCAAGTTTTGTATTTGTCATTTGTTTTGGTATGGGGTTCCAAATGTATTCAATTTGGAACAATAGAGCAATATCCGCATGCGTCCATATTGGTTACAAACTTGCTTAGTACGTATTAATTAGCACAGCCTCTGTGGCACCTCGCATTTGTGAAGACTATATTATACATACGTTGTATAGCTTTGATTGATCGATGAACTGTGTTCGTCGTGTTGTTGCACACGCTATTCTTCTTACTTTCTAAATGAGTGAACTAAAACAAATAATAGAATACTCTTTATTATGTAGGTACACCATACAATTATAAACATTTAAAAAACCCAAACACAAAAAAAATCAAAATTAAAATAATTGTTTGTTTGTAAGTGAAGAAATATGAACGCAACCTTCTGTGTGCTCAGTTTCAAAATTAATTTTGTATTTTATCTGTACATCTCCTGACTGCTTTATAATACACGCTTTGAAGCGATAGCTCCTCTTTATTATTATTTAAATATTTCTCTTACTTAATCTAGTCAATCCATAACACACATATTACTTTTGATCGGTAAGAGGTAATTAATCTCTAAAACTACTTATACGATTACAAGAATTGTTACACTGATATAAAGCTTCACTATTGCCGTCTGCCATGAGATTTATGTTTTAATTTTTAAGAATCTGCAACAGTAATTTACATTTTAGTTCAGAATAATATCGCTTTGTAAGTAGTTTACAATGCGACCGATGAAATTCAATTTAAATTCAACTTTGTTAACACAGATTGGCTTGTGTCTAGTAAAGTCTAGGACAATATCAGTTTGGGCATAGAAACTGGTTTTAAGTATTCGTGGAAAAACGGCTAAGGTACAGAACAAATCTTTATGGAGCTTTCAGTTTTAACTATTTGATGTTATCGTTTCGAATGGCGCCAAAGCTAGCAATTTATAACTACTAAATTAAATTTCAAATTAGTTATGAAGGCGAAGACGCGATCCGTAAAACTTCGTACCGCAAATCATAACTTTCTGAAACTTACAGGAATGTACAAAACACGAAGTTCCGTTTCTAGTCGGCCTATTGTGATCCTCTAGAGAGTTTCCGAACAAGATACGGTCTTAGGATATTTTGGGGGGGGGTTCTGGGAATTATAGAAAACTGAATTTTTCAAACAAAATAAATCATTCTACATTCTACCTAGCCTTTTCCCAACTATGTTAGGGTCGGCTTCCAGTCTAACCGGATGCAGCAACCAATATTTTACAAGGAGCGACTGCCTATCTGACCTCCACAGCCTAGTTACTGGGTAATACAATACCTCTAAATAAGACTGGTTATCAGATTTTCTGACTTCTGACTACCCGTAAAGACTGTCAAAAATCCATGAATAACAGCCGGGACCAACGGCCTCCGTGTCCCGGCTGTTATTAGTTTCCCTTGATAACGTTACGTCCATAAACTTTCTAACGAAAAAGCGGGTAGCTTTTTCTTACTTCATATTAGGTGGCTCTTAGTCTATATTATGATATTGATCCCTTAGTATTATTATATCACAACTCTCACGAGACTAGAATAAGAAAACAAGAATAGAAGCCAGTAGGCTTGCAGGTTAGAATCCGTCACTTTCAATTTAAAAAAATCGTCCGACTTATCATCCGTTGGTATAGTCTCCAGCCTGGTTTGTGTCGGATTTACATCAAACCATAACTGCAGTAATGTTCATCTGCCTAGCCTTTTCCCAACTACGTTGGGGTCACCTTCCAGTCTACACGAAAGCAGCTGCAGCATGACTCCAGTGAATATCAATATTTTACACGAGGCAACGAGCATTTTTGCCCTCAACAACCAAAATAGAAAAATGAAATTCTCATGCCATTTCACGCCGCACGCTACCGACTATCCATCTGACTACAACCTGAAAATGCGTTAAAAATTGCGGCAGATTATTAGAAAAAAAATTGCTGTTCCATACGTCTTGACCGCGTAGGTTGCATTTTTCTATGAAATGGCAGTTTTTTTTTATAACTGACGTAACATTTCTGCGAGGTCTAGTATCATGCGCTAAATTCGTGGTTACAGTTTGCCCGTCGATGTCCCTGCCACCCTGTATAATGATCTTTTATCACCGGACTAAGGACTGATTTACTGGGTACTTGAAGTTACTGGAACGTTCAAGAGCATTAATCGTATACCTTAAAGCACGTTAAATTATTGGCTATCAAAAATCGCATGCAAGTGTTTACACGCGTGCAATTTCCATAAAATGGCATACAATAATTGAACGCCAGTTTTACCATTCAATAATTGAATGCGGCTTCTATTTACACCAAAGCCATTATTACTTGGCGATTATTGCATTCAAGTTTTGCCAAGTTGTAAGCACGTACTTGTACCATTTTATGACGCGTTGATTCTAGAATTGCGCTTATGTGCGCCGCCGCTGCCAAATATTTCAACCAATTTTATTGAACCAAACCTTTACACACAAAAAAAACATCGTGAGGACACGTGACATCTACCAATCCGCACTGGGCCCGCGTGGTGGATTACGGCCCACTCCCTCTCACCGTGAGGAGGCGTGTGTCCCAGCAGTGGGAACATTATCGGCTGAATATGTATGTTGTAAACTTTTACGGTGGTCATCGCTATATGAAAATAACCAGGTTATTGTGTCTTCACAGGTGGTGAGGATGTTCGTCCTGGTGGTGATGGTATTCGCGCTCTGCTGGCTGCCATACCACGCATACTTCGTGCTGACGTACCACTACCAGTCGCTAGCCTCCGCGCCATTCGCGCAGCACATATACCTCTTCTTCTACTGGCTGGCCATGGCTAATTCCATGTTCAACCCCTTAATATATTACTGGATGAGCAATAAGTAAGTACATAACATTGCACTTTTTCCCAGAAGGATTATGCAGAGACCTTTGTACATCCACATTTCGCTAGTTTTGTTTATGTCCGACGTAAAAAGGGACGAACCTATTGATGGCAATAGGTTCGTCCCTTTTTACGTTACGTTACGTTACGTTTATCCCTTATCGAACAGGCTCTGTGCCCCGTTCATGGGAACGGGGCACAGAGCCTGTTCGATAAGGGATAAATAAAACTTGAGAGGTGTCAAGGGACACCCGGATGGAACGAATTTCAAAGAGAGAGAGACAGACAGAGAAACACGCGCACGCCACACGGCTTACAACTATAGCAAAAAGTGTCGTTCCAACTTTTGGTCTTAATTTTTTCCGTCTAGCCCCCTTTCGCAACACGTGATAAAGAACTTCGTTCCAAAAGTGGACTGTATACTTTAGGCTTGCTGTATTGCCGATTAAATTCAAAATTTTACAACTGTCCCGGTCAAACATAAATCGCTAGAGTGTCGTCCGTTGCGGTGGTCTCCGAGGAAGCGAGTGTCCGCCGGCGCCCGCCTAGCTCACGCGCCGATGGCGATGACGCGTAGGTCGGTCACGTCGTCTGTGCGTGCCCGCTGCGTGTTTTTTGGGTGCGATCCCGACAGCCGAGCGCCGCTCACTCACCGAGACGGCGACGATGCGCAGGTCGGTCACGTCGCCTACGCGTGCTAGCTGCGTGTATGTTGTGTGCGATTCCCAACATGAAGTGAAGGCTTCAAAAATCTGGAAGGGGGCAAATATTATTGAAAGCCCTCCTCATGGTGCCCCTCCTTGTCTTTACCTCTGCAACTCTTGCTATGCCGTCGCTGCCAGGGTAAATCTTCGTGACCCTTCCTCGGAGACCACCGCGACGGACGACACTCTAACGATTTATGTTTGACCGGAACAGCAAGCCTAAAGTAAACAGTCCACTTTTATTTATCCCTTATCGAACAGAGCCAGACTTCAGGACTGCTACTGAGAAAATCCTAATAGAAAAAACTATTCAAATTTTACCCGACCTGGGAATCAAAATCAAATGAAATTGTTTTAAATTCATCATAACAGCATTGTAGTACATGGTAATTTACAGGGTTGACAAATTAGTGTACTAAAACTACAACTTGAATGGTGGTGAGGTGCTGAACTCCCAGCTAGGTTATAGAATAACCTGAATAAGGGAGGGAGTACAGTGCCAGTCTCCATTGGGTATTATACTCGTAATTAAATTGTACACAGGTGTAGCTTAACACTAGTCTTCTACTACAATTGACGGCACGGTTGGCGCAGTGGTTAAGCGATTGACTGCTGCGCTGCGTGTCGCGGGTTCGATTCCCGCACGGAACAAATATTTGTATGACCTACATGTATTTGTTCCGAGTCTGGGTGTTTTTCTATCTATAATATGCATGTATTTACAAAAAAAAAATGTATATAAGTAGTTTATCAGCCATCTTGTTACCATAACACATGCATTAGGTTGCTCAGCTTGGGACTAGATGGCGCTGTGTGAAATGTCCAGGGATATTATTATTATTATTATAATTTTATTATTAATGGTGGCATAGTGTAGCTAATCGATACCAGGACCTCATGCTCAGCACTAGCGCTTGCGACCACTAGACCGAAGATACAGTTATTTAAACAATTTAATTTGATTCTTATCGGTTGGTCGGTCTCTTGGTGTCAAGTGCGGCCGTCGTGCGTAAGGAAACGGTTATTGGATTTTCCGGTTAGAAATTTCCACAACGTCGCGACCTTGGATTTAGGTTTTTTGCAAATAAATAAAGAAGTAAGCTTTGCCTTTCCATGGAATTTGATACCGCTATCGACAAACCAGGCATGTACAGAAATACATGCGAAGTCTCCTGTGTAATATTTGGAAACGGTCCATCGGGAAATTCAGGAGTGAGGATAGAAAACGATTTTTTTTACGTAGTATGTTACCTACTTACATTTACCTATTTATACGGGGTTGTTCTTTTCTCAAGCAATGTGTGTAGATTCTTAACATAAAGGTCCTAGAGAAAAATGCTGAAAGGAACCATGGGCTTAACTAATTAGATTTTATTTTATAATAATAATATTCAAAAAAGAACATTTATTTCAGGCTTCAATGGCCCATAGACCTTACAAACTAGCATAACTAATAAAGTATAAAACAAAGCTTGTGTTAATTAATAAGCTAGATTAATTAAGCTAGATTAATTAATATTAATATCCCTGGACATTTCACACAGCGCCATCTAGTCCCAAGCTAAGCAACCTAATGCTTGTGTATAGCTTAAAATTATATTACGAGTAGTAGCACTTCACTAGCTTGCCTCTGTGCTGTCCTGAACATTTTTTTTTTATTGCGCTCGTAGTTCTTTTCTGCCCTTTTCTCGTTAACCTACGGGTTATAGAGAAAGGAATTACGAAAAAAGTACGCGTTTTTGACATAAAACCGAGGCCAAACACAGTGTGTGACCGACTGTTTACCTTCAACTAGCTCCCAATTTGAATAGAGCGTTCCGTAAACTATTTACGTAGTTCAGCCAGTTTATAATACTTGAAATATGTTTTTTTTTTATTATTATTTTAAAGACGTTGCCCCACACTAGGAATTTCTCATGTATCGTGGGTGCGTTTACAAAGATTTAAACTCACATACACAAACAGCCAGACCCGGAACAACTACTTGTAGGTCATACAAATATTTGCACCGTGCGGGAATCCAACCCGCGACACGCAGCGCAGCAGTCAATCGCTTAACCACTGCGCCAAGCGTGCTGTCCGTGTTTGGAGTTATATCGTAAAAGATTTTACCGAGATAGGTGTGACTGATTTCACCTGAGCAGAAACATCTTCGTTTCTAACGAGCACAATTATCTAGTTCTTTAAAAATTGCTACCTTATATTCTCACCAAGACGCAGGCACGACTAAATTAATCTTTCTTTCTTTGCACCGATAAAGTAGAAAAGTTTTATTTAGACTGCGAGAGCTGTCAGAAACTCATTTCTGTCTCTTGCAATTAGCCGTACTTATCCATTCACTCAAACGAATGACGCACTGATTACTTCCCTCCGGTGCGTCATTGGCTTTAACAAATGTTAAGCTATGTAAAGACGCTAGCAGGTCAAGCTACCCGAAACTGTGCAATTTTCCTAATCAACCTTGAACCTTAAAGATTTAACGATAAAGTTGAAAATATATTAAAGAAATTTGACAGATTGTAGTGGCGTGACCCTGCTGGCGTCTGTACATTGTGCCACGTGACCCTAAAGATAGGGCGTGTATTAAACTGAATTTAGTGATCTTTTTAAAACAAAAGACGCGCGCGTGTTACTAACGGCGTCTTACCGTTTTATATAAGACTATAAGTTCACTAATTAATAAAATAATAATCTTAGTACGATTGCCAAAAAAACTCCTTTCACAGCTAAGTGCACATAACATAAGACCACATTTGTTTTTAAGGGGATTCAATGAAAAAAAAAACAATTTGAGAAGATTCACTGTGTGTTGGCGAGCCTCCTTGCCGGATTGCCGCCATGGGATCTGGAGGCCAAAGTCCTCGCCCACATATGGGAGTGGCGAGAGGAGGCAAAACGCCGGGGCGTAACTCCGCTGACGCGAGAAATCACGGTACAGCGGACAGAGCTCCGGCGGGATCTCATAGCGGCATGGAGAGTACGACTGTCGTAACCCAGTGCTGGGCACGCCACAATTGCGGCGCTAAGTGTCCTCTTTAAAGAGTGGCTAGAGAGGCGCCACGGCGCACTCACCTTCCGCCTGTCGCAGGTCCTCGCCGGACACGGTTGTTTCGGGAGGTTCCTGTTCAGGATAAGGCGGGAGGAAACGCCAGGGTGTCACCACTGTGTGGATCGCCCGGACGACATGGTAGAGCATACGGTGGAAGTCTGCCCGGCTTGGGCGGAGCACCGCCGCGTCCTCGTGGCGGCGATCGGCGGCGGTGATCTCTCGCGTCCGGCCCTGGTCCAGGCCATCGTACGGAGCGAGAGTGCATGGGAGGCCGTCACCTCCTTCTGCGAAGCAGTAATGCTCGCAATGGAGGAAGCGGAGCGCGTGAGGGAGAGGCAATCTCTGCGACCACACGCCCCAAGTCGCCGCAGGAGACGCCCTGGACGGGAGTCAACAGCCGACTCCAGGCCACCGTAGGCGCGGACTTGCGGGCGACGAGCAATGGGCAGCTCGCCGAACGGTAAGGACCAGGCCCGGGTCGACGGCGCGTTGTGTTCCACGCGCGCCTCAAACTGACGTCAGCACGAACTGACGGGGTCCGCTAGGGCCGATGCCTGCCACGGCCGCAGGTTGTTTCTTCTTTTGATTTCCCACCCGAAAAAAAAGGTTCACTGTACCCATTCTTCTAGTAATAAAGATTTTATTTATTATACCTACAGTATGGTAGATTGAGAGGTTAACTACCTTATTCCTAGATTAATCGGTGGTACGAATATTCTCCGAATTAACCATAAATCGGAATCCCAATTATTCACTGTATAATCAAAGGACTAAATTATTCGACTATAAATATTGCGAGATTTCACAGAAATATTTGGAACTACAATCCGATGGTTTTGATAGAGTTCCCTACGAAATGACATTGATAGATTGTTTGCTAAGTATTTTGGCTCTCTACAGACTTAAAACCACATCTATTGTAATCTAACTTAATGATAAAAATAATAGTGTTAATGATAAAATACTAGTGTGCTATATTGCAATGTGCAATTTAAGCGCCCAGTGTGCATTGTGCATTAACCTTGTGCATTAAGTATGCGGGTGTAATGTGTTTTGAAATGGCTAGGTTTACACACAAGCTCGTTTTCTATGCATGAATGGCTTCATAAGGTGGCCTAAAATGACGCTTTCCTAAAATTCTGCAGTCTGCCGGTAAGAATTTTATAAGTCTTTTTGTCATAGCAAACAATACAAGCAGGCAGTCGTGTAAAATTTATTGAGTCTAATGAGAGCTCAAGCACCTCTTTTCTATTGGAACTCTGCAGACGTGACGGTATCGATATATTAACAAGATAAAATAAATATAAAAAGATTTCATGTTTTTTGGGAGTCAATGACCGCTAGTAGTATTGGTGAAGGGCGGGCGTTTTTGGGGAACTGTCTTTAAATTTTGTTATTTTGACGTTCGAAAAGTGCTGATTCTCAGCCTAATTTGAATAAATGACTTTTGATTTGATTTGTTACTTGAAGTATGAGTTGAGAAAAACTTTTTTTGTTTTATCGTGTTTAGTTAGTTATATTGATCACGGCTGCGGAGTTTCTCTAGTTAATTTAATTTGACCTTGCATAAAGATCACTATCCTTTATATTGAAACTTATGTCTATTTACCGAGAACACACTTTTTCTTGTTACCAACAAAAGAGATGTTTGCGAAATATTACCGCAATTTATCATGGATCCATGATAAATTGCGGTAATATTTGTTCACTTCCATTTTTAACCCCCGACGCAAAAACGACTGGGTGTTATAAGTTTGACGTGTCTGTGTGTGTGTGTGTATGTCTGTCTATGGCATCGTAGCTCCCGAACGGATGAACCGATTTAGATTTTGTTTTTTTTTATTTGAAAGGTGAATTTGTCGGGAGTGTTCTTAGCTATGTTTGATGAAAATCGTTCCAAGATGGCCGCCGTCACAACTCCCTCAATATGGGTATCAAATGAAAGGGATTGACTAGTAGAATACTATAAACTATGATAAATTTCAAATCCAAGATGGCCGCCACCACAAAATGGCAATATGTGTGTGTAATGCAATGTTGTCCCATCGGGGGACCGCTACTATTTTAAACTTTAACAGAACGTTAGGCTAATAACTAGAGCGGTCCCCCGACGGGACAACATTTAATAAAAAAAACACACGTTCTTACGTAGGGTCATAATTTCAAGGTAATTTTTTTTCTTTTTATCGTGTTTCACGTTTTAAATACCTTTTTTGGTCTATTTGTGGCTATTTTTTCAATAGTTTTTTTGAAAATTTTTTTAGATTTTTTACATTCGTACTATTTTTATTATTATTTTGTGTCGGGTGTTTTTTAAATTACATTTTTTGCAGTGTGATAAATGGTGGATTGAAAAAATAATTAAAATTTTCAAGTTCGTGGTAAATTCATGGGTACTATCCCCTTTTATTGTATCGCGGAAACCGAGTGTTGGTGTGGTGTTAAAATCGCATTTCGACCGCAAGTATTATAAGGTATAAAAATTTAATTCAGTGATAATACCTGGCAATCTCTGAGCTTCTGTTTTATTACTAACCAGGGTTAGTGTGACCGCAATAATAATAAAAAAACAGGAAGGGTGAGTGCTTTTATGGTGCATAGATAAGAGAGGGTTATAATATGAAAAACGTTTATAAAGGGAGGGTAACGTCTTTCCTCATCGTAAAATATTTAGGTAGATTTGTGTACAATAGTTGGTATGTTGAAGGGTTGCGACATTCCCATGTCTAGCTTGCCAAGTTTTCCTTTGTTGTCATATCCAATTTTGAACTAATTGCTGGTTACGAGGCCGTTTGCATAAAATTATAATATGTACCTATGTAATGTTGAAACAAACTCATAATTAATAATAATAAGTATTATAAGTGAAAGTCTAAGTCCCTCTCACTGAGAAGAGGCCTGTGTCCCAGCAGTGGGAACGTTATAGGATTCTTTTATGTGACACAACAAACGAAAAATATGCCAACTCACTAACAGCAGTGCGATTCTGTAACCAAATCACCGTGAAAACTTAGGTGAAGTGAGCGTGGAGTGAGCTGTCATTCCAAATAATGCTAGGGATTGGCACTACTGACAACTCACATCAAGCTCACTTCACTTGAGTTTTCACGATGAGATTTTTATAGAATCGAGCGGTTGGTCTTTTTTCAGTTTTTGAACCCATTTGAAATAATTATTGCACAAACCGCTTCCCGCACACAGTGTAGCTTTACATCTCGGAAAATCAACTATTCACGTCGTCGAAACGTCGCGAATACAGCTGAGGGCCTAGTGTGTCTATAAGTACTTTCAAAGCGTTTCATATTTCTACAGCGCTTTTCAACAGAATTTACATAAGCTTTTCGGTAGCTTATGTCAATCCTATACATTTTTGAGTTTTCCATCATCGTTATCGCTGATACAATGTCCCTTTCTCTAGGCCATCTCCTCTGTAAAAATCTCACCGTGAAAGCTTAGGTAAAGTGAGCTGTCAATAGTGTAAATCCCTAGCATCAGCCGGTCGATTTCGTGTAAATATTACCGTGAAAACTTAGATGAAGTGAGCTTTCCACCGGAACTGTCACTGCCACTTGATGCTAAGGATTGACACTATTGATAGCTCAGTTCAAGTTCACTTCACCTAAGTTATCACGGTGAGATTTTTACAGAATAGATCGGCTTTTTGAATATCGTTCATCTCTAGTATTATTAATTAAGCGTCATTTCAGGCTTTTTTACTTTGCGGCCCACTTGAGAACTTTACCTTTAACGGGTAAAGTTATTGAGTGGGCCGCAAACTCAATTAGTTACCGGTAATTGACATCGTTAAAATTGATGTTGTATTAAAAAAAAAATGATTTTAATTTTATTCAAATCTGTAATTTTTATGGTGTACAGAATCAAATCAAATCAAATCAAATCACTTTTATTTGTTAACACAGGTAAAGAAATACAGATCTTGAGTTTGGTGAACAAAACGCTATGTTATGCCAGGAGGCGTACAAATATGGTGTGCATCTAGCTCAACATTACGAATTTAAATTTAAAAACAAAAAAAATAAATAAAAAAGATGTCTGAAAATCATACATAATTAAAAATCATTCATAACAATTACATAATACTATTAAAAAAATTGAGTGATGTCAGATATACAGGAGGAATTATTTAGTTATAAAAATGTCAAAAAATAAAAATAAAATCTAAGTCAGAATAATTGAAAAATGTCAAAAATATTAAGTGTCAATATTAATAATAAATTTCGACTACTAGTTAATACATCATTTAAGTTGGTTTTTTTCGATAACATAGAAACAGCATTATATTGAGCCATCATTGAAAAACTCATCAAGTGTGTAGTAACATTTGTCACTAAGCAAGCTATTTAGTGCCTTTTTGAATTTTATTAATGGCATAAGAATAAAAAGAATATATATACATATAGAATAAAAAGTATTTTATCTTGTTTCGCCCAGGGTATCAATTGTACATAATTTAAGCACATGTTTTAAGCATTTCTGTGCCACGTTATTATATACAGACGTTTTAAATACTACAATGGCTTGTCCTGGAACAGTAAAAAATAAGTTTTCTTGAAAAAGTCTGTCGATTTTTGTCAATCCAACTGTGATATTTTCTTCTTTCTTGTATTTGATTATAAAGCTCCTGACCATTATTTGTTAAGAAAAAAGAGAAATGTCAAAAGACACAATCGTATTGTTTGCATTGAATTACCGGTTTCATAGCAGTTTTGTAAACAATAGAACTATTAATTGGAAACAACTACGTATAAATTGTTTGGTTCAATTTGATTCTGTGAAATCTGTTTTTGTTGTGGAATAAAGAACAATACTGGCTAAGATAAATAGCCTAGGAGCTTTGCAAACAAAATATTATATCTCTTTTTCGATGTAGAATATTATTTTGTCAGTAACAAATTAAGCTGAAACCTGAAATTTATAGTCAGGAGTTCAGGACACGTATGTTTTAGAACTTTTCTTAAGTTCTAAAACATACGTGTCCTGAACTCCTGACTATAGTTATATAGTTGGGACAGAAATTCAACAACCCAGTTCCGAACTTAGTCCAGTTGGGTACACATTGGTAGATATGATTAATTCATGTCATTTTGCCCCGAGATTTGGAGAGCAAGCTGGCCACTTATGTATAGGTAATCTTGAAAACTATGTTTGTTTAGATTAATTCATGTCATTTTGCCCCGAGATTTGGAGAGCAAGCTGGCCACTTATGTATAATCTTGAAAACTATGTTTGTTTAGATATACCACTTTTGAAACATTTTAAATTGCTACGTAAATCGCAGTTATGCCCGTGAACAACGCTTTGTTCCGCGTAGATTTTTGCATTTAATATTTTTTGGAGCTCGAAGTACAGTGTTGAATGTATTCGTTACCAACGCTGACAATATTAATTGAATTGCGGTTTTATGCTTACAATTCATCACGGTTTTGTTATTTATCGACTGCAACCGAGCTGAATGTAATGTTCAAAAGTTGATAAAAATGCTGCAACGACAGCAGTATGTTACTACATCCCCGTAGTTACTATAGCACGTGCTGACATCTTAGAAAATGAAGCGACAAAAGATAAAATTAAGCAAACTACAGAAGGCAAAGATGTTGTAGTTAAATTGAGGCATGTAGTGCACCCTTGAGTGAAGTAAAACTAGACGACAACATTCGACAAAGAACATTAACCTACCCTTACGGTGGTCTTTTGTTTACTTAACACTACCAAATGAAAACAGGATACCTAAAATAAAACAGGCATTCGTTACTTCACAGACTACTGAAATCTCATAAAAGCATTGAAATCTTAATATATTTACTGAAAGTTTGGAGCGCTTCTGTAAACATTCTGCTTGGAATGTTTCCAATGTTTCAAGTGTTCTCATCTTTAGAAGTGCGAAATTGTGTGATTTATAAGGTACTAGCTCTTAACCTCGGTTTCACTCGTATAATTGAGACGCTAGTTTATTTATTTAGAAAACCACAGAAATAATTCTCTAAAACTCCATCAACCAGATATATTATGTAGGTACATAGGTATACCTAACTAATCGGAGTGTTCCCACGAAGAAAGTGTCAAAACGGTTTGAGAAGCATAGTTTTAAAAGTATCTAAGTAGACTCCTGTTGATTTTGTATACACAAAGAAACATACTAGATCTTAGGAACAGACGAGTTTCGTCAAAAAAAACATATTAATTACCTGAATGGTATTAGTATGTTTCGGATCCCTAAAAAGCTATAAAATGTCTTCATAGTTTAATTCCTAACAGACTATGTATATTCGAAAGTTCATTGGTCTACCCAGCGGCGATGTGAAAATATTTTATTAAGAAAGCTAAATAAGTTTCTAATCAACTACATTTTATTTGGAGATAGTCTGAAACTTATAAGTTTGAAAGTTCGATACTAAAAGCAATTATATTTCGCTTAATAGCTATCTTTTAATGATCAATGCATACTAATGAAAAAGTCTTTTAAGTAAAAGTACTTAATCTATGCTAATAATAAAGGTCACAGCTCATTAGAGTCACCCGGCACCCACTCCGCACCGCCTCGCCTCCTGCGGCTAGTATTCTTTATATGGACTTGTATGGGTATGCGCTCACTATATCACCTGCGTAGCGTCACCACGCGCGGACGGCGGGTGGACCACTCGGTTACAAGCAACTCGCTGCTCGCATGCTTGCCTTGCGTTGACTGCGCGTTTCCAATGCGCGGGTCCCGAGTGGACCGCGCGCTGCCCGCGAATGTTTCACGCGAGGACGACACTTGGCGATGCGAGACTACTCTAAAATTCGTGGGCCAAGCGACGTCCACTCGTTGACCACGCGGCGTTCACTCGTTGACCGCGCGGGGTCCACTGGTTGACCGCGCGACGTTTATTGGTGATAACGCGGCGTCCACCCGTGGACTACCTGTCGACAACGAGTGGACGCCGTGCGACGAGGCGGTGCGGGGTGGCTCTAATGAGCTGTGACCTTAAAGCTGAAGAGTTTGTTTGTTTGTTTGAACGCGCTAATCTCTGGAACAAAAAGTCAAAAAGATTGCTGAGCGAAAATGAAGTAATAACGCGGGCAGCGATGCGATGTGGGTCGAACAAGTTTCACGGGGACGAGACGTGGGTAGAATCTATTATTACGTAATATGTCCTGTCCTTTACAGGTCATGGTCCACCTATCTGCAAAATTCGTCAACCGTTAAGATGTATAAAGGTAACAGGCAGACAGACAGATATACAGAGTTACTTTCCCATTTATGATATTAAGTAGAGTGAGAGTAATAGTTACATATTGTTTCCGCAGGTGTAATTAATTAATACACTCGTTATTACTTTGATGAACACACGTTTATTACTGAACCACAAATACAATAACGGTGGCGTTTTACCACTAAACACTTCCCAGCAGACACTGTTGCCCTCTCGCTAAATATATGTAATATACAACAGTAAGAATCATTATCATCATTATCAGCCTATAATGTTCCCACTGCTGGGACACAGGCCTCCTCTCGGTGAGAGGGAATGGGCCATAATCCACCACGCGGGCCCAGTGCGGGTGGGTAGATGTCACATGTCTTCGAATTTTTGGTTTTAGGACATGCCGGTTTCCTCACGATGTTTTCCTTCACCGTTTTGAGAGCAGTGGTGATGAAATAATTTACACAAAGTAAAGCGCCTGTTTGGGTTCGGACTCGCGACCTACAACTCGTAAGTCGGGCTGAACCCACTGGGCCACCCCTACAACCAGTAAGAATGGCTTTTTATTAATTTTCTTTGTTCACAGATTTCGGATCTACTTCCAATTGGTGTTATGTTGGTGTTGGACACCAAAAACAGCCACATCCACAGACTTGAAGAAGTTAGAAATGAACAAATCATTTTCTGGTAAGAACCTCCTGTAATTAAAATATTCAGCCATTTCCATGATAATATCGTGTAGAAAACAATCAGAGAGTAGAATAATAATTAATTTTGCCAACGCTTCCTTGGTT
This sequence comes from Apamea sordens, assembly GCA_945859715.1. Classification (NCBI taxonomy): domain Eukaryota; kingdom Metazoa; phylum Arthropoda; class Insecta; order Lepidoptera; family Noctuidae; genus Apamea; species Apamea sordens. The sequence goes on along the minus strand of OX243996.1, from coordinate 10,753,707 downwards.
AGGTACGTCAAGGGCACAAAACCACCGAAGACATACGACGCGTTACGTGCGTAGTGTAATAAGTTTCTTACTATCAAGTCGAGTAACTCGCTTGAATATATTTCAAGCTTAGTATTTCGAAGGTGGCTTCAACTTGACACGGCATTCTGAAGACAGAAAGGGACATGATTATATTTATCTCTTTTCTTTCCCTTGTTTGTGTGCTTTCCTTTGTTTTCTGCTTGACGTTGTTTTGTTTTTTCGCACTGCAAATGACAGCGGTTGCGTTTGATGTAAGTTCTGTATTCTCAAAGAACTGATTGCTTTTCTGTGAATCTAGCTGAAGAGATAATATGGAAAAGTCTTTGTGTGTCTACAATATTGACCTTGTATACCTATATTATATACATATACAGCATGTATCAGAAAGGTGTGGTCATATTTAAGGGTGTGGTACAGACCAACAAACAGAACAATTTTGTCTATGGGACGGTTAATTTTTTTCGCTGTTTTTGATGTTGGTCCTATGAAGAAAACTGTTCAGTTTGATGATCTCTTCCACTCCCTTAAACATGACTACACCATTCTGCTGCACGCTGTATACTCTAACCATAAACAATATAGTAAAGAGAGAACATAATCACAATTTAACGAGAAACGTCAACTTTTCTGCCAGTACAAATATAACTCGGTAAATGAATACCGCAAACGACAGTTTAGCAACCATACCACATTTATTCAGGTTCCGTTAAAATACGTACCTACATATTTACATACACAATTGGACGATCACATACTTTGGCGACCAAAAATTCGAAAATGGCGGATGTCACATGATCCGTCAACCCGTACCGGACCCAGTTGAATTTCGGCCCACTCCCTCTCACCGAGAAGAGGCCTGTGGGAACATTATAGGCTGATTATGATACTTTGGCGAAAAAAATATGACACGTTCATCAAAATTCGAATGTTTCCGATAAATTGAGAGCTTCCGCGATTTTTCACTTCGGGGATCAACAAATCCCATGAGCCTCGTTCATTAAAAGTTAAATCCGATGTTGTTAGCTTTCGATAGGATTTGGATCGAAATAAATTGATGTTCCGTCTAAAATTTGATTGCAGCAATTACAGGATCTATGCTAATAATAGGGCTATAGAATGTGTTTGTTTTTACAAGCTTTTATTTAGTATCACCTGTCCCGTTGTTTGTAAACAAATCTTGCAAGGTTAATTTGATCCACTTCCCGGTTACCGATTGAGCTGAAACTTTGCATACATGTGTAAATCGGACGAAAATGCAAAATTATTATGACATGGAGCTGATCTGATGATGGAACCGGAAGGTGGCCATAGGAACTTGGTAGTTAAACGACACAACCCCATCGAGTTTGAACTCGTTTGATCTTTCTTGACGAGTACTTTGGTGCTAGATGGTAACCAAGGTCTGACGATGGAGCTGGAAGATGGCCATAGGAACTCGGTAATTAAACGACACAACCCCATCGAGCTTGGGCTCGTATGATTCGTCTTGACGAGCACTTTGGCGCTAGATGGTAACCAGGGTCTGATGATGGAACTGGAAGATGGCACACTTTCATTTAGTAGATACCAATATAATGGTATTTTTCTTATCAGGTTTAAATTATTTTTAACTTTTTATTAACAAGTAATAAAAGCTTGTTTTTAAAAAGTTCTTTTTTCTTTTCATTTTATTTATTTGTACGCGCTAATCTCTGCAATTATCCGCCGGATTTGAAAAATTATTTATGCATTTGATAACCCAATTCTTGAGGATTGCTATAGACTATTATATTAACACCACGGATCCGAGCAAAAGGAAAAAAAGTTAGAAAGAGCGCCAAGCTAAAACGAAGTAACAGCGCGGGCGGGTGATGCGTTGCGATGCGATGGGTCGGGGGAACAAGAAGTTTCACGTGGGTGAAGTCGCAGGCAGAAGCTAGTATTTGTATAAGAACGTAGTTCGCATAACTCCGCAAATATGAAAACAAACTGCGGGCTAATTGCGTAACACACTATCAGTAGCAAAGGGTTTCATATTGACAGTTAAACAACATTCATTGCGTTATTTACGTTGCTGAGTAGACAAACTTTTTTAACATATGAAGCAATGGATTAGCAATATCCTTCAAAATGATTCAGATTGTGGTTGATAGTGTGTTACGCAATTAGGATGCTGATTTATTTGAAACCCTGGTGAGTGTCAATTTCTCTTAGAGTTTTGCTCTATTACCACAGACTTCAAAGTATATTGAATAAAAAACTATACAACGAATAAATAAATGAACAAATAAAAATAAAAAATTGAAATCGGCATTTCGTTTATTCAAGTTAACACAACCGTGAAATAACTTGATAAATAGCTTAAATCAGGGATAATCTTTTGATACCATCCTTTTTCGTATTTCGAGTAACACTGAAAAATAAGATGATTTACAGAGTACGTAATTGCCATGTCTTTGGCTTTTTTATTTTTCCATTGGATACTTGTCTCAAAATTTAGCAATTTTTTTTACTTTAAAAGCAATTTATCTTCGGTTTTCTACGTAAAACAACAAAGTCATTGTACGGCCACACGGGATCTCTCCAAAGTTAGCTTAATCCTACTCATCATATTTCAAAAGTGAAAGTTTTTATGTTAGTTACTCAATCACAGAAAAACGGCTGAACGGATTCGGATGAAATTTGGTACACAGATAGTTTATAACCTGAATTCCATGGAGTTTCTTGCCCGTTCTTCTCCATAGGTGCCTAAGCTTTGGAATGGGCAACTAGCTTCATCTTTTTGACTGACCGACCTTGACAATTCAAAAGTGCCTATAATTGGTTTATTCGAAATAAATAGTTTGAGTTTGAGAGTTTGAATTAGCACATAGTATACTTAACATAGTATATTAACACATAGTATAGTATCACAGTAATAAGTTCCCATGGGATATTTTCCGACCGCCACGAGGACGAAGCCGCAGGCAAAAGCTAGTAAGGTAGCCTAAGTACAGTCACGAGCACCAATATGTCAACACTTGGCAACTTTCAATTGTGATTTTTTCGTGAAATAACGAATGCAACATTGAAATACGACACATTACATAAACGTATGGGTTCGACAATGCTATGCTCGTAACAACATTAAAATTCCATTAAAAAAATAAAGGCGTAAATCGCTTTTGAATAAAGGCCGAGTGTATACATACTTTTGCTCGTGACTGTACAAAGTCCCTTTTATTGAATGTGGCTGTTATAATAATATCCTATTAGCTAAGTTTGGTAATATGATAATCTGATACACTAAAGTCTAGTTAGGTTTTGGGACACTGGCCGGTCATTATAAAGGTTGTTATATTCTAAATTTCTAACTAGCTGCACCCCGCGGTTTCACCCGCATAAGTTTCGATCCCGTGGAAATATCGGGAAAAAAAGTATTCCATATGTTAATGCTGGTTATAAACCATCTGTGTGCCAAATTTCATCCAAATCCATTCAGTAGTTTTTGCGTGAAGAAGTAACAAACATACAAACACCCCCACACACTCACTCACAAACTTTCGCCTTTATAATATTAGTGTGATGGACCCATTTCTACGTAACATTATGCTCATTGGAGTGGTTTCTGTCAAACAGCGCTTTAATTCCAACGAATAATTCGAGAAAAACAATAGAACAGCTGTGACATTATAATTATGTCTGACGTATTTTCGTTTAAAACTCGACTTATTTAAATGTAAGACCTAATTTACCTACTGCTTTATTAAGGCTTATTTTATTTCTATAACAATGAAACGACGAGACAGTTTTTCTGAAACCTTTGTTTTCTTATGTTCGTTGTTATTTTCTAAGGTATTTTACATAGAAAGATAACGTAATTATTTTTCATTGGTTTAGCTTTATCTTCATAGTTTTGAATGTTTTTTTTTTGTTTTTTACCAAGCTTCTAACGCCGCTGAAAGACTATTAAAATTAAAAATATAATTATATAGCATAAAGTCAAGCAGAGTGTTAAGCCATGGCTACTGTCCCTCAATTACGGCGAAACAGAGCAAATTATTATAACTCCTTCGTAAAATCAATTGTACCATATGAGAGGCACACAACCTCATCCCCTTCTCGCGATCTCAATCAACCTTTTCTGAACACTCAATTCAATTTACACTCACACACACACTCACACGCACCCTACTATTAACGGCTTTTCTAACATTTTTTATTATTATTTTTATTACTTTTTATAGAATTTGATTAGGTACTTTAGTTTTTTTAATTATTTTTTTTTACTTTTTAATTTTATTGCATAGGTTTCTAATAGTATTTCCTGCTGGGAAGAGGCTCTGGCTCTTGTAAAACAAGTTAACCACCTGGTACAAGTGTCAGGGACTTCACATAATTTGTAACCACTTTCTTGTGTAATAAAGATTACAATTATTCAAAAAATAGTATGAAAGTCGTTAAGAGAGTAGGAACTACAAAAAACAACTTGACGGTTTCACTTGACACATGCCACTGACGCAATGTTTTTTATGTCACTGCAGCTCTGCTGTAGCATGCCAAAGAGGCTTTAACAGTTTCGAGCTCGATAATGATATAAGATATAACTTCAGAAGACAAGATACAAGGCGTTCTGTGTAAAATCTTGTCTAAGGGCGTCCGGCACCCACTGGCGGCATGGCACGGCAAGGAATTTTTATACGACGAATAGAATAACTTACATATGTATGACAATAAAATTGAAATTTCAATGATGATGCCAAAGGACTTCGCGGCATGCCTAAGGCCGCGGCATCGTTGCCGTTTAAATTTCAATTTTAATGTCATACTTTTTATTAGGTATATGTTTTCTATTCGTCGCATAAAAATACTTTGCCGTGCCGTGCCGCCGGTGGGCGCCGCCGCCGCCGGCCTTAAACGGACGTTGTGAAACGTGGCTAAAGCCTTCAGTCAGAATACAGAACAAACTGTATTCTGAGAGCCTTCAATTAAGCTACAATATCTTGTGACAATAATCCTATTATTTACGCAAGTGATATTATCCTCATTAATCTTCCTGGAATAACATTCAAAATCATATTTTACTTTAAAAACGTGTGCTTGGCCTTGTGTCTAAGAAATTACAGCCGCACGGTTCGATTGATCGGGTTAAGCTACGTTTGCCGCGGTTCGTCCGTAGATGAGTGACCATCTTTACATACCAAGACCCCTCCGTGTCTCGAAAAGCACGTTAAGCCGTTGCGCTGGTCCCGACTGTCATTCATATAGATCTTTGACAGTTGTTACGTGTCGTCAGAAGCCCGAAAGTCTGACAACCAGTCTTACCAAGGGTATCGTATTACCCAATAACTGGGTTGTGGAGGTTAGGTAGGCAGTCGATCCATGTAAAAATACTGGTATTCAGCTGTATCCGGTTAGACTGGAAGCCGACCCTAACATAGTTGGGAAAAGGCTAGGCAGATGATGATTTTAGTTTAAAGACTCATTTAAATAATTATATGTATTAGGTATCAGACATTTAATTATTTTACAAAATTATACACGATGTTCTCATTGTTAAACTTATTTCCATAATAAAGTTGGAGTTCAGAAGAAGCTAAATATATTCTTTGTGATTAAAATTGTTTCAAAACTAAACTTGGAATGAAAGCGATAGAATAACAGAACGTTAATCATTCTCACTCGTAACATATGTTACAATTGGAAAACTTTTACTCCTAATTAATTGGCTGCTATTAAAATGCCAACTTTTATCGAACTTATGTCGTTTTCCGGAATTTTAAAATATTTTGGAATGGTGGTTGGTGAGGGAATTACGTGAATAATAATGAAAAAATATCATAAAAACCATTTTCATTTTTCTTATATCATACTTATTCAAATAAAATCTGAGTTAATTATGACACCTGAGCGCATCTTACTGGGCCCAAGTGGTGGATTACAGCCCTCTCCCTCTCACAAAGAGAAAGCCTGTGTCACAGCAGTAGGAACATCGTAGGCTGATTATGCTTATATGCTATGACACCTGTGGAAACATGGACTGCCGATCGATTCTGTAAAAATATCACCGTGAAAAGTTAGGTGAAATGAGCTTAGAGTGAGCTGTCAATAGTGTCAATCCCTAGCAGTAGTTGGAATGACAGCTCACTCCACGCTCACTTCACCTAAGTTTTCACGGTAAGATTGTTACAGAATCGCACTGCTGAAATTGCCAAAGTGCATCGATCTATAAAGTACCTCTGAAATAAAAATATTTTTCCTTCTCTGTTAAAGAGAGATACCATTGCCAGACCACCAATTCTCAATGGACAATGAGTTAAAGGGACAATACAGTTTGATCTAATGCGGTTGCCACCATTTAAACAGAGGCAGCATGTATCGACTGTAGCAAAATTTTAGCCTACAAAAGTGTTTACTGTAGAGGCTTGTCTGCCGAAGGCAACCTCATATGTTGCAGGCTGGATGTAATTTAGCGCGGATGTCAATCGAACGTTCAAGCGAGTGTAAAAGATAGATGGTTCTAGAATAAGGGGTGTCATTTAGACGTTAAGACGTGAATACATTCTATAAATATAAATATAAAAGGGATCATTGTGTTTGATTCCTCCCGGTACCTTGGAGGGCTCGTCTAGCTCTCCACATTACCTATATAAAGTCAGAAAAAAATATTGATAAGCAAATTGGCCACTAGCTTAAACTGTCCGTAAATTCAATCTCAAATCACAACTGCTATACTTTGAAATAGCTATAACACGGCAAATAGACGAAGTATGCTAATTTACTTAACAATGAATTTGCCTGACAAAACACAGTTCAGGTCTAGTGTGCTTAAGAGCCTGTACAACGGTCCACTAGCGCCACTCCTTTAAAAAAATATTATCTCGTGACTGAGAAGGAATTATGAAAATCTGCTCAATCAGCGACCTCGGTAAGTGTGTCTAGAATTTTCTAATACCTTTTATTAAGTTTCATATTGAGACACGAAGCAACTAAATACGACATATAGGAATGTGGCCGCTTTTCTTTAGATCGAATTTTGTTGCTTCGTGTCTCAATATGAAATTTTATAAAAGGTATTAGAAAATTCTAGACACATTTACCGAGGTCGCTGATTGAACAGATTTTCATAATTCCTTCTCAGTCACGAGATAATATTTTTTTAAAGGAGTGGCGCTAGTGGACCTGTGTGCACCCTCTTAAGCAGACGGAAGCTTTCTCTGCAAAATCTGTCTGGCTAGATTCTCACATTTTGGTTATACCTACCATTAGGAAGATTCTCAGAAACACAATATCAAACTCATATTGTGTTATACCCGGCATACTCCGGGCGTGTTTGAAATTGTTCGAGCCATCGGAATTTCGGTTTTCTCTACTTTCTACTGGAACGCCTTCCAGAAATTAAGGAGATTGTCAAAATTAGCGTTATCTGTTGATATTTTTTGGCGATGTGGTAACCTGATGTCTCGATGATTTGCATGTTCAGTGGCAATTTCAAGGCAGAATATGCAGTACGTCCGTCTTCTAACAAAGTTGCTGCTATGCCAGATGAAGCCAATGCCAGGGCAACTTCATTCTGCGATCGGATCCTCGCCAAAAGCAATGAAATTAGGAACTTTTTCCAGTTCCTCCGGGAGCATCCAGAACGTAAATTCTACCAGTTCCACTGTTCACAGCTTCTATCAAAGAGTCAGACGAAAAACAATATGTAAGGTCCGCCACGAACGCCATTCCCATACAAAATTACCAATTTTGAATTCTAGCACAGTTAGGTATAGCACTAATTATGTTTTGTGTCAGTGCCAGTTAGACTGGAAACCAACCCTAACATACATAGCATAATGGCGATCGAACCAAACACTGATCCTCTATTAAATTAGGGACTATAAAAACCACTTGACTTTACTACTAGCTATTAAAATGTCAACGACCGAATACAATAGACACACAAACTTTTCCAAACGTTATCTATTATTAATATTTTAACTTTGTTAGCTTAGTTGTTGTTGCCTTTTATTTTATGTGTCATGTATTTGTGTCTACACAAATACATGACACATAAAATAAAAGGCAACATCAGGTAGGTAAACTCCTTCACTTATAGAAGACCACAATGCACACGCATGCACAATAAAGTTAACAACTAAGCACCTGATGTTGCCTTTTATTTTATGTGTCATGTATTTGTGTAGCTACATCTTTTGTAGGACATCCTAAATCAGCCTTTTCGCAACTACATATGTTGGGGTTGGCTTCCAGTCTAACCGGATGCAGATGAATACCAGTATTTTACTTGGAGCGACTGCCTATCTGAACTTCATACCTCGCTTACTGGGTAATACGATACCCGTTGGTAAGACTGGTTGTCAGACATTCGGGCTTCTGACGACCCGTAACGACTGTCAAAGATCCACGAATGACAGCCGGAACTAATGGCTTAACGTGCTTTCGGAGCCACGGAAGAGTCTTGATATGTAAATATGGTCACCCATCTACAGACCAACCGCGGCAAGCGTAGCTTAACCTGATCGATCGACCGTGTGGCTGTTATACTTAACCACAGGCCCCTTTAAAGGAAGATCCTAAATAAATAAAAAAAACTTGAGAGGTGTCAGTCAAGGGACACCCGGATGGAACGAAGTTCAAAGAGAGACGGCACGGTTGGCGCAGTGGTTAAGCGATTGACTGCTGCGCTGCGTGTCGCGGGTTCGATTCCCGCACGGAACAAATATTTGTATGACCTACATGTATTTGTTCTGAGTCTGGGTGTTTTTCTATCTATAATATGTATGTATTTACAAAAAAAAAAATGTATATAAGTAGTTTATCAGCCATCTTGTTACCATAACACAAGCATTAGGTTGCTTAGCTTGGGACTAGATGGCGCTGTGTGAAATGTCCAGGGATATTTATTTATTTTATTTATTTAGAGAGAGAGACACAGACAGAGAAACACGCGCACGCCGCACGGCTTACATCAACTATAGCAAAAAGTGTCGTTCCAACTTTTGGTCTTAATTTTTTCCGTCTAACCCCCTTTCGCAACGCGCGATAAGGAACTTCGTTCCAATAAATGGACACTTCGCAAGCTTCAGTCCCTCGAGTGCTTATTCAGTAGTTATCGAAGTGTGATGTGTTATTGATGAACACAGCTATCTGTCCCTCTGTCGCTTTTTATGAAGGTCACAATTGTGTGATTTATGACTAGCCGATAACGCTTGTCATGATTTCATTTAAGCACAGTAAGGCCCTGCGTTAAAAAAGTGTGCGGTGATTTAAATGCACTTTCTTTTATACAGAGTGGCAGCGACATCAACGCACAACCTGTTACCATTGATACATTACATGATTCTGAATCGTTGGAATTTTCCATCGGTTATTAAATAAAAAATAGCTATTTCCATACATTTTTACCGTGTGACGTGTATCTAACACGTTTACATGAAATAGCCTTCGAAAAATTTCTACTTGAATACCATGAACTCAGCACATGATTCTAGAATCATGTGCTGAATTCATGGTTTGCGCGTCGATTTCCGTGCAATCTGTATAACTATTAATTTCAATGCAACAGTTGTTGCAGTGAACTTAATAGAAAAACATCGCTTGACAAGCTTTTAACTAACAATGTTTTTTAAGATCGGAAAACTATTTAAACAGAGGGGCAATTCTCGTATTTTAAGAACGTTCGTATTTTAATTTCAGTCTCATCCTGTCAAAAATACCTACCTTTAGTTTGCCTACATTTTTGTCGAAGTTTTTGACGTTTATTATCTCGGAGATGAATGAGATTACTACTAGATTTTGAACGTTTTTTAATGGATTGGCCTTCAGTTCTTAGGCTACGTGTATTTTTGATTCAATTACACGTGACTGTAGTGACATGTCTTTGCGTGTGTACTAACAAAGTAATTTTATTATTGGTCGTTTTTGTTGCAGTAAGCCAGAGAAACTATCGCGACATATCGTCTTTTAGCAGAGCATGACATTCAAAGAGACGGAGTAACACTTCGCGCTCGACGCCTCAGCATGGTAAGACAATCACTATTGAAATAAATTAAAAAAGTTTTCAGAAATAAACTATCGTCATCGTTTTTGCTAACTAAAGCGAACATCGCGCGAACATGCGACCGTCACGTTCAGTTTGTTTGGTGAACCTGAAGGCCGTTTTTTGACCGAACGCAAACGTCGCGGGATGCCGCGATCATTGGGCTCTTTTAAATGAATATGACGTAGGTACTCGCGCGATCTATCTGCCGGTCGATTCTGTAAAAATCTCACCGTGAAATCTCAAGTGAAGTGAGCTTGATGTGAGTTGTCAGTAGTGTCAATCCCTAGCATTATTTGGAATGACAGCTCACTCCACGCTCACTTCGCCTAAGTTTTCACGGTGAGATGGTTACAGAATCGCACTGCAGGCCGCGTTTGTATGTCAAAACACATTCAAGCGATCGCGTCACGATCGACTGTGGCTTTCGGTAAGGACGCGGGCGAATAGGTCGTTACATCCCGAAATGAGTGACATTAATATGAACGCGACGATCGGTTTGCTTAGGACACGGAATTAAGTTTTTTTTTCCACATCCCAGCGGATACAGCGGTAGCAGAACAAAATAAAAAATAAGAATTGTTTCGTGGCAATTAAAAAAGCAAAGCAATTGTCACAGCTGGCGTGTGACAGCTGGTGAATGAGTGGATCCTTTAAACATTTTTAATTTATGTAAGACGACGTCCTCCAATCGTTTACAACACAAAATAATTAATGCTTGCCTTGATATATTTAGGATAAGCTATTTATTATTTAAGATAGATAAACCCCTTCATCTATTCTCTTTCATAGTATAAAGTGCTCATCAATTAGTACAAGAACTCCAATTAGGTAAACGGCCTTTCACTTAAAATACCCTTCCATTAATTACTACCTATAATAATAGGTACAGCGTGTATCAGAAAAGTCTAGTCAAAATTAAAGGCGTGGTAAAGACCATCAAACTGAACAACTTTCTCCATGGGACCAGCATCGTAATCTCAAAAAAATATTCAGCCGTCCCATACATTTGTTTCGTGTCAGTTTTGAAGTTTTGTTGAACCGTCGATTTTTTTTCACGTTTATGATGTTCGTCCCATGGAAAAAGTTGTTCAGTTTGATGGACTATACCACACCCTTAATTTTGACCACACCTTTCTGATACACGCTGTACATAGAAATGGGTTTATTTCCTAGAACAGCACCCTAATTGCGTAACACACTATCAGTCTCAATCTGAATATTTTTGAAGGATATTGCTAATCCATTGCTTCATATGTTCGAAAAAACTGTCTGCTCAATAATGTAAATAACGCAATGAATGTTGTTAAACTGTCAAAATTAAAGCCATTGCTACTGATAGTGTGTTCTGCAATTACCCTGCAGAAACAAATAATCATAGAATCATTTGACATCAAATGAGAAACTGTATTTCTACGGTGTCGCAATTTGTTCTCTATTTCAACTTTGCTGTCGCCCCCATGCTGTAGTTCGGTGCCTAAATATAAAAGCAATTTTCACCACATTTTATTCTGCCCTCACAGAAATAGAAATTCTTTTCATCCAACGTTAACACGTAGAATTAGATAACTTTCCATATGAAACCACAATAAAATGTCTTTTGTTTGCCTTGAACGAATTTCTCGGAAAGGTTTAGTGACATTTCTTGTTGTTTTTCTAATTGACCTCATTCAAATGCATAATCAGCCCATAATGTTTCTACTGCTGCGATACAGTTCTCCTCTAGTAAAAGACAGTAGGCCGTAATGCACCACGCGGGCCCAGTGCGGGTTGGCGGATGACATGTCGGTTTCCTCACGAGGCTTTCCTTCACCGTTTTTAAACACAAAGTAAAGTCTGTCTGTCTGTCTGTCAGTCGGGGCCGATCACTGGGCCACCACTGATCACCTGCACCCTAATTGCTTAACACACTCTGAATCTCAATCTGAATCATTTTTAACCCTACAGTGGTCGCGTACTAAAACCTGACCTGATTCGTCGCGTGGAGTACTGGTGTATGCCATGAATAAATTGAAATAAACACATATTTAAGCTTTAATTATTTTTTATTTCTGTTAAAAACTTATAATCAGTACTTGCTAATCCATTGCCTCATATGTTCGAAAATTTCTCTGCCCAACAACATAAATAACGCAATGAATGTGGTTGAACTGTCAAAATCAAGGCAATGTTACTGATAGTGTGCTACGCAATTACCCCGCTGCTCGTTGAAATGCCTCGCTATCTTAATGACCGCTTTGTTCAACATATTGGCAGTAGTCACACGAACCAATAAGTTGAAGGGACACGCGATATTATCTATTTCATTTTTAATAAATAGTTTTCCGGGACGCCAGCTTGAAGCGACTTGTCATTTATGCTTCCATCCGTTATGAACGAAATGAGTTTTGTTCAAGGGCATAACCGTCTATGATTCCCAAGTCTGCACCGTTAATCAATAGCTCTGCTGAGCATTATTCTGGGTTTTTTTTATACGTTGCCCCTCACTTGGAATTACTCCTATATCGTGGGTGCGTTTACAAACATTTAAACTCACATACACACACAGCCAGACCCGAAACAACTATCCGTAGTGCATCTTTTCTTGTGAAATTTCTCAATAGCACGACTCTAGATTTGCCTCGTTAATGACAATAGCCTAGCTCCCTATTATGTACATCATCATCATCATCTGTCTAGCCATTTCCCAACTATGTTGGGGTCGGCTTCCAATGTAACCGGATGCAGCTGAATACCAGTATAATGTACGGTCACCAAAGGAGATAAGTAACCAGGGTTGTCGGATATAGTTAAAGTTTAGTAAGAAACCAATGGATGTTTTCGAATAAAATTGAATTTAGTTAATAGAGAACAAACAGTTCATTTATCAAATTAAATTCCATTCGAAAACATCCATCGGTTTCTTATTAAACTCAACTATTATTACTATAATTACCTAGTAACTTTTCTCTTTTGGTGACTGTAAATGGGGCTTTTTTTGTTTTTTGCGGATAGAAATCATCAAATGAACCCCTCCCGCTCTGGGTGGAGCGGAAGGGAGTGTCAGACTCTTACTAACTAAAACCCACCCGTGTTCCTGCCTTAGCCCTTTATGTTCCAGGGCAGCGGTAACCCTTTCGGACGATCCCGCTATGTACATGGGGCTTAAACGTGCTTAAATATAATTGACTTAATAATAATTATTAATAAATTTATTTCAGACCAGATCCGGTCCGTAAACAACACGTTACAATTTTATACAAAAAACATACATACCTACATCGTGAAACCACAAACCTACACAAAAAAATGCACCAAAACCACTTTCTATTTTAAATATTGGATTGACGCAAGATTAGTGGTCATTCATTCCATATCATTGGACTATCTGTCCTGTCGGCTACTATAGCTACCAAGCTGTTGGAGCTGTCGATGTCGTAATGTGGGCGTACAATTTACTTATGTCTTCTCCTTCGGGAAATATGCTATTAGTGTTTTTTTGTTTTAAGTTTGTAAAACGGGATCAGACATCAGTCTGTTCTTGTCCTACCCCTTGGTTAAATAGCTTAATGCTCATTCCGTCCCATAAAAAAGAAACGAGTAAGTAGGTATTGATCATTGCGTGTCGGTGATTTTAGGCCATTAAGTTCAGGTTTCCTCACAATGTTTTCCGTTTTAAGGGCCTTACTCTCGTTTAGTACCGTAATACGGTCACTTTATGAAGAATATTTCTCATTAACGGCTTGACTAAAAGATCTGTAAAAAATATATGTTTGCTATAGATTCATGAACAACATTTCTGTAGAAGGATTTTTTCGTATGGCTAATACTTTTGCCTTAAAAAAATATTTACCAACACGCTATTTTTTTCTGATATTCGATATTACTTCTAAACGGCTTTGATGTTTGGAAATATTTTTACACTGAAAAATCGATGGTTAGAGGTACTACAGATTTGTCTTAGCTTATGTAAATCAATTAACATTTGCAAAGGAAATGTCCCCACTTTGAGATCGAGCTTCAGAGGGGCTCTGCGCGGGCGCGGGCGGCAGTCGTGCGTTAGCATTGAGACGGGGTGGCTGTGTCGCTCGCTGCTACGCTCCGGCTATCGACCGACTATGCGCGTCTGTCTGTGTTAGTGCAAATATTTACGAACGAATTGTATCAGTGTGCGTTTATTGACTAGCTCGCTGCAGATGGCCCATTGCTATTGTGCGCGTGGACGCTTACGAATACTTACGATAGTAATACAAGTAGTCTCTACTAATATTAAAATGAGAAAAGATTGGATTTGATCAAAATAAAAGTCCATGATGGCGGCTGCGAAAATTTTCAAGTTTTTCATCATGGGTGTCGTTTTCATACTTTTCGAGGGTGATAAAGCCGATAGTGAGGTCAAAATAAAAATCCAATATGGCGGCTGCAAAAAATTTCAAATATTTCATCATGGGTATCGTTTTCATGGTTTTCGAGGGTGATAAAGCCGATAGTGAGGTCAAAATAAAAATCCAAAATGGCGGCTGCAAAAATTTTCAAATATTTCATCATGGGTGTCGTTTTCATGCTTTTCGGGGGTGATAAAGCCGCTAGTGAGGTCAAAATAAAAATCCAAAATGACGGTTGCGAAAATTTTCAAATTTTTCATCATGGGTGTCGTTTTCGTGGTTTTTGAGGCTGCTGAAGCCAATAGTGAGGTCAAAATGAAAATCCAAAATGACGGTTGCGAAAATTTTCAGAATTTTCGTCATGGGTGTCGTTTTCATACTTTTCGAGGGTGATCAAGCCGATAGTGAGGTCAAAATAAAAATCGAAAATGGTGGTTGCGAAAATTTTCAAATTTTTCATCATGGGTGTCGTTTTCATGCTTTTCGGGGTTGATAAAGCCGATAGTGAGGTCAAAATAAAAATCCAAAATGGCGGCTGCAATAATTTTCAAATATTTCATCATGGGTGTTGTTTTCCCACTTTTCGAGGGTGATAAAGCCGATAATGAGGTCAAAATAAAAATCCAAAATGGCGGTTGCGAAAATTTTCAAATTTTTCATCATGGGTGTCGTTTTCGTGGTTTTTGAGGCTGCTGAAGCCAATAGTGAGGTCAAAATGAAAATCTAAGACGGCGGGTGCGAAAATTTTCAGAATTTTCATCATGGGTGTCGTTTTCATACTTTTCGAGGGTGATCAAGCCGATAGTGAGGTCAAAATAAAAATCCAAAATGGCGGCTGCGAAAATTTTCAAATATTTCATCATGGGTGTCGTTTTCATGCTTTTCGGGGGTGATAAAGCCGCTAGTGAGGTCAAAATAAAAACCCAAAATGGCGGCTGCAAAAATTTTCAAATTTTTCATCATGGGTGTTGTTTTCGTGGTTTTTGAGGCTGCTGAAGCCAATAGTGAGGTCAAAATGAAAATCCAAAATGACGGTTGCGAAAATTTTCAGAATTTTCGTCATGGGTGTCGTTTTCATACTTTTCGAGGGTGATCAAGCCGATAGTGAGGTCAAAATAAAAATCGAAAATGGTGGTTGCGAAAATTTTCAAATATTTCATCATGGGTGTCATTTTCATAGTTTTCGAGGGTACTACAGCCGATAGTGAGCTCACAATGTAAATCCAAGATGGCGGCTACAAAAAATAGTTTTTTTTTTTTTAATCATACATAAGGAACTTCGAATAACCTAAGTTATTCCGATCAAACTAAAATTTACTAATTATTACTTGATTTTAGGTACACGATACTTATTTGACAATAATATAGTGTGATGAGTTGCCAAATAAACAATGTTATTTATCACGAGACCGCATGAGTGAGTGAGTGACAGATAGATTGCAAAAACAATATCCTATACGGTTAAGACAAAAGAATACTGTATCATTGTGTATTAAAATTCAATTGATTTAATACAGATAACTTATTATTGAAAGATTATCTATTTATCCAGTTTTTTATTTAGATATTTAAGAAGGAAAATTAGTTTTATATGTAACCAACACCTCAAATTGATGACTGAATAATTAGTTACAACTAAAACTAAATTTTTGAAGCCGCCATTTTGGATTTTTATTTTGACCTCACTATTGGCTTTATCACTCTGGAAAACCACGAAAACGACACTTATGAAGCAAAATTCCAAATTTATTGCAGCCGCCATTTTGGATTTTCATTTTGACCTCACTATTGGCTCCAGCACCCTCGAAAACCACGAAAACGACACCCATGACGAATATTTTGAAAAGTTTTGCAGCCGCCATCTTAGATTTTCATTTTGACCTCACTATTGGCTTCAGCAGCCTCGAAAACCACGAAAATGACACCCATGACGAAAATTTTGAAAATTTTCGCACCCGCCATCTTATATTGTCATTTTGACCTCACTATTGGCTTCAGCAGCCTCAAAAACCATGAAAACGACACCCATGATGAAAAATTTGAAAATTTTTGCAGTCGCCATTTTAGATTTTCATTTTGACCTCACTATTGGCTCCAGCACCCTCGAAAACCACGAAAACGACACCCATGACGAATATTTTGAAAAGTTTTGCAGCCGCCATCTTTGATTTTCATTTTGACTTCATAATCGGCTCCAGCACCCTCGAAAACCACGAAAACGACACCCATGACGAATATTTTGAAAAGTGTTGCAGCCGCCATCTTGGATTTTCATTTTGACTTCATAATCGGCTCCAGCACCCTCGAAAACCACGAAAATGACACCCATGACGAAAATTTTGAAAATTTTCGCACCCGCCATCTTAGATTTTCATTTTGACCTCACTATTGGCTTCAGCAGCCTCGAAAACCACGAAAATGACACCCATGACGAAAATTTGGAAAAGTTTTGTAGCCGCCATCCTGGATTTTCATTTTGACTTTATAATCGGCTCCAGCACCCTCGAAAACCACGAAAATGACACCCATGACGAGGTTTATCTACTAAACGGCCGTAGGTAATTATTTCAAGGTCACTGCCGAAACTATAACATCGTTCGATTGGCTACGGAACCCTAAAATGCTATTTAGGTACAGTGCTAGTTAGGTAGGTTTATTACTGATTTATAATAATTCAAATTGGTGAAACAGGATCACATTTTTTATAAAATCTCATTTTTATGTACTTAATAAATCCTCCTACCTACAGTATGCAAATAAAATGTTATTCGATTCCTAAGAAAATACTCGAAATAATTTTTAAAGTTTTACCCCCGCAGGAACTAAGTTCTGATTTTAAATAAAATCGAAATTTCTAAATGAAAAATGCTTAAAATATACGTAACATACGTATCAATCTATACAAAATATATCAGACTTGCATCCGCAATTCCCTTCTCGAATCGTAGGCAAAAATAGCGACCTGCGGGCGGCATGTCTGTGCCTCTGCATACTCTTTGATCGTCGTTTTAGTTCAGCGCGCCACCGCGCGCGTTTTACGTTTTCGGGAGTAGAGCGTTTAGCTCCGCCCACATGCGCAAGGTCAGCGAGCCCTATATACACCTTAAAGTAAATTTTATCTCAGAAAGTCGCAGGTCGTAATTACAGATGAATTTTCTTATATTCTTATCGAAATGCTTAGAAAGTTAGACTAAAGTAAAATGTAGTACGTTTATATTTCTTGGATTTTTATAGAGTAAACTAGAACAGTAGATAATGATTCGTTTTCTAAGAAGGTCCCATGTTAGAAAAAATACTAGAAATCTTTTTGGTTTGGATTGGATTCTTAGTTTTGTTAGTAAGTGTCAGGATCCATCGAATACATTACAACTTGTGATTCTTGTATTCAACAAGTCTTGTAAAAGACTTGTCAAAATCATGTCGTGTATCATAAATAAATTGACGTTGTTCACATTTTTGACAAGTTTTATATACGAGTACAACAAGTCTTAGCAAATTGTTAGCGTAAACGATAAATGCGAACAGTGAACATGTAAAATATATTTATGTTATATTACATACCTTGGTGTAAACGTGAGGTAATATGACGTGGTTTTAAGTAGGGTCAAGGTTACCTACATTTGTCAGGGAGTGTATTTCAAGCTCTAGAGAATAGGGAACTACTATTACATGTCATACTCGTGTAAGTACCGGTAGTCCGTGAAAGTAAGGAAATAATAGCCATAACTTGAAGACGTGTCGTGACTCGGAGGGTCACATTAGGTCCAAGGTACGTACGGGCGCGTTTTTCCCGAGGCGACTCTTTTCGTGCACTTGATTTTCAACGCCCTGCTCAGCGCCGAGAGTTGAAGATCCAACAGTATGTTTTCTTGACGCGCTGGGATGCGTTCTGTTGGATTTTCAATCCTCGGCTCAACACTGAGAGTAGAAAATCCAGTGCGCTGGGATGCGCTCTGTTGGATTTGCAATGCTTGGCTCAACACTGAGAATTGAAAATCCAGTGCGCTAGGATGTGCTCTGTTGGATGTTCAATGCTCGGCTCAACATTGAGAGTTCAAAATCCAGTACGCTGGGATGCGCTCTGTTGGATGTTCAATGCTCGGCTCAACACAGAGAGTTGAAAATCCAGTGCACGATGAAATCCCTCCGCGATATTTTTACTTTTTTACGTGAGCTAACGTATGCCTGAAACTGAGTATATAATACTATGCAGGTATTTAGTTACGGAGGCAAAACATTAACTTGCATACTTAGGGATCGGGCTCCCAAGGATAAACGTTTTTGGTAATCTAAATCTACGTTCATATGCGCTTACGTTTAAACCCTGAGCCCGTTATAATATTTTGCGCCTATCTCAATGTAGCCTATATAAATGTCGCGAGATGACATAACATAAACGTCTAATAACGAATTTCGTGGTAGTACGGATAGTTAGGCATTCATGTCATAAAAGGATATATTAAATATATTACGAGTTCCAGTGTATCTGGGGCATAAGCACTTATAATACTATCTCTGATTTATGACCAGATCGTTTGAAGCATTTCGTAAGTATAATGACTGACATAACAAATATATACTAACCAGGCCTAACAAAAAATACTTACCTAAAATAAGTATTCAGCACAAACATCGATTGACTTTTTTATTAATTTGGTTCTGTTCTGATAAAGTAGATTAGATATTAATGTCTAAGCTAAAATAAAATGTCCACCAATACAATAGATTGTGGGTTCTACAATGGCAAACGACTTATCGGCAGGCCCAGACGGAGATGGCGGGATGAGTTGGACACCATTAATAAAGATTAGTCCGTGTCAGCTTTGGACAGAGAGAGAGGTGGATGGAGAGGCCTTTGCCCAGCAGAGGGTAATCAACGGCAAGTAAACAAAAAATTGAGCCGAAACCTCTACCTTTATGGAGACTAGTAATATTTTGTTATTTTTGTCTGTTGTCTTTTATAGTTATTCTTTTTTTCATATTTATTTGGCTCACCAACAAATTGAATACACTGATACAAAGATATGAGATATATCCAATAGACTTGTTTTGAATACCTAGTCTACCAATTTCATTTGTCGATTGATATCAAGTGAGTTCATTTACTCTCCGAACATAATTATGTTTTCAACCAAATTCTAAATTAAAATCACAATCATAATTAAAATATTATTCATTTGTATTATTATAATTAATTTGTTATTGTATATCATTTACTTTGTTGTCTTTGTATGATTTTCGTGTTATGTTTTTCTATTTATTTTAATATTTTTACCTTGTCCTTACTGAACCTCATTTTATGTTATTAATGATTTGGTCGCCTACAATTGGAAGAGCACACTTGTATTTGTCCCTGTTCTATGTATACTTGCATGTAATTGCGCAGCCTCTGTTGGAGATCCAATAAATAAATAAATGATTATACAGGCACAAAGCGACTCCGGTAAAACGTTTTCCATGAAGTTTTCATAGAAATTGTTCCACCAGAGACAGGTTGCGCCTGTCTGAGCCTTAACAGTTTTGTGCAATCTCATGATTAATAGCTCATCGCAACATTTCATACACCTCTGTAGAAATCCACCCACCCGAAAGCCACCATGACCGCATGATTAACAACTTGAATGATTCAACAATTAAAAAAAAAAATTAAGACTTATTAATTGAAAAATGTTATTATACGACTGAAGAATTTCTGAATGATAAATTAATGTAGACTTATTTATTTATTTGACTGGAGAAACAAATTTTAATTGAATATTGTGACTAATTTTAATTTATGATTATTTATTTATGCATTGACTGTAGATAACCTAAAAAATTATCAATAAACACATTTTGCAAAAAATTTACCATTAGTTTTTTACCAAAAGCCGGCCCTAGGAGAACCTGTTTCAATATATATTTACTTAATACACTGATTACTTAATAGCTTTACAGCAATATTTACATAATAGCTTTATTTAAATAATACACAGATGTTGACTACTGTGCCTGTTCTATGAAGTTCAATACTTTTCATATATTTTGTTCTGCTTCCGCAAAATTTTTGCAGGCCACTTCGTTGGTACCACACCTACGCAGAGCTGCAGCAGCAAACGTGGGTTGCAAAAAATAGCGATCCGGTAAAGTTAAACGCACATTAGAACCGCATTGGGCCGTAATGCAACGCCTTACAATACAAAAAACCAGCCAAGTGCGTGTCGGATCACGCACTATAAAGGGTTCCGTAGTTGAGATTAATTTTATCCCAACAACTAACTTTAAGTACATTCTCCCAAACATCGATATACATCACGGTCAATTCTCCAACTGCCAATGTAACTAGGTATGTCACTAATCGCAAAAAAAATGTGATAAAATAAATGAATCATTTCATGATTAAGTCAACGAGAAGTACTTTATAGGTTTTGATTTATTTGTGAGTATCAAATTATGTCGTATAAGTGACCGTATTTTTTCATTGCGTTGACTTAGAAGCTTGATTTTTTTAGAACTCCATTCTTTTGAAGTAAGGAACTCTAAAAAGTGCGTTGCGACTCGCCTGTATTGTGCGATGGTTCATATGAAATGTACGAAACTGAAATAGGAGATTTTTTTTCAATGCTGTGCGACCCGCCTAAATGTGTGTCAAACCTTTATTCTATTTATATTTTATTAATTAAGTACAGACTACCACATCAAGCTACTACAATCTGTCAAATTTCTTTAATAGATTTTCAACTTTATCGCTAAAGTATTAAGGTTCAAGGTTGATTGGTAAAATTTGACAGTTTCGGGTAGCTTGACCTGCTGGCGTCTGTACTTAATTTGTGTCTCAAATACCTAACCCTTAGCCTTTTACAGCTCCCTGCCCGTTTTATTTAGGCATTCATTTCTCTACCCACATGTCCAGCCTTTTATTTAGCATAATCAGACTTAATGTTCCTGCTGGGACTATTTACTATACTTATATAAAAAGATTTTATTAAGTTAGGCATACGGGTTACCTTTAAGAGTTACACATACGTACCTAAGCGTTATTGTTAACGCTACCATCGTAACCAAAAAAAGTCGTGGAAGGTTTCATTCACGGAATTTCAATAAGAAAATAATAAAACCTTTACAAAGACTGCTTTGTAAGGGTTACAGGCACTGGCCTGAAACATGTATTCTATTTAAGTGTTTTTCCATATTGGTCCATGTATATTAGATACCTAGATACCCAACAAAATCCCAGACATTTTGCGTTAAGAGTTTAAGCAGGTCTTGAACCATATATTGTGCAGTCTACTTGGTAAACCTAATTTGCAAGTCAAGTTGGTACCTAACCAGCCCCGACTGATGCCTTTTTACGATACATATAGGCACCTACGTGCGTCGGTTAGGTACCTACATGTTGCGTGAAGTTGTGGTATTTTTCTAAGGGCTGATTTCCCCAACGCCAGATAATTTTATCCGAGGAATAATTTTGAATTTTAGACAGTTCTTTCATACGAAATCTGTCAGATGTCAATTTTATACCACGAATAAAAATTATCTGTCGATTGAATAAATTGCCCATACGGTCGACTTTTTGATCCGTAGTTAAGCTCAACCAATTTAAAAAAATGGTAGGTAACTACTGGTTACATTTTTGCAAAATGTGTTTTTTGATCCATTTTTAGTTTATCTAAGGATATAATATAATTGCTAATAGTTTATATCATTGCTTATGGTCAAATAATTAACTATTAGTTTAAAAAAAATAACCATTAGATAACCTATAAATTGATCCATTAAAAGAATAAAGATAATTACATTAATTAGAGCAAAAAATAGTATTCTCCATATTTGTAATTTGATGGAAAAGTTACATCATTTGAGATCAGTAGGAGATTCCAATGAATGCTACATTGGTTTTCATACAATAATTGAGAGGAAGCAAAATGTATGGTTTTCTCCGCCGATAAAAAAATGAACTCTAAAATATTGCAACGAAAGAAAGTGTAAACTAGAGCAGTGAAGTATAAATTTACACCACTTTTGTCAATATGGTAAAGTTGAGGGCTATTCATTTAGTAAACAGCAGTTTTACAAGTTTATATTTTTCTTTTTGTAACTTCATCTTCACAAAATGTAGATGTCTAGTCCTTTTATTACTTTTAATTACTTACCTCCATAGTTCTTGTTTCCAGACTCAGTAAAGCCTTCAAAAAAGGGTAGATAGTACCTAAACAAACTGGGGTTAACTAGCCGTATTAAATTAAAACTGTCCGACTTGACAAAGGTGTTTTTTATCTTCTATTCCTCAAGAGTTATAAATACAATGAATCATAGTTTTACTTTCAGAATTACTAGGAAGGAATAATTTATTTAAAATACATAACGAATATTAATGACTTTCTATTATATTTCACGGTAGACGTAAATTGAAATGAATTATTATATTCATAAACTAGAGGTGAACGTTTTGAAAGTCTTAAAAGCTCTTACTGAACCAATTATTTAATTAGTCTTCACGAAATACAGCTGAAAATTGTGCCTTCTCTAATTTTGACACCGGAATTTGTAATCCGTTCATTGATAAAGTTGAGCTCGTCAAATTTATAGAGTAGGTATATTCGGAAATGACGACACAGCAGCGATAGGCTTAACAACCGAAGCGATTCAATTCCCAAACAAAGCTTGTGAATTGAACCGAAGGAGATTTACGAATTCGGCGATGACGATAGTAATCGATTTTCTTTTTGTTGACAGATCACTCGAATGCTACAGAACTGATAACGAACGGCAACGCAGTGCGAATGAATCCGAGGGGAGAACCCGACGAGAGACACTTTCATAATAATATGTGCGACGATAAGTTATAAAATAAGTGTAAAATATGGACTCGTTTTCTACAAATACTCATTTGATTGTAAATTACAATGATCTCGTAGATAGTTTGTACGGGAATTTTGTTAAGACGCTAGATTTTATATTAAACTTTGATGATATGATCATAACGTTTTTCCATTCTAAATAGGATACCTCTTGAATCTCTTAATTAGCGCTGTAATCGATACATCGAAATTAATTATATTTTCGGATCCATTGTTTGCTCGTTCTTTTTTTGTTTTTAGATAATATTTTACAAGGGGCTCGTGGCAAAATAATAATCGCCGCACGGGTCGATCATCAAGGTTGAGCAAAGCTTACCGAGGTCGGTCCGTGCGTATGTGACCATCCATTACATATCTACTACGGGTACTATCCATTTATGTACCCCACAGATTTTTTACTAGGTATTCTAGGATATATAACTCCTTAGCTGTCCGGCGGTCTCGAACGCAGATCATCACCGCACTGAAAATTTTACGGAATGTAATTGACTCCCCAGAATTGCACAATATACTATGCACATTTTATGTCCCTGACAATTACCTACGCCCTACGCCACCGGTCTAACCGCCGGCACAGACTATTTGCGACTGCACAGTGCCGCACGGTGTCCCGTGCGCACTCCCCGCTATGTCGCATGAGCAGCGCAATCAATGCCCTTATTTTTGACCTACCCGATTGTGACGTGTTAACCGACAGATTCAACCAAATCATGTTATTATGCACGAGATTTTGTGAAAGACATTGTATATGAATGATTGCATGTCCTAATAATTTGTAACCTAACGAAATGTATTGTTATTATTTATTCTTTTTAATTTATTATTATTTTTATATATATTTTTTTTTTATATTAACGCTGTACCTACCTACCTATCCAGATGAAATTGTAATTTATATAATACATGGAAATTAATTAATTGTTGTTACTGGTGTATAACCGTTGTAATTAATAATAATAAATAAATAAATAAATATCGAGACCCCTTCATGCTTCGGAAAACGCGCTAATCCGTTGGTCCCGGCTGCCAATTGCAGATTTTTGACAGTCATTATCATTACACTCGTAACGACTGACACTCTCACTGCCCACTGCCCGATAGTCTGACTATCAGACATCATGGATTATTGTATAAGTTGTTGTTGCCAGTAATTAACTGGCAACAACACAGGTCAGATAGGCAGTCGCTTTATATCGTGACATCATAGCGGGCCCTATCAGAATGCCAGCGCTGCGACATTTATTTTGTAAATGTCGTAGCATCATGCTGAGATAGGAGCCTTTTGGCCTCGTACATGACTTTCTGTTTCATTTTTCTATTTGTTAATTTTTTTTATATAATTTGGTTTTGTTACTTTTTTAAAATATATTTGCGTTTTTTTATTTTTGATTGTGTTTAGTTTAGTTTTATGATCTTCCTGTGCGAGTCCCAATAAATACTTTTTCTTTCTTTCTATATAAAATACTGGCGCTCGGCGACATCCGTTTGTACTGGAATCCAAACCCAAACTTGTAAAAAGCTGGGCTAATGATGATGTTCTTCATTTTGAAAGTTTCTTTAGCTTGACTATGACTTACGAGTATAATGTTGTGAACGTTTTGTTGCGTGGAGATGCAACATTATGAAGGCATTTTTCCAATTATTTCCTACTACCTAATCTTAATTACTGATGTTTATAAATAATAATATTGTCTTCTCTGTTCTTGTCAAGGTGTTTTTAAATTGTCCTAATATGCCTGATTTACATAATTTCCTTGTTATTTATTTGTATTTAATGATTTCTCATATATAAAAATTGAATAAATTTTGTAACAGTCAGGGTCATTCATGAATCCTCATTTCTCATAAGGTCATTTGATAATAGAATAACTTTAAAGTACGCACGGCAGCATATCTAGCTATACATTTCCAGTATATGCTGACTTCTCAGAGTAAGAAAAGTCTATACAATGCGAGGCTAAAACTGGTAATGTATAGCTTAATAAGTCGTCTTGTGTACCTACTTGATAATATAGAATACGATAAAATTTTGCTAGAAAACTGTTACCAATGCTAATGTAAGTCAATAAAGCAAATGCTTTTTTCTTCTATTTTTTTTTTGACCCTGTGTTGTCCCACTGTGGGCAAAGATCAAGATGTTTCTATATTAAGAATTATATTAGATGGCGCTGAAAGTACAGTCGGCAAAATTAATTGTTTATAAAATTGACACGTTACGTCAATTTGCCGTGTTATAGCCATTTCAAACAACTGTCAAAGATTGACGTATTAGTGATTCAAATAAACGGACAATTTAATTTCGTAGTCAATTTTATAAACCATTAGTTTCCCTGACCTTACACTACAAAACAAGGTTTTTCAAGCATCGTTTTATCAACCCATAATTTCCTTTAGTGTACATACACACGAGCGACATGCGTCGACGACAGCGTCGACGCGTGTCGGCGACAACCGACGACGCGTCGGCGGCAGCCGCTCGTGGAATACCTTAGCTGGTGCGCTCAGTATCTACCGCAATTGGCCTGAAGTCACTGACACCCGTACCACCTCGACCTTTCGGTATAGGTACCACCCACGTAAGTTTCCAACGACTAAGAAAGTGTTCACCGATAAACAAACATTAAATATGTGCAGCAAAGGTTCTATTAATACCATGCGGCAATCTCTCAAAATGAAGGGCAGAATACCGTCCGGACCCGCTGAGCGCTTAGGCGGCAGACTAACCAGCGCGCGCCGGACGGCCGCCCGCTCGAGGCAGGCGAGGTACGCAATGTACTTAGGCATACGCCGCTCGGCGCACACATAGATGAAAGCGACGCCGTAATGAAACGCGCCGTGTGATCATTTTGATCTCGTAATTGCTTTCAAGTTTGACAATTCTCAGTGAATTGGAACTTCACGAAAATTGAAACTATTTATTTGACACATAGACAAATATAATTGGTCGTTTAATGAGGTAAAATACAAGAGATATTTATGGCAAAGAAATATTTTTGGCACTATACCTAACTTTCGTTAGAGATTTTGTCAGCAAATTCTTGTGACTAAACTATTGACTTGAATGTATTTGGTTGATTCTTTGATAACAGTCCGGCCATCGAGAGAATACGTTCCTAACACCAGGCAGTGCAGAAATTCTAGTAGCTAATAAAGATCAATTTCGCAAAACACGTATTCGTTTGTATGAAACTGACAGGTGTGTCAAGAACGCATTCTCTCGTCGGCCGCACTGTACCTACTGTAACTTTTATGTTGTACAGTCAACAGCAAAAGTAGATGATCAAAATCAGAAATTCAATACTAATGAACGGAGTTCGCAGCTATATGGCAGCTGTACTAGTAGTAAATGTTTGGTATAATTTACAATCACATACTTTTGAATCACTTCGACGCCACACAGTTCTGACGCGAACTCCGTTCATTAGTATTGAATTTCTGATTTTGATCATCTACTTTTGCTGTTGACTGTACCGCCAACAACACGTAGTAGCATACCATATATTTTTACACACATGCCCATAGGTAAGTACCTAGATTAAAGACAATACTATAAAATATTTTTGTAAGGTCCGATTGTTCCAACGCCAGATAATTTTATTTGAGGAATAATTTTGAAATTTTGACAGATATTTCATAGAAAAACTGTCAATTTTATTGCTCGAATAAAAGTTATCTGGCGATGGAAAAATCAATCCTAAATCGAATCATTATTATACATGGAATATGTATCTTTATCAATAGATAATTATAACGCTATTATAATAAGAACCTTCATTTCTATTTTCAATTAAAATGTTGTTGTTTACAACCCTCGTTTTATTTTTCCTTCCTACGTCAGGTAACTGGACTTTTCACAAGGATTTTTACAACAAGGCTGATATCGAATCTAAAATTCTAATCGATAACACATTAGAACGATTTCCATCAAGTTCGTGAGTCAGTGGATTTTCCAATCTAGAATATAAATTGAAACACAGTCTAACATAGGAAATCTATTTTTTTTTTACGAACCTTGTCACAATTAGCATAATCCGCCTATAGTTTTCCCGCGACACAGGCTTCCTCTCTGTGAGAGGGAGTGGGCTATAATCCACCACGTGGGCCCAGTGCGGGTTGGAGGATGTCGTATGTCTACGAATTTTTGGTTCTAGGACATTCCGGTTTCCTCACGATGTTTTCCTTCACCGTTTTTGAGAGCAGTGGTAATGAAATAATTTACGCAAAGTGAGTTCGAACCCAAGCAGACACTTTACGTGTAACATAAGTCTAGGAAAATTAAACAGCATGGGTCACTAGATGTGAAATTAAATCACCGTGGAACTTGTTATTAAGTTCCACGGTGATTTAATTTATTATTAGTAAATTAATCTACAGATACCCAAGATAATACAGGGTGGCAGGGACATCTACGCGCAAACTGTAACCATGGATTCAGCACATCAGTTTAGACCCCATAGCGTCGAAATTTCTCGTCTTTTATCAAAAAAAAAAATCTTCCGGTTCATAGAAAAGTGCAATACCTACGCGGTCAAAATGTATGGAACAGTAATATATTTTTTTAATAACCGTCGAAAAATTTCGACGCTATGGGGTCTAAACTGGTGTGCTGAATCCATGGTTACAGTTTGCGCGTCGATGTCCCTGCCACCCTGTATTGTATAGATAAAGATTTAGAGTCTCATGAGCAGTTCACCAGATTCGTAATTTACCCGATTCTCGATTTACCAGATTCTGAATTGACCAGATTCTCAACACCCTGGATTCTCAACTCACCATATTCTCAATTCTTCAAAAATACAATGAGATACAAAATCTAAAATCTAACACAAATCTATATTTTCTATCTATAAAATTAATCAATTAAAAATAATTAGTAAGCAGCCTACCTACTTCTATTTTAAAAGAAAGAAAGAATAATGTTTATTTGGACACAGTTCGTGAGACATAAAAGACAAATGGCAAAATAAAACAAATGAAAATAATGTTTTAACAACAATAGTGATACATCACGGCCGCGCTGTTTCATTTTTTTATTAATAAGTTTCATAATTTGTCAATTTTTATCTCACGATGTCAGTGTCATAATTCGCCATAATTATTGCATGTCAATAAGGAAAATAACTAGCCAGTTATCTACAAAATATATAACGGCCTCATTTCGTAAACAATTTGTTACCTAACTGTACATCATTTGGTGAATTGAGAATGTGGTGAGTGATAATCTTTGGTTAAAAATTTGGTGAATTGAGAATTTGGTAAACTGCTCATGAACCAATTTAAAAGCAAACATTGTTACTACCTACAAATCGTATCTTACCTGATGACATTTAATATAGTCGATAGAAAGAAGTCAGTAACAACCACGATTGATACAAAAGAAGCAAAACAACTGAAGTACGCAATAAAGGAAAATTCGGACAAAGACACTCAAGGTCAGTAGGAATTTTTCCACTTTTGTTAAGGCACCGTTTGAAGCAATTACAGGGAACAATTTTCGACAACCGTAAACCACATAAAGTTACAGAACTGTGTCGTCTTGATCAAGTCAGAAGTCTGGGATTCATTTCTAACTAGGCCAACAAGGTTAAATCAATTTGATTTATGCGCGTAATCTACTTGAATTACTTAGAATAAATGGGTACTTACTGGAATTTTCAGTTACAGTGGCAGTGGACATTGCCCAATTAGTGCGGAACATTTCCCACTGTATCTTGAACTAATTAATGCTAGAATATCTATCACTTTGAAGTTTTGGTTAGTAACAATGGCTACCAACAAGAACTTTAAAGTGATTAATATTCTACCGAGTCGAGTAAGTCGATGTGCTACACAATAATAGTTAATGTGTGTTAATGTGTGTTTGAAGATTTGGCAGTTAGCAGGTTAGAACCGGGGATGATCGCCCAGGCTAGACGATTATGTAAACTAATGTAAAGTTACTTGACTGCACCCAGTTGCTACGATTTTTAATGAGTTTGGATTTGGCCGGTAGATCTTTGAATCCTCCGGCCTACAAATGATACCCACAAGAAATCTTGGAATATGTATTATATTTCAAGCCTTTTAGTTTATTGACAATAGGTAGGTAAATACCAATAAGTTGTTTCATAAAGTAGTCAAAACATACCGTAACCTAGTTATTGGTGTTGTATGTGGGGATCTTGTTTCCATTGGAATGGAGCCAGATCTCTAAGAGAATCTCCTAAAACTATTCACCTATTCCCGAAGCTGTTCTACAATTCACATAAGGATTTCAAGATGTTGTAGAATATAGGAATTTGTGAACTATGTTATTGCAATGAAATAGAATACAAATATTGTGTATAACTATTTTTAAACAAAAAAATATACACAGTGAGAAAACGAAAATGCCTGTCGGCAAGAAAAGAAAATGGTGAGATTTTTTTTGTTACTGTCTTCCTACTGTCTGAAATGTGCTTTATCTTCCTTAAATAACAATGGCGCACTTTTGGTAAATTCAACAATGACTCAACGATTTGCCACAAAAATATTATGATACAGTATTTCAAGAGGCCAGGTTCTCCCAAGTATTTCTTTACTCTATAATGTCCTGTGGATTGAAAGAAGAAAGAAAGAAAGAAAATACATTTATTTAGCATAGACTAAAAGACACACAATACACCAGATACATACATCATATAAAAACAAAAACAAAATTAAGATCAAATAAAAAGTGTAAAGTCCGATGTAAGAAATTAGCAGGAAAGTGTGCCTCATGGCTGCGCCAAAAAGGCCCAGTTCAGCAAAAATGCCAGACGACTAGTGCCTGACACTGGTTTTCAACCGGACCTAAGATGACGGATGTAAATCAGTTATATACTACAACGTGACGTTGATTGCTATAAACCCTTTCAACTACGCTTAATATTTGTGAGAAGATCGTCAAGTCAATAGTGTGACCTTTTATCTGGCCAATCTAACGCACCTTAAACGTGGTGCTATTACAGCTTAGCTAAGCATGCCTATAAAAGTAAAATATTGACCTATAATTTCCCAGGAGGCCTATTGTAGAGTCCGAAAGTGGTTTAGAGTTATTAAGTATTCTGTCAGAGAAATTATACGCCAGAGAGGCATTTTATAATAGGTCGATACCTGCTGTAAGAAAAGTTCTGACACCTATTCTGTCCTACTAAGCGCAAAAGCGGTATCTCAAAAAAAATCGTAAAGTTGATTTTTATGCCATCGGATAGCTCTAAAAAATACGCATCTAATGAACTAACCCTTTTAGCGCTATCGCTTTCATTAAGATACCGCTTTTGCGCTTAGTTGGGCAGTATTGGGAAACGAGGTTTCCAAAGAATTGTATGGAAGATGAAAAGAAAATCTAGGCATTGTAGTAACCTAATAAAAGGCAGATGTTTTTGACGTGGAAAGGTAAAATACCGATGAGATTGTAGTAAAAAAGGTTCGCCAGTTCTGCATTGATGAGAAATGACGGTACTTAGATAAAACTTTTTGAGGCATTTTCTTTTTGTGACGTGACAGTGATTAGACGAGAAACCAGGTAGTCTATTCTATAATAAAAAAAAACTCACAATGAAAACTTAGGTGAAGTAAGGTTCAACTGTATGGCAATTCCATCTAATGCTAGGGATTGACACTATTAACAGCTGTCTTCAAGCTCACTTAAAGTTGTCAAAAAATAAAGGGCCAATTTTGACATTGACAGTACTAGTAGTTAATAAAGATCAACTTCGCAAAACACGTATTCGTCTGTTTGAGACTGACAGGTGTCAAGAACGCAATCTTGACACCTGTCAGTTTAAATCTCTCTCGCAATTCATTCGACGGCACGGTTGGCGCAGTGGTTAAGCGATTGACTGCTGCGCTGCGTGTCGCGGGTTCGATTCCCGCACGGAACAAATATTTGTATGACCTACATGTATTTGTTCCGAGTCTGGGTGTATTTCTATCTATAATATGTATGTATTTACAAACAAAAATGTATATAAGTAGTTTATCAGCCATCTTGTTACCATAACACAAGCATTAGGTTGCTTAGCTTGGGACTAGATGGCGCTGTGTGAAAATGTTCAGGGATATTTATATTTATTCTCAAATGTCAAAACGGGCCTTTTATTTTTTGACAACTTTAACCTTAGTTTTTTACAGAATAGGTCGGCAGTTCTTATTTTGTTACTATAAAATAAAATATATATGTTGTAAAACCCCGATAAGATCGCGAAAAGGTTCTTTGCAATAACATTTTCATCGCTTGGAAAGTGTTACTTGAAAATAGGGTTAAGGATTACGGTTTTGTTACAATTCCAGGCCGTTTAACCGTTATTTTTTTCCGGAGTTACGGGTTTAAGTAAGTAGGTAAGTGGATAAGAAGTGTATCTATTTTTTTACAGATCTTGTTCAAAATTTATCAATGTATCCTTGAGAAAAAATTTCTAATATTTATTTATTTATATATACTTTATTGTGCACAAGAAAATACATAACGACAATTACAATTATCACTACAAAACATACAATGGGCAGCCTATATCGCTTTCCGCGATCTCTTCCAGGCAACCTTCAATTATTTTTTTTCTTAGGTATATTTATGGTTTCCCTATTAGGACAACAAGAGGGATGTCTTTTGTTTAGTTACGTCAGGTAAACTAATTGTTAAGCGAATACACACCCTACGTCAATTTACTTAACAATTAATTTCCCTGCGTTTACCTACTAAACAACAAACAAACCAAAAGCGTATCAAACAATCCAGGCCGCGCCTTGCCGCGCCCATTTTATGAAAAATGGTGATGTAAAATAAAAGGGGAAAAGCCTCTTAACATCTGGCATGTTTCCAAATTTCCGGTCGAACTGGGTTCATAATTTTCTAATAGGCAATTAAATTACAATGTCCCCCACGTTGCAACCACTAGAGTCCAGGGTCCAAGTGGACTTGGCAGGCGATATAATATTAAAAAATAATCTTGAGTACCTACTTACGATAAATGTGTACGAGTATTGTAGACGAAATAATATACCAGTGATATAAGTTCTTTAAATTGTAGGCTACAACCCTAGACCCGTTATTACTAAACTAGTATTACAAAACTTACACTACCCTATATTTATTTACCACTAGCTTCTGCCCGCGGCTTCGCCCGCGTGGATGTCGGAAGTTATCCCACGGGAACGTGCTATCAGGATAAAATGTATGTGCTTCCCCAGAATGCCATCTATCTCGCGGGCCCTTTGTGGCTAATTACAATAGAAAACCAATTGTGTCTCATTAGTGGTGATTAAGAGGGTACCTATGTGATATCTTTACCTAAGTACCTACCTAATTAAAAAAAAAACTCAATAACAGAAAATTAAATACTTACCTAAATAAACCTATTTCTGATGATAACTAATCTAAACTCAATAAATAAGCAAAATCCCTAAAATCTAATATCTATACGAATGACTAATCCTACCTAACAGTATTATAAAATAACCTACGGTCACTACGTACACTATCAAATATACTACCTATACTTTAAAATTAAAATCTATACCTACGACTCATATAAAAATAAACCTAAATAACTCTAAAAACTAAAAGGAATAAAAATGAACTCCACTGCGGGTGACCCAACCTACGACAAACTTAGTATTTGCGGTTGGTACAGTACAGACAGTGGTAATCGGGTATAGGGATCGAACCGCAAAATTAAGTTTGTTTTTTATTGTATATACTTTTCCGGGATAAAAAGTACCCAGTGTGGTGCCCAGGATATTAAAGAATAATTATACCAAGTTTCATCGTAATCGAACCGGTAGTTTTTGCGTGATGCCTGAACAAACAGACAGACAGACAGACAGACAGACAGACCGACAGACAGACAAAAATTTTTTAATCACATTTTTGGGTTCGGTGTCTGTCGCGACGATAGGTCGTGGTGGAGCAAAATGAAATTGTAGCGGACTGTATAAAAAGTATAATGGAATAAAACGTTAAAATTACAACGGTCGGTTAAAAGTGAAAAACAAAGCGATATTTAAGACGCGCAAGCGCAGCCGTGCACGAAGGAGGGCAACAGCTGACTGTTCGTGGCGGTGTGGCGCGGGGGCCCGCGCTCGGCCGTCGGCCGGCTGGCTCCCCGCTGTCCCCGCACCCTTCGTTCACTGCCGCTAGCGCGCGGCGATGTTGAATGGACCGCGAGCGGTCTCAACATACTCCCCCCGTTGAAGTGTCTTCAACAGAAGAAACTGGCAGCGGGCAGATGGTGTTGAAGGCGCGCCGGATGACACCCTTTCTTGTGAGAATGTCGGCGACCCTCGCGACGCCATCTCTGCCTGGGAGAACATGTGTGATGCGTCCTAGAAGCCACATAAGAGGAGGTAAGGTTTTGTCCTTTATGATGACCAGTGTTCCTTCCTTGAGCTCGCCAGACGACCGGCACCATTTTGTTCTCTCCTGTAGCCACAGAACGTATTCATGTGAGAAGCGAGCCCAGAAATGCTGCTTCAAATATTCTATACGGCGAAATCTTTGGAGGCTGTTGACGTTGGCGTTCTGGATCTGTGGATGAGGCAGCATAATTAGAGAACGACCAATAAGGAAGTGTGCCGGGGTTAAAGGAGCGAGGTCGGAAGGGTCGTTGGACAGAGGAGTTAAGGGCCTTGAGTTTAAAATAGCCTCAACTTGAATTAAACAGGTAGCCATTTCCTCAAAGGTAAGGTTTGTTAAACCCAAAATGCGTCGTAGATGATGCTTGGTGGATTTAACTGCAGACTCCCATAGGCCTCCGAAGTGTGGAGTATACGCAGGTATAAATGAAAAGTTTATGCCAGGGTCGATGTTGTTGAAGTTTAAGTCCTGCGAAAGCAGCCTGGCCAACTCATTGAAAGCACCGACAAAGGTGGTACCGTTGTCGGAAAAGATGTTACGGGGTTTTCCCCGTCGAGCAATAAAGCGGTTTAGTGCGGCTAAGAAAGCTTCCTTTGTAAGATCCGACACAAGCTCGAGGTGGATGGCTCTCGTAGCTAGACACACAAACACACAAATGAAGCATTTGATGAGCCTACATCCCCTACCTTTCCGGTCAGCTATCATGATGGGACCGGCGTAGTCTACCCCTGTGTCTAAAAAAGGAAACTCCAAATGTAGACGCTGCTCTGGGAGATTACCCATGATAGGCTGAATTGTGTTGGCCTTGACTCTGCAACATTTTACGCATTGATGTGTAATCTTTTTAGCCAAGTTCCTACCCCCAATAGGATAGTAGTGATGACGAACAGTGGCTAATAAAAGCTGTGGCCCAGCATGCAAAAGCCGTACATGAAACATGTTGAACAAGAGAATGCAAATTGTATGAGAACTAGACAGTAGAATTGGATGCTTAATATTATAATCATAAAATGAATTTTTTAATCTTCCTCCAACACGAATTAAATTAGAAAGAGTATCATAGAAAGGTGACAAAGACAATAGCTTATTCTTTGCTGGTAACTGTTTACCTGACTTAAGTAAGTGATACTCTTCCGGGAAAGATTCCATTTGACTAAACCTTAATAATAAGTTTAAAGAATTATTAAGTTCAGTAGAAGTTAGTGAACCAGACTCAAATGACTTCTTATTGCATTTAAATATGAATCGCATGACATATGCCGTCACACGCTGTAATGTGCTAAAGTTTGAAAATTTTGAAAATAATGCAGTAATAGGACTTTCAATAATGTGATTAGAAACATGACAAGAGGAGACTGTTTCCGGTAACTCAGAACTATTTTGATTTGATTCAGGGAATTGAGGCCATGCAGCCATATCTTTGCTAAGAAATTGTGGTCCTGACCACCACAATGAAGACGACAACAGCCTGTCAGTTCTAAGTCCACGCGAAGCGAGGTCTGCGGGGTTTTCAGCTGACGGAACATAGTGCCAAGCCTTTCCTCCTACAGTTTCCTGAATTTCAGACACACGATGACGGACGAATGTCTTTAGTTGGGTTGGTGAAGTAGATAACCATCCCAAGACGATGGTGGAATCACACCAACAATGAACTTCATCAAAATGTAATGTAATTGACTGACGAACCTTTGAGTACAACCGTGAACCCAACAACGCACCACACAGCTCGAGCCGCGGTATGGTTGTGGATTTGATTGGAGCTACCTTGCTTTTAGCGGTAAGGAGATGTACGGTAACCTCGCCGTCACTCGAAACACTGCGAACATAAACACACGCCCCATAAGCTTTTTCGTAAGCGTCACTGAATAAATGCAGTTGTAGACGGGACGCAGATTCACATAACACCCACCGAGGTATCTTGAACTCGTTTAAAAGGTGCAGACTATTTTGAAAGTCATTCCAGGCATACTGAATATGTGTGGGAACAAGTTCATCCCAAGAACATTTGGCCAGCCACAGATGCTGCATGATAACTTTGGCTTCCACTATGCA
Source organism: Apamea sordens (assembly GCA_945859715.1). Lineage (NCBI taxonomy): Eukaryota > Metazoa > Arthropoda > Insecta > Lepidoptera > Noctuidae > Apamea > Apamea sordens. The sequence continues at coordinate 10,718,073 of OX243996.1, read as the reverse complement.
TGGAACGACAAGACCAATGGGATCAAAGATTTGTGCTATGGTTGACAAGATATGACGCTTAGTAGCCTTGTCAGTGGAGTTTAAGTTAATAGAGAATGAAAACGCGTCACTTAAGCTCTTCCATAGGAGCCCCAGAGTCTTCGACTGCTCGTTGTCGCTCAGGTCCACAACATCAGAAACGTCGCGTTCACCGCTAAGCGCCTGCAGCACCTGACTGGAGTTGGATCGCCATTTCCGAAGATTGTACTGTGCTGACCGAAGAACATCGTCAACACAGCGGCTTTTTTTCAAAGTTTCTGAAACAGATGATCCACCGGACAAGTAATCATCCACATAGAAGTCACGTGCTATCGAAAACTTTGTTGAAGAATCTGAGCACTCTTCAGACAGTTGAAGTAAACACCTGGTAGCCAAAAAGGGTGCTGATGCTGTGCCATAAGTTACGGTATTAAGCGTGTACTCCTTTAACGCATGAGTTGGTTCTGCCCTCCAAAGGATCTTTTGTAAAGGACGATTATTGTCGTGAATAAGAGTTTGTCGATACATTTTTTCAATGTCCGCACTTATGACAATTTTATGTTGACGGAATCGAAGCAATATAGACAACAAATCATCTTGGATAGGGGGACCAACCATCTGTATTTCATTAAAGGATTTACCTGATGTGGTTCTGGCGGAAGCGTCAAAAACTACCCTTAATTTGGTGGTGGTTCTTGCCTCCTTCAGAACACCATGATGTGGTAAATAGTTTGAACATGTTGAGTCGAGTGGGCGCCTAGTAGATTCAGACATGTGCCCCAGCTCTATGTACTCATTAATAAAGTCAACATATAGGCTTTTAAGGCGAGGATCTCTACCCAAACGACGTTCAAGAGATAGGAATCGCTGCTTAGCCATCATGTATGAATCACCCAATACGTCCAGTGACTCTTTAAAAGGAATACTTACCACAAATCGTCCATCAGAATTACGATATGTGGTATCTATGAAATGTTGCTCACATGATCTCTCTTCACCAGAGTGTTTATGTATAGACGGCACAGAATCTAACTCCCAAAACCGATCTAAATCTACTTGTAAGTTATTATTGTGCATACAAACATGTGAAGAGGAATCAGACTGATGATATGCACCAGAGATGAGCCACCCTAATTTAGACTCAAGCAAAGTGGGCTTATGAGTACCTAATGCGATACGGCCAGTGCCTATGATACCCCAAAAGACTTCCGCACCAACTAGGACGTCGATTGAAGACGGAACATAATAAGTGGGGTCGGCAAGACGCACGTTCGTAGGTATACGAATATTGCTAGTATCAACAAAAGTATTAGGAACTGATGCTGATACTTTCGGCAATACGAGGCAGTCAATGTTCAGTTCGTACTCACTATCATCAATTGATTTTAATGACACTGAGCACCCCTGAGTACAACTAGAAACTTGATAATTTATACCTGTTACCTTGGACTTGGTAATGTAGGTAGGAACATGTAGCTTACGAACAAAGTCCTCCGAGATGAAATTTGTTGTGCTTCCACTGTCCAGCAAGACTCGTGCTGTATGGTGGTTACCGTCAGCGCCGGTCACCCTCACAAGAGCTGTGGAAAGTAAAATTACTCGAGATGTAAACGATTGACTAGCTGATAATGCAGTGTTGTGTGCACTAGGAAGAACATTATCACTATCGACATGTAATAAAGTGTTGTGTTTTTGACGACAATATTTACAATGACCTAATTTGCATCTGGAAACATCATGACCTGGACGAAGACAATTCATGCACACTTTTGAACCCTGAGCCTTTGTAATACGAGCCTGTACCGAGAGACTTTTAAACTGCTCGCATGCAAAAATGAAATGATCCTGACGACACATGGGACATGACAATGGTTTTAATGACTTGTCAGGTACCACAGCACTGCTCTTAGATTTGGTCGCAGGCGTAGCGTGTTCATTTTTAGCTGTTGCTGTGGGCCTAGACTCTTCAAGTGTCTCCAGTAAGTCTGCTCTGCTACTGATGAAGCTAGTGAACGCAGATAACGTAGGAGGTTCGGAAAAAGTGTTTCTGTGCTCTTCCCACTGACGATTTGTAACGTGGTCGAGCTTACTGGTCATTATGTAAATGATAAGCACATCAACGAAAGCGTTTTGAACGGGTTGACCAAGGGTTGCCAAAGCCCTAAGATTTTTATTTGTTGTGTCAATTATGTAACGTAGTGACTTACTTGACTCTCTATCTATAGGCTGAACGTTAAAGAGTGCTTGCACATGATTGTTGACAAGCAATCTTTTGTTGTCATACCTCTCACAGAGTAACTTCCAGGCAGCGTCGTAGTTTTCTGACCTGAAGTCAAGGTTATCAACAACAAGAGAAGCACTACCCTTTAAGGAAGCACGCAGATAGTGTAACTTATTTATTTTATCCAAGGATGTGTTGTTGTGTACTATAGATACTATAGATTCAATTCAATTAGAGGGAATAATGCAAAATATACTAATTGGAAAAAGCAATGAATACGATTAAGAATAAGAATGTCCTTGATAATAAGCCTGTGATTGAATAAAAATGTCAAATGAATTAAAAATATCAAACTCACTGCTATTTGGCTATTTTTAAGCTGTGTACCTACTTTATAAATCAAAGGAAACTGTTTAAACAAGTTGATAGGCTGAAGATAATGAATTGACGAAATGTAACTATTATATAAGTTGTGACTAAGCAAGATGATTAGGCAAATGTTGGAACAAAGGAATTGGAACGTTCTCACGGTTTTATGCTGTCAACCTCTGATGATGAGCTGACGGCTGTGGCATCGACGTGTAGATCCTGTAACCTTTCCGAAGCCAGTTGACGAATGTTGACGTAATGTTGTCTTCAAGGTCTTCTTGCCCCAAGTTCCGACGATCTTTTCTTGCGCCGCCCGTTGGTTTGAACTCGATGAAGACGGCTGTCGCCGTATCGACGTTCACGATGACCAAAAGCAGGCGATGACACGTAGAAAATGAAGACCTCTTGTGAACTTGAACTCGAAGATGAAGTCTTTTGTTCTCGAACCGACGAACCGTTGATTTTAAATTTTGAAAATTGACGTTTTTTCTTTGTTCGGTTCAAACGTTAACGGTAGAAGGACCAATGATCGCGACGATAGGTCGTGGTGGAGCAAAATGAAATTTTGGCGGACTGTATAAAAAGTATAATGGAATAAAACGTTAAAATTACAACGGTCGGTTAAAAGTGAAAAACAAAGCGATATTTAAGACGCGCAAGCGCAGCCGTGCACGAAGGAGGGCAACAGCTGACTGTTCGTGGCGGTGTGGCGCGGGGGCCCGCGCTCGGCCGTCGGCCGGCTGGCTCCCCGCTGTCCCCGCACCCTTCGTTCACTGCCGCTAGCGCGCGGCGATGTTGAATGGACCGCGAGCGGTCTCAACAGTGTCGGTCTAGTAACACCCCCTGTAAATTATTTTTTTGATATTTTCAATGTACAGAATTTTCACTTCTACAGATTTATTATAAGTATAGATAGATGTGTAAATATAACGTAGGGTACACACGACATATCGGAATTAAACTTTAATGGATATGGCGTGCGGAAGCAAGCACGAAAACCTTCCACGTATTATTGATGGTTTAGTTAGAAAATGATATAAATGATTAATAGATTAAAGTAAAAGACAAAACTGTATGGCACGAAGCAATATTGGTAGTTTATTTCGTACTTATTTTCAACGTTTTCTGTTGAATTACCGAATGATATGAAGAGACTAACTTTAACATTATTATGATGTAATTGTGTGTAACTACAATTACATGATAATTAACTATAAATGATGCATCGTTAAATTTTAAAAGGATGTATGTTTTTGCAAGAGCCCAAAATCTGGTTATAATCGGTACTGCATCATCAATCATCATCAATATTAATATTGACAATTTTAATAATTCATCTCTCTCCACGTTGGAAAGTTATTTACATAATCAATTTTATTGAAGGTTTCCATGTTGTCAGGGCTTCCTGAATGAGATTCTGCAAGTTGGTTCTACATCAGTGCGTTATAATGTTAGAGAAAATGATCTAAAATCTTACTTATTTCGTATTAAAAAGCATCAGAGTTTTACGTACTGAAAGAAAATGTTCGGAGATTTGCTTGATGGGTAGTACTTACAGTTATATTTGCTACTTAACTTCTGCTTGGCGCTGCAAGGCAAGATAAAATAGTCCAGCCGATCGATTCTGTAAAAGTTTCACCGTGAAAAGTTAGGTGAAGTGAGCGTAGAGTGAGCTGTCAACAGCGTCAATCCTTAGCATTAGTTGGAATGACAGCTCACTCCACGCTCACGTCACGTAAGTTTTCACGGTGATGAAAGCTACAGAATTTGTTGTGACGTTTGACATACCTACATAATTATACATGGTATAGGAAATACTGGTATTCAGCTGCATGTGGTTAGACTGGAAGCCGACCCCACAGTTGGAAAAAGGCTAGGCAGATGATGATGTTTGATATACGTACCATTCTGAATATACATTCTTTTTTTCTTTTGTAGTTTTTGTAAATTCAACTTTTCTGTTATAAGTTATCGATTGAGTTTTGATTGAGCACTTCTCTGTTCATCCTTTAATAATTCCTTTCAATCCACTTGGTATATTCTGCCACTATTTACTTAGGACAGTTAAGTTTATCCATAACGAGTTAATACTTAATACATAATCGAATACTTTGACTTTATGAATAAATTAGTACTCTAACACCCTTGGATGTGACTTAATAAAAATAATGGAATCTTTAGGTTTTAGGTTTCTTTTCGAAATGACTACGATAATGTTGCCTCAAGTTTTTTAGATTTTGCTTATCATGTTTTTATAGTTTGGGTGCCTACTCAAGTGAACACTGAAACATCATTACAGAGAGTATAAATCGATTCTCAATGTCCTGCTTATTCATGATTTTTAAGTGAACTTACAATGAAGTGTCAAAAATAAAAACCAAAGCACTTTTTGTCGCAACGAAATATGTTTAAGTACGTGTATTTTTGTACCGTATGATCATTATGAGTAGAGTCGATTTTCGTCAGCCTACACTGCAAGCTTTGTTTGGAATCTTTGATTGGTTTTTTATTGGAATCTTTGAAAATTTTACTTTATATGTCAGTATATCTAACCTGAATAGGAGCTGGTTTATCCAGATAAGATCCTTTTTTTTCTGACTGGGCCTCCTTTTGACTTCGACTTCTTGTTGTTAAAATAAGTTAGTATAAGAGTTTACATAAGTACACTATCGCACTAGGTTATCCTGTAATGATAGATGTACATACGTTGGAAAATAAATACAATACAGAAACTGTAACGTACAGTATCGGTCTATATACGAACTCCGAAAACTTCGTCGAAAATAACTGCAAAAAATAAGCTCTTGAATTTATTTTTTTACATTATGTTTTTGCTTTCACTCGTTGGTATTAGAAGCACAACCACAAATGGCACTAATTTAAGAGAAAAGTTTTCAGAGTTCTCCAAACATAATAAATTCAGGGTTTTCAGATTTACGCTTTTCTCTTGTTGCTTTTAACAATTTATTAGAATTAAACTAAATTTCTAGCATAATTAATAAGAACCACAGACTCTAACAGTTCGGTAAAGTTATATTAATTGTTTGTACATATGTAGACGGAATCAATTTACGTAATCGCTGAATTCTTTCTCCGTTCTATTGAACACTTGAAGATTGTTATAGGCGTTTATTGGTAAATTGTTCCAAGAGGTATGCCGAATTCTTTTACGTTTGATCAAGAGGCTTTGTGACAAGAATTCTTTCGTAGAATTCGTGTGAGGTGTTCATAATTATGAAACCAATCTTCACCTTCAACCTTACCTACGAGTCAGTACTTGTTAGGTTTCTATTATTTGAACCTCGGCTTAGTGTCGCTGGGGAAGGCAGCAAGGAACGGATCGGATCGTTTAATAACTACTTAGCTAGATGCTTCCAATTTTATAGCAAACAATATGACGATAGTAAATGCAATAATATTAGGTGCATGATCTACGTTGATACAGTAACTAATCTTACAAGATTAGACAGGTAGGTAACACAGAAACTTTTTGTATCGTGTGAGATGTAAAAATGTATTAACAGGTAACCCTACCAATGAAAACATTCTTGTTACCAGAGCTTGATTTAACTTCCATGTCATTAACCCCTCTTATAGAATGTGTAGGAGTTCTAACAGTTTTAACCTTGGAATTCTGATTAATTTGGAAACAATTACTTTAGTTCATTGCTCTGTAATCTACTTCTTCTTCGTGTCGCTGGCACGACGATTACTGAACATTTTGTTGGCCCAATTTTTCGCCAATTCCACGGCGTTATCGTTAACGGCAGCAGGGTGTGGATATGGTGCTGTGTAACAAACTATGCTCCACCTCCTATTCTGCGCTTTGTGTCCGAAAACATACAGGTAAAGTGCGATATTACTTAGTTAATAATAATAAATAATTTTGCAGCAAAATGCCAAGTTGCAGGTCTTTTGATCTTGTAGGTTTTTTTTTTACAATTTTGGGTAAATGGAGTGCAGAGTCAATCAATTGAATAGCAAAATGCGCTTAAGATGGTAAAATGCATCATCGGAAGTTGCAACCTGGTTTTATTGCTTTGGCGAAGCAGTAGCATTTTTATGGCAATTACACAACTGCTTGTTTTCGATCTAGGTAAACATTTTAACAGTCCAGAGTGTTTTTTTTTTTACCTAACTACGCCCAAAAAAATTATAATGTTGAAGATGTTTCTCTGAAATAAAATACGTTTATATGCGGTAAACATGACGCATAGAAAAAATATAAACACAAAAAATTAACAAGTTGGAATATATAATTTATAACATAATATAATTTATTCTTTTTTTTTCCCTTTGACAGTGATTTACATTCCGTAATTACTTAAAGTCACACTCGGACTTATTACTCCTTACTTATTTATGAAAATCGTCTACTTTTGGAATGTTTGTAAATATGTGAGCACCATGTAAGTATCTATCACATAGGTAATTTATATGTTATGGTTTCATTAATACATTATAATTTTTTTACCTATTGTGGTGTATTTAGGTGCATCGTCTTCACATATAATTATATAATTAATGAGTATATAATAATAATATATATGTCGGAGATGGTTGTCAAATTAAAATTGTGGGTAGTCAACAGAATTTGTTATGATTTGTGTTTATTATTAATTTCAGTGATTTTTACTATCAATTATTGTCTTATAAATCGAAACATAATTTATTGAGTACTCGGTGTACGCCTTAATTGATTTTTGGCAACTTATTTCGATAAATTGTACCCGTTGGTTTTATTCAAAACAACGGATGACATGTTACTTTGTTTTTAAAATGATTTACTTCGTGAAATCACCATTGTTTATTTATGACAATTATTCTTGTATTATTTGATTACTTTATAATGCAAGTCTCATTAGATTTAGCGTATTTTAGTGTTTTGTATCAAGTAAACACTTGACGTGCGTCATTGGACAGAGTTGTCGATCATCCTATAAAAGAGCGTGCACTCGTTTTTCTAGTCAGTCGGTCTTCGGATTCGACTCAATACAGAGCACCTGCTCCCGACAAAACTGTCGGTTTACCTGGTACAGCGCTGCTGTATATTTACATAGCTGTGTTGGCTTGCTAAATAGCGAGTAGATACACTTTGTGTTGGGTGGCTTGGCCGCTATACGAACTGTGACCCTAAAGGGTTTGTTCGATTAACTGTTTTTAATATTTACCCATTATTGTGTCTTTTGTATACCTAGCTAGTGTATTGTTTTTTGTGTACTTTAATTTTTATTACAGTTCTCTGTAACTGTTTAGACCGTTCTGTTTATCCCAATAACATGGGAACTCCAAAGCCTGACGATATAATATACCGCTCGGCACTCCTGATCCTACATCTATACATATAATAAAATCGTAGGAAAGTCAAAACTGTACATTGAATATTTTTTAAAAAGAATACTTGGGGCGTGATCTACAATCGATATCGAAGCCAAAAATATAGTTTTTAGAATTTTTGTCTGTTTGTCTGTTTATCTGTTTGTCTGTTTGTCTGTATGTATGTCCGGGCTAAACTCAAAAAGTACTGCATGGATTTACTTCAAATTTTGCATGAATATTACTAAGAGGTCGGGTTTACATTAATTCTACATATTATCACGCTATCACCTACGGGGGAGGAGCTGTGAATCTTTTTACTTACGCATTCTGTGATAGCGTGTAATCTAACGACGCATATTTAAATGTTGTTTTTGAGTAAGCCATGCTATTATCTAGCTTTACACTATAAAAACTACGCCATTTAAGTAACTTGGGCAGAGAAACATAGTTTAATGAATGTTAGTAGTATAATGACAATTTTAAAGCAGCGCCATCTATGAGATTTCATAAAAATCAAATCAAGTTACATGTTAACACTTTTTGGAAATTAATAATTTAAATTTGATCATGTTGGCGAGGTTAGTAGTTAGTTATTCTTAAAATTCATAGATGGCAATGTGCATTTTCTTCATAAAAGTTGTATCGTATAGTTCGTTTTGACAAATTCAAGTTCCAACAAAACCCTCAAAATCTTGAGCAGAGTTGAGGGAGACAATTTAAAAAAACACGCTCTGTGAAGTCGGCCAGTTTGCGAGATCCCTTACGTATGACGAGGTGCCTTCATATTACACGTACGACAAGCAAAGGGGTGTATTTAACCGACGTCGACGAGGAGGTGTTGTGGAAGGTTTTCCGGGAATTTTCAAGGACACCGCATTGTTACTTCGCACTTGTCCGAGGCCCAACGTGTTTCGCCTTTCTGAGGACATTTGATGGCGTGGAGTATCAGCCTGCGTAGCACGTCACCTTCTCGACGGTGACCAAAATTGGGATGACACCCTCGCGGAGGCGAGCGTCAGTGACAGTCCCAGCCGCATGCGTCATCTGTTTGCCGTCATCTTGGTGTTTTGTGGAGTCGCGAACCCGGTAGCTTTGTGGGAGAAGTATCGCCATCATCTGTCTGAAGATTTTCTACGAGCTTTGAGGCGTGCTACTGGAGACGAAGTCGAAGTAACTGATGAACGCGTGCTGAACACCTGTCTCAGTTCACTTCAAGATGTGGTCATTTCTATCGGCGGCAATCCACTGATCGAATATGGGTTACCAGCTCCCCAATCATCACCGCATCAAGACCGTGGAAATCGGGTGTATAACGCTGAGACAAATTACGATCCGGGCGAAATGACCACCATACGAAATGACCATGTCGCTTTGTTCTCTTCAGAGCAAAAACAAATTTATGATACCGTCCTTGAAAGCGTTGGGTAAAACCAGGGTAAAATGTTTTTCTTGGATGCTCCTGGTGGAACAGGAAAAACATTTGTTACCACTGGCATACTTGCAGAGGTCAGGAGGCAAGGCAAAATTGCTATTACTGTAGCGTCGTCGGGAATCGCTGCCACACTGCTTCCGGGTGGCAAGACAGCACATGCCATGTTTAAAATTCCCATCGATTTAGAGAGCGCCGAAATGTCTGTTTATGGTGTGTCACGTAACAGCGATAAGGGACACGTGCTCAAGGATTGCTCTCTGATCGTATGGGATGAGTGTACGATGGCTAATAGGAAGGCAGTTGAGGCCGTAGACAGAACCCTGCAGAACATCCGCAGGAACGAAGAACCCTGCAGGACATCCGCAGGAACGAACATTTGATGGGTGGTGTCACAGTTCTGTTCAGTGGCGATTTCCGGCAAACGCTTCCCGTGGTGACGCGGGGATCGAGGGCTGACGAGGTGAATGCTTCGTTGAAACGATCTTCGTTGTGGTCACGAGTTCGTACGCTGCGCTTGACCATTAATATGAGAGCTCGGCTTGGCGGCAATGCACGTGCTCAAGAATTCATTGATGTACTTCTTGGCGAAGGCACTCTACCAGAAGAGAGAGGTGGACAGGTGGTTCTTCCAGAGTCTCTCGGTAGAGTGGTATCCAGCTTAGAAGAACTCATTCGCTGTGTGTACGGGGACATCAGTCGTATACCGCACTAGCAGAATTCTTGGGTGTGTGAGCATGGCCATTTTGACGCCCAAAAATGATTAGGCTGCAGCAATTAACGAATGCATTCTCTCGGAAATTGAGGGGAATGAAGTGGTCTACACCTCGATAAACACTGTTGTCGAGCAAGATGACGCCACACATTATCCCGTGGAATTTCTGAACTCCCTGTCAGCAAGTGGACTTCCAGCGCATACCATCAAGCTGAAGGTCGGTGTCCCGATTATGCTTCTTCGGAACCTATCTCCTCCGAAGTTGTGTAACGGGACCCGCCTTAAAGTCATCTCGCTCCACAGACACACGATTGAGGCGGAAATTCTTACGGGTTGTGGCATCGGCGAGGCAGTATTTATACCACGCATTTCCCTCATACCTCATAACTTCCCGTTCCAGTTCAAGCGCGTACAGTTCCCCGTGAGTGTTTGCTTCGCGATGACCATCAATAAGTCGCAGGGACAGACACTAAGGGCAGCGGGTGTCGACCTCAGGACGAGTTGCTTCTCACACGGCCAACTGTACGTCACTTGCTCCCGCGTCACAGTCCTGACTCTCTTTACAGTTTGGCTCCTGGCAGCATAACTACCAACGTAGTTTATAGGGAAGTGTTGTAAGGTATGATACCTTTTTACGTATTTTTACTCTTTTGTGTCCTGGAATGTATTCCTGCATTATTTTCTCTGTTTCCTTCAGTCACATCTTATGACTGAACTCAGTAGGATTCCCATATAACTCTCTTCACATGCTTCGCTTGCAAAAAAAACTTATATTTTAATGCTATTTTAAAAGTTGTTTACTTATAATGCTATAGCGACACTGGCATCTTAGGTATTTTTGGTGCTGTAGAGCCTTCACGCAGACGACGTCGCGGGCAGCAGCTAGTATATAATAATAATAGGCAGTCGCTCCATGTAAAATACTGGTATTCAGCTGCATCCGGTTAGACTGGAAGCCGACCCCAACATAGTTGGGAAAAGGCTAGGCAGATGATGATGATGTATGCAAAATATTGTAAAACATTTTAAAAGAGTAACGGTGGAGTTTCTTGCCCATTCTTCTCCATACGAAAACTGAGTACCTATTGGAAGGGGCGACTAGAATCAATTTTATTTTAATTTTATTTTTGACGTTCAAAAGTGCCTTTTATGTGCCTATTTGAAATAAATGATTTGACTTTGACTTTAATAAGTATGCGTCACATCCACGCAAAACGGTCACCACTCAGCATAATGCTTGTCTGATGGTTAATACCGTTTTCTCACTGAACTAATGAACATTTTAAATCAAAACAAGACGCAGTTATTAAAATATAATATTACCTTCTTCCATCTAAAAACCCACGGAATTATTTTCCGTATTTTCCTCTCTATAATCTAGCCCGCCGTTTTCTCATTCGTGGTGGGCGGTGTTCGTGCTATTTCATCCCTAATTACGTTTCAGATATTTGACACGCTGACTGGGTTTCCTCCATTTAAATTTTTTGCTTAGAATAGAATACTCTTTATTGTACACCATACAAATTAAAGAACATATATAACATTACACACATTTCATACATTTGCTACACTACAGCTGCGCAAATGCTGCTGCTTGCTGTTTGCTGCTTTTTATTACTTTGCTTTGCTGCATTTACTGTATTTGTTTTTTTACATTTGCTTACATTTCTATTTCCATAAAAAAAATCTATAAATATTTCCATAATGTTTTTATTACTACTCCAACATGTCTCGACATCGTAAAACTTGGTATAAGTCTCTTGTTTGAACTGAATACTCCGGAGACCAGCTCATGTGGGTTTAATTGATTTTAAACCTTATCAGTGAGAGCCAGTGAACAGTAATATCCTGATTCCTGATCATCATAAGTTTTTAGTAGGGGGGAATAGATTCGTCTTAAATTGGGTTCATAATTTTTTTGGGACGAAAAATGTTTCTTATTCAACAAAGGTAAGTAGGTACTGTTAATAAAATGATTGATAGGTACTTTACCTTTACAGACGAACGCAAGAGAATAATTACAAAAACTCGTTTTAAATATTTTAACCACACCAAAGTTTATTACAAAATCGTGGTGAATTTTGAACATTATATTTTATGCAAATAAACGAATGCTATAAAACCGAGTATACCAAAGCCAATAAAAGATTATCTGATCTTGTTCAAGCCAATGATATTTCGGAGGATTTATGACAGGCTTTATTTTTCTCCTTTGACCCAGTTGAGCAAAGATTATTTTTTATCTTTATGATACCCACCATTGTTGTTGCTTGGTACACTGAATAGAAAGATCAAAGGCTACCCCTTTTTTTTGACGTAGTTGGGTGAAAGTTCAGTAACCCCTGGCCTGCCCTCGCGGATGTCATTTGACAAAGTATATTAGAAGTATGTTACAATAACAGGGATTGAGGCAAACAGTGACCTAATTTACCAAATAAACAACTGTAATTTTCTAATAAAAACCAAAGCTTAATTTTATCTAATATACAAAACTGAAATAAAATGTTATAAGTAATTAATTTATCACATTCTTTATATTTGAATTTACTGTGATACCTGACACTGGATAGCTAATTAGTTTGTCTTTTGTTTTTCTTGGCTTTCAATTTACCTTATGACATTAAATTACCAACTTCTACATATTACTTTATTAATTTTTACTTTTGTCATCGACTTGAAAAGAAGAAGACCCACTTATGTAGGTTCCTTTACTTTAATTTGCATAAGAATATATTGTATAATTTTTTTTGGTTTACTTTGAGTCCTTTGATAGAAGCCAGCTGATGGCTTCAATCAAATCAAATAAATTCGCTCGTAGAGAAGGCTGATTTTTTACATATGCCTATTATTTGTGTTTTTTTTTTTATGTTAGGCATAACTTCAAATAAGTAATAGTATTCATTGATGCGAGGGCATTTTTGTGGAATAGGCTTCTACTCCGTTCACCTTTTTTTACCCTGTTTCTAGACGGTAAAAAAGTCAGCCGAAATATATTAGATTCGCCCGAACGCGTCAAAAGTTGGCCACGTTCTCTTCATCTGTTTCGTTCACAATAACATTTGTATAGTATTGCCCACTTGGTATTGACTGCCCCGTTTGTCTCGTGGTCTCAAGCGCGACTGCTGTGCATGGGGTGCTGGAAAAAATATTTGTATGACCTACATGTATTTGTTCCGAGTCTGGGTGTTTTTCTATCTATAATATACACCGTGACTTTTTAGTCGTCTGACAACGGCAGCCCACTTCATGTATCCAATGACTACTAAACATTCATAACAAAAAAAATGGCATTTAAGAGAAAAAAAAAAGAAAAAAATATTCATTATTATGATGCATAACGTAGTTGAAACATTCTGTTGCGAGCGAAGATCTATCTACTCGACTCGTGCGATGGTTAGGTATGTTCTACTGTTTGATACGTAAACATTATTAACAGGATGTTTCATAATTCTAATGTATTAATTATTTTTCCTTATACCTATTATCTTAATAAATGGTAAAAAAAAACACGCCTAGAGGTATTTTATGTCGGATACATTGAGTGGACCACCTTTGTCAGACGACTTAAAAATCACGGTGTATATGTATTTACAAAAAAAAAATGTATATAAGTAGTTTATCAGCCATCTTGTTACCATAACACAAGCATTAGGTTGCTTAGCTTGGGACTAGATGGCGCTGTGTGAAATGTCCAGGGATATTTATTTATTTATTTTGGTTTCCATTTTGGGCCTCCGTTTTTTTAGCTTTGATCTTTTTCTCTGCTGGGTCTGGTCGTATCTCCTAACTTATGAGGTAGGATATCTACGACATCTAGCAAAAAATAATCAATGTCGCTTATACAGGGACATCGGCACGCAAACTGAAACCATGAATTCAGCACATGAGCTTTAGCGTCAGTGTTCAAAACAAATTGTGCTGTTTCATAGAAAAAAGTTAATATTTATGGAACAGCTGTTTTTTTTAATAACCAACTAATAATATCAACGCATGGTAGATAAGAATCATGTACTGAATCCACAGGATGCGCGTAGAGGTCCCTGTCACCCTGTATAAGTTGACACATTATTGTGAGAACCATGCAGGCAAGGTTCAAAACCGACAAAATATTAGAAACAACGTAAAGCTTCAAAGCATTTTACTGTAGGAGATGATTTAAAAATAAAATGTTCTCAGAAAAAGAAACGTCGCGTAGTTTATTAGTCATTTTGAATAATCTTATTAATTTTGTTCATCCGACTACTTCAGAAAAACGAATTAATATCCGAGTCCTCGTCCAAGTTTCATATCAAAGCGATTTATTATGGGCCCGATTTTATTACAAATTCTCAATTCCTCTTGGTTGAAATCTTGTCAATATTGAAACTGGGAGTCCTGTTAATTACCCTAGTAACTAACTGCGTCGTTACTGTTAACAATAACAATAAAATTATTAGTCTAAGGTTCAATATTGTAAGGCAAATGCAAATTATTGTTCAGTTTATTCTGTAGTCTGTCTTTTGTAATTTTAACGTTCGAAAAGTGCTGATTCCCGAGCTCAGAACGGTATAGCGAATCACTCTTCGCCGATTCTCAGCCTAATTTGAATAAATGACTTTTGATTTTTATTAAGTGATTTGTCCAGCAAGCGGGCCTTAGTATAAACAGCTTATTAAGGAATTGTTTTTTGTGCCTGATATGATCAAAGGACAACGAAAGTGATCAGAGACAACTCTATGTCCATAATATTTACATAATTAATATAATTAGGTATTAAAACCAGAACATTATTAGTAATATTCATTTCGATTCACAATTGGGTCTAGTCTAGATCTCCATATTTTCGATGCAGATACGCCGTAATAATGAAATGTAATTTATTACTCACTAAGGTCCATTTAGCGATTTTGCATATAAAGGATTCCTAGGATTCGTGGTAAAGATAATAGGCATTTAGTTAATCTATCTAGTCAAATGAATTATTTCCCTCACTGACCTTATGGCTGCTCATTGAACAATTAAATTCTGACTATCAGAGGGCCACTACGTATAAGTAAGTTGTAACAGATAGCGGGGCGCTTATGATGTACCTAACTAACTTAAAGTGAGCTGACGTACTGGGTCTAAAATCGTGGAAAAACCTACATTCGATTTGATTCGATTTTCCACAATTTTCTGCATCCCTCAGCAAGCGTTTTTCTGCAAATCTGACGATGTATTCAGTTCAACGTGTGTTGTGACGTCCCAGATTTCATTTTATAGACCTGACCTTGGCCATCATCTCATCTAAACTTTAACTAAGCTCGTCCAGGTGTTTTTCCGAAAATCTGGCCATATAGTCAACGCAGTAGATAACGTGTTTTCGGACGTCCTATTTCTTTAGCCACTAGTCTAAACTTCAAACAAGCTCTGTCCGATTTAGAAATAGGACCCAGACCTCACGTGCACAAATTGGCAGTTAATAAACTTATTACTACGTTGATAATACAAGTTGAACAATGAAAGTTACGTAATAACGGCTTTCTAAGGACTTAATAACACATTGCAGGGTTGCCTTCGACCCTTCAAGTTTATGCGGTTATTGGAATAGTTCCTGGTGGCCAGTCCTTATGTCTGCCATTAAAACTTAAGCTTCCTGTTCCGGATGACGGTAAGCGAACAGCTGTTGCGTCGTTTGATGTTGAACTTCGAAACCACAAAAATTTGACCGTTGCCGCATTGGAGTGTTTGAGAGATTCGATATCTTCATTGACATATTTTTATTTAAAAAAGATCCATTTAGGCAAATTATGGAGCTAAAAATAAAATGAATCTTATTTATTGAATGATGTATATTTAACGCTTATCCTAAAAGGAATATTTTCAGAGTTCATTATCTCCTTGCTCCTTAATGACCTTCAATATGATTCTAAGCTCACAGGGCTACTAACAGTTTTTTTTTAAACGTTGCCCCACATTAGGAGTTTCTCCTGTATCGTGGTTGCGTTTACAAACATTTAAACTCACATACACAAACAGCCAGACCCGGAGCAACTACTTATAGGCCATACATATATTAGTCCGTGCGGGAATCGAACCCGCGACACGCAGCGCAGCAGTCAATCGCTTAACCACTGCGCCAACCATAAAAGTAAGTAATTTTATAGGTACGTGTTCAAACCTTATACTTATTAACTGAGCTGGGATCTTGTCTTTAGAAACTACTCCAGCCTCGGTAAACACATTTGATATTCAAATTATGCTCTCAGTATGTTTGAAGGTCGCCTGAGTACATCGAAAAGACGTGTGATGGATTACCACAATCATGTCTGGCATCTAAACTTCGTGTTCTAGAACGATTTTCAGTCCCAAATCTCGATTTTATAAGTACGTACTCGTGGGGAGGAATTTAAACTCGCTTGCGGCTAAACAGTAGTTAAGCAACGCTTGCCGAGGTCGGTCCGAGGATGGATGACCAGACCATCCATTTTAATTATAATTAATGGTAATTGAGTAGTCTGTGGATCTTGTGTTGGATAATAGTTATAATACTTGCACATGTTATTTACCTATATTTATTTATTGTGAACGCATTTAATTCTAATTTTATTCTAGCCAAATTGTTTTAATTTATTCGCACCAACGTCACTATAATTGTAATATTATTCATTTACACATTATATACTGCATGTAACTTTGTAATATAAGAATCAAGTAATCAAAGCACAATACTAAGACACCTACGAACAAGAACGTTACCCAATGCAAAACTTACTGTAGAATACATAATTATAGTGTCGGGTATACTTACAAAGCCTCACTCTGCACTTAACACCTGCCACAACACTAATTTATCTCGTCTTCTCAACGTCCGTGTGTCACAGTAGGGATCCAGCAGAATATCAGCGTTAGGTACATTTGCCTGACACATGCTGAGCTGGACTCCCATTTGGTGCAACCTTGAGACGCACACCGCACTGTGCATGTTTCGTTATTAATTTAATTCGTCATAGTGTCACTTTGATTTCGATATTTGTGTGTTTTTCATTTTGTCTTTTTTGTCGGCACCTTGTTTTATATTATTAATCATGTGGGTAGTTTGGTTATCAATGTTATCATATAATAATGTACTTTTGTGTGTTGCGCTGTCTTTTTTGTGTGCGCCAAATAAATGGTTTATCTATCTATCTATCATTACATACCCAGACCCTCCGTCTCACGGAAAGCACGAATTAAGCCGTTGGTCCCGGCTGTCTGCCGACGTCAACACAGTTGGTGAAAGGCTAACTTTTTAATTATTGCCCACTAAATAAACACTAGAGAAGTCTTCTCCAGGAATTTTACGGCGCTGTAATTTGAGATTAAAAGATTGACTGACCCCAATTTAGGCATTTTATAAAAACATTTTCATGGAAAGTAAAACAATACAGCCTCTGTTATGAAAGGTAATAATTTTGCTGTATTTTAAGTGACACTATCAACTAAATCATTGTCTGAAGATAGTGACGCTTTAGACTCAGCAGTTTAAATACAAAGCCTCGGTAACAAATAAACCTAGCATGAAGTACTGAGTTTCTTTCATTCGCAATTATTTTTATTCCAGGTCATCAAACGAAATAAGAGAAAGGATGCTACGGACAGTAAAATTAATATTTCATAACTACGCGGCGCGGCGGTTTTAAAACAACGATAAAATGTTTTGAGAAACATAACAAGAATAAAAAAACCGACCAGGTGCGAGTCGGACTCGCGCACGAAGGG
Source organism: Apamea sordens (assembly GCA_945859715.1). Taxonomy (NCBI): domain Eukaryota; kingdom Metazoa; phylum Arthropoda; class Insecta; order Lepidoptera; family Noctuidae; genus Apamea; species Apamea sordens. The sequence goes on along the minus strand of OX243996.1, from coordinate 10,700,283 downwards.
TTCCGTACCATTACCCATAATAAAAACTTTTTTGAAAAAAAAAAACAACCGACTTCCAAAAACGACACTACAAAGTGAAAAATTCGGAAGTCGGTGTCGTTGGGTTCGCATTTTCGTTGTTTGACACCGACTTTCGAAATTAAAGTTATTTTTCACTTTGTAGTGTCGTTTTTGGAAGTCGGTGGTTTTTTTTTTCAAAAAAGTTTTTATTTTTCACTTTTTAGTTGTACCTACCCCACACAAATTCGTATATACTTACAAGATTAGAGGTACCCCAATAACAACTTTGACAGAAATGAGGGTGTACCGTGGTATACTGAACACATCTGCGTACTCCTTTAGAGCGTACAGGCGTGACGTTTGTTGTGTGATTGCGTAAACAATACATACACATTTGGGAAGTGTAACCTTTCCAACAAAAAAATAATTTTTGAAATCGGTTGGCAAGCGACGGAGATATGCGCGGACAAACATAAAAAAAATATATAAACATCCGAATTGAGAACCTCCTCCTTTTTTAGAAGTCGGTTAAAAATCGCGTCTGTTGTATGGGAGCCCCCCTTAAATATTCATTTTATTTTAATTTTATTATTTATTATTAAAGTAAAAATACAACTGAGTATTTTGTGAATATTTCAAGTGCCTACCTGTTGCCATTATTGATATCGAGCAAAAAAGGGCAAAAAAATCGCGTTTGTTGTATGGGAGCCTAAATATTTATTTTATTTTGTTTTTAGTATTTTTTGTTATAGCCGCAACAGAAATACATAATTTGTGAAAATTTCAACTGTCTAGCTATCGCGGTTCTTGAGATACGACGGACGGACAGACAGCGAAGTCTTAGTAATAGGGTCCCGTTTTTACCCTTTCGGTACGTTACCCTAATAAAAAAGAACAACATCAAAGAAAAAAATTAATCTCGAAAATAGGGGAAGCAATCGTAGAATGTTAAATACTGGAAAAAACGTTGCAGGAATAATTCTCTGGTAAGTACTGTCTATATTTCAACTAAATCGAGTCAACTTGACCCGAAGGTACTTTGAAAATGTTGAGGAAAACAGTGTTGAACGGGTAATTCTTCATTTAGGATGAACATTTTAGGCCTTTTGTTAATCATCCAGTTTCTAATTAAATTTCTGTGGAGTACGAAGAAGCCGCGCTGTATGAGTTGTACCGCGCGGCGAAGGGGACTCTGTGGCTGGCCATCAGCGAGGCGAAGACGCAAGCCAGGGAAGAGATGTTGGAGACTCTAAACAGGGATCCGTGGCGGGCGCCCTTATCGCGTGGTCCGAGGGAAACTTCGAGCCACGGCGCCCCCATTTACGGAGAGTCTCCAACCCGAGCTACTGGAGGAAGTAGTCGCAGCCCTCTTCCCGGCAAGAGCGTAGCATACGCCGCCGCCGATGGCTTGGTTCACAGCCACAGAGTCCACAGAAGAGAACGCCATCAGTGTCCCAGAAGTGACACATGGGGGCAGCCGTGATGCGGCTCCGGACCAAGAACGTGGCTCCGGGGCCCGACGGGATCTACGGCTGTGAATTAGCCCTCGCTCTCCTTCAGAGCTTGAACCCCAACTGAGAGGATTCTACACAGCGTGCTTTGAGCAGGGCCAGTTTCCCTCTTTGTGGAAATCTGGTCGTAGACGAGGTGGGTAAGCTGTTTGAGCAAGTAATCGCAGCCCGCCTCGTCGGCCACTTGTGCAGAGAGGGGCCGGACCTGGACGACAGTCAGTTCGGGTTTCGGCATGGGCGCTCCACCATACTCGCTGTGTCGCGAGTGAAAGTCCTGGCGGAGGAAGCGGTGTCCCGGGGCGGGGTGATGTTGGCGGTGTCCTTGGACATCTCCAACGCCTTTAACACCCTGCCCTGGAGTTGTATTCGGGAGGCACTGCGGTATTATCGAGTGCCTCCCTACCTGCGCCACATCGTTGGGGCTTATCTGTCGGAGTGGTGTGTCACCTACATGGGACGTGATGGCGGAAACCAGTGCCACATGTCGTGCGGCGTTCCGCAAGGCTCGGTCCTAGGTCCGCTCCTGTGGAACGTCGGGTACGACTGGGTGCTGAGGGACGAGCTCAGAAAGGGGGTAGACCTGAGGTGTTATGTGGATGACACGCTGGTCACTGCCCGGGGGAGCACGCACAGGGAGGCAGCGTTGCTGGCGACGGCTGCGGTCTCACGGTGGTGGGCCGCATACATCGCCTAGGCCTGGAGGTGGCCCTCAGCAAGTCGGAGGACATATTGTTTCATGGCCCCCGCGGGCGCCGCCGCCCGGCTCACATATCGTGGTCGCGTGGATCGCGGTCGAGTCTACCATGAAGTACCTAGGATTGGTGGTCAACAGCCGGTGGGACTTCGGCCCCCACTTCCGGCGGCTGGCGCCCAAGTTGTTGGGCGCGGCTGGGGCGCTATCAACGCTGCTTCCCAATCTGGGGGGCCCGAGCGCCGTCTGTAGGCGGCTCTATGTGGGGATCGTGACACTCGCTTGAACGTTCGAATGTCATCCGCGCTAAATTATATCCGGCCTGCAACATATGAGGTTGCCTTCGGCAGACAAGCCTCTACATGAGCTATGCCCATCCTTGAATAAAAGGATTCGTATATTACCGCTTCTAAACAAGACTTTTATTCACAATATTCGAACACTCAGGCTCTTCCTGCCTATCCCTATGATAATAATTACCTAACGCCAGATAATATACAGTGTGAGGTCCAACTCTTGCAAGAATAGGCTTAAGTAGGACGAACGAATCGCGAGTCCGACACTATGACACGTGTCAGGAAAATTAATATTAACTTGTGCCACTCTGCACCAATGTAAACTAATCGTCGTGCCAAAACTGTCGTAAAAGACGCGACGCGGCCTCATAAATACAAATAAATTGACGTGACCGTTCACATCAGCCTAGATGAGGCTTAAAAAATAAATGATCTTAACTTCAAACTCTTTTACCCCATCGGACAGTATTGAGCCAGAGGGAGGGAAAAGGCTAAGAGGTCAATCTCCATCGAAAATGCCTAACTTACGCCCATACTCCAGAGGAAGCATTTCCAAAAATCTATTCCGCTCTCACTAAACACAAACTCCATATAACATCAGTCCATACTGATATAACTGTGGGTCCTCCACTATAAGTTGAACCAATTGTGTCAACCAAACACACTTTGCAAAGGCTATGCTCCGTAAGCAAAGTTGGTTTCAGCTTAGGTGATTCTCACTAAGCTGTGACTCCGGGCTGTTACTAAGAAATTCCCATGGAAAAACTCAATAACACTTTTGCCTTTTATTCACAAATACATACCATTGGGTAGTACAGAAATATTTAACAATAATGACGAATGAAGTGGTAATTAGAAGAAGATTTACGAATAGGTATGTACGCAAGGAAATATATGTAGGTACAATCCATCACAGTATCTGTATCCTTTTGAAAAGAACTTACTGGAAGTCCAATCAACCAATCAATCCATCGGACAGACCTGATTGTTTGCTACGAGCCCTCTATTTAACACGGTTTTTCCGATGACTCCTGAAAAAACCGTGTTAAAAAGAGGGCTCATAAGTACTAACGACAATAATGATGAATGGAAGTCGTAAATCTTCGAAATGTATGTGCCTACCTGAGTACCTAATCCATAATTTTGTCTCAATTTGCCGAAACATGTGTATTTCTAGTGTACCTATAAGTGAATATGCTTCTGGTTTTGTAAGGGTCTGGGTAGGTAAGATACATTATTTTGTACCTTTAAAGGAAAAGTAGTATACAGAACTGACAACCGTACTATCACAATTTCCTTCGCTATTGATTTTAAAGTACATTGTAAGATGTGTATTGAAGAGGAACATTGAACATTTGTATTAGATTTCAGGTTTTAGTATTCGAGACCTATAGTTTTGTTATTTTTCTTCAGTATATTTTCTATAAGCCGTTGGTCCCGACTGTCAATCTTTGACAGTCGTTACGTGTCGTCAGTAGCCCGAAAGTCTGACAACCAGTCTTACGACGGGGTATCGTATTACCCAGTAACTGGCTTGTGGAGGTCAGATAGGCAGTCGCTTCATGTAAAATACTGGTATTCAGCTGCATCCGTTTAGCCTAGAAGCCGACTTCAACATAGTTGGGAAAAGGCTAGACAGATGCTGATGATGATGACTTTCTGTCAGTTTTTTTTTTATTATTTTGCTCTAAAAGGTAATACAAAGTATCCACTAGGTATATTTATAGTTCCAAACATAAAATCTTCTCAAAAATTCAAGGCTATGTAAATTTTTTCACTTTAACAGTTTTTCTGGTCGTAAAACCAAACGAAAACAGAACACAGGGCAAACCTTTGTGTTTTTGCCTTTTATCATTTATTTATCATTTATCAGTATCTCAGGGCCCGTATTCCCGTAATTTAAAACGTTCAAAATCTAGTCGCAGTCTCATCTCGGCGACAAACAAATGTCAAAAACTTGTCAAAATGTAGGGAAATTTGACGTATTTTTGACAGATTGAGACTGAGATCAGACTGTGAACGTTCTTAAAATTACGAGAATTACCCCTCAGATTCCAAGTCAGAGAAAAACTCAGCGACTGTACAGCATCCATAATATTCTACTGAAGACTAAAGTAGTTCCTATAAGGAAGCTTTTGAAAATATCGAGTGTCACAAAGCTAATGTACTGAAAAATAATGTGGGGCTTTAGAAGACCCTTGTCCAACTATCTGTTCAGCTGTATCATTTCCTTTTATCTATTACTCCCGCGTTATATAAAAGTTGTGATACTATCGTTTTCAACAAGACTTGTCAAAAACGTGTCATGTGAAATGTATCAAAACATCTAAACAAATAAATATTAAGTGTATCTTTGAAATGTCAAAATAACAGCTTTTTACTAAATGCATATGAAAGTAGGTATAATATATTTAACAAAAAACAATTTTTGTCTGTCTGTCTGTTTGGTCCGGCTAACCTCCGCGACGCGCGGGACTTTCATGGCTGATAGTTGATGTTACAAGGAGTACCTAGCTTATGCTAACTTTTTTTTTTAAGAAAGAAAAGAAAGTTATTAATGAGACACATTATTGTTTTCCGACATACACGCGATCGAAGTCGCGGGAACAGGAACTGTGTTAATAAAGCATGCATGTACAGCAACATGTTTTCATTCACCGTTTTGAGAGCAGTGTCGATGAAGAAATAATGCATGTATTAACATGCATGCAATGATGCATGTGTGGTGGATTAACGTTGTTTCAGACATGTTCATTTTATTCAACTTTTTTCCAAGTTTTGGATACAACTGGTCTTTGCTACTTGTTTTAGGGGTAAACGATAAACGAGAAATTAGACACAACATATAGAATACATGTTTTATAGTTTGGTGTAAACACGGGGTTATACAGTGTCGCCAAGTTCACTGTCAGTTCCCTAATATTTTATCATTCCCCGGGGAAGCAGAATAAAGTTCCATAGGAGAAATATTTCTTCAGCTGATAATAACTTCGTATTTCGTAGTTTATTTATTTGTAGTATGGGTCATTGACACTGAGGTTGTCTGCTGAGCTACTGAGGGGGAAAAGATTTCGTTTAGTGTAGATAAATCATTTACATTGACGTTGCGGTTATATTTTACTACTCCGTGGCTATATATACCTATAAGCTATAATATTTTGCAAAATTAGGTATTGTATCTTCATAGTTTTAAAGATACCATTCGTATTCCCATATCTAGTTATGCCAAAATTGGTGATGGTGATAGATTTAAGCAATTACTTTGTATCTCATTGTAAGTGAACCTAACTGTTCTTATGAGAATAAATTCTTTAAACCTAAATGCAAATACACTCGAAAAGACAGAAAGCAAATAGAATGAAAAACAGGGAAACACTCATATTCAAAGCGTAGACCTAAGGTGGAACACACACTACAATACGCCACGCGCGTCGCGCCCGACGGGGCGTGGGAAACGGAGTCCATAGATATCTACGAGAATATATTTCTATAACGAGCCATATTTTTATTGAATTTGTATGTAAAAAATCACGCGTTATCCGCCTGTATGTAGGTATATATTGTTTCAAGCTGTTTGATGAGTTTTTATTAACAACCTTTTTTTTTTGTTGGGATACATTATAGTAAAGATCTAGATTGTTTTATTGATATTTTGTACGTTGTATCGTTTATAAAGAACTAAACAGACATTTTTTTTTATTTCATTCTTTAAGCACACAAATATATAGTCGGACTTACGTGGACATTTTCTAACAGTCAGCAAATTGTAGATACATTATTTTAGTGTTATCTCTTAAAAAAGTATGACTTACGTACATTATGTACCTACTTCTTTTTTTTTCAATTCAAAGGTTCAAAGAGAAAGTTTGTTTCGCAAAAAGTCCTTCGCATACTATAAAATGCGTACTTAGACTTTATGTAACCCTCATAACAAGCAGTCCTCGAATCATTCTTCTAAAAAAAATTAGCATTTTCTGTTTTAGAAACTTTTCATATTTTATGTTAGAGGCCAGTTTACCCACACTTTAAGTTTAGAATGTATACTGGGAGACCTTATTGTGCTTGAAATAAAGGCTGAAATTAAATAAAAAATGCGGGTGACGACGCCCACACAACTGCGACAAATGTTCTTTTGTTTTGAGCAGTGTATGTTTACAGTGACCAAAACTTACAAAAGCGTGTACTAATCAACTCAGTCTGCCGCCATAATTTAGAAGTACGATTATGTACTAGGTTTTTGGTAGGTCGGGATTTTTTGTGACGGTCTGAAGTTGATCTTGTGTCTATGGGTCAATTTAGTTTTTTAATCTTTGTTTTTTTTACATTTGACCGTTTTTTTGATGTTTTTTCTTTTTTATTGCCTGTATTGTGTCTCTTGTTGCACTAAATAAACGTGTTATCTATCTTTTATGAAATAATGTTGCGGCTGTTCGTTATTTTTGTGGAGTAAATAACTAGAACAGTATAGTAGAGTAGGTTGGTACTAAGAAAAAAGACTGTTTAGTGACGCGACTATATTTTCTACTTTTTCACATTCTCTGGCTACCTGATACTCAACCTGATGGCGAAGTGGATACTAATTGATAGATAAGTATAAAAGCTTCACATGTATCCGCACAATTCACTTAGTTTACCCGGCGCCGGTAATCTGCCAGCCAATCCGTGTGAGAAGGGGTTACGCAATTGAATGAAGGTAATTGTAGGTACTGGGGATCCCAAACAAATAGCATTTTCTCAGACAACAATTTATAAACAACTTGTACATGTCATTTATCTTGATTTACCTCAGGTTTATATCTCACCACAGATCTGTTGATTCTGCGGACTTTTTAAGGGTTTTCTTTTCAAAGTTTCCATTCTTGCAATTTTCGAGTGGTTGGTCATACGTTTCTATATTTGGTTTCAGGGTGGGTGTTCGTTCATTGTTCATTAAAGGGTCAGTTACCTTTGTTTCTTCTCCTTCTCAAAGGGTTCGTTTGAAAGAGGTTGAAATTTTGACCCTAGAAATGTTTTGAGAGTAATATGTATTTACTGATGAATAAAACATCTATACTACCTTACCCCGCTTTTAGACCAAGGATGTGATACTGTTTTTTTTACACCGCTAAACATGTAAACACAGCATCATGCTGAGTGGAAGCCTTCTTGTCACCGTCATGACGTGCAGCCGTCAACCATTTCTGCTTTGTGCTCGTGATTATAGATATATTTTGTTTTTATTTTTCCTTGTTATTATAATTAATTACTTATCTGTGAGAAATAAACTTATTTTTCGTTCTTTCTTTCTTTTTAAAGTCTAGTTGTAGGCACAAAACTTGTCAAATCAAAAAAGCCAAAAAAAAAAGTTAACAAGACATTTCTGAAACAACGTCAATACTTACATGTTTTTTCACTACATGTTTTTGACAAGTCAAGACTTGCTGACAACAAGTATCACAACTTGTATAGCTAGGGTGTAAACGTGGGGTTACAGATGAATAAATAAAGAACCGTAACCACTGAGATTTAATTCATGCGCAGACAGACGCTTTTTTTCAGTGGACCATTTACATAATTTTTATTATTTCCGACAAAGTCCGACTTTAGTCGGCGAAAATCGCACTCCGACAAATTGGTTAGACCGATTATGAACCTTTTAGGTTGTTTTCGGTAGGCTTCAAAGCCCTCTTGCTTTCAGTTTTTCATATTGAAACTGGCCTCTATATAGGTTTATATCATGTAAAAAGGTCAACAAGTTTATTGTTTATGTCATGAAGTTCAATATCATTGAAACGGACAAGAATCACTTTAAAGTGAAGGACAGTACAAAAACCTTGTTCCATCACTACCAAAGTGTACCTAATGTAATATATAGGTATGTAACGCAAGCACAAAACGCTCATATGTTATAAAATATCTATACACTGTAGTGTATAGAATTTTTATAATATATATACACCGTTAAATTTAGATCGTTTTAATCCTTAAAATGGGTCATTGTACTGATCATTATGAACAAAGTTGTTCATAATGATGAGTACAATGACCCCTTTTGCTACGGGACCAACCCTGAAATGGTGAAAAAAAAATCAGTTGATCCATAGATTTATGTTCGCATAACTCGACATAATATAGGGAGCTTCTTTTTTTATTTTTACGATTTCAGAGTTGGTCCCGTAGTAAAAGTTGTTCATAATAATGAGTACAATGACCCCTTTTAAGGATTAAAACGATCAAAATTTAACGGTGTATTAGAAGGGCTGGCAGTATAGCAAGCTGCGCGGCAGTAAGTTTCTCGTCCATCGCCGGTTACGTTAAGTAATTCAGTCGCCCAGCTGATAGTGTAAGTTACACCAGTAAGTACGTACAATTACCCCTTAACGATCAAAATTTAACGGTATATATAAATGTTTTATGTGCTGACGCTACTCGTCTTCACGAACACATTTACAGCGTGTTTGTACACTTGGTAGGTAACCACAAGTAAAACGTATGTCTCTTCGTGGGATAAAAAATACTATACGAATTGATCAGAGACACAAGCACTATTCGTTTTTTAAAGAGTAGGTTCAAGTAGCTACTTCATCTTCTTAGCTTGTCGATAGCGATAGATAGGAACACAGGTTATATACCTACTTTTTATAACGAAAACGTAACGAAACGTTTTTGTAAGTACGTTATTTCGTCATTTATGAGTAAAAGCATTGCCTCTCGTGGTCAGTCCGTTGATGGTTGTACATTCCTGACACAATGAAACCCTTGCCTGTCCTAACCGAATGTCAGTGGCTTAGTCGGAAAATCTTGTTATGATCCCATTTAAAGATGACCAGCAAGGTAATTGCGTAACACACATACAATGGCATCCGATGGCAATACCTTTCATCATGACTGTTCAGCCATGTGAGCGGACGAATTTTCCAAACCTATGAAGCAATGGATTAGGAATTTCCTTCAATACCGTCGGATTGGGATTTAAAGTTTGTTACGCAATAAGGGTGTAGGATATTATATCTTGAACTCTGCATGCTGTGTTTCTCTGTTAGTATAATATTATATACACAAAGTATAAAGTTAATGTAACAAAATTAGGTATTTGAGCTCCAAGATTGAGAAGTTGCAAACATTGTTAGACTTCGAAGTATTCCTGAAACATAAATCAAGCGTGTTTAAATAAGAGAAACTAACCCCGTATTTTATAACAGGGCTCAAAGGGATCACGGAAAGTCTTTGAGAATTTGATTTAAAGTATGTACATTAGACCCGGCCGATGCCCGTTGCATCTTCCTGCAAGGTGTAACCTTCCGTGGTCCACTTGGAAGTCTCTGAACCGTCTCCGGACACAAGTGGGAAGATGTAAGTCCAACCTGGTGAAGTGGGGCTACTTTGACGGAATGGCAGCAGGGTGTGATTGTGGAGCTATGTCACAAACCATGCTCCACCTCCTATCCTGCCTTCTGTGTCCCAAAACATGCAGTCAAAGTGACATCTGCGCTGCAACTGACAACGCCGTGGAAGTCGCAAAGTTTTGGGAAAATAACATTTAAAATTCAGTCTTGGCAGCGACACGAAGAAGAAGAAGAAAGTACCATAGTGATAAGTTCTTACTACCTACTGAATATTCTGAACCAAAATAATGTAGTAGGTTAAAGGAGATGCGTTAAGGTAGCCCTTAACATTCAAATTTAAATTGTGGATTTATATATTCTAAGTAACATAAATTGTAATAAAAAAGGTTAGAAAAAAAGTTAGTAAAAAAGTTTAGTTATCAAAAAAGTTTCTCATTCATAAGGATTCCTTAAGGGGGAAGCGCCAGGATAGCCCACGAAATTCAAATTTTCTTACGGTTTTTGCAATTCTCAGGTCAGTGTCAGGTTTTATGTTGAACGAAATATGATTCGCGACCGTAACAAGTATTTACATAGTTACTATTTTATCAAATATTATATAATAATAATAAGCTTTATTTATATAAAAAGCACAGATTGTAGTACATGTAATAGTTTTAACAAAGTGGGTAGTATTAAATATCTGACAATCAAGTGGGTGACGTGCTGCTCTCCTTGCTAGGCTATGACATAACCTGTATTAAGGAGTAACAGTGCCGATCCCCTCTAATTGTATTACTACATTTTTATTTTTAAAACATTACAATTTTTTTTTTTTTTTAAATACAGGTATTATTGCGCGAGCGCATTTGTCTGTGTAAGCGTGTGAGTGTATTAATCAAAAGAATTGTATGAAATTAGAGGGTTGTTTGATGATTTTAATTATTATGATTCTGTCAATACATACTTGTTATGGTCGCGAATCATATTTAGTTTAACATACAATCTGACACTGACTTGCAAATTGCACAAAAACGTAAGAAATTCTAATTTCGCAGGCGCCTTAAGAAATCTCTACGAATGTGAAACCTTTTTTTATTTGAATATGTATAAGTATCTTAGTAACATATTCAAATAAAAAAATATTTGAATATGTTACTAAGAAGACATATGCAAATCCACAACAATCTTCTACGAATTTATCTAAAGTTTTCTAAAGTGTTTGAAATAGAATATGTATAAACATTTAGTAATTTTGTAAAGTGTCTAGACGTCTCATTGTGTGGTTTTAGATGATTGTGTTAGACTAATTAATAGTATTTAAATAACAGTTTAATTTAAAGCAGTTCGTAATGGCATTCACGGAGCTTTAATTGCGTTTTAGAGTTATTAAGGAATTATCTAGTGGCTTGTCCTACCGATCGATCATAGACTTTTATGATAATTATTTTCTATCTTTATAAGATCGGCCCTGTCGTGGGGAAATAACAATATAATTAAATACTTCCATAACACACATATTCAGCCTATGATGTTCCCACTGCTGAACACATACTCCTCTCTGTGAGAGGGAGTATGCCATAATCTGTATATAGTCTTCGAATTTTTGGACTAGGACATGTCGGTTTCCTTACAATGTTTTCCTCAACCGTTTTGAGAGCTGTGGTGATGAAATAACTTACACAAAGTAAAGCGCCTGTCTGGCAAGGCCGTTACCACTGGGTCTCCACTGCTCTGCGTAAATACTTAGGTATGTACAGGTACATACCTAAGTAACCTACTAACTACTGGTTCCGAAGTAGCTACTACCTATTTATATAACTACAGGAGTCAGGAATCCTAAGACTACAGCAATCTGAAAACTCGAAAAAGTAGGAAAAAAATTTGAATATAAATTATATTAAAAATAGTAAGTAATAGTAAATAAATATTTAAAATAGTAATAATATTGTCAGTCTCTTCGACACCTCAACGTCCATTTTCCTAGAGTTCACTCAGTATCGGTGACGTGGTGAAAATCCCATGACACGTCGAACCGATAAACCATCTCACCGTGAAAACTTATGTGAAGCGAGCGTGAAGTGAGCTGTCATTCCAACTAATACTAGGGATTGACACTATTGACAGATCACGCTAAGTTCACTTCACCTAACTTTTCATGGTGAGATTTTTACAGAATCGATCGGCAGCTCACATGTACAGTCACGTGCTAAAAGAAATACGATTCACCAACGATTTTCTCGTGTAGGTAAAAGAGAATGTTGAAATCTGATGTAATTTGCAGTATGATGTTCTTCGCTTAAAACTGCGGTCCCACGACCCACTGTCTTACAGGCCAGATCGCGCCAAGCCAGGCCGACAGGCCATGGAAACCGTCGCATTCGATAAGGCCTGCGGCGGCCTCTCGTCGCCTGTCCGACCAATCGGCAGTCGGTTATTTCAAAGATGCTGCACAAGGGCGGCTGTCGCGGCCTGTACGGGCGCTTGCGTTGGCTGTCAGTTAGCTGGCCATATCATCAAGGATCGTTGGTCGATAGTCGTTCGATGATCACCATCGATTTGGATTAAGGCCTCAGCATCAATGTGACATTGATCGTCCGGGTCCGGATATTACAATATCACCCCAAATGTTTACATATTTTTGCACGTGAGTGTACGATGTGAAGTAATTGTTCATTACATGGTTCCCGGAATACCTTAATCGTACATTCCGACATGATAGTTTTAGAGACCAACTTTTACGATAGACATGTTTCTGAAGGTAATGGTAACATTCGTATTTATGTGCCTTATTTGCGTGGGACTCGTTGAGGAAATACAACATTTTAGGAAGGTAATGATGAGGATAATATTATCTTCATGTTTTGTGTTGAAGTAGGTACCTAGTAATTGGATGGGGCGGCAGGAATTCGCTGGATGCGGGAAGCACAGAAAAAATTGAAGCAGTTTTAAGCCAAAGCTGCGTAATATCTATTCATTTTCAACTACAGTGCGGCCGACGAGAGAATGCGTTCTAGACACCTGTCAGTTTTTTACAAAAAACAACCGACTTCCAAAAACGACACTACAAAGTGAAAAATAGCTTTAATTTCGGAAGTCGGTGTCGTTGGGTTCGAATTTTCGTTGTTTGCCACCGACTTCCGAAATTAAAGTTATTTTTCACTTTGTAGTGTCGTTTTTGGAAGTCGCCTGTTTTTTTTTTGCAAAAAAGTTTTTATTTTTCACTTTTAAGTTGTAATTTTGACCAGTAATTTTGGTTTAAAAACTAAACTACTGAACCGTTTTTAATGAAATTTCCATGGGACCACTTCAGAAGTATCTCCTTTCGAACAAAAAAAGAATTTTGAAAATCAGTCTACAATTGGCGGAGTAAACGCGTAACAAACACACAAAAAAAAAAAAAACATACCGTCGAATTGAGAACCTCCTCCTTTTTTGAAGTCCGTTAAAAAGAATACGTGTTCTGCGAAGTTGATCTTTATTAGCTAGGTACTAGAATTGTCGCGCTGACAGATGTCAGGAACGCATCCTCTCGACGGCCGAACTGTAATGCCCGTCTCTTGGATTAAAGATTCAAACTGTTCTGGTAACAATAATAATTTTTCAAGCACAACTATCTTTACGCAGAAAAACCCTGTCATACACACATTATAAAGTATAATAATCTATACTTATAATAAATCTGTAGAGAGGTCAATTCTGTACATGAAATATATTTCCAAAATAACTATCAGGGGGTGATTAGGGATCGATACTGATGCCAAAAATGCAATCAGTAAAATTTTTGTCTGTCTGTCTGTATAACCGTTATAGAAACAAAAACTACTCGACGGATTTTAACGAAACTTGGTACAATTATTTTTCATACTCCTGAGCTGGTTATAGTATACTTTTCATCACGCTACAATCAATAGGAGCAGAGCAGTGAAGGGAAATGTTGGGAAAACGGGAGAAGTTACTCCATTTTTTAAGCTTCCGTCGCGTGTGCAACGTTAATGGTTAAAGCTACACAGAAATCATGTATGACGGAAATGTTCTCCTTAAAATTATATAAAAAATATCCCACGACAGCATATGTCTATCTTTTATGGTTGACTCACAATAACACGTGTAACTCCCGATAGCTTAGCAGTTCGAAGCTTTCTGATTAGGTATATTTGTCTATTCTTACGTTTATAACACTCTCAGTCATCCCTAATTTAAAAATTTAACATTATTAACTATTCCATAAAAAAGAATCATAGAAATCGGTATAGAAACACCAAAGTTATACATGAAATACGCTAATAATAAGCCATCGCGCGTGAATACTGAATCACTCTCGACGCGTCTCGCGGCCGAAGGTATAAAAAGGCGGGGCGTCCGAGCGCGAGCGCGAGCTTCATACAATTTTTGCCTGTTGATGCGAATAGACGTTCAGAGCGTTCGACCTTATTGACAGACAATACTTAATTGATATAACAAACCGTGCTTATCAGCGCGACTTATAGTCTTTGATAATTTATTTTTAGATTTCTGTTATTGTTATTTTATAAAATAGGTATTAGTTATTTTAGTAGTGTTTAAATATTCGTTCAAATTACAAATTATTAATAGTTTACATTTTTTTTTTGGTGATGTAGTAGTAGTTACGCATAGATTTTTAGATACCGATAGGTAAGTTTTGGCTAATTTACGTTCACTTTTTTTAAATTAGTTTTATTTTCATTTACGTTTTAGCTTTATTTTCATTTGCCTGCATCGATGCCACCTAAAAACGATTATCTTTATCTCGAAATTCGAGAGAAGCTAAGAGAATGAGAAATAGGCGTTCTCAAGAATCGGCAGAGGAAAGAGCACATCGGTTAAAGATACGAGAGTTAGTGCATCAACTTCTCGAGCCAATGAAAGCTCTCCCGAGAGAGAGATGCAATTAGCAGCTGACAGAGCGAGACGAGCTACATCACGGGCATCTCAAAGCTCTTCTCAACGAGAGCTAAGGCTTACCATTGACCGAGAACAACATGTGTTATCCCGAGAAGCTGAAACTGCTTCACAACGAGAATTGCGGCTCACAGCTGACCGCGAACGGCATACATTATCTCGCGAGTCTGAAACCTACACTGAGAGGGAATTACGTCTCACAGCTGATCGCGAACTGCATGTACAGATGCCAGCAGGTCAAGCTACCCGAAACTGTCAAATTTTCCCAATCAACCTTAAACCTTAATGCTTTAGAGATAAAGTTGAAAATCTATTAAAGAAATTTGACAGTTTGTAGTAGCTTGATGTGCTGGCGTCTGTACTATCCCGTGAGTCCGAAACCTTCACTGAGAGGGAATTACGTCTCACAGCTGATTGCGAACGGCATGTACTACCCAATACATTAACTTAATAACACACAAGGAGTTACACGCTGACGGAGTCGCGGGCACAGCTATTAACAATAATTAATAATAAGTATGTAAAGTGGTCGAAAATTTACTACTGACGGGACAAAAAGGGGTAATTCAGTTTTTAAGGGGAGGATTTGAACTTGAAACTGTATTTTACATTTTCACGCCTAAACCACTGAGCTTCTGATTTGGCATAGAGATAGAGTTAGCACGTTCCCGTGGGATAATTTCCGACATCCACGCGGGCGAAGCCGCTGGCAGAAGCTAGTACTATAATAAAATCTACTCGAACTAAGATAACATACAAAAGCTATTTTTAAGTAAAAGTCGATCAACTGATTTCGTGTACAGTAGATAACTCCAAAGACAACTGCTGTAAATTAAACAAATGTGACATAATAACTGAAATAAACAAATTTTATGATATTCACATCAGCGAAGAGCTCAGGTTTATGACAGGGTTGTGTCTCTGGACGTGACCTGATTTTGAATTTAAGAAGTTTATGTACTCTCGAGGAACGGAAAGTTTTGCTATTTTACCTATTTGAACTGTCGTTTTCTCTAATTTGTTGAAATACAGTAAAAAATATTAAAGCTACATTATTTTTTATAACCTTGTCATGAAATCATTTTAAAATATGAACATTGAAACAGAATTAAAAAGAATTAGAATGCTGATGAAAAATAAATGCATTTTAAAGTCCCAGTTGCAGGGATGAATGAAAGGAAAATTCTTATATAAGTACATAGTTAAAATCTTGAACACACAGACGCGACGAGACTTGGGAGTTATTTCTCGTACATTTTTTATGAAGTCGTCCGCGATCAAATCTACATTAATTATTTTGGAAGACCAATATTTACAACATTTAATTGTGTATAAAGTCATTTGTCACGATAAGTCGTATCTTTAAGTGTTAGAGGAGTGCTGTAACGTAAATAAAGTTATACCCCTTTATTTATAAACGTTGCTTAAAGTTAAGAGACGTTTGAACGTCAAAAATGTTTGACAATGTTTACCGTAATGAACATTACAAATCACTTTTTGTTCTCAACGTATTTCGCAGTGTTCACTGTGATGAACATTGATTTCCTGAAAACCTGTAAATAAATATTTTTTGTCTATTTTTAGGACTTCAGAAATACATCTTATTTCATAAAATAAAAAAACTCAGATCTCCGTCAAATTAAGGGTTAAAGCTGTACTCAAAAAACTTGACAACTTGAATCAAGTGTACCTGCCTAAGTATAGCACAATGCGTAACTAAAAGGCTTATTTATTGTCTTCGTGTCACAACAACAACATTGTACATTACTTAGCCGGGGCAATTACTACGATAGGGAGAACAATATAATGTTTGTACAAGTACTATACTGTGAAGCTATTTCGGGAATATTAACATTCCCATTATTATAGTGCGACGGAAAATGCCTTCATTAGCTACGGAATACAGACCTACAATTTACAGTCTGGAAAATTTAATGTAAAGTAAATTGACACCCACGTTAATTTACCGAGTACCATGTATCTTATGACGTGCCATTGTTTATCATAATCAGCCTTTAAGGTTCCGACTGCAGGGACACAGGTCTCACTTCTTATGAGAAGGAGTGGGCTGTAATCCACCACGCGGGCCCAGTGCGGGCTGGCGGATGTCACATGTCTTTGTATTTTTGGTTGCCGGTTTCCTTACAATGTGTTCCTTCACCGTTTTGAAAACAGCGTGATGAAATAAATTATACAAAGTAACACGTCTGACTGGGTTCGAACCCACGATGTACAACTCGTAAATCAATTTAAAATAATATAAGTAAGGACAATTTAAGTTGGTGGTCAATTTGTTTAACACTTCCTTTCCCTGAATAATTGCATAATACCAACTTATAGTAGGTACTATCAACGGCCTTAAGTGCAATGCCACCGGAATGATCATTTTGGCCTGCACGCCAGATCTGCACCTATCTCTCTGTGTGTGGTTTTTTATCCAGTACACAGTATAGTAATCGGTTGTGACTAGGCACTAATCAAAGCGGAAAAAAGCGGATTTCATACTGAAGTAGGTTTAATGTTCCGAAAGCGCATCCTCTAGGCAAAATGAAACGCGTTTGTGTCATTTCTACTATCAGCTCAATTACGTCCGGAAAATGTCTGCCGCGTTTTCCGCTCAGTCCCCGTTCACGGCCTAGAGCGATGCGACTAACGTCAAGTATCACGCGTGCTAATGTCTTCGTTTGTCGCTCGCAAATCGCGTCGTGGTGACTCGCGGAATGTTCTAAGAACTTCTTTCACAAGACGCGTGTCGCTTCATCGTGGCTATGGGTTCAGTGGCCCTCGTCTTAGTCGACTATAGGACTAAGTAAACATCAAAATCAACTCCTTTGCCAAGCATCGTACTTTTAACTTGGCAGTCATAATAAATATACTTTTTTATCAAAGTAGCTCCAAATTATGTTCCTATTATTGTTTTTTACGTTAAAACGTCTAACCTGCAAGTCGTTAACGACGATACGACGATACGATACGATAGGTAAACACATACACCGTTATTATCCAATCAAACCCAAGACGACCTCTAGAAATTCTGTGTCTACGTCATAATTATTATGATTATGAACTTAATAAAGATGTTTTCAAACTATTTCAGCGAGCATACAACCAAATTTTCTGAAAGTTTGTATCCCAAGGCACTTGCGTGTTTTGTTCACGTTAATTTCAAACTTTAGTGACGTGGGCGACTGTTTACATAAACAACCTTGTTTGGACGAAACGAGATTACTTAATTATCACAGAATAATATCTAGTAAGTAAATAATTTGTTTAAACCCAACCATCCTTTACGAAATCAGGTGGGGTTAGATTTCCCCATTTAGCCAAATTCGAATATGTACCAATATTTTACATGCATCGACGTTTACTATGGAAGTTCGGTATTTATTTAGTGACAGTTCTACTTATGAGGTTAGTAAAGAGGTGACCTTTGGTGATGTAGCGGTATCTACAACGCCACATGCGAACAACGCGTCATACTGACGTCACGCAAATCCTGCATCTCGCAAGCAAGGTTTACCGCGCAATTAGCATAGATACAATTTCCCAACATCAATCGTTGGGCAATAGCCCGCCAGACACAACACCCGTCTGGTCGGAGGATCCTCCCTTTTCTATGGAGGTTGAGTGAACTTTACACCCCGTTCCTCATGCCTCCAAACAGGTGACCCCGAACATGAACGTCAGCGCAGCCTTCGTGCAAACACTTCAGCGTGACGTCATCATCATCACTCCCGCAAGCTTCAGCGGCGAGTCACCCAGCCAGCCAGCATCCACGGCTTCAACGGGTAGCCTGAACACCAGCATGCAGCGTCCGCGCATACCTGGTCATCACCCTCAGCCTCATCAGCCACCTTGGCACAAGCACACTGCACCTTCGGCCGGTCAACAAGCAGAGCACCCTCTCCTGGTCGACGCAGCAGCCAGCCTCAACCCGGCGCTGTACGACATCCGACTCACTGGGGACATCTCCGCAGACAGTTTCGACTCACCGTGAACTATGCGACAACCGGTTCCGGCTCACTGGAACCTCAGCTGGCCTGGCAAAGCGTCGCAAGATACAAGACTCAGCCCATTAACGACATCCGGTCTCCGGAGGGGAGTGATGTAGCGGTATCTACAACGCCACATGCGAACAACGCGTCATACTGACGTCACGCAAATCCTGCATCTCGCAAGCAAGGTTTACCGCACAATTAGCATAGATACAATTTCCCAACATCAATCGTTGGGCAATAGCCCGCCAGACACAACACCCGTCTGGTCGGAGGATCCTCCCTTTTCTATGGAGGTTGAGTGAACTTTACACCCCGTTCCTCATGCCTCCAAAGTGATATTTAGGTACCTACTAGATTAACAACGTTCTAAAAATATTCATGTCATACAGAAATCTTTTTCATCGGGGTTAGTACTGATTCCCCCCGAAAAGTAATCTACTTCATAATCCCGTTATATTAGACGAAATCGAGTTGATATTCGTACAGTCAAAGAAAACTATTACTGTACCAAGCAATTATTAATAAGTATTTTTATTTCAGATCAAATTATTGTACATTATAACAAATCAAGTCACAGCTTTTGTCATTTTTACAATTAATTTCTTCACAATTACAAAAATACATTAAAATAAAAACATATTAAAAAAAATTTCTTAAAAAAAAACTAGATACAAAAAAAATTACCTTTAAAAAAATATGTAAGTTGAAAGTGGTTGCGACGAGCTAGACGTACAAATTAGGTGTCTTAGATAATCTGTACAAATTATGATGGTTGCACTTTCTCGTCTACCTGTCCTTTATTTTTTTTGGGGGAGTCGGGAATGTAATCAAATGATATTTTTATTTTATATTTCGTGGGGAAACAAGAACGGGGGAATAAGTACCTACTTTAGAACTGTAACCAACCGCGCAGGAACCGAACGAGAAGCGAGCGGTGTTGTGGCATCGGCCGGCGAGCGGTACTTTCAAGTTAGATTTTTTACCGACTATTCCTACACTTAACTGGCCGTTTTGTAATTTTACTGCCCAATTATTTATTTAATCAACCATTTAAATATTTGTCATGATTATGACTCATTTTTATTTAGTTTATTGCTCAGTTTTTACTGCTGAACCTGATGAAACATGCATTTTGTAATTTTTAGTTTACCAAAATTACAATACACAACAGCCGCTTTAAATCAGCCTTTAAAAAAAAAAATATTTTATCCTTATTAGCCTTATCTAGTGTTAGTAAAAACGGGCATTAGTATCATATCTTTATACATATGTAAAATATTATAAAAACCACACTAAGACTTTGTTTTGATAAAACAATGTCTGATCATTATTCATTCGACAAGGGAACTATAGAAGGTATTGAAAGCCAGACTAGTTCAGTATTCGTTACACAATGCTTTCTCTAGAGGATCGAACTGTTATTAATATTGAAATATCACTTCAATCCCTGGTTCGGCTCGTATTCGTAAAAGGACATAAACAAGCCTTTTTTGTATGTGGTGCCTTCTACTTGCGTTTTGTACACAGCTCATATTTATGCAATTTTTCATGCAGCAGATTAATTGCTCCAATACATGTAGTTCCCGTTTCCAAAAAATGTTAACGCAATTTTATTGGCTTCACTTGTAACTAACTGTGTAAAAAAATCTTAG
This sequence comes from Apamea sordens, assembly GCA_945859715.1. Classification (NCBI taxonomy): domain Eukaryota; kingdom Metazoa; phylum Arthropoda; class Insecta; order Lepidoptera; family Noctuidae; genus Apamea; species Apamea sordens. The sequence goes on along the minus strand of OX243996.1, from coordinate 10,679,908 downwards.
AAGTCAATTTTAACCTAATTCTTATTGTCGTATCGAAATGAAACTTTGTATGTATTTATAGTTTGGAAGACAAAACTGTAATTTGGTATCTTGCAGCTGATCTAATGATGGTGGATAGATAGATACTCTCTAGTGGCTACTAGTAAACCCGTCGAATTCAATATATTGCACTTTATGTCGAGGTTCTAATGATGCAGCCAGGAGGTGGATAGTGGAAATCTTAAGGGGCTACTTGTAAACCCCTCAAGTTTGCTAGTAGGCCCTAATCGTCATAACTTCGTTGACTTCATACTTTATAACTTAATGAAATATATACTAAATGCAAAAGTTAAAAACAAAAATATGTAGTTTAAAAAATAACTAAATAACACGCTTTTATCACGCACAAAAAATTATAAAATAATTAAATTGAGTTATAAGCGCGCTCCACGCTTTTTAAATTTTCAATTTATGCCATTGTGTGTGTGTAAGTAGTGCTTCATAAAAGCTCGTTGTTTAGTTTTTTTTTTTTTAATTACGTCTCCTAAGGTTACCTACATAAATCATTATTGTTAATTTTATTTAGTTCAAATAGTTTTGACCGTATACCTAAGATTAAGTTCATAAGAAATAATTGCCATAATTGAGACGCTTGGCAAATGAGTTTTCCATCCTCATGAGTTCCAAATTCCTTAGTCGCCTTAAGCTGGTGGCATCTCTGAGCGGAAAAACGCTTTAGAATTTTCGCTGATACTGGATACGCCGCAAACGCGTATTATTTTCACCTAGATGAAGGCGATTTCGGAACATTGAACCTGCTACAATAGAGCAAAATTATTTTCGCGAAATTCGCGTTTTTCGCTTAGATTTGTACCTAGCCAAATCTGTATGTAGGGCGTAGGTACGAACCCAGACAGGCAGTTGACTTTGTGTAAATTATTCCATCACCACTGCTCTAAAAACGGTAAAGGAAAACATCGTGAGGAAACCGGGCATGGCAGGCCTAGAACCAAAAATTCGAAGACATGTAACATCTACCAACCCGCACTGGGCCCGTGTGGTGGATTACGGCCCACTCCCTCTCACCGACAGGAGACCTGTGTCCAAACAGTAGGAACATTATAAGCTGATTATGCTATATCTCTATCGTACCTACCACGGAATAGATAAATAAGGTACCTACGACTTCCAAATTACGTTCATATTACGCGCGTATTATTACAGCGTATTTTATTCGCTATTTAAAGAGTTTCGGCTTCTGTTTTTAGGTCGCGACTATAATAAAACAGCAATAAACTGAAGTTTCATAACAGTAGAAAGAGCAATTTTGGCGTTCACGTATAAATCATCATCTGCCTAGCCTTTTCCCAACTATGTTGGGGTCGGCTTCCAGTCTAACCGGATGCAGCTGAATACCAGTATTTTACATGGAGCGACTGCCTATCTGACCTCCACAACCCAGTTACTGGGTAATACGATACCCCTTGGTAAGACTGGTTGTCAGACTTTCGGGCTTCTGACTACCCGTAACGACTGTCAAAGATCCACGAATGACAGCCGGGACCAACGGCTTAACGTGCTTTCCGAGGCACGGAGGGGTCTCGGTATGTAAAGATGGTCACCCATCCACAGACCAACCGCGGCAAGCGTAGCTTAACCTAACCGATCGACCTGTGCGGCTGTTATTATTTAGCCACGGGCCCCTCAAACGTGAACGTGGCGTTCACGAATAAATAACAACCGAATAAGTCTGCTATCACCATGCACTTTAAGTTGCCAAAAAAAGGTACTACAACAATATTTTGAAGAAGGCATATTTAAATCCCAAAACAACAAATGTATTATGAGTAATAGGTCTATTGTTTACTGGCCTAACACTATTTAAAATAACTTGAGCAAGTTTCCGTAATGAAAATCTACACAAAATTAACTAACAAATTGTCAAGCGCAAGTAACCTGTCGTGATTGGTTGACTGAATAATCAGGAGCCAATCGCGTCACCTTACTGGCGTTTAATTTAAATACGCGTTGATAATTTTCGTTCCAGAAACTTAAATGTGCTAACTACTAAACTACGACGGGCGCCTTCCTGCTAGTGAGCTCCGCTACCAGCCATGCTAAGTAGCTAATCTTTGAGAGGCTAAGAATTAACCTAAATTGAATCTCATAAGGTCCACGGTAAAGGCGATTTAAAATTGTTGGTGTGTGGGGGTGTTTAGGTATCTATCATACTATAAACTTATAGTAGATATCCAAACCACCCACAATTGACTACGGAATACGTACCTATAGTCAACTGGTTTTATAGTATTCCGTAGGCAATTATGGGATTTTCCGTCGCACTATTGTAATAGGAATGTTATTCCCGAAATAGTTTCACCGCAGTACAAACATTATGTTCTCCCTATTGTGGATATTGCTTAATAAGTAATGTACAATATTTCCGTTGATATTGCGACGACACGCAGACAATAACGCTTTTAGCTATGAATTGCGATATAGGTACAGACGCTAGCACGTCCAGCATCAAGCTACCCGAATCTGTCAAATTTTCCCAATCAACATTGAACCTTAATGCTTTAGCGATAAAGTTAAAAATTTATCAAAGAAATTTGACAGATTGTGGTAGCTTGATGTGCTGGCATCTGTACATCAGACGTAGGTATCTACCAACCCCGCCGTTTCAATCGATACTTGCTTAAAACGTTCTTAGAAAGTCTTACTGACGCTTCAGTATACCTTAAAGTGACCCAGCATACGTAAAGTCGAATTGAAATTGAATTGCACTTGATTGAAACTTCGAGAGGATTGTCTGGCCAATTTGACGACACGGTTGGCGCAGTGGCTGAGCAACCGACTGCTGCACGGTTCGATTCCCGCACGGTACAAATATTTTTATTGCCTACAGGTAGTTGTTCCGGGTCTGGCTGTTTGTGTATGTGAGTTTAAATGTTTGTAAACGCACGCACGATACAGGAGTAGGTACTTCCTAGTGTGGGGCAAAGTTTAAAAAAAAAAGAAAAAAATTACTTCAGCTACAGTGGTAAACATATCTTTATCTAGGTAGGTATTCATATACACGTCAACACAGAAATACGGTCTGGTCATCTGGAGGAGTATGGTAAAGCCATAGTCCTCCAAGTGGCCAGACCGTATTTCTGTCATGGCAGCCAATCTCAACGGAGGCTAGCCTTCAACGCGGGAGATATGCAAGTGTGTACGCAAACACAGGTGCCCTCTCTTCCCGATCGTGTCGGGTAGCGCGCCGTGCCGTCCCATCGGAGCACTCTACTAACAAATATGTAGGTGTTAGGTTATGCGGAACGTGAATCAAACAAGAAGCTCCAGTAATGGTCTCCAACTCTCCATCAGGATGAACGGTCACTAGGCGTATTTAACGTTGAGTTTATGCCTAACAATGCTTCCCTATTGCTTCTATTTGCTTCCTATTCTCAATTAATTGCTTCCAACGTATTCTAGAAGAAAAAAAACATTTTAAGAGTGATCGTTCATTCTGATGTCAGGAGGGCCGGTCGTAGTGTCCTTGTTAAATAGAATTAGTGAAATTCACGGTGGCCATTAATTACTTCCCGTTTGCTTCTCTCAATGTATTACAAGATAATACTGTAACTATCACGGCAATAAAGATATCGACAAAAGTGTTGTATAACAATATTTTTAGTGCCTGACAAAAAATAAAGGCAAAACTCTTATTTAACATTGCAGTTACGCTTGATTAGGCGTTAAATCTATGGTATTGTACCGGTGGCCTACAGCTAAGTATTATGTTATTAAAAAGAAGTGCTTATCGTATTTAGTGACAAAAAATCATACAAATGTAATAAACACCTTTATAGATAAGGTGGCCATAGGAACTCGGTAATTAAACGACACAAACCCATCGAGTTTGGGCTCGTATGATTCGTCTTGACGAGTACTTTGTGCTAGACGGTAAACAGGGTCTGATGATGGAGCTGGAAGATGGCCATAGGAACTCAGCAATTAAACGACATAACCAACATTATCAATGTATCCACTTAAGAATATCATGACAGTAGCCACATGCGATGTATTGGTATGCAGTCAGGAAAACTAATGGTAAAGTAAATTGACACCCTATGTAAATTCGTGTTACTGCTATTTTATACAACTATCAAAGAATGACAGTTGATTTTATACGGATAATTAAGTTGAATGTCAATTTGCTTAATCGGCATTTCTAGACCTTTCCAGGGCATTTGACCTGGTAAGGTATGACGTCTTGTGTTGTAAAATGCGCGAAGTGGGAGTGCCTGACGCCACCACGAATATATTTCAGTATTGGTATGGCCACCAAACCAATCAAGTTACATGGGCCAACGAGTTGTCTGAGGAGTACAGGTTGGAATGCGGGGTAAGACCGGGTGGATTGACCTCACCAGCGCCCAGACCTTTCAACCTGTACGTTAACCAACTGATTGTCGAGCTTAGTAGCACTCTTGTTGGTTGTTCTATTGACGGACTGTGTGTCAATAGTATTAGTTACGCGGACGACATGTTGCTGCTGAGTCCGTCAATTAGCGCACTCAGGAAGTTGTTGGCGGTCTGTGAGGCCTATGCAGAAGCGCACGGACTTGGATACAACGTGCAAAAAAGCAAACTGCTTGTGTTTAGGGCGAAGCATAAAAAACCAGCACATAATATCCCACCGGTTATGTTAAGTGGTGTGGCCCTTGAAAGAGTGCTAGATTTTAAGTACTTGGGGCACATAGTTACGGAGGACTTAAAGGATGATGCTGATATGGAAAGAGAACGGAGGGCGTTGGTTGTCCGATGCAATATGTTGGCCCGCAGTTTCGCACGTTGTACACCAGAAATAAAAATAACTCTTTTCAAGACTTTCTGTCAATCATTGTACACGTGCACTCTGTGGGTTCGATATACACAGAGGGCATACAACGCCCTCAGAGTTCAGTATAATAATACCTTCAGGATGTTGTTGGGGCTCCCAAGTTACTGTAGCGCGTTAGGAATGTTTGCGGAAGCACGTACTGACGGTTTCAGTACCATTCTGCGTAAGAAGACTGCTTCTATGATGCGCAGAGTGCGTGGGACCGGCAATGACATTCTGAAGGTCATTAATGTTAAGCCGTGCTGCACCATTATGGCGCATTGGGTACGTGTACATGTACATATACCTGATGCGTCTGGTGAGTGCAGCAGTTATATGAATTAAATTTTGTTTTTTCGCTTGTTCTTCCCAGCGATAGCACTAGGAAGTGGTGAAGGGCGGGCGTTTTTGGGGGACTGTCTTTTGTAATTATGACGTTCGAAAAGTGCTGACTCTCAGCCTAATTTGAATAAATGACTTTTGATTTTTTGATTTTGATTTTGTTACTAACATAGCTTATAAGTAGTGTGTATTACTAACATCATATGGATCAAGGTCTGAGGTAAAGTTTTTTTTTTAATTTTTTTTTTAGCGTATTAATAAATTTTCCTGACTTTATATAAAGATTCTATTGTGTTCATACTTGGTTATATCATCATCTGCCTAGCCTTTTCCCGACTGTGTTAGGGTCGGCTTCCAGTCTAATCGGATGCAGCTGGATCTGAATGAACAAGGAGCGACTGCCTATCTGACCTCTACAACCCAGTTACTGGGTAATAAGTAATCATATTTTGTCCATTCAATAAGGATGGTAATTATATTTTTGTCGAGTCGGAGTTTTCACGTAGTTACCTACCAACCTAGACAATACAGCGTCTTTCTATTTTAGTAGAGTGAACCTACCAGCATGTCAGTGCTTGCTGTGATCACCACCACCTTAACATCTGCAACATCTGCAGTGCGATTCTGTAACCATCTCACCGTGAAAACTTAGGTGAAGTGAGCGTGGAGTGAGCTGTCATTCTAAATAATGCTAGGGATTGACACTACTGACAACTCACATCAAGCTCACTTCACTTGAGTTTTCACGGTGAGAATTTTACAGAATCGACCGGCAGTAGCATATTTTGCAACCTTTCTTAAAGATTACTTTATAGACTATCGTATAGTCGACGTCGATCGACTTTTCCGTGGAGAAGCTTTTCACCAAGAAATGCCGTGAAACACTGGTATTGAAAATATCCAAACCATGTTCATTAGACAGTTTATTAATACTTCTGCTCGTACGGATTAGAAGTGAACTGCCTGTACGCGGACTATACTGGCTTGGACTCGGTTTCCAGTCTAATTAGTTACGGCTAGATATTAATATTTTACCCACATGAAGCGACGGCCATCTGACCTCCACAACCCAATTACTGAGAAATATTGACATATTTTTGAAACTAGCTTTCTAACTAGTTATTAGTCTTTCGAACTTCAGACTTGTCTATATTGACAGTCAGAGTTATTCGTATGAAAACTAGTAGGTACTAACTAACGCGCCAGGGATAGAAAATCGAGAAGTGTACCTAAGTAGGTCTGTATATGTATTTGGAAATTGAGAGACACAATAATCCTAGTAAGATAATCATTAATTTTCCTCCTAATATTATTTACAAAAGTATTTCATGGCTGTATAAGAACAAGATCAAGATAATTTTCGCTTCATAATCTTGACGCCTCAAGAAATTGTTAGAACAAGAGTGTTACGTAATGAATTGGTGTGATCGTATCTAAGAACAAATTATTTTGATGAAGGGCTGATTTTTCCATTGCCTGATAACTTTATTCGACGAATAATTTTGAAATTTTGAGTTATTTCATACAAAAACTGTCAAACGTCAATTTTATTCCTCGAATAAAAGTTACCTGGCGATGGAAAAATCAGCTAAGTAGATATCATATGTCTTCGAATTTTTGGTTCTAAGAGATGCTTCCACACGATGTTTTCCTTTACCATTTTGAGTGTCAGTCAAGTCGCTGCGTCATTATGATTAACTAACGATTTAAATCTTTGCCGCTGATTTCATGACCACTCCGTCACTGTGTCGTTAAGTATTATTAATATTATTATTTTTTATTATTATTTAATTAAATCAGACACAGTGATCCTTATTCATGTTAGTATACTTAAAAATTATGTTATTAACCAAATAAATACTTGCCACAATAATACTAATATAACTAAAACTAAAATCCGGTTATTTAAATCGGAATACATAAAATCAAATTGTAAAATAAATTCATTAGCCAAAATAGCAATCATCTTTTAATTCATTAAAATCTTTAAAAAAACATTTACATCTTTAAATTAATTAAAATGAATATAACTTAAAATCAAGAATTTCATTGAAATCGTAAAACAAAATAATATACATAGAAATATAAAATAATTATCGTATCATCCGTAATCAGTCAGTTCTTTTTGACATGCAACTGCAAACAATGCCACAATATTGGACAGTCAATTTTGCCATTTTGTTAAATGCGGCCACCACTGGTCTAGGAAACTGTAGTTTAAAGATAGCTGCTTAAGCTACGATTCTAGGAAAACACACTCACTTATTTCCATAAACAATATTTCAGTGGCGTCATTCACCAATTTAACGTCTGCAAGAAATCGATCGAAAGTTTTGTAAGCAATGCGGTTTACAAAATGTTGTCATGGATGACCCAAGCATTTCTGTACAGGATAAGGTCATTACCAACAACCGTAACTTTTGTAAACAAAAATGAGTCGACGAACAAACAGTGGAATCACCAAGCTAATGATCATATATCCCAAGGAAATGATTCAATCAACAGTCTAGAAATAAAGTCTGCATTGTTTATGTCGATTGCTTATATTATGGCACCATTACACTTGGTCGTTTACCCGAATTCGGATGTCTATGGAATTGGTGTTAACGACTAGGTACCTACGTGTAAATTAAATTATGTCAAGTATGGCCATCTTCGGGCAATAGCGTACCTTAGTCGCCTATCACGATGTCTTATTAAAAATAGGGTATATAAGGAAGGATAAAGTCAGGTCACAAGGTTTTAGATTCAGAGACATAAAATTAGAAAATAAGTAGGTATCTTCTACTTGATTTACATTCATAAATATCGTATTTGTAAATACGATAATATGTAGGAAGGTAGCTACCATAAATAACAACAAGCCAATAACATTAATTTGCCTGTGAAATGGTGTTTATTCTTCCAATAAAGGTTTTTGATTGGCATAAAAAGGAGTTTTTGTGAAAATTGCCCATTTTTCTGCTAACAAAACTTTTTTTTTCAAAGCTGTGAATGCAAATTTCTCAAAAAGTAAAGGAAAGTCTCCTAAAACCGTTTCAAAAATCCACCCTGTACCTGGGTGTACCTACTGCAAACGGTTGCGGTTTGAACTATCGTCGTATTAATAATAATAATTTATTTATTTAATTTGACAACATTGGTCCAATGGTTAGTACAGACGCCAGCAGGTCAAGCTACCCGAAACTGTCAAATTTTCCCAATCAACCTTGAACCTTAATTCTTTACTGATAAAGTTGAAAATCTATTAAAGAATTTTGACAGATTGTAGTAGCTTGATGTGCTGGCGTCTGTACAACAATAACTTATCAACTAAGGGTTAGTAATATTAATTAAATAAATAAAAAAAACCAAAATTAAACAATTTCTATTCATCCTGCCGCACGAGCAACCAGAAAGCGTGTCTAAGTATTAGTGCATCGTGTTTTTCGGCTAGGGTTTTCAGTATGCTGTTGGTGCTAACCCTCATTCTGCTTATTAAGGATGCGGTCTTTTTCCTCCGAATGGCAAAGAAGTCGTCGGTTCGCGCTACAGCAAACATGTCAAACGCGCTGCAGAATCGGGACAACCTCAGCAGCACCCTGAAACCATTGTTATATTGCACCCGCAGGGCATTTAGTGCCCTCCACGAGCAGTTGACCCACAAACTACCCGTGTAGAACACTTGACAGTACGCTTTAAACAGAGTTGTTTTCACTTCGTTACTACAGCGAGCGAATCTGTAAGCCAACATGTTGCATCTGGCTGCTAGTGCCCTGCGTTCAATGTCTACCTGATCCCTGAAGTCCTCGGTGACATAGTGACCTAAGTATTTAAATTGGGTGACCCTCTTAAGTGGCCGTCCATTGAGGGATATTGAGGGCTCGTAATTTAAATGTTTCCCGGGAGCAACAAAGATCAGGTATTCACTTTTCATCTCATTATACAACAGGTCGTGGGCCTGTAGCCGTGGCCGTGGGCCGCATACCTTTCACAGACGCTCAACATCTCCCTGATTGTGCCAGCCGTTGGACCCAGCAGCACCATTTCGTCAGCGTAGCTTAAATTGTTGACGCTAGCACCATCTATTTTGCACCCAACTGGTCTGCTGCTGAGTGCAACGATCAACTCATTCACATACAGGTTGAAGAGCTTAGGTGAGGTTAACCCCCGTGTGCATTGTCGAGGCGGGGGGGCTCACCCCCCCGGTGGGTTCCCGCATTGTCGAGGCGGGGGGGCTCAGTAGCCGTGGCGAGCTGGGCCACGGTGAAGCTAAGAGGAACCCCAGAGGGGGCCGCTCGTCCGGGCTGTGCGGTTTAGCCCGGGACGTAGCGGCCCACGGGTAGGTTGCGGTGCCGCTTGCGCGACATCGTGACCTACCTGAGGCGGGCCGCGATGTCCCCCGTGAGGGAGACATTGCGGCAGAGGACAGAGGCCGCGGCGGGAGGGGTTCTTCCTTCCTTCCGCGGCCTTGACGGGGCCGCCACCGTGAGATGGCGGACGCGGCGGGGCCGCAGGGGAAGAGGAGTGTCGGTGTTTCGTTGCCGCTCTCCCTATCCTCTGCGGCCGTAGCTCCCCCAACGCGGGGGGCATGCGGGGCCCGCCTTTTAGGCGGGCGTGGAGGCCAGCAGGCAACGGGCGCGGGGGCTCCGTTGCCTGTTTTGCACAGGCCTCCACCTTGTGGGACGGGAATGGCCAGGTGTTCCCGGCCATTCCCGTAGCCCCCCAACCTGGGGGGCCATGCGGGGCCCGCCATACCATCTTGGCGGGCGTGCGCCGGGAGGGCCGTGGAAGTATTGATTTCCCATAGCCCTCCCATTACGGCGTTTGTAGGAACACCGCTGAGTTTTAGTGGGTATACTGTCCTTCCGACAGGGAGTCCCACATACCCCGTCTCGGTCCCCCGCGAGACGGGGATGCATAAAGCATTTCTCAGCGAGAAAAAAAAAAAAAAAAAAGGTTAACCCCCGTGTGCCCCCCGGTGGGTTCCCGCGCTGTCGGGGCGGGGGGGTTCAGTAGCCGTGGCTTGTGGTTTGAAGGCCCACGGTGAAGCTAAGAGGAACCCGAGCGGGGGCCGCTCGTCAAGGCTTTGCGGCTAAGCCGACGACGTAGCGGCCGGCGGGTAGGTTGCGGTGCCGCTTGGGCGACATCGCAACCTACCTGAGGCGGGCCGCGATGTCCCCCGTGTGGGAGACATCGCGACTGAAGATTGGAGGCCGCGGCGGAAGAGGAGTGCCGGTATTGCAGTGTGCCGTTCTCCCTACCTTCCGCGGCCTTGACGGGGCCGCCATCGTTTGATGGCGGACGCGGTGGGGTCACAGGGGAAGAGGAGTGTCGGTGTGACGTTGCCGCTCTCCCGATCCTCTGCGGCCGTAGCCCCCAGCCTGGAGGGCATGCGGGGCCCGCCAGCTAGGCGGGCGTGGAGGCCAGCAGGCAACGGGCGCGGGGGCACCGCTGCCTGTATCGCACAAGCCTCCACCAGTGTCGGACGGGAATGGCCAGGTGGTCCCGGCCATTCCCGTAGCCCCCCAACCTGGGGGGCATGCGCAGCCCGCCATACTAGGCGGGCATGCGCCGGGAGAGCTGTGGAAGTAAAGGCTATGCCGGTTTCCTATGGCCCTCCCATTACGGCGATGTGGGAACACCGCTGAGTTTTAGTGGGTATAACGTCATTCCTACAGGGCGTCCTACCCCATCTCGTCCCCCGCGAGACGGGGATGCATAAAGCATTTCTCAGCGACAAAAAAACAAAAAAAAAGGTTAACCCCCGTGTTTTCGTTTCTATATTTAGCATGATGATGAAGTTAGCGAGTATATTAAAAAAGAGCACTATACATAGAAGACTTAAAAAACACGCAAAGGTCACATCTAATGGACATGGCGCTTTTCTTTTAGAAGTTGATTCAATTTATACAAAGAATCCTTCGTTGAAAGGAAGCATCACAGGGTCCGTTTGTCCTGTGCCGTTTATATATTATGCTATTGCTGTGTAAATGTGTATGAGATCAGCACGCAGCAGCAACTACTTTTAACTCACTGCAGCGTGGTCAAGAAAGCTTTCCGGCGCAAACCTATCACTAGTTGGCGCGGCGTTTTATGTTGGTAAGTACCCTATTTACCCGACTACGGCAAAGTTAAAGGAGGGGTAAAATTTCAACAGCCTATATGTATGTTTATCTGTTCCCTCATTACTCCATTGCTCGTCGTATTTTTACAAACTCCAACTAAAATGGTGAGCAGTGGTGGCCCAGTCTTACGACTTGCAGGTCGTGGGTTCAAACTCAGGCAGGCGTTTTACTTTGTGTAAATAAATTCATTACCACTGCTCTCAAAACGGTGAAGGAAAACATCGTAAAGAAACCGGTATCTATGTCTTAGTACAAAAAAACTTGAGAGGTGTCAAAGGACACCCGGATGGAACGAAGTTCAAAGAGAGAGAGAGAGAGACAGACAGAGAAACACGCGCACGCCACACGGCTTACAACTATAGCAAAAAGTGTCGTTCCAACTTTTGGTCTTAATTTTTTCCGTCTAGCCTCCTTTCGCAACGTGCGATAAGGAACTTCGTTCCAAAAATTCGAAGTCATGTGATATCTACCAACCCGCACTGGGCCCGCGTGGTAGATTAGCCCACTCCCTCTCCAAGAGAGGATGCCTGTGCCCCAGCATTGGGAACATTACTTATAGGCTGATTGTGCTATTATGCAACTAAAAAGGAACATCGATGTATTCACTCGGTTTTCGTATGCGAAGTCTGTACGATGTATGCCTTAATTTCATGACTTAGGTGGTACACACGGCTACACGTCAAGCTATACAAAACCAGTATGTCTTGGCCTCACTTTGTATGATGTTTCCTCACAATGAACGGTCAGCTAATACTGGTTTTGCATAGCTTGATGTGTAGCCGTGTGTACTAACGTGTGACTCCATTTATACGAAAACCCCTTTAGGAGTTTTTGTCGTAATTCGGTTTAGTTTTCAACTTTTTTTTTATTTAAGAGCGCACGTTTAGAATCTAGTCAACGTCAATCAATATTTTGCACTACAGAGGATATTTCATAATTTCGTGTGTTTCTTGTTCCTTAAAACATGTAAGCATTGATTTAAATAGCAGTAATATAAGACTATGCATGCCTAGGCAACGTGCATTGCAGAGCAAGATTTTGCATACTCTGTTCGCGAACACAGTAACTAAGAACCGTTGATCTAGTGGGTATCTGTGTTAAAATATATAGAATAGTTGCTTTACACGCTGGCTGCAAAATAATATTTGTTCGCAGCTTTTTACAAATAGAAAATTCATGACACGAAAACAAGAAGAACTGAAATAAACTCGATCATATTCAATGACAAGGAAAGTTGGCAGCGTGCATTGCACTGACGCCAAAGTTATACAAAAGGCATCGACTGCCTTTGAATGCAGCTTATAGACTTACAGTGTTCAGATAAAGTTGAAAATGTATTAGAGAAATTTGACAGATTGTAGTAGCTTGATGTGCTGGCGTCTGTAACTAGGTACTTCATGATATCTTATACCTGCCTAAACAAATATTAATTAAAACTACGGGCTATTGGACGAACAAAACTTACAAATATTGTATTTCACCGTAATAAGAGGCTTTCTATAATACAGAGGTAAAATACTTTACATTATCTAAATAATAATAAAAAACATTTATTTTTCTCATTCTCTTGAGGGAAAACCACAAGATGCAAGATGCAGATAGCCACTATTCTACTTACATCATATGAATTTCCACGTGGAAATAATGTGCATAATTTATTAGTTTCAGTTCGCATACAAATAAGAATAAAAATTGAAAAGGGGTTATTTTATAAACGGACGCAGCATTTCGTAAAACATTCGATTTTATTTCTTTGAAAAGCTTTTGCCGACCTTTTGTTAAAAAAACAACTTCAGTTCTACTGATTCTATTTATTTATTTTAACTCTTTTTTGTTTGTAAAAAAAAATAATACCTAGATGCTTTGAATAAAGTACGATTTACACCGACCTGGCCTCGTCGGAGCGCGGTGCAGCGAGTCGTAGCGGATGGGCGCGCATACGGCGGCAGCCAACTCTATCCATCCCACTGCTAACATCATGACTAGATGACGCTAGAATGATTCAACTCATTTAACTTCCCGGCAGGCGATAACACCCGAGCGCACGAGCAGTACCTAGCCGAACCAAACACATCGGCATCTAAACGCATCCGTCCACGTACGCGACCAGCCGACCGGCTACCGCGGCATTGTGCGGATTTGGCCGGGTAAATTCCACGCAAATATGACATTTAACTATGTACTTCACAAACGCTTCAATTTCCTTTAACACATTGTTAAATCCAATGCGGACCGAACTACGCAGGCCGCTGTAAATGGTACCTAATTAAGTGTAGGTCAGTAAAAACCACACAAAAGATATAAATTGTTTCAAAGACTACAATTTTTGTGTCATTTTCCTTCTATCTTACAACCATGATCTTGTGAATTTTATGGATGCTTATAGTGACGTCCCAAATTACTTTCTGCTTGGCTAGCTAGTATTCGATCCAATCATTGTATTTTGCTCTACGACGCATGTTACAAAATGGTTGTAGTTCCTTTGACACAAAGGCGACAGATGATAATGATGGATCCTGGCTGAATACACAATTTATATTTAAATGTTTTCTGCCTGTCCTTTGCCCGTTTTCACGGGCTATGGGTCATTCGGCCGCAGAGTACATTTAAAGCTGCTAGTTTCTAGCTTTCCAGGAATATGCTGTCTACAGTTAGTACCAACTAATATACACTTTTAGAATGAAGAGTTCAGAAACTGGCACAATGGAACGTGGAAACTCCACGCGCTTGCATTCACTTAACTTTCGCATGGATATGAATATCACAAATAGGTATAACCATAGATATGGTTAATATAAAATTATTCTATATGAGACGTTGGCTCGCAGTAATTTGGAATACTGTTCACAGGTATGGTCACCCCACTATAACGTTCACAAGCAACGTATTGAACGAGTTCAAAAGAGATTCTTGTATCATCTATCCTTGCAAAAATGCGATACAATTAAATTCCTATAAAGAGCGTGTTCAGCACTTCAAACTCCAAAGCCTCACCAATCGTAGAAAGGTTCTAGATCTTTGTTTCCTTCACAAATTAGTGACATCTAAACTAAACATTGAACTATTACTATCAAAAGTATATTTTAATGTTCCTTGCAGGTTACCACGGTCTCATACCTACAAACTTTTCAGACAACCTTTGCACAAAACCAATTTTGGTGACCACTCTCCCCTTACGAGGGCTACCTGTACAATGGTATATGCCGCAAAGCTGAAATAGATATAAATCATGACAGCTTTAACACTTTTATACGTAAACTATACAAGCATTTTCGGTTGGAAGACATTTGATCTATCATTCTAATAATTAAATAATTTATCATTTTTAATTTAATTTTAAACTACGTATGCTTTTTTATTACTATTTAAAAAAGAACTGTTTTGTTTTATTGTACCTATTTTATAAATGTAATATTTAATCTTTAAAAGCATATAAATCTCTTATTAGCACGTTATTGTTGTTTTTTTTTTATTTTAATATATTTATAATTTAATCATGTATACTCTATAATGTGTAAGCTGTGATTACCTGTAATTGTGTATGCATTACAGGACAATGTACAATAATACAAGTTATATAATGGTTAAAGATAATTGTAATGTATCTCGTTGTCGTTGGTAATCCTTAAATAAATAAATAAATATAAGAAAATATTTCTATGGGTTTAACTTACTCCGCCCATCATTCGAACCATACGGACAAAAACATATTGTTCAATAATTAGGTAACAGATCCATTGGATTACAATTTGGGATGCATACCAACGCAACCTTCTAAAACGCTAAATACCTCTAACATCATAGCGCGCGCGCGCGTTTACAGAATGAGTTAGGTTTGTACCCACAAACCTTTAAAAACTCGTTTTGTATTCTATACCTAGGTAATCTACGACCAGAATGAGTTTGACTGCAGCAAGATTTTAAGGTTTTGCTCATGAACCAAAGCAGTTGTCACGTTTCGTCAAAAAAGCCACTGAACAGCAATTTCGGCTGTAGGTAATTGCCCACAAAACACGACGCCGCCGTAGAATCACTGCGGTTATGGTTACAGTAAATCTTGACGAGTGCGGTCGTTTGACAATCAAATTACAGCCGCGCAAAGCTACCTACCTATGGCCATACGCAAGTGGATAGAAAAAGGAAGGCGCGCTTCTTTTTAAGGCTAAAATCCATGTAGCAGAAGAATTTAACCACATTATACCGAATATCTTACGAGGACAACAATTTACAACTGCCTAAAAGTTAAATGCACCATACCGGTTTGTATAGGTATATGGTCCTAATACTTACACTACACAGAGAACTGATCAACCAGAGTTAATTTTGCATTTTTAACAAAATAGACCGCCAGGGGAGTAAAAGGCTACCTTTCTAAATCTTGTATCTCAGCCCGGGTGACCCTAGAGTCGAGTCCTACACACGGGCGCGGCTAAAAAAAGGAATACGTCCTTAAAAACGACAATCCCTTCCATATCTACAGCTGTAGATATGGAAGGGATTGTCGTTTTTAAGGACGTATTCCTACTTAGCTACTGAATGTAGGTAGGTAGACCAATTCGGTTAATGCTTTGGTTCGAAGCGAAACGATTTGACGATCAACTGTAGGTAGGTACCTTACTTAATCCGGGTTTAATTCACATCATATCCAGAGAGCGAACTTTATATTAGATAGATAACAAATGACACTTACAGCTTTCGAACGCGGTTTAGATGTGCTGATCTCATCGTGTTCAATTTTCTGGGTGGAATTGGCACTAAGTGATTGGCTTTTAGCTCAACGGCTAGCATGGATTTATTTATTTATTTAAACTTTTCGCACAAAAAGGTATGTACAAAGGCGGACTTAATGCCTCAGGCATTCTCTACCAGTCAACCAAGGGTGGTGAAGAGATTAGATACCAACGGAATACAAACGGATTATGGTACCAATACCAACCTACTACAGAGTTATGTAGAGTACCTACCTACAGACTTGTTAATATATTTTGTCTTTACTACCTACACGCTGCAAACTACTTACTGACTAATAAAATTGTTCGTTTTGTTTGAGCCAGTGAGATTACTGTTAGGATACCTATATAGTGGTCCGTTGTTAATCCTTCCAAGAAAAAGATAAGTAGTTAAATACCATGTAAGGAAGTCAAATAAAATAGCCACATAAAGATTTGATGTAGGAAAATGGCTAATGGGAGGCTGGATAGTTCTAGCTATACATTTCCAGTATAAGCTGACTTCTCATTGTACGAAAAGCCTATACAATGTGAGGTCAGCTAAATCTGGAAATGTATAGCTTGATATGTCGTCGTGTCATCGTGTGTACCTATAACAACCATTATTATTTAATAAAATTTTGTAGAATTACCTAAGCTTATCCGTGTTTGACGACATATTATTATGGCATTGTTAAGAGAAGACCGCCATATACTACACTAAATTTCAGACTGAATCATGTTATTTATTTATTTATTATTAAGCAAGGCACACCAACCATATATTTACAAGGATAGTAACAATATCTCTAGATCTCTTACTGTATTATTGTATAGCTAGCCGTGAAAACCTGTAATTGGCTTTATGTTTCTTATTCCAGTTTATCTATTGTATTTATGTTAAGCTGTTGGTTTTCCATGTGATAAATAAATAAATAAATATGCAATCACGAGTCTTCAATTCTGGGTAAATACATCACTTATAGGCATGCACAACATTCACATTAAAAGGTTAACAATTCATTAAATTATTAGAATATTAGCAAAAATAAATAAATGCATCAAATTTATACATCTTATTATTATTTATTATTATCTCCTTTATTTCATTTAAATACTTACAAAATACATTTTTAAATATTTTTATGAACAAAAGGATAAAAAAACATTTAAAAATATAAAAAGTAGTAGCCCACCGGTATCGGGAACAAGGTCCAAGCTACCGGCGGTCAGAGCTCCAGAGAGAGGAACTTTCTGACAATGCGAGCCGTGTCCAGAAGTACCGCTTTCTGAATCAAGCCCTTGATCCAGCTGCCCAACGAGAGCCTCCTGAGGTGTTGGTCGAGGCTCTTGGCTATTAAGCCATTCGCTGTCACGACTATCGGCACAATGATCGCTGAGTCCACATCCCACATGTCCACAACCTCGCGAGCCAAGTCAAGATACTTGATTTGTTTATCTTTCTCGGCTTTCACGAGGTTCTCATCTTGCGGGACGGTTATGTCAACAATCATTGCGCGCCGCTCTGATCGATCCACCACCACTATATCAGGCTTATTGGCAATAATACCTAGTCCTGTCAGTGATGATGGATCGATCCCAGTACAATGTGATATTTCCATTTTCGGCAAGGCTGTATTTCAGAGCAAGTTGCTGATGGATTATCCTGGCTACAAGGTTGTGTCTATGCAAGTACTCTCCGTTAGCTAGACGAGAACACCCGGAGATATTAAGCCTGATTGATTCTCCCGGCCGGTGGCATGCCCGACAGACTGATGTCAACCGTGCCGTCTTTCACAATAAATCTCCGGTAATTGTTCGTCATCATAACTTCGTCCATAATTGCACAGACAAAACCTTCGATTTCTCCAAAGAGGTCACCGAAACGCAGCCAGGCTACGGACGCTAAAATTATTTGCAGAAAATCGACAATTTTACTTAAGTATACCTTATACGACATAATTTATTTTACTAACAAGAGATAATATTCGGTACCACTAGCGCCATCTAACATTGTTAAATTTAACAACTTTTTCAAATTGCGGTCCGACTACGGAGGCATGGACGGAGAGGAACCTGGAACATCGCCATACTTCCACCAAGATCTTAATACTTCCGAAAATGATGGGTAGAGGGCGTAGAAAGATGGGTAAAAACTTCTATCCCAATTGTTTTGGGAAGGGACGACTCACCGATGCCCCTTTGAACACACGTTTTTCTAGCCGTGAAAAACTACGGTTGATTCGCCGTATGTACCTAAGCACGGTCGTCAGTGGTGTATGGATCTCTATAGAAACTTGTTGACGGACACGTTTTTTCTACAGTGCCATGTACAAAAGGCCATAATATTGTAGTAGGTACTTTATTGTCTCCAAAACTGCCAAGTAGGTAACATGCATGACTGTGTGTGTATATTGAAATAAAAAACAAAAACTGTGTTTTTCGAACTTTATTATAAATACAAAGTGAAATAAATTAAGTCTAATCTTAAACTAGTCCTTAGAGGACACGATTTGTAAGAACATTAATTAATTACACCATAAAATAAAATGAAATCGCGTTGCTTCCAAATATGTAACTACAAATGAAAGTTCAAACTGATAATAATACTCATTATAATAATAGATAATACTTATTTCTATATTGCTACTATTCACAACCGGAACCAAAACGAAAATCGAAATGTAAGTAATTGAGAATTCTACGCTATCACGAGTTACAACGTGATTATAAACCCAAGTAATCATGTTAAATAAATATTGCTCAAGATTGTTGCAGCAACGTGGTTTTATGTTGCTAGAAACATGTTGCACACAGTGTTGACAGCAACACGTATTATGCAACATTAAAAAGTTGCGCCGACAAAGTTGAGCAACTTTTGTTTACCATAAATACAAGACTTTAGCATACGACATTTATTTACATAATTTACACAAAATTTTATTGTTTTCGAACATCGATTGCTTAAGTAGCTTAATATAACAACTATTTTCCGGGAGTTTATTACATGTCATATTTATGGTTATAATAACATTAATTTGTTTAAATAATTAGACTACAAACTATGTCTAATAATAAGGAGTAAAATGCCAGAAATATAGAAATGTTTAATATTACCTGTGTAAACCTTCCCTAACAAAGATAACGAAAACGATATAAAATCTAAATTGAATTTTAACTTTTTAATCATCATATTATATCTTACATAAATTACTATTATTCCTACTTTTAATGTTGCCAAAAATGTAAGTCTCAAATGATATTTCAGGATTAATATAACAATTCTTCATACATTGCACGATATTGGTTGTAATCTGCACCTTATCAGAATTAGATTTACAGTCCGGACGTCGAGAGAATGCGTCCCTGACAACTACTAGTCAGTGCGACAATTTCTAGTAGCAAATAAAGATCAAATTCGCAGAACAGGTATTCGTTATTTTGAAACTGACAATTAGTGTCAAGAACGCATTCTCTCGTCAGCCACACTGTAGGAGGTGCATACACAATAATCTATTTTCCTAAAAAAATCTAATTAGTCCGTCAGTTGATTATCAAAAATATTGAACCTGTATTTTTTGTTTTGTCAATTATATAAAAAATGATGAAGATATCGCCCGTTAAAGTTCCGCGTGACGTCACTTGCTTGCGAGACTTTTGCAAGCAAGTGACGTCACGAACCCCTACTCCCAAATTTCGACGCGCTCTATCTTTGTGATTTTTTGTTTGATTGACAAAAGAAAAAATACGTGTCCATTATTTTTCAATAATCTAACTGACGGACTAAATATAATTATTATTTTTACTACTCAGGCAACTACCCTATTTTGGGAATTGGTGTGTTAGGTGCATGGCCGCTAGTTTTTTCGAGTGTTTGGCCTTTTATAATAATGCTGCATTTACTGAACCAAAATCGAACCGTGTGCTGAAAGAAGTAAGAAACTTTCATCCAAATCTGATTGCGCAGATATACCAAACAGCCTCAATATTAATAAGATATTATAACATATTGAGATCGAATACCAACCACATGACATTTATGCTTAGCAACCATTGAAATAATATCCTCTATCCATTATCTAAATAAAAGGAACTAACTAAAAAACTTAAGTAAAAAAAAAAAGGAAAATAATTTCATTTTTAACGTTCATTATTTTCGGAATAGAAGAAACCGTCATCGTTTTAAAAATTAAATAATTCTCAATCACAGTTTACATAAAATCATAATTACTATACTGGTTACGAGATTTTGTTAGTATTTTGTATGTAATAATAATATTGTTTTTTTTTTCCTTCTATTAACCTAGCGTTGTACTTGTCACCTTTACCGAAGCTGCTTAGAAGATATAAAAATGCCTTTATATAAGACAGGCACTTGGTGCACATTTTGATAGCGTACTAATAAAAGGACGTTGCAACGATATCATGACCACGTCTCTTGGAACGTACGCCTTTCGTAGTCGCATGGTCGCGCTTTCACAGTTAGCGATAAGTAAAATCGCTCTAGTCAATCAATGTAAATAAAGCGCTGCTTCGAAGACATTGAAATAAAAAAAGTGTGATTGTCAAGACGAAATAAGTTTCGAGAGCAGTGTAGCTCTGCCTTTACACGCAATGATGCTAAAATGGGAATGTACAGCCAGGGAAATTTATGGTATTTTTTTTTTTAATTATTTGTGAATTTTTCCTACGGCAATTTGCCGTGTTATTATAGCCATTATATACGGGCAATTTAAGTTGAAATTCTAGATTTCCCTGAATTTACCTATCTAAGTGGTGTAGTTACTACGTGGATGTAGGTACTAAAGAAGTAACTTTCAATTACTTAAAATAAAAATGAAAACAAGCCGAGCAACTAAATGGCCTTATTTGATTTATGGGAACATAAATAAAAAAGGCGAAATTGTTTTTGAAAATAATTGACAAGAAATTCTTATTACCCGTGTCTCACTTCCCAATTTGTTGCTCCTTACTATTATTATTTAATAATTCACTGGTTAAATATATATAAAAAAAAAAACAATAAACGTCAAATGACAATGCCCAAGATGGTCCAAGACTTTTAAATTATTTGTTGACACTGGCGTAATTATTAGACCAAGCATTGGACATTTTTCCTACTCGTTTACCTTTGGAGACGAATAGTATAGTACTGGCCATTCTTCTATCTTCTAAAATAAGGCACGAAAATTAAAGAAACGAAATTTAGAATAGAAAAGCACCCGTTCCTCATAGGCAACAAAGACTAGAGGCTGTGGAATAAACTAAATGGTGCATGAAAATGTGAAACTACACCACTATAAGAGAAAATCCTGTAATTGCCTCTAAACGCACGTGTATTAAAATTTTACATAAGATAAACTGAAAATGAAAAATGCAAAAACGAAAATACCGAAACAACCTGACTTTACAAAACTTATTTTCGATTATGATCACTGGATCTTCGTGTGATTATTTGATAGCGAAGGTTCAGTGCCTATCACAATCTTTCTTCCGCGGACATGCTGCGTGTAAGCGAACTGAGTTCCGCGACTTTTGCTGGCACTTGTCGTGGCATATTTGTCCAAATATTCGCGCTATTTGAGTAATAGAAAATATACGTTATGGCTTTTGAAATAAGGTTCATTTTGTATTAACGAAATAACGCGTATAGTTGTACAAAAATACCCCAAGGTAAAACAGAATGCTAATCGTAGATAGCGCCACCGGCGTTGATCATAAACAATGCATTTTAGCGGTATATACAATTCCAACTTTTGCTTTTATTAAGAAGTGAGTAAAGTTCTTTTTCCTCGCGCATGTCGAGTACATAATACATAAAACGCAGTCCGCTCAATCGCAGTCAGACTTCTTCCTAAGCGGATGTACTGAATGATTATTTTACCTAAGTGTTAAGCAGCGTTTTAGTATATTATCTTGCTTGGTGGCGCAGCTGTGTTAGCGTTCATGGCTTGTTCTAGCGTGTCCAAGCGACGGTAGGCGTGGCCCCGGCTGTTGCGACGGCGACCGCTTTGACGTCCCTCAAGTATTAAGCCGAAGAACTGGAAAAGAAAAAAGAATATGGTCATCTTTGTATTTTGTATGAGTAAGACGTCAAGACACCACCCTTTACCACGCCCCGCCGCTTCTGACTTGCGTTACCGTCGCGTCGAGCGGGGCGGCTGTGTGGCGTCGTCCGTAATATCTAGTACATTACAAATGCTCAGCGGCGTCGCCGTCTCGTCCCGCCGCGCCCGCTGTATGCAAAGACCTTTAATCTTCGTACTAAACTACTTTTATCAAGCCTGACGGAACTATAGTGGTCTCCAGCATAATGATTTTTTCTTAAATTAACAAATAAGGATGTCACTGTCCATCTTCATCACATGGTTACTCAGTCAAATAATGGGCGGAAATCCTATTCATCTTTGCTAAGAAGGTTCATTGTTAGATTTTTGGTGTAAAAACAAGTGGTACTCGCCACTCCAATTTTCGGCCCCATCGGCCATCCGTTCTGCGAGCAATGTGCCCTGCCCACTGCCACTTAATTTGACAATTCTTCGGGTTATGCTTGGGGGAGGCCTATGTCCAGCAGAGGACGTCTTGAAATGATGATGATGATGTACTGGTACTCACCACTTTGCTGACTTTGCTCTTGTTATGATAGAGGACGTACAGCAACACCATCAAGATCACAGACGTCATGAAGAACGGGAAGAAGTGGTCGTTGTCCTGATCGGAGTCGAAGTCGTCGGGCATCGAGTTCGGGAAGAATTCTGGAAATTATAAAGAGTTTTTATGTTAAAGTGTAAAAGGGTTAGCGATAAAATACCAATTACCTAAGTACTCAAGATTGAAATTGCCTATAACTATAAACAGGCTAGATTGTAAATAATAATTATCAAAAATCTAAACTTTTTGGTTAAACATATACAGGCAGAATTTTCAGTTTTTCACATATTGAATCCATAACAATTTGTGAAGTTTCTTTACTGGAAGGGTGACGTTAAAATTGATTACGCACATTCAAACAATTTTAATTTGAAGTAATTTTTAAGTACCTATTTCATATCATAATACTCGTATGTTCAGTATTCTTTCATTTTCATGAACTACATAACATTTTTAAAATATTCAAATATAGAGAGCACAAGAACTAAGTTAGACTGGGTTGAACATATACAAAGAAATCTATCTGAGTATGTTTTTCACAGCTGAATAAATAGCCACGATTCTTCTAGTCAACATGACCGAGTGAAAAATAAACCTTACGCAAGATAATAAGTTCAACACGATATGATGAAAATACACACAGTATAACGAAATAAAACGAAGATTTTAGATCATCCAGCACCTCTTCCAGAATAGGGATATCTACCTAGTTAGTAGGTACTTACGTATTATGAAAAATAGGCACGAATATTATTATTCTTATAAAATACCACGCTCTATTATCAGCCATAGCGAGTTTGACTCTCTAAAATAAAGTGAGTGAGTGAGTTACGAAATTAATTTCGGTATTAAACTATATGTATTTTTTAAACAATTTTTTTTTTCTTTAAAAAACTCTGAATATTTAGTTTTTGATTGTGCCATATTTATTTCCTTTAATAAACCATGCTTTCATGCATATTTTTATACAAAATAGTTTCGATGTTTCACATCTGCCAGACGTCAATACTCGTAATACAAGCATTACGTTGTTTTTGTGTTGTCCTCGGAAATAGCAGTAACCAACTTTGTGTTTAACAAACATACATCATGATGATAGGATGACAAAATTGCACAAAAAGTTTTGTTCTTAGTGCTAATAAACGCTTTTTTTTTTTGTTTTGTTTACTATGGTTGGCTTGGCTTTTACTGTAAACAATATCTTAACAGACACAAAATTTGCAACAAATTGGTCTGCATAGCGTTTCACTACCATTCGAGCTTCTGTGCCGAATCGAACATCAATCAATGTTATCGACGGTGTCCTCTAAACGCTGTTCACACATCCGAAAATTTTGACAGATTAACCAAATAAATAACCGCTATTCTTCCAACGGCAAATCCGGTAGCCGAAAATGTTTCATTTTCGACTCGGAAGCCTTTCGAATGGTTTTCAGATTCCTGACGCTCTCATTTCCTGATGTATACGTGTGCTTCCAGGACTACCTTCCCAGAACAAATAATACATTTTAGGCATCCAAGAAGCAACATTATAACAATACAGCTTAGTTTATTAATTATCTAAATGTTTATTAACTTTGAAGCATGGAGTTCTTATAGGTGTTGCATAGTAAGTATCGTTATTTGCATTCCTTAATGTGCACATCCAAAATAGGATATGCATATGACATGCAAATGCATTGATTGCTATACCAATCAAGTTGGCTTGAACTCAAGATTACCTACAATCAGGGACCAAAATAATTTATGATTATGTAGATATATTGGGGCAATTTTTAAACACTTTTAAAATATTGAAATGTGAACACTTAAAATAGATTTACGATTCAATCAATCAACTCAGCCTATTGCAGTCCACTGCTGGACATAGGCCTCTCCCAGACTGCGCCACAACACCCTGTCCTCCGCCTTCCGCATCCAGTCTACCCCAGCTATCTTCTTTAGGTCGCCGTCCATCTACCTGGGGCCGTCCCACATTACGCTTGCCGATACGCGGTCTCCACTTCAGGAATCGTCTACTCCGGCGGCCATCGGTCCTTCGACAGACATGGCCAGCCCACTGCCACTTCAGTTTGCTTCTTCTGCAAGCTATGTCGGTAACTCCAGTTCTTTTCCAGATAATAAAATTTCATTCCTGGTTTTATTCTTCAAAGAGACTCCGAGCATTGCTCGCTCCATAGCGCGCTGAGCGACCTTGAAATTGTGGACATTGGAATTTGCGGTTGCATTTAACTACTTAATAGTTATTATAACCGCGCTTGAGAATTACGTACTTAATTACTACAAAGTAATAGAATTCATTTTATTACACAACACAATCAACATGTCGAAAACATGATAAAATGTTTTAAAATTACCAACAATTAATTATTTTAGCGATCTCTATCTCTCACGGCGATATCTTCCGGAGAACAAAGTAATGTGAATGATTGCCACTTCCTTCATATTATGATTCAAGTAATAAAACTGCTGCTTTGAAGATAGCTCTATCAGTGTTCCCACATCCTGGTTTTATTCTGGACCCCTAACTACTTACCACTCAGTAGACTTCATCTGCCTAGCCATTTTCCAACTATGTTGGGGTCGGCTTCCAGTCTAACCGGATACAGCTAAGTACCAGTATTTTACATGGAGCGACAGCCTATCTGACCACCACAACCCAGTTTTTGGGTAATACAAAACCCCTTGGTAAGACTGGTTGTGAGACTTTCGGGCTTCTGACGACCCGTAAGGACTGTCAAAGATCCACTAATGACAGCCGGGACCAACGGCTTAACTTGCTTTCCGAGGCACGGAGGGGTCTTGGTATGTAATGATGGTCACCCATTCACTGACCAACCGCGGCAAGCGTAGCTTAACCTGACCGATCGACCGGTTCGGCTGTTATTACTTAGCCACAAGCCCTTGCTTTGATTTTTTTTAAGCCACAGGCTGAGGAAGATATTTTTTCTATACTCATGATTTAAAATCCATTACATCTGACCTGTATAAGTTAGTAACTCATCTAGCAGTTTTGAATACAAGGTTGCTTATTTTGAATTTACAGATACAATATATTTTGGTTTTAATTTAGCAAGTACCTAAAAGTTGATTTTTACCTTCACCTATGCCACATCTAAATTATGAATAATTATAATCCACTGGCTAAATTTCGAGGTCTTGCTCTTGACTTGAGGCCATATAAGTATAATGTCTTGATGTTATTAAATCTTGCACTCTATTTTCAAAGAAATAAGGTACTTAAATGGATGGCAGAACTAACTGCATACCTGAAATTCACACTACCGTTTTGTATAGACAATAGACATTTTTTACATGTTATGTTACCTTTTTGTGAAACCTCTGCTTCATGAGCACCTGGCACCACCACTTTGTTCCTAGTAAAAGTTTGCTGGTTTGCTGGTTCTATGTCTAGTTTGTTCACCGGTCCAGTTTCTTCATTTTCTTCATCAGGTTCATTGCCTTCAGAGTCTGAAATATTATGAATTTGTTTCGTTATGAACAGATTATTACAAAAATAAAAAGCAGATGTGATAAGCAAAGTCGAATCATAACTTGGACAAACCCCGTTATCTAATTGGGTTTTTACAAGTTATCATTGGACTTTTGCTGGCTGTATACCTAAACAAAATACATTTTCTTTGTTTTTTTTTTCCAGTTTTATCATGCAATGACTCTTTTAGACTTTGAGCAGATGAGATGGTTCTATTGGCATGAGGGTGCTACTTCCAGTGGATTTTGGCCTATATTTTTTTTAATTCTTCAGACTGACTGCTAGTAGAAAATGTCCCGCCACTTTGCTGAGCTGCCCCTCAAGATCATTCGGATGCTTGAGCTAGCTTTACACATGGTGACAACTACAAAACCTGAACCTGACTGGATTTGTAGTTGTCATCATGTGTACTTAAATAATATTTAATCAAAATAATTTTATAAAATATTCTGAAACAGTACAACTGATGTAATCACTATTAGTAATTCCCATCATATTGATAAAATACAACTTTGATGGTAAATTGATAACTGGGATCAAGAAAACCTATTTTGTTGTTATCTTATCTTTACGAGTAGTTAATTAAGGATTTGATGACTAATCAAAGATAAAAATTTATAGAAGCAGTAGTAGCATGTTGTAGTTACTTAAAGGTGCTACACAATGTTTTCTATTGCCGGCTGGTTACAGATTTTAGCGATGGAAAGTTCAAAACCCTCCCATGTCCTTATCAAAAAAGCATATTATAAGATTAAAGGCTATGTTGAAGACAAAGTCCTTTGGCATTGATATATATTTTTTTTTGTTATTTATCCTTTAAGTATACGAAAAAATACAGGATTATTCATATTAAATAGCAACCAAAAACCATTATGGTTTAAACTTGTGCTATCATGAGTCTATCTCAATATTGGACTATACAATGAAGCATTTTATAGTCATCCGGTTAGACTGGAAGCCGACCCCAACATAGTTGGGAAAAGGCTAGGCAGATGATGATGATGACAATGAAGCATTTTATATGTATGCGGTATTGAACATACAATTAATAACATCTTTAGATCTTTAAACATTCGTATTTACAATCACATCTGTTCTGCACATGTGGCTTCCCTGGCACCTCATTAACGGCATAACGACGTAAATGTCTATTAACTACTCTCAAATTACGATGTTTATTTATTTTTTACATACTTCTTTGACATAATCTTTTCATTATTTGACATTGTATACAAACAAATTTTAGTTTCAACCCTTTATTATTGGTTGTAATGGCAGTCATGTCACTTGGTTTTAGGTTTTTATAGGCCTTGTAGACTTTATATCTGTAGACCATTTTTATTTTATCAAGTACCTGTTTAAATGTTTAAATCTTAATTATTGAGCAAAATATTCTTAAAAAACATATAGTAATAGAATATTTAAGAATAATTAACTCTTTTCTCTTTTTTTTTACATGAAATAGAGAAAACCAATGTATTGCATCATTTTGTATCAATTTAGACGATTTGTAAAAGTAACAGTGTTAATTGACTTTTGTTGCTGACTGTACTTGTTACATACCTACCTACTGTAATTTGAAAACATTGTAAAAGACAATGATTTTTAAAAGAGTAACCGTGGAGGACAACAGGAATATATACTAATAGTAATAATAAAGCTGAAGAGTTTGTTAGTTTGCTTGTTTGAACATGCTAATCTCTGGAACTATCTGTCGGATTTGAAAAATATCTTTGCATTTGATTGCCCAATTCTTGAGGAAGGCTAAAGGCCATTTATCATCACGCTATGACCCTTAGGAGGTAACTGGATAGGTAACTGTTTATTATCACGAATAAATAAAAAAAAAAATTAAAAAAAATTATGTTAAATCATATTTGTTACGTTTTGAATCATATTTTAGTCAACATACAACCTGTCACTGACCTGAAAATTGCAAAAAAAGACATTTGAATTTCTCAGGCTACCTAGCACATCCCCATTAACAACTAAATAAGAGAGTGAGTTAATCAAAATAAAAGTGATGTCATCTACAGCAATGTTCTATACACTTAGTATAACAGCTATTAATCTGGAATATGGTTTTGATAAGGACATATAATTATTTTCCCCACAAAACTTATTTACATTTTCCCATATTAATAATTTTAATTTGAAAGTAAAGATCTCTAATAAAAATATTGTAAGTATAGAAAGCAGAAATTACCATAATCTTCAGCATCACCAATTGCTTTCGGTTTGGGGTTTTCTATGACAGCCACCGGTTTCTGATCACTGTTAGCTAGCACCGGCAAGTCAGGAGCTGCCACCTCGTCTATAACTGCTGGTTTCTCTGCCTGTACCACACCTGTCTTGTTTAACTGATCATTGTGAGGAATGACATTCTCTGGTGCAGGTACTAGAGCAGGATCGTCCGGTTTATTCACATTGATATCTGACTCTTCAATGTTATCAGCATTGTCTGCTTCTTCACTACTTGGAGTTTGTTTAGACGTCACTTGTGCCACTGTCTCAGACTTCACCACTGCATTCTCAACAGCATCTTCAACCTTCTGAGGAGTTGTTTTAGCAACAGCAGGCTCTGTTTGCTTAATTTGACCATTCGGTTTAACTGGATCACTATTGCCAGGTGCAGGGTCATCTACCTTAGCACTGGAGTCAGGCTCTGGTATCACAGGTGCTGCTACGGCATTGATGTTAGCATTATTAGCCATTGTAGAAGGAAGTTGAAGCTTCAATAGTTCTAGGCCCATCTTGTAGTATTTGCAATAGTAATTAGCCTCATTCATCGTATCTTCAACCCCACATACTTCCCCACAAGTGGCTGGCAGCTTCAAGAACTTTTCGGCAGACTCTTTGTAATGCAAGAAGGCCGAAATATTGGTGAAAACCCACTCCTTAGCTAGAGTGCAAACAGCGTTGACATCCTGTTTCTCTTGTACTTTTACAAAAGGATCGTCGCTTAGAGTTAATTTAGATGTAGCCACAGCTGAGCACAACTGCATATTTATGTCATAGAATATCAAACACTGGAATTGCTTTTTACTGTAAGGCGGTACAGATACGGCGCAATCGGGTATTTTTTCTAAAATATGTTTGTTCAAAACATCACTTTTGCATTGATCTGCTAGCGTTGCGAGTGAGCTTGATAATAATTGATTTGGAGGTCTGGGTTGGATGGGATTCCCCAAACTTTGGTAACACGTATTTATCAACAAAAAAGCAAGGAAATAGCGAAACATATTGAATGGTGAATACTTTAGAACTCCCACAATATATTAGAAACTAATAAATACCACACAACACGCTGTCGACAGAACAGAATAGATGGCACAATCAACTTGAATCAACAATGTCAACGTCAACGTCAAGTTGTCAACCAGTAATGCAGTAATGTCATGTCAAACAGAAAACTAAACTGTTGGCTTTTTTTATCGAACATCGATAAGCCATTTGCAAACCATCGAAAATATTCTAAATGATGTTAACTAACACACGGGCCAGCATTTAGTGCCACCACTGCACGATGCAAAATGTGCAAACGCAAAACTTCTGTGTTATGTACTTTGGCTGACGAATTGATTAAAACTGACGAATCGACGAAAATTGCCAAATAGGTACCGGAAACTGTCGAGTTAACGCAACTGTCTAATCGGTAAAACTGACGAATAAGTGAAACTGACTAATCAACGAAACTGTCGAATTAAATAAACTGATGACTGAGGGAAATTGAGCGAAACTGATACGCGGGCTCAATATTATAGTAGGACGTTAACTCGGTAGGTATCGATAGTTTACTTTTGCGATATAAATAAACAACACTATTACGTCACGTCTAGTAAAAGTAATCTGACGTCACGTCTTTGTCTATGGCCACGTCGCGAGTCGCGTCATAAATAAATGGCAACGTTTTATTTGAGTGCGAACTGAATAGTAAGTTTTTTAGGTAAAAGTAAAAGTCGTTATTACTATATAATGCTTTTATTAATACAATTACGTATCCCGGACGAGTTATAGGTACGCCCCATTTATACTAAACTTACATATAATAAGGTAAGAAGGTTCACAGTCAGACTGTCTGGATAATAAAAAGTGCTCTGTGCTGTCTGATCTCGGTCTCAATCTGTAAAAAATACCTACCTCTAATTTCCCCACATTTTTGACATTGATTGTCGCTGAGATGAGATTGCGGCTAGATTTTGAACGTTTTTATTTACTTACGGGAATTAGCCGTTAGAACTAAGCCCACGTCGATAGCGTTAGGTAGCTCATGTATCTATAGTATTATAGATACATGAGCTAACGCTATCGACGTGGCTTAGTTTTAAGAATGCAGTAAGTAAGTCATCGTGATTAAAATATGATATTAATGATGTAATTTTGATTTTAAACTTTTAAGTGTATTTTTATAAATTCATTAAACTTAATCTTTTAAAATATAATTTGTTTGAATTTAACACCACTGTGAATACACCTTTATCTTGCAGTTTGTAGTGACCATAAAAGGTAGGGGACAGGTAGATTTTGTGGTGTGTGTTGTACACGGTGGACTTTCGTATTTATTAAATTGTATAACTAAAGAAATAAATAATGTAGGTATGTTTGCATAGGTACTTTATTGCTCACAGATAAATAGTGTGCCTACTATCTCTATAAACCTATCAGTGATCGAGTCGGATGTAGGTACTCGGCTAAAGTATCTAAGTGTTGTGGTTCTAAAGGAAGGTGTCGGCGACTGGAAAGCTGGCAAACGGTGATCCTTAACATCGCCTTTTTAATTTGTGTTCTTCAAAAATGCATAAAATGAGAAGGAACTCCGTACAACCTGGAAATTAACATTTAAAGCTGTTAGAAGCAGTTAGAATAAGCAGAAGAAATATTGGGTTGCACATTATTAAGAGGTACCTACCAACCTTCACGCTCTACAAAGTCAAGCAACTTTGACTTGAGCCTGAGCCTATACAAATAATGTAGGTATTTAGGTAGGTAAAGGAGATAGGTCCCTATTAAAAAGTACCTAAAAACTTACCGAAACAAAAGTACCGTTTGAAAGTGGTACCAGACCTCCTGAAACAAGGTTTATGGTGCGTTTGATTCTTTCCATAAAAATTATAATCGCACGTTTATATTTTATTGGTATTTCCAGCCACTCCAAAGCATAAGCGGATTCTATGAGTTTTTCACTCTGCAAACAAATAAATATTGTACAAGGATATATTGCCGCGTGGCAAAAATCGGAAGTAACGCCGCCATCTTGTTTTTTCAATAGAATTTTTAATTTAGTACATACTAATTCCATGACAATTTCACACAAATGTTCACTAACAACGCACCCCTGGCAGTGTCATTCAAGCGCCAAGGGATCCTTGTAACACTGTAAGTAGGCAGGGGGATCGGGGCATGTTGTGTCTTTGTATTTTGTTTTAGGCAGGATGGATTTTTGAGATAGGGCAGTAAGAACAGGTAGGTAAACAGGGCGACATATCCTATACATTTCCAGTTTTAGTTGACCTCGCATTGCATAGATTTTTCTTTAAAAAGTCAGCTTATACTGGAAATGTCGTCGTGGGTACCTACCTTAACTGTGTCGCGTAGTCTCATTTCATAAGAAATGTATGTATGTTTTTTTGCCTTTTCTGATTGTTCTAGCACTCTAGCCTCAGTTGGTCAGAGAGTGTTTTGATCCTTTTATGAAACAGGAACGTATGGCATCAAAAAAAGTGTTGTGAAACTGCCCATTTTCTTGCTGACTGTAGGTACATTTTTTCAAAAACTGAATGCTGATCAAAATGACTCAAAAAGTTAAGGACAGTCTGCAACGTCTCAAAAATCCACCCTGTGTTTCTGGGAAAATTGTACAGTAGACCTCACGAAGCACGCTGGTGGTACCTAATACATTGACCTTCCTGGTTTCAATAGAGAGGCCAGCTTATACCTACTGGATTTGTTAACACTGACGTGCATCCTGCTGTACACACGGCTACACATCAAGCTATGCAAAACCAGTATTGGCTGACCGTTCATTGTGAGAAAATATCATACAAAGTGAGGCCAAGACAAACTGGTTTTGTATAGCTTGACGTGTAGCCGTGTGTACCTGCAAAACCTCAAAGTGTTCGTCGATGCGTTGCGTTGTATGTTACAGCCTGGTTCAAACCTTATGGCGGCTCTGAAGTGTGCTACTTGCTGCGTAGTACCTCACCCCTCACCCTCACTGACACGTGAAATTGTTACTGCGCAGCGACTTGCGTCATGTTCCAAGCCGCCGTAAAGTTTAGATCGGGCGGTAATTATGTTTCGTAGAGTGGACTTAAAGCATGTGCTTACAGCTTCCCATTACCAAAAGAAAAGTTTTATTGTATCATACATTAAAGTTTTTCTTAAGGTAGGTATCTACATACATTCTGTATATAGGTATCTACGTAACCTTTACCTTACCTCATAAGTGATCTCGCTGCCATAATAGCAATACATGAACACTTGAATGACTATACAGAACATGTACATCACCATTGACGCGAAATCCACTGACATAGGATCAATCTGCAAAAGAAAAGGTAAATCATGTCCTAATCATGAAAATGGACACCTGTTTTATTTGAGGAATGGATCGTTAGAAAATGCTGTAACCGTAACTGTAACGTTGCGTTTCAATTAGTTTAGAGGATTAAGCAGGTCACTGATTGCACCTATAATAAGTTTGGGTTTGCAGAGCTTCATCTCTATCACTCATACGGCTACGGTCTCTTTCTAAACCTGGATCTGTCATTATTATTATTTAGGTACGCAAGGGTATTGTTTCTATGTGCTGTGAAGAGAAAAAAAAACAAGGTCACTGTGACCACTGGAAATCTTTTCTACCACCTCGTATGTTTTTGGATTAAGTAACATTATGAAATTGGCTACGTATAATGAACGTTCGATAAGGCTAACCATGCCGAACTTGAGATAGAGTCAGGGTGCATTAACTGGCAATATAGGTACTTGGGTAATCTAAAGTTTGAAGACAGATACGAAAACCCTTGAGTGAGGCCGCCTACTCGACTTCCACGAAGGTGATCATCTCTCCCAAGATGGTGTCGGGCTTTCTGGTTAACAAGGAACTCCCTAGCAGCATTGTAGAAATCAGTAGTGTGTCAACCCGGGTAGCATACCTTGTAGTGAAACTCACTGATAGGTACTACCTGAAAGTGATAAAGGTATATGCGTTGACTTCAACATGCTCTGACGAGACAACCGAGCCCATGTACGGGGATGTTGCCAAGGCAATGTACAGTACGACAAAGGCCCACTATAACGCGGCGAATTGAAAGTTAGATCGTTCGGTTTGGGGCGCAGGAATCGCAGGGGACAAGACCACTGCTGGTTAACTTTTTAGATTCGCAGGGGCTCTTCTTGATGAATTCGTCGAAGCGATCAACGGCTTGTCCGAAGTCGAAGTACTACACGACGACGTGTCTCGCAGACTTGACCCGTCGCAGCAAAAAAGTAAGGTGGCCAAACTTTCCTCGGAGACTCTCGGACTTAAGAG
Source organism: Apamea sordens (assembly GCA_945859715.1). NCBI lineage: Eukaryota > Metazoa > Arthropoda > Insecta > Lepidoptera > Noctuidae > Apamea > Apamea sordens. Next base: position 10,646,226 of record OX243996.1, on the reverse strand, counting down.
ACTAGACATAGACTTCTTAAATAGGTTTTCCTGTAATCTACACGCGTGATCCTATAAGGGTTTTCTTCATTCGGACGTACGGAACAATAAAAATAAATAAATGAAAATTAACTTCTTCTGTAGGTACTTATTATATTTCATAGAATTACCTACCTATTTCACAGAATTGCTTTTATGTCGTTATGTAGACTCACTTGAACAAAAGTTATGGTTTTTTTATGGTTTCCACAAAAAAGTTAAGTAGGTAGCTGAAATAGTAAGTTTTTAATAATGTGTACCTGAATAAACTTACGTTAACAGTTTTGTAAGCTGTAGCGCATATTAACCAACCGCTCACTAAAAATTGACAAAAGACTGCACCGCTAAATATTTCCTGAAACCCATCTGAAAATCTTTAAAAAAAAATGACTTTAAAACTTTCTTACAGCTCTTAAATATTCATAATTCAATTATTAGAAAGACTCTTACTTGATAATCTCCTCATAATGCATTAAAATGTTTTTTAATCGTCGATGAAAAATTTTGATAAAATCCTCCGAGGTATTTACCTGTTCCTCCTTGCTCTTTTGAACAATATATTCTAAATCCAGTCTGTAAAGTATAAACATCCGCTCTTAACATTTATCTGTAGCTATTGCCTATAAAACAAGTCTTGGAAAATCGTTCACCTGAGGATAGAGAGCTGTGTCTTGCACTGTAGGAGAAAAAAAACTATAAAAACGTCCATTGAAGTGTTACTAAAGGCAAGCCAAGAAGTTTGCACCCACACGTAAAATGCTGCGTAGTAAAATCTGTGGGAAAAGAACTGTTAGTTAGGTAAAATGTTAAAACAATTTTTCTTTTGAGGATTTTGGTCTACAATCGGTAAGTTATCAAAAGGTAGATATTATGTGAATGGAAACGCCGGAAGGGACGCCCTGGGACCTAGAAGTCCTTCTAGGTCCCAGGGCGTCCCTTCCCGGCGTTTCTGAAGTACATCACCAATAAGGTCACCATGTCCATAGTGACCTTATTGGTGATGTACTTCAGAAAGATCAGGTGCATAGCACTCGCAACCGGCGTGCGTGTGTAACCAACACCCTTATTGCGTAACATACTATCAACCCCAAACTGAATCATTTTGAAGGATATTTCTAATCCATTGCTTCATATATTCGAAAAATGTGTCTGCTCAATAACGTAGGTAAATAACGCATTGAATATTATTGAACTGTCAAAATGAAACCTATTGTTACTGATAGTTTGTTACGCAATTACCCCGCAGATGTATGAACGTACACGAAGCAAAAGGTTTATTTAATGATAGTATCAGGTGGCGTTCTGTAGTTTCTGCCTATCTCCATGGGAAGAAGGCGTGAGTTGGTGTTGGTGTATCGCTAAGTTAATGCAGGTTTGGGTAAGTACGAAGGCTATGGCAGTTGAGTGAACTTTCCACTACCCACAGCCCTAATTTAGCCGATGCATGTTCCAAACAGGACATTCCACTACGTAGACCACATCAATGAACGGACATAACGCTGTAGATACCTCCACTGAAGAGCACTTTGTTGATCGCATTACGACGATAAGGCCGAATACTGCACCTTGCTAAAATCATTATTGGCTCGTACTCAGGCATAATAATAATAAGTAATATGGTTTGATAGTAAGTACTAACGTTCCGCCAGAAGAATATATAATATATATCTAGTTGGACAGGTATCTTACAACAAGATAGGTACAGACAGGGAAAATAATTGTTAAGCAAATTGACACCCTGTGACAATATCCCGTTTCATATAACTGTCAAAGAATGACAGTTGTGATCTGAATATACGGACAATTTAAGATGGTAGGTAGTCAATGAATTCCCCTGACTTTACATGACATTATGTTTCCCTGAAATAGCAGTCTTTTGTAACTGTACCAAATAAATTATGTAGGTATGTAAAATACCTACTAACCTACACCACGTTATTATGCTAGTAGACAAAATTATGATAATCTTAATCTGTCCACGTAGTTTCGGACGGTATTACGTAATGAGTAGGTATAAAATGTACGTTTTATGTGCAAATTCGAACTCACTGCGGACTTAGGTTGGCGTCAAAGGGTAGCCATATTGCAAATTCAACGGGTTTTCTCTGCACGTATAGTATGACCGGGTACAGGGACCACAGCAAGCAGGTGAATAGTGCCGCGATATTGAATCCACGTAGCAGTAATCTTGCTTCTCGGCCGGTTGCTAACAGAAATTCTCGATGTTCTGGCTTTTTCTGATTAAATATTGGACCTGGAGGAAAAATATTGCTGGCTTATAAATGAAAGTTGTATCTTGTCGGAACCATTTTCAAACTGGACTAGGTACTGATGATCGAAGTTTTCTGCACATAAATAATAGCTAGGTAAATAAGTATCTACTACTACTCGCACAGATAGATTGGCCGACTTTTTGATAACAGTTGCTACGGTCACATCATCTGCCTAGCCTTTTCCCAACTATGTTGGGATCGGCTTCCAGTCTAATCGTATTTTACACTGCGACTGCCTATCTGACTTCCACAATCCAGTTATTGGATAATACGATACCCCTTGGTAAGACTGGTTGTCAGACTTTCGGGTTTCTGACGACCCGTAACGACTGTCAAAGATCCATGAATGACAGCCGGGACTAACAGCTTAACGTATTTTCTGAGGCACGAAGGGGTCTTGGTATTCAAAGCTGGTTACCCATCCACAGACCAACCGCGGCAAGCGTAGCACATGCACCACGGCACACGGTTATTTAAGGAGGGTACGCGAAGGTAGCCCACAAAATTCAAAATTACTTACATGTTTGCAATTTGCAAAAGCAAGTATCAGGTTGTATGTTCATATCAAAATATGGTTGACGTGACCTTAACCAATATGTATTTACTGAATTATAATCATTAGAATCATCAATACAAGTCTCTAAGTTAGAGTTGGCTTCAAATGTTATAATTTCATGAAATAGTAATTTTATAGGGTAGTGATTTTTATGATTTTATTATGAATCATATTATTATTATCAGCATACAACCTAATCGGACCTGCAAATTGCAAAAATCGTAAGATTTGAATTTCGTGGGCTTCCCTTTCGATAGCGTAGCCTCTAAATAAACCATAAAAGACACAGCCTTGGCTATAATTAAAACCAATCTTTCTTAACAACCAACATTATGGAACAATTTTAGATCTAAGGTTTAACAAAATATGAAGCAGTTACCTCTCGTTATATTTAGAAGAACTTCTATACGATTAGCTTTCCTCCAAAGAACAATTTGTTTGTAAATAGAGTCACAATTAGTGAGCAGCAGGAGCATCGTAGCCATCACTTTATTCAGATCATCTCGATCCTGAAAATAATTTTCTTAGTTTAAAAAAAAAAGCGTTTTGCCTCGTCGTTTATACCGCGTACATCGGAGGACTGGAACAATTTGCCTGCAGCGGTCTTCCCGTCCGATTATAATTTGGGTGTTTTCAAGGCTAGAGTGAATAGGCTCATAATAAATTAGTGCGCTTACCATCAACGATTGCATCTCTGCTTTCCATCAGGCGGGATCGCAGTCAAGCACTAGTTTATACCATTAAAAAAAAAAAATCTGCTGAAGTTCGGCCTTGCTTCAGACTTGAAAGGAAGATTGGAAAGAAAAACATTGCTAAATAGTCAGGATAACATTATTAGCACAATGTTTCTCGGTAGATGGAGAAATTTGTTGAGAAGTGTTAAAACGTTTTCACGTCATTTTACACCAATGATCAATTTAAGTATTCTAAAAAATATCAACTCATCATCATCATCATCAGCCTATAGCAGTCCACTGCTGGAAATAGGCCTCTTCTATTGCACGCCATTCAACTCGATTTTCGGCAACTCTTATCCATCTGCTACCAGTCATCCTGCGAAGATCGTCGCTCCACCTAGCCCGATTCGCGGTCTCCACTCAAAAACACGTCCACCACAAAAATATCAAGTAGTGACACACCTACCTACTTACCCCACAATAGTAAGTAACTAACTATATTGTGATCCACAACAATTTTTTATAATTTTTTGTGCATTAGCCGCAAGTAACGACCACGGCCACCATTCACTATTCCGCTACGAAATCCAAACTTGGAGCTACAAAACTGAAAAATATGTCTAGAAGAATATTCCATCCAATCGGTACTTACTTGGTAAACTTTCATAATTTGCTGGAAAGTATACAGCAAAACAAGAGATAAAAAAAACCGCATGTAGACTGTGTGTAGGATTCTTCTCGTCTTCGACGAATTGGGATCTAATTGATAGGAGCCGCAACAGCGTAAATTGATGAGATGTGGTCTTACGCCCAAATATGATAAATTGTCTGCCATTTTTTGTAATTAAAAAAATTATATAGAGGCAAAGTTCCCCGTTGACTACGGTTTGTGAAACACCTCTGTGGGTCGGCTTTTATATACCTGTTTATTATAGGCATCGAAGCCTTACTACAAAATGCACTGGGCCGCAAAGAAAGCGGGTCAGTTATAAAAATGCGATAACCTTGAAAATATTTGAGCAATCCTTTAAAATAAAAACTAAATTAAAGGTTATTTCATTACAAATACAGGAAGAAGCAAAACCTTTTAATTTTGATGATTGTATTAAAAACCATACCGGGTTCGATTCCCGCACGGAACAAATATTTGTATGACCTACATGTATTTGTTCCGAGTCTGGGTGTTTTTCTATCTATAATATGAATGTATTTACAAAAAAAAAATGTATATAAGTAGTTTATCAGCCATCTTGTTACCATAACACAAGCATAAGGTTAACTGTACTTACTGATAAAATAATTTATTTTGATAAGGATGAATAGCATGAGTAAAATAAATGCGTATAAATGTAGTCCAAAAAAATTCAAGATTTTTAAATAAAAAAATGGTTGTTGTGCCTCACTCGACATAGATAGGTATAGTGTGTCGCGGACTTTTTTGTAGATATTTATAAGATCTACAATTAGTTTGAACATTTTATGGTTCTATCTTTTATAGTTTAGGCAGCGTACGCAAAATAAGTAACTTTTCTGGTTGATTTTTTACACCTTGCGTCCGAAAAACCCAAATATCTTACGGAACCCTATTTTTTTCCAAAATAACATTTAGTCTATGTTACTCATGGATAATGTAGCTTTCGAATAGTGAAAGAATTTTTTAAATCGGTTTAGTAGTTTTTGAGCCTATTCATTACAAACAAACAAACAAAGTTTTCCTCTTTATAATATTAAGTATAGATATAGAAGATATAATCTTGGTTGCAAGAGCCAGCGAAGCAAACTCGGGAATTTAGGAACCCCGCTCGTACGTAAGGCCAGGTTCCAAAACCTAAACTGCTGTAAAACGACTTGAAGCTTTTCGTCATAACTGGACAAAGTAAGTTCTCTGTCTGTGTAATGGTTAAAAGAAAACAGAACCTATCCAAGGTAGAGTGCAATTTTCAGGGTCTTCGCTCGCTCTTGCACTCTACATTCAAGACAGTGGGACAAAACAAAAAGAAAATGTAACCTATCCGACGGTGTGAAAAATTTTCGAGCTCGCTGCGCTCGCTCTTGCATTCTACATTATATTTTCATATTTGCTAGGGTTTTCCTGCATAATTCGACAATCTAACTCCAATTTTTGATTGAATATAAAACAAAACCTAATCTAACCAAGACGGGATATTAAGATTTGGCTTATGTTTAACTTATCACCAGATATAGTAGGTAACATATAACAGACAAAAATAATAAATGTTCACCAAAATTAAACCCGCATTTTAATGTAAACTTATAACCAAAGTTTTAACATCTCGCTATCCTATTTAAGCAAAATGACTCTAAATAAATCAGTTCAGTTCTCGACAGCCTGCAAAAAATAATCTCTTTTTAGGGTTCCGTAGCCAAATGGCACGGGACCCTTATGGATTCGTCATGTCTGTCTGTCCGTCCGTATGTCAGAGCCACTTTTTTCCGAAACTATAAGAACTATATTGTTGAAACTTGGTAAGTAGATGTATTCTGTGAACCGCATTAAGATTTTCACACAAAAATAGAAAAAAAAACAGTAAATTTTGGAACCCATACTTAGAACTGAAACTCAAAAAATTTTTTTTTCATCAAGCCCATACTTGTTGGGTATCTATGGATAGGTCTTCAAAAATGATATTGAGGTTTCTAATATAATTTTTTTCTAAACTGAATAGTTTGCGCGAGGCACTTCCAAAGTGGTAAAATGTGTGTCCCCTGTAACTTCTAAAATAAGAGAATGATAAAACTAAAAAAATACATGATTTACATTACCATGTAAACTTCCACCGAAAATTTGTTTGAACGAGATCTTAGTAAGTAGTTTTTTTTTTATACGTCATAAATCGTAAAACGGAACCCTTCATGGGCGAGTCCGACTCGCACTTGGCCGCTTTTTTTCCATATTTTTTTTCATACAATCTATTCGTTTCTGCAACTCGCCGGCCGCTGCTGCGGCACCGCTCGCTTCGCTCGCTCGGCTCGTGCGTACGAGGTCACAGTTTTAACCTAACCTAACCTAACCATTTTGTTTTTAATTACCCTCGTCTATCTAGTTTGCAGCAAGCCGGAGACATATCTTAATATCCATGGCATCATAATACTTTATTTGGTAATAAACCTACATTTTATGGCAATCATAGAGGTTTATTTAGGCAGAAATAGCGCATTAATTTGCTCGCTAAGATTTAGTGATCATTTACTACATTTGGTGTTCGAATAGAATTTGAAGTGCAAGAACTAAGCTAATTAACCCCTTAAGCATTTCGAGCTCGCTGCACTCGCTCCGCTCACCCTACATAATGACGTATTGTTTTTATTATTAATCAAAAAATGCCTTTAATCCCCGAAGAATTAGGCAGTATGTACCTATATGCAGGGTTTTAGACGGAGGGTTAGACAAATATGGTAGTTCGTTGGTAGACCCATTTAGGAAATTTATGTTTGGTTTGAAGACCCTAAAGTTTCAGAATTTTTTTATATCACTTGTTTGTACTTTTTTGAAGAATTGCCAAAATTTTAGTTTTAACACCTATAACATTTCTTGTACATTTATCTGAAGTTTTGTTTTTTGTATGTTGTTGATGTATGGTGCATCCTCGGCACCCATGGGGACCTCCCTCCCTCCCCAAAATCTGCGACCGCGCCTGCCATAAACATCACCGAAAAATATTCGCTAGCACATGAATGGCAAGGATGTTTGTTTTGTGAGTTTAGAGACAGATTAAAAAAAAATACGAGGTTAGCAGAACTTTTTATGTCATAATATTGTTTTTCATAACAGCGGATAGCATAAACTTCATTTTGCAGAAAATCGTTTGGCAGACACTCATTTATCATACATTCAAAACTTATAATTTTGTAAATCAGAATCGTCTTTAGGCATAAATTTCATATCCATAATAATTAAAAAGTAGAACCATCATATCGCAGAAATCTGACAGTCAGAATCGTCTTTTGGCATACATTTAATATCGATAATAATTGAAAGACTCATCTATCACATTGCAAAAAAATTATTAATTCATTCATTCACTATGCATGCAGCAAGTATGCCGCATGCAAACAAGCATACACCATGCATGCAGCAAGCATGCAGCATGCAAGCAATCATGCAGCATGCAAGCAATCATGCAGCATGCAAGCGATTTTTATGCCTTAAAAATATTCGTTTAAAGAAGATTATGCCAAGTGTGTTATGCCAAATAAATTTCGGAGCATCAAAATTCTGCCAGATAGAGGGAACCCGTGATTAGTGGATAGGGGGGCCCACAGGCGTGGGCATCAAGTAGTCTAATCCGGCATGAAGCAACTGGATCTAATATTCGCAGACCAGAAACAGGCCGAACAAGGTGCACAAAAGCGCGGGAGGATCGATTTCTAACGGCTGTTGAAGTAAAAAATCACCTACAACGTGCTGGAGGAAGCAATTCAAGCACGTGTACAGTGAGGCGGTGTTTTGCTGAAGCAATCTCGAAGGCATTTAGAACTGAAAATGGTCAAAAAGTCGAAAAGCAGCATCGAAATTCAAAGCTAAGATACGCTACAGAAAACATGGATTGGACTCTGGATGACTGGTAAAGTAGTGTTTTTGGACGAGTCGAGGTTCATGCTATACATGCACGATGGGAAGCAAAGAGTCTACAGAAGACCAGGAAAGCGCTATAACCAAAGTTGCATTGAAGAGAAAGTGCGCCATACGGCGGAGGCTCCATACACATGTGGGTTGGAATTTCTTTCGAAAGCCGTATCGAGCTTGTGGTAATAGGAAATGGCACTTTAACTGCAGCAGATAATTGAGTAAAATCTTAAATGAGTATGTTGGTCCATTTTTGTAAACATGAGCGAGAACGCCACCTTTTTGCAAGATAACGCTCGTCCTCCTACAGCTCGGATAGTGTTTATCTACTTTGAAGATGTCGCTATAATACGCATGGAGTGGTCAGCACGCAGCCTAGACTTGAACCCCATCGAGCTTGCCTGGGACGAACTGGGACTACATGTAGGTACGCCAGCGAAGTTCCCCTCTAATCACGCTTTGTGAACTGAAAGAAGCACTGATAGAGGAATGGGAGAATGTTCCTCAGCATCAGCTCAGAAATCTGGTGGAAATACAGCTGTATTGGCACCAACAGCTCGTGGTGGCAATACAAAATACTAAAATGGGTCAAAATTATACCGTAACACATTTTTCGAAATCTAGTGAAGATTTACATTTTTACTTAAGTTACTTTAATTCAAATGAAACGTCATACTCTTGAACTTTTATGACATTAATTTAGGCACTATAAAATTGGCTATAATACAGTCTTTATTTAATAAAGCTAGCTCCAATATTTTGGAAGTACCGTCCCGCGTTCTTTGCGGCCCAGTGTATTAATTGCTATTTGACAGTTTTCATTTGCGAGCTATACTTACACAAATAACATATTACATATTTCAAACACATGGTGTTCCACGGGCAAAGGTGTTGCCGCCAGGTGATTATTTTTACCTAAACGTTAGGTCTTCCAAGATGAATTTCTGGATAAGCCGTTTTATTTACTTCCTTTTTTGTGCTTTCACATTGAGGCAAGTATAAAGTGGGATTCGTACCAAAAAGGAAGAGAAAATTAAGAAGTAAGAATTGGAATCCCATTAAACTTTTTAATATAATTACATACATTTTTAATTTTTCTTCTCCCAGGTAGCCAGATTTGCATTATGCAAAGATCTTTCATTAACGCGCCAGATAATATCAGCCGCAGTTAGATAGTCGTAGAAGCTTTGTGAAATTTATGAAACGAAAAGGAAAAATGATATTAAAAGGGTTGAAAATACCTATAAATATTATAAAAAATCCTTTGGGATACATTTGTATTATTACACAAGAAAAATAATTTACCTGCTGCTTTAAATTTAACCGAACAACAGACAGTCAAAATTTTGCTACGGATCGTCTTTTACAATATTTTACCAATATTTATTCGTGTCCCTGCCTTCTCTGCGAAATTGTTCTGTTAGTAAGTATTTCATGTCCAGCGTTGTTTTACCCTAAATATTGGATCCATAAATTATAATTATAAGTAAACAATCCGCCCAAAACTGGACAGTGTGGATTATATATTAATTTTTAATAAGGTAGGTAATTGTATTGTGTTTGTGTTTCAGGGTGAAAATAATTTTGTATCACGTTTTAGTATTGTCAAACAGCACGTGTAACGTAAGTACCTACCTGCTATTTGGTCCTGAAAATGTGAGAGCTAATTAAAAGGTTCAGAAAGTAGTATGATGAGAAGGAAATAGGTATGTAGGTAGGTACTGAAGAATTTCATGCTGCCTTTGAACAGTACTATTTTCCGGCATGTATTTAATGGAACCTCAATTAATTTATATTTGGCTTTCGTAAAATATTATTGAACACTCTAATAGTAATGATTACGCCCCTTTTTGTGAACCTCAAATATTTCATATCTTGGAAATAACCAAGTAACTAATACCAACTTGGATGTAGCACTCGCCAGCCGCTTCCACGGCCGCGTACACTACGCACGCCGGCCGCTGCCGCGGCAGTGCTCACTTCGCTCCCTCGGCTCGGGCGGTTGGTCACAGTTCCAACCGAACCTCAGGTTGGTACCCTATGTAACTTAGTTACTGCGACCAACCGAAAAGGCTATAGAGTTATAAAAAGAGGCTCAATTCTTTAAAAAAGTATGCTTTATTAGAAGGTTAAAAAGTTTTTAGAGAATCAGTGGAACATTTCCCTTATTTTAATACCTTATTTTCATTCCAAATTCCCATCATTCGTTTTTCGGCATGCATTTCCTGTACAATCAAAATGGTTTTCTAACTAACTCTACATTGAACAATTTATTAAGACCAGCCAAATGGTACATTGTTGATAAAACAGTTTTCAGCGACAATACATGGAACAACTATTAATTAGTGTCCCAAGCCGGCGCGGTTGCCCCAAACTTCGCGTAAGAACTTGAAAGTCCTAAGACCCGCCTCAAGCTGTGTTTATAAATAAATATTAGGTAAGTACTGCGAAAGTTTTAAATGCTTAATGTTGTATAAGTAATTTAATACTCGTGTATTATTATTATTTGTATAACAATCGTGGAGTATTATTTGTATAACAATTAGAAATGATCGATCTCAAGCTGTTGTTTTGGGCGGGTTTAAATCTGACTTCGCATCCATCCCTTCTGGTGTACCCCAGGGATCGCACCTTGGCCCTCTCTTCTACAACGCCTACATTTTTGACATCACTCACCATATTAAGCACTCACATCACATTCTCTACGCTGATGACAAAAAGATTTATACGTCCATTAACTCTTTATCTGACTGTGTCTTGCTTCAAGAGGATCTCAACTATTTATTTGACTACTACACTAAAAACAATATCGCGATTAGCATAAAAAAATGTCAAAGTATATCCTTTACTCGTAAAAAAAATCCTATCATTTATCAATATAGTTTCAACGGCGTTGCAATCGAGAGGGTCAAGCTGGTGCGGGACTTGGGTATACTATTAGACTCGGAGATGTCCATGCGACAGCACATCGATGCGATATGCAGCAGGTCATTTCGCAATCTAGGTTTTGTTATAAGATCTTGCCTGCCTTTCAAGAGTTTGTTAAGCTTAAAAGTAGTTTATTTTGCTTTCGTCCGCAGTTTATTGGAATACGGTTGTCAGATATGGTCTCCCTGCTATGCAATACACAAAAATAGTCTTGAACGTATTCAGAAGAAGTTTATTGATCACCTTAATTTCAAATTTCATCACTGCTCACTTGATTACAAAGAGAATTGTCGGGTGTACAATCTTTTAACTCTGCAGGAGAGGCGTAATCTCATGGATATGGGGTTACTATATGACATATTACGGGGACGGACCGATTGCCCTATGCTTTTAAAGAATATTAATTTTAACGTTCCAAGAAAACGCACTAGGCACACTACGAGTACATTATTTTGCATTCCATTTCACTCCAGTAATTATGGTAAAAACAGTGTAATACCACGTTTACTCGACTCTTATAATAAACACTTTAACAGTGTGGACTTATTCATAGGCTCTAAGAATGATTTTAAAAAACGTGTTCTGCTTGACTTGTTATCAAAATAGGCTATTTATATACATATCTCGTCAAATGTTACTAAATGGCTGGTTATTTAATTGGTTTAATTAGGATATATTTTCATTTATATATATATATATATATACATTTGCATATTGTATTCTGTAAATACTACATTTATTGACTATATTTATTTATTATATGACATATTTTATATCTTAAATATACTTATCTCTTCAAAGTTGCCCAATCATCTTTATTGTTGTTATGTTAATCTTAGTGAGTCTAAATAGCATATCCATCCACTCTGTGTATCTGCCGTGGATAACTATTATTGGCTAGTCATGTAATCCTAGATAAGAACCTAGTTAAGTTTTTAGCTGTTGTTATCCCTAAAAATAAATAAATAAATAAATGACTTCAGAAAACAGTGTGACTCAGTTTTTTTCAGAGAAAAGAATTGCCTGTAATTGCCTGGTAATTTATTCTGTCTCAGTAGGTACTCAATACTTGCCCGATTAAAATGTAGACATGTTTTTAAACCTTCAACATAGCATGTTGAAGTTTTAATTATTGAATGTTATTCAAACCAATGCAGGAGCAGCTGTGGTGGCCCAGTGGTAACGGGCGCGACTTACGAGTTGCAGGTCGGAGGTTCCAACCCAGACAGGCGCTTTACTTTGTGTAAATTATTTAATCACTACTGCTCTCAAAACGGTGAAAGAAAACATCGCGAAAACAGGCAGTACGAACTGAATTACTGCGCTTTGGGCTTTTTTAGGATACTTACTCGTAAAAGTCGTTATTACTTTATAATACATTATTGAATACAATTACGTATCCCGGACGAGTTATAGGTACGCCCCATTTATACTTAGATACAATAATGATATATGTAGTTCTTAGAAGGTTTACAGTCAGACTGTCTGGGTATTATAAAGTGCTCTGTGCTGTCTGATCTCGGTCTTTTTTTTTTTTTTTGGGTGGGAAATCATCAAATGGCCCCTCCCGCTTTACTGACTAAAACCCACCCTTGTTCCTTCAGTTGCCTGTGCCAAGGGCCACGGTACCTCTTTCGAATAACCCGCAGCCCTGGCGGCATCGGCCCTAGAGGGCCCCGTCAGTTCGTGCTGACATCTCTTTGAGGCGCGCGTGGAACACAACGCGCCGTCGACCCGGGCCTGGTCCTTGTCTGATCTCGGTCTGTAAAAAATACCTACCTGTAACTTCCCCACATTTTTGACATTGATTGTCGCTGAGATGAGATTGCGGCTAGATTTTGAACGTTTTTTTTAAAGGATTTGGACGTTGGAACTAAGCCACGTCGACAGCGTTAGCTCATGTATCTAGTGACCATAAAAGGTAAGGGACAGGTAGATTTTGTGGTGTGTGTTGTACACGGTGGATTTTCGTATTTATTAGATTGTATAACTAAAGAAATCAATAATGTAGGTTTGCATAGGTACTTTATTGCTCACAGATAAATAATGTGCCTACTATCTCTATAAACCTATCAGTGATCGAGTCGGATTATTCTCGTAGATAGGTTGGTACTAGGTGAAGGTATCTAAGTGTCGTGGTTCTAAAGGAAGGTGTCGGCGACTGGAAAGCTGGCAAACAATGATCCTTAACATCGCCTTTTTAATTTGTGTTCTTCAAAAATGCATAAAATGAGAAGGAACTCCGTACAACCTGGAAAGTAACATTTAAAGCTGTTAGAAGCAGTTAGATTAAGCATAAGAAATATTGGTTTGCACCTTATTAAGAGGTACCAACCTTCACGCTCTACAAAGTCAAGCAACTTTGACCTGAGCCTGAGCCTATATGAATAATGTAGGTATGTAGGTAGGTATAGGAGATAGGTCCCTATTAAAAAGTACCTACAAACTTACCGAAACAAAAGTAGCGTTTGAAAGTGGTACCAGACCTCCTGAAACAAGGTTTATGGTGCGTTTGATTCTTTCCATAAAAATTATAATCGCACGTTTATATTTTATTGGTATTTCCAGCCACTCCAAAGCATAAGCGGAGTCTATGAGTTTTTCGCTCTGCAAACAAATAAATATTGTACAAGGATCTATTGCCGCGTGGCAAAAATCGGAAGTAACGCCGCCATCTTGTTTCAATAGAATTTTTAATTTAGTACATACTAATTCCATGACAATTTCACACAAATGTTCACTAACAACGCACCCCTGGCAGTGTCAAGCGCCAAGGGATCCTCGTAATACTCGGTAAGTAGGCAGGGGGATCGCGGCATGTTGTATCATTTTATTTTAGGCAGGATGGATTTTTGAGATAGGGCAGTAAGAACAGGTAAACATGGCGACATATCAAGCTATACATTTCCATTTATAATTGACCTTGTATTGCATAGGTTTTTCTTATAATAAAAAGTCAGCTTATACTGGAAATGTCGTCGTGGGTACTGTATATGGTATAACTGTGTCGCGTAGTCTCATTTCATAAGAAATGTATGTATGTTTTTTTTTTGCGTTTTCTGATTGTTCTAGCACACTAGCCTCAGTTGATCAGAGAGCGTTTTGATTATAAGACACAGGAACGTATGGCATCAAAAAAAATGGTGTGGAAACTGCCCATTTCCTTTTGACTGTAGGTACATTTTTTTCAAAATCTGAATGCTGATCAAAATTACTCAAAAAGTTAAGGACAGTCTGCACCGTCTCAAAAACCGACCCTGCGTTTCAGGGAAAATTGTACAATAGACCTCACGTAGCGCGCTGGTGGTACCTAATACATTGACCTTCCTTATTTATTTAATTTATTTTACCATTTATGTACACACATATATAAACAGACAATGAAAAACAGAACAGAAAAAATAGCCACAGAGGTGATGCTTATTTCATAAGAAATCTCTTCCAGCATACCTGAGATAGGACAATAGATACAGAGATGTGGACAGCGTGTGATAGAGCAAAGGAGACAAAAAACAATACATAGATTCAAAAAACAATTCACTTAAAAACTAAACAAAAATTACGAGAATATACTAACATACATACAAATAAACATACATAAATACTTCTAATAATAATGAAAACGCTTTTAAGAATTACATAATAATTACCTGCATATTCTTCTAAAATAAATATTACTAGAATTATAATAATTATATCACACTCAAAATAATAAATACATACACAACTATGATGAAGTGGAAAGATAGTGTTCTTTCACTCTTCTTTTAAAAGCTGCAACAGTTTGGCAGTCCCTATGTCAAGCGCTAGTGAATTCCACAATCGCACCGCGTGCACTGTGCAGGAGTAGGAGTAGAAGTCGGTGGAGTAGGGAGGAGACTTGAGAAGGTTTTTAAGATGCGACCTGCAAGGTGCATCTGAAAGACGGGCGTAGGAAAAACGCTCCCGCAGATAGGATGGTGTTTTAGGATTGTGAAGGAGATTGAATAGCAGACACAATATCCGAGAGTTCCTGCGAAGTCAAATCGGGAGCCACTTGAGTATCTTGCAAAAGTTGGAGACATGATCAAACTTTTTAAGGTTAAAAACAAAACGAATACAGATATTTTGCAAACGCTCAAGCTTCCTTGTTTCAATAGAGAGGCCAGCTTATACCTACTGGATTTGTTAACACTGACGTGCAGCCTGCTGTACCTGCAAAACCTCAAAGGGTTCGTCGATGCGTTGCGTTGTATGTTACAGCCTGATTCAAACTTCATGGCGGCTCTGAAGTGTGCTACTTGCTGCGTAGTACCGCACCCCTCACCCCCACTGACACGTGAATTTGTTACTGCGCAGCGACTTGCGTCATTTATTTATTTATATATACTTTATTGTACACCACAAAAATACATAGCATAAAAAATACATGGCACACTACAAAATATACAATGGGCGGCCTTATCGCATTACTGCGATCTCTTCCAGGCAACCTTAGAATGGACAGTGATTTTCCTTACACATAAAATGGGACTGTTGTTGGTGCAAACATTATGTATACAATAAATGCGTCATGTTCCGACCCGCCATAAAGTTTAGATCGGGCGGTAATTATGTTACGTAGAGTGGACTTAAAGCATGTGCTTACAGCTTCCCATTACCAAAAGAAAAGTTTTATTGTATCATACATTAAAGTTTTTCTTAAGGTAGGTATCTACATACATTCTGTCTGTACCTACGTAACCTTTACCTTACCTCATTAGTGATCTCGCTGCCATAATAGCAATACATGAACACTTGAATGAGTATACAGAACATGTACATCACCATTGACGCGAAATCCACTGACATAGGATCAATCTGCAACAGAAAATGTAAATCATGTCCTAATCATGAAAATGGAAACCTGTTTTATTTGAGGAATGGATCGTTAGAAAATGCTGTAACCGCAACTCTGTAACGTTGCGTTTCAATTCGTTTAGACCCAGCCGTACACATCGTATTTCAGGTACGGTCAGTGTTCTGCATTAACTGGGGTCTCTTACAAAGAAGAAGAGGGGAAGCGAGGGCAGGTTATGCAGGTCACTGATAGCACCTATAATAAGTTTGGGTTTGCAGAGCTTCATCTCTATCACTCATACGGCTAAGGTCTCCTTCTAAAGCTGGATCTGTCATTATTATTATTTAGGTACGCAAGGGTATTGTTTCTATGTGCTGTGAAGAGAAAAAAACAAGGTCACTGTGACCACTGAAAATCTTTTCTACCACCTCGTATGTTTTTGGATTAAGTAACATTATGAAATTGGCTACGTATACTGAACGTTTGATAAGGCTGGACCATCACCTTGCCAAACTTAGGATAGAGTCAGGGTGCATTAACTGGCAATATACTTGGGTAATCTAAAGTTTGAAGACAGATACGAAAACCCTTGAGTCAGGCTGCCTACTCGAATTCCACCAAGGTGATCATCTCTCCCAAGACGGTGTCGGGCTTTCTGGTTAACAAGGAACTCCCTAGCAGCATTGTAGAAATCAGTAGTGTGTCGACACGGGTAGCATACCTTATAGTGAAACTCACTGACGGGTAGGTACTACCTGAAAGTGATAAAGGTATATGCGTTGTCTTCAACATGCTCTGACGAGACAGCCGAGGCCATGGTGCGAAGATGTTGCCAAGGCAATGTCTAGTACAACAAAGGCCCACTATAACGCGGCGAATTTAAAGTTGGATCGTTTGGTTTGGGGCGCAGGAATCGCAGGGGACAACTGCTGGTTAACTTTTTAGATTCGCAGGGGCTCTTCTTGATGAATTCGTCGAAGCGATCACCGCCTTGTCCGAGGTCGAAGTACTACACGAAGACGTGTCTCGCAGACTTGTCCCGTCGCAGTAAAAAAGTAAGGTGGCCAAACTATCCTCGGAGGCTCTCGGACTTAAAAGACTAGACATATACTTCTTTTTTTCCTGTAATCTACATGCGAGATCCTATAAGGGTTTTTTTCATTCGGACGTGGGTACGGAACAATAAAAATAAATAAATGAAAATAACTTCTTCTGTACTTATTACATTTCATAGAATTACCAACTTCCTATTTTTTTTTTCACAGAATTGCCTTTCTGCCGTTATGTGGACTCCCTTGAATAAAAGTTATGGATTTTTTATGGTTTCCACAAAAAAGTTGAGTGGCTGAAATTATAAGTTTTTAATGTATACTTGAATAAACTTACGTGAGCAGCTTTGTAAGCTGTAGCGCATAATACCCAACCGCTCACTAAAAATTGACAAAAGACTGCACCGCTAAATATTTCCTGAACCCCATCTGAAAATCTTAAAAAAAAACTTTACTTTAAAACTATCTTATAC
Organism: Apamea sordens; assembly: GCA_945859715.1. Lineage (NCBI taxonomy): Eukaryota > Metazoa > Arthropoda > Insecta > Lepidoptera > Noctuidae > Apamea > Apamea sordens. Next base: position 10,628,845 of record OX243996.1, on the reverse strand, counting down.
TTCTTAAAAATTCATAATTCAACACTTTACAAAGACTCTTACTTGATAATCTCCTCATAATGCAATAAAATGTTTTTTAATCGTCGATGAAAAATATTGATAAAATCCTCCGAGGTATTTACCTGTTCCTCCTTGCTCTTTCGAACAATATGTTCTAAATCCAGCCTGAAAAGTATAAACATCCGCACTTAACATTTATCTGCAGCTATTTTCTATGAAACAAGTCTTGGAAAATCGTTCACCTGAGGATAGAGAGCTGTGTCTTGCACTGTAGGAGAAAAAAAACTATAAAAACGTCCATTGAAGTGTTACTAAAGGCAAGCCAAGAAGTTTGCACCCACACGTAAAATGCTGCGTAGTAAAATCTGTGGGAAAAGAACTGTTAGTTAGGTAAAATGTTAAAACAATTTTTCTTTTGAGGATTTTGGTCTACAATCGGTAAGTTATCAAAAGGTAGATATTATGTGAATGGAAACGCCGGAAGGGACGCCCTGGGACCTAGAAGTCCTTCTAGGTCCCAGGGCGTCCCTTTCCGGCGTTTCTGAAGCCACTATGTCCATAGTGACCGTATTGGTGATGTACTTCAGAAAGATCAGGTGCGTAGCACTCGCATCCGGCGTGCGTGTGTAACCAACACCCTTATTGCGTAACATACTATCAACCCCAATCTGAATCATTTTGAAGGATATTTATAATCCATTGCTTCGAATATTCGAAAAATGTGTTGCTCAATAACGTAAATAACGCAATGAATATTATTGAACTGTCAAAATGAAACCTATATTGTTACTGATAGTTTGTTACGCAATTACCCCGCAGATGTATGAACGTACACGAAGCAAAAGGTTTATTTAACGATAGTATCAGGTGGCGTTCTGTAGTTTCTGCCTATCTCCATGGGAAGAAGGCGTGAGTTGGTGTTGGTGTATCGCTAAGTTAATGCAGGTTTGGGTAAGTACCCCCCCCAGTGGGTTCCCGCATTGTCGAGGCGGGGGGGCTCAGTAGCCGTGGCTAGCGGAGCCACGGTGAAACTAAGAGGGACCCAAGCGGGGGCCGCTCGTCAGGGCTTTGCGGTTAAGCCCGACGTAGCGGCCGGCGGGTAGGTAGCGGTGCCGCTTGCGCGACATCGCAACCTACCTGAGGCGGGCCGCGATGTCCTCCGTGAGGGAGACATTGCGGCTGAGGACAGAGGCCGCGGCGGGAGGGGTTCTCCCTTCCTCCCGCGGCCTTGACGGGGCCGCCACCGTGAGATGGCGGACGCGGCGGGGCCGCAGGGGAAGAGGAGTGTCGGTGTTTCGTTGCCGCTCTCCCTATCCTCTGCGGCCGTAGCTCCCCCAACGCGGGGGGCTTGCGGGGCCCGCCTTTTAGGCGGGCGTGGAGGCCAGCAGGCAACGGGAGCGGGGGCTCCGTTGCCTGTTTTGCACAGGCCTCCACCTTGTGGGACGGGAATGGCCAGGTGTTCCCGGCCATTCCCGTAGCCCCCCAACCTGGGGGGCATGCGGGGCCCGCCATACCATCTTGGCGGGCGTGCGCCGGAAGGGCCGTGGAAGTATTGATTTCCCATAGCCCTCCCATTACGGCGTTTGTAGGAACACCGCTGAGTTTTAGTGGGTATACTGTCCTTACCGACAGGGAGTCCCACATACCCCGTCTCGGTCCCCCGCGAGACGGGGATGCATAAAGCATTTCTCAGCGAGAAAAAAAAAAAAAAAAAAAAAAAAAAAAAAAAAAAAAAAAAAAGGTTTGGGTAAGTACGAAGGCTATGGAAGTTGAGTGAACTTTCCACTACCCACAGCCCTATATTAGCCGATGCATGTTCCAAACAGGACATTAGACTACGTAGACCGCATCAATGAACGGACATAACGCTGTAGATACCTCCACTGAAGAGCACTTTGTTCATCGCATTACGACGATAAGGTCGAATACTGCACCTTGCTAAAATCATTATTGGCTCGTACTCAGGCATAATAATAATCAGAAATATGTTTTGGTAGTAAGTACTAACGTTCCGCCAGAAGAATATATATCTAGTTGGACAGTTATTTTACAACAAGGTAGGTACAGACAGGGAAAATAATTGTTAAGCAAATTGACACCATGTGACAATATCCCGTTTCATATAACTGTCAAAGAATGACAGTTGTGATCTGAATTTACGGACAATTTAAGATGGTAGGTAGTCTGAATTCCCCTGACTTTACATGACATTATGTTTCCCTGAAATAGCAGTCTTTTGTAACTGTACCAAATAAATTATGTAGGTATGTAAAATACTAACCTACTCCACGTTATTTTGCTAGGAGACAAAATTATGATAATCTGTCCACGTAGTTTCGGACGGTACCTATTACGTTTTTCGTTTACGTTTTAAAATGTACGTTTTACGTGCAAATTCGAACTCACTGCGGACTTAGGTTGACGTCAAAGGGTAGCCAAACTGGAAATTCAACGGGTTTTCTCTGCACGTATAGTATGACCGGGTACAGGGACCACAGCAAGCAGGTGAATAGTGACACGTTATTGAATCCATATAGCAGTAATCTTGCTTCTCGGCCAGATGCTAACAGAAGTTCTCGGTGCTCTGGCGTTTTCTGATTAAATATTGGACCTGGAGGAAAAATATTGCTGGCTTATAAATGAAAGTTGTATCTTGTCGGAACCATTTTCAAACTGGACTAGGTACTGATGATTGAAGTTTTCTGTACATACATAATACCTAGATAAGTAAGTATCTACTACTACCTACTCGTACAGATAGATTGGCTGACTCTTTGATAACAGTTGCTACGGTCACATCATTTGCCTAGCCTTTTCCCAACTATGTTGGGATCGGCTTCCAGTCTAACCGTATGCAACTGAATACCAGTATACAGATAGAGAGCAGAGCATGGAGCGACTGCCTATCTGACCTCCACAACCCAGTTCCTGGGTAATACGATACCTCTTGGTAAGACTGGTTGTCAGACTTTCGGGCTTCTGACGACCCGTAACAACTGACAAAGATCCATGAATGACAGCCGGGACTAACAGCTTAACGTATTTTCTGAGGCATGAAGGGGTCTTGGTATTTAAAGCTGGTCACCCATCCACAGAGCATAGCACATGCACCACGGCACACGGTTATTTAAGGAGGGTGCGCGAAGGTAGCCCACAAAATTCAAAATTACTTACATGTTTGCAATTTGCAAAAGCAAGTATCAGGTTGTATGTTGATATCAAAATATGGTTGACGTGACCTTAACCAATATGTATTTTATAATCATTGGAATCATCAATACAAGTCTCTAAGTTAGAGTTGGCTTCAAATGTTATAATTTCATGAAATAGTAATTTTATAGGGTAGTGATTTTTATGATTGATGTAATTTTGACGATTAGTGTAAATGAGGGGTTAGTGAGAAGGAGTAGTATGGATGAAGTGAGAATAGCAGTAAATGGGATGAAGAATGGTAAAGCAATAGGTCCGGATGGAATACCAGTTGAAGTATGGAAGATAGTACGGATAGATGGATGGACGTGGTTAGCTTTATTCTTCAATAAGTTGTTGCTGGAAGAAGCTATCCCTGACGAATGGTGTAACAGTTCGCTGGTGCCCATCTTTAAAAACAAAGGTGATGTGCTGGAGTGCAACAACTATAGAGGAATAAAGCTAATTTCACATAGTATGAAGGCTTGGGAGAAAGTTATTGAAAGGCGACTGAGAGAAGAGAGTGAAATTTCGCAAAACCAATTCGGTTTTATGCCTGGTCGAGGAACAACAGATGCCATCTTTGCTATCCGGCAGCTGTGCGAGAAATACAGAAGTGCGCATAAGAACTTGCACATGGTATTTGTTGACCTCGAAAAGGCATACGACAGAGTGCCTCGTGAAGTTGTGTGGTGGGCGCTGAAGGAGAAAGGCGTGCCAGGGAAGTATGTGCAGTTGATCAGAGCGATATACAGTCGATATAGTACCCAAGTCCGGTCTACAGTGGGCACTACTGACAGCTTCGATGTGGCTGTCGGCTTGCACCAGGGTTCAGCACTCAGCCCGTACCTCTTCGTGCTGATAATGGATGCTCTTACATTGGATATCCAAGAGGAGGCTCCTTGGTGTATGCTGTTCGCCGATGACATTGTGCTGGTTGCCGAGAACGGCTTAGAGGTCCAGAGCAGATTAGAGGGGTGGTGGAAAAGACTCGAGACTGTTGGCCTGAGAGTAAGTCAGACTAAAACTGAGTATCTGTTTTGTGATTTTGGCGGTCTCTCCAGTCCTAGGCCCATATCTCTCGCCGGAACGCCCTTATCGATCTACTCCGACTTTCGGTACCTCGGGTCGCTTGTCCAAGGAGATGGCGAAGTAGACCGAGACGTAACGCCCGGTGCGTTACGTCTCGGATCAACTCAGGATGGATGAAATGGCGACAGGTCACAGGAACAACTTGCGACCCACGGATGCCCCTCAAGTTAAAGGGGAAAATTTATAAGTCCGTGATAAGGCTGTCGTACTTTATGGGTCTGAATGCTGGGCTGTGAAGAAGACGGATGAAAAAAGATTGCATGCAGTGGATATGAGAATGTTGAGATGGATGTGTGGAGTGACGAGAATGGATAAAGTAAGAAATGAGTATATAAGAGGAAGTTTGAAAGTGGCGCCAGTGACAGAAAAGTTGAAAGGAAATCGTTTGGCTTGGTATGGGCATGTGATGAGAAGGGTCGAAACGCATGTGACTAAAACAGTGATGAATATACATGTTGATGGATGGAGAGGGAGAGGAAGGCCGAAGAAAAGATGGATGGATTGTGTGAGGAATGATATGAAAGAGAAGGGATGGAATGATAGCGTGACGGCTGACAGAGGAGAATGGAAGAAGAAAACGTGTTGCACCGACCCCAAGTAACATGGGATAAGGGCAGGAAGATGATGAGTGATTTTTATGATTATAATTATGAATCATATTATTATTATCAGCATACAACCTAATCGGACCTGCAAATTGCAAAAATCGTAAGATTTTAATTTCGTGGACTTCCCTTTCGATAGCGTAGCCTCTAAATAAACCATGAAAGACACAGCCTTGGCTATAATTAAAACCAATCTTTCTTAGCCACCAACATAATAAAACAATTTTAGATCTAAGATTTAATAAAATATGAAGGAGTTACCTCTCGTTATATTTAGAAGACCTTCTATACGATTAGCTTTCCTCCAAAGAACAATTTGTTTGTAAATAGAGTCACAATAAGTGAGCAGCAGGAGCATCGTAGCCATCACTTTATTCATATCAGCTCGATCCTGAAAATAATTTTCTTAGCTTTAAAAAGTTTCTGCTGAAGTTCAGGCTTTGCTTCAGACTTGAAAGAAAACATTGCTCCTATTGCACGCCATTCAACTCGATTTTCGGCAACTCTTATCCAGCTGCTACCAGCCATCCTGCGAAGATCGTCGCTCCACCTAGCCTGAGGGCATCCCAACTTAAGTTTACCGATTCGCGGTCTCCACTCAAGAACACGTCCACCACAAAAATATCAAATAATAATAATAATAACCCCACCGCCGTATCTCTACGTTGACGTCGTGGTGGGGCTTGCGCGCTCTAAACTCTAGGTCTGAGACGGAAGAGTTTACTTTGCCGGATCAGGACTAGGGTAAGGACAGACCAAGAGAGATACAACAACAAGCAAACAGGGCAGCATGTGGCGAGCTGTTGGGCAGAAGCGACCCCGCGGACCCTATCTCCCGGGAGAAGTCTTGTTCCTCACCTCTAGCTTGCCTTTATTGGCCGGCTGGAGTAAACACTGACGAGGAACAGAGCTTCCACCTCATTCTTGCCTTTATTGGCTGGCTTGAGTGGAGATTCGCAAGAGCAAACGTGCTCGGAGGAAGGAAGTATTTCAATAAGATACTGGTAGGGATCTTGACCGTACTTCCGAGATTGTCCTGATAGCCGTGGAATACACTCCACTCCTCATAAGCACCTCAGGACATGTTGCCCCCTTGTCGCTACGACACTATGTGCTAGCGACCGTTTTCGGGGGCCCATTATTGAGCGTGCAAGTCACCCCCTGACATTTTATCCGTGTATATATAAAACATTGATCAGGCAGGGGCCATAGTTCTTCCATTGTTATTGGTAACCAGTCCACTTTAGCCACCCAAACCCATAGCCCAAATTTGTATTTTTCCATATCCTGTAATAGTTCTACACTAACCGGGGGTTGTCCTTGGGTGCACTTGCAGTGCATACAGGGATAATCATCGGGTGGTGCCACATTACAATAAAATTTCCTAAGGGGCCTCTGCGAGTTGGCTTCGGCGTACGCCTTCCAAAGGACCGGGACCCCATGGTCCCAAGATATGTTAAAATGTAAAAATAATAATAATAATCTTTATTCATTCCAACATTAGTAGAGTACAACACATATACACATATTATATGTCATTTAACGTCACAAGAGAGAAAAAAAATACAATTTATCTCTGGCGACACTAGGATTCCCTGTGTCGTGGGGTCCAGTCCCATCCGTAAGTTCAAAAAAGAAATTTAACATAATTATGGAAAGCATTTGTGTATAATTTTATGCTATCATTACCTATTTTATGTGTAACAAACTTAAAAGAGAAGTATACAAAAAACAAGATAAAATACTAAACGAAAAACAAAAAAGAATGCATGATGCGTGAAGAGCGTGTGTTGAGAGTGATATGTTGTGTTTGGGTGATAACAATATTTAAGAGATTCTCAGTATCGGAATAGTCTTTGGGTATAAGCCATTTCTGGATGGTGATTTTAAGGCGGAATGAAGTCATTTTTATTATTGCATTGATTGTTTTATAGAATTTACTATGTAGATATCAAGTAGTGACACACCTACTTACCCCACAATAGTAAGTAACTAACTATATTGTGATCCACAACAAATTTTAATATTTTTTCGTGCATCAGCCGCAAATAACCACCCCGGCCACCATTCACCATTCCGATGCGAAATCCAAACTTGGAGCTACAAAATTGAAAAATATGTCTAGAAGAATATTCCATCCAATCGGTACTTACTTGGTAAACTTTTATAATTTGCTGAAAAGTATACAGCACAACAAGAAATAAAAAAAACCGCATGTAGACTATGTGTAGGATTCTTCTCGTCTTCGGCGAATTGGGATCTAATTGATAGGAGCCGCAACAGCGTAAATTTAAGAGATGTGGTCTTACGCCCGAATACGATAAATTGTCTTCCATTTTTTTTTTGTAATTAAAAAAATTATAAAGAGACAAGTTTCACCGTTGACTACGCTTTGTGAAACACCTTTGTGGGCCGGCTTTTATGTACCTGTTTATTATAGGCATCGAAGCTTTACTACGAAATGCACTGGGCCGCAAAGAAAGCGGGTCAGTTATAAAAAATGCGATAACTTTTAAAATATTTGAGCAATCCTTTTAAACTAAAACTAAACAACTAATAATAACTAAATAATAAAGTTCATTTCATTACAAATACAGGAAGAAGGACCTTTTAATTTATTTTTGACGATTGTATTAAAAACCATAAATAAAAATAGAGATGATTTTTAAATTTGAACTACTTTGAAACCATTCGTTTTACTTTAGTTTCTGTTTATAAATATGGCATTTCTTGTGCAGAAATTCATTATTCTGATCAAACTATATTAAAAACATGCCACTAACCCCTGAAGAGTACCAGAATTCTGACAATGCTTAAAGACGGGCGCAGTCAGCGTTATACAGCGAGAACTGTTGCTGTGTCGCTATCATCCGTTCAAAGAGTGCTCCAGCGTCATAAAGCCAGTTCCGGATTAGCCCCTAATCAAATTAAGCAATTGCTTAGGGCATCGCGTCTCAGGGGGCACCAGAAACCAGGCCCGGTCCCAGGGGGGGGGTCATGGGGTCATGGGGATCATAAACCCCCTTCAAAATCATTCAAGCTGTCGAGAGCCTGAATGATTTACTTACTTGTCTTACTAATACTAACTTAAAACTGTATTTGAGCAACGAAGAACCCGATGGGTAAAATATATAAAAGCATTGAGGCAGGCGTTGGGACTACCGACAAACGTGAATACTTAAAACTATGAAATAACAGTGTGTAAAACGATTTGAAGCTTTTCGTCCTAACTGGACAAAGTAAGTTCTTTTTCTGTGTAATGGTTAAAAGAAAACAGAACCAATTCAGGGTAGGGTGCTAAAATTTTCAGGGTCGCTGCGCACGCTCTTGCACTCTACATTTTCTTGATTCTTAAGCTTTTCTTCATAAGTTGACAATGGGACAAAAAAAAAGAAAATCTAACCTATCCGACAGTGTGAAAAGTTTCGAGCTTGCTTCACTCGCTCTTGCATTCTACACTACATTGTCATACTTGTTTGGGTCCTGCATAATTCGACAATGTAACTCCAATTTTTGATTGAAAATATAAAGCACCCCTCACCCTACATAGTGTATTGTTTTTACTATTTATCAAAAAAATGCAACCAGCAATTTGGCAACATTATAAAGTAACACCTATGTAAAAACTGTGTCTCTGAATAGCATAATTAAGTAATGTGGAGCCGAAGATGTACATGAACATTAACATAACATCACGGCTTTAATCCCCGAAGAATTACGTCATGCAAGAATGTACAGGTTGTTAGGCGGAGGGTTAGCCAAATATGGTGGTTCGTAGGTAGACCCAATTCCGCAATTCTGACGCAGGTCCTCTCCGGACACGGATGTTTCGGGAGGTTCCTGCACATCATCAGGCGGGAGGAGACGCCCGGGTGTCACCACCGTCAGGATCGCCCAGAGGACACGGTGGAGCATACGGTGGAGGTCTGCCCTGCTTGGGCAGAGCACCGCCGTGTCCTCGTAGAGGCGATTGGCAGCGGCGGCGACCTCTCGCGTCCGGCCCTGGTTCAAGCCATGGTCCGGGGTGAGAGGGAGTGGGAGGCAGTCACCTCCTTCTGCGTCTCTTCTTCAGTCATGCTAGCGAAGGAGGTGGCGGGGTGGGCGAGGGAACGCGCCTTGCGCACCTCACGCCTCAGCCGCCGCGGGAGACGCTCCGGGCGTCGGGAGCCGCGTGACGACTCCCGGCCACCGTAGGCGCGGGCCTGCGGGCGGAGAGTAATGGGTAGCTCTCCGTCCGATCAGGACTAGGCCCGTGCCGGACGGCGTGTTCGTGTTCCACGCGCGCCTCAAAGAGATGTCAGCAAAGTGACGGGGCCCCACAGGGCCGAAGCCTGCCAGGGTAGCGGGAACATCCGAAAGGGTTTACCGCTGCCCTGGAACATAAAGGGCTAAGGAAGGAACACGGGTGGGTTTTAGTCAGTAAGAGTCTGACACTCCCTCCTGCTCCACCCAGAGCGGGAGGAGTCATTTGATGATTTCCCACCCTCAAAAAAAAAAAAAAAAAAAAACCCAATTAGGAAATACATATTTAGTTTGAAGACCCTAAAGGTTCACAATTTTTTTATATCACTTGTTTGTACTTTTTTGAAGAAGCTTTTAACACCTGTAACATTTTTTGTACATGTGTCTGAAGTTTTTTTTTTGTGTGTTGTTGATGTATGGCATCCTCGGCACCCATGGTGACCTCCCCAACCCGCCCTATGTTGGCCCATTTTTGTAAGATAACGCTCGTCCTCATACAGTTCGGGTAGCGTTTGTCTACTTTGAAGATGTCGCTATAATACGCATGGATTGAACTGAAGGAAGCACTGATAGAGGAATGGGAGAATATTCCTCAGCATCAGCTCAGAAATCTGGTGGAAATACAACTGTATTGGCACCAACAGTTCGTGGTGGCAATACAAAATACAAAAATGGGTCCGAATTGCATATTTGATACCGTAGAACATTTTTCGAAATCTAGTGAAGATTTACATTTTTACTTAAGTTACTTTTATTCAAATGAAACTTCATACTCTTGAACTTTTATGACATTAATTTAGGCACAAAAAAACTGGCTATAATACAGTCTTTATTTCATAAAGCTAGCTCCAATATTTTGGAAGTACCGTCCCGCTTTCTTTGCGGCCCAGTGTATTAATTGCTATTTGACAGTTTTCATTTGCAAGCTATACTTGCACAAATAACATATTATTTCAAACACATGGCGTTCCGCCGACAAAGGTGTCGCCGCCAGGTATGATTATTTCTTAGGTTTATCTATAAGCGTAAACATGGCTATTACCCTTACCTCTATACGACTAAAGTTCTACTGGGATGCCTCGGATATAACTCGTTAGAGGTAAGGCGAGCAAAAGACCAGCTCACCATAGCCTGTAAGACGCTCTGTGGCACTATAGACGCGCCTGATCTACTTGCTTTGCTAGCTTGCTTCTTTGTGCCAGACAACTACTGCCGCGGCAGAAAGCACAGGCTGTTTGCTGTGCAATGTCACACACTTGCGCGTGCTAAGTCCCCAATACCACGTACTCTGGCCACACTTAATGATCTCTTGGACTCTAATCCAACAAACATCTGTCTGCGGACGAATGGACGAAGATTTTGTCGGCATGTCAGAAGTACTGTGAGAGGGATTTATGAAAGTGTTTTTTTACCTACTTGATGATTTTATATTTTATCTTTTGTGTACTTTTATCTTTTATTTTATCTTGTGTTCGTGTATTTATATACAAATTGTATCTTTAATAACTGTAATTGGTTTGAAACCGTTTTAATTAAAGTAATAAATAAATTATAATTTTTACCTAAACGTTAGGTCTTCCAAGACGAATTTCTGGATAAGCGGTTTTATTTACTTCCTTTTTTTTTGCTTTCACATTCAGCAGGTATAAATTGGGATTCGTACCAAAAAGGTAGAGAAACTTAAGAAGTAAGAATTGGAATCCCATCTTAAACTTGTTAATACAATTACAAACATTTTTTTTTAATTTTTCTTCTCCCAGGTAGCCATAGATTGCACTGTCGAGGCTTATCTGACGGACAGGGCCATCATCTACCCCGGTCACCGGGGAGAGTGGAACCGGCGAGAGATGTCGTGCGGTGTCCCACAGGGATCGGTACTGGGGCCGCATCTGTGGGATATCGGGTACGACTGGGTGCTTCGCGTCGACCTCCCTAGCGGTGTCAGCGTGGTTTGTGTCTACGCTGACGACACGCTGGTCCGGGCGCAGGGGAGGTCGCACCAGGCGGCGGCCAAAGTAGCGACACGCGGGGTTGCGACAATCGTCGAGAGGATCCGGCAATTGGGACTCGAGGTGGCCCTGCACAAGTCCGAGGCCATGTGTTTTCATGGTCCTCGGGACGCGCCGCCGTCGGATTCCCAACTAATAGTAATAGGGGTTCACATCGGCGTCGAGTCGACGATGAAGTACCTGGGACTCGTCCTCGACAGCCGGTGGAACTTCGTGGAGCACTTCCGACGTTTGGTTCCCAGACTGGAGCGGGCCGGGGCTGCCTTGAGGCGGCTCCTGTCCAATGTAGGGGGACCAAACGCCTTCTGCCGGAGGCTCTATGCGGGGATCGTGCGGTCCATGGCCCTTTACGGGGCACTGGTTTGGGCGCGTTCCCTGAGGTGGCGACCAGCCCGCCGGTTGAACGCGTCCCAAAGGGTTATGGCCATCCGGCTGGTCCGAGGATACCGCACGGTCTCCGCTGAGGCGGCGAGCCTCCTTGCCGGATTGCCGCCATGGGATCTGGAGGCCAAAGTCCTCGCCCACATATGGGAGTAGCGAGAGGAGGCAAAACGCCAGGGCGTAACTCCGCTGCCGCGAGAAATGATGGAACAGCGGACAGAGCTTCGGCGGGATCTCATAGCGGCATTTAGAATGCGATTGTCGCAACCCAGTGCTGGGCACGTCACAATAGCGGCAATAAGTCCCCTCTTTGAGAAGTGGCTAAAGAGGCGCCACGGTGCCCTCACCTTCCGCCTGACGCAGGTCCTCACCGGATACGGTTGTTTCGGGAGGTTCCTGTTCAGGATAAAGCGGGAGGAAACGCCAGGGTGTCACCACTGTGTGGATCGCCCGGAGGATACGGTGGAGCATACAGTGGAGATCTGCCCGGCTTTGGCGGAGCACCGCCGTGTCCTCGTGGCGGCGATCGGCGGCGGCGATCTCTCGCGTCCGGCCCAGGAGGCCTACTCCGAAGTGCAAAGTGCGAATGTTCGGATCGGACCGACACATGGCCGAACCGAATATTATTGAAAAATGCGAAAAAAGTTCGGATCGGCTCAGTTGGGTCGGGATCATAGTCAATATTCGAAAGAGTGTAGGAGTGTAGGATCGGGACCGACCGAACCAAATAGTAACTTCGTAGCAGGAAACGGCCGAACATTCGGCCGATACTACTTCGGAGTAGACCCCCTGGTCCGGGCCATGGTACGGAGCGAGAGTGCATGGGAGGCCGTCACCTCCTTCTGCGAAGCAGTAATGCTCGCGAAGGAGGAGGCGGAGCGCGTGAGGGAGAGGCAATCACTGCGCCCTCACGGCGCGTAGGCGTAGGCGCGGGTGGGGAGCAATGGGCAGCTCGCCGCCCGGTAAGGACTAGGCCCGGGGCGACGGCGCGTTGTGTTCCACGCGCGCCTCAAAGACATTGTCAGCACGAACTGACGGGGTCCGCTAGGGCCGACGCCGCCAGGGCCGCGGGTTGTTCGAAAGAGATACCGTGGCCACTAGCATAGGCAACTGAAGGAACACGGGTGGGTTTTAGTCAGTAAAAGTCTGACACGCCCTTCCGCTCAGCCCAGAGCGGGAGAGGTCATTTGATGATTTCCCACCCAAAAAAAAAAGGTAGCCATAGATTTGCATTATGCAAAGATCTTTCATTAACGCGCCAGATAATATCAGCCGCAGTTAGATAGCCATAGAAGCTTGGCGTGGTTGGTCACAGTTCCATCCTAACCCCAGGTTAGACCAACCGAAAAGGCTATAGAGTTAAAAAGAGGCTCAATTCTTTAAAATAGTATGAATCATTAGAAGGTCAAAAAGTTTTTAGAGAATCAGTTGTACATTTCCCTTATTTTAACCTTATTTACACCAAATTCCCATCATTCGTTTTTCGGCATGCATTTCCTGTACAATCAAAATGGTTTTCTAACTAACTCTACATTGAACAATTTATTGAGACCAGCCAAATGGTACATTGTTGATAAAACAGTTTTCAGCGACAATACATGGAACAACTATTAATTAGTGTCCCGAGCCGGCGCGGTTGCCCCAAACTTCGCGTAAGAACTTGAAAGTCCTAAGACCCGCCTCAAGCTGTGTTTATAAATAAATATTAGGTAAGTACTGCGAAAGTTTTAAATGCTTAATGTTATATAAGTAATTTAATACTCGTGTATTATTATTATTTGTATAACAATCGTGGAGTATTATTTGTATAACAATTCGAAATGACTTCAGAAAACAGTGTGACTGAGTTTTTTTCAGAGAAAAGACTTGCCTGAATTGCTCTGGATTGATGGATCTGGCTTTTGGAATATGGCTGAGCTTTAATGTATATTATGTATTACACCTATTATTATGTATTACCCATATTTGCAAAATAAACATGCCAAATGAACTTCTCTCTCTTCTTCAATTAACTAATACTGTAGCAAAAAGTTATGGTTCAACTATGGGACGGAGAGAAAAGTTATACGTTTCATTAGTGGCACAGTACGTGGGTATAAGTATTGTGTATACACTTTTGTCGGAAAATTTAGGAAAATTCCAGTGTAACGTAGTAACAAAGCAGTTGGCTAAAACATCTTCAAACTCCATACGAATGTGATTGCCATGTTTTCAGTGATTTTCGTAACTTGCTCACGTAGATTCATAAACAAAACTGTGTACACGCTAACCGAGTTGAATAGCTTAGGGCTAGACTACTTAATTGAAGCGTTTGTCTTTTTAAGCTAAGTTGGTATATTTTTCAACTCTACGTTTTGCGCAGCTGCCTTTTTAGGGTTCCGTAGTCAACAAGGAACCCTTATCCGTCTGTCCTGTCTGTCCACGGCCTAGCTTTGAGACTTTTAAGTACTAGAAAGCTGTAATTTGGTTTGGTTGTACATATTATTTAGCCGAAAAAGTGGTAAAATAAAATCTTGTAAAAAAACAAATTTTTAGGAAAAAAATATCCCCAATTTACTTGTAGGGGAGGTACCTATCCTCTACCCCTAAAGTGGGGATGACTTTTTCTTTCGTCTATCCCTTGGTGTGGAGTGTCATTAGATAGGCCATTCAAAAATATTGCGGGTGTGTGAAAACCATTTTTCGCTTTAGGGATCCGTTTGCTTTAAATTGCTAATTTTGTTAGAGTCAAATGTCCACCAAGCAAGTTACTGTTTTTGGATATGAGCAAAAAACCACGACAGTATTATTATATGTTAACATGGCTTTACAAGTTGACGATTTATAGTTGACCAACTTACATTTGCAGTTGAAATATAAATGGGAGAACATGTTTTCACTACCATGTTGCCACTGTTACAAATTAAAATTTGTTGCCTCTAGCTATCTATCATAAGCCCAAAGGACAGGTGGTTTGGTATTGATACATAAGGAAACAACATACTATCTCAAACACTCGTATGTTTATAAAAATAAATCTAAAGTAATAAACGGTGAACCTTAAAGAACTAATTTACCTTATCATTAACAAATTAGGTAGGTGTCTATGGCTATATCTTAATATTGCCAGCCAGCTAAAATTTCCGCAGAAAGAGCTAGGGTCGTGGGGAGTTGGAGGTTTCAACTACAATGTTAAGTTAGCTCCTGGGATAATTTAATTCCCAACTACGAAACCCTTTATTGTGCATGGTCCGACACGCACTTGACCGGTTTTATTTCTACGTAACTAAAGACAAATCCTGGCGGAAAACAGAGTTTTCCTTAGGAAAACAGGTTATCAAACTGCTGAAAATTGGTATCTGCATGTGCGACTCCCGGAAGTAAGGTAACATTCGGTAATTTATTCTGTCTCAGTAGTTACTCAATGCTTGCTAGATTAAAATGTAGGCATGTTTTAATCATTAAAACTTCAACGTAGCATGTTGAAGTTTTAATTATTGAATATTATTCAAACCAATGCAAGAGCAGCTGTGGTGGCCCAGTGGTAACGGGCGCGACTTACGAGTTGCAGGTCGGAGGTTCCAACCCAGTCAGGCGCTTTACTTTGTGTAAATTATTTAATCACTACTGCTCTCAAAACGGTGAAAGAAAACATCGTGAGGAAACTGGCACATCCTAGAACCAAAAATTCGCAGAGAGAGATGTGACATCTACCAACCCGCACTGGGCCCGCGTGGTGAATTACGGCCCAGTCCCTCTCACCAAGAGGAGGCCTGTGTTTCAGTTATAGGAAAATTATAGGCTGATTATGTATTCAAAACAATAACATAATTTTAAACAATTCTTATCAAATAACAGTGATGCGGGGAAACAAGTGCTCATAAGGGCTCACAGTTTAAGAGGCAGCGTGGCCCTTTGTCACGTTTAGTCCGTACTCCTTTGAGTACTGAGCATCGTTAGCAATTTGTTATTGCTCACTTAATTCTTACAAGTACTTTACGAGTACTGTAATTACGAGCATTACGTATAAACATGCCTCAGAGCATGTGTTCTTTAGATGCGTAAAAACAAAGTGGTTAGGAAAGTGGAAGTGACTTTGTGCTTTTCGTTCTCCCTATTTAGTTGGAAATGCTGGGGGTATTCATTTAATAAAGGAGGAATAATTAAAGTTTTTTTATTGTTGCAGGCAGGACACTTGCTGCTAAACGGTATCTACTTAAAAAAATCTTGAGGAAATAGTGTGGCTAACTTGGTAGGTATAATAAATTGATTTTGTATGTATTCATAGTACAATAGTTATATTAATATTGTATTGTATGTGTTTATATGGAACTTGATGCCTGAAATAAATGGATAAATAACTAATAAATTGTGTAAAACTTCATTAATATACTGAGAACTAAAGAAAACACAATATTGAATTTCTTATTTATTTGCGTATTCCTCATTATATAAATATGTATTTCAGTAGATTACCTAAATCCATGCGTGTATGATACATATGATAAAGGTTAACAATAAAAATATCAACTAAGAGCAGAGACAAGTTCTCAAACAGCTAAATTATCTTTCAAGTTTGCCCCACTTATGCCATTTTATGGAGACCCGTGTCTCCGTCGGCCATATTTTTTCCATATTATTGCTCCCGACTTTCAGATTAGCATAAATAAGCGAAAATATAAAAAAGCTTTTAAAGAAACATTAAGACGTAAATGCGATAATCGCTATTCCAATTTCCTGGTATCTATGTAAAGCAATCTTATTTTTAGAAATATAATTTAATAGATTTTTTTTTCGCAAAAAATAATCGCCTTTTAACGCCGATTTACTTCTTCTGTTACGCTCATTGTCATTCATTACTTGTTTGATAACTTTGGTATAAATATATACGATTTTCCCAACCTCTATTTTTATGGCAAATGAATTGAAAATATTTTTATAGTCCCTTGTTTTAGTACTCATAACTATACTAGTTTATATGCATGTTTAACACATAGAGACCTTCATGTTTCGCGAAAGAAGGAAAAGAAGGGTATAATATAAAAATACGTAAGGAAAACCGACCCATAAGCACACATCTGTGAACACCCTAGAATTTTCCCAATGACTGCTAAAAGCCAATTTGTAAAGTGGTATTTAGTTTTTATTACATTCACTACCATCTTGAAAACTTTCCATCAATGTTTTCTACGAAACTATTACTCGCTACTCATAATGTTACTTTTGATTCAATAGATAGAGATAACTTTCAAACAGAAACGTCATTTAATTTGAATAGAAGTTATTTTCAGAAAAATACGGAAGAGCGTTCATTGTCGTGACGTTCGGTGTCGTCGAGGAGGCGCCTCAAGACCCGCGTCTTTGTTATCATTGCGTGAATTACGCAGGTAATGGGCCGCATTTACAGCGTACGTGCCTCGACATTCATTAAAACGGCTAATTAAACCAGCCGTCGAGATTCCAACGACGAATTCGCCTTTTGAGACGACAGAACTCTACATATTTCTTTGGGGAAAATTTTAAGTGGGGCTCCCTGGCATTCATTGTTTCTCCGGGCGAAGTTTTAAAAAGACTTTTGAAGTTATTAGGAGTGTAAATTATTTCAGAGCAGATATTTAACCGCGTATTTATATGGCCTATGTGCTAGGAAATGCAGTTTCGCGGATGTTGTGTCCAAATTTATTAGCTATTATGCAAAGTTTAGTGGCGTAATTACTGCGGGAGTGTTGATTAGTTTTGCGTGCTGTTTATCGTATAATTGGGGAGTTAGGCACGTTTACTGACGCAGGATTGAATATTTTACTTAGTATTGGCCTAAATTCGGATAGTCTGTTAGATTTTTATCTAAAATAATAGGTGCGTTTACGGTTTATTTATTGATTTATATAACTATATATGTAAATGGTACATATTTACTTTCTGCCTTAATGCATCCAAAGTTTGTTTTTAAAAGATCGCTTTTAGCGATACGACCGCACATTGTGTCACCCCTTGTATTCCTACATTTATATCCGTAATATTTATGGTGTACATAATAAAGAGTATTCGGTTCTACGCTTAGTACCTTTATAAAATACCAATATTAAACACTATCTTCCCGGATAAAAATACGAAAACAATGTATTATACGATGCTAATGCATAAAATATGAAAATGAAGTAAACAGAAAAGCCCCGTAAAAGTCTTTCATACTTCAAATAAAATCAAACAATCACATTTCCTCAAGCAAAGATGATTGGTTTAATTCCGAGCACAGAACTCCTGAAGACGTTTCAAGTAACGTGCTCCGTACGTAATGCTGAAGCCGTGTCGGTTTTACCCAAGCTTGGCTGTATGGTTCCTAGTAATTAACAAAGCTGGCAACTCCCAAAGGGATCGGATGTACCTACATCGAAAACCAAACCATTGCCTTTCATTTGGCTCCCAAATTAACACTAGTCGGAATCAGAGTTGCGTAGCGACGTGTGTTCGGTTACATCACGACTGCTATTCTGTTAAATCTGAACACGAAATAGAGAATATACTTTTTACACAACAAAACATAGCGCTTATATTCCCGGAAGGATGGGCAGGTGTGTACAGTCATGAGCACCAATATGTCAACACTTGGCAATTTTCAATTGTGATTTCTTCGTGGAATAACGAATGCAAAGTTGAAATACGACACATTACATAAACCTATGGGTTCGAAAATGCTATGTTCGTAACAACATAAAATTTCATTAAAAAATAAAGGAGTAAATCGCTTTTGAATAATGCCGAGTGTATACATACTTTTGTTCGTGACTGTACCCACCCACATCTCGCCAGTTTTGTTAAGGTCCTATGTATTAATAATTGAGTCTAAAATACTTTTTACGAATATTTTTATTAAGATCACGCTACGTGACATTCTAAAGCTGTGGGTTGTCAAATAATAATTGGTTCGTGTATGTTAACAGGAAACCATGATACAGGAAAATACTGCTTTGGGCTAAAGGTTCCTAAAATAGTAGCATCACATTTACCAGCTCTTTTGCTACTTTACTTTTTATTAAATTAGATTTAACGTTTGTCCTGATTTTATTCAGATCCAGAAGCGGGGTTAAGATTTTCCTTATGAACCATTCAATTATACCTACGAGTACGTTATCTATTTAAAAACTTTGATAATAAGGTACGGTTTTGCTATCCAACTTCAACAAGCAGGATCCTTTAACCCTTTGTATGCCGTGGGTCCACGCGTGACCCAATGGCTTTTTAATTATTTCTGTAATTATGGCATTCAACCAGTTAGACAGTACCACTTCCTAGTATTAAAAAGTTCCTTGATGAGGTCAAGATCCTGGCTGCATCATCAGTTCAATTTATTTATTTTATTTCTGTCATAAATTAAAACTGCATAAAGCCAATTACAAAAATTAAAGACAGTTTGTACCTACACGTACACATAAAAGAGAAAATACAAAAAAAAACGAGTTCAGGTCAACTTTTGAAAATTAATGAACAATATTGTCATCTGAATACTTAGACAAAATTTCAACTTTATAGACCAAGAGAAAGTTGCACAAAATTAGTTGCCAAGAATTCATCTAAACAAAAATAAAAGCTATATGTATTACAAAATAGAACTTCTGGTTTTGCGGGAACACTTTAGGTGTAACAGGATTTATTATATGCAACGTTGGTCCGGGATATATTCGCGTCAATGACGCTTTTATCAGCATAGGATAAGCCTAGCTGCAAGCCATATCGATATATCTCTTGAATGGCAAACAGGTAGCTACTATGTTATGCATAGTCGGTGATGCGGGCCGCTTGGGTGCTCAAGTCAACGTTTGTGGTAGATTTAGATTTATTTAGAAACATACCTATCTAACTTTACCTTCATTTATCATGTATTTACACCTAAAGAGCAGTGGTGGCCCAGTGGTAACAGCCGCGCCTTACGAGTTGTAGGTCGGGGGTTCGAACCCAAGCAGGCACTTTACTTTGTGTAAATTATTCCATCCAGACTGCTCTCAAAACGGTGAAGGAAAATGAGGAAACCTGCATGTCCTCAAAAATTCGAATACATGTGACATCTACCAACTGGTGGATTACTGCCAACTCCCTTTCAGCGAGAGGAGGTCTGATTCCCAGCAGTGGAAACCTTATAGGCTGATTATGCTACACCTAAAAAGGTTCTAATGCAGATTTTGTAAAACCCCTAAAACGGCTATTTTAGAATCAAACTCTAAAAGTTTGAGTTTGCGTACTTACCATATTTTTATCGTAGGTAAAGCATTATCGTGTGTTAAGTTACCAGTCAGCTCGATACAAATAAGTTCAAATCTAATTATTTCTTTGAAAATAAATATCTGTTTTCAGAATGGTTATTGAAATATTATAACTATCACTATAATTATAACTATTATAACATACGTAGGTAGGTATGTTATAATAGTTATAATTATTATAGTGATAGTTATAGTATAGTGAGTGTTATCCTTTATTTACACAAATACATGGCAATCAAACTGTTTCTATTCCCCTAACCGCGTACCTATTTGAATTCAATCTGATTGCTACGTAGGTTTTAATGACATGGTTTCATCGGAAAGTTACCTATACATCTGAAATTGTAACTGGAGCATTTAAATAAATATGCGTATTTTTGTATCGTTTGACAGTAGTTCCCATAGTCCGAAACCAAAATAAAATAAAGCTGTAAGGCACAGAAACCCACATGACACTTGATTCCGTTGTTTGTTTTCGAAACAGTTAAAAATAATACTTCATGCAAAGCAGGGAGATAAAACACCCGAGGTCGTGGCAAGCCTGTTTTCAACTTTAGTAAGTTCATTATTTTACTATAGTTGAGTTTATACAGCTTCTGAGTTGGACTGAAACCTATACGGTATGTCAAGGGAATTCAGAATAAATCGTCTTTGGACTAAAAGACTAATTGTCGAGTAATTAGTGAAATACGGACTTCGTTGATTCTGAGGTTTAGCATAAGTCTGTAATAAATCTGTCGTTTTAGTAAAATACTAATTGGTTGTAACTTTTATTATTTTGATTGAATATCTGACTGGAACGCCGGGAGGACGTTGTAGGAGGACATTTATGTGACTTGATGTTAGAAAGGTCAGGTGCGTAGTACGCGCAACCGGCGTGTGTGTATGACCAAAGGGGCAATTCTCGTAATTTTAAGAACGTTCAGTCTGCACCCTAATTGCGTAACACACAATCAATCGTAATCTGAATAATTTTGAAGCAAATTGCTAATCCATTGCTTCATAAGTTCGAAAAATTTGTCTGCTCAACAAATGACGTAATGAATGTTGTTGAACTGTCAAAATGAAACCGATTCCGATTGATTGTGTGTTACGCAATTAGGGTGCTGATCTCAGTCTCAATCTGTCCAAAAATGCTTCTAATTTCCCTACATTTTAATAAGTTTTGTTTGTCGCCGAGATGAGACTGCGACTAGATTTTGAACGTTGTAAATTACGAAAATTGGCCTTCTGATGTATGATCATAAACGAAGTACAAGGAGTATGTAAGGATCAGCAGGTGGCGTTCTATAATTTCTGCCTACCCCCATGGGAAGAAGGCGTCAGTACATATATCTGAATGTATGTATTTTCATTTAATAATAATAATAATTTATTTATTTCAGACCATTGATCCATATAGTGTTAGTAAAATTTTAACCTATTGTTAGTACATAAAAAAAAGCTTAAATTAATTGGCAACATGTACGCCAGTACGCACATGCCTAGCTGCCCAGTGCCATCAATTTTGTCCGCCAGTGTAGCCAGTATGTTGTTATTTGCTTATGGCTCATTTGTGTAATAATTTATTCCATACAGACACATTTACAGCACTTTTATTTTTCCACAATTTTCTTCAATGACTAGTAGATAAGCTTAAAGGCAAATTATTCTAAAGGCCTGCGACGCGTGCACCAGCTGATGTTTTGATATAGTCAACTAAAACGTAGGTCGCGTAGTTGCTCATTTTTGTTCCAACACTGTGCTGTTTTCATAATTTTTTATTAAACTTTTTAAATCCTCCGGTCGAAAAGTTAGACGAGTAAGGGATATGGCCTGGGTTTTACAGTTTGAAATATGTCTAGGACCTAACTTTATTTAAAGAAGCATATCTATCTATAAAAATAAATAAAATTGAAGTGTCTGTTTGTAATGTAAAAACAGCTTTTTGCTAAATGCATATGAAAGTATTATAAAGTACTTACAACAAAAGGGCATTTTTTTTTATCAGACTGTCAGTTTGTTCTGGCGAATCTCCTAAACGGCTCGACTTATTTTGATGAAATTTGGCATGGGAATACTATAAACCCTGGAGACGAACGCATCTTTGCCCGTGTGGTATGTCGATAAAAAACTTATCGACATACCATGCGGGTGAAAATGCGTGTCAATTTACTAAATTATATAAACGGCCTCTAGAAAATGTTTTGAAGAAAAATTTGTTCAAAAATTTAGGTATTGTAAGACAATTCGTAGTAGGCAAATATAAGTAAACAAGTAAGTAACTGTCCGTACACCAATAGGACAATTTCACGGATAAACTTTTGAAACTAGATCAAAGTCTTACAATATTCATAGCAATTCTATTCCTGCAAACAGAACTCGTATCCCTCTAACAATGACTATTGTGGTCGCCATTCTAATTTGAAATCTCCATATCTCCTAAGAGCTCTAGGATTTCTTAGCGAAGATTTGTTGCAGTTCATCTGGGTAACATAAGTGCTTCCCCAGATGCACATTCAGTTTATGCATCGGTGGGTCGCATTCACACAAGATATGCAGGGTTTGTGCTTCTCACATGTGTACCTACTTACACTCAAATATATTAGGACCTTAATAAATATAAAAGAGTAATGTGGAGTAAGGAACTCCTTTTCTTCATCATAGAAAAGACATTTTGCAAGACGAAAACTGTTACTTGATTATTTGCAATACCTGTGGTTTACATGAATAGAAACCGTGTCTTTGATATAATACACTGCCTGTGCCCATGACTTCATTCGCGTACATATTGGATTTCATGGGTTTTAATTTTTTGCGTGAAACTCAAATTCTTTTTTCTAAAATAAAAATAGCCTAAGTTATTCCTTATAACATTAACCATCTGCCAGTGCAAGTGCCGTCAAAAACGGCCCAGCCATTTCGAAGATTAGCCGGAACAAACAGACAGACCGACCGACAGACAGACTCACAAAATTAAAAAAAAAACTTTTTTTGTTACACTTACCTACATACACTTTCATATGCATTTAGTAAAAAGCTGTTATTTTAACATTAAAAACAGATTCTTCAATTTTCTTTATTTGTATTGCATAGATGTATAGATTTGAAGATAAAAACCAACCCGATGACGTGAACTGCACAGGTACAGTATAAAGGGAGAATTAGCATTGATCTCTGTAGACATGCCGAGACGCTAGCTAATACTGTTATTGTGGTAACGCAAGCTAAAGCGTTATGCATTTACTGAACAGAAACGTCAACCGCATACTAGAGATGTTCAACTTTGACAACCGAACGACGATTCAAACTATAATATATATACTTGGACTTACATATAAAGTTCAACAATAAAACTTTTACTAGTATAATATTATTCGTTCACAGTTTTCAGTCCGAAATGTTGGGAATAAAATTAGAATCGGAAAAGTTAGGAGATCAAAGAAACAAGTTTGAGTTCATGCGTCGTTAATGAAAATGAAGCTCAAATAAATTGGCTGGTGTCAAATTAAATGCGACTAGCCAAACGTGTTATTCAGTGTGGTGACATCAGTACGCACTCAGTTAGATCGTCCATATGTAAACCTCTCTTTATTTATGTAGGCTTGTTTGACAAGCTGCGGTTCGAGTGGCGAATAATACCTAATGAAATGCAATTTTGTGTGGCTGACAGAAATCGTATGTGATTAATTTATTTGCAGGTATTCATTTTGAATATTCAGCTAAGCGGAAAGCCGACTTTAATTAACATCTGAAGCAATTAAGCTTCGCTTTGTGAGGAAAGTAAATATCTGTTAATTTTGTCCTAAAGCTCCTATCGACTTTTACTTTGATTTTAAGTTCAACGTAAAGTTTTAAAGATAAACGGCCACGTTATTGAAAAAATGTCGGGTGTGAGGATTTAACGGAAAGATTAAAGTGTGACATTCATTAGCAGCAATCAGTCAAGCGAACTAAGCAGGGCGGCCTTCCGACAGCTGACTGCTACTTATCTAAATAAGATCGGCGTCGTGCGTGATGGATTTTAAGACCCTCGTCCCACTTGCCTGCCACCGTTCAGTAATTTAAAATCAGCTTTCGCTTTCAGATCGTTCACAGGGCTTAAAACATTTTAACGTGATTTAAATACAGATACGCTTCACGCTTGCAACGTTCGACGTGTAAAACAATGAACAATACCAGCCAGTGGTCGGGCTGAAACCGTCATACCTGTTCCGGCCGTCTGGTTTAAAATTTCAGTTGTAATATGACAGTCGATGCAATTGATATCATAAAATATGTGCGTTTATATGTTGTAGGCAAATCTTTTACATATGTCAGTCGAATAAGCACAGCTTTTACATTCGACTATTGCCCGAAACGTTTTGAATTTATTAGAGTAATTTAATTCTGCATATGTAAGCCGCTTTAGAGCATTCCGTGAAATCTCGCATGTACAGCACAAAGTAGCTATAGTATAAGGAAAATTCAGATTAAACGTGACTGCCAGAGTCCCGGGCGCCGAGTCTTAGGGGTAATTCGCAATAATATAGCGCTAATGACCCAGCATTCACAAGGGAGAATTCTCAGCTAACTGCGACATTAAGACCTTCTTATTTGGCTATTTCACTTCGTTATGGGACCTTTGTGAGAGCTTGTGGAAAAATATCAAGTTTACAGTTCTGAAATGATTATAGATATGATCAGCACGTTCGAGCATTTCAATTGAAAATCAATCGTTTATTATTTTCGTGTAGCCCCGAACGCTTGATGTAGTTATGCTGCGAACTCAAGTGCAGATTTATTTATAAAATCTATTGAAAGAATAATGGATGCCTAATGCGAATAAATATAAAAGAGTCATTATTTATTGTTGAAGCGTTGTGAAGTTTTTTACTGTGAAACCATATTCACTCTGTTCACATTTCCCCAGATAAGAATACAAGAATATTTTTCTGCCAGCTGTAATTCTATCAGTTCATCCAACTGCTCTTTTCTAGCTTCAAGCTTTTCAATTCCCTGGGAAACAGAACAGTTTCTATCAAAGTGCATTTAATATAAAGGAAAGTTTTACTTACAATAACCCACTACATTACAGCTTAATTAATCGTTGCCTTGATAAATAGTGGTTAAATACAGAGAAGTATTTAGACGAATGATAAATACTCTAGCGTCGGTTTTACTTTGAACGTGAGTAATGAAGTTGATACTGTAGATTAGACGGTTTAATCAATATCGATAATGTATTCATCGGCTGTTTCAATGCTCACCTCGGGAACCTTCTCATTGCTGCTAGCAATGGAATAAAAGCCACCCATTACGAGATGAACAGAAAATTCAATTCGCTGAATGTGGTTGAGAACATTTTGATTACATAGCAACTCGCAAACACTCTGTGTTCTCATACAGGTAAATAATTGGATATACAGAGATCGGATTGCGTCATCTCGTTTTGCGCCGATTTTCTCCATGTATCTATGGGGCTAAGTCTGAAACATCGTGATATATATACCTATTAATTTTTGTTTGAGGTCTGGACTGATGGTAAGATCAAGCTACTAATTTTAAATGTTTTATTATAAATAGTAGATACGCAATATCTGAGACTTGTAAGAACAGACCGCGGAGACTTGTAACCATTAAAACTGCAAGCACTGTAGGATACCCCCACAGTGAGTTTTCTGGTTTTATTTTTTCACAGAGAAAGAAAATATACAAATCATATTCGCAAAGAAGAAATAGTGGGATTCTATGTTCGGTTTCTGTTTTTACCGGTTGTTTTTAGAAATTCTCAGCACAATGGAATACTTTGAAACTTCGAACAGTAAACTGACACGGCTGTTATATTTTCTGGAATTCTATACCTGGTAGATCAGTGGTGGCCCAGAGGTAATGGCCGCGACTTACGAGTTGTAGGTCGTAGGTTCAAACTCAGACAGGCGCTTTACTTTGTGTAAATTATTCCACTGCTCTCAATCGGTGAATAAAAACATCGTGAGGAAACCGGCATGTCCTAGAACCAAAAATTCGAAGACATGTGACATCTACCAACACGCACTGGGCCTACGTGGTGGATTACGGCCCACTCCCTCTCACTGAGAGGAGGCCTGTGTCCTAGCAGTGGGAACGTTGTAGGCTGATTATGTATACCTGGTTTATTGAAATACCTGACAATTACTGACAACGCTCAACCTTTGTGGGTATCTTTCGTTCTCTAAAAAAAGATTTTTCGGAACTCCACTTCCGTGCGGGTCAAACGGTTGATCGAAGTTCGTATGCGACATAGTCGCCGGCAACAACTGGAGTTTTTATCATCATAACAGAACACAGCGTATTGCGAGGTCAGGTTAATTTAATTTAATTTATTTAAACAACGTGGGAGACTTACAGCTAAAATAAACAGATAAAGGATATAGTATGTTAGTCTGTAAGCCAATTACAGGTCTCCACTTATAAAATATAGAGAGAGAAAAAAAGTAAATTCTGAGGAAATTCACACCAAGTTCCTATATACTACAGCATAATTACTATGTTGCTCGCACTACGTCACAACCATCATAACAAAATGGAAAAAGTTACGGCTTAAGCACTTCCTGGCTGACGACACACTAGTTAGGAACGGATCTATATCGTACTTTAACTATCGTACGTTAACTAGCCTACACAAGAGATAGTTTAGTTAAGTTTATTTCATCCTCATCATCATTTCAGCCTGGAATCACCGCTGGGTATAGGCCTCCCCTATCTTCTGCCATACTTCTCTGTTCTGTGCGTGTCCAGGAGTTTCCCGCGACTTTGACGATATCGTCATCCCATCGCGCTTTTGGACGGCCCTGGTTTCTTCTGGCCACCATTCGGTCACAGCTTTACTCCATCAGCCATCTCTTCGTCTAGCTAGATGTTCTGCCCAACTCCATTTGAGACGCATCGCTTTGTCCGCGACGTCGCAGACTTAGTTTATTTATGAATAAATCATTATCACAATTGTGTAGTTAAATATCAAAACCCGGTATATTTCTTTCGATTCCCATTATTCGCTTAGAGTCTACTGAAGAAAAGAAAATGAAAGAAAGAGAAAGAAATATGTGTAGTTATGAGGTTTTTTACTAAACGATCACTCGTTTATGAGATTATGTTTAATAGAATAAAAATAATTATAAATAACGGAGTAAGCTAAACAATCAAGTTAAAGTATGGACACACCGATGTTTGCTATACACTAGCGAAACGTACCGGAGTTTGAAAAAATATATTTGAACTTACCGGCTTCACTCCCGATAGCTCATAGAAATGGCAGATTTCGAAGAGCTCATACCTTACGCTGATTGGTTGTCGTGGACGTGCTTGACTTTGATAAACATTTATGTCAATGGACATACCGGGATATGAAAGAAATCATCAATTTTATCTATTCTGATTCTTAGATCTGTTACTAGATTTTGCCCGCGACTTTGAAGCAACTTTCCTATTTTTTTTTTCCGTAAGAACCTTCTACAAAATAATAGAAAGCTTTAAAAAAAAAAGAAGGATGAAATCGGTAAAGTCGTTCTCAAGTTATGACGTGACCAAGGGAAATAGGGATTCATTTATACAGTGTGTAACAGAAGGGGGTATCAACCCTGAAGGAGGTGAATGTGCTCATGAAACTGAACAACTTTCCCCAAAGAACATAGGTCGAAATATGAAAAAAAAATTTGGCCCTCCCATAGTAAATCAATCAGCTGGTAGTCAGTTTTGTAAGGGAAGGCCAAATTTTTTTTTCATATTTCGACCTATGTTCTTTGGGGAAAGTTGTTGAGTTTCATGAGCACATTCACCTCCTTCAGGGGTATCAACCCTGAAGGAGGTGAACACCCTTCCGTTACACGCTGTATATATATATATATAGATTTCACTAGTGTTTTAGTGACATAGCTTGATTTGGAAAAAACAAACATATGATGCAACATTTAAAATTTGACCCCATTTACAGTTCAATTTCGAATAGATATTGAAATACTAAATTACATGCATGCATGATACCGAGCAGGTGTAGGTTAAAACAGTATTGTGATTGACTGACAGACAATGCACACTGCACAGCTTGCTCACCAAATTCTTTTTATCACGGGTGCACTGAAAGTATTGTCCAAAACTACACTTTTATGCGGGCGTTCGACCCGCATAAAAGTGTACCTATTGAAGAAAGTCGCCGAAAATAGCTATACTTTTTTTCAAACATGCTTTTTATCCTACGGAACACAGCGTTTTGCGACGAGCTCAGGATAACTAGCCTACATAAAAGATACTGAGTACGTAGGTGTGACACGTTAAAACAGTCTTATGTCTGACTGAAAATGCACAGCTTGGTCAGCTAAATCTTTGTCTTAGGAATGCACTAAAACGGATTTGTAAAACCTTACCTTTCGACTAGATCAAGGGGGCGAAGTCTTACAAACACTTTTTATCAAACGTCATTACATTACATAACATAGTGGTCTACACCCCTTTAAAAGAGAGGATAGGAGAACTAGCCAACATAATATAATACTGAGCACTTAGTTGTGGGTTTAAAAGTTGTGATTGACTGACAGACAATACACCAAAATCTTATTTTCAGGAGTGCATTGGAAGTATTGTTGAAAAACTCCACTTTTTTGCGGGTCGAACGGAGTACCTGTTGAAGAAAGTCGCCGACAATAGCTATACTTTTTATCATACGTCATCACGGTACCCAGTGGAAGGTGACCTTTTCCACCGTCTTAACGAGAGGTCAGGCTAACTAGCCCACACAAGAGATAGCGAGTGGGTGAAGGTTGCACGGCACCACATCGCAGTAGACACGGATTCAATTACCGCGGAGGTGTGCGCAGCATGTAACACGCTACGGTACATGATGTCGTGCCGAAGCGCCTGCGGCTTCCTGCGCCCGCAGCACTTAGGACGCGTCGCTGTGAGGTATAAGCTGAAGCGATTTGTTAAACGACTTTGAAGAGGAAGGTTCGTGTGTTGGTTGGTTTAATAGCGGTTACGCCCTACTTTCTCTGAATTAATAAGCGAATTCTATGTAATAAATACTGTACTAAACCAAGGTTTTCACAATAGGTATATAGCAAACCTTTTCTTTAATTCCTATTGAATTTTACTGTTTAAGTGAGTGTGCGATAGGACCTTTTCTACTTTATTAATTTAACAATACACATCAACAGCCTGTATGTATGTTAATAAGGGTACATAAAACGCGTAGATAAACAGCAAAGAGGAACTTACAAAATAACAATGTAATAATAAATGAATTCTTACTTAGAATTCGGATTCATCCTGAAAATTATATCTACATATTTACCCGACTTACCTTGAATCCAGTTAAATAATTTATTTAGTATAAATAGGTAGTTCATCGAATGCCTTCCGAAATCCTATTAAATCGTATTCCTAGAAATTTACTAGAGCGGAGAAATGTGATATTATGTGATATGTGTGTGTGTGTGATTACCTATGTTACATTAATTACGTGTAATTTTTGTTGTATCAACATACCCATACCTATTATTGTATGTTGTCTATCGAAAAAAAAGGTTTATTAAAATAACCTGTAGATTAGCTCGTTGGAATTTGTAACCAATTACCATCTTATAACACATTTAAAATTCTGAAATGTTGAACATAATTTAAAACATGATTTAATTAATGAAAGAGCAAGGTCAACGGACTTTATTTACTTTGTCAGAACCGACCATCCATTTCTAAAATTATATAAAATAAAACTAATTAGCTTCAAACAATTTTGTTTAATTCAAAAGTTGTAACAGATTCTTGGAAATGAGTAGAACAGTACAATGCGCGAAAGAGATGAGTATGCGGGTGATAAACTTAATCTAAATACTTTTAATTTATTTGTTTTGCTTGTGTAAGTTTGCTAACCTAGCATGTAGGCCAGAAAATAAAGAATAAACATTATACAACCAGTGTTACTGAATCTTATAACCTAGTTTAAGTAGATTATTTTAGTGAGTTAGTTAGGTACCATACATTTTGTGCCTTAATGAATTAATCAGGTTCTTTAGCACACGTTCGCACGGACGTAAAAATATCGCGGCGGGATTTATCGCGCACTGGATTTTCAATTCTCGGTGTTGAGCCGAGCATTGAGCATCTAATGGAGCGCATACCAGCGCATCAAAAAACCACTGTTGGATTTTCAACACTATGCGCTAAGCAGTGCGTTGAAAATCCAGTGCGCGAAGAAAAGTCGCCGCTGGAAAAACACGCCTGTACGTATCTGGGCTTAAGCCGTTCCCTAAACCAGGGCGTGTCCAAAACAGCTATTTGCTTAGTATACAGTCAACAGCAAAAGTAGATGATCAAAATCATAATGAACGGAGTTCGCAGCTATATCGCAGTTGTACTAGTAGTAAATGTTTGGTATAATTTACAATCACATACTTTTGAATTACTTCGACGCCACACAGTTCTGACGCGAACTCCGTTTATTAGTATTGAATTTCTGATTTTGATCATCTACTTTTGCTGTTGACTGTACTTTCACGTTTGCAGTCAAATGTTGCTTGCACATAAGTACTAGGTACCTACATGTCTTTCAGCAGCTCGTCTCTTGTCACTTGTACCACACAATCGGAACCGCCTCCAAATTACCTGACTGACGTTCCTCTACTTCCATTCTAATACTAGTTAGTGTACTTGCCACCAGCATTAGTATCACGTTTTATATATCACTTAACTCCTAATCTTATTAATTTACTAATGTTCCTTTAAGATGTCCTCCTTAGTTGAAGTATGTGGGGATTCTTACTTAAATTATGTTGAACGATATGCATAATCATAATCAGCCTATAATGTTCCCACTGCTGGGTCACAGCGTCACAGGCTACCTCTCGGGCCCAGTGAGGGTTGGTAGATGTTACATGTCATCGAATTTTTGGTTCTAGGACATGCCGGTTTCATCACGCTGTTTTCCTTCACACGAGAGTAGTCATCATCTGCCTAGCCTTTTCCCAACTATGTTGTGGTCGGCTTCCAGTCTAACCGGATGCAGCTAAATACCAGTATTTTACATGGAGCGACTGCCTATCTGAACTCCACAACCCTGACTGCCACCGCGGTCACCGATGACCGCCAACAATAGTTTTTGTATTTCTTTTTTTTTTTAACTAAAAATGTTAAATAAGAATAAGAAATTCATTTCCCCACAATCTTTTTATTTGACCAATCACAGTAAAAGTTGTTCCATTAGAAATATCCAAGAAATTTTTCTATGAATCATGGAAAAGTTCGATCCAGACTTCTGAAGGCTTCACTGGGAGGTATTGCCAAGATCTTAAATACACTTATTGCAAAGTAAACCGAAGTTCGTTTCGCAATTTATAAGCCTCAAACGAAATCAAATTACATTACATAAAATTAATTTTCCATGGCTTCTTACTAATAGAACGTAATTCACCAATTTCTGGTAGCTAGCAATTTAAATCGTATTGCAGTGTATCGACAAATATTAACGGTTTGGGCCCATTGCTCGCTAAGTAGATACTAAAATATGTATTTCCAATTCGCTGTGGAACTGTAATATCTATTCTGTGGTTCATTATTGCTGTCAATTATTATTATCGTGTAGAATAAAAGTGTGGTTTTGTCGCATTATTTTTTTGTTGCTTAGCTTTGTGATTTATTGATAACTAGCTGCACCCCGCGATTTCACCCGCATAAATTTCGATCCCGTGGGTATATCGGGATAAAAAGTATCCTATGTGTTATTCCTGGTTATGAACTATCTGTGTGCCAAATTTCCTCCAAATACGTTCAGTACTTTTTGCATGAAAGAGTAACAAGCATCCATCCATCCATCCATCTATCCATCCTTACAAACTTTCGCATTTATAATATTAGTAGGATGTAAGGGGTTGTTTGTGATGTTGAAATTCTGATCATAAGCTAATTCCGAAGAATTTTGCATACTTGGTAAATCTTAAGAATCCTGTAGGAGTCCGAAGGCATGTTCTGGTACCAGGACGATCATTGTTTATGATATGATACTATCTAAATATATGTATTGTCAAATTAACCAACGTGTTTGATTTGGTTTTTACCTACTAAGAGAATATTGTTTTTTTTTTTATTATTTTACGGGTTTCGTAACAGTCTAATAAGCAATTAGAAGGCCAATTCTCGTAATTTAAAATGTTCAAAATCTAGTCGCAGTCACATCTCGGCTACAAACAAATGTCAAAAACTTGTCAAAATGTAGGGAAATTACAGGTAATTTTGACAGATTGAGACTGAGATCAGACTGTGAACGTTCTTAAAATTAAGAGAATTGCCCCTCAGATGTTGAACCATTTAACAACTGATTGCGTGACTCTTTCGAAGAAAATCTCTGAATAGTTTCCAACTCCAAAGTTGACCAATATTCATTAATTGTTTCATAAAACACAGGATTTTAATGCTTGCCGTTAAATACTGTTTCCAGTACCTACTTACACTTACAAATTGGCAAAAGTTATATTTTTTTAGAGTTGAAAATATTGAAATATAATATTATGCACTTTACTGTATCTTACAAATCCTATCAGGACATGAGATGTTATGGGTTTGTAAAAGTATAAGTATGCGGAGAACAACACTCAATTCAACTCATCAAACATATCATACGTGGCACATAGGTGACTTCGATATCCCAACATTCATAAAAGATCAAAAGCCTTTCTAACATATTTATACGACTTTGCTGGCAGCGCATAAATATTTATTTACTTTTAGGATGACAATATTTGTCTACAGTAACAAATATAACTGCAATTGACTTTGATATATAATTATTTACATAAAGGTTGGTTGATTTAGAATTTTAGACCTTTATGTACTTACTTGATGGTTTATATTAAATCAGAATCATGTATTCATCGACTTTATTCATGGGCATCGTCGTTGGGTTGATCTAACAATGTTCGAAGATTGGAAGATAGGGTGATAGGTTAGTGCTACGCCGCTACGCCGTCCGCTACGGTTTACTACGCTGGTAGTAAAAGCGTAGGCCAAAGCTAAACGGGTTACAATCTCGTGTATAGATCATTTTTGAAAGAGTTTTAAATCTCAAAGTTATCTGTTTAAATGCTAAATGCATATGGATGCAATACAAATCGTGCATGATACGAGTCAATTCCTTCGATCAAAATAGTTTCAAACTAAAACTCGTACTATTTATTTGAGAACTGAAACCACCTGGCGTTACCCATTTGTTTTATTTAGATCAAAAATATTCAAAACCAGCTTGGAAATTTTACACCATGTGTTTTACACAAGTTTTTTTTCTGAAAGGGTGAGAAAAAATCATAGCACCCCATCACGTTTGTCAGAGAGTGCCAAGTTAAAGTTCAACGTTAAAAAGAAAAGTATAGCGACTAATGGATTACATGAAGTACACTGCATGTGACGTCACACTGCCAAGAAAACAAAGGATGAGGAAGATTGTGCTTTTTAATCCCCGATAACTTGTGAGTCCGGTGATTAGACACTGCTTATAGGGTGGATAAAATTAATGATAAGACAGGTACAGGAAGAGTTTTCAAAAGACGACCAGAATTTTCTTCAAGCAAAATTACTCCCGTAATAGTCGGCGAAAGACGCTAAAGGAAATCATGTAATAGGACCTTTGCTCCTGGTAACCATATTTTCTCACGGCTGCTTATAGATGATAAGCTTGATAAAACAAAACTTCAGAAGTAAATGAGAATAACTTAATGAATATGAACTGAAATGGACTTAATGTATATGTAATTCAATTATTCTACTGTCTAGCAAATAAAACTAGTCTCCTTCAT
Source organism: Apamea sordens (assembly GCA_945859715.1). NCBI lineage: Eukaryota > Metazoa > Arthropoda > Insecta > Lepidoptera > Noctuidae > Apamea > Apamea sordens. Next base: position 10,595,318 of record OX243996.1, on the reverse strand, counting down.
TTGCCTCCATTTTGCTTACTGTTACAACACGCTAAGCAACCAGCAATTACAGATGTAGCAATTCCATTAACGCGTCATCCTTCGCCTGTATTCTTAAAACAAGTAAGCTGTATTCCCTCTAAGAATGTTTGCTACATACATTAGATCCTCGAATCGAATTTTCTGGCTCCTCAGCCGTGTGGCAGACGTATTCAATTAACTGGAAGTGGGAGAGAGTAACAGAATTACATGACGCCTCGGCTCCCACCGTCGGGTTCAATACACAGCTTGAGACTGACGAATGACTCCAACAATTTCTCCCACCTCATAGATTAATTACTTGAAACTAAACTTGGGTATGCACTTGATTCCCAAGTTTAGCTCAGAAGCAATTACTCTATTCTGTTCGGGAAGTTGCAAGGTATGGATTCGGGGTTGAAATATCTACGTTTGAGTTGCCAACTAAATCTTAAGTGATGTTTACTACGTGTGCTTACTCCGAAGTTCATTGCATTTAAGGAATCTGACTTGTAAGTGCGATATGCATGTGGAATGAGCAACTGATGAGATACACGTATAAACTGAAAATTGCGTAGGTAGGTACTTACATGTATCTTATGGTATTCTTTTGGGGCAACCATCCAACCAATCCAATAACGTTAAATTGTTTACAGTACCCAGTGGTAACGGCATCGACTCACAATTTGTAGGACGTGGCAGGTAGGGGCTTCACTTTGTGTCATTTATTTCATCACCGCTGCTCTCAAAATGGTGAAAGAAAACATCGTGAGGAAACCGCTATGTTCCTGTCTCTGGAAGGCATGCTGTGATATCCACCAACCCGCACCGGGTCCGCGTGGTGGATAACGCCCCACTCCTTCGCACAGAGAGCAGCACCCTAATTGCGTAACACACAATCGGAATCAGAATCATTTTGAAGCAAATTGCTAATCCATTGCTTCATAAGTTCGAAAAATTTGTCTGCCCAACACGTAAATAACGCAATGAATGTTGTTGAACTGTCAAAATGAAACCGATTCCGATTGATCGTGTATTACGCAATTAGGGTGCAGGCCTGTGTCCCAGCTGTGGACACGTTATAGAATGATTATGATTGTACTCGTACCTAAGTTTTGTTAAATTAGTAAAACGGTGAAAATGTTATACCTACTATCATCATCTGCCTCTGCCTAGCCTTTTTCCTAACTATGTTGGGGTCGGCTTCCAGTCTAACGGGATGCAGCTGAGTACCAGTATTGTTGAAAATGAAATGAAATGAAAATATTATACCTACTAATTCCTATTATATGAAAGTAAAGAACATGAACGATAAAGTGATATTTCACTCCAAAAAATGAAATAGTTCCCAAAGGATTGAACCATGTATCATACTGAAGCCAGACTTCTATAAATAAAAAGCTATTTGACTTAAAAAGTAAATTATTTATTTGCCCAATCTAATTTAAATATTTCTACTTGTTTACTCAAAAAGATTGGAATTGGTATACCTAATACACTCAACTTTTGTCAACTTTTAGGAGAAAATAATAACTGTAATGTTTTCATAAAGAATATTTGAATAAATTAGATAGCCTAGTACTCATAAATAAACAAGGTATAATTTTAGGAATTAATTTCAGTGGCTCTTCTTTACGTTGCAGTATAAGCTAATCATAGTTTTAAGATACTTAATGGCACTTAACTGCAAAATCAGCCTATAATGTTCCCACTGCTGGGAGACAGGCCTCCTCTTTTCGAGAGGGAGTGAATAACTACCACGCAGGGTACATTACTTTGGGATATGCCAGGTTCCTCACGATGTTTTCCTTCACCGTTTTAAGAGCAGTGGTGATGAAATTATTTACGCAAAGTAGAGCGCCTGTCTGGGTTTGAACCAACGACCTACAACCAATAGATCGAGGCTGATACCACTGGGTCACGCCTGCTCCTCACTTAAATGCTACACAGTAAACAATTAACGGTGATGTTAACTACCTTCTTTAATAAAACTCTGCAAGTTTTCAAAATTCATTCATCCCAAACGCTTGTTTAAAGCTAAACAAGACTCAAAGCAAATCCTATCGACTCGTACAATGCACACATATTTCAGCGCGAATTACAAGTACGAGTATAATTGGAGCCATCGACATCGTTACGTCGTAAGCCGAAAATAGGCTCGGCCAAACCGCCGGCCGCCGTGTAAACGCGCCGAAGCTTTCAACGAGTTAAGCGCTTTGTGTTTTATAACAATTGCGAAGATAAAGGCGGATCTAGTTTTAGTAAAACGTCCATTGTTCACTAATGTAACGTCAAAACACACCACCTTCCTCAAAGGTCATTAAACGTTCTAAAGTCAGGGAGCCGCCCTTCTCATTTCGTTTGTACGCGTGATATCCATTTGTTTAGCTTTTCACTGTTGATATAAATTGATGTGCCAGTTTCTTTTGTTTTACAAAGTATTGTTGCCACAACAATTGGTGTTATAAGTACAAAAGCATGTTGTGTCGTTGCGTAATAAGAAAGTTGAAAGTCATCTTTTATTTTATTTAAAACAAACGCGGGAACTTCGCTTGTTTTTATTTTTATGGTCTAGTTTCAAATTGCGATAGTGAAATAGATCCGATTATTATGTTTTCTGAGATGAATTTGGCTCAGCGAGCAGACAACCCGATTCCAAGTTTGAGCACACAACAAGTCCTAACAGAGTAATCTCCTTGTTTGAGTTACATCTAATTGAACATGTTACGAAAGTAGGTCCGTGATTTTATCTGAGTAATGAATGAAATATTCCGAGTCAGTGTGGGGCACAGGAGTGCTGCTAATTGTTTTCTGTGTTGGCCTACAATTAACAAGGGCCTAGTCTAGTGGGCGGCGCGGTCGGAGCGAGCCAAGTCTCCCTCCGCCGCGGCGAGGAGACCGACCGACGGCAATTTCCGCTGCAACGCCGCCTGTTAACGCCACCTGGTGCCTACTTAAAATAACGAACAAAGTTATATACAAAAAAGAAATACACTTACACAAAATTATTTCATAAACGACGTTTTTCGAGTCTGCAGCGGCAGGTGTAACTGGGACGCGGCAGAACGCTGGCTTTAAAGGAATTACGCTGAGCCGCCTGCGGTACAGAATTACAGCTGCTTCACTCAAGTCTGGATTATCAGCAAAAAACTAGTTTATTGAAGATTAGCCTAGTATTTTTCCACTTTTACATAGAAAGGAATTTCGATTCTCTGGCTCAACTAGGTATCTTTAAACAGATTATCAGACAAAACGTATAAATCAACTGTGGGGCGATGTATATTCTGTCTGTGGTGTTACATAAACTGAGCGTACCCGTTGGCATCGTGTTAACATTCACACCGAGACAAATCTGTGCAACAGCTGGCGTGTATTAACTAGAAAACAGTAACTCTAGCCAACCGCCCGCCTGTTTATAACTCAAAACAAACATAAATACAATCTTACTAAGGCTGCCTTATTAAAATATACCACTAACTACTAAGATATTTCTTATTAAGGCTTCGAGATTATAAATTCTACTACAGTAATAACGGGTAATTATTATCGAATCATGCACGGTAGTATTTCAGTTAATAGAATTACTTGGCGCCGCAACCATGATCGTATCAGACCACAGTATCGTTGTAAATTTCTATGAATTCCGGAACAACACGAATTACAATAAAACCTAACAACCTAACTAAAAATAAAGGAAAATGCTACATTACTTAGAAAGGAAAACAGTGGTTGTGTTCAAGAATCATATTCTTGGTATAAAATACATGGGTATTTGGTACATGCTCGCGATTTATTATTTATGTTCAGTGCCTTATACAACATTATTGAGACTTTAGGGTAGAACGAAGACACGTATCTCAGTAAGTTATAAATCATGTAGCCGTGACACGAAAAAGCCTAAGAATGAGGTAAAAAGGGGCTATTGGACGTGGCTTCAAGCGAAATGTAAACAACGGAAACAAAATTATACCAAACTCTTGCAGGCAATGTTTGGACGAGGAATATAGTGGCTTCATATTTCACGAAATTTTGAAGAAGCCTCAACCTAGTTAAAATTGCATAATATCAATGTTTCTCTTCTTTACCTATGAACTTTTCACCCTAAAAATCACTATTAAAAGCTTTAAAACCACTTCACAGGAGGGTCTGCTAACATCACAAAGGTTGGCAGATATTGTTTTTCAACTAATACTGTTTCTCCTTACTAATTTCACCACTTGCCTTTTGCAAAATCTTCAGCAGCAGTTGTAAATACATGGCTTCTATTACAAGTATCAAGTAGGTATTGTTTATTGGCATAATTTTTCACTGTGAAACCACTACTATAACAGTCAACTTATCAACTTAAAATGGCCAATTTACAGTGAAATAAATATATAATAAAAATATATAGACAATATTCTGCAACATCTCTTCACATCAATCTAGACGGTTCAGTGTGACCCTTGTAACCCTCAAGCAAGCTAGGCTTTCACGGTGCGATGTTATCAGTGTACCTACAGGTGGAAGCTTTCCATTCACTTGCCTAATCCCTTAATCGCCTGCTGCGACACTCAAGGAAGACGTTAGATGGCATATTCTAAGCGGGACCACACCGCATGACATGTCATTTCCATTTCAACACGAAGGTGTTAAACAACAAAGTTACTTTAGTCTTTGTTCAAGGTAAAAAGGCAAATGTAAAAAAGTACAAAATAAACACATGAATTCAAAGTAACGATAGTGTGTGAAAATGAGACGGTGTTCCAAAGTACCAACTTAAAATTCAGTTTACTCGAGTAAAAGCTTCTAACTTGCGCATCAGCAAACCGTGAAACATTACATTGTATGGTGTGTAGATACATCCGTGTCTCGAGTTGTCGTAGTGTCGACAGTTTCCACTACACTGTCGGTAGTTAGCGCCACCTGCGTTGTGCGAGATACATGGCTCGCTTTATGCCATCATAACAATAACATCGTACCTACCGCTTTACCGCCTTCCGCCCGTAATACAACGAGCAGGCCACGGCTAATAGGATTACCTAATATGAACACCTCGTCATTCCTCGAAACGTTCTAATTAAAACTTTAACTTTAACTCACGACTTCCTCAATGAAACATTGTAACGATTCAGAAATGGCGATGGCCTGATTTTTTCCAATACATTAAATCGATATAAAATGGCAGAAGTACGTCAGGAGGGAAAATTTATTCAATAATACAGAAGACAGGATTAACTGGGCTTGATAACGCTTCGCTTGAGCCAAACTCATCTGCGGCGCTATAGCATTTTTTGAGCCTCTGAATTTCATATACACACAGACTTACCACGTCGATTGGCTTCTAAATCTGTTTTATATAAAATGTTGTGTTTGTTTTATAGATGACGTTATTAATTTTGACCCTGAGTAAAGTGTCAAAGGTTACACAGAAATACGAAACCCTTGGAAGTCTTAAGTAGTAGTACGAGAAAGTATACGTACAAGTGATAGTAAGCAACAAATGAGTAAGTTAAAGCGACGACGCAGAGTTTGTTGCAGTCGAGGTAAACCCAGTTGCGAGGCTTGTTTGTTCTTTAAATTACGTAGGGCTCTACGTCGGTAGACCGCTGTATGTACTGTTGTTCCCGTTAGATTGCTTCCCGTCCAAGTTTCAATCCTGTTTAGGATTCGACGTTGCGGACGGCATACGATTTGTTTTGACGTTGACGTTTCCGGATGCTCTATCTTATAACATTTAGATAGTGCCTACTCATACCGGAATCTGTTTAAAGTGAGCTTGATTACCGTTGAGATTCGCTTGCATTACATGCTTAACAACCTTTGTGAAATTAAAACTCTGTGAGCACGTTTCGGGCGTACATGTACGTTCAATTGAATACAACCGTTCATCGGGCACGATCCGTTAAATAAACAACGAGCAAGCGCAGTACATACACGTATACCTCATACCTATGTATGTACAAAGTAAAGAAATAAAGTGCCCAGTGATGGCGTCGAAAGTATAAAATGCAGATAGCCGCTCCACTGAACGATAGCTGTTGCACTGAACAGAATTTTATTGGCCTCTTTATTTTGTGAACAGAAACGAAACGTCGCGCGGTACTCTGCTCACTTTGTTTACTCACTCCTCACGGTAATGATAGCGGTTAGAACAATGTTTTGGTTTACGAACCCTCTTCCTAGGAACTTTATTTAATACCGATTTATTCGTTGTTTAGACTGGGAATGAGCAAATGTTGCTATTACCCAACCGTTTCTGGTGAAATAGAATAAAGAAAAAGATATATATTAATAAATACCTACTAAACCGTAGGAACCCGTTGGATGCGTGAAGCACGGAACCGGTCGAAAGGGAGACCTATGTCCAGTAGTGGACGTCTTTCGGTTGAAATGATAATGATAATGATGAAATATCTACCTAAACAAGACTGTTTCAAACGATATGATGAGTCATCGACACAATTACACATGCATAAACAAAAGCGATAAAACAAAACAAGGTTTTGATAGCAGATTTGTTTCATGAAACAGCCACTTTTGTGACCAATTGAACGGCACTTGCAACGAAACAAAGAACACTGACCTGTTCAAGTTTGAAAACTATTACCATAATAACACGTTGGCAACGCCGGCTAGCCTGGGGTTAGCTGCATGCAATTATATTTCAATATTAATTCACCCTCGCATTATTTACAAGAAAGCAGGCAATTAGAAAAAGTAAAAAGCACTATGAACCTTATTTTGCAGCGTTATTATTTTGCTATCTTCCCTGAAGGAGTAGCTGGTCACATTTACATAAAATGATAGTAAAAGAATGCATATTGCGAGTGACCATAAATAACAGGTGCGGACAGGATACGGTGTAGTTACCTTTCTCACGATCCCGCAATATTCAAGAGGTTTTATTTTGTACATACCTGCTCGCACGATTTTCATTTACGTGCGTGCTTGCTCCCATATTGTTTCAATTTTGAATTTTGTTTCAATCAATTACCAAATGATAGCATTATTTGTTTGAGATATGCCTTTATTTTCAGTATTAATTACGAAACTACAACTGGGAATGACACGTCTCTCACTGCCAATACCTTTGTTATTTTACAATTAATAATATGATTGTAAAATGTACATTATAAATGTAGGTATATGGGAAAAGTAAACCACTCGCACTCAAAGTAATTCTTTGTATCATTATTACCCCTTTCATCATATTGTATTTGTAGCCCGTCCATGGGTTACGTACCTACCATAGAAATGAAAGGATAATAATGTTGGTTTCTTCGTACCGCGAATACTTACCCGCAGATGTTTTGTTAAGGGGGGGCGTGCGGGCCTCGGCTCTCTATTTGGCTAATGGATATATCAACGAGATTGGTTCCTAACACAAACGAACCGGTCGTCTAGTTAAAAATACCGTGTGTATTTCCACAGTCGCTAAATTCAAAGCGGTATCCGAAGTTAAATATTTGTACCATGTTAGGAAACAAGATAGGTATCGGTTCCAAAATAAATTCTCCATTTAGTTTCAGGTATATCTGAAACTAAATGGAGAATTTCAAGCAGGCTCGACGTTCGACAAATTAAAGTGTCAAATAAAATCTGAACATCACGTTTAGAATGACAAATCACTGCCGGATTTATGTGTTATGAATATTTTGTTTAGGTACAGGATAAGAGGACCTATTCTGTACAAATTCAATTTTGAAGGTAAATCTTTATGAACGTAGGGATCTATAGGTTCCGTAAATTAGGATGCCAAGAGTAACGATTACAAAATGTAGTATCTACTTACGTTCTCTCAGTCACCAAGCATACTACACTTTCTAAATCTATGCCTTTAGAAACGTACTACCCAACCCGATGAAAAATGTGATATTTCAGTGCGGTAGTCAATAAAACAACTCCTTATCTACTTATATAATACAGTTTTTAATTGGTCATAACTTGAAACAATGCCATTTGAACCAATCTTGAGAGAGAAGTCAAAATAGCAATTAAAGTAAGGAAAAGCATAATATAGTTCTGTTGCACAAACTAATTAATGTCACAGAACAAATAAAGAGTTTAATATCCGCACAAACGACACTCGACAAACATTCCACAACAACATTTGTTATTTATTACTCGAGTAAATAATATACCAAGTCGCTAGGAGGAATTACTGCTTATATTAAAGTACCATGATTAATGTACCCTACTTTCAACGATAGGTATTTGATTGACATGAAACTTGTGTTTGTGTGGATGCGAACCAGTGTCTAAATTGTTTTGACAGGATTTCGATCAATCGGATTAAAGGACGGCTGCGCAAGCCCAATATATTGCGGCTCACTCCCACCAATGAAAAGGACATGTTTTCTTACGAAAACTGTACAATAATAAAATAAATAATTTCTTGAGAAATAAGCACTACCTTTGTACCCAAATTATAATTATTTTATGTCGGATCCCTATGTATTTTACAGTGTGTACATAAATAATAAAATAATAATACCCTCTTAATATTTTTTTACAATGATATACAGTATCTTCGTGTAGAAACCTTCACAAAAGTTTTAGTTCAACGACCACCACCGTGACTTCTTTAGACTGTGTACTTACTTACAAACCTACGTCACTATTGTCATAGAGATTGCCATGATATCCAGTATCAATTCCAATGGATTTAAGTACTCTTCAAAAATGAAGCATGGAAGGGTCTCAGTTGAGACCAACAATACCAATGATCCATGGCTTTCACGACCTCAGAAATTCATTATTTCACTAGCATCCAACGAAGGATAAATAGTCGACCTACGACGACGACCGAGATTTGATCTTTTCTTTTGGTAGGTACTTGTACAGTCAGCGTCAAAAATATCGGGACGAACAGACTGTTCAAAATGATCTCAATAACTAAGAATATTAAACTTTGTCTCAATTGGATAAAGTTCTTGTCAGAGTGACAGTTGTCGTGTCCTACTGTCTTCATTCTGAAACATTCCTTGTGTCATTGAGTTAATATTTCATTTTCATAGTTGCTTAGATCATTTTGAACAGTCTGTTCGTCTCGATATTATTGACGCTGACTGTACAGTCACGAACAAAAGTATGTATACACTCGACTTTATTCAAAAGCGATTTACTCCTTTATTTTTTAAAGGAAATTTTATGTTGTTACAAACATAGCATTTTCGTTTATGTAATGTGTCGTATTTCAACGTTGCAATCGTTATTTCACGAAAAAATCGCAATTGAAAGTTGGCAAGTGTTGACATATTGGTGCTCGTGACTGTACACCAGCAATAACATAAACGGAATAAATTAAGCTATTCGGTCAACGTTTTATTCTAGTTGCTAAAGCCGGTTACAGAGTAAATCCGTAACATAAATAAATGAGCGCTTCACACTCACAGGGTAAAATTTAGGAATCCCATGTTGTTACATGGTCGCGCCCACGCTAAAATTACATACCTACAAAAATGTTGTACCCACCTACATGTGAACTTCGCAATTTGTTCCAAAATCACAATTTAACCTGTCATATTTCAGACATAAAATATCGCATAAATCTAGATTCATAAGCCGTTCTCATATTAGTAAAACGAAACAAAGAGAGAAAGACAAATATTGATACAGAGTATTCGTAGATATGTAACATCGGGCGCTCGATTTAGAAAACGTTTATTAGTACGAGGCTAAACTGCGATAGGGATGTGAACGGGTAAACGTGACGAATTCAGCTGAAAACGCACGTAGACAATTAACCCAGGGCTGACGTCTGCAGTGATACATGAAGCGAGCCCCCAAAGGACGATGGAAATAAAGCGGACCCGAATAAACACGGAGTTCATACATTTTCTTACCTTTTTCCCCTCGCTTAACGAAATTGGACGGAGATAATGTTCGTATTTGTATCAGAAGTTGTCTTAAGTAAGTTGTCGTTGATCTAGAAGCTTAAGCTCCCGGTTTAGCTCCCGGCTCACAGATGTTCGGGAACTACGCTGAAGATATGCGGGATTCGTTATACGAGTTTAGTATAGTAACCCTAATCGCTACCCTGACCTTATAAAACGTAATTTCCATTTTAAAAACGTCCTAATTTATAATTCTACTTAATTGAAACACTCAACAACATGTACAGGACATTTAACTGTAAAATATCTGCTACTTAAACTTATTAAAGCAATAAGTTTTTGCCGAGGAAAAGTGTTTTAAGAAGAAGCACGTGTCGCAGCCAAAATTTTAAAAGAATTTGGGAATTTCCGTAACATAAATCTTCGTAGCGTCTAATTACATGGATCCAGCTCTCTCCGCTCTTTTCTGGGCAAACTTATGGCGGCCATGCGTCATGACGTTTTTATGAAAAAATAGCGGCGCATCCCTAAAAGCCTCTATTAGAATTATGAAATAGGTTACTCGAAAATCTTATACGTATTAGATTAATTTTCCAAGAGACGTGAGCTTATATAAGAATAGAGCGATGAAGTGAAGAGATATTGGTTCAATTTAATGTTTTATCCAGTCTAAATCCTTTTACATTTAGCAAAGCTGTGCAGTTACTGCTAGCGTTATGGTTGAAAGAATACAGTCCGTCACATACAGTTTATATTAGCTTTGGTGCGCGGGGGCTGCGCAGCGAAGCGGCTCACTTGAACACAGACTGTGTGTTCAACTCTAGGGCTCTCGCACTTGGAGAAAAATAAACTGGGCAAATAATAGCCGCCAACTTCAACGTAGAAAAATTATTTCGAGTGCAAAGTTGCGAATAGAATTTCAGTTAACAAAAATTAATAGATGCAGCTCTCTATAGGATAAACTTTGCTCTCTGCACGGCTGAAACAAAGCTTTTCAGTCAGTGTATTAATGAAGTTAACTGAAATTTTTGAATTTTATTAGGGTTATGGTAGCCACTGAAAGTTTAACGGAGAATTTTCGGTTTATACGAAAAGAAATTTGCATAAATATACAATCCATTTTACATTAATTTATTGGTAAGTTAAAATTAAGTATCGCGTTAATATAAAAAAATAAGTAAGTAGTTAGGTTAGGTATAAAAAAAATAGGTTATTAAAGAGATTACCAGCAAGTTCATTTCATTACAGATGACAAAATAAATACGGTTTAGCTCTTCATAATTAATTAACAAAAAAATGTTTTCCTCCTTCAGCATTTGTGGTATCCGCAGTGGTCTGTAACCGCAGTCGATATTGAAACTGAAACTTTAATGCGGGATCCTGCTTTAGGTACTTCAAAATACTCGAAATTAATTTAAATAGAGGCCGTACATTTAGCAACAGAAATGCCTTCAGTTTTTCGCCTTTAACTTCTATTTTAAATCGCTCATTGCGTTCTGAGTAGTAATACTTAAAGCTCACTGATTTAATTTTCACGAGTACTTGTGGCTGGGTTCCCGGTAGCAAGTTATTATAAATTGCTTGCTCTTTTGAGTCCATTTAATATCATAGACAGAAGCATTTTAACTGCGCACTAGCTTGATTGGTTCGAAAGTCACTTGAATATTATATGAGTTTCATGTAAATATAGTTGATATGTCGGGGTATTGTATCATTTTAACGTTCATTTTGCAAACTAACATGAACGTTCTACCAGCACACTTTACATTACAACGTCGCATGTTAGCGAAACAAGTCTTCACAAATGTAGCCTTTTCGTCCACGTGTGCGAGAACGCCAGCACATTCATTCACTTACAAAAGCAGATTCAGAAATAGAAACAAAAGTTTTAAAACACTGGCTAGAAGACATTTTTGACAAAGATTTCGCCCGAGCGCGGGCGCGGTGCGATAGTCAGCGAATGGCACCGACACGCCACGCGGTCTGACGTCATACGGGGCGCAAAACGACTCGCGTCTTTGACTGAGCTCCCTTTTGTCACGTTACGAAGAGTTGTACAGTTTCCAATCTGAATTCAAAAGTATGAACATGCAACGGCACGAATAGAATCAAAAAATCAAAGGAGTGTTATATTGTGTAAACAAAAATGCGAGCAATCCTGCACAATTTCAATAACATTGCCAACATGAAAGTTTACTTTCGTTCAATTCCCTTTGAGTTATGTAAAGTTTGGAACTGCGTTTTTATGTTAGGATCAATATTGTCGTAATCGTGATGGCGTAGGTGGCATGATTTAAAAACAGGAAATAAGTGCATTTGTTGCCAATTAAAAATCACATGGATACCTAATCAAAATATTTTAAGTACTAGCTTCTGCCCGCGGCTTCGCCCGCGTGTATGTCGGAAATTATCCCACGGGAACGTGCTAACAGGATAAAATGTATGTGCTTCCCCAGAATGCCATCTATCTCGCGGGCCCTTTGTGGCTAATTACAATAGAAAACCAATTGTGTCTCATTAGTGGTGATTAAGAGGGTACCTATATGATATCTTTACCTAAGTACCTACCTAATTTAAAAAAAAAAAACTCAGTAACAGAAAATTAAATACCTACCTACCTAAATAAACCTATTTCTGATGACAACTAATCTAAACTCAATAAATAAGCAAAATCCCTAAAAACTAATATCTATACGAATGACTAATCCTACCTAACAGTATTATAAAATAACCTACGGTCACTACGTACACTATCAAATATACTACCTATACTTTACAATTAAAATCTATACCTACGACTTATATAAAAATAAACCTAAATAACTCTAAAAACTAAAAGGAATAAAAATGTACTCCATTGCCGGTGACTTAACCTACGACAAACTTATTATTTGCGGTTGGTGCAGTAATCGGGTCTAGGGATCGAACCGCAAAATTAAGTTTGTTTTTTATTGTATATACTTTTCCGGGATAAAAAGTACCCAGTGTGGTGCCCAGGATATTAAAGAATAATTATACCAAGTTTCATCGTAATCGAACCGGTAGTTTTTGCGTGATGCCTGAACAAACAGACAGACAGACAGACAAACAGACCGACAGACAGACAGACAAAAATTTTTTTAATCACATTTTTGGGTTCGGTGTCGGTCTAGTAACACCCCCTGCCATTTATTTTTTTGATATTTTCAATGTACAGAGTTTTCACTTCTACAGATTTATTATAAGTATAGATTAGTTTTATTTTCCACTTGACTGACTACTTACTTAACTCCTTATTTGATCAATTACCTACCTAAAGTATTCTTTGTTCAAAAATAACACATTACAATAATATTTTATTCACTGAACAAGTAGTAAAAATATCGCTAATAAAATTTTCATTCATTGAATGCAAAGCGTCCTATCAATTCTTTAGTGAATAGAATTCGTTAGCAACGAATGCAAGGTAACATTGCGATTGGCCTATGCAAGTACGGCGGGCCACTTGACCTCCCACAACCAGCACTACTTGAACAACCAACCGTACGTGATTGGTTCTGTTAGCAGTATAAGTTCACGGGAGCTTTAAAGTACACACTCTTTTGTCACAAGAATGTATAAATATTTTTCGTAAACTTTGGAAATGGATAAAGCGGTTTTCAAGTCCCCTTTACTGCCAGTATAAGAATTCAGCTTTTGCTGTTCGAAGCAAAACAAATGTTCGGAACACATTTTTCTTAGTTGTATTGTGGAGTTCCTGTATTGTAGGAAATATTGACAGCGGATTTAAAGGAGTTTTACAGGCTTGGAGGTTTATTAAATAGGTATTGGTACCTACCTGAGTTTCTTATTTCTGTTTTATATTGTGACCATACTTATCTAGGTATTTCTTCTGTCATCTATACATATAATAAAATCGTAGGAAAGTCAAAACTGTACATTAAATATTTTTTTAAAAGAATACTTGGGGCGTGATCTACAATCGATATCGAAGCCAAAAATATAGTTTTTAGAATTTTTGTCTGTTTGTCTGTTTGTCTGTTTGTCTGTATGTATGTCCGGGCTAAACTCAAAAAGTACTGCATGGATTTACTTCAAATTTTGCATGAATATTACTAAGAGGTTGGGTTTACATTAATTCTACATATTATCACGCTATCACCTACGGGGGAGGAGCTGTGAATCTTTGTTTTTCTTACGCATTCTGTGACAGCGTGTAATCTAACGACGCATATTTAAATGTTGTTTTTGAGTAAGCCATGCTATTATCTAGCTTTACACTATAAAAACTACGCCATTTAAGTAACTTGGGCAGAGAAACTTATTTTAATGAATGTTAGTAGTAATTTTTTAGTAATTTTAAAGCAGCGCCATCTATGAGATATCATAAAAATCAAATCAACTTACATGTTAACACTTGGAAATTAATAATTTAAATTTGATCATGTTGGCGAGGTTAGTAGTTAGTTATTCTTAAAATTCATAGATGGCAATGTGCATTTTCTTCATAAAAGTTGTATCGTATCGTTTCGACAAATTCAAGTTCCAACAAAATCCTCAAAATCTTGAGTAGAGTTGAGGAAGGCAATTTAAAAAAAACCCGCTCTGTGAAGTCGACCAGTTTGCGAGATCCCTTACGTATGACGAGGTGCCTTCATATTACACGTACGACAAGCAAAGGGGTGTATTTAACCGACGTCGACGTGGAGGTGCTGTGGAAGGTTTTCCGGGAATTTTCAAGGACACCGCATTGGGTAGGGTTTATACCGTGCATCCGAATAATGGCGAATACTATTTTCTGCGGTTGTTACTTCACACTGTCCGAGGCCCAACGTCTTTCGCCTTTCTGTGGACATTTGATGGCGTGGAGTATCCCTCTTACCGCGCAGCCTGCGTAGCACGTCACCTTCTCGACGGTGACCAAAATTGGGATGACACCCTCGCGGAGGCGAGCGTCAGTGACAGTCCCAGCCGCATGCGTCATCTGTTTGCCGTCATATTGGTGTTTTGTGGAGTCGCGAACCCGGTAGCTTTGTGGGAGAAGTATCGCCATCATCTGTCTGAAGATTTTCTACGAGCTTTGAGGAGTGCTACTGGAGACGAAGTCGAAGTAACTGATGAACGCGTGCTGAACACCTGTCTCAGACCACCATACGAAATGACCATGTCGCTTTGTTCTCTTCAGAGCAAAAACAAATTTATGACACCGTCCTTTAAAGCGTTGGGTAAAACCAGGGTAAAATGTTTTTCTTGGATGCTCCTGGTGGAATAGGAAAAACATTTGTTACCACTCGCATAGTTGCAGAGGTCAGGAGGCAAGGCAAAATTGTTATTGCTGTAGCGTCGTCGGGAATCGCTGCCACACTGCTTCCGGGCGGCAAGACAGCCCATGCCATGTTTAAAATTCCCATCGATTTAGAGAGCGCCGAAATGCCTGTTTGTGGTGTGTCACGTAACAGCGATAAGGGACACGTGCTCAAGAATTGCTCTCTGATCGTATGGGATGAGTGTACGATGGCCAATAGGAAGGCAGTTGAGGCCGTGGACAGAACCCTGCAGGACATCCGCAGGAACGAACATTTGATGGGTGGTGTCACAGTTCTGTTCAGTGGTGATGCGGGGATCGAGGGCTGACGAGGTGAATACTTCTTTGAAACGATCTTCGTTGTAGTCACCAGTTCGTACGCGGCGCTTGACGATTAATATGAGAGCTCGGCTCGGCGGCAATGCTCAAGAATTCTTTGATGTCCTTCTTGGCGAAGGCACTCTACCAGAAGAGAGAGGTGGACAGGTGGTTCTTCCAGAGTCTCTCGGTAGAGCGTCAATCCAGCTTAGAAGAACTCATTCGCTGTGTGTACGGGAACATCAGTCGTATACCGCACCAGCAGAATTCTTGGGTGTGTGAGCATGGCCATTTTGAGGCCAATAATGATCAGGCTGCAGCAATTAACGAATGCATTCTCTCGGAAATTGAGGGGAATGAAGTGGTCTACACCTCGATAAACACTGTTGTCGAGCAAGATGACGCCACACATTATCCCGTGGAATTATCCCGCGCATACCATCAAGCTGAAGGTCGGTGTCCCGATTATGCTTCTTCGGAACCTATCTCCTTCGAAGTTGTGTAACGGGACCCGCCTTAAAGTCATCTCGCTCCATAGACACACCATTGAGGCGAAAATTCTTACGGGTTGTGGCATCGGCGAGGCAGTATTTATACCACGCATTTCCCTCATACCTCATAACTTCCCGTTCCAGTTCAAGCGCGTACAGTTCCCCGTGAGTGTTTGCTTCGCGATGACCATCAATAAGTCGCAGGGGCAGACACTGAGGGCAGCGGGTGTCGACCTCAGGACGAGTTGCTTCTCACACGGCCAACTGTATGTCGCTTACTCCCGCGTCACCAGTCTTGACTCTCTTTACATTTTGGCTCCTGGCAGCATAACTACCAACGTAGTTTATAGGGAAGTATTGTAAGGTATGATACCTTTGTACGTATTTTTACTCTTTTGTGTCCTGGAATGTATTCCTGCATTATTTTCTCTGTTTCCTTCAGTCACATCTTATGACTGAACTCAGCAGGATTCCCATATAACTCTCTTCAATTGCTTCGCTTGCAAAAAAACTTATATTTTAATGCTATTTTAAAAGTTGTTTACTTATAATGCTATAGCGACACTGGCATCTTAGGTATTTTTGGTGCTGTAGAGCCTTCACGCAGACGACGTCGCGGGCAGCAGCTAGTAAAAAATAAAATACTACCCACAAGTATTAATAAAATATTGCGTTACATCATCTGTGATACAACATAAAAATTCTCCCTCCCTTCAATCTTTAACTACAAAGCCCAAAAAGCGGACATCCAATATGAAGGGAATAAATTTATCTCTCGAGAAAACGGTTGAATAAGAAACCCGAAAGCATTCGAAGCGTCAGTTACAATAACTATTGTCACATTCAATCAAACCATTCAAACAATGTGTGCCCTCGACAAAATAAAACGCGGGGAAGTTGGTACGTAACAATTCCCGGGATCCATACAGTAAAAACAGTGGGATCTCATCCAATTTTGCATTCAATCTACGACCACGAGAATTGCTTCCTCCGAGATGACCCGCCACTTCCACTCGCCGTAAAGCGATGACCTAATCCGGTTTATTTGATTTGGGTTCCTGACTTCAGCCTTCTTTACCAATTTGTAAGAATAATGTCAGATATGGAAACTCACAGCCACTTTGTATTAATTCAACCGATTAAGTAAAGCGCACTCCGAGTACCCGCAGGCATGCTGCACCCGCGTCAGCCATAGAGTTCCTAACTCCTAGAGAGACTTTCAAACAATTAAACTTTTCACCAGCGTCTGTCGTCTATTTGTCGCAGTCTCACTCCCGCCTTACTTGTTTTTATTTTGTTTTGTGATCATTTACACTGATTTTGCATCCCGACGTCCAACTTGAATTAAATACGTGACTTTAGAATTGCTGACAAAATATCAAAGAGAAATTTCGCAAGTCAGAGTTTAAAATCTCAATCTGATCCAAGGTGCTACTGAAACGCCGTGTGTCTGACACGAGTTGCTTTGATTTGACAAATTTTACGTCTCGCTGAATTAACTGTGACATTCAGCTACAAAGAACAATGAAAGCTTCAATTTGAGAATCTTAATTAACACGTTTAAATTGCCTTGGGTGAGGCGACGGAAACTTCAAAACTACATAGACATATACAAGGATTCTAGTTTTAAAACGGCAAGTGCCAACGACAGCCATTAATTCACAAGTGAAATAAAGAAGTTATCAAGAGTCGCGGGGGTAGGAGTAAACAAGGCCTGTTGTGGGTCATGTGATTAATTTCAGCGAACACTTTCCGGCCACAAATGGCTTGTCAGAAAGTTTATTGCAGTAAAAAGCTTGAGTTTGTACGCGGAGAATGACGCGAGGCTTTACACTAATGGCCCTTGAAGTTTCACCCATTAAAACCGAGTTTTTTTACTGAACATTTGGGTATCTATGAAATGTGATATTATGCCGCAGATGTTATAAATTTTACTCATAAACTTCTTACATAATGTTTTATATTGTAGCTCGCACGATATCTTCCGTTGGGTTATGACTTGTGTTATCTTTGCGAATGATCTAGCTTTAGAATTCATCTGAATCCAAAATGGACTTAATGAGGAAGCGTTTTCAGGTCACTTTATAGAGGGGACTAATTTGCATATTATCGGGGTGTGGACAGAAGGTCGCGTGTCAGTGAGGTCGAATTACCATAAGAATGGGCCAACGAGGTGAACGTTTTGTTAAGGCTCCAGCCAATGTCCCATTGTAACATAAGTTTTCTTAACAATTACGCGAAGAAAAAGTCCGCTCTAATTGGGACGATTCTCTTAACACGGAATTGGAGCAAACCTTCAGAGGCTAATGTTTACAAAGTATATATCTAGAGTTACATTAACCTGGTTTAAAGTTTCCCAGATATAAAATAAAATGATCACATAAAGAATTATTGTTATGCTTATGTAACGTACCTACAGTACACAACATGACAGTGTATGTTTGTTGAACATAAAAGCCAGTTGCATGTTTTCTTAATTAAATAGAACGAACCAATTATCAAATGAACAAAAGAAAACAAATGAATAGTCGTTTCGCTTGTATTTTTTCTTCATTTATTTCTATTAGGTGTGTAGCTATCAGTATTGTCCTTCATTGTCGCGGTGTCACCAGACAGCCAGGTTTATAGTCGCATGCCTCGAGGCAGTTTCCTACCACCAGAAATTTAGGGTCCATAAAATTGATGAACAGTTTCTTAATAGCGTCGACTGACTTCTTACGATTTTTAATACCCGATTTCTTGAAATATATACGAATATATAAACAGTGAATGAGGTCACACTGGCGTTATTTGGTTTCAGAAAATCAATTTAGTCAAAAACCATTTTTGCTTGGGTCGTCTAAGTGTGGTACGAACAATATTTGCAGCCGAGACGCTATATTCGGAGCTACGAGTGGTGCTGTCGGCATTATTGGAATTTGCGGTACCACCTAAAGGCGGAAGAAACGAATAGATAGCTACGTCGACACTAAAATAATAATATCTTTTGAGAGTCCGGTATTTCGTTTAGTATCGACACAAACTTAATTAAAATTAAGCAGATTTTTATGATATTAAGGGTAAAACTCCTTACGCCCTTATAAGCTTAAGGCAAGATATTTCATCGATACACAAAACTAACTCATCGGTATTGATCGTCATAATACGAGATGTTACAATTCACCGAAAACAAATTATTTTACGAACAAAACTACAATTTTAGTTTAAGCAAATTTTCTCTGAAACAGAACTTATGCCCCATTCAGCCATTTTCTCAATTTGCATACTTTTTGTTTACGTTTTCGTCCTACTTCAGAAGCTTACCCTATATTTTATCAACAGTTTACGAGTACCTATCAATGACTTATGAATACTGATAATTCCGCGTCCTTGTCTTCGCGTGACGCTTTCCGTCGCGTTATCGCCGCTCTTAGATCGCTCAACGGGTAAATTTACTGGAGCAGACTTCGTAACGGAGGTGTTTTATCATCGCAGTGCTTGAATATGCAAGCGAGGAACTAATATAGTACGCTAATAGCATTAATTTTAGCCGATATGGGGAGTTCTTGTCTTAGTCGTCGGTTAAGGAGAGCCTTGGGGGGAAGATAGGGGTTGCGTTTTGAGCTGGTGGCTTTTGGGTCAATCCAGACGACCAAAGCATTTTTTTGTTTGCCTATATTGCATCAAATGCCTCCCTTTTCACAGCACTAAATTCTAAAATAATCACAGAAACCACAGTGCTCAAACTAATGCACTCGGAAGTATGTTGCGCCACTTCTCCTTCCCAGGTAAAGCACTAGGAAGTGCTTCCTTGTGAACCTGGGAAGTGAAGGACGGGCGTTTTAGGGGATTGTCTTATTTAATTTTGACATTAGAAAAGTGCTGATTCTCAGCCTAATTTGGATAAAGACTTTTGATTTGATTTAAGTTAAATTTTATAAGTATCTACTTCTGTTCTTGAGCACCAATTTGAATGTAACTCCTGTTTAATATACATATATCTTCTTCTAGTATCAGCTATTAGCATAATTTGATTTCAATAAATCTAGCTGATCTACCTGACCTTCATCTACAGTTCCCTTATACAATTTATTTTTAGTTTCGGACTGCTAAACCTACCCTACAAGCGAAAGCATTCGCAGAAAGGTTCTCCGAAATCCTACACCCAGAGGCACGGGGAAGTTAGAGTATTGGGTCATTCCATAATTTATTTACGTAAATATCTACCCTACACTTCTAATTCACATTCATAATTAAACAATCAAAAGCGACGTTCGCTCTACGTCGTACGTCTATCTAATACTACGATTATTAAGTAATTAATTCATGAATTAGTACTTTAGTGATTACACCACAAAAGATACAAAGTAAAACTGTTTTATTTATCATTGTTTCGTAATGGAGGCGAGACTTAATCGTGGAAAGCTCAACTACTATAGTAGATAGATACAAAGGGAGTCACGCGATTCCTTTAGGTACCTATATTATGAAGGTAGGCACATCATTGTCTCCTATCTAGGGTTCGCTGGAATTTTGTTCAATATCCTTGATATCAACCCTGAAAGGTCCACTGTTTGATGATGATCTAGGCATCCAGTAATCAGTACTTAGAGGAGATTTTCTTTCATTATCACAGCATAATAGTATTATTTTTAGTATAGAGAAGAACATTCTCTTGATTTCATTTCTTGAGGATCGTCGAAATTTAGCCGCACAAAATCAACGAACTACGTAACAATTTTTTTATTTTTTAGCATTCTCCTGTAAGGTTGCGTCATACTTCGTCGAAATATTGTACCAAACCAAACGCAGAACAGTTTCGCTGACTCATTGTGCGTTGGTCTCACGGTCGCAAGCGCGACTGTTGAGCGTGGGGTCCTAGGTTCGATTCCTAGGCCGGCCAAAGTGTTTTTGGGTTTTTTCATAAGGAATTTCTTAGTAACAGCCCGGAATTTGGAAGTTGGCCGTGTGATACCCCCTTGCCTCGGAAAGCACGTTAAGCTGTTGGTCCTGCGTTTGATCTTTCTCCGGTCGTGTCGGATTGACGTTACATCGGACTAAGAAAGAGAGGGAAGAGAGCATCGATCGAGAATCTGTGCACACTCCTGTGCACTATAATATCTCCTGCACCGTAGGTTAGTTACCGTTGAGATTGGCCGCTACGGCCGAAATACGGTCTGGAGGATTATACACAACAGCTTGTATAATGAGCGACGCATCTTGCGCCAAATAACGTTGCGCTTATGCGCGCTAATTATCTTGCGTTACGCTACTTTACGCTAGATTTGGCTCGCCCTAAAGGCATATTTTAAGTCACTGTGGAAGACCACGGGTGAATTACCATAAGTGCCATCTTCTTCGTCAGTAAACTCATGGTACCTCACGAACAAGGTACGTTCAATATTAGCTTTCAAAATACCGTAGCGGAGCCAGTGTAAAATCAAAGACGTGCAGTGTGAACAAGGAAAACATTTTACTCACATAGTGCCGTTGTCTCGCACAAACTTGCCGAAGGAGATATCTGTGTACAAAATTATGCAATACAAATCTGTAGCGTATCTCTCACACTTTGCAGACTCTGTTTACATTCAAGGAGTTACAAAACTGATGACTGATCCATTTTTTAATATTTGACGTTTTCGAAATTTCTTTGGCCAAAACGAAAATAATCTCCTTGAAAGGGTCGAGAAAGGTACGAAATCATTAACTAGGTACCTATGCGAACAAAGTCGTAAGTTCACGTTAGTACCGCATATTTGAAATGAAAATGTTCCAAATCCTAAAATACAATTTGTCTAAGCGATGAAATGCTTGAGTGAAATTCTCATTTATTTTTCTATTTTATGAAAATAGTTCAATCATAGCGAAATTTCTAGAAATTTAAGCAAGTACATAGAAGTGAAGTACCTTTAGAACTTTAATCAAGATAATATTTAAGGATCTAAAGAGAAATTAAAAATAAGAATCGGGGAACTTTGCAGATGTTTAGGCGACCAATATAAATAAATTATTACTTCAATTTATATTGGGAACACCCGCAACCCTACACTACCTCCATATCTAATTCATTCCTTTATTTAAGACCTTACGTTTAGTTCTCAGTATCCTAAATCCAAATCCAATATTTCCTATTTATTTTGAAATTATTATTAACAACGTCTTAACTTTATCGAGCCCGCGCAGCAACAAGGAATAACATAATTATCGTGTGAAAACACAACCAAAAACACAAGGAGCTTATACAAATACAATCGTAGTCATAGTACCTAATTATATTCAAAGGGAAATCGCACCAGAACACATAGACCCACTCACTTCTATCGGGGGTAAAAAGTGCTCAAGGATTCAATGGTGCGAAATAGCGGGCGGCGCGGTTGGCGCAGTAAGCGTTATTAAAATTTGCCTACAGTAGCACAACGAGTGCCAACCGACGAATGGGAAAGAAAGACGAAATTAGCCAATTTTATGAGGTTGCAGACTCGTCAACTTGTGCCTTTGAACATTTTCAAACTTAATTTTTGTTTAAGCCGAACGATTTACCCGATCCGAATCCCATGTTCTGTACATGACTGTAATATTAATTAAAACGCTCTGTGTATTAAGCTTCACTCTTTAATGAGAAGCTTAATGTTCAATTAGTATGCATATTTTCGCGGGGAACATGGTAGCCTAAGCGAAAATATCAGAATATTATTGTATATATCCAGTCTATTCCATAGTGTACGTTAGCTTGCCATATCCTCGTGGGGCAAAGAAAGGGTTAATGCGTTCTGGTGGACCGCGTTGTTAACCCGTATGACCGCCATTCCGCCCAAGGCTGCGTCCGAAGGAAAATAAAAAGGTTATCGAAATAATTTTTGATGTCCGCCAATTGTCATTTACTACTGCGGGGCAACACTGAAAATGATAGGGTGGCCCAGAACACTCGCTAAGCGGCCAACTTCAATTATATTTCGTTTAGAGTTTGTGTAATAAAGCCAACCAACCAACTGTTTTTACGACCGTATACAATATTGTAATGTTTTCATCTTTCCAACTAGGTATAACCCAAATTGAAACTTATTTGTTTTAGAAGGATGCGGTGGAAGTTTTCGATGCCATATTTTAGTTTATAATATCCCTGGACAATAATATCCCTGGACATTTCACACAGCGCCATCTAGTCCCAAGCTAAGCAACCTAATGCTTGTATTATGGTAACAAGATGGCTGATAAACTACTTAAATACATTTTTTTTTTGTAAATACATACATATTATAGATAGAAAAACACCCAGACTCGGAACAAATACATGTAGGTCATACAAATATTTGTTCCGTGCGGGAATCGAACCCGCGACACGCAGCGCAGCAGTCAATCGCTTAACCACTGCGCCAACCGTGCCGTCAAGTTTGTTAATGGTTTTTGTTAGGTAAGATGATATTATATTTTTAATTTAATAGTTTGTTAGTTAATTTAGAATAAGAAGTTCTTCCAGTGTATCTATTATAAGAAAACACAATAAAAGATTACCTTTTAAAATAAACTGATTTAGGTAATATAATATTTGCTCAGGAACCCATAATTCGATTATATATAATAAAATAATGCCTACGTTCCCGTATATTTTTTATTTAATTAAGAGGCCCGACAGAAAACGTTTCATGTTTTATTTTTCTAGTTACCTGAAAGCATAATTTTATTTTTCCATTACCGCTGTCTTCTTAATTGCCGTTATTAAAAGATATTGAGTCAAAATGATGTTAAAGCTTTATTTAAAGCATGAATATTACTAATGGATCACTAATTACAGATACCAGTAGGTATGTCGTACTCTGAAAATGCTTTTTATTTACGTTCTAGGTTTAATTATATTGTCCTGTAACTATTCTTACTCACACACATATTAATTTAAAACTGGAATGATAGAAGGAACGAGTTTAAAAAAGAATAAATTATTTAAATTCTAAAGTTCGTCCGTATTTTAGAAAATGTTAACCTTTACAATGACGCAGCTTTCGGGCTACTGAATAACTTTTTAAAATTTAACGTCCACAGTTGGGACTTATATTTCCTAAATTAGCATAAGAAAAATTAAATTTAGAAATGATGGTACTGAGTTGGAAACGTGGCGGTATCTTGTACTTATGTAATACGTACTTTGTACCTTAAGTAGATAGGAAAATTTAAGAAAAGTGTGGTTTAGTGTCTCAAAAACCTATTTGCCTAACAATCGCATAATGAGCAAAATAACAAATCTTATTTCAACTATTCACAAAGTAATATAAACTGCTTACAAGAGCTTAAGTTGACACAGACAGTACTGTGTTAATGGACGCAATATGAGAGACGAGTATTGTACGTGTTTCGGTAAATAGGTGAAGGCATACAATCGGTAGCGAGTTAGCAACCCCTCATGGAATAATCTCAACGTGAACGACTATATCGCGGGGTGGCCGTCCCAGTGATTTGTACACTGCTTCCTATTTATTCATGCAGGTTCTAGAGACGATTACCTACTCCCGCGGCTCATGAATAAATTTGAATAATTTCCCGCTGAGGTGTAAATGATGCAAGTTTTTGCATTTAAAACTGTTATTAATCACTTTACTTTTTCTGTTGACAAATTGCGGAGTCGTTCGTAGTTCTAGTATTAACATTTTTAAAATTCTTAAGAAATGTTGTTTTGTAACAAATGATTGTGGCTGGAGCGGTTGATAAATGTTAGCTACCACGATCACAATAATAAATGTCACAGTACAATGTATAACTTACTTGTAGTGTTCCGACACGCCATTCGTAAAATGCAAATGTGAAACTGCATACAAAAAGCAACTATTCGAAATGCTCTAATAAAATTATGAACGATTGGCTAGCCTTGTAAAATATAAAAATATCTAGCATTTGCTAGATATTTTTTGTGGATATTGTAACCGCATTTTTCATTTTTCAGTTTGTAAGCCTTTACTTCTGCTGAATATTTATAAGTAAGTAAATAATTTATAATAACGTTATCATGTCGTTCTTTATTCATTGATGTTCTTTATTTTCATGACCTGTGCTAAACTAAATACAGCACAGGATTTTCCTAGCTTCGGGGTCATTATTCACAAAAATTGAGCACAAATGTAATATCCTATTAATGTCTTCTTTTTGCTTAATAGATTATTCTATTCTATTTTAAATATTATCATCAGGTACGTACTCATTTCACACTTTTACCGACTCTTTACAAATGGGAGAAAATTATACAAATTTTTTCATTCGTCGCGTAGCTCGTAAAACCCTAACAAACAGACTTATTTGTCAGTCTAGTGTCAGTTCAACTAAACAACAGAACAATGGATGACGAATTGACGACTAACCTTGAACAGAAAAAGCTTGCGTCAAAAGGGACACAGCCCACTTCTAATCCCAACTACTCGTATATATGTAAGTACTTCCCCGGAGACACAGAACATTTTATTTTCTCTTGCCAATCACATTTCAGCAGTATCGAAATACGTGAAATCTATGCGAATGAAGCAACCAATAAAGTACTATTAATTACCTTTTTTAAAAGCTTGGGTATAATGGATCGTTTCGTTTCGAATTTCATTTAAAAGTCGGGTGAAATTGGGAAGGGCCGAATCTCGGATTATAGTTCTAAATTGGAATTGGATCCGATACATGTGGATGTTCGGCCCTTATCACATTGGACCTACTGTCGTCATGGGCTACCTTTGCGTTTCCCTACACCTCTGCTTATCTTCTTTTATCTTTGTGAAATCTTTTTTGAGATTTATAGGTTTAGCCAATAAAATAAATTGAAGGAAGTTTTTGTGTTTTTCTTGTAACTATTTAGGCTTGTCAGGACGATGTTTCTTTTAAACCTCACCGTGTATGTACGTTAGAAATAATGTAAAGCATGGAATTAATATGTACTATTGATGTAAAGTCAACCAGTCTTACCAAGGGTATCGTATTACCCAGTATCTGGGTTGTTGAGGTTAGATAGGCAGTCGCTCCATGTAAAATACTGGTATTCAGCTACATCCGGTTAGACTGGAAGCTGACCCCAACATAGTTGGGAAAAGGCTAGGCAGATGATGATTGATGTAAAGTCTATGAACTCAGAAAATATTTAAAAAAAAAGTGTTTATTATCGATTGTACTAGCGAGTCCTTTCCCAACTTCAACCTAATTTTTACTTTTTGTTCAGTAGAAAAACAATTATCATTTCAGTGTACCATACAGCAGTTGACTGGTAAGCGTGTTGCAAGATTGATCGCTAGCCTGTGACGTCACTACTTCAACCACGGTAATCGCCCAAACGTCCACAACCACGAAGTAATTGCAACCGGAAATAATTATACGTACAGCAGCACGTGTACTGCCTAATTACGGATATTTATCTTACAGAGACATTATTGAGGTATGTTTAATCTTCAACTCTTGATTAGTGGTTCCGTGTATAAAGTCAGGGAATTGTTAAGGATTTTGCCAACAAACTTTAAAGTGCCACACGGCAAATATCTATGCGCTATGCAGTCTGACGGTTGAAGTTCAATTATTACGTATTCTAAGTAGGTTCTGCCTGCGACTTTGTCCGCGTGAAATTTCTTGTTTCTCGACCCATCCCGCCGTATCGCATCGCCCGCGCAGTGGTTAAGCGATTGACTGCTGCGCTGCGTGTCGCGGGTTCGATTCCCGCACGAAACAAATATTTGTATAACCTACATGTATTTGTTCCGAGTCTGGGTGTTTTTCTATCTATAATATGTATGTATTTACAAAAAAAAAAAATGTATATAAGTAGTTTATCAGCCATCGTGTTACCATAACACAAGCATTAGGTTGCTTAGCTTGGGACTAGATGGCGCTGTGTGAAATGTCCAGGGATATTATTATTATTAATTATTTAGACTTTTTTTTATTTTTGCTCGGCTCCTAAGGGTCCTATCGTTATGTTAAATAGCCTATAGCCTTTCTCAGAATTTTTCTAATCTGTCTGGTGGTGCCAGAGATTAGCGCATTCAAACAAACAAACAAGCTCTTTAGCTTTATTATTGAGTCCGCGTATCACTTGCCAGTTTCCCTCAGTCGTTTGATTCGCCAGTTTCGTTGATTAGTCAGTTTCATTGATTCGTCAGTTTTGCCAGAACCTATATATACATATATTATAGGTAATGTTTATGTGTATTTATAACCTATTTATATATTTGTGTACCTAGTTTTAATAGTATTTTTTTTATCATTGTTCCTCTCAACCGAAGCACCTGCCATCTAATCTCTTCACCACCCTTGGTTGACTGGTAGAGAATGCCTAAGGCATTAAGTTCGCCTTATATAGATTTGCCACTGAATATACATTTATATTATGTGAGTATACACACCGCAAAGAAACACATAAACGATTACTTGGAAAAAGAACGATAATCACAGCTATATCTTTCTTCTCTACAACCCCCAAGAGAGCTACAATGACATGTTTTATTCGAACAGCACGCAGCTTTTATCAACCAAGTTCAATTAAAACACATTAGCACGCTAAAGGCAATTGCCTCCGTTTTAGTTCTAACTAACTCTTGCCCGCGGTTTCGCCCGCGTAGATGTCGGAAATATAAACTATGTGCTAAATTTCATCCAAATCCGTTCAGCCGTTTTGCCGCCAATCCGGAATATACGAGGGCGGAGTGATAAGTCTGGTAAAAATCTATTTTGGAATAAAATGATCGAAAATTGCATGGAACCTCCTTATGCACAACTCTTTTGAAGAACTAAATTAAAATTTTCAGCCAGTACTGCCGGTTAGTTTTTTTTTGACAGCCATTATAGAAAAACAACTGAACACGTTTTTGCAAAGATGGAGATAAGTGAATTTCGTGTCGTGTCGTCATTATTTTTTGCGCAAAAATAATATAACGGAAACGAAATAAAAACTTGATAAATATTATGGGGACTCTGCTCCGTCGATTAAAATGATTCATAAGTGGTTCCACGATTTTCGGTGTTGTCGTACAAGCACAAGCGATGCTGTGCGTCCAGGACGCCCAGTTGAGGTCACTACTCAAGAGATGATCGCTAAAATCCACAATATAATGTTGAACGACCGAAGAGTAAAAGTGAGGGAGATAGGAGGAGAGTCGAATTAGGTATCTCAGATGAAGGTGTTCGCAATATCTTACACCAACGTTTAGATATGAAGAAGCGATCCTCGCGATGAGTGCCGCGTTTACTGACTGTTGATCAAAAACGCATGCGTGTGACCACTTCGGAGGCAGGTTTTGCGTTGTTTCAACGGGATAAAACCGAATTTTTGCATCGTTTTATAACAGTATACGAAACATGGATCCACCACCATACCCCAGAAACCAAGCAACAATCGAAACAGTGGATTGCTCCCGGCGAACCAGCTCCAAAAAAGGCCAAAGCAGTTTTATCGGCCAATAAAGTGATGGCTACAGTTATTTGGGATGCACGTGGGGTAATCCATATTGACTACCTACAGAAGGGTAAA
Organism: Apamea sordens; assembly: GCA_945859715.1. Classification (NCBI taxonomy): domain Eukaryota; kingdom Metazoa; phylum Arthropoda; class Insecta; order Lepidoptera; family Noctuidae; genus Apamea; species Apamea sordens. Next base: position 10,566,953 of record OX243996.1, on the reverse strand, counting down.
ACGATTAATGGCGCATATTACGCCAATTTATTGGACCAATTTGACAAAATTTTACGTGAAAAACAACCGCATTTGGCTAAGAAGAAAATCCTCTTCCACCAAGACAACGCACGAGTGCACACCTGCGCGATTGCCATGGCCAAACTTCATGAGTTGCGCTATGAGTTGCTTTCTCACCCACCGTATTCGCAACATTAGCCCCTTGCGACTATTTTCTGTTTCCGAATTTTTAAAAATGGCTTGGTGGGAAAAGGTTTGTCTCCAACGAAGAGATCATGCACGAAACCAATGCCTATTTCCAAGGGTTACCTAAGTCGTACTTTATGGAAGGGATCGAAAAGCTAGAGAAACGCTGGATGAAGTGCATTGAGTTGCAAGGAAACTACGTTGAGTATATGTACTAGAAACTCGTATGCCCGCGACTTCGTTCGCGTGCATGTCGGAAAACAAATTTTGGGAAGATTTCATGGGTTTTATTGCGCGGAACCCTAATTATTTTTCTTAAATAAAAGTAGCCTAAGTTACTCCTTATATCAGCTATCTGCCAGTCAAAATCAGTAAGGCCGTTTCGGAGATTAGCCGAAACAAACAGACAGACAGACAAAAAATTTAAAAATGTTTTTTGTTATACTTACAGCAAGTATTTACTTTCATATGCGTTTAGTAAAAAAGCTGTTATGTTGACATTACAAACAGACACTTCAATTTTATTTATTTGATAGATTCAAATTATAATCACTGCCTACTTCCTAGACACCGACACTTTAGTTCATTGTAATCCCAATCTATGTAGATAGCAAATCAATAATTTATACACAATCGCTTCGCTGTTGTAGTTAAAAGCAATCATAATACGATTTAAACGTGTTTCGTATGCGTAAAGCGTACCGTGATGTGGATATTCGATATTTCGCTGATAGCGGCGGTTGACAATGAGAGATGAATTTATAGTGGCAGGTAATGCTTGTTCAACGTCAGCCTTTCACGAGCCAGACTTTGTTGGTGAATTTCGTTGATTGCCCCATTTAATCGCGCTGATTAACTTAGCTTTTTGTCCATCAAATTGTGTACTCTAAATTCTAATAGGTACCTATATTTTAGCTTTAACCCGACCAAAGGTGACTTTCGCCTACCCTTTTTATTGAATTTTGACTTATGGTTTTGAGCCATTAATTTCTGTTGGCATCTTGATCATTTATTTGGTCATGCAACTACAATTACGCACAAAACTTTTATAAAAATAATGGAGCTTTTATTTTAGTAAACAAAACATAATCTACAACATTAAACACACATCGATCAGGTTTCAGTCATAAAGAATACAGTGATTTTCCGCCACCTCATTAATAATAAATTAAACATATAACAGCAGTTCGCTGGTGCGTAAAGCAGCAACATGCATACAGTGAATGGACACGCGACACTCCACCGGACAGAACATGTCACGACTGGATTTATGGACACCACTTAGTTGCACGTCATATGCTACTGCACCACTATCGAAAAAGTGATTTCAAACAGTTCTACGGCAATTATTATTATCCTCGGTCCTGTTACACCAGCACGACACGCACGTACGACAAACGTTCCTTGTCTTTTTAATGAAAGTTCAGTCGCTAGCGTCCCACAGGATTAGTTCATTTGGACATGGAGTAAATTTACTCAGGCCAATCTAATATGGGTACACGCACGAGATAGCTGCGATCTTATTTAATCTATGGCTTTAATTTCGACCTGGGACCTACGATAATATCTGATAGTACAAGAAAAATAAGTAATAAAACGCCTGAAATGGTTTCATTGTTTTCCTTCAAGAATTAATTTAGCGATGTTGCGTTTTCGACCCTTATCAATAGTGGATATTATAAGTAATTGCCCAATTGCCGGAACGTTTATAGGGTTTTAGTATCGGTTAATGTCGGTAGTATATCTATGTGTGTTGTTAGGAACATCTGCTACGAAACTCCCCAATAAGGACGTCGATATTGTTTATACAACAACATTTAGTTAGTTTCTGATTTTCCGCATAGCAAAATATGATCTTCAAAGGGATATCTATATTCTTTACCTTTACTTTACTTACTTCAAAAAGAATAAAAGTAAATACGTAAAATGATTCCAAGAATCTATTATAATCACATAAATCTTTTCAAAGAAAACCTATTTGATAAAATAAATAACATCTACTTTGGTTTCGTTTAATCTACATTTCTATTGAGCTGTCCATTAGAGCAATTGAAACAAGAGACGACTTTCAACGAGAAAATTATAAAACTTTCAGAACAAAATATTTAGGTAAACCTTTTTTCTTAAACGATATTTAAAAAAACGTGACAACATTTTCCCCAGTTTTATTTTGTACAAAAGCAGTTAATCTAATGCTCAGTAAAAATACACTTTTAGTAGCAATAACAGTTTTTTGTATCAAAAAGCAAGACTGAATATCGAGATAAAGCCGTAACATTTGTGCTATCGTGGCACTGGATCACAAAGCAAGTAATTTTTGACAGAGTATGAACAAAATGGGATATCGTGTGCCCCAGAGGCCGGCTGAGTGGAGATATTGAACTGGTCAAGCAAAACGAATAGGTTCGGGGAACGGACCAAGTACCGCTATCGACAAAATCCACCTTCCGCTGAATTGAACCTTTCAAGTGTTTAATACATCAACGTTTATTGAGTTACGCTCGTATATCGGTAAGTAAATCGTGTATTATGATATTGAATTGCTGAAAATCATTCGAAAATGGAGTAGAATGTAATGATAGCGAACATTTCCGTTGTTGGTCATTGCAATAAAATCCTCTACCAAGCGTTACTGATATTTGATTCAGGGAAACAATACAAATGATTTAAGCAATTACTCCATAAAAATAAAGGTTCATTCAATGAGGTTTTGAAATACAAGTACCTAGATTATTTCGGATATAAAAGCAAAGAACAATAAAAAATTGATAACAGAAAAACGGGCTATGAATATATTTTCACACTGTTTTCATATTTAGAGTTACACGATAATAATGATATTTGATCTCGTGAAACAAGACAAAACAATCAATAGCCGCCGGCTTTTTCTATTATTGTGTGTGTATTATACCACCATTCTATCTAATTACGTTTATAGAATTACAACTGTTCTATTGAATTGTTGTTTGCAGAAATAAAAACCCTAATTAAATTAATTATAAGCCGTAAACGGGTAATAATAAATATTAGGGGTTAAAGTATAAATTGCCGATTTGTACTGAAAAATGGAAATTCTTTTTTTTTTTAATTTAACATATTTATTTAATCAAAATAATTACCATTATTATCTATACATTGCTACCATCTAATAGGAAGGTCATATATGCCTTTGCGATAGAACTCTCGTGATCTAGATTCGACAAACTGTGTGAAAGCATTTTGTACTGCCTCCTGAGAAGAAAACTTTTTATCACGTAGAAAATTGTCCAAATCACGAAAAAAATGGTAGTCCGTTGGAGCAAGGTCTGGCGAATACGGAGGGTTTCTAATTGCAGTTCCTGTAGAGTTAAAACGGTTTCTCGTACTGTATGAGGGCTCGTGTTATCATGGAGCAATTATAGTGAAGATCGATTCATGAGTCGGAGCTGTTTCACAGCTAGTTTTGCTATCATTGTTCGGAGTTCGGCACAGTGGACATCTGCTGTTATTGCTTGACCAGATCGGAGAAAGCTATAGTGAATAACACCATGCTGAGACCACCAAACAGTTACCATTACCTTTTTATTGTTAAGCTTTGCTTTAGGACACTGTTGCGGCGTTTGACCTGGGGTCAGCCATTGCATTTTTTGCTTACGGTTATCGTAAAGAATCCACTTTTCATCACATGTCACAATTCGATCCAATATTCCTTCATTTCTGTATCGATTCAACAAGGGAACACAAGTTTCAACACGCGTTTCTTCCTGCAGATCAGTCAAATCATGAGGCACCCATTTCTCATATTTTTTTATTTTATTGATTTGACGCAAGTGAGTCAATATTGTTGGTAAGGTAACGTTAAACCACGCCGCTAATTCTTGGGTAGTTTGGCTCGGATCGGCTTCTACCATCTCTTTCAATTCTTTGTTATTCACCTGTGTGGGTGGTCTTCCACGTGGTTCGTTCTTCAAATCAAAGTTTACATCACGAAAGCGTTTCAACCAAAAGGCACGGTGCGTTCATTAGCCTTTCCTTCTTCAAACGCAACATTGATATTGCGAGCTGTTTCTGCCGCGTAAGTTCCGCGTTGGTACTCTTATCCAAAAATAACTTGAATTTTCGAAGTATCCATCTTTCTTTTCTAAGCTGAATAAAAAAAAAACAACTGCAAGTCGATAATCGAATGTTGCACATTTTTTAAAAGAAGAACTTCATAGGTACCATGTGAAAAAAGTTTCACTCGGCAATTTCATACTTTAACCCCTATTATAATAAATCAAAGTAATTAGGTACTTAATGATATGTTTATCTGTGGCGTAAACCCATCTGTAAGGCTAAGGTCCTGAATTCGATCTCCAGCTCACATAACATTATTGAGGTTTTCAATCGCTGCCCGGAGTTTGAAATTCTGCCCGATAAACGACGTCGGGTTGGCGGCTACTTACATGGGTTTCAATACTGTGGCCTACGGGTAATGAAGTCTAATCTTAACCCTATATATGTCACGATATCTTAAGACCTAAGTATAAATGTTGGCAGACCTCGTGATCTGCTAACATTTAATTTTGTTTAATTTTGAGTAGTAAATGAATTTGATTCGAAAATGCTCGATTGAAACCGATACACAACATAATATAACCGACACATAACATAATATAACCGACGCATAACATAATATAACCGACACATAACGTAATATAACCGACACATAACATAATATAACCGACACATAACATAATATAACCGACGCATAACATAATATAACCGACACATAACGTAATATAACCGACACATAACATAATATAACCGACACAAAACATAATATAACCGACACATAACATAATATAACCGACACATAACATAATATCACACCTTTGTTCCCCAAATGTTTAGGCAGATGTGTATCTATAATTCTCCCATATTTCACCGATTATGTTTAAGTTTCATTTAAAAGAGGACGAATCTATTACCGTCCGGCGTTAACGATACAATAATAATAATAAAACATTTATTTCAGAATCAAGTTCCATAATTTGTTAGTACCAGTATAAAAGGCCTTATATCTAGTGTTAGTAAATAAACTAAACTAACGGGTAATTATTTAAATTTTAAACTAAGTACCCGCTAGAGACTTTGCCATCCCAATCTATTTCACTGCATGGATTCGTATCCAGCGTCCTAGAATCGGAGAGTCCCAGCGGTCTGCCAACGTCCTCAAGATAGTGTTGGGGCTGGCGCGAAACCGATATAATAATGATGCGCATCTCTTGCGCATGACGGTTGAAAAGCTGTCAACATTTGCGTCGGCAAACATACTGGACGCGCTGCAAAAACGCGGCAGCCCTAACAACACCCGGAAAGCATTGTTGTATTGGATGCACAGGTCGCTATATGCCTTCTGCGTGAAGTTTACTCACAGGCTGCACGTGTAAAAGGATTGGCAGAAGGCTTTAAAAAGCGTTACTTTAACTCGTGCAATACAACGGGCGAACCTACGGGCCAACATACAGCATCGGACAGCCAGCGACCTGCGCTCCCTTTCCACATCTAAATTATCTTTAAGGTCTTCACTCACCCAGTGGCCCAAGTACATAAATTTAGTAACTCTTTTTAATGGTATGCCGTCTAGTGTGATAAGTGGTACTTTTAACGCTAGCTGAAGCTAGTTGATGAAGCTAGCTAACGATATAATGCCTGGATGAGAGTTGCCGAAAATCGAGTTGAATGGCGTGCAATAGGAGAGGCCTATGTCCAGCAGTGGACTGCTATAAGCTGATGATGATGATGATACAATGCCTCCAAATGATTCGTGAGGCCTAATGATCTCATCACCGTCAACCGAGGCCAGATTTAAGATAAGTAAAAGTCCCAAAAACGAATTTGTCGATTCAATTATCTTCAGCGAGATAAAATAACTACTTCGAATAATGTCTCGGCCCACAGTGAGACACTGAAAGCTGCCATTAAAGCTAGTTACGAGATTATTATCAGCCGTATTAGGCACTTGGTAATGTCACTAGGGCGCGGATAGAGCATGTTAAAGACTTGGCTCTGTGATAATTGTGACTAACGGAAAGGTCTCCTCACGGTGAGAGGGAGTGGGCCGTAATCTACCACGCGGGCCCAGTGCGAGGAGATTTTTTGTTTCCTCACGATATTTTTCTTCGCCGTTTTATATGTTCCTGATGTGTTAATATGTTCCAATCTATAAGCATCTATAGGTATCTATAGGCACAAATATCCTAAATAGGCTTATTTGCTTAACAGGAGGCCCAAATCACTTGTTGTTAAAGTACTTGTTAAAAAAAAACAATTTTCGTTTTCATATATCATCAATCAATAAATAGTCCTACATTATCAATGTATAACTATTTATTGATGATTTATGAAAACTTTTTACAGTTTATAACAACAGTGAACGGAAAAAAATATTTCCCCTTAATTCTTATTCATCGACGTGTCGCGACATTGTCAGAAAAGTTAATTGAAATGCCAGGTGTGATTGTGACAACATTGTTCCTTCATTGTACGTTGTACACTTATGTATGGTCAGTGTAAATATAATTATGCAGCTCAATCCTGGACAGCGGGAATATATCAGGGTATAGGTACGGAGTTGGGATCGGCCGAAGTTCCCATCACGTAGAATAATTAAACGCAAACAAACTGACGTGTTCACGGGCGATCCAGATAGTTAAGTTTATTTTCGATATCTGCTGTGACCCGAAATCGATTTCATTTATTAGATTTTTGTAAGCGAACATCGTGGAATGATTGTTTTACGATTGTATGACGATTTAAAGACAGATTACCTCAAACAAATTGAGCCTTCAGAGGTTTTAGCCAGAATAATATTGGGATTACCGATAATGTGGTTTTAAAACGTGTCCGTATTGATTGAGGATCCATGACTCATATTTAAACATGGATGCTACCAAAATTTTATATGTTAAAATGAGATATGTATGGCTTGGTAGCGGGAACATCCGAAAGGGTTTACCGCTGCCCTGGAACATAAAGGGCTAAGGAAGGAACACGTGTGGGTTTTAGTCAGTAAGAGTCTGACACTCCCTCCTGCTCCACCCAGAGCGGGAGGAGTCATTTGATGATTTCCATCCTCAAAAAAAAAAAAAGATATGTATGGCTTTAAATCGAAACAACAAAGTTTGTTTTGTGGCATGGGGCCCATACCCAGCTGATTCTTTTGTTCGCTCTTCATTAACCTCCATAAGTTTGAAAGCAGCAGATGAGTTCACCAGCAATATTCTGAGTTGACACACAAGCGGCTAGTTATCCATATATGACCTAGTCTAAAGTGCATCTCCGTTGGCACCATGTCACTTAATTAAATGAGCATTTGGCACTCAAGCTGCGATAGACGCGTTACCGTTATGGTTAACAGCACATTGTCACCACTTGCCGCCGACCCCACCACTTATTAGATTTCACACTGGAACTGACATTAATTCTATATGAGCCTGACTGTACCGGTCTATGTATAAACTATTGAGGAAGTCTTGCTTTACGTTAAGAACATAAACTTTTGTATTAGCACTTCTCGAAATTTGCATTTACTTTTATGTTAAAAGACTTTAGTTTAAAAATACGTATACAGGGTGGCAGGGACATCGACGCGCAAGCAGTACATGATTCTGGATCGAAAATATTAGTGATTTATCAAAAAAAAAAAAAAACAGCTGCTTCATAGAAAAGTGCACTATCTACGCGGTCAAAATGTACGGAACAGTGTTTTTTTTTTTTAATAACCGACGCAAAATTTCTACGCTAGGGGGTTGAGCATTACACAGTAAAGAGTCTCTTTTAAACGGTAAAAAAAGAAAGTAAATAGTTCAATGTTCTGTGTAATATATATACAGGGTGGTGCCACCCTGATTTTTAATATGGTTATTTTATGCAAAGCAATATTAAAAAATTAATGCATGAGGTGATAGTGTCATGCTTTTAAAAATGATAATATACATCAAAGCCTTTTTTTATATCTTTTATATTATCTTTACTCCTATTATTATATGAGTCCTAGAATAGATATTTTAAACTTTTATCTAGGGTATTATAAAAATAATCTGAGAAGATATTTATAACATCTTCGCCACCGTTATCGTTTATCTGTCTCTATCTGTTAAAGGCCGGTCTGATATGAATGTCGTTAGTATATGTATTTTATATTATTATTGTTTTCATTGTGGACACATATCTATTAATCCATTCCATTATCTTCTTCCAACTACAGGCAAAACTCATTTTTAGTGCGAGCGAGTAAAGACTTTAATGAGTTATGCAAGCAGTTCTCTTTTGACTTGTTTTCAACGAAACGAGGCTCAAGCGTACGCAATAGGCTGAACCTTGATTTCTTCAAAATTATTTTTTTGTGTTAATTTAGTTCTGGTACTTATTTAATTTAATTTTAGTGTGGTTTATTCCTTATATTTGGCGGTACCGATTTGATGGTTGGTGTGCTTATGTTCTTGTTAATTTGTCGTGTACCTATAAGATCTCTTACTGTATTATTGTATAGCTAGCCGTGAAAACCTATAATTGGCTTTATGTTTCTTATTCCAGTTTATCTATTGTATTTATGTAAAGCTGTTGGTTTTTCATGTGATAAATAAATAAATAATTGTTTTATTTCAAAATCGTTTAAAAAGGCTGGGTCGTGGCAATGCTGCCAGTCTTCTGGGCACGTTTCCGGATGACAGCGATGCGAACGAGTACTTCGATGCCTAAGTGTCCTTCTGTTTTTTTGTATAGTTACTTAGTCAGTCATTTAATTTAGTACCTAGTGTAAATAATTAGTTATCTATACATACAATAAAGAGATTTAAAAATCCTATATGTAGGTCATTAACACCTCAAAAGATAGGGTTTTTGTTAATAGTTGTGGCACCTGTAGAGACGCTTTGTATTATTCAAATATACACATCATAGGTACATTTCTGCTATGCAAGCTATTCACAATAATGTAAACAAGCTTGTTATTCTGCGCGGTAAATATTTAGGCTCAATCTGCAAGCAGACTCGAATGAAGCTCCCAGCAAAAACTAGAGCATAAATAAAAATAATATAGCTATGAAACGATCCTCACTTACAATTGCAGGTACTTCATTATGTTACAATCTTAGAGTCGGAATGTTTTTCCGCTTCTCAATTATTTATGTGTACGCAGTTATTACGACGTAAAAAGCACCACCTTCCCCAGATCATTAGGAGCAAGGAAAAACAGAAAATGAGAGAAACCTTTTGGGTGTTACGTTACGGCATACAACACTTAATTCGTGATTGAGGTACAGGTTTCTATGGCCCTTTCTGACTTTTGTAAAAACTTCCCTTGCAATCATTGTAGATAAGAAACTCTTTTTACAAAAAATACCTTCCTGCCACACATCTCAAGTTCAAACAGCGCGCCGCGATATTAAAATGGCTAAGCGCTCATTTAGAAACAGGTTCACCACGAGAATATTCAGAATCTAACCGAGTTTAAAAGCTTCGCTATGAATTTTAAACGGAAAACTACATTGGATATGAGCAGAAAGGCGAGCGTTGTGTAAACAGTACGCTGTTTCCGCGAGTAATATTTGAAAAAAGTGCCTCTGAAAGGATACTGCACTGGCAGTGGGAATAAAATATTCGTATACAAGGGCGGTGCTGAAAGTTTTAGGAGTGTTTCATGAAATTTAGAATCCAAACGTACCTAATCATTGCGATGAGAGGAGTTGAGCAGTCGACTATATGCTCATACATGTGTAGCTCGAGGGTCGTGCTACTGATAAGAAAACCGCCGTAGGCCCGGAGGACCTCTCAGACAAAGGACTTAGTTTGTTTTCGACAAAACACAAAAGAGAACCCTAAGCAAGCACAAACAACATGTAACGTTACAAATTACGTGGAGCAATTCCAATTTATCTTTGCAACTGAATCCATTACCTTAATTTCTCTTACATCACATAATAAAAATAACACACACTTTCTCACAAATAAAAAATGGCGGTTCTTATGCTGAGTAATAATGTAAGGAAAATATTTGGATAGGTTTCCAACTGTACAGATACAGGTTCATACATAAATGTATTGAAACGCATGTAATATTTTGCGGTCGGAATTTGTAAATACGGTTAAATATTCGCGGCGATAATCATAACAATGGTCAGTTGTAGTTTAAAATATCGACCATTGGCGTGGAAGTGGGGGAGCCGCTCTGGCCGCCGTATCCTGGCTAAACTGTAACTCGAAACAAGCCAGCTGACGGTCCGTGTCTTTGCTAACAAACAATCGGTACTTACTGCGACTAAAGTACCTACTGAACTAAAGCAAAACGGACTGCTCCAAATGTCTGTTAACAAATTCGGGAATGGAAATTCTGCATTACCTATTAATAACTATCGATCGGTTCTGTACCTAATTATTCCTTTAGCTTGTCGCCGAATGAGTACAAAATGGTGCCGACAAAAGCATCTAGAACCCGGTAAAGTACTGAACTGTAATTTGTAACCGAAATCAGTAGAATTTGGTGCATACGGAACTACAGGACTTAGTAAACAGTTGAATAATTTCGTGGAGAATATGACTATTTGAGAGTAATTTTAGAAACGTGCAGCCGGGCATTGGGTAACAGAGAAACAATGTTTCTCTCACTGATTAATCAGATGCGGAGGTTGGGCTACTTAAGTTCCTCGCGGTTCCCTCAGAATTCGCGGCAGCTAGACAATGTTAGGAATGCGTGCTCAGTATATCGACACAAAGTTTTGTTACCAGCTTTGTTACAGTTCATTACCGCGTAAAAGGTTTCAGGAAAAGAGTGCTCTTTTTGATGCCCATTTTTTCAGAATACGTTTTTCACGTGATTGGCGTTGTAACGTTATTATTGGCGTAAAAATAAATTAAATCAACTGGCAACTGACGTAAAGAATAATAAATAACGGCACTTTATAAAAAATGCTTTTTAAAATATTTATTAAAAAATAGTTTAAAAAGCATTTTTTATAAAGTGCCCGCGGGTTTTAAATACCAGTTTTATATTTTTACGACGAAAAGTTTCAGGATTGGCATTTTACTATAAAAAATAATACACCATTACATTCATTCACATATGAGTTACGGTTAAATAAGTTCTCCAAGTAATAACAGAGGCCACCCCATTGCATAGCACATTCCGGTTGCATGATGCAAAGTGTTGCGTAATAAATATAACCTAATTATACCTTTCTGTGCTTTTAAAAACGATCCTCAGTAGCTATATCTGTTTACACAACCAGTTTTTGAATTTCCGGTAAGTACGTAATATAATAATAGAGAGAAAGCGTACGAAACACAATTATGGCGAAATAAAAGTGACATTTTACGCAGCCTTGTTTCAAGGAATAGCCGTGTTTTTTGCAAAATAAATAACGTTTGGATGATCTTTATTCAAGAAACTTGTTGTGAAATGTAATTAAAGAATCGCATCGATATAAGGTTTGTTAATCTATTCCTCATTTTGTTACTGAATACGTTTCCAAGGTTTTGAATATTATAACAATTTGTACGTTGCGAATAAATGGCTAATATAATAGTAATTTTGCAGTACTACACGTTAATCCAAAATATTGCACCATTTTGCAAAAAGACGTTCTGTGCACAGAAATCAAATCCAAGTCTTTCCCAGACGATTGATAAGTGAAGTGGAAAGGAAGGAATTATTATTAAGTTTGATTCAGCTCGTGTGGAATGCGTTCAGTAGCGCATGTGCACTGTAGCGACGAACTTAGCGCTTAGCGAGGAAAGCCGCGCGTAGCAAGCCTACAGTCGCGCCTCGACTCGCTACGCGGACGCACGTAGCACGCCTACGCCGCTACGGGCTACGAACTTCTATATCGTCGATCTCGCGTAGTATGCCGCGCAAACAGTGAAGTTTTTTTCGCTAACATACAATGTGTTTTGAATGATGTTGTTGGGAAAACTCTTGTTCTATATACACTTCGGACTTGTCTTCCATGTTGTGATTTGTTTTAAGGATTCCGTCGGTAAGTTACAAAACAATAATATTAAAAAAATCGAAGATAAAGTGGGATGTTAAAAAAGCTGCTGATACTTACTTCAATTCTGTTTGGTTCTAAAACCAAATATCAAACAAATGGATCGTAAAAACAAAACACTAAAACCTACTTCAGTATGAATAAAATTACCTCCACATAATGTAGGTTTCATTACGGCTATCAAGGTATATGAAAAACACGTTGTACCGTTATTAAAAGTACCTACTTCGTGGTCAAATAACAAACAATACAAATACATTACGGTAGTTACAGGTTAGTGTCAATAAAACGTCTGACGACAAAGTGATCTTTACTTGTCGTGACTACAAGATATAAAAATAGTTTTTTTTTTAATATTCAGACCTTGTACGAAAGTAAATCTATAACGGATATCCCGTTATTCAAATTATTGTGATTAAGTGCTGTAGAGACTTGTTAATAAATTTAAATAAAAAAGTAATAAACGTTGGAAATAATTGAAAATATCGTTGTTGAGCAAAAACTACATTGTGGTTATTTAGGCCGGGTGCAGACTTGTGTAAAACGTTATGTAAACTGTGATGCCTAACTAAAATCAAATAATATGCATATGTTTAGCGAACCTGCATAACAAGAATGTGTGATTTTATAATTAATCTGTATTCGTAATACCTCTAATTAAATTCCGATTAAATGTACTATCATCAAACTATAAATTATTCTATACTAGCTGCGCCCTGTGGTTTCACCCGTATACGTTTCGGTCCCGTGATAATATCGGGATAAAAAGTATCCTATTTGTTAATCCTGGTTATAAACCATATGTATGCCAAATTTCATCCAAATCCGTTCAGTAGTTTTTGCGTGAAAGGGTAACAAACATCCATCCATCCATACAAACTTTCACGTTAGTAGGATTAATAATCTAAATATTTTCACTAGTAGGTTTAGCTATATCAAGTTCCGTTTGCTAAAAAACTGCGACAAATCCATATAGTTTCCTCACAAAAACCTGAGAAAAACCTTCCCAACTCGTGGGATTACGTCCATAGAAAGTGCAGCAAGCGTCCTCGTCGGTACTAACAAACTGCGGTCACCAATCCGACTGCCACCGAGGTGATTTTGTCCATGTCTCCCTTTTTGGCCGTTTCTTTATAGCGGTACTATGTCGAAGAAAACGTTTACGGTGTCGTATAGATGAATGGCGGGGGTGTTACCTTAGCAGCTCTTAGAAAAAGGCTGTTAAAGAAAAAAATAAGTACAATATTAGGTATTTCATAATTCATCATTATTCGAATGCCCTTACCCAAATTTATTTGGGGTCGGCGCAACATGTCCTCTTCTTCTTCTATACTTCTCTATTAGTCATGATCTTGGTAGTATTTGTTTACCAAATAAAAGATATTTAGTAGCGTTTAAAGTAGATAGGTCACGATAAACGATGACCCATAAAACAATAATAATGTTAATGGTAAAAACAATTATATTCCACACTGAATTTAGAAATTAAATGAATTGCGCACTAATATTTTATACAGGGTGGCATGGGACATCGACGCGCAAACTGTAACCATGGATTCAGCACATGAGTTTAGACCCCATAGCGTCGAAATTTTTTAAGCGACGCTTAGTTTGTGGCTCACCGAATTTGGCTAAATTGTATTATTACTTTTCTATTAATAAACTTTGTTATTATTATTTTAAAAATGTCTTGACACATCTCCGGACCCTCGGGCCTCGGACCTTTGGGACGTAGTGGCGAAGCCAACTCACAGAGGCCCATTTGATGCTTTTAATGAAATGAGACACCTATTATTATTAATTAATTAATGTCTTTGACATATCTTACTATTATTGTAAACAGATACTATATGGTCAGAAGGCCAATTCTCGTAATTTATAACGTTCAAAATCTAGTCGCAGTCTCATCTCGGCGACAAACAAATGTCAAAAACTTGTCAAAATGTAGGGAAAATAGAAGTATTTTTTGACAGATTGAGACTGAGATCAGACTGTGAACGATCTAAAAATTACGAGAATTGCCCCTCAGGTCTGTCTGTACTCAGACTGAAGTTTAGTAATGAACACACATTTATTTTTGGACATAATACAATCGATATTATACAGCATGTCTCAGTGATAAATAACAATAGTATTAAGAGAGCGTTTTGATTGGAAGCTTGCCCTTCATTAAGGACTTCGTAGAACAATAGATTTTCTATTTCAAGGCATTCTTGGTCCTTTCTCGGTATTCCCTGTGATCAACGCCGTTACTAAACATTAAAAATGTTTTATCCTTAGTGTGCGTAGATTTACACCGGTTCTACTGAATAGATAGTATTGAAAGTGTACAAAAAACACACCTAATTTGGTCGTTTCCAACGTCTATTCAAGGACTGATATTCAATTTCAATATAAAACCCAAATACTAGTTTTTTCCTTCATGGTTCTCTTCTCCTTTCTATAAAGCGAAAACGCGATAATCTGAATTGTGCGGACTACCTAAGCGCATCCCCTTTAAGTTAAAGAATCTGTAAACGGCTTCCCAGTAAAGTTACGTTTTAGCACTTGCTTTAGTATACATAAGACCCATTGACTTGGTCTTTGACGTTCAACCAAAAGTCCAAGTCCTGATTCAAGGTTTGCCACTGACCCATTAAGCGCTTACGCTAGATTTGAAACTAAATAATATGGTTAGCAACTCTACACTGCGCTCCAAAACGCAATTTACCGATGTAGCTGGACCCAATTTAAATGGCAGAGGGGTTATGTCTGCCGCATGCCGACGACTTATTGGCTGAAACAGCGGTAGAATAGAGTCTCAACACAGTTGACAGTACAGTCACGAGCAAAAGTATGTATACACTCGGTTTTATTCAAAAGCGATTTACTCCTTTATTTTTTAATGAAATTTTATGTTGTTACGAACATAGCATTTTCGAACCCATAGGTTTATTTAATGTGTCGTATTTCAACGTTGCATTCGTTATTTCACGAAAAAATCGCCAATTGAAAGTTGCCAAGTGTAGACATATTGGTGCTCGTGGCTGTACCACACGCAAAGAACTTAGTTAAGTTCTTTGCGTGTGGTACTGTCGATTTCTCGATTTTAGTACTTCGCAATGATGAAGTTACATCAGTTTTGCGAAGTACTAAAAACGAGAAATCGAGATTTGTAAAAGAACAAGGAAGACTGCTGTTTATCGGGTCATAGTGCTGTAATTATATTCTGGCTACATCATATGCATTGTAAATTTAACATAGTGGCATTCATTCAGTGGCAACATCGTGAGGAAACTGGCATACCCTAGAACCAAAAATTCGAAGAAATGTGACATCCGCCAACCCGCACTGGGCCCACGTGGTGGATTATGGCCCATTTCTTCAAATAGAGAGGAGGCCTGTGTCCCAGCAGTGGAAACATTATAGACTGATTATGATAGTGGCATTCGTGGCATTCCGAGTAAAGAGAAGAAAGCTTGATGCTCTGCCTCTAAATCTGAGGGTGGTTTACCTGATTGATTTTATCTTAGTGTAAATTAACTGACAGATCATGCAAAGCCATCAAAAACAGTGGCATCATTAAGAAAATCATTGAAAATATGAAACAAGCAAGCAATGTAATTTATCCGAGCCTCTAAATCTGAGGGTTGTTAGTTGACTGCTTTTCTTTTATTGTCAATTAACTGATAAATGATGCAAACCCATCGAAAACTGTGGCAACATTAATAAAATCACTGAAAAAATATATAAAGCAAGCAAGTAATTTAATTTATCCGGGTAATTACTTTACGTCAACAGACTCTTACTTATTGGATGGAATGTTATTTTAATTTCTGAAAATGTAAAAATAAATTGTTTAATAACTTATAATGAGAAATTCGCTTATGTACCTACGAGTACGAACCTATCGGCAAATTTGCGTGTTTTTGCGTAGATACCTAGAGATAAGTTATGATTAAGGTAAATAAAATATAGGCACAGGAAATTGGGTAAACCGAGTTCACAAATAATATGTAAGTTGTCCTTCGCCTACGATATTATTAGGTAACTGGGTTTCCCTTAGTGGAAACTTGCGCAAAACGACAAGCAGATGTTACAGCCCGCTTTTTTAAATTTAATCAAATATTTGTATGAAAAAAAAGGGACCACCGTGTGAAATTTTTGCATTTATTTCTTTTTCTTATGTGAAAGGACAGTAAATTGTGATGTGTTTTATATTATAGGTTAATCAGCCTTAAAAATCCCACTCAGTACTGGGCAAAAACCTTATCCTGGTTATCCGATTTCCATTTTGAATTAAAATATTATAATACAAATAAGTTAATAAATATCTCACCTAATTGAATCAATTGTAAGATATTGGTACCGTTAACCACGACTTAATTAATATACTTGATTGACTCTAATTACTCACACAATACAAGTTACGTGAAGCCCCTGGTTGATAACTAATTACTTTCACGTACTTAATATGCAACAAGAGAAATACGACGATCAACATTTGTGCAAATGATCACGTAGGTGAAATTTTTCAGAGAATGAAAAAATTTTTTCTTTAATATTTTTAATAATATCCAGAATAATAACAAACTAAATTTAGTGCCTGAATAACTTAAATTTCGGTTGAACAACAACATATTAGCCAGAGGGGCAGTCCACTGAGATGTTGTAACAGCAAGGCTCCGGACGAAAGCCGGCTTAGCGGCATGAGGCACGACGCACAACAACCCACGTACAGGAGTCAGGAATAAAGGTTAAATGCCCCCGGGGCTCAACGACTGTCGTGTGAACATAATCAGGGGTCGCACACATTTATTATTCAGTTAATTTTCCTAGTTTCTACCTTTTTATCATATACCCACGATAGGGT
Organism: Apamea sordens; assembly: GCA_945859715.1. NCBI lineage: Eukaryota > Metazoa > Arthropoda > Insecta > Lepidoptera > Noctuidae > Apamea > Apamea sordens. The sequence goes on along the minus strand of OX243996.1, from coordinate 10,549,907 downwards.
TGAATTTACGCCTAAAGTTTCCTCCGGGGTAATTGATAGACATGTGTTCGTAAATTATTAAAATGACGATTAAGCGGTGGAATTCCCTGAGCTATAACAAGGTTTCGTTGAGGCTAATAAGAATGTATTTTTTATCAAAACGCGGTCGGGCTGGATAATGATTATGTCCTTCAAATAATGTTAGCATCACATGAATGGTTCCTAAGGGAGTTAACAGAGATGTGATATCATATATCTACCTTCAGTAGACGCGCATTTAGGACTAGCTTATCGCCAATAACAAGGTAATCATTATAGAAATACGGCGCCACTAAGAACATTTTGTCCACAACATAGCCAGTTTTTTTTTTACTTGACCTGGATGTATACAAGGTCGACAAAACAAAACATCATTAACACTTTGTTCCTCTATCCGACCTATATTCCTGCCCTTTGTTCCTTCCGAGTTGTCTGTAAATATCTGGAGTAGGTACCTATCCCGATCTTCCGTCACAGCTTCAAAATAACAATCTGATCAATAATAAAGCGCAACACAATAGATTCTCAGATTTCATCAATCTATCTTACGTCTCAGACAATGCATGCAATTTAAGACTGCAAACTGAAACTCTGACACTGAATCTTCGGGCTAAAATTACTGTCTATATTTAGCGTCAGAACTGCACTAGGTATAAACGATTTGAGGAAAAGTGAATACTATGACATATATTAGGTATACTTTTTAACGTTTTATTTCAGAAATATAGAAAAGTAGTAGCCCACCAGCATCGGAAACAGGGTCCAAGCTACTGGTGGTTCTGACTGCATACAAGACACTTCATACTCATCGTCTTCTGCCTAGACTTTTCCCAACCATGTTGGATCGGCAGCTGCATCCGGTAAGACTGGAAAGTCTAACCGGATGCAGCTGAATACTAGTACTTTACACGGAGAAACTGCCTATCTGAACTTTACAACCCAGGAAATCCTTACTGAGCATACCGTATCGTATCCAGGAGTACTGCTTTGTGCATCATGGCCTTTGAGCCCTTGAGCCTTTCCTAAGGTGTTGAAGAGAGTTTAGTTTCTTATGAAAGCGGTGAACGGTCACACAATATCAACTTCCATATACAGTGCGTTTTTTAACACCTTAATGTCAAATACTGGTGAAAATAATTCATGACATCCCTTATAATATGACGGAACCGAAACAAACTCAAAGAATGTATTTCAATTAAACCATTAGGAAAAGGCAGGAGCTCATTGGAAATCGAAAAATTCGTCCGCATCACTGTCAATTTTTTTTTGTTTTATATAATTGTATATATATTTTAGTGTTAGCTTGTATAAACTATTTACAGGCACTTTTGTTTTTGTATTTTCAAGGAAGCTGGCAGTTAGAAAATATGAAGCTCCGTCCCGCGGTTTTACCCGCATAAGTTTCGATCCCGTGGGAATACCGAGATTAAAAGTATCCTATAGGTTAATCCTAGTTACAAACCATCTGTGTGCCAAATTTCATCGTGAAAGAGTAACAGACATCCATCCATCCATCCATACAAACTTTCGCGTTTATAATATTATAGTGATAGAATAGGATAGTAGGATTGTTAGCTTTGATAAAACTATTCAATACAAACTGTGAATAGTCACGTTGATTTCATATTGGTATGCACGTCAGCATCGACATCAGTGTTAAATTCGAATTTGCATTATCGGTCAGTTTTGATTTGGATTTCAACGTAAATCATACTAAATTGTGCATTAGATTATGCAAACTCTAACGTTTCACTTTCTAAAGGATATTAACATATAGCGCTTTACAATTATGAACCGTTTTATCTTTATTTCTTTGAGCCAATAAGAGAAGTTCCACCAGAAACAACCAACAACATTTTTGTTACATTTAGGTAGCATAATCAACACAAATGTTCTCACTGCCGGGACACAGGACTCCGCACTTCGAGAGGGAGTGTGCTATCATCTACCACACGGGCCCAGTGCGGAGTGACGTCACATGTCTTCGAATGTTTGGTTCTAGAACGCTGCCTTCACCATTTTGAGAGAAGCGGTGATGAAATTATTTACACAAAAAAAAGCAACGAATGATTGCTGACAGAACCAATCAGCACGATACAGGCAGCAAGACGTTCATTTCTACCCTAAAGTGCTAAGCTTCAAATACTAATAGAATCACAACCTACATAGACTCTTTTGACAAACAAACAAATCGCTGATTTCCTCAAATCATTTCCTTGTAAAAAAGGCAATAATGTTTAATTTATAACTGATTAACTAATTAGGGGTTTAACTGTAGTAGTGATTCTGTTACAATTTGTCCCTCAATAAATCTTAGTACCCGGTTTAGCCCGTCGTACCCCGGCAGGACTTTGCCTCCCCGATTCCTCCGTTCCTCTTGTTCTTGTGTCATCTCCGATAAATCCTTTAAGAAAGCGTTTAAATCGTTCGCCATTTGCTCAGTTGCGGTGTTCGAGGGACTTGAAAGACATTTACCGTAGTTACTTCGACTCGCAACTCATTCGGCACACTTTAATTGTGAGCAACTTCTTATTTTTCTCAAGTAAATAATTACGTTGTTTGTTTTGCTACTGTTTTGATGCGATAAGTCACTCCTAATTTGTTCCAACCTAATTGTTTTAGTGAATTTGCTAAATAAAGTTTCCGAGTGTTATGAAGGGTGCTAACAATCCTATCAATACAATGTCTTATTAATTAGCCGAATAATTGGTAGGAAAGAGGCTTCCCTTCCATCCGGTCACGTCGTCCAAACTTCCGACCAGCCATTAAATTAAGAGCAACTAAACTTCATTTATCTCAGCTTGTTACTTCCACGGACGATAAGGTTCAGAAACACGGCTGGAAACTTCCACAAACTTACAGCTAACTTCGGCGAAAAGTTATCGAATCACGCCGATCGTTCGAAAATTTGTTACTTACTCAATATTTTAAATAATCTTCTTTGCAACACTTCTTATCTGCAAAGTTTTCACTCCCTTTAACTCAATTCGATTATGTAGTGATAATAATTTACCTGCGTAGACTAAAGTTGCTTAATTTTGTTAATTAATTCTTGTAAGAACATTTATTACGTTCGTAATTTCGTTACGAATGCCACTAATGAAGTTAAGTAGTACTAAGGCTGTGTATTCCTGTAATTACCCACTCATTTAACTGTAGTAAAAAGTTTATTTTCACGTATAATCTTTACGTTAAAGCTACAAATTTTAATTTGAAAATCTCATACGTACGTTTCTAGTATTTCAGGACTATGATAATTCTTGGAAACTCCTACCTTGGGTGGGACGGACAAGTTTTCACATTTTCTTTTAGCACGAATTCTAAACAGAACAGTGGTTTGGCGTAATAACCGACCTTAATTTGTAGAACATATCGATTCACGTAGGATATTTAAAGTGGAATAAACTTCTTACGTGGAGGCAGCGGCGGTCGCGTGACGAGCCACGTTTGGAGTAGCAGGCAGCGGGCACGGGCGCGGGGAAGCGCGCCAGCCGCCAGCCGCCAGGCGGCGATGCGATACGCAAATATTTATATCGCCCCCCACGGCACAAGTCATTGCTTGAAAGCGTTGTCTTGTACCAGCCTCGTTGTAAAGAGAAAATATTGCCTGTCGATGCTATTCAGAACTAAGTCACGGCACAAATAAGTCGCGTTGCATAGCGCCCATACAAAGGCATCGCTCCAAATTAAGATTAAGTGAGGTTTTACACAATATTGTGATTTATCGGCAATTTCTTTTTTATGTTCGCACTTTAAAAGGACCCTTTCTCGTTTATTATTCAGTGTCCATAATATGAAACTGGACAAACATTGACGTTAAAGTTGTAAGTTTCAACAGTCTCTTTAGATAAAAATGCGACCATAGTAAAATAAGGCCAGACATTTTACTGTTTGCATTCATGTCTAGGCTTAATGAGGCCTTGTTAATAAAACGTAGATATATTTTCTTTTATACAAATGGAAAAGTCTTGTAAAACGATCGTGTAGGTACGGTTTAATAGCAAATTGTTTTTATTAGTTCGTTGTTTTGAAAGCGGCCTAACTGAAAGTATGAAGGCTTTTGCTTTTTGCGCAACATAAGTCGTGATCGTAAAGAAAACGAAAAATGACAAGTGTGCGTGATCACACTTCACGCATTAAGGGTGAATAGAACTCTTTTTAATTTTACCTTACGACTTAAGTATTGTTTCGATTACGCAACATCAACTATGCCTTAATATCATGCTAGAATAGGTATCATATTTAGACGCTACCAAAACCAACCGACGTCGCAGAATATAAATAGGTATCTAATGAATAATTTCCACTTTTGTCTCTTTAACAAAGAAATCTGCATAAAAGGTTTTCCTGGTAAGCACTATCAGCAAGTCTGACAAATAGACGTAAAGGAGTTTAAATATCTGCGAGTCTGGGATAGCAGCGAGTTGTTGGATATAGGATACCGAGGTACAGTTGGCAGCTAAAATTGAGGTATCATATTAATTTTTAATTAGTCCGTAAAACACAGTCATCAAATATGCAAGGATATGTTGTCGCTCGAATGACGTTGACAGGTGTGCAATTGTTTTGTAAAATTTCACTCGAAATGTAGTCAGAAAACAAGATGGCGGAGTTAGTTCCGATTTTATCGACGCGCCAAAAGAACCTCTTAGTGCTTTTACAATAAAATCATATTTGACAGTTGTTTATACTAAGTATTGTGCGGCCGACGAGAGAAAGCGTACTTGACACCTGTCAATTTCATATAAACGAATACGTGTTTTGCGAATTTGATCTTTAATAGCTACTAGAATTGTCGCAATGACAGGTGTCAGGAGCGCATTCCCTCGACGGCCGGACTGTAAGCACCACTGAAAGCAACTTTTAGTCATTAAAGGTGATGTTGAACAATTTTTAAGTACCGACGCCAGCACATCGACCTACCCGAAACTGTCAAATTTTCCCAATCAAGTTTGAACCTAATGTTTTTACTATAAAGTTTAAAATCTATTAAAGAAATTTTACAGATGGTAGTAGCTTGTTGTGCTGGCGTCTGTACCTACTTATTTTCTCAATTATTATTTATTGTACTTAAGTTGTACGTTTTGTTACAAAGACTAAACTTTAGTAAATGTAAATTATATCTTAGTATTCACAAACCGCTGTCAACTGATTCAAGATGTACTTAACAAGCGATCAAACTTCATTATTAAAACTAAGTTGAAGATGAAACGCAATAAGCAGTGCTAACTAACGCTTGTTTTGAATGTTTTGACATAACCTAAATTGCACAAGCGCTATATTAAAATTGTTATATTAGCAAATTAATGTTAAAGCTAATCTAAACATAATTAGCGTTATCCAGAACTCTGAACTATTCACAAATCCGGAAAATATCAAATTTAAATAGGTTAACATTTATTAATAATTCTTTGGATTTTGGAGAATAAAATAAAATACTGTACATAATCTAAAGGTAAACAACAGATACTAATTACTGAATTATACTGAATTACAAGAAGGTAAGTATTGTGAAGGCTGAGTTTGTTTCGGCCTTTCTTCTCACAGTAGTCAGATAGGAAACGACCTCATCTAGTTTTAAAAAATATTATTGACGTTTAAAGTGTTTGTACTTACGAAAATAAAATCATTTATCATTGACGGCAATTTTTGTTGTCGACTTTACTTACCTATTATTAAGTAAAACTGATTCAAAGTTAGGTTTGCATAATGAATGCAAACCGAGCGAAGTGGTGAACAAATGAAAACTATTTTTGTAAAACTAATCATATCATGATAAGTTTCATAAGTTTTAAATGAAATTCAGTATTCCGATTGTAAATGAATATTCGATTAACACTTTGGATTTTTCCGTTGGAATTTTATTACGATGAAGCACGCTACTGTTATAGCATCGGCGTTTTGTAAGCGTTTCTTGAGTGTAGGTATGCGGTGCGATTCCCAGATGACGTTTTTCTCACGACAATGGTAATTTATCAACGACTTAAGCATGTTGTATTAATTAGACAATTGACGCCTCGAAGACACAACAACAATAAATATTTTGCTCTTAAGACAAAGGGTGGGTGAGGGTATGAGCAATGAATACTAAATAATTGTGTTCAGCCAGTCTGTCTACCGGCTGATCACTATAGTATAAAGCACTAAATAATTATTGGACCTGCCGAAGCAATGTTAATTCCATTGTGTGATGATACATTCATCAAACAATTATTATTAATGCAACGTGCTTGGAATAACATTTACAGTCGTTACGGGTAGTCAGAAGCCCGAAAGTCTGACAACCAGTCTTACCAAGGGATATCGTATTACCCAGTAACTGGGTTGTGGAGGTCAGATAGGCAGTCGCTTCTTGTAAAATACTGGCATTCAGCTGCGTATAGTCAAACTGAAAGCCGACCCCAACATAGTTGGGAAGAGGCTAGGCAGATGATGATGAAAGAGTTTCCAGAATGATGGAAAAGCAAGGTATGTGCAACAGGACTGATAGGATACAAAGTATACGTAATACATGATATCTATTTACAAATTTGAAAATAACACTTTACATTTTCTTTCTTTACAATATCTATTTTAAGTAAAACACAAGACCGTTAATTAACGAAGTTAACATTTTCGAGTAAAGGATGAACTTGAAAGTTAACTTTAAAAATTGTTAACGGAGTCATTAATTTTCCATAGGTATGTAAATGTACCTACTACTCGCCGCGCGGACCACGTTGTGCCGCGAAAAACAGGTTCTGACAACCTCATAATAATTATTATTACAAACTCTAATGACTCTTCTATTATTAATTGCATGCCCTGCCTAAACTTTCAAAGGTCATACCAATCTTTTTTTAGGGTTCCGTAGTCAACAAGGAACCCTTATAGTTTCGCCATGTCGTCTGTCTGTCTGTCCGCGGTTTAGCTCAAAAACTATTGGCCCTAGAAAGGTACATATAAAATGGGAACGATACACTTTTTTTTCGTCCTTCCCGTAGTGTGGGATATCGTTGGATAGGTCTTTTAAAAGTATTAGGGGTTTGGCAAGACCGTTTTTTGATTAAGTAAACCGTTCGTGACTTATCAAGCTTTAAATTACCAATTTTCGTTAGAGTGAAGTGTCCCCCCCCCCCCCCTTCTACCAACTAAACGGTTGTAGTTAGAAATTCAAATGTCACGGCAGTAGTACCTATATATAACGAAGTTTAAAGGAAAACTATCACACTTATGTGGGCTTTACAAGTTTACGAGTAATAGTCGACCAATTGTATTAGAATCGAAAATTTCCGCACTTGGCTGTTATAAAAACTACGGAATCCTACACTGCGCGGGGCCCGACACACACTTGACCGGTTTTTTATAAGTAAATCACTAACGCAACGACATATAAAATGCATTTTCTTTCACGATTTAACGATTAACGTTAACTTCGTTATACATACGTATAAGTCACCTCAAGGGTAAAATCATAAAAATAGACATAGCTGGGCACCGTTAGTTTACTTCGATTTTAAACGTTAAAGCGTTAAGTACTTTACGGAAGATTTAACGGAAGTTAAAGCATGTGCTGTAGCATATGCTTTTAAAAAGTAAAGAGAAATCAACGTACCTACAATCGAAAAAAATCGACTACGTAATACTATTTCAAGATTTATTCTTACAGAGTTTTATTCCGCTTCATAAATAGAATTCGAAAAATAGAAGCTGATACGTGATGCCCCCGCGGTTCTAATCCGCGCTGGTCCGTAAAACATGTTTACACGTTTGATGTCGCAAAAGCTTCGTGCTATAAAGATCCGTCTTTACTACTACAGTCCGTTGTATAATATAACTTTAAAGGTGTAAGAAACATACCTGCGCTACCTACGTGTACCTATATATGCACCAACTGGGCTTTGAATCCCCTCAGCGAGACGGACGTGCTGATATGAATGCATGGATTGAAGTTTTAAAAAGTAAAAACCGGGCAAACGTGATAAAATATTATTTCCTTTGTACTTCGCTACAATGGATTTTATGCATGGTTGTTCGTGACATTTGCTTTATAAGGCAGGTCCAAGGCAACGAACTGGGACTGAATAAATGAACTGCAATCATTCGGCAATATTACCTAAGTAATTATTTTGTATCTTTGCATGATATTTCTTGTTCATCATTCTTTCAGATATTTTACACCATGGTACAGACTTTGACAAATTCATTAAACAAAACTTAATGGTAAATTTTCTTTAGACAATTATTTCTTGACGATTATTTTGCCTGTTCCGACTGCCCGTTGGGTCACGGGCTCTAATTCCGAATTCCGCGTGGGTCGTAGATATTTTCTGTGCGTGCTCTCAGACTCTGTACCGGTTACATTAATTTGTGCTGAATAAATGTGGCCGACATCCTAGAAAAATATTCCATTAAAAAACATGTTATTCTGCTGTCTAATATAACCTATAATATCATTTATAAGACTTGTATATGTATGTAGTATGGCCAACTCTGGAATGGACCAATTAGAACGACAGTAGGTAGCTATGACGTCCACAATGAGTGTTTGCTCACTGTGCTATCAGTATTAATTCAACAAGCGGGACAAGTGAATTCCAACCACAACACTAAGTTAATCGAACGCGCTTATATTATATACTGCAGTTCTATCCTCTAGGCCCACATTGCTACACGACCCAATGTTAAGCGATAGTAAGCACTAATTTCCCATTTATGAGGAGAAAATAATACAAAGTTAAAAACACAATTCTTTCCCAGATTTTACACAAAACACAAGTATATTTAAGCGGCAATCGTCACGTATAAACACAATCTCTAACAAGGCTCGACAAATTGTGTACGGACTACGGGCGAATAGAGCCAATTGCCGTCCGATAAAAAAAACAATAGAGAGTGCTTGCCTTTCTGTCATGCGGAATACAATGGTATTCTTCCTGAGCGATAAACCAGTCGCCCGCAGACATCGGCAAACGTGAATGACAGTTTACGATGTAAAAATACATACTACATTACAGAATTTAACGTCCGCAACATCGTATGTTAAGTACCGACATAAAGCATTTAAAACTTTCTTTTAGAGTCTCCAAGGAGGGGTAATATTCTGACATAAATTCTCCCCGGGGGTTCACCCCACTCCTTGAACCCATAAAACGATAAAGATCATCTTTTGTAGCTTCTGAAGGGAACAGCTACGTACCTCCTTGTGTCTTAAACAATTCGTTCATTCCGAAGAAATACATCGAGACAAATCCGCTCATTAATATGCGGAGTTTAAACTTTGTTTCGAGTTTGTTATCTGGGAATTGTCTGAAATGTACGGAGGTATTTGAAAGGACTCCCTCTCATAAGTTATAAACAGATACCTTTACTGATAATAGGTCGCTGCAAAGAATTTTATAAAATATCTGCGAAAGGTACAGGACAATAATTAGAATTCCGTAGATGAGTTTGTCAATCTGAGATATTTAAAGGGTATTACATTTCGTGTGGACCATGAAATAAAGAAAAATGTTGGTGAATTCTGTTTGATTTAATATTCATTAGAAAATATCACAAACGCGATATATCTATAAACATATTACTAACATTCATTTGTAAACATTTCTTTACTCGTGTACGCGCAGAGTAGAGACCGCTTTATATTCAGTAAGCTAACCGGCTGTTGGGGCGAGCATCAGGTTTTTCACGGAGTACAAAGCTCAATTAGCTACATAGGCTCCACCATGATGTTATCAGCTTATAGTGCTGCCAATTCGTTTCTACAATCTTCACATAAGGAATATCTTTTCTGGAACTATATTAGCTACTAACATTCTACACAACAAAATATTTTTAAACTACGATAAGATACTGGCCACAAAATGGAAGAGCTATAAAACTTTGCCCATTTTATTGCCGATCAAATATAGGTACGTATCTATTGTTTTTATTTGCGTAATCTTTTAGAATACTACATCATTCTGATTCTTAAATTGATAGTATTAAAGCCTATTTTAAACAACGTACACTTTTCCTAACATCTAAAATTTGATTATATTATACGACAATAAAATTTCAGTGGCAAGAGGAAGGAGGAGACTACTAATATGTTACCCTTTATTACACCTTTAGTATATTGAATGCTGAGAATAAATACGGGGAAAAACGTTCATTATCGGCTCTGGCGCGCAAATAAAACAAGATAGCACCCCAGGGCCCGCTCACTTGGATATTGCGACCCGCAAGCAAATTTGCTCTAGGCACAATAAATGCTTAGGACTGTACGTGAAAGAACACACTGCCGGCAACAATAACATTTATATATACATACTGATACATTAGTGGGGAGATAAAGCTCAGTGATATATGGACGACTATAAACATGTCGCCTTCATACCAACGACTACTTTGTTCAAATTGATCACTTTATCTGTCAGGGATACAAACGACTCAAAGCAAAAGACTGGATTCAACGTTTCTCATTATCCAAGTAAAATATAAAAGCTAATATCTAATTGATCGTTATTTCAATCTAATAACGTAAGTCGAGTTTAATGAAATGCTCCGTAAAGAGATAAGATTTTGACGAAATAATTACGATAACTTTGTAAGTAGGTACATCAATAGAATTCTAATAAATTTGGGCAGGTTGTGTTTGATATTGGAATTTTGACAAGATTAAAGCCGCTTAAGAATAATTTTAAACATGCAATGGAATTTCTAAGTAGCGCTTCTAAGTATTTTATAAACAATTTAGGGTATTTAAAGGTCTTGTGTAATTTATAAACGGCAACAACCCAGCGGTTAAACGCGGCGAGAATAATTTTAGCTTCACCCTTTGCAAGCATTATCATTTTTAACTAAGCAAATATAATTGCAACACATGTTGCAAGTTGTCATCACGGTATCATACCTACTTCTGTCCAGATAGAAGGGAATAGGTGCTAGTGTAATAAAATCATAGGCATATTTTGATGATTTCCCATCCTCAAAAAAAAAAAAAAGGCATATTTTATCATAGGGATATTTCGGTTTTGTCTCTCGGATGACAAGCCATCTACGATGCTTCACACACCGCGACCACAGACCGCGATGACCACAGTCACCAAATGCGTACGGAACCCTAAAAAGCTGGTTCAATAAAATACGTTGCTGACGTCAGCAGACCTATCGATACTGGCTAGAAATAAACCTAATATAAATATTTCTACAGTTCGTAATTAGTTTACAAGCCGGCTGTTTACCGTTTATCAACTTCAATTTCATTTTTGAATGCTAGCTTCGCTGTTACTGTTTATTTTGTTTAGATTTTCATAGCCTTTCGATAATGTATTATGTGTTTATTTTTATATGCCAGCAGCACTTTCTGAGGATTTAGTATTCTCATTCATATTCGGCTTCGTACTGAAGGCGAAATAAAATTTCTCATGACTCTTTGTAGCCATGGAAAGTTGTGGCCTGTCGGTTAGATTAATAAAATTATTAAGTCTCAATTATTCCAAAGTAGACATTGGTTGTCCCAAATAATCCATAATATTACTACTTATAAACCAATTCATGTTTCAAGCCTGCTGTTCAAATTTTAAAACCATTTTTGACCGGTTCGAATGTATCCTGCTGGGTCACACAATATACCAACAATTAAACATTTTATCTCATTATTATAATTAGGGGCTTGTGGCTAAGTAATAACAGCCGCTCGGGTCAGTCGATCATGCTGCGGTTGGTCCGTGGAAGGGTGACCATCTTTACACAACAAGATTCCTCCGTGCCTCGGAAAGCACGTTAAGCCGTTGATCCCGGCTGTCATTCGTGGATCTTTGATAGTAGTTACGGGTCTTCAGAAGCCCGAAATTCTGACAATCAGTCTTACCAAAGGGTATCGTTTTACCTTGTAACTGGGTTGTGGTCATCAGATAGGCAGTCGCTCTTTGTAAAATACTGGTATTCAGCTACATCCGGTTAGACTGGAGGCCGACCCCAGCACAGTTGGGAAAAGGCTAGGCAGATGAGTCTTAATTACTCCAAAGTAGAAATTTTTACTGTGTACTTATAAACCAATTCATGTTTTTAGTTTCAACCTTGCTGTTCTGAACAAACCATTTTTGACCGGTCCGAATGTATCCTGTTGGGTCACACAATGTACCAACAATTTAACATTTCATCTCATTATTATAATTAGCCGAATACAAAAGCCAATGGTTTATTTATCCAATTGAAACCGATACAACTCATTAGCGGAACAATTAGATGCTCTACTGACAACAAAACAGCTCAACCAACCGCCAGCTGAAGTTCTTAATTTCCTATTGATGTTCAATTAGATAATAGTTGCTTCAGGCAGTGTATGTACATTACTAGTATTGTTAGGGAAAGCCTATCTTGTATGGAATTACACATGGGAAATGGAATATATCTACGTGTTAGATAGTTACGAGTACATGGTAACATTAATTACCTACGGTTGATAACCATAGGGATGTCTGTACCGATTCGGTTTTTTTTGGGATTGGGTAGATCATAATTAGTGTCCACAAATGATGATGTTTGATTGTCACCATAATAAATCAAAAACGTTTAATACTTTTCTGGTTTTTTTTTTCAATTTTCCATACTGGGACGTCAATTAAACACGGAGATGGATAGCTGACTGGTTTATTCATATAAGCGCATACCCACATTACGGAATCATAAAAGTAGACACAAATACCTTACACTTTTCCCCCTTAAGAATAAATGTTAACTTATAAGAACTAATAACTAACAGGAACTACCATAACAAAATATATAAAAAACTAACAACTAAATACAACTCTAATACTAGGTACTACCATAACAAAATATATAAAAAACTATCAACTAAATATCTAATACTAGGTACTATAACTATTTAGACACATTGTCTTTATTAACGGCGCGCACGTGCGCACGTATAGCTCGGGCCGAAGCCCCTGGCGGCGGCGGCGGCGGGGAGCGAGGTGCTGCCGGTGCGGCCGGGCTCGCCAGCCCTGCGCTACCCGTCTCCGTCTCCAGCTCACTGGATGCCTCTGATGCATCCTCGAAAGCTTCATCGTCATGATCATTACTCTCCCCCTTGTGTGTACCGATGCTCGCTCGCGATAGTGTTAATCGCGACTTGTCCCCAACTGGAATTATTTGGTCTCGGTGTCTGCGCCACTCGACACCGTTTCCCATGTCAATGCGGTACGACACCGGTCCCGTGGTTTTAGACACTGTTCCCGTGGACCATTTATTTGAGTTCGAAGTGTAATCGCGTGCGAGTACCGGTTCTCCTACTCGGATCGGGGGTTGGGGAGTGCCTCCTGCATGTGCTACCTGACGTTGCTGAGCCGCGCGCGCCACTTGCGCGACGTCTGGCCGTAACGCATCCAGTCGTGTCCGCATTCGACGCCCGGTTAGCAATACTGCCGGTGGCACACCCGTAGTTGCATGTTCACAATTGCGGTAATTGAATAAAAAATTATTTAATGCCTGTAACACATTTTCGCCACTAAGAACTGCTCTTTTTATTGCTTTTTTAACTGTCTTTACCGCATTTTCAGCGGCGCCATTACCCTGTGGTCTATAAGGCGCCGTTGTCACATGTGCAATACAATTGTGTTTGCAATAATTTTTAAATTCTATTGATTGGAATGGTGGTCCGTTATCCGTAACGAGTTGCGATGGTAAACCAAACCTACTAAAAACGGTAATTAAAGCTGTGATTGTTGACTGTGAATCAGTACGACCCATAGGAAGTGCCTCAATCCACTTCGAATGGGCGTCGACTAAAATTAGGTATTTTCTTCCCGAATACTCCGCAAAATCAGCATGTAAGCGTTGCCATGGAAACAAAGGAAATTCCCACGGATGCAGGTCCGCACGCGGCGCTGCATCCCGCACCATCCGACACGGCTCACACGAACGACACATTACTTCAAGGTCCATATCTAAGGTAGGCCAGTAAACATAATTTCGTGATAAGCTTTTCATTTTTCTAACTCCTAAATGACCTTGATGTATTTCTTCTAGTATTTTAGTTTGTAGTGGTTTTGGTATTATAATTCGATATTTATAAATTAAACAACCATAATCAATTGTAATATCGCTTTTTCGTGCAAAATACGGTTTTTCTTCTTCGCAACTAGGTACGGATGGCCATCCAAATTTTACAAATCCTACTATTCGCGATAATATTGCATCCTTATTGGTTTCTTTACTTACGTCATTGAAATTTACTGGCATACATTGATGTACTAAGTTAACATAACTCATTGACTCGGTGGGACGGCGCTCTTGTGCTAGCGGTAAACGTGACAGCGCGTCCGCTGGTCCATTTTGCTTTGAGGTTATATATTTTATTGTAAAATCATATGCGGCTAATCGTGCCGCCCAGCGTTGTAAGCGACTAGCGGCAGTTTGTGGTATACCCAATTTTGCTCCGAAAATGTAGCTTAAAGGCTGATGATCTGTACGTAGTTCAAATTTTCTACCATACAGATATTGATGGTGTCGAGTGACGCCATAAAATATTGCCAGAGCCTCCTTATCAATCTGACTGTAATTGCGCTCCGCGTCATTGAGTGTGCGCGACACACAGCTGACCGGTCGCTCACTGCCGTCAGGGAAACGATGCGCCAATACTGCGCCCAACCCGTACGCGCTGCTGTCCACCGATAGCACCAAGGGCCGCCCCTCCTCATAATGTGCGAGTACCCTCTCGCCTGATAGGACTCGCTTTGCTTCCATAAAAGCCTCATCACACTCATTACTCCAATTCCAACTGACTCCCTTTTTTAATAGTTCATGCAACGGATGTAATAAAATACTTAATTTGGGAATAAATTTTCCATAATAATTAAGTAAACCTAGGAAGCTTCTTAACTGTGTGATATCGATAGGTGTTGGTGCCTTCACAATAGCCTCCACCTTCTGGGGATCCGGGCGCAAACCACTTTGGTCAATAATAAACCCTAGATATTTAACGCTTGCTTGCAGAAAACAACATTTGCTTAGTTTAACGGTCAAACCCATATTTCTTAATCTAACCAATACTTGTCTTAAGTTAACCAAATGTTCTGCTCTCGAAGCCCCAGTCACACAAATATCGTCAAGAAATACCACCGTGCCTCGCACGCCGCGCAATGTCTCTCAATGCATAGTAAATTCCCTTCCCCCACTTAGAGTGGCAAACAGCTCTTCAATGCGTGGGAGTGGGTAAAATTCACGTTTAAGTTTAGGATTTATCGTAACTTTATAATCGCCACATATTCGTATATCGCCGTTCGTCTTAATCACCGGCACAATGGGGGTGCCGTAGTCTGAGTGCTCGACCCGGTAGATGGTGCCCTCGGCCTCCAGCCGCTCGAGCTCGCGCTCCACACGCGCGCGCAGTGCTAGCGGCACGGGGCGCGCCCGCACATACACTGGCTCATAATTTGTCAGTTGCAATTGGAGCAATTTTTTACATTTTCCTAATTGATCAGTAAAAACCTCGGGAAATTCTTTAGCTAACTGGCTAATACATGGATCAGCAATAATATCATTGAAATTAATTTGTTTGATATTGAGGGACTTTAACCAATCCCTGCCCAGTAGTGGGCGTCCACCATTTTTAATAACATAACAAGATAAATTGTATGCCGTAACATTACCTAGTTTAACATTGACCGATATATATCCTAATGACTCAATCTGCGTACCTGAATAACACCGTAACATTAGATTATCCGAATGAATTGTTTTATTTGGAAACATCTGTTTATACGCTTTGGAATGGGCAACTAGCTTCAACTTTCTGACTAACTGACCGACTATTTAATTTTGACAATTCAAAAGTGCCTGTAAATGGTTTAATTGAAATAAATGATTTGAGTTTGAGTTTGAGTTTGAGTTTATAAAAATCTTCACTGATCGCTGAAATACGGCTTCCAGTGTCGACTTCACATTTAATTTCGTAACTGTCAATGTTCACGTTAATAAAGTAAGGTTTGTTACCTTTAGACGCCAGTTCGATGCTAAACAAATCCTCGTCCCCCGAGATATCATCACTTACGTAGTTTTGCCTACCAGAGCGACCACTACCACGCACTTCTTTACACATCACTTTCAAATGTCCACGTTGGTTACACTCATCGCAGTTGTAATTGATGTAACGACATCTTTCCGGCCGATGCGGCTTTCCACACCGCCAGCACTGTTGAGTCGACGCGGCCTGCGCCGGCGCCGCAGGGGTGCGCCCTCTCGACGCCGCGCCGTCAGCCCTAGCGCCTGAGTTGCACCCCGGCCAGCGCGCGCCTCCGCCACGTGCGCGGCCCGCGTCGGTCCTGTGCAGGCCTTCGCCCGCGTCGCCGCCTGCACCTGAGGTCGTGGCTGCGGCGGTCGCCGCGCTCACCTCCGCGTGCCTCTCTGCGGCCTCTAACGCCAGAGCCAGCTCCACCGCCTCCTTGTATTTAATATTTTTCTCAGCAAAAATACGCGATCGCATCGCGCTGTTAGATAGTCCCGAAACAAATTGGTCGCGAAGGTTTTCTTCGAGGATTGTACCAAAGTTACACGTAGTCGCGAGATGGTTTAAATCTTGGAGGTAGTCCGTCATGGATTCCCCAACACGCTGTCTACGTAAGCGAAACATGTGACGCTCGGCAATCTCCGATCTTTGTGGTTCTAGGTGATCGGTCACCAAACGTACCAGTTGGTCAAATGTCTTTGTCTCTGGATCCGCCGGAGCACATAGATCGCACATTAACGAGTATGTAGTTTCACCCACAACCGTAATTAATAACGGCACACACAAGTTTTCTTTTATCTCATTTAGTAATATGTACTGCTTGACCCGGCGAATATACGACAGCCACTGCTTCGAATTGATGTCAAATGGTTCTAGTCGACCGATCGGCATTGTTAATTATAATTTATCACGCAATTGGAATTCGAATTTCTCGTCGCCAAATGGGACGTCAATTAAACACGGAGATGGATAGCTGACTGGTTTATTCATATAAGCGCATACCCACATTACGGAATCATAAAAGTAGACACAAATACCTTACACATACAATTATTATTAACGTTTAACTGTTTTCTGACCGCCCGCACCATCCCGCTGTGGGCAAAGGCCTGCCTCAATAGCGTGCAGCTATTTCGCTCCAGGGTTAATGTGGACGCTTAAATAATAATTTAAAAAACTGCCTACTGTCCAGTCTCAGCTGCTCCCTCTATAATTGATTCCTTCCTTCTTTAATAAGGTAAATAAATTCAGATTTCTTTGGCCCAAAATTTAGCCAACGTGAATGGTATGTAGATACTGGTTCAAGGTTGCCTGGAAGAAATGGCAGAAAGCGATAAGGTCGGCAATTGTATATTTTGTAGTGTTCGATCTATTTTTTGGTATGTACCTATTTATTGGTGTACAATATTATATATATAAATAAGTAAGTAAGACGGATTTCCTGCACAAAAGTGTTTTCTGCTCGGCGCCGCGTATTTTCAATAAGATTCCAAGGCCGTTAGGAGCAATTACTGAAATAGAATCATTCAAAAAGAATCTTCATGAACTGTTAGTGAACAAATGTTATTACCTACTCTGTGAAAGACTCCTGACAGATTAATGTTAGAATACAGTCTGCCCAAGACATGATGCGTTTTTGTATAGATACATGATGCGTCTTAATTTTACATGATGAAGAACTCTGAAAAGCATGACGAAGAAGAGAGTCCTTTCATTTATTGAAATTTGTTATTCCAACAAATATTTAAAAGGTCTAAAAGTTGTAATGTAATTTGAAATTTGTATTGTAAAATTTGTAATTTGTTATAATATTATTGTTCACATGCATGTAAACTCACTTTATGCATCTACATTTTATTGTACGCCCATAGGGCACGACATAGCTGTTCGGAAAACACTAAATTAACACCAGCTGTATTATGTACATTATCCTATAATCCACAATAAAGACGAATTGAATTGAAAACTAAAGTCGCTTCTCCTAAGATTCCTGGAAAAAAGAAGATTGAACAAAGTCAGTTCCACGTGGAAACATAATAAGTTTTAATTTATACAACATATTTGCCTTCGGAAAATATTTAAACACAAAACTGATTCCCACAATTACCGCGAAAGCAGTTAGCTTTTAAAATGAATTATGAGAATTGATAACGGTGAAACATCAACAGCCTAATGAAATATTATTATTGTTGTTCTAGAAGTGCCACGTTTTGAAGATAGCCTAAACAACTTGACTGTGTCTTTGGGAAGAGAGGCTGTTTTCACGTGCGTCGTCAATGACCTCGGCTCATACAGGGTAAGTACCTAAGTACAAGCTTCTAAACTAGACTAAGTTTGGCCGTGGGGTCCGAATGCTCAGCTTGTTCAATGAACTCTCTAAATTGCTGGTTGACAGTTCCAGTGACCCAAGGGCTGGCTTTTACCTTGGCCAGAGGCATTGCCATACAACGTGTTAATGCCGCCAGTCTCTTGGGTACATTACCAGTCGACAGCGATGTGGAGGAATATTTCGACGCAATATTTTAGTTTTTTAATAGTTTTAGTTAGTATAGGATATTACATTTTTATTTTAATAATTTTGTAGTTTATTTAGTATTAGAAGTTTGATAATATTATGTTTATTGTTAAAGTTAATAAATGTCCTAATACCTAGTTTGTTAATAAGTGGACTCTACCAAGCAGTCAACGAAAATAAATAACGAAGGGCACTCCTAGTTTTCGTGATTGGTAGGTATAATTAAGACTGACAATAAAACACTCCAGTTTATTCTTTTACGTCACGGCCAGTTACACACAGTTTAGGAATAGAAAAATCTAAGACGATATTATCTACTTAATAAAATCTTGAATTCATTCATTCAATCAAAAGACAACGCTCAGCCTAAACCGCTAGGGTTAGTGATCTAGAAGTATAAAATTTCGCACAAGAGTTCCTATGTTGAAGGTGACCACTAAGGATGGATTTTCGAAAATTCTCCCCCTAAAGGGGTTAAGTAGATGGTGATCTTTTTAATAAAATAAGTGATAGACATAATTTTAATACTAGAAATAAAGATAAATTAGATCAACCTTTTTTCAGATTATCTAAAGTACATTCATTTTTTATGGGCTACTGTGTTACATGTTACAACAAAACACCTTGTGAAATATTGCAATTAAATTAAAGAAAATTTAAAACTATTATAAGTTTTAAATTTTGTAAGCAAGGATATTACACTTTGTAAGCAAGGATATTACAAATGAGAGGATTATATCCAAGATAAGAATGCTTGGAAACATACTGGTCCTGCTCCATAGGACAATCTCTAGAGCCTAGACAAAATCAAACTGGTTGCTAATGTAATTATATAATTTATTCTTTTTTTTTTTACATTTATTTACATTCTGTAATTACTTAAAGTCACACCCGGACTTATTACTCTTTATTTATTTATGAAATTCGTCAACTTTTAGAATGTTTGTAAATATATGGGCACCATGGATCTATCACATAGTTAATTTATATGTCATGGTTTCATTAATCCATTTTAATTCTTTTACCTATTGTGGTATAGTAATTTTATTTTAGGTGCATCGTCTTCACATATTATAATTATATAAATAATGTACTCGTATGCAAAATATTTGAAAAAAAATTAAAAGAGTAACAGTGGAGTTTCTTGTCCATTCTTCTCATACGAAAACTACCTTTTGGAAGGGGCGACTAGAATAAATATTATTTTAATTTAATTTTTGACGTTCAAAAGTGCTTTTTATGTGCCTATTTGAAATAAATGATTTGACTTTGACATTGATGAAAGATTTATGCAAGTTCGTCTTTGCTATTGTTCTTTAATATTTTATATATTATACTAGCTGCACCCCGCGGTTTCACCCGCATAAGTTTCGAGCCCGTGGGAATATCGGGATAAAAAGTATCCTATATGTTAATCCCTGTGTGCCCAATATCATCAAAATCCGTTCAGTATTGTTTGCGTGAAAGAGTAACAAACATCCATCCATCGTTACAAACTTTCACGTTTATAACATTACTAGCTACCCCCGCGGTTTCATCTGCATAAGTTTTGATCCCGTGGGAATATCGGGATTAAAAGTATTCTATACGTTAATCCTGGTTATAAACCACCTGTGTGCTAAATTTCATCCAAATCCGTTCAGAAGTTTTTTCCGTGAAAGAGTAACAAACATCCATCCTTCCATCCATACAAAATTTCACATTTCCTACTAATATTATATTAGTAGATTTGGTAGGTAACAACTAGAGCAGATAAAGCCATCCTGCTTTTTAAATCAATCGCACTCCTGCGCTGTCAAGCACTGTTGGTAGAAAAACTTCCCTTTGATTAAAAGGGATCTAACACAACACAAAGGAGATTAAAAATAATATTTAAAAAACCGACTTTCTTTTGCGATTTCATCAAAGACATTAGGAAACTCAACCCAACAGGATTTGACTGTTGTCAGGTGGTGTGAATTTAATGAAATCTTGCCCAGCGACAAAAAATGGTAAAATGCGGCAAAACAATAATCAATGTGAAAAGAATAAATTAAGTACAAGTTTTTATTGAAAATCAAATAACTCTTCTGCTTTTAAATATAGCCAATATTATTTAACCTACTTCATTAATTTTGATTTTCATAAAATACACGAATGGAATCAGTCTCTACAAGTATCATAATTTTAATTGACATAAAGCCGCATGATATTTTCATTTTCGAGAAAGGTGACGTTTTTAATGTGTGTGAATAATATGTCATCACAGTACCTACCACACCACATCCGAATATCATAATTATGACGACATTTTAAAAATTAATTAAAATAATGTAGGTTCTAGTTCAATGAAACTAAATTCAGTATTTAGTTACACTACTACTACTACTTACTACTTTAAAATATTTATGTTGTCTAATCGTAAACAGTCATCAAAGGACCGGTGGACCCAGAATCAGACCGTGAAAGATTAATTACCTTCTTTTTTTTGTTAGGTAAGAGAGCGATGGAAGGAGAAAGGGTAGGGGATAAGGTTGTGTCCCATTGCTGGGCAAAGACCTAAGGTTGTGTTCCATAGCTGGGCAAAGGCCTAAGGTTGTGTCCTATTGCTGGGCAAAGGCCTACCCTTTTTCCTTCCATCGCTCTCTTTTTTTATATAAATTTTTAATTTACCTACAGTCATCTCATCATCTGATGAGATGACTATAGGTAAATTAAAAATTTATAAGTAGTAAGTAGTAGTAGTGTAACTAAATACTGAATTTAGTTTCATTGAACTAGAAGCGATCCCAATGAGAGTAAGTATTCATGTTTTACAAAACGAGACTAATTTATTTGTTTTCATAAAAACGGAAGTGTTTAGGCGTTGATTATTAGATTAGTGAATGAAAAAGTCTAGTCAACGAAAAAGGGACTTTAAAGGGACTTTAGACACTTTAGAATGTTACATTCTCTTGGAGGTAGCGTGGTTGAAGCGTCATTGGTCTACTGGTCGCCAGCACGACTGCTGAACACAGCCTGGGTTGTATCCCCAAAAATCAAAAGTCATTTATTCAAATTAGGCTGAGAATCAGCAGTTTTCGAACGTCAGAATTAAATAAAACAGTCTTCCGAAACGCCCGCCCTTCACCACCAAATTGGACTAAGTGTTGGGTTTTTTTCATATCATAAGGATTTTTTCAGTAGTAGCTTCCGAGCCGTTACTGAAAAAATCCTGTTGTGTCGTCTTGATTTGCGCCCGGTTGTTGGGAATTATATTATCGGCTTGCCCTATTCCTAATAAAATATTTATTATTTATATTTTTTTTTTAAGCGTTGCCCCATTACTCCTGTATCGTGGGTGCGTTTACAAACATTTAAATCTCACATACACAAACAGCCATAATAAACATAACTGTTGAAAGATTTACACCTCTGCTCACCTTCCAGGGTATAGAGAAATGATTTATCCTGTTATGTTTATGAAGGTGGCGTGGCTACGCGTGGACACGCAGACGATCCTGACGATCGCCACCCACGTGATCACAAAGAACCACCGCATCGCCGTCAACCACAGTGACCGCAGGGTGTGGTTCCTTCACATACATGACGTGCGGCAGTCGGACCGGGGCTGGTATATGTGCCAGCTCAACACCGACCCCATGAAGAGCCAGACGGCTTATTTAGATGTAGTAGGTAAGTACCTACATCTTTATGTGCACCTAGTAGTAGAACTTCTAAATGTTGATGTTGCAAAACTGTTTTGTGTTGATAGTACAGTCAGAGAAGTTTATTGTTTAGTAGATACTATGACATACGCTGCTACAAGGATAAAGGTATTGGCACTCGGATGACCTTGACAGGGGGCGCTGTTGGTTTAGAGCAGTAGTAGCTCATTGGTAACGGCCCCGACTTACGAGTTGTAGGTCGTTGGTTCGAACCCAGGCAGGCGCTTTACTTTGTGTAAATAATTTCATCACCACTGCTCTCAAACCGATGAAGGAAAACAACGTGTTGTAACCGGCATGTACTAGAACCAAAGATTCGAAGACATGTGACATCTACCAACACTGGGCCCGCGTAGAAGATTATAGCCCAATTCCTCTCGTAGAGAGAAGGCCTAGAGAGGAGGAGGTGGTTTCCCAGCAATGGGTAAATTATAGGCTAATTATCTATTAAAAAAAAAACAAGATGGCGTTGTTAGTTCCGATTTAAAAATAACCTTGTAGCGCTATAGCCATATAAAGAAGAAAAAAAGAAAACTGATAAAGAATGACAGCTGTGTTACACGGCAATTTCGGTAGTCAACTTCAAAAACCATCTATTTCACTGACTGTACAAAGAAAAGTTTGGAGGTACTAAAAATATATTCGCCTGTAGTTTATTTAATGTCGAAGTAGTGCTTAGAACTAGCGCTTAAGCTAAACCAATGACGAAGGAAATTTTATTTGAAGTTAATTTGTTAGTTTACACAAGCAGCCAAGCGTGTAGTACAATCAATTTGTGTACCAACCCGTATACCTACTTGTAATGTTCATAATTAATTCATATCGGTTAAGGTAAATTTCAAATTAAGTTTACACAGCGTCTACTTACCAATTCAGAAATGATTCTTAATTTAGACCCTTGTTCCTTAAAATCATTTTAGAACAATAACAATTCCGTTAAGTATTTTGCTTATAATGTTGATTCAAAATCAAAAGTTCAAATTAGGCTGAGAATCAGCACTTTTCGAACTTTTTGTTTTTCAATTCGAATCTGGTCTTACGAATCATATTTTCAACCTTTTTGGTCGAAGACTCCAGTTGTGACCAAGGATAAAAACAAAGCGTTAAATTCATTAAAATCGAAAGCATTCGTAATACTAGATTCTATTTAATAAAATATTCGCGTAGATATCAAAAACCGCTACGGATTTGCGCAGTTCCTCCGGACATTCTGGACTACCCGACGAGTAGTGACCAGGTGGCCAGGGAAGGGGCCAACGTGACCCTGAGGTGTGCGGCCCACGGTGTGCCCACCCCGACGGTCGTGTGGAGGAAGGAGGCTGGCGACTTGTTGCCTACCACCAACTTCAGCGACACACATAGTAAGCATAGTAAGATATAATTGCTCTTATTAATTTATATTACCTAACTACTAAGTGGAACAGAAACAGTCAAGTATAGTCGACCTCGTCGTTATTACTTTTCATCCTAAGGTTGAATGTTGCTTGCATTTCATAAAACGACAAGGTCTATTTGTCCATATGACAGTTAAATAGTTTCAACTATAACAAAGTTTCAATTTAATTTCTGTCAAAAGTAATTACGAGGTCGACCTCGTAATTACTTTTGACAGAAATTCCCATGAAATAATAATAATAATATTAATAAGAATTAATAATATAATAATAATAATGTCTTACAAAAGCGCCCAGCGAATTATTTTCCTGTAGTCGACTACAGGAAAATAATTCGCTGGGCGCTTTTGTACGACATATGAGGCTTTAGGGGCTGTCTTTTGTATGTTCTAAAATCGCAAGTATTATCTAGTTTATGTAGAGGAACAAAAACCTCACTCAAACTAAAAGCTCCCCATGAGTTGCGAGCTTAACGTAGAAGTTTGCAGCACATAAAGACTTCAAAATCGGATTCTTGTGAAAGGACGATGACTAGTTACTTGCCACTAACTTCAGTGTAACAGAAAGTACCTACCAATAGCAAACTGCTAAAAGCCATGTTGTATAAACCTAGCTTATACTTGAGTACTTGAGTAGCTAATATACTTGAGTACATAACGTACAGTCAGGTAAATTAATTGATAAGCGAATTGACACGCTACGTTAATTTGCCATATACCATTTCATTTCATACAGCTATCAAAAAATTACAGTTGTGATTTGGATAATTTAAGTTGTTGGTCTATATGCTTTTGGTGCGGATCAAGTAGGTAACAGAGTCCAGACTGAGATGGCACGGTCATGTACCTTGACGAACAGATGACCATGTCGTGAAAAGTGCCTTTCCATGGCTACAAAGCAGAGGGGAAAAGGAAGACCTCAAACCACATGGATGACGAAGGTCCAAAAGGACAAAAGGGAGATGGAATTTACGGAATATGATGCACATGACCATGACAGATAAATGGCGTCGCACGATAGGAAAAGTCGACCCCGTAACGGGAAAAGGCGAAGCCAAAAAAGAAGAAGGTCAATATGCTCAACAATTAATTTTCGTGACTTAACATAAATGTCAACCGCCCCCGCGCCTCTGGCGGACATAGAAATTTTCCACAGGAAATGTTACTTTGATCAAATCTTCGCCTCCCTGGGGTTAGAAATTTTCACAGTAAACACTTAAAGTTGCAGCCTCGCAAACTATAGATAAATAATGGTTCCTTGGAAAAACTTTTACATGGCTTATAAAAACAAATAGTGAAGGCACGATAGTGTCGATAATCGATATCGATACATTCTCTAAGTGATAATAATTATATCTTTTGGATTTGACTTGAATTCAGCAGCGGGTTGCTGAAAGCTCTTTCAGTTCAATTTATTTATGCTTCCTGAAGAAAACATTACAAAAGCGTTTTTAAAGAGAACAACAGAATAGAAGGCCAATTCCCGTAATTAAAAACGTTCAAAATCTAGTCGCAGTCTCATCTCAGCGACAATAAATGTCAAAAATGTAGGGAAATTAGAGATATTTTTGACAGGTTGAGACTGAGATCAGAGGAGCAATTCTCGTAATTTTAAGAACGTTCACAGTCTGATTTCGGTCTCAATTTGTCAAAAATACCTACAAATTTCCCTACATTTTGACAAGTTTTTGACATTTGAGATGACACTGCGACTAGATTTTGAACGTTTTAAATTACGAGAATTGGCCTTCAGACTGTGAACGTTCTTAAAATTACGAGAATTGCCCCTCAGGTCTAACAAAAATAAATGACTTCACTTCGTTCCTTTAATTTCGTCATTTTCTAAATAATCCAAACCATTATTTGTGTCCTTTGTTTTGTTTTAATAAATTGTTCGTTCTTGTTGATTAATTTTTCTAATTATTTAGATTCGTCAGTGAATGGCGCTGTGCTACAGCTGGTCAAAGTGTCAAGACTACACATGGGTGCATACTTATGTATCGCCAGCAATGGAGTGCCACCGTCTGTCAGCAAACGGGTCATGCTGGTCGTGCATTGTGAGTCGCCTTTCTATTTGTTTTTAGTCAATACTTATCACTGCAAAGCAATCTGCAATTTTCAACGGACGGCGTAGCGGTGAAAGTTGAAAATCCAACAGCCCGCTTTTATATGGGTAATTATTTATGTGTCGTCTAGTGTTAGTGAAAACTTTCGTACATCATCTCTATATCTCTCTCTCTCTGTTTTAAGACGCAGTATTATGATTACGGTGAAAACGTCCTAATTAGGTCCCGCACTGACTTACAAAATCTCCTGTTAATAGAAAATTCATTGACATAAATAGTTCAGGACCGCTGCCGGCCCATATCGCCGCGGGCCAGCTTTTGTCTGTCGCGCGCTTTAAGCCAACTTCAGTCGCTTTATAAAATGCCTTTGAGATTGGAAAACTTGATATTGCGACCGCAACCAAAATCTACATCATTTCAGAGAGTACATCCGACTTTAAAGAGATTAAATGCTCAATGTAGATAAATCTTTAAGCTATATACACATTTGCGGTTGCCTCGCAAAGAGCGGAAACGTGTGTCGCCAGCATTAGAGCTGAATCCTAAACCGCAACTAAGCTAATTTGAACTAAATTACGTCAACCGACTTACGCGAGCCTCTTACATTAACTAGCTCGCTCCATACCGATGTGACGGGACTCAAGACTCTCCATTTGATGAGTTTAAGAAAATGATTCCCTTTGTGTTACAGTTCCGCCGATAATGACTATACAAAACCAATTAGTGGGAGCAAAAGAAGGCGATACTGTACATTTGGACTGCCATTCAGAAGCTTTCCCTAGATCAATTAATTATTGGACGATAAATGATCAAATCATATCACAGTGTAAGTATCATACATAATCCGAGCTTGACGCGCAACTATTAATAACGTGTATTAAAATATCCTCATTCTCACTTTGTAGCGGACAAGAGGTTCGAGATCACAGCCATAGAGAGGGGCTACGAAGTGGATATGAGGCTGAAGATTAAAAAAGTTGGTAGAAACACTTTTGGCACATACAGTTGCATATCAAAGAATTCCCTCGGAGACACGGACGGGACAATAAAATTGTATTGTAAGTATCGAAGTACGGAGTTTTGTTCTTGTAGTTATGATAGATAAGAAATACTTAGAAAAGCGTTTAGAGGCAAAAGTTAATGTCGAGTAACTTGATATTTTGGAAAATGGCGTCCGATTGGGCCCCGAGGGATTTCGGGAGTGTTTCTGAGCGAGTGTTTTGTTTCAGCTTTGTCCGGCAAGTTCGAGGAGATGCAGTACAACGAGGTGGGCGACTCCGACGAGAGCCCTGACGTCAGCGAGCTCGAGGCACTCAAGCGCAGCGCCGGACTCCGCTCGTACCCCGCACTGACTGGGCTCTTCGTAGTTATTTACGTTGTATTATAAAGCTACTTTGTATATAAAATATATTGTTACAATAATATTTTATTCGTCGTTTCATTACCCATGCATTAGTATAATTATCGATTTCTCATTTGGTTAATAAATCATTTGTTTCGGATTGTTTGCCAAACTATTTAAACATACATCAATCAAGCAGAGTGTTTATTTACACAGGCATATTACAATAAAACATCATAATTCAAGATTAAAGAATCAAATAAATATAAAATATCAAAAGAATAGTAAAGCATGTTTAGGAATTCTTTGAACGTAGCCGTCACTAGTGTCATATATCATGCACGAGGTGTCCTGGAAGTTCTATATTTCATGTTTGTCGTCGGTCCGAGCCCGGGGAGGGACGCGACACCTGCGCTCCGGGGCGAGGCGCCGAGGCGACGCAGCGCGGCGGAGTCAGGCCCCTCTCTACAGGCGACGACATCTCACTACTACAACAGTTTTCCTGACACTTCGCGACAAGAATGTAAATTTGTCACCCGAGACGTCCGAAGGTGTCACACAGCGACTGTTATCTGACAAACGAACAATTTTCTCGAGCTCGAAATTGTACCCATACACCGCCACAAACAGGTATCATTAGAATTCATTTCGCATACACGATACTTATCGCTGTTGTGTGGTGTACCTACTTTGTTTATGTAACTACGTGGATTCATGTACCGCGGTTACGTTATGATCAATATCATGGATATTAAAGCGTTATTTATTAAACTTCCAGCCCTTTTATACTCGAATTTATCTTGGCTTAAGAACTGGGCAACTTTTGGATGTTTCAAGTCGAACATAAAATAAGTTGCTACTAACATATTCCGAGGTTAGCGAATTCCTGGGTAAGGGATTTTAATGATAGCTCTCGTAACCGTAATTTTTTATTTCGTCTTCCCTTTTCGGTTGGTCATTAACCTTATAAGGGCCGTTCTAGTGAAGTGCTGCACTACCAATATGAATTGTTAACGACTGAAAGAGGTCTACGTGCCTAGTGCCTATTACATATTCAAAAATGTGTTACAAGGAACTGAAGTTTTGTCACTATAAGATCAATTCAAATTAACCTGGCATTACTAACAAAAACCCTTAATTACAATTTACAAGCTAATACTAAAATGTAAAAAAAGAAAGAAAAATTGTTTATTCTGCACAAACAAAACGCACATTACAAATAATAAACCGGCCAAGGGCGTGTCAGGCCACGCATAGAATAGGGTTCCGTAGTCACCCATGATGGCACGTGGATTTAGAAGGCGGGGTTGGTATTTATTACTATGAATAAATTAATTGAATAAAACGGTTTAAGCATTACGTTTAAAAACGGGCCCAAATTGGACGATGGTAACTGAAGGAGTTATAAAAACCGACTTCATTTGTACGAAGTTTTGCAAGAAGGTAAGTGCATTTTACAAGTTAGGCCTCTATAACTCCTGAACTAACAAAGTTATCTAAGCCGATATAGTTTTCCAGGTAGTCCATGTGATGAATTTTTTCAGATTTTCCGAGACATCCGTTTTTTAGAGGGGTGGGGGGACACCCTATTTTAACAAAAAAATATCTCGCAAACGGATACTAAAATCGTCTTAGCAACCACTCAATGTTTTTAAAAGACCTAACTAATGATACCCCACACTAAGGGGTAGACGTGAGAGAAAAAAACATTCCCACTTTACGAGTAGGGGAGGAACCCCAAAAAATAATATTTTTCGTGATTTTATTTTAGCACTTAGTCGACGTGGTAAATACACATAACCATGCAAAGTTTCATCTTTCTAGCACTAACCGTTCGGAAGGTAAGCCGAGGACGCGGACGGACGGACGGACGTGATGAAACTATAAGGGTTCCGAGACTCCCAGGGTAGCGGGATCATCCGAAAGGGTTACCGCTGCCCTGAAACATAAAGGGCTAAGGAAGGAACACGGGTGGGTTTTAGTCAGTAAGAGTCTGACACTCCCTCCTGCTCCACCCAGAGCGGGAGGAGTCATTTGATGATTTCCCACGCTAAAAAAAAAAAAAATTGGCTTCCGAGACGTGAACTACGGAACCCTAAAAAAGACAAAATATACACATACAACGTAGTCAAAAGCCTCGTATTTTGTCCATTGCTTGATGTTAGGGCTAGGCAACAAGGACAACACACAAAATATATACATATATTCGATACAAGTATATAGTAAAAAATACCTGTCATTTCTTTCAAGTTTTGATGTATAAAACATTCATGTTTTCTTTGTTCAAATAGCTTTAGCAGAACTTTTCATTCAGTTTATTTTGACGGGAAGACTAATTGAAAGTTATATTTAATAGAAAGTGCCTACAAAAATGTACAGCTCGTTCTTAATAGCTTCCAATAATTTTAATGTCACCTTCGCTATTTCTTGTGGCTCATTAAAACTGAAACGATACATGCACGCGATCTGCACGGTACATTTTAAAACATATTTGGACTAAAAACCACTATTGTACCTAAAATTCATGTTTAGCCTTCTTTTTCGTATCGTGTAACCCCATCATTCAATCAATTTCAGAGGATTACTTTAGGGTTTCATCAAACTCATAAATATCTAAAGTGAGTATTTCAAACTCTGTATTATATAACTCTGTCTATGCTCTATGATCAAACCTTTATGCAAAATCAGCCTAGTATAATGTTTCCACTGCTGGGACATAGGCCTCCTCACGATGAGAGGGAGTGGGCTGTAATCCACCACGCGGGCCCTGTGCGGGTAGGTAGACGTCACATGTCTTTTATATTTGGTTCTAGGACATGCCGGTTTCCTCACAATGTTTTCCTTTACCGTATTGAGAGCAGTGGTGTTGAAATAATTTACAAAAAGTAAAGCGCCTGTCTGGGTTTGAACCTACGACCTACAGCTTGCAGCTGTTACCACTGGGCCACTACAGCTCAATCATCTATGTTACGAAAACTACGAAAAAAATATCAAATACGTAATGTAGAGCCACTACTACCAAAGACATTTGTTGTTCAAAATCACACCTCTGCGGTAAAGATGTGTTTTTGAACAACAAAATGATCCTTTTACCATTCAAGATTAATGATATAAAAGTTTGTTATTACTTAAAAATACATTAGGAAGCAACTGTAAACATTTATTACATAAAAACATCTTTTATATTTTAACCTGCAACATAAAAATATCAACATAATATTCGAAATGCTTGCACGACAAACTTGATTTATACAAACCAATATAACATATCGAGTTCTAACATCTCGAATAAATATTTGTCGGTACATTACGTAATTTGGTATAGATTAAGATTACTTTCTTACTTGTTCACTCTTTTGGGCTTCCTGGCATGAGGAAGGAATATCAAGCAATTTATGTATTGCTGAGTTCGTTTATAATCGATCAAATGTGTTTTATTTTACTCTAAATGCAATTAAAATCCAAATAGAAGATTCTTACTTTACCACGACAGTTTTTTTGTAGTCGATCTTGTAATTACCCAATTATTTCCAGTAAAAAACTCTTCCCGGCTGTTAGAAATTTTTAAACAATCATAATGCCGTTTTTTCATTCCCTCGCTCTCTTCTGGCAGTTTCCATTACTACTGAAACAACTGCGAGCAATTCCGTGAATTAATTAGCGCGCACATTATACAGCAATAACATTGCGCGCAAAGATTAGTCGCTAAGCTTCGTTTTGTTACATAGTCTATCTGCTCAAATAGTGGCAGAATTCCAAACGCCGAGCAATGTAATGTAGTACCTAATAAAATATTTAATGAGTGCAACATAAACCTCTCACTTGAATGTGTCGATAGTATAAATTGCAATATTTTGTCGTTTTATATATGTTCGTCGGTGGCTGCATTTACGACAGCACGGGCTTCGAGGTACTTTTCAAAGGGCGTCACTATTTAAGCGGATCGACTTTAGTCTGTGACAACCCCTCCTTCCCACGCATAGCCCTACTCATAAAGACTACTCACATAAAGAAAACATTGATTTGAATTCGTTTAAGGTTTTTCATCACGTCGTCACCAATCCCAAATTGGAAGCTCAGGTAACACAGCTCCAATGGCGATAGTCACGATTCCGAAGGGTCCGGATGCATTCAGGAGGGCACAAATGGAGCTATTCACTTTGAATCAGATACAGGATTACGTCGTTCGTGATCTGAAACTTTCACTAGACACAACTGTTAAATAGAGCTATAAAAGTTTAATATACCAACCTTTGATTACGTTTGTGTTATCCATTGAAAATGGGGTACGCGGTTCAATTTTCGGCACGCTCAACTTTTAATAAACAAATAGGTATACACATTACAACATAAGTCCGTATTGTAATAAGCTGATTAAGAATAAAATTACCTACCGTCTACAGATTAATGTCGGAGTAAGTTAAAAGTTCAGTGCTCCAAAGAACTAAGTTGTTTAACCCATCTACTAACTTTCAGCGTCCCTGAACTACTCCCTAATAACTTTAGAGACTTACGCGGCATGGCATTTTATTCTATTTTCAATAACAGTTTAAAATTAGGGTTCATTAGGAAAACCTCCGCAAGCTTTGCTTACCAATGGTAGCATTTTTTATTGCCATGCTGGTAAAAATAGATGATGAGATGGTGGAGGTATAAATAGATTCGTAAGCTAATTTTACCAGTGATAGCTACTTCCATATGGAAAGGTCTAAAGTGCAAAGCTACGAGGGGTTTGCTTCGTTATTGGTAAAGATACAAGAGTCTTAATTTTAACCAATAACGGTCCATAAATTATAGGAATCGGCCATCTCGCTGACAACGTTGTAACCTTCCATTTGTACCGTATTCACTCTCAATTATTTCTTTAAGTCATCAATTATTTTGGTTCATTTACAAGATAACACTAAAATAACAAAATTATATCCTAAATTAACTAAAACTATTTACAAATTAAAATATAACGTCAAAAAATGCATTCGCATCGCTGTCGACTAGTATAAATGTTCCCAAGACACGGAATTGCGGGATTGCCACGTTGTATGGCAATGCTTAGCCTCTGGCCAAGGTAAAAGCCAGCTCTTGGGTCATGGGAAGTGTCAACCAGTCTTTTTGAAATTTCCTTAAAAAGATCATACGCACTCGGACCCCACGGCCCGAGGGTTTCAAACGCCGCCGGTAGTGCATGAAACCACAGACCCGACTCCCATTTACCCACAGCCAGCAAGCGCGCACGCTCCGTAGTGGTAACGTAAATTATCCTGAACTACTCTGCAGAGCGGCTCATCCCACCGTCTCAGGGAAAATGGATTATCGGGTAGATCTGAGTTCGGGCAAGCGAGTATCTCCAGGCATCCATAGCCTCGGTGAAGCACGGCACATCAAAATTAATCAGTGTGGAGGCTAGGATTTTCCTGATTAATTTCTCAGTGCCGTGGACATGAAAGCCGGTAAACTAATACTAGAAATTTTGCGGAAAAAATTCTCGCTGACTAACTAATCTTCTTACCATGACTTTAAGTTAACAATCTCGTGCTGTCATCACAGAAGAAGTTCAACAACGTTCCAATCACAATAATCACGTCAAAATACTACCAACGTCAATGTTGATTAAATAAGATTACTAAATCAACCGTGGAGAAATAATAAAACCTCTACTCGCTGTTAAGATTACATCACAGTCCGACACGATATTTTTGTAACTCGTTAACAACACGATTTCAATTTCATACAACCACAAGCAGTGTGAAAATGAAGGCAACACGTTGGTTAATTTCACTAAATCGTTACAATTTGTGGGCGAAATGAACCCCTGAACACTTTACGGAATTATATTGGACACGCACTCACGACTGCGACGGAAACACGTTGAAAAATGAGAATGTTCATACTTCTTTATGTATATGAGTAAATTAAAACTTTGGTGTCAATTAGTAGCAAGGTTCATCAAGCTGTTGTTGGATTTAAGGACCATAATTACAAAATTGGGCGGTTCAAAACTTCATAACTAAGTATAACAATATGACTTTTCAACAGTTGGAGAATGAAAATGTTCATACTTCTTTATGAAAAGCATATGGTTATATATAGAACACTTTCAATGCATAAGGCTTTATGTTGAATTATGTCCCCTAAAAGGTATTAATAATTTATGGAAGAAAGGTATAAATAGAAATAAGGCTACATGCTTTTTATAATTATTACGGATAATCGTCAAATCTGAATCGCAACTAAATATAACAATATGACTTTTTTTAAATAGTAGCATGCAATACAAAAGTTTATCTTTTACACCACTAAAAGTGAAGGAAAGCTTCGTGAGGAAACCGGGACTTTATTGTTTGAAATCGCCAACACACACGGAGGAAGCGAGGTGATTTATGGTCATTCCTTCACTAAGAAAAGGCTTCATATAAAGTGGCCTTTACCCCACACTGAGTTTAGACTCGTACATACAAATTATTAAAGTTAAGCACAGGTTGGTGAAGCAGAAGATATAGCAATGTTGAGCCAATCAACTCTCTCTGTGCAGGTTCGCGCTTTGTTCTCAAAATCTATTTTGCTCTGGCAGCTGGCAGCTGGCAGCTGGCAGCTGGGTTGTAACTATTTTTTTTTTAAATTAGTTGACGGACACTGTTCCTGCCGATCTGTTCTGCAAAAATCTCACCGTGAAATCATAGGTAAAGTGAGCTTGAAGTAGGCAGTCAATAGTGTTAATCCCTAGCATTAGGGAATGACAGCTCACTTCACCTAAGGTCTCACGGTAAGATTTGTACATAATAGCACTACTGCAGTGCGATTCTGTAACGATCTCACCGTGAAAAGTTAGGTGAAGTGAGCGTGGAGTGAGCTGTCATTCCAACTAAAATGCTAGGGATTGACACTATTGATAGCTCACTCTAAGCTCACTTCACCTAACTTTTCACGGTGATATTTTTACAGAATCGACGGCTGGATAACATTAATTATTTTAGAAGTGAAATTGTTACTGCTCCATTGGTCTAGTTGTCACAAGCGCTACTGCTGAGCACGAGGTCCTGGGTTCGATTCCCGTGTCGGGCAGTGTTATTTCAATTTTCCGTCTGGAATTTCTCAGTAGCAGCCCAGAGCCTGGATTTGTGAAATGTGGGTACTAAAGGTACGCTTCTGCCTAACCCTTCCCCTTCGGGGAATGCAGGGGTGATGTTATGTTATGCTGAAAAGCACAGGCAGCCCTAACTACAGCTGTAGCTATCTTAAAAAGCAACTCAAACTTTATTTTGTCCAGAGATTGAAATATTCTAGTGATTGCTTCGGATTGGATTGGCAATTGCAGTTTGCAGGAGCTGCAATCACAAATCCATTTGCCAAATGAAATATGACCTCTACAATCGTTCATTGAACTTTGGTAGGTCTTCCAAAGTTCAATGAACGATTGTAGAGGTCATATTTCAGTGGGTGGATGTTTACAAGAAATTACACAAGAAACTATACAACTACACGAAGAAACTTCGAAAGTGGGGGAGGGTAATAAAATTCTCAGTATAAAATTGAGTCCTGCGCTTTATTTTTTAACGGAACATGCACTTTTGTTGGGAAGATATCGTCTTTCATGTTCTTCTTAGTAATTAAATGTAATATGAAGCAGTGTCGTGCTTTTAAGGATGCACGCCTTGCTCCATGTTAGTTGATTCCTAGAAAATCAATGGAGCCATTTATAGTTTCCATAAAATATAGGTAAGTATTTTAGGTTATTTGTAAAGTAAATGCACAACCTAGGTACATCAATTTACCGTGTTATAGCTATGTCACAAAACTGCCAATGAATGACTGTTGTGATTTGAATTACAGACAGTATTATAGGCAGTGGCGTCTCTAGGGGTTAAAATTAGGGCAAGCCGACATACTTAAAAAAAAAACCAATATGTACAGACGCCAGCACATCAAGCTATTACAATCTATCAAATTTCTTTAATAGAATTTCAACTTTATCTCTATAGCATTAAGGTTCAAAATTGATTGGAAAAAAATTACAGTTCCGGGTAGCTTGACCTGCTGGCGTCTGTACCTACCGTATCGTCTCTTGTGTTTTAGTTCTTCTTCGTATTTTAAAATGGTAGGTTGTTGCTATTAGCTATTAAAATGGTTTTTTAATAGCACAATGTTTTTCTTATGGCACTGATTTAAAGAGGCAGTTGTAAATAGCGGTTTTGGTAAGTTAAAAATTATAAATGGCACGTTTAATAACTATTTCAGCAGTTAAAACTAAGCAGTAAAGTAAACAAAAGTGAGTAAGTAATAAAAAATAATGAAATGGATCAGTGAATTATAATTGAGCAGGAAAATAATTAAATGGGCGGTAAAAATTATTGAACGAGCGGTTACGTGTGGGCATATATTTAAAATGTCTGGTTTTGTATTCAAAAATATGTTTCTAGCACTCGCCGGCCGCGTCCGCGGCACCGCTCGCTTCGCTCGCTCGGCTCGTGCGTTGTGTGGTCACAGTTCTAACCTAACCTAACCTAGCTGTTTCGATGTAAAAAGGGTATATGCGTGTTACTAACCGACTAATTGATTTTTTATTACTGTCCATGTTTTACTGTCGCAATAATTAACCAACCGCCGTTAAATTAAATAACTGCTCGTGGTGCGCGTGGTGGATTACACCCCACTCCCTCTCACAGAGAGGATGCCTCTGTCCCAGCAGTGGGAACATTATAGGTTCATTATGTTATGTAAATATTTAAATAAGAATTAGATTAGCAACAAAACACAACTGGAAAAATGTGAGCGTATGTACTCGTACTGTAGCTAGGTAGGTATATCTCTGCTTAACCCTCCGGAAATAACAGGTGTGTTCTGTATAAGTTGGTGCTCAATATGTCAAACAGTTAATTTCTGTGACTTTATCGACTATGTCTACTATCGATACCTATAACTAGTCTACAAGAAAACCTGGAAAATGAGTACCAAAATATACCTACTGTATCAATATCATCATCTGCCTAGCCTTTTCCCAACTATGTTGGGGTCAGCTTTCAGTCTAACCGGATGCAGATGGATACCAGTATTTTACATGGAGCGACTGCCTATCTGACCTCCACAACCCAGTTACTGGGTATACGAGTATAATATAAAAGAAGAAAAAACAATATTATTACAAAATAAAATTAAAATTACCCCTTAAAAACAATCTTGTCGTAATCGGTTAAGAGTTAAAGCAAACAGCTCTAAGCGCCGTAAAGTACCGGAAACTTTCTGTTTACTTTCAAATTGTTAAGGCTCTTTAAATCCTTTTACATTTTTGGGAGAACGCAACACAACACGGTTATTGGGTTATATGTTGTTTAAAACTCAACATTATCAAATATACCTAATTTGATAATGTTGAGTTTTAAACAAGGTAAACAGTCTGCCTTAAAAAGATGTATACACCGGCATCATCATCATCTGCTTAGCCTTTTTATTCCCAACTATGTTGGGGTCGGCTTCCAGTCTAACCGGATTCACCTGAATACCAGTATTACATCGACAAGAATTCATTTGATTGTTTACCATTTGTGTTCTATATCAATGAGTAGCTCTAATCAAGTAAGAACCCAATCTAAACTAATAAAATATAAAGAGAAATGCTTTGATATTTCGTATGTTTGTATTTCACGCTAAAACGACTGGATGAAATTTGGCACATGGCTAGACCATGGGTAGGCATGACCTGCATTAGAATATAGAATAATTTTGATCCCGATATTCCCACAGGATCGGGTTTAGGCGGCCTCAAAAAGGTGGGGCGCGCCTACCCAGCGTATAAGTTAAGGGTACTTGCCGCGCCCTAACAGGGTCTGGTAGTCTCAACTTTCAGCCTAGTCATAGCCTGCAACTGTGTGCACATTGTGCAAATAAATGAATAAATAATAATATGTTTTGTGGCTACACATAGATATAATATTATGGAACAGTGGTTGTAGACAATTTAAATTAATTCTTGTAGATATTTACATCTTTTTGAGGACCATGTGTGTGTTTTGGCCTGGCTTGTGGATGTCAGATAGGCAGTCGCTCCATGTAAAATACTGGTATGCTGCTGCATCCGGTTGGACTGGAAGCCGACCCCAACATAGTTGGGAAAAGGCTAGGCAGATGAAGATTTACATATTTTTGAGGCTCACTGCTCATGTACGAGATCCACGTGGGTTCGTTGCGTTGGTGTGCACGTTCAAGAAAATACAATTTGCTGCAAACATTGTTGTGGTCTAATTAGTGAAGTATGAAAGACTGTGAAGTTACAGGTACGTACATGAGACCCTATGAGTTGCAGTTGTGTACGTATAAGCCGTAGAAGCCAGTTTCCCATATAAAAACTTGAGAGGTGTCAAGGGACACCCGGATGGAACGAAGTATAACTGGCTTGGTTTCTATAAGAGAGAGAGAGACAGACAGACAGAGAAACACGCGCACGCCGCACGGCTTACAACTATAGCAAAAAGTGTCGTTCCAACTTTTGGTCTTAATTTTTTCCGTCTAGCCCCCTTTCGCAACGCGCGATAAGGAACTTCGTTCCAAAAATAAAAACACAAGATCAGAATAAATTAGCTAGCGTAATTTTATAGATGTGATGGGCATATTTTATTGTATCTTAACACGATAAAATAAAAATAAAACTTATACTGATATACCTACTGAATATTATTTGTAGGGCTTAGATATCGATACTTATCACATCTATGAAGTTTTGCTAGCTAATTTAATTTGACCCTGCATAACTGAAAACCACGACAAACTATGGGTAATTTCACGATGATATCTGAAAGAAAGCACTACACTAAACTACTATCATGATTGAAAGTTGTTCTAACAGCCCTGCTTACAACCTAACGTAATACAGGCGTGAAGATTCTTACATTTTGCATAAGTGCCAGTTTGCATAAGTAGCCCTCCCTCCTGGAGCGGGATTATAATCGCATGCGACGCTTTAATTTATGGCTACTGAAAAGTTTCTAGATTAAACTGGAATTTACTAATTCGAAAGTACAAAGAAATATCCAAAAATATATAATTTGTAGGTTTAGTGGTGTGAAATATAGATATATTTAAAGATGCCTTTTAACCGGCTCTGTTATTATTTTTGACCTTTCAATTACTATAGGTATATAGGTCTAGTTAGGCTGTCAAAATGACGTTGGGTGGACTAGATTTTAGAACCAAGAAACGTATTTTTGATTTATTAATATCTAGATATTCTGATATACACGTGCAATTTTATGTTATGAAGCGTACTGCATCACTCTACCTAACTTCTTTAACTCTAAATTAAAAGTCCAAACACTAAAAGAATTCTTAAGAAAACGCACTGACACGGAAAATACAAGTTTCAATAAACTCGCATGGCGTCTGTTTCATAACACAGTTCCGACAGTAATAAGATAAACGCTTTATTGCTTCCTCACGCCCAGTTATTGTGCGAGTCAGCGAATAAGTCGTTAGTACGTATTTAGCTAATAAACTCAATTTCCAATTAGATGAAATCGCTTTTTCACGACTTTTCCACCGATCAGCCTTTATGAAAGCTCCGTTAAAAACGATTGTAGAAAATGTCCGATTCCACCTTACTAAGTACCCGCGCAATCTTTATTGGAAATAAATTAAAGCCGGCGGAAAAGAATTCAGACCTTTTGTTTGTTTGGATGAGGGACTAGATATTAAAAAATGGAAAGCTGTGAATCTCCATAGAATTCTTCATGACAATGCGAACGGGTCGCATTGTGAGTAGAAACACACGTTTTATTAGGTTATATTTGAGACAATGCCCTATTTTATTCACCTTATATTGTTGTGCTTTCACGTAGAAAAAGTTTTGCCATTCTGCCTCTATTTTTGCTTTTTAGTCGCTGAGCAACCACCGCCGTTTACATACAAAAGGCTATGCTTTTATTTTTAGGGGATACGCGATATGGAACCAAGTGGAACTGATACGGGTGACATATTTAAATGAAAAATTAAATGTAGCATGAGGATCCGGATAAATTTTGGCATTTTTGCTTCCTTCGAGGGTTGTAACAGATGACTTCCTGATCATTTGAAGCGGCAGTAGCAGCATCAATGAATATAATTAAACTTTCCTGTTAACTCTAGTACCTACGTTATTCTTTTGCCAATATGTTTAATTAGAATTTTTCATGACCTTTCATTATTATACGGTGCTTCACCTTCTGCAACTGAAGACAAAGTATGAGCTGAAAGTAAAGCTGAAACAAAATAATTACTGCAACAAAGTTCTAACTGTTCATCGTAGATGAAAACCACTTCACACTTTATACGAAGAACTGGCCGTGTATCCGTGTAATAAACAACACTATAGGAAACTAAACTTTCTTATACAGCCATAGAAATACTGACGAAGAAACAACAATAAACAAGTAATTAAAACTTATTTACCTATACGGCTAGTTCGCGTGCAGTACGAACTAAATGAGGCTCCGCGTTTAGCAAACATAAATATGTGCCCGTATCTAGCGGGAACATAGGCGCCTGAAGGCTTAATCTTTATGAATACTATTCTACCATTCCATTTTAATAGTTGGCTGTTAAGCTACAAATTTTACTTTGTAACTTCTTTATTTAATTGTGCTTTTAAAAGGATTTATAATCATTAAGAATTTTGCATTATTTTGAAATAATAAAATAAATGTTTATTTGCACCTTCAAAACTAACATATAGAAACAGGTTTACAATAAAATAGGCCAAAAGGTAGTTACATTATTTTACATGTTAGAATTACTAATACCTAAGCTAAATGTCCCGCCCGCTTCGCACGGTTTTTACAACTTGTAAAAACATTGAGATTTCCTTGTTATATGTTCATCATAATCAGCCACACACAGGCCTTCTCTCTGTAATAGCGAGTAGGCCGTTATCCACCACGCGGGCTCAGTGCGGGATGGTATTATATTAATGTACTAGCTGCTGCCCGCGACGTTGTCTGCGTGAAGGCTCTACAGCACCAAAAATACCTAAGATGCCAGTGTCGCTATAGCATTATAAGTAAACAACTTTTAAAATAGCATTAAAATATAAGTTTTTTTTTGCAAGCGAAGCAAGTGAAGAGAGTTATATGGGAATCCTGCTGAGTTCAGTCATAAGATGTGACTGAATGAAACAGAGAAAATAATGCAGGAATACATTCCAGGACACAAAAGAGTAAAAATACGTACAAAGATATCATACCTTACAATACTTCCCTATAAACTACGTTGGTAGTTATGCTGCCAGGAGCCAAAATGTAAAGAGAGTCAGGACTGGTGACGCGGGAGTAAGCGACATACAGTTGGCCGTGTGAGAAGCAACTCGTCCTGAGGTCGACACCCGCTGCCCTCAGTGTCTGCCCCTGCGACTTATTGATGGTCATCGCGAAGCAAACACTCACGGGGAGTTCCCCGTGAGTGTCCCTCATAACTTCATAACTTCCCGTTCCAGTTTAAGCGCATACAGTTGTATGCGCTTGAACTGGAACGGGAAGTTATGAGGTATGAGGGAAATGCGTGGTATAAATACTGCCTCGCCGACGCCACAACCCGTAAGAATTTCCGCCTCAATGGTGTGTCTGTGGAGCGAGATGACTTTAAGGCGGGTCCCGTTACACAACTTCGGAGGAGATAGGTTCCGAAGAAGCATAATCGGGACACCGACCTTCAGCTTGATGGTATGCACTGGAAGTCCACTTGCTGACAGGGAGTTCAGAAATTCCACGGGATAATGTGTGGCGTCATCTTGCTCGACAACAGTGTTTATCGAGGTGTAGACCACTTCATTCCCCTCAATTTCCGAGAGAATGCATTCGTTAATTGCTGCAGCCTGATCATTTTTGGGCCTCAAAATGGCCATGCTCACACACCCAAGAATTCTGCTGGTGCGGTATGCGACTGATATTCCCGTACACACAGCGAATGAGTTCTTCTAAGCTGGATTGACGCTCTACCGAGAGACTCTGGAAGAACCACCTGCACACCTCTCTCTTCTGGTAGAGTGCCTTCGCCAAGAAGGACATCAAAGAATTCTTGAGCATTGCCGCCGAGCCGAGCTCTCATATTAATCGTCAAGCGCAGCGTACGAACTGGTGACCACAACGAAGATCGTTTCAAAGAAGTATTCACCTCGTCAGCCCTCGATCCCCGCGTCACCACTGAACAGAACTGTGACACCGCCCATCAAATGTTCGTTCCTGCGGATGTCCTGCAGGGTTCTGTCCACGGCCTCAACTGCCTTCCTATTGGCCATCGTACACTCATCCCATACGATCAGAGAGCAATCCTTGAGCACGTGTCCCTTATCGCTGTTACGTGACATACCACAAACAGGCATTTCGGCGCTCTCTAAATCGATGGGAATTTTAAACATGGCATGGGCTGTCTTGCCACCCGGAAGCAGTGTGGCAGCGATTCCCGACGACGCTACAGCAATAGCAATTTTGCCTTGCCTCCTGACCTCTGCAAGTATGCCAGTGGTAACAAATGTTTTTCCTGTTCCACCAGGAGCATCCAAGAAAAACATTTTACCCTGGTTTTACCCAACGCTTTCAAGGACGGTGTCATAAATTTGTTTTTGCTCTGAAGAGAACAAAGCGACATGGTCATTTCGTATGGTGGTCATTTCGCCCGGATCGTAATTTGTCTCAGCGTTATACTCCCGATTTCCACGGTCTTGATGCAGTGATGATTGGGGAACTGGTAACCCATATTCGATCAGTGGATTGCGGCCGATAGAAATGACCACATCTTGAAGTGAACTGAGACAGGTGTTCAGCACGCGTTCATCAGTTACTTCGACTTCGTCTCCAGTAGCACGCCTCAAAGCTCGTAGAAAATCTTCAGACAGATGATGGCGATACTTCTCCCACAAAGCTACCGGGTTCGCGACTCCAAAAAACACCAAGATGACGGCAAACAGATGACGCATGCGGCTGGGACTGTCACTGACGCTCGCCTCCGCGAGGGTGTCATCCCAATTTTGGTCACCGTCGAGAAGGTGACGTGCTACGCAGGCTGCGCGGTAAGTGAGATACTCCAAGCTATCAAATGTCCTCAGAAAGGCGAAAGACGTTGGGCCTCGGACAGTGTGAAGTAACAACCGCAGAAAATAGCATTCGCCATTATTCGGATGCACGGTATAAACCCTACCCAATGCGGTGTCCTTGAAAATTCCCGGAAAACCTTCCACAGCACCTCCTCGTCGACGTCGGTTAAATACACCCCTTTGCTTGTCGTACGTGTAATATGAAGGCACCTCGTCATACGTAAGGGATCTCGCAAACTGGTCGACTTCACAGAGCGTGTTTTTTTAAATTGTCTTCCTCAACTCTGCTCAAGATTTTGAGGATTTTGTTGGAACTTGAATTTGTCGAAACGAACTATAGGATACAACTTTTATGAAGAAAATGCACATTGCCATCTATGAATTTTAAGAATAACTAACTACTAACCTCACCTACATGATCAAATTTAAATTATTAATTTCCAAAAGTGTTAGTTAACATGTAAGTTGATTTGATTTTTATGAAATCTCATAGATGGCGCTGCTATCAATATTGTCATTATACTACTAACATTCATTAAACTATGTTTCTCTGCCCAAGTTACTTAAATGGCGTAGTTTTTATAGTGTAAAGCTAGATAATAGCATGGCTTACACAAAAACAACATTTAAATATGCGTCGTTAGATTACACGCTGTCACAGAATGCGTAAGAAAAACAAAGATTCACAGCTCCTCCCCCGTAGGTGATAGCGTGATAATATGTAGAATTAATGTAAACCCGACCTCTTGGAAATATTCATGCAAAATTTGAAGTAAATCCATGCAGTACTTTTTGAGTTTAGCCCGGACATACATACAGACAAACAGACAAACAGACACACAGACAAAAATTCTAAAAACTGTATTTTTGGCTTCGATATCGATTGTAGATCACGCCCCAAGTATTCTTTTAAAAAAATATTCAATGTACAGTTTTGACTTTCCTACGATTTTATTATATGTATAGATTATCCAAATAAACCGTCCAAAATAAATTCTCTAAATGATGGTGAAAACCACATCAAAATCCGTTGCGTAGTTTAGAAGAACAACGCGATCACGCAGACACGAAAAGCGACTTAAAATTATAATATGTATATGTAGATGAGCCCCGGTTAGACAAGCTTAATTTTTTTCACCACATTTACTAGGGGATCACGTCAATTCACGTAATTCTAAGAACGTTCACAGTCTGACCTCAGTCTCAATCTGTCAAAAATACGTCTAATTTTCCTCCATTTTGACAAGTTTTTGACATTGATTGTCGCTGAGATGAGATTATGACTAGATTTTGAACGATTTTAATTACGGGAATAGCCCTTCTGGTAGCAGCATGCATAAGTAGTCTGCTAAAACAAACTGCTACAACCATTTCGTTTTCTATTAAAGCGCGGATTATTGCGATTTCCCTTTTGGCCGTTTCATTGGGTAGGCTTATTTAGCAGAGGACATCACGGATCGGTATTATGATAAATAATTAACATGATCATAATTATTATCAGCCATATCAGTACTATGCTTAAATTGGCTAATATGTATGTACTTACGTAAATCTATGTAAGTAGATAGCAATAATTTGCACAACTCATTTAAGTGTAATCAATTACCCTGTTTGAATGAAAAAAATACTGTATATTAACAAATATTCTGTTGGATTTTTTTTAGCCTACATCGTGTCCCAATGCTGGGCAAAGGCCTCCCCTTGTTTCTTCCAAACCTCCCTGTCTTGTGCCATCTCTGGCCATGTTGGCCCTGCAAATTGTACCACATCGTCGCACTACTGTTAGATTTAACAAATGTAAATGTTGGCTAAAATTTTTCCAGTCTAATATAAGAGAGGAGCGCTGTATGGCCGAGATACAGGGGCTCTACTCCGAAGTAGTATCGGCCGAATGTTCGGCCGTTTCCTGCTACGTAGTTACTATTTGGTTCGGTCGGTTCCGATCCTACACTCCTAAACTCTTTCGAATATTGACTTTGGTACCGACCCAACT
The DNA here is from genome assembly GCA_945859715.1 of Apamea sordens. Lineage (NCBI taxonomy): Eukaryota > Metazoa > Arthropoda > Insecta > Lepidoptera > Noctuidae > Apamea > Apamea sordens. The sequence goes on along the minus strand of OX243996.1, from coordinate 10,505,878 downwards.
GAGCCGATCCGAACTTTTTTCGCATTTTTCAATAATATTCGGTTTGGCCATGTGTCGGTCCGATCCGAACATTCGCACTTTACACTTCGGAGTAGGCCCCCTACACTCTTTCGAATATTGACTATGGTCCCAACCCAAATGAGCCGATCCGAACTTTTTTCGCATTTTTCAATAATATTCGGTTCGGCCAAGTGTCGGTCCGATCCGAACATTCGTACTTTGCACTTCGGAGTAGGCCTCCTGGTTTTTCACCTATTTCGGCTGCAGATGCTCCCATGTTGAATTATTTTCGTTAAAGCCTACAATTTTTTAACGCAATATGATTTTTGACATGATAATATTTTTGGTGTCAATAAATAAAAGCCATTATATTAATATTGTATCATTCGAATAACTAGATAATATTTATTTTTTTCACACGACGAATTCGACATGACAAAAAAAATATATACGAAAATAAACTTATTTATACAGCGAACGAGGACATTTTATTCGAATACCTTTTCCTAATTGTTATCATGTCACTATGAGAGTTAAATATATATTCGGAGAGCTTTTACCGTTTGTACACACAAATTGACTCTAGCATAATATTGTATGTGGCATATAGTGTACTTGTTCATGTACTTGTTGTTTACTTACGTTCTGCAGACTAATTCACCAACCATAAGACTGATTAATGATTACACTGAGGCACAATACTCTGATGTTTGTTTGTTCATGATGTTTCGTAATTATCATCATATTTTTTCTTAGTAATTATTAGTTTAGTTTAGATACGTAAACTTAATACTTTATGGCTGGAACTGCTCGGGATGAATACATTAATGATTGATAGAAGAACACCACGTTTCAGGCTGTAAGAATCTGATACACCTCTTCCCCGGTCTTAGGGCTGAGACCATCGAAGAGGATATCCACTCGACAAAAAAAACCCATAGTATAACCCATAATCAGCCTATAATGTTCCCACTGCTGGGACACAGGCCTACTCACGTCGAGAGGGAGTGGTCTATAATCCACCACGCGGGCCCAGTGCGGTTTGGTAGAAGCCACATTAGTTACACATTAGTCACAATAGTTGAACATTGTTAATTATTAGTGAATGATGAACTAGAAATATGTTATTTAGTGGAATAGTAAATATTTATTTTAATTGTAAACTCTGTACTTTTGCCTGCCTTGGAATTGGCAAAATGTGGCTGTTTTTGGTTTCCTCACGATGTTTTCCTTCACCGTTTTGAGAACCCATGACCTACGACTCGTAAGTCAGGATCGTTACCACTGGGCCACCATTGCTCACCTTATAACCCATTTGAAGGACTTCGCCCAGTTACCAATCACCCTTTATAAAAAAGCGTAAGAAAGCGGCCTCGTTGCTAAACAGACTTCATGGCAGCCCCAACAGCATTCTACGCGCTATAGCCGGGAGACATGACAGCCCGTTGGTGAGGTCACTTGTCACCTGTACATTGTCATTTTTATTAGTTAAGTACTAACATCGGTTAAGACTATTGTTACTAAGCCAATGGATGTACTAACATAGGATAAGGTTATTGTTACTAACCCAATGGGATCTTTGTTGTCCTGAAAATAAATAAATATATATATATATAAAAAGTCGTCGGTAAAATTAAAACTAGCGAAGGCACACTTGCTTTTTTTATAATCTATTCTTCGTGGACAACGTTCAGTAAAGAAAACTAACTCAAAAAGGAGGGCCAACTACTCACTCTGGTTAATACAAGCACCGAAACATTATGTAAAGTTCACAAGCATGCCGTTACTAACTCATCGACGCCAGTAAAACCCAGTCTGGCTTCTCCTTGCAAACATGAAACATTTTCAAATATTATGCACCCGTCTGATTTATTGGAGACAGCAGGCTAATCTTGCCACGCTATCGCAAGCACAGCTGTACAAAAAACAAATTCTGAACGGCGACTTTTATGGTAGACCCTTTATACTGTCTAGCCAAAAGTGAAACCTTATCTGGTGGACTATAAATAAATAAAACTTGACGGTTCAACCTAACATTGATAGCATCACACTTTGTTCTTTTATTATTAAGTGAATATACGTACGCTTTGTGTGGTGTTTCGTGTTGAGATGATGGTTTGTCGTGATCATGAATATAATGTATATTAGATTCTGGCCACGGCTTCACCTACGTGGATGTTACTCCGTATAACATCTGCTATCTGCCAGTGAAAATCCCATCAAAATCGGTCCAGCCGTTTTGAAGATAGAATATAAAGACAGACAAAAAAAAACAAAAATGTTTTTATATAAATTGCCGTATACGGGACTTTCATATTATACATTTAGTAAAAGCTGTTATTTTGACATTACAAACGGACACTTCAATTTTATGTATTTGTATATATAGATATACAGATAAATATCAGCCTGTGCATATGTCCTCCAGCAAAACAACATTGTATTCTCGCAGATAGATGTAGCCAGTTATTGATCGCAATAATCAGGATATTTATACTAAGGGGAACCGTGGGAAACCACGACACATCCAGGAGTAATACGGAATAAATTATTTTAGTAACGCTAAATATAGCCGCCATCTCTTCCCGACGGTGTTAATTGTAGATTGAGCCCCGTGTATATGTACATAGTTAAATGACTCTAAGTTGTTACTTAAACGGTAAGTAAGTGAGAATAAAGGCTACCGCAGACAGGCGCGACGCAACAGCGCAACGCGACTCTAGTAAAACAATTTCAATGAAAACTATATGGAAATTGTCCTACCAGAATCATCGTCGCTTCGTACCTGTCTGCCGGAACCTTTACAATATACCCGGAATAGAAAAAATAATTACACCACAAAACATAACAGAAGTACGTGATACCACATAACATAAATCTGATAAATTCTCCAACCGACTGAAGCCACAAACAGACAGGTAAGCTGATTTCAGAATCTTTAATTACATCATCTCAGCATCGTTACTGAAAAAAAAGGAAGATTTTATCGAAAACGATCCCCTTAAAGAGGATTTGCGCAATTAAAACGAAAAAGGGAAGCCTGATAAAGGAAAAATATTTATTCTTGCCTTTTGAGTAAACTTTCAGAAATAATATCTTCTATATTATGCGGTAATGTAAATATTTTGAGTTCATCTGAATAAACTTTATCATTGTAGGTTATGCTAATATACAGGATGATTGGAAGATGGGTGCAAAGCTTTAAGGCGAACATAGTACAGACAATTTAGAACCACTTAAGCCATGCTTGTCTTAGACGAAGTCTTACCAATTTATTTTTACCTAATTTTTTATATATTTTTTTTCCAAAATTCCCAAAATTTTAAGTAAACCGCTTATTTATGGCCAAATTGAATGATAAATGAATTCATTTATATTTTATTTTATTTTACAAAGTAATGTGTAAGTAATCTAGCAAAACATGTTTTAGGCCTGTGTCATTTAAACACACATTTAAAATTCATAAAAATTTTGTTTTTTTTTTCAAAATTGTTATTATTCTGTAAAAAAAAATGTCTAATGACAGCAGCAAAGCAGTTTACTTCAAATTTTGGAAATTTTCGGAAATAATTATAAAAATTAGGTTAAAAAAAATTGGTAAGACTTCGTCTAAGACAACCATGGCTTAAATGGTTCTAAATTGTCTGTACTATCTTCGCCTTAAAGCGGTGCACCCATCTTCCAATCACCCTGTATGTCTTCATCCTAGTTATTTATGGATTCAGATTTGCTCAAGATTTCATTCGACATAGCAATAATACCCGTAGAGGTGGAGAGGTAAACATGTCATTCGTTCATATTGTACAAACGTTACTTGATCCGATTCCAACGATGATATCCACTATTGTAATTTTTTCGACCACAATATGCGATCTGGAAAATAAAGTAACGTCTAATCTCATCTCTAGTTTTAATCTAGGAAAGTTTGTTTTAACTATTAGAGCAGCCAGATCATTTGGTGGAGGAATTTATACGTAAACAAGCATGTGCCCGTGACTTCGTCTGCGTGACTTTTCTTATTCCGTCAACTCCGTCGCATCGCATCGACATCGACAGCCCGTGATATTACTTCATTCTCGCTTAACGTTCTTTCCGACTTTTTTCTCTCTGCTCGTCTCCTAGCGTGAAAATAAATAGTATATAGCCTTCCTCAAGAATTGGGTTATCGAATGCAAAAATATTTTTTTGTCGGACCGGTAGTTTCAGAGATTAGCGCGTTCAAACAAACAAACAACCTCTTCAGGCTTTTTATTATATACCTAGATGAAAAGCCTATGTCTAGCAGTAGACGGCTAAGGACTGACTATGATAAACTTTGGAATATATAATAATAATAATATACGTGGACATTTCACACAGCGCCATCTAGTCCCAAGCTAAGCAACCTAATGCTTGTGTTATGGTAACAAGATGGCTGATAAACTACTTATATACATTTTTTTTTTTTTGTAAATACATACATATTATAGATAGAAAAACACCCAGACTCAGGACAAATACATGTAGGACTTACAAATATTTGTTCTGTGCGGGAATCGAACCCGCGACACGCAGCGCAGCAGACCGATCGCTCAGCCACTGCGCTAACCACATAACATAATATAAACAGATTAATGATTAGAGTCATAAAAAATGACTTTTTTATGACTCTAATGGGACTGCTCGATAGACAGACGAATGTAAACCCAATTTAATGATGATAAAGTATACAATAGCATCATGTAGCTAGTTAATGAACCGTCAAGGAAATAAATCCACACGCATTATTGTTCACTTTCCGGCACATTCTAATTACTACGGAAATAATAATGTTGTTCCAGAAATGAGTTTAGGCTGGAACTAAAATTGTTATAGATGGGCTTCATACAAAATAGTTTCTAGTACAAAGGCCAAACTGTTAGCTTACATATTAAAATAAAAGTACCTAACAACAAGTCGAATGGAATTGGAGAGGCCTATGTCCTGCATTGAACTGCAGCAGTGCGATTCTGTAACGATTTCACCGTGAAAACTTAGGTGAAGTGAGCGTGGAGTGAGCTGTCATTCCAACTAATGCTAGGGATTGACACCGTTGACAGCTCACTCTAAGCTCACTGCACCTAACTTTCACGGTGAGATTTTTACAGAATCGATCGGCAGCTATGGGCAGTTGACGGTTTCTACAAACTACATAATATAACGAAAGTTAAGAAAGGCTAAACGAAGCCGAGAGTCACGTATACCCCTCCATTTTGTACTGGACTTGACAACCTTCTGGTTAAAGATATTGGAAGTCAAGCTTCCAGCGTTCGTCACTTTTTTTCACGAAGGTTTGGGCAGAGGTGACGAAAACAAGTTCTAATGATGACTTTAAATACCCCCAGAACTCCTGCATCTACCCATAAACACAATGTTTTGCGTGCGTTACATTGCGCGCTGCCGTAAACAGCGAGTTTTCACACCAAAAATAAGACTCGTTTACCAGCAATAATTTTTGCTCAATGTTATCTACTTAGTTTGATGTACAGAATGATATAGATAACGGCTATGCGATGGGTCTTTTTACACCCTGTATTTGTTTATATACAATATGCTTCGATTAAATTAACCGAAAAACGAAAGGATCACTCTCTTGGAGTGAATGATAACATAAGCTACTTTCTTCATCTTCAATCAGCCGACTGTTGGGGTAAACTGTGCGACTTGGAAACGTGATACGCATTCAGATACAAAGGGGTATCGGACCATTGAAATATGAGGAGCCGATTCTTGCCCAGGGCCTGGCTGGGAATGGGCAAAATGGACATACCCTATTATGAGGTAGTTCTTTTGATACTTAATTAGTTTCGTTGACTGCACATGACAAGTTACTGCTTTATTTAGCCACAACTTTACTACGTTATGAACTGTTTATGTAAATAGCTTCAATAATATGCTCGGAGAAAAATATAGGTATGTCGGAGTTATTCGTTTATTTGGAACGCCAGCACCAACTCGTGGTGCTCGACAGAGTCTAGCCTGAATTCGTGAGGGTAGACGGAAACTACAGCTACAAGAGCAGTGTGGAGCAGAGCTCTCGGGATCATCGAAACATTGGAGATTGTACGGAAAACATGTGCTATGTATCGTTGACTTGTGTACCAAAAAGTATGTGATTCGCAACTTGTCCGTAAATTATAATTTGATTTGAACTGCAAATCCTTTTTCTATGGCGCTATAACCAACACTACCCATAGTACGCCCACAGTAGTTAAAATATGCCTGATGTTAACGAGGGACAGACATACCTTCTCCGACAGCCGACAGGTATTAGGCCTTACTGTACACCCATTACCTAATGGGTGAACCATATTTGTACGCCTTGCAAGGCAACACATAGTGACACAAAATATGTATTTTTATTTTATGTGTACAAATAAATAATAATAATAATATCCCTGGACATTTCACACCGCGCCATCTAGTCCCAAGCTAAGCAACCTAATGCTTGTGTTATGGTAACAAGATGGCTGTTAAACTATGTAGTTTATCAGCCATCTTCTTACGGATTTCTCTTACGTTTGACTTTGCCTGTGTTACTGGACTCGATTGGATTGCACTCATAATGGACTAATTAAATCGCCTTGATAAAATATCCATCAAACATAAAAACACCTAACACCTATCTATATATCTTGTTAAAAAATAAATGTATATACATTTATTTTTTTGTAAATACATACATATTATAGATAGAAAAACACCCAGACTCAGAACAAATACATGTAGGACTCACAAATATTTGTTCTATGCGGGAATCGAACCCGCGACACGCAGCGCAGCAGTCCGATCGCTCAGCCACTGCGCTAACCGTGTTGTCATATCAATAAGAATTTGAATTCAAAGTTGATTGGGAAAATTTGACAGTTTCGGGTAGCTTCATGTGCTGGTGTCTGTACAGCGGCAAATTTATAGGTAAGGACCTAATATTATCTTGTTTGAAAAGAAAATTCGCCATGTTTGAAAAAAAAAGAAATCGTGTATTTTTTAATAATTTAACTATCCCTATTGTTTTTGTGTAATGAACAATCATTCGCCGCAGGTTAAAAGGTTGCTTATTGTTGTTTAAAAATCATCTTAAATGAAAAGAAATTCCATTTATTAGCCAGAGTTTTCATCTAAACTAATAATATCAAGAGAAAAGATTTGATTTTTGTATGTTTGTTTGTTACGCTTTCACGCTAAAACAGTGACACTAGAACACTGAACGAATTTGGATGAAATTGGACATGGATTGGAACGTAGGATACTTGTTATCCCGACAAGTATTCCCACGAGATCGAGACTTATGCGGGTGGAACCGCGGGGCGCTGCTAGTTATTTATATAATTACTTATTATTTTTGAGGGTGGGGGATTAATAAGATCATTTTGAAATAGCAACCATTTTTAATTAAATTGTTCCTGTTTTCCTTTAATCCTATTAAAAACTAATTAATGGTACATACTAAAAAGCTACAGTATGTATATGTCGGCCAATTAATTGTTTTTTACTAAAAATAAAGTATAACGTAACGGAATTAATTACAAAGTTTTGATTTCAGAAGGTAATTGCTACGAACTGATAAACATCTTCATTATATTATGTCCGTAAATTGAATAATATATTTTAAAAGGACGGCTTGCGTTTGTATGTGAAAATATAAATTTATGTATGTTTATCAAAGTTTAATCACCTCCTTGTGAATTACGGAGGACGATCCAATTTGATCAACGTCCAAACAATTTTTTACGTCAGATAGATAAGTCAATTGTATATAAAGCCGTACATACACACAGCTACAAAATACTCGTATACGTAGATACACCTGGATTAATATGAGCATGCATTGAATTTCGATATATCCATGTAAGTTGAGCGGCGCGGCGTACGTTTTATTTCATTCATATTATTGCAGAAAAATCGTTCACACGTTTTCATTGGTATCTCCCAATTAAAAAAAGAATGTGGAGTGCATTGGTGAGATGCAGCGGCATTCACGAAGACCCTAGCCGGCAATAAAGTAGGCATCAAGCGAGCTACGTGCCTTACGATAAGACGAGTGTACGTGGTAACTCCTTATTTGTGCATGAAGCTCAGCCACCGAGCAAACTGGGACGTTTAAAAAAACGGAAAGAAAATTTACATTATCACATTCCTCTGGAGAGTTATTTTACTATTCTCAGTTTAAATATTTCATTGTAGAAAATTTACTTCGTGGAAGTTCATCTGAAAAAACATTTTATAATAAAGATACCTACCGAGATACTGCAATATAATTTAAAGAGAATTGTATCAGTCTCAAGTCTGATGCTCTTTGCAATTCATTGACAGCCTTTTTTTTTAAACTGGAAATTTCATCTATATTAAAGTCCGCCTACACAGAAGGTACAGACGCCAGCACATGAAGCTACTACAATCTGTCAAATTTCTTTAATAGATTTTCAACTTTATCGCTAAAGCGTTAACGTTCAAGGTTGATTGGGAAAAATTGACAGTTTCGGGTAGCTTGACCTGCTGGCGTCTGTACGACTGCAGATAGTAGAACACACATTAAATTATAAAATAACCAGGACATACTTAGATTTACAGTTATTTTGTCAAATCCCATTATTTAGCCCAGTACAAAAAAAATACAAAGAAATAAATAAAAATTGAATAATATCCTGCGGCATTAAATAATGTTTCTCGCGTTGTATATCCTAGCCCAGTCGTGCGTTACGTGGACAGCTACCACGGGTGACAAACGCGCCCCGGAGTCGCACCGCACGTAGGGTATAAAAATAAGGGGGATCTTTAAAGTGAAAAGTAAAGCGAGTTTGGCTTTTATGGTAGTTACCCTGAGTTATCCAATCAGTCGGTGCCGGGGAAGCAATAAACGGGGCATCACGTCCGAACGTGTCCTCCCAGTGACAAACTACTAACGCCTCGCGCCAACCAGCGCACTGAACGCTTGCCTGCACTCACTGATGCACGAATTTAGATTTATTACTCACCCCGCGTGTTTACTTTTCCTCACATGGTGAGAGCTGCGACGAGATTCATTAGTTAGGGGTTAGTTGCCGATGTAGCCGTGTTTGTACACCGCAAGGGACAGTCGTATATGAGACGAGGGGCAACAACAACAGTTTCACATGATAGCGGGTTTCGATTGATTCTCTTTTATTTTCAAAAATGGGCAAAGGGGAACAAGACTTGAATATTGGATCCTAATTGCTGAGACAAATACTACTGACTTGACTTATTTGTGGAAGAAAACTTTTTATTTACGGACAAATATATAGGTAGTTATGTAGACCTATGAGACAGGAAGATTAAAGTTTATTGTATCCATTTATCATGCAGCATCAAAATGCAAAAGCTTTTAAAAAACCATAATCTAAAAGTTACGAACGCGTTTGTATCGAAGAATTTCCTCAGAGGAATGATGCAGGAAAATTTTGTTTTCAATCATCAAATATTACTGAGTGCTTCCCGCACCGTTGTTCTTATAAATGAATACAATTAATCATATTTCTTTTTATATTAAGACAAGGCAACCATACAATGTTTATTATACTCTGGCTGTACACATAAATGCGCCTGGCATTATTAAGATACACAAAGAGCAAGACGTTTCTCTGTCAACTGTTCTACATTTGATATGCCAAGATATTACTGTGGCGTCAACATTGTGAATAGGCGTGTATTTGACAATATAGCTACTTCTATTGAAGATGGAGCCATTGACGACAGGCTTCTCCACAGCTAATTGCAGATTATCCGTCATATTTATCGATATAATCAATCATGATTCAATCACATTTGAAACATAATCTCCCGTATTATCAGCCTAGCTGTTAATCCCCGAAAGTACCTAAACAATAGACAATGGACCAGTAACAAGATAATATCGTCTCCTCAAGTAAATTGTTTCGATAATTATCAGACAAATGGGACTATTTACGGATGAATTCACTAAACAAGTATTACTTTTAGCTAGCGTTTAGATTCTCAGCTAAAGTAAATAGTTGAGTCTATGGTGGCCCAGTGGAAACGGCCGCGAGTTCCAGGGTGTAGATTCAAACCCCAACAGGCGCTGTACTTTATGTAAATTATTTCATCACCATTGCTCTCAAAACGGGGAAGGTAAACAGTGTCAGACAAACATGTCCTAGAAAAAAAGATTCGAAGACATGTGACATCTACCAAGCCGCACTGGGCCTGCGATGTGGATTATGGCCCGCTCCCTCTCACAAAGAAAAAGCCTGAGTCGCAGCAGTGGGAACAATATAGGCCAATTATGCTATCAACTAAACTAAAATAAAACTACAGCTATATTTTACTTGTTAATATCTTTAAAAAGATGAACAGAAATTAATAGTGTCAAAAGACGCTGAACTAAAACTTGAACAAATAGTTTTAAACAACACTTCAGGGGATAAGCCACTTAAATAAGCTAAAGTATAACATTTCAGCTAATTTGTCAGCCCAAAAGCCCTGCTCCTTATTTAGAGCAACTTTACTTTAGTTAAAGGTAACATATTTTTAGTTGGTTTATACACTAGGCATCAGACACTGTCTCACCAAAACAAATGACGACAATTTAAATGTACATACCAACGCAAAACAGACGAGTTAAAAGCATTTTTCCATTAATCCCCGATGTTTTAATGAACAAATAGGTAATTTGAGCATTAAAATGTGCTGTTCGTACACTTGTTCGTAATTACAGAGGATTAATAATTATGATACGAATCGCATATTATTGGAATGATTGCTGTCCTGCGATGTCATTTGATGCGGCGTTCATTAATTAAATATCTTTGTTATTTTAATCCTTTCAGGGCTATTTTAAAAGTCTAGAATCAAATTATATTGTAGCTAACTCATTGGGCCATTGGACTCAGCGTCTGATGTAAGATACTGGGTTTCCAGGTAACTCAAAGTATAAATTGTATGGCTTTGTTAGGACATTCTCAGTTATAGCTGTAGGATAGGAATTGACTAGCAAAAGATGATAAGTTTACTTAGCAGCCTTTTCTATCGGTGTGAACTATCTTAACTCTTCACAATAACACATTTGTTAACCTCATTTGTTTTCCACCACTAGGAAAACTCCTTCAATTTCCTTATCCAATCATCTCGATTATTTTCAGTTTCATACCATGTAGTTGTAGGTATAGTAATTATAAAGTCAACTATAAACTTCGATTAATAATAGTACTAGATTAAGGATCAGAGACAAAAATCAGTCGTTCAAGTGGCCACGTTTGCACACACGTAAACATATACATTTCTTAGAAAAAAGTTTAATAATATTAACAACTTCAGTTTATTATAAACCTTAATGCTTAAATATAAAGTTTAATCACCATTTCAAAATATATTTAATATGTCGCTTGAAAATAAAATCATTCTATTTTTAAATTTTCAGTCATTTATTCTAAAATGAAACTTAAAGTCTAAGTAATAAGGGTAAAAACATACTAATTTGAAATAAGACCACAAAAGTAGTACTATTATTGATCGAAGAATCCATAAAGCAGTAAAAATACACATACATAGGTATTCTCACGCCTTCTTCCCATGGGGGTAGGCAGATACTATAGAACGCCACCTGCTACGATCCTGACATACTCCTTTTACTAAGAGCAGTATTTCGCATAAAAATCCAACAGTTACAATAAAAAAAGAGATAGAGAGATAACAAAGTCAGTTTAAATAACAGTAAATTGCTAGACCTTTTTCTTAAACTAGTGGGTTAAGGATTTTATTCCTTGACTAATATAAAAATATATTGAAGACTGCCGAAGCGTTTATTGGGGATACCGAACCCTTCCGAGACCGTTTCTTAAAGCGGGATTGGACTAAATCGCTGATTCAAAAAATAATAAGTACTGTTAAGGTATTGTATATTCAGGAAAATTTCAGATATTTCCCACATCATTCAATAGAATACGAGGCCAGTCGGGGCTTGTAGCCAAGTTTAACAGCCGCACGGGTCAATCGATCAGGTTAGGCTACGTTTGCCGAGGTTGGTCCGTGGATGAGTGACCAACTTACATACCAAGACCCCTTCGTGCCTCACAAGCACGTTAAGCCGTTGGTCCCGACTGTCATTCGTGGATGTTTGACAGTCATTAAGGGTCGTCAAAAGCCTGAAAGTCTGACAGTCTTCCCAAGGGGCATAGAAGCATAAAATACTGGTATTCACCTGCATCTGGTTAGACTGGAAGCCGACCCCAACATAGTTGGGAAAAGGCTAAGCGGATGACGACGAGGCCGGATATATTGGTTTTGTTACCATAGATATGGGGACTACTGTACATGATTATAATTTTCTAGCTCTTGTGTGGAAAAGAAAATCTATCAACATTTTCAGTTATAGTTCACCCCTTTATGAGTTCTTTTTTCATTACGCCTTATCTTTTTTCAAAGTTCAAACTTATGGTTTGCCAACGTGCAATGGAGCGCAGTATTCTAGGCGTCAAATTGACAGACCATATTCGCAACACCACACTGCGCTCCAAAACACAGATTATTGACGTTGCTCAAAAAGCCGTTAAGCAGAAGTGGGACTGGGCTGGCCACGTCTGTCGTATGCCCCAATAAGCTGTGGGCCATAATAACCACCACGTGGAACCCTGACACAGCTGGAAGGCGTCGCGGCAGACCCCATAGAAGATGGCGAAACGAGCTGGACAAAACAAACGACCAGTGGTCTGCTTTAGCCCCGGATCGATAGAGCTGGAAGTCATGGGGAAAGGCCTTTGCCCAGCAGTGGAATGATGCAGGCTAACAGTAACAGTAAGCTATTTTGTATCAAATTTCATCGAAATTGATTCAGCAGTTTACCCATGAAGACGTGACAAACAGACAAACAAAACACTCTCTTGTATTTAATTAATACAGGTGCCGATATTATAATTACCAGTCTTGTATTATGTTATTATCGAAAATAATTAATATGTTAAATATTTTCCGAGAAGGATTCTTTAATTATTATGGTTTACGAGTACTGAAGTAATTATATCCTGTCGTAAACACTTTACATGATGCTTAAAAAACCTTTTCCATTAAAATATTATTTTAGTAAGGATATTATAAAGGGTTAAATTAAATTAGATAGCGAAACTTCACGGATGTAATGGGTTTAGATAGATCTAAACACGATAATACAAAGAAAACAGATTTTCCCAACTCAAACTTCAAGTAGCGGTCGTTGACCCCCAAAAAAAACATTAAATCATTTTATTTTATCGTGTTTAAATATCGATACCCATCAAGTTTGCAGAGTTTCGCTAGCTAATTTAATTTGACCCCGTGTATCCCAAATATAAAATAATTAGTTAACTAATTATTTTTATATGCTTTTTAGAATTATTTTTGATAGCACGCTAGTATTTCTTCTCAATCTATATAGGTATATCAAAAACCAACCCATGCTTACGTCAACAAAATCCTCTTAACATAATCCAACCGAACAACATGGACATCTAATTAAATAGACTTAGCGAATCGCTCCCTAAGTACCAAACTAATTTCCAGAAGTAGGCAATATAATTCTCTGTTCTGAGTGTAGCAGGCAGTTAATAATCGACATTAGTAAAGTGGCTCGGTAAGGGGAGCCTCCCCCAAGGTATCAGTACTCAGTAGCCGGCGGTAGAAACCGTAGGAACCGTACTGCGATACCATCTACCACTTCCACAGAAATTGCAAGGAGGTAATTCCTCAATTTACAGCAATTTGCTTTTGGAGAATCGAAATATCAAAGTACCACTATCGTCAACCATACCATAACATATCGAGTTTTACAAACAGACTGAGTTTTAAGTGACCTCGTATGTCCACTATGTTGATTCGAAAAAAACTGGCAACCAAATATTGAATTTAGAAAAGGTTAGGATTTTCGAGAGCAGTGGTGGGCGCTATGGTAACGAGCCCCACTTGCGAGTTGCAGGTCGGGCGTGGATTTAAACCCGGGTTTAAATAATTTCATCACCACTGCTCTCAAAACGGTGAAGGAAAACATAGTGAAGAAAACGGCATGTTCTAGAACCAAAACTTCGAAGACATGGGACATCTCTACCAACCCGCACTAGGCCCGCATGGTAGATTACAGCCCACTCCCACTCGAAGAGAGAAGGTCCCAGCATTATAGGCTGATTATTCTTAGGAACGTTTGGTCTACGGTGCGTTAATGACTACATTAGTCCGTCAGACCGCAAACCAATCCGTTTTTATAGCCGAAAACCCGTATTGTATTGTTTAGCTTATAAATAACCTCGTAAACGTCATGTAAAAATTAAGCTCTCTAAAAAATACACAAGAAGTTACACCCCAGGCGGTCGTATTTCATATTGATAAGACGATAAGCTAACAACATGCAGGCCTTTTTATAGGCAATAAATAAGGGTTTAAACATATATGCATAATTCTAAATTAAGCGAATATATACCTCAACCTATAACCTATGTTAAATAAGACATGTAACGTTGAAGTAATGGCAACACTAGCCCGGAAGCGGAAAAACGAAACGGACTAGTATTTACGAGCAGTACATCCGCCCAGTGGGCTTCATTAGCACACGCTTTGGACAAAAAATATATTGTTTTACATGCATTCATTGAACTTTAGTACTTTGGAACTATACACTGTGAATGTATTATTCTGTATTGCAAACAGTTTTATTTAAACAAGAACATTGTTTTAATGAGAACGTCAGTAAATGTTAACTACTGTTTAACTTATTGCATGATTAAAAGCACAATGGGTTTATAATTAATCTTAGTGTTTGTTGTATAAAAATTTTGCTAAATATACTAAAATATGCGTTCAGTTGGTTTATCAGTGGGGTGAAGTAGCCCATTGTGGTTAGACTCAGTTCAGTGGCTCACGCTGCTAATTAGCCAGCCACAAGATAAATGTCAGCAATCACGAACCCCCGCGAGGCGCCGCCACACGCTACCCGCCGCGCCGCCCGCGATCAACAGATTACTTACAAACTAGCATCTCTCCTTACAGACCACCAATCCTCCTTATTACACCGTTTTTGTACACAACTGCCCAACGGAACCCCTGCTACTGATTTATATTAATAGATCACAATCAATCATCCACAATCTTGACATCCAAGCTGATAGCTCAATAATAAGCTTGAATTGCCCCCATAATAGTGTCTTCGTCGCAAATGTCAATTGTTGAACTTTTAAAGGGCTGTAGGTAATAATAGGGGTGGTCTTGTTGAACCATGTCGTTGTAAATCAGCGGTTCACTTTATATTGAAGGTAAATCACTTTGTTGAAAGTTCAAGCGTTCGTCGGGGGATGTTAGTCGTGTCGTTGTAATACGTGCCATCATTCAGTGTGTGCCATCTTTGTTCCTCATTCGTTTATGAATAAACTTGTTGAAACTTTCCAACTATTCGGTACTAAGTTCTGCGTTTTACTCGTGCCTGTAATTGTCAACAGATTTCCAACTGTAAGCTTCTGTTACAATAATGGGTCTGAATTTTTGGCTAAGTATTTAATATTCATAAAGAAGTTCTGAATACGGAGCATGTGCAAGTTCTAAATATCTTAATTACCTCCTACCGCGAGTCCGCCGTGCGAACTTTCCGCGTTATACTCATGCCGTTTTGAATATAGTTCCCTTACATGACGCCTCACAACATTATACTTACGGGATTATTTCAACAAAACCCTTATACCTCAATAGGAAAATGTGTTTGAATTCGGACTTTATTCTATTCTGTTCAAATAAGTAGTCCTACACCATACAAATTACTAATACTAATTACTAATACTAATTATTAATTATTATTATTACTATTACGAGAATTATTATTATTATTACGAGAATTGCCCTTCTATTCTGTTCTGCGTGTTTACGCAGAACAGAATAGAGGGGCAATTCTCGTAATTTTAAGAACGTTCACAGTCTGATCTCAGTCTCAATCTGTCAAAAATTCCTCTAATTTCCCTACATTTTGACATTTGTTTGTCGCCGAGATGAGACTGCGAATAGATTTTGATCGTTTTAAATTACGAGAATTGCCCTTCAAGTCCTAGATAAACTTCTAGTAGAAAACTATAGTTCTAGTTTTCTACTACTGTCTACTGTTTTACTGCACCTAAATGGGGAGAGGCCAATGTCCATCTATCCTGATTGACTTAGCTATCGACCAAACTAAGAACAGGTAGTTAAAAATGCAGTGATGGCTACCATACTACTCAGACATTAATTCGGGCGTTGAATCGATATTCAACTCGACTAAACTTCTTAATCGAGAAATTGGAGATAGCTCTAGCTATTGATACAAGCAAATATTGGTTCGATTGTTAGGATAGGCATTGGATCCGATTAAACATATAACTAAGTATATATTATAGTAAATAGTTTGTACGTGTATTATAGTTTTATAACCTATTTATGTATTTGTGTACCTATTTTATTTATAATTCAAAAGTTTTAATAGTTGTTTTTGTTTGTCATTGGCCCTGATTCCCTTGTTCACAAACTAAACTAAATTTAAGTTCTGTGCATCTTTTTCTTTCTATTTCATTAAGAAAAGGACAGAAGATAAAATATTTGTTTACTCTTGTCAAATTAAGATACTCCATAGACAGATATATTAGACATGATTAAAAACATGGCTACTAAAAATACGTCAATTTACGTCAGGCGCTGACTAGTTTGACAGGACTAAACTAATATATATTTTCTGTCCTTTTCTAAATTAAATAGAAAGAAAAAGATGCATTGAACTTAAATTTAGTTTAGTTTGTGAACAAGGGAATCGGCGCCATAGTTCGTCTCAACAAAAGCACCTGCCATCTAATCTCTTCACCACCCTTGGTTGACTGGTAGAGAATGCCTAAGGCATTAAGTCCGCCTTTGTACCTTTTTTTGTGTGCGAAAAGTTTAAATAAATAAATACCTTACGTGGTACCTAATATATAATCGGTATAATATTATATAACTCATATAAACATACAAAATTAAACTAATTGAAAAGAAACATTTTACAGATGGAAGAAAATTAGAGATTTCAGATATAGTTGGGAAACTTAAACATACACAGGTACTTACTTAGATTGACTTAAATTCTACATTTCAATAACTTCGGCAGTTTTTTCTTCTATTTTTGAGTAAAAGAAGGCAATATTTTAATTTATTTTAGTCTATGCCCAAAAGAATCCATACCATTGCTCGGCCCAATAAATCTAAAAGACAAAATAAATAATCTCATTTATTTTTATGTGAGATGTAGCTAATTTCTTTCTGTCTGGTACACATCGAAGTTATTTATATCCAATTTAATACTCAAGATATTTTTGGGCTCGCTTATACAAAAATTCTCCCAATACCGTCAAAAATAATTATAACATTATTCTGTCAACTGAAAAGAAGAAAGAAAGAAATAAACATTTGTATAATAATTATTTATAGAAATAATTTAATTGAGGTGATTTTCAAAAAAAAACGGCCAAGTGCGAGTCAGACTCGCGCACGAAGGGTTCCTCATTATCTATAAAAATCACGTTTGTTGTATGGGAGCCCCACTTAAATATTTATTTTATTTTAATTTTATTATTTTTTATTAAAGTAAAAATACAAATGAGTATTTTGTGAATATTTCAAGTGCCTACCTGTTGCCATTCTTGATATCGAGCAAAAAAGGGCAAAAAATCGCGTTTGTTGTATGGGGGCCCCCTTAAATATTTATTTTATTTTGTTTTTAGCATTTGGTGTTATAGCGGCAACAGAAATATATAATTTGTGAAAATTTCAACTGTCTAGCTATCGCAGTTCTTGAGATACAGCCTGGTGACAGACAGACGGACGGACAGACAGCGAAGTCTTAGTAATAGGGTCCCGTTTTTACCCTTTGCGTACGGAACCCTAAAAAGAGGGCGAAGGAAGAACAAATGTAATGTAAAAATGTTAATGTGAAATGTATATAAATTATTACTTACTTATAAAATACTATGTAAAAGAATTAGGTCGGTCAAACACTATACAGGACAGAACACAGACAGTCGGCATTATATTAAGTAGGTACTACAATGAAAACTTGGTGTCCCAACGGGTTCCATGGGTCGACGGCAGACACTTCACTTAAAACTAGCCGTACTTTAGATAATCGTGTATTTTACAGCTCGTACATTTTCTTTGTACGAACCGACTGTCCTGTCAAGAGGACCGAGGGAGCGTTAGGTCCAGTTTATTTACCCACAGAATCGATAGCGCACAGATAGTAAAACTACTCGTCCTTATGAACATAACGTAAAATATTGACAGTTTGATTGGTTTTTGGGCTACGTATGACTGTGAAACTTTTTATTTCGATTTGTAACGCAACAAAAACTAACTGTAATTTAGATTTTTCACGCAGTTTACTTTCAAATAACTAAATTAAAAAGACACATTCATATTCCTATGCCTCCATAATTTGGTAATCCAGCAAGCAAACATTTAACAATTATTTATTTACGATAATTACTGAAATTACCCTTGATAAGTACCCTTTCACCCACATTCTTCAATAATAAAGCAGGTTTGTATAAAAAAAATTGAACCGAACACTCTATTTGAACAGCTGACGCTCATTGTTACTCGGAAATAATACAGAAAACATCGATTAAACCACCCCAAGGGTTACTAACTCGATAGTTTCGTCAGCGCTAGTAACAACTAACAAGTGCTCATTAAATTACTATGAGAATTGTGCAAAATCGATTGTAAAATTACAGAGAAATTAAATAAAACGAAGTATTTGATATTTTTCAATGAGTCAGCTCGATAGTTAAGGATAGATTAGTAGACCACATCGATTTCGTCGAACTCCCGCTAATTCTATCTAAACAATACGTGGTAATTCGCAGCTTTGCTTTTAGGCACCAAATGGAAAGTTGTTCATAAAACAATTCACTTTTACATATAAGGCCCTTTGTACCCGGCACGGTTTCTTTGCGGTGCCTAAACCGCACCGTAGAAAAAATGTGTCAGTCAACAATCTTCCATAGTGAACCATACAACACTGACGGCCGTGCCTACACACGACGAATAAACCGTAGTTATTCACGGGAAGAAAAACGTGTGTGTACAAAGGGCCTAAGGATCATTCGACTCCTTTATAAAAAGGTTTAAAGTTTCTGTATACGTTAATTTTGTTACAAAAATATGACTTTTATTCTGAATAAGAGTTAGACAGTTTTGGGCGTTTATTTGTAACGAAAAAATATTTTACTTTGTCACAGTGGTTATCTAGTTTTTATTTAAATTGTTTTTGAAATAAGTAGCCTAAGTTAAGTGCCTTTTATAATATGTTTGACAGTTTATATTCACAAATCCTCTTTGCAAAGTATGTAAGGTAATATAGTAGTGGTTTTTATTCGCCAAAAATGTAATATTTATGAGTTTATGAAAAATAACTTTAATTCCTACACAATAAAGTTCAGTTTACGCTACAACTTCAAACATTTTATAACTTTTGCAATAGTGCTTGTCACTCTGAAATCACCTTAATTACCATTTAAATAAAGTTTATATTTGTTTAACTTGAAATAACGTCAATTTGAAACAAATAACATTTGAATATATGTAGGAGAGTCCTACCAATGATTTTACTAAAAGAAACTTAACGAGGTTTACTCTTAAAATGCTCCATCCACAATTCTCTATTTTAACAAAGAAAAACCTTCTTTAAACGAGAAACTTAACTGCACGAAGACTTAATACTTAAAAGAAATCAGATTCATAATTTATGCATTTAAAAGTTGAGGAGTTTTCATAGCTCGGGGATATTATATCGCTGCGCATATTAGTGCAATAGCACCACCGTACAAACTTGGAGGGCGGATATGTACCGAGTTGTGCAACAATTTCTCGTGGCTGGCTTGAAAACTTTCTAGCTTCATTAATACTACACTCTTACCACTGTGCATTTTAGTTCCTTTTACAAAATTACTACACTTCCAGACTCTATAATCGAGCCACAATGCTTTTTTAGGGTTCCGTATTTCAAAAGGAAAAAACTGAACCCTTATAAGATCACATCGTTGTCCATCTGTCTGTCTGGCAGTCTGTCAAGACCCCTCAGGAACGCGTGGAGGTATCAACTTTAAATTGTTATCAAATACGCAGGTCTACGGTTCCTTAGAGCTCAAAAAAAATCAAGTTTCTAAGTCAACGCAATAAAAACTACAGCCATTTATGCGACATATTTTGACACTCGCAAATAAATTAAAACCTTATTACTTCCCGTTGACATATGACATAGGTCTCGAGGTGGCATTGCACAAGTCCGAGGCCATGTCCTTTCATGGGCCCCAGTACGGGCCACCTCCGGGATCCCAACTAGTGGTAGGAGGGGTTCACATCGGCGTCGAGACCACAATGAGGTACCTGGGTCTCGTCCTCGACAGCCGATGGAACTTCGTCGAGCATTTCCGACGTTTGGCCCCCAAACTGGAACGGGCCGGGGCCGCCCTAAAGCGGGTCTTGCCCAACCTGAGGGGGCCAAACGCCTCCTGCCGGAGGCTTTACGCGGGGGTCGTGCGGTCCATGGCCCTATATGGGGCCACGGTATGGGCGCGTTCTCTGCGGCTGCGAGCCGCACACTACCTGAACGCGCCCCAAAAGGTGGTAGCCGTAAGGCTGATCCGGGGCTATCGCACGATCTCGGGCGAGGCAGCAAGCCTCCTTGCCGGAATGCCGCCATGGGATCTGGAGGCGATAGTCCTCGCGCGCCTATATGATTGGCGCGCGGAGGCACTACGCCGGGAGGAAACTCCGCATCCGCGGCAAACCGCGGCGGAGCGGACGAACCTCCGGCGCGATCTCATGGCGGCATGGAAGGACGACTATCGCAACCCAGCGCAGGGCACGCCACGATAGCGGCGGTAAGACCCCTCTTTGAGGAGTGGCTAGAGAGAAGTCACGGCGTTCTCACCTACCGCCTGACGCAGGTCCTCTCCGGACACGGATGTTTCGGGAGGTTCCTGCATATCATCAGGCGGGAGGAGACGCCCGGGTGTCACCACTGTCAGGATCGCCCAGAGGACACGGTGGAGCATACGGTGGAGGTCTGCCCTGCTTGGGCAGAGCACCGCCGTGTCCTCGTAAAGGCGATCGGCAGCGGCGGCGACCTCTCGCGTCCGGCCCTGGTTCAAGCCATGGTCCGGGGCGAGAGGGAGTGGGAGGCAGTCACCTCCTTCTGCGAAGCAGTCATGCTAGCGAAGGAGGTGGCGGGGTGGGCGAGGGAACGCACCTTGCGCACCTCACGCCTCAGCCGCCGCGGGACACGCTCCGGGCGTCGGGAGCCGCGTGACGACTCCCGGCCACCGTAGGCGCGGGCCTGCGGGCGGAGAGTAATGGGTAGCTCTCCGTCCGATCAGGACTAGGCCCGTGCCGGACGGCGTGTACGTGTTCCAAGCGTGCCTCAAAGAGATGTCAGCATAAGCGACGGGGCCCCATAGGGCCGAAGCCTGGCAGGGGAAGGAACACGGGTGGGTTTTAGTCAGTAAGAGTCTGACACTCCCTCCTGCTCCACCCAGAGCTGGAGGAGTCATTTTATGACTTACCAACCTCAAAAAAAAAAAAAAAGGGAATAGTTAGTGTAGCTACGCATAAATATAGTTCGATTAAAAAAAATCAGCTATGTTCTAGTGATATAACACACCTATATTTCGCCAACTATTGCCATCGAGTCCATCCAAATCCAACTAGGCACAAATCCAGACTGCTACTAAGAAATTCCTGATGGAAAACCTAATAACATGTACGTTCACACGTAACACTATAGATAATAACAATAGTTACTTTAAAAAATCACGTTTGATTCTATGCGTAAGTGTGAGGTATTTATGCTCGTGAGCGCACATTATAAACCGGAGAGCAGCGGTGACCCAATGGCAACGGCCGCGCCTTACCAGTTGTACGTCGGTTCGAAACCAGACAGGCGCTTTACTTCGTGTATATTATTTCATCACTGCTCTGCTCTCAAAACGGTGAAGGAAAACATCGAGAGGAAACCGACATGTCCCAGAACCAAAAATTCGAAGACATGTGACATCTACTAACCCGCACTGGGCCCGCGTGGTGGATTACGGCCTACTCCCTCTCACCGAGAGCAGGCCCAGTGGGACACTGACCTGTTTATGAGGATGGATGGATGGATGTTTGTTACTCTTTAACGCAAAAACTACCGAACGGATTTGAATGAAATTTGGCACACGGATAGTTTATAACCAGGATTAACGCATATTTTTATCCCAACTTTTCCACGGGATCGACACTTATGCGGGTGAACCCGCGGGGCGCTGCTAGTAATACAAATAGGAACAAAGTTATCATGTCACCTTCATCTTGACTTTGCACATACAACGTAGATTGTTAAGTCATCAATCACTGTCGATAAATGCAATAGCAACAACAACATTGGTGTACACTAGGGTTAAAAAGTTATCAGTGAAGTCATAACTCATTCATTGATTTATATATTTTTATCTCGTAGAGCATTCGCCACCGTATTTATTAATATTGGGTACAATATCACTGTCTGCGTTGTTTGTGTAGAGATAGTGTTACAAGACTACATAACGAGTAATATAAAAACCATTTATAAAGTGCCTATAGAAATCTAAATATCTCCTAAGCCATAGAAGATAGCTTCATGAAGTAATTTTGTTTTTCGGTTTCAATTCGGTGTTTTGTTTTAACGTATTATTAGATACATTTGAATGTTGCTTCTCACATCAAGAAGCTATCTTGCGAGGTTTCAGATGGAACTTATATTTCATGATAAGTTCCATCATCTGCCTAGCCGTTTCGCAACTATGTTGAGGTCGGCTTCTCGGCTGAATACCAGTAATTTACATGGAGTGACTGCCTATCTGACCTCCACACCCCAGTCACTGGGCAATACGATACCCCTTGGTAAGACTGGTTGTCAGACTTTCCGGCTTCTGATGACCCGTAACGACTGTCAAAGACCCATGAATGGCAGCCGAGACCAACTGCTTAACCTGCTTTCCTAGGCATGGAGGGGTCTCAGTATGTAAAGATGGTCACCCATCCACGGACCAAACGTGGCAAGCGTAGCTTAACCTGGTCGATCGATCAGTGCGGCGGTTATTGCTTAGCTATGTTAGTGGCTCTTTTATTTTGCTCGTCAGTGAATTTTTGCTTTAGCTCTAGGTTTCTCGGTAAACTGTAGTAGGTATCAAATTAAGTAGGAGGAGAATCCAAATATTGATTTATCCAAATAGTACGTACCTATATGCCTCTCGTTTTCTAGGTTGATAATACCGCAAGAGAATCCAAATTTCATGCTGATTTATCTATGAGAGAGCAATGCTCTTTGTTCACAGTAACATAGATATCACGCGTCGCCTGCGCCTGATATTTATTACCGCTTTGCATCGCACCAATTTCATCCAACAACAGATACAGCACACTTTACGACCGACCCCGCAAACAGATGCACAATTTTATCCCAACCAACCCTCATTTTTGCTGTCGTTAAAATCTCAAGTCGCTTGCCTACACTCGGTATTTGACATTAACTCGTTCAAAATGATAAAGCTCTTCGCTTTCACAATGGCTTTAATAATCTAACAGTGCTTGAACAAATCACGCGAGCTCTAGAAATAATAACTTGCTCCATACGAGACTGAAAGCGACTGCACAAATGGTCTCGAGATACACGTCACGAATTACTCGTCTCGAGACTATAGGCTTGTATTCCCATACCATATCTATCAGTTGCTATGCTACACGTACCCGTAATAATACATGTGCGTACGCCTTCTGCTTTCTTACGAGATATCCTCGTGTGATATGAAAACCCCTATTAATATCTTTCTCTATGTTGTATTGTTGGATAAGAGGAAACTCTATCTTCAAACGTTTCATTCAATTTTCTAATGTTATACAGGCGTTGAATAAAAAATCGAAGGCTTGGTGATTAATCAGTGGTTTTGTGATAAATCGACGCGTCAAAAAAGCTTTTACTTACATTGCCGAATGTGGATATCGTAATAGTCGATGGAGGTAGAAACGTTTTAGTCATAAATAATCATGAATCGTATTTAAATGAAGTAGGTATTAGGAATTATGTCCATTGTCAGAAAAGATGGGTCTGATATCAATATATTCTCTTTTATTGTCAATTTGGCCAATAACTTCTTCTTCTAAGGGCTGATTTTTCATTAATCAGATAACTTTTATCTGAAGAATAATTATTTCTGTTTGACATAATTACTATTTCTATACAAATCTGTCAAACCGCAATATTTATTCCTCAGATAAAAGTTATCTGACTATCGAAAAATCAGCCCTAAATGCTATATTAAGATAAGTGGTATTTTTATGCTTATTTTTTGCGTATATGAATTTTGTTTCATATACGCAAAAAATAAGCTGATAAGTAGGTAACTATATGACGATACGATAACTAAACAGCTTACGCACAAGCTTTATAAAATACCCATAGACCATATAGGTGAAAATCTAAACTTAATTTCACCAAAAACCGGACTAAACACCCTCCGTCGTACGTCAACAGAATTGACCCGAACATTGGTGCCAGAAGGAGCAAGATTAAATTTTAAGTACAATAATAAATTTATGGAAGGTTTGCGGAACGTCGCCGTCGCAGCTTAGCTTGGTGCATAATGGCAAAGATAATGATGTCAAGAAGCGGAAGAAGCAATTACGACCTCGAGCCGTTTGCAATCACGTCGAGATATTTCTGAGAAAACAACACTGCTTCCAGACAATTCCAAGATTATATTTCTTCTGAATATTATTGCGGTAAGTATCTCCCGTCTCCAAGAAAGAAAATCTGTTATCTTATACTATTTTGTGAACAGACGATAAATGCCCGGGCAAAGGAGATAGGCACAATACAAAGCTATTATTAGCTGTACGCAATCCTAGACTTCAATCACGTTGGTATCATAGAGCTTCTGTTATACCTCCTACTGATCGCTTTATTATTGAGCTTCGAAGAAATATTCCGTGAGTACTGCTTTATGTTTAGCTGACAGAACAGTTTTACTTTTCCCTGAAGTAGAGGGACTCAATTCTATTTGATTACAAATAAAGGAATAGTACCGGTCTGCAAGTACCTTCGCACGTATAGAATTATTACTCCGAAACTTTTGGAATGGTTCTAAGCGTCGGTAAAAATCGAAGCAAAATCCACATAGTATTTTTGAAAATGGCTCGCTTCCGTTCTATTTTTTGTGTTATTAATTTATCAAACATATGTAACTACTGCTGCACCAACGATTCTGTTGGTAGTTATGTTAAATGAGAAACAAATATGAAGAAGCTACCAATGTAAAGTATGTATTTATTTACACTAAACAATTTTGTAGGTGGTGTACGTTTAAACGTATGTTCTTTAAGCGCTGGAAAAACGCTTTAGAAGCCACTTCCATACAAGTTTAACCTACATTATGTAGCGTTATGCGCTTTCGCTACACGATAGCCAAATGTTGCAGGCACTTGACCCATCCTCTAACTACGCGACGGCACACACTACGCTTCTACAAACTTGGAAGATTTACATCCCGCTGCCTTCTTAGTTGCATAACAAAAACGGCTTCAAAAAGTCTTTAATGAAATATAAAACCAAAAAGAAAATACTTTTTAGAGTGTTTATTAAAAAGTACAATGTATAAAAACCACTAAACGTTAACAAGACTTACCCAACTTTGTTTATTGCTGTGCTTTTATTTGCCAGCATATACTTGCACAATTTTATTTCAGGCATCAAACTCATAATAAAGTTTTGAATCAAATCTGTATTACATTCCTTTCACCGCGTATGCAATCATTCAAACTCCGTCAAAATTCCCAGAACCTCCATGTTCATAACTGCAAAATTTCACACTCGCGCACGAAGCAACAAAACACAGCCCAAGTATTAATTTACGCCTGAGTAATAGTATGTCAAGATTGTCAAGTAATCCGCTTAGAGTAGATAATGTATTCTCGCAAAATAAAGTCGAGTTAAGTCTCAAAGTAATTTGTATTATTTCGCTTCATGTTTTGCTTAATTATTCGCTACATCTAGACAGGCAGGTGCGACGAATCTGTATTTATTTGCATTAAAAATAAATTTGCCGAGCGACTTGCGTAATTCAGGATTATCATCCGACAGCTGTGTCAGACAAATTCGAATTTGCGGATTAAGTCTTAATTTTGCTATCAACATGATTAATAGCTTTAAGCGGTGGCATGTGTGGGCGATGAAAAATCCTGAAGGAGGTACGGACTTGTTTATATTAACTGTGTGGAGTCCCTTTATATATTCTACGTTGTAATTAAGAAGAGACCCATGTCTTCCTGTGTGAGTAGTAGGTAAGGGGTAGGTAGCTAATGAGTTATTACACGTAGTCGGGCAACATGCAACATGTATGTTTGCACTTGTTAAAATATAATAAGATTATTAAGTGTGACAAGAATTGACAAGGTTTGCTCTTTGCTATAGAGTAATTAATGGACACAAAGGTGTAACTGGGTGGCTTCGGCAGAAGGTAGATAAGCAGAAAGGTATCAAAACCATATCAAATACCGTATAGCCTGCATAAAACCAACTAACCAAGAACGAAAGGAAGAACATATTTCAGTGGCAATGATCTTGATGAACCGTTGCTGATCCAAGCCATTTTTTACAAGCTTTGTTTTAAAGTGGGTTAAATACTTCAAAGTGGAAGAAATGTGAAGAGAAATATACCTACTTCCAGAACAACTTATTTTCATTAAATAAAAAAATGTTACTTGTTTAAATATAGATACAGTTATAAAACGTACGTAGCCTGAAGGTAAGTCGGTCGTCTTCTTAACCGTTTGGCACTACATATCGCAGTTTTCAGAGCATTAGCGACACACGGCTGGAGTTCATTATGAACGTAGGTACGTGGTATAAAAGTAAAATACTACCCACTTTTTCTTTTACCATTTATTTTTGTGGATTTTGTGAGTATTTTATTATTTCAGCTTTAGTTTCAGGTTTGCTACAAAATGGTCAAAATGCTTATTAATATTTTAGTATTATCTTTGATGAATCTGAAGACATAATGATATTATGTCTTTATGGTGTACCTACGTAATAAAGACTATTATATGTATATATTTATCTTGATCTACGCAAAATACGCGCTTGGAGTAGAATTGCGGAACACTATCCCGTTATACAACACAATATATCTTTATCTAAATAATAACAGCCTGTGGGTCTGTGGACGTGACTTCCGAAATAAGGAGCTCCCCATAGACCACTCTAACAGCCTTGAGGGGAGCGCTATTCACCTCAAACTCATACCATATAACAAACGATACAAATAAATGTAATCGCCAAACGCCGCAAAACACATTGTGCAAAGTAAAATGTATAAATTTCATTCAAACTGACGCCATTTCGGCTTCTCCGTAGTCGTTTTAAAGTAAAATACCATCTAATTTCCTCGGAAAATGGAACAATACCCCTAACCTTTAACCTTACATTCTTCATGTTTACGCTACGTGAATTGTGTAACCATATCAACATGGCCATAGAACATTCTTTACAACAACCACCATTGATGCCAACATCAGTGTCATTAAGTGGCGATACCGTGCTACCATACAATTTAAATGAAGCTCACATAACCGTATGTGTATGTGAAATAATAGACAAATATCTACATAGACACCGCTCCGGCTATTTCTCGTCCAAAACAAAGGACTGCCACCGACAAACAAAAACGTGATTTACGGGAGTGTGAAATGAAGGTACCCTTACGAACCTCTAAATTATTATGATAGGGCGATAATAAAGTACTATTTTTGGCTTTGAGAACAAACCACTCAATAATATATTCTGTCAGTCTCTCAATCAGTATTAACTTCACTAATTTACCCTACTTTATGTTGTTTAAGTTTGTTCGAGTAAATAGGATTATCAGATCGAAACGCCTTTAAAACTAAGCAAGCGAAGTAATCGATACCGCTGAAAGTATTTGTCGATAAACCTTAGCAGGCTGTTCACGTACATTCTACCTTCCACATCATTTACCTGTGAGCCTACACCTGCTGACAGATAAACAAACGATTCGATAACTGATTTTATTTTGTTTGAGAAAATATTACGATTTACGAGTATGTGCCAATAAAATACATTCGGCGTCGCGTTCTGTTAGTTGTATAGCTTTTTCATTAGAGGACATTAATCAACCTGACAATGGGAAAATGTTGTTTAGCTTCAGTAGTTTACTTTATTTTTTTTAGTAGCAAGTTTAGAGAAATAAAAGCCTGCGAATAACAATCACTTAATTATAATGGCATGTCCTGTTTCCAAGGATATTTCGTTACACTTCCTCGCTAATTGTCTGAAAAGGGTTCTAGGAAAGTAATGTTACGCTCGAAATACGTTCGGTCAGAGGAGCGTCCGTGAGAACGTAACAAGGTGCACACGACGATGCTCGTAGGATGGCACACGTAATGACCCATTACCTTTTACTTTTATTTCTTTATTATCCCGATCTAACTGCTGTTATCAACATTTATGTCACCCGCAGGCGTCCAGAACAGTAAATACTTGCGCATCGCTCACCAGTTTAACGTGCGTCAGGCAAAAGACAATATCTATAATATTTTTACCCTCCATATATTAAGCTGCGAACGTTATTGATGTACCTGCGATAAAGTTTTATGGATGGACTAAGTTGCTATTTTTTTAAACAGAATAATATATTCTGCTAGCTATCTGCAAAGCTCAGCGTTTCATTGGCGACTGCTCGCCTTTCTAAATGAAATAAATTGAATTTATAATTGATACAGAACGAGTCGCTCCTAATGTACTCGTAAGAGTTTGTAGCTTGATCCTTTCCTGGAGGGTGACTTACTTTCGAGTAGTGGACGCCTAGACAGGTCGACGACAACAATTGCGGTCTTCACTCAGATAAGGGCCACAATGACTGCTAAAGACGACCTTGGAGATTGGTTCGGCTCTTTCGCTTTTATTTTTCGCTTACCTTTGTATACAATTTCGTCGACCCATCGCTTTGAATTAATTTCACGCCAGGGCGGTCGTTTGTATTTCTTTTGTTTCCAAGGTGGGGACGCTTTTGGTCCCAGTTAAAGATATATTTGGCCCGTTAGCACATTGCGACAACTTTGAAGCCTGCTATTTATTTACTTGTCTCAATAGATGCCGCCGCGGCCGTATTTCAGATTTAATCAAGTCTGACAGCATGATTAACGTCACCTTCCCATTCGCTTAGCTATCAATGAAAGTGCCGAGGCCCCGATTTTTGCTTTTTACTTAGTTAAGTAACTGTTTTTAACGAAAGCTTATTTTGTTGCTTTTATTCCGTCCCAGAAGACTTAACACGTTGATAAATGTAGTAAATTGGAATAGTTAGTTGGAAACTATGTTTAAACACAGTAATAATAAGAAGCATCTGGTTTAATTGCGCACTTGTGTGAATAATTACGTGGTTCGTTCATCTCGATCGTGGCTGACTTATGGGGTAAAGTTGTTCAGGCATTGCGGCTTGCCTCTGACACCTGGCAGTAATTAGGTTAAAATTTATTGCTTTTCCTTGCACCTTCCGTCGTCTCACAATATAAATCATTTTCGTTAGTTCTCTGACAGTGGAGTGGCAACGTGTATTTAATGAAAATTTAATTTCGCCCGGTTTGAAATAAACCTTTTTGAACAGACACGGCTTTGTACACGAATTCTATGATTTACTTTAGAATAAAGTATGCTGTCTAAATTTTATTCATACCGCTTACCAACAAGCCACAAGCCCTTCTAAAATTTTGTGACTAAAATGTAACAGAAAAGTAACTCCATTACGGTAATGGAAAACAGTGGGCTCTCACGTTGCTAGATTTTTTTTTGCTTTAGACCGATGCCGCAGTGCAGTTACAGGAATACATGTATCAAAGCTCTCTTTCATTTGGATACGCGCTACTCCCAGCTGCTGCATCCCAGGAAATATCGGCTTTTATTAACATTACATCGTACCACAAATTATGAATTGAAACCGACTGCTCGCTAGCTTTTACAGTAATCACGCTTAAAATAATATTTATGAGATGGCTACTCTGATACCGGTTCAACGATTAGTGAGAAGGTAATATTCATTTTGTATAAGTACCTACTAACTAATCTTAAATGTAGCCCGGTACAGGTAGAAAGGGTGAGCAATTTAGCAATTTATTTTAGATAGAACACCCAACTAATGCACTTTTCCGTGTTACCCTCGCAATAAAAACCTGTCTTTTATTACGTGTTTACAAACATATGCAGTGTTCCGGCACGACCGCGTGAAAATTAAGTTTCACCCGGGAAACGAGCCGGCGTCGTACTATACGGGTACATAAACTACTCGTGTGTTTCACTTCACAGTTACTATATGAAAATATTAAGTGAAAAATTTAATTAACAACCAGTCGGGTAGGCAGGTTTTTCCATTTTGCACTGAGTTTTTTTTTCTGCTTAAATTAAAACTGACATTACGTTGAAGCATTAAAACATTATCACCAAAGTACCGTTTTCATCGAACGTAGGTTATTAAAGGACATTTCCGTGGGTTTGATACATGTTATTACGTTTTACAAAGGCACAATAATAATCCACGTCGTCGTAATTTGATTTGTGTATAATCAATAAGTGATTCATAGGATTAGGTAAGACTTGTCCTTCTATACTTAATTAATAATAACTCCCTTTTCCTTGAATCCAATCAATGAAATATTATGCGCAGGTATTAGATACGAATGAGATTAATTAAATCCTACTAATATTATAAACGCAAAAGTTTGTGTGGATGGATGGATGTTTGTTACTATTTCACGCTAAAACTACTGGACGGATTTGGATGAAATTTTTCACACAGATAGTTTATAACCAGGATTAACACATAATATACTTTTCATCCCGATATTCCCACGGGATCGAAACTTATGCGGGTGAAACCCCGGGGCACTGCTAGTTTTTCATAAAATTGTTTAGTATACCTTCATAAACGTCGAGCTATGTTCTATGTTATGGGTTTGGTTTCCGCACTCAGTCCTTCAGGTGGACCATTGTGCGTGAGCCATGGTGGCCGTCGGTGGTTATTCCAACCAGCCCACCTCCCTCCAGAAGCTTATTAGGTCCCCTGGTCTGCTGAGAACGTCCGTGTAGGATCCGGGTGTCCCGAGGGTTCTTGATCTAATCTGGGTGACGCCTGTGCACTCAAAGAGCACATGCGCAACGGTTTCATCAGCCTCCATGCAAGCTCTGCACAGGGGGCTGTCCGTTATGCCTATCGTAAGGAAGTGTTTGTTCAGTGAGCAGTGTCCCGTGATGGTCCCCGTCACCAGGCGGAGGCCTTTCCTGTCCAGATGTAGCAGCGTCAACGTCGAGCTTCATTCCACGTAGAGTGATTGGCAGTGCTTCGTACGAAAGCGCACTTATTGCATTGACTCTGACTGTTTCGAATACCCGGGCAATCACTTTTGTTATCCTTTTTACAGAGAACCTATGTGCTACAAATAGTAGCTCATATTAGCCTACAAACGTTGGTGACCGCAGTTTTTATTTTTACATTCAGGAACACGATGCTACTCTCGATATTAGTTATGATTCTTTTTTCAGAAGCCACACGAACGTGCGGTCACTCGAATACACGATAGTGATGTAACGAAATGCCTCAGGCACACCTCTAGCTGGGTGATACAAAAAAACCAAAAAGGTTGTAACCGAGAGTGGATGTTGTTCATCTATATAAGGAAACGCCCACTCTTGAGCCTACAGTAACATCAAAAGGCCACGCAATTTTGTTTTGATCTTCGAATAATCTTTTGGTATTATTTCAGGATGTAGTTGGAGTTTTGACACCAACATAAACAGTGTGGGAGGTCCATTTTTCCCAAGGTCGTAGCAATCAAACAGGAAAGTGAGTTTACACCAGAGCATTCCTTCAACCATTTCCATGTTATTTAACGCTTTTATGAAGGGTACAATATAAGCAAAAGCTTAATTTAAAAAAGCGTTTCCATGTTATGTAAAGTTCTTGCGAATGGTCAACACGGTGTTCCAAGTAATGCTCACTGGGAGTGAACACTTACCTGTCACACTCCTTTCTAATTTTTTTTCACCTGTCCAGGGGTGTGTAATCAAATCTTGCAAGATAAATTTGGCCCACTTCTCGGTTTCCAGTTGAACTGAAATTTTGAATGCATATGTAAACTGAATGACAATGCAATATTATTATAATATGGAGCTGATCTAATGATGGAGCTGTAAGCTGAGCTGTAAGTTGGTCATGGGAACTCTAATAAAAAACGACGCAACCCCATCGAGTTTGGGCTCATTTGATTCGTCTTGACAAGGACTCTGATTCTGAATTATTATTTAACTAAACTTAAAAGTACTAAATAAAACTTACGTAAACATAAGACTTTTATATTGTCTTTTAAAGACTTGAGGCGTGAACGTCCTTATACTTAGTACAAGATAAACCTCAAAAAAAGCAAAATCAAGTTGTAACCAAACGGCGAGTGACGGGTTCGTTGTTCGGTTCGTGAAAGGGTGACATATTAGATCGGCTCGGGTTTTGTTGCAAGTAAATGCTCAAGTCAATACTCGCCTAAGGGTGATTGCACATCTAACAGAAGATGCGTCGCGTATCGTCGGTCGCGTAACGCCAGAACGGACAAGTAGATAATAAAACATTCAACCTTACACACTCAATCGATGATGCGTTAGTACGACGAGCGTACTAACTGGAATTTAACGAAGTACGCATCTTTCGTCAGATGTGCGACCACCACTAGGTGAACTTACCGATCCTGTTTCTCCCCCGCTCCACTCACAAGGCAACGTGAGCTTCAATAAACAAATTCCCGCTTTATTGTAGAATTTCAACAACACGCTATAAATAATTTACGTTGGAAATTTAATTACCATGTAGGTGCGTTGTGCTATTTATTATTTCAACACTTATTTACCTGTAAACTGTAAAAATGTTGAACGGCGTACCAATTATGTGAGAATTTAATGTGAAAATTTTAAAGTATGAGGAATTTACTTTAAAATATTTATACAAGTGATATTTTTTATTATTTTGAGCTGGTTCAAATTCTTCGTAGAATATATGCTTAATTTTTGAATGAAATCAACTAGGACATAACTCCACAAAACATCGGAAATAGTTGACTTAACATTAATATTATTTCTTGAATACTAATGTAACGGCGTACCCTAACTAAGATCAAATATTCAATAGATTAATATTACCAGCGTGAAAATATCTAGAGCCTCTAGGTACAATATTATTCATTCAAAATGTTTAAGCTTTCCATTGAAGAATTTTTAAGTTAATAAATATGCTACCTAGGAACACGGTGGAATGTCTTATCGGCGTCGTGTCTAGAATATTCGGCATCTGTTTCAGCCTTTAATCCGACTACTGAGTGAGAGCTTCATGGATATTGATCAAAGCTATTCGCTATTAAGCCGTTTACCGACGAGGCTATCAATACAATGACTGTTGAAAACGCGTTCTTTGAGGAAACTCTTGTATACAGTAAACAGCGGAGATTAATAATGTAGGTTTATGTAGGTCTATGATGAATTAATTCCAGCCACTACACTGGCACTACGATGGCTAACATTGTAGACGCTATGAGTGCCAAATTAGGTTTTTTAGCGAGCTTATTTTTTTTTTCTAAACTTAATATATTAAATCAGTGAGGATATTCTACGAGTAGTCATGCATTTGAATAGAACCATTACCCCGAGTCCTAACCAAAGCGATCGGTCACGCGACTAATCGTCGCGTTCATATTTATGTCACTCATTTGTTTGTAAAACTGGAAGCTGGGGCGAAGACGCGTTCGGGTTCGCCGAACAAAATGAACGCGACGCGACTCGCGACGTTCGTATGTCCGCGCGACAATCGCTTTACTTAGAACACTTCCTAGCCTCTAGCAAATTATTATTCAGGATTTCATTAAATCTTTAACTAAGAATTCAACAGTCAATGTACTCTAGTATTCCAGTTGGGTTTTTTCTTTTATCCCTAATTATACTATTCAGTATATAATTACAGTTTGGACATTAACACGAAATTTCACTAAATTTCAAAGTCATTACCCTCTTCTACATTAAAAGTATAGAAAAACATGCAGCTCAATACAATGTAACTTCTATATATTTTAGCAGTTACAGAAATTCTTTGGCATATTTTTCGAATCTATGGAAACATCATCGTCTACCTAGCCTTTTTCCCAGCTATGTTGGGGTTGACTTCCAGTCTATCCGGGTGCGGCTGAATGCCAGAATTTTACATGGAGTGACTGCCTATCTGACCTCCACAACCCAGTTACTGGGTAACACGATACCCCTTGGTAAGACTGGCTGTTGCATGCAGTGCGCGAGCAGGAGGGAGTGTTAGACTCTTACTGACTAAAACCCACCCGTGTTCCTTCCTTAGCCCTTTATGTTCCAGGGCAGCGGTAAACCTTTCGGATAATCCCGCTACCCTGGCAGGCTTCGGCCCTATGGGGCCGCGTCGCTTATGCTGACATCTCTTTGAGACGCGCGTGGAACACGTAGGTACACGCCGTCCGGCACGGGTAGTGAGCTACCCTGTCCTCAGCCTGGACGTAGAACAACCGGTAGGTAGAACAACCGGTAGGTAGAACAACCGGTAGGTAGAACTGGTAGGTAGAACAACCGGTACGTAGACCGTTCGAGGAACGGAGGGATCTCGGTATGTAATCGATGGTCACCCATCCACGGACTGACCCCGATAAGCGTAGCTTAACCTTCGATCGACCTGTGGGGCTGTTATTATTTAGCCACGAGCTCCTCTTTTTCTTTCGAATCTATGGAAACAATTAACGAAAATTATATCTACCTCTTGCTTTAATGCAATAATCTTCCAGTTACGAGCACATTTCTGAGAAAATCTTATTAGTTATTAATCAGAGGCTATTGTGAAGATATTAGAGGAGGTACGGAACAAGGAGCAAGTCTTTCATTTTATAAAATGACTTGAGGGAATCTTTTCAACAATTTCCAATTTTAATCCTTACTTTATTTTACAATGGCTTTGATTATTTATATTAAAGTTCAGTGAATTTTGTCGCTTTAAGGTAAGGGTCTTTGATCTAAATAGATATAGAAATAAATCTAATACGTAATAATTTGGAAGTTGTTTACTTTATAATTATTTGAATGTTTCTTAAATAATCATACCAAAACTTAGTCATCTAGCTGCTACCAGACACCGCTTGAGGACGGTAGACCCTCTTGCCCAACATTATGAAGCTATTATAATATACAGGGTGGCAGGGACATCGACGCGCAAACTGTAACCATGGATTCAGCACATGAGTTTAGACCCCATAGCGTCGAAATTTTTCGTCGGTATTCAAAAAAAAATCTTCTGTTTCATAGAAAAGTGCAATACCTACGAGGTCAAAATGTATGGAACAGCAATATTTTTTTTTTAATAACCCGACGAAAAATGTCGACGTAATGGGGTCTAAACTCATGTGCTGAATCCATGGTTACAGTTTGCGCGTCGATGTCCCTGCCACCCTGTATATTATAATAGCTTCATAATGTTGGGCAAGAGGGTCTACCGTCCTCAAGCGGTGTCTGGTAGCAGCTAGATGGTTACAGTTTGCGCGTCGATGTCCCTGCCATCCTGTATTTTAATTAATCTTTAGTTCATGGAATTTTATATTTTACCTCGTTATTTTCTAGTGCCTTTTACCTCTAATTTTAGATAATTATTTACCTAGAAAATTATTCCTGAACGTTTGATGTAAACCAAATTTGATACTCATCGTTTACTTGGTATTTTTATAATGAATTTTGGTAAACAATCGAAAATTAAACCGTTTACAGTCACGAGCACTAATATGTCAATACTTGGCAACTTTCAATAGCGATTTTTGCGTGAAATAAATTCGACACATTGCAAAAACCTACAGGTTCGAAGTTACTAAGTACATATGTTCGTAGCAACATCAAATTTCATTAAAAAATAAAGGAGTAAATCGCTTTGAATAAAGCCAAGTATACATACGCACTTATGCTCATGACGTACACGTAACCTCCACCACAGACAATTCTCACTCAGCATCTCCAAACGATAATGCGAGAAATCGATTGGAAACCCATACCGGGATATTCCATTACCTCCAGCAGGCAACAACGGTCCTTTTACATTTCCAATCAGCGCTCGTGTGTGCACTACACGAAATCGGGTGCTAATAGGTCGGTTGTCTGGGAACCACGGTACGCCAGAGATTTACTGGTGAATTTTACGCGGCCATTTGCATAGTTGTAAATAACGTAGTGTCGGCCCCCACCGCTTATTTAGACGTTATAAACTGATTATTTACTCGATAACGCCACGCCACATGTAAATGTATGACTGTAACGTCTATAACTCTGACATAAATGGGCAATAATTTATTATTAGACGTTTATTTGGTATATGCTTTAATTATAGTGGCTGAGGTCTTTTATTTTTAACCGACTTCAAAAAAGGCGGAGGTTCTCAATTCGACGGTATGTTTTTTTTTTTTTGTATCTTTTTTGAAGCAAAGAAGTTTGATAAGTGGCCGGTTTCCTGGATGTGTATTGCTTTGCATTGGGTTTTATAATGTTTAATGGGGTTAGTACTGATTCCCCCGTTCTTGTTTCCACCCGTATAATGTGGGTGTACTATGCCAAGTCGAATGCCAAATAATCGAATATCAATTGATCGACCACTATAAATCGAACGTCTAAATACTCGAACGCTTATAATATCGAATGGTTATTGAATCGAACATTCAATACATCGCACACTCAATACATCGAGTGTTCAAAATATCGAATGTTTGTTTGATCGAGCGTTCAACGCATCGCACATTCATTCTATCGATGGATCAATATATTTTTTAAGAATACAAGAAAAACACAAAATTTACTAATAAATCACATTTTAATCTTTAATTATTATCTTTTATAGGTTCATTTTAAAATTTTGTGTGAGAACGGAGAAACTAATAAATCTATGTTGTTTTTATTATTTAATATTTTTTCAATCGCATTATCATCCCGTTTGCCTCTTTTTTGTGGAGTAGGTCTAATTCCCAATCCCGCGTTTGCCTTCTCAATTGTCCTATTACTTAATGTAGCTACTATTACTATTACTGTAGCTACATAAATGACGTAATTTTTTTTTAATACTTCCTGGCAACCCATTTTTTTCATGTAAGTATACCTTTTCAGGTACCTACCATTTTGTTAACATGGCTTACATAGCCCCGCCGGGCTTGCAAATATTTCATATTGTAGCAAACACACTATGTTTACTGCAATATAAAACACATATTTCAATACGTTCACCTGAAAATATTGGAATATGTGTCCTCCAGGTATGTTTTGGACAAATATGAAGTTGCTTGCTTTATAGGTCGCTTGCTTTATTGCGGATAAGTATTGTAATATTCCGCAAAACACCAGTATTTTTGTAAAATGATTACGTTGTGTTTTCATTAACGGGAGCATTTTTATTTTTTTATTTGTGTACTCGCCGGTTGTTTACTCTGCCCCTCGACCTATAAAATGGAGAGAATCGAGTGAATGTGCAATTTTCCATGATTGAGAATTTAAATTTGTTATGGCATGCTGATGAATTGGTTTCACAATGATTGTGTGCAGACCGGTCACCGCTTTGTTTTGGGCTGCAATCTGATAACTGGAGCTGATGACTTTGTGCGGCCGTTTAGCCTAGTCAATGATGTGCGATTTGAAAATTAATCAATCTTGAATATTGGTTGGGTTCTAGGTTCAAACCTTTAATGACAAAATAATAATCTAGTACACACACATTGCTTAGCTGCTTAATTGATCATAGTTTATGCTTGCAAGTTATGGGCTAAATGTAAATAGAAATACAGACATTTTGTAACCTAATTAGGTGCCTAGTTATTTAGTTACATATTAGATAGGTTGGTACCTATTATTTTGCAACATTAATTTTTTAATCAAAATCTTATTTAATTAGTGGTTACAACTTACAACAAACTGTATCTGAAACGGATGTTTGATTACCACAACATTTTACTGATATCATCCCATCAAAATATCGTGTAAACCTCCGGATACTTTTCAGCAAAAACCAAACACCGCTGACCAAAGACCAAATGATTATAGTGAGTGCCCACTGAAATAGCTAATGTTATTCCGTATCAAGTCAGCGACAATCGGAAAGTGATGGATATTAGCAACTATCTAGGTAAGCCGGGCCTCGCCGGCTTAGGGTGTATTCACATAGAAAGCTGGCTACCAGCGCCGATTTGCTGTTTTTCAGCGCTGATAAGCATTGGTCGACGCATGAAGTTTTCATACGTTTTGCCAAATCAGCGTGAACCCGACAAGCGCCAACATTCTATCAGAATTAGTCGACCCGACGTCGATGGTTTGCACTGGCTGGCTGACCAGAGTTGACCACCAGCGCTTGCCAGCTCCGACAAACGCTGGCATATCAGTGCCGGTTACCAGCTTTCTACGTGACTACGCCCTTAGTCTGACAAGCCAACGGGCGGGGGTCGCCATGTCGACGAGATCTCATCAATAAATCACAGGAACCCTTAAACTGAGACACTTTGGCTGCATTTTATCTGTCACTTGTCACAGGCGACTAACTCGACAAATTGATGATAACGGATTCGCTGGCGCATCGTTAGAGAGTTGAAAATGTTCGGAATGTAAAAGTGGTTACAATATCGTGTGTTACTAACATAAACTTTATCAGTAGTGTGTGCTGAACATGGTTTTTCCAATAAAACACCACTGCTCGCTTCTCGGCCACTGTCATGCCATTTTAGGTATGAATAATCGACAAGATCAATCTTGTCGATTATTCATCAAAGAGAGTTACGAAAAGTAAAATACGTCCCTCCGTGTGGTCAGGGAGATTAACTGTTATTCAAATTGACTAGCAACTTAAGTTGTCTGTAGATATATTATTAATTTTATACTTTTTGCGGTGCCCTACTGGGTCTACAATTATACCTTAGCTTTAAGCCATTGTAATACCTCTACAACATTATGGAATGCAAATAAATATATGAAAATATTCAAATCACAACTGTAATTCTTTGTCAGCTGTATGAAATTACTACTTACGAAAAGTGAGCCAATTAGATAAACAATTAAATTTCCTAGCCATACTTATAACGAGATTCTGCAAAATAACCAATATCCTTTTGCAAAGCGTAGACATATAAGCAACTTATAAAACACGATAAAAGTTTAATGAAAAAGTTAAGATTGAACATTTAACAATGGGCGGTGTAATGAGTAAGAATTCCTGTAACACTCCAGAAACATCCACAAAAATTTGTTACAAAAATGTTTCTGTGTTGAACAGAGTGTGAAAGGAAACTCGAGTAGCAACGAGTGTCTTCCGCCCAAGTTATGTAGTGTTTATGTCGCTTCCTACATTTATCTTGCAACTTTACAATCTTTCAGTACTCTAGTTTACTGCTAGGTAGGTATGTTTAAACTTAGACGGTGGTAAGACCTTTTGTTAGTAAGTCTTCTTCCTAAAAAAAGGTCTTAACCAATCTTACTTTAAAGTAAAACTCCGATTACTTTACCATCAATGAATTAATGTTAATTCAAACAATTCTATTCATCATTCAACGACAACATTGTACGACAACATTGCTTTCATTTTATAATATAACAAGCCGTATCATCATCATCACCCTGCCTGCTGCAGGCTGGACAGGCCTCTCCAATTGTTCAACCTACGAAGACCGTCGCTCCACCTAGTCTGAGGGCGTCCTACCTTACGTTTGCCGACTCGCGGTCTCCACTCAAGAACATTTGTCTACTCCAACGGTCAACGGTCGACAAGATTTCATTGGCAAAATGTCGAACTTCCATATACTTATATAATTAACTATTAATACTATAAATCAGTGTATGTTAAATAAATAATTAACTATTTTTTTTTCCTTTCTCAGTTATTTTTTTAAACATTGCCCCACATTATGAATTTCTCCTGTATCGTGGGTGCGTTTACAAGCATTTAAACTCACAAACACAAACAGCCAGACCCGGAACAACTACTTGCAGGTCATACAAATCGCAACCTTAATAAAGTAAAGCCTATTTCAAAAATATCAACTTTTGGGAAATGTGTTTAAAGATTCAGGAAATCCGAAGTTTATACTTATTAAGAGGGTGGTGTGAAAGAGACACAATTATAATATTCCCTTTAATATTGTCTTTTTTCTGAAATATGGTATAAGGAACTTGTGTGCAGCTTGCGTCTTTATTAGTTGAAATACTATCTACATCTTAGTAGTCTGACGGCGAAATTGATATACTTATAGTAATAAAAATGCTTTGTTACATATGTGATTTTTGATTTCATGAACCGTTCGAAACACCCTATAGCACTACTACTTATTACTACACACTGCACTATTTTGCTATATTATACATAATACAGATGAGGCCAACCTACTCACTAAACAATAAATTTTTTGTGATTTTTCAGGCTATGACCGATCGTATTTCTCAGTATTTCCGTTAAACAAAGTATAATTATTACTACCATTGTGATCTAGAGATCATAAGGAACAAATCAACATGCGTTCCATTAATAGACGCCACAATTTTGGTGGGCCTAATCGCCGAGCAAAAAAAAACTATCTCCTTTAATGCTTCTAGACTATACCCAGTGGTTTAAACTGTGCACTGTCTGTCTGTGAATGAACAAAAGAATTAAAGATTTTTATTAAGTTGGAGCTTCCGCTCGCGACTTCGTCCGCGTGTTTCGGCAACCGACCCACGGCGTCCCTGCGCATCGCCTGCCCGCATATTCGCTCAGCGTTCTTTTTAACTTTTTGTTTTGCTCGGCTCCTAAGGGTCATAGCGTTTTTAGGGTTCCGTAGTCAACAAGGAACCCATATAGTTTCGCACAGTCGTCTGTCTGTCGGTCCGCGGTTTAGCTCAAAAACTATTGGTACTAGAAAGTTGTAATTTGGCATGAGTATACACGTTAATGACGCCGAAAAAGTGGTAAAATAAAACTAAAGTGGGGTTAATATATTTTTTTTTTCATCCTTCCTATAGTGTGGGATATCGTTGGATAGGTCTTTTAAAAAATTAGGGGTTTGGGAAGTCCGTTTTTAGATTAAGTAAACCTTTCGTGACGTATCAAGCTTTAAAGTACCAATTTTCGTTAGAGTCAAGTGTCCCGTCCCCCCCCCTCTCTACCAACTAAACGGTTGTAGTTAGAAATTCAAATGTTACGGCAGTAATACCTACCTTATATAACGAAGTTTAAAGGAAAACTATCACACTTAAGTGGGCTTTACAAGTTTACGAGTAATAGTCGACCAATTGTTAGAGTCGAAAATTTCGAACAACTCCATAGAAATGTCGATAGATGGCGCTAAGCGTCAGTTGTATCGCGCTATTGTTTCATTCCTAAATAAGTTTTATAAAAAAAAACAGTTGCTACACCGGCTATGACAAGTCTTATCCAAATCTCAAAAAAAAAAAAAAAAACTTTCCGTGCAAAATTTTCGGATCAGGTGAGGATTTGTATAGGAAGTCAAATTAGGTAGGTAGTCATGTTTGGCTTTTAGTTAGAGCATGGTACGAAACTATCAGTCAGCAAATACGACCCGCACTTGGCTGTTATAAAAACTACGGAACCCTACACTGCGCGTGGCCCGACACACATTTGTTTGAGGAAGGCTAAGGGCGTGTGCCTATAGCCTTCCTCAAGAATCGGGCTATCAAACGCAAAATAATTTTTAAATCCGCTCGAACTACCAATCGGATTACATAAAAACAAACAAACTTATTACCTCTTTATAATATTAGTATAGACTTAGATTAAAATAAAAATAAATCGTGTTGTTTTTCATAGGAATCATATATCGTACAGTTGGTTGTTATTATAACAAAAGGGTCCACTGTATAGGTCTTGATATACATTCAAGACACGGTTAAAAGATTCTTGCAAATATTTGTTTTTCTTAACATTCAAGGCTGCAACTGATAAATTCAGTTTTATAAATATTTGCTGAGTCATAGGTACATAAACGAAATTTTTAAGATTAATCACGCTGTCTTCTATAAATATTTTTATAGTCATGTATCAACACTTTTATAGAATAATCTGATTTTAGAGGCTCTTTCTAGTTTGTTTTATGCGCACTCTCATTTTTCGTTTCAATCCAGAGGTTGGACTAAAGAAAACTAAAGCTAAAAACTAAAATACAAAAAAAAAACTACAAATACATACACACAAAAAAAACACATTTAAAACGCAACGCATGTTTTTTAATTTTTTTTTTTATTAAATACTTTTTCTATAAAATTTTAGCTACGTACATAATCAGCCCGTGTTCCCACTGACAGGACTCCTGTCTTCGAGAGGGAGTGGGCTATAATCTACCACGCGGGCCCAGTGCGGGTTGGTAGATGTCACATGTCTTAAAATTTTTGGTTCTAGGACATGCCGACTTCCTGACTTTATGGATTTCAAACTTCATTTCAATCTTCATTCATTTCATCATTTCAATTTCATGGAAACAAGGGGTTCAACATAGTCGGGGGTAAAGATTGTGGGGGTTGAACATGGACTAATCCAAATTATTTAAGCAAAGTAAAGCGCCTGGCTGGGTTCGAGCCCACGAGCTAACAACTCGTAAGCCGAAGCTGTTACCACTGGGCCACCATTGCTCTACTATACAGCCGATCGATTCTGTAACAATCTCACCGTGAAAACTCAGGTGAAGTGAGCGTGGAGTGAGCTGTCATTCCAACTACATAATACTAGGGATTGACACTATTGACAGCTCACTCTAAGATCACTTCACCTTACTTACTTTTCACGGTGAGATTTTTACAGAATCGATCAGCTGTTATAGTCACTTGTCTATGTCACTTTTTCACGCAATGCAAACTTTCACAACATAAGCTCAGGTAGATTCATTGGCAGACACGTTACATATTGTGCTGAGAAATACTTATTACGGAAAAATGAAATACTAGTGATAGCAAGCGTGGAGACTTGTAAAATGCTTTCGCAATATTGCGTCCCCGGCACTCCTTAACTGACATCTGTATGAACTTTCTTTGCTTTGAGCATATATTCGACAATATTCCTTTTGTGATCTCATAAGATTTACGAGTTCATTCTCAGTTTCTTTGTCGAATCCTTTCAACCAGTGATGCGACGGACTCATCGGAAGAATCGGAACGTCATTTCTTAACCAACCAAGAAGGTGAATCGGGCCAAACAAACGCGATAATGCTTATGTTCTTCACATATAAGGTACCGGTAACTATCTATACTTCCTTAAGAAAATGGCCGACTCGATAGCCTGAGACACTCCTCGATACTGCGGTGAAGTGTACTCGGTAACGATAATGACCACGGTAATGGTGCTAGTGAACAGCATGCCCTGCATTATTTAGCTTATTAACAACTGAATTGTATTAGTGCTATGGGAAAACAGTATGGAGCCGACTCTAGTGTTAAAGCATACAATAAAATTAAGAACGGTATTTTTCTTCCCACAGGCCGTGAAACTACTGCTATAATGAGGACCCAAGTAACGCGGTAAACGTACACGGAAGCTGAGAAGGAAATAAGTTTATTTAAGTACAATTTGCATTTTATTTACGTCTACTTTTCGTCATGTACCCAAC
Organism: Apamea sordens; assembly: GCA_945859715.1. NCBI lineage: Eukaryota > Metazoa > Arthropoda > Insecta > Lepidoptera > Noctuidae > Apamea > Apamea sordens. Next base: position 10,462,149 of record OX243996.1, on the reverse strand, counting down.
AAACTCTTAACTGACGGTGTTTGAAAATGCACTGGAATGTCTTCGTGCCTATTATTTTGCTTAATCGTGTCCCCTTAAGAGGCGTGGCAAATTACTGGGACAGCTGCTGTTTCAAATCACCATTTCATTGTACGGTTATAATTCAATAACACAATTGCATTTACCTACAAGCTATCATAGAAGTTTAGACTATTTAGGTATATAGATAGAAATCCTATTTAATTAAATACTTTCAGTGCAGCCGACGAGAGAATGCTTTCTTGACACCTGTCAGTTTCATACAAAGGAATAGGTACCTACGTGTTTTCCGATTTTGATCTTTATAAGCTATAATTAATAATAATAATAATATCCCTGGACATTTCACACAGCGCCATCTAGTCCCAAGCTAAGCAACCTAATGCTTGTGATATGGTAACAAGATGGCTGATAAACTACTTAAATACATTTTTTTTTTGTAAATACACACATATTATAGATAGAAAAACACCCAGACTCAGAACAAATACATGTAGGACTTACAAATATTTGTTCTGTGCGGGAATCGAACCCGCGACACGCAGCGCAGCATTCCGATCACTCAGCCACTGCGCTAACCGTGTTGTCGCACTGTAGCAATTGTCGCACTGACAGTTGTCAGGAACGCATTCTCTCGACGACGGCCGGACTGTAATAAAAATGGTTGCTGAAAGTGAAAGCTATACACAGATTATCATCTGCATAACCTTTTCCCAACTATATTGGGGTTGGCTTCCGGGTTCCAGTCGAAGCGGATGCAGCTGGATACATCTGACTCCCGAATCCACCTCCGATACCCCTTGGTAAGACAGCTTGTCAGACTTTCGGGCTTCTGACGACCCGTAACGACTGTCATAGATCAACGAATGAAAGCCGGGACCATAGTAATAATATAGACACATGGAAACATAAATGTACTTTATAAATATGTAGCTCTTGTTAAAGCAATTTTTTCTAAACGGGTGATATACAGAATGGCGATGAGGTTGTTACAATATTAAAGAATAATACTGAAAATTGAATATCGCGAGCTACCTTAGCGCAAATAAATAACTTTGACTTTCTCGTTTGCCGTAAATAGATACAATTTTTGCTTGATTTTTTTTATTTTATTTGAGTAGATACCTAAGTAATTCAGAATGGCGACGTTTGAACTGTCTTCGCCGGCCACGGGTCGTTGACCTAGTATTGTAGTATTTGTCATGTGATATCTCTATTTAGGTATTTACACGAAGTCGTTTATAACCCAGTATCGATGAGGTTATCACATTAGATGAATGTTTGAACACACACAATAAATAAATCAATTTTCTAGTACCGGTACCTTTTCTTCTTTAAGTATCTAAAGGTATATTTCATTTAGAGCCGATTTTTCCAACGTCAGATAATTTTATCCGAGGAATTATTTTGAATTTTTGACAGTTCTTCCATACAAAATATGTCAGACGTCAATTTTATTCCACGGATAAAAAATATCGGTCGATTGAAAAATCACATCATTGCTACTCTGTATTATTTAAGCCTACGATGTAATAATAACACACAGAAATATTAATTAACCAAGACGCCAAACTTCGCTGAGGTCAACCGTAACATCGAGCTTCCCTCCTAATTTGCGGAATGAACACTGTAGGCGCACCGGAACATAATCCAAGCACGAAATATATTGAGCAGGCGCCACAGCACACAAATAGTTGCAACACAAACATAAATAGAATTATAATTAGGACATCGCATGTGGTTTGCGGAAGGAATATGGCGTTAAAATTTTAAGTAACCACAACAAAAGATTCTTTAGTCACAAAGGAAAATATTGGTAGACCACTTTAGTAGAATAATCATTTAAGGCTTCTAATATTCAAAGAAGAAACGCTATTTACTTGTCAGTCAAAAGGATTTTAGATCCAATTATTATTTATTGGCGAAACAGGCACATAAGGAACCTTTGCGTTCAAAGGTCTTGCTCTAATCAAAATCGGAAATAAGTATATTTCCAATATTAGATCGGTATGCTTTCCCCTTCAGTTGGAATGACAACGTGGTTGAGCCCTAAAAGATGTGTACTTGTATAACAACTAGGTTTTTTTTTTTATTGACTGTGGGCTCACTCTTGACCTCAATCCAGCCCAGAGGCAGGGATGAGATCTACGGTGGAACGAGCTTGCCCAGAAGAAGCCTATTCACTCTCGCCTTGAAGAGATTCGGGTTGTATGAACTCGGGAATGCAGACGCAGGCAGACGGTTCCACTCCTTAGCTGTGCGCATCAGAAAAGATGACGAGAAGCGCTTAGTGCGTATATATGGTATATTAACCAAATAGGGGTGGTATCCCGCAGTGCGTCTGGACTCTCGGTGGTAGAAAGGTGAAGGCGGGATGAGCTGATGTAGCTCTTGAGCACACTCCCCGAAGTACAGTCTGTAGAAGACGGACAGACAGGCGACACTTCGCCGGTGAGCCAAACTGTGAAGCTTTGCCTCCACCAGCTTTTTATCTCCAATGAGTCTCTTAGCTCTGCGCTCCACTGAGTCTAAAGTGGCGAGTTGGTATTTAGCTGAGCCATCCCACAGGTGACTGCAGTACTCCATACACGATCGGACTTGTGCTTTGTAAAGGGTCAGAAGCTGTCCCGGTGTGAAGTACCGCTTAACCTTGTTCAGGATGCCCAGCTTTTTGACCGCCGTATATATAGGTATAACAATCGTGCCTACAATTTCAGAATCTTTATAAATTGTAACAAGAGGCTATAAGTTATCAATAGCTAATATTAGACAACTTCCCGTGGGCGTGGTTTTGTTATAGGAATCTCGAAAACAGCTAGGAAAATTTGAATAAGTACCTACCAGACATTTAATACATAAATAATTGGTCATCAATATTACGGGTTATTATTATCTACTTCATACCAACCCGCACTGGGCCCGCGTGGTTGATTATGACCCACTCCTCACTGAGAGGAGACTTGTGTGCCAGCAGTGGGAACGATACAGGCTGATTATGCTACATCTTCAATTCACTGACAGACAACACACAGCCTAAACCACTGGGTCTAGATATATGAAATTTTGCAAACGTTTCCTTTTGATAACGAAGGTGAGCACTTAGGAAGTATTTTTGAAAATTCATCCCGTAACGGTGTTAAACAGAGAATGAAAGTTTCTATGTATATTCGTCAGTTTTGGCGATGGGAATCCATCGGGCAAAGCTTTTAAATGAAAAAAAAAAAGATTTTAAATTTTCTCCCGATTTACATGATACTTTTTTCTCCATTAAAACAATGTATGATCATGTCATTGTTATTATTCAACCCACTACTGCTGTTACCGCAGACCGCGGCGCAGCGCAGTTGTGTGCAAAAGGGTCACTGATACAGCTTTTGTATTACGAGATAAGTATGGGGAGAATCAATGTACTTAATCATTCACAATTATTTCCTGAAAATAAAAACTCATTGCTGCAAGTTGATATGAATCGAGAGCGTACGCAAGCAAAAGATTTGGTCGTGAAGACTGATAACAGTATTTTACATGGAGCGACTGCCTATCTGACCTCCACAACCCAGTTACTGGGTAACACGATACCCCTTGGTAAGACTAATAATGAAATCAAATAAAGTAACAATGCAAATAAATAACCCTAATTGCGTAGCTCACCATCAATCTCAATCATTCTGAAGGATATTGCTAATCCATTGCTTCATATGTTCGAAAAATGTATCTGCTCAACAACGTAAATCACGCAATGAATGTTGTTGCAGTGTCAAAATGAAACCCATTGCTACTGATAGTGTGCTACGCAATTACCCCGCTGGTATGATTAATCGCAACCCCGTGTTTATTTCGCAGCCAACAAGCTTAATTAGCCTTTAAGTTAACCTTTTTAGTGAATGCCTAGCCTTTTACCTAAACGGAGCCGGTCAACTAGCGGTCTGAATGGTTTATTATTATACATTATAGGTTAGATTGCAAATGTGACCATCCACGCGCGAGCTGGGGGCACCTCGACCAACTGGGTTTGGTTAAATTAGAACTGTGACCAACCGCTCGCGACCTGAGCGAGCGAAGCGAACTGTGCCGCGGCCGCGTCCGGCGAGCGCTACTTCCAATGGCTAGACAGTTAACTGAAAGACTAATTAAGCTAGTTGACTGCGACATTTAAACCAAGGTATAAATAAAATATGTATTCCACATGTTGAGTTACTGTGTAGAACGTGGGACGGGCACAGGACGATCAACACAATCTTAGAAACATATAAATTTACATACAAAACTTGTCAAAAATTACAAAATAGTTAAGAAAACAAGTCTGAAACACCGTCAATACATGTTTTATACACAACACATGCTTTGACAAGACTCCTTGAAAACAGTATCCCAATTTGTCAAAGCGAGTACCTAAACGCGGGGTTATTTATAGTCTTACCGTTTGATTGATGAAGACGAAAAGAATACACGATAAAATCTTAATTCCGTGAGATACTAATAAATAGTTCCATGTTCCATAATAGCGCTTAAAAAACTCTAATTTCGCTGAAATGGTAGGTGCTAATACCAACCGAACTCTGTCTCATTAGAGACGTTCACGAAGACGCATTGTTCCATTCGTCAGCTTCATCTGCGTTGCCTGCATTATATTCATACGTGTCCATAGTACACACAACGACATATCAAGCTTATACATTTCCAGTTTTAGCTGACCTCGCATTGTATAGGCTTTTCGTACAATGAGAAGTCAGGTTATACTGGATATTATACTTTGATATATCGTCGTGCGCACAATCACATCACAAAAGAATCACTTAGATAGGTACAATGTATACGGACTTACATAGCTTAAAACATTCAACGGGTTTTATCGACTTTGAACACTCTTTATCTGTTTTTTTTTTTTTTGCTTAAATAAGTAATACCAACCTATTATCTTCCCACAGGGCAAAGGTCTTGATCCCTCCACATAGTTGCTAAAAATATTAAACTTAGTTGATAGAAAATTTAACCACTCAGTAATATCAGCCGATGTAGTCTGTAAAAATCTCACCGTGAAAATTCAGGTGAAGTGAGTTTGTCCGATTGATTGTGTGTTACGCAATTAGGGTGCTGCACCCTAATTGAGTAATACATTGTCAATCTCAATCTGAATAATTTTGAAGCGAATTGCTAATCCATTGCTTCATATGTTCGAAAAATGTGTCTGCTAAACAACGTAAATAACGCAACGAATGTTATTGAACTGTCAAAACAAAACCCATTGCTACCGATAGTGTCTTACACAATTACCCCGCTGGTAGAATTAGGAGCTTGGCTCTACATTAGATGTGATAACTTTTTAACAGTGAAAGCGTTGAGTCTTGAAAACACTACTTTATATGAAATATTTTTGGTGGGATTATTTATAACGAAGCATCATTTGTGTTCTCCCATTAAATGACTGTGGTTAGTTCAGCTGGACGGCTGCCCCCCTAGAAAAAATCCCTAGCTACGCCAATGGTGTCAATCCCTAGCATCAGCTGGAAGTACAGCTCACTTCACCTAAGTTATCACGGTGAGATTTTTAGAATAGACCGGCAGGTATTTATTTTATAACAGAACTATAAAGCACGGAATACAAAGCAAACTTTATAAAGGTTCACAGTAATTAGCGGAAATTTCCGTTTACCAGAAACTATTAGAAAATTCAATTTTGTATTTAAAATCACAGAACAGAACAGAATCGCAGAACAGTCCTAAAAATAACTTTAAGCTTTTCGAGCAGTACAAATTAAGTTAAGTAACACTACTTAAGTAGCTAACACAAAAGAAAATTTAGAAAGTCCCTTAGTTCTATTACTAATTTTAGGGACCTGTGGAAACAGGCTTAACCCATTGAACCTTTCGTTTTTGAAGGACACTGAACGAGATACAATAGAAGTTGTATTGTTATCGAAAGGCATTTAGTATCCCGAAGTGTTAAACTACTAAACAGGGTTATTTATAAAACACTAACAAGCTCACAGGATACTCACATCATAAATAACAACTTTAGTTTTACGACTTTTTTATACATAATTTTTGTTTTCATAATTTAATTAAAAATATTTAAATTGATCGCTCTAAATGTGAACAACTCTACGCGGTACCAAAATAAAGCACTAAATAAGTTAACAAACAGTGCGTTGCAAATGCAGGGGCGGTACTTACTAAGTACAAAATACAGATCTAAAAAGTGTTATTAAAACAACACCTTGACATTATTTTTGATAAAGTCATAGAGCAAACGTTTTTGTTTATGGTGTTACTAATATAGTCCTGCGAGGTTATTAGTGTTTTAAAAATAACCCTGTATACTTAGGTAGTCGTATATCCAAATGTAAACTTTTGTAAATGCGATTCAGCAATGCAGCTCCATACACTGCAAATTGGCAAATATTGATTTGGATTATTACAACTCCATGGAACAACTATGAACATTATGAACACACGTATGCATTTATTTTGGCAAATAATGTGTTATCAATGATATCATTAACAACAAACAACGGATTTAAGTGGTGAACCGCTTAATAAACCTGGATATTATATTCTGTATTTTGTAAACATTGTAATTCAAAAATAATATGTATGTTAATGGTTAATTTATTTATGTAACGATAGTCAGAGGCAATTTTCGTAGTTGAAGAACGTTCACAGTCTGATCTCAGTCTCAATCTGTCAAAAATACCTATAGTTTCCCTACATTTTTGACATTGATTGTCGCTGAGATGATTTTGAACGTTTTTAATTACGGGAATTTGATTTCAGGTTTTCGCCCTCAACTCCTAATAATTATAATTAGCTCCCACATTTATAAACCATTTGTAACCGAATCTTTAAAATCCTAGAACAATATAACAATAACAAGATACTGAAAGTAAACAAAGAAAACTATTTGCTTCGAAGCTACGGAACCCCACAACAAAGCGCCTTCCACACTTTTCAAACATTGTTATTGAAGTTAAAATAGTTCATAATAACACGTGTTTTCTGAATTAAATCGTTGTGATTGTTTTATTTTGTAAATAGCGTCTCTCACATTGTATGGATGGAAAGATAAAAACAAATACCAGAACATTTATACATATAAACAAACACTCGGATAAAATACATTTTGTTTAAATTCACTCACGTATGTATTTCGACCACTTTATACGATAATTGTTTTTTTATTGAATAAAAAGAAGGAATATTCAGCTGTTGGACGGACTCTTAATATTGATATCAAAAGTAAGAGTAAACACACATAACATAGCACACGCCTTCCGTATTCCCTGACGGGTTAGGCATCCTTTCGGGAAAAACAGGCGTAATGTTATGATATGTGTCCTGTCAATACGGTGTAAGAAAGAAAGAAAGAAAATACCTTTATTTGCGGTAAACATAACGCATAAAAAGAACAAAAACAAAAAAAAAACAAACAACAACAAGTCACACAAGTTCACTAATCAACACCAACAAAACCACCACTAATTAACTACATAGGTACCTTATTGTAGTAGGTAAGTAATGCTTACCTAACAAGAAGCACGGCCCACACACAACTTCGGGATAAGTAACAAAATAAAGATATCTAGGGATCTATATGTACCTTTATATTAAAATCAGCCCCTCCCACAAATACCACGGAGTGTTTTAAAAAATCCGCTGATTTAGTCTTTTCCGTAAATTAAAGTCGGCGCGCTGATGAAACGAGATAAGAAACTGTTTTGGCTGAAAGTGAAGCTAATCATTCAAGATTAGCAATGGAGCTGAAATGTGGCGAGGATAGGCGGCCTTATCTACTTTAAACTGCGGAACCATTAAGTTGATACTCGTACTACTCACACCTTTAATGTGATTATCGAGACCTTATTTCAATAAAATACAAGGGACTCGTACAAGAGGGGCTCGTGGCTAAGTAATAACAGCCGCACGGGTCGATCCATCAGTTTAAGCTGCGCTTACTGGGGTTGGTCCGTGGATGGATGACCATCTTTACATACCGAGATTCCTCCGTGCCTCGGAAGGCATTGGTCCTGGCTGTCATTCACGGATCTTTGATAGTCGTTACGGGGTGGTCAGAAGCCCGAAAGTCTGACAACCAGTCTTACGAGTACCAAGAGGTATCATATTACCCAGATACTGGGTTGTAGAGGTCTGATAGGCAGTCGCTCCATGTAAAATAATATGGTATTCAGCTAGCTGCATCCGGTTAGACTATAAACCGACCGACTATGACATTTGCTTACTTTGTAAAGTATTCTATTATTTTAATTATTGTGAATGTGAAGACTATGTGGGTCATTGTATTTATATTATTTTTCTCTCTGTTCTCTTAGTTTTTGTCATGGTCTGGCAGTTTGAGTAATTAATGTGGCCTACCCAAATGTCCTTTCTTTGGTATTGTTCGTCGGATCGTTGAGCTCCTTAAGTTTTGAGTTGAGCTGCACGATTTCTGACAAATGCGTGCACTGACTGGACAGGTCCTCTCAAACTGTTTGGTTCTTTCTTCAAAAAAACCATCTCAGACATAAATCTACATGGTCTTCACATGATCTGACCAAGATTATGTCTGGACTTTAAAAGAGACTGTGACGTCTGAGTTTGTTTCGGCCTTTCTTCTCAGACTAGTCAGATAGGAAACGCCGACCTCATCTAGTTTTAAAATATGATTGACGTGTAAAAGTGTTTGTACAAACCTACTTACAAAAATAAAATCATTTATCATTTGACCCCAAAGGAGTCTTGGAAAAAGGCTAGGCAGATTTTGCATTCAATAAAATACAAGGTGTACCTAATTTAAATAGTGTTGGACCCGAAGAGGGGTTATTTTTGTACTTACTCATCATTATGAACAACTTTTACTATGGGACAAAACTAGGATGACTCAGTACGTTAACTTAAATACGGGCCCGTCCGAAAGTAGTTGATCCGTCAAAACAAGTGTCAAATTAAATTTTTCGGATGGGCTAAAACACATCGGGAGTAGGGACAACCGTCAAAAAGTGTCGCGCCCCGAACTAACCTTATATAAACTGCCCGTAACTTCAGCCGAAAGTACGGTTCGTGCTTAGGGAGTAGACCCTCTGATATCGGGAAAAATAATCAGCTGTTACCTAAAATTTTTCGAGTTATGCAAACTATGTATCTTGAGTACGTTTCTACTCAAATACTCTTCACAAAGAACATTCGTATTTTGCTAACTCAGTTCTACTAAATGTTATTAAATAGCGACCTTGTACTTTTGCAAATTCAATTGAAATTAATTTAATTATGCACTGCTATACGGAATCGGTTCAGATTAAAATACTGATAGGATTACACGCTATGTGCAATTTTGATAACAAAGTCACTCCAATCTGTGAGTAGCATGAAATTGCCTTTATTTATACCGTTCTTCCAATTTTCGATATTGTGATCGGAACCAACTTTGTCAAGGTCCAGCGGGGTAGTTGCGTAACACACTAACAGTAGATAGCAATGGCTTACATTGTGACAGTTCAAAAAAATTAAATTAAAAATTTTAAAAACCCCCGACACAAAATAATAATAAAAATAGTATGAATGTAAAAAGCCTAAAACAAAAAAAAAACTATTGAAAAAATAGCCACAAATAGAACAAATAAGGTATAAACGTGAAACCCTATAAAAAGTAAAAAATAACCTTGAAATTATGACCCTACGTAAGTACGTATGATTTTTTTAAATTAAATGCTGTCCCGTCGGGGGACCTCTCTTATTATTAGCCTAACGTTCTGTTAAAGTTTAAAATAGAAGCGGTCCTCCGACGGGACAACATTTAATAAAAAAATTGCATACGTACCTACTTACGTACGAGTAGGGTCATAATTTATCAAGGTTATTTTTTTCTCGTCACACGGACACATCAAACTTATAATACCCCGTCGTTTTTGCGTCGTCGGGGCCCGTGGGTTAAAAACATTAATTGCGTTATTTACGTGGTTGAGCAGAGAGTTGAACATATGAAGCAATGGATTAGCAATATCCTTAAAAATGATTCAGATTGTCTTAGAAAGCGTGTTACGCAATTAAGTTGCTGGGTACCATTTAGTTAAGTAACTGTATACACTCGGGAATAGTTTTTTGTTAGAAAATGCTAGTTAATGAACAAAGTACTTAAGGGCAACAGTCTGACAAGTCAAATCAGATTTACTAAATACTGCCAGTACTGCCAGTAATCTGCACTGCAGAATTCGTCGGCAAATACAGCAGATGCAACCTTTATTAAAATATGATCGCTGTATAGTAAAGTCACTAGTTGTATCTTCAAAGTGCTTTTCCAGAAGTATGTAGGTAATACGTACACTAGTCTCGCCGCAGCTGTTCGAATAAAAGACAAACACATCCCGGGCAAAGAAGAGTCAACTGAACAGTCGACAGACTTGCCAACTGTCACTTACTATTTATGAACATAACTAAAGAGTATACGATTCAAAATGGCGACTATTTTGAATCGTATACTCTTTAGTTATGTACCTATTGAATAGTAGAGATGCACTTCCTCAATTCTCTGCGGTACTAAACTGCTTGAAATTCCAGAACAGGAAACGATTGCTGCAAAAAAAAATACACATATTCCCCTTTATTCATAAACGTTGCTTAAAGTTAAGTAGTGATTAGCGACTGTTTAACTATTCATTTTTGACGTTTAAACGTCACTTAGTTTTAATCATCATTTATATAAACCCCTTAATGCACCAATGTACAGTCAGCCTCAAAAAGATGTAGGTACACTATTTCTGATACAATATTATGGAACAAAGATTGTAGACAATTGAATGAACTCTTGTCGATTTCGATGCATACCTACATCGTTTTGAGGCTGACTGTACCTATGAACATGCTGTTTTGTTTTTTCCCGAATTTTTATAAAAAATATTGGATCAAAGCTGAACAATAAACACGTAATTCGGATCAAAGAAGCTGTACAGGTAAAGATGCAATTGAGTATTCAGCGTCAGTGAATCTCGGAATTTCGGTCATTGCTCAGCCAACCCGTGCTGTCGACAAGGGGCTGCGCGGCAAAAGGTACTTAATTGTGGCTTTGGTGAATCAGTTATCTTCACTGTACTCCAACTTAAAACTCTGGCTCAGTCGCAGCTTGACCTATTTAAGTCAAGAGACGAAACTTTACGAGAGTTTATTGGACAATTCAAAATTGTAGAAACAGATGTAATTGTGATTTAAACAATGTTACTCTGGATTTTGTTTAGATATCCAAATAGAAAATAAAACTTAGATAAAAAGGAAGGAATATGGAAATTAATTAATATTACCTAACTTCAAAAAGTTATTATACAAATAAAAATATTTAACAAGCTCTCAGCTCAAAGGACATGAAAGAAATTCTCTAATTAAATTAAATCTAAACATAGGAAATAATCAAAACAAAGAAACATTGTAAACACTTTAATTATACTTAAATTACGTTCTATTATTTACACAGTAAATGCCATTAAATATAATTACAAAAACATAAAAATCTTCTAACATTTCTGGGTGTCATAATTATCCGGCTTCTCATTAATAAACGCTTTAGCGGCATCCTCTTCCATTTCATGGGACTCTTTGAAATAATTCTCTATTTCTTGCAGGGTTTTATCTTTGGTTTCAGGTAAATATTTGTACAAAATAAATGCAAAAATGGAAGCTGATATACCGTAGAACAAGAAAGCGCCTGGCAATGTGAATGCTTTAAATATATGCGGCGACAGTTTTAGTACAGTTGCCATTAACAGTTCGGAAAACAATGTGAGAATGAGTAGCGACGAACTTTTGTACCTTAAAAATATTAATTCACCGAAGATGGTGGACGGCATTATCATCGGACCACATGTTATGGCAACTGAAAAGGAAGTTAGCAAGACGATAGAAATTATTTTATTTTCTAATATGACTTTCAAATTAATTAGATACAGATATAATGATATTATGAACAAAAACGTGATTCCTAGAGTTGACGACGATAATAACAAAGTTCTTCTGTTTATTAACTTTGATAAAACACAACCGATCTGCATACCAAGTATAGTAACAGCGTCTAAGATAAGCATACCGGTATAAGCAGCAGACTCACTAGCAGTTATTTGACTGATCAAATCTACAGCATACATAGAACACACTAACTTTCCGGAGAAATTATATAATGCCATAACAGCCATAGAGAGCAACAGGGGTTGATAGAAACCCTTAGCAGCAACAGTTTCTTTAACGATTCGAAGTTTATACCACGAAGTCGATTTTACTCGCGTTGCGCACTTTCTAAGATATTCTTTCTGAGATTTTATTAAGCTCTCGAGTTCCTCTTCTGAGTCTTTGTCATACCCTTTCAACCAATGATGTGCTTTGGCACATTCCTCGAAACGTCCATTCATTGCTAGCCATGACGGAGATTCAGGCATGATGACGGCAGACAAGGAATAAAGGCAGCACACAAACGCGATGATAGCAATATTCCTCCAGTGACTAAAGGTTCCCGTCACATTAGCGATCCACACGCCCCAGAAGAATATTGAGGACTCGATCATCATGAACACGCCTCGGTATCGCGGCGATGAGTATTCCACGATGATGACGATGAGAACTGTCATGTTACTGGCAAGAGTTACACCTTGGAGTATTTCACTGATGAGGATGTGCAATGCACTAGTACTGCAGTAGAAAACGATGAAGCTTACTATCGTCAATACTGTTACTATAAGGAATGGAATTTTCCTTCCTACGTATTGTGTGAGTATTGGCAGAATGATGACCCACGGCATGGAGCTGTACCCGAGAACGGAAGCTGAAAAAAATAAAGGTTATGTTAGATGACATGATGATGTTGATGACTGAAATTGTGACTTAAATCTTCATCGAAATCTGTTTGAAATGCCAATGTATTGTTTGGCTTTCCTACTATTGATTATTATATTATTGTGTTTATCAACAGACAATTAAATTGTTTAGATTCGTTAATTTAGTAAATATAAACATGAATATTATTACACAACCAAGATGTCATTTCGTCAGTCAGTGGTTCAGTTGCATTTGCTTCTTTCCTCAGTTGTGGTATGAGGACTGTAGGTGCTCCGAAACATAGTCCAAGCACGAAATATATCGACGTGCATACACTGCATACGTATAACTGGAAAAACAAACATTTTATGATTACTATAACGTTAAAAATAAATTATATTCCTTTGAGTATTGAAATTTGAAACAGCATGCATAATATTGGCATGTCAATCACTCTAGATAAGGTTTGAAATCCTATAAATATTATATATACCAAAACCATTTTTTTCTACTGAGCAATGGTTCAGTGGACTAGTATAATTTGAAACTAATGGAATTTTGAAAAACGCATTGGTGGGCTTTTTTTTTAAGCAAACTTATTTTGTCAATGTCAACATTTCCTCGTAACAGTATTACGACATGTAGAATACACAAAGTTAGGTACAAAGTTCCTCAGACCAGTGTACTAGATTACCTAATCAATCATAACAACTTCCACTCTAGTTACACTGTCCTAGAAATTCTAACTAGAAAACGTATGATATTTACTAACCTGTTTTAAGAATGGCTGCCACAAGAACTTCGAATGTGTCGGACATTCTTCACTGTCGTCATTTTCGGCACCCTCCCTGGTACCTTTTTCCATTTTCAATAGAAACGTGCAATCTATACACTTTAAACAACACTTCAGCAATCGCGAAGTGACTTCTGAAATAAATAATAATAATTTTCAATATTTTATTTACATGTAAATTACATTCGTCAATATTTCAATAAAAGGTTAAAAAATCATTCAAAGACTTGCTATTATGACGAAACTGTACAAATACAGATGTTATTATTTACACATTTTTGTTGTTTTTATGGCAATAAACACATGAACGAATTTGCCCCACGTCGAGTCTTGTTTGTACAGAATAAATTAATGGTTTTGTGTAAAACAATGACTATAAAATAAATAAATAATTTTAAACTACTTATACTAGGTTAGGGAGGCAGTCGCTCCATGTACCTACAATACTGGTATCCAGCCGCACTCGGTTAAATAAGAAGCCGACCCCAACATAGTTGGGAAAAGGTTAGGCAGATGATTTATTTATTAGATTTATTATTTAGAGACAAGTACCTATCTCCATTAATATTTTATTATTTCCACTGTAGATCAAAGTTCACAACATTGGAATAGTTTAAATTGCAAGATTTTTAAAAAACCCACAACACACGAATAAATCCTCACCATGTTTTCCTTTCAAGCCAAGAACCAATAAACTATTTAGGTAGAAACCGCATTTTAAAAGTCATGTTTATAAATTTAAAGGAAACCACTGATCACAGGTAGACGCCGGCAGAAACAATCGATATCTTTAGTGCACTCACACTGAATGGATGACTTCACTAATAAGGGTGCCAACACATAGGCGCGACGATGCCGCGATGTTTGACCGAGTGCGCGCGTCTGCATGAGCAAGTGCATCGTAGCACAAATAAATAGCTTTATCAGTGTGTTACTTACGCCTATTTATTTCACACACGATTTTATTTATTATATTCACTACTGGAACAGGGTTCGGTAGCTACCACAATTATAGCAATATGCTTCGCAAACGCATTTACCTGTACAGTTACAATACCAATAACCGACTAAAGTTATTTCAATTCGGCTTAATTCAAGTTAGGCCCATTGATTTAATAAAAAGTAAATACGTAGAAATTTAATTGGTTGCCACAATAAATTTTGTAAAATTACGTTCACTACAAATTAATAGTTTTTTTATTTTATTACTATATAATATACCTACCTCAACAAAATGAAGATGAAACAACACATGTGTGCCGTATTATTTTATAAGTAACTAACAAGGAGACATTGGAACATCACGTGAATGAAATTACACCTTTATGCTCACGCGCATTTGAGTCGGGCACGGCAAAGGATTGTTATGGAAAGATTCGTCAGAACGGTCTACACAATAACACGAAAGTACGTAGCTACGACACGCAACTGGATATAGGTAGGTACCTCAACACTGCTCCTAATTAGCCAGATAAAAATGCCAACAACATTATGACAGCGATACTGCATGATAAGTACCTACATGTATCCGCAATTAAGTAACGACTTCTATTTTTTTAATCCCAATTAGTAATTTGTACGGTACAAATATCTCACGAATATGTCATCCTGATAATAATGCTACCTACAGCTACACGATTTTGAATCTTGCGATCTTATTTTATTAAATAAAAAATAAAAATTCTCACCTGGTTTACCACTATTTGCTTCAAACTGCAAGTAAACTGGAAACACACATTTGCTTATTCCTCGGAAATTATAAGCGTGAGAGTTTTAACTGACGGTAAAGCAAAATATGGAAGTTATTAAACACACGGTTGTCTGAAACACTGGCTTCCGCGGCTGTGCCAAAAATCTCTGTTTTTATAAACAAGTCAGAGTATTTAGGTTATAAGTAAACACGAGATAAGAGAAAAAGATTATAATAAATCATGTTAGTAAAAATTAACAATGGGGGTTTGTCTTATTGAATCACAGCTTGTTTGGGCCATTCCAGATTTTCCAGAATCGGTAATTAAAGACGTCAAAGGTTATTTATAACGTGGACTTCGTCTCTTGAATCTCGAAGCTGTTGGTCGATGTCAAGAATGGGATTAATCACACAATGTTTATATTTAGTGGTAACAGGAAGATCGGAACAGACACTAACGAGTGCCCGATGAGATAACAACTGACACTGTCTTGATTCACTTCAGTTTTTGAGTTGAAAATAACCAGCTGTGCTAACTGTGCGTCTGTGCGTGTTCACAGAATAGATGCGTATTTTTAATACGTCTACCTACGTCTACATTCCGTGTAGCCATGTGTATATTATGTATATACTCGTAGCAAAAATATATATAATAAGTACAGGGATAGGTAAGCACAGGCTTACATTGTAATATGGCCCAATTCTAATTAAAAAGTGGTTATTGTCATCTGTCAGGCAGGACATCAGCGTTTCACTGTTTACCGTTTTTACAATTTTATTGTATTTATTTTGGAAAATTCATTGAATCTCAACTATAATAGCTGTACTCAATGAAACTACAATTATATATCAACGAATAACTCACTCAGTTTCACGTGTAAATAATTATCTATTGACACATGAAAGTATCTATACTTATAATAAATCTGTAGAAGTGAAAATTCTGTACTTGTACTGTAATTGAAAATATCCAAAAAATAAATGGCAGGGGGTGTTACTTGACCGACACCGAACCCAAAAATGTGATTAAAAAATTTTTTGTCTGTCTGTCTGTCTGTCTGTTTGTTCAGGCATCACGCAAAAACTACCGGTTCGATTACGATGAAACTTGGTATAATTATTCTTTAATATCCTGGGCACCACACTGGGTACTTTTTATCCCGGAAAAGTATATACAATAAAAAACAAACTTAATTTTGCGGTTCGATCCCTATACCCGATTACCACTGTCTGTACTGTACCAACCGCAAATACTAAGTTTGTCGTAGGTTGGGTCACCCGCAGTGGAGTTCATTTTTATTCCTTTTAGTTTTTAGAGTTATTTAGGTTTATTTTTATATAAGTCGTAGGTATACATTTTAATTTTAAAGTATAGGTAGTATATTTGATAGTGTACGTAGTGACCGTAGGTTATTTTATAATACTGTTAGGTAGGTTTAGTCATTCGTATAGATATTAGTTTTTAGGGAGTTTGCTTATTTATTGAGTTTAGATTAGTTATCATCAGAAATAGGTTTATTTAGGTAGGTAGGTATTTAATTTTCTGTTATTGAGTTTTTTTTTTAAATTAGTTAGGTACTTAGGTAAAGATATCATATAGGTACCCTCTTAATCACCACTAATGAGACACAATTGGTTTTCTATTGTAATTAGCCACAAAGGGCCCGCGACATAGATGGCATTCTGGGGAAGCACATACATTTTATCCTGTTAGCACGTTCCCGTGGGTAAATTTCCGACATCCACGCGGGCGAAGCCGCGGGCAGAAGCTAGTCAATGAATAACTTGTTAGTTTGCGCAACTATGTAGTTTCGTAGTGTAAATTCGGCTTTATCTAAATAAAAAATTAGTTTCGCGACTCGTACATTAAAACTTTCGTATGTGGGGTACCTTCACATTTTTCTCCACGTCAAAGACCGACGGCGACGGTTCCAAATTTGTGTGGCAAACCCTCTTAGAGCAGCCCCCTTTCACATATCATTGAAAGTCATAATTTCCACGTGTACCATTTATAAACACACAACGATATAATGTATAAGTACAACAAGTACCCACACTTGTTGTACAGTCAACAGCAAAAGTAGATGATCAAAATCAGAAATTCAATACTAATGAACGGAGTTCGCAGCTTTATGGCAGCTGTACTAGTTACTACTATTGTATAATTTACAATCACATACTTTTGAATCACTTCGACGTCACACAGTTCTGACGCGAACTCCGTTCATTAGTATTGAATTTCTGATTTTGATCATCTACTTTTGCTGTTGACTGTACTTATACATTATATCGTTGTGTTTACACTGGTATATTTTTTGTTTCTGAATGAATTAAGTACTGTGAATTAAGAAGTGCGTTTCACACCAGTAACCCCTTTATCAATTTTTTTTTATACTTCTTTTTTAATTTTTGTTTTTTATTAAACTGTTGTTGGCTTGCTACATACGAAAAAGTTTTCTTGTTGGCAATCCAACAACAAAACCTATTCATATGCAGCTGTTGGTAAATTGAAAATATTTAGATTAGCTGCTAGTTTAGTGTGACCGTACGTGGCTTATTTAGTAGGTATGAACGTGATATTTGTGTAGTCACTAAAAATTTATTTATTTATTAAGTAGGAGAACCAACAGCTAAACCAAATTAATAACAATTGTATAAGCGACACAGAGCCAATGACTGACGCATTTCTACTCGTGAGAACTTGTATCTCACGAGTAAAAATGAGTCAGTCATTTGATCTAGAAGCAATCTATTAAGTGTTGCGTTTCACACCAGTAACCCCTTTAATTATAAACGTTTCTTGTCTCTAGCGACAGCTAATCATTACGTAAACTTAAACAACGTCTGGATATCAGACTCCAGAGTGCTCACCAAATATCCTGAAAGTGGCCAACAGTAGGATTTTAATCCATCATCTTCATCGAGAAAAATATATCCATGAAGACTTCCACACGAAGCAAAGAGAGAGTTAGGAACCTAAAATCTGTCCATTTGTTCAAAACACGAATGTTTTGACGTAAAAACCAGTAATCAACTAAGATCCATATCTGTGAGAACGTCGTTCATACTACAACAACTATGACTGCCATTTTGTCGAGAATAATTTAAGACATCTACTATGGGACACAGCTTTATAATCCTCATCATCATCACCATGACCATTTTATCGCCACTTCGACCGGTTCTGTTCTTCATCTTCATCCAGCGGATTCCTGTGGTCTTTAAAAGGTCATCGATCCACCTTGTGGGAGGCCTTCCAAAGCTACGTCTTCCGGTACACGATCACTCCTGAATCTTTGCTATGATAACATCGAATCCAAAAATTGGTTTTGTAGCTACCAGTGATCCTGTAGTCGTAATTACCTAACTAGGTGATGATATCGTGAAGCAGTGTCACTGTGGCGTTCTCATAAAAATCGTTAGTCATAACAAAACATGTGTAGTTTAACATTAAGGATTACCTATGTAAGAATCATAGCAGCAGTGCGATTCTGTAACCATCTCACCGTGAAAAGTGAGGTGAAGTGAGCGTGGAGTGAGCTGTCATTCCAAATAATGCTAGGGATTGACACTACTGACAACTCGCATCAAGCTCACTTCACTTGAGTTTTCACGGTGAGATTTTTACAGAATCGACCGGCAGGTGGCGTTCCGTAGTTACTGCCTACCCCCATGGAAAGAATGCAAGATTTGTGCAAAACCAGGAACTCGTATCAAAGAAAAGCATCGTGCAGAAATAAATATTTTGTACAACTTGCATTCTAAGAATAGCCACCCAGTCTCATATTAGAATTGAGCTTTGACAAAGTCTATAAGCATTATTACCTACGTGCTGTACACAAGTTTCCCAGAATAAAGGGAAAAGGAGATAGTAGTCGCATAACGTCCGCAGGTATCTAGTAAAATCCACTAACAATTTATCTCTTTGACAATTAAGTTGACTCCGTATGGATATTATTTATTTATATGTATGTATGTATCGATCTATGTATTAGTATTCTTGTGTTTTATAGTAATTTAATAGCTATTTATCCTGTATGTTGCTCCTGCCATGTTTTTTCTCTGCATCACCTTAAGGTTGACTGGTAGAACATGCCTCAGGCATTAAGTCCGCCTTTGTACAGACGCCAGCAAATCAGGTTACTACAATCTGTCAAATTTCTTTAATAGATTTTCAACTTTATCTCTAAAATATTAAGGTTTAAGGTTGATTGGAAAAATTTGACAGTTTCGGGTAGCTTGACCTGCCTGCGTCTGTACAGTATTTTTTTAACTTGAGCATAAATTTTTAATACATAAATATTTCGTTGAAAAAATCAGCTTCAATTACTGGACCTATGAGGTTTTCGAGTTCCAAATCTTTGTTGAACCCTATCAGCCAATGATGTGACGCTGCACACTTTTCAAAATGTCCAGTCATTGCCAAACAGGAAGCCAACTCGGGCCGAACAAAATATTTGTTAAGGAGCATGCTGAAAACAAACCTAATACAAATGTTTATCCAATGGAAAAATGCTTCCTTCACATTTGCAATCCATTTAAACAAAAGAAACACATAACATAGCACCTGTATTCCCCGAAGGGTTATGCAGAGGTGTACACGGCTACACATCAAGCTATGCAAAACCAGTATTGGCTGATCGTTCATTGTGAGAAAATATCATACAAAGTGAGCCCAAGACAAACTGGTTTTGTAAAGCTTGACGTGTAGCCGTGTGTACCTATCTTGCACCCACATTTCGCCCTTTTCGTCCCATGGGTGCGAATCTGTTGCCATCAACGGGGCGCAAATCCAGACTCCGGGCTGCTACTAAGAAATTCCAGTTGGAAAAAAACAATAACACTTTTCCTGATCTGGGAATCGAAACCAGGATCTCATGCTCAGAAACAGCGCTTGCGACCACTGGTAAAAGTGTTATTGTGACCAAAACAAGTCATCTGCCTAACCTTTTCCCAATTATGTTGGGGTCGGCTTCCAGTCTAACCGGATGCAGCTGAATACCAGTATTTTACATGAAAGAAAAAAGAAAGAAAACACATGGAGCGACTGCCTATCTGACCTCCCAACCCAGTTACTGGGTACTTAATACGATACCCCTTGGTAAGACTGGTGGTCAGACTTTCGGGCTTCTGACTACCCGTAACGACTGTCAAAGATCCACGAATGACAGCCGGGACCAACGGCTTAACGTGCTTTCCGAAGCACGGAGGGGTCTCGGTATGTAAAGATGGTCACCCATCCACAGACCAACCGCGGCAAGCGTAGCTTAACCTGACCGATCGACCTGTGCGGCTGTTATTATTTAGCCACGGGCCCCTCAAAAAAAAGATTCCTATTTTTCTGTTTTGTACCTAAATGGTAAAATAAATAAATTCACTTTAAATATGAACATCCCTTGTTGAGACGAATATTCAGTACCTAACTATTATTACTAAGTGTTATGCTAGTTGCCAGCAGCATTCCCAACATTATTCCCCTAATTAATAGTTGGATTGCGTTAATGCTGCAATAGAAAACAATAAACCCGACCAATGTATTTATGCAAATGATTATGAAGGGTACTTTTCGTCCATAAAAACTTGTTACCATGGCTGCATGGGTATTGCGAACAGCCGCTGTAATGCAGTGTAGCCGTGAACGATACTGGAAAGAAAAAAGTCTTAAGTGTATTTTAAAAGCAAATATATTTACATGCAACATGGTTTGCTAAGTTCCTTTTTTTACTGGCCTACGCTGTCCCACTCCTAAGGCGTAATTCTCGTAATTTTAAGAACGTTCACAGTCTGATCTCAGTCTCAATCTGTCAAAAATCCCTCTAATTTCCCTCCATTTTGACAATTGTTTGTCGCCGAGATGAGACTGCGACTAGATTTTGAACGACTTACATTACGAGAATTGGCCTTCTGAGCAAAGGTCTCCCTTTATGAAGTGAAAATGGGCGACAACACTTGTGATCTTTTCCTTTTGTTTTCTTTGGAGTTAATGTCAAGAAGTCATGATGGCTTCGACCCGTACCATATCGGGTAATTCTGACCTAAGCAGGAAGTTTACGATGACAGGCACTCCGGCCACTTCCGGGTACTTCCTTGATGACGTAATTATAAATGGCATGGTGTTTACAAAAACAAGATAGAAATAGGCTTGGTTATCGAGAATTTAAAATGATAAATGATTGTAAGTTGGTTTGTACAAACGCTATTACACGTCATTCATATTTTAAAAACTAGACGAGGTCAGCGTTATAAAAGGACGATCAATTGTTCTTTAAAAATTAGTTGTTTAAACATTTCAAACTAACAGATGAACATTATACAGTCAGAGAAATTAATTATTAAGCAAATTGACCGCCTACCACAGAATAGACCCTACTTACGTAAAATTTTTCTGAGTATAGCCTTCAAATAACATTAAGTTGTTATTTCAATATACTTACGGACGATTTAAATTGGTAGTAACTTTTCTTTTACAATTATTTTCCCAGAATTTACAAGTACCTCCTAGCAGTAGTAATAGTATTATAAACTGGAAGTTCTTTCGGGGAAATTCGGCTTGACCCTCTATCCTGACTCAGGACAGAAGTTCAAGCTGAATTTCTCCGAAAATCCTGAATAGACCAAGGGTTGCTCTAAATTTCCTAGAAGGGACTGATACCAGCAATTTATATTACACCACCAAGACGCTATTTGATTGCTGATCCAGATATTCGCCGAAGTGACCTTTACCCTGGTTGTAGGTTGAAAGCTGTAAGCGCTCCGAAATATGATCCTAACAGGAAATGTGCCTCCATAGCTATTCACAACCATTCGACAGGCAAAAATGAAATGTGATGATGTCTGGTCGAAAATGACACGTTCTGAATTACCTGATTTGCTCCCGACAGCGAATAGCTGTCGTAAGCATAAAGATCGGCTATTTCATTGAAACTGATAAAATTTTCGCTTTTCGGATTTGTGAAAAGAGTATAGAGGACTCTTTCGATAACATTGATTGATGTTCGATTCTGCGCGGAAGCGTATCTAGCGGTTGTGAATAGCTAGATATAGGGCAGTTTTTAATAATGAAAAGCTACAGACTTTTCAGAGTTTACACATCTACGTATTTGTTAAGATCTGTATACATACATTACTTTTAGCTGGAAAAAGTTACTATGACGTCTTGTTGCAAAACAAATACAACATTTTATATAGGTCATAATGATGTATCTTGTATTTTATGTAGTTCTTTGGATGGACGAAAAGGAAGGGCATCAACACCAATTAATTCTTATTGTTTGATAACATTTAGATTAACATGTTATGCACATGTTGTATAATACTTCCATTTAGATACACGATTAAATAAATTCAACATAAAACTCAAACAAGGCTATGGTGTTAATTAATAATTAACGAAATTGTATACACAAAAAAGGTGCCCAAGATACAGGTAGGAGGAGGGAGGATAGGTGACTTAAGGCTTAACTGTGATAAGGATCAAGTGATTGGCACCAATAAAATACATACCTACACAATAAATTTTAATCATATTATTTTAATATTATTCAAATATAAATCCTCTTCGTATACTTTGTTGACTATTTACTATCTGAACTTTATTTACCTACGAGTTTTTTTCTATTACTAACTCATCTTATTTTTTTTGCTCCATCAAGTCTTGTGAAACCTCTTCATACTTTAGTGATTCTTTGAAATAGTTCTCTATTTCTTGTAAAGTTTTGTCTTTGCTCTCGGGTAAATATTTATACAATAAAAATGCAAAAATAGACGCAGAGAGGCCATAAAAAAGGAAGGCGCCGTGCAGATCAAACCATTTAAAAATGTACGGCGACACTTTCAAAACAGATGCCATCAATATTTCAGAAAATATAGCAAGTGTTGGCAATGACGAGCTTCGATATCTTAATGGCGTTAATTCTCCATACACAGAACATGCTAGTATCATTGGTCCACAACTTATAGTCATCGAAAATAAAGTTAGCAACAACAAAGATATAACCTTATTTTCTGCTATCACAGACAATCTAATCAGGTACAAATAAAGTGATATTAAAAACAGAAACATAATACCAACCGAAGAAGATGACAGTAATAATGTTCTCCTTTTGAGATATTTCGATAAAACACAGCCAATCAGCATGCTAAATATAGTGACAGCTTCCAATATAAGCATGCCTGTATACGCTGTAGACTCACTGTTAGTTATTTTCTTAATTAACTCAATGGAATACATGCTACAAACAAACTTCCCTGAAAAATTATAAAGGGACATGACTGTCATAGACAACAAAAGAGGTTTGTAGAATGCCTTTGTAGTAATCGTTTCCAGGATGTGTTTTCGACTCCACATAGCTTCTTTCCGTTTAGAACGTGTCAGATAGTCCTTTTGTGACTGTATTAAACTCTCTAGCTCGTTTTCAGCATCTTTGTCGTATCCTTTCAGCCAGTGGTGAGACGCCGCACATTCCTCGAAACGTCCATTCATTGCCAACCAAGACGGGGACTCGGGCCACAAGAAGGCAGTCAAAGATAATATAGAACATGCAAAAGCTAGAAAAGCAATATTCTTCCAGTGGCTGAATGTTCCAGTCGCATTGGCGACCCATACTCCGCAAAAGAATATAGTTGATTTTACTGTCATAAATATGCCTCGGTAGCGCGGGGAAGTGTATTCGGTGACAATTACAATCAGAAGTGTCATGTTGCTGCCGACAAGCATGCCTTGCATTATTTCACTAATTAGAAGAACAGTAGTTGAAGTACTGCAATAAAATACGATGTATCCAATTAGTGTGTTCACACACAATATAACGAACGGTACTTTTCTTCCGAACCGCCGCGAGAGTATTGGTAGTATTAGTATCCATGGTAACGCGCCGTAACCGTGGATTGATGCTGAAAACGAAATGGTTAGGTTAAAAGTTAATGATTTCATTAGAAATTTCTATAAATAAGAATTAATGAATCGTTGGTAAGAGCATCGCTTGAGAACGATTGGGCCGATTTAGCTATTTTAGTTTTTTTAAATGTTCGCTTTACGGGAAAGAAAAATTGGTAAAAAATCCTGGAAAATTTTTAAACTCTGGTACAGACATCTCATCAAGCTCTTACAATCTGTCAAATTTATTTAATAGATTTTCAACTTTATCGCTAAAGCGTTATGGTTCAATGTTGATTGGGATGACCTGCTGGCGTCTGTACAACTGAACGTCCTTTTTCTATGGGTTTTTCGGATGAACTATTGTTTGGACAGAACAAAGTTTTTCGGGTCACCTAATAATGAATATAAAACAATTATCTTTATTCCAGCAGCACAAATGTGTAAAAAGAATCTCTTTCAATACATATTGATATTTGAGCAATGTTAATTATGTCAGTCTACAAGGTTAAATTAAATTATCTAGTGAAATTCCGCACATGTGAGGGCTAAGTAAGTATATCTAAACAAGATAATACAAAAACAAAAATGATTCATGTTTTTTTTTTATTTAGGTCAACGACCGCTGTTAGTGTAGTTCTATCGTGTTTGGATATTGTAACATATGGCATTATGCCAGTAATGGAACGCGCTTAGCCGCTTAGCGTAATCATAACATATTTTATATGTTATGATTATAACGCAGGAACGCGCCCTAGGCGAAACACTACTTGTAAGCATAGCCATTGCAGGACGGCTACATTTGTAAGATAACATAATAAATAATAAATGTGTTACTCTACCAGCGTGGTGATTCCCTTTCCCAAAAAACAAAACCAATTTTTAAACTGGCATAGGTACATAAATTACTATAACTCGGTCGTTGACCCCCAAAACAAACTTCAAATTTTTTTATACCCATTACAACACGTGTGGAGTTTCGCTAGCTAATTTAATTTGACTTGTACTGAACGGACCATACTAGTATAAGCCTTGCAAGGGCATGCCATGTTATATTGATTTCATTTTATTTGATTTGATGTGCTCTTATTTGATTTTTATTTATTTAATTTAATTTATTGATTATGTTTTCTACTAATTTGTGTTGTGTGGTAATTAATGGGTGTTCTTTACCTGAAAATAAATGAATTATTATTATTATAGTGCAATTAGGGTGCATTTACATACACAACCACGATGCCATATCTTCGCTGACCGCTTCCGTAGTGTTAGCATCCCTCCTTATCTGCGGTATGAACACGTTGGGGGCTCCGTAACATAACCCGAGCACGAAGTATATCGTCCAAACACCTCCGACCACGAACAGCTGGAAGATGGATAACAATTATTAATACTACCTACAAGCCTGTATTCCCGAGGCCGACAACGGTTGTTACGCCCAGATACATTTCGCATTTCGCTTGTTAAAGTATATTGTTTTTAACCAGAAACAAATCCAGACTGAGCTGATACTGGATCCAAAAAAAAACCAATAATACTGCACGATCTGGGGATCGAAGTCCCTACTCAGCAGTCGCGCGTACGACCATAAGACTATCGAAGTAGCCAAACATCTAGATCTAGACATAACAATGTCCACAAATATTGGTGCTGTGACTTCCGTATACGGACGTGGGAAAAAATTTAAAATGTTATGCGCGCACATACGGGCTGACCCCGCCGCATCGCAACGCATTGCAAAAATCCTCCTACATCACTTTATTACACACAACGACGTATCAAGCTACAAATTTCCAGTTTTAGCTGACCTCGCATTGTACAGGCCTTTCGTACAATGAAAAGTCAACTTATACTGGAAGTGTATATCTTGATATGACCAGAGGGGCAATTCTCGTAATTTTAAGATCGTTCACAGTCTGATCTCAGTCTCAATCTGTCAAAAAATACTTCTAATTTCCCTACATTTTGACAAGTTTTTGACATTTGTTTGCCGCCGAGATGAGACTGCGACTAGATTTTTAAAGTTTTAAATTACGAGAACTGGCCTTCTGGTGTCTACACATCGCACACTTCACTGCCACTGCCACTGCGAAACGCACTACGCTGTGCGTTGCCGTGCGGCCCGTCCATATATGCGCCAGCTTCATTGCACTGGAGTGGAAACAGTTTTTTAATTCAAATTCGAAATTTGAATCTGTCTGAAACTGGCGGCCCGCCGCGGCCCCTCTAATGTGAGTTGGCGCATTTTTGCAATGCGGTGCGCTGCGGCCCGCGCAGGGAGATAATGTGCACTTAACTTTACAATTAGGTACGTCGAAGTTAGTACAGTTACACACATGCGTTTTGTTATGACGAGTTCCCGACATTCGACAATCGTATACACCCGTGTTTTACCAGTGTGATTGGGTCTTAATAACACGAATCGCAACACAAATAGATGAATGAATTATTAAGTACGAAAATAAACCGTAATTAATTAGTTTTCAAAGTGTTGACTACAATAAATTATACACTTACTATGAAATACTATTTTTGTATGACTGTAAAGTTTCGAGGTACTACTTAGCTACCTGCAGTGCGATTCTGTAACCATCATCAACCGTGAAAACGTAGGTGAAGTGAGTGTGGAGCTGTCGTTCCAAATAATGCTAGGGATTGACACTACTGACAACTCACATCAAGCTCACTTCACTTGAGTTTTCACGGTGATATGGTTACAGAATCGCACTGCTGAACACCTATGCCTAACTTTAAGCTGTCAATAAATCATTATTTTGGTCTTCTTTTACAATTTGCAAATATTAGGTCCTTACATAATGAAATTGGCGTTTTGTCGAACTGGCCACTTTGATCTCAAATATCTGGCGTTTGGTTATGAATTCAACGACACTCATGGAAGTTTTTTGGTCTTGAATTATAACTATTTAATCGCATTTTCGACTAACGTTTATTTATAGCCCCATAGACCAGTTGAATCAGATTTTGCTAGAACTTGCTTCCGTGGCATTGAATTTCAATTAAGAATCTACTTATTTATGTAAAATTAGTTAGGCACTCTTCGGCCGGCGTATAATTATAAACTAAATGCGTCTAAAGAATGTTAATGAAATTTGGCACACAGATAGTTTATAATCTGGATCAACACATACTTACTTAAGTACATAACAACACGTACTTTTAAATCTGGTAGTACATTCCTGTGGGATTTTTTCCGACATCCACGCGGGCGAGGCCGCGGAGAAAAAACTGTTTAACCGTACTATGAAATTATGAAATATCTGTCTGAAGTGCACTAAAATATTGAACTATATTCATTAAAAATTCAAACCAATTTATTCCTTAATGGGATTAAGGGAAATCAATCAGAAGACCGGTTTTTAATTTAGCAAAATACAAGCCGACTGCCCGATGGAATTTCGCATCGGCTAAAATGATGAACTTCCATATAAACTTTCATCCCCTCCTCCTACAATATTTAACCCCTTTTAAGGGACGAATTTTCAAAAAACCTTTGTACTCACTTTTGTTATAACGGGTGTAAAAAGATACTTAACAAAGCAGAGCGTCACTTCTACACTTGTTATTGTGATATTTTTTTTGTACACACGCCAGCATGTCAAGCTACCCGAAACTGTCAAATTTTCCCAATCAACCTTGAACCTTAATGCTTTACCGATAAAAATGAAAATCTATTAAAGAAATTTGACAGATTGTAGTAGCTTGATGTGCTGGCGTCTGTACAAGACCATACCTGGTAACCTTTTGGTTACCAGGTTTGGTGAGGGAATAAAAAAATAAATAAAATACCTGTCTAAAAAATGGTCTCCACGTAATTTTCACATCACTGGAGGTGTCCTCGATGTCTTCTGTTTTAATGCCACTATAGTTGCTTGCTGCCATCGTATTACTTTCACATTAGTTGGTCACAGATAACAGTTTGCTAAAATGTTAGAAATGAGAACGGTTAAAAGTAATAATGTTTAAATTATTTATGTACTACTAGGTACCACTTGTTTCCTTGGAAACGTTTGCCTTAGTAAATACATCATTAATAAATATGGTATAGATAAATTTCACATCCTGGACTGGTTTACAAGTATTTCTTACATATATGAAGACTTCATTCTTCAATACAATGAAAAAAACAATGTCTTTCTGATATATTCTTAACTTGCTCCATACATTGGTGCCACATTTCCAGCTCAAAATATTTATTGAATCTTTAATTTGCATCTGCACATATCTTTATTATTTATTATTATTAATAAATAAAGGTAATTTATACACAACATGTCCCGAAATTAACGCACATCACCAAACAACCCAATTAGAATATCATGTTATAATCATAATTCCGGTCAAAACACAAATTAAGACCACTCGAAAGAACAAATAAGAATGTACCTTTTTTCTACAAAGCCACAGCATGACTAAATATAATGAATATTTTTAGTCACATAAAATTAATATTTTCAAGGACACTTATAATACGGCTGTATACGGATATTAGCCATCATAACAATAAAACATTTATTGTGTAACGTTTAGCGCGCCGAAACCTGTTAACTAGGTTTTCTTTGATGTGTGATGGTTTTCTTTTTCTTTCTTACATACATATATAATCAGCCTAAACTATTCCCTCTGCTGGGATACAGGCCTCCTCTCTGTGAGAGGGAGTGAGCCATAATCCAATACGCGGGTCCAGTGCGGGTTAGTGGATGTCGCATGTCTTCGAATTTGTTTTTTCGGTTCTAGAACATGCCGGTTACCTCACAATGTTTTGATGTTTTCGTTCACCGTTTTGAGAGCAGTGGTGATGAAATTAAATACACAAATTAATGTACCTGTCAGGGTTTGAATGTACGACCTACACTCGTAAGTCGGGGCTGAAACCACTGGACCACCAGTGCCCTATACAGCACCCTAATTGCGTAACACACAATCAATCGGAATCGGTTTCATTTTGACATTTCAACAACATTCATTGCGTTATTGACGTGTTGAGCAGACAAATTTTTCGAACTTTGAAGCAATGGATTATAGCAATTTGCTTCAAAATGATTCAGATTCCGATTGATCGTGTGTTACGCAATTAGGTTGCAGGGTGACAGGGAAACTCGACGTATTCCTTGAAAGGGGTTATACTAGAGGTCATTAGCAACAAATTAAGTCCAGTGAACTACGGGTCAAAATTGGATGGTTAAGAAATAAAAAAAATGCTATTAAAGTCCTTTTATTTCTGAGATTATGTAAGTTTTGCAACCATTTTTTTTTAAACGTAACTAATTTTTTAACTTACAGTAAGGTATCAATTAAACGTTTGGAGTGGAGTAGTTTTTTCTCATAATTAATTGTTTTTGGTAACAAGTCAGAAAATTTAAAAAAAATCGAAGAACCGACACAGCTCGGTAACCATCCAGTTTTGACCCCTAGGTCACTGTACTTACTTAATTTGTTGCTAATGACCTCTAGTATAACCCCTTTCAAGGAATACGTCGAGTTTCCCTGTCACCCTGTATAAATATACGTTACGTCTTAGTGAGTAATGCAGTGGAGCTGCAAATAGTAAAATATGACGATTCAAATATAGTTTACGACAAATGTGCCAATGTATGAATACGGTGTCTAAATAAAAATATCATACTTTGCACTGCAATTCTGTCGCAGTAATCAAACCACGAACCTCCGCAAAAAGTTGACATTTGTAGGCGTCAGCATCATATATTAAAATGAAGGCACTAGTTAAAGCAGAAACTTTATGAGCAATATTTTATTCAGGCCAAGTTTATTTTGATAGTTTCTCATTCAAATCTATCTCGATTTATCACTTGTATATAACACTATATCACCTGTATCCTGTATATAAAACGATACTTTAATTTTTTTCTGTAAGGACTGTCTATAAATATTTTTACCAGACTGCGCGACATCTATGACAGGGTTATATTTTACAAGTGATTTTGTCACTACTTTTAATTGTAACTTAACTACTTAACTAATACACATACATTATTGGTTCTCAGTTTCATAGACTATTAATATGTAAATACTGCCGTTATTAGATACGAATAAATTCGTCTATGTAACTACAAACGCAAACACAGAATGAGTTCTTGTTTACGGAATTGATAACTTTTAGATCTAAAACGTACTGTGTTGTGTACACACGGCTACACATCAAGCTATTCAAAACCAGTATTAGCTGACCGTTCATTGTGAGAAAATATCATACAAAGTGAGGCCAAGACGAACTGGTTTTGTATAGCTTGACGTGTAGCCGTGTGTACCTCCCCACTTGATTTATTGGGAATTCGCCAAGAAGCCGGTTTCATCATCATCTCAACTATAATCTTTAAGATAAGATATGTTTATTTGTCAAAAACATGTGTAGGTTTACAATCAGTTGGGACGATTACAAAAAAAAGTTTCAGCATGTGTAGAAAGGAGAAAGGCGTACAAATATAATAATAATATAATTCAAACAAAAATCATAAAGTTACGTTAAATTAATAAAAATAATTTTAGAAGCAGTTTTTATATTTATATATACGTGAAAGTATACCATAACCATACCATACCATATAAAATATCTATCATTTCAAATAAATACAATGAACTATAGTAAGTACCATAAAATTGCATCAAAAACTGCCGAACCGGAGGTGACATGACAGATGTAACCTGAAGAAGTGAAAATAACAAAAAATATGAGAAAATGTTGACAAGATCACCAGTTCGCCGTGTTTGCGCAGCTCCGCCTCACCGCCGCCGGTACCCAGCCCCACTGTGAGCGCTGTGACGACACCGGCCGCGGTAGTTGCGTCGAGCTCGAGCGAAGAGTATTTCTCTCCGCCCACGACGCTACCACCTGCTCGTTGACGGGGAGGACGCCGGCCGCCGAACGGCTTAGAACCTCGAGGCCCACTGGCCTCTATAGGGTCCCAGCTTCCGGCGGAAGTGTGTAGCGCATGAAATGGACACGATCCATCAATGAAAAGGTCATGCGCTGATACTATGGGGCTACAGAGGGGGGAAACAATCTGACCGCGTACCGTGTTCAGATGCTCTCTCTCTTTCAGGTGCTTGAGCCAGCTGTCAACGTTACAGCACAACGACTGTCGGATCAGGTGTGGGTCATCCAGCGTAATCACATGCTAGATGACACTGTACTTGATCGCCTGCGAAATTAAATGCAGAGTAGCCATGTCATCGCTCTCCAGTCGCAGACTGCTGTAGTACTACCGCAGTCCAACACAAGTCATGCTAACGAGGGGAGTAATGACAGCTACAAACCGTAAGTACCCAGTGCAATGAGGAATTGAGGAGTGCTTTGGAGGGTGCAATTCAGGAATATCGGTTCATGTCGCCTGAACTTAGGCCACGCTTACCTTGTTTGCCCATGTATAACAAAAATAGGGCGCTGGTGGCGGTTGGATTCGCAGTTGCCAAACTATTTTGATGCCTACGAAGACCTCATCGATACTCATACGATTCTGTATTGCGCGGCTGTAGCAGCATGTCGTGTAGCTCACGTCAAATTTGCCAATGACTCTAGAGCTACACGACCGAAACCAGCCGTACCAGCTTGGCAATGCAGGATTAAACGCCGTATTGGTGGGGCCAGGGCGCTCATCAGCAAACTAATCTGCTTCAGGGAGGGCAATAATCGCCCTAGAGTGATGATCAGTCCTCAAGACTATGTGGTGTGTCACAGAGCGCATCGACTTCCTGAAGCAGAAAATGTTTGCATGGGCGAACCGTATTCGTCGGTATAAGCGGCGAGTAGAGCGATACACTCAGAATCGCACCTTCCAGAGCGATGAAAGGTGGAATTATAGGGGTTGGGAGCGACCGGACCAAGGTGTGACTGACACGTGGCTGCCGGATGATGATGCCATGACGTTTTCCTTTTGGCGAAGTATCTAGTCGGCGCCTGTCAGTCACACCGAAGGTGATTGGGCTCGGGGAGTCGAGTGAGCCTGTGATCCAATTACCATCTGCCCCCACGATGTCGCTCATGCAGTCCGTCCGTTACCTAACTGGAAGTCTCCAGGACCGGACGGGCTGCACAACTTTTGGATTAAAGGGTTCTCAAGGTCGCACGCTCGCTTGGCATCTCAGTTCTAGACTGTTATGGAGTCTTTTTATAAAAAAAAAATCCTGCCCTAGGAATTTCTCCTGTATCGTGGGTGCATTTACAAACATTTAAACTCACATACACAAACAGACAGACCCGGAACAACTACTTGTAGATCATACAAATATTTGTTCCGTGCGGGAATCGAACCCGCGACACGCAGCGCAGCAGTCAATCGCTTAACCACTGCGCTAACCGTGCCGTCATAAGTCTGGTTCGCTACCCCAATTCCTAACGACAGGAGTTACCCACCTGCTCCATAAATCAGGTAGCACCGCGGAACCCAAAAATTATAGGCCGATCACGTGTTTACCGATGGTCTATAAAGTTCTTACATCCATTTTGAGAGCTAAAATTAACAAACATACAGACACCAAGTCCATTATGTCTGTCTCTCAGAATGGGCCCCGAGGTACTAAGGAGCAACTCGTCATTGATTTGGCCATTAGCCAACAGGTTCGTCGTTCCTGAAAGGATCTGTCGACATGTTGGATCGATTATAAGAAGGCCTATGTCTCGGTGCTACATACATGGCTCATGAGGGTGCTGGATTTGTATAAAGTAGATGCAACTCTGCGCACCTTCCTGATATCGTGTACGGGGCAATAGAGGACGGTCCTTTGCTATCCGGGATGTCGAAATATTCAGAGGAATAGCGAACCGATAAGGATCGAGCGAGGCATATTTCAGGGCGATAGTTTGAGTCCGCTTTGGTTCTGTTTAGCTTTGAATCCTCTAAGCACACTGCTGGAGGATTCAGGTCTAGGCTATCGGCTGAGGAGAGGTGGTAAAACTCTTTGCTCCCAACAATTTGCAACTGAAAGTAACTGAAACTTTCAGTAGCGCCATCAGGGTGGAATTTGGCGTGGAGTCCGTGGGAAGCCAACTCTCGGATTTCACAAACCTTAGAGCCCTCTCCGTATCCAAAACCTATAAGTATTTGGGTAAGTTGGAAGCGTTAGGCATCAATGTTACTGACATGAAGCAATCGTTGAAGGAGCGCGTCTTTGGCCGCCTGAAAAAAGTACTTAATAGTTTTCTATCAGGCGGAAACAAGGTGCGTGCCTACAACAGTTGGGTCATGCCGGTTTTGATGTACTCTTTCGGCATACTCAAATGGACTCAAACCGAACTAGACGCCCTGGATAGGAGGGTCCAGACTGCTGACTGCAAATCGAATGTATCACCCATGGTCATCGGTAATGAGGCTGTATATCCCGCGAAAGTGTGGAAGTCGAGGCTTTTTAAACGCTAAGACCCTCCACAATCGCGAGATATGCAGTCTCAGGGAATATTTCCTAGAAACCGTGAAAATGCATCGAGATGTAGTCGCGGTGGACCTCATCCCGCTCTCCTTGGCTAAAGAGAACTGGCACAAGCCAGTAGTGCTTGACACCAATGTTTGCATGGAAGTATGGCAGAGTAAGGAGCTTCACGGACGCTTTTACCGGACCCTACATGGACCCGATTGCGACTACTACCCGACCCGGCTGCGTTTCGGTGACCTCTTTGGAGAAACCGAAGGTTTGTCTGTGCAATTATGGACAAAGTTATGATGATGAACAAGTACCGGAGATTTATTGTGAAAGACGGCACGGTTGACATCTGTCGGGCATGCCAACGGCCAGGCTGGGAGAATCAATCAGGCATATTATCTCCGGGTGTTCTCATCTAGCTAACGGAGAGTACTTGCATAGACACAACCTTGTAGCCAGGATAATCCATCAGCAACTTGCTCCAAAATACAGCCTTGTGGAATCTGTACTACAGGTATGTGCCCGACCCAGTTCTCGAAAATGGAAATATCACATTGTACTGGGATCGATCCATCATCACTGACAAGACTATTGTTGCAAATAAGCCTAATATAGTGGTGGTGGATCGATCAGAGCGCAATGATTGTTGACATAACCGTCAGGCATGATAAGAACCTCGTGAAAGCCGAGAAAGATAAATAAATCAAGTATCTTGACTTGGCTCGCAAGGTTGTCGACACGTGACATGTGGACTCAGCAATCATTGTGCCGATAGTCGTGACAGCCAATGGGTTAATAACCAAGAGCCTCGACCAGCACCTGAGGAGGCTCTCGTTGGGCAGCTGGATCAAAGGTTTGATTCAGAAAGCGGTACTTCTGGACACGGCTCGCGTCAGGAAGTTCCTCTCTCTAGAGCCCTGACCTTGGCTGTAGCTTGGACCCTGTTCTCGATACCATGGGCTACTATTTTTAAATGTTTTTTTTTATCTTTTTGTTTATAACAATATTTAAAAATGTAATCTGTAAGTATTTAAGTGAATTATAGGAAATAATAATAAAAATGTCATATTCAAAATGTCTAAATTACCTACATTATTCAAATTCGGCACCATTTATAGTGGCATTTATTTATTAAAAGTCTCTTCATGCTTTTATTAAAAATAATAATATTCAAATTTTGTTTTTTGACAACACGGTTAGCGCAGTGGCTGAGCGATCGGACTGCTGCGCTGCGTGTCGCGGGTTCGATTCCCGCACAGAACAAATATTTGTAAGTCCTACATGTATTTGTTCTGAGTCTGGGTGTTTTTCTATCTATAATATGTATGTATTTACAAAAAAAAAAAAAAATATAAGTAGTTTATCAGCCATCTTGTTACCATAACACAAGCATTAGGTTGCTTAGCTTGGGACTAGATGGCGCTGTGTGAAATGTCCAAGGATATTATTATTATTATTTGTATGCCTTTGGTACCCTGTTGTATAATTTTGGGGCCATGCAGAATACACTCTTGGGCATGAGCTGTTTTAGCACTAGGTATACGAAGTCTCCGGCTATCACGTTGGCTTCGTTCTGAACCATCTGGAGACTTCGGAAACAGTTGGGGATTCTTTTTAACAAATACCTAATACCGTTTCTGATATATACAAGGAAGGAAGTGAGAGAATTTGATGTTCAATAAAATATGGTTTGCAACTGTTTTTTTTTTTTAATACACTCATTTTGTAACTACAAACACACAATTAAGATGTTATACTTGGTCAGTTCTATTCCACAACCTTCAAATGTATTAGCTGTTGACAATCACGCAACCTCAGGTATTTCTTTCCAAAAATGACCATTTCTGACTAAATTACACGAACCACCTCTTTTACTATTAATTCTGCTAAATCATGAAATTAAACTGTAGTTTGGGATCAGTGGATGTGTTTCATCGCCCTCTGACTTAAAATGTTCCGTTATGCACAATATATCAACTTTATCATTTAGTTTTTCTGAAGAAATAAAAATTTAAAAAAATAAAATCTTATTGACAACTAGTCGATATATTTACTTAAGCTACAAGCTGAAGCGAATTCTGCACAGGGCACTAATTCACTATGACCACTCAATGATTCCTTACTTCGAAACCACGTCAATTCCTTAGCTAATCACGCCAATCTCGCGTTCATTTCGCGCGGTTTCATTCATTGTGTCATAGAGAATAGGTACAGCCCCTGAACGTGGGACGAAATGCGCTCGCGCCGATTGGATCAACATCTTGTATGTAGGTGTTCAAGAAGCGTGGAAATACACTAACCGTAGGAATAGCTTTCATTTTGACAGTTCTCGAACTTTCTTTGCTTTATATACGTCAGAAGCACAGACTGCAATGGTCTGCATTGAATAGTCACGTGACTTCCAAATCATTAAAACAATAGACGCGCGCAGTCACATCTCGCGTCCGCACAGGATCGCCTGTGTGGCCAGAGCTTTATTTAGTTATATTTAGGTACATACAAATCTTGTGACCAGGCTATTAATAGTTAGAATAATAAATTATGCTTGTCAAGTCACATTATAAATATTCAAAATTATATTTCACTAAAATTCCATCTCGTAAGTGTTACGCAATCGTGTGCCTGCGGATTATGGCGTAACACACTATCAGGGGGCCTAAAAAGGCCACTTTAAGCAATACCTCTAAAAGCTATTAATTTCCTGAATTCCCAGCAGATCATTACCAATTCCTCTAATTTTCGTAAAATTTCATTTCATATTTGGTGTAAACATTGCCGCATGAAAAAAATAAAAACCGTAATTTCATCGGTAAATTTTTCATTACACTTTTTATTAATCAAATTGGTTTTTTATTTCTACAGTTTAAATGTTATTTCATTGTGATATGAATTGCACACAGATTATAAATTACGAATTGTTAGTTTGCGACCATTTTACGATTTTTAATATGATTCTTAATGTTATCCTATTATGATTCTGCCAAAGTGACTTTTTTAGGCCCCCATTAGCAATGGCTTCCATTTTGACAGTTCAACAACATACATTGCGTTATTTACGTTGTTAAGCTGACAATTATTTCTAACGTATGCAGCAATGGATTAGCAATATCCTTCAAAATGATCCAGATTGAAATTGATAATGCGTTACGCAATTAGGGAGCTGTTCATATAAATGATATTTATAATCTATTGCCAAAAAAACATTAACTATGCGGTGGCCTATTTCATTAAAAAATGCATGAAAAACATTTTATAACGGGCAAAACATTCACCATCATTTTTGGCGGTTGTCAATAGAAACGGCAAAACTTGTCGAGGTTTTTATCAATAAATGTCCGTCGTTTGTAGTCAGTATTTACATATTTTTGACTAAACCTAAAAACGTGCAGTGCTTTTTGCAATGTAATGGATTTTGACTCTATTCACGAGAACTGTGCAAACAACGAGTTCCCGGATTTTTTTTTTGTTGAAGTTTTTTCATTGGTACTTTTACTTGAAATAAACTACTGTGAAAGTCGTATACGTAGGGGTTTTATGCAGACCACAGACGATTCAAGGCACACGTTTTGTTCGTCAAAATGGAAAACAAACCTAAATTCAAATTTTATTTATGTTTCAAATTGAAGTTATTTCAAGTTAAACAACTAACAACTTTATTTTAATGGTTATTAAGTTGATTTCAGAGTGACTAGTACTATTGAAAAAATTATAAAAATGTTTGAAGTTGTAGCGTAAACTGAACTTTATTGTGTAGGAAGTAAAGTTATTTTTCCATAAACTTATATTTGTTTACATTTTTGGGGCATATGTCGCGATTCAAATATAAATTTAGGTAGGTACTTGTAGAGTTAAATGTTGCACGACGTAAAATATGCAGTCCTCGGCAGTCTTCGCAGACTTCTTGTGTGGTACCGCGTCGCAGACTCGGACACATACTTAATTTTAATTCATTCATTTATTTCAGGCGACACGGACCTATACATGAATAGAATACTCTTTATTATGCACACTATATGTATAAATTATAGACATAATATTTTTTTTTTTTTTTGAGGATGGGAAATCTTCAAATGACTCCTCCCGCTCTGGGTGGAGCAGGAGGGAGTGTCAGACTCTTACTGACTAAAACCCACCCGTGTTCCTTCCTTAGCCCTTTATGTTCCAGGGCAGCGGTAACCCTTTCGGATGTTCCCGCTACCCTGGCAGGCTTCGGCCCTATCGGGCCCCGTCAATCTTGCTGACATCTCTTTGAGGCGCGCGTGGAACACGTACACGCCGTCCGGCACGGGCCTGGTCCTGATCGGACGGAGAGTTACCCATTACTCTCCGCCCGCAGGCCCGCGCCTACGGTGGCCTCTACGAGGACACGGCGGTGCTCTGCCCAAGCAGGGCAGACCTCCACCGTATGCTCCACCGTGTCCTCTGGGCGATCCTGACAGTGGTGACACCCGGGTGTCTCCTCCCGCCTGATGATTATTTATTTATTTATTTAACCATTTATGTACACACATATACATATAAACAGACATTGAAAATCAGAACAGAAAAAAATAGGTACAGAGATGATGTGCCCGCCCATTGTAAAATTTCTACAATTATAGACATAATTATAGAAATTTTACAATGGGCGGTCTTATCGCTAAGAGCGATCTTTTAAACACAGCCTTTGGAGGGATTAAAAAGGGGAAGGAGAAACAAATACCTACTGTAGGTAGTCTGCGGTAAATACCTTAACTTAAACACACATATTTTTATTATATTATGCAATAACATCAACGTCGTGTTGCGCTGCGTCGTAGTAACTATTTAGTAATCTGTGGCTGCGTGGTGTCGCGTAACATTCCACGAACACGTCGGTACGCCACACCTTTCGGCCAAAAACTCTTTTTTCATGAAGGTGTTTAATAGATTTTCAACTTTATCTCTAAAGCATTTAGGTTCAAGGTTGTTTGGCAAAATTTGTCAGTTTCGGGTAGCTTGACCTGCTGGCGTCTGTTTTGACTTTGAAGTTGCACCACAAACGACTTGAAGACTCCAACTTCTCTACTCTAAGGTCCACTTAATCCTGATTCTGATGTATTCCACGATGTCTTCAGTCATCGTGTACCTAGTGATGCAGACGAGTGACATAAACAGTCTGTCATCTGCGTAAGCCCCTTGGATCATGGTTCAGGTAGAATGGTTTAAGTGCCTGCATACTACACTACCTAATTACATTTTCCCGCAAAATCACCACAGGTTTATTGGTAATCACTCTCTGCAAAATCAGTTAGTCACAGCACTTCATTAAATCAAACATAGCAACTACGTTTGCAGTGCACCTTAATTGCGTAACACAAATCAATCATAATCCGAATAATTTTGAAGGATATTGCTAATCCATTGCTTCAAATGTTCAAAAAATATGCCTGCTCTACAATGTAAATCACGCAATCAATGTTGATATTGTATTACACAATTACCCCGCTGAATTTGTTGCGAACAAACAAAATTGTTACGTTTTACTAACAACAATCAATTTACTGGTGACCTCAACCTGCTATTGAAGAAAAACAATACAAACAATCCTTAATTACGTGATGTGCATCAATTTTATAACAGTATCCTGTTGAATTTAAAACCGATTAATTACCGCAAATATATCACAACTTATGGCCACATATTAATAAACAGTTCGCAGTCTACCCTCACATTATCGGGAATATCACAATGACATTTAATGAAGCTCCACTATTCGTTTCTGTCACATTCAATATTAGAGATAGGCTTAAAATGGAGCCTAGTTCGAGCTGATAGTGTTTGTTTTCATTTAGTACCTAAACATAATTACCCTTTTGCTGTGCGGCTCCTGGTCACGTATAAATGCACTATAGATGACTACGGATGGTGTGGAATGGTCAGTGCGAGATGATTATGAGACTAATAACACGAGATCAACTAGTTGCATTGAAACTGTATTCAGATAATGGCAGTAAGACGGATAAGATTTAGAGTCCTAGACACTATGGCTAATAGCTCAACTGTCACTAATAATGAGACATAATTACGTTTTCTATTGTTACCGAACTTAATAAGCTTGCCTAACGAGTACTTATGAGATGTGAACGATTGTGAATGTTCATTTTGTGATGTTTCTTGCTAAGTAAACAAAACTTACAACATGTTGGGTAATTTAGTTTATAGTGATGAGCTCCATCTTTTGACCAAAACAATATTTTATTTGCTTAACATACATTTTGTTTTATTTGAATCAGCTGTTTATCTAGTTAACACATACACCATCACACCTCTATTCCCCGAAAGATTAGGCAGAGATGCACCTTTAGTACACCCACGTTTTACTAGTTATCGTAGTCATAGTGTGGTTTCAACAGGAGGCCTAATAATGCCACTTTAAGCAATACCTCTAAAAGTTATTCATTTCCTGAATTCCCAGCAGATCATTAGCAATTCCTCTAATTTTCGTAAAATTTCATTTCATATTTGGTGTAAACATTGCCGCATGAAAAAAATAAAAACCGTAATTTTATCGGTAAATTTTTCATTACACTTTTTATTAATCAAATTGGTTTTTAGGGTTCCGTAGCCAACTGGCAACGGAACCCTTATGGATTCGACTACTAAAACAGATTAAGCAGCGGGTCCCAAACTAGGCACAGCCCATATCTTTGTTACCCAGACACTACACAAAGTTCGATGTATTCTGCTAGCGCAGGATTGTTATTCATAAGTTCATTACAAAATTTTGTTACAATAATGTGAGTACAAAGGGGAAAAATAGCCGGCAGGAACGAAGTTCGAAATGAAAATCCAAGATGGTGGTTGCGAAAAAGAATAAGAGAGACGTAATGTGTGAGAGAGAGAGAGAATTATTCATATATCTTTCTTCTCTCTCGTGTAGCGAAATGTGCCTAAACGTGACGCGTCCTTGTTTCACTTTCCATCCAATTATCGAATCGCCGCCTAAGAAGTTCTTTTTCAATAATCTCTTGTAACATGAGACACACAGGAAACTGTGTGATTGACTGAAAAGTCAATCATCATTCAGAGGCCTTTTGGTTTATATTTGGCATTGACATGGTCCAAAGTATACATAATCAGCCTATAACGTTTCCACTGCTGGGACACAGGCCTCCTCTCGGTGAGAGGGAGTGGGCCGTAATCCACCACGCGGGCCCAGTGCAGGTTGGTAGATGTCATAATTATCCGTCCTCGATTTTTTTGGTTCTAGGACAACCTTAATCCTTCAACGATAAAGTTGAAAATCTATTAAAAAAATTTGACAGATTGTAGTAGCTTGATGTGCTGGCGTCTGTACAACCACATTTTTCTAGTGATGTTTAAGTCTCTTGTAATAGAGAGCGAGCTTATTGCCATCAACTGGGCACCAATCCAGACTCCCAATAAGCGAATTCCTAGTGGAAAAACCCAATAACACTGCCCGACCTGGAAATCGAACTCAGGACTTCATGCTCAGCAGTTGCGCTTGCGACCACTAGACCAACGGGGCAAGAAAAGAATTATTTAAAAAAATATTATTATTACTCGAATTTTTAAAACAACTGCTGTTGCCCGCGACTTCGTCTGCGATCGAGGATGAAAAGTAGCCTATGTCCTTCTCCAGATCATGGTCTACCCATGTGTCTAATTTCATCTAAATCCGTTCAACTGTTTTAGCGTAAAAGCGTAATTCTTAAATTTTCTGCGCAACTTTCTTATTTTTTTTTTCGTAAGAACCTTCTACAAAGTATTAGAAAACTTAAAAAAAAATGAATGAAATCGGTAAAGTCGTTCTCAAGTTATGGCGTGACCAAGGGAAATAGGGACTCTTTACATAATATAGATAATATTATCTATATATATAAAAATGAATCTATTTCTCTTGGTTAGCACCGGTTTGCCGTGTTGGAATACTACTAATTGGAGAAGGACCAGATATTTATTTTAGCTATTTTATGAATATTTATAATGTTTTTAATATTATAAATATTCATAAAATAGCTAAAATAAATACCCGGTCTTTCTTGACTTTGTTAACTTTATAAGAGTTATGAACACGGAAATCACTTATGGGCTTAAAATCTGGAGAGCTCAGACTACAATCAAAGAATTATTAAGTAACAAACTCTGTCTGCAAAAACATCTTTCACTCGCGTGCCTCAGGATAAAGTTTCTGAATTAATTTGCCAAATAACGTCGAAACACGAGATTTAAACTTGCCATCCAACTTTGCTTGTTAAATGTTAATTGTTATCAAACGGAATACCTTATTAGACTTTCTTATAAGATAAGAATATTGATCACTTATGATTTATATTAATGATTAGCGCCCCGCAGTTAAACCCGCATAAATATCGATCCCGTAACAATATCGGGACAAAAGTATCCTATGTGTTAATCCTGGTTATAAACTATCCGTGTGCCAAATCTCATTTAAACCAGTTTAGTCATTTTTACGTGATTGAAT
The DNA here is from genome assembly GCA_945859715.1 of Apamea sordens. NCBI lineage: Eukaryota > Metazoa > Arthropoda > Insecta > Lepidoptera > Noctuidae > Apamea > Apamea sordens. The sequence continues at coordinate 10,420,127 of OX243996.1, read as the reverse complement.
AACAAACATCCAAACATACAAATCCTAACTAATATTATAAATGCGAAAGTGAGTTTGATTGTTTTGCGTAACAATACGCTTTCACGCTAAACGAATTTGGACGAAATTTGGCACATGGGTAGACCATGTCCTGAAGAAGGACATAAGATACTTTTTATCCCGAATCGCAGACGAAAACACGGGCAGTAGTATCAGATTGTATGTTGATCTAAATATAATTCGCGGCCATTAGTAACAAATATTTATTTATAGAATTAGAAACATAAAAATCATCAATACAACTCACTTTGTATTGATCATGACATTTGAGGCCAATTATAACTCAAGAATTTGTATGGCTGCTTCTCATCATTATTATTCTGTAAAGCTATATTTGTTACGGTTGCGAATCATATTTTAATCAACATACTTGCCACCTGACACTGAACTGCAAATTTCAAAAAACGTAAATATATTTATATTTCGCGGGCTACCTTAGCGCATCTCCCGTAAGCCAATTATTAGATACCATTTCTATGTCCAACCTTTATTCTGAAGTGCTAACAAAATTCCCTCAGCTAAGACTCAGATAAACTTGATAACGTTAAATTCAATTTTTAAAACGGAATCATGAGGTCGCATTACTTACTGCAGGAAATGGAATGTCGCCGATTTATTTAAACCACCTCGACTTGTTCCAAGCCATTAGCTTTTTCAATCCAAGGATGAGTGTAAAGTGGTAATGATAACGTGGAAATTATTTGCTAAATATTATTCGTCCCTTACACATTAGGTATTCAATTATAATTGATGACATATTTTAATAGATAGCACATTTAACAAGTTTGCTTTATTGAATAGATAAGAGCTAATGGTGCTTCATTCAGTAATATTCGACCTTAAACATAACTTTATTTATAAACGTTGCTTTTTAGAATTTCCAGAGATATAATAAACGTTTCTAAACACAAATGGGCGATCATTTAGCAAATGTATAGACGACGCTCATAATTTTACCCATTAAAACAATTATTCCATTCAAAGACGATACAAAAGAGGGTTCTTTTCAATTGATGTGTTTTATTGTCAACAGATACAAAAGCGTACTCAAGAAAACGAAATAAATAAAAGGATAAAAATGACCTGAATAAATTACGTCACATAAAACATATAGGTCTCATACCCAATAAACATACCTGCCAATACATTCAAAAGGGCAAGACTCAGACGAATAGTTTCAGCGTATTGAGAAGGGATGTGAAAACAGTTTAAGTAAAAAGGATAAGTGTGTTTTCGTAGCATGTGTAGAGAAATTCGACACCCACTCGGCTATTTACGGGCGATGGTGCGATAAGCATTTTCTCTTTCAATACCATCAAAGAGACTGGCCGCCTATTCAGGGCTTCACCCGACAAAATGTAACATATAAAGGGTATACGAAGATTGCAACGCTGTTTCTGACTCGCCTCGCAAAAAACAGTATTAAAATCCATTTCTATCGTACATCATCGGACGTACAGTTTGTTTCGACAACTTTTTCATTTATAGGTCGCGGAACGAAACATTATCCGAGCGTAGTCGAGTGCTGATGAAGCCCATCAAATCATTTGTCGGCATGGCGACGCCAAACTTCAGCTATTATTCCGGTCGGTTTACTAAAACAAAAGTGCTCTTAATTCTTGATCTGGGATTTCATGTGATCATTACTTTCCTCGGTTCGTTTGGCTGGCTCGCGGCTGGATGGAGGACTCGCTCCTTGTGACAAATTAAATTTTATCAAGCTACAACAATGGTCCTTGGGCATTATGAAGCGTAATCCCTTAAGCGGGGAGATGTCTAAATATCTGAAAAGCAAATTAGGCGATCGCGCTTTCGAGGGCTATTTATAAATTATACTCGAGGAAATTTTGTGCTCCGGTTGTTAAATAAGTTGTACTAGATAAATGTCTGGAATGGAAGTCAACGGTCTGGCAAACAATAAAAATATTTTGTGAAATGAAAGGAGCTTTTCACTTTCACTGACTGTTGTGTAAACGTCTGCGTCGCCGGTCGACGTGTGCATTACAACTTGACCGTGTTCCTCTTTCTGTGTGGATTGTGAAATGTAAAACATTTTCACTGTATTCACATTTGTATATCCTCGCATGTTTGGTTTCACTTTACCTGTAAAATAAGTTTGTAAAGGATGCTCGAAACAAACTGCCTTGGCAGTTTTATCGACAATATATGCATGTTATTCAATATATAGACATACAGGGCAACTCCACAAAATGAAAACGAAAAATCCCAAACAACCGGAAAATTTTAAACAAGAAAAAATTGCCTAACATCACCATTAACTTCAGACACCTCAACTTACCATCACCATTATTTAATATAAACTACTTATTTAAATGGTTATGTACAAAAATGCCTGTAGTTTCGCGTGAACGTCGAAAGCGGCGGAAGCTTTTTCGCTCGTAAATCCAACGAACGAAGCTCTTCCGTTCCCACGCCCGCTCCCCGATTAAATTCTCCAACATTAGCGCATTCATGGCAACAGATAATATATTCAATCGCCTCGGCTGGATCTCTGTTCAATTCATTGATTTATTCGTTTGACACTTTATTTAGTTGGATTATGAAGTTTTGTCTTTGTATTCAATTACGCTGAACCTTGAAGCCTACTCCAGTACGATTCTGCACAATGGATTTGAAATAGAGGTACGATTAGTATTAACTCTGTCTGTGTTGAACCAAGACTTGGAAGAATTTAGGAAAGGGAATGAAATTAGGAAGAATATACGCGCATTCATAGCAATACATAATAAATATTTGATCGCCACGGCTGGATCTCTGTTCAATTCATTGATTTTTTGACACTATTTTTAGTTGGATTATGAATTACGCTGAGCCTTGAGGCTGTTGTACCTACTAAACGGTTCACGAATTATGTTTACACATAAATTATGTGAAAATAATATATTCGAGTAGATACCTATCACCAATTATCTTCTCTGTTACCTGTCCATATGAAATCAAAAAGACAATAAGTACTGGCAACAGATAATGTTTTCAATGGCCTTGACTGAACCTCGGTTCAATTCGTTTGGCACTTTATTCAGATACTTATTGTTAACAAGACTTATATATGTGAGAGTAGATTTAAATTAGTAATATTATAGAAAACAGTCCATGGATAAGCTTGTTATACGAGTAGCCTATATAGTTATGTTGTGTCGTTTTAAATCCTTCAAAAGTCACCAACAGTTATAAAATCATTTTAACATTTAAGTGAATTGTCAGTTTAACAAGTTGCCGACATTAGTCAGTCTTGAACGAGGAACCGGAGTGACAATTTTACGGTTGGTAAATAATGTATAATTTATAATAAATATTGTTATTGCGTTGATTTATTTGTGGTTCCAATTCTATGACTCAATTTTGAGGTAAGTTTACAATAGTTTAGACTTGAATCAATTTCATTTTTGACGACGTAAACAGTGCAGTCTCAATAGTTACAGATTGATTTACGTCAAATTACCTAGTTCTCAATGCCAAGAAAACGAAATGTTTAAAGTTCGCCTTACCGAATGTTAGAAATCTAGGATCCAACATCGTCTTAGATAAAGAGGTGCTTGAAACTGTAGGCTCGGCAATTTTTCTAGGACTAACAGTAGATGCCAAACTTCAGTGGGGACCTCATATTTCAAGTCTAGCAGGAAGGCTCAGTTCGGCTGCCTACGCCGTCAGGAAAGTAAGACAATACACTGACGTTGATACAGCTCGTTTAGTCTATTTTAGTTATTTTCACAGCGTTATGTCCTACGGTATTCTGCTGTGGGGCAAAGCCGCTGATATACAAAATATATTTGTCCTTCAAAACGAGCTGTTCGAGCAATTTACCAGCTAGGTGCCAAAGTTTCTCTAAGAGATTTTTTAAAGATTACACGATATTCTCACGGTTGCATCACAATTCATCTTCGCCAACATCTTGTATATTAGGCAAAATTTACTCTTGTACACTAAAAACAGTGATATTCACAGTGTTAACGCTAGAAATAAGGACAAACTATGTGCTATTTCACTGACTTCATAAAGTTCATTACTGATTTGTTGGGCTTGATATAACCTTTTATAACAAGATACCCTCTTCATTGCTAGACTTGCATTTTAGTGCGTTTAAAGCTCAAGTAAAATCCAACCTTTGTTCAAAGGCCTTAACCTTTATTCCATCAACGACTACTTACACCTTACACGATACGAATAGTTGGTCGCCCTGATTAACTTAAGACAATGTTTATGTTCTTTCTCCAGAATTAGCTTACTGACAGATTATATGAGTTCATATAATTCTTTAGTTTTATTTGACTGTATAAGTCAATTCAGTTTAATTTTATTTTAATGTCTACTCATTTTAATGAGTTGATTGCAATATGTGGTTAGCTAGTGACCTCGACGATTGATCATATTATTCTTGCCTGAACAACCGGCATCAAGTTCGTCATGCTTCCTTAGATGTGCTTGCGGTAGCGTCGGGGTCGGGTTGCCTCCTTCCCTCAAATATGGCGAGGGTAATGGCTGATCTTTGCGTTATGCTCGTGAACGGGTGCTGCTTGTGGTGACTGGCCGTCTTGCTGACCATGGTTTTATTGTTGTTATTAGTATTAACTTATTTATTTATTTTATTCTGATGGTCCTATTTTATCATTTATGTCTTCAAGTGACAGCTATGTGAACAGAACCCAGCAATGCATAAATATGTAAGCTGACGCGCCTTTTATGTCTGGAGGCTCTTATTTAGGTAGTAAGTTTTTATTAACAATTTAATTTTTATTAATAATTTTTTAGCTTGAGTACGTATAGTTTTTATTATATTTGTTGGTATATTGGCATAGCTAGCTGACATATGGCAAATAACTTAATTTAATGTTCTGTGTCTTGTAATATTAATTACTTAACATATCTATTATTGTATACAATCAAGTATTTTCTAACTGAACAGACAGCTGTGCTGCTGGGGAGTTTGTTGCGCCACATCTTCTTCCCAGCGATAGCACTAGGAAAAGGTGAAGGGCGGGCGTTTTTGAGGGACTGTCTTTTGTAATTTTGACGTTCGTAAAGTGCTGATTCTTAGCATAATTTGAATAAATGACTTTTGATTTGATTTGATTATCCTGAGATTAAAGACACTCACAGTTTTTGGACTTACGTCTGCCCCAAGGAACGTCACAAGACAACATAACATCTATTTAGTAGGTCATAATATTCTATTGATGGTGCGGTGGTGGCCCAGTGGTAACGGACTTACGGATGGTACGTCGTGGTTTCAAACCCAATCAGGCACGTTACTTTGTGTAATTTATTTCGTCACAACTGCTCTCTAAAAGGTGAAGGAAATCATCGTGGAAAAAATTCGCAAACATGTGACATCTACCAATCCACACTGGGGCCACGTGGTAGATTACGGCCCGCTCCCTTTCAAAAAGATAGGAGGCCTGTGTCCCAGCAGAGGGAACATAATATCCTGATTATGTATTCCGTAACTACTCATCTTTACATTTCCCTATTAGTCTTGTCAGATACGTTAAACACCTAAATATAAAACACTTATCGTCCTCTCAAATAATGGTAATGTGAGGATGAACACAACAGTGACCTAGGTTAATACGACACGGAAGTTTGCGCGCCAGTCACAGGCGGCCGCAAATCAGAGGTAAATCAGATTCGGCAGCCATTGCCCATACATTTGTGATAGCAATCAAAGTGCTGAACGTGACCTTATGTGCCCCTTAAATGCTTTTACCTAAAGGTATAAAGGACATCGGTTGTAATTTGGATTTTATGGGAAACGTATAAAAATGATGTAAATTTTTACCCGTGAATATACTTACCAATACCCGATCGATTCTGTAAAAATCTCACCGTGAAAAGTTAGGTGAAGTGAGCTTAGAGTGAGCTGTCAATTGTGTCAATCCCTAACATTAGTAGGAATGACAGCTCACTCCATGCTCACTTCACCTAAGTTTTTACGGTGAGATGGTTACAGAATTGCACTGCTGTATATTTTTTAATAAAGGGCAATCACGGAAAAAAAAAATATTTTCAACTTGGATTCCATCCAAAAAGCGTAAAAAAAAAATCGACTATAAACATGTGGTTTACACTGCAGGCTCCACACAAACTACACGTAAAATTCATTCAATGTGAACTAATTATTTTACTAAGAAACTAAAAATAGCATTAGTCGCATACATGCTGGGTTGTTCCTTTCTCATACCTCGACGTTTGTGAACAAGTTTTCGATTCCTAAACTTAGAAAATAAGATTGGGCCGCGCGTCTACTGGTAATGGCTTTGTTGTGTACCGGCTCTAGTTTGACGGGTAACTCGAATTCTCTGCTAGGATATTCCCGTGGTACTTCCCAAAGCACTACACATGTCCCACTTCTAATAGTTTAAACCAATTTCATCTCCAATAAAAAGAACATCTGTAAGGAATACTCATTCATCGAAATACAATAAAAGTCTGTTCATAATAATTCCCTCGCCTATTATCATGAGTCGAACAAAGAAAGTTTTGCGCAATAACCAATAATCGTTCCTTAATATCTTTCGCGTAAATGTTTTCCAAGTTCGATCATTATTTTCACCTCAGTTCACCGTTGGACAAAGATTCTTCGATAATTTATTGTCAAAGAATTTTTTTCGTTTTACAAAATGGGACTCTATTATTCATCACAGTTGGGGAACATTTAAGTACGCGTGTTAAAGTTACATTTAGGAAAGATTCTACAATACAAAGTACTCTATGATTTACGAGTAAAGTTAGGTCGATGTGACTGAGAAGTCCTTAAAAGTACATAATATGTACTGCACCGGTATCTATCTCCGCCGTCGGCATATTTAGACATAAATAAGGAGGTGCTCGTCGTAAATGAAACAGGTTTGACAGTTTGCCGAGATTCAACCCAACTTCGATGTTCTCATTTCTGTCTATAACACAATCCAACACACAACGTTAAACCTCAATTTGTAGCATTTTATAGACGATTCTGTTTTTAACCCCCACTGAAAAATGCGGGGTGTTATAAGCTTGAAGACACTCTGGCTTCGTATTCTCTCGAACTGATGAAACACGTTTTTTTGCTGTATATTTTCTTTAAATGGTTTTAATATTTTTTCAGCTTTTTGATAATTAGTTTAAGACCTTTTTCCTTGGTGTTTGAGGCGTCGTAAGTCCTAGAGCGAAACCTTTCAGACGACGAGACGAGTATCGATATCTAAACACGATAAAATTAAACAAAGCCGCCCATTGCATGCTTTGGAATGTTAAATGTATTTTTGTTATGTATTTTCTGGTGCACAGTAAAGTGTCTATACAGGGTGGCAGGGACATCGACGCGCAAACTTTAACCAAGGATTCAGCACATGAGTTTAAACCCCATAGAGTCGAAATTTTTCGTCCGTTATTAAAAAAAAATTGCTGTTCCATACGTTTTGACCGCGTAGATAGTATATAAACAGTTTTTCACGACTGAAAGTTCGTCTTAAAAAACAGTTGCATCAAAATTCGCAGTCTGCATTTTTCATCATCATTCATTTAAAAGCATAATATTAAATTAATATTCGTTAGTTGACATAGCAAAACAACTAACAAGCCCAGGTAATATGAACGACGAACATAGAATAAACTTTGAAAAAAGATAAAATCGAACACCTACACGTGGCTTTGAAACCCAATATTCTTCTGCCCGTTATTTTATCATCGGAATTCTAACAGAGAATGTGAAAGTCGTTAAATGAAGCCTGACAATTTTCGGGGTTTTAAAGGACAAACTTTGGTAATGTATTCAACAATAAAGGATACATCATTGTGAGTGATAAAATCGTTCCGCGACGATATTTCAGGCGGGACGACAGGTGATATGAGTTATATTTGGGACATAACTTGGTTTGCGTAGTAGGTACGTACATACATAGGTGTGGGTAGGCAGAGCGCACAGTAGGTACATGTACGTGGCCGCACCTGACCACAAATCAGCGGTAAATCAGATTTCGAACGTCCACGTCCGTGATTGCAGAAACGAATTTGTGTTGTGTTGTGCCGACAACCACTAACAATGTAACCGCTCACGTCATTCCGACTGCACGGTTTAAATGCCTGTTAACTGATAGTAACTAACTCTCGTCTTTTAGTTCATTTTCCATGCGTAAATGTGGTCGTTATGAAATATGATCGATTGAAATTATTCGGAAATAAAATCATCAAATTCAATAATCCCTTAGGAAACAGTAAACTCCCTGCGTCAGCTAAATGCAGAGCTAAGTAATTAATTCATTCACTTCTAATTCCGCATTGAAAGTGTACAAAAGAAGCACATCAAAGAGTGTGCACAGTACACGAATACAACAACTTGTAGCGGGTTTGCATCGCAGAATTTACTCAGGGATTGTTTGCGTTTCATTAACGCCGGTCAACAAGAAACCTTATTTATCTGCTTGTACTTTTCAGACTTTTGTATTAAACTAAATCTTCCTACGTTTAATACCTACATTAAGGATTGCCAATGTAATTAGAATCTTGGTAGAGTTTGCAAACTTGCAGCTCTTCGTAACCCAAATAAATATGTAGGTCATTTGTTTGCACTGAACTTTATGTAGGTACGGAGACATTTAATTAAATTACTTATTAAAACGAGTAGTTTTCCAACAGTTTGGTCAACAAAGTGTGATATAAATAATTTAATAATGTAGGTACTCTCAGGAAAGTTGTACGAATGTAGTAACGCATAAATCCTTATTACTAAGAGATAAACTAACTAGAGCTAGCTAATTGCTAGTTACGTAAGATAATTCGTGGAAAGTTAGCCAATTAAGGGGGAGCTAATATTTTGTGAATGAGCAACGATCTGTCTCTCAAGTACCGTTAACGTCACGCCGACACTTGCATACGTCGGGAATAGTGGAGAGACAGATGGGTTCGAGGCGAGGCAGTGGCGGGCTCGACGGAGCGAATCTGTTCACGGTAATATTTCAAAGCCTAGTTAGTGCCTGTATCTATACAGGAATGCAAAGACAAAGGTACTGTGTTACACATGGTACGTCAGTTGTTCACGCTGCTATCGGGAGTTGTTATACGACGCCTTGTGCCTTTAACGAACTACAACATGGCGGTTGCGTATGATTGCGTTTGGCTTAGAATGTTAGTTGTATTTAAATGCTTACACGGAAAGCTGTGTCAAGTTAGTACCTCAAAGTGCGACCATCGATATATTGCTTTCTAGAAATGTTACTTCTTATAAAATGTATGATTAGTGTACTCCTCATGTATGTAGGTTGGTAACTAATATGCTTACTAACAAAAAAGAACAGCTCATGTTTCATCATCATTATTTAAAAAACTCTTTGTGAAGACATCTAGGTCCAATTACACATACTTCCTCAGGCAAAGCACGAATGTTGCACATATGTAGTGCACGCAAGGACCTAATGCCTAGCCTAGTCAGATTTCGCTGCGACAAAACTTCTCTCACATTGCAGTATTTGCGGGAACCATGTACGCGAATGGAATACAAAAAGGTGTAGATTGTACTTACAACTGCAATTTCTTCCCGACGCTGTTGCACCAAGTAATAGCCATTCAAATTGACCAACGAGGAAAGTGCCAATAAATTATATAAACCAGTCAAGTAGTTGTTGAATGTAAACGGAATATTTGATTGACAATGTTAGCCAGAAAATGTTACTAACTAACATTAGAGTAACCGCCAATCTAATGCACAGTTTGTGGTGTAGTAACTATTTGCATTTATAGTAGGGCTGTCGATAGCCATAAAACAAAAACACAGGAGACAGCGGTCAAAAAGTACATAATCATTTGATGAACGCTAATTAATGAAACACATATATTTACATATAATAAAACTGGATTAATGAGAAAATAAAAGCTAGGTAGTAAATTATAAACAATTAAGTGCTATACAAATAAAGAGAACCACTGTGGCGTACTTCATTTAAAAGTGGCGCGATGCGACTTCCGTACAATGAATGCAATAAGCAAGAAATCTCAACAAAATGATGATTGAAAATGAAAGCAAGGGCGAGTCTTTGTGCCCGTCGGGGCGAGACTACCGGGAGAGGACTAACGTAATTGCACCGCTTCACTCCGTTCAATAGAAGTGTACTTACCAGCTTAAGTTTTTACCCCCAGTTTTTAGTCGGTCTCCAGCTAAGCGCCCAAGTAAGGCAATAAGTCTATTCAAAAGCTCTATTTAAAGTTTACTCACGACTAATTGTCTCACACAAATGCTAATCTCGAAAATTAACTGCACTTATGCTGGGGTAACTAGGTTAGCTCGGTGCTTCACTAAATTAAGCCGACTTTGTATACAATCAACCTGAATGTAAGAGAGGCGCCACAGGTTTGTCTGGATCCAGCTTTACGTAATTACGAGTAGATTTGGTGATATACTTAAGTATCGTAGGAATCCAGGGGGCCTACTCCGAAGTGCAAAGTGCGAATGTTCGGATCGGACCGACACATGGCCGAACCGAATATTATTGAAAAATGCGAAATAGTTCGGATCGGCTCAGTTGGGTCGGGACCATAGTCAATATTCGAGAGTGTAGGAGTGTAGGATCGGAACCGACCGAACGAATAGTAACTTTGTAGCAGGAAACAGCCGAACATTCGGCCGATACTACTTCGGAGTAGGCCCCCAGGTATTACTTATATATCTATACTATACGAAAAAGATCGTACGTAAATGAATAAGCTATAAGAAAATTCCCAGAGTGGAACAATGCTTGCCGGAATGCTGTTTTTTTATCTCGTTTGCTAGACTAGAGATGGGAAACCTTCGGTGCGCGTGCCGTATGTGGCACGTGAGAGAATTTTGTCGACCAGGAATAACTGCGGTAGAATGGTTTTCATATTTTGTTTTCATTCATATTTTTATCTGGATTAAACTTAGTCAGGTCCCGCGTAAGTTTGAAAAGTGCTACAAAAAGCATTTTTACAATAAAAAACAACCGACTTCCAAAAACCATACTACAGAGTGGAAAAATAACTTAAATTTCAAAAGTTGGTCTTTGATTTTGTATTTTCGTTTTTTTTTGTCACCGACTCTTGAAATTAAAGTACACCACAATTTTTCACACAAGTGTTTTTTTTTATTAATTGTTTCTATTTTTCAGTTTTCAGTTATTTAAATATCTGTGACAGGAAGTTATTATAACATCATCAATATAAACTAAGTGGAAAAAATACGTATAACTCAACAACTACCCAAGAATAAACGCCGCGCCAGCTTCCTTTAGCAAGAGAAAAAAAAAAACAAAATCGGTCCACAATTGACGAAAATATCGATGAGCACAATGTAAACAAAAAATAAGAATATACAGACGAATTATAATTTTTCAGACTTCTACAAAATGGAGCTTCCTCGTTTGGAACCCGCTAATCTATACTTATAATAAATCTGTAGAGAGGTCAATTCTGTACATGAAATATATTTCCAAAATAACTATCAGGGGGTGATTAGGGATCGATACTGATGCCAAAAATGCGATCAGTAAAATTTTTGTCTGTCTGTCTGTCTGTCTGTATAACCGTTATAGAAACAAAAACTACTCGACGGATTTTAACGAAACTTGGTACAATTATTTTTCATACTCCTGAGCTGGTTATAGTATACTTTTCATCACGCTACAATCAATAGGAGCAGAGCAGTGAAGGGAAATGTTGGGAAAACGGGAGAAGTTACTCCATTTTTTAAGCTTCCGTCGCGTGTGCAACGTTAATGGTTAAAGCTACACAGAAATCATGTATGACGGAAATGTTCTCCTTAAAATTATATAAAAAATATCCCACGACAGCATATGTCTATCTTTTATGGTTGACTCACAATAACACGTGTAACTCCCGATAGCTTAGCAGTTCGAAGCTTTCTGATTAGGTATATTTGTCTATTCTTACGTTTATAACACTCTCAGTCATCCCTAATTAAAAAAGTTAACATTATTAACTATTCCATAAAAAAGAATCATAGAAATCGGTATAGAAACACCAAAGTTATACATGAAATACGCTAATAATAAGCCATCGCGCGTGAATACTGAATCACTCTCGACGCGTCTCGCGGCCGAAGGTATAAAAAGGCGGGGCGTCCGAGCGCGAGCGCGAGCTTCATACAATTTTTGCCTGTTGATGCGAATAGACGTTCAGAGCGTTCGACCTTATTGACAGACAATACTTAATTGATATTAACAAACCGTGCTTATCAGCGCGACTTATAGTCTTTGATAATTTATTTTTAGATTTCTTTTGTTGTTATTTTATAAAATAGGTATTAGTTATTTTAGTAGTGTTTAAATATTCGTTCAAATTACAAATTATTAATAGTTTACATTTTTTTTTTAGGAGAAGTAGTAGTAGTTACGCATAGATTTTTAGATACCGATAGGTAAGTTTTGGCTAATTTACGTTCACTTTTTTTTAATTAGTTTTATTTTCATTTACGTTTTAGCTTTATTTTCATTTGCCTGCATCAATGCCACCTAAAAAACGATTATCTTTATCTCGAAATTCAAGAGAAGCTAAGAGAATGAGAAATAGGCGTTCTCAAGAATCGGCAGAGGAAAGAGTACATCGGTTAAAGATACGAGAGTTAGTGCCTCAACTTCTCGAGCCAATGAAAGCTCTTCCGAGAGAGAGATGCAATTAGCAGCTCACAGAGCGAGACGAGCTACATCACGGGCATCTCAAAGCTCTTCTCAACGAGAGCTAAGGCTTACCATTGACCGAGAACAACATGTGTTATCCCGAGAAGCTGAAACTGCTTCACAATGAGAATTGCGGCTCACAGCTGACCGCGAACGGCATACATTATCTCGCGAGTCTGAAACCTACACTGAGAGGGAATTACGTCTCACAGCTGATCGCGAACTGCATGTACAGACGCCAGCAGGTCAAGCTACCCGAAACTGTCAAATTTTCCCAATCAACCTTAAACCTTAATACTTTAGAGATAAAGTTGAAAATCTATTAAAGAAATTTGACAGTTTGTAGTAGCTTGATGTGCTGGCGTCTGTACTATCCCGTGAGTCCGAAACCTTCACTGAGAGGGAATTACGTCTCACAGCTGATCGCAAACGGCATGTACTACCCAATACATTAATAACACACAAGGAGTTACACGCTGACGGAGTCGCGGGCACAGCTATTAACAATAATTAATAATAAGTATGTGGTCGAAAATTTACTACTGACGGGACAAAAAGGGGTAATTCAGTTTTTAAGGGGAGGATTTGAACTTGAAACTGTATTTTACATTTTCACGCCTAAACCACTGAACTTCTGATTTGGCATAGAGATAGAGTTAGCACGTTCCCGTGGGATAATTTCCGACATCCACGCGGGCGAAGCCGCTGGCAGAAGCTAGTGTGTGCTAAGTTTAAATAGAACCTCTACCTCTCATCGATTAACTATACCAGTAACACCTTTGGAAAACACAAAGCTTCGTTATTTTCGTCCCAGTCCACAAACTATCAATGTTTTTTGGAGTAGAACGAAAATAACTTTTTGTTCATCTCTAAATCCTAAAACAGAATCCATACAATAATCAATTCTGAAAAACTCCAATAAAAAATATCGATGAAATGATACAGTACGTGCAAAAATAAAAAAGAACCTGGCGACTTTTTGAATTAATTTCTTTTATAGTCAGTTATCAATAGTTGAATGTTACCGGAAATCCAAGTTGAATTAAAAGTCGAAAATAGATTTATAAACAGGTTTTCCGATAACACAGTAGAATTACAATTAAAACAGGCGATTATTGAGGATCAAAAACCTATTCTGAAACTGTTTTTATTTATATTTTATTTCGGTACCGTTTTATCTTGCTCTACGCCGTCAATCATCGTACCTTACATTATGTTAAAACAGACAATTTGTTGAACATTTGTTGCTGACAGTTGTTTACCGTAAAATTAGAGGCAAAGTGTCGATCAATGAGTTTGAAGAGTTAAGCATAAAGTTTTGACCGTCGGGAATACCCTTGGAATTATGGTATGTCATATTCTCATGAGTAACACATCCTATAAAGTTTATTGGGTAGTAAGCTATACTTTATATTTTCGTATGAAAGATAAAGAACTGAACGTAACATATGAAATACTCCTGGGTAATGTCCTTTGAGATGAGACGTAAAAATAAATGATTACAACATAGACCAATTTAAATATGCATGTATTGAATATCTCATGTAGAAGTGTTTTTGCTACACGATAAATTTACACTAAATGATGTAGGTAAGTACAATTTCATGTAAATGTACTAAAAATAAAATGTAGGTTTCATTCATAATCTATTCACTCACGCCTGTAAACATTGTTCACATACATCAACTTAATGCGTCTTTCTTTACACAGTATAGAAAGAGACTGACGACCTTATGTTTAAACGACACTCGTTTGCTAATACAAGTAAAAACGAACAACTTTATTAATTACCGAGCTTATATTAAGGGTTATCTCAGGACTGTCTCAAGCACCTGTCCCACCACCGGCGGTTAAAGAGAAGCGAGTAAAGCTAGCAACTAAAAACAAGTTGGCGAACAACGAGCAGCGAGTGCGCGATGGCGACGAGCGATTACTCGCTGGTACCTAAGCGTGTGTACTTACTTACCAAGCGAAAGTCTTTCAGTGAATGTTCTGCCCAGCAAGCGAGTGTCGCTTAGCGAGTAACTTCCTACTCTTTTTGTTAGCTCTTGTCGAGACGAAACGAGTACTCGCCGGCGGTGTGAACATTCAGCGATCAACTATGAATATATATATCTCTTTTACTTACACGGGACCTGCAGTGCGATTCTGTAACCATCTCACCGTGAAAACTTAGGTGAAGTGAGCGTGGAGTGAGCTATCATTCCAAACAATGCTAGGGATTGACACTACTGACAACTCACATCAAGCTCACTTCACTTGAGTTTTCACGGTGAGATTTTTACAGAATCGATCGGCTGCAATCTTTCCTACCTACGTTTCTTGAGCGACAAAATCGTTGATAGCGAGTTCCTCGTCGGCGGTAGGGCAGGTGCCTCAGACGGGCCGCCCGCCGCTTTCTTACCTGATTACGGTATATTCGCCTCCGCCGGGCAATTTAACGTCATAATACCTTAAATAATTCAATTGTATGCACCCTGCTGGGCCCGAAAGCCGACGGATTTTACTCACAGCATAATGTAATTTTCTCGTTTGAAACTACACACAAACTGGCGTGGATTTCATGGCTTGTAATTAATTAAACTTCAGTTTAAAGGAATTGAAAGCATGCAGTGTTAATATTAAAGACCCGGAATCATGACATTTTTGATTTTGCCTGCTATGTAAAAGTAGGTACTATACAAGACTTGTTTCGGAATTTTCATGAGAAAATTCGGTTTATAAAATTCGCTCATGCGAACTTTAAAAAGCGAATTTTAACGTAAAAGGATAATACCTTACATTCAACAGTAAAATGTTTTTATAATATGTAGGTACCATATGTGGAAACTAAAATACCACCAACTGAATATTTTTTCCAGTTTGTGCATCGTCATGTTAGCTAGGATCCATGAAATTAGTTAAAATGTTAAACATGCCTGTTATAAAAAATGAGTGTACCTACAGGACCCCGGCCACCTCTATGTAATTCAAAAGGTAACATTATCCTAAATTAATAATTCCCTCGGCACTTATCATTATAACGACAATCACTTTTATCAAAACATTGACAAAACAAACTCAAAACTCGTTGAAATCTGAACTTTAAATTAATAAACATAGGCCCATTGCAGACAATGGAGACAGCTGTTGTCATTGTCGCAAAAGTATTTGCTTTTGTTCCTAAGGTGACTATTCAAGCAGGGAAAGATAAAAATTACGAACTCCGAGGTGCTTCGAGGCGTTTTTATCAAAGAAGAAAACAAAGGGTTGTTTAATGACGGTATTAGTGGAAAGTTCACGATAAATTCGGGGTCGTTAGGGGTTCTTTGTCACTGTTGTATTGTGTCCTGAGTCAAGTACTTGCGACCGTTTCATTGGAAAACCTAATTAAATGTGAATTTTAAAATTTAGTCCACCCCAGTTACCTAGATCTAAATGTATTTTTAAGATTTTTTTTCGGGCCGCTTTCAATTAATTATTCACTTGTCTTTTTAAATTAATGTAATGAAAGTTAAAAGTCTGTGGAAAAGGTAGATCGTTAATTCGACAAATTAGGCTATAAATTTTGTTAATATTTTCTATATGCACAGTATTTAACCTGATAGAAATTCCTAAGCTTTAAAATGTAAAAGGTTTAAAACAAGTTGCCTTTCAAAACGGCTAAAAAACTCGTCATTATGAAATCTCCAAATAAAATGCATTGATGTCTTAAATAATAGTAGGTCATTGAAATAGATTCGTCTTAGGAAACGTGCCAAATAAACAAGGAAACTGAAGAAGCTACACATTTACACGTTTGTTTAAATATTAATGTGTTTACGACGCCCACACAAGTCATTAATGGAACATTGACACAAGCGCCGACACTTTTTAACGCCGAATTTTGTAACAGACTTAATATAGAACAGAATTCTATTTACAGAATTTGGTTTGAAATCGATTCAAATGTTAGTTACGTACCAGGCAGCAGAATTTAGTTAAAACAAGCGTAGTAGGCAGGAACTATTAATGAATGCCAAAGGTAATAATACCAGGAGCCCAAAATTGAGGTATGTGTAAATAAATGAGACTTAGCCTCAACATGTTGGATGACAACTAAGAGAATATCAATTTTACATGAATTAAAATCATCAATAACAAATATTGATATTTCATGAAATAGTCATTCAATACGGTTATATGAACTTAGGGTTGTAATAGGACGATATAAATGATTATAATTTTAATACATACTTTTTTACGACCACGAATCATATTTCGTTCAACATTAATAAACCTGACACTGTTTTTTTTTTCAGTTTTGCGGGCTACCCTAGCGCTTCCCCGTAAGAATGTAGATCGTAAATCTTCAAAAAACAACTTACAAAAGCCACCGCAAAAAGACCGGGTGCCCAAAACTGTGTAAGAGGTACACGAAGTCATAGATAAAATAAGGCTAATGCCTAAACATGTACGAAGGCAGCTACCTAAATACCACAATCCATTAGCAGCGACTGTTATTACTTTGCGGCGCGGCCGTCCGACAAGACTGACGTTTGCACCGCCATCCTGCTAAAGGCATCCTCGTGAATGTAGTTCATGTACAGCTGGCCTTTTTTGTACTTCGTAAATGGAATTAAACTCGAAAATGGACGTGATTATATTTGATTTCCAATTAGCGAGAGTCTCTTGGAAATGTTTTTTTATAAATAGGTACAGCAGTAAAAAACCTTTTAGAGCCTGTAAATGTATTTGCTTCTTTTTAAGCTAGTAACACTTTGCTAATTGCTATGATATGCTGTTTTAAAAATACTTTGGCAGGTAGATCTCAAAATCATCGTCTGCCTAGCCGTTTCCCAACTATGTTGCGGTCGGCTTCCAATCTAACCCGATGCGGCTGAATACCAGTATTTTACATGGAGCGACTGCCTATCTGACATCCACAACCCAGTTACTGGGTAGTACCCCTTGGTAAGACTGGTTGTCAGACTTTCGGGCTTCTGACGACCCGTAACGACTGTCAAAGATCCACGAATGACAGCCGGGACCAACAGCTTAACGTGCCTTCCGCGGCACGGAGGGGTCTTGGTATGTTATTATGGTCATTCAACTATGGATCAACCGCGGCAAGCAGAATATGTAAGTAAATAAGTACTATATAACAATTTGCCTTTACCTACGCACAGTTAAATTCGAAACGTAAACAGCACCCAAGTAACAATTACTGGAAATTGGCCCACTTTAGGTTAGAGCAAAGAGTTCAAAATACTTATTAAGGTTGTAAGTAGCGATTACGGTACCCGGCGAACATCCCGAGTGTATTAAGCACAAGAACAAATAGGTACCTTTGTTGTTTTACTTAATTCGCGCTTACTATGTTGAACGGGTGGTCCCGAAGTTAATCTATACTATTATAAAGCCTGAAACCAAATTGCGGCTTATTTGCACGTATCCTTTTTCAGACAAACAGCACCTAGTATTTCTCGGAAAAAATTCTATTTTCATTGTTTTATAAAATTAATGCTGTTTGTGTATGTGAGTTTAAATGTTTGTAAATGCACCCACGATACAGGAGAAATTCCTAATAACCAGGCAACGATTTTTATAAAAAAATAATCCTCTCTTTTATAGAAAAAGAAACCTGTTGTCCGCGACTTCGTCCAGGATCCAGGAAAAAAAGAGCTTATATCCTTCTCCAGATCATGGTTAACCCATGTGCTAAATCCGTTCAGCCGTTTTGCGTAAAAGCGTAACAAACAAACTCACTTTCGCATTTATAATATTAGTTAGGATGTATAAATTACGTTGCTAAATAGACACGGATGGCTTTAGTAACGAGCAAGGCAAGCGCACTAAGTGACGGCGGGCCCACGTTATTCTATGGCTCTCCGAATAAAACGAGGCTCTTGTTTTTCTAGGTCCTGGCAAATTGTTAGGATAAAATCTCTCATAAAGTTAATTAGCTAGGAACTTCACAACCCAAAGGCCGGTACGTCAATCCTGATATTTCGTTTAAAAACCTGTTTTTTTTTTATTTACAAAGAAATTAACAATCTGTATAAACTAGCTGACTTAACACACCTCTTGCTATTGGGTCTTGTAATAGGCAAACGTATAGATATTTTAGGGTTCATGAAACACCCTCTATATACGAAACCTTAGTAAGTAAACATCAATAAATTGATGAAGGCCACGCGAGAAAATGGCCGGGTCAAAAGTTCAGAACTGGCACGATATGCAAATTACTTCTAAATTATGTGAAATAACCCATTTAGTTTCAAACTACGAAATCCCATCAAAATAGTCTCTTGTAAAATTTTAGTCAACTGTGATATAGTGACTGATTAAAGCCCCCACCTACTATATATGTGTACATAATTTATATGTTGACTGTAAAGTTGATGTAAGCAAACAATCGTATTATCCAATTAACTATGCAACCACATTGTTCAAGATTGTCACACCTTGTAGTATTAACTGGGGTTGCTAGATCAAATAATTACCAAGGCAACAAGTTCAGATTTAGAATAAATTGATAAGTATTTTCCACGATAATCATAAAGCTTTGCATGAAAATCAATCAAATACTTAATAAAAAATAATAAATTGATTTATTTATTTATTTATTTACTTTTAAGAAGGCTTACAGACTAATTACAAATAATAGGCAACAACAACACATTATCAAATTGCTAATAACAAGCCTCCACGTATGTGAGCTCTCAAAAACAAATTAAGGGACACAGCCTTGCTGCAAACGAGTTGGTGGAAATGCGTAATGATGAGGCAGGTAGAGTGGACCCGATGACTCTGAGCACCACTCAATGTTCTTGTCAAATGGAATCCAACCTTGAGGCTATCCAACCTGAGGCAACGGAGGACCCGTCCCAGTCTGGAGGAGCTCGGGACTGTGTCCCCGATCAAGATACACGACATGTTGTACAAGGTTCATGTCAAGTAGCACAGACAAAGACTTATGCTGTCACTTCTTCTAGTTAAGTTTGTTGTTGTTCTGTTATGTTTTCAGATAGTTTAGGGAGAGGGTTAGGTAAATTATTGAGTAACAACCTGAGCCAATAACTAGCAATAAATATGATCCAAATGCCATTATTTCTGTACTTGTAGGTAATAGTGTAAGGAAAAAATAGATGACATCACTGACAGTGTCACTGAAATCTTGAAGATTTATTGTCAGAAAATAATATTGTTTGATTTCCCATATTTTGAGCACTTATCAAGTAGGCAAAATTATTATATACATATGCTAAATAACCATATACATTTATTAGTTAAGCACTATAGTGACACACTCATATTTTTTGACACCAACACTTTTGTTGAGCCATTCAAATCGACTAGGGATACAGCGTATTTGCCTATTAGTTTTAGACGTCAAATAGCAGGGCTATTAGCTTTTATTATTAACTCAGACATAAGTAGTATGTCGAAGTCTGGTGTAATTAGTACCATAAAAATGAGTAATAATACTAATATTAAGGTGGTTAGCAACAATAGTTTAAACTAGTCAGTAAGACAACAGAAGGTACCAATAACAAGATCGTTAATCTCACCTCCAACAAGGTATCTTCTAGCAATCAATTATTTAAGTGTAAAAAAGGGGCTAAGCAGAATTCCTTGTAATTGTTTCATCAAAATATTCAAGGCTTTTCTTCCAAATTATTAGAAATTGAATTGTTTTTAGAAAAAATAATGTTTGATATTATTTGTATAACTGAACACTGGTTGAAAGATTATGAAATGATAATTAATTATGAAAACTACAGTGTGGACAGTTGCTTTAACCGAAAATCCATGCTGCGTGGAGGTTCATTAATTTTAAAAATTTTAAAAATTCTATAAAATATAAGACTCGTAAAGACATAGTGGAACTATCGGTGGAACATAGCATCGAACTGTCCTGTGTTGAGCTAGACCTCCAAACTATCTAAACTACTCTATTTTTGAGTCAGTAATGGAAGATGTCTTGGCAAAACTTGCAACTGGTAATAAATCAGCAATTATTTGTGATGACTTTAATATTAATATTTTGGAAATTAATTCAAATAGCAATAGATTATTAAGCCTCTTTAAATCATTCAATCTGTCAAATGTCTTTTTGGAACCAACACGAATAACTACGGCTACTGCTACATGTATTGATAATGTTTTCTGTTGCTGCGAATGTCTAGAGAAGGCCATTGTAAATTATCACCCTTCTGATCATAGCCGTCAAACCTTTTATTTTAAGTCCAACACACAAAAAGTGCAGATTCAAACTAGACCCATACCATCGGGTAATTTGAATAAGTTTAATATAACTTTAAATAGCAAATTAAGTGCTCAGGGCCTAAGTATGACTAATGGTAATATTTTGTATGAAGAATTATTTTGATTAGTACAAACAGAGTTCAATAATTACTTTAAGAAGAACTCTAAAACTATTTGCCCTAAGTTTTTATTCAGTGACTGGGCAACTAAAGGAATCAGAAAAAGTAGGGAAAGATTATTTGAACTGTATGGCCAAAAGCCGTATATTAACACGGATACTTTTAATAAGTATGTTGCTAGTTATTCTAAAACTTTTAAAAATATCTGCAAAGCAGCTAAAGCGTCATTCATTAGTAACAAGGTTAAATCAGCAGACAATAAAATAAAGACAGTTTGGAAGATTATTAACAATGAAACAAACAGGAACAAAACACGTCATACTGATTACACACTGAACACTTCCCGCGGTCTCATTAGTGATAACATCGATGTTGCTCAGGAATTTACAACTTTCTTTACCAATATCCAAATTAAAACTACAGAAACTTTAAATTCCTCGCCCGCACTAGCTATAGAGTTATTAAGAGCGAATGTTTCAGCCTGTACTGTGGAATATAAAGAACAATGTTCAAAACGTCCCCACCCTTGTAGCACTTTAAAACCTATGTTAATCGAAGGGCCATAACCATCTTATCATTTTATTGTACGACGGCGAAACTGAAATGTGTATCCGAAAAAAGTTATATCGACGTGAAGAAACCGGTATCAGTCAAAATAAGAATTATGTTACAGATCACGATGCTTTTCTTTTTTTAATTATTACTGTGGGATGATTTCATTCGGAGTTTTCAAACAACTCTTTGGAATAAAACAAAAAAAAAAAAAGATAAGATGGTATTTTTATTTGAAAACTCCTAAAAAATACGTCAATAGTTACTTCACAAAAATGATATTCAGCAGAATTCTTCATTAAACTTTTTTCTGCTCCGTGAGTTGTTCCCGTGCGGGAGTCACCATTTAATTCCAAAGAGTTGTTTGAAAGCTCCGAATGAAATCGTCCCACAGTAATAATTAAAAAAAGAAAAGCATCGTGATCTGTAACATAATTCTTATTTTGACTGATACCGGTTTCTTCACGTCGATATAACTTTTTTCGGATGCACATTTCTGTTTCGCTGTCATACAATAAAATGATAAGATGACTATGGCCCTTCGGTTAACATAGGTTTTAAAGTGCTACAAGGGTGGGGACGGTGTCCATACATTTTGAACATTGTTCTTTAAACATATTAACCCCATAGTCATTATAAAGGCATTTATGCAACTTAAGATCAAAATTACCGAAGATCTGTGGGGCATGTCTACTAAAGTTTGTCAATCCATTATTGAGACAATTGCACCCTACTTAGCTTTAATATTTAATTTGTGCGTAGATCAAGGGGTATTCCCGGATTTAATGAAGTTCAGTAAAGTTATTCCACTTTTCAAATCTGGGGACAGCAAACTCACAAATAATTATAGACCCGTATCGGTTTTGCCGGTTTTCAGCAAGGTGTTTGAAAAAGTAATGTTAAATCAAATGCTCAATCATTTTAATCGTAACAACATCCTACACGATGAACAGTATGGTTTCACCAAAGGACGTTGTACAACTGACACCGGTGTCACCTTATTAAAACACATATTTAACGCATGGGAAGAGGCACAAGATGCAATAGGCATCTTTTGCGACCTATCTAAGGCATTTGACTGCGTGAATTTCGAAACACTGCTCTTGAAACTTGAACATTACGGACTGGGTAAACTAGCTCTTAGCTTAATAAAATCATATTTAAATGATAGATTTCAGCAAGTACAAATAAACGGTGTGAATTCATTGGGTTTAAAAGTCAAAATGGGTGTACCGGCATGGCTCAATATTGGGACCGTTCCTATTTTTAGTATATATAAATGATTTACCTCATTTACTAAAAACCCGACCACAAATGGTGTTATTTGCTGACGACACATTGCTGATTTTTAAAGTAGGCAGACGTGCACAGGAGCTTGGAGATTGGTTTACTGTAAATAATTTAGTATTCAATGAGAAAAAAACGAAATGCATTCGCTTTACCGAATGTTAGAAGTAGTCAATGTCACGTTGTATTGAATAGGGAGATACTTGAATTCGTCGAAAATATGGTTTTCTTGGGGATCACGCTTGACTCAAAGCTGCAGTGGGGTCCTCACCTAACATCACTTGCAGGGCGGCTAGGTTCAGCCGCTTACGCTGTTTGGACTGAACTTTTATAACAGCTCTCTGGGCTCTTTCAAGCTCAATTATTATTGTTTTTCCAGCTCCACACCAAATAGATACGCCATATTGTATAATGAACTGGCATATGGTGAAATAAACCATTCGCAGGATGTCTTTTGGAGTGCGGTCTCTTAGCTTCTTTATTATATGTGTCGGAGTCATTCGTTTGACTATTCGGAACGCTAGCGCCATCTTGTGGCGTTAGACAGAGTCTAGCCTGAGTTCGTGGTGGGAGCGACCGTTACAAAGGACGGTGTAAGCAGAGCTCCGGGAATCATCGAAAGATTGGTCGTCGAACGAACAACATGTGCTTAGAAACTGTCGCGTTCCGTATCGTTAAATGTGTACCTACAGTGCGTGATTCGCTAGTGTGACTAACTTGTTCGTAAATTATAATCTGATTTGAACTGTAACCCGTGTTTCTATTGTGCAAAAACCAACACTACCCATAGTACGCCCACAGTAATTAAAATATGCCTGATGCTAACGAGAGACAGACATACCATCTCCGACATCAGAACTGGGATTCGTGTTGGTTTATGCACAAAATGAGAACGCCTGTAGTGAAAGTGACCGTTGACATTTGAAAAACAAAGTGCAACCATGCGAACGCTAATTAAATAATCGTGTGGATCTGTCCAAGTTCGACCTAGACAAAGCTGATACGGATGCGCGAGCATGATACATGTTGTTTTGGGCATAGGCTGTATGCAAAAATACCTTTGCCGAGTGACGCGACTGTTGCGCCTACCGCCATGTTTGAAAAAAAGAAGACTATCTCTAACCGGCGTTTGAGATCGACGTATCACGTACCCGTACACGTTGAACACGCAGTATACGGCGTGTGCAAACGCAACAGCTGATTTGTTTTGCCAAAAATTCACTGCAAGGTGGTCAACTAGTCACAACAACAACAACATCAGTAAGACGCACAAAGGAGCAGCATCAACGTGACTATCGCAAATAGCATACCATGGAATTACGTGGAGTGACTAAGGATCGAGCCAAGCAGCCTCGCAGCCGTCAGCGAAGCCTTTCGTGTGCTGCAAGTGAGGGAAACCAGGACATATCGCAGCCGGGTGCACAAGTAGTTGCAGCCAAGCCAAGCGGATGGTGGACAACGTGCTGGAAGTCGTGAACGGCGAGTGGACGTCGTACAACTACCCTCAGATACATTGGAAAATAAAGGTGAGCTGTATTGTTTTGTTTACGATTCTGGTGCTGAATGCTCGTTAGTAAAGGCGAGTTGTGCGGCCAAATTAAGTGGCAAACTGGTTAATAACGTTGTTGAATTGACTGGTATTGGTCAAACATGTGTATTCAGCACAGAACAAATCATATTTAGTGTTGTGATTAGCGAGCAACAACTTGAGATTTTATTACATTTCTACCCGACATTTACTTGCAAAGTAATATTATGATAATACGTGAAATATTGAACCTAGGCTTTTCGATTAACATGTCTACGACAAAGTTTTTGTTGCGTAAAGCTCTTGTAATAAATTCAGTTTTAATCGGTCAACAACAAAAAGCTAGATTTGATAGAACAAAGGCAGCTATAACAAAATGTTCCGTTGACGATTTCGTGTTATTAGAAAACGAAGAGTGAAATCAGATTAGAAGATCTAAGTAAGATCGGAAGTTCAGAGGTCCGTTTAAAGTAGCGAAAGTTTTGGCGGGTAATCGCTGTACGTTAAAAGCTTTAAATTCTAACCTTACAAGTATGCTCACGATAGGTAAAGAAAGATGCCAGTAGGTCATGTACCAGTCGAAGTAGATAGTGATCACAGTGGTGATGAGCAAGCCTACATTATGGGAAGCACGCGAGTAGGGGTTCTCTATCGGCCGTAGAAAAGTCGACCGTACCAGTAGTCAATACGTAGTCGTAGCCCGGTAGAAATCGGTGTCTCTTGAGGCAACTCAAGTAGTCCGTGGGTGCGCGATGGGCGTTTGTCTCTGGCGGAGGTCGTGGTCTAGAGAGACCGTAGTGTGGTGTCACAGGGTGATGCACACGGATCCATGCGCTGGATGTGTGAGAGCAATGCGATTGCTGGTCGGCTGGAGAGCCGTGGCGTTAGAGTGGTTTACTCGTGTGTGGGTTTCCAGGTGTCTAAGGCTCTTAGTGATAAAAATGATTGTTAATGTGGATAACGATGGTACATGGCCCTGGTTAATGATTTACGCTATGATTAGATACTCAAAGTTTGTTTACATTACTCGGGTTGAATCAATACTCAAAAAGCCTTCAACTCTAGGTGTACGTATAAGTACGCTCACATACAAACGATGCCTCTAAGTATGTAGTGTTCCTAACGAGTTAAACGTAGAAGACAATGAGGTGAGTTCCTCCACCGAGTAGTAGAGCTCATACCATGGCTATTAGGTCACACTGTACGCACTTGTCTGTAGTCGTAACTGCAACTCGGTTGTGAGTTGTTCAGGGGACGATGGGCAGCCTATTGTTGGGTTGGTCTTGTAATGACCTGGGAGTCGTAGACTCTATGTGAGTTATGTGTGTTGGTCGTATCACTTAAGGTGATGACGATATGGTTGGCATGAGTGTCACTAGCTGCTGCGGCAGCCAGGCCATGAGCGTTGTATGTAATCTACGAGTTAGTTGATATAGTTTCTGACCAATTATTACTAAGGCTTAGAGGAATCTTTTGTTATCGATGATAGTTTGGATCAGAGTATTACTAACGAATTTGAAGAAAGTCCAGTAATAGTTTTGTTGATGAATCAGAGTAGAGATTAAGTTGTGTGTGTTGTGTGGGGTTTTGTGAGAAACCATGAAGTCCAGGAGTGACTTGGCGATTCGATGGGAATGCGCAAATGAATTTGACGAGTTGAGTAACTGGAGGTTACTAGATTGTATGAGACACATGCATCTTAGTTGATTATTTTGATTGTAATCTTGAGATTTGGGAATCAAATAGTGGGTAATGCTCTGAACTCTGCTATTGTTAGTTTGTTCGAGTTTTCATTGTGTTTTTGCCTGTACCAAATGTGGTCAGGAGTGGCCGAGCTATGTGATACTTTGCGGGTATGTTTCTTTACAGATTAGCACACGAGGACGTGTGTATAGCAGGATGGCCGTGTCGGAGTCATTCGTTTGACTATTCGGAACGCTAGCGCCATCTTGTGGCGTTAGACAGAGTCTAGCCTGAGTTCGTGGTGGGAGCGACCGTTACAAAGGACGGTGTAAGCAGAGCTCCGGGAATCATCGAAAGATTGGTCGTCGAACGAACAACATGTGCTTAGAAACTGTCGCGTTCCGTATCGTTAAATGTGTACCTACAGTGCGTGATTCGCTAGTGTGACTAACTTGTTCGTAAATTATAATCTGATTTGAACTGTAACCCGTGTTTCTATTGTGCAAAAACCAACACTACCCATAGTACGCCCACAGTAATTAAAATATGCCTGATGCTAACGAGAGACAGACATACCATCTCCGACATATGTATGTATAAGTTTCCTTACTCGACCAGAAAGAAATTGAATGTGGGCTTTAAATGATAGATTTTCGTCAATGAGTAGACCTAAATAACGAATAGATTGTGTCCGGTTAATATAATCGCATGAGCAGTCTTCGCGAAATGTTTTCAAATGGTTCTGACATGTGTGAAATTTCAAAATTAGGTTGGGAGGAGGGCTAGATAAATATTTTTCCGCAAATGTTATGTTTGGTTTTCTTTATATTCAGTGTAAGTAAGTTATGGTCCAGTGTTTGCGCTACTGTTGCTAATCTTTTTTCCGCAAGTCGGTAGACCTGTTCCCAGGTGGGTGCGTGGAATGTGATAACCGTGTCGTCTGCGTAAGATATTAGTTCAGCGTTTGGAAGAGTGAGGTTCAGTATATCGTTCATGTAGATTACAAAGAGTGTTGGGCCTAATAAGCTGCCCTGCGGAACTTCAAAATTGATAGGGAGTTGAACACTTGAGTGTTCACCAGATTTCAAATACTGTCGGCGATTGTTGAGGTAACTGTGAAACCATTCAAGTGATATTCCCTTTATCCCTGCTGTGTCTAGTTTTTTAAGGAGTAGATCTGTTGAAATTGTGTCGAACGATTTAGCTAGGTCTAAGAAGACCGCCATGCAGCGCTCACCCTTTTCTATGGTTGTAATATGGAGTTTGTTAGCAGTGAAGTTAGACTATTCCAGGAATCATTTGAATAGGAAAACGTGACGCGCTAGAAATTTTCTCAGAATTATGTTCCCCTTATAGTACCTTATTATGAAATATCCTAATATTAATAAGTTACCAGAGGAAACCGCATGTTGTACAAAGTCCTAACATAAAGGAAATTCTCGAAAAACATGCAGCGGTTGACGTCATACTACGTTGAAACCTGTTGAAAAGAAACTACTAAAAAGAAAACTTCAAAAAGATAATAACAAAAAAAATCAATGTATCAATCAATGTATTTTACTGTGTGTAAATAAATAATAAAATAAATAAACAAAATCTTGTATTACTACCTACATTAACAACATATTTTCCACACAGGAAAAGACGTCCTTTCAGCGTACCTATTTTCTTAACGAGCAGTTTCATTAATGCCTCTTTGTCACAGTTTTTTCTAATATTCTCTTCATTAGCAACCTCGGTACTGCGCATAATAGGACCAGCATGCAATGTGTAACCGATATTGCCGAAGCTTTGCCTCCTTGCAGCTCGCTCGACCGGTCGGCACTTATGACCTACATTACTGGGCTAAATAATAACATACAGTTTTTATCAGTATTAATAACGAGTTGATTCAGGCTGCATTTTGAAATAATAACTAGATATGGAACGTAATCAAACGGGTTCTTGAGCTACAATTAAATCAGATTAGGGCTAATCAGGTGCACGCTTTGGGATTGATTTTTCCAACGGTAGTTTGGGTTGTTACCAGTTATTATGACCAGAATTGTTTCCGAGTAAAATTTATTTACTTTTCATATGCCACATACACATTACCAATAGTGTCTGTCGATGTAATTTGCACTTGTATAAAATTAAATAATCTGGTCAGCATTGATGCCACTTCACTGTAATTAAAATTGATGAATGCAATTTTAATACACTTAATACAATTGTATTGCGAATAATTATATGCTGCGTTGAGAGCCGCTTTTCCAAGCTTTTATTATAGTGTACAGCAGTGCGTTGTCAATGAAAATTTAAGGAAGGTCTACTTAGTTACAAATCACGGGTGTAACAACTCTCATTGTTTCTATAAACATGATAACTTCATTTTCCGGATGACAGCTATGCGGACGTGTACTTCGACGCGTAAGGGTCCTTTTGTTTTTGTATTTAATTGTATAGTTAGTTAGTCAGTCAGTCATTTAATTTAGTACCTAATATAAATACATAGTTAGTTATCTTTACATACAGTAAAATGAAGTTTTATTCATATCATATATATTTTCCGTCAGTTTGATTATGTGGCAAAATGATATACTTAAACATGTAATAATGTTGTGTAGGTTAGGGTTCAATTTAGTTTGGCGAGTAGTTTGCTCAAGGAAACAAGCGTCTGTCTTTGATGGTGTTTATTGGCAACTAACTTAATAATATTCACACATCCTTATTTAATACGGTCGGCGGCTAGCTACTTACTACTATAAAGAAACGTGGACTGTATGTTTGTTTGTACCTATTACTTTTAAACTATATAAACCTATTGAAATGAGCTTCAACATAAGCCGCCCACCAAAGGACTATATGAGTCCTTTCAAATTAACTTTATACATGCAAAATTATCAAACAATAAATGATTGGACTATTCAGCGTTACTATCTATTGGCAGTGGACAGAGTTTAGTCACAGTTCTCTTTACAATACTGTCACCGCTCTTGACACTATAAACTCTTGTGCAGCCATCTGATCCGGGATGTTTGCTCACTATACGTCCCAGTAACCACTTCCCTGGTGGGAGATTCTCCTGCTTGATCAAAACAATATTACCGACTTCAAACTCCTTGCCTCGTTTGAGCCATTTTGGACGTTGTTGCAGTCTAGATAAATATTCCTGTTGCCATCTAGACCAAAAGTCATGCAACAACTTTTGTACATATTGCCATCGTGACAACGTGTGCACCTTCAAGTTTTGTAAATTTGGGCTAGGTATGACAATGGGTGCCTCGCCAATTAAAAAGTGCCCAGGTGTTAATGGCTCGATATTCGCATTATCCAAATCGTCTTGGGGACACAACGGTCTCGAGTTCAAACAAGCCTCTATTTCACACAGCACTGTCGACATCTCCTCAAAAGTCAAAGTGCTAGTTAGTATCCGTTTTAAGTGGTACTTTGTGGATTTTACTCCTGCCTCCCAGAGGCCGCCGAAGTTTGGGCTGTATGCAGGAATAAAATGCCATTGCGTGCCATCAGATGCAAGTGTGTCTGCGATTGTTCCAGAAAACTCCAAGCTTGCTTCCTGCCACATGGCTACCAACTCTTTATTGGCACCGATGAAGTTTCTCCCCTGGTCACTCCATAAGTGTGTACACTTGCCTCTTCTCGCACAGAATCTTTTATATGCGCCTATGAACGCCTCTGACGTCATATCTCCAACTAACTCCAAATGAATGGCTTTGGTAGCCATACATATGAAAATAGATATGTACGCCTTGTGTGCCTTGACTCCTCTTCCCTTGCTCCATAGAACTTGTAATGGTCCAGCAAAGTCGACACCGGAATGCAAAAATGGTCGAGCTGGTGTCACACGAACCTTTGGCAAATCACCCATTACTTGCGTTCTTGTAGTCGCATTCTGTTTGGCACATACTAAGCATCGGTGAACATATCGTTTAACTTGTCCTTTAGCTCGCGTTATCCAATACTTAGCTCTCAAAAAGCTCAACATTAATTGGATTCCTCCGTGTAGGGTTCTTGAGTGTGCATCGGCAATGATCAAAGGAGTAAGTTTGTTTCTATGACCCAATATGATTGGGTGCTTACTTTGATCCGCTATGTTAGCGTGTCTAAGGCGTCCGCCAACCCGAAGCATCTGTGACTCATCCAAATACGGATCTAAAGTCTTCAATGTGCTAGTTCTTTTAACTTGATTACCTTTTCTTAGAGATTCAATTTCTTCTGCGTATTCTTCGCCTTGTACATTTCTTATGCATATGTTTAATGCACCATCTAATTCTTCAGTTGTCAAAGCAGTATCTATGTCTTCTTTTAACATTTTTTGTTTTAAAAATCTCCTACAAAATGCAATACTTCTGGTTAATTCTTTCAATGAGTTGTATTTTTCAAATTGTTTTGACAATCTTCTCTCTTCTTCTTCATTTTTGGTTATTGTAAAAGTTTGTATAATCGTCTTTTTCTCTAGCTCTGTGGATATGGTTTCCGGTTTTGTAAAATAAATATCTCCTTTTGAAAGCCATTCTGGCCCTTTCCACCACAAGTCACATGTTTTCAACTCTGACACTAGTGCACCTCTAGACGCTATATCAGCGGGGTTCTCTACCGATTGTACGTGGTACCATTGTTCTTTCGGGACGTTGCCTGTTATTTCAACCGTTCTATTGGCAACAAAGGTCTTCCATTTGCTAGGCTCCTTTTGTAGCCAAGCAATAACTATTGAGGAATCAGTCCAAGCAAAAACATTAGCTGATGGGATCCTCATTGTTGTTGAAATTTGTTTTAACAATCTTGACACCAGAACAGCTCCACACAACTCAAGTCGAGGTAACGACACTGTTTTTAACGGAGCAACCCGAGTTCTAGCTGCAATCAATGTGGTTTTGACTGCACCATCCAAGTGATGTACGCGACAGTACACAACAGCTGCGTATGCTCTCATCGATGCATCACTAAACCCATGAAGTTGTATGCTGTTCTTCTTTAAATTGTATGTGCCCATCCATCGATCTATTCTGATTTCATTGACATTGGCAATATCTTCGCGTATGGTTTTCCACTCTTCTCTTATAGCTGGAGTGATTTCTTGATCCCAATCTACTTTAGTTTGCCAGAGCTTCTGGATCAAAATTTTTGCTTGCACGATGCATGGCGCTATCCAACCGAGCGGGTCAAAGAGCCTTTGGACATCTGACAGTATACTTCGTTTCGTAACGATCGCAGGAAGGGGAACTAGGTTCAGTTGATATTCAAATTGATCGCTGCCTAAGTTCCATTGTACACCTAAAGCCTTTATGGTACCATCTATATTTAAATCCATATGTGCATTGATAGATCTGTCCCTTGGATCTATTGATTTTAAAAAATCTAAGTTATTTGATGACCACTTTTTAAGCTGAAAGCCGCCTCGTTGCAATAAATTCTTCAAGTCCTTGCTTATTTTAACTGCTTCCTCTAAATCGTCACATCCTGACATAACGTCATCAACATACAAATCTTCTTGTAACACCCTAGCTGCTTCAGGATAGTTGGCACCTTCATCGTTAGCAAGTTGCATAAGTGTTTTTACCGCTAAATACGGTGCTGACGCTGTACCGAAGGTAACAGTCAGGAGTCTTAAATCTTGAATGATTTCCGACGAATCGTTTCGCCACAGTATTCTCTGGTAATCGGTGTCTTCCTGGGCTACCAATATCATTCGGTACATTTTTTGTATGTCAGAAACAAAACACACTGCGTGTGTTCGCCATCTTATTATTAGGCTTCGCAAGTCATCTTGTAGGACAGGACCTGCCAGTAATTCGTCATTTAGGGAAACTCCATTGTAACCCTTGCAGGAAGCGTCAAAAACGACGCGAGTCTTCGTGCTTTCTTTATCGTTCCTGACTACTGCGTGGTGGGGTAAGTAGACAGACCTTTTTGTATTTATTTCATGTTGTGGTACCTCTTCTATGTGTTTTAAGTTTATGTATTCTTCAATAACCTTTTTGTATTCTTCTTTCAGATCAGGATTTTTGTTCAGTCTTTTCTCCAGTTGTAGAAATCTGTTTAATGCTATCTCTCTTGTCTTTCCATCGGGTGACTTTAAGTTGTCGTTTTTAAAGGGTAATTTAACTATGTAGCGTCCTTCATTGTTTCTTGTATGTGTTTTATCATAAATCTCTTCGCATAATTTTTCCTCTTTAGTAAAATTTCTTTTTGTATCGATTTCTAACTCCCACATAGTCTTCAATAGTTCTTTCACATCGACTTGTTCATTTATCGCCATTAAACATTTTTCCTTTGTGTTTGTTTTTATGTTTATTTCACCAAATATTATCCAGCCGAGGTTGGTTCTCTGAGCTATGGGTGACCCCGGTGGACCTTTGATTAGACCATCTTGTAGTATCTTCGCATATCCCTTGACATCTAGGAGCAAATCAATATTTCCTGATAGTCCATACTTTGGGTCTGCTAATTCTAGATCTGCCAAGTGTGGCCATTTGCTTGTTGACCATGTATTTGCAGGTAATTGTATTGTCAAGTGCTTGGTCATCACGTAGGCTTGTATAGGTAGTGCGAAATTTGATTCCCATCGTGATAAAACTTTTACTTTTACTTCATGCTTGACAACGACCTTCATGGATTCCATTCCAGTAATTATGCAATCAGTTACCTGTCTTTTTAGTTTTAATAGTTGCACCGCTTTCTCACTTATAAAGCAGGCTTGTGATCCTGGATCTATGAGTGCCTTTAGCACAATGGTGTGTCCTTGTTCACTCTTTACTATCACCATTGCTGTTGCTAACATTCCTATATCTTTTCTGGCATTGTAGTACGACGCAATCATTGTATTAACTTGCACCTTTTCTTCTACAGCTGCTTGGGTTGATACTGTCGGCGTATGTTGTACAGCTTCAGATGATGCCGATGTATCCGTCTTCTTTATTAGATGTATGAGAGTATGATGGCGTCTTTTACACGTGCGACAGGACATTGGAACACGGCATTTGAAGACCGAATGTCCTGATGCCAGGCAGTTAAAACAGAGCTTGTTATTCTTTACAAAATCAAATCGTTCTGAAGATTGCATCTTCGCAAACAGTTTACAGTGAGAAAGGGTATGATTCTCTTTACACATTATACAAGTGTTTTCCCTTTCATTTGTTGAAACATGGAATGTGCCGCGTTCTTTAGGTTTTTCACGCGTAGTTGACGTTGAAGAGGGTGCAATTAATTCTAATGCACGAAATTTACCATCTAGGAATGTCTTTAACTCATTCCAGGTAGGTAAATCCTCTGAATTGCCCTTGTAGGCGTACTCTTCCCAGTCCTTGTGGGACTCCGGGTCCAGCTTCTGTACGACCAGAAATATGATTATAGGATCCCAGGAGTCGGTGTTCACGTTGGAGTTTTTGAGGTTGTCTAAAATTTCAGAAGTTGTATCTAAAATTGACTTCAGTTGACTGGCTGATTGAGTGTTCGCCTTTTTCTGATAAATTAATCTCTTCAACATTAAGTTAACTATCAATCTTCTATTGCCGTAACGATTCTTCAATGTATCCCATGCTTGTAAATAGTTAGTTTCAGTTACTTGTATATGTTTAAGTAGGGTTGCTGCTTCACTGCTGATGCTAGTCTTCAAGTAATGCAATTTTTGAACGTTGCTTAGTGACTTGTTATCATGCACTAACGAAACATACAAATCTTTAAACGCAGGCCAGTCTTCATAGGTTCCAGAAAACGTAGGTATGGTTATACTTGGCAGTCTCACCTGTGTTTGTTGGTTATCTTCGTCCGCGTTATCGATGTTCGTCGGTTTCGATGATTTAGTTGTTACGTTTTCAAACATATCGCGTAATTCACCCAACAAACACAAATAAAGATCTTCGTAAATAAAAAACTCTTCATTAACGAAATATGACAACAAATTACGTTTATCTCTCGGTGTTATCCTCGCTAAGTCTTGATGCGCACCGTTAAATGTTTTCCAGTATTCTTCGAGGCACTGAATTCTAGATTGAATGTATCCTTTGGTTAAACGTTGTTTAGGACATTTTCGTAAGTTTATTTGTGTTTTCTTCAGTAACTCTGCCGTATCTTCTAATATACCAAGTGCTTCTTCAGCCGTCTTAGACATATTGCACTGTTAATTGCGTAAATCTTCAATAATAGACACGAATACTATGCAAAACTTGATGACAAAAACGTTTTTTTGTTAAAATCACTCCTAATTACTTTGTTTACGTTTAACGATTCACTCGCCAGCTTCTTATCTCTGATGGAATGTTGTTTTTTCTATAAGGATTATCTTCACTAATGATCCGGCTCGATTATGACCATTATGTTGTGTAGGTTAGGGTTCAATTTAGTTTGGCGAGTAGTTTGCTCAAGGAAACAAGCGTCTGTCTTTGATGGTGTTTATTGGCAACTAACTTAATAATATTCACACATCCTTATTTAATACGGTCGGCGGCTAGCTACTTACTACTATAAAGAAACGTGGACTGTATGTTTGTTTGTACCTATTACTTTTAAACTATATAAACCTATTGAAATGAGCTTCAACAAATAAATATCGTAAACCATAGTAGGCAGAACCAACGTGCCGTTTAGAACTGAAATATTTTTCGTTCGTCTGAATTTAATCGGAGATTTGAACAAACATAATACGCTTGAACGTTAGTATCTACCTACCTGAAGTAGGTAGTCAAAACGTAAACGAGTACACGGAAACGAGATAAAAAAAATGATGGAATCCGTACAATTTATTCAATGAAATTAATATGTGCGTGCGTAGATACATCTTCCTCAATTTTCATAAGGACTGTAAAAACCTTTGCAGGCGCCTTAAGTAGATAGAGGCGGGTATAATGAAAAGCTATTCATTTATTCATAACTCTCAAAGTCGTAACTTGTTTAAACGAGGAACAAAAAGCCGTTTTGTAGGTAAATGAAAACAATGGGAGCTAGTGGTTACTGTTGCAAATCAAATTACAACTTTTACATTACGAAGCTGGTTCCTAGATTCATTCAACACATAAACTTGTGAGGCCTTTTGCACTTAAAACTTTCTCCGGGGAAAACTGTGCGGTCACATTATATCGTTGAACGAATTGTTATTGTTTCTGAAGGGAACTTTAACCGCTGCGGATTAAATTCAGCCGAAGTGGCTCGTCGGCTTTCATTGTCATAAACTGCGCCGACATGTCATCTCAATGTGTCCTATATTTTTTTGTTAGACTATTCCAATTTACGTGTTTTATACGTACGAAATAAAATTCGCGTTGGAGTCGTGAAGTATTGCGCTTTATAGTTATTTTTATTTGGATTATTAAATTAATAATCCTATAAGGTATACCTACCCTATTCTTTATTGCCACTAATAATACTTATTTTACTTCAAAGTTCATTGATTGTGTGAAAAATGCATAGACGTGAATGGTTCAATGTATCATCCTCAGTGTGAATATTAAAATTCAATAACACTGATTTATTTATCTGTGTGTGCCAAGAGTCGGGTAGTTGCCAACAAAAGTTCTTTGTCTCACGGAAATCCATTTTCTTTCAGTTTCCGCACCCTCTCTTTTTGTTTATATTACCCGTACATTTACAAAAATACCAGTATCATGACCTCAAAGTAGCTACACGTCTTGCGTTAGGTAAATATATATGTAGTTCTTTTATTAAATCCTATTTAATTTTCAGAGGCATCGTGTTATAAATTATTCATCACATCTATATGAAATGCAAATTTTTAGCAATGCTCGAAGCCAATTTTGAAGATAAGCTCGTGGAAAACATATCCCACATTACTATGTTTCTTTTCACATGAGGGAATTCAAAACAACCATTAATGTAACTCAGGGTAATCATGAATATTCCATTGGAAACCCTTTTACGAGATAGCCTTACACGAACCGCTTTTAAAAAATAATTCTAATAATTAATGTTTCAGAGGAATTTTATAATGGGTAGTTTACGATCACAGCGGTCGTATTAAAGTTACAAAGAGGGCTCTTACTTTATAATTTGTTTGATAATCAAGATGGGCACAGTGAAATATCCCGCTGTGATATCGCCTTACAAAACAAAAAGAAAGTCAAAAGTGGAAAATAAAACGTGAGCCTTTATAGAAGTTGTGGAAACGGAAAGTTTTCCAATTGATAATAATTTCCATTGTGATGCAACACAAAGGGGAACAGAAAAGTATGAAGTTCTGAAATAAATTCTTAATTTAAGAGCTGACTGAATGCTATCTGAAAGGAAAGTCGGGATTAGAAGAACAAAGACTACGGCTCAGCTCACTGTGGAGCTTAATTTTTTGTTGACTTCTGTTTCGCTCTTTGCTGTTTGCATTAATTGGACTCAAAAACTTCGTTAAAGAACTGTAGACCGATAGGAACCTACTACTGCAAAGAAACGACCCCTAAACGCGCAAATAAGTTATTACCTACCAATATCAGTTCATGACAATATCACTCCAAATTCCCCGGAAAAGCGTTGGAAATATGCAGTAAACGAGTAAATGTTCACATCAAATAAATCGTAAATCCATAACAGTCCATTCATAAATCACAACCAAAACGCTACTGCTTTAATTGGACATGAATAAATAAAGAAACACTTAATTACGTTTACGAACTTAACTGTAGAAGGAAGAATTTGAAAATAACATGAAACAGGTAAATCACGGGACTGTCGAGCACTTTGCATACAAGTCCCTCCGTCCGACGATACATATGCGAGTAGCGAGCGACGAAGAAAAACCAACACGACTGGACAAATTGGTTGAACGTCCGCAATTTATTCCACTTATCATAAAAAAAGCTATTCAAAGTATGTACAAAAAGGTAAGGGGTGTAGTTTTTGAGTGTTTGGGGGTGCATGGTGCGGAAACGGCGGTGCTCGTAAATCCTTGTTGTTCCGTTCCGCCGCGCCGGTACCCGATTACATTCTAATTCCGACGTACAACTACTTGCAAATCGCGGCCCGCCTATAAATACGGCCAATTAATACTCGTAATGACGACGTGTGTAGGGGATTTGTATTTAAACCTAGTGTGAAGTATACATTTCTGTTCTTTACAGTACTGTTATCGTCGTACATAGTCAATTTGTCTTCTTCTTCTTCAACTTTTTTTTGTCAACTACTTCGTTTGGCACAGGCCTCCTCTCGGTGAAAGGGACTGGCCCGTAATCCACCACGCGAGCCCAGTGCGGGTTGGTAGATGTCACGTCTTCGAATATTTGGTTCTAGGACATACCGATTTCCTCACGGATTTTTCGTTTACCGTTTCGGGAGCTACTTCGTTTAGCTCGGTGTTTAATTCACCAATATCATAGGGTCTAAATTTCCTATGCATTATGTCCATTTCAAGATTAAATTCTCTATGAAAGGAGAACAAGCATTTCTACTAACATTTCTAATATCTTAATTACGTTTTGTAATAATATGATAAAATACTAAATGCTACTGCAATTTAAAAAAAATGCAATGCAAAAGAGGTAGGTATGTAATGTATATAATGTACACATTACCTACCTCTTTTGCATTGCATTTTTTTTTAAATGCTATGCATGCTATCATATCGTACACGATATGATAGCAAATTAATGAAATTTAATCCTTCGAAAAGTGTCGCTGGTTATAGTAGAATATAATGGAGCACACATATTTATTCAACAATATTATCTGCTGCCTGAATGAGTATGTAAACAGGATTACATTTTAAAACCTCCTCATTATGTTTTTAATTCTCATTGTGTATTATAAGTTGATTTAAATGTAAATATAAATCATATTTCAGCCAGTTAACATCATCAAGCTAGGATTGTTGCAGTGTCAGAAACGACTGACAGTAAGTGTAGAATAGAGTACTCTTTATTATGTACACCATAAATATTACAGACATAAATGTAGAAATTTTACAAAGGGTGACACAATAGACAGTCTTATCGATAAAAGCGATCTTTTAAAGACAACCTTTGGATTGACTAAGAGAGAAAGGAGAGGCAATACCGCAGATAGTCAGTAGTGTACCATTTACATAAAACATAATGATTATCTACATAGCTAAATTCATATAAACAATAATAATCATTAAACAAGAACAAAGTACATGAAAAAAATTCGTTTAAGGAGAGAGAGATAGTGTTTTTACCATATCTATACTTATAATAAATCTGTAGAAGTGAAAATTCTGTACATTGAAAATATCAAAAAAATAATTTACAGGGGGTGTTACTAGACCGACACCGAACCCAAAAATGTGATTAAAAAAATTTTTGTCTGTCTGTCTGTCTGTCTGTTTGTTCAGGCATCACGCAAAAACTACCGGTTCGATTACGATGAAACTTGGTATAATTATGCTTTAATATCCTGGGCACCACACTGGGTACTTTTTATCCCGGAAAAGTATATACAATAAAAAACAAACTTAATTTTGCGGTTCGATCCCTATACCCGATTACCACTGTCTGTACTGTACTAACCGCAAATACTAAGTTTGTCGTAGGTTGGGTCACCCGCAGTGGAGTTCATTTTTATTCCTTTTAGTTTTTAGAGTTATTTAGGTTTATTTTTATATGAGTCGTAGGTATAGATTTTAATTTTAAAGTATAGGTAGTATATTTGATAGTGTACGTAGTGACCGTAGGTTATTTTATAATACTGTTAGGTAGGATTAGTCATTCGTATAGATATTAGTTTTTAGGGATTTTGCTTATTTATTGAGTTTAGATTAGTTATCATCAGAAATAGGTTTATTTAGGTAGGTATTTAATTTTCTGTTATTGAGTTTTTTTTTTTAATTAGGTAGGTACTTAGGTAAAGATATCATATAGGTACCCTCTTAATCACCACTAATGAGACACAATTGGTTTTCTACTGTAATTAGCCACAAAGGGCCCGCGAGATAGATGGCATTCTGGGGAAGCACATACATTTTATCCTGTTAGCACGTTCCCGTGGGATAATTTCCGACATCCACGCGGGCGAAGCCGCGGGCAGAAGCTAGTTTTTAATAAAAATAGACAAGGATTGGGTACCCCATATCGACACGGAGAAAATTTATCATAGAAACTGGGGGAATGCATCGGCATCTCTAACCTCATGGCATAGGTACGGAGTTTTGTTTTGAAGGCGCTGCACAATCCACACTGTACCCTCAGCCTAATATCATGCAAAATAATATACCTACCTACCTAGTCGCTGTTATCAACAAATTGTGAGAGCGACATGAGAGCGTATTTGGACGTAAACAAGTGTCTGACAAATAAATGTGGGAATTGCTAGCGAGAAACACATTACTGTTTCGTAGATCTTCATGTTCGTGTTGGGTATCTTCAGCACTTTACCAAAAGTTAAACGAAATGACAAATTGTTTCCCATTTGAGAGCCTCCCAAAACAGAGGGGCAGTTCTTGTAATTTTAAAAATGTTCACCTCAGTCTCAATCTGTCAAAAATACCTATAATTTACCTACAGTTATGTCAAATTTTTGACATTGATTGTGGCTGAGATGAGATTATGATTAGATTTTGAACGTGTTTAAACTCAAACTCCAAGTATTTATTTGAATTAAACCATTTACAGGCACTTTTGAATTGTCAAAATTAAATAGTCGGTCAGTTAGTCCGAAAGTTGAAGCTAGTTGGCCATTCCAAAACGTAGATCTCTATGGAGAAGAACGGGCAAGAAACTCCAAAGACACTCTTTTAAATCAAGATATTACAAAATCCTGATGTAATTAATACAAGAATTGGCCTTCAGGTACAATAATATTATTTAGTACGTGAGGGGCCCGTGGCTAAAATAATAACAGCCGCACAGGTCGATCGGTCAGGTTAAGCTACGCTTGCCGCGGTTGGTCTGTGGATGGGTGACCATCTCGACATACCGAGACCCCTCCGTGTCTCGGAAAGCACGCTAAGCCGTTGGTCCCGGCTGTCATTCGTGGATCTTTGACAGTCGTTACGGGTAGTCAGAAGCCCGAAAGTCTGACAACCAGTCTTACCAAGGGGTATCGTATTACCCAGTAACTGGGTTGTGGAGGTCAGATAGGCAGTCGCTCCATGTAAAATACTGGTATTCATATGAGTACTTAGCTACTGAACCTAAAGCTTTTATTAAAAAAAAGTTAAAGTAGTTCAGTTTCTAGGTACTATTGTTTGTCCGCTGTTGTTGGTAACAGTTTTAGCGAGTTTATTATTGTTCTACAAAACTTTTGTAGTAAAAAAAAGAGGACATTTATTTAATCTTCAAACTTTAGTGAAGAAATTCAAAGCCTAACATAATTAATATTCGTGTTAATATGTTATATTACTTTCAAAACACCGATACTTCAAAATTCAGCAAAGTAGAGTTTATCACGGCCTGATAGATATTACAATAATAGTTATAAAGTTAAGCTGACAACTTTAGTCGGGCCATTAACATTACAACATTGAGGCAGTCAGATTTGCACCTAATTTGTAAACAGGGGAAAGGTCAGCGGACCGTTCGGTCATCTTAATAATTTATAGCCATGCAAATTACACATCCGTCCTGTAAGCCATACAAACGTCCTACATCTCGTTATAACTGAGTACTAAAGTGCTATACAACCTGCATGTAGGACTATTTTGCTACGGCGTAATGTGCTACGGCGTAGCAAAATAATCCTACGTTGCGGCTACGCTAAGCTGTGGCTACTAACTTCGAGCAAAGAATTTCAGTAAGTTTGTAACCCCTTACCGAAGCCTAATGGTGTTGTTAAAGGTACTTAATGTGGATCTAAATTGAGTAGCAGTCTTTGAAAGTGCTGTGATGGTAACAAGTTCTAATCAATATAAATAAAACAAAAAAAAAAATTTTGATTACCCGAATTTTAAAATAATTGCAAGTATTTAATCGGTCAAGAGCTGATTTTTCCAACACCAGATATTTTTATCCGAGCAATAATTTTGAATTTTTGTCAGTTCTTTCATACAAAATCTGTCAGACCTTAATTTTAAACCACGAATAAAAATTATCTGTTGATTGAAAAACTCCCTAATCAGAAGGTAACCATGTTTTATTACTTATACTCGTACAAATCCTCGAAATCGCTGAATGACGGTACCGCTTGCGCTCCACACACGTTATAATATCACCGCTTAAAACTTTGCTCAACCCGTAGAGAAAGACGATAAAGGAACGCGAATGACACACGTACATACACAAGTACTTATTACCGGAATTAAGTACACCGGTACCAAAGAGTACCAAAGAGCCTCGTTTACACGAATTAAAATAATCCTCTCGACAAATCACGAACACATTCAAAGAGTACATGGAACGAACAGAAATGGACGGACGCTAAAAGGGTGTATTCTGGTTTCTGTAATTAACATACCGCTGACGAAAACCCTTTTTCTTTCGATTGACGAAGTGGATGGATTAAATCCGAGAAACGTTTTTAATAAAGGTTTTCAAAGGCAGTGTTTATATTTAGAACAATTCAATAGGTCCTCTCTAAATTGTCTTTTACGGATATTTTAGCAATAAAATTAATATAAACTTTGATTAATCTCAATATCACTGGATATTCAGTATTACGTATTTTTGGAGCACGTTGTTTCAAATAAACTACAGCGTTGCATCATAATGATCCCATTTAACACCCTCCCACAAGGCACCTTACTTCTAGCCGCCATTTTAATACAATAATCATCATCTGCCTAGCAAAAGGCAAAGGTAGGCGACCCAACTATGTTGGGATACAGCTGAATACCAGTATTTTACATGAAGCGACTGCTTATCTGACCTCCACAACGCAGTTACTGGGTAATACGATACCCCTTGGTAAGATTGGTTGTCAGACTTTCGGGCTTCTGACGACCCGTAACGACTGCCAAAAATCCACGAATGACAGCCGGGACCAACGGCTTAACGTGCTTTCCGAGGCACGGAGGGGTCTTGATATGTAAAGATGGTCACCCAT
Organism: Apamea sordens; assembly: GCA_945859715.1. NCBI lineage: Eukaryota > Metazoa > Arthropoda > Insecta > Lepidoptera > Noctuidae > Apamea > Apamea sordens. The sequence continues at coordinate 10,378,113 of OX243996.1, read as the reverse complement.
CCACAGACCAACCGCAGCAAGCGTAGCGTACCTGATCGATCGAACCGTGCGCCTGTTTTTTCTTAGCCACAAGCCCCTCCCAATATTAAAACTTGTATTATCCCTTCAAATTCGATGAAAACGCATCGTTATCATTGCCAATACAAAAAAACATAGCTTGTTATAGGAACAAAGTACCTTTCACACTCGTATGGCTACACAAAGTTACCTCGCCAATGGTTCAGTAAAAAGCGACAAGTGTGAAATCGCCTTTCAAGCATGATCGCATTTCCATATAATCACTATTGGACTATCACAACCCTCGATTCTCCCAGCCAGCTGTTACATTTTCTCATTTCCTACTATCCACATGGAGTAGATTAGCTGGATAACGGCACTAACTACTTATTCGAGTACCTACACCTATACTGTGTTCACTGAAGCATGGCTCAAAATGTAAACAAAAAAACTTTACTTTTATTTTCTTCGTTGTGTCTCGTATAAAAGTCATTGAATATTAGTAGAAATAGCCCAATGATTAAGCTGCTGTAATAGTAAACGAAGGGTCATAAATTAGAATCCCACCTGAAGCGATTTTGACTTGTAATACTTACTCATAATGCAAGCATAATCGGCTTAGTCAGAAGGGTTTGTCCACTAACGTGTACTGGGTCCGCTTGGTGGTTTACAATACTGCCTACTCCCTAACTCAGAAGGGAGACCCGAGTCCCAGCTGTAGGAACAGTAGAAAGGTATAATAAGCTTATTATTTATGTATGAAGGGTTAGTTACTCAAATTTGCTTTTTGCAGCGTGTCAATTACATAGGCATCCATGTAAGCTTACATATGCAGGGTCAAATTAAATTAGCTAGCGAAACTCCTCAGACGTAATGGGCTAGCTAATTTAATTTGACCTCTAGTAGTTCTATGGTAAGTGGATATTAGTAAAAAATTGCATATCCCAACAACTTAATGATCTGCGTACAAGAAACTATCTAATTAGGTAACGTAATATGAGATCTGTATCTCCACTCAATTGAATCTGATCTAATTACTTATACCCATGTAATAGGCATTGTTATCTGATAATAAATGTATAAAGCATCAATTACACGTGCCTATATACTGATTAATTACTGCCCGGTGTATAATGTACCTACATGTGTCCCGTGATACGGTAATTTAACCCATTGTGTGGTCAACGCCGTACGTTGATACATCGAATATTATCTACGGACCTACCTATCCGTAAATAGGTCTCAGATTCACTAAGGGCGCTTTAGTAACTTTATAGAATTCAGATTCAATATTAGATAACTATCATTAAGTACCATTTTATGATCGTAAAAGTGAAAATTGCATTTTCGCTATCGCAAATCCGTCAATCCTTCCGATTCGCTTAACTAACCACGACTGACTGCGCACTGTGGAGTTCTTTTTGTGTGATATAAGTAGATTATATTAATGCAAGAAAGAGCCAATGAATGACTGACAATAGTCTGTTTAGACAGCGCAAACTCTTCCCACACAGTTCCATTGCATGTGTGGATCAAAATGTAGTGAAGCACATGATGTTAATGAGTTACCTAAAGTCAGTAAATACCTATTAACATTAGAAATAGGCAGGTATGTATGTATGTAGGTATGTTCATCCTCCTACAGACAACCTTAGTTCTACTCACGTGGACCTTCGGCATTTAGATATAAATAGGCTTTTACGAGTAAATTGCTTATACGATTCAATCATTAGTGCACAAGTCAATTAATAATGAACACAATGTAACTGGCATAGACTATCATTAGATAACTTTTTGTTTATACGATAAAATAATAATTATTATAATAATGATAATTTTGATTTAACATTAACTTCTCAAATATTTGAAAGTCAATCTAAAACGAAAATGGGATATTAACGTGAAAGCAAAACAAACAAAGTATTTGCTGAGAGCAAAATAAACCTATGCAAAAAGAAACCGAAAGTAACGCCATCGCCAGACCAATATAGCCGATAAAGATGAAAGTATAGAGTTACCTAAATGGAGCCACATGAACAAACACCTATCTATCGAACAGACACAAACATCCAATGACTAAGCGTAACCGTAATAATGGAGCGAAACCAAAAAGAATCCTGAACATAATATTTGCATTAGCACTTATTCAAAGTCGTACGCCGCTCAACCCTGTTACCCGCACAACGGCACAATAAAAGTTACGAGTACCCGCGACCGTACGATATCTCGTAGGCAGTTCAGAAAACGGATATCGGAGTGGTACACCATGGACAAAGTAAACTCTCCCACTCTGTTTGCTTTTAATTAACCAATAGTCAACAAACGGCTTTGCCCCATACACTTTTCATGAAACAATTTTGCTGCACTTTATAACGGCTGTTTGCTTAATGTAACACGCGTAAATTAGTAACGGTACTTGCCAGTCTGAAAGTATCGATTAAAACTCTCGTTTAAGCGCTATCGATGATACAGCAAAGGGGCGTTTGACGGACGTTAATACATAATTGCGTCTTCAATCTATTCGATTCACTGCGAATGATGAATCGATGTTATTACATTGCGAAAAGGCCTATTGACAGCGCTTTAATGTAATTACGCGAAACAGGTAAGTGAGAAGCTACATACTCTTGAACTCATTAAGCTTAATAAGATTGCTCCGTTTAATGAATGCGTAGGTAAGCATACAATGTTTGTATAAGTCCCTCAGGGAACTCTGGAAAAGCGAATGTTTATTTTGTTAAATACGCATGTAAGGGTGTTTTCGCCAATCGCCATGCCTTTAATACCCTGCCCTGGAGTTGCATCAGGGAGGCACTCCGGGAGGTATCACCGGATGGCCGACCTACCTCTGTCGCGTTGTCGAGGCCTATTTGACGGACAGGGCCGTCATCTACCCCGGTCACCGGGGAGAGTGGAACCGGCGAGAGATGTCGTGCGGTGTCCCACAGGGATCGGTCCTGGGGCCGCATCTGTGGGATATCGGGTACAACTGGGTGATGCGCGCCGACCTCTATAGCGGCGTCAGTGTGGTTTGCTACGCTGACGACACGCTGGTCCTGGCGCAGGGGAGGTCGCACCAGGCGGCGGCCAAAGTAGCGACACGTGGGGTTGCGACAATCGGATAACGAGAGGATCCGGCAATTGGGACTCGAGGTGGCCCTGCACAAGTCCGAGGCCACGCGTTTTCATGGTCCTCGGTACGCGCCACCGTCGGGTTCTCAAATAATGGTAGGAGGGGTTCACATCGGCGTCGAGTCGACGATGAACTACCTGGGACTCCTCTTCGACAGCCAGTGGAACTTCGTGGAGCATTTCCGATGTTTGGCTCCCAGACTGGAGCGGGTCGGGGCTGCCTTGAGGCGGCTCCTGCCCAATCTAGGGTGGCCAAATGTCTCCTGCCGGAGGTTCTATGTGGGGGTCGTGCGGTCTATGGCCCTTTACGGGGCACCGGTGTGGTCGCGTTCCTTGAGGCGGCGACCAGCCCGCCGGTTGAACGCGTCCCAAAGGGTCATGGCCGTCCGGCTGGTCCGAGGATACCGCACAGTCTCCGCTGAGGCGGCCAGCCTCCTTGCCGGATTGCCGCCATGGGATCTGGAGGCAAAAGTTCTCGCCTACATATGGGAGTGGCGAGAGGAGGCAAAACGCCGGGGCGTAACTCCGTTGTCGCGAGAAATCACAGTACAGTGGACAGATGACCTCCGGCGGGATCTCATGGCAATATGGAGAGTGCAACTGTCACAACCTAGTGCTGGGCTGTTGTGTGAAGTGAAAAAATAATAATAATAATAAAAAGGTTTTACAAAAAAAAACTACAAAGTAAAAATAACTTTAATTTCGGAAGTCGGTGTCAAAAAACGAAAATGCGGAACCAACGACACCGACTTAAAATTGAAATGAATGAAATTAAAGTTATTTTTTATTTTGTAGTATTTTTTTTTTTTGGAGGTCGGTTGTTTTTTTTTTGTGGTTTTTATAAATTTTGGCAAGGGGGCGCAGGCTGATTTTCGCACCCCGGCGCCCAATATGATTAAGACAGCCCTGTCTGGGCACGCCACAATTGTGGCGATAAGTTCCCTCTTTGAGGAGTGGCTGGAGTGGCGCCACGGCGCCCTCACCTTCCGCCTGACGCAGGTTCTCACCGGACACGGTTGTTTCGGGAGGTTCCTGTTCAGGATAAGGCGGGAGGAAACGCCAGGGTGTCACTACTGTGTGGATCGCCCGGAGGACACGGTGGAGCATACGGTGGAGGTCTGCCCGGTTTGGGCGGAGTACCGCCGCATCCTCGTGGCGGCGCGCGGCGATCGGCGGCGGCGATCTCTCGCGTCCGGTTCTGGTCCAGGCCATGGTACGGAGCGAGAGTGCATGGGAAGCCGTCACCTGCTTCTGCAAAGCAGTAATGTTCGTAAAGGAAGAGGCGGAGCGCGTGAGGGAGAGGCAATCTCTGAGCCCTCACGACCCAAGTCGCAGCAGGAGACGCCCTGGACGTCGGGAGTCAACAACCGACTCCCGGCCACCGTAGGCGCGGGCTTGCGGACAGCGAGCAATGGGTAGCTCGCCGCCCGGTAAGGACTAGGCCCGGGTCTACGGCGCATTGTGTTCCACGCCCGCCTCAAAGAGATGTCAGCACCAAATGACGAGGTCCGCTAGGGCCGATGCCTGCTAGGGCCGCGGGTTGTTCGAAAGAGTTACCGTGGCCCCTGGCACAGGCAACTGAAGGAACACACTGGGTTTTAGTCAATAAAAGTCTGACACGAAGAGCGGGAGAAATCATCTGATGATTTCCCACCCAAAAAAAAGGGTCTGTTTTCCTTACGTCTTTCTGATCCTTTATAATAAATACAGTTCCTACATCATCTTTTATCTTTTTTTGCTGTAATATCGAAGCGTTATATGAACTTGTAACACCGACTATCTAAATGTATCTATCCCAGCTAAATAAAGTGCTGGGTGTAAAAAGTGCGTGCGTAATAATAGTTCCTAGCCCATCACGCGAACCGTTCAAAGTTTTACGACTCGCGCAGGTTTTTCTTCCACTTCCTCGTACATACTTTATGACTTTCCTTTCATTCCCAAAATTATTAACATGAAAGTTTATGAATATACCGTCGAAGGGCATCCCCGAAGAAATATTAGACAGAGCAAGAGAGATCGTTCGCCGATGTCGGGAAATATGTCGATAAATAACAATATAACGACAGGTAACTGACGTACGTACATCCAGACTGCATAAATCTGAACTTTGACTTTTCCATGCGCTTTCAAGGGGTTTTCTTGATATGAGAGACATTTGAGCCCTCTTTGGTAATATTCTCGCAAGCCTGAGAAGTGTAGAAAGAAGTAGAAGTAAAAGCAGTGTCACTGTCAATCCCGGACAACTTCAAGCTCACTACACCTAAGATTTGACCGTGAGATTTTTACAGAATAGGTCGGCTGCTAGGGGCTTGTGGCTAAGTATTAACAGCCGCACGGGTTCATCTATCAGGTTAAGCTACGCTTGCCGTGGTTGGTCCGTGGATGGGTGACCATCCTTACATACCAAGACACCTCCGTGTCTCGGAAAGTACGTTAAGCTGTTGGACCCGGCTGTCATTCGTGGATCTTTGACAATAGTTACGGGTCACCAGAAGGACCCGAAAGCCTGACAACCCGTCGTACCAAAGGGAATCGTATTACCCAGTAACTGGGTTGTGGAGGTCCGATAGGCAGTCGCCCCATGTAAAATACTGGTATTCAGCTGCATTCGGTTAGACTGGAAGCCAACCCCAACATAGCTCGGAAAAGGCTAGGTCGATGATCAGATCGGCTGCTTAGGTACCTACTCGGACTCCTCAGTATCAATAAGGTAATAATTTAAGTAAGATGCCTATGCGTATGCCCGTACCTAACCTTCATATACATAACAAAACTGACGATATTGATGGAGTAACTGTTTCCAGATTTTTGGGATTACAAATAGACTGCAGTTTAAATTGGAAAGCACATATAGGCGCATTGTGTAAAAAATTGAGTTCGTCGGCATTTGCTTTATATAGGTTATCATCCATAGTCGATACCAAAGCACTTCTCGCGGCTTACTACGGCATAGCTGAATCTCACTTGCGCTACGGTGTCATTTTCTGGGCAAACTCCACCGATAAAGAGACAGCATTTAAGGCTCAAAAAAGATGTCTCCGTTCAATGTTCAAACTAAAAACCACCGACAGTTGCAAGCCATATTTTAAGCAGTACAACATTTGGACACTTCCCTGTATTTATATTCTCGAGGTAGCTGTGTTTGTAAAGAACAATCCAAATCTTTTCGAACGTTTGGCCGATGTATTTCCAAGAAATAGGCGAGACAATACAAAATTAAATCAGGTATCGTGTCACACAACTATGATGCGCAAAAGTATTTATAACATGGCCCCAATTGTTTATAATAAATTGCCACGTGCTTGGAAAGATTTAAAAATGGTGCAATTCAAAAGTAGAATTCGAAAACTATCTATATATATAAAATTCAAAGTCCTGACTGACTGACTGACTGATAGATCAACGCACAGCCTAAACCGCTGGTCCTAGAGACATGAAATTTGGAGGGTGTGTTCTTCGTGAAGAGTAAGCATCCACTAAGAAAGGATTTTTCGAAATTCCACCCCTAAGAGGGTGAAAAGGGGGGAATTCGTTTGTATGAAAAATCTTATTCCTTGAGTTAATAAACTTGAAACTTGGCACGAATACTTATCTAAATAAATTATGAAGATTGTCAGTTTTTTTTCTTCTAAACTACCCCCTAATAAGGGATTGGGGGGTTTCAAAGTTTGTATGGAAGAATTTTAGCGCGCAGTCCGATTTACTCGAAACTCAGTATTTATACCTAATATTGAAAGTAAAGAATAATGTGTATCAGGGTTTTTTGAAATCTACCCCTGACGGGCTGAAATGGGGTAGTGAATATTTCAGGCGAAGATTTTACTGCATGGCTTGATTAACTCGAAAATTAGTATAAATAATCTTTGAGTCAAGTTATGAATGTATCCCAAACGATTTTTTTTAAATTCCACCCCTGTGGGGGTGAAAAGCGGGGATACATTTTATATGAAAAATCTTCTTCATTAGGTTAATAAACTTGAAACTTTTCAAGAATGCTCGCCTAAGTAAGTAATAAAGTTTACCATTATAAGTTTTTCAAAACTACCCCTCAAAGGGGGATATAGGGGTGTTAAGTTTGTGTGGAAGAAATTGAATGCGCGGTCCGAGTAACTCGAAACTCAGTATTGATACTTAAGACCAAAAATAAAGAGTAACATGTATCAGGGTTTTTCGAAAATCTACCCCTAACGGGTTGAAAAGGGGTAGTTAATTTTACAAGGGAGGATTATAATGCGTGGCTTGATTAACTCGAAAATTGGTATAAATAATCTTTGAATCAAGTTATGAATAATCCCAAACGATTTTCAAAATTCCACCCCTGTGGGGTTGAAAAGCGGGGGATACAGTTTATATGAAAATCTTATTCATTTAGTTAATAAACTTGAAACTTGGCACGAATACTTATCTAAATAAATTATGAAGATTGTCAGTTTTTTTTTCTTCTAAACTACCTCCTAATAAGGGATTGGGGGTGTCAAAGTTTGTATGGAAGAATTTTAGCGCGCAGTCCGATTTACTCGAAACTCAGTTTTTATACTTAATATTGACGGTAAAGAATAATGTGTATCAGGGTTTTTTGAAAATCTGTCCCTGACGGGCTGAAATGGGGTAGTAAATTTTTCAGGGGAGGACTTTACTGCATGGCTTGATTAACTCGAAAATTAGTATAAATAATCTTTGAGTCAAGTTATGAATACATCTCAAACGATTTTTTTTTAATTCCAACCCTGTAGGGGTGAAAAGCGGGGATACATTTTATATGAAAAATCTTCTTCATTAGGTTAATAAACTTGAAACTTGGCAAGAATACTTGCCTAAGTAAGTACTTACCTAATAAAGTTTATCATTATAAGTTTTTCAAAACTACCCCTCAAAGGGGGATATAGGGGTGTTAAGTTTGTGTCGAAGAAATTGAATGCGCGGTCCGAGTAACTCGAAACTCAGTAATGATACTTTTGACAGAAAATAATTAATAATAAGTACCTATGTAAAGTGGTCGAAAATTTACCACCGACGGGACAAAAACGGGTAATTCGGTTTTTAAGGGGAGGATTTGAACTTGAAACTGTATGTTACATTTTCACGCCTAAACCACTGAACTTCTGATTTGGCATAGATATAGATGGCATCCTGGGGAAGCACATACTTTTTATCCTGTTAGCACGTTCCCGTGGGATAATTTCCGACATCCACGCGGGCGAAGCCGCGGGCAGAAGCTAGTTAATAGATAAAACGTACTACAGTGTAAGTGAGTTTTTAACGGACAAAACTTTTTCTGAATACCTGTAATTTTTAAATTAATTATTTTACATATTATATATGACCTGGAATTTTTAATGTATGTTTGTCTATTTATGTTTCGACCACGATTTTTATTCTTAAGCCTATAATTATACTGTTAATGACCATTTAAATTTTTAACCATTTTATTTAATGTATATTAGGTATATTGTTGTAATTAAGTTAATGTTTTAATGACAATTTTTTTAATGTAATAATTAAGTTTTAATGACAATTTGAATTTTAATAATTTTATTTATTTAATGTAATAATTAATTCAATGTTTTAATGAGAATTTAAATTTTAACAATTTTGTATATAATGAAAATGTTTGCATGCCGAATGGTGAAATATGGCAGAACTCTGATTTATACCTACTACTATCTACTCATGTATTACCCATATTTGCAAATAAATGCTATTCTATTCTATTCTAAGGTATTATAGGTAGAAAATGAATATTAAAATCAAGTCCGAAGAATTTAATCAAAGAACCACAAAAACTGACTCCTTCTTTTCAGAATGAAACTTTTAAATATAAGAACCCATTCAAATGTGTTTTATAATCTGCATCAATAGTTAATTTACTAGATATTGAGTTTAATGCCCAGTGGACGCTGTGAAGAGCTCGCTGGCAAGTAGCGCTCCGCCCACCGTCGCCGCATTATGAAGATTCAACTTTCAACTGAAAAAGTTAAATGGCGCGGAATAAAGCATCGGTAATAGAAAATGGACGACAATTCTCATTTCCTTGTTCTATATTCTGATTAAAGAACTTTTATATAATATTCAAGAATTATGTGTCTGCAACTCGTGTGTAAAGCAAGGGAATTATTTGTTAAGCGAATTGACACCCTACTTCAATTTTCCGTCTTATAGCCATTTCTTACAACTGCCAAAGATTGACAGTTGTGATTTGAATACCTATAAAATAATTTATATAGGTTTGAGTAGTTAATTTTCCAAACAATGAATTTCCCTGTATCAAAGTGGGTTTTATGAATACGAGTAGAGGCTGATTTTGATAAATTCCGCATATTTTTTCATTAAATGTATTAGCCCTTAAATGGCCTTTAGGCTAAATATATCTACCTATTACACATCCCAATTTGCAAGCCAGCGAGCCGTGGGGTACGAATTTGTTCATTTAATTTGGTTATGAATTTCCATTGGGTACTAAGCGATTCAGAGCAGGTATTTAATATTTCTGTAAAAAAATATGTGTGTATAACTCCAGCTTCCTCATATGTGATAGAATAATTCTACCTATGCCAATATTTAAGGCATAATAGCTGCAATCAAAGTTCCCAGTCTTAATTTAGCTGCCACAAAAACTTCGTTAATATGAGTCGTTTAGTGTGTGTTAGCTGGAGTGACGTAACTCCAGCTTCCTCATTCGATACAGGCAAACTAGTGAGGTTAGGGTTTTGGACTATAGTCAGAAAAATAAGGCATAATAGCTGCAAAAGGAAGGAAAAAACTGAACGATAATACTTAAAAAGTGTGGAAACTACGATCAAAAACGTGTGTGTAAGCTGGAGTGACGTAACCCCAGCTGCTCATTCATATCTTCCAAACGAATGAAGATATGATGATGTATTATAGCTTAAAAATTAAGGCATAATAGCTGCCATTGGCAGCAAAATTTTCAAATCTCTGGTCATAATAGTCTATGAGTTATTAAACCGACAAGTATGTGTAAGCTGGAGTGACGGCACCCCAGTTGCTCATGTCATATCTTCCGAATGAAAGAAGATATGATTATGTATTATAGCTCAAAAATTTAGGCATAATAGCTGCTATAGGCAGCAAAATTTTCAAATCTGTAGGCATTGTAGTTTTCACGTAATAATAAAAAAACAGTTTTCGCGCCAAAAACATCAAATTTTTGCTTCGGAGTAGGTAACAAGCGGCGTTGCCGTCCCGTGCGCAACATTATCAGTTTGAAGTAGTTTGAACTAGATTATAGACTGGGAGCCGACTACATACTTTAATCGTACTATCATATAATCGTATTGAGGTTTTTTAAAAAGTCATATTGTGTATCATAGGATGAAATGAAAGAAAAAATCTAAGTGTAAAAATTTCGTATATTTTTATCATAAATCGAAGGTACGGTAATCATCACTCAGATCAGTTTTCTTTACAGTCACAGAATTATTTTACCTGCCTATTCGTCAGAAATTAGCATTCATTTTTTTTTCAATGTAACGTACCCTATATGGGTACATTACATAAAAAAAAAATACTGTTCCCGAGGAAAATAACAATAACAATTGCTTTAGGAGACTAGATGGCGCCACGTGTCTTTCGAATCATGATTGAAATATGACCCGACTTTCTGAGCAGTATTTGAACAAAAAGTACTAAGCTTGCATGAATTCACGATAGTATTCCAATAATTAGTATTATGCTTTTAATAGGATTTGGATGAAATTTGGCACACAGATAGTTTATTATAACCTATAACGATATAGGTACATCTTTTGAATCATATTTGATCAAGATACAATCTGACAGTGACCTGTAAATTGCAAAAACGTAACAATATTTTAATTTCGTGAGCTAACATTGCTCATCCACCTTAACCGAACTACAGTGAAGAAGTCACAAAAAAAAACAATAATAGTAGTTCTCTCGTTGTTTAAAGTTGATATTAATATTACATTAATTATAGTTCCAGTCGGCTCTCAGTCTATATCTTAAATATACAAAATTAAAATTATTTTGAGCGCATGCTAAAGTGACTTCTAATAGAATGCCTGCTAAGATCAAATTTGGTTGTAATAATGTTGCGCACGGAACGGCAACGCCGCTTGTTACCTACTCCGAAGCAAAAATTTGATGTTTTTGGCGCGAAAACTGTTTTTTTATTATTACGTGGAAACTACAAGGCCTACAGTTTTGAAAATTTTGCTGCCTATAGCAGCTATTATGCCTAAATTTTTGAGCTATAATACATAATCATATCTTCTTTCATTCGGAAGTTATGACATGAGCAACTGGGGTGCCGTCACTCCAGCTTACACATACTTATCGGTTTAATAACTCATAGACTATTTTGACCAGAAATTTGAAAATTTTGCTGCCAATGGCAGCTATTATGCCTTATTTTTTAAGCTATAATACATAATCATATCTTCATTCGTTTGGAAGATATGAATGAGCAGCTGGGGTTACGTCACTCCAGCTTACACACACGTTTTTAATCGTAGTTTCAACACTTTTTAAGTATCATCGTTCAGTTTTTTCCTTCCTTGTGCAGCTATTATGCCTTATTTTTCTGACTATAGTCCAAAACCCTAACCTCACTAGTTTGCCTGTATCGAATGAGGAAGCTGGAGTTACGTCACTCCAGCTAACACACACTAAACGACTCATATTAACGAAGTTTTTGTGGCAGCTAAATTAAGACTGGGAACTTTGATTGCAGCTATTATGCCTTAAATATTGGCATAGGTAGAATTATTCTATCACATATGAGGAAGCTGGAGTTATACACACAAAAAATATTAGAAATGACCCCACGTGATCTCATATTAAAAGAATATATATATGAAACCTTTGTAGCGGTATCTACAACGCCACATGCGAACAACGCGTCATACTGACGTCACGCAAATCCTGCATCTCGCAAGCAGAGTTTACCGCGCAATTAGCATAGATACAATTTCCCAACATCAATCGTTGGGCAATAGCCCGCCAGACACAACACCCGTCTGGTCGGAGGATCCTCCCTTTTCTATGGAGGATGAGTGAACTTTACGCCCTGTTCCTCATGCCTCTAAACTGGTGACCCCGAGTATGAACGTCAGCGCAGCCTTCGTGCAAACACTTCAGCGTGACGTCATCATCATCACTCACACTTATCTATTAGGTGGTAATTTGACTGCACTAAATACAAAGTATCGACACTTCTGGATCATCAGCATCATACTTTCCTATAGGTAACGATATGTAGATAAGCAGAACTCTATGCTCACGCCGGTGACTAAGAAAGCGGCTTAAAACGTATTGGGTTAGTGGGTCGCTCATGCATAATAGTGAATGCAGGTGACGATACGATATGTTTGTACAACACAGGTACCGATCTCGTTCCCAATACATAAGGTTAACGAATTTATTTACTCATAAAGACATACATACCTACGCCATAGTTCGTCTTTGAATTTCTTTCATCGCGACTACGGAAAAACCCGATGTCTACGTATAAAGGGTCTTAAATCTAATGAGGAATGTCTGTGTAATTAATTACAAGTACAGTTCTCAAACGGAAATGTACACGTATTTCCATAATAATTGTACCCATGGCTTGTTTGAAACCGTACATTATAACACATGTACAGCTACGCGCTCCGAACGACCTCCGGAAATTAACATTTTCTAAAGCGCTTGCAAATGAAGGCGCATACACATCGAAATGACTTTTCAAAGCCTTTGTTACATCTACACATTCCTCATGGATTTACGTCGTGAATGTAGACGAAAAAATAAATTAAACACATTAATGAAACGTTCGCGCTATTTGCTTAACACTCGATCCGTCTCAATAAAGGAATCGCTAAGATGCGAAGGAATTTGATAGATATTCATAATGCAAAGGAAAGGAAGCACAATCAGATTTTCATTGGAGATTCACGGCGGCGGTCGTGGGCCGCGGAGGGGGGTGGAGAAATGAATACTTATTGCGAAAATGAAGCGGGCCATTAATGAGCGCCGGCTCCGGTGAACCGATCGCCCGCGATTTAATTCCCTTCGAAAAATATTCAATAAACGCCGCAAAGACCCTCGCGCGGGATCATCCGCAAACAGGCGGAATCCAATGGAGTAGAAAAATTGCATAGACAGGGGAAAATTCATATTTTATCAAAAGAGAATAATCCTCATAAATCTTTCGTTGCTATTGAACGGTTGTTGCTTAGAACAGCTTTATATTACTTCGGAGAGAGTGGGCATTAGTAAGATATTACGTGGGCACTTAAAAGATAAGTAAAAATGTGATATGTCAGGAGTATTTATATATCATTTCTAAAAGGGTCTATTTTATAAGAGGCTCCTCTGATACAGCTACAAGATTATTCGCTTCGACTTTTACAAAAACCCACTTTTTCAATGTTCACAATAAGAAAGAATCATCTATTACGTTCCATTGTTGGGCGTGCTCCCGCACTAGTACATTTGGGTTTTTCTCTTTGTATGGACGAACAGCTTTAGTTTGAAGCTTTTTCATCTTTTTTTTATATTTAAGGTTTACCTACCTTCATATTTTAGGCCGCTGCAATACGAATGTGTGAATGAATTGAATGTTTTACAATAGCATTCACCTTTTACACAAATTGAAAGATTAATGTTAGTGAAACACGAAAAAGTATACTTAAAATATTTTATTAATTACTTACATATCTTTCAACGCTTTTACAACACAGATATTATACAGCAATTCGTTTTGTAACTTGGACCACGCTTTCGTCGCGGTCTCCTCGACCGACACCAGAGCGTCTCGAAGATCCTCATTTTGCGAAATGACTTTAGTATGCATTTTGAGGAATAAACTCATGTACGAATGGGCTAATTCGAAATCCCTATTACTCTTTAACATAACGTCTAACATTTTCAGGAATTGCTTCATGACGTCTATGTTCCCGCCTGCATCGGGCGCCATACTTGTAACCTCAGCTTCAATGGCCGCCGGCGCCAAAGTTTTCAATTTCTCTATACACTTCTCGTAATTCTCTTCCGTCTCACACACTATTAATTTCTTTCCGAATACTGTCAGTGTTGATAAAGAATCGGGCATTAACAACTGCGTCTCTCTATTGCCGTCTTTGTTTTTCTCTAAGTCAAATGCTAGTTCGAGGCTTGGTATAGTTGGTAGGAAGAAAGGTGCTGATTTTGGCACAGTCAGCGGAGTTTTCGGCTTGTTCCGTTTCTTGACAATGTCTAGATGTAGTAAGTTCAACCATCTTGAAGTTGGTTGATCTGATAAGGTTATCAGTTCTTCACTTATTTGTATTGGGGATCTATATTCGGGTTCCTCTCCTAAGTCTATCGTTCCAATGTCGTCAATTTCTGGTTTCTCAGGCGCTGTGCTTGGCAACCCTAGAAAATGTATAAATCATTGTAGTCATCGAAGAGATTATTTTCCTAGAAAATAAAAATCGTAACAGAAAAGGTCAAGGAACACTTACTCAATTTAGGAATATTAATTTCTTTCTTGTCTATCGGCTTGAGGAATATTCTCTCGTACAGCAATCTGTTCGCCCATAGAAATACGCCCACTTCTCCTACGTGGGTTGTTGCTAGGAAGTCACCCGTCGGGGACATACTGAGCGAGGTGCATGGCTGCTCCACCTAATAACGACGATCATAAGTAAAATTTATTTATTCACCAACACAAACTATCTTTACAGGATATCCCAAATTGAAATATATGTATTATCAATGTTGACTTCCGTCGTAAGCTTGATTTAAGTTCATAAATGGCAAAAAAAAATTGTACTCGTCAGAGAAAAACCTGCATTTTAAAAGTTGCTGAAAATTTATTTACCGTGAAAATATCAACTAATTTGGCACTTGGTATATCCCACGTACAAATAGTGCAATCCATAGATGAGCTGATCAACCATCTAAAACAAAACATATTTTTTTTAAACATTCTTAGCGAAATAAAAGTACTCGAAACACAAAAGAAAATTCGAATCGAAAGAAATCCAAGTAGGTACGTAAGTAAATAAATATGTTATCTCACCGGCTCTGAGTATCAAATTCAATATCAGTTATTCTCCCGTCGTGGCCGTCGAACTTCCTTACAATATTCATGGTGTCGATATCTATAAGAGTTATAGAAAAGTCTTCGTTTGCCAGAGCTAATAGCCCGCTGTCCCTGTGGCATTTTGTACTGGAAACCGATTCTTCTAATCTTATTACGTGGTAAGGGGATGTTGCTGAAAGAATATTTAAAACTTAGTGGCTTTGTTCGCGAAGATGAATGAGTATGGAACGATTATCGAATAGATTTTAAGCGCGGATATACACAATGTAAGTCGGAAGTAAGAAAATATGCAAAAGTTAAGTGTGGGAACTTCTAGTGCATCTATCAAAAGATGCATGCGCGTGACAGAGCGTGAAAGGACATTAGCAACCTTATGAATTGTCTACGGGTTTTTCTACCTGATTTTACAAGAAAATAGCTTGATTTTAAGTCTTTGTTTCCCTTTTACATCTGTACGTTTCCATCTGTACATGGTACTTATCTTTTTTTGAACAGTGCAAAAAAACAATGGACATCCAATTTTTGCATTTTTATTTTGCTAAAAACTCCAATTAAACGAGTGCAGGAAGGTGAATTCAACAAAACCACTCAAATGAAACGAGATTAGAAACCACAAACTACTGTTATTTTCGAAATACGAGTACAGTACAAAAATACGCTCTCCAATTTTAAACTAAACTAATAAAACAAAAATAAATTGAGCAAAATTGAATAGAATAAATGGTTTTGTTCAAAATTACCTGCATCCGACCAACTTTAAGGTATTTGTTACATAGGGTAATTAAACTATCACCATTGTACACTAATAAACAAAACAGCAGTAGTTATTTTTAACACGGAGTAATATGCAAATGGAGTGCTCATACATGATACAATTTTTAGGGTTGCGTAGCCAAATTGCAAAAACGGAACCCTTATGGATACGTCATGTCATGTCTGACTGTCTGTCCGTCCGTCCGTTTGTCACAGCCACTTTTTTCCGAAACTATAAGAACTATACTGTTGAAACTTGGTAAGTAGATGTACCGCATTAAGATTTTCACAAAAAATAGAAAAAAAAAACAATAAATTTTGGGGGTTCCCCATACGTAGAACTGAAACTCAAAAATTCATCAAACCCATACGTGTGGAGTTTGCGCGAGAGACACTTCCATAGTGGTAAAATGGCCGCTTTTTTTCCTTGAAAGATTACCTTACACAGGGCCCCAAGTCTGCTATTTTTATAAATTCGTCATTCCAACACGATCCCATTCCCATCCAATTGTCATTTTGCTTAAAGTTCGTAATCTGCTAAATTTTTAATGGCGATCATTGAAGTGGAAAGGAAAGTCATAATGACGCCATTATGTTAGTAGATTACCAAACTTGTCAAAATCAACAATTATGAACTCAATGATAGACCATTCTGACACTATTGTAATAGCAGACTTGGGGCCCTGGATGTCGCTGTCCATTATAAATGGAAAAGGAAAAACTAAACGCAGTGTCGCATTTTGACGATTTTTAATTGATCTATAAACTAGACTTACTTTTAAATATTGTTGCTAATTACTCTTTATATGCCTACCATTCATTGCTTACAATAAATGCTACTCAACCTCAACCAAACAATAAATTCGTACTTACCGGATTTGAAATGCCACAATTTCAGTTGATCATCAGCTCCAACTGTGATGACCCTCTGGTTGCACATGTCTGTCTCCACCCCTCTGACTGCACCCTTATGTGCTAGTTTTTTCTCTTTACCGTAGTACCCACGATGCAGACCAGATTGCATGTTGAATTTGTGTACTTGACCATTGGTATAGCCTGTGTGGTAAAAACATAGGGGAATAAATAAAAACTTTGGATTTCTGGTCGTCAGAAGTTGTTAAAAAACAGTATAATTAACTCTTTTCATGTATGGTGTGGATACTAGACAGACTGCAATTTATACAGGGTGGCATGGGACATCGATGCGCAAACTGAAACCATGAAGTTAGCACGACCCTAGTGCAGACATTTTTCGTTGGTTAGGAAAAAAAAAACAAATGTTTCATAGAAAAGTACCTATCGAGAGTCCAGACGCACTGCGGGATACCACCCCTATTTGGTTAATATACCATATATACGCACTAGGCGCTTCTTGTCATCTTTTCTGATGCGCACAGCCAAGGAGTGGAATCGTCTGCCTGCGTCTGCATTCCCGAGTTCATACAACCCGAATCTCTTTAAAGCGAGAGTGAATAGGCTTCTTCTGGGCAAGCTCGTTCCACCGTAGATCTCATCCCTGCCTCTGGGCTGGATTGAGATCAAGAGTGAGCCCATTGTCAATAAAAAAAAAAATGTGGTCAAATGTATGGAACTGCGATTTTTTTTTTAAATAACCGATTAAAAGTTTCAACGCAGGGGGGTAACCATGTGCTGAATAAATAACAGGTGGCGCGTCCATGTCCCATGAACATGATGTATCATGAACATTGGAATACCCCAAGGTAATTGTTAGGCCCATAGTAGTTTTCCATTATTATTTAATTCTAGGTAGCTTTTACAGTTAGAACTCACCAATAACAACAAAGTTTCCACAGTGAGTAACAGTCAGACATGTAGCCACAACTCCTTTATCTGTTTCCGGCGGTTTCAACTTATGGTCACCCATTCGCATTTTATTGTAAGACCATGTCGTGGCCATGAAGAATCCTTCATGTAGTGACGCAACGCTGTCCCACTGTTTGTCGCGTTGCATGCACGAACTTATCTTTGTGATCGGTGGCAGTATTAAGTTATCAATTTGAGTTCTCTCTGAAAGGGAAAGTATGTTAATAGCTACATATTACTTCCCCCGCCGCGTCTGCCTGTCCGTCTGAACGAGCTAATCTTTGGAACTTCCTGTTGAAAAATTCTTAAGGAAGGTTATGGGCTATTTACATCACGCTACGACCATTAGGAGCCGAGCAAAAAGAATGCTATTACTTGCACTTCGTTGTAACTATACAAAAAACGTTGCCGATCAATATTTAAGCTTATGCAAAAAACGCGCAAGGAAGGCCGCCGATTGTGAAAATGTATGAAAAACAAAAATCAGCAGCTGAAGTTGTTTATTTACACTTTGGTGTGAACGCGGCCTTATGTCAATCTCATATGTGGTCGGTAATTTAAAAAGAACTGCAGGTGTTAGCTTTCGTCGCAAACCTCCGTCCCGTATTTCGCATAGATGCGTTGTGGGTAGACTATAACTTCAGTTTGATGAGACATATTACCTACTAGCTTGTGCCGCGGTTAGGTTCGAGTGGGCAAAAAGTGGCTTATGTTCTTCACCAGGATACCATTTATCTCGTTGCCAAATTTGATCTAAATCTGTTCAGGCATGAAAAGGTAATAAACAGACAGAGTTACTTTCGAATTTATAATATTTGCATGGATGTACTACCTAATATATAACTGCAGTTACTAAGAGCGGGTTGTTTCACGTCCACTTGCCGCACGCGTATATGTCAAAAATGGCGCTAACTATCGTCAAAGCAAAAAAACGTTGTTTCTAAATAATTACAATTACTATATTATGGCCTTCCCGTGCGTCAAATAATAATGAGTACGTAATCGTTAATTTTACGCGTTTGACACGAACAACCCGCCCTTAGTTTAAAAATACTTTTGTTCTGAATTTGGTTCTGAAGTTCAATCATATGAGAAATATGTACGTCTGTACAGCCAGCACATCAAGCTACTGCAATCTGTCAAATTTCTTAGATTTTCAACTTTATCGCAAAGCATTAAGGTTCAAGGTTGATTGGAAAAATTTGACAGTTTCGGGTAGGTTGACCTGCTGACGTCTGTACTACACTTACTTTTCTTCTTCGAAGCTTTTCTGTTATGCGAGGCCTTCCCAAGGCTTTTGTTGAATGTTTCGGACACTGTATTCATGATATGCAGACT
Source organism: Apamea sordens (assembly GCA_945859715.1). Classification (NCBI taxonomy): domain Eukaryota; kingdom Metazoa; phylum Arthropoda; class Insecta; order Lepidoptera; family Noctuidae; genus Apamea; species Apamea sordens. The sequence goes on along the minus strand of OX243996.1, from coordinate 10,359,017 downwards.
ACTGTCACTGCCTGCTGCTAGAAGATTGTTACCACTTGGCTCACAGTGACAAACCATGGTAGGTGGCTGCGAATGTCCTTCCCTACACAATAAACATTGAAGTCATCATAGTTTTTTGATTTATTAAAATAAAACTAATCAAGCCATGCTTCCAATCGACAAGAACAAAGAAAGATAAGTAATCAAATAGGTAGTATCCAGCATCCAGCTTACAAAATGTATCATAGCAATTTTTATATTCTATATATAAAAATCAATTGCCGTGCGTTAGCCTCACAAAAACTAGAAACAACTCGCTCACTTTGGTTGAGTTGTTGATAAAATGTCATTTGTATTCATGTGGGGATTAGCTAGTTTATTATAAAATATTGTAAATTAATTTATAACTTCTCACCTTTTCCTCAAAAGTCTTGCACCACCATCAGGCATATCAAATATCCATAGTTTCAATGAATTATCTTCAGAGTTTGTCACCATCAACGGCTCAGACATTAAACACTTCAGCCCAGATATTTTAGAGAAATGGGCAGACTGTACTTGAGACAGCACCCTCTTCTCTTCCAAGTCCCACATGACTATGTGACCTTCGGAGCTGCCTGTCACCATAACTGGGGCTCCGTCAAGCCTAAATGACAATGCACTGACCATTCCCCAGTCATGAACAAATTCCACTACAGACTGGTCAAATTTTAAATTGTGTAGGATTATTTTTCCATTGGCCAAGCCCACTGCCACCACATCTACGGCAGGCGCTGGCTCCGTGACAGTTATGGCTGACTCCCATCCTTGGAAAGTAAACACCAATTTGGAAGTGCGGACATTCCATAGCTGCAACTGACCTTGCTGACTTCCAAGCAGTATCTTGTTCAAATATGTTGGTGGATGGCATAAAGTGGTTATCTTGAAACTGTCCTCATCAAAACCAAGTTCAAGGAACTCTGATTCGTCCTTTATATCAAATATTTTTAATACATTGTCTTCATCAACAGAAATGAGATGAATACCAAAGGGAAACATCAAATGCACTGGCGCATTGTGGCCTTTATAAACATGCTTAAGTTCGCAACCTCGTCTCCATGCGTAAATGTTATTCTCACTGGCAGTATAGACGTGGTAGCTGTCCCCAGTCATATAAGTAATAGGACCGGGATGCTCACCGCTGACGCTTAGCAAACGGAATTTATCACATCCATATGTATGAAACCACTTGCCCACACTCGTACATAGCAGTGTTTCGCCTCGTCTCTTGATAAATCTAGCAACAAAGGGCACATGTGTACTGACATAACCTAAAACCCTGGAGCCGGTATAAATCCGGCTGCTTGAACTCTCCGGCATTGTTATGCACTATCCTATGAAGTCGTCTTTATTAGTACAACGCTTTAGTTCACAAAAGAATAATAACATGCCCTACGAAATGATTTCACAAAGACAAACACGCGTGCGTTTGTTATTGACTTGCTGTCAACTGTTTGACAGATTGATTGTCAATGTCATTGTCAAACTCAAGCCGAAACCAAGCCACAGATAGTAAAAGTGCTGCATTCTACACTACTTTACCAATAATGCGTTGTTCAGACAGAGGCGGTGGCGTCAGTTATAATAATTATATACACGGTATACCGAATGCTTGAATTATAGCTCCACATTATATTATAAAGTTGTCAAAAAATAAAAGGCCCGTTTTGATACTTGAGAATGCGTTCTTGACACCTGTCAGTTTCACACAAACGAATACGTGTTTTGTGAATTTGACCTATATTAACTACTAGAACTGTCAATGGCAAAACGGGCCTTATATTTGTTGACAACTTTAGTACATTACAACCAAAATTACAACTTTCGCCACCGCAAGCGGCCTCTGTTGACTGAGTAACGCGCAATGAATCTATGCAATGAATCCTCCATTATCTTTTAAGGGGCTAGTTGATAGTTGAACGACTACGTAGGTAGTCGTTCAACTATCAAGAGTGTGTGTTTACAAGTTAAAAGGCATAACCGAGTAGTCGGTTGCCTTTAAACTTTTAAAAATATAGCCACATGCCTATAGGTTGCCTTAATGTTAGGATAAATGCAAATAAACTGCTGTTAAGTTTATTTGCATTTATCCTAACATTGATTAAAAATCTGGATGTGGAAAATACATGTTTCAACTTATTCAGTTTATTTCTTATAGTAATATAAAAAAAAAACGCAAAAATTTTGTCTAATTACTTTATTTTAATATTTATTTTTATTATACAAGTGTGTAATATTATATTCATAGGAGTCCTTGTCGCTTCAAATCTTCGTACGTCTTACGATTAACGACGTTTCCTTGCGAATCTTCAAACTCCTCATCATTTTCTGCTACAAATCTCTCGTTCTCTTTCTGGTGTTTGATTTTCTCCCATACTAGAAACAAAACAAACTATTATTAAATATTTGAGCCATAGATTTGTATTGTAATAAATAGATTGTAGACTTTACTTCGATTTGTCTTTGATGTAGGCAACAAAGCTTGCTAAATAATAACTCGTGATCACATGACGCGACATGTTTTTTTAAAATTTATTATTTTGCTCTTGACCTCGATCACGTCTGATGATAAGCAATAAATAAATAAATATCCCTGGACATTTCACCCAACACCCTGGACATTAGTCCCAAGCTAAGCAACCTAATGCTTGTGTTATGGTAACAAGATGGCTGATAAACTACTTATATACATTTTTTTTTTTGTAAATACATACATATTATAGATAGAAAAACACTCAGACTCGGAACAAATACATGTAGGTCATACAAATATTTGTTCCGTGCGGGAATCGAACCCGCGACACGCAGCGCAGCAGTCAATCGCTTAACCACTGCGCCAACCGTGCCGTCGATGCAATGGATGAGATCTATGGTGGAATTGGCTTGCCGAGAAGATGCCTGTTCACTTTTGCTTTGAAAGCAGACGGGTTACATTGAGTTTAATGTTTTTCTTCCAAACTTCTCTATTAGTCGTCATCACAGTAGTCATCTAGCCATATATCATCTTTCACACAGTCCATCCCTTGTTTCTAATTATAAGTATTATTAACTAATACTTACACGCAAGCGCATCTTCAATCTGCGTGACATTAGCAAAATGGGCCGTGTTGGGTATACCCAGACACCGCATGCCGTGGGCGTGGCGCCATTCAGCGAAGTGCCGCTGGAACGCTTTCGGTCCCTTGTACGTGTAGTTACCGCAGATCTCGCAAGTGTAGCTTATATTCAGACCATGCAGTTTGTAGAGCCAGTATGGGATTGGCTGTAAAAAGCAAAGTAAAATATTTTATTTCAATTGTACATTATTATATATTATATATACCACAAACACAATAATGCGCCACGTCTGAAGATTGACTCTCAAAATACAAGCCCTGGCTTAGTTTGGGAATCAGCTTCAATACCTTCAGTAAAAAAACTGTTTCTAAGTACCAAATTCTTGTAAATATTCTTATTTATGACAGTAAATGATAATAGTAGGTACGTAACTTACTCACTATTATCATTTTATTTTACCAGTACTTGAAATTAACCTATGGAAGATGAAATATGACATTTTATATGGCAAACCTTTCCATCCCAGCCAAGAGGTAAGTTCTTAGGATTGTACGGCACTTCATCGTCATCGGAGTCAACATCAGGTGCTGCAGAGGCATCGCTCTCGTCTCCACTGTCGTCACGGCGTTCACCAGCCGCACGGGCCGCACGACGGGTGACATTCTCGATAGTCGAGGAACGCGTGCCGCTAACGATGTTGGCAAACCTAAAAATAAAACATTACATTTAATTTATGCGTTTATTATCTTAAAGTAGTTCAGAAAATTATGAAATTAAAGGTTGTTTACCTGTAAACTTGAGCTTCAATAGCACCAATATCTTTGTGCCTTTGCTGGGTTGATGCTTTTGCTTTATTGCCGCCCTTCTTTGCGACTAGAGACTTGTCTAGGGACGTTTGACCCTTAGTACTGAACAATCTAAAAAGAAACAATAAAAATGAATAATATAACATAGTAAGACAATCATTAAGCCAGACAGTTTAAAGAGTTCATGACATACCTTTGTGCCCTCTCTTCCAAAGTTCCACCACACTTCAACCCAAGAGCCATCAAAGCAGATTTCAATCTGTCCAATCCAAGGGAGGCAAGTTCCTCCCATGAGGAAAATGCTGATAAATCCAAATGAGCTCCCACATTTGTTAGGGCGCCACCAGTTTCTTTCTGTGAGCAAGAAATGTTAAATGTAAATTAATACAGACACAGTTTGAGAAAAAAAAAATGAGTAACAGAAGTGAAGTCTTTGGTGCAAAGTAAAAAGTATAAACAATATTTTTTCTTTTTTAAAATATCTTACAGGCCATCCAGGAAAGTTTCCAGACTCCCATTGCTTAACAAACTCCTGATGAGCAGCAGCCATCTCCTGCGCTTGATCCTGCAGAGGTTTTACTCTATTGACAAAGTCTTTCAAGTAAGTTAGTAGAACTCTGATATAGTTTCTATATTCACTGTTCTTACGCTCACGGGGAATGTCGAAGAGATGGTCAAAGATGCTCAAGTATGTGATGTAGTCCACTTTCTGTGAAGAAGAAAAAGGTGTAAGTTCATAAAAAAACTAAGTTCAAATGGCAACTCTGAAATAAGGATGAATTCACAATCAAAGACCATTAAAAAATAAAACATAATGAGGTTACCTCTATGCCTTTTAAGTTGATATACTTCTCATAGCACTCATGCAGATCCAAGTATTTGCCATAGCCTTCTTCATCGGTAAACTCAACAGGAGCTGAAATAAAAAAAGTAAATAAAAATAAATATCCCAATGATTTATTATTTACTAGCTTCTGCCCGCGGCTTCGCCCGCGTGGATGTTTTCAGTACTGAATTGATGCCGACTCTTGACCAATAGATGGCGCTGTATGTCCGAAATAAATTTTATATTTTATTTTATTTTTTGTAATAAAAACTATCCTATGTCCATTCTCAAGTTCCAAACTATGTCTGTACCAAATTTCACACAAATCGGTTCAGTAGTTTAGGCGTGAAGCAAAGACAGACAGACAGACAGACAGAGTTACTTTCGCATTTATAATATTAGTTTGGATTGAGACTATTCCTTCCAATAAAACCATCACACTTACTTGTGTAGTCCTCAGCTGGGTTCTCTCTTATTTTTGCCAACTCCTCAAATTCCACAGACATTGGCACACAAATCTGCAACATTTCAAATTATAAGCAAATGTTTCATCAACCATTAATATATAGGAATTTTCAAAGTTTTCAATAAAATAACTACATAATGATCAAATATCTTCACACAGACACACCTTCACTTAGTCATACATCTACACTCATACATACACAGCTACACTCACACAATCACACACACCCGGCACTTATGTAGTTACTCTCTTTTCCTTTACCTTCTTCCCCCGTTTTTATCTTTAAAATTATTATTAGTATTGCTCTAGTTTATTTTTTACAAAAGTGCACACTACTTTGTACGTAATTATTATAACAACCAGAATGGACGGATGGATGACCCCTGTAACACAGGTTTTGCCTAGCATGGGGGTCATTGATCATTTATTTTGTACCAGGCTATTTGCACGCTTAAATTAAGTGTCACCCTGTATCTGTGTACCTTTTTTCATGTCTAATAAATTTATAAGATAATAATAATATTATTATCTTAAGACAGTATGAACATAAACAAAGCAAAAGGAGTATGTAAGGATTGTAGCAAGTGGCATTCTGTAGTTTATGTTTTATTAAGACAGTTCATAGATCTATTGCTTCACAAATTGATATTAACATGCACTCATAACCATGCACTTTATAAATTAGTAACTAGATGCGCCCTGCGGGTTCGACCCACATAAGTCTTGATCCTGGTGGGATATCAGCATAAAGAGAATCCTATATCCCAATCCAGGTCATGGTCCACCCATGTGCCAAATTTCATCCAAATCTGTTCAGCTGTTTTATCGTGAAAGTGTAACAAACAAACATTTAGTTTAGATTAGACAAGCAAAATTAAATAGAATTCATTAATCACCTCATTTGGATGTTTTCTATGGAACTCTTTGATTTGCTTGAGTCGAGCGTAGAACTCGTTGAACTCACTGGGTCCGGACAATGCAGCAATTTCTTCTTTACGAAGGCCATCCTTGTCTTCATATAGCTCCTTCAGCCGTATGGTTGATTCAACATATCTCTGGACCAAGAGAATAGTCAGTAAAACTAAGAGACAAGAATGTTTCTGCATCTATATGTCTAAGGTACTCGCTGAGGCGACGAGCCTCCTTGCTGGATTGCCGCTATGGGATCTGGAGATCAAAGTCATCGCCCACATATGGGAGCGGCGAGGCAAAACGCCGGGGCGTAACTCCGCTGCCGCGAGAAATCGTACAGCGGACAGAGCTCCGAGAGTGCATGGGAGGCCGCTAGCTCCTTCTGCGAAGCAGTAATGCTCGCAAAGGAGTAGGCGGAGCGCGTGAGGGAGAGGCAATCTCTGCATCCTCACGCCCCTAGTCGCCGCAGGAGACGCCCTGGACGGAAGTCAACAGCCGACTCCTGACTACCGTAGGCGCGGGCTTGCGGGCGGCGAGCAATGGGCAGTTCGCCGCCCGGTAAGGACCAGTCCCGGGTCGACGACGCGTTGTGTTCTACGCGCGCCTCAAAGAGATGTCAGCACGAACTGACGGGGTCCGTTTGGGCCGATGCCTGCCAGGGCCGCGTGTTGTTCGAAAGAGATACCGTGGCCCCTGGCACAGGCAACTGAAGGAACACGGGTGGGTTTTAGTCAGTAAAAGTCTGACACACCCTTCCGCTCAGCCCAGAGCGGGAGAGGTCATTTTTTGATATCCCACCCAAAAAAAAGGGAACTCCAAATTTTCAAACCCTATTGGCCCAAAACTTCATCACACTCACAGTGAATACTGAGTACTAGGAAAAGTTAAGGTACTAAGGGTCAGTCAGACAAAGTCTTTTCAGGGAAAACACAATAAAATACTCACATCGTGCAGATTCTTCAAGCGGTGATCAGCATTTATAGTTTCCCGATGCTGAAAATAAATTCAAGACAGTAAATTTAGCACTTTTATCTGTATCTCGATAATTACTAAGAAAACTTATACACATTCTGCTGCTAAGCTAGTGCAAGAGCAAAAAGAGTGGCTATACTTAAAAGTATGTCATACAGCACAAGCCATTCGCAAGTATAATAATATTGTACAATATAATAATACCAAATACAATATTATTGTTCAAGTTCAATAACCAATCAGCGATGTTAAATTGGGTCTTTGGTTATAAAATATTTCATTAGCTTTTTATATAAATTCAACATAATTTCTATAGAGTTAGACGATAGTAAATGGGTTTGAAATGTATTAAGGCTCACCCCGGTCTTTTTATGAAGTATTTCTTTGACCATTGCGTCCATCGTCCTCTCCCTCTCTTCATGATAGCTTCTTTGCTGTTCTAGTATAGTTTCCATGCTGGTATTGTAGTTGCACCTAAATCAAACCTCTTCTAATTCTTGCACACATACAGTCAAAATAAAGGGAAAATTAGATTTCGTGTATCAAAATGAAAAATACACAAATATACCTAACCACACATACAACAAGCGCCGACGTTTGACAATATTGACAATGACAATTTGTTTGAATTGATAGACAAATAAAATATTAGTGATGTAGACGACAGAATTTCATTAATCGATGTTAAATAAATTCCATGAATTAATTACAGACTGGTTGTCAAGCAGACAAATCTTTCAAACATTTATTTAAATGAAATCATTTACGTTATTATATTGTATTGTCTAAATGGAAGGGATTGACGAGATACGAAAAGCACTGGACTACACTGGACCTGTCATTGTGGTCTTGTGGTGAAACTACCATACAAGACTTGTGACAAACTACCTTAGAAGACTTCTGGGAGGCCAATCTCCTCAAGATTGGCCTCCCAGAAGTCTTATAGGGTAGTTTGACTGAATGATCACGATAAGATAAAACAAAAAAACCCGACGGCAACAGCTAAAAAGTTACAAGCTTATTTTTCAAGCAGTTTTTATTGCAACCTTTTACTGTGTTATATTTTTGGAATCGTCTTCTCAAGCCCTTTATTGCGATACCCCACATAGTCACAGGTCATGGTAAAATTAAAATATTTTCAAGACATATTTGTCGTCGTTTATAATCCGCCATTCTGATTTTTTAAACCTACAGGTTTAAAAACATAGTGTGACCTAGACGACTTGATAGACGTCTCATGTATTAAAACCCATGGAGCCGTTAGGATGCATGGGTTTTAATACATGAGACATTTCATACATGAAAGATATCCGCTGAGCGAGCCGAGTGCGCGCCAAAAAAACCTGGGGGCCTACTCCGAAGTGCAAAGTGCGAATGTTCGGATCGGACCGACACGTGGCCAAACCGAATATTAATGAAAAATGCGAAAAAAGTTCGAATCGGCTCAGTTGGGTCGGGACCATAGTCAATATTCGAAAGAGTGTAGGAGTGTAGGATCGGAACCGACCGAACCAAATAGTAACTTCGTAGCAGGAAATGGCCGAACATTCGGCCGATACTACTTCGGAGTAGACCCACAGTTATGTGCCTCCGCCCGATTACGTCGTATTTTTTATTTTTTTCGACAATCAGATTAACTGAAAATCGACTAAAACATAAAAAAAAAAAAAAAAAAAATATGATTGACTTGAGCCACAGATTATAAATTACAGACCAAAAAGATATTCATAGACTAACAACCAATAAAAGTTAGTCGATTTTTTATAAATCCTATCGTTTTTGGTTACGGTGCTAGTTATTGTAAGACTCTTGTGGCGGTAGCAGCATTAACAGTAAATAAACAATATAAAAAATCAAGATCATTTTGAAATTATTTGAATAAACCTAAATGTTATTGGCATTCTGTAGTTTTTGCCTCGTCAGAATAAGGCGTGAGTTTATGTTTGTAATTTGTATGTATTATTGCATCAGCGCTGCATGTGTGCGTATACAGATCGATTAATATTTAATGTTCGATCCATTAATAATTAATCGATCTCAGTATAATGGAATTAGTAAGTACTGGATGGTGGGTATTTAACGATTGTAGACTTATAATCGTATCAAACAAAAAGAATATCATTTAATTTTTTGTTTGTGGCGAGTTTTGGTTGGGTAACGTCAGCGCTGTCATTTCTGCTACACGTTCTCTATTATTTTATCTATTGCAATTTCGCAAGTGACCGGTGTTTAGAAATAAAAGTGTAATTTTAAAATAATCATGATCTATTCTACATGGATCAATCAATTTCATTCAGTATTTTTAATCGTTTGTTCCTTATTCACATACGTTCAGTCTGATGTGCCGAGACCCCGCGGTGTTTCTTTATCTAAAGCACCGCTATACTCGCCGACAAAAGATTTCACCTGTTTCGACGGAACGATTTCGATACCGTTTAGCTATGTAAACGACGATTACTGCGATTGCTTCGATGGCAGTGATGAGCCTGGCACTTCAGCATGTCTGAATGGCTTTTTCCATTGCACAAACGCCGGTCATCGACCGCTAAACATACCCAGTTCGAGGGTAAATGATGGAGTTTGCGATTGTTGTGATGGTACCGATGAGTACGCCTCAGATAAAACATGTGTTAACACCTGTGAAGAACTTGGCCGAGAGGCCAGGGCTGAAGCTCAACGTGTGGCTGAGCTGTACAAAGCAGGTAGTCACCTGAGATTAGAACTTATAGAGAAAGGAAATACTAAACGAAATGAAATGGCAGAACAACTTCAACAGTTAGAAAAAGACAAATCTGAGGCTGTTCAGATTAAGGATGAGAAAGAAAACCTCAAAAATGAGTTGGAAGCTAAAGAGAATGAGGCCCTGAAGGTATACAGAGAAGCTGAGGAGCAGGAAAAACAAAAAAAAGCAGAGGAAGAGAAACAAAACTCAATTAAAGAAGCTTTGGAACACTTCAATAATTATGATGCTAATGATGATGAAGTGTTGTCAATGGATGAAATAATACTAGCTAGAGTATTTGATAAAGACCAAAGTGGAGACCTTAATGAAGAAGAAATTAAATACTTCTTTGGTGAGAGTGACAGTGTAGACAAAGACACTTTTGTTACAACCACTTGGCCATTATTGAAACCACTATTGATGGTAAAGGATGGATTGTTCAAGCCAGCTGAAGAACAAGAAGATATTGAACCAGAGCAAGATGTTGATGAGGCTGGTGACCTTGACACCGAATATACTGGACATGATGATGAGGCCAGTGACTTAGATCTACCTCAAGATGAACAAGAAGAACAGGAAGCAGAAGCAGAACAAACTAATGTTTACGATGATGAAACACAAAAATTAGTTGATGAGGCTACTGAGGCTCGCAGACTACATACTGATGCTGAACGCACAGTTAGAGAAATAGAAGCTAATATTAGGAAAATTCAACAAAGTCTTGAGAAAGATTATGGCTTGCAACAAGAGTATGCCACTTTGGATGGTGAATGTTGGGAATATGAAGACAAAGAGTATGTGTACAGATTATGTGTTTTCCAGAAAGTTACACAGAAATCCAAGAACGGTGGTGCAGAGGTTGGACTTGGAAACTGGGGAGAATGGGCTGGTGGAGATCATAACAAATATTCTATTATGAAGTATACAAATGGCATAGCCTGCTGGAACGGACCTAGCAGGATGACAACAGTACATATCAGTTGTGGTTTGGAGACTAAACTCCTATCTGTCACAGAACCTTACCGCTGTGAATATAAGATGGAGTTTAGCACACCTGCAGCTTGTGATGAATCCCATCCAACTGCACAGCACTCATCCCACGATGAACTTTAATAATTCCAGTGTTGTAATTTCACACTCTTATGTGATGTGTTAACACCTAAGTTACAAATGTAAATCAGTCATCATTCATTATCATGTTTCTCTAAGGACAAGTCTCAAATCACGTTCTGAATAAACAAGAATTTCATATGTGTACTGGAAATCTATTGGAATTTAATGTAGCATGAGTTAGTAGAAGAGTATCAAGTAGTAAAATTATTTTTGTTTAAGTGGAAGTGTTAATAATTTCAAATATTTTTTGGTAACTTCAAGAATTGTTCACCAATGTTTTGATGTAAAGACTGAAATATTCAACATCATACATTATTTTTTCTTTAACATTCCTCAACTGCAAGGCTGTTTTAGTTCAAGTAGAAAATAAAACTTTAATAATGAAGTGAACAAAACATTGTGAGTGATGAATAAAATTATTGTTTTAATATTACCCTCGTTTAATTTTACCTGATCATGGTTTTATTTCATGTTATTGTTTTTAACGAATCCAACTCTTATCACGCGAGAGTAGGTATAACAGAATATCGCAGATTACGTTGTGCCGTGTCCTGTAAGTACGTAATTGAGGTGAATGCTGTGAAAAAAATCATAAAAAACAACAATGAGGTGGCGATGGCGGGTCGAATTTAGTCAGTTAATATGCAAGTCAGATAGGTTAGATAGGTATATTAAGTGCGATATCTACATTGCCAAGTAAAATTTTGACAAGGTGATGAGATGAGATTTGAATTGGATTTACGTAAATTGTTGGACATTTGACCTAGTTTCAATAGGTTCTGCTAGTACGTAGTACCCTTTTCAAATCTGCTAGTTTTCCTTAAACTAAAGATGACGAGAAATGTAAATCTTCATAACCACTCTGACGTCCGTGGATAGTACGGTATCCAAGAAAAAAGTAGCGTCATACGCCCATGGATACTATAGTATCCAAAGCGACGAGTTGTGTTTAACGCCCTCTAGTTTAAAATACGGTCTTGCTTGGTGAGTTTTGACAGATTATCTATACAGTTGAATAAATAGTTCGACGAAAAAAATAGAGATGGCAGTGTAATAAGCTTTGACAAACAAAATATAATTTTTTAAGTTCAGTTGACTCGTTTGACGCGCGTGTTGTCAAGTGTTTTTGTGAGTGCCAACAATTATGTCGTAAGTACTACAGTTTTGTTTTATTTATCTTGCAAGTGTTATACATCAAAATAAACTAGAAGATTTGTGCTTTACGATGATGTATAAATATCACAGTTTTAGCTGATAAATCTAGTCTACTTTTAACTTCAAACGATTGTTGTTTCGAAAAAAATGGCCGGTCGTATGGTGTCGGCCACTTTTAGTTTTGTTTATACATATTTTACATACTTTGCATTACAATAGTATATAAAATATCGAAATACATTTCGTAATAAGCAAAATAATACATTTTTCAAAGAGAAATATACTAAATTCACTGAAGATTCCATAATAATGTCAATGTGTTCCTCAGGTTTTTTGATGTGGACTGTTTGGTATCCACGGACGTTACATGAAACGTGATAAATAAGGTTCCCTATACACGGCAAAATATGTTTGCATTATTTTTGTTTTGCTAGTGGTGGTATAATATTTTGCTTGAGATGATACTAATATTTAATATAAAATGCACTTTTGGGTTTTGTACTAATATTCATCATTTATTTTTCGCTTGGTTTCCGTTGGATATGTATAATGTTCTAATGGTTTTTTTTTGTTTTGAAACATTAATTACATGTTTGTTCGTGTTGATTAATTTCCGCTAAATGTAAAAAAATGCACTTGTGGATTTGACTACCTTTCTTTTTTACTGTTGCCCTTGCACGTGTTGCATGGTCGCATATATTTTAATGCTTCGCCAAATTTTATTTTATTCTTTTAACAATACTAATGTTTTAAATTATTCATGCAGATCACTATCACATTATCACATTCTTAAAATCAAAAAAACATCACATTATTAAAATTACATCGTGTGTGGGAAACCTTAGACGGGCGGCCATATTGCTATTATTTCGCCTTCTCGGACGAGTCAAGGGCGCTCGGGACATCGCGGTAAAATTACGAGGAGTAGTGTTTTGTTTTGATTTAATTAAAATACTTAGAGTTAACCGAATGTAATCGTATATACATCAGAAGAAAGGGTAATAAGTCTAGTTTGTTGTAAAAATATTTTATTGATAAAATATGCAATAGTTGTGCCTTATATTCTAAAAAGGTAGAAATAATTGTGTATTTTTTTTCTGAATTACATGTTTAACCCGGTTTTTTGTATCAAAGATTATAACTTACGATTTAAAAAAATCGTTAAGATTGATCAGTATTCTTCAATCTTTTTTTTGGTATTTTTTTCTTTATTCTAGCCATTACGGTTCAGTAGCTATATAGGTTTTTTGTTACGACGAACTTGCGAGTCGCGCGCGGTTCGGACGCCGCGCGCAGCTGGACGTTAGAGAGATAAACGGTCGCGCGGCCCGGACGTTAGAGTGGATAAATTGTTTGATATTCGTGGATCAAGAATTTTCCATCTTGCAAACAAATATAAGTCCATGAGTAATAATAATTATAAGAAGGAAAATCAATTTGTATTGGTACGCGTCGCGTCATTATTAGTCATGAAACTGCGTTGAATGATTCGAATTAATTACGAGAATCGATTATTTTCTGTGTCAACTGTCAAAAGAGTCTTGTCAGTTGTCATTCTGTCAAATGAATCGACTCAAAAACGTAAACAAACGCACATGTTAGTAAATTTTTCCCATAATTTGTAAATGAAAACCATAACTCTTTATTTTTCATGGAAGTGTAACTAGTAATTAGTATACTTACGAGTTCCTTCAGTGCTCAGTTTGTGTTAACCAGATTAAAGCATGGAAGTAGATGAAATAGTTTCGCGGTCTTGTTTTTCAATGTTAGAAGGAAAGGTTGACGATAGAATTTTGAAGGCATTGAAATCCCTGGGTCTTGAGAAGCCTACGCGTATACAAGCCGAGGTTTTGCCACATTTGCTACAAGGGAAGGACTTGATCGGTGCGGCGAAGACGGGCAGTGGAAAGACATTAGCGTTTCTCATACCGGTTGTTGATAATTTAGTCAAGTTGGGGTGGTCTGCAAAGGGAGGTAAGATGACTTTGTCATTCAGTCCTTATTCGTAGATGGTTAGCTAACTAATTGCTGTCGGCAAACAGTATCATAACCTTATTTTTGGTTCTGATTAGTGTTCTTGTCTTACCACTGAAAAACCAGTTTTAAATGACTATTTATTAAAGTATAAAACAGCTTGAGAAATTTTTAAACAGCTAAGACGTGGATCATTTATTCTGATCTAAGAAAGATGTTATCACTTTTATTTCGTGTTCAGGTACTGGATGTATAATATTGTCACCTACAAGAGAGCTGGCACTGCAAACTTCTGATGTATTAAAGAAACTACTAGTTCACATTAGTTTATCTCATTGTCTTATTGTGGGAGGAGAAAAGAGGGCTAAAGATGTTATAAAATTGAAGAAAGGTGAGTTTTTTTGTAAAACTTAGGTAAACATACAAAGTTTTCTTATTAACGTCTATTTAAGCCATTTGACCAATTTAATTATAACAAGGTCTGTGAATTTGTATAGAGAAAAAAACTAAGAAAGAAAGTATATTTGCCACATAAGACACTTGAATAAAAGTAACATTTAATTAGTTAACTAAAATGCTGTCTATTATGAATGGTGGGAACAAGACAATAAGAATAGAAATTCCCAGAGCAGTCATTTCATCATCTGCCTAGCCTTTTCCCAACTATGTTGGGGTCGGCTTCCAGTCTAACCAGATGCAGCTGAATACCAGTATTTTACATGGAGCGACTGCCTATCTGACCTCCACAACCCAGTTACTGGGTAATACGATACCCCTTGGTATGACTGGTTGTCAGACTTTCGGGCTTCTGACTACCCCGTAACGACTGTCAAAGATCCACGAATGACAGCCGGGACCAACGACTTAACATGCTTTCCGAGGCACGGAGGGGTCTCGGTATGTAAAGATGGTCACCCATCCACAGACCGACCGCGGCAAGCATAGCTTAACCTGACCGATCGACCTGTGCGGCTGTTATTATTTAGCCACGGGCCCCTCTCCCAGAGCAGTCATTTAAACCATTAAAAATATTACAGGTGCCAACATCATAGTCAGTACACCAGGCCGGTTATTGGATCACCTGCAAAACACAGATAAGTTTAACTGTGACAAACTAAAGTGTTTAGTACTAGACGAGGCAGATAAACTTCTGGAAGCAGGCTTTCAGAAGCATATAACTGGTATCATCAATTTATTGCCAAGTAAGTTTCTATTCCATTTTTTCTGCTGTACTGTACTTTATTTATCCTGTTGGTCGTCTATTTTATTGGAACAAACTGAGAATAGGACCAAAATACTAGCTTATTGTTGTCCCACTGTAGGGCAAAGCATACAATCTCGAACTCTTCTCATACAAAGTAGGCATGAGCATTGATCACTACACTTGCTCAAGGTGGATTGGCCGTTACATACTTGCTGTGAAAAACTGTGGTAAAACTATTGGCCATTCATCTACCTAGATCAGGGGTTCCCAACCTTTTCTTGGTCAGGGACCACTTTTATATTATTCTTGTTAGCAGGGACCACTATGTAGGTATAATAAAAAGAAACTGTAATAATCCAACTGAAACTTTCATTAAAAACTTAGTAGGAATTACATACGGCGGCCCGATGTACCGCCCCCTCCACCCGCGCTCTTCTCACTCACTGCACGGCGACCAACGGCTCACCGCCCGCTAAATTTAAAATCGTTCGCGGACCACATTTTGGCTTCTGCGGACCACTGGTGGTCCACGGACCACTGGTTGGGAACCACTGACCTAGATGAATGGCCAATAGCTTTATGCACTCTGAGTTGTCAGCACACCTATAACTACCACCTAGAGATGCTGACAACTCAGTCTGTCAGACTGAGTTGTATAGGGTTATATTAACTTGACATTTAAACTAAGCGTCTTTCAAGTTTTTATTGTAAGTAAAAATGCAATGAAGCCTTTCAAAACTAAATGAATATGTTTGTATGAAAAACAACTAGGTATTTTCACAATAACAACCTGATTAAACTGAAATAACAGTTTAATCAGGTTGTTATTTTGAAGATACCTAGTTGTTTTTGTGAAAATAAAAGATAAGTTGAACAACTGTTCAAATAAAGACAACATCATTTTTTACATACTTAAGTATTGTACCTAATTATTACTATATATAATATTAGTAAATATTTTTTGTAGCAAAAAGGCAAACCATATTATTCAGTGCTACTATGGGCGAGAATGTCAAGAATCTAGCTAGATTGGCATTGAGAACTGATCCAGTTTGGATATCTGTAACAGATAACAAAATGTCTACAGTCTCAGGACTCCAGCAAGGGTAAATATAAACATGTTTATTTATTTATTTATTTATATATACTTTATTGTACACCACTAAAATACAAAGCATAAAAAAAATACATGAAACTCCAGAATATACAATGGGCGGCCTTATCGCATTACTGCGATCAAGTTGCATGTTCATAAATAAATAAGACTGTCTCGTTGGTCCAGTGGTTGTAAGCTACTGAGTTTGAGCTTCTGGGTTCGATTCCCAGGTGGGACAAAGTGTTATTGGGTTTTTCCATCTGGAATTTCTCAGTTCCTACTGAGTTTCCTGGAGTCTGGATTTGTGCCTGGTTGATAATAATGAAAAAAAAAAATGAAACTGAAAAAGTGTTTATTCACGGAAATAACGTTAAACCGAAAAATATTTCCCCTGTTAAACTACAAAGCAGTTTGTTTGTTTGTTTGGTTGTTTGTTTGTTGTGTGTTTGTTCGCGTTTGTTGTGCTACGTCTAAATAATACATATAAATTTCAGTTTACACTTTTTCACCTATAGGTACACTACACTAACATGCATTCCTTAGACTTAATAACAAACATACAAGCTTTTCATATATTTTCTACAGTGAGGCTTTGTCTAAATATATTAAAGAGGTACTTATGTATTTTATTTTTAAAACATGTTTTTGTGATACAACTATTTATGTCGACTAGCCCCTTATTACATGGGCTAACTAACTAGCGAAAAGTGGGTGTGCTATGGCCCTCTGCCTAACCATTCGGGGTATACAGGAGTGCTGTTATTTTATGCAAATAAACAAGCTCTGATCTTGAGCAGGTTAAAAAATCAACCGTAAATATCTTCCTATTGGTCAGTCTAGGGGGTCTACTCCGAAGTAGTATCGGCCGAATGTTCGGCCGATACCGCTACGAACCGTTCCTGCTACGAAGTTACTATTTGGTTCGGTCGGTTCCGAGCCTACACTCCTACACTCTTTCGAATTTGACTATGGTCCCGACCCAACTGAGCCGATCCGAACTTTTTTCGCATTTTTCAATAATATTCGGTTTGGCCATGTGTCGGTCCGATCCGAATATTCGCACTTTGCACTTCAGAGTAGGCCCCCAGTACAGGGGGTCTACTCCGAAGTAGTATCGGCCGAATGTTCGGCTGTTTCCTGCTACGAAGTTACTATTTAGTTCGGTCGGTTCCGATCCCACACTCCTACACTCTTTCGAATATTGACTATGGTCCCGACCCAACTGAGCCGATCTGAACTTTTTTCGCATTTTTCAATAATATTCGGTTCGGCCATGTGTCGGTCCGATCCGAACATTCGCACTTTGCACTTCGGAGTAGGCCCCCAGGATGTGTAGATACTATACCTCATTCCTGGTTTCCGAATCCAGTTTACCTGTAGTTGTAAAATCAACTGCATTCCATCGGTGAAGGGCGGGCGTTTTTGGGGGACTGTCTTTTGTAATTTTGACGTTCGAAAAGTGCTGATTCTCAGCCTAATTTGAATAAATGACTTTTGATTTGATTGATTTTGATTTGATTTGGTGCATTTGGTTGCAGTAGCATTCACGCCAATACTCGAGTGTCGATACTCGGGTGTTTCGAAATCCTGCCTGTTACAAGATAACTAGTCAAGTGTCTCCAGAAGAATATCCAGTTTTCTCGATCTTTAAAAACTCGTCATTGCTTTTCACAGGTATTACATATGCCCAGTAGAGAAAAGGATCGCATGGTTGTACAAAATGCTGAAGAAAAGTAAAAAACTTAAAGTGATGGTATTTTTCTCATCATGCAGATCTGTGGACTTTCATCACGAATTTTTTGAAGATCATTGTAAAGCTACTGTTTTGAGTATACATGTGAGTATGGAAATGATATTTTTATTTGTTTATTTATTTATATACAGGAGGAAATTGAAAACATGCGACAAATCGAAATAGGAGGTGCAGTAACTGTTCCATAATCAAATATAATTCTTGAAGAAAAATCGTGTAGGTAATTATGGTCTTAGATAGTGCAAACTAAGTTATTTCCTTCAAGTAGACACGAAATATCTTCATTACAGATATTTTTTTTTTTCAAAACAAATAAAAATTAAAGTATCAATTTTAGCGCGCGTCCGATAAGCATTCCACTCATCGCAGAGTTCACACCATGAAGCAAGTTGTAATTTCGGAAGTCGGTGTCGTTGGGTTAGCATTTTCGGGCAAACAGCCACCGACTTCCGAAATTAAAGTTATATTTCACTTTGAAGTGTCTTTTTGGAAGTCAGTTGTTTTTTTTTTGCAAAAAAGTTTTTATTTTTCACTTTTAAGTTGTAATTTTCAAGTAATTTTGGTTGAAAAACCAAACTACTGCACCGTTTTTGATGAAATTTCTACGGGACCAATCTGAGAGCCTTACCAACCTTACAAATAAAAATGAATATTGCAAATCGGCTTATAAATAAAGGAGTTCTGAGGTAACAAACATAAAAAAAATATCTCCTTCTTTTTTGAAGTCAGTTAAAAAAGGCCAAAAACGTTCGCCTACGCGCACGTGCATCATGCTCTAAATTTTCTTTAAGGTGGATTCTCCAAGGTAGAATTATAATCATTAAAGTCATCAAACACAGCTCTCTAAGATCAAGTAATCCTACTGAATGATTATTTCATGAAATCTTGACATTTTAGGATTATGCTAACTTAACAAGTTGTACTTATTACTGATTCTAATGATTATAATTCTGTAAATACATATTTGTTACAACCGCGAATCATATTTTAATCAACTTACAACTTAGTACTGACCAGCAAATTGCAAAAAACGTAAGAAAATTTGAATTTCGCGGGCTACCTTGGAGCATCCACCTTAAGTATAACACGTTGAATTAGATTTTTTATTTGTTGCATCTATTCAATTTCATCCTGTATACTTTATTGTACTCAAGAAAATAGATAACAAAAAAAAAAAACATTTTTATAACACTACAAAACATACAAACAAACCTTATCACTTTCTGCGATCTCTTCCAGACAACCAGGCTTTTATTTGGTTTGCTCTTTTTACTTCAAACTGCCAGCCCTTTCAGCAGTCCACTGCTCGACAATCTTCTCCAAGTGATCACCATTTAACTCGTTCCTCGGATACTCTACTCTAATCCATTTGATACCAGCCACATTACGAAGATCGTCACTCCAACTAGCCAACTACATACCAACCTACTTGTGCTTATCGTCAGTCACATCACAAGATTAGTATATTCCCATTTATTTATAATCGTTGCTTAAAGTTAAGAGACGTTTAAACGGCTAAAACGTATGGTCAAACACGCGCTAATCATTACTTAACTTAAGCCGTTTGCCGTAACTACTACCAATAATTTTATTAATAATACCTATAGTAGTCCATTTACAATAGCATTAGAAAGAAGTTAAAAAAGGTTATTTTTAATGCACACTTTGTAACAAAAGTACAATTAACATTGTTACATTACGATAGACGCCGAATTTATTATGATCTATTTTTACAGCAGCTGTCACACTTAATTGTAACCATTTTAACTATTTATCTTATGAAATTATGTGGCTTTCATTTATTTATATTATTTAACTCCAATTTAAAATTACAGTGTCAATGCTAAAAACCTAAAAGAAGCAGGGGTGAACAATACCTGGAACGTTATTCGTTTCACTATAATTCTACCGAATTTACAAATTAACGTTGGTGAAACTTCTTCATCTTCATCATCAGATGATAGTGACTAAATTAGATGATGAAGACGAAGAAATGTCACCAACGTATTGTGTTGTAAGTTGTTATTTAAAATAAAATATTTTAAAAACATGATTATTATTTCCATTAATTTTAATTTTTAAATCATCATTGTGATCGGTTGTTTCATTCATTCATTTTGGTGTAAGTTTGTAATGTGTGATGAAGACGTTACTATAAATAAAGCATAATTTTAAAATATTTTCTTTATTTTGTTTATATTATACGTCCATATTTGTTAAAACAATTTTAATTAAGGTGGATGCGCTGCAGTAGCCCTCGAAATCAGACGAATTCGGAGCAATTGTAATTTAAAGGGATGTATTGATGATTTTTAAGG
Organism: Apamea sordens; assembly: GCA_945859715.1. Classification (NCBI taxonomy): domain Eukaryota; kingdom Metazoa; phylum Arthropoda; class Insecta; order Lepidoptera; family Noctuidae; genus Apamea; species Apamea sordens. Next base: position 10,338,625 of record OX243996.1, on the reverse strand, counting down.
TTAAAATTGTATTATTACCTACATATTTCTTATTGTTGCGCATCATATTATTTTTTATTAAGGTACAACCTTACACTGACCTGCAAATTGCAAAAAACGCAAGAAAATTAGAATTTAAGCATGTCCCTTAAAATTGTTTTATCATAACTTTGAAATAAAATGTTTTGCATTCCTGCTTCTACGAGCCTCTTTTTTCTAATGCTATTATAAATGGAGTATAGGTACGTATTTTTGCCACATAGTATAGATTGATGATGTTATTATAACTTCCTGTCACTGATATTTACATAGCAAGTAGTGTTATACGAATTTGTGTGGGGTAAGTACAACTTAAAGTTATAAATAAAACTGCTTTACAAAAAAAAAAAAAAAAAAATAGAACCGAGTTCCAAAAAAGACGCTAGAAAGTGAAAAAATCTTTAATTTCGGAATATTACTGCCGTCGTTCGGTTCGCATTTTCGTTTTTTGCCACCGACTACTTCCGAAATTAACTTTAGGCAACGTTTATAAATAAACCCTTTAATGTATGCAATAAATGTCGACGTCCTCTAAGCTGCTCTGTCTGACTGACATGTAGAGCCTCTTCAGCAGACCAAGGTGCCATATTTTTACTTGCAGGGCCGAGTTATCGTTCTGATTAAGAGCCTGTACAACGGTCCACTAGCGCCACTCCTTTAAAAAAATATTATCTCGTGACTGAGAAGGAATTATGAAAATCTGCTCAATCAGCGACCTCGGTAAGTGTGTCTAGAATTTTCTAATACCTTTTATTAAGTTTCATATTGAGACACGAAGCAACTAAATACGACATATAGGAATGTGGCCGCTTTTCTTTAGATCGAATTTTGTTGCTTCGTGTCTCAATATGAAATTTTATAAAAGGTATTAGAAAATTCTAGACACATTTACCGAGGTCGCTGATTGAACAGATTTTCATAATTCCTTCTCAGTCACGAGATAATATTTTTTTAAAGGAGTGGCGCTAGTGGACCCTTGTGCACCCTCTTAATGGCTCGGAACGAATCACTTTTCAGTCGACATCGAGTTGTAACTAAGAGCACACTCAAATGATAAGTTGAGTGAAATATGCGATATCACGAGATGAATTGCAACAATGTTTGTTTACTCTGATTATGCTGATTTTAGAAACTGCTCTACATCAATAATTAATTACTTGCTCTTATCGATTAGTCAAGGTTTTTACCTTCTTATTTACGAGTCTAATAATTATATTATTATTTATGTTTAGTCGACCGTAAAATTGTTTTAAGTACCAGCTTAAGGTTAAATATCACTTATCAAAATTAAAAGTCATTTATTCAAATTAGGCTGAGAATCAGCACTTTTCGAACGTCAAAATTACAAAAGACAGTCCCCCAAAAACGCCCGCCCTTCACGACTTCCTAGTGCTATCGCTGGGAAGAAGAAGTGGCGCAACAAACTCCCCAGCAGCACAGCTGTCTGTTCAGTTAGAATATAGTAGCACGCCGTTCAGCTCGATTCTCTGCAACTTATCCAGCTGCTACCAGCCACCCTGCGAAGATCGTCGCTCCACCTAGCCTGAGGGCATCCTACCTTTGCCTTTACCGTTTGCCGAAATATAACTTCCACATCATAAAATAACGAAGTCTATTATTATTCGTTTTCAAGATCAATTTGACAGTTAAGTACAGTTCTTGTCAAAAGTGGTAAAGGAATTACGATGTCGGCCATACCTACGCACAAATAAATATATTATCTACTTATGCACTTTATTTATAATAATAATAATAATCTCTTTAATTCAGAATACAATTCCATAATTACAACATTACAATTTATAATATTTATATTATTATCATGATAATTTTAAAATGATCTTTATTAGGGTCAACAAAGTCAAGCTAGGAGGAAAGAAGCGTATCACAACTTTATTGAGGCGCAAAACGGGGTTTTGTTTTGCACTGACGTTGCAGCTCGGGGTTTGGATATTCCCAGCGTTGATTGGATCGTACAGTATGATCCGCCATCGGATCCAAAGGTATGTTTTGATTATTTGCGCATTGCTATAGAATATAGATAATGCAATTCACGAGCGCGCGTTATGTAACTTTTATGAAGTTGTAACTTGTAATCCTAAGTAATATTATAAATGCGAAAGTAAGCTTGTTTGTTTGTTACGCTTTTACGCTAAAACGGCTGAACGGATTTGTATGAAATTTGGCACACAAATAGACCATGACCTATGTAAGGACATAGGTTACTTTTCATCCTGGATCGCAGACGAAATCGCGGGCAACACTAGCTGTAGTCCGCGACGAAGGGATAAATTGGAATAAGTGACGAGAAACATTACTTTTCTTTAATAATTTACTTCGTGTCTTCAAATCATATAGGCTACTTGACTACCTACTTATTCGTTTAGTGGGATAGAAAATGTGTACACTTAAATCTGCGTGGCTAGACTGACTGTTCCCGGAGAAATATAGAGATAAGTAAGTAGGTACAGAAGTGTTCTAAGTTCTAAGAATGAGTAGACGAACATTATAAACGTGCAACTGATATCGTGCGAACTCTCGGGCATTACAGCGTGTGTCGCATCAAAATATTGACAGCTACGCATTTATTTATCTATTTATAAATTCCAATTGGACATGTTTACTATTTCATCACTATCTTATCTTGTAGGAGTACATTCATCGAGTTGGTCGCACGGCTAGGGGACTCAACAACAAAGGGAATGCAGTCATCTTGTTGAGGCCCGAAGAAGAGAATTTTATAAAGTTTTTGGAAAAAGAAAAGGTGTTTTTAGATAAATATACTTTTGGTGATCCTCCTGATGAGGTGCAAGATATGGTAAGCATTAAGTAGTGATGGACAGCCACCGGTCAGAAGTAACACTAGAACTACGAAAATCGCCCTTTCTGTTACGAAATAAAGGCACTGTCTTTAAGGGCCTTGAAAAACGATAAATCCATAATCTGATATCATGCATCTAGGAGTAGTATCTATACTGAGATATCATTTATTACTACAATCAGAGCAAGAAGTTACGTAGCAATTTTTTCAGACATTTTGTGGTTGGCAACATCGTGATTAAATGCCTGGCAACAAAGCGCGATTTTGCATGAGTCAAGTAGAGCTAGAGCGTAAATTATGTCACCCATCAATAACATATCCATCTTTTTTTCCAGCTAGAAGATCTTATAACGAATAATGGTGTAATGAAGACGCTGGCAAGAAAGGCGTATCTATCATTCCTTAGATGCTACAAAACACATCCACTCAAAAAGATATTTGATATCAATTCGTTGGATTTGAAACTAGCAGCAAAAGCCTTTGGGTTTCTAGAACAGCCTCACGTCGATTTTCGTATCCTTTTATTATAATTTGAATATTTATTTCGAAGTTGTAGTGAATTGTAGAGCCCGGCACCCTAATTGCCTAACACACGATCAATCTCAATCATTTTGAAGGATGTTGCTAATCCATTGCTTCATATGTTCGAAAAATGTGTCTGCTCAACAAAGTAAATAACGCAATGAATTTTGTTGAACTGTCAAAATGAAACCTATTACTACTGTTAGTGTCTTATGTGTTACGCTGGATGCAGCACAGAACCAGTCGTAGTGATGATTGGGGTAGGTTTATGTCCAGCAATAGATGTCTTTCGGCTATATGATGATGACATACGATTACAAAAATAGTTAGGCATTATGACCACAGCAGAAATGTTTCCTTATGAACTGTCTAAACTGTTTTGAAACTGAACCCAGGCCCATGATTTTATCGCATAACCGCGCAGCTGCTAAAAAGGCAGATTTTGCGCATCGTTGTACTACAATCTACTTTTGTATACAGCAAATAAACGCGTTGCATGTAGCGTATTTGCCTTTACACCGGATGCGCGAAATCACATCACACCAGCACATCAAGCTACCCGAAACTGTCAAATTTTCCCAATCAACCTTGAACCTAATGCTTTAGCGATAAAGTTGAAAATCTATTAAAGAAATTTGACAGATTGTAGTAGCTTGATGTGCTGTCGACTGTACACCACAACCATGTTTAATTAGCGTCAATTAAACGCTGTTTGGTAATCGACTAACCTTGTTTTGTTTTTACAACACTTCAGCTTACGGTTTGCCTACAGAGGAATGTATGACATCTAGTTGACCTTGACCTTTGTATAATATTGTTGGATTGATATTGCATGAAGGCTTCATATCTATAGGCAAGTCATAATGCTGACGCACTTCATAAGCTGTGTTAACATTATCACTGTTGTAAGTTTAGTCTAAATGTCATGAGAATCTCTAAAGAGCTTGTCATACTTGACTGAATTTTGTAATTTCTGAAGTTTGAAATCGTAAGTGGCATCCTGACCTTTCTGAGTTTTTCGCAAATATCTCAAAAACTAGACGTCCTAGGTAAAAAATAATGTGATTTTCATCACCCCCTTAGATGACTCCCCACGGGAATTTGTCATTTAATGACCTTGACCGTGATCTGTGTCTAATATTCTTTATAATCATACTAGCTGCTGCCCGCGACGTCGTCTGCGTGAAGGCTCTACAGCACCAAAAATACCTAAGATGCCAGTGTCGCTATAGCATTATAAGTAAACAACTTTTAAAATAGCATTAAAATATAAGTTTTTTTTGCAAGCGAAGCAAGTGAAGAGAGTTATATGAGAATCCTGCTGAGTTCAGTCATAAGATGTGACTGAAGAAAACCGAGAAAATAATGCAGGAATACATTCCAGGACACAAAAGAGTAAAAATACGTACAAAGGTATCGTACCTTACAATACTTCTCTATAAACTACGTTGGTAGTTATGCTGCCAGGACCCAAAATGTAAAGAGAGTCAGGACTGGTGACGCGGGAGTAAGCGACATACAGTTGGCCGTGTGAGAAGCAACTCGTCCTGAGGTCGACACCCGCTGCCCTCAGTGTCTGCCCCTGCGACTTATTGATGGTCATCGCGAAGCAAACACTCACGGGGAACTGTACGCGCTTGAACTGGAACGGAAAGTTATGAGGTATGAGGGAAATGCGTGGTATAAATACTGCCTCGCCGATGCCACAACCCGTAAGAATTTCCGCCTCAATGGTGTGTCTGTGGAGCGAGATGACTTTAAGGCGGGTCCCGTTACACAACTTCGGAGGAGATAGGTTCCGAAGAAGCATAATCGGGACACCGACCTTCAGCTTGATGGTATGCGCTGGAACTCCACTTGCTGACAGGGAGTTCAGAAATTCCACGGGATAATGTGTGGCGTCATCTTGCTCGACAACAGTGTTTATCGAGGTGTAGACCACTTCATTCCCCTCAATTTCCGAGAGAATGCATTCGTTAATTGCTGCAGCCTGATCATTTTTGGCCTCAAAATGGCCATGCTCACACACCCAAGAATTTTGCTGGTGCGGTATACGACTGATGTTCCCGTACACCGAGTGACTCTGGAAGAACCACCTGTCCACCTCTCTCTTCTGGTAGAGTGCCTTCGCCAAGAAGGACATCAAAGAATTCTTGAGCATTGCCGCCGAGCCGAGCTCTCATATTAATCGTCAAGACCACAACGAAGATCGTTTCAAAGAAGTATTCACCTCGTCAGCCCTCGATCCCCGCATCACCACTGAACAGAACTGTGACACCACCCATCAAATGTTCGTTCCTGCGGATGTCCTGCAGGGTTCTGTCCACGGCCTCAACTGCCTTCCTATTGGCCATCGTACACTCATCCCATACGATCAGAGAGCAATCCTTGAGCACGTGTCTCTTATCGCTGTTACGTGACACACCACAAACAGGCATTTCGGCGCTCTCTAAATCGATGGGAATTTTAAACATGGCATGGGCTGTCTTGCCACCCGGAAGCAGTGTGGCAGCGATTCCCGACGACGCTACAGCAATAGCAATTTTGCCTTGCCTCCTGACCTCTGCAAGTATGCGAGTGGTAACAAATGTTTTTCCTGTTCCACCAGGAGCATCCAAGGAAAACATTTTACCCTGGTTTTACCCAACGCTTTATAGGACGGTGTCATAAATTTGTTTTTGCTCTGAAGAGAACAAAGCGACATGGTCATTTCGTATGGTGGTCTGAGACAGGTGTTCAGCACGCGTGCATCAGTTAATTCGACTTCGTCTCCAGTAGCACTCCTCAAAGCTCGTAGAAAATCTTCAGACAGATGATGGCGATACTTCTCCCACAAAGCTACCGGGTTCGCGACTCCACAAAACACCAAGATGACGGCAAACAGATGACGCATGCGGCTGGGACTGTCACTGACGCTCGCCTCCGCGAGGGTGTCATCCCAATTTTGGTCACCGTCCAGAAGGTGACGTGCTACGCAGGCTGCGCGGTAAGTGGGATACTCCACGCCATCAAATGTCCTCAGAAAGGCGAAAGACGTTGGGCCTCGGACAGTGTGAAGTAACACCCGCAGAAAATAGCATTCGCCATTATTCGGATGCACGGTAGGTATAAACCCTACCCAATGCGGTGTCCTTGAAAATTCCCGGAAAACCTTCCACAGCACCTCCTCGTCGACGTTGGTTAAATACACCCCTTTGCTTGTCGTACGTGTAATATGAAGGCACCTCGTCATACGTAAGGGATCTCGCAAACTGGTCGACTTCACAGAGCGTGTTTTTTTTAATTGTCTTCCTCAACTCTGCTCAAGATTTTGAGGATTTTGTTGGAACTTGAATTAGTCGAAACGAACTATAGGATACAACTTTTATGAAGAAAATGCACATTGCCATCTATGAATTTTAAGAATAACTAATTACTAACCTCGCCAACATGATCAAATTTAAATTATTAATTTCCAAAAGTGTTAACATGTAAGTTGATTTGATTTTTATGAAATCTCATAGATGGCGCTGCTTTAAAATTACTAAAAAATTACTACTAACATTCATTAAACTATGTTTCTCTGCCCAAGTTACTTAAATGGCGTAGTTTTTATAGTGTAAAGCTAGATAATAGCATGGCTTACTCAAAAACAACATTTAAATATGCGTCGTTAGATTACACGCTGTCACAGAATGCGTAAGAAAAACAAAGATTCACAGCTCCTCCCCCGTAGGTGATAGCGTGATAATATGTAGAATTAATGTAAACCCGACCTCTTAGTAATATTCATGCAAAATTTGAAGTAAATCCATGCAGTACTTTTTGAGTTTAGCCCGGACATACATACAGACAAACAGACAAACAGATAAACAGACAAACAGACAAAAATTCTAAAAACTATATTTTTGGCTTCGATATCGATTGTAGATCACGCCCCAAGTATTCTTTTTAAAAAATATTCAATGTACAGTTTTGACTTTCCTTCGATTTTATTATATGTATAGATAAAGGTCATACATTAATCTGTACACAAATCGTAAACTCTGTAAACAAACTGTTTTGTAAAAACAAAGGAAGGTTTTTCAATGTCTAAACAGTGTTTAATTGACGCAGACTGAACATAACTTCTGTGCAGTGTTGTTCTACAATCTAATTGTATTGTATTGCAATTTTATTTTGTTCTTTATTTGGAAGTATCTAGCATTAGTCTGTTCGCATGTATTATACATATATCCAAGTTATACAGGGAAACCCATAATTGGCCATAATGACGGTAACACGCATATTTTGTAAAATATTTTTGTTTCGTTGTAGGTTACCTAAATTAAAAAAAATGCATGCAACGAAAAACACGCCGCGTGCAACTCAGTTTATCTCAATGCCAGCCAATGTTTGGGCGAGAGCTTATCTGAATCTGAACCGAGCGTGGCTCAGTTCAGATAAGCTCTCGCCCAAACATAACTATAACTGCAAGATAAGAACCAATCAATATTTTCTTAGCTATAACATTTCAGTTCCGAAGAAGAAATAACGCAAGTTTTTGATAGACGAAGACTTATCTTGAGGAAAATAAGTATTTATACAATATGCAGTATACCTATTGAAACTAATGTTTATCAACATTATGTAATCTGACTGATAGATTATTATTATTATGTCAAGATATAGACATTCGACGTTTTGGGTTGCAAATAGAGTATTGAAGTGTGATAAGTAGTAAACATTTGGTATGTAAAGGTTATGTCATTTATCATAATAAAACAACTGTTAAAATAAAACGTGATTTATTTAATTTTGTTCTAGATCACACTAGCTACTTTTCCTGTTGTTGCCTTTCTGCCTGTATATTTTAGTTTTTTCAGCTTTCTGCTTGAAGTTTGTTGGGGCGTTCAAGGACTTGAAGTATCCGTATCCACCACCTCCTTTTCTCTTTTGTGGGGGTCCTTTGCTGGCTACCTTTAGTTCAACGGCAGGTGGAACCGTGAAACCGAAGGATTTGGAGACTTTGGCCATATCTATAGTGTCGATGTCGAATATAGTCTTGAGGTGATGAGAGTCGTAAGCCCTCAGGTAACTCTTGAACGCTTCTTTAGCTGATTGGTTCAGGAAGTAGTTTCTTGATATTAGTTTTTCCAGCTGAAACAAGGATTTTGAATGTTCATTTATTTAGTAGCAGTGCCCCGCGGTTTCGCCCGCATAAGTTTCGATCCCGTGGGAATATCGGGATAAAAAGTATCCTGTGTTAATCCTGGTTATAAACTGTTTGTGTACCAAATTTTATCCAAATCCGTGTTTTGCGTGAAAGAGTAACTGACATCCATCCATACAAACTCACGTTTATAATATTATAGTAGGAAGTAGGATATAACAACTGCTTGCTGTACTTACAGTAAACACCAAAGCGCGCAGCAAGCTAACATGAACATATGATAATGTTTTGAACATTTTAGCATTTGCAAGCCAATGGCGCCGATTCCCTTGTTCACAAACTAAACTAAATTTAAGTTCAATGCATCTTTTTCTTTCTATTTAATTTAGAAAAGGACAGGAGATAAGTATTAGTTTAGTCCTGTCAAACTAGTCAGCGCCTGACGTAAATTGACGTATTTTTAGTAGCCATGTGATTAATCACGTCTAATCTGTCTATGGAGTATCTTAATTTGACAGGACTAAACTAATATTTTATCTTCTATCCTTTTCTTAATGAAATAGAAAGAAAAAGATGAACAGAACTTAAATTTAGTTTAGTTTGTGAACAAGGGAATCAGGGCTAATATCTAGTTTCAACATCTGCTCTATTTTTTGTTTGCTAGTCTTGGGTTTTAGGTTTGCGTAGCTAAGATAATAGGAGCGAACATATTTGGTACAGACGTTCGCGTTTCGCTTGAATAACTACGCGCTTCTCCGAATCTTGGGGACGATTTTTTTGGCATGGTAAATACGCGCATAACACTATCGGATCTAAATGATTTGCATATTTACAAACCTGCATTTGAATATCAGAAATCTTATTCCAAGAGAATTCAAACTCGTTGAGCGCGACCCTGGACTGTTTCAAGAATCTGAGGAAGCCAAGTTCTTCAGGACGAAGGAACAGCAACGCATGCCCACTTGTTCCGAGACCTCTGGCAGTTCTGCCTACGCGATGGATGTATTCCTATAAACCAATAGAACAAAATATTATTATTTGAATTAGTGGACTCCAGAACGGAAAATACCGAATATTCCCGATCAGTGTTGAGGATCGGGAAAAAAAACCCAATATTCGGAAATTACTATTAGGGACTAACCACACTAATTCAGCTCTGTTCAGCTGGACGCATCCGTAAAGTTGAACGGATGCGTACGCATTCCATACAAAATCGTTGTTTTCATGTACAAAAGCTGAAAAGAGCTGAAAAGTAGAGTTAGTCCCTTACCCTGAATTTCTGTTACTAAGGGATCGAAAAGCCCTTTATTTTGACAAGCCAATATGTTCTGCTACTTAGGGTGGCGCATCATTGCAACGTTTATCGAAATCTTTGATGCTTCAAACTTGGCAGTATGTGAATTGGTTCTCAATAGTAAAGTTGCTGCTTTCTACGAGTATCACTTTTATAAACATTGACATAAGGTTTAAATAATTACAATGATTAACCCTTCGTATGCCAGAACGTACCACCCTTGGTTGACTGGTAGAGAATGCCTAAGGCATTAAGTCCGCCTTTGTACCTTTTTGTGCGAAAAGTTTAAATAAATAAACGTAGATCCACGCGAGACACAATGGCTTTTTAATTGTGTCTGTAATGACGGCATTCAACCAGAGGTCGCTTGTGAAAACTATAATATTGCAAAAAAAAAAAAAAAACTATAAAAACGACAACTTCAGCTCGATTCGATATAAATTATATGAGTAAATGTATGTATCATACCTTGGGATCATCAGGCGGGTCATATTGCACGATCCAGTCGACGGCGGGAATGTCCAGACCTCTGGCCGCTACATCCGTGCATAACAGTATTCCCGTCTCGGCGTTACAGAATTGAAAGAAGGTCGTCGTACGTTTTGTTTGTTGTTGCTTTCCCTGGTGAATAAGAGGAGAATTTTGATATAACGAATACCACGAAATTTACATTTTTTTTTTTTTGACATGTTTACCTGTCTGAAGGCCAATTCTCGTAATTTAAAACGTTCAACATGTAATCGCAGTCTCATCTTGGCGACAGATAAATGTCAAAATGTAGGGAAATTAGAGGTGTTTTTGACAGATCAGCGACCATGTAACCCCTAGACGCCTAATAACAGGCGACCGATGTCTGTCAACACATCAGACTTATAGATCTGATATAGGTAACCACTCATCAATTTCGATTCAGTTTCGACCACTTCTGTGAGCCGTAAACACTTCCGCGATATTGAATAAAAATTGGTGAAAATAAATATTATAATGGCCCCTTGCACAATACGTTGGTGTGGTAACAATAGCCAAACTTCGAGTTTCAGAAAAGATGGCATAACATTTCATCGGTAAGTTAATAGTTATTATAATCATAGTTAGAATTATTTTCTAATGTTATTTTTCGGAGTTCATCTTATACTGGTCATACTTGTAGGTGAAAAAAGGTGCAAGGACTCTCGTTGATGTCTTTTTATGTTTGTGTCCCTTCTGAAAGTATTTTTTTAGCCATCTCTTTTTCTCTATTATTTGGTAAACATAACTAGTGTTGCACCAAATCTTATGACTCAAATTACTCGATAAAGCAAAAACCTATACTTACTTTTTTTACGAAGATCTTTTGAATCGCTAATTACAATAGAGACATTAATTTAATTCAAAGATCATGATATAAAAAATAAATGGATTATTGCAACCAAGCGAGAGAACTGGTTCCCATCAACACGTCACAGTGTAATATGTTCACGGCATTTTACTGAAGATTGTTTTATGCCTATGAAAAACCGTCGCCGTCTTATGTTGTTTTTTACATTTTTATTACTTTAAGTATATTAATTTTATTACATTAAGTACATGTGCAAATAATATTAAGAAATAGGAAGGTAAAAAGCCAACTAAATATAGGTGTTAATAAACATTTTTTTATGTACAATTATTTAACAGAAATATCGATACCTTCGTGTTTTATTTAAACCTGTCCCATCTCTAGTGAGTCGTAATGACCTTGAAAGGTCCAATCAGAACGCAGTACCCCGCTTCCTCATACCTCAGCTAGTTGACAGAATTGTTTTGGTGCGTTAGATCAAACATTAGGCGTCTAGGGGTTATATGGTCGCTGTGACAGATTGAGACTGAGATCCAGACTGTAAATTTTCTTAAAATTACGAGAATTGCCTCTGATATCCTAGCTAAAAATATACACAGGAACTTACGTGTATAGACATGACAGGCAGATCAATATAGTTGAAGAGCTCATGGTGGTACTTCACAGACATGCAGGTGGAGAAGAACACCATCACCTTTTTCTTTCTATTCTTCTTGAGGAATGTGAATAGGACCATCATACGTTTCTCTGACGGGCATACAATGTATCTGAAAAAATAATAGGTCATAAAGTCTTAAGAAGATAATAGATTAAGGAAAAAGGAGTCTCCATCAGGATGAACGGTCACTAGGCGTATTTAACGTTGAATTTATGCCTAACAATTGCTTCCCTATTGCTTCTATTTGCTTCCTATTCTCAAACAATTGCTTCCATCCTATTCTAGAAGAAAAAAGAACATTTTAAGAGTGACCATTCATTCTGATATCAGGACGGCCGGTCACCGAGTCGTAGTGTCCTTGTTAAATAGAATTAGTGAAATTCACGGTGGCCATTAATTACTTCCCGTTCGCTTCTCTCAATGTTTTACAACGATAATACTGTAACTATCACGGCAATAAAGATATCGACAAAAGTGTTGTATAACAATATTTTTAGTGCCTGACAAAAAAATAAAGGCAAAACTCTTATTTAACATTGCAGTTACGCTTGATTAGGCGATAAATCTATGGTATTGTACTGGTGGCCTACAGCTAAGTATTTGTTTTGGTTATGTCGTTTAATTACTGAGTTCCTATGGCCATCTTCCAGCTCTATGTATTATGTTATTAAAAAGAAGTGCCTATCGTATTTAGTGACAAAAATTCATACAAATGTAATAAACACCTTTATAGATAAGATGGCCATAGGAACTTGGTAATTAAACGACACAACCCCATCGAGTTTGGGCTCGCATGATTCGTCTTGACGAGTAATTTGGTGCTAGATGGTAAACAGGGTCTGATGATGGAGCTGGAAGATGGCCATAGGAAGTTAGTAATTAAACGACATAACCAAAACAAATACTAAGCTGTAGGCCACCGAAACTGCTGTACCGCACCTTAGGAATGCGCGGCGAGGCGGGAGGCGGGACGCCGTGAGCGATGACGAATGAGCGGCCTGCACTGCCCCCCCGTCTCGCCGGGCACTTACCGAAGGCGCGGTACAGCGGTTTTGGTCAAACTATAGTATGATAGATTATTCACTTATTATTTTCTGATTGTGATTTGCTGTTAGAAGATAAGTAGTCTCTGGTGCATTATTGCAATATTTTACCCCAGAATCTATACTAACAATAAAGCTGAAGAGTTTGGTTGTTTGCACGCACTAATCTCTGGAACTCCCAGTCGGTTTAGAAAAAATATTTTTGCATTTAGTAGCTCAATTCTTGGGAAAGGAAAGCTATAGGTTTTAAAATCACGCTAGGTCCATTGGGAGCCGAGTAAAAAGAAAAAAAGTCGGAAAACGAACAGTAACAGCGCGGGCATGTGATGCGATGCGACGGGATGGACCGCCTAAGTATCCTACTAATATTATAAACGTGAAAGTTTCTATGGATGGATGGATGGATGTTTGTTGCTCTTTCACGCAAAAACTACTGAACGGATTTGGATGAAATTTGGCACACAGGTGGTTTATAACCGGGATTAACATATAGGGTAATTTTTATCCCGATATTACCACGGGATCGAAACTTTTACTGGTGAAACCGCGGGGCGCAGCTAGTAAACAAATAAATATAAGTAAATATGCCATCTTATCATCATTAACAATTTATAACAGCACCAATGTTTAATTTCTACTGTTTCCCAAGGCTGTAATTTTCTATAAAATTTACTTAAACACAAATGGAAATATGTGGCTGTACTACATACACCTCTGCCTCACCCTTCAGGACTTACAGGCATAATGGTACATTATGTAACAAACAATACATACCCTTGTTCTAGAGAGTCGACAGTGGCCTGTTCTCTGTGGTCATCCACTCCTACATACACAGGTTCGTGTTTCACAGCGAGGGCCGTCAGCGACTCTGTTTTCTTACTCTGAGTGGCACTGAACATCATTGTTTGGCGACGTTCTGAAAGAAAGAGACATGATTTAATTTCATTGTCAAAGATGCATGGCTATAGTGGGTTGATGGAGCCTGCAACATGAAATTCTAAAATATCTTTACAAGCAACAATGAGATTAAACTCGAGAATAAATAAAAAGACATAGATTGTTGGATTATGCCACAACCATACTATAAATAAGAAAAAGGTATGAGTTAACATCTATGTTATATGGTTTATTCGTCGTGTGTAGGCACGGTCGTTAGTGTTGTAGATCACTACGGAAGATTGTTGACAGACACGTATTTTCTACGAAACCGTGACGTGTACAAATAGCTTAGGCTTGTAGTATGTGAAGTCAGGCAATGGACTAAAAACTTACTAGGCAGCAGTTTGATGATCTGCTTAACTTCTTCTTCGAAACCAATCTCCAGTATCCTGTCGGCCTCATCAATGACGAGACATTGCAAGTTTTTGTACAAGAAGTCTGGTGTGTTTTGCAAATGATCCAGCAGACGACCTGGTGTTGCCACTAGTATATTAATACCTGCCATAGACAAAAAATAAATTAGTCTTGATCAGAGGGGCAATTCCCGTAATTTTAAGAACGTTCATAGTCTGATCCCAGTCTCAATCTGTCAAAAATACCTCTAAAATCCCTACATTTTTGACATTGATTGTCGCTGAGATGAGATTGCGACTAGATTTTTAACGTTTTTAATTACGGGAATTGGCCTTCAGAATTAAACAATAAGTTTCTATAGGTAAATCATTGTGTATGTGGTAAAAATTGTGCAAATTATGATAATGATGTCATAAAGTTACCTTTAGACAGCTTTTGAGCTTCAGTACTTCTGTTAGCTCCTCCCATTACCAAACCATAAGTATGATGGTGATACTTCATCAATTCCATCAAAACTCCAAATGTTTGCATAGCCAACTCTCTTGTAGGAGACAGAATAATTACACCAGTACCTTTAATAAAATATTAAAACACTATGTAAAAATGGAATAAGGATCAACGTAAAAGGTTGTATGTTTGTACTAAGTTCAGATATCCATTCTGTGTTCACAAAACAACTGTTCTCAAACTCTGCAGTAAATGGGACTTCAACACAAAATGTGCCTCAACAGTTTTCACCGGAGACTCGATTTTATGTTGATGTGTACATAAACTGGTCATGGAGTTACGGCAGTCAAGTTTTCACATTCGCCTTTTTGTCATCATTACTTAGTAGTTTTTTTTTTCAATAAAATTAATATTACTACTAACTCTTTGATCAATAATAGTACTAGATTCCCGATAAGCGTTTCAAAAACGGCCCGAAAAATAAGATCACAAATACTTTTGTGGTCTTATTTCAAATTAGTATGTTTTTAACCTTATTACTTAGACTTTAAGTTTCATTTTAGAATAAATGACTGAAAATTTAAAAATAAAATGATTTTATTTTCAAGCAACATTTTAAATATATTTTGCAATGGTAATTAAACTTTATGTTTAAGCATTAAGGTTTATAATAAACTGAAGTTGTTAATATTATTAAGCTTTTTTCGAAGAAATGCAGATGTTTACTTGTGTGCAAACGTGGCCACTTGAGCAACTGATTTTTGTTCCTGATCCTCAATCTAGTACTATTATTGATCGAAGTACTAACTACGTCTGCGTTAAATTTCTTGTTTCTCTGACCCACTCCATCGCATCGCATCGCCTGCCCGTGCTATTACTTTGTTTTCGTTTAGCATGCTTTCTGATTTTTTTTTCCTTTTGCTCTAAGAGTTGTTTTGTGATGTTAAATAGCCTTTCTCAAGAATTGGGCTATCAAATGCAAAAAGAAGTTTTCAAATCTGACTAACAGTTCAGAGATTAGCGCAAACAAATCAAACAAACTCTTCAGCAGAAAGTAAAACCATTCTGTAAGAAAAGCCAATTATAATCACTCACCATTTCTAGGCTTGAATTTCAGCTTATAAATAAGATCAATAGCTGGTATAAGGAAGGCTAGAGTCTTTCCAGATCCTGTCCTGGCTGCACCAACCAGATCCCTTCCTTCCAGGAGTGGAGGAATAGCTTTAGACTGTATTTCTGTCATAGTAGTGAAGCCCATGTCTTTGACGCCCATCAAAGTTGATTCACAGACTGTTCCTTCTAACGCTGTGAACTTTTGATCTGATAATATGCCAAGGCATAAGCTGGAACCTGGCACTAGAATAAGGATGTATTTGAAGATTAGTATTTTTGTAATACTTCTTTATTTCACCCTACTAAGTTGTTTTCCATGTGTGATTATTAATAGCAGGTGGCAGGTGGCAGCCTGTAATTTCTGCCTACCCCCATGGGAAGGTGCGAGTTTATGTAGATTTTAATTTTAATGACAATAATTTAATTTATATGCAAGCAGTAACCAAGTTGTGGAGGTCAGATAGGTCAGTTACTCCGTATAAAATACTGGTATTCAACAGCAGCTGGTTACATTGGAAGCCGACATAGTTGGGAAAAGGCTAGGCAGACACTAGGCACCACTGGAGTCATGGTAATGCTTTTACTATGGTTTGAGATTACCAACATGCAAATAAGCAAACTTGGTTAACAATTTTTTTTTCTTTATGTGGTAAAGAGCATTTCGCCTGAAGAGGGATCATTTTAAAACTACAGGTTATGAGATGCTATGGGCATTTAAAAAAAAAAATGTGTATGTAACAATATAAAAAGTGAAAATAGTCACTTACATTCACTTTCTGTATTAGTAGTATCTTCAGCATCATTCTCCGTGTCACTTCCATCTTCAGCTTCAGATCCACTGTTTCCGGACTCACTTTCTTCTTTCACTGCTACTGGCTCCGGTTTTATTTCCTGTTTTACTTTCTTTTGTTTTTCTATAAAAAAAAAATATTAGAAATTTAAACATTTTTGGAACAAAGTTCCATATCGTGCGTTGTGAAAGGGGGCTAGATGGAAAAAATTAAGAGCAAAAGTTGGAACGACACTTTTTGCTATAGTTGTAAGCCATGCGCGTGTTTCTCTGTCTGTCTCTCTCTCTTATAGAAAGCAAGCCAGTTATACTTCGTTCCATCCGGGTGTCCCTTGACACCTCTCAAGTTTTTGGAACGAAGTTCCTTATCGTGGGTTGCGAAAGGAGGCTAGACGGAAAAAATTAAGACCAAAAGTTGGAACAACACTTTTTGCTATAGTTGTAAGCCGTGCGGCATGCGCGTGTTTCTCTGTCTGTCTCTCTCTCTTATAGAAAGCAAGCCAGTTATTGTCGTTTCTATAATTCGTTTGTTATAAATAAGGATTTAAATATTTTGCAATTACTCAGCAATTGAACAATTTGATCAGTCATCTTAGTTTTTGCATTTGGGCTATGGATTTGAATTGCATTAAATACATACTTTTGGGCACTGCCTTTTCGTTTTCCTCACGTAGTCTTTTTTTTACTACTTTTGCTGTATTGGTCTCAGCTTCTGTAAAAGTGCAAAAGGAAATTGTAACATGGTAGGTTCAATGCTTACTTTCAGCTACTTTTGGATAACACTGTGTTAAAACTTTATTATTTTGCTAAAAATGAACAGCGACGTATAATATTGTTGACTGTTGTTGAATACAAGAAAATAAAGGCATTGCGAGTATGATCCAAGAGGTTATGTTACCTGCATTGTTCTCAGAAACTCCGTTACTCTTCTGATTGACGAGCTTTAGCTTCTTCTTCTCTCGCTTTTTTATTTTCCTCATAAGGATTTTGTCAGGGGTAGGCATATTGAACTTTATTAATTATTTATTTCACATGTTCCACTTTCCAAAATGTGTAGCTTTAAAATGACAGATGCCACAAAATCCAAAGAGATAAAATCAATGGAATGAACCCATAGACAAATATTCATCCAGTATTGCCAGACCATCAATCTGCCTAGCTTTTTCACTATTGTTTTTTACCATTGATTTTTTACCGAGTAGCATGAAATTCTACATTCGACCTTCGTAGATTCCACCCGATCGATTCTACATCCCTTGGTAAGGCGTAAGGTAAGGTTGTTTTAGAAGACAGTTTTACTACTTTCTTTGACGAAAAAATTAAACATTATTAGCGTTATTTATAAAAATCTCGCTAATCATTGGTTTATTTATCTGTACGGACGCCAGCAGGTCAACCTACCCGAAACTGTCAGATTTTCCCAATCAACCTTGAACCTAACTCTTTAGCAATAAAGTCGAAAATCTATTAAAGAAATCTGACAGATTGTAGTAGCTTGATGTGCTGGCGTCTGTACATACAATTATTATTATTTTTTTTTTTCCTTCGCCCTTCTTGGGCAGGCTAAGGTCTTGGACCATACCGCCTCGTCTTCAGTCTTTATTGTCCTTCTTGACTAAAAGCCCGTTAAGGTATATATGTTCTGTGACTAAAAGTAAGGCCAAAGCCTCGTCTTCAGTTACATCCTTCTTGTTCAAAAATAAGTAAGGCCGAAGCCACGTCTTTAGTTTTCTGTACATAAAATGTTGGCTAGCTTGACGTTAGTGGCATGACATGACAGTGACACTTGTCTGCCATTTCACGTTTGTTTTGTGAAGTGTACTTTTTGGTTATGTTGATGTTGATAAATCATCATTTTTAAGGTTTTCTACACAATTGCACATTCCTCATTACCACATTCGAGTTTTGTATTAGGGCACGCAGATACTGTACATTTGTTAAACCTAGAAATCAGCCATGGACGAGGAAAGAGTAAATCCCAGGAAGAAATTTAAATTTTTAGAAGATCAAGTTTCTGCTGCAACTTTAGAAGCTGTAAAGGCAATGGGATTTAAAATGATGACTGATATCCAGGCTGAGGTATTGCCGGCAGCTTTAGATGGACTGGATGTGGTAGCAACTGCTAAAACAGGTTCTGGCAAGACATTGGCCTTTCTTATACCAGCTGTAGAAACTGTTATCAAATGTATGGAAAAGCAGATTCAAGGTAATGTAAAATGTATTAAAGATGTTCCTTTTTCTGTTACCTTAACATAAATTTTTCAACACTGTTGTGTAAAGTATTATTTTTACTAGTAGGTAATACATACCTTACTGTAATGATTGATGATTTATGACATACTCTGACATGACAAACTCTTTCACTACATAAGCAATCTTATTCTATGAGACTTAAACCCTAGCTTACTACTATGGGCAAAACACCTTAGTGTCATACATAACTGACCTAACATTTCAATTCAGCAAAGGACAACATTCTTTTCAACACCTTCAAACAGCCAGGTTTATTACGAAGTATTAATACCATCATGATCCCAGTGCGAAAAAAAGGATGGTGCTATTGGTCACGTATGGCTCTGTGTCTCTCTTAAACTGGAATCAAGATGGCAATAAAGTTAACATCTGTAACTTGTACCTACTTTCTGTGCAAATAAAGAGCTATTCTATTCTACTAAACCGTCTACTACAGCATCTGGACTAACAAAAACATTGGGTTTCAGGCACATGTTGTATAATTATATCACCAACCAGGGAGCTAGCAATACAAACATACAGTGTGCTGCAGGACCTGGTTGCAAATCATGGGACCATCACATCAGCTTTGGTCATTGGGGGAGAAAGTCGGAAGAAACAGAGTGCTGAGCTTTCTACAGGTCAGTACTTAGTGAAACACAGTTGTAATTTGGTCCTTTTCTATTAGAATAAGGGAGTGCAATACAGACTACCACTCTATTGCATTCCTTCCATTTGTAAATAGACAGATTTAATGTAACTTTAATAAAATAATACATCTATTATTTCATATTTGAACTAATACTACCTACTAACACAAAGTAATTTAAACAACAAAAAGTAATGTGTAAAATATCTCTAAGTACTTACTTACTTTCTGCTTTCACAGAAAATTACTTAAGAAAAGATGTTCATTTTACTGAACTACATTTTCATTGCGTCCTTATAAATAACTAGCTCCTAACTGCGATTTCGTCTGCGTTAAATTTCATGTTACCTACCCCGTAGTTTTCGCTTAGCGATCGAATTGTCAAAGGGTCGGTCAGTCAGAAAGTCGAAGCTAGTTGCCCTTTCGTTTCGTTGCTAGTAGGTACCAATGGAGAAGAACGGGCAAGAAACTCCATGGACACTCTTTTAAATCATAAAATTGTTACAAAATATTTGATTACATCATTTGTGTTGAAATTAATCATGTGAGAACGATGTAGAAATACGTGCACGTTAAAAGCGTCCGTTAAAGAAAACAAAAACAATTCAGAAATTAAAATATTAAAATAAGCCATGACAGCTAAGAGATGACTAGTGCCTACTGACGGCGCCCGTTCACGAACATGACTTATTATGAGTAATTACACACTTTTGAATATAGATAATCTTTTGAATTTCAGGAGTTCACATAGTAGTGTCAACACCTGGGCGGTTATTTGATCATATGAGAACAAAGGAATTTGATTACAGAAACGTCTCTTGTCTAGTATTAGATGAAGCTGATAAAATATTTCAGTATGGGTTCGAAGAAGACTTGAAACAAATTGTCAACCGCTTGCCAAGTAAGTTTTGCATCCCTTTGGTAAGAATGGTTATTTGGAAGAATCCTATAAACTATGATTAGGAAAGCAGTATGATATAAAACTGGCTTTCATAAATTCAATTCTTTTTTACAGAACACAGACAAACAATGTTATTTAGTGCTACACAATCCGAAAGAACTGATGCTTTGATTAAATCAGCAATGAAGGAAAAGGTTCACAATATAAACACTGATGAAGATAATCTCATGGCTACTGTTGAAGGACTGAAACAAGGGTAAGTAATTAATAATACAATATCTAAATCTTTATGTCAGATCTAAAAGCAAAAGGTGCTTGAGAAGAGACAAAAGTTGCTAATTGAAAAAAATTCCTTACGCGATACTCGCACGTACACACACACACTCGTATATGTATAATAGAAAGAGACACAGAGAGAGATAAAGTCGCATGGAGGGGGCATAACGCTTTATACCTGTCAACTCTTACCGCAAGCCCTGTTAAGGAACTTTGTTCCAAAAAAACCTAACTGAATTCATAACCTCCTCCTTTTTTGAAGTCGGTTAAAAAAGAGAGGTCTTTTTTGAACAGATCAAGATTTGTAAGGTCAACATAAAAATTGTTCAAGTTTTTGATAACTATAAATTAATTTTTCATTCCAGGTATGCAGTATGTGAAACAGAATACAGATTGTGGTGGCTACACAAGTTACTAAAGAAAACGAAAAACTTCAAGATAATGGTGTTTTTCTCGAGTTGTAAGTCAGTAGAATTTCACCATGAATTCTTTAGCACATATTGTCAGGCTGCAGTGTTATGTATTCATGTAAGTAGTTTGTATCACATGCATTTTTAAGCTAGTCTGACTGATATTATACTGTTTTTAGGGTTCCGTAGCCAAATGGCAACGGAACCCTTATGGATTCGTCATGTCTGTCTGTCTGTCCGTCCGTATGTCACAGCCGCTTTTTTCCGAAACTATAAGAGCTATACTGTTGAAACTTGGTAAGTAGATGTATTCTGTGAACCGCATTAAGATTTTCACACAAAAATAGAAAAAAAACAATAAATTTTAGGGGTCCCCATACTTAGAACTGAAACTCAAAATTTTTTTTTTCATCAAACCCATACGTGTGGGGTATCTATGGATAGGTCTTCAAAAATGATATTGAGGTTTCTAATATCATTTTTTTCTAAACTGAATAGTTTGCGCGAGAGACACTTCCAAAGTGGTAAAATGTGTCCCCCCCCCCTGTAACTTCTAAAATAAGAGAATGATAAAACTAAAAAAAATATATGATGTACATTACCATATAAACTTCCACCGAAAATTGGTTTGAACGAGATCTAGTGAGTAGTTTTTTTTAATACGTCATAAATCGTAACGTAACGGAACCCTTCATGGGCGAGTCCGACTCGCACTTGGCCGGTTTTTTGGTTATGTGGCTGATAAGACTTTAAGCGCTGCACCTTTTAAAGGGCGCACAAACGTGCCCTTTAAAAAAAATCTAATGTGACTATATTATCCTGGACGTCCATGTTAGATACGCCGTCACGCTAACACGGAAGTAAAATGTATGGAACTATATGAAGACGCTACTAAATTTCTGTCCACGATAACGTTATAACACGTATTCCATACATTTTGTGGACAGTACGTCCACGATAATATTGTGACTTTAGGAATGATAAAAAGCGCACATTGGCTTTAAAATATAGGCTATAAATTGTAATAAAGCTTAATCCAGAATATAGAAATAATCTTAATACTCAATCCTCTAACTTGAATATCTTATTTTTTTGCAGGGTAAAATGAGCCAAGCAGACAGAACCGATGTTATAACAAACTTTTACAATGCGGAAAAAGTAGCATTGTTTTGTACAGACTTAGCAGCAAGAGGGTTAGATATACCGGCAGTGGATTGGATAGTGCAATTTGATCCACCATCTGATGCCAATGTAAGTTCGAATGAACGCATCCTTTAGATTTGGTAAATACCTACCACTATGAACATAAACTGTAGTATTTTATCTCACGAAGCGACACGCGCTTTATTTGTGGTTACAAAGTGTACCAATAACCTGTAAATATGTGTGTAAGCGCAGGAGCTGTTACCGTGCGAGCCATTGGCGAAGTTGGAAGTATGTGTGTGTGTTACTGCTGATACTACCCGTCTTCAAGTACAAATTCACAGCGTGTTTGTATACTTGGTTACTACAAGTTAAACGCGCGTCTAAACTTCCGTACCAAAAGTTGAATAAATTGTCGCCCCGATTGACGCAGTAGCCAAATGAATAGCTACCGCACTTCGGGTTGCGGGTTCAAACCTGTCTTGAATATTTTATGTTAATGTTTCAGGAATACATCCATAGGGTGGGCAGAACTGCAAGGGGCATGGGAGCGGAAGGAAATGCCGTGATTTTATTACGACCAGATGAGATAGAATTCGTTTCATATTTGAAAGAATCCAAAATATATTTAGACAAATATGAAGCATGGGAAAAATTCTCTAATTTACAACCTAAGGTAAGATTTGGACCTCTTCACGAAAACTAGCTGTTTAGTATTTTCTTGACGGCAAAATGACGCGATATCAAAGACCTAATTCTAACAGAAAGCATTTGTTGCGATCATTTCTTCAAAGAACCTGAAGACGTCGTCGCGCCACCAGAGGGCGCGTTCGGGTTTTCCAAACAAATGAGTGACGATTCGTGATCAAGTGATCGTTTTTATTAGGACATTGCCTGATAACAAGTTTTCACAATTTTCAGCTGGATGCTGCTATGTCAGACCCACAATTTCATGAGTTGGCAGTTGAAGCTTTTCAAGGGTACATGAGAGCTTTTGAAGTAAAGAAATTGAAGCACATTTTCAATTTGATAACAATGGATGTCGATGCCGTAGCAAGATCTTTTGGCCTAAAAGAAAGACCTGATGTTGACGTTCGTAAGTAAAATGATTATGTTAAAGCCCGATCCAATAAACTAGTAAAATATTTTTTCGTACAGTAGTTTTACCTCACGAAGCGACGCTTGCTTTACTTGCAAAGTGTACAAACACGCTGTGATGTGTGCGTGAATTCGAGTAGCGTCAGCACATGAGACACACTTCAGACTTCGCCCGTGACTCGGACAGATCCTGCGCTTACGCACACATTTACAGCGTGTTTAGACACTTGGTTACCACAAGTAAAGCGCGTCGCTTCGTGAGATAAAAATTGTAAGCTGAACTAACCCGTCCAAAGCGCGTTAGAAAGTTCTAGCTGTTGCAGATATGGTCTAGAGTTTTGGCACTTACTTTTCATTTTTCTGTTTCAGGCATTGGATTCAGTAAAAAACACAGACCTAGAAAAAGAATGGCGGCAATGCTTGCAGAACAAACTACTGGAAATATAAAACGCGTTAAATAATAAGTCTGACAATCTGAAAGAAAATGTATTTAAAAGTACAAGTAGTACCTACGTACTTGTTTACAAACTATTTATTTTTATTGTTGAATAAAACAAATACAAAGTAAATAAACATTTTTTATTAATTATTCCTTATAGGGACAGAAATATGTTTTTACAAGATGAAAATAATCTATCTTCTGACTAGACGAGTCTAAAGGTATATTTACGTATAAAAACCATTCCGAAATTTATACATACACAAATTATGAGATATATATAGACCAAGTAATTGTTAAATTAAACATAGGAACTTTTTAGACCTCGGTAATGAGGTTTATTCATTTTGAAGACCATTCCCAGCTTAGCTATGGTCTCAACAAAGTATTTTTTTCTTACAGTCCATTCAGTTATTTTACCTCTGATCTTTAATCTCGTGACAATAAGGTTCCTGCCACTGTCAAGTCTTTCAAAATCATATTGTTGTTGTATTATGGTTGCTGCAACAGGCAACTGTCAAGTCTGTCAAAATCAGTGATTTTTATTGTTGTTGTATTATGGTTGCTGCAACAGGCAACTGTCAAGTCTGTCAAAATCACAGTGATTTTTATTGTTGTTGTATTATGGTTGCTGCAACAGGCAACTGTCAAGTCTGCCAAAATCAGTGATTTTTATTGTTGTTGTATTATGGTTGCTGCAACAGGCAACTGTCAAGTCTGTCAAAATCACAGTGATTTTTATTGTTGTTGTATTATGGTTGCTGCAACAGGCAACTGTCAAGTCTGCCAAAATCACAGTGATTTTTATTGTTGTTGTATTATGGTTGCTGCAACAGGCAACTGTCAAGTCTGTCAAAATCACAGTGATTTTTATTGTTGTTGTATTATGGTTGCTGCAACAGGCAACTGTCAAGTCTGTCAAAATCACAGTGATTTTTATTGTTGTTGTATTATGGTTGCTGCAACAGGCAACTGTCAAGTCTGTCAAAATCACAGTGATTTTTATTGTTGTTGTATTATGGTTGCTGCAACAGGCAACTGTCAAGTCTGCCAAAATCAGTGATTTTTATTGTTGTTGTATTATGGTTGCTGCAACAGGCAACTGTCAAGTCTGTCAAAATCACAGTGATTTTTATATTGTTGTTGTTGGGTTGCAGCTGTCATGGGTAAAATAACTGATAGAGGACTGTGTAGTCATGAGCCACGAATCAATGAGCCTATAAAACCTCTTGGACTCACATAAGCTAGAAAGGCTTCATTAAGCTTACGTTTGAGGTCCACTTACATTAATAATACTATATACATGAAACCTAGTTTCTATTTGGGCGAAACGCACATTTCGTAGATATTATTTCTTGATAATTTCTCGTAGCAATCTTCATGGTTGTGTTGGTGATTGATGGCATAGATCATAGAGTCTATTGTTTCCACAGTGGCCGGACATCGGTTTAACGAGAAATACTGTACACACCGCCACGAAGTCTTGCCATGGGTTGTTGAATGTTTGGTATAGACAAAGTTCATATGCACTAATTGTTTGTGGCCCTTCCTACTATAAATATATTTGTAGCGAACTGGTAGCTGCTGGTTTTCATTTGATCCATTCACAACAAGTGATAGAGCACCTGCAAGTAAAGAAAGCATTTAGAGCCAGCTTATTCAATTGTTATTCATTGTTGTTATCAATAAATTCATGGGTTTTGGGTTATGGCTCATGAATTTCATAACAATAATGACTAGAAACTTGAGAATCTCTCTCTTCAAAACCAATCATATTATTATACCACAGAAAAGAACGGCCGCCATGGCCCACGCACAATGGTCCACTTGAAGGACTAAGTGCGAAAACCAAACCCTTAACATAGAACATACACTAAAGAATAAAATAAAGTTTCTGTTCTGTTTATAAGGTCATTTAATCAAATATGGATAGTAAAAATACATTCGCTTATATAATTATCATTCAAAACACATTATTAAGTAACATCACGCATTAAAAATAGCACTTGTTCTTCTGTTTCATTAAAAAATTAAGTCATTGTTCCACACAGAGGCCTTAAGTATTAAAAAAAAAATACAAATGTAAAATAAACAGGAATGTAAATCTCAATTTGGTTCTTATACAAAATAAGTTTAAAACTGATGTAAAATACGTGTAATAGAGATCAATTTGATATCAAAATTGTTTCATCTCAAAATACTAGTCCAAACACTATTCTAATTAATATAAAGTAGTTTCAGAAATTATTGTTCGATACCTTAAATTAGTACAATAAATAGACTAGAATATGAGCAATAAAGTCTTTATAAAAATTTATGGCGAAACACGATGGCACTAGGAGAGTGTGAAATATGTTTATTCTCTAATTGAATGTAATTTTATAAAAATAGCTTTAGTTTTTTATTTAATAATTAATTGGCACTTGAGAGCATAGTCCCACTATCACAGTTTATTTATTTATTGTGCTTTATGATCTTTATTACTCCAAAATGTAACTGGTACTTATTATTAATAGCCTTAACTAAAGTTGTCAAAAAATAAAAGGGCCGTTTTGACATTGACAGTTCTAGTAGTTAATAAAGATCAAATTCGCAAAACACGTATTCGTTTGTATGAAACTGACAGATGTCAAGAACGCATTTTCAAATGTCAAAACGGGCCTTTTATTTTTTATAAACTTTACACTATTTATGCAACTTTTTAAGGTGTTCTTGTCACAATTATCCAGTTTATAGATTTGGTCCCAAATCTTTTTAGAATCTATGATTCAGCTTTGCATATTAAAAATATAAATAGCAGGCATCATTACTAGCCGTACAATAGATCTTCTTTCTACCAATATGTATATTATTTTCACTTATAAATAGTTGAATATTGCCTCTATAGAGGGGTGAAGCATACTATGTATAAAAATAAACTTAATTTGCGTAATAGTCTCCTTGCAATTGAGATACTTTGAGTATATCATTAAAATGGATTCCAAAGCAAGGAGTTTTGCAAAATGGCAGTTCACATGCGCTGCACATGAATCTAGTGTCTCGTCTTCGTCCTATTTTCCAGCAGAGGCGGCATGACCGCTGCGGATATTTCTTCTTTCCATCTTCCTTTTGCGGAATAGTTACAAGGCGGTGCTCCATTGTCGGTCTAGGATAGTCTTCACTTGTGTTAGTTCTCAGTGCATTGTTAGTCACCTTACCATTCACTAAGTTTTTAAGGTCGATGAATAACGAACTCAAGCTGGTATCTGAAATCACGATGGGCATTTTCATTGCTCTGTTTGCAGAATAAAAGGCACAAAAGTTGTTCATAAGATTGTAAATTGTTGAAAATGCCATCGTGTTTTCATAACAAAAAGCTTTATGCAAAAGAAAACAGGAAAATTACTGAGTGAAAAATAAAATGATTGCATTTTCAACACAATCTCTAATCTTATTGATCAGGATGATTCTATGAGGAGGAAGCATTAGTAAGCAAAGATAATAATGGATGTATAGATTTGAACAAATTTTACATGGAGGTAGAGATTATGTCACAGTGCTGGATTCTAGAGATTGTTATAAGATTTTAAATTAACAAAATATACTTACTGTCTTGCGGTGATGGATAGTCCATAGGTATGGACAGATCTTTTTTCCCTTCTCTTGAAGATTCATAATTTTTGGGATTGGAACATACTGCTGGGTCTGTTACTATGATATCACTATCATCGCATTCTGTCTTCAAATCCAATCCGTTATCAGACAGAGATTGATCCTTACTTTTCTCATTGAAATCTTGGGGGTTTGCTTTCTGTAAATGTGTGTTGTAGGTAGAAGAAATATCTACAGGGTTGTCGTCATATAAGTTTTTCAAGTTTTCATAGTTATTTGTTTGATATATCTGATTATTTTGTGTGTAAATAGATTTTTCTTTTGTTTTTGGTCTCTTTTCTGGGTTTACTATGTCTGAGAAGTAATTTTTTTGTAGGAATTCAGTAGATTTCCTTTTAAGGTTGCTGATTCTATGTAGTTTTTCTATTAGTTGCCTTTGTTTTAGCAGCTCTAGTTCATTGTTTTGTGTTTCATCGTTCATGCCGGTGTCATAGTTGTCCGACACACATGATTCAGCATCAGGTGTATTGTTCTGTGTTTCTGTTCTGTGTTTCGGTAAATCTTGCTCTCTTTCACTGTCATCATCTTCTTCAGTCTGGAATTATTAGAATGATCAATTAGTTTTAGGAAATTGGGTACTTTAGTACTTTTGTGAATTTATTTTGCTACTTATTCAGAACTTTTTTTTTATTGAGAAAAGTGGGCAGTAATTATGTTACTCTGATTTGTTACCTAACATATCGAGGTGAGTTAACATATTTCAAGACAGTAAAGTAATGTTACACAAACTTACCTCTTTGTTTGTCAATCCTTTGATTTGCAAAACTTCTGCTGTTCCTATAAAACTAGTGAGATCTTCGCGTTTCACACTCACTTCTCCATGGTACATAAACTGTAGCAAGTCTTTCATTGCTTTGTGAGTCACATCCCTTAGTACAACTGGAAAATTAATGGCAACAGTTATAAAATCATATTAGAATAACCAGACAAATAGAAAAAAATGGTTACATGATTAACTTGATTCCAATAAAACAGTTATTTGTTACCAATTGGATGTTGACATGGATTCATTTGAAACATTTTCTTGAAATAAGGTGAACATATTGATAGTATCACTTTATGTGCTTGCAATAAATGGCCTTCGACCGCAATAGTAACATCGACAAATTCGCCATTTCCTAATAAACCGGCGAATCCTCTAGTCAGGTTCCCGTGAAAATTATTCCAGGACAATGAGAATTGTTGGTCCATTTCTAACCACTGTTAAATTGCATCTAAAAAGGAAAATACGGTCGATTACTTCATTAAACACTTCCTATATTATTATTTAAAGTAATACTAACAATTTACAGCTGTATTTAGTGAAATAAAATTGATAAATATTTTGTGTGAGAAACGTGACAGATGTGAACGGCGCGTCGCGTATGCCGTAGTGTTGTAATTTTAGTTGATGCAATAGCTAGGGATGCGACAGGTTTAAAATGTCAATCGACTAAGGAATAATTCATCACTTTTCATTAAAATAACGTCAATTATTAATAGAAGTATATTTTTATTATGGAAATTAGCTACTTTGAAAATACAGGGAACTGATTTGTTTTTGAATTTTCAGTGCCTAAGTTGTTTGATCAACAGAGACAGAACTAAAGGTTGCCCAGTGGTGACCAGTCAGTTCACCAAACATTAATTCAAAATTTTTTACTTGACAAGCAACAATTGGCAAAAACATTATTTGTCATTTCATCATTTTACAACAATAAGTTTACCAAATATTTCACTTAGCAAAATAATTATCCGATAAACTTTTATTTAATAACGTATTATTTGACAAACAACGTTTGGATTATAGACATTACACAAAAACACAGATGCTGACAGAAACCCTAACCCTGGACGGTCGATGTCAGGCGCACCCCGAGGTTCGGTTGGTTAGGTTCCTTTAAACCCTGCAGACAGAAATAGGAGCCCTGCGCAGCGGGGCTCCATCGACCTGCTGACGGAAACCCTAACCCTAGACGGTCGACGTCAGGGGCACCCCGAGGTTCGGTTGGTTAGGTTCCTTTAAACCCTGCAGACTGAAATGGGAGCCCTGCGCAGCGGGGATCCGTCGATATTTAGTAGAAACGTGATTTATCTTAGTGAATCTAAATGAGAAATGAAAAATGTATAAATGATTAAAATAATATCATCTGATGCATTTGTTAAAAGAATTGTTTGCCAATTAAATGTTTGTAAAACTAGTGTTTATAAAATAAAACATTTGCGGAATAAGTTATTTTCGAAATAAATAGTATACCTACCTATGAAACGTTGGTTTTAAAATGAAAATTTGTCAATGGAGTTTTGGTGAAATTTTAGTGAACCGCTGCCCAGTATGTTGAGGCAGAATAAAAACTGTGAATTTTCTTTTTGCACACATTTTATGATGTATGTTTTGTTACCTTCCAGTTCCGTAGGCATAAAGTCTACCTAACTACTTAGGTTCTATACAAATTTAAGTTTCCAATTTATGTTATTTCAAGTTAAATAAATATCAACTTTATTTCGGTAGTAATTAAGTTGATTTCAGAGTGACAAGCATTATTTAAAAAGTTTTAAAAATGTTTGAAGTTATATCGTAAACTGAACTTTAGCTTGTAGAAATAAAAGTTATTTTTCCAATAACTCATATTAATATATGTATTAATGATAGTCAATGGTCAAACTGATGCGAATACCACGTGGGATACGGGACGAAATTCGCTCGCGCCGATTGCGTCAACTCACTTGTGCCTATGAAGGTGTTCAAAATGTAAAAGTACTCCGTGTTCAAAATGGCGCAAATAGCGTGACGTCCTAAACATTCGCGTCCCACGCGGGATACGCCTGAGTTTAAACAATCCTTTAAACGTGCAATGTACAGACGCCAGCACATCAAGCTACTACAATCTGTCAAATTTCTCTAATAGATTTTCAACTTTATCGCTAAAGTATTAAGGTTCAAGGTTGATTGGGAAAATTTGACAGTTTCGAGTAGCTTGACCTGCTGGCGTCTGTACTTTCCTGTCATTTGGTACCTACTGTGCATTAGGTAATTTGCATCCTAATAGAAAGAGAAAGAAAGAAAAAGTTTTTATTGCCACTCGCACAGGAAGATCATAAAACTAAACTAAACACAATCAAAAATAAAAAAAAACCAAATGAAGCACGGTTATACGAGTTTTGGAACCCATTCCAGAACTGGGCGGAAAAAGGTAGGCACGGTCACCAAAAGAGATAAGTAACCAGTGCCGTCGGATATAGGTAGTTGAAGTTTTGTAAGACACCGATGGATGTTTTCGAATAAAATTAAATTAATAGAAAGCAACAAGTTAATATATCAAATTAAATTTAATTAGAAAAAATCCATCGATTTCTTACTAAACTTCAACCATATCTTACGACCATAATATACTAGTCTATGCTTACGACCCTGGTTACATCACTCCTTTGGTGACAGTACTTACCTACCAAAATACTCGGAAGGATCTGCACTGATTGTTTTAAGTATGTAGGTAATGCCTATAGCAGTCTATAGGAGACTTTTCAAGTGCAAACTTTGAGGTGCAGGTACCTACACTATAAGGCTGGTATAAAATACCTATGATCACACCACAGATTGTGCTGCCCTCTACTACATACGTATTACGTACAAACCTACCTACTTAGATATATAAAACACCACGTTTCACTCAGTTGGTAGATGGCTTCCAGTTATTTAGTTCGCCTTCCATTAGTACAGAGCTTTGCTAAAACTTTCCATCAGCGGTCGTGGAC
The DNA here is from genome assembly GCA_945859715.1 of Apamea sordens. Taxonomy (NCBI): domain Eukaryota; kingdom Metazoa; phylum Arthropoda; class Insecta; order Lepidoptera; family Noctuidae; genus Apamea; species Apamea sordens. The sequence goes on along the minus strand of OX243996.1, from coordinate 10,307,643 downwards.
TAGTCCAGCTAAATTAAGTTTCAACCAAACTTTTAGGAGTTTGTCGACGCAGTGGAATCCCAACGAAGATGTTAGTTACACTCACCAAGTTTTGTTTGTTATCTCTCTACGTGCGACTTTCTATATTTTAGTAAAATACTTTCGTTATCTATGGCATGTCTAATATAGTTACCTTATTTGGCATTCGATTTGGCATAGTACACCCATAAGTAGTATACTTAACTATTGTTCTTGATCTTCGAGGCCTTGATCAGCGGGGTAATTGCGTAACACACTAACAGTAGCAATGGCTTTCATTTTGACAGTTCAACAACATTCATTGCGTCATTTAGGGGAGACCGGGGCAAGACGAAGCTCGGGGCAAGACGGGAAATGTGTTTGTGTGCGTGACTGGTGACCACAACAGAGCCTAATACAGCGCCATTCGTGCGATGTCCAGTCGCGTCAAACGAGTCGGAGCGGCGCGTGCGTGTCACTGCGTGTTTTGGCTGCGCGGCGAGAAAAAATAGTTTTTTGGAGTATTTTTACGAAGTTTTCTGTTTTGAATCGATGGGCAACAAGGTAGGTATCAGTGCTATGTTAATATTTTACCACGTACTTGTTGTAGTAGTGTAAAGCTAACGAATTTAGATTGCTTTTTCGCGGAATAATTTTTTAGATTAGAACTTTTTAGTCACTTCTGCAAAATGTGTATGTTGGGGCAAAAAGGTCGGGGCATAATGGGATAGTATCCCATTTTGCCCCATATGTGTAGGTAGAAAAATGTTTCATAGGTACTTAGTTAATAATAAGTTTATTTTTTGTTTGCAGTTAAAATGGTACGAAATTATAAACGTAAAACAAATCGTGATCGAAGAAGAGGATATGAAAAGAGTGGTTAGAGCTGTGCTTTCTGACACAATGGGATTTCTTCGAGCATCAGCTACATCTGACGTGCCTAAATCGACCTTGGAACGAGGAGTGAGAAATGCTCGATGTGCTGAAGATACTGGCACTGAAAACAAAAGACGCAAAAAAGACAGTGACACGGATTCTAGTTCATCTGAAGACGAAGAAAATGATTGTCCTTGTATATATACAGGGTGAAATTAAATTCATGGGCATCCTTCTAAGGGGTCGTTGTACTCATCATTATGAACAACTTTTATTATGGGACCAAACCTGAAATCGCGAAAAAAAAACAGCTGGTCCCAACATTTATGTTCGCATAACTCGTTAAAATGTAGGGACCAGCTGTTTTTTTTTTTCGCGATTTCTGGTTTGGTCCCATAGTAAAAGTTGTGTATATTGTGGGTACTTATATACACAGTCCACTGAAGGATGGGTTATTTGTAGCGTGTGCCATGGTTGGGCCCATAATTCCTGCGCAGGTGTAGACAATGACGATGAAGAGGCACATATATGTGAACGATGCCAACCAGATTTAATGTGTACTCATTATGCCCCATAGCGTTTCTCATCTTGCCCCGATCATGGGGCAAGACGGGATATTTGACATGGTGTCATTTAGTTCCTATTTGCCAAAAAAATATGTGATTTAGCGCCATAAAAGATTATAATTACGTTTATTAAAACTGTAAGTGTTGCTTTTTTTGTAAGAGATTTTTAATAAACAGTTTGATTTTTATATTATGACGTTTTTTTTTTCTTAAGTATCCCATCTTACCCCGGTCTCCCATACGTCGTTGAGCAGGCAAATTTTTCGAACACAAAAACCAATGGATTAGCGATATCCTTCAAAATGACTTAGATTATGATTGATAGTTTTTCACGCAATTAGGGTGCAGAGTTTTGCTCTGGGTTAGTCTATATACCTACTAATATTATAAAGAGGTAACATTTATGAGTTTGTAAGTAGGAGGTAGTCTTCGGAACTACTGACACGATTCCGAAAATTCTTTCACCAATTTTATAGGAAGCTACAGTATTGCTGAGTGTCATAAGATACTTAAACATAAATAATATGTACTGAACAAGAAAGTTTAAGCGGACAATGTCGCAAGGAGAAGCTAGTTTATTTACAAAGGTTTCATCTCCTCTGAAAGCTCCTGTAATTTCTGCGGGTGTGTTTTTCAGACTTATCTGCCTACACATTCATAACTACTTAATATCAATTTTGGGAATTATTACTTATCCTACACGCTACATAAATTGGTTGCAGGGTTGAATTTTTATTCAAGTTTGATTCTTGCACAGAAATCAAACTCCCAAGTCAAAACCGAATCGTACTGCGCCAATCTAGCCTTCAAATAGTCTTCTCACGTAAAAGCTAATGAAGTCGTGCAGGTGAAGTTGTGTCTGTAGTCTTGCTTGGAGTTCAAGGAAGTACTTGCTGTTGAGGTGTAACGTTGTATCTACAGCTACACCGTGTACCTATGTACCTACGTCTTATGTACCAGATATGAGCAAGGTGGTTAAATTTCAAGGCAGTGTAATGTGCTGCAACTGTGTCTCCAGTAATTTAGTTTTTTGATAGTTTGTGAAGATGTTTGTTACATGGGTACCTAAGTAGGTACTCAAGTACGAATAAGGGCGGGCCCGACTTTTAGCAGCAATTCAGTAGCGCGATTTGTAAACGGCATCTGGAACACTACTTTTGGCCGTTTGTCGCAATTGCAACGTACGACAGAAGCGATTCAGTAGCGATACAATTGCATTGTATCGATTCAGCATCGATTGCAAAATAATCAGCCTATACTGTTCCCAGCGCTGGGACACAGGCCTCCTCTCATCGAGAGGGAAGTGCGCTAATAATCTACTAAATATCACGCGGGCCCAGTTGGTAGATGTTAAATGTTATTGTGTCTTCGAATTTTTGGTTCTGGGACATGCCGGTTTCCTTCACCGTTTTGAGAGCAGTGGTGATGAAATTATTTACACAAAGTAAAGCGCCTGCTTGGGTTCGAACCAACGACCTACAACTCGTATGTCAGGGCCATTACCACTGGGTCACCACTGCATCGATGACAAAGCGCTACCTACTGTATTAAATTAGCATCGCTACTAACACGCGTCTGTTTCTGGCGACATCGGGTAAATAAAGAGTGGGGGTTGCCGCAGCTATGAAGACACAGACAGGCAGATGTAGTCCACATGCATTCACAAGTAGGTAGTCACTACAACGTACGATTGTGTAGATATTGCATCGCGTCTGTATCAATTCTGCATCGCGACTGTATCAAATGCAGAACCGCGGCTGTATCGCGACAGTAGAGATGCAGAATCGTGGTTACTTGGGCGAAGGTATAGGTACGACCAGCGACAGCATCACAACTGTATCGCGGCCTTTTTTGCGATTGCATCGCTACTGAATCACTGCAAAAAGTCGCCGTGCGTATTTCGCACGCGAATGAACCATGTAAGTAGTTATTTAATTACGTCCCTCAAAGGGTTCCTACTTTTTTCGGGTAGGTTCAAGAAGTAGTTTTTCAAGTACTACTTATGCTTATGGTTGTACAGTTTAAATTAAATATAAGTTATTAATGATATCTATAACTAGCTAGAGGCCTAACCTAATGTTTTTTACCTACTATTACTACCCAGTAAGTAGGTAAAAAACATTAGGTTAGGCCTTCCTACACTTAGGTACTACAAACACCAGACTAGTAGAAATAGACTTCGACTGTGTTGTTTATAACTCCAATTAATCAATCAAATACACGGCAAGACATCGGTTTGTTCCAAAATAAGCCACATCGGAGTTATAGTCATTTCATACAACTATCAGAGAATGACAGTTGTGCTTTGAATTTACGGACAATTTAGGTTTGTAGTCAACTTGCTAAACAATTTTTTTCCCTGACTACATAAATTTCAAAAATCTCTTCAGCTTTTGACATTTCAATTGTGTGTGGTGTATTGATTCTTATCAATACCATTAAACCAGTGCTAAGCCCACACGTCTCGTGCACTATCGATTATGTGTCAGTAACAGTCGTGAGAGGGCGCACAACCAATGCTTGAACATCTGAAGGGTCCTGTCTACGTGGGGTCGCATTGAAGTTGTAGTTTTGAGCCTGGCTGTTAATAGGCTGGCGTATTTTCAACAACAAAGGGGTTGTTGTTATTTTAGGCTGAGAAAATGAGAACATAGTCGTACTCACCTACTTTGAAAAGTAAAACTAGGAACCCAGTTTCTTTTTTCCAGACCCTTCGTATTTTTAGACAAGTCATAAATACTGCGTAATTCTTTCGACCCAGTTCAAATGTTGTTCCTATTTATTTCTGTTCTGAAGTAGACGAAGCCTGTGTCTCTCTCGATATCGATTGTAGGACATGTCCACCGAGCGGCTTAAGCGTCGATTAATTAAGTTCTGTAAGAGCACAGTCACCCTATTTTCTAAGATAGCCCAACCATGACTCCGCACTTTTAATTTTCTGGTGTCACGAGTTACTGCGATAAAGCCATCCCCCTTCTTCACCAGTTCCCCACTAACGAAAAGTATGCGATGAATGGGCTTCTTATTAAAAGTGTAGAAAAGTTTCGTGAAGACAAAGTTCTCTCTATTGTGTTGTTAACACCATAAAATAATGAAATTGCTGTGCAGTCTTCTGTCTTTTTGTTGCGTTGTATGAATTCTGAATGTTACTTTTTGGCCGGAGGCGAGGAATATTCTTGGTAATTTTAGTTCACTCGTAGACCGGTAAGAGGTCGTATTTTGTCGAAATATAATATTTATAACGTAGGTACTTTGCACGGTATTCCAAAGTTTTAAATAGAGGCAAGTATTCCGTAATTAAAGCGCTGCTCGTACCTCCATGATCAGGACGGTCTCTGTTGGTCCGGCGACGCGGTCACTCCACTGGAGGCTGCCATTGACAGGTAATCGATGCGGTTTGCTAGTTTATTTGGCTATCGGTTCCGCTCTCAGCATGTGTATCTACTCGATATAATCGGTACAGACCCCCAGCTTAATACGATTATGAATCGGAGCGTATTCGATTATAGCGATTCCGATATGACTCCGCGTTTAATAACGTGCGGGAAACTTGGATATCTACTTACCTGTTTACGTTTCAGGTAGTTATTGTGTTAGGTATGGGATCCCTTGGGGTTCTTAATCCTCTTGAGGAGATGACAATTTAGCATTTAGATTAGTGAAGGGAGGCGTTAATGCTTTACTATCTTATGCCTTGGATTATTTAGCTTCATTAACTCTTCTAGGTTAGACTTTTAAAGCTTTCATTGAAACGTGTCTCTGTGGTTGAGCATTTTAAATGGTTCTTATTCTGAAAAAGAAAAACCGATTGTTGATAAAATTATGGTCAGAATGAAATCCATGTCACTACCTACTTAATCGTTTTACCACTCAAAAATACTATCAAATACTCATTAGTAATTATTGCTTTCACTAAATTAAACCAAAACCGTTAATCTGTGGATTTAACAACAAGATCTAGGTATTGGAACTATGATCGTAATGCGTAACCTACAAAAGTTTAAACTCTCAGCGAGGCTTATTATCTCGTCTAGTTTGTGGCATGTAGGAGTTTGCACTAAAACCGATGCACCTACATCATAATTGTTAGAATTTCAGAACTTTACCGTAGAATACGCGCAAACTTTGTAATACAGCCTTGTATTACAAAGTTTGTAGAACATTTACGCAGATTCCTTTGTCCAGTCGTAATAAAAACGGTTGGTAGAATGTAGACTAGTTTCTTGTGTCGTAGATATCTAGAAGCATCGAGCCAGCTGCGTCGGACGTCTGTAAGTTCGGTTCGGCTCCGGCACGCGCGAGATGGGACAACTTTTAGGCGACCTATTTACTGCACAACACCGGATTGGACTTGTACCGCGGTACCTGTAACTTTGAGTGCCATATCTGATGGATTCAGCTTATGTAGGTTGATAATCTTGCGTGTGTGGTGTAAAGTTTTGTAGGTTTGCATCGCTTCGAACACTGTAGCAACAGTTCTGTTCGAATTAAGTTTCCTCGTGTGCAGTCTTCAAAAAAAAAAACGGTATTCTAGTACTCGATTTTGAAATGAAAGAAAGAAAGAAAATACATTTATTTGAGGCAAACATGACGCATAAAAAGAATACAAACACAAACAAAATAACAAGTTGGGGGAAAATATGCGTCACATCCACGCAAAACGGCCATCGCTCAGCATAATGCTAAGACCCTATACGAGACAGAGCCCCAGCGCGTCAGCGACAGCCGGCGTTGACGTGATGACGTCAACGTACAGCATACGATTACAAATAAATAAAAACAACAATCAAAAAATTAATTAAAATAATGAAATGAAATAACTAGCTTTATATAATGACAGTAGTAGTGAGAAAGTTATCATTTAAAATTGATACGAGAACAACAAAATAAAATTTTCAAGCTCGTCTTTGAGATTCAAGACGAATCATCAACAAATACCTAAAGTCCGCTAACAACTCCGCAAATGAAATTAGTGAGAAAAAAATTATTCAGAGCGAACACGCTTCGAATAAATTGATGTCAGAGACGATATCATTAACTTTATCATGATTCTTCAAATGATTGGGGATTTTTCGTCCGTGGCTGAGTTAGTTCGCGAAGTATCCGCAAGTCGGAAGTGCGAGGACGTGCTCTCCAGTGGGGTTGGAAGTTGGCGCGTGATTGGCCCCATTGTTAAACCTCAATAGTCCGTCTTGAGACCGCTAACTGAACCGTTTCATGCTCCATCCGTTGTGATTATTCTGACTTATCAGTTTGATTTTTTTAGGTTAGTTGGTATGGTGTGATTTCGCGTCTTCAGATTATTTATTATTCCATAGTTTAACTCCATCTTTTGTCCATGAATAAATATTAGAGGGAAAATTTTAATAGGCCTGAAACGGTTTCTTTTTGCTTAAAAATTGTATTTTTTTTATCAACTCTATTGCGTTGAAAAGAAAACATCATGAAATTCACTTTAACAACTTAATTAAGACGCAACGGCGCAATTTTAATTCAATTTCAAAGCAGACAGCAAAGTATTTTAAATTAAAAAATAAATACAATACAAAATAAGTAATTGAATTCGCCAATACCGTGATTACTCTCACAATAACACAAGAAAGAGAGTTCAATCAGGCGCCGCACCCGCCAGTGCCGCCGTCGGCTGACCGTTTACCAATATCTCAGCTGAATGGACCTCAATTAAGCCTCACAGACTAACCTAGAATAAATATCTTGCCCTTAAAATTCAATTCCTTAGAATAACGCAGATATGACAATCGAAATGTAGATTACATTCTGTCGCGAGATGAATTTTTATGAATTATAATTTTGCAATCACCTCGCACTGTCGAGTCACGTTTGAGAGGTTGAATTGTCCCTCTACGTGATGCTGCTTCAATCATTATCCCAGCTACTTATCGGGAGTACTGCACTTGCATGGTTATGAATCTTTTGTCCAAAGACTTGCCCGCGATTTTTGTTTGTATTCCGAAATATTAAAGAGCGTGCTTTATGGGAGCATTTATTTTCAATATGCATGCCATCAGTGTGTAGTGGCTTTTTGTCTTCGTATCGGACGGTCCGCTCGGTATTTGGGAAAGATCCAAAGAGACAATGGCTGGATTTTACTAAAATGACTGTGAAAGCGTCAGTGCCTAGCGTATTTACTGATCAACCACAATGGGAGTGCGTCAGTGAAATATGATGACGTAAAAAATACTCCTCCTTATATTCTTCTAATCCCTGTCTTTTGCATCAGAATGGATGATTTTTTTAAATGTACAGCATAAAAAACATATGTATCTACTCATAGAAAATATATGTATAATCCTCCAAACCGTATTTCAGCTATGGCGGCCAATCACAACGGAGACTATCCCCTTCGACGCGAGAGATATTATAATGCACAAGTATGCGCGCAGACACATGTGCACTCCCTCTTCCCTTATTCTCATAGTCCAATGGGAGGGCAATCCGACACGGACGGAGAGAGATCAGACACCAACGGCTCAACGTGCTTTCCGAGGCACGGGGGTACCACACCGCCAACTTCCAAACTCCGGGCTGCTAGAAAAATCCCAATAACACTGCTGATCCGGGAATTACGCCCAGGGCCGAACACTCAGCACTCATACTCGTACATTCATAGGTACTTACTTAACTTCGTAATTTTCCCAGTGTAAACTGCTTTGTGATCTGACCGGATTCTTTAATAACGCGTCTGTGTTGGACATTTCTAAAGAGGTTTTAGGCAAAGGCTCTTGGCGGAAAATCTTTTACTAAAAGTTACAGGACGCAATGACCGGAAAACAGATGTCACAACAACGCGCTATTTAAAAAGCTTTTGTTAATGTTTTAAGAAATGTGTGAATTACGTCATTGCTGTTTTGTGTGCTTCCGACAAAGAAAATATCATGCTTTCACTTTTGGTGACTGTTCGTGTTGTACCAAAAATATACTTTATAACTATAGAGTAACTGTCACCAACTGTTGTGAGAGAGAGACAATTGTCTCATGTCAAGTCAAGACGCTCCTATGGCTATAACCTCCTTACCGTTAGATACTTTTTAATAGTTTATAGCAGGGTCGTCATGTTCAGCGGTGAAGACAGCTGATTGGTAACGGTACTACTTATATTGAATTGTAATACGACCCAACAGGTGAAAGTAGAATCACGCCCCGTATACGTCATAAAGCAGGTCTCACGCCCTTCTCCCGCTAAGTCTTGGCACAAGAAGGCGCACACGTCAAAACGCCAACACTTACAACACAATGCAGTGCTTATCCCTAGTCAGGCGGAGTCCACAGTACGATAATACCTCTTCAGTGAGAGGATTATGCCGTGAAACGATTCTACTTATCGTCGCCTACCGTCTCTGGCGCTGCACTGCCAAGTAAACAGCCCCCAGATAGTTCGCTGCCGGCTTATGCTGCAAAGCAAAATTGTTTCATATTTATAATCTGTGCCTTTCAGTCTTGTCCGACACAATTAAATAATGTAACCTATAATTTGTGTTGACATAAAACTTGATAGCTAATAAATATTTAAGTGTATTTTAAATAAGGCTTAGAGAGACAAAGTTACAATAAAAGTATGAAAATGCAACGTCAGGGTGTTGTAGGAGGAAACTGGGCGGGGGAGCCGCTAATGCCTCTCGGAGTGCGGATTACTTCATGAAATGGTCGCGCTTAGCGCCACTCCAGCGTGAAAGCTGCCTGGCGATCTGTTTGCGCCATCCACTTCACAATACAACCAAGTGTCAGTCAAAAGATACCGCTTTACGAATAATACTGTAACCTAGAAAACAGGATGGATATAAAATTCGAAATTGACCTTTTCGTAAAACAACGTACAGATAATACAAGGAGGGTTCATTTCTATGGGAGAGTTACTTTTATTGTCGTCAACGGATATCTACAAACTGGGGCAAATCCAGGGGGTCTCCAGGGGGCAGCAACCTTTTATGCAAATTTTAGTGGCTACCCTAAAAGAACTTATGATCATTGTTATCTTGTTTGAATAAAAAAATGCACACCTAGGTATCTTGCCGGTGTTCCAGGAAACATTTCCTTATTCTCGCACGTCGATTGTTGAACTTCAGTTGACACTTCGAGCGGAGTTGGGAAATAACTTTTTATTTTCTTTCCCTCTATTGGCTTCCTTCAGTGAAACTTTGTCTAGTGGCAATGGAAACCAACATTGATTTAAAACAGATGAAACTTGTCAGCGAGTTACTGTTACTTCACGAGTTTTATTGACAAGTTGAAAAACGAAAAAATATATGACTTCTTATGTAGGAGCTAGTCTCCCACGTTTTTGCTGTAAACATTGATTGTTGAAACAGAAACGAATTAAAGTTATTTGTTTGGTTAATCTGAACAATGTTTAGATACCTACATACATATACATATCTATGTAAATACCTACTAGGAATATTTCGCTATGTTTTGATGTTCATAGAGGTTTGCTTTAACGACGACTAACAGAGAGCTTTAAACAGTGCGATTCTGTAACCATCTCACCGTGAAAACTTAGGTGTAGTGAGCGTGGAGTGAGCTGTCATGCTAACTAATGCTAGGGATTGACACTATTGACAGCTCACTCTAAGCTCACGTCACCTATCTTTTCACGGTGAGATTTTTACAGAATCGATCGGCTGTATTTTCACTTCTACGTCACTTGCTAATAAGATAAAACTAAGCAAGTTCATACCGTAAACAAACCGTAGTTTTTTCCGCGTTTCCCCGAAAAGTTTAAGCATATTATTATCATTTTTACCATAAATTCTCCGCTGCTTAGAAATATTCTCCCAAGTTCTCGTTCCAATGCACGGTTAGACATACCCAAGCCGTCTTTACTGCAATAAAGGATCAATAAATCCAAAACAAAACCCCGGTACGTAACGGCTCAACAGGAAATGTCCCTGTACCTATATTTCACGCGGGTTTTTGTTTATTTTTTCTTTATTGCGTAACATACGAATTGCCATTTCCATTGACTTTCCCCAGATAAAGTTGTTTGCCTTCGTTTCTATATAAAATGTAGTTTTGCTTATGGAAAGCTTATTTCTTCATCTAGTCGTTAGATACAGGCGGGCTGACTGCGAAGCCTGGATTTGTTTTGCACTGCTGCAATTACCTTTTGTTTCTGCTGGATTTTCTCAACAGTTTCTGAAATAGGAAATGTTAAAATCATAATTTCATGTTTCTGTCGAAGTTAAGCTTTTAGAATAAGAAAGTTCGTTGAACAAACTAATGCATTGTAGAGTGTTGTTGTAAGCTTAGTCTGTAGCTAAGTGATTTTTTTAAAGTTTACATTTGAGGTAATTAAACAAATTCATCACATATTTGGCTACTTATGGAATGCAGAATGATTCGTTTTTCATCTAAAATTAGTCAAACTAAGTAGGTACCTTACTTATTATGATCCCATCGCCCAATAAATATAATACATAACTGTCCTCGAAGATTAAGAATTCTTGGCATGTAACAAGCATGTTGTTATTAAAATAATTAAAAAATATCACATTATTTATTACAAAACTTGGGTTGTTACGTATAGTAAACATTAAACGATGTTTATTATTCATCATAAAACTCGCGAAGCATCTCGCTTGGAGCTATCGAGTAGAAAAGTTGCTTCCGTTTAGTTTGTTCTCAGCGCCGACCGAATGGAAAATTGCATTGTTTATATAAAGGTTAGTATAAAATAGGTACCTAAGTCTTTTCTATTTGTATTTGGACTTTATAGCTAACAAGAAACTGTATTTTGTTTACTTTACTGGGATATTTTTCGCTGTAGCTTCGCGTTGACTAGATTGTGAGTAGAATGACCTGCGGGGTAATTGCGTACGTTATCAGTAGTAATGGCTTTTATTTTGACAGTTCATCAACATTCATTGCGTTATTTTCGTTTTGGAGGAGACGAATTTGGATTCGAAAAAACAATGGATTCGAAATATCCTTCAAAATGTCAAAGTCTAAGGCACATTAAAGGCACTTTTGAACGTAAAAATTAAAATAAAATTGATTCTAGTCGCCCCTTCCAAAAGGTAGTTTTCGTATGGAGAAGAATGGGCAAGAAACTCCACCGTTACTCTTTTAAAATATTTTGCATACATTAATTATATAATTATATGTGAAGACGATGCACCTAAAAATAAAATTACTATACCACAATAGGTAGAAGATAGGTAAATGATTCAGATGAGCTGGCTAAAAAAACACATTGCTCTCTAAAGGTGCCAAGTCCTATTGGAGCTAATTCTGTATGGATATCATAATAACAGGAGAACAAGAAGTAAGCAGGCTAATTAGTTTGCAGATCTCGTGCTTAGTTCTCATGCATGTTAAGGCGGCATATTCTGAAGTGTCGTCATCGTCACCTGTTATGAAGTTTTAAGTCGACCCAAATTGTAAGCTCACCTTCCGTCTCTTTCTTATTTAATGTGGAAGTAAAAGATAGCTATTCTTTATGCACGCTGTAAATCGATGCTAAATGTCTCTTCGTTTTCTCTTTTCAAACTTTAAACTAACTGGTCGTGCCAACGATAACTAAAGCTTTTGCTCTAGGAAAGAGTAAATATGAGTAGATAAGGGATGAGGGATCTTTTAAGCCATGATTTTAGTAATAACACGGAAGGGTAGCAGGAAGAACATTGATTTTACATGAACTTTCCAAGTTCACCTGACGTTTTCTCAACAAGATATCGACTTACTTTTTCCTGTCAGTTTGCTTCTAAGACTGATATTTACCGTGACAAGGATATGACATGTCTTCTGTGTAAAAACTAAACACAGCAATGCTCGTAGGTACTACAGGTTGCTGTGTTTAGTTTTTTCGACAAAATCTTCAAATACCCAATGGTTGTTAGACACTGTCTACGTTTTAGTTTCTACCATTGAACAACGATTAAAACTTTCCGTACGTTCTCAATACCTATTGGAGTACAAACACATAAAATTTTCGTATTGTAGCAAATGGAAAACGTTATCACGGCGACGGTAACGTTTCCTGTGATCTCCTGTAAGCCGAGATTAGGTCGGATTGAGTCGAACCGTGCCACCGAACCGGTTATATTGAAGACGTATGTAGAACGTCTGAACACACTCTTAATACCTATTAACTTGTCAAGTTCATTAATGAGACTTTCTTTAGATTCCTTGTACTACATGGTTATGAGGTTATTGAACAAAGAATATACCTAGGTACTTGAGGTGTTTTCAAAAACCGACATTCATTTTTAATGCACAACGTTCTCGTCCTTTTTTTATCATCATTGGTAATAATTACTCACACTAGGTACTTGTAAAACAAAGTGTGGCTAAATATTAGTACAGGTAAGTAAAGTTCCATATGAATAATGCTGGCCAGTGTGAAAATTAGTAGGTGAGCCACACTAAAATATTCCTGCCCCATAATACTGAGTGGCGTGCAATTTGGACGGAATAATCTCCACATTTAGAATTAGAGGTTCGCTTTAAGTCGACGTAAATATAGCGCAACATAGTTATTTTGAAAAGGCTTGCACGCCGTGCCCGCGGCGGTGCGCTTGGCGGAATATAATAATAGTCGTCGGGCCACCGCGGAATATCATCTCGGTACATTGTGAGAGGCAGGATGCTCATTAGATGAACGCCCCGGGCCGCGGCCGCACCGCCCCGCTTAGTGCCTACCTTCAGACACACTGCCTGCATGCTGCCACTGCACTTCGTATTCTAATTAGTTTTACTTTTTACCCTCTCCCTAACATTAACTGCTTGCCAAAAGCTACAAATTGGTGCCTCCGTGGCCTACTTTTTCCGTCCACTGCACCAATAATATAAATTTCAGGATCCTTCCCAACGACGTTCTGATAAGACCGAAACGAGCAACTGAAACGGAAAGTGTTCATTCTGAAGTAATATCTTACGATAAAGTTTTAGTTAGAACCTATTATAGGATATACGGCTCACGGATCTAATAGGCTTTAATCTCTTTATGTTATTGCCTAAGTTGAGTGCGGTGTTAACATTATAATTATAACGACTACTGTAACTCAACACTGGAATAATGTCTGAGTGAGTTTGCGAAGCCGATGTAATATTTTAATCTTATCATTCGAGTCAAGTTTCATGTCTCGCGAGGAAAGTTTGATCCGCGGTTCAAGTTTCGAGACGAACGACGAGCTTACAACTGTGACTGTGGGTTCTCTCAGGACGCTGTACTTTAATGGGGCCGACACCATTATTGATGTATCTAACAGTTTCCATACGTCATCGAATATCCTACTATGTTCCAGACTCTTTTTTTTTTTATAAAATACTCGTAGTAAAACTGCTATAGTGGGCACCTACTAAAGTAATATTATTTAGAACTAGCTGTGTCCCGTAACTTCGTTCGCATACATATCGGAAAATAAATTGGATTTCATAGGTTTTCATTTTTATGCGCGGAACCCTAATTCTTTGTTCTAAAATAAAAGTAGTCGGAGTCAAAAAAAAAAAAAAAATTAGAATTTTTTTTTGTGTTATAAGTGCAGTATACATTATCATTTATATTATAATTAGTATTATATGCTGTCATACACATTTAGTAATGATGAGATGAATGAGCTGATATTTTGACATTACAAACAGACTTCCGTTTTATTTATTTGTATATTTATTATGTATGGATTTGTGCAAAAAGACAGAAGAAGAAGTAAAGTATTTATTTTCATATTTTGTATGTTGAGCAAAATTGTTTATCTACTCTGTGGAGTGTCGTTGTTTTGAGAAACAATCTCTTTCGCACAAGCTCGGCGGCGGTGACTAAGCATTTTCAAAGTTAAGAAGGCTTGTTTGGCCGCTTCCGATATTTGTTAAGCCCGTGTCGGTTTTAGAAGATGCCAGCTTGAGATAATTAATGTGTAGCCTCGTAAAACCCTTCTTAGTAATTTAACAACTTCTAATTGAATAAAACTTAGCAACCTTTGTCCTGTTACATACTAATTTAATTATATACCGTGAACTAACAGCTGACACTTTTTATTGTTAGAGCCTACGCCTGGTAAACGGATTGGTGATTGCTATTTACTGTTAGTAGCTCAAATTCTGGTAATCATTTTATGAATCAAATCGTTTGTCTGAGTTTCATGGCACCCATGTTAAAAGGCAAGATGGCGATTTATTGTCAGGATTTGATAAATTATTTTATTTTCTGAATAATACCAATTTTTCAACATATATATTTTTATTAAAACTCGACGAGGTTAGTGACCAAGCCGACGACTCTGAGAAAAAATACCGAAACTCAGAGCTCAACGTCTCTTTTCCATGTCATTTTTTTTCCAGTCCATACAATTACCTACCTACATTCAATCTGCCCAGCCTTTTACCAACTATCTTGGGGTCGGCTTCCAGTCTAACCAGATGCAGCTGAATACTAGTATTTTACATGGAGCGACTGCCTATCTGACCTCCACAACCCAGTTACTGGGTAATACGATACCCCTTGGTAAGACTGGTTGTCAGACTTTCGGGCTTCCGACGACCCGTAACGACTGTCAAAGATCCACGAATGACAGCCGGGACCAACGGCTGAACGTGCTTTCGGAGGCACGGAGGGGCCTTAGTATATATGAATATGGTCATTGGTCACCCATCTACGGACCAACTGCGACAAGCGTAGCTTAACCTGATCGTTCGACCCGTGCGGCCAAGCCACAAGCCCTTCATCTTACCTCAATTGCCTACCTACATTGTAGGTAGATAATGATCAGATCATATCCAAACGACGAAGCAGATAGCAGAGATTATAATTACAACGTCACAATTTATTGACAGTAAACGCAAACTGTAATTCACTCAGTTTGTGCCGTTAAACTTGATGGACGGAAATAGTACTATGAGTAAATAACACAAGAACGGTACTGCGGACTACGGCCGAGCAACGTTAGTCACCGATTTTCATTTCAAATCAGTTTAAAACAACTTGTTCGAACTGGGTTCAAAATGTTTCGGTATTTTGAATGCCTGCTGCATTTTAGCCGTTTCTAATGCCGGGAAATAAACTCTTGCCTACGGCTGTAAAAATAGTGAACAAATCGATTTCAAGTGGTTTTTTCCTTAACTTGCTGTCGCATAAGACTTAGCGTGGTTTGTGGTTTCGCCTCTATTTCTTTCGTTCTTAAGTCTGTTGAATTTCGCCTTCCTTTCATGGTATCACATGGCAGCTATAAAACTTGCATAATAATATCTACTTTCTATATGTTTGAAACAAAGATATAGTTACCTAGCTATATCCAAGAAAACCTAGTTTTAAAAATATTTATTTGTATTCTCTTCCACGTGTTACTAAAGTACAGTCTGCACAGAGGGAAGAGATTGACATTGTTAAGAGGTTTAGTAACGGATGCGCTTGCTCGCTTACGCCATCAAGATGACATAATAAATGGAGGAGGGCGGCACAATTAATTGCTTCTAAGGAATGCGCCCAGCTGCAGCAGTGATAACATACATATTATATAAGATGAATAGTCTACACCCAACTTATTACCGATTATACCTAATATTATTTTGATGAATTTTTAACCAGTTCTGAATAGTACATTTTCCGCAGTTCAAGGTTAAAAGGTTTCCTAGTAAGCCTGCCTTTAATTAAACTGGAATTTTCCAGAACATTATTGATTTTACGTAAACGGATATTCGGGACGCCCTTTACCATTATCAGAACATTGTAATGAGCGTTCAATATTGCTCCCTCGCACTACTACAGACTCCGTAATCTTAAAACGCCACTTTACTTAGAGTCATTTGAGGTAACGAGACCATAACTCCGTCTTGTCTGGATACGGACTAATCCGGCGCTCACGAAACTCCGCAGATCCAGATAGAGAATAGAAATACGATTAGTGGGGTTTGTTTAGTTTGATTGGAGCCGACTAAGCCTGCATTACTTGGAGATAGCACGATTTCTTCGCGTCCGTGGTTGATAACTTCAATTCTGTGTAACAGCGGGATCAGTGACAGTTAATCTGTAAGCCGAGGTTCACACGATACACATCTAAGTCAGATGTTGTCTATCTAGCTTAGGACGGGTGGGAGTAGGTTAATGACTCGGAAATCATTCGGGTTAAGTTCCTTCGGGTTCGGATTGGAAGATAAGGGACCAACAGATTTGTTGGTGTCGTGTCTCCATCAGGATTCAGTGAAAGATTTGGGGACATTCACATTCACTTTGACCACTATTTCTTTTTCTTAATTGAATTAAGGAACGTTACTAGCTACAAATTCCCAATAATATATGCTTCATGTATGTATTTGTTTATTGTATATGTAAATAGTACACAACTCACTACCTGCAGTATTGTCTCTCCTTATCGCTCGTAGCGATAAGACCGCCCAGTGTATCACCCTATGTAAAATGGTTTTTATATCTGTTATTTTTTATGGTGTACAGTCACGAGCATAAGTATGTATACACTCGGCCTCATTCAAAAGCGATTTACTCCTTTATTTTTTTAAGAAATTTTATGTTGTTACGAACATAGCATTTTTGAACCCGAAGCTTAATGTAATGTGTCGTATTTCAACGTTGCTTTCGTTATTTCACAAAAAAATCGCAATTGAAAGTTGTCAAGTCTTGACATATTGGTGCTCGTGACTGTACATCGTATATAGAATTCTATTTTCTTTCTATCTATAATCCATCGAGCATTAGAGTAACTAAGTTTAGATATTCAATTGTTTGATTAACAACATTGTGGTCGAAACAAATAGGTTTTAGTGTGGAACCGATATTATGGCTGGAGTAGTTTACAATTCGTTTGATTCTGTGGCTAGATTTGTCAATAACAGTTAAGCTTTGAAGGTGACGATAATTGATAACAATTAACAATGGGCCTTTATCTGAATTATATTTAGTCTCACAAAGCGAAAATAGTGTTCGTAAATTCATAAACGTTAGACTGGGTGTAGGCGGCTACAAAGGGTTACAAGTTAGTTTTATTAATGTAGTAAAATGTAAGAGCAATATGTGTTTAGTGAGGTCACGACTACCTTCACGTATACGTGTTATTGTATTTCGAGTCATTTGTCCCACCGGCATAGGCTCACAAAACATCGGCATAATATTTGTTGGTGATGGAAATAGATTTAATGATCAAATCAAATCAAAAGTGATTTATTCAAATAGGATGAGACTCGGCACTTTTCGAACGTCAAAATTACATAAGTCAGTCCCCCAAAACGCCCGTCCCTCACCACTTCCTAGTGCTTTCGGTAGGAAGAAGAAGTGGTGCAACAAACTCCCCAGCAGCACAGCTGTCTGGTCAGTTAGAAAAACTTGCTTCTATATCATAGTAGGTATGCAAGTATATATGGTATGGTAGTAAGTACATAATCCTCTGATTGCACATCAAACAATAAAATGATCTCATCTACGATTAAAAACATAATTTTCACCAATGAAACTGAATTAAGCAACATCCAGTCTACCTATTCTAGCCAGTCCTATCTTAACCCGCTAGTGCACACACAGACCGCTGTGTAACTAAGTGAGGCCAGATTTCCGGTTCATTTATCTGGTGTCTCATCATAGTTCCGTTGCAGCCGGATGCAGGCGGTCAACGGTTAATTGATTACCCGGTAGTTACCCGGTTAACTACGTAAAGTGCTGCCCTTTTACACATCAAATACGGTTATGTTTGTAAAGCTCAATGCAAATTATTTAAACTGGTTATGTGCCAGTAAATTGGATCTATCGGATAGCAATTTGTTAGAGGATGTAGGAGGTTGTTAATCTTCGTATATTTACGTACCTATTTGATGTTCAAGAAGGATCTCTATGTATTTTTAGTACTTTTATTTGAAAGGTATTTAAATAAGGAGTGAATTAAAAGCAGACACTCAAAAACAGAGACTGAGTTTGACAGCCAATATTTTTTGAAATACCTATTTTTTATATTTTTATCGATTTCGTTCTACACAATTACTCAACCAGCACAATATACCTTTTATATATATAAAAATATATAAAAAATTAGTTGGAGTGAAGTCAAATACCAACATGATACATGCGAACTAAATAAACTAAAACATACAACACACACGACTTTGACAGATGTCGTAGTTTGCATACACAAGCGTTTGCTTAACTAAGTCAATTTCAGTTAATAAGTCGGGATCGCTCGTCCAAATAGAAGTGGAATAGCTACAATGAAACCATTCATTTGATTTGTAAAGTATTAGCAGCACAATTTGTAATACGAGGAGGTATCGTATAAATTACGAGCGATTAGGGAAATAAGCGTAAAGTGATTTAGTCGTAATAGGTCGTATTAAGGACCGGATTAGTATATTTTAAGTGTTTTGTTGTTCGGGTGTTCTCGGTATTTTCGGTTTACTGTTTTTGTTTATTTACATCAAATCAAGGGTCAAATGTTAAGTATGGTTCTAGGCACATTAGTAGTCGATTAGCGGAGCAATTTAATGTTTTGCAAAATGATTACGGCACATTGAAAAAAAAAAACATTTTAACGCAAGATATCAAAGTGCTAGGAGATTAAGGTACGCAGTAACTTTGGCTACGCTACGTTTAGCATACTACGCTACGTCGATAGTGCTACGCCGACTGTGCTACGCAGACTGGGCTACGCATACTGTGCTACGCATACTGTGCTACGTAGAATGTGCTACGCAGATTGCGCTACGCAGACGGTGCAACGCAGACTGTGCTACGCAGACTGTGCTACGCAGACTGTGCTACGCAGACTGTGCTACGCAGACTGTGCTACGCAGACTGTGCTACGCAGACTGTGCTACGCAGCCTGTGCTACGAAGACTATGCTACACCTACAGCTGTGCTACGCAGACTACGCTACAAACTACAGTTTAGAGATTCATTACTGACAACAGATGCACAAGTCACAGTTTAAACTATATAATAAAATATTGCATGGTCGGGAAAATGTATAGAACTCGGAAAAAATGTACAGAACTCCAGAATGAATAAATACACAACCTAAATATTATGGCAATATTATGGTTTAACGTTATCTATTGATGCGATGTACTTAGTATTTCGATACCTGTCACAAATCAAAAAATAATTTAATCAAAATTCAACTTATTAATTTCTAATCATTTCCAAAGTTCAAAAACGTCAACAACTGCGTTATTACGTAGCGAAGCTTATAATAAGGTGTTATCAAATGTCTTGACAGAAGCCCTCGACCGAGTCGCGTCTCTGATAATTGACGCCCGGGAAATTACATGTCGGGCCGCAGACAGTTGTTGATGACGTCACAGCACTTGATTATAAACGATTTATTTCACAAATGACGCCCTGCGATACTGTCGCGAGTCTGCGTACTGTGGGTAATGTGGCTAGTTAATAAAAATTGTGTGCGTACAGCTTTATGTTGTGATTATTAATATGTATACATAAAAGTTGTTTAATTTTAAATGATGCTTGTAAACATGAAAATGTTCGTCTCGGTGTTTTCATTTGTAAACTCAAGTTTTCTTTTTGTAGAGCACGCTTTTTAAACTATTGCATTGCAAACGTAGTCGTCACATATGCTTTTTGACGTTACGTAGGGTTGCTTTTAACACAGAGTTTTCTAGACCCGACTGGATTTTCTGAAAGCCTTTACCATAATTTCTATTTAATTTTAGAGTGAAGGAATTATTGCTAGTTAAATGTTAATAGGTACGCGATGTCATCACATAATTATGTGTAAACTTTGCTTTCAAAACCTCTTTTTGAATTAATCACACCAGCTCATCTTTCAAAAGTATTACAAACCCATCTCTTCATCTTAAAGGGCTCAAGGTGCAAGAAAATAGCGAAATTGAAACGCGAACGAAAAATAATAATTATTAGCAAAAATGACACAAAAATTAGTACAATTTCTCAATTGTACTAATTTTTGTGTCAGTTTTGTCATTTTTTCAATACTGACTTTATTTGAAAAAAACTGCTCTAAACTGTAAAAGTCATAGCGCCACAGTGGCCTAAAGATTTGTTCAATTTTTTTCAGTTAGGCCACTGTGGCTCTCTGCTCTAAACTGTAAAAGTTATAGCGCCACAGTGGCCTAAAAATTAGTTCAATTTTTTTCAGTTAGGCCACTGTGGCTCTCATGGCCTCAATTGTTTTTATCGACGATGACCGACACAAAGTAAAAAAGAGCAAAAAACAAAATGTATTTGTCCTTTTACAAAAAGTCGTAGGTATAACAAGAAGTACTTATGCGAGTTGCGTCGCTTACACCATCCATTACCAAATTGATAGTGGCATTATTCACGTTACTCTCAACCACACACCATTCCGTCACCAACGCACTTCAATTTAATATTTATTATATAAAAACGATAAAAACAAATGACAACTATCGGTGCCGGCTATACCTACTTATCATAAAACAGTGGGGCCGCATGGCACACCCGGTTAAGTGGCCGGGTAATTAATGTCCCGCCAAACGACTGCCCCGGAATATCCGGATGCACCCGGGCCGGGTATGGTAAAATTCCCGACTATCATGCTAGTGCAATAACACTGAATGTTCTCGTCGGCGCCATGTTTGGAACACAATTGTGTCAAGAATATTGTTGTTCTACATTGTATTTAGCGTGTTTAAATGTAAGTTATCTTTCTATCTGCAATTACTATACTTAGTTCCAATGGCTGCTTTTCTAATTATTATTGTAAATAGAAAAAGGGCATCGTATCCAGTTTCTTCTTGAATGTCGCGCTATATTCTTGAAAATGTTCGATTTAAATGGCCGTTGTTTTTAAAGAAGTATCAGAGGGGCAATTCTGGTAAATTTAAGAACGTTCATAGTCTGATCTCAGTCTCAATTGGTCAAAAATACGTCAAATTTCCCTACATTTTGACAAGTTTTCGACATTTATGTTTGTCGCCGAGATGAGACTGCGACTAGATTTTGATCGTTTTAATTTACTAAAATTGGCCTGCTGGTGTAGCGTTAGCCGATTGACATTTATAATATACTATCTTATTTTCATGTCTTAATATTCAATTTTTATTTCCGTGATGGCCTTCATATGATTTTAACAGATATACCAATCAAACCGTAGGTAGGTTATGAGAAGTAGCAATCAATCAATCAGGGCTTGTTTGTGCGAAGAAAACTCCTAATTTGGTCTTCGAGCACAATCTTACAAAATAGGAATCACTGTGTGCCCCAGCGTTTAAACGCATGTGCTAAGGAAAAGTTCAACTCTGAAAGCACAGTTTCAGTGCACACAATATAATAACGCTGTGTACCTAAGTAGCTATGGTTACATACCAACTACAAACGCTGGATGTACCGAGTGCAGTGTCGGACACGGAAACGGAACAACGAAATTCAATAGCGCGCGTGAGTAATAAAACGTGGCCTGTTGACAACGGTCCGTTGCACCATAGTTGAGACTTCATTTCAGTTGGTAAATTTGTCGAGCGTCCGTCCGAAATTGCGAGCTTATTGCGTCCACGGCTTGTTTGTTTGGACGGTCAAAGCTTTGTAAGCTACAAGGTGCGCCCACAATCAAATAAATGACGCAAAATAATGACGTTTCACTGCCGCTCTGTAACCCGCAGTTGTTGATGCAACAGATGCAATTTCGCCGGCGGCTAATGAATGACGTAATTCGTACTTTGTAGCTCTTTTTAAGTTCGTTCGGCCGTCACAGAACGAATATGAAATTCGCATGAGCAAAGAGTTGGAAACGAAATAAACTGAGCAAGTATGAGTAGTTTTAATGTTCTACATTTTAGCTTTTTACCGTCCACTCGATATGATTCAAAATGAAGCGAAGGCACTTTTAATTAAAATTTAAATGAGTACTTTTCATAGGTATTAAATATTTACTGGCTAACAACTCCGCAGATGTTAATTACTTATTTCAACAAGAATTTTACATAGTATTTGTATTTTCTACAAAGTGTTTACAACTGGTAGGTAATAAACGTATTATTTGGGACTTTCTAGGTAATAAACGTCTGCTATACTTACTTACTTATAATTTTCTTAATTAATGCCGACATATATCAGAGAATTTTATTCTATCTACTCGTAAAACCTTTTGATAAAAGACGATCCATAGCTAGTTACATAATTTTCCCGGTTTTTTTTTGTATTTTAAATAACAGAATCGCAGCGCAATGTTAAATTACGATTCGCAGAATGACAGCGTACATGTTTAAACTTCATAGCTTTCATTGCTTTTCTTTGAAAAATAAAATACTGGAAAGTTCTTTTTGATATAAACTTTTATAAAGCTAACTGTAGTTTCAAAATCCTTTTAACTGCGAGCAGTTACTATGATTCTCTTTTTTCTAGAAAACAGAAACAGCTTCTACATAGCCCAGCATTTATCACATAAACAGTATGAAGTTACGTGTAGTCTCTTACTTAAAGTAAAATCATTCCTTTCGCGATATACAACATTTTTTTCTCCAAACTGTCATTATAAGGGACCATAACTAATATTTATCACCCTTACAGTTTGAAAGCGAAATCTATTTAATTACCTTCACGATATACAACAACTTTTTCGTCCAAACTGTCATTATACAAGGGACCATAACTAATATTTATCCACATTACCGACCGATCGGCTCTAGTCCGCAGTCACGGCACTTGGCACAAGTTAAATGTAGTGTAAACAGAGGTAGTTATCGCGGGCGCGCGGCACTAAATCTTGCACTACCGACTACCGCCGGTTTACCCGCGCCCGTTTGTCATGTCACCTACCGTCGCTCATGCTATACTGTGTACGTCGAGCGTCATTATGATGAGCGTTTATAAATTATGATTGTGGAATGTGAGTTTTGGTTGTTGAGTCTTTCAGTGTCCAATTGTTCTTCAACATTCACCAAACTGTTTATACATATACTCGTATATATGCATGCCATACTTTACGAGTTTGGGCTTTTCGTATTCTGCAACAATTCCAAGATTACTAATTTGAGGTTGTTTTTCAAACCTGCTAAATATAACACATTATAAAATGATTAGTGAGCAGTGGTCCAGTGGTATCGGCTACGGCTTACGAGTTGCAGGTCGTAGATTCGAACGAAGACACTTTACTTTGTATAAATTATTTCATCACCACTACTCTCAAAGCGGTGAAGGAAAACCTCGTGAGGAAACCGGCATGTCCTAGAACCCTTTACTTTGTGTAAATTATTTCATCACCACTTTACTCTCAAAGCGGTGAAGGAAAACCTCGTGAGGAAACCGGCATGTCCTAGAACCCTTTACTTTGTGTAAATTATTTCATCACCACTTTACTCTCAAAGCGGTGAAGGAAAACCTCGTGAGGAAACCGGCATGTCCTAGAACCCTTTACTTTGTGTAAATTATTTCATCACCACTTTACTCTCAAAGCGGTGAAGGAAAACCCCGTGAGGAAACCGCATGTCCTAGAACCAAAAATTCTAAGACGTGTCCCGCCCGCACTGGGCCCGCGTGACCCACTCCCTATTACTGGAGGAGGCCTGTGTCCAGCAGTGGAACATTATGGGCTGGTTATGCATTCTTATTCTGCAGCTTACTCACACAGCACGGAGACGCCTCGGCGGCATTGTCTTCATTTTTCATACTAACTAAGTGTCTCACCGTTTACTACTACGATATTACTCGGTACTACGGTACTCTCACTGCGATACAAATGATGTAAAGAAATTGACGGCTTTGAATGGTGCTCCGTGACAGAAGGTGTGCGCGTCACGAATTTTATGTGTACTGCCGTCTCTAGATCCTGCTGGGTGATATGGTGGGTCCGAGCTCTGAGAACTTACCCAAGTTCGAAATATTGTTTCCTATTTTAAGGTTGTTTTTTTTTTCAATTCCTAGCTAACACATGTGATTAAATGGGTAGTTCTTCTTCTAGCGCTTCTTATGGTAGCGTACATGTCACTTTGACTGCATGTTTGGGGACGCAAAGGGCAGGATTTAATGGGTAGTTAGCACGAAAAGTTGAAATCGTTCAACTTTGAATTAATTACCCCTAGAGCTTTTTATTACACACTGTTTTACCAATCTACTTCCCAAAATCAATTACGATTCGATTGAAAAACATATATCCACAGTTGTCGAGCTGTAGTCGAGCTGTTGCAAACGCGTTATATTTCGTATAAAGGTTCGCTTTGAACAAAGGAAAGCTGATCTAAAAGCAAATATTGCCGCGATATTGCGTCGCTTTCAAAAATTGAAACGTTCCAAGCGTTAGTTTGTGTTCGACCACGAAATCTGATTGGCATCTAGAATATAATTACTATCAGTGAGTGTTAGCCACACATTTGTCAATATTACGCGACGAATTAGTCGGCGTATTTACGCCAGTAATGATTATTCAATTACATAAGTATCCTTGACACATCAGGTCGAAATTTCGTCGCGTTATTTTCATAGAAAACTGCAAGCGGAATTTCTGTCGCGTATTTCTGACAGGTGTCGCTACGTTCAGGAGGCAATTCCCGTAATTTTAAGAATGTTCACCGTCTGATCTCACTCTCAATATGCCAAATATATCTACCTCTAATTTCCCCTGCACTTTTGACAAATTTTTGACATTGATAGTCGCTGAGATGTGAAGGCCAATTCTCGTAATTTAAAACATTCAAAATCTAGTCGCAGTCTCATCTCGGCGACAAACAAATTTCAAAAACATGAAAAAATGTAGAGAAATTAGAGAATTGAATTAGATCGTTTTTTAAGTACGAGAATTGGCCTTCTAGTAATTTCTTTAGTTTTGATGTTGGGATCCTGGGATAAGACGATATTAGGTTCAACACAAATCAATGTTTTAATTTTTTTACCGTATTAATAGATGATTCAACTACTTATCACATTATTGAGTCGAACAACCAATAACTCTCGTCATCTCACTGCGTGGTCAGACCGTGTACTTAAAAGGGCTCTGGTCCAGCTTGAAAATTATAGGGTTATCCTAAATGTATGTGAAACCTTAAACAACCCCAAACAAAATTTCCAACAACGGGCTGTCCAATCAGGAAATCTAGCTTGGAGGCTACGACAACCATAACAAAGAAGTATTGTCTAATATACTCAGGAAATACAGCTAATGACCGTTTCATTTTTTAAATATTTTTTTAGTTTACATTTTAATAAGTTTTATGACGGTAGTGAAATTCTGTAAACATTTTCATGACATTCGGAAGGGATCGGTTAACGACCTTCTAATGATTCAACTGAAAGCTATTGGCGAATAAAATACTGTTACAAACGATTCCCTAACTAAATGTTGTTCCGAGGCCCTTCGGAAATCTTCTTAGGAATTTCTTGGAACTCGCCTGAGGCGTCCGAAAAAAATGTTTAAATCCGCGTTGAGATCTCTTCAGCGCCCGTTCATATTATTATGGCGATGTAGAACCTTTTTCTTCCGTAAATAACTCTTAATGATCCTGTAACTATGAAAATTCAGTACCTACTAAACAGCCATTATACGCAGTACGCAAAGCTATCAAACTCGTACGCTTTGAAACCACGTTCAATACTAACGATTTCGTCGGGTTGAATAACCGCAATTATTGTATAAATAGTTCTAGATACCTAGTTTAGTCTAAACACGTAAAGCAACATTACCCATTTCCTTTAAAAGCTCTTAACTGCCATTGTATGAAGAGGGTCACATCAACTGATATTTAAATTACATTACAGAACCAGGACCTCTTAGTAGACAACCTAGCTAGTAAAACCAGCTTTATGTATTATATTGATATTATAGTGTAAATGGTACACCACAGACTGCCTACTATATTTGTCTCTCCTTAATTTTTAATCCATCCAAAGGTTGTCTTTAAAAGATCGCTCTTAGCGATAAGACCGCCCAGTGTGTCACCCTTTATAAAATTTTATATATTTATGTTCTGTAATTTGTATGGTGTACAATAAAGAGTATTTTATCTATGCATATATCTAGTAGGTAATAGTTACATAACAACAACAAGAACAACAACAACATAACATGGCCACAACAACAACAACATGGGGGTTGGTGGGTAACATGGCCATATAATGCAGTAAATTGAATAGAGAGACTAAGGGATACCGACATAATTTGCTGCGACCGTACTACATAGCGTTTGATAAAATCCTTCATATATATTATTCACCAAAACCACACAGCATTAAAAGAAATACGACCTCTTCATCCTATTTCTCCAAACCCATATTTACGACAAAATATTTGCCTCAAACTCACCTTGCGCAAACATTTTCGCCTCACCATAGACGTTAAGACCTCAATAGGGTAATATTTCCAATGCTAAGAAGTGCAGTGAGCGGTGTGCGCCTCGGAAAAGGCAAGAGATTAGTACATAATATTGCAATCTCCGTCGGCAAACACTTGCTATATGCGTTAGGAAGCAATACTTATTCGCGCCGAGCGCCGTGGTTAAATTTCCCAACGTACAGCGATTCGCTCTTTCGTATTTAACCACTGGTGGTTAAATTGTCTTGTATTGTATGTGTATCTGTGTATGTGTACTCATTGCCACGTCGTAGCACTCGATTGCTGGTTCTATTTATCATAAGGCTTCGGGATCTTTTGTTCTGTTTTCAGATTGTATTATTAAATATAACATTGTTTAATTAATTAAATTGGGGATAGTATTAGTAAACTTCAAACAGCTTTTGAATGCCTTATCGAGTTGAGTAAATATTTTCTCTATAATAAGTTAATAACTAAAAATAGGGACTATAAACAAGAAAATTCCCTAAATAGTATTTCATAAATCTTTTAAGTCTTCAAATTCATTTACATACAACATTTGAAAGTCCGCTTAAATTCCTTCATCATTCAGTGAAGACCCCTTCCACTCTATTTTGAAAGACAAAATTTTAATACCCGAATTTATAGTTGAAACTGGAAGATCCCGATTCACGCGAGCTAACATCCTAGGATATTGCGGGGCTTAGTACAGTTAATTCCTGGAATATAATATATTTTATCTTAACCATATTCTGTTTAAAACGTCTCTTAGTGATTACGAAATGGAAAATACAGAAATTAAGGCAAAGTTTCGGCGGGTGCCTCTTTTATGACGTGTTCTTATCTCCCGGGAACGGCGCGTGTGGCGCGAGTGTGGAGTTACAACATTAAGTTTGCCACTAAACTTTCATTCTCTGTTCCCTTACACAGTATTACCGCTGCATAAGGAATACAATGCTTTATTTTCACTTTCTCAGTTGCATTGATAACGTGGCTGTTGTTGTACAAGTGGTACCTATTGTGGCAGTGCCGCTTTGTTTGCGAGTGTCGCCGATATATCTCGAAAGTTTTGCGGTGCAGCAACGCATCTCTACAAGCTCTGGTTATATTAACTCATATCACAAACAATTAAAATATACTCCATAGTTAACTACAAATTATAAAAAAAAACGAAGGCACTTAATAAAAATTAAACAATTTAAATAATAAGCACTCTCAATAAAAAATTCTATTAAAAGTCAATTTGACTTCTGTGAAATATTCAATCGATTTGAGTGTAATAGAATTCAAATGGAATTGTCGACGAATGATTTAAAAAATATCCCGATTCGTATCTGGCAATACCGCACAGCTTTTAATGTGTACATATGGAGTGTTCGATACAAGGGATTGCAATGTTTGTTTCAATTTCCTGAGGTGTGAGAGCAGCCGCGCCTCGCATCTCATGGATCCTCCATGTTTTGAAGAGGTGTATTCATTCATCAATGTTAACTCAAAACCGCAAGGCTTCTAGTTTCAGCCGAAATTGAAAAGATTTTTTCATCTTTCACTAATTACCTATATTATTTACTTGGAATCATTTTTCTTTCAGCCAAACTGTTTTCGAAAGGACCTTACAATGTTGGAGTTAATGCCATTGTACCTTTTGGCAGACGTTTTCAAGATCACAATATGTTGAAACAGCACAAAGACGGATACATAATTCTGACTATATTGAACCACAATTCTTTATTCGTCTTTACAAGAATATTAGGAACCAATTTTAGTAGGTACCTAAATAAATAGTTTTTTTGTCTATTCCTAATAGTTATCCGTTTCTGATGGATTACGATTTCTGCGCCGGTCAGTACTTATGGAAAAATAAGGAAAAACTACATGATACGATTTCGATGAGTAATTGGATCAGTAGCAGAAGTAATGTTCATGTTACATTTTTTATAGAGGATCCGGATTAAGCGATGCGTTCTATTTATTTATCGAAATTGGTTTCCCTATTTCCTTTTAGTTTTTTTGGGGTATCAATAATTTAGAATGATGGTTTGACCTGCATTTTGAATAGTTCAGATTGAGAAGTTCTCGGGTTTCATTTTCATCAATAAATAGGTGCTCTTTTCTAAGTAAATGAAAATGGTTATGGCCACAATGAAAAAAAAAACGCAAGGAAATCGTCAAAATTACTACTCGAAACAATCATTTCAATACATTTCATTGGGCCAGTTTAGAATCAGAGCAGTGCTCTACACATTTTTGAAAACGCACGAAAAGGTCGTATTTTATTAAACGTGTGTTGACAAGTGCTGCAGGGCATTTAGTTATTGGTACAGCTAGTTCGTGTGTCGGGAGTAGTTCACAGACTCTCCACACTGCAGTTATTTCCATCAGGCTTTGTGCCCAATTGTTCGTAGCACAGTATTCTGAATAATGCATGAACATGTTAACTTTTCGAAAAGGAACCTACATTTTGGAAGTTATTGTTAGGCAAAAATTAACCCCAAAGTAACTATCAAATGATACAATTTCGTCGAATTAAATTTTACGCATTTAATACGAGATAGGTACACAAAATATACTAAAATTATAATTCGCCGAAACAAACGAAAACACGACTCCAAACATTGAAAATTTTACATCAAAATGAACTCTGAATTAATCAAAACATTCTCATCTACGAATTCCTAATAAACGGTTTAACAGTGAATTTCGCCAGACAATCAGGCGTTAACGGGCTGTTCATCGGGTGACAATGAAAGTGTTTCATTGAGCTGTCCATTTGCGAGGGGTGGTGTGGTAGGCACGTCGGTTCGCGTGAACGCAGTGACGCAGGCGGCGCGGAAGGCCCGTTAATGGGTCCTTCGCCCGCCACCTGTCAGATGACTGTCTGCCTGCGCCTGCTTCGGATCGGGCGGACACAACTGAGTAAAGTTTCGCTCTTTACACTTAGATGTTTGAACGGCGAAGGGACGTTCTGCGAAGCGTGACTGGGGATGACGCGGTGGAGAAGGGTTAATAAACATGAATATATTATTGGAGTTTGATGTAAAATATGAGGACTTTGAATGAATTATCTAAAGGAATACTCATATTCAATGGGGACATACAAGATAAGAAGAGTATAAAAAAAATAAACACAACTTTTGTACTTATAGGAAAAAATAAGCACAGGTGTTCTCAATCAATTTGATAGATGGCGTGTCCTTTATGGGACAAAATAACGAACTCCATGCTTTATTTCTTTTCAGAAGCCTTCAGTGCACAAACAATGAAGTTATTCAGGCCCATTCATTGGATTATAGGCAAAGGAACACTGAAAATCGAGTGTCACACACGATGGCATCTATCTGATGTTCGTTCGATGAATTCAAGTCAGGTTTGTTGCCCATAATGTGCAAACGAGGTCAGGTTATTGTGTTCAAAATAGTACCTTCCAACGAATAGTGTTGACTGAACCTTGATTTGATTCAAACGTCTTCGTTTAGTTTTCCAGCTTACGCAGTACAGTCATATTTTTGTAAATGATAAATTATTTTATTTTGTAAGTAGGTTTGTACAAACGCTTTTACACGTCAATCATATTTTAAAACTGTAGATGAGTTCGGCGTTTTTTATCTGACTATTCTGAGAAGAATGGCCGAAACAAACTCAGAGGTCACAGTCACTTTTAAAGTCCAGTAATCTTGGTTAGATCATATGAAGACCATGTAGATCGATGTCTGACATGGTCTTTTGAGGAAAGAATCACACAGATTGAGAGGACCTGTCCAGTCAGTGCACGCATTTGTCAGAAATCGTGCAGCTCAACTCAAAACTTAAGGAGCTCAACGATTAGACGAACAATACCAAAGAAAGGACATTTGGGTAGACCACATTAATTACTCAAGCTGCCAGACCATGACAAAAACTAGCAGAACAGAGGGAAAAATAATATAAATAAAATGACCCACTTAGTCTTCACATTCACAATAATTAAAAGAATAGAATACTTTACAAAGTAAGCAAATGCCATTGTATATATAAAATTCATGAATGTCAAAGTGTAGGTAAGTATATAAAAAAAAACAACAACAATACAGAAAAAAATAAAAACCTTCAATATGTACCTAAAAATTGGAAACATCTCAATCCCAAACCTTTTTGTCCTCGATATAATCCTTAACGGTATAAAAGGCTTTCTGGCACAACTTACGTTTAATGAATGATTTGAATTTATTAAGGCTTAGATCTTGAACGGGGCTTGGAACTTTATTAAAAAAGTGTATACATTGGCATCTGAACAAGCCACATAAAGATTGACATTTCATTTCATTTAAACGTTCGCAAACTAATTTAAAACAATTCGCATTCTTTCAGCGTTACACACGCCCGTTGCTGGTTAAAAAAAAACATTTTAAATTTAAAAACAAATCAGAAAACCTGCGTTGCGCGGAGCAACTCTGGTCTAACAAGCAAAAAACCATTTCCATCCAACTTTTCAGCTAGATTTCCAACGTAGCTCGCTCGTGCACAGTTCAATGGAATTCAGAATTCTATTCCGATGCAGTGTTAATGAATTCGCATAATGAAAACTGTATGTAACTAGTTTGATTTGTTCGAAATTAAATGTCACAATAACACCGATGGGTCGGGTACTCGGGTGTTAGCGTAACAAAACGGATGCTTATTTCACAAAACTTCGATAAACTGTCCCGTCCACGAGTCGTGTAGCAAGTTTTCGACATGTTACTGAGATCGCATTTCGTATTCATCAAACATCCATTCTAGTCTCAATATACGTGCCAAAACTTGGTATCGCCTTGGGGTTCATCTTGGTTCCCGCAATGGGTACAACTTGTGAACTCGCGCTGCCGAACTTACAGACCGCGTGTTTACAGCCGGGGAGCAAGGTCAACTTTAATAATATTACGAATTACACTTTCCAATGATGGTTACTAACTTGCTATTGTTAATTCAAACTTAGGTTCATGACATTATTTGTAAGACAGTGAAAAATGGTACTAGGTCCCAAAAAAAAATACGAAAGAAAAGGATTTTTGACAAAGTAAACGTGATACAATAAATAAGAAACCCATAAATAATACACGTAACATGTTATTATATAATAACAAACCAAGTCAGTGAATATCGTAAGAGTATACACACAGATTCGCGGCCGGTCGTTCTAGTGAGAAGGGTATGAAAGGAAACACGGCATTACAAATATAATCGAATAATTCTATATCAAGCAACATTCAGCTTTTGTCTGTAAAAATATGAAACAACCGATGAAGTGTGAAGCAATTCGGCGCAATATCTGGAGTTTTTTTATAAGACCGCAGGTGTATTTTATAGATCATTTTGGTCCCTTTTAGTGCTGGCTAACTCCTTGCTTTTTTGTATTTTGGTAAACTCTTTGTATTTCAAACCAAATGAAGGAATAGTTAAGTCTTTAGGTACGTAAATTATTATTGTTATTATTAGCCTGTGTTGTGCCACTGCTGGGCAAGTGGAAGGAGGGAAGGGAGGCCCCCTTCCCTCCTTCCACTTTTCCCGGTCTACTGCGATTGTGGACCAATCCTTTAAGAAGGAGTCCAGCTCATCCCGCCATTTCTTTCTGGGCCTGACGCGCGGTCGTTTCCTGCTATTTGGGATCCACTGAGTGGTGGCTTTTGCATATTGCTGTTCCGACATGCGACAGATATGGCCAGCCCAGTTCCAATTTAGGCCAGCCCAGCACCTGTGCGGCCGGCATCCGTTCATTCTTCATTCCATAGCCTGTTGGCAGACTCCAAATGCGGACTTGTACAGTACGTAAATATATTTTAATATGATAGCCTTATGGTAAACTATAGTTGCATGACAAATTACATATTTATTTCAGAAACAATCAATTGTAGTGCACTCACACAAAAAACAATCTTTTAGCAAACAATTTACAACTTTAAATCCGATAATTGGTGACTTTAAAAGTTCGCACAAAACTTAACTTATTTGCAATATTTGAATAAAGTAGCGCATAGTCGACACTAAATTCAATTAAGATGAAGCTTTCACGATTCTAAATTATTTTGAAGCATGTTAATTGAAAGGTTTATATTTTAAAGTTGTAAATATTATTTAAATATTGAATTATGAAAAGTTGATTGCACGTAATAACTTGTGCATTATACTTTAAGTATATCTACAAAGTTTATTTGATGACCATTATCCATGGAGTCAGCATAAAATTTTCGCGAACAAGTAATTCGGCCCCGCGGCATTCGTGGCATTTTCGCTGGCTGGAATAAAACATTTCGATTTCGATTTAAAGTGAGTGGAAGGAACTGAAAGAGCTCGTAACTTTGAATTTCCAAAAGGTATTTGTAATTCTATAAGTACAGCTAGCGTATGATTTGTGTTATTTTTTAAATGTATTGATATTTTAACTATAAAGTACCTAAATCTATTAATACTCTTCCCTATTTTATAACAAATGCAAAGAAAACAACCCAACTTATGGTAATAAAATTCAAAAGAATTGTAAAAGGTTTTTGTCTTCTCTGTACATTTAACATAAATTTTGTTCTGTTTATCTTCAAGACAATTTATAGTTCTCAAATATTTGATCAACAAAATAAAGAAATTATCAAGATCAAAAGGCTAGAAATATGAAGGAAAAAAAAGAAATGCTAACAGCCGACCTTTTCATAACCCTGGAAAGTGATCTGTCATAAAAATATATGCATACTTGACCTATTTATTACTTGCACTGATTTTAAAGTGCAATAAAAAGAGTGTCACATCCAGCTGTAGCTCCAGGTCAATGTGATTCCGGGCAGCGTCGCTCGGTCACGTCGCAGAGTGCCGACCGATGTACCGCGGACCGCCACTCCACAGTAAAAAGACCCGCGCCATTCTCCATTTAAATAATATATAGCAACTGTTTGATTCGACGCTCTGTATTGTCTGAATGTAGCCACGATATATGGACCGATTTTAATACCTTAATACATTTCAATTGTTATCTACTTCCAAAGATTTACTTGACTCTTTGAACTTTGAAAGATACTGCGGGTTTTTTATTCAATAACAGTAAAGGTTTACTTAAAGCAGTGGTGGCACTTACGAGTTGTAGGTCGTAGGCTCGAATCCTGACAGGAGCTTTACTTTGTGTAATTTACTGGGCCTGCGTGGTGGATTACGGCCCACTCCCTCTCACCGAAAGGGGGCCGGTGTCCCAGCAGTGAGCACGTTAGGCTGATTATGCTAAAAGTTTACTTCATAATAGAATATCTGTTATCTAATTTATTTATTTACAATTCGCATTTTCAATATTGAATAACGAAATTTAATCACTACATCGTATAAAGCTACAATAAATAAATTTAATTCACATCGTTGCGATTCCAAATACAATCGAATGATTAAATTGGAAATTCAATAATACGTCTACTATATCAGACAATAAAACGAAGCCAAAGATGTGAAAGGGCATCATAAATAAAAGGCTTGAGTATAAAAGTGTTCTTTATGAAGTGTCGCCGCAGAGAGTGGAGGCCACGCGCCGCCCGCGCCGCCACCCGACCGGCTGTCGTTGATACCTATTTGAAAGTCCTGTAATATTAACTGGGCCGCTCCTTACTACATCACCATTATCGATAGTTTCTAGAATTAAAAGAACAAAGAGTAGCTTTTTGTTGTCTCCTTTCTCCCTTTAATCCATCCAAAAATTAACATTAAAAGATTGCTTTTAGCAATAAGACCGCTCATTCTGTCACCCTATGTAAATTGCTTCATTTAAATCTTTAATTCATAAATGGTGTTCATAATAAAGAATAATATTGTATTAAATTCTATTCTTACGGCAGGCAAAAAAATCTTATTGTTTTTCTCACAAAGATTTCAGTAGAATTCAAACGTCCTTTCTTCGCATGTTTCCTCGGAAAACGAGTATGTGACATATATAACAAAATGTTACAATTCTTCAGCTAGGAAACACAATAAAGATTGTTGGATATAAATATTTTATTGGATAACCCCCACTTAGTATAAATATAGAGCGAGTTTGTCGTAAATGTTTTCTGTATACATAACGTAAACATACTACTTAATCCCACAAAAATATCCTACTAATATTATAAACGTGAAAGTTTGTATGGATGGATGGATGGACGGATGGATGTTTGTTACTCTTTCACGCAAGAACTACTCAACGGATTTGGATGAAATTTGGCACACATATGGTTTATAACTAGGATTAACATACATGATACTTTTTATCCCGATATTCCCACGGAATCAAAACTCATGCGGGTGAAACCGCGGGGCGCAGCTAGTCAATAATATATTGGTAGGTACTTGTAGAAAGTATTTTTTCTTAAGACTTACCAATTTTAAGAAAAAATACTTTCTATTAGTGCCATAAAATATATATTATGGGTCTTACTACAAAAACTTAAACACTTGTTGAACAAGTGTTTAATGTCAGTGTTATGTCAAAGTCCATATGTCGTGTTTAAAAGGTGTTTAGCCTAAACAACTGATAAACACTTTTTTGTGGTAGTGAGGTATGAGTTTATAACCTATTTATGTACTTGTAATTAAGTAGGTATATTAATCTTTTATTGTATGTATAGATAACTATAACTATTTACACTACAAGTATCACAGACCTACACAAAATGAACCAATTCAAATTATGTTTCCATGAATTCTTAGTTGCAAAATGTTACTATTCAATTATTATTTAAATAAAAGATTAGATTTTATCTGAAATGGCACCACAAATATAATTATTATTGAAATTATGATCTGACTGGTGTAAAATAATTTGACATTCTGTTTATTAATGTAAATCAATTTAAAATTATGTTGTACCTAATAATTATATTAATTTGCACACCTCAATAGGTTATAATACAATGTACCTTTTATACTTGTAACACCTTTTTAACATGTGTATTATGCAAACAAATGATTTGATTTACTAAAAAGGCAAAAATTCGAAGACATGTGCCATCTATCAACCCGCACTGGACCTGCGTGGTAGATTACGGCCCACTTCCTCTCACAGAGAGGAGGCCTGTGTCCCAGTAGTGGGAACATTATAGGCTGATTATGTATGATGGCTGGCGTACCTTATTGTGTGCGAGAAGTTTAAATAAATATTAAAAATTATTTTGTGCGATAGTCATTTGGTTTTTGCACAATATTTTTGTACGAATAAATTAATTGACCAATGTGCAAATAGGACATGAAAAGCAAAACTATTAAATGAAAATTAAACCAGATATTCATTTTTCCGACGCATAGGCACCGACCGTTTTTTGCCATAGAGAGTAACGACAGCATATATTCCCAAATCGGCGAAGCCGTTTAGGCTCGTGTAATATTTTTTTTTGGTTTTGCATCCATCATTTTTGGTTACAGCAACTTTTACGCGGTGCGAAATGTTGAAAATGTCATGTATACAATTTAATAGTCCTCTATGTTTTATTTTAATTCAGAGATAAAACTCATGTCACTTAGGCTGATCTGACCGATCAGAAAATTGAAACATATTTTTTGTCAGATAGATGTGTCTAAGAATAACATCGATAAGTCTTCCACGACAAGAAAGTGCATCACTAGCACAGAACGGTCCCGACCGACAGAGGGTCGCAGTCGGGAGGGAGACTCTAATAAAATATGTAGATTTGATGACTTGTCACATTTTTTGTTACAAATCTGAGATTCAAAGTTTTTTAGTCACTTTACCAGACCCTTCGGTTCTTTTCATTAAGACTTTAATAATGTGGAATTGGGTACTTAATCTTTCTCATCGAGGATGTGTCGTTGAACTCGATTCTTCAGCTTTTAATTAACTTACAAGCATTTGTAATATTCCTTTGGAACGAAGTATAATGGAGCTTGATGAGGTTTGATACTTGCAGCTTAAAGGCTTCGTTTCTTAATCCTTATTGTGTTCAAGAGTTTTAGTATTAGAACTTTTTTTTATTTACTATTAATACTTGTAGTAACTTGCTTTCAGCAAATATACCCATATGAAATAAGTTTTTACATCACAGTAAAGCAAGAAACCAAATTTAATATTACCTACAAGTGAGTGGCGTTCATGGGTATTGTTTAGTATTTTACATCTACTTATAAAGTACAAGTTGAGCGTCAGTATCTAAATACTAGCCGCAAGAACACGACTAGGGTTAAGATTACTAAGCCTATGATTAGTTACTGGCGTAGCGCGGCTTCGGCCGTCGCTATCTTGACCTACGAGATTTTGGAGCTAACGCCTACTGGGATTTTTTCCGTTTGTTCGGTTTCATGTTTGTGACTGGAGTTTATAATATTGATAGTAGAATCTCATTTGATACTGGCAGCCATTCAAATAAAAATAATTATATAGGTTTAGTGGGGGGGTATAAGGCGTGTATATTTTCATTAAAGGTGACAAAAACGCGAAAAATACTTTTTCGTTCATTGACTTGCAAAAATTTCAGTAAAAT
The DNA here is from genome assembly GCA_945859715.1 of Apamea sordens. Taxonomy (NCBI): domain Eukaryota; kingdom Metazoa; phylum Arthropoda; class Insecta; order Lepidoptera; family Noctuidae; genus Apamea; species Apamea sordens. The sequence goes on along the minus strand of OX243996.1, from coordinate 10,270,560 downwards.
TCCTTTAAAAAACACTAATATATTTTTATTTCAAAATTTTCAGCTAAATCTACTTGGGTTATAATTTTAATTGATACTTACCTGCCTTACCTGTACTCCGGTGCGCATTCCGCGAGCTCGAGTCCCGTTTGGTAGTGTTATTCCAGGTTTTTACATACATTTCGGTCGTAAAATACGTTTTTTCAGTAAAATTCCAGATTTTTCTTTAGATTAAATTCCAAAAACCCATAGATCGCTAGACCGCACGGAGACGCGTCTTTTGACACCTCGCCCCGATGCTCGCCCTAGCTGATATAAAACATTAAAAAATCAAATGAAAAACTCCGAATACCCGATTATGGATTTGACGCCAATATGGTGATAATGGTACACATGGTATATAAATAATATGACAATTACTTATATTCTCACAATCAGACCTGTAGATTAGTGCGTAAGCGAGTCTTCAATTAATATTTAAAATAAGTTTATTAAGAATTAACGCAGACAGATATTGGAATGGTTTTCAGACACCTAAGGAAAGGTCAATTGTGTATTGTGTAGGCGTGAAGTGGGTTAACAATCACTGAATTGAAACATTGAAATGTCAAGCCGTCACCCTACTGTAAAACAACTCATTGTAGGCGTTTTCTTAGAAATTCGCAACATGTGGTTTTGTGGCGTCAATAACGATTCGAGGAAATCAAACATAGCAAAATGGTTTGCTCTAATTGATGCTTTTAATTACCTGGAGAGAGTACGTTTGATCAGGATGTGGTCGGATGAAACCATTGAAAGGATTCTATGAAACTCTTTGAATGTGTACCAACGCTTTTGTTTAGCCACATCAGCTTTGTGATTAATTCTGTGTGTAGGTTTTTTATGATTTTAAATGTTTTATTGAGGATTGCGGTAAACGCCAAATTGTCGTGTGGTTTTTTAAAGCTTTTATTTGGCAGGTTTTGTAAATAACCGTCAGAGAGGTAAGTAAAAAAAAAGTTGCGATATAAAATCTTTGAAGCAAACGCATTCACAATGAACGCCGTCTCAAGCGAACGAAGCTAAAAATATTGTGAATATGGGTATTTTCCTGTTTGCGAACCACATGTGGCCGGACGAAGTCGTTTAACAATCTCGAATAAACTCTATTCATTGTAAACCATTTGTCAGACTGATGGATCGGTCAATTTACCAATCAGCGAGTGTTACAATACCTACATAGTTAGTCGGTAGTTCGTACTATAAATTGCCTAACAAAACGTATAGGATTTGCCAAGATTTACAACGTACTTGTTTGTGGACTTCGGATCTTTGAACCGCGCTCTTCATTGTTATTTGTGACTTTGAGTTGAACAGCTGTGAGTCCTGTAAGCTTTGATAGGGCTCCCTAAAGTAATGGTCTAATCGGCGTTTGATTGTAAGGAATGCTTCTGAGTTGGGGGTAGTCTGATTTAGTGTGATTGGTCGTCCAATTAGTCAAGGAACGCATACACATTGCAGTGTGTAAGATAACTACTTTTATATTGAAGTTCTCATAGAAAATTGATTTCCAAGTTAATAGAGAACCCTCAACCCATGCCGTCTGCATACAGTGATCAATAGTGGAACGGACGTGCTACGCATAGTTACTAGATTGAACAGCACTAAAAGCTGTAATTTTTCACGCCAGTCAAAAGAGAAAGCTGCACCGAGATTGTGGTCGATCGATGACATTGACCGTTCAGATCGTTCATTATCGATGGCTGATCAACGTTTGTTGATCAGCCATCGATAATGTCTTGATGATTTATATTTTTGTATGTAGGTTCATGCAAATACTTGGTGTTTCCTACCTGACTCTGAGAAGAAAAGCCGAAACAAATTTTGCTCAGATCATGTGAAAGCTATGCAGATTGGTGTCTCAAATGGTCTTTTGAGGAAGAAACCACACAAATTGAGTGGACCTGTCCAGTCAGAGCATTGGTCAGTAATCGTGCAGCTCAACTCAGAACTTAAAGAGCTCAACGATTCGACGAACAATACCACAGAAAGGACATTTGGGTAGGCCGCATAAAGTACTCAAACTGCCAGACCATCATTGAAACTAATTGAGAGAAAAAACATCGTTTCTACACTGAAAACCTTCAATAAACGAACCCTAAGGAGTAATGCACACACAACATCGCGACGTAAAATTACAAGGGAGATGTGTGTACTGTGTACACATGGGTTTAGGCTATGCGAAGGGTGTCCACAGACGTCATAAATCGCTTCGTGCCGTGCCGTTGCACGAGTCATCGACGATTAGTGTGACCTCCGACTGCCCTTCTAATATAGCGGGCTTTGAGGGATGTTATGATATGAAATATTGGCCGGAGGAGTTTAGCGTTGCATTGTGTTTTGATGTGAATGGAGGGTGAAAGTTTTGTATAGAATATTGTGTGAAAGAGAGAGTGCTAAATAGTTATTGAAACAAGCAACATACATACAAAAACTGTACCACTTAGATGTCATTAGAGCTCAATGTTGAAAGAATTCATTCATTAGAAATTATACAAATCATAAGAACACTAATAAATTTGACGAATTGATTATAAGTGGACCTTACAGTTTAGGGTGAAGAAAGAGTTTTCTTTCTTCACCCTAAACTGTAAGGTCCACTTTCAACTTAGTTAACCGCTGACCTTTTCACCACGGCATGAACTATTTTCATATGGCTCGCTATATACACTAGGATGGATAGTCGCTGGCCCCATTCACTTTGAACCTAAGCGCATTATTCCTGTTCAATGCAACTTTACTCAAAATGTTCTTAATATTATTAATACCTGGGGCCTATTTAATATAACATATAACTGACAATGCGACATATTTGTCAAAAACTGACATAATTGACACGTTTTCACGACAGGTGCTGTTTAATGAAAACTTACTAAAGCGAAACAAAAACATGGAAGCTATGAAAAACTTGTAAAATTGTCGAATTGTCAAGTTGTCGCCAGTCATCTGTGGGTTTTATTAAAGAGGCACCAGGTGTTATTAAAATCACACATACTACCAGCGCAAACACACATACACACGTGCCCGATAAAACCAAGTATACAAATTAAGCCATCAATTTATGGCGTACTGCCATATGCTACCTACATATTTACGTCGGCCGGTTGATGGTAGCGAATCAATAGTCCAATCGTTGGCAAGCGCGTACTCTATCAGCGATTAGTTTTGGTCTAGTGGACACTCGGCCGTTCCTTGCCGTTGGAACAGGGAGCTTGTCCATGGGTAAATGACTACTTACGTCGGTAAAGCTTTTACCGTGAAACATGTTCGAACGTAGGTACATTCACTAGCATAAATACCTTACACTTACGTAAATTCAAAAGCGATTTTCTCGTGGAAATAACGATTGCGGCTTTGACAAAAGACCTATTTCAAAATAGCATGGTTTCGAAAAGACTTTGTGTGTAGACCATAAAATGTCTATGAATATTTTTGGAGAAAATTGGTTTTGAATCTTGCGCAATTGTAAGGTATTTATGCTCGTGACTGTACTTCTCTAAGGAAGTCCGATTAATTATTTGTATGAAAGCGAATTGATGTCCTATTAAAGTGGTAATGAGAATTCTGTTTGGGGGATTCTGTCTTGCATACGGGTTTCTATTATGCTGCTGTACGCGACACGGTACAGGTCGGCTATTGACCCAAATATAGATAGTATACCTTTCACAATAAGTCGGTACTGCATTGGATTTTGGTCAGTTTTATTTACTATTGTACAAAACTGTTATTATTGGTAATCTGGTTTGAATATGGGAGTGATACTTTGCAGACCGATTATAATGATAAAATCCAACATTTTTATAAGAGAGCAAACAACATCGATAAAAGAGAAAGTAACTCAAATAAATTGGCACTACAAATGCTGAGAAGTATAATACACACACAGAGACCAATATAATTATCTGCCTCGACATCGTCACAACAAGAAAAGAAAGCATGTCACCGTGTTTTTATGTTAGTTAATAAAGAATGTTCGAAAAGAAATAAACAAAACCGAGGTATAAAAGATAAAAGAACGTCTCGTAAAACGTCAACTAGAATCCATCCTCGGCTCACCAACAAAGAATCGGCCGAGGTCCATTATGATAATGAAAGTGACTCCCGTTTGTCTTAAAGTCGTAGCTCAATTTGCAAGGCGAGAGATAAACGCTGTTAAACTGTCGAAGTTCGTGACAAAGCCTGAATAATGCAGATTACACCGAGAAAAATACGGCCGCAGTCAAATCTGCATATTTTATTGGTCCCTTTCCGATGTCCGCTCTCGCATTCCAGTAAAAAATTATATCTAAACGTACCTCCGCTATCGCGCTAAAACGACTTTCTACACATTGAGCGTTTCTTAATCGCTTTAGTTTGTACCCACAAACCGGTGTCTTTGTAAAGTCAAAGTCGTTTACCGAAACCTCATTGAACTGTTTCTCGTACAATCAGGATGAGGTGAATTAATTTCTCCACGGGGTTTAGTGTTTCACTATTTGCAGAGAGATTCAATTCCTGAAGTCTCAGTACAAATTACCGCAAGTACAGGTGAAGTGCTTCAGCGGTACTCTCTCTTCGTGGCTTTGTGTGTAGGACGAGTTGCCGAAGCTCTGCACCATGCTAAATATTTGACGGCCTACGTTTAAAGCATTTGCCGGCTTAGGAACAAATTTACGTTTACGAGTTCCAGCCTCGTATTTCCAAAATACACGGAGATTTCGAAGAATATCTTTGTAATAGAAAAGCCTGAACGAACTCTGCGGAATTTAGGAATTCCACATTATCTCTGAGATTATAAGATTAATTTAATTACCTAAATATATCTACATGCGGATGACTATAGCACATACAGTACACAGTATTAAGTGAACGCGTTTCGACCCAATAGCTATACATATAGATGTCTACATTTGATTTTACACACCTGTGCTTACGGCCGACCCTTTTAATGTCTTTAGTTCGGTTCATTCACTGCAAGAGTGAAAGTAGTAAACAGATATTTACGAGTATGTAAGTAAACAATTCGGTGCCAATTAGGTAGAAACTGGATTTATTCATTCAAGTTGTGTGTAGGTATCGCAAACTAAATATAACGTTCTCGCACGGTTACGTGATTTCATTTCGCGTAGTATGCGGGTAACCACATTGGTACCTTATTGATATAATGTTTGGCAAATATTATATTGAACATGAGAATTGCTTTTCAAGAAAGACGATATGATACGAATGTTGGAACAATACATATTGGCAATGATGGGCTTCTGAATTACGTACCTAGAAAGACAAGACGACAGAAATAATTAACTAGATACGTGTGGTTGGGCACAAAACATATATTGCTCCAAAGAGTTTTTATTAGATCTATCTTTTTTTATTTGCTCTTGAGTTAATTGTCTTACCTCCGCTTGCCTGCGATTCACAATATAAGAGCCAGTCTACACAAATCCGACATTGAAATAAGTTAGGAAATTTCTGACGAAATCATGGATAACAATCGGTAGTGTGCGGAATAATGATTAATTAATCAATTTTGAAGACACTGGAAATAATTTACTAAAGGTAATGGTTTCCAATTTGTAAAGTTTTGACAAAGATTAATGGCGAAGCGAAGGCGTACATGCTACAACTAATAATGCCTTGATACATACGATTTTAGCAGGCTTTTTTTTCCGTACATTAGTTTTAACTCGATGTATAATGCATTGCAGTAAATATCGAAAAAAAGTATTTTATAAATATTTATACATACTATTTACCAATAAATAATATCAATCAAATTGGTCCAAATTTTAACATTGAAAGAGGTGTCAAGCAAGACGACCACTCTCACCTAAGTTGTTCACAAGCGCACTGCAGATGGATTTTAACAAGTGGCCTGATTCGTGGCTGTTACAAGGCATAAATGTAAGCGGCACCACCTAAAAAACCTCCGCCTTGTAGACGATATTGAGTTATTCTCCACATCATCTTCAGAACTTGAAGAAATGCTCCAAGATCTGAGCACGGCAAGTCTTGAGGTTGGACTTTCAATGAATAGATCCAAGACACAGGTCATGACCAACAGCACGAAACGTAGGGTCGAGGTAGACGGGGGTTGCAATATGTCGATGAGTACACATACTTGGGCTAGATAGTGTATTCCAAGAACAGACAAGACAAGGAAGTCGAAAGACGAGTCCAAAATGCTTAGAAGACCTACTGGACCCTTAAAGACCACATGAAAGGTAGTCTTCCTATATCACTAAAAAGAAAACTCATCGACATGTGCATCCTGCCCGTACTAAACTTACGGTGCACAAAGTTGGTCACTTAGTGAACAACAGAAGTCCAAACTTAAGATTTGCCAACGGGTAATGTAGCGCAGCATAATAGGTGTTAAGCGTACAGATCGAGTTAGAAACGTCGCTCCATAACTCAAGTAGCGGATGTTGGAGAAAAAACAGCCAGACTGAAGTGGGAGTGGGCTGGATACGTCTCGCGAATGCACCCGGAGAGATGGGCAAAGATCGTCACTCACTGGACGCCTGAGGGAGGACATCGCCGTCGAGGTAGACCACGACGAATGTGGTGTGACGATCTGGTAACGTTTGCAGGGCCAACATGGCCAAAGATCGCACAAGACAGGGAGGTTTGGAACGAAAAAGGGGAGGCCTTTGCCCAGCAGTGGGGCACAATGTAGACAAAAAAAAAAAAATCAAAATCTGTCTACCATATATAAAGGAGATAACATTTATAATAGATACTAAAAACTTGAGAGGTGTCAAGGGACACCCGGATGGAACGAAGTATAACTGGCTTGCTTTCTATAAGAGAGAGAGAGAGACAGACAGAGAAACATGCGCACGCCGCACGGCTTACAACTATAGCAAAAAGTGTCGTTCCAACTTTTGGTCTTAATTTTTTCCGTCTAGCCTCCTTTCGCAACGCGCGATAAGGAACTTCGTTCCAAAAGTTCTACAGCGCGACTGTACGTAAAAAATCGTTTGTTTATAAAAAAATGTTCATAGATCCTCATATACATACATATATATCGAGTAGGTAATTACGGACGACAGGGCCCGTATTCCCGTAATTTAAAATGTTCAAAATCTAGTCGCAGTGTCATCTCGGCGACAAACAAATGTCAAAAACTTGTCAAAATGTAGGGAAATCAGAAGTATTTTTTGACAGATTGAGACTGAGATCAGACTGTGAACGTTCTTAAAATTACGAGAATTACCCCTCAGATCTTATGGGTAGAGAAGACAGCCTTTTTTTTATTGGTGGGAAATCATTAAATAACTTCACCCGCTCTTGGTGGAGCGAGAGGGCATGTCACTTTTACTGTCTAAAACCCACCCGTGTTCCTTCAGTTGCCTGTGCCAGGGGCTACGGTAGCTCTTTCGAACAACCCGCGACCCTGGCAGTAGAGGAGACAGCATTATTTACCAATGCGTATCTGATACGAGTACGTTACGAAACTGAAACAATGCTGAAATGTCACTAATGTTACATGTATTTTGAACTAATTAAACATATCTGAGGAATCTATGCCCAAATGACAGATGACGTGTTAAACTAAAAGTTAAATTGAATTCACATCGTACCGTGTCATATTTTATGATGTAACCCTTGTTGGTAGGTGTAGCAAAAAGACAAAAATATCTCAATTTTCTTTGGTTAATGTGTGCATGCATTGAGTTAATTTCATGATTTTCATAAAAGTTCATATTACCGAGTACTTATATCAGTTAAAAATTAATCTTTTCTGTGATTAATTTAATAATTAATATATGTATCTATACAAGTATATCTAAACTAATCTCTACTAATAATAAAGCTGAAGAGTTTGTTTGTTTGTTTGAATGCGCTAATCTCTGGAACTACCAAGTCGGATTTGAAAAATTGTTTTTGCATTAGATATATTTAACATCACGACACATTCTTAGGAGCCAGAAAAAAAGAAAAAACGTAAGAAAGAAAGGTAAGCAAAAACGAAGTCATAGCGCGGACGGGCGATGCGATGCGACCGAGGCAGTTTCATAAAAATATTCTGTTATGTTAGTGTATTATTGTGTATCTCACGACTTTCACGCAAACGAAATCACAACAGACAGAAGCTATTATATATTAATTATTTATACATCAAAGTTATAAGCCCGACAAGATTTAGCCTGAATTTTATGTACATACTTAGATAATTTTATTACAATTATAAAGAGCAGGGATTTAATTCGTCCTTCAGCTTTAAGTGACCTTTTCTGTTAACAATGTCAATTGCCTAAAATATTTATATTTTTTTGTTATTATTTTATGTCTTGTGTTTAATGGTAACTGACAAGAAATAAAATATTTGTCTGTTTTGAAGTTAAATATGGATTCGAAATTCAACTTTTTCATGACAATATCACTAATACAAATACCACTAACCACCAATATCACTAATCTATAATATATTACTTTTTCATATATCCTGTGATTCGCTTAGTACATTTTTGTAGTTTGGTGACAAATTTTCGTGAATGTGTACTATTGTCAGAGGCTAGTTTTGTAGTTACGAGTATTCTCTATTACTTGTTATTTTTTTTTATAAAATAATATACACACCAAAATCATATGTAAAATCAATCATATATGTATGTTTTCTCATAATTATGTAATAATCTATATCATTTATCTTATTAGAGATTCATATTATATTTTCTTATTTATTTCTAGTTATTTATTTTATAAGTGATGTTTAAAGAATTCTTTTGAATCTTTTTATTCGGCGTCGTACTTTTTGCCAAGGTACACGTTTCTCTTTATCTGAGAAATCTTTTCTCAAAGGACGAGTCTGGAATGCTCAAGGGTATTCATTCATCTGATTATTTTTCTTAAAGAAAAGACAGCGGGGTCTTATAATTAAGGCGAACTAAGAAAATGATCAAAAAATTATTTATAATACACCACCCGCATTTAAATGAATTTTTATGAAACTTATTCAAACCAAACTTTGTAGGCTTGGAAATCTGTCGTTTCATTTGTCAATTACTTCTAATTATGCGGGATTAGGTACTTTTGAAGAAACAGAGCCGTTTTGCATTTATCTTCAAAAATATCGCTGGTACGCCTGGTCTTCGGCTTAACTGGCGCTATTAGCCCTACCATAAATATCTGGGTAACGTATTTAAGGGATTTAGATTTAGCTTGTACGGCCCTGATGGAGGTTCAGCGGGTTACAGCCAGCCAACGAGCGGGTTTTATGTTTTTTAAGTAGCCCGAGCTTAGATTTACTTTGCCAGATTTAAAGTGGCTTCAGAACGGCTGTTTGAACTTACCTATACTTGCACGAAAATTTAATTGAATAAAATGTGGACAGGAAATACGTTTTTAATAGGTAGGAACAGAAAAAAAAATATTTAAAGAAATCAGTAGTCAAACGATTCAAACATTTTTGGTCTAATAAATTGTAAAGAGTCATATTATTATCTCAATTGTGCGCCAACGTCTTGGCCAGTCGAGCGGAGTCGCGTCTCGCGGGCACAATGCATCTGTCGCTTCCCGCAAAAGTTGTCCTAATCTAAACGTAGATCATCGCGATTGTCGGAAGATTCAGCGGCGATTAAACGTATTCATAGCGTTTACGTTTTGACGTTGTGCGGCCGTCAGAAGCAACAGGGCCGCGATTGGAGGGCGGCCGGGCGCATGCGCGGTGGGGTTCGAGCGTCGGGGCGCGGGGGCGGTCGCCATCGCAGCCTCCACGCTCGCTCTTAATGAATCGCCGGTACCCGCGGCTTGCGCTGCGCTCGCTCCATCCGAGTGCTCCCTTTAAAAAGTTGTTAAGGAGCTTTTCTCGCCGTCTCCCTCGCGCCCTCTCGTGTTGCAACAAACTAATATCCGCGGGTGGTGGCTTCCGGCGCTGCAACCGTCACGAGGTAATGCATGCAATCGTGCTTAAATACACTTTGTTTTATAATAACTTTTTATTAGTTTAAACAAACCAAAGGATGCTGCACAACTTTATTTTTTTGTAAAAAAAATTTAAGTTGCAAGTTCAGTGTTTTTTTATTAGTTCTTTTTCCTTTTGGTGCACTATTTTGTAAAAGTTTTGAACAGTGTCACCAGTTGATAGTGGGTTTTAAATGGCTATTAATTTCAATCAATGTTTATAAAATAACTTTGATATAAGTATGTTTTGGAAGTGAACCATGTTGTGATGAACATTTACTTCGATTATAATCTGGGATGTAAATAACGAAAGGGTCGAAAGAGGTCGGTCTCGTGACGATATTAAACCGCGTTGTTGATTATTTCGTTTTCGTATCGGTGACACTGTTTATACAATATTTTGTGTACGTTACGTTAATACCTACCCGTGTATTTTAAGCCAGGAAATACATGTTCGTTATTTATAACAATGGAATGAAGATTAATTAAAAGCGATTTAATTTAAGGGCGGGAATGATATATAGCTACAGTTAAATCACGCGACGTTTATTAAGATTTTCTGCGTCAGAGTAAATGCTATCAAACGTTGAATACAATTCGGTAACAACAGAACGCTGTATTATCGCAGCTATTCGCCACTTTAGCGTCGTATTATGAAAAACGGTCCTTACAAATTTGTATGGTGCCGCTACCATTGTTCGTAGTTATAATGGATCTGTCAATGTTTCACTGGAGATGAATGAACTGTCGATGAATAACAAAAATGACGCTTCGCCATTTTCTCTGACATTTTACATTTAAAAAGTTTAAAGCGCCTAGGGCCTGTCTGCCAGTTTTCCATATTTTATGGCAACAATTTTACAAAAAAAACAACAATGCATTACATTCTTATTCATATGTTAAATCTATACAAAGGACTATGGCAGGTTCTTGTGGTTCATATATTAAACTGGTACTTAATTTCACAAGGGCATTCAACTGAATACTTCAATTAAAACTTAAACTCAACTGCCTTACATTGACTTGGCACGTGCCTAGAGGGCTTGATGGGTCTATAAAACGACGTCACATAACATTCTCTGGAAAATATACCTACCTACTAATATGACAGTCCAAACAAAATCTGAAGAAGTCATGAGTCGCAACTTACAGAACATGTCGTCATCTTTTCTGATGCGCACAGCTAAGGAGTGGAATCGTCTGCCTGCGTCTGCATTCCCGAGTTAATACAACCCGAATCTCTTCAAGGCGAGAGTGAATAGGTTTCTTCTGGGCAAGCTCGTTCCACCGTAGATCTCATCCCTGCCTCTGGGCTGGATTGAGGTCAAGAGGGAGACCATTGTCAATAAAAAAAAAATCTTTTCCATTTAGGTTTAGACCAACCCTAGATGAACACCTCATTACACTTGTTACACTCATTGCATACTAAACGCCTACATCAGCTTAATATGTTCAAAGCTCCCTCTATTTACCGATATATCGATATACTACATACACCCGCTACATCCTCCTCCAAATTCCAATTCTTCATTCTACGTTCTCCCGGAATATTTAAATACAGAAACATTCCTTTCTATAGGAATCCATGAATCTTTTAAGGCAACACGCCCCATCCAATAAGGGTTCCGTCGAGCATGTGGTACCCATATGTAACGCTCCCTATATTTTCCTTATCAATTCCTTTTGGCAGTTATCGTGAGTTCGTTATTGCGGTATCATTACGATTTTTATTGCGATTCCTCTCTCTTACTTACATTATGTGTGTAAGTAATGAAGATAAGGAACAGGGTATTATCTTGTACTTTACTTTGTCCTGCAATGATGGAAATCTCTACTTGTTCAGTAGAGCATGATTGCTTCTAGGCTGATGGGGATCGGATTCAAGCGCAGTAGTCTATTCCAGGTTGTTAGTAATAGAAAATTGTTTACAGTAAGCAGATACACAGGTTAAGCACAAGCTGAGACGTGATGGGTGGCTAAAAATACGACCTGCAGCTAGTTTACATAGTTTTATTTGCTAGTAAGCCCCTATGGGTAGTCTACTTAATTAAAAACCACTACCTATGTATATACCATTCTGATATCTCATCATCAATTCTTTTTTTTGTAACACCTCTTTAAGCTATGCCTGATGTTACTTCTTTCTAGTGGTCTGAAAGGATAGTTAAGGTAATAAAGTCATCGAAAACAGAATCCATTACCTATTACCCATCCAAATTATCCATCTAGAATCAATCTCCCATAAATACGGCGGCATCAAACGCAATTTAATGTAACCGACGCCGACGATGCGAGCGTGATCCATGCTATACCGGCCCTGCATGACGGCCATCGATCATAGCTTAGCTAGCGCGGCTACAATATTTTCATTATACTTCCTATAACGTCGGTCGAGTTTGAAAGTGACTCCTTTACATCGCGAGTCTCTTTTCTTAGAAACATTTTTAATAAAATAGTTTGCACTATCTTTAATAGAGCTGCGGCGTAGAGCGAGCGTTATATTCTTTTGGTAGTTTTGTAAGTACACTGCTCATCATTTACCAAGGCATTTTTTATAAACAAAAATCCTTATCAAAATTTTTCAACAAAAGTGCCGGAACTTTGCGAAATTATCCAAAATATTCCATCAAAACAACATCAGTATATCCCGGCCCCGACATGTTTGTGACCCCTGAAATATGTGGCATGAGTGGGTTGCGGTACACCCCTAGTTCACCGATGACGTTATTAGGTGCCATGTAATAGGCGGCGAACTTATCGCCATTTATCGGGCACAGTTCCAATCCCGCTATAACTGGGCATCTTTCTAACGGGAAAATTCAATTACACTTTTTGTTCGACCTGAGAATCAATTAATATGAGAGTTTAAGGTGCAGTACTCGTATGTGACACTAATAAACTGGAAGAGTTACTAGAATTGCTATTTAACTTTTTTTCGTGGTATTAAAGAAAATTCTAGGATGACTTGACATCATACATAATTAATATACATATTATCATAATAAATATATCTATCTATATTATATAATGTAGTTTATTTGATTGAACGCCGTTAATAATATATGCCTTACCACAGATGATCATATTTGCCGTAATCTTGAGAATACATTTATGATTGAATCACGAAATCAGTAGATAATAGTAACCAATTCTCGTAATTTAAAACGTTCAAAATCTAGTCGCAGTCTCATCTCAGCAACAAACAAATGTCAAAAACTTGTCAAAATGTATGGTTTGAGGTATTCAAAAAATACTTCTAATTTCCCTACATTTTGACAAGTTTTTGACATTTGTTTGTCGCTGAAACGAGACTGCGCCTAGATTTTGAACGTTTTAAATTACGAGAATTGGCCTTCAGATACACGCACTCACACACTATAAATATATATACTATAATAGTTATGTCACTCTCTGAATTTCTTATTTTTCTGTGTAATTCGTAATTGTTAATGTTTAGATTAATAAATACATACGTACAAGTAAATAAGCATCTGTCCGGGATTGCGTTCGCGTGAAATTTCTTGTTCCCCCAACCCAGCCCGTCGCATCGCATCGCCTGACCTCGCGATTACTTCGTATTCTCTATCGCGTTCTTTTAGAATTTTTTCCTCTTTCGTGATATTTGTAGCCTATAGTCTTCCTCAAGAAATGGGCTATCAAATGCCAAAAGGTTTTTTCAAATCCAACTGGTAGTTAGAGAGAGAGAGAGAGCCAGAGATTAGCGCGTTCAAACAACCAAACAAACAGACTCTTCAGCTTCATTATTAGTATATAGAAAAAATAGAATTAAATAAACAACAAGTAATTAATTAAATTAATTTAACAGAAAGTAATTTTGTGACTGTTCTTTGGGCAACAATTTATACCAGAGCAATGTCCTTTCTGAAAAGGACATTTCTTTCTTAAATAAGCATTCTAGTCAGCGTATATAAGAGTAGGTCAACCCACTAGTATATAAAATAAGACATTATTATCAGATAGAGGGAAGCACGCACGCCTTCGGAGATAACATCATATTGGGTTTCAAAGGTTGTGGAGGTCAGTCGGCAGTCGCTTCACGTAACACTAAAAAATAACATAGGCCGAGATGGATATTATGTCCTCGAAAGTGTGAAGGAATATAATCTTACTGCTGACTTGTTGATAGTTGATAGGTGGTGGTAGTGTGGCAGGTGTGTGGCTAAGTAATAACAGCCGCACGGGTCGATCGATCTGGTCAAACTACGCTTGCCGCGGATAGTCTGTGGATGGGTGACCATCTTTACATACCAAGGCCCCTCCGTCCCTTGGAAAGCACGATAAGCCGTGGGTCCGGCTGTCATTCGTGGAACTTTGACCGTCGTTACGGGTAGTCAGAAGCCTGAAAGTCTGACAACCAGTCTTACCAAGAGGTATCGTATTACCCAGTAACTGGGTAGTGGAGGTCAGATAGGCGGTCGCTCCATGTAAAATACTGGTATTCAGCTGCATCCGGTTAGACTGGAAGCCGACCCCAACGCAGTTGCGAAAAGGCTAGGCAGATTGAGATAGGTAGTGCTCATTTTATCAAGAAAACCGGTAAATGATAAGAATGATTAAACCGTTTAAAAACGCGGTTTAAATCGATAACTGATCAAAAAATGAATGTATGGAAACTCGTTTCAATTTCATCCTGAACATGAAACCAAGTTACAAACCCATTATAGACGGATAACTACGCGGTAGGTTGTTACCACGATACAAATAAAATTTATGCATCTGCAGTAATTGAAATTGCACTACAGAAACAACTAGGGAGCGCTTCGCAATACGGTCAGCGATGGTTTAACGCACAGATAACTTTTAATGCCGCAAAAATGAATTGGAACTGTAATAATGATTAATTTGGGCATCGTTTTACTGATTAAACCTTTGGTGTCATTGTGAAATGTATCAAGCTCTCTGAGCACAATATTGTGTATTATTTATCCACTTTCTGTGTTTAACAACTGTGCCCACGAATTCGTTAATTATTTGCAGTTTTCGAGATAAAAATTACCCAATTTTATTTTGTTATTTGGATAGATTACCTGTTTGTATGTTTGGTACGACTTAAATTCTAATTATCAAACTGATTTCGATACAAAAATTTCTAGATACTAGCAGGACACCTGGGTAGTCATTTTCATATAAATTTGTATTAAAAAGGAACAACAAACAGCTATAATATAAAACAAAAATAAGAAATATACAAAACTAATGGACAGTATTGCAGTGCACAACGCTGTTTACAGATTAACTATAGGATATTTATCGTGAAATAATAATAATCGCTAGGATTACTTTTTTCCAACTAATAAATTAACTATCGTGTTTAAGATACATAGAAGGAATGACACATAGATAAAAAATATATTATATATATTCAAGAAAGCTCCTTAAGTATAAGACGTTTGAACCTATACATGCAAAACATTAGCCAGAGTAGGACGTGCAAGTGCCCACTAAAAAATAATCTGTCAGCACGCACCTTTCTCTATCTTCGAAAAAAAAACTCAAAACGCAGGCAGTGTCGCAGCTCACAACTATTATAACAAAAATAGCCAAAAGCGACATCCTTAGCGCGTAGCCATAGCAACAACTAAGCATGGACGTTTACGAACTCTGCACACCCCATTAGCTTCCTCTTCCGTATTCTACCTCCATTCATAGCCATAGCTATGCTGTTAAATATATTTATCTACTCTACACCCATATATGGTGGTATTCAATCGTGACTGGTTGCGGGAAAAACATGAGTGCACAGTATGCGAAACGTTCAGGGAATTGTAAAAAAGTTAAATAAACCACAACACAATCAGTAAAATTGGTTTCGTTTCACCGAATGAAATTTGTGCAAATATGACAAATGAATATGGTTTTACTTAGCTTAGCACATACAACTGACAATTGCTAAATCGGGAATTGTAAAATCGATAGATATATTGAGGATAATCATTTTGGATTTTTTTAGGCACATTATATTTCCAACTTCCGACATAAAAAAGGACGTCATTGATTTAGTATGTGATTTAATTTAAATAGGTAAATGAAAACATCCTACCTACAGAAATATTGCAAAATAAATAAAGCTAAACTTCGCTAGTTATTTAGTAGTTGCCTTTTACACTTGGGTGGTTCACACAAAGTAAAAAATCCCGCGTCTTGCTACGCTTCGAGCTACGAGCGTCGTAGCAGTGACTGCTACGACCGCGTAGTCTCGGTTTAAACAAGCCTTCTATTTCAGTATATTCGTTCCCAGCAATTGGTTTTCACAATTTACTTGACTTTTAGTACACACGTAAATTGATAATGTGCTTTACCAGGTACAGACGATCATAATTATTGTACTAGGACACTTATCAAGAACTGAACAGCGACAGTGTTTGTTTACTCCGAATAAATCTTCATTATAGCCATTTAGCAACACGCCTTGACTTTGATGAAAGAGGCATTTTTTTACGGAGCCAATAAAATATTTTATATGGACCGCAGGCATAAACGGCTTTCATGAAATAATTTTAGAAATCCAATAATTGCCCCGACGATCTTTTGATTTGTGACCAGAGGGGAGTTGTTCAATTTTAGGTACCCGTAGTCTGTTTCCAATATAATTCGTAAAAATGGGACCTTTAATAATATCGCAATGTCAAATTATCAATCCAAAATTTGATTGACAGACTAGTGAGAAGAATTAAAACTTAGAAACTAGTAGTTGCTGAAGTCTAAAGTTAATAAAAGTCTGCAAAAACTTTCAAAATTAACCTTTTTATAGATAGTAAAATAAAGCAAAGAGTACCGACCTGTCAGACATGTAATATAGTGGGGTCGTCGATAACCGAGCTAGTAAAAATCTTTGCTGACTACTGACAATGTGGCACTTTCACCGAACGCTCGACATACCAGTGACGAGCCTAAGGTTGAATCCGCCCTTTCCTTTCGGTTCATGTAGCCAGGTCGGAGTTAGCGGGGCATAGCTATAATAGCAAGCGGTTGTGGCAAAGCGCACAGATGCAAACATTGGTATCGCCGAGCGCGGTCGGGCGGCGGAAGCATTTTGATAAAACGTTGCACAATTTCCGTCTGCTGCGGTATCGCCCCACGCCCGTTGATTACAAAATAGGCTTTAATAAACTAGGATTTTACTGTGTTGAGGATTCACTTAGCGAGGATTTACTTAAATAAAGAGAAAATTCCTAACCAGGGATTCGACGTCAATCGTTCAAAGGTCAACACGTTTGTAAAGTTCGGGTGTCGCTGGAATTATGTGGAATTCAAAACCGGCAGAGTTCCAGGATTAATGGATAAATGTTTGTTCCGATTAATTTCATCATATTAAATTCTAAATGCCACAGGAACACGATATTTTAATGAGATTTCCGAATGGCAACGTCCTCGTGTAAAGGGAACAAGACAACCTAGGAGGCACTAATAAGTCAAATTCCTTCGCAAACGACACCAAAGTATGAATGGTATTTTCTAATAAAAACTTCAATAAAATGTACAACAGGACGGGTATTAGCGCCGCGAAATTCCTCCCCGCGTAAATAATAACATAAAGATTTTCCAATACATGACCTAATAAGAGCCCGGCGGCGCTGGCGACGTCACCCTCTGCGCATTAGCTAACTGTCGCTGATACACCCCGTGTCGCCCGGGAAGTTGCCTGTAAAGATAATCATAATTTACCAAAGTTATATTCTTTATGTTTGTTCTCCTTTAAGTCTTAACTTATGAGCCCACCAGCCTTGTCTGATATTTTAAACATTGTTAACATTTTTCGCTTTAGGAAGAAATGAAGGAATGTTAAACTTTCTTAATAAATATTAAACTCGTATTTACTTTTTATATAAGCAATAATAAATACCAAGAAATTCCTTACACAAAGGAAAACGTAACAACAAGTAGAAGATATAAAATATGATTAGTAGCACGAGAAGTTGTTTTAAAGTAAACTCGGTTTTGCAGAAGATGTGGAAGGATGGAAATAATAAAATAAGGTCCCGACAAACGAGAGAA
This sequence comes from Apamea sordens, assembly GCA_945859715.1. Classification (NCBI taxonomy): domain Eukaryota; kingdom Metazoa; phylum Arthropoda; class Insecta; order Lepidoptera; family Noctuidae; genus Apamea; species Apamea sordens. The sequence goes on along the minus strand of OX243996.1, from coordinate 10,252,638 downwards.
CAATAATTTAGTCGGTCGTGTCGGAGAACAAATACAGTGTCAACAGATAATAAAGGCCTGGCCGGTACCCGCCGCGAACCCAATAACACAGAGCCGCCGACCGTATAAGAAGCTATATACTGCGGACCTGTATAAGGAAAGGATGTCGCCGCCGTACTTATTGCTGAAGCTTGGGACCGACCAGATTTGAGCCGAATGCGCTCATATGAAATATCGAAAGCAAAATATGGGTAAACAAGTCCGTTTATTGAAAATAATATTGAGATATTCTATCGCAGACCGCTACAAAAACTAAATAAAACCGGAATGGTGGACCGTTACGGTTAATCAACCGTGAAAATCGGCACTCCTAACAGCTGTATTCAAGGACTCAGGAATTTGTCTTAGTTGCCGACTACCTAACGGTTCGGTACATACTGGAATCCCTTTTCGAGATTGTCGAAATTCCACGGTAACCTCACTCAAATTAACTCATTACTTCCTAAAATAGTTTTGGCAACAGATACCTATATTTTTAATTAAGTGATAATTCCCTGATAATAAAGGTTCCTGAAAAATATTAAAATGAGGAAGTTATAATCGAACGCGGTTCGACGACCTTGTTTGAAAGGAAGAATTGATAAAATAGATACGATTTTATGTACACTCGTCTAGTCGTTCGTTTGCACCAACATTATTGACTTCACATTTACCGTATAACCATATTTGAATGTGAAATAACGTCGATCCCGCACAGAGAATAAAAATAACTTGAGGGGAAAATTTGGTAAATCTCATTGACGCTGTCTCGGAGGAAATCACTAGAACTCGTCGTGATGTCGTGCCGTCGAGCACAAACAAATAATATACAGGAATTCTTAAAACATTTCGTGAACTTGCACGAAAAACAAAAGATTTCATGGAAATACTGACAGCCTGTATATTCTTCGCCATTTTCAGAGATTACACTCATTGTGTTCATTACGTACATTACGTTTATCTGACAATGAATAAGATGTTAAATTAATATGATTAAGTTTGTTTTAAGGATTTGAAATGTTATTGCCATTGGAGCATACATTCTGAACAAAATATATCTTTACAACACAGAACAGGAAAGAATGAAGAAAGATTAGGGTTTTAATTTGATATGGATAGCGATTATTCTTAGATATATTTATTTCCGTAATAGTGTTCTTTTCCTGGGTAAGGTGTTTGTATTCGTGTCACATTTTCAATCCATTATCCTCTCTTATTCCTAAACAGTTATTTATGTTTGTAAAGAAGATCACTAGTATTATTTTAATATCACTGTTTTGCTCATGTAATAATGTCATGTCAATGGCTCTTCCTTGTCGATTATTCGTATACGAATTTATAAACTCATTAAATAAAATTATCGTTCAAAAATACAGGCCCTTCGGAAGGAAAATAATTATTTTATGATAAAATATACCTATTTCATGAAATATGCCAAGATTGGTAGGACGCCATGTCTAAATATTCAAGGATTCCTTAATCAAGTTTAACCGAAATATTGAACTGACAGATAAATGAAACGAGGGTTCTCTTAAAGACAACGGGCTCGATCTGTAATCGATACTCGGCACGAATACTCAACCCTTTAGCCCAATAAGACCCTGGCTTTGGAGCAGGCTATTAACGGCCGATATTATCGGTACAATAATCATTTCCACGGTATTTATTTCGATAATCCCGTCCTTAACAAAATTTAAATCAACGAATAATCTGATTGGTAATATCGATTTTGTTAGAGGTGTTTCAAAAGTAACAAGTCTAGATGAAACCGTCCATATGCGCACTGTGTACTGTGTAGGTATATTCAAGGTAAGTTATTGGATCTACGAGCAAAAACAAATGACTAAATATTTTCGAACAATTAAACAAGATTTAAGTTACTTTGGTCTGGGCGCGTTCACTGCGGCTGCGAGCCGCCCACTACCTGAACGCGCCCCAAAAGGTGGTAGCCGTAAGGCTGATCCGGGGGTACCGCACAATCTCGGGCGAGGCGGCAGGCCTCCTTGCCGGACTGCCGCCATGGGATCTGGAGGCGATAGTCCTCGCGCGCCTGTATGATTGGCGCGCGGAGGCACTACGTCGGGGGGAAACTCCGCATCCGCGGTAAACCGCGGCGGAGCGGACGAACCTCCGGCGCGATCTCATGGTGAAATGGAAGGCGCGACTATCGCAACCCAGCGCAGGGCACGCCACGATAGCGGCGGTAAGACCCCTCTTTGAGGAGTGGCTAGAGAGGCGTCACGGCGTTCTCACCTACCGCCTGACGCAGGTCCTCTCCGGACATGGATGTTTCGGGAGGTTCCTGCACATTGTCAGGCGGGAGCTGACGCCCGGGTGTCATCACTGTCAGGATTGCCCAGAGGACACGGTGGAGCATACGGTGGAGGTCTGCCCCGCTTGGGCAGAGCACCGCCGTGTCCTCGTAGAGGCGATCGGCAGCGGCGGCGACCTCTCGCGTCCGGCCCTGGTTCAAGCCATGGTCCGGGGCGAGAGGGAGTGGGAGGCAGTCACCTCCTTCTGCGAAGCAGTCATGCTAGCGAAGGAGGTGGCGGGGTGGACGAGGGAACGAACCTCACGCCTCAGCCGCCGCGGGAGATGCTCCGGGCGTCGGGAGCCGCGTGACGACTCCGAGCCACCGTAGGCGCGGGCCTGCGGGTGGAGAGTAATGGGAACTCACCGTCCGATTAGGACCAGGCCCGTGCCGGACGGCGCGTATGTGTTCCACGCGCGCCTCAAAGAGAGGTCAGCACGAGTGACGGGGCCCGATAGGGCCGAAGCCTGCCAGGGTAGCGGGATCATCCGAAAGGGTTACCGCTGCCCTGGAACATAAAGGGCTAAGGAAGGAACACGGGTGGGTTTTAGTCAGTAAGAGTCTGACACTCCTTTCCGCTCCACCCAGAGCGGGAGGGGTCATTTGATGATTTCCCACCACAAAAAAAAAAGTTACTTTGGTCACTGAAAGTTGTTTTTATTTAAATATTGTTCTTTGACAAGCGGTGAAGTAGATCCAACTTTTTTCGATGAATCAAATTTGATTGCGCTATTTCGAATCAAAACGCATACCACGGATTCATATTTTTCAACAATCGGTAGCTAAATCTATATGGTTGATTGTTATGCAGTTAGTAACAGTTTTACCTCGAATGCGGATCACATGGCCCGGTTCAAGTGCCGCTCCAATATTTGGGATGCACTTGGTCCACTGACGGACCAAACATTTCGATAAATGGAATTCGGTAATACCTTTACCGGTTCCGATTTGTACCGTAAATAGTTAACGGTCGCTAATTGTATTTTGTTATTTGATTCAAGAACATAACATAGTCTAATCCTATGCAGTTATGCACTTATCTATCTGTCTTTTTTACATTATTACTTTTAAATTAAATTATACACAACATAATTATTTTAAAAAAAGAATGGTTCCTATGTTATAAATGATAAATGATTTTATTTTGTAAGTAGGTTTGTAGAAACACTTTTACACGTTAATCATATTTTAAAACTGGATGAGGTCGGCGTTTCCTACCTGACTAGTCTGAGAAGAAAGGTCGAAATAAACTCATAGGTCACAGTCTCTTTTAAAGTCCAGACATAATCTTGGTCAGATCATATGGAGACCATGTAGATCGATGTCTGAGATGGTCTTTTGAGGAAAGAACCACACAGATTGAGAAGACCTGTCCAGTCAGTGCACGCATTTGTCAGAAATCATGCAGCTCAACTGAAAACTTAAGGAGATCAATGATTTGACGAACAATACCAAAGAAAGGACATTTGGGTAGACCACATTAATTATTCAAACTGCCAGACCATGACAAAAACTAGCAAAACCGAGAGAAAAATAAAAAATAATATAAATACAATGACCCACTTAGTCTTCACATTCACAATAATTAAAATAATAGAATACTTTACAAAGTAAGCAAATGTCATTGTATATATAAAATTCATTAATGTCAAAGTGTATATGTATACAAAAAAACAACAACAAAACAGAAAAAAAATAAAAAACATGAACTGACATGAGCCACTTATTTTCTTGAGCCTCGTTGTAGGTACAACAAATTTGTCTTTGTTCCTAGTATTTATGTATATCATGGATATCACTGTATTTTTAAACAAATTTATATTTTATGGGCATATAAAAGATTTTCATAAATATTATATTATATTATTGAGAAGGCACAGTCATAACATTAATCTCTTTAAATTTGTCTCTGAGCGAGTGTCTCGGACTTAATTTATAAATTGATCGAACAGCTCGCTTCTGCAAAACAAAGATAGTCTGAATATCAGCGGCATTTCCCCACAATAGAATACCGTACGACATTTACACTATGAAAATAGCTGAAGTACACTAAACGGGCTGTCTCTATACCAGTTAAATTACGTTAAAGTACGGCAAGACATTTAAATATAAATAAGAAACCAGACAGGTCCAAGAGTTGAGCCCTGTGGGACTCCCATTGTTACTATAGATCCGGGAGATTTTTTTCCATTAACGTCAACGTTCTGATTACTCAAAATTAATCAAAGTTAATTAATGTAATTGGTGCTGTGCCGTTTTAACGACTTAGATATACACACTCGTAAATAAATAATTACTTAATAGTCAGTGGATGGGTGCCCATCTTTACATACCAAGACCCCTCCGCGTGCCTCGGAAAGCACGTTAAGCTCCGGCTGTCATTCGTGGACCTTTGACTGTCGTTACGGGTCGTCAGAAGCCTGAAGGTCTGACAACCAGTCTTACCAAGGGGTAGGGGTACCCAGTAACTGGGTTGTGGAGATCAGATAGGCAGTCGCTCCATGTAAAATACTGGTATTCAGCTGTGTCCAGTTAGACTGGAAGCCGACCCCAACATAGTTGGGAAAAGGCTAGGCAGATGATGAAAGAAATAATTATAATCATAAATGTTCGTATGATAAGGCAATGTTTACTGAAATAAAAATAGGCTCGCTAAAATTAAAATGATTTAATTCAAAAGATAAGCAGAAATTGTGAATAACAGGATAATCTTCTTATATTTATTCATTGCCATGGCTCCCTATTTTGTATAGGAGTAGAGATACTGAAAATTAGCTTAAGAATCTTAATTTATGATAAGACTCAGTGAAAAATCAACCTTTCATGACTACCAAAAGATACCTTTGCATTTTAAACGTGAAATCTTTGAGAATTATGTAAATTACCAACAATTTACAGAAGTACTGTCTTATATTGGGTTCTTCTCTTGAAATAATGTTTCAATTTTAAAATTCTACAGAAAACACTCTTATGACACTGCATACTATATTATTATTATTTTTATTCGTCTTTGACTTGTCTCGTATTCTCTTTCGTCGTTGTCGAGTTAGCTTCGGCTATTCAGCCGAAGCTAACTCGTAAAGGCCCGTTAGACGTTTTCAATGAAATGAGGTTCCAACCGACGATTATACCTGTTCGCACGATGCAAGTGCACCCAAGGACGACCTCCGGTTGGGGTAGGACTATTGCAAGATATGAAAACAAAGATATTGGGTTATGGGTTTGGGTGGCTAAAGTGAACTGGTTATCTAGGACTTTGGAAAAACTATAAGCTCCTGCCTGATTAATGTTCTATATAAATTACACAAAAAAAATAGCAGGGGGTGACTTTATTATTATGAGCCTGTGTTGTCCCACTGGAGGGCAAAGGCCTCCTTTCCCTCCTTCCACTTTTCCTTATACTATACTAGCTGCGCCCTGCGGTTTCACCCGTATAAGAGTCGATCCCGTAGGAATATCGGGATAAAAAGTATTCTATGTGTTAATCTTGGTTATAAACCATCTGTGTGCCAAATTTCATCCAAATCCGTTCAGTAGTTTTTGCGTAAAAGAGTAACAAACATCCATCTTTCCATCCATCCATACAAACTTTCACCTTTATAATATTAGTAGGATTACGATTTACGAATGAGATTAGTCAAAAGTTTTTGAATACTCTAAAACAAAAAACTAAAATATTGTAAACTTATTCAAAAACTTTGTGGTTAAGATGAAAGACTATGTTTAATATACCCAATTTAAACACTGCTTAGTTATTAGCCCCTCAAATATTTTAGTTGCAATCCACTTATTTGAAAGTCAATGATAAAAACTTTCAATTGACTCAGAGGTAAACGGACGGCGTGCTAGTGACAGATCAATACCTCTTTAGAAAACTTCCAAAAGGGATTTAGTACTAAGTTAAACCTGAATTTCAGAGAATCCCCGGTAACGAGCGAAGTTTTTGGCCACAATGAATGTAATTAATCGAAAATTTAATTTTTAACTTTATCTTCTTTAGTTTGGTGCTTGTCTTGGGTCGACACATTTTCGAGCAAATTGTATTTGAAAAAGGTTTTGAAACTGAACTGGACAGTAATTAAATTAACTTGAGGGACAGATTTTTAATATTATATTTAGGTACTAAGGTTACGAAAAAACGGCTGGACCACTTTTCAAGATTAATCTTATTAATTTCATCAACATATTTTATGAAAATCCCTTTTCCTGAGTAATTTTTTACGGTAGAAGATTTCTGGAAAATAAATATGTAAGCTGTTTACGTAACAGATTTTTTATATACGGAGGTAGCTGCACGTACGTTTCATCATGGATATTATTAGCGATCTTAGTGACCTATTTCATAGGTGTCATTAACAAAGAGTGTTGTGAATAAGTAATAACAGCCGCACTGGTCAATCGATCAGCTGCGCTTGACGCGGTTGGTCCGTGGATGGGTGACCATCTTTACGTACCAAAACCCTTCCGTGCCTCGGAAAGCACGTTAAGCCGTAAGTTGGTCCCGGCTGCCATTCGTGGATCTTTGACAGTCGTTACGGGTCGTCAGAAAACTGAAAGTCTGACAACCAGTCTTACCAGGGGGGTATTACCTAGTAACTGTGTTGTGGTCAGATAGGCAGTCGCTCCATGTAAAATACTGGTTTGATCAGAATACTAAGAAGCATTTAAATTAGCAATATGAGATTAGATTATGGAATTACTAATTACGAATTTGAAGAGGCTTCTAGAATCTGGGAGATAATTTAAACTGAACAACTTCTCCCATGAGACCAACATCTTAACAGCGAACTAAAATATCACTAAACTAAATGTATGGGATGGCTAATTTGTTTTTCCGCGATTACGATGTTGGTTCCATGGAGAAAGTTGTTTAATTTGATGGTCTGTCTGGTTTGGTTGGTCTCGTCTGGTGTTTGGTGGTCTGGTCACCTTTCTGCTACATGCTGTATATCTTGAGATACCTATGCGTCATAAATTAAGTTTAGGAATAAATTCGACGATTCATTTTATTTACCAACTAACACGTGCTAAGTTAGAAGTTTTAGATTGAACTTATTGGGTAAGTAATAGATGATATAACAACAAAATCTCTAATATTAACAACATATAACAACGGAACCTATAATTTTATTTAATATAGCGATTAGTTAATATAATGAACGATTGATATAATTTTTAAATAACTAATTTTTATAAGCATAACATACATTAATTATAACATCGTTTGACATACCACTCAAAAGATATAAAACTTATTTGGTCTAATATGATGAAAACGCCTTAACGCCAATTAAAAACACAAAGCAAAATTGCATAGACACGGGTTAGTTTAATAAGGTTGCATATTAGAAAACCAAAACTTTCCTAAGCAAATTTCAAAAGAACAACGTACAAATCAACAAAGTTTAAAATAACGATGGTCATTTGATCAAAAGTTCAGCTGACCAAAGTCTAGAATATCAATGTTTAAATTATTTATTACACTATTGACCAAATCGATAAAATCCCAAAGAGCGGCGACGTAGTTCCCGCGATTAATATGTTTCTGGCACTCGCCGGCCGCTGCCGCGGCACCGCTCGCTGCGCTCGCTCGGCTCGTGCGTTGTGTGGTCACAGTTCTAACCTAACCTAACCTAGCTGTTTCGATGTAAAAACTTTTGATCAGTCGTTCATTTGATGTCACATACATTGGGATTTTAAAAATTTTCTAAATAGAACATTTGGTCTTTTAAATTTTGTTATTTCGTTTATTGTTCTTTTGAAATTTTCTCAAGAAAGTTTTGATTTTCTGAAATGCAACCTTTAATAGATATTTAAAAGTATTTTTACTTTGTTTTATTCTTTGTAAGCTCTATCGTAGTTGTAGGTAATAGTAACCTAAGTAGATATTAAACATAACTAGTAACTGATTACCACCTGTGCTAAGATAGGTCGACGGAGCCCCGCCTAGCGGGGCTCCTGTTTCTGGGTGGTTTAAAAAAAAATAACCACGACCTTCTAACCTAACCTATCCGAGTCGGGGTACTCTGAGTCGGGGTGTTAACCATAATGACGTTTATTATATTTAATAATCGTTAGACATAATGATTTTCGATTAAATAAACAATATACATATTAAACGTTAGACCAAATGATTTTCGATTACATAAACGTTATATCAAACAACGTTATACTAATTAAGTTTTAGAATAAATAAATGTTATATGTAAAGAAATTATATCAACAGTTGGTATATCTCACGTTGATTATATCTTATGAACGATAATAAAATGAAATTAGACCAAATGAGTTTATACGTTATGAGACGCACCCGAACTTATTCAGTCAAAAGCATCACCCTAATGGCGTAACACACTTTCAACCACAATTTGAAACAAATTAGAAAGAAAGAAAGAAAAATATGTTATTCTGCAAAAACAAAACGCCCATTACAAATAAAATAATAATAATAAAAAGACATAAGATACACATAGTCAAAAGCCTCATACTCAAGCATAAAAATGTTCACACTTGTCTATTGCTTGATATCGGGGCCAGAGACCAAAAAAAAATTGTTTGTTTTGTAGTGTTCTAGATTAAGATCTACTATAGACACACTTTTTATTGTTGTCCTTTGTCTCTATTATTTTTAAGGTAAATGTCATGCATACCTATTATTTGCATGGTAACTGAAATGCCAATTTTAGATGATATTTAATTTGAATTGTAAGTGACTGTGCTGTTGTTATGCTTATCTTATATCTTCTATCTATATATGTATATAAAAATCAATTGCTGTTCGTTTGAGTTGCTAAAACTCGAGAACGGCTGGGCCGATTTGGATGAAAGAACAATGGTAGCCATCCATACATTAATTTAGCTGAGATTAAATTCTTGTGTCTTTAAATGAAAAATATCTTGTTTAACTCGGCGTCAACTTCTGAATTAGTTTGTGCAAGAATTTTTGTTCGAGAAGTCCGAGAATAATAGAAATTCAGTTATGAATTTTTGTAGGTTATGTTTATGGTAATTACAATTCGAGGAAGTAAAAGGGCAATACTGCGTTAGTATTTTCCTTACCCAGTTATTTCAGAAATGTCTTGTAAAAGGTAGGTAATCCCAGTGGTTATAAATATTTTTTGGCCTTACCTTAGGTATACAATTGGTATGTACACGCCAGCAGAAGGCGTATTCTCGTAATTTAAAAAGTTCAAAATCTAGTCGCAGTCTCATCTCGGCGACAAACAAATGTCAAAAACTTGTCAAAATGTAGGGAAATTAGAAGTATTTTTTGACAGATTGAGACTGAGATCAGACTGTGAACGTTCTTAAAATTACGAGAATTACCCCTCTGGTCAAGCTACCCTAAACTGTCAAATTTTTTCAATTAACCTTGAACCTTCATGCTTTAGCGATAAAGTTGAAAGTCGATTAGAGAAATTTGACAGATTGTAGTAGCTTGATGTGCTGGCGTCTGTACAACAGGTCTGAGACTGCTAGTCACCATCAGCATTGTTTTAGGTATTGAAGCAATAGAATTATAATAGTAGGTATTCTGGGATTTTATAAATACTTGCTAGCTTTCAGATAAATAAGTGCCTTTTTATAAAATCCTAGAGTGTGTCTGGAATATGTTGAGTAAGTTGGTAAGAACCAATAAAACAAGTTTTTTGTTACATTAATATTTATTCTTCATCATCATCTCTTATAATTATTTCATCCAGAAATTCTGCAGATGCTGTAATATTTTGCTGATATCTGGCCCATCCTAAGTACCAAACTAGCATCATTACATGAGCGCAACATCCTACTGTGCGCCGACCAACTAAGCAATTACAGCAGTACTCACTGATTCCTGTCCGGCCAGGAATATCATTTTTTATTATGATATACACATAATATTGCTTCCTGGTTACGTGTCGTGACTTAATTTTACCTCTTATTAGTGTTGTTACGCCAGTCCCTCTAAGATTATATTCAGAGGAATCAATTCACTGGAAACTTCAATTCTGTACCCACCGTGGAAACGGACATGCTCGCCATAATACGAGTGAGCTTGTCTTATTTGGTACGTTCCCAGGGCGAAAAGAATTAAATCTCTATATTCTAGTGTTGGGAAGTATAAAACATTATTGCGATCAGCAGTACCTAATACTATTAAATTGTGAGGTTGTGATTAAAGAAAACGGAAAACAATCGAGAGCAACACAAGGCACAATGCCATCAATGCCATCATCATCATCAATTCATCGTTTTCGACGCTTTCGTCTCATTTATATATATTAGTCGATGACATGAGTATCACTGACAATCAATCAACAGTTGTCAAACCAAGTTATATTTTTTTAGACTTAGGATCTTCTTACTTGGGGTCTTTTTGCCAGTCATTAATTGAAATTCATTTATTTTTACACTACAATATTTTTACCGCCCTGCAAGGAACACTTTCACTTAGAAATAAACATTATTGTTAATTCATTTACTCATGTTACAATAAGAAACTAAAAGAATAAATACAAAATGGCAACACTAAACGTCAAGTAAAAAATCAAATAACTTTTCATTTTTTTTTCCGGACTTAAATATAGTTACATAATGTGATACTTTGAAAAAACATAGAAAAATCATAGAACTGCCTTCGTATATAAGTCACTTTTAGACGCTCAAATTAAAGTCAGCTAAGATTTCGCCATTTTTCTTTTGTGTGTATATTTCAACGGGTTCCTGGATGGTTTGAAAACACAATTGGACCCGGTAGGTGGCGCTGCTGTCGGTATATGATGACTATGTATATATAATTCTTCTGTAGGTATGTTTGTCTCCTAACTCCTCTACGGCTGGACCGATTTGGATGAAATTTAGTTTGTATATTTCAATGGGTTCCTGGATGGTTTGAAAACACAATTGGCGGGTCCAATTGTGTTTTCAAACCATCCAGGAACCACAGGTGGCACTGCTTTTCCGGGCAGGACGACGTCTGCCGGGTCCGCTAGTTATAAATAAATATGTTCGAAAATTTGTCTGCTCAACAACGTAAATAACGCAATGAATGTTGTTGAACTGTAAAAAAAAGTCCATTGCTACTGTTACACAATCACCCCGCAGGTCTGCCAAATAAGACAGGCAATTTAGAAACAGATTAGTAAGATTTATATTAATGACTAAAACTAATCCAGGCTTTAGTATTGCTCATTGTTTTGTTACTTTATAAATAAATTATTTAGGTATAGATTACCCATCTATACCTAAATAATTTATTTATAAAGTATTTAGTAATAAATTATTTAGGTATAGGTGGGTACACACGCCAGCAGGTCAAGCTACCCGAAACTGTCAAATTTTCCCAATCAACCTTGAACCTTAATGATTTAGCGATAAAGTCGAAAATCTATTATAACAATTTGACAGATTGCTGTGTGTACAGCTTGATGTGTCTGTACTTAGGTGAATATTAAAATAGTGCGTAGGAGTTTTGAAGGCTCACGTTTACCTGTGAATTTTTATAAGTAAAACATTTTGGTGATGAGACAAATATTTTAAGTGTATTAAAATAAGTTTACTTTTTTTTCGAGGTCGACTGGTGATCAAACTTAAAAAGAAAACTGTATCTATGATAGATGATTTCTAGACCAAGCATAGTCAGGGAAAATAATTGTTTCTAATTGTCCGTACATTCGAATCACAACTGCCATTCTTTGACAGTTGTATAAAATGATTATAACACGAGAAATTGTCGTAGTGTGTCAATATGATAAATAATTATTTTCCCTGACTGTACAAAAATGCATGTTAGTGTGATCTTATTTATTTATCCTCACACTGGAACGCCATACGGTGGTGTTCTTATATCTTATTCAACATTCATTTCGCTTGACGCCTACAGTCAGGGGGTCTACTCCGAAGTAGTATCGGCCGAATGTTTGGCCGTTTCCTGCTACGAAGTTACTATTTGATTCGGTCGGTTCCAATCCTACACTCCTACACTCTTTCGAATATTGACTATGGTCCCGACCCGACTGAGCCGATCCGAACTTTTTTCGCATTTTTCAATATTATTCGGTTCGGCCATGTGTCGGTCCGATCCGAACATTCGCATTTTGCACTTCGGAGTAGGCCCCCAGGATTGGTTCACACTAGCTCAAGACAGAGAGGAGTGGAAAGGAGAAAGGGAGGCATTTACCCTGTAGTGAGACAACATAGGCTAAAAATAATAAATTATGTAAATATACATTCATTAGCATGTCCTAGAACCAAAAACTCGAAGATATGTGACATCTGCCAACCCGCACTGGGCCGCGTGGTGGATTACGACCCACTACCCGAGAGGAGGCCTGTGTCCCAGCAGTGGGAACATTATAGGCTGATTATGTAAACATTCATCTTCGGTTTCAGAAAGTTGAACTCTGTCATGTTGACTATTGTAATAGGTAAACAAAATAACAACAGCCAATCATAACACTTGATTCAATAGCAGATTTGGAAACAGATTAAATCGAACAGGGTTTTAGATTCCGGAGGTTACTGTTGCAATACAAACATGCAAAACATTAATTACTGAGCGGCCAGACGGCGTCGGTTTGAACGGAGATGCATATCAAGCAAATACCTTGAATGTTGATCGCTTAGCCACTTTTAACATATACTATAGTTATCAACGTTGATGTCGTGTTATAGGTGTATAGTGTGGAAGGATGTTATTTTAGGATTATCAGATCTCGCAGAAAGGTGTTTTGGGTAAAGTATGAAAATCGCTATCGTGTTATTTTTAGATTACAGAACAGATGGGATTTTTTATCGGAAGTAAACTGATAATTTCTCAGAGAAGAAGGTCATCAGGAAAACACCGAGGTAGAATGTTATTAATCTAACTAGCCTGTATTGTTCCAGTGCGGGACAAAGCTCTCCCTTTTCCACACAATTCTGTCTTTTGCCAGTTCCTAAGGTACGAGTGAAGCTCGTCCTGTCATCTTCGTCTCGGCCTGCCGCGATGGTGTCGTGCGTTCAGTGGGACCCAATTGATGGTTTCTCTTAGCCCAATTGTCATCTGACATGCGGCAGACATGTTCGCCCCAGTCCCACTTAAGTTTAGCGGTTTTCTCAATTCTCAATTCTTTATTGCGTACCATAATGTATAAACATAGTTAGTGGGAGATAATTAAAATAGTCACAGTTATGGACCCTGTCGGGCACAGCATAGATCAAGTAGGAGAGAGGAGAAAGAACGCTGGGTTTTTTCAATGTGGTGTTTTTTTTTTTCTGGGTACCTAACGTCCGTTATCTTAGTTTTGGCGCACAGTGCTTATTGTGTTCCTTATACAATCAGAAATGAAAAAAGGTAAAAAAAGAAGGAAGGTAAATAATAGTATGAAATCATTTTATTACACACACACAAATGTAGGATCAACTAATTTATACCACCAGCAACATAGATTATACACACTCGCGTACCTACTATATACGTGCACCTCAAGTCGAGGATGCCAACTCAAACATCGGTTACAAAGTCAACAAAGAATTCGGATACTGTGATTTATTTAATCCAAGTTATTCACTTCGTTTATTAAGCAGAGTCGAGATTAATACTAAGAGCTTAACGTAAGACGTGAACTCGCCACCCCGCACCCCGCGAGCCCCCTGCCCCGCGAGACCCCGGCGCCCCGCGTGACGCCGACAGATAAGCTAATTACTTATTGTGATTTAGCAACCGGTTCTCGGCAAATTTTTCATCAAATTTTCAGAGAGCAATTCTGAATAATAAGTAGACGTCGTCCACCACAATGGCAGCAATTAACCGGACAATTTAACTTTTTAATTGCGAATTAAGAAACTGGGGAGTGCAAAGGTTGAACACGGCCCGTAGAATTCATTGTGAAGAAAGGTTTTACTGTCCAGGCGGCCGTTCTACATAATATGTCCACACATTGCTCCACAACATGAATCTGGAAGAGAAAATAATAAAACTCGTTTACTGTCATTAATCTACGTGAAGCTATTAAACAGACAAAGTACAAAAGAAGTATTTAATATATATTTCCAAGGTTTCTTAACACCGCAGTTTTAAAACTTGTACCGAGTACTTTTTTATCGGGTTCTTTGTTTTCAACCATAATCCTAGTTTTTCTTAGTGTCCGTACCAAGCAGAGGGAAACTTTCCGAAACTTGAATTCATAAAGAAAGCTTAAAGTTTGAACAAAGTTAAATAAAAACAGAAAAGCTTCATTGTGTAGTCAAAGCGCAGGCGGCATTACCTAATTGTGTTCGTTATCTACGTAACTTGTGTCTGCCCGAGAAACACAGTATTAATATGAAAGCGATCTTAGCTTTGCGTTAATCGGAATTCGGGAATGAGCATAGACAATGTAAACATGACAATAGGAGCAGAGTAAGGGGCTGGTTGGCACTCGTATCGGTGGCGTGCCACTCGTGAGATAACACAGCGCGGCGTCTTTGTGGACGGATGTAAAATTATTAAGCAACGGAATGCTGTAAATGGGGTTTGCCTCTGTAATATCAAGGGTTAGAGGCGACTCGCTCCTAACATGGGGTTTATACGATTAAGTTTATCGAATTCCGGGCGTAGGTAAGTACCTAATTATGTTTCATGATATCGCCAGCCAGCTACATTGTGATTTTTTTCCTTATCCACCGAAAATTATAATGTATTTTAACGGCGCTGTGAGATGGTTCCCCTCGCTCACTTTTAGCTCAGACACATTTTTTCGTGCATATTTCAAGCGGGATTAAATTGTTTCAAACTTTGTCGGACAGTCTGTCGAATGCGAGAAGGCTGGAATCGATTGACAGTCGGATGATTCTGTCGTTATGAAACCTCACAGATATTGAAAGTCGATCGTTTAAAAATGGCGTCCGTGTCAAATTGGCAACGAGAATAAAGCCGCCACAAAGTAAACACCATTCAATTTTATTACGGAGAACAGTCTCCTTTGAAAATCCCTCGGTAGCAATCCCGTAAATCTCTATTTGTCGCAACTAAAACAGGTCACGGCGGAAGGCTATTACGTTCCCTAAATGCTGCCGAACTCCCTGTAGAGCGCTCTAATCCACTCCGAACGGGCTGGTGTCAAACGCAGGCCAGGGTTGTTTGTATTGTTTATTGTCGCGACGCTCGTTCGTACGGCAAAGACGCCGCCGCCGTCGCCGGCACGGGAGAGCATGTTTCAATTGATGGAGCCGAACAGTCCCCGGAGTGAACTATTATATTCCTGCCCACGAACGATACTTATCCTCACTTAATGTCCCCTTTACCTTACTTTGAAATCTCAGAGAGCTTTATAGTATTTCGAATGTGGAACAAAATCTCAAGTATTTACGTACACACTATTGAACTGGCATTTCTGTCGAGATATTTGTTAGGTAATTTCTATTATTATATACAATTTCAAACCAAAATGCCTACTAAGAAAATTCTCGTAAGTACTCTAATAAAAGTAAAGCGAAGGTTATACCAATCGGGACCTATTAGACAAATGCGTAGCCACGTCTACATCAGTACGAACCGCCTCGTCAGTCGGCTGTTTTTATGCGAGTGTTCGGCGTTCGGGTGTGGATGAATAAAAAGCACTGAAGAGCCAGCAGAATGGAACAAAACACTTGAAACAATATCGCGACAGAGCGGCAATCATTCCTGTTTTATCTCAGTTTGTGCACGCTGCGCCGCGGAAACTGCTCTAATAAAAAACTACCATGTGTTTCTACGTACATACCTACACGTAGTGCACGGTACACACGTATAGGTTACTGCAGTGCTGCACCTGCGTTGTTCCTTGCAGATATGAAGTAAAAAATATTACGTTTTCCTTTTTATTCACGGGTTTTGAAATAGCTTTTCTATTTTAACAAACCGATACGTGGTCGATTTTAGGTTTTACAAATACGCTAGCAGATAAACTATGTTTTAATTTTAGACTGTGAAACAAAATTTGTTTATTTTACGATACTGTACTGTACCGACTTTATTTATTTTTATATCATTCGTTTGTTTATTTTCGAAAGCGAATTGAATAGAAACTGAAAAATATGGAACGTTCGGTATTTTATTTCACGCATCCCTCACAGGAATAGGTTAATATTTGGACGCTTATTTTAGATTTATCAGGTAGTGAGTTTGTTTTGGCGTCATATTTTTAATCTAGGTATATATGAAAGTAAATTTAGTTAAAATAGTTTTTAACGCAACGTAAAAGTATTTTTATATACTTATACTCAAAGATTTTTATGAATAAAACGAAACGATAAATAAGGTCGAGAGTGTAACAGTAACAATCCATCCCATCTTCTCCCGGCAACACAATAAACTTTTTGCTCCAGTTAAAAACGTGAATCAGGCCATTAGATAACCACTCGGCGATTATAAAAATTGCCACCCACAGTGGAAATTATATTAAAAATCCTAGACACATGAGCGTATGAAAAAATAAATCAGGCTTTATTTAATGCCATTCTTTTGACCGTAAAGCCGCGGTCTCACTGCGGGCGAGGACGGGTTACCTCTGAGACTCGGGTTCAAGTTAGTTTACTTAGAAACTTTTTCACGGTCAAGTGTGCTATATAAGCTATGTTTACAACTCCGTTAAGTAGAGACCCAAGTCGTGGTTGGGGATTAAGTGTTGGCAAGAAATTGGGCAGATGGCTCTTAATGAAATAGTATGACGTAACTATTTCATTTATGATTTATGGGAATATGGGACTGAATCTATACTGACCTTAATACTAATATTAAAGCTGACGAGTTTTTTTTATATTTGTTAGTTTTTTTGAACGCGCTAATCTCTGGCACTACCAGTCGGATTTGAAAATATATTTTTACATTTGAAAGCCTAATTCACGAGGAAGGTTACGGGCTATAACATCACGCTACGACCTATAGAAGCCGAGCAAAAAGTCAGAAAGAACGCTAAGCGAAAACGTAGTAAAAGCGCGGGCGACGCGATGCGATGCGACATCACCAATCGATAGGAGTTTTAGTAGATAAATTGGACTTCACGCGGGCAGAAGCCAGTTATGTTATGACGCTCGATAATTTTTTAATAATATGTAAATAGTTGTACGAATTCTGTAATTAATAAAAGACGCAGTGACGTTACGCGCTGCTTAATTCCAATTGATCCATTCTCATTATAACGCGCATCGCATTCACAAGCCTTTGAATCCTGCTCTCTCGAAAAGGAAAAATAAATATCCTTTATGTACTCATTTGATTTCTGTTTTTTGTTCCAGATTCACCGAGCGTGGCTGAAATGAAACCACAATAAAATTGTAATTTTACGAGACAATAAATAACTGTTTTAAATATACTCAACGTAGGACAAATAATGCTCTTAATATATGTATTGTATTTGAAATTTTGAGATAGTATACCTCAGAAGGAGGGTTGTTATGACAATAACGCGATGTGAAGCACGACCAAAGAGCTTATTGATATCAAATGTCTTTTGACGTCATGACGGCGGAATCATCGCGGCGTTCAAGATCCGTTTCCATGGAAACCGGCGGCCTACCACTGGTTTCGACGTTTGCGCTCCTCACTATTGTTGCAGGTAAGATAATGAATACCTTTCCTTACATAACATGACAACCGATCGCCAACGAGTGAAATTATTGAAATGAAATTGGCGTTCGCAATTTTGTTGCCAAACATAAGTTTTTGGAAAAAATACTTTAATTCCTAAACAATAAAGTTCAGTTTACGCTACAAATTCAAACATTTTTATAATTTTTTTAATGGTACTTACTAGTCACTCTGAAATCATGCTAATTACCACTAAAATAAACTTCATATTTGTTTAACTTGAAATAACATCAATTGGAAACATAAATTTGAATAGACCTTAGGTACCTACAATATTTCCGAATAACGCAAGGCAATTACAGAGCTATTATTTTCAAACTTGGTTATCGGAGATTGTCAATTTGTCCAAAGGGACGTTTCCCTCTTAGATAACTTGTGACCCCGTGACCAAATCCTCAAATACGTAAGCTTTATTTGTGCTTCATATCTTTAGAATGACAAAGATTTTATGAAAAAATAAGGGAATAAATTAATGTTATATAAAGCATTAATTTATTCATTTATTTTTTCGAGACATCGCCAAGCGGTTGGTCGACTCTTCACATGACCGGCGTGGCTGGCCTATTTTTTACCAAAGAATCAGCATTGCCATACAACGTGGCAATGTTGCCAGCCTTTTGGGTACTTTTCCTATTGACAGCGATGCGGACGAATTTTTTGATACCCTTTCATTATTTCCCCATTCTTTTTATAAACTTGTAGATACATTTTATACATTATGTATCAGAAAAGGTGTGGTCATATTTAAGGGTGTGGGACCAATATCGTAATCACGAAAAAATAATCAGCCGTCCCGTACATTTGGGTCGAGTAGGTATTTATTATAAGTTTTGTATGGGACAGTTGATGATTTTTTCGCGATTAAGATGTTGGTCCCATGGAGAAAGTTGTTCAGCTTGATGGTGAAGCTTGAAATATCAAACTTTCGATGTTCTAGTTTCAAGCCAAAGACATAAGGTTCGGGAGAGAGCGAGAGGGCCTCGCGTTTGACTGTTTCACGAAGCTATTCCCTTTATGTTCGCCTCTGACTTTAATTAGTAATAAACATTGTTAAACTTCAAGGCGGAGAGTTAACGCCCATTTTGAATAAAATTACCTTAATGTGCCTAACGAACCTTGTTCCAGTGTGGAATATTATGCCCATTACCTTGTAGGCCCGAATAATGTTGCCTATTGGCCTATTGGCTTACTTCGGGACTTGTCGGTCCTTAGTCTACATAGTCTTGAGTTTGATGCTAAGCTGTGGTGATGGTGATCACCGGGGTGGTTTTAGTGAGGTAAGAATCCCACACTCCTTGGTCTTTTTCCCCAAGGTCCAGTCGCCTTTTGAAGGTTTCCCCCCGAAAACAAAAATTTAATATAATATAATTTCCTAAAAGAAATGGTTATCCATTTCTTTTAAGAAGTTTCTAGAGCTATTGTTTGAATGTGAGGAAAATTAATACCGTCATCTGTAAAATATAGAGAAACATTTGTAGGTTTATCCCTCCGTGAAATACAGGCGCTATAACAAAAAAAGCCTTGTTATTTACAAGCGAAGTTAACCAGCACATAGTTGAGAGTAATACATCTCGCAGTAACAATAATTACTACTTCGTCCAGAGCTTTTTGCATACAGTTCGCAAATTGGTGGAGGTAAGTTTACAACTATTGGACAGAGCGAGCAACCGAACACACTAATGGAAAACTTGATGAAAAGCTTAATATCCTGTCGACCATCTCCTCCCGCGTTGAAAACATTAATTTTCTCTTCCTAATATAGTAAAGTAATGTTAAAACTGGTGCCCCAAAGACCACTCCAAATACTCGCCGAATATTCCGGGAAATATATTCGTCATGATTTTGTACGAAATTTAGCTGAAAATTGTGTGTCGAAGATAGAAAGCTTTTATCATTTTCACTGAGTTTTAGACACACGTTTACTTTACTCTTTAGTTAAATTGTTTTGTAGTAAATTGATACTTCATTAAAATGTGTTAACATTAGGTATGCGTGCGAGCGATAATGTTAACAGCCCTTTGACGTTACATACACGAAATATATTCCGTTTTTTTTTCTTGACTCAATTTTTTGCCAACGTACGAGTAGGACAAATTTATTAATACCACTAAATTTAAATTTAATACTTGAAATAAACGAAAATTTCCAACAGCATCACTAAAATAAATAGGAAAGTTTTAGTAGCTGGGATTCCTGCAGCAAATGTTTGAATTCTGCAAGCACTTGAACTTTTGTATTGTCATCGATTTTATACAGGAATGCAAATTTTCAGTTACAAAATTTAAATAAGCGTTTAAAATGAACTGAACATTTACAAAGGTTGGAAATGAAACAAGCTCAAAAACGCCGCATGTAAAATTACGTCGGCAAGTAAGAACAACATGTCAAGCCGCAATTCCATGCACGTTTAGCTTTGTTTCTTTCTCTACGTGTTTGTTCGGAACGTGAGTTAAAACTAGACCGCACTTCACGTGATGTAGCAAATTGTTGCACTTTAACGACTGTCTACAGTGGCGGGCTGCAGTTTAGAAGCAATACCGCCCCAGATTCCCTCACGTACCGCGACGCGCCTCCGACGCGCAGACGTAAGGAACCCGCACTGAACACTGCCCTACCGGATTCCAAGTTTAATTGAAAACGCTTTATATAACCTTTTCTTTTAATTGTATAAGGCTTTCACTTCATCCCAGTCCCGTGCTCTGTGAAATGTTTAATTATAGTTCCTAATGAAAACTCCACAATTTAAATAAACACGTACAATATAAATAATTATGTTTGTGTGCAATGCGAACGATATGCGTTAAACCCACATCGGATTACAGCTAATCATTGGATTAATTGTATGGAAATTAGTGATCGTACGCGTGGTGAATTTAACGCAATTCTATCAGAATGTAATTATAGACGTCGATGAGCGTGAAATACTGAATAATTGGAACACGTAATCGAATATGGAGGGCTTGACCGGTGAAGTTCGCAATAATTGATTTAATTATTAAAATTCATATTTGCTGATAAGTTATTAAGTAAATTTGAATTGGGACACAGCAGCATGTGAACATTTATTGAATTTTATTCCATGTTGTTAATGATATTTTTATGTGGTAGAACGCGTAGGTGATTTATGACTATGATATAATTTTATCCATCGCTCGGGTGGCGGATATCAAGATAAAGGGGTCGTCGGTCGACAAAGATCCCCGCGTGGCTGGCGGCTACTGGCCCCGAGTTATTAATTTTCATTTGACTCGGATAAAAGCCTTACTTATTGCTATTAAACGTCTTTGAGTAATTTGTTTTGTGACATCTTTGGGTTATAATCCTTATGTGGACATTTTGAGGTTCATTTATGCCATATTTAAGCTTTATACGCATTACTAATTGATGTGATCATATGTGACATGTCGTTCACCGAAATATTCCATTAAAAATGAAATATATTTTTCGCTTTTTTGTTTCAATTTCAACTTTAATTTTTGGCTTAAAAAAATATTTACTTTGTTTTAACTCGATAAAGGGATGATGTGTGGCCGGAGACGAGTGACGAATGTTCCGTATCGGAGTGTTATTAATTTTCATTTGACAGTTACGCCGCTTCACTCGGCAAGGCTGCCTCGCGAACGCGATGCGACGTGACAAAGGCCTCGCCTCTACTATAAACACTGCCTCGTTTTGTTCCATTATCGGCTCACTGTGGACTGTGATTCGGAGAATAGTGTAGCACTTGTAACTCAGTGAAACAGTAGGTGGGAAACAGTAGGTTCGTATTTCTGTTTTTCGTGGAATAGGAATTTCAGGAATAGTAGTAGTAGGCATCACCTCTGTACCTATTTTTTCTGTTCTGTTTTTCAATGTCTGTTTATATATGTGTGTATATAAATGGTAAAATAAATAAATAGTGTAAAAACATTTACCTTATAACTCTTTGATTTATTGTTAAAAGCAGATGCAAATTTTAAAATGATGTAAAAAGAAAGAAAGTGATAAAATATTTTGTTGAATGAAACGTGTGTTTAATGTAGGTGTTCTCATAATAGTATGCTTATAGCATTTATATACTAAGCTTCTTAATCTTAGAATGTTCTACTTGGGCTACAGAATAGTACTTAAGCTTCTAATAGTCTTAAAGAGAAAGTTATAAATAAAATCTGTAATGTTCAACAAAATTTTATTAAAATGTAGCTTTCCATGTTCGAAAAGTATGTTAGACAAACCTCGACTTCCAAGAAAAACTGACGATATGTGAGGGTGACGTAGTTAACAGGAAAATGCAGAACTATTAAAATTTAAACGCGCTTTAGTTATTAAGGGAATATAGCAGTCTATAATTTCCCCATATATTTTACTTAACTTCGTAGCATAGATAAAGTTTTACACTAGAATTCTCAACGGGCAAGTTGTGAAAGCGTCGAGATAGAAAATCTTAAGTACTGAGCGAATGAACACGTAAACAGCCAAGTTAGGAGCGTATTACTGAAGCTTGGGGTGAATCAGATCCATTCCCGTTTAATTTACAAGGGTCATATTACCAGCATTGATCCGGTAACCCATTATCCAGCCGTGCGATGAAAATAATAATTTTAATTTTCTCTACGTCTTATCTTTTCGATACACTGCACTCGAGTAAAACTTTTGTTCGAAATAACACCGAGAAAGTTATGTTTCGTATAAATGTAATAGGTATTTGTTGACATTTCTAATCACCATCATCATCTGCCTAACCTTTTCCCAACTATGTTGAGGTCGGCTTCCAGTTTAACTGGATGCCCAGTGACCAGTATTTTACATGCAGTGAATGCCTATCTGACCTCCACAACCCAGTTACTGTGTAATACGATACCCCAACACACATGACGTTTCTAATGTCCCCCTATAACCGTAGCCGTACCCGTATTCATATACATAATAATATGCTGCGTGTCGCGGGTTCGATTCCCGCACGGAACAAATATTTGTATGACCTACATGTATTTGTTCCGAGTCTGGGTGTTTTTCTATCTATAATATGTATGTATTTACAAAAAAAAAAATGTATATAAGTAGTTTATCAGCCATCTTGTTACCATAACACAAGCATTAGGTTGCTTAGCTTGGGACTAGATGGCGCTGTGTGAAATGTCCAGGGATATTTATTTATTTAATATGAATATATTACATTCATATAATGTTATAGCTCTTAACACCATACAACATGTTAGTATCAGAAAAATGTGATCATATAAAACGGTGTGGTACAGACCATAACTTTTTCACGATTACGATGTTGGTCCCATCGAGAAAGTTGTTGAGTTTGGTGGTCTGTACCGCACACCCTAAAAATGACCTCATCTTTCTGAAACATGCTGTAACCTCGGCTTTTCCGCCGTTACTTTACAAATATTGCACGAGTGCATAAGAATACTCGCAAATCATGCTGGGAATATCTAATCCGGACTAAGAATAAATATTAGAATTAAGATTCTAATTATACCTTTTCTATTTCTTCTACCAGTACAAGATACTTATATCTTAACACTTACCTTAGAATATTGCATTCCACAACTAGAAAGACCCGTTGTCCTTGGCAGGGTTGTTTAAGGTTTAATACCAAATACCGGATCCCATCGATACCATTCTCGATATTCAGAAAGTTCTATTTAGTTCCGTTCTCAAATTCGGGGAAACTACTAATGCGAATGTGGGTTGTACCGATAACTCGGACAATTGGTGACAAGTAAACGTTCCGTAGTGAATATATTATGGAGTCAGTAACGGCTAGTGTAAGCTTAGAATTCTGGGAACTGTGCACCTACTGATAAATTCCAGCCATAGACTATTCCAGTTCCACACATATCTGTGGCACAAGATATAAAGACGGACTATGAGAAGTTATGAAATACCCTTAGTAAAATATTGGTTTTTCACAAACCTTTTATACAGAAAACAAAACATTTTATATTCTGTGCACACTGTTTATATTAATTCTTTGAGCTTAAGCTCTGAACTGTTAACCTTACTTTGCAGTTTATAAAGCCGAGGTATTTTCCAACCGCAGTGTTTGTAGGGACGCTAATATACTGGTGCTATATAAGCCCTGATATATGACAGTACTCGGTATTTCCACGGATCAACCGTATTTGGTCAACAACCAAAATCACTACCTATTTCTGATAGAAACGAAAATACTTGGAAATGCAGATTACAGTTTAGAAACAACAACACTCTGTTCAGTTCTCTGTGTGTGATCTGTTGCATTTCAAGTATTTTAGTATCCCCATATAGGCAAATAAATACCATTATCAGTAGAAACATCTAACTATAGTAACAGTATCAAAATTCATGCAAACTCGATCATAATGTTCAGTTACTGTTCATGAACATAATTTTAATGTTTGGAAAGTCAATGCTTACGTCCAGCATTTCAAACACATTTCAGTATTGTACCTACCTTTGTAATTGTGAATACCTAATAGGCAAATATACCTTTGTTTTAATTAGTATACACTATTTATATTACCTTGTTACTCCACTCAACTTCCACTGTCATTTATGATGACGAATATTTAGATAGTTTTAACGAATAATGCTATAAATAAACATTTTATCGCTTCTTTTCTTAAATATCTAATTACATCATAGTTAGCACAACCAGTTAGCAATTTATACATGACAAGCTTCTGCCCGCGACCCGCGTAAAATGTGTTTTAACATAACATATTTATTTATTGAAATGCCTTAAAGCTATTTTTACAGGTCTTACTTAACATAATGCCATAGCCAAGTCACACCCACAAAATTAAAAATAAGTCACAAACTACATCTTAAGATCATAAAGATCATTGTTTGTAACAAAGTGTAAACAATAGTACTTTTGCGAATTCACTCCAGTGACATGTAGGTAAATATATCAATTTCGACCTGAATACTCGTATAATTAATTGATGGTGCGAACTGCTCGAGTCAGAGTGGCTTTGCCCAGCAAGTTGGTCCTGGCTGATGGTACGACCAGCATTGGCTGGGGCCGTCGCCTCCACACATAACGGTTCGGTACGTACAAGTGCAACCACTGCAGCACTCCCGGGTTGTACTCTATGCCTCGGAGCAGTTTCACCATGTACACACGGCTACACGTCAAGCTATACAAAACCAGTTTGTCTTGGCCTCACTTTGTCTGATATTTTCTCACAATGAACGGTCAGCCAATAGTGGTTTTGCATAGCTTGATGTGTAGCCGTGTGTACGAGACCAGAGCGAATTCCCATCAGAGAATATTGACAATAGTAATAACTTCTCATGAGTATAAGAATTTTCGGAATCGGATTAGTAGGTGCGAAGATTACCCCCTAGATACATACACAGAAATACCGCTTTAAAACATTAGTATAATTGTGAATTGGCGCTATGACATCAGCAATCTACAAAAACCTAAAAAGCAAAATCGGTTTACAGCTTTTATCATCATCATCTGCCTAGCCTTTTCCCAACTGTGTTGGGGTCGGCTTCCAGTCTAACCGTATGCAGCTGATTATCAGTATTTTACATGGAGCGACTGCCTATCTGACCTCTACAACCCAGTTACTGGGTAATACGATACCCCTTGGTAAGACTGGTTGTTAGACTTTCGGGCTTCAGACGTCCCGTAACGACTGTCAAAGATCCACGAATGACAGCCGGGACCAACGGCTTAACGTGCTTTCCGAGGCACGGAGGGGTCTCATTATGTAAAGATGGTCACCCATCCACAGACCAACCGCGGCAAGCGTAGCTTAACCTGACCGATCGACCTGTGCGGCTGTTATTATTTAGCCACGGGCCCCTCGGTTTACAGCTTTCATAGCCATGCCATACTAATAGCAAAGTTATCTATCTATTCATAAATTAAATATTTCCACAAATATGAGCAATTGAGAATTAATCAAATCCAATTAATTGTTATTCTCACTAAATTAAACAAATCTATCCAACAATCAAAAACTTGTTTATTATTTAATTTCATTTTCAGTTTTCAATTAATTTCACTTTTGAAACATTTGTGTATGTATTTACTACTTTAATAATAACCAACAGTTGTTGTGTCAGTTCTATGAAATATTTACATCTGAATAGTCGCTTTATTATTTATGTGATATTTACGTTACCTATTTGAAATTCTATTTTTTATTTGTTTTCAACGCAACACAACATTTTTACTTTTTGGTAAAATTTTGTGTACCTAGTGTTTTTTTGTGTAGTGTTTTTTTCGGTTAAAAGCGGATGGATTAAAAAATCGATTATGTCTGGTAAATCAATCCAAAAAGAGCTAAGCATGTTTATTATGAGAGTAGGTTAAAAAACACAACGGGTAGGGTTCGAATTCACGACCCCTCAAACTCCAGTGGCGGGTGCTTTTTTGTATTAGTGAGAAAATATAAATTGAATCTTTATAGATTCAACTTGTTATCAAGTTGATTATCTAGATTCTAACCGAACGATCGTCTCGGGAGATGATATAGGAAAGTAAGTGGAAGTGGAAAGTAGCAGAACCATTTTATTGCGGCAAATCGACGAATACAGAGAACGCTGTGTAGGCAAGGAATATGCGGAGCGGGTGGGCATTACTTTTCGTCTACATGAATGCGAGCGAAGTGACGGGCTTTACAAATTCTACTGCATAAAACCATTTGATTTGACTTTTCACAGATATGTCCGTCGTTACCTATGAATGGGAAAAAATTATGAAAGCGCCTCCATTTTTTTAATTGAATCGTTTTGTGTTTCGAGCTAAAAAGTAAAAAAAATATTTAATCTCATCCCCGCATTAGCTGAATTGAACGAAAATATTCGGCGTTCCGAAATCCCGCACGAAGCCATTAATCGTTTTGATGTCACAGTATGGGACATTTAGTGTGACCCTTTTTATGCGCCAACCTTTCCCGATTTACGTCCCTAATCGCCGAATACCGAACGCCGAAAACTGAAACTCAGGCGTTCATATGTTGGTCGAGTTAAAACGCCGGCGCCGGCTACTGAGCGCTGCCGGTTCATTGTGAAGGATTATACAAATGATGTTTTGGAACATGAGCTACTGTATTTGTTTCGCAAATCGGCACTACGCCGCTTCCATACACTGGAGGTTTTCACGTTCTCTTAGAATCGCTTACACTATGCATATCTTTTGTTCGCCATACGTATGAAAGCTATTTACTTAAATGTAAAAACGTACTCACAGGAATTCACTTATTCTCAGCTTTTCAGAGTGAACGTTGCCAATATTGGAAAAATGCTGATATTATTCGATACGTACTCTTGTTCAATGTATGATGTGAATTAAATGGCGGGTATTACTTTCCGGTAAACAAAGTAGTTCTCTGCGATTTTTGGTTACGGATGCAGAGATTTATTTAATGAAAGTAGATCAATTGCTATAGAATTCAGTAGCATCAGCAATTTCCCCACTTTTGTTTGTGCAAGCCTGACCCAATTTAAACCAATTTGAAAGGCCAATTCGACCTGTATTTCTTCTGATTGTATTTGGCTATCGTTGAATATAAAGCTGATCCAACTGTTCGCTGTATTGTTTATCAAGAGAGCCCCTGCAAAGTGTCAGTTAATTTATTCTAGTAATTGTGCGCTGGGAGGGGATTAGCTTTTGTTTGAGGAGTAACTGGCTAGTTAATGGCGTACGTACCTACCTAAATGTATACACGCAGTTTCACCCAAGCTTTTCTTTCACCGGTTTCAATGAAGCTTTATTTCTTTTTAGTGCTTATGACGGTGTTTTAAAGGTTAATGTTGTTTGCAGGTCAGCTGCAAGGGTCGGGTTACAGTGAGCAGGAGCCTGAGTTCCTGTCTCCGCTGGAGAACGTGACGTTGGCTCAGGGCAGGGATGTGCACTTCACGTGTACTGTCAACCATCTTGGGACTTACAAGGTAAGATATTATATATTTAGTATATTTACGCCATGAAATATCGAATCATCTGCCTAGCCTTTCCCTTATAGGTTAGACTGGGAGCCGACCAGCCAAAAGAACCCAATCCCAGTCTAACCGAATGCAGCAATACCAGTATTTTACTACTACTTACTTACATAGTGTGGCTGTTTATTTGACCTCCACAACCCAGTTACTGGGCCATACCCCTTTGTCAGGCTGGTTGACTGACTTTCGAGCTTTCGACTACCCGTAATGATTGAAAAATTAATATCGAATACCGATTCAAATAACTATGTAGCTCATGGAATACAACAATAGACAAACATAGCCATAAACCGATTTCAGAACTATTCTAGAGAACAGTACAATAATTCTGTGTTCACTTACTATTCCCAATTGTGAAGAAACTTATTCCCTTTCAAAACTAATAATATACGGCCATATACATATATATTAAAGTATCGTGTTAATGTGAATTGTCATTGCTGTTTATCAGACCACGAAGTTTAATAACTCGAGCCGTAAACTGAAAACTAAATACATATTTACTAACTTGTAGTTTAAAGTAGTTTGCCCCCTTTCATATCAACTTGAGTCAATATTTTGTGGTGGTAACTAGCTTGCTTAGTGGTCTAATGCTAAGTAGGTATAATAAATCAAAGAACCCATCCATCCAACCATCTTTTTGTAATGTACATGTTGGAGAAGGTATGTCTCTCGTTAACATCAGGCATACTTTAATTACTGTGGGCGTACTATGGGTAGTATTGGTCAGATTACAATTCACGAACAAATCAGTCACACTAGCGAATCACACACTCAACGATACGGAACGCGAGACAGTTTCTATGCACATGTTGTTCGTACGATGTCCAATTTTTCGATGATCTCGAGAGCTCTGCTCTGCTGCTTATAGCTGTAGCTCTCCGTCCACCTCCACGAACTCAGGCTAGACTATGTCTAGCGCCACGAGATGGCGCTGGCGTTCCGAATAAACGAATAACTCCGACATACATATATTTATGTTATTTCTTATTTTGATTGTTGTTTTTTTATTTATATCTAATCGTATCGTATGCTGCACTGGTTGACGTCATCATGTCAACGTCGACTGTCGCTGAAATCCAGCGCTGGGGCTCTGTCTCGTATTGGGTCGTAGCATTATGCTGAGCGATGACCGTATTGCGTGGATGTGATGCATGTTTTCTCCCAACGTGTTATTTTTTTGTGTTTGTGTTGTTTGTATGCGTCATGTTTACCGCAAATAAACGTATTTTCTTTCTTTTATAAGAAATTGTGATTCTTTCTTTAATTGTAATGGGTTAAAAATGTGAATTCCTTGGACAGACAGAAACTTTGAGTCTGTGTGTTCCTTTGGATACAGCGCCATAAAAATGCAGTTTCGTATAGAAAATGGCTGATGTCATGAAACTGTAAAAACACAGTTCACTGTGTGTGTGTGAAGTTAAGCAGCCTTTGGTCACTATTTTGTTATGTACTTGAACAAGGGCATGAAGCTGTTGTTGTCGATAGGGCCGAAGCCTGCCAGGGTAGCGGGAACATCCGAAAGGGTTTACCGCTACCCTGGAACATAAAGGGCTAAGGAAGGAACACGGGTGGGTTTTAGTCAGTAAGAGTCTGACACTCCCTTCTGCTCCACCCAGAGCGGGAGGAGGCATTTGATGATTTCCCATCCTCAAAAAAAAAAAGCTGTTTTGATTGCAGCAGTACAGTTAAAAATGCGACATCTTCTCCACCTGACTGTACTTCTTTCAATAATGTAAGGAGGAGTGTGAGAGCTATAAAACAAATATTACATCATTTATTTATTTTAATATTAACTCACGTTAGAAGTAAAAAGATATTTTTAGTAGCAGTTAATGAGTAAAGCCTAAACGAAATAAAATGGAATACTCTCTATTGTAGACCTATACTTAAACTACAACTGGAGACTTACAAAACATAGTAAGTCACATAACAAGGGGCAGTCTTATCTTAAAATCTATTTTTTACAGAGAAACTTCGCGTTGACTTAAGAACGCAAGTAACGTTTGATCACAGAAGTTCGAATAGTGATTTCAGTATATTTCCATTTCCCAGGTGGCTTGGATAAAATCAGATACGAAGACGATCCTGGCAATTCACACACATATGGTGACGCTGAACCCTCGACTGTCCGTGACGCACAACGGACACAACACCTGGAAGCTGTACATCACTAATGTGGAGCCGAAGGACTCTGGCACCTACATGTGCCAGATCAATACCGATCCGATGATGAGTCAGGTTAGTTACCGCCGCTCGGAAAGTATATTTCTGAGAAAAACGTTATCTATACTACGTAAAACTATACTGTGTAAGTGGGGGGTGTGGTGGGGTCTTCCATTAGGAAGTTGGTGGTGTGACAACCCCGTGCCTCGGAGAGCACGTTAAGCCGTTGGTTCTGCACCTTTTCTTTCTCGGTCGTGTCAGATTGTCGTCCCATCAGACTATGAGAGTGATGGAAGGTTAGTCTCCGTTGGTATTGGTCGCACTGGCCGAAATAAG
The DNA here is from genome assembly GCA_945859715.1 of Apamea sordens. Classification (NCBI taxonomy): domain Eukaryota; kingdom Metazoa; phylum Arthropoda; class Insecta; order Lepidoptera; family Noctuidae; genus Apamea; species Apamea sordens. Next base: position 10,222,303 of record OX243996.1, on the reverse strand, counting down.
GTCTGGAGACTATTAAAAATATACTATGATAAGTTGCTGATTTAATTACAATGTTGGGAAATTTAGGGCCGTCACATATTAAAAAAATTTGAGAGGTGTCACCCGGATGGAACGAAGTTCAAAGAGAGAGAGAGAGACAGACAGAGAAACACGCGCACGCCGCACGGCTTACAACTATAGCAAAAAGTGTTGTTCCAACTTTTGGTCTTAATTTTTTCCGTCTAGCCCCCTTTTGCAACGCGCGATAAGGAACTTCATTCCAATTATCTGGAAAATATTAATAGTCTGACCTCGCTTAACCTGTATCAATTACTAAGTAAACAGTTTTAAGTTCACAACAAACCACTGTTAACAAAATTTTTCTTTTGATTAAATACCTTTATTTATAAACGTATTATTTATATACGTAGTACGTATTCCCGGAAAATAACTAGACTACGGGTAACTCAAGCATCATTCATTACAGAGCAAACACGAACCATTGAACTCAATAATAATATTATTTGAATGTGAAATCAGGAGTAAATCATTGGAGATTCGAGTGCAATTATACCTTTGTAACATAGCAATAAATCATTTATATTAAGATATTTTAATTAGAGCGTTGTTGCTTATCAATAATGGGCGGTAATTGTTTCCATCTGAGTATTCTGTGCAGCCGGCTAATATTAAAATGTATGCAATCGATAGCGATCGTCAGCTTGCACCGAGCTCCGAGACTATGTCACGTGCCGAACGTTTCATCTGATAAATTAAATCCGTATGCTTTGTATTTCGCTTCTACATTTTTCACATATTTTGTTCTAGAACGGAACGCATGTCTATTCTGTTCTGTTGCATGTTATACAGTTAAACTCGCTGACTTTTAAGTGATCTCGCAAACGCGGGAGCTTGCTTTTGTATTATGGAAATTTTTCGCTTGTTGCTGCCTTCGGCTTTGACTGCATTTTCCGGGATGAAATGTATTCGTTGTGCTAATCTGGGATACTTTTTAGCTTTGCACAAATATTAACGAGGATGTGGTTGAGAAACAGCCATTCATTCCAATATTTATGTTGAAACCTCTTTTTAATAGACTGCTGTGTCAATTGATTTTATTTTTCCCACTTGTTTGATTAGATTTTTTACTGCGGGCGGTTCCTGTATTGAATACACCTTCCTTTAGCTACTAATTCATCAAACTTACAGAGTAAGCGCGCACCGTTTATCAAACTATTAAAGTGTCATGGCGTATAAAATAGCATTTTCAGTATAACATTCTGTTGCGTCCGGTCTAGTGTATCGGAAATATTGACTAAATTGACAGATTAATGATCTATCAATTCCAAGATAAGAATCTCGGACGTTTCTGCTTGGCTAGACATGCCGATATATCTAGATGAAACATCGATTCGTGATTCCGTTCTACATGTAGGTTAGGTAGTTTGGAGAAGGAAATTCATAGTGAGAAGTGAACTGTTAAGATAATATGGCTAAAGTTGCGATAAGTACCTACATTTTGTATTACATACGTCTTCTTAGCGTGGGAATCGGTATCATTATATAAGTTTCATAATTTTCCTAAATTGTTATTGTTCTATCTACATATTTTTTTTTTATTAGTCTACGTTGTCCCACTCCTGGGCAAAGGCCTACCTCCACTCCTTATTATATTATTATATAAATAAAACAGTCGGGTTAGTTACACCATTTATAAGTTATAATATTTTACGAATTGACAATTTAGTATTTGACATTTTATTTTTAAATTATTCTGACATTTTTATAATTTTTTGAATATTTTAATTTAAGTACCTAGTCACAGTTTTATTTTGGGTTTTATTCTGTTTATAATTTTAAATAGTTTATAAGTAATTTTAATGTATGAGTGTAAAATATGGACTACAGTTCTGTTGTCTGAGATAAATAAATTATTATTATTATATAACTCAAGAACGGCTGAACCGATTATTTTGATCTTTGATTTATTAGATACTTATGTACCTCGAATAGCAGAATAACTAATAAAACAAGGGATTTCACGAAAAAAAGAATAAGATTAAAATAAATATTATAGCATATTAGAATATATTCTCGGTAAGTACAATATTTTGTCATACATTCGTTCTTATTGATTCTGAGACGGCACGAAGTTCGCCAGGTCAGCTAGTTGTTATTATATTGAACTTGGCACTCTTGAATCTTTTGTAACGTATATGCTTCTATGCACAAAAATCCTGTCCCATTAAAATAATTGTACCATACAAGAATCGCTTCCAAAACCTTTGATCAAGCCAATTTCATCAACGCCTATGCACCGTCAAAACATTTTTAATCACCAACAACTCAACATAAAATATAAAACACCATGAAACGAGTCCATATTCCTGAACGCGTCATGTCAAAGTGTAGACAAAATTGTTACGGCGAGGCGTGACGGAGTAACTTTCATACAATATTATTATAACCGGAGGACGCGGCTTACCTGAGCCGGCGATATGCTGCGATATTTTACTGCTAAGGGTTGTATTGGATATCATGGTGTATTTTTAAATCTTGAGTTTTATGGATAATGCTGGCTTCTTTTGTTAATTTGTTAGTTGCACTGGTGGGTAACTGGCAAAATGTGGGTGTATTTTTTTTTTTTTTTTGAGGATGGGAAATCATCAAATGACTCCTCCCGCTCTGGGTGGAGCAGAAGGGAGTGTCAGACTCTTACTGACTAAAACCCACCCGTGTTCCTTCCTTAGCCCTTTATGTTACATGTGTATTATAGCCTCAGGTACAAAGTGAACAGTGGTGGCCCAGTGGTAATGTCCGGGACTTACGAGTTGTAGGTTCCCAGACAGGCAGCAATCGTGATGAAATAAATTACACAAAGTAAAGTAAAGCGATTGCTCTCAAAACGGTGAAGGAAAACATCGTGAGGAAACTGGCATGTCCTAAAACCAAACATACAAAGGCCTGTGGCATCTACCAACCCGCATTGGGCTAGCGTGGTGGATTACGGCCCATTCATAGAGCTCACAGAGAGGAGGCCTGTGTTCCAGCAGTGGGAACGTCATAGGCTGATTATGTATAAGTACAACTCTGCCTAGCCATTTTGGGAAAACAGCCGTGATGATATATTGTTGTTGCTGGGAACTTTGTTGCGCCAGTTCTCCTTCAACAATAGGAAGTGGTGAAAGGAGGGCGTTTTTGGAGACTGTGTTATGTATTTTTTAACGTTCAAAAAGGGCTGATTCTCAGCTTACTTTGAATGAACAGGTTTTTGTTTTATTATGCAGATAAAAATTAAAAGGTGCTAAATAAATTGAAGTGAAGTTACTAGAATGCTTGCGTAGACCTACGGTATCTTAGAGCATCTAATTGTCCCACAAAGGCATCTTCCCAAACAGAAAAGCCTCAAGCTTTAATAACCACCCAATACGGGACGGTGGGATGAGCTGGACTCCTTCAACAAGAACTGGTCCTTAGCAGCTTTGAACAGAGAGAATTAGAAAAAGAGCAGGGATGCCTTTGCTCTGCAGTAGGACATCACAGGCTAATAATATAAAAAAAAACTTGAGAGGTGTCAAGGGATACCCGGATGGAACGAAGTTCAAAGAGAGAGAGAGAGACAGACAGAGAAACACGCGCACGCCGCACGGCTTACAACTATAGTTAAAAGTGTCGTTCCAACTTTTGGTCTTAGTTTTTTCCGTCTAGCCTCCTTTCGCAACGCGCGATAAGGAACTTCGTTCCAATATATGCCCAATACTTGTTGACTAACATATTTTCAAGTTCAGAGGGGCAATTCTCGTAATTTTAATAACGTTCACAGTCTGATCTCAGTCTCGATCTGTCAATAAATACTTCTAATTTCCCTACATTTTGACAAGTTTTTGACATTTGTTTGTCGCCGAGATGAGACTGCGACTAGATTTTGAACGTTTTAAATTACGAGAATTGGCCTTCTGATCTCAGTCTCGATCTGTCAAAAAATACTTCTAATTTCCCTACATTTTCACAAGTTTTTGACATTTGTTTGTCGCTGAGATGAAACTGCGACTAGATTTTGAACGTTTTAAATTACGAGAATTGGTCCTCAAGTTTCCTCACGATACTTTTCGCTCACAATATTATGATGTCAGTAAAGTCCAAGTTAAACACAGAAAATAAATAATATGAATTTGAAAAAGTCACGTTTCGAACCTGCACTAGTATTGTACAAACATAAAAGTGATAGTTGCGTTTTAACATTTCATTTTTATGTAATCGAAACTTCTGTTGTAACAATATTTATATCAAGATTCTCGGTACGATATTGTTAATAGCTAAAGCCATGGCGAACTTATCTCATATTCCAACGGTTTAAGGTACATTCAGAAAAAAAGATAAGTAACCAGGGTCGTCGGATATAGTTTAAGTTTAGTAAGAAACCGATAGATGTTTTCGAAAGAAATTTAATTTGAAAAAAATAAATGAACCGTTTGGTTTGTCGTTGTTAATTAAATTGAATGTTATTCGAAAACATCCATCGATTTTTTATTAAACTTCAACTATAATTGACGACCATGGTTACTTATCTCGTTTGGTGACCGTACGTCTGCCTTATTTACTGCAGAATGTTCTACAGAAACCTGTATTTTAAGTTTCTGTTTCATTTTCATGAAGTAAGTATGTTATTATTACGTCAACTTTCGCACAGAACGGTGTTACTTTGGCACAATATTATGATAACGGAGCGGCTCCGCCTCACATGATTGTACGGAAGGTTATTTATAGCAAAGTGTTTATTACAACAGCATTGTCGTAGCATTTTCAATTTCTCTTATAAGACACTAGCGAACCCACTCCTGCTTCTCACGGTTTTTATTGCGATTTATCAAAACATCGAGATTTCTACATTATATGTAAGTTTAATAATAATGTATTAAACACATAAACTTTCCGGAATAAATTCTCGGTAGGTACTTGGTTTTGAAGAACAACGCGGTCACATAGATAAACACCAAAAACGACTTTAATGTATATTGTAAATAGATTTAAACTAATTTAAGGCACTGTCCAAACGTATGACACCATAAATAATAATCAACTAAAAAAAATACCTAAAAATTATTCCACTGAGCCGTGCATTAATTTTTTAATTTAATGAAAACTGCAAAATTACTTTTATTTTAGTGGTCGTTCGTTGCAACTAACATCATAAGTATCTCTGTTTTGAACCTTATTTTGCCGTGATGCGCTATAGTTAATTACCTAAAAATTTGCTTCATTGGTACCGCATCTTTTAACATCTCCACTGATGTCAATGTGTAGGTTTTGACAGCTTCTAGGTATCTGCAAAGAAACACAAAGGAAACGGTAAACTTTTAATAAACAAACGCATAATTTTTTTACAAATCAACATCATCATTGACAGCTTTGTTCCAACCACTTCTGAGTATTCTGTATCTTCACTATTGTACGATAGGTATTCATTATAATGTCATACAGTACTGGGTAGAATAACGTATGAACCTCTCCATGGAATAGGGGAACTCAAATACCAAGGTTTCACAGAACCTTCACAATAGGTGTCATGGAGTACTGTTGTCTGCATTAAGTGCTTGACCCAATCACTTAACGAGAGCCTCTCAAGGCGTTTATCGACCCTCATCGCTAATAGGGTATCACACCTTATAAGATTGTATTATGCACAATAATGGTATTAGATATTTGTCGCGAATTAGATCGGTCCTTTATTTGCATTGAATTTGTTAACCTAAAGGCTCAGAGTTGAATGAAAGAAAATGTATACTTTAGTTCTCGTACTCGAAAACGAAACTCGAGCAAAAAACTGACAGATTTCAAACCAATCTCTATTCAAACATAGTTTTAGACTGAGATTCAGGATTGAGCATAATTCTAGAATACTCTAACACCTCAAACAAACCATAAAACTATAATTAGCCTATAATGTTCTCACTGCTGGGACACAGGCCAATTATCGGTGAGAGGGAGTGGGCCGTAATCCACCACCCGGGCCCAGTGCGGGTTGGTCGATGTCACATGTTTTAAATATTTTTTTTTTGGTTCTAGGATATTCCGGTTTCCTCATGTTGTTTCCTTCACCGTTTCGAGAACAGTGGTGTTGAAAAGTAAAGAGCCTGTCAGTGTTGCCACTGGGCCGCCACAGGCCCAATTTAGCAAAATTGCGATTGATTCCCTGAATGTAAAGCGGTGTCTACATACCTAAGTTAATAAGTCTTTTTGCGTAGCCTAATTAATTAGCTCACACAATCATCCGGATTCTCTAACAGCATTTGACCAACGTTCTTAAGCCGTATTTCTCTAAGACCTTACCCCGTTATCACGAGCCATTTCCTCTAACCTTTCGAGAATTTCAGACTGGTTATGTAAATGTCAAAACATTTTACGTGAGTCAAAGGCTTGTATGTTATTTTGGGTGGAACAGAGTGTCTTTCATAGTCATGCGGGCACTAAACCTAAACATTTGGATTTCCCGCGTTATAAGTAGATACTTCCAATTTATTACGCTTATAAGTTGTAGCGGAAAACTTTAGTTGTACGACGGTAACCTTTAGCGTAGTTTCGTTTTTGTTTGGTCTCGTTATCTTCGCGATGAGATAAACAAGTACATATAACAGGGGTGTACAAAACATTGTGTTGTACACCCCTGTGTAGAGGTAAAGTTCAAGGAATGCTCGGAAATATTAAAGAATGTTAGATGTTTTTACTTGTATACATTGTTCATAGATTACTGATGTTTTTTACGTATTGGGAGATGCAGAAACAATGAAAAGCTATTCCTAGGTGTAAACATATATCCGAAACCTACTCCCCTTTATTACAAAATAAAGTTTTTCTTTAGATCAGAGGGGCAATTCTCGTAATTTTAAAAACGTTGACAGTTTATTTATTTAGGTTAGCCAACAATTGTATATACAATAACTTTAACAAATAATTTCCTAATACATTTATAAGTGCAACAATTACTTACAGGCTAACACAACATGCACCGTTAATGGTTTTACTTATTTCAAAGCCAGTTGATCTCAGTCTCAATCTGTCAAAAATAACTCTAATTTCCCTATATTTTTGACAAGTTTTTTACATTGATTGTCGCTGAGATGAGATTGCGACAAGATTTTGAACATTTTTAACTACGGGCACCGAGCCAGTTATTCAATTTTAAGTACCTAACTGTTAAGAAATGCAGTTCTTTATACAAAAATGACTGCTTAGTTCGGAGCTAAGTTGTCATTTTAGTCATCATCATCTGCCTAGCCTTTTTCCAACTATGTTGGGGTCGGCCTCCAGTCTAACCGGGTGCAGCTGAATACCAGCATTTTACATGGAGCGACTGCTTATCTGACCTCCACAACCCAGTTACTGGGTAATACGATACCCCTTGGTAAGACTGGTTGTCAGACTTTCGGGCTTCTGACTACCCGTAACGACTGTCAAAGATCCACGAACAGCCGACAGCCGGGACCAACGGCTTAACGTGCTTTCCGAGGCACGGAGGGGTCTCGGCATGTAAAGATGGTCACCCATCCACAGACCAACCGCGGCCAGCGTAGCTTAACCTGACCGATCGATCTGTGCGGCTGTTATTATTTAGCCACGGGCCCCTCATCCCTCGGTTAGTTGTCATTTTAGTGTTAAAAACTTTGTCTAAATCGAAACTAAGTTCGAAATACAAATACCTAGGCCCCAAGGTTTAGGCTAGAACTAAATTAGAAGTCGTTTTGTAATAAGACGGACTTTGTTTTAATGTAAAATGAGGCATTCTTTTCTTTCATATATCAAGTCACACAAGTATACAGACCGACAATAATGTTTGTGAATGTAAAAAGAAGATGATAAAAACCTTTCAAATCTGATCCGTTTCATGTTAGTTCTCTATTTTGGTATTTCTCTATCAGTCTATAAATGCAGGCCTTACCACAGCTTAGATATATCGCTGAAAGCACTAGCCTTTATCCATCAGTGATTCGATTTATAGGAGAGTCATCTTTGGCGCTTTAATTGAGTTTAGCTTCTCTCCCCTTTGTCACAACCTCTAGAGTTTTGTTGCAGAACAAAGCGAGCTAGATATAGGCCAGGAATACAGTACAAAGAACAGCCATAACTCTTGGTTGATGAATCTGTGATCTCCATTTTTGTGTTGGTAGTTAGGTTTTCTACATTCACGTAAGAATTTTGCTATATTTTAGAAGTTAATTAGTAAATAGAGCCATTTACTTTACAAACATGCAGGCAGCACTATTATCCAACACACACACTCACAAAATTGACACTTATTAAGTTATTTACCTTTTGCCATAACACCGCCGACGCGCACGGTACCGGTGGAATTTTGTCAAGTCGTGCGCGGAATGCACGCGCTTGCCAAAGGGAGGCGCGGAATGTCACCGAGACATCTTCATGAGCAGACAACTTTCAAATGTTCCACGTTGCTGTTTATGTTGCTGCAAAGCGTTTTACAACTACATAGTTGCCTTGAGCGCGATAGTTGCTTGAATATGCTTTGGCCTGAAATTTCATGTGTAAGTTTTTGTGTTTGGGGTAATTGTTAGAAGACTGCTTCTGCTTAGTTGACAATAGTAGCACAGGTAGGTAGTTTGCAACGTGGAAATAGCTATAGCAGCTTACAGTATTATTTTTTTTACTGGTAACACGCTAACGTACCTTTAAATATTTAAAGCATGGCACACAAATTATCAAATAAATTATAACTCAGGTTATAATTTTACAACAAAGAATGCATTTATAATTGCTGCATAAACTATGTAATCATTTTTGCAATATGCGGAAATGGCCAGTCAGAGGCCTCTGCCCATTTAAACTTAATTAATTCCATAGCTCTGAACAACTAACACATTTAACAACTGAAAATGTAAGGGAATATTCTGAAAAAACAGTTTTTTACCGTGACTCATGGCTCCGTTTGTTTTGCTTTTTACATTCATTACTTTAAATTGTGATTCCTTGCCCAACACGTATTCGAGTTTTTGTTTTAATGTTCAATAGCTTCTTATGCTTAAATGCTTAGTTTAGTGCATAATTAGGCGAGTCATTTGAGGTTTCTTTCCTTCAAGATTCTAAGCTGTGTTCTAAGCTTGTTAGCACGAAATCTTAAACCTAATTAATAATGATTTTAGATATCACAAACCAAAACTATATAGTAGACAGCCATTTTCCCTCTAAACTTCTCATTATTTACTACAACAACAGAGCTTTCAAAAATTCTTTTTGCCATTATTATACTTTGATATCTCCGTACAAAAGAGACTGCTCACTTTACGTCTCCACGTATTTGCTTAGGGTCGCTATTACTCCGGCGCAAGCGAAAAGGCTTTTTATATACACAAACTGCTACTAACACCTTCTAAGAGTTAAAGTAAAGAATCCAGTTACAAGCGCATCTCTTAACGCTGTAAATGTTGACGTAGTTGACACTAGGCACGCTCTAATGCGCCAACAAACTGCTCTAGTTTACTTTCAATTAGTGAGAAAATGTATTACAAATAGTGCGATATAAATATTAAGTATCTTTATATTTATTTTATATCTTATAAACCATGCATATTAGGCAGCGCTTTTATTACAATCATAAATATTTTATTACCTACTTACTTTTTACGCTGAAGCCACATTAGTAGTCGCACCACAGTTTCTCATATCATTACAATATAACAGCCAGTGACTTACATTATTCGTGCGACCATTACGTTTAATTTATCGGGTAATTATAATATTTCCATCAACACAACAAATACACACAACGGCTTTAACGGTCATCATTCACGGCCGGTCGGTTTCAGGCAATTAAATAAATATTGACCTACTAATTGTTTTTGCGGCATTGATGGGAAGCTGTGTTGACAGAGGTTGTGATGGACGACCGTGTTTTTTGTAATCCTACCCCTTTTTCCCCCTCACAAAGATCACATTTCAACACAGTCAAGTGGCCACTATACGAAAATAAAGCGTTTTCCTATCAATCAAACAAATTACAAACTTCCAAACTTTGCCGTTCAAATAAAATTCAGTCGCGATTTAAATCCGTTTTAATAGCAAATACTTTGCATAACTTAAACAAAAGCAATTTCGTAATTACAAATCAATACGCAGCAGTTCATAAGTCCGTCGGGTTGTATTAAATTGTGAGTATTTAACGATTCCGAGAGGCTCTAAATTTAATGTGGGTACCTAGGCAGTAGGCAGTTATGTACCTACTCCGAGGGGAAGTCTATACACGAGCGTATAAATAAGCCTTCAGCCGGCTGTTAGCGACGAAGGGTATTTTCAATATGGGTAATTTCGCCTGGAACACAAATACTTTAGCAGCTTTATTGCATACTCGAGGATTAACTCGGTATATGAGCGTTGAAAAACGAGAGCTTCTGGCTTCCAGTTACATACAAAAACTCCTGGTATTTTGTCTTAATTACTTAGAAATCTTTGCGAGAGAAAATCCCTACCCTTATGTTGTCCATCGTCGCGTAACTTTATGAGCGGATTACTTTTATGACCGGGATTAAAGTCCCGTTTGCGAAATGTTTACAGCGCTGAACTCCGTGCCGGACGTTCCGTGCCGAGTTGGACGATAGAAGCTGTCTTACCGCGATTTTAAAACGACCGGTATTAAACATAAAGAAATCGTTTGAGGTTATCAAAAGGGCAAAGAGTTTCGGGCGATGCAAAATAATAATGAAATTCGTGAAGTGGAAGAATCTTCACAATTAGAAAGTTTATAATAAATCGTTCCTCCACCTCATAGGATAATATTTAAGGAATTTTCATAACGAAAGCTTTGCAATTTAACAGGTAGGCAAAAGGCTTTTTGGTATTTGTAAAGGTCAGAGGCGGAATTACGATGGATTTGTAAAGTAAATCAGGAAAAAAAGGTTTGATACCGCAAGAGGAATAAAAATGGTTCGAGTGTTGTTTGTTGTTCATTTGGGTGCTTTTATTTGCGTAACGTTTATGTATTATTGTAACCGCAAAATTTTATCATTATCGTTTCTCTTGCAGATGGGACATGGATTTCGTATTTTATTTCGATTTCGTAGTAGTGTTTACAGAATATAAAGCCACAAAAATATCTAAGGGGTAAATGAAAAGGTCCACAACACAAATGAAGCCTTTACCTCGGTACTCGGTAGGTAGACCCGGCGACAGCACAGAATCCCGCCGCTGCTAAGGAGCTTCATTCTTGGCACCATAAACACATTCTTCGACACATAGTTGCCTCGTGATGTCGCAACTAAGGCCCGCCGTAACAAACACTTAGTAATACGCCGACGGAGGAATTTGAGATGCTCCGAGGAATCCTTCCTTGTAAAATGTGAACCTATTGTGCATATTATACAATTATTTCACCTTCAACATAAAGCCGAAGCTTTAAAGCGACCGCCTAAAATTCAAGCGCTTCTAAATATTGTGGCAAAGCTTAGCTTCCTATGCGGGATTTACGATGCTTACAGGATTATACGTAAGCTCGTTGAAATATTATCTCGAACCATGTTTACTGCGAATAGGCATAGTTGTTCTAGTTTGTGATATTCCAGTACATACAGATATTGTTGTTGCTTGTATTCTCGAATCTGGCGTCGGCTCTGTATGTACTCTCGCTAACCGGATAACGTGCCAAAGCTCGTTGGAAGTAAAGTAAATAATACATAAAAGGAAAGTAAGTAGAAAGCTAGAGAGAAGAATCAACAAGTGAATTATTTCTTAGCCGAAAAATCGGCAGGCGTTACTCAACATTCTTTTGTTGTGTCGGACTACAGGTGCGAGCTCAACCAAAGTATTTGCTTTTTCATAAGGGTTGCCACTCCACAACTGAATATGGTGAAAGCCGTCTCGAGAATACATCCATATTTATAGTCTCTAAAGAGATTTTTCTCTTATTATACCAAGTTTTCCCTTTCACGTTTATTCTAACGTTGTGGATTTGGTAACACAATACGTGAAAAGTTTTTCTCTTCGAAAAGTCATTTATATTTGTGGTAGCTACTTACGCATTAAGTCGTAAATGCAGCGGTATAAAAGCAGGGGGTCGGGTCAAGAGGGGGTGAAAAAATAGGCGATAAAGTGACGGCTGTCATCCATCATGGCGAGTGCCAGGCGGGGCGGCTTTAGCTTCAAATAATTGGTTGGACGCATCGAGTTTCCGCGAGCTAATCGTCGCTGGCCGGAAAAACAGGCTTCGTCCGGCGCAAGGCTTCACGTGCAAATGTTTGCTCAGCCAATCTCGTGTAGCCTTAAATCCGGAAGAACTATAAAGAACGTGTGTTCGCACGACGTTTATGAACTTAGCACTTTATGATGCTGTTCGTTCAAGTCGGTTTATGGCATCATAAAAATAAAATACCAACAAATTATTAATCCGCTTTTAACCCAATTACCTAGAGCCAAGAACCGATTTCTAGTATACAGTTGCAATAGCCCTAAATAGTTCAGTAGTTTCAATTGCTGTCAAACGCTGTGCATACCAATTAAGCTTCAATTAACTAACCAAATTATAATGGTAATTAATCAGGTGTACTCACCTACCTACATAATATAATCAGTGTCTTTGTGTACACGATACGAGACCCTTCGAAACTGTTTGCTTTTGTTTTATTTAGAAGGAAACAGCCAGGTAAACACACGGGGGAAGTAATGAGCGCCGTCAACAGTGACCCAGAGTGACGTGTAAAAATGGGCAACAATTCGAGCACGTGCAAGTTGCTTGTCCGTCTTCCTGATCGCATCCCGGCTCGCGGCACACGTCAAGACCTCACTCAGCTGAGATGTTTCACCGAGGAAACAAATGACTCACTTACCTGTTGATGCCCAACCTACGGAGCGGAACGAGCCTTTGAATCTATAACTTGGAACGATACTACGTGACTTGCGTAGTTCCCTCTAGTGACAATGTATTTTTATTCCCGTTATAAGAATAGAATGGAAACGCTTTTAGATAACATTTAGCGCTGGCAGATTTGCATATTCTAGTTAATCTGCCAATAAATAGTGGTGTTCGCTGCGATAACAATAGAATACGCACACTGCTCTCAAATCTACGTTATTAGGATTAATGCTCGTACAACAATTGTAGCCAGAATTTTGCCAGTATTGATTTTAGAAACAGTTACAGATAAGTAATTTTTTAATTAACAATATTTATTGGTTTTGGCCAATGTGTGAGATATATAATCTATAAATTCAGACTAGGGTTTATGCACAATAATATGGTCAACCCTTGAAGTATGCGTTGATAGCATTAGAATTGTAGGAAAATCAAACAGCCGAGTTTCAAAATCATAAATCAGGCCCGTTTGTACAAAGTCAGACTGATGCTCGTAGCCTGCAGCTATTCATTACACACAACACATTGTATATTCAGCGACAATAGTATTACATACACTTATATTTATTTATAATGTGAGGTCGCGAGCTTCCCGGATGTAAATCTCGGAGCCACTCGGTTCGCGGGTTGCACCACGAATTTACATAATTCATGTGACACGAAACTGTCTCCAAGAATTTACACTGCAGGGAAAAGAGATAGAAAACGTACTTTACGTTATGTGCTTACATACCTTCTTTGAAAGCCGGACATTAAAATGTGTTGGAAATATCAGCAGGAATGTAACGGGAATATCTTTCACGGTAAGTTTAAAATGGCAGGATGTTGAAATTATATCTGTGACTATTCGCGAGAGGAATGCGTCGTATTCAATGGCGCTCAGTCGTGCAACTCTAGAGGAATTCTGTCAAAGTTCGTGTGTCACTGGTTATCTGAATGAAGATGCGGACAAAGGTGTATCGCATTCGTCTATAAACCTTATTTATACTTCTCAGAAATAAAAGTCATTGTTTTGCATTAAACATAGCTCCAATTGTTTACTGAAATAAGTATTTACCACCTCTTATAACAAAATTTCCATTATATTTTACGCCACCAAAACATCCTTTTTCAACAAAACTCAGCGTCATCCTCACATCAGCGTAACAGTCCAGTGCTGCGTAAAAAATAAACAAAAAAAAAATATATAAAAAAGTGAAATTGCTCTTTGTCTTTTACCTTCAAAGGGGTGTTGTTTAAGGTACAAAAATATCCAAGTGGCGATTTTCGGCGTCTACCTGGCCCCCGAATACCGAGGTCGGGGGTAACGCGGGGAATTTTGTCAAAGTCAGTCCGCCGAGCCCAGGAATGGGGACAATACGTCTTCATGCAACATTCACGGACCTCTGACCTTACATTATTAGAATCGGGGATGGAACTATAGGAATACAAACTATGGGATTCCTATCCTAAATTTCAAAAGACCTAATCGTTCCTTACTTTCCGTCCAGTGGTATATTGTAGTCAGTTAATCTGTTAGACAAAGGACTTGCATAAATGGTATCTTAGGTGCTATTGTACTTAACGCTGAAGATAAACGATGCAATATGATGTTACACTGCACAGCGGTGTTCTCTATTAAGTTATGTTCAGGGGTTTAGCCATTTAAGTTAGCATCTGTTTTACAGTTTATAAAGAGCAAAGTGCAATATAAAAGATTAAACAAAAGCAAACGACTACGAAATTACGTAAATGAAGACATGAATGTGTAACATTTTCCTTAATTTTTGTCGCAGCATAGGAATTAAACAATAACAATTCGTGTATGAAACTAGTATAATAGTCGATTTTCCTCCACCAGCGACGTTCTACGTTAAGTTAGTGGTTTTCTCGTGGGAGCGAGCGCCGTAATGACTGTGTTTTCCTTTGTCTGCAACGCGGACCAACTACGAGTATATCAGTAATGTCCCCGATTAATATCTGTGTGTGTTGCGTGCGACTCGAATACGTTCAAGTTTTTACAGCCCAGTAGCCAGCTTAATTGACTTCAACAAATGGGTAGCATGTACCAATTTGTAGCTTGTAGCAGTGCTACGTGTTCGTAGCATTGGTCGTAGCGTAGCCGCTACGCTTCCATCGTTTAGCCGTCTTGCTACGGACGGCTACGGTGCATTTAATTCAGCTTAACGAGTTTTACTTCATCTCATTCCATTAACAACACATTTTATTCCTAGGGGCTGAAATGTTATGGGAGTTTGTTAGTTTTAATGGGGCTATGTCATTTAGTTAAATGGGTGATTTCATGAATCAGAATATTACTGAAAACTGGATTTATTGAGTGGGAAAAACATTTAGCTTGATAACGATAACTATGAAATAGTTTTTATTGAACAGTACGGGAAAGATTTATGTTAAAAATTTTTTAGTTTAAAATTTAGTTTTTATAAGTAAACTATAATAATTTCCTCATTAAATTGTACAATTTACTTAATACAAGAAAAAATAACCCTCTGATGACTTTATGAAAGCCGTGTGTGCTTTATTATGGTAATTAATTGTTATTCTCGCAGGAAAATGAACGAGTACATTTTGCGTCGTTAATTTATATTTTAATGAAATTAAAACATAAAGTGACAGGCTGTTAAAGTCCTCTGAAGTGTGTGTGATTAGTATAAAATAATACAAAAGGACACACACAGAGACGTGTAAAGAGAAAATATTTTTATTTTATATTATTGGTTCATAAATCGGGTTCAATAAAACTTACCTACGAGTTAAACTTAAATAAATACATAACATTGCATACCCTAAAATAGTTAACACAGCATGCACAATGTATGAGCCAGATCAAATTAATCTATACATATAATAAAATCGTAGGAAAGTCAAAACTGTACATTGAATATTTTTTAAAAAGAATACTTGGGGCGTGATCTACAATCGATATCGAAGCCAAAAATATAGTTTTTAGAATTTTTGTCTGTTTGTCTGTTTGTCTGTATGTATGTCCGGGCTAAACTCAAAAAGTACTGGATGGATTTACTTCAAATTTTGCATGAATATTACTAAGAGGTCGGGTTTACATTAATTCTACATATTATCACGCTATCACCTACGGGGGAGGAGCTGTGAATCTTTGTTTTTCTTACGCATTCTGTGACAGCGTGTAATCTAACGACGCATATTTAAATGTTGTTTTTGAGTAAGCCATGCTATTATCTAGCTTTACACTATAAAAACTACGCCATTTAAGTAACTTGGACAGAGAAACATAGTTTAATGAATGTTAGTAGTAATGTTTAGTAATTTTAAAGCAGCGCCATCTATGAGATTTCATAAAAATCAAATCAACTTACATGTTAACACTTTTGGAAATTAATAATTTAAATTTGATCATGTTGGCGAGTTTAGTAGTTAGTTATTCTTAAAATTCATAGATGGCAATGTGCATTTTCTTCATAAAAATTTGATCGTATCGTTTCGACAAATTCAAGTTCCAACAAAATCCTCAAAATCTTGAGCAGAGTTGAGGAAGACAATTTAAAAAAACACGCTCTGTGAAGTCGACCAGTTTGCGAGATCCCTTACGTATGACGAGGTGCCTTCATATTACACGTACGACAAGCAAAGGGGTGTATTTAGCCGACGTCGACGAGGAGGTGCTGTGGAAGGTTTTCCGGGAATTTTCAAGGACACCGCATTGGGTAGGGTTTATACCGTGCATCCGAATAATGGCGAATGCTATTTTCTGCGGTTGTTACTTCACACTGTCCGAGGCCCAACGTCTTTCGCCTTTCTGAGGGCATTTAATGGCGTGGAGTATCCCACTTACCGCGCAGCCTGCGTAGCACGTCACCTTCTCGACGGTGACCAAAATTGGGATGACACCCTCGCGGAGGCGAGCGTCAGTGACAGTCCCAGCCACATGCGACATCTGTTTGCCATCATCTTGGTGTTTTGTGGAGTCGCGAACCCGGTAGCTTTGTGGGAGAAGTATCGCCATCATCTGTCTGAAGATTTTCTACGAGCTTTGAGGAGTGCTACTGGAGACGAAGTCGAAGTAACTGATGAACGCGTGCTGAACACCTGTCTCAGACCACTATACGAAATGACCATGTCGCTTTGTTCTCTTCAGAGCAAAAACAAATTTATGGCACCGTCCTTTAAAGCGCTGGGTAAAACCAGGGTAAAATGTTTTTCTTGGATGCTCCTGGTGGAACAGGAAAAACATTTGTTACCACTCGCATACTTGCAGAGGTCAGGAGGCAAGGCAAAATTGCTATTGCTGTAGCGTAGTCGGGAATCGCTGCCACACTGCTTCCGGGTGGCAAGACCGCCCATGCCATGTTTAAAATTACCATCGATTTAGAGAGCGCCGAAATGCCTGTTTGTGGATTTCACGTAACAGCGATAAGGGACAAAATATGCTCAAGGATTGCTCTCTGATCGTATGGGATGAGTGTACGATGGCCAATAGGAAGGCAGTTGAGGCCGTGGACAGAACCCTGCAGGACATCCGCAGGAACGAACATTTGATGGGTGGTGTCACAGTTCTGTTCAGTGGTGACGCGGGGATCGAGGGCTGACGAGGTGAATACTTCTTTGAAACGATCTTCGTTGTGGTCACCAGTTCGTACGCGACGCTTGACGATTAATATGAGAGCTCGGCTCGGCGGCAATGCTCAAGAATTCTTTGATGTCCTTCTTGGCGAAGGCACTCTACCAGAAGAGAGAGGTGGACTGGTGGTTCTTCCAGAGTCTCTCGGTAGAGCGTCAATCCAGCTTAGAAGAACTCATTCGCTGTGTGTATGGGAACATCAGTCGTATACCGCACCAGCAGAATTCTTGGGTGTGTGAGCATGGCCATTTTGAGGCCCAAAATGATCAGGCTGCAGCAATTAACGAATGCATTCTCTCGGAAATTGAGGGGAATGAAGTGGTCTACTCGATAAACACTGTTGTCGAGCAAGATAACGCCACACATTATCCCGTGGAATTTCTGAACTCCCTGTCAGCAAGTGGACTTCTAGCGCATACCATCAAGCTGAAGGTCGGTGTCCCGATTATGCTTCTTCGGAACCTATCTCCTTCGAAGTTGTGTAACGGGACCCGCCTTAAACTCATCTCGCTCCACAGACACACCATTGAGGCAGAAATTCTTACGGGTTGTGGCATTGGCGAGGCAGTATTTATACCACGCATTTCCCTCATACCTCATAACTTCCCGTTCCAGTTCAAGCGCGTACAGTTCCCCGTGAGTGTTTGCTTCGCGATAACCATCAATAAGTCACAGGGGCAGACACTGAGGGCAGCGGGTGTCGACCTCAGGACGAGTTGCTTCTCACACGGCCAACTGTATGTCGCTTACTCCCGCGTCACCAGTCCTGACTCTCTTTACATTTTGGCTCCTGGCAGCATAACTACCAACGTAGTTTATAGGGAAGTATTGATACCTTTATACGTATTTTTACTCTTTTGTGCCCTGGAATGTATTCCTGCATTATTTTCTCTGTTTCCTTCAGTCACGTCTTATGACTGAACTCAGCAGGATTCCCATATAACTCTCTTCACTTGCTTCGCTTGCAAAAAAAACTTATATTTTAATGCTATTTTAAAAATTGTTTACTTATAATGCTATAGCGACACTGGCATCTTAGGTATTTTTGGTGCTGTAGAGCCTTCACGCAGACGACGTCGCGGGCAGCAGCTAGTTATAAATAAGCTGCCATTGCACTAATTTATTATTAGTCGAATGGTTGCACAGGCTCGTCTTAAGCTTCTTCGAGCGACCTAAGGGATGATGTAGATATAGAAAGGGAGTACAGGGCGTTGTCTGTGAAGAGCAATATGCTTGCCCGCAGATTCGCTCACTACAGACGCTACTAAAGACGTAAAAAAAAATGCTTTTAGTATGCTGTTGGGATTGCCATGGCGTTGTAGTGCTTCGGTAATGTTCGCAGAGGCTCGCGCAGATGGTTTCCATGCCATTATGTGAAAGAAAGCGGCCTCCTTAGTACAGCGCCTGCATGGTAGTAACAACAGCATTCTAAAAATGATCGCTGCCAGAGCAGACTGTCCCTTTCAGGGACACAGGGTGTCGACAGTCCTAGCTCTGAATTAATAATAATTACTGTTTGAAAACTAACAGTACTAACCTAGTAACATAAGCATTGTTGTTATTAACACTAAAACACTAACAAAGTTTTATGGACCAAGTCTGAGTTAAAGTTTTATTTAATTAATTTAATTAATCTTGGCTGATACGGTCCCGGAGAAAATATCAAAATATTTATTATTTATATTATTATGACTGGATCGCTATAAGAGTAGGGGAAGACTAAAATGACGAAGGATGTGGTTTCTGAAAGATGATTGAGATGACAGATAATTAGAGCAGTATAGAAGAATAAGACAGGCTGCACCATAATCAGCCTAATGTTACTCTTCGAGAGTGATTGGGCTATAATCTACCATTCGGGCCTAGTGCGGGTTGTAGGTACCTGGCTGCACCATAAAGTAATAATTTGGAAAAAGGCAATACCATAGTGACACAAAACCGCAAATAGAAAGAAAGAAAGAAATAATAAAGTTTATTCGGACACAGTTCGTGATACACAAAATACGAACAACAAAATAAAAAAATAAAATAATTTTAACAATAATAGTTTGTGCCTCACGGCTGCGTCAAAAAGGTTCATTTCAACATTAATGCCAGACTGGTGCTGTTAGGCGCTGGTTTAACAAGAAGTTAAAAAAAAAAGTTAAAAGTGAAGAAGTGAAGTTTAAAAGTTTAACAAGATCATCATCTGCCTAGCCTAGGCAGATGATGATCTTGTTAAACTTTGAACTTTGACGTTCGGCCATTGTGTCACACAATGGAAATTTCTACATATTTTATTATATTTATGTAATTCGAATGGTGTGCATAATAAAGAGTATTCAATTCTTTTCTATGACGCCAGCTTTCTAATGCGGATAGCTTATCAATTTATTGATCATAGACAATTAATAATAACAATTGTATTTTGATATTGCGCAACAATTTGAAAACTTTTTGAATGTATTTTGTAACTAAATTAGTGTTAGATTTTATTTGATAACTGTTGACTGCGAATAGCGATAACAGTTATCTTGGCTATGCATGTAAAACGGAATACAAGTAATTTACACACTGTTGTACGAAGTTTAGAAAGTTTAGATAGATAAAGTAGGTATTGATCTTATACGAGTATGTACACCTATATGATAAACAAAACAGTATGTTCGGGGTGTGATCGCCAAAATCAATTTCTAAACGTGCGTCCAGACAGAGCGAGGCATGTGCTTTGAATGGTAAGCCACGCATGTGACACATGTCTCAAGCTGAGGCTTCTGACAAAAAAATGCGTTTGCGGCGCATGCCTCACAATGTCTGGACGCACCTTGAAAGAGAAATGAAACAAAAAAGAATATTATTCCGATGCCCGTTTTCACTAAAACTCTTCTAGTGAAAACACCTAAATGCATGTTTAAATAAAATCGCGTTGTTGTATTTTCAACTTTCGGTTCTGCACCGGGCGTTGAAAATTCAACAGAACGATTTTATTATAGGCCTTACATTTAAGTGTTGTGTAGTGTTCGTGAAAATTTGCATATGCATCGAGAATTAGGTGATGAATGAAATTATACTAAAACGAATCTTCTATAAACAGTTTTATTGTTATTGAATGTAAACAAACTGTGGAAAACTTATAATTAACGTATGTAGCCATTTGTGGTTTGCGTATTTATTGAGGTTACAGAAGTATTTACTTGCTTCGGGATTATTTGTTTGTGTAACTAAGTAATGGGGTAAGCAATCCCAGGGGATTATACACTGTATGGTTTAATGTAAGTAACGTTTAATGAGATGCATATATTTTCCAAAGGGGTAGGCAGGGGTAATTTTGTCGATATTCAGTTCTATTCAATACAAAGCGAGCTTAAATCCGTTGGCCGGGCACAATTCCAAGCTTTAAACTGCCAAAATTGCTAAATAATACTTTCTACGACCTAGGGCTCAAACCAAGACCTAATACTTAATCACTAACCACAGACTTACGCAATATCTTCTCGTTCTACTTCCCGCAGTGTCTCAAGACGAAAGTCTTTGACCAGTGCGTGTTGTCTGTGATGACCTATGGCACTGAAACGTGGTCGCTCACAATGGGCCTTATTAGACGACTAAAAGTCATCCAAAGGGCAATGCAGAGGGCTATACTTGGAGTTTCCCTACATGATCGAATCCGAAATGGAGAGATCCGCAGGAGAACCAAGGTAACCGACATAGACCGAAGAATTGCCAAACTTAAGTGGCAGTGGGCAGCGCACTTTTTTTAAGCGTTGCCCCACGCTAGGAATTTCTCCTGTGTCGTGGGTGCGTTTACAAACATTTAAACTCACATACATAAACAGCCAGACCCGGAACAACTAGATCATACAAATATTTGTTCCGTGCGGGAATCGAACCAGCGACACGCAGCGCAGCAGTCAATCGCATAAACACTGCGCCAAGCGTGCCGTCAAACATTGCTCGCACGAAAAATGCCGATACCTATCGCCGAACAGAGACCACGTACGTAGTGTTGGAAGACCTCCCACTAGGTAGACCGATGACCTTGTGAAGGCCGCAGGAATTCGCTGGATGCGGGAAGTACAGAACCGTTCGAAGTGGAGATGCTTGAAATTAATGAATTAAATGAACCACAGGCTAATTTTAGACCAATACGGTATCACAATTAACCGTTATTTAATGAACATACTCGTAGGTTGCCATTATCAAATTAACGCCACGGTTTCTTTATGAAATTAGCAGATTAAATTGGAGCAAGGCCTTGTACAGTGAATTGATCAGTTGTTAATAATTTTCTCGAAATATCTCTATGTTACTGGTAGGTAGCGATAAAGTTAAAAAGTAGGCAGTTTTTTCTTTGCGATTTCAAGATATTAAAGTCCAAGTTTAGTCGTAATATAATAGGATCCAAATATATAGCCAATATAAACAGCCAATAAATAATATAAGTTGACAAACAAACGTCGCGTACGCGTAAAAGTGATATTAGAATGATACACAAACTAACTTCCAATGTTGTGTCTGTATCTATTTTACTGTGTGTAAATAAATAATGTTCCATTATTTTAATTTCTCATGACGTTGGACCTCTATATAATTATCTTACTCAGAAATAGCCTCATCAGTGCCTTGTGTACTCTATACCCTTTACCTAACCAATAACCCAAGGATCTTAATTACAAACGTGACAGTTATTAAATAGAAGTTGTAGTGTCGCTCACCCCATAATTAATAACGGTTAGAAGTTACACATACCTATGTACATAATCCCAGTGACTTTGAATGCTAACGTAGGCCTTCCCTATAGAACACAGCGTACGAGAATGAAATATTTTGGGTGGATAATTAACACTGAGCTAGCTGGATGAGAGTTGCCGAAAATCGAGTTGAATGGCGTGTAATAGGTG
Source organism: Apamea sordens (assembly GCA_945859715.1). Taxonomy (NCBI): domain Eukaryota; kingdom Metazoa; phylum Arthropoda; class Insecta; order Lepidoptera; family Noctuidae; genus Apamea; species Apamea sordens. Next base: position 10,199,994 of record OX243996.1, on the reverse strand, counting down.
AGGCCAATGTCCAGCTGTGGACTGCTGTAGGCTAATGATGATGCTGGTAATGGCTGATTGATTAAGAAAACATGCTGAACAGTATGAGGTTATGCTTTCGGAAAAGAGATATTGACTAAAACATGGAACTTATCTAGTCGTATAAGGGTCGCTGATTAGCATGACATTGCTGCATTATTTTCTGAAATAAGCAGTGTCCTTTCAGCAGCATCTCGAGTTTAGAAATTGTAACCATAAATAACCACTGTGATCCCTTAAAATATCCCTAAAACACAAAGTTTTTTCTTGTTTTGAATGTTTTCTTTTACCTTACTTAATTTCAAAATAATTATCTGAAAACTATATTGCATAACATACATACCTGGAGTATGGTGGAGTACAAATGTTCGGTTAAACCTCCAAACATACTAACTAACAACTTCTCCACAGATGGGCCACCTCTCAGTGGTGATACCACCAGACATTGCCGACGAAGACGGCTCCGAAGCAAGTGCTCCTGAAGGGGGCTCGGTAGAACTGCGCTGCACAGCCTCTGGAGCACCAACCCCTAACATATTCTGGAGGAGGGAGGTGGGCCGGAACATTGTGTTCCGAGATGATAATGGGAAGGAGGTCAAAGGTGAGAACCATTTTGTTTTACTAGGTGACGTAAAGGCATGTGGTGATAAGATAATGCACCATAAAAGTAATACGCCCTCAACATAGAAGACTAAGGAGGAGATTGTAGAATAGGCTATTTTCCTAAAAAATCCTAATTAGCCCGTCTGTTAGATTATCAAAAAATTATTGAACCCGTATTTTTTCTTTTGTCAATTATATAAAAAATTATGAAGTTATCGCCCGGTAAAGTTCCGCGTGACGTCACTTGCTTGCGACATTTTTGCAAGCAAGTGACGTCACGACCGTTTTGACGCATTTATCATTTGATTTTGTCTTTGTCATTTTTAGTTTGATTGACATTAGAAAAAATACGTGTCCATTATTTTTCGATAATCTAACTGACGGACTAAATATAATTATTATTTTTTTACCCACTCAACTATCCTATTATTTTGAAAGACCACTTAGGTCTGTATGTTTTGTTTTGTCATTTAGATTTAGGCAAGGACGGTTTATTAAATCACTTCAATATCGGTATAACTAAAATGTTATAATTACGAGGTATTAATGCCATCATGATTCTCTTACACTAGAATCATGATGACAATAAACCGTTATAATACGTCACCTGGATTCTTGTCTAAAGCGTCGCGTACGCGTGACATGACATTTCTCAAAATGTCATATGATTTATTCTCGTAATGGCAGATTTTACGAATGGCATATTCGAGTATGTCATGAAAAACCTCTATTAGTCGTGAATACTTTATACAGAAGCACCAAGAATTTGTATAAAAAATCGGTTTAATTAAATCTGGAAAACCTACATTCACTTCACAAAATAAAATAGAGCTAATAATGTATTTAACACAAAGATTATTATCCTTAAATCCGAGAGAAATAAGTGAAAGAAATGCTGGCACGCAGTCAACTTGACGCAACAGGATTATATATTTTTTTCTTATTCTAGACTGGTTCCTATTCAAGTAAAAAAAGTAGGTTGCCAAGACTTAAATAACGCTTTCACTGTTAAAAATTATCAGATCTAATGTAGAGCCAAGCCCCTAACTCTACAAGACTTAACTCTAAACAAAATAAAAATATTTGAAACCCTCACAACAAAACATTTCATTTGATATGTTACATGGTACATTTTGCAAAACTTTTGTTGTGTGTTTGTAACTTAATCAGTCAAGTAGATTCAGAGCTAATTGGCTGTGATAGATGGACAGACAGGCACACGAGTGGTCCTATGAGGGTTCCGTTTTTTCATTAGGTCGTACGCAACCCTAAAAACACAAACATTTCATACTTTTTCAAATAAATCGTTATAAAAGCGCTTAAAAATATATCCTATTCCTAAAATGCAAACTAAAAAAGATAAATCCTATTGACTTGAACTGAAGAATTTAGATATATGATCTAAATCTTTCCAATTGAGAGAGTTTTAATTTCTTGATAGGCTTACTTGCGACAGTGATTGATTGAGGGAATTCCTTACTTTTTTGAGTGAAAATAAAACGAGGGTCTTCTTGCATTATCATGGGATAAGTGAATATATGTAAGCACTTTGAAAACAATTGATTGTTTTAAAAAAAACTGTATAGAGTTATACCGCAGTATTATTGTCAGTAATGACAACAAAGAGATTTTCCGATACAAAATAAAAAAACGTCTGTGTCTTTCAAGTAGCAATTGTTTCAAATAAGAGATAATAATCAACGTACCTTCGAAAGGCAAAAAATAAACCGTCAATTTTCCGTTGAATTTTATTCGCATCAGTGAGATCCGGCTAAGTGGTAAAAAAGAAACAAGACTAATTTTGCATTCAAAGCCTGCCCGGAGCGGGCGCAGGTGCTAGAGCGGTTAAAACATTGGAGTTTTATGGAATTTATTAAGATATTGCTCTAAGGATATTGGAAAGAAAATTCCAATTTCATATAAATGTACAACGTGCTCGCAGAATGACATCTAAATAATGATGGAACGACACGACAGCGCACACATAATCATGCAATATTTATTTATCGTCTCTTACGGATAAACAAATTATTCACATCGACAGGCGGGACGAGGCGAGGCTACGTTTAATAAGAAACGCCCACTCAAATTGCCTGTAAAACGGATTTATTTTATATCATCAATAAATTTTTTTTTTGTTCAAAGCTTTAATTAAAACCTATGATTCTATACAATAAATCATTTTATAAAATGTTCACGTAATATTTAAATTAAATGAGAACATTTTTTCTGCGATAAAAGCACAGGGATGTCAACATTAAACAAAAGAAAGCGACGTCTGATGCTCACGGCCGGAATTCATTTCCGCGGAAAAAAACGTGTTCAAAGAACTCAATTACTACTTAAACAAAATATTGTAGCAATCCGGGGTTCGCTCAGGAAATTAAACGAACGGCTTAGTGACCGGCCTGACAAAAGGTTGTTATCTCTTATAGTTATAATGACGTACCCTTTACAGCGCAACGCAACACTAGGTGAAAAGGCATAGGAGTTAAAGCAATTATAGGGCTAGTCATTTTAACACATACGCACACTGTTGTATTTCTAATGGTGTCTAATCCCGTGATGTAATTTATACCTTAATGTAAATGTATTAGGCCCAAAATTGCCGGTCCCCGCTGGGCTATTTAAAACCTTTTCGGTGCGGTGTTTTACGAATTTGACCCGTTTTATTTAAGCCATTAAGCGTAAACAAAAGACTGGCGTCCCTCAGTAAACGGAGGGTGGTTGTAATAGTTAACAGAGTGGTGGAACTGGCTCTGCCTTTGTATTAATTGGACATGTTAAACACGCTTCACTAAATATGTAAGAATTGCCTTCTCTGTAGCTATCCACATTTTCCTTTTTCCACTCTTCTCATTTTCCTCTTTTGCGGCGAACGCGAGTCGGAATGGAATTATTGAGAATTTGTTTCTGAGCGCATTAGTAACAGTAAATCATTGATTCTGTCGTGATAGCGGCGCCGTTAATTTACAATTTGTACACATTTTTCTGCATTTGCAAAATGTAAACAAGAAAGGGAATAATTTGAAGGTCTTAGGAGAAAAAGTAATGCAAATTAATAATGAAATGGTGTAATTACGCTTGGGCGTGTAAATTGGTGCACGTAATTAGCTCTATCATCTATTCATCGTTTTTATGGATAAGGCAAGGAACACCAGCCCTAAGACGAAACATACCTATCCCCTGTCACGTAGTCACTGATTTAGCAGCACAACAAGGAAACAAGAGCTAAATTCCAACAACAAGATAAAACACAATATTGTTCTCAACATGGCCCTGAAACAATAATATCTAGTTATGAAACGAAGTGAACCACATCGCTAGAAATAAACGATAACTTATATCTCGAAAGCAAACTTAATTAACTTTGTTATAATAAAACAACGCAAATGTATCGTTAAATTGGATTAACGAAGTATTTAAGTCCTTTAGATTGTCTTTGAGATTATTTTATTTGAAACATCGAGAGGTGCTGTAAGGGGCGAGTGAATGGAGTTTGAGTGTTTTAGGGTCTTTGTGTAAAGTATTCGAGAGGATTTATCACGAAGATAAGTATGCTTGTTAGAGCAAAATTAAATCAGATGTGTTTCCGAAATCCATGCGGATGAAGTTGCTAGCAAAACATGAACTGTCGCAGAAATAAAAATCTTTCCCAACAATAATACACCCTTATTAATTTCTATAACTAGAACGACTACATATCTTTTCACATGAATTACAGACTTATTACATTATAATTAACGTCCCTCAACAATGGAGCAATATCATCATTTAAAATACGTTCAGTTGCAGAAAATATTTCAGCCAGAATGAAATCGGAAAACAATTAGTCTCGGCGCAATAATAACGGGGAATTGCTGAATCAGAGCCGACGTCTAGAGTAACAAGTTGGCTACGACATGTCGCAACTCAACTTTATAACCCGTTAATAAAACACAATTTCATACAAACACTCGCTTTTGATATTGTACGCGTTACGTAGTAACAGTATTTTATGGGCCCTAGTAGACGGGGGTCGTATGCTATAATAAAGCAATAAATTATTTCCATTTAAATTTAATTTGACAGCCATCGTGAAACGAATAGGTTTCGCAGCTATATTTTGATTAAACTAAGGATATGATTTGAAATTTGGATACGATTATCGGAGTTCTGCAATTTATATGAATAAACATTGATATGTAAGCCTTTTATTTTGTGGTGTTTCTTAAAATACATGTTTATACCATCTTAGACATTCATCTACATGGTCTTCATGTGATCTGACCAAGATGTTGTCTGGGCTTTAAAAGAGACTGTGACCTTTGAGTCTGTTTCGGCCTTTCTCCTCAGACTAGTCAGATAGGAAACGCCGACCTCATCCAGTTTTAAAATACGATTGACGTGTAAAAGTGTTTGTACAAACCTACTTACAAAATAAAATCATTTATCATTTATATACATTCCTACCTACCTAAATTATTCTCAGCTTCGTCAATACATTTCAGTATCTTTGCTATATATAGGTAAGTGTATGCCAATGTAAGGTTCGAGAAATTCTTTTCCATTACGGAATTTTAATCAGTACTAATGAAAACAGAACTTGATACGGCCATAGTAAAACACAAGCAATAAAGATCGTACTGGAGCTCAAGTTATCATACCTTCCTAGTTCATTCTCTAGAAGCTCGTTTGCAATTCTTATTACGCCATTGACACTTGAGACCCTGCCAAAGAATTCTAATAGCATTATTCATTTGTTCTCTTGGTAAGGACCCCGTTACGTGTCTAGTGAATGAAAAGCAGACTATAGTTTCCAGAAGAGCGCTGGCTGTCGTATCGTAACGGTAGGCTTGAAAATCTGTAATTTTTACCAGTATTTGACATTAAGGTGTCCAAAAACGTTCTGTCTTTGGACGGTTAATGTGTGTCCGTTCACCGCTTTCTTAGTAAACCAAAGTGTTAGGTAGCAAACTACTCACAGTTATTGCAGTCATCTGGTATTTTTTTAATTTTCTATTCAGAAAACCTTAAAAGCTGGTCTTGAATGGGAAAAAAGCTACATAAGTACATCATCATCTGCCTAGCCTTTTCCCATCTATGTTGGGGTCGGATTCCTGTCTTACCCGATGCAGCTGAATACCAGTATTTTACATGAAGCGACTGCCTATCTGACCTTCACAACCCAGTTACTGGGTCATACTATACCCCTTGGTAAGACTGGTTGTCAGACTTTCGGACTTCTGACGACCCGTAACGACTGTCAAAGATCCGCGAATGACAGCCGGGACCAACTGTTTAACGTGCTTTCCGAGGAATGGAAATATGATATTTATGTAAAGATGACCCATCCACGAACCGACCGCGGCAAGCGTAGCTTAACCATCGATTGACCCGTGCGGCTGTTGTTATTTAGCCACGAGCCCCTCGAATCTTCTATAAGTATTAAAATAAAATAAAAATGATTGAATCATAAAAACCTGCTTTCAATTAAGATTTACTTAATCTTCAGACTTAGTATGTGCCTTCTCTACACAAATGAGCTGTTACTTTAAAGTAATAAACAATTTCTATCAAGATTATTGTTGGCTGTTGCGCAATTGTGTAAGTAAGTACATTTCAGTGTAAAAGTAAGGCATAATTTTTCAGACCAAAATGTATCTCCTGGGCGTTGCGCACTCAGTTACGAAATTGTTGTAATAAATATGGACCAAGATTTTGCCGCTTCAGTAAATTTATTCATGTAAGACGCGTTTAGCTTTATTCATAAGTTGTGAAGTGCTAGTTTGTTTGATGTGCCATATTATGAACGTGTTGAAGTCACGTTTTCTGTGGAATGTTATATCAAAATAATATATAGAGACGTCAACGCCCTCAGTTTGTATGTGACAGCTTCTTCTTCACGAAATATCAGAAATTTTTCTTGTTTTATTTTTAAGTGCAGGTACATAATTTACTATGTATGATTTTTGAGTTATTTTAAGTATTCATAATTTTAACGAGAAAATCTACATTATATTTCTCATAACAGTTAGCAGGGCTTTTTGGCAAGTCAACTGAAAGACTTTTCCTTTCTCAAGTTTTATCGAAGCTGACTTACAAACTAGTACCTAAATACCGCAGTAGGTACTTAGTACATTTTATCAGAAATCTTGTCGCCTTTTCGCCAAAAATGTCTGAAAAACACTTCATCTTCACTTATATCTGGCACATTACAAATTTTATGACTATAAGTTTTTTTAAACGGCCGTCCAATGCGCTTGTTATACTGATTTATGTTCTGCAATAAAGCGGCCGTCTTTCATTGATACGAGACTTAGATCATAACTGTTAACGGTGCTTACTGATACTGGCTTGAAGTAAAGGTAATAAACACTCCTTTGGGTCGCTGTCACTTAGGCTATGTGACCTCAAAGTTGGGCTAAAGTAGTTCGATGTTCGGCTTATAACTCAGGGTACGAACTATGCTCGTTGAATCCAAAGCTTCGTCAATTTAGAGGACATCTTCTTTACTTCAGTGTTGATATTTGTGTTTGTTTGATACGTTACTTGTATTAATTTTGTTGAGCAGCGTCATTCATTTGAATCAGCTGGGTTTGCGGTTACCAACCGCCACTGATCCAGCCAGCTGTGTTAATAATTAATTTATGCTATGCAGAGGCATTGTGTGCAGTAATTCTAAAATAGGCTCAGAATAAAAAGAAAATTTCTTTGCAAAATCTAATGGTAATTTAAATTGTTCTGTTATAAATAATATTAAGTTGATGTTTTTTGTTTTGGTCAACAGTGGTAGAGACCTACGCAGGCTCGACCTTGTCGTTGAAGGGGCTCCAACGTTCTGACATGGGGACGTATTTGTGCATCGCAGCAAACGGCATCCCACCGACCCAGAGTCGTCGGTACGAAGTCACTGTGTTGTGTAAGTATACAACGCTTTATATATTAAACCCTTTTTCCTTTACCTACGAGTAAGACGCCGGGAGTGAAGAAAGTGTATTTGCATTTTTTGTGAAGTTGCAACAAGGGTTCGGAGTTTTCGCCGACGTCATTAGAACTAAATTTAAAAGCCATTGGAGAACCGCTCTGCCTACCTTTTGAATAAAACAAGCGTGGTGTGACTCGCAAAGAAGTTTTGCATTATTGTAAGAACAAAAAGAACACAAACTTACGTAAAAATATAGAGATTCAAGAATATAAAGTGTGTAACTTATCTCTTTAACAAAACTGGCTGACTTTAAAGGCTTGCGTAAACCTAATTGAGTGGACTTAATTTCGTCCTAGTTAAACTTTGTTGATCATTTCTTTTGTATGGGTAATTAGGTTTATTTACTGGATATACAGTTGCGAGGTAATGTTGTATTGTATGCTTAATGTTTTTTAAAGGGCCGGGAATTGAAAGCATTTTCTTTTACGGTGCAATAGATTTTCTTGGAATTGGTTTCCTTGAGTTTAGTCGTCATTTGTTGCCTCTTTCGCCTAGTCTTAGTGAACTATAAAGACGTTTTTGGTTCGATTTCTAGAATAGGGTAAAAAATTATTATGTTATTCCTGAAAAAAAAAACTCTAACCACAGCCTGCTTTTCGATCACTTTTTGTTTTAGGTATTAAAAAATCTCAACTTTTTTACCAGTTGTGAGTTACTGAACAATACTAATGCGACTCGAGGGGTGCCAAAATAACAAATTATTTTATTTTTTAGAATCATTTTATCACTTAAGGAAAACGTCCATTATTCCGCCACTTCGTTCTTTCAATCTAACCCCTCCATTATTTGTGTCCAGTCGAGCCGATCGTGCGAGTGGGGAGTCCAGTGGTACTTCGAGCGGCAGACATGCAAGTCACCCTCCAGTGCTACGTTGAGGCCTCGCCTAAATCACTCAACACCTGGCAGCGAGGAAAACCGCTAGTTGGTATGTAATACGTCTGTAAAAATCTAGGTTATTATTTCGAATCAAGATCCCATGCTGGGCGCCAACGTCAAATGTTATTAATTGTGCTGTCGAAATGAGAGCCTAGTTTGTAGTTTTTTAATTTTTATTAAAAAGAGTGAAATTATTTCATTTACCCGAAAAAAATAACTGGTATTAAAAGTTGCTCGTTATAACTACCCCACATTGGGTGCCAATTTCAAATATCTAATGATTTCATTTTGTAATTTACTAATTTCTAATGCTTCTATCGAAAGGAGGGTTTTGTTTGCACTTTTTTTTAATTAAAATGAGTAAAAATTATTTTAAAGAAATAATACAGTTGACAAAACTAGCCCACACTGGGCGCCAAAAGTTTGATGGATATTGATTTTGGTATATGCAAGTGGAATGTTAATATTTTTTTCGAATTAACATTAGAATAATTTAATAATCGCTAACTAATGATCAAATGAAAACAAAAAATATTACATCCAAATGTTTAATTCCAAAAGTCACGATTTGGAAAGCCTATCGATTAAAATTGCTTAACGACTTTGTTTTTATCGTAGGTGGCAAGCTGCTGGACAGTTCAAAGTACGTGATATCAGAAGAGATACTGAACGAGTATGCACTACGAATGAACCTGACTATTAATCGACTGAAGAAAAACGATTTTGACGAATACACATGCTCAGCGGCTAACGGCTATGGCAAAGCTGAGGGCATTATCACTTTGAAAGGTAAATTCATTTTCTAGTACGGTCATATTAAAGTCATGAATAGTTCATATCCGTAATAGGGTTTGCAGGTCAGAGATTTGCTTTTGCATTTGAGGGAGTTAAGGAACATAGGTGGGGTAATTTGTAACGTAAATATTGCATTAGAGATTATGTAGGCCTGTAGTTTGATAAGATAAGTTGTTTGACGAACGCACCTAATGATTCCGTTTATAAATTCATAAAGATCTCTACGGGTAGCGGTGCCAACCAAGATTATGTTCTTCTCTGTCCTATTTTATATTTAAAAACAAAAACTAATCAAAATCTTCTGTTCATCAACAGAGGCGCCTAAAAGGACCACAACAACAACAACAACAACCACGACTACAACAACGACGACGCCTCCTCCAACGACGACAACACTTGCAACAACGCGGCCTCCGAAGCGTCACCTCAAGAAACCACACGATCGCGGCAACCAGAACGCGCTCGACGCCGACATGCGACAAGCGGAGCTCAACAACGCTTACAACTTCTACAACACCGCGTTCACACCACCCAACAACACCATCAACGAATACGCCCAAAGAACCGAACGGCAGAAAGTACGCCCCACGGGGTCACCACGACAATACATCGTATACAATAATGCCTACAACAATAAAGCCTCCACAATCTTTTCCATGTTCATATTGCTACTAAAATTTGTTGTATAGAAAGAAATTAGATTTCTACATTATTTAAAAGAGATAGCATTAACATGTAGTGATAAAAACATGGCTGTTGAATTTTATATGTGTAAGTACGTATTTTGAGGTGGTTGTAAACGTTTTAGTGGATCTCGATGTTAATATTGTTATGTAAAAACATTATCGGCAGTTAATAAATAAAAATAATGAGTTTCAGCCTTAATATAATATGTAAATTGAGACAATAAATACGAACTTCTTAAGAGTAAGGCTCGACTGTCTTTAAGGCCTGTTAAGGTATACCTTGATTAATGCAAGTGATTCATTGACAGTTATTAGATTGAGCGTGCTGACAAAGTATTCATTTGAGATTACATTATATCCAACTCACTTTTAAATAATGCACTACTCATTATGAACGGGTATTTTTCTGAAATTGCTGTTGATAATAAAAACTACGTAATAACAACAAACATTTTTGAAAATATCATTATTATCATATCAGACGGCTATTTATTAAAAATGGATGAAGAATTTGATAGACTTGAAGAGGATCGAACGTGTCTGAAGAGGTTTTTAGAAACTCCGTTTAGCTAACATTTTTATTATTCTCGTATAATTATTCTATACAATTATATATATTATTAATGGCATGATGAATTAGCATGGTAACTTGTATTTATAAAAGGAAAATATAATTATAATAAAGCTAATGCGTATATAATAATTTGTATAATGACAATACGATTGTAAAGACAATAGTAATTAGTGATAAGATATAATAGAAATTAGAGACCATTGTTTAATAATATAACCAATAGTAGATTTATATAATTTGCATTGAGCAGTCTTACTGTTATTTTCAGTTTCGTTATTATAAAGTTTGTTTTCTTTCTAAAGATGGTATTCTGTATACATACAGGTACCCAGGACAACGAAATAAATGACCAAAATTACAATAATTTTAGAAAATGTCATGTAGGTAACTACCTAATTTCAACAATTTTACTTTTATGTATTCTATTTTTATTAAGTTTGAATTGTTTCCAAAATGTATGAATTTTTTACTAACCTAGTAAAATATAAGACGCTTTATAAATGTTAAGAATGTTTAATTTTGTGTATTTTTTCCAATTATTTATCTGCTTACGGAATATTATTTTTTTTCGTAGCATATTCAATATTAAGTTCTAAATAACGGTCTAAGAATAAATTAGTTATTTTGTAAACAAAAAAAGTGTTAGACGATAAAATTGGATATTCGATAATAATACATTTATGTCTTCCGGATAGTATATTAAAGTAATGTATTCGGCTCATTCGTGTTTATGAGTTAAATAAAATATTAGACGAAGTTCCTTTTGGACTTCAGAATAACGTAGTATTATTTATGTAAGTGACGAGAAAGAATTTATTGTAGGGATAGTGTTACGATGAATATAAAAACATGAATTTTGATAAGAATCGATTCTATTGTAAAAATGAATGAACGTGTATTTAGTAATAATTATAGAATTGAATATTTAAAGTTGTATCATTATTCGTTTCGACTTAGTATCATAATATAAAATGTTACAAACCTACTTGTTTTAATTTTACATTACTTAGTATTAAAAATCTGGCAATTTTTACAAAAGCATACTAAGATGTTTAATTTCATACAATTTATACAATGTAGGTACTATTTTGTTTATATAATACATTTTGATTATACAATAACAGTAATAAATAAGTTATATTTTAAGTTAACAGTTAATCAATATTTTTTAACGTTTAACTAGGAATTAAAAAAAGTGATTGATTTCAAATATTTTTAACGGTGGAATTTCAGTTATTGGTATGTAAATATTATTTTATTTCAATGTATTTGTATTTTAATATATAAAGTCGACTAATTGAAACATTTTTTCAAATAATAAAATGACAATAAATACGACAATCATTGTAAATAATTGAATTCACGTTAAACCAATTTATTAGTACGAAATGCGACTATTTATCAATGTTAACTTTAAGATGTTGATATCATTTTATGACATTTTAAAATAAAAAATATAATCAAAGTAATCATATTGGCTAATGTTACTTATTTATTTACCCTTGTTCGTTTTACAGGTTTATACTAATATCTTGATATACTACGATACAGTGAAAGTAAGTAGGTTGGTTTCTTAGTCTTGGGAACATTAAATTACAAATGCATCCCTACCTACAGCATATGTAATAGGCAGCATAAATGTGGACAAGTATATAATCAAAGTGTGGACAGCATTTTGAATTCAGTGATATTAATTATAATGACAAGTTTATCGGTCCACCTTGTGGGAGGCCTATGACTGTATACCTTGTGAAGACCACAGTAGTCCGCTGGTTGCGTGAAGCACAGAAACGGACAAAGCGGCGATGCTTGGGGAGGCCTAGGTCCATTTGTGGGTAGTCTTTCGGCTGAAGTGATGATGATGAATTGAAATAAAATGATTGTAATAAAATATCATCATCCTAAAAATCAGAATCAATCTGTCAAATACAATAAGGATTCTACTGGCATGATAGTTACCTGTAGGTAGTTAATCATTTCTCACAAGGGGAGAGAAAAAGACAAGATATGTGATTTATCCTCGACCTTGTATACCTCGTAGGTATACGTACCAATATTCCCAAATAACAGAAAGGAGTACATATATATCCACTTGTCTCATGAGACATAATTTACCATTTGGAACATTGATGTCAATCCATCACTATGTGACACAAGATAAAGTATTGACACGAGTTTACTTTTCGGATTTTCTTGCGGTTTATCCTTATTACCTATTCGTGCATATATATTTTACTCTTACAGTTGCAAAGTAGAGAGCTTGTGACCTACTCACAGTATGTAGGCATCTATGCAGGTTCATTTTAAGGTAGCTACAAGTTTTGTGTATGAGGGGCTTGTGGCTAAGTAGTAACAGCCGCACGGGACGATAGATCAGGGCCCGTATTCCCGTAATTTAAAACGTTCAAAATCTAGTCGCAGTGTCATCTCGGCGACAAACAAATGTCAAAAACTTGTCAAAATGTAGGGAAAATAGACATATTTTTGACAGATTGAGATTGAGATCAGACTGTGAACGTTCTTAAAATTACGAGAATTACCCCTCTGGTCATGCTACGCTTGCCGCGGTTGGTCCGTGCATGGGTCCATGTTGTCCACCATTTTTACACATCAAAACCCCTCCGTGCCTCGGAAAGCACGTTAAGCAGTTGGTCCCAGTTGTCATTCGTGGATCTTTGACAGTCGCTACGCTTCGTTGGAAGCCCGAAAGTCTAACAACCAGTCTTGCCAAGGGTATCGTATTATAACCCAGTTGGGCTGTGGGCGACAAATAGGCAGTCGCTCCATGTAAAATACTGATATTCAGCTGCACCCGGTTAGACTGGAAGCCGACCCAAACATGTTGGGGAAAGGATGAAAAATGTCTGCCTACCGCCTTGGGAACATAGCTAGATGCTCTACGCTTATTTATGTTTAAACGCCGTTTATTCCGAAAATAAATTTTCTTCTCAAACATTTTAAAACCCTGGAAAAACAGGGACTTCTTGTATAAAACATAAAGGAATTGAATGTAAAGTAGATCATTGTTGAAGAACACAATGGTACTTACAACAAGATGAAAAACCTGTAGTTTTTACTCGTTGTGTCTTTATATTATTCAAGAAACATTAAAGTGTCGTTGTGAGACAGGAAGACGACAATAGGTAGTTGCTATTGTATTTTATGAATTATATAGTTGTTATCTATATTTTTAAATTTTTTGCAATAAGCCAGGCAAAATGGCTGCTGTCGCATCTGTCAGTGATGAAAAAAAGAAGGCTTTTGCTTACTATGGATGATGGAAGGATGGATCATACAATAACCACAGTAGACGCAGTAGTTCGTAACATTATCTTTATAGAAACTATTGGAAAGAGAGGCCGGTCACTCTCTTTGTAACAAGTGTTTGCATTTTTCTGTCTGAACGTTCTCCTACTAGAAGCGCTCAAAGGCTTTCACATGATATTAATTGTCGTTTCGAGTGTATTTTTGTCATGAATCGGTGGGGTTTATACGACGTTTTAGTAGTTAATAGTGAGCTATTAGCTTCTTTAGGCAAGACTTGGTAAACATGGTTTTATGGACCGTCGATATTCAGAAATTCCTACAGAAAACCTTAAAAGCTGGTCTTGAATGGGAAAAAAGCTACATAAGTACATCATCATCTGCTTAGCCTTTTCCCATCTATGTTGGGGTCGGCTTCCAGTCTAACCAGATGCAGCTGAATACCAGTATTTTACATGAAGCGACTATCTGACCTCCACAACCCAGTTACGGGGTAATACGATACCCCTTGGTAAGACTGGTGGTCAGACTTTCGGGCTTCTGATGACCCGTAACGCCTGCCAAAGATCCACTATTGACAGCCGGAACTAACGGCTTAAAGTGCTTTCCGAGGCATGTAGAGGTCTTGATACGTAAAGGTCACCCATCCACGGACCAACCGCAGCAAGCGTAGCTTAACCTGATCGATCGACCCGCGCGGCTGTTGTTACTCAGTCACAAGCCCCAAGTTTTCTAAATACATGTAAACATATTATAATCTAATTTCTACATTGAAGACTCAATCGGTCGTCGCACAGAACAGGAGTTTCAGCAATGATCAGCTTTAGAAAAACGGCTATTACCTTGTGAACTTACTACTAGAGCTAGGAGCAGGTAAGCATACATAACTTATTATTCAGACTCGATATTGGATGCGTCGGTTGATAGGCATTCATCAAACTGATGGACACGCCATTAAATATGCATTGCACAGCCTACAAGACACAATAAAAGTATCGACGTTTTACTTTGATTATACATTTTTTAACGTGAAACATTCCTACACGTACAGGGAATTTTATGCTTATCTATAAGGTGTAATTAAAATGGTGTTGGGCCTGAAAAGGGGTCAACATTTTGTCCAGTTATGCGAGCATTAATGTAGTGACCAGTTTTTAGGGTTCCGTAGCCAAATGGCAAAAACGGAACCCTTATGGATTCGTCATGTCTGTCTGTCTGTCTGTCCGTCCGTATGTCACAGCCACTTTTTTCCGAAACTATAAGAACTAGACTGTTGAAACTTGGTAAGTAGGTGTATTCCGTGAATCGCATTAAGAATTTCACACAAAAAAAGAAAAAAAAAAACAATATATTTTGGGGGAACTCAATTTTTTTTTTCATCAAATTCGTATGGGTTCTATGGATAGGTCTTCAAAAATGATATTAAGGTCTCTAATATAATTTTTTTCTAAACTGAATAGTTTGCGCGAGAGACACTTCCAAAGTGGTAAAATGTGTGTCCCTGTAACTTCTAAAAAAATAAAAAAAAAGTATATAATGTACATTACCATGTAAACTTCCACCGAAAATTGGTTTGAACGAGATCTAGTAAGTAGTATTTTTTAATACGTCATAAATCGTAAACCGCAATTTACCTTTCATTCAATCAACTCAAATATATAAAAAAAAAAAACATTGAATTTTTATAGATAACGGTACGGAACCCTTCGAGCGCGAGTCCGACTCGCACTTGGCTGGTTTTTTTTCGCGATTTCTGGACTTGTCCCTTAGTAAAAGTTATTCATAATGATGAGTTCAATGACCCCTTTTCAGGTCCAACAATATTTTTGCTTTATCTTGTATAGAAAGTTCAGACAAAGAAAAAACATTAAATAATCAATTTTCCACGAGTCGTTCTGTCTAAAAACGATCTCGTGAGTGCGTATTTGGTTCATAAAAATACCTATCATTGGTTTAATATTTATTTTTACTTTCTTCATCCTGAATGTGGTATATCAAATCGTAAAAAGACTTCTATTAGGTTCAGAAACCGATAAATTTCTTTGAAATCTGCCAGTTAATAAAAATAAGTAAAAATAGCTTGCTCGCTAGGTAGGAGCTGTGTCAAGGCTTGGCCTTTTTCTTAGAATAGAGTTTATTCAACAAGTACTGAATACGATTCTTTAATATTTATCGCCTTTAATTTAACTTGGGCTGGGCAGGCTGTTTTATTAGAAATCTTCTTCGATCTCCTTTTTCGGAAAGCTTTAGGAATCGAATAGTTCTCAATCATGACGGATATTCTCTCATCTCATCTAAACTATATTTTATTGCTATGTGGGATTTATAGATGTCCGTAGGTGTGTCCGTGGCATTACAGCGGGCCCTATCGGAATACCAGCGCTGCGGTATTTATTTTTTAAATATAGGAGCCTGTTTCGGCCTTGCACAAGTCTTTCTTTTGGTTTATTAATGTTTTGGTGGTTTTTATGTAACTTTTTAGTTTCAAATGCTCCTTTTTTACTATTTGTCTTTGATGTGTGTATCCCAAATAAAATATTTTTCTTTATTTTCATAATAGGCCTGAATAACTAACAATAATCTTTCGAAAGCAACCCATCTACATACCACATTTCCTCTCCCCAGATAAATCGATACACTTAATCATTTTAACGCAGCACGCAGTCGGCCCGCTAAATTATAATACGCCGCCGTTATCACAATAAACAAGGACTAGAGACGTCTCAACTTATAACTCAATTATAATTTCCATTGTGATTCAACACGTTATCGCGTCAGACTTGGTACCTACTCTCGGTAGGTACATCGACTACGTCACGACTGTAACAAGTTCACCAGATTTATTTGAAAGTAATTTTCAGTGAGCATCTGGCAGCGCGGTATGAGAGATTCAGCTGATCAATATTCTGGAAGTCGCTTCGAAGAACTGAGAAATATGTCAGTCTCTCAATCCGAATGCAAGTTATTTGTAAGCTGACTGTATTATGGAACGTACGGACGGATGATAAATTTGAAATCGATGCGTGCGAAATCTGAAGCGGTTCGGGTTAAAATGAATTGGGAATTAGATTGGAGATTTTTATTGCTTCGTTTTATTATACTTGCGAAATATGAGCTTAAATTCTGGGACGTCTGTTAACTTAAACATGAATGTTTTGCAAGATATGTGTGTAATTTTTTATTGGTTTTCACATGAGACCAGATGCTTGTATGAATTTCGTTTATATAACGAATGACGTTTTGAGCAAATAACTTAAATTGGAGACAATATTATGTTTAGGTATCTTTAAGCATACACAATGAGTTATTAAATAAACCGGGTCGGAAAATGCGTCAGTAAAACGAAGGAGAAGGCTATAACAAGATTCAAACGGGTTACTATTCATCGAAACCGAGCCCCCACAGCCTCAAACGTCACTTAACTAAGTTAAAACGTTATTATAACAACCCCGACCTCTTACACTTAGTCCACGACAGCCTGCAACGACTTAATACTGTTAGTCGGACTATGATTACGTGCAGGGTTCTTATCAAATTATCTCCTCGCCTTCCGCCCTTGGCCCTTGAATATACAACCTAAGGCTGGGCACAGACCGTCTACTCTGTAAAAATATCACCGTGAAAACATAGGATAAGTGAGCTTGAAGTGAGCTGTCATTCTATCTGGTGCTTGGGATCGCTTGGTAATTTACACTATTGACAGCCCACTTCACCTATGTTATCACGGTGAGATATTTACAGAAAACATCGGCGTTTATATGTAAAATTCAATTCGAACCTCAATCAAGTGACCGTTCACAATTCGAAAGCGTGCTCAAGAAGAAAAAGACATGTTGCGCCGACCCAAAATAAATTGGGATGAGGGCAGGAGAATGACAATGATGACTCTTTGTTTTGAACGTAAGCTCTGGAAAGGGAACTCGAGTCCGTTCGTTCCCACTCGAATTCCTTTGGGCGCATTATATGTCCAATTCGCAAAATGTCCAGTGGACTCAAAATGTCCAATTCTCACAACAACGTTCAAATCATAAATTGTCCAATACGCAATTTACCCAATTCGCAAATTGTCCAATTCGCAATTTGTCCAATTCGTAAATTGTCCAAATCGCAAATTGTCCAATTAGCAAATGTACTAGTTCGCAAATTGACCAATTCAAATTACAGTAGTTAATTATTAGGTAATTTTAAGGTATTTTAACTATGTTAAATCTCTTTCATACATACAGATTATTGTGCTGAACCGCATCGCAGTATTTAGCGGAGTTTAGAGTATAATAAAACTACAGAGTTACTCACACTTTCACTCTATTAAAAGATTTATGAACAGTTTTTCAGTAGATCTGTGAGCTTGTAAGGGTACTGAAAATCTGTTTCGACACACGACAAAACTGTTCTATGTAGGACGACAGAAGAACTATTTTTCCCTGGTGTGCGCACTACCTATGTATGTAATGCTTGCCAAGACGCATGCCACTATTACTCACATATGAAAATTTATAGCTGTTTCTAGTAATTAAAGGTCGTAACTAGAAGCCGAAGTTTCTTAAACAATTAAGTGTCCCTTTACAAATATCGTGTGTTAGTTTTGGTTCCCATCCTAAGTTGTTCACTTGTGGTTTGTTTTATATTAGCTTTGCACGTAAATAGGACGGAATAATAAATAGACCCTCAATGTATTGAACTTATCAATTACGGTCTAATTCACTTTGGATTTGTTGTGTTGGTCTATTATGCTGTTATATCAATATTGTTTTGTATACAGAGGGTTGAAATGGTAAGCGGAGCTAGATAGGAATTCGGACAATAGTTAATTTTGTAAACGTATTCAAATGTTTTGGGGTGAAAGATTGATATTATTGTGTTGAAACAATAACATGATTTCCAGCGAATTGGTCCAGAGGGGTTGTAAAGCAAAAGGGAGGAGGGTTGCTAAGCAGCCTAAAAAAAAAGCTAGAATACCAGCATCATGCTCATATAGGAGCCTTTTGGCCTCGTATAGGATTTTCTGTTTCATTTTTGTTACTTTTTTATATAATGGTGGTTTTTTGTTTTTGACTGTGTTTAGTTTAGTTTATGATCTTCCTGTAGGCGTCGCAATAAATACTTGTTCTTCCTTTCTTTTTCTTTTCTAAGTTTTTTTTTTATGATTATTTATGGCAATAGATCTAGAGCAGTGGTCCAGTGGTAACAGCCGCGACTAATGATTGTAGTCGTAGGTTCGAACTCAGACAGGCGCTTTACTTTGTGAAAATTATTTCATCACCACTGCTCTCAAAACGGTGAAGGAAAACATGGTGAGGAAACCGGCATGTCCTAGAACCAAAAACTTCGAAGATATGTGTGACAACTACCAACCCGCACTGGGCCTGCGTGGTGGATTACAGCCCACTCTCTCTCACCGAGAGGAAGCCTGTTGCCCAGCAGTGGGAATATTATAGGCTGACTATGTCAGGCATTAATAATTATTATTAAAAACGCCATTTAACAAGCAGTAAAATACATACATTTCTGCCATTAACAACTACATCCTACTAAAACATTTCATCATATCCGAACCAATTTACTGCCAAGGACCCCACGTGCACACTCTGACGATAAATAATCCGTAGTGATCAGAATCAGGAAGTGAAACACAACAGAATATCAGGCAGTTTATCTTCCCCTACTAATCGGACCTCAAGTTCGGGACACAAGTCACTCTCTTGTTTATAAGGGACAGCCTAATCCACGTGTCACCTCAAATTAAATCTGACGCTACATTTTCGAAGCTTTAAGCTTTACACCTACCAGTCCGATAACTGTGTTGTTTGAGATTTATTTCATTATGGGGTAATACTCCTATGTAGGTACTAAAATTTACTCTTGATAGCTGCACACTCAAATATTAAACTAGACGATCTATTCTGTAATAAAGTCACCGTAAAAAATTTGGTGAAGTGAGCTGTCAATAGTTTCAATCCCTAGCATCAAGTCGAATGAGAGCTCACTTCATGCTCACATACACAGAACAATCAGATTTGTTAATTATTACAATAGTAACAGAGTCAGTACAGTTTGTTGATAGTTATTTTTTCTGACATAAACCTTATGCTGAAAAGAATAAAGGTCACTGTGATGCAAAATCACGGGTAAAATAACTGTGAACAGACAGTAGCAATCTTGAATTGTTTAAAAACATTTCGAGGGCCAAATAAAAACACTGATAAATATGCTGCTTATAAAACTTATGAAATAATACAGTAACCATTTTTGCATACATATAATATAACCTGCCTGATATCAAATCGATTCGTTCAACATTCAGATCTTCGTTGCACTCACATAATTCAATTCTATTGTGCACTGCTTCTCAGAATCTCCCATCTGATATAGTTAAAGAATGATCAGGTTTCCATACAAAGACAATATCTCAATAGGTACGCGGAATAACTGTATTATCAAGTAGGCAGAGCGAGCGCGGCCGCGGACATGAAATATAACGCACTTACCGTACCTCGTAATATTGCGTTCTCTTGCAATATGAAAATTTATTGCAACGTATGTGTTAGTATAGAAATAGATGGCTAACTAAGAAAAATGTGTAGCGCTCTAATAACTCATGTACTTATGCTGCCCCATTTTCGATTTTATGTACGCCTTTGGAATATCAAAGTTGGCCGTGCGAAAGCCTAAGGGTAGGTATGATTTAACAATTTAATGGTCTGGTAAATGGTAGTACCTACTTGCTTAAGCTTGAAAGTGTTATGTCATAATCAGCTTATCATGTGTCCACTACTGGGACACAGGCCTCCTTTCTGTGAGAGGGAGTGGGCCGTAATCCACCACGCGGTAGATGTCACATGTCTTCGAATTTTTGGTTCTAGGATAGGATGCCGAGTTTCCTCACGATGTTTTCCTTCACCGTTTTGAGAGCAGTGGTGATGAACTAATTTGCACAAAGTAAAGCGCCTGTCTGGGTTCGAACCTACGACCTACGTAAGTCACTGTCGTTATCACTGGGCCACCACTGCTTTTGAAAGTGTTGTGTACCTACCAGATTTCATATATTTATTAGGGCCATAAAAATTAACAGAGGAGACTACCAGAGGATATACAGGGTCATATTAAATTAGCTAGCGAAACTCTACAGACATGATGGGTATATCTAATTAAAAAAAAATGATTTGACGATAGTTTTTTGTGGTCAACGATCGTAGGTAATTTAGTTACGTTTTTTTTTTTACGTATAATTCACAGATGTGATGGGCACTAAAATTAAATTCAAACACGTTAAAAAAAAAACTGACGACAAAATCAACTGTTTTTGTTCCTGATTTTATTATACGTGACTTTAGCTATTCTATTATATCATGTCTGTCGAGTTCTTGTTAAAGTTAATATTATAAAGCTTCATGAAGAAATCCTATCCAATAAAAACATGAGTAGGTACTCCTATCGATTTTACAATTTTATGAAGGTACAGCAAGGGTGTTATATAAACGGTAGGATATTAAATATTTATTAGGTATCTCGCTTGGAAACTTCTCTCATAAATTATGTCTTGAACATCTAAACTAATATTATAAAGAGAAACCATTTGATTTTTTGTATATTTCTTTGTTACGCTTTCAAGCTAAAACGGCTGAACGGATTTGGATAAAATGTGGCACATGGGTAGACTATGACCTGTATTAGGACACACGATTTTATATCCTGAAACTTATGAGGGTGAAGTCTTATTTGCATATAGCACATAACACAGTATTTAAAACAGAAGATACGAACGATTTAATTGATTAAACTTATAGAATTATAGTCCAGCCAATATAACTGCTTCTGTAACTGTACAAACAAGCTTCTTTATAGATAAAATACCAACCTGGAAGTAGTAGAGGTACTGAAATTGGAATCCAGCCAGAACCCCTATGTTTATACCTGTGGCGGCCTCTATATCGCCACATAAGAACTACGCACCACTACGAAGTCACGCAAAATCCTGCATCGTGAAAATTAGAGAGAGAGTGAGATTACCGCGCGACTAGCATATATACAACGTGCAGACATCATCCGTTGGGCAGAAGCCACAACTATTAGACACAACACCCATCAGAGGGGCAATTCTCGTAATTTTAAGAACGTTCATAGTCTGATCTGTCTCAATCTGTCAAAAAATCCTCTAATTTCCCTACAGTTTTGACAAGTTTTTGACATTTCTTTGTCGCTGAGATGAGACTGCGACAGGATTTTGAATGTTTTAAATTACGAGAATTGGTCTTCAAAGGACCCATTTCTATGGAGGATGAGTGAAGTTTGCCCCCTGTTCTCCTCATAGCTCTAAATACCTTTTTTTAAATAACGGATTTAACTGCACTGCAGGTATTAAAATTTAATTTCGCACTCACTGTCAAGCGTATGCACTCCCGACGTGCGGTCACATGCGCGTTTAAACTCACACAACACTGCAAAACAAACTCGTCTTCAAAGTTCCCTCTCAAAGTAATTCGCTTCGGCTCTGGAGTGCAAAAGTCGCGCTTTATGAACCTAATTAAGTGTCGCATAATAAGCTTCAATTAGAGAGATGCTTATTTTATGACTTATCCCGAGCCTTTGTTTACGTTGTGTCTACAGGGTTAGCGTACGGTTTGGCTTGCCTCGAGTAAATGTGGGTTGAAGATTAACTTTTGTGTTGTGGATTTTTTGAAAAATGTTTAGAAAATGTTAGCAGCACACGGAGATAATATTTTATCATTTACCATAGCAAAAACGCCCACTTATAATGTTCCCACTGCTGGGACACAGGCCTTGTTTCTACTGCTGGAGCACACCTCTCTGTGAGAGGGAGTGGGCCGTAATCTACCACGTTGGGCCTTATCGGGTTGTTGGATGTCACAAGTCTTCAAATTATTGGTTCTTGGACAGGTAGACGAAAGAAGTATGCCATGGCTAGTGTTTTACTCTTGAGCCCACAGTATATTCCTTATCTTCATTATCTATCTCCAAATCTCATAAATATCTGTTACCACTGAAAAGGATATTTTATGATATCATTTCAACTAAGAGCTCATTTTATGACGCCTGTATACATGTGAAGCCAGTCTACATTTTAGTAAGAAATAATGAATAGCACTCTTACGCACTTGACATTGATAATGTCAGCCATCTGACTACGATGTGGTGATCAATCTTAATAAAGTCGTTGTTTTTTAAAATTTTGATTTATAAGCCGTATAAGAGCAAATTATCAAAGGATAAAATAGTAATATTTAAACGTAAATCGTGATTAATGTATGAAAATAAATGATATATTTATTGAGAAACTATTACAAGAGTAAATCTGCAAAGTTTTGGAGTTTGATGGAATGTTATGGGAATTTGAGTAAATTAGTGTTGTTTAAAAGTTATGATAACCCTGTCATCCTGCAAGCTGTGACAGTGATAATTTTGTGCCGTCGGAAATATATGACCAATTTCTAGGACACGCGCGATTTAGTTATTTTCTGTGTTTTGAACAGATAATGAAAATTGGTGTTAGTAATTTTAAGAGATAAAGTGTACCCA
This sequence comes from Apamea sordens, assembly GCA_945859715.1. NCBI lineage: Eukaryota > Metazoa > Arthropoda > Insecta > Lepidoptera > Noctuidae > Apamea > Apamea sordens. The sequence goes on along the minus strand of OX243996.1, from coordinate 10,176,674 downwards.
CGTAGGTTGTTTTACTAAATCCTGAAAAAACTTCCCAAACATTGAGGGTTCAACCCTAAACTTACCCGAACAATACAAACGCCGAAATGAAACTAAAATGTTATTGTGTTACAAATACAGTCGTAGTACGTTAGAGAAAATCAGATCGGGTGGCAGTAATACAGGGTGTTAGATAATGTTTCCTCCCGGGAGGAATCCGACGGTCACAGATAACAGTGGCAGCGACGCCTGCGACCTCGGATTTGTCTCTCGTTGTTATGCTCCGTAATAATATTACGAGCGGTTATTCAGACCTTTGTCTGCCGTTCGTGACGGCATTCATTACTACAATGATGTTTACACATCGAGATTGCAGTTTATGTTATCCTGGTAGCTTGATTTATGGTGCGGTCAAATTAAGTGCGGATTAGTGCGAGTTATATAAAGGTCTTTATTTTTATTGTAAAGGGAGAAGTTGGCATTGTTTGCGCTGTCTATAAGATAAGAAAGAGGAGACGTCCGGTTTCCATGTTTTACAAATTCGTAATCGGACGTTGTCTTGTCGACTTACGAGTTACTTTGGCATTCAATCTCTTAAATTGAATTACCAAGCTACATTTCGTTTCACAAAGATTTTACCCGTATATGTTTGAATTTGCGTCACTACATAGCATATTACGATGCTCGTAACATATAAAATAAGGATCCTCTTGAATCGTAGCAGCGGAGCTCCATCCAAGGTTCGTATTTTTCTGTTAAGTGCTTATACGGAATCCTTCTTTTTTCCATAAGAACAACTCATAAACTCAAGAGTATCCATGTCGTGTTTCTTCAATATAGTATTATGGTATGATAATACAGCGAGTCGGTCACATGAATCACAGGGCTCTTCCCAGGCGAGTCTTTGTATTCAGTTTGGCGGATGACGATAACCTTAATGTAAGCGCCGTCACGGCTGGTGGTCCGAAGAAGGATCGCTTTTGTCGTGGTCCCTTCCGCGCGCCCCATTCTTTTCTCTTTATACCGTTTCTCACTTGAGTAATTCGAGGACAATAAACATTTATTGTGCTCGTTTATTTGACAGACGATGAAGAAATATCGAATGAGTGAGTTTGTTTTATTTGGCTCGCGGGCATCCTCCGCAAGTTGTTTAACGACCGCCATAATACAAAGAGCGCTGGCATTTTTTGGCGAAAGTAAAGGATAAGAAAATTATCCGGTCACTTTAAAGCCCGAACGAGAATCTGCGAAAAATGTAAGGAACCCGGCCGCTCTCGGGGGAACGCTCTCGACGGGAGACGTCCGCATTCGTTTTTGTGCGTTTCATTTTCTTGCGAAGAATGGATTTTACGACTTCCTCTTTTAATAATTAACTGTTAGCTTGGTTTATTTAAATACGAAAATCCCGAGTGACATTTTAAATGATGTCGCTACTTATCCACGAAGATTTATGAAACTTAAAAACGATGAAAGTATAAATATTTCAAGCAAAAATATTCCTAAATCAAGATTCAATCACTCCAACACAAAGCCCAGCCCAGTAAAAGCCGTGGCCATAAAATCAGTTCTCGCAGTTCCATTCTTAACACCAGCTAATCATCTTAACAAGGCACATAGGAGCGAACAACACGGGCCCGGCGCCCCTGCATTTGTATTCAGTTTGGCAGACTACGATAACTTTAATCCGGGTAAAGTGTCACCTTGAGTGGCTTACACAGAAAGAACCTTTGTCTGGGAGTAGGGTACTCTGACCTTCTTATTTTTTCCGTCAGGTTTTCCTCCATTGTCACGGGGTAATGTAAAATCCAGCTACTTAAAAGGCGAGCTTTTCGTCGGATTGCCGGGACCTAGACTATTGCGGCACTCTGTACAGCGACTCAAGTTGATGGATGGTGATGGAGAGCCTCGTTGATCATATTACACGTACTTGGTCATTTAACGTTGCGATATATCGGCATGGTCAGGAGATTGAAAAATACTATTTATTTTCTTATTGGCACTGCGGACTCGAGACATGACTCAGCGAAAAAATATGGATGGGACCTCTTAAAATTGAATTCCGCAGGAAGTTTTTTGCTATGACTTTATTCAGCGCTGAACCTATTCACGAAGTATGTTCTAGAAGTGTTTATAATGTATTTTGATACAAGCTTAGGTGACGGTCGTTTTGGGTGCTATTTATTCACAGCTGATTAAGTCGTAATTGCGGAGACAAAGTTTCGACAAAAGGTGAGGAAATGATACGGTTCCTTTGTAAAAGTTGCAATGTACGTGACAAATCTTCTAGTTTCGACTTCGGATTGAAAACTGCGATAGAGTCGGCCCCGACGTGCCTCGAATCTGCTATTAGCCCTCCATTTAGAAATAGGTGCACAGACTTATAGGTATTATATTAGAAATGTTAGAGTTGGTGAAGTAATGTAACTTTGTAACATTGTAGTCACGTTTTATGCTCTTCGTCTTGCGGAGACCCGTCACTATGCAATTACATACGCAAGTACTTATCTGTATTAAACCAATTAGATCAGTCAGTGAGGCGAAAACTTACTGAACTGAAAGCTAGTGAAATGAACACAATCGGAATCAAAATCGGTTTGTCTTGTAGCTACACAGTGTTAGTACAATCTCTCACGGAATTATAAACACGTGTAGATTGTTATAGCTGAAACTTGCCGCTCCATCAACTCTATTTTATAGGGGTCCTGTGCATTGACATGCCTTAATTATTCCTCGTAGGATCTCGTAAGTGAGGTAATAGAAGATTAAGGCGCGACAGGTATTAGACGCGAAGCTATTCGAAATTCACGTTGTCAGTAGTAATCTATACATATAATAAAATCGTAGGAAAGTCAAAACTGTACATTGAATATTTTTTAAAAAGAATACTTGGGGCGTGATCTACAATCGATATCGAAGCCAAAAATACAGTTTTTAGAATTTTTGTCTGTGTGTCTGTTTGTCTGTATGTATGTCCGGGCTAAACTCAAAAAGTACTGCACGGATTTACTTCAAATTTTGCATGAATATTACCAAGAGGTCGGGTTTACATTAATTCTAGATATTATCACGCTATCACCTACGGGGGAGGAGCTGTGAATCTTTGTTTTTCTTACGCATTCTGTGACAGCGTATAATCTAACGACGCATATTTAAATTTTGTTTTTGTGTAAGCCATGCTATTATCTAGCTTTACATTATAAAAACTACGCCATTTAAGTAACTTGGGCAGAGAAACATAGTTTAATGAATGTTAGTAGTATAATGACAATATTGATAGCAGCGCCATCTATGAGATTTCATAAAAATCAAATCAACTTACATGTTAAAACTTTTGGAAATTAATCATTTAAATTTGATCATGTTGGCGAGGTTAGTAGTTAGTTATTCTTAAAATTCATAGATGGCAATGTGCATTTTCTTCATAAAAGTTGTATCCTATAGTTCGTTTCGACAAATTCAAGTTCCAACAAAATCCTCAAAATCTTGAGCAGAGTTGAGGAAGACAATTTAAAAAAACACGCTCTGTGAAGTCGACCAGTTTGCGAGATCCCTTACGTATGACGAGGTGCCTTCATATTACACGTACGACAAGCAAAGGGGTGTATTTAACCGACGTCGACGAGGAGGTGCTGTGGAAGGTTTTCCGGGAATTTTCAAGGACACCGCATTGGGTAGGGTTTATACCGTGCATCCGAATAATGGCGAATGCTATTTTCTGCGGTTGTTACTTCACACTGTCCGAGGCCCAACGTCTTTCGCCTTTCTGAGGACATTTGATGGCGTGGAGTATCTCACTTACCGCGCAGCCTGCGTAGCACTTCACCTTCTCGACGGTGACTAAAATTGGGATGACACCCTCGCGGAGGCGAGCGTCAGTGACAGTCCCAGCCGCATGCGTCATCTGTTTGCCGTCATCTTGGTGTTTTGTGGAGTCGCGAACCCGGTAGCTTTGTGGGAGAAGTATCGCCATCATCTATCTGAAGATTTTCTACGAGCTTTGAGGCGTGCTACTGGAGACGAAGTCGAAGTAACTGATGAACGCGTGCTGAACACCTGTCTCAGTTCACTTCAAGATGTGGTCATTTCTATCGGCGGCAATCCACTGATCGAATATGGGTTACCAGCTCCCCAATCACCACCTGTTTGTGGTGTGTCACGTAACAGCGATAAGGGACACGTGCTCAAGGATTGCTCTCTGATCGTATGGCATAAGTGTACGATGGCCAATAGGAAGGCAGTTGAGGCCGTGGACAGAACCCTGCAGGACATCCGCAGGAACGAACATTTGATGGGCGGTGTCACAGTTCTGTTCAGTGGTGACGCGGGGATCGAGGGCTGACGAGGTGAATACTTCTTTGAAACGATCTTCGTTGTGGTCACCAGTTCGTACGCTGCGCTTGACGATTAATATGAGAGCTCGGCTCGGCGGCAATGCTCAAGAATTCTTTAATGTCCTTCTTGGCGAAGGCACTCTACCAGAAGAGAGAGGTGGACAGGTGGTTCTTCCAGAGTCTCTCGGTAGAGCGTCAATCCAGCTTAGAAGAACTCATTCGCTGTGTGTACGGGAATATCAGTCGTATACCGCACCAGCAGAATTCTTGGGTGTGTGAGCATGGCCATTTTGAGGCCCAAAAATGATCAGGCTGCAGCAATTAACGAATGCATTCTCTCGGAAATTGAGGGGAATGAAGTGGTCTACACCTCGATAAACACTGTTGTCGAGCAAGATGACGCCACACATTATCCCGTGGAATTTCTGAACTATGTCAGCAAGTGGACTTCCAGCGCATACCATCAAGCTGAAGGTCGGTGTCCCGATTATGCTTCTTCGGAACCTATCTCCTCCGAAGTTGTGTAACGGGACCCGCCTTAAAGTCATCTCGCTCCACAGACACACCATTGAGGCGGAAATTCTTACGGGTTGTGGCGTCGGCGAGGCAGTATTTATACCACGCATTTCCCTCTTGCCTCATAACTTCCCGTTCCAGTTCAAGCGCATACAACTGTATGCGCTTGAACTGGAACGGGAAGTTATGAAGTTATGAGGGACACTCACGGGGAACTCCCCGTGAGTGTTTGCTTCGCGATGACCATCAATAAGTCGCAGGGGCAGACACTGAGGGTAGCGGGTGTCGACCTCAGGACGAGTTGCTTCTCACACGGCCAACTGTATGTCGCTTACTCCCGCGTCACCAGTCCTGACTCTCTTTACATTTTGGCTCCTGGCAGCATAACTACCAACGTAGTTTCTAGGGAAGTATTGTAAGGTATGATACCTTTGTACGTATTTTTACTCTATTGTGTCCTGGAATGTATTCCTGCATTATTTTCTCTGTTTGCTTCAGTCACATCTTATGACTGAACTCAGCAGGATTCCCATATCTTCACTTGCTTCGCTTGCAAAAAAAAACTTATATTTTAATGCTATTTTAAAGGTTGTTTACTTATAATGCTATAGCGACACTGGCATCTTAGGTATTTTTGGTGCTGTAGAGCCTTCACGCAGACGACGTCGCGGGCAGCAGCTAGTCATATTTATAATTGGATAAAATCGTGTATGTCAACGCTAATGCCTACAAAATGAAATTAGCAAAATGTAGAAATCATTTTTGTCTGCGTCAGTACTAGAATTCTAAAGTTATCCAACTGTTAGTCAACTCTCGTTGAAACTAAATCCGACTATTGTTTACATCGATTCAAGTGTAAAGATATGTTGTCCGACTCGTTAATCTACTTATACAAAATTAGCGAACATGTTAGAGTACAAATGAAAAGGTTTTTACGCCAGTGATGCGAGGACCGCCAAACACAGAAAACCTTTGAAAAAAATGTAAGCTGATTTACCGTGGCTGGCCAGGGGCCTCTTGTGCCCGCTCGACCGGCAAATAAAGGCGACCAGACAAATGCTCGCAAATTGACTCGACGTTTTTCACTGTATTCCATATTTTTTACGCAAGGAGAGCATCTACTTAGTTGCTGAAACGTCAGAATGAACGGCCTGAAGATAATTAAAAACATTGTATGTTTACCAACGTTAATTAAATTTTATTATTAAAATATGCCTTTTTTTGGAAAAGAGTCTCTTTGTTTGCCCTTCTCTTGTTATCTAAAAATGATCCGTTCTTAATTTTTCCCATTTCTGCTAAACCGTCTACACGTATAAAGGCTACTACTATTACATTGAAATCCGTAGCTAGGCTGAACCGTAAACAATTGAAATAAAGGAGTAACAAAGAGACCATTGAGCGAGCATTATGATGAAAATCAAATAAGGAAAGGGTCTTCATAAAAACCGCTTCATTACCGAGCTTGAAGGTATTAAGTCGCTACAACGACCAAATAAAGCTAAGATTACAAGTTAACCTCATGTTAGTCGGAAACCCCAATGATAAAGCATCTCAGGAAAATCGAGCTCGAGGAGGGTACACTAATCCCTCTTTAGCAAAAACGCTTCGTTCCAAAAAGTGATGGGCGGCTCACGAGGGATGGATCTTCATTACCCAACCGTGTTGTCAGTTAAGCCAAAGGGTCTCAGGATTACATACTACTTAATAAAACTTAAAAAAATGAGGACGTAATGGCCAATGTGAGCCTCCAGGGTTTTAGTAAGAATTTTTCACATTTTAATTCAAAGAAAATCTTTGACTAAAGAGGAATGCTGTTAAATACACGCTTGTTGTGCCTGGAGAGAATATTCTTAAATCAAAGGCCGCTATTGCTCGAAAAAAAAAAATGTTGGGTTATTCGTTATTACTTTATTCGGCCTGGGCCAATGGTAGCATTGAAATCAAGGGCCACGTCACTATTGAGTTCAGTGCGGCGGAAAAATCTCAGCTCTCGATAAAGTCACCATGACTGGCCTCTATGGTACGTTGGTTTAGTTTTTTTTCTACCGGTGAAAATGATGTGGTTGATTACCTAATCTTCTTTTTAAGGAACTTTTTTAAGAAATGCTATACTTATTTATAGTTTCCTTTGACATAGGTATACCAAAATATACAGGATTATTTTTGCACGCAACAAATATGGATGTGGCCACCCACATCAATATTTGTTGCGTACAAAAATAAAGTCTCCGGAGTTCTTCCAGTCTGGGGCTTTTAGCGTGTGTTCGTTTATTTAAATTACTTTGTAATTGTGTTCATAGAGATAAAATGTCTGCCGAAGAAAGTCGTAAGTAATTCCCTTGAAGTTTTTGTACCACAAGCTCATTTTCTCTTTTAGAGCAAGTTAAATTTAAAGGGAAAGTACATGACGCGCCACATGTAGTAGTAAGACTTGGATTAACTGGGATTTGGATCAACGGTGAAAGCGACGTGGTAGTTTATTAGTCTCTTGCGAGGGAATACTAACCCGCCTAGCACCATAAAACAATTATTTCACAAAATAGTAATGAGGATATTTATGTCCCACAATAGTTTTCCTTTGTTCCTAGAAACAGAACATCAATGTTCCTATGTGATTAACAAGGAACCAACAGTTTACCTATATCTACCAGCAGAATTTATCCATTGAAAACACGTCACCAGCGGTTTACAATAGCGCCCACGCAAAATCTCATTACTGCAAATGAAACATTATTTGGTCGTCACCCCAAGTACCTACGTCGTGTATGGCAAATTACTAAAGTTTCCACTGATGTACAGACCTGACCCACTTAGTACGTTCCATCACAATGGGAACCCTTTGTTTCAAATTAAGTGCACATAACCAGGTTTTACGGCAAAATCGAAATCGTAATGGCTTGGAGAATATATTATGAGTACAACAGCACAGGTGAAAATTTACGCTTACGATTCTCTTCAATAACGAGAGCATATCATTTTTCCATACAATGGTGCCATAAAAAGATTCACGGCAGTGCCTTTTTCGTATTTACCTTTGAAAATTTATATTCCCACTGGGTTCAAGACCGCGGCCGACCGCAATAATACACAATGGGCAATCGAATTATCATATCATTATAGGCAAGAGAAAAATCCTAAAACTTGCTATTTTCACGTCACCTACGGTATGGTGTATTTTTGTTGAAATGGAGGCCGATACTTTTTGTTATTGTTGATACTTGTGTAGTTTCGTGTGATAGGTTTTTTGGGGTTATGGCTCTGAATTGCTTATACATACATGTGAAACTTTATACTTATGTTCCCATCTACCACACCAACCATTTCCCTGTAAAAATAGTAACAGTTAAAGCCCAGCCATGGTCTGCAGCTCTCAGAGTTATAGAGCAGTGCTGGCCCAGCGTTAACAGCCGCGACTCATAAGTTGTAGGTCGTGGGTTCGAACCCAAGCAGGTACTTTGTGTATTTTATTTCATCACCATTGCTCTCAAAACGGTGAAGGAAAACATCGTGAGGAAACCGGCATGTTCTAGAACCAAAAATACCATTCATATCTTCGATAGAGACCTACGTTTTGGAATGGGCAACTAGCTTTAGCTTTCTGACTAACTGATCGACTCTTTGACAGTTCAAAAGTGCCTGTAAATGGTTTATTTTGAATAAATGCTTTATGTTTGAGTTTGGTGACCAGTCTATCTAATATAATATGAAAAGCTGTAGCTCGTCCCACTGTTACTTTCACTGTCTTCTACGGCACTTTGTAAGTATTATGTACAAGCTTTGATGTAAAACAGCATGTCGTTGAAGCGTGTCGCCTATTTCCTCCAAGCTCCTATCACACTGCGTCGCTTGACACATTTCAGTTTCAGTAAGGGTCCTGCAGCTTGTCATTAGCCGTTGGCACAGTTACTTTGTAAACATCGACGTCTATGCACTTTTTGTTAAAAGTTTACACCCTGAACTAACATTATTCTTATTATAACACACACATATAATTTGTGCACAAATATAATAATTCTTTGGTCAATCAACTTAAAATTTATTCTGTATATTTTAATGTTGCTATTAGTACCTAATATATTAATTTGCACACCTCAGTACGTATAATGTACCTTTTATACCTGTAACACCTATAAAACATGTATTATGCAAATAAATTATTTGATTTGATTTGTTTATGTTACAACACTGTTTATTTTTTTAATGCCAGAACAATAAAAAGTTTGTACCAACATAGGCACTACGACATAGGCTCCAATATAGGCACATAAATTATGTGCCTACATTGGAGTTCAAAACACTAAAACGTCGAACTTTTAAAATCTTTGAAGTCGTGTGCGATACATTAATACATTAATAAATCTAATGTAATTAAAGCATGTAATTATAATTTATGCAGTAAGTTTTCTAGGAGCGCATTAGAACATTTTTATAGCGAACAGAATTAATATTATTAATGGATTGAAATAGATAGCAGTTTTACTATTAAATATGAAATACGTTAATTTTATAGAGCTCGGTATTTTTTATGTAAAAATAAGGTTCCTACCTATATTATTGTAATTAGATCTTATTATTGAAAATATATCTTGGAAGGAAGTAAGAAAGAAATTACAAAAAATAAAAAGACTGCTCATTTAAAAAAGTGCCCGGCCGCAATAAGTTGTACGAGTATATTTTAAAATAGCTGCTTGTTCGGTTTTCTAGTTTATTTAATTAATTAAGCGTTTTGATACACTATACCTAATTAAAGACCCTTATATCTTTTCCTTTTGAGACCACCATATATGATACATCATTTACATTAATTCGACTAGATTTTAGTTTGACGCAAGAGCCTTTTGGTCACACTTCTACAGGGTTACTTTAAATTGGCAAGCTAAATTTCGCAGATACGATGGTTATCGATATCCGAACATGAAACAAAAAATCGATGATTTTTTTGTGGGGTTGTCTATCGTATTTCCTATAGTCACATGAATATCAGTTTAAAAAATCTGTTTTTTTTTTGTGTAAACTTCGCAAACGTGATTGATATCGATATCTAAACACGATGAAACATAAGAAAACAGTTTTCTCAACTTAAACTTCAAGTAACAACACTAACAGCGGTCGTAGACTAAAAAAAAAATACATGAATTTTTTTATTTTATCGTGTTTAAGTTTCGATACCCATCGTGTTTGCGGAGTTTAGCTAGCCAATTTAAAATAACCCTGTATATAAAAACTATTTCTTTTTTTGTTGTTTACGCATGTCAGTAATATCTTATAATTTGATAATAATCTGTCCACAAAATAATCCCGCGAGTGAATGAAGGCATGCTCCTGACAATGAGTAATGAAGATTTCATTTATTATAGCCATTTAATTTAGATGATTCAATTTATCTTCATCTCGAATAAATAAATCATAAGATGACTTTTATAACTAATGCTTCAGAAAGTCTTTACACGGATTTATTACGGATTCAATTGGGGGTTAAACACAAGGATTTCTTCGATGTGAGTTTTTAGGTTGATTTCTTATTTTTCATATCTGGCTCAGTTGTTTTTTTTTTGTGTCTATGTTGACTTGTAAATTTATATTATATATTAATAATAAAGCTGAATATTTTTTTCGTCCCATTTTTTTAAATTTTTTTTTTTGAGCTTGGGAAATCCTCAAATGACCCCTCCCGCTCTGGGTGGAGCAGACGAGAGTGTCAGACTTTTTCGTACCCTAATCTCTGGAACTACCGGTCGGATTTGAAAAATGTTGTTGCATCTGATTACCCAATTCTTGAGAAAGGCTATTTAAAATCACGCTAACACCCTTAGGAGCCGAGCAAAAAGACCAGGCCAAGGCGTGGGCGTGTGATGCGAAGCGACGGTGTGGGTCGGAGCAACAAGAAATTTCACGCGGACGAAATCTTGGGCAGTAGCTAGTTATGTATAATAATGAAGTAACCTTTCTCCAAAGTAAGTAAGTTCCTTGTAACGTAACTGTGTACTAGGTAGTTTAAAACTTTCATTATTTGGAACCCTAACGAATAGTACGTATTCTAGAACTGACTATAAAGTCCAGCTAGAATAAAATAAACGTAAAACTATTCCAACTACCTACTGGTTCACATAACCCCGATTTTCACAGAGGCCCTCAACATTTTATTATCCACCGTACATCAAATGCTTCGCTTGAAATGATGTAGTTAACACTCATGCGGGGAGCATATAAATAAAGAAGGCTTATAAAAACCTAAATAAATAGCCACCGCTGTGACTGACGATATTATAAATTTGTTCAGATAACATTGTGGGTGACATTAAAGCACCTCTGTCTGCCCTAGGCAGATTTTGTGTCAAAGTAACGCGTGGGAACCATTTTTGACTTTTATCTCAGGTAAACCAACTATCAGATTATATTTAGGTGATAATGTGTTCAAACTAAAAAAAATATATAATTTTTTTATTCAAGTACAAAGTAAAGTAAAAATATGATTTACTTACATTAATAACAATCGAGGTAAGTTAAATTCTAACTGTAATGTAGACCTGCCTGATCTAGGTTTATGAAAAATCTGTGTTTCAGGCCATCAATTTACATGAAACCTTTAAAATTTAGAAGCTAAACTGAAAAGAAGGTATAATATTTTTTTTAATGACATACCTAAAAAGTAAACTCAGGAGTACCAATGTGATTTTATTAGAATATTTAATGTACTTTCTGACTTTATCTTGGACATCGCTGGCATCGGTGAGGGCAAACATTGTGAAACCAGGGGGTCTACTCCGAACTAGTATCGGCCGAATGTTCGGCCGTTTCCTGCTACGAAGTTACTATTTGGTTCGGTCGGTTCCGATCCTACACTCCTACATTCTTTCGAATATTGATTAGGGTCCCGACCCAACTGAGCCGATCCGAACTTTTTTCTCATTTTTCAATAATATTCGGTTCGTCCATGTGTCGGTCCGATCCGAACATTCGCACTTTGCACTTCGGAGTAGGCCCCCTGGACTTATCGTCATCATAATCAGCCAACAACGTACCCACTGTTGAGACACTGGCCTTATCTCGGTGAGAGGGATTGGGCCGTAATCCACCACGCTGCTGGCCTAGTGCGGGTTGGTTCACCTGGACTTTTACTTAGTTAATATAAGTCTGTATTCGCCAACCCGTCTTGAGCAAGCGTGGTGATCAATGCTGGTGCCTTCTTTGTTTGAGAAGAGGCCATTGGCCTGCAGTGGGACAGTAATGAGCTGCAGTGCGATTCTGTAACCATCTCACCGTGAAAACTTAGCCGAAGTGAGCGTGGAGTGAGCTGTCATTCCAAATAATGCTAGGGATTGACACTACTGACAATTCACATCAAGCTCACTTCACTTGAGTTTTCACGGTGAGATTTTTGCAGAATCGACCGGCTGGTATTACTATTACTATTATGTGTTGGCACATGCCCATAATTTAGATGTTTTTATCAAAATGTTTTAAGTTAAACGTTTGATACATAAAACTCTAAGTGCGGTCAACTACTTATATCGCAAAGGTTGCTCAAATCCAACGTGGCTTAAAATGGCTTAAAGTTCAAAATTTCACGTGTGAATATACCGACGAAAATCCTTATGCTCTTTCCCGAAAATACACGCATGAGTACTTTATACCATTTATTTGTTGAAGGTTGAGTGTAGCTATGTAAAGAAAATATAAATAAAACGCGGCAGTGGTTTCTGAAAGGCTAGGGTATAGGTTCGCTCGAGTGATCAAAACTGTGAGATCTGTCAAACACAGATTGCCTCGGAAAGGAGTTGGACAGGCGAGCAATATCCGTTACCAACCGCGAAATACGATCATAATACGTGAACAAGTGAGTGCTTGCACAAAGCCGAACTAATATGAAACTTTGTTATGTATTAAAATTGTTATGTGTTGTTGATATAAATTCCACACATCAGAAACAAGTTTCGACTAGGTGATTTTAATTTCTGAGGATGAAGGAAGGTGAACTAGGTACGTTATTACTTATGTTTACTAGTACGAGTACCTACATCATCATTTGCCTAGCCTTTTCCCAACTATATTGGGGTCGGCTTCCAGTCTAACTGGATGAAGCTGAATCCCAGTATTTTACATAGAGCGACTGCCTATCTGACCTCCACAACTCAGTTACTGGGTAATACGATACCCCTTGGTAAGACTGGTTGTCAGACTTTCGGGCTTCTGACACCCGTAACGACTGTCAAAGATCCACGAATGACAGCCGGGACCAACGGCTTAACGTGCTTTCCGAGGCACGGACGGTCTCGGTATGTAAAGATGGTCACCCATCCACAGACCAACCGCGGCAAGCGTAGCTTAACCTGAACGTACGAGTACCTACATAATTAGCAATAATTTAGTACCTTATAAAAACGAACCAATCAATGCTAAGTGTCGTTCATGCATCGGAGTTTCACTTGCAAAAAACCATCTCCCATCTGAAGGGTTACACCATTGTAAAACAAACGTGTATAAGTTATAATAAATGCAACACTTTGGTAAAATGCAAAATAGTATCTAGTTATAAATAAGCAGTTAATGTGAAGATGATAGTGAAATTACAGGGTTCCATAGATACAGAACTTGAGGCTGATAAAAACAAAAAGTTTTTTAATAAAAGTTCGTTGAGGAAATGCCCGCGAAATATTCGAGATTCTTGTGCTGATTGTTTTATAGTTATGGCTCGTAGGGAAGAGATATGCCCTCATAAAATACACTTTAGAATATTTTAACACGACCCTGCAGAAAAGAGGGTTTTTATTACTTTTAAAATTGACAATTTACCTTAAAATAACGCATTATCTCGGCTCAAAATAAACACGATTCCAGTTTAATACTTTCTCAGAATCATTAAGTTCTTTTTTCCATAATCTCTAGGATTATTGCGGCTTACATTAAAGTTTTACTCTCGCACCATTTAATATTGAAACAATGAAATTAATTTCATCTTGTAACTTGAAAAGCGCGTTTTTTCACGATCCTTTATTATAAAAACACTCGAAGTCGCTTGTCAGAGTTGTCACATCACAACAGAATTAAATGAAATAAGCTTCGCATTTTCAATAGCGGCATTTTCTCCTTGTAGTCATTGTCAGCTATTCTCATGCCTTGTTTGGCGTGTAATTGAATAAGACGATTGCCATCACCAGTCGCGAGGAAAAGAATTTAATAACATGCGATATAAACGTGCCCTCGAATACATCGCACTCTGCCATTTAAGCGACACTTCTCCGCGACGGGGACTCGCTTGCCGAACGCCGTATTTCCCGAGCTATTCAATAGTTTTTTTATTTAAATAAAATTCCAATAATTTTAACGCTTACTGTTCAGTGCGTCGACAGAGGGAGAATTCATTGTGTGAATCCCGAACACGGCAGATATGCATGACCAACAGTGAGCAATTCTAAAAATAAAGGCAGTCATTCGGCCGAATTATTTTTAAAGCTGATAAAGGAAATGTGCAATCAAAATGAATAATTTGAATTAAAGTCATAACATGCATATTTTTTAAAAATGTATTGACTTTGTATTTTATTTGGCGAGTGAGCGCCTTTATTCCGGCCCATTGGTTTCTTAACGCCTTTAAACGCTCCATAAATCGTCTAATATTACACTTTTACTGTCACATCTTCAGATGTACCCGTTTCCCTTAAAGAGTAATGTATATACTTATCGATATATACATAATGAATATCCTTTTGTATGTAGCTTTTGAAGGAAATTAATAAACGGTGACGGAACAACACAATGCAATGAAAAGGGTAAATAAACAATGCGAAAAAACCCCATTGCGGAGTAATTTGTAAAGATAATAAAAAATCTCTATAGACATTTACGAGCAACGAGGTGGACGTAATTTGTTTTACGGAGCAATTAAATGTGTAGCCTGAGTACTGGAGATTGAATATTTTTTAGGTGCTTCAATTGATTGAGAATTATTTATAGATAGACCAACTGCCTAAAGGAGATAGTTGACATGATGAAGATAGTTGAGGATCTAGTGCCAAACTCAGCTTCGACTGCCGCATATGTCTAAGATATTTTTGCAGTTTTTACTGACAAAAGTTTAGAGAAAGTGGTTTTATTACAAAACTATATTTCATTAATAATAGTTTTTTACTTGTCCAATTTTAAGAGCACAAATGGCTACTGCAAGATTCGAAAAGTATTACATGAAAAATATGAAATAAAAATTCATTACTGATTCCAGAGACGCGATTCAATTCAATAAATTACGTCATCATAAGTCCTTCGATACTCGTGAAGTACGGAATAGCACATTTTCTATAAACGTTTTTATATAGAACAGGAGTGCGTTGGGTCAAATGGAACGGCCAATAAATCTGTTAAAGTGACAGTGTGGGGCGATAACACGCGATCGTTGGTGTGTGTATTTGATAATGGCTGCCCGACACCTGCCGTTGAAACCGCAAAAATGTATCTAGCGATACCGCTTCAACCGTTTCGAATATTCACTGAGATTCAGTTAGTTCGATATTCAGTCCTATAGATTTTTTTTTATAGATAGGTCTATGTCGTTTTCAATTCAGGTTCAGCAGAAAGCATGGGTTTTCCTGGATATTGTATTGCATGGTTCAATATTTCGAAGAATTTCGATTCTCTTCCAAACCGTAACCGCTGAATAGTGCACATAGCTCGGAAAATGTATGTAAAGCTAAGTAAACCAACTGAAAAATCCATAAAAGTAATTTTCATTCCAAGGTTTCATTGCGCTCTATGCAGTTGTTCTTACTTTCTAATTATCTTCCTGTACAATCACAGTATGTATAAATGCAAACTTTTTGCAGAAGTTTTATCATATTTTATGTATGTACTTTTTGGTGTAAAATATTTTCTTTTTTTGGTTGGCTTCAGTTAGGAAAATAACTCCCATGTGATTTTAGTTATATGTCAGACTTTAGACCTCTCAAAGGTTATTTCAGTCACTGCATTCTTGCCAATCGCTAAAACGCTTTTCACTAAGGTCCATTCTTGAATACCATCTACATGCTGGCAGTCGAACTGACTAATCCGAATGCGGAACGTTCTCGGCCATTCACATCTAAAAGCACCCATGTCTACGCTCACATCTACCAGCAATAGCACCTAATCCAGTTTGCTTTTCAGCTTTTAGATCGTTCCTATAAAACCGTAAAAAATACAAAACGCCTACATTTCCTACAATCGAAGCTAGATTTGCTACAATCGGTTCTCTTGTTCCTTAGATTCATTCAGCCCAGAATGAATGAAAGTATAGCACTGATTGAGCGACATAGACAAAAGACTTGCATTATCCTGTAAGTGGCGTGATCCGCTGAACGCCTATTCGGATCTCTTTATATCGGGAGACTATCCGAGTACGCCGATTTTTCACGAACTTGGGATAGGATCGTATAAAACAGTCACGTATTTTTTAGTGTCAGTGGCTTCGCTAGGACTCGATCCTTAACAATATCATAACCAGGGTAAAGAACATCGTGAAAGCCCCCGTACACCGGCTTATTGAATTTCTCAGTGAAAAGGGTTCAGTGACTGTAAATTCTTAGTTTCATTGCGACTTTCCTTGTAATCGACTTTTTATTATCTCTTGAAAGAGAAATTTACATGAGAATTGCTTTGTTGCCTTTTTAGTCCCTATATGATACGCAGTTAAGAAACTTGCTTATAATAAATAGAATAATCGTAAACTTAGCTCAAGGGTCTTTAAAAAAAAAAAGAAAAAAGGGTCTTTTGACTAGGACCTAGTTTTCTTGTCTTATTATAACTTAGAATTTGCTAGCAAATTAAACTAGCATTCGAGCTTAGAAAAACCTGAAAACTCGCTTTGGATATTGAAAAATGTATTCCGAATATTCAACAAAATGCGTTATTCGATTAGCAAATCGAATGAATTTGGACCGAACAGTTAAACCATAGGAGTCGTTAAACGAATTTCGTGGAAATCGCTATAAACTGGAGCGACGCGACGGGAGAATTTTCTAGAACTTTGTTTTGTTCTAACGGAAGTAGGTAATTGATTTTAATTCCACTGGCAGTACGTAAAACGCAACCGAGCGTTAATGAAAAATAATTTTCTCATCTGAAGTTGCAAGTTAAAGAGTAAAGCGAACTACCCGGACCGGGCGCACTAGCTTACAGAAATATTGTCCATTAAAAATTCTCCATTGCTAAAGGAATATAATAGACTTGTAAATGAGTATTTTCTTAGTAATTTGTCACTCGTAAAACTAGCAAGCTCCTGCACTTTGATAGTTCGTGCTCGTTTTGATGAAACGGGAATCTTAGGGGTTTCTGATGCTTTATTACGTTTTAATTTCCATGTTAATGATAAAATGGAGGGGAAACTTAGAGGCTATCAGCTGGCTGTCATCCGATGCAAATAGCTGGTCCCGTGGGTGTCGTAAATGGTGAGTAAGCTTATGCAGAGAGGATTGGCATCAATTCTGCTGGGCACTAATAAAGCTATGTATAAGATCACAATTGGTATTACGTTTGACAAGAGTGATTTCGGCGATTCCGTTTTGCACAAAATATAATTTCAACAAACGGGCGTCTTATTACCTTACCCCCTATAGAATTATTTTATTATTTGAAAAAAAGTAGGGATAGGGGATGAAATTATGTATGGGAAACCCAGCATTTGTTAAGTTGAGCATATAAAAATTTAAATTTACGCTTTTGGTAAGAAATAAAGAATTACGATTTACAACGTTTTTGTAAAATCATCACCAAGGAGGTAAATAGGGATGGTTTACTTCGTTAAAGAGATTGTAAATATAATATCCGTATCTTAAAAGATTGTATTTAGTCTCTACAAGCTTTATCCTGCGGCTTCGCCCGCGTAACTATTGGAAATTATTCCATAGGAACGTATTACCGGGATCAGTATTCCGTGTTAATCTAGGTTATAAACTATCTGTGTGCCAAATTTCACCCGAATCCGTTTAGCCGATTGAGTAAGCTAAACCGGCTGAATTAATTTAGATGAAATTTGACACGTGGGTAGACCATGGCCTGGACTAGAACGTAGAATACCTTTATCCCGATATTCACACGGGATCGAGACTTATGCAGGTGCAACCGCGGGGTGCAGCTAGTATTATAAATTGTGCATGTATATATTTAACTACCTATGTAGTAATATATATCATAAAATTATGTTTTTGTGTTTTTGATTCCTCATCTAAGTTGCAAAAAATAAATATTTTATCTATATTTCTGTTTATCCATAATTTCAGCAATACTAATCGCAGACAAAACGAAATAAATAATACTAATTCTAAAAACAATAAAGAGAGTATAAAGATAAACGATACTATGGTTACAGACCCTGTAGAGATAGCTTCGGTATTTAATGACCATTACGTAAACCTATTGCCTTTACCTACACAAAAAAACGTCGACCCAAGCTTTAGGAAAAATAATAGTGTTAACTCAATGTTTCTGAAACCAATGTTGGAAAGTGAGGTGAGCCGGGAAATAATGTCACTACGCAACACCAAAGGGGAAGGCTACGATGAAATTAACACGAAAATCATAAAGGCTTGCTGTAATGAGCTGACTGGTGTTTTAACTCACATAATTAATATATCGTTTTTGACGGGAGTTTTCCCGAAAAATAAAAAATATCAATAGTAAAGCCCTTATTCAAAAAGGGTGATATACTCGTATATGATATCAATATTACCGTCCCATTACTTTAATACCTATTCGAAAAGAAAAGACTGATTGACTACTGCAATAAATTTCAAATTATAAGTAGCGAACAGTTTGGCTTCCAAATAGATAAATCCACTACGTTAGCTATTTATTCTCTTATGAAAATTATACTCACAAATATTAATAATCACTATCTGACTACAGCTCTATTTTTTGATATGTCTAAAGCCTTCGATTTGGTCTCACATGATATACTGCTTCAAAAGGTGGAAACAATTGGGATTAGGGGACCTAAGGGGCATTTCTCGTAATTTTAAGAACATTCACAGTCTAATCTCAGTCTCAAACTGTCAAAAATACCTCTAATTTTCCTACATTTTGACAGGTTTTTGACATTTGTTTAAAAAACCTGTCAAAATGTAGGGAAATTAGAGGCGACTAGATTTTGATCGTTTTAAATTACGAGAATTGGCCATAAACACTCCAGTGGACATCATCCTACTTAAGTAATAGGCAACAATGTGTTATTATCAGTAAAATGAACGAAATCAAAGACATCACATCATACTCATCGGAATATAAACATAATAAATATGGCGTCCCCCAAGGTAGCGTACTAGGCTCAATATTATTCCTATTATATATAAATGATATCATAAAAATAACCAATCATAAATGCATCTTATTCGCTGACGATGTATCCATAATTTTGACATCTGATACAAAACATACCTAATACGACTACCGTTATAGATCACGAGACTGATATTAATAATACTATTGATATACTACTACACTGGCTTAACATACACTATTTGAAATTAAATTTAGACAAATCCGTACATATACAATTTAATGAATCTAATAATAATAAATTTAATATAAAACTTAATATAAATAAAATTAAACAATACAACATTTTTAGAAGTATAATAATTGATCAAGATATGAACTGGAAAGAACACGTAAATAACGTTAGTGGTAGAATTAATAAATTCGTATACGCCTTGAAGCAAGTCAGAAATGTAACGAACATAAAAACTGCTATTATAATAATTATCTTACCATGCATATTATGTTGAATCCTAACTACGCTATGGTCTATAATGTGGGGTAATAGCACTGATCTAAATAGAGCGTTCATCGCTCAAAAGAAATGCCCAAGATCAGTTTATGGACTTCAGCCGAATGATACATGCCGCCAATAATTAAAAAGCTTGGTTTGTTACCGCTTCCATCTCTCTATATTTACGAAATATGTGTGTTTGTGACCAAGAATAAACAATTATTCAAGACAGCAAGCGATGTATATCCTCGGGGCAGACGTGATCCATATGGACTGGTGCTATGATTTACCTTAGCTAAACATGTTTGTGCCACTCTGACCTATGCTTAACACCATTGTATACCATGTTTTACGCAAATAAATTATTTTATGATTATTAAAAAGAACATAATAATAAACCTGTGCCAGTTAATTATAATTACTGTGATAATACGAACGTACATAATGCGCTTATTGAATGATAATTTGCGAGCAATTACAATAATGATTGCCATTTACTGCGTATGGTCACAGCGCTTGATAATATTTTAATTAAGTGACACAAAATCCTTTAAAAGTCTGATTTGGACATAATATTTGTAGTGAATAATAAATAATAATAAGCTCAACCTATCGCAGTCCAGCTGGACATAGGCCTCTCCCAGGCTGCGTCACAAGACTCTGTCCTCCGCCTTCCGCATCCAGTCTGTCCCAGCCAGCCTTCTTAAGGTCGTCGGTCCATCTAACGTAGAGGCGTCCCACACTACGCTTGCCGATACGCGATACACTCTAGGACTTGTTTGCTTCTCTGGCCATCGGTCCTTCAAAAAATATGGCTAGCCGACTGCCACTTCAGAAAAATCATATCATAATAAATAATAATACCAGCCTATTATTATCCTACTGCAGAGCAAAGGCCTCTCCTCAAACTGAGAAGGCGTTAGCATTGATTACAACGCTTGCGCAAGATGGGTTGGCGATTTCAGACTTATATCCTACTTATATTATAAACGTGAAAGTTTGTATGGACGGATGGATGGTTGGATGGATAGATAGAAGGATGGATGGATGTTTGTTACGCTTTCACGAAAAAACTACTGAACGAATTTGGATGAAATTTGGCACACACATGGTTTATAACCAGGATTAACACAAAGGCTACTTTTTATCCCGATATTCCCACGGGATCAGAACTTAAGCGGGTGGAACTGCGGGGCGTAGCTAGTAAACTATAAGTTTTAGTTTCCTCACGATGTTTTTCCTTCACCGATGTCGGTAATGTCCAAGATAATCTTAGAAAGTACAAATGAATTGCAAAATTCATATTGGCACTTAACCGGACTTGAACCCACAACCTCGTGCATAAGAGACGTGGCCTTAACTAACAGGCCATCACTCTTGAACGATTTTTGTGCCATTTTTTAATAAGAAATTAAGAAATTAATCATAAATTGTCAGGTGTCGGGAGAAAGAATCCAGGAGACATTTGGAAAACTATAGCTGATAGGTGGGACAGCCCCATACTGGGACATTGGATACGCCTACATGCCACTGTGGCGTATTAATGAATAGTTTGTGTTGTTTTTCTGGTAGATGTACTGTACCTACTAACACTATAGTTTCTAAGTCGTGTGTATACTAACCAAATGGACTACACTTATGGGTCCGAAATAAAAGATTTAATTTAATTATTTTTAATTTAACCGCAGAGCGTCATAACTTAACTGGTGAGACCGTCCATTGGTCGATAAAGCACTGAAGTAGTTCGAAAGTAACTCAACCTTCGTCCTTCATTGACAAAGTTTCTTCATTCTATCCTTGAAACTACTAAGACAGCCTAATACGTAAACACTAAAAGTTCCCATTAGGTCTTCAGGTCTCCGAAATAGATTGATGAGTCCGTTTGACGTCGTCATTAGGGCTCGGTCAGACCCGAGCGTTTTTCGTGCGGACCGCTCGGCCCGGATAATTGGACCGAATGTTTTCGTTCGCTCAGTCTAATGACTGGCAGTTTTGTTTACCAACGGGACACGCTGGCTTTTATTGAGCCGTTTGCGTTTAGCCCCCGAACAATTGGTGACTGGTTTTATACTTTTTAAACTTTCGGCTCTGGAAAAGGTTTGAACTATTTTTGATGTTGGTTGCGGTTTATTGAATAAAAATTTTGGCTTCCGGCGATATTTGATGCAATATATCCGGTGTTTTTAGATACATAATTTTATAATTGAGTCATCTAAACGGGATTCGCTTTGGTTTTGCAAATGTAGTAGTAGTAGAATTCAAATCATAGGACACATCAATTCTACCATATCTTATTCTCGCGATGTAGGTAAACTCACAGACATTT
This sequence comes from Apamea sordens, assembly GCA_945859715.1. Taxonomy (NCBI): domain Eukaryota; kingdom Metazoa; phylum Arthropoda; class Insecta; order Lepidoptera; family Noctuidae; genus Apamea; species Apamea sordens. The sequence continues at coordinate 10,154,788 of OX243996.1, read as the reverse complement.
GTTAACTTATTTAGTCCATATATGTGTTTATGTAGTCTCCATAACAAAATTATTTCTAATTAAAATGTACATGAGCAAATACCACAGTCTATCAAGGGGCTCTTGGTTACTAACCTACTACATGTACCTAAGCTTAAGTTAATTGTAAGTAGGTACCTAAATGGTATCTGCAATATTATCTTCTGACAATACACAACATTTTTTATTCTCAAGCCTCATAATATTCTAGGCATTCTTTTCTATCTCAGATTCCAAATACCACTTTCCGTTATTTCTAACCATGCCAATCTCGAAGCCTAAAACTACTTTGCAAAGACACTCTCAATATCGCTGATTCACTCCGAGCGACAATATGTACTAGCGGGGAGTATGTAAAATCCTAAAAAAGGATCTCTCCTCGACTGTACCAATCTAAGTAATTGAGCGATACTAAAATATGTACGTGTCTATACTCACGTGTTTTTGCGTAGGGTCGCGCGGGTCTCGGTATCGATATATTTCGCTGTCCATCGATGCGTCACTTCGGCGAGACCGATAGATTGATCACCGCACTGAATGACGTCCTCATTCCGGCCCACTGTACCCAGGGTCCGGCCGCCATTTTATACATAATATATTTTATACAAATGTGAATATTTTAGACTTTATCATCTTTTGTACCTATTGTAATTTATTAGAACTTACTAAAAGTTGTGTACGAAAATGAGATATATCATCAAACAAGGAAAGTTTGTAGGATTGAAAACATTTTTTTTTTAATGTAAAGCTAAGTTGGCCCTACGTATTCGTTAATAAAAGGGGTTGTCGTGCGATTTCTGCCACGTTAGTGAATTAGCTTTCTTTGTGCCATATGAATACAGAACAGTTTTTCTCCCTTGAAACATAAATGTAAAAGCAGGCGCTGAGTAACATATTTATTTCCTGTTCCTTGAAGAGCTTTTAAATCTAATAACCTGGTTGCATTACGAACATGCTCTATTTTTTAACTCAGTGATCCATATAAAGCAATAATCTTAATTGAGTTATCGACTAGACCTGCTTCTTTTCGATACAAGTTTAACTTTTTGTTGTCTGATCTATGCATTTATCCTAATGAATCCGACGCCGCATAAGGCTTTCCCAAGCATATTTTTTGGCTAAAGAAATCGGTTTTATTTAAGATCAAGATAATACGACGACTTACCTTCAGTTTGTTTTTGTTTTTATTACGTCGTGACGCCCGCCTTCGCTATTCATCTGGATTTTAAGATTATTTTTGATGTTTATTGTTTGGTTTGTAAATTGCGAGTGACAAAAAGCCACGATCTCGTTTTGCCTACAAACAACAGGAGACGAGCCTGAAGTCGGTATACAACATTGAGCTATAAATGTCCGTTTAGCTAGCATCGAACATTGGTTTTGTTTGCATGGCTTTTGTGAAAAATTTCTCGTCGACCGCTAACGTTTCGTATGACATAGTAAATCCCATTCTAGTGCAGAGGCGTCGCTTGCGGCAAAACTGTCAGGAGCGTTTTCAAAGAATTATTGTCGCATGACAGCACTGCCCGCGCGGACGAATGTATCAAAATGCCGCAAATCACAATGGCCGCGTTTGTTTATCAGCGCTGTATGCGATTTATTGGTAGCAGTGCAAACGATCGTGACTCTGTGCAGTTTTGCGAATATTTATCGATTCCTTGCTAAAGCGTTATGAGGAATACGGGGGGTAAGCGAGGGCAACGTTTTCAGGAACCGATAAATTAACTTCACTATGTCTGATAGTGTGAACGACAAGCTTCGAACATTCAATATTCAATGTCCCATTCAATATGTAAGAACCATTTACTGCTCTTTAATCGATATAAACAACTACTCCATTCGAATCGACACCTATTCGAACCTCCGTGTATATTAAGTCACGTTGTTGGTGGCTATCAGCATCCGGCCGCGGCGCACATAAGCACGCCGGGGGCTGCCTATGACATTATTAAACTCAGGCGCATGTCTGCTCGAGTGACGCTAAAAAACTACGTGACCGCGTTGCACAATTGAAGTTCCCTCTGAAAAATCGTCCGCCCAAAATTCAGAGCGTATCCTGAACGAATAAAGAAAAAAAATAGCTGCGGCCGCGTGGACCACTCGGTCGAGTGTCCCGAATAAATTATGTTGATGAAACTTTTAGTTTGAGTGTTATAACTCACCCGCCATTCGTTTTAATAATCATTAGATATGAATCCTGAATTCTCGTGGGTAGTAGATCACTTAACTTGAGCTAATAAGCCTTATGGCTATTGAATCACATCTCAGTTTGTGTTAAAGTTTTGTAGGTTTGTAGTTTGCGTTATAGGCAAACATTTTTTTTTTCGTAAAGCCATTCATTTCTGAATTTCGGGACACTTATTTTCCATTCAAAGACTAAAACATAATTTCTACCATCCAATTTGAAATCTACACTAAAAGGTTTTTTAAAAAGCGAGAGTCGGGGGATACTGAAAGAATTTTAATAAGTTGCCAACTTGTACAATCGGGAACAGGGATTTAGGGTCTATTAGACATTTAAAAGGAACTGAACAATATTTTCACGTAATTTGGAGGCCATTTCAAAGGAGTTTTCGGGTCACAGCTTGTCATTTATGATTGTGCGGTCTACAAATTATTAAGTAGATTTGAAGTTGCTTTACTTTGTGGAATATTTATTTGAAATAATCATTAGGCGTCATACTTCCTCAATATGAACAAAGAAAATAAGGAATATCAGATTACTAAAGTCTTTCACAGCACCGCAAATACCTACTAACCATTGAATTCAAGCGTTTACGAGAAGCTCTAAACTGGTTTATGAAATACTTATCTAAAATCATTTAAAGTCAGACCAATACACTGGTCTGACTTTAAATGATTTTAGATAAGTCTCGCGTCTTAAAATTCACATATACAGTGACCTTATCGTAATGTGGCGTACTTCAGTGGCAGGTTGAATCAACGTATCGGATTCGGGACGAGATAACAAAATGGCCAGTAAAGTCCACGTCGAATAAAATGATTAACTTTATACGACATTTTCACGGTTATTAAACCCGCCCATTGCCGGCGCTCCCCATGAAATGAAACTGGAGACACATTAATTCAAGTGCAACACGAAAAATGCATTAGCGGCTCGGATCGACCATTCGTCATTGTCCTGCAATACCTATCTAGTTCGAGATAGGTCAATGGAATCTCTGGATATTGAATTAGCTTTAAGAGTAAAGTCGATAGCTTTTTGAATGTGGATTGATTCTTTTAGAGCGGTCTGCATAGGTTTTTTTTACCTTATTGCTTTCAGTTTTAGTGTAATGGAGTGGATAGAGTTAACACTTTCGTTTATAAAAGGGGATAGATCTAAAATTATTTTGAGTTATACCTACCTCAATTTATACATAACATTTTTATCATTAGCATATTCACAGGGGCCTATAAATATTTTTATCACAACTCTTTAGTATTTTACGAACCTCATTTATTCAGCGCAGCCTTTTGAAGTCGGTGTTTGCATACGAAAAGTTTCAGTTCAAAATCAACACATGCGAGTAGGGTTTCATAAGGACATTTATTTCAATATTATATTTCATAAATTACACATTTATTGTCAAAGTCAACGTAATGTTAATACAAGATTTCGAGATAGGTTTAAAAACAAATGAATATCGATCGATAATTTGAAATGTTCCTAACGATGTAACTAGTCGCTTACATTGTAACTTATGCTAGTCAGTTAAATATTTAATCGATTATTACATATTATCATTTTACATATTATAGATTTCACATTAAACCCGGCTATTACAATTGATATTTTAATATTAGTTCCTATTAAATTTCTTACACATTCTTAATTAGTAAAATTTGTAATTCTATCTGACTATTTCTGGTATTAGACATGGTTCTATTAATGAGGTCCAGTAAAAACAGAATCAATTACAGAAATTGATAAAAAAATAACGATATCATTTGCAAATGAATATTGTTTGGAATATCCCGATTTTCCACCTTTTATAAGAATCGCATATTAAAAACCAGTAAATTAAATGTAGGTAATAATGAATCACAAAACGAGTATTTCAACGGAATTTCTATTAAAAAATAAATAGGTAATATCTTGGTAAACAATTTATAGAGTTTTAGTTTTTAATAGATAAATATGTACACCATCAGGTCGCACCATGGTCTTTCTAAAGTTTACAGTTTCAGAAAGAACGGGTCTTCTATGTATGATTGATATTTTAAAGATGTTACGATAATATTGTTAATAGTTCATTTACATATCTGTGAATATCTGTACATTAATATGGCACACACTGCTCATAATAGTTTGGCACAATTTATATAGAATAGACGTCGGGTAATTCTCGTACTTAATTTTAAGAACGTTCACAGTCTGATCTCAGTCCCAATCTGTCAAAAAATATCTCTAATTTCCCTACATTTTGACATGATTTTGACCAGTTTTTGACATTTGTTTGTAGTCGAGATGAGACTGCAAATAGATTTTGAACGTTTTAAATTACGAGAATTGACCTTTAGTTCGATCCGTTTTGGGCACGCTTTCTTTTGTTTTTGTCATTCTACGGCCGCGATCTAACCGAACGCGATTCCGCACGAGTACGCTATTGTCGCCCTCGTATATGAAAGTTTACATCAATCAAGTCTAGTATGTACCTTTGTCATTCTTTAGTTTAGGTAGGTTAAACGATCGCGTATTCGCGCGACCGTCACTTTCGGTTAGGACACAGGGTACGTCAACTCTATACAAATTCTACTTTCATTTAACAGTACCAACATTTAAAATGTATGTATATATCGCAGCACGGTGAGTAGTAAAGCGTACAGCTGTGGCGGCAGATGTTGTGCGAGGAAGTATTGGTGCGCGTGGGACGCGGCGGGGCGCGCTCGGTGGGACGGCAAGTTGCGTGCGCGCTGCCACGCCGCGCCTGACACCATCGGCTCCTCGGCACCGAAGCCGTTCATGCTTAGTTCTAGTCCTGTGGAAATTGAAATAATGTTAAGGTGACTTCAGCTTTGATACTATTTTGGCAGAAAGATGTGATGATTTTAGAGTTCATTAATATATAATTAAATTATATAGATAGTATATGTTTATATTTGATATTTATATAATTATAATTGGATTATTAATTTGAAGATATTTTTGCAAAGGGGTCAATTAATCTGCCTAGCCTTTTCCCAACTACGTTGAGGTCGGCTTCCAGTCTAGCCGGATGCAGCTGAACACCAATATTTTACATGAAGTGACTTATCTGACCTCCACAACCCAGTAACATGGTAATAAGATACATTGTAAGACTAATTATCATAATTTTGGGCTTGAGCCAACGGTTTAAGGTGCTACATGGGTACATACAGGGTCTCGCTATGTAATGAATGGTCACCCATCTAATGTAATGACTGACCATGTTTACCTACCAAAACATTCGTAAAGTTGCGATGGTTCTTTCTTGCTATAAGAATTTCTAGATAATGATGGTGTTAAAATACTTCTGAGTATCAAATTACGCCCAAAGCATAAGTGATTTTTCTTTAATATCCATAAATAAGATACTGGTCAAACTTCCTGATAACTCCATGCGTTCCATATGATAGAAGGATGTTGATTAAATCTGGGACATGCGTTTCATTTTGACGAGTATCCAGTTCAGTTTATTGAATGTTCCTTGGCTACATTACCGAACTAACGCTACGTGTGTGTTCTAAGCTGCAATAGCTACACGAACTAAGACGTATAATGATATCGGCCACTTACTATGCAAACTGACTTGACTCTCCATCTTTCCGAGCGCATTGACAGAGGCGCACACGTAAGTTCCGTAGTCCGCCGGCGCTAGCGACTTTATCGTCAAGTTTATCCACAGCGAGTACTCGTTCATTATAGTTTCTGATACACGGAGCTTCGGGTTCTCGGTCAATTTGTCGCTTAATAGCGCTGTGGAACGAAAGATATGTTATTGAGTAAACTTAATGTACATATATAGGTCCGACATGATTTTATAGGTACGGTGTTTTTTTTGTAATGGATTTTTAAATAGATGTGGGTGTACTATTTGCACATTTCTGCCTAACCCTTCCAGAAAAACAGGTCTAGTTTGTACTATACTATATGTATATATTGTATGCCTAATAAGCTGTTGGTCAAAATAATAATCACGTGGAGCCCTGACACAGCTAGAAGGCGTCGCGGCAGACCCCGTAGAAGATGGAGGGACGAGCTGGACAAAACAAACGACCAGTGATCTACTTTGGTCCTGGATCGAAAGAGCTGGAAGTCATGGGGAGAGGCCTTTGCCCAGCAATGGGATGATGCAGGCTAACAGTAACCAGTAACTGAGATTTAGGCTGACATGTAGAAAGTACTAAATATTATGTACAGACGCCAGCTTGGTCTTGAGTAATTAATGTGGCCTACCCAAATGTCCTTTCTTTGTTATTGTTCGTCGAATCGTCGAGCTCCTTAAGTGTTGTGTTGAGCTGCATGATTTCTGACAAATGCGTGCAGGACATGGACAGGTCCTCCCAAACTGTTTGGTTCTTTCCTCAAAAAAACCATCTCAGACATTAATCTACATGGTCTTCACATGATCTGACCAAGATTATGTCTGGACTTTAAAAGAGACTGTGACGTCTGAGTTTGTTTCGGCCTTTCTTCTCAGACTAGTCAGATAGGAAACGCCGACCTCATCTAGTTTTAAAATATGATTGACGTGTAAAAGTGTTTGTACAAACCTACTTACAAAAATAAAATCATTTATCATTTAGCAGGTCAAGCTACCCGAAACTGTCAAATTTTCCCAATCAACCTTGAAAAAAGTTGAAAATCTATTAAAGAAATTTAACAGATTGTAGTAGCTTGATGTGCTGGCGTCTGTACTTATCTTAGAATTGGGATTAAATAATGTACGTATTCATTTTGGGAATTCAATAACTTTAATTAAATGTCATGTCATTTACAAATTAATGCAGGGTCACGAAATTGTGGCACTTTTTTATATTTTGTGTTTTCTTCAATTGTAATTAGGTGCATTAATTTAAGAAAGAAAGAAAGAAAAAAGTTTATAGGGGGGAGGGGATTATAGGTTATATGGTGTACATAATTAAGAGTATTCTATTCCATAGGTTTATTTGACCCAGGTTAAGTAATTTACATTGTAGTGGCTGAAAAATGTGTTCAACACTCACTGAAAACAGATAAAGAAAAGGAGAAGAGAAACTGGGAAAGTAAAAATAATATTATATTAATAAATTGGTGTTGCTAGTCAACCTGTTGTCTAGCCTAAAGATAAAATATCACGTAGGTAAAAAGGAAAAAATGTTATGAGAGCTTCTTCAAAGCTTGGCAAATGAAAACATTATTTCACGTGTTCGCCTAAGGGTGTGTATACACTGGAGCATTTACTCGAATATTTCCATGTAACTTTCTTATAAATGAATACAATATCGTTCTTTCTAACAACTACTAGATCTGTTTAGTAATATGTGGATAACGTTGTGAGTAGTGTTTATTTATTACCTCTATTATTAAGTTCTAGCCTATGTTTACTAACATATTATTACACTACTGTTTGTTGTCCCTAAATAAATACAAGAAAAGGCTCAATTTCAAAAAACTTTTCCATGGAATGTAACATTCCTGCGAATGCTCGACACGGTGTTCAAACTACTGCTCACGGCGAGTGAACATTTACCTGTAACATTCCTTTCTATTATGCGTTTACTCTTCATTGATATATCAGATCGCATGTTTTGCCCGTGCACGTGTCTTTGCTCCATGAAATGTTACACAAGTTCGCTCGTTTGTTTGCAATTCAAGTTGTAACAAAGCGTCGAACGTCGTGCTCATTGTTCGGTTCTTAAAAGGACACATTAACACACACACACACACATTAGAGCGGCTCGATATTTGGTAACAGTAAATGCTCTAGTCTATACATACTTTTATTTGTCAGGTGTGTGTATAAACTTACCCTGATGTTTCTCAAGCATTTTGTTTCGTTAAGCTGAAACCGTCTTTTTGACTTTTAAGAAAAAGGAAGGGATAAGACCTTGTTCGCTGTAAACACGGTTTTAAGACGGCGCTTTCTACGGATTATTATTTACTTAGCGATATTTTTGTAAAAGGAACACCTAAATAAATTCAAAGGCCTTTCAGGATTACATTTAAAAAATGTCAGTAGAGCAAAAAAGCCTTTTTAGTTGTAGTCTATTTTTATAAATATAAAACCTGTTGTCCTCGTAAGGTTAGGTAGGTGTATAGAGTAGATACACGCACTCACATTATGTCAAACTGCGGCAAAACTGTGACGGCACGGTTGGCGCAGTGGTTAAGCGATTGACTGCTGCGCTGCGTGTCGCGGGTTCGATTCCCGCACTGAACAAATATTTGTATGACCTACATGTATTTGTTCCGAGTCTGGGTGTTTTTCTATCTATAATATGTATGTATTTACAAAAAAAAATGTATATAGGTACTTAAGTAGTTTATCAGCCATCTTGTTACCATAACACAAGCATTAGGTTGCTTAGCTTGGGACTAGATGGCGCTGTGTGAAATGTCCAGGGGATATTATTATTATATTATTATTAAAAGCTAGTTAAAAGATGAATAAAACCATTGGGATAGTTACAGTTACCATCTTCCCGATACCAGGAGTTCATAGCTTTGGGAGAGGCTTCGATGAAGCACTGCAGTTCCACGTCACTGCCGAGCGGGGCTCCTACTAGTTGATTGGTCACCTTCACTTGTGGTATGACTGTTGAATGGATAAAAATACATAAAATTATTATGATATTTAGTTAAATCAATAATGGCTAACAAAAGATATTTACAGATGTGAGTGGAAACACCGGGATGGACGCCCTAGGAGGACATATTATAGTGACCTTATTGGTGATGTTCTGGTGCGTAGTACTCGCAACCGGCGTGCGTGAATAGCCAGACGAATTAACGTAGAAGAGGCAAAACGAGTATGTATCTCTTCAGGGCGAGAGTGGAAACATGCTGCTCCTGCTCCATAGGACAATCTCTAGAGTCTAGACAAAATCAAACTGGTTGCTAATGTAATTGTATAATTTATTCTTTTTTTTTCTTTGGCATTGATTTACATTCTGTAATTACTTAAAGTCACACCCGGACTTATTCTCCTTATTTATTTATGAAAATAGTCTACTTTTGGAATGTTTGTAAATATGTGACCACCATGTATCTATCACATAGTCAATTTATATGTCATGGTTTCATTCATTCATTTTAATTCTTTTACCTATTGTGGTATAGTAATTTTATTTTTAGGTGCATCGTCTTCACATATAATTATATAATTAATGTAAGCAAAATATTGTAAAACATTTTAAAAGAGTAACGGTGGAGTTTCTTGCCCATTCTTCTCCATACGAAAACTACCTTTTGGAAGGGGCGACTAGAATCAATTTTATTATAATTTTAATTTTGACGTTCAAAAGTGCCTTTTATGTGCCTATTTGAAATAAATAATTTGACTTTGAGTGAATAGGCTTCTTCTGGGCAAGCTCGTTCCACCGTAGATCTCATCCCTGCCTCTCGGCTGGATTGAGGTGAAGAGTGAGCCCATTGTCAATAAAAAAAAATGTATGGATCGTAGTAGGCATTCTTTACATTGTGTCTATGAGTGTCCATGGAGTTTCTTGCTCGTTTTTTTTCCATAGGTATCTACTACGCTTTGGAATGGGCAACTAGCTTCATCTTTTTGACTCACCGACACTTGACAATTCAAAAGTGCCTGTAATTCGTTTAGTTGAAATAAATAGTTTGAGTTTGATAGTTGCTGCCTACCCCCATGGGAAGATGGCGTGAGTTTATGTATGTATGTAATAATGGCTGACTGGTGAATATAAAGTGGTCCTAGGTTCCGTGGTATAAAGTAAACGCCTCTCTAGTAAAACATTATTATTGGAACCAAGTTCCTTATCGCGCGTTGCGAAAGGGGGCTAGACGGAAAAAATTAAGACCAAAAGTTGGAACGACACTTTTTGTTACAAGTAGTTGTAAGCCGTCTGTCTGCATGTCTCTCTCTCTCTCTCTCTCTTATAGAAAGCAAGCCAGTTATACTTCGTTCCATCCGGGTGTCCCTTGACAACTCTCAAGTTTTTGCAATTTATTTCTGGACATAATTAAATCGTGTCAATTTATGTCCCGTGTTGGTTCCATATATCTCTCGCAATCTAATCTATCTTTTTGAATAATTTATCATAAAACCTATTACTATTCAAATTCCAATGTGCTTAATATACTTACCCAGTTTTTGTTCATACTTGTCACAATTTACGAAGTACAAAACGATCATAGAATAAAGTTTACTGAAAGCGATTAAGTTTTTATTAGGTACGTTTCCAACGAAAATTGGTTTTCAAATACTTTTGTTTTAAACTCACATAATTTAGCCGTCAATTGAAAAAAAGAAATTTCATTCGCTCAACGTGTGCGCCAGATAAACAACGTTTTAGTTCAATTTAACAGACTCGTGGATATACTTAAAGAAACGTTGAAAAGGGTGAACAGTCAATACCATTAGAAATGTTTATCGAAATGTATTCTTTTAACGAAATGTGAAATAAAAAAGAATGTATCTTTCGTTGAACTCTTTGAAACGTAAATGAGATATACCAAGACATTTAATTTATCGTCAGACAAGATATCTTTTCTTGAATATTTGACACATGATGGGATAAAGGTTTAGACATTTGAATGATTCGTGTATATTGATGCAAATCTAAAATGCTTTAGTATCTGCTAAAGTTCACCGGCCTCACTGGAATTTCCATAAAGTTCTGCTTATTTAAAAGCAAATGAAACTAGACAGACAAGACGAACAAAACTGCAACTTTTTAGCATTTGCCATCCTTCATTCAGTCCCGGTAATGTCTTAATGGTGTTTCTTCTTTCCTAGACGATCATTAACTTTAATTAAAGTTTAGTTTGAAGGAAGCATTTTAATCCTTTCAATCAGTAAGTATCTGAGGAACAGGAGAATTATTTTTTATCTTTCTATTTTGTGAATTCAAACTGCGGTAAATAAAGACCCTTAAGTCCAAAGTAAAACATTTAAACGGAATAATAACTTCGGTAAAACTTGGGCGGCTGAGTTTCTTGCCCTTCTCCTCGACGCGAAGTAATCGAAAGGGCGGATCTTGCGGATTTTGACATTCATAAAATGTATCCATTTTGAAGAAAAGAAATAAGTTTTTCTTAAGACACAATACTTTCTTGAAATTCTTGACTGTTGTTGGGCAGTTTACGAATTTGAAGTGAAAACAAGAGCAAATTGGATATTATCGACAGACGACTGAAAAGTTGTGAGTTCGGGCCCCACGCACTCAATAGCTTCTTTGTACAAAACACAATTGCCTGCCCTTTTATGTTACCATTTCATGCACGCGTATGTTTAACTTAGTTGAAATGAAATGTGTTGTTTCTTTTTTAAATGAAAAATCTGCCATTTCGATTTACCCTTTCCTCATGTGCAGGGAACACTTTATTTAGATCATTTTCAGCATAAACATCTTCCGCCAAATATAGTCTTAATAAATGCTTTAAACATTATTATATTGTATTTCTCATGTTCGTCACTTACAATGTACTTCGACGTGATACCGCCGGCTGACGGTGGGCGGGATTCCGTTGCTAGCGATGCAGTAGTAGGCCCCCATGTCTGTCCTCTGAACGTGGGCCAGCTCCAGGGTCTCGCCTTTGTGGATGTCCGCCACTAAAATAGAAGGTATTATTAGCATTTCGTCACTGCACAAGAATATCAGCTAAAATGTCTCTTTCATTTTCATCTAAATAAAAAGAGACGGCTACACAGTCATAGAACCTTTTAGTTAAATTATCTCTTTTAGTACATTTATGTGTAAATGGGTTATAATGTTATGGGTTAGCTCATCGCTTAAAACGTTCTCGCGCCAAGCTGAGCCAGAAAATTAACCGGCTAATGCATTTTATACATTTATCTCATTTCCACGTAAAAACGAGAAAAACGTAGCCAAGTAGGACGCTTTAAAAACCTTTTTATTTCAGCTCCAGTAAAAAATTCACGATCTTACAGTGAATTATAAAATACGTAATCAATGCAAAAGGTAAAACACATCAACAAAAATAAACCACACACGGGAATATTTTATGCGCTAAAAGGATTGTGATAGGGATCTACAGAGGAATTCACTTACATGGATTTATTTTAAGAAATAGGAGAGCGCCAATTCATGTATTCGCAAAAAGGAATATATTGTACGCAGGAAACTATTGTTTAAATAAATATTGGATCACAAATACATACTGAAAAATAGAATGCTCTGTAACACGAGACTTAATTAAATTTTGTTTAGAACAGGAATACTATTTGTTTAAATACGAGCGTTATCTACGATTCAAAGCCAGCAAAAGGAAAATAAATTTTTGAATAAAAACGGAATTCTCTTTAACCAGCGAAGCTGCGATGAAAGCTGAACTATGCGAACCTTTGATGATGAGCCTAGCATGACATGCCCATAAAAAAATGAAGGAGACTTTTTCATATCGCTTTTTGGGCAGTAATTAGCCACTTTTAGCTAGCCTGGCGTAGTTAGAAAGGGGAATGTTTATTTCGTATTTTCTTATTAACTTTGGACGAGCATTACGTATTATGAAATGTTCCGCACAGACTTAGGGAGACTTAATATTGTGACAGCAAAAATAAAAGTTCACGGGACTTTTTAATAAACGAATAAATTATCCGTAAAAGAGCCCGGAGCTCACTTTACCGGAGTATTTAAAGTAATCTGAGCGTTATTTGTATGTGGTGTTTTCTTGACTTTATTTCCTCGGAATTCGGAGTCGTTCGAGCGCGAAAAAAATATTCCGACGGTACCAGAGACGAGATGAAGCGTCGACGTGGAGTGCGGCATTTTCTCGTTTCACGGAAATATCGTCCATTCTGAAATCGCTTTTGAGTATAAAATCTTTTATTATGCGAACACGGTTCATTTAACGCGGCATTAAGTGAATTTGTCGAACATCGTATTTTAAAAATGAACGGGTAAAAGAGCTGTAAAATATGGAAGTAGCGGGGGAGGGGGGAAATTACGAGTCCGTGCCGAGGTATTGTGCTTAAGTTCCTTTTAGCGCAGTTTACCGATGATTTATTAAGCCTCCGGTTATTGCGGGAACTACAATGTGCAAGCCTACCTGTGCCTAAAAGTCGCCAGATATTTAGAACTATTTATACCGAGGTTACATGAGGAGGGGCCCGTGGTTAACAGCCGCACAGGTCGATCGGTCAGGTTAAACTATGCTTGCCGCGGTTGGTCTGTGGATGGGTGACCATCTTTACATACCGAGACCCCTCCGTGCCTCGGAAAGCACGTTAAGCCGTTGGTCCCGGCTGTCATTCGTGGATCTTTGACAGTCCTTACGGGTAGTCAGAAGCCCGCAAGTCTGACAACCAGTCTTACCAAGGGGTATCGTTACTCAGTAACTGGGTTGTGGAGGTCAGATAGGCAGTCGCTCCATGTAAAATACTGGTATTCAGATGCATCCGGTTAGACTGGAAGCCGACCCCAACATAATTGGGAAAAGGCTCGGCAGATGATATAGGTACCGAGGCTACATTTTCTCGGTACTTATAGGTAAGCAATATTCATGTCAATCATTAAAATATTGATGTCTTTATTCATAATTTTCCTATGCAAACGAGTTTCAATACGGTAAAACAAAGTAAATATTAATTGCTCAGTGAAAAGCATTTCAGAGAAACGCTCTTCGTTTAACGCATAATCCTTTAAACATTAATAATAAATAAACAGTTCAGTTTTAATGAAGATGCCGATTAACTAAAATAGCTTAATATAACGTCTGTTACACTCGAGCGAGTTGAATTTTAACTGCACAACATTCTGTTTTCATTGAGAATGTTAGCTAAACGGGTTCAAAAACTATTTCGCTAATTCGCGGCTGACCGACAAGTCAGTGTAATTAAGAGATTGTACAGCAAAAGCGGACAGTAACGAACTGTGCGTTATGTCAGACGTGACATATAGAGAAGGGGGAAGGGGGGTGAATTAGTCGCAGTCGATGCGTGAAACCGGACATTAGCGTTCACCACGGTATTAATGACGACCGACCATTCATTAGGCACACATCATCATTAGCAGCTTGAAAAATATGTACAGTCAGCGTCAAAAATATCGGGACGAACACACTGTTCAAAATGATCTCAACCAACAACATCCAATCACTATTCTTATAAAATTGCAATTCAACCGTTCTGACATTTCAAACTACGAGTAAAATAATAGCAAAAGACTAGTATATACTTTATTAAAGTAATTTCGATTGCACTTAAGATATCAATGCCATCGGAAATGTTACAATGTTGAACCATTATTTAACTTCGAATGAATATGAAAGTTTTCAACTAAAACCCTAACTTAAGAATTTTATTCAATTATCTAGTTCACTAGTTGTAGCATAGTTGAATTGAATTTTGTGTTCCACACCGGTTATAAACAACTATATAAGTTAGGGGAACACTTTAGTGAATGTTACAACTCTAGACCACGTAAACACAACACAGCTTTATGTTTTATCTGTTGTAAGTGTATGCTTAACTAAATTAAGGAATAAAGAGCAGTATATGAAAAAGCCTTGCTTATTTATGAATCTTATAAATCAATTGGTTTTGTTTCATCAAAAAATGTGTGCATAGCATTGCTCTTTCAGTAGTGCTACGGTGTAGCTGCGTAGGCGATGCGATGACGTCACGGCTACGCAAGCTACGCCGTAGACCGTAGCAGCTAATGGCTAAGTCACGTAATAACTACCGTAGTTTTAATTGTTGAACTTGATACCAGAGGGGCAATTCTCGTAATTTTAAGAACGTTCATAGTCTGATCTCAGTCTCAATTTTTCAAAAATACCACTAATTTCCCTACATTTTTGTCAAGTTTTTGACATTCATTGTCGCTGAGATGAGACTGCGACTAGATTTTGAACGTTTTAAACTACCAGAATTGGCCTTTCACTTTCAAAATCTGGTCACAATCTCATTTCAGCAACAATAAATGTCAAAAACTTATCAAAAATGTAGGATAATAGAGGTATTTTTGTTTTTATTGAGACTGAGTTCAGACTGTGAACGTTCTTAAAATTACGAGTATTGCCCCTCTGATCTGTTTCAATTTGTCAAAAATACCTCTAATTTCCCTATTTCCCAGTTTTTGTCATTGATTGTCACTGAGATGAGATTGCGACTAGATAATGAACGTTTTTAATTACGGGAATTGGCCTCCCAATGATCTATTCCCTTGGGTATAAATCCTACAGGTAATTTATTAAACAGGTGAATAACTTACAAATCACCAAAACGGGTCATTGTTAGTTACATTACTCAAAATCTAGACTTTTAAACTCTGTTATGTTTTGTCGGTTTCGTGGAAATTCATTTGCAAGTGACGTTTTAATCCCAAAAAGGAGGCTGCCTCTTTCGACTATAAAATTCCGAACGTGACCAAAATAAAAATGCTATATTAAGTCAATCCTGTAATTTTCATAAAAAATCAGACAGCGAGATAATGCAAAACATCTATTTTTTATTTTAAAAAGGGTAATTCTGTTTTTGGTTTAGTTGAAAATTCTTTCCGGTGTTTTGCATAATAAATGCGCTGTGTTCGTTTTTTACAATTCGTTTTGATTTAAAAATCAATATATGAAGTTAGATAAACAATTGTGTTTAAATGGCATTTAGGTCTAATTTTTCCATCGCCAGATAACTTTTATTCGAGGAATAAAATTGACGTTTGACAGTTTTAATATGAAATAACTGTCAAAATTATTTCTCGAATAAAGTTATCAGATGATTGAAAAATCAGGCCTCAATAACATAATAAGTCAGATAGGCAGTCGCGTCTTGTAAACTGCTGGTATTCAGCTACATCCGGTTAGACTGGAAGCAGGACCCAACATAGTTGGGAAAAGGCTAGGCAGAGGTGATGATTTAATAACATAATAATACCAGCCCATTGTCCCACTACAGGGTAGAGGCATCTTCTCATACAGAGAAGGTACGAGCATTGACGGCACGGTTGGCGCAGTGGTTAAGCGATTGACTGCTGCGCTGCGTGTCGCGGGTTCGATTCCCGCACGGAATAAATATTTGTATGACCTACATGTATTTGTTCCGAGTCTGGGTGTTTTTCTATCTATATCTATACTTATAATAAGAATGTAAAAAAGTTGTGTCTGTACATTGAATATATTTTAAAAATAATAATTGAGGGGGGTTAAGAAACAGTAATAGAACACGAATCTAATAAAAAAAGTCTGTCTGTTTGTCTGTTTATCTGTTTGTCTGTTTGTACACGCTAATCTCCGGAACTACTGTTCGGATTTGAATGAAACTTTTTTTATTATCTAGCTATTAAACCTGGGCAACATATAGGCTATAATTGATTTTGGAAACTGGAACACCTGATGCAGAACCGCAAAAGACCAGCTAAACTATAAGAGTTACATAAATGGCGCCTTAGAAAAAAAATGTTGTGTCTGATGAGCATTTTCTGCTGAGAGAATAAAATTGAAGATCGGGAACACCTGATGTGGAACTCTTAGAGCACAGCTAAACTATAATATATATAGGTTTGACATCTTAGCAAAAGTTATTCAGTCTGATGAGCATTTTCTGCTGCGAGAATAAAACTCGAAGATCGGAACATCTGATGTGGAACTCTAAGAGCACAGCTAAACCATAACATATATAGGAATGACATCTTTGCAAAAGTTGTTCAGTCTGATGAGTATTTTCTGCTGGGAGAATAAAATTCGAAGATTGAAACATCTGATGTGGAACTCGGAGAGCACAGCTAAACTATGGCATATACAGACATGACATTTTAACAAAATTTGTTTGGTCTGATGAGCATTTTCCGCCAAGATAATAAAAATCAAGGATCAGGAACATTTGATGTGGAAATCACTTTATACTAATATATTAACATAAGCTGGGAGTACCTCCACGCGGTGAAGGCAGTAACAGTTTGGGACTTCTTTCCGATGACGATGGTAAATCATTGAAAACTTGGCTTCACTGGCTAAATCTCCCATTTATATATATATAATAGATATGCCTTCGGGCTTGTGTTATTTGAGTGTTTAATTTCCTTTTCCATTTATCTTCGAGACACGGTCTACCCGGTAACGCAGGGGAGCAGTCACTTAGATCTTGATTGCAAAGTTATTAAAGTACATTAATAACCATAACCATGCCACGAAAGAGGTCAAATCTTTCGCAATGTTCGAAAGGAGCTAAAAGATTGAAGATCATTAGATCCCAAGAATCGAATGAAGAACGCCAGGCAAGACTTGATGCTGTTCGACAACATAAGGCTGTATCTCGCCCAGCGGAAACTTCTTCGGATCGTGATCACGACTTAGCGCTGATCGTGAGCGTCATGCATCGTCTCGCGTTTCTGACACTTACACACAAAGAGAATCACGCCTGCGTTCTCAGCGTATTTACGCATCTACATCTAGGTCTCTAGAGACCAGTGAGGATCGTGATGCGTGACTGACCGCTGATCGTGATCGTCATGAATTGTCTCGCGAGTCGGAAACGTTAACGGAAAGAGAATCACGCTTGAGTTCTTAGCGTATTCTCACGTCGACTTCTAGGTCTTTAGAGACCAGTGACGAACGTGAAGTGCGACTGGCCGCTGATCGTGATCGCCATGCATTGTCTCTCGAATCAGAAACGTTCACAAAAAAACATCACGCTTGAGTTCTCAGCGCATTCGCACGTTGACTTTTAGATCTCTGGAGACCAGTGAAGAACGTGATGCGCGACTTACGGCTGATCGTGGTCGTCATGCATTGTCTCGCGAGTCGGAAACATTCACGGAAAGCGAATCACGCTTGAGTTCCCAGCGTATCCGCACATCCACCTATAGGTATCTAGAAACCAGTGAAGAACGTGATGCGCGACTTACGGCTGATCGTGATCGTCATGCATTGTCTCGCGAGTGAAGACAGACACTGAAAGTTGCTGGTGTTGATTTGAGAACCGGCTGTTTTTCTCATGGCCAACTTTATGTTGCTTTCTCAAGGGTTAGCAACGCTTCCGGGCTTTATATTCTGGCACCCGACGGAAAAACCAACTATATAGTTTATATAGATTTTTTTTAGAATAGTAATGTTAACTAATTGATATTAATTTCGCTTCATAATTTCGGAATGAAAATAATTCTACCTTTTTATTTTAATGGAGTTATAACCTATCCAGTCTACAAAACTTAATCTAAGTTATACCAAACTTAATCGAAATCTTTCATCGGTTTTGACTGATTTATTGGCTGACATACCAACGCACATTTCAAACTCTTGCCGAAATTCCTATCGGAACGAGAAAGGGACTGGATCCGCGCACGAAGTCGCGGGCAGAAGCTAGTCTATAATATGTAAGTATTTACAAAAAAAAAAATGTTTATAAGTAGTTTATCAGCCATCTTGTTACCATAACACAAGCATTAGGTTGCTTAGCTTGGGACTAGATGGCGCTGTGTGAAATGTCCAGGGATATTATTATTATTATTGATTACAACGCTTGCTCAAGACGAGTTCACGATTTCAGACTGGTTTTCTTTCACCGATGTCAGTAGCATCCACGATAAACTCAGAAAGTAAATATGAATTGAAAAAAGAAAGTCACAATTGTACTTGCCCGGTACCCACAGCCTTGTAAATGAGAATCGAGGCCTACGACTGGGCCATCATGGCATTTAAATCTGACATAATGTCCACAAATGGCATTACAGTTACATTGCGTTAGCGTGGACGCGGACGAACGCTTTCAATCGCTCGGTAACTTGATTTTCGTTTGACAATCGCTGACTTAATCAACTCGGCATATCGTAGTCCACTGGTGAACCCTTTACTGGTAACATAGCTGCGCCAGAACACCTTGCTGCCTTCCGCATCCAGTCTGTCCCGGCCACCTTTTTAAGGTCGTCTGTCTATCTAAATAATAGCCATGCTGATCCATGTAACTGGAGAATCCTCGACCCCTGTCATACGGCATGTAGGAGATGTCCTACATGCCGTATGACAGGGGTCGAGGATTCTCCCGATTTTCTTGACCCCTGAACGTATACTTACCCAACGGGATGCCGTCGGGTATATGTTCAGGGGTCAAGACATCATTGATGTAACGTGTAATGAACTTTTGGAAATAAATTACTATTACTATCTAGCTGGGGGGCGTCCCACACTACGGTTACGATACGCGGGCTCCACTCCAGGACTCATCTGCTCCACCGGCCATCGGTCCTTCGACAAACATGGCCAGCCCATTGCCACTTCAAAATCTAAAGTCGGCAGAAGTCTGTGTCCGATTTTTACTTAGGTACTTATGCACACATTCATTCTGCATGACGCGTGTTTGATCGTATACCTTCTATGTATCTTTTTCCGGTGATCATAGATGGACTAAAGCAATACCTTAGCGTCAATTATACCGTTTACAATCGTCGTGATTATAATGTTGGGTCGCAAAAACATAACCATACTTCAATGGCTCTTATACTATACATAAAGACGCAATTAAATAGCCTTCCAGTACCATACTGATAGATAATTTGTTATGGGTTATAATGCTTATAATACCCATAAAGTAAGTGGGTGAGTTATGGGCGTATCTCGACATAACTCATGTTGTTCACGGATGCTTTTAGTATAACCCATAATAATTGGAACGCGATAATCAAAATGTAATAAAACTACGGGTTTCAGATGGACGTGTATCCCTTATATTTTATTATTTATGGTGAGATATAAATATAGATGGTTTGGGGTGGCCTATGTCCAGCAATTGACGTCTTCCAGCTGAAAATCATTTCAGCATCATCGAATGCTTCTGTGAGTACTAGTTTTATAATTCAATCTTTGATAAATTTCAAGTATTTAAATATGTTGGTTGTTGCTTGGTTTCATTATGCATTTTGCACGCCCTCCCTATTCATATGTGACGTCAGAGGTGACAAAAGACCTAATCAGCTCTATTATCTATATTTGAAGAATACCTGCACCCTAATTGCATAACACACTTTCAATAACAATCTGAATCATTTTGAAGGATATTGCTAATCCATTGCTTTATATGTCCGAAAAAAATGTCTGCTCAGCAACATAAATAACGCAATGAATATTGTTGAACTGTCAAAATAAAAGCCATTGCTACTGTTAGTGTGTTACGCAATGACCCCGCTGATAATCAAGAAGTCTAACCTGCTAACTGTTAATTACTTAGTATTTTATCATCTTTCGGTCAAAAATAATCACAAAGAGCCTCAATGACCTTAAGAAAATCCGATTTCAACAAAAGAAAAACGTTTTCAAATAAAAAAAAAAAACAATGCACGAAATATAAAAGGTGATCTTTATTCGTGTCCCGTTTTATTGCTAATTTTTATTTTTCGTCCCCCGGTATCGTCAGGTTTCATAAAGGCACTTAAGCATTATGACCGAAGATATCCGATCACTTTTACCCTCGTGTGATATTAGCATGAAATGTCTATGAACATTTTACCCTTGACCAGGAATGAAAATTGAATGGTGCGTACTTATCCAGTATGAGATCGTATGTATGGAGATTTTGGATTCATAAATTCTTTAATTTGATCTCTTTGGTACCTGGTATTTCAATAGAATTATGTAGGTGTTCTTTAAATTCATAGTCTGGATTGGTATTTTAAAAGGTTAAGCCCATGTGTAGCTATTGTGAAGACCGACAATCGTCACGTCATATACAGGCAGGAACATCGATGTGCAAATTGAAAAAACGAATTCAGCACAATTTTTATCACAGCGTTTTAATAGAAAAGTGCAATACGCAGTCAAAATGCATGGAACAACAAAAAAAAAAAACAACAACAACATTCAGAGTTTCAGAATCATGTACTGGGCCCATGGTAACAGGTTGCGCGTCGATATCCCTGCCACCCTGTATTTTGTAAATCAACACATAACAACTGCAAACACAAAATTGTTTCCAAAGTTTCGTAGTTAAGAAAATGTTCGCCTAAACCCGTTCTAATGTCGTTAATGTAATGAATAATTAGGATTCAAAAGTTTAAATTAACGTTCAATGATTAGATAATACTTAACTGACTAATAAACTTCAAGTATTCCTAACATGTGAAACTTCAGAACATAACATAATTAGGTCGGAGAACATGTAGTAAGATAACTAACAACCACACAAATTACTCAAATTTAATACGGAAATAAACATGGATGTATAGAAAGAAAGAAAGAAAATGCATCTATTTGCGTAAACATGACGTAAAGAAAAAGTACAAAAAAAGAATGTTAATATATTTTAAATGCGATAGTAACTCTGTCTGTAGCCATTTCACGTCTGGCTTGATGAAATTGGCACACAGTTAGACCATGGCCCGGACTTGGACAAAGAATACTTTTTATCCGGGTAGCACGTTCCCGTGGGATTATTTCCGATATCCCCCGCAGGCAAAACCGCGGACAAAACCTAGTAAAACATACGATCCTAATTAGGTATTATTTTTAATCTTTTGACGTAAGGTTTAATTAAGGTTTTCTGTCTAAAATTACATTTCACTAATAAGTAACAAGTAAACGACAGGCCGCACGCGAGATAATCTGGATGGGTTCCTGGAATAAGGGACCAAGAAACCCTTTGACACAAAGGCAGATAATTCTGGTCACATTGTTCGACTCATTACGGAAAGCAACGTAGTTTGTTGTGAAATATTTGAGGTATTAAGGTATATCATACCACACAATACCCGGTTTTCCTAAATGTCAGATTAATTAATTGTTTGTTTATTTTGCTACCCACAGAGGAAGAATGTGATATTAATTTTATAATTATTGTACAAAGACATGTATTAATTTGAGAAAATTCCAGGAAATACATATTTTACTGTCGTATTAGTTAATTACTGGATGTGGCGACAACAAAGCTAGTGGTTAGTGACAAAAAAATAGGGTTTTAGGTTAGGTAAGCAACCTTTATGATGGTCAGTTCAAGTCAGCAGCCAAGTTCACGTTATTAGAGACTAGCGTAAAATAAAGAAGACTTGCAGAAAATAAACAGTAATATTAATTTCAATGTGCTTTGACATATTTATTTTGCTGGTTGGTTTAGCTATTTTATTATTATAACTTTTCACGAGAAAGGATTATACCAGGAAAATTTATAGTATCGTTTAATTCAAGTGGCTATTCGCCTTTTCGCACTTCTGAAATTGTTTGTTTTAGCGCTTACAAGATCAATTAATTACAATATTTCCAGAAAATGGGTATATTCAGAAAATCACCTGACAGGCTGAGACGCACATTTTCTTTGATCATATAGCTTAATCGTTTTTATCGCGCTTCAAGAGGTTTGAAGCAAAATATTGAATAGAAGATATGGCTTCTATAACATAATAATCATTGAATCATCATCTGCCTAGCCCAAATATGTTGGGCTACTATGTTAGGTCTCAACTATGTTGGGGTCGGCTTCCAGTCTAACCAGATGCAGCTGAATACCAGTATTTTATATGGAGCGACTGCCTATCTGACCTCCACAACCGAGTTACTGGGCTATACCCCTTGGTAAGACTGGTTTTCAGACTTTCGGGCTTCTTAAGCATTGAATATTAGTAGTTATTCAACAGACAGCTACGTAACTGTGCGTATAAACACAGAAAGTAGTTTATTTTTATCACTTCCATATTATAAAGTGAATTGAAATCTAAACGATCTCTCCGCTAGATGCAGTAGTAGTGCTCGAAGCCAAAAGAGATTAAAGTGACAACTTTAAGCGGTTCCCGAATAACCGTTCAGCTGAACTAGGGGCAGGGTATTAATACTTAAGAATCTTGTAATCCAGTGAAATATTACATTAGCCTCGATGGAGAACTTTACACTGACACCATATTTAATTTTGCCTGAAAGACCTTCAAGCGAGCCTTTAAGATAGTAAACTTAGTTACTGTTACTGTCAGCCTGCATCATCCCTCTGCTGGCCAAAGTTAGCAATATAAATATTGTATTTTTTAATAAATATGTTATAGTAAAAACATTTTGGTATTCATTCGACGTTTGTGCATAAAACATCCATCCCGGTAACTGAGACCTTACGCATAAAATAAATTATTGTTGGAAATCCGAGTCCCGCGATGTATCTTCGATGTTATCGCGGGGCTCTCACTCGGCCCTGGTTATGACATTATTAAACTACACCGTACGGATCCTCTGACGCTAAAAAATACGTGACCGCTTTACACAATTTTTTCACGTTGAAAAATAACCTTCCACAAATTTAAGACCGGCACTGACAGGCGTGAATAAATTATGTTAATGAACACTTTGGAAGCGCATTCGTTGATTCGGCCGATTGGGCGGGGGCTTTTTCTTTAATTTACATAATAACCAGGCGAGGGCATGGCGCTGCGGCACCATGCAACCGTAACCGATAGTTATACTTGCATTACTCAGCAACTTGCAGGAAACTAAAACTAAAAACTGTCTTGTAATGGGGTTAATGTCTGTTTTCATATAAAACAGAAAGGAAACGTCTGTATTTACACAACTTTGCTGCAAAACGTGAACATTGAAACTTTTGCTCATGATCATCATGAATAGAATCATTAACTGTGTGGGGACGTTGATCCAGCACCGCGTAATCAAATTAATTTAGTTAGTTATACCACTGCTACTTGTTGAATCAAGTTAAGGCGAGTTTCGTGTATACTACCGAGTTAATTAAGACATCCAACAGTTCATTTGCTTTCATAAAGGAAATAAAATGAAGAAAAAGAAGTTTATTTAAGCCAGTTGCACGATAACATGTTAGCGGGGAACTAGTGCGATTATTTTGCATGAACTAAGTCCCCTAAATGCAACTTACACGCTAAATCCATTAGGCTTATGTTCGCATTGTACTCGGCGCGTGTGGCTGGGTAAAAATAACGGTTTATTTACCGAGCTGACGCTTTCTAGGAAATTAAACTGTATACGGAACCCCCATAACCGATTTATAAGCGTTTTCATAACGCTGGCAACGCATCCTATTACGTTATACGTGCCTTGTAAATTGAAGTACGGCTATGAGCTCGTATCTGTAAAATAAAGTTAATAACTTTCCACTCAACGAGTTTCTGGAGTTTTAGCATGTTGCCATATAGACGTAATTATTATGCCGAGAAAACTTAATCATAATCATTAACGGTGATTTGGTTATCAAAATAAGAGACATTTTTTTAATATATACTAGCTGACCCGGCAAACGTTGTTTTGCCATATAAATTATTTCCAGCTGCCCAGCGCTACTTCGTTCGCGTGGTGTCCTACCCCCTACCCTACTCCTACCCTACTGCTACACTACTCCTACCCTACTTCTACCCTACTCCTAACCTACTCCTACCCTACTCCTACCCTACTCCTACCCTACTCCTACCCTACTCCTACCCTACTCCTACACTACTCCTACCCTACTCCTACCCTACTTCTACCCTACTCCTAACCTACTCCTACGCTACTCCTAACCTAATCCTACCCTACTCCTACACTATTCAAAACCCTTAATTTAATACGTGCTTCAATTCGAGTGGACCCGAGTCTACTGTACCGAAGGGACGATCGTCAAATGTTTGACAGGAAAGTAGGTAGAACAGTTTTTATGAGAAAATGAAATTGTTGTTTTTACTATCTTCCTCGCAATTTTTCCATATTTTCTCACCGTTTAAATCTTCCCTGGACTCGACAAACATTTCAAAACCAAAATCAGCGGCCCAGCCGTTCTCGAGTTTTAGCGACTCAAACGAACAGCAATTGATTTTTATATATTGGAAGAAGAAGATATATCTAGAAGATAATTATATTGTAATTCCAATGACCTGCCACTTATGTTTTATTTGGAATTGTAAACCTTTGCATGCCCCTGTGACGGTAAAATATGGAGAACTTTATTATAAAAACACCTAGGTATGTACTATACCCATGTTTGCAAAGAAATAAATGGTTTGATTTGAGTAACAGCTAAGTTTGTATGTTCAAGATTGTTCTTGAGATTCTTAATTTTAATTAATTTAATTTTTAGTGTAAAACGTTGCGCCACTCTAGGAATTTCTCCTGTATCGTGGGTGCGTTTACAAACATTTAAACTCACATACACAAACAGCCAGACCCGGAACAACTACTTGTAGGTCATACAAATATTTATATATGTATATACAAAATATACTTGTAAGTAACTCTATCGTAAGTAATAGGTAATATGTAGGTAAAACGGGCTGGTATCCGCAACTCCACGTCAATGCGCTTTATACTTTGCGTACGGAACTCTATCATAACAAAGAGACTCAATGCCATAAATATTAGAAAAATCAACAACTTTCATCGTAAATCTTTCTTTGCTCTTACTACAGTACCTATACCTTTACCATACACGAAAGGATCACCATAATAGACAGGTACAATCGTCATGGGGTAAGGAGTGAAGCTGATGTGTTTTTCTTTCATTAACAGGTCTGAGGTCAAACTAAATGATAGTTTAATGGAGATAAAACTAACTTTACCTTCCCTATCCTGGAACTATGGAAGTTTTAAAGGGTTGAAAACGGAAACTGATAAACATGCGTTAATTATGTTTCCACAAAAGTTATTATTTTGCACTTGAAAAATTTTATCATTGATAATAGAAAACACGATAGTTTTTTAATTATTTTAGTATTTGTGCTGACTTCAAATCGAAATTACTTCTTCTTTTCTATAACCCATTTTCGCCCATCACTATCGAGTTTCCTTGTGGAACTTACATTTGTAATAAGCTGTTTGGTCATTCATGCTATTCAAAGACATTTCATGAAGTCAAAAACTCATGGCCATAATCAAGATTCAAATAACTAATTTAATCTTAATATCCACCCAAGCAGACGAACGCAAATCCATAACAAAACAATATACGATACACTTGGTCGTAGGAATTCGCTCAATTTAGCGATTCACAAACGCGAACACCAAAGTTATGAGATTACATTCGGAAACCTCGTTCCCAATCTGATGTACGTAGAATAAGGAACTAATTTAGGAAGTCCTAAGCCGACGTGATTAAACGTTGTAACATCATGTTAATTTTATACGATGACAACGTTTAGTTGTAGCACATATTAAACCCACATTATTACATTCCTGACACGTTCAGCGTACGCTTTTATCAAATACATGTATACGATACATTCGTAATGTCACGTGATTTATCCAATTTGGGCTTGACAGGGCTTTGGTTTGAGTCAGCTATTTTAGTCGCAAATTCAGCGTGAATCTTTCAACCCTTCCGACCTTTATGTAGGGAGGAATTCGATGGGATTTGTGGAAATATGTTATGATATAAGTTGTAACATGATGATAATGTTGCTGTTTATACTGTTTAGGTTGATTGGTGATTTTGGTCAGGGTTGTGGCGTGGCGTTCCTATGTTGTAACTGAGGCAATTTTCAAAGAATTTTTAGTTAAACAAACGCCACAAATTGCTTGGGATTAGGGATGATTTCATCATTGCCCTATTTTTATACAGACTTATGACTAAGAATTTAAAAAAAAAACACCCTATTGTATTGATACCTACAGAAAAAAAAAACTAATGCGCAAACTGTAACCATGAAATCAGCATTAGATTCTAGACGTATCGTAGAAATTTTGCAACAACTAACATTTTTTTTATAACCGTCGAACTCAACGTCGTCGAAGAAGAAAAAATCTAGAATCATATGCTGAATTCATGGCTACAGTTTGCGCACTGGTAATTTTTTTTCTTGCATATGTAAAATCAGGGAAATTAACTGATTACCAAATTGACTACCAACTTTAATCGTTTGTAAATTCAAATCACAAACAACTGTCATTCATTGACAACTGTCATTCATTGACAACTGTCATTAACTGACAGTTGTTTATGATTTGAAAATGTGTGCTTGTGAAATGTGTCGAAACGTCAATTTAATAAACAATGAACTTCCCCTACTGTACCTCATTGAAACCTAAGCGTCAATTAGTGTACGTATAGGTAATTATTTATTCTAATTAATAATTAAATGATAATGAACTGTTACGGCCACAAGGTTGATGGAAGCTAATCCTTAGCACAGTTAAGTGCTGTAGGCTTGTCGGATTAACTAATAACAGCCTGGCTGCGGTCACGTTGGCAAACGCAGCTAGCTGTTCGTAGCTATACTATTTAATTATCAAGTGCGTTATTTGTTCAAATAAGATGGTATTAGACTCGATACATTGCATAAGCATAATCTGCTTATACCGTTCCTACTACTGGGAGCTGTGAGAGGGATTTAGTAGGCTTTAATCCACCATGCCGGCCGCCGCTGGTTGATTGATGTCTTCGAATTTTTGGTTCTAGGATATGTCGGTTTCCTCACGAAATTTTTCTTCGTCGTTTTGAGAGCAGTGATGATGAAATACATTAAGCACACAAAGTAAAGTGCCTGCCTGGGTTCGAACCCAACGACATTACAACACATATTAAGTCGGGGGCGTTATTTACCACTGGGCAATCACTGCTCGAGACTCGATATATATAATGCATTATTATTGAGTCATTGTAAATTACATTGTTTTAACATTGTAATTTACAATGACTCAATTACAATTACACCTTGCAACATTGTTACTAAAGGATTGAGTCTTCACGACTGACCAGACATTTGTATAGGTACGGTACCCCGCAGTTAAAGCCGAGAAACCACTTCATTGATCGTGTAAAAACTTTACATTGTTACTTTCGATCATAGGTACTCATAACGATTTAACCAATTTAATTCAAGTAATCTCCCAGGCTTAAGCCTTGAAGATTAATTGGCATTCGGCAGATCAAGAGACTTTCTAGCTTCAAACGAAGCTCCACATTTCTAATACCTACTAATCCAGGTCTAATAAGAAAAACAAACGAACAATTACATGAACAACCGTCAAGTCTGACAAAAGGCCACTTAATGAATAGTTACAAACTCCAGCATCAAATTAGTAAGCAAAAATTAAAAAGCGTGTAAAATATTTTAAAAGTCAACTGTGTAGGGCCAATATTTCAGTTAATTCGTAAACTTCATACTACTTTGCTCGCTGGCACCGAGTTAAGACGATAATTAAAACACTTTGCTTAACTTTTAGTACTGAATTTCTAAATTACAGCAATCAAGTTAATGGTTCAATCAAAGATCAAAACAACCCTATCACAATAAATATATAATGCCGTCCATTTGTTGAAGCCAGATGCTGTGGATTGCTTCGATATTGTTTTAAATATTTTTGCTAAGTTGATTGAAATTGTATTGTTGATTGGAATCATATTGGAATATTGTTAGTAATTATGTGCCAAAATACGTTTCTCCATTTATTTTGATTAACGTTAAGGGTAAGATACATTGTAAAAGTCTTTTAACCATGAACGATTTTTTCTTCCTGATTAGGAACCTACTTTCCTTTTGCATTAAAAGTGCTACATTTCTATTTGACCTATCGTTAAATACGTATCCCATTTTTGACGGATGTGGTAACTGGGGACTTGAGTATAAGGCCAGATAGATGATCAATAGCAGCACTCACTCGATCCTTTTCTTAATGAGCGAAACTTTTCCTTCTTTCATAGCAACTAAGAAAACGTTTGATAAAAAAATAAAGTACATAACACCTTCTTCGTGTATGTATTTGTTCAAAGAATAAAAGATATATTCGGTCAATGGCACTTGATTTGGGGGTACGAACAATTTACTCGAATTTTGCTCCGGCTCGAGGTATGGCTGCGAATACCTACAGAGTGAAACAGTGGCGCCTAATTAATACGATTAATCTTGTTTTTCTACTGTACTGGCTTGTATCTTATAGGCGTATACAAAGATTACGCCGTTTTTATACCTACAAATATTTCATAAAACGATGTTGATTTGGGCTGAATGTTTGCCTACATTACTACAAAAGCTTTTTGAGGTAAGAATTTTTGTCAGAATAAAATAAGCTTGTAAATCGACCTAGTCCAGAGTTTCAAATTTCACGGGCTGTCGGCAACAATTATTTGCTCGACCGAACAAAAAAACGTAAACCCAACACCTATAATTTTACTCTAACAGCTACTAGTTTGAAACTAAAAACTATTTGGTTGCGCCCTTTGTAATCAATTTGTCGCACATATGGACACATAAACGAGGTTTGTGTGTGAGTAAATAATACAGCATTGACAACAAAGCGCACGTGTTGTGTAACACTGCGTCAGGACGTTTTTAATATAAATTTAACGCTCTGCCAGCAGTAGTTATACGCCAAGCCATTATTACTGCAACCACCATTCTCTATTTGTACTTGGTGAAGCTTACAGCGCCGGTCATACCGAGGGATGTGACATCTTGACGTTATATCGATATTTAAAATTGAAATTAAAATTAAACGTTGCGGTTTTCTGTTGAAAATTTCTCCATTATGGGTCGGGATTGGAACCGTGCCCGGTAAATGGCGATAAGCTCTCCCAATATCAGATTGGGATTGACCTAATACCGTATTGGCAAACGGCGTATGTACGTTTCTGTCTGCCCTTTGGGAATTACCTACTCTGGGGTTGAAATATTTTATTTTGTATTCTGTCTACTTTGTAGATTATAATAAAAGACACTTTGACAAACTAAAAACTCAAGAACTTTTAATTATAATGGAATCACACCAAACGAAAAAGTTACCTAATTTAAGGGTTATTTATGATACTATCAGTACCTATAATGTAAACGAAATCGGCTCACAATAACGCCTCATTTAGCAAAATTAATTAATTAATGGGACCAAGTATTACGATGAATCTTCTAAAACCTAATTAACTGGAAAGGTCATCTGTCTGGAAAAGTGTGTCTACAGCTTATTGAGGCTTAAGCTGTGATAGTGGACTTAATTATAGTCACACTGTATAGAAAATCAATGGCCGTGTCATTAGTATACAAAATGGACGTGTAGGTTTAATGTAATAATGTCAGCTTTATTGAGCTGTTGTGAGCCAAAAGATTTTCCGATACCGAAATGGAACAACGCAATAGTTGTTCCATTTCAGTATCAGGAAAAGCAACAACGCACTGTTCAAGAGCTAAGATTATCAAAAGATCAATCTTTTGATAATCTTAACTCTTGAACAGTTCGTGTTGGCTGATAAGTAAGACCGTTATACAGTCATGTGTAGGTTTGCTAAAAGTAATTTGTTCATTCTGAAAGATAGGCTTCACACTGTGGCTAATTTTCAGGCTTGTAGCTAATTGCTCCTATCTGATAGAAACCCACTCAATGTCACAGGTACACATTATACCTTTGAATATCTGCAAGAAAAGGTCTAGGTGACTTGCGGTCAAAAGGTCTACAATTTCTATAATATTTCTGTGGAGCATGTAGAATTACTTAATGCTTACAAGGGTTTAATCCGTAAGTGCTCTAAGTAGGGCTGATCCGCTGCCTTTGGTCTCGAATGACCCGATCAGCGGTTTTTTAAATGAAGCAGCGAATTAGTTAGAGGTCGGATAGAAAGAGGTTGCGTATTCGATTTAATATTCGAAATAGGCTATGCTAAGCAGTCGTTACTTGGTTGCTCCAAGGTATTTTCAAATGGAGGGTTAATATCATGATAATTTCGAACAGCGTGCCAACGTAAACCTTTTTTGTTAAAGTACCTTTATTTTCAAAGATTCACAAGTATTGTCTAGGTAAAAATCTTAATCTAAAGTCTCGAGCACATTCAAGTTGATATCTCAGTAAGTTGTCTAGATTTCACGTGAAATTATATTTAGATAATAATACATTTTTGTCTATCGTTAGATTTATATTTCAACTCCGCTCGCAACTTTCTCAGCGCTAACAATTTATCGATAAAACTAAAAGTGAAACATCGACATCTAATTGTCCAGCCACATCTAAACGGTTCAGCTGTCTTTAATAAATAGCAATATTTTTCTGTCTTTAGTAATAGAAGGCTGTGTCAGCTAACTTCCACATTATTCTCGCAATTATTGCTATGACTTTGTCTACCCTTTTTATTATTTGCTTTGAAGACAAACAAGTGGCTCTCCTAACGTTTACAAGTATTATGGAAGGACGGCATTATTAGTTTCTTTATATTGCGTTTCAATATCGTAATAAGGGGAGAAGGTATTTTTGTTTACGTCTGAGTGTAGAATAGTAGGTATTTGTTGAAGCATGAGGACGACATCATAAAGTTAATAGTCACGGATATTGTCTTGAGCGTAAGTGGCGGATGCTGACTGTTCCTTCATTAAGAACGGTCATTGCGGTTAATGCTGGAACTTGTAAGCTCTTGTCATCTCATGTGCCGTTGCTGGACAAAGATGATGCTAGTTAAAGTAGTTCTGCTATTTACTCCGCTGGGAAAGTATTCTAATGTTCCCACTGCTGGGACACAGTTCTCCTCTTGTGATCCAGTACGCGAGCCCAGTGCGGCTTGGCAAATGTCATATGTCTGTGAATTTTTGGTTATAGGACATGCCGGTTTCCTCACGATGTTTTCCTTCACCGTTTTGAGAGCAGTAGTGATTAAATAATTTACACAAAGTAAAACACCTGTCTGGGTTCGAACCTACGACCTACATCTCGTAAGTCGAGGCCGGTACCATTGTGCCACCACTGCTCTCAAAAAATTATATAGAGCACATAAAAAAAAACACAATACTTCTTTTGATTTAGATATTAACCTTACTTTTACAAAATTATTCCACGGCTTACAATAAACCTTAACTGTATACAGCATTTGGAGAGTAAATAACTATGCCAGACGAGATTATGTACAAAAGTAATAAACATTCTGGTATTTTAAGACGCAACATTCACCTAACAGACGGATCGTAATAATCTTAACTGAACTGAACAATGGAAGGAGTAAACGTTAAACACTGAAAAATTATCAAGTTAATGTTTTTCGTCGCGTTTTTATGCAAAATGTTTTAGTAAATTTTAAAAACACATTTGTAATAATGTAAGTATGTATTTTCCATTACATTTTCTTTTATATATATTTTTGACAAACGTCGACAGGTCATAATCTGCCTAGCCTCTTCCCAACTACGTTAGGGTTGGCTTCCAGTCTAACCGGATGCAGCTGAATACCAGTATTTTACATGAAGCGACTGCCTATCTGACCTCCATAACCCAGTTGCTGAATAATACGATACCCCTTGGTAAGACGTTGTCAGACTTTCGGGCTTCTTATGACCCGTAACGACTGCCAAAGATCCAGGATTGATACCGCTTGATAAGACTGGTTCTTAGTTTCAGGCTTTTGACCACCCGTAACGTCGTGACAAACGTCAACAGTTAAAAATGTATATAAATTTCAGTTATGGATTTTCAGATATGTATTTTTACTTCCTTTTATACCTGGTAAAATGACTAAAGGTAACTAATTGTTTGGAGAATATAATAAACAAAACCTGAAGAAGTAATTAAAATACATTTTACTTTAACTTAAGTGCTCAATGTAAGCCACGCAATGAGCTTCAATTCCAATATAGCGCCTAACGAAAATGAGGTATCTCCGGAAACTTCAAATGTGATACCTTCTACCAGCACTCAAATTAATTAAACCGTGTCTTACGGCTTTATTTAGGAAAACACTCTCCATCACATCTCACATTATCGTTACGAAATTATGAACACGAAACAATGAATTTTGTAAAGTCTTAATAACATCAAAGTACCATGGATGTTTCACGTTAAAGGCTCATTTACACCAGCAGAATGTCTCGCCCGTCGAGGGGCGAGAGTGTTCATGCGAGTTTTCTAGAGTCAAAAATGCGCCAATAATTGTGTTTGAGATATTTCATGTGGTTTTTGCTAACTGTAATTTGAAAACTTGTATACAATTGCTATAAATATTCAAAGGCATGGCGAATTTAGTCTATGGGGAATGGGCATGCAAGTGTCATAGTACTGTTTACACGAGTATTTTTTTTTAATTTCCATCTGATAGTTGTTGCAGGCGAGAAACTCATCTCTTATAAAAGATCCTTTACGCGAAGGAAGTAAAGGAACAACATGAAATATAGTGGTGTTGCTGACTCCTACAGGAACAAAGTGGTGGGGCTGACAAATGTGGCAGTACTTTAGTAATAATAGCTGGCTAACCGTCGCGTACGGCCACTGTAAGCGACTTGTATTCGCTTCCATTAAGTCTTATGGTCGCTGTATGTTGTGCCACTTTTCAACGACTATGGTTGCCGTGAAAAAAAAGTGAAATGACTGATTTAATTGACATTATTTACTCAAAAATTTGTCTTTGTTTAATTTAGCCCAAGTTTTGTCGGTAATTGAACTAGAAGTCATAACTATATCAAAAGATGGGAAAAATGGGTTTATTTGACTTTATAAAAACAGAAATCAATAATACATAACCTCGAAATAGGTAATTTTTATATGAATGGTATGAACGTGAACGAATCAGAAGTAGTATGTAAGGATCGTAGCAGGTGTCGTTCTGCAATTTCTGCCTACCCCTTGGGAACAAGGAATGAATATATGTATGCATGTGTATAGGCATACACACGCAAAACATTCTTGAGATACATTATATTATTCCTTGTTAGCACCGAATAAATGGAACCTTTATTCAATATAACAAAAGTACCAGTAGTTATTACCTCCTGAAACTTGTTCAGAATAATAAACAGACAATAGATATTTTTATGCCCAATCAGCTAGAAAACAAAGGTATCATATACTACATAGGTGTTTGTAACGAAGCGATCTTTCATAAATGTATCTTGAACATTACATATACATTATACCTATATCTTGGAAATACATATAGCTTACTAGGTATATTATTCTGTCTTTTAAATATTTTAGGGAGTACAATGAGCTTTCAAATCCTTGTCGTCGTTCGTCTAAATATGTCTAGCATATTCCACAATAAATAATAATGCAAGTTACCTACCTTGTTTTGCCTGTATACATTGTTTGCTTGCCTGTCTACGTGTTTACTTAAGAGTCTCGTGTCAAAAACCTTCCAAACTGTTTCGAAATATTTAATCATTTTCTCTCAATCCTAAGACTCATTTTGTACTTATCAGTACTTCGAAGACATACTGCTTTAACATCGATAAGCAACTCCAAGAAAGACTTGGAGCTTGTTATCTCAGCGACTGAGATATTTTACTACACAAACTTAAACTTTTTATCTCCAACTAGCTGCTGCCCGCGACGTCGTCTGCGTGAAGGCTCTACAGCACCAAAAATACCTAAGATGCCAGTGTCGCTATAGCATTATAAGTAAACAACTTTTAAAATTGCATTAAAATATAAGTTTTTTTTTGCAAGCGAAGCAAGTGAAGAGAGTTATATGGGAATCCTGCTAAGTTCAGTCATAAGATGTGACTGAAGGAAACAGAAAAAATAATGCAGGAAGGAATACATTCCAGGACACAAAAGAGTAAAAATACGTACAAAGGTATCATACCTTACAATACTTCCCTATAAACTACGTTGGTAGTTATGCTGCCAGGAGCCAAAATTTAAAGAGAGTCAGGACTGGTGACGCGGGAGTAAGCGACATACAGTTGGCCGTGTGAGAAGCAACTCGTCCTGAGGTCGACACCCGCTGCCCTCACTGTCTGCCCCTGCGACTTATTGATGGTCATCGCGAAACAAATACTCACGGGGAGTTCCCCGTGAGTGTCCCTCATAACTTCATAACTTCCCGTTCCAGTTCAAGCGCATGCAGTTGTATGCGCTTGAACTGAAACGGGAAGTTATGAGGTATGAGGGAAATGCGTGGTATAAATACTGCCTCGCCGATGCCACAACCCCTTAAGAATTACGTACACTCATCCCATACGATCAGAGAGCAATCTTTGAGCACGTATCCCTTATCGCTGTTACGTGACACACCACAAACAGGCATTTCGGCGCTCTCTAAATCGATGGGAATTTTAAACATGTCATGGGCTGTCTTGCCACCCGGAAGCAGTGTGGCAGCGATTCCCGACGACGCTACAGCAATAGCAATTTTGCCTTGCCTCCTGACCTCTGTAAGTATGCGAGTGGTAACAAATGTGTTTCCTGTTCCACCAGGAGCATCCAAGAAAAAAATTTTACCCTGGTTTTACCCAACGCTTTCAAGGACGGTGTCATAAATTTGTTTACGCTCTGAAGAGAACAAAGCGACATGGTCATTTCGTATGGTGGTCATTTCGCCCGGATCGTAATTTGTCTCATATATATATATACTCCCGATTTCCACGGTCTTGATGCGGTGATGATTGGGGAGCTGGTAACCCATATTCGATCAGTGGATTGCCGCCGATAGAAATGATCACATCTTGAAGTGAACTGAGACAGGTGTTCAGCACGCGTTCATCAGTTACTTCGACTTCGTCTCCAGTAGCACGCCTCAAAGCTCGTAGAAAATCTTCAGACAGATGATGGCGATACTCCTCCGACAAAGCTACTGGGTTCACGACTCCACAAAACACCAAGATGACGGCAAACAGATGACGCATGCGGCTGGGACTGTCACTGACGCTCGCCTCCGCGAGGGTGTCATCCCAATTTTGGTCACCGTCGAGAAGGTGACGTGCTACGCAGGCTGCGCCGTAAGTGAGATACTCCACGCCATCAAATGTCCTCAGAAAGGCGAAAGACGTTGGGCCTCGGACAGTGTGAAGTAACAACCGCAGAAAATAGCATTCACCATTATTCGGATGCACGGTATAAACCCTACCCAATGCGGTGTCCTTGAGAATTCCCGGAAAACCTTCCACAGCACCTCCTCGTCGACGTCGGTTAAATACACCCCTTTGCTTGTCGTACGTGTAATATGAAGGCACCTCGTCATACGTAAGGGATCTTGCAAACAGGTCGACTTCACAGAGTGTGTTTTTTTAAATTGTCTTCCTCAACTCTGCTCAAGATTTTGAGGGTTTTGTTGGAACTTGAATTTGTCGAAACGAACTATAGGATACAACTTTTATGAAGAAAATGCACATTGCCATCTATGAATTTTAAGAATAACTAACTACTAACCTCGCCAACATGATCAAATTTAAATTATTAATTTCCAAAAGTGTTAACATGTAAGTTGATTTGATTTTTATGAAATCTCATAGATGGCGCTGCTATCAATATTGTCATTATACTACTAACATTCATTAAACTATGTTTCTCTGCCCAAGTTACTTAAATGGCGTAGTTTTTATAATGTAAAGCTAGATAATAGCATGGCTTACACAAAAACAACATTTAAATATGCGTCGTTAGATTACACGCTGTCACAGAATGCGTAAGAAAAACAAAGATTCACAGCTCCTCCCCCGTAGGTGATAGCGTGATAATATGTAGAATTAATGTAAACCCGACCTCTTGGTAATATTCATGCAAAATTTGAAGTAAATCCATGCAGTACTTTTTGAGTTTAGCCCGGACATACATACAGACAAACAGACAAACAGACAAACAGACAAACAGACACACAGACAAAAATTCTAAAAACTGTATTTTTAGCTTCGATATCGATTGTAAATCACGCCCCAAGCATTCTTTTAAAAAAATATTCAATGTACAGTTTTGACTTTCCTACGATTTTATTATATGTATAGATTTGAATTTAATATAAAAATCAACTTCTATTTTCTTCGGCGTATCTATTTTCCTCGTTCTTGGCTGCACTCAAACGATTTACGTAGTTCACATCTGGCGTAATTTTATTTCAAACTAGCTGTGCCCGCGACTTCGTCCGCGTGGAATAGTGACTTTTCGGGCAGCATATTTTGAATTACATATACCGTCGTTTGGGTAGCAAAAAATTTACTTTACAGTAATGCTTCTCTGTATACGATATTTGACGTATGGCCATCGGGGATGAAAGCATACAGGCTCCTAGGATTGCTAACCCGTGACAGAGCCACATACAACTGACCGTGCGAGAAAAAGCTGATACTTAGATCTGCTTTATTAATTGTCATCGCAAAACATAGGCTGACTGGAAACTGGACTCGTTTAAAACTAAATGGAAAATTGTTTGGAATGAGAGGAATCTGAGGAATGAAAACACTTTCACCTTTTCCACACCCTGTTAAAATCTCTGCTTCTATCAGATTTCGTTGTAAATTGGTCACTTTTAACCTGGTGCCATTGCAAAGTTTTGGGGGGCTTAAATTTCTAAGAAGCATTATGGGTTCGCAGAAGTCTCAGACTCACGCGATAGCGCGTGAGCTTCGCGATCGACAGATAAACGTGCCTTTCGTTGTTCCCCGTTTTCCCTATTTCGAGTTGTCATCATTCGAGAACGATTTGAACTCAGTCTAGATTCTCGCTGAGTCGAAGTTTCTGCAGCACGAAACCTAGCCTGATGTTCCCGAGTTGCAGAAAGCCTTGCCTCACGACCTTCTTCAGATTCCTGTGATCGAACTAATCTCATCCTTTTAGCATTTTTGCTACATTGGGAGAGGTTGGATCTTCTTCGAGGCATTCTTACAATAAAATAGTACTTACTACTTAACACACAGTTATTTAGTAAACACGTACTATCGTAAACAATTATTTTAAAGAAAATTAAGAAAAAGAACTTAACCTACAAACCCTAAAATATAAATAAATGAAATATGCAAACAGTCATTTTTTTTTTTGCTTGAGAGGACGTGACTACTTTACCGGACTATTCTGTGGTTGCCTTAGGAATACTTAAACCCTCCAGCCAGGGCTACATCTAGATTAATACTAAACGACTGCACGCTAAAGGCACCCCCTGTGGGGTACGAACCTTGGCTTAGGGCGTCGCTGGGAGAGGGCAGCAAGGGGACAGGCTGGATCGAATTAGTAGTATTAATGCTTTGATGAGCGCGGCGTTTCCTAGGACTATCTCTGAGAAGAAAGGCCGAAACAAACTCAGAGGTCTCAGTCGAGGAATTTAAAGCTACAGGCTCAGCTACAACGCGGGC
Organism: Apamea sordens; assembly: GCA_945859715.1. Lineage (NCBI taxonomy): Eukaryota > Metazoa > Arthropoda > Insecta > Lepidoptera > Noctuidae > Apamea > Apamea sordens. The sequence continues at coordinate 10,116,757 of OX243996.1, read as the reverse complement.
TGGCACTTCAGCGGGCAAGGGTCAGGGGGGAGAATTTACTTGGGGGCGTCGCGAGGGACCTCGGCGGCGAGGTCGGAATGTCGGTAATTTGTGTTTGTATACTGTACTGCCCTATCGCTCTCCTAGAGGAGGGTTATGGGGTCATCGTCGAGAACATGCCTTGGACGGCGAATTTTACTGAGTTTGGAGGGGGTGTAGTTGGCGACCATCTGAGGGTTGGGGTGATTAGCGGCTGTGGCAAAGAAACGCTTGGAGACGTTTCTTTTACTGCTGGATAGTGGGGATCTTGAGATCAACATGGAGGATCTCATTGCGAACGAACCAAGGGGAGTTTGTGGCCTTGCGGAGGAATTGGTTCTGCAGGGTTTGTATCCTATGGATGTGACGGGGCTTTGCGTGAGCGAAGACTATGCAAGTCATTATGGGACGGATGCATGCTGTGTACAGGCGCTTTTTGCACTTGAGTGACAGCTTGCTGCGTTCATTGAGGACGGAATGAAGGCAGCCTAGAGCGAAAGAGGCGCGCGAACGGACCGTCTTTATGTGCTCTGAGAAGGTGAGGAGAAGGAGAAGAATAACACCAAGGTATTTGGCTCGCTTTTCCCAAGGGATCGGCTTGCCGAACATGGTGATAGGTGGAGGGGGGGTGGGTTGTCGTCTGGGTCTCGAATAGAGCACCGCTTGACTCTTATCGGGGTTGACTTCGATTCGCCATTTCCTGAACCAAGCAGCCAACTTATTGACTGCGGTTTGGAGACGAAGTCGTAGTTGGATATGGCTGCGACCAGTGTAATAGATGGCTGTGTCGTCTGCGCACAGAGCCAATTGGGACTTAGCATCTTTAGGGATGTCGCTAGTGAACAGCGTAAATAAGAGAGGGGCGAGTACGGAGCCCTGAGGGACTCCTGCTCTGATGGGGGGCAGCGGCGCGGCTCTCAGCGCGCTTTATATAGCCATAGACGCGCAGGCGTGAGGCCTGTACGTACTCTGATAGAATACCTTAATAAATGTTCGCCGTGATTCTTTAAATTGTCATAACTTTTTTATTTATGAACCGATTTACATGAAATAAACACTAAATGTTAAGTGAAGCTTACTAAAATATATTAGTGAAAACCGCATATAAATCGAATAAGCCGTTTCTGATATTAGCGTGCACAAACACACAGACAAACAGACAAAAAAAAAAATAATTACAATTTCGGGTTCGGCATCGATATAATAACAACCCCTGCTAGTTTTTTTTTATATATTTCCATTGTACAGACACCACTTTTCTACAAATTTATTATATGTATAGATGATTGGTTAACAAGAATAGGCAAGAGATGCTCTGAATGTAGTTTCCTTGCGAAGAACCACTCAAGAATAAATGTAGTGATGCTTTCTAAAGTGCTTACATTACCTCATAAGCGTGGAAGAAGATTTATCTCTGCTTTAATGGGAACATTAGTTTTATTAACTTTCATAGCGAAGCTGTTAGCATCTAGCTTTAAAAGTGATGACAGTCTCGATCAAGTGGAACCGTTGACTAGCTTCAAAGTAAGCAACGAATTATTTTATGGATTCGATAAACACGGTTATTTTTCGAAAATGAATAATCTCGAATTCTCGATACTTTTATCTACAATATGGATCTTCGTTTTATACCGTAAAAACGAGCTCGTAAAACAGAATTACCCTGTGTTTTTTTTCATCAAGAGTTCAATAGCGGGACACCCTACCAAAATCGGGGCTAAGAAAACCTGCAGCAGAACGGTCTCCCAAAAATAAATTGCATTATAGTGGCCACTCGAACAAAGCCTGAAAAAAAAAATCCTTAAAGCCAAGCATTCCAGGTGCTCCAATTAATGCAAACTTTAACTCACCCACAATTCGTGTGCAAAGCAATGCTACTATATCAACATTAGAACGGAAGAGAATGAAGACAGTGGGTAGTTTCAGCAGCAAATTGCAATTACCGTTATTGCGGTAATTTGGAGGCCCCGACCCGGCCCGGCCGGCGCGGCGCAAAACTACTAACATCTTGGAACGGTTACCGCTTACAATTTATAATAGAACATCGTTGTTCACTTTGGTGCAGCACTCAGTATTAATACTATGTTTTTTTAAAGTAGAATATTGTTTGTTCAGGCCTGTAGTTGAACTTAACATTTGGTTGATATTTTGCGAATCTAAATGCGACAGTGACCACAAACTCAAACTATTTATTTCAAATAAACCAATTACAGGCACTTTTGAATTGTCAAGGTCGGTCAGTCAAAAGGATGAAGCTAGTTGCCCATTCCAAAATGTACTAGGTACCTATGGAGAAGAATGGGCAACGGGACATAACATGGGAAGGGCAGTTGGCTTGTTTGCCATTACAAAAAATCTTGAAACCATCCTCCTCATCATCATCATCCTCCTCATCACCATCATCCTCCTGCCTGCTTAGTCCCATTTTATAAGGAAAACTACAATCGAATAGATTAAAATGAACCTACATAAACTGACATACCTAAGTAGGTAATGTCAGATAAATTCGAACCATTCAATCAAATTGCATTGATTGCTAGTGACGCTGTTAATTTCACATTTTAATAGGTCTGTAATTAATGTATTTGCACGATAATGATTGCAAGTATTTAATCGTGTATTAATAAAATTTAAATTACTTACAAATTTACGTGTGAATTTTAAAAACGAACAGTCATTATGCTTCGATAGACGCTTCAAACAAAATTTAGACAAGAAAATTACATGTTAACTTTCTCCCTTAATTTGTGTACCGAAAGGTTTTACATTACACGTTTTTAGGGAAGTATTTTGTAATAATTAAATCTTACAAACCCATGAAACTGTGTTTTACGCGAGCCGAGTAATGAGTAAAGTTTCATTGCGAGCTTTTATCTAATTTATTTTTATTGTTATATGAGCCAGTTTATGTCCCATTTTATATCCTTTGCAGTAGTTACAATCAAGAGTACTGAGCGTGATATGTTTTGTTAATACGGCACATTACTTAGGCTTATCTGTCTGTAAGGCTTTTTCTAATTTCTCTTTCACTTTGTTCTGAGTCATAGAACTAAATAAAAATACCTTCCACACTACCACCTGACCAGACGACACGGTTGACGCAGGCTGAGCGATAGACTGCTGCGCTCCATGTCGCGGGTTCGATTCCCGCACGGAACAAATATTTGTATTGCCTACAGGCAGTTGTTCCGGGTCTGGCTGTTTGTGTATGTGAGTTTAAATGTTTGTAAACGCACCCACAATACAGGAGCAATTCCTAGTGTGGGGAAATTTAAAAAAAAAAACGTTAAAAAAAAAAAACATAAAAAAACCTTCCACCTTACTTTTCATAACCACAATCTGAATCATTGTAAAGGGTATAATTACTTCCTATGATCGAAAAAATGGTCTGCTCAACATTATAAATACCGCAATGAATATTGTTCAACTTTCAAAATGAAAGCCATTGCTAATAATAGTGTGTTACACAATTATCCCGCTCTTTGTAAAACCGTGCAAATGGAAAAAGTCAGCTGACGAAAATGATAAAATACCTACTAACTAGCTTGATAAAGTGTTGAATTTTATGATATTTATCTTCATTACCTTCATATAGTAGATAAGGTAACGTATTACCCAGTAACAGGGTTGTGGAGGTCAGATAGGCATTCGCTCCATGTAAAATACTGGTATTTAGCTGCATCCGGTTAGACTGTATAGAAGATAAACTATAGACAGATCAGATCAGGGAAGCGATAGATAAATTCCATAAAATTAGGGAAAGCTACAAAAGCGATACTCGTCCAACATTGCCATTGATTTACGGCGTCAACTATACATATACATAAGTTCTAGGTAGATGACTACGTGCGTAGTTTGGATGAAGGTGGATAAAACTAGAGTGAAACCCGAGCAGCTGAATCGCAAGTGACAATAAAACAAGGTGGTAGGATTTAGATACGTTTGATGCTATTGAATTTTATCGGCGACTGTACCTGAGCCCCGTCAGAAATGTACTGGATAAATGCAACAGAGTCCAATAATATATGTGACACTTACAGATTTATACTGGATTTTGCCGCCGGTTTCGTCCGTGTAAGGGACTATTTATTGCGCAACCCCCTTTGGATTCTGTGTTATGATGTATGGTGTATTCGGTAAATGAAAATTGAGAACATAAACGTAACGTTATAGATAGCATATGATGCATTGAAGATTTTAAGTGAAAACTGTAAATAAAACAATCGTTACTATACATATTCACTCAGATACACCCAAATTGAACACAGTTAAAAATACGCAGTACAATTAATGGTAACATGCACTACAATTTCCTTGCATTTTTCATTAAAAAAAAGACAAAGGACTAAATATTTTATTTCATTGTGATTCCCTCGCACTGGGATTGTGTTGCAGTGTCGAGGGAATTGGTGAATTAACGATCCTCTCAGTAGCGATCCGTCACCATTGGCGCATTTTTCAGACTTTCAATCCAATGTTTTATCACTCCAGTACAATTTATATTCGAACGTATTCAAGTTCACACAATCATTTCCGATATCTGTATGTTCCGCATCAATGCACCTCGTATATTATTCGGAGCTGCTTGAGGAAAACGTGTTCATTCAAGACGTCCTTTACAAATGATTAGTACAGAGCATCTGAGTGCTTGTTAGACGATAAGACAACGTAATAACTTAGAAGGAACCATCAACACAACAATTGTTTAAAGCAATTTATTTTTTAAAATTGAAAATTCCTAGCCTTCCCATTCTCCTAGCTCTCGGCTGTGAAAAACTATATTGCTTTTTTTATTAAAAATACGAAGTGTTCCAACGAGGGGCAAACTGCCACTAAAACGTTATGGTTACTGCGGTGACATTCGTACGAATACCTAACTTATAAAATTGGTAATCCCCTACGCAATAGCCACCCTCCTTGGGTACCCGATAAAGTATTACCTACGATGTATTAAGGATTATTTCGGTCCTACGCCGATATTGTTTAACGTTATTCCGACTCGTTTTTTGCTTTGTATTTCTTTTATTTCTCCCTGTTTGGGTGTCCCTACGTGGACTTTTATCGTTGTCTAGTATTAGTGGGGACTGACCGAACTGATGAAATACGCCTACGTATAGCCGCTACTTGGCACAGGGTAAAAAACTTGATAATAAAGTTTTCTCGTTATCTCGTGAAGTACAATGCGTAAGTACTCAGAAGAGATATTGATATTGCGTTCCTAAGTACCAATTGTAGGGAAATGGAGTTGGAAAGAGATTGGCCAAACTGCCATATCATTACGTAAAACAATAATGTAATATGATTTACGAATGATTTCTCAACAATAACTCGTGAAATAACTTACTTACTTTTAATGTTGTTCTCTATCATATTTCTGGTTCACGGAATAGTTATACGTTCCTCTAATGTAGGTTTATTGTTGATCATAATAACATAAATAATGGTTACGATTCGCGCAGTGGCGTCGATCCTGGAACAACACATTTACATTAAGAGAGCCAATAGCTGCACTGAACGTTACGCGAAATTTCCATTTGGTATGTAACAGTTTGCCGAGCGGAATTATTAGTCAATTGTTTGGATACCACGCTATTGTTACAGCATAAACGTAACATTTGTGTTCATTGTCTGTGAACGACTTTTGTATGTCCTACGTTTAGGGTTGAGGTACTTACGTCCTGAAGGGTAGGGGGTACGGGTATGTTTGCCTTTAACTTAATAATTAAGTATAGAAGTTTTACGACCGGAATCGTGTTCGAATGTGTTTTTTTATGGTTAAATTTTTAATATTAATTGATAGTAATATACACACAAACTTTCCGGAATAAATTCTCTAAAAAATGGTGAAACCCGCATCAAAATGCGTTACGTAGTTTAGAAGAACAACGCAGTGACGCAGACAGACATGAAAAACGAGTTTTATTTATAATATGCATGTGCCTATATAAGATAAGATAATGATTTATTTCTCACCACAATATATAAGAACATCAAAAGATCAAGAACAGCACATAATGGTTTAAATTATACTGTGGGATACTGGTACCTAAGCTAGGCGTAAGGCCTGTATGTCAGGACACCAGGTCCCCCCTCCTTCCCCCCCCCCTTTAGAAGCAGTTACATTTAAATCTGATTATGCAGTCGTACACAAAAAAAAAGCATGCTTGTTTCAAAAAAGCACTAAGTGTTTGTGGTATTTATACGCATAAATCAATAACTAACCCATCTTGTGGCTGCCTTTTTACAGAATAAACTACCTACTGCTCTTGCTATTCTCTGATTTATTTTTGTGCCTAGAAAACCACAAAGAATAATTATGTGGTCCTTTTTATACGTAACAAATTATTATAATGTAAGTGCCATTATAGACACGTCCTAAGACAACAACAGAGAAAAAGTAGGCTACGAAGTATCCTCAGTATAGGCAACAGTAATAAACAACTCCACAATATGAGTCATAACGTAAACGCAAACGCAAACGAAACAGAAAAAGCGAAAATTCAGAAAGAAAATTAATTTACAGTTTCCTTTAAGATGCAGTGCCCTTTCAAAAACCGGCCTGCGGTGATGTTACTTTACATTTCATCTTAAAAAGGCAAACAAAAAAGTTCATAAAAATTCAGTCGAGAGAGGCGGTTGTCCTTTTTTGGTCGAAGCCTCGCCAACGGGACGACGGAAAAGAGTCTGACAGAACTTGTTTGAAGAAGTCGATTTAAGTTACGAAAGGAGAGTACCTAAATTACATTTTTATCACAAATTTCCTTAAAACAATAAGGAATATGGTGCGTTAAATTATTTAGGTATTTATCCGTGCCACGGAAAGCACGTTAAGGCGTTGGTCCCGGCTGTCATTCGTGGATCTTTGACAGTCGTTACGGGGAGTCAGAAGCCCGAAAGTCTGACAACCAGTCTTACCAAGGGGTATCGTATTACCCAGTCACTGGGTTGTGGAGGTCAGATAGGCAGTCGCTCCATGTAAAATACTGGTATTCAGTTGCATCCGGTTAGACTGGAAGCCGACCCCAACATAGTTGGGAAAAGGCTAGGCAGATGATGATGATGGACGGCTTGGAGAGGTAATTTGGCTGTGGAGATCAATCAACCTGCCTTTTCCTAACTACATATGTTGAGGTCGGCTTCTTATTTTACATGAAGCGATGCCCACAAACCAGTAACTGGGAAATACGGTACCCCTTGGTTGTTAGACTTTTAGGCTTCGGACGAACCGTAACGACTGTTAAAGATCTACAAATGACAAACTCAAACTTAATTAGCATTTATTTCAAATAAACCAATTACAGGCACTTTTGAACTTTCAAGGTGTTGATCAGTCGGAAAGATGAAGCTAGTAGCCCATACCAAAACGTAGTAGGTACCTATGGAAACCGGGCATGAAACTCCACGGACACTCTTTTAAATCATAAAATTGTTACAAAATGTTGGATATATCATTCATGTTGAAATTATACATGTGAGAACGATGTAGATAGCCGGGACCAACTGCTTAACGTGCTTTCCGAGGCACGCAGACTGGGTATGTTATGGATGGTCACCCATCCACGGACCAACATCGCCAATCGTTGCTTAACCTTGAAGATTGACCCATGCGATTCTTTTTTATTTAGCCACGAGCCTCTTCTATTATAATTTGGCTGAGTAGATACCTACATTAAATAAACTGATGTCGTCAATAATGCAACTGGCTTTTAGGAACATGGAAGATAAATAAGTCTATTTGGTCAGGTAAGAAACTACCGAATACCTTCGCTGAAGTTCGGGCTCGGGTTCCGAGCGAAGACAAACAAAACTTCAAGACGCCTTATCAACTTTCGCTTCAGTGATTAGTAAATAACAGACGGATACACGCATAGGCCGGGCTGGATATCAAATTATATCCGTCCATTGGAATTTGAGACCCTATTATTGTCATAACAACGATCCCAGTTCGCAAGCGACAATCATTATTTTCACACTTAACAAAGTACTCCTCACATAAAAAGCGTCCATAAGCATAAACTCCGCGAATTATTCGATTCATTTCAAAGGAATCCTACTAAAAGGAACGCGAGACTAACTCAAAGCTTTTATATCTCGTTTGGAGGCGCCTTATTGTCTTCAGCGGTATATGTATTAAAGCTTGCTTTCTCTTGCGTAAATAAAATCCATTGGAAAGAGAAGTGCTTGGGAGCAAGTGCAAGGGTAGGGGGCGTCTAGGTGTAATGCCTCATGCGAGTGTCGGGGACAATGCAAAGTAGATTGAATTGGAAAAAAGACTTGAACAGAATGGCGGCTTTCGGCACCCCGGGGAAAAGGAAAACTCGCTCTGAAGGGTTAACAATGAGAGCGGTGTCCATAGATGTTGCCGCTTTGCAGTGTTGTGGAACTTGTGGAGTATAGCTCTCGGATTCATTTTCCTATTACGAAAAAGTATTGAGGAAAACTTTGCTTAAAATTTTCTTCTAAACTAGTTTTTAACCGACTTCTAAAAAAGGAGGAGGTTCTCAATTCGGATGTTTGTATTCTTTTTTCTTTTTTATGTTTGTTCGCGCATAACTCCGACGCTTACCAACCGATTTGAAAAATTATTTTTTTGTTGGAAAGGGTGTACATCCCAAATAGTCATTTCATCAAAAACGGTCCAGTAGTTTGGTTTTTAAACCAATATTACCTACTGGTAAAAATTACAACTTAAAAGTGAAAAATAAAAACTTTTTTGCAAAAAAAAAAAACAACCGACTTCCAAAAAACGACACTACAAAGTGAAAAATAACTTTAATTTCGGAAGTCGGTGACAAACAACGAAAATGCGAACCCAACGACACCGACTTCCGAAATTAAAGTTATTTTTCACTTTGTAGTGTCGTTTTTTATGAAAACTTCTCAATACGCGGACTTTTACTTTATAAAACAAAGTAGATACGTATAGGTACTTCCTTAGTAATAGGTTTGTATTGTATTTTAAATCTTTTAAATTTTATTTTTGTGGACACATTTTCATATTAGCATCCAGCCGTAAATCGGACAAGAGCCATTTTGCATTGCATTACCATAAATTAATTTAACTAATCAATTTGAGCTGCGTACGCAATATCGGCTTAACTTTTTTATTGAACCTTTTATATTTAAGTTTATGAACGTTTTGGGAAGCCCCGAAAGGGAAACCTAAAGCCTTCGTTGTAAAAACAATACAGCATTAGAGTAGCCTCAACGAGTGGAGATCCTTTTTTTTTTTTTTTTTGAGGATGGGAAATCATCAAATGACTCCTCCCGCTCTGGGTGGAGCAGAAGGGAGTGTCAGACTCTTACTGACTAAAACCCACCCGTGTTCCTTCCTTAGCCCTTTATGTTCCAGGGCAGCGGTAATCCTTTCGGACGATCCCGCTACCCTGGCAGGCTTCGGCCCTATCGGGCCCCGTCGCGGAGAGCGGGGACGGAGAGTTACCCATTACTCTCCGCCCGCAGGCCCGAGTGGAGATCCTTATATAGGTGTACACTGTACAGTCAGCCCTACTATCACATAATGCATGAATCAATACTTATATATTATCTACATAAACTAATAATAGAGCTAAAGAGTTCTGGAACTTCCAGTAGGATATGATAAAAAAAAACTCAAATCATTTATTTCAAATAAACCATTTACAGGCACTTTTGAATTGTCAAAATTAAATAGTCGGTCAGTTAGTCAGAAAGTTGAAGCTAGTTGCCCATTGATTGATTGATTTGATTTGAAGGCTATAGCGTTTCTCATGAGCTATCAAATGCTATAGCTATAGGCTATTAGCATCAGGCTTAGGAATCTTATGAGCCGAGCAAAACGAATAAAAGTCAAAACGAACGCTACACGAAAAAAAGTAATAGAGCGGGCAGGCGATGAAAATTTAAAAAAGTACTTAAACATTAGCTTGTCAAAAAGTGTTTCTATTCTGTTAATGAATTGTTTTAACTTGTACCCACAGACTCACCCCAATTATATAGTGATGACTTGAAATTGTATTCAGACATTTATTGAAATATTTAATCTAATTACTGAGTGTTATTGTTATTATCTGACAATTTTTTTTTTTGACATACTTTATAATTTATTTTCTGTAACTGTAATCTAAAGTAAATTCCTAAATTTGTATAGACTGAAATTTTCACATGCTTATCACCAGCAAAATGGATGAGACTAACTTAAACTAAGACCATTTGATGTACTCTATTTTATGTGGAATAAATGAATCTGAATCTGAATCTGATGCCATGCGATGGGGTGGGTCGGAGGAACAATCATCGGACAAAGTCGTGGGCAGAGGCTGGTAATGTTATAAACGCGAAAGTGACCCTGTTTGTCGGTCTGACTATCTGTCTGTTACCTTTTCATGCCTAAACGGCCGACCAGCGGGGTAGTTGCGTAATACACTATAAGTAACAATGGGTTTCATAACAGTTCAACGACATTCATTGCGTTATTTACTTTGTTGAGCAGACACATTTTTCGATCATATAGATTATAGAGCAATGGATTAGCAATATCCTTCAAAATGATTCAGATTGAGATTGATTGTGTGTTTCGCAATTAGGGTGCGGATTGGATAAAAGGCACACGAATAGACCATCATATCGGTTGGGAAGTAGGAAGCTTTTACTTACGATATTATGATCCCGTGGGATAATTTCCGACCTCCACGCAGGAGAAATTGCAGGAAAAAGCTACTTAATAAGTTATATTTTTAGTTCATTCGTGAGAAGAAGTTCTACTAAATAATGATGAAGTATGCATGCAGTTGCTAAGAATTTAGTATATAAAGGCATTCTTCTAATAAAGTTACGTGGAACTGAATAATTAAATTAGAAGTGAATATATTAAACAGAACTTTTCTATTACAAGTTTCTTTTGCTCTCATTACATTCGGGTTATGAACTGAAAAGGTCTCATTTACACTTAAAAAAAAATGTCGGAATGGAACGAAATGAGAAATTCTTTCCTTGAAATAACTAGTAGCAAAACACAACAACCTACGAGAGGTGCTTCAAGTATTTAGCAGTCGCGGGTTTCTGCTTTGCCCGAGTTTTATCTAAAATACACTCGACGAATGCCAATAAATGTTTCGCAGTAAACTTTTTCTGAACGCATCTCTGTTTCATAGCAAATTATTCCAGCTTGTTTTTTAGACTATTATTTAATTACCTACATTTTTTATGTAGCATAATCAGCCTATAACGTTCCCACTGCTAGGACACAGGCCTCCTCTCTGAAAGAGGGAGTGGGCCGTAATCCACCACGCGGGACCAGTGCGGGTCGGTAGATGTCACATGTCTTCGAATTTTTGATTCTAGGACATGCCGGTTTCCTCACGATGTTTTCCTTCACCGTTCTGAGAGTAGTGGTGATGAAATTATTTACACAAATCAAAGCGCCGACTGAATTCGAACTCACGATCTACAAGTTGTAAGTCAGGGCGGATACCACTGGGCCATGACTGCTCTCATTTTTTATTTATTTTACATTCAATATTTATGTCAAACTCAAACTCATTTCAACTCAAATCATTTATTTCAATGAAACCATTACAGGCACTTTTGAATTGTCAACATTTTAAATAGTCGGTCAGTTAGTCAGAAAGTGAAGCTAGTTGCCCATTCCAAAACGTAGATCTCTTTGGAGAAGAACGGGCAAGAAACTCCAAGGACACTCTTTTAAATCAAGATATTCTTGAAATTCAATTTCATTCAACAGGGTAATATGAACATAGAAAATTGTATTGATGATTTTTATTATTATAATTCTATAAAAAAATATTTTATACGGCCGTTAATCATATTAAGTTAAATATACAACCTGCGGGGTAGTTGCGTAACACAATTAGGTATCAGTAGCAATGGATTTCATTTTGACAGTTCAACAACATTCATTGCGTTATTTACGTTGTTGAGTAGACACATTTTTCGAACATTATGAAGCAATGGATTAGAAAAACACTTCAAAATTATTCAGATTGACATTGTTAGTGTGTTACGCAATTAGGGTGCTGATTCTGACCAGAAAAATGCAAAAATCATTAAAAAAAAAACGCGGGCTGCCCTGACGCTTTCGCTTTTGCCAGGGAAGCAACAGAAAACTAGCAGCATACTACAAAGTAGCAGCTGAAAACGTGCAGTTTAAAAGGTCTTCAGGCTTATTCACCGGGTTTAAATTTTCCTAACTATTTTTAAACAAAAAGCGCTTTAAACAAGCCGCTTAACATCTAACGTTAGTAGTGCTCGACGAATGCTATATAAACTAAAGCCTGACTGTTATACTTGACACCAAACACTAGTGTTGTGAACAGACTCAAAAACTACCTGTAAGTAAGTGTTGTTCGTTTTTGAGTAGCAAGTGTTTGAGAAACTAGAGTTATTTGGGCTTAATCATCATCTGCCTAGCCTTTTCCCAACCATGTTGGGGTCTGCTTCCAGTCTAACCGTATGCAGCTGAATGCCAGTGTTTTACATGGAGTGACTGCCTATCTGACCTCCACATGATGATGTCAATTTGCCGTATTATAGCCATTTCATATAATTGTCAAGGAATGACAGTTGTGATTTGAATATACAGAAAATTAAAGTTGGTAGTCAAATGGCTTGAAAATTAAATTCCCTGACTTAACTTGATAATTTCAAGTACAGGTACCCAAGATCACCCAATAAACAAAAAGTTTTATTTTACAGCGGCAAGTTTTATCTTATCTTACATCAATAGTCGAGAGTAGTCCAAGCGCAAATTAGTCTCACAAACACCTAAATCATAGACACCTTGCCCATGAATTATGTCAGAGGAAAGATAATTATTTATTTATGCCATCTCTAGTTCCTTACAAAGTAATAATAAATTAATTACAGTGCGATCGGCAAGAGAATGCGCTTTTGACACCTGTCAGTTTCATACAAACAAATACGTGTTTTGCGAATTTGATGTTTATTAGTTATTCCCTGTCGATTAGGTAAATCATTTTTTGATAGATGGAACTACTAATTGCAGCAACACACAATAAATTCATTGATACTCGTACAACTACATTATTATAATGCCTGTAAGAAGCCATAAATAAGATAATTCAATAAGACAAGGCAGTTTATATATTTATTTTATTACGCATTTTAAAGTTATTTTTACGTAATCAGAGGGGCAATTCTCGTAATTTTAAGACCGTTCACAGTCTGATCTTAGTCTCAATCTGTCAAAGAATACTTCTAATTTCCCTACATTTTGACAAGTTTTTGACATTTGTTTGTCGCTGAGATGAGACTGCGACTAGATTTTGAACGTTTTAAATTACGAGAATTGGCCTTCTGGAATATGTACGTTCTAACACAGCTGTCAAAAAACGTTTAACTGAATGAACAGGGTATAGGTATTAGAATTGTCGCACTAGATTGTCAGAAACGCATTCTCTCGACGGCCGTATAATCAAACCAACTTACCTGAGGTGTCATTATGACTTGCAATAATCTCACACATTGTCACATTATAGTAAAAAATGCAGGAAGGGAACAAAATCTGTGACACGTTGTTTAGGCACGTAAAGGCTAGATCTATGCAGTTTGAGGATTCGGGTCAAGCAGAAAGAGCCTTAGCCTAGATTCAAGAACAACTTGACAATTGAAATAACTAGGTCTACAATCTATTCACAGTTATTACCTGTGATATTTCACCACTGTCAAAATCGCAGTGTTCTTTATTATCGGTTAACGACCGAACCCAATAATCTATTGACAGTAAGCTACTGATGGTAGCCAGTATAATTATAACTGTCAGTACAATATAATCATACAGATCGCTATCGATATAGATTATTGGGACGTTAAAACCAGAGATAGATAGGTTTTTCTACCTCTAGTACAGACGCCAGCACATCAAGCTACTCAAAACTGTCAAATTATCCCAATCAACTTTGAACCTAATACTTCAGCGATAAAGTTGAAAATCTATTAAAGAAATTTGACAGATTGTAGTAGCTTGATGTGCTGGCGTCTGTACCTATGCCAAAACTGGTGATAGATAGGTAATTGGGTTCGGCCGTAATTAAGGTTGCTGTTGGATTGCTGCTACTGACAAGTCTGTTAAAATCAAAGTGATATTTGTTTTCGTTAAAATAGGGTTGATATTGGGTCGCTGCTGTCAGAGGTAATATAACTGTGGATGGACTATATGGAGAAAGAGCCGTAACTTAAATTTAAGAACTACTTGACAATTCAAACCGAAATATCATAGGACTAGAGTGCTCAGAAATTGTTTTGACAAAACAAGATGACGACATTGGCTTCTATTGTGGCCACGTGCCTTAATAACCTTGTAGTCTTGTTTACGTAACAACCTTATCTGAAAATAAATCCATTGTTTCATTGATTTCAATCCCTGTCTGTTAAGACGTAAATCTGATTTGAAATTGCCGGCATTAAGTAAGGAAAAAGGAAGCGTACAAATCAGGATATTTTCCGAGCTATTGCAGCCGTTGGATGCGCTCGTCTGCGTCTCACCGGCACTCTGCACAATGAAGCTAATAGTTAACGATTCTATCTCTTTACCTTAAATTTTATTGGATAGTTTCATGAACTAGTTGTTTTAGTTGTAAACCTAATATTAAAACTTGATTGCTTTAGTTCGTGACTAAAGCAATAAAGTTTTGCAGTGGTGGCACATTGGTATCGGCTCCGTCTTACGAGTTGTAGGTTGTCAGTTCGAACCCAGGCAGGCTTTACTTTGTGTATCTAATTTCATCACTACTGCTCTCAAAACGGTAAAGGAAAACATCGTGAGGAAACTGGCATGTCTTAGAACCTGAAAGACATGTGACATCCACCAACCCGGACTGATCCCGCGTGGTGGATTATGGCCGACTCCCTCTCATAGAGATGACGCCTGTGTCGCAGCAGTGGGAGAATTATAGGTCGATTATGCTTTAGTGACACTGCAGCCGCTCAATGTCCTGGAATGCAAAAAGTTGTCGCAGCTCAAAGTAGGAGTTACTTAAAAATCCTAGTAAACTGTAGTCGGTTCGTTCAAACAGAACTTTTCCATGATAAACGAATAAAAAAGTAGCTTGAAAATTCAAAGCTCTGAAATTATAAATGTAAGCAACTAACGGAGCTAAATTAACGACTGCTGCTAACTTTGGAGTGGCTTATTTTTTATCAACGACTGTTTTCAGCGTTATTATTTAATTTGCTAATTGAAACACAAACTGTTTAGTATAATTATGAATATTTAACACAGAACCAGAGAGTATTTTCATCACGCTGTTACACCAAATAGAGGGGCTTAAGTAATAACAGCCGCACGGGTCGATCAGGTTATGCTACGTTTGCCGCGGTTGGTCCGGGGATGGGTGACCACTTTTAAATACCTCTCCGTGCCTCGGAAAGCACGTTAAGCCATTGGTCCTGGCTGTCATTCGTAGATCTTTGACAGTCGTTACGGGTCGTCCGATATCAGAATCCCGAAAGTCTGACAACCAGTCTTACTAGCGGGGTATCGTATTTGCCAGTAATTGGGTTGTGGAGGTCAGATAGGCAGTCGCTTCATGTAAAATACTGGTATCCAGCTGCATCCGGTTAGACTGGAAGCCGACCCTAACATAGTTGAGAAAATGATGTTACACCAGATAGAATTTCAGACAAAGCTTTCAACCCTTTTTTGCGTAACACACTTTCAATCACAATCTAAATAATTTTGAAGTATGTTGCTAATCCATTGCTTCATATGTTCGAAAAATTTGTCTGCTCAACAACGTAAATAACGCAATGAATGTTGTTGAACTGTCAAAATGAATTTAATGACACAGTCAGTAACACAGAGCCATTCCTACTGTTAGTGTGTTACGCATTTACCCCACTGGTAATTTAATCTAAAACTTAAAAGTCCGTGTTTGCCTTTAGGCCAAAAGGGAGACAAACCCTGAGGTACGGTACCCTAATTTTCTCTCTCTTCTTCGTTTACGTAATAGAGTTGATTATGTGAAGTGCCTTTATGTTTTACATTACAATTAACATTTGGTCCTATTTTCTGTTTGTACACATAACCAAGAGTTGAAGGTCGACATCTTTTATGAATGTAATTGCCAAGAAAACATAATTCTTATAAGAAGTGGAAAAGCCATGGGCTTTTAGACAATGCACTACGCTGTCTGTGACTCTGTTACAATTTAAACTAGCGACCCGCCCCTGCTGCACACGGTTTTTCCGACTTGACAGAACATCGACGTTTCTTTATTATATGTAAGTTTAATAATATTGTATTTTACATAAAAACCTTCCGGAATAAATTCTCTAAATGATGGTGAAAACCTCATCAGAATCTCCGACCGCAACTTTAATTTATATTAAGTACATAGTTGTAGGTACAGTAGCGGTCCAAAGCGGCGCGCCAGTTTCACGAAGCAATAGATTGACACTTCTGTTTAACTTACGACCTTCTTCTAATGAGTAATTCCTATACTTTATAGTATACACACACACACTCTATTCACACACTCAACACACACATTCTCGCATTCGTTTGCAATTACTTTGAATACTTAATCACGGTATTGACTACAGTTCACTTATTCGTAAAATTTTAGGATTATACCCACAGATATCAAAATAAATAAATTATAAGGTAGATGGATGCAGTTAACTTAAAGAGTCATTCAAACGCGGCTAAATAGAACGTTGTTCATTGTGGGTTAGCGACGTGTGTTCTATATCTATATATTAGCGGTGTTGTAGTTCCTTTTAAAATGCAAGCAAATTTGAACATTGAAATGAAAGCGAATATTATTGCGCTGCGTAAAATTGGACTTAATATAACACAAATATCTGATGAAACCGGACTGAGTGTAAGTGTAATGATTAAATTATTTTATTAAACAATTTATCTTATTAAAGTAGAACTGCTGATCCTTATTTTTTTAAAACGTTTTATAAAGTCTAAATAGAAGAAAATATAATTCCGAAGTAAATTTATTTACCTAGATTATTGAATGATGGATTAATATAACTATAAGTATTAATTCTATAAATATATGTAACATCTCTTGTCATTATAATTTTGTTTCTAAATCGTAGGTAATATTAGTATTTTGCTTAGTAGCCTAACGGTACTCCTTTTTTTTATTTTAGAGAAGTAATTCCATGGCCGGCACGACCTCCTGACTTCAACCCCATAGAAAATCTATGGGGTTTAATCACACAGCGATGGGACGCAAGGAATGAGAGGACTGATGAGCAATTGAAGCTGCATTGCCTAGAAATCTGGGAAAATATAAGAGGAATAGACATATGTAGTAATATTGTAGGGTCGATGCGCCAGCGTTTATTTGATTGCATTGCTAATAATGGGGGTTATACGAAGTATTAAATTATAAGTTGATTATAGCAATACTAAAATTATATTGTGATATCCGTAATAAGGATTATTTTGAGGTTTAGCTTCAATCTTCTTTTCATAATGAAAATGAATACTTAAGCTATAACCGCAATAAGTCCTAATAAATACGATTTGTTAACTTTGACATTTGAGATAGGCAACCAAGGAGTCCGCACTTTTTTTATTTACGTGGGTAGATTTGCTAGTTGTAGTTTGTTAAAGTACTCTAACAAACTACAACCAGCAAATCTACCCACACAGTGGTAATTAAAGGACAATATTATTATATTAAATTGAATCTTTGCGACAAACACACTTCTATTTTTTCTAGTCCTTTAAACCAAATACAACCTTATTGCATTAAACATATGGTCTTAAATCGAACTGGATTCAAGTCATCGACCGACCCGTGAGTGATAACAAAAGCATTCCTGAGCGATAAGGATTTTTTCTAAGTGGTTACGGACTAATGAGTGAATACAAATAAAATAGACTAGATTACGTGCAACGAATTTACAAAACGCATAATTACGGTGAACCGCTATTACCTGCGTAACTTCAAAAAATTGTTCTTTATGAGAAAATAAACTGTTTTAACTAGACGTTTATTTATTTCTAGTTTATAAAATTATAACGAATAAACAATTTGAAATTACTTATAAAACATTTTTATTTTTAACCCCATATTACAAGAACAATATAATAATAACAATATAATAACTTATTATTATCGTTTATTAATCTATCGAATAATAAAAAAAAACGATAAAGATTATTGTTGGAAAAGAAAAATTGAAAGTCCCATCTCGAGATTGGAACCCAGACCTATGCGTTCGATAATCTAATACGTAAGACTACCAGCTATCGGTACTTGATGAAATGACTCCAATTTTAGCAATGGTATGAACCAACCAAAGTCATGCGTAATTACGTAGCCTATGTGCAAAAGCGACGGTATGTTTTTTGTTTCGTTCGACGCCAGCCAGTGTGCGAATTCTGAGATTCTGAGATGTGCGTTCTGTGTTGATACATCACTACACACAGGCGTAGGTACGGACGTTACCGCGCGTTCACAGCAATACAGTCCTTAAGCTGGTAATCAATTAATGACTCTTGACTGTACATGCCAGGTTGTTACAACTGCATCTTTTAACTATAGAAAAAAATATTTTCATGTTGGTAGGTCTTATAAAGCAAAGTTTTGCAAGACTTGCTTGTGAATAAAGGATATGTCGGCTTTTTATATGTACTTTGGTTTTTTATTCCCAGAAAAATCTAACCAGAATCAAACTACACCCAAATAAAAGCTACAAAAATATGGAACTTGGAACCACTATTTTTAAACCCCTCCATTTAGAGAAAAATTATAACTTTTTAATGTTAGTATAAACGCCAGCAGGTTAAGCTACCCGAAACTGTCAAATTTTCCCATTCAACCTTGAACCTAAAGCTTTAGTAATAAATTGAAAATCTATTAAAGTTTGACAGATGTGCTGGCGTTTGTACATATATTTTATTGAAGACACAAAGCACTCGCATCGCCTAAACACTGTTTAGATGGTGGAAATTTTTATTGTTTCTTTAACTTATAAAAGAAAGAAAAAGAAAAATTGGTTTTCCTTGTCACAGAAACACGTGGATACAAAAAAATAATTAATTCGAATAATAAAGAAAAATAAAAACTAAATACATCTATAATACTTACATTGTTACAAACATCATCATGTTCATCATCATCGTCATGTTCATGTTGTTATTGTTACTAACTTATTACTAACAATCTATGGACTGTAAATGTCTGAATTAAATAATTTTCATTTTATTTATAATCACGAGCACAAAACAGAAATAGTCGACATGACTGTGACAAGAAGGCTTCCTCTCAGCATAATGCTGTGTTATGGGGGACCCACAGCACAGCGTTGATTTTCAGTAGTTACTTATTGTGCCACAGGCAATTAAATCAGACCGCGTAAATCAGGCTTTAGTATGTGTATCAATCTCATTCCGCCAAGAAGTTATTAGCCCAAAGATATGTAGATATGGTATAGAAGTAGCGAGAGAAACTATGAACCGGTACAGTTCATTATGCACCACAATACCGACTGTTGATTACTTCCGAGCAGACATGCCGTAATGGCGTCTGCGCTGTCTTTAATAAGGCGAAACTTGTGTTCAGTTTGATTGAATGTGTTTTATACTTTGAGAAATATAATATTGTATCTACTAGTATTTGTAATATTTGGCGATAATGTTAGTTATGATTCGTCTACATTTCGAATCATGGTAGGTATTTAAAGTCACAAAAAATTATTGTTGAGCAAATTTACTAACAACTTAAATTGTCCGTATCACCACTGTCATTCTTTGACAGTTCTATGAAATAACTATAACACGAAAAATGTGTGTAGGGTGATGTCTTATGCCAAATTTCATGATTCTTGATTCCCTTGCAAGTGTCAAAATATGTGGCATACACGGAACATAAACGCCCGTATTTTTTTATTGCGTTGACTTAGAGCTTTGATTTTTTCACTGCTTCAAGGAATTACAGCCGTGAGTATTTGATATTAATTTCAACTTGATTAGGTACTCCACGCGTTCCCGAGAAAAAGGGTCTTGACAGACAGACAACGAAGTGATCTTATAAGGGTTCCGTTTTCCTGCCAGGGTAGCGGGAACATCCGAAAGGGTTTACCGCTGCCCTGGAACATAAAGGGCTAAGGAAGGAACACGGGTGGGTTTTAGTCAGTAAGAGTCTGACACTCCCTTCTGCTCCACCCAGAGCGGGAGAAGTCATTTGATGATTTCCCATCTTCAAAAAAAAAAAAAAAAGGGTTCCGTTTTCACTTTTGAGGTACGAAACCCCAAAAACCATTCTAGCATCAACATAATATGTCATTGGTAACTTGGTAAGTACCCACATAACACTACGTTATAGTGGCAGGCTGACAGATACACGTATTAATAACACATAACGAATAATTACGGCTTGCGGAATTAATGAGCCATACATTATGTTTCCTGTCCCATGATTTGTACATTTATATAACGATATCTACAGTACGGCTTATCATTTGATATCAATATAGATATTTCATGAAATCAATGTGGATTCCGCTGATTAATTATTTTCCTTTCATGATTTTTTTTGTATTTTACTTCACGGTAATTTAGATCTTAGTATAGTTTACTACTATTTTTTGTTTAAAAAATATAATTATATGATACTTCATATATGATCAGTAACTGGGTTGTGGAGATGAGATAGGGAGTCATAATCATAAATAATAATCAGCCTATAATGTTCCCCCTGCTAGGACACAGGCCTCATCTTTCTGCGAGGGGAGTGCGCCATAATCCGCCACGCGGGCCCACTGCGGGTTGATGTCATGTCTTTGATTTTTTGGTTCTAGGATACGCTGATTTCTTCACGATGTTTTCCATTAGGTACCGTCTTGACAACAGTAGCGAAGAAATAATTTACACAAAATAAAATGCCTGCCTGGGATCGAATACCCACGACCTAATCGTAAGACGCTGCCGTTACCCCTGGGTTCGATTCCCGCACGGAACAAATATTTGTATGGCCTACAAGTAGTTGTTCCGGGTCTGGCTGTTTGTGTATGTGAGTTTAAATGTTTGTAAACGCACCCGCGACACAAGAGAAATTCTTAGTGTGGGGCAAGGTTTAAAAAAAAAACAATACCCCTGGGCCTAGCTTTATTTTACATCACGTTAATTTAGAGTTTAATGATACTTCATAGATGATCAGTAACTGGGTTATGAAGGTTAGACAGGCAGTCACTCCATGTAAAATACTGGTAAGTATTCAGTTAGACTGGAAGCCGTCATCATCATCTGATGATGATACAGTTTCATAGCTGAATTAAGTACCTTATATTTCAAAAATAAATCAATTTGCTAAATCTTAATTCATATCATTACGAGTCTTATTATTATTTTGGGTCGGTTTGCAGTCAAAACTACGGTTTTCGTTCATCAAATTATATAAAGACTCAGACTCTGTTCACACAGTCCGAGTCTCAGTGGCTTTACGGTGACCAATTACAGCTACAACAACAGAAGTCTAACCAAACTCGAACACAAAGATAACACGGTTGCCGTCGCTTCTAATAAGATCAGTTTTGATGCCGACTACAGCAATGCGGGACTTATTATCCTCAAGACTAGGTACTACTATCTTCTCTTCTAAACAAGTGAATAACGTGGTTTCGTATTTTGACACTATCATGAACTTATTGAGGACTAGCTGCGCCCCGCGGCTTCACCCGCATAAATTTCGGACCCGAGGGAATATCGGGATAAACAGTATCCTATATGTTAATCCTGGTAATGAACTATCTGTGTGCCAAATTTAATCCAAATCCGTTCAGTAGTTTTTGCGTGAAAGAGTAACAAACATCCATCCATCCATCCATCTATCCATCCATCCATACAAACTTTCACTATTATAATATTATTATTAGTTTCCTACTAATAATAATATTATAATAGTGAAAGTTTACTAGCTAGTCATCAATAAGTTCATGATAGCGTAAAAATATGCCACGCCTCGAACCGTGGTATGTCGATAAGAAGTGATCCCCATACCAAATTTGGCCTCGCCTTTTCAAATCATGCGACGCCATTTATTTTGGTCTCGTGCGCCATCGTCCGTAAGTCCACAATCAGACAATTCAATTATAATTATTTGTATAGATAAATTCAATCCATAAAAGATAATGTTACAATGATTTGCGACGAGCAACTAGCCGTGATAGTTTTAAGTTGAAACACAATACAGGGTGCAAACTGTAACCATGAATTCAGCACATGATTGTTGACCCCCAACCCACTAGCGGCAGCGTAGCGTAAAAAAATCTGTTGTTTCATAGATAAGTGGAATGCCTTCGTGGTCAAAATGTAAGGAACAGCTACTTTTTTTTATAACCGACGAAATATTCCTACGCTAGGGGGGGTCAATCTTATATTGAATCCGTGTGGTAACAGGTTGCGTGTCAATGTCCCTTCCACCCTGTATACTAAGCACCTATATACTTATACAAACTCCCACAGGTCAGACATCAGTATAATATCTTTTCGTTGTAAAAGTAACACCACGTTGCGAAGAGGCACCAGTATCACAATAATTACAAAAATCACTACTTTTAGAAGAGTTTTGTTTCCAGCTTTGACAAACAAATTTTTTGGGGTAGGTACAAAAACTAAAAACAAGGTAAAGTCACCTTTCCTCTCCCTGCCACCGTCATGTCTAAACACTATAGGTCGGTTGTGTTCCCGCCGCCACAACACGGTCGGCGGCGGCACCCCGGTTGCGGTGCACGTCAATCTTATGCTGCCGCCCTCTTGCGCCGAGCTGCCCTCCGTCACGCTGTCCACTATGTCCGGCGGGATCACCACGGATAAATGACCCATCTGACAAAAATAATTGTGCTTGTTAGGCTTTATTAGTGGCGTCTTTTGTTTGGTAGTAGTGGAGGGAGGAGTTACAATGATGGATTAGGGTACAGTGTGCGCTACGAGAATTAATTCGTTTTGTAGGAATATATATATTTTTTTACCCAGTTTTCTTTTTGATAATGAACAGTTGCAGTCCGATGGTGTAATTAGAGGCCCGCACCGCAACGCAACGCATTGCAAAAATCCTCGTTCATAACTATCGGAAATTTTCTATGAACCAATACAAACTATGGGCGTATTGCTCCGCACTTTTTTAAATGAAAATGCGTTACGCTGCGGCCCGTTGCGGCTGTAATATGCGCTTGGCTCCTATTGGTATTCATACTATTCATATTACCAGTTTCCAGATTATGGTTGTCTTAAATATATCCTGGAAACGAACTAACGACCTAAACTCTTTCTCGCCAGTCAGAAGTTGGGCCATTGCCGCTTATTTTAATTAATCGCCACATACATAGGTATACCAAAACGACGACTAATTTCATAAATCTGATTGATATTGAGTTTGCGGTGAAAATTAATTTCACCGAAATTTGATAAACACCTAAATTCATCACCTACATTCTCTAGTAATTACATACTTAAATAATTGGACAGGATTATGTAGGATTTAATGTAAAATGTATGAACCTCGTCCCTGAGTTGGAAAAGTAAAATAAAGCGCTGTATAATCCCTGACGTCATAGCCGTAGGTAACTGGTTACATTTAATTCCTACTTAGTGTCTTTTTTTAGGAGGCTATTATAATACCTACCTTTAATTTATGTCGTCACTTCTGCAAATCCAGAAAAAAATAAAAAAATTCCATCTTTCCACATTTTCATAGTCAGTCTTCAGATAAAATTCTCAAATGAACAGAGCCCATACATTCCTCTTGAGGGACGGAAGTCTTTTGAAATACCAAGCTCAATAATATAACTTTATATTGTAACTTCACTATTATCGATTTTTGTACTTCACTTAATCAGGCGTCCATTCGCCCTTCAGTGTTCCATTTTAATTTATTGGAAAATGAAATAAGTGCTTGTAGCACTCGCTGCTTG
This sequence comes from Apamea sordens, assembly GCA_945859715.1. Lineage (NCBI taxonomy): Eukaryota > Metazoa > Arthropoda > Insecta > Lepidoptera > Noctuidae > Apamea > Apamea sordens. The sequence continues at coordinate 10,092,841 of OX243996.1, read as the reverse complement.
ATTGAACACTTCTTGTTGTTGCACAACTTCACAAGTATTGCTGTGTTCGCAATGTTCGCTTTAAAAAGGAAACAAATGCTATCTTATTGAAAAATGTTACATTTAAGTTTTAAACGCTCACTACGAAATAACTTGTTACTTTGTAAACTCAGGTACGTAAGCTTAGTGGGTGACAAAGTGTGGCTTACCTGACTCTTCATAGGGTCTGTGTTGACTTGGCACATGTAGGTGCCAGAGTCGTTGGCTTGCACGTTGCTGACGTGCAACTTCCACGTGTTGTGGTTATTGTAGGTGACGCTCAGCCGCGGGTTTAGCGCCACCATGTTTGTGTGTATCGCCAGAATCGCCTTCGAGTCTGACTTAATCCACGCCACCTAAAATAATATTGCCATTATTTCGCGGTTCTATCATAGCCTTATTGGATTCCTTATAATCTGTAGCGGCCGTATAAATATTGACTACGAGACAATACAGACAGAATTGGCTTCATATTGACACAAACACAGTACACATTTATAAAACAGACGCGCCATATGAAGTTTAATCAAAGTCAAGAATATCTGAAACACCCGGAAGCTAAATTTAACAATGCAATTAGAGCGGGTGTCTACGAAACAAAACGGTTCTGTACCGTTGCATACGAGCGTGAAATTTCATTTTATATCTAGGATTAATGTCATAAATCGCTCGCATTTCCCCGGAGCTCTCGCGAGTTTTAAATCGTTTGTATTGTTCACAGTGAAGACGAAACTTAATGTGACTTAAACGCTGTAGCAAATGTAAAACTGAGGGTGCGACACGTGAAATTGTGGAGAGTTCCGCGGGAGGAATGTACGGTGTCTCATCCTCGCCGCTCCCGAGCATTTTTCATGTGACATCTCGCTTTGTTGCGGTTGGAAAATAAATTAGTAACAATTTCATTGTTTGTGAGAATTATTTCCGTAGAGTTTCAGCGCAAGCGCGGCTAGTGCTGCCGGCTGAATGCGAGCACTTGTCGCAACTACCACTTTTTGTTACCGTGCAAGCTTTCATAGTTAGATGTTTACATACTGTTTCATTTGAGTTATAGACGCGATTTATGTTTTGCAGTTCTTGTGTGTAAGTTAGTTCTTGTAATTAGTTCTACCACTAAAGTTAATTTATTCTTCCGTGTAAATTACTGCACCCACATGACTTATAAACCTAATTTTGGTCTACGTTAAATTGCATCGGCCTCTCGTCGCTAGAGAAAGAAGAGCCAAAGTGCCTTTTTCGAGTTTACTAGACCTTAATGGTCATGTTAGTAGGCATTAGAATGACGTCAGAATCGTAGACAAATTTTGACAAAACGGGAAAAAGAGTATTCTCGTGCTTGTCATGTTAAGCAATGCTGCTGAACAATGTCACGACGAGTCTATATAGGAATTAGCTGGTCTAGGGTTTAAGCTTGGTGGAGAAAATAGAGAAAGGAGTGAGGTTTTGTAGGAAGTCAAATATTTACGTACCTACTTATGTCCTATTATAACTATTATAATAATCAAGATTTAACATGGGTGCAGCTTGAAAGTTGTTAAAAATTAATACGATGTAAGGTAAGTAAATTATTATGAAATTCAACAGAATTAAGTTTAGAGTCTTACAAATATTTAGAGTTCCAACTTGGAATAATAATATTAGGTTGTGGAACTTCGTAAGCAATTACGAGTTAGTTTCAATTCTTTTAAATTGAATTGAGCAAGAAATTACCTTTATAAGGGTGAATTTGACAAAAGTTTTATACCCGGTAAGGTAAGGTAAGGTAATAATAATAATCATCATCATTTCAGCTGGAAGACGTTCAGTGCTGGACATAGTCCTCCAAAATTCTTTCACCAATGGGAAGGTACAGTATTTCCGAATGCCAGAAGCTGGTTCTTCATAATTTTGATTCACACTAACACGTTTCTAGGCTAGGACAGGTGGGGAGGTGGCTGGGACAGACTGGATGCGGAAGGCGAAGGACAGAGTGTTGTGGCGCAGCCTGGGAGAGGCCTATGTCCAGCACGAGTTGATTGAACACGTTTCATGTTCAATAAAATGGTGTTATTCCGAAGTGTCTCCTCGACAATTTTGTTTCTTCTAAGAGAAACAAAAATATTTGGGTTTTTCAGTCTAAGATATTGTTAGCACAAAGAATGTTTTTATATGGGTAAGGAAAGGTGAGAAGAATGAGGAATCCCTTTGTGTTGGTAGTTGGGAGTGTTTAGAAATTCGGTTTAAGTACGTCATAATGTTGTAAGTCTTTGATTGTAACCAAGAGAAAAAGCTAAGAGCTGTCATGGGAAGACAAATTGTTCCCAGAACTCTATTTTCGTTTTCAAAGAAGTGAAATAAGTAGGAATTACATTGAATTTTACTATAAAATAATGATACTTAAAATAACTACCTATAATTTATCAAATGGGCAAACAATCCTAGTGTCTATGTCTTGTGCGTATCCCAAATTAAATATTTTTCTATCTTTCTTTCCTTAGACAGGGAAATGAATTGTTAAGAAAATTGACTACCACCTTAAACTGTTCGTATATTGAAACTGTCATTCTTGACAGTTGTATAAAATGGCTATAACACGGCAATTTGGCTTAGGGTGTCAATTTGGTTATTAATTAGTTTCCCTGACCGTACCGACAAAAGAAAAAATAAGCTAGCTGCCAATAAATTCGCGACACAGTAACAACAATCAGCTTTTATAACTAACATCTACGTTATCCTTACATGCTCTGATTTGCATTGTAATCAAATAAAGTATGCATCGTTTATTACAGTCGGTGCTTACACGCCGACTAGCAGTTGTAAAATACGAGATTTTTTTATGTTTTTGTATGACTAGTAGCAGATACCTAGTTGTTTTTCACATTCACATAAGGTTATATATATTAAAGTTATATACATTCACATAAAGTTATATATATTAAGTATATATATTATAAAGTTGCTGATAATATATTTTTTTTTATTTTAATAATTTTTTTATAAATTTGAATTTAAACTTGAATAGAAGCGTTTTATTCTCATGGCCTTACTATGGCACTTCAAAATGGAGTCAAATCGTAAATACTTGAACAAAGTAGTTTAAAGTTCTTTTTTATTTTTTATTATACTAGAACATAAATGGCATAATCTGGGTGCACCTACACCTCTGACTAATCCTTCGCGGAGAACAGAGGGGTAATTCTCGTGATTTTAAGAACGTTCACAGTCTGATCTCAGTCTCAATTTCAAAAATACCGAAATTAGATTTCCCTACATTTTGACAAGTTTTTGACATTTGTTTGTCGCCGAGATGAGACTGCGACTAGATTTTGGGCGTTTTAAATTACGAGAATTGGCCTTCAGGAGTGATGTGTGTGATAATGTATACAGGGTGGCATGACATCGACGCGCCAACTGTTACCATGGAATCGGAAGGTACATGATTCTGGACAATTTACGTCTATTATTAAAAAAAAAATACCGACGAAAAATTTCAACGCAGCGGGGTCCAGAATCATGTACTGAATCCATGGTAACAGTTTGCGCGTCTACGACCCTGACACCCTGTATATCTAAGTAGTTATGACGTCGTCTATAATACCAGTTAAGAAAATACATAACTGAACTGAGTCAACTTCTGTTTCCGAGACCACTAAAGAGTAACCATATAGAATATTTATGTTACCAATTTTACAGGTAACTAAACACCTGGAGCAGTTAACTGGGGCACTTAATCATTCGTCTATTAAGATGAATGTTGACATTCGCTGTACTCTACTTGTGCCTATAGTTCATGCTGTGTGACAGGTAACGTTACATGACACTGTTTTCACGTTATAGTTTAATTACAATATTGTAGCCAGTGTTGGGTAGCGACCATCTGTGTCAAAAGAGACTGTGACTCTTGAAAGTCTGTGTCATTCGGTCTTTCTTGTCAAATTATTCGGATAGGTTTTCTATTATTTATTTATTTATATTTATATATACTTTACTAGCTGCTGCCCGCGACGTCGTCTGCGTGAAGGCTCTACAGCACCAAAAATACCTAAGATGCCAGTGTCGCTATAGCATTATAAGTAAACAACTTTTAAAATAGCATTAAAATATAAGTTTTTTTTGCAAGCGAAGCAAGTGAAGAGAGTTATATGGGAATCCTGCTGAGTTCAGTCATAAGATGTGACTGAAGGAAACAGAGAAAATAATGCAGGAATACATTCCAGGACACAAAAGAGTAAAAATACGTACAAAGGTATCATACCTTACAATACTTCCCTATAAGCTACGTTGGTAGTTATGCTGCCAGGAGCCAAAATGTAAAGAGAGTCAGGACTGGTGACGCGGGAGTAAGCGACATACAGTTGGCCGTGTGAGAAGCAACTCGTCCTGAGGTCGACACCCGCTGCCCTCAGTGTCTGCCCCTGCGACTTATTGATGGTCATCGCGAAGCAAACACTCACGGGGAACTGTACGCGCTTGAACTGGACGGGAATTTCCGAGAGAATGCATTCGTTAATTGCTGCAGCCTGATCATTTTTGGGCCTCAAAATGGCCATGCTCACACACCCAAGAATTCTGCTGGTGCGGTATACGACTGATGTTCCCGTACACACAGCGAATGAGTTCTTCTAAGCTGGATTGACGCTCTACCGAGAGACTCTGGAAGAACCACTTGTCCACCTCTCTCTTCTGGTAGAGTGCCTTCGCCAAGAAGGACATCAAAGAATTCTTGAGCATTGCCGCCGAGCCGAGCTCTCATATTAATCGTCAAGCGTCGCGTACGAACTGGTGACCACAACGAAGATCGTTTCAAAGAAGTATTCACCTCGTCAGCCCTCGATCCCCGCGTCACCACTGAACAGAACTGTGACACCACCCATCAAATGTTCGTTCCTGCGGATGTCCTGCAGGGTTCTGTCCACGGCCTCAACTACCTTCCTATTGGCATCCCATACGATCAGAGAGCAATCCTTGAGCACGTGTCCCTTATCGCTGTTACGTGACACACCACAAACAGGCATTTCGGCGCTCTCTAAATTGATGGGAATTTTAAACATGGCATGGGCGGTCTTGCCACCCGGAAGCAGTGTGGCAGCGATTCCCGACGACGCTACAGCAATAGCAATTTTGCCTTGCCTCCTGACCTCTGCAAGTATGCGAGTGGTAACAAATGTTTTTCCTGTTCCACCAGGAGCATCCAAGAAAAACATTTTACCCTGGTTTTACCCAACGCTTTAAAAGCGACATGGTCATTTCGTATGGTGGTCTGAGACAGGTGTTCAGCACGCGTTCATCAGTTACTTTGACTTCGTCTCCAGTAGCACTCCTCAAAGCTCGTAGAAAATCTTCAGACAGATGATGGCGATACTTCTCCCACAAAGCTACCGGGTTCGCGACTCCACAAAACACCAAGATGACGGCAAACAGATGACGCATGCGGCTGGGACTGTCACTGACGCTCGCCTCCGCAAGGGTGTCCTCCCAATTTTGGTCACCGTCGAGAAGGTGACGTGCTACGCAGGCTGCGCGGTAAGTGGGATACTCCACGCCATTAAATGTCCTCAGAAAGGCGAAAGACGTTGGGCCTCGGACAGTGTGAAGTAACAACCGCAGAAAATAGCATTCGCCATTATTCGGATGCACGGTATAAACCCTACCCAATGCGGTGTCCTTGAAAATTCCCGGAAAACCTTTCACAGCACCTCCTCGTCGACGTCGGTTAAATACACCCCTTTGCTTGTCGTACGTGTAATATGAAGGCACCTCGTCATACGTAAGGGATCTCGCAAACTGGTCGACTTCACAGAGCGTGTTTTTTTTAAATTGTCTTCCTCAACTCTGCTCAAGATTTTGAGGATTTTGTTGGAACTTGAATTTGTCGAAACGATACGATACCACTTTTATGAAGAAAATGCACATTGCCATCTATGAATTTTAAGAATAACTAACTACTAACCTCGCCAACATGATCAAATTTAAATTATTAATTTCCAAAAGTGTTAACATGTAAGTTGATTTGATTTTTATGAAATCTCATAGATGGCGCTGCTTTAAAATTACTAAAAAATTACTACTAACATTCATTACACTATGTTTCTCTGCCCAAGTTACTTAAATGGCGTAGTTTTTATAGTGTAAAGCTAGATAATAGCATGGCTTACTCAAAAACAACATTTAAATATGCGTCGTTAGATTACACGCTGTCACAGAATGCGTAAGAAAAACAAAGATTCACAGCTCCTCCCCCGTAGGTGATAGCGTGATAATATGTAGAATTAATGTAAACCTGACCTCTTAGTAATATTCATGCAAAATTTGAAGTAAATCCATGCAGTACTTTTTGAGTTTAGCCCGGACATACATACAGACAAACAGACAAACAGACAAACAGACAAAAATTCTAAAAACTATATTTTTGGCTTCGATATCGATTGTAAATCACGCCCCAAGTATTCTTTTTAAAAAATATTCAATGTACAGTTTTGACTTTCCTACGATTTTATTATATGTATAGATTGTACACCACAAAAATACATACCTAGCTTATAAAATAAATGACACACTATAAAATATACAATCTATCCGACTACTACTACTTAATTATCTTTACTGAATTATCCTCTCTGCTATACTAACTATACGACTACTTACCGGACTCGCCTATTTTTAAAACATTATTTATTAACAACGTATAAAATAAAAGTGTTTTTTATAATTTATGTCAGGGATTCGTAAAGAGGAGAGTCTTGAATGAATAATGCTGTTTTATCAAATACCAACCGTATAGAGAAATGAAACAGTTTTTAGTTTAATAAATTAATAATTTTAAAAAAATGCGTGTGGGACGAACGGGAATTTAAAACGGTTGAAACGATTTAGATGAAATTTGGCACATGGGTAGACCATGACCTGGGTATCAAACATCTGTGTGCCGAATTTCATCCTGATCCTATTGAAGCTTAATACTAAAGATTGAAATACGATTGTAAATTCATGCAAGCCTAGTACTTTTAGTTAGGTTACTGCTCAGAGATTGTGCGCAACATAATAATTAATAATAATAATACAGTTTATTTCTCTCATAAAGGTACATTGTTATAGAAGTGTGTATATACAATTTTGCCTTATGCTAGAACCTTTGTGAGAGCTAGAGTCTGAACTAGTAACTAACTATACTACACTACACACTACACTAATACTACTACTACTGTAGTGTAACTAATTATCTTAAATTAGATTGTATTGTTTGTACATTCCCGCGCTGTGAAGTAGAACCGCAACTTTAATGTTAAAGAAACAAAATGAATGCGTTAAGTTTAAAGCAAGACGTTTTGTTTTAAAAAAGTAACCGTATTTACGGTTAGCGCCAAGCTTTTTTTATCCATGTAACCATTTATTAACGCCCTACATTGAAAAACATATCAGCCAATGTTGCTGTGTTTATTACTTGAAATTAATTAACCAGTCATTTCAATAGTTAAAAAAAAAAAACTAAATTGAACGAATTTAAAGGAAAGGGCAGTATTTTTATAACAATGTAACAAAGTATTATCTTTTTTCTTGTCAAAAACAGTTATTTCAGTATTTTTTCTCTTGTCAAAGAACATGATTTCTCAGAGTGTAGAGAGCAAAATCCTTCATAGATTACAAACTTTATGATGGATGAAGTGTACATTTCAGTTGGATGCAGCGGAGTGTGGACCACTTATTTCATGCTCGGCTTGTCATCTGGTGCACGTGGGTTTTTGTTAGAAATATCCCTCTTATAAGTCTATTGTAGCTCTTCTCTTTATAATTCAAGGTACTTAGACATTACTGATAAAAATGGTTATTTTATTTTAATTAGTGCAACGATATAACATGCACATACTCAGCCTGTAATGTTCCCACTGCTGGGACGCAGGCCTCCTCTCTGTGAGAGGGAGTGGGCCGTAAACCACCACGCGGGCCCAGGCGGATTGGTAGATGTCACATGTCTTCGAGTTTTTGGTTCTAGGACATGACGGTTTCTTCATGATGTTTTCCTTCACCGTTTTGAGAGCAGTTGTGATGATAAAATTTTCGCAAAGTAAAGGGCCTGACTGGGTTTGAACCTACGACCTACAACTCGTAAGTCTGCTCCTTGAACCAATGCGCAACGATGTAATGTTACTGCTAATTTACCAAAAGTTCTCCAAATCTTAAGTTTAGAAGTTGGTACTTTTGTCTTTTATAAAGTTTAGCAGTACCTAAGCTTTTAAAGAGATAGAAGTCTGTGATGGATAAACAGACAGACGTCTGCGATGTACAAATCCAGTGGTATAAATCCGTAAAGTAAATAAATAACTTTTCAGACATTCGTTACTGCTATTTGTTTAGTAAGTTTTAGTTTAGACACAATTTCATTTGTATTACAATTCAGCCAGCAGTTTGATAAGAAATTAAATAAATATCATGATTAAAATAAATATCAGCCAATGAAAGACAAATGATCAGTTGTTTTTGCTGAGAAAACATCAAACACTGGTACGCGCCAAAAATAGTTATATCTTCCAATATTCCTATGTCGTTGAGTGTTCTTTTTCTAATTGAATTATTTTGAATCCACGCTTACTTTCTCTAAACGTTACAAAACCTTCAGCAGAGTAACATTGCCTTATAAAACTGTGCAACGAAGTGGTCCTGAAACTTCGGAAACAATTCCATCAAACAGTATTCTACTCCGCTTTCCTTTCAAGATAATCCTTCAGAGATTTTATAAGATATTCGAGTTTCTCCTCTGAATCCGTGTCAAATCCTTTCAACCAACGATATGCCACAATGCACTCTTCGAAACGTTCTTTTGTAGCCAACAAGTAAGGAGATTTGAGGCATACATCCACCGCTATAGTGTAAACGGGACAAATACATATGCAAAAGAGCCGATATTTTTCCAACGGAAAATTTTCTAAGCCTCTGCTCAAAAATTCGTAGAATATTTTTTCGAAAAAAAAAACAGCAAAAAGAGATCTTACTCGAAGTAAAAATATTCTTGTTGAAGGGCTTTTTATCAATAGGAACACTCGCCAATAGCCACACAAATGTGTATTCGTGTGGCAATTTCAATTTCAAAAAAAAAAAAAAACAAATTTGTATTGAAATTTCAATTTTGACAACATTTTTAATGTTATAACATAACCTGTAATTAAATGACTTTTCGACCTCTAAGTGCCTCATCTACTTACATATTGTTTAGCTAGCTATAATACACCACAAGTCTGAACCACAGAGTACTCGATGTTAATATTGTACGTTCATATTTGTGTTCGACTGAAGCGCTGGGATTGGTTAAACATGTTCAAAGTAAATCCTGCTATTGCAAATTTTGATATAACTTTCATCATGCTCAAATCTGAATGTTACGTCGTAAAGCTTGTTATTACAAATAGGTACTGTGTAATCGTATTGAGTGAGTTAATGCTATTTTGTCATTTTTACTCCTAGAAAATAAATACTTATTTTCACCAAGACGAAGGGTGTCAGCTAACCGATCTGCACTGTCGAATCTTTTTCTAATCTAAATATTATGATTTAGTGATTATTAATCTCTAAAACATGCAATTAACTAAAATATTCGTGTAGGTTGGATGAAATAGCCATTCAGCGGGGTAATTACGTAACACATTGTCAGTAGGAATTTCATTTTGATTGTTCAACAACGTTCGTGGCGTTATTTAAATTGTTGAGCAGACATAGTTTTAGAACATATGTCTATGAAGCAATGGATTAGCCATACGAGTATCTTTCGAAATTATTCAGATTGTGATTAATAGGGTGTTACGCAATTAGAGTGTTTGTTAAAACCGCTGCAGTACTTATGGTGGAAAATTTAGTGAATCCGAGTTTGTTAACACACAAAACTTTAAATATTGTTACTATGGAGGATGATAGATTACAGCAAAACTCTGAAAAGTCTGACAGCTAGTCTTACTAAGGGATATTGTGTTACCCAGTAACAGGATTGTGGGTCAGATAGGCAATGCCTCCGTATAAAATACTGGCAATCAGATCGATTTTCCAATCAGGAAGCCAGATTTGTGGAAACCATTTTACTCACCCTATAATTAGATAGATGATTGACGACACACGTAAAGTGTACGTCGCGTCCTTGTGTGACTGTGTGGTTCTCCAGAGCTTGAAGAAACTCAGGTTCCAGCTCCGACTGGATCGGCATCTCACCTGCAAGTATTGAAATATTGGGATTTTAGAAGCAAAGAATAATAATTACAGCATAAAACCTATTTTGACCTACATATTACAAACAAAATAGTAACGAAGAATTTTTGTCCGTTTCTCTGGATGTATGTTTCTAAAGCCTCGTCCCCACTAGGAACATTTGTCGAGCGACATGTGTCCCCGGAGACATTGGGCGATGTCGGGCGACGTCGGACGATATCGCTGCGACATTGTTGAAACTGTTCCTTATCACTACTCTTCATCGACTGTGCGACAAGGAACAGTTTCAACAATGTCGCGGCGATGTCGTCCGACGTCGCCCGACATCGCCCGATGTCTCCGGGGACACATGTCGCTCGACAAATGTTCCTAGTGGGGACGAGGCGTAATTGGCGCAATACGGCTGAAAGGATTTGGATGAAATCTGGCACACGGATAGACCTATTACTAAATTATCCCACGGGCGTTACCGTGGGATAATTTCTGATCAAGAAGTGGTGAGTGGTAGTAAGTGGTGGATACCAACCAATGTAAGTACGCATGTTTTCAGTTATAATTAATGCAATAACCGACCTATAGGCTAATTAACTTTTTGAGAATTTTCGAGTCTCACAATTCCACTTTATTATTAATTTTATCAAGAGGTCTGGTTATAACTCGGTACTTAATCTACCTCAAGCAGTTTTCTAATAAATTATTATTTAATTATTTACTAAGGCACGAGCATTAAATTGTCGATGTCGCGAAACGAAAAATAATTTTGGTTAAAGTGCTCTGGGCACCCCTAGCGTTTTCAATGTTAGTTATTACAGTTTGACACTGGGATTAATGTTATTGTTAAAAGTTTAGAAGGCAATTTCAAAATGAATAATGTCTCACCAAATTAAACATAATTTCATATAATTATGTACCTACGTTTCCCATGAAATGGAAAATAAAAATAAAATAATATACATATACTGTACCTACGTACTTACCTATTTCAAAAATCATGTACACACGGCTACACATCAAGTTATGCAAAACCAGTATTGGCTGACCTTTCACTGTGTGAAAATATCATACAAAGTGAGGCAAGACAAACTGGTTTTGTATAGCTTAACGTGTAGCCGTGTGTACGAATCAGACAAGTTTTTTTTTCCTTTTTGTGTAGTGTATCTATATTGTACCACTGCTAGGGCGAGGGCTCCCCATACTTTTCCAATTTTCTTTCCAATTTTTCTTTATTTTTTATTTTACCTAAATATGTTGTCCCACTGCTGGACAAAGCGTTCCCCCCGCGCTTTTGCCAAATTTTCTTTAAGTTGTGCATTCTCCGTGTATTTTCGTATACAGTGTGGAAAAATTAAATACATCTTTGTAAGTTCATTCTATTATCTCCTATAACCAAGGATTGTCATGAAAATAGTTTAAAGCTCTTGTGCAGTTAAGTTCTTCGTCTTAGTGTTGACAACTTTTTAAGTATCTTGTATACTTTAATTAGCAACTTGTTAACAACTCTTTTACTATCTTCCTCTAACCTAAAAACCTAAGATTTAAACTTGCAACGAGTTTCCCTTGCAAGTTTAAATCTTAGGTTTTTTTGTTATCCGTCAGAGCTTATTTCCTGTTAGATAACACTTTTTATTATTTACCCTTTTATCTGTATTTTAACAAACTAGTTTTCTCAACGCTCATCGCTCAACGTTTTCAAACGCTTTAACATTTGCAACAGAAAATCAAGCGCTGTAAGTGCTGAGTTTTTAACTTTTGTAATCATTCTTTATTTCGTCCAAAACCGGAACCGGAAAACCGGAAAATAAGATCAAGAATAAAATCGTGCTAAGTAGGTACCAGACCTGTTTTTTTTTAACGAAATTTTGATATTTCCGTGCGAGTATTATTATTGATATTTAAAGCATAATAACATATTTCATACATCGTCTGTTGATTTCTTCCTATGAATCAACAAACGTATGAAATTACCATTAGTGCTAAGTTCCTTGCTGTTTTCTCAATAAAAAATATTTTATAGGCCCCGATTTAAAAATACATTTTGAACCATACTTACTTTAGTCTAAAATAAGATACATAATTAATCCTACTAATAAAACGTGAAAGTTTGTATGAATGGATGGATCTTTGTTACTCTTTCACGCAAAAAATACTTAACGGATTTGGATGAAATTTGGCACACATATGGTATATAACTAGGATTAACATATAGGATACTTTTTATCCCGATATTCCCACAGGATCGAAACTTATGCGGGTGAAACCGCGGGGCGCAGCTAGTCTACTTTAATTCAAACAAAAACCATTACCGCGGTCATATCTAAGCACCCAGTAATTTAGGGTACAGTCACCGAGTATTAGCCGCGCACTCTAAATAAGGGTAGGCTTTAAACCGAACAGTGGAGCAGTGTGGATAAAATGTAACAGAGCACCGGTCGGATTTAGCAGAACAAGTAAACTCTACTAATAGGGGTTAATACCTAAGTGTTGTGCGAAACAGGTGGGGTCGGGGTGGTTTCTTACGAAAGTATTAGCATATTCCGGGATTTTAGAGAGAAGACGTGATTTTTGGTTACGAAGTGACTTCGTAAAGTTTGGTTTTTATTTTGATGGGTGAAGCAAGATCGCGGAACTAGGCTGTAATAGTACTGTCGTAAAGTAGATAGTTACTCTGAAGATAATGGTGAACTAAGCGATTTAAAACGTTTTTGGGGAAAGCCTTTTTCAGCAACGTTCCTACGTTTTACATAACTAGGATTATAGATAGGATAGGATTACCTGCACTATAAAAGACCTTGGCGAGGCCAACGCTAGCGCTGTCAACGTGGCTGAGTTATGGTTAAAACCAATATATGTAGATGTGTGGACTCATCTAAATACGAGGAAAAAGAGGTACGAGTAAAAGAGATTATTCGTAGACGTATGACGAATTGAGCCACTCGCCAATAACGAGTAGCTCCTAAACTCTGAAACTTTCCTGAGGGGCAATTCTCGTAATTTGAAGAACGTTCACAGTCTGATCTCAGTCTCAATCTGTCAAAAATACCTCTAAAATCCCTAAATATGTATTTGAAAAGTTTTTGACATTGATTGTCGCTGAGATGAGATTGCGACTAGATTTTGAACGTTTTAAATTACGGGAATTGACCTTCTGATAGCTGCATTATACCTATATCGACACTATAACAATATTTACTATTACGAGAAAAAAAAACTAAGCTAGCCACTAAGTCTAGGTCCCATATATGTAGTAAAAGGTCAGCCGCGTGGAATTTATTTGAATAGTACTCTCGGGCAATGGGGTAGCTGCACGAGTTACTGTCCTGTGGCGCTTAGAGCCGCAGAGATACAGGTGAATTACATGAATTGTGTACAACCTAAGTACTAACACTTCGTCGCTTAGTTCTAATATTTATTTTTATAAATGGGATGTTAGTATTTACAGGATGTTTAGATCTTCTTCTGTCGTATCGGCACGGGTTTTAGGTAAACCCGTAGGGATATCGATGCGCAACCTGTTACCGTGGATTCAGTACATGTTTCTGGACTCCCCTGCATTGCAATATGTCGATGATTATTAAAAAAAATTGCTGTACCATACATTTTAACCGCGTAGGTACCTATTGCACTTTTCTATGAAATAGCAGATTTTTTTTTGATAACTAACAAAAAATTTCGTTTAAATTTTGTGCCAGCCTGTATATGAGAAAAGCTCATGCCATGTTAAAAATAATTATGAGGCAGGCAGCTTGGCTACTGAAGGCTTCCCTTTAGTAATCATAGGTTGATAAAATAACATGACATAATCATCATCATCATCATCTGCCTAGCCTTTTCCCAATTATGTTGGGGTCGGCTTCCAGTCATAATACACACAATCACACACCACTGTCCACATAATGTGGATGAATTAATGTAATGCAAAAAAGGAAAGAGAGAGGAGTAAAGGCTGACGCAAATTAGGTCGCGCCGCATCGTATCGTATCGCAACGCATTGCAAAAACCCTCATTCATTACTTTCGTACATTTTCTATGAACCAACGCACACTACAGGCTTTTTTGTATGAAAATGCGTTGCGGCTGTAATATCTTTAGTCTTCAGAGGGTTTCTTGGAAATAATTTTCCTGGAACTGAGTTCTTATTTTCCGTGTCTCACCGGAGGTTAACTTCCGTCAACCGTAATCGACAGTTAAGATTCTTTATTCCTATAATGGTATATACTCCTTCATTTTTCGGAAATGGCAAAAACTTATACATAATATTTATATTATATATAATTTGCCGCTACAATAGCGACATTAATTTTACACACGGGTACGGCTAGTGGCCAGTAATCATAAAAATTATAACAACATAAAATTATTCGTAATGCGCCGCTAGCCGATGTAGGGCGGCAGTCTTTCTTTTAGTTCGCCAACTCTTTGCACGTTATTCGTTTTAATTTAATTGATGCCATGTTATGATCCGTGACCCCGGCAAATGACCCTAATAATGCGCTACTTTACATAAGTACAGAATGCTCCAAGATACTAACTAGAAAATTGAAAGTAAATTATTTTTTCCTACTATTACTTTTTTAAATATCATAAAATTAAATAATATTATAAACGTGAAAGTTTGTATGGATGGATGGATAGATGTTTGTTACTCTTTCACACAAAAACTACTGAACAGATTTGGATGAAATTTGGCACACAGATGGTTTATAAACAGAATTAACATATAGGATACTTTTTATCCCGATATTCTCACGGGATCGAAACTTATATGGGTGAAACCGCGGGGCGCAGCTAGTATGTTCATAAAACGAAAATGCGAAACCGTATACGTGTGTTAAATTAAAGTTGCCATTAAAGCGCCACGCTGTATACTCATACATATTTAGGAAACGGAAAGATGGGAAATAATATAATACTTATACATTATGCGTACCTGTTACAAATACACTAAAAAACGTGGCCAGCCACCAGGCCGCTTTCGTCGACGACGGCGAAAACATGTGTCCGTCGATGATTAGTCTGAAACAAATACAAAAATGAGTTTCAAAGATATTGAAAATTCCCATGGATAAAATATTTCTAGATTTTTTCATTTTAATGTTGCGACTACCATTACATACGTATACAGCGGAGTTATATTAGAACGTTTGACAAGGTATTGGAAGAAAGATTTAGGGTCGGGGTTCTGGGATTGATTTTTAGTCGGACAAAGTGTTATTACGTTGTTTTCACCAGGAATGTCTCAGTAGAAGCCCGGAGTCTGGATTTGTTGCAATAGGCTCACCTCCTTTTACATAGGACTTTAAAAAAAAATGCGCAATATGGGTGTACTGAAGGTACACCTCTGCCGAGCTCTTCGGGGAAACAAGGCGTGATATTATTTTTCTGGCGAAAAGTTAAAGCTACCAAACTAATGCACAGTGCATTTTCTACGAAAATGGAAAATCAAAGAATTTTCCAGGCACCTGCCTATTTACCTAACGCTTTACATACGGATGTTGATTTATTTTTGTATCCATGTTTACTTATGTTTCCATGTTGATCTCGAATGGAATGAAAACAAAGCTTACGAATTTGTCATTTCAACGTGTAAGTCGATTGCGGAAAGGTGTTCGACATTGTTTGTATATGCTACAAAGATAATATGTACGGAGGTGTTCGGTAAAGTAAGTACCTACTCGGCCGTAAATGTGTTACATTGTGTTTCCGTAAAAAGTGGAGTTTTGTAGAACGTCATCTCTGTTACTCTTTTTATATCTTCGTCAGTTTTCAAATTCTTTCCTTTTTCAAGTCAGAACACGGTACTTTTTGAAGCTATGGCCCTGAGCTGACTATCGCACAGAAAACTTTAGTTAGTTACTGGATAAGAAATATTAAAAAGGTCAAAAAGGTGGCTGGGATAGACTGGATGCGGAAGGCGGAGCACTGGGTGTGGTGACGCAGGCTGGAAAAGGCATATATCCAGCAGAGGACTGCGATAGGCTCAGGTGATTGATTGTTTGAAATATCAAAATAGCATACACTTTTCACGCAGTATAATGCTGAGTCGTAGTCGGTCAAACAGATTCTATCGTGCAATGAGCAGACAAAAATAGCCCTTAAGGTGACGAACATATTTTGGATGTGTCTCTATATGAAGTGTGCCTCTTGAGAAACAAGATGTGTCATATCTACGCTCGGATACTGTCTGTTTACGAGAGACGCTTAATTAGTTAGACACCTTAGATCTTTATAACCCAAACTGGGCGTTGCAGCTTCTAGTATAAATAGCAGCAATTTCTGAAGACTTCTGAGCAAAGTACAAGTAGATAGACATGCATATCTCAGTATAAGATACGAACATTAAATCCCTGTTCACTTGAATAAGTTGGATGGTTCAACTAAGCACTTTCAACAAGGTACGATTTAACCTCAAAATCTCTCGAACCAAGCTAGAAAGCCTTAGTAGTTGGACGATGCTTGTTTCAAAATTATAGGTGCAAGAACAACGGTAGGAGCAAGTTATCACAGCACGTGACTTCACGCGGTTGCGTTGAATTTTGCGCTCAATCCGGTAGTATCCTTTCTTGAAGACAAGTTGAGCAGGGCTTGAATATATGATGAACTTACTTATGTTTTTATAAAGGTATGTGGTTGTGCTTCTATTATGTGTAGCATAAAAATAGTAACTACCTATTTAATAAAAGCATCATAGGTAACAATTGTTTGACGGCCGCAAAATGCTAAATATTTGCTTTGTTATTTATTTTATTTTGTTATGTTTGTGCACGCAATTCAATTTAAAATGGTAATTAATTTTAATTTGCCTTTTACAATTTGGTTTATTAGATTCGTTTAACAATTTAACAAAATTATGAAATACCCAACGTAACAAATTATACTGTTATTACTTCCAATGTTCATCGCTACAAGATCTGAAGATATTACAATATGCCTGCAATCACTCAGAATATTCCGCGAAATAATAGGAAACGGATCAAAAGCCCTCAAAGGAGATGAGTTGATCCCGGCGTTGATAATTTGAGTTTTATTGAAACAGATGGCTTGAAAAATTGTGCTTTCAAGAAAATAATACATTGTAACCAGGTAAAACGGGAACTCTTTGGAGTTTTCAACTGTTAATGTACCTGGCTGATGTATTTTCTTTAGTTTTTCTTCTCCCTGCCAATCTTGAATGGTGTCGTTACTGGCAGTATTAAGCAGATACAAAGTTTTTAAACATCCAGTCCTGGCTTTTAAGACAGTCAGTCCTGGACTAATGGAATTAAAAACTTTTAAAGTTCGACGCTTTCCTTTATTGTTTGAAGCAGTAGTTGAATTTAATAGTGTATATTTTGTGGAAAAAAGTCTACGTAAGCAATTTTGTACAAAAATTGAATTATTGTGTCTGCAAATGTCCTAGACACAAGAATTCCATTTCAGTTTTAATGAATGAATTAAACACTTTTTATGAGTTAGAAATTAGGTTGGCATACCTACAGAAACTTTTTATTTTTGAGTAATAAATTAATTAGTTATAAGCAGTTTTCCCGCTGACAGCGTTGCGGACTAATTTTTTGATGGCCTATGATTCTTTACCCTTGTTTTGTTTTAAATACATGTACATAATATTATTTTTAGGGTTGATTTTTCAATCGACCGATAATTTTTATCCGTGGAATAAAATTGCCGTCTGAAAGTTTTTGTATGGAAGAACTGTCAAAAATTCTAAATTCTTCCTCGGATAAGGTTATCTGGCGTTGTTGGGCTGATTTTTCCAACGCTAAGCTTAAGCTAATGCTTAAGCTTTTACATGATGTAAATATAAACTTGTTTAAAAAAAATAGTCACACTTAGTTATTGTATTTTTTGTTATGAGAAATTCTGGTGTTCAGTGTATTTTATTTGTGACAGGCTGAACTGATGCAGTTTATTCACGAGTTTTAACGTAGCGAAGTTGTTAACTGTAGTTAGAATCTAACAAAAGTTATAGGTACCCGTCTGTATAATAATGAACCAGTTTAGTCGGTGTAATGCAAATTCCATTGTAGAATCAAATAGCTTTTTTATTCTGTTTGAAATTATTCTTACAAATAATGTGGTGTGTGTAAACGTAGACTTGCTATTAAAATACAAGTTCTTAGTACTATATCTTTTATCTGCCACGTTAGTGTCGAATTTTGCATTAAAAGTTACAAAAGAAACGTCGTTGTCGTTCAAAGTAAACCCACGTCCCTGAGCGGTAGATACTGGCACGAAAAAAAAACCTACTCACTTTTAATAAGCATTTTTAGGGTTTCGTAGGTACCCAAAGGGTGCCAACGGGACCCTATTACTAAGCCCCCGCTATCCGTCCGTTCATCCGTCCGTTCGTCCGTCCATCTGTATGTCAGCAGGCTGTATATCATGAACCGTAATAGGTAGACAGTTGAAATTTTCACAGTGCGTATTTCTATTGCTGTAACAAATAATAAAAGTTAAAAATTAAAGGGAGCCCCTTTAATTTCCATAAAAGAAACGTGTTTTTTCGGCGTTTTTTTCTTGTGTGCGAGTCCGATTCGCACTTGGCCACTTTTTCCGACGTAGGAAACATGTGGGTTGATTTTCCGAATCCGTAGCCTCAAAGCCCAAACCACGCTTAAATATTTAAAGGTGAATTCCATATAGGATGTTGTTTTTCCGTAAGTGTAAGACATCACACTCTTTCTTTACATACTGAATAGACACACGCCCACGAATGCTGAGGTAATCCATTCCCTTGGTAGACGGTTTCAACTGGCAAAAGATAAGCACCATGTATAATATATTCTGTTTTCCTTTAACGTGTGAACCTAACCTGCACTTTGTAAGCTTTTCTTTTGTATTAGTGTGTTATCTTGGTGTTTTCTTTAAAGTGGGGAGCTTAAAGACTTATTTGCCTTGAGAAGGACGCTTGTTGTTTACAAAGTATTATCATCATTATCATCTGCCTAGCCTTTTCTCAACTATGTTGGGGCCGGCTTCCAGTCTAAACGGTATAGTAGAGTACCAGTATTTTACACGGAGCAACTGCCTATGTGACCTCCACAAACTAGTTCCCGGGAAATACGTAGTGAGACTGGTTGTCAGACTTCGAGATTCTTACGATCCGTGACGACTGTCAAAGATCCACGAAAAACAGGCGGGAACTACGCATTCCCACTGCTGGGACACATGCCTCGGTGAGAGGGAGTGGAGGGAGCCGTAATCCGCACTCGGGCCCAGCGTGAATTGGTAAATGTCACATGTCTTCGATTTTTTTGGCTGTAGGACGTGTCAGTTTCTTCACGCTGTTTTCCTATAACACACAAACAAAGTACGAACGGGTTCAAACCTACGACCTACAACTCCTTCGTCGCGGCCGTTACCACTGGGAACAAAAGTCAAAGTCAAGGTCAGAAAAGTCTTCAAACACGTGTTCAAATGTTTGAACACGTGCCGCTGACGCGTGCTTTATTTGTGCCTGAAAAAAAAAAAAAACTAACAGTTCCATAGTTTCGAAACAAAAAACATACTAAAACAGAATAATAGTTGTTATTTATGTAAACATTCCCCTAAATTTACTGGTAGTTACGTTCCAAATGGGAACGGAGGTATCATATAACCGGAGACTGATTGGCAGCATGGTGTTAGTTACAAGTAAGTAGCCGCATATACTGCAGCGATACTAAAGCTTCCAAATGCATGTAAACTTCGTCGGAGTTTCGATTAAAAAGTCGATTTTGGTAAATGGATACATAACTTTAGGTAATAATACTAACTTTTAAGTCCTCACGTGTTGTTTTGATATTATTGTCAACAAAGAATAGCACTTTTAGTGATTTTTTAGGTTATGGTCGTATTTCTCAGTATTCCCGTTAGACCAAATATAATTATTACTATCATTGTAATCTAGAAATCATAAGAAACCAATCAACATGCGTTTCATTAATAGACGCCAAAATTTTGGTGGGCCTAATGGTCGTACAAAAAGAACTATCTCCTTTGCCTTAATTTCAGTAAGTGGTTTTTTAAATGGATTATAGCTGTTTCCAAAAACAGAGTTGCGTGTCAAAAAAAGTGCTACGCTTTTGCTATAACGTAGCCGTCAATGCTACGGAAGTAAAGCTAAGGTTTCTTAAAACTGCATAGCGTCCGCGACTTACCAGCGAATGACGTCACTGAAATGTTATTTATGAAAATAAGTTGGTGTGTTTTTCAAGACAACGTTTTTTGACAATCAAACCCCGCAGCCATAATTTAAACTGTAACTGCAGCAGTTATGTGGCGGCCACCGCACTTACAGGAAACGGAGCTACCATTTCCTGCAAGTGCGGTGGCTGCCCGTTAAAGAGTTGAAGGAACTGCGATGACTATTGATTTAGATATGCAAAACTATTTCTATATAGCCAGTCTAGTCTGTAAAATCTGACCGTGAACACTTAGTTGAAGAAAGCTGTCAGTCTACCTGATGCTAGGGATGGACACTATTGACAGCTCACTTCACCTCAAGTATTCACGGTTAGATTTTTACAAAATAGATCGGTAGATTCTTCATCAAAATCGCGATAACTGTGACCACGCCTTTAATCACACAATAGCGATAGACGGAATCAAAAGAATTTCTCGAGCTGCATTTTCAGAGCGGCCATTGCTCTAAGTTGAAATGCGTTTGTTTACGTCTTGTAGTCACAATGCTGCATTGCTGTAGTTGAAATTGCAGTAATATCAGACGTCGTCGTTGCTCGCTATCAATTCCTTATGGACACGTTAATGGTCTATAGGACTGAGGATTCGTAGCTTAATGGCTGTATCTTTTCAATCTGCGAAGTTAAGCTGGGATTGCAGCGATTTGTGTTAGGATGGGTGGCCGTTCTTTATTCTGTATTTTCTTTATGGCTTATGGCAGCGAGTTATTTTAAAGTGATCAAAGGGTGGCATGTAAATACAAGTGGCGTGGATAATATAAAAGGACCAACTGTATTTCTAAATCTGTTCCCATACCCACAGATTAACTGAGAAAACGATTTTGTGCGGCTTTGATAATCTAAGTCAACAAATAAATAAAATTGAAGTGTCTGTTTACAATGTCAAAATACCAGCTTTATGCTAAACGGTGAAAGTATAATACGATACTTATAACAAAAACTTAACAATGATTTTTTTTTGTGTCTGTCTGTTTGTTTGTTCCGGCTAATCTTCGAAACAGCTAGGGAGCTGGGTTAGGGATTTTGACGGGACTTTCACTGGCAGATAGCTGATGTTATAAGGAGTAAATAACTTTTAGGCTACTTTTATGAAAAAGAATTCGGGTTCCGCGCAAAAAAAAATAAAACCCACGAAATCCCATTTGTTTTCCGACATACACGTAAAAGAAGTCGCGGGCACAGCTAGTTTAATAATAAAACATACATACCTTCATACAAGATACACTAAGTAAATAATAATTGTTATTTTATTAGTGTTTCTTAATGCACATTGGCAAACTCTATTATTGCCTGAAGCAAAATAAGATGCAAAAATAACAGCAATAAATTCTAATAACATGATAGAAATAATAAAGTATCTGCAGTAAAGAAAACATAAGTATTTCCGAAGTTATTAATATTGTTAAACAAACTCATCATGTTTTTGCTAGTCTAGATAACGTTGCAAACGCAGGCAACGTGTATTTCAAGTAATAACTGTCATCGGTAAACAACATGCACAAGGGTGTCTCCGCCGTCGGACATACAGGAGGAGGCACCCTGGTGCATGCTGTTTGCCGATGATATTGTTCTTGTCGGTAAATATGGATCTGAGATCCAGAGCAGATTGGAGAAATGGCAACAGAAGTTGGAGGATGTTGGCTTGAAAATCAGCAGAACCAAAACTGAACATATGTTCTGCGATTTCGGCGGTCTCTCCAGTTCTAGAGCCATAACGCTTGATGGCACGCTTCTCCCAGTCTGCTCCGACTTTCGGTATCTCGGTTCACTCGTGCAGAGCGATGGCGAAATAGATCAACGGTTAAGCACAGAATTATCACTGGATGGATGAAATGGCGTCAGGTCATGGGAACAATCTGCATATACTTACAAAACCATGGTTAGACCTGCTGTCTTGTATGGATCAAAATGTTGGGCCACAAAAGGGATGAATGAAAGGCAATTCAATGGAAGGGGCAATTCAAGGGATGAAGGAAAGGCAATCTCATTAAACTGTAAAGGGGCTCGTGGCTAAATAATAACATGCATGGGTCGATCGAAAGTTAAGTTACGCTAGCCTCGGCTGGTTCGTGGATGGGTGACCATCCATTACATACCAAGACCCCTTCGTGCCTCAGAAAGCACGTTAAGCTGTTGGTCGCGGCTGTCATTCTTAGATCATAGACAGTCGTTACAGATAGTGAGAAGAACAAAAGTCTGACAACCAGTCTTACCAGATATCGTGTTACCAAGTAAATGGGTTGTGGAGGTCAGGTAGGCAGTCGCTACGTGTAATATATTGGTATTCGGCTGCATCCGGTTAGATTGGAAGCTAAACCCTACATAGTTGGGAAAAGGCAAGGCAGATGATGATCTCATTAAACTGTAAGGCATTAAGGAAGAAGCAAAATTTAGGTTTCCAGAAAGTTAGAAGTAAGGTAGATACAGACAATCAACCAAAAATGGACAGTATTGCGAGTAAAGGCCTCAAGGCGAAATGTGACTATCAGTGATGGAATTAACTCGATAAAAAAAATTAGAGGGACAGAGAGACACATTCCCTGTATTCCGAACTTCACTCAATTCAAAAATCAATCCATGAACACATAGAAACTTTAATCTCGCTGTTTCAATATTGTACGTACGAAAGAGAATACAGATTGTAGCAGGTGCATATTCCGGTGTTCCGTGTGAGTCGAACGACATATGTGGGTTACTGTGACGTTCTACTGGGCTCTGCAATCGTTTTTATAAATCTGTGGGATTTAAGACTGTCTTTTCAGTATTTTTTTTAAAGAATATTTTCATTTGTATTATGTTTGATGACTATCCCTATGTCTATTGGAAAATATCTGTATTTAAAAGGACATTTGATGGAATCTATTCTGGGAATATAAACAGCGATCACCGATCCGTCTACCAAGAGATGTTCACTGTACCTACAATCCGGCCGTCGGGAGAAAGCGTTGCTGATATTCGTCAGTGCAACAATTCTAGTAGCTAATACAGGGGGTCTATTCCGAAGTTGTAAGTACGTGGTTCGATCGGTTCCGATCCTACACTCCTACACTCTTTCGAATATTGACTATGGTCCCGACCCAACTGAGCCGATCTGAACTTTTTTCGCATTTTTCAATAATATTCGGTTCGTCCATGTGTCGGTCCGATCCGAACATTCGCACTTTGCACTTCGGAGTAGGCCCCCAGTTCTTTGCAAAACACATATTCGTTTGTATGAAACTGGCAGGTGTCAGGAACGAGTTCTCTCGACGGCCGCTCTGTAGTAGTTATTGCATAGCCCATGTTCAGCAATAGATGTTTATCCCGTGCTAATTCTATTAGTGGGCAAACATGGTCAGAGAATGCACAGAGTAGAGAGGTTTAGAAGGAGAAAGGGAAGCCTTTACCCAAAAGTGGGACACAATAGAGGATAACAAAAAAAACGATCTTATTTTTACTCAGGCAACTTATTCAGGGTGGTCCAAATAGTGACGTCATAAAAAAATATTAGATACCTCATGGCTACCCGAAAATACCCCCGAGTATGTTCCGCGATTCTTGATAGTTATCGAGTTACAATAAAAAAAAAGAAAACTTTAATAGGGACCCTATTTATATTTATTAACCAGTGAAATACCCTGTATACCTCTCCTTCTTACTAATTTACTTTGGATGAACATGCAGCGTCTTCAAAGTAAACACCTAAGCGCATTCTAGGCCAAGTAATCATTCTTCTAGACTTTGTGGTTTACTGATCACTTTAAACCTACTAACGTTAGTGGTGTACGTGACTACAGGCTTCTAACTCGAGTTTTCCTTTAAAAAGGAAAAAGTTTACTTTAAAGTTTACTTGTCCATTTATTGTTTGGATACCTAGTGTTTCTGTTAGCATCCCCTGCCAAGTTTCCAATAATACCTATTGTTAACTGTGATTTGTATTTGGAGAATAGATAAACAAACAAGAATGATTGATGATGATTTTTGGGTAATCAAGCACCGTGTCTGAAGAAAATTGTGGGTATTAAAACCTATATAAATTAGGTGAGTGTGAATCATTACTCATTATTTCATTTTAATGACAATGTGTCAGATCATTATACGAATAGACATAAAATTACCGTTTCAATTAGATACGCCTGAAGAATTACCGCCTACATAATACAGACTTTATTGTTCTTTGTATTGTTTGCATAGAAGATAAATACTAATAAGTACCTCTTTAATTCAAAACTCGACGACGATGTAACAAAAAATGAATGAATGACGTGTTGGCGCAGAAAGCTTTCTAATCAATAGCACTCTTTACACCCCACCTCATAAGACACACATGCTAACACAGTAGACACAAAATTCCGCCATCAAAATCGGCCCTCACTCACCAAAAACACGCATCAACCGATAATCCTATTCATTCTCACGATAAAGTCGGAGCGAGCAGTTTTCATAAGCAATCGTCGCGTTGGGCCGCTCGTCGGACCCACAAGATTCAATTACGCGGGCGCTGACGTAGCAAGAGTAGTGTCAGAAGTTTAACCAGCGCCCGTCCGCGCCTGCAATCGAAGGGAAATACGACCGGGGACCTTCAGAATAAGGATGGGAACTCTTTGAGTTATTGTAATATGGGCCAGGTGGGAACTTGGGTAAGGAGTGATTCGATTTGGCAACTTTTTTCTAGGTGTGAATAGATATTATGTTTATGAACTTTAGTTCTGTTCTACTTTTCTACTGTTCTACTAACTTAGAATGACGGAAACATTCATTTCTCATTATTTTTATTATTAAATTATCATTATTTTCATTATAACTATGACAGATACATTGACAAACCTACCAGTACAACCACTAATCAGAGGGCTAATTCCCGTATTAAGAATATTCACAGTCTGATCTCAGTCTCAATCTGTCAAAACAACTCTAATTTCCCTACATTTTGGACAAGTTTTTGACATTGAGTGTCGGTGAGATGAGATAGCGACTAGATTTGGAACGTTTTTAAATACCAGAATTGGTCATCAGATCGTGAATAGCTTAATAGTTTTTACCATAACCTATAAAGTAAGTATATTTATAATAAGCACTAGCTGCGCCCTGCGGTTTCACCCGCACAAGTTTCTATCCCGTGGGAATATCGGGATAAAAAACTATCCTATTGTACCAAATTTCATCCAAATCCGTTCTGTCGTTTTTGCGTGAAAGAGTAACAAACATCCATCCATCCATCTATACAAACTTTCGCATTTATAATATTAGTAGGAAGTAGTAGGATATAATATTACGGAGAGAATGGTCTGTTCTTTCGAAATTATAATACTTTTTGGCTCGTATTTTTTAATCGTGAGGAACGTTTAAGAAATACGAGCCAAAAAGTAAAATTAGTATTTCTTAAACGTGAGGAACGTTTAAGAAATACGATTATAATGATATACCTACTTATTTAGAGTTTTATTTAACAGAGGAGACCTCTACTGATTCGTAATCTAGTATTTATAGGCAAAAAGACAGCAAAATATAAAATCAAGATATTTCACAAATAACAACGTCGACATATCTTTAGTATTATAAAGTCTACTAGACTACCTATATTTATGTGATGCTGAAAGTTTTGCAATTACTGTCTATATGCAACTTGAAGCCGTTTCTAGACTACCGCATCTCGTATTGCTCGCTACGACTACGAGTTCCTTTCCGTTCCTTTCCGATGGTTCATTATATATGCAGACATACGTATGTTTTAGATCTATAAAGTCTGCAATTAAAACTGCATTCAACTGACATAGAAAGAAAATAACGCAGAACCATTTCTAAAATAAGAAAAGTAAACTAGAGAACAATTTGAACAACGAAACACAATTTCCTCGCTGAATTTCACGCTTCAAAAATATTTCAACTCGATTAATTCTTTAACCGCAAATCGATGCAGGAATGTAGTTTCATTTGATCTGAACGGCAATCAGTAAACATGGGCCAAGAAATAAATATCCCGTGTGGGAGAATCCCGGGGGAACTAATTGCAGCCCTAGCTGTATTGATGGCACACTACCTACACCCCGGGATCAATGTAAATTATCTATCCCGGATCCACAAAATGCGATTATCGTCCGTCATTCTTGTTTTATTTCGTTATATTTTTGTAATGGTCTAAGCTATGGGAGGGAGCATATAATTAAATCATACATTTCATCAGTAGACATCATAAATAGTAATAACTTCCATTATTCGTGATACCCGTGACACCACTTTATCAGAATAAGGACTTAATAAATTTCTTAACCAATAACTAAGTGGAGAACGAAAAACCGAAATATATCTGAAAACCCTAAAACCAATTATTAAAAATAATATCCAGCAACAAATAGCAATAAATATCGCTATAAGGAAAAACCATTCGTGTCTAACAGACGAACAAAAAATAAATTCTCTCTTTAATCATTACAAAATGGTTACGGACGAAAATCTTACAAAGGATTACAAAACAGAATGCGAAAAGGATCTTACAATAATTGTAAAGAAAAAAACTGAGGAGAATTATTCTAACTAACGAAGGTCTGCAATTAAAGGACTTAAACCTTCGAAGTGATCGCCACGCGGGAACAGAACTGTAATTAAAACTTTGTTCCATAAACTATGATTAAAAACTCCAAGGGTTCGTGTACGATCCATTTTTATTTTTTGTTTGAAACTTATGACTTCGAACTTCATCGTTTTATATTGTTGGAGTGTAATGTATTATTAACGACGAACAGGTGACGATAAGTTATCCGTTCTCTGTGATATAATCTTCTGTTCTTTTCCTCGAGTTTCTGTTTTAAGTGATGATAAAAGTTTCTGGTAATGTTGGGTAGGTAACTAATATAAAGTTTCGGTATAAGAACTATTGAGGGCATGGAATGATGAATTAAAAAGAAGATAATGAATAACCATTTTTAACGAGTTCTATTTATGCATAAATATAAGGCCAGAGGTCACGAATACTTTATCAAGCATCTGTGTTTAATAACATCATTATTATGTTTACAAAATAAGTGTAATGATGACGTCAAAAAGCTCTCAATCATAAGGTTCTCATAATTGCTGTTCCGCGAGAAAATTGTCAAAGTTCCGATATAAGATTTATATACTTATTATTAAACAGTTTGTTAGAAGCAACGAGCCGTTTTAACGAGTCTATTAAATTTGTTGTTCAAACACGGTTTCTTTCATTCGATGTTTAAGAGCATAGCGGCGTAATAAATTCTTGCGAAGCTTACCTTAATAAATCCGGTTCGACTCAGATTCTCTAGCCGCCATAAATTGTTAAATAAATCGTTCGAACAACACGGAACGGATCGCCTGTGGACGATATCAAGTTGTAATTTGGGGACCAATTTTAACGTCCGAGTACTTTTAAATAAGGTTTAATGAGGCTTGAATGAAAATCCTCGGGAAAAATACGAACGATGGTAAAGAAAAAATGTTGCCAGAGATGTTCCAATGCAATTTTGTCTACCTGAATGGGTTTATCCGTAATCCTTTTATGATTAGTTCTCTAACTGAGTTCACTTACACTTTTAAGTTTTCCCGCCTAGCTATTCATTTTGTTCTCGATCTTATTCCGAGTTTCCTTGGTCCTGCAGCATAGATCGAAAGAATTAATAATAACAACGCATGAATGCTATATGACCTCTTGGGTTTTCGTGCTTGGAGTAGGTTTGGATTAATGATATTTTATTCTTAAAAAATAGACAAAGCCACTTAACCATGCACCCAATGCAATTAGGTTTTCGAAAGGGTGTTTTATTGCGATTAAATATTAAGCAAATCGAGTCTTGAATGCATAGGATTACTTAGTGTATTTTTTTATACATGAGGGAATTTTCTTATGAAACTTGAGTTGTCAACTTTGGTAAAATCAGGAAACTAGCTCAGTGAGTGTTACATTAGGTAACATATTTAACGGTATACCCTGTCCATTAGGTTAACCGTTTTTTGACAGCTGTCTTAGAACGTACATATTCCAGATTAGGTACGTAAAAGTTAACTTTAAAATGCGTAATCTATACTTATAATAAATCTGTAGAAGTAAAAATTCTGTACATTGAAAATATCCAAAAAATAAATGGCAGGGGGTGTTACTTGACCGACACCGAACCCACCGAACCCCGTCTGTCTGTCTGTTTGTTCAGGCATCACGCAAAAACTACCGGTTCGATTACGATGAAACTTTGTAACATAATGTACATACTCACAGTTACCTTCATTCATTTCTCCAGGTCAGAACAAGCATTCTGTGACCGTTAGGCGCTGATCTGATTATTTCTTACGACACGTTTTATCCACAATCAGTACACAGACACAGCTCCAACTTTAACATGAGACTATGACGATTTAGTGTCATCCAAGGGTTGGTAGTTTCGCCCACATTGATGGATATCATTTTTCCTATAAACACTATACTTCTAATACAAAATAACTATAGATTTTATTGTATTTTATTATAATATATTTTATTATGACAGCTTTGACAACGACGTTTAATACGTCGTCATGGCAACGTACCTTTCAAATTCTTACCGGCCTGTATCTTTTTAGTGGATTAGATATGCAAACTCACGTAAAAGAATTACTGGCTACATTCCTATCTCAAATTCATATTTTCTACATGATGTTATTCTACGAGTTTACCTTATTGATCCAAGCAATACAAGGATCAGTTCTGGCTTCGCCTCTAAAGCGAACACTACAAGGAGCCTGATACTCCAGGGTCACCTATCCCGGGAATACCTAGCGTACCTCTCCGCTCCGGTACCTGACGGACCCTGTCTACGCCTCCGTCCTCCGTCCTCCGTGAAGAGGGCTACCTCATCTATTGGGCCGCGCCTCACCTGAGGGCTGCCTCACCCGAGGGCCGCCTCACCTGGCGGCCTGACATCCTCTTCGCCGTGCCTCTCTCCTGCTGCTGTGCTGCGTCCTGGCCTGCTGCGTGGGCCCTCCTGTCCTCACCTGGCGGGCTGATAGCGTCTCCGCCGTGCCTCTCTCCCCTGCTGCTGTGCTGCGTCCTGGCCTGCTGCGTGGGCCCTCCTGTCCTCACCTGGCGGGCTGACAGCGTCTCCGCCGTGCCTCTCTCTCCTGCTGCCGTGCTGCGTCCTGGCCTGCTGCGTGGGCCCTCCTGTCCTCACCTGGCGGGCTGATAGCGTCTCCGCCGTGCCTCTCTCTCCTGCTGCTGTGCTGCGTCTTGGCCTGCTGCGTGGGCCCTCCTACGGGTGTCCACCGGTTGCCACGCCCTAGCACCTGTCCTCACCTGTTCCTGCTCCTGATCCTGGATCGGCAGCTGTACCTGCCCCTGTCGCCAGCACCTGCCTCTCTATATCTTTAATTGTCTTCTACCTCCCTTTCTTTTTATCCTTAACCTATAAGCTTAGCTTTACCTTGTCGCTATACGACAACTTGGTATAATTATTCTTTAATATCCTGGGCACCACACTGGGTACTTTTTATCCCGGAAAAGTATATACAATAAAAAACAAACTTAATTTTGCGGTTCGATCCCTATACCCGATTACCACTGTCTGTACTGTACCAACCGCAAATACTAAGTTTGTCGTAGGTTGGGTCACCCGCAGTGGAGTTCATTTTTATTCCTTTTAGTTTTTAGAGTTATTTAGGTTTATTTTTATATAAGTCGTAGTATAGATTTTAATTTTATAGTATAGGTAGTGTATTTGATAGTGTACGTAGTGACCGTAGGTTATTTTATAATACTGTTAGGTAGGAGTAGTCATTCGTATAGATATTATTTTTTAGGGAGTTTGCTTATTTATTGAGTTTAGATTAGTTATCATCAGAAATAAGTTTATTTAGGTAGGTAGGTATTTAATTTTCTGTTATTGAGTTTTTTTTTTTTATTAAATTAGTTAGGTACTTTTTTTTTTTTTTTTTTTTTTTTTTTTTTTTTTTTTTTTTTTTTTTTTTTTTTTTTTTTTTTTTTTTTTTTTTTTTAGGATGGGAAATCATCAAATGACTCCTCCCGCTCTGGGTGGAGCAGAAGGGAGTGTCAGACTTTTACTGACTAAAACCCACCCGTGTTCCTTCCTTAGCCCTTTATGTTCCAGGGCAGCGGTAAACATACTTAGGTACTAGGTTAGGTACTTAGGTAAAGATATCATATAGGTACCCTCCTACCACCTACCACTAATGAGACACAAGTGGTTTTCTATTGTAATTAGCCACAAAGGGCCCGCGACATAGATGGCATTCTGGGGAAGCACATACATTTTATCCTGTTAGCACGTTCCCGTGGGTAAATTTCCGACAACCACGCGGGCGAAGCCGCGGGCAGAAGCTAGTAAAATAAATATAATTATAAACTGCCTAATCTTATTGAATTATCTTATTTATGACTTCTTACAGACATTATAATACCGTACGTATATCAGTTTTCACAAAAAACATTATTGCTCACTAGTTCGATATGTCAAAAAACGGTTATCCCAGTGGACAGAGTATAGTAACCGATAAATTGGCCTGCACTCTTTTGTTGAGAGCCGTACGAATAAAAATACATGTATGGCGAATATCTAATAATCAATATTTTGGTTTCTTCAAATAAATGTGTGCGTGTTTCTGTTAAATATGGGTAGTTAAAAAAACATTTTTATAATTTTTTTTTATGCAATTTAGTGACTCGCTTACTTTGTCTTGGCCGCACTGCCCCCAAGCAGATATTAATGTAGGTGAGGATGACGCAAACTATGTAGGATACATCAAACTATGTTTCGAAAGGATCTAAGTATACTTACTCTATTTGAAATAAGATTAGACATTTAAATAAACCTTTTTTAAAGTCCGTTCAACCGATTTTGACTTCTATACCGTAGGCATAAGAATGGCATTAAAAGCAAAAAAGTGGTTACCGTAAAACATGGCAACTTTGCCCATAAATTTAAAAAATAAATGCTTAATTAATGATATTTTGGAAAATTTTAATAAATTGATTATTGTTTCGGTGCCACATAATACTATATGCTCATGTCTCGATACACAAAACTAAAAATAGTAAAAAAAAAGCATATTTATTAGTGAAAATAACAATTATAGGTGTTGGGCAAAAAATCTTATACATTTGGTAACTTTGCCCACATTACAGATCTCCGTTACTATGAACTTTATCACTATTCGAAAAGGACTGAATGAAAATACTTGAGCAATGCAATAATGTATTAAATTATACGCCATATTATATTCACATTCCTTGACCCTTAAAAATGAGTGGGCAAAGTCAAAAAGCCTTCTAGAACATTTTTCGTACAAAATGGCGATTGTTCAAGGGTTGTCACCATTGACAATACTTAACTATTTAATAATTTTTAGTGTGGAATATTATACTATATTATAATGATAAATTAAAAAGGGAAATAATTTAACATAATTTTTTACATAATATGCTTTATTTGTAGTGTTCAAAAACTAAAAAAAAAAATAAAGAGAAGAAGAAAAGAAAAAAGAGAAGATAAATACTTTAACAATTATATCAGAAATTATTTTATGAATTTT
The DNA here is from genome assembly GCA_945859715.1 of Apamea sordens. Taxonomy (NCBI): domain Eukaryota; kingdom Metazoa; phylum Arthropoda; class Insecta; order Lepidoptera; family Noctuidae; genus Apamea; species Apamea sordens. The sequence goes on along the minus strand of OX243996.1, from coordinate 10,060,973 downwards.
ATCGCGGTAGCGGTAAAACAAGAGTACCTAAGTCCATTTACAATAGCATTAGAAAGAAGTTAAAAAAGGTTATTTTTAATGCACACTTTGTAACAAAAGTACAATAAACATTGTTACATTACGATAGACGCCGAATTTATTATGAACTATTTTTACAGCAGCTGGCACACTTACTTGTAACCATTTTAACTATTTATCTTATGAAATTATGTGGCTTTCATTTATGTATATTATTTAACTCCAATTTAAAATTACAGTGTCAATGCTAAAAACCTAAAAGAAGCAGGGGTGAACAATACCTGGAACATTATTCATTTCACTATAATTCTACCGAATTTAAAAATTAACGTTGGTGAAACTTCTTCATCTTCATCATCAGATGATAGTGACTTAATTAGATGATGAAGACGAAGAAATGTCACCAACGTATTGTGTTGTAAGTTGTTATTTAAAATAAAATATTTAAAAAACATGATTATTATTTCCATTAATCTTAATTTTTAAATCATCATTGTGATCGGTTGTTTCATTCATTCATTTTGTTGTAAGTTTGTAATGTGTGAAGAAGACGTTACTATAAATAAAGCATAATTTTAAAATATTATTTTTATTTTGTTTATATTATACGTCCATATTTGTTAAAACAATTTTAATTAAGGTGGATGCGCTGCAGTAGCCCGCGAAATCAGACGAATTCGGAGCAATTCTAATATAAAGCGATGTATTGATGATTTTTAAGGTTAAAATTGTATTATTGCCTACATATTTCTTATTGTTGCGCATCATAATTATTTTTATTAAGATACAACCTTACACTGACCTGCAAATTGCAAAAAACGCAAGAAATTAGAATTTATGCATCTCCCTTAAAATTGTTTTATCATAACTTTGAAATAAAATGTTTTGCATTCCTGCTTCTACGAGCCTCTTTTTTCTAATGCTATTATAAATGGAGTATAGTTTTTAAGAACCTAAAACCCATCAACAAAAATCTTTAAAATTATTAGTTATTTAGAATTTGGAAGATACGAGCCCTCGTATCTTCTAAATCCCGACTGTGTTTTTAAACTTTATATGTTTACCAACATAGTTAACTGTTCATCAAATCCGAACCCTCCTTTTTTTACTCGGTTAAAAAATGTACCTCGGGTGACAACCCTAGTGAAAAAGAAACGTTGGGCAATGTTGTCAACGATATTCAAAAAATATGCTTGTGACTTTGCCCACCGTTATATTTTATGATTAAATGACGCATTTAGCGAAGAAAACTAGTCTATATTATTCATTTCCAATGTAATAACGGATGTATAAAAATTACTTACCTGCGATAACTCCAAGTAGCACTTCTCGAAAAAGTTTATTTTTAAGTTTTTGCCCGCAAAAAACACCCTAACTTCAACGACGTCTGACAGACAACTGAAGTAACATCTGTGACAGCGCGTCACACAGAGTTGCCAGAAAAATGATGAATTTTTTACCATAGACAAAATGTTCTTACTAACTATAGACAAATTTGGTATGTATTAAGTTTTTTTAAAAATACACAACTGTCAATATGTACGTAGGTACATATCAATTTTTAAAACTAAAAATCCTGGTTTTTTTAATTTTTTTATTATTTTTTTGCTATGTAGATTGATCTTGGAAATCATTTGGAAATACTTCTATGTCTGGGCAGCATTTGGTCCAAACCCTGTCAACGTCCTTTACACTATAAAATGACTATTTCATGAAATCATGACATTTGCGACCAATTCTAACCTAAGGAATCGTATGGATGGTCCTAATAATTATAATTCTGCATATACATATTTGTTAATATCGCGAATCATGTTTTGATCAATATACAACCAGTTATATTTACACTGCTCCGCAAATTGTAAAAAACGTAAGAAAATTCGGATTTGGGCTGTCTTAGCGCATCCCCCTTTACAAGAAGGAAATACTGTACTCACGTGGAGGTGCGGCACGGTCGCGCGGGTACGTCTTTGCGAGGCCTGTTGTTCCTGGGGCGTAGGACACAGAGACGAAATAGTGCAATTACAAATTAATTGTTTTCGCAGTTTGAATTACATTTTTGTATTTATATATTTTCTAATACACGACTGCTCTGGACGGGTGACGAACGAAAACGTTTTAGGTTATCTTGTGAGGTTATCGATGTCCGCCTCGTCAATCTTTTTTTTTTTGCGGAAATATGAAAATTGCGAGCAGTTATAAAAAATCACAAAAAACTACCAAACAAAAACAGAAAAAAAAACAAAGTTAAAAACCAAAACAAACTCATATTAAATCTAGCATAATCCTGTTGCAACCGCGTCCGTAACTCGTTTCTATAGCATAGTTTATGTGGCACATAACCGACGATCCACACACATTAAGAGACAGCGCACATATTTAAACGTAGTGTCGGGTCAGTGAAGCTTAGGCCGACAGTCCGTTGACAACTTGTCGGCTAACCATTATTCATGACGACAATTTTCCCACGTGTCACCAGCAGCCTACCATAAATGATAAATACTTTTTTGTTTTAGCACACGCTGTATATAAAGTCGCTGCTATAAACGGTGTAGTGTTTTTTGACAAAAATAAATTGTAGTTAAAAATAAATGTGCCGGTTTTTGTCGTTTGACAAAGGTTAATGGGAATTTGATGTTTAGATGTCTGTCTGGCTGTGGATTATTCCTAGTCTTTCTATAAAGGAATTGTAGTATTTTATGCCATTTCTAAATATCCAATAGACGCGATGGCCTACTGACACTAAAACATAAAATAAACTAAACCTATCATTACCGAGGGAATACAGAAACAAGTTAACTATCAAATAAAATGTGTACGTACAAGTTGAATTCATCAACTCCTAGTTACAGTTACAAATTGTAATTTAACCTAGACAGCTATACAGGAAGCGCTTTGATCAACTAAGTAGTGACGTATCATTCAAGTTCGTTTGGTGACGAAGCACTTAAGATTTGTTCATTAAACTGTACCTCTCACATTAACAACAACAAGAAACTTCTCAGTGATAGTGAACTAGGTAAGTTTCAGGTCGTTACGGAATACAATGCGCCATTCTTTATAACCATTAATTTATATTATCAAAGAAGAACTCAATGAAAATTAAAATTGAATTTCCATGTTTAGCACTTCCATGGTAGACTCCCGTCTGTTCCCTTCTAGTTATCAGTACAAATGGCAGCTGTAATATCATATTATTACTCGCTCACCGTCGTATTATTTGCAATATCCGTCCTAAGGATTCAGGATATTCTAACATAATATTTTCTTAGCACGTAATGACCTATAAAATCAGGGCAAGACGAGACCGTCAGATATTAACAAGTTCGTCTGACAACTAAACACTGCAAGAACAATGGTTCAGAATGGCTTTGACTCTTTGTTCTCGAGCATTCAGCAGCTTGTCTTGAAACAAAATATATTTGTGTAAGCTAGATACGAACCTCATCCGACAAGTCTATATCGCCATAGATGAAAAACAAACTTCAGTAGCTGAAGCTAAATTGGAAATTGCTCCTAAAATACACATTGGTGTACATGAAGAGATCGAGAGGCGTAGAGGCTACGATCTTGGTATATTTTTGCGTTAAAACCCACCTGTTCGTTCAAAGATAGTAAAAGATATTGGAATTATTTTCAGGGTTCCCCAAAACATATTTACAAACGAATAAAGTGCGTACATAACAGCGTTCGATGGAACGGTACATAAATCGGACGGGCCGTCTATTGAATAAGCCACAATTCTGCATGGACACTCCCCATTATTACACACCGCACCGTTCGGCAACGTCTATTGTGTCAGTCAGAAAATCCATACTGAATCAATGCCACAGAAATGAAGGTTTTATTGGTATTTTTGTACGACTACTATTATTCTTTCGCCTTAAGCTTCCAGCTTTATTTGAGGTCAAAGAATTAGATATTACTTGCAAAAAGCGAAGTTTTGGCTTTTGGGAAATATATGTAAAGAAAATGTTCAGTGATTTTCAGGCATTAAAAATACCACAAAAACTTCGTCGTTCAATAACAAAGCCTAAAAAATTTGTAATTACTTATTTCTTTCGGAACCAAAAATAGTCTAGCTCTTTCATCGTCCATTATTGCATCCCTGATGAGAAAGCTTCGGGGGAGCACCAACTGTATTTTAAAGGTGATACTGGATAAGCCTGACAGCCCGTTCCAGGGGCACTGGACCCATATGCACAGCTGAAAATTTTTATTTTTAGTTTAGTTTGATGAGAATGTTACTAACATAGTTTATAAGTGTTACTAACAACAATATGAATCATTTGTGTTCGAAAATAAATAATAATTATAATTATTGTTGATATTACCGTCCCCTATGATGAAAACCTCGTGAAAGCCGAGAAAGATAAACAAATCAAGTATCTTGACTTGGCTCGCGAGGTTGTCGACATGTGGCATGTGGACTCAGCAATCATTGTGCCGATAGTCGTGACAGCCAATGGGTTAATAGCCAAGAAACCCCGACCAACACCTGAGGAGGCTCTCGTTGGGCAGATGGATCAAGGGCTTGATTCAAAAAGCGGTACTCCTGGACACGGCTCGCATTGGCAAGAAGTTCCTCTCTCTGGAGCCCTGACCGCCGGTACCTTGGACCCTGTTCCCGATACCGGTGGGCTACTATTTTTTATATTTTTAAATGACTTTTTTACCTTTATGTTTAAAAAAATATTTAAAAATAATTTGTAAGTATTTAAGTGAAATAAAGGAAATAATAATTAACAAAGCAAAAATCCTAACTCACATCAGTGAGGAGAACTTACTAAAAATGTATCGTTTCATGAACGAAAAATTCTTCCCCCTGAGCGTTGTTACTTTATTACCAAGTTTCAACATGGATCGAGATTACTTAAGAACTTTTGATACTTTCCGAAGACCAGAAATGAATTTAAAAGTTCAATCTTTATGCTAAATTATTCGTCGGTTTTATGTGATGCCAATTAATTGTTTGTACAAAGGAATTTAAATTGCGTCATTATAATTATTTTGGACACTTTTTTGTACCTATTTGGTACTGAAACGCAGAATTCCTAAGTTATGTCTACGTCTAGTAAGTCTATAGTTAAATACGTGTTTGGACATGTTAAAAAATCAGCCAGTCATCAATTATCAAAAATACTTAATAAAATCTTTACGATAAAAATTAATAAAGGTATAGATGTTGACAAAGAAAGATACATATTGAAGAGAATCTGAGGATTTACCTACTTGTAAAAAGGCACTTTCGGCCTTTGAAAATAAATCATATCTACAACTGCCAATATGAGTCGTGAGAATGTCATCTTGATATTTTCATACCTCACGGCCAATAAGTAGTTGTTGTAGGTGTTTTAGTTTTGTGAAAATGATTTTTATAGATATTCATTCATATTGGATTTATTGTAAACACACTTTAAAATTAATTGTACTAAGTTAAGTGTGAGATTTGAATATGTGTATACCTTATGTTGTGGTAGAATCCGAACTTCCTAACTAATTTTATAAATGCGAAAATTTAATTTGTTTGTTACCTTTTCACGCCTAACCCAAGAACCGATCATCATGAAATGGACATAGGGTACTTTTCATCCAGATAAAAAGTAACTGTTCCCGAGAAAAAGAACAAAAACTTGAGAGGTGTCAAGGGACACCCGGATGGAACGAAGTATAACTGGCATGCTTTTTATAAGAGAGAGAGAGAGAGACAGACAGAGAAACACGCGCACGCCGCACGGCTTACAACTATAGCAAAAAGTGTCGTTCCAACTTTTGGTCTTAATTTTTTCCGTCTAGCCCCCTTTCGCAACGCGCGATAAGGAACTTCGTTCGAATAACTTTCGACGGTCACAATTACTTTAGGACGCTAGATGGCGCTACATGTCTTTCGAATCGTGATTGAATTATATTATTAGAAACTTTAGTAGTGCTTTAAGATTTTTTTTTTATTTATATGTGTTACATTTTGTGAGTCTAGTCTAGAGTGTAACGCGAGCGAAGCCGCGGGCAAAATCTGGTGTAGGTAAAACTTAAAAAAATATTAACATCATACTAGGTATGTATGTACAACTAAATTCGTACAAATAAATACATACTGATTCTGAAGTAGGTAAATACTTGTATGTAGGTATACCTACCATAAATTGTATGAGTAAAAACAGACTTAAAGCTGCTCAAACCTCTAATTCCCGGCATGTCCATAAATTAATATTATAACATAAGATGTTATTTTTCCCTGACGCATTCCTTTTATACCGCTAAGAGTATTCTTATAAACTATTAAAAGGATGTGAAGAGGCTTACCATGAGAGGGTTAAGATGAAAATTTCTTTGTATCCTTGTGATCTCATTTTCCATAGGTAAATATACTTTTTTGTGTCTGGTAAAATTTTACCTCCAAATACTTATTGTTTCATATACAATATAGCTGTGCGGTAGTCGTCTTCTATAGTTCGATGAGTACCTTTATATTGACACCCGACTTTAGTATTGTACTGGATCTGGGTGTAACCCGGATGTGAGTGATAGAGAAAACGCCAAAACCAAAATTTTGGAAACTCGATGTATTTTGACATTCAAACTATTTTTTTGTTTTAAATAAGTGGGCGTTCGGCCGGTATGCGGTTAGTCAGAAAGATGAAACTAGTTGCCTATTCCGTAACTGGTACCTTTGGAGAAGAACGGGCAAGAAACTCCACGGACACTCTTTTAAATCAATATATGATTACAAAATATTGGTTATCATTCATGTTGAAATGATGCACGTGAAAACGATGTAAAACGTTAAAAGGATCCGTTTTAAAATATTAAAAAAAAAATAAGCCGTGTCGCCTAAGAGATGACCAGTCGCGACATGACGCATGGATTGTATTGTATGTGTTTATATGGGCCTTGATGCCTGAAATAAATGGATAAATAAATAAATAAACACCATTCAGCTCAACCCTTTTGAAGGGCGTTAAATAATCCAACACACTCGACAACATCAGCGAGACATTAGAGTTAGTATGACATACTCTCTTCCGACAAGGCACATTCAGCTCAATGAAAGTCGTACCCAGTAAATGGTAGCTTTAAAGTCGTACATAGTAATCACACTACATGTGGACGGAATTTAACAGCCGGGTTGGTACTGTAATTACTCTTACAAAAGATCAAACAGCAATGATGAGTCAACGTTGGAACCTTACACGTAAAAGAAAATACGTTGTAAATTGATAAACATATTAATACCCTACGTCAATTTGCCGTGTTATAACCATTTCATACAACTGTCAAAGAATTACAGTTCATCATGTGCCTAGCCTTTTCCCAATTATGTTGGGGTCGGCTTCCATTCTGCGCGGGTGCAGCTGAATACCAGTATTTTACATGGAGCGACTGCCTACCTACGATAACCCCTGGTAAGATTGGTTGTCAGATTTTTGGGCTTCTGACGACCCGTAACTTCTGTCAAAGATCCACGAATGACACCCGGGACCAACGGCTTAACGTGGTTTCCGAGGCACAGAGGGGTTTTGGTATGTGAAGATGGTCACCCATCCACGGAACAACCGCGGCAAGCGTAGCTTAACCTAATCGATCGACCAGTGCGGCTGTTATTACTTAGCCAAAAGGCCCTGTCGTCAAAGAATGGTAGTTGTGATTTGATACGAACAATTTAAGTCGGTGTAGCATTTTGCTTAACAATTAATTTCCCAGACTTTACCTACATACTTTAAAGTTTGAACTATCTGTCCCGATTACACTACTCTATGCGATTGGTCTAAATTCCCATCTGCATGTAATTGCCGATCGGTAAGTATTCGATTATCTATATGAGACCTCCAGATTTGTCGGCGCTATTATACTAATAAACCATTTCGATTATTGTATTACCTACCGCAATATTATAATATTAGATTAAATGAGCTTTTGTGCTAATGTGGTTCCCTGTACAGTAAATTGATATTTGTGAAGTAAGGATTATTATTTTAATTCATTTCCGATGTAAAACAACATTAGAATTGCAGTTAAGATGGATTTTTTTTTTCGTAATAAGTATTTCGTATAAATTACGGAACATTTATTTATAAAAAAAAAATGTTTTGGTCTGTGGTTCACATCGAAACGTTGCCTAAGTATTATTTAGTGTCTTTAATGTTGCCCTGTATATATGTGTATATATGTACGCAGACCTTTATGGCGGTTCAGCAAAACATGTTTATAATAAAATGTAGGTACGACTAAAAACAACTTGCGGTGCGAAATTAAATGATGCAAAAAAAAAAACGGTCTCAAAAAGAACGTCAAGAACAAGTCGTCTACGCACAAAAACTGTTATAAATTACTGGAATATTTTACGTTTTATATTTAATAATAAAATACCTGAATTCTGAACTAAAATTAAGCTCTGCCAAGGCACAATACAGCGACTTAATTTAGTTTAGGTACCTCGTTCTGAAATATTTCTCGCCTTGAAGGTTAAAAGTACGCCGTTTAAAAAAAAAACATGCAGTAGGTATTACATGTCGTGCCTAAAAATATTCAAGTACCTGCTACCTACATAAAATGTCAAGAAGTCACAAATCGCATGTTTTCGACTTGTTTCAACCTAAAATAATACATATGTACATGAGAAAAAAAAAAAAATTAAGCAAAAGAATCATAGGGCATCAAAAAATTCGTCCGCATCGCTGTCAACAGGAACAGTGCCCAAAAGGCTGGCGGCATTGCCACGTTGTATGGCGATGCTAATTCTTTGGCCAAGAAACAGGCCAGCCCTCTGGTCACGTGAAGAGTCGACTAAGCGCTTGGCGATATCTCGATAAACCAAGTGGGCACTCGGACCCCATGGCCCTAGTGTTTCAACCCCAAACGGCTCGAAGATATAACTCCCAATCAGGCTGGAATATTTTCGCCGTTTGAGGTTTTCTGCACCAGCAGCAGCCGCTCCAGCACAGCCCACCGTGCTAGGAAGATGGGATGGCGCAAGGGTGTCGACACATGTTGCATCCCACACCAAAGGTCTGCCTAACTTCCAGGGCATTATGGTCATTCCGTCTGGTCTCTTTCCATCGTCGCGTGCCAGGCCGTTGGGTTCTAAAACAGCTGGCACCCCGGCGGTGACAAGAGCACGACGGATGATGTCATTAATGCTGGCGTGCCGTGCTATCCGACCTGCGCTCCTACTGCAGGATAGGCCATGGTGTCCGAGGCAGTCGACAGCTTCACCGCACTGACAGCGATGCGGAGCCCCACAAGGAGCACCCAAACGCAGACAGGTAGCGAGCCGGAAGGTGGTGTCACCCAGCATAGTGCCTATGTTGGGTGAAGGGAGTGCTTGAAGCCACAGCCCCGACTCCCACTCACCCACAGCCAGCAGGCGGGCACGCTCAGCAGTATTGGTGGACGTATTGATAAGTTTATTCCGTACCAACCTGCAGAGCGGCTCATCCCACTGTCTCTGGGAAGATGGGTTTACGGGCCGATCTGTATCCGGGCGAGCCGCTTTCCAGGCGTTCACCGCGTCGGTCAAGCAAGGCACTTCAGAGTCAACCAGACAGGGGGCTAAAATTTTCCCGGTCAACTTTTCGGTGCTGTGGACAGAGGACAGGAACGCCGGTAAGCTAATACTGGTAATTTTGCGGACGCCGAGGCCACCAAAACGGATGGGTAGTGTGGCTTGAAGCCATGCTCGGTCGTCCAAGGCCACATTTAAAATGGTTGTTAATGTGCTGCGGATAATGTGGTCAATTTTGTCCAACAGATGTGGTTGCTTCCATAAAGGGGAAGAACGTAGAAAATATATAAAATTTGGACCAAAACAACAGTATCTAATTAGGGTGAATGCCGAATGTAAATTAATTTTGGAGAGTCTGACCGAAATGTCGTTGAAATTTTTGATTTTTTCATCGATGAAAGGTGAAAAACTATCTTCTAAAATTGGGGAACCTAGGAGGTGTAGTGAACTTTTGTCTAAAATTTTGATTTGTGGGGCTATTGCATTAAATTTATCTAGAGTCAATTGTCTGTCGGTTATGTCAGAAAGGTAAAGTTCACCTAAAATTAGATTTCAGACAACCTATATGTTTTTAGGCATAGGTACCTATTTTGAACTGACTACCTATTACGTTTCCTAGCCGAAAATCAAATGTGTTATTCTTGACATTATTTTAGAAAATTAACAAATCAGCAACGAAATTACGACACCTCTGTGGGGAGGACTTAATTAACCGAGCTGCAAATAAGATAAATGAACTGTCAGAGTCGCTAATGCGGCCACTGGATAACGGACACACGGTCACACCGGTCGGCACACATATCATGTTTAGGGAGGCACGTGTTTAAGTGACGTGTCATTAATTTTAAGCTCACGTTACAAAAAATGTTTTCACTTTTGTGAACCTGGAAGTAGGCTAGGATTTACTGAAAAGGCTATGTCATGAAAAAATCTTGTGTTATGTTAATCCGCCGAAGGGAGGTTCTTGCTAAAGGTTCTTCAGCTTAGTCAGACATACCTGCTTAATTATTGCTTGAACTTAAAATACACACTTCTTCCTAGGGGTTTAAGCAAAAACTACAGAACAGCACCTGCTACGAACCTAACAAACTGCTGTTGCATCATTTACGATCATACATCAGAAGGCCAATTCTCGTAATTTAAAACGTTCAAAATCTAGTCGCAGTCTCATCTCGGCGACAAACAAATGTAAAAACTTGTCAAAATGTAGGGAAATTAGATGTATTTTTGACAGATTGAGACACGCACACGCACGCACGCCGGTTGCGAGTACTACGCACCTGACCTTTTTGAAGAACATTACCAATAAGGTCAATATTATTTTAGAACTGGATAATTCTAATCCTAAGAATCATTCATCATCATCGTCAAAGAGAGAAGAGAAAAGTCAATTTTCAAATTAAAAAGTAGTTCCAAAAAATGAGCTTTTGATAAAAAAAGCCTCCGTCTGTAAAAGTTTTACACTACAGTTCCAAAATAGAAAACAACGATGAATATACATATTTTTGATGGAAAGCGATCCGAAATACGATTTCTATTTTTTTCCAGTACCTGTCGATTGCAAAGTGCAAACGAATCATATTCGCAGCATAGCTCATAGTGTGCAATAAAAGTGTCGAAAAAAAGGTCTATCACACAAAAGTTTTTTATTTGCAATTTAAAAAGGCGTGTTCTCTTGTTCAGGACTATTCCATTCAATGATGGACATGTAAAACACGTTTGATGTTCACTTTCGAAATAAAGAGAAAAAGGTTTTATTCCGATTTCCACCTTTGTCTTCAGTCCGTTAATTCGCAAAGCTAGAGGATATTGGAAGAACTATTAGTCCGTAATGGAAGCTCAAACTGATGGACATGGTTGATGAAATTGTAGCTGCCTATTGAACTGCGAAACTGATAAGATAATTTCGACCGATATGGAGTTTAAAGATATTCCCTATTGAAGCCGAATAGAAAGGCCCGCTTAGTGGTATCGACTGCTTTTACAGGACGTTATCGCTTTGAGGTTTCCCTGGCTCTAAAATTACAATCAAACCTTTCAAGTGAAAAATATTGTGATAATTAATCATTGGAAACAATCTAAACGTCGTAACTGAATTGAATCTTTAGTTTAATCCTTGTGATCGAGTTATTTATTTATATATATATACTTTATTGTGCACCACAAAAATACTTAACAAAAAGATAAATCGAACACTACAAAATATCCAATGGGCGGCTTTATCGCTTTCTTCGAGTTTAGTACTTTGATGTGCTAACACTAATAATATGTTTATGTTTTTTTTTAAGTCACAGTCCCTTGTTTTACAAGCCCGTGTGTGTTACGTGTGTGGGTCACGTCATGTGATGATGACGAATGCTAAGCTATCTCATTGGTCAGAAACGTTATTGCAGCGTGTTTCACTCCGAGTGAACATCATCCATTTTTCACACTGAAGGCACATGTCGATGGAAACGTTCGGAACATGCCGCAAAATATTTCGTGAAAAGATTTATTACGTCATTAATTGCAGTAAAAGCTGTAATTGTTCTGGTTTCAGTAAAAGGATTTTTAACGAACTTAATAGATTAAAATTTTTTGATGCCCTATGATTCTTTCCTCTCCATTTTTATACAATAATAGCTTCTGCCCGCGGCTTCGCCCGCGTGGATGTCGGAAATTATCCCGCGGGAACGTGCTAACAGGATAATAAGTATGTGCTTCCCCAGGATGCCATCTATATCTATACCAAATCAGAAGTTCAGTGGTTTAGGCGTGAAAATGTAACATAGGTACAGTTTCTTACCCGTTTTTGTCCCGTCAGTGGTAAATTTTCGACAACTTTACATATTTACTATTAATTATTTTCTGTCAAAAGTATCAATACTGAGTTTCGAGTTACTCAGACCGCGCTTTCAATTTCTTCGACATAAACTTAACACCCCTATATCCCCCTTTGAGGGGTAGTTTTGAAAAACTTATAATGATAAACTTTATTACTTACTTAGGCAAATTTCAAGTTTACTAACTAAATGAATAAGATTTTTCATATAAACTGTATCCCCTGCTTTTCACCCCCACAGGGGTGGAATTTTGAAAAATCGAATGGGATTGTTCATAACTTGATTCAAATATTATTTATACCAATTTTCGAGTTAATCAAGCCACGCATTATAATCCTCCCTTGTAAAATTAACTACCCCTTTTCAACCCGTTAGGGGTGGATTTCCGAAAAACCCTGATATATGTTACTCTTTATTTTTGGTCTTAAGTATAAACACTGAGTTTCGAGTTAATCGGACCTCGCATTCAAATTATTCCACACAAACTTCAACACCCTTATATCCCCCTTTGAGGGGTAGTTTTGGAAAACATAGTGAGAAACTTTATTAAGTACTTACTTAGGTGAGTATTCTTGAAAAGTTTCAAGTTTATTAACCTAACTAGCTGCTGCCCGCGACGTCGTCTGCGTGAAGGCTCTACAGCACCAAAAATACCTAAGATGCCAGTGTCGCTATAGCATTATAAGTAAACAACTTTTAAAATAGCATTAAAATATAAGTTTTTTTTGCAAGCGAAGCAAGTGAAGAGAGTTATATGGGTATCCAGCTGAGTTCAGTCATAAGATGTGACTGAAGGAAACAGAGAAAATAATGCAGGAATACATTCCAGGACACAAAAGAGTAAAAATACGTACAAAGGTATCATACCTTACAATACTTCCCTATAAGCTACGTTGGTAGTTATGCTGCCAGGAGCCAAAATGTAAAGAGAGTCAGGACTGGTGACGCGGGAGTAAGCGACATACAGTTGGCCGTGTGAGAAGCAACTCGTCCTGAGGTCGACACCCGCTGCCCTCAGTGTCTGCCCCTGCGACTTATTGATGGTCATCGCGAAGCAAACACTCACGAGGAACTGTACGCGCTTGAACTGGAACGGGAAGTTATGAGGTATGAGGGAAATGCGTGGTATAAATACTGCCTCGCCGATGCCACAACCCGTAAGAATTTCCGCCTCAATGGTGTGTCTGTGGAGCGAGATGACTTTAAGGCGGGTCCCGTTACACAACTTCGAAGGAGATAGGTTCCGAAGAAGCATAATCGGGACACCGACCTTCAGCTTGATGGTATGCGCTGGAAGTCCACTTGCTGACAGGGAGTTCAGAAATTCCACGGGATAATGTGTGGCGTCATCTTGCTCGACAACAGTGTTTATCGAGGTGTAGACCACTTCATTCCCCTCAATTTCCGAGAGAATGCATTCGTTAATTGCTGCAGCCTGATCATTTTTGGGCCTCAAAATGGCCATGCTCACACACCCAAAAATTCTGCTGGTGCGGTATACGACTGATGTTCCCGTACACACAGCGAATGAGTTCTTCTAAGCTGGATTGACGCTCTACCGAGAGACTCTGGAAGAACCACCTGTCCACCTCTCTCTTCTGGTAGAGTGCCTTCGCCAAGAAGGACATCAAAGAATTCTTGAGCATTGCCGCCGAGCCGAGCTCTCATATTAATCGTCAAGCGTCGCGTACGAACTGGTGACCACAACGAAGATCGTTTCAAAGAAGTATTCACCTCGTCAGCCCTCGATCCCCGCGTCACCACTGAACAGAACTGTGACACCACCCATCAAATGTTCGTTCCTGCGGATGTCCTGCAGGGTTCTGTCCACGGCCTCAACTGCCTTCCTATTGGCCATCGTACACTCATCCCATACGATCAGAGAGCAATCCTTGAGCACGTGTCCCTTATCGCTGTTATAATTTTAAACATGGCATGGGCGGTCTTGCCACCCGGAAGCAGTGTGGCAGCGATTCCCGACGACGCTACAGCAATAGCAATTTTGCCTTGCCTCCTGACCTCTGCAAGTATGCGAGTGGTAACAAATGTTTTTCCTGTTCCACCAGGAGCATCCAAGAAAAACATTTTACCCTGGTTTTACCCAACGCTTTAAAGGACGGTGTCATAAATTTGCATGTCGCTTTCGACATGGTCATTTCGTATGGTGGTCTGAGACAGGTGTTCAGCACCCGTTCATCAGTTACTTCGACTTCGTCTCCAGTAGCACTCCTCAAAGCTCGTAGAAAATCTTCAGACAGATGATGGCGATACTTCTCCCACAAAGCTACCGGGTTCGCGACTCCACAAAACACCAAGATGACGGCAAACAGATGACGCATGCGGCTGGGACTGTCACTGACGCTCGCCTCCGCAAGGGTGTCATCCCAATTTTGGTCACCGTCGAGAAGGTGACGTGCTACGCAGGCTGCGCGGTAAGTGGGATACTCCACGCCATTAAATGTCCTCAGAAAGGCGAAAGACGTTGGGCCTCGGACAGTGTGAAGTAACAACCGCAGAAAATAGCATTCGCCATTATTCGGATGCACGGTATAAACCCTACCCAATGCGGTGTTCTTGAAAATTCCCGGAAAACCTTCCACAGCACCTCCTCGTCGACGTCGGTTAAATACACCCCTTTGCTTGTCGTACGTGTAATATGAAGGCACCTCGTCATACGTAAGGGATCTCGCAAACTGGTCGACTTCACAGAGCGTGTTTTTTTAAATTGTCTTCCTCAACTCTGCTCAAGATTTTGAGGATTTTGTTGGAACTTGAATTTGTCGAAACGATACGATACCACTTTTATGAAGAAAATGCACATTGCCATCTATGAATTTTAAGAATAACTAACTACTAACCTCGCCAACATGATCAAATTTAAATTATTAATTTCCAAAAGTGTTAACATGTAAGTTGATTTGATTTTTATGAAATCTCATAGATGGCGCTGCTTTAAAATTACTAAAAAATTACTACTAACATTCATTAAACTATGTTTCTCTGCCCAAGTTACTTAAATGGCGTAGTTTTTATAATGTAAAGCTAGATAATAGCATGGCTTACTCAAAAACAACATTTAAATATGCGTCGTTAGATTACACGCTGTCACAGAATGCGTAAGAAAAACAAAGATTCACAGCTCCTCCCCCGTAGGTGATAGCGTGATAATATGTAGAATTAATGTAAACCCGACCTCTTAGTAATATTCATGCAAAATTTGAAGTAAATCCATGCAGTACTTTTTGAGTTTAGCCCGGACATACATACAGACAAACAGACAAACAGACAAACAGACAAAAATTCTAAAAACTATATTTTTGGCTTCGATATCGATTGTAGATCACGCCCCAAGTATTCTTTTTAAAAAATATTCAATGTACAGTTTTGACTTTCCTACGATTTTATTATATGTATAGATGAAGAAGATTTTTCATATAAACTGTATCCCCGCTTTTCACCCCCACAGGGGAGGTATTTAAAAAAAAATCGTTTGGGATGTATTCATAACTTGACTCAAAGATTATTTATACTAATTTTCGAGTTAATCAAGCCATGCAGTAAAATCCTCCCCTGAAAAATTGACTACACCATTTCAGCCCGTCAGGGGTAGATTTTCAAAAAAACCTGATACACATTATTATTTACTTTCAATATTAGGTATAAATACTGAGTTTCGAGTCAACCGGACTGCGCGCTAAAATTCTTCCATACAAAC
This sequence comes from Apamea sordens, assembly GCA_945859715.1. Lineage (NCBI taxonomy): Eukaryota > Metazoa > Arthropoda > Insecta > Lepidoptera > Noctuidae > Apamea > Apamea sordens. The sequence continues at coordinate 10,044,916 of OX243996.1, read as the reverse complement.
TTTGAAACCCCCCAATCCCTTATTAGGGGGTAGTTTAGAAGAAAAAAAAACTGACAATCTTCATAATTTATTTAGATAAGTATTCGTGCTAAGTTTCAAGTTTATTAACTCAAGGAATAAGATTTTTCATACAAACTTTCATCCCCTATTTAATCCCTTTGGGGGTAGAATTTATCAAAATTCTGTCTTAGCGGATGCCTACGTCATAACATCTACCTGCATGCCAAATTTCAGCCCGATCCCTCCAGTGGTTTGGGCTATGCGTTGATAGATCACTATGTCAGTCAGTCACCTTTGAGTTTTATATATTTAGAAGATACTTTTCCGGCATAAAAAGTACTCAGTATGGTGCCCAGGATATTAAAGAATAATTATACCAAGTTTCATCGTAATCTAACCGGTAGTTTTTGCGTGATGCCTGAACAAACAGACAGACAGATAAAAAAAAAAATTAATCACATTTTTGGGTTCGGTGTCGGTCTAGTAACACCCCCTGCCATTTATTTTTTTGATATTTTCAATGTACAGAATTTTCACTTCTACAGATTTATTATAAGTAATAATAGAGATATAGATAACCCAGAATTAACGCATACCAACAAACACTCGATATTTATGTTAGATAATAATTATAATCATAATGCTTACACTAAATTAGTTATACTGACTGTGGGAGAAAATTGTGGTCACATTACAAGTCTGCGCACGCATACGTAGGTATAAGGTCTAGCGTAGTAGCTGCTTTGTCCATTTTGGTTTGTTTTTAATGTATAGCGAAAGTGTGACTGTAAGTAATTTAATTATTTTTGGGATCAAAAATTACCTAAATTAGAAATGACAGAAAACACGTTCAGTAAACGATTCTAAACATACTGCTTACATAATGTGCATTAGGTAATTCAATTATACATTGTATACATGTATGTCGCGTCCGGCAATTGACGTTTACAACAAAACAAGGCACGCCACCTAGCGGCAACTATCAGGACTAGGATTGGCGCGCTTTGACAGAGTCGGGGCGTTTCCGGTCGGTTACGAGGTTGAAGAGAACGCGCCAAGTTGGCATTCTTGATCCTGGTGATCGAGCAGTGAAGACGCTTCGGAACTGTCCTACGTTTTGTTGATCCATCATCCTTATTGCCTGCCATTGTCTCACAGCAGGGTAAAAGCCATAAGAGTTGTTGATTGTGTTGTAATGATTAATTAAAGTGATCATTTTGTTATTTATTTGCACGATACCCACATACACCCGCCTGATGGCTGATCGTAGCTCAAACCATCCTGACGATCCGTCATCAGAAGTGGGATCCAGTCGTGTAAATGAATTGACAAACGGTGTGAGTAACAGTGATACACAATGGCGTCTACTTATCGAATTACAAAACTGTCCAAGTTCGACCCAGACAATGCCGATAATGATGTGCGAGCATGGGACATGTTATTTTGGGCATAGGCTGTATGCAGAAATACCTTTGCCGAGTGACGCGACTGTTGCGCCTACCGCCATGTTTGAGAAAAAAAAGACTAACCGGCGTTTGAGTTCGCCGTTCCCGTGTTTAGAACACACAATCTAAGGCGTGTGCAAACTTAACATAACATAACAGTGCACAACAGCTGATTTGTGTTTTGCCGAAAATTCACTGCAAGGTCAACTTGTTGTGACCATCAATAAGACGTACAAAGGAGCAGCATCAACGTGACTATCGCAAATAGCATACCAAGGAATGACATGGAGTGAGTTTAAGAATGGAGTCAAGGAGCCCCGCAGCCGTCAGCGAAGCCTTTCGTGTACTGCAAGTGAGAGAAACCAGGACATATCGCAGCCGGCTGCACGAGCAGTGGCAGCCAAGCCAAGCGGATGGTGGACAACGTGCTGGAAGTCGTGAACGGCGAGTGGACGTCGTACAACTACCCTCAGACACGTTAGAACGTAAAGGTGAGCTGTATTGTTTTGTTTACGATTCTGGTGCTGAATGCTCGTTAGTAAAAGCGAGTTGTGCAGCCAAATTAAGTGGCAAACGAGTTAATAACGTTGTTGCATTGACTGGTATTGGTCAAACATGTGTATTCAGCACAGAACAAATCATATTTAGTGTTGTGATTAGCGAGCAATAACTTGAGATTTTATTAAATTTCTACCCGACATTTACTTGCAAAGTAATATTATGATAATACGTGAAATATTGAACCTAGGCTTTTCGATTAACATGTCGGCGACAGAGTTTTGTTGCATAAAGCTCTTGTAATAAATTCAATTTTAAACGGTCACCAACAGAAAGCTAGATTTGATAGAACAAAGGCAGCTATAACAAACTGTTCGGTTGACGATTTCGTGTTATTAGAAAACGAAGAGTGAAATCAGATCGAAGACTAAGTTAGATCCGAAGTTTTCTAACCTTACAAGTATGCTCACCATAGGTAAAGAAAGATGCCAGTAGGTCATGTACCAGTCGAAGTAGATAGTGATCACAGTGGTGATGAATAAGCCTACATTATGGGAAGCACGCGAGTAGGGGTTCTCTATCGGCCGTAGTAAAGTTGTGTGGTGTCACAGGGTGATGCACACGAATCCATGCGCTGGATGTGTGAGAGCAATGCGATTGCTGATCGGCTGGAGAGCCGTGGCGTTAGAGTGGTTTACTCGTGTGTGGGTTTCCAGGTGTCTAAGGCTCATAATGATAAAAATGATTGTTAATGTGGATAATGATGGTACATAGCTCTGGTTGATGATTTACGCTATGATTAGAAAATCAAAGTTTGTTTACATTACTCTGGTTGAATCTTTTGTTGTCGATGATAGTTTGGATCAAAGTATTACTAACGAATTTGAGGATAGTGATAGTTTTGTTGATGAAACAGAGTAGAGATTTAGTTGTGTGTGTTGTGTGGGGTTTCGTGAGGAACCATAAAGTCCAGGAGTGACTTGGCGATCCAAGGACGATGCGCAAATGAATTTGACGAGTTGAATAACTGCAGGTTACTAGATAGTATGTGACACATGCATCTTAATTGATTATTTTTATCGTAACCTTGAGATTTGAGAATCAAATAGTGGATAATGCTTTGAACTCTGCTATTTTTAGTTTGTTCGAGTTTTCATTGTTTTTGCTTGTACCTACCGAATGTGGTCAGGAGTGACCGAGCTATGTGATACTTTCCGGGTATGTTTCTTTACAGAATTAACACACGTGGACATGGAAGAATACTACAGCAGGCCGGTGCTTATCGAAAGTTTCGCATCAAGGAAGTGCATTGATGATAACCTTGGGCAAGATGTCCACGAAGCAATTATGGAGGCGCCTGCACGGCGAGTGGCCCAGGCGGTACCGGGCCAGCGCCTGCAGCAGCGGCTAATAGCGAGCGACGCGCTTAAGTTTGCTATGTCAGCAATCCGAGCAGTGTACTGATGAATACTGGGTGAGTCATATCCAGTTTATTGCGATTTTGGCATCAAAAGATTGTGTTAAGTCAAAGTGTACAAAGTACCCTACAATTTTTATCAGATTTTGATTAATAATCTGCATTTAGAGATGTCATTTCATGTTGTACCGGTTATCTTAAAAAAAGTTAATTTAAGTGACCGTAAGCTATTAGATCAAGGATTTAACGTTAGTATGACATCTGATAGTATAGTTTTGCGTAATCACAACAGGTTTGGTTGTTAGATTATGTAAAGTTTCAAACGCTTGTTTTCAAGTTAATTTCGATAAACTGAACACTGACGTATATTGACGTTCGGGCAGACTTCGTTCCCAGTTAATTGATCTTTTGTTAGAATACCGTCTTATTTTTCTGGTGGTATGTCTAGATCCCGTGTTACATGAGGACAGTTGTAAATTCAACTTTTAGATCGTTGTATTACTGTTCATCGTCTGCCTTATAGGCTTAGTTTAATGACGACTGATGACGATGTGACTGATATTAACATAGACGAGATAATAGAGTACGTGACACAGGAATGATAATAAAAAGGCCAAGTACATTGAGGTTGTTGAGGAAGACGAGATAGTAGAAGTAAAGTCGAATTGAATTGTTTGTGTTAGATGCACAGGTTCTCGATTCGTTGGGTCGGAGACCGTATCAGAGTATCGTAGCCATAGCCCGTTAGAAATCGGCATCTACATGTTAGACCGTGGGTACGTGGTACGCGGTAGCTCTGGGTAGTATGGTCGGGTCTAGCCTCGAAGCCAAGACCGTAGAGTCAAGGACGACTCGGCATTCCTGCGGGAAGTGCGTATGTGACAAATGTGATGCAGCTATGTTATAGCTGTGATTGTTGACCGCGAATGAGATACCTGGGGCTTTGTTGGTTAATAACTTTGGGTCAATTCCTAAATTATCAGTGTACCTTATCCTCAATAGTACTTGACTCTGATTGATTGTCATATTGCTTATTTAATTGTTATCTCTGCCTACTACTTGACTTGTTACTTAATTGTTTGGCTATTGTTTTAAATTGATTTTGCTATTTGGGAAGTTAATAGAATAATGTTAGAAAAATGATGTAATTGTTAGTTAAATAAACAAACTTTACAGTCCAAATTTCTTTAATTGATAGCAAGCAGATAGCAACATACACTTTGAATCGATGCCAGGCATAGCCGAACGTATACTGTGCTGTTGTAATATTGTTTCAGATTAACACACGAGGACGTGTGTCCTCGTAGGATGGCCGTGTCGCATCCGGCAATTGACGTTTACAACAAAACAAGGCACGCCACCTAGCGGCAACTATCAGGACTAGGATTGGCGCGCTTTGACAGAGTCGGGGCGTTTCCGGTCGGTTACGAGGTTGAAGAGAACGCGCCAAGTTGGCATTCTTGATCCTGGTGATCGAGCAGTGAAGACGCTTCGGAACTGTCCTACGTTTTGTTGATCCATCATCCTTATTGCCTGCCATTGTCTCACAGCAGGGTAAAAGCCATAAGAGTTGTTGATTGTGTTGTAATGATTAATTAAAGTGATCATTTTGTTATTTATTTGCACGATACCCACATACACCCGCCTGATGGCTGATCGTAGCTCAAACCATCCTGACGATCCGTCATGTACATTACATAAATATATTATTATTTTAGGCCAGTTAGCTCATATATTATGTAAAAAATATCTTAAATAAATACTTAATATATTTTTAAAGTAGGTACTTTAAAAATCTATTAAGTATTTATTTAAGATAATTTTTATAGTATCTATCTAATAAAGTGATGTGACGTGATAAATCGAGCGTCCAGATACTTGATTAAGTATCGCAGTATCCCTGTTTTATCCGGAAAGACGGATAATATTAAACGGATACACTTTCATACAGATTATAAATTGAGTTGAATATTCTACGTTGTGTTTACTACTAGGTAATAAATATGTATAATAAGTTTAAATTAAATCAAGTATGTTAGTCGGTACTTACTACCTACATTGAATCTTTAGGCTGATTATGCTGATGCTAAATTAGATTAAATCTCGAATAGAGGAGGCCTGTGTTTACCACAGGCAATTATCCACCACGCGGGTCCTGTGCGGGTTGGTCACCCTCACGATGTTTTCTTTCACCGTTTTGATAACGTATAAAATTATTTTCACAAAGTAAAGCGCCTGTCTGGGCTGAATGCTAGCATGTTTTGTTGAAATAAAATACTCTTTGACATAAACAACCACCCAATTGTACATGTACGTTTGCCCCGCACGGCCCCCCTGAATTTGTGTTTTAGGTGTGCACTAATGCAATGTACTCGCCTCTAGGAGTATATGTACCGGTTTCTTTTTCAATGTACCTCTGTACTTTTGAAGATATTTGCAAAAAAAGGGGGCCGTGCTGAAAACGTTTGGCTGGCACGGCCCCCTTTTTTTGCATGTAACTTGAAAAATATATAGCGTATTAAAAAGTTTCTTATGCTCAAGGAATGTACTCTATTATCACGTTATATGTACCGCAACAGATATTGTGAATTCGTAATGACAAATAATATATAGATGTGGATAGGGGGCCGTGCTGGAATTTCTTTTTTAAAGAAAATATCTAAAAAAGACAAAACAATCTTAGCCAAAAACGATTACAAAATAATTGATGTTTGGCAAGTAACATATGTACCGCATTGGTTTCTTATACAACTTGCTAAATTTGAAAAATAAACCAATTTTAGTTCATTCAGCACGGCCCTCTATAGTTGCCTATATCTTTTTAAATAAGACATGGTTGTTTACAAAATTCGTCTTTCTGAATTATAATTAGGAGTACATTCGTTCCAAATAAATTGCAAAACTGCTGTATTAGTACTTTAAAAAATAAATAGGATCAAAAATATCATATATTACAACTGATGGGGTGACCATGATGCCATATATTAGGTACATATTTTCTATCCTACCTATGTACCTATATTAATTAAATTATGTGACTACATCGAAATAATAGTAGATTGTACAACTAATTCATAAAAGAAGGGATAAAATAGCTCGTTTATGCCCGAGTTAAACACTGCTTTTCACTTCGATTGCGAGAAAATGAAACATGCATAAAGTATTTAACAGTATTTTTGCTGTTCAAAAATGTTGCAATATTGAAGATGAGAATAGCTAATTCCCGCCACGAAACTTTATAAAAGATTTTTTTTTAAATTTTCAACCTGATTTTGTTAGGTATGTCATTCGACATGGGTACCTACTTCATACTGCCAAGTCATAAAAATGTTTCTTTGCCTTTTTAAATAATAAATGACCACTATTTTATCTGGTTTTATTAAATTAACGATACAAAACACAGAAGTGATATAAATTAAAGCAAATGAAATAAAATAACGACTTAATCTGCATGTCCGTAAGGATTGAGGAGCCACATCAGATTTTTTAAATCTGATCTCACCATTATTTAGCAGCAATGTAGCTGATTTTGCAGCACGAATTCTAGATTTAGCAGCAAAATATATCACTAGTTATATTAATGCAAAAGTGGCTCCTCAATCTAAACATCTGAATTGAGGAGCCACCTGGAACTCGTTAAGTAATAGATGAATATTTTTGAAAATTTGGTATCATTTAGCAGCAATTGGGCATATTACCTTCTAAAAATTTAGCTTCTGTAGCGCTAAAATGAAAGAAAGTACAACACTTTTAGTATGGCTCCTCAATCTAAACTCAAGAGGTGAATTTCTATTGGATGTGAGCGATCAATTAATATATTCGACATAATGATCATTTAGCAGGTGTTGTGTTTGTTTTTGCAGTATAGGAATGAAATAGTAAAACTGTTTAAATTTTCTAGAAGAACGCATTTTCTTTGGCTCCTCAATCCTGACGTTCTAATTATATATGTTTGACTGTAGCCACCTGAGATCTCAGCGGAATCTAAAGTCAGAGATACTAACATTTAGCAGAAATGTCTGCTAAATATATCTGCATAGTTCAGCAATGTACATACTTTGGATTCTGAAAAAACAATACTTAAATATTTTCTTGTAAATTCAGTGTGAAGGGTGACCATATTTTACTCGTATTAATGAAACCAGGATAGTAATTTATTAAATTTATATTTTCATAACAGGTTATATCTATCGTACCTACGATTTGGTTATTTAGCAATCAATTTCGCTATAAGTTATAGAATGTGTCATTTTGTGTATATCACCGTCAGGACTAAGCACTGATCAGCCAATATTCATTCATTCTATAACTTATAGCGAAAGTGATTGCTAAATAACCAAATCGTAGGTACGATAGATATAACCTGTTATGAAAATATAAATTTAATAAATTACTATCCTGGTTTCATTAATACGAGTAAAATATGGTCACCCTTCACACTGAATTTACAAGAAAATAGTTAAGTATTGTTTTTTTCAGAATCCAAAGTATGTACATTGCTGAACTGTGCAGATATATTTAGCAGACATTTCTGCTAAATGTTAGTATCTCTGGCTTTAGATTCCGTTGAGATCTCAGGTGGCTACAGTCAAACATATATAATTAGAACGTCAGGATTGAGGAGCCAAAGAAAATGCGTTCTTCTAGAAAATTTAAACAGTTTTACTATTTTATTCCTATACTGCAAAAACAAACACAACACCTGCTAAATGATCATTATGTCGAATATATTAATTGATCGCTCACATCCTAAGAAATTCACCTCTTGAGTTTAGATTGAGGAGCCATACTAAAAGTGTTGTACTTTCTTTCATTTTAGCGCTACAGAAGCAAAATTTTTAGAAGGTAATATGCACAATTGCTGCTAAATGATACCAAATTTTCAAAAATATTCATCTATTACTTAACGAGTTCCAGGTGGCTCCTCAATTCAGACGTTTAGATTGAGGAGCCACTTTTGCATTAATATAACTAGTGATATATTTTGCTGCTAAATCTAGAATTCGTGCTGCAAAATCAGCTACATTGCTGCTAAATAATGGTGAGATCAAATTTAAAAAATCTGATGTGGCTCCTCAATCCTTACGGACATTAATCTGCGACATTTTATTGCAACCCTACAAAAAGAAAAAAATTACGTTACGTTACTCGTCGGGGGACCGCTACTATTTTAAACTTTAATAGAACGTTAGGCTAATAATTAGAGCGGTCCCCCGACAGGACAACATATAATCAAAAAATTTCATACGTACTTACGTAGGGTCTTAATCTCAAGGTTATTTTTTTCTTTTTATAGGGTTTCACGTTTACACCTATTTTGTTCTATTTGTGGCTATTTTTTCAATAGTTTTTTTCAAATTGTTTTAGGCTTTTTATATTCGTACTATTTTTATTATTATTTTGTGTTGGGAGTTTTTTAAATTTTTAATTTCAGTTTTTTATGTTAGTAAAAAACGGTCAATATAATGTAGTAATTATTTTTTATACCCTAATTATTCAACACTTTTTTATAATTACTACTCATTATACACAAATACTCGAAACGCAACAACAACGTGATGCCCTACAAGAGAAACAATTAGCAAGCAACCGACTATTAGTTAGTACAAATAAATTATATTATAACTTAAAACTTACACGTTTATTTTAGCAATCCATTACCGTGCTTGAAATAGTTTTTTTTTCTAAGCCAAGATAATCAAGCCCAACAGCCACACGTGCAATAAAACGTCGCAGATTAAGTCGTTATTTTATTTCATTTGCTTTAATTTATATCACTTCCGTGTTTTGTATCGTTAATTTAATAAAACCAGATAAAATACCTAGTGGTCATTTATTATTTAAAAACGCAAAGAAACATTTTTATGACTTGGCAGTATGAAGTAGGTACCCATGTCGAATGACATACCTAACAAAATCATGTTGAAAATTTTAAAAAAAATCTTTTATAAAGTTTCGTGGCGGGAATTAGCTATTCTCATCTTCAATATTGCAACATTTTTGAACAGCAAAAATACTGTTAAATACTTTATGCATGTTTCATTTTCTCGCAATCGAAGTGAAAAGCAGTGTTTAACTCGGGCATAAACGAGCTATTTTACCCCTTCTTTTATGAATTAGTTGTACAATCTACTATTATTTCGATGTAGTCACATAATTTAATTAATATAGGTACATAGGTAGGATAGAAAATATGTACCTAATATATGGCATCATGGTCACCCCATCAGTTGTAATATATGATATTTTTGATCCTATTTATTTTTTAAAGTACTAATACAGCAGTTTTGCAATTTATTTGGAACGAATGTACTCCTAATTATAATTCAGAAAGACGAATTTTGTAAACAACCATGTCTTATTTAAAAAGATATAGGCAACTATAGAGGGCCGTGCTGAATGAACTAAAATTGGTTTATTTTTCAAATTTAGCAAGTTGTATAAGAAACCAATGCGGTACATATGTTACTTGCCAAACATCAATTATTTTGTAATCGTTTTTGGCTAAGATTGTTTTGTCTTTTTTAGATATTTTCTTTAAAAAAAAAATTCCAGCACGGCCCCCTATCCACATCTATATATTATTTGTCATTACGAATTCACAATATCTGTTGCGGTACATATAACGTGATAATAGAGTACATTCCTTGAGCATAAGAAACTTTTTAATACGCTATATATTTTTCAAGTTACATGCAAAAAAAGGGGGCCGTGCCAGCCAAACGTTTTCAGCACGGCCCCCTTTTTTTGCAAATATCTTCAAAAGTACAGAGGTACATTGAAAAAGAAACCGGTACATATACTCCTAGAGGCGAGTACATTGCATTAGTGCACACCTAAAACACAAATTCAGGGGGGCCGTGCGGGGCAAACGTACATAATTGTACAACAAATATCTCATTTACTTTCACTATTTAAAATCATGACATATCATATCGCCTGTGTTCCCCGATGAGTTAGGCAGACGTATTTCAACAAACAACTACAAGCAACTTTAGAGGCATGAGGAACAGGGTGTAAAGTTCACTCATCCTCCCTAGAAAAGGGAGGATCCTCCGACCAGATGGGTGTTGTGTCTGGCGGGCATTTGCACAACGATTGATGTTGGGAAATTGTATCTATGCAAATAGCGCGGTAAACTCTGCTTGCGAGATGCAGGATTTGCGTGACGTCAGTATGACGCGTTGTTCGCATGTGGCGTTCTAGATTCCGCTACATCACATCGATAGTGGGCTGAGTCTTGTATCTTGCGACGCTTGCCAGGCCAGCTGAGGTTCCAGTGAGTCGGAACCGGTTGCCGCATAGTTCACGGTGAGTCGGAACTGTCTGCAGAGATGTCCCCAGTGAGTCGGGGTGGCGCTGCGTTACACTCCAGTGCGTCGGATGCCGTACAGCGCCGGGTTGAGGCTGGTTACTGCGTCGATCAGGAGAGGGTGCTCTGCTTGTTGACCAGCCGAAGGTGCAGTGCGCTGTGCCAAGGTTGCTGATGAGGCTGAGGGTGATGACCAGGTATGCGCGGACGCTGCATGCTGGTGGTCAGGATACCCGTTGAAGCCGTGGATGCTGGCTGGCTGGGTGACTCGTCACTGAAGCTTGCGGGAGTGATGATGATAACATCACGCTGAAATAGGTGCACGAAGGCTGCGCTGACGTTCATGTTCGGGGTCACCAGTTTAGAGGCATGAGAAACAGGGTGTAAAGTTCACTCATCCTCCCTAGAAAAAGGAGGATCCTCCAACCAGATGGGTGTTGTGTCTTGCGGGCATTTGCACAACGATTGATGTTTTGAAATTGTATCTATGCAAATAGCGCGGTAAACTCTGCTTGCGAGATGCAGGATTTGCGTGACGTCAGTCTGACGCGTTGTTCGCATGTGGCGTTGTAGATACTGCTACAAAACCACAACCAACCACATATCGCTAGGTATTTTTAAATCCCATGTTCATTTCAAAAACTCTTCCGATATACAGTACCTTCCAAAAGTTATTTGTAATTTTCAATTTCAGCTGTGATGCCACATTATGATTTAAAATAAAAAAATAGGGGATTACTTACTTAATTATTTTTTATGATAAGTCGTAGTCAATAAAGACGTTATAGAGTACGGTTAAACATTTGGAACGTTGTCACAGCTGAAGTAAAAAATGTCAACTAACTTTTGGAGGCCACTGTCTCTACGAAGCAGATTATTATCCCAACATACGCCTCTTATTCCACGTCGAGCATAGAGATGAGGCAGTCAACCATTTTCTTCATTAATTACGTCATAGGCTGAAAGACGTTTTAATGAGCTTCTTGTCTATGTTATTAATGTTGTTGCTAACTGGAAAACCAAAGCAGAACTTGTAATGCTTTAATATCTTTTTACCTTCTAGGTATAATATTCATAATGATACACGTGTTTGAAATAATGTTTTATAGAAACATTTGAATTGTGGTTTTCGGAATCTCTAAATCCAAGTACCTACCTAATAATAGTCATCAGTTTGTTGGAAACAATTCTATATTAATGAAGGTCTAGACAATTAAGAACAAAACCATGTTTTCCCTGTATCCTTTTCTCGCACACAGGTATAAAGGGTACGGGTACCTAACAAATATATGTACTTATCTATCCATTACATAATCAGTCTCAAATAGGACTATTTCTGAGCATTAACCTCTTTCTTTATAAAGTTAAGTACCTACTGTTTAACCATTATTTTTGACGTTTAAACGTCACATATCACAATCATCGACGAAACGATAATTAAAGTACCCTCCAGTATTCAAATTCAGCACTTTCAAGTAGGTAATGGCGGAAAAGTCAGATCAAGCCAGCATATGGTCAAATTCGTCGATTGTCAAATACCTTTAGTTTTAAGGTGACCCAAGTCGGATCGATACAGTGTGACTGCGAATTACATTAATCGATCGACTAATCAACCAGGTCGACGTCGATCGAACGCAATCTTGGTGCACCTTTATAGGTATAAATATGTATACTTACAAGCTGTTGTTTTGCATCCTCGTCAAATTTCAGGAGGCTGCTAGGAAAGACATAAATAATCAAATAAAATTACGATCCCTGGTAAATAATTAATACATACTTTTTTTAGTTATTTAAGTTTGACAGTATTTCAAAATACACCACTTTCAAAGAACAGAATCGCGTTATTGTATCGTAAAAGCGGCCGCGTTTTTATGTGTGTGTAAAAGGGCAGTTACAGTGCGGTCTCAGACAGGCCGCGTTTTAATATGCGTGTCCCACAACAGTTTCCGAAAATTTGAAAAAAAAAATACCTACTTATTTTATTATTGATTCATGTCGAGAATCAGTAGCATAGTTACCTCCTTGAATTTGACGAGGTTGCAAAACAACACCTTGTATACATATTTATACCTATAAAGGTGACCAAGAATTCGACAGCCAACTGAATCGATCCGACTTGGGTCACCTTAAAACTAAAGGTATTTGACACTTAAAACTGAAGGTATTTCCAGACCGAATTTCGGCAATGGCAGCCAACCTCAATAGAGAGACTATCCATCAACGCGGGAGATATTATAGAGCACTCAAGTGTATGCGCAGACATAGGTGCACTCTCTTCCTTCACTCACATAGTCTGATGGGTCGGTAATCCGACACGATCGGAGAGAGATCAAGCGCAGAACCAACGGCTTAACGTGCTTTCCGAAGCACAGGGGTATCACACCGCTAACCTCCAAACTCCGGGGTTTTACTGCGAAATTCCTGATGGAAAACCCCACTAACACTATCCAACCTGGGAATCGAATCCAGGATCCCACGCTCAGCAATCGCGCTTACGACCACGAGACCAATGAACAAATATCTTTATAGGTACTTAACAACATTCAAGTAGACGGAATCAAAGGATGTAGTTAGCTAGCTAGTTTTTAATATAAATTGATGAAACTGTTAATAGGACTCGGTAATTTCGCTTATTTGAGCAGAGAATATATACCACGATGTGGTCTGAGGGAATTGTGGTCTTGTCGGTATACATAATAGGGATTACTGTCTGTCATTGCTAGTGGAAAATTATGGTTTATAAATTCAACACTGCGAAATTGTATCTTTTGTGTGGAAAACTGGTTAGAGGTTTAACGTAAAGTATTTTCATTTATTTTAGTTTTGTTGCCTGAAAATGCATCATTACATTTACATTACAGCAAATATATAAAATACAGTAATGTTTCCGAATTATACATAATATCTACCTAACAAAATTCATTTAACTTTGAAGCAAAGCAGTAAATTAAATATTTAACATCTTCATTTCAATATTTAAATAAAGCTACAATCTTCAACAAAGAATAATATCAAACGAATACGATCAACGTTCCAACGTTTCTAATAGACCATTTCTATGAACGTCCCACGACGCGACGCAGCAACGCAGGATTGTTTGCGTGCAAAACTTCGTGGACGTTGCAATTGAGAGCGCGACAGGTGACGAGAATGGGTGTCGCTCTCCTACTGCCCACTGTCACATTCACACGTCCTTTTTGTTCGGTTTTATCCGCAAACTGCCAATTCCTAGGGTTCTATGGCTGTTTCATTGTGTCATGCGTGGGATAATTCGGTTGTAGAGCGTTTAAAAGACAGTGTTTGTGTTTTTTATTCAACAGTGGTATGGTACGGCGTGACACTTAACATTGGGTTCCCACAGAAAGGAGTATTTTATTTTATAGAGGGTTTTTTGTAAGTTTTCTACCCTCTTACTTGTAAAACATTTATGGAAATATTTCCTTCCCTTGTAAATTATACGTAATTCATTTTATTTTCCATCATACATGTTTAACAGTTGGAGAAAACATTCATCATCAAAACTTAACACACGCCAGAGCTCAGTGAATTAAGCGTAAGTTTAAACTTTAACCCAAAAATATACTTCCGAAAATCTAGCCTGCTATAATTTCAACGAACAGAAACTTTGAACAAAATCTTTTAACCGTAAGCTCTCATAATGTTATTATGTAAGTTGAAAGAACTGAAAGAAAAGAACACTGATTTTGACAGTTTTACGGAACTTCATATTTTTCCTGTAAATCTACAGACTGTAGGTACTGTCAAGGGTTGAGGAGCCCTTCTAAGAAATCACACAACGACACGATTTCTTCACGTATTTACACATTGCCGACTAAACTAGCACTGTTTTTTCCTAAACAAAAAAAGGTAATAAAATATTTGAACCTGCGTTCTAAACTAGCTTGACTGTTCGAATGGAACCCGCGCTAAATTATAGCCAGCCTGCACTACCTAAGGGTGACTTTAGCGAACAACCTCTACAGTAAAGGAAGAAAGAAAGAAAGAAAAAAGTTTATTTGGACACAAAATTAATAAAATAAAAAAAAGTAAGTAAGTATAATGCACCCAGGATTTTGTAATAATATCTTGATTTAAAAGAGTGTCCTTAGAGGTTCTTGCCCGTTCTTCTCCATAGAGATCTGTTTTTAACTTCAACTTGCCGACTATTTAATTTTGACAGTTCAAAAGTGCCTGTAAATGGTTTAATTGAAATAAATGCTTTGAGTTTGAGTTTGACAGTTCCTATGTAGGTACCTAATTTATTATTTTCTCTGTCGAAAGATATCTCAAATAAATCAAAGGATGAACCAAAAGATAAGTAACATATTTTTGTAGTGAGTTTCAAAGAGACAAAATTGTTATAATAATAATAAATCGTTTATTTTTCGTTATGAACTTGATGAAATTCAAATAATGTTACGTTAGCAAATAATTTGGGTAATTAAACTTGTAACACCAACCTGACGTTAACAAAACACGGTAGTAGGTACGTAGTACGTATCCAGAAACACACACTAATGAAATAATTAGAAAAGTTTTACTCCCGAAACATTAACGAGGATTGAAAACGTACCTATATCTTCATTAAATAATTAATTAATCTATCCACTCTCAACCTTGAAAAACTTACAATCATTGTTCGAAATGGCCCATTTCAGAAATACGCAATACGTCAGTATTTTTGAGGGGTTATTAGTTTTACGTGTTGGTACACTGCTGGTACAGACGCCAGCACATCAAGCTACTACAATCTGTCAAATTTATTTAGTAGATTTTCAACTTTAACGTGAAAGCATTAAGGTTCAAGGTTGATTGATAAAATTTTACAGTTTCGGGTAGCTTGATCTGCTGGCGTCTGTACACACGGCTACACATCAAGCTATGCAAAACCAGGGGGCCTACTCCGAAGTGCAAAGTGCGAATATTCGGATCGGACCGACACATGGCCGAACCGAATATTATTGAAAAATGTGAAAAAAGTTCAGATCGTCTCAGTTGGATCGGGACCATAGTCAATATTCGAAAGAGTGTAGGACTGTAGGATCGGAACCGACCGAACCAAATAGTAACTTCGTAGCAGGAAACGGCCGAACATTCGGCCGATACTACTTCGGAGTAGACTCCCTGTATTGGCTGACCGTTCATTGTGAGAAAATATCATACAAAGTGAGGCCAAGACCAACTGGTTTTGTATAGCTTGACGTGTAGCCGTGTACATAAAATAGGATCAAAAGCTTATTACATTGAACAAACATTTACCTGTTTGCGTTTATAATCATATGTAGTTGTTGCCATCAAACGCAAATCGGCTTTTTGGGTACGGTACTTAGCAATGCCGGTATTAAATTGTAAGTTCTATTCCGTTTTTGGTAAACGAAAATACTGTTTACATTTTGTTAAGTAGCTGGTTCCATTTCGGTTGAGTAGCCGGATTTTTTTTTGTAAATAATACATATTGTTGATTTGGTGTTTTATTTTCATTTAGGCATTCAACATTTTATTGCAACTATCAAAGTATAGTATAATATAAATACTATAATGTTTAACTTTAATAAGATTTGGAAACGTATTTTAAAAGATATTGATCAAAAATAAACGAATAAAGGCATATTTTTAAGAGTCAGTTACTTATTTTTATCTGAGGAATAAATATTGCGGTTTGACAGCTTTTGTATAGAAAATATGTCAAACATTCAAACTGTAAAATGAATACTTCAGATATAAGTTATCGGTCTAATGAAAAATCAGCCCAAAGACTAGTGTCCGACCGAAAGTTCAGTTTCGGTTTCGGCCGAGTTTCGGCCAAAAATCAGGTTTCGGCGGCAGTTTCGGCTTCGGCCAAAGTTGGCCGAAACTTTTGCCGAAACCGAAACAGTAACAATTAGTTGATTTATTGATAACTGATAAACATATTATTAAAAAAAAAATATATATTATTAATATTTTTTTATATTATATTAAATAAATGATTACAACAAAATTAATATACTGTGTTTCCATTTCATGTCCTAATTAATGCAGAATAATGGGTAAAATGCACAAAATTTCAGTATTTTAAGGAATTTTATACTTAATCACGTGAGTTTCGGTTTCGGCCGAAACTGAAGCCACGACCGAATATTCGGTTTCAGTTTCGTTTCGGTCGGACTCTACCAAAGACACATAAATGCGATACAAAATCAAATCAAATTACGTTACGAATTGATAAAATCAGCTGATCATCCACATTGTTTTCATATCGAATTAGATAACATAAACATACCTTTTACAAGAAACCCGTCTCGAGTGGTAACAAAATACGATAGCTGGTAAAGTTCTGGGTTCGATCCCTTATTCGGACAAAGTGATAATGTGATTTTCCTGTTGGAAAATTCTCAATTGACCTGGACTTGGACCGGTGTCCGATAAATGGCGATAGGCTCACCCTTTATCAAATCGGACATTAATACTGTCATTGGTGAACCCCTACCCTTTTACTGGCTAGAAATGTGACCGTGTATTTTTAAAAGTGTGAGGGAGAGCTGCTTGTTTGTGTCCGTGATTATCCCTTTAAACACTTTATTGAATTTAATTGAAAGGTTTCTTCGCCTCGAGCATAAGCTTGAGGCTAAGATAAATTTAATTGATCATTATGGCTAAGCTCTCAATAAATTATATTATCAAATGAAATGAAACGTTTATTTCTGTAAGTAGACACTTTTACTTGACTTTTAAGACACTTTTACACGTCAATATTTTAAAATTAGATGACACTGACATGTCCTAGCTGTGACGGTCTCTTTTAAAGTCCAAATATTATTATAGGATTTTAATTACCGATGTGAATAATTATTATTGATTTGTTCTGACACACCATAGGTATTTTTTTTATATGTTGAGAACTTAATATGTGTTTTTTTGTTCCAATAGTATGAAGAAGGTAAGATAAATATAATAATATTACATATTTGTTTATTTTTGGAGATATTGATATTGAAGTCTAGACGTAGGTACTATTGGGGCCAACTTTATTGTTACATTTTCATTATTTTTATATTGAAAGCACAGAAAACTACCTACAATAGAAATGTCAAAGAGGTAGTATATAAAATCCCAATCTTGCTTTTGTCTATGTAACTATTTTGACTATATCATTCATCGTTCTTTATTATCTTCACTTCATATCTCTGAACAGATTAATGATAAATATCTACCTAACACAAAGCTACCTATGTTGTAATAAATCTAAAATGAGGTCACGACACGTCACTCCCTAAACAAGCTTCGACTCAAGAATTAATAATTCTGATACTCAATTATATTCCCCCGTACTTATCTTTATGAAAACTTCTGTTTACCCTCGTTAAATACATCCGAATACGTTTTCGCGTGTGTCGTTTATTTGAATTTTCCTTTGAAATTTACTTTCTGGGTTATATCAGCGCTCGCAGCTTCACCTCAGGCTTATCGTTTTACTCAAAGCCACCATACCTAGCCTCAGTAATGGCATTATAGTTTACATAATCGTCTTACAGCACCATAGTGGTGATATCTAAACCGAATCTCATTTGAGTTCTTAATGAAAATGAAGATTCGTAATTGCAGTCGTGTGTGAGCGGTTGGATGGGAATTAACTGGAACTGGAATGCGTAAACTTAAATGTTAGGCAGGTTAGTTCGAATTAGAATTGACAAACAATTGGATATTTTCGTAAGTAATAATGGAAAAGAGTGATCGTTGGCATAACAGAGAAGACTATTTGTATTTATAAATGGCACCGTTTTACTGAAACTGTTGGATTTGGTTACTAATAATGTCATTTAAGTATCTAACACTAATTTGTAGTTTAGTCATTACTGCACCACAATGCAGGTATTAAACTAATCACGTATTTGATGCATAGGTATATAATTTATTGTAATCCTGTAATCTCCTATCAATTTTGGATGCCGTATAAATTGCGGCACGGCGACCTGTTTACAAATCTGACCACAACCAAACGCGTGGATTGTGTATGGATTGTATTTGGTCGTAATGCTTGTTATACTGACTAGACTCCATAATAATATCTGCCCTAGATCCTATAACAATCACAGTCATCATCATTAACTTGCAGCAGTCCACTGCTGGACATAGGCCTTTCCTATTGCACGCCATTGCCACGCCAACTCGATTTTCGGCAACTCTCATCCAGCTACTACCAGCCACCCTGCGAAGATCTGTCTGCGAAGATGTGGCTAATAAGGACGTTTTCCGATTCACTGTCTCCACTCCAGAACACGTCTACCACAACGGTCATCGGTTCTACGGCTAATATGGCCGGCCCATTGCCACTTTAGCTTGCTTATTCTGGGATGTATGTCGACAACTTTGGTTCTCTATTGCCGGATCACGTGCTCCTGCAGATTCACAGTAAGCAAACAAAATTTAACGCCTTATTTGACTCGCTCAAGCATGGAGGTTCGAACAAACCCTTATTTAATCCACCTCTTTACCAATGTCTTCAAGATCTAACTATCAAGTAGTCCGTCAGTTAGCTGCTTAACTGTTTTGTATGTGTGGACTTCAGTAATCTAACTAGGGTTGTAATGGAACCTCGACCCCGTCTCCGCAAACGCGAACCTTCGGAATAAAATCAAACCTCAACCGTGGACTTGTAACGAAGGTCTAATAAATAAATTCGGCTCCAATTAAACGAAGACTCTTTAATGTGGTGGAGATATAAGTCGAAGTTTCAAGTTTTAACTCCCATGTCACCCCGCCCAGGTTCAATACAAAGTGAGCAACTGTTTAGTCGAGCCAGTTTAAGTGGAGCCTAGTAGATCACAAAGTTGCTAAACTGCATTTTGTGTATTGCTCCGTCTTCATTTTGATTAGGTTTTATTCGGTAGGTTTTTTCTTTAAAAAATGTAAGATTTTGTCTTTTTTTTTACTCCACGTCAAGCTCTGTACCTCTGCCTCCACCTCCGCGTAAGATGGTATCCGTTACATGCCTAAATCAAACACCAAAATTTTAACTAGTTTACACAAGCTGCAGGATATCGTTCTGCGTTCCGTGTGTTGATTGGTTCGCAACGCTGCGCAAGTCAATTCAAACATAGAACGCTTGACCGCAGCTTACGTGCGCACTGCAAAACAGGCTTGTTTACTATGCCTAACGGAGTCGGCAATGGGTGGCTTTATCGCAAGAGAGAGTTCCCACAGTATCTTGGCAACAGATAGTCACCCCGTTTAAAGTGTCTAGGCTTGTAGTATTTAAATGGTGTTAACTGTTTACATAATACGATTATCTGTCATCAGAGATCATACAGTGCGTTTTATCATAATTCCTAGAGGCCTAAAAGCCAAAGAAACTTTATGTTACGACGAATAACTCAAGCCCTGATTACGAAATAGGGGACTTTAGTACTTGAATCTTCAATGAAGCTGAAATGTTTACAGTCTCAGTATTCCCTTGCCGTACTAAAGTTCAAATAACTCAATCGAGGTTAAGGCCTAAATGTAAGTGAATAGAAATTTAATACTGACTTATGCTTTGTGACTGAAACTACAAGACTGACTTAAATCTAAATAGGACTACAAATGTTTTTGTCCTCTGCCCAATAGGAGAGTCTTTTGGCCGTTTATAAACTTTTGGAAACAGCCAAAAGCCGGTCTGAGAACTTGGGGAGCACCTTTAGTGTTTGGACGTTGGTGTCCTGATATACTCGTAGAATCAAACCAAACCTCACGTAAACGCAGCGTTAGTGCATTGCGCAGTAATTATTTTTGCCTTGTCAAGACATACGTTACGGGTACGAATTGCAACGTCTTCTTTTCTTTAAGACGGCACATCTATGTTGCTTATACTGTTTAGTCCCAGTCGTTTATTGCAACTGCATTGATAGTGTTTGTTTTTGTCATGTCTTTGTTATGCTTTATATATGTTATTATTGTGTTATGTAAATGGTACGCCACAGATTACCTACAGTATTGTCTCTCCTTCCCCTTTTTAATCCATCCAAAGGTTGTCTTTAAAAGATCGCTCTTAGCGATAAAAGCGCCCATTGTCACCCTTTGTAAAATTTCTATATTTGTGACTGTAATTTATATTGTGTGTAGAGTAAAAAGTATTATAATTAAGTAATTAATTATGATCTTAGTAGGTATATAAAAAACAACATCACATCATCAGGTACAATCAGCAACAAAAGTCAATTAACTCTGTTACTTTTACAAATCATCTAAATTGATACAAAATGATGCGATAGGTACATTGGTTTTCGATGTATCATGCAAAGAGTTAATTATTCTTAAATATTCTATAACTATGTAGTAATAGAAGAGTTTAGCAAAAATATTGAGCAAAATATTTTTAATATTTTGCCCCAATACATTGCAGACCTGAAATTGAACGAATGTCTCTACAAACCCTATATACACAATTTTGTAGCAAGGCATTCGGTGAGTTGCTTGCTTTGTTCCTGTTTCAACTGTCAACGGTCCACGTCAGGACTGTCCTTACTTGTGCCCAATTCACGAAACACCTCTCTCATGCTTGACTGGCATTCTAGTCAAATGAACCAGTTGTAGAGAAACAAAATCGAAGAGTACTTTTCTTTTCCTTTAGATTATTTTATACTGTAGAGTAGTGTAGACAAGTCACCACCATTCTCCTGCATTTACCCCAATTTACTTGGGGCAACATTTATTTTTCTTCCATACTTCTTTATTAGTCGTCATCTCGGTAGTCACCCTCTTTCTAGCCATATAATCTTTCACACATTCCATCCATCATTTCTTTGGTCTTCCCCTACTCTTATAACCATCGAATTTTATACTCAAAACTCTCCCCAAGACATTTTCCTTATTCCTCCGTATCACATGCCCATATGCCATTACTCATTTCCACACCAAACTCAAACTCAAAGTATTTATTTCAATTAAACCAATTACAGGCACTTTTAAATTGTCAAGGGTTCGGTCAGTCAGAAAAATGAAGCTAGTTGCCCATTCCAAAGCGTAGGCACATATGGAGAAGAACGGGCAAGAAACTCCATGCACAGTCTTTTAAATCAATATAATATGGTTACAAAGTATTGGTTACATCATCCATGTTAGAAATTATGCATGTGAGAACGATGCAGAACGTTAAAAGCCGTAATAAAAAATAAAAAAAAATAAAAATCAGAACAATTCAAATGTTAAATTAAATTAAAATAAGCCATGGCAGCAAAGAGATGACCAGTCCCTACTGACGGCGTCCGTTCACGAACATGACGCATGGATGAGCACCACTCAGCTCAACCACCACTTTTGAGACTGTACAAACCTGCATTAGTTAAATAGCTTAGATATAGGTAAGTAATAGGTACAGTCAACAGCAAAAGTAGATGATCAAAATCAGAAATTCAAAACTAATGAACGGAGTTCGCGTCAGAACTGTGTGCCGTCTAAATGATTCAAAAGTATGTGATTTTAAATTATACCAAACATTTGCCACAAGTACAGCTGCCATATAGCTGCGAACTCCGTTCATTAGTATTGAATTTCTGATTTTGATCATCTACTTTTGCTGTTGACTGTACCAGCGTATTATTTTCCCACTGCACAAAGAGCTCTTCTCATACAGAGAAGGCACCAGCATTGACCAGAAATCAAATAAAATAAGTGTTAATTACCTACCTACAACAGGATGACTCCCGCATGAAATCACTCATTTTGATAAATCGTTCAATATTAAGTCTGACAGGACCAATTAGATACATTCAGAAAACTTTTAATTTCCCCTATTAATATTAATTGGAGATACACCAGGATAACGAGAGATCGAAAGTTTAAATTGGGGATGACACGGATGTGAAGGCGTTGACCACAGACATTTCGATTTCGTAAAACATGGATGTCGAAAAGAACGGAATAATTTATTTTTTACAGGAAAATAAATGAATAAATCACTTTACGGAGTTTGGACTTATTTAAAAAGACATTTCATTCCTGATGAGTAGATGTGTATAAAAGGTCACACCTGAAATATAAAGATTTAAAAAAAAATTGTATGCTAATCTCGGAAATGGAATTCGAGACCAAAAATGTATACAAGGATGTTGCCAATTTGAAATAATAACCTCAATTATGTAGTTTGTTGAAAAGTACTATAATATAGTGCCAAAATAGTAGACAAACAAACTGGTAAAATATAATAATGCACACAGCTTTTATCTTTAAAGTTACTTAAACTACGATCCAAGAATAAAATATAACTGGTTGAAATAAAATCGTGCAAATTATTTTTATGATACTGGCAATAAGGCAGAAGCTCTAAACATTTGGACTTTCATTTATTATTTTCTATTTATAAAATGGTTTTCTGTCTAAACAAGAGAATCGTAAAAAAAATTGTAAATAATATTGCGTTATCCTAATAATCGATTCAATTGGGCGTATGTACTGGTGAATGTGTCCCTCGTAAGTTTTTAGTTGTTGTATTTTACGTTTTTGTTTATTTTGTTGTTGCGTAAAATCGTGTTTACGCGTAATAAAATAGATGTACCTACTATGGGTGCTCAGCCAGGGCCGTCGACCAAAAAGGATATTCTATCATTACCTAAAAAGTGACAACGCACTGCTATGTCTGTGTCTGAAGATCAATATTTGTCTTTAGGTGATTGATCTTTTATTTTCATTAGTTTACGATGAGACCTTAGGCTTTAAAATGTTTAATTTTGAGACACTGCTTCAGCGTGATTTCAAAAGCATGAAATTTAATAACATTAACTTTATTGACTAGGGAAATGTTGACTATCCCTGAAAAGTCAATTTGTCAATGACATATCTTGTGCTTACATTTTCGATCTAGAATTCCGTTTCCGAGATTAGTGAGGTAGTTGAATAGATAATTCTATTTATTTTAAACCCACTTTGTGACCTCACAAAGTGGTTTTAAATTTGGCTGGATAAATTCTATTTAAATCTCTTTCCCATATTATCCCAGTTTATTTGGAGTCACCTCAGCATGTCTTCATCTTCCATACCTCCTTATTTATTAGTCGCCATCTCAGTAACCCTTTAGCCATAGCCATATCATCTTCATTCGTACTAGAAACTTTCCTCACGACATTGTGGTGACCCACCCATTTTTAATATCTTTAAATAAAGCTCTACTTTCTGTGCTTAGTGTTCAAACCATGGCGACAAGTGTGCGACACTTATGTCGCAATGTGTTTCGCTTTGCTCGAACAGAAACAGTAGTAAGATCGAAGACACTGCAAATAAAATGCGAGACGCTTTCTTTCTCTTAGTGCACATTGAGTGCATGGTTTACACATATACCGTAGTAAGGCTTGGTATAGTAATGCGTTCAGAAGCTCTAGCATGACCGCGTCAATTAAACAAAACGTACATTTGAATGATTTTTGAAGTAAAAACTTCTTTACTGTTTGCTTGTTTGTTTTACTTTGCGCTGAATCGGGTATACTTGGCTCCAGTCGGTTGTTGATGCTGAATCGCGTATACTCGGCTTCAGTCGTAAGCTCTCACTTCTATCGTGTGGTCATAAGAAAATACAACTATCCTATAGCATTTTGTTCTATTTTTTTGCGATAAGAATCAGTATCAACAATAGATGTAAATAACGTCTTAAAACTAAATAAATATTATGTGCGAAATGAGTATTTACAATCCTAAATTAGTTTGATATTACGTTACGTTTACTATGTGCGTTGGCCCACTCGTATTCTTTACCTACTGCAGTCTTTAGATGAATTCACCGTCATAATGTTTAAGTACCCTTACCCGAGGCCCTTTTTAACCAGGAAAAAAAAAACAAAAAACTGTCATGACTTTAATCTTGCCACTGAGATTAGTCTGAATGAATAGGTAAATAAAAAATATAATGAAAACACCAGAATTTTTACCATGTTAAAGTACAGTCACGAGCAAAAGTATGTATACACTCGGCTTTATTAAAAAGCGATTTACTCCTTTATTTTTTAATGAAATTTTATGCTGTTACGAACATAGCATTTTCGAACCCATAGGTTTATGTAATGTGTCGTATTTCAACGTTGCATTCGTTATTTCACGAAAAAATCGCATTTGAAAGTTGCCAAGTGTTGACATAACCTCTTTTGCAGAGATTAATTTTATTTCGGTTTAAATAAATTTATTTCTCACATTTAGCAATATGCCGCAGCGCTCCAGTCAACGGAATCAATCAGTTTCTAACGTAATCAATGTGTAGTCTGAATGTCACTCTGCTGTCCAAGATCAGGCCCAGGTATTTCTCATGGTTTGATCTTAACAGTTGTTGGCCATCAACCGTAAGAGGAAGGAAACCAGGAATCTTTTTGTTCAGGAGAAAATATTATGTATGCAGTTTTGTTAACATTAATAGTCAGTAAGTTTTGCTTAAGCCGTAACGTATTTAGGATAGGTTTTGCTGTGCCTTAGTAATAACACTAAGTATGGAGTGGCCAAAATAAAAAAGACACGTGACGTCTGCGTACAGTTAGTTAGGTCCCACTAACACAACATTACTTATATTATTTACATAAATTAAGAAAAGCTATGGTCCCAAAACTGATCCTTGCGGAACTCCGCATACTATTTCAGTAAATGCACTTTCAAAATTATCAATTTTTATTATCTGATGTTTGTTTGCAAGATAAGATTCGAATATTTTGTTAGCCTGGCCAGTGATTCCGATGCTTTTTAGCTTTTCTAATAGTATAGATTGACTTAATGTATCAAATGCTTCTTTTAGATCAACGAAGATACATAAAACTAGTTGCTTTTTGTCGATATTATTTTTAATTTTAGTTACTAAATTGATTGTTGCTGCGAGTGTATTAGAATGATCCGTACTGAATATCCGTGTATATAATACATGTTCTATATTACGGGTTTGGTTTCCGCACTTAGTCCTTCAGGTGGACCATTGTGCGTGTAAGTATATAATACATATTCAAATATTTTTGAAATTACAGGCAATACGGAAATAGGCCGGTAGTTGCCGGGACCAGTTTTAGTTCCTACTTTATAAATAGGGGTCACTTTTTGACTATCTTAAGGCTGTCTGGGAAAAACACGTTGGTTTAGACCGTCATTAATACAATTTGCAAGATTATAAGTGCGATTTGGTTTCCGATACACTTATAGCCTTAGTGGTTATACCGTCTATCCCACAACTGGTATTATTATTTAAGTTAACTATAATTTTATTGATTTCGTTTTTGAACACGGGTGCAGTTCTATTAGATTAGGATATTGTCTGTCCCTAGCTCTATGTATAGGTTTTGTGTGTATAGTGTTAGATTGGTTTGATTGTATTTTATGAGCTATTATATTAACCGATTGTCGCAAAGTAATGATTAAAACTGTTAGGTACAAATTTCTGTACCATTTGATATGAAAGTATTTAACCTTTTAAGTGAAATAATATAATAAGATAAAAATCTAAAAATAAAAATCTACAATTCCGGTGTTTTGAAGGAGATACAACTAAATGTGCCTGACAATTTTGTATTGCGGCGCCGGAAGCCACGGTTAATAGCGCCTACTTACTAACCAACTTGCTCAGCAAAGCGCCACTGACGTGCGCCTTGCACGCACTGAATGACACTGCTGAAAGGATCGATCTATTTACCTGCTCTCTAAATGAATTCACAAAAACAATATTGTATGTATTATGTAATTTAAAATAGTTATGAATAATATAGTTTAATTAAGGACCACGCTAACGCATTAGGAATTCCCAGTAATGTTAGTTGTTTGTGATACCTAAATAAATCTTGTGTTATAAAAGCAACTCGAGCTAACGTTAGTAGATACTAAACCTCTACGTTTTCCGTTAGCTTCAGTAGAAACGGTAAAATATAAGGAGCCATTCCATAAAAGCGTAAAATGTTTGAATATACTTTTAGAACATCTACTTAATTTTACTTCAAATAAAACATGTTATAAGGAATTTTATGAAAGCCACCAAGGAGACAATGGAATATAAAACAAAGCTTGAACTTTTATGCTCTCATGACACTTCCCGGGTATTAGAACTTTCTATTCTATTCTTAAGAGCAGCTTAAGATAAGGGTGGCGTAGAAACTGTTGAGCACCAACTAAACTAAAATATTGTTAGGTATATGCTGTTAATACGCAAAAGTCAGACAGAGATGATAGACATTAAAATTTCTGCAAGATAAACTACAAGCTAAAGTCTTGTTGGTATAATTCTAAACATTTTTATCGGTCAGGTGTGTTTTCCTCCATGAATTTCTTTTTTAAAATACAACAATATTTCCAGTTGAATTCCGTCGCTGCCCAACAGCACTATGGCCAATGTATACAGTTGTTAGCAAAAATGTGAGGAGGCAAAGTTTTCCACGAATCTATTTGAATTCCACTAGTCCGGTGTCAAGTGCGCTCACCCACAATTTTGCCTGACGAGAAGCAAATATTGACCGTCCCTGTTCACTTCCAACCTTTCTGTTGCCTTTATTTGAGCTTTCTATAAATAAAATTGACCATTTTCCTTGTGTCACACAGATTTTCACGATAAACTGTTGTTTAGTTGAATACGTGGGATATGTTCGTGCTAAACGCTTTTATATTTTCCCCGTTACACGCTCTTCTTTTAGTAGAGGCGTGGAGGGCGTAGAGGAAAATATAAACTATATGAATTGCTTATCTACCCACTTAGGTTTAAAAGCCCGTTGAGGAAGCGTGTCGAGTAATGTATTGTTAGGTTCGTTAGGGCTTCCTCAAACATTTGATGTAGACTTTGCAAAGATGCGAAAATTGTGACGGCCACGCATAAATATTAAATTCTACGATTAAATAAGCTGAGAAGTTTGTGATTTATATCTTTACAGAATTTAAACTTTTCAGCTTATTATCGAGTTTTTTATAGTTCTGTTTGAGAAAGGATTTCTAACTTATTTTTATCTTACTTTGCCATTCTTAAATTAGTTTACTCACACGTTTATTATAAACGGCATCAAGCAGTACCAACTACCAGCCATGTTTTGTCCTTCATTTACTATGAAGCTTGGTACTTGAAGAAGAGAGTATTAATGGACTTCTGGATGTATCAATGTTAATACTAAGACTGGCGAAGCGAGTAATTCAATCAAGGTGAACAAAAAGACCTAGGACTAAGTGATTGGTTAGGTAAAATGTCTTTCTTTTCAGGTAAAATAATAACGGTATTTCATGAAGCTGTTTCAGGGTTATAAAAATAGATTTAAAATAAGTTTAAAATAAGTTTATTAACACAGAAACCTTAGGATACAAAACTTTTATAATACACATAGGAACATTAAACTCTGGGGAAAAGGTTGCATAAATAGTGAAAAACCCTGCCTCCTAAACTAGGGGTACCTTGTGACTTAGGAGTCAGTGTTCTACTATAACTTCGTGAATATTGATCCTGCGGAATATTATCTCATGTAGCACAATTATATTGTTTTGTATTATTTTTTGTGTGGTACGCTTAAATTGGATGCCAAGTGAGTAAATTAGCCATGTCCTGGATCTATCAGCCAGCTTATTCTTTGTAATTTAAGATCTGATAAAACCAAATATAAAAGAAAATTATGTTTCCTCGTGTGTGGTTTTCGTACAATACGGGGTTATTTGTAAAATACTAACCACTTCGCAGAACTATAATACTCACATCATAAATAACAACTTTTGTTTTATGACTTTTATGTAATCATCAATTTTTTTTTCATAATCCTCGTATTAGTATTTAAATTTATCGCTCTAAATGTAAAAAACTGTACGCAGTATCAAAATAAAGCACTAGATAATTAAACAAACACGATACAGATACAGGGGCGGTACTTACTACAAAATACAGATCTAAAAAGCGTTATTACTTATAACAAAAACTTGACGTTATTTTTTATTAAGTTTTGTAAAAAGTCATAGAGCAAAAGTTGTTGTTTATGATGTTACTAATATAGTCCGGTGCTGTTATTAGTGTTTTAAAAATAACCCTGTATAATGGTTTTTTTTTATTTTTATTGCTGATTGGGTCCGCACATGAAGAAGTGAAGTGGAGCTATTTGCCCTGGGTACTCCAGCAACTTAACTTATTAAAGCTGCTGGTAGTATCATCACAAGAGGGTCAACATACTGTCTGCGTAAACCCGTTATACAGTAATCGATTGAACAATAGGAATCTATTTCAAGACATGAATGATATTATAGCGTGGGTGCACCACGGTTTTACCACAGTCTGACATTTTATTGAGTACTTCTGCCCACATCAAAACCTGAGCTGGTCAAATCTATTTTATCCCTTCTCGGTTTTATAGATCACTTATTTTCTACTTAACATTTGTGTGTGTAATATTAGGTAAAGAGGCAGATACATAGCTGCCGATCGATCCTGTAAAAATCTCACCGCGAAAAGTTAGGTGAAGTGAGCCTAGAGTGAGCTGTCAACAGTGTCAATCCCTAGCATTAGTTGGAATAACAGCTCACTCCACGCTCACTTCACATAAGTTTTCACGGTGAGCTGCAGTGCGATTCTGTAACCATCTCACCGTGATAAGTTAGGTGAAGTGAGCTGTCAATAGTGCCAATCCTTAGTATTAGTTGGAATGACAGCTCACTTCACTTATGTTTTCATGGTGAGATGGTTACAGAATCACACTGCAGGTTACAGAATTGCACTGAGTCTGTCCACTTTTAAGCTGGATATTATATATTAGGCCAGTATAGTCGCTGTCTGTAATTGAAACAGTGGATCGTAGAATGATCACGACAGAAAACTTATAGGAGATCTAAGTTGATTTGGTTGCCCAGCCAGCTAGATTTGTTATAGTACAGATTATGACGTTTTAATCCCAGTGCGAGAGACCACAGAGCTATATGTAACTGATCGATACGCACCATCTCTTTTTCAGACTGACCATGATAGTATTAATATTTCATTATTTAAATCAATAATTAAAGAAAGATATCATTTTACTTTTTTAATCGGTAACAATATAATTAAGATCCTAAAAGAGGTGAACGTGGCTGAATTCTAAAATGGTATTTATTTTATTGTACCTCAAGTAATTGCTATTTTGCTTTCCTAAAAATATTATTGATCACTCTAATAAAATAAGTGCGCCTCTTTTTGTTAAGTTCAAATAATTCCTATTTTTGGGTCTAGTTTTAAAATTAGTAAATAACCACGTAACTGCGATCAACTTGGATGTAGCGCTCGCCGCCGACTAATGCAGCATAGCTCGCTCGGCTCGCGCTCGGTTGGTCACAGTTCTAATCTAACCTAACCCATTTGGTCGGGGTGCTCCAGCTTAGTTACTGCGTCCAATTGCGCTCGCCCGTGGTTTATCACAGTTCAATCTTTACATAACCTGTTTGGTCGTGATGCCCCAGCTTAGTTACTGCGACCAACTGTGAGAAAAGGCCAGAAAGTTATTAGTTGATTCATTCATTTAAAAAAATACACATGCTTAGTAGGTCAATAAGTTTTTAAAAGATCAGTTAATATTTCCTTTTTAAAATATTGGTAGGTTCATATTAAGTTTACAAATCACATTTATTTCTTGAATTCGTTTTAAGTTTCAAATGCAGTACGTATTCAGCATCGTGTGCTGTCAACCGGTACTCGGATCGTGCGCATATTTATTATTTGCGACTCGATACGAGCTTTGCAAGCTGATACAAGTAATGTGAATTTGTGTTTAAATTTCCATTCGCTTTAAATGTCATCGTTCCCAAACGCCGAATATTCGCCCCCTAACCAGAAAATTTGGCGATCCCGAGTTTTGGTTTTACTAGAGCAATTTAAAATTAGCTCCTGGAGTTATGGAGTTGTAGGTATACTGTTTGCTAATCATTCATTACGTTCAAGATTTAGTTAGCATTCCTTTCATATACTTAACATTATTAAAAACTCGTTTTAAGTAAGTTTTATTTTTATTACTTGCTTAGACACAGTTTGTTTTCCTAGCCTATAAAATGTCCAACCTTGGCAGAAGCATGTGAAAAGTTAGACAAAATTTTACCAACCCCAAAATACTCACGACAAACTTCACAAACCAAACCGGATCAAAACATAAAACCAAAAACCACATCATTAGCTCCACTATAACAGAACGGTCTAAATCCCGATAAATATGTAAAGAGAAATGTCGTCAGTCCGTCCGTCCGTTTCGCAAGTTGATGCGTCACGCAATATCAGCATGATTGATGACATTCGTCCCCAAGTCCCGAATGACCGCAGCTTTGTGCCCCGTATCATACAGTCTGTTTACGCCCTGAATTAGTTTGTGAGTGACCAGTCGCCTGGCAAAAATGGACGCTAAATATCACGCTGATACATGGGGACTATATTTCATATTATTTAGTTTTTGTGGATGTCAACTGAAAAGTTATTTAGAGGGTTTTTATTTTTTGAACACAGAAATAAAAGCGCAGTCACTAAGGTATGTTGGTTTACATTATTTACATGGTAAAATGTATGGTGATTGATCACAGTAGTGTATAGGAAAATAACAACGAAATTACTTTTACCCGTAATTTTGGTACGACGTTAAAAATAGTTTTAAACGATTGCATTATGTAGCTATTTGGCAAACCAAATTAATATATCGAAATGGCAAATTATTCCAAACCATTGTGAATCTTTCTTTTTTTAGCGAAAAGCGAGCCCTCTCCTAGCTTGCCGAAATACGGTCACTTGACGTCGGTTTATCAAGTTTAGAACAAAATTACACACACACAACAAAATTACCGGTTAAGTTAACTACCGGTTAAGCTGGGGTACCAGCTAATATAAAATCAAGTAACTGGTACCTAGCTTAATACCCTGAACACATCCGCACGGATTTAATACTCATAGGTACTAGTTGGTAATACTGCAAGAATGGTTCCACGAACTATTTCAATATCTCTACCTAAATAAAATAAATCTTAATATTTATCAGTTTTTGGCGTTGGGTATAAAACTGCCCGTAAAAGACAGATGAATTGACAGACACCCAACTGACTCTATTAAATGAACATATTTTTATACAGGGTCAAATTAAATTGGCTAGCGAAACTCCGCGGACATGATGGGTATCGATATCTAAACACAGTAAAACAAAAAAGAAATTAATTTGACGATTTCTTTGTGGGGTTACCGACTATTAGTGCAATTAGTGTAGTCACTTGAAATATCAGTTTTCACAGAAGTGATAAGTATCGATAACTCAATATGATAAAACAAAAAAAAAACTGATTATCTCAACTCATACTTCAAGTAACAACACAATCAACGCTGCAGCAGTCGCCCAAACCTAAAACCAAAACAACAAATCTTTTTTTTTATATATCGATAGTCCCAGACCGTCTGCAGAGTTTTGCTAGCTAATTTAATTTGACCCCGTATAAGAAAGTAGGTCTCTTTCTAAGAAAAATCTGCGAAGTAGGTATCTAAGTTTCACGCCAATGAGTTGTAACGTTACGAAAACTTAATGAAGAAAGACTTTGTTCACAGAAATATTTCCCATTTTAGTAATAGGATATCAGAATAAGTTCTCAGAATTCTGATTGGAGCAGGAAATTGATACAAGTCTGCTTGCATGACGTTGATGAGAACAATAACATATTCGAACGTTCCGCTACAAATGAAACTGTATTTTGAATATCAGCTTTGCGAAATCCGTATACAATGGGCATCTGTATAATATGAATGTCATCGACACAGAAAATGATGTGACTTACAAGAATAGTGTCCATTTTGTAGCAACAATTAAACAATGATGTAGGTACCTATTAATTTTTTTAAAGATGAGTAAATATTTTCTCGATTTTTGGCGTTCGTAATTTTCGTTCGATATGCTTTGTTTTGTCTATCTGTCAGCTTATTACAGATTGGCTTACAAAAATACAATGTCAATCGTTAAATCTGTAGGCATATAAAAAAACCCCCGAAAAACCTTTAAAAAGAAGGAAGGATTTTTGGTTCACTTCCTAAATAGGGGTACGAAAGTCTGAATGGCAGTTCGTAATTTTTTCTGGTGGGAATTTCTTTCGAGCTTGTGGCTGTCAAAACAGAAAACTGTGCAACATTACCTGAAATTCTCGTAATTTAAAACGTTCAAAATCTAGTCGAAGTCTCATTTCGGTGACAACTAAATGTCAAAAACTTGTCAATATATTATAGGGAAATTAGAGATATTTTTGACAGATTGAGACTGAGATCAAATTATGAACGTTCTCTAAATTACGAGAATCGCGCCTCTGTTTAAATTCTGTAAGTGTTTTTCAGTAAAATTGACACATGGAGAGATAAAACAGCTTCGCTAACAGGATTTCGGTTCTGACGGAATCCTGAAAAACCAAAACGTCGTACGTCAGATCTGTCAAGCATACGCAATATCTGAGTGATAGATGGGCAGATGCCCCAGCCACACATCCGGGCTGGAACACTTGCATTTACACATATCTGACGTTTTACGGACACGAAAAATAGGCACGGACATTGTGAGTTTAGTTTGAAAATGATTTGTATAAAATAATATTAGTGCTTGCTTTTTGCTGCTTTCGGATAAACCTTATTTCGGATATTATCAGTAACACAAGTGATGTCTCTTCTTGAACTCTTTTTGTGAGAATTAAATGTGTTTCAAAGTCAAAGGTTTATTTGGAATATTGCCATTCATTAGAATAATAATTGTATAATAATTAATTGTAATAATAATTATATGCAAGATTTGCCTTTTGATTACCTACTTGAGCTTAGTTTCTCTTCGTGACATTCAAGAACAGAGATTTAAGCGATATCTCGTGGGTGTAAGCTTCACCTATTTACTGTAGAGACTGTAGCCTATTTGGTGCTAACATGCAACCTCCGCGAGTTTGTTGAAAAGTGATTGGTATAAAAGACGAGTCAAACATTTATACAGAGTTGATATGACAGAGGGGCATTAAATTTCACTACGTATACTATACGTGTTTAGTATTAATTCGATACGGCATAAAAATAAAAAGCGCCAAAAATAAGAAAATATTTTTTTCAAACCAACTAAATGGCTTACAAATCAGAATAAAACGCACCCACCCTTGGTAAATAAATTTTACTGACCTTAGATACCTAGGTAACGAAGTGGCAACGTCTTTATCGTTGTAAGGTGCATGACCTATGCTTAGACATAATCAGCTGTTAGGAAAGATACATCGTGTTCAAACGACTAAACTACTGCTCCTATTTAATTGATTTTTGATACAGAGCTTGAAAATGGTACAGACGCCAGCACATCAAGCTACTACAATCTGTCAAATTTCTTTAATAGATTTTCAACTTCATCGCTAAAGCATTAAGGTTCAAGGTTGATTGGTAAAATTTGACAGTTTCGGGTAGGTTGACCTGCTGGCGTCTGTACCTAAAATAGGCAGTTTGAAGAAAAGCCCCTCTGTCGTATCAACTTTGTATAAATATTTAAGTTTAGAAGAGATAAGGCTGACAACCAAATGGATTAAGATGTTAAATACGTAATAATTTTTTATAGGAATAATTATTGAAGGTTACGAGTTAAACCGAAGTTTGATTATTCCCCCGGGCTCGTCTAACCCCTCACAGAACCTAATACAAAATGGCGAACTACTTAAGAACCAACTTGATGTACAACAAGTTGTTAAACTCAATTGATTCAAGAACGGCTTATTACCGCGCTGGCTCTTCACATGACTTCAGTCTCCACTATGCTTCAGCTTTAAAACTGAAAATTACTCTTACTGCTCCGAATAACTTGGCAGTTATAGTTACTTACCTAGGATAGTAGCTGCACTAACTTAGCCACCTAGGGGCGTCGTGAAAAGCGTCTTAGGTACCAGATTTTTAACAAAATTAAAAAATGGTTGGTTTCCCATTATTTTATATTATAATTATAACTATTTCGAGGTGTCATTTAGTTGGAAAGTTAAATTGTGGTCTGTATATTTTTAAACCATGACAATGGATATTACGTCATACGCGTCAAAAATAACTATGTCCACTAATTTGACAGAAAAATTAAAGCAATTTTCTTCAAACATATTATGAGAAGAACTTAATGCATGGGCAGGATACATTGTTTGCAAAACAGATGGCCGATGGAGCCAAAAGGTCCTGGAGCAGTGACCGCGTACCGGAAGACGTAGCGTTGGAAGGCCTCTCATACTCGTAGGTGGTCCGATGGACTTGTGAAGGCTGCAAGAATCCGCTGGATGCGAGAAGCACAGAACCGGCCGAAATGGCGATGCTTGGTGGAGGCATATATGACTAGCCATGGCCTTACGGCTGAAATAATGATGTTGATATTTATAAGTAACGTGACGCGGATAATTACGTGCTCATATTTTATTAAAACCTTATAATTATACACCTCCAGGAAAAAAACTGTGTGAACAATAGACAGTAATTAAACTGTATCGGAGTTCTTAATTACAGTTCTTATTAATTTGTCATAGTAACCTTTATAAAATTAATGTTTCAGAAAATACTTTTCACGTTTACAAATTGTAGACGTAATGGAATAAATACTTAATAGTTGTCACATCGTTACGAAGGCTTTCACTTAAGGTCGGTTAAGGTTCTTCATGAAAGTTACCTAGTTTCATAAACAATTCATGGCTTTCAAAAGTTTGAGTTGCCCTTCAGAGCGTTAGGACGTCAAGTCTGTGTTGTTGTGATTGACCCCTGCCTACCCCTTTGCACATACACAAGTCCTACTTAAAATAAAAGTAGGTTCTATTCTATTTAAAACAGTTCTGTTCAGTTAGTTGTGGAAACCAGAAAGGTGAATAAACGGTTAGGTAAACAGTGACATTGATTCGAAT
Organism: Apamea sordens; assembly: GCA_945859715.1. NCBI lineage: Eukaryota > Metazoa > Arthropoda > Insecta > Lepidoptera > Noctuidae > Apamea > Apamea sordens. The sequence continues at coordinate 10,009,464 of OX243996.1, read as the reverse complement.
TATCGAGGTTCAATAAGTGAAGAAATTTTCTGTTCACTCGAATTATTTTTTAAACTGTTTTTGGGTTTCGGATTGGTTGGTTGTTGGTTCCGAGTGATGACCATTATTTGTTTTTCCTGTAAAAAGTTCTTGCTCAAATCCACAATAATTGATTATCCTACAAATAGATTTAACATTGACAAGGGTCAGGTGGGTAGGACTCGTAACCGGAGTGTGTATTATGACCAAATGTATGAGCGTAAACGAAGCAAAAAGAGTGTGTAAGGATCGAAGCCTGCAGGTGGCGTTCTGTAGTTTCTGCCTAGCCGCTGTTTGTATGCAGCTTCAGATTTACTATTAAAATAAACGAAATATTAAACCAGAAAACACTCGCTAACATATGAAAATCCCACAACACAACACATATTCGGCTGTAATCTAAAAAGGGAAAGCTGTCCTCGGTGAATAGCTATGAATAAATGAAACGGGACAATGGCGCGTAATACAATTGCAGTGAAAAGACGCTCGCGCTGTGTGTCCTAGTTCCAAACAAGAGGAACGGTGGCTCAGGTGCAACATCGCACAATAAGCGCTGCACGGGGTGGCAACAATGCGCGGCGTGATTGCAGCGTGCGCGCGATTGCTCTGCGGCCGCCATGCTACTTGACTGACACTTGTTTGGGCGGGAATATGTTTTGTGGATCTGTATAAATGTTTAATTGGGCTAGATTAGGTTATGAAGGTCCTCATGATATAAAATAACAGCATACAAATAAGCGTACACATCTTGTTACAAGAAGAGAATGAAAACGAGTATGTTTCTAAGCAAAAATGCAGGAACAGGAACAGCATGTACTTAGTTTTAAACTTTCAACTAAAATAAATTAAGTTAACATTACAGTATCTAATTGAGAAGTTTTCCTTACGTAGATGAAATTACACTTGTTTCATACCTTGATTTGATACCTTTATCTGAAGGTTTTCATCTACTTTTCCAAAGAACACAGTAACGAAAAAATCGTAGAACGTTTTTGGCAAAGAAAACCTTTTTCCTGCTCTCTCTGCAAAAAGCGCTGTAAGGCAAAAGTTGTTAATTAAGCCACAAAACAGAAAAATCGAGACAGTTACGGTCTAATGAAGACTGATGCCTAAAACAAAACATTTCGTTGATTGGCAGCCCCTGGCATCTGAGTTTTAGAGCAAATTAGGGATGGCAATGACTTTTTGGTAAACATATCGCAGAGGTTTTTGGTAAGAAATTAATGGGTTTTTAGCTGTTCACGTATTGAGAAAGTTACAAAATTTATAATTTGTTTTAATTATAATTTGTTTTGACGGCACGGTTGGCGCAGTGGTTAAGCGATTGACTGCTGCGCTGCGTGTCGCGGGTTCGATTCCCGCACGGAACAAATATTTGTATGACCTACATGTATTTGTTCCGAGTCTGGGTGTTTTTCTATCTATAATATGTATGTATTTACAAAAAAAATATGTATATAAGTAGTTTATCAGCCATCTTGTTACCATAACACAAGCATTAGGTTGCTTAGCTTGGGACTAGATGGCGCTGTGTGAAATGTCCAAGGATATTATTATTATAAAAGACTGTTGTAAAAATAAGCAGCGCCCCGCAGTTTCACCCACATAAGTTTCGATCCCGTGAGAATATCGAGATAAAAAGTATCCTATGTGTTAATCCTGGTTATAAACTATCTGTGTGCCAAATTTTATCCAAATCCGTTCAATAGTTTTTGTGCGAAAGAGTTACAAATATCAATCCATCCATCCATCCTCACAGACTTTCGCGTTTATAATTTTAGTAGGACTGTTGTGAGATTATAGCTATTACGAAAACACATTCAGATTTTGTTTTTCTGAATTTGTGTGTAACAATTTCTGTTCGAGTAGGTATGACAATCGTGAGTTTTCATGTCAACATTTAAAATATTTGTTTGGACTGCATGCAAATACTTTACCGGCATGTGTATCAGTGTATGATATACGCTCAAACGATAGTAGGTATTCTGACACGTGTCAAAAATCCAGTTTATTTCAGTTCCACAAATTCATAGAAGCTCTGAAAGATACCTATCTACTGACTCAAATAACAAAGGCAACTAAACAAACTCTGAAAAAGGCTGTTAAACTTATACATAGGTGAATTACCTACGTTCGCAAAACTTTACTGTGATGAATTTAACAGACTTTTTATCCATAGACTCCATTATTCATAAACGTTGCTTAAAGCTAAGTAGTGATTAGCGACTAATATGACCATACATTTTTGACATTTAAACGTCACTTAACTTTGATCATCGTTTATAAATAAACCCCTGAATGATTAGGTACCTAAGTGCCTAAAATAAACTTTAAAATTACCTTTTAATTATTTACTTACTAATCCCAGCTCTCAATCCCATATTCCCCATACATTGACAAACAAACAATCAATACAGCATCTGCATCTGCACTGTACGCCCAATCTCCGTCCGAAGCCAAGGTGATGCATAAATAGGACTAAATTGGAATCCCCAAAATTCAGCCACATATTAGCTGGACGTATCCTTAGGGCATAAGGAGGCGAATGGGGCGAGCGGGCAAAGTTACAAACTTCGGAGTAAGCACTGTCGGTCTCGACCACTGTGACTCGAACTGAATTCACATTGGGATTAAATCGGACACTACTGCTACATATGAATTAAATTTTGCCTTCTATTACGTGTGCATAATTAAGGAGCATTTACCGATATTGATTAATTAGTAAATGTGGATGTTTTTGGTTGGTAGATGTCAGTTTAACTAGGGGTTAGTTGATTTAATATTGACACAGGTGGTAAGCTGAAAACTTATAGTTTACGAGTACATGAACGAATGAGTGATGGAAGATTTAAAGCTAAATCCAAAATATCAGATGGTCTGGTACCATCTGATATTTTAGATTTAGCATATTTAGCGTATAATTTTCCCACTTCTGAGACACGGGCCTCCACTTGGTGCGAGGGGTGGTGCAAGTGGGCCGTAATCCACCACACTGGGCTAGTGCGGGTTGGTAGATGTCACATCACTTCCAATTTTTGGTTAACGACGTGAGGAAACTGGCATGTTCAAGCATTCCAGTTTCCTCACGATCGTTTTGAGAGCAGTGGTGATGAAATAAAACTTTATTAATTACCGATGTTACCAAACTCTACAAACAAGATATGAAAAGAACACAATATGCATCTCATGTTTTCTTAAGAAAAAAGTTGTATACGCAAAAATAACTGGACCACGGAGTTCCTTAGGAAAATTTCCGCATCCAAATAGTATAAGAAGTTTAAGAACTCCGTGAGACCGGGACTTAAATCTCCAACTTTATAATACTTATTTGCTTAATACATACCTACTTGAATATTTTTAAAAAGTTCTTCCTTTCGAAGTAAAACACGTGGATACAGTTTTAAAACTGTTCGCCAATTCTAGATTGCGCGCTCCGCCAACTCGAACTTTATCTAACAGCTGATTGCGACTCTTTTCTTCAGAAAAGTATCGTTAGAATCGTTCCTTTACTTTTCCTTTATTTTTATTGTGACTGCAGCCAACTAACTCTATGTTGTACATAACCGATCAAGTTTGTGTTTAGCGCGTAGAAAGGAACATAGTAAGTCGCACATCGACTCTGTGCCGACTTCAATTTTATTTCAAGTATTTCCTACACTTTTGTCAACTTCCCATTTATACCTATCAACACGATGACTTTTTACTAAGCGTGTAAGCGTTACATATGAATATATCTAGATCATATTTTTCATATTATATTAAAAAGAAATGGTTTCTACAACGATAGGTTCTTCCACATAACTTTATTGTACAGCGTGCATTTTTAAAATGAACAGAATTTTATTGAACGTTACTTTGGCCGCTGAAGCCGTGTGTAGTTTCTTTGTTCCCCATTCCGGTTCACGGACAAAAGCATTCGTGTTCAAATGCAGCTCAAAATTTCAAATACACGGAACGGCTGGTGAGGTGACGTTATATTTACAAAGACGACGGGCTCTGTAATAATTGTAGGAGCGATTAACTTTACTCCCTCGTATTATACTTGGTGTTTATTTTGTTTGACTTCAAGTTCTTGATGTGATTTGCATAGATAGCCCGTGAACGGTTCCTTGAAAGCCGCTTATATTTAGTACTAGACAAACAAAGGAAGCTCGTGGAGGTGACGAAGTTACTGGCAGGGGCTTTACATTTATAGCGTAGTACAATTTATAATTAACAGTCATTCAGTATGGAAAAGTAGAATGTTCTAGGTCCATTTGTTGTCCTAGGTTTGTAACATTTGGCTTAAATGATAAGAGTTAATTGAGTCAGCTTTTGTGTTACATAGACATATTAAGGTTAACGAAATCGTGGCAATGACTCTTACAATACTGATAAAAGATATGTATCGCAGTAAGTAAATATAGCAATTAGAATTTAAGCTTTTGTGAAATTTAGGTTAATTTTCGTTCATGTTAGTTGAAGATAAGGAAAGAGGGCGTATTCATTCAGCGTGAAATTGAGGGTTTTATCCCACGTTAGCAAGATCAACGTCTCTTTCAGAAAATTATCAGAAACAGTTCTTATCTTGTCCCGGTAAACAGTAAAATAGACTCGCTTTAATTGTATGGGATCTTTTGGCGTCACCGCCATCCACCTAATTTGAGAAATATAGTACATTGTGTACCTAGATATTTATAATACCTAGATTTTAATCTTCTTCTGAGTTTATCTTGGATATTTCTGATGTCGATGAAGGTAAAACATAGGGACTTACAGTTAATCATCATCTGCCTAGCCTTTTCCCAACTATGTTAGGGTCGGCTTCCAGTCTAACCGGATGCAGCTGAATACCAGTATTTTACATGGAGCGACTGCCTAGCTGACCTCCACAATCCAGTTACTGGGTAACACGATACCCCTTGGTAAGACTGGTTGTCAGACTTTCGGGCTTCTGACTTCCCGTAACGACTGTCAAAGATCCACGAATGACATCCGGGACCAACGGCTCAACGTGCTTTCCGAGGCTCGGAGGGGTCTCGGTATGTAAAGATGGTCACCCATCCACAGACCAACCGTGGCAAGCGTAGCTTAACCTGACCGATCGACCTGTGTGGTTGTTATTATTTAGCCACGGGCCACTCAGGGACTTACAGTTAATATAAGTCTGAAATGCCAACCCGTCTTGAGCAAGCGTGCTGATCAATGCTGGTGCCTTCTCTGTATGAGAACAGGCCTTTGCCCAGCAGTGGGACAAAAACTTGAGAGGTGTCAAGGGACACCCGGGTGGAACGAAGTTCAAAGAGAGAGAGAGAGAGACAGAGAAACACGCGCACGCCGCACGGCTTACAACTATAGCAAAAAGTGTCGTTCCAACTTTTGGTCTTAATTTTTTCCGTCTAGCCCCCTTTCGCAACGCGCGATAAGGAACTTAGTTCTAATAATAGGCTGGTAATTCTACTTATCATAACATAAAAAGGTTGGCGTCAATCATATTTAGTTACACATTTAGTAACAGCCCAGAATGTCGCAGAGCTACGAAAACAAGCTATTACCTAAATAACCCTGCGGCGACATATTAATTGCTACCTGCATGATGCAGTTGAAACACGGGTGTAACTAGTTATCATTTTAACTCAATCTAACGCAAACCACGGTTCGCTGTACATAGATCTCGCTCAGGTGCATAGTAAAATAATTTATATATATTTTCAATTTGGGTCTCAGAACACATAGCCAGAGATTTAGGTGTCAATTTTATAATAGTCCATTTGGACCCATTTTAGAAAAGTCATATTTTTTGACTAAAGAAAAAAAAATCTCATAAAGGAATTTTTTTCTTAAAGTTCTTTTTGGCACCCAGAACCCAAAACCGGCACTAAAAACCAAAGAACCGAGCTTTGGAGTGCAAAACAAAACCAATTTCAAGAATTTTGAACTCAAAACAGCCACTTGAACGAAAATAAAACGAATAATACTACAGAATATATCTAACGATTACACGTTTATGAGAGAGCAGTACCAAGATTTTACAATATTTATTTGACATTTGGCCCAGCATGTGGTGTCGGCGTAGACTACGAAATATGAGATTCTGCGGTGTATATTATTACCTGAAATGTGTGGAATGACATTATTGCTGGCATATATATGTACATATACATATATCTGTACTGTATAGTCGTAAAGATATGTCACAGTCAAAATATTGCTACCGGGACACGTCATGTTTGAATTGCGAGCCACTACACCTGTGTGATATGTATGTATAGTGATGTACATATACATTATGCATAGAACAGTTCTTGGTTATAACATCTGTGTTTTATTGTTGTTGACTTGTGAGTTGTTTTACTAAGTTTCTATAACAATATAAGCTATAGTATCAGAAATGGAGACTGTAGGGATAAATTCTATTCAGATCGGTTAACCAAATTGTTAGAGCTAACTTTGTATACCGAATAACTCTTTTCACAATCAAGCTTTGTATCCGGAACACGGTTAATTGCTAGTTTAAGATGCACTGAGCGGCGTCGGTTGACTTCAGATCAGAAACTATCGAAGTTTTATTAAATATAATTAAGTTGTGTCAAGTGCACGTTAAGCTATTAAACTTGGCCAGTAGAGCCTGTATCGAGCAACGGAAAAGAAAAGAAAAATTTCGACCACACCTTCCGCCACGACCAATCTCAGAGCTGTCGCCTAGTATTCAACGGGATTAACTAAGTTAATCATCATCATCATAATTCTTTTGCCCATATCCTAATTTATCACCTCGGAATCACCCTCATTCTAGTCATATCATTTTTATTTATTTAAACTTTTCGCACAAAAAGGTACAAAGGCGGACTTAATGCCTTAGGCATTCTCTACCAGTCAACCAAGGGTGATGAAGAGATTAGATGGCAGGTGCTTTGGTGCTTTCACACTGTTCATTCATCATTTCTTTGGTCTTCCTCTACTCTTACCTATAGCCATCCACATTTATTCAAAGCTTTCCTCACGACATTTTTCTCATTCCTCTGAATCACCAGCCCATACCATGACAACCGATTTCCACACAACTTTTCAGTAACCGAAAAGGAAGTCAAAAAGTGGCACACTTTTAGATTTCCTTTACCATTAACTCAGTTCATTTGTGCAAATAAATATTAATTTATTTTACTAATTTCCTACTATATATCATACAAATATTATAAACGAAAAGTTTATAATATTCCAAGTTTTTGAGGAAGGATGGATGGATGTTTGTTACTCTTTCACGCAAAAACTACAAAGCTGATTAGGATGAAATTTAGCACTCAGTTTATAACCTGGATTAACATATAGGATACCCTTTTTATCCCGGTAGTACGTCCCCGTGGGATAATTTCCGACTCCCACGCGGGTGAAGCCACTGGCAAAAGCTAGTAAATGAACATGTTAAAGTATATCGTGCATTTAGCATTCAGTTTGACTTCCATCCGTCAATACATTGCCAGTCATATCTGTAATTGAAGCGAAACAACATGTATTTGACAGTACCTTTAGGCTACTACCGTAATGAACAGCTAATTGCTTGCGATCAGTACCGTTACTGTTACGTTAACGCGTAATCTACGCGTGTAAACAGTCCCGCCGTCATTAGGCAGACCGGGGTGTTGAAATAATTGAATTAGGGAATTAGGAGCAATGTTTTTTTATGTGTAAGTGAGACGAGATGAGTATTTTCTTACATGCATGGAACATGGATGTGCATTGAACCATGTCGTATTACGATAGTACCAAAACGATGTATTTTGCAAAACTACAAAGCCAAAGGCGTGATTATAATCAGGACTTTTTGCAGCTGGAAATAAATCAGTATCTGATAGTTTCCTTAATGATATTTGCGAACATTAAAACAAGCGATACTGCTTTAGGTATTTTTATTAAAGAAAAAAGCCGTTAAAATCAGCTCGCACTTATTAATTACATTTCTGCCATTTTAAATGGAAAAAGTTGAAAATACTTAACTTGTCCTATTTTAAAACCTGCATACAGCACTATTCCGTACCGAAAGCTAATAAATCCTTTAATTTTACACCTGACATATAATGGAGGTTCTGGCATGTAAACTAAAAATATGATCGCGTTGAACCACTGTGCAGTGCAGAGCGTCATATTTTCATCGGCAAATGAAAAGCGACTGCAACGTAATAACAGCCACAAAGGAAAGAGTAATGTTTTTTTGGGTCTTCGTGAAAGCCAATTTAAATATATACGAATGTATGTGTTTGATAACGCAGTACGATCTTTACCGATTTTTGATAAGTTTTTTGATAAAAAGCTCGTGTACACTTACCTAGTCGCGTACCTATGTATTTATTTATGTAGTTTTTTTTAAATCGTTCTTTCCCAAAACTTTTCCATTATCTATGGAAAAGTTCACATTTTGTAAGTTTTGTTTTTAAATACTAATTGTTTTACTTAAATTATGCATGCTAGATTCATTATCTAGTAGATGTCAATCAGAAATATTGTGTCGTAAAGGTGCATTTGTGATTTTATATCAGTTTTGTGAATTAGATTAACAAAAAAAAAAGGATTTGTTTGTCATAAGGTATACGGTGTACCATGATGGTATTATCTGCCTCGTTGGTCTCGTGGTTGCAAGCGCGACTGCTGAGCGTGGGGTCCTGGGTTCGATTCCCGGGTCGGGCAAAGTATTATTGAGTTTTTCCATTAGGAATTTCTTAGTAACAACCCGGAGTTTGGAAGTTGGCGGTGTGATAACTCCGTGCTTCGGAAAGCACGTTAAAACCCGTTGGTCCTGCGCCTGGTCTCTCCCCGGTCGTGTCGGATTACCGTCCCATTGGACTATGAGAATAAAGGAACAAAGAGTTCACCTATATTTACGCACCCCTTTGTGCACTATAATATCTTCTGCGTACCTGGCTAATCTCCGTTGAGATTGGCCACCGTGACCGAAATCTAGCGGGAGGCTATTAACGGTATTTGAAACAGTATCTGAATTAGATTTTACGCCATTATTGATTAGGTTGCATATTAGAAAATCAAAACTTTCTCGAGCAAATTTCAAAAGAACAATAAACGAAATAACAAAGTGATTTATTTAGAAAAAATTTAAAATCCCAATGTATGTGACATCAAATGAACGATCGATCAAAAGTTTTTTCATCGAAACAGCTAGGTTAGGTTAGGTTAGAACTGTGACCACACAACGCACGCAACGCCAGAAACATATTAATCGCGGGAACTACGTCGTCGCTCTTTGGGATTTCATCGATTTGGTCAATAGCGTAATAAATAATTTAAACATTTATATTCCAGACTAGTCAGCTGAACTTTTGATCAAATGACCATCGTTATTTTAAACTTTGTTGATTTGTGCGTTGTTCTTTTGAAATTTGCTCAGGAAAGTTTTGATTTTCTAATATGCAACCATTGATTAAGGCTTCAAAGCTTTTTAAATGTGGTATCGTACCTACAAATGGGATTGGATTGAATGGGACTATTACTGGCACTAGATGAGTGTATAGTTGATGTTAATTATAATATTATTATAGCAATGTTAATTTGAAATAGTAGCTAAATTATAATTGCAGCTTTAGATTGATTGGGCTATACTGATTTACTACAAATATGTACCAGGCGTGATGATGTGTATTCCAAAAGTATCTGATGTTAATTAAACAAAGTGGCTGAAAAACTGTTGGTTGCCAATTTGTAGTGGCAGTTAAGAATTGATTGTTTTGATTTAAGCCCAGAATCCTAATTTTAAAGACAACTGAGGTTAATTTTATAACCGCAATTTTCGTCGATGATTTTGTCAATTACAATTTAATAATGTTATTCAAACATACTGTTGTTACATTACAACATATTGTTGAAAATAGTGGTATAAAGTTGAAACCTTCTTCATAAAGATGAATGTGTTACTATTTCCCTATACTGAGTGAATGCGTAAGAATTTTAACTTAATAGAATTTGTTGACACATTCATAACATACTTTTGGAACAGACTATAGATATATAATAATAATATATGGGCTAAAGTAACCACACAATGGGTCCCAAACAGCAGCAAACGACAACGCGGCAGGCCCAGAATGAGATGGCGGGACGAGCTCGACTCTTTCCACAAGGATTGGCGTTTAACAGCACTGGATAGGGATAAGTGGAAGGAGGGAAGGGAGGCCTTTGCCCTGCAGTGGGAAAGAAATGGCTGAAATAAAAAAATAAAAAAAGGGTTAACTATGCATTAAGTACTTGAATAAATTATATCATTCCATTAATAGGCACGTTGTGTGAAACTCCTGACACTCAAACTAGGACATGTTCTGTATCTCAGGTGTCAGAACTATGTATAACAACAAACAACTTAAAATTACAAACATTATTCCCACATAGGTTCTTATAAACAAAGAAACCGAATGTTTGTATTCAGCGCAACATTTTCAGTACCGAATGTAATCTAAACGCAAAACGAAATAAGTGGCCACTTGTCTCCGCGAAACAAATGACTGTTTCCTAGAAGTTGTAGGAGTAAAACCATTTACGATTGGAAGATAAAAACTTCGCTGTGACTAACGAAATATACCCACTATCAATCGTGAACTTATCTAATGTTACTCATTAGACGGCTTCCGATGGACAATGGACAGCATTAATGGGAACCTTGGTTCTTCAAGCTTGTATTATTTTTCAATATTGATTTTGTGTTTCAGTAAGATTTTGCGACTGATTTAAAAGAAATTTTCATGTGGCGAATCTATTAGTTTGGCCATCATTATATAGTATTCCTAATCCATAGGTTCGCAACGTGGGCAATAACGCTCCCTCGTGGGCGTTTGAGACTTTTAGAGGGCAGTGGAAGACCCAGAGAATATGATATTTCCTTTTTTACGACGATATAATATAAACATGGCAATAGCGGTTTAAAATTCGCGGCAGATGGTAATTAAAAAAATAAGGGGCTCTAGAAAAAAAAGATCACGATAGAGAAGATCGAGAAGATCTCGATTCGATCAGAGATAGAATATCAAATTCCAGAAGAATATCCCCTTTCCTCAAAACAGATACGCCGAAATGTTTCAACAATAAATACGATAATTGAATACAATATGATAAAGACACATCAAAGCAGACTCATTTTGATAAAGATGCAAAATATTAGTAAACACGTTTATACATTAATTATCTTATTTATCTAACACAATGATAACACTGTAGTACGTTATATAATGAACTTACGTAGTATCTAATCTTTATTTGTACTGCGGACGCAATCATCCCTACGTGCTACGACGTAGCGGTCGCTACGTGACGCGCTACGGATATCGTAGCATTTTATTTCAATTACTGTGTCACTGTTGATTACTGTTATTAATATAATAACTATGTGTTTGTAACAGTATTATTATCTCTAAATATATATAAGCAATTGAATATACGTGTAATGAATAATATAATATTCTTAATTAATTGAATATATTAATAATGTATGCAAATCTAACAGTATGGTGCCAAGCTTATGTCACCCCATCTCTTACAATGTGATGTATGGATTTAATCAGTGGATGTGTTGGTTTCGTTAGGTGTTAATATCATACTGCGCAAAATTATGAACTCGCTATACCATGGATCAGCAAACTAAATCTTAGTACTAGACGGTTAAATATGAAAAATAAAGATGGCAAAAAAATATTCTACAATGGAAAGATCCTATTATGTTGATTGTACTGCCTTAAAAATATCTTCTTGTGAAATTGCATGTGAGATATTGGAAGGTCAGGGTAAAACAAATGAGTGCGCTGGACAAACTTATGGCCGGCTTTATCGTATAGTGTGAGAGGTCATACCCATAGAAAGTAAATATTTGTTATCGTTGCGTCCTTGTCATACTTATATTTTTCCACATTGTTGGTCCAGTGGTCGCAAATACTACGGCTGAGCCAGCTCAGCAGGACCAGTCCTGGGTTCAATTCTCAGTTCGGGCAAAGTGTTATTCGGTTTTTCCATATGGAATTTCTCTAAAGCAGCCCGGAATCCCCGGATTTGTGCCCTTTTGATAACAATAGCTCACCCCTTAATACATGGAATTTGAAGATAATTAGCGACATGTGTGTGTACTATTATCAGCAGCTCTGCCTCTCCCCTCCGGGGAATACAGGAGTGATGTTATGTTACATTATGAAGGAAGTAAGTCTGCATAACAATATGGCCAAATAAATATGACAGCTTTATCTTTTGAAGACAATAATTTCAAAATTCATTTACATTCATAAAGAGAGAGCCAGATGTTAAACACAGTAGCTAAGATTATCATTAATTACCTCGAAATTAGTTACCAAACTATTTCATATTAATAACTCGGTACGACAGTAAACTTTGAGCATTTCCGTATGTGGGTAAGGGTGGGTGTAGTTATTTAAATCCCCCAGTGATATTATCAAACACCTCGTGGGCACATACATGTAGTATGTTTTCGTTAGAATGTTAGATAACTTATATTTGAAGGCTTATTATTTGCCTATGGGGATAATGTTGAGCGGAAAATTAACCTTCTACTGTCTAAAAGTATTTTGGTTGGGTTTAATACTGAATTATTTTATATTTTTAAATACTTATAAAATACATTTTTAAATACTTATAAATTACATTTTTAAATATTTTTATCTGTTTGTTAATAATTTTTTTTTTAATTTATAAGTTCCTATTTAAAGGAAATAATATCAAACTCCTCGTGGGCACATACATGTAGTATGTTTTCGTTAGATAACTTATATTTGAAGGCGTTATTATTTGCTTATGGGGTTAATGTTGAGCGGGAATTTAACCTTCTACTGTCTAAAAGTATTTTGCTTGGGTTAATACGGAATTATATTCTATTTTATATTTTTAAATACTTATAATTAACATTTTTAATTTTTTTTTTTTAATAAAAATACTTAAAAATGTTATTTATGAGTATTTAAATGACATAAAGGAAATATCATAAAACACCTCGTGGGCACATACATGTAGTATGTTTACGTTAGATAACTTATATTTGAAGGTTTATTATTTGCCTATGGGGTTAATATTTAGCGGGAAATTAACCTTCTACTGTCTAATAGTATTTTGGTTGGGTTTAATACAAAATGTGAAGGTTTTTTGTGGTGGGTACAGTAAATATTAAAATGAAAAATAAATATTCTATGAAAATAAATGTGTTACCGATATCCCTGTGTCACAAACTGCGACCTAAAATTTTTTGCATTTTAACAAAATTTCGTTTGGCATGTCACATTATATTATATTTTTTATTTAGGGCTGATTTTTTAATAGTCAAATAACTTATAGCTGAGGAATGATGATTGACGTTTAAGAGCTTTTGTATAGAAAATATGTCAAACTGTCATATTTATTATTCAGATAAAACTTATCTGACTATTGAAAAATCAGCCCTTAGAGAAATATTTTTGACGTACACCGTGTAAAATAAAATAACAAAATAATAATGTGTATATATACATATACCATGTAGTTTGAGGCTGCATGTTAACCATTGTTCATTTAAGAAGGTTGTATGTAACAGATCGTCATAGATTATGTGCGATAAAACTGGCCATCGGCATCGTTCACTAGTTTCAAATATGTCCGTCCTATTTTGCTCTATATGATTTACAATAAAGTGCTTAGTAAATAATTTATTTATGACTGATTGACAATTGACAGATAATTTTTATTCGTGGAATAAAATTGACGTCTGAAAGATTTTGTATGGAAGCAACTGTCAAAAATTCAAAGTTATTCCTCGGTTAAAATTATCTGGCGTTGAAAAAACCAGCCCTTAAAGAAACCCACAAACAAAACCCACCAATTGATGCATGATCACGACATTATAAAGATGTTTAAAACCCTGACACATAGAATACATCGCGTGGCTCCAGAGAGTTAAGTCTGGCTCATTTTGCCAGACCGTGAATAAATGGCTGCATAACCAACCAAGTTAATCAGCCAATGAATACCGTGTGGCAGTTCAGATTATCATGATTTTAAATTGAAATTAAACTTTAACGAAGAAACCAAATTGGTAGTACGTAATTACCGTACCAATCAAACAAATGAGCCTATTGTGAATGCTTTCCTGAAGTTTTTTTTGTGCCTTCAATTGCTCAAAATTGCTTGGCTCTTTGCCTTAAATATCTAGTTTATTCCTCTAACAATTGACTATTATTGTTGACTAGTGACCCACCCCAGCTTCGCACAATTTTTACGACTAGACAAAATATTGTGATTTCTTTATAATATGTTACTTTAATATTATAAATTCTCTAAATGACAGTAAGCACCACAACAACCCTTTGCGTAGTTTACAAAACTAACGCAGTCACACAGACAGACACAAAACTCTACATTATTTTAGAGTAGGTATGGAAATAAACCTTAAATAATTTGTCATTATTATTAATAACCGTTTAATTTGTTCCTCTACAGTAAACATAACAATGCCAAGAACTAATCTCCCAACAAACATTCAAAACGTTCGATCCGACGCGGCACTAATGTTTCAAGCTTCATCTATCGTTCGAAGTAGATACTCGTGTGTAAATCCTCATATCTATTGACGTGTAACCCCCCGGGTGAGCTCTGGCTCATTTGACTTCTCTATGGAAGTTGCTAGTGCTGCCAATCGCTTACTGGGATCTGGGAAATCACGTTTTCATTTCCGTACTTATATCGCGGGTGTGATGTAAGTACATGTCATATTTCCAGGGTATTTTGAGGGTACTTAAATACAAATTGCTGGCAAATTAATCATTTCTGAACACATAAACATTTACAATTACCTACTACAATGATGAATTATCATCGTTGTAGTAGATAATTAATTGTAAATGTTATGCCATTTTATTTAATTATTATTCACAAAAACTATGTATGCAAATCACAGTCCATTCCATGGTTGCCTGGAAGAGATCGCAGAACAGAAAGCGTTATCGCTTCCTGCGATCTCTTCCAGGCAACGCAGGCCGCCCATTGTATATTTTTTTGTGTTCAATAAAATTTTTTAAATGTATTTTTGTGGTGTACAATAAAGTATATATGTATAAATAACTATTTCGATAGTGCGCATAATTCTTGTGCCAAATTCTTATCCTTCTTATCTATCCTTCTAAAATAATTCTAATAGAGGACATTCTTAGGTCCATTCCTGTACAATAGATTAAATAGAAAACTA
Source organism: Apamea sordens (assembly GCA_945859715.1). Classification (NCBI taxonomy): domain Eukaryota; kingdom Metazoa; phylum Arthropoda; class Insecta; order Lepidoptera; family Noctuidae; genus Apamea; species Apamea sordens. The sequence continues at coordinate 9,994,259 of OX243996.1, read as the reverse complement.
AGTATCTATAAACTAAATTACTATAGCTGTAAAAAAATTATACTTAATTATTTACTAACAAACAATTATGCACAGACAGAAGACCTACTTATTGTCTTCAAATAAAACTGCTAACACGCTATTTCACTTTTATTTCCCTAAGTTTTAATTTAGTTTTTACGTTTTATGCATTGTTAATTTATTATATTGAGTATGTATGTACTTCTTAGCCCGAAGCACATGTTCAACCTAGTTCAGGCAAATTAGCAACTGTGCGCTATTTTTAATTGTTAAGGTTAATGTAAAACGTGTTCCCTTTTTATAAATAAACGATGTATTATTATTATGTCGTATATATATTTAGTTTTCTTATTTTGTTACATTTTTAAATATTAGTATTTATAATAATTATTATTATTTCACAGAAATCGTAGGTTACTAAAACTTTTTTCAATCGGTAAAAGTTAGCCAAAAATACCTTCTATTTTCGTCGGGATTAAAAATATTAACAGTGTCAACGAACACCGCTGCAACAAACTAATCATTTCTGAACACATAAACATTTAAAATTAATGACTACGTGGCTCTAAAGTTCGGAGCTTCATCTGGCATACAATGTAGATGTTTAAATCCTAACATGTCCTGTGTCGCGGCTCCCGAGGGTAAAGTCTGGCTCATTTAGCAAGACCACAGATAATTAATGCACATCAACCCATCAGGGTGCAACGTTCTGGCTTGTTTATGCTCAGTTTCTTTTGTATTTTTTTTTTGGCACTGCATTTTTCATTTGGTTTTTGGAACAACGTATTTATTAAATCAACGATAGTCTTTTATTTAAATAATTCTTGTTTGTTGATAATGTTTTATAATAGTATGTAGTTATTTTGTTTAGCTTTATAATAAGTAATTAATCTTTAAAAATATGATAAAAAGTAATTTTTGTTGTAGTTACAGAACGTATTAAAATTATTATTTTTCATATTTCATAGAATCTTATAACGCGTAAATAATATATTATAAAATATTTTACTTCTATTCCCAAAATCTTACCTAATTTTAAAAACTTCTAAATTTAAATAGGTAAGTATTTACACTAATGAACAAAAGCGTTCATAAAAGTAAATGAATCACAAAAACATGACACGAAAGTTTTCAACTGCGGGAATTATGAATGAAGACAATAAGATATAATTTGATAATAGCTGTCCCAAAGGGTGTTGTGCGTGACGCTTTCAGTTCATACTAAAAGTTAAGTTAATTATGTTTATTGGCAAAGTTGAGCGGAAGCCGTAAAACAAATTACGCCATTTTGTTTAAAAAACAAAATTCTTTGAAACTCTTTTCTTGACAAACATTTTAAAAGTTTACCAAGAATCAGTGTATATCAGAAATATTACTTAAAACTTTTTAAAGTGTAGTTGTTTTGTTCTTTTTTTTTAATTGATAAAATAAATAATGCTGTAATCATTTAAATAACAGGATATAGGCATATCAGTTAAATAAATCATGGTTTGCAAAAACAACAATTAAATCAGTGCAGCCACATAAAACAAACTGTATTTTCAATTCGTTCTGCGCCATTGAGCCCTAAAGTTAATTTCTACGATTATTCATGTTCCAATTTCAACTAATTTGCACTCAAATCATCGTCTGAAACATTCGTACTGCTCATAATTCATGAAGAGAATAATTTTCACGTGAACCGCAACTTGAATTATACTTTAGCAATATTCAAAATTATGTATTAATATGTAAAATACTTACATGCTCATAGGATCGAAGATAATTACCAATAAGGCACGACACAATCATGAGTTCAAGTTTACTTTTTTTATAAAACTACACGAGTTCATTTCGACGTCACAATTTTTCAATATGTTATCAAAGTATTCTATGACAGCGCGTCATTATAAAGTTAATGAATAGTACAGTCCACGTGGGCGATAAAGCGCGGGAAATCGAAGTGTTTAGCGCCAAAACCGACCTCCCCCGAGACCACCATCCCTTACCGTGCTCCACAACATACTGACAACTGTCACCGGCCGCCCGGCCGCCGCCGTTTTGCTCGCTTTTACTACGGGCGCTTTTCCTCTTTTGCCCTATCTTGCTTTAACGAAAATTTATATACACAGAGAAATGTACGTACACACATGGACAACAACTTAGTTCGAGTCGTCGAGATTCTCTACAATTGTACGGCTGTGTGCAGTAATAGCAATATGTGAGTGTAGCTCGTTCAAGACGCATCTTCACGGTAACGTGCCAATGCGTTGGTGCACACAATTACAAGTCAACTAAAGGAATATGTAACATAATTGAATGGGTTAAGGTTGTATTTTGTACGTTAGAAACAAAGTAGTGTTCATTCAAAGACAGAGCTAAAGCAGAATTGCGCATGTCCGTTATCAATCTTATGATCGTGAAACTACGAAAACTATTGCTATCCTTATTTTTCTTTAAGTTTCGGTTTGAATTTCTAAAGATACTGTTCGAAGTCGCGCATATCTTGGTGGCTTTTTATAATTAATCAAATTGTTTGTTAACTAAGTTATTTTTCAACTTGGTACTAGCATTTCTTTGTATATTTTTTCTTTTGGGTGAACGCTGGGATATTTTACGAGCAATAAAGTCGGGCACCTTAATAAGAGCTGAGCAACTTATAAATAAAGTATGAATTAAATTCTAAGATCAGGTGTGTTTATTTCATAACATTTTACACTGTATATATTGAAGACGTACGAGTTTTATGGCTACTTTAGCAATGAATACTTGAGTACGAAATTATTTAAAATAAAATATTGTAACAACATAATAGGTCTGTACACATTGTTATGTATACAGAAACATACTTTTGATGACAAACTCTGAATCAAAGCGAATCGTCGCACCAACTTGCAATCTCCAACTAGTTACAAAGGAAACAAAGGACTTGGGAAAAATAATTTCCTTACAACTGGGGATGATATTAACTGGGAGATAAGAGCGTAAGAGTATGAGTGAAGTACTCTTTCCGAGAGGGCGGCGTTTATACAAAGCTATGAATAACAATTTACTAAAGAGCCAGGAACGCAAACACTTGAGCATAGAAGTTTGTTTCGAAGTGCCCAAACTCACGAACAATACCGACACGACGAGCTACGAATGATGAATTAAACCGAATGTAATGAAACGTAGCAACTTCCATAGATAAGCCGTGGATTTTTTTTTAAATGCTTTTATCTTTCTTGGGGGTGGTTACCTTTTTGGAGTGCACAGACATGTTTAGCCCAAGTATTAGAAATCAGTAAAAACATAAATTCAAGCATTTGGCGCTAATTATTGATTGCATCTTGCTTTATGCAAGCGCATTTTGTATCGTAAACAAAACGTGATCATCTCCCCGCTGAGTAACCAAATAGGTGACGCAAAATAATTTCAACTGTCACGCTTGCCGAAATTTTCACCCAATGTTTCAAAGGTTTCCTTCTAACGGAACTTAAATTTTATCCATTCAATTCAACCAATGCAAATATAAGATCCTGTGCACCTATCGCATGACATAGCCGCCGGGCGTCCCCCATTCCTTTGTTCAAACGGGTGTAACTTTACAGACTGATATGCCCTACTGCGTCCTAAGATGTTAATCTTGAATACTACAACGATTTACTTGATTTGATTTAGTATTTAAACACATACTTTGAATTTTAAACTTAACTAAGGTATTGTCAAAAATACGAGTGACCAAAAATAGTACAAATATTTAACATTCATTTACCTCCTAAAGATGAATGCCTAGTTTTGGGGTCACCATCCTATCTATTCTTGTACAATATGATCCTACTAATATTATACACGTGAAAGTTTACATAGATAGAGAGATGGATGGATGGATGGATGGATGTTTGTTACTCTTTCACGCAAAAACTACTGAACGTTTAGACTATTGCATGACACAACATTAAAGACAGTGACTTAATTTTTTACCATAAGGCCATAGGAGTGTCTGTGCAACGGTCGCGAAACGGCCAAGCCGTACATTTTGACCAAGATGTAAGGTTTGTAGAGTTAAGACCTTGGCTATACATAATATATTAGATCTGATGACTTTTTAACAGTGAAAGATGTGAGTCTTTGCAACCTACCTTACATGAAGTATTTTTCGTGGGATAAATATTTCATTTAATAAACAACTACGAAAATTTAAATTAACTGATCATAGTGATCATGCATTTATGATGACGTGATACGATCCATTCATTCCGATACCGGTCCTTTGGTATCGATCCAAGCAAGTATCGATCCAAAATATTGGTGTATCGTTTCATGTTGTATCAATACTGTAAAGATGATCGGATCGTGTATCACTATTTCCCTCTTAATTTAATCCCACATCCTTTACCTTGAATCGCGTTATTTCGGACCGGAAATGATTTTTACCATCGGTAAAAGCGGGGGTTAGAAGTACCCTATGTAACTTTGAATTCAGGACAAAATTACATCAATTTAACATGAATCCATTCCTTAACCCCTACAATACCACATCTCCTGATTCAATTTGCGTGTTTCGTGGCTCTTTGGGGTCGACATTCAAGTGTTTTGCCGGTTCAACCGCCTTTATAGATGTCACTTTGTCACACTCGCGAGTTCAACCCCAGATAACGACTTCATATCTAAATATTATTTTGTTTACTGACTGTCACCACGAAACACACCCAATATGTTGGAAGGTTAAAAGTGCGGAGGAGAAAGGTGGAACAATTTTGATGGGGAAAAAATGTTTGGTAACTTGGCATAAAGGTAAAGAGATGTAACAGTATTTTTTATGGTTTTGATATTATTATTGTTAAAAGAACTTATTAATTTCGTGGTTAGTTTTAGTAACAATGAACCGGCTTGTCAAAAAGTAGATTATTTGGATTGTTTTTAATTGACAAGGTACAATAATTTTGAATGTATTAGAACTCTTATCAGATAAATTATTTGAACTATCATAAATTTAAGTATTGCATCGCATTCTGTCTTGCAAATACAAATATAAATTAATTTTGAAAATCATAATTCGTCCAAAAAATCTAGAAGCTTTTTTTACTTCAACGGTTGAATGTAATATAAATCATGTCATAGCATTATCAAGTCTAGCAAGCACTAAAATAAATTCAATGTTGAAGACACTAACGTCAATGCAGACAATAATAAAATGTAGCCACTTTATTTTCGGCCATTACACTTTTTTTACCATTCAGCAAAGCTCGTAAATCAAAGCATACTTGGTAAGCTAGAAAATCTTAAATCTCTTTATTGCGAACATATTTCTCAAATAGAAGGTTTGCTAGACCGTTTACATTCTATTTATCGTCCCCAAAAGCGACTAGAGGGGATGTTGTGTCAGCGGAAAACTTGTTAAAGTCCTTCCACCAAAGAAAGAGTTATGAAAACGCCAACTTTGGGGTCCTCACAAAAAAGTGAAGACAGTTTGCACAACTCCGGCCCTCAACGGGATTTTATAAATATTAAAATCTAAGGGACTCACTTTGAAAGCGGAAACTAATTTTTTTCTTTATTCACGAGGTATTCATTGCTTTCGTTAAAAAAGACTTCCTTATCTTTTGTTATGTTTTATAGAAATACCCTCTTGATAAATAATTTTATTGCTGAAAAATATTCAAGAACCTACATATTATTTGATATCTGGTTCATTGGAAAACTTTTTATGTCACATGGAAATTTTAATTAAGATTGGGAACTCACGTACAAGTGAAGCTTTTGTCTACTATTTTCATGTGTAGGTATGTCAGTAGGTACATTCAGTTTTTAATTAACTTTTTCCAGTGAATATGGAATCCGTTTTCCATGGAATATTTATTTATTTTATTTCTTTATTTATTTAAGGACTTTGGAAGACTTACAGCTAAATACAATAGTGATAAATAACAGTATGATAGTTGAAAGATGTGAAAATTTACAATTATAATATGCATTGGAAAATCAATTCTTGTCAATTAATAGAACCTCTATTAACTGGAGAGAGACGATGGCTCTTGTAAAGTTATGCATAATAATTGCTTGCTCTTCAGTTCCAATTAAAGGCACTTCAATAATGACGGACTCCTTGCGGTTAGTCTTGGACTGTGCCTGAACCAAGTTCCAACGTCTACTGAACCATGCCACTCGATACAATTTGCTTAGCAAATGTTTTAGTTTAGATGTTCGTTCGTTACTCCACTTTATGAGATAGTTCGGTATATTTAAACGGAACAAAGGTAAATAATAATTTCTCGATTGACTTTGTTTCGTAGTGTACTTAGTAATTGAATTTGACTTGCATAGCGTGTAAATATCCTGCTTAGCGAATTTGTTTTCATAGATTACTTTGCAGGAGATATGGAAACTGATTTGTATTTAAAAATCCGTCAGCTTAGGAAAAATACATAAGAAGAAAGATAAATGTGGAAGCAAGTCTCACAGGAAATATAATAAACATTTATTTTATCGTGTGTGTAGTACCTACTCGATACTCGACTCGAAATACTCGTATCTAAATATAAACCTGCCGGTAAAACGCAATATAATACTGCCCACGCGATTTTCAAGGAGTTTGTAGTGATATTGAGACCTCATATTACTGACAGATTAGTCTAAAAGTCACTCACAAGAACACTGTTATTTTTGGTATATTCATTTAGAACATCTTTTAAGAGACTTATTTTTAACTTTCTTCGTTCTGTTTATACTCCATTTTTTCAAGCACTTCCTAGTCTTTGTATCTTTAATAATCTTTTCCGATTTAAAAAAATTTTTACTCTATGTTCTATACTTAATTATTATTATTTTGTCTTTTACTAGTTTTAATACCTACGTAAAAATAATTTTAGTTATTACAATTCGTGTTATAAATAAACATGCAATCTTGATATTTTGTTGACACGGTAAAATTTTCAAGTATGACAAAGAAAGCACAACCTATTAAAATGTAACATTGCAAAAATCATAATAAGTAGAACATTGTTGCAAAAATGTCTTACGATGATGCAAGAGTATCACATTTCCGTCAATTAGAATATAACCTTATTTATATTAGATAAATTATTTACTATTTGTTTAAGGAATTTTAAATAATACTTATGTATAAGCACTTGAGTGAGATACCTGAGATACAGGTTTATTCCTAGTTCAGGTAGAATCCAAATATTTTTACCTACACCTTAGTATTAAGGCCCTATTTTGTAAATATTTATGTAAATCAATTATTTCAATAAACAATTTCAATTTCAATATTAACAACACTAGTGTTCTTGAGACATATATCAAATTACTTTACGTAGAAGCGTGAGTAAAATTTCAGGTACATTAAATAGGTAAGTTTAGGATAGTATCATTTTATGTATAAACTGTAAGTACCTATACTTATTAAACTATGTAACGTTGATGTTATTATATAAGACTTTTTTAAGCTGCCCTCGTGCCTATGGGTAATCGTCTCATTAAAGAGAGCCCAAAAGAAATATCGAACGTTGATCACTCCGATTGCTCGCGGTAATTTTAGATTAGTGTCTTTATGTTGTGATATGATGGTGATATGTCATCAAAATTCTTCTGCCCTTATCCCAATTTTATTTAGGGTCAGCGCAACATGTCTTTTTCTTCCATACTACTCTGTTAGTCGTCATCTCGGTAGCCATCCCCATTCTCCTCATCCATTTTTCTCATTCCTCCGTATAAATGCTCCATATATTAAAAGTTAAAAGCAGTCGCTTCAATTATCTGTCTCGTTTAAGCTATTTAAGTTTATTAGTTTGGTATTTATTAACCTTAAGTGTTGATAAGGTTACTGATAACTCTGTCTAGACATGTCTAAAAGGAGTGTTTTTATTTCAAGAAAATTCGTTATATTGAGTATAGTTGATCACAATAAGATTGCGACCACTTATCAGTGCCACAGGTTATCTATCATCAGGAGAGGGCTATGCTTGGAGTTTCCCCAAGGTAACCGACATAGCCCGAAGAATTAGCAAAATTAAGTGGCAGTGGGTAGGGCACATTGCTCGCAGAATAGATGGTCGATGGGGCCGAAGGGTCACCGCACGAAGTGGCGACCGCGCACCGGAAGACGTAGCGTAGGAAGGCCTTCCCACGCTGTTTTCAATACACCTGGTGGGCGGCCTCCTAAGGTGGACCGATGACCTTGTGAATAAATATATAATACCGCAGGAATACGCTGCATGCGGAAGCATAGGACCGGTCGAAGTGGCGGTGCTTGGGGGATGCCTAATGTCCAGCAGTGGACGTCTTTCGGCTGAAATTATGATGAGAATTCGCAGTTTAAAATTAACTTCCATTTCGCTACGTTTTCGCCTAATATTTTAAGTTTTGTAATCTCTTTTAGGTTAGTAAAAATATTAAGTAATTTATTATGAAAATAAAATATTATTTGTAAGAATCACTTGGTGTGCAAAAAGTAGCTGTACCTACTTACCTACAATGATAAAATTAAACTATCGTTCTATGAAAACAATAATGGCGCGCACACTGACAACAGAACATTTTAGTCAGAAATAATAACACTAGCCTAAGAATTTAACAGGATCTCTAACGAAATCTGAAAGCTACTAAGACCTTGTAAGTTAATTTGTTACACTAGTTTTAATCTAAGTAGGTTTATTAATAAGACCGAGCGTGTTGCCAGTGTATGTGACCGCACTTCGCGACAGTGCGAGCTCGTTTACACATGCTAGTGGAAAATATTACTACGTCGTAATTACTTGTCTTATTCATTATTACATCATTAGTTTAGGAGGGCAAATATATAACGGTAATTTTGCGGTTTAGATTGGGTTATGTGTCTTTCTGATGTAGTTTATTTTGTTTACCCAAGTAAGTTAAAAAAAAGAGAAGGAAATCTCTAGGTATTCCAAGAAATCTTACGTAGGTACATATATTCTGTTTGACATGTTAGAGAAATGGACAACAAAAGGTAAGCAAAAAGGAAAGTAAGGACGAAGAGAAAGGGGGGAGGTAAGTTGTAATTACAATAGGTAGGTAAATAAGATAAAGTACAAGTAGGCTATTTCATATTTACGTTAGTACACATTGCTAGATTATTACTATCTCACGAAGCGACGCGCGTTTTACTTGTTTGTTTTACCAAGTGTACAAACACGATGTGAATGTGTGTGTAAGTGCAGGAGCTCTTGGTACCTTCCAAGACAATAGCGAGGTTGTAAGTATGTGTGCGCGCGTGTGTGTTCACAGCGTGTTGTACATTTGGTTACCACAAGTAAAGCGCGTATCGCTTCGTGAGAAGAAAATACAATATCACAGTCTTGGCGCAGTTAGCTGCATGAGGATATGGCAATTTGTTCAATAGTGCAAATGATCTTTTCTAACCTAACAAGGATGTATCAATAACAGTGAGTAGCATCTACAACATTAAAATTATTTGTCGGAATGTAACTTACCTACATGTTTATTATTTAAATATTGTTGCATTGCTCATGAAATCCGATAAGCATTTATAATTGTGCTTTTCATAAATCTTTCCTTTATTGCATTATAAATATATTATAAATATTTTCATAATATCTTAACTAACTATTTACACTAGGTACTAAATTAGAAGAAAAACTAAATTAACTAACTAACTAAATAAATAAATACAAAAGGATATTTAGGTGTCGAAGTACTCGTCCGCTTTTACTATAATAAAATTGCAAATTCCTCATATTAATATTCATATTTATACTAATATTTCATATTAATATTTCCGGTTAGGCTGGAAGCCGACCCCAACATAGTTGGGAAAAGGCTAGGCAGATGATGATTTCATATTAATATTTATACTTAAATCTATTCTATACTTATAATAAATCTGTAGAAGTGAAAATTCTGTACATTGAAATTATATAATAAAAAAAATAAATGGCAGAGGTTGTTACTAGACCGACACCGAACCCAAAAATGTGATTAAAAAATTTTTGGCTGTCTGTTTGTTCAGGCATCACGCAAAAACTACCGGTTCGATTACGATGAAACTTGGTATAATTATTCTTTAATATCCTGGGCACCACACTGGGTACTTTTTATGCCGGAAAAGTATATACAATAAAAAACAAACTTAATTTTGCGGTTCGATCCCTAGACCCGATTACTGTTCCAACCGCAAATAATAAGTTTGTCGTAGGTTACGTCACCCGCAATGCACAGCTATTAATAATAAGTATGTAAAGTTGTCGAAAATTTACCACTGACGGGACAAAAAGGGGTAATTCAGTTTTTAAGGGGAGGATTTGAACTTGAAACTGTATGTTACATATTCACGCCTAAACCACTGAACTTCTGATTTGGCATAGAGATAGATGGCATCCTGGGGAAGCACATACATTTTATCCTGTTAGCACGTTCCCGTGGGATAATTTCCGACATCCACGCGGGCGAAGCCGCGGGCAGAAGCTAGTGATATAATATGAGTGACTATGGACTTAAAAGAGACCATATTTTGTGAGAAAAATGGTACAAAACGATGGATAATTAGTACTAAAGACTGAAGAAGAGATGTTTTTAAATATAATAAGCAAAACGCTAATAGGAAGCTGCAGTGGTGAGAAGATTTGCGAATCAATAAGGTACAAGTAAAAACATCAAATCTAGCTAACTAGAACACTAATTGTGTAACACACTTTTAATCACAATCTGAATCATGTTGCTAATCCATTGCTTCATATGTGCGAAAAATTTGTCGTCTCAACAACGTAAATAACGCAATAAATGTTGTTGAACTGTCAAAATGCCATTGCTTCTGCTAGAGTGTTACGCAACTACCCCGCTGGGCTGTGGTGAAGTTTTGACATAGAAATCGAGGTACTTTTACTGCACCGTGACAAATACCTGACGTATTGAGCTTTACATTTATCCTCAGAAAACGTACCCAAACGTTTTTCCACTCAACAGACAAAGTTAACAAACATTTCTATCACAATACCTAACTCGCTCGAGTAGCATCATATTTCCAACGATCCTTTTTATGATAAACCTCCTCTCGGTTGTATTATGAGGAGTTATTTGCTCGCTGCTCGTTAGCATCACGACATCCTGCATGTAATGACAAGCCGGGTTACTCATGAATCTCACCAGATTATAACGTCAAAATTCTACCAGTATTTTTATAAGAAACTCGACGAAAACTTACGGAGGATGCAGTTTATGTTGTATTTTTCTTGGAAAAATCTTGGGTTTATGTTTCGTTTGGTGCGTTTGAATATTTTAAGGTGTATAGTAGATAGTAAGTAGGTAGGTAGTAGTTACTGATTTTATAGTATTTTCATAGAACATGATAGCTACATGCATGATAGCCGACCTCATCTAGTTTTAAAATATGATTGACGTGTAAAAGTGTTTGTACAAACCTACTTACAAAAATAAAATCATTTATCATTTATATATATGTATATACTCACTAGCTGTATCCGCCTCTTCGCCCGCTTGAAATTTTGGGCCCTCGACCCACCGCGTCGCATACTATCGCTCGCCCGTGTAACTCTTTTGTTTTTGCTTGGCTCCTAAGGGCCCTAGCATGATGTTAAGCCTATAGCCTTTCCCAAGAATTGGGCTATCAAATGCATAAATAATTTTCCAAATCCGACTGGTAATTCCAAAGATTAGTGCGTTCAAACAAACAAACTCTTCAATTTTGTTATTAGTATTCTATTAGATTACCTAAAAAATAAAGAGGACCTTAGGAATAAAGAGGAAAAAAAACTGAATTTTGTAATGATTGGATGATTAACCAATTTGAACAGTCAAAAGACTCATACATAAATAACCCCAGAGATAAAGTGGAAGCTCATTTGCTTCCACTTTATCTGAATGGTTTTAAATATTTCAAATACAACAGTACAGGACAGTTCACAAGTTTGCATTCGTTTAAATACAAACTTTTGAACTGTAGATGATTAACAAAGCCAAGCGAAACGTGGAGTAGCATAAACACTTGCCTTTAAAGTCACACACAAACACAGATGACAAAATATACGATTAAATGAGACTCGGTACTTTTGTTACTCAGACAAAAGTTGAGCATTTATCTTTAATAATATTTATATGTTGCCATTATAATACTAGTCTTTGTTTCACTATTCAAACTTAAGCTCTACTTCATATCTACTGTGGAAAGGTAATATAAATAAATGAACGTTAATTAACATTAAGTTTAACTATAGCTAGGTAAGCCCGTGCAGTTAATTTTATTTGCATTTCAATTTCGAATTATAAATAGTCGTTTTTACTACAAACTTTATGATAAATCATGGTTTAATCGCTCTGTCATAATATTGATACTAAAATAACAATCATTATTGATACTAACTTATTAAAATAAACGTCAAATATCAAATTTAATTTTAAAGAACATTGAAATCGTTCAGTTGAACTGTGCGCCGTAATAATCCGCCTTTGTTTGCATTTCGACGTATTCCAAAATTCAATTTAAATATGATGGCGAGGTGCACAAACATGAGATCGGCAGAATTAAATGACGTGCGCCATTTGTCGGGGAACCATGCGCGTCGCACCGCAGCCGCGGAGCTGGCCAATTCCCAAATTAATTGCTTTCCAATAGTATTTTTTACACAGAATTTGCTCTAAAGAGTGCTGTCGGGTTGCCCGGTGTGAGCTTTGATTAATAGACTTTGGTAACCTTTAAGGTTGGTAAGCGCTAATTGTCTCTATACTGGGCGTACAAACGTGCACAGTGTAATGCAACCAAATTGACTCATTCAACAATGATTGGGTCTTGATTGGGATTATTCTATTTTGTCTTTGAATCAGGTCTTATACAACACTGGTTAGGTATACGTCAACACTTCGTCGTTAATGCTCAACCTGAACATTCTTGTATAAGAAGAGCCTTGACCAACACCTGATGAGGCACTCGTTGGGCAGCTGGATCAAGGGCTTGATTCAGAAAGCGGTACTTCTGGACACGGCTCGCATTGTCATTAGGTTCCTCTCTCTGGAGCCCTGACCCACCGGTAGCTTGGACCCTGTTCTCGATACCGGTGGGTGAATATTTTTTATATTTTAAAATGTTTTTATACTTTTTATATTCTAATATTTAAATATATAATTTATATGTTAACATTGAAATAAAGGTATATATAGATATATTATTACTATATATTAGTAGGATTTTCTACAAACGTAGGCACTTGTAATAAAATAAGCAGATCGACTTTTTCTACAAAAAATTTACATACAACTCTAGAATATCAACAAGGCACTCTGTGAAAACATTTTCAAGTGTGTAACAAATGTCTAGCTGAATTTCTAAATCTGATGTTTTCAGCTTTACTGCCACGATAAATATATTCTCTGGCAGGCAATATACATTTTTCACTTTTACAACATAGACATAAGGTAGTGTTGCCATAAAGCTAACAAGTTTGGCAGTGTACCTAACCTACTGCTGTCATCGAATATTGAAATGTAAATACTATCCAGATTTTTTATTTTGTAATCCTGAATTTAACTTTTTGAATAGATAATATATTATCTCATGGGTCATGGGAAGTGTTAACTAGTCTTTTCGAGATTTCCTTTCCATGCGCACTCGGACCCCACGGCCCAAAGGTTTCAACCCCAAACGGCTCGAAAATGAACAACGAAGAACGACGAAGACGAAGAAGGAAGACGAACGAACGACGACGAAGATGTCTAAAACTTTGATAATACATTAATAGAAGGTGATTACGTAAAAAAAAAAAAGTTGCTTCACGCGGACAAAGTCGCGGGCAAATAATTTATAGAAGGTACTTACGTAAAAAAAAAAAATTAAGAAAGTTAGTTCACGCGGACAAAGTCGCGGACAAAAGCTTGTCATCAATAAAAATAAATAAAGATTTTTAAATAATCAAAACGGCCATTAAACAACCATCTGTTGAATTGAAACCGGCTGCTGATCTGTTCATTCAAAAGTTGATAGAGACCAGTGGCCTACCAGTGGCGTAGTGGTAACGGCTTTGACTTCCGGTTAGGGTAAGCGCACACGAGCCACCGGCCACAACCACCAGTGGCCGTCGCCTCTTGCTGTAGTGTTGAGTACTGCTGTAGCGGGTGGCCGCCACCGGCCACACGTGTGCGTTGAATCAATACAAAAAGTATGAAAAAGCATGTGAACTGCTTGTCGCTGGGCTATCGGTGGCTGTGGCCGGTGGCTCGTTTGCGCGTAGCCTTATGGTTACGAACCCAGGCAGGTATGCACTTTTAATTTTGCTTTTTTTACAGCAGTGCTGTTCTGGAAACGCTAAAGAAAACCATTGTGCTGAGGAAACCAGCAAGACCTCAAACCAAAATGTCGAAGACACCCACCAACCCGCATCGGGCCCGCTTGGTGGATTATGGCGCACTAGAAAGTGACCCAAAGAAGAGACCAAGTGGAAACAGTATAGGCCCATTATAAATCAACCCTAATTGCGTAATACACCGTGGTAATACACTATGAATATCAATCTGAATCATTTTTGAAAGATATTGCTATTCCATTGCTTCATATGTTCAAAAAAAGTGTTCCTCAACAACATAAATAACGCAATGAATGTTGTTGAACTGTCAAAATGAAATCCATTGCTACTGATAGTGTGTAATGTGACGCAATTACCCCGCTGTTGTTTGGATGATCTATTCACACAGAAAAAACACCTTATAAATAAGCATTCGTACGCAACTTTTGTTAATAAAGAATATAAAATACATAATCTAAGCTACAAGAGACAATTAGTTCGTAATTCGCCATTTTACGGGACACGTCTACAATAAGCAAGTGGGTACAATTCCTATCCGAGCGATTAATATGTCGGAACGTGAGCACCGCTCTATTAGCCAAACTGTTGGGTTGCCAATGAAAACTTACTTCAATTGCGTAACTCATTAGAATAACGACCCAAGTACAATTGGCGATAGTTCCGGAGGCAAGTAAGTATTGCTTTTGTCATAAAGGATTTGAATTGAGTTGGACGGTATTATTATTGAGCGTAACTAAATAATGGGTACAGTACTATATTTTTCAATAACTTCTCAATCCTCTGGACTGGTCCAGCTGTGACTATAGTGTTGATAAAAGCAGACAAAGGAAGAATACAGCTTTAGAAGAAATATATTTTTTTATTAAACATAGACAAATAACTATTTAAAATTATGTAAAGTAAAAGATGAATGCAAAATCCCAGAATTAGGTAGTGAGTGTATGAACGACAAATCCAATCTAAGTAAACCGAGGCGGGGAAGCGGGAGGGGTTCAGTGCAGCGAAACTGAAACAATGAATAAAGTTTGAAAGGATCCAGTTGCGATGGGGCACGGATTAATGGCGCCGACTCAGGTGCCGCTAGGTGGCGCTCGGTACGGCACGACAATTGCTTTCTTGTGTCCATTGTTGTACGAGAATTTGTGAAAGGTAGATGCTGTTTTTGTAGCGTGTAGGTTAACAGTTGGTGATGTATTGTAATTTATCTTCAGTATGTGATTGTCTATGACTTCTCATTTAAAAAAATAATAGTTATAGCCTTAATCCCAGCTGTATTGGTTATTGTTTTTTCAGTAAAAACTTGAAGCACCAACCATTGTAGCTTCAGCAGGTAGTATCGCATTACGCATTTTCTTTATTCATTTTTTTTTTGTTGTTAAATATTCAACATAAAAGGTGGGGTTACTGCATCAAACTTCATCGCCTCAATAGTATAATTTTAATCAGAACCTTGATCTCAATATCCAATCGTACTTCTTGTTACAAGGTCATACATTCCCAAATCAATGTCTCACTAATTATGCATTAGTAACGCACTGTGAACCGTTCCACCTGCTGGTTGACAACGCGAAGGTGGCATCTACGTACCTACGTACATGCCTGCCTACAAGTAGGTACTTAATGTAGGTGACGTCTGGTGTCCGCTGACCGACGACTTGTCCGCATTGCTACAGGACTGTTGCTGTGCGGTATTCCCTTGATGGGTAATAGATTTTGGAGGCTTATTGATTAGATGGTATGCGTATGTGTAGAGATATGGCCTATTAACATATCTCCGGCACAGCACAGGAATTGTCTACATTGCTGACCTGAAGGTCATCCTGTAATTAAAACATTCAAAATCTAGTCGCATTATCATCTCAGCGACAATCAATGTCAAAACCTTGTCAAAAATGTAGGGAAATTAGAGGCATTTCCGGGAAATTAGGGAGATCCGACTGTGAACGTTAAAAAAGAAACGAAAATTGCCCCTCTGATATTTCAGTACAGACCTAAATATAAGTAGACCCTATAGTCTAAAATAAGTTTTGAAAAGCTGACGATAGACCTTATTGCTTTTATTCTTTGGTCAGTATTCTTTTCTAAATTATTGCCTTTAAAAAAGATCTATCTGAAGACATTGTTGAATGGAAACAAATCATAAATATAAACGGTCTGCGTTTGAGAAGATACTCGCACAGTGAAGGATAAAAGTTGGATTGTAAGCAAAAAAACTTTTTTACTTTACCTACTTATAGTAAAAAATCTAAAGAGAGAATAATGTTTTTCTGATGCACATCCTTATTTTTCCTGATGGTCTTTTTACTTTAGTAGAAGAATAAAAGTGGTTCTTTTAGGTGAGCTCGCTTTGCTGAAGTAGTTTGTCGTTTAATTGTTAAGCACAATATTTTTTACTCATAATTCTTTTACTTCTCGTGACAATATTGTCACTTCACTGCCTCGTTGGTCTAGTGGTCGCAAGCGCTACTGCTGAGCATGAGGCAATGGGTTCGATTCCTAGGTCAGGAAAAGTGTTGTCTGGATTTGTGCCTGGTTGATGGCAATAGGGATTTAAACGTAACTGGCGAGTGTAGGTGTACAGTCACGAGCACCAATATGTCAACTCTTGGCAACTTTCAATTGCGATTTTTTCGTGAAATAACGAATGCAACGTTGAAATACTACACATTACATAAACCTATGGGTTAGAAAATGCTACGTTCGTAACAACATAAAATTTCATTAAAAAATAAAGGAGTAAATCGCTTTTGAATAAAGCCGAGTGTATACATACTTTTGCTCGTGACTGTACGTACTGTAGAGGTCTAGAAGAGCCCTCTGAGGTAACGGGAGGAATCAAACACTATTTGACTCCTTTTATATTATATTGGCAGAACGTCTTTACACATTTCTATCTAAATTACCACCCTCTATTCTAAACCAAAATCCTAACTAATATATTTGACACTAGCTTAAACGTTCGAATGTCACCCGCGTTAAATTATATCCGGCCTGCAACATGTGAGGTTGCCTTCGGCAGACAAGCCTCTACAGTACACCTCTGCTCACCCTTTGGGATTACAGGCTTGATGTTCATCACTATCATTTCAGCCAAAAAAGTCCACTGCTGGACATGAGCCTCACCCAAGCACCGCCACTTCGACCGGTTCTGTGCATCTCGCATCCAGCGGATTCCTGCGGACTTCGCAAGGTCAGATCCACCTTGTAGGAGGCCTTCAAACGCTACGTCGGCGTGATGTTATATATGTTATATTCCTTTAACTTCGAATTCGTTCAAAAGTCAAAAATATATTTTCGTACAAAAGTGAAATACGAAGCGTATGTCGCGGTTTCATAAGAAAAGCCAAGTATGTGTTGGATGGAGATTAAGTGTGATAGTCCTTCAAGAGACACGTTTCTACCGCACGCAAATGTCTGCTTGGGACACATTTAATTAATTTTAAGGTTCCACCTACACACAACGTTTGTGTAAACAGCACTTCTGTATGTTGTTATAAATATAAAATGTATCCTGCTTTTATGTATCTTTTCAGAGGATGAAATCTGTGGGTGTCGTTATCCACCAATTATTTTTTCAATCAGAAAATTCAGACGACTTTAAGCCTTACGCAAAAAGAACACACATGGAAATTTTACCAAAATTATGTTGTTGTACAGACGCGAGCACATCAAGCTAATGCAGTCTATCAAATTTCTTTAATTGATTTTCAACTTTATCGCTAAAGCATTAGGTTCAAGATTGATTGGGAAAATTTGACAGTTTCGGGTAGCTTGATGTGCTGGCGTCTGTACCGTGCTTTTCGATAGTCTGTGACCCCTAATGGATGAAAAGGGATGCTTGCATTGGAAACTTGTATAACTGTTATACAAGTTTCCAATGCAAGCATCCCTTTTCATCCCTACTTTTAGTCGGTAACTTAGAATCAGTGTCCGATAATTGGGCCTAAGACTACAATAAATTCCTTAAATGTATAGAAATTGTATGAGCTAGTTTTCCAGTGTACTATGTAAAAATCGATTTAGTGGAAACAAAAGCAGAGCGAGAAGCACAGTAGTATGCAGCTCAGTGCATTTTTTTTTCTTTTGTTTGAAACTTTTTTTTAAACTATGTACTTATTTTATACATATTATAAATCAGCTGCGCCCCGCGGTTTTACCCGCATAATATATAATATAATATCCCTGGACATTTCACACAGCGCCATCTAGTCCCAAGCTAAGCAACCTAATGCTTGTGTTATGGTAACAAGATGGCTGATAAACTACAAGTATATACATTTTTTTTTTAAATACATACATATTATAGATAGAAAAACACCCAGACTCGGAACAAATACATGTAGGACTTACACATATTTGTTCTGTGCGGGAATCGAACCCGCGACACGCAGCGCTGCAGTCCGATCGCTCAGCCACTGCGCTAACCGTGTTGTCCCAATCCCGTAAGAATATCGGTATTAAAATAGAAGTATCCTTTGTCCTAATCCAGGTCATGGTCTACCCATGTCTCAAATTTCATCCAAATCCGTGAAAGCGTAACAAACAACGTACAAAAAATCAAATATTTTCTCTTTATAATACTAATTTAGACGAAAGACACGTTTCGTGTCTGTCTGTGTGACCGCGTTGTTCTTCTAAGCTACGCAAAGGATTTTGATGCTGTTTTCACCAACTTTTAGAGAATTTATTCCGGTTAAACTATACATAAATTAATTAATGTATTACTTACACCATAAGTCATACATTAATTAATTTATAATTAGTTTACTACACACCAGATTATACACTACAAAAAAATAAATTATACATTACAATATATACAATGGGCCGCCTTATCGCTTACTTCGATATCTTCCAGGCAACCGTGGAAATGAATATTAAAGTTACTTAAAGGCATAACGTCCTTCTCAAACTTTGATTATTAAAAGTCTTATTTACTCTGTTTATTACCAGACGATACAAAGATTTATGACCCCTATCAGACCCACGGTACTGCGTGACTGAAACTGGTATAAATAACGTCCTACAAAAATCGGATAATTTGCAACAAAATGTGGAGATAAAATTATATTCTGTTAGTATGTTACAATAACAACTGCTAAAGGGTACTTGTTAGACAGTGGTTTTAGCACCTATCTACTTGTTATGTGTCCTTTTGCACCCTTACAAGCCCCTATCCTTTACCCTTTGTGTGCCCTTACAGGATTTATATTTTTGTTACTGTTATTTATATTTTTGTTACTGTTAGCCTGCATCATCCCACTGTTGGGCAAAGGTCTATCCCAATCCTTCCAGCTCTTTCGATCCAGGGCTTAAGTGAACCTCTGGTCGTTTGCTTTCTCCAGCTTGTCCCGCAATCTTCTACGGGGTCTGTCTGTCTGTCTGCCACCGCCTTCTAGCGAGCCCTGACACATACATATTTTTGTACAGACCCCAGCACATCAACCTACTGCAATCTGTCAATTTTTTTAAACAGATTTTCAACTTTGGTTCAAGGTTGATTGGGAAAATTTGACAGTTTCGGGTAGCTTGACCTGCTGGCGTCTGTACCTAGCTTTAAGCTCTTTGTAACATCTTTTTACAATATGGAATGCAATAAATTAATACGAATAATATTAAATATCTCGAGTGCTCCTTAGGAATATGGTTATTTTATTTTATATATTCTCTCCGACTTTTCTTTGTGAACATTATCTTTGTCTTTTTGTGTATCTGTGGAAAAAGTTGTTAGGTGCACATTGGTATTACTTCTTATGTTCTGTTTATTTGTAATTTATATAATATTATCGGTTGGTCTTCAGAACAAATAAAAAAATTAAAAAAAGTAGTGGCTTTGACTATAGTTTGATTATAATGATAGCTAGTAGCTTTTCTACTTTTTAGCAAGGATAGTACTAACCTACATAATTATGTACTAAGGGCCGGTTTTAAGATCCGTAGTTAAACTCAACCAATTGTTAAAAATAGTAACTAATGGTTAAATTCTAGCAAAATGTGTTTTCTGATCAATTTTTAGCTTATTTTTTTAACTAATAGTTAATTATTTGACCATTAGTCATGATATTTTATTATTAGATAAACTAAAAATTGATCCAAAAACACATTTTGCAAAAAAATTACCATTAGTTACTATTTTTAATAATTGTTTGAGTTTAACTACGAATCAAAAAATCGGCCCTAAGTGCATTCATATAACTGTACTGCGACTTTTTTAAATGTAACTCGAAATATTCGAATATAAATCATTCATATTGGCATACCTACCTATACACCAACATTGCATGTCGAATACCTAAAAAGGGAATCCATATAAGGACTGGTCTGACCATATTGATGAGAAACTAGGATTCGGTCAGGTGTAGCACTCGCAAACTGCTCCATGTATGAAAGGATTCATGAATGTGAAAAATGGTTGTATGGATAAGCATACACCGTAGATAGATTGGTATAGCCAGTGGCTTTACGTACTGTTTCTGTGCAAATATAGGTACAAATTGCAAAAAGCTTAGGTAGAGAAAAACGAGTCTGACGGCCAATGGCTTTATTTGATACAAGCAGCGCCCCTCGGTTTCACCCGCATAAGTGTCGATCCCGTGGGAATGTCGGGATAAAAAGTATCCTATGTATTATTCTGATGTATAAGCTATATTACTGTAATGTTTCATCAAAATCCGTTCAGTAGTTTTTGCGTGAAAGAGTAACAAACATCCATACATCCATCCTCACAAACTTTCGTGTTTATAATATTATTAGTTTATGGTGTTCTAAGATTAATAAATTCAGAGAGCTGTAACATGGCTACGAATATTGAACACTACATTCAGCTCTTACTAAGATAAAAAATGAGATACAAAAAAATAAATCTGTGCAGGTTACATAATAATAACCGATGTAGTGATGGGAGGCCATGTCCAGCAGTTGACGACAGCTGTTTTTCGACTGGAATGATATACAGTCACGAGCATAAGTATGTATACACTTGGCTTTATTCAAAAGCGATTTACTCCTTTATTTTTTAACGAAATTTTATGTTGCACGAACCTATGGTATCGAACATAGTATCGAAAATACTATGTTCGATACCATAGGTTCGTGCAACATAAAATTTCGTATACCATAGGTTTTTGCAATGTGTCGTATTTCATTGTTGTTTTCGTTGTCGTGACTGAACATAATAAGCCTATAATGTCCCCACTGCTAGGACTCAGACCGAATCTGAGAGATAGAGTGGGCCTTAATCCACCAACAAGACCCAGTGTGTGAAAATATTTCATAACGCAAAAATTTCATTGACTTACGTCAATGAAATTTTTGCATCTAGATGCCGCCGGTTTCCTCGGGAAGTATTCCTTGCAAATTTGATAAAATGGTGATGAAATTGTGACTGTTCCTAAATTACCCTAGGCTGATAAAATTTTCGTTTTTCCTAATTATGTGGAAATGTCAGTATAATATGTCAGGTCCCCCTTACGGGGACAGACAGCACCCCGCCACCGTACTGTCCTGTAGGGCTCGGCTCCAGACTGGTCACCCTTCCACCGACATAGATTAAATGAATTCCATATATGAAGAAGTCCGATGCCTTGTCTCATCAATAGACCAAGGAAAGGATTGAAAGAAATGTTAAATAAAACTTAGGAATTCATAGTTATGAACATAGATTGAATGTGGTTTTAGAAAGCTAGTAATAATAGAGGAATGCAAAGTATATTATTATTGTTAAATTGTGAGTGACCCATACGCTAGCGTAATAGGTATTTGATCAGTCATTACTCACACGATACCTCACATCTATACTCGGAGCACTCAGAGCAACACTTCCATATAGTGACGCAAGCAGCTATTCAGCGGCATTGCGTCGGCATCATGCTCTTTTGGAGACATGGTCCCTAGCAGTTCTTTCGAACTGATAAACGTGACGAAGCGGCTTTTCCTGCGGCAACCAAGCGACTGTCCTTGTCTGACTATGGAGCGGCTAGTTCCAGCGGCATTGCGTCGGCATCATGCTCATAAGGAGACATGGTCCCTATCAGTCCTTGGACTGGTTATGAGATAAATGTGGTCACCCAATCCCCTGGAAGTTCACCCTTCGCACAACAAGCATATCTACAAGACACGTGTTCATGTCAGTCTGAACGAATTATTGGTCTGAGATAACGAATATAATATTCAAGAATCATTTAATAGAGTTTTATATAATCTCTCTTAAGGCCCTATTATTGGCCGGAGGCAAAGAACACAGCGCTCTAGAATTATGGTACTAGGATTTACTAGATAATAGAGCAGAGTCAAATGTAAGAATTATTAATTAATAGAGTCGTGGATCAACTCTCTTGAAAGTCTACAGACAGCCCCAAAGCACCCACCCTTCACCACTTCCTAGTGTTTTGGGCTGGAGAGAAGAAGTGGCGCAACAAACTCCCCAGCAACACTTCTCTGTCTGATTAGTTATAAGAACTTTAATAACCCTATCAGCCTAGGATAATTATTATAATTAAAGACTCACCCGGTCGCACCAATACACACACACACACACCTAATGCGCTAAATATTACATTAGTCTAATCTGAGCTTCGACTTATCCGTATTTAACTTATTCCATACTAATCGCTTTCTTACGACAACGCACGTGGACATGGCCTCTTGGCTTGGCATTTGCCAAGTCTCCTAATATAACTCGCGTGGACTCGGAAGCCCATACCCTAAAGCGGCTCAAAACCGACTGCCCCGAGTTATTACATCAGTCTCCTCACAATCCCTCAAAATTACCACGCTAGCTCAGCCTCCATCCCTTTTTTGTACGATTTCTCAATTGTTTCAAGGGTTCTTCGCGAACGGTTATATGGTCGCTGTCGCGAACCCATGTTTACGGTTGCCAGATGTGGCTATCTCTGCAAGGGTCTAAGCGTTCTCAGAATCAGTCCAAAATATTGCATCTTAAGTGACGTTAAGTATCGCCTTCTACTAATGACTCGCCATAATTGCCGGTCTGTTTCCCATACAATATAAATAGAATGGATTTCTAAGGGTCTCAATATTGTTTTACCATTTTAAAGAAATAGGGTATTTTGTTATTTATTAGGGTAGCATGTCGAGCTGTCAGACCATAAAATTGAGATTTAATGCATTTCCAACGGTCGATATCGTGGGACTATTATAAAGTAAGAATTTAGAATAAGATATTTTGTTATTAAATTAGGAGTAAGTGACAGACAGTCACATTCCCCCCTCTGAAAATCAGACGCGTGACGCAGTTCAGCGTATGAGCTTTCACAATAGGATGAACTCTGCCTTTCCTTGAAAGTGTCATAGGTTATAGATCTATACTTATTTGATGTATTTATCTAATCAAATACCTACCAGAATATTGTAAGTATTCTAGTATCAATCCTACAAGATCCCAATAAGATGCAATGTCTGCTATAATGTAATACTGTACCGCAGGAGCATTTTCAATCGATAAATTTATGATTGCTGTTTAATATTTGACCTATAACTGTTCCTGCAAATACTCTTTCCAAGATAATATAAATACCATTACCGCGCCTCATAATCCTGTGCATGCTTATTATTTAGTTTTACATACCAGGGACTCTTTTAAGAGTATTTATGCTATTCAGCAACACTACCTACGGCGCTCCCTCGTTCTAAACTCAGCCTGTTGCAGATGCCGTTGGACAGAGGTCTCTCCTTATGCACCTCAATGCAGAGTCAGCTTAATCAGCTCCCCGCAGGCGTACCCAGGAGTAGCTGAAATAGTCCGCACATAAACATATTAGAGTTGATTCCAATTAGACGCCCCCCTCTGATTCTAAGAGGTTAGAGCAGTTTTGAATTCTAATAAGAGTTGGGAAGTTATACTGATTAGAAAATATAAGCATCCTAGACTGTGCAACCAATTTTGGCTTACTAGCACACAATATCGTTAACTATTCCTTCAGATTATGAAGGTGTTGACAAGTACATTCTATGGTATATTTGAACTGATAACTATAGCACCCACCATTACCCTAAAACATAAATCTATAATATCTCATGAGATAACAAAAATCATACCATGTAACTACGGGTAACCGACGTGTATAATAAAAGTGAAACTTAGCTTCGCAACAGGAGCCAAGCCAGCCATGGGTACCGCCGCTGAAGTCAGCCGATGTCAGCCTATTTGGAAGGAACCCCCAACCAAGCGCAACTCACAAACCAAAGGTTCAGACATAGCGTAGTAGTGGCAGCCGAGTGAAGACTTAATATTCTGGAATTTGAAATAAGGCCAAACGAGTATCCATTCAATTATACGACATACGTCGCCGATTGCAGAGATGGAAAGATCCATGTTTACTTTTTATGACGATAGTCAATGTACCCTCTTGGTAAATTAATTGTCATTTTATAAGCTTCGCGCTTCGTAGGTCTAACTTGCTAATAATATTAGATCTACCCGTACTATGGGCGTGTCCCATAACTAAACTCATTCCACATACACACATATAAATCACAAACACATTCTCATATCCACATACTATCAGATACTAAACTCACACTTTCAGAGAGTCGAACCTATTATTACAGGTAGTCACATACTGTCAGATACTAAGTTCACGTTTCCAGAGAGCTGACCCTATTATTACAGTTGTTCACATACTGTCACATACTAAACTCACGTTTGCAGAGAGCTGAACCTATTATTATAGGTATTCACATATTGTTAATTAATAAACTCACATTTGCAGAGAGTTGAACCTATTAATACAGATATTGACATACTGTCAGATACTAAACTCTCGTCTGCAGAGAGTCGAACCTATTATTTCAGTAGCACAGGCACCCAAGCAACAATCGAACCATTACCTACAGTAGCGTCTTAATGAAAGCCCTACAATTAATGCGGGAATTGAACCCGCAAGCCGTGACACAGGAATTCCACAAAAAAAACATGAAAAGGATACATCTTACGGGAATCGAACCCAATATATAATAATCAAACGCTTACAAACAAAGATTATCAAACATAAGTTATTGTATCATCCAATAACATCAGGCGGGATTCGAACCCAAGATCTACGACAATGGAATATATGTAAGCATATCAGCAATTAAATCATGCGGGGATTGAACCCGCTACCAATAGTTGAAGAATTCAAACACTATTATCAAACCGTAACTTACACACAAGCATTGTAGCCGTTGTAACGCTTGCCGTCGCTAACAATTAATATAGGTACCTAGCCATAAAATTACGTTGTGTTATTGCTTACGTTGTGTTATTTTTTGTGTACGTTATGTTATTTTCGGAGTAAACCATATTTAGTTCTTTCTCGTTGCACTGAAGTGAATCAGTACATTTAATGACGAGAATCCTGGTCACGGCACCACATGTGACTGTTCCTAAATTACCCTAGGCTGATAAAATTTTCGTTTTTCCTAATTATGTGGAAATGTCAGTATAATATGTCAGGTCCCCCTTACGGGGACAGACAGCACCCCGCCACCGTACTGTCCTGTAGGGCTCGGCTCCAGACTGGTCACCCTTCCACCGACATAGATTAAATGAATTCCATATATGAAGAAGTCCGATGCCTTGTCTCATCAATAGACCAAGGAAAGGATTGAAAGAAATGTTAAATAAAACTTAGGAATTCATAGTTATGAACATAGATTGAATGTGGTTTTAGAAAGCTAGTAATAATAGAGGAATGCAAAGTATATTATTATTGTTAAATTGTGAGTGACCCATACGCTAGCGTAATAGGTATTTGATCAGTCATTACTCACACGATACCTCACATCTATACTCGGAGCACTCAGAGCAACACTTCCATATAGTGACGCAAGCAGCTATTCAGCGGCATTGCGTCGGCATCATGCTCTTTTGGAGACATGGTCCCTAGCAGTTCTTTCGAACTGATAAACGTGACGAAGCGGCTTTTCCTGCGGCAACCAAGCGACTGTCCTTGTCTGACTATGGAGCGGCTAGTTCCAGCGGCATTGCGTCGGCATCATGCTCATAAGGAGACATGGTCCCTATCAGTCCTTGGACTGGTTATGAGATAAATGTGGTCACCCAATCCCCTGGAAGTTCACCCTTCGCACAACAAGCATATCTACAAGACACGTGTTCATGTCAGTCTGAACGAATTATTGGTCTGAGATAACGAATATAATATTCAAGAATCATTTAATAGAGTTTTATATAATCTCTCTTAAGGCCCTATTATTGGCCGGAGGCAAAGAACACAGCGCTCTAGAATTATGGTACTAGGATTTACTAGATAATAGAGCAGAGTCAAATGTAAGAATTATTAATTAATAGAGTCGTGGATCAACTCTCTTGAAAGTCTACAGACAGCCCCAAAGCACCCACCCTTCACCACTTCCTAGTGTTTTGGGCTGGAGAGAAGAAGTGGCGCAACAAACTCCCCAGCAACACTTCTCTGTCTGATTAGTTATAAGAACTTTAATAACCCTATCAGCCTAGGATAATTATTATAATTAAAGACTCACCCGGTCGCACCAATACACACACACACACACCTAATGCGCTAAATATTACATTAGTCTAATCTGAGCTTCGACTTATCCGTATTTAACTTATTCCATACTAATCGCTTTCTTACGACAACGCACGTGGACATGGCCTCTTGGCTTGGCATTTGCCAAGTCTCCTAATATAACTCGCGTGGACTCGGAAGCCCATACCCTAAAGCGGCTCAAAACCGACTGCCCCGAGTTATTACATCAGTCTCCTCACAATCCCTCAAAATTACCACGCTAGCTCAGCCTCCATCCCTTTTTTGTACGATTTCTCAATTGTTTCAAGGGTTCTTCGCGAACGGTTATATGGTCGCTGTCGCGAACCCATGTTTACGGTTGCCAGATGTGGCTATCTCTGCAAGGGTCTAAGCGTTCTCAGAATCAGTCCAAAATATTGCATCTTAAGTGACGTTAAGTATCGCCTTCTACTAATGACTCGCCATAATTGCCGGTCTGTTTCCCATACAATATAAATAGAATGGATTTCTAAGGGTCTCAATATTGTTTTACCATTTTAAAGAAATAGGGTATTTTGTTATTTATTAGGGTAGCATGTCGAGCTGTCAGACCATAAAATTGAGATTTAATGCATTTCCAACGGTCGATATCGTGGGACTATTATAAAGTAAGAATTTAGAATAAGATATTTTGTTATTAAATTAGGAGTAAGTGACAGACAGTCACAAAATAAATTGCACAGTTTTTCTGTATAAATGGCCAATTCTAAGATACGACCCCGTTTTGTGCTATTTCTCAAGTTTCACAACTTAGTCTTACTTTTTAATATTGTTGTTTCCTAACTTGAACTTTAAGTAGGGAAATTTAAAATGGTATTTCTTTTAAACACGGTTATTGTGCTAAATGTTGCATAAATTAAAATTTTTATTGTGCCGTTTTCAAATTGGTAAAGTGGGTCCTTTTTCTGATGATTTCATTATATTGCTCTGAAACTGCTTTATGTTTTGGCTATGAAAAAAAATGCAATACAAATATTTTAATTATATTTGTTTTGTATTTTGTTCTCATAGCTTTATAAATTAAAAAATATGAAATTGGAAACTTTTAATAAATGAAGCAATTGATTAATAAGTATTTAAATTCTAATTATCGGTTGAATGCTAATAAACTATATCTATTTATTGGCTATTCAAACTAAAGTATATTCAAAATCGAATAGTAATAGGCTTATAGTCTCTTCCATTTAATGATTTCATGCACTTTCCCATTCCCATCTATGTCACAGAACAAATTCCTGTAACAAGTAGGCCAACTCGGCTCCAAACTTCGCCACACACATGTGAATTCCTCGTTGAACTTAAGGAGTATGTTTCCATTGGGTTCGATAAGGTCTCGACAAAGTTTACATGCGAAGAACTTGGAACTTGTGAGGCTAGTTGTCAGACGCTTGGGAAGCGTGACCAGTTCCATGAGACTTCTGTTCAAACTTTACTAGGGTAGTGTACTTATTAGTGACTGATTTTGAATTTGTTAGTTTCGCATGTTTGAATACTTATACATAGAGTGCGGCAGGGACATCGAAGTGCAAACTGTAACCATGAATTCAGCTCATGATTTTTAAACCCCATTCGTTTTAGGTAAGTTATTAAAAAAAAAAAATTGCTGTTCCATACATTTTAACCGCATCGGTATTGCACTTTTCTATGAAATAGCAGATTTTGTTTTTGTTTTGTGTTGTTTTTTTGTATTTGTGTTTTGTTGATTTGATACCCGATTAATAATTTCTTCGCTATGGGAAGGGGGTCTAGAATCATATGCTGAATTCATGATTACAGTATGCGCTTCGATGTGGGATCCCTGCCATCCTGTATGTTTAATTATTGGTGTTTAAAGGATTATGATACGTCTATAGGACATTTTCGTTTTGTTGATCGTACTCCCTTTAGAACTGGAATCTAGCTTGAAATAAATTCACCACTGTGCTTATTTATTTAATGACTAGTAACATTTTCAGTAATGCTTACGTTCTTCAGTTAAATTCAAAACTTTGAAAGGGTTTCGCGAATTAAGTTAATCCTAAGTAAACGACGCCTAACTTGCAAGACAAAGCAAAATTCACATTACTAATGTGACATCCAAATGAGCCCCAATTTTAATAATGTGGCTCATTAATTACAATTTCACAGAGACATTCCATTAAAATTTTGCCCCCTACAAAGAATCTTCGTTCACAAGATTAGTTCGTTAACATGTTTTTACTCAAAAACTTGTGAAAGTGGGAATAAATCATGGCGTTACACATGCATTAATGAGACAGCTATTGTCAGTATAAACATGACGCGGGAGGACGCGAGCGTTGCACTTTACCCGCTGCCGGTCTGGCCCGACACGTAGGTACTGTCGATTTAACGTCCATAAATAATGAATCACTTTGTTTTTTACGACAGTATTGATTTATTTTTGGGGTAATTGGTTAACAGTTTTTATGGTGGGGAAAATAAATTACTATTTTTCTTCTTGGAACATTAAAAGCTAAAATTATACTCAAAAAGGTTGTAATATTCTACGTCATTTGACAATATTAAAACCAAAAATTTCTTAGAACTGCCTTCGGCCATACTTAAGATCTATTTCGGGGTTCAATAACAATAAGTATTATTAATTATACCCCTGTTAATGAAACACTTCAATTCCAAGAATCATCTAAAATTATATCTAAAACATTTTGCAAGAAACAAACGAATTACGAGCCTAGTAATAACAGAGGGGAAATTCTCGTAATTTTAATAACGTTCGCAGTCTGATCTCAGTCTCAATCTGTCAAAAAATACTTCTAATTTCCCTACATTTTGACAAGTTTTTGACATTTGTTTGTCGCGGAGATGAGACTGCGACTAGATTTTGAACGTTTTAAATTACGAGAATTGGCCTTCTGATAATTTCCATATTAACATTCACCCCGTCAATTGAAATCATTCTATTAAAATTACTACGGCAACAAAACAAAATGGCGGTAGCGTCGGACATTCCATATTTATTTTCCATTGAAGCGTTGTAACCATAATTCATGCAGTCTGTTTCGTTGCATTTTTGATGACGCCGTATAATTTATATTAGTGACAGTGGTGACTGCGCCCGCGGCTCTGCGACAGATAACAGATTGTGGGTTTACACACTTGCATATGGGAATACATTTGGGTTTGTCATTGGCTAAATGAAAATGTTTTTGTTGCTTTCGGGTTGATTTGTTAAGGTTACTTTGCTTGCTTGTTTGTGCAGTTTGCTTGTTGGCCTTTTGTAAAATATATATAATTATATCGGTAATTTATATGGTGTACATAATAAAGAGTACCTATTCTATTTTTTTCTTTATCTATACTAATATTATAAATCTGTAGCTCTGTCAGTTTATTACTTTTTACGTCTTAACGACTGAACGGGTTTCGATGTTTGGAACATAAGTAGACCATGACGAAGGTTAGGACAAAGGTTACTTTACGTCCTGGAAGTGAGTTCCCGTGGGATAACTTTCGACCACTAGCGAAGTCGCAGGTACAAGCTATTTTTACAACAACTATAATATCCTATTATCACACGAGATGATATCTTAAAGATTAGACTTAAAAAATCCTTTTTGTTTACCATCCAAAAAGGATTTTTCCGATTGTTTCCTCATGCAGCTTCATGTAGATTCGATCGGTGTTAGCCTGGACATAGCTTTCCGTAATAGAAAAGGAACAAAGCAGAATACGTTTTGCAATAGCGGGCCTAATCTGGTTCTGCGAGCTGGTTTTTTAGGCCTGGGCGAGCCTCAGTTGTAGCTAGAGGGTTTACGTACACCACTGCTAGTCTTTTACAAAACCTACAAAAGTTGTGGCCATTGTTTTATTTCAAAATTGTACCAAGTACGTGATAGAATAATGGTAGAAATACATATATTATTAGTCCATAACGATCTCACTGCTAAGACAGGGCTGTGTGGGACACAGGTCTCCTCTCCGTGAGAGGGAGTGGGCGGTAATCCATGCGGCCACGCGGGCCCAGTGCGGGTTGGTGTAAGCACCATTGTGACTTTTTAAATTTCATAATGTATTTCCACGATAATCCACTGACTGGCAGTGGAAGAAAACATTGTATTGAAACCTGAAGTTATAGTACAGATGCCAGCACATCATGCTAAACGAAACTGTAAAATTTTCCCAATCAACCTTGAACCTAATGCTTTAGCGATGAAGTTGAAAATCTATTAAACAAATTTGACAGATTGTAGTAGCTTGATGTGCTGGCATCTGTATGAGCGTGGTGATAACTGGGCCCGTATTCCCGTAATTTAAAACGTTCAAAATCTAGTCGCAGTCTCATCTCGGCAACAAACAAATGTCAAAAACTTGTCAAAATGTAGGGAAATTAGACGTATTTTTGACAGACTGAGACAGATCAGACTGTGAACATTCTTAAAATTACGAGAATTACCCTGCTGGTCGCTCTCCATGTATGAGAGGCCTTGGTCCCGCAGAGGGATAGGTAGGTAAAATAATAGCTCATTATTCGAACATGGTTCCTACACTTAATAGTTCATTTTCCTTGGCGAACATCAGTATCACTGCTCTTATGAAAAGTTGGCTTGTGCAATTTTCTCGGAATAATAAAAGTTATAGGAGCTAAATGCACTCTTCGTTTTCTTTTCATTCACAGAAAGCTATGAAAATATTGTGTTTATAATGAAAGATACAAAGAAAATACGTTTATTGTATTGTTTATACTGTAAACATGACGCAGTGAAAGAGCACAAACACATGGGGAAAATATATGCGTCACATTCACGCAAAACGGCTATCGCTTAGCATAATACTACGACCCTGTGTGAGACCTGTGTGAGATGTGATGACGTCAAACCGATACAGTATACGCAAAAGAAATAAATACACAATATCTAGTTCTATAAACCTACCTGTACCTGTTTAATTAAACATAATGGTAACATGGCAACGACTCACGCGCCGCTTCGCCGGCCTATAGTAATCTGTGCACGCAGCTGTCATAAAATTATGTTTGACGTTTTGACTTACTGATTATGTATCTTTAGCATGGCGCATTATGATAAATGATGGAATTCTAATAAAAACAAAGGATGTATTGGGTGATTGTGTTTTTTAAAAAAGTGTGAAAACCAAATATATTTATTGAAAATTATTATTACTGCATAAAATAGGTTTCATTTATAAGCTCGATTTACGGAACCCTAGCCAACCATTCAGAAATTCTCAAAAGATACGAATAGAATTCCTTGTACACGGACATTCCGGGGGCCATGAAATGTTGCATTCAATTTGAAAATTTTGTTACAGGTATATTTTAGTGCTCGCATATGACGTTATCTGCGAATATAACTGCCAGCAATCAAGTACCGTACGATGTAATATCGTTGTAGTGCTTCAGTTATCAGAAAAAGTTTTGTACAAATCGTCGTCTTTGTTTTTCTTTCTTCTACTTCTTTTTTCGATGAACTAGTTTCATACCGTGGTTATTACAAGCATATTTTTAAAAATAGCAGACAGAAAATTTCTCCAATTTTATCCCTGTAGTGGTGAAAAATAGTAACGCTTCTATAGTCGTGGATCCTCACACGATCCATCTTATCCTTTCTTGGTCGTCCTCTGTCTGTCCTTCTTTGAGACTAAAATTTATAAACTGATATACATATATTCTTTCATTCTCCTGCTTTTATCTGAAATTACTGAAAAAAAAAACTGATGATAAAATAAAAGAATGACATATTTTAATTTTTTTTTTTTTGTATTAGTCTTTCTAATCAAACATTCATAAGCCTTTTAAATGCAAAACCAACAGTAGGCACTTATATTTCTATTACTTATTTGACGTTACACAAATCAGTAATTTTTACGAATGTAAAAATATGGTAAGTATTTAACATAAAATATGAAAACGTATTGAAAAGGTACTAAAAAAATAAACATTTTTTCTTAGACAAAAACGTGTGCTTACTAAAAGAACAACAAAATGAAAATGATAAGTTCTAAAAAAAAATTGGCATAGTCCAAAATGAGCAAGTCAAGTTTGCACGAATTACACACAGGTTTAGAGCAACCCATGCATATAGGTAGTTTGCACTTAGCGCTCAGTGCACAGTCTTTGCTCTTTTCTTTTTAAGCGAACATAATGAACTATATTTTTCTTTTATTCCCCTCCAGTTTCAGGGTTTCGTCACTACGCAGGTCGAGCATTGGCACGGTCTTAGAACCGTGCCAATGCTCGACCTGAGTGGTTTGGGAAGCCTTTGGTTGTAGCATCTCTCTCAATAACCATTGCTCAAACACTACTAGTTCCTAGAACGTTTTCTATGGTTTTCCATCTGAAATACCTGCAATAAAACAGAAATACTAAATATACCTATAATCAAATAAGAAAGTTACGTATCTATACTCGATACTATACAACGATACTGAGGAGAGTAGAGAGCAAATTTTTTTTTTTCAATTTATACAGAGAGCGAATTCCACTGCGCCTGCTTCAGCTTACTGCAGGAAGTTACCTAGAAGCGGGGGGCGCTGCGGTGTCTGCAGATATTTTTAAACACGTCCAAAGCTTGAACATGAGTAAAATGGATCCACGACTACAGTTAAGGGTTAAGAATATGGATTCTTTAATCATGGGAAACTACTGCGGGCTCCATTGAACTAGCTGACTCTCTGAAATATGGGTGAGTCATGGGTGCACGCACCCATGACTCACGCGTTCCACACGTCACGGGTAATTTCTACAAACCGTTGAACCTTCTGGCTCAATTTCTTTTGTAAGTAAATTGGCATTCAACAACAGCAACAACTCGAGCCCGACAACAACTCTCGAAGACATATGGAAGAAAACGTGTTGTATATACAAATCTCAAAAAGGACAACTGGTGACAGATTGTTAGCCAGTTCAACCTTGTCTACAAGCAAAACAATTCAGGCCCTAAAATTGCTCTAAGTCTCGAATTACTAATTCTTAGCGCATCTAATTTCTTGACAGCGCCAGACGCTGTGTTAAGCAAACTATTCCGAATCAAACATTTATTTAATCAAATGAACATAACAGGCTACGTGTTTCGCGTGCCACTCTAATCAAATCTGGAGGAGACTTCGACAGTGCGTTTCTCGGTTTCATTAAGCCTTAGCAAATTTACAGGGGCGGCAAACATTTTGTATGCCACGCGTGTGCCGTTCAAAGATATCATTAGTAGAGTAAGAACAACATTATGGGGTGCACAACATTATGGTTCATATTGTTTTGTTACGCACATAATTGAAATTAAAGGTAGGGGATACTCTTTTGGGTTTCGTTTAATTTTACAGGTGCAAAGGGCCGTTTGATGTGTGCATTGTGGTTGGAATGCCGTTTGTTATGGTAATTGGATTGCTAATTATGTTTCTATATGTAGTTTATGATATAGGTGTGCTGATTTATATAATAATAGTCATTCTGCTGAAGTCGTTTCGATGCAGGATTCATTCTCAGTGCTTCATTAAATAAGCATAATGACGCTTATTGAATGAAGCACAGAAATGTAATAATGCAGCATTAAATAAATAAGGGAAATGTAGAAATAATTATATTT
The DNA here is from genome assembly GCA_945859715.1 of Apamea sordens. Lineage (NCBI taxonomy): Eukaryota > Metazoa > Arthropoda > Insecta > Lepidoptera > Noctuidae > Apamea > Apamea sordens. Next base: position 9,959,903 of record OX243996.1, on the reverse strand, counting down.
TTTGCAGATTGGTAATATAATGATATCACGAATTTGCAAAAAATATAATTATTTCTACATTCTCCCTTATTTATTTGGACTTCAGTGAAACTTCTCTTGATTTAAGTTTTATCATTGAATCTTGTTGTGATAGTTTGAATATTCATCAAAAGCTTTTAACGTGGGTATTTTGTGGAGATAGTTTAATAATACATGCAAAAGAAAATGCTAATGTTCAGCCCACACTTCAAATATGCAAGGGTGTGCATTTAAAGATAAACATGGTATTTATGAATTAGGAGCTGTTTGTATAGGTTCAATTATATTCAAACATATGAAGGGGTTCACGCTAAAATATTCATGTCACGAAACGGCTATCGACGCTTTGAATTAATAAAAATAAATAATAACAAAATCTTTTTCAAAGGGATCCTATTCAGATATTCAAATAACAGTAAAAATGATATCTTTGATGTAACTTATACGAAATTAAGGATCTTTTTTCTTTTCATACACGTGACAAATGAGACTGGTGAACGAAACATAATACGAAAATTCATTTAATTTCTCCTTGCGAAAGCCACATTTTCAAAGAAACACTTCAAACGTATGAAAATTTTTCGCCTATTATTATTCAAAGTTCACAAAAGACGTATTTAGAGACATGTAAAAGACTACAAACATTGAGAAACAAACTCTTGTCTCAGTTTAATAAGATGTATATTGGTTTGGCACGTATTTTTGTTTATATTTTTATTTTATCTTATTTTTATCTACGCAGGAAAAGACAGCCGACATTTTAAACGACCTAATGGCGTTTGTGTTTAGCGTTGTGAATATTCATATGTATATGCTAATAGATATTTCACGGTTCTTTACACAAGAACAGTGACCTAACCAAAACTGTTTTAAGATGCATGAAAAATAATAACATGCACGTTTACATAAATCGCGTTTTTAGTTTTACCTTCACGGCCTAGACGCTTTGTAATGGAAACACTGACATTCTTTACTTTAACACAGTGGTATATTTATTTTTTTGCCTTTAATTTTGTACAGATTTTCACAAAGTACGAATTGCTTCGGCTATGCTTTGGTGTCGTATTGTGATTCTCTTTGTAACACGTTGTTAAATGCATCGTGCTTAGCTCGTCTTCTTCATGGCATTGTAATCAACACTAAAAAACAATGTGCAATTGTTATCACAGTCAATCAAATCTGATAATATGACTGAGAATTTTTGAAATATTGAAACATCAAACTAACTTTATACAGTTTTGTTTAGTAAGCTAACCAAAACTGTTTTAAAATGCATGAAAAATAATAATTTGCACGTTTACGTAAATTCCGTCAACAGGTTTACCTTCACGGCCTAGAGACACTTTTTAATGGAAACAGTGACATTCTTAATTTTTCTAAACGCAGAGTTTTGTTTTTCGGCTTGATACAAGATATCAACCAAGTTCATTTGTTTTATGCGAGTAGGTATGATAAATTATTTTATTTCTGTAAGGGCTGATTTTACCAAAGTCAGATATCTCTTAAGTGAACAGTAAAACTAGATGAGGTCAGCGTTTCCTATCTGACTACTCTGAGAAGAAAGGCCGAAACAAACTCAGAGGTGGTCTCATGGTCTCTTTCAAAGTCCAGACATAATCTTGGTCAAATCATGTGAAGACCATGTGTCTGAAATGGTCTTTTGACGAAAGAACCACATAGATTGAGTGGACCTGACCAGTCAGTGCACGCATTTGTCAGTAATCATGCAGCTCAACTCAGAACTTAGGGCGCAAGTGTATTTAGATATAGGTACGAAAAATTTACGTTTTCCACATTACACAATTTCTTTAAATTATATTCCTAACATACACATTAAAGAAAACCCAATGGAGCAATCAATTACATCGGGGATTAGCAGAACCGCAATAAGCTATAATGTTACGACAACGAGGTATATTTATACAACGCTAAACCCTGATTAGACCCGAATTCGAGAACCCGAAATTATATGCATGATAAATTGGCATGTATTTAATCGAACTTCGAATAGCCAAGTAACTGCAACTCCTCTACCGAAAGATGTGATCTTTGGAAATAACAGCTTAAACCTCCTCTTTATAAAACCATCAGAGAGTCTCTCATCCGGGTACAAGTTACCGTGGCCTCCTTGGAAAACCTTAAATAGACTTCGTACCCAAGTAAGCCGCAGCAAGTTTAAAATAACGATGGTCATTTGATCAAAAGTTCAGCTGACCAAAGTCTGGAATATCAATGTTTGAATTACACTATTGACCAAATCGATGAAATCCCAAAGAGCGGCGACGTAGTTCCCGCGATTAATATGTTTCTGGCTGGTTGTGTGGTCACAGTTCTAACCTAACCTAACCTAGCTGTTTCGATGTAAAAACTTTTGATCAGTCGTTCATTTTGATGTCACATACATCGGGATTTTAAAATTTTTCTAAAAAAAACATTGGTCATTTAAATTTTGTTATTTCGTTTATTGTTCTTTTGAAATTTGCTCGAGAAAGTTTTGATTTTCTGACTTATGACGAAACAGAGAGCCTCATACAAACTTAATTATATTTATATCACATCCTCCACATACACATATACGAACCCTTCCCACACACACAGACGCACGCACCTACAACACCCTCCCCCACATACATACTCCCTCACACACACACGACACACCCACACACCCTCTTATACTGCTACAACTATTATTAACAAATGTCTAGTTCTAGTTTTATTATTATTAATGTTTATGTCTAGTTTCTACCTATAAGTATAGCCAAATTTGTTGTTATTGGAATTCAGTGGTCTTTCGCTCCTGGAGTGGGCGCTAATAACTGCGACACAGTTACTAAACTAACGCAGTATTAACGTACACAAAAATTGTAGCATTTTTTTGTTCCAATAAAATATTTTATAAAATATTTGATTTGATACTGAGCTGCGGCAGCGAATAGTATCCGCGTTGCAGAATTTTGGGCCAAACAAATTTAAAAAATGATATTAATTTATTAGTTCTTTTTTCCCATCGACACGTTAAAAAGCATACTGCGACCTATTTGGATGTAGCAGCGCGGTTGGTCACAGTTCTAACCTAACCCTTTTGATCGGGATGCCCTAACTTACCTAATTATTGCGACCGATTCGGCTAGCGCGTCTTTGGTCACGGTTCCAACCCAACATAACCCGTTTAATCGCAGTACCCTTGCTTAGTTACTACGACCAACTGTAAAAAAATTACAGAAAGTTAAACCAACTGTAAAAAAATTACAAAAAGAGGCTCGAGTATTTAAAAAAGTATGCATCATTCATTAGAAGCTCAAAAAATTTAAAAGGTTCAGAAATTTAAAAAAGTGTCCATTATTAGAAGGTCAATTTAATAGAGAATCAGTTAAATATTTCCTTTCTAGAATACACAAACAAACGTTTAAAGTAGCACCACTTGGACTCAATACGCTAATCCAATTAGGGAAAATTCATTATCTAACATCGGGACGTGTTTCTCTGGCAATAGTGATCCGTTGAAAGAACACTTGGAATCTTCTAAAGGGGCACTTGTAGGCGATTAGTGCTGTAGCACACTTAACCCCCCTTGTGCGGGCTATGTCGGGTTAGTGCCGCTCTTTGTTCGTGCGTACCCCTCGATTCCCAGTGTCTTATTGGCTGGTAACAGCGAGTTATTACATTTGCTTTTCGATCGCGATTATGAATAAAAGGAAAAAGGTTACAGTTCCTTTGTTTTTATAATCACATATATATCATAATCAGAATATAATCAGTTACAGATTGACTTTAGTTCGTGATTATTTGATTATTGGTAGAAGACTGTAATAAGGTTGAGTGAGTTAACTACTTGTGTGCTTAATCAAATTCATCAAAAGATATTGTTTTTCGTCCATCTTTTTTATCAGGTGACTTTTTTACTATTGACTAGTAATATAACTGGGAAGTATAACACAGTAACATAGATAAATGTTTGACCATTAACCTTTATAATTTATGCACGTTTACTTATAATAATTTCCTAAAACTAACCGTCTACTCCATCCAAAAATTAATGTACCAATTAAATTAATAATTAATGTAAGCAGTGATTTCTGCTTCATTAGTTTTGCCAACAAAACCCATTACCTAATGAACCCCTGAATCTCTCAAGTAGGTATGAAGTTATTACTATTCATATTTTAATCAACTGTTCAGGAGACTAATAATAGGACAAACTCTTGTCTCAACTAATATACTATATACAGAATGTACATATTTCGAAATATCCATCAAATAGGGTTTATTGGATTGTTGGTTAGTCTTAATAGATTTAGGTAGGTGGGAATAGGAACAAAGCTAGACTAATATAATATATAATTTAATTATTATTTAGTTACATAAAGGTTTTGTAGATATCAGGAACTTACAAAGTTTATTAATTACATGGTACAAAGAATTGTTGGGTGAATCGATGCACTCCTAGCTAGATCACTGAGTAATCTGTATAAAGGAGAGACAGTTTCGACTGCCTATTTTAGTATCACAATACTCATGTATACTATACTTTTGAAGCTTAGAATATAAAACAAAAGCAAAAGTCTTAATTTTGAAATTAAATTAATCGAACTTCGAATTCTTCTAGAATATGGAGTGTTGCTATGGTTAGTCGAGTGAGTGCGTGTGTATGAGTGTGTGGGAGTGAATGTGCAAGACTATTCATAGCAATAGATTATAACAATAGTTCATGGTGCTCTAACGTGTTCACTTTATACTCAGAGTTTTAGAGGTAAAGTAGGATATGTTATTCATGAAAGAACAAATGAGAAAGCAATACATCTACGCTCACAACTAGCACGATAGCAGTGCGATTCTGTAACCATCTGACCGTGAAAACTTAGGTGAAGTGAGCGTGGAGTGAGCTGTCATTCTAACTAATGCTAGGATTTTTTGACACCATTGACAGCTTAATTGACACCATTGACAGCTCACTCTAAGGTCACTTCACCTAACTATTCACGGTGAGATTTTTACAGAATCGATGGGCAGGTAGCCATAGAACGCAGTGGCTGTGGCCGAAACCGGCTAGATGGAATCATCATCAAGATGTAGATGATTATGCGCTTTAATTCATTACAAATTAGTTTATGCGATTTATTTGTACAAAGTTATCATAAAAATGATAAGCTTTTGCTGACAATTTCCTGCACATTGTCAGCAGTGCTACGAAAAGCTACGCAGCCTGCTATGTCTGCTGGCTACGACTGAGCGAACAGTAGGCGAGCGCCGCACTGCTACGGACTCAAACCGTATATTTTAATAGCGTTTTCTGATAATAACACAGTGGTTACACGTAAACGTAATCAGGTTGGACGTTCGGTTTAACATTCTATTCACAATGGAAGTTATTTGGCTGTTGATAAAACATCATTTAACCCGGTAGTCAGATGTGACTCTCATTAAATGGTGTAATTGTGTAGTAGCGACACAGGTACGCGTGGATGCGGGAGCCGAATGAACCGGCACGATTTTATACGTTGCATTGATAGGGTTGCTTCACTACTCTACTATTAAAATTAATTTTACAAGCACAAGCGGTATTTACAAAGCAGTTGTGAATGGAAACGCCGGGAGGGGATATAGTGACCTTATTGGTCATTTTCTTCAGAAAACTCAGGTTCGTAGTACGAGTACTCGCAACCGGCGTGCGTGTATGACCATAATTACTTATGTATGAAAGTAAACGAAGTATGGAGGCATGAGGAACAGGGTGTAAAGTTCCCCCATAGAAAAGGGAGGATCCTCCAACCAGACGGGTGTTGTGTCTGGCGGGCAACTGCCTAATGAATCATCTCTGGGCGTTTGTATATATGCTAGTTGCGCGGTAAACTCTGCTTGCGAGATGCAGGATTTGCGTGACGTCAGTATGACGCGTTGTTCGCATGTGGCGTTGTAGATATCGCTACAGAAGCAATAGGAATATATATGAAAGGATCGTAGCAGGTAACGTTCTGCCTACAACCTAACACTTGAGTGTATGTATTCTCTTACTGTTTAGAAAAAGTAAGTAAAGAAAAAAGTATTTATTGCAACATTAATGGACTTTTTTTCACCAACTATCAAACCACGTCATAAAATGTTTACCTTAAAGTGTACCTAACTACAGTACGGCCGTCGAGAGAATGCGTTCCTAACAACAGTGCGACAATTCTAGTAGCTAATAAAGATCAAATTCGCAAAACACGTATTCGTTTGTATGAAACTGACAGCCGTCAAGAACGCATTCTCTCGTCGGCCACATTGTTAGCAGTAATTTTCTGCTTTCGAAAACAATTTCCAGTATTAAATTTCACTTCACAAGGCTGAAAATATCTTACTGTCACATTTGATAGACAAATGGACCTTGTCGTTTCATGACGTGCAAGTGACATTCAATTTTAGAGAGGTAAAGCAATTACGAGGTCGACTGCATAAGCATAATCAGCCTATAATGTTCCCACTGCTGGGACACAGGCCTCCACTCTGTGAGAGGGAGTGGGCTGCAATCCACCACGCGGGCCCATTACGGGCTCGTAGATGTCACATGTCTTCGAATTTTTTGGTTCTAGGACATGGCGGTTTCCTCAGTCACACATGTTTTCCTTCACCGTTTTGAGAGCAGTGATGTCTTGTTTTTTTTATATGCGCCTGCCTGGGTTCAAACCCACGTAGACGCTTTACTTTGCGCAAATCATTTCATTAGCAGTGGTAAATGTTTCAAAACTGTCGACTGTGCCTACGTTAAAATCTTTGTATCAACCCTATATGCAGATAACGCAAAATTTAAAGTTCACGGCATTGGTGGCGATACGTCCACTGTACAGCCGATACATTTGCATGGTGTTTTAATTAAAAATCAATGAGTAATAATATCACCGTGTTATTGTTCAATAAAGTTTTATTTGGCTTGAAATGCTATTGAAAACGAAGCGGATTAATAACATGCATGCGTAACGTGAATGCGTTTTGTGTGTGGGAATTATAAATTGGGTATGCACAATCTTTAAAGTAGTATAAGTTGGCAGAAATATAAGTAAATGGTTAAAACCTTTTTGTTAACAATTCAAACAAAATACAACTTCTCAAAATGGGTAAGTACATACAAAACTGAACATTACCACGTTACTTAGTACAAACATCTAGCCACCTAAGCTAACGTCATATCTTAAATCTATAAAAGCCTGGTATTTGTAGTACATAACCCCGAAATTTACCTATGGAATACACCCACAGCATGCAAAATATCAACATAAAACCGGCCTTCCATATCTACAAACTAAAATATGTGGCCATAATCCACAATTGCATGCCATTATGTCTCCCGAGGCTCCCCATCGTGCGTAGATGCTTTTAAGCGCAATCGTCGCTCATACTATGCAAAATTACAAGCAAAGAAGTAATTCAAATGCAGCTCACGACTTGCAAGCATAATGGGGCAATTTCCTAGTCATTTCCTTGGTGGCTGCAAGCAATCCGACGTCTTGTGGCGGTGCCTGGGTGTTTGATGGTTGAACACCGTATTTCGTCAATGTCCATTGTCTTTTGGAAGCAGAATGTACCTATTGGTCATTAGGGTTCGATTCCCGCACGGAACTAATATTTGTATGACCTACATGTATTTGTTCCGAGTCTGGGTGTTTTTCTATCTATAATATGTAAGTGTTTACAAAAAAAAATGTATATAAGTAGTTTATCAGCCATCTTGTTACCATAACACAAGCATTAGGTTGCTTAGCTTGGGACTAGATGGCGCTGTGTGAAATGTCCAGGGATATTATTATTATTATTATTCTAATTATCTATCTCTCTAAGTATATCTATCAGAACAACTGCCCGGCTCTTGGCGGGCAGTTGTTCTTTGTTCTGAGGGCTAATTCCCGTATTTTTAAGTACGTTGTCAGTCTAATCTCAGTCTCAATCTGTCAAAAATACCATCAATTTATATATGTACTTTGGCCCGCGTGGTGGATTATGGCCTACTCCCTCTCATCAAGAGGAGGCCTGTGTCCCAGCAGTGGGAACATTATATTCTGATTATGCTATAATAATATACCTACGTTTTTAACGAGTTTTTGACTTTGATTGTCGCTGCTATACGATTGCGACTTGAATTCGAACGTTTTTAAGTACGAGAATTGACCTTCAATTGCTTAACACACTAACAGTAGTAATGGTTTTCATTTTTAACCCCCGACGCAAAAACGACGGGGTGTTATAAGTTTGACGTGTCTGTGTGTGTGTGTGTATCTGACTGTGGCATCGTAGCTCCCGAACGGATGAACCGATTTTGATTTTATTTTTTTTGTTTGAAAGGTGGATTTGTCCCGTCGGGGGACCGCTGCTATTTTAAACTTTAACAGAACGTTAGGCTAATAATTAGAGCAGTCCCCCGATGGGACAACATTCAAAAAATTTCATACGTACTTACGTAGGGTCATAATTTCAAGGTTATTTTTTTTTATACGGGGTCACGGTTATACCTTTTTTGTTCTATTTGAGGCTATTTTTTAAATTATTTTAGGCTTTTTACATTCATACTATTATTATTTTGTGTCGGGGGTTTTTTAAATTTTTTATTTAATTTTTGACAGTTGAACAACATTCATTGCGTGATTTGCATCGTTGAGTAGACAATTTTTTCGAAAATGTGAAGTAATCGATTAGCAATATCCTTCAAAATTATTCAGATTGTGATTGAAAGTGTGTTACGCAATTCTTGATTTAAAATATTCATCAGGCCGTCCATTGAGATCGTTACTTTCGTTTGCAATTTTTTGTTATGTCTGCAATGAAAAAGGCAACAACGATAAATCATACCATTCAAATCATAATTTATTCGTTCGATATGTTATAGTGCCAACAATTTCGATTCCACTTTATCCAATAATTGTGATCATATTAAACGGATAGGCAAAGTGATCAAGAATTGCTTAACTATAACATTTGGGAATCGTTAACAAAGGGGTCGTTCATAGCAGTCACGCGTTTCCTTATTAAGTGTTCCGATGATAAGGATCGGTACAATCCTCGCTGGAATATGTTATCCGTAATTATGACCCAATATATTGGCATATTAATGTTACCAACAATATTGCTACTTCGGCCGCGACACTGGTCCAGTTTTTAATATTCGAAGATGAATATCCCAACGTAACAAATATTATAGTGTACCCGAATAACCTGCATAGGTATAATTATCTATCTATACCCTGCCAGTTTTATAATTTTGGTGTCGATACTATATTGAGAAAAAAACAAATTCATACGTAGATCTACCGTTATTTAAGTTGAAGTAGTTTTTGACGTCCTAACTTCAAGAAAGCGTCTTGCCTTACGACTACTGTCTGCAACACAATGCCTTAAAATCTCAAGAGTCTCACCTATAATATACTTGCCAAATGCACTTAGTTGTACCACTATTAAAATGTACACCTACGAGTATATCATTCTGCACCGCAGAGCAACTTTGCAATTTACCTACATTCGGAAATTCTCGGTAAAACAAGGCAAACGATATAAACAAAGGAAGTCTGAACTAAGTTATATTGACCAACTTTGCACCTTACGACGTTCCGCACTGGTGGTTGCAATGAATTTTGAATATCTAATTGTGTACAATTTTAGGTCACGTGTAGTTGAAATGACTTCAGGAGCTTTGTTATTGTGTGATTGTGTATCTCGATTTCGTATACATACCGATCTGTCGGTTTATTCTGTAAAAATCTCAAAATCTCAATCTCTCAATTCTGTAAAACTTGGGTGAAGTGAGCTGTCTTACACTATTGACAGCCCACTTCACCCATGTATTGACGGTGAGCTTTTTACAGAATTGACCGCCAGTTCCGTAAATATCTCGCTGCAAAAAACTAGGTGAAGTGAGCTTGAAGACTGTCAATCTCTAGCATCAGGTGCAATGGCAGCTCACTTCAAGGTCAATTTAGCTAAGTTTTCAAGGTAAGACCTTTAAAGAACATTTCGGCTGATAATAAACGGCAAATAATCTTCCATTTTAACTTTTATAGAAACCCAGGGTCACTTTTCTTTCAGTTAAATATTCAACACATACATTTTAAATTTTCAGTCGAAACTTCCGAAGAACAAAATTAAATAAGTTAACAGGTAAATGTAGGGACCTATTTAAGCGGTGTCCTCTGATCGATTTAATAGAGTGATCAAAATTTATTCGCTGGTACCGACAATAACTTCCCGGGAACATTGTTGCCGAAGAACATTGAAAAGTTTTCTTGTTAAAAGTTCTCTATTGCGGAATGAGAATAATAATTCTGGAAATCACTTCCGTATTTAAGAGAATATTACTATTTTATCTATCAAATGAGGTCGTCTATTTATTATAGAACGTTTTAAACAACAGTGTTCGTTCTGCAAATAAGTACGACGACGCTTGTTTTCTTTCCTTATTTTTTAATATGTATTGTTTATTTTGTACTGCTTATAAGAAAATGCTTGCGTGCGTTCTGTTTGAAGATTGCAATAGTTCCCGTTGGCTTTTACAGCTTGCTCGGAGCGAAGAAACTTTTCTTGGTTTTATTTTCATTTTTAAACTTGTTACGCTTCGTAACATAAGTACTTGTATGGGGATTGTTGCGTATGCATCGTGTATATTGATCGGCGCTACAATGCGGAGAGATGAACGTCGAACGCTGAGCAACGCGAGTTTTGCTTCACATAACTTTGTTTCGATCTTCGATTATCTTCACAGGACCATGATGAGCGTGCAATGCTTGCTGGGAACAACCTAAAATATTCCTGTGAAATGCTTCGTTTCAAGCAGTCGTAAAGAGTAGCCTCGCCAAATATTTAAAAAATAACGTTTTGTATTTTTTTTGAAAAAGACGCTAATTAGCCTATGAACATAAAACAATTTAGCCGAAAGTCGTCAAAACATTTCTCGGGCCTGATATTTCATGAAAAGTACTCTGATTATTACGATTCAAACATTTTCATACTCATTGAACAGTAAAGAGTCTGTAAAAGAATAAAATGATAATAAATTCAAGAAATTAGGCAAACTTTTAGAACTTAATCATCGCTTCGCGCTATCCGGGCTTTTTGAAAGACATCTAAAATTGGCGAGTGATCCTTTTCTTTGCGGTAATTTATTTCCGAATGGACCCGCTCAAGTTTTTTTTAATCCACCACCCTTGTTTTTGATTGGAGAACAGTTTGTTGAAGATTTCGCTGTGTCCTTAAATTAGCAGCAATATTTCTACACAGTGTGGCAGGGACATCGACGCGCAAACTGTCACCATGAATTCCGCATTATGATTTTAGACGTAGCGAAGAAATATTTGGTCTGTTATAAAAAAAAAATATTTTCATAGATAATTTGCAACTTACGCAGTCCAAATGTACTGAACCGTTTGTTTTTGTCAGCTATTAACAGGTAAATGTAGGTACCTATTTAAGCGGTGTCCTCTGATCGATTTAGTAGAGTGATCAATTTTTTTTAAAATTATATTTCGAGTACCATGGATTCAGCTTAAGGTTTTGCATCGATGCCACCCTGTAGGTATATATCTTATTTTCTGCCCATTTTTATAAGACAGTAGCGATGTAAACATTAAAGATCTTTTAATGCTTATAAGGCAATCCTCATTAAAGGCTTAAGACACATGAATCTATAGGTTTAAATAGCAAATCTATGGAGCGTAATATCAAGTGTTATCCCACCATTAAGTAGAGGATTTCGTTTCTCCTCTTAATGACCACTCGTACCGATAATAAGCAATTTATATGACCCATTATAGGATCAGCCAGTCATTAAGATAAACTTAAGGAAATTCTCTTTCTAGGTAATTTAAGTACTTGCTCGCCTAATAGGAACACGGTATTAAACAAAAGGCATTTTTTATCTACATTGAGCTTTCCCTCTTTATACAAATACCATCTATCAGCAGGGTTTTGTAATACTCCTGTCACATATAACATGCCAGACATCGCCCGTCTGCCTTCAGACTTGGTGAAGACAACCGGAAAATTAGAAAGTAAACACTGACTTCCTACACTGTGATTTTACACCAAAGCTTTATGGGAAAAATAAAATCAAGTCAAGTCGGCGTCTCGCGGAAATACGGGTACAAAGTATATGTAGATAATTACGCAATGAGGAACGAATAAAGAGGTCTTTATTGAATTAAAAGAGATGAAGTACCGCAACCGTTCCCAGGATATACTCCCAAGGCTTAGGAGACAAATTTCCCTAGAAACAAATGCGATTCAAATTCAGACAAATAGTCCCGGCGCGGAAGAAGCCGTTTACCAGGAAATTTGTCCATCACTCTTGGGCCAAGCAAATTTTGTTTTTTCTTTTCCTTATGCTAGCCCCTATTACAGAATATCGTGTACACAGTAATATTAAATTATGCGATTTATTAAGAACATCTGGTTATTTATGCGGAGTAATACGAGTAGATTTATTGCCTGTGTTCAGTATACCGTATCTTCAACTTATTATCTGTATTTGGGGAGACTGAGATTGACTAGTCTCATAAAAATGTTATCTTTTGTCACTCAGTCCTTGTCTAGCAACGTGTGATACGCTTTGTACTCTCAATCGCGTTTGGCTGTTTTGTTTTTCACAGTATCGTGTTCGGAAAACGTATTCTGTCTTGTGCAGTATCTATTCGCAACTTTGTGCTATTCATGTCTGGGGAGGTATGCATTTGAACAATGTATATCTGTATCGGTGTACATGTAGCCAATCACAATCTAAAATTACCTGTCTAGTCTATTTCTAAACTTTTAGGACAAATTAAAATATTTTTACAGCGCCTTGTTGCTAATTTGGCTAAAAACAAGGTCTCACAGCAAAAGTAAAGGAAACAGTCCGAAAATCGTTAATTATAGTTTTATCACATGAAAAATAAATTGCGATTACAAACTTACATTTGCAGTTGGAGAATTGACCGTAACGTACTCGTATATCGATACTCAAGGCAGAACAATTTTTCAACTATAAAGTTAAGTTTGTTCGTGGGATAAAATCACCCTAAATACGCACTTGATCGGTTTTTTATAACTTGTGAGCCCTAAACTACGCTTTCCTCAACCCAGTAGGTATTAAAATCAGATTTTCAAAATCATCAGCCGCGCTCGCTATCCCAAATCAAAGCCGCAAATTACTTTTAACATTAAAATATTAATATCCATTTGATGAACAGCGGGGGAGTATGACGGAGCCCTACTAATAATGTAATTTTAATCCGGAACCGGTAAATACGACCACGTGAAAATTCATCCATCCATAATTTGTATTGACACAAGTTGATTGAAATTGATTGAATGCGGCTCGAGTACGGTTGCATGATATTTGTATGAGTTTGTGGTTTTCCCTTTTCAGACGACAACTGGTACTAAAATCAGTATTGCTTTTGAGAGATATTGCAATCGCTGATGCGTGAAGAGTACTTGTATGGCACGCTGTTTTTATCTGTGAAGGAGGAAAACAAAAATGTGTAACCATTTTTAACGTTTAAATGGTTGCAATAAATGAATCAGAGCATTCCGGTATAAATAGTATCATATTACATTTATTTTACCATTTATGTACAAACATATATAAACAGACAAGAAAAAACAGAACAGAAAAATAGGTTCAAAGGTGATCATTTGTTTTGGGAATCCTGTTTTTCGATCCACTAGTTTTCTAGCCCAAAGAGGTTGTATTGACTGGTCTCATGTTTGACCATTGGTTTAACGCATGGCATACGTTAGTTAATTAACACATTGCTGCAATGCATTATGGCGCACCCATTCTTTAGTTAATAAACGTAAAAAAAAATAACAATTAAAAAATGCAGGCCCATCGCAGAACTTCTAAAAGAACCACCTCAACAGGTTAAAATCAATTTGGCGCCATAAAGATTGGATGTTCCAACAAGCGGATCATTTTCTGCTCCATCATTCTGGAGCATCAAAGGCCCTCAAATTAAGCTCGCCGGGAACATAAGTGCCTACTTTGGCGCGAAGAAGTTTTAATATTTTCAACGATCCGACAACTAGGTAATGATGAGGTCTTGGAATTTGATGAACACTCCAAAAAGATACTATTTTTAGTAGACAAACATGATTCTACTTCAACGGGAAACTCTATAGGTTTTGATTTATTTAAGAGTATCAAAATATGTCGCATAAATGGCCGTATTTTTATGGCGTTGACATAGAAGCTTGATTTTTTTAGAGCACCACCTGGACCGGCCTACGTTTTTGATACTTATTAGTTTCAACTTTTATTTTGTTATTTCCTTTTGAGTTACTATCGCTGAAACCCAGTTCAGACCATTTTGAAAACAAAATCCCGTGCACGTGATGACCACAGCTGCGTCCGTAAGTAAAACAAAAGAGGATCCTTTTTAGGTCGACTAAAAATATGCGCTGCAAGCAAGAATAGTCCTTAGGGTGGTCAGATATCGATTTTGACAATAGTACCTACAGAATCCTAAAAATGTTCTTAAACTGATGCCATTGAGATTAGCAAGGAATTGAAGTTGCGTACTGCCTTACTTTTCAGACAAGACAAGCGTTACAAGTATTCTATGAAAGAATTACAAAATATTACCTCCCACAAAATGATCTATGACTTCTAACAAAAATGTTAAGCAGCGTTTTGGAAATAAGATGCCGTAGCTAAGCAATAAATTGTCGATTCGAACCCACTTATCCATTATTGCGATCTAACGCGTAATTTCTGTATGGTAAAGCGCTATCCAATAATATTCGATTCAAATCTATCACGTAGCGAGACGGTTGAAACTCGGAGAATTCCCTAATGAAATACATTCGAGTATATTACGTAGTATGCTGTCGAAAACACTAAGAATTTATTGTACACTCGATCGATATCAATATGATATCTTTATGTTATTTAGAAAAATATATTAGGTAGGCGTCTCTACTATACATATTTTTCCTCATTGAATATTTTAACAATAGACAAAAATGCCTTTGCTAGCATATACGGCGATACAAAAAAACAATCAATATAAACGTCGGAACCAACTGAGTATTTGAAATAGGTCCTACACAATAAAAACTGTTCAAGATGTAGGTACTACATCACATACATACAGGTCGACGAACCTTTTCAGAGCTTAACCTTGAACAAAAAACTATTCGACACGCTTGAACAAGTCAGCTACCACAAATCTGGCGAAAACATTCGCACAACATATTTCATAACTAAAATTCTTTCTTTCCCAACCAGATGAGGCGGACGTCGATTCCCGCAAATCATTTCCCAGGCCTGCAATAAATAGCTACAATTGTATACGAGTTTCGCTACAAACCAAGCGTGAAAGGAACCGACGCGAGTCACCATCAGTCAAACGTCAAGATGTGTCGTGACTACATACCATTTTCCAAGTGCCTGAGTTTTGGGCCCAACAAATAGATCACGGTGCCGATACTCGGTGCGGGATGAAAGAGCGATCGTTTTTCTATGTGACTACAAAATATTGAGGGACAAGCAAATGACTGCACGGAATGGGAATAAATGTCTTCGGATGTGGAGGTTTTTGGTTTATTCCTGTGTCAAAAGGTTGCACTGAGAGTAGGTATGAGTAATGGCTGTATTCACGAGGGCTTACCATGGCCAATTTCTATGGTCGGACGGGTATATAAGTCATCATCTCATCTGCCTAGCTTTTCCCAACTATGTTGGGGTCGGCTTCCAGTCTATCCGGATGCAGCTGAGTTTACTTTACATGGAGCGACTGCCTATCTGACCTCCACAACCCAGTTACTGGGTAATACGAACGGGTACTTACGGTATTATGTTGACGAGCATAGCTTCTACCTACCGATTATGTGAAAGAGCAAAGATTTTTATAGTTACCGGAACCAATTTTTTCTTTAAGGGATTGTCTATCTTTTTATTTTACAGGCTCCTTTTTTTTTAAATCAGTAAAGTAATTCCATTTTGAAACATTAACTTATAAAAAAATCAAAGGACCTATTTATAGCTGGTAATGTTGGCTGGTTAAAGTAAAGAATATTGACCCAAGCCTGTAGGCTTGGGTCAATATTCTTTACTTTAAATGATTTGAATTGTTAAGTAACTTATAATACTTACCTAAAAATGTATCAGAAGTTTTTTTGAAGATAATTGTTTATCTTCAAAAAAACTTCTTTCCAGTCAGAACTAATTTACGTAGGTAATAGAGAGATACTATCATTAGGTTTGCAACCCAGTATCAAAGTTCCAAAGTAGTGTTAATGTAATAAAAGTGGACCAGAATAAGTTGTAAGTGAATTACAAGGGAATTAACTTACTTAATTGTATAAAATAAAGTCTAATTAAGCCTCTACACCGGATTAGTAAGCTGTATTTTATCTTCTAGAATGGATAGGTTACAATGTAAGTCTAATACTTTTAGTAAATAAATTACCTAACAATTAAATTGACATAAAGGACCGTGGAAAAAAAAATACGAGAAATCGGAGTAGGTGACGAGAAATTGTAAGGGGAATCACATCAGTCCCTAGACCAGAAACTACATGAGGACCACGACCGCTCTGACAAGAGTGTTACGAAGTAGAAGAAGAAGAAAGGACATTGGGCAATGTAAAGGGCTTGGTTCAAATTTTCATCATTAACGAGACCTAGAAATTGAATATTATTATTAAATTTCTAGTATCAGTTTACCGGCTTTCATATCCTCGGTCTACGGTACTGAGAAATGAATCAGGAAAATCCTAGCCTCCACACTGATTAATTTTGATGTGACTGCTTCATCGAGGCTACGGAAGCCTGGAGACTCGCTTGCCCGAACTCAGATCTACCCGATAATCCATTTTCCCAGAGACGGTGGGATGAGCCGCTCTGCAGAGTAGTTTAGGTTAATTTACTTAACGCGTCTGTTACTACTGCAGAGCGTGCGCGCCTGCTGGCTGTGGGTAAATGGGAGTCGGGTCTGTGGCTTCATACACTTCCGTCGTCGAACATAGGCACTTTGCTCGACGACAATACTTTCCGCCTCGCTGCTTCCTTACGACTAGGAGTACCATGTTGTTCTCCCCATCGCTGTCACTGTGACGAAGTTGTCAACAGCCTCGGACACCACGGCCTATCTTGCAGCCGAAGTGCGGGTCGCTTAGCGCGGCACGCAAACATTAACGACATCATTCGACTAGCTCTTGTCACCGTCGGCATTCCAGCTGTATTAGAACCCAATGGATTAGCACGCGACGATGGCAAGACCGGACAGTATGCCTTTATTTCCATGGAAGGTGGGTAGGCTTTCTTCCAGGGTCGGCGTGCTGCGCTGGTGCTGCTGCTGCGGCTGCAGAAAATCTCACGCGGCGTAAATATAATAACCTTATTAGTAATTATATTTTCGAGCCGTTTGGGGTTAAAACCCTCGGGCCGTGGGGTCCGAGTGCGCATGGTCTTTTTAAGGAAATTTCGAAAAGACTGGTTGACACTTCCCATGACCCAAGGGCTGGCTTTTACCTTGGCCAGAGGCTAAGCATTGCCATACAAGGTGGCAATGCCGCCAGTCTCTTGGGTACATTACCAGTCGACAGCGATGTGGATGAATTTTTCGACACTATTATAAAAAAAAAGATTTTATTTTAGTGTTAGTATCTTGTAAATAAAATATTTAATTGTATATTAATTAAAAAGTCAGTTTTACTAACCCACATTAAAAATCTGTCAGTAAAAAGTTATAGAAGAAAATTATAATTTAATAAATATGTATATCAGAACACATTCGCCCAATTTCTTTTTCTTAACACTGTGTTTTTCTTCTTTTACAGCTAAAGTAAAAAAAAAAAATAGTACGGTAATGGGTAGGTAGTCATAACCTACAGGTTTTCTTTTGCATTCCACCCATTTTTATCTTTAGATCGACAGCTAGGTAAGGAGATATACCTATTTACCATAGAGATTTCTTCCTCTTTTACCTAGATTTAAATTTCAAACAAAATAAAAGTTACATTTTAATTTAACAAGTACAAAAAATAATGTAATGTAAACTCTCGCAGTGCTAACCCAGCGTATGATGAGCTTTTTCGCGCATCGTGACACGAATTAATTGTTTTACATAAAGCAACCACGCCGTACGTATTCCGCATGAGTGCATATTATTATGCACTATATCCGAGTGAATTTTATTGTATAACCACTTAACTTATTTACTTTGACTGTAAAAAAAACAGCAAATAAAGAAGATACTTGCTAGCTGTCAATTGCATGAGAAAATTAAAGAATTACAAAGAACAATGGTTTATTTGTCACAGAAACACGTGCATATAAAAAGAAAGATACCTCGAACTAATGATACTTAGTACCTACAACAAAAAACAGCGAGGTAATTACGTAACACACTAACAGTACGAACGGGTTTCATTAACATTGACTTTGCCAGTTCAACAACATTCATTGCGTCATTTACGTTGCTGAGCAGACTATTTTTTCGAACATATGAAGCAATGGATTAGCAATATCCTTCAAAATCATTCAGGTTGTAATTGATATTGAGTTACGCAATTAGTGTAGGTACAGGTCTAAAATTAAAAAAAGGGATTAAAAGGAAAAAAAAAGGGAAAATAGGGAGGAATTTTACAAGTGATGGCACAATGGGGAAGGTCTTATCGCTAAAAGAACAGAACATAGATATACGGCAGCTGCACGTCCTGACTGTGACTGGTCACGCTTGCCACTCAGCGTGATGTTGTGCTAGGAAGCCCACACCACAGGCCTGATTTTCAGTGGGCGACGTTATTTGAAATTCACTTTCAATGCCCTCAAGCACAATGCTGTAGTTGATTTGTGAATATAGCCCCTTAAGCTCTCAGGCCCTTAGAACCCTACAACCCTACCCTTGAAACAATCTAAATCACAAACAACAAATACTAATTACGTATAATCACGAAACTGTCAAATCTCGATCACAATCACGATGTAGTCTCCACGGTACGCGTCATTGGATAGCTCGGACGGATTATCCCCGGCAATATGCCATCGTTTGGACACGCTATCGGTATCGCCCACGCCCGACACCCGTGTATTTACACAGCCCGATTATTATTTGAAACCGAAGAGGGTGGTTATTATTTTTTGTGTTTGTATTTATGTGAATGAATGATTAGTGGGTGATGATAATTGAATGTATTTTTTTGGGTATGCTGATTTAGTTGTACAAGGTTAGTGCAATTTTAGTGCGCCTTTATTGTCATCTACTGAAAAAATACCACGTCATTTTGGGGCTCTGCAATAGATTTTTTTTTAATAAATGTTTTCTGTTCGACCTCAGTGTTTTTCTGTTCAAATCTATGAAATTTGAATTTACTCGTACTTTCAGCCTTTCAATTTTTACCTAATGTACCTCTTCTTAATATTTAACTAATAACCTCCTCCTCCTGCTAATGTATCTCTTTTTAATATTTATTTTTTTTCTTAACTAAATCGATCATGAAGTAAATATAACCTTGGGTCCACGATAACGTTCGCAATGTTTGTTTTGTCACCTGAAGCAAAAATATTTCAAGCATTGAATGCTTGAAATATTTTTGCTTCAGGTAATTAGCACATTATGTCACTCACAAAAACCACGAAGTGGCCACTAAATGGTGAATATTAATTACCAACTAGATATAACACTCAAACTTGCCGCATAAAAGAAAATTACTTTAATTGTAGTTTTCCATTATTTTTATTGAAAAACTTTTTTGATGCCCGTGTTCGAAGTAGTTATTATATAATTATCGTATCGTTACCTAATCGTACGATATCGAACAATTGTTTTTTCCATATGAAATTTCTTAGTAGCAATAGGTTCACCCCCTGTTACATCGGATTTCTTTTTTTTTTTTGAGGATGGGAAATCATCAAATCCCGCTCTGGGTGGAGCGGAAGGGAGTGTCAGACCCTTACTGACTAAAACCCACCCGTGTTCCTTCCTTGACATGACGAAGAAGAGAGGCCTTTCATTGACGTACTGTTTATTTATTGAAATTTGTTATCCTAACAAATAATTAATAGTCTAAAATTTGTAATGTAATTTGAAATTTGTATTGTAAAATTTGTAATTTGTTATAATATTATTGTTGACATGCATGTAAACTCACTTTATGTACCTACATTTTATTGTACGCCCTAAGGGCAGGACATAGCTGTTCGCAAAACACTACATACATTAACACCAGCTGTATTATGTACAGTCACGAGCAAAAGTATGTATACACTCGGCTTTATTCAAAAGCGATTTACTCCTTTATTTTGGAATTAAATTTTATGTTGTTACGAACATAACATTTTCGAACCCATAGGTTTATGTAATGTGTCGTATTACAACGTTGCATTCGTTATTTCACGAAAAAATCGAAATTGAAAGTTGCCAAGTGTTGACATATTGGTGCTCGTGACTGTACACTATCCTATGATCCACAATAAAGACGAATTGAATTGAATTGAACTTAAATATTACTGGTGGAATAGAAAGAAGGAAAAGAGAGATAACATTTATTCGGAAATAGTTCGTGAAACACAATATACAAATTGAAAAAGTCAACAACAACAGTGTCTGTCTATGTCGAATGAGCTTTACCCTCCAGTTATATAGCCGTGATGTTTATCATGTTACTAACAATTGTGTTTAATTGTATCTGGAAGACGCTATCGATTTTCCATGATAATGGTCGCGCGGCAAATGTAATGTGTCCATATGTGTCATTGCAAATAAGCATTGCAAATTACCAACGTCCCGGCAATAGTGTTGTACCATTACTTATTGTGTAATCAGTGCAACTGTTAGTTCTAATTAGTTGAATTAGCTATCTGTGAAACTGATTGTAGCGAGAGTAACAACTGTGTTTTGTTAAACAAAGTTTTCGCCCGTTTCTCTTGCATGTTTGGAGTTGTCTTGTTGAAACTTTTGGGCGGTTTCCGGTAAGTCTTTACACTGACATCTGACATGTTTTGTTTCGAATACGTTTTCATCATCTTTATCATTTCATTTTATTTATTCGGAAGAACAAACAATTACACATGACGTTCTCCACTAATACACAAAAAGACAAAGACAATGTTGATAAAGTAAAAATCGGACGGAATAGATAAGTACATGAAATAAAATACACATAAATTACAGTTATTACTAAGGAACACTAGAGAGATCACTTGTCTTTAGCACTTCTTTTAACCTTTAGTTAAAACGTGGACAATGGTGTGGGTTACGTGTTTGTTAAATCTTAGTTTATTTATTTCTTTGTATTTTGTAGCATGTTCTTCATCAACTGTTCTTTGTCCCTAATAAATAAATAAAATTAATAAGATTCAATATTATTCACATAATTTTTAGATTTTGTCAAGCAATATTTTCGTTTTTCCAACGGATAAAGTAAATAGATCCAAGCAGCAATTATTTCCAGCCTTGTTTCAACCACTGCTGAGTACAGGCCCCTACTTTTGTGCCATGCTTCTCTGATCTGTACGAGTCTCATCTAGATCTTCCTCACGAACTTCTGTAGGACATCCACCTGAATACTTTATATTTAGATGTAACTGATCAGAATCTAATTTCATTTTAATATAAGGCCAAACGTTTCAATGCTACACAAGAATCTATTAGTGAAGACTATGTGGGTCATTTTAGTTACCTATATATTTTTTTTATTTTTCTCTCTGTTCTCTTAGTTTTTGTCATGTTCTGGCAGTTTGAGTAATTACTGTGGCCTATCCAAATGTCCTTTCTTTGGTATTCTTCGTCGAACCGTTGAGGTCCTTAAGTTTTGAGTTGAGCTGCACGATTTCTGACAAATGCGTGCACTGACTGGACAGGTCCTCTCAATCTGTGTGGTTCTTTCCTCAAAAGACCATCTCAGACATCGACCTACATGGTCTTCATAATGATCTGACCAAGATTATGTCTGGACTTTAAAAGAGACTATGACATCTGAGTTTGTTTCGGCCTTTCTTCACAGACTAGTCAGATAGGAAACGCCAACCTCATCTAGTTTTGAAATATGATTGACGTGTAAGTGTTTGTATAAACCTACTTACAAAATAAAATCATTTATCATTTAAAAAAAAAAACAAATTCGACAAGTAGTTCCAGAGATAATAATATGTTATGATACCGTACATTGTTATGGTGATCTAAGTACCTAACTTCAGCCATAGTGATTAAGTTTCTATAATAAGGCACTAGATAGCATAGATAGCAAGTAGAACTCTAACTACTTTTAAACAGTAGTATCAAAATAAAAAATCTCTCCTGATTTTTCTTTTATTTCGTTATTTTGATCACTGAAGGAATACATCATAAGGAAACCTTGATATAAATGTCTAAAATCTCCAACACGCAGTGGCCATGCGTGGTGAATCCTACTTTCTATAAAAGCCTTGGCCCTCTAGTGGGACAATAACAGGCTGATATTATAGGCAGTTTACGTAACTATTATTGTGACCATAATAACGCTTGATTCAACAGTAATTCTTTTTGTCACATTGTACTCGTATTCAGTTTCCTTTGTCGTTTATTCGACGGAAAATGACCATTGACAAAAGATAGGTAACACTGATATTATTGTGTGTCGAGTGGATGTACGAAATTAGTTTTAATACCTTTATTATAAGGAAGAAATTTCGTCAGTGTAGTGTGATTACGTATTTAATGTTGTCATTATATCGCCTTTCTTATGATGCTCTATTGTTTAGGGAAACAAGTTACATAAAGCCTGTTGTAGGTACACACACTTTTTTGCTATGAAAAAATACGGTTGATTCGCTGTGTGTACCTAAGCATGGTCGTCAGTGTTATATGGATCACTATGAAAACAAGGCAAAAAACGTGTGGCGTTACAATTATTGAGAACAAATGAATCGTTACTCTGTGTTTGTCCGTGTTCGAAGATATTTATGGCAAAGAAAATGTCACTCTTTATTTTGTGCGTGTAAAAAAAACGGGATCCCTTCTTTTCGCATAATATTCTTTTTCCTAATATACTTTGGCATAACGATTTTGGCATAATTCGTTTTGCCATAATAATACTTTGCCATATTTTTTTTTGGCATACAGTTTATGTTGGCATAATTATCTTGAAGGCTAATTTGTTTTGGCATAAATTTAATTCGCATAACGTTACTAGGCCTAATGATTATTAGCATAATAATAATTAGGCATGCAATTAATAGAAATAACGGAAACAAAGAGTTATTTTTACGTATTTATTTTCAATCGATTCTGAATCACTTTTTCCAAGAGTCAGGGTGCCCCAAGGTCTAACAAATCTCGATTTAGTAAAAAGGCAATGAGAACTCACGATGCAAGAGCGAGCGAAGCGAGCTCGGGAATTGGGGCACCCCGACTCGGACAGGTTAGGTTCCTTTAAACCCTGCAAACAGAAATAGGGGCCCCGCGAAGCGGGGCTCCGTCGACTACGCCTTATTATTATTATGCTTTAGAACTTTATGCTTAATAAATTTATGCTTTAGAATATTATGCTTAATCATTATTATGGTTAGAGAAATTATGCTTAAAAAATTATGCGTAAGCTGTTATGCGTAATTATATTATGCGAAAATATAATTATGCCAAACAAAATTATGCTAAGTTATATTAGGTCTTAAAATTTTATGCAAATGGATAGGGAACCAAAAAAAACGTATGACTAGATCCCCAATCTAGTCATACGTTTTTTTTAACGCTGCTGCCACATCAAGTTATGGAAACATTTTACTACTATGCCAGTTACTTATCTGATAACAATCCTGTATTCTCTGAAGGCCAATTCCCGTAATTAAAAACGTTCAAAATGTAGTGTTATGTTTGCTGCAAATAAACGCATTTTCTTTCTTTCTTTCTTTCTTAGTCGCAATCATCATCTCAGCGACAATCAACGTCAAAAACTTGTCAAAAATGTAGGGAAATTAGAGGTATTTTTGACAGATTGAGACTTAGATCAGACTGTGAACGTTCTTAAAATTACGAGAATTGTCTGATGTCTTATACATAATCATTTACTATAGGTACATACGTCGATTGAACTAAGTAATGGTTATGAAACCAGAAGTATTCATAACCAAGTTAACACTATCCATTTTAATCGCAAGAATTCAGACCAATATTGACAGATGTTAAACAACACACAATAATTATTAATTTTGTGTTCAATACAATTTTAGCATCGTCCAATACCGCTGGTCAAATGTGGGAGAGCTTACATAATATTAGATACTAATCATATGAAATGATACCAACAGAAAGCTTACTGTACGTATAAATATTGTTTCAATTCGACCCAGAATGGACAATAACACGATGCATTTTCGTGTGCCAAAATGCAATAACATTCCTAATACTATTATGTACAGTCAGCCATAAAAATCGCTGATCATTTCGGCATTTTCTTAATGTAATATGTTTCTGCCTATTTTCCAATTTATTTTGATTGTTTTAGTAACCTGCTAACATAAGCTGTACTTAATGGAAAAAATATTGTTTAATACCGATTTGGGGCAACTTGTAATGATAGCTGTGTTGAGAATAATAAATAAATAAGGCTCCTACTGCTGGGACACTGGCCTCATCTCTGTGACAGTCAGTGGGCCGTAATCCACCACGCGGGCCCAGTGCGGGTTGGTAGATGTCACATGTTTTATCTAATCTAATTAACCTGCTTTTTTATATTCTCAACTGCATGACATCACACCTGCGGGGTGATTGCGTAACACACTAACATCAGCAATGTCTTGCATTTTGACAGTTCAACGATATTTTATTGCATTATGTACGTGGTTGAGCAGACAAATTTTTCGAACATATGAAGTAATGGATTAGCAATGTCCTTCAAAATAATTCAGATTGTAATTGATCGTGTGTTACGCAATTAGGCGTTGCTGTTTCCGAATGGATATAATATGCTTTTTCTATTCAGCAGTGCGATTCTGTAACCATCTCACCGTGAAAAATTAGGTGAAGTGAGCATGGAGTGAGCTGTCATTTCAACTAATGCTAAGGATTGACACTATTGACAGCTCACTCTAAACTCACTTCACCTAACTTTTCACGGTGAGATTTTTACAGAATCGATCGGCTGTAACAATGTGTCGAACAAATGATAATTAGCAAGTTTTTATTTGATTTTTTTCATGTATTAATGCTGACTGTACTGTATAAAACAAACAACAGTGTTGCCATTTGAATTTAATATTCGTTCACGATAACTATTAGCTTGTTCTGCGAAACCATTATTACTTGTTACATAATAGTTGCCGTCTAGCCGTCAAAGAACATATCAAATAAACGAATATAAATATGCCGATTCTTGGTATGTGGTATGCGTAAAGAGGATAATATACAGTAATGAGCACTAATATGTCAACACTTGGAAACATTCAAGAGCGATTTTTGCGTGAAATAACGAAAACAACAGGTTTGAAAATACTATGTTCGTAGCAACATAAAATTTCATTAAAAAATAAAGGAGTAGGTAAATCGCTTTTGAATAAAGCCAAGTGTATACATACTTATACTCGTAAATGTACCTTTGAATCTAGTAAAAAATCTTTTAGAAAAAGCTACTAAATTTTTTGTTTCTTCTTTGTGTTGTTTTCTCTAATTTTGTATCGCGCCTGCAATCCCCGAAGGAGTCAGCTGAGCAATACATGGTGTAAGGACCAACAACGCGCAAGCTGTTAACATAAATTCAGTACATTACACCCTGTATAGCACGGCCTTTGCTTATTAGCAAAATAACTAAACAAAAACAACAATAATTGCTGCTTCTGGCATTTCATGCTCTGCCTTTTCTATAAAAGAAGAGTACTTCAAACATATCCTCATCAGAGCTTCAGACACTCAAATAAAGGCTTAATGCAAAGGACCACTGAGTTCACATCACATCTTCATTTTCCCGAATCCCCTTGATTTCGCCCATTGAAGACAAAGCTGTGGCCAGCCCCAGTTTATTCTATAAAAGCAATTGTATTGTCACTTCGATACCACTTTGAAGACAGGACGACCCCGGACATTTTGATAACCACAAATACGTGTTTCGCGTTACAAGGGTACAGCCCTAAGACCGCAAAACAATGATAGCAATATACCAAGTTTGAATACTTAGTGTCTGTTTATACCTTCGTCATGGGCTTTTAAAGTGTGCGGTTGCGATATCGGCACTCTTAGTTTGTTTTATCAACCCGACACTGTTGGTTAATGGAAATGTTTGGTCGAGCAACCGACAACACATTTCAGAGTAGGTAAGTATAGATTAGTAGACAGACCTACCTCGTCTTTTAGCAAATTCACAAGGATTTTCCGAGTCGAGGAAAATGCTATAATTATTATGATACTTTATACGCCATTAGCTATATAGAAGGTTTGAAGTTACTAGCTCTATTATATGAATATGCCGAAAACACGTAAGTTCATTTGACTATTCGGGACACCAGCGCCGCCCGGCGGCGCTCGACTGAATCTAGCCTGACGTTCGTGTGAGTCGACGAGAGAGAGCAGCGAGGAGGAGCAGCCTTTCTTGATCATCGGACATCGTACGGACAACATGACTTGCTCAGAATCTGTCTCGCGTATCGTATCGTTGTGTCGTGTACCTAGTGTGTGATTCGCTTGTGTGATTAATTTGTTCGTAAAATTATAATTTCATTCGAACTGCAAATGGTTTTTCTATTGCGCAATAACCAGCACTACCCGACAACCATAAAACTCTAGAAGCAATTGAGAAAGTTTGACCTGCCGATCTATTCTTTGAAAAACTCACCGTGAAAACTTAGGTTAAAGCTCTGTCATTTGTGTCAATCCGTAGCATATATTAGGTAAAATGACAGCTAACTTCAAGCTAAGATTTTTACAGAATAGACTGGCTCTATATTCGAAATACCAACTCGAAAATGTGATGGAGTAAAATCATTCTTACTTCCAATTAAACATTTGATTATCATTTAATTAAGTTAAATTAAACGCGTGATCCGCGAGCAAGTTGCTGATACCAATAATTTTCCGTCCGCCACTCAACGGTACGTAGGTAATTAGCTTATATATTGTGTGTGAGGAAATTATAAATTTGCACAAGCTGTGCCATGAAAATCATTATTGAGCAATTTGTCCCTCTCGCCCATAAATGCACCGGTTGATTAATTTATTAAAGGGACCACAGTTTTACATAAATGATGGCAGTGACACAACCATTGCACACCTCCGGTGAAACTGGAATGATGCTGTGGTAATCGTATTGTTTATTTATGTAGGTCTTTAATATTAATAAATACTGGTATTCCGTGTTTGCTGGAAATACGCCGAACAACAAAGGAATTTTGTCAATTTAATACGCGCCGTGTACATGGTTATATTCTTCCTTCTGCTGTTTTATTACTTACTAGCTGCTGCCCGCGACGTCGTCTGCGTGAAGGCTCTACAGCACCAAAAATACCTAAGATGCCAGTATCGCTATAGCATTATAAGTAAACAACTTTTAAAATAGCATTAAAATATAAGTTTTTTTTTGCAAGCGAAGCAAGTGAAGAGAATTATATGGGAATCCTGCTGAGTTCAGTCATAAGATGTGACTGAAGGAAACAGAGAAAATAATGCAGGAATACATTCCAGGACACAAAAGAGTAAAAATACGTACAAAGGTATCATACCTTACAATACTTCCCTATAAACTACGTTGGTAGTTATGCTGCCAGGAGCCAAAATGTAAAGAGAGTCAGGACTGGTGACGCGGGAGTAAGCCACATACAGTTAGCCGTGTGAGAAGCAACTCGTCCTGAGGTCGACACCCGCTGCCCTCAGTGTCTGCCCCTGCGACTTATTGATGGTCATCGCGAAGCAAACACTCACGGGGAGTTCCCCGTGAGTGTCGCATACAGTTGTATGCGCTTGAACTGGAACGGGAAGTTATGAGGTATGAGGGAAATGCGTGGTATAAATACTGCCTCGCCGACGCCACAACCCGTAAGAATTTCCGCCTCAATGGTGTGTCTGTGGAGCGAGATGACTTTAAGGCGGGTCCCGTTACACAACTTCGGAGGAGATAGGTTCCGAAGAAGCATAATCGGGACACCGACCTTCAGCTTGATGGTATGCGCTGGAAGTCCACTTGCTGACAGGGAGATCAGAAATTCCACGGTATAATGTGTGGCGTCATCTTGCTCGACAACAGTGTTTATCGAGGTGTAGACCACTTCATTCCCCTCAATTTCCGAGAGAATGCATTCGTTAATTGCTGCAGCCTGATCATTTTTGGGCCTCAAAATGGCCATGCTCACACACCCAAGAATTCTGCTGGTGCGGTATACGACTGATATTCCCGTACACACAGCGAATGAGTTCTTCTAAGCTGGATTGATGCTCTACCGAGAGACTCTGGAAGAACCACCTGTCCACCTCTCTCTTCTAGTAGGGTGCCTTCGCCAAGAAGGACATCAAAGAATTCTTGAGCATTGCCGCCGAGCCGAGCTCTCATATTAATCGTCAAGCGCAGCGTACGAACTGGTGACCACAACGAAGATCGTTTCAAAGAAGTATTCACCTCGTCAGCCCTCGATGTCCAGCTCTGGGCGGTGTCACAGTTCTGTTCAGTGGTGACGCGGGGCACCACTGAACAGAACTGTGACACCGCCCATCAAATGTTCGTTCCTGCGGATGTCCTTCAGGGTTCTGTCCACGGCCTCAACTGCCTTTCTATTGGCCATCGTACACTCATCCCATACGATCAGAGAGCATTGAGCACGTGTCCCTTATCGCTGTTACGTGACACACCACAAACAGGCATTTCGGCGCTCTCTAAATCGATGGGAATTTTAAACATGGCATGGGCTGTCTTGCCACCCGGGAGCAGTGTGGCAGCGATTCCAGACGACGCTACAGCAATAGCAATTTTGCCTTGCCTCCTGACCTCTGCAAGTATGCGAGTGGTAACAAATGTTTTTCCTGTTCCACCAGGAGTATCCAAGAAAAACATTTTACCCTGGTTTTACCCAACGCTTTCAAGGACGGTGTCATAAATTTGTTTTTGCTCTGAAGCGAACAAAGCGACATGGTCATTTCGTATGGTGGTCATTTCGCCCGGATCGTAATTTGTCTCAGCGTTATACTCCCGATTTCCACGGTCTTGATGCGGTGATGATTGGGGAGCTGGTAACCCATATTCGATCAGTGGATTGCCGCCGATAGAAATGACCACATCTTGAAGTGAACTGAGACAGGTGTTCAGCACGCGTTCATCAGTTACTTCGACTTCGTCTCCAGTAGCACGCCTCAAAGCTCGTAGAAAATCTTCAGAGTAGATGATGGCGATACCTCTCCCACAAAACTACCGGGTTCGCGACTCCACAAAACACCAAGATGACGGCAAACAGATGACGCATGCGGCTGGGACTGTCACTGACGCTCGCCTCCGCGAGGGTGTCATCCCAATTTTGGTCACCGTCGAGAAGGTGACGTGCTACGCAGGCTGCGCGGTAAGTGAGATACTCCACGCCATCAAATGTCCTCAGAAAGGCGAAAGACGTTGGGCCTCGGACAGTGTGAAGTAACAACCGCAGAAAATAGCATTCGCCATTATTCGGATGCACGGTATAAACCCTACCCAATGCGGTGTCCTTGAAATTCCCGGAAAACCTTCCACAGCACCTCCTCGTCGACGTCGGTTAAATACACCCCTTTGCTTGTCGTACGTGTAATATGAAGGCACCTCGTCATATACGTAAGGGATCTCGCAAACTGGTCGACTTCACAGAGCGTGTTTTTTTAAATTGTCTTCCTCAACTCTGCTCAAGATTTTGAGGATTTTGTTGGAACTTGAATTTGTCGAAACGAACTATAGGATACAACTTTTATGAAGAAAATGCACATTGACATCTATGAATTTTAAGAATAACTACTAACCTCGCCAACATGATCAAATTTAAATTATTAATTTCCAAAAGTGTTAACATGTAAGTTGATTTGATTTTTATGAAATCTCATAGATGGCGCTGCTTTAAAATTACTAAAAACTTACTACTAACATTCATTACACTATGTTTCTCTGCCCAAGTTACTTAAATGGCGTAGTTTTTATAATGTAAAGCTAGATAATGCATGGCTTACACAAAAACCACATTTAAATATGCGTCGTTAGATTACACGCTGTCACAGAATGCGTAAGAAAAACAAAGATTCACAGCTCCTCCCCTGTAGGTGATAGCGTGTTAATATGTAGAATTAATGTAAACCCGACCTATTGGTAATATTCATGCAAAATTTGAAGTAAATCCATGCAGTACTTTTTGAGTTTAGCCCGGACATACATACAGACAAACAGACACACAGACAAAAATTCTAAAAACTGTATTTTTGGCTTCGATATCGATTGTAGATCACGCCCCAAGTATTCTTTTAAAAAAATATTCAATGTACAGTTTTGACTTTCCTACGATTTTATTATATGTATAGATATTTTACTATTATATTACTTATATTTCTTTACTTACATGGTAAGTTTTTCTTGGTCTGAAAGATGTTGAAAAGAGAGAGCATGTTCCACCACATACCCGGTCAATCTATCAACTTAGCCTATCGCTGATCATTGCTGGACAAGTGGATATAGTAGGCCTCTTTTCCTGCAAACGTTGTCTTTAACAGATCGCCTTTAGCGATAAATCCGCCCATTGTCACCCTATACTGGGTTAGTTTTCAAATACCAGTAAAAAAGGGTGTGGTACAGACCATCAGACTAAACAATTTTCTTCCTAACACCATTGTAATCGCGATATTTTTTTTTTTATTAGGTTTGGTAATCTTCAAATGACCTCTCCCGCTCTGGGCTGAGCGGAAGGGCGTGTCAGACTTTTACTGACTAAAACCCACCCGTGTTCCTGCAGTTGCTTGTGCCAGGGGCCACGGTAGGTATCTCTTTCGAAAAACCCGCAGCCCTTGTGTCTGTACCACACCCTTAAATTTGGCTGGTCTTTGAAAATAAATCCTGTATAAAGTTTCTACATTCGTATCTGTATTTTGCATGGTGCACATAATAAAGAGTATTCTATTCTCTCCAGCTGCGCCACCACACTTAGTCCCCCGCCTTCCGCATCCAGTCTGATTCAGTCCCTATCTTGTGGTATTCTGTTAAACCTACAGAATACCACAAGTTGTGTACATGGTCTAATACTACTTTCGACCAGGCTCTCGCTTAATACGCCTATTTTCCTTCTGTATTTATTTTCATTAATTTTCTAATCAAATTATCACATTCCTAGTTCATTAACAAAATCAACTGAGTAACTACACCTATTTATACCTGACATTAGCGTTCGTCCTATTAAGAGCCCGGTACAAAATGGTGTGGGGAATGGGAAGGGTCCCGGTTTAAATTTTCACACCGTAATTGGAAAAAATGTTTTGCTCGCAGAGTTCGGAGACGCCTCAATGGCCGCTGCTAGAGGTGGCATTGTCAAAACTTTCCATACAAACCAAGCCTGTCACCGTTTGTCGTTTTGACACAAATTACACGTAGAAACTGACAGCTTTGAATGCGGTAAGTGACAGAAGTTGTGCGCCCAACGCACTAACGGCACCACGAATTTTATTAGTACTCGTCACGAGAAAGTTGCTGGCATGGCGATTCCGTGGTCTATGGTTTACCTACACCACGTCTAAATGAGTGTGGCACAAGCCCATAGAGGTTGGGCAAACTGAATCAATTTGCGAGCACCGCCTACACCCTTTGCACTAATTGATTTACTTTGCAACGAGATACTGGCTTCAATTAAAAATCGTTACCTTTAATTGACAATAACCGGATCCAATAAAGTGAGTAGGGTAATAAATAAACAATCCATCAGATTGGTTTGGGTTTTGTAAAAAAAAACACAGTTAACGATTTTGTTCGATTTTTTTTGTTTGTGTAATAGATATTATTGTGTACTTCTCGTAGGTTGACCTTAAATGTTCTATATATATTTATCATCGTATTACTAATGTACTATACAGGGATTTTTTTAAACCAGTGCAAAATGTAACCATGAATTCAGCGTATGATTCTAGACTTTAGCGATCTAGATTCTAGGATCCTGATTTTTAGGGTTCTGTACCTCAGAAGAAAAACGGAACCCTTATAAGATCACTTCGTCCGTCTGTATGTCCGTCTGTCTGTCAAGACCTTTTTTCTCAGGAACGCGTAGAGTTGTCAAGTAAGTGAAATTAATATCAAATACTCAGGGCTGCAATCCTTTGAAGCATTGAAAAGTTCTAACTAAATCCTCGGTGCGCGAGTCCGACTCGCATTTGACTGGTTTTTTTTTTTTTATTGATACTCGACGAAAACTTTCTACGTTAGGGTTATTGAAAAACATATTTTTATTCAAGAGCTCTGTGACGGACCTATATATGTAATTGTTTGTATTGGTATAGGTACTTTTGAAGTTATCAAGTTGTAATAATACCGATATGTATTTACAGAATCATTAAACTGACTTTGTAAAATAATCCTGTTGTGAACGTGTTCAATAATTTCAGCGTGAACGTATTTCATTTTGATTTAGTTGATGAAATTCATTATGATATAAAATACCATTAAAGAGAAAAATTTTAAAAGACATATAGCAAAGTTTGCCGCCATTACAAAAATAAGGCCGCTTTTTTCATAAAACTAAACAAACACAATCCCAGTTGTTATTTACAAGTTGCCGACTTATCAAATTGACAAAGTATATTTTTTGCCCGGACCGAGTGCCATATTTCACAACGAGTAAAATACCGCTCAACTACCCACCCACCCAAAATATAGACTAGAGCTATATATTTTACGAGTAAACCGAGCTTTGATTTTCGCTGGCTCTCTTTCAAAGTCGGCGTGAAATTAGTCTCGCCACATTCGCTCCAAACCCGTACAAAATAAACTGTGGTAAAACGAAAACTTGTTCCGGAATTGCAACAAAAATATATTGACGTATTTCAAAGTCGATTACTTAGAAAAGGCTGAGCGTTTAGTTTGAATCGATTCTCACTATTGGAATCCTTAAAGATGACTAAAAGAAAATGATAATACCTACACTCCCGGACTCAGATTGAGTCACCCCGCACTTTTTCAATGGTGGGGTAGCGGAATTGTCATGGGAAGCATTAAGATTTAAGGGGATTTTGGTGTGAATTACGTACAACTTAAAAGTGAAAAATAAAATCATTTTTTTACAAAAATAAACAACCGACTTCCAAAAAAGACATCACAAAGTGAAAAATAATTTCAATTTCGGAAGTCGGTGTCGTTTTGTGTAGAAGTCTTTATCTTTTTAAATGGTCGTGAATTCAAATTCGGAACAATGACGACAGTAAAATGATGGCCAGTACCTAAGTCTGTTTCAAAACTGCATAAAAACTTTTTCTTTGACTAATCATTATTTTGAAGTTTACGGCCTTTATACCTCACATGGAATTGCACGGTGGCTCGATTTAGGAGTCTGAAAGCGTATTTAGGATAATAAGAAAAGCATCCACGAGCTCCGGATTCTGAAGTACCTACAGAAATTAGGCTGGCAAATCAGTGGTAACAGTTGCTCTATGAAAATCACCCTTACTGCTCCGACATAAAGGTGCTAATGTGTAGTTGACTGTATTACAATACCAACCCCTCGCACTCTGGCAGTTATCCCCACTTGCATTATTGCTGACTGTTTTATTCTACATCTTCTCATTTCACCACTCATAAGCTCAAGCTGAAAGGAGAGAAGAAGAAGAATATAAAGACATTATGACAACCATCACACCTGTTTTCTCCGAAAGGTTAGGTTAGGTTAGACCCCCGCCCCCCCGGTGGGTTCCCGCATTGTCGAGTCGGGGGGGCTCCGTAGCCGTGGCTTGGACAACCACGGTGAAGCCAAGAGGAACACGAGGAGGGGCCGCTCTACAGGGCTTTGCCAGTAAGCCGACGACTTAGTGACCAACAAGTAGGTTGCGTTGCCGCTTGGGCGACATCGCAACTGAGGCGGGCTGCGATGTCGTATGGGAGGCATCGCGGCTGAGGGTTGGAGTAATTAAATTAGTAAGAGTTGCGTATTGCGGTGCGCCGCTCTCCCTACCTTCCGCGGCGTTGACGGGGTCGCCACCGTCTGATGGCGGACGCGGTGGAGGAGGAGTGTTGGTATGACGTTGGCCGCTCTCCCTATCCTATAGTTGGCCGACCTGACCCGTCGGAGGGGGACCAAGGGTTCCCAGAGACGGGGTCATCTAGTGCCCATGTGCTGGTTTGGTCCCTGGGGTGTTCACGGCGTGCTATGTGTAAGTCCTAAGCAATAGAGGGCGAGCCTATTACCATCAACTGGGCACAAATCCAGACTTCAGCCTGATGCTGAGGAATTCTTGATGGACAAACCCAATTACACTTTGCCCGACCTAGGAACCGAACCCAGGACCTCAAGTTCAGCCGTAGCGCTTGCGACCACCAAACCAACAACCCAAACGTTATGTTACCTAGTGGTAAACAACCTGAGAACAATAAAATTATATGAAAAAGCTCACCTTGTAAAGACCCGAGAGAGGTCAATGACCAATAGAAGCCATCCAGCCAAGGTTATTAGGTATTTAAGAAAGACTTACAAAGTAAATAAAAGTAATTCTGCAATTAATGACATTCATTTTTATCAATGTTTTTTTTTTTATTTTCATACAGGCTAATGGAACACAGATTCCGTTAGTAAAAATGTACACTCAACAAAGGAGATAAGTAACTAGGGTCGTCAGATATAGTTGAAGTTTAATAAGAAACCTGTGGATGTTTCCGAATGTGCTATATGAACTGTTTGTTTTCTATTAATTAACTAAAACTTTATCCGAAAACCTCAATCCGTTTCTTACAAAACTTCAACTATATCCGACGACCCTGGGAGTCTACTCCGAAGTAGTATCGGCCAAATGTTAGGTCGTTTCCTGCTACGAAGTTACTATTTGGTTCGGTCGGTTCCGATCCTACACTCCTACACTCTTTCGAATATTGACTATGGTCCCGACCCAACTGAGCCGATCCGAACTCTTTTCGCATTTTTCAATAATATTCGGTTCGGCCATGTGTCAGTCCAATCCAAACATTCGCACTTTGCACTTCGGAGTAGGCCCCCTGGTTACTTATCTGCTTTGGTGACCGTACCTAATAGAATAACATGTATAATATTTTATGTTCTCGTTTGGAATTAAAAATACTTTTCAGTTTTAATTGCCAGACAAGCTTGTATGTAATTTAACGGTTGTTTTGAAAACATCAATTTAAATTACTGTTGACAACTCGTAATTATTTTTGTTTGTTGATTTCAGTGTAGTATTTATTACTTTTAGTATTAGAAATATTATTCGTTACTTTTGTTACATTTAAAAAAAACTTATGTACATAAACTAAGAGCAGTGTGGCCCAGAGGTGACGGCCCCGACTTACGAGATGTTGGTCGTGGGTTCGAATCCTGGCAGGCGCTTTCCTTTTGTAAATAATTTCGTCAACGCAGCTCTCAAAACAGTGAAGGAAAACATTGTGAGAAAACCAGCATGTCCTAGAATAAAAAAATCGAAGTCATGTGGCATCTACCATCCCGCACTAGGCCTGCAATGGGAACCATTTAGTTGATTATGATGATGACATGAAATAAAGTATGACTTCATTTTAATTTAGTTATAACACATTTTTTAAATGTCTACAACATAAAGAAAAAATATTAAAATAAAAACGCAACGCATGAGTTCAATCGTCAAAGTTGACGACATTCAAGTGCGAATCGATAGCTCAGAGAGTCGACTCATACGGCTTAACCGTTTACAGCTTAGTTTTTCGAGCTATCCATAAAGCAAAAAGTTTTATTTTCTGTTTCCAAACCATACCTAAGCAAGATAGAACAATGAAAAAAAAACCTAAAAGAACTAACTAGAACCTATCTCGCTTGGAAAATCACGGACTTAGAATCCTTGCGCGCGAAAAGTCTAATCGAGTAATATTTTATAGAACCTTAGTTAAAACTGCAACTATCCAGCTCATTCCATTCTCCAAACCGTTATTTGTTGGAATGGAAGGCGTTTTAAGTAAAATAAATTACCTGTTACAAGATGAGAGTTTGTGACCGAGCGGGGATCAGCGACGGGCGAACGTTACGGAAATGAGAAATGAATTGTGGGGAGATCGGGCCGTGTGTTCCTCGCCTTAAGCGGCGCTACCCGGTAAAACTATCGTGTTTCTGAAAGTATGAACATTATCTGGGATAGCAGGAATATTTTTAATAGCGCCGCAATATCTTTTAAATCGTTCATTACCGTTTACTCGGCGGTAATGACGGGAACCGTTTTGCGGTTGCCGGGCTGAAGGCAGAATGTTTGTTTTATTACTTTTAATGTTGTTTAACTGACATGAGTTTCGATTACATTTATGTAGGTAGGGAATGTGGGCTTTTTGTTTATTTGATTAAGCTTTAATAGTTTTGGTGTAAATAATCTGTAACATGGCGGTACCACTATAATAGGTGGGATGGATCCAAAAGTCACTTATTTTACGAGTATTTAGTAACAGCACAAATAAAATTTGTGTTTCATTATTGTATTTTGTATGAAAATACAGTTTTTTTTTTCGATTATAGGTACTGTATTGAACTTCTAGAACTTTCACCTCCTGAAAGTATGCTAATGAATTAAAAATCATTATTCACGCAAGTATTTCCATGGAGAGCTTTACCGACAAATAAATTGATCTTGATAAGAGCCATTAAGACCCATCACCATTATTAGTTAATTCACAGTATTTGTATTAAATACTTCAGCGTCTTTTGATTCACTTTGAATAAATGTCAATGTTAACTTCAAGATACTCCAAAAGTCAGAAGAGTTGTGTTAAAAACTTAACAAACTTGTTCGGTGTTTGATGTGAGACCGACGGTGAAGTTTCACTGAAAGTGAGGACTAACTTCTGTACGAAAATAAAGGTTACATTTTCTTATACACAAAACAAATAATGTTTCGGTTTATTTGCTGCAAATGTTTTAGTATCTCGAGTTTTGTAACTTTTTGATAGTTGTTGTGGATCTTCTTTATATCTGTAAATATCGAAGAGAAAAAAGACTTTAATATGGAGAGAACGCTGACCAAGAATATGAGGGTAATAATGAAGACTTTTGGGCTAAAGTGGATTATAATGGTTTCATCTTGTTCTTTTATCGTTTCGAAATATACTTCTAGCCTGTCGTTCAGTAGGCACTCTTTGTTACCACCGGTTTAGGGCTTAGGATAGCGCTATCGTCATCGTACATAAGTTCTTTCCTAGTAAACTTAAAGGTAGTACACGCAGCGCAAGATTATGGGATGAGCCATGATTTTTTTCACACCTATTCTAAGGGCTGAACTTTTTGTATTGAAAGGCTGCTGACTGATTAGGTTATCAACAACTAGCATGCCTCGCCGGCTTGGACTAGAGGCGCCGAGAATATTCGTGTCCGTATTTGGCGCAAATGAGCGCCAGCTACCTGTCACAAGGTATTGTTCGAATTGTCACGCGCCGTCAGTTTCTATGAGTAAACAGTGACGTTTAGGCGGATCACACACTACAACGCGCCACGCGACGAGGCGTAGGAAACGGAACCAAATACCCCTCCAATTTTATTGTATTTGTATTAAAAAAATCACGCGTGTGGACGCATAATCTGCGCCCGTCGCGTGGCATGTTGTATTATTATTTGGTTAGACACACTAGCAGCTAATTAACTGATGCGTGTGTTTCGTATAGCTTGTAGTGTGTGATCAGTCTTATATGTTTGTGTGTGTAGCGGCATAAACACCGCCACATGCAAACTACGCATCATACTGACGTCACGCTAAATCCTGCATCGCGCAAGCAGAGTTTACCGCGCAACCAGCATATAATACAACATCCCGACATCAATGTCGGGCAATTGCCCTCCAGACACGACACCCGTCTGTTTGGAGGATCCTCCCTTTTCTATGGAGGATGAGTGAACTTTAGACCCTGTTCCTTAGACTTCTAAATATGAAAAGTGTTGGCCGTCTCTACCAACGGCCGCAGAGACACCTCTGGCTCTGTGAGCTGGTACCTGCCATGCCATCTCTCCACCACCCTTGGTCGACTGTTAGAGGATGCTGAAGGCATTAAGTCCGCCTTTGTCCCTTTATTGTGTCCGGCCGACCGACTCTTAAAAACATTGTTCCTGAAACGGCATGTAGGAGGTCAATCTTTTAAAATGTCCATTTATATGCATAGAAGATAATGCTTGCGAGGCACAGAATTAATGAAATTTAATTAATTTACGAAGTACCAGAATTTTAATATTACTTAATAACTCGCTCGGCTTCAGGGCGGAATCGCCCAATCTCCTTTAATTTTTCAGGATTTAAGTATTACATATTAACACATTTTAAGTAATGACTAATGACTTAAAAGTAAGTATTTACGTCGATATTATGTAAACACGTCATCGCCGAGTGGCTTTCTATTGTAACCTCGGAGCGTGTGGTCCAACTTTTTAATGATGTGCATACTTCATTCTCGCCTTATGAATTCTTGTTCTCGAATAATTAAATATGTGTTCCTGTAAAACCGGAGTTAGTAGAACGTAATAACGAGGAAAGCGGTTTGCTGAATAATATTGTCTCGTTGGATTTAATATCCTTAATTAATTTAAAAAAAGGATATTTTCTCTAGCTGAAAACATTGAAATAACTTTTATTTTTATTAGTACGCATAACTATGT
The DNA here is from genome assembly GCA_945859715.1 of Apamea sordens. Classification (NCBI taxonomy): domain Eukaryota; kingdom Metazoa; phylum Arthropoda; class Insecta; order Lepidoptera; family Noctuidae; genus Apamea; species Apamea sordens. Next base: position 9,921,193 of record OX243996.1, on the reverse strand, counting down.
AAGTTACCAACGTAAAATTGATTTGAGCTTACGATGTATTAAATCGGTCTTCATGATAATACGAGCCTTAAAGAGATGGCGGGGTAAGCTGGACTCCTTCTTCTGAAAAGTGGAAAAAGGGAAGGGAGGCCTTTGTCCTGCAAAATCAAGACATTTATTCAAATTAGGCTGAGAATCAGCACTTTTCGAACGTCAAAATTATATAAGACAGTCCCCCAAAAACCTCCGCCCTTCACTACTTCCTAGTGCTTTCACTGGGAAGAAGAAGTGGCGCAACAAACTCCCTAACAGCACGGCTGTCTGTTCAGTTAGAAAAAACTGGATTCATCATCATCTGCCTAGCCTTTTCCCAACTATGTTGGGGTCGGCTTCCAGTCTAACCGGATGCAGCTGAATACCAGTATTTTACATGGAGCGACTGCCTATCTGACCTCCACAACCCAGTTACTGGGTAATACGATACCCCTTGGTAAGACTGGTTGTCAGACTTTTGGGCTTCTGACTACCCGTAACGACTGTCAAAGATCCATGAATGACAGCCGGGACCAACGGCTTACCGAGACCCCGCGGCAAGCGTAGCTTAGCCTGACCGATCGACCTGTGCGGCTGTTATTATTTAGCCACGGGCCCCCCAGAAAAAACTGGATTATATACAATTGTAGGTGTGCAAAGTAATTTACATTACGAGACAGAACATTTAATAGACTTATTTGCCATATGTCAGCAATAACTGCAGTGGGACAACACAGGCTTATAATAAAAAATAATAATAATACGACCTCCAATGAAAATTACTAATACCTACCCTTAATAAGCTACGAAATATTTTGCTACACAAGTAAGTCTCAGTAACTTCATCGATTGTGTACCAGATATCGATGATAGGAAGGAGCACATCGAAGCAAAATTGATGGCCCATGATTCGGTCGGAAGCTGGCTTGAATTTTTATTGAATTTGAGCTTGCTGGCATCAGCTCAAACACTACGTTAGCAGAATTAAATTATGGTAGCGCCAATTACAGCCGTTTTTGAACCGCACGATGGCTGATCGCCAATTTATGCGCTTATAAAGCCCGTTTCAGTTATAACATGATTTCGGTGCCCTGTTGTCGAGAATGTGAGAATGCAGCGTGTTACATTCTAGTGTAAATGTTAGTATCGATAACGATGAAAGTGTGTATATATTTTTTATTACCTATTTTTAGTTAATCAGTGTCACTTACAGATGTGGTTCATAATCAACCAATAACGGTCCCACTGCTGGGCAAGGAACATATTTACTCTAGCTGGTGGAGGACAGACCTTCTCTCTAAGGCTTCAATTTTATTTATTTGTATATTGTATATAGATAAAAAGTTTTGTTCTGGGCACAAAATAAAAACATTTAGGTTCCGTGAAAAAACGATAATTTCTAAATACCTTAACAATAGTTGGAATGTAACGTGTACAATGTTCAGTTTGCTTTGGCGAACAAAATAATAGGAGGTGGCGCTGCATTCGTTTTAGAACAAAGCGGAAAATGTTACCGAATTTTCTCTCAATTCCATGAACAAAATAATGATCATATCGATACTTACTTACGATATAGCCATGCAGATTTGTATCATCAAATTGATATAAAATTACAGTTTATTTCGATGCCGTTTATACTCGTATTTACAACTTAGCCTGTTTTGTGGAATGCAAACCTCATTTAAGAAATATGTAGTAAACTTTAATCCATACTTTGCGAAGCCGCGGGCCAAAGTTAGTAGTTACAGGTAGGTATGTAGGTACTTAATATTATTGAAAAACTATAAATTGTGTTCTTTAGTATTATCAGTCCATGCTGTCGTTCTGCTGGACAAAGGCGTTCCACCTTTATTTCCTTGTCTTGCGACTGTATGCTGTAGTGGTCTAACTTTTCATAAAGCTGTTAAGTTCATTTTACCATCTTAGCTTGGGCTTGCGACGTCCACATTTTCTTTATAATCCAATCATTATCGTATTTTAATCTTTTCTCTAATCTTTTTATTGTGTGTATTTTAATCTTTATATTGTAATTTATAATGTTTTTAACCGACTTCTAAAAAAGGAGGAGGTTCTCAATTCGGACGTTTGTATTTTTTTTTTATGTTTGTTCGCGCATAACTCTTTCGCTTGCGAACCGATTTGAAAAATTCTTTTTTTGTTGCAAAGGGTATACTTCCCAAATGGTCCCATAGAAATTTCATCAAAAACGGTTCAGTAGTTTGGTTTTTAAACCAAAATTACTGGTAAAAATTACAACTAAACAACTATTACTATTACTGGTAAATAAATAAATAAATAAATAACTTAAAAGTGAAAAATAAAAACTTTTTTGCAAAAAAAATCAACCGACTTCCAAAAACGACACTACAAAGTGAAAAATAACTTTAATTTCGGAAGTCGGTGGCAAACAACGAAAGTGTGAACCCAACGACACCGACTTCCGAAATTAAAGTTATTTTTCACTTTGTAGTGTCGTTTTTGGAAGTCGGCTGATTTTTTTTGCAAAAAAGTTTTTATTATTGTTTTAATTGATGACTTGTAATGTTTATCTAATTTTAATTATTTTCATAATGTGTCCAATTCAATTTAATTTCACATGTAATAATAATAATAGTAGCGCCTCCCCTCTAATTATCGAATATTTACCTGTGTTATGTGTTTTAATTTATTAGTTTTGGATGACATGTATATTTATTTTAATTTTATTCATTTGAATGACATTTGTACCTATGTATTTTATAATTGTTTTTTTTTAATGACATATTGACTTCTGTATATATTTTATATTTTATTTGATTTAAATGTTCAGTATTTTAGTATTTAAGTGTGATTATTATATTAATTTTATGTTTTAATTTAATGTAATGTGTAATGTAATGGACTTTGTCTGAAAATAAATGAATTATTATTAGGTATTACTATTTACCTTTTTGTTGTTAATTACATACCTACATACATTTAGAAACATGGCAGATAATGAGAGCAGTGGTGGCCCAGTGAAAACAACCGCGACTTACGAGTTGTTGATCGTAGGTTCAAACCCAGACAGGCGCTTTACTTTGTGTAAATTATTTCATCACCGCGGCTCTCAAAACAGAGACGGAAACCTCGTGAGTAAACCGGCATGTCCTAGATCCGAAAATTCGAAGACATGTGACATCTACCAACCCGCACTGGGCCCGCGTGGTGGATTACGGCCCACTCCTTCTCACAGAACATTATAGGCTGATGAGAAGTATTTAAAAGGAAGCTTGTAGGTATCCAGCAGTGGATATTTGGCTGAGCTGAAACACAAAAAGACCCTCACAATAACGACACTCCTTCATCGCCATCGTTACGCTATCAATGGAGAAAATGCAAAACAGTCACTTTAGCTTCTCAGTTTTTAGGTCACCGAGATCTTTGATGTGGCGTCTTCGAAGCACCAAAACTTTTTCTAGGCGATCCGTTTAGCAAAGTTTGTTTTATAGATAAGACGGGCTTCCGTCCTGTCATGAATAGCTCGTTTGCTTGATATAAAAACTTGTAAAAATAAATTGCTCTAGAAACAACGGGACACAAGACTTAAGCAGTTTGCTGTTGTATTTACAAATTAGGTTTTTGTGTAGGTTGATCTTATTATAACGCTGGTCTCCCCGAATTTATAGGGCAGAAACAGGATGAGGGATCAGCAAAATCAGTGTTGGACCACTCTAAAACATATGTCTTGCTAGGGGGCCAAATGCCGCCATGGGATCTGGAGGTCAAAGTATACTCGCCTACATATAGGAGTGGCGAGAGGAGACAAAACGCCGGGGCGTAACTCCGATGCCGCGAGAAATCACGGTACAGCGGACAGAGCTCCGGCGGGATCTCATAGCGGCATGGAGAGTGGGATTGTCGCAACCCAGTGCTGGGCACGCCACAATTGCGGCGATAAGTTCCCTCTTTGAGCAGTGGCTAGAGAGGCGCCACGGCGCCCTCACCTTCCGCCTGAAAAAGGTCCTCACCGGACACGGTTGTTTCGGGAGGTTCCTGTTCAGGATAAAGCGGAAGGAAACGCCAGGGTGTCACCACTGCGTGGATCGCCCGGAGTACACGGTGGAGGTCTGCCCGGCTTGGGCGGAGCACCGCCGCGTCTTCGTGGTGGCGATCGGCGGCGGCGATCTCTCGCGTCCGGCCCTGGTCCAGGCCATGGTATCAAGCGAGAGTGCATGGGAGGCAGTCACCTCCTTCTGCGAAGCAGTAATGCTCGCAAAGGAGGACGCGGAGCGAGTGAGGGAGAGGCAATCTCTGCGCCCTCACGCCCCTAGTCGCCGCAGGAGACGCCCTGGACGGGAGTCAACAGCTGTCTGCCGGCCACCGTAGGCGCGGGCTTGCGGGCGGCGAGCAATGGGCAGCTCGCCGCCCGGTAAGGACCAGGCATGGGTCGACGCCGCGTTGTGTTCCACGCGCGCCTCAATGAGATGTCAGCACGAACTGACGGGGTCCGCTAGGGCCGATACCTAGGGCTGCGGGTTGTTCGATAGAAATACCGTGGCCCCTGGCACAGGCAACTGAAGGAACACGGGTGGGTTTTAGTCAGTAAAAGTCTGACACGCCCTTCCGCTCAGCCCAGAGCGGGAGAGGTCATTTGAAGATATCCCACCCCCAAAAAAAAAAAAGGTGTCCCACGAATCCGCGGCTTCTAAACCAAAAGTGCCGTTAAAAGTAGCATTGTTGCTATTATTTTAGGTATAGATGTCAGATACTTTAGGGTGCGATCACTAGAACGCGCCTCGCGAAGGAGCGCAGGAAATTCCTCGCGCTGAAACGCATTTTTATTGAATTTGTAAGTAAAAAACCACGCGCGGGAGCGCCTAATCTGCGCCCGTCGCGTGGGGCGTTGTAGTATTAATGATCCGCCTTAGATTCTTGGTGAAGCATATTATAATTATAAGTAAAGATCTAATCCTTCTAAATAGTCTAAATTAATGACGTAAAAGTTCGTCGGTATAATACGTATTACAGGCTAGTTAGCCTGTAATACGTATTATACCGGTTACAAAACCTAGTTAGGTTTTGTTGACAAAGTGAAAGTATTCAACAAACTAATGGTTCATCGATAAAGATATTCATTCTCATGTAATACGAGTAGAAGCAAGTTTGCCTCATTAAGTGTGCATACACACAAGTGACGGGTCAACGACAAAGGCAACTACAACTGTCGACGCGTGTCGGCGACAGCCGTCAACGCGTGTCGGCGGAAGCCGTCGATGCGTGTCGCTCGTATATATGAGCACTAAATTTCTGCATTAGCCATTATGACGAACAATGAAGACAGTTTTGACGAAGAAAAGCTGGATTTAAATTAGAATTGCTGTTTTAGTGAATGCTTTTCGTGGAATTTGCATTCCTTAGTAGTTACCTACTTACAAGACTAGGAAATTATGACAAAGGTGGAAGTGTGGGTCGCTTTCCATTGTGCTGAATGCAAAGATGTTAAGTACCTACTTACTCAGTATTACAAAAACGGAGACGAAGCGGATTTTGTTCTCATTGCATGTCAAAGTCTTGAGCTTTTAATGCACAGTTGTATTAATACATTTTTAGACCTGTCTTGGGTGTTGTTAAGAACGGTGTTTTGTTTTTCAAATGTGTTTCTAAGTACCTACTTATTAAAATTTGCTGAAAGCTCGTAGGGCATACAAATAATAGTCGTATTAACTTCCATAACACCGTATTTTTTTCGGAACTTACCTACGTACAAACAGAATAGTTGTTAGGAACTGTTAAGTACAATGATAACATATAACAAAACAATCTTCAAGAACTTAAACAAACACCTATTGAGCCTCTTCATTTGTTCATTTTGATAGATGACTGAAATTAATGAGTAAAACAAAAGCAACAGCAAGTTTATCAGCGTGCATCTTGCTCCGAGCATTTATATCGTTAATCAAATCAAGTGTTAAATGATCCGTCGAAAGGGAGGCCCACAAGTACCTACCAAGACCAAGATATTTCCTGTTCCGACTTCCTGATGATTTTCCTGAGCAATATTTTTTCTTTAGGAACCAATGGAGTTGCTAACACGAGCAATTTGTCAGAAGTCTTCTTTGTCTGTTCAGATTCGGGCTGTTTATCTTTCACTTTGAATTGGCTTCAAACTTGTCACTTACCATTTGCGAGTTCGTACGTCACGCGTGCTTTGTCGGTGTTACCAACCTTTGTTTTGTAATGTTATTGGGGATACTTTCCGGGATACATCGCTTAAATTAATAATGGCACCTCACATTTAATGAATTTTCGAAAGGGGAAAGCGAAAGGTTCAAGTCATAGATTTTCCAATTTTGGTGTTTTTGTTAGAACCCACTCACGCAGAAAAAGATCATATTGAATTGTTTTCATTACTATTCAATTGTGTTTCAAACGGGGCTCGCGGCTAAGTAAGAATAGCCGCACGTGTCGATCGATCAGGTTATGCTAAGCTTGCCGCGGTTGGTCTGTGGATGGGTGACCATCTTTACATATCGAGAACCCTTTGTGCCTCGGAAAGCATGTTAAGCCGTTGATCCCGGCTGTTATTCATAGATCTTTGACAGTCGTTAGAAGCCCAACAGTCTGACAAACAGTCTCACCAGGGGTATCATGTTACCCAGTAAACTGGATTGTGGAGGTCAGATAGGGACTCGCTCCGTGTAAAATACTGGTTTTCAGCTGCATCCGGTTAAACTGGTAGCCAACGCCAACATAGTTGTAAAAAAGCTAGATAGATTGACTGATTCAATTGTGTTTCAAGCTGGTAATTTGTGTTACATAATATAATGTCTGTTTTATTTACCGCAGACTAAACCTACTATTTTCTAGAAGAGCTGTGACCGCCACATGCGGCTATAATGTCTAAATATAGAGCGCTTTTTGACACCTTAATGTTAAGTTCAAGGTCAAGTTCTGAGTTCTGAGATTGGATTACTTTCCTCAAAAGACCATTCCAGACATCAATCTATATGGTCTTCACATGAACCAAGATTACATTCTGGACTTTAAGACTTTAAAAGAGATTGTAACCTCTGAGTTGGTCGGCCTTTCTTCGCAGAGTAGTGAGATAGGAAACGCCGAACTTATCTAGCTTATTATGTTTTTATAAGCATTATTATGACGTGTAAATGTGATTCCGATATCCTATTTACGAAACAAACCATTTTATTTTAAATACTGGTGAAAATTACAGTTTTTCATGACGTAGCTTTTGGCACACAATTATGACTATAAAAAAAAACCATAAAACAGCCATGAACACCTCCAAAAAATCAAAACACTATCCACGATATTCAGGTAAATACGTAGCATGCCGTCAAACTGAAACGCTTACAGAAAGGTGGTGGTAAATGCCAAGTGCCAGGAACGCTGGCTACGAATACTTGCATAACCTGTATATACCCTATATACCCCGACATCGAAACCGCAGCCTTCTAGTTGACAATGTTAGTCTTGCGCAGACATTCAGACTATGTGAGTTATCCTTAAACCGCAGCTATGGAGGATGAATTTATTGACACCGCGTGTACGAGAGGAATTCGATGGTACGTGTCGCATGAACTGAACTATTTAATGTCTTTATTACGGGCTCCATTATTTATTTTGCGTCGAAAATTCTTTTGTATGCGGCTTTTGTTTTACACGTTTGTTTTTGTTGTTGCCCCGTTGGTCTAGTGGTCGCAAGCGCTACTGCAGCATGAGGTCCCGGGTTTGACTCCCGGGTTGGGCAAAGTGGGTAGAATTTCTCAGTATCAACCCGGAGTCTGAAATTGGGCCTGGTTGATGGCACTAGGCTCACCCCCTATTTCATGGAACTTAAACCTAACTGGCGAAATGTGGGTGTATAGGTATAGCTCTGCCCAACCCCTTGGGGAAACAAGGCATGATGTTATGTTTACATTAACCTAGCTAGGTTTTGATAGCATTAAAGGCTCTCGCAGACAGGCACGACGTGACAGCGCGACGCGACTCTAATTTATATTAGAATAATAAAAAATATATGCAAAAAACGACACTACAAAGTGAAAAATAACTTTAATTTCGGAAGTCGGTGTCGTTGGGTTCGAATTTTCGTTGTTTGCCACCGACTTCCGAAATTAAAGTTATTTTTCACTTTGTAGTGTCGTTTTTGGAAGTCGGTTGTTTTTTTTTTGCAAAAAAGTTTTTATTTTTCACTTTTAAGTTGTAATTTTTGCCAGTAATTTTGGTTTAAAAACTAAACTACTGAACCGTTTTTAATGAAAGTTCTATGGGACCACTTCAGAAGTATCTATCTCCTTTCGAACAAAAAAAGAATTTTGAAAATCGGTCTACAATTGGTGGAGTAATCGCGTAACAAACACACAAAAAAAAACATACCGTCGAATTGAGAACCTCCTCCTTTTTTGAAGTCGGTTAAAAAAGGGCTAAGTTCCGCAACCTGCTGTATCAACCATCCTGTCATAAAGATATTTATAAGAAAACTACTTAACTTGCCAAATAAGTTAAAGTTATTACAGGGTAATGTGTTCAAGACAAAATTGTCAGAAAGGCTTCTAAAGTGTTATTTTTACAGTATTAAGGAATTTATGGAACATAAAAATAAAAAATTTGTATATTTATTAAAATGTTAACAATATAAATTAATAAATTGAATAGTGAATAATTTCATGGTAATAGTCATCATTCTCCTGCCCTTATCCCTTAATAGTATATTATATAATAATAATAATGTATGTAGACTTAATAAAAATTTGCATGCTTGCTTGCAGGCAGAATACAATAACACTTAGGTTATAAGATCTTATCTTAAATACCAAAACAATGTATTTCTAGCAAATAAACGTTTGATTTGATTTGAACAATTCCTATGAAAACTTCATTGAAATTGTTCTACCAGAATACGTCGCACCGTCGTCGCGGTGCGCCTTTCTGCGGGAGCCTTAACCCATCTTGCCTTTGCTAATTGAATAAGAGAACCCAAGTGAACCCACCCAAGAATAAAACTAAACAAATTCTTATGTAACCAAGCTTAAGACTTTTAGCTTAGGCTCTTTAAAAAAAGGGTTGACCACAAAACGAAATTAAACGTCAAATTTCACCAAAAAAGCCCTCACCACTTAGCGGTAAAGCCGTAGACCACGTTTAATGCACTGTACAAGGTACATTAGTATTCCGTCTATTGTCTTCCTTTTTTCGAATGGACAGATGCTGTTGGCCTCTTCCGGCCTTTATAGCATCACTGGGCTTAAGCAGGCGAGGCACTTAAGGCGCTCAGCCTGTAAAAAGCAAGGGGGGGTTACAAGTTGTCTAATGGGACCTTAGGGAGGGACGAAAGCTCTGTTCTTCGGTGAAAGAAGTGTGAGATGCTGTCTTTTTTATAACTTATTTTTTAATATGAACGGTTTTTGTAGGTGTCGAAATTGACAGTTATTTTTGTCCAGTTCAAAAAAAAAAATCCTGAGATATCCTAAGGATTTTCGCACTGGATTATATACTAATCTGGCACCTAATTTAGGACCTATAGTGAAATGTTTTGTCTTAAAACCAGTAAGAAGTATACATACCTACCACTCTACGTAGCCCTCAAGTAAATTACCGCCATTTTTTCTACATAATACCCATCATTAAAAAAGCCCACATTAAGATCCTCCTGATAATTACTAAACTTAATGAAATCAGTGACTACTTAATGGACTTATGGCTCATACATTACATAAAGGAATTTGATTTTAATAAAATTTCACAGTATCAAGCGTCGGCATCGTGCATTTATGCAGTATCATAAATATCGCCGCTCACACTGGCTTTTAATAGCACGTATACAAACTTTTATTGAATTCGCTCAATATATTTTGGCATTGGCGCAAATACGATGGTTGTTGAATTAAATAATGAAAAGGCAGTTTCCCACAGGTTTTAAACGGCTGAATGGCAAAGAGCCAACGTTTGTGTTCCACCTATCTACAACCAATAGACATATTTTTAGTCAGTACCAGATGTGTGATTTTGGTTCAGACAGTCCTGCTGTTACATTTATTCGCAATAGATTTCCAATAAGGAGAAGTAGCAGTTACGACAGTTACACTAACATTATTTTACCTTCCTTTTCCATGAAGAAAATCAAGCATTACATTATCTAGTATTGTGTTTTACAAGTAAGCATAACAGTTGGAGTTTGATGGAAGTTCTTTTGTAAATATTTATAATACTTGATATAATTGTTTCCTCTATTAATATTCCAGTCAAACCCTTCGTTAACCGGACTCAACAAAAAACAAACAGTATGGTAATCTCATGGACAAACCAATCCCCGAAAAATCCGCATTAATTTTTCACGTCCAACATTTTGACGGAGCGACCACATTCTAATAATCCATTATACAGCTAAACAAACAGCTTGGCAAACTGTGCACAACACACTACATTGTGCCATTTATTAGCCGTCATAAATTGCTTCTGTGGGTTTACTCAGTTTCAATTAACGTAACAGACTATTGGAGTTACGCTCGCATTAGCTTTGGTACTCGATTATCGTTGTCAAACGTGATATCAACGAGTTTATTAGGTTCTTAAAAGCTGTGATAGATTTTAATGACCTTGTTTTATGACCCAGCAAAGGAACTGAATCGAAGTTCTCTTTACCGTACCTATCCGGTGACAGCGACCCAGACTAATTGCCATTCCTTTTGTGAGCTTTCTGATGACTAGCAAAGTCAAAAAATTACCAGGGAGCTAGTACAGTATTTTTACCTCACGAAGCGACGCGTGCTTTAGTTATGATAACCAAGTGTACAAACACGCTGTAAATGTGTGCGTGAAGACGAGTAGCGTCAGCACATAACACACACAGACGCTTCCGTCATCGCCATTGTCTCGGTCAGTACCGATAACTATTGTGTACACACATTCACAGCGTATTTGTATACTTGGTAACCACAAGTAAAGCGCGAAAAATATACTATAGTTGATAGTCCTCCACCCAATTATATTGACTCTCTGAATTATATGTCTGCCGCAGACACTGAAAAAAATATTTTCTAAACAGTGATTTATGACCGGCATTCAAATGATTTAGTAGTTAGTAGTTGTTTCAAAAGTAGGTTACCGTGGAGCCAGTTCTTGAAAAAATCGACGTAGGTACGACACTACGAGTAGGTATGTGAAACACTCTATACCGCAAAGAAACATGTAACAAATAGGTAAATAAGTACTTACTAGCTTAAAAACTACCCCTAGTGCAAGCACACATACTTCGCCGTCAGTTGACAAATTGCACCGGGTGGAAACAGCTGATACCACGGTTTTTGCATCACTCCCTGACTAGGAATGGTAATGATATTGAATACAAAGGTCTTACTTGCCAACAACAAGGGAATCAACCTACAAAACGAATCCAATTACACTGAAATGCCTACTCTATTATGACGTATTTACGTTAAACTTTTAATTGATACAGGCATAAATGTTCATGTTGGAGTGTGATAAACGTTTTCACAGAAGGTTTTACAAATTAATTACAAGGTTTTTGTATAATTACGCGACAGTTACACAAGAAATTATTAACGAGCTTACAGAATAAGGAAGTTTGTAGAGCTCTTTCTATGTGTCAATTATAATATAAACGGTTTAGATATTATTACAATAATAATAAAGCCTTTTGTTACGTAAATACATTCATACATATTATAATTATACATGCTATAGATACATTCAATTACTATTTTACATAGAATGTCACATAGACGTTTTTTACTACTTTCAATCCCCCTTACGCCTTTTCAATTAATGGTTGGACTATGTCGTCATCCCAGCGATTACGTTGTCTTCCTCTACTTCTTTTAGATCCATCTCTAATTTGCCATTCTGTTATAACTTTAGAACACTTATTGTTTTTATCGCGGAGCATATGACCAGCCAATCGATTCTGTAAAAATCTCACCGTGAAAAGTTAGGTGAAGTGAGCTTAGAGTGAGCTATCAATAGTATCAATCACTAGCATTAGTTGGAATGACAGCTCACTTCACGCTCACTTCACCTAAGTTTTCACGGTGAGATGGTTACAGAATCGCACTGCTGCTCACCTCCATTTCTGTATTTTTGTATGGAAGATGACCGCATACTTTAATTTGGTAATTTAGTTCAGTAAGCCTCCTGAACTTCAACCTAAAATACAAAATGAGAGCTAAAGACCCAAATTACTTGTTGCCAAAGAGGCATGGAACGTGGCTGGGAAATATATCAAAAACATTCATGAATCATAAAGTTTTCGTTTGGAGGATATAGCATATTGGGCATTCTTCATGGCCAATATCAGTCACCCACATTAGTCAATCAAAGAAACAGTAACAAACAGTACATGTCCATGTGCTGGTTATGCGTCTTTCTTTTTCTTGTTCCATTGGCCTGCTGAACGAATTCAGTTGTCCAAGGCAAGGTAAGGTATATACGAGATCATATACTTTATACTTTAGCCGTGTATAGTTATGGATTTTTCAATGCTGTTTGTCATCAGTTTGGTTTTCTCCTTGTTCATTGAGAGTCCCACTTGAATGTTTCCTTTTGCGAGCTCTTGCAACATCTGACTAAGTCATCTGCAAATTGTCGGTGATTTACTAATATTCAATTAATATTAATGCAGAATTCTAGTCTATTCTTCTAAATACCTACCTCTTCTAAGGCTGCCGAGAATATTCGCCTCTAAGAATCGGATATATTTCTCTCGAGTTTTATCTGAGCTATAGAATTTGTGTATATATTTTGAATGATTGGGATATATTTCTGTTTTCCTGAGTTCCTTGATGTTTTAAGGTTTACCAACTGCTGTTGTGGTCTAATGAATAGATATTTTTGCCCTTATTATCTGTAGATGACAGCGTTGTTCTTCTAAACTGCGCAACGGATTTTGATGCGATAAGTACTTACCATCATTTTAATAATCGATTCCGGAAAGTTTATGTGCATAATAAGTAACTAATAAAATCACCATAAAATCAAACAAGTCTTAAAATCCGTACGAAGCAGGTACGGATCGCTAGTATTGAATATAATTATACAGGGTAAATTAGACGCAGACGTGATGGGTATCCATATCTAAACATGATAAAACAAAAACAAAAGACGATAATTTATTTTCAGGTCAACGACCGTATGTAGTGTATTTGTTAGGTCGTCTGCGTAGTTCCGCTAGCTAATTCAATTTGACCCTGTGTAATAATAACAACTACCAGAACGCTAAGAAGGAGTTGGCCGCAAAATTGGATCTGTGGCATTTATGTACACAGTACCTACTTCCTATTGTATCTACAAAGTCCGTAACATATTGGTGCGCACGCCTCGAGAGTTCATGATAGGAGCTGTCAAGACGCCACTGACGCGCGTGATTGACGAATGGCCTTGTGTAGATATCGCCATAAATTACTACACTATAACGGCATATAGCCTATCAAACGACCATTTTGCATGACAATGAGTTCAGCTCATTTTTTGATCACATTTTCGTTATAGATATTTCGTCGTAGATATAGAAATTTGAATTTAGATATTTAGAAAGAGCGTAGCAATAGACAAGTCACTAAATAATAATAATAATGAGACCTGCGGGGTAACTGCGTAACACATTAACAGAAGCAATGGCTTGCATTTTGACAGTTCAACAACATTCATTAGGTACGTCATTTACGTTGTTGAGCAGACAAATTTTTCTAACATACGAAGCAATGGATTAGTAATATTCTAGTCCATTGTATCATAATTATGTTCCTTCAAAATGATTCAGATTGTGATTGATAATGTATTACGCAATTAGGGTGAAGGATACACTTATTAGATCCAATAGTACGAGTAAACGAGATAGAATTATGTTTTCTGTATCTCCTACGCGTATGCAAACTTTTTTTCTGACCTCACTTATTTTCCATAGACCGAAGCCCAAACGTGGCCCAATCTATGCAATAATCTGTAAAACGTTTTAGACCTCTACTTTTCTTCATAAGCATCTAGGTATATTGTATTTGTATAAAGCTATTAAAGGATTTTTATAACCAATGCGACTTCGCTATGCTTAAAAAGTCGTAAAAATAGCAATTCCGATTGTATAGCAAAGTTGCTAAAGTCTGGCTATTTGAGTAACATTGTCAGCCATACTAAAGTTATAATTAAATCAAACTATATAATTTTCGTGCATTATTTTTTAACTTTTTTATTGAAAGCAGTAAAAACTGGAATTAATTAATTAACTAATTGCAAAACTAAAGGCTGAGTCCACATAAAAAAGACAGAAATAGCTTTCTGTCTTTTTTATGTGGACCAGCCTTTATCGACTTAATAATTATATTTACAGAAATACCAAAATATGTTTATTTTGGTAAATGATCTTATTTGTGTAAGTAAGTTTATATAAATAGTTTTACACGTCAATTATATTTTAAAACTAGATGAGGTCGGTGTTTCATATTTGAATACTCTGAGAAGGCCGAAACAAACTCAAAAGTCACAGCCTCTTAAAGTCCAGACCTAATCTTGGTCATATAATAAAACAAATAAATTTTCAGCAACGAAAACCAGTAGGCAAGTATCCTCAGTAAACAGATTGCATCTCATAAAAATAAAAGTAAATTATTTTATTTTGTGGAAGCACCAAATTAAAAGATCCGTTTAATTAAATTCAAAAGCTTTTTCAACGCTAACTAAAGATAAAACAGTTAAGACCTACATGAAACGTTTACTTTGAGCAAATAAAACAAAAGGTAGTGGAAACCACTGAACTGAGCGGGCATGTGAAGAACACAAACAAAATTAAAGAAAAACTAAACAGCAAGTAAACATCGACGAAGTATGTCCGGTTCGGGAAGCTAAGCTAATACTTGCCGGGAGAAGTTAAAAGCCTCGGTGAATCCGTGTCTATCTCTAATCAGTGCGTATACAAAAACGTTGGAAGTTTTATAAAGACTAGAACAACATGTTTTGAAAGATGCATTGTAATGGGCAACAACATTATGCTGTTGCTTATTATGGTTTTCTTTCCATATATCAAAATTTAGTTTAGCAATGTACGACAGTCGTTTTAGTTTCCAAAGACCAAAGTTCGCTGTTCAAAATGGCCAAATTACTAAGAATATTGCCAAACACAATACATAACATTATCAACCTAGAATTTTCCTACTGGTAGGACACAGACCTCCTCTCGGTGAAAGGGTGTGGGTCGTAATCCACCACGCGGGCCTAGTGCGGGTTGGTGGTTTACAGTAACCAAACACATGACAGAAACAATATTAAAATGAAATCCAAAATATATCATAATATTTCGTATACGATATTCAAACGACAAAACCGGCCGACGGCAGATTTGGAGCAAATTTAATATAAACACACGAAAAACAAGATCGGGCCACAGGGCGTCACATCCGACCAAAAGTACGAGAAAAAACCGGCAAAACCCGAACATAACGAGTAACCGATAGGAACAGCAAAACCCTGCATCGAGCCTGAAAGAAACTAACTGCGAAATAATAGAGCCGTTAGGAGCCGTTCAAAACTACCCGCCAATATTCAGCCGATTTAAATTCATACTTTATTGTACTGTGCTGTGAACACTCACCTTTTTTAACGTTGCCTTTTTACACATTTGCAAATGGGGGGATTTAATTAAAAGTGCTTTTTGTAGGGTATCGTTATCGTCAGGATTATAGAAGCTTTAGATGATGATGATGAAACACTGTAATAAATTATGTGTACTCACATTCAATCCTTTCACTGTTATTTTATTTTACCTCTGATTTTGCATCACTATCCAAATCAAAGTGATCTTTATTCTGATTCTGACAAGCTTGCTATTGGGTTGCTGCCACTGACAGGTCTATCAAAATCATTGTGATCCTTATTCTCGACACAACAAGGTTGCTGTTGAGTTGCAGCTGTCAGAGGTAAAATAACTGTGAACTGACTGTAGTAAAAATTGATCTTGGTCATTAAAAAGCTCGTCCCTATATGCGAATTGGGACTATAGTAGCAGGAATATTATTCGGCCTCGCCCGGACCTTGTCCTGACAAAAACAAACACAACAAAAAAAACATCTGCCAGATCGCTCGAGTCGTCATCAAGTGATGATTTTTCATACATGCAGCAATTGATTTATTTTTTATTTATTTACACACATTAAAACAAATAGGTACAGATACGATCATACGACCTATATAAGTATTGAGTAAAAAAGTACTGCTTATTTCTTAAGAAATTTCTTACAGACCTGCGAAATTGAAATGTAGACAATAGTCAGTATGAGAACAAGAAGAGAAGAATATGATTTTTCACATATCGATTTGTATTAAATTATAGCCCACACTACACTTGTGGCTAAGTAATAACAGCCGCACGGGTCGATCGATGAGGTTAAGCTACGCTTGTCGCGGTTGGTATGTGGATGGGTGACCATCTTTACATACCAAGACCCCTCCGTGCCTCGGAAAGCACGTTAAGCCGTTGGTCCCGGCTGTCATTTGTGGATCTTTGACAGTCGTTATGAGTCGTCAGAAGCCCGAAAGTCTGACAACCGGTCTTACCAAGGCGTTTCGGGCTGTGGAGGTCAGACAGGCAGTCGCTCCATGTAAAATACTGATACTCAGCTGCATCCGGTTAGACTGGAAGCCGACCCCAATATGGTTGGGAAAAGGCTAGGCAGATGATGATAGCCCACACTGTGATAACTTGCATGATACTTAGGTGCCAATTAAGTTCTAACGTAAGCGACAAATATTCGGATTATACTTCCCCATAAAAAAAACTTTTATTATGGAAGTAATTAATTTCAAAGAATGCTAATTTTTCTTTTAATCGCTTCTTTAGCGCCGCAACTTTTATCTACTTTGTTTGAATTACTTTCGGCCGAGCAGTTCGCGGCAAGTTTCGAAACATTTTTATACTAAGTTATAGCACTTTTATTATAATACAAAGCCATTGTTCCAAAAATAAATTTATAAATGAAGTTAAAGTAGGTAAACGTAAATATTCCTTTTTTAGAGAGTTTTTTTTTTACTGTTCTTTCTATTCTATCCTACTAATATTATAAACGTGAAAGTTTGTATGGATGGATGGATGGATGTTTGTTACTCTTTCAGGAAAAAACTACTGAACGGATTTGGATGAAATTTGGCACACAGATGGTTTATTTATAACCAGGATTAACATATAGGATTTTTATCCCGATATTTTCACGGGATCGAAACTTATGCGGGTGAAACCGCGGGGCACTGCTAGTAATATTATAAACTCAAAAGTTTGTGAGAATGGATGGATGTTTGTTACCCTTTCACCCAAAAACTACTGAACGGATTTTGATGTAACTTTACAATAATATAGCTTATACATCAGAATAACACATGGAATACTTTTTATCCCGATATTCCTACGAGATCGACACTTATGCGGGTGAAACCGCGGGGTGCAGCTAGCACCTTTATATATTTTCACAAAGGGAAAATAGGTGACAATCCTTTCAAAACAACATACTTAAGTCACTTTTATTGCCATACATCACCACCCACTACTGTAAGTTTATATTTGATAAGCTATTATTATAAAGCATCCCACACACACAATGAGCTTAAAAAAATCCATACCGATATCCATTTACTGCCAGCCGTGTTTATTGTTGACATTTCCAAAAATAAACACTAGTACATTTTCCCTTTAAAACACTGCTGCGTTTCGATTCTGAAACAGAATCTGTAATGTATTCGATCGGCGAATTCGTGACTACTCAATGCAGATCAAATATGAGCCAAATTGGATCCGTACACACGACGGACCCCTGTGAAAAAAGGTTTGTAGCGCCGTAACTAGGCATTTCATTCGATACACTTTGAAAAAAGAACGAAGCGATCGAGACAAACCGTTTCTGTTCGGTACCATGAAATTACCAAATCGCTTGTAGGTGTACAGCTACTTGTAGGTAAACAAAGAAACCACTTCGGCCTGAATAGATTTGATTCTAGATGGTTCATTATTGGGGGTTTATTTAGAGGTGTCGTTGTATAAATAGCAAACCTATACTCAAACAAACGTTTTCGTAACGTTTGTTTTGTTTCGTTCAAAACTTTCAATAATGTGATGATGTTTTTTTCGTTCAGCTTTATGTACAGTCGCCAAAGGAGATAAGTAACCAGGTTCGGATATAGTTGAATTTAAATTTTTTTCTAATGTTTAATTTGATAAATAAACTGTTTGTTTTATATTAATTAAATTAAATTTTATTCGAAAACCGCCATCGGTTTCTTACAAAACTTATATCCGACGGCCCTGGTTACTTATCTCCTTTGGTGACCGTACTCTACATAATATAGATACCAATATGACGTATGTAACTACAGATATGGTGACTGATATTCCAAACACATCTTATCGTAATTGATTAAGCTCATTAATTATAGATACGATCGTAATGATGATCAGCTAATCAGCCACTCGAGCTTAGTACCGTTTAAGTCGGCTTCAATATCATAGATGAGATTTTCATAAAACTTATTAAAGTTAAGATGAAATCTAGTTTTTTACATTTAAACTGAAACCCTTTGCATGTGTGTGTGTCTGTAGATCCTGTGCCTATTTGTAATTAAATGAAGAATTACGAAATAATAATTGAGTTACACTACATTAAAGTCAAAGCGCGAACACATTTTCGTTTAATACAATTTTCACCTCCATAAACTTGGTATTATAAAGTCAAAAAACACTTAAGTGAATAATTTCATACATCACTGTCGCCGGGTAGACAGTAAAGCATCCGTGAAATTATGCTGTACTCGGCCTTACGCCAGTCGGCGGCGGTCGGCATTCGGTAGATAGACATGCGAGAAATTAAATCGTATGGAAAAAGGAAACTAAACTCGCGACGAGGTTGAACATTTTAATATACGACCTCTATTCTCACGTTTAATGTACTTATTAGTTTTAGAACTGTAGATTTTATATTCATAAAAAAAAAACTTGAGAGATGTCAAGGGACACCCAGATGGAACGAAGTTCAAAGAGAGAGAGACAGACAGAGAAACACGCGCTCGCCGCACGGCTTACAACTATAGCAAAAAGTGTCGTTCCAACTTTTGGTCTTAATTTTTTCCGTCTAGCCCCCTTTCGCAACGCGCGATAAGGAACTTCGTTCCACAAGTTAGGGTGGTATGTTTGTTCACCTAGGGCCGGTTGTTTCAAACGGTCGGTTAACGTAATATAGGTACGTAGGTACCTCAAATAATAACGATTAAGTACTCGTTATTATTTGACGTACGGCAAGGCCATAATTTTGTGATTTTAATTTGGATCAACGCTTTTTAGGTTTGACGATAGTTAGCGCCATTTTTGACATATACGCGTGCGTCAAATGGATGTGAAACAACCTGCCCTTAATGCAAGCTATTCCCCTACTTACCTACATATAATGTATGTAGGTAAGCAACGTTTTATTCTGTCTGTAAAACTGCAAGTAATAAACTGCATTGCATATTTTGTGAAAAGGGGCATCGGGAATGTTGCAGGTACTCCCAAATCAATAAACCTGCCATACTTTTGATCTCTCATAGCACACATCATAGCATCCTTTCAGTTTTTCACAACTTTTGTAAGTCAACAAAACTTTCGCAGCGCCCAGTGAATAGTGTTCAGTAACTCCATCTGTTACGTTTTGTATGAAGTATCAAGATTGCAGAAGCACAAGCTTTACAAACCGAATTGCGTAGGTAGTTTGTACAACTTACAAACCAACTGAAAAAACTTTATCGCAATGTATGATATGATGTATGGATTGAATTCATTAATATGTGTCCTCATAATCAACGGTTGAAGACAATGCAAACAATTGCAAATGGTGTGAACGTATTAGAAAGCCAGCCAACCATGAACATAGGTACCTATTTAGGACGACCATGTTTCAAAAAGCTCAAACAACAATGCCGATAGCAAAACTATCGTCCGACATTACCTATTATGAAACTGTTGCTTTATATCATAAATATCTGAAGGTAAACTGTTAGCTAAGACCAAATTTCGAGAACCGAGTTATGAATGTTGCTAAACTTTTAATGGACTCCATTCAGTTAGCTCTATGCAAAACTGCGTCATTTCATGCAGAAATACAATATTAAATCTTAGCATACATCGCATTCGTAGTTTGCGTTTATCTAGGGAATTATGTGAAGTAATTTTGAAACGTTATAATTTAGCAAGTTAACGCAAGTTGTTAGTGAAAATTCCCTCGTCGTTGAGTTGTTGACAGTTTATATCGGCCGTTAGAGTTATGTTTACAGTTAGGATTTGATAATTAATAAATACTTTTGGTTTATACCCACGTGGTTTATCCTTAGGTTTTATACCCACGTGTACGGATGCCAGCAGGTAAACCTACCCGAAACTGTCAGATTTTCCCAATCAACCTTGAACCTAACCCTTTAGCAAAAAAGTCGAAAATCTATTAAAGAAATCTGACAGATTGTAGTAGCTTGATGTGCTGGCGTCTGTACCTAAAATTGTAAATACTCGTATGCCGCTTTTAGCGGCGGATGTGTCCTGAACTTATCTATATATGTATATACTAAGCAACTTTGTACCTACCATATCCGACGAATAACTGTCTTTGTCTTTGTAACATCAATTAATTGATTGCTTACTTGAAAACACAACAAAATAATTTGTAAACAAATGTTTAATAGTTAATACAAAAAGTAAACGCATAATGCAGTTTAACGCCACTGTGAAACCGCAATGGCGGCTCTATTACTTTAAAGTACAGCAGCATTTAATCCCAACATCGTGGCCGACGTTATACCTAGCAACAATGCAAAAATTACACTAGAAACAAGGTGAAACCGGGAAATTAGAATTGGTTTTCTAAATCGGCTGAGGTGGAGCTCGCTTGGTTCAATTCTGTCGCTTCCGAGAGCCGGTTGTTTTCAATACACCTCCAAATTGCTCCATTAAAACTTCTCTAACTGCCTTCAAACCGAATTGTTAACGCTTCGCGTACTACTGAATGTTGGACAATGACAAGTATAGTCATTGAACATCGCATTATTGTCTCTTGGAAAAATCTTAAGACTTACCGCTGTATTGCTCTCTGAGTGACGTTTTTTCGTTCTTCTATCTTATATTTTTCTGACACCACCCGTAAAGACCCTTATTATTTAGGTTCAGAATTATTTTTGTATTTGACATTAAAGCATCATTATATTCATATTTTTTTAAATATTTTTTAAATATTTCTTAAATACTAAAAGCTTTGTTGGTTTAGCGGTCATTATATAAACTCTTGAGTACCTACCTACCTACAAAGTGGCTTCATATTTTCAGACGCAACCATGTACACTTTTTAAAGCAGTATAATCATCCTCTAGATACACACTAGAAGTGGTAAACTTTAACTACTATTTGGCACACTTTCAAACTTCCAGCGTGTCTGCCACGGATCGTGTCTATTTTCCACTTTTTGTAGTTCGATTAAAACATGCAGTCGCTCTATCCGTTCTACCCATGTATGCGATGCACTTGAACGAATTTCACATAAAGGTGTGTGGCAAATAGCACCCGGCAACGAGCGTCATCCCGCTTTTAAAATAGGGGAATACTAGGTATTGTAAGTATCGGCCGTACCACCAAAGAGACTGTTCTGTTCAATAAAGAGAATATTTCCTTGGATATAATAAAAGTGTAACATGAATTTTTTTGCATGTCCCTAGTGTATTGCTACCCGAAAATAAAATTATTTGACTGTGCCATCCCGCTATTCAAAAAGCATGAAAATTCTAAGAAAAGTTGGCTCTGGTATAAAAGGCTCGGCACTAATGTTTGTATAAATCGTACTTACCTGGCCTGCCTCGGCATCCAGTACGTTAGGTGTTTTGAATGCGAGGCCAAATTGACTCCATTAAAAGTTTTGAAAGCGCTCGTAGCTTAGATAATTTACTGAGAGAGTTATGCCGTCTATAAAAGCATACGTGGGTACTGAAAACTAATGAATTTATGTTTGTGTTTATATTTTCGTACTTAACTTTATTATATTAAGTCGAAGCTTAATGTTTTAGGTAACCACCTTAAACATTAAGCTTCGACTTACACAACAACTTCAACCGAAGTTGTTACCCACATACCTATTTGTATTAGGAATAGACCTATGTACATATCTTCAGTATTTATAGATTATCATCTGCTTAGCCTTTTCCCAAACATGTTGGGGTCGGCTTCCTGTCTAACCAGATGCAGCTGAATCCCAGTAGTTTACACGGAGCGACTGCCTATCTGACCTCCACAACCCAGTTACTGGGTAATACAATACCCCTTGGTAAGACTGGTTGTCAGACTTTCGGGCTTCTAACGACCCGTAACTGGGACCAACGGGTTAACGTGCTTAACCCGAGGCACGGGAGAGATACTCTTCAGTATCTATAGATATCAACCTAAAATAATATACATATATATGGGAGTATATACGACATAAATAATTTGACTACCCAAATGATTGTCGTAGAGAAAGCTGATGGGTACTCAAACTTTATACTACCAATCGATTAAATGGTGCTTGTGTCGCCATCGCTACTCAACGGATATCTTTTGAACAGTTGATATTGCCAAACTCTATAAAAGAATACGCTCCTGCAACGTTACTTTAAAGCTTCACAATATTTCATCAAGTTAAATAAAAGTAACTTTCTTTGAGAAAAAACTAGTTTATCGTAACCGGCGTGTTTATCGTAATCGTAATCGTAGGGCTACCTTGACGAAACAGCAGAAGGGTGTGATTGTGGAGCTATGTCACAAACCATGCTCCACCTCCTATCCTGCCCTCTGTCAAACTCAAACTATTTATTTCAACTAAACCAATTACAGGCTCTTTTGAATAGTCTAGGGTCGGTCAGTCAAAAAGATGAAGGTAGCTGCCCATTCCAAAGCGTAGTAGTAGGTACCTATGGAGCAGAACGGGCAAGAAACTCCAAACTGTGTCCCAAAACATGCAGTCAAAGTAACCTCAGCGCTGCCACTGACAACGCCGTGGAACTGGCTAAGTTTTGGTAAAATAGCATTTAAAATACAATCGTGTCAGCGACACGAAGAAGAAGAAGAATCGTAACCATAGCAGGAGATACTTTATAGTTGTCGGTCATGATAGAAAACTTTCTATACTCTAGTCTAGTTCCCAAACACGAAACAAGAAATTGGCTGATAGATTAGAATGTCTATTTGCACGTATCTGTTTCTATTATATCGCGTGGAAACTTTTCCTTTGAAGTTGTGGTGTCCTCACAGGGGACGGGACCCCATAATTGATAAGAGAGCTTGGGGACACAGGACGCAGTAATTAGGGAATGGGGAAGCAATTACGACTTTAATAGGAGCACGATGCTCGCGGCCCGTACGTTTACTCCCTAATAATGTTATGTCTTGCTTTGTTGGACGGTAAAATTTGATAAGGGAACCGTTATAAACCAACAATCAACTTTATTAACCCGTCAAACGTTCGCCTACTATGCCGTTTGCATGTAAGCGCTTTATGATTTTCACGATTACATATAGGTATGTTCATTGTCGCTTCGAGTGTATTTTCCTTATGAATAATCGCTGGTTCATGCATGCGACATTCTACTAGTTAAAATGCTGACTCATCAGGATCACTGTGAAAATATGTTTTTTTCTTGACTGTGACTTTTTTAAGAAACCTAGCTTCCTAACTGGATGACTGCCTCTCTAGTAAGCGCAACCGTTTGGTCGAGGGTTCGGAGTTCTATTCTCGAATCGGACAGTGTTGAGCTTTTAGGATAGGTAAAATTTTAGGGAAAAATATCTTAGTGGTAGCTCGCTGTGTTTGAATCTTAGTGCTCAGTCAATGCCAGCCTAGACTCGTCCCATGATATAAGGGACTTAAACAGAACTTGCAAAAAGTGGGTAGGTTTCTGCCGAATAATGGCGTGATGGGAAGGCCCTACGGTCCTACTTTTTCCCTATACAAAGATACCTGTTTTCCACTAAGAACGAGGTAATTATGTAGATATGTCGCTCAAAAAGGCACGACCGAAAATTTAATGTTCTTCATAATAATCAGTAGGGCCTACCTCATATCACATAAATCTACGAGTATCATATCTACCTACATATTACAGAGAACAGCTCTAGTCCAAAATAAAAGAACATTGGTAAATAAAGGAAGCGATCACGAGCACGATTGCAATTAACCACTGTAAGTAATTGAACGCCGCACTCGATCGCAAATGACATTTGAAAAGCTGTGGTTTAGCCCGCTCGGGTAAACGGGGTTAAGTTTGATAAGAAATATATTTATTTCGGTAATGGTGGTAGTGGAATAAAACCAACGTTAGATGACAGATAGGGGTTTATTCACTTTACTTTAAACACTTGACAGATTTTCGCAAACAAAGTTAGACTGAAGTTAGACCTATTAGCGGTTCTAGGGATAGACTGCAGGGATATCCTATCCCTTTACGGTTTGTCTCCTAGCTAGGCTATATCTGAGGGAGACGGGGCCTCCGCTCAGGTCAAGCTTATGACAATAGTGGTGACTGCGGATCTATCGACCACTGTGCCTTAACCGGACTATCCTGTGGTTGCCTTAAGTGAACTCAAAGCCTCCAGCCAGGGGAGTGCTCGTTCCTTTTTTTATAAATGTCATCTCGTAGTTGACCTAGAGAGGTCGTGACTACTTAGCTGGGCTATCCTGTGGTTGCCTTAAGTAAACTTAAAGCCTCCAGCCAGGGCTTAAAACTAATTAAAATTAAGCGACTGCACGCTAGGGGCACCCCCTGTGGTGGTGGAAGGGCAACCTCGGCTTAAGGCGTCGCTGGGAAAGGGCAGCAAGATGGGACGGGCTGGATCGAATTTTTATTATTAATGCTTTGATGAGCACGGCGTTTCCTAGGACTATCTCTGAGAAGAAAGGGCGAAACAAACTCAGAGGTCACAGTCTTGTGTTGCCTTGTTGAATCGATACATAAATGAAAGGAATACCTATTGGATCGAATTGTGACATATTATGATGAAAAGTGGATTCTTTACGATAACCGTAAGCGAAAAATGCAATGTCTGACCCCAGGTCAAACGCCGCAACAGTGTCCTAAAGCAAAGCTTACCAATAAAAAGGTACCTAATGGTAACTGTTTGGTGGTCTCAGCATGGTGTTATTCACTAGAGCTTTCTCCGATCTGGTCAAGCAATACTGTGCCGAACTCCGATCAATGATAACAAAACTAGCAGTGAAACAGCCCCGACTCATGAATCGATCTTCACCATTATTGCTCCATCATAACGCGAGACCTCATACAGCACGAGAAACCGTTTTAACTCTGCAGGAACTGCAATTAGAAACCATTCGTCACCCTCCGTATTTGCCAGATCTTGCTCCAACAGACTACCATGTTTGTCGTGATTTGGACAATTTTCTACGTAATAAAAAGTTTTCTTCTCAGGAGGCAGTACAAAATGCTTTCACACAGTTTGTCGAATCTAGATCACGAGAGTTCTATCGCAAAGGCATAAATGACCTTCCTATTAGATGGCAGCAATGTATAGATAATAATGGTACCTAATTATTTTGATTAAATAAATATGTTGAGGTGGATGCTCCAAGGTAGCCCGCGAAATTCATTCATTCATTCATATTCTTACGTTTTTTGCAATTTGCTGGTCAGTACTAAGTTGTACGTTGGTTAAAATATGATTCGCAGCCGTAACAAATATGTATTTACAGAATTGTAATCATTAGAATCAGTAATACAACTTGATAAGTTAACATAATCCTAAAATGTCAAGATTTCATGAAATAGTCATTCAGTAGGATTACTTGATCTTAGACAGCTGTTGTGTTGATGACTTTAATTTAATGATTATAATTCTGTAAATACATACCTATTTGTTACGGCCGCGAATCCTATTTTAATCAACATACAACTGAATCTGAAGATGTAAGGAGTTGAAACGCTTGTATATTTTTAAATAAATGGAAAGTTATTGATATCAAAAGATGGGAGAGTCTTGCCAATAGGTACAGAGAAATTATAGTTTTAACACGACTGGGCGTCTGAGCGGTTGCGGCCGCGCGGAACGCCGAACCGTTAACGCCGGAACCGGTTTTCGCGCGCGAAAATCGTTGAGTGGGTACACGCAAAATCATTATTTTATGGTTTTATCATAAGGCTTAGCAGAGCAAACAGCTCGATCCCAAGCTTTTTGTGTTGTAAATAATCGCAGGTTCAACCATTTTTTTTTTGTGGCCAGTACCTACTTCTCTTAAGGAGTGTTTTTATTTATGTTTAAATAGTTGGCATGTTCCCTAGACTACGTAGTGTAATTTACAAACGCCTTTATTTTGTACCTAGCAATTAGAGTTGATTTCATTGTACTGCTAAACAACACTAATAGGTAATAATAATATCCCTGGACATTTCACACAGCGCCATCTAGTCCCAAGCTAAGCAACCTAATGCTTGTGAGCAGAAGGCGTATTCTCGTAATTTAAAACGTTCAAAATCTAGTCGCAGTCTCATCTCGGCGACGAACAAATGTCAAAATGTATGGAAATTAGATGTATTTTTGACAGATTGAGACTGAGATCAGACTGTGAACGTTCTTAAAATTACCAGAATTGCCCCTCTGTATTTGTTGATGACGCGATGGAAACTTGCTATAGCCGTATGATCGAATAGTAAAAGTATCTTAGTACAAGAAGTATTATGAAACATTTACTATTCGATCATACTGTC
The DNA here is from genome assembly GCA_945859715.1 of Apamea sordens. NCBI lineage: Eukaryota > Metazoa > Arthropoda > Insecta > Lepidoptera > Noctuidae > Apamea > Apamea sordens. Next base: position 9,894,454 of record OX243996.1, on the reverse strand, counting down.
ATCGATGATTTGTAAAATTAATATAAATGTTCTACATAGCCAAAAGACCAGAAGGCCAATTCTCGTAATTTAAAACGATCAAAATCTAGTCGTAGTCTCATCTCGGTGACAAACAAATGTCAAAAACTTGTCAAAATGTAGGGAAATTTGACGTATTTTTGACAGATTGCGACTGAGATCAGAGGGGTAATTCTCGTAATTTTTAGAACGTTCACAGTCTGATCTCAGTCTCAATCTGTCAAAAAATACTTCTAATTTCCCTACATTTTGACAAGTTTTTGACATTTGTTTGTCGCCGAGATGAGACTGCGACTAGATTTTGAACGTTTTAAATTACGAGAATTGGCCTTCTGACTGCAACTGTGAACGTTCCTATTTTACCAGAATTGCCCCTCTATGTGCAAATAGAGACCCCAGATTTAATCTATCTACATTTCTCTATGGCACATACTTCAAAGTTTTGACTTTGGCACATTGAGATAGGAAATAACATGGAGATGCCGCGTTATTCTATACATACATTTGCTTATACAAATATGAGTGAAATATGATTCAGAATTTGAAATATCGTTATGTCTCATTCTTTCTAGTAAGATAATCTCATTTGATAAAAGAGACAACTATATTTTAAGTTGTTGCTAATTATGGCAACATTTTGTCTTGACGTAGTGACAGTTGTAGGTAAGTGCCGTAGCAGCCATCTTAGGTGACGAGTTTCGTGGTAGTTTTGCTGTCAAATAGTTGTTTGTTTTTTGTAATATTGAGATTTGCGAGAAAATTACGAGGATTTTACCTTTTAAAACTGCATGTAAATGTTGGAAAACAGAAGTTCAACATGCCTGTGTGTTGTATTGTGAAGTGTGGTGCAAGAAAGAATGAAAATCAACCTCAATTGTAGTTGCACAGGTTAGTAGCCGGTTTTCATGCATTAATACATACAATAATACACAATCGATGATACAATTGTAACGCGATCATGAATTTATGGCTAAAGTATTTATATTTGGGTTCATTTCCATATAACAGGCCTTTTTATTATATTTGTTAATTCATTCGTTTGTTTACAAACAGATGTCATAATGGAATAGTGTTGTACCGTTGCCGACTTACCGTAATAGTTTCCGAAACTAGTTCCTCCGCTGGAACGATATCAGTATATTCTGCGATGTTAACATAAATAATCTTGCGTCTTATTCGGTCCGAGTGACCTAGCTAGGTCCGGTCTGTGGTTCACACTTCACAGCACCAAAATCCATCGTGATCCAAACGTGATAACTAGAAAAACTCGTATATAGTATCGTTACTCGTTATAGTAACAACGAGATAACAGTTGTTCCTTGATTGACACAACCCTAGCAATGGCAGCCATTTTATGCGACAATATGAGTTGTAGGTATGCACCCTTTTTTTGTAGGTATTTCCAGTCCATACTTTTCTATGTCAATGCTTTGGCATAGTAATACATATTAAGTTTAGGTATAATTCACGAAAAATGTAAAAACTTGAGAGGTGTCAAGGGACACCCGGATGGAACGAAGTTCAAAGAGAGAGAGAGACAGACAGAGAAACACGCGCACGCCGCACGGCTTACAACTGGCACTACCTATAGCAAAAAGTGTCGTTCCAACTTTTGGTCTTAATTTTTTCCGTCTAGCCCCCTTTCGCAACGCGCGATAAGGAACTTCGTTCCAATAAAATAAATAACTTGTTAAATGAGGTGATAGCTCGGAAAATACCACGAAAATACTGAAAATGGAAGAAATAAAATGAAAACAATGATGAAAACATGGAAAACGATAATGTTCAAGTATTGACATTGACAGTAAAACTTACTATACCAATAATAAAATGACTAAATAATATAAAATGGATTAACTATGAAAGACATAATAAATAAAATGAATCCTAGAATGAGTATATAAACGAAAGACATTAATGTATTTGTTATTAAACTTACCACGAAAGAAATTCTACACGGAAGACGAGGCGGTATGGTCGAAAGACTATAGCCTACCCATTGAGTGAATTAAAAAAAAAAATTGACTTTGGCAGTTGGCTGACAAAATTTGACATTTCAAATCGCGTTATTTATTATTATTACTAGCCCTAGCCCGTAGACAGAGCATTCTCTGTCTACGCCCTAGCCGATAGTCCGATACGCCGAGTTTACAAATCGCTACAAGTTATTGTTCTAACTGTATAACAACGACAAATATTATTAGGTAGTTGTTTCGTCAAGAAAAGGAGAATATTGCAGTATCAAACATGACGTACGGTAAAATGCATAGATTCTTTCTAAGAACAGTTGCCAGTCAAGGAGTTATATCAATCATCGACGCACAGGCAGCTTTGGAAAGGTTTAACGGTAAGAAACTACAAAAACTAATAGAATACCGTGGTGTTTAATCATGTACTAAACTTATTATGCTACCTGTGAAGCGCTAAGGTGCGGTATCTACAGAATAAATAGTGAATTTGTGTACGTAAGAGTGGGATGATCCGAACTTATTGAATGAAAAATACTTTGTACACCCATCACTGGCCCCGAATTGAAGGGCTTACAGACGTGAATTAACAATAGCAAATAATGCTATGCCATCAAACTCCTGTTCCGCTAAAACAGTAATAACAAAAATATAGTATCAGGAGGTAATTTTCAAAAGTGGTCAACGTAAATGCTTCTATTTACAGAGAAAACTGTTTTCTCTCTAAATAGAAACATTTACTTTATTTCTGTTATTGTTTAATAATCCTGAACTCCATAGTAATCAATAATTACCATCCAAAGCGTCACAACAGCGTACATCATGACAGCATACAAAAGTAAACTTTTCTCATTTGGCATGATAAAATGGATTTGACTGCTATTGAAAATTACCTCCTGTTTTGGATCGCTTTGGTTTTGCATACCCATGAATCCTCTAAACTCGTCTACATGGATGATTTGAAACTCTGCCTGCAACAATTTGTGATTGATGAAGCTACTGAAGGTATCAGAGACATTCAGTAGTGCCATCAGGATGGAATTTGGTGTGGACAAATGTGCAATCATGCATATAAAGCGAGGGGGGTTATAGAATCTGGTGGGAACCTAACTTTCGGATTCCATACACCTTTTGGGTATGTCGGAAGTATTAGGCTTTGCTGCCAACGTGAAACAATTGTTGAGGGAGCGCTTCTTTAACCGCCAGAATTAAGTGTTAAATGGTCTTTTATCAGGTAAAAACAAGATCAGTGCCTTCAGTGGTTAGGTTATGCATTGATTTGTTTTGTTTTGATGTATTCTTTTGGCATTCCCTAATGGACTCAGGCAGAACTTGACTCTCTGTTTAGGAAGGTCTGTACATTGCTGACGGCATATTGGATGCATTACTCGCGATCATCAGTGATGAGACTGTACTGTAATAAGAACCATAAAACGGGGTGAATAAAAATATAATAAAATCCATTTTAAAGTTTCGTCCCAATTCACCCCTGCATCCCTATTCACCCTGTTTTACCGTATATTTCCTTCAAACTGACATGGGGATGCACCAAGATGTGATTGCAGTGCTCAAAACTGCAGTCCTAGATACTAAGGATTGTAAGGAAGTATGGCAAGGCAAAGAACTTCACGGACGCTTTTACCGGGCCCTCCATGGGCCTGATGTAGACTTTGGCGTCTGTATCCTGGCTGCGTTTTGGCGACCTTTTTGGGGAAAACAATGATTTTTGCGATTATGGATGAAGTTATCATGACGAATAATTATCGGAAATACATTGTCAATAATATCTAAATACAGTGTTACGGTTGACATCTGTCGGGCATGCCATGCTGTCCTGGTGAATCAATCCGACATTGTTTCCGGTTGTTCTCGTCTTGCTAACGGCGACCACTTACGCAGACACAATCTAGTAGCCTGGATTATCCACCAACAATTTGCCTTGCAGTACAGCCTTGTGGAGTCAGAAGCCTAGCATATTGTGGTGTACTTTCAGATGAAGAGCAATTACTGTCAGTGACTGATTTAGTGACGGCTATCAATGATGAAATACGACCATATTACCAGGAAATAAAGATAACCAAAGATGAAATGACAAACGAGGATGTTGTTGTATTTTTATCTCGGGCCGATGATGCTGCAACTAAAGCACAGAACATATTTTCTTCTACTGAACTGGAATACTTCAGGGTGCTTATTGAACACATTATGAGTACTGAATCAAGGCAGATTACAAAAATCAATGCAATGAATTTAGTTAGTAGTATGAAATCTAATTTCACTAAAAGTGATGCACAAGTGAGTATTGTTTTTCATTTTAATATTTTAGAATAAAAAATGAGCTGAAGATGCCAACACTCTCTATAAATATGGGTTTATGTTCAACTATGGGCATAATGGGCAAAGGCAGCATTTAATCATTACAAAGAAAGGACCATGCAAAAATTTTATTGGCGCTATCCCCACCCACCAACAAACATGGCACTAGTTTCAATATTATTATGATGTCCCATTAGACTTATAACCATTTCCAATCCAAAAATCGATGGGGTATTTATTTTAATAAAAAAAAAAATATTTACAAAAATCTGTTTATTTTAATAAAATAACACTCAAATAAAATTTAAAATACATAAGTAAGAATGGCACGTGTGCTACGTGACATTCAATGTGTTAACCTTCAATAAACTACAAAAGAAAATAATGCTTGTAGACATACCACGATAGTAGATTTGATAAGTAAACCCAATATTAATGTCTTATGTGTTATGATACTCCAAAGCATTACAAATGTTTTTGAACTTTCGCGTTCAAAAACATTTGTAATGCTTTGGAGTAACTAAAACGTCACAGCATAATAGAGAATATATAATTATCTTTAATATAGTACACACGGCTACACGTCAAGCTATACAAAACCAGTTTGTCTTGGCCTCACTTTGTATGATATTTTCTCACAATAAACGGTCAGCTAATACTGGTTTTGCATAGCTTGATGTGTAGCCGTGTGTACAATGTTTATTTAAAACTGTAAGATTTTTTTGCATGTAAACCCCATTCCTACGGCGGATGTCGTCATCTAGTAGGAAATCATCAGGCAGTCAAGATGTATAAACTGAAAAATGTTTGAAATTGGACGATTTTTTGCATGGTCCTTTATGGGGTGTTTGGAAAACCTTCCACATGTAGCTATACATAAATGCACATTACCAGAACCTGGGTGGTGAGCTTGTTACCACTCCGCAGGCTGGTTTTATTTTTATCTCGGCATGCATTATTCGCATTTATATTGTGAAGTTTGTGTTGATCCAAGAGCAGAATATAGAAATAACATTACAATTATAACATTTCAGAAAGTGCTGAACACTTGGTGTAGAATGCGGTATTTTGATAAGGTACAAGACAACTATGCCTTAGGAGTGAGAGCCATCCATGAGTTTGAAGGATATTTTCTACAGAACATGCCACATGCTGTGGAGGAATGTTTTCTTTGTAAACATATTGTTTTCAGAGTATGTGACAATATTTTTTAAATTAGAACTTCTTAGGCTTTATTTGATTGCGCGAATCACCCGGTACTTGCCCGTGGTCCCCCAGTTTAGTACCCGTTGGGGTACCTCGGCAAATATTTTTGCCTGTGGAACCCCTGAATAACAATCTTTTTACTAAACATATTTTTATTGCCCGTGATAACAAACATTTCAATTTGACATTAAAAAAAAAAGATCATTTAAAAAACGAACTGTTGCTTGACAAATAAAGAAATACAAATAAATTGTTTTCCCAATTCATATTAGATTTTTCAATAAAAATCATAATGTTGATGCTGGAAGAATTTAGAAAAATTAAGAGAGGGTTTAAAGAAGTTTAAGGAAGTTTTTTTATCATCCGTCACTTAATGCATTAAGCAGAGATTGTATTTGTATTTTATTTATTTGGCTATTAGCGGAGGTACCACGGGCCAAATAATTTGCCCATGGTACCCCTTTGTTCCCCCTTGGGGGTTCCACGGGCAAAAATATTTGCTTGTGGTACCCAAAGGGGAACTAGACTGGGGGACCACGGGCAAGTACCGGAATCACCTGCTTTATTGTTTGAATTTTTTTTTCACATCTTAACTAACTGGACTCCTGCTTCGCACGGTTTTTACGACTTGACAAAACATCGAGATTTCTTTATTTTATGAAAGTATAATATTAATTACACAAACCTTTAGGAAAAAAATCTATAAATGATGGCAAAAACCGCATCAATCCATTCCATAGTTTAGAAGAATAATGCGGTCACACAGACAGACACGAAAAGTGACTTTAATATTTATTATATCTACAAGCATTTATTATCTTCTTCTTTTCGTGTCGATGGTACTCATCTTCGATATTTTATATTGTTTGAGCCCAGTAGGAATGAATGAATGCCCCTGATGCCGCAATCAACGTCACCAACGTTGATTGCGACATCAGGGACATTCATTGAGTTATCCGAGGTGCAGGTGACCGGGCACTTAGGGTACTCCAGCAAGTGGGGATGGGTCAGTAATCCCCATTTCGACGAGTTCAGCGTCCTACTTGGCTACGCAAACGATTGCGACTTTACCATATAGGCTACTGCAGACCACGGCGGACCATTTATTATGGAAACAAACTTGATACTTGAAATCATCTACATACATAGTTGAAAACTAGACAACTTACACCTTACATCAATGGCAAAAGCATGCTAGCATCAATGATAAATTGCATTGTTTGCTCTGAAGAATTGGGCAGGTCCCAGCTTGTAGTAATATTTCTTAAAACCTTACATTATGTTATTTCAGGGCTACAATTGTCCAGGATGTGCTCAAGCTGTTCATACAAAATGCCTGATGCGGTATATAGAGAGGGTTCAGAAGTGGCCGTGTTGTAAAATTGATTTTGAGCAAGAACAACTGGAACGCTTGGATGCTGAAAGGTTAGTTTCATATTACTTGACCAACCTGGGTTCAATACCTAGGTCGGGCGAATTTTTATTGGATTTTTCCTATACGAATTTCTCAGTAGCAGCCTGAGGGCTTGTTGTTGTTGAGGATCCGGCAATTAGGAATCGAGCCTCCCTCGAGGGCCGCGAGTTGTTCGAAAGAGATACCGTGGCCCCTGGCACAGGCAACTGAAGGAACACGGGTGGGTTGTAGTCAGTAAAAGTCTGACACGCTCTTCCGCTCAGCCCAGAGCGGGAGAGGTCATTTGATGATTTCCCACCAAAAAAAAGGGCTTGTTCTTTCATGAAACATATACAGAACTGCGAGGTGTGAATGTGTTTTATACACCTGTGCCTAACCCTTAGGGGCATTCAGATGTGACTTTATTTTGTATTAGTTGTATAACGTTAAGTCATATTTAAACCTATGGTTGCACATGCAAAGAATAAAATGTCTGACAGACTTCAGATACCTATTCAGATTTTTTTTTATAACACGCAAAATTATGCAGCTTAATTTTGCTATAAATATTGTCAGGACTGATAAAATTACCTTGGCTTGGTCCACATTTCCTTTCCTTGTTATCAAATAAAATAAATAGTGTAGTAATATTTCATAATATTTTTGTTCAGTGCCAGATTACAACCGACGCAAGTTCTGGATACTACACGACAGTCTGAAGAAAACAACACTGTAACGGAGCCTACACAAGCTTTAGAATCATCTGAACTGATGGATGAGACGCAAGAAGTCATACCCGAGATCTCACAGAGATTAACTAGGAAGCGAAAGCGGCAAATGTAAAATAATAATAATACTACGTTGCTAATACTAATTCATTACTATTTGGTAAGGTCACCCATTTGTCATTAAATGCATCCTGTAGAAGTAGCAGTATTTACAGTTTTTAGATGAAAATGAAACCCACTTTTGGTTTGTAGTTTTGTACTATTGAATCATGCGGTCATACTTAATTATAATTTATCTAGAAACAAATCGATAAGAAGTAGTTGCCCTTGGTTAGTACAGTTGTGTCACATTAGTGCTTGTTGTGTATTATAGTCATTGACATTAAGGGTTAAAATTCAGGATCATGTTTAGTGTCAATCTTATTATTCTCATGATTATCATCATTTATGTGAAACCACCTAAATAACCTAAGCATGCCTTTCTACTATTTCAGTAACTAAGTTTTAATCATTCCATCAAATAAAATCGTCACAAAACAATAACTGACGTAAATCAATACAGCACTATATGCTTTTGTGTCTAACCTAACCATTTAAGAATATGCACAACATTACTGAATAACATCCAAGTCATCAATACTGTTTACTGTTCATCCATCAATATATGTTGTACTAAGTATATGTGCCTTACGTGTTACATGTGAAATTTTGTTTTACTTCTTAATAATAATAATCTTAATCAATTCCAGATCACCACAAATACAAGTTCCTAGTACACGTTCTACAAGTAACGATACTGTCGCAAAGGCGATACGAGTGCCTACTACCCAAAGTTCTACAAAGGACAATAATGTCGAAGACCCATCAAAAGTTCCTACTACACGACGTTCTACAAGGAATAATAGTATTGTAGCTGAGCCCGATCAAGTACTTACGACACTTCAATCTACAAAGGGCAATATTGGCGAAAAGCCGACCCAAGTATCTAATACAACTTCTACAAAGGAAAATATTGTAGAAGAGCCAACACAAGTATCGACTATAAGTCATTCTAAAAGTAACAACACTGTAGCCAAGCCTACTCAAGTTCCGACACGTCGTTCTACAAGGAATAATACTGTAACAGAAGTTCAAGAGTCATTTAAAAGCTTAGATATGACCGAGAAAGGCAAACTTGAGACCACGCAGAGAGTAACTAGGAAGAGAAAACAACAAATGTAACTTGCTACTAATTGATGAATGATTTCTCTTTGGTAAGGTTACTTAATTGTCTATGTTTGATTAGTTTTTTTTTTTAGTTATTAAGCGTAGCATTTGTCGTTTAGTTATTTTTGTTTTTAAATGGTTCAGTAGTTTTTTTTTTTAGTAAGTATTTTGTTATTATTGATTACTTTATGGAAATATCTGTTGATCTCGACTATTCTTGTATCTTTTTAAATGCCATGTTTTATGATTTAAGAGCTGTTGATTGTGTATTGCAGTTTTCGAGTAGTCAGCAGATATTTAAGCCGAAACTTTTTAGTTTTTATTACATGGATAGATTATTTAGCAATGGCACATTTCATAAGTGATTTAAACCCACTTTTCAATACTTTGATTTCTTATTATTAGGGCTATCTCATTGACATTCCAAAGCCTTTTTGTATTTGTTTGCCCTTGTTAAATTATTTATCAGTATTTGAATAGGCTTTAAACTATATTTATAATTTTCATACCAAAAATGTTATTTGTCGATTTCAAATAAACGCAAGATTAAAACGAAAAACTAATTTAATTATTCTAATTAACAGTTAATTAGCCATTAATAATAACGTAATCTAAAACATACAATTGTATTTAAATCGCTAAATAAACATTCTGGACTTTCCTCTGAACGATTTTAGCGGATTTCGGGTAATAGTCCAGTAGGTACTTCCATTGGTCCAACTTTAAATAAACGATGTCGACGACAGTGCGCGCTCGGAAAGAAAAATGGTGCACCACTCCCACGAACAAACCCTACAAAATAATAGATTTTATTAGACACACGGCATGCAACAGGTTAAAAATACAATAATCAAGCAACTTATCGAAATTGTTGAATTTTTCTATCAACATTTTCCTTTCAAAAACTCGTTTTCTTTCGATAATATCAAAATCATAGAACCTGGGCGATCCCAAAGCTGTCTTCCGGTCCTAACACATCATAGATTGACTCCGTCAAGTTCGGGTGCACTGTTAGCACTTCAACCTGAAAATAACAATTACAAATGACTCATTCGGTTACATTCGAACTCTATGTCATATAAGACTAAGTTCAATTTCCATTGCAACAATTTACTTAGGACTTTTTTATTACAAACTGTCAATCAAAAAACAACTTAGACTACATAACGCTAAAGTAGATAGTTGCTTAAATAGCATATATACGTGTAAATTATCTACGATTCGGTATTTAAGTATGATTAATATAAGAGACATATTGTCGATGATATCATGAGTGAGATTACCTCACACACGTACCTGTCCTCTATGTATGAAGTAGATGCATTGGTCTGAGTCACCGCATTGAACGATATAGTTGCCAGGGAAGAACACACAGTGTTTCATCCACATAGCCAGCATTCTTCGGAAATCGTCGTCAGTTTTGCTGAATATGACAGATTCCCGAATGTGCGATCCGTATACGGCCTGCATTACTTGGCAACGGAGACGGAATGGTAGCTTGTAGACTAAGGCTGGCATCTGTAGTAAGTATTTATAAAATATACAGTGTTGGAAATGGGTTGTTAGATTGATCAATACAAAATCTATTGGGTGAAGTTTAGCGAAATACTGTAAATATCTATAAACTTCAACAGTAATGCCAAAACATGATCACAATAAAATTATGTAAATAATTCCAATGTTTATGTACCTACGGTCATTTAAATCTGTTTTGAATTAACTACATGTATTGGGATGTCACATTATAAATTGGCATTTGCCAATTTGGCAACGAGATAGGTGGGCGTCGTAAAGGCTAAACAAATGAGGATCATGCCAAAATATCTGTTTTGTTATTGGCTATGTTGGTCCTTCCCCTAAAATGCCGATGTCTTATTTTGTAGTGTATACATTTTATTTTTAACAAGAGTTAATACTTCTTTTGGCGGTCTTAGTAGTTATGTTTTTTTAAAGAATTCATGGACACCTGTTTTCCTTGTTGTCTATTCCATAGCTCGCGTACGTAGTCCCACATTTTACTCATTTGATGGACACTCAGATCCATATCTCGCAGTCCGTCTCTCAATTCGTTGATGTCGTAATCGTATGCTATGCGAGATGACGAATGAGCCGTGATCATTGCTGACATTTCTGATATAAGAAGCCCTGAGAAATATAAAAAAGGTCTTCACTTATATAAAGTCTGCTGAGCAGATACCTGAAACTTTTTTGATATAAATTAAATATGCCAGACACGAATTCTTAAAGTGGTTGAATTTAAAAAGAAGGCACGTCCATGGTGACAGTTGACATGTACGAGGGTAAATCAAAAAATTCTTGGAATCAATATTAAAAAATGCAAAGATTTAAACAAATATATTTTATTTTTGTACATAATCTCCCTCCAATGCAATGCATTCACACACACACGTTTCTAACTTCATTATTCCTTGTGAAAAAAATTGTTTTTCTTGACTCTCGAAAAATTCCTCTACGGCTGCCATAACCGCGTCATTATCGTAAAATTTTGAACACGAATGTCCTCTTTTAGTTTTGGGAATAAGTGAAAATCACTTGTGGCTAATTTCGGAGAATAAGGTGGATGGTTTAGGAGATTGAAGCCAGCACAGCGGATTGCGTTGAGCGCAACTTTCGATCGATGAGCAGGAGCGTTATCTTGAAGAAACAACACGCCCGTCGCCCAACGATAGTTTTCCACGACGTTTTTCTTTAATCGCTTCACGCACTTTCGGGATTAAACTTGCATAATAGGGTCCAGTAATCGTCTGGCCTTTTGGCATGTAATCAACAAAAAGGATTCCTTCACTATCCCAGAACACTGAGGCCATAACTTTGCCACCGGTAGGAGCAATTCGAAATTTCTTAATGGATGGAGAGGATGGTCGTTTCCAAGACATGCTTTGTCTCTTAGTTTCAGGATCGAAATGGTGGACCCACGTTTCATTCATGTGTCAAGGCGACGGCAAAAATTATCCGAATCACGCTGGAACATTTCGAGATTACGCTTAGAAATTTCCAAACATCGCTTTTTGTTTTCGTCGGTTAACATTCGTGGCACCCATCTTGCAGACACTTTTTTGAACCCCAGTGAATCAATTAAAATGGATTGAACGCCATCAAATGACATCTTTAGGATATCAGCTATATTTGTTTATTTATTTATCCTCACACTGGAACGCCATACAACAATTACACCAATGGAGCAAAAATTCACTGTGCTGTGTTCATGTGTTGCTTTCCATCCATCCTGTGCGCGGTGGACATCGAATATAATATGTTTTATAGTTATTCTTCTGTCTTCCAAAACCATTTCTCAACCTTTTTGTCATTTTCTTCCGTAACGGAGGTTGAAGGCCGCCCAGAACGCGGGTCATCTTTACAACTTGATCTACCTCTTTTAAATTCAGCCACCCAGTACACAACCGTAGAAGAGGGTGCAGCATCATTCCCTAATGTCTGCTGAATGTCCGAAAAAAATTCCTTCGTAGACATTTATTCAACCTGAGATATTTTATCACCGCACGTAACTCACTATTGTCCATAATTTTGGGTGTTTAGCAACTCGTTGCTCAAAACAATTTATAACGTGCGAAAGAACTGACAAAAACAAGTGACAGTTTGCATAAATATTGTGTGATTGACACCCTTTAATTTGAATATCGAGCTTCTCCCAAAAAGGTTTTATATAATTATATGCAATTCTAAGAACTTTTTGATTCAACCTCGTATGTCGTTGGAGTTAGAGCGGTTGTCATAGTGCAAGTGTGAAGTGATACTAGCGACGCGCGGTTGTAGTCTAAAATATATTTTAGTGCATGCTTAAACTTTATCTCATACCTGTACAAAACTTAATAACGATAATAACTATGATAGTCTCAATAACTTCGAAACTGTTTTGTGAAGACACATCTCCGGTGCCGGTTATTGTTAGTAAGTTGATCATGTACCACAGTGCTGCCACGTATAGGGCAAAGTAATTGCCCTGTGAAACACAAAAAAAGATTATTCGTGGTTTTGTAAGTTATTTGTAAGTAACTTATTTCCCTGATACAAGTGAGTACTTATGCAACAGCAGTTCGTCGCTTTTCGGGTGCCTTGATTATTTTATTCTAACTTATACTATCACCCTGCTGGGAAAACCATCTCCTACACCTGCCTTCTGTAATGTGACTTACAGACAAAGAAGGTGCAACTTTTCATTCCCTTCTCAGAACAATTCCGATTGTTTCCCCTTGTAGCAGTGGTGTGGGACCACTGCCACAAAGGGGAACCACCGGGGTTCTTTATCTTGTTCTTTACTCGTTCAGTCAGCAAGATAACCGCGCACCTTCAAAGACCAACTGTTCGATAAAATCCGTCAATAATAACCTCAGAATATTTAGCCCTCAAATTGAGTGCTTCCTTGGACATCCAGTTAGCCGATGTGCAGTGCACGGGAGTTATGCACGACAACTTGAAGAAAAGGCAAGCATTCACGTGCGATAATATCGATGCCCATATGGCTATTGTTCTGAAAATTTTCAAAACTGTTATGGGAAGGTACCAAACGCCAGCTTTAGTTTTAAGCAGGCTCACTGTGAGTCTCCATGGAAACGTGAAGTCGTTATGGCATATTGTGAGTAGAGCGGTAATGTGACGTAGGTTGACAATGTATAAAAAAAATATAGAACAGCGTAACGCTAGCTAGCTCACTTTCGGTGGGTGTCAGTGATTAAGCGTTACGTTAGGTGTAAACTATTCCCGGACTTTCTGTGGACTAAACTAGCCCACTATATTCTTGTTAGAAGTAGCCGTGTTAAAAATATATATGGATGATACTTACGTCAGTTTAAACAATAAATTTGCTGAACCAATACTCGATTTCCTATGCGTTCGATACGTAAATAAATACGAAATTCTAGTTAGTTGAGGCGAGCGCGAATAGCAGAACAAAGCCATTTTCATAGGTGTTGCCAAAGGCAAGACGAACACGAGGTAGCATACCAGAAAGTTTGCTAGAAAGTCCCTTCTTCGAAGATATACTTTGGAGAAATACCTGGAATGCAACAAAATTCTGTTCAATCCCAAGCTTGTCTAAGGGCGCGTTCACATTTAACGTCCGTTTTACATGTCCGTTAAAACGTGTATGTTATTAGCATACGTAGTTGTATGAGCGAGTTCACACATAATACAGTATTCCGGATCCAGTAGAAAATACCGATCCGACAAAATAAGCAGCAATCCGTTTTACAGGTCCGTTTAAACGTATGTGTCATTAGCGTATGTAGTTGTATGAACCAGTTCACACATAATACAGTATTTCGGATCCAGTATACTGATCCGATCTCTTAAAATCAGTCCTGTGTGAATACTATCTCCAGTAGCGACGGATCCGTTAAAAAGGATCCTTTAAATGCTGTGTGAATACTATCTCCAGTAGCGACGGATCCGTTAAAAAGGATCCTGTAAAAACGTACGTATATGTGAACGCGCCCTAAGATGGTAATAGGGCAATTTCAGAAGTCTGCTTAACTCAGCTCTATGATGATGATGGCTTCTAGCCGAATTCGGCCACAGCGACTGCATTCCTGCGATGCGATTCATGCGATAGTGGATGCTTGGGATCGGGGTAGTTGAGTGCTTAGATGTGCTGCTCTTTCATGTGCTCTCATGTGACTAGTATAATTATCCTACCTAGGCCGCGTAACTCCGAGCACAAAGCGGACATGTCAGAACACATTTGACGACGTGATAAATTATAGCTGTTGGTGGTCTAGCTGTCAGGTCTTCACGTTCTTTATCTAGTTTGGACTTCCTTCCTTCAAAGGCACTACAAAATTACTTCATTATAACATCAATGAAGAGTTAGCTCAAAAGGACTCACATTTTCCTGACTTTCTTTGGATTCAAAACATAATCTCCATATCTATTCATGTAACCGCTATGGATGTCCAGAAAAACTTTAAATAGAAACACGATGTCGAATATGACGCAAGCGTGGAAGAAATATGGCACTGAGAGAAACGCCATTTGGTATACAAGCAACATGAAATCGCAGTAAGATATGAGAAGAATGAGATACTCTGAAAATAAACAATCAAATTTACCGTTAACATCAATACATTTAGAATACTAGTTTTAACTTGTGACTTTCATAGGAATAAAGCGAATCGCTCACCCATAAATGTGACTAATTTGCTATCTGGTATGATGCTGCTACGGAACCATCTGGAATATAAATAATGATTTAGCTAATTTTAATTAAACAGTCCTCATAGGTAATTCGGGCTGGTGTCTGCACTCTACATCAAAGCGCGTATTTTAACAGTCCTCATACTTTAACCTTAATGATTAAAATTTTCGCGTTCTCAGACATTTATAATAATGACCTGTGTGGCTTGAAAAACATAAGCGCTGCCGGAGTATAATCAACGTTTCCTGCCGATGTGATGGACTTGGATCCGTGCGATTCTGCGATGCTTTTGTCTGGACTCTGAAAAGTTGAACAAATAGTTTATTGTAAGGAGTTTTCTAACTATATTTCTCGTATAATGCTTTAGAAGTCAATGATAGAGCATCAAACTTTAATGGTACAGTATACGCGAATCTGGGTGCATAGATGACGCTGTTACCACAAGCACTTAACATAATGTCAAATGTTTTTTTTTGTGGATAAAAACACAGCGTTAATGCAGTAACTAATCTTTAAGCTGATTCACATCTATTTATTTGACAAGCTATGGGAAAAGATTGTTTACTCTTTGTGCTGTTAGCGCCACTAGTGGTGAAAGTTTTCGGCTTCCTCTCTCATTAAATCAAAACTTTACCTCTACATATACATTTTCATCTATTTCAACGTCCTCTTCTTCCTCCTCATCTCCAGTTTCGTACGACAGCGGAAAATTCGTTAACTGCTAAAAAAAAACATACAAACGCATGAATTAAAATACGTGAGAAATATAAAACAAACATTAAAAATGTTAATTATAATATTTAAGTACTTCCGTGCTGTTCCTTTCGGATGCTATCGTCGGCAAAACGTAGTCTTTCGCCGCAGATTCAACTGAATGCTTTACTTTTTTTAGCACTGATGGATAACTCTGCAATGTAAGATTTTTTACATTATTTTATCTATAGAGCGAATTTAGAATTTACTCAAGCTAGTACGAATATAAAACTTATTTGTATAAAGTTAATGTGCATATTTGTAAGAAACTATTGATCACAATCACTTATATGAAAATGCAAATTAATTTCAGAAGAATAAGGTTCATACTCGTATGGAACGCTTACTGGACTTATTACGCTTACGCTTGAGTATTGCGGTTTAGAGACGTTCTTGTATTCTAAAATTTTGATGAAATACCTTCAATAGTGCGTAAAAATCCCTCCCTTGAATACAAAGCAAGTCAATGTTCCGACTCGCAATAACATTTGACATGGTCAGATATTTTGTGGCTCCTCTTATGTTACCAAATATTCCTCCTGGCCCCATACAGGCCTCCACTTCATTTATATTTGACATTATATCAACCTGTTTTGAAAATACAACAATATAAATCCTTATTTTATATAGGTAGGAGGATAGGCAGTATCCACCGGACAAATTAGAAAAACAAATGCTATTCAAATTATGTGCCAGCTAATTTATCGGAATCTCATCCAGTAGAAACAAGGACATAATTCTGCAATAATAATAAAAAATGGTTTAGAATAAATACCTAAAAATTTAAAATAGAGTACAGTTGCTAATTTGCCTGAACTAGGTTGAACCTGTGCTTCAGGCTTCAGGGAATGAAAGGTAAATTGCGGTTTACGATTTATGACGTATTAAAAAAAAACTACTTACTAGATCTCGTTCAAACCAATTTTCGGTGGAAGTTTACATGGTAATGTACATCATATATTTTTTTTAGTTTTATCCTTGTGGTTCTCCTCATCGCTGTCACTGTGGTGAAGTTGTCAACAGCCTCGGACACCACGACCTGTCTTGCAAGTCGCTTAGCGCGGCACGTAAACATTAACGACATCATTCGACGAGCTCTTGTCACCGTCGGCGTTCCAGCTGTATTAGAACCCAGTGGTTTGGCACGCGACGATAGCAAGAGATCGGACGACATGTCTTTATTTCCATGGAAGGTGGGTAAGCCTTTAGTGTGGGATGCAACATGTGTCGATACTCTTGCACCATCCCATCTTCCAGGGTCGGCGTGCTGCGCTGGTGTTGCTGCTGCGGCTGCGGAAAACCTCAAGCGGCGTAAATATAATAACCTTATTGATAATTATATTTTCGAGCCGTTTGGGGTTGAAACCCTCGGGCCGTCAGAGTCAGGTCAGAGTGTGCATGGTCTTTTTAAGGAAATTTCGAAACGACTGGTTGACACTTCCCATGACCCAAGGGCTGGCTTTTACCTTGGCCAGAGGCTAAGCATTGCCATTCAACGTGGCAATGCCGCCAGGGTCTTGGGTACATTACCAGTCGACAGCGATGCGGATGAATTTTTCGACGCTATATTTTAGTTTGTAAATAGTTTTAGTTAATTTAGGATATCATTTTGTTATTTTATTGTTATCTTGTACATTAATTGCGTTATAAATGTTGTTGAGAAGCAATTTTAAATTGATTAAACTAATTAAAACTTAGGTAAATAAAAGTAATATAGCTTGTTAGCACTTCTATTTGCAGACAACAAGTAGACCTTCTGTCTGTGCATAATCAATGGTTAGTACATATTTTAACTGATATTTTTTTACAGTAATTTAATTTATAGATAGGTACTTAGTTTTTTATCTTTCTGCAAAGACATGTTTTGAGGTTACATTAAATATTCATATTCATCTTATAACTCACCTTTCCTCTATAAATGATATACATTGTATCGATAACTTCGTTCGATCTCATAACCATGTAACCCTTCTGGAAGTAAAGTTCCTTTAGTTTCTTGGCAAAAGCCCTGAAAAAGGAATACTCGACGTCTTCGAACAATGGGATTTCTCTCAACGTTTTTTCGTACATGTATAATACTGCGTCTTCATTCAAGTTTGCATGTAGTTTACCGAGTATTGATTGGTGCTGCACAGAAAATGACCTCTTTTTGGCAAGTAATTATAACTTCAAAAAAGCTGTTAACTACATTGTCTTCTGTTTATTGTAATGATGATAAACGATTTTTATTTCTTTAAGGTTGGTTCAAACACTTTTTTACACATCAATCATAATTTTAAAACAGGTCGGCGTTTCCTATCTGACTACTCTGAGAAGAAAGGCCGAAACAAGCTCAAAGGTCTCTTTTAAAGTTCAGACATAATCTTGGTCACATCATGTGAAGACCAATTGGTATCTGAAATGGTCTTTTGAGTTATTATCTATCGATCTCAATAAGTGATAAGTATATATTATAAGTTACTGTGTTTATGGAGTTTGGCATGCCTGTATTTTGTAAAAGAGTGGAAATGTTTTCTTTATGGTCGTGTTTGAACTTGTAGTTGTTTCTGTATTACATATATGTATTGTTTTGTGCCTGTTTTGTATGAACTGTATTGTGCTAAGCTATGAACAATGATCGCAACTGCATTTACGAAGCAACAAATCTTCTGTTTGCCTCGTGTTATAAAAAACACATACCGACCATCCACCTGTTCTCTTCCACTGGTACTTCCAGTATTCTATGACCGTCTTCTTTAATGCAAACGGTACCTTCTCTCTATTCAGAAACATTTCTAAATGTTTCAGATCTTCTTGAAACTTCGTCACTACTTGATCTGCCATAGCTTTCAGTGATGCTATTCTTGCGTACACATATCTAAAAAAAATACTGACTTGTTCAAAAAAATTGCAATTATCTTCATTGTTGAATTCGCACTCAAATCTAAATTATTTCAGGAACTAGGTACTTAGTATGTGAACAGAACAAACACACTTTCTAACACAAAAAATTAAATATAACATTTTTAAAATGCAATGAACTCACCCAAAAAATAGAACACCGTGTATATTGACGCAAATGCACAATATCATGTGGACTATATTCTGAGGAGTGATATCGCCGAAGCCAGCACCACTGAAGCTCGTCGCTGTCCAATAGTAAGCCAGCAGGAATACTTTAGTTGGTGACAGGTGGTTGCCTTTTATTATTCCTACTCCGTCTATCCAAGACCCTATAACGAAGCTGTTGATAAACAAATTGATCGGGACATCTTCTAAAGACATGTTTGTGCAGCAAAATTGTTTTAAATTCTTCTTCTTTTCGAGTCGATGGTACTGTAATTCAGGTTTGTTAGGTCCAGTGGCCACGTTAATAGCAGAGTCAGTGATGTGTGTGCGTGTGTGCATGTGCGTGCGTGTGAGGGTATGTGTGTGTGTGTGGATCCTCAAAGGTGCGGGTTTATGAACACTTGGGACATTCCCATGTGGGTCATGTTCTGGACAGCACTATATACACATTGGCTATAAAACTCCATTTAGCCAAGTTGTATTTGCAGCCTAATATTCAACATACTTGCCTTCCTGACAAACCATATTGCCATTAGGATGATAATCAGTCTTCATATAAGGTACTTTCTGCGGTAGTCTTGATATTTTATATTCGAAATCATCCGGGTCATCGGCCTTGACGTATCTACAGGATAATTGGATCAACACCGAAGTATAGAGGTTTAAGAAGAATAGTGTTAGAAGAAGAAAGTGGACCACACTCATGATGTATGCCTGAAAAAAAAAATGGTTAGATCACAATAAAGAGGAATCTGAGGATATAGTGACAGATTAACATAGGAGAGACTAGTATGCGTAAGCATTTTCTTCCTTTTATAATCGAAGTTGTGGACTCAAAATCATATCAGATTGACTCGAACACTCATAAATTTTATCATAATCATCATTCATCCAGAAATACGTCCGCTGCAAGACACATGCCTCCCCCACGCATCGCCACATCGACCGATTATTCCGTCCAGCAGATTCCTGCGACTTTTATCAGGTCATGGTTCCACCTTATTAAAGTACTTATAGTAATTACCCGTCTCAAAGCACCAATAGATTCGGCCCAAGACGCAGCATACAGTTTAATGATTTGCGAAACGTTAATCATTCTCAATGCGCAATGAAACATGTGGTCGTTGTACTCGTGTTCTTCGTCGGAATGGTCCTCGTTATGTTTGGGGACAAATAGCTTCCAGATAGCGTACCAAGGGAAACATGTTATGAAGTCTACTACGAATTGCCCCTGAAATTAGAATTAAATTGTTTATATCAGGGGTTGTCAGAAATTACTTATTTATCGCATGACTTTCTATTGGGTCCTTTTTCTTCTCATGTCTTACCATGCCACCTCGTAACAGCCACCAACCGGTCTATTCTGTAAAAAAAATCACCGTGCAAACTTAGGTGAAGTGAGCTTGCAGAGAGGTGCCATTCTTCCTGATATTAGGGACACTATTGACAGCTCACTTCACCTAAGTCTTCACGGTGAGATTGTTACAGAATACATCGGGGGTTATATAGTCGCTGCATCGGCAGTTACCCAGAACGCCCTCTATCGTGTTCAAGGTGAACTAAATTGAGAACGGCGGAACCGTTCTCAATTTTTTTCGAACATTGAAGTATTAAACTAATTTTAGGCCTCACCTGTAGATAGTGCTTTGCTGTCATATAAGGATGGTATATCAACTGATTTTTGGAGCCGTAATACGCCACATGTAGCATCAAATACATATCTATGTAGCAGATGGTTTCCAAAATCATAAGTGTCACGTTAAATGATCCAAACTGTGGCGCCATAGATACTATCACCTTGAAGTTTCAAGAAACGGAAGTTGTTTATGAGCATAAGTATGCGTTAAGTTTGACTGTGTCGAAATAGACACCCACCTAGGTTTTTATGTATACGGATCTTCAGATTGTGTAGGTGCCTAATTTGTTTAATTGGCGGAAGTAACTAGGTACTATTGCATTATTCAATACCACCTTTACAGATTTCAACATTTCTGTCTTACCGAACACGTAAGGATGACTCGTAAAATGTACCTAAAGTAACGTAATATGCATAAAATTAAATTTAAAAAAAAAAACGAGCTTCCCTATTCGACCGACTCCATTTTCACGCTAGATAAATAACAATAGATTTGATAAAGACGTCGAGACGTTCCAAATCTAGACGAATAGTTGATCTTTTATGTGTCATAAAACATATTAAAATAGAAACTCACGGGTATGAGAAGACACAATAAAAATGCAGTGGCTACTCGGATAATCGCCCACGTTTTCAAAAATATACCGTCTGGTCTTATAGCAATAGGCATGAGCAAGTATGGTGCAACGTTGTTTAATACTTGAAATTGTTTGAACGATTTCCAATATTTATCCTTGGATGTCTTGTATTCTGCTGAGAGGTCTATAAACGAATCTGCAATAAGAAGAAAGCTGTAGCTGTAAGTTGGAGAACACATCAGAAACAATTGAAAGTCTCTCCTCTTCCTGAATCAGTCCAAACAATATTGAAGAATGTAAATACTTCCCATTGTTTTGTGAACAGTGGTTCATCTGCTGGATTTTATTGCTTAATGGAGTCCGATCTTCATCGACACTTCCATTTAATATAAAAAGTAAAACATGATCAAATAAAACTTAGCTGTATCAAAATTTTAGATATAGCTATGTTTTTAGATTCTAAAGACTTTCATGATTACTTACTGTTGAAAAATTCTTGTAGAAGGCTGGTGATCTTGACTTTCTGTTTCTTCTCTGTCAATCGATTATAATGCTGTAAATAGGAATCAGTGCTCTGCGCTTTAGCTTGCTCCTCTATGGTTCGTAGTTCTTCTGGTGTCATTAAGCCTTCGTGTTCCTTCATGTCTGGGAAAAGACTTAGTGCCGACGTGTATGCGTAGTGGCTTACACTTACTAGCTGGAAAAGGGAAATATAAAACGTTATAGCTTGTTTTAAAAAAAATATTTTAGTAAACCAACGATCTTGTGGAATCGCTTGAATTTTTTAATCATTATTAACTAATTTATCGTTAAATCATTATATTTGTTGAAATTTTAAGATAATTCTTACGAGTTTTTCTTTCAATCCTTAGTTACATCGTGTGGGTAGGCAATTTATACACTTAATTTGATTAACTTGGTATAGAATGATATTAATCAACCAGTACTTCCTTAATTTCCATTTTAATATGGTCTTCTACTATTTATAATTCCGTGCAAGTTTTAAAAGGCGATTCAGGAAAATGAATTGCTGTATCAATCATTTCTAGTTAAGTCTGTCTCAACATGAAGAAACTAAAAACTTGCTTAACAATTTTATATAGGAACCAAAAAAGAAATATGTTTGACGTATTTTGGTATTATCTAATACTTTACACTCCACTTTGTGTCAGTACCTACCCCTCAAAGGTTCAAGACAGATTCCAACCAAGACTGATTCAGAGCCCCTTGTATTAATTAGTAGGTACCTATTAGCCAGATCCTTACGAGCAGATCTTACATTTATTCTACCTGATAACGGTCACCTATGTCGCAACAAAGATCCAATCGTACAAAGTAACCTTAAATAAGGTCGAATGGCAGAAAGCGAGCGTAGGACGACTACCCACTATACCATCCCACCTGTAAAAGGTCGAGGGGACAGTTCAGCTTACCTTACAATGAGTCAATGTAACCACGGTGCTAAGAGTGGGGATTCCGTACAAAAGGACCAGTAACCCTACATGACTGCCCGGCCCTATGATGCCCTCAGTTTTTTGCTCCCTCCTTTCATTGGACGTCACTAAGCAATAACCGCTCTCTATTATGTATAGCTCCCTAGTTACTGTGCCCCCATAGAATACAATTTCGCCAGGTGGTAAAATGATGTCTCTTGCCGCTGCAAAAAAAAAAATCATCGCTATTCAAATCATTTTTCATAATACAGGATGAAATTGAATAGGTGCGACAAATTAAAATATCTAATTCACCGTGTTATAAAGTAAATTAAGAGCATGTCATTAAGAAAAGGGATGTGCATACGTGCGCGTATGCAAGCGATTTGGCAACGTCGTCGCGTCGCCGCGTCACGTCGTCGCGCGCCCTTTTTACACGACTGCCCAAAAAGGAGTGTAACATCGACGCGCAAACTGTAAATGCTGAATCCATGGTTACAGTTTGCGCGTCGATGTCCCTGCCACCCTGTATACCTACTATATTTAATAATTAAAACTTTATGTTGTGAACTCTGCGATAAAAGAATTGCTTATCGCGGCGCGCGCTAAAATTGATACTTTAGTTTTCTCTATTTATTTTGACAATTAAAAAAAAACTTGAACAACGGTAATTCGTGTCTACTTGAAGGCAATAGCTTAGTTTGCACTATCTAAGACGATAACTACAAGATTTTTATCCAAAAATGTAGTTTTGGGAAATGACAATCTATATGATTATGTAACAGTTACTGCACCTATTTCAATTCGTCGCAAGATTTCAACTTCATCCTGTATAAATACATTTACTATCTACTGAACGTAGGTTTCTCAATAGCTTTCGGAAATTCCCGATAGTAGGTAAATCATTTTAGCCTTGCATGAGTTCTAAACTGATTAACTCATGTCTTGTCCTGCAGTGCGATTCTGTAACCATCTCACCGTGAAAACTTAGGTGAAGTGAGCGTGGAGTGAGCTGTCATTCCAAATAATGCTAGGGATTGACACTACTGACAACTCACATCAAGCTCACTTCACTTGAGTTTTCACGGTGAGATTTTTACAGAATCAACCGGCAGTTCCTTCCGAGCCACTTGTAGTTAAGATGATTAGTATCAATTAATGATACTTACCAACTTGGGATTGAAAGACTGTTCCTTCGAATCAGTTTTAGATGTATCGTAATTCAAAAATTCATTCTGTTTTATAAGAGTCCCCCTTATTTGAAGAAGAGTTCTTACCTTCAGTCAGTGTATGAATATAAGCCTTATTTTTCACTTGAAAGAACTTGATAGATGTGAGAGCTTTGAATCTAGCTTGATGCAAGACTTTTTTCCTCAGTTCTGAAGGAACTACTGTCTTCTCCAACCAGTTGTCGTCGGTTAACTCTACGCCCTGAAATTGTAAGGAATTAATTAGTTACCAAGTACTTTTTATTTCTTGAGTATTTGTTTTAGAATGTTTTGTTTTACCGAGTTGTATTGCCACTGTAGTTCGTAGAAGGCCATTATCCTTGATTTGATTGCTGGATGCATATTGTTTTCTTTCATAAATTTATCTATCGTTATGATCACTTCCAGAAAAGCTGTTTTTGTTCTGCAGTCAAAGAATTGAATAATTTTAAGTATCCATATTTCAATTGCTGTCCAAATTAACTATAAGTACAGTCATTCATCACTGTTTACACACCGATTCAAAAAAAATTTGGAACGTGTTAGCAAATAACAAATTACAATCACATGTGGGTAGTTACTGTAGTTAGTTACCTTGACCAATGTGTGACAACAGCCGAGAATTCGGAAACACAATACCCGGAGAGTAGAACTCCATAGAGGCTAAGAAAAGCTATGAATGCCATGTCGTAGATGTCCCCGGGCGTGTAGTCCCCGTAGCCGACAGAAAGCAGGATGGTCGTGGCAAAGTATACAGACGTTATTATTGGGTATTTCGTTCTGGGGAAAAAGATACAAGCCTACCTAAGGCTTCTGTGAGACCAGAGCATATCGGGAAAAAAACCCCTATGACGAGGAATACGATTGATTGCTAAAGAGTGCAGAAGGGCAAAAAATATAAACGGTACACCCGTCACTCTGAATCCATACATATGCGGTAACGAAGGTCATCAGAATTTATAATGACTACTGTCTTTAAAATGAGTCATAAAAATAAATCATTCAGCGGAAAAGTTTAATAGAGTATGCTTGATGAATCATGAATCCCCAGATCAAAATAATGTATTACGTAGTTTAAGTATTTCATGCAATAATATGAACTTTTTACCCGAAAATTTTGGGCCGCTTACGAAATGTTTCTATTGAAAGAATTAGATTCGTAATAGAACAAATCGTGAAAGCACGATTTCATCAGTAGGACCTATGCATATTACAAGTAGACCCACACCTACGATAACTACTAATAGGCAACAGATTATAGAATGTATCCCTATGATCAAACAAACATCAATATGTAGGAACTTACTTGGTAGATCTGTATCCGCGTTTTTGGTCGTCCCAAATCAATGCTCTACTAAACCATGAGTTTTCCGAGCATCGGTTTACGAAACAAGACTCCATGAAAAGTATGACGCCGGACCAGTAGCACAGTAAACATATGTATACGCAATACTTCACTATCTGCAATATGAAATTATCTTTAGTGTATGAAATAATGCAGTTAAGTAGAAAATCAAAGCGTAAGAATCGAATTATTGCAGCCACCTTAACAAGAAGCGAATTCAATAGCAATTTTCTTTCCAAACTCTCAAAGAAACTTGACAGCCTCCAAACTAAACAAAGTTTTATTCCTTTACATAAGTAGAATAAGTGATCCCTGTAGTTATCGTGATATTTCACAGTTTGATGGATCGTGACAATGTATTCAAACGGTATAATTGCTACAACGTCAAGATAGAAGCCAAGAGTGTTCATCCTGTAGCCTATTATGCTTTTGAAGTTCTTTATGTACTTCTTTTTCGTTTTAACTGCAGTTACAGAGGTCATGAAAAGGTTTAGTACCAGCGAAATGGTTATAATTATCTGGGCATAGAAGTAAAATCCATTGGGAAACTTGCGCTTAAATCCTATGAAATAAGGATAGACGAGGCAAATGTAGAATACGATTAAAAGCATAAATAATTCCCAATATTTGACGAGCGGACAGTCAGCTTCTAATATCCAGGGAAACCTGGACTTGATGCAAGTGAACATTGTCATTTTCTTCTTGACGTGTTCAGACATTATGTAAAGGTCCAAGCAACGTTCATCAAGGTGATCGTCTTTAGTCAAAGTGTCGACGTCCGATGCACCTGTGGATGTGATAAGTTCCGATTAACTTATCTGGTTCTTATTAAACAAATCCCGTTCCATTTTAGATTTTTTTTGCCCATGTTACTGTTCATTACCCTAGGCTGATAAAATTTTTGTTTTTCCTAATTATGTGAAATATCACAGTTAAGATCGGCTCTGCCTCTATCCGTACAACGTGAAAAAGGCTTTGTAAGATTCGAAACGAATAGGTGTACAGTTACATCAGCAGCGAAGCTATCTATTAAAGAAATTTGACAGATTGTAGTAGCTTGATGTGCTGGCGTCTGTACACAAATTGGAGGTTCATTCGAAATACCTTGAATATATCTCAATTTATCTTTCAAACATTTGATACTGCTCTTCTTTCGATCCTTAGACGCGTAAATATTTAACGAGAATTCGTTTCCTTCTCCTTGTTTCATTTTCCTCAGCCGACTCCTGTTGATTCGCTCTTGTATCTCAGTGCGCATCGAATCAACGAGGTCTGGATATGTGATCATCAGTTTTATGAACTTAGTTTTTTCTAAAACTTGGCATTCGACGTAAGTTGCCGCTTTGACTGTGCAACGGGCTAAGAGCGAAAAAAAAAGATCATTTAGATATAGTAATTTTTAAAATTTTAGGTTAAACATTGACGTACCCGGTATATTGTAGACTAAAGAAATTTCACCAAAACAAGTCCCCTTTGCAAAGGAAATCATTGGGCTTTCATCATCTTCGTCTGATAATAATTCTAACACGCCACTAGTGACACATACCTACAACAGTAATGCATTAATAAATAATCTTAATGAAACGCAGATATCTAATTAATATTTTAAACAGATAATATACATGCAAGCTTACCATAATAGTCTTGTTCTGGTTATGGCTATATACAACGTCTCCTGGTAGATAAAACTGGTGCGTCATGTCTAAAGATAGTCTCCTAAGGAATGCTTCCGGTAACTTCCTAAAGATCAGGGAGCTATAGAGCGGAACGGCATTTAGGTCGTAACAGATTTCCATTTGTAAAGGATAGGGTAGGAGTCCGAGTAGCTTAGGTTTGAAAACTCCTGATTTTTGGTACCACAGATCTTCGTAATACCTGCAAAGGAAGACGTATATAAACGCAAGCCTCTTCTAAAAGATAGAATCTTTCCAATAGATAGAACAGTTGCCTACCCTATTATACGCTTTGAAGTGTCCGAATCCATTTGAATCAATCGCAGATGGTTTTGAATTTTCTTTAGTTGCCTTACGTATTTGGAACGTCTAGTTGTTATAGTAATGAACTGTGATGTTAAGGAACCCACAAACACAACAGTTGTTAGCAGAAAACCGAGTAATGTCGCCAATATTGCTATGACTCTTTCAGCTGTGGTCACTGGGTACAAATCTCCGAGGGCGTTCGTAGTGAGAAACATGACTGACCAATATGTGCAGACATAGTACCAATCGAATGTTTCCTCTGTCGGTAAGTATATTGCTGCAAGCGACCATGAAGTGCGAATTTTATGTATGTCAAAGCTTCTGTTCGCAAACAAATACCACACGCATGCCCAGGTATGAACAGATAAGAAGAAAAGTATCAAATACTGCGACAAAAACGTAGTCCACTGATTGCTGCCTGCTTGCGAAGATCTGTTGTAGAAATATTCTAAGATCCTATAGACTCGTATAGTTGCTATCAAAGGTGCGATCGCATGGAAATTAAACTGTAGGATATTATCGTCCATTAAATACAAGAATGAGTACGGGATTGCTAATATAATGTTGAGAACTACTTTAAATGTATCTGGTTCTACAAGGTTTAGAGTTTTCCTCCATTTTTTAAAGAATTTCAGTCCTACAATGATGAAGACGTCAAAAGTAAATATGAAATTGAAACACAATAAAATAACAATGGCCCAAAAAGGTCTTGTGCTTGCTTTGCAGAATGTATAAACACAAGAGTCCAGAATGTATGCAATGAACAGCGTTGTGAGTATGAATATTTTCCAAGCAGGGTTTGAATAAATTAGCAGGATTGTCCTCAGTTTGCTGTTTGTAGAAAATTCAGATCGTCCTTCTTGTAATATTGCATAAGTTTTTTGTCGATGGGCCTCATCCATTTCTAGGCGAATATTGGATATTCCAGACGCAACTCTTGGTTGAGGTTGAGATATGAGTAGATCAGATTTAGTTGCTCCACGCCTATACTTGTAGATATCCAAGCGCTCTTGCTTTGCATCATCTTTGTCGGCTAACCAAAATGTCAAATTGTTAAAAACATAAAATTTTAATCAAATTAAGATCTGCAAGATAAATCAAATGGAAAACTCACACATCTTCAGTCAAATTAATTAACTTTACCCAGCTGGAAATTTACGTTCAGGATTATTTCATATCACCATTTCAGCAATTCAATATTTTATAACTTGTCAAAATAAAATATCTTTATCGTCTAGATGGTTTCAAAAGTTTTTATAAACTAGTGGGCACATTTTTGTCTCATAATCATAATTAAATGGGACGTTGATTTACGTATCTATAATACAGGAAACGGGGAACTTTGGGTGTTAGAACGAATAAATATAAAACTTAGTAGTCCGAGAGTAGTTTTTGTGTCATCGTTTGGTTAAGATCAAAGATGGGAAACTTGTAGTAAATGGTCACACGATGGTAGGATGACGCAATATTTTCCTCTCCGCACAAATCGTAGGCCGAAAGCCGGACATGTAGATATCCAAGACGCAAAGCTGTGCGCACGGCACTCCAACCTACATACATGAACATAAAAATTGTTGCGGACTTGACGTTATTTTAATTTCATGTACACCACATGCTGTTTATTGAAAAAAAAAGACAATGTAGGTAATGGCTGTGATCTGCGATACTGACGTTTTAACGATGCATTGTCGATCAATAATTAACTTCAAAAAATATTTATTGCTCGTTTTTGTATGTGTTACTGTTTGTTGTAAACGGCTGTTTTGATAGATTTTTATGGGGATACGATAAAAAAGTCTGATGTTTGTACATTCTAATCCCGTCTTGAATGACGTGTAAAATTACGTTCATATATCTAAAGTTATGCAGTGAAACAAAGCGATTTGCCAAGTTCCTATTAGAATATTCAAGAGGTTAGAATTGCTGGTAACATTTGCAATCTAATGTTTTTATTATTGGCAGAGAGTTAGATACTTACCTGATAGCGGCATTAGTTGGTTACCATCTTCGTATATCCAAGTTCCATAGCGCCTAGATAATTAGAGTCCGAACGAGCTGCCATAGCCGGAGCGGCCGCATATAATCACGATGCTTTTATGGTAGTCAAGCCCGTGTATCGGTGAAAAATGTTGTCATAAAACGATTTTAAATACTTTTAGCATTTTGCAGCACATTTAATTCACTCTAAGCAACCTTCTTGATAGTTTATTCTGTGGTAGGTAGGTATTAATTATTTAAGAAAAAGGTCTTCTAATTAAGAAGGTGCAACCATCTTCAGTATGACGTAAACGTTGCAGCAATGAGTAGGTAAATAGTAATTAATCGCAGGTACTGCTAATAAATACCTACGTGCATATGGTCTTCGTAGATTTATTTTATATGGGAAACAATAGATTCTTAGACAGGGTTCATGTTAATAAATATTGTTAGTGTGATTTGTTTTAAATAGGATTGTTCAGTTGCATTAACGGTAGGCAATAACTTTGATTGAACTAGTAGGTAATTACGAACTGTGTAGCTATGGTAGATATTGAGGCATAACAGATGAACCTTCTATTTGAGATGTAGGTTCGTAATAAAGCTTTCAATTCAGAAATAATAGTGGAATATAGAGCGTGGAACTTGTGTGCTTAATCCGTTTAATTCAATAGATCCACGAGAACATCGGATAGGGGTCAATTATCCATTTATCCTTTTAACGGAATTGATAAAACGTAACTAACTTGGGTGATTTTAATTGATCGAATGTGCTGGCTTTGTTAAAAACGAATTTCGACGGTGATATAAAGTTTAGTTTTTATCAGACCAATTGGTGTTTAAAAAGATAATTAGAGGTTTTCAAAAAATATCTGTCTTCCTTTGGATATTGATCCTGCAGAATCCTATCCTATCCTACTAATATTATAAACGCGAAAGTTTGTGAGGATGGATGGATGGATGTTTGTTACTCTTTCACGCAAAAACTACTGAACGGATTTGAATGATATTTGGCACACGGAGTTTATAACCAGATATTTTTTAATCCGATGTTGCCACGAGATCGAAACATATTATGCGGGTGAAACCGCGGGGCGCTGCTAATATTTGATAAAATTGTCATTTCAAAATTCCTTTTTACTAAAGTTAATTTCAGGGAACTCTAGTTCTTATCCAAATATGTACCTACCTACATATCTTTGTCTTAAATATTCAGAATGTAGTCCATATGTGGAGCACGATAATTTCAGGTCGATTATGGCACTAAAATAAGTTTTAAAGTCGCCATTAGTGACGAAGACTGCACAAGATAAGTAAAAAATGAGCATGGTTTGCATGGCACCGTTAAATTCTGCTGTTTACATAGAAAAGAAAGAGAATGTGAATATTTAGAACGGAACTCTTTGGTGCGTTCAGCAAATTCGCTTCAAGACTTGAAGATAAACGTTCTTAGGTACAGACGCCACCGCATCAAGGTACTACAATCTGTCAAATTTCTTTAATAGATTTTCAACTTTATCGCTATAGCATTAAGGTTGAACCTTAATGTTGATTGAGAAAGTTTGACAGTTTCGGGTAGCTTGACCTGCAGCTGGCGTCTGTACCTATTATAGAGTCTGTAGACACAGTTTTTGGAATTCTGCTGCTGAGTGAATATAGAAATAGGCAACCCTCTTCCTGGTTTATAGTGGTGGAGGGACAGTAGATAGGTACTTAGCATATCTATCGATGCGCTTCTATACAGGCTGATAGAGACATCGAAGCGCAAAATTTAAAACGTTAAAAGCACATGATTCTAGACCCCTTAAGGTACACCTAGCGTTAACCAGCTATTTCATATGAACTGAATACCTTACCGTTCAAAATGTATGGAAAAGCATTTTGTTTTTAATAACCGACGGAGAATTTCAACACCGAGGGTTCAGAATATTGTACCTACAATATTGAATCCATGGTAACAGAGGGGACATTTACGTATTTTTAAGAACGTTCGCATTTTAATTTCAATCAAAAATAAAATCAATTTATTGTATCCATTTTTGACAAGTTTGTGACATTGATTGTCGCTGAGATGAGATTGCGAATTGTATTTGAATGGTTTTTAAGTACGAGAATTGTCCCTGCCGCCCTGTATACTGGTAGGTAGGTACTTGTCATCTACCATCATACTACTGGATTCATATGTAAGTATTTACCGGTGAATGAAAATATATTCAGCAAACGATACCTACTTCCCTTACCTATCATATGACATGATGATAGATGTTTTGGTCGATGGTAGGTATATCCTTACCACCGCACCTGCAGGTACCTATTTATTGGAAGCTGCTTCTCTTACGTGCTCTGAAATATTTTGCTTCTTCACAAGGAGGTATACCTATGATCTATGTAGGTCGTACTTACTCATGTAAGTACGACCTACGTAAGGACTTAAACTGTGGTCATCCACAGTTTAAGTCCATAAACTAAAACCATAATAAAACATATGAATTATTAAGCAATCATAGTCCATTTATGTTCCTAACACGTTGTGTAACTTAAGACTTTAATAATATGAAAAACAATTCTCCATTCGCCCACAGTTTTCCTTTTATGTAAAAAGAGAAAAAAATCTCTCAACTTGATGAAATATTGTGTGTGGGTGTTTGAGGAGGAGCTGTTATTGGTTTGCCACGCCAATCAGCACCCTGATTGCGTAATACACTACCAATCTCAATCTGAATCATTTTGAAAAATATTGCTAATCCATTGCTTCATATGTTCGAAAAATTTGTCTGCTCAACATTAAATAAAGCAACTGTAAATAAAGCAATGAATGTTGTTGAACTGTCAAAATGATACCCATTGCTACTCATAGTGTGTTACGTAACACTGTAGGTGCACTTTGGTAAATTAAATTGTTTGAGTTTCTTTGATTGGGTTGCGAAGGTCAAAATGCAGTCGCGAAGTGTTAGATATGATATTTACCTGCATTCGCTATTCAGAAAGGAAGCTAAAGCTTCGGTTTCCTTAGAAAGCGGTGAACGGTCACACAATAATGGCTGTGCAAATAGGTAGGTACAGAGCGTGTTTGACACTTCACACTTATGCGGGAAGCGCCTAGTCTGCGAAATTAAAATTTTCATACTTTTTTTGCAATTTGTAAGTCATTGGCGCCATTTACCTTGTTCACAAACTAAACTAAATTTAAGTTCAGTGCATCTTTTTCTTTCTATTTCATTGTGAAAAGGACTGAAGATAAATATTGACGTACCTACCTATTTTTAGTTGCTATTTTTTTAACCACGTCTAAATTGTCTATGGAGTATCTTAATTTGACAGGACTAAACTAATATTTATCTTCAGTCCTTTTCACAACGTTAGAAAATTTGAATTTCGCGGGCTACCCTCGCCTTCGCCTTCGCGCTCTCTCTGTCTCTGTCAAATACTGAAATTAATGAATTAATGAATGGTGAAAGTGACAGATTTTCATGCTATAATAATAAATTCATTTATTTCAGGTAAACACCCATTGCTAGCAAAATATGATGGAACCGCTCTTCAAGGCAAACTCTAAAAAACTTAGAGACTGGCCCATCATGTAGGTACCTATTCAAGGACCTCTTCTAAACTTTTAAAAGACCTATTTAAATTAATCGTAGTACTTAATTCGGTACCTACCTATTAGAAAGGTGAATCGTCGATTTACCAAATCCATGAAGAGCTATCTTGGTTTGCAATGGGCTTAATAAGTCCTTGAGCCTAATTACTCGTGACAAACCAACTACCGGAGCTATGCAAACGATTGAAAATGATGAATGTCAGCTGTAGGTAGATAGTTTCGCTAACAAACCTATTGTTTTAGTTGTAGGTACCTACCTACCTAACTAAATGTAGGGGTTTTTTCAAAAAGAGTTTTTGTATTAATTTTGCCTTGAATTCCATCAATTCAAAAAGTACTGAAGACTGCTTCTAGCTGCTTACTTACTTAGGTACTTAAGTACATAACTGTTGCAAATATTTGCTTTTTGATTCAGCTATCTTAAAACTTAGGTAGTACAGACGTCAGCACATCAAGCTACTACAATCTGTCAAATTTATTTAACAGATTTTCAACTTTATCTCTAAAGCATTAAGGTTCTAGGTAGATTGGAAAAATTTGACAGTTTCAGGTAGCTTGATATGCTGGCGTCTGTACTTCTACTCCTTTTCTATTTGCTTTTGCTCTTCAATTAAATATCCACCTAAGTACTTAGGTACTTACCTGATCTTAAATTATTATAGTAACATTAAGATTATTAAGTTACATTAGATTACTATTAGTAAATTAACAAATCTAGGAACTTTATACCTAAGTTGGTAACTACTTAGTTAAGAACCTAGATTTGTTAATTTTAAAAGATTAGAGTAGGTAGGTACCTACTGTAAACTTTTAAAAGGTTTTGTTCTGTCTTGTCAGAACGATTCACTTTCAAATGGCAATAAGTACAGTCACGAGCACTAATATGTCAACACTTGGAAACTTTCAATAGCGATTTTTGCGTGAAATAACGAATGCAACGTTAAAATACGACACATCACATAAACCTATAAGTTCAAAAATACTATGTTCGTAGCAACATAATATTTCATTAAAAAACAAAGGAGAAAATCGCCTTTGAATAAAGTCAAGTGTATGCATATTTATGCTCGTGACTGTACGCGAAAAATGCAAAGATGCCAAATTATTATTTTTTTAAATGTTACTGGGTACTACTTATACTTATTCGTTTGTTAAACAAAGAGTTCAACTTCAAAAGACTGGCGTCGTGGCTATAGTTGCAAAACTTCTGAAAAATTCGGAATAATTCCGGAATACTTCTGGGAAAGTTTCTTTAAATCAGAATTATTCAAAATCGTATTTTGCATCGATCGTCGATCGCCGCCGCCGCCGCTGCGCTGCCCCTCGTGCGGGGTGCGGTAAGAGGGGAGATGCTCCCCGGAGAAGTTTTCCCCCCCGCGAGAAAGATTCGTACCCCGCAATCGAATGTTTCCGCCGAATATTTCACCCGAATAATTCAATGGGAATAAACGTGTTTGTTTGTGGTGTGGTGGGTGAGTTAATTATTGTTCAGTGGCACATACGTAAGTAAAATATAGATGTTTATTTTATTATACTAGGGATGGATTAAGTACCTATATGTTGATATTTTTATAGGTAGATATGTTAGCCTGCGATTAATAGGATTTTTATTCTTTTGTTTTTAGGTAGGTGCCTACTTATTTCGAAATCGAATGCTTTGATTTGTTTCTTGAAAAAGGGTTACCTACCTATGTTTTTGGTTAGTTTGTATGTAGTTCTGAACGCATCGCGAGTATTCG
Organism: Apamea sordens; assembly: GCA_945859715.1. Classification (NCBI taxonomy): domain Eukaryota; kingdom Metazoa; phylum Arthropoda; class Insecta; order Lepidoptera; family Noctuidae; genus Apamea; species Apamea sordens. The sequence continues at coordinate 9,860,151 of OX243996.1, read as the reverse complement.
CGAGTCGCATAGGTAGGTATTAATCATGACCTACCTACTTAACGCGTATAATAGCCCAGTCAATAAAAACAAATAAAGGCAAACCCATTACGCGACGTTGTGTGTGCTTGATGCGACGTGCACTCACAACCATAAACTTAATATACCTACCGCTCACAACACAACTAAATATAATATAATTTACAACTTTCAAGCGCGAAATATGTAGTAAGGTCGATTTTCCTGGTTTTTTTTGACAGTTGAAATATTCCCAAAGTTTCGGAATATTTCGGAATACTTCCGAATTATTCGACGGGAATGATTCGGAATTTTTCCCGCCAGCATCTATAGTCGTGGCCCTTGTAAGGTGAACTAAAAAGACGCATTCTGTCACGCTTTCTGCCCTTATTTTTGGCCATCTTTCTTGAGAATTAATCGGACTTACGTTGGCTAATTTGAAGTATTTTGAGGAACTATTACCTACAGTAAGCGTTAAAAACGTTCAACATTGTACTTATACCATAAAAATAGTAAAATATTGTACAGTAAATATGTATAATAAGTAGGCCCTGCACCTGTGTACCGATTTTATTTTATGGGATATGATTTAAGTGAAATGTTAGTTTCTTTGGTAACATACTTAAACGCGTTTAGAAATATTAAAACAATACTTCTGTTGCTTCGTCATACATAGATGGAAATAACGTAGTGAAATAGTTACGGTCATGTCAACTCATATCATTATAGTTGTAACTGGGTTGGCTAGATGGCGACTGATTCGCATTTATTTTCTGTGGTGCGAGAGCGAGACATACATAGAGCGCAGTGTAGCGAGTGCGAGCGAGAGCAGCGTATGTTATTATTACGCCTACACTGTGGACAGAAGTCGCACGCGCTCACAAAAAATCCATTCGACAAGAGCGCAGGCGCAGCGCTATTCACCCACAACTTCACTCCGGTCAACTTCAACTAGTGGTGATCGAAACTTCGATGTGTGTGGAAGTGAATTTAACTTTTCTAACATAATCTCACAAAAATAACAATAATCAGTAACTAAAGTACAATATCTTAATTGATCGTGTTGGGATAAACTTTTAACGTGTCATTAGTTATATAAATAGTACTCATGATGTGTGATAATAACAATCCTTCGACGCAGAGTATAGCGGACTACTTAGCTCAGTTGCTCAAAGACAGGAAGCAACTGGCTGCGTTCCCGAATGTTTTCATGCACATGGAGCGACTTCTGGATGAAGGTAGGTCAAAATCGAGTCGAACTATTTATAACACATCGGCAGCCGAGAGTACTAGTTCCTATCGTCGATGCTTGTCACCGAGGCGATCATAAATCGGATGCGTCGACAAATGTTACAACGCAAACGATATTAAGTTTATTTTTGTCTTCGCCTCGCCGAGTTATGGTCCAGTGGTGTTTGTAATGCGATCCTTTATTTCGAAAAGCGAAGTAAAGCAGACCGTCTGTGCCGATTTGCGGTCAGCGGTCGTTAGATTGTCGCCGACGAAAGAGATCGGTGAAATGTAGTACATGTAGTAAACGAGTTTGGTGACTACGCTTATGAATGTGTCTCATTTCGCTGTCCACGCAGCTGTTGTAAATAAATCTTTAATTAGTAGTTATGATTTTGAGGTTATATTTTAAATGGGGACGCGCGAGATGAAGGATCACGAGCCCTGGGGGTAACCTGTTCGCAGGGCCGTATTCTTGCATTCCGCGCGAGTTGGTGGAATGTCGCCACTCTGTAGGTACCGTACGTCCACCATTCTCAGTCATACGAGATTTGTACGTAGCGCGGCGCAGGCGCACCGCTCCTTGTGCGATGTATAGCCTCGTTTTATTACCACACGTAACCAGTCCATGGATACTATGTAGCCCTTATCTTTGCTACTGAGCGCCTGCCGACTACACTCACTTGACGTTTGCAAAATGAGTCCTGCACCGATTTGAATATGGAATAATAAATGTATTTTGTTGTATATTAATTTGTACCTTCTGGTATGTATTTACTATTTAGTGACTCATTTGAATAAAGTATTAGTTATTATGAAAATTAGATGTTATTTATGTATTTTTAGATTGCTTAACAACGCGACAAGCTTAGCTTAGCTCATTACATAGATCAGTATTCCATGGCAGGTAAATAGGTAGCTATTCAGTTTATTTATTTAGTAACCATTTGTTTGTAATGATTTGTGTAGCTTTGTTTCCGTTTTCCTTGATTTTATTGGGAAGAGACTACAATCCTGAACTAATACAACCTTCATGGTTTCTCTGTGATAATCCTACGGCAGATATTTCATTAACAAACAGGTTTAAGTCACTTTGGCACCATATAAGTGAATGCTGGGACGTACCTACTTACTTGGGTAGCTATGCCCGTTCGCTAGTACAAGCCCTAATTGATATTATGAGCCGGTTGATCAGCAGAACACGATAATGTCTGCGCTAGATTGTTGTAAGTATGAAATCTTCTGCCGGTCATTTTATTACCTACACTGTAGGTAAATGATATGGATACGGGTACCTACTAAAAGTCGGAATTGTCAAGAATATAAGGATAAAACAGAAAAGAAACACATAAATAAATACTCATAGAATAGGTAGGCACGGTCAAAAACAGGTCAGAAGTAACACTTGAGCTACGAAAACCGCCCTTACTGCTATGAAATAAAGGCGTTGTCAAAGTCAGTGTTTGCTATGGATGTGTGACTGCACGAAACCTTTTTCTTTTCTAAAGATGGTTCAAATAAATACATAACACATTCAAGTTAAAATTACTATTGCGATATAAATACATAACACGTTAAAGTTAAAATTACTATTGCGATGAAGATTTACTAGTCAGCCCAAAAGTGTAGCCATTTTCATAAGACAAAACAATTTTCATAATTAAACCAATAAACATTTTAAGACGAGGAGACATAGAAACAAAACTCAACGAAAAGACGACGTGTTACTTTAAAACACATTAGCGACTCGAGTCACGTATCGCTGCAAAGCAAGGTCTATCCGACCGATAGGTACCTCCACATGTCATAATGTCGTACCCATAGCAGTTTACTGTTAGCGCTGCCCTCTGGGATTAAAGGGTATGCATACATAGTAAGTTGTACGCAATCCGCTAATCATAAGCTATACGTATCTACTCATAGCTTGTGCATAAACTATAAGTATTTACTTATAGCTTATTGTGGAAGTGATGAAGTTTTAGGTCAACAAGATCTGAAATACAGTCGTGCCAGCGACAGGAAGAAGTTTAGTAAGTATCTACTTATGTATCAACAGCTGTACTGGTGGTTAGGTATCCCTTTTTAATGTTGTAGTGAAATTTTTCCTTTTTAAGTCAATCAAGACTTCGTATCTATTTCTCAAATATTGTGATACGTTAACGAGTTTGTTTATTAAAGCGGGAATGTACTACATAATATATCTTATGTATACGAGTATCTATCTTAGCTAGGTACTCACCTAACTGGCACAAACTGTCAGTTCTATTTTGAAGAGGTATAAATGTTCTGAATATAGACGCAAATATAAAGTAGACAAACAGTTTCTGTTATATTGAACCGTTCGCGTCAGCAGATGTCCTCAGGTCTCGTTGGTCTCATATTGTCCAATGTTTACTCGCATTTAAATGAGCACTTATGAAATAATGTCAGTGGCACATGAATCTAATAAGATTGGTCTCGGTATAGCCCAAGTGGATTGAAATGTTCCATATCCAATGCTTTGTGCTAACAAGTTTTAATAAAAGTGGCAACAACCGTCATTGCGTGGATGTATTTTAAAACACATGGCTCAGGTAATATTCCGCTTGCATCATTCTTGAAAACTTGTTGATTTAACATTTGCCTTAAAAAGCAAGAGCTCTCGACTCGAGAGCTGACTCTTTAATTTCATTTTGATAAGATTGGTAAGGTTTGACTCACCCGAGGCAGATTGGGAAATGTTGAGTTTTATTCGTTGATATTTTTCATGTTAGTGTCCACGAAAAGTTACGATCAGCGTGGTCCAGTACAGCGTTGTTGTTAAAATTTTATGGTTTATTTGACATGTCACGCCAGTCCACGGTGGGCACTGACGACTTGACGAAAATATCGACGGCAGGCTGACAGCCGACAGGCGTGGCGTATCGCGTTACGCCGAACTAAGAAATTACGACGGCTATTTTCGTTAGACGCTGGAATATTAGGCATACGAGAAAAATAATATAGTTCACCACAATTTCAACATTTCATGTAGCCAACAAAATAAAAATTTCAACGCGTCTTCTAACCAGCCATAAGCACAACGAACACTCACTTTAATATACGCAGAAGAGTACCTATAAAATATTACCATGTTCAGAATGTTAACTACCTACTATTAAAGACCATGTTTCGGAATTTAAAGTTCATCTAATAAATAATAATAGACATGAGTTATCCAGATGTGATGGCTGACATTTTATAACACGAAATATTTGATAGTTAAAACAATATCGACCAATCAATGTTTACATATCGAATCAACTATTTGGCTGTTTGCATTCCAAGAAGAACAGTAAGCATCGCTAGATAACAATGCGCTAACAAAAGTAAACATACAAATTCGTCAATCAAAACATTCAATAGGTACCTACCTATAGATAAAAACATAGATTGGACATGTATTACAAGATAAAGAGACATCAATGGAACGTCGTCGGTTCAAAATTTTATCATTCCTGATATGAACAATATAAGTGGATAATAAAAAGAACAGATTTATAGATAAGTTTTATCAAATATGTTACACACACTTGATTTGCAGATTAAACCGCGATAAAAGATAAAAATAAGTTTAATAGCCTTTGAGCTTTGTTCTTATCGGAAAAATATCAGAGGAGACTTCTTTGTGAAAAAATGATAATTTTATGTAGGTATACTTAGAGTATCTACTCGTCACATTATCTTGAAGGCTTGCAAATTAATCTGAAGCTGCTGCTGCCGTAAAACTGAATACAAGTTCTAGTGACCCTGTTTAAATGAAATCGAATTACACCGAGCAAGTAGTACCTACTTAATATTGCAATTATTGCGTTTTGATGCGTAGGCGCCACCTACCTTTGATGCCGAGGCTCGGTTCCGCAACCCTGTAGCAAAAGTGAGTCTTAGTTGGGTCATTATAAGGTTGCTTAGTATGCGATTAGGCGGGTGCGCCTACGTCGATGACCAAATGAGGGTAGCCGTGGGTAGCGTGGAGGTGTAGAAGCCAAGGTTGTTCCAGTCGCTTTCTGACACGTTATAACTTGCTGTGGGTTGCTTAATTGCAGAGATTCAAAACAGTCGTCGACGTATATTGTATAATCAATTTTGACTGTCAACCGACCTTACCCAAAGGCTCCTTATAGGGATCAACCAAACCCACCCAATCTTCAAAACAAGACCACATCATCATCTTAATCTTTTGAAAACACTTTGGAAACTGCTTCTAGACTAACCAAAATTACTTATTTAGAGATGAAACTGCTGCCACCCAATATGGGAACAAAGGCTCTGGTCATACTATGAAATGCTAGCTTTACGAACTGGGCTTTCTAATTTGTTCTCGGGGAATTTAGACAGATACTTGCTGAAGTTATCAAAAGACTTGACATTGATTGATAAGCCTGCGCAGGAGCCATTAACAACAATTACAAAGAATCTGCATCATGATCCAATCCACCCTCCTACCACACACTGGCATGACGTATCAATTAAAATCCTACCTACTTCGTGGAACTAAATGTGACATGCACTGAAGACGGAAAGGCCATACACGGTATTTTATTCGTAGTTGAATCACGGAGAAAGGAAAGCCTACGTGAACAACCTACGTGGATTGTGTGGAAACACTTGCTTTCTTCTACTTCCTTTGTATGAGGTACTTCAGAAAATGTTACAGAGAGCAAATATTGACACGCGACTCATTATCGTGTCGACCTCGATAAGGCTACACTGCATCTCTGTAGAAAACTGGATCATACGAGACGTCTATTCTTCGTTAGTTCCCACGACACTGCCGCTGTAGTATCTACGCTTTATCTAAAGCAACGTGATCGTTCTGCTAATGAGAGATATTTTTCTATTAACTACATAACCATAACATACGTGCTGCAGCCGTGACATTATTTTGGGCAAATATTACAAAATTCCGCTTCTTAAGTTAATTCTAAAGAAACACTGGATTAAGTTTGGCAAATTTTGGACACTTAGAAAAGTGGCACCTTTGAGTCAACTGTGACGTCTACTTGGAATGTTAATGAAAACTGGATGGCCATCATACTTAGTGTACTTGAACGCACAAAGAACGCGTTCGGGAAGAATGTGTGGGCTGTGCGTGAGCACTGTAATTTGAAATGAAAATCGATCGGTTCAGAATGTCGAGGGAACCAGTCCCGTGGGCGGGAAGCCGAGGCCTACGCGTAGACCCGAACAATCCTTCTAATATCGCTTTAACAATTCGGTTCCATAATATCACTATCGGCATCGCACCATTTCGGCTCTCCTACGCGGGTCATATGATTTATTGGATCTACGTACATATTAGAAATTTGATTTCCGCTTATTATTCGAAATAGAAAGCAGTCATAACTGGAAACGCGATTATAAATCATAATAGTTGTTATCATTTTCCATAAATCAATTAGTTCAGCCATGAAGACAAGTTCTATATCAACCTGAGATACGAACAAAGCTGGCTCACCTTCCGAGTTGCACGACAACTCTATCTGAACATAATTTAAGTTTATGTGCTCTCTCTAAGACACTACTTAGCATACGTGAATATTCAGCAACTTTGTAACACGAATAGAAATAAGACGGATTGCTAACTGGTACCTAAACAAAAAGGTCGGAGTCAAGCGTGGGAGCTGACAGCCCACGACAGAGGTAACTTGGGTGGACCTGCTTTGTTTAATTGTGGCCCTCAACGCCTACTGTATCGCTAGATGCTTGACAATCAGCCGGTCGATTCTGTAAAAATCTCACCGTGAAAACTCAAGTGAAGTGAGCTTGATGTGAGTTGTCACTAGTGTCAATCCCTAGCATTATTTGGAATGACAGCTCACTCCACGCTCACTTCACCTAAGTTTTCACGGTGAGATGGTTACAGAATCGCACTGCTGGCGTAGGTCAACATATTACTTATTTCAAAAACGTGAAGTGATTTCGACTGTAGCAATGGCTTAAATTTAATGTAATGTTTATTTAATTTAATTTTTATATTTTAATTTAATTTTTAATTAATCAAATGTTTATTAAATTAAATTTTTATATTTTAATTTTTTGGTTTTAGTGTTGATTGTGATTTTAATTTGGAATTTGGTTGTAAAAACAATTATGTTCGGAGAGTAAATGAACTCACTCGATATCACTCGATATCCATCTACAAATAAGTAATGCATGATGTGCTTACCTGTAAGAAATTGGGACCTACACTATTCTTAAGTCTATTGGATGTATCTCATATCTTTGTATCAGTGTATTCAATTGTTGGTGAGCCAAATAAATAAATAAATTGTTGTTGCAGGCCATTCGATTTGTATGCAATTTGGGACAGGTTCTTATACCTTACTTAGATAAATATGTTAAGTCTAAATAAATACCAGCCATTTTGCAAAAATAACTTCCCTGAACCTTCACACAATCCGGCGGATGTCTTCTTTATCTCTTTTAAACATAAAATTTGGGTGTGTTATGAGAACTGGTCCTCACCACTCGTGACTTCGATTTCCAAAAGACATGAAATGATCGGTAGATGACATTTTGTAAAATATTAGGTAATAATAATAATATATTTTGCGATTTTGAATGGAGGTGTGCCCAAAATTTTAGGCTTATTCATCGTTGTATTGTAAACAATTAAACAAGTTATGTCTGCAAAGCGTCAATATATACAAACAGGTCTACATCAAATGTCAGATACAGATTCTAGGTAATTTATAATACTAACAAATATTTTGCTGAACTTCCTGGTGAGATAACATTTAACAAATGAATTAGAACTAGAATTGACCATTTGACTTGCAAAATCTCGACGATCTACGAAACTAGATAACCTTACAAATTAATTTGACAAAAAACGTTAGTTTCTTATTTTTTACCTACACCTTTCTTAGCCAAAATGTGTCGAAGCTTTCCTGTGTGAAACTAACCGAAACTGACAGTAATGTTTGATTAGACTTTAGAAGCTTTTAGTGGTTTTATGCATTAGCAGTTACAACGTACCTACTTTGTTAGTGGGAAACGTAAATACTGCATGGACAGATGGAAAATCATTGACCCACTTTGTGGACAATAAGCCTATAAATCTTCTTGTTTTGACAAAAAAGGTTTTTGTTGTAGGTGAGCCGACTTGACTATTGATTCTCGGTTAAGTGCACCTCTGTTCCACATACAATTCCTATTGGCGTAACGTGAACAGTAGTTACAGCAGCCATTCAATTTTTATTGAATATTTTAGTAACGTTTATCCCCTTAAATGTAGGCTTGTTTTGTCTCATTTAATGGTTGTGTGGTTATAGGTTTGGTTAGATGGCTACTTAGTTTTTAGTATGCCAGCAATTTGATTGGATTTGTATTAGGGACAAGACGAAACTTTCGGGATGGTCCTGCTTGCTTAACATTTTTTCATGCCATAGATTGTAGTAAGCTCTCAACTTCAGACTGTATATTTAAAAACAGCCGCTAACGCTGCATGCTCCAAATAACCACTAAAGAGATAAAAAAACAACATTTCCTGTCTCAACATCAAATGTGATTAGAATTCAAGGTTAATGAAACAAAGACAAGTGAACTACAAATAGTTTTGCATAATCTGGAAAATCCCATTAGATATCTGGTCCATGGAATAGGATTGTTGTAAGAAATGTTGCTCGGACACCAGTTAGTTACGTACCTACCTACTTTGTATTAACTACAACTAATGAATGTAAATCTTGTTTAATGCTTATGAGTCCTATTGAATAAGGCAATAAAAATGAAATACATATTATAATAAATTATTGCTGCAGACAAAGTACAAAGGCACGTCAGTTGATGCGATTAATTTATAGTCGTGCACTTACATCTTGCTTGGCACACGTCAAATAATTTTTCTCCTTTACATTTAGACGTTAGGATTACTGCTCTTTTCATTTGTGAATATAATTTTCCAAAAGACATAATTATTGTTTTGTTATTTATTAGTAAAGCAGTTAATTCTTGAGCGATTATTGGGGTGTTTCTTAGCATTGGTACTCTTCTTCTCATTATTTTTGTTAAAAATCTTTAACAATGCTTACTTACTATAAGATTTAACTTATTAGGGGCTGATTTTACAAAAGTCAGATATCTTTTATCCGTGGAATAAGGTTGACGTCTGACAGTTGTAGTAAGTATGGAAAAACTGTCAAAAATTCAAAATTACTACTCCGCTAATTACTCAGCATAAGACTTAGGCTATGTAAAAAAAGTTTGGTGAAATTCGCCCTAAATAAAATTACAGATCCGTTAAATTTTTTTTTAATACAAACTTTGTTATCCTGCTTAATTTAATATTTCAACAGCACTACATTGCGCTTATTTTTCAGTCTAGCTCCACAAGTCCGCAACCCAAATGTAGATTAACTACACGTTGTTAGAGTTTCATTAAAAAAATGTGAAAATTGTTTACCCTATTACTGTGGTTACGATAACGCTTGCCCGGCCTTCACGCTCCACACTAATCGCGATCCATGCAGCGCAGGCGCACGCTGTCTGACCTGTTATTTAATGTTTACATTGACGACAGTTTCTAATTAATAATTATAATTAGTTTTTTTTATTGATGTTGAGTGTTCATTTTTATTGTAATTAATGCAAATGACGTGAAATAAGGTGTCACGTTAAGAATTTAAAACGCGGATATGGAACGGAAAAGAATAGAATTAGTCATTCTCTGATACTTATCAAGCGTTATATTCTGAAGTTGATCAGATCCACTGGTAGAAATTAATTAGCGGTGGATCTGTTTTGGGGTCCAGGATCCTGTAATGCAGCGAGTATTACAGGATCCTGGACCCCAAATATTCCGACAACTTTCCGGTTATCCAAACAAGTATTAAAGGCCCATCAAAACATAATCAATATAATCTACTTTGAATTGCGTAGAAATCGCAGTAACGCTGCGTAATTTCTTATAAACTTCGTAATTCGTCCAAACTGGGCTGGTCTAGTTCTTCAACTTTCTACAGAAGTACGTAGGTGGCGCCCGACAGTCGACATTTAGAGACTTGTCGATCGGCGACAGTTAAATGCTGTTACGCAGTTCATAATAGATAGCTTCCTATGTTCTGAGATATAAGCTGTGCGAAATGTCTTAACAGAAATTTATTCAAAGCAAGCAATGCTAATGACTATTTATTAGTCAAACCTAAAAAAAGGGTATGACATCAACATTGAGTATGACCAGATTTTTCACATGGACTTCCGAGTTTCTGAGATTCGCTTTCTATAATTGATAGGCAAGGCGATACTAACAAGCAACACAAACATGACGAAAGTGCCTCCGTTGCGCCACACGTGTGGGATGTGCAGGCGCCGCTCTGCCGTCGGTTCTAGTGTAGACGGCTTAAGGGTCCCATTCATTTCGCATTAAGCAATTTGGTGAACGCACAGCGTTTACCGGTTCATTCATGCGATTGTGCAATTGTTGATATGTGATTTATACCGCACACATCAAACTCTGACGATAACTGAACAAATATCCGAATACTGTTGGATACTGTATTTTAATTTTATTTTAGCTGTGACGACATTCTCTGTTGGTACTTTTGGTTCATTGATACAAGGCCAGAGGAAATCCACACTAAGTTAAATTAAGATATACTTACCTATTATAATATAGCATTATAATTATTGCAGGAAATACAGATATCAGCTGAATCTACTAAATGTTCTGTTTTAGATCATATATAAAAAGGTCGTGATGATGACTCAGCGGCGAGAAGTCGTCTGCTTATGTCTTTACCTACTTTCAGATGCTGATAGATTATTACGATCTCACTCCTACTCGGCTATTACAGATATATCTGTCACTCTCTAGCTCAACTAACACTTCACGTGTTTGCTGGCTCGCCTACGCGACGTCATCTGTTAATTTAATTACTTCTACTTTATACCATTTATAAATGTTCCATGATTTTCTTTATAAATAATGCTCACTTTTGCTTTCCAAAATGATGTTCTTGGAGTTTTTATAACACGTAAAAAGCGGTTCTGCGTGAAAGAAATTCCTCCCCCGCAGAGATAAATTTTTAAATTCCTAGAAACACACTTGTGTAAAACAAAGTTCTCTTATTTATAGACTATGCCGTTGCGCGACGAAATGTTATCTTAATTGAATATTTCAAATAACAGAACGTTTCAATTCATAGAATATTTGCATTGTGGAATGTCTACCCAAGTACAATGAATTCCTTGAGCGACATTGGATGTAGGTTAGGATGATTGTAATAACACATGTATTATGCATATAAAGTTACTGTTTATCTTATTATCGAACCTGCTTATAGATGAGAAGATTGTGGTGTTAATCTAAGGTCAGTCGGTAGTCTCCGAGTATGTTTAATGTCAACTGTATTATTCGTAATTTACGTAACTCTGTACTTACTAATGATGATAATGGTCCTGTTCATAATGTCGTTTCTTCAGGTTCTGAACAACAGGTTGTTAAAGAGACTTAATATGAATATTAAAGTACTGCGTGGAACTATGATTCAAAGCGAGACCTACAAAACGTAGAAGTAGGCACATTATGTAAGTAAACTGGTCATTTAAATAGAGGGAACTGCATCCAGTCTTGTTCTCTGGATGCTGGCCAACTTCATCTAATTGGGTCATTTATATGCATTACAGAATTACTCGAATACTTTCCGTAGACTTTAATATAAATTATGAGGGATTATCTGACTCGAGATAATACCAAATTACACCGTTAATCCTAGTTTTACAGGTCCAGAAAGTCGTCGTCGTAGTTTACTCTTCTCATCGGTATCTAATTAAATCTCACGTTGTAGCTCTCTTAACTATGTCTGCCTTAGGAGAATCTTTGTCAAAAGATTGAGACATAGTAAAAAGAAGAACAATAACTTGAATACTATAAAAATGCAATATACCGGTCTTCTTCGGTGTGCCTTTAATAACGGCCTCCTCCAAATCTTCCATCTCATGTCTTTCTCGTATTTTCATCTACAGATTGACTACTCTACCTCTTCTTCTTTATGAAACTTTAGGGCATCTGTTATGCTGCTCCATTTGTCCTGCACTCTCCATTATCGGACTTAAAATGGAGATCGACAGGACTAAACGAAAATGCATGTACTCGTATGTCAAAATTCAGTGGAATTTTGACATACGAGTTCATGCATTTTCGTTTCGTGTTACATTAGTTAGACCATAATTAATTTTCTCGATTGTTTCAACCTCAAAAACCATTGCAGAAGCTTATTCTTACTTAGATATTTCGTCCTGTCCGAACTGTCGTTTAATCTGTCTAAATAGTGAGAATAGTATGCACATGACATCGAAAAAGAAATCCCCATTGAATAATAACAAAAATTAACTGCTATAGCTATTAATTTTCGCTTCCTACCCGCATGTGTCGTCATCGATCTATCCTGCATTCCATTATGTTTTAACGGTGACTTTATAAATTGTGCTTTGTGATAAAACTGTCCCCTTTGAATAACAAATAATTTTGTGTTGGTTATTATTCCTCGCTACATCCATGTTTTGCTATTTTAATGAAGCGTAGTAATTGTGCTGTGCTAATATTTTGCTCTTTTATTTAAAATATATAATAACTTAGAGCTACTTGCAAAATTTTCCGTCTACAATATAATTAGGCTGTTGAATCGTAAAATAATTTTTAGTTTCACGCTCTAAATAAAAATATTCTTAGAGCAAAAATATCAAACGCTAGCCCGGAACCCTGTAACGACTTACACAGCCGTCTTCTTGATATCTCTGAAAGCATCGTCCGACAAACGCGACTTATGAACCTTGCCCGTTTACTATTAAAGCCTAAATTCGCTTGAAAGTCTTCTTCAAATAGGACTTAATACGAATTAATTGGATATTTTTAATGTCATGGCGTTGTGTATTTATAAACCATCTGGAGGCGGTTTGGTTCACGGATGCGTTATTTGGAACTGTACTAATACTGTTGCGATCCGTATGGTAATAATATAATTTTATGTCTTCTTGTTTCAGGTATGTTGCCGTGTACAATTTGAGGTTTTAGTTACCGTCATTCCCTGCCACTGTAATTCCTGAAATAAAATCTCTCTAAAATCTATGATGTCGTGCATATGGCTTCATAATATGACGGAACTTCATAAGCGGAAATACAAAAGTTTTAAAGTACTTGCTTGCTTAACCAGTAGGTAAGAGCTTTACAAGTTACAACGACTTCCTAATGTCCTTCAATCATAGACATATCTACAATTGTAAGTCACCCACTATCTGCCACTGCATGCTGAAATTAGACAAAATGGCGCGGGCTTCGTTGTTTTGGCTTAAAATAGAAACGGATTCTCGGAAATCTCCGTTTTATCCCGCTAAGTAAGATTATTGTAGCATAAAGACTCAGGATATTCATAAAATGTAACTAATCTTGGCATCGCGGGCAGATTTTATAAAAAAAATTCAGAAAATAGAGTCTACCGTATCCAATATATTTTATACTCGCTAGCACAACAGGGACAGAGCCGGCACGAGCGTACGCTCATTAAACCCCACAACAATGCAGGGCGGGGTTGCCTGCGTAATAAAAATTACAAGACGCTCAGGATGGGAGTGCCTAAATGGTTCCATACTTGTCTCCGGTCACGATAAATCTGGTCGACTCATTAAAGCATTCGATAAAATAATGGTATTTGTTTTATGAATCGTTCATTAAACAACTAGAATAGTCGGATCAAGAGTTCTCTTGAATTGTAGAGTTTAGGAAATATCTGAAGCCCAATTCTTGTAATTTAAAACGTTCAAAATCTAGTCGCAGCCTCATCCTGGCGACAAACAAATATCAAAAACTTGTCAGAATGTAGGGAAATAAGACGTATTTTTGACAGATTGAGACAGATCAGACTGTGAACATTCTTATAATTACGAGAATTGCCCCTCAGATGTTTGTGACTGGTCGATTGAGGTCGAAATTTTGTTTGAGCGGTGTTTACGTTCGCTATTGATTGCTATTTCCATTATGATTGTTATTTTGAATGTGACGTATTATAGGTACAGCGGATGATGATATGAGCCATGAATGAAGCGTGGCATGGTGATGGTGGCCAAGTTTTGGGCCGGCAGTCGCGAGCCAATGACGCGAGGTTCCGCCAAGCTTCCGCCGCACCCGTCCCGTCGCAGTCGCGCGTAAACAATCGTCAGATTCGTTTGTTGTTCATCGCCCCCACTGATATATAAAATGTAATTCAAGTTACTGCCTATAATGCCACTGCAACGTAGGTACAGTACCTAATTCTGATATGGATTCAGACTTGGACTTTTACCATATTTCAATTATTTGAATATTTGACCAGGAAACCTCGTTTAGCAGAATTCGTTTTTCATCGTTGATAAAAAAAAAAATATATGAAAACTTATAATTTGATTAGACTCCTATGGTTTCCATTGTAGGTTCTTTTAGGCTACCGATGAAATGAAATTGTTTTGACCTTAAACAGTTTTCTCTTGCACAGATCGCGTTTCAAGTTACGCAACGAGAATGCGTCGGCGCAGATTTCGTCACCGCGGAAAGCGCGCTGGCCCATTAAATTGTTTTATTATGAACTCGACGCCATCTTGTGTATTTTTGGCTGAGGTTTAGGTGTTTATCTGGTTGGGACTCCGTCCAAGCAGTAATTAGTCAGTGTAACTTTATTTTCGCTGTCCACGAATGTTTGAAAAAAATAACGTGAGTTTTAACCATCACGAACCACTAATGTCACCTCGGTCCGGGTATTCTCATCAAAAGTGTAATGAAACGATGATAAGAAAACATCCCAGACATCCAAGTCGATGTACCCTTTTTTGAGAATCTGAAGCTGTAGCATAAACATTCGTGTATTAAATTCAGCCGCCAGAAAACATATTCTCCCTATAGAGTTGAATGACCGAGGTTTGTTTGTCATCCCACAGCGTGTCTTCACAACTCCTCGCATCACCTGTTTCACTTTTCACTATCGTCGTAGACGTAAACGATTGCTATTTTAATCCTCGCTCTAAAATTATGAATGAGATGTTACAAATGACACTGGATCCGCATTCTATCATTTTAAATATATTTAAATAAATCTATTCGTTGTCGGGTGTGTCTGGAGAGTTATTGAAACATTCTTGGAATATCTGTTAAGTGTGTCACTTCGTATACATATATAACTGAACATACTACCTAATTCATTAGCACGCAAAGCTATAATACCTATTCGTGTGACCAAATTATTCAAAATTCGTCTTAAGTACTGCTGTTTAATTGCTCTTGCCATTTTGTACTCAGTACGGCGTTATTCCACCTATTCTGTCTTCGAAACATTGTAATTTGCATATACAATTTTTATTTCATGACTCAGTGTTTATAGTTGGACGTCCACACTGTCCGTACAAATGATGTAATCTACATTTTGGGGCTATTGGACATAAGGGTCATAAAGTGCCTCCACGTACTGGACACCGTAATAGGCAAAGCACGAACTGTAGTTGTATTAACGAACCCACTTACCTTCTTACGGCTTTCCAGTTTCGCACCATCAACAGACTTGTTATTGTGTTTACATGAATCAAATTATACACCGCTTCTCACATGTTTTCATCTGCTAAGTGCGAGTAAATTTTTTGTTCCAAAATTAAGCAGAATCGAAGTGGTGTTTGGCTAAGAATAATCAGGATTCTGTAGAAACGTAGAATGACCCAGTTAGTGGTTGTCTGTGAGTCATGATGAGGGATACATTTTATCCATCTTCCTCAAATATATTTCCTAGTCATTTGGTATACAATTATTCTTTAAATAAATACTTAAATACGTGGTATTTAAGTCATTGGTTCCACGTTTTAGCTGCTGTCAAACAAATTTTCTTGTTTACAATAACAAATATCTTTTACTTATTCTGACAGCTAAAAGTTATGTGCTCCACTTTGTGAGCGACTGGTATCATAAACCCCTATGTCGGAATAATTTTCATTTTCAAATAATCTAATAAGATATATCATTGCTAACCGATATGCCAAATAAGCTTATATGTGCACAAACGACCTATTTGTTTTCGGTGCCGTATTTAGCTATCAATCAGATCTGATTTATTTGGACAAATCTTGAGCTTAATTGCAATGACAAATTGGAATTCAAATAGGCTTAATTAATTGTGTGACCTTACTTCACATTTATGATGAATTACCATACTATATGAAGCATCAACAATATTTATTATTTTTCGTTTTATTTTGTCGATTGTGGAGATTGTTACCCAAGAATTTATGTTATTTTTCCGTTGCCTGCGAATAGAGTCAAGAGTGTTTCATCGTGTAACTGATTTTTAGATCCCATCGCACCGGGCAAGCGCGGCGTGGGAGACGCACGAGGAACGTCGACCCCGCGTGCAACTATAAATATACAACACACTCCTTATCCATGCATCAGAACATCCTTGATACACCTCTTACATGAAATACGTTCAATTTTCTCAAATAATCTATCATTCAATTAATTTCGTTTGACCTCTGGAACTGATTTTTACGATTTGTGTATGCTTTTAGGATTTCTGTATGCCTTTTCCTGGAAAAGAAAATTGTCTGTTGATCAATCTACTATGTTTTAATCCTGTGGTTTTACTAAGAGGAGTAATGGCCTCTATAAAATTTTGGAAGCCATCAAAATATGTTCCGGTTTGAATCTTTTCCGTTAGGTATCAAGAACTGGCTGAACTCACCGTCTGAACATGCCACACTTACAAGCCGGCTGATACAAATTGTTTCGACAAAGTTCAATGCCACCTCTACATGGGTGATAGCAATTGAATCAGTTCCACTTGCAACGAATTAATGTTCATTAACAGAGAATGATATGACACCGTTGGCCGTTTTATAACTAATAATGAAACTAGCGTCTCGGGTTGATCTACTAAAATTACCATTAGAACGTCCTGTTGCATGACATCAGCGATTTGATTTCTGACGTTATTATCTCGAACCGATGACCTAGTGTTCCTTCCGAGAATTGCTAAAAAAGTTGGGGTAATACGAAGTAGTCTTGATTGATCTGAATGCTGGGCTCGGCTTGGGTCGTGAAACGGAACACGGTCGTCCCTGATAACTTTCCCGGCACTAGGTCAGTTTTGCGCGGCTCGCTTAACGGTACAATCAGGTTGTTGCCGTCCGTCGACACGTAACAATGTGATTGCAGTTTTGAAACGTTCATCGTAAGCGATTCGTTACGTTTGTGACCGATGTAAACTCTATTGCTTTGATATAAGAACGCAGTGGATTACTGCGTCCGCTTCCAAAAGCCTTGAACTTGCCGATCGCGTGGACTTCGTTTGCATATATCGCTAATGCTTCATTCAGTTATAATTTTAGACTTAGTTTAAGCAACATGCAAATGAAGTAGAAATTTGTGACCTCATATTAAATTAATTTTCCCCCGTCATTGGTTACCGTTGCCTTTGTTTATTTAATTAATCTATGTAAATTGTTGTCGCTTATAATGTTAACTCGGCTGTCACGTTTCATTGTCACATCGGTCGCTGCATTTTCTAAACGTGACGTCGGAACATGACGTGCTTAAGGATCTAGGTTTTAGTTTGCGCGATGTACTCATCGTTGACTTAATTAATAAGGAGTGAAAACAAGGATCATTCCTCCACTCCAAATATTGAAAAATAAATTAATTTTACGACTATATGCCAAAATGATTGATTGATTGAAATGATTTTGCTTTTCAACAAAGTCATCAGCGTAGGTACTAATGTCATTTGTACAATGCGATGAATTGGAAGTATTGTTTGACTATGCATGTTTCGACTAAAGTAGACAATAAGTTAAATGATTACGAAGTAATTTGTTTCGATCCGAAAGATTCCGTAATAAATCTTGTAAACGCGGAATCTGCTCCACCACGACCGCGCATAAAATATAGGATTTTGTTCTAAAGCGACAGATACCACAAATTTTGCGGTAACTCAGAATTACGCTTATTGAATGTTCAATTCTCATAAGTTTTTTTTTACTTCTACGTCATCTTGCTGCTAAGTCTTGGATGAATAGACGCTTGCGTTCGTCGGAGGATGATATCACTTTTCGGACGCTAAAAAGATTAGTAATAATGTAAACAAACACAGTGTGTCTTACGTTTTAAAAGCAGTATTAGAACGTGTTTATTTTATATAACGAAAGGGGATCCAAATCTCTAGTGAGTAATAAATTCAAATAATCTATGACCGGAAACCAATGCGAAGACTGTTTGGATAAACTTTGTAATGCAGAGAGAACGCAGATAAGGTGCTTGAACTAATCAAAGCTTTGCGTATATAAATACTAGTTTCTCCCAATGTTCAGATGTGATTTGCAAGATTCACCATTTTAATGAATGTTAATAAAATTCATCATAGTGAGACAAAGTAGATATATGCTAATTTAAGAAATCTCTGAGATGCAATTTGTATACTTATGAAAAAAATCGTAAGCTGTGCAAATAGAGATAAAATACTCTAAGATATTACTAATATAAAGAAGAACAAGTTGCACCTGTACGCTTATACCGTACCTGTGCGCAGGTTCTCTTTTGTGTTTATCAAAGGGACCCCTATTATTCAATCGCAGTTCCTTTGTTGATGACGTCAGCTCTCACGAGGGGCGCCCGCGCCGCTGTATGTATGAGGTAATCTTCAAACGTCCTTATAAAAAGTATTAGGTTGGTAACGTTCGTTTTTGCCTTTTTAATATGTACGATTACGGAATCGCATTGCTCATTGGATTTTTTAAATTCGTTTAACGTCTTTCAAAGTCAATTCGTCAATTCTAAGATCTACTGATGTCACGGCTTTTGCTTTTTACGACTGTTCGAACCCTAGCCGTAAATCTATTAATTGAAATTCTGATTAACGGCGTAGTCTACGATCGTTATGAGGTGCACACAGAATATTTAATTTGTAGGGCAATGGCAATGCTGCCAAAGCGATAATATAATATAATAGAATGCTAAGTGGGTACTCTGTTTTAATTTGAGTTGGAAGATCTAAAATTATTACCATCAGTATTAAATTTTTTACCATCAGTGAATTTCCAAATGTATTAATGAAACTATTTATGGCTAACTAAACCTACACATCAAATCTGACAAGTCAATAGAGTTTAGGTCGCTTTGAGGCATGACGTGCCTATGATGACGATTCGTTTATTTATAAATGTTTCGAGAAACGGTACATACGTAATTAGCGTGATAAATCTTCCGTTAAAACACAATTATATTATAATACCTACTAAGTGATACCTCATAACCATGAATCCAGGAAAATGTTCACTTAACGGAAGGTGACCCAGAATCAGCTGATCACGAGAACTTGTCTTAATTAGGTTAACGTCGACCCGTTACTGTAAAAACAAGCAACAGTACAATTTTGTGTCTCTTTTCCATTCGTTTTAAACTTTTATTTTATCATCTGCCCATTTACAAAATACAATTCTGCACTTAGTTTACTTTATCGTGTGCTGCCTTTTGTACATTGTATTAAAACAGATGCTTTCTTCTTTTGAGTTGCGTTTCGCGCATCTCGAAATTTTGATTTCGCACCAGCTTTGTTTTCGTTATCCCAATTTACCTACTATTCGTTATGAAATTATCAGGATTAACATAACTAACAGCCTCATAAAACTTGTGATATTTATGACTCATATCAAAAAAATTATTATAAAACTAAAAAATTGTAAAGTGCTCCCAGGTGAAGACCTAGTCTCACAACAGACTGATGATAATGGAGGTCAGATCAGACCAGATGGGACGAGTCAGATGGGATGGGTGTCGTTGTCTCGTCCAGTAAGAACAAGGAACGGCCCCCCACCCAAAACTAGATGGCGTATGATAGAAAAAGAGGAATGTGCCAGTATGTTCAAGAATCAAGTGGTATAGAAAATGATTGACATGAAGGATTTGGAAGGAAAGTCTGTGAATGAATGTTGGAAAGAGATAGCGGAAAAGATATGCCGACCCCAAATAAATTGGGATAAGGGCAGGAGAATGATGATGATGATCAAAAAATTTATTGATCTCCTTTGTAAAAATACGTTTGCAAACCCCACCACACCCGACATTAAAATTCACTTCCTGACAAACGTTCTACGAAATGCATATGTATGTAAGCAATCATTGAATGAACAGGTATTTATTAACATACAAATAAGTGTAGGCAGTTTTCATTGCATTATCTTTGTAGTACCTATACTACTTATCTTGCAAAACAATCGTCACGTTGCTCAATGATTTCTTCTACTCGTAAAGACAAAGGGATGACCGTTAGTTGCCTTTTTCCCTTTTTTTTTGTCCGTCCCATGCGATGCGTAGTCTTAACAAACGTTTCTCTTGTTTCCTGTCGTTGTTCCACATTCGCTACTAATGTACTGCCTATTGTTGCATACTGAAGAATTTTAATGACAATGGGCTGGTCTAAGAAACATGTTAAAACACAACTTCACAGCAACAAACATCCATTTATCTAAAGTCTTCGCTATGACAGAGTTGAGACTATCGATCTGTTATTAAAATTGGCGGACCTTTGACATAGGCGGCGCGAATGAGAGGTCACTAGTGGTATGGCAGTCATCTGGCCTTTAGTTGACTCACCGAAACATAAGTGCCACAGGCATGGAAACTTATTTAGATGTAGAACAGTCTCGTGACCTAAAAACTAAATCAGTGACAATAAAATAACTGTTCTATTACGAGTATTATTACTGAACCGCAAGTCCTGTGCAAGTAGAATACAAGCCCTTCGTTCTCACAACGTATTACCAACCAACAATAAGCCTAAGTAAGCTGCTTTTAGAATCTCATATGAAGTAAAACATTCTACAATGAACAGTGTAGTATCATTTGCACCGACATTGAATTCAATTGCTCTGGTAATAAAATCTATTTTAGGTATTCGATTGTTTATACGTTAAGTGTGTCGGCTGTCGGAGTGGTTGCAGACATCTCGTGTTTCAGAAGCGTGGTCGGTGTTAGCGTCATTGATCCACCTCTTTGTACCAACAGCTGCAATTTGCCAAAGACGTCAACCATTGACCATTGTTGTCAGCTCTATTTGTATTCATAATTTCGAAATGTGGTGCGACTTCGCCTTTGCATATTTGTTTACTTAGGATTATGGATGCCATTTGTAAAGTTAAATAGGACGAACTGTGTTTTGTTGTCAGATTTCGCAACCTACGTTATAAATGCATCGAAAATGTTCTGAAGGTTTTCACTCATTGCTTGAGGTGTGAGTAATATTTTATCAAACTTTCAATGTAGCTTAAAAATAAAATTATCGTTCTGGTAGTCGATGTCAATCTTGTTAACACGTTCCTTCAAATTTATTTATTATGCTAATCAAAAATGTATATTATCTAAAGATCGTGAACTGGCGACCATTAGGATAAAATCAGTCCATAATTTCGTGACTAGTTCTGGGCGCGTTTGAGGTTACAGTTTACTTTCAACACTGTCCACATGTATGTTTTAAATATGAATGCTTACAAACAAGAAAGGTAAATATCTATTGAAATTAAAACATGCCAGGCGGTTTCGTGGCTAACATTGTGCGTAACGTTGACAATATGCGACCTTGTGTAGCTACTGATCCTTTTATCTTCGTTATGATACTGTGACGCCATTTATTAGGTATTTTGTTTAGAACACAGAATAAAGCCTTATACTACAAAGGCGGGTCTTAAGGTTAACGGGACCGTTAAGACAAGAATCATGGCACCTAGTGATTAATAACTGAAGGAGGAATATAATGTGACTTATCTGAAAGACCTATTTATTGTATTGACATTTCTATCAGTATAATCTTTCGAGCACAATGAAATTGAAAATTGTAAATGAAACCATGATGGATAACTGTGTTTAATAGGTGTTTGTTTCTTCATTCAATATGTTCAATAGTTTGGAATAGTGAAGCTACAAGCCATGGTTCTATTTGTAGGATAAATATTTTGCAATGTTTAAACGCCATCGCCACCGGACGTTGTATAATATTTGTAAAACACGCAATAATTGTCCCAATCAAATGCAATCTAACATTAACAGTACCTGATATTCAGTTGTTTTCTGTGACCTAAATACTACAAGATCTACCATGCAAATTCCGATTTCATTGCGATATGCAAAATTGTCATCGAAACTTGTATGTCTAGCAGTTGTAATTTGTCACAGGGCTAGATACAATGGGTCATACATTGCATGAAATATGGTCTTGTGGCTACATCCATCACATCCGTTACTTGCCATCGATATTTCATAATATAATCCAATCTAATATTTCAACGTTCATAATCGTGCCAAATTGAGAATTTTAATGGAAGTGTCATTTTGAGAGGAAAGTCGTGGCCTAACTTGTATTTTCTCAGCTGTAGGTACTTTAGATTGTCAGGTATTTACAATTTAATCGATAGATATATTCGATACATCAGCCGAATAGACTCAAAAAAAAAACGGTTACATGAAGATGTAGGTACTTACCTTTTTATGTCTGCTTATTTTAATGATTTTGCAACCAATTAAGAATTTTTTTTCGAACTTATGATCAGAGTTGGACAATCGTGTAACCGCTTTGGCAATATTGGTCTATATCAACCCCGAAACGGTACTTGATTACTTTGTAACGGGAATTTCGGAACTCGCTTCTTACTTAGTTATTCAAATACTCTTATTTAAACGCACCAGCTCCCAATGACCTTTGCTACATCATTGCATTTAAACTGTACTGACATTATTTGCTCCGGCAATAGTCCAGCAAGCAATTGGACTTGCTCAAACATCGCTCAGGGCGTACAATGTGTGGCTATTTAAATGCGATATCATTTCTGTATGTACATTTGTTCAAACTACGTCTACTAAAGCTGTTCCAAAACGATTTGTTTTACCCATTTGCTCTCGGCTACCTACTCAACCATCGATGGCCTTTATCGAATGCCCGTTACACCATTATTCTCGGATTAAACCAAAGCGACGCGAACATAAATTCTAATAACATAATGCAGTTATGATGTGGCGATAATTAAAGCCATTTTTTCCATCTTCACGTCAATCTTAGCTTTTTTCTCGCGTAAATCGAGAAAGTTGCGGATAGGATAGACTAGCATGTAATTACTATGACATGTATTGAAGTTTTCTTGTAAAAACTACTGTTCTCTATTCAGCTGGGGTCTGTCAAGTGTCTGTTTGATTAATTCGTTGTTAAGAACTACGCCATCAGCCGGTCGATTCTGTAAAAATCTCACCGTGAAAACTCAAGTGAAGTGAGCTTGATGTGAGTTGTCAGTAGTGTCAATACCTAGCATTATTTGGAATGACAGCTCACTCCACGCTCACTTCACCTAAGTTTTCACGGTGAGATGGTTACAGAATCGCACTACTGCTCGGGCTGTATTATTTTGACAGACGACAATCGTTAAACCCCAAATTGGTCTCTTGCGCCGCCACTTTTGCGTATATCGATAGAACTTTTCATAGCACCTAATAAGGGCATGGGCCGGGTTCTAAGTGCCACCTACACAGTGCTGTACAAATGTCCATATTCGTCATTATGGGCGTTCTGACTAAGATGGCCGGCGAATCGGCTACCTTTGTTAGATGTAAGCTGATGACTATACTTTTTGCCGCTGCCGTGGGCGGCCGATTCACCTTCGATATAAAGATTATCTTATTCCATGTAGGTGGTGGGTACTTACATCTTAACTTGAGAATACTTAGGAAGTGAGCGTTGTTTCGATTTCGTAATGATAGTTCCGATCCGACGTGGGCAGCTAATGACTGGACATAACCTAATGCACAAATTACATATTTATTTAACCTTATTGCATTAGTTACTGTAAGTACTTGCGACATCTATTGGCGACCTTCTATTGGTCAGTGAATGAATGGTTCCAGTTAAATAGGCAAATGCTTAAATTATACAACGTTTACGTTTTAATGTCGTCGACAGCTTCTCATCCAAGTAAATTATATTTCTTGCCCTAATCCAATATATTGGCCCCAGTTTTAAAAAGATAGGTGACTTTTTGGCTTCCTATAATTTGCCGATTATAGGCAAATGTCTAGTCAAGATTAAGGCTAAAAATAACACTCAACATTTGTGTTCATTGTTAACATAAGCGCATCTCGCTTTCTATATTGTTTACAAAAACCATATTATCAGCAAACAATGTTAATGCCTGCTATCAACATTAAGCAAATTAATGACTAGAACAGTTCGAAATGATTAAATTCATAGAATTATGCTTTCATCGCGTTTGGAACCTATCATTTTGGTTCACCGCCGAACAATCTTTCGGTTTGTTTCATCTCTGCTACCGCCATGAGATAAAGAAATACTCTCCTACGTAATGGAGTGGATTTGTGTTACTTCAGGGCTGGCAGACGATCTCCTTTGATTTTAAAACAGCTATCATATTTTAAAATTCATTTTAATAACAGTATCAGTAGCAGCTGTCGTAGCCAGATCTTAGATTGATCATTTCATGAAGTGTTCGGTCATTTCATGAAGTAGAACATAGACCGTTCGTCACATCTTGGTGTGGTCGATTGAATACTCAACGTTTGATGATATGAACAGTTAAACGCACAACTACTTCATGAGGTGGCCTTACATTAGTGATCATATCGTGAAATAGTTTGATTATCATAAAATAATCAATACTAAGATCATCAATTCTGGCGACGACATAGCTACTGTTGTGTTTTGTTCCAAGTAACATGTCGTGATCGATAATTATTGAAATAAAATAAATTTACATTCATATAACACGTAAATCATTTTATTAATATCAGATTAAATATATATTTAAATGCAATGATGTGAGGTATATTCTTAGAATAAAATAATACATAGACATGAAACTCCAAGAACAAGATACCCAACCCTATGTTGAGCGTTGCAAGGTACCGGTGCAGCTATTTTAATTACCATTAATTTAGATTTAAAGTACATACTCGAGAGTTTTATGCGTACCTTTAAGAATCATGGTCAAATTATTCATAGTTATTTATAAATACATGACATAATTGTCATGCAACATGAAGCTAAGCAATCAATCAATGTTTAAAAAATAATGCATTCGTTTTAACATACCACCACCAAATTACTAAAAACGTTTGTTAAACGTAAAGAAAGTGCGAAGTTAAGAATCTGTGTTATTGATATCAGTTCTTAAAATATTAGTGGTCAGCCAAGACGTGTGATTATATAGTTTATTAAGTTGATGGGTCAATATGTTAGCAGCTCGTCAGTGTCCCTTTAGTGGTATATATCGTGCCTGCGCTTGTCATATTTGTGATGAAGAACTGTAGTTATAATTCACTTCAATTAAAGTTAACTTAAGCTTCAACTTAGCTGGAGGCTAACTTGTCGTTTCTTAATCTAAACGGTTACCATCCATCACGAACGAAACTAGGAATTAAACTACAATTCTGTTTGTAAAAACACTTATTAAAATTAACGTTGCGAAGTAAAAGAAGCTAAACAAATCTTGTCAACTGTTTCTCACTGTACTTAAATTCGATGTAATTTAATATTTTTAAAATAGATAGGTACTTATAGGCTAATAAAACCACAGACCGTCACGAAGTATTCTTCCGACAAGAGATGACGAATTTTACAAAAAACCTTCATTGATTGATATTTAATCTGAGGACCTTTGAACTTTCTGTCGTGTGGACAATGGGCTCGACGCTCAATTAGATGCTAGGCCTCCGTGGGTGGTCCGATGTGTTCTTTGCCCTGTAATCAATAAAAATGCGCCTTTAGTGTTCATGTCAGCCGAAGTGACGTTTTGACGGAGTCGGTGTTACATGGTACTGGTTTTGTAATGTATATCGTGTAGCCCGGCGCTAACTCACCTACATTGTGTTCGTCCCCGCGGATGTGATGTGAAGATCACATTCCTTCCTCTGTGGGATTATGAATGTATTGTCGTGCTGTTTCCATTTATGAGACGAGCCATGTTTAGAGTAATGTTGAAACGAAATGTGTTGACGGTTGCGGAATACTTTTTGATTTGATAAATTCAAGTTTTCCTTTATGGTACTCTTTCTCTATTTGTTCATGTCTAACATACATATATATAAATGATAATTTTTAAAGTGTCTGTTTATTACTATTTATAATTTTTAAGTTGTCAAAATAACAGTTTTTTACTAAATGCATAATATGATGAGTGTATAACAATTAGGTACTTCTAAAAAAAAAATGACGGGACTTTTACTGCCGGATAGCTGATTATAAGGAGTAACCTAGTCTATTTTTATGTTAGAAATAGAATTGGGCTTCCGCGCAAAAAATTAAAACAACAACAACAACAAAAAGTCACCATTAACAACAACAACACCTCAACATCAACTCTACATCCATGCGGGTGAAGCCTCGGGCGGAATCTAGTCTAGAAATAGTTTAGACCACCTAATCTCCCTCTCTTAAACACCATTTCTCAATAGATCATTCTCTGCGTCGCTTCAGTGGTTTAATAAAAACTATAGTATCCAACGTCTCGTTGAAAAATTAATGAATGAATGCATCGCACGGTTATATTTTTGCCCATTCATCCGCGACGGACACTTACGGTAAGATAACACCGGCGTTTTAAGTTTCTCAGTCAATAATAATGAGTATAAATTATACCAATATTTCAATAATTATATCATCAAATTACTTGAAGAACCCTCGTATTAAATTTTTTCATTTAAATTGAGTAATAATAAACCCATAAAAGTCTTTTTAACTTTTTATTTCGTGGAAGATACATCGAACCCTGCCTACAGAATCATGTTCATATCTAATATCTAAATGATTAATTTACAAACAAATTATATTATTGGTCTTAAAAGTGACAAGGAAATAATGAAACAAGTAATGCAAATAGTTAGAAAGGAGCGGTGGTGGCTCAGTAGCAACGGCCCTAACATACGAGCTGCAAGGTCGTGGGTTCGAGCCCAAGCAGGCGCTTTTCTTTGTGTAAGTTAACCATTCATCACCACTACTCTCAAAACGGCGAAGGAAAAGGAAAACATCGTGAGGAAACCGGCATGTCCTAGAACCAAAAATTCAAAGACGTGTGACAACTACCAACCCGCAAAGGGCCCGCGTGGTAGATTATAGCCCCCTCTCAAAGAGATATATAGACTGATTTTTCTAAATAGTTAGGTATGTTTGTGTCTACATTAGATTTCTTGGATTGTACAGTCACGAACAAAAGTATGTATACACGACTTTATTCAAAAGCGATTCACTCCTTTATTTTTACGGGAAATTTTATGTTGTTACAAACATAGCATTTTCGAACCCATAGATTTATGTAATGTGTCGTATTTCAACGTTGCATTCGTTATTTCACGAAAAAATCGCAATTGAAAGTTGCCAAGTGTTGATATTGGTGCTCGTGACTGTACCTACTGCTTGTAACAATTCTAGAGTTTTTTTATTTAAATAAATATACGTTTAGTCTAATAACGATAAATTGTCTGAGTCTATTTATTTCAGCGATGAACGAATTTTTCAGCACATTTCTTTGCTCTTCCTATTGTACAGTACATTTTCTGCATTTGAACAATAAAGGAATGCAGTATTGTTTTGAGAGCTTCAACATAATTAATTGTATGTGGCCACGGCATTTTAAGATTGTAACGATACATACCGTGTATTAAAGACGAAGTGTTTTGGGTTTTTCTATCAGCAATTTCTTAATTATTAATTAAATAACATTTTTTTTTTATTATTTCAGCTTATATATAAGCTGAAATAATAAAAATAATAAAAAAAAAACATTTATTTCGGGTAACTAGGCCCATAGAAGACAATTTAGAAAACATTTCACACTAATAATATAATATAATAAATTAAATTCATAATAAATGTCAAAAATTCAAAATGTCAAAATGTGATACCATTCAAATAGCAATAATAATAATAAAAAACCGCTAAATGGTTGCGTAGTTGCATGAGATTTGGCAAACAGATAGTTTATAGTCTGGATTATTTTATTACACAAAGGGTACATAGTAGACAGTGTCCCGTGTGTTCGGTAGTACATTCCTGTGGAATATTTCCCGACATCCACGTGGGCGACGCAAAGTTAGTGTAGAATAATCCGTGAACAATGTAAAGAGCACACCTAACAAATTATAATTAAACGCAAAACGCGTCAAAACACATCATTTCTGACAATTAGTCGCTGAAGTCATAATTAACTAAGTGCTGAGCTGCGACCTCTGACAATGTAGCATTAAAACTGCAAGCAGCGCGTACTTTGATGTTGCTTACCTATATATAGTTTTATCGTCAATGATGTAAGCTTTGTCTTAACAGAACATAAAGAACACAACAGAAGTATAAACTGCATCGCACAAACTTTGATGTGTCCAAGGTGATAAACCAACAAAATATACTAAAATTGTGAGTAATTCTATAAGTTAGTGTAAGCTGTATAGGTACAGCGGGCTGATTGCGTCACACTATCAGTAGCGATGGGTTTCATTTTGACAGTTCAACAACATACATTGCGTTGTTTACGTTGTTCAGCAGACACATTTTTCGAACATATGAAGTAATGGATTAGCAATATCCTTCAAAATGATTCAGATTTAGATTAACAGTGTGTTACGCAATTAGGGTGCAGGCTGACTGCGTGTTAACTTTCTGACACAATGTCTTGTAAAAGAAAACCATTTCGAAAGCTAATTCATTAAGCTGTACTCAGGATCGTTGATATTTTTTTAACTGATTACATTTTAATTTATTGAATTGTTTAAATACATGGGAAAACCTGTTTAGCAATTTCGATGTGTGTCGCTGAATAACTCTAAATGCAAACATAAGTTCATTTAAATAGCTTCCAATTACACACCTGTTAATTTAATGACAACATAATGTGCAGAATTTAACATTAAAATTAATTAATCTATTAATGCTTTATAGCAGTAATTATTTAATGAATTAAAGTAAAAATTTACATGATAGATACAGATAAAACTGACCACTAAAATTATAATAACGATTGGGAGGTTGGCCAATTTCTACCAGCGTTCATCTACCTCTGTTAACAGCCAAAATAAATAAAGTTTTGTACTCTACCAGTCATATGCGATTAACAAACATCTCGACACATCCAACTAGTACAGTAGCAGGTCCAACGTAACTACTAAGTCTGAAGCCAAGAGTTTAATGACTTGTTATTAATTAAGTGGGTGCTACACCATATTTCTCAAGGCATTTCTAATAAAATATTTGTCGTTAAATCGACGGGATATCATCAAGACGACTCAACAAAGCACATACACACTTCAATGAAGACACAAACTGTTACTGCTTTTGAATGAGACGTTTTGATTAGAATGGATGCTAGCCGGGGCGAGGCTAGGCGAGGGTGAATAAATTCCTTGGCGCCATAAATTAGCTTGTTTTTCGGCAACGATTAAAATCAGTAAGCGATCTGAATAAAATAGGTCTTACGAAGCATCTTACTGAAATACAACAAACGTACCGTGCCAAGTTTTAAATTATGTTATATTAGACAAGCATATTCAAAGAATTTTGTCAAATACAACCAAACATAAAATCACGTTTAGTATAGTGTAACGATGACTTAAAATACACTTGCGTGTCATCGCCGTAGCGCCTAGTCACTAACAGCGACGGTTTTAAAAAAAACAAAGCGATTATCGAGAGTATTTTTCTTTTCAGTATTTCTAATTGCACTGTTTTCTTTTTGCGTGCATGTGCTTGAACTCAGTGCCAAGAGTCTCACGCGTGAACGTCCACAAAGAAATAGAGACGGTTATTTCTGACTATCACCTCTAGATGCGTGTGACCGCTACACGAGTGTCAAAGCTATGAATGAGTTCTTTATTAATGTATAAACGGAATTATTTCATCTGTCATATCATATAACATTTGGTTCGCTTCTAATAAGCGCCGTGGTTCGACAGTCCCCCGAAACGTGCTCACGCTTAACAATGCTCGTTATTGGTTGTCTATTGGTATTAACATTTTATTCTATGTGCAAATTATGTCATTGCTATTTTCGTATGATTTGTGTTGTCAACTGCCTTTCTATTGAACTGTCGTGATAATCAACGTCCAAAATTATAAGATTGCGTGTGCATAATTTTCGAAGCGGTACTAAGAGGTTAACCTATTAATTAATTTAATGTCAAGATGCATATAAGGACTAAAAGAATCAATTATTTGGTGAATCGATATTGCTTTTATGCAACTTCGATGTCCCGATTTCATAAATTCTTTACAAAGTGCATCTAAATAGCCATTCCTAGTAAACATTGACAGACCAGCACTAAATGGTTTTAAAAGCTGAACGTGCAATTGCGTCAGGTAGCTAAACCAACACTGTGTTGCACAACGCACTGAAAACTGTTGTCTGAATAAAACGTAGAATTTGTCATACTGATGCGTGAGAGTTCTACCATGCTGTGCTATTATTCAGGAGAGCTTCCTCTTTGGAATTCATGATACGAGTAGTGTTCTTTACTACTTCTCTAATAATCCTCGTATTATGAACATTTTATATCCTTTGACCACATCATATCTGGCAATGCCTCGCCATCGTTGAAAAGTTTTGCCTTCTCCTCGGGGAAATCTCGGACAGACTAGCTATAGTATAAGTAATCGCTATTAAGAAAGACATTGCTCAGTTTGAAGTAATACTAAATATGATTAAATACAACAGTATGGCCATCTAATTTATTCTGTTTGTCGTGCAAATATAGCACCTGATGTGGCCACGCACTCAATATATCCCTACGGAAACCTGCTCCAATGATATTGTTGAAATCAATAGCTCATTGTTATACCAGACAGCAGTAATTACATAAACTAATAAACATAAAGCCCGTGTATCGATAGCAAACACAACGTTAATATTGTTTATATTTTATTTCAGGTAAGCTTCGTTTACTTGTGTCGAGACGTGAGAAATTCTATAGAGCCCCGCGAGTCGTAAGTCATAAAGATTTTCAACGTGTTTTTTATTGTCGC
Organism: Apamea sordens; assembly: GCA_945859715.1. Taxonomy (NCBI): domain Eukaryota; kingdom Metazoa; phylum Arthropoda; class Insecta; order Lepidoptera; family Noctuidae; genus Apamea; species Apamea sordens. Next base: position 9,828,904 of record OX243996.1, on the reverse strand, counting down.
CTGTATAGAGAAACGTAGCTTTCTTTAGCTGTCTTATTTATTGTTCAAGACATTACTATTCTCCGTACAGTTTGCTAGGAGTTCGAAAAAAGACTGGGAAGCAACATTTCATTTACCTATTAGGTAAAGCTCGTACACTGTTGTAGATTTTCTTTCGTGTGTGAAGTTTTGTTGCTGACGCACAATTGGTTTTCTGTAAGATAAACGCTTGTTTCATTTGAATTTCAATCATTCAACTCAGCCTCTCTTAGTCCTACGTCTTGCATCAATTTAATTTATTCTATATCAATTCCCTTCCGTTCTTATGTATGATTTTCTTGCCCCCGGGCATTGGTTGTTCTTACTGCATCTCCATAAAATATTGCACTGATTCTGTGTGTAAAATCTGTGTCTAAGCTAAACGATGTTAAAGATTTAATTCTGTCGCTATTTCTTTGTAGTCGTTTTGTTGAATTACTTACTCATGTCAGTTATGCCAATTTAGAATTATGTTGAATGCCAATTTTTATCTAGCCAAGAAGGTGTCTATGGCATCACATCGCCTTATAATAGGTTAGGGACACAGAATTAATTAGCAAAATTAGCTTCGTAACGACAACACGAGCTTGGCCTTACGTGTATTTGATTACACCTACGATTATTACAAGAATTGCAATTGAATTGAATTCAATCATTGTGCATCTGTAATTGTTTATGAATCCTTGAAAAAGGAATACATCATTCTTGACTGTTCATAAATGTTGGTACTTGGTAATAATAATCATGTTTTGTGGGCCATTAAACATTGACATATACGTTTACCTACTTGAAATATAGTTCGCGTAGGTGTTTTACACATCTGAAGTGTGTCTTACGTGTGATTGAGTGAGACGGCTCATTACAATAAGTTTTTCTAAAGCGAATTTGACACGTGTCTCACTGTAGGCGTTGCTACCAGCCGCGTTAACAATATGTTATGAATGGCAAGGTTGAGTCTGTCTGAGCCAAGTACTTTACTGCTGGCTCATGGCGTGCTATTGTCAAATATTTGCCTCAAACAATCCGTCTCGCTTGCATATTACGAACCGCTATATAACCTACCCGTTCTCAAGCTACTCTTTACAACTTAACATATTGACGAACTGTATTTTCATTTTAAATATAAGCTTGCATTGAACAATATTGTTGTTGTAAAAAGAGATCCACAATGTGTCACATTCAATGACGCCATTAAATATGTTTAAAATTGTTGTTAAAGTGTTTATTCAATAGTTTGTCATTGGTTTAATTCTGTCATTCAATGTTTATAAGCTACGCCCACGAAATATCCATTGAATACGAAGCCCATTCCAGAATGGTAGGTGTCGACATAATGACGCTCTTCGATTTTATTGTAGTAGAAAAAATGCCCGTCAATATCGTGAACATCAACATGTCACAATGTATAACTTAACACCCCGCCCAAACTGATTCATAGTTGTTTTTAATTATTTTATTATATTCATCGACTATACTAAGAAGTTTAATGCCTTCCTCCTGACACCGATTTTTGCGTGAACGGCTTTATAAAACGGCGACACCGGAGGTTATAAACTTTCTATTGAACTAGCATAATGGTGCATTAAAGTCGCAAACTGACACGACACACTGAAACATCCACGGCTCGTTGTTTTACGATAATGTTCCATATTATATTAATGTCCGCGTCGCATCAAGTCACGTTGTTTGGCACCGGCATAACACATAAAAAGGAAACCCCAGTTTCCCTACTGTAAACTCGTCCTATATTTAGAAATGGGCCACACAAGTAAACCGTGAAAAATAAATATTAGGCGATAAATCAGCGAAAATCTCCGGTTTACTCCAATGATTTTATAGCTATAATAAAAGAACCGTCAACTGTGGATAGTGTTCGGGGAATAAATAGTATAGATCTCGGCCAGCATTCTGGAAACTCGGACGCGTAACAGTGCCCATTGGTTCAGCTTTGACACATTTAGGCGATGTTAACTAGTCAGCTTATTTACACGTGTCGAACCTGCGTAAATCCTAACGAATAGGACCGTAAATCTGTAGCCGCTTTGTATGAAAACATGCGTATTCCTTCGAACTAAGACAATTTATAGGTATATAATTCTCATTGCGTTAGTCGGCATGTTGTGCTTATACAATATTATTTTAACACCATCCTCCTCTGGTGCTCCTAGTAAAAGTCCGCACTTTAAAAGCCATTATACATATTTTTGTGAAATGGTTGTTTGTATTGATCTTACTCGAACATAAATTACTTGAAAAAAAATATGATGATGAGTTTGAACAAAATCATATGTTATGATTACCTAGTTTTGTAATGTAAATATATAGCTAACGAAAGAATATTTAATAGAAAACAAATTTGTCTAAAGCCAACATATTGGTTTTTACTTCCATGTGCTTATATGCTACCACTGTATCAGCGATATCTCCGCACAAACTTGTGTGTTTGGGCATATTGCCTATAAGTGTCACACAAACAACGAGTGTCTTTCTGCTACCCTTGCGGAGTGGTATGCAAATAAGAGTTTATTTTTTCATTCACACCCAATGTCTGGTACCTGCCATTCATAAATATGAGATTTTTTTTGGACCTTTTACGCCTGACCACCTGTTTTATGTGCACGTTCTCTGAAATTAGCATAACGTGTTTCGCTGACGATATTCATATTTCTCAGTCACACCACACAATTAGCTGCAGTGCATACGACTAGGTCTCGGTATGCACCACAAAAATTTAAGCTTGCTTTTATTTGTAACGGTGTCTCCATCGTCTTGTATTTTCATTACATATTTATCCACTTTAATAGTGGTTTCCAGCAAATTTTCAAATGTCGCATCAGCGTATTAAACAATGTGACACCGAGCCTCCGACCGTGCATAGATAAAGATATCAAGATAAAAGCATTTCAATCACAATTTTAAAGACAACCTGCGCTGACATTTCCAACAGGTTTCCATTTTGTGTGCATTTCGTATTGGCCAATGTCAGTTCGCTCCTGCTGTGATTTATGCACTTATTATTTTGCAACTTCGTACATTGTTTTGCAAAGCGTCCAAATTAACTTGTATATTTACTACATCATTGTTTTCATTCAAAAATGATTCACCGTCAATCACATTTCGTCACTTTTCTACGTATAATTATTGTCATCCTCCCACGCGTTGTAGGAATGAGTAATGGGAATCTTGGAAGAACCATCTATTATTGTTAGTAGTATACTGAGACCATCATTATACTCGTTTGACACACAAACAATTTTAACATAACTTAATCTCGCATCGGCTCCGTGTCATCTCTTGGCTGCTTGTAGTTAGTGCTATAAATTGGTATAGTAACAAAAAGTGTAAATGAGTTATTTTGTCCTAAAATCTCGGGTTACATTAAACTAGTTAGATTTGAATGAATTGCCCTTTGCAACTGCGCATTTATCGCATTTGGGTAACCTGTAATGGTAGATGTAAGAAGATAAATAAACTGAGTTCATACTTGAATTAATTGAGATTACTATGATTTAGGTACGTATCCATCTTTTCAATTGCAAATGGCCATACCGTTTGCCTTTTCATGATTCTGGACTCTGAACATAATGTATACTAAAACCTTTATTACGCTACGCGATAATTAGGGACCCTTTTCCTAAATCGGGATGGTGTAATAAGAGAACGGGAAGAAGGTCCTTATTAAAAAAAAAACACATGACCTAAATATCGTGTAGTGTTATAGGGATTTTATGTATAGTTAGCCAGTTACCTCTAAAATTATGCTTGAACTTTTCTACGATTCAACAGCTGCAGCTTTTTATTGATTCTCTCTCTATGTTTGCATAATGCATGTGCATGACTAGACATTAGCCTATGGTACTTGACATCGAGGACAGGAAGTCGGATATTACTGAAGGAGCTCTGTGAGTTGTTAAATAAGCTGTAAAATGTGATTTAAATGTACCGTCACGCTCGTATTTTAGATAGCACGTAGTACCGACTGAAAATAATACTTCTCATTCTGGGAAATTGAGGTTTTTTTTTCACCTTACAAGACTGTAAAGACGAGGTTTGGAAGGTTGCTCTACTGGAAAGAGAAATTTTGACCAAAAGTTACCGATAAAACCGAGTTTGTTCACTGGAATAGAAATCTTTGAAGGTGAAGAAGAGAATATGCAAAACAAAACAACTGAAAATAATAATATATCTGCTAAAATAGATACTGAGATAGACAGACATCAATTAATGTAAAGTTTTACTAATGAAATTGGATCTTTATGTACTTATATCACAAATTAAAGTTAAGCAATCGCTTATGCAAATGTATTCAATAATTCCAATCGGGTCGTATCTTATCAGTATCTCGCGCTTCTCGTCCATGCAATAAGCAATCATTTCTTCGGTTCCAATTCGAAGGGACTTGTTTTATTAGTAGGAGATATCCACGCAAAGCCCGTGCCGCCATGATGTGCTAGTACATCTGTCCGGCGCTGTATATTGTCTGGAGCTACCGTACCGGCAACTTAACTCACTACTGCCTTTTGATTATCTTGTTCCCATTCATCATTCTCAAGTGCATCGCTTTCTATTAATATACACACTACTTTGTTATTGTATGATATATATTGAGTGGGCTAACTTATTCATCTTCTAACTTAAATACGCTTTGATGTCCAAGATCATTAGTTTTGTTACTTTGTTCCAACAATCAAGTGAAATCCGGTTTGATTACTTAATAATCTAATTTGTCAAGCTTGATTACAAATAGCCCGTCCACAAACACAATACCACAATAGTTCTCCTAGGACACACCGGATGTATATGCTCTTTGTTCACCAATGTCACATTAACTTAATTCGGACGGCATTTGCTTCACGTCGGCTGCATTTGTCCAGAGATAACACGTGTCAAAGAAGTCAAAAACTGACTATAGTACCTACGCTACGTGCCTTTCCCTATAGCATATTTGAGGTTTAGACATTTTTTGTCTTTGTAGACCGTCGTAGTCTGTTATTCATACCGAGTGTGACACTCTATTTCTTGATATCTCTTAATGTGACATATATACCTCTATCTTTATATTTTGCAGACTTTACTCATAGTTCCCCACGTCTCACATCATGTTAATCTACCAAAGGTGTTTATTGTTTCTTATTATTCGTGGTCAATTTACAGTCATTTAATGTCATCATCGTGATTATTTATTGTTGTTATTAACCTAGCTGGCCCCCTATAAATTCCGTTAAGGTTATTTTAGTTTTCTGTTATTCCATATTTATAAATACCTTGCTACTTTGTTTCAATTATGACAAGTAATAGGTAAAGATAAATTAAGATTACTATTTTCAAAATTATATTCGTCCCCGTCTCGCCTGCTTCATGCTTCTGCCGGAAGAATGATAAAGTTATTATTATACGGGTATTTCAGCTTTCTGGCAAATCACATCAGAATTTCGGTATAAAAACTGATATCTGCATAGATTCATCCGAGTCTTCTTGTGTTGACTCTACGTGGGTAACAGTGCTTTGTTATGTTATCAAATCTTTCCCAGAGAAGTCTGATCCCGTTAATGTCACTTATGTAATAATAATAATAAGTTTATTCAATCATTGTTTACAATGATACACAAATATATTATAGGCTATAATTTCTTGTTACAAACGAATTAGACATCTGTAACCGAACTAGGCGAAAGCCTGTATTTCGGCTATCGGCACCCAAACACACAATAAACACTTAAAAATAGCCATCAAGTAGAGCTGCTATCATTTTGTTGATTAAAATATATATATTGAAAAGAGTGATCATAAATAACATAATAATTTGATACAATAAAATAATACGATCATGAAAGGAAATATTATCTTTGGAATTAGCCCAAATTAAAAAAAAAATCAAAAATTAAAAATAAAATCAAATCAAAAATAAAATCAAAATCAATAATTAAATTAAGATAAAAACTGAAACAGTATATGTATGTGTGTCCTCTATTTGTGTGATATGATTATGTCTGTGTGAATGTAAGAGGGTGTGTGTTTGTGGTAAGTAGTTAATCACTGTGGTAGGTATATGTAGTATCAATTCAGTCTCTTCGTAATTAAGTTTTTGTAAGTATTTTGTTACCTTTTTCTTACATTGCATCTTCGTTAAGGGGTAAATATTTATTGCTCTGTTTATATTTTATTGCTCTGTTGCTGTGCGGGTGTGCCGGCGGAAGTCATCTCCGTGATGCGCTATTGGTACACGTGTCAGAGGAACCAGGTGAGATGGGCTGGTGCGCTATCTGATGCATATGGCATGGAGTGTGGCGTGCGGCAGGGGGGGATAACCTCTCCTCTGTTATTCAATCTGTATGTTAATGACCTCATCGGCGAGCTCAGCAGTACTCATGTGGGTTGTTTTGTAGACGGAGTGAGCGTAAATAACATCAGTTATGCTGACGACATGGTACTGCTGGGACCTTCGGTGGGGGCGGTGCGTAAGCTTGTGTCAATCTGTGAGGCGTACGCGGCGGAACATGGACTTAGGTATAACTCGAAGAAGAGCGAAGTGCTCGTGTTCAAGAGTGGAAAGCGTGGTCCAGTGCATGTTCCGCCTATTATGCTTAATGGTGCGGCTCTGCAGGTGGTGAGCAGCTTCAAGTATCTGGGGCACATTGTGACAGAAGAGTTGCAAGATGACGCAGACATAGAGAGAGAGCGCAGAGCATTGGCAGTCAGGGGAAATATGGTTGCACGCAGGTTTGCTCGCTGCTCGAGGGCGGTGAAAATTACTCTTTTCAAGGCGTACTGCCAATCGTTATACTCGAGCAGTCTGTGGGTAGCCTTTACTAGCCGGGCTGCTAGTGCTCTGCGTGTCCAATACAATAATGTCTTCAGGATGCTGTTGCGGCTGCCTCGCTTTTGTAGTGCGTCCGGAATGTTTGCGGAGGCGCGAACGGACGGCTTTCATGCGGTTATACGGAAGAAAGTAGCCTCATTGTGGCGGCGTGTGCGAGGCAGTAGCAACAGTATCCTGCAGATGGTTGTATCTCGTGCGGATTGCCCTATCCAGAATAAATGGATGCATATTGTGATGGGTGTTAACTAACATAGTGCATAAGAAGATTTTACTAACACAATGTATTTGTAATGTAATGATTATTGATAATGACATAATGTGATGATTTATTTTTCTGTTTATTTTTCTATTTTTCTGTTTATATATTAGTTCAGTTATTATTATTTATATATTTTTTCTGTAAGTATTTATAATTTGAAATTGTATGGATTGATTTTATCTGAAATAAATTGATTAATAATAATATATTATTATAGATGTAAGGTCCAATGAAGTTGGTAAATCTTGGGCTAAATTTAGTTGTACTTATTTCGTTTCTGACGCATACCCTATCTTTTCTTCGTGTTTGTAGGTTTAGCGGATTATAAGTTTGTTTGCTGTGTTGTAGAAGGTATGTATAGCTGTCTTACAGTTAGAACATCACAGTTCTTGTACAGTTGTGCGGTGGGGAAAAAGATACGTTTAAAAGTAAAAACTTTAAGTATTAACATGTGCCGGGTAATTACACACACATTTTAATATATCAACATAATTATTCGCGTGATTCTAGTCTCCGTGGTTGGTCGACGCAAGTGAAGCCGGTCGCTACTGACCGTGGTACTGCGTTTACGCATCGTCGCTCAACGTGAGAAAATTCCCCTTCAGTCCACATTGTTCTTAATTTGCCCTCATATATTATTATTCAGGGAACATTAATCTCAACACTAGCAGAAAACAAAGCTATTAGTAGATAACTGCTAGTTTGCCGCTCCAAATTCTCGCTGATTCAAAAGTTGCACCTATTTGAAATTTCTCAGAGATTTACTAGTTCAACAAATGTGGGAATGTGAAGACATATAGTTTGTTACAGTCTTCCACACTTTCAAATAAATCGAGTTCATTTATGCTCCAATTGTGACAGTCAAGTTTAATTAATGCACCACCTTGTAATTTCACCGTCTAGACCGCGCGTCCGTTTACTTAGTTTGTTATTATGATGACGGCCGTTGCATTGGCGTCGTCGTTAAATTACAAAATACCACCACTGTTCTTGGTGATGAAAGAAATTAATTGTTTCCGCCGACCGACGTTGCTAACGAAAGTGATTTTGTGACTTAGTCTATTCTAAGAACCAATTATACCATTTGTTTTACTGGAACTGCTTGCATGCGACTGCGCAGATGGCTATTTAATGACGTTGTTACAGAGAAGGACAGCATATTTTTCTGATTGAAATGTTGCACTAGAAATATTAAAATGCGTTCCTTTATTGTTAAAAGAGTGCCTTCAAGTAACAAGACAGGTTTCTGAAGATCTTAATAAAGTTAACCTTTCAAAGTTTCGTTAGACGAATAAACTACTACACGATACAGTTACCACAAGCAAAAACAGTTGCTTAACTGCTTAAACTTCGGCGTTGAATTACCCAATCGGCTTTTTATTTTATAAATATGCTAAAATGAAAATTAATAGTATAGTGTATTGGTGATCTTTCTCAACGGAATCGCATTTATCTTGAAATATGTCGAAAATTGTATTATAACTGTCCAGGGGTCGAGTTCAATCCCGTCTTAACACCACACATGTTTATTTAATACATCATTTCGAAGATCGCACCGTGAGCTATAAAATGGAGTTTAAGATTTTTAATAGGAACTATAAACCTTGGGCGGTGTCTTCATGGCGAAGCGTAAAACTCTAATCATGTAGGTAAGCGTTCAATTCCATGTGATAATACCTATCGTTCGTGGGTTTGAAGTTACAGCTTATTAAATTGCGTATTAGAATAGAATGAGGGAGAGGGATTACAGAGTGAATGCGCCGCGGTCTGCCATTGTGGCCAGTGACAATGCAAGAGAGATTGCATTGCATTATCTGGAACCAGTAAGCGTACGTGTGTGAGGCTCACTGTTGCAATACTCGAAGGAGGAAATTGTACAATGCTATACATTGGTTTAGATAGGTACTTGAAATATTTCGTCTGTTATAATAAATAAAAAATTGCAGCTCCATACATTTTGACCGCGTGGGTATTGCAGTTTTCATTGAAACAGAAGGTTTTTTTGCAGAGTTTAGAATCCTGAACTGACTGCATGGAAACAGGTTGCGCGTCGATGTCCGTCCCTGACACCCTGTATTTTCTCTTGTTTTCATAAAGGGTATTTTTATCTGTAACAGAAATAAAATAAAACTGTCACAGATGTTATTGAACTGTAACTAGGCCAAGACAAAAAACTATTTGGAGGAGTAAGTGATCAAGAATAAGTTAGGCACTTTTCTAAGACTAACGTTATTCTTATTCAATAACAGTAATCAGGAATATTAAACTTGTTTTCATGTCCGTACCTATTCATCAAGATGAATTATCTTCAGAGCCATGATAAATTGAAAGTAAATAAACTACCTACCATTAATTTTGGGCTCAAATCCAAGGTAATCTAACAGCGTTTGCTTTTCCGTAGGTGGTCTCGAAAATCGAAGCGGCAATTGACATTTGTCACTCGGTGACACACAAGTTGCTTGCTCTCCTATTATAGTGAATGCTCTTCCTACGCGAGCGTTCAAACATCATTATAGTAAAGAGTTATGAATAATCTTCAACCCAATTTGAATCTTAACTCAAAGACACAGATATAGATTTCCCTTGCATAATCCTAAAGGGAGTCTTGCAAGGCTAGAATTACGTACATAGAACGATCGCGATTGCGGTTGGAGTAATCTGAGTAAATGATAAAATTAAACCTTGTTAACAAATATGACTATAGTGTGTTGTGTGGCTTTGCTACCTGTTTGTGGATCGCTCGCTCTACATTAATACCTACAACCTTTTTTGAGACTAACAAACATTAACTAATCACATAAATTAGATAAATTATTACTACTCATAACTTAATTAAAATCGATTCGAATATTAATTTCATATTTAAATTCATGGTCTTTAAGATTGATTGCATGTTCAAATTAGTAACGTGTTCCGCAGTCGTGAAAACATTAAAATGTACCAACCTCTTCCCCCGCAAGTTGAAAGAATTATCTCCAAGAAATGGGTTAATGTGATGCTCGTAGGCGATGAGCATGCAAGCTGTCATTAAACATTTTCTGTTACATCTGCAAGTCTCATAAATAACTCCAGCACGTTACTTTAAACGATTCCATTATACGTCATAATGCTAGCGCTTAAAGCTGTGCTTTTTAGTGAGAATTAAAAGCTAGTGACATAAACAGTCGTTGAAAGACGTAGAAACTTCAACAGGAATGCATAAATAGCCGTCCATTACTAAAATCATTCATCTCATAGTTCACACGAGATTGAAGTAGGTACACAAGTTTGAGGGCTTGCGCAAGAGCGACCTCCTACAGACGACATATTCCGAAACTCGTTCACGTCAAATCCGAGCACATTAATCAAACTCAGGCGCAGAGACGTGCAGTGACGGATGGACAGCCCCCAAAAACACCTGCGACAAAACACAGCCTCTATAACGCGATTGTTTTTGTTTAACTCTCATTTACCAGCACAAAGACTGCTGCATTGTTCTACGACCATAACAAGTGTTCGACACCCGTCAACGTCCGTTGTGACATGTTACAAAAGGAGTTTTTAAATGATCTGCTCTTGATGCAACCTTGTATTGGCCATCAGACGATTCAACTTGTCAATTACACAAACTTTGTCAGTGACGATTACTGTCCAATTAATCAACTGATTCAATACATCTTGGTCACATGAGTCAGTCATTTTGTAGCTCAGCTTCGAATCAATTTTCACCAACTTACAAGATATCAATCAATAAAGCGGTGCTTTTTAAATTACAAAATAAGTACCTAGGTGTTACAACCGCAAAATTCAGTAGCAGGAACATGCCATCGGCTACCACAAAAATACAGAGAATATAAAGCATAAAAATCTTATCCTAAATGCGTTCACCATCAATATGCAAGAAAAGGTGGCAATTAAATACATAATCCATCGGCTATCACACGGGCACCGTGGCGGGTTAATGGCTTGTTTACTCACTCTGCCGCCCTTATATGGCGTGAAAGCTCCTCCGCATTGTCGCCAGCCCCTCAGCGGGCTCGGTATGGTCAGGCGGATACGTGCGTCGCGCATATGAGCCGTTTGATAGCGTGAGAGATTAACAAATTGAAGAGAACTCGCATAACTGTACTCGACGTATTTTACAGATAAAAAATTTAAATGAGAATTTAAATTTTTATACTTTTTAAGTTTTTTTATTTATCTGACAAGACATGATGACTTGAAAGTTTCGGAAGTTATTTTTCATTTCGGCAAGGAGATATCGCTTAGATAAGATAGTATACAAGCAGTGGCTTTATGAGTTGATCGATTAATTGAAGATAGTAAAGCTACTACAAAATAAAATGTTCAGCACGTGCGACTAGCTGATATTGCTGATAAGTTACTTATAAACACATTATAAGTTGACATATTTTAAACGGTACTTATCTCGGAACCAGATGGTTGTATGATTGCGTGTCCGGAAATTAGCCGATGACTCATCACCTCTTTATCTGGATAAGAAAGATAAAACCAGACCCTGTGTTTGCACAACGATTCTTCGCATACGGTGGGGAAATCGCGAACTTGTGTTATAATACTTCTGCACTAACCAGCCATATGGTCTTTGAACCATATTGCATATAATAAATCGAATAACTACGCATCAATAAGTAAATTATTCAGTACTGTGTAGGTAGGTAGGTGTGTGGTGGTATACAAAAGTCTAAAAATACAAATCCTGCAAATAGTCTCAGAGGTTTGCTACCTATGCGACTATATGCAGGATTTGTTTTCCGGTTACAAAATCTCATGCTTAAAATGTTTCTTTGGGCCAATAACAAGAAATACTTAACAGTCTTACGAATATCCTGGCCCATGAGTCATTCGTAGCTTATTAAAAATATGTCATAACTCAATTACATCACTGCGGCTGGGGTGGCCTCTGTGCGTTATGTTCGCCAGCCACATTATTAGAGGTGCAGCATCAGATCTATCAATATATCTGTTAGATGATGTCATAATAGTCAACGAGTATTGTCGTAGCCTTCAAACTTATTACAGATCCGATACTTACTAAAAATATTGATTACCTACATGATGGAGCTGCCTGCTGCTAAGAATGACTATGTTTCCAGATAACTATAATCATTAAAATAATGTGTGAAGCAAACAAATTCATACCATCGTAATTAGGTATTGTAAGATTTCCAAAAACTAAAATAAGTACTCATAAAAGCAGGAATTTTCCACGGGACATAAAACTTTATATTTACTAGTAAACGTTTGGGACGGTATTCTAAAATTAACGAGTCAATATGACATGTTTCATGTGTAAAATTTATTAGAGCAGATGTTTTCAACGTAGCTAACAAATTTATTTTTCTCTTTACAGAAATAGCAAAAGTCCGAGCAAGTTTATTCCAAATAAATGGAGTCAAGAAAGAACCACTCGTTCTACCAGAGCCTGAGGGCATGGTCACCACACTCACAGAAAAAGTTTACGTCCCAGTAAAAGAACATCCAGATGTAAGTACTTACGTAATTCGCACTGCAGTTGCGTTAGATTCTAGGGTTTATCTGAAACGCCAGGCAGCAGAGGTCAAGGGAATTAAAACGGTAATTACACATCTGTATTTAAAATATGATATCATATTTGTAATCATACGATCATAAGCCAGAAACTCTTTGAATTTGTTGTTTATTTTGAAGAGTATTTCCTATTGTTCTGGAAAATTAAGCCACCAATTTACTCCGTAATAACGTAAGACCAATCTACTTTATTACAGCTCCGAGAAATTCTAATTAAAGCCGTATCGTTTCAAACTTTATGGATTTACTGAAAACAACCAACTTGTTGAATTGGCTATACCTACTAGGACGTGACGTTATTGGGTATGCAGTACCAATTTCCTGTTGACGTAGGAGGGAAGTAAAAATAAGATACAAAGTTTTATTTGTGGCTCTGTCCCTTGGTTTCCTCGTCTGAAATACATGTAGGATTGTTATATTTTGACCCTCATCATCTGGCTATCCTTTTCTCAACCAATTTTTGGGGTCGGTTTTAAGTCTAATCGGATGCAGTTGAATATCCTCCTTATATTTTACATGGAGAAAGTGCCTAACTGACCACCACAACCCAGTTACTGGGTTACACGATACCCCGGTAAGACTGGTTGTCAGACTTTCGGGCTTCTGACTACCTGTAACGACTGTCAAAGATCCACGAATTTTATATTCTGGCCCTGATAGGCAACATATTTCTGTCATAGAAGCTGAGAAGGATTTTGCCACAATGGATAGTGTTTTAGGGTTGTAGCTAAGAGAGCGATCAAGATAAATGTTGATGAATGGAGAGGAAAAAGGAGACCAAAGAAAAGATCGATGGATGGATTGAGTGAGAGATGATATGAATGTGAGGGGGGCGAATGATAAAGTAACATTCAACAGGGGAGAATGGAAGAAGAAAACACAATTTGTGTCGACCCCAAGTAAAAATGGGACTAGAGCGGAAAGAAGAAGGATTGTCTATTAATATTGTATATTATTTCGTACAAACTCCAACCAATAACTGAACTGCGTGGTTGCGTAGGTACATCATAATATTTTCGCACATTGTTTTGATCCCTTAAGCGGAAAGAGCGTGACGAACGATACATGCGTAATGTCATTGTTTACAACTTAATTTGTCGTATTCATACAACTTATATTTCATTCATAAACATTTAAGCATCAGAGCACTTTCTGTAAGAATACAGTAAAGTAATTGTTCTGTCATTAATTATTCAACTGTCAAGAGACAAATACTCTTTTGAGCAGTGTTTGTATAAATGAGTGTAAGCACTCTTGCTTGGATACTGACGAAACTTGTATGCACATTATTCGTCAGATGTGCTCAAGCAATTATAACCATAATGAATTTGTATTGCTTTGTAAACACTCAAGTAAGTAATTCATATATGGCTTTTAATAGTGTATTAATAATACCCATTTCAAAATCATTCCAGAAAAACACCAGTTTATAAGATCCTTCTGTGAAGCATTAGCATTGATTGAATTGCAAAAAGGTAATAGAGGAAGAAGCTTGTCAATTACGTCACGATACTCGTAAAGCTATCTAAAGATCCATCTTAGCTTTCTTAAGGTTTTTTAACGGACGAGAATTCTAATAATTTCTTCGTAGAACGAGCTAATTGTTGCGAATAGCGAGTTTTACTGTAACAGTTGCGTTAGTCATACAGATAGAAACACAAGGTAGGCAGGCTGCTACATTTGGAAACTTATGTCAGGGCTATCTCGTCTTTGGAATGATTGTTGATTCTCGGGTGACCCTCAATGCTACGGTCCATTCATTGTTACTAACTGATTCTTAGCCATTTGCAAACGAACACGAATAGAGTGCCTTTTTGGGCACCGAGTTCACTGAACCGAATGATTCATTATTAAAATCGGATAACACCTAACACTACATGTTCGTGCCAACTTCGATTGCAGCTGATGACAATATTGTCAATGCATCAGTTCACATATTGTCGTGCTATTTGGCTTTCAATTTACTAGTTGGTATATTTATATATTATGCACATTCTGAACATGCAGACCGAAAAGTTCACCATACTTTATTTGGGTTTGGTTCAATAGAGTCACTATAGTTATCTATGTAATTAGCACATCGTGTTTCACGCTATCTGCAAACATTTTCACCTTACCATTTTTAAAATGTTGTTCAACATCAGAATTTATAGATCCAATATTTCCTTTAAAGTGTTTTAGAAACTAATCAACATTAGTGAGATGTGTGTTGACTCATAGATATATTGTTGGCGCCATCAACTCGTCTGAGACTCCTTATAAGGTGTCATCTAACGAACCTCTGCCACTGAATTAATTTAGTTGAATTTTATTACAATTTTGAGTAGCTGAATAACAATTTCTGAATTTATCACGTGATAATGTGAGAAACAGGAACATTAACTGCAATTAAGCCATGTCAAACTGTTTTCATAGCTTTAGCAGTAAATCAAGTTGATTCTTTGATTCTATGCAATTAGGTCCTCTTTGGGTATCAATTACCGAGATATCAACGTAATTTCAATTATCTAAGCCAATACGATGAATATTCATGTTCGGTTTAATGTTGTCATAGATCATCTGAATAATTGCGAGAAATCTAACAATGTAGACGTAAATCTTAAGATAAATTGATCGTTGAATGATATTGATTGTCGATCAAAAGAACCGTTCCGAGACATCGGTCACGTACTCAGAAATAATGATGAAAACCCTTAACGATGCAGATGGTTGTCACATGATGGAGTTCTTAGAATCGCAAATAGTTTCTGACATGCCGAATGATTTTATTGCTTCAACAAATCGCCGTATTTTGCCAAATCTTAAAATAATGTTTTCACAATTGGTAATCATACCATCAATGTTTTATTCGCTCGCAAAAACTGAGCTGTAAAGTAAACGTTAACTATTCCAGAAATAGAGCTAACAGTACTAACGTGATTCGTATGTTGAACACATTGTTGAAACAATAGTTTCGGTACACCGGCTGCTGTGACTAATATCTTAAAACGTTTTATTTTTGTAACTGTACCGTTCATCTTTATAGCTCAAACAAATAGCAACGTGTTCATTCTTTAATACACCATTGTGCTCACGTTAATGTGGATTTTAGGGCGTATTTCAACACCTTTATTACACTGTTTTATTTTATTAAACCAGTCTCCGTTTAGATTGTTTTAACTATTCTACTTGGCGAACAAGAATATTATAATAATTCACTAATAATAAGTGTGAATTTCTCGGAGGTGTAACGGTTCATAGCATACTCGTACAACATAATAGAACTCCAAGGAATAAAATATAACAAACCACATTTTTCCCACAAATTACTTACCTAATATTTATTCATCGAGTCATAAACAAATCACGTATTATGTTCTGTTTATAGTAATAAAATTAGTCTCAAGATTGAGACGTTATGCACATATAGAAATGCAGGATAGATAGCTACCTAATGAATTCTTTTCCTAGTCTTTTATAGAAAAAAATGCGAACCAAATGCGGAACATGTTCTATTCCGCATTGTTGGTAATGGTAAATGATATGCTGAGCACATACGAACGCGCTCAAAGCTGTTCGATCATAGTCCGCTAGATGGAGAGTTCCAACCTCATTCTGGTCCCACAGGTTGCCGCTTGCATTGCATAGTGATGTTAACACATCGATAAAATACGCGCATTTCCTAATGCAAATATTAATATCGATAGTCTATCTGCATTTGAAATGTAATAAACGCATTCGCGCATATTCCCACAGATTACATTATGCGAAATTATGAGTTTTTGGTGTACAAATCTCAAACACGTTTAGCTCTTACCAAATACATGTTCGTGGCGGTTTCTGTTTTGGTTAATCGTGTGTTATTTCTATACAATCCTATACAGACATCTTCTGTAAACATTGTCGAAATCTTCGTAATCGCCGAATTTGGATAGGAAAAGTTTCTTTCAAGTAGACTTTTTCTCTCCCACGATTGTGACTACATAATGGATATTGCTTCAAATAAACAGATTGTGCTCTACATCAAAACTGTGAAAGTCACGATCTTAAAGTTAAAGGTAAAGAATCGACATCGATACAGTCGCAGGCCCGTGCCTCGAAATCTGCCACTCTCCATTTAGGGCCGGAGGAGTTATTAAATCCTGCCATATCGGTGGGGACCGTTACGTCGGCTTTTTGCTCCCCAAGAAGTACCAGTTGATGCGTGTATTAATGGAGGATCTTAGAGCCGAGCTCACACTGAGAGAAAGCAAGACATCTGTTATTTTATTCAAGGAAATTTAAAGGTGGACTTAGTTGAATTACTTGTAGGCAATTATCCTTATCTGCTATTTGAAGTGGAAGCTTGATTACTTTCGTAAAAGAGGAAAGCCTTACGGTTCATTAAGATTCTGGAGAGCTTAGCTACTTATTCTAAACGCACAGAGAATACTTAAGGGGTAATAAGTCCTTGTATTGCGCAGCAACACATACATAACACGGTTGCTCGGAGACCTACCTCTTGTTGTAATCGTTGGTTTGAGTGGAAATAAGAACCTAAGAGAATGGTCAATAAAATGATGGCCCATTTTAAAAGCTGCCGCATTTGGAAGCGTTGGATCGGATTTTTTTAAATTCGTTCTTTTTGGAAACTGAAATGTTAATAGCGGGTTCAAATGTTGTTTATTGCAGCGATGAACTTTTAACCATATTTGGTAAACATCTCATGAAATGTACAGCCGACATATTTCACACTTCACTATTTTAACGAGTAAATCGTAATTAAAATTACTTTCACTAATAATCAAGTGAGTATAATTACGTAAATAATAAGTGTAATCTTATCGCGTTATTTCGTACTCACCGCTATAAACCGGCTATTATAGGAAAGAACGTAAAACAGAATTATATTCGCCGACGAACCGGCCGGACGGCTGAATTGTTTTAGTGAAAACATGTCTGGCACTAGCAGTGTGCTTTATCATTCGCGAGTGCAAACATCAGTAAAAGCTCGCGAATGTGTTTCAAAAAGATTAAACAATTCGCGCTACTGCACAATCGAGGAACTTGTTTAGGTTACGACCAGTCCGGAATTTGAGATCGAATAGATTAACGATATTCCGATTTATCCATCAATAAATCGATTGAAACACTCAAGTTTTATATGTATATCCCGTTATCTCAAACAGGAATACGTGGTTTTCAAAATGTTTGAACCTCAAACAAAAAGCTAAAAGATACTAAGTATCTTGCAAGTAATATTTCTTTGGCGAAAACATCACAGATATGACAGCCCGCAGCACGTAAATAAAGTGTAGATTTTCACGACGTTTCGTGTATTTCAGTGGCCTTGCATAGTCGACTTTAATAATGTTGTGCTTGGAATCATAATAACGACAAATTGAGAAAATACGACTCCACATAATGTGTCTCCGTAAAAAAGTAATACGAGTATATTCACGTTAATTTATGCATATTTCGCCGTTTATAGGCTTTCACATCCGAACATGTTTTTCACAAACAAAAGCTGTCCGGTTTGAGTCGCCTCGCTGTTTTTGAATTTCGCGCGAGTTGTTAGTTATCTGAATTTGTGGCAGTGCGTGGGCGCATACGCCCTGTGTTTTTCTCCGACATCGTTCCTTTGTATAATTTAATGAAGTTTTCTTATGGCTTAAGCTACGTATGCAGTAAACGCATGTGTGGGTGTGCCGCTAATATCCGTTCCATTTATCTCTTACACTGTAAATCTGGACAAATGAAGAATGGATTCATTGAACTCTATTATAGTCACTATTTTTATCGTGGAAGTTTGATATTCCAACTGATTTTCAGTCGAAACCATCGGTATTTTTCTAAGCTAGACAAGTTTAATGTAAAGAGCATTTTGGAACAATATTTAGTACTTAGCATCTTTGTCGGCTTATAACAAGTAGTGGTGTGTGTGGAATAATGAGGTTGATTGGATTGGTCCTACTTCACGTAAGGGTCACAGTTCAGCCGCCTTCGACACTAGCTCATAGCGGACGCTTTTGTCTAGCTAACCACGAGTTACTATTTGTAGATTATCTACTATCGTTATCGCTGCAACGCATAAACTTATGACACCATGCGAATGGTATGTGCTGCTAACAGGCTATTAGGTAAAGATTTAACATTACAACACTAATAGCAAAGTAAAAGAAGCCATATAAAATAACGCAATTTCTATTATCGACAACGTTACTACTTATAATGATTGTTACTCAAACACGTTTCAAAGGAACAATGGATGACGGTAAAGTTTTACACAAAATAAGCTTACGTCATAGAATAAGCATGTGACTACACAGCCAGATAGTAGTTCCTGTGGGATTAAAACCGACTAAGATGAATAACATAACGAGGAAGAAAAATAACCGGTTGAGACATTGCGTAAAGACAAAGATAAAACGACTACATAAGAATATGCAACAAACAAGAAATTCTAAATTGCATCGTCTTGCCCGTTTCACAATTTCTGACTCCCACAATATGTATGCGAATATAAACTCTTGCATGCAAATTGCATGATAGAGATTAATGACTTTAGCTGACATTTTCACACAGTAAGACAAGGAAAAATATAACTTTAAATGCTCGGGAACAGCTGGACATGTTTAATGAATGAACGTTTTCCATTGTGAATGAAAGTCCCGAGCTGAACGCATAATAATGAAACTAGCGACCGCAACCGCAACGTTTAACTTACTTTGACATTTGTTTTTGTAGTTTCAGCTGACTTATAAAAATTAGGCATTACCTGAATTGATCCAACTGTTTCGCAAATAGATGACGACACAGTTGGCGCAGTGGCTGAGCGATCGACTGCTGCGCTGCGTGTCGCGGGTCCGATTCCCGCACGGTACAAATATTTGTATTGCCTACAGGTAGTTGTGCCGGGTCTGGATGTTTGTGTATGTGAGTTTAAATGTTTGTAAACGCACCCACGATACAGGAACAGGAGTAATTACTAGTGTGGGGCAAAGTATTAAAAAAAAAGAGCATTATTTCTTACTGCACTTTTTTTCAACTAAGTATCTATTCAATACAAATATAATAGGCATAAATCATGCTTTTTAGATATGTTAACATATTGAATTCCTTTCCAAAATTATGTCGTGAAAATCTTTTATGAAGGAGGTACTATATCACCAGTTTCAAACATCAAATTGTCCTTGATCACGTGACCCTAAGATTCCTCCGTTTGAAGCTATCTTCAGAACGTTTTATACCATTAGGCTTCTTCATTAGTACCTTCATACGAGTATGGGTAGATGCAGCAGTGCATTCAGTACTCAGTAATGAGGTTGATCGGATTGGTCGCGCTCCGTCGACCACGGGTCACGGGTCGTGGCCCGCTCTAGACTTTGCCTAACAGCGGTATCTACGAGTATTAGTACATTGTCTTCCATATTGTTTTTAGAAGTAACTGCGCCTAATACTTCCTTAGTATCTATGTACGCACTTCATTTCTGCTCAATGCTTGTTTTGCTTACTGAATCATCGGTTTAGTTCAGTGTTTACCAATACTCGTCCATCTTCAATAGACATACGACCGGCTTCTGTGTTCAATCGGCTCGTAGTTTAATGACAATAATGGTTCCAGAAGTGATTTCCATTAAGTTTGTTAGCACATTGATGGAACTCAAATCACTTGTTTTCATTAGCACATCTGGTTTCATATTATTAGTCATTAATTAATGAGTATATATACGTTACAACATCTGAGTTCTTAGAAATTACTGAAAATAATGTAATATTTTACCCTGTATGTCACATTTATGTAGAAATCTGTACAAATCAATGGGTAAACAGAGGTTCGTGACTAATCCCGGGTAAAGCTTGTTAAGTCATTAAAGTATGGGCTGATTTATTAATCGATATTACTATTGTATTTACAGTAAATTATTGTCTGTCCCGTAAATTCGCTGTACTTATGGATTGATCATTTTATCTTTCTAACCATAATGAACTGAGAACTTATAAAGGCGTGAACGGACTCAATTTATATCTTTTTAAATTATTTATTGCAGTGCAACTTATTTCATAACTCGTTTCTTACGTTGTCAATTTTGACAGCGTCTTAGCATTGCCATGGCATGCAATAGAACGATGTTCTGTTCTAGTCTTATCCCTCAAAAATAATTTGATTAATAGGATGTTGTTATTTTCAAGCTAGAAGATAAATATTTCCGCGTATGCAAAAAACAATGATCTTAATAGTCTCCTGTTGTCTGATAGCACATAGTGACTCCCGAACTGTTTATGTTACGTTTACGTTTTGCGTGGGAACATAGCGACCCGTTCTAGTGCTTTTCTTAATATTGTGAATTCACGTGCTTTTAATATTATTTTTATTAATATGCATCTGTCCTGCCCTGGCAACAAGCCGAGATCTCTAGATATTATAGTGCAGAAAAAGAAAACAGAAATTGTGTAACGATTGACACGTTTCCCCCATTACGTTGGTAGCCAAAATTCCATTCAATCCACAACATTTAAAGGAGGTTAAAACCTTGGAACCTATTATATCCGTAGGAATTAGACACGTGTAAGATTAACGTAACTTTCCACAGGAATTTCTAGTACCGAATATCCGACAATTTTTATAAAAATAACCAGCAATCAATGGCTAACCCATTGATTGTTTTGGATATGTGTAATATGCTAGCGAGAGAAACGAATTCTGAAACAGTGGGAATACCCTGTTTATTGGTACAGAATAAAGTTCCTACGTCCAAGTACGGAAAAGGTTAAAAGGGTTACACGCAACAATGAGTAGGATAGTTTGAGGATACCAATGTCCCCCACTTTGGGTTGGGTTGTAGAGGTCAGATGGCAGTGATCCGTGTAAAATACTGATATTTACTCGTGTTTGGTTGGACAGAAAACTAACCTTTCAAATACTATGGGAAAAGACATGATTCAACAGTTAATGAAAGAGTAAGTTAATGATCATGAGGGTAATGATTTATCTGAACAGTAATATACACTAAGCTTTATACCGACAATCGGCGCAACAGCAGTCAGCCCCGAGGCGACTTCGTATCGCGTCGTGACCAATCGTTGTACGACAATTATGTTAGAATTATACCATCAATCAATTGCAATATGGTACGTACACACCCACCCACCTGCCTGCACTCATCCGGCATACTCGCAGCCTCACTAATGATGGCCAATCACCGGCGGTCAATAGTTCAGTTGTTTTGTTATTGTTGCATCCATTGTACTCTTCTTTGTTGAAATTTAATAGGGCTAATATTTTGTGTTGATTATTTGTATACAAGCTGCTTCTTGTTTTTTCGATAACGCCATTGTTCTTTCACTGACTGTAGGTATCGGGAACAATAAAGAGTATTCTGTTATGTCAACTCAGAAGCTCTCGTCCTACTAACATTGAATAGATATTGTTATTTCGGTTCTACAATTATGAATCGGATTAAATCGGATGGTACAGCAACAGCTGTCCATTTGCATATTGATTTTCCTCTGAAGCAGTGATAATTCCCTTTTTCCCCCTATACATAAGGTGACCCCTATACATAGGCACGCGTTTAGAGGAAAAAACAGCGGATCCAATGTAGGCGATGAGTCAACGACCGGCCATAGATTATACCTATTACTATTTTTGTTAGTTTACGGTCTACTTTCTATAAGTTGATAAGTTAATCTCTTAACGGTAAAAAACACCTATTGTTTTGGAATTGCCTGAGCCATGAATAGAAGAACATATTGGCTTTTGCCTGGATTGCATTATGTTCTCCGACACTTGATCATTGCATCATCGAATTCTTCCTTGACTTTGATGTCGTTTTTTAGGGTTCCGTAGCCAAATGGCAACGGAACCCTTATGGATTCGTCATGTCTGTCTGTCTGTCTGTCTGTCTGTCCGTCCGTATGTCACAGCCGCTTTTTTTCCGAAACTATAAGAGCTATACTGTTGAAACTTGGTAAGTAGATGTATTCTGTGAACCGCATTAAGATTTTCACACAAAAATAGAAAAAAAACAATAAATTTTGGGGGTCCCCATACTTAGAACTGATACTCAAATTTTTTTTTTCATCAAACCCATACGTGTGGGGTATCTATGGATAGGTCTTCAAAAATGATATTGAGGTTTCTAATATCATTTTTTTCTAAACTGAATAGTTTGCGCGAGAGACACTTCCAAAGTGGTAAAATGTGTGTGTCCCCCCCTGTAACTTCTAAAATAAGAGAATCATAAAACTAAAAAAAATATATGATGTACATTACCATATAAACTTCCACCGAAAATTGGTTTGAACGAGATCTAGTGAGTAGTTTTTTTTTAATACGTCATAAATCGTAACGTAACGGAACCCTTCATGGGCGAGTCCGACTCGCACTTGGCCGGTTTTTTTCTTAATTATTGTAAAAATGTTTTGATATATATGTAAAGGAAATTCTTTGAATTTTATCACTCCTTCGTACCTATTAGTTTAAAAAAGTTAAAGAACAAAATTATTTATTTAGGGCGAATTTTATTAATAAAACTAACCGTGGTTTAGATGCAGGTGCAACCTACCGTTGATTGCGTTGAGTTTCATTGGTGAAATTCGCCCATTAGAAGTGCGTAGTTCTGCTGAACTTGAGGCAGATAGCTCGTAATCATAAATAATCCCCTTTTCATACGTCAGAAACGAATTACCTAAGAGGTATATCAAACGTTACAATGAAATTTCGGAACAGGACAAAGAAAATTAGGTACCTACTTACTCATCAAGGATTTTTTTTAGGAAAACCCACGTCGCCATACTGTGTGTGTTTATTGTCTACTTAATAAACAGTTTTGTCACGTCCCTGTGCGTTACGCAACAAGTAGAAGATACATGAGACCATCACTCATCCTCCTAAGAAACAGATCTTAGCATTCTACATGCATTTTGACGTGTGATAAATATTCTGTGATTTACATACCTAATATCTATAACAACTGCTGCATGCCTCATACCTTTGAAATACCTGCACCTGACTCTTCCCAGAAAATCCGAAATAACGCGGGATTTCCTAAGAAAACGTTTGATGTGCCAATGTTATGAAATGAGCAAAGCAGTAAGTAGCATTTATAACGGGATTTAAACAATGACACGATACAGTGAACCACGTGAAGTTGTAATGATAATAATGAATATTTTAAAGCGATGAAACGGCATTTTGCTTGTTATCGAGTGGTCCAGGTGAAAGTGTCAGCGAAAAGCGGTTTGCTGAGAGACTTCACCTGTTTTCATCAGAAAGATCTTAATTTTTCGCGTAAACACGTAACTTCTTGGACTTTTGACAAAAATGACTGGAATAGCTTAGGAAATTCCGGTGAGTTAATAAAATTCATGAATTTATGACGTTTTTGGATACCGAGATCCGGTTACATTACCACTAAAAGAAATAACATAGTGAGAGAATGTGAATGATTGACTGACTTTGAATATCCAATTATTGACCTGGTGAAGGCCGCAGGAATTCGCTGGATGATGATAGATTCGGTCAAACTGGCGGTGCTTGGGGTAGGCCTATGTGCGGTAGTGGACGTCTTTCGGCTGAAATGATGATGATGAATATCATATTATCAATCAATTTCATAAATCATTCCTATAGGAAGCGGAAAATAAACAATTAAGTCAAGATAAAACAGTAAATTCTTAAGCAGTTAACACTAATTGTACAATATATCATTTTATTGCACAGTTCAGTCATGTGTTGAACAAAATGAATTGTATAATTAATTAAAGGAATGACAATAAATCAGGCATCTGAGGTTACCATAGTAATCATCAGGCTTGCTTTGTTTATTTAAACTAACATGAAGATATCATATACTTATAAGTTTAATATCAATATACATAAACCTTTCGGAATAAATTCTCTTAATTATGGTAAAAACTGCATCCAAATCCGTTGTGTGGTTCACAAGAACAATGCGGTTACACAGACAGACACGAAAAGAGGCTATAATGTATAATATGTAAACCTATATGCATTACAAAATCACTCATTAAATAAAATGTTTATGAGCTTGTTAAAAAATAAAGTTGCCATGTATTAATGTCAAAGGTAAGTTAAATTTTTTATTGGCCATTTGTTAATAGAGAAACATGTGCAAGAATAATTTTCAGTTTTAATTTAGTTACCTTGGCGGCTAACGGTCAGTTCACGTTGACCTGGTTGTAAACTTGGCTATTAAGTATATGGGCACACCTCTTTTTAGTTTCAGTCAGAATGCTATTCTTTCTCCTGTCTACACCAAGGTTTTTCACTTTTTTACTCATAGATGACTGTGTAGTAGAAGAAGGTTACTGTACTAATATGTGTGTGTGTGTTCAGTATGCATGAAGCTACCTTTGCAGGAAATAGTTGAAATCAAAATATTTTATTTCACATAAACCTACATACTTAGGTATGAAACGTCAGAAGCTACATAGGTGCACGGGTCCAATTGGTCGTTTATATGGAGTAGAGTCGCAAGAAACTCCACGGTTACTCTTTTAAAAATAATTGGTTATTACAATGTTTTTAAATTACAGTTTTAATAGGTATGGGAGGACCTGTCAACAAGTAATAAAGTTGAAAAATTAATTTGCAACAGCATGTGAAAACTCAAGGAATCAAACCCAAACACTAAATTTCATCGAATCATCAGCCTATAGCTGTCCACTGCTGGACATAGCCTCTCCTATTGCATGTCATTCAACTCGATTTTCTTCAACTCTCATCCAGCTGCTACCAGCCATCCTACGAAGATCGTCGCTCCTCCTAGCCTGAGGGCGTCCCACCTTACGTTTACCGATTCGCGGTCTCCACTCAAGAACACTCAATTTAGTATAGCATTTAGCCCGCCTCTGTACATAAGTGTGCTTGAAGTATTGAATAAATAAATTATCGGAAAAATAATGGGTAAAATCAAACTTTTATCTTCCCCGCTATCAAAGCGACCTTGCCCAACCATGTTTGTGGTTCCCACTGCACGTGGTTTGCGGTACTATCGGAACGCTATCATTACGGCACAAAACCACCGCCAATTACGAACGGAAAACTTGCACATTTCTACTCAATATAAACACTATTGTGTTTTCAGTTAGGGGACAACGGGACTACAACTGCAATATGAGTGTACGGGCTGTTAATTTTGTCGATTGTACGGGTAAGGGGGTGGTTCTATTCATTTACTGTAAGACCGATTCACCCAGAGCGGGAGGGGTCAATTGATGATTTCCCATCCTCAAAAAAAAAAAGACCGATTCATAAACATTTCATATAGGTTTTTCATTACATTTGTTTCTCGTAAGAAAGACGTTTTTTTTTAGTTTCATGTTGTTCCTTTTTTTATGTAGTGAAACCTCAGGGAAATGTTCCGTCTGGGAAGAACAAAGGGTTATGTCGTAATCCTACCGACTTTTTTGTGAATGTCATCTTGAAGCTCAACCTAGGAGGTGGTCGGCTGCGTAACTGGGCTATCCTGTGGATGCCTTAAATTTATAAATTACGGCCTCCACCCCTCCTATCAACTAGTACCGACTAAAAGCCCACTACCAAATATTGCAGAAGACTATGCTATGCTATATATGTAAATCAACCGCCTGTATATCCATTCACGTTATTGACTACGGTGCGTTACATAAATGGTACCGCTATCAGGTATTTTAAATAGTAAATTATACGCTGCTATCGGAAATCTTCATTCGTTTCCAATAATTTATTGTTGGTTGCATTAGAACTTGTGATCCAATTTTTCCTTCCTTACTTTGTTACTTATATCTTATTGCCTTCCGAAACGTTATTTTTAGTGTTCCTTATAAGTATAGTATAATGTGCTTAATAATGCAATTTACAACCACAATCGTTAAAATACGAGTATTCGCTCAAATGTAATCAACTGGAGACGTAAATTGTCCCTGTCAGATAATATATAAAAACATGGATTAAAGTTCTATAATACCGGTATTACAACACAGATAACTTTATGATTAACTCCTATTTACAGACCCTATAATGTGTTAATACAAGTAGCGTTTACTGATTTATTGTTCCACAAACAAATAACGTTATTTGCATTAATTCCGATAACCGCGGATACTCAAACAGATAAAGTGGTGTTTGCATTAATTCTTCTAATCGTAGATTCTCGGTGTACGTACGTATCGATATAGGTAAAGGGCGGTGCGCGCATGCGCCGCGGGCTGGAATGCAATTGGTTAATGTTTATCGATTAGATGCGCCGGCGGCGGCGTACGTTTCCCATAGCTTTTGTTTACTGTTGCACTGTCCGATTTCCTTGTATTATTTGAACAGATTGATATGGTCATGATATCACTCATGTATATATTTTAAATTGCTATTTGAGTAACTGGCTGTGTAGACAACGTGGAATTACATTAGTTAAAACACATAAAAAATTCGCGGTGAACTAATTCTAGTGGCAAACTGGCGTAACAGTGAATCCGGACACATATACAGGTATTTCTGTAATGTAGAAAATAAAATAATTACTTTTCTCATAAAAATATTACTAACAGTGAAAAAATGCAATAAAGTAAACACGGGCGCGTCGCCAACTATGGCGACGCTATTTCGACGTGGCCTGAGACGTCCGGCGACCGGCGACCGGCGACCAAACGCCTGCGATCGAACTTTGTTTCCCGTCACGTGGGCCAAATTGTGACGTTTTCTTGACAAGAAAATGTGTCCAGACACTCCCGTATTCATTACACCCGTCTGGTTTGAGATACATAATTTGACACCCAGACGAAGGCAGGAATTCATTAGTCTGGAATTCGCCCCAAGTTACGATTAGACATTTAGTAGTCAGTTCCCTTTATAGCAGATCATTTCTTTCCGAGAAACAGTAAGGCCGTCAGCTTATCAGAGATATTCGCAGCTATAACTTTATAAATTAATCCCGTGATCTAAACATTAAATTGCCTTGCATTTCATAATGACGATTCTCTTCCTTGACTATCGTAGAAACAGGGACAGTCATAAAAAAATGCAGTTTCTAGTTAAGTCTCATAACAATACATGTCTCGCTTCCAACGCAATATTTTACGAGGTCCTTGCTGTACAATAATGGGAAAGGTAATATAATGGTTGACAAGCAAAGGAAGTGTTCTCAAGCGAGCAGTTTGTGGCCAACCGCTAAATAGCATCGGGACTGCCCTCCGCTTTGGAATTATGATCACTACGAGATTACGGAGGATTTTATGTTGCTTAGAAACCGCGCTCATATAAACGGGTTAGAAGGAAATTCTGCCCGCAGTCTACGTGTGTAGATCAAAGAAAATAAGCCTTCAAAACCTGTGGTTAAATGATATTTTCCATCATTTCAAATTGTGTGGTTTGAAACGTTTTTGTTTTGTTTTATTTATGAAATTTTAAAAAGCAGCGTGTTGAAATCACTCATGTGTTTTGAAGATGATATGAATATTGTAGCTAACTTTTCAGCATAGGTTCAGTTCATTAGTTATTTCTACCGTTTTATACTTGTCTTGTTTCGTATGTACAGTTGGCTGGTTTTAAAAGATTTATTTGTACGATAAAGATATGTATCGGTTGGGATGTGAGACTTCGGTCCGTCTGCTCTTTGAGTAATTTACAATTTGTCTTCTGTCGCCGAGGCAGGCGCTGGACCGCGACGGCTAACGAATGCTGTCCCAGCTCGTTTGGGGCGCCTATTTCCGCATCTCATATTTCTCATTGAAATACATCGTCGCAATGAAATATATCTAATGAACCTATTGTCACAATAAGAGATACTGAATGTTCGCTGAGATTTACGACTTCAAAGCGAGTCTACTCGGCCTGCCTATCTACGCTAAATGTATGTTTGCTACCGACGCGGACGTCAGTTAATTTTTCAGTCGTATAATAACATCTTCGACCAATTTGCACGCTGTCACGTAAAACAATTTAGCATGAGACGCGTGACGAATTTCTAACCTCTATTTTTATTTACTACGCTTGTTTATTGTTATATTTTGAACCGTCGGTTGGCTCTCTAAAATATCCCTTCAGAAAAAAAAGCGCTAGTGTGAACCGCGGCGTTTGGCGGCGTGCCAACTGGTCCATTTCTCAGCTTTGCTCGTGGACGGCAGAATGATACTGGTTCACAGTTCATATAAATCGAGCTGACCGTTGCTTTGAAGCTTAGGTATTGAGGTTAAACGTATGTACAGCATGCGTGTATGTGCAGGAAATATGGTTTATGTGTAATGAAGCGCGTAATTAATCCAACAGCTAATGGCAATAGATGTAGTCACACACTTGAATTAGGTCTTAGCATGTGGCGTCGGCGTCGCCGCGGCGTTTCGTAATCTTAAACTTTGAATGAATTACCTAACAGATGATGAATGAAATTTCAGAATGTTGATCGGAATCGGTTTTCTTATTTGATTGCAACACATTATAAATACTTTGTAATGTTATCTATATTAACTGCTGATGAAACTTCCAAAGTGTAAAGTTTCCAAAATTTAAAGATTTTCCAGATTTTGTAATTCTTGGTGTTCATTTAAAACTCATCTATGTTTTCTCTTCTTTTCAGTTCAACTTCGTTGGAAGGATTCTAGGGCCCAGGGGTATGACAGCCAAACAGTTAGAACAAGAGACAGGATGCAAAATCATGGTCAGAGGAAAAGGATCAATGAGGGATAAGAAAAAGGTAAAACCCAACATTTATTTACTCATACTGCCAACTTTTTAGTTCCTTTAGGTAACTAAACAACATTTAATTAACGTTATATAAGTGAACTGGTTTATTTTAATTACTAACTTTTATATTTTTCACGCAGCTAACGATTGGAAATCAAATCAGGTTACTTTCATTTCTCATTAGTTTCTTATTCTAAATAGATTTTCTAGACAAGTTGAAACCTATTGGTCCTCAACCAATAGAGGAAACTGATAAAAGTGTTTGGTGATGTCTGATCGCATCAGTTTAAGACAAACAGTTTCTAAGTAGTTAGATCTCGGTAAGTTCCTATATTTTTAGTGCAGACTTCAAAATCCACTTACCTACGCAAGAGGGAAGTAAGTACTTAATCACGAAAAGCAAACAGAAACAGAATATATTTTGTCATTACATGTAGGTTGTATATCATTTACTAAGCGGTTCTGCAAAACGTTAGCATATTGCGCTCTAATCACTTCTGTCTAAGCGAGTACAATTTAACTGTCACTTATTTCGTTATTTGCGTGTTGTCAGGTTTCAATTGGCATGCTGTCTTCTATAAATCATCCTCGCAAACAGCAATTAGACTGCCTTGGTCCATGGGAAGAAATGTCACGAAGAATTTACATTTAATATTCTTATTTACATATAGCACAACGTTTAAAAACCCTTCTATTTCTAATCTTGAGTTTAAAAGGGCTTTAAAGGTTCGTGGCATACCTACCTGTCCGTCATTTTGATTTCTGTTTCTGTTTTCAAAATGGCGGCCACGTATGATATTTATATAGAATTCATGCGTGGCCGCAATTTTGTAAATAAAATAAAATGGCGGACAGGTAGTTATGCCAGGCTCCGTATAAAATGTTGAATCCCCTTTATGAACAAAACTGAGTGTTGTTTTGCTCCGAATATCGAGACGTTACCCTCAAATTCAATCCATTTCTACGAATAGTACCTATTACCCAAACATTGAGAAACGAATATGGATCTCCCGTTTAGATTTGTATGGGCTTGTTTGAAGTGCTTAGCCATTAACGTTCAGTTACGTCCTTGAGACTATAGCAATGTTCGTGGCTATTTATATTCATAACCATACTTCAACTATCAATAGTAGAATATAATATTGTAATACCTACCACTTGAATGCTCAGTTCGGCCTGAAAAAACATAGACTTGTGGTTCGAATTTTGGTGTTATAAAATCCTAGTTCAATGCTTGAAATATAGCAACTGGACCAACAACCTCTCAGAAAAAAACTGTAATAGCTTGAATGATGCCATGACTAAAGCGCGAAATCCCCTATAACATAAACAGTGGATCTTAGAAGTGCCTACGTCATTGCAATTTCCCGCTATATTTGATTTCTCATACACCGCCTTAATTACTGTGCTAAAATAGTAACAACATATACATTCGAAAACGTTTCAATGGAAGGTCACTAAACTGGATGCCTATAATGTTCTCAATGCTGGGACACAGGATTCGCTTTTCTGTGAGAGGGAGAAAGGAGTAATCTACCACGATCGCCGGCCCAGTATCGGACTGTGGATGTCACATGTCTTCAAAATTTTTGGCCATGCCTATTTTCCTTACGATGTGTTCCGTCACCGTGAAGGCAGAATCTAAAGTGTTTGGTTTGAATGAATTTCAGGAGGATGCAAACAGAGGAAAGCCCAATTGGGAGCACTTGGCTGACGACCTACACGTCCTACTCACAGTTGAGGATACTGAGAACAGGGCGAAGATCAAGTTGGCCAGGGCTGTCGATGAAGTCAAACGCCTGCTTGTACCTGTAAGTATATGCTTTTTTTATAGTAAATAAACTGTCCTTTATGGTATCAGTGCTGCTGCTGCTGGACATCATCGTCTTATTCTTCAAATCTACAGTACTCAGTAAACCATTGCCTTGGCACAGTGACTACCAGACCTCAACGTTAGTCCTGGCATCAGTGACAATCCAACATGCTCGTCAAAATTTTGCGCGTTTGTTTTTTGGGAATTTAGAACGCTCTGTGTACCCATCAATGATGAAAGATCAGTAACGATTTACGATCACTGCCAGTAAAATCTCCAAGATCAGGACAAAATAAATAGCCAACTCGTAAAATTGTAAAGAGAAATCCACGTCTAGAACAATACTGTGTTAGTCTGAAATGATTGATGACAAGCAGTGTCATCGATCTTACAGGACCGGCTCTGCGGTTACTCTTGGTTGCTCATTGTGGTGACTGATACTAGGTACTTCATTATGACTAGTCTTGTCTCGTTGAGGAAGGTTTCAAACCTAGACATATTGTGCAACTGCTATTACCTATGTATGCCCTTATTTAAAAAATTGGAGTTTCTAGTTCAATAGAATATAATAGAATACTCTTTATTATGTACAGACGCCAGCACATCAAGCTATTATAATCTGTCAAATTTCTTTAATAGATCTTCAACTTAATCGTTAAAGCATTAAGGTTCAAGTTTGATTGGGAAAATTTGACAGTTTCGGGTAGCTTGACCTGCTGGCGTGTGTACACCATATAAATTACAGATGTAAATGTAGAAATCAAAGGAAGGAGGGTTCAATTTCAGTCGCATATAATTCTTCTAAACATTCGTGTCATATCACTAAAATAGAATGAATTCTTGAAATAACTTCGTGTAGGATGGAGTATGTCCAACGCAATCTCCGATCTTTCTTTTATAGAACCCGTAACATTTTATTATTCCGTAATAGTAAGCTATGACTAACTTAACAGCTCGTTACCACGCGAACGTGTGATTGTTCGAGTCGCTGCGAATATTATCTGTTTAAGATAAACTCTCCAACATACTGGCAGGCGGTTATGCCAAATAGAAATTTTGGCACTCACTCCAGTAGCCTCGAATGTAACTCACTCACTGCCGTGTCGTTTTTAGGGTTCTGATGTTAAAGATAGCACCTCTGAAGTCTGTAGGTAGATGCGTTAGCACCATGGCAGTCTGTCTTCTTACCAAAATCTGGTAAAATTAAAGGGACTATGAATTATTTGAATAGAACTTCGATAAAAATGATGTAAAACTTCATAGTAATCTTTCTTTTTCCAAATATTGTTCTATGTTTTGTCCCAGTCTTTCTACTTTATGGATTCCTGTTTGTACTCAAAGAATGACCAATGACCACGGAATCCTAATGCACGTCACTATACGTTGTTTACGTTGTCCGACACGAACCTGGCAGCTTATTGTCTTTCCTTCCTCGAAAGATACGTAAAATATTTTCTAGTCCACTGAATATCAGCGAAATCTTCCTTGGGAAATATGTAACAAAGTCGTCTACTATCTTTATACAGATCTCATTCAGTGTTACGTTCATTGCCGTGCGTTTAAGGCGTGATGACGTCATCAGCAATTGTGTTTAACCGCTGCAAGGCTTGGACTCATTACTACTAATTAACGAACACTGGTTACCTTCTACCTAGATACCTTAATAATTTTGTTTTGATAGCGTGTTCTACTTTTACGAAATGATCAAGTAGTACATTTAGTTTCTATAAGTCTTTCGTTTATTCTTCATCATATTCATTCTAGTCTTTTCCCAATTGATTTGTCTAAATTACTAATTAACACAACGGGACACTCCCTTATGTTAGTTTCTAACCGTCAAATGAGATCAGGGGACATAGGAAAGACCCAAAATCATCATCGTTCCAGTGCGAGAACGAGACAGAGCAATTCGTCTTGCATAGCGCCATCTCTTTCTCTCATCTGCTCTACTTTGTAAAACACGTTCAATTAATCAACTCGACCTTTTGGACTCCACTGCTGGACCATCTTCTAAGTTGTATTAAGAATAATACCTACTCGGGTAATCGCCTTCCGCAACATTTAGTCTAAATAAATACATTAATGGATATTTTTGGATCAGGACAGACAAGTCTGGTAACTAATAAGTATTCTGACTCATTTCCTTCATTTCTCTCAATGTATATTTTTCTAAATACTGTTGCCAAAATAATGTTCTTGGCTGCGAAACTGCCATCAAAGTCAAAAATGATATACGAGCTTCTACACCTAAATATAAGGCTAACGACAGTACAAATATAGTGTTTTACCGACACTGACCTTATTTTGGTTCTAGAATTATGTTTAATTATCTTGACCTCTCAATTTTTAGCCCTAAAGCAAGTTATTGTCCGTTTTTAATTACACGAAGATGATGAACAAAGTATACTTAATTACTTATGTCAATAAGTAATTAAGTATACTTTGTTCATCATCTTATTGGTTTAAGGTATATCTTGCTTTGAACTAAGGTCTTAAGCCCGCGTCTGTGTATCAAATTCATTAAAGTCATTGTGCTTGTACTTGACAGCTTGTCAAATTTTTCGACATATTGTTGTATGCCCGGAGTTATTTCGTCCAGCAAAAGTGCACCAAAGAGTCGGTCCTTAGATTCTCTAAATATGGACCCCCGACTAGAATACTTAAGCAATCGGCCATGAAAAATATTGTGTAGTCTGTACATGAAAAACGAATTGGTAGTTGCATCATGCTTTTAACCAAGCCGAACATTTCGGTCACCTTCTTCGACATCTTTGAAAAGAGAACGTATAGCCTTATTGTTGCACCGATCCTCGTTTGTTTATTTATGGATAGCATTATCATTGGCACCCTTGTTCCATCCACTGCAGACTGTACGGCTCCTCCGTTTTGTACCTTACTTCCGTGGTCTGTTTGAATCGCATCCAGGTTTTCCCCGCGAACATATTAATCAATCAAACCTTTTCCCTTTTCTACAGCAAGCCGATGGCGAAGATGAACTGAAGAAACGTCAACTGATGGAGTTGGCTATCATTAACGGCACGTACCGCGACTCTAGCACGAAGGCGGTGGTACCCGTCAACGGTCAGTGCCTCATAAGTATGGTCGCATTCATGTTTTGTCACTAAAACTACTCCCTAAGACTTACTAATACAGTTACGGAGGAGTAAGAAATGGAATGCTCACTCGCGGGTTCAGTCAATCACCGGGTGGCGTCATTGCATGTTCTTAATAGGCGAATCTGACAAAGACATGTTTCGCCCTCATTATCTCTCCATTTCTTAGTACTTCGTGACATACAAAATCTATTTATCTAGCTCCATAAAGATTGTCAAAGAGTGTTATCTCAGAGCAAATATGACGAGTTTCTGAGAAAGAAGAGGGGATCCCATGTCCAAAGCTGGCAAACCTTTCTTGTAAATCAAGACTACCAACAAAGACCTGTCGATATCAAAGACAGTGAACCACTGTATGGAGTATCATCAAATTGGCTTTGAGGGTTTGAGTGAAATTTTCAAAGGTGCTTGGTGGAAAGATCCTGGGGATCCTTTATACCTACTGTGCAAATGCCATTCAAACTTATATTTCAATGGAATTTCAATCATTTCGAGGAAATGTAGCAGGATAATGAGGTACCTTCAAGTAATTGTGATTATTTCCTGGATAAAACACAATGTTGTGGGACACATCATTTTGCATGACAAATTACATAATAATCGTGGGATTATTCTTCACTGAATTGTTTTCTGACAACTGTACATATTCTGCTCTGTTTTCATTAAGTTTCCTATTGTTGAAGTGAGCATAAAATGTGTCTTTTGTTTGCGGATGTGAGTCATCGAGGCGACTGCTTAGATGACTAACTTAATTGATTTGTGGCATGTTACGGTTGTTAACTATTAACATGGGTGATTTCACCGCACCAAGATCTCTTATCGTTAATTAAGGGCCAGTGGAAACCGTTCGAGTCTATGAGGAATTTGCTACGGACGACGAAATGAGTTTTTGTCACAATTGCTTTCCAGTGGATATATTGGAGTGATATTCTATGGGCATAATATTCATGAAGGAGTTTGTGTATTCAGTTGGAAAATATTTTGTCTCGTGCACGATGCCTTAAATTCTTGCGGTCGTCCTCTCTATTTTTACAGGTTTCTGTCCCTTCTAGTAATTCATTATTTTATTCAGCCACAATAAATTATTCATGACGACTATTGAGACACATTGCTTAAGAATTTCAAGTCAACGTGCACCTGCGAAATCTACTAACAAAGCTGAACTGTCCATCAAAACAACTGTGCTAATGGGTTTCAAATTTTTCATCAATGGTTCACACGATCGGGAAAGAGGGAAGGAACCCGACGCGACCTGATATAAGTACCATTGATACAACGCAGACGATCCCACAGCGGACGAGGAGTGGCGGCGCGTGGCTGCGGCCGCAGCGGAGACTCAGCGCCTGCTGGCACCGGGCGGCGGTGGCGTCGGGGGCGTGGCGCTTCGCCAACAGGCGCCTCTCGGAGCGCCACTAATCCTCTCGCCTCGCATGTCGCAAGGCGCGCAGGCCGGCCTGCTTAACGGCTCGTCTCAAGCCGCGGCAGGCCTGCTGTCGCCCGGCGAGCCTTCGCACCAGCTCATCTACGCGTCCCCCTACGACTACGCCAACTACGCCGCGCTCACCGCCGCCGCCAACCCGCTCCTGACAACGGAGTACGCCACAGCGGATCATACGGGTGGGTTGTTCGCCCGTTGATATCTTTTAACGATGTTTGATAACCGTAGGTCGCAAAATATTAGGGACGGTTAAATTATTTTTTTTAAGAATGCAATTTATTAGTTATTAAAAGTGAAATGCAGCTAAACGGCAACTGTATTGACTGAACTGAACTGAATATTCGAAAGGGCTGCTAGAAAAACATAGCCTTTATTATAAGTTCCTGGGCTGGACGTCGGCTTAATATCGAAAAGCAAAAAAAAAAAATTCTGAATCGCAATATCGAACATGAAAAGAAATGATGACCGATCAGTTTTTAGGTAAAAAAAATAGTTATCAAACATCGTTTATTATCTACTAACGCTACATACACACGGTACCGGGTTTACAGTCGTCCACTAGTATCAGAAGTAATTAAAGTAGGAAAACGTATGATCAAATTAGTATTAAAAGTAAACAATTTGATAATCGCAAATATCGAACAAAATAACCGCATGTTAATTACAAACACACACAGGCTGAAGCCTCAAAATAGTATTAAAAAAAATGCTTTTGATTAAGTGGTAGTAACAGTCATTATAATCATAGGTTTATAGTTAAGAACTTATAGGCTCCGTATCATTCATGGCCCGTTAGGCCTTTTCACTTCATTTTCCGCGACTAATAGAATCGTACCATCTTAGGTCCCCGTGTTCCAAATACCTTCGGTTTAATTCAGCCCAAGGCGTATAGGCTATAACGCTCATCCGTATGTCGCATGCCTTATTTTCTATAAAGCTTTCAGTACAAGCTTGTTTCCAGCAACTTCATGAAGTAGCAGAATAATCTCCACAAATTGCTTCCCTGAATGGTCAATTCATGTGTCTTTGGAGCAGCGTAGTATCTTTTAAAGTGGGGCCTTTGAATTGGCAACTATTGCTAAATTAAACGACATACTGAGTGCCGAATCAATAATAATCTGGCACGTTTATAGCCTTTTCTCATCACATAATTATTTTATGTATTCTATATTGACACAATTTCTATTTATAAGGGGCTTTGTGACGGTACTGATTTTAACAACTAAAGAGTACGGACAGAATTGTAACGCAATTGTTTCTTGTCCATAGCACGTGATTTGACCGATTACATCTGGAGCCATTTTTGGAGGGATTATCCTGCTGCGCGATATTAGACTTAATAACTTCAAAACAAAGTAAATGAGACACAGAAACTCGATAACGGTTGTAGATGCTGCTAGATCACTAAATACAGCTATTTATTTAAATCAGCTTAACAAAGAACAATCAGGCTCGTGATTACACAGCACTAACAAACTAATGTACACTATTCTAACGTATGGTGTCGAGCTTATGTTGAACTGTGTGTGATATAAATATTTTAATGGGGTTTGCAGCGTCGAGATATCTGCTAGCTGGCTTTTGACATTGGCCGCATCAGCCCTCAGTAAGATACGGCAGACTGCAAGCGCCGTATCGCACTACGCATCATTATTGCCGTCCTTGATATCATAATCCTCCTTCTAAACGCCTCACAGGACGTCCTCTTTACAGTCATAATAAAACGCCATGATCAATTTATATACTTTAAGATTTTATTGTTTTAAGTACGTTTAGCTTAACGACTCATTATTTTGTACCTACGATGTTATCGTCTTTAATATTTACGAACATTGTTTTTTCTTCTACGGCTGTTTTGTACAGTTTCATACAAATTATAATTTTTGTTTTACTTTGCAGTCAAAGATATATTATTTATTATATAACGGAATAAGTTTACTATTTATTCAAATTAATATAATTATCAGAATATTTATTGAAAATATATTTTCTTTTATATCAGTTGTTTCGTGTTAGGGCTGATGGCAGTTAAATAATTGTTAAAATTAGATATTATTTTAGTTGAATCTAAACTGCCAATAGAACTCTATATAAGTTACCGATGTTTAATATACATAGAGTTTTATATATATTAATTTACCTGTCTTGTAACTGATAAACTACACTCGAATGATGATAGTTATGAATAGAACCCATCATTTATAGTTCTTGTGATAACCCTTGCTTGTAACACCACTAATTTATTAACATTACAACATTATGTTAATGTAGATTCAAACTTCATTGAGTTTTGGACTAAGTTATCTTACTCTAAAGTATTACCATGTATTCTAAAATTCCACCATTTGCATGTGGTTTTTTTTCATCCTTTTTTTCTATATTTCCAGTTAAAATACTTGTGAATAACAAAAGAAAATTTCGTATTAACAGTAGTTTATCTGAATGACGCAATGAGTTGCATAGATAATTCAGCAATTACAAGCAAAAGGGACCAAATACAAATTGATTTACGAAAACAACACATTTACATATTTAACTATATTTTAACAAAACTGACAAAATTAATAACGCGATACACACTCACATTACGAACAAAACGTGGAACATTCTAGGCGGTTTTAAATGTTTATATACGTTTAAAGTGTAGCAATAACATTTGTACCCGCATTGCGCACAATGTTATTGCTACAATTATTATATCGTAACTTATTAATTTATTAGCCATATTATTATATTTATAAACATACCATAGGCTAAGTATTATTATTATCTTTAAAAGATTTCTAGTTAGGTTAGAAAAGAGTGAGCTTTATGAAAATATTATACACCCGTATATTATTGTTTAGGTTTATTATATCGCAGTTAACACTGTAGTCAATTTTAATTAAAACAAGAAAAAATCGAAGCCAGCCATTACCTGTACCTTGATCGGGCGTACGTAGACCCGTTCGTTTAAATGTTTTATTTTGTTATATTTTCCAAAGCAATAAAATAGATAATAGAGTAATCTATAGGCCTAAGCATAATAATAGAAGTTAGTGTTACTGCCAAATGAAGATTTAATAATAAAAATTATGTCTAAGTATTACCGAACGACAATGACGAGTATTTGGCAGTGATATCTAGGTACTTGCGATCTTTTAAGTGTAGAAAACGAAATAATTTTTCTATTTCTATTTTATATGAGATTCTATTTCTTTGCAGCATTTAGATATAAAGCTACACCCAGTTTTATTTAGTCTATCAACTTTAAATGTATTCCAAATTAGTTTTCCAGTCAATTTCTTAATCCATGTTATCATTAGCAAAGGTTTGGGTTCACCGACTCGGTGTTGGAAGCTTTTGTTGTTGGCGAAGACGCAGATGTTAAATGTGTATATGCCGCTAGGTGTGGTGAGGAGGGCGCAACGGCTCGCGCAGGTCAGGGAGCACCCTTACCAGCGCACTGCCTTACCGGCGCCTTAATTCCCGCCAAAACGCTCTCACGCCGCCATTTTGTTCACAAGGTGAGAAGCGCGTGCGCACGCATGCGCCTAGATGAATACGTTTGCTTGTGTCTTATTGCTGTCGTACAAAGTGGAAATTGCATTTTTATATCGAATCTCACTCGAATACAACTCAGTATACTTGCAAGTTCTAACTTTTTGTACGAGTATTATTATATATATGTTCACTTCAATTTTATATTTCCGAGCAACCATATTCGTCTCGAGTATGCGTGGGTACCTTTGCTTTACTGTCTCTCTGTGTCACTATTTATATTTATTATTTGTGTACTTATTAGTTACGTTCTTGAATAGTTTGTATGAGGATAAGACGCTTTATAGCTCTTCATACCGGATCTGAGGTGACACTGCATAATTTGAAAACTGTGATTTTTATATTTCTTTTTTTATAGATATTTAGATCTGTTACATGTTGTGATGCGAGGCATTATTAGAGCTCTATCTTAATTCAAAGTTGAACATCAGCGTTACCAAATTATTTGTCTGTAGTTGTTTTCAATGCTGTTGTTGCAACAATTGAAATCACAACATGTCTTCGGACACTCGTAATATTTTCAGATATAAATTATATACTTATTGAGGGAAGAAGGATTGATGTTACACTATTCTTTATTGCAAAGCTTGACGTACTTAGTTGATTTTCGCGTAGACGGTAGTGTTCAATATTGCCAAATAGAATCCACGGAGGTGCTACAAGCCGGTTGTGAGATCCTTCTTTCCTGAGTCTCGCCCAGTATTAGTCAAAGGAAAGAGCATTTTCAGAATTTGTGCCATCAATCCAGTATTAAACGTAATGCCCCTCCTTTGACTCGATATGTTTTTCATAATCATCACAACTTTCTATTAGTCAATATAAGATTTTTATATGAATTTTTTTAAGCTAATTGTTTTTATTTTTGCCTTAGGTATTATATTTACTTTCTTATTTGAAAGTGGTTTATTATTAAGATAATTTGCACTTGTGTCCTTGTGGATTTAAAACCGACATCCATTGTGTCGGTTACGTATTTTCACGCTTCTTTATATGAAATGATTTTAAGTCGAAATGCTATTCGTAATTTTATAAAATGAATGATAATATGCGATGTTTTGTAAAGTATTGTTTCCGTTGTTGATTGTAAATAAATGCATTTTCTGAGAATATACACGCAATAAATTGTCTGAAAATTTTAATTAAGCGTTTTCTTTCTTTAGTCTCGTTAGGTCCGCGGTGCTAAAGTAAATGTTCTATGTGTTACAAAAGTATATATGTCGATAAAGTTGATGACGTGCAGTCATTTGGTCAATTGTAGCCTCACACAACTAACATGCAACTCCACAAGGCCAAG
This sequence comes from Apamea sordens, assembly GCA_945859715.1. Taxonomy (NCBI): domain Eukaryota; kingdom Metazoa; phylum Arthropoda; class Insecta; order Lepidoptera; family Noctuidae; genus Apamea; species Apamea sordens. The sequence goes on along the minus strand of OX243996.1, from coordinate 9,788,420 downwards.
TTCCCGTTTGTTGACATAATAATAATTATTAAGTGCACTATCATAACTGCTATTGTCACAACTTGCAGATTATCTGTAACTATGTATTTATATTATATGAGTCACTAACATGCAAATATGTAATGACATTGATTTGTTATCACAAACTTATTAACAACTTTTTATGAGAATGCCGCCATATACAGTATTGAGATGTTGCAGCAATGTGTTGAATAACTTACATACTTGCATCTGGGTGCTATGGTTATACATAAGTGATAAATTTATTATGCTTGTTTGTTTGAGCAATGTTCGTCGCATCGCGGCCACCTCCGCTAGTGTTTCAAGCATTGCTCTTTTGGGAACTATTGGGCATTTAATCCTATATTTGTAGATTTATCATTTACATACTAAATTGACTTAACATTTTTCAACCATTAACTGCGTAAACTAATGAAGTACCCGTATAGTATTAACTGGGCCACAAACAGAACAAGTGTCGCGGCGCGAATGCCTGATAGCCTCCCCCTCATTCTTATTCAAATTTCTATTTTTATGAGAAATTCCGTACACTAGTCATGTCAATCCGAGACCACGGTTTATCGCCTCTGTTGAATGGCTGCATGTTGCCGGTACCCACTGTCTCTTTCGCATATTGAGATTCCATTACGTACACGCCTTACATTCTCGCCCCTCTAACCCGCGTGACGTCACCAGTTGGGCGCCGGCAGCGCAACACAAGCGGTAAAGCGTGCTAACTCGCGATTGGGGGTACTCGTGTAGTCGGACCATGACATTTTGATCGATACTAACATTCTGTTTTTCTCTCTTCTCGTTAACCCGGCTAGGTGAGTGCTAACGGCGCCGAGGAACTAACAGGAGTCGCGGCCGGTCGCTGCACGCCGGCCCCCTATGTCGCCGCGTAACATACTCATCGGAACATCGACCACCATGTAGCTATTAGCTGTTGGGCCTTTCACGTTTAACATTATACTATGTATTATAATAGTCTAACTATTAACATTTATATGCCTGTTATGTTTATAACATGATGAACTTTATTAACATTTTTTTATGAAATGGCACACGCCATCGACTATATTTACTATATTGTATCTTATTGTACTTCTGTTGTCGCTTGAACGTGTTGTTGTTGAAGCACGAGTGTTGTTAGGCTACCCGGACAAATCACGGCGTTAAATGTGTCACTATAATTATTTATAACTTTTTTCCTTAACGTTATTTGCATAGAGTATATTTTTGAAAATTCGCACCTTTAGCGCCGCCACTATAAAAAGATGGTTTGAGTGAAACATTGACTTCTAACTTAAGCTTAATTCATGCAGTAGCTAGATTAATTTAATACTGAAATACGTTTGCTAACACAACTCGCTTTTTGATCTCTTTACAAAAACATTTTTCTTCTTCGTGTCGCCGGCACGACTGTATTTGAAATGTTGTTTTTCCAAAACTTTTTTACAAAAACATTAAAAGTACCCTTCATTAGAAGCTTTACTATTGTATGAATTAAGCTTTGTGGTGCAGTCATGGTTTTAAACCAAGATATACTTGATGTTAGATGAAAGATCTAACAATCAAAAATTCAATGTACTACATAAAGTACGGCGCACGCAATTTATACGTACTACACTGATCGTTGGACGCTACATGGATAGTCTGTGGCGCGACTGCGCGTCATGAGAACAAGATGGCGTCATGCAAGAGGTCAAGTAAGTACCTACGATGCTAAAATATATTAAATTGCTTTTTATATAAAAATAATTGGACTGACATTGGATTATAGTCTAATATAGGTTGTTTCTTCATATACTCATCGACCCGACAAACCTTCGGCAATCATTTTTACATTACTTTAAAACCAAAGACTAATATTTTATAGGAATATTTGACTACTTATTTCTGATCAAATTTTAAATCATCAATGTCTTCCTTTACAAAACGATTTTTTATATTGGTCAATGAGTGTATGAATTCTCATTTGGAATAAATAATATTTATAGCATTGTATTTTACTTTTAGTGCTTAATATTTATAGATAACTTTGAATATTTGTACATCCCATGTGCCTTAATTAAATGTACAATGTTCTTACCTTTTTGGTTCTATAGAAATTGTTATAATGCTAATTAATAGCTAAGTTAGAAGAGATTAAATTATTGTTAACTTTTCTAAATGTTAATTTTTATACATTTATCGTCGTCAGTTTTGAATATTAATTGTCTAAGAATATAATAATACCCAAATGTTTTAGTGTCTAGTAGATCTACTTTAGTTGTGGCAACATTATTAACTTTATAACTGCCTTCGTTACAATCTCTTCGGGAATCTCTAGATTTCGTTTTATCTTATACAAATATCAGAGATCTGCAGTTAGTTTATTCAGCGAAAAATATTTACCCAAACACAATCTCAAAGATTACACAAACGTTCAAGTTCAATGTAACAAGGGCAATTATTCGTCATTACATGTATATTGTTATGTATAAAGCTAAATAATGTAATTAAAAGCAATATTATAACAATAATAAATCATGATTAGTGCAATAGAGATGTTATAATACTAAATAATATTTTATTATTAAAGTAATCTCGACTAAAATAAGTTGGGAGAATATTTTTACAAGATTTTATAGAGATCTGATTTTGAGATTAATGCGGTCGGTAAAGTATATTATCACGATTGTTATCTGTGAAGATACATTATTTTCTTTAAAATTAAATTGTTTATAAGTAAAATTAGAGTAGAAGAGCTAATTAGTAGGTAACAATTTTTTTATCGTTTTGCATTAATTAGGTGCTTTTATCGAAAGTTTGGAGCCAATTTAAAATGAATTTTTCCGTTGCAAAATTTTATGCAATTACACTTTTTTATATTTCTAATTAAGTAACGTTATGTTGAATACCTACATTTGTTAGTAGATATCCTCATAAAACTACATCAGTGGAAAATATCATCGAAGTTGTTAACACTCCGTCCATGATTATTTCATAAAATAAGTACTTAATTTTGTTGGTCCACTCATGCCTAGTTGAGTACGATTAATTTGAGACGTCTCTTTATTCGTAGCACGTGTTAACACTTTCAAATAATCATATATAAATATTAGTTCCCCATAAATATGTAACAGTAAAGGGCATTGCAAATCACCTTTATAACCATGTCAACCTATTTATTACTTGGTTGCGTCCCACATTACATCATCTCATGTAATCGTACATGTTAATTTTGTTTTTATGTCGTTACAGTAAGGTCTAAAATTGCTTGATCGTAGATATAGCTGGACAATATCTACAATGATGTTACAAATTTATTATTGTTATCCTCCTTTGAGTTCGCAGATATAAAACATTCATATGCAGAAGATTCATATCCAAGCAGTTGTTCAAAAAACGGATGAAAACTGCGTTTATCACCCTTCATATGCATCTACATAGTTCGTACAAATCATACTAATACAAAAAAGCATTTAAAGATTTAATCATAAAATGCTAATGCCATAACAACTCGAGGAATCCGTTTCATGTTAATGTGAAAATATGTGATGAAATAGATGTGTTTAACGTACAAATAATTTTATTGTCTGCAAATAACTAGTAATTTACTGTGTTTCATAAGCAATAACATTAGCAATTTTGTTTCTTGAAACATGCTTAGTGCCATCAGCAGACGGGCTTATTACATGTCATTGTTTTTTAATATTAATTTGTACTTATTATTAGGGCAAAATATTAATCGAGTGCCTTAAAAGAACTTGTACATATTTATTATTATCTTTCATTAAAGTATTAATATAGCGGAGAATAACAAAATCTAAAATTGTTTTCCAAAAACAATATATAGAAAATAAATAATTTTAGTTATGTGAGATTGTGCATATTATGTATGTTTTGATGTGTGTTTAAGATTGATTTGGTATTAGTAAATATTTAAAAAGCGTAACTGTGTGTTTCATTTTACTACCATTTTTATTAAAACCCATTGAATGCATATTTTTCTTGCTCCTCCTGTACATAATATAATTTGCCAGTTATAATCATTTCAACCCAACTCATCAGTGAATATCGCTAGCATACCCAGGATTGAATAAGTAAATAAATCTACTGCTTGTTCTAATAGATTAAAATGATTACCTCCAAGGCCTTTCTTTTTGGTACCTACCTAGTCATATCTACTATCATATTAATCAGTGCAGTGTGTATCTTAAGATGTTGAGATAAAAAAAGATTTATGATTATGATTTAAAAAAATCGAAAATACAACAGCCTGTATAACTAGGTACACTGAGCGATGCGCTGTTGGTAATAACAATCAAACATGAAATAAATAATACCAACCTTTGTAAAATCGAAGGAGTTTATACGATTCATTCGATAATTTTATTGTTAATTAACAAAGTAAACCTTGTGAACACTGCCATGTAGGTATGTAGTACTGGAAAAAGCGCCATCTAGTAAATTCCTACAACATGACGTCATTCTCCATATCATTACGTCATGAAGCAGCTTTTACCGCAGTTATGTAGATGGCGCTAGCATACTCAACTGGGCTCCAAAGAGCATCTTTTCTGTATACTTATGACATTCAAAACTTCTACTGTAGCTAGGTACTGCTCGCTATAAGTAAGAAAGTACCCTGAGTTTTTGGCCCTGAATTTTAAGTACCGTTAGTCCCAACACAGTACCTAGCAGAGTAATGTCCGTTGCTATCCTGGGCAGTGCTATGATGGGCCTTCCAATCTTCCAATAGCTGCTACACTACAATGGAGAAACAAACGAAATAGGTATGTTGCTTTTGGGATTGGCGCAGATGGTGAAATTAACGGACTGGATGCGGCAGGGCATCTCATCCTCTTGACGTTCCAACTGCTGGGACATATGCCACCTCTGGGAGGAGGAGGGGACGTAATCCACCACGTTGGCCCAGTGTGGGTTGGTAGATGTAACATGTCTTCGAATTTTTGGTTCTAAGTCATGCCGGTTTCCTCACGATGTTTTTCTTCACCGTTTTTGAGAGCACTGGGTGATGAAATAAAATTTACAAAGTGCTTGGCTGGATTCGAATCTACGACGTACAACTCGTAAGTCATCAAGTGATTTATCATTTTGAATATTGGTCTGGACAGGGCGCGACACGTTTGTCCTCTCCTCTATGAATGAAAAACGGGTTATTTCGACCTATCTTAACGGAGGCTCCAGTAAACACGACTGACTATTTGGGAAACTGCTCATTTAGAGCAACCTAATCCTAGGTCCCTTGAGATTCCACTTATCCAGGTTACACAGTAGGTATATACCTAAATATATCACCGTATAATTATTTATAATCTATTACTTCGTTTATAATCTAGGTACCTATCTCGCGTGATTGTAAACAGCAGTGCGATTCTGTAACCATCTCACCGTGAACAATTAGGTGAAGTGAGCGTGGAGTGAGCTGTCATTCTAAATAATGCTAGGGATTGACACTACTAACAACTCACATCAAGCTCACTTCACTTGAGTTTTCACGGTGAGATTTTTACAGAATCGACCGACTGTCGATAAAGAAACTGTACCCTACTGCTTACAAGATAGGTAACCTTATTAATTTTCGACAGTTTATAATCTAATATCAAGCCGTAAAATTATGAACCGTCCCTGATTTGTCGGTCTTGGCGGCAGCCGAATTGGTCGCAGTAACTAAGCCAGGGCAAACCAAACCAGACCAAATGGGTTAGGTTATGTTAGAACTGTGACCAACCGCGTTGGCGTTGGCGCGCAACTATATACTTCGACTTTTAATTGTATTCAATAACTTGACAGTTGAAGGGTTGCCAGTTAACTTCGACACGACCGGAGAGAGATCAGGCGCAGGAACAAAGGCATTAAACCGCCAACTTCCAAACTCTGGAAACTAAGCAATTCCTGACGGAAAAACCTAATAATACCCCGCCTCGTTAGTCTCGTGGTCGTAAGCGCGACCGCTGAGCGTGGGGTCCTGGGTTCGATTCCCAGATCGAGCAAAGGATTTATGACATAAGAAGGTACTAAAGACCTAAGTAAGCTAACTAGGTATAGGTAGACGTGATACTCCCACCCACATAATAGGAAATTGTTAGTAGATATCGAAGTAGTAGCAGGACCACATAATAATATGTATAGTTTCAATAAAGGTACACCTGCATACATAGTTATGTCTAAGTGTAAGCAATTTGAACTTTTCGCAGTGTCTGGAAATGGAATTTTAAATTCGCTGTCGTGTCCGTTCCCATGGTGCTCCGGAATAAACGGCCTGCAGTTTGTCCGACTGCATTTGTCGCTTTCATGCTTTTGCGAGGGTACCTACAAACATTGTTGACGCACGCTCGACTTGCCTTTGAACCTAGTGGATACTTCTGAACGCGTAAATCTTTTAAATGGCTCCGGGGAAAATAAGCTTTAAAATGAAAATGCACCTGGTAAATTAAAAGTTCTGGCGGTGTGTGTTTTCTGGTTGGTTTGACTCGAATGTTTAATTCAATTAAGCCAGTGAACTGAAACATGCATATCCTAATTCGACTCGAAATAATACAAGTAGGTATTACTTATTAATAAATTAGTAAAGGGTCCCCGAAACGATCAATTGCAATTGTCAATATTTACGTGATTGATATACATTGATGCGCAAATTGATTGTATACCAAATGCAATTGAAGGAGCGATTGACATTATTACCTACTACAAGAGCGATTGATTACAATTGAACAATTGCAATTGATCGTTTCGGTTTATAAAGAAAAAGGTGGCGAGAAGGTAAGTCTTTAAGCAAGGTGTTACCCATAATAATATATTCAGCACGACACTAAAGTCAACCTGCCTTGTCTACCTTGTAAAAGACCTAGATACATCCAGTATTTCAATATACCTAGTTATTAAGCTCGCGACATGAGTGACACGTTCAGTATAGTCAAGTCGGTTTCGCGGCCTGTGATTACCGCTGCACCGTGATTACATTGATTTATATGCATGAGTTCTTATAAATGACGCATAATTGGGCCTATAGTTTCATTTTTATCGTTATTAAGTTGCCGGCAATAAATCATCGTCAAGATGCGACGGCGATAACGCTGATCTTACACATCGATAAATTGGGAATAGCGTGCGTGGATGCATTGATGTTTTACCTAATGTTCCGTCTTTTTTAATTAGACAGCTGGTTCAAGTGGTTTTTCCTTCCTGTAGGTATAAATCATTAATATTTTTTTGGAACGAAGTTCCTTATCGCGCGTTGCGAAAGGGGGCTAGACGGAAAAAATTAAGACCGACGTTGGAACGACACTTTTTGCTATAATTGTAAGCCGTGCGGCGTGCGCGTGTTTCTCTCTCTCTCTCTCTTTGAACTTCGTTCCATCCGGGTGTCCCTTGACACCTCTCAAGTTTTTTTTTTAAACAGACCTTATTATTATACGAAACAAAAAGAAACGCCTATGATGCCCGATGGGTTAGACAGAGGTGAACTCATAGTACAGTAGTAGGTAACTAGCCTACTGCTATAAACAATACTTTTCTTTTCTATAAACCTAGCACAAATCCAGACTCCGGCCTGCTACTGCGAAATTCTTGATACAAAAACCCAATAGATAACACTTTGCCCGACCTGGAAATCAAACCCAGGATCTCATGCTCAGCAATAGCGCTTACGACCACTAGACCAACGACGAAGTCAATTCGACGGCACGGTTAAGCGATAGACTGCTGCGCTGCGTGTCGCGGGTTCGATTCCCGCACGGAACAAATATTTGTATGACCTACATGTATTTGTTCCGAGTCTGGGTGTTTTTCTATCTATAATACCTATGTATGAATTTACAAAAAAAAAAATTTATATAAGTAGTTTATCAGCCATCTTGTTACTATAACACAAGCATTAGGTTGCTTAGCTTGGGACTAGATGGCGCTGTGTGAAATGTCCAGGGATATTATTATAAGTACTTACCTACCGAAAAACGTCTATTGCACTACCTACGTCATTAATACAAGTACAACCGTACTTCTTAAATAGGTATAACTCGTGGTACGTCAGACTTGTTCACCAAAATACATTCATACTTATCTCCTACCATATTCCCAACTCCATCGTTTTGTATATCGGTCTGGCACTCTGAAAGAGATTAAAAAGTTCAACTCAAATTCCTTCCCGTTCGGCGAGCCTCCAGCAATTTTCCGTCTACAAAATATTGTTGTTTGTTTCCATTACTTTCCATCGAAGACTGCGTGCAACGCAGGGGTTCCACCGGCTTGGGGCGACCGCTCGTAAAATTGCAACTGACTTGGGGGAAACGTCTCAAGACGCTCGTGCATTCTTAGCTTTACAGTATATGGTGGGAGTTCAGAAGTAATAAGAAGCTGGGGATTAGTATAGGATATGAGTGCAAACTACCACTGTTCCTAAAAGTTTTGGAAGGTAATTATAATTATTGAGACACTATCCTGTGGCAAGAGACTGAAATCCTTTTGGTTTTTATTTCACAACGAAAAACAAGTCAATTAGCAATTTGGTTTAAGACTCGATAAGCTAGTCCAATGGCTTTCTTGAGACTAGCTTTAGTATAGGTCAGATTTGTTTCAGGTAGATTGTACCTACCCCTACCTACATAGGTATATATGCCTAGGTATGTAATGAAGAACAGTCATTTAATTTCAAGTAATTCGTTGAACAGGTAACTCATGAAGTTTTACTCTGGATTAATTGCGTATACTATATGATTAAGGAATCAACCCGGACTTACAGCGCGCTGGGGTGCCAGGGTCATAAAACTACTTCCCCCAACATTGTGAGGTTGTATGGTGCGACACCATTCACTTTCTGCACACATAGGTACTACAATTGAAAAGGAAAATTTTAAACTTTGATGTTTGCCCACTTTGTAGCCCTAACTTGGCAGTTGAACAATTGTCTAACACGTCCTGTGGCACTTTAAACCCAAGAACTATTGGTTTGAAGGGCACTTGGGGGAAAATATCACAGATATCCCCATTTTTAAGTCTAAAAGCCACAGCTGTTGTAAAATATTATACTGCGTAAGTACTAAGTAAGTCGGGAATTTTCTAAAGTAAGAAGAAAAGAAAATGTTGCAGCTGTTTTCTTTCAACATACAAGTTTCGTTTATGTCAACACAGGGAAATAGAGGATATTATGATTAGTAGACGGCGAGTTTCCAGCTTGTTATTTATTGCAATATTGCAGTGACACCTGAGGGGTAATTCTCGTAATTTTAAGAACCTTCACAGTCAGAAGGGCAATTCTCGTAATTTTAAGAACGTTCACAGTCTGATCTCAGTCTCAATCTGTCAAAAATACGTCTAATTTCCCTACATTTTGACAAGTTTTTGACATTTGTCTGTCGCCGAGATGAGACTGCGACTAGATTTTGAACGTTTTAAATTACGAGAATTGGCCTTCTGATCTCAGTCTCAATCTGTCAAAAATACGACTAATTTCCATACATTTTGACAAGTTTTTGACATTTGTTTGTCGCCGAGATGAGACTGCGACTAGATTTTGAACGTTTTAAATTACAGGAATACTGAACCTGATATTCCTGAATTGCAATACCTACCTGTTAGTTATACACATTCTTGTTATCATATTTTTAATCTCTAAAGACCCCAATTTAATCATGGATGCATAAAATCTGAAAGAATTAACAAGCTAATCAAAACCTAACTGAAAATGAATCTGAAACTTTTCGAACAATAATAAAACTTAATAATTATTTACATTTTAAGAGGCAATCTAATAAATTCCTAATACTTAAGTATACTGAAATACTTACACGAAAAGAGTACATTGTCTGCAGTTATAATAATAGGCATGAAAGGTATGAACAATTCATTTTTCCTCTTCCTTGATTAATGTCGTTCCGACTTTTTGCCTGCTCCTATTTCAATGAAAAATTTCCCCGGAGACCGGACTCGTAATTTTCAGGGAACTGAAATTACAGTTAATTGGCCAATGTTTACGCGAACCAAAGTGGCTTGGTGTTTTTTCATAGCAAGTCTTGCAACACAATGGAAAAATATGTTTATTAAAAAGCTGAAAATTAATAGTGGTTCTCTACGTTAGTATTTACATAACTTCATGCAGTTTTTCTACAGTAGTCTTTAGGGATTCCTAACAGCATTTAATACAAGGTACTAGGCTGCTTGTTATTGGTTACAAAACCAGTAAGTATAACCTGGCCTCAAATTCTATTAAAACTCTATAAGCCAGCTCAATGTTATCATCCATGTACGGTCAGCTCATCAGCTGTGCCTACGAATGGACTTCAGGAATGACACTACAGCAAAACATGATTTACCTTTGATCACCACTCTACCTGCCAATCATGGTGATTCTGACAGCGCCTCTGACCCGTGATTCAAAATTTCACGATGCCATATTGACGTTAAATTCACAATCACCCTATAATACCTGCCCCGTAACTACATTGATGGTCCTTTTTATCCTGTTGCATGGATTGTCTAAATTATGGTCATTCAAGATGAATGGATTGGTGTTGATTCTCATAAGAAATCCTTCGGGGTAATTGCGTGACACACATAAAGTGACAATTGACAGTGCGAAACGCCTTTCATTTAGACAGTTCAGACACGACCATTGCGTTATTTATTTTGTCGAGCAGACGAATTATTCGAACCTATAAAGCAATGGATTGGGAATATCCTTCAAAACACTCTGATTGTGATTGAAAGTGTGTTACGCAGGGTGCTGATGTTTTATCAATATAAATACAAATAGGTTCACTATCGATGAATTTTGAATCGAATGCTTTTATTACGTTTTTAGTAGTATGGAGTGTAAGGTTTGATATGAACAAAGCTTACGCAGCCACAAAAGCTTATCAAAACAAATTGAACTGCGTTTAGGTATATTATACATGTTCAAGTATACAGGGTGTTAGCCGGAAGGTTAGCCAAACAAGGGGGGTGCGTAGGTAGACCCATTTAGGAAATACTTAATTTAATAAATATTTAGTTTGAAGACCATAAAGGTTAAAAAAAATAATTGTATCAGATTTTTTGTAGTTTTTCAATTTTTGCTTTTAGCACCTGTAACATTTCTTTTACGAGTACATGTAGACACATATAAAAGAAATGTTATGTTATGTTATGTTTTTTTTTGCATGTTTTTGTTAGGTATATGATGCGTCCTTGGCCTAGGCAATCGTAGAGGCAAGGACTGACCAAAGTAAAATAACGAGAAAAAAGCTCAATTAGCACACTAACTAACTAAAATAAAATAAGAGGGATCTAGGAGTTCAAATGCTTTTAAAAAGTGCTGTAGTTATTGGTCATTATAACGGTATGCTAAGTGTAATACAAAGCTCTATGACTTTGAAAAAATAAATATAATTTAGGGGAAAATGGAAGTGAAATGAAACAAAACATTATTATTAGTTTTTGTATTTAACAATTCCCTATTTCTGATAAAAGCGCGACTTCTTCCTCGGATTTCTTTGTAGTCTCTCTAGAGCTCCGACCTTAAATTTTGAAAATTCTAGAAAAACAACAAAAAACATGATATATTTTTTTCCTAAATTAGTCTATCTACTACTTACGAACCCTAGCCTTGTCTGGCTAGCCTTCCGCCTAACAGCCTGTATAATGAATATATAATGTTTATCTAATTTACGGCATAAGTACTGACATGAGTTAGTTAATTGCCAAGAAGCGTCACAGCAAGCTGTTACCTTAGCTAATTGATATCTTGCAAATGCACGTTAGCTGTAAATATACTCTCAAACAAGCAGTAAAATAGTGATACGAGATGAAAATCATAAACATGGGTAATAATAGAGTGCAATAACATTAATATTCTGAATGTTAAAAGATAACCCTGGGCTATTTTAATATTATTAATAATTATTACAACAATAAATGACCTGAGAATGTAAGCCAATGGCTATTAAAGGCAGACCTATTACATATGCAGTAGAAATGTATAAATGAGCGTTAAGCAGAACAAGTTTCATTAATAGAGAAAATTAGATTCAACGTCAAACTCATCAGGTGTCTTAAACGATAATAATTCGGAAAATAACGATGATATGTTACAATGTTAATCAGGTGCAATAAGTGGATACCGTACACCCGACCATTATAACACAAAATAATCATATGCTGTGTATGCAAAGTAATTATATGGTTTGAATTATGGTATTTCTTATTATCCAGCCACTAATGAAGTGGACAGTCTGCCTTCATACTTCGCTCTTGGATTTAAACTCGTTGGAAAGTAAAGGTTCATGCACACACATTAGTCACGTCACCGTCAAGTCACCCATCCGTCACGTCAAGCTTAGGGATGTGACGTGTTGTACCTATGTGAATAGTTTGTAATAAATGATAAATGATTTTATAATAAAGGGTTTGTACAAATCTACTTACAAAAATAGATTTGTACAAACCCTTTTACATGTCGATCATATTTTTTTAAACTAGATTAGGTCGGCGTTTCCTATCTGAGTACTCTGTGAAGAAAGGCCGAAACAAACTCGTAGGTTACGTTCGCTACAAAACACGTTAAACGTGAACTTGACGCGACGATGACTTCTAATAAGATTATTTTACCCTAGTAGACCCACTAAGAATAGGTTCTGAGTCGTAGAAAATCGTCCACACACGTCAGGCACGTCACGACTTGTATTTTTGTGAACGAAACCTGCCACTATTCAAATTCACAACGCCATTTCACGTCATTTGAAAGTGACGTGACTGATGTGTGTGCATGAACGTTAAGGCTACAGCTGCCTATACGAGCGTAAAAGTGCAGAGCTTGAAAACGTTTGCACTTCTGCGCTTGTGTCTACTCCAGTGGACAAGCAGCCTAAAGAATCGATGTGAACGAAGCACCGTTGTTTAATTACATCGACGCAGTAATTAGCCAAGATTTGTATTTAATGAAGCTGCGTTAGTGAGTTTTCTAAAAGCTAATATGTGTTTAATTGTTAGTGAGATAAGATAACGTTTATTATGCGGTAAATTCTGCTTTTATGTATTTAATAAGCAGGCGCTTGCGCTGTTTGGGCTTACGCTACGTGGACGTTTATTTATTTTGAGTGTGTCTTAATGGTATGCTAAGCCTACAATCGAATGGAATAGGCAATTATAAGATGATAATCGCTCAAAATAATCAGCTGTTAATTATTACGGAATTGATAGTTTAATGGGAAATGATAATCATGCGTGGTATTAATGATGCAATAATTCTTTCTTGCACCATTCTTCTAACGCCACATGACTAAAATGTTACTATGTCGTAGGCTTTTGAATTATATTAGCCAGCGGCCTTTTATGAACTGGATAGGAGTTTCACTAATATCTAGGTTTGCTTTACTATATATAATTCGAATATGAATTAGGTAATGCGTTGTGTAATGTTTTTAAAAATCAAACTCACCGACCAAATTTGCAACACCATTACGCTAAAAGACAGGCATCGCCGATGTTGGCAATAAGTCTGCGAGGCTGGGATTGGACGCGTCACACCTTAGGACGCATCTAAACAGATGGGCCAGGATCGTCATACAATAGGTGCCTGTAGCCGACGTGGTCTCCGAGGCAGGCCTAAGAAACACTAGCGTGACGATTTGGACTCGTTCCTGACCGAGAAGAGCACATGATTGAGAAGGCACACCATACAATACAATAACCAAGAAAACTGGAAAATTATAGGGGAGACGGAGACCTTTGCCCAGCAGTGGTACAATATAGGCTACATAGAAAAAAAAGTTATGTTTAGCTTTAAACTTTTCTTAAATAAGGTAAATCTAAAAACATAGCCTAGGTCAAGCTACCCGAAACTGTCAAATTTTCCTAATCAATCTTGAACCTTAATACTTTAACGATACAGTTGAAAATCTATTAAAGAAATTTGACAGATTGTAGTAGCTTGATGTGCTGGCGTCTGAACATAGTCTCGTATGGATTAAAAAAGTAGCTTTCGACCCTCATTAATAAAAAACGGAATATGTCATCATAATTATTTTTAGGTACAGCAGTTACTTATCAACTTTATTAAAACATTTGACCTTTGTGTACCTTAAGCGTCATCGTCCGATATAAAAGCATCACGCGATTTTGCATTGAACATAAAAACAAAAGAACTTCACTGAATTAAATAAATGTTATCCAGCACCTTAATTGAGTAACACACTAAGTATCAGTAATCTGAATAATATGCCTAACCCATTGCTTCATATGTTCGCAAAATTTGTCTGCTCAACCACCTAAATAACGCAATGAATATTGTCAAAATGAAATCCATTGATGTGTGATAGTGTGTTACGCAATTACATATGTCGCAGTTTCTAATAAAGTTTGTATGGATGGATGTTTGTTACTCTTTCACGCAAAAACTACTGGACGGATTTGAATGAAATTTAGCAGACATATGCTTTATAACCAGGATTAACATATAGGATACCTATACTTTTTATGCCGATATTCCCACGGGATCGAAACTTATGCGTGTGAAACCGCGGGGCGCAGCTAGTAGGTACAACAATAAATTTAACTTCGTATATCCAACTAAGTAATGATATTCCTAGTCAACCAACAAAAAATCAATCAAATACATAATATCCAATCAATCACTAGATATAGTTGAGGCGGCTGATTGGCAAACCCATCACTAATATTTAGATTACCTAATTTTCAAAAAATCTGTTTCTAATTTCTAAGTTTGGTTTTAATGTTTCATACTTTTAAAATAATCTTATATTGTCGTATTGTCGTCCCCGCATGGTATATGTATATAGGTATCTACAATATAAAATGACAATCCATTTATACCGTAAAACACATCTCATATTATTTATGACCCCTATCAATATTGACCAAAGGGACGACATTATTTCCCAACGAGACAAATGGTGTCGCAAGAAACACGGTGGGCGATATTAATAGTGCCAATGTAGAATGAAAATCCACGAGATTTCCGTATTCTAAATAATTGTTGACATAAATTAAAACTATTCTGACGTTTGTGGCCCTCATTCACACATTTTTCTTTTTTTTTTTGGGCCCACGTCGCTTCGTTGAAAGACATAAAAAGTATTTAATAGTCCCGTAGCCACCTCTCTCCTGCTCCTTTTCTATTCATATTCAAATAATTATAAAAGTGTCATTTTTAATTATAAACGCTTTTGTCGGTCTGTCTGTCCTGTATTTGGAGCACGTGTTTAGATGTGAAACTTTTTTTAAATCTTTTGAAGGGACTGTTAATTTCCATAAGTTTTTGTACGTTTTGTTAATATTATAGTTTTGTATTTTATTTCTGTTTATTTTCGTGTTGATAAGCGTAGAAATGAGATTTGTTGCTATAATAGAAGTTAATTATACTTATAGTTACCATGAAATATAATAATAATGACAGCTTGGGACAAGTTTAACAATAATGAGATACTTTTACTTTGTTGCCGACAATCATTTGAATAAAACGTTCAAAAGAAAAAAAATATAATCATGGTAATAAATAGAAAGAGGACATTTATGGCTCGTTACGTTACAGAACTCCGTTTTATTTTTATTTCAATAAAGCGTTTTACGCACATCATAAAAACACACCAAAAAAGTTATACCGTAAAGTTTCTAACAACACATTCTGAAAAACAAATAAACGCTCGACCAAAAACAAATAAAAGAAACAAACACGACCACAAAGTTTGGCAAACAAACCAACTTTTTCTAAACCCATAAGTAGTTTATCATCAAGCAGCATCCGTACAAGGAAAACGCGAGAAAACGCTTCAGGAAAAGACCGCTCGTTACAATGATTTATGTTCCCATACAAAAAAGATGCTACAGCGAGCTAAGTGTTAAGGACCTTGTTTTAGTGGCCGGAGAACTACCTCGCTCTATACGGCCCTGGTACATGCCAGCATTTTTTACGACCTCACAAATTGTAGTGGTGAAACACATAAAGAACCACTTAATTTCGGAACTCGTTAAAATTAGGCAAATGGGCACATGAAAGAAACTGGTGGGCGAAGACTTATGTTATTACTGAATTATATTATTTTTATAAAAAAATAAACATTGATCATCATATTCACAAATAAATATATATGTGAATGTACTAAGATACCATAGAACGAAACGAATATATCTTCTTAAGAAAATGAAAACATGACAAGAATGTGTTACTAAGTACATCAAGTCGATTTATGTGGTGGTCACAGTGGTCGTGATTTTCCTTATATTTAGACCCGTTTAAGATATCTTTAAATAGGCCAAAAACACGCTAAAATGATATAAATGGACTAAACATAAAGTTAATATCTCACTTATTAGTAACTTCCCTTAAAACGTGGGCAACAGGTCGGAGCTTGGAAAATTATACCTTCAACAACAGAGTGTAGTGTAATTATGACAAATACCTACTGCAATTAATGCATTCTTGAATCATTTCGGACTTATTCGGCACTGAAATAAAGGATTTATATTATGTCTGTCTACGAGCAATAGACACCACAAGTCTCATATTTCAGATCATATTATGATCTGAAATCCAAATAGTCGTTGTAGAAGACAACAAACTAAGAGGGCAGAAGAGAGAACCAACGGTCCCAACAGTTTTTAAATATCAAGATCACCAAAATATTAAAATTCCATCGTACTTGTAGCGGTATCTACAACGCCACATGCGAATAACGCGTCATACTGACGTCACGCAAATCCTGCATCTCGCAAGCAGAGTTTACCGCGCAATTAGCATAGATACAATTTCCCAACATCAATCGTTAGGCAATTGCCCGCCAGACACAACACCCGTCTGGTCAGAGGATCCTCCCTTTTCTATGGAGGATGAGTGAACTTTACACCCTGTTCCTCATACCTCTAAACTGGTGACCCCGACGTGATTTGAACACGCCACCTTCTAGATGCTGATTCTTATCTAGATGCTTTAAATCAACAACAAACAAAGCAATCAAATGGCACAATTCTCCTAAGCAGCTCCAAAGACCCTATCCAAAATTTGCAAGGAAGCGGAACCAACAACGACTTCACTTCTTTCAGCAATGTCGTTAGATTATAATTCTCCCTTACATTTGCCACTCCATTTGGAGTCATTTGTATGTGCGGCCTGTGCGGGACACACCAGTCTCTAGCCAACTTTCCCTTACCAAAAAGCCTTCGTCAAGTTTCTCAAAGTGGTTCGTGATTGTGTTACCGATGCGAACGCAGCCTCTAATATAACCAAAGTTTCATTATATTGCTTTACACAAAACTTCCTGGACTTGTTCCCTGAATTGTTTTGAGAAGACAAAGAGAATTGGGGTGTGTTACAAAAAGTTTGGTTTGGTTATGAAAAAGAGGAAGGGAAAACGACCTTTTTTTTTGTTTTAAAGACTATTGTTCTGTAGAATATTTTCTTGCGTAACCAGTCCTGAGAATAATATTCTATCTCATTTTCTTTTTTTTTAAATAACTACTTTATAAATCTAGTTAAAAGTAACAGCTTATCAAATTCTATGAATTGTTAAAATCTGTTTCGAATAAAACTGAAGCGTTGTTCGCAATAAAAACGTGGAATAACAAATGGGTCATGTTTGTAAACTATTCATTTATAGTAATAAAAGCCAATAAAGCCTTCATACGAAACATTTTTCTGTCGGAATTTATATTGTCCACCATTTCACTGAAACGAACCGGACGTTACCGTAGACGGCTACTGAAAAATTCCAGGTGCACATCCATTAAAAATCCCCTTTGATGCCACTGTGAGGTATTATTTGCAATAAAAGCTGACGCACAAAGGACAGACTATGAAGTATTTAATTCTGGGAAAATGTTACCAGTAGGAATTAACTTGATACTCATTCAATGAATACCTGCTAGAGTTGCAAAGTTGATTTTTGAGTTAAGACGTCTATGTTAGCTGTCTGTGATCTAAAAATAAATCACAGACAGGAGCTAACATAGTCGTCTCCACACGTTTTCTCATATCACATCTGACATTGGCAGAATTGTCGACATCGGCACCATTGCCATAGAGAAAAATAGATAGATAACATAGTCGTCTTAACTGAAAACTCCAGACTGAAACAGCGTAGCGTCTTTCCATTCTATGCAAGGCCAGAACGCAGCCGTAGGAAACTGCTTTGAACTGATACCGCGGCAGCGGCCGGCGGGCGCCAGAATAGACTAGATTATAAATAAAAAAAAAATTACTCTAGTAGGTTTAAAGAACTTCAAGTACTTGCCTGTAAATTATTACGAAAATTAGTACGATGCGTACTGGCACTGTAGGTATATTATGGAATAAAGTAGTTAGTTAAGTTACTACGAAGTATACGCGAGTATTTCCGTACTTGTATAAATGATTGGTTTTTGTCATATCTGGAACTAATAAAATATCAAAAAAAGACTATGTCATGGTCTATTAGTGTGCCAAATGTCATCAAAATCCGTCCAGCCGTCTTTGCGTGATTGAGTAACAAATAAACAAACTCACTTTCGCATTTATAATACCTATTAGTTAGGATTTAGAATTTTCTTCTTCGAGCTTATCCAATACCGGAACATGATTCAACTTTAAAATTAGATATTCTCTACCATGTTATTTATACCTTCTAAACGTAGGTATGTGTAGTTTCGCCTCGATCGAATACCAACTTTTAATGCCGCACCACAACTCCATATCGCAAATTTCCTGTACCTACCAATCTCAATGAATACATTCCCTCCCTACTCCTTATTCGGTTGTAACTATTTTATGGGTGCCATTTCGAAGGCTGATGCTGCCTGCCTGCCGGGATCCTCGATCCCCTGCAGTTATAAAGTTCCTCTTTGTTTCATTGTGTTTTAGTACGTGATGCCGGGTAGGTGCACTGATACCGCTAACAACGGCTTTGTGATTACGTAGATAAACTTTAGCCTTTTGTGGCTTGTAATGTTTGGTTGGTTATTGGTGTCTTTATGTGGTGTGGATTGAAAATTGTGGGTGAAATGGGGATAATTTAATATTAGTGAGGCTTGAGGACCATCTTTTACGAGGATCATATTTATGTAACATCAAAATCATCATGGTCTAGTCCAATATATTGTTCGAGCCTACCGACTTATTAATTTATACAATAGGTTTATAAGTGTGTGAGAATTTGGGAACATGGCGTTGTCATAAATGTTGCAGATGTCAGTTAATATTTAGTTGCGATTATACGAGACTTATCCCCGTTTTCACTAACACTAGGTGGCACTTAAATGTCATCATCTGCCTAGCCTTTTCCCAACTATGTTGGGGTCGGCTTCCAGTCTAACCGGATGCAGCTGAATACCGGTATTTTACATGGAGCGACTGCTTATCTGACCTCCACAACCCACATTTATCCACAATAATTCAAATACATTTAGGTGTCGCCTAGCATTAGCGAAAACGGGTGTTGAGGAGAGAAACAAGTCTTTCCTAAATTAAACAATGCTAATCAGCTTATCAATTTAACAAATCTAATTACTTTCCCATTTCTAACTCCAAAACCCCGCATCGACAATGCGATCACAAATCCATCTAATAATACGCCCGAGTCCGTCCGTAATCAAACATCTATCAGTGGACGGGCAAGCCGCGAGCTTACGGGCAAAACAAACGGGCAAATTAGTCTCTACCCGGTCCCCGACAGAGCCTGATTGATGGATGGCCCCCAAGTCTTATACAATTAGCTTCTCAACCAGTCCCCGCCTCTGTCAACGTTTTATAGGAAGATTAAAACCGCTTTGTAGAAGGCGCGATGGGAGTTTGATATGACATGCTACAAGAACATTGGGTAAGAACTTTGTGTAGTGGAAACTTAGCAGGAACTTCATCTGTCTTGGTACTTAAATGTACCTGTGCTGCATAGGTTTTGTCTTTGTTGACAAATTTTTACTAAGTTTCAAGGCAGTCTTGTGGTAGACTTGTTTAAGAAAGTCCGTGTTCCGAGGTTTATCAATATGGTAAGAAATCGTATTTTTGATGACTCTCATAGGATTTTTTAAAACTATCTTATGCTACGTTGATGTAAATTATTAACCCTATTATATAATCCATGTGTTTTATTCACGGAAGGAAAACTTTGTATGTTTTTGAATAAAAAGTTCTGAATCTTGGAGCATTACAAAACCTAATCACCATAGAAAATTTTCCCTTTCTATGGTCACCACCTCCTCCACCATCACCTCTGTACCTATTTTTCTGTTCTGTTTTTCAATGTCTGTTTATATATGTGTGTACATAAATGGTAAAATAAATAAATAAACAAGTAAAAAGCTTAACGATTTTGTCTCAGATTAACGCAAAAACATGTTTCCTATTGTCAAATACATCCCACAGAACGTCTTCGTCAAGCATTGAAAATCAATAATCTAAAATAGAAAAGCATTAAAATGGACAAAGCTATCATCATAAAACTTTCCAATTACAAAACTGACGTTACTTTTGCAACAGAGTCAACAAATCAAACGATGCAATAAACTCTAAAGGCTATTCATCTATTACTTGAAACAGGAAGTTCAATGTTCTGATAGCACAGTTCAACAACAAAGCTGTGAATGGGCTAAAAATATCCACAAAGAAATGGGTTAATGACTCCCTTTTAATACAATCGACCCTCGTTGAAACGTCTTTATAAAAGGTAGCTTCACCGCTATGGATCGTGTAACACAAACATTTTTTTATGTAAGTACGTACGTTGAAACGATGACCTGCGGGGTAATTGCGTAACACATAATTATTAATAGTATCACTCATTGCGCTATTTACGTTGCTGAGTGAACACATTATTCGAACATATAAAGCAATGGATTAGCAATATCCTTTAAAATGATTCTGTTTGAGATTAATAGTGTGTTACGCAATTAAGGTGCCGAACGCTTCATACTTAAGGTAGCTACTGAAAATCTATCAAACATTTGTGCCCTATTTTTATTCTGACTCAGAAACGTTTCGCAACGAAGAAAGTTTGAATAAACTTCCTTGTATGAAAGAATATCGTAAGACCAGATAACCTACATATTTGTGATACAATTTAGGTTTCATTCTTTTGTGTTTTTCCCCTCCATGCCTCGGAAAGCACATTAAACCGTTGGTCCCGACTGTAATTTGCTTATAGATCTTTGACAGTCGTTACGGGTAGTCAGAAGCTCGAAAGTCTGACAGTTTTACTAAGGAGTATCGTATTAGAAAGGCATTTGATACATGTATGCATCCGGTTAGACTGGAAGCCGACCCCAACATAGTTGGGAATACGCTAGGAAGATGAGAGGAATCTAATTTTAATTCTTTAAAAGCTAAAATGTTCTATAATTATCCTTAGGTACACGTCGGAACAATGTTACAGGAATAGATTTACTTAATACAGTCATTATATAATCGTAGGTTTTTTCTAACTTATAGGTAGACGTAATGTTTTCCTATGAAAGTCGTTAAGCCTGTCCCGTTTGAAGAAAAATGAAAGATTATTCGCGTTTCTTATAGCATAATTTAATTTTTTACCGAGCGTCCTAAGAAAATAATTCCATTACTGAAGCAATTTCCTTTAACTGCCAACGATTTAACCTTACCGTCGCGAAGTACCTAATGCTGGTAACAACATAGCTCTGAGAGCTGGAAACTCTTTCGAATTTACCTTTAGTATCGCGAAAGTCCTTTCGCAAAATTCTATTTGCTTGTCCGACATTATGGAACAAGCTGTTCTGAACTCTACTCGTCTGTTATAAAGTCTACTATGTCTGTGAATATTTTTGTGAGGTGGCAAGTGTATGTTAGTAGAAAGGTATTATTGGAAATTCCTGAACGTTCGGAACGTTCGGCTGATATGGAACGTAGACGATAGTTGGACTGCGATTGGAGGGAACTCCTGTCTCGGACGTGAAGGCTTCCCGCGGCGTGACGCTGCATTCTGTTTTGTTTCACGAAATAAACTGTATCAAGAAAATCTTCAAGCTTTTCATTCGTAGAACATTGCAGAGGAATGCTTATGTCGGGAATTTTCAGCGTTGTTTTGTGAAACTGTCGATTTGCAGCTTGATAAAGGAAATGTTTGAACAAATAAGGCACAAAAGCGCTGTAGAATGTACAGCCAGGAGTGAGGCAAATTGACACCCTACGTCAATTTGCTGTATTATAGCCATTCTTAAACTGCTTTCAAAGACAGTTGTGATTTGAATATATGGACAATTTAAGTTGGTAGTCATGGAATATGAAGATGGATGAGTGACCATCTTCATATACCAAGACCCCTCCGTGCCTCGGAAAGTACGTTAAGCCGTTGGTCTCGGCTGTCATTCGTGGATCTTTGACCGTCGTTACTGGTCGTCAGAAGCCCGAAAGTCTGACAACCAGTCTTACCAAGGGGTATCGTATGACCCAGTAACTGGGTTGTGGAGGTCAGATAGGCAGTCGCTCCGTGTAAAATACTTGTATTCAGCTGCATCCGGTTAGACTGGAAGCCAACCCCAAAATAGTTGGAAAAAGGCTAGGCAGATGATGACGAGTCACTTTGCTTAACAATAAATTTCCCTGACTTTACCTTCCATTCTGTATGTAGGTACTACATGTGTCCATTATGCCATCGATCACGCCTGTAGGAACTTAATCCAAATACGATAGGGTAGATCTTATCGCGATTAATCGGGTGCATTTCCATTCCCGGTCTGAAATAGAAAATAATCTAACAGAAAACCAATTACGAGGAGCTTAGGGATCATGTTTAGATCCAGTCTTTAATACTGCTCACTCTCTTAGCTACCTTATCGTTGTCTAGCATGAAACATTAACTACGAAGCTAACGAAAATTAAGATATCTTGTGAATATTTTACTTTGTTATAAAAACATTTTAGTGGTCATCAACCCTTAAAATCCATAAAACTTTCAGGAAATACAGAATTAACCCACGTTCGCACGGACGTAAGAATATCGCGGCAGGATTTTATCGCGCACTGGATTTTCAACTCTCGGCGCTTAGAAGTACGTTGAAAATCCAGTGCGCAATAAAAAACCGCAGCGGGAAAAACGCGCCCGTGTTTACCTGCCCTAACTCCTTTAAAATTTACAAGAGCTAGCTAATGATTCCTTAACAAACTAATTTTCTTTACCTTTACCGTTTTCGCAAATTAGTCATTTAATATTCACACCGCGGCGAGCATCTCAGTAATCGTGGTCCGCAAACGAACTATAGTTAAGTAGAAACTCGCATAAAACAAAGTGTCAGTTATTACATTAATAAGGGAGGGCGGGAAAACCCTACCCTTTTTGTTTATCCCTTCGCGCCAACTTCCTCTTTGTCTCTTTGATGAAATATATAAACGTAAATGTTCCGGGCGTTGTCTATGCTTTTATATTTCGCGGCATGTTTGTCGTAATGCCAGTTTACATTTATGAATGCGGAACGCTGGTTCTTTTTTTTAACGTGTGATTTTTTTCATAGAATTCTGTCTGGCTTTTGGAGTACTGAGAGTTCGTAGTACAGTCAACAAAAGAGATAAGTGTGCAGGGTCGTCAGATATAGTTGAAGTTTAGTAAGAAACGGATTCCTGTTCTCGGATAAAATTTTCTTTAATTAATAGAAAACAAACAGTTAATTTATCAAACTAAATTTCATTCAAAACCATCCATCGGTTTCTATCACACAACTATTTCCGACGACCCTGCATACCTATTTATCTCTTTTGTTTAGGCAAAGCTGCTACGTTTGTTTGAGCGTCTGGATTTGGGGCTTACCAGCACCCTAATTGCGTAACACACGATCAATTTTAATCGGTTTCATATTGACAGCATATTCAACAACATTCATTGCGTTATTCACGTGTTGAGCAGACAAATTTTTCGAAATTATGAAGCAATGCATTAGCAATTTGCTTCAAAATTATTCTGATTCCGATTGATTGTGTGTTACGCAATTAGGGTGCAGGTTTAACCTGCTAGGTAATTGCATAACTTACTAACAGTAGGAATGGCTTTCATTTTGACAGTTCAACAACATTCATTGCGTTATTTACGTTGTTGAGCAGACAAATTTTTCGAACATATGAAGCAATGGATTAGCAATATCCTTTAAAATGATTTAGATTGAGATTTATAGTTTGTTACACAATTAGGGTGCGGGTGTTTTAAGTAATACAACGTAGTGTTTGTTTTATTTCTCGACAAGAAACAATGATTTACTCCCAAAGTTGGAATTCGGAGCAAGTAGCGGCCAACTGACTAACAACACAACAGGCTGCTATTGAAACTAAACATTTGAACAAAACATTTAAACTATTAGGTACACTGTAATTTATGGTACGGTAAATAACGGATTCTGAAATCACAGTGTTTACTGTGAATTCAACTAATGGCATTGTTTACCTAATTTATGTTACCAATTTAAATAGATGTATAACCAAAATAAAGTTGTCTGGCTACATTATAATGAGGTACTTACGTAGGTATACTTACGCATAACCGATAAAAAATGCTACTGAACTTGTTTGTTAAACTCTCATTAAAATATAATTTTATAATGAGTTATTATATTATTATCTTAATTTCTTGACCCAACATTCTTCCTTGTTTATTAAGAAAAATTGTTCGGTCGGTTACCAAAGAATAACATTTATTTGGACACAGTTCGTGAAACACAAATAACAATATAAAAAAAGTGAAAATAATGTTTTGAACTACAATATAGTGTGTGCCTCACGGCTGCGCCAAAAAGGTTAATTTCAGCATGAATGCCAGACAGATACGGTGTGACGCTGGTATTCTAATGAACCTTTAGGGACAAGTGACGGGAAGTACAAACAGTTTCAACATACATATAAACTATAAAATCAAATATAATTACGAAAAAAATAACTTTTTAAACAAAAAGGTTGTTACAAAAAGAGGCTAGAAAAGTAACATTACCTAACCTTGTATTGAGTTAAAGGTTGGGTTACGACGGTGACAGCAAAAAAGTATTTATTGCAAAACAAGACACTTCACATAAATATCTACATAATTATATCTACCGTACCTAGCATATTTCCTTCGTGGATCCACGTCAGTTGACCACTGGGTAGTGGGCTACCCTGATTTATTAGCGCTGCGAAACGCTCACAAAAACCCAAGGGGCCCGGGTCCTAAGCCGTTTCCCTTTCATAAGACCTCATGTATTTTTCGCACGTTCCGTCATATCAAAGAGGTTTTTATTGATACTTGGGATAAAACGTTTATTGTGTTATGTTATTTCAAATGACCTGTAAGTGTTTAAAATTAACTCAGTTCTTTCAAAATAATACATATATAAATTCACGCCGTCGCACGAGGGTAGGCTGAACCTACAGAACGGTACCTGCTACGATCCTTACATACCTCATCTCCTCATCCACCATCATCCCCATTCATCCGTCTCTCCTCATCCCTATCTTCTCCTATCTCATCTCCTCTTCATCCTTAATACTTCTGGTCACACACGCACGCCGTTCATCATAATGAGGGTAGAAATAGCTGTATTTATGTCTATTAGCATCCTAATTTAATCAAATCAAATCAAATCAAAAGTCATTTATTCAAATTAGGCTGAGAGTCAGCACTTTTCGAACGTCAAAATTACAAAAGACAGTCCCCCAAAAACGCCCGCCCTTCACCACTTCCTAGTGCTATCGCTGGGAAGAAGAAGTGGCAGAACAAACTTCCCAGCAGCACAGCTGTCTGTTCAGTTAGAATATAGTGCATGTATACAATACTAGGAACCTATGTTCAGTCATTAACATTACAAGAAACTTAAATTATTTGCCATAAAATATGTCAGCTAGCCACGCCAATATACCAACAAATATAATAAAAACTATACGTACTCAAGCTGAAAAATAATTAATTCAAATGGAAATAAAAACTTACTACCTAAATAAAAGCCTCCAGGCATAAAGGGCGTGACAGCTTACATATTTATGCATAGCTGGGTTCTGGTCACATAGCTGTCACTTGAGTCACAGATGAAAAACTAGGACCATTGAAGTAAAATAAATAAATAAGTTAATACTAATAACAATAACCTGTCAGTAAGCTGATTCTGGAGAAAGAACATGAACATTGTCTTGAGTTAATTAGGGCGACCAACTATTCTTATCGTGTAAGTAGTCGTTGATGGAATAGTAAGCCTTTGAGCAAAGGTTAGATTTTACTTGAGCTTTAAACGCATTGAAAGGCAAGTCTAGCAAAGAAGAGGGTATCTTGTTATAAAAGGTTATACCAAGCCCAACAAATGAGTTATGAACCTTATGAAGCCGGTGAAAGGGGGCACGTAGTTTGTCCTCATTTCTAGTGTTAACACTGTGAATATCACTGTTTTTAGTGTACAAGTGCAAATTTTGCCTAATATATAAAATGTTGGCGAAGATGAATTGTGATGCAACCGTGAGAATACCAATATCTTTAAAAAAATCTCTTAGAGAAACTCTGGCACCTAGCTGGTAAATTGCTCGAACAGCTCGTTTTTGAAGGACAAATATATTTTGTATATCAGCGGCTTTGCCCCACAGCAGAATACCGTAGGACATAACACTGTGAAAATAACTAAAATAGACTAAACGAGCTGTATCAACGTCAGTGTATTGTCTTACTTTCCTGACGGCGTAGGCAGCCGAACTGAGCCTTCCTGCTAGACTTGATATATGAGGTCCCCACTGAAGTTTGGCATCTACTGTTAGTCCTAGAAAAATTGCCGAGCCTACTGTTTCAAGCACCTCTTTATTTAAGACGATGTTGGGTCCTAGATTTCTGACATTCGGTAAGGCAAACTTTACACATTTCGTTTTCTTGGCATTGAGAACTAGGTTATTTGACGTAAACCAATCTGTAACTATTGAGAGTGCACTGTTTACGTCGTCAAAATCTTGTCTATTCCTGTCTACTTTAAAAATAAGAGAGGTATCATCTGCAAACAGTACAACGTCACAGATGCCCTTCAAATGGAATGGTAAATCATTGATATATACTAAGAACAAAAATGGACCCAGTATTGAGCCTTGCGGAACACCTAACTGAACTGGTAGCCCGGAAGATTTCGCGCCATTAACATCTACACATTGGACCCTATTATGTAAATAAGAAATTATTACGTTGAGAGCCACGTTTCGGACACCGTAATGACGTAACTTACGCAAAAGCGTGTCATGGTGCACGCAATCTTATGGGAGATCTAGGATGAGACCTGCTCCCAAGTCAAAGATCCAATCTTCTGGATCACAGGACTTGGAAAAACAATATATATAAATAGGTAGGATTTGAGTGTCACTGAATATTGAAGAAAGCAGCTTTCTTTTATTTTGAAACATTATTCTAATTGCACCAATTCTAATTGCTGAGATAAGCATATCAAGCACACAATTTCTCGATCATCAGTAATAGAAATTAAAGATCAAATTAATATTGGTTGACGTTGCACGTTGGTCGAAAATGGGGAAATAACAATGGAGATAAAACACATAACATACATAACATCACGGCTGTAATCCCAGAAATGTTAGGCAGAGTCCTATTTATAGTACACCCATATATCGCAGAGAAATTCATGATGGAAAACTCAATAACACTGACCGATCTGGGCCTGGGGAAATATACCATAATAATATTCTGAATATCATAAGTATAATTGATATTCATGAATAAAATAATTGACACCACACAAACGAACGTTCTAACGACCCAATCTAGGTTAAAATTAAATTCCAACAAAAGCGAGAGAGAGTATAATAATGTAATTCGGATAATAAACCAAATTTCTGGTTGCCAATATACGACAGTGTATTCAGAGATTGACGGGCGTGAAATTAACATCAACGAAAATCTGAGCGAAAAGGACGCGGACGTGATGGGAATTCTATATCAAGCTTGCCATATAATGTGGCATATATGCAGGGTATATGGGATTATTAATTATGCCTTTTGCGTGTTGGTAAGGTAGACGTTGGTTATTTTCAGAAAAGGGAGCTGAAAAATGTATGAGTCGGAATTAGGAATTACTATCTTCAGAATAATTAGTTCAGCTGATTTAGTTTTT
The DNA here is from genome assembly GCA_945859715.1 of Apamea sordens. Taxonomy (NCBI): domain Eukaryota; kingdom Metazoa; phylum Arthropoda; class Insecta; order Lepidoptera; family Noctuidae; genus Apamea; species Apamea sordens. The sequence goes on along the minus strand of OX243996.1, from coordinate 9,760,397 downwards.
GTTTCTTGATACGGTTAGACAAATGGTATTCTTCTTCAGTGACCGATCGTGACAAAGCAATTGTTCGTTTTTTGACAAAGGTGTTTTGATAATTCACCAAAAATTATATTTCCAAACTCCTTTGTTTCTTGACATTTTCTTAAGAAGTCTATTACTCCAGACTATGTTACACACATATTCAGCCTATAATTTTCCCACTGCTGGGACACAGGCTTCCTCGCTTCGAGAGGGAGTGGTGTAATCTACCACGTCCGCCCAGTGCGGGTTGGTAGCTATGTCATTTGTTTTTTGCAAAACATCGTGAGGAAACCGGCATGTCCTATGCCGGTTTCCTCACGATGTTTTCCTTCACCGTTTTGAGAGCAGTGGTGAAATGATTTACACGAAGTATAACGCCTGTCTGGGTTCGAACCCATGACCTACAACGCATAATAAGTCGGAGCCGTTACCACTGGGCCACCACTACTCGTACGTTGGACTGACCCGACAGAACCACCCAGGCAAGACAGATGAGAATATTCCTCAGTTTTCGAATATTACTTTGACCACAGTCCATCTATCTGTCACCATAAATATTAAAATAAATGTTAAAATTATCGAAAATCTGTCCAAAAGAGGTGCAGCATGTCATCCGTTGCATATTGAAAGAGTTGGCGGCGGGAAATTGGTTATTTAATAACGTACTGGCTGGCATTGGGCCAGTTATTTGTCACTGAGAACGTTACCTATGGTTGTAAAAGTTTCCATGAAAGCTCTTTTTATACGGTATAGTGGTTCTTGTAATATTAATTTGACTGCCTCCTTTGTCTAGTCGTCACCAGTGCTCCTGCTGAGGCATGGGTTCGATTCCCAAGTTGGGCAGTGTTATTGGTTATTTTTTTATCCGGTACTTATTGTTCTGTAGTAGCCTGGAGTCTGGATTTGTGGTCGGTTTATGTCAATAGGCTCGTCCATGGATCTTAAACATTTTGGCGAAGTTTGGGTGGCTCATGAGCAATTCACCAGATTCGTAATTTACCCGATTCTTGATTTCACAGATTCTGAATTGACCAGATTCTCAACATACTGGATTCTCAACTCACTATATTCTCAATTCTTCAAAAGTACAATGAGAAACGCAATTCTAAAATGTACCTAACACAAATCTATATTTTCTATCAATAAAATTATTCAATGAAAAATAATTAGTAAGTAGGTACTGCTATTAAGAAAGATAGTGACAGAAAGAAAGAATAATGTTTATTTGGACACAGTTCGTACTGTAGGTACGGACGCCAGCAGGTCAAGCTACCCGAAACTGTCAAAATTTCCAATCAACCTTGAACCTTAATGTTTCAACGATAAAGTTGAAAATCTATTAAAGAAATTTGACAGATTGTAGTAGCTTGATGTGCTGGCGTCTGTACATCTCCGCCTAACCCTTCGGGGGTTACAGGCGTTATGTTATCTTACATAGATTGGCAGTAGGTTCTATGGTAATACAAAAACATAATATTCTACTGATTTGTATTTAATTAAACATAATATAATCATATTTATACAACTTCTATATTTAGTTTGCGTAGGTACTTACCTATTTACACAGCTTGTTCGACAAAATATACATAACTCAAGGGACTATTAATAATTCATAACATCTTAGCAAACATTCCCACAGATTATATATAATGAATGTATTATTATTAGGCAACCGTCAATATTATTATGTATGAGATTACAAAATTCTCAACATCAAATTAACTACTGTTTACATAATATTCCTTAAACAGAACATTACAAAGATAATCAAATAAAAATATTTTCAGAGCATCTAGCCCTTAACCAATCCTTAGAAATACATTGAATATACAATAACATGCCCTTAACTTATACATTCCTAATTCTTGCATATACAGGCTTTAAAAATATAAGCATTACTTGCTACATTCTCATATTTTATTAAAATACAATCTCAGAAGGAAATGCCTTAAAATTAAACACCTGCCAAATATTTGACCAGTGTTTATTCATTTACTTACAAACATCCGTAGTTTGATTATACGGTAAACGCAGGTGAAATATTTGTGATCTCTACTTAGTCTTAAACTTAAAGTAACTAACCTTAATCTAAACAAACTGGCGCCGATTGCCTTGTTCACAAACTAAACTAAATTTAAGTTTTTCTTTTTCTTTCTATTTCATTACGAAAAGGATAGAAGATAAATATTACAGGCTACAAACAGGCCAGGCAGGCATTATAGGCTATAAACCTAGTTCTGTAGCAGATGCTAATAATTAGGCACAATTGTAACTGATTTACTATCATGCGTAATTTTAAGTAGCTAAGACAAATTGTGTAACTTGTATATTCTTTTGGTCTAATAAATATATTAGGTATTATTTATTATTATTATTAGTTTAGTCCTGTCAAATTAAGATACTCCATAGACAGTTTAGACGTGATTAAAAACATGGCTACTAAAAATACATCAATACCTATACGTCAGGTGCTGATTCTCCTTTTCTTAATGAAATAGAAAGAAAAAGTTGCACTGAATTTAAATTTAGTTTAGTTTGTGAACAAGGGAATCGGCGCCACTGTCTGGTAAATATATGTACAGTGGCCTCCAAAAGTTTGTTGACATTTTTCCACTTCAGCTGTGACACCACCTTATTATGATTTAAAATTCTACTGATCCAAATGTTGGAACTGCTACAACGTTTTATTGAGTAATTCAACTAACTTTGAGTTATCATAAAAAAATATCAAGCAAACCCTTAGGAGTACCAGTTTAAATCATAATGTGGCGACACAGCTTAATTGGAAAAATGGTAACTAACTTTTGAATGCCGCTATACACTCAATAGTTACACCATTACTAGTGCAAACGTGACCACGAACGCATCACAAATGTACTCTAATTAGTTAATTGCTACATAAACAGGTATTGTTCACTACGTAAATGGAATGTTCCACGAATGCTGATAATGCTAAAACTACAATCGATGAATTATTTCACGTTATCAATCTAGTCATTTGTTGAATATTTTGTTCACCACATTCCAACGAAAAACAAAGAATAACAATAGGCCGTGGCAAATTCATAATAAACTTGTCCAAGTGTTAATAACATCAATCAAAATCAAATAAGGAAACAAGCTATTGTTTTCAAAGACATAATTATTTTCCTGCAAGCAGATATGGGCTTCATAGTACCATTTAATCATTTTGGCACTTGGCCCATAATAGAATCATTGTTAAAAAAGATTTCAACGCATAAAGGTTCACTTTCAATACTATTTATAACAGTTTTAATGAATCATGCAGCATTACTCATTACATTTACACCATAGATACTATACGACTAATGGAGTTAACCTATAAACTAAATGACTATAACGTCAGTTTGGTACTAATTGTGACATTAGGCGAGACGGCGATACTAGTCGCTTAGTCATCCTGGTATAGGGGATTCCGTCTCCTTTGGCACCGGTACATAAGTAAATTATTGCAAACAACGGGACAATGTTTATTACTAAAATTATTAACATTAACTTTTGGTTTGATTATATCATCTTATATAGTAGAAAAGTCTACAGAGATTCCCTGTATTTGAAATGAAGGTAGAATATTGGTAAGATTGAGAACAGCTCTGAATATTTTTGGTGGTTTTTAGTCAAACCCTTTATCAAAAACCCGAAAGGATTTGAAAGGGTTTTCAATGGATTTATGCTCGAAATATAGAACATAAACAGTGGTATCAATTGAAATTACCACCGTCGTGCCGCCCGAAGATCGTCGAAGGCGCCCGAACATCATTAGGATATCTTCTATAACAAACTGTCGACTCATTTTACCGTCTCTCACTTAACATTTTAAAGCTGTTGTACAGTCTCCTACAATAAGGATATCACTTCCACCATGTCGTCTGACTAGACGTAAATTTCCACTTCAAAGTTTAAGGGATGATGCCTTTGACTCTTCATTCGGACTGTGACATAGGAGAATCCCACACCACCAGAGGTTATGTTGGCACTGGCATGGGAGAAGTCATTGTCTATAGCTGCTACACCCTGTAAAACAACGAAAAATAAGTCAAACTTGGCGAAAAGGGTAGTTAAGGATGTTTAAAACTATTATTTGCCAACATCAATAAGATCACTATGACTTCCAAAACAAGAGAAATGTAATTTTTGACATTTTCATCCTCATCAAATTCCAATGTTAAAACATTGTGAGAATCTGTTGTTATTGCACAACTATTGTTATATCGTTAATTACCAAGAACAAAGGTTATTTTTTTAGCTTCTTAGAGTGCCGACTTCATCATGTAACCGCAATATTTACCTACCTACTTCTAATTTTGTCTTTGTGCATATGTAGGATTTTTTTTTGCCAACCACATTGATAAGTGCTTAAAATAACTACATTAAAATACCTATACTCCATCTGTTTAGGTAGTTAAATAAAGGTAAACAATCTTGATATGTCTTTTTATATAAAATAAATCGCATAAAAGACCAACAAATATTATTTAAATTTAGTTAATTACCTAACATCGGTTTAAGTAAATACCTAATTGTAAATATTTTTAGATTACATTTTTAGTCATTTTTTTAGATAAAAGACATGTTAAGATTGTTTACCTTTATTTAACTACCTAAACAGATGGAGTATAGGTACTCGTATTACTAAAATCAGTGTTGTTTTATTTTAACGCGAATGACACTTATGTTTGGTTTTGTCATTTGCTTGACCTAGCTTCGGGTCATATCCGTTTTCTTGAGATAACTAATTTATTTTATTACTAACGACTGCTTTTTTCGCGATAAGTACGTTCTTCAGGTTTTAAACAATCATTTGCTAATTGATTGTCTAGAACATATAATAATGGAAATACTATTTTGGTTGCATGATTTCATCTGTGTAAACAGGAAGAGACTTATGCCCTATACGAATACTAAGATAAGATAATTGCCAATGCAAATTAAACTTTAAGGCCCGATTGTAAAATTCAAAATCATACCTAATCAATAAAATCAACCTTATAAAAGATTATTTACAAAACAAGATTATGATCTAACATACATTATGTAATCAGTATCACCCTTGACCTACAGATCCAATCGAGGCTGCGATTAACGAAGGTATTGTGAAAGAAAATTCTAGCACAAATGTGTACAAACATTAGCCAAATTAATTTTATTACAACACGTTTCTTCTGTTTTTATATAATGGAATTCAGTGGACGAAGTAGTTTTTATACATAATGCTTAGGTACGTAGTTTTTATAGTAATAAACATTGTTCTTCAAAAATGTAAAGCAGGTAGTTAAGTACCTAGTGTTAATGTTGACTGGGCAAGGTGCACTATAAAATATTTCTTACGATATGACATCTGAGAAGTGTGAAGAATCTAGAACTTCATTTTATTTGATCGATTTCATGGATTTATTCATGCTTTGGAGATTTCAAATAATATTGTTACTAACAAAATTCGAGTATGATTGCAATCTACGTAAACGTTTTTTTTGTTGAGAAATAAACTGCTTCCTCAAGTCTTAATAATTAAACCCATGAATTTATTAAAAAATAAAAAATAAAAAAAAATATTTTAGTAATGTAGCTTACATTACTAAAATAAATTATTTATTTATTAAGAAGATTACCTTTATCGTCCTTTGTTCCGGATCAGAAAACGTTAAAGTTTTCACTCTCTTCTTGAAGGGTATCGCAAAATCTTTAACCCTTTGATGGAATACCATCTTGCGATGAACAGTATCGCCTATGATCATGTCGGAGCACAACACACACACGCACAACAAACACGACAGCACAAATAACAAGAATACAAAACGCATTTCGATTTTATTTCACATAGTTGCACAAGTAAGTATAGCTTATGCGACTGTACGGCGGCGAATGAGATAACCTCTCATTCGATAAACGACGAATGGACGACACGACAACTTCACTCCGCACCAAATTTAAACAGTTTTGCTAAAATGACGCGTCACATTAATGAGTGAACTCGTTTTGTCAAATGATGATTAATGGACGAACGAAGATACCTACCGGATCGATTAGTATTTTGTTTACGTAGCCGTACTCTTGAAACGGACACAATGAATGGCTATTGTTACTGTTTGGTATGTTAATATTGACGATTCTAAATTATTTATTTGATTTTGTTATTTGTTGAGAACATTGGAATCGTAAGTTATTTATCAACGGTTGCTGCTAAATCGACCGTTATGATAAAATCTGCTTCAAATGTAAATAAACAAATATTTTTCGGAGGCGTTTGTCTATTCTTCAATTCACGACCAAATTCAAAAACATAAACAGTCGAACTACATAAAAACTCTTAGGAATCATAAGTGATTTCACTTCAACAAGTTTTATTTAAGAAATTTATTTTCTCTTGAACAAATAATCGGTCTCAGTTACTCTCACTAACACATTTTGTCTTATATTAAAATCCACAAAATCTTTTCAACTAAACACAATCTTGATTTATTTTCATGAAAACCCGCCATTCCTATTTTTCTTCCGTGTCGACAGGGCGATCAATCTTGTCGTCACTCCGAACTTTGACAAGAAAATTCGAAAAACTTTTCTTTATGACATGAAGGATGCAATTTTCATTATCTACCCACTTATACAAAGTTTAAATAGGTTTTGGAAAGTTGCGCCTTGGATTCATAATTGCATGTGTCAAGTCGAGACCAATTAATACTGTCGGTTTGTGGTAACTGGTATAATTACTGTGTTTCGCCTCCTTTTAATGTTATATCGTCATTCTGTGGAATGGACAGTGCTGAAGAAATATGTTGGTGCCCTTTGGAAATGTGCGTACAAAATAACGTTGTTAGGTGGGATTTATTTCCTGCTGCCCATCGTTATTGATGTAGTTCATTTTATAGATACCAGCTTTTTTATTATCAATTGACTCGTTTGGAATTAAAATTAAATACATTTACATATCTATACTTATAATAAATCTGTAGAAGTGAAAATTCTGTACATTGAAAATATCAAAAAAATAATTTACAGGGGGTGTTACTAGACCGACACCGAACCCAAAAATGTGATTAAAAAAATTTTTGTCTGTCTGTCTGTCTGTCGGTCTGTCTGTCTGTCTGTCTGTCTGTCTGTCTGTTTGTTCAGGCATCACGCAAAAACTACCGGTTCGATTACGATGAAACTTGGTATAGTTATTCTTTAATATCCTGGGCACCACACTGGGTACTTTTTATCCCGGAAAAGTATCTATACTTATAATAAATCTGTAGAAGTGAAAATTCTGTACATTGAAAATATCAAAAAAATAATTTACAGGGGGTGTTACTAGACCGACACCGAACCCAAAAATGTGATTAAAAAAATTTTTGTCTGTCTGTCTGTCTGTCGGTCTGTCTGTCTGTCTGTCTGTCTGTCTGTCTGTTTGTTCAGGCATCACGCAAAAACTACCGGTTCGATTACGATGAAACTTGGTATAATTATTCTTTAATATCCTGGGCACCACACTGGGTACTTTTTATCCCGGAGAAGTATATACAATAAAAAACAAACTTAATTTTGCGGTTCGATCCCTATACCCGATTACCACTGTCTGTACTGTACCAACCGCAAATACTAAGTTTGTCGTAGGTTGGGTCACCCGCAGTGGAGTTCATTTTTATTCCTTTTAGTTTTTAGAGTTATTTAGGTTTATTTTTATATGAGTCGTAGGTATAGATTTTAATTTTAAAGTATAGGTAGTATATTTGATAGTGTACGTAGTGACCGTAGGTTATTTTATAATACTTTTAGGTAGGTTTAGTCATTCGTATAGATATTAGTTTTTAGGGATTTTGCTTATTTATTGAGTTTAGATTAGTTATCATCAGAAATAGGTTTATTTAGGTAGGTAGGTATTTAATTTTCTGTTATTGAGTTTTTTTTTTAATTATTTAGGTACTTAGGTAAAGATATCATATAGGTACCCTCTTAAACACCACTAATGAGACACAATTGGTTTTCTATTGTAATTAGCCACAAAGGGCCCGCGACATAGATGGCATTCTGGGGAAGCACATACATTTTATCCTGTTAGCACGTTCCCGTGGGTAAATTTCCGACATCCACGCGGGCGAAGCCGCGGGCAGAAGCTAGTTCATAATAATAATTAGGTAAGTATAGGATATTTATAAGTATTTTCTTCTTGTTGGTACCTATTTGCTAAATATTCAGCATAGCATGCAGCAGTGCTGGTCCATTGACGATGTGTAGGTACTAGGTTTGAAACCAGGCAGGGACATTACTTTGTGTAAATTATTTCATCACCACTACTCACAAAACGGTGAAGGAAAACATCGTGAAAACTGAAGAACCAAAATTCGAATGAATGTGACATCCACCAACCCTCTCTGAGCCCGCGTGGTGGATTATGGCCCACCCGCTCTCACAGAGAGGAGGCCTGTACCCCAGCAGTGGGAACATTATGGACTGATGAAGCAATAAGAAGAATGTACCCAGGATTTTGTAATAATATCTTGATTTAAAAGAGTGTCCGTGGAGCTTCTTGCCCGTTCTTCTCCATAGAGATCTACGTTTTGGAATGGGCAACTAGCTGCAACTTTCTAACTGATCGACTATTTAATTTTGACAATTCAAAAGTGTCTGTAAATGGTTTAATTGAAATAAATGATTTAAGTTTTTTTTTTTTGAGTTTTGATTATGCGATGCTAATGCATTGTTTTGTGTTCTAGCAAAACAAGAAATAAATTCACTCTCTTTTTCAGTAACTCGCTGTTCACAAGCAAACAATACTTCTGAGTTTATTAAATAAGTCGAATTGAAACCTGTGCACAACAGCCTGATTAAACAACTTTTATTTCGACCACGAACACAAACAAATTGTGAATAATAAACTGTTCACCGCTCTCTGAAGCGAACGGGGAAGGCACCGGGCTAGAATTGATGCTCAGTTCACTCTGAATAATAACCGGTAAGGGTTAAATTATTGTTCTAATTTAGATTAATTGCTCATCTGTCCGCCCTTGCACGTGGGAGTGTAATTTTGGTGAAAATGTAAAGGTACGTTAGTTGTTTTCATAAATCAAATTTATTCACAATTTTATGGAGCATTGTGTTTAATGGAAATAACTTTTTTTGGTTGGAGATTTTGACATGTGGCGTATGAGTGGGCGTTTTAGGAGATTACTTGAATAGATGGATGTAATTTGTTAAAATATTGAGAAGTAACTGTAAGGTAACCCAGATTTTTGGCAGGTTGCATCAGTTTAGATTAGTTATAGACACAGACAACGGAAACTTTGGTGTCCCAATGCTTTACGGTCTTGCAAATATTTGAAGTTAAAAAATAATAGCCAAATAGCGATCCGCCCCTGCTTCGCATAATTTTAACGAGTTGAACATCGATATTTTTTTTATTTTACTTTTACACACAAGAGGAAGGAAATTATTTTTGTTAATGACTGTATATTTACGAACTATAACAAAGGGTGGATATTTTTTGTTAAACTAAGTAGTTGGACTATCCGGAACAGAATTCTTCATGGTCAAATCAGTTTGACCATTAAGTTTGACCACGAGGAAGGAAGGAAATAATCCAGATTTAGGTTTTTTATTGCATTTGATAGCTCAATTTTTGAGGAAGGCTATAGGCTATTGACATCACGCTAGAACCCTCAGGAGCCGGGCAAAAAGTAAAAAGTCAGAAAGAACGCTAAGCTAAAACGAAGTAATAGCGCGGGCGATGCCATGCGATACAATGCGATGCGATGGGGGTGGGTCGGGGAACAAGAAATTTTAAGCGGAAGGAGTCGTGGGCAGAAGCTAGTTTTATTATTCTTCTTGTTTATCATAACAGAGGGGCAATTCTCGTAATTTTAAGAACGTTCACAGTCAGAAGGCCAATTCTCGTAACTTAAAACGTTCAAAATCTAGTCGCAGTCTCATCTCGGCGACAAAGAAATGTCAATAACTTGTCAAAATGTAGAGAAATTAGACGTATTTTTGACAGATTGAGACTGAGATCAGACTATGAACGGTCTTAAAATTACGAGAATTGCCCCTCTGATCTCAGTCTCAATCTGTCAAAAATACCTCTAATTACCCTACATTTTGACAAGCTTTTGACATTTGTTTGTCGCTGAGATGAGGCTGCGACTAGATTTTGAACGTTTTAAATGACGAGAATTGGCCTTCTGAACAATATTTAGTTGATTTTATAATCCATACACATGATTTATGGGAGTCTGGGGACCAATATTGGTCAATGGCGCCTCCGTCTTCTGCGATCAGTCGCAGGTTCAATTCCCGTATCGAGACAAATATTTGGATGGATGTTTGTAGATGTAATGGAGTATGTGATACAGGAAATTCATTGTTAGTTATAGGAGGCGGGTGTTTATTTAAAAACTAAGCATGTACGATAAGATAAAAATACCGTTTTCTTGGATTTATTTGATCAATATTTATAAAATAACAAGCGCGATTAGATTTCCCATCGGCAAAAATGACGAACTTCCATACAAAATTAAATCCTATTTAACCCCTTTATGGGTTGGATTTTTATGAATCCTACCTTAATTAATTTCGTTATACGTAAGTCTTATGCAAAAAAACCATTTTGTATTTTTTTTTTCATATAGCGTGGCAAGGTCTTCGACGTGCAAATTGTAACCATGTATTTAGTACATGATTCAAAACTTTTTTTATTATACTAAAAACTTCAACGGAGGAACAGAGGACTTCATGTACTGAATGCATGGTAACAGGTTGCGCGTTGATGTCGCTGCCACCCTATATCTATACTTATAATAAATCTGTAGAAGTGAAAATTCTGTACATTGAAAATTTCAAAAAAATAAATGGCAGGGGGTGTTACTAGACCGACACCGAACCCAAAAATGTGATTTAAAAAAATTTTGTCTGTCTGTCTGTCGGTCTGTCTGTCTGTCTGTCTGTCTGTTTGTTCAGGCATCACGCAAAAACTACCGGTTCGATTACGATGAAACTTGGTATAATTATTCTTTAATATCCTGGGCACCACACTGGGTACTTTTTATCCCGGAAAAGTATACACAATAAAAAACAAACTTAATTTTGCGGTTCGATCCCTATACCCGATTACCACTGTCTGTACTGTACCAACCGCAAATACTAAGTTTGTCGTAGGTTGGGTCACCCGCAGTGGAGTTCATTTTTATTCCTTTTAGTTTTTAGAGTTATTTAGGTTTATTTTTATATGAGTCGTAGGTATAGATTTTAATTTTAAAGTATAGGTAGTATATTTGATAGTGTACGTAGTGACCGTAGGTTATTTTATAATACTGTTAGGTAGGTTTAGTCATTCGTATAGATATTAGTTTTTAGGGATTTTGCTTATTTATTGAGTTTAGATTAAGTTATCATCAGAAATAGGTTTATTTAGGTAGGTAGGTATTTAATTTTCTGTTATTGTTTTTTTTTTTAAATTAGTTAGGTACTTAGGTAAAGATATCATATAGGTACCCTCTTAATCACCACTAATGAGACACAATTGGTTTTCTATTGTAATTAGCCACAAAGGTCCCGCGACATAGATGACATTCTGGGGAAGCACATACATTATTTTTATCCTGTTAGCACGTTCCCGTGGGTAAATTTCCGACATCCACGCGGGCGAAGCCGCGGGCAGAAGCTAGTTTGAAAATAAAGTTAATCAGAGTGTCTGTCAATTACAAAAGCAATCAGTTGGTAATGGGCTCTTAGCAAGTTAAAGCGGGCTAGTATTAAAAAGCTTTAATATTTTAAGCTTAGCTTTAAGCTTCCCAAGTTTCCCAAGTTTTTAGCTTTGAGCTAAAAACTTGGGAAATGTACCCAACATACACAAAATAATAAAAATAAATAAAATCTACTAGGTAGGTATCTTTTCTTATAACTTTCCTACTCTATCTTCTCGTCTCATTTTCCATCAGTACATAAATAAACCAAAACTTTTCCTTTCTATTTACCTTCAGAAAACTTAGGAACACGGGGTTCTTTATTACATATTCATGTAGAAACTATTATCCGTTGTCTAAGGCGATGCTGGCTTCCATTCCGTAGGTGTATAAGCGAGGGTTTACCGGGGATTCCTACCCTCATAACTGATTCTATCGGTATAGTCTTCTGAGAATCGTGTGCGGTATTACTAGGATATTTATGTGTATTGTTATGGCTAGGAAACGTTCTAGTGTTGCTTACGTGTCTAGGAATTCTTGGGTGGGTTGTGTGGGGTTTATATATGAGATTAGAGCGCACTGAAATGTTCACGTTTGTTAATAGAATAGGTTCGAATGACACGTCATTTGGCTACAAAAAGAACATGTCGGTTTCGTACATAAATATGGTATATTTTCAATGAAGTGAATCATAGATAGGTAAGGAAGACATGAATTAATCGTTTATGGTCAGCTAAGTTCCGATGAGCTAACACTCATGGATTAAATATTATTTCAGTCTTCAAATAGGTCGCGTGTCTTGTTACTCGAAGGCAGAAACTCCATATACAAAATGGTGGTAAAGATATGCTACCAGATACATTTAGCCAAACCGGTTAAAACTGTTTTAGAAACAAATTCACAAACAAAGACAATTCATCAGTTGCCAAAACCTAAATCAAATAACAGCCTAACACACTTTTCAGTAAAGCAACATCACACGACATCGAAAAACAACTATCACGAAGTAACGATACAGATAGTGCGGGGAAAATCCCGACTAAAATCAGAAAATCCCCACTGTAAATAAAGGGGGTGAATAAACGAAGAGCCGACGCGACTGCTGGCTGAACGATTCTTTTTTCATTGCACCGTGATATATATTCCGACAATCCCAAAGATTTGAATCTCTTTTTTAAATAAACTGTGGCGTTTGGTTTATGAAGTGTAGTGTGGTTTTAGGGTTAGAATAGAAGTTTGTTGAATTTTGATATATTTTCGGCCGGGTTTTTTTACGTGACTTGTGTAAAAATGATTCTTTAATGCATTAATGGAAGTTAAGATTATGTAATGTAAACTTTTTACGTGTAGTCGACTTCGTAATTGCTTTACCGAGCATCCAAAATACGCGCTCTGACGTGGGGTTGCGGACACACGAGCCCTATTTAACTATGACCACTTAGCGATTCGATTCCTGACTTCGAAACCACGTCAATTCCTTAGCAAATCCCGCCAATCTCGCATTCATTTCGCGCGGTTTCTCATACAAAATAGCCAATCCCGCTTTCTCTACACATATTAGATCACCTTTTTTCCACTTACATTGTTTTTAATCTGGGTGTGTTTTTATTGATTTTATGTTATGCCCTATATCCCTTCACATTTACTAAATAATTCACTATGTTTACATACCGTGTGGTGAGACCCTGGTGGTGATCTGCTATACAGGTAATAGTAGTGCAGACACCAGTCTCTCACAAATTAGGTTCTAAGCTTGTCTACATTTATATAATGTCATTGTTTGTCAAGAGAAAATACATCATCTGAATTTGATTTGAATTTGTTTCGTTCATTCTGTCATAGACCGTATTACGACTTACCTATTTCCGGGCATAAAGCGACTATGTATATTTGTCTTACCTTAGTGAAGTTACAATTTACTGGGAATTGTTGTTAAGCATTTAAGAGCTGGATTATACCTACTATGGATTATACATCACAAGATATTTTAATAAAAGTTAAATAACAATAATAACCATTTTTCCATCTCATTCGCGGAATGACTGTAATATAGGTATTACGGTTGATACGAGGCTGCAAAATAATAAAATTAAAATTTTAACACAGAAATCATGAATGAAGTTACTTATTCATTCCATTGAGCTCGAGTTTCAATTAATTCGTACAGAATACAGGACAAAATAAATGAACGTTTTCATTCGTGAAAATTAAAAGGATTATTTGGCTGTTCATGAAATTAAGAGGGCTTCACTGCTCACGTAGCGGCGTTTAAAGATTATTTTACTTGGAAACGTCGTATGCAGACACGTATTTTCCTCCTTCAGAAATAATCCTTCAATCTTTTTCTTCAAACATTCTAGTGATGAGACGGATTGTGTTTCCAGAAAATCGTTCAAGACGGAATTATGATAAGGCTTTCGATTCCAAGTTTGTATAGCTAATGGAATCTGCAAACAGGAGCAAGATAGAATCGGCTAATGATATTCACCTTCTCGGAAAATTGCTTCCTTTATCCACACACGTCGTGCGTTTACTGGGAATTTAGGCGAGCAATCCGTGAGCGAGGGCGTTGCCATGGCAACCAGACGAAGGCTCATGTGGGCTCCAAAACTTTAAATTGTATTACCATGCGCCGAACACAATATATTTGAAGACATGTGTGGGAGAGGCATCAATCTTAATTGGAACATTGAGACGACGATGTGTTTGTAAAAAGGTTATTTGATCAGAATATTTTTAAAAGGGTTCCTGAAATATTGTGTTCATCCTGTCGTTTTAGTAAACTAATTTAGTTTCATTTAAAAACTGAAAGATTTGTTTATAAACTATATTTTAGATTTCATTTACTTCAACTTATTTAATGCCGAAAAACATTTCTGAAATATTTTATCTGAACTTTATCTAAGGTCTGATTTTTCCGTCGCCAGGTAACTTTTATTCGGGGAAAAAAATGGACGTTTGACAGTTTTTGTATGAAATAACAGTAAAAATTTCAAAATTATTCCTCGAATAAAGTTATCAGATGATTGAAAAATCAGCCCTTAATCAAGTTCCATTCGTTAATAAATTGTGATTATCAAATCAAATAATTTATTCATTTGCAAACATGGGTAAATAGTATATAGATGTTTTATTTTTATAATAGTGCTCCATGTTCTACCGTCACATGGGCATGAAAATCGTATTATAATTTTGAGTAACAATTAAGAAATGATGATAATACAAAGTACAAATTAATGTCCAATCGTCTGAACTACAGTAAAAAATTTCATAATAATTCAGAAATGTGAAATCGTTTAAATTACAATAGATGTCAAATCGTTTGAAATACACAAAAAAAAAAATACAAAAGATGTCAAATCACTTAAATTACAGTAACAATGTGTCATATTCAAAAATGTCAAACATTATCAAGGTTGCATGTATAATTATAAGTCCCTGTACATTCTACCTTAAATTATGCAAACATTTAGTACAAGTGCTTAATAGACTAAAACACTGTCAAAATGAAAAATTCTAACAATATGGTCAATAAAATAAAATAAAAAACTAAAGATGTCAGAATTAGTTATGTAACTATTAAGTTTTATCATTTAGAAATTCACAAATTACAGACCATACTACTTAGAAACGTATGAATTCAAAATATATATTAATATAAATTATAAATATTATAAATATATAATATTTTCTTTATTTGCATACAATAGGCCACCACGATTTTAGTACATAATTAACCCTAGAACGTTCCATCAAAAATTAAAATAATTCGATCAATTTATGCAGAGAGAACCTTTTTAATCTCAACGAAATGGAATTACTCTGGAATTGACTTCGAGACGAAAATCCGATACAACCGGTAACCTCCTACCTAAACACGAAACGAGAAAATCTCCATTTCGTTTTACGTTCCATCGCGCTTTCACAACCATTTCATCGTTAGCCTTAGACTAGAATTTGAGGAAATGGCGTATTGGACCGTATAAAAAGATTTAAAGTTTATTTTTTACTTGTTGGATCCCCTGATATTCGGTTGGGACGAAATACTGCGAGTATTTTTCCTTTTAAGAGGATATCTTGAGTGGAGGGTGCTCGAGGTCCTTATAAACAAGGCCATTATTATCAGAACTATAGCTCGTAGATCGTGTTAATGTACTTTTGGAACGTTGTCCGTAAATAACGACGAAAATACTGACAACCAAGAAAAAAAAACTTGCTTGCTCCACAATTTTGGAGCTTAGCTATAAATGTTTTGGAACGGTTTCAACAGTTACACCCAGTTTCTGAATATTGTGAATTTGAAGTTGAGAACTTGTAAAACATTTAAAAAAAAAACGATAGAAGTGTTGACTTTATGGCCTACAGAAAGTGTATGGACGGAAATGGACCGAGGTGAGGGTAACACATTCGCCTCACCATCATCATCCACAGCCCGACTTCGTCCACTGCTGGGGACAAGCCTCTCCTTTCTTGTGCCATTCCCTACGCTCTTGTGCCAGCCTCATCCTGGTTTTGCCCGAGATGGCAACAATGTCGTCTGCCCATCGCGCCGCTGGACGACCGACATCTCGTCTTTCAGTACCTGGACGCCATTCTGTCACAGCCACCTCAAGTAATGCTAAAGTTAAGTTTGACAAGTTATCAACCTTAAATTCTCAATTCAGGTGTCAATCTTTTCCAAAAGAGTGAGTCTAGACTCTAGATAGAATATTTGGATCAAGCGAAAGCTTGCTTAGATTTACTTGGTAAAAACAAATGCTCGAGGCAAAAGACAGAATCGGCAGCATGTCACAAAACTTGCAGCGTTCTCTGAACTTTGCATATAAGCCGTCAAGTTCATCGAGTATGCAAACTTTACGATGCTCATATGCTTTTAGTAGTTCGCTATGTTTTAAGCTTAAGTTTTTAGTTTTGGGAACTAAGTCGGTAGTTTGACTAAAACATTTTCATATTTTCTAGAAAATTTTTGCTGAAGTACACTTAGTCGAATTGGCGACTGAGTCAGAAAAGTTTAAAAGCAAACTTTGTTTTTCTTCGAAAACATAATTTAACATAGGTTCTTGAAAGGTTTATTTCTTCGCAAAATTTTATATTGTTATTAGATCAGGGCTGATTTTTCCAACGCCAGATAATTTTATTCGAGGAATAATTTAATTTTTTTACAGTTCATCCATACAAAATCTGTCAGACGTCAATTTTATTTTACGAAAAAAAAATATCTTTTGTTTGAAAAATCAGCCCTTAGAAGTACTTATATAGTTTTGTTCAACATTATTTTTCTGATAAAGATCAATTTACTGTCCCAAGTTCACTTCACTAGTACCATAGTGGAGATCAGAAGGCCAATTCCCGTAATTAAACACGTTCAAAATCTAGTCGCAACATCGTGTCAGCGACAATCAATGTCATAAACTTGACAAAAATGTAGGGAAATTAGAGGTATTTTTGACAGATTGAGACTGAGATCGGACTGTGAATGTTCTTATAATTACGAGAATAGCCCCTTTGTTCCTCATATCCTAAATTATGCTCTCTGATTGCTTTTCACTAACGAACCATGCATATTGCTCACATAAGCTTATCTCCGTCACTAACCAACACCGGTAATCGATCCTTAGCCTGCGAATCGAAGCCCAGTATAGCCAGACATAACGCAAGGATAATTGCCGCGTGCAAATCGATAGGCGTGATGGAGTATTTAGAAAATGAAAGGAGCATAAGTTAATTAAGTTAAATAATCCTTTAGCTTACAATCCTTATAGAAATCAAGCTTTACGAGTAACTATTATCCTTTTAAGTTGAACGAGCCAACTTATTTCAGGAAATTAATAGTTAGTTATTAGACGGTGGTGACTAATTTTACTGTCGTCGCTAGAATTTAGTTCGTGTCGTTTGTGTTTCTACTGGTAAAATTAACAAAATCTAAAAACTTAGATTCCGACAACACTTTGTAGACTTTAAAAATAAAATATGGGGATCAAATTTACCAAGAACGACAAGACTTGAGCTATTTTGACAATCGTGGCAACAAAAAACAGTACCGTATTTCCAATAGTCAAGGCAAAAACGCTGGTTGTCCCACGCTTTTCGCCCCTTTGACCGTGTTCTCACCATTTGCTGCTTACTCTGTGGCAGACGGATATCCGTGCGGGTGGCGGGCAAGCACTAATTGCCTGTTGGCCGCAGTTGAGGGGCGGCATTAGTCCCGACTATTGATTCGATGATGGAGGGACTGCGAGTGCGTTCTGATTGTGCTGTGCATAATGTTGTTTATAAATGTTGGTACGGTCTTAATGAATAAACGCAGGACCTTCTACTACGTACTTCACAGTTAAATTGGGCTCTTTCATACAAACTAATAATATTATGTACTAGTTAATGAAACTTTACTTATTTTATTCGTTCATGAAATATCTTTTAAAATATGCTGAAAAAGTGAACACTCTGACTCTTGTACTTATTCTGTGAAATTAAAGCAAATGTTTATTTCTGTAAGTAGACCTTTTAAGGATACCTTAGCACGTCAATTTCAGTCAATATTTTAAAACAAGATAGCGCGATTGTGTCTTACTTTTATCATGTTTTAAACAATGCTTAATGAATTAGACATTTTGTGGTGATACCGTATCGATAAAAAGTCAGAACTTTCGATTCGAATTTGATTACTTTTATTACTGTAGATGTGGTATCTAATTATGGCTAGATAAGCCGACAGCAGATCACATTTAAAAAAAATCCGTAAGAAATAATTTAACAATGGTAGAATCGTCAGTGTTTTGTTTGTTGCCGATATTTAGATGTTGTTGTTTACTACCCTACCATTAGGTTATCGAAGCATCAGTAGTAAATTGACTTTAATGTGAACAACATAAATGTTAATGAGTTAGTTTTGACTATTGATTGAGTCGTTAAAGCTTTTATGAATGATAACGAGAGTGTAAGATCAACTCATGATGTAAATCACGTGTTTATTGTCTATGAAGAGTTATTTTTTGGTCAATATTCTGTTAAATTATATTTTACTAATAATAAAATATAATTTTACATACATTTGGTTCTTGGGCCAGCCATTAATAACTTTATTTTTATTTATTTATTTCTCTTTAATGGCCAACCAACAATTTTTTACAACTGATGAAAAAAAAATATACTTTTATATATCTAAGCTCAGTGTAACAATTTCTTTTGCACCCATAAATGTAATAATTGTACCACAAGCACTACCTATACTATAAAATCAATAACTAAGACTAAGTAGGAAAAACAAAATAAACAGGTTCAAAGCAACGTTTTTTAAGATCGGTGTTGTATGTTTTCTACTTCTGCGCAACATCGTCACCTGCGTAGGTACTTAATGATATTCTGCGTTAGTGAGCGGAGTTCGCGCAGCTGAATTTAGGGCCAAAGGTATTTGAATTTTTTGCCATCGATACGCTAAGAAGAAAATGTTAGTTTTCTTACCTTTTCTAAGTATTTTCAACAAACCAACAAGCAATATCGTTCTGATCTGAGACGGACGGATGTGGTTAAACACATGCAAATAGAATTGATCTTTGAGGTTATGTTCCTACTTAGGCACGAGTAATTTACTCGTGGTTTATCCCTGGATGGGAGGGTTGCCACCCACACAGTTTAGGTGCACTTATGTCCAGTCTGTACTTGCCTTATATGGACAATTGAATTATGGAGTAGGCGATCTGAGACTTTCCTTCGACGAGCAATCCAGCAGAAGCTTGTAGGTACTTTTTGATGCTCAGGTAGTTTTCATAGTTGGGAAAAGGCTAGGCAGATGATGATGAGGTATTTTTTATCCAAACGATGAATAAATAGTTTAATAACGTTTAGAGTTGTTTCTCACACACAAATAGCTTTTCACGTTTCCCAACGATTTGTGTTGGGAAGTTTGTATATATGCTAATTGCGCGGTAAACTCTGCTTGCGAGATGCAGGATTTGCGTGACGTCAGTATGACGCGTGGTTCGCATATGGCGTTGTTGATACAAAGTAGGTAACATATTTACAAGGGATAATTCAGACAGCACTTAGATGTTAATAACTACCAACTTGAAACAACATTGAACAAGTAAATAGGATGGACTTGTAATGGATTGATCGACGGATACGATGCCGGACGGGCTAACTCATGTTAATTGCAGGGTTACTCGTGTCAATATGATGACAAATGGTAGTATTCGTTGGCTGGGCGTTTTTCCCCGTTCAAATATTTGATCGAAATGCACTTATGTTATTATGATGTGGGGAAATGAATGATGAAAAAGTGAAGTGGTGTTTTGGTGAAGCCTATTACTGTCCCACGTCAGGGCAAAGGCCTCTTAGTAATTTTCGAAAATGGCGGCAAATGTCAGGTGTACTTTGACATTTGAACAAAACATGTTCATTATACTCATAAAGAACAAAATATCCTCGAAAATATGTTTAGACATCGTTAGGAAGCATTTAACTTTGCTTTCCAAATCTATCGAAAATAGCCTGTTATTTACCCAGTCACAAGGTTGTGGAGGTCAGATAGGCAGTCGCTCCATGTAAAATACTGGTATTCTGCTGCATCCGGTTAGACTGGAAGCCGACCCAAACATAGTTGGGAAAAGGCTAGGCAGATGATGATGATTATGATGAGTTTATTTAAACGTAAACAAACACTCACCAGTATACGTACTCTCAGCAGTAATATTTACATACTGAGGAAGAATATGGTAAATGAAATTATGTAATTTTTCTGTCCTTGTCACACCATATTTTTAACATACATATTTCGTAAATAAATTATCCTTGCAAATAAGTCGCAAGTCCTTTAATATTAAACGATGAATCTCATTTCACGTCTCACAGCATTTCCTTATGTTGTTTTATTTTAAGGAGAGTAAGACATTTTTGCAAGATGAAATTTCAAGAATGCTCTCTCATGACGTCAACTGAAAGCGTTATGAGAGCCAGCGACTTTCTTCCGTACGACGACGTGTAAAACTAGGGACACCATGTTACTGAGAAATGTTTATTTTTTCAGGACTTTCAATTGTTTTTATTATCTGATTTATCTTATGTTACGTCTTCATTTTATCGTTTCCTATATGATACTCTCTTAAAAGTGCTTCATCATCTGCCTAGCCTTTTCCCAACTATGTTGGGGTCGGCTTCCAGTCTAACCAGATGCAGCTGAATACCAGTATTTTACATGGAGCGACTGCCTATCTGACCTCCACAACCCAGTTACTGGGTAATACGATACCCCTTGATAAGACTGGTTGTCAGACTTTCGGGCTTCTGACTACCCGTAACGACTGTCAAAGATCCACGAATGACAGCCGGGACCAACGGCTTAACGTGCTTTCCGAGGCACGGAGGGGTCTCGGTATGTAAAGATGGTCACCCATCCACAGACCAACCGCGGCAAGCGTAGCTTAACCTGACCGATCGACCTGTGCGGTTGTTATTATTTAGCCACGGGCCCCTCTAAAAATACTTGCTATGGCAAATTAAATTAATATTATTATAACATCACGCCTGTAATCCCCGCAGGTGTAGGCAGAGTTGTACATCATAGATTGTATGCTAGATAGTCCCATTAAATGGGGACGAGCCTATTGACATAAACTGGGCACAAATCCTTGCTCCGGGCTGCTACTGAGAAATTCCTGATGGAAAACCTCCATAACGCTTTGCTCAACCTGGGAATCGATCCCAGGAGCTCATGCTCAGCAGTCGCGCTTGCAACCACTAGACCAAAGAGGTAGTCAAGCATGCCATGTGCAATGGCAAATTATATAGTTCGACGACACGGTTGGCGCAGTGGTTTAGCGATCGACTGCTGCGCTGCGTGTCGCGAGTTCGATTCCCGCACGGAACAAATACTTGTATTGCCTACAGGTAGTTGTTCCGGGTCTGGCAGTTTGTGTATGTGAGTTTAAACGTTTGTAAACGCACCCACGATACAGGAGTAATTCCTAGAGTGGGGCAAAGGTTTTATAAAAAAAAAGTGTTTTTAAAGCATTGCAAAACTAAAAATTCACAATTCCAGTAGAAAAAACGTTGCTATTGCTATAGGTATAAAGTCCAAGTTGAATTTACTATCAGCCATTAGGTACTTAGATACTCTTTTAACTAGTTTTATTTGTAGATTATACGTTTTTACCTGCTATTTTGGTGTATTTCCAGGACCACGTTCCTATTAAGTTGGGCATTTTAGCATAGCCATTTAATCGAGTGTCAATCTACATGGTGAGCTGACTCGATGCTCGTCGCCTACAATTTATGGCGAACGCGATATCCGACGCTATCTAACGCCATTGTCATGCCACGCAACCCATAATGGTTATTAAGTTATAAGGTGCATTATCACATGCAGGTTTTGTTGTATCGTTTGAAGGTTCAAGTTTTATGCATTACGGTAATGTTTTAAATACTTTCAGGGTACAAAAAATGTTCATAACCGTAATGGTGGTGGTATGGATAGTTTTATAATGAAGACACATTGTTTCGGTGACGAGTTTCAATGAGTTTTTTCATTCGAAAGTTTTGGAGCAGATATAGATGTCTAAGACTTACTTATTATTTATTAAAGTTGTATGAGAGCCCACTTTTTTTTTCAGGATGGGAAATCATCAAATGACCCCTCCCGCTCTGGGTGGAGCAGAAAGTAGTGTCAGACTCTTACTGACTAAAACCCACCCGTGTTCCTTCCTTAGCCCTTTATATTCCAGGGCAGCGGTAACCCTTTCGGACAATCCCGCTAAAAAAAGCCCCCTTTAAATATATATATTTTTTAATTTTATTATTAAAGTAAAAATACAACTAAGTATTTTGTGAATATTTCAAGTGCCTACCTGTTGCCATTATTGATATCGAGCAAAGCAAAAAATCGCGTCTGTTGTATGGGAGCCCCCCTTAAATATTTATTTTATTTGGTTTTTAGTATTTGTTGTTATAGCGGCAATAGAAATACATAATTTGTGAAAATTTCAACTGTCTACCTATTGCGGTTCTTGAGATACAGCCTGGTGATGGACAGACGGACGGACAGACAGCGAAGTCTTAGTAATAGGGTCCCGTTTTTACCCTTTAAGTACGAAACCCTAAAACGAAACTCAACGTAGCAGTCGCCGAGCTAGTTTTTTGACTTTACCGAAAAAAAAAAAAAAACTTTTGAAGGAGCACAATTATTACATAAGTATAACAAAATACCCTCAGGTATAAAAAAGATTCACTCATCCCATGCATTGAAAACTCAATTAGCTGCATATTTAATCACAAATAACACTATTCCTAAAAGCATTGGCTGGGTGTAACATAATTGCGTGACGTCTGTGATGAACTTGATATAATTTACTCGAAGCATTGTTCTCATGTAAGTGACTTTCTTTTTTGAGAATAAATATCTTTAAACGTAAACCTAATAGCCATACTTTTTAGGTTGACAATCCACGGCCGTGGAGCATGATGAACGTTCTCTTGCCTTTATACCAATGTATTTAAAGTCATGCGCTGACTTCTTCTTCGATACTGCAGTGCGATTCTGTAACCATCTCACCGTGAAAACTTAGGTGAAGTGAGCGTGGAGTGAGCTGTCATTCCAAATAATGCTCGGGATTGAAACTACTGACAACTCACATCAAGCTCACTTCACTTGAGTTTTCACGGTGAGATTTTTACAGAATCGACCGGCTGTTCTATTAGTCGTCATCTCAGCAGTCACCCCCTTTCTAGCCCACGGCTGCCGATATCTGTTTTAAAAGCAGTGCCGGCAGTACAGCTGCGTACACGTACCACCTTGTTGTTGACCAATGTTTTTCATGCCGTCAACTATTTTTCTAAGAGAATAGAATAAGAAATAACATAAAAAAAAAGAGTTTATAAGAGGAAGTCTGAAAATGGCAGCGGTGACTGAAAAGTTGTGTGGAAATCGGTTGTCATAGTATGCGGAGTAGTAATGTGGAGGAATGAGAAAAATGTCTTGAGGAAAGTTTTGGGTATGAATATCGATGGCTATAAGATTAGGGAAAGACCAAAGAAACGACTGTATTAAACATGATATGGCTAGAAAGGACGTGACTACGAGTAATAGGTAGGGGAATGATGAGGAACTATTCTCAAAAAAAGGAAGAAAATACCTACGTTACCAGGCCGCATCCCGGTTCTGATAGCTTGACTGCTGCCTCACCTGTTATATGCAAATGAAGGAGGTAATCATAATCAGGCATGCACTAATGCACTACCTCAATAATGAAACTACGTTCATTAAAAAAACACCTTCAAAGATTAATGATGCGATGCAGTCACGAGTCGGCTTTAATACCATTGTGCATAAATATTCAAATCCTAATTAAGAGTAGGATCATAAATAAATGTGATTACTTTCCTTGGCTTATTAGTCAATTCGCACGAATTTATTCGCCCGAAACGGGCGAGCGGACGGCGGGCGTTTCTAGAAGCGACTCGAATGGATTCAGAGAGCATTTTGGATTTCATGCATTGAAGTTAAGAAAAAGTACACGTTTTATAATAATTAATTCTTAACAGTTCCGTGCGCTAGTGTATTGTTTCTGTACTTTATTGCATACAATTAGAAAATGTGCCAATTGAAAGTCGCCTATAGATAAAATTATATAATTTAACACGTTGACTGGTAGACAATGGACACAATAGAAAATCTATAGTTTACGGACACCGGTGACCGCTAATCAGTCAATGAATTAATGGAGACAATTCACCCGATTCGGGCGAGCACCTAAATTTGTGCGAATCCACTAATAAGCCCTTTCCTCTCCCAGTATTCTGCCGACGTTAAGTACTATCTGAATTATGCACGGATATTAATCCCGGATTTATATCAATTGGTAATGAACTGAAAGTTAAATACTGAGCATTAAACTTTCGCAGTAAGTGGCCTTCAAATAGAACAGTTATTTAATTTTATGTGATATCAATTTCCTGCTCCTTGTCCATGAATTTCTGCCGTTAATGTTAAATTCACTTGGTTTTATTCGATTCTAGGATTTAATCATCTGTATTTGCATTCGAGAAAATAATTGACGATTAATAAGTAATTGCTTAGTTTCAGGAAGGATGCCATATTAAAGTCCTGTTAACTGTCCTGTAAAATTTACGGCAGCTTTAGTACAGGTTATAACTAATTGCTTCTAATTGGGGCAAAATCCCTTGACACTTAAAGTCCGGCGTTTAAAAATTCGCCAAAACTGTAAACAACAATGGCCGCTCGAAATTGTCTATGATTTAGTGATGTGGTAGTATGAATTTGATGTTTTGGTGCTATCGATGTTACAATTTTTTTTAGTAGTGTTTCGTCAGTATTTTTTGTATTGAGATATCTTCATAAGTTAAGTTTGATTTGACAATCGTGAAAACGAACAAGATATTAATACGATTACATTTTGCACTGGTTGCAAAACGTTTAAATTCACTTTTTGGAACAATGCTTACTCATCTCTAATGTCAGTGAGGCCGTCAAGGCAAGAGGTGCCAAATATGAAATTTGTGAAAAAATATATAATGTGTTTTTCGACAAGTAGGTAACGATACACTGAAAGTCTAGTTAGCTCGGGCGTTTTAAGATCGCTTGAAGCGGCTATGATTTAGAGTTTAAATTCCCAGAAACAGTTTTTCCACGTTCGAGCCCGAAAGCCGACATTGGGCAATACGTTGGTTCGAATCCACGTCAAGCCGTGCTCTTTTTGAAAGTATTCGTTATAAGTCGTAACAAATTCAATGTTATAGCAGTATAATATTTTTAAACTTGAGGAGTCCCCATAGGTATTACCTATAGACCTACGACGTTATTTAATGAGGAAAAAAGACCGCATCTTTATTAAGTAGAACGCGGGTTAGCTCCAACAGCATCTTGAAAATCCTAGCCGAAAAACACGATTATTTTTATTGTCAGTAAGTATAACAAATAAAAATACATTAAATTGTTTTTTTTTTCAATAAAGGAGTATAAAGAGAGAGAGAGAGTGTAGTAGGAGTTAAATACTCTTTGTACAAATATTCGACATTTTTTAAGTTAGTCACTAGCATTTCAATGACAAGATAAATTTAGACGAGACAAAAAAGGATGTCAGCCGTATGACGTTTGTAAAAATTCAAAATCCGTCCCAGTTTTCGCTTTTATTGATAAATATAATAGTATATTTAAAAGTTTAGAAACACGCACAGGGTGTAAAAGTGAGTGTGATAATACGTGAATCCTATTAAGTGCGTATTTAATCAGTGAGGCGTAGATATCGCGTTCAATTGCCAGGCAAGTTCAATGTTATTGCTTTTGGCGAAAGGCCGCCACTTCCAGTATAGCATAACACTTCACTTTTTGACACAACTATTGACTTGCTATGTGAGTGTATACAAATGGAGTGAAGGTGCTATTATGACGGTTTAATGCTATCATGATTCCAGTGTTAGAGAGAGACGGAGCTATACAAGACCGATAGCACCATCCCTTTTTCGCACTGGAATCATGATGGCATTAATACTTAAAAAAATTTTTCGTCCCAACACCATCAAAATCATGGTGAATAGAAAGCTACGAGAGTGTAGCGTCTTGCCCCGGATGGATATGTTTGTTCTTTGTGAAGAATAATGCTTTTGTACCAGCATCTAAAGTCACTTTCTTGAAATGACTACACAAATGTTTTTGCGCAAAGTAGACTGCTTTGAACAAGCTTGTGCATGTCTAAGTTTTAACCCTTTAGGCCCTTTACGCTTCGCTACGCAAAGCATATTTTCACTTGGACGCTGCTGTGAACTGAAAAATCTTCATAACTTAAAATGTAGAATTTAGAATTTTGTAAATCTATCTTAACTAATATTAGTACCTATAAATAAAATAAAATAAAAATGTGTGTTTGCAACACTTTCACGCTAAAACAGCTGAACGGATTCAAATGAAATTTGGCATATGGTTACCATGACCTGGATTGGATCAACATCATCATCATTTCAGCCGAAAGACGTCAACTGCTGGCACATAGGCCTCCTCCAAGCACCTCCACTTCGACCGGTTCCTGCGGCCTTCACAATGTCGTCGGCCCACCTTCAGATTAGGACCTACTACTGCTTTTTATCCCAATATTCCCACGGGATCGAAACTTATGCGGTCGAAACCGCGGGGCGCAGCTAGTAGAAAAATAAGTAGGTAACGTAGAAAGAAGTCATTGCTGCTTCTTTTCCTAAATGTAGACGCTTTTTCATCTTACAGTAAAGTTAATGCAATTCATCTACGAGTACTTACTAAAAATGTAAAATTCTCTAACGTCAACGAACAGCGTAAACCTTCCTTGAATTGACGAAATTTGTTGGGGGCAAAGAGTTTCAAATCATCCATGTAGGAGAGATATGACCTGATCACCTCTCTCCAACCGGTAGCCTAGACCTGAATCCTCCAGTAGTGTGCTATGAAGATTCAGGGTTAAGCAGAACCAAAGTGGGCTCAAACTGTCGCCCTGAAATATTCCCCGTTTAATCCATACAGGCTCATCATTCCCTTGGATCTGTCGACACCCTGGATAGCGAAGGACTGTCTTCCATTGCCCCATACACGACTCAAGGAAGGTTAGAAGCATGAGATTTTGCAAGAGTTCGTTATTTAACGAATGTGAGAAGTAAATAAGAATTTTTGAGAATTCCTTCTGTGTGGGGTTAAATATGGATGAAAGATTCATTTGGAGCATTTTTGATAAAACATCTAAAATTCCTAAAAATATAAAGATAAAATAAGTCTTTATTTTCCTTAAGCTTGGTATACAGTCTGGTTTTGATATAGTGTCCAAATATTTAGCTATACAGAATATTGCATCAGTTGCATGCAAAATAGTTAATACATAACTTAAAGATGGACTATAAAGTCACTATTTTATGATTTAAAAGAGTGTCCGTGGAGTTTCTTGCCCGTTCTTCTCTATAGGTACCTACTACGCTTTGGAATGGGCAACTAGCTTCGTCTTTCTGACTGACCGACCCCTTGACAATTCAAAAGTGCCTGTAATTGGTTTATTTGAAATAAATACTTTGAGTTTGAGTTTTACCGCTAATTTCGTCAATATCAATAACCCTTACCTATAAGCCAAAAATACTCTGCAATATTGACTTTAACACGACAGCATCCGACTTGACTAAAGCTACATTCATAATTCATATCCTGATACCACAAGACCAACGAATCTATTCAACTCTATTACAACCAACCTTATTCGTGTATCTATTTATTAGATCGAAGTTATAGCAGTCAATTTAACAAGTCAATCGAAGTTAATATCGAGCCGTATATGGAACTTGTATACAAACTTGGTGATACCTAGTAAGACCCATTTGCATACAGATTTGTTGAGCTTAGTCGTACTTTATTAGTGCAACATAGTTTATCTAATGATGACGATATTTTGGTCAGTTGGTAATTTGAAAACGTACCTAAATGTGGGCTGTAATTGTTTCAAGTTTACTCTCGATGTTGAAAACGTTTGTGGAGATCATTGTATCTATAAAATAGCTGTGATATATAAAAAAAACATGAAAAATTTCTTCTTAGTACCTACTAACCTATGTATTTACCAGAATCAGTGTAATAGCTACAGATCTTTGAAATTATTTTATTAGGAACCTATTTCTAATGGGTGTTGTTTCAGAATTTGAAAGGAGATGGCATGCCCAACTTTATTATATAGATTGATATATTGCACGAGTCATGAAAAATAGCGCATTTCCTCTTTTTTCAGACATATACGAAACCTGCAGCCAATAACCTAACAGAACTATCTATTCTGTAAGACTTGACCTAAAATCAAAAGTCCATTGACTTATCCCACCATACACTGCGTTAACAAGAACTATGCATCTCTCTATGTCTATGAATCCAGCAGACACATTACATGTAATTTGAATACACTGCGCATATTATAGTCAGCAGGGTATATTTAGACAAAAGGAACGTTAAAGATAACTCCTTAATTGTGTTAGATGCTTAAACTTTGGAAGTAACTCCTCGTAAACAAGATCCTTATAATAGTTACTTGCGAAGAGACTGTGATGACGCGTGGTCTAAGTGACAAACAAAATCAAAAGTCATTTATTCAGATTAGGCTGAGAATCAGCACTTTCGAACGTCAAAATTACAAAAGACAGTCCCCCAAAACACCCGCCGTTTACCACTTCCTAGTGCTTTCGCTGGGAAGAAGAAGTGGTCTAACAAACTCCCCAACAGCACATCATCATCTGCCTAGCCTTTTCCCAACTATGTTGGGGTCGGATAACCGGACGCAGCTGAATACCAGTATTTTACATGGAGCGACTGCCTATCTGACCTCTACAACCCAGTTACTGGGTAATACGATACCCCTTGGTAAAACTCCCCAGCAGCACGACGACAGGTAAATACTTTGTGACAATATGCATAAATGGTTCCAGCCTATTATTGTTCCACTGTAGGGCTAATACGTCTTCTCTTCACAGATAAGGCACGAGCATTGATAACCACGCTTGCTTACCACGAATTGGAGATTTCAAGCTTAACTGTAAGTCCAGGTTTCCTCACTATATTTTTATTTCATCGATGTCAGTATTGTCCATGATAAACTCAGAAACTACATATAAAAGATCTGAAAAAGTTCACATTGGTGGCAATGTCTATAATTAAAATTATTTATGTTACTGCACATTGTGGATGGCTAATAAGCTTGCAGCGGCTGGTCCGTGGATGGGCGACTACCCGTTGCATATCCCCTCCGTGTTTCGAAAGTCGCGATTGTCTTTCGTAGATCTTTGAAAGTCGTTATGGGTTGTTTGAAGCACGAAAGTCACAATCAGTCATATCAAGGGGTATGGTGTTACCCACTGCCTGGATTGTGGTCGTCTGATATGGAGTCGCTTCATGTGTAACACCTAAGAACCCACTGGTATGCAGCCGCATCTGGTTAGACTCGAATCTGACCAAAGGGCTATGCAACTACATGGAGCATTGCTTCTGAGCAAGAGTTCAAAAAAAACGCGACCAGAGAACAAACTAAAATTAGCAATGGCTTTCACTTAGACAGTTCAACAACATTCATTGCGTTATTTGCGTTGTTGAGCAGACAAATTTTTTGAACATACGAAGCAATGGTAATCCATTGCTTCGTATGTTCGCAAAATTTGTATAGCAATATCCTTCAAAATCATTCAGATTCTAATTGAAAGGGTTCAGCACCCTAACTGCGTAACACACGATCAATCGGAATCGGTTTCATTTTGACAGTTCAACAACATTCATTGCGTTATTTAAGTGTTGAGCAGACAAATTTTTCGAACTTATGAAGCAATGGATTAGCAATTTGCTTCAAAATGATTCAGATTCCGTTTGATTTTGTGTCACGCAATTAGGGTGCTGAATCCTACTTAACTAAAACAAAACACAATCCAAAGCCAAGATCTTGTAACTTGGGCTTTGCCAAAGCTGTGATCC
The DNA here is from genome assembly GCA_945859715.1 of Apamea sordens. Taxonomy (NCBI): domain Eukaryota; kingdom Metazoa; phylum Arthropoda; class Insecta; order Lepidoptera; family Noctuidae; genus Apamea; species Apamea sordens. The sequence continues at coordinate 9,730,244 of OX243996.1, read as the reverse complement.
TATTGTACCACTATCCACAGAGGTCTGAGGCTGAGACGAGACGCTAAAAGCATGTTGTCGCCTCCAATTTGGCTCCACTGTCACATTCCACTCTAGACGCCTCGCCGCTGATACAATTTGCCCTTTTACCGTCCTATGAAATATTAGAACAGCAACGAGTGACGTGACGGGAAAGTGTATGTATACGAGTATGTGGTTGAGTTGTGGGAAGTGGGTAGAGGATATAACTGTAGTCGGAATCAATGTTTTGGATGTAAGGGAGTTTGTTTTACCTAGATGGCTTGTTCAGAATGGTTTCTATCAATTAGTCAGTGACACTTTTCTTCCGTATCTATACATATAATAAAATCGTAGGAAAGTCAAAACTGTACATTGAATATTTTTTAAAAAGAATACTTGGGGCGTGATCTACAATCGATATCGAAGCCAAAAATATAGTTTTTAGAATTTTTGTCTGTGTGTCTGTTTGTCTGTTTGTCTGTATGTATGTCCGGGCTAAACTCAAAAAGTACTGCATGGATTTACTTCAAATTTTGCATGAATATTACCAAGAGGTCGGGTTTACATTAATTCTACATATTATCACGCTATCACCTACGGGGGAGGAGCTGTGAATCTTTGTTTTTCTTACGCATTCTGTGACAGCGTGTAATCTAACTACGCATATTTAAATGTTGTTTTTGTGTAAGCCATGCTATTATCTAGCTTTATATTATAAAAACTACGCCATTTAAGTGACTTGGGCAGAGAAAAATAGTTTAATGAATGTTAGTAGTATAATGACAATATTGATAGCAGCACCATCTATGAGATTTCATAAAAATCAAATCAACTTACATGTTAACACTTTTGGAAATTAATAATTTAAATTTGATCATGTTGGCGAGGTTAGTAGTTAGTTATTCTTAAAATTCATAGATGGCAATATGCATTTTCTTCATAAAAGTTGTATCCTATAGTTCGTTTCGACATATTCAAGTTCCAACAAAATCCTCAAAATCTTGAGCAGAGTTGAGGAAGACAATTTAAAAAAACACGCTCTGAGAAGTCGACCAGTTTGCGAGATCCCTTACGTATGACGAGGTGCCTTCATATTACACGTACGACAAGCAAAGGGGTGTATTTAACCGACGTCGACGAGGAGGTGTTGTGGAAGGTTTTCCAGGAATTTTCTAGGACACCGCATTGTTACTTCACACTGTCTGAGGCCCAACGTCTTTCGCCTTTCTGAGGACATTTGATTGCGTGGAGTATCTCACTTACCGCGCAGCCTGCGTAGCACGTCACCTTCTCGACGGTGACCAAAATTGGGATGACACCCTCGCGGAGGCGAGCGTCAGTGACAGTCCCAGCCGCATGCGTCATCTGTTTGCCGTCATCTTGGTGTTTTGTGGAGTCGCGAACCCGGAAGCTTTGTGGGAGAAGTATTGCCATCATCTGCCTGAAGATTTTCTACGAGCTTTGAAGCGTGCTACTGGAGACGAAGTCGAAGTAACTGATGAACGCGTGCTGAACAACTGTCTCAGTTCACTTCAAGATGTGGTCATTTCTATCGGCGGCAATCCACTGATCGAATATGGGTTACCAGCTCCCCAATCATCACCGCATCAAGACCGTGGAAATCGCGTGTATAACGCTGAGACAAATTCCGATCCGGGCGAAATGACCACCATACGAAATGACCATGTCGTTTTGTTCTCTTCAGAGCAAAAACAAATTTATGACACCGTCCTTGAAAGCGCTGGGTAAAACCAGGGTTAAATGTTTTTCTTGGATGCTCCTGGTGGAACAGGAAAAACATTTGTTACCACTGGCATACTTGCAGAGGTCAGGAGGCAAGGCAAAATTGCTATTGCTGTAGCGTCGTCGGGAATCGCTGCCACACTGCTTCCGGGTGGCAAGATAGCACATGCCATGTTTAAAATTCCCATCGATTTAGAGAGCGCCGAAATGCCTGTTTCTGGTATGTCACGTAACAGCGATAAGATCTATCAGCATCAGCATCTGATCGTATGGGATGAGTGTACGATGGCCAATAGGAAGGCAATTGAGGCCGTGGACAGAACCCTGCAGGACATCCGCAGGAACGAACATTTGATGGGTGGTGTCACAGTTCTGTTCAGTGGCGATTTCCGGCAAACGCTTCCCGTGGTGACGCGGGGATCGAGGGCTGACGAGGTGAATGCTTCGTTGAAACGATCTTCGTTGTGGTCACGAGTTCGTATGCTGCGCTTGACCATTAATATGAGAGCTCGGCTCGGCGGCAATGCACGTGCTCAAGAATTCTTTGATGTCCTTCTTGGCGAAGGCACTCTACCAGAAGAGAGAGGTGGACAGGTGGTTCTCCCAGAGTCTCTCGGTAGAGTGGTATCCGGCTTAGAAGAACTCATTCGCTGTGTGTACGGGGACATCAGTCGTATACCGCACCAGCAGAATTCTTGGGTGTGTGAGCATGGCCATTTTGACGCCCAAAAATGATCAGGCTGCAGCAATTAACGAATACATTCTCTCGGAAATCTATCTCCTCCGAAGTTGTGTAACGGGACCTGCCTTAAAGTCATCTCGCTCCACAGACATACCATTGAGGCGGAAATTCTTACGGGTTGTGGCATCGGCGAGGCAGTATTTATACCACGCATTTCCCTCATACCTCATAACTTTCCGTTCCGGTTCAAGCGCGTACAGTTCCCCGTGAGTGTTTGCTTCACGATGACCATCAATAAGTCGCAGGGACAGACACTAAGACAGCGTCTGTCGACCTCAGGATGAGTTGCTTCTCACACGGCCAACTGTATGTCGCTTACTCCCGCATCACCAGTCCTGACTCTCTTTACATTTTGGCTTCTGGCAGCATAACTACCAACGTAGTTTATAGGGAAGTGTTGTAAGGTATGATACCTTTGTACGTATTTTTACTCTTTTGTGTCCTGGAATGTATTCCTGCATTATTTTCTCTGTTTCCTTCAGTCACATCTTATGACTGAACTCAGCAGGATTCCCATATAACTCTCTTCACTTGCTTCGCTTGCAAAAAAAACTTATATTTTAATGCAATTTTAAAAGTTGTTTACTTATAATGCTATAGCGACACTGGCATCTTAGGTATTTTTGGTGCTGTAGAGCCTTCACGCAGACGACGTCGCGGGCAGCAGCTAGTTTGTTATAAAATCCTTACACCTGAATTTGTATGCATATTTATTATGGTTAACCTGTGGTTCACCTGGATACTGGTCTTTCTGCCCCGGCCCCAAAACTAACTAACTATAAAAGTAATTTTCGGAGTTTTTTCTTTAGTTATTTATTTATTTATTGATATATACTTTATTGTACACCACAAAAATACATAGCATAAAAAAATACATGAAACACTACAAAATATACAATGGCCGGCCTTATCGCATTGCTGCGATCTCTTCCAGGCAACCTTAGAATGGACAGTGATTTTCCTGGACATAAAACAGGACTGTCGTTGGTGCAAATATTATGTATACAATACACTAAAATAGATACATAAATATATACATGTCGGAGAAGGTATGTCTGTCTCTCGTTAACATCAGGCATATTTTAATTACTGTGGGCGTACTAAGGGTAGTGTTGGTTATAGCGCAATAGAAAAAGGTTTGCAGTATAAATCTTTCTATAAGTCTTTCTTCTACCCATCCTTGTCCTCCGCCTGTCTCTCCTCCTCCTGAAGAATGTCCAAGTCAAGGATGGGTAGAAGAAGCGATTGTGCAAGCGCAATCTTGGTGACAGTCGGTAGAAAAGTACGCAATCTCTTCAAAGACGCGGCGGATGCAAATAGCTTGCGGCTAACTTCCTGTTAAGCTGGGCAGTCCAAGAGAAGGTCTTATCAATAAATATCCCTTGTTACTTGTACTGTGAGACCTTGCTTCTTCCAAATTTCATAATTCTAGGTCAACTGGTTCTAGGTTCCTGAGAAAAAGGGTCGTAACAGACAGTCGGACGGATACTATAAGGATAAGAGTTTCGTTTTTTCCTTTTGATATACGGAACCCTAAAAACACCAAAGTAGAACAATTAAATAAGTACCTAACTTAACTATAAAATAACCTCTATGTAAGTGAATATCCACATAACCGTTGCATACTTTGCGGTTTGTGTTACATACCCGTATAAAGTGGATAGCAGAGAACTGTTATTGCACATTAAATCATAGAACGGTCGTACATTCTACCACTTGCATTATTTCCGCCGTCTTGTAAACGACCCATGTGTTACTACCCTTATGGTTTAAAATGACAATAAATTTCAACGATTTACGAACAGGAATTTCCATTTGCGTTAGTTTTTTGAAGCTGCAGCTGCTGAAACTGCGTTTAAACCGGGTATATGTACCAACATTTACAAATTTACGTCTGACAGTTTTTGTATGGAAGAACTGTCAAAAATTCAAAATTATTCCTCTGATAAAGTTATCTAGCGTTGGTAAAATCAGACGGAAGTAGATCTCTAAGACACTTTTACACATTAATATTTTGTCGGTCAATATTTTAAATACTAGATGGCGCCAGAAATTTACCATGAGCTGCAAAAAATGTTAAGATCGATTCCACAAGATAAATTGCCAAGCGATCCAAGCCATTTATTAACACTATCCATAAATTTAACAAATTCGTACCATAACTCAGCCCTTTCCTTACCTCACTTATCACCGTAATAAAGACGTAGGTTCCGAACCCTCGATCATATGGACATGGTAGGGGTCTATTAGCTACGGCTTAGGATTACCTACCTACTCTTAGATGAGCGTATGCTATGAAATGAAGTTTGTGAACGTTGTCCTTATTAACAACACATGGTTCATATTGGATGGTCCCATCCCAATTAAGATGGTTGAAAATGATCATTAGATGTGACGTGTGCTTTTCATATTGTTCTTATCAATCTTACAAACCGTATCCCAGATTTAACCCACTATAGGAGATGTTTTTTTTTTAATTCTTCAGTCCTTCATTAATCGGTCACTTTCGTTATTTCTGGAACTGTTATACAAGATTTTATGTTTACCCAGCGGCTTAGGATGTGCGTTATCTGGCGGTAAATTAATTAATTTAATGGTTTTATTACGTAGATAATCACAACCAGCCTATAATGTTCACTGTTGGGATACAGATGTCGTCAGGCCAGGTGAGACGGAGTGTTCCGTAATCCACCACGTGGGCCCATTGCGGGTTGGTAGATGTCATATATCTTCGTAGTGTGTGTATAAAGTAGATTGTATATTTTATGTTAATATAGCTGTTAACATACTTCTTTACCAATGCTTATTTATTGTCCCTCTTCCTATCGAGTTTTCAGTTATTCAAAATCAATGTTTTCTTTTTCAGTGTAGGTACTAATAGTGCTCCAGACCGAATTTTTCCCATGGCGACCCATCTGACACGGACTCACGGTGATAATGAAACGATAGTTTATATTAAAATTAAATGCCTAACACATTGTTTTAAATGGGTAATACGGGCTGGTGTTCGCAACTCCACGTCAATGCGCGTATTTTGTGTACGGGATTGATTTAAATATTGGAATAACATATATAACAAAAGCTTCCTCTCTCCTAACTCACTTATTTTGCTGTGCCCGACAGGGTCCATAATGATCTAGTTATAAGTTTACCACCTAAGTATACCTACTATTGCAATAAAAGTATTGAGGATTAAGATTTGAAAGCAGCTTCCAAGTAACCTAATCGATTTAACTCAACCTCCATAAACATAGATGACAAATAACAACCTCCCGGTGTTGATGCTCAGTGACTTAGGATATAATGAACTAACCGTTGAGAAGGGATAACAAGTTGGAGGATGATGGATGAGGCAGGTCAATAGGGGACAGCGGTTGGAGCTGCCACTGAAGTAAAATATACGGGTATAGAAAATACTGGCGATTTATTATAATTAGTTTGAAGGTTCGAACATGTTCGCAGTTGGTCATTTGATTAGTAATTTAATTTTCGTTTAGTATTTTTTTTTTTTTGTTAAGTACCTAAACCCAGAAGCGTGCCTCAGAATGAGGGAGAGAGGGGTCTGGGAACTTGGTTTTGGTCCCCATGCTGGGCCCTAATTCACTATGACCACTAAACGATTCCTTACTGCGATCAAGTCAACTCTTTAGCTATTCCCGTCAATCTCGCATTCATTTCGCGAGGTTTCGTTCTTTGTGTCATAGAGAAGAAGGTGGGATATAAAAAAAACTTGAGAGGTGTCAAGGGACACCCGGATGAAACGAAGTTCCTTTCGATTAATTAGTGAAGGAATTGTAATAAAATTTTATTTTTTTTAAGTTGTAATGATATTTTTTTTATTATTAACAAATAAAAAAAAAGAAAGACGAAACGAAAATAACTGGCTTGCTTATAAGAGAGAGAGAGAGAGAAACACGCGCACGCCGCACGGCTTAGAACTATAGCAAAAAGTGTCGTTACAACTTTTGGTCTTAATTTTTTCCGTTTAGCCCCCTTTCGCAACGCGCGATAAGGAACTTCGTTCCAATAATTAACTGTTACTTACCAAATATTTGAAGAATTAAGTAACGAGTTCTTTTAAGATTAACTGTGGGTATTAACTATTGATAGCATAAGCATAATCAGTCTATAATGTTCCCACTTCTGGGACACGGGCCTCTTATCGGTGAGAGGGTTTGGGCCGTAATCCACCACGTGGGCCCAGTGCGGGTTGGTGGATGTCACATGTCTTCGAAGTTTTGTTTCTAGGACTTGCTGGTTTCCTCACGATGTTTTCCCGGTTTATTCCAGAAATCCTCACCGACAAATCCCCACCAGTGGGGATTGTTATTTTTGTTCCAGAAATCCCCACTAGTTGAATAAACTCAGCCTAGTGGGGATTTTGGGAACAATAAGTAACAATTCCCACCAGGTGTTGCTGTTTCTAAATTATCAAACAAAAACACCATTTTGAGAGCAGCGGTGACGAAATAATTTACACAAACTAAAGCACCTTTCTGGGGTCAAACCAACTCAGCACCGCTGCTCGCTGTGATAACTTTTGTCAAAATAATCAATTGAGCTACCGACATAAGTTATTCATACAAAAACCATTTAGACCATTAACAAAATTCTATTGTTTCATCTAACACTAACCATTTTCGCCCAAGCTTTTAGTTCGGTAAAACATTTGAACATAAATAAAGCCTCGTTCAACGGTTGCGGGCGACATTGCGGTCGTAGGGATATACCCGCGATACCTATATATGTGTGGTGTACCTATAGGTGTGGTGTACATAAGAGAAATGGTAGTACGCAAGAGCCCCACACCGGTCGCTCGTACGTTTTGTGACCGCAGACCAGTCGCGTACCGCCCGCCGATGTGTTCCTGACTTTATAATTTTATTTTTTATCAAACAATTGGGAATTATCTTTATTAGTTTTCAGAACAACTCGAAGTTTTAGTTCGATTACGGGGTTTTAGGATGTTTTTTTTTATCCTACTGCCCCGTTGGTCTCGTGGTCGCAAGCGCGACCTGACCGTAGGGCTTAGTAACAGCCCGGAGTTTGGAAGTTGGCACCAGGCAGTAGTTAGACCGCTATCGTTTACTAAGTATATACTTTAGCTTGACTTAAAACTAGCAAACCCGGGCATTCAAATTAATCTTCAGACTGAATGTCTGACCAATCAAATGTTTTGCATCACTATCCAAATCACAATGATCTTTATTTTCATTAAAATAAGGTTGCTGTTAGGTTGCTGCCACTGACAAGTCTATCAAAATCATTGTGATCTTTATTTTCGTTACAATAAGGTTGCTGTTAGTTTGCTACCGTCATAGGTATTATAACTGTGATCGGACTGTAACGGCTACTTAGAAAGTCTCTAGTGCACGCGAGTCTGAAGGTTCATAAAATAAATTAAAAAGCCAGGGGGCTTACTGCCAAGTGCAAAGTGCGAATGTTCGGATCGGACCGACACATGGCCGAACTGGCCAGAAAAGTTCGGATCGGCTCAGTTGGGTCTGGACAATAGTCAATATTCGAAAGAGTGTAGGAGTGTAGGATCGGAACCGACCGAACCAAATAGTAACTTCGTAGCAGGAAACGGCCGAACATTCGGCCGATACTACTTCGGAGTAGACCCCCTGTTCTACACCATAATCTGATGATTTTAGACTTTAGATTTATCGCCAACTGCTCTGTACATCAGCAAAACTTGATTAGCAATTCGAGTAAATTACTTATCAATTGATTTGTACGGTGTGCAATAATTCGCGAACTTACTAATAATAAACGAAACAACATGACACAAAATTAACGCCGCGTATTTCTTCCACTGTAGATTTATTTCAACTGGTCGTCAAACTTATGTAGTACAGTTCCCGTCACGTAAAAAGTTAAAGGCAGAATAAGAGAACAATTCTGTACATTTTGTCAACCTTCTGTACCTACCTTATTTAAGCAAATAAATGATTTTTGTATTTTTTTTTTTGAACGCTGGCCGTTTACCTGCGCACTGAGCGATTTAACGATCAAATTGGTGGTATGATGGGAGCGCGACGCTAGTAAAGTGTCTATTATGATGCTACAATAAAACAATTACACTTATATTTATTATAAAACAATAGCCTAGTACTTTAGGAAACGACTGTACCCGTGCGCAGACACACCTCCTTCACTGTCGCTCAGCGTTGGTTTTGTGACGACAAGTGTACCAGGTAAGTCTAAAGACATACGGCTACAAAAAATACACGACGGATGCTTTTAAATTACCAGCAATATATCAGGGCGATGTTATTGCCGCGATTTAGCGTAAGTATAAAAATCGGGAGATTCCGATTTTTAAACACCCATTCTTTACATTTGGTATAGGAAAAACTACGCGTGATTTTCGACAACCAAAGTCGTAGCAACCAAATATCTTGCGTTCAGCTGTCGAGGTACTTACATCGGCAACTATGTCCCTATTACAGACCATACAACATCCATACAGTGTTACAGTGCGGCCGACGAGAAAATGCGTTCTTGACACCTGTTAGTTTCATACAAACGAATACGAGTGCCAAGTGTCAGAAACGCATTCGTCGACGACCGGGCTGTAGTAAAGATAACTTAACCCTAAACTTAGTTTCTTAACAACAATCTTATGCCAAAGTCTGGCGGCGAACTACAAACTAATTAATATCGGCAGCAAGGTTGAAATTCTAAGAATAAATCCCAATATCATAATCCAGCTCTGTTCCTCTTTCGCTCTTCAGCCTAAGATTGACGAACGTGTATCCGATACCGCCTGCTGTTACCGTTGCCGAGGCGTTTGTGCGTTTGTTGTCGTACGCCATGATACTCTGAAACAATGGGTGGAGGATTACTCATCAAATATTCATGGGACATGTAAGGTGAGCATAGGATGGAGTGTGTTAGAATGTTACGCGTCTCTGGAAGAAAGATTCATGGGATAGTAAAGTAAGGCGCTATCGCTTTTACTGGTTGCGAAGTAGGACACCTTGTCGGGTTTAGTTAAGTTAAATTGCTTTAGCTGATAAGGACGTACGCACGACGCGGACGTATTTACTTTGTAAATAGACAAAATTAACATTTTTACAAGAGTTTTACTCTTCCAACGTCATCTGCCTAGTATTTTCCCAAATTCGTTGGGTTCGGCTTCTAGTCTTACGAGATGCAGCTGAATACCATTATTTAACGTGGAGCGACTGCCTATCTCACCTCCACAACAAAATACTATAAACAATAATTCAGGTCAGATTCAAATCAGGTTAACATTTTTTTTAAATGATGAGTATGGCAAAGACAGCCAACACACACTCCTTATATTTTCATTCGACTGAATTCGGTAAAGACTATTCAATGATTTTGATGAATAAGCTAGAAAAATTACAATTGTTTTCAAAGAGTGTTTGGAACAGAAAGAATGACAAACACGGTTGGTTAGTTATTCGGTAACCCATACAATCGGAGGCATGTCCGAATTCCTTGAAGCATCCTGTATATTTGATGACCGTACAAATTGTATTGACTGAACCGATGGGAAAGGAGCGTTGAAAGAAAATTTAGGGAAATCCTTGGAATCAACATACTCGTACCTACGGTTGTATCAATTATTCAGGTTTTTGTGGCTTGTACACGGTAGAAAAAGTGTAGGCATCTGCCAAAAAATCCATTGGATCCATTCATTTTCTCTCTATAAAGGTTCGCTGATAGAATTATCAAAAGCTAAGTTAAATCTCACAAATGAAAATATACTGATAGATGTTAATATGGTCACTTAGTACAGTCAACAGCAAAAGTAGATGATCAAAATCTGAAATTCAATACTAATGAACAGAGTTCGCGGCTATATGGCAGCTGTACTAGTAGTGAATGTTTGGTATAATTTACAATCACATACTTTTGAATCACTTCGACGCCACACAGTTCTGACGCGAACTCCGTTAATTAGTATTGAATTTCTGATTTTGACCATCTACTTTTGCTGTTGACTGTACTACCCTTTTCTAATAAAATCTACAGTTTTGTATACAGAGAAGAAGAGAAAACAACGAACTCAAAATGTTTTCTTTTTGCCAAAGGGGGAAAAGTTATTCATCTCCTTTCCTGTCACTTAAAATTTTGAAAAGCTTTATTGGTCTTTTTAAGATTACGTGCTTTGAAAACAAACCTAAAGTTTTATATCACCGGTAATGTTTTTAACGGCTAAAGTTTCCAAAAAATTTAAATTACTTACATTAATTACAGAATGTCCACTGTAGAACACATTTTTCACTCGTTCTATGAACGGAATTCCCACATAGTGCGCTATAGTGTGATGTATCATATTTCGATTATTATTTGTATGACCTAGTATCAAATGTTTGCATGTTATTAACTTGAATAAGCAGGCCAATGAGATCACTAGAATTTTAATCTTCATATTTCTGAAACTGCGCTTGACACGACTGCGATTCACAGAGAGTCAGAACGAAATGAATGAAGAAGTTGAATTGGTTCAGTAAGTGCGACGTCTGACAACAATCAAAGAAATGAGTGCGTTTAGTAAAGAGAGGGGAGTAAGTAAGTAAAGTAGTTGTTGAAATAACATACTATCTATCTATATACTAATAACAAAGCTGAAGGGTTTGTTTGTTTGAACGTGCTAATATCAGAACTACCAGTCAGTCGGATTTGAAAAATTACTTTTGTATTTGATAGCCCAATTCTTCAGAAAGGCATCAACAGGACTCTTAGGAGCTGAGCAAAAAGAAAAGAAATTTCTTTATTTTCTTTTCTTTCGAACATTAAGCATTTAATAAGAAACGATGATCAGTGTTGAACATTTTATACCGAAAAATTAAGGTTCGCTTTCCTTTATTGCATGTACAGACGCCAGCAGGTCAAGCTACCCGAAACTGTCAAATTTTTCCAATCAAACTTGAACCTTAACGCTTTAACTTTAACGTTGAAAATATATTAATGAAATTTGACAGATTGTAGTAGCTTGATGTGCTGTACAATACTTTTTTTGATGTTATGCTTAAAACACTTTGTTATAAAAATATTATTTTCTTTTCTTTCGAACATTAAGCATTTAATAAGAAACGATGATCAGTGTTGAACATTTTATACCGAAAAATTAAGGTTCGCTTTCCTTTATTGCATGTACAGACGCCAGCAGGTCAAGCTACCCGAAACTGTCAATTTTTTCCAATCAAACTTGATCCTTAACGCTTTAACTTTAACGTTGAAAATATATTAATGAAATTTGACAGATTGTAGTAGCTTGATGTGCTGTACAATACTTTTTTTGATGTTATGCTTAAAACACTTTGTTATAAAAATATTATTTTTGGTATTTTCAATCTCAAATAGCAGCCGTGGGGTTATTTGTAGACTTTCTTTGTTGTTATAGTAAAACGTGCTCAAGATGAGATTTCCCATAAGAAAAAAGTACTTTTTATTCTGGGTACGATATGAATGATGTCCTTTCACGTGGACGAAGTTACGGGCACAAGCTAGTGAACTATGAACTATGGGGCTAGGAGTGATTGTTGTAGTTAGATCGATTGTTTAAATAGTACGATATCTACTATTGTAATGCAAAAGTAAAAATATTGACACGGAAATAATGAACAACGGGCTGAATGGACCCAGCATTGTAGCACTTTCGTACCTTTCTTATGATGAAGATCGGAATAATCTCAATATTTTATTCTATGAATCAAATAAAAAAGTTACATCGGTTCCAAATAACTATGTATTATGGCCTAATGGTGCGAATACCTAATTGTATTCACTTGTTGTCAGTTGGAATGTTTTTCCTCTTTTATGTGCCGCCTTGGACTTGAAAAGTTTAATTTAATGAATAAGTGTTGTAAAAATATTCTTTACTAGCTTTTGCCCGCGACTTCGTTCGCGTGGAATAGTGACTTCACCAATAGATGACACCGACTCTTGACCAATAGATGGCGCTGTATGTCCGGAATAAATTTTATTTTTTATTTTATTTTTTATTTTTTGTAATAAAAACTATCCTATGTCCATTCTCAAGTTCCAAACTATGTCTGTACCAAATTTCACACAAATCGGTTCAGTAGTTTAGGCGTGAAGCAAAGACAGACAGACAGACAGACAGAGTTACTTTCGCATTTATAATATTAGTTTGGATTTCGGTATTGGGATAGGTTTGTAATAGAAAAATACCTTTGAAAATGAAACATCTTTATTTACAAAACTGTACGACTGTCAAAGATTCACGAATGACAGCCGGCACCCTAATTACGTAAAACACGATCAATCGGAATCGGTTTCATTTTGACAGTTCAACAATATTCATTGCGTTATTTACGTGTTGAGTAGACAAATTTTTCTTCTAACTTATGAAGCAATGGATTAGCAATTTGCTTCAAAATGATTCTGATTCCGATTGATTGTGTGTTACGCAATTAGGGAGCTGGACCAACGGTTTAACATGCTTTCCGAGGCACGGGGTATTTAAAGATGGTCACATCCTCAGACCCTCCTCCACAGGACCCTCAATAACAAACCAAAAACTATAATCAACCAAAGAAACAAAAAAAAAAAAAAAATTACTACAGGTACCTAAAATAATCCAAGAAAAATACTGTACAGTTGGAATAACGCCCAAGCTTTAAGAGGGTGCACACAGGTCCACTAGCGCCACTCCTAAAAATATTATCTCGTGACTGAGAAGGAATTATGAAAATCTGTTCAATCAGCGACCTCGGTAAATGTGTCTAGAATTTTCTAATACCTTTTATAAAATTTCATATTGAGACACGAAGCAACAAAATTCGATCTAAAGAAAAGCGGCCACATATGTGCGGTCCTATATGTCGTATTTAGTTGCTTCGTGTCTCAATATGAAACTTAATAAAAGGTATTAGAAAATTCTAGACAAACTTACCGAGGTCGCTGATTGAGCAGATTTTCATAATTCCTTCTCAGTCACGAGATAATATTTTTTTAAAGGAGTGGCGCTAGTGGACCGTTGTACAGGCTCTTAAATTGGAACCAAAGTCAGAACGATTGAAATATTTTCCATGTCAATTCTATCGCAATAAAGATTTTCTACCGAAATTGGAGCTTTTCTCGAAACCCAGTGATTTGTTAAACAAAGACCTCAATTTTCCGTTCTCTCGAGTTTTTTCCGGCTTGTCTCTCACAGATATATTTGAAAATGCTTGTACATTTTCGAAAGTATTTCGTAAATTACAGGAAAACTCGAATAAATAAACGTTTCGCACTTGTTGATGATACAATATAAATATGAATAAAGTATGGCAAAGCTTTAGCAACGCCTGCAAATGAACTTTAAACCACAATTACGAGAGATTTAATGGATAACCAACTTACTAAAATAAACGCTAATTAAAGCAAACAAATTAAACAGTGAATTTAACGCAGCAAAACAAATTACGAAGGCAAATGTTTTAACTTGCCGCTAAAATATTGTGTTACGAACAAAATTTAATCAAACAAACCCACACCTACGGAATAAAACTTTCGTCTGTTTAAAAAGGAAGGGTTGCACGCACCGGGTTGAGCTTGACAATAGGAATCGCAGCGTCGGCATCCTCTATTTTAGGGATGTAACAGCGGCCATCTTAGCGGAGGCGGTGGTGTAGAACTTCACCCTCACGAATGTTATGTTACCACGGAGGTTAACGTAGGCGGAGGTAGAGGTGGTTAAAGAAAAAAAAAAGAAGACGATCAAAGAAAAAAAAATACCTATCATCAATTGTAAACAGAGACTGAGCAAGCACAACAATGTCTTAAGCCAATAACCTTCATAACACAATCTGATTATGTTTGTCTGTGGTTCATAAATTAAACCAGCTCCACTAAACAGTGGCTCACTAGGTACTAGACCTGGCGACGGCGATGATATGGAAGCAAAACCTTGAAAGTTCGAGTTATAAGTATCTCCTACATAACTCGAACTTTCAAGTTCTTCACATAGTTCTGGAGCTGATTTTCTTTATTAGACCCAGAAGTCTCAGTTGTAACAGATTACAATTCCGTTAAAAACTTTCGGAGGCGGATGCGAATGCAAAGGTAAGATTTCGTGCGGAAGTTCCGCATTTGCGGAGGCAGATGCGAGGTTCTATTACAACCCTACTATATTTTTATGCGAGGGTCCGTGAGGAAGGGTACGTATTAGTCCGAAATCCATTCCACGTCTTCCGGCAAAATGTTGGAAACAATCTACTCCCTGTTTTATTTTATGAAAGCCGTTGTCTGTTCCACGTGGCAACCAATCGATATTTCGTGAACAATGGTTTTGTTAACGGATGGGTTGAACGTCTCTATTAGAAAGTTTCATTTGTTAGACGTTACTGATTGTTGTGGTTTGAAAATACTCGTTTGCGTAACTGATTGTAGCTTTCTGTCAGTTCGATTTCAGTATTTTAATTCTGTTCAGGTCGTGATAAGCTTTTGTTCGGGCTGATTAATATTGAGGAGGAAAAAGCACAGTTCTGATTTAATTATTTTCTTCAGACATATTTAAAAACTTTATAAACAGGGTGGCGGAAATCGACGCGCAACCTATCACATTGGATTCATCAGTGCTCCTGAATCCACCATCTTTGATAACCAACGAGTTTAAACACAGGGGGTGTTTAAACTCGTCGGTTATAAAACAAAAAATAATCTGCTGTGTCATAGAAAAGTGCAATACCTACGCGGTCCAAATGTATGGAATAGTTATTTCGTTGGTGATAGCCGCCGAAAAATTTCAAAACTCGGGGGTCTAGTATCATATGCTGAATTCTTGGATACAGTTTCCGTCGATGTGGATGCTACCCTGAATTTTTCTTACACTTTTGAGAAAGGTTCATCCAAAATTATGTTGTCTCACAAACAGGCCCATTCTTTTTTATGTGCTCAATTGTAACAACTCAACTCAGGCCATAAGATAAATCTTTGATTGTAACTAATGACAATATCATGTCGTATCGTTCCAACTCATACTATTATTTTTTATTTCATATCCGGTTATTATATCCTTAGTACCTATGTCATGTGTATGTATGGCTTCAGTGCAGTATGGAGTTGTAAGTATAAGTATAGTCTGTATCCTGTATCTTTGTGCTGTCGTGTTCTCGATACATGAAACCTGATTTTGGTCTTTATTTATTAAAACTTTATGCTCTTGTAAAAAATACTATATAATGATGAACTTAATGCCTGTCCATACCAATAATACCCATAGTAGTCAACCTTATTATGATGCAGGGAGCGTGACATAACGGATAGGTTACTCGAAAATAACTATAAAAATCAATAATAAATACTACATGTCATACATGTAAACAAAATTAACTTTGTCAGGAGATATAACGATCGGTAGAGGAGAAAACGATCCTAGAAAATCAGGGCTGGGATGATTCTGCCAATTTTTTACGAATAAAATGGCATTCCCAATTTTCCGGAGGATATCTTAAGGTGAATGAGTAATATGGCCCTCGCTTGCATCACCTACTTTTTTTCTCAGAAAATTCAACATTTTCATCAAGAAAAAGAAAAAAAAAAAACGAACACCGCAACATGAAAATCAAAAT
The DNA here is from genome assembly GCA_945859715.1 of Apamea sordens. Classification (NCBI taxonomy): domain Eukaryota; kingdom Metazoa; phylum Arthropoda; class Insecta; order Lepidoptera; family Noctuidae; genus Apamea; species Apamea sordens. The sequence continues at coordinate 9,714,200 of OX243996.1, read as the reverse complement.
ATCCCACGCTGTCAACAATATCGATAACTGAATCATGAAACTTTTTAAGTCTCTCATTCTGTTACCAACTTTATCAAAACGGTTCCAACGTGCAGAAAGAACTAAGTCAATAAATACATACGCGTCCACAGTTCCACACATACTATTCCGGAAAATGCAGAAGTTTCAAAAGTATTATCGCTCTGTGGCGTTTGATAAAAGACTCTCGTTCCCATAACGACTGTAGGGGTAAAAGGGGTGGGACACATTTGGTGACAAGAGTCTCTAATGCCCTCATCTATCTGAAGTAATCCCATAAAATTTTGTGGCATGTTTGCATGAAGCGAGTCTGAAATAATCATGCAAAAATATTCGTTGATATAAAGTTTTAGATCTAGATATTAGGATCCTATAGAGCATGGAATCGTCTAGACTTCTAGAGAATGCAGTACTAATAGAATTTGTGTCGTATTGCGAGTAAACGATGACCTGCTTGGTTTGTATGGAAAATGTTGACAGTACTGCCTGTAACAGCGGCCGCCGATGTGTCTTCGCATTCTCCAGTTCTGTGTAAACTTTTAAATTCTGCACCATGTTGAGAGAATTTGTATAAAAAGGTCAATAGTAGAAGATTCATAAAACTGTCTGTGCTTGCTTGGCTGCTGAGTTAAGCTTACTGTTATTGGAGCGACGTTGCTGACGCATTTATTTTATAACTCGATTGCGCCATTGCATTTACGCATTGCAGCGGCAAAAAGCACAGCTACTGGATATATCAGTTTATCTAATTTAGAAATGTCTTCTCTATTTATTTTAAAGTTTCGATAACCTATTACATATAAAAATATCGGTATTGAAGAGGGACCGATATTTTGAGAATGCAACAGCGCTAGATTAGGCAAGAATGTTCATACATTCTTTGTCCTTTGTTTTTTAGTTTACTCATTATATTATTCTATACATTTAAATTCACGGATAGCAAGGAATTAAATATTTTTTCTACATATAATGTTACATATTATACAGCAAATTGTTACATTCCCTTCTGGCTGAAATAAGCGAAAAAAAATTGCCATCCGCTTTTTTTTTAAACTGTTTGTCACTGATAACGGCAGGACAAATGTGCGAGGAGTGTGTTTAGGGGAGTCCGTTATCGTATGGAGAATCGACGGGGCTATTACCTCTGGCTATTCGGTTTTATGCTCTCCTTAATAGAGTACGAAATGGTATGATTTGTGGCAGTGATCGTATGAATAATAATTTAGTACCTAAGTACTTATTTACAATAATTCCCAAATCTTAACATGCTACGCCTGTAGCCACGAAGGGTAAAGCAGAGTTTACCTAGTACACCCACATTTGGCCAGTTATGTTTAAGTCCCAATTATTATAGGGGGCGAGTCATTGCCATCAACCGGGAACAAATCCAGACTCTGGGCTACTACTGAGAAATTCCAGATGGAAAAACCCAATAACACTTTGCCCGACCTGGAAATTGAACCCAGGATCTCATGCTCAGCAGTAGCACTTGCGGCTATTAGACCAGCGAGGTAGTCTAGACCAGTGTTTTTCAACCTTTTTCATGGTGTGGCCCCCTTAGTACGGAAAACATTTCGCGACCCCCTTCCCTCAGCTGCTTCTAACTTGGCATTCAAGTTCGTCACCTTGGGTATTTTTGGTTAAACAGAAAAATAAAATCCCCACAATCAACCACTGAAGCTTTGAAGTGTTTGATTCCCTCCTATAATTTTAAAGAAACGGCGGCCCCATTAAAGAGGCTTGGCGACCCCCTAGGGGGTCAAGACCCACACGTTGAAAAACACTGGTCTAGAACCAATCAAAGAACGAATTTTGTACACTTTATACATCTTGCGTGAAGGATCTATGTGTGAGTTCAACTGTTGAACCCGATGCAACGATGATTGTCTTAATAGTTCATGCTAAACAAAACAGTTGGCATTACGCATTACTTCTACCTCCCAGTAGCTATAAATGTCTCAACATAAAATGTTAATTAACATTTAAAAGCATTGTGGAAGTCCGACTCGAGTTGCGTCCATTGTTTTGTTTCGAAACCCGATACACAATATCCCCTGAAACAGGAGAGCATCACGAACGAAGCTACTGCAAAGATAAACGAAGCGCGGTGTATCTCCACTGCAATTTGTTACTCATTGTGCCCACTGCTCGGTAACAAATCTTGCAATTTATCTTAAAAAAGTTGTTTCATTTAAGCAGAATTTATGGTTCGTGGTTTTCGAGAAAGCTGAACAATGAATACGCGCAATGACTTTTGAATTTATATTGTTTGTCATATTACTTTTCTGAAAACAGCAATATGCACACAAATTGGGGAAAAAATAACACTTTTTCTTGCTACGTTTGCCAAAATTTGCATAGTGGATCTCATCACGGAAGAAAGGGGGAACTTTGATCATATTTTTTATTAGACTGAACACAACGTGTATAAATTTTCACAACTTGTAGAACAAAAGTTGTTTATTTTGATGAGTGCAGAAACCTCACACTGGGTGGAGGGTTATAAAAAATATAGGCAGTATAAATTGATGGGACTGGTGACCTATTTGCACCTGTGGGCAATGCATCATATTTGAACATCCCACACGTGTTGTTGGGATGTTAAAACATTGGGCTTATTTCATAATATTTTTAGAATGCCTTTGGATAATCTTCTTATACGTGTACTAATGTACCTAACTTAACTAAAAACAAACTAAAATATGGCGTCAAAAAATTCCTCTGCATTGCTGTCGACTGGTAATGTACAGACGCCAGCACATGAACCTACCCGAAACTGTCAAATTTTCCCAATCAACCTTGAACCTAATGCTTTAGTGATAAAGTTGAAAATCTATTAAAGAAATTTGACAGATTTTAGTAGCTTGATGTGCTGGCGTCTGTACCCAAGAGACTGGAGGCATTGCGACATTGTATGTCAATGCTTGGCCTTATGTGTCTTTTAACATAGTGTACCGACAAAGTAGTTCAATATTATTTTTTGTCTCACAAATCAATATTTATTTATTAATGAGGAACAGTGTCCCTTGTGGCAGTTTCGATATCTTATCAAAAAGCCATGTATTAAGCGAACGTCTAATACCGAAAACTCCCCAATTGAAGTGAGATAAGCAGAGCCTACAGCGATGGGGAGACGCAGGAGCGACGCTTCGACGCGAGATAACGACGCCCTGCGGTAGACCTCGTCTAATTTGTTACTCATTGTACGTCGCGATAGCTGTAATGTATCTAGTATTGATAACAGATCGAAGAGGTGCAAGAATCGCTAGATACGGCTTTTTTTGTCTTAAATATTTCAAAACTTGAACAAGTGTTGTGACATTTTATTTATTTATTAGATCTCCAACAGACGCTACACAATTATATGCAAGTATACCTAAATAGGACAGGGAAAAATACAAGTGTGCGCTTCCAATTATAGGACCACAACATTTACATTTAATCTAGGTACAGTGACTTTGAAAAAGTAAAAATATTCAAATAAATCAAAAAACATAACACGAACATCATACAAAAGAAACAAAGTTAATTACATAACAAATTAATAATAAGAAATAAAAAACTATTACGACTTATATATTTTTTTAAAGTAAACGTGTCTTCCCAATGAAAATAGCAGAAAACAGTTATAATTTCATTTCAAAGGATACTTTAATTCAAGTCAATTCAGAATGGTAGTAATTCATTGTCAATTTACATACTTTATTGTAATTTATAAACGCTAAAGCCAAACAGGCTGGCAACAAAACAAACTAGAAGGCCTAAATTATTGCGCTCAGTTAAACTCAAAATTATTGTCAACCATTTTAGATCAAGGAACTACCGTTCGACTAAGCGTATCCTATGTATAGACACTTCACAATAAATTATACAGAAAGTTTATAGCGTGTTTACTGATCTCCCTTTGGCTGTAGCCCAATAGTGTCAACTGTTAATAGACAGCGCACGTGGCACGATTTAGCGGCTGCTCCTTTATCCCCAACGTCCTCCCGCTTCAAGAGATTTTTCACGATTAATTTTCTAGTGTAGACACTGTCACTTCCATTTGTTGGCAGGGCACCCTTAACAAAAACAAGGATTATTCCATAAGCCCCTCCAGGCTTTGGTATCTAATTTCCTGTTTGTTTTTATTTGGATTTGTTTTGTTTTGTTTATATACAACCAACGCTACTTCGCTAAGTGTTACTGTTAATAGATTAAATGGTATACGAGTATGGGCGGACAATTAATTGCTAGTGGCAATTCTCGGGAGACTACAGCTAATCGTGGTTCTAGCATTAGCGTTAACACGAAATCATTTATTTTGCATTGCGCAGGATTAATGTCCGGAGTCCAGCACGTCTTAATCTTTATCGTAAAATTTACATTAGCGTATCCTGCAGACGTATCGGATAGGGTCTCATTTATTTCGAAATAAATTATTGATGCATCCTTTTTATCTCCTTGAGGCTTAATTGATTTGTCGCTTGAAGCCGTCCATATTCTTGTTTCTCAATTACGTGTGGAGCGAGTATCGCGAACTGTCGGCCGTTTTATTTATGGCAGGCCAATTGATTGAATTAGTGGACCCCGAGGCTTTTGCCCGATACTGACCTGTTTCATACCAATGAGAATTTATTTCTCTAGCGCCGCCACTTTATTTTGTAAACTTTACGTGGCCGCTGAATTATATTTGCATATTTCTTTTATTTTTTGTATCCATTTGCATGTGTGTTTTGGAATTTGCATTTATTTATGTCAAATGAAGAGACACCATTTTATCATAATTCGTTCCTGGCGTTTTGTTCAAATACACAAAAAAAACACATCACTGTTTTTTTATTTATTTTAGAAGCCAGTTCTTCCTACATTTATTGCAACATAATATAGCTGATAGAGACGATACATCACAATGCCTGCAAAGCCAAAGATAAGTCGTTGCAATATTTAGGGGGATAGAAAGTGCGGTGCATTTGGGGTGCGAGTCTGTAAGCCAGTTTCTTGGCTTCACTTTTGTTTTCTTAATCATATATATAATATATATAGATAGATAGGATAGACTGCTTATTTTAAGTGAGCATCGGACATAACTGGTTCAGTTTAGCATTTTTTTTAAGTTTTTCATGTCTTTAAGCCTGAGTTTAAATGACACCACCCAATAATTTAATTTACGGCTATAACTTCAGACCAAACCTAATAATCTAACTTCGTATTGCTTACCTATTTGCACCTACCTATTTAAAATGTTCTGGTGGCCATATGAACGGAACAATTTTTTGTGTCTAACCGACTCAAAAACACTCCGAATCACGTGCCACAACATAACGGATTCACTCCATACATGAAAGTCAGAGATAAGCGGGTGTGCAATGCATTCGGGGCCGGGGCTAAAAGCTATACAGTTTTTGCCTTCGCCCTGGCGCAAGCGATCGGTCGTGACTCGTGAGCCGAGGGCACGTGTCTACGATCTGTATCGTGTGCCTCACCTGACGCACAGAGCCTGCACTACGTGACCCGCATTTGCACCGTATGGAAGTAAATATCACATTGAGGATTTATCTTTATGGTATCCGGAAGGCAGAATATTGGGCCTTTTGTCTTTGGGAGCATAACTTTTTGATGGTTTTTAGATGAGTGTTCTGTTTTGTGTTTTAAGGGGTCCTCAAATACAATGCATTACATTATGTTTGTTGTCGTTTGCTAATATTTATCAATTATTTTTTTTTAGTAATACTACGTGGCAATGTTGCCAGCCTTTTGGGCACTGTTCCTGTTGACAGCGATGCGGACAAATTTTTTGATGCCCTATGATTCTTTTGCTTGTTTTTTCACATGTACATAATTATGTATTCCATTTTTATAACAAAAACACTGAAACCCGTATTACTTTATTGTCAATCAAAAAAACAAATACGAATTTTTTTTTAGATCATCTCAAAATTTTGTTGAATTCTTGAGAGGAAAAAATCTCAAGCTTGAAGAAAATATGGTCTAAATTTATTGGTTTTTATGTGAAACCTGCCTAGAATAACTAATGACTAAACCACTCTTCTGTAATTACAACAAAATTAAATCAAAAACCCATCGGGTGACCTATCTCAATCCTTGCCAAAACCTCTTACCAAAGCCGACCTAATCCTATACTTATCAACTAACTACGGTTAATGAATATTTTAGTAGGACGGAGTTAATGAAGGACGCCTCCTTTGTCCCGGCCACGGCTTGATTACATTCAGACTGACGTACGAAAGCACTCGGATATAAAACCGAACTGAATGAGCGAATCGGGTAGTAATAAATGTTCCGTTGATGAAGTTAATTAAGAGTGGTCTGCGCATTATTGCCAATTAAAGTAATGAGGGATGTTGTTTTTGATGCAGTAATTAAGGGTTGCTCGCTAGGTTTTTGTTTTGATGTCATTTTCTGTAGATTTGTAAGTTTTTCGAGCCCATTTCAGGGCCTGTCAAAGTCGGCAAAAAATTTTTGTCGAACGGTATAATGAGTTGAATTTGGCTATTTTGTTTAGTAAATTCATAGGTCTTATTTTAAACTGCAGTAAGCAGCTGCACGTTTACTAAAGCAAACGGAAGCAAAATAACACATAACTTGAACATATTTATGTAGAGGGTAAAGCTCTACAAAAGCTTAGCAAGTTTTCTGGGGTACGAAACTCGGAAGTCCCTTTATTTTTAAATTTAATCCATACTAATGTTTGACACAACATTCAACAGCGTTTAAACTTTAGAAATAAACTAAACGGCACATGTTTCTTTAATATTGAAGACGTTAAATATGACTCATAGACAACTTTACATTTTTGCTCCACCTCGATCTTTGACAGCTCTGCAAACACCATCCAATCGATCATTCCCATCAAGATAAAATCATCACCGTAACGTAAAAGTTCTTATCTAGTCTACCTCAGTATCTGTGATGTCACCGCCAAACAGTTAGGCTACATACGTGACTGGCATATGCTGGGAGTCCCAATTGACACGTTCAGGCCGCCACGTGTACAGAATCGACGCTGGCTAATCCCGAGCTACACTATTGCTAATATTTTATTTGTTTTGGGATTTGGTGGGTTAATAAAGAGAGGCAGATGCAGGAAGTATTCATTAAGAAGATTAGTTGTAAGGTTTGTTTGTTTTGTGGGTCTTAGTTAAAACAACTGAAAGCTAAATACGGAATGAAAATTTGTATGAAAGTTCGTCATTTTTGCTGATGCAAATTCCAGGGGACTGCGGACTTGTAAGTACATAAGCGCTTTTTAAAGGTCTATTATGGATTTCAGAAAGATACTGGTACACAGATACAATGAAAAATAGAGACGACGCTCCAGGAAGTTGAACTTTTTTCTAAAACTTAATGTAAACGGCTTACAACGGCGATGAGACCGCACATTGTGTCACCCTCTGTAAAATCTTATATATTTATGTTCTGTAATTTGTATGATGTACAATAAAGAGTATTCTATTCTATTCTCTATTCTATTCTTACATTATCAGCCTATAATTTTCCCACTGCTGAGAAATAGGCCTCCTCTCTTCGAGAGGGAGTAGGCTGTAATGTACCACGCGGGCCCAGTGCGGGTTTTCTTGCGATGTTTTCCTTCACCGTTTTGAGAGCAATGGTGATGAAATAATTTACACAAAGTAAAGCGCCTGTCTGGATTCGAACCTACGACCTACAACTAGTAAATCGCGATCGTTAACGAACGGCTGAACGGCTGCGTCCGCCGTCCTGCTATTTGATATGATTAATCTAGGTAACCTTAAGGTAAAGTAGACGATCAATTTAATTTTGAAGATATAATCTTGAATGACGCGATTGTAATTTTATCTAATCCTTTATCTAGAACAATGAAAGCTTTGAATTAGACATGACAACACAATGTTTATTAAAAACTAGATTTGACAAGCGATTAGTGTCAAATCTGTCACTTTCAAATGACTGAGCGTCGCCCCGTGTCGTTCTAGAATCTGTGCCTGAGTGCCTATTTTTTGTCATTCAATTCTTGGTATTGTCGCTCGCAGATTTACGACAACACCAGCTGCTGAATGTGACCTACTTTTGAGCCGTAGACAGGAACATCCATAAGTATACATCTCGATGACTAACACTTTTTGAAAGCTCGTCTTATTCCAGCTAGACCAGCTATGTTTATAAATAAGTCAATATTGTGTCATTTGCTGCCGGGTTCCAATATGTTACGGATAGTTATAAAATGAACGACCTATAATTTGTTGTCAAATCCATATAAATATTATGCAGGAATTCATTATTATTTATTTTAATATATAGAAATAGAAAAATATTTACTGTCCAGGTAATACAGTAAGCGGGTTCACGGGTTTACAGAAAGTTAAAACGACATGAGTGGCTTAAAATATTACCTACAGCTAGGTTACAATATGGTATTTGCTGGTGAGCCCCAAACTAGACAGTTAGTCTGTATCTTGGGGCTCATAGTATGAATTCCAGAGTGGAGACTAGAGAGGTTATTATTATTAGCAGGCATGCTGGAAGAATTTTTTATAGAAATAAGCATCACCTATTTGTCTGTTCTGTTTTTTTCTTGTCTGTTTATATGCACATATATGTAGTGTGTACATAAGTTATGGTATTTTTATTAATTAATTTAAGTCGTTTTTCGTGTCTGCCTGTGTGACCGCGTTGTTCTTCCGAACTGCGCAACGGATTCTGATGCCGTTTTCACCATTATTTAGAGGATTTGTTCGGGAAGGTTTGTTTGTATAATACATTCATATTAAACTTACATAGAATAAAGAAATGTAGATGTTTTGTCAAGTTGTAAAAACCATGTGAAGCAGGGGCGAGTCGTTAATAAAGTATAAGGCGATCGTAGTCTTCGTAGCGTAGCGTAGTAGCCTTTTCGTAGCGCGGCGTAGTGCGGTAGTAGAATATTCGTCCCGTTAGAAACATTCAAAGGTAATCTGACTATTTTATGGAAATGATTTTTCAGTATGTTTTATCGTAAATAATGTAGAGGTACTATTTTCGTTGGATATTGGATATTTGAATTTAAGCTACTATCTATGTAGGTACTTATGTAGATATTTATGCAATGCAGTATATTTTCTAAAAGCGTTGTACATAAAAATATTCATAAAGCTGCTTGACATAACTGTTTAAAATATTGATTTTACAAAACAATTATACCACTACGTCCCAAGCTAATTAAGAACAACTGCAGCATTATTCCATATAACGTTGTCTTTAAGTAAGAACTCAACTACAACAATAACATAACTTTTAAAATTAATGCCAGCAGATGCAAAACATTCGGCCATAAATGAGTTAATAAGCAGAACTTTTTAATATACAAATAATTGCAGGCGTGCACTCTGCGAAAATCATTATCATCAAGCTTTCCTCGTGCTTTCGGCAGTATGCAAAAGCCGCACGTTACTGAGTCGGCGCGAAATGACGAACTAGAGTGGGGGGCAGTAACCCTCGGACCCTTGAACGGGGAGCTTGTGTCGCTACGCGCCGCAAACACATCGCGATCTCCGCAAACTATAAACATTTACCGACGATGTTATGATTGGAAATTCAATAATGAACCAAGAACTTTTTTATCGGTTAAAGTTATAATGAGTGTGTTTTTACGTGTACAAATAAACTATGCGGTGTAAAGTAAGAAGTGACGTTAATCAGTAGTGTCAAGCATGACCGCGGGTCCAATTAAAAGAGATAATATCGGATGGAACCAGTTCAAGTGTGTAGTGCTTTTGCATCTTTTGTTCAGTTTTCCGTGCGCGACAAAAGGTAAGTGAAAAATAAGATAAGAGTTCGTGTAACCGCAGCTCCAGATTTCGTAGCATGATTAAAATTTTGGGATGGTTAAGATGGTGTAGAGATAAAAGTTCAGATTTTTTTTTCATGTTTTTTTTTCGGTTCTGTTTTTTATTAAAGCTATTTGGTACTTAATGAATATTTTACGGTTATTCTAATTTAAAACTAATTTGTATAGTGTAATAAAAACTGAGTGGAACACGACCGAGTTTTTTCAAACTCAGATTACTTAGATCGTAATGTCATAATATCGAAAACTAATTTATTTAAATTGTTTCTCATAAAAAGTTTATTGATATAATATTTCTTTACGTGTCATAAATATTTAATTGACACAGACATTAATTTATATTGTATCCTAAATAAAAAAACTTGTTTACCAATCTTTGATACTAACGTTTCAATTGGTTGTTTAAGTAACTATATAATTTCTAATCTCTTTACTTTTATTACCAATTTGTTTTAATAATTAGCATCGCAAATTTTTTTTTTCTGATTAGAATATTCTTAATTCTTTTCCTAAAGCTCAAAGTCGGGCTCCGCGCATAAAGGAGCACCCAGCTGACACGATAGTTGGACGCAGCGAGCCTGCTACCCTGCGCTGCGTGTCAGAGGGCAAACCCAAACCTAGCATCCTGTGGTATAAAGATGGCTCCCCACTGGCCCCTACTGACCACCCACACAGAGTACTGCTTGAAGATGGACTGTTGTTTCTTAGGTAAGTCTTAGTACTTTTTAATATTATCTTTACTTTTGAACGTCACCGTATAAACCGTTTTGTAACTTTTGCCCTCTTTGACGTTCATACTACTAGGGAAGTTTTAATTTTATTGGCTCTAGGCGACGGTGGCGTTGGAAAGCTTAGTAAAGTTCCTGTGGATATTCGGCATCCGTAGTAACTAGAGGTGGTCGCCATTCAGTATTTTACAGTCGACGGCCGTCGGCCGCCGGTTAGCAAACAGCAATATACATACCTGCATGAAGGTAAAAACGGTTATTTTCGTTCCTTCTTGGAGCATTTCTTTGTCCAACAGTGGACTATGATAGGCTGGGGTGACTTCTTATTGGACAGATAGTTCCTCGATAAAAAATAGGCCCGCCTTTAGCAATCCGAGGGTATCTTATGCTTTCAATGCTACGTCAATAGGATTAGCACATGTCAGTTGAGTCTTCCTGTCCGTTAAAATCACAACTGCGATCACGAATTTGTCCAAACGTGGTTATTGATTTAACATAACTATGGATTTCCCCAGTGACCGTTGTTTGTAGTGGCCATAGAGGATTTTCCGGCAGTGGAAGACCATAGATAGCATATTTGATTATAGTTCATGAGATAGAAGTTACATAATTATATTTTTCGTTATAATTATATTGTATAATAAGCATTTTAATGTATATGAAATAAGTTACATTGTTGTCAAACCTTTCAGACTGAGTGATGTGACTGTCATATTAATATATTATTATTACTTCTATAGTCGTGATCTGCCAAAATATTTTTTTATTATTATTATTAATTACTGCGCCTACATTGCATACTGCAGGCATTACAGAGATTCGAATGTCTGTCTGTCGTGATAAACGTTCGAGGTTTAATTAATTCATGTTACGCTGTAATTCGAATATAACATGACAGATGGCGCTACCTATCATTGTTATGTCTGGCTTTACGAATGTACGGTTGTATGCATATTTTGATTTAATTTTGTTACTATGCGAATATGTTTTTTTAATATCTGGCTGGCCTTTCGGATAATCGAGAAATTTTCTATTTAATATATGAATAGTTATGATAAAATCAATAACCATAGTGCGCGTGATCAGTTTCAGTATACAATACGGTATTGTTTTAGGTATACCCAGAGCCAGGTGTTTAATATTGAATAGAAAATAAATAAAAAGAAAGAAAATACGTTTATTTGCGGTAAAAATGACGCATAAAAAGAAACCAAACATAAAATAAAAATGAACTGAAAATGAACGTATGAAAAAAAAAATGTGAATGAATTGAAATAGACTGTCATATTCACAGTGCTGTAACACGCAATAATACTTATGAGGTATTTTATTAGCTATTCAAAACGATATACCTAAACTGTGTTATATTACTTTATACACGATAAAACACTTAATAAAATACAGAAAAAAGCTCTAGACATCGCGGCGTGTTTCATTGTACAACATACTCGTCAAAATACAAAGGAGCTTTTATTAAACCAAAAAAGTAATGCTACAAGTACTTGAATGTAATACCACTGAATATACCGTAACAAAGGCATGACGCAGAATTAATATAACATACTTAGTGTAATGACGGTCGTATAAGAGCCGCAAGCCGACGGGCTTACACAAACTTTTCATGGTTATTGTACTATTTATACGAAAAGTTTATTGAATAAAGGTTAAGTATGTCTGTAAGCAATATTGTTATAATAGGAGGTTTATTTATTAGATATCTTAAGTAATGAACAAGATGAAGCTATTGTAATAAAAAAAATAAAAAAATGAAAATCGTTTATTATCAGGCGTCATCGGCCCATAGTGTGTTAGTTTTACCAAAACTTAAAAACTATGTTAGTAGAATGAATATACTTACGTGTTATATTGGATAGTGGTTATCAATACAAATGCTGATGAAAATTCTAGTTAAAATATTGTATGGAGTATTTAATCCAGATTTCAGGAAAAAATTTGGACTTAGTGAAATGTTTGTTGATCTCACTACTGGCACCCTCAAAAACCATAAAAATGACACCAAAGACGATTTTTTTTTTAATTTTCGCCGTCGCTATCTTGAATTTTCATTTTGATCTCACTATTGGCATTAGCACCCTCGAAAACCTTGAAAACTATCTACTATGTTAAGTCGCATGGAGAGTGCATAAAGATTTTTTGGTACGCGACGATTTCTACCAGTTTACTTCTACCGCAAGCCACGTTAAAGAACTTCGTTCCAACAACTTAATAACAAACTGGAATGATGAAGGGTGATCTTATTATAGCTTTGAAAATAGGCTAATTAGGCTAAATACGATATAGGAACTATTTGGTATTCTAACCACAAACCTTACAAAGAAAAGAAAAACGTGGGTTGGGAGACCCCCGGCAGGAGCCAAGTTCAAAATGAAAATCCAAATGGCGGCTGTGAAAATTTGAAAATGACGAAAATTTTTATCATTTTCGTAACAAACATTAGATTTTCATTTTGACCTCACTAACGGCTTTAGTAGGTACCCTCGAAAACCACGAAAACGAGTTCCATTAAAAAAAAAATCGCAGCCGCCACCTTTGATTTTCATTTTGACCTCACTATTGGCTTCAGCACCCTCGAGAACCATGAAAGCTATCTCTCTTTCTCTCTGTCCCTTTCTATTATATATAATAAAAAATTCGCATGGACGCATACCACTTTTTCGTTACGTTACGATTTCTCCTAGTTTACTCCTCCGCAAGCTCCATTAAAGAACTTCGTTCCAATAAAATGAGGTAAATCCAGACATATTGCAAAAATAACTTCACTAGTAGGCTGTAGAACACAGTCCTTGGCACCTCGTATATTCTGTTATACTATGTGTTTCACGTGTTCCCTCATAAAAACAGCCAGACTAATTTGGCCGGAGTTTTTATTGTTGTGTTAATTAGAGGCAGAAAAAACTAAAGTACATGGTGTTTTATTACGCCTTGTCTTGACACGACATAAAAAATATAAAGCGAAAGAACTTGCGCATGGAAATAAACCCGTCCCCGGTTTTGTTCTTATTATATTTTTTTGTAAATCAGTCAGGGATTTTGCTTAGCTTTAAGGCTTACCTAAATGGTTTTTACTTTTCACCTTCTTAAAGCGAGCCGAACTCCATAGTCGTCCTTGGCATTTATTTATAGAACGTACAATACACAACTCACTTAGCCAGAGGCACTAAATTAGTCAAAATCGATGTAGTCTAGACACCTCAGGGAAACGTTCACATACATAGATTATAGGACATGTACATGCCATAGGTACAATCGCAGACAGCCAACTCAACCTTTCTATTTCAAAACTACCGGTCACAAATATCAAAATCACCTGAGCACCGAACATCCGGAAAAGCAGCAGCAATTTTTCGAACAAAAATCCTTTAATTCATGTTTTATATCCCAACCTATAATTTAACGCTACTCGTGCTCCATTCAAAAAACTACCCGTACACTATGACCGATATTGAGTTGATCGTTAAATTGTAGGGTTATGCGAGGAAAGAAAGAAAACGACGAGGGTGTGTATTGGTGCGTCGCACGCAACTCCGTCGGTGAGGCGGTCAGTAAGAACGCCACGCTCACCATCGCTGGTAAGTACTGATTCATTGCGTGTAAGTACGTTTAAATTGCCTGTAAGTACTGCACTTGCATGTGGGGTTTGAATAATCCATGAAAACGTAATGGTAGGGGTACTCTGTTTCTGGTGCGGGTGGGGCCGGAGCTGGTGCGGGTGGGGCCGGATTTGGCGGAAAGCCAGTTTGGTTTCCGCAGGGGGCGCTCTACGGTGGACGCCATCATGCGCGTGCGAGCCCTCACGACGGGGGACGCTGTGGCCCGGGGTGGGGTCGTCTTGGCGGTGTCTCTAGACATCGCCAACGCCTTCAATACCCTGCCCTGGAGCTGCGTCAGGGAGGCACTCCGGTATCACCGGATGCCGACCTACCTCTGTCGCACTGTCGAGGCCTATCTGACGGACAGGGCCGTCATCTACCCCGGTCACCGGGGAGAGTGGAACCGGCGAGAGATGTCGTGCGGTGTCCCACAGGGATCGGTCCTGGGGCCGCATCTGTGGGACATCGGGTACGACTGGGTGCTGCGCGCTGACCTCCCCAGCGGCGTCAGCGTGATTTGCTACGCTGACGACACGCTGGTCCTGGCGCAGGGGAGGTCGCACCAGGCGGCGGCCGAAGCAGCGACACGCGGGGTTGCGACAATCGTCGAGAGGATCCGGCAACTGGGACTCGAGGTGGCATTGCACAAGTCAGAGGCCATGTGTTTTCATGGTCCTCGGGACGTGCCACCGTCGGGTTCACAAATAATGGCGGGAGGGGTTCACATCGGCGTCGAGCTGACGATGAAGTACCTGGGACTCGTCCTCGACAGCCGGTGGAATTTCGTGGAGCATTTCCGACGTTTGGCACCCAGACTGGAGCGGGCCGGGGCTGCCTTGAGGCGGCTCCTGCCCAATCTAGGGGGACCAAACGCTTCCTGCCGGAGGCTCTATGCGGGGGTCGTGCGGTCCATGGCCCTTTACGGGGCACCGGTGTGGGCGCGTTCCCTGAGGAAGCGACCAGCCCGCCGGTTGAACGCGTCCCAAAGGGTCATGGCTGTCCGGCTGATCCGAGGATACCGCACGGTCTCCGTTGAGGCGGCGAGCCTCCTTGCCGGATTGCCGCCATGGGATCTAGAGGCCAAGGTCCTCGCCCACATATGGGAGTGGCGAGAGGAGGCAAAACGCCGGGGCGTAACTCCGCTGCCGCGAGAAATCACGGCACAGCGGACAGAGCTCCGGCGGGATCTCATAGCGGCATGGAGAGTGCGATTGTCGCAACCCAGTGCTGGGCACGCCACAATAGCGGCGATAAGTCCCCTCTTTGAGGAGTGGCTAGAGAGGCGCCACGGCGCCCTCACCTTCCGCCTGACGCAGGTCCTCACCGGACACGGTTGTTTCGGGAGGTTCCTGTTCAGGATAAAGCGGGAGGAAACGCCAGGGTGTCACCACTGTGTGGATCGCCCGGAGGACACGGTGGAGCACACGGTGGAGGTCTGCCCGGCTTGGGCAGGGCACCGCCGTGTCCTCGTGGCGGCGATCGGCGGCAGCGATCTCTCGCGTCCGGCCCTGGTCCAGGCCATGGTACGGAGCGAGAGTGAATGGGAGGCCGTCACCTCCTTCTGCGAAGCAGTAATGCTCGCAAAGGAGGAGGCGGAGCGCGTGAGGGAGAGGCAATCGCTGCGCCCTCACGCCCCTAGCCGCCGTAGGAGACGCCCTGGACGGGAGTCAATAGCCGACTCCCGGCCACCGTAGGCGCGGGCTTGCGGGCGGCGAGCAACGGGCAGCTCGCCGCCCGGTAAGGACCAGGCCCGGGTCGACGGCGCGTTGTGTTCCACGCGCGCCTCAAAGAGATGTCAGCACGAACTGACGGGGCCCTCTAGGGCCGATGCCGCCAGGGCTGCGGGATATTCGAAAGAGGTACCGTGGCCCTTGGCACAGGCAACTGAAGGAACACGGGTGGGTTTTAGTCAGTAAAAGTCTGACACTCCCTTCCGCTCCGCCCAGAGCGGGAGGGGTCATATGATGATTTCCCACCCAAAAAAAAAAAAAAAAAAAAGGGGTACTCTGTTTATGTACATTCACAAATTAATACTGGTATTACGTAATAGGCGTTTGTGTTTGAATTTCAGGATCCAAATGTGGGTTTAAAGCAAATAGCCATTAATCAAGCTCAGAAATAATATTTGAACACTCTAAACAGAATCCATATTACACAATAGGCTTTTGATGTGAATATTATTAGAGCTCAAGTAAGGTTAGAACCGATTGCCATTTGTCAGGCTCGGTAACAATCCCTAGAAACTATAACGAGTTTGAAACAGAATCTTAAGTACACTTTACCATCCAACCCTAAACTTCTGAATGGTAGCAATCTGAAACTTAATAATTAAACTGTACCTGTGTATGCTATAAGTGTTGCAAACTTCGATAGTGCCTATTATGGCTTTCTTAATGAAGATACTTAATTGAACTAGCGAAATGGTACTTTTACTTCAATGAATTCGTCTTTGTTGCAAAACACAAATATCATAATCGTCACAAATACAAACTTCTAGTTTACGTCTATAAATAAACTGAAATCGTACCCTTTCAGTTCAATTGAATCGATGTCGACAAATATATTTACCTGATTCCGATGTTTGCAAATGTAACTAGACACGGTTATGCCGCTGTGCGGTAAACCGCTAAAGGGTCGGGTGAAATCTTTATTTGCTTACTGATCTTCGTTGCGGTCTTTATGGAGTAATGCTTGTGACTTTGTGTGACTGCTATTTCTGTCAGGTATAACAAATTGATAAGTCGTGTATAGTAAGCAGTCAGCAAGGGCCTTTTTTAATAAATATTGGAGAACTCGCTTAAAAAAATAATAAAAAATGCAAAGATATACTTATAAAATAGAATATACATAGTATTATTTTAATAAGGTACTGGGATAAAAACAGTTATAAAAACTTTTATAAAAATTACTATAAAAAAAGAAGTTGTGTTGCTGCATAAAAAGTTTTCTTTCTAGTTCTCCGCGACGACTTCAGAGTTGAACCCCGAGACGTGAAAGTGGCCAGTGGTGAACCAGCCACGCTAGAATGCTCCGCTCCTAAAGGCGTCCCGGATCCGGGCGTGCACTGGACGAAGGACGGCCAAACTTTAGATGTAGAAGTTAACGGGAGGTAATTAATTCTGGACTTCGAACTTCGTCCACTATTTTGGTACCACATTGTTCACTTTACATAAATATTGTCTTGTTTAGTGCAGTCAATATTTTAATGCTGAGAGTAACCAAACAACGCAATTTATTTTGCGTGTGAACGTTTATTGCGATCTGCCTGAGGCATGTGTTTCATTTCGAATTTAAGTTACAATGATTCATTATTCTTGAAAATATCTGGTTATTTTCGCTCTTGTTAAGTTGATAAACAAATAACAGCCGTAATTTAACTTACGTCTCTTAAATTAGCCTTTTGTTTCAGAATAATGATTGTAAATGGTGGTGATCTCAGAATATTAGAAAGTCTTCCAGCAGATAGTGGTGTATATAGGTGTGCTGCGTCCAATGTAGCCGGGGAAAGACAATCTCGTCCTGCGACATTGCTCGTGTTACGCAGACCACATTTTCTTGTGAAACCTAATAACATAACGGCATTAATAGGCCAGAATGTTGAATTTCACTGTCAGGTAATATAGTGGAAAATTAGTCTGCTTATTCATTGAACTTGTCAACCGCAATGTTGTTTTAAGGCTTTCCTTATAGTTGATAAGAAGACACATTCAATTCTGTTTTTTACTTAGCTTGGAAATGACTTTATTTTATCATTTGATCGCATTCACATCCACTTTTGTATATTTTTGGTCTATTTCATATTTGTCTTATAAAAATCTCTTGTAATTTTAGGCATCGCCAGAATCCGATGTGTCAGTAACGTGGTCTCGAGATAACGGCTCATTATCGCCATACGCGATCATTCGTCGAGGATCTCTCAGAATAGATCGCGTTGTTGCTACTGACGCCGGTACTTATACTTGTAGAGCAGAGAGCCAAGCGGGGAGTAGCGCGGCAGCAGCTACACTCACTCTTCATTGTAAGTTCCGGATTTAGTTTAAATTTCGTTAATATTTTGTTTCGGAGGAACGTCTTATGTTGTCGTGAGCGCTGCCTTTTCACTTTTTGACAGTCCAACAACTGTGTGTGCAACTTTGTTTGTTTTAACTGTTCTTAATTGCTAATGTTTGCTTGCTTAGAACATTTGAAAACGCAGTTTGAAATGGGGTTAACGTTTTTGAAAGATTCTCATAAAAAATTGTTTTCCTAAGAAAAGAGTTTAAGCTTTTGAATTAAAATAATTATGTAAATTTGTTTTAGCACTACCTCATTTCACGAGAGTGCCTTCAGACCAAACTGCGTGGGAAGGTGAGGCGATATCTTTTCAGTGTGAGGCTGAGGGTGCTCCGCCACCTGTAGTATTTTGGACTATGGAAGGATCGCAGGTAAGGATGTAATAAATCTTACTAATCCAACTGGAATATTATGACTTCATAATATTCCATCTAAGCCTTTTTCCTTTTTTTCTTTGCGGTTTCTTCCTCTCCTCTCTGTCTTTTTCTCTCTCTCCCTTCTTTTTTCTCTCTCCTTCATTGCGAATTTTAATTCCATTGTAGCTGCACTTTGGAGGTTGTTGATTAGCATTGCTTCAAAATTATATGCTTTACAGGAATTAGTGTTCCCAAAATCGGCCCACGGTACTGGGTCTCTGTACCTAGACAGAGTTACTACACAACATGCTGGTAGATTGACGTGTGTTGCTGTGAGTGCGGCTGGCAGTGCCTTGCATACCGCCACATTGCAGGTTAGACCATTATCACCTTTAAGACTTAGAAATTCTTTGACAAACGATTTTGATGGAGTATTTTGATAATCATTTGTTTTTTCTTCCTAGGTGTTAAGAAGAGAAGCTAATTCGTTTAATGGAGATTTAGAATCATCGTCCCCATACCCAGAGTTGTCGAAGCATCTAAATCATCAGCCGATGACCCAATATGAGTTGATTCAAGCTCGTCGGTACTTGCAACAAGATGTTCTAGCTTTGAGGAGAGTGGAAGGAATATCTGCTACTACTGTTAAAATTGTTTGGGATGTTAGTACAATAATTGCATATATTTGATTTTTGGATGAATGTATTGTTGATAATTTCATATTAATTTTTATTTGGTTTCAGGTATTAACGGACTATAACGAATATTTAGAAGGAGTAAAAATATGGTTCAACGGTACCTCCCTCAACCGACAATATGTTTTAGAAGAAGACTACCAGCATTCCAATATATCTTATAAAGAAAGTTTAGCTGATTTTAGGAAGTATGAAAATTTTTCAATGACCACAGTTCACAATAGCGGGTCGTCTAGTCATATTTTAACTGGTTTATTGCCGTATGCTCAATATGATGTATTTTTAATGCCATTTTACAAATTGTTATTGGGTAAACCTTCCAATCTGAAGAGTGGTGTCACTGACGAAGACGGTAAGAACGATTTTAAACTGAAATGCTTACTGTTGCATGTAATTAAGGCATCACGGTATAACTACAGCGTTAGATGAATGTATTGTAGTTCCGACGGAGCCACCGCAAAGCGTCACAGCGGGAGTGATAAATGCGACGTCAGCGTGGATTCGGTGGGATCCACCGCCCCCGCATACATGGAACGGCGAGCTTTCCGGTTATTTGGTCAGTAGAAAATAGGAATAGAATTTTCTATTGACATTTGTTTAATTGATTATAATTTATAGTGAGGTTACTTTTGTTTTAGATTGAGGTTCGTGTGGGTGGTAGTACTGGAGGTCGAGTGGTTGGTCAGATGTCACTAGGCGCTCGCACGCGCGCGGCCGCGGCCAGCTCGCTGCGCGCCGGCGGGCGGTACAGCGCGCGCGCCGCCGCCGTCACGCGGCGCGGACACGGCCCATTCAGCGCGCCCGCGCACATACACATGCTTCCCACGCAGTCGCAGAGACATTACGTACAGTAAGTACCATTGTTGTATCATTTGTAGAACTTCATCACGTTGCTAGCCCAATGTACCTATAGCAAACGAGGCACAAAAAGCTCAGATTCTCTTTTTGAAGTCTTCAAATGTGTTTACTCATACTGCGGTATATTCCTAAAACCATTTGATATGACAATTTCCTAGGAAAGCTATTACCGACAGTAGTTGTCTCCAGCGGCGCGATGAACCAAGCGGTATGAAAATAAACATTTTGTTTCAGAACCGAACCATCGACGGACAAGGCGATAGTGTCAATGTTCCAGGAAACTTGGCTGCTGGCATTATGTCTAACTTTGTTAGTGTTAGTACTGGTCGGCACTGGAGTCATTGTTTACATAAGGCGAAAGCAGACGAAGCAAAGGAAAAGCCAAAACACAACTGGTGAGATGAGTCACAACGAGATCTATTCTTGTTAAACTAAGATGTGTTTGTCTAGCTAGGACTAAAAAAAATATTTTTGGCAGGTACAGCTATTGTCAATGCTCAACAATGCCTTTTAGGCAAGGAAGCGGTTTGGCTCAGAGAAAGGCCAATGTTTGAAGGCTCAAATGAACCTAGAATAGAAATTTTAAATTGCCACCAAAGTCTTTTACATGGTAAGGAAATTCACGTATCTCATATTAGATACTTACTTATTTAAAATATTGTTTTTTTTTTTAAATATAATCTTGGTTGGTCTCCTCTAGGTGGTCACTCGATAGGAACTATGGCTATGGAAGCCGAGTACAGTCTTCCACAACATACAAATGTTATGAATCCAATACCAGAAGAAGCTCAATTAAGGAGACTGCAACCAGAACCTTATGCGTCCAGTGCTATTTATACTGAGTTGAACTATCAGGTTTGTATTAATTTGTATTTTTTGTCTCAGATCATAATGTTGTTGTGGAGTTTGTTTCATGTCTCACTTTGGATATAGGATTTATATTTTTTTTTGTATTCGATTTTTTTTTGTTTCACTTCTAGTCTAAGCTCTTTATTAGTGAACTCAAATTTTAGGATCACACAGATGCAGAAGATTCATGCATGAAGTGCGCTGTAAGCCCAGGCTCATACGACAACAGCATGGTCAGGTCCTATGGAGAAAGCAACCAATACTCAAACGAGGAATGCTCCACGTGCTGTCGAAGTAGCAGTTCCACTCTCACAAAAGACTACAGCGAGATGACAAAATGCGGGAACGATGATGAAATGCAAGATATGTCAATAGAAGACTGTCCCTCTTGTAAAACTAATCATTCAAGGTCTTCAAGCCATCACGATGGCCACAAAGATTGGGCCATGGCCGAAGTAGAGTATGACTACCCACAATGGCATTGGTTGGGAAGAGAAAATACTTTTAGACAGCCCAATCAAGAACAGAGGTACGCAAGTGAAGGGAGGAGCGATCAGGATTGTAGGATGAATTTATGTGATATTCTGCCACCACCGCCTTATGAAAGGTAAGGATTTGATTAATACTGCTGCAGCAGCTACCAATTACCGTAAAAACCCTAAACTTAATTATATAATTGCTTTTATCCATTTGCAGGGAATCGCCATATCGAGAAATGCACGCATTCACAAATCACTCAGGGACATCAGGTTGTTCAGGTCATACGTATAGAAGTTAATTGAATTGTAAATTAATATCACTAGGATGTAATACAAGCAATATTACTTTATAGTGAACTGTACAAATGTATAAAGGATTTTGCATATTATGATCGTTAAGGTAAAGTGGGATATCTGTTACACCGTCGCGTAATGCAATAAAGCAATAAGAATTTTCCTGAGATAGAATTGCACTCTTGTCTTGTAAATAAGCTTTGAATTGGTATCGTGTACTATTGTGTTAAAATATTTAAGATTTACACCAATATAATACAATTTACGAGTGCATAGAGCTGTACCACTAGTCTGGATAGCGCTTATATACACTGCCTCTATAGCAACGTTCTTAAAATCTTCGGGCAGGTTTATGTCTAAACCTTTCCCGCCACTTCGTATAATAGAGAAGTCAGTAGGATATACGTAACATAATTGATTGACTTCTAGCTTTACAATGAGATAAGAATTTATTCAGGTTTAATTTGTTTACGTAATTAAGAACCAATCAATGCTTTAGTGGGTGTAGTTGGTGTAGTCTGTGGGTGTAGTTACGCAACGGTGTAACAGACGGCTTTCGAAGATTCTAGTTCTTGTGGATGTGTTTACAAATAGACTGCTATGTAACGTAATGTAGGCATTAGGTTTTCATCTTTCTCTAGTGACTGTGATATAGTATAATTTCGTATTCAAATTTACGTTTTATGTAAATATTTTAAAATGTTTGATATCCTTATACAATTTTATCATTGACGTATTTATTGAGTGTAGCGAGTTAGCATTTCGAATGAGAACCAAATTTTTAAAATGAATATTTTAAACAATCACAGTTGTATATCATTTTGTACTGAGACAGGATTCCTACACTGTATCGGAAGATAATTTGTACTTTGTAAAACCAGCTTAATTAAAACTGGAAGAATTTTTTATCTGTTTGTTTTACTTCCCCAGAAAATGGTAGCTGCGTCATTAAATTCCGGATGAGATGACCTCTTGATCTTAAAGAGAGACTCCAGGGACTCTCCACAATAATTGTTAGCTTAATAAAATTCCAAATAAAAATGAATGTTTTTCGGATAGCTAAAAAGGTCACAAATATATTTTCAGTCTACCAAACTGTGTTCAAACTTTGTATGAATACATTGATGCAGAAAATGAATAACCATGTCAAAAAACCAGGTGTAAAGCCATCGTAAATTCCGAAAAGGGATACGTAATTGCGACACCTTTAATAATATGCTGCAGGTACACCAAACTTTTACAGCCAGTACACAAATATCTACACACAATTAAAAATACTTTACAGTGCAATAAACCCGCGAATTGCTTGTAAATCGTCGCAAATGAAAAGTAGCGTTCGCACTCAAGGAACCAGCTACCTACAAAGATTTAATACCCCTATAAAAGTTAAATTAATTGATACCTTTAAAGTTACTCCTGGGTAAAAGCGGTTTATTTATTGACGATGACGTGCAGAAGCGGTACCGTGCAAAGTAAGTAATATGAAAGTCATGTTCAACTGTTAAGGGTAATGTAGAACACAATAAAATAAATAATAAAATTATAATAAAAAAAAATATATATAATCCTGGGAAAGAAAAATTGCAATTCCACAAACAATGGGACACTTAATATCGTGTCCACCACCTCATACAGCAGTATTATTTCAATCTTACTTCAGTGTGTGTGAAAGTGATGGAGCTATACGGAAGTATAGCTGTAGCACACAGTTGTCTGCACGATACAGGAACTCTGATGGACGCTATTGAAGGTGCTAAACTTGTAGCCAAATTCTGGGGCCGATTCTGTTTAGATTGCAACAACACCCTAAGAAGAAGGGACAGAAAATAGAAAAGTTTCAGTTGGTGCTAAAATCAACGATCAAGTATAGGCATAGTTTCAATACTAATTGTGCATTCATTTTCCTTAACTAAGCTCAAATTTGTTTATTACTCAGTTAACATCATCACATCATATTTTTTAACATTTTTCTTTCGTAACATAAAAACATTTGTTGTATAATTTCGCCTGATCAATTACTTCATCGTAATTTCGACTAGAAATAGTGATTAATCAAAAAGTATTTTGATAAGCAAATGGCCATAAAACTATTAGAAACTTTTTATCGTTAATTAATACTGTTTCCGTACTGCTCTAATTAAGTAGAGGGACATAGTTATAACCCCAATTTAAATGATAAGGGTTGTGATTGCAGTGACTATGCAAGTTTGACCCCCGATATCAACCCAGCATTTTCGTATTGAATTAATTTTTATTGTAAACTAAATAGTAATCATAAAATGGGGCTTTTATTGGATACATATTCAGGTTGTACCAGAATGATGTTGTTAAATGTAAGGGTGTGGACTGTCAAACTGAACAATTTTCTCCATGGGACCAACATTGTAATCGCGAAAAATGTATCAACTGTCCAATACAAAACTTCAGTACTCGACTCAAATGTTTCGAACGGCACAATATTTTTTCGCGATTACTTACGATGTTGGCCCCATGGAGAAAGTTGTTCAGTTTGATGGTCTGTACCACACCCTTAAATTTGGCGACACCTTTCTTGTACACCCTGTATAGCATCGGTACAGATGGTCCTTTTTATAAATATATTTTTTTATGAAAACGAGTCTCTTGTCGTAAAAATGCGTGATCAGATCACCAAAAAATGCCAAAATTACCTGAAATGCGAGATAGCTGACTATCTAAATACCAAATAAGCAACAACTTAAACAAAAAGCAAGCTCCTGCTTGACAGTCTTATTCCGAAAACCAATCCCTTTCCGTCATCTCCATCCTCCAGATATCATTACCAAGCATATGAAAAGTGGCCCCACAATTACACAAGTAATCAGCTTTACTCGTAAATAACTAAGCACGTACCTACCTATTTCTGCGTGGCGGCATCGCAGGCTGTGTCCAAACGGAGGGCGTTGCCATGACAACAGGTTTCATACTCACCCTAGAGTGCACCCTTGTTATTAATACCCGTAATAATTAAACTTGATTGCATTTCACACCAGGTGTTGGATGACTAGCAAACTAATAACTGTTTGAATAGACTAAAGGTGTAATTTGTTTCGAAAGATTAAGTCGTTTAAGAGCAACAATAAAATTTGTTATGAAATCTTTTAATGGGTTTTTTCATATCAAAGTTCAATCAGTGAGAAATTAATGGTAGCTAATTTATCAATTCATGATAGACATATTGCTGTTTATTATGACATGGTGTGAGTGATGAATTTATTTTCGCTATGAATAATGAATGTCAGGTTCACCTTTCATTTCAAGGCTTTCACATTGTGACGTAAAAGTGAAGTCAAATTCTTAATAATATTATCAAATTCAATCAGTAAGAGAATTTATATTCACATCCGGTCCCATACAATCAAAAAAATAATACTCCTTTTCATACTCACTTTGAATAAAAATCAGAAATTCAGTACATATAAAACGAACGTGACTTCTCCCAAATGATATCTCGAAAGCTCCACCAATTTTATTTTCTTTATTAATCAGCACTCCCCCTGTGGGGCAATTTTGTGAGTGAAGAGCTCTCTGCCGTGTCCCGAAGTCAAGAGTCAGGATGACAGAGAAAAATTGAGAGGGATACGCGTGCTGCTGGAGTGACAAGGAAAAAACAAATGAATGTCGGCGCGTTTGACGTAAATGACATTGAGGAAGGCAGAGCCCGCTATGATTAGAATCATTACTTATGCACGAACACTTATGCAAATATGCTGGAGATAAAAGTTTTGTCACGGATGTGTGTGTAATCTTCTCAGGTAAGTAACTAGGTTGCCTACTTTACAGAGGCATTGAAGATATCAAAACGTGACAAGAATTTGTTAAAAACAGGCATTTATTTATTTTATTATTTATATATATATATATATACACACAGTAAAATTGATACAGACTGAGGCATTGAAGATATCAAAACGTGACAAGAATTTGTTAAAAATAGGCATTTATTTATTTTATTATTTATGTAGGTACACACAGTAAAATTGATACCTAAATAAATATACTGATTACCTACCTATTTCTTAAGACACTTCTTCCGGCAGACTTGTGAAAGGAAAAATGTAGAAAATAGTGTGAGAACAAGAAGAGACAACTAGATATTAAATATAATTTAAAAAATTAACACATGCTTAAATAAATACATAATAATGGTACATATAAAAAACATTAGACACACCTAGATTAGACTTAGATACCCACTAGAGTGCAACCTCGATATAACAAATCGGAAGGGAACAAGTAAATATTTGTTATATCAAGTAATTCGTTAAACTGTTGTTATATGAAGGTTAGGTTGGTCTAAAATTTGTTATAAAGAGGTAAAAACGTGTCGAAACCTGTCGCGACTGAATCACATACTATTGGGAACGTTATAAAAAGGTTTTAGATTGACAAAATTCGTTAATTAAAGGTTTACACTTTTTTTGATAGTTGAAAATTCGTTATAAAGAGGTTGTTCGCAAAAAATCTTTGCAATGTAAAGGTATATTTTACATTGACTCGTATGGACAATTCAAGGGGATTACGAAGAATTCGTTAAATCGAGGAATTCGCTATATTGAGGTACGTTATATTACGGCTGCACTGTATTTAGATAATGGTAGGTATTTAAGTCTACTCTAAGTAAATAAATACCATGTAGATATATCCTCGTATAAATTATAAAAACAATGTTATGTCACTACAAGGACAGCTAACGTATAAAGGAGAGTTTAAATATTACAGCCAGTGAGTTAGTACCACCAACAATTCATTGGTAAAACATCAAGAATCAACTTACTTAAAGACCAAATCAAACTTCACTATCATCATTTACCATCAAGTGTAAGACATTATCCTCTTCTAAAGATAATCCTCCCACATAGATTCCCACAGAAAACCTTATAAACCTGTATCTATCAAATGCAAAACAGCAAAAAGCGCTGTATAAAGTGGACATTCAACCCAGGCGACTAAAAGCCAGACATAGATATTTCAGCTCTATCAAGTACAATACAGCACGAATTAATTGACTTAGATAAAAGCTTGTCTGACAACGTTAAATATTTCACCCGGGGATATTATAATTTGTAACCATAGAGTAAATACGAATGGAGTTTCAACACGTTACTTTTTCACGAGTGGTAAAAGCTATTATACCATCCATTACGTGCACCATTACTTATTACTATCATTATTTACATTTTTATTCATTATTTCCATTACTGGAAAATCCGCTGAATAACATACTGGTACCAGTATGTTACATAACCATTTTTATTTTGTATTTTTTAATACCTTTGGTTTTGTTACCATTCTTATTTTTCTTATTCTATTCTACTTTTAAAATAATAATGGCTACATAATTATTACCCTGAAAAGTCATTTGAGTTGACCGTAATAGTCATGCTTGGCAGGCAAAATCACACCATAGACGGTGATCGCATATCCCTAGCCAAAGAAAGTTGGCTTGTTCTTTGCTAGGTATTATGCAGTAGATGCTATGACACGACCCTCACGTATGCAGTTCCTTTTTAGGGTTCCGTAGCCAAATGGCAAAAAACCGAACCCTTATGGATTCGTCATGTCTGTCTGTCTGTCCGTCCGTGTCCGTATGTCACAGCCACTTTTTTCCGAAACTATAAGAACCATACTTTTGAAACTTGGTAAGTAGATGTATTCTGTGAACTGCATAAAGATTTTCACACAAAAATAGAAAAAGAACAATAAATTTTGGGGGTTCCCCATACTTAGAACTGAAACTCAAATTTTTTTTTTTTCATCAAACCCATACGTGTGGTGTATCTATGGATAGGTCTTCAAAAATTATATTGAGGTTTCTAATATCATTTTTTTCTAAACTGAATAGTTTGCGCGATAGACACCCCTGTAACTTCTAAAATAAGAGAATGATAAAACTAAAAAAAATATATAATGTACATTACCATGTAAACTTCCACCGAAGATTGGTTTGAACGAGATCTAGTTAGTAGTTTTTTTTTAATACGTCATAAATCATAAACCGCAATTTACCTTTCATTCAATCAACTCATGATTGATTTTTATAGATGATGGTACGGAACCCTTCGTGCGCGAGTCCGACTCGCACTTGGCCGGTTTTTAAATAGTTCGTATTATCACTCCATGTGCTTATCAATCAGTGGTACGACACAGCTGTCTGCTGTAATTTAGTTAACATTTTCCGTCTGAGAGATCATAAACATTACTGAAAATTTGATTTGATGAGACACTGCATTTGCATTGTAATTATATTTGTGTTGATAAATTACCATTTCATTATATGGACATCATTAGGGAACTCATTTTGGAGTGCGCTATCATTGACGATTTTTTAGGGAAGAAAGAAATAAAAAGTGTAGAGTCCGATGTAAGAAATTAGCAGGAAAGTGTGCCTCTACTACATGCCACTTTAAAGACTGCAAATCAAACCAGGATCAAATTAAATTAGCTAGCGAAACTGCAGACGTGATAGGTACCGATATCTAAAAATGATAGAAAAAATATGATCTGATGATTGATACTTACGGAGTACCTATAGAAAATCAGTTTTTTTGTTGTTGTTAAAACTCCTTATTGAATAAAAAAAAAACATTTTATTTACTCATACTTCAGGTCTTACTCATACTACAGGGATCTTAATTATGTTTGCTCAAAAATCATCATCATACTCGTACATTTTTCGTTTCGACATGTTTAGATAGAAATATAAAATATTTATTGTCCAGTTAATACCTACAGTAAGCAGGTTCACTGGTTACCAACAAGTTAAGACGACATGAGTAGCTTAAAATATTACCTACAGCTAGGTTACAATATAGTATTTGCTAGTGAGCCCTAAACTAGACCGTTAGTCTATAGCAGTGGTTCCCAACCAGTGGTCCATGGACCACCACTGGTCCGCAGAAGCCAAAATGTGGTCCGCGAACGATTTTAAATTTAGCAGGCGGTGAGCCGTTGGTCGCCGTGCAGTGAGTGAGAAGAGCGCGGGTGGAGGGGGCGGTACGTCGGGCCGCCGTATGTAATTCCTATTAAGTTTTTAATGAAAGTTTCAGTTGAATTATTACAGTTTATTTTTATTATACCTACATAGTGGTCCCTGCTAACAAGAATAATATAAAAGTGGTCCCTGACCAAGAAAAGGTTGGGAACCCCTGGTCTATAGCTTGGGGTTCGGTCGATACCCATCACGTCTGTGGAGTTTAGCTACCTAATTTAATTTAACCCTGTATACAATATGTAAGATTAACCGACAACTTACGTTTAATATAGGAACCAGCCATTACCATGACAATTACGCGTGGGTTCCTCGCGATGTTTTCTTCCAGTGTTCAGAGATAAGCTGAACAGGTTTCCTGAATGCCCATTCGTTAAACAGGACAATATCGGTATTCAGTCGTGTTCGAATTAGCTTTCATTGCTTTTCTGTGCCAAAGACTTAACTGCGAATTACCTTTAGTATAGTCATTATTCAAGGTACAGTTAGACATGTTTGATTACCAGTAACTTTTACATTATCGTCTTAATTATTATTCGATGAAGTGCTCAACTGTTCAAAGTTTATGTAAATATAACATTCGTTTTTTTAATGCTTTAGCAAAAGCTTATTATGATCTCAGGCAATTTTTTCCATCGCCAGATAACTGTTATTCGAGGAATAAAACTGGCGTTTGACAGTTTTTGTATGAAACAACTCAATTTGTATTTAACACCCTTGTATACCATGTTTTACGCAAATAAATATTCTATTTCTTTCTATTTCTATTTCAACATTTCAAAATTATTCCTCGAATAAAGTTATCAGATGATTGAAAAACAGCCCTAAATAAAGTAAAGTAACGTAATTGACGTTCATTGCTGTACGCACCTGTTAAAGTAAAGTAACGTAATTGACGTTCATTGCTGTACGCACCTGTGGTTAGTAGGTTATAACATAATCCTGGTTAATCAGTCCACTCCCTGGAGCTAGTTAATCCAACTAAATGATTGAAGATAGGCTATATTCTATTAACGCCAGCTCCTGGAAGCAAAATTAATTATTAGAACATGTTACGATACCCGACAGCCATAGCCATAGTTCAAAATAATAACTACGCTAACCGAGATATAATATTCTGTTTTAGCAGTAGGTCTATTAAAATGTTATAGACAAAGACATTTATTCGTCGGATATGGTAAGTACAAAGACGGTTGGTACATATGGATAAGTTCGACACATCCGCCGCTAATAGCGGCTTATAAATATTTACAATGTGAACCTAATGTACACGTGGGTATAAAACCTAACTTACATACTACTTATACTCTAATAAACAATATAAAATAAAATAAAAACACAACAATAACATCGTACAACTAAATAAATCTACCATACCACCCATCCACCTTATTATTAAACAAATATTATTTACCCATAAAATCAAAACATGTATTAATGTGTAGAAATAATTTTGGAGAAGCCATTTTCTTAGTTTTTTATTTTTTTTATTTTAGTCTGTGTATTTTTGGAAGGTGGGTTCTTCAGCTACAAAGAAGCGTTAAAACTTAGACGGTTTATGGCTCACGACATCTGCATTCGGTGAAAGTCACGAACAACGGAATATAATTACAAAAAATGTCTGGAAAATTATGAAACAGTGAGCGTCGCCGAAGGGTGCATGAATTATCCATTACAACGACGACTGAAGGTACCTTTGGAGCCATAATTCGTGCTCGTTTCGTACGGGGTTCCGTACGATATTTATGGCGGTAGATAAGGCCTACAGATGGCGAGTCTACGGAGTTTTCCTCCCCTAATACTTGTTGAGTTACGGGCCCAATTTCCAGTTCTGCACTTCAGGTGTACCTCTCCAATCGTTGGTTTTCGATTCTGTTAGATATCAGACAAAGTAATGGCCCCACCTTCTAAGTGGAATTTCGAAAGGAGTTTTGTCACGGATGGAGTCTTTATGCGTTTAATCTTATCCAGTAACACATTATTGAGAAATTAAAGACTTACTTCGCCCATAAACCGGTCTCGTAAGGGGTAACTCCTGAAGTTATGGGAGAAATAATCTTTGAGTTATAGTTAACGATTCACCGTGACAATCGCTCGTAATTTTGATATCTACAATGTTTGTAGACAAGTGGATTGTGGTGCCAAATAGGTTTGAGTGTCAATTCTGATTAAAATTCTTGATTATTGTCAATTTTTACTTTTATGTTCAATAAATCAATATAGTCTTTACAATCTACATTTATACTCTACACAAATAAATAAAATTAAAGTGTCTGTTTGTAATGTCAAAATAACAGCTTTTTACTAAATGCATAAATGTATATGTTTACTGACTGCATGATTATGATCAATAATTAATTTCAATAAAATATGTACCTAACCTTATTTCATATTTGCACGCCGAAATTAAAGGCAGAATAAGAGAACAATTCTGTACATTTTATCAACCTTCTGTACCTTATTTATGCAAATAAATGATTTTTGATTTGATTTTGATTATGCGATACCTATAACAAAAAAAGTTTTTTTTAAATTTTTGTCTGTCTGTTTGTTCCGGCTAATCTAAAACAGCTAGACCAATTTTGACGGGACTTTCACTGGCAGATAACTAATGTTATAAAATATAACCTAGGCTTTAAAAAAACAATTAGGGTTCCGGGAAAAAAAATAAAACCCATAAAATCCAATTTGTTGTCCGATATTCACGCGAACGAAGTCGCGGGCACAGCTAGTTACATAATAAATTATTTACACTAATCACCTGTATTCTAATATTCCAAATACCAATGCCCCTTCAAAACCAATACACAAATGATCAAACCTAATTACCATTGTCTATAAAGTTTAATTTAAAACCAATTAAGGCCTAGTATTAGTCACGCCGAAAAAAAACGAACACAGAATTATGACATCGGCGTATATCGTGACGTCACGCAATGTCGGAGGTACCTGTTTTTCGGTGATTTATGGTACAAAGAGAACCATGACTAATACCAAGCTTAATAGGCGCTTTGTCTATGGTAACATTGTTTTTATTTATTATTCCGAGGATTTGGTAAGGGAATTGAAACATATGAGACAGAGATAGCGAAATTGCTGTTTGTTTGTTGAATGTTGATGTTTATTGGACCCTGTTGGGCGTTTTGTCTTTTTCTTCACAAGTAGCATTTGATTCGGGGAAACTGCTTTCCTCTTTCTGCTGTCACACAGTTGTATTTGGTAAGTGATAACACTTTTCAAAGGTTGCTTATAGCTATAAGACCGCCCATCGTGTCACCCTTTGTAAAATTTCTATATCTATGTTTGTAATTTATATGGTGTACATAATAAAGAGTATTCTATTCTACTTTGTGGATTCTCGAATGAAAGTAGTACTATGTTTCTCATCCTATAATGTTTTCAGTCAGTGGACAGGGCACATTGGTCGCAGAACAGATGGCCGTTGCGTCTAAAGGTTCTGGAGTGGCGACCGCGTGCGGGAAGACAAAGCGTCGGAAGGCCTCCCAGAAGGTGGACCAAGGACCTGGTGAAGGCCGCAGGTATCCGCCGGATGCAAGAAGCACAGAACCGATCGAAGTGGCGCTACTTGTTCTTATGCTTGTGGAGGTCGTCCAGCCTTTCGTCTGAAATGGTGATAATTACGAACGTTTTCAGTTAAAAGTCTGTGAAGCTGAAAGAGCCTACATATACCTACTAATTTTGCTTTAACAAATTCTGCAAACACATTTGTGATTGCATTTGTTGAATAGGTACTTACAACTTGCCTTTCATAGCGGAAATATAGGGTGGCATTAGTATCCTACATCCTCAATGAGTTAACTGCAGTTTGCATGTTAAAATAACCCCTTTGCCGGCTCAAGTTATCTTTAGCAAAGCGAGACTAAGGCCTTAATGCTACAGCTCCTAAATCTTGTGATATTCCATAACATGCGAAATACAGTAATTAAACTAATACAGCCGTTAAAATTAATCCCGGATACAATACGGGTGCAACCCAAAAGTTTTAGATATTCCCGGAACTAATTTCAAGTTGGACCCATTTTATATCCCTGGGGGGCAGTGAAGGACATCTGATTATTATACCTATTATTAATTTAGTTAATGAGCTATTTTTGAAACTCATAAAATTGAAGTACGGATAGTTAAATTATAATAGTTACCTACCCAAAGCAAACCTTATTTGCCATGCAACCTTATGCCAACCTTATTTGCGTTGTAGGTCCAAAGATCATGAAAAAAAGTTATCGCTTGTAACGACAGTATACCCTGTCAATTAGGTTAACCATTTTTTGACAGCTGTCTTAGAACGTACATATTCCAGATTACGTAAAAGTTAACTTTAAAATACGTAATAAAATAAATATATAATCTACCTTATCTTATTGAATTACCTTATTTATGGCTTTTTACAGACATTATAATACCGTACGTGTATCAATCAAGGTATTGTGTGTTGCTGCAATCACTAGTTCCATTTGTCAAAAAACGGTTTAGCTAATGGACAGGGTATAGATTTTTTTCAACTTGGTTGAAAAACTATCGTACATTGCTGCCAGGATCTTCTGGCGCTTGAATAACAGTGATTTATGCAATTGTTTTGTGAAATGTCACTTGAAAATGTATTAAAAAAACAAGATGGCGGCGTTACTTCCAAATTTGCCCAAGCGCCATAAATACCTTGTAATGTTATACCTACGTACTTATCTAGTAGTTTCATTACGCTACGAGTCGTTGACGACAATCGACCTATTACTTTGGACAGTGATAAAGCAAGGAAAGTACGCAGGAAGTACGAAATTAAATCAATGACGCTGTATGCTAAAATTTACCAAAATTATTAATTAGGCGTGTGCAAGGAGTTTTCAACGCGTGTTCGTCGAGATGTTTAATTTGCGTTTCCGCTGCCGCTTCAATGCGACGACATCTTAAAATTAAGACAGAAGTTAATTAAGCGTATGACTAATTCAAATAATTTATTCCCTTGCTTTCTTAATTGCCTTCGTTAATGCAACAAGGATATTAATATCTTAGTTATTAAGATTAGAGCAATAAACATCTTTATTGCTCTCAATTTGTAAAGATGAAGTATAAAACGAGAATTCATTTGACGCTTTGCATTCTTTTTCTTCTTCCAAGTGATTTTCCGTCAGATTTCCCGCATTTGAAAAGCTTTGTAAAAAGCAAATTATCGTGCGCTCATTACCAAGCACAGCCATTTTCTTTATCTGTACGAGTTTCAGTTTAAAACGAAGCAGCAATCTAACAGTCCTCCTTAGGGAAAAGTTACGTAGAAACCGTTATTCTGAATACCTCTAAAGGAAAATTAGGAGTCGTTCCGAAACAAAAAAGGACGATTGCTAATCGGTGTGAGCTCACATTGTTCAAAACGATACGATCAGTTCGAGCGTTCAAGTCGAAACCATGTAACAAATTCTCGACGCTTTAAACAGACACGTAACAAAACAGCGGAATTAGCCGCCAAGAACCCTCTGACTTTATCTACCGCCATATTTTTAAGTAAATTACAAATAGGTATAGGGCGCACCGTGCCATCAGTTGTGCCGTGCGTGTTATCGCGACGGGGGGATCGCGAGCCGGGCACCTTACACATAAATGCTACTGCTGAGCGTCACAGAGTAACAGTTTGGCAGTAGTCATAACAGACGTCCGAGGCGCGCGCTCAGAACGCTGCGGTTCGGACGCTCTATAAAATTGTATGAATTTTTATGCAACGAATTACAACTAGCTCTGCCGTCTGTAGGGCGTGCACCCGAAACGCGGCGTTCTGAGCGCGCGCCTCGGACGTCTGTTATGACTACTCCCTTTCAGTTACTCAGCTGGAAATTTCTTTTTCATAAAATTATCTTGCTTTCTAGAGTAAAACCGTGAAAAAGATTTCCTTCTTGTTAGAAGGAAAACATCGTGAGGAAATCGGCATGTCCTCGAACTAAGAATTCGAAGACATGTGACATCTACCATTGGGCCCAGAGTGGATGTGTGCTAGCTGTGGGAACATTATAAGGTTAATTATGCTAGAAGTTGTGGGAGTGATCACGATGATTGCTCGCAGGTCCTCCATGAATAATGTTGAGATTACTTTTGCTTAACTGTGTTACACTATAATTCTATCCAAACGAGTTTTCTCTCTTCTTTTATACATATATATAAAACGGTTAATTGAATGAATACCTACAAATAACGATTACAATTTGAGACAGGAAAATACCTACCAACAACTTTCAAACAAAATTGCAATAATAAAGTTAAACGCTAAAAATATCCTAATATTAGACACAGTCCTTAGAATTATCGATTCGTTATTGTATGGTGGGTAATTGACCACAATCATAGCAAAAACTTGTAAGCTTGTTTTTCTCGTTTTCACAATTAAAACTCAAGGTCTGGACCCTATAATCGGCATGGCTATAGTAAAATAAACAAAACGATTTTAATGGTTTCGTTAACCTGTCTTTTTAATTGTTCAACTGTTTTTTTTAGTCTGCGGTTGTATTTATTACAGTTAGTGGTAGTTATAGTCTGTACGAGGAACGGTCGGAAACGTATTTTTTCGTCTAGTCTCCCTGCTACATTTTCAGGCTTTCCAAGCTGACGGTTTTTCCTTTCCGACAATGATAACGTCGTTAGTGGGGGACTTTGAGCTCCTAAAGACGTGATAGTTTGTTGATGGTTTCAAACTTCCTCGTTTATTTTCAGTTTGAAACTTTTTCGCAATAATGTTCAAGAGGTGGAAAAGGGACTATAGACTTTTAAATTCCTCAGGACGAACTACGGCAGAGTAGAAGTAGGTACCTATTTAGACTTTCCAGTTCTGAATCTCCTTTTTTTTAACTTTAAATGACTATATATAATAGTTGACTTCGTTTTTTTACTCTACGTTTCAAATTGAACAAAAATAATGCAGCAAATATGGTAATCTACCGATATTAATGGATCGAATTAAAATTAACGCTTTTTGCAAACAAAAAGAGAATGGACCATTCCAGCAAAGATAATGTGAAGCACTCACGACATTAAAAGGTGAAGAATAAAAAAGCTTGCAAAAAGGCATCGGAGAGTCTCTTTGTGTTAAATCGTTAACTGCTTTTTCCTATTGAGAATAAAAGAAATAAAAATCAAATGCGACCGCTTTCCCCGATCGAGTGTTTGTTTGTCTTGTTCTGTTTGCTCTGAGGCGAACCAACTGCTGTTGGCACAAAACGGATCCACCGACTGTATGCCCTCATACACCGCCGGGTGGTCTTTATCATTTTCAATGTAAACATGCCGCTCAAACACTATATAAATTATTATACTAAATTTAAAACCAACAGCGGCTCCGAAGATGTTGAACGAAGATTTCTTTTGCCACTTAACAGTTAATTGCTTGATAATTTTATTTTCGAATGCATAAATATTTTTCTATTGTAATGTTACTGAAAAGAGTATTGAACCAAACAGTAAATTAAGCAACTGTCCTTTTTTTCTTCAATCGGTTTCAACTCGTGTACTTTTGCGTAATGTTTTTTTTTATCTACAAGTACTTGTTCGATCAGTCGGTCAGGTACTTCAACTGTGTGTAAGTCATGGCTTTGAAGTGGTATACAAAGCTGAACTATCAAACGATTGCGCACACATCAGATCAAATAAATCACAAACTTAACGAGTTTCTGGCAAACATTGTGGACGGAGCTAACATTTTGATTATTTTACAAATACTCGACGTGTAATGGTCCATGGGAGTTCTGTTTACTGTTTTACAGTACGTCAGAATAGATAGTCGATTGTTGGGCAACCATACAAGTATTTGTCTAGCGGTACGCGTGCGGTGCCGTGACACTATGGTAATAGTCATCTAAAATATGCACATCAATATTTTAGTCTATAAAAGTTGCGTTCGAATGTACCGTAAGGTGTAGGTGGCAGTTCGTTTTATTGTACAATACTTTATTGAACGATGACATGCAAAATGAATTGCTTTCACGGTTTAAACACTACGCAATGAATCGGAGATTATGGTCTTTGGAGGCATAATTCAAAAGCTCATAGCTGTTGTGCTGCGGCGCGATTACGGCTGTGTTTCGTGTCAGCCACAATGAAGGGGGCAGGTTGTTCCACCAGGGGTCTGTCGGGACCTCAGAGAGACGGCGCCCCGCGGCGGCGCGGAGCGAAAACCTGCGCGTCGATATTAACCGTCGCTATTACTCGATGATGTATTGATGTATTAACTCATTAAAATACAAACCAGTTTTGGAGTTAAAGGTTAAAGACTTCATAAAAAACGCACTTACTTTCGTTCCCCGCTGTGTCAAAGAATTCAAATGAAGCATGAACGCCTAACAACAAAGGACTTAGGTTAAGTATTGTATGAAGATTTCGTGGCAGAGTTTGTTTAGTACATACACGGCACACGTTCAACGATTATGCGATTATATCTGGTATATTCTCGAAACAAGCAAGCGCTGCTAATAGGACCGTATCTAGTGGCACGGTTATCTTAGACACAGTTAATTCGGTTTGTATAGCTAGCTTCTGTTCCAAGTTTATCTTAAGCTTTTAAACTAATAGAAACTAATTATGCATATGGCATGCAGATAAGTAAATTAAGTAGATTCTAACGTTACCTGTATGGATGAAGCAATTTCTAAGTTATGGTAATTTCGATACGTGTCAGTATCATGTTATAAATTTCTATATTAAGTGGTAGCCAAGATCTGGAGTCGGATACCATTTGGAATTACTGCTACATTTCTCCTATATCTTAGTTACTTAGCTTGTGGTATTTCTAGTACTTAACGAGCTTTCCGAAGCACGGGGAGCAGTTAAAGCCGTTGGTCCCGGCGGTCATTCGTCGATCTTTGACTATCATTACGGGTAGTCAGAAGCCCGAAAATCTGACAACCAGTCTTGCCAAGGGGTATCGTATGACCCAGTAGCTGGTTTGTAGACGTCAGATAAAATACTGGTATTCAGTTGCATCCAGTTAGACTGGAAGCCAACCCTAGCATAGTTGGGAAAAGGCTAGGCAGATGAACTGCTTTGGCACAAAGCAAAACAATTTGTGGCTAAATAAAATAAAAATCATTAAAAACTTTTGGCCACATACGCGTGACGCTTCGACAGTTGGATTCAACAAAATATGGCGCCGGTCCACAAAACTTTTTCACTCGCTGCGGCTGTATTTAATAATAGGTTGTCAAAATTGAACTTGGTTTGTCTGCTATGAAAACGGCGCTTTTAAACAGAATAGAGAGAGTTTGTTGCGCCACTTCGTCTTCCCAGCTAAAGCATTAGGAAGTGATGAAGGGCGGGCGTTTTGGGGGACTGTCTTATGTTAGTTTGACGTTCAAAAAGTGCTGATCTTCAGCCTAGTTTGAATAAATGACTTTCGATTTTGATTTTGAGTTTGGAATAATGCTGTCGAAATGGCCGGATTCTGGTCGAAACTTATGTAGGATAAATTATATCATCAATACAACGAAGAAGAATAATGATGGTGAGAAAGTAATCGAAAAAATGGTGAAGTACAGACGCCAGCACATCAAGCTACTACAATCTGTCAAATTTCTTTAATAGATTTTTAACTTTATCGCTAAAGCATTAAGGTTCAGCTTGATGTGCTGTACCTACTTATTTTCCTATTAGTCGTCATCATCATCATTGGCAGCCTTGTTTCACCGACTGCTGAGTATAGGCCTCCTCCCTTTTCTTCCCTGCGGGATAATTGCGTAACACACTAACAGTAGCAATGGCTTTCATTTTGACAGTTCAACAACATTCATTGCGTTATTTACGTTGTTGAGCATACAAATTTTGTCAAACATATGAAGTAATGGATTAGCAATATCCGTCAAAATTATTCAGATCGTGACTGATAGTATGTTACGGAATTAGGATGCAGGTCCTATGCTCGGTATCAAATGGCAAGTATAAATTACTAGTATTGAATAAGTTCGCATATTTAATGGATAAAGTGGAATCACCTAATTGTGCTGAGTGTAATACCATTGAAGATGTGTACCCTATTATGATGGAGTGTGATCGAAACGAGCCACAGAGATATCAACTGTCTTTGATATTTACCCTATGTTACGCGAGACTGGAGAATGCAATAGTGTTCTTGCAAATCCTACTTCGGAACTTGCAGGAATACTGTACAGTCTCGTAAATTGGAATTAAGCGTAGAGGTTAACGAGTAAGTTTTTTTTTTATGTTCTTTTTAAGTTTGTTGCCACGATGAGGGTGGCATAATCTGCAAAGGTTAAACCCTCTATAAAAATAAAGAAAAAAAAAATTACTAGTACAGATGCCAGCAGGTCAAGGTACCCGAAACTGTCAAATTTTCCCAATCAACCTTGAACCTTAGTACTTCAGCGATAAAGTTAAAAATCTATTAAAGAAATTTGACAGATTTTATTAGTTTGATGTGCTGGCGTCTGTACCTAATCGTTTTTTTTTTTTTCGTATTTAATGTCAGTGGTATCAGCATACGCGAGATTGGCAGTATGTTAAAAAAAAAATAAGGGGTACCCTATTCTATTTACTGCCAGGCGCATACCGCGCAATAACTGCGGAACGTTGTATACAAACTTTTTGTTAAGAAAATCTACGAAAGTTACGAAGCTTTTTTGCCTTATTTTTTTATTATTCTTTAGAACTAAGCCAAGAGTTTTACGCACATGTTTACAGCCTAGAATCTTATTACTTTGTTTACTTGCTTATATAACCTCGCTAAAACTATTGTCTCCAAGACTATTTTTATACTCAGATTGCGTAGGCAGCCCTTATTTCTGGCATAAAAGGAGAGAGAAGGGGCTTGAAGTAAAGTAACAGCTTATCAGTGTATTGTTAGTAAAATAGTGGCACAAACAAGACTGTTAGGCCGTTTTGCGTCGCCTTTGGCGTTAAGTAGTCTTTATGAGAGTCAAGCCTCTACCGGTGATAAACCCGAAGTAAAACGAGATGAGTACATAAATAGCACCAGATTGTGATCAGAGAATAGACTCCTCTTGTACTAAAGCAAGTTTTACGACATCACGCCGATAAAA
Organism: Apamea sordens; assembly: GCA_945859715.1. NCBI lineage: Eukaryota > Metazoa > Arthropoda > Insecta > Lepidoptera > Noctuidae > Apamea > Apamea sordens. Next base: position 9,674,397 of record OX243996.1, on the reverse strand, counting down.
TTTGATATTAACTTTCCGCCCTTGTAAAGTGTCCTTTGGTGAGTACATTTTTTATTTTTATGTAAATACGTGCTTAGTATGGATAATTCTTTTGAAGATGGTGTTAATTTCTTGGTTAAGGTTGAGTGATTGAAGTGTTGTGTCAATAAATTGTAAGAATCTTATAGATATGTAAATGTATTTGCTTAATCCGTGTTCGTTCATGCGTGGGTAAATAAAAGGTTGAGTGGATGCCCATTCAAATGGTTAATCAATAAGTAAATACAGATTTAGCTTTCAAGCACTAAAACTACATCAAACTTGAAATACAATTTAATCGTTCAACAAGAACAGGTTCTAACAATGCTCTCGCAGATAAGTAATTAAAAGTCAATTAATGAAAACGGACCTAACAATGGTGAATAAGAAGTTTTAACTTCCCTTTATATCAAAGATGGGCATCTTTGATATAAAGGGAAGTTAAAACTTCTTATATACATCCATAATTTATAGCAAAACTAAAAAAAGCACTCGAAGTCGTAATTAATTAAAATGTCCCCGAGCGAGGACCATTACCGGGGATGAAAAAGCGATTTCCCCAACAGTGGGTTTTAAAGGAATCGACGAGTCTTCAAGTCCATTCTAGTGAATAAGAGGGTGTCCGACAGTGGCTTATAGACTTTTGAAAGGTTCTTTGAGAAATGCTCCAAAGATTTTATTGACGTATTCCGTCTGGTAATGCCTTTGTTTCCATTGTTGGGAAAACTTTGCCGAGTCCTTTTTGAAAACTGTATCAAAAGCGTCTTCATTTTCCGAGAAAACTGTTATTTTGCGCTGATTAAATTTTGTAGGAAAACGTTGGTAATAAAAATGGAAAATGAATATACCATTTAGGTAAAAATACAACCTCACTTTTACGACCCCTGTCGGGTTAACCCTTGCTTTCCACCGTCTTTACGATTTTCGGGATTATAAGTAGGAACAAGGTTACTCTTAAGTAAGTGTTGTAGTAAAATGCTTATAAAATTTATTAAATATTCCTTCAGTGTAACGGGCGAGGAAAGGCCGCTACCTCTTGGCTCCTGTGTGTAACAAGAAGTGGGAGTTACGTCGAGAGGATGGACAGCAGTAATTTTCGGTGTGACGACATAAGATGAATGCCAATTCAATTCTTCTGCTTAGTAAGGTGATGATAGCGACATTTCAGATCAGTGCTTATGATAGAAGCAATTATTTATTAGGGGCATTTTATATTGAGCAGTGGACATTTACGGTTTTATGTGTTACTAGCTGCTGCCCGCGACGTCGTCTGCGTGAAGGCTCTACAGCACCAAAAATACCTAAGATGCCAGTGTCGCTATAGCATTATAAGTAAACAACTTTTAAAATGGCATTAAAATATAAGTTTTTTTTGCAAGCGAAGCAAGTGAAGAGAGTTATATGGGAATCCTGCTGAGTTCAGTCATAAGATGTGACTGAAGGAAACAGAGAAAATAATGCAGGAATACATTCCAGGACACAAAAGAGTAAAAATACGTACAAAGGTACCATACCTTACAATACTTCCCTAAAAACTACGTTGGTAGTTATGCTGCCAGGAGCCAAAATGTAAAGAGAGTCAGGACTGGTGACGCGGGAGTAAGCGACATACAGTTGGCCGTGTGAGAAGCAACTCGTCCTGAGGTCGACACCCGCTGCCCTCAGTGTCTGCCCGTGCGACTTATTGATGGTCATCGCGAAGCAAACACTCACGGGGAGTTAACCGTGAGTGTTTGCTCCCGTTCCAGTTCAAGCGCATACAGTTGTATGCGCTTGAACTGGAACGGGAAGTTATGAGGTATGAGGGAAATGCGTGGTATAAATACTGCCTCGCCGACGCCACAATCCGTAAGAATTTCCGCCTCAATGGTGTGTCTGTGGAGCGAGATGACTTTAAGGCGGGTCCCGTTACACAACTTGGTTGTGTCGTTGGCCAGTATGCGCTGGAAGTCCACTTGCTGACAGGGAGTTCAGAAATTCCACGGGATAATGTGTGGCGTCATCTTGCTCGACAACAGTGTTTATCGAGGTGTAGACCACTTCATTCCCCTCAATTTCCGAGAGAATGCATTCGTTAATTGCTGCAGCCTGATCATTTTTGGGCCTCAAAATGGCCATGCTCACACACCCAAGAATTCTGCTGGTGCGGTATACGACTGATATTACCGTACACACAGCGAATGAGTTCTTCTAAGCTGGATTGACGCTCTACCGAGAGACTCTGGAAGAACCACCTGTCCACCTCTCTCTTCTGGTAGAGTGCCTTCGCCAAGAAGGACATCAAAGAATTCTTGAGCATTGCCGCCGAGCCGAGCTCTCATATTAATCGTCAAGCGCAGCGTACGAACTGGTGACCACAACGAAGATCGTTTCAAAGAAGTATTCACCTCGTCAGCCCTCGATCCCCGCGTCACCACTGAACAGAACTGTGACACCGCCCATCAAATGTTCGTTCCTGCGGATCTCCTGCAGGGTTCTATCCACGGCCTCAACTGCCTTCCTATTTGCCATCGTACACTCATCCCATACGATCAGAGAGCAATCCTTGAGCACGTGTCCCTTATCGCTGTTACGTGACACACCACAAACAGGCATTTCGGCGCTCTTTAAATCGATGGGAATTTTAAACATGGCATGGGCTGTCTTGCCACCCGGAAGCAGTGTGGCAGCGATTCCCGACGACGCTATAGCAATAGCAATTTTGCCTTGCCTCCTGACGTCTGCAAGTATGCGAGTGGTAACAAATGTTTTTCCTGTTCCACCAGGAGCATCCAAGAAAAACATTTTACCCTGGTTTTATCCAACGCATTCAAGGACGGTGTCATAAATTTGTTTTTGCTCTGAAGAGAACAAAGCGACATGGTCATTTCGTATGGTGGTCATTTCGCCCGGATCGTAATTTGTCTCAGCGTTATACTCCCGATTTCCACGGTCTTGATGCGGTGATGATTGGGGAGCTGGTAACCCATATTCGATCAGTGGTTTGCCGCCGATAGAAATGACCACATCTTGAAGTGATCTGAGACAGGTGTTCAGCACGCGTTCATCACTTACTTCGACTTCGTCTCCAGTAGCACGCCTCAAAGCTCGTAGAAAATCTTCAGACAGATGATGGCGATACTTCTCCCACAAAGCTACCGGGTTCGCGACTCCACAAAACACCAAGATGACGGCAAACATATGACGCATGCGGCTGGGACTGTCATTGACGCTCGCCTCCGCGAGGGTGTCATCCCAATTTTGGTCACCGTCGAGAAGGTGACGTGCTACGCAGGCTGCGCGGTAAGTGAGATACTCCACGCCATCAAATGTCCTCAGAAAGGCGAAAGACGTTGGGCCTCGGACAGTGTGAAGTAACAACCGCAGAAAATAGCATTCGCCATTATTTGGATGCACGGTATAAACCCTACCCAATGCGGTGTCCTTGAAAATTCCCGGAAAACCTTCCACAGCATCTCCTCGTCGACGTCGGTTAAATACACCCCTTTGCTTGTCGTACGTGTAATATGAAGGCACCTCGTCATACGTAAGGAATCTCGCAAACTGGTCGACTTCACAGAGCGTGTTTTTTTAAATTGTCTTCCTCAACTCTGCTCAAGATTTTGAGGATTTTGTTGGAACTTGAATTTGTCGAAACGAACTATAGGATACAACTTTTATGAAGAAAATGCACATTGCCATCTATGAATTTTAAGAATAACTAACTACTAACCTCGCCAACATGATCAAATTTAAATTATTAATTTCCAAAAGTGTTAACATGTAAGTTGATTTGATTTTTATGAAATCTCATAGATGGCGCTGCTATCAATATTGTCATTATACTACTAACATTCATTAAACTATGTTTATCTGCCCAAGTTACTTAAATGGCGTAGTTTTATAATGTAAAGCCAGATAATAGCATGGCTTACACAAAAACAACATTTAAATATGCGTCGTTAGATTACACGCTGTCACAGAATGCGTAAGAAAAACAAAGATTCACAGCTCCTCCCCCGTAGGTGATAGCGTGATAATATGTAGAATTAATGTAAACCCGACCTCTTGGTAATATTCATACAAAATTTGAAGTAAATCCATGCAGTACTTTTTGAGTTTAGCCCGGACATACATACAGACAAACAGACAAACAGACACACAGACAAAAATTCTAAAAACTGTATTTTTGGCTTCGATATCGATTGTAGATCACGCCCCAAGTATTCTTTTAAAAAAATATTCACTGTACAGTTTTGACTTTCCTACGATTTTATTATATGTATAGATTTGTGCACCTTCGGTGTTCGAGGTTAAAGTTTTTATTTGCAGAAAAGTTGCAAGTATCTAAGTACCGATGTGCAAACCGTATCTCAGAATACAGACTCTTGTGAATGTTGAAGTAAGTACCTACGTGTATTCTTGTATGTTTAACTTTATGTATTTTGTTAGCAACGCTGTGTTCACGTAAAAGTTTATGGCAAACGTATGGGGTTCACATTGTGTTCCTTAGAGAATGACATGTATGTAAGTAGGTATACGGTGAATTTACTTGAAAACAGATAATATAAACACTGCAGAACTGTAATTAAAGTGAGCCAGAACCACAGTAATTATCTCAATAAATTAATGAGTAAAGTAGTCCTTTGACATTAATAAAGTTACCCCATCAGGGACAATATCCGAGAGAGATAAACAAATGAATGTGCAATGTCCAAGTAAATTCTATTAGAATAACATCAGATTACGTCCAAAACATAAACGAAATTGGAAAGAGGTTCCGCCTTTTTCTTAATTAGCGCGTATAATGAAATTTCCTTCATCAACTGGTATTAGCAGGGAAAGTTTGGGGCATTAATGCAAAATAACGAGCGGATCGGCCCAAAGCCCGGAACCCGAGGGATCCCGGGATCCCAATAAGTCCGGGATAGGTCCCCGCGCTAATCGCACTTGTAGCCAGTTGCGAGATCGCCAGATTAACGTCACTATAGTTACCGTCAGATGGGTTCTGGCAAGCGATCGGCTGAACATTATGTACTGAAATAGGTAATACTCTAGTTGGTTGGGTTCGTCGATCAAAGTTTAGATTCAAAAGGGTTGACAAAATGGACCTCCCTTTATCTATATTATTCATAGCGTGTTTATAATTTACCAACCAAGGATTAGCATATCTAAGCAAAATCAGCCTAAAATGGTCCTACTGTTGGGACGCAGGCCTCATCTCTCTGAGAGGAAGAGGACAATTAAGGCCATGGCTTAACGTGCATTATGTAACTTAGTAAGTCATTAATTGCACTGTATATAAAGACAGAAAACTCAATTATAACTTCGGTGGTTCAAGTACGAAGGCCGTCGTCTCAGTTCAGCTGTGTTTCGAACTCCAAATATTTGGATATTTTCCTAGCTGATAATGAGAAAGTAGGTACCTAGGTATGTATATTTGCATAGGCACACCTAAATAGATGTTTATGTTTATCGTAAAATAGGTTTATAGGGAAAAACGGTTATTAGGCTACGCTTCATTACAATGTACAGCCTCCTTATTTGTTACTCTTTGTTTATCTTTCTTGTCTGTATAATACTAGGCTATTACTACCTTCATCTATTGCTGTTAAGGGATCGTTAAAGGTACAGGTTATGGAGTCTTTTCGCCCCTTGTTTCTAAATAACTATTGGAAGTTGATTCTCAATATTTATGAGTTCAAAAAGGGATCTTATTATGTATTGATTTATTGAAACTTATGGGCTCAGTCATCGAAGAATTTACGGTCTATATTGAATTAAAAATAAGTGAGTTCAGTTGGGAAAGAGATAGACAGAATGATGATTCAATTGAAACTAAATGTAGTATTTGTTTGTAGGTTTTTATCATCAAAATCGTCATCCTTATTTTTCCTGTACGCAAACAGTGCAAAACAGTCATTGTCATAATATCGTGTCAAAATTATTATCAAGGATGACACATTTCATCCTCAACCGTAACATACAAGTATAACAAACTAATCCCCGAAAGGGCAGGCTGTTCCTTTAATGATAGCATTAAGTCCCGATGTGACGAAGGACAAGCTGCTCGTCTGTTATCGGATCCAATCCTGGAATGGGACAAAAAATGTCGGAAAGTGGCCAACCCGAATTACGCTTGTCCTACTTGAAGACTTAACCCTAGGGCCTAAAAAGCGGTCAAGTCCTGACAAAGTGATTCATAGATAGCCTCTATTGTAGCAAAACTATAAGTCTAGCGGCCCATCTACAGAAAAAACGAGATCGAATCTTTGGGGTCCGTTTTTTTTCTTCAGATTTTAAATTACGTACCTATTGCCTGTAGATATTAGAAGTGACACTAAAGAAGGCATATTTGCCAAATTACTTATGGAATTTATCCTTAACAATTTATTAATTACGTTCCTATTTAGATAATATATTTAAGCAAGTAACATACATTAAGAAGTAAGTAAGTATCCGTATAGTATTAAACTTCAAGAATTTGTATGATCCGTTCCCACAGACAAACTATACCAACGGTTTAGTGGGGTATAGTTTTTTGAAACTCCTTGTTGTGAATAAATAAAATAACATAATTGAAAATTGACCGAATTTCTATCGCGTAATTTTGGCTGGTTTTTCGCAACTGAAGGCAACATTATTCATTTGTCAACATAAACCAAGCTTTTTCTTAAATAACGGAAGCTGCTTCCAGTCTCACCACTGGCGTTTAAATATCAATATTTTACTCTAACTTACTGCCATGTGACCTTCACGTTGTGTGGTCTTGACTTCCAATAAACCATTCCATAATTTCTATGAATATTGAGAAATGAGGGCACCAACCAAGAGCCAATAGGAAACTGCAACTGCAAGATCATTTTCAGAATGTGACAATAACTGAAATAGTATTTTTTTTTGTTCAAGCGAATCGAGAAGTCTTTAATAATATTCCACTATACAACAGGCCTAAAACGCACTGCCAAACCATTGAGATTTGGATCATCCGTTATTCAGAATCCTAAAAAATTGATGTACTTGCTAACTTCAGCAGCTTTTCCATAAAAAAGGAATCTTTGGGTAACCTTGTACCTAATGCAACGTTCGGAGCGCTATATAAGATCTTAGGACGGTGAGCAAAAGACTGCATTTGAGTTTTTCGGGTCCATAAAAGATGTATTGCAAATGCAAAAGCAACGCCAGTTCCTCACAATTCTACATTAAAGCCTCCAAATTCGTCCACTGAACACTAATATATTTTTTTTACTTAAAAAAAGGTTTGTCGTATAACGCAATGATACCATCTTTTGTTTGATCTTCTATTTCATCGAGCTCATCTTTGCCATTGATATCAACATACGTGACAACATTATTGCAATGACCCGAAGTAGTTATCAGTCTACAAACGATCCTATTATTCCCATCCGTCGGGTGACACCGTCGTAATCAATTACATTCATTATGTCATCTCCTAGACACGGACGCTATCTATTGCGTACTAATTGTGTAATAATTATTCTATTTTAGTGGTTTCGTCGTAAATGGAAATTTATGATCGTTTGCTTTGACAGTGTTTGTGATTGGGCTTTGAAGTGAATAGTTAGGTTATAGAATTGTTAAGATGTTATGACTTGGATTGCGATATTAATTTATATCTATCATTTTAATCAATTCAGTATATCCATGTTCTCCGCTACGCTGAGGCTTGGTGTGTCTATCTATCAATGCTATCAGCCATAGGAAGGGTTTCGGAGGACTCTAGACAAAAATCTTCATTGATAACGTGCATCAAAAAAAAATATGTATACAAGTAGTTTATCAGCCATCTTGTTACCATAACACAAGCATTAGGTTGCTTAGCTTGGGACTAGATGGCGCTGTGTGAAATGTCCAGGGATATTATTATTATTATTATCTCTCTAAAGAGAAAAGGTCTGTGTTCCAGTAGTAGGAACATTACAGGCTGATTATGTGTTTACACAATTAGCCTGTATTGTATCAAAGTACCTGCCTAGCATGCAGTGAAGTAGAAGATATCAAGAAATATATAATATATAATTTTTGTTTGCCATTTCACGTCAAACACTGAACGCATCATAATCCATGATATGACCCTTCAAACATTGTCAATCCATTTGCTTCAAATGCATGCTCGAACATGATTGTACTTAATTAAATCGCCGTGCCAAATGGGATTAGCACAAACTAATCAACACAGCAAACATTAGTATAATGGATAATTAATTGTTTAATGATCCTTGAATCTTGTGATGGGCAAATCAAATTGAAACCATGGCAACATGTTCATAACAACACATGGTATATATTTCTTTCAAAGCTTGTTTCTATATTTTGTATTTCCTATCAATATTTGTAGGTTAAGTTATGCTTTCCTAGAAGAGTGGGAGCCCATACATATATGTCCGCAAGTTATCGGCGAATGACGTCACTGAAACGTTATTTATGAAAGTAAGTTGGTGTGTTTTCCTATGGAGCGTTTTTTGACACCGTAAAGTCAAACCCCGCTGCCATCATTTTCGTGACAGACGTCACTGCGGCCATTGTGTGGGTTTAGTAGATATTCGTAAAATGAGTAATGTAAACCTAGGTTGTAGCCGTGGTTGGGTTAAGCTAAGTACATATAGATACCTACATACCACAACACAATCTCTTCTCTTAAAAAAAACCATGGTGTGGTGGTCGTGATCACTGCTCTTCTAACCAACCAATAAATAAAGCAAACCATAGCTTTAGTAGGCATTTAAATCTGATGAGAAGATTTGTAGAGATGTTAGACAGTGGTGGAATATCACTAATCTCAAGGAAGTTAGTACGTCGAAAAGTATCAAATCGTAAAGACGAAGACGTGTAAATTATTTTGTCACCACTGCTCTCAAAACCAGTCTCTTAGAACCAATAAATCGACACATCTACCAACTCGCACTGGGACGACGTGGTGGATTACGGCCCACTCCCTATACCTAGAGGAGACCTGTGTCCAGTGGGAGCATTATAGGCTGATTATGCTAAAATTACGTTCGTAGGTACAGATGCCAGCAGGTGAAGCTACCCAAAACTGTCAAATTTTCCCAATCAACCTTGAACCACAGATATAGATCTATATCTGTGCCTTGAACCTTAACGCTTTAGCGATAAAGTTGAAAATCTATTACTTAAAGAAATTTGACAGATTGTAGTAGCTTGATGTGCTGGCGTATGTACAAAGATGATTCTATCACAAGGTTAATCCACCTGATAGACTTACTGCCGGCTATGGTGTACTAAATATATCATAGTGACTAGTAGCTTAATAAAAAGAAAAACAAACAACATTATAGAAAAAAGCTACACACTTGTGAAATAAAATATATACCAAACGACCGGAACCAGTTGTTTATCTTACACCAACTAACATAAATCCAAAGTTGAAAGATAAAACATTCCAATCCCGATCCTAATTTATTGCTGAAGGAAAAAATCTGATGCATTTCATCGAGTTTCCTTGTTGAGAAAAATCGGGCCATTACAAGAGAGGAAGCTGTATACCGCTCGTATTTCAAAACAACACCATTAATGTTCCTCTATTGTTTTGGTAACCCGTTATTTTAAGGGAAATTGCTCTTTTTTATTCCCTTTTTTTAGTTATTGTAACATCTTTTTTTGGTGGAGTTTTTAATCAACTATGTGGACATGATAATAGCATTAGGTTTTGGACTAAATTAATTGGATCGTGCTGTTAGTAATAATTTATCGTAAGTAGGTACGTACCTAGTGACAATGCTATATTTTACGAAAAAATATGCTGTTTATATCTTTTAGTCAGGTCATCTTTGTTTACTTTTAACGGGGATGCGGGAAGTGTGTATTTACAGAAATAATTATAATCATTAACATTATCATTACAACCCTCTAAGATTATATAATAAGTACTATTGAATTACTATTTCATGAAATATCAACTAATATGATTATACGAACTTAGAGGGTTGTCTTGATGATTTTAATGATTATAATTCTGTAAAGTCATATTTGTTACGCTCGCAAATCACATTATAATCAATATTCAACATGACACTGACATGCAAATTGCAAAAAACGTAAGAAAAAAAATAATTTGTGGTCTACTCTGGCGCTTCCCCCTTAAGAATATAAAATTAAAGTTGCATCAACCAAACGAGACATACAATAACAAGTTGGAAGTGGTACGATATTGATATCGTTCCACTTCCAACTTGAAAAACACTTCTTATCTCGATAACTTGAAAAACAGCCTTGAAACAAATAACAAGATAATTAAAAAATAACCTCAACTTCCAGATAACAATCAAGAACATAATAACATTAATGAATCCCCAACATTCACAAGCGAAAACAATTTAATTACACGCAAAAATGAGGTTAAAATAATATTATATAAAAAAAATATATTATATTCGCCGCTGCACTTCCAAAAGAGTAGCGCGGTAAGTGTACCAGTTATTCGCTGGTTTAATTTCGCTTCGTATTATCCGTCCTGTGTACGAAGTTTAACAAAGTTTTGTATCCGACGTCGGACCCGGCTAATACTGAAAATTAAGCTCTCATGGGAAATTTACCATTAGCGGTCACATTAAATTCTGTTTCATTCCTTATTCACATCAAAACGCTTGTGCGGTGAAGAATTTCTTTGTCGCGCTCAGTTTTTTTATTTTATTAGAGGGACAATAAGCGGCGTTGTTTGTCAATTAAAGTAAAATGTGTCGCTGTTTTATTTGTAACATTTTTTTTTCAGGTACATTTAGCTCTAAAAACAGAATTGCTTAAAACAAAAAAAAAAATACAAAACCCTGACAAAATAATCTTTGTTTAAAATGCCGCCGAAATGTTGTTGTGAAAGCTTGAATCACGGCTTGTCCTAAAGGCGAAATATAGGTTCTTTCTAGTATCTAAAGGTACTTGTTGACTTGCAGAATATCGTGGAAATTTTAAGTTTCCTTATAAAATTCGCACTTCTATTAATTCCCACACAAAATTTCTCCGGTAAAGTCTAATGATGTGTTATAAACCAGCCCATCTCTTCTTGATAGTTATAAATAAACACACTCAAGTATTCACATAACTGAGAAAATCTAACTTTTACATTAGCATAATAATATGCAACTTTCTCCACCTCCACAATAGTTTAGAATAATCTCCAAGTAATGGAATTATTTGACGGTTAAGTTTCTATCACGTCCACTAATAAGTGCCCACATCCATACTTAAACCTAATTAACACTAAACTGCTGTCGTAAATGAAAAATGTCCTTTTAACCGTTATTGTGATGCGCTTGACGTTGAAATAATGCATCCGTTTGGTCGAGCATGCTTCGATTTCCTAAACCCTGTGACAGTGGCCACAAAATAAGTTGTTACAGAAGGCTTGTTCCATTCAACGAGTGGAAACGCACGCACACATAGGCGCGTATGTTCACTTGTTCAGTGTTCTCAAACTCAACTCAGCCAACTGCTGGACATAGGCCTCTCCCAGGCCGCGCCACATCACTCCAGACTCGGCCTTCCACATCTAGTCTGTCTCAGCCTCTTTTTTAACGGCGTCATCTAGCTGGGGGGCGTCTCATACCACGGTTGCCGAAACGCGGTTTCTATTCCAGGTTTCTTCGGCTACACCGGCCATTGGTCATTCGACAAACATGGTCAGCCACACTGCCACTTCAGCTTGCTTATTCGGCAAGCTATTTCGGTAACTTCGGTTCTTTTTCGAATAACTTAATTTTCGATTTTATCCTTTAAAGAAACTCCGAGCATAGTCCGTGCCATGATGCGCTGGGCAACTTTGAATTTGTGGACCACCAAACTGTCAGTGTCCTCATTTTGGCACCGTATGTCATAACGGGCAGGACGCATTGGTTCTCAAACTATCTCTAAAGAATGATAATTGCCAGTGCGCTTGCTCTCCCTTTACGTACCTAATGGTGCGTGCGTTTTCACTCATTATATAGAGCCGGCTTTCTGTACTTACCTATTCTGTGCTGTGCCTGTAACTATGGTCGATGTGGCAGGCATGGTAATTATAGCAATTAAAATAACTCCGCTTGTTACGTCAACTAAGGCCTTCGCTTGATAAGGCTGTGCCTGTTAATACACGATTAGAACGATATTTTATTAATTGATTCAAATACCAGAAGGCCAATTCTCGTAATTTAAAATGTTCAATATCTAGTCGCAGTAGTGTCATCTCGGCGACAAACAAATGTCAAAAACTTGTCAAAATTACGGAAATTTGAGGTATTTGTGACAGATTGAGATAGATCAGACTGTGAACGTGCTTGTATTACAAGATTATTTCGTTAGTTTATAGTTTGTTTTGATTAAAAGTTCTGCAAGAACTTAAGTAGTTTTTATAATTATGAATAACTATGTATAGGTACTAAATAACAAACCGATTGAGAGAAATTGCTTATTTGAATCGAATATGCATATTTAAACCAAATATCATAAACAGCCACCTACACTATTCTCACTCACAAGAAATAGCGTCCATTATAAATTATGAGAATGAACCCATAACAATACAATAGCATGAAACCAATAAATAACAGAAGGAGACGTCAATAGTTCATAGTAGCGTTGAACTGCAAACCCAATCTCTCTAAATCAAAACTGATTTTATTACGCCTGTTGGCCTACACAGCTTATTCAGATAAAGTAATACTTAATAACCAGAACTAAACGTATCATCTCCGATAAAGCGCCAAAACATCCATAAAAAAAGTTTAATCCCATTCCCGCCAAAGAGATTTAAAAGTAAGTTTCAATCGTAAATTAAATTCTACGCATACGTAGGCAGTTCAATCAGCCTGCTACCACTAAAAGAAAATAAAATTAAAAGTAAAGCAGAGTGTACAAATGAGGCGGGTAAAATTATTTTTACGATTCTCTCTCTCAATTAGGAGGAGCACCGACAGTAAAGTGTCAGTGTTATTTAAATTTACTGCACCAATTAGACTCGCTATCATCACAGGAGTGATGAAACCATACCGTGTCGTGAGTAGCTTCCCTTATTAAGAGTTCTATAATTAAAATTTACAGCGAAGCGAACGATTTGAATAACTAAGAGAATAGTTACAAATGATTCCATTAACTAGTTTAAACATGTCGGGTATGAAGCTTACACTTTATATTGGGAACAGCGGTGAAGAAAAAATGCGGGTCAGTTTAGATTTTGTTATTTTGAAAATTTATGAGCGACTGGAGTTGTAAACTGAAGTCTGCGTGGTGATGAATAACATGGAGATAAAAAACATGACAGCGGTCGCGAAGAATTTTAAAACAAGTTATTAATACCACCATTACCACAGCGGCACAGCCCTTTACAACATTCTGAACAGTATAGCTATTCACAATTATTCGACAGGCTTTCGAGTCGAAAAGGACTTATTTTTGGTTACTCGATTTGCCTAGTCCCTGACAGCAAAAGGCTGTCGGAAGAATAGTGGTCGTTTATTGGAACGAAGTTCCTTATGGCGCATTGCGAAAGGGGGCTAGACGGAAAAAATTAAGACCAAAAGTTGGAACGACACTTTTTGCTATAGTTGTAAGCCGTGCGGCGTGCGCGTGTTTCTCTGTCTCTCTCGTATAGAAAGCAAGCCAGTTATACTTCGTTCCATCCGGGTGTCCCTTGACACCTCTCACGTTTTTAGTTTAAAATGTCAACATTTTCGGGTTTCGGATTTGTGAACAGCACTTAGAGGACTTCTTCGATAACATTGAGTGATGTTCGATTCGGCACGAAACGTATCGAATGATTCTGAAAAGCTATGCAGGACAAATTGAGATTGAACAAAATATCAGAGCTCTAATAAAAACTTTGTATAAAGTGATAATAAAAACAGTAATGCAAAACGACAATAAAATACATTCTACTTAAGCCACAAAACAAACGGACAGCTCCAACGAACCAGCACAATGAACCATAACGACGCCAAGGCGACATGATGAAGGAAAATAAACAATAACTCAAGCCAACAGATACGTACCGTGTATAAAAGGATTGCACCAAAACACATATCTCATAAAGTTAGTTGGCGAGCAAAACATCCTGGCATATACCAAGTAGCACATTTTGGCATCCAAGGCGAGAACAATCTGTATAATAGAATTTACTTGTTTCTTCCCTTCGTCGCTAACGTGATAGTTCGGGAGTCGGCGACTCTGTGGCGGATGGCGGTTGCTCTCCTGAATATAGATAGGGGTTTACCTTTGTCCTAGTTGATAATTAAGGACAAACGAAGCTGGTTTATTGGCTTTGGTTTGGTTAGTTAGCTATTGAGTCGGTGTTCACCTTTAACGGTATTCTGTCTTTCGCGTGAGCAATTTACACTTCGCTTTTTTGTATAAACTGTTGAAGCTCTTAAGGCATGGTCTGTTGTTTTTTGTCTTTACTTGTGTCTATTGAACTGTCTGTTTCAAGTCTGATTGAAAGAAGGTATCTTTAAGTTTCTATATACAGACAACTTTATTACGTTTTTCTTCTTTCCCAGTTTCGCATCTTTTTTCTCTACCTCAAATTACCTGCCTACTACAACATCGGATGTTTGCCCTCTATACGAGATTAAGACATAAATATCAAGGCGAAACACATTCGCACTATTTCATCTGGTTCCTAATGTAAATCAAACATATAATTAAATACTCTTGATTTATTACATCTATTAACATAAAAAATAACCATAAAAGCATTGCCTAATCGAAATCAATATCCCATTACTCAAGCCAATGCTGAGATGATGAGTGTAAATATATATTTGCGTAGGTATGGAGTGTCTATGTGTGTGTGTCATTTGTACAAATGAGAGAGATCATAAATAGGAAACAATATCATAAATAGACCTCATTTGTTTACGTGTCGATCACAAAATCGTTTCGTCAATTTTTATCATCAACAGGTCAACCAGAACCTACCTGTAGAACCTTGTCAGTAAAAAATATGACAGATTAAAAACATTTCAATTTTGTTGGTGGTGGTATTTGATTGGTTTTTGTGTGACGTCTCTGAGTGTGAATATTAGTGACTACATGGTTATATTGAGCTCTCACATATTAAATAATCAAATGTAAGTTATATGGCAAATTAATAAATATATAAATGGAAAGGTTGTTTTGCCACCCCATGAACAAACTGAAGATGGGTCTTTGGTTTATTTGAATTTATAATAATTTAATAGTCACTTAGCAACATTAGTTTGATATAGATTTGATTATCCTGGATTACACTGCGACTATGTGCGTTCTTAAAGAGGGGTTTTTAGCTAAATTAATTCTAAAAGCAAACCTATAGAGGGCCCCTTGTGGATAATAAACAAGAAACTAATATTGGAAATGGGTTGTATCAAACTTATTTTCTTCAAAGTGGCTAAAATAATAAGCCTAATTTGTTGCAACAATCAAAATATTCACTTACGTCATCATTTACGTTACAATTTTCAGCACCCTAATTGCGTAACACACTATCTACTAATCTCAACCTGAATCATTTTGGGTATTGCTAATCCATTGCTTCACATGTTCGAAAAATTTGTCTGCTCAACAACGTAAATAACGCAATGAATGTTGTTGAACTGTCAAAATGAATCCCATTGTTACTGATTGTGCGTTACGCAATACCCCGCAGGTCCCTTTTATAGCAATGTGCTATTGTCCCGTTTGCCTACTTCTTCCGTGTTTGCATCTCCAAAGATTTTCTGGTTCAATCAATTAGCCAAGTAAACATTCTCTCGTTTTCCTTACCACATCTACGGTTTAGTTTCTGATAAATATCCTAGTTTATGGAACTATCCACTGTGGTCAACAGTACGTTACTGCAACCCACTGAGCGTTCGTTATGGCGAAAGTTTGGAAAGCTCACAACTTGATGCTGTCATTGTTGAAGTTGGATTTATGCCAAACGTGCAAAGACGCATTGCAGAGTAATATTCAGGATTTTTGTACCAAAGGTTGTTCGGACGCGAGAATCTGGGATATGTCGCCCGTTTGTCATTTGGAGGAAATTTATTGTTAGAGGCGGTTGTAGCGATATCCAAACTTATGTTATGGGACATTTGTAAATATCATTGTTATGAATAGTTGCTTTCTGCTGCTTATGCTTAATATTATGCATTACAGTTTAAATTAGTTTCTTAGTAACAAAATTGTGACATTTTACCAAGTCCTGACATTTTAAAAGTTAAAATCATAGAAGAATACGAAGCAAGAAGGCAAAGAGAAACAAGCGAACCACAGACTTCAGAAGCATTCTATGCCAAGACAAAGAAAAGGGTACAATATTGTAAAAATTTAAATCTCAAAACATTCTTAATTTTCTGACGACCAAAATATTTTCAACGCCTACAATGCGAACCACGTATCTGAACAGTACCGTCCTTTTCGTAACGTCAACATCCTTCCCAAACTATAGGAAAAACTATGTCAAAACCAAGTCAGTAACTCCAATTCGAGTCACGTCACATTTACCTTGAGTTCCACCTACCCCTTAAGGCGAAGCTCTCGGCGCGTGCACTCACACACTTAAGATCACACAGCCGTGATTTGCATACTACGCGTTGACATACTTTATTCCTCACAGCTACATAACTCCACTTATCTGCGGTAATAGATCGGTGTGAGCCGTTAAACTAGAATTGCAATAGTGTTTGCGTAGCACGTCATTAAATCTTATCATGTCCGTGTCTGTTTCATCAGAGTGACACGCGACTTTATTATCGTGGTTCTACATGTCTTCTAGTTAGTTTGTTTCTTTTGCTGAATTCTTGGAAAGATTTTCTTGACTATTTTTGTCCTATTAAAAAAAATGAGGTTCTGTAGTCAACTCATATGTATGTATGTACCTTCAGTAATCTCTAAAAGTTAGTTGATATTTTGTAAACTTCAGCTGAGATATGATTATGATTAATTATTCATTCAATTTTTTATTTATTATGATTTAAAATACAAAAATAATCAGGTACCTAATCCTAAGGGACTACCCTTCTATTATTTATGATAAGTCATAGGCATCTCATCAAATCATAATGTGGCGTCACAGCTGAACTGGAAAAATGTCAACTAACTTTTGGAGGCCACTGTATCTATGGTTAAGTGGAGCACGAGAGCCACGCGCAAACGGCAGCAGCAGCAGCCGTCGACAACGTGCCGCTCGTGTGTATGAGCGCCAAGAGAGAAAAGAAAGAAAGAATAATTTTTGCAAAGATGTTGATTGGACTACCGGCCGGTTAGAAAAAAAATCTGTTGTAGAACCAGGATTCAAAAGTTCGTAATCATCAAGATTTCCTTTCTGAATAAGTAAAAGCCTCAGGCGACTGTAAGCTGCACTAGTTGGTACCTAAATTCGCTAACTAGCTGTCACTCCTGCAGCATTTATAATATTATACACACGCGGCGCTCTTTCCAGCAGCCCTATTAAAACTTTCTAACTGAGTCACTGAGTCATAATAGCAAACTTGGTATTTAAACGAAGGAATTCTGCGGCGAGATGAAAGGGTAATACCGTATGTATTTAATTAATTTACGTCGACAATACATTGATGAGCCTTTCCATTCCTCACAAAATAAATAATAACGGAACATCAACAACAAACAATAAATCTTGAAGCAACAATACCGTTTCTTTGTCTCAAAACGAGCATCTTTTGTTCAGTTTTTGGTTTGAAATCCGTGTTATACCAGCACTGTTCATTTGCGCCTCGGGTAATATCATTTTCCACGTTTTCCTCTCCTTTGTCGATGTAGACACAATAAAAGCAAGCCGGCTCGTTAATCGCACAGAGTAGTCCTGGCGCGTAATTAACTTTGCAGCCAGAGAGACTAGAGATTTACGTGGACCTCGGGTACAATTAAATTTGCATAGGAAATTGCACAGAATAAGCTAAGAATAAGTTACCCGAGTATGGAGCTAAATTTTATGCTTGTCGTCGGCTAGAGGAGTCTTATTTATTTACCTGGCTCTTAGCCTAGTAATTGTTAACTCGGAACATTATGGCATTTTTTTTTCTTCCGCATTGACGCAACAATGTTGTTCGTACAATTCTCGACAAAATAACCAAAGATTTTAATTTTTTACGACAGCTTTTTATTCTAATGTCAACCGCATCCGAATATTCAAGATTATTTGACGCTTACTATTATTAATATCTCCTGAAACTTATTAGTTCGTAGCCTATAATATCCAATGTAAATGTTATGCTTGTCATCGGCTAGAGGAGTCTTATTTATTTACCTGGCTCTTAGCGTCAGAATTGGTAACTCGGAGTAATATGGCGATGTTTTTGTTTCGCATTCAGGCAGTAAAGTTGATCGCATTCATGCAACAAAGTTGATCGCATTATTCCCGACAGAATGTCTAAAGATTTTCATTTTCTACGACAGCAATTTATTCCTATCAAAATTTTATTCCGACGTCTGCCGCATCCAATATTCAAGATTTATTTGACAGCTTACTATTTTTAATATCTCCTGAAACGTATTAGTTCGTGGCCCATAATATTAAAATTGTTGCCTTTTTGTTTTACTAAACCCATTTAACAGAAAAGCAATGATTCGTAAAACTGTGGCTATTTGTAGCGCAGCGGTGTAATTGGCTATCAGGGCTAGTTGAAAAATGGACAGATGTTTATTTTAATGCACTCCATCCATCAAGACTACTAGCGGCGCTACCTCGAAGACAGACCATGCCGATGTAATTAAGGATATTGAAAAACAAATAATTATTTTTGAATCATGTTTCGTGTTCGAGTGAAGTACCCTATAATTTGAGTGATGAATTACTCTTAAGTGCTGGTAAATACGTAAATTTTCTACATATTAATGGGTTCTTAAGTATCCATTTCCTTTTGCTATATTTTAACTAGGTAATTGATAGACATAGTTAACAAACTAAGAAAATTACAGTTGCTTGATTCGTATGATATCATAAATAGAACGCCTGACTTCGACATCGTGATTTAATTATTTACTTTAAATTCATTCAATCATTCACTGACAAAGAATAAAGGAAACTTTATATTTTGCACAAGAGTTCCTTTTATAGTGAACGTGAGCACTAAGAAAGGATTTTGTAAACTCATCTCCTAAAGGGGTTAAATAAGGGATGAAAGTTTATATGGAAGTTCGTCAGTTTATTTTATTTTTTTAATTTTATTATTAGTTTTGCCGAAAGGAAATCCTATTGGGAATCTATATATTATAATATTATAAATCGAAAGTAACTTTATCTGTATGTTACCTTTTCATGCCTAATTCTTTGAATGGATTTCGATAAAATTTGGCCAGGAGATCGATGGCGTCCTGAGGAAGAACATGGGCTTACTTCTTGCACGTTCCCGCGGGCGAAGCGGGTGTATTTCATTTACATATTAAAACACTAATAACCACTTAAGAGGTCATTGTTCTCATCATTATGAACAACTTTTACTATAGGACCAAAACTGAAATCGCGAAAAAAAAATCAGCTGCTCCCTACATTTTGACGAGTTATGCGAACATAAATGTAGGGAACAGCTGATTTTTTTTCGCGATTTCAGTTGCTGGTGTTTTACAAATAACCCTGTATTTATTGCACAATACTTTGCAGTTTTCCTACAAATTGTCTGCAGTATAACTTTTATTGCAGCATCCGTCCGAACACTTCCACGATATTTTTCATATTTACGACGCTTAGAATTTACACCTCTTGTGAGTGAAGGCAGACATTCAGACAACTCGCCGCTTCCTGACTATTCTTATATGCACCATTCGGTCTTCATACGTGTGCCAGGTGTGCCTCCAATGTGTTGTAAACCGGTAGGAGTGGCAAATTTTATATTTTCGTTCTGAGTTACCCAGACGTTAAGAAAATTTCAAGAAATTATTTAACTTCGAAATTAGTTTTAACATTCTGTAAATTTCCTCTAAATTCTACATGCACAGGAGTTTATGTTGATACCTGGCAGTGGATATATATTTAGTGATTGCTAACATTTTAGTAAAAGCTATGCTTAGACAAAATACTCGTACCTATTTCTTTTTTACCATTGTTATGAATAAGCAACTATCAATACAGGGGGAAATTAAATTAGCTAGCGAAACTCAACAGACGTTATGGATATCGTTATCTGAACACGATAAAATAAGTAAAAAAATATTTGATGATTTTTTGTTTGGGGTCAACCACCGATTTTTTGTTTAGTAGTGTAGTTACTAGAAGAGTGAGTAGAGAATTTAAGTTTATTTCTGTTTTGTCTTGTTACCCATCACGTCTGCAAAGTTTACACAAAAAAAAAACTGATGCTTAAACTGATATTACAAGTGACCAGTAGTCATAGATTCCAAAAATTAAATTCATTAAAAAAGTCTTTTTTGTTTTATCAGTTTTATAATTATATCAATAACCATCACGTCTGTGGAGTTTTGCTAGCTATTTTTAATTTGACCGTATATAACTATTTGCAACCCATAACTGCCGAATATTTCATCTTATAAGGGTCCAGGCCACTCCTTTTCTTCAACATTCAACCCGTGCCTTTATAATGTAGGTGTGGGGAGTTTCACTTCATAAACTTTACTATGAAATACCCTACTATTTTATACCTTTACTGTTGTTTTATAGATTTCTGACAGAGGTGCTTAACTTAACATTAAACCTAGTAAAGTACTGGCTACATACTAAACGTTGCAAACTTTGTTGGTGGTATGGTAATGTGGGAAAGACTGCCCTTATCACACTTTCTTTAAGAACTTGGTCTTATTTGGTGGATTGTTTTTTTTTATGATTGTTCAAGTCTAAATCTTTTAATATTCTTAGAGCTGATTTTACGTTCGACAGATAATTTTTATTCAGGGAATAAAATTGACGTCTGACAGTTTTTGTACGGAAGAAGTGTCAAAAATTCAAAATTATTCTTCCGATAAAATTATCTGGCGTTGGAAAAATCAGCCCTTAATCTTACAAACTATACAATACAACTTTTTTTGTCTGTGTGTCAGTTAGTGTGCTCATAACTTTATTTATTTTTACTAGCTTCTGCCTGCTTCGTCTGCGTGTTCTATGTCGTAATCAAGGTTATCTGTGTGCCAAGTTGATTCGTTTTTGCGTGATTGAGTAACAAATATAGAAACTTTCACATTGATAACATTATACACCGTTAAATATTGATCGTTTTAATCCTTAAAAGGGGTCAGTGTACTCATCATTATGAACAACTTTTACTACGAGACAAACCCCGTAATAGTGAAAAAAAATCAGTTGATCCATAGATTAAGTTGTTCATAATGATGAGTAACGATCAAAATTTAACGGTGTATAGGTAGTAGTAGGATTCCCTGGTCCTGGTCAATCCTCGCAAACGGAGCTAGGACAAGAGTTAGTTTAATAAATTAATTTGGTTTAATATTAGTTTATTCTCTGGCCAGACCTCGCTAACAGAGCCAGGTCAGCAGCTCTTACTCAACTAAATTGATTAGGTGTATTATTTAGTCAAAGTCTTTATGTTATGGGTACTAGGCAAGCATGTCGACTACTAATATAATATGATGAAAAAATTCTATTTCATCTAGAAAGGCTTGTCAAATATTTCATAAGGCTGGGCTGGACGTGTCGGAATGAAAGCTGATTTAAAATGGTCGTAGTGGACATCCTCTTTTATCGTAAATAATAATACTATGATGGTATGAGTCTCGCGTGAAATTGGCAAACTGTATGTCTATAAAATTTTAATATTATAATGAATGTGTATTTTGTGTATTAGTTCCGGCCAATCAAACGTGCTTGATTAAAAGCTAGTTTTATACATGGTGGTAAAATTTTGTTTGATTTGATTTATTTAGGTATTTCTCCCAAGGTCTAATATTATAATAATTCTATCAAATTTTTTAAGAAATATAGCGTTACGTACTTACCTACATGTTAGTTCTTAGATAGCTAGGTATACAAAACCATTTCAAAAATTTCAGTTACAATTTTTTTATATTTTGAGATCATTAACAATTCGTACAAAGTAACAAATTAAATAAAACATACCCCTATTTTCTAGAACATTCACCTCACTGCAAACCACCCGTATATGACCAACATAACCCGGACATGACCAACCACACACGATCACAACCACAGCCACTCGAACCGTGTAATCAGTGCAAAATTTTAAAACTGTTTTATTGTACCTACTATAAAAACAAAGTCCATGCTCTGAAAGAAGTGGTCTTTTATACCGGCTTATCAGTGGTTAAGGCAAACACTGCTTTTGTTATACAATTAAGTTTTAATTTACAGCGGCGGCTTATCGTAGCTAGAGCATTTTCTTCGTTATTTTCAGGAAACCACTCGTTAAATGGAAATTGTGGCGGTGTTAGATAGTTTCTTTCGGTTTTATTAGAAAATAGGGGAAGAAACAAAGTAACATGCTATATATGGATAATTAGCATTTCTTTGTTAAGAACTACTTTATGGTTTTTTTTTTACTCATTCAAAGCTAGCATAAAAGTCTTTTGGGCCTCATTTAAATACCTAAATGTATTTTATTTGCATTTTGTGACGTTCATAAGACAAGGACAATTTATTTTTTGTTTCTAATTCATTAAATATTCAGTTTTAAATACTTACGTGACAAAACTGTACTTACATGTAAATTTTTCATATTAGTATGCAAAATTAAGTAGGTAAATACTTATTATGTACACATACGAGCGACGACGTCGCAGAAAATAAAACTGCTTAGCAAAGTATTATAAAAAGGTCGATGTTTTGTTTTAATTATAATATCTAGCGAGACTTTTATCGTTAATGAAATTTTTTGCGATTTTAGCACTTTACTTAATTATACTTTTAACGAAAGTTCTTACGAGACACACACGCGAAGTAAAGTTTGAGGCGTGGGCAATAAGTTGTCCGCGTGCTTTAAATTTTTACAGAAAAAAAAAACTTAAAAATGCATTTAACAAAAATAACATAACACATGCCTGTAATCCCCAAAGGGTTAGGCAGGGGTGTAGCTATAGGTGTACCACCATATCGCCAGTTATGTTTAAGTCTAAGGTAACTAAGGAAGCTTTATAAGTGGTACTATAAGGTCTGCTTAATAATCAGCCTATAATCAGCATTCTCGTGGACGCACACGCACAAATACTAACTTAAGTAAATAAGTAGCTTAATTTTAGTTTCTAATATTAATTGTTTTTATTACTTTTAAATTTAAACTTTTACCGTTTATTTTATTACCATGTAATTGTTTACGAGATCACTTCTAGTACGTTCGAATTTTTTTAATTTATTATGTAACCTATCTTGGAAGGCGCTGGTGTCTGTGATACAATGATTTTCATTCATTAGTACGGGCACCAACGATACACTTCTTTCTGTAATGTTCATTTATGTTGGAAAATTGTTCTGTGAACCTTAAAAAAATGTGTTTTTTCTGAAATAAATTATTA
The DNA here is from genome assembly GCA_945859715.1 of Apamea sordens. Classification (NCBI taxonomy): domain Eukaryota; kingdom Metazoa; phylum Arthropoda; class Insecta; order Lepidoptera; family Noctuidae; genus Apamea; species Apamea sordens. The sequence continues at coordinate 9,650,979 of OX243996.1, read as the reverse complement.
TTATTATTATAATGTTCTCACTGCTGGGACACAGGCCTCCTCTCTGTGAAAGGGGGTGAGCTGTAATCTACCACGCGGGCCCACTACGATATAATTAGTATTAGAGTATTTAGATGTCACAGTAAGTACAGCAGTAGCGTAAGCTTAAACAAAACATAATAAACGCTGAGCGTTTTGGCAGACTGGCATCCTATTTGAGTAATTTATAGACATCATTTTACAGAACATTTCCCCACAAACGGCCCACACTTCTACCAAATAGGACCATTCCTCATAAACCCAAAAGCCATAATATCTAGACTAAACATCGGAAGTCAAAACGCAAAATATGCCAATAACGAACCAAAGGGCTGCAATTACGGGGCTTAACGTCCAATGTGAAGATGTCATTCCACCCGTTCCACCAAATTGGAGGTCATTCAATTTGCATATAAAGCGCGCAGAGGCGTCAATAGGACGACACTACGAGAGGGCTCGATATAAGTCCCATTTGGTTGAATTCGGCCCTGGACCGGCCATTGTCGAGTGCGGCCCTGTGTTGTTTACATTTTGTGAAATGTATTGTCGCTATCGGGACGTGTTTCATGTTTGTCCAGCTCATAATGCTGTTCAGGATGGGATGGGATGAACAAAAGCCGGAGCAATATTCCATCACAGACTACCAGAAGCTTATGCAACCCTGTCAGTAGGATGTAACATTGTTAACCAATTTTTATGAGCTTTGTCTATCTTATCATCTGCCTAGCTCTATTCCTAACTATGCATGTTGGGGTCGGCTTCCAGTATAACTGGATGCAGCTGAATCAGTATTATACATGAAGCGACTGCTTATCAAACCGATACCGATACCTCTTGGTAAGACTGGTTGTCAGACTTTCGGGCTTCTGACGACCCGTAACGACTCTCAAAGATCAACGAATGACTGCCGGGACCAACGTCTTAACGTGTTTTCTGAGGCACGGAGGGGTCTTGATATGTAAAGATGGGTCACCCATCCACGGACCAACCGCTGCAAGCGTAGCTTAACCTGATCGATCAACCTGTGCGGCTGTTATTTCTTATTCACAAGCTAGCTCAAGCTTTATCTAACTATCTTAACTAATAGTAGGTACACACGGCTACACATCAAGCTATGCAAAACCAGTATTGGCTGACCGTTCATTGTGAGAAAATATCATACAAAATGAGGCCAAGACAAACTGGTTTTGTATATAGCTATATATATATATATATAGCTTGACGTGTAGCCGTGTGTACCTAAAGCTAAAGAGTTTTGGAACGAAGTTCCTTATCGCGCGTTGCGAAAGGGGGCTAGACGGAAAAAATTAAGACCAAAAGTTGGAACGACACTTTTTGCTATAGTTGTAAGCCGTGCGGCGTGCGCGTGTTTCTCTGTCCGTCTCTCTCTCTCTCTATTATAGAAAGCAAGACAGTTATACTTCGTTCCATCCGGGTGTCCCTTGACACCTCTCAAGTTTTTTTTAAATGTTTGTTTGAACGCACTAATCTCTGGAACTACCAGTCAGCTTTGATAAAATCTTTTTGCATTTGATAACCCATTCTTCACTCTAAATGCGGGGAACACGAAATTTCACGCTGACGAAATCGGGAGAAGAAGCTAGTTGGTTTGTAAAGGCTTATCTCACCTGGCCAGCATCGTATACTGTCTAATCCTTAGCTGCAAGCAGACGATTGTTTAAGTTTAAAGTAAACTAGTAAAGCTAGGCAAAAGCGTCGTTTTGCAACCAGCAGTGGCTATCTCCAAAACCCGCGTGATAAAACTACGAAGACGGAAGCGCTTTGAAGGAACTCAAAAACCACTATACTTACTGTGTCTCGTTTTGAAATTACAGACACATGCAACTTTAGTCCCTAGTTATTATCCTCACAACGGAAACCTTAGGGTGTTATAGCAACGCCATAGGTTTGCTTTAAGTAGGTGGGAAGTCACCGTAGATATAGGAACTGTTTTTTACATTTCTATGGAAGTCACCCTGCGAGGTAATTGAGTAGGTAGCATAGGTACTTACAATCCCAATGACAAATCAACAATATATCGATACCTTTAGACTCAAAAGGCGTAAACGCCAAAAGGCCACTTTTCAGGAAAAGCAAAAAACAAAAAATATTTTAAGAAAAAAATCATAACTTTTTTGTTTCAAGACTGAGTAAGTTCATTTTTGGCCCAAATTCTTAAATTTTAAAGATAAACAGTACGATTATATAATATTTAGGATAAATTAATAAATAAAGAAAATAGGATTGTTATACGCCCCAAAAAAAATTAAAAAAAATTGTTTACAACCCTAAATTTTACATTGTCTGTAGAATGCTTAGGGCGTATAGGTCACTTAAAGCGTCCTTTCTTGCTAAAAAGGGTTGTATTGACAGTCAACGGAGTATGTACTTAATATGAACACCACATTATGATAAACGGTTAGGGTTTAAACGTCACTACAAGCGTCTATTGTTGTAAAGAAGGGGTATATAACACAGTCACCGGAGAAGTATTTAGCTAATATACACGAATCATATAAACTCAAACTCGACGGGCTTATTAGTAGTCCCTAAAAAGTTCCACTATCCATCTCCTGGCTCCATCATCAGACCCTCCACACCAAGTGCAATAAATTTTAGACTCGACAAAACTAATCATATGACCCCAAACCCGAGGGGTTTACTAGTAGCCCCTGGCCCCATCATCAGATCAGCTCCAATACACCAAATTATAGTTTTGTCATCCGAACTACATAATACATACAAAGTTTCATTTCGATACGACAATTAGAAGTAGGTTAAAATTTACTTTTAAGATTTTATTACATTCTTAGTTATAAGTAAAGCTAATAAAAGCGTGTTAAAAACAACCCGTAAAGGCGTAAAAATGTTATGCTGTTGGTATGGAACAGTTCGAAACCCACGCGGACTAAATGCTAGTTGTCACTTTTTCGAACGATTTTGCTCTGTGCGAGGAGTTATGGCAATACGTACTTATGCTTAAAAAAAGTAAGTATTAAGACATGGCAGACAGCAACAAAATAATATTGATAACAATACCTACTCAGCGTGATACTTGTTGACGCATACTAAAACACTGAAACAATAATTGCTTAATTTCTTAAAATAATATTTATGGATGTAAAATTTGCGCACTGATATTAAAGGAGATAATAAGAGAGCGATGTAATTATCTGTACTTTATTTAGGGCTGATTTTCCCAACGCCAGATAATTTTATCCAAGGAATGATTTTGAATTTTTGACAGTTCTTCCATGCAAAATCTGTCAGACGTCAATTTTATACATCAAAATCAGCCCGCAAATAAGGGCTATGTTTTTAATCGACAGATCATTTTTATTCGTGGAATAAAATTGACGTCTGACATATTTTGTGTGGAATAACTGTCAAAAATTCAAAATTATTCCTCGGATAAAACTATCTGCCATTGGAAAAATCAGCCTTATATTATGTGGATTTTTTATTTTGAACAAACCTTGACCTTTGACCTCTCTTAACCTACCATAAATATGAATAAGGGCTGATTTTTTCAATCATCTGATAACTTTATTCGAGGAATAATTTTGAATTTTTGACAGTTATTTATGACCAACAACACGACCAACAGTTTTTTCCCCATTTGTAAATGGGAAAGAAACTATTGGTCATTTTGTTTTGTTTTTTCACGTTGCCGGATGCATAAACAGCTTGTCGGGTTTCTACTTATCAAAAAAACATAATCTTCCTTTTGACGCGGTCGGGTAAAATTTGTCTGGTTAGCTCTGTCGGCGCAGTGGCGCTTTTGTGGGTCGTACGCAGGTTCGATTTTATTTCAACATGGCTTGTGATACATAATTATTATTATATTACTTATATAGATATGATATTTCCCCTACTTTCGCGGGCACAAGGCATACTTACTAGTGGACCTATCTTAGGTCCACATGCCTTGTTCTGCTCGTGCATTTTCAGAAAAAAAAAACTTTGTAACCTGTTTTTTTTTTTCGTAAAAATTGCTAAAGAGTCACTCCATATCTTAAGGCTGGCAATTATGAAACTATGTTACGAATGCTCTAATTAGTCTGAACTCAATAATATTCATTTATAATCCCATTTTATTACACTTGACAATGTATTCTATTGCCTATTTCAAATTATGTACTGAATTTCATCATTGACATGGTAAATATGGTATCAAATACTATGTAGTTCATGTTTTTAAGAGCACTGTCAGAGTATTTCGATCTACAAACATAACTTTCGGTCATAAGAGTATTACTTAGTGTAATTCAATATTAGAATTTTCTGTCGTAAAATGCTAAAAATAAATATGACAAAATAACTAATACAGAGTATAGGACACAGTTGATATTTTAGAGATAATCTCAGTTAGGGCGTATGAGTCATATTTAATTTTATAATGGAATAATAGTGGTGTATGCACCATATGACCAAGATTTAGCGGTATCAACGTTAAGTCATATGAGTCAATTTTATTTTTATACGAGAATAAGAAGGGCGTATGCTCAAGTTTTGGTTAACGAGTTTATTATACGACCTTTAAGTTTTTTAATAATTGTGCATGTTACCCAAATAACCATTAAAATAAAAATTTATATCAAATACGCCTCATGTCTTTAAAAAATCTCCAAAAATCACGTGGGCCGTATTTGCCTTAATTTTGCGAATTTCGCAGTTTTAACTATACAGATTGATAGAGAAAAAAAAACTGAATATAACTGCATCAAAAAGTCATTTTGGCCCAAATGGCGTTTACGCCCTTTGAGTCTAAAGGTATCGATATCCATTGCCTTTTACGCTGTCGATTAGACGAAATTTTCAAACATATAGCATAATCAGCCTATAATGTTGAGACACAGGCCTCCTCTCTGTGTGGGGGGGGGGGGGGGGGTGGAATATTCACAACGTGGGGCCAGTGCAGGTTGGTAGATATCACATGTTTTCGACTGTTTGGTTCTAGAACATGGTTTCCTCACGATATTTTCCTTCACCGTTTTGAGAGCAGTGGTGATGAAATAATTTACACAAAGTAAAGCGCCTGTCTTGGTTCGACCTTTGCATTGTGTTATGCAATTGACGTGCTGATTGCTCACCTTATAAAACATTTTGAAGGCACTAAGTAACCTTGATACAACATACAAAACAGCATTATACAGGTACCAAACCGATGCTCAAAGATCTCTTACAGATAGAGTAATACGTGAGGTTCCCAAAGTGCAAGTCATAAATCGGTATGCAATAAAACAGGAACAAAGTATGGCACGTGACTTCAGTTTCACGTTGAGATGTAAATATTTACTGCTTCATTTTATACCCAGGTTTAGTTGGAGCTATAAATCTCTTGTATGATTTGGGTAGGTTTGGGGCAACACATTTTATTCTTCAGGGCAATAAAATCGATGTGGTGGAAGCACTTGTACCGGCATTCGTAATAGGTAACGCTGTGTAAGACGTTTTATATCCACGTTTAGTTCCTACAATAAATCTCTAAGTACTGAATTTGTTTTGGGTGGAATATTGGATTATTTTTTACGTCATTATATTAAAAAGAATGTCACAAACGATGCAACAACGTATTCTACACGTCATTGTTCAGTTGGAAAGAAAAGTAAAGTAAGTACATGTTCGTTGAACAAAATATAATGGACGTTCGGGCAATTATGCTTCCTCGGATTGAGACTCAGGAGACTGTTTAAATTGCCCCGGACCTTCTGCAGCAGCGACGTGGCACGCTTACGTCTCGTCTGATCGCTGCAAAGTCATAAGTGTGCGCCTCAGCAAACATTCCCGATGCCATGCAGAAGCATGGCAGCCTCAGCAGCATCCTGAATGCATAATTGTATTGGGCTCGAAGAGCATTGGTGTTTTTTTTTTTTAAATAAATAATTGATTTAAAAAAAAGCTTGCAATATTTTATAATACACATGCAAAGTATGGTACCCACTCAAAAAGGCGGAAAGGGAACATAAAATATCTTCCTCTAATAAAAACTATAATAAAGGTTATTCATTTTCATGGACATTGTAATGTGTAAGTAATACTAGTAATATATCGGAAAATAAGAGGCTGCAAAGCACTTAGTAGTTACGACAAATAAATCAAAGTAACATGGCCAGGGATTAGCTCAAATTACCGACCAAACAGTCCATTCGACCGATTCAGCGAGCTCCAATCCGATCTCTAGGAACTATTAACGTGAACCTGCTCCCAGCTTAATCGTGGTTAGGTTTACTACCTATCTAGTATTTTAAACAGTTAAATAGTTAATCCAGGTACCTACCTGGATTAACTATTTAGCACATAGCATTTTGTTTTTTTAGCACATAGTTACCTAACTATGTATGTGCTATTTTTATGTGAATGCGACGCACTAACTTTTTTAAAAGATGTTAATTGAATTTTATTTTATTTAATCTGAAAAGTACTTTTATCAACCAATAAATATACTTTATCACTAATTTTCTTTAGAGTAACTACAGTGAAAATAACCGTTTTAATTGAATATAAATATTTAATATATCTTAATAATAATAATGATAGCTTATTATTGTCCCACTGCAGGGCAAAGGCCTCTTATTCGGCCTTATTAATATATGATTCGGCCTTATATGTGCAGTCTGCAAAATTACTTTATTTTATTTTAAATTGAAACTATAGTAATGAATGCGCCCTCATGAAAAAAAATCCTTTCTGTCTCTCTAAAATTTCTTAAATCTTTTCTATCGACTCATTTTGACATATTTTCCACAAGACTGTACCAACCGTAACATAAGTTAGTTACGCCCACCATTTTCGCGCCATATGCCTCTATGGTGCCATTTCCTATATCCACTCGCTATCAGCGGCACGCGTCAAAAATATTACGTCTAGACTGCAGCCGTGCATGTTGGCTAAAGATGGGAAGGAAGAACGAAAGTGAACGAAACGATTACGGACTATTTTGTACTTATATGGTGCATAGGAACTTTTGGGCTTGCGATAAATTTAGTTACACGCTACGTAAATATTTACATGACATACATAATCAGCCTATAATGTTCCCACAACTGAAACACAGGCCTCCTCTTTTCGAGAGGGAATAAAAATTCTTACATGATAAAAAAAAAATATATATTTACTTTGGTAAATATTTACTTTTGCAAAAAACAATAAAAATTGCTGTCCCTGATATTTCTGTCACTAATAAGCTATACCTACTATTACGATATTAGAAACCATTTAAATCTTTAAAATTAGTTAGCTGAAATAAGTTTTCTTTTAAAGCAAACAAAAGGCTGAAAATTAGACCACACATTCTTTAAAAGCACGTTAACAAACATTACCGTAATACTGGATTCACTGTTATTGTTTCCACAGGAGTCCAATTACATGAACCCACTTAAAATTTACTGAGCACCAGTTAATCTTACAGAACAAGCAGCACAGCAACAATACATTGGAATAAGTACCTATTAGACATTTCTACACCACAAACTAACAAGGAATCCGAGTTTAGAACAAAAAGTGAAGTAAGAAGGCATATAATTGAATGGGACCTTATTTACTTAACTAAGACTGTATAAATTTTCGTTGTACAACAAGGAACGATAAATTTTCACGAAGCTTTGCAAAGCAGCCTTATATTAACGAGGCTGGGTTTCAACAGGGATTTAAGTAAGAATGGAGTGTTAACATGCATAGTCGCATACAAAACATTACACAACAGTACGTTAAGGAACACGCACGTTTGTCTAAATATCACACATGTCATGGAGTATGCGATAGAACATACGAGGTGTGTGCCATAAGATGATCAGCGTTGCATAATATCGAATTACAAGTGAAATAACCGTAGATGGTGAAATAATTATGACTTCCACAAATCTTCCGTTAGCTGGCTAGCCAATTATGACACTCACAAGCTTTCAATGTAACAGTTGACACTGTTCATTGGGTTTCATATTTTTCCAACGTAGTGCATGAGTTGTTATTCTAAATGAGGATGTTATTACTCGGATTATGATTGTGAAACTCCGTTGTCATTGTTCACCTGCACCTTAGCACTCCATTTCTTGTTACATCTTTGTCGCAACCTTAAATAATTAGGCAATTAATTTTGTTTATTGTATGAAAACGTTATGTTAGTTATGGCCAGGGAACATGTATTATGTTGATTACACTATTGAAATATTATTATTGTTGTGATGATTTACGTGACATGTGTTATCTGATGAAAGTTTGTTTTATTATAGTTTTTCCTATGTTAATAATTTTGAAAATATATACATACTCATTATTAAACTCACAATTTTTGTGTACACAGTCAGCAAATTAGATAGGTACAAAATGCTTAGAATAAATTAAAAAAAAAAAACTTTATTAACTTCAGAAAAAACACGGTACAATATTACATAGGAGTCGTAGGTGTTAGATTTTTACAAAATGTCTGAACCGGTGAGGTTCAGACATTTTGTAAAAATCTAACAGAGTAAGAGAGATAAGAGAGTTAAGAGTAAAACAATCTTGTTACCAAACATCAATCTTCAATGGGTAAGTTTGCCGAGAGTCTTTTAACAAACTTTAGTGGTCTGGTTTAATTAGCAAACTAACCCTGATAGAAATAAAAGAAAGAAAGAAAATGTGACATGCACTTTTTAAATTCAATCAATCAACTCAGTCAAACGCAATCAACTACAGGATTTTTCCAATCCGCACCTGGATTCCACCTTTTTCATATTCGTAGCCAATTAAAATTTAATAAACTCAAATGAAAAACTAACTCAAAAGAAATCTCGAAGCGTTTATTCTTTTAATGATAAATAAAAATAATAAACGAAGAGCTTTATGTTTCCTTTTAATAGCTTTTATTTACTTATCCAACTTAAGAAGTTCTTCCCAAGTTTTGGTTAAATGTTTTGCGAATAGTCACTCGGGTCTGTTTAGCGCGTATATAGTTAGGGTGTAGCTTGGTTAACTCAGTGTTTGGTGATTCTTTTTTAAACGATTTCAATTCAGCTTTCTTCCTCTATGCAATGGTGACTAGATTTTTTTTGATTAAAACAAGAATTATGCGGTCATCATTCGTGCGACGTGCGACATCGTGCGACGGCACCGTTGGCGCAGTAGTTAAGCGATTGACTGCTGCGCTGCGTGTCGCGGGTTCGATTCCCGCACGGAACAAATATTTGTATGACCTACATGTATTTGTTCCGAGTCTGGGTGTTTTTCTATCTATTATCTATTACATATAATAAAATTGTAGAAAAGTGGTGTCTGTACAATGGAAATATATTAAAAAAAAGTAGCAGGGGTTGTTGTTATATCGATACCGAACCCGAAATTGTAATTAATTTTTTTTTTGTCTGTTTGTCTGTGTGTTTGTGCACGCTAATATCAGAAACGGCCTATTTGATTTATATGCGGTTTTCACTAATATATTGTAGTAAGCTTCACTTAACAGTTAGTGTTTATTTCATGTCAATCGGTTCATAAATAAAAAAGTTATGTCAATTTAAAGAATCACGGCGAACATTTGTTAAGGTATTCTATCAGAGTACGTACAGGCCTCGCGCCTGCGCGTCTATGGCTATATAAAGCGCGCTGAGAGCAGCGCCGCTGCCCCCCATCAGAGCAGGAGTCCCTCAGGGCTCCGTACTCGCCCCTCTCTTATTTACGCTGTTCACTAGCGACATCCCTAAGGATGCTAAGTCCCAATTGGCTCTGTGCGCAGACGACACAGCCATCTATTACACTGGTCGCAGCCATATCCAACTACGACTTCGTCTCCAAACTGCAGTCAATAAGTTGGCTGCTTGGTTCAGGAAATGGCGAATCGAAGTCAACACCGATAAGAGTCAAGCGGTGCTCTATTCGAGACCCAGACGACAACCCACCCCCCCTCCACCAATCACCATGTTCGGCAAGCCGATCCCTTGGGAAAAGCGAGCCAAATACCTTTGTTTTATTCTTCTCCTTCTCCTCACCTTCTCAGAGCACATAAAGACGGTCGGTTCGCGCGCCTCTTTCGCTCTATTGCCTTCATTCCGTCCTCAATGAATGCAGCAAGCTGTCACTCAAGTGCAAAAAGCGCCTGTACACAGCATGCATCCGTCCCATAATGACTTACGCTTGCGTAGTCTTCGCTCACGCAAAGCCCCGTCACATCCATAGGATGCAAACCCTGCAGAACCGATTTTTCCGCAAGGCCACAAACTCCCCTTGGTTCGTTAGCAATGAGATCCTCCATGTTGATCTCAAGATCCCCACTATCCAGCAGTTCATGAAACGCCTCTCCAAGCGTTTCTTTGCCACAGCCGCTAATCACCCCAACCCTCTGGAGGTCGCGGCCGCCAACTACACCCCCTCCAAACTCAATAACCCTTCTCCAGGAGAGCGATAGGGCAACCAGTACAGTATACAAACACAAATTACCGACATTCCGACCTCGCCGCCGAGGTCCCTCGCGACGCCCCCAAGTAAATTCTCCCCCCTGACCCTTGCCCGCTGAAGTGCCAGCCCGCGTCGTAGCTGAGCCTGTAGCTTTAAATTCCCCGACTGAGACCTCTGAGTTTGTTTCGGCCTTTCCTCTCAGAGATAGTCCTAGGAAACGCCGCGCTCATCAAAGCATTAATACTACTAATTCGATCCAGCCTGTCCCCTTGCTGCCCTCTCCCAGCGACGCCCTAAGCCAAGGTTCGTACCCCACAGGGGGTGCCTTTAGCGTGCAGTCGCTTAGTCTAAGTCGCTTAGTTTAATCTAGATGTAGCCCTGGCTGGAGGCTTTAAGAATTCCTAAGGCAACCACAGGATAGTCCGGTTAAGTAGTCACGGCCTCTCAAGGAAAAAAAAAACTGACTGCATATTTCATTTATTTATATTTTAGTGTTTGTAGGTTAAGTTCTTTTTCTTAATTTTCTTTAAAATAATTGTTTACGATAGTACGTGTTTACTAAATAACTGTGTGTTAAGTAGTAAGTACTATTTTATTGTAAGAATGCCTCGAAGAAGATCCAACCTCTCCCAATGTAGCAAAAATGCTAAAAGGATGAGATTAGTTCGATCACAGGAATCTGAAGAAGGTCGTGAGGCAAGGCTTTCTGCAACTCGGGAACATCAGGCTAGGTTTCGTGCTGCAGAAACTTCGACTCAGCGAGAATCTCGACTGAGTTCAAATCGTTCTCGAATGATGACAACTCGAAATAGGGAAAACGGGGAACAATGAAAGGCACGTTTATCTGTCGATCGCGAAGCTCACGCGCTATCGCGTGAGTCTGAGACTTCTGCGAACCCCTAATGCTTCTTAGAAATTTAAGCCCCCCAAAACTTTGCAATGGTACCAGGTTAAAAGTGACCAATTTACAACGAAATCTGATAGAAGCAGAGATTTTAACAGGGTGTGGAAAAGGTGGAAAGTGTTTTCATTCCTCAGATTCCTCTCATTCCAAACAAGTTTCCATTTAGTTTTAAACGAGTCCAGTTTCCAGTCAGCCTATGTTTGGCGATGACAATTAATAAAGCAGATCTAAGTATCAGCTGTTTCTCGCACGGTCAGTTGTATGTGGCTCTGTCACGGGTTAGCAATCCTAGGAGCCTGTATGCTTTCATCCCCGATGGCCATACGTCAAATATCGTATACAGAGAAGCATTACTGTAAAGTAATTTTTTTGCTACCCAAACGACGGTATATGTAATTCAAAATATGCTGCCCGAAAAGTCACTATTCCACGCGGACGAAGTCGCGGGCACAGCTAGTCTATAATATGTATGTATTTACAAAAAAAAATTGTATATAAGTAGTTTATCAGCCATCTTGTTACCATAACAGAAGCATTAGGTTGCTTAGCTTGGGACTAGATGGCGCTGTGTGAAATGTCCAGAGATATTATATTATATCATTATCATCCACAGCCCGACTTCACCCACTGGTGAGCATAGGCTTCTCTTCTCTTGTGCCAATCCCCACGCTCCTGTGCTAGCCCCATCCAGGTTGTACCCGCGATGGCAACAATATCGTCCGCCCATCTCACCGCCGCGAAGGATAACCGACACTTCGTCTTTCATTTCCACACATCCAATTATGTAAAAAGGCCAAAATAAGTGTTATTTTACTTACAGCCGCATAGTAAGACTTCACAAAGTAACATAATTATATGAAAATACGTCGAGCTATCACAAATAAACCATCTCACTGTTATGAGCTTTTGATAGACCTGAGTGTCACTGTTATAACATCATATAGTACGTACGCCTCGTAACCGTTTAACGTTTAATATCTCCTTCGGCTTTACGAGGTCTCCCTCTGTAGTCACGAAACACATCAAACCATACGATTCTTTCGAATAAACACAGTATTCAGAAATTATCGTGGCTTTTCTTTAAGTTGACTCCATTTAAACTAACAATGCGAATAAATAAGGGGAGCACGCGAAGGAAAATGAATAAGAAATACAGAACAGTTGCATTCCGTTTCGCGGCTGAAAATTTATTCTGTGAAACGAAATCGTGCGGAAAATTTGCAATTTAGAAGTAAAAGGGGGAATGCCAATAAGCCATCGATTATGTAGATGCAAGGCTTTTGTGCAGAGCTGCAGAGTTATCATTGCATTCAGTTCGCCGTTTCGCAACGATTTGTCAGGATATTTTCAAAAGGAATTTTCGTTTACGGTATTTTCAGCGTTGAAACTTGTGGGTTAGTTCGATTTTATGACGCCACCTATGAAATTTATTGGGCTCTGGCTTCACTAAGAGCCTAACTTTTGGATACTCTCGCAGTTATTCGGACAAGCGTGGGTACTTCACGGGCTACCTATCTCTAGCTGAATGAGCACTGATTTTAAACTCTTTATGACATCCCTTACTGTAAAAAAATCATGTCGTTTTACAGTCCAGGCATGAAAATAATTAAAATACCGACTATAAAAATGTACAATATTCATCCATTGTGCTCCACATCAACAGCACAACTGCAATTTTCAAACTACCTATGTATGTTGTCGTTACGGATTTAAAAAGGACTCACGTATCGTATTCTATCCGCATGGCTTGTTCCATGCTGCTGGAGTTCCTTCTATTGTGGAAAGGAATTAGCTACCACCATAAGGGAAACATATTATTGTACATAAAACATAATAATATGGAAGGAAGAACACGAACGTCGTGTTGAAAGAACGTGGCTTTTGGACTTTGTTGTTTACAAACTTCAATCCTGTGTCTTATTAATGGATATTCAGCTAACATAATAGATATAATTGTATCGGCTTGCTATTGAATTGTTGAGTGAAAACTGAAAATTCTTGCTCATTGCATCACTTATGGAAGATCGGGAGTACCTTCCTTTTTCACCTACCTACACTTGTCTTTCCAATGTGTACAGGGTGGCCGCGTACAACCTGTTACTATAGATTAAGTACATGATTCTGAAGGTTGAAATTTTTTGCCGGTTATAAAAAAACATCTGCTGTTTCATTGAAAAGTGCAATGCCCGTGGTCAAAATGTATGGTTTTTTTTTCTAGGTGGTCTACAATGAGACTGAATTCATGATTCCAGTTTGCGCGTCGATGTCCTTGCCACCCTGTATAAATACTATGTAAAACACAAAATTTCTCCTACCTTTATCGGAGCAACTTTACCAGAAAAACCTTCCTAAATCTTTGTAAATACAATGTTCACTCGTGAATAAAGGAAGTAACAGTTGCGGCATTGTGGGCTGAGCCACGAACGTCGTAGGCGTCGACTGACGAAGATGGATTACAGTAATATGTAAAGATTTATTGGTACTCCGGATAATTCTCTGAAAGTAAGATAAATATATAAATAAAATAAGCAAGCATAAGCATTTGTTTAATAAGTTTCTTTAAAATCTCCAATGTCTTATGACATAATGGTCTCGAAAGCAGCAATAGCCCACTATCAGTAGTCCTGGGTTTCTTCTGTCAGTTCAAAAGCATTCATTGCGTTATTTAAATTGTTGAGCAGACACATTTTTCGAACATGAGAAGCAATGGATTAGCAACGTCGTCCAAAATGATTCAGATTGAGATTGGTAGGCTGTTACGCAATTGGGGTGCTGGTTTGGCGTCAGACTGGCGAACAAAAGGTCGTAAGTTGAACCCTAGTCATTGCACTACTGATGTAAGGCTACTTCTATTACTAAATAAATTATTTAGCTTAGTACGAGTATGTAGTAACTTAGTTGGGGTGCTAGTCTTGGTAGCCCCGTGCATATTGCATCACACCACAAAACATTTCCATTTTCCCTTTTCCCTTTTCATTCTTTCATAAAACAGGCAACACAACAACATCAACCGCACAACATCTAATGTGTTGTTTCCTTATAGGTATATTTTTTTAATATTTCAACAAAAAATAAAGGAAAACCGGGTAACATCGCAAAGGTAGGAAACCTACTACGTCGGAAAAGATAAAGCCGAAAGGGTTTAAATGCACTTGCTATCTTTTAACAGCCAGTCCTTTCCGGGAGGACTATGACGGCGTATCTAAAAAGGTCTTATAAAACAAGTAGGAATGTGAAAACAAGGTAAATATCACACATGGCCTCAGGTGGAACAACAAGTTTTTCCGGTCACTCACTTCCGCTAACGTCGGATGCGTCGTCACGCAAAGTTTCAACATAGGAAAAACAATTGAATTACTTAACCTAAAATGTAAGTAACTGTACTAGGTCAGTTTGAGGTAGGGTTGTTTTTTTTTTAATGAAGTGTTCATTCTTTAATAAATTACACGAGGAAGAGGCATTTCAGCTTTGTTTCATGTGTCAGTAAGATGGAAATAAAGTGGCAAAGGGGGCATGGGGGGCCAGACATGGCCGACAAAAATCGGCAAACAAAGCGTGGCATGACCAGATGGACTGATTTTGAGTCGTGAAAAATACGACGGGTGAATGTCGAAAACCGGGTGTTATAGTGTAACTTGGACGAAGACTCATGACGACTGCTATAGGCTGTATATGCCAGCCAACAGCGACATTAAAATAAAACACAATTTTCGACCGATTTCTGGCCACCAAAGTAACCAGTAGAAGAAACAGTTATACCATTAAATAATTACTTGTAACAACACACAATAAATTGGTCCCCAAGACGTTTGACAGACAAAACAAGAAAAACATCTCATTCACACCAGCCACCACGTATTTTCATATCACTGCTGTCTGTACAAACACTGGTGTCTATTCATGACCTTTTGGCAGCATGTGTTCAGTAATCTGACACTAGGGCGCGCTGTTTGCGCTGCAACCCAATACGGCGCATTAAACTGGCTTGTTTTGTCTCCATTATCTTAGCTTTGATGCTGCCAACTAGCGACATGTGTTGGATTAAAGTAGGACATTGTATGAAAGATTTTGTTGGAGGAGTAGTAGTTTTTGCTTGTTTTTTTCTTCGTGAAGTATTTGTTGGTAGGTATAGCTTATCGTGTAGCGACAAGGGAGGGAGGTGCAGTGAGGGTCCGTCAGGTACAGAAGCCTTTAGATGATGCGCAGAGATGGTCCGTCAGGCATAGGAAGCCTTTAGAAGAGGTACGCTGATAGGATTTCCCAAGATAGGTGGCCCTGGACAATCAGGCCTATTTTAATTATTCGCTTTAGGAGCGAAACGGGAACTCACCCTAGCCTTGCGTTAAAGTTGGGGCTGTGTTCCCGTGCCGCACGCGCGCTCTGCTCCGCGCGTGGCCGTCGAGTCTTCCTGCCTCCACCTTCAACTCCACCTTCTCAACCACTATCACGCATTTTTATCCTTCCCCACCTACAAACACTACACACCACTGTCCAGTCCATCTCCATCTTTTTATCTTGTAAATAAAACTAAAATTTGTTTTCATCTTCCTTTTCGTTTAATTTAACGTTAAAGTTAGGATTTTCTTGTCGCTACACGACATTTTGATCGGGGGGAAATGTAACATAATGTACATACTCACATTTTTTTCATTCATTCCTGCAGATCAGAACAAGCATTCCGTTACTGTTAGGCGCTGTTCGGACTGTCTTTCACGACACCAGGAATGAATGAAAATAAATGTGAGTATTTAAATTATGTTACAAGCTGTCCGACGGAGATCGTTTACCTATTAGAAAGAAATAGGTAGTTTTATAAACTCAAACTATTTATTTCAACTAAACCAATTAAGTACAGGCACTTTTGAATTGACAAGGGTCAGTCAGTCAAAATAATGAAGCTAGTTGCCCGTTCCAAAGCGTAGTAGGTACCTATGGAGAAAAACGGGCAAGAAACTCCATAGACACTCTTGTTTATAGTATACATATACACTATTTGTTTATATAAGCTTTATTATACACCAGAAAATATGTACATACTTAACAAAAACATTTAAAACTACATAACATACAATGGGCGGTCTTATCACTTTCTACGAGAGCTTCCAGGCAACCTTGGAATGGCCAGTGATAGCGTGGACATAAAAATGGGCGTGGCATGACATAAATTATTTCTTGCTATCCCTAGAACTACCTATCCTTCGATATATCTAGATCTGTAAAATTTTCAATACTATGCAAGTGCCATGGGGTGTACTATGCCAAATCGAATGCCAAAGAATCGAATATCAATTGATCGACCACTGACATTATATTGCCTAAAATTATAACGATTTAATAACGTTATATTTATTTCAAAAAAACATCTTGATATTTTATAAAGAATGAAGACGCTTTTAAAACTTTTTTCACATAGGTAAATTCACACCTTATAGACAATTCCGTTAGACGCAACAAACTCATCGAAAACCGAAAACGACGTGATTATTAAATAAAATGCCTAATCATCATAATTAAAAAACTTTATAACCTCAAAACCTATTAAAAAGCCCATTATATACGTGACACGTAACTTTTATGAGTGCATATCTAATATTAAAAAAAGCCTGAGACATTTTTTACGTCGAAGAAAATTGCGTTGTAAATCATTAATCATGGCACAATGCGTGTCAGGAGTCGACGCATGGTTTAAGGGGGTCCGAAAGTCCCCATATAATGGGGGAAATGAAAACCTTTTTCGGGCCCGAAGCTGGCTTTAGTAAACTTTGTGGTTTCGTTTGTTCCGAGCCAGTTTTATGGAGATAAACCGATGAGTTGTGAACGTCCTTGATGCTCGTTATGGAGATGTTGAGGAAGTATGCCTGAAATACGGGTACTATTGTCTGTGTTAAGTGAATATATTGTTGACTACATAGCCTTGACGTCTTAAGCATTTTAAGTGTGTTTTATTCCACTGTGAGTTAATGTCCTGATGTTTTTGCGTCGACAAAAATAAAGTTTTTTCCAGGATGTATGAAATAGGTAATGAAACGTTTTCAAACTGAAAACATTTATTTCAATTAAATTATTAACAGGCACTTTTGAATTGTCAAGGAGATGGTCAGTCAGAAATATTATGTTAGTTGCCCATTCCAAAGCGTAGTAGGTACCTATGGAGTATTATTTTAATAATTAAGTAATCTAAAAGACAAAAAAATGAGAGTTGACAAAATTGCAACTTGTCACGTGCACCTCATCATCTGCCTAGCCTTTTCCCAACTATGTTGGGGTCGGTTTCCAGTCTAACCGGATGCAGCTGAATACCAGTATTTTACATGAAGCGACTGCCTATCTGACCTCCACAACCCAGTTACTGGTTGTCAAGTGCACCTATCTGTCTATTATCACTTTAAGCAAACAAGCGTCTATAACATTACCAAGCTAATTAACTAACAAAATTTTATGGGTTCGCATTCAAAATGACCATTCTGGGAAACATTCCCCTCGATATAGCGGCATAATAAAAATAAATTACCAATATTCGCCAAAATGCAACAGAGCAGGGGACTGCTCTGGACATTGTCCGACAATTACCGGCTGTTTCCCGAATTTCCCGATATAACCTCGGTAATTGATATTTACGGTACACTAAATCCGAGAATTGGTGCTGTTAACCGATTTATTTATCAGTCAGTTAATAAATTGGAGGAATAACTTGATTAATTGATCTGTTATATTAGTTTAATTTCACGGGGAAATGGATAAAGAAGTAGAGCACAGACGATCGATCCGAGATAACACGGGATTAATAATTAATAAAACAGAGGGGCAATTCTCGTAATTCTAAGAACGTTCACAGTCTGATCTCAGTCTCAATCTGTCAAGAATACTTCTAATTTCCTTACATTTCTGACTAGTTTTTGACATTAACTGTCGCTAAGATTGCGACTAGATTCTGAACGTTTTTATTTATGGGAATTGGCCTTCTGATGTTATTGTAAAGCCAAATATATTGGGTGACATGGACATCGAGGCGCAAACGCTAACCATGAATTAGTACATGATTCTAAATTTTCGTCGGATATTAAAAAAAAAATAGCTATCCCATACATTATGTATGATTATTACATTTTTCTATGAAACATCAGATTAAAAAAAATAACCAACAAAAAAATTTTACGCTAGGAAATATAGGGATCTCAAGGAATCATCTCAAAGGGATCATCTAATGACAGAATGAAAATGGCTTGATAGGTGTTGACTTCAATGTTAACAGATCCATAACTTCACATCTGTTAACATTTTTCAATTAATATTATATTTATAGATTCTCCAAAAATACATTGATGATTTCACGCCACCCAACCTTTTTCAATACAATCAGAAATCCGGCCAGCAACAACTCCCCGTTACGTTCTACTTGACGATGAGAACCATTTTGTTCATTTACATACGGATTGCATCTTCAGCTATCAACGGTTCCAGATTAGAGCACTCACTGGTCGCGCTTAATCGACTTAAGGCCCGGTATTATGCCGTTAACCTTGCTCAAATGGGCGTTACCGCTGAAAATGCCCCGCGCGCCCCTCATCGTACTTACGCGCGAAGCGGACACGAAGTTTCTATTTTGTAGGGCTAGCTGCCATAGTGTCAAACGCGCGACGCTCACATATAGGTAGCTAACAGCACTTATTGCAGAGCAGTGGTGTATATTTATATTTTTTTACAAACAAAGAACTCGTAATATTAATAAAATAGAAAATATTATCAATGTAACCGGGCGGCAGAATTTAGACAGTTATTATTAAATTAGCTTTTCCCTACAATTTCGCTCACAAATAAAAGTGAATAAGTTAGTACCTACTTACTTTTTTTCTTAACGCAGAATAGATCGACTGGAAATTCTGAGCAATATACATATCTGCCGGCCGAAGATCAAATGCCATATTGGGTTCATGGAGCCCATGAACCACAATGCGCCCTATATCGATACCTCGGGGCTCAAAGGATGAACACGACTTTTCACGAAATCCAATAAATCGATAGAGAAAGAAAAACTGAACAAGATGGTGTAAATAACTCTAATTGGCCAAAATGTGCTATATATACGCCCTTTGAGCCCCGATGTATGGAATTATGGTTTGTGGGACCCGTGTATAACCCGTGACCCCCAATTTAATTTATTATCCAGAAGTTTATCTAGAAGCCACAAGCGGTCGTGGGCTCGAAACTTTTTAGTTCAATAAGGCCGGCCACATACGGACGGAATTCCGTTTCAAAATATCGATTCGGCATTTTCGAAGGCAACGAATTCATACAAAACCAAGGAACTACCTCACACGTACTTACAATAGTTCTCCATTCGAAATTTTCTGCCTTCGAATTTATTTTGTATGGATTTGCTGCCTTCGAAAATCCGAATCGATATTTCTGAACGGAATTCCGATTTTGCCAGCCGAGTAAAGACTATACAGGGTCCAATTTTTAGTTTGTAATGAAAGAAAAAGAGAAAGAGAGCGAGAGTGAGAGAGAAAGTGAAAAAAATTGTGAAAGTGAGAAAGAAAAAAAATCAAAATGAAAGTCATTTATTCAAATTAGTCTGAGAATCAGCACTTTTCGAATGCCAAAATTACAAAAGACAGTCCCCCAAAAACGCCCGCCCTTCACCACTTGCTAGTGCTATCGCTGGGAAGAAGAAGTGGCGCAACAAACTCTGCTGGGGAGATTGTTGCGCCACTTCTTCACGCACAGCTGTCTGTTCAGTTAAAAAATACTTATACAATAATAGGTATGTTAAATAAATTAACATTACAAGACACAGAACATTAAATTAAATTATTTGCCACATGTCAGTTAGCCACGCCAATATACCATCAAAGATACTAAAAACTATACTAAGATTAATGTAGGGATTAATTTTGTTCAGGTAAGCGAACATTGGCGCCGATTCCCGATTCGAATTTAGTCATCAACCTGACAAACGTGCAGATGCGATTTCAATTGACTTTAAACCGCAGTCTAAAGGTCGGGCTTGATATTTCTTGGAGTGATTTAAAAAAATTACTGATGTTTACTTTACGTCCACCAATCGATAATTTTTCGGTTTCCCTAAAACAAAGTAAAATATAAAATTCAGTTGAAGTACTGACGGCTTAGAAATATATATAACTAGCTTCTGCCCGCGACTTCGTCCGCGTAGATTTCGGATTTGTGACAGGATTGCGTATCTCAAAAGGAAATCAAAATAACCCATAAAAATACAAAATATATTTTTTAAGTAAATAGAAGAAGATGTATTTTTTAAACTTTGCGAAAAATGAAATCAAAATAACCCATAAAGATACATAATATTTTTTTTTTAAATAAATAGATGTAAGAAGATGATGTTTTTAAACTTTGTGAAAATTATGAAAACTTTATAACACTATACAGATCATGGATGTGATGTAAATAGTTATATTATGACTTGATTTTGTAAACTTATTCCTGCACGTGCACGGCCTTGGTGACGCCCACTTCGCAACGGGCCGTGCAGCAGAAATCGTAATATTTTAATTTCGCCATAACTTCAAAACCAAACGACCAATTTTAATCATTCAACGACCAAATATTATCTACATAAACTGTACTTACTGATAAAATAATTTATTTTGATAAGGATGAATAGCATGAGTAAAATAAATGCGTATAAATGTAGTCCAAAAAAATTCAAGATTTTTAAATAAAAAAATGGTTGTTGTGCCTCACTCGACATAGATAGGTATAGTGTGTCGCGGACTTTTTTGTAGATATTTATAAGATCTACAATTAATTTGAACATTTTATGGTTCTATCTTTTATAGTTTAGGCAGCGTACGCAAAATAAGTAACTTTTCTGGTTGATTTTTTACACCTTGCGTCCGAAAAACCCAAATATCTTACGGAACCCTATTTTTTTCCAAAATAAAATTTAGTCTATGTTACTCATGGATAATGTAGCTTTCGAATAGTGAAAGAATTTTTTAAATCGGTTTAGTAGTTTTCGAGCCTATTCATTACAAACAAACAAACAAACAAACAAAGTTTTCCTCTTTATAATATTAGTATAGAAGTATAGATATTCAAACAGGCAGGTTTTGATCAAACAAAATCCACAATGTTGAAAACTACCTTTCAGCTTCATAGGTCGTTTGATCTAGTTCTTCGTGTAAATTGACATCGAAATCAAAATCACAATCAAAAGTCATTTATTCAAATTAGGCTGAGAATCAGCACTTTTCGAACGTCAAAATTACAAAAGACAGTCCCCCAAAAACGCCCGCCCTTCACCACTTCCTACTCCTAGTACTATCGCTGGGAAGAAGAAGTGGCGCAACAAACCCCCAGCAGCACAGCTGTCTGTTCAGTTAGAAAATACTTGATACTTGATTGTATACAATACTGGGTCTTAAGTAATTAACATTATAAGGCACAGAACATAAAATTAAATTATTGGCCATATGTCAGCTAGCCATGCCAATATACCAACAAATATAATAAAAAGTATACATAGGTACTCATAAAATAATTAATTAAAATTAAAATGTAAATAAAAACTTACTACCTAAACAAAAGCCTCCAGGTATAAAGGGCGTGACTGCTTACATATTTACGCATTGCTGGGTTCTGGTCACATAGCTGTCACTTGAAGTCACAGATGATAAACTAGGACCATCGAAGTAAAATAAATAAATAAGTTAATACTAATAACAATAACTTGTCAGTAAGCCAATTCTGGAGAAAGAACATGAACATTGTCTTGAGTTAATTAGGGCGACCAACTATTCTTATCGTGTAAGTAGTCGTTGATGGAATAGTAAGCCTTTGAACAAAGGTTGAATTTTACTTGATGAACACTTTACTTTGATGATGACATCGAATTCAATAAATGATGATGGCTTTTCAATAGGAGGACTGCAAAAAAACAACAATTATTTTTGAAAATATTACAATGTATTCTATGATAGGTATGTTTATATCTATTACTTTGTCATTTGTTGTCGGATACTAAGTTCAGATTTTATTCAATAGATTGATCACTAAATATTTCATTAAACCCTATAATGTCTTAATCAAGATGTTGTAGTGATAGATCACTAAATCCCACAGGACTAGAACAATAATACGAAATTCGAAAAATTCCGTTTTCTTCTTGAAATGCCTTTTGATTTGCTTGAATATTGTGAACAATAGATGATGATGGCTTTTCAATAGTAGAACTGGAAAAATACAATATTGATTTAATATACACTAGCTTATGCCCGCGAATTCATCCACGTGAACGTATAAAAGGTATATGTAGGTAAGTCAAAAAAAAAAAATTCAATTCCGAACCGATATTTCGAAACGGAATTCCGACTGTATGTGGCCGGCCTAATATTATTACCCCATATTTAACAGTCTGGTAGTTATGAGTAATAAAACAATAATACAGAGTGAAATTAAATTAGCTAGCGAAACTATAATATTTCAACACGATAAAACAGATTTTATCAACTTACACTTCAAGTAACAACAATAACAGCGGTCATTGACCCCAAACAAAACATTTTTTTTTTTGTCGTGTTTAGTAGATATCGATACCCATCATGTCTTGAGACAAAATAAAAAATAATGATTTTTGGGGTCATTGACCCCACTGACCTGAGACCGCTGTTATTGTTGTTACTTGAAGTGTAAGTTGATAAAATCTGTTTTATCGTGTTGAGATATCGACACCCGTCTGTAAAGTATACAAAAAAAAAAAAACGGATATTTTAATTGACTACACTACCGACGGCGGATGACCCCAAAAAAGTCCTAGCCCAACTAGAAACAACACCTAAAGTTGTTATTCCCCGTGGGAATCGAACCCGCGATCGAGAAGATATCCCTTTCACCACTAAACCAAGGAAGCATTCTATTGTAATGCGTAGGTAGGTACTTACTCAACATCCAATCGAGAAGCAGTATCATCCAGTTCTTGAGTAGCAATTTGCTTATTCGCCAATCTAAAATAATAAAATCATTGAAATACAATTGGAAGCACAGCTGACCCTACTGTAGGTACTTACTCTGTGGCCTTCGGTGAGTCTCAAGTCACTCAGGTGATGATATGATTCGGAAAATCAATTTCAACTTAGTAACAATGCCTATAATATAGTGTACTCTATATCTATAGGCATTATTAATTACTAAGTTAGAAGTATTAAATTCACGAGAAATATATTTATTTTTATCATTCTTTATTTAGGTAGGTACACGTACATGTAATAAAGTTTCTTACAGTCTTCGTGCTATATTCTGCACACTCTGGAGTAAACGCTTTCGACGACCAGCTTTCCATCTCTTCACACTATTATATTTATTTCCCATTTTTATTTTCACGGTACAAAACGTAACAATTCCACTGCGGAGCAAAGCGACACAGGTCCGTTCTCAACAACGTTCCAAGGAACACTGGCGCGGTGCAGGCAGCAAGGAAATGAGCACGCGTATGTCGTAAAAACGTTTATAAAATCGTATAAAATTAGATATTAACTATTTATTAAAAACTACTCGATCACTGGATGCAGTTTGGCATTAGAAATTTTATGGTATATTTTTTATTATAATTATTGTTGTTAATAAAGAGATAAACTGCTTTTAAAGACAAAGAAGAGGTTTGTTTGAAGATTTTTTTGATGCATTAATGTATGTTTAATTATGATTTGGGCTCGATCACTGTATTAAAATAAGACTTGAAAATATCATACTTTTTTTTTAGGTCCTAATTATTTACGGTTTAAGAGATACACTGCTTTAAAAAACCACTTTTTGACCGTTTTCGAGAAATCTGCGCCTTAAAGACAGCTATTACCCTTTTATGAGTAACTTTAAAGGATGATTCACATCAAACGTAACACTCGCTCACAGTAAGCTGGCGAATGTGAGCTGGCATTACGGAGTGTCTTGATTTTTCATATACTTTTAACTTATGTAAACTAAATATGCTGTTTGCTGTTGTTCCCAATAGGAACCACATAAACTCAGGCACCGCACAAATGTAGGTACACACTAGTAGCCGCTGTGGTCAGTGAGTGTCACTTTTCATACTAATAAGCGAGTGGCTGCCACATGAAATAATCTGGCTACTATTATACCTGCGTTTTCGCAGCGCCTTAGTGAGCCTGCTCACAGTTGGCGGCTGACTTAGTTTAGTGTGAACGGTACCTAAAGGGCTAGATTACCTATTAGCTGGACTTGTGAGAAAGCCATAATCATCCAATTTATGAACTCGACGTAATTGGATTAATAAAGTGGTGGTGTAAGCTTCGTATTATACGGATGACGGTGTTACGAACCTTTAGCAATAAAGTGGGCTTTATAAACGTCATCGTATTTTTTTACAACTGATTATTGATGCTGGCTCTCCAGTAGCTATTTAGTTTTTAATGATGAAATTTATCTCGGGCCATTGAGTGTGAACCCATAATATAAAATGTAAGTAGTTAAAAATAATGGAGACCAATTAAAGTTGTTGGTAATTGCACTTTACAATATTTCAATAGATTTTTTTTAAATTGATTTATCTAAATTCAACTAAATAAAATTCGTTCACTAGACCAACACTAGTATACATATACATAAATAATTAGCCTTTAATGTTCCACTGTCTTCTAATTTTTGGTTCTAGGACATGCCGTTTTCCTCGCGATATTTTCCTTCACCCGTTTAAGAGTAGTGATGAAATAATTTACACAAAGTAAAGCGCCTGTTCAAAACCAGGCAACCAGAGCTCTCATTTTTTATCTATACATATAATAAATCTGTAGAAGTGAAAATTCTGTACATTGAAAATATCAAAAAAATAAATTTCAGGGGGTGTTACTAGACCGACACCGAACCCAAAAATGTGATTAAAAAATTTTTTGTCTGTCTGTCTGTCGGTCTGTCTGTCTGTCTGTCTGTCTGTTTGTTCAGGCATCACGCAAAAACTACCGGTTCGATTACGATGAAACTTGGTATAATTATTCTTTAATATCCTGGGCACCACACTGGGTACTTTTTATCCCGGAAAAGTATATACAATAAAAAACAAACTTTATTTTGCGGTTCGATCCCTAGGCCGATTACTGTACCAACCGCAAATAATAAGTTTGTCGTAGGTTACGTCACCCGTAGTATTATCTGTGCGACCTTTTTATTCCTTTTAGTTTTTAGAGTTATTTAGGTTTAATTTTATAAGTCGTAGGTATAGATTTTAATTTTAACGTATAGGTAGGTAGTATATTTGTTAGTGTGCGTAGTGACCGTAGGTTACTTTATAGTACTGTTAGATTAGTCATTCGTATAGATATTAGTTTTTAGGGATTTTGCCTATTTATTGAGTTTGGATTAGTTATCATCAGAAATAGGTTTATTTAGGTAGGTTATTTTTTTTAAATTAGGTAGGTACTTAGGTAAAGATATCATATAGGTACCCTCTTAATCACCACTAATGAGACACAATTGGTTTTCTATTGTAATTAGCCACAAAGGGCCCGCGAGATCATCCTGGGGAAGCACATGCATTTTATCCTGTTAGTACGTTCCCTTGGGATAATTTCCGACATCCACGCGGGCGAAGCCGCGGGCAGAAGCTAGTATTGTAATATTAATTTTGGTATGAATTCTCATGTCACTGAATACGCTTAGTTTAAGTATATGTAGATTTTTTTTTTTGTTGTTCTATTCACTTTAGACTGGTTCTTACCCAAAGATAAATAGCGGAGAAACAATACTATGAATAGTAAACAAACAAGCTCCACATTCAAACCGGACATTTAGCCTAAACAATAAACGGAACATTCAAAACAACTATAGAGGAAACATACTTCGCAAAGTTAACAATAATGCGAATAGTTGGCGATCCTCATTTGTTAGTCCGCAACCACAGAGCACGGAGACGCCTCGACGGCTGCTGCTAGAGGCGGCATTGTCAACGCTGTCCATACAAATTAAGCTATAGTTGGCGATCTTCATTTGTTAGTCCGCAACCACAGAGCACGGAGTCGCCTCGGCGACCGCTGCTAGAGGTGGTATCGACAGCACTTTCCATACAAACGGTGACACAGTTTACTCGCACTATAGCAGAAATGACGTATAGGCACTGACGGCGGAATTTTATTAGTAGTTAACTGCCGTCCTCTGTATTCTGTGGTGATTCCGTGCTCTATGGTCGTACGTAACCGACGTAACTATCTCAGGACAGTAACCACTGACAAATCTGCGGCGTCCGAACGTTTTGTTTGCGATAGTTTAAGACAAGTTAGGCAACTGTGGGCATTATTCAACGATACCGTGCCCATTTAGCAGTGTCAGCCGCACATTTGTACCTATCGGCTGGCAAATTATGCACCCTCTGCGTAGTGGGACGGCTTTTGATCAGTTTTAGTTGAGAAAGTATTTTGGTGGGCTGGAATTGAATTACTAAACTACTTTTGTTTATTAGAACAGAAAGTAATTATTTTGAGAAGCTTAACAATATCAGTGTTTATGCAAACTGTAAACTATTGTTTGCCTAACATGGTGCAGCAGTGCAAAAGCACACCAATAAACATAATCTGTAACCACTGTCTCACAATAAAGATCTTTGACTTTGATATTAACTCACTTTTCAATTGATTCGAAATGGAGCTAATTTAATAATTTACGTTGTTACAAAAAGAGCTGTGGACCAAAATAACCACTACGTTTACGCCCTTTTTTTTGCGTGGGAAATCATCAAATGACCCCTCCCGCTCTGGGCGGAGCGGAAGGAAGTGTCAGACTTTTACTGACTAAAACCCACCCGTGTTCCTTCAGTTGCCTGTGCTAAGGGCCACGGTATCTCTTTCGAATAACCCACAGCCCTGGCGGCATCGGCCCTAGAGGGCCCCGTCAGTTCGTGCTGACATCTCTTTGAGGCGCGCGTGGAACACAACGCGCCGTCGACCCGGGCCCTGGTCCTGACATAGCAATGTAAGGCGTCGCGGCAGACCCCGTAGAAGGTAGCGGGATGCGCTAGAGATAACAAACGGCCAGTGGTCCACCTTAGCCCTGGATCGAAAGAGCTGGAATCCATAGGGGGAAGCTTTTGCCCAGCAGTGGGATAATGCAGGCTAACATTAACAGTAGTAACAAAAAGAGTTCCTTTTTTTATTAAATACTAGCTGTGCCCCGCGGTTTCACCCGCATAAGTTTCGATCCCGTGGGAAGATCGGGATAATAATTATCCTATATGTTAATCCTGGTTATAAACTATATGTGTGCCAAATTTCATCTAAATCCGTGCAATAGTTTTTGCGTGAAAGAGTAACAAATATACATCCATCCATCCATCTATCCATCCACTCATACGAACTTTCGCGTTAATAATATTAGTAGTATTCTAATTGATGTCATGGCGAAATGTGGGTGTTCCTATGTTAAGTACTTTATGTGCTTATCAAGTAGGTACTAAGTGAAACTAGACGATGATCCAGTAACTTGAATCCTAGTAGGTATATGTATGATAATATAATTTTATTAGCCTTTAACTACTCGTAAGTTACTGCACTAATATCTCGAGACTCATGTTACGATAATTATGTGTTGTTGTATGTCTAATTCTCACAGATTGTGCCAGAGTTCATTGCCCCAATGACAGTCTGGGAACACTTTCTTCACAGCTATAATAAATTAAACAAAGTTTAGGAAAGATTAATGATGGTACTGAATATTCGATTCTATTTCATTTGAACTCCATTCTAATAGTCGATGATCAATCAACAGTTCAATAGAACTTCCAACCTTAAGGTACGTTATTTAAATAAATAGCGGTCAAGCGCGAGAACGATTTTGTGACGGGGTTCGGTAAAAAAAGTACCTATATAGTTTTTCTGATAGTTTTTTTTTTTAAATATTTGTAAGATCATAGGTTAGGTTTATGTTAGTTTTATACAATATTTTTATTCTTATAAATATTAACAAATTATAAAGAAAATGACAACAAGACTTTTCGGTGTTCACAATTCGTTCTTTCTATTTAATTACATAGTTAGGTAAAATAATAACAGTCGCATGGGTCGATCTTCAATGTTAAGCAGCGCTTGCCGCGGTTAGTCCGTGGATGAGTGACCATCTTTATCATACCGAGAGCCCCCCATGCCTTTGATAGTTAGATCTAACTAGCTTCAACTTTCTGACTAACTGACCGACTATTTAATTTTGACAATTCAAAAGTGCCTGTAAATGGTTTAATTGAAATAAATGATTTGAGTTTGAGTTTGAGTAGATCATTGACAGTCGTAAAATGTCGTCAGAAGACCGAAAGTCTGACAATCAGTCTTGCTATGGGTTTTTGTGTTACCCAGTTACTGGGTTGTGGAGGTCAGATAGGCAGTCGCTCCATATAAAATACTGATCCAGCTACATCCAATTAGGCTGTACGCCGACCCAAACATGTTTGGAAAAAGACTTGGCAGATTGAGGTAATCCAAAATCAGAAACGGAAAATGTCTTTTAATAATGCGTTATAACAATTCAGACAAAAATATTAAGCTTCAATGAACAACACAGAAGTCTGTTCACTTTGTATACTCCCAACTAACCGTACATTGAGAAACAAACACTAGTATACTAACAGCAACCCGTAAAAACTTGTTAATTTCGCATGCAGCCACAAATGCTACCAGCCGTTACGTGCTATGCTAAGAGCACAGTAAACCGTTCGTTAACATAACTTTCTATTATGTGTATGTTTTAACTGTATTCATGGAATTGTTAAATTGAATATTAAATACATTTCTAAAGGTGAATAATATCACATCTGAAACTCATATGTATGAAAAGACATAATATTTTTTATGGTACAGACGCTAGAACGTCAAGCTACCCAAAACTGTCAAATTTTCCTAATCAACTTGGAACCTAATGCTTTAGCGATAAACTAGAAAATCTAATAAAGAAATTTGACAGATTGTATATAGTAGCTTGATGTGCTGGCGTCTGTACATCCGTCATAATTATTAAGCAATATTGCTATAATCACTATATTTGGGGAGAGTTGTAGGTCGTGAGTGACCCAGGCAGGCACTTTACTGTGTGTGAATAATTTTATCATCATTGTTCTCAAAAACGGTGAAAGAAACCATCGTGTGGAAACCGGACCATGTTCTAGAACCAAAAATTCGAAGACAGTACAGACGCCAGCAGGTCAAGCTACCTTGAACCTTAATGCTTTAGCGATAAAGTTGAAAATATTTTAAAGAAATTTGGCAGATTGTAGTAGCTTGATGTGCTGGCGTCTGTACATAACAGCCCACACTCTCTCAAAGAAAGGGGGCAGCAGTGGAACATTATAGGCATTGTACGAGTATGTTATAATTCAAAAATAGTACGCGTAAAACCTTTTTCGAATTTGAATACGGAACCTTAAAATGGTTGTGTGTATTGAAGAGGCGGAAGGAACATGAACTATTGTCGGATCGACACGTGCTCTATCCGGCACACCTGTCTAGCACTCAGTGACAAATGGACGCTAATCGGGACGTCTACCTTTATCGGATGTTTGATATCAAAGAGTCATGCATTTGTATTTTTTTTTTTTAGAATGGGTAAGGAATATATAGGGACTTAGGGCGAATTCCACCAATGAAATTAGTTGTGCTGATCGCGGTTAGCTTCATTGATGAAATTCACCCTTTGTAGGTGCTTATGACAATGTTTAAACAAAAGCTACGGTACCAGTTTTTTCAGAAATTGTAAAGTAGTTGTTTGTGATAAGTCTGTAAGTACTCATAATTTAATCACTTATAATTTTTATCTTAAGAATAAATCTGACAGTTTGTCATATTTTCTACTAGCTGCACCCCGCGGTTTCACCCGCATAAATTTCGATTCCGTGGGAATATCGGGATAAAAAGTATCCTATAATATGTCAATCCTCGTTATGAACTATCTGTGTGCTTTTCATTTAAATCCGTTCAGTAGTTTTTGCGTGAAAGAGTAACAAACATCCATCCATACAAACTTTCACGATTATAATAATTATTAGTAGGATGTAAAAGCTGTCCTCAATATTTATTCCTCTGATAAAAGTTATCTGATTATTGAAAAATCAGCACTAAGGTAAAAAATTAAAAATTACTGTGTACTCTCTCTCTCTCTCTCTCTCTCTCTGTGTGTGGTCAAATGTCAAAAATAATGTCAAATTCAGTCAATCTCACTTTAGATCAACTCTCTTCGAATCAGGCTATATTGGTCCGTTGTATAAAAGGCTAATAATAAACGAACAAAGCGTAATTACAAGGCATCCATTATCATTAATGAACCCTTACGGGCGTAGAAGAATACTTGTTTAGGCCTGTTTATTTTTCATGATTCCGACCTTACCCATAGCAAACAGAAACTGGTTCTCTTTTGTTAGTTTAATAATCATGCTTAGTCTTTGTGACTGTCTTTTTGAAAATTGTGTTTTTAATGTTGCAAATGCATTGTTGTTGGTTACATGTAAAAACTTTGTATCTCTCAACTTTTGATTTGGCAATCAAAAGTTGCAAAACTTTGTTCCGTCCAACATCAAATGTGGTTGGAAACAATGTTACACAACTTTTGTTCCCCATGAATACGGGGCTTTAGGTACTTTGCCTCCTACTCATGTAGTAAATTAGCCATATGACAATGAATGGTCAAAAACTATATAAGAAAAATCTAGACAAAAAAATTAAATTGAAGTGTTTTTAATGTCCAAATAACAGTTTTTTTTTCCAAATGCATTTATGAAAAAGACGTTCACACGAAGATAGCTGATGTTATAAAGAGTAACTTGGGCTATCTTTATTTTTTAATTAAAAAAAAGAATTAAGTGGGGTTCCGCGAAAAAAAATTAAACCCATGAAACCCAATTTGATTTCCGACATGCACGCGAATGAAGTTGCGGGCACAGCTAGTTTATACATAAAGAAATTATAGAAATATATGATCTATTAAATTCCACACGGTTGCAATTACATCTTTTCTATTTCTCTTCAAGTGCTGTAAGTCACTTCTAGGTTTGCTCGTAGGCAACGTATAGATTTATCTACGGTACCTAGCTATATATACTTACACAAATCCGTAGTACCTGTTCGTTTTTAAAAACACAACATTGTCAAGTCACATGAATCTTAAGTACCTATCTCAAAGAGGAACTAGGGTATGTATACATCATACATTAGGTAGTAGCACCTCACCTTTATACAAGTAAGATTTGCAAAACACTGCTAAGTTTTCAGACTTTCTAGATCCATATAGATATTCTTCAAACTAATTAACTTTGTTGACTTTTTTCAGAGACTTAATCTGTCTGTCAGCGCGCAGTAGAGCGTTTAATTAGATCCCGCGTTATAATTAAACTGGTTCTTCAGGATTACAATGTATTTTCTTACAGAGAGAATATAACAAAGATATCTAAAGTCTTCAGAAGAATCTATTAAAACAATGTAATTACAGTTTAAGTTCAATATTACAATCATAATCATTTCAAAATTAATTTCACCCCGCAATCGTTCCTACAAGGTATTTCTGTTGTTTCCTTCGGATTTTCTTTCACATTCCGCCATTAAAAATGTTCATAAAAAATAATGACAGGTATAATCTTACTGAAAACCATCCAACCCAGCTCGATAACTCATTACGTCAAGGCTACATCGTTCGCTCTAGATAATGCCCTGGATTTAATTAGATCCTTACCAAGGACTGTGCAGTTTCATATTTGAATAAATTATGAAAATGTGAGCTTATTTGAATAATTTGCAACTATACCGAGTCAAATTAAAATTCTCTTCTTCGCTTCGGTAGGTATATATTTTTATGGTGTCCATTGTCATGTAAAAATGTCCGCACTTTACTGTCGGGCCTACAGAATTAAAATGCTTTTACGGACGTCGCAAATTAAAAAAAAAAAGTTATCACGGCCGATAATCTTATCTTGCTCTTTTTGACGTCGCTACATCGCCGGCCCTCATTTACCGTGCTTCTAAGGATTTCGGACGGGCCTCCATTAACTAAAGAGGATCCGGCGAGCTTAATTAAGAATTCCCTCCGAAATCTCGTCTCAGTCGCCACCCTCGGACAGAATGGCAGCGATTGATTTTAAATGAGCAGCCAACAAAGACCCGCTGAAGTGGGTACAGCTTTGAACTTGCCTATAAAAACTTTGTGGTGAAAAAAGTGTGCAACAAGAGGGAATAAACTCCAACGGTAACTGGCCCAAACAAGCCGAGTGAATATGGGAATTTAATTAAGGCCACACAGGACTGCAATAAAAGTAAGACGGGCTAACTTTTTAATTTGTAAAGCCATCAACGTTGATGTGATTTCGACTGCGGATTGGGCGGAAATTTGCATGATTATGATTATATAGGGTTTGGTTGTTAATTAATATAAAGGGGGGAGGAAGGTTTGAAACAGTACTTATTACTTTTGGAGCTCTTATTTATTTATTTTATTATTTATCTATCTATACTTATAATAAATCTGTAGAAGTGAAAATTCTGTACATTGAAGATATCAAAAAAATAAATGGCGGGGGGTGTTACTAGACCGACACCGAACCCAAAAATGTTATTAAAAAAATTTTTGTCTGTCTGTCTGTCTGTTTGTTCAGGCATCACGCAAAAACTACCGGTTCGATTACGATGAAACTTGGTATAATTATTCATTATTATCCTGGGCACCACATTGGGTACTTTTTATCCCGGAAAAGTATATACAATAAAAAACAAACTTAATTTTGCGGTTCGATCCCTAGACCCGATTACTGCGCCAACCGCAAATAATAAGTTTGTCGTAGGTTACGTCACCCGCAGTGGAGTTCACGAAGGTTGAATTTGGCTTGCACCCTTCGCAGCACACGCGTGGCGCGCGGCTGCCACGGATCGCTACCGTATCTAAGGACATTTTTTGAACTTTGATTTGAACGGACGTGTCGAGTGGCGAGCGTTCGTTCTTATTTTAACTGCTACTTGCAATTCTAAACCGTGCTTTTCAGTGCGACCTTTTTATTCCTTTTAGTTTTTAGAGTTATTTAGGTTTATTTTTATAAGTCGTAGGTTTAGATTTTAATTTTAAAGTATAGGTAGTATATTTGATAGTGTACGTAGTGATCGTAGGTTATTTTATAATACTGTTAGGTAGGATTAGTCATTCGTATAGATATTAGTTATTATGTTTCCGACATCCACGCGGGCGAAGCCGCGGGCAGAAGCTAGTACACAATAAAATACATAGGGATATGACATAATTATAATATGAGTACAAAGGTCTCTTTTTTTATAAATTATTCGATAAGAATCCGTATGCAGCTGTGCTATTCTGTAAATATTTCACCGTGAAAACTTAAATTAAGTGAGCTGCTAATAGTGTCAATCCCTAGCACTCTCACCGCCACCCATATATAGAATTTTTCAGTGCAGCAGGCCATGCGGTCTGCCGGCGGCCGTAACTTTTCCTACTCGTGCAGGCCGCGGTTTTAAGTAATAACAGAAATTTTGTTCGATTTTGGCGCGCAAGATATGGTGCGCCGGCGCGGCGGCGGCCCGTACGGCCTGCTGGTCTCGCTCAGTGGAACATGTAGGTAACCCTACCTTACTCGAACGCCGGCGGATCGTATGGCGGTGAGAGTGCTAGCATATATATGGTGGAATGACAGTTCACCTCAATCTCACTTCGCCTAAGTTTTCACGGTGATATTTTTACAGATTAGATCGGCAGTTCCCATTTCTACAGGGTTTCTGATTTCAAAATACTAAAATTTAAAGATATATATTTCATATTATTAGCAGCAGCACTTCTATTAAAAGCTTCAAGGTTTCG
Organism: Apamea sordens; assembly: GCA_945859715.1. Taxonomy (NCBI): domain Eukaryota; kingdom Metazoa; phylum Arthropoda; class Insecta; order Lepidoptera; family Noctuidae; genus Apamea; species Apamea sordens. Next base: position 9,616,880 of record OX243996.1, on the reverse strand, counting down.
CATCCAATTTGCAGACTATAATTCTGTTCTCGAGCAATATTTAATTTTAATAGCTGACACTTACTGGCTATGACGATGACAAAGTAAACCCTGTCTCAATCTTATCTCGACGTAATGAAATTGCCTCGGTTTTACCTTAAAGGCTTGAAATTAATTAAGTCACAAGTAGGTAAACAAAGTAAATGTAACTTGAACCTTTCAACGAATACTAATTATAGACTTTGTCTCTAAGATGTTTGCTAAAGATAAATATTAACTTAGTTTATCCGCCGTTTACGATTCAACTTGAAACGTGAACCCGGTCTTTGCGACGTTGTTTTTATGATCGCACTTAAAATTTATTATGATCGGAATTCAAATCGGTATTTTAAGAGTAAAGACAGTTTTTGTTTTATCAAGTAGGTAGGTTAATGGGGTAGTTTCCTGGGTAAAAAAAATATTATTACTTATATTTAGTCTGTCAGTTAGACTATCAAAAAATAATGGACAGGACACGTATTTTTTCTTTTGTCAATCAAACAAAAAATGACAAAGATAAAGCGCGTCAAAATTTGGGAGTGGGGGGTCGTGACGTCACGCCTTGCAAAAAAGTGTAGCAAGTTAAAGTTCCGCGTGACATTCACTGTCACGCGGAACTTTAACTTTAACGGGCGATATCTTCATATTTTTTTATATAATTGACAAAAGAAAAAATATGGGTCCAATATTTTTTGATAATCTAACTGACGGACTAATTAGATTTTTTTAGGAAACTAGCCTATTGCTAGATACTAGGATCTTTAGGCTAATGAATTTCATTGGCTTTGTTGGTAAACATTAGTGAAATTGTATTGAAAAATGAAGATGGCGGCGTTTGTTCTAATTTTCGCCATCTGCCAAATGATCATTATACTCATCATCAGCCTATAATGTTCCCACAACTGGGACACAGACCTCCTCTCAGTGAGAGAGACTCACACACACACACACACACTCAGTGAGTGAGTGTCACCCTCTCACTCTCAGTGGGGGGCTGTATGTAATCCATCACGCAGACCCAGTGCGGGTTAGAAGATGTCTCATGCCTCCGAATTTTTGGTTCTAGGACATGCCGGTTTCCTCTCAATGTTTTCCTTCACCGTTTTGAGAGCAGTGGTAATAAAATAATTTACACAAAGTAAAGCGCCTGTCCTTCGATGATCCTTGTACACACGGCTACACGTCAAGCTATACAAAACCAGTTTGTCTTGGCCTCACTTTGTATGATATTTTCTCACAATGAAACGTCAGCCTATACTGGTTTTGCATAGCTTCATGTGTAGCCGTGTGTACTAATATGTATGTGATTATTTTGATTATCAGTAAAACGGTTTTAGTGATAAATTAAAGTGCAACCAATCTTGTTTTAGAATTGTTCTGTTTTTCATTCTAGCTGTTGTTGTAGTAGTTAATATAATTACCTATATTCAAATATCCAGTTCAAGCTTTCACAGGTTACCTTGCTAAAATTATGTAGGACTGTCTGGATCAGACTTGTCTGCTGAATCTCGTACGAGTTGTGAAAATTAACATTCTCATCTTAAGCTTCCGACATAACATTGTTATGAGTTTATATTCCACATACTCGAAGTCCAGGAACTATGAAAGTAGTTAAATATTAAAATAAACCTGAAAGTACTTACATACGTACGAGTCTCTAACGGTTTAATATTTACAGCAACATTATAAATTCCGCCGGCAGTCTAATGCCTAGACGCTTGAACGCTCACTCGAAAACATCCGCGTCTCTCAAATTTTGCTGGAGTATTACTTACTGTGCAGCTTGAGACGACAGCTCGTTCTCGGGCCCCGGCTAAACTTGCCCCAACATAAATAAGAAGACAGAAAATTTTGTCGTAAGTGAGAAAATATTACAGAAGCTTAATGTTAGTAGGGGGCCCAACGTGGCCCACCTCACGGAAGGCTGGCTCGTTATGCTGATTTATGATGCACCCCCGAAAAGGTATTTCAAAGAAAGACCCACCTTATGAATTCCTTCAGCGGAATTTACGTGCAGCTTTTCATTGTCTGCACAGGTTATGCCTACAACATTTATTATTTGTGTTGTTTTAATTTATTGGTCCAGTTTTTGGGTTATAATATTCTGTTTGTGCTGACCCTTTTATGTCTCGTACTTTGGATGGGTTCGTTACTGTTTTGTCACGACTTTATGAGTAAATTGTGAAAGTAAATAAAGGAACATTATTTTTTACTAGCTGCGCCCTGCGGTTATACCCGCATAAGTTTTGAACCCGTGGGAATATCAAAATAAAAAGTATCCTATGTGTTAATCCTGGTTATATACTATCTGTGTGCCAAATTTCATCCAAATCCGTTCAGTAGTTTTTGCGTGAAAGAGTAACAAAATCCATCCATCCATGCATCCATCCATACAAACTTTCACATTTATAATATTACCTAGTAGGATTAGTATGATTGCCCCGTTGGTCTAGTGGTCGCAAGCACTACTGCCGAGTATGAAGTCCTGGATTCGATTGCGGTAAAGTGTTATAGGGTTTTTGTATCAAGAAATTTTCAAAAGCAGCTTGGAATCTTGGTTTGTGCCCATTTGATGGTCAGTCTCGCTCCCTATTAAACACAGGACTTAAACATAACTGGAGAAATGTGGGTGTACACACGGCTACACATGAAGCTTTGCAAAACCAGCATTGGCTGACCGTTCACTGTGAGAAAATATCATACAAAGTGAGGCCAAGACAAACTGGTTTTGTATAGCTTGACGTGTAGCCGTGTGTACTATGGCTACATTTCTTCCTAACTCTTCGGAGATTACTTTCGTGATTCCATGTCATGTGTTATGTTTTTTTTTTTTCATGAGTAGAAAGGCTTCGGAAAGCATAAGGATCCTGAAATTCAAGATAATGTAATGGAATAATTGACGACACGGTTGGCGCAGTGGTTAAGCGATTGACTGCTGCACTGCGTGTCGCGAGTTCTATTCCCGCACGGAACAAATATTTGTATGACCTGTAAGTAGTTGTTCCGGGTCTGGCTGTTTGTGTATGTGAGTTTAAATGTTTGTAAACGCACCCATGATACAGGAGAAATTCCTAGTGTGGGGCAACGTTTAAAAAAAAAAATCTGTACCGATTTTTGGATGAAGAAAGCCCTCATAACATTTCATTTGGATAGGTTTCATGCAACTGAACAAAATCTCTATTTAGATTTATTTTCCATCATTTTAAATAATGTTAACCAAACATCGGAATAAACGAACGCAAATATGTACTTATTAATCTCATACAAATTCAGGCCAAGGCCCTCCATGCCCGAATCCCCTGAATAACTTCAGAGCAATATCCTAGTGAATAATAATCAACTAGTCATTAATTACTCCGACTGTGCGAATGAGTGTTGTTTTATATGACGCTACTGCGACGGGGAACCGTTCCCCTTCGACCCCCTGCTGGTTTAGTACAGATCTATGGAAAATAGACAAGACACTGTGGGCTTTAATTTTGGGAAACATGCTGGTAATACGACCTTTCTCAAACAGTGTTAAAAGCTTGTACTAAAGGGGAAATCGCCAGAGTGGCTCGCGCAATTCAAATTTTATTTCATTTTTTGCGATTTGCAGCACCCTAATTGCGTAACACACGATCAATCGGAATCGGTTTCATTTTGAATCAGATTGCTAATCCATTGCTTCATAAGTTCGAAAAATTTGTCTGCTCAACACGTAAATAACGCAATGAATGTTGTTGAACTGTCAAACTGAAACCGATTCCTGTATTACGCAATTAGGGTGCTGGTCAACAAGCCACCACCATGCGACCATAATAGGCTTATTAGTCATTCAATATGGTTATAGGCTTATAACCATATTGAATGACTATTTTATGTAGTCATTCAATAAGGTTATATGAACTTGAGAGGGCTGGATTGTTGATTTTAATGATTATAATTCTGTAAATACTTGTTACAGTCACGAATCTTATTTTGTTCAACGACTTGATACTGACCTGCAAATAGCAAAAAACGTAAGAAAAATTGTATTTTGCGTGCTACCCTGGCACTTCCCTCTTAAGTGTAGTGCTCGCGATCTCATGGGGCTTTTGTTGGACTGTTATAGAATGTTAGTTGCTTGAATTTTGGTACTACGTACTAAAATGCCTTTTAAAAAGAAAAGTTTTCTATGCTTTGCACAGCATTCAAGCAACTAACATTCTTTAAAAGAGACTGTGACGTCTGAGTTTGTTTCGGCCTTTCTTCTCAGACTAGTCAGATAGGAAACTCTGACCTCATCTAGTTTTAAAATATGATTGACGTGTAAAAGTGTTTGTACAAACCTACTTACTTACAAAAGTAAAATCATTTATAACAGTTGTAAGATAACACAAAAAATTTACGAAGCGTATGTTTGATACCCTCAACGATGAATATTCCTGACTGTACGCTTTCCCTAAAATAAACAGTTACGTTCATTTTACATTGATTAAAATACCGTGCTCAGTGAAATCACCTGACTCATTAATTTCTTTAACTTCCACAGAAGGCGCAAGGTCACAACATGTTAATATCTCTTCGGAGTAAATCAAGCGTTAATCACTGCGGTGAAAGATTAGCTTTCAACGTGTCCATGTCCCGCTGACACTAAATATGCATACAGACAGGTTTATGAAACACAGTATGCCATATCCATAACTCGTTTATCCATGTCACATTCATCAATAAGGTAAATTAATGTTAACCACGGTTTATGGTAATTTCCTCATGTCCTACAGCGTACTCCTGGTTTTGTACAAAAATAATAAAGTTGTCACTGCAGTGTTGAATTAATTCCACTTGCAAATGAATGATGCTTAATGCCGGTGCATTATAATAAAAGGGTGGAGTATAGTTTTCATCAGTGTCGTATTAACCATTGCATTGCTTTATGAAATGACTAGCTTCGTCCGCGTAAACTTTCTTGTTCGATTGCGATGCGACGGGATGGGAAGGGGGTTGATTCCACCACATCGCATCGCATCGCCTCTCCGCGCTTTAAATTCGTTTTCGCTAATCGTTCTTTCTAACTTTTTTCATTTTGCTCGGCTCCTAAGAGGCCTGGTGGTCCTGGTCCTGGGTCCTGGTGTGATGTTAAATCGCCTATAGCCTTCCTCAAGAATTGGGCAATAAAATGCAGAAGGTTTTTTCAAATCCGCCCGGTAGTCCCAGAGATTAACACGTTCAAACAAACAAAAATATAAGATAATAAGTGTATTAAAAAATATAAAGTATGTAGATCATAAGTACCTAATGTTATATTGTCTAGGTGACACCGCCCCTGATAAACGCATAAGCACCTATGTTAAATTAATCCTTAGTTATGGAATATGACATCGTCTTGTCATAATTCCTTAGTAGAAATACTTAAATGCATGACCCATTCAACACGTATAAATTCAATTGATAAACTTTAATTGCTTTTGCTCAGTTAGTTTCTTCTGCCACATTCAACGTGTAGCCTTACATTAATCGCAAGACTCCGTGACAACATAAACTAAAGTGAAAACTTTATCGCGATCTCATGGTGGCATGGAAGGAGCGACTATCGCAACCCAGCGCAGGGCACGCCACGATAGCGGCGGTAAGACCCCTCTTTGAGGAGTGGCTAGAGAGACGTCACGGCGTTCTCACCTACCGCCTGACGCAGGTCCTCTCCGGACACGGATGTTTCGGGAGGTTCCTGCACATCATCAGGCGGGAGGAGACGCCCGGGTGTCACCACTGTCAGGATCGCCCAGAGGACACGGTGGAGCATACAGTGGAGGTCTGCCCTGCTTGGGCAGAGCACCGCCGTGTCCTCGTAGAGGCGATTGGCAGCGGCGGCGACCTCTCGCGTCCGGCCCTGGTTCAAGCCATGGTCCGGGGCGAGAGGGAGTGGGAGGCAGTCACCTCCTTCTGCGAAGCAGTCATGCTAGCGAAGGAGGTGGCGGGGTGGGCGAGGGAACGCACTTTGCGCACCTCACGCCTCAGCCGCCGCGGGAGACGCTCCGGGCGTCGGGAGCCGCGTGACGACTCCCGGCCACCGTAGGCGCGGGCCTGCGGGCGGAGAGTAATGGGTAGCTCTCCGTCCGATCAGGACTAGGCCCGTGCCGGACGGCGTGTACGTGTTCCACGCGCGCCTCAAAGAGATGTCAGCAAAAGAGACGGGGCCCCATAGGGCCGAAGCCTGCCAGGGTAGCGGGACCATCCGAAAGGGTTTACCGCTGCCCTGGAACATAAAGGGCTAAGGAAGGAACACGGGTGGGTTTTAGTCAGTAAAAGTCTGACACTCCCTTCTGCTCCACCCAGAGCGGGAGGGGTCATTTGATGATTTCCCATCCTCAAAAAAAAAAAAAAAAAAAGTGAAAACTTTATCCAAATGAGAATTAATACAGGCCACTACTTTGTCTTTTAAAAATATGACCAGTTAATATTCTGTTGAAAAATAAAATGATTTCGTGTATTAATGTCGTTTTAATATTTTATTGAGTTGACGCCGACAGCACTCATGTTCATAATAAGCACCGCGCTGCATAAATCAGATGTTTTATGAGCAATGGTGCCAAATAAATTTCGCACGAGTTTCATACGTATAGTATGTTCCAAAAGTATCCGATGAAAGTGTAAACAAACCCTGTTCAAGTTAAATACTTACGCAATCATTCACTAAAGAGAACAGTGACATATTCATCTGTATGTACAGGTTTTAACTTTATGTCTCACCACTTTTTTTCCATAAATTAGATGTTTTATGTGCAATAGTGCCAAATAAATTTCGCACGAGTTTCATACGTATAGTTTGTTCCAGAAGTATCCGGTGAAAGTGTAAACAAACCTTTCAAGTTATTTTTTTGCGCAATCACTAGCCAAAGCGAATTAGTAACACATTCATCTGTATTTAGAAGGTTTCACCATTATATTTTATATCTCACCATTTTTTTATGAAAAACATCTTTAAGAGGACTTAAAATTAGAATTTCAGTTTAAGTATTCAAATGATCACTTTGATTTGATCATTTGAATAGATCAAAAGAGCACTCTTTCCGAATTTATTTGGTACTTCGTTGTCTTGTGTTGTGTTGTACTTACAAATTGATTGTAAGTGAACACTAAATATTGGCACAGGTACGTTTTCTGATTTTGTTTACATTTTCGTTAGATACTTTTGGCACGGACCATAAGTAACACTGCACTGGCGAAAGCACGCCGTGCTATTTCAACTTTTAATTCAGCGAGTTTCTTTTTTAATTCGTCTGTAATTACTGAGTTTTTAAATGGAAAACTTCAGTCGCTCTGTAATTATAAGTTACTCCGATATGGAACCGGACTGCAAACTTAAAGTGGAAGAAAATATTTAAAACAGGAACGTTCGACGATTAAACTAATTAAATAACGATATTTTTACGTGACATTTTGCAATAATTATATCATTACAGAATCGCGTTTAAGACAACGAAGTACCGCAAATAAATTCACAGAGTGCATTAAACTTTTTATCTAGATTGTTGATTTTCGAATGTTCATTTAATGTAAAAGTTAAGTTAAGGACTTTATTTAAATAGAAATCACAATATTGTAAGGTTTAATTATTGACGACAATGTTAAATAATACCAATATAACAAATAATGACTGAGAAAGTACTGATACCTTTTTTACTTTTTATTGACCCACAAAATTGAATAAACGAACTGGAAACACAAAATTTGGAAACAGAGTCGCAAATGCAGCCAGCAAATCCTACAATTGAAGCCGCAAGTAGCAGCAACATTTTACCGTGAATGATCAAAAATATTCCTAGCCAACATTTCCGATTTCCCTAAACGAATCATTACGAGTACCTATTCGGCAGCAATCGCGGCCCCTCGATAATAATTTGGCTTGATGTCATACTTTTTGCGGATGAGTGAAGCCGAATGGATTTTCCGATAGAATTGCTGTGTTCCATTCGGCATGTATTGTTATGAGAGTCGACGGAACAATCGGGAATCCACCCCATTTATTTCGTTTTTGTTAATATCTATGTGGAGTGCAGCATGAATTTTGAAACGTTCATCAATTTTGTTGGTAAATTGAGTTCGGTTATTACGGATGCAATTACCGATGCTGTTGAGAGTAATGTACTGAAAGTACCTACAATTACAGAATAGAATACAATGAAAGCTTTTGGCAATGATGTTGTACAGAAAGTGGTCTATTACGAGTGCCCTACGGAAATGCAACAGAAAGATCTGAGAGCATCTTTATTATTGTGCGACAAATCTTTAGTGAAAATCCGGCACAAGATAATGCGGCATATTTTTAATTTGTGTCAGATATGATGTATTTGAGTGCTTTAATAATCTACAACACGTAAAATAAAAAGTTGGCAACATCATAAATTAAAAAAAGAACTACGTTAAAATAGCAAGTTTCGAAACACACACGGATTCAAAATGATATAGCCCAAAATGGAGCCGTAATGGAGAGGTTAAAAGTGTCGACAATAAATTTTATCCAGTGACAAATGAGATGAACGTGTCATGACTACACAGGCCCACTGCTCTAGAGATATTAAAAATTGAATTAATTTTAATGAAGATAGCGGGTATCAAAGTCTCGCATAGAATCTTTTGTTGTGACTGCTGGGGGCGGGGTGAACGGGGGTGAATTCTTAATTAAGTGTTGGCGAAGCCCTCTTCGCTTAATGCAATGACTTCACGCCTCGTTTAACTTTCATAAAATTCTCTTAAACTCAGCGATTTTTCTTAACTAGCGGAATAAAATTTCCATGTGCAAGTAACTCTTTAGGGTTGTGAAATAGAATCTCCTGCTCTTAATTCATGCATCTTCAGGTTGTTTTTGCTTATGCTGAAGATTTTCAAGTTGTGTTGAAGTTCGATGTGTCTCACTCTCTTGAAGGTAATGAAACTAGCCTTAACATTGGTCTAGGTACTTGCACAATTGCAAGATAGATCCAAGCATTCAGACGGATAAGAACCGAGGCAGTTTCATAACTTTTACATTAATTTCAAAAGAAGCTTAGGTAAAATATATTTAATGGTAAGTTAAACTAATCTACAAATTGGTGATCTTATATTTTACTAGCTGCTGCCCGCGACGTCGTCAGCGTGAAGGCTCTACAGCACCAAAAATACCTAAGATGCCAGTGTCGCTATAGCATTATAAGTAAACAACTTTTAAAATAGCATTAAAATATAAGTTTTTTTTTGCATGCGAAGCAAGTGAAGAGAGTTATATGGGAATCCTGCTGAGTTCAGTCATAAGATGTGACTGAAGGAAACAGAGAAAATAATGCAGGAATACATTCCAGGACACGAAAGAGTAAAAATACGTACAAAGGTATCATACCTTACAATACTTCCCTATAAACTACGTTGGTAGTTATGCTGCCAGGAGCCAAAATGTAAAGAGAGTCAGGACTGGTGACGCGGGAGTAAGCGACATACAGTTGGCCGTGTGAGAAGCAACTCGTCCTGAGGTCAACACCCGCTGCCCTCAGTGTCTGCCCCTGCGACTTATTGATGGTCATCGCGAAGCAAACACTCACGGGGAGTTCCCCGTGAGTGTCCCTAATAACTTCATAACTTCCCGTTCCAGTTCAAGCGCATACAGTTGTATGCGCTTGAACTGGAACGGGAAGTTATGAGGTATGAGGGAAATGCGTGGTATAAATACTGCCTCGCCGACGCCACAACCCGTAAGAATTTCCGCCTCAATGGTGTGTCTGTGGAGCGAGATGACTTTAAGGCGGGTCCCGTTACACAACTTCGGAGGAGATAGGTTCCGAAGAAGCATAATCGGGACACCGACCTTCAGCTTGATGGTATACGCTGGAAGTCCACTTGCTGACAGGGAGTTCATAAATTCCACGGGATAATGTGTGGCGTCATCTTGCTCGACAACTGTGTTTATCGAGGTGTAGACCACTTCATTCCCCTCAATTTCCGAGAGAATGCATTCGTTAATTGCTGCAGCCTGATCATTTTTGGGCCTCAAAATGGCCATGCTCACACACCCAAGAATTCTGCTGGTGCGGTATACGACTGATATTCCCGTACACACAGCGAATGAGTTCTTCTAAGCTGGATTGACGCTCTACCGAGAGACTCTGGAAGAACCACCTGTCCACCTCTCTCTTCTGGTAGAGTGCCTTCGCCAAGAAGGACATCAAAGAATTCTTGAGCATTGCCGCCGAGCCGAGCTCTCATATTAATCGTCAAGCGCAGCGTAGGAACTGGTGACCACAACGAAGATCGTTTCAAAGAAGTATTCACTTCGTCAGCCCTCGATCCCCGCGTCACCACTGAACAGAACTGTGACACCGTCCATCATATGTTCGTTCCTGCGGATGTCCTGCAGGGTTCTGTCCACGGCCTCAACTGCCTTCCTATTGGCCATCGTACACTCATCCCATACGATCAGAGAGCAATCCTCGAGCACGTGTCCCTTATCGCTGTTACGTGACACACCACAAACAGGCATTTCGGCGCTCTCTAAATCGATGGGAATTTTAAACATGGCATGGGCTGTCTTGCCACCCGGAAGCAGTGTGGCAGCGATTCCCGATGACGCTACAGCAATAGCAATTTTGCCTTGCCTCTTGACCTCTGCAAGTATGCGAGTGGTAACAAATGTTTTTCCTGTTCCACCAGGAGCATCCAAGAAAAACATTTTACACTGGTTTTACCCAACGCTTTCAAAGACGGTGTCATAAATTTGTTTTTGCTCTGAAGAGAACAAAGCGACATGGTAATTTCGTATGGTGGTCATTTCGCCCGGATCGTAATTTGTCTCAGCGTTATACTCCCGATTTCCACGGTCTTGATGCGGTTATGATTGGGGAGCTGGTAACCCATATTCGATCAGTGGATTGCCGCCGATAGAAATGACCACATCTTGAAGTGAACTGAGACAGGTGTTCAGCACGCGTTCATCAGTTACTTCGACTTCGTCTCCAGTAGCACGCCTCAAAGCTCGTAGAAAATCTTCAGACAGATGATGGCGATACTTCTCCCACAAAGCTACCGGGTTCGCGACTCCACAAAACACCAAGATGACGGCAAACAGATGACGCATGCGGCTGGGACTGTCACTGACGCTCGCCTCCGCGAGGGTGTCATCCCAATTTTGGTCACCGTCGAGAAGGTGACGTGCTACGCAGGCTGCGCGGTAAGTGAGATACTCCACGCCATCAAATGTCCTCAGAAAGGCGAAAGACGTTGGGCCTAGGACAGTGTGAAGTAACAACCGCAGAAAATAGCATTCGCCATTATTCGGATGCACGGTATAAACCCTACCCAATGCGGTGTGCTTCAAAATTCTTGGAAAACCTTCCACAGCACCTCCTCGTCGACGTCGGTTAAATACACCCCTTTGCTTGTCGTACGTGTAATATGAAGGCACCTCGTCATACGTAAGGGATCTCGCAAACTGGTCGACTACACAGAGCGTGTTTTTTTAAATTGTCTTCCTCAACTCTGCTCAAGATTTTGAGGATTTTGTTGGAACTTGAATTTGTCGAAACGAACTATAGGATACAACTTTTATGAAGAAAATGCACATTGCCATCTATGAATTTTAAGAATAACTAACTACTAACCTCGCCAACATGATCGAATTTAAATTATTAATTTCCAAAAGTGTTAACATGTAAGTTGATTTGATTTTTATGAAATCTCATAGATGGCGCTGTTATCAATATTGTCATTATACTACTAACATTCATTAAACTATGTTTCTCTGCCCAAGTTACTTAAATGGCGTAGTTTTTATAATGTAAAGCTAGATAATAGCATGGCTTACACAAAAACAACATTTAAATATGCGTCGTTAGATTACACGCTGTCACAGAATGCGTAAGAAAAACAAAGATTCACAGCTCCTCCCCCGTAGGTGATAGCGTGATAATATGTAGAATTAATGTAAACCCGACCTCTTGGTAATATTCATGCAAAATTTGAAGTAAATCCATGCAGTACTTTTTGAGTTTAGCCCGGACATACATACAGACAAACAGACACACAGACAAAAATTCTAAAAACTGTATTTTTGGCTTCGATATCGATTGTAGATCACGCCCCAAGTATTCTTTTTAAAAAATATTCAATGTACAGTTTTGACTTTCCTACGATTTTATTATATGTATAGATGACACATTAATATGTCTTAACATAATTAATTTAGAGTAGACTGACAATTTTATATGATTTCTATTAGATTACTTTGAATATTTATAAGCGAATGAGGTAAAAATATATTTTATCGATAGCCGTTATTACCCTATAACTCTTCCTGAGTCTGCCCGTATTTTCATTATCGTTATGGCCATTTTAACAGAATTTCGTTGCATGAAAAATCAGTAAAAATAAGCGTACGAGCTATCAATCAACATTATATACCGATTACCGTCGAGCCCAGAGCTTTTATAATAGGCGGAAATAAATACGAGGCAACGTGCTGTTGTAAATTATATGTATAATTAAAAAAATCACTGCCGTAATTGTGTAAAGCTTAATTATTATACTTATACATCAATATAATTGGGACACTATGAATATTAAACGAGTATCTAATTACGTGATGCGAGAATTTTATGTAGTTTTTGTGGAAAGTATTTTTATTGAGAATGAATGGTAAATTAATTAGGTAGTACCTACCTATTTATTTAATTCGATTCTATAATGGCATCAATTAACAAACGTGGTGGTCGTTGTTGTAAAATAAATTCTTCCTATGCTCAATTCTATCAATTTAATCTTCGATTGATTCTATTCCAGATTTTCTCCAGTGATCGTTCCACAAAATACCGTCTTCAATCCTCCGTTATGATACCTTACCCAGCGTTGAGATTGGGGAAATCAACTTAGGAAAAGGGTTACTTCGATTCTGGTAAAAAGCAAGGAGTCGACAACCGGTACATTTCTGGGAAATTATATTTAACACCGTCCGACCTATATCAAATGTGATATTTAAAGTATTTTTTTGTGATGATGTTTTTGTAAATTTAACGAAGATACATTAGAAATTTATTCAAAGAACTATGTATGTATGATAGGTTTATAGTTAGCTGACTGATTATGACTATCTACTAGGTTTAGGCTATATTTTAATATTGTTTAGTTACCTATGTGCTGACATAAAATAAATTTTATACAAAAAACACCTCAAAAAAAAAACACTATAAAGTGAATAATTACTCTAATTTCGAAAACCGATGTCGTTGGTTCCTCATTTTCGTTTTTTGCCACCGACTTCCGAATTTATATGGGACCACCCCTGAGACAAAAATTTAAAAAATACCGTCGAATTGAAAACTTTAAAAAGAACTTTCTGTCTTTCAAGTTATTCCTTAGTGGAAAATAAAATTGAGCATTTCTATCTAGGAAAACGAATAAAACATGTCCATGATACCGTGTTTACTGGAAAAATAGAATTATACGTGGATACCAATTTAGAAATTGCAAAAGTGCATGAATAAAGTGAGGTCGTTACCTATTCTATTGTCAACTGTCAGCGAATAGGTTCCCACTATTAATTTCAGTGAATTGCACTGGGAATGTATTATTATAAATTATCCTTTTTGCAGTATTTGATTCAGTAAGTGCATACCTTAGATAGTTATGCACTAACTGGATCATTTATGTATTTAAACTTTTCGCACAAAAAGGTACAAAGGCGGACTTAATGCCTTGGCATTATCTACCAGTCAACCAAGGATGGTGAAGAAATAAGATGATCATTTTTATATTAATACTGGTAAGTTTGTCTGGAAATTAACAGACAAGTTTTTAGGGATCTACATCGTCGGGGGTAAAGATTGTGGTGGTTGAACATGGACTAAACCCAAAAAACGAGGCATTATAAGGATCACAATGACATACTTAATTTCTTTAGTCATTTTCTTTTGAATTGTTATATGGATTTTTAAACACAGTTTGATTCCATTAAAAAAATCATGTGTTTTAAAGACTATGACAACATAAAGTAAAAAATGAGCTTTGAAGCACTACTTATTTAGCTCAATGATAAAACGATTGATCATTTATTCATAGCGAAATCTTTATGAAGAGGGAGTTTAGGCCAAAAATTCATCTCCGATGCAACCCTCCTTTTCGGATCGATTACTATGATCTCCCTTCATAATTCACATAATCCCATAATTGATACATAAAAGCCCCGTTGGCTTTGTACAATTAGGCCCCCCCTCAGATTTATCCGCGACTGCTAGATTTGAATGATTAATTTTGTGTACATGGAGAAATATTTCAAACGTCCCAGTTAAGACGGAACAATCTTTATTAATTACTGTTGGTTTAAATTAAATAGACAACTCTAACTGGTAGGTAATCCAGGTCTAAAGATCTAAAAATAAACAAATACATGCTTTGAAAATACAAACAAAGGAACAGACTACAATATGTACAAAAAGGCCTAAAATAGGAACTAGGAAATATATACATATTTAATTTATTTTTAAATATCGCAGAATCATGCTGAGATAGGAGCCTTTTGGCCTCGTGTAGGACTTTCTGATAAATTTTTATTTTTGTAACTTTTTTTTTACATAACCTATATTTTATTTTTGGCTGTGTTTAGTTTAGTTTGTAATATTCCTGTACGAGTCGCAGTAAATACTTTTACTTTTCTTTCTTTTCAAAATAATAAAACCACATTATCCTCTTTTTTCGTAAATTCTGGCTTAAACACTGTGATTTAGAACCTCTTGTTGCTTCCCTCAAGGCACCCTTCTTGACAATTTGGCAGCTTTAATTCCACAAACGCACTAAATGTAGCGTAAACTGATACAAGACAAACATACGCGAAGCACTCAAGACTCTGTGTTATCTAACATGAAGGAACATGGCAGAAAGAGAGAGGTTATAAATTATGAGTACCGTGTTCTCTTTCTCGCATAGAACAATAATGTGAAATGTAGTACGGTGTGTAGGGTGTCATCGTGTGAGGGTGGAGGGTCTAATCGACCCGCCGCGATAAACAGCCGCGTGCACGCCGATTTAGTTACGCACTGTAATGAATCTGCGCGGTTGCATTTTAGGGTTAACAGTAATATTATCGCCATTAGTTAATAGTTCGTTTGCTGCGGAGAGGGTTGAAAAATAGACGGTTGTAGGTACTGGTTAAATTAGATTTAGATTTGAATAATGTGTTATAATCAAACATGGAAGAGGTTTAAATCTAGAACATTTTAAGTTCCGTATCAACAATTCAACACCACAGTACTTACTGTTGAATTTTAATGGCCTCATATACATAAATGATGGACCAATGAAGTCAGTGATATTATAGAATAATCCACATTCATATACACATAAGGATGTTTAATTATGGATCATTTAGGAAGCTGAAGTAACTTTGGTCTTATAGACTAGCTGTACCAAACAGCTAATGCATTGCTTTATACTTATGTTTGAAAAAGACGTCTACTCAACAACGTCAAAATGGTAAGTGTGTAACGCAATTACCCCCCCCCCCCCCCCCCTTTCGTTTAGTGAAATGTGGCTCTCGCAGATTATGACAGGAAATACTCATTTAGCAATAAACATCCACAAAAAGAGCAAGCCAAAGTGTCATCTAAAACGCGTAAGAGAGCAAATCGATTTCACAGCAAAACCTTTTAACACCTAGATAAATTGACATAGGAACTGTAAATACCAGTCATAATGCGTATGTGGGCCGCGCTATTACGTACTTCCCTTCGAAAATGAAGCGTGGGCCAGGTGCTAATTAACCCAGTATGTTATTGCACGTCCAAGTAAATAAAGAGATAGATGCCACGTGACCGGGGCAGGCGTGCAGAATACCATAACCTTAAATCAGGGATGGGGCACTAATTGCTTAGAAAACATTAACGCAGCCGTAAGTGATGGGGCCAAGTTATGAGATGAGTGAGTCATTTATTTAATTACCATTGCTCTTAAAACTTAGGTACTCATTTTCTAACTCTTTCTTTCTTTAAAAAGATAAATGGAAAACTGAGGAGCATGTGTCAATAATCAACTCCTACAGGGTCCGTGTGGTGAATTACGGCCCACTCACTCCCATTAGAGGAGGATTGAGTCTCAGCAGTAGGAAGATTATACAATAGGCTTATTTTTAGAAAAATTGCCTAGCCTTAGTTTTCTAACGAGCGAAAAGCCTCCTAAGCTTATTAGCTAACATTTTCTTTCTAGTTTAATGATTCCATAGCAACTGTTAGGTGTTCTATATTCGACTTCAAGGAACCTACGCTACAGTAACTAGTCTTACCATAGATATATTTTTGCAATAGAATAGTCGATTAATATTTCCTTTTCACCGATACTGCTGCTACGGCACCTTGGGTTAGCATTTAAACTTTTTAAAAAGCTATTCCACAGACTGTCAGGTATAAATTTTCACAAGAAATTGGTTTTGGTCACAGCTTAAATAAATCATCCTCAAGACGAAAAAGTTTTAATAGTGTTGAAGTTGAGTGTGCCTTATAAATGGATTATTTGCGTGTTGACTTACAAGAAGCTAACTAGCTAGTTTTTTAGTACCTACCTATTTTTACATAAAAGTTGAATTTCTTTTTTCGGCATGCATAACTCAGAATAATAAAGTAGGTAGATAGGTTCAGTAACGATTCAGCTTGCTGTTTAAAATTCTAAATTATGTAAAACTAAAACTGATAACTAAGTTTTAACACGAAACTCATGGCGCCAAAAAATAACATGCTTGTTCAGACTTATAAATAAATGTGTTGGTATTCAGTTGCACTCGGTATGGCAGATGATGATGAGTGGGTGTTATTTATTGACATAAATTCTATGTCAAATTAGCAACGGGAGTGCATATAATGGCCGCGTAGATCGAATCAAGATAGCGTCATCTACATTTGACATAAGAATTGGTTGTCTTTTAGCCATCGATCCGTTTATTGGAGCTGGTTACGAACAATTTTTTTTCATGATTATGACAGAAAGAGCAACAATTCAGAAGCCAGTCTGGTAAAAATGTTATCTTGAAGATAATTAATTTAAACTTGCTCGCGCTTCCAACTTGTACCACAGTCACACAGACTTGCATTTCACAGGACTGCGTTTATGGGTAGGCTCAGATAATTTTATTCCCCTCTTGCATCCCACTAGAATCGATGGGTCGAAGGGATGTTAGGGTCATGTTTGTTGCATAAACGATGCTTGCCCCGGACAATTTGATTCTTAATAGATTTATGTTTTATTTCAATGTCAGTGTATCAAGGTTTGCCCTTTTGATGTCGCTAATTGAATTGGATTTTAGAATACTAGTAAGTAGTAGTAAGTAAGTAATAATGTTTTGGTTTTGGGTTGGATATTTTGTTTATGGTCATACTGCTTCTTTTGCATCGAAGTGTATGTAGGCTTGTAAGTTATGTACAGACGCCAGCACATCAAGCTACTACAATCTGCCAAATTTCTTTAATAGATTTTCAACTTTATCGCTAAAGCATTAAGGTTCAAGGTTGATTGGGAAAATTTGACAGTTTCGGGTAGCTTGACCTACTGGCGTCTGTACACAAGATTTTATTTTTTACCACTAAATTATTTAGTTTCAAAACAATATTCAGATTTTTCTGGTATTAAAATAGATATCTTTATCACCTGGTTGTAATAAAATCCACAAATAATAATTCAACCAATTATGACCAATAAACAAAACTTATTTCTCCACTGAGATATGCAAAACCATCTACAATCAGACCATAATAAATATAATCGCATGGCATAACCCACTAACTCAGCCACATGGCAAAAAAACAATCGTCGAAATATTGCCATAAATCGCAATAGTAATGTGTTAACCGGCAGTTACACTGACGCACCTAAAAATATTATTCATAGGCATGTAAATTCACCGAAAACAAGGTGTAGTTAAAACAATATTTATCTTAATAATTAGTTTAACCCGAGTAAGTTGCGGTTCATTTGATAAAGGTGCGTGTAAACGAGCGGCCGGCGGTCGCGTGATAACAGCTCGCTGTATATAAATTAAAACATAATTGTGTTATCGTGACCCCAAGGTTTTATGTTCAGTTGACGAAACGAAAGGCTGTTGGGAAATTAAATTCGATTTTTTTCCGTGAAGGTATTAATTTTGAAGAATAATGGGAATATAAAGGTGCCTCGTTGTGTAGAGTTATATATTGTTTGCATGGTAATAGGAATATTTCAAATGGCTAGTAATTACATGGATTAAATGCCATCTCAAAAGTTTCGACTAATAAATTGACCTATGTATTCGTGAAACGATAGAGTCCACCGCTCCTCCTCTTTTTTAACTATACATTACTACAATGGCTACTGGCTAGCCAGGCTAACGACCTAAGTATGTTCAATTGTATAGAAAAGTGGTCGTAGATTACTTACCATACCATTACCATATCTCAGATAATAGAAATCAGACCGGAAATCTACGAATAGCTGGAGCAGCGTTCTAACGACCATGCAACAATTATTACACACCATTTATGAAAGAGCTAAGCCCTATTTCATACCTCATACAATACACTTATTCATAAGTCACGTTTGTAAGTTGAAATTACAGGACTAAGTAATATTTATGCATATTCCGTACACCGATTTAGACGCGAGTTAACACTGAGCTTTGAAACTGTAACGGTTCGATATTTATGACAGTTGTTAAGAAATAATACCGAAATTATTAAAGGTATATACACCCTCATTTATAATAAAATTAATAAATTAAATGAACTGATTTTGCAATTTATTTACGACTGTTATTCACTGTACCTATAATTAACAAAAAACACTCTGAAGAATTATAATTCGTCTAAAGATATGTAGCTTACCTGCAAGATAAATTCACTAGATGAATGGCTCAATACTGTCATAGGGTTGCTCCCAACATCGATCACGACCCGACATTGGCGGCGCCAGAATTGGCGCGACAATTGCCTAAGGCAGCCAATCTGCACCTGTAATAGAGCACGACATTTCACCGCCTAGAAGGAAATGCATTCACCTCTGTCCCATATTTCACGTGCAAAATCAATATGCAAATAAGTAGCGAACGGCATGTCAGACTATTGTGCGGTACAACAACTTAGCCAACTTTAACCGGTCTAAACTGGTTACGGCAAAATTTGTGGCTTTTGCATGCTATTGAAATTTACAGCTTAAACTTCGCCGCCGGCGTTGTCTGCGCCTAGTTAGTTTTACAGACGTGTTCTTGAACTATGGAGAATTGAAAAAGTAGTTTCGAAGTTGCATGCAAATTACAATTTTGTGCCAGCGTGATTTGAATTTCATGGAAGTTATTAAGTTTCTTGGTTTTTTGATTAGAAATAGTTAACAAAAAAGTAAATGAGATTTGAAGATTTCAATGACAGCTAGCAAATCGAATTTTTGTTTTAAATTTTATGATTCTTTATTTTTTATACAAATAAAAATAATATGGGCCCAAAGTAAATATTAACAGAAAATCGAAAATATGTCACCTACAAAAATAGAGACTACATTAAAAGGTCAGAAGGGAGGAGAGAAAAAAATGCACCCTCGACAATATTCTGTCTATTTTTGTGCGATACATCCCAAAAATATTAAAAACTACTTACAGTGCGGACGTCTCCATTAACGGTGTTCTCCCCTCAGCTGCCATTGATTGTTTTTGATTGGTTACATGTTTGTTACATTGTTTTTATTGCTCAGTTCCTAAAACTTTTAAAATGAAATCAATGCGTCTTACTAAATGTCCTGTCTCTCTATTTTTGGACTCTTCATCTGTTGTAGTATGAAAATAGAATGATTGATAACGGGTATTATCAGTTCTGATACCTTATTCTCCTTTAATGTTGCGTTTATTCGTATTTTAACGATAACTTTACAATGCTCAAGACTTGTCAGCTGACATTCTGAAACAATGAGCAACTACTTAAGTAAAACAAGATACCTAATTCAAGTCCTATATCACACAATTTTAAGTTGGTAAACTAGCCTTCACCAACTACACACGGGTGGCCAACATAATCCCAAGTTCCAAAATACTACAGTTTTGTAACTAAAAACTTGCAATTTTTTCGCGCCAACGTACCATGTAAGTTACTTGGTTGCTTCCACAAGTTGTCACATTATTCTTGGGCGCAGCAGTGGCGACAGAGCCAAAAATAGACGCCCTAAACTTTTTAATAGATGCACCGACACTTTGAGAATGCCGAACGGGGCGGCGCCTTTTCTGTCTTCGCGACGTCTTTTATGACTTTCAGCAAATTGCTGCTCTTTCATTTGAATATAGTCTTGAATACGATATTGTGTTTTACTGTCCGGGTTGAGTCATGTGGTTCAGTCAATGTGTCAAAGAACTATGTATATTCTTCATTGATGTTTAATTACAATTCTGTATGTTCCTTTAATTACATAACGACGGCACGGTTGGCGCAGTGGTTAAGCGATTGACTGCTGCGCTGCGTGTCGCGGGTTCGATTCCCGCACGGAACAAATATCTGTATGACCTACATGTATTTGTTCCGAGTCTGGGTGTTTTTCTATCTATAATATGTATGTATTTACAAAAAAAAATGTATATAAGTAGTTTATCAGCCATCTTGTTACCATAACACAAGCATTAGGTTGCTTAACTTGGGACTAGATGGCGCTGTGTAAAATGTCCAGGGATATATTATACTAGTATTATATATATTAATTCTGTATGTTCCTTTAATTACATAACATACATGATGTGCTTATAATCTTCCCACTGCTGAGACACAATCCTCCTCTCGGTGAGAGGAAGCGGCCCGTAATTCACCACGCGGGCCCAGCGCGGGTTGGTAGATGTCACATGTCTTCGAATTTTTGGTTCTAGGACATGCCGGTTGTTTCACTATGTTTTTCTTTACCGTTTTGAAAGCAGTGGTGATGCAATAATTTACACAAAGTAAAGCGCCTGTCTGGGTTTGAACCTACGACAACTCGTCAGTCGCGGCTGTTACCACTGGGCCACCGCTGAGTAGTAGTCGCTTAGTGGCTTCCTTTATTATTTTTTTATAGAAAAATGTAACTTATGTATACCCAGAGTCTATACAACATAGTAGAAAAGGGCTACCACAAACATCTCTGTGTGGTTTCAAACCATGACCACGTCCATGACGAATTGTCATTTACCATTTATATCGCAGTGACATAAGACAAAGCCGATTTGACATTCATTGATGATAATGACAGGTCTACCTTTTCCATAATTCTTGCCCTTATTATTTTGAACACGGAAACTGTGAAGTATGTCACTATGCATAAATAAGCGACAATCTTTAAACAATTTTAGGACACCACACCTTGGGGGACCAAACATATTCTATTGAAATTCATTCCCATTCAATAAATTATAACTTTACGTGTCTAGAGAGTGGAAATAATTCGCTTGCCTCTAGGTTTATAGGTAATAATCTCTCACATATTCAATGTTTTATGTATGTAGTCGTATAAGTTGGCACTATGAAAGTGATAGTTTGAACTGTTCTCATAGGTACATTCTGACGCAGAGGTGAATTGGTCTGGTTTTTTGGAAAAATTGTTCTGGAAAAGTTTATTCTACGTTATTATTGCGTTGTAGTAGTTCATATGTTACATTAATACGATTTTACTTGAAATTCTTAAACTGGTTAAATAACAGACTTCAGGGGGGCAATTCTCGTAATTTTAAGACCGTTCACAGTCTGATCTCAGACTCAATCTGTCAAAAAATACTTCTAATTTCCCTACATTTTGACAAGTTTTTGACATTTGTTTGTCGCTGAGATGAGACTGCGACTAGATTTTGCACGTTTTAAATTACGAGAATTGGCCTTCAGAAAAAAGCGATCCCGCTTGTCGTGCATTCTGCTCGCGACTTCGTCCGCCTGAAATTTCTTGTTCCTCCAACCCACCGCGTCGCATCGCATCGCCTACCCGCAATATTACTTGGTTTTTGCTTAGCGTTCGTTCTGAGTTTTTTTTTCTTTTTGCTCGGTTCCTAAGTAGCCTAGCGTGATGTTAAATAGCCAAGCTGATGTCTTCCTCAAAAATTAGGCTATCAAAAGCAAAAAGTTTTATTTTTAATCCGACTAGTAATTCTAGAGATTAACGGGTTTAAACAAACAAACAAACTCTTCTTCAGCTTTATTATTAGTATATAGATCAATCAAAAACCACGGTTTCAATTCACGACCCATATAGCTGTACTTTGATCTTTTGGCGCGTCGCCAGAATCTAACGTTGTCATCTTGTATGTTTTTTTTTTTCAAAATCAAATAACTTGTACTTACAACAGCACTATCATGTCAACATCATTCAAGCTCCAAAAGAACCTTGTTACACAACGTGTACATCATCATCATCAGGTCGGAGCAACATGTCTTTTTCTTCCATACTTCTCCATGTATTACTCATTATCTCGGTAGTCACCCCTTTCTTACCATATCATCATTCACACAGTCCATTCATCATTTCTTTGGTCTTCCCCTACTCTTATAGCCATCGACACGAAAAAGGAAGAAATAGAAGAGCGCACATACATTCCCACCCGACTACACTATCAGCACCCGTCAGGGGTTGACAACATAATAATATACCATTGAACTTAAACCGCAAGTTAGCAGACGCTAACTCAGATAACTTAGCCGGCTATCGGGTGCTAAGTCAGACCAACTCCCGAACCGAACGCTTTGCGGGCGTAAACTTTGTCCTCTAGTTAATCCGACGGCGCTCTCTTGTACGTGTTTCGAGTTTCTAAATATTTCGTCTACCCACTAGATTATTTTTGGGTATTTCTGAACAAAAATGTGCATTGAAAACTTTTACTAGCGGATTATAGGAGTTAGATGGCTTTAGGTTATGGACTCCTGAGAAGTAGGTTAATTTTTTTATGTTTTTATTTTTGGAGAATGAGAAGGAATATTGATATATGGACTCGCGTGAGATGAGGCCGATGCGATTCAGTAACGATTGGATTAACTGTTTAATATATTACATTATACATATAGCTTTGAAAATTAAACTCAAACTAAGTTATATAATACGCTTGAAAATAAGAGTACCAAGCTTGATCTCTAGATTGAAGGCCAAACCCAGACAAATCTAAGTATTAGCGTGCAGTAATAGCAGTAGATTATCTAGGCCTTTAGGTCTTGTAGATCCCAGCCATTATGGCGTGCGACAATACAAGCAGTGGGGTTAAATGGCCATTACCACAACTATTGCACGGCTACGCGTTACGGCTCAATGGGGTATTAAGAGGAGCCATAACGATTTCCAAGGTGATCGTAATCGGTTGTGATGTCACATATTGTGACATAAAACAAGATATTGGCAATATTATGAAACACAATTACATTCTAAGAAAATGTTTAGTTTTTATCAATAACTAAGTATCTAAATTATATGAATACAAAAATCCATAAACAACGATGAAAAATTACCATAATATACAAATAATAACAATACCATTACTCAAATTAATCCCGAAAATGACAATAGAAAACCCTTTATTGCCACACAAAATAATTTGGACACCACAAATCCTAATACACAAACAGATTATGGCAATATATCAGCTACTCTATACAGTAATTTGATTCGGAACTAATGTCCACAAGGCTTACACTATTGTAATCCTCACTAATGGCACTGGACACTGAACAGGTAGACATAATGCATATTGATAGTCCATTAAAGCATTTCATCGATCGAATCGTCTTTCATTAATATAAAAGCATGAAAGGGTCGCGGATGTAAAACGTTTTAAAATTTTCGATTTATGGACCTGAAAGATTAATGGACAGGTCTCCAATCAGTTTAACCTTTGCGCTCTTCAAGTCAATTGCAGTATTTATGTGCGTAACATTGGGTTTTAATTTTATCATAATCGCTGGAGACATTTTAAAAAGTTTTAAAATGTCTCCAGCGCAACTAAGTTGTTCGTGAGCCCTTCCCTTGCTCTCTCTCTCTATGTAGGTTGGGACCATTTTACATTAGGGGTCGGCTGTCCTCGTCGTTCTTAGCCAGACATAGAAGTTTATATATTATAGTTCTTTTAATTTTTTTTACGAAAGTCATGGTTGTACATACTTTCTATAACTCCAACTAGCTCGAGATCGGCAAACTATCGCAAGAGGTATTTGAAAAATTATGCATTCGGTCTCAAAACTGCTTTCTAAGCGAATAAATTGTGTTCTTGCACTAGATTTGTGCGCATTAGATTTCGACGCGCCCGTAATTCCCCCATGTTGTTTTGCAGCATCTTCAAATCTCAAAGATGTACAAGAGTAAAACGATCGTACCAAATCCAGATCCAGTGCTATCCTGTAGCAAAATAATGAAGATATTATGCAGAAACGGCGCTCCAACTTGCTTACCCAAATATACACCTCGAACAACACCATTATTATATCTTCATAACACAGAGCTGTTCATAAACAGACATAAACAACTTGTCAGCTAAGCAGATACAAATATTTAATTCAGGATATTATCAAAGGAAACACGAACAATATTCTAAACAGGAACTTCGTTATCCCTGCAACCGGTATGAGCAGCGTAGAACTCAAATACTCGTCTTGAATGATACGAACAGAACTCGTGTTAAAACTTCTACCATCATGTATTCAGCACGAAGTAAATATAATTTAGCCCTCGTTAAGCCTTAAACCTCTCTTTCCTTCTCCTGCTGTCTCGCTCTTGACAGTGGTAACATATAGCGCGCTTAGTTTTAATTACACATACAGTAAGGAAATTACTCGCGCCAAGTTACGCTGATGGCATACTGGTTGCTATAAAATTGTGCTGATATTGTAAAGAGGAATTGTTTGTTGTTGCTTGTGGTTACAGCCGAATTTACAGTATTAGTTCATTTGTTTTTACTAGATTATCAAACCCCCGACTGAGCCAATTCATGCTGGCAATGGATTGAAAAAAGAAACTGCATCGTTGGGTTTATCCAATATCGTCCTTGGCGCAAAAGAACCATTACTCACTAAACGAGAGCCACAAGAGCAGCAGTAGGTATTCATAAAATTTTCTAAAACATTTTGAGAAGCTTTTCCTCTGGTTTTTCTTTAAGCAATAACAATAGCACTTCTGTACAGCGATCGCTACACTCAAACGTTATTATTATACTTATTGTATGCAGGTATATCCAGTGAATTTTCAACCGAAACCAACTCGAATATTGCCTACAGCTTACTTAAAGTACCCTCATTGTGGCCATAAACGCTAACAATGAACTATAAAAGAGGCAATATACGTTTTTAGTGCACTTACGGAATTAATATACCTTGTTAATATTAATATTTTCGTGAAGTTATTCGACATTGTGTGGTTACATTGTTGTGTGCGAGGTTAGAGGAAGTAGGTCCGTTGCCCGAAGAGACACAGACCCGAGACAGGGGCAGCGGCGCGCCGTGTCTCGTACACGTTCTCTTGGGACGAACCCCGCGGTCTCCGTCATCCTATCACGCGTAGCATGACGGAGACCGCCTTGACATGAAACACAAGCCAACAACTTGGAAGAGGTAGATGAGATAGAAGGAGGAACACCGTGATGATGAACAAGAATTGATAATCTTTGCTTTTTGCAGTAAGGTGACAGGGCGTACCTCAAAATCTGGTAGACCAATACCTGCTGGAAGTGAGAATTAATGCATGGGTGACTCCCGTCCGTGAGCCGAAGGGACACCGTGTGTTTTTAGTCTGTCGAACGAAATAAAAGGAACCATTTACTCTACTCCAAGTAGAACACTGGAAGAGAAAAATACAGACAAGTTCTCAAAACAATGTCTTCTGTTTTTGGAACGAGAGAACGATGGTAGTTTTTCAAATGCCCGCAAGCTTCTTGTTCCCTCAAGTCCTAGAGTCGCCAGGCGTGCATAAGTAAAACAAAGTTACCGTGTCGCCTCGAAAAACTTAACACGACTTGCTAGAGCTCCACATACAATATTCAGTTTCTAGCTCTATGCTGCAAAAAAGGTAGGATCCGCAAATAATTTTACTAACACGAGCTCGATTCATCCATTTTTTTAATTTATTTCTTGCAAGAATGATTTCAAGGAAATGTGAATACTATACAGGCTGTTAGTGTAAACACCGTTATCCTTGAAACCAGTGGTTTGGTTTCACTAATAGAACGTAAATTCAATGAAAAAAAATATCTTTTTTTTTTTTTAAGTAAAGTCTCAATTTTTCTTCAAAATTATTTCACCCTATACAAGTGCACGCAAGGGCAAAGTAGACGGAGCGCGGGAAACAGCGCGTCGTCAGTACTTCCCTTATCTATGCAGGGCGTGCCGCAAATGCCCGCAAGCCGGCAAGCGCATGAATTTACGGACGGTGTCGGACAGAAACTTTCTTACATTTTTGAAATAAAATAACGTTTATTTATTTTTAAATTCAGATAAACATTTTTATAATTAAGTCAACTACCTATGGTTTTAGTGACAACGGTGTTTACACTAACAGCCTGTATATACTTTCTCGTTGCGACCAGGGTGCAATACGTTGTAATGAGCTAATTTGAATAAAGGCTCATTTTTCATCAGGTCAAACCCAAATCATTCATTTTATTACAAATAATTAAATACATAGATCAGAAGGACAATTCTCGTAGTTTTAAAATCGTTCACAGTCTGACTTTAGTCTCAATCTGTCAAAAATTCCTCTAATTTCCCTACATTTTGATAGGTTTTTGACATTTGTTTGTCGCCGAGATGAGACTGCGACTAGAAACGTTTTAAATTACGAGAATTGGCCTTCTGAAGGATTATTGGAAGTCAACAATTATAAAGAGGACAGAGTTAACAGCCCAGTTTCAATGGCGAAGAAATCAAGAAACTCCATGGTAGGTAGGCAATAAATAACAGGAAACAACATTCAGAATCTTGTTTACTTGATTTTACACAAATACCAGTGTCCAACTTGAATCGAAAGTGGTTGTCGACCTGCCCAGTTACAAAATCAATCAATCTAGTTTTAACAAAACTTCGATACAATACTGTCGCAATAATCGCCTATCCAGACGCAATAAATATCACATTGATATCTTGATGAATTTATTCATATCTCTCGATTAGATATGCAATAAGAAATGCAGAAACTCATGATCTTACTGACGTAATCGACCCACGCCGAATATCTACGGGTGTATTCTGTTGTTGCAGATTTCTTGAGTCTAGATAACGGTATTCGCGGAGGCCTAACATTACAGATTGCCGTCTTAATTTGTACAAGTAGTTAAGACAATTTATCTAACAATGGTGGTAACTGTTTGACAAAATCATCGACAAATGATTTACTGAGATTCGATGACATATAGAACTTCATTGTGAAAAAAAAAACGCTGAAGACCGCAGGGTTAACTGTTAACCCAAGCAACTGGGCTGGCTAATAATAGAAGGGACAACGTCATTTTAAACTATGTATGATCTTAGCCATAGTCAATAAACTGCTATCAGGAAAGAATAAAAAATAAAATAAAAAACAACGGGAATTACTTGAACCGATGCAATGACGTTTATGACGAGAGTCCCTTTGGGAAACTGCACTCAAGCATAGGTATACGACCAGTGTGTCAAAACTACACTCAAGCATATACGACCAGTGTGTCAATAAGGGTCATATTTCGTTCACCAACGCAATGTCCTGTCATAAACATAACAGAATAACCGCTAGGCTTCGCTGGGTGACTGAGCTGCTCCACCTACTTGTGCCTCTGGGACGTTGCAAATCAGGTGCGTGGGTTCGACTCCCGGCTCAGACACTTGTATGCTGAAGATTGTGTCTGCGACTTGCGAAATATATTAATGGTGTTATGTAGATTTGACAAATCGCTTCACGTAGCTTATGGCGACAATCAAAATATTAATATTATTATACCTACTTAATAAATAATTCATGGATGCAATGATGTCTATAATAGCCATTTATGAGGAAAGGCCTAGTGAATAAAAATGACCTCGGCATATCAAGATTGCTAAATCAAAATCAAAATTAGTAGGATGTTTTTCAGTAAAACAGACAACAAACTAAAGACTAAACAACTTTATCTTAGGGGATATTTCCGTATTTTTAACAACGGCCGCATTCTAATATCATGGTCAAACTGTCAAAAATATCTAATAATTCCCTTACATTTTTGACAAGCTTTTGACATTGACTGTCGTTGAGATGATATTGCGACTAGATTTTTAACGTTTTTACGAAAATTGGCCTTCTTGTCATGATATTAATGGCACACATTAATGACCGACTTCTCCAACAAAACTAATATTTTCCCAGAACTGCCAATCAACAATGTTATTGAAATGCTCTAAATACTTAAGAGAATTTTCTAAATAATTTAGGACCGAATTATTCAGGCCATACATACCAGTAAATAAAGTTACTGGTACAAGATTTATACTAACTACTACACAGGATTAAAGGGCTACTCGTTGTCATAAATCACAATCAACAATCACGGATGGACAAAGGCGGGGCAGTATTTTATTAAGACAACGAGTTGGTATAAATTTTGCTGTAGACAAATCATAAGCATAATAATAAGCATAAGCATAATCGGCCTATAACGTTTCCACTGCTGGGACACAGGCCTCCTCTCTATGAGAGGGAATGGGCCGTAATCCACCACGCGGGCCTTCGTTGATGTCCCTACCACCCTGTACCTATAGGATCAAATATCTATGAGTTATCGATATTTGACAGTGGAATGTAGACAAAGACATCCTACTATCCTAGTAATAATATAAACGTGAAAGTTTGTATGGATGGATAGATGAATGGTTGGATGGATGTTTGTTACTCTTTCACGCAAAAACTACTGAACAGATTTGGATGAAATTGGGCACAAGATAGTTTATAACCAGGATTTACACAAGGTACATTTTATCCCGATATTCCCAGGGGATTGAAACTTATGCGGGTGAAACCGCGGGGCGCAGCTAGTACATACCTACATAAGACTCGTTTTTGTGCGTCGGTGTAATATACTTTTCTATATTTTATTTAGGCTGATTTTGGAGTCCTGTCCAAATTTCTATAATTCATACCTATAATAGAAATAGAAAATGCATTAACAGTTTTCCAGAATTTCCCGATATTTCCGGTAACTCTTCGAATTTTTCTTTCGGTAAGAATCTGGTTCGGAATATTTTGAAATAAAAAATAACCAAATCGGTCCAGCCTTTTTCAAGTGATACGCTTACTAAGAACATCATTTCATTTTTATTATGATGTATATTTATAAATGTATGATCCTACATTTTATGATCCTCGATTGATAGTTTAATATCACCTTAAAACTCGATGTTCTAAATTAATGTCTGGGTACATACTGCAGCTCAATTAACTTGGTAACATGTCCGAACAAGGTTCATTAGACATGACTGTGTCCTTTGGAGGCCCATGTTGTCTAAAGTAAAATAGTTGGTCAATGAACTGGGGTCGGGGCCAAACTTAGTTACCTAAACAAACAGGGGACCCTCTGTGATAGTCAACAATGGTTTCTCGCAGTTCCATTACTGTTACAGTATTCGAAGCTTTTGAGACTAAAAAGTTTACGTTTAAATTTTTGATGCATACCTACGGTTCATTTTAATATTCTTGTTTTTACAATTAAGTAAATTCCCAGTTAGTGCAAGTTTTTTTTTATAAAAATTAATTCTATGAGATTTTTAATAACAGAGAACAAAATAGGAACTCAATTTTAAAAGCACAATAGAATCTCTTCCTCCAATTTTATCACAGCACTTTGTTATGACGTGTTTGCGCGAACAATTTTTCACTTCACAACAGCCCGGTAGACTTGAAATTGGATTTTAAAATTAACAGTTTGATAGACACTTTTGCGGTGCAGTGGCAAACACTTTAAAATTCGATTGGACGTCGTGACAGTAACATGAGTGTGCCTCGCCCCTGAACCTACGAGGCCGGGGCTGGCAGGCACGGAGCCTCATCAAATTTTATTATCCCTATTGACAAGCTTTTGGCGAGCGGAGGCAATTTATGATCTAGTGAAAACTAGTTGTTTCGAACACGAATTATTTGTACGCATTAAAAAGTTTATTAGTCCAATAATGTATTTATTATCGGTCAAATGAATCGGTTTTGTGGAATTTGTACACGTGAACTCACTATAAGATATTCCCGTGGTGTTTCTGATTTAACACATCGACCTTATTAAGAACAGCTATTATAAAAAATGAAAATTAAATTTAATACATGCAGCACAATACTATATAATTACAACAAAATTACAACTGTGTAAATATAGACCAGATAATAGATGTAATTATGAATGAAGTATGATTTTGGTATTTTTTAAACAAACATGTAGGATAGAGATACGGGCGGCTGTATGACTGGGTTGAAAGTTCCGCCATAAGAGAACAATTATTGACTAGGAAAACAATTATTGGACTTGTTAAGTAAGTATTATTTAATCGAAAAATATTAAAAGCTTGTTAACTAACATAACTTTTATATATTCAAAAATGATTCACTATGATGTAAGCACATTCGGCCCGGGAATTGTCAAGTGACAGCTCGCACAGCTAGGGATGTACTACGCTGTTTTTAAGGTTGGGATTCGCTATGGAAGCTTCAGATTTCCGGTTAAAAGTACGTATCTACTTGATACTTTATCAATCAATCAGCTCAACATATCGCAGTCCACTGCTGGACATAGGCCTCTCCCAGACAGTGCCACAACACCCTGTCTTCCGCCTTCAGCATCTAGTATACCCCAGCCACCTTCATAGGTCATCCGTCCATTTAGCTGGGGGGCGTCCCACACTTATACTTGATACTTATACAGCGTGGTGCTTTAATGGCGACATTAATTTAACACACGTATACGGTTTTGCGTTGTAGTTTTATGAATATATTTTAATTTAATTATACATAAATATTTATTTATTTATTAACAATTTTATAAAATAGCATCTTAGAGCAACCTGACTTAAAGAACTGTAGCGCAGGGGTCATTTTTTTATTGTATTTTTAATTTAATTTTATTTATTTATTTTATGTTTGTATGTAAATTGTATGTAATTGTGTGTAATTGTATGCCTAATAATTAGTATGAGTCTTTTGTTACTTGATTATCAATAAATAATAATAATAATTTGCCGGGGTCACGGATCATAACATCGCATCAATGTAATTAAAACAATTATCGAGCAAAGAGAAGGCGAATTGAAGGAAAAAGAGAGAGCCCTACGGCGCGAGGCGCAGGTGGAAGTTTTCAAGTTACGATTTTTTTTATGTTGTTATAATTTTTATGATTACTGGCCACTAGCTCTACCCGTGTGTTAAATTAATGTCGCCATTGTAGCGCCAAGTTGTATAAACCGCAAATAGGTTTTAGAACCCATTTTACTGATATAGAACAAATGTTTTTCTAAAGTAGTACCTTTATTCAAGTTATCAGCTACCATGTTGCAACCACTTACAAATTTAACTTTAGAATTAACAATGTTTTCTCTAAGAAAATGTAAACGAATATCTATAAAAGCAGGTGCAATGTAACAGTCATTGCACAAAAATATAATGAAAAGATGGATTACTTGTATCACTTAAACGTCAAGATCTTGGAACATAAAACCAAATAACTATTTATTCATTCAATGAAAATTGTTGAACAGGCAACAGTAGCAGCGATCAAAGATACAGAACAAGAGTATTTGAAACAAGTCAGTAGTCGCCTTAAGTAGATGTTATCAGTAAAGTTGTTTAATCACAACATTCACAACTAAGCTAACAATACGCCCAGTGATTACAATTCTAAAATAAGTCTACTAGCTTGCAAACTCATGGTGCCATACTTTGCCGTGCCCGCATGCGGGACCACGACCGCAACCGCTTTACCGATTCTACGCGGCCGCCGCGGTCCTGCAACCGCATGCGGGCACGGCAAAATATCCTACAGACTATCGCATATTAGTGGTAACGCTGATTTTGAGAACTGGAATTATGTACTGTTAATAGAATAAGAGGCCAACATCCTAATGGCGTAATACACTATCATTCACAATCTGAATCATTTTGTAGGATATTGCTAACCCATTGCATTACATATTCGAAAAATTTGTCCGCTCAGCAACGTGAATAAGGCAATGTATGTTATTGAACTGTCAATATGAAAGCCATTCCCACTATCCGTGTGTTATGCAATTACCCCACTGCTTGTACTAGTTTTGTTACCATTGATGTGCGGTTTAATGTTCTACGAAATCTTAGCCTAAGTCGAGTGAAATCTGTCGGTACGTGTGAAAGCTTTCATACTGGCGCCAACAACCCGACAGCCTTAGCGTGTGAAAAGGCGGTAACTACCTGATAAATAAAACATTTCCTCGATTTCAATTTGTATGAATAAAACCGAAGTTAGCACTGTAGCCCCTATTACCAACTTGGCATTTCACTCAAAGGGCAAACACCTGTGCTTTATGATCCAGCACTAAACTTTATACTTACTAGGTACTTGATAGTTATTCAAGCAACTCCAATAACACTATAGATACCTTTAGTTCCTCCTGCAACAGTCACAAATTCATGGCTGGTGTGGTTTCAAAT
The DNA here is from genome assembly GCA_945859715.1 of Apamea sordens. NCBI lineage: Eukaryota > Metazoa > Arthropoda > Insecta > Lepidoptera > Noctuidae > Apamea > Apamea sordens. The sequence goes on along the minus strand of OX243996.1, from coordinate 9,584,300 downwards.
TAATTGATACTTGCTTCTCAAATGTGACTCGTAGCTCGCCAGACATAGGGTTGGTTATCGAGCAACTTTTTCTAATACATTTTCCTTTTCGCAGGTGGCAGTATGAGCGGTGGGCTTTGTGAAATTCCCCACTATGAGTCCCGTTCAAGATATGAAAGCGTTTATTATACAGACAAGAAGTTGGTAAAAGCAAAATATGAATATCAGATAAGATATGGATGAATGTGGGTACTAGTAAAACACCTATAAACACTTCAGTGCGGCCGAGAGAGAATGAATTCTTGACACCTGTCAGTTTCATACAAATGAATACGTGTTTTGCGAATTTGATCTTTATTTGTTACTAGAATTGTCACACTGACTATCAGGAAAGCATTCTCTCGACAGCCAGACTGTACTTAGGCTGCTGTTCTACCACAGATGTGCTATCCAGCTATGCTGCGAGGATGTGAAAGCGTACGATATAACCATTTCCACTAATGCTAAGCTGTGTTGCGGAGTGAGTAAGATGTGCTATGAAGAAGCGCCTGCAGTGCATCGACAGTAGGGAAGGTGACAAACGCGCGTCTAATGTGAGTACTTTGCTCTGCACATAGCTTACACCACTCGCGCATCCATAGCACGCATCTTTCCATATAAAAACATAGCTTAGTTGAACCCTTTTCCACCAGTGCTATGCTATGTGGACCAATGAATATGATTGGTGGATATCAAACGCATCCATAGCAACGTAGCATAGCACATCTCTGGAGGAATAAGTGTGTAAACATTGATTCTTTTGAACCGCGAATTTTGCAGTAGTTTTTTTTAATCCGACTGTTCCCAAAACAAAACGCACACGGCTCTAAATGCAACTTTGATGACATCTAAATAGAGAATGTAGCATTTTATAAAATCTAGTTTATGGCATGACTTATGTAGCAAGCAAATTACAATGGTATAATCCATTCACAGTTATTTTACCCGTGACATAAATCTTATGATGAAGAGAATAAAGGCCACGGTGATGCGAAATCAGAGGTAAAATAACTGTGAACGGGCAGTACAAGGATCTTTTGGCGTGTGGCCAAAATCAGAACTAATGCCGCCATCTTGCATTTTCAATCCGTGGCAATTTTGCAAATGTTTACCAACACCCCCTGCCAATGACATTCAGGCGCCAAAAGTTGTAACACTATAATCGATGTCAAACACAGTGACTGACGTTGAGATAAAATAAATCAATCCTTGTCAAAACTTGTTTGTGATATTCCAACAAAGGACGGTGTGTCGTACGAAAAGAGCTATATTTTTCAGTTTTGTTCGTATTGCAGTGTCCTGTGTCCTGACAAAATCCGACACATCGCTGATTTTTTTTCTCATGCAGGCCGGCTGCGTCCGTCATCCGACGCCTGAATATTTTTCCATTTTCAGAAAAGAATTGGAAGTTATAATGAGACGAATAAACTAATTTGTATGGATAGCTTTTTACTTCTTATTTTTTAAACGTAGCTTAAAGTTAAGAGATATTTAAACGTCAATAATGTATGGTTAAACAGGCGCTAATTTAAGCTTACTTAACTTTAAGCAACGTTTATAAATAAACCCCTAGGGGGTTTAGGTAAGTACCTAAGATACTCTCGCTTTCATCCAAGTAGAAATCATCCATTCAAAAGCCAACACACAATCCTTTATTTATTATTTTTTGGAAATTCTTACAAAAATAGCAATCACGTTTTCGTTATGTTTAATTATGTAAGCATAATTTAAGCAATAAATAAAAAATAGTTTCTACTTTAAAATAATATCCTCAAAAGTCTCTGACGTTTGAATTCAAAATACACTGTAAGTACACAAAAAACGACCCACAAAACTAAAGCTACCAACAACAAACAGAGATTGTTCATAAAACAAGAGCAAGCTACTGGCGTTATCACGGTAGCATAGTGGAACGCCCACTTGCCACTAGACTGTCTACTTGACTGTTTTACTGACCAGCGGTTTTCAAACTGGAGAATATTTGAATAGGGGTTGGCAACGTCATGGATAGATAGGTATGGAAGGGTTTGATTGATTGATTTGGGCGACACTTTAGGGGGAGTGTCCAGAACTCCAGATTTAACTTTTGTTAGCCTTCATATAACGTGTTTTTTTTCTGTTGGAACAATGATTTGCACTCACGGGGATTTTCAATGTTTATATTCTATACGAAGATCTTCTAAGACACTTTTACGATAGATAGATATGTAGATAGATAAAATATTTATTTAGTACACACAAAGTGGAACGACGGCAGTGGGACGAACTGGAATACATGAAAAGACATAGCCATAACACACAACAACGCAATTAAATGATAATATTACACGTATAATTGATTATTGATCACTTTTAGCGATAAGAACGCCCATTGTTATCACAATTGGCGTTCTTATAAAATGTCTGCAATTATATCTGTAATTTTTATGATCCTACATATTAAAGTGTATTTTATATCTATACAAGGTACCAATATAAAAAAAAGACAAAAAAAATACAATATTTCTAGACAGCGCGGCAGCGCCAGTATTTTTTAGCTGACCGATCTTTGAGAAGAAATCCTGTAACAAACCCTAAATCCAATAGAGGTATAATCTGTGGATAAAAGGTTGAGAAACCCTGCCATAGATGATAACAAAACTTGCTCATGATAGAAAACTTTACACAATATTGTAAAGATACATGCTTGACAGTACGATATGATTATCATGTCATTTTTAAGAGTATTTTTTGTTTATAATGTAAAAAGGGCTTCATTGAAATTATTTTTATAAAATTAAAAGTGTTCGAGATAACGTCAAGAATATGAGTGACAGTGTGATATGATTACGGTGCTATAAATATAGTTCATTATTAATTATGTCGTGTCAGTTCATTATTGCTTGTTGTTTTACAATTAGGCACCTATGCAAAGTTTTTAAAGTAGGAAATTGCTGTAACTTTAAAACAATTCAGTAGCGGCACAATCTAATCCATTGCTTCAGGTGTTCGAAACAATAGGATAGTTTCCTGGGTAAAAAAAAAAATTATTATATGTAGTCAGTCAGTAAGATTATCGAAAAATATTGGACCCGTATTTTTCTTTTGTCAATCAAACCAAAAATGACAAAGATAAACCGCGTCAAAATTTGGGAGTGGGGGGGTCGTGACTACTCGTGACCTCAAGCCATGCTAAAAAGTGTAGCAAGGCGTGACGTCACGCGGAACTTTAACGGGTGATATCTTCATCATTTTTTATATGATTGACAAAAGAAAAAATACGCGTCCAATATTTTCTGATAATCTAACTGACGGACTAATTAGATTTTTTTTGTAAACTAGCCTATTGTCTGCTCAACAACATACTGTATAATGCAATGTATATTCTTGAACGATTGACGTGTAAAAGTGTTTGTACAAACCTACTTACAAAAATAAAATCATTTATCATTTATCAGAACTGTCACAATGAAAGCCATTCCTACTTTTGTGTTACGCAATTACCCCGCAGGATACTTCTGTTTTCTTTAAGAAAATACTTACGAAAAGGTACAGCAATTAGAAATTGGAACATTTTCCTTCCTACTTTCACTATTCATAAATATCAGACTATCATTTCATCAGACTATAAGTATTTTTTGTACCACAAAAATATCTCAGTAATTTCAGATAAAAAGCTAGGAATTTTAATCGCAGCTATTTTACAAGAGACTCGGCAGACTTATAACCGTAATTTGAACTAGATTCTTATCTACACACTGACACTTAGAACAAGTTTCTATGTTACACAGTAAGTTCTAAGTAACGCGACAAGTGTTATTAATGCAAAAGCATTTGTCTGTTTGTTTGTTTATTCTAATTGCAGCCACTGCTTTGCAAATCTTGGAAGTATTTCATACTTTTAGTTTGCATCTACATGAATATTAAGATTGGTATATTTATCACCAGCAATCATTTACTTATTTTCTACTGTTATTAAAATACGTGATGTACAGGTACGAGCACCAATATGTCAACACTTGACAACTTTCAATTGCGATTTTTTCGAGAAATAATGAATGCAACGTTGAAATACGACACATTACACAAACCTATGGGTTCGTAAATGGTATCTTCGTAAAAACATTAATTTCATTAAAAAATAAAGGAGTAAATCGCTTTTGAATAAAGCCGAGTGTATACATACTTTTGTTCGTGACTACTGACTACTGACGTCAATAGTGTCAATCCGTAGCATTAGTTGGAATGACAGCTCACTCCACGCTCACTTCACCTAAGTTTTCACGGTGAGATGGTTACAGAATTGCACTGCAGGTCCGTAGCTGTCGCAACCAATGCGTGTAACAACAGCGGGGTATAATTGCGTAACAAACTAACAGTAGCAAAGGCTTTCATTTTGACAGTTCAACAACATTCATTGCGTTATTTACGTTGTTGAACAGACAATTTTTTCAAACATATGAAGCAATGGATTAGCAATATCTTTCAAAATTATTCAGGAATTAATTGATAGTGTGTTACGCAGTTAGAGTGCTGATGTAGGTATGAACGTAAACAAAGCAAAAGAAGTAGGTATGGAAGGATCGTAGCAGGTGGCTTTCAGCTGTAATGTCTGCCTATCCCCATGGGAAGAAGGCGTGTTCATGTATATTTATATGTAAAATACTTGGATAAATTCTTAGATATGTATTATCAATTTGTCCATGAAAGTTTTATTATCAACCCACATCAGAACATTTTTCATATACTTACAAAGAGACGATTTATTAGTTGAGACCAAATTATGGTCTTCAAAAAAAGGCTGAACTAAGCATAAAAGTTTAGTGGAACATCATTAAAAATTGATAGATAGATACCTAGCATAGTTTACGACCTTCACTGTTCCTAATCTGTTCCTGTCTGCTGATTTTTACAGCTTCTAAAGACTGAAAAGCAGATGCCATATTCTTTTGTGAAACTAGTACGATAAGTTGGTAAAATTGTCTTGCCTTTATAAAAAGACTTGATCATTTAATTTTTAGCTGATTTCATAAAAGGTCAGATAATTATGTTATGAAATTATTTCTTAATAACACTTAATTTGTCGTAGATGTTCGGCATACTGAACGAACCACACACACACATCAGGCAAGATCCTGCGGTACCCTGGAGCGTCCGTATTGTGTGATTTTGGCTCAAACTGGAAAATAATATCATCATACAACACAATGGAAGTTTTACAATTTCACAAAACACTAAGAAAATGAAACGACGGTGAAGGCCTTTTTGTTTTTTTTTTCAGGATGGGAAATCATCAAATGACTCCTCCCGCTCTGGGTGGAGCAGAAGGGAGTGTCAGACTCTTACTGACTAAAACCCACCCGTGTTCCTGCCTTAGCCCTTTATGTTCCAGGGCAGCGGTAACCCTTTCGGACGTTCCCGCTACCCTTTCGGACGTTCCCGCTACCCACGGTGAAGGTCTTAGCATTCTTTTTCAATTTCAGTATAAAAACCCGGTGCAACAAAACTATATCCGACTGTAATCTCAGTGAGTACAAATATCTTATTCCACAGGAGATTGCAAGCGGAAAAATGCTTTATTATTTACGCAGCTCTGCGCATCAACCTGCAGAGCACTGTGTCCACGAGCATTAAGAGCGCTGTGACAACAATTGAGGCGGGTCCGTCGATACGCGACATCTCAGGGGAAATTACCGCTTCCTTGCCGCGCCGTGCCGACCGTAACGTGGTTAGAGACGACCAACGTTGGTACACACGCGGCATTAAAACCAAATTGTGGTGGGACGATCATTTTGCGAGCATGTGTGATGTGTGGCGGATTTTTGCCATGTCTGAATTCATATTCGTAAAGCTCTTTGACGGATTTTTTTTAGTGTTCCGTGTGTTTTTAATCCACCCACAACTGCCTATAAATGTTTATCGATGAATATGGGCCCGTGAACCGCTACCATGAACGGAACAAAAGAAATTACCATAATCCATAAATCACTTATCGAAATAGCTAAAAAAGACACAGCTCAACCAAACTGCGATAGCCATTTGTTCTACCCACGTTGTCATCAAAACATACAACAACAAAAAAACTAAGAACATCACACAAATCAAAATACACGACACAATCACAATTAATAGGCGCACAGCACCTATTACTACGCACACTGAACTAATAAATATTTCAGACTGCGGGAGTGAAAATCCACTGTACAGAACTGCAGCTAATTTTCAGAATTCCAATGAATTTATTCCGTCCGTCGCGCGTAGGGTTGAGCGTTGTAAAAAATGCAGGCAGTCGCAATCCCGGGTTTATCGAACGCAAATAAATCTGTCAATTTCACTCAGCCTCCCTTCGTGTGCCGGTGGTATCTATATTCGTGTTATCTTTTGTTATAGATCGAGAGCGTTAGGTTACATTTGTTGTTATATCTACATATATTGTTTTTCAGCCGCCCAGAAAAAGCCGGTATTAGTAAACTGTCTATAATTAAAATGTTGCTTACATAAGATATTTATATTCTTTATTGATATTTTGGAACGAAGTTCCTTATTGCGCGTTGCGAAAGGGGGCTAGACGGAAAAAATTAAGACCAAAAGTTGGAACGACACTTTTTGCTATAGTTGTAAGCCGTGCGGCGCGTGCGCGTGTTTCTCTGTCTGTCTCTCTCTCTCTTTGAACTTCGTTCCATCCGGGTGTCCCTTGACACCTCTCAAGTTTTTATGAAATTGTGACTAATTACCTGTTACCTATTCTGTTTCAAGTGCCGTTTTAATTTATTGACATATTATTAACTATGGCATGCAATTGTGACATCTAAATAGCTTACCTATTGACTTTATTTTTATTTTGTTAATTGACTCTAGCTTGCCTAAGATATTTTGTATGCCTTTTGGCGGGACATAGCATGGACCAACATTTTTTTGCATAACTCATCTGTATAATTGTATCCTATGTTCACAAAATGAATACTTAAATGAATTTGAAAAATGTGAGTCAATAGGTGCAATTCTAGACAAAATAATATAATGAAATTTAAGTAAAGAGACAAAATACACACTTCATTGAGTAACTCCGTGATAGAAAATTAATCGTCAACGAAAAGAGCACCCTAAGTGTAACACACTATCAAAAGCAATCCGAATCATTTTGAACGATAATGCTAATCCATTGTTCGCTCAGCTCAAAAATTTGTCTGCTCAGCAACGTAAATAACGCAATGAACGTTGTAGAACTGTCAAAATGAAATTCATTGCTACTGCAGTTAGTGTGTTACGCAATTACCCGCAGGTTGATGCAAAACCAATTCGTAGGGAACTGTTCTCTGTTTGAGACTCCCAGCTGAATTGAGCTGGAATCCCAATTCAGCTGAGTATAGATCGATTACGGTTCTATGTTTAAGTACTGATTCTTTACTTGATCAGTGATCAGGTGAAAAACAGTCTGTCGATTTTGTAGCACGTAGGTTGTACCAGTATAATGCTGTAAAATGCGATAAAATCTTTATGTTCTGTTAACCAGTAATCTTGTTTTGCATCAGCTTTACCTCATGTAACAATCTCTGTTTACAACATAAAGCTGTTTACATCACGAACAAAATACGATTCGCAGAAAAAGTTTCAAACAAAAAAATCTGCAAAATGTTTTCCATCGCAGCGCTTTGTGAAAATAAAAAGTACCTACCTAGTCAATACAACGCAACGACAACATCTATTGTTCGACACAGATCAACAGATCCAATAGACATCCCCTCACGATCGAGATCGAACTCATTCATCCGTCGGTTGAATCTGTGCGGCTGTGTCAAAGAGTCGATAGGTACAGAAGGCCAGCAGGCTGCATAATATAACGAGCGAAAACGCACACCCACACCAATGGCTCGCGTAGGTAAACCTAATCCGTCATCGGCTGAATTAAGCTCGTACCTATATTGTCGACAGACTCGGCCGATCGAACCAAACATGTTTAATAGGAAATTAGTGCGTTCTCTGGATTGGACGGTAGCCTTAAGGGCGCTATGGAGCGAGGACTTAAAAATATGCGTTTTTTTATTTGGCAATGTAGTAATGGTAGATTTCAAAAAAGAAAACAAAAATTAAGACCCACAATTTTTTTTTTTAACCAAAAAAATATTATTTTATTTTCTTTGCTGCCCACTTCGCCCCTAAGATGACCCACTGACCCATTCCCTACTTCAACCGATATCGCCCCATGACGTCCGATAATTAGGTGTAGGCACCTTCCCACGCACACACACTTTCTTTTACATAATGTTTGATTCGATTGACCGAGTTTGGCCGACGACGTACGAGCATAGTTCGGCCGATGACGGATTGGGTACTTATACACCTCGCGATATACGCGAACTCACGTACGGCAATCTCAAACAATTGCCAGTAGTGAGTGCGCTCATTGCACTAGCTGTACTTAGGTCCGTGTCTGTGTCTATGTGGGATTAGGACTAGTTTCGCTCTTTGTAAAGAGCCGGCCTTCTGTATCTGTTTGTTTTGTGACGGAATGTGCCAGACTACGAATGTACGGGGCATTTGTTTATCCGCTTCGATGGCAGTCCATTGCGTCTCCTGCATGCCTGCAAATCGCATTAGAGTTAGAAATGGTTCGGTGGATTAATTGAATATGAGGATAACGGTCTGTTTTGATAACATCGATGACATCATAATCCTCTAACAATTGTAAAATTCGTAACTACCAATTAATCAATAAATTGTTGTCTATTCTGTTGTCGAACCTATTGACAGTTTTTCCTAGATTGCAATGCATAACATTTCGGAGCTCAGAGAGTTTAGCTATATTTTGCAACTTTACTCTCTCTCTTTCTTCTCTCTATTTTATTCTCTCTCTCTCTATCTCTCTCTTTTATAATTGATGAACATTCAGAATCCATGAGAGTGTGATTGGTGCATTATTTAATTTAGGAGTTATCCTACTATTTTTAAGGCATTGACTGCCACCGAGGTCACTGATGGTGACCGCCAACAATAGATTTTCTATTGTGTCTGTTGTCTGGCAGTCAACGTGTGATATGATAAGATATGGGTACCAAGACCGAAAGTGTTTCATTCGTGAGACTCTTATGTATACAAGCGTAATTATGTAGAACGTACCTTTGTAGTTACATTGTACAGACCTACCTGCTGTAAATCCTATTATGAACGGATCGGTTGTCGTGTTAATTGAAAGATGCGAGGATTATGGTGTAATGACGAAATTCATTCAATTAATTTTGCATAATTGGAATGATATTTAGTGGTCGTGTGGATTATAGCACATAAGTCCCTATAATAAACAATAATATACTTATGGAGGGGCTTGTGGCTAAGTAATAACAGCCGCACGGGTCGATCGATCAGGTTAAGCTACGCTTGTCGCGGTTGTTCCGTGGATGGGTGACCATCTTTACATACCAAGAAAAAGCACGTTAAGCCGGGACCGACAGGTCCCGGCTGTCATTCGTGGATCTTTGACAGTTGTTACAGTTCGTCAGAGGCCCGAAATTCTGACAACCAGTCTTGCCAAGGGGTATCGTATTACCCAGTAACTGGGTTGTGGAGGTCAGATAGGAAGCCGCTCCATGTATAATACTGGTATTCAGCGGTATCCGGTTAGACTGGAAGCCGACCCCAACATAGTTGGGAAAAGGCTACGCAAATGATGATGACTTATGTACCTACTTACGTCGAAATAAATATCGCAGATAAAATTATTATCTCGCAATAACAAATAAATAAAAACCAGTCAATAAATCCAACAGTAATTCAACACTACAACTTTGTTACTTATTACGTATGCATTAACTTATCATGTTTACCAGTAAAGATTTATGTGGGTATACCGACATTATCATAATGGTATTGAATACGAACGGCGATTCGTACTGCTATCCGAATTCATATGAGTTTTTCCAACGATTGTCCGGGATCCCGGGATTCCTGATGCTCCCGATTGCTCCCTATTTCCTGTATCGATATTTTATTGCATGCCATATTTCTGCGAGATGACTCGACTGCCTCCCGTCCGATTGGATATCGGAATCCAGTATCGAATCATATATCGATATTTGATTGGTTTTAGATATTGTGTTTTTTTTTTTAATATTGTTCAGTGTCGTCTCTGTGTTTGTGACATTTTCGTGTTAGGAACTCTTAACTTTTAAGGAAGGAAGGAACTTTTAGTTTCCCTGCTGCTGTAGGTGCCAGGGAGTTTTGGAAACAATTTTTGATTCTCAAAAACAGTCTAGAATATATTAACTCTAGTTATTGAGAGCTGTGGCAGTATACATAACATACATATTCAGCCTATAATGTTCCCACTGCGGGGACACAAGCCTTCTCTCAGTGAGAGGGAGTGGGATTTAATCCACCACGCGGGCCCAGTGCGGGTTAGCAGATGTCACATGTCTTCGAATTTTTGGTTCTACGACATGCCTGTTTCCTCAGGATGTTTTCCTTCACCATTTTGATGGTGATGAAATAATTTACACAAACTAAAGCGCCTGTCTGGGTTTGAACCTACGACCTACAACTCGTAAGTCGCGGCCATTACCATTTGGCCACCACTGCAGCTCTCAGCAGTAGCAGTATACTCGTACCATAGTACTATAACATTTATCAAACTTCACATTCGTTGTTCTAAGTAGGTACTTGTAATTTTTAAATATATTGCATACCTATACACCTCTAGTATAGGTCCTGATTCATGTCGAAATAAATCTTTATCCAAAACTCTCGTTTATCAAATTGGAAATCAATACCTACCTACACCATATCTATGACCAAAATCAATCGTTTCTGAATTAATTTTAAACATGGGTAATAAATCTTGGCAGTCGTTAATAAATATTTATCCTATGTGACACCATAGATTGATTTTTTTTACAGTAACTTTTTTAAGCTTTTATGGAATCCTAATCTTGGCACGAGTAAGTATACACATGTAGTTTATAATTGTATAAAGACAGTATGTAAAAGGGGAACCCATTACCTACTCATGAATTTGTACATCAGGTGTTTCATACTTCTCGACATCAGAGCCATGTGGTCCGATATCCAATTTGCATTTTTTCAGGAGAGCAAAAATAAACATTGAAAATAAATAATTGGTCTATGATTTTGAAGATTACACACACGAACACGGAAGACGGAGAACACGGCTATAATTATAATTATAGCAGTGTTCTCCTAATCTTCAATTATTTATTTTCAATGTTTATTTTGCTCTGATGTCGAGACTTTTGATCAAGAAGGTCTTCGGGTAGGTACTGCAGTGTTGTGGGGGGAGCACCTGGTTTGAAGTGGTTCATATTTATGAGCACTATTCAAATATTTTATACGTTTATTGTTGGGCGTTGTATTCTTAACAGTCCAACATAAGTAATACCTACAGCTCGTATGTAAAGATGGAACATAGCAAACAGAAAATTGTTTTGGAGAATTTCCTATTTGCTATGTTCAATTATTAGTCGGGAATTTCCAGGTCTCGTGATAAACAACAGTTATTTACACTGCAATGAACAGACACAATACACAAAAATACAAATAACCTTTTCTATACTTCGTGAATTCCGTGATACACAAAAGAAAACGACCCTTTACATAAAAAGTAGGAATCACCCTTTACCCTTTTTTACGCGAGTTAGCAGGGAATAATGCAAAGTTTTCCGTATAGCCGAAAAAGTTTACGTTTTTCGTGCAAAATTTATTGGCTATAAACAGTGACGTTCGAACCACGGAAGCATAATAAAAGAAGCTCAAAGGGTCAGCACACGGTAACTTTATGGACTTAACTGGCAAACTGTGTTGCCAGTTATAATAGTTTTGTTTGGTGTAATAAAAACTTTTCTTATTATTACGTTATTATGTGACCTCCCTCTGCAGTAAAGGATGCTTAAGGTTATAACTTAGGAGAGTTTGTATACCGGCTGGAGATTTAAGGACTCATGCTAATATTATTGGAAAAGGGGACTGCGAACATAAAATTTAGTTGTTTTGTAATCTGTTTCCCTTATTATACTGTCCAAAGCGTTATTATTGAGGAAAAGATTGCTGCATAAACACAAAACACATGCACAAACTTAAAATTAAATCTTCACGTATATATCTATGCCTGTGCATTTACATAACCACCACAAACGTACATAAATCACCTCAAAAGTGATACATACTTTTATAAACAAACACACTTTTACATTTATCAAATTAGAATGCAACACGAGAAATAAATTCATCTTCTCTCGTGAATAAATAATTAATCTAACGAAACGCCATGGCGGCAAAACTCTGTCCAATTAATATTTCCATTGCGCACAATTTTACGCATTGTTAAGACTTTATACAAAACAATACATATTTACTATACAGCGTGTATCAGAAATCATGACATATTTAAGGGTGTGGTATGTACAGGCCATCAAAATGAACAACTTTATTTTTGGTAGGTATTGAAGTTTTCTGTTGATAATTTTTTCGCGACTACGATGTTAGTCCCATAGAGAAAGTTGTTCAGTTTGATAGTCTGTACCACACCCTTAAATATGACCTCAAATTTCTGAAACGCTGTACATATATATTTCCTCTGTTAACATGCAAACCAACGGACGGTAAATAGAATTGGAAGCTTTTAATTCTGTGAGCATTAAGGGTTAAATCCACCACCAGTTGCGAGCCGTTGGCACAGATCCAAATTATTTTAAAAGAAACCCCCTAACGATCTCATTTCATAGGATCACGGCATATTACTTGTTAGCATTTTTAGGATTTTGTACTGGAAATTGGAAAATGGATTCCTTTTGTTCCTGTTCGTCTGCGAATGGAACGAAAATATTTGAATAGTCTTCGCTTTTTTTTTTTTTCTTAGCTCGTCTTAATGGTTTCTGCTTCATTACTTATTTGTTTAGTAAAAGTTGCGTTGATTTAAGTAAAAGCTACTTTAGATTGTGATCATAATAATTAATCTATGGTCACGTATAAGAGCGTTTCAGAATCACGTGGATTTACAAACGCATGCGAAATCGCATACGTAGCAACCGCAATGCACCTTTTCATGAGTGTTGTTAACATGCTAGCTATATCCGCATTTTTTTGCGAAATATTTCACCCATTCAGGCCAATCCAGCGTGCGTGAGCAAATCTACATGACGCAAAAAACGTTCTAACCCTCATAAACAAGAACACAAGACTTGCTTAAGGAACCTAGAAAGAGAACCCAGAAGCGTATGAAAAGAAACTCTCACAACACAAATTGCTTTTTTTTCTATCTTTTGCATTCTACAACTTTGTTCCAACCACTAGTGGTTTACTTAAACATTAAACGCATGTGGACCTCGTTAATAAACTCCTTGCTTTAATTAAGCCAAATTATTATCGTTCTAATTACATTCACTTCCTATAAATATATTCTTCGAACCGCTTTGTTAGTTACTGGGAAGTAGATATTATCATTGTCCGATGTTGTTTTGTTTCGAGATGAGTTACCGATAATGGATTTAAACACTTGGAAGGAAGTCCTTCCGATATTTGGTCGACTTCCGTGGTGATCACTGATCATATCTAACAGAACAAAAATTGATTCATGTAATTGATGCATCAGTGTTAGTTCTGAGAAACGTTTCACCAGCTGACTAGTTATAAGTGTTTTGGACTCTTTCTCGAAAATCTTTGTGAGAATCTGTGCCATATCATTTGATTAATGATTTTTTTCTATTCATAATTTTAAAGACGCATGTTTGTTGGAAATTCCAAGAAGCATTATACCCTCTTTTTATAAGAGTGACAATATTGTACTTTTTCTTTGAATTTACTTTCATTGATAACGAAAACCGTCTAGTATCTTTTTAAGGTTTGCATAATCCTGTTATAACTATTGAAAGACCTCACTATAAACTTGTGCGGGTATCAAATCTAAAACCGTAGTAGTCACTGCTGGTATTTTCAGCGCTACTGCAATTCGAATCGACCATTGTTCAATTATTTTTACGCTGTATTTTCTAACTCAAGAGCTGTGGCTATCATAATGTCTATAGAAGTGATTTTTCCATTTGTTAATTAAGAGACATACAGCTGTTTATTTTCCTTTCATTAAAAGTTGCCCTACCTACCTATAGAAGAAATTAAAAAAAGTCAGACAAAGAGACATCACATTCACGATTGATGAAAAAAAAACAATGGGTGCGCTTCCAACTGAAGTGAATTGCATTTCAGTGTTCTTTTAATTCAAAAAGCTTTTATTACTTTGTTGTAGGAACATGAATTGTTAATTAAAGTTACATGGTTTTAACAATACCTACTGTAAGTGCCCCTGATCCCTGAATATACATTGAGCTGTGCACGAACAAAAAATGAATATCGTATTTTCAGACTTGCAGTAGCGCGAAACTGTTAATATTTTGATAGTATTTTATTGTGGTTCCTATAACAAAAACGAATCGTTATGTATAGACGCCAGCACATCAAGCTACCCGAAACTGTCAAATTTTCCCAATCAACTTTGTACCTAATACTTTAGCGATAAAGTTGAAAATCTATTATAGAAATTTGACAGATTGTAATAGCTGGACGTGCTGGCGTCTGTACATCATCTAAATCTATCATTTAATCGTCGGTAAACTATCAGAGGGGTAATTCTCGTAATTTTAAGACCGTTCAAAATCTAGTCGCAGTCTCATCTCGGCGACAAACAAATGTCAAAAACTTGTCAAACTGTAGGGAAATTAGACGTATTTTTGACAGATTGAGACTGAGATCAGACTGTGAACGTTCTTAAAATTACTAAAGGTATTGAATTTCTACTCTTACCTGACAGTGCTAAAGGTACGCTAAACTTTAGTGAAGCACATATTATATTTGGTTATACTTTAACAATATATTAGCGGTCCGCAAACAGGACGTAGGTTTAAGTAACAAAGAGAATTCGTGAGTAACACATACGCTTAATAGTAGCAAAACAAACAGCCGTACATTTAAACATTTAACATAGCCCCGTGCCCGTCTATGCCATTTATTAAAGGTAAACGCTAGAGAAATTATACTACGTCCCACTTTATCTCACTCATTATGGTAAACACGGTCTGAGCGATATAATTACGAGGTAATTTATTATTGTTGTATCACAGAACACGCCATCCATTACAATTAAGATATTTTTTATTAACAATTTTCACGCGAGCAGTAATTTTGAAATATTATCCGGAGCTTTCAAGCGGTTTGTTTTTGTTCCAATAATTACAATTGTGTTTTTGGGACATTTGTAATGGTTTGTTTGTATTTTTAATTAGCTTAGCTTTCAATCCACTCAGCCTCTCGCAGTCCACTGCTGGACATAGGCCCCTCTCAGGCTGCGCCATAACACAATGTCCTTCGGTTTCCGCATCCAGTACGTCGCCGGTCCATCTAGCTGGAGGGCGTCCCACACTACGCTTGCCGATACGCGGTCTCCAATCCAGGGGGTCTACTCTGAAGTAGTATCGGCCGAATGTTCGGTCATTACCTGCTACGAAGTTACTATTTGGTTCAGTCGGTTCCGATCCTACACTCCTACACTCTTTCGAATATTGACTATGGTCCCGATCCAACTGAGCCGATCCGAACTTTTTTCGCCTTTTTCAATAATATTCGGTTCGGCCATGTGTCGGTCCGTCCGATTCGCACTTTGCACTACGGAGTAGGCCCCCAGGATTCGTCTGCTCCACTGGCCATCGGTCTTTCGACAAACATGGCCAGCCCACTGCCACTTCAGTTTGCTTACTCTGCAAGCTATGTCGGTAACTCTGGTTCTTTTCCGAATAATTTCATTTCTGATTTGACGTTTGAGCTTAGCATTACAAGAACTGTACTACAACTACAACTGTATCAGACATAGAACCAAAAGCTTGAAGTCCACTAGGCTGAATTTGGTCGTCTTTTAAAGAAAAGAAAAGCTTCTGCACCCAGTGCCTACACTGCACTAGTTACTATATCATTTACAGATTTAGGTAAAACAGAGACGTACATATCCGGTTATTTTTTAGATAGGTAACTTGCTGAATACGATTACACTTGTTTGCATTCAGTTCGTAACTTAGCCATTTAAACAACTTTAAGTTGAACAAGCTCCTTAATATGGCACATTCAGTTTTAGTAAAAGCTCAGATTTGTAGAGCGGCGTCTTTGTCAATCAACGACTGTGTGACATTCTCTTTCTAAACTCGATGTGTCATTTCTGAGAAGGACTTCAATTGTTTTAATTTGGAGCGCATGGGAACTACCTACCCATATCAACGTCCAGATACTGTACCTATAATTATTTCCTTAGTCAGCCTCTTACAACACTCTCTAGTTGTAACTGCTTTTCTAGTAACTGGAGACCACACGGCTTGCTCTAACAAACTATGTATTTACGTAATTAGTTACGTATCATTGCGTGGCAGTAGTCAATCAATAGCAATTATAATTAAAACGGGTATTAATTAAGTAGAAACAAATTGACGGTTCGCAATATTTTAATTGTGGTATTGGCAACATCTACCCCACCCCTATCTTGTTTTTAGTGTTGGCAGAAATCGATCAAGAACATATTATACGAAATTATTAATGGAATATGATATGCCATTAACATGAATATCTACTGATTTCAGGAGGATTTCTTAAGGTCAGCATAAAAAAATAAATGATCAACTACAAAGAGGATTAAAAATGTTTTTTAAAGTGTTCATCTTTATGCAAATTATAGACTATGAATTACTTCCCATCTTTGATACGCTCTATTTCTTAGTTTCCTTTGAGAAAAGGAAACTAAGTTAAAAGGCACGGCGCCTTTTAACGGCGAAGTACAAATCGTTGCCTTGTTGGGCTGTAATCGAGCGGGCTAAATGCAATCTTTCTAGTATTATAAATGCGAAAGTGTGTTTATGGATTTCTTATTCTTTTACGAAGCAACACGCGGATCGACATGACATAGTGTATGGGCTAGAGAGGGACTTCAATCAATCAATTCAGCCTATCGCCATCCACTACTGGACATAGGCCTCTCTCAGGCTGTGCCACAACACACTGTCCTCAGCCATCCACAACCAGTATGTCCCAGGAACCTTTTTAAGGTCGTTGAGCCATCTAGCTGGGGGGCGTCCCATACTACACGTGCCGAGTTATTTAGGCTACCTTTTGTCCCGTCGGATAGTCCAAGGGAGCGAAGCCGCGGGCGAAAGCTAGTCTGTACTACGTCAACGTTACATAAGAATCTATCCAATGTCACATGCCTAGTTTATACAGTATATTCTGTCTCAAACTGAAGCCCGACAGGCAATGTAAACGAGCTGAAGCGAGCAAACCGCTTCGTTTGCGGATGTCACAAGAGTGATTGACGGCAGCTCCGAATATGTGATTAATGACCAATCGTATGACGCCCAAGCTTTGTGCCGAGCGTGTGTCGTTTTACGCTTAACTTGCTATTGATAAGAGAAAGGGTTTCGATTAAGGCTAAAGGCTGTTTAGTTTGAAGCTGGTGTAAGCAGATTTGGCGTACGAAAGTGCACGGAGCTTGAAAGCGCGGAGTAAACTCAACGTAAATGCGAACGATATTATGTATACCTACATCATCATCTGCCTAGCCTTTTCCCAACTATGTTGGGGTCGGTTTCCAGTCTAACCGGATGCAGCTGAATACCAGTATTTTACATGGAGCGACTGCCTACCTGACCTCCACAACCCAGTGACTGGGTAATACGATACCCCTTGGTAAGACTGGTTGTCAGACTTTCGGGCTACTGACGACTGTCAAAGATCCACGAATGACAGCCGGGACCAACGGCTTAACGTGATTGCCGAGGCACGGAGGGGTCTTGGTTTGTGAAAATGATCACCCATCCACGGACCAACCGCGGCAAGCGTAGCTTAACCTGATCGATCGACCCGTGCGGCTATTCTTACTTAGCCACAAGCCCCCATTATGTATACCTACATATTTTAAAATAATCATTTCGCACCTAATATTTACTTATCTTTATATTAATACTTCATTCATATACCTACAATGATGATTTATGCTTGTCGCAAAAATTTAAACCAAAATGCTAAAGGATAGATGTATTTTCGATTCAAAAATCGTTCAAATATACGTTACGTTTACATAAGTCACGCGTTCGTGCTTGGACCTCGGAGTTGATATAGTCTTAGTTAGCAGTAAGAGTATATCGATCTTGATCTGAAGGCGGCAGCTATTCTATAAACTGGTGCTGGAATAGAAGATGATCCATGAGTCTTACAACTAAAAGGTGACTAAGGCCTTACGGAATTTTCGTAGGATCTTGTAAATTCCCACGATGATAATTATACAATGGCAAAAACCTTGCCAAAGATATAGAAATTTGTAATGAAGCAAAAATCATTCTGTATATTACTTCATAAGGGGGGGGGGGGGGGGATATAATATTATTTCAGAATACATAACAATTTGCCAACTTTGTTATTGACGGGTCAAGGACGAGGTCATCTAGGACATGGCACAGTGCAGCATACCTCCTTGTAAGAATCCTCAGCTAAGGCCAAGCATTCGAATTAGCAGCGCATGAAACATAAAGAGTTCTCGCCAATAATAAAAGAAACTAGGAAAGCTCGTCAAAACCAAAAAAAAACCTATGTGATCGCCGATCGGGGAACCCCGTCAGAACCGAAGTTCCTCACGCAATACTCGCACGCACACATACTTGGATATAACGAACGAACGAAAGAGACGAAGAGAGAAAGTCGCATGGAGTGACCAAAAGTCTTTTTCGTTAGGTACGTGACGATTTCTACCAGTTTACTCCTACCGCAAGCCGCGTAAAAGAACTTCGTTCCAAAATACATATTGCGCTCCCACCTTCCCCAACTTTTACGAATAAGACCGCACTTTAGTCGAACTAACACATAAAGCACACCGTCCTAATATATTTCGGATTCCACAAGGTACGCGCCGAAAACATAGCCGATATTATTATTCATATTTCACTGGTTCCGTACCTTTACGCAGTCGGATCACGGATTGAACTTTTTCAATAAAACACCCCCCGAGATAGCGGCGTTTGGAAGTGCGGTCACGCATCACGCCAAGCGATTTTATAACTTTATCACTGTTAACCAATACCTGTGCCTTGAGGAACCCCAAAGATTTTACATTGAAATAGCTTCATTACTCGTTATCTTTCTCTTCGATGAGTTTCTTTTGATCTTTTGCTATATTTGTTCTTGTATTTTAATGCAGGTGGGCTGTATTAGCATATGTGAAATGATAACAGCTTTATTTTGGAAGACATTCTTTATTGAAAACGGTAATTTGATATGCAAATGCAATACTTTTGACTTAAGGTAGCGTTACCGAAGGCACGCGACTTAAATAATTTTGAATACAATATCGTTTTAAAGAATATAAACAAAAACAGATGTCGTTTAACATAATTTTAAAAGTATAAATAACTGGGCTCGTTTATAATATGCAAATGCAGGTAGGTTACAAACCTGATTTTTTTTATTTTTATATAGTAAGTACCTACCTTTACATGTCAAATGTTATCGTTACTTGACAAAACATTGAATACCAATGTTTTCATTGAAAAAATATCATAACTACATCATCATTTTAATATTTCTAAATCTCCGCTTCAGGCGGCAATAGCCGGCATCGTTTATATTAACACCGTAAGTAGTCTCCATTTACCGATGTCTCACAACAAGCCCTTAATAGCCGCATTTGTACAGTACAAAACGCTCATTAAACCAGAATTATAACTATCATTCATCATGTATTACTTCCTAGGACCAAAAGTATACCGCCTGTCAGCACGCTCTGACAAGAAAATCATCTTTAGAGACCCGCCCCTCTCATTCACTCGACTGAGATTAGCTGTTAATATTTATAAGTGCAATAATGCCTTAATATCTATTCATAAGTGAAAATTATTATGCAAATAGTGGCAAGAAGGCGGGTAGTAAATTCAGCGGTGTCTAGTCGGAGTCTGCTTTGCCTTAATTGCTGGTCCAGGAGCAATGAATCTAAAGAGATTTGTGGCGAATGTTTCACACACAATTATTTACATAACCAGACACCTAACACTTATGCTGCTGGTATCAATAGCTTGTTTCGATCAAATAATATTTTTCGACTTTGAAAATCCTTGCCCTATAAGTATTTTTTTTCCGGGCAAAGTAAAATTCAACTTACTTAGTACAGGGTGGCATGGAAATCACATAGATTCAGTACATGATTTTAAGCCGCGTTGAAATTTTTGCTGTTCCGTATTATACATTTTGAGCGCGTAGGTTTTGCACTTTTCTATGAAACAACAATTTTTTTTATACCAATCATGTGCTGCATTCATGGTAACAGGTGGTGCGTTGATGTCCCTGCCTCCTTGTGTGTATAACTAGTCACTGGTTCGCAAATTCGCATAAGTGTCACAACACAAACAGACAAGCAAATACACTTTCTCAGTACTGTGTTTATTTTAAGCTACATTCTCTATTAGAAACCCAACTTTCCGTCAATACTTTAACACTATTTCGGTCACCACATTTTCACAGAAACTTAATTTCGATGTTCCGCTAACGACATCAGAGAAAGGGGCTTAACTTCACACATTATTCATTCTCTGTATTCGATTTAAATGAAAATCCTTCAGCATTAACACTCAGGCATACGTCATCAGACATGGTTATTAAATATTCATTTTGATAACAGAACAAAAGGTAAATGTGTGAAATACGCCTGTCGACGTTTCAATGATTTGCAACGCTCGTTGGTAACTTTTATTAAGTCCTTTTATTTTGCTCGCCTAATGGAATATGGGCATTATGGTACTTTCCTGGCGGATATGGAGACGTGTTAACGTGCTTTGTGGGATATAAATCTCAGTTGAAAAATGCTAGTTAATTATACTTTTGTTGGTCTAGCTTTGGACTAAAATAAAGTTTACAGTCTTTGGATTCTTACAATGTAATGCAAAATAATGATTGGATTTTAGAACTGGGGGCCTAAAAAGGCTACTTTGGCAGAATCATAATAGGATAACCGCGATGAGGATAACAATAATATATGAATCATATTAAAAATCGTAAAATGGTCACAAACTGACAATTCATAATATGACCTGTGTGCAATTCATATCACAATGAAATAACATTTAAAATGTAGAAATAAAAAACCAATTTGATTAATAAAGACTGTAATGAAAAATTTACCGATAAAATTACGGTTTTTATTTTTTTCATGCGGCAATGTTTACACACAATATGAAATGAAATTTTACAAAAGTTAGAGGAATTGCTAATTATCTGCTGGGAATTCAGGAAATGAATAGCTTTTATAGGTATTGCTTAAAGTGGCCTTATTAGGCCCCCTGCTGTTCCTATTTTGCAATCTTAACGAGCAAAACACAAGATCGGAGATTGTAACAAATTAGACACACATATTTTACGATTAGATTTTACTCCATTCCTAGGCTATTTGACATCAAAATTCCAAACAGCAGCTTAATAAGAGGCCACTTAGCAAATAATGTCTGTCTAAACACCAGCTTTTAAGACTTATTTTATAGCACTGCTTAGTAAAACGAAGGCTGGCTGGGTTTAACTAAAAGTTGTTAAGCCGTGGTCGTCAACTATTGCTCGATTTAGTAATTATTGAAATTTGTAACTCCGGCACTACTAATCACTGTTTCAAACTGATACCGGGCACAACACTAATACTAAGTTTGCGCTATCAAAGTCGGCTGTGGCGCCACCGCCCACGGTCGTGTCTCGACGGCCCGCGCAATTGTAGGCCCTATTACCGTACCTACCACTTGTACCTATGTACTTTACAACGCCTGGGAACAAACTCCGCAACCTGCCGCGGCGCGTGGGACGTCTTCTAATAGCCTTTTAATTTTCAACACGCGCCCATCAACACGAAACGATAGTAATAGCCTGTAATGCTATACTTAGACCACAGCAGCTAATCGTACAGGAAATTATATATATTAAAATTCATTAGCATTTACATGTTACTATGCAGAATGGCATTAAAGCGAGCGGTAAGTGCTAGTCGCGAAATAATCTAACAGGTACATGAATACGCATGTTACCTTACCGACCCGTATTGGCTGCGGTGCCAATGAATTTATGCTGTTTAACTCCTCGAGTAACGAGTAACGACATTCCTGTACAATACAATATCTAATTATTCTCTCAAGTGCCATTTTATGGTGGCCGTATAATGAATTATTACCTTGACGATTGAACATTTAACCGCTTAGTGGATCGTCTAAATATAAACGGGGATCGTATTCTATCTAAATAGCGCACATTAAATATCGGTTGCTCTGCTAAATCACGTTGACGTGAGTGATTAATCTTCGGAGTAGAATGCTTGTCGTTAGAAGGGCAATAAAGAGATAACAAAATAAATCAAAGAGCTATAAATATGGGCGGGATGAGCGATCAGTCCCAGAACTGTCGGATTCGATAGAAATTTACGAAACGTTTTATGGGACTTGCATGGAACTAAACGTAGTATAAATAAATATAAAAACAACGTTCCGTTGTAAATAATGTTTATTGTTTTTATGGTAACCGGTTAAAGTCGTTGTTAACTAGGCCTTGGAGAGTGTAGCTGGTTATAACGAACGCTATTATATCTTAAATTCAATTGAATGTAAAGGTCGAGTCAGGTGAAATAGAAACCGATCTGTCTGTCGCTTGGATGCATTACAAAGCAATGGAAAGCTCACGGATGAATTAACAAAAAGTCTGTGAAATCTTTGGTAACATTTGCGCAATAAACTTTTTAGGTGTCATATTCAATGTGGGAGCCGTCTTCGGTTATTATAACCCATAATTCAGGAGTGGGAATGCGGTGCAAAAGTGCAATATCCGACTCGGGCTATAACTGTCAACAGAGGAATGAATCACTGGCATATAAATCGCAGCTAGGACAGCATCGTGCGCGGCACCGTGCAATCGCAGCCCGATTTTATTTTATTACTATCACTGTGGGAGAAATGCAACTGTCGATTTGTTTAACTAAATTATTTTATGATAACTACCACCTACCTACTATTGTTTATAACAGAGTGATTTAGAACACTGTTGGATTATGGGCCTCGTCTACAGGCAGTGCTTGTATAACACTCCATAAAGTGTTCCAGTTTCCATTTACATTTAAAGTAAACATTAATACGTCATATTTATTTCGATCTATAAAATAAGTGCGCCATATCTATGGCCCACTTATTTTATGGATCGAATAAAATAACTAACTATCTAGCCCAGTTATTTTATGAAATATAAACACGCGTTTCTTGGGAGTGTCTCCAAGAATTGAGTGACCTATAATAATATTTTCACTAGGAACCTGTCGTTTCTCGTGACTTGCATCAATTTGCGCGCCTATCTAAACTTTTTCAACTAAACAAACAGTTCGGAAATTAGACAAACACCACGTTCCGACGACAGGAAGCGCATCTCAAACAAACGCGACGCTGTCATGCGCGCGCGCAGACGAGAAGATGGATGAAAAATGGCGCCCGGAGATTAGCCTGACAGGAGATCACTTTCTAATATTAACATTAGCAGTTAAGCATACAAAGATAAATTATAGTGTGTTAGGTCAGGTACTGTCAAATTATTTCAAAGTAGCTATTGTTCTCATTATTTTGGGCAGCTAATTAAATGCATCCAAATTAAGTACATGAACACTTGTAAAAAATACGGTTACGACTATTAATCACAAAACTGACATCTCAGCCAGAACCATCAACGTTAAACTTCAACGGAACTACCAGGCTTCCATAAATCAAAAGAGCAAAACTGGAACACATCAATATATTAAAATTAACCAATCGTCTAATACTGGTTTAAAAAAAAAGAACATAAACCGCGGAGATCCGCTTATTACAACCGTTTTTGAGCGTTCACTTGTCTATTCCGGGTGTGGGACCACCCACGGCATGGCGACTGTTATTTTAGGTGTGTAATTGAGTTGTTGCGACCGTGGCGAGCGACGACCCTGCCACGACACGCGTAATGCGATGTTTTACATGACTTCGATGCACCCTGCACGCATTCATTTAGAGTGGAGACTAGAAAAACGTTGCGTGAAATTGTAATTGGTTTTGAAAGAAGTTTGATTATTTCAGGAGCTTTTCATCTTTAGCCGAAACGTAAATAAGTTAAACAGCATGAATATTTGCCATAAAGGTATCAAATGAGAAGAACTGCGGCATAACAAAGGTAACCATAAGTTAAACAGCATGAATATTTGCCATAAAGGTATCAAATGAGAAGAACTGCGGCATAACAAAGGTAACCGACATAGCCCGAAAAATTGCGAAACAGAAGTGGTAGTGGGCTTTGCCCTGGGCACATTTCTCTCATTAAGGAAGGCCGAAGAACGCCGATACGTAAAGTGGACCTATGACTTTGCGAAGTGGGGTATATCCGCTGGATGCGGGAAGAGCAGGGCGATGCTTTGGGCGACTTATGACCAGTAGTGGACTTCTTTCGATTTACTGATGATGAGGCATACACCAAAAAATGTATATCCGTGAGTAGAACCATCAGATCACCAAAGCAGGAAAGTTCACAGGGACATATATATTAGGTTTGTTTTCAAGCTTTTTTCCCACCGCTGGCTTGAGGTTTCCACTCTTACCTGTGTGTTGCGTTCTCCAGCTATATAGGTATGTAGTTAACTGGTTAAAAAACTACATTCTCAAACTTCTGTCTCTGTTCTCCCGGAGAAAGATTTACTTGAAAGATTTACTTTACTATTTTATAAAAGAGATGTCGCCGTGATGTAAATAAAGTTTTTAAATTCTATATTCTGAACTAGAAACGTCGCCTACGATTTGTTGTTAACCCATTCCCTTAAATCTATTTGCGTAGGATGGCTAAACGGTAAATAACAAGAAAGTTGATGTCTATGCAGGTATACATTATTCATTGCTTGTCCAAAAGTTGCCGAATGAGCTCCTACGGACCTATCATAAATCTAAAATTGTATAGTGACACAGAACCCAAAACGTTATGCTAACATTTTCTATCTTTTGAAAATATCCTGCACCCTAATTGCGTCACACAATCAATCGGGATCAGAATAATTTTGAAGCAAATTGCTAATCCATTGCTTCATAAGTTAGAAAAATTTGTCTGCTCAACACGTAAATAATGCAATTAATGTTGTTGAACTGTCAAAATGAAACCGATTCCGATTGATCTTGTGATACGCAATTAGGGTGCAGGACTCTATTTACCCTCTAAACGATTTTAGTGTTAAAAATCTTTGAAGCATCTAAGATAGATTTTACGAAAAACATACCTACCTAAGCTTAGATGTTAACGAAGATACGCGTATTAGATTATTGTTGATAACATCACTGGCCAAAACTGGATGTGCGAGGGGTAATTAATCTTCCAAACCCTTATGGTATGATGAACCACGTATTTGTAACGTCCTCTTCCAAAAAATGGGTTAACGCATCCTTCCAAATCGACATATGTCCTTTACCAGCCATAAAACCAAACATTTTGCTGGTATAATAGCAGAAGCCTTCCTTTATTTTCTCCCCTAAACGAAACTGACGTGTATTGTGCGAAATGATTAATAACACGTCATAATGATACGTCGTTTTTTTGTTGTTGTTGCGTGTGACGATTTATTCTGTGACATTCTTTTGATAGTATGTGGGTCGGCTTGAAATGCCTCAGTTTCGGATTATTTTAAACCTTTTGTAGGCAAATATTTTTTTGTACAACACCGTAACATAGAAAAATGCCAGAGACGTACTACTAAAGTATTTTAATATGGCCGTTTCCATTTCGAAAACTACTTATAAATACGGCCGCAGCAAATATTTGTTTTTGCTCGCAAAACCGCTCTCGACTAACTTTGAGAGCTCCGTGTGCGTAGTTCTTCGCAGAGATATTATGGTTCGCTTAGAACTATAAAATATTTGCTCACTTCAAAGAATTTTACTGCCAACCACAAAAGTTTAACTTTGATGAATTGAAACTCAACCGCTCTTCGGCGGCGTAATAAAATTTGTTTGCAAAACGGACTTTCATTGCAACATAAACGCAACATTACACTGAAGGGTCTTTGTCTTTGTGAAACATTTGATTTCCAATACGTGGTCTTCTTTAAAATGTCCTAACAGTTGTCGGTTCGGAACAAAGCACTATGGCTTGTAAATTATCCTCAACACTCCCTTACACACGTACCTCCCAGCATTCAACTTTGAATACAAATGACCTGATTTTTATTTCCTGTAAAATTTAAGGCATACAAACGTTGTGTGCTGGTTTATTAAACAAACTGTCCGAATGTGTGCCATGATAATAAAAAGAAATTATTTCCTTTTGTTGCGTTGCAGCTGGAAGAAATGAGAATCTACAAATAGTTAGGTGGAAGAAAACACATTTGCTACATGGCAAAACATTCAAGAGGATTTAGTATATCCTTTATATTGTTGCGAAAAAAAATCTGATAAGTACGGACGTAAGCATAATAGCAAAGCCGTTTCCTTAGAAAAACATATGTTTTTCCTGTTCCAAGTTTTCTTTTCTTTTGCTTATTCGTAAGTTCTCAGGAGGAACACAAGTGATAAATCTCTTCCAGTAAACTTACTTGTATCAGTGTTATATTTATAGGTTTCCGTAGAGATACTAAAACTTACATAGATGGTTTAAGTATTTACCTTATTCCATAATTACTTTTTACCAGGAACTTGTTAAACGTAAAATGCCTTAGCATCGTCCGAGTACAGCAAAAATTAATGTTTATTGCACTAAAGGCAAGTGCTAAGCTCTTACGGATAGAACAAACTACGCTATTAAGGACCTCGTTCGATTTTCATTGGCACTTTGCCCCAGAGTGAGAATAGAATAGCTTGTCTCGACTAACACAACCTTTTCGATAACAGTTTTTATATCTCTTTCATTGTTTATATGTGGGAAAAGGATGGAATATATTCGTAGTCGTGTCGTTGGGAGAAATAGAATAGGTACCAAGTTGCATTTAGCTCATGTGATCGCGTTGCTCCTCGGTGCCTCGGTGTTTTATTGACTCAATCATGGTGATACCATGAGGTTGCGGCGTCGAACCCAGGGGTAAAGTGCTAAGGCTCTACTCTGTTAACGTACATACATGTACATTTTTCTTCCCAGTAAGTAGAACGTGCAACGATGTGAGGGCGATATTTCAGACTGGTTTCCTGCATAGGAGAATGTACGTTGATTTTGTTCGAAAAATAAAAGCTACGTCTTGAAAAGTTGTGACTTATCTGAACAAAGAACAACAAAAACTTCGTGTACCATTGTTTCGGCGTTATCACAATGATTGAGATATCACGACAACATAAAATAATGTTATTGACCACGGGTACATATCCGAACGAATGTAATAGAGATTAAAATATTCGTAACCCAAACCAAAGTCCCTTGTTGTCCGGCCATGTTTACAATCGGAACAAG
The DNA here is from genome assembly GCA_945859715.1 of Apamea sordens. Classification (NCBI taxonomy): domain Eukaryota; kingdom Metazoa; phylum Arthropoda; class Insecta; order Lepidoptera; family Noctuidae; genus Apamea; species Apamea sordens. The sequence continues at coordinate 9,556,838 of OX243996.1, read as the reverse complement.
ACAAGACAAGATATTTCCGTCAACTTAATTGAAGTGACATGAGTTACTTTATTGATATTAAAATTTATTTATGAATACGACGGCGAGTGATAAAACGACATTTCACCGCCGGTGTGTTTGTTCGTCGACAGATTTCTGCGAATGAGTGCAATTAATTATGACCGATGTCGGTCGTCCGCGGACGCGCGCCTGTGCTCGCCTTTTGTTTTTACACACCATTTGTAGAAGAACAATGCAGCGCGTGCGACTTTTATCTCGCTACAAATAAACGAATACTCCTGTCGACTTTTTGCCGGTCTCGTTCGTGGCTCGCCTTGTGCCTCGAAATTTTATTAAGCCTGTACCGAAATGTTACTGGAGTTAAACGAATTTCACCGAGCGGAATATTTCGATCTGCAAAATGCGAAAGTAACACAGTTAAAAGCAAAGTTGCGACGTCTCGCGACATTCTAGTCTTATTGAGCATAGGCATGCAGCCTTTCTTCAAGCTGTCGAGACTCACAATAAAAGTTAGGTAACCTACATTGTTTCAAATATCACGTCATTTCGAACACAGGATTGACTCATTACTTTGTAGTCTTTTTATTAGTAACTTTATTTATAGTGATGCTCTAATGGAAAGATCAAACGCACTCGGCAGTTAATTTTAATGTCTCGGTGTAAACGGGCACCGAGGCCCGTTAGATATAATTAGAGGGATCGGTAAAGCCTCGCTGTGCATTGCGCCGCCGCCAGTAGTATTTTGATCTCGTTGACATTTATTATGTCACCGACATCGGTACAGACGTACCTACCCGGTATGAATAAGTAACTATTTTCATCTTTAACGAGTGCGTTAACATTCAACTGGAGGACGTGATATACGTGCGTCAATGAGATGAGACATAACGTTGTAATAAAATGTAAATAATTATGATTGATTGAAACACAATTGGACATTTTGCTTTGAATTTATATGAAAGCGGTATCTTCGAGGAATATTGCGGGAAATGATGTCAAAGGCGGCGCAGTGGAACCGCCAAACTTGTTTTATGTGTCAGGAAGGAAGGCGTGCTGTCAGCGGCGCCTCGCGAGGCGGCGACGCGACGCAGCGAGGCGGGGCGAGGGCGCAAGCTCTCATCAACTTTAACGAGCCATTACCGCTGCGCCGCCACGCTCAGCTCTACAAGGGGAGATTCGTGTAATTTTCGGAACTCGCATAACGTGTAATTATTTCAGGAGGGCGCGTCAATAACGTAACCGCAACACATTTATATGCGTCCAGGACTCAAATTTTCATCGCAGGTAAAACAGAACGCTGCATGTTTATGTATGAAACCTCGTGAATTTTGATTAAGCCGAGTTTCACATAAAACCCAATTATTTGCATAAAATATACGGCTTCGAAAATGGATAATCTTGAACAACGCACCAATTTTCGTTTTGCTCAAATCGTTAACGCAGAATAAAGTCGCATACGACGTCGTTATGAATAAGAATGGTTACTAATGAACCAATTTATGGAGACAACCGGCTGTCCGGTGAGTTATTATCGACACAAAAGCGAAGACAGTGTAAACGCTCACTGAAATGGAACGTAACAAGTCCACTGAAATAATTCACGGCGGATTCGACACGGACATTCACAGTTGCACCGCCGTGGGCGAGTGCGCGCTTGTCTTGAGACGTCGACAGTTCTTGTTGCGACTACTGTGGTTATTTCTAAACCGTATCACGTCTCCGTCGACCGGATCGCCTCAACGGCCAACGCTTTGATGTCGCATTCTCTTTTTGCAAACCACATTTCAGTATAGACTGAATGCTTTCGGGAAAGATGTCTAACGACCAACGTTTCGATCGCCGCATTCTTCATTTTGATATTTCGTTTTCGTTTTACTTCGGCTAATGTAATTGCCTCTTGATGCCAACTAAGAGTTGTTGGGTGAGTTGTCAGATTTATTAGACCTTTTCTGAGCTCAACAGCTTTTATTAGGCCTTCCTATTGAAATGTCAAACCACTTTTTAGAAGGGTCGAAACAATTTATATACAATACGCTTCACTGTTTGCATCGAATATAATTTGAACAAGCGTAACATTGTACTCGACTCAACTCCTAACCTTAAACAACTCAAAATGAACTGTTCATTTGAGAACTGGAACCCGATAAACTCAGTGAGGGGTTGTCAATGCAGTTTATTTTCAGCCTAGCCAGTGGTACAGATAATAGAATGCCGTAAAACTCGGTCCTGTGTGGGCGCAGCGTAGATAACAGGCGGCTGCGACGTATCTTAAAGCGGTAATTTGTTAGAGCTTTTGCTACGAGTTACTTGTGATAAGGAATAAAAAGTGGACGAACCCGAGAGTTCAAGGCGATGTTTCAATGCCATCGCTAGATAGTGTGGATTTTATGACCTTCTTTCGCAAAGTAATTGGGATGATCTTCGCGGTTGTGCAAAGCGACAATGCAGTGAAGTGAATTCCCACGTAGTGAGTCTAGCAACTTGTAGGTCCAAGGTTAATTGCTTGCACTTTACACGCCTTTGATAAATTTTTAGCTAAGATTTAAGTGCAAGATTGATTAGTTTAACTCGTGGTTGTACAGTCGTCAGCAACAAAAGTCAATTAACTCTGTTACTTTTACAAATTATCTAAATTGATACAAAATTATGCGATACATTGGTTTTCACTATTTCATGTAATAGCAAAGAGTTAATTATTCTTAAATATTCTATTACTATATGCTTTTTAAGAATATTTTGCTCAATAATTAAGGTTTAGACAACTGAAGTGTTAACCGACTTTTGCTGCTGACCGTACCACGATATTTTAGATCATCATAATCAACCTATAACGTTCCCACTGTTGGGACACAGCACCCTAATTGCGTAACACACAATCAATCGGAATCAGTTTCATTTTGACAGTTCAACAACATTCATTGCGTTATTTACGTGTTGAGCAGACAAATTTTTCGAACTTATGAAGCAATGGATTAGCAATTTGCTTCAAAATGATTCAGATTACGATTGATTGTGTGTTACGCAATTAGGGTGCAGGTCTCCACTCCGTGAGAGGGAATGGGCCGTAAGACTACGCGGGCCCAGTGCGGGTTGGTAGTCACGTGTCGTCGAATTTTTGGTCCTAGGATATGCCGGTTTCCTCACGATATTTTCCTTCACCGTTTTATGAACAGTCGTGGTGAAATAATTTACACAAAGTTAGCGCCTGTCTGGTTTCGAACCTACAACTCGCCGTTACCACTGGGCCTATAATTTATAGCTTACATAAACCGATCTAATAACCAATTCCAACCATTCTTCTGAGGATGATAAAAATGTCCTTAAAATATTCGAAAAAAGTTCCAAATAATTAGAAAGAAATCCTTGAATGAATGCCAAATAGAAAAAGGTCCTGTTACAATAACAAGGAAATACGTCACGCAAGCGAGGAACAGTGACAGAAATGGACATCACCACCAATGTTTTATTACGTCGGATAGGAATAAAAGGGGAAAAAATACTTTCAAAGCATTAAACGTAGGGCTATGAATGTCTCTAGACAAATTAAAAAGCTGTGATTTATAACGGTAGCATTTTATTGCATGCAGTAGCATTTACCAGCTCATCGGTAGAATGTTGTCAGCCCAAAAATATACAATGTGACAAAGCGTTGAGTTTGAATTTTTTCGTCAGTTTAGTCATGAGACAGAAATACGACTATGTATGTTTGAAGTCTTGAGCATAAAAGCTTAGTTTTATTTAAAAAAATTCCTGCACTATTGCTATTAAAAACCCCTTCATCATAATAATAATATATTGCATTCCGTAATAATAAATGCTCAAAGCTAAGAACAATAAATTTCATATGTATCATAATAAAATCGTAATCTAAATTAAACAAACGCCCGAAGCAAGACCGTTGGTACTGGTAGCGCTACGTGCCACCAGTGTTGCCTGATTACAACATTTATTTTATACGTGTCCTAAATAAGGGAACATCAGTGTTGCTATTGTTTAAAACTGTAGCCTTTTTTTACTAAAAAAAGACTATATAATACAATTTTGCTAAATTATAAACATTAAGTTTATCATAGTTGTGCGAAATGTGCAGTGCTCTATTAGCCATAAACGTTATACTGTAATCTAAGAAAATAACTTACTATGTTTTGTTTTATTTAATAGGTATACTCATAAAACCGGGAAAAGTTAATCTATTTTATCATACGTAGTTTTTATAGATTCGATAAAACGCGACCATTACACAAAAATGCGTCAATTTATAGGTGTAATTTCACTTGATTATAATAACCGTATCGGGCTCCGGGTAATCCAGATAATGACGGCTTAGCAACAGTTTACTATCGGAGGGTTTATTTAAAGGCAATATAGTGTTTAATCTGTCATTAATTTAGTAAAATTACCGCCCTTTTCATTTATGAGCGAGCCTTGGGGAAATTACTCTATCGGGACAGCAGACAATTTAGTTAATGCTGACTTTTGTCCTTTTTTATAGTCTTGTATGTTTCTGTATAAGACAATAGACTAATCGTTCCTTTTGTCACCACCAGATGGCATTTAAGGGTTTGCGGATCTAGTTGGTATTCACTTTCTTCTACATAATGTGTCATTGCTACACACTGCATTAGGCCGGCCGCACAAAGGAACGAATTGTATCGTACGTAAACATACGTTACTGGACGTAGCTATGAATCATTTTTAAAAGAGATGATGATTCCATCATAATAAAGTGAACTTAAATAATGAACTTTGATCCCATAAACATTTTTGTCCGTACACTACAAATATCCGAACAAGTTGAGATTGTTTTCAGACGTCGGAACTCGTCGTATCTCTTATCTACATAGTATGTGAGGTAGCACAGGACTCGGAGGTTTGAGATGGATCGTGCGTATTCGATACGATTCGTACGTGTTCGTACGAGGCACATTCGTACGAACACGGCCCTACCCTGTCAATGGTGGCCTCTCATCTAGGAAAATTAATAATTGTTCTTGTGGGTTCGAACAACGAGCTGTACTTAAAATGGAGTAGAAAGCCAACAACTAAATAGCACCTACATACAACACACGAGTACAGAGGTACATAAAATAATTCACTCCGCTAGTCAAACACGATTCCATGTCTACAATTTCAACGTAACGTGTTATTTGCCCACCCCTTATACCTGATAGTACTTAACCTCTGTCGTGTACACTAGAGCTCTCTACGTAACAATTTAGTTTGATGATAATACTACGATCGAGTTACAGACAACCCTAGCTTCGGTTAGATAGAGGATACATTAACAAAGCGAAAGCGATCACTCAGAACTTTTGGGCCACTACAGCACTATTAAAAAGAACCAGCTGCGGGGTAATTGCGTAACATACATACACTGCCAATAGATCGCAATGCCTTTCATTTTGACATTTCTGCGCAATAACCGTGGTTATTGCGTTATTTACGTTTTTGAGTAGACACAGTTTGCTAACCTATGGAGCAATGTAATTTCCTTCAAAACCCTCGTGTAACCCTTCAGATGGGAGATGGTTTTTGCAAGTGAAACTCCGAATTGCGACTGGACAGTATATTATTTAAAATGTGGCGGTACATGAACAAACACACGGAGCGCAAGAGACGTGCGGCGGTCGCTATAGCTATTTCGGCACCACTCGGGTCCGCGCGTTGAAGACTCGGGCTGCGCGCACCCCCGCACCTCTCCTACCTCTTACAAATTAATGCATACGTAAATATATGTGTGTACGTCGCGAACATGCCCCACCCCAGTGCTGCACTAGCAGCACTCATCCCCAATCGGAAGGCGAGCGACGCGCGTGGCAGATCGTGTAAGTAGTCCAGTTTTGGTTTTAACCTTAACCATTCTGACCCGGCCATCTTTTCCAGGCATGACTTCTTGTATCAAGCCCCGCGGCCACACATTCCGGGGCCCGTCAGGCTCGACCACCAGTACAAGATCTCCCACTTGTAAGGGTCTCTGCTCAGCATGCCACTTCTTCCTTGGTACTAGGTCGGGTAGAACCTCTTTCACCCAACGCTTCCAGTACTGGTCAGCAAGCAGCTGGGCAATGCGCCACTGCTTTCTTAAATAAAATTCCGATTCATCAAAAATTCCCATCTGGGGCAAGTTAGATGACGACCCCACAAGAAAGTGGTTTGGCGTCAATGTTTCTTGACTATTTGCCTCGACTGAAACATGGGTCAATGGCCGGCTGTTAACCATATTTTCAACTTCAGCTAGCAGAGTATTCAAAGTCTCTTCTCTCGGAGCTCGTTCTTTCAGTACGACCTTCAATGAAGTTTTAACGCTACGGATTAACCTTTCCCATGCCCCACCCCAGTGTGGGCTGGCAGGGGGAATAAAGGACCACCTGGTACCCTGATTCATGGCCGCATTCTTTAGCGTCTCTTCATCCAGTTCTTGCAGTGATCTCATGAGTTCTGCATCGGCACCTCGCAGATTCGTGCCATTATCAGAAAATATCTGTTGAGGCCAGCCTCGTCTCGCAGCCATGCGACGGAGAGCCATGATGAAGGAGTCGGACGTGAGCGATGCGACTGTTTCCAGATGTATAGCTCTCACGGTCAAGCAAGTAAACAGTACGCCATACCGCTTCTCTCTACGTCTGCCAACAGAGACTGCCATAGGGCCGAATAAATCAACACCACAAAATGTGAATGCACGCTGATGATGGGCCACCCTAGCATAAGGTAAGTCTCCCATTCTAGGTATTTCCGGTTTGCACTTTTTAATCCGACATATCATACATTTGGATGAAACATTTTTGACAGTAGGTCTCATTCTGGTAATCCAGTATTTTTGTTTTAAGTTATTCACAACTGTTTCTTGATAACCGTGTGCGGCACTTATGTGGTAATCTTTAACAATTAGCCGTGCGATGTAATTTCGACCATCCATAATTGCAGGTCTCTTAGTTTTAGGTGAAACATCAATGGCTTTTTCTATGCGACCACCAGCGCGCAGGACTCCGTGTTCGTCAAGGAACGGGGACAAGTTAAGTATTTTGCTATTTTTCTGTATATATTTCCCGTTTTTCAGGTCATTCACTTCTTGTGGAAACGACTGAGCTTGCGAGTACTTCAGCAATAAATTTTCAGCGCACTCCATGCTAGGGACATCATCGGTAAGTTTTCTACATCGGTTAATAAAGGTGAGTACCATATAAGTAGATCTAAGTAGGCGCAACCATGAGGAAAACCTAGTTGGTTCTGGTACAGGTAAGTCTATTGTTTCATTTTGTATCATATTTACGCATTCCAAATCGTTTTTATTTACAGGTTTCAGTACATCAGTCGGCCAGTCACGTTCTTCGCTACGCAAAAAGGTAGGTCCCTTAAGCCATTCATTTTCCAGGATACTGCAATCATACATTATCCGCGTACCGATGTCAGCAACGTTCAATTTTGTAGGTACGTATCTCCATTCATTAGCAAGCGTCAACTCATCAATCTCGCCCAAGCGATGTGCTACGTACGGTTTATAAGTACGCGCCGCGTTTCTTATCCAGTGCAACGTAGTACTAGAATCGCTCCAAAACGTTCTGTGCTCAGGTTTTGTTTTGTGTTCCTTAGTAATTGCATCCGCCAATCGAGCTGCTAAAACAGCAGCTTGTAATTCACATCTCGGTATTGATATATTTTTATTAGGCGTCACTCTGCATTTGCTTGCTATAAATGTTACGTTAAAAATTCCATTGCATTCCCAGCGCCAGTAAGCTACCGCGCACATCGCTATAGACGATGAATCACAAAATATATGTAGTTGTAGGTTCGAATAACAAGCATTCATATGCGTCGGAGCTGGAGGGGCGGTCACAGATAACGGCGGCGGCGCGGGCGCATCATCTCGCAGCAACAGCTGTTTGATACACGTAGCGCCGGCGCGGCTCGTACCTGCGGCGGCGTCGCAATAGTATCTAGGCAGCTTGATGTTATGCAATGTTTTTAGCAGGTCCATCCATTTACACCACTCGCTATATATGCCATCGGGTATCGGTTCATCCCAGGTAAGATTTAATCGCCAAGTATTCTGAATAATTATTTTTCCGATTATAGTGAATGGCGAAAGAAATCCATAAACGTCAAAAATTGACATTACCACTCGAAGCATGTCCCGTTTCGTAGGCCTTTGTTTGCCGCTAATTATATCTGTAGGTATTTTCTTAAATGATACATCGAAGCCTAAAGTATCTTCGTCGGGCCGCCATAATAGGCCGAGTGTTCGCTCGCCTTGGTGCTGCTCGCCGATTTTAAACCTTACGGCTGTCTTTCCGAGAGTCTCTTTTGGCAGAGTATCGAGTACCGATTTACTATTGCTTGTAAAATTTCGTATTTCAAAGTTTCCCTGTTGATGTATCATTTTTATTTGGTGAATTAGCTGGATAGCAGTGTCTTCATCTGGCAGGCTGTCGATCCAGTCGTCCATATAGTGTTGATGATATATAGCTTGCGTAGCTGATGGATATATTGACTCGAAGCGTTGCGCGTTTTTATTTTTCACGAATTGCGCAATGAACGGCGAACAATTCGCACCAAATATCAATGACGACATAGCAAAGGTCTTCACTGGCCCTTCTGGTTCACTTCTGTATAAAAATCGAAGTGCATCCTGATCTTCAGGTCTAATTTTTATTCGCAGGAACATATCCTTGATATCGCCCGTCACGGCCACACGATTCTCACGAAATCGTAACATTATTCCAAACAGGGACGTAAGCAAATCGGGGCCTTTCAATAAATAATGATTCAAGGACACATCGTTCGTCTTAGCTGCCGCGTCAAACACTAGGCGAAGTTTTGCTTTGTGAGGGTTATCCACTCCAAAATGGGGTAAGTACCAGGTTCGTGGGGTAACTTGCGTGTCAGCCAATTCATGAGCATAGTTATTATCCAGTAGGTGCTGAACCCGCTCCACGTATCTTTGTTTAAACCCGTTATCGTTCTTCATTTTTCGTTCGACGTTTTTTAGACGTGACATTGCATGAGAGAATGAGTCGGGCATTATGCATTTTGCGTCCTTCCAGGGTAACCCGACGTACCACTTGCCGTCAACGAGAGTTGAAGTTTGCTCCAGCAGTTCACGAGCGCGTTCATCGTCGCAGTTCTGCCGCGGCTTAGCAGAAATCCCCATAGATTCTACGGCGAAGTTACGGCGAACCTCTTCGTGTAATTCATTAAGCAACCGTTTGTTCTCGGTGACGTCATCGTTGTTTCCATAATTAGTGATCAATAAAGATGCATGCGGCGTGCGCGTCGGTGACGTCACGCTCGTAGGCGCCCTGCCGTGCACACACCAGCCCAGTGGCGTGCGGGTGGCGCATGGCTCATGCTGACCTCCGACTATCACTTCCAATGGTAAGATTAGGTGAAGATTATCTTGCCCTATTAATATTTCAGGCTTAAACTGACCAAAACATAAATCATTTTTCAGTCTTTGTAGATGCGTAAACTTATCACAATTAACTAAGTTCGTGCTTTGCCTCGGTAAATCTAGTTCTTTTACACTGCGCGCGCTAAACGTAAACATTGTTCCATCTTGGTTTGACAACGCTGTATCAATCACCTGCGTATCGCACACTAACTCAGTATTGTCCCACGCACCACGCACATGCATGCACTCCCGTCGTCCGCGCAAACCGGCCCGCGCTGCCAGCCCCGCGCTTATCAATGACACAGTCGATCCGTCGTCAAGCAGAGCTGTCGCGTTAATTATGCCATTAGGTCCGTGAATGTTTACTTGACTGACTTTTAGCAATATTGTACTTGTATAGTTCATGTTTATATGCGTAACGACTTCCGAACGCGGTTCACTCACTTCATTGTCTGTTTTTTCCGTGATATTTACACTCGCTTGATTATTAGAGTTCGTGTTCGTACAGTTATAGTGCAACAAAGGATGGTGCGGCTGGCCACAGTTGTCTTTATCGCAGGGAGCCGCCGGACACGTGTCCTTGTTATGACGTGACACTAAACACTTATAACATAAACCATTACGTTTCACATATTGCCATCGGTCCTTTCGTAATGACTTTTTGAACTTTTTACAGTCAGTTAATTTATGTTTAGATACGCGGCAAAACTTACACTTATCTTCACTGAGTTCATTTTGCACTAACAATGTTTGTGAACGGTGATGGACGTCACTTTGTTTACGTTTTGTAGAACTATCACAGTATGCGTTAGTCAAGCACACGGCAGTTTTTGATATCTTGATAGCTTCTTCATTTAAAAAGTTAGATAGCACAACAAGCCTTGATTCCGTGCCTTCATTGATAATAGGATAACTGTAATCGACCCATTTCGATACCAGTACAGTAGGTAGCTTGGACAATATTATGGAAACCACATTCATCCCCCGCAGGTACTCATCATGGCCGATAGCTGACACTGCTGCCACATAGTTTTTCACTTTTATCGCAAATGGCACTAAATCTTTGTGATAATCTGCAGACATTGGCGCGAGCTTATTGACACTTTGTATTATCTTGGAAATGATAATGTCCGGGTTGCCAAATTGTAACTCTAGAGTGGACATCACGATGTCGGGTGAGGTGGCTCCGATCAGCAGAGCGGTTACTGCTTCTTTAGCTGATCCTTGAAGACATTTACGTAGCCTCCACAGATTCTCTTTCGCGTTGAAATTACACACTTGTGTTGATTCCTCGTACGCCTGTTTGAATTGGAGCCACTCCATTGGGTCACCGGAGAACAAAGGTAAATCACGCGGTGTGCTTAATCGGCTCAACATTCTGGCGTCGGAACCACCAGCAGCGGAGGCAGCAGTTAGGTCCCTCAGTGCAGTCAACAACAGGTGAACTGTGTCATCAGTGCCGTCGCGGGCTGGCGGCGGCGGGTGCGGTCTGTCCATTTTGTTATCCTTCTGCGGCACAGACTGCGGTTCCAGCTCTTGCTGACTGCGTTCTAACCACTTCTCAACTTCTTTGTGTGTGTGTATTTCACTTCCTTCTGACTGTGAACTGTATTCTTCCAATTGTGCTAGATCCGCCGCTAATTTTTTATCAATTAATTCCATTTGTATGCGGGCTTTAGCTTCTGCCGCTTCTAGTTCTAGTTTCTTTTTTCTTGCCATAACGGAGGAGGATGTAGATCTTGGCACCTTAGACTTTAGTGATTTTGGATTTTCACTTTTGCTCACACTACCCACTTCCATAGTAACTGTTTTGTCACAGATATTCTTCGTGTGTTCTTGTGATTTTCCAGGTACCGGCGATTCTTCGGCTTGAACTAGATTAAGCGATGGTAATTCCTGCTTGGGCTGACGCTGTTCAGCCTCGGCTTCGAATTCTTTTTGCCTCTTCGTAGTGCTTCTTGTATTCACCATCGTTTGCTTCGGAGTCCGGTACATTTAGCTAGATCCGGTTCGAATGACCAGCTTTGTAACCCTTCAGATGGGAGATGGTTTTTGCAAGTGAAACTCCGAATTGCGACTGGACAGTATATTATTTAAAATGTGGCGGTACATGAACAAACACACGGAGCGCAAGAGACGTGCGGCGGTCGCTATAGCTATTTCGGCACCACTCGGGTCCGCGCGTTGAAGACTCGGGCTGCGCGCACCCCCGCACCTCTCCTACCTCTTACAAATTAATGCATACGTAAATATATGTGTGTACGTCGCGAACACCTCGGATTGTGAATGAACGTGCGTTGAGCCATAAGGGGGTGCAAGTCATGCATTTATTGAACTATCTAGTAGCTACTTAGGTCGGTAGGTACGGTTTTACTCACGTGCATATTTTTCTAGTGGTTCCATTCCAGACTCGATCGAATTCTTTATTCATAAGCACTTCGCGCGAGGTGGTCAGCCAGACTACGAACATGGTTTGCATAATGATAGCGATATTTACTTTCCAATAAATAAGACGTTGTCTCATCACGAACATAGTTGATGTTAACACGGAGAAAACTGAAAAATAATACAAGTCAAATTAATTATATTGAAAAGGACCGTTCAAACTGACGGACCGGCTGACGCGCACGGGGCGCTACTGCGCGCGCGCGTTTATTGTTTTCATAATTAGGAAGTTACGCGACCATGTATGTCAGTTTGAAGTCGCCCATACACTTTATTTGACACAATGGGCGCGAGCTGATTTGTCGATTTCACCGACTCGTTTCCCGCTATCGCTTTACTAACATAGTACGGCCTTTATAGAGGAATCCTGTGAAAGACTAGGGGAGGTGAAGCCACGCTGTTACCCTGAATTCTGTAATTAAACGCCTCGTCTAATTGTGACCTTCGACCAGCTTGCTTCACACTCCGCTACACTTTCGGGATTAAGCTCTTTGTAACTAAATAGGTTGGTTTAAACCTAGGGCCAATTTAACGAAGGAATCTTGAAATGAAGGCTGAAATTCTAGTTAGAACAATTGGCCGACCTCCTTTTAGTCGTTTAGAGTTGGTTTAGGGAAAATTATCTTTCTTTTACAGTGAAATTATGGCTACTGGAATGTTAGAGTATTAACAGTTGTCGAAAATAAACTCGTCTAGTTAAAAATTGGTGGGAAATGATGCTTGAAAATATTCAAGAGTTCGTGCATTGGACACAACTTGACACGTGAATACCAAAGATTACTTTCGTGAGTGAGATGGTCAATAAATCAATTAACTCAGCCTATCGCAGTCCACTGCTGGGCATAGGACTCTCCCAGGCTCCGCCAGAACACTCTGTCCTCCGTCTTCCACATCCAGTTTGTCCCAGCCACTTTCTTGATGTCGTCGGTCCATGTACCCGAGGGGGTGTCCCACGCTACGCTTGCTGATACGCGGTCTTCACACCAGGACTTGTCTGCTCCACATGCCACTGCCACTTCAGTAAGATAGTATTTCATTTTAATTATAAATGTATGAATTTTGTAGCTTTTAATGGACTTACTACTATATACTTTATCTTTAACCGTCAACTATTTTACTAACAACCCAGAGATTTATTAACTCAAACAATTTCAATAGAAAACATTATTTAAAGCTCCCTTTCTCTAATAAATAGACCAACAATAACATTTCTAAAGAGGCGAATTCCTTAAGTCGCCACTTACATATAATTACCATACAACCGGGCACGATTAAAGGATAGTATAGCCATGGAATGACGGCGTTTATGTAAATTGCTTCCGCTAGGATTTCACCAAGATTTATGCGTTAGCGTCAAGAACAATTAAATTTAGACCACGACTCGCGCTTCTGTATAAATTAACTCATTTAAGTTAGGAGAACACAGACGGTCTCTGTTCTACTACAGATTCTTGGAACTTTGGAGTAAAGTAGAGGAGTATTTTGTATGGTTGTTGGACTTTAATAGCAATATTATTTTGATTAAGGATATCTTATAGTATCTTTGAAAAATCTACTGGCGCTGAGATGGTGTTTAATTCTGAATGAAATGAATTGAAAACTTTTTTATACCTATTTAAGGATGTTGGGTTGAATCGGGACGAGTCTTTAAAATGGATTTTAACGTTGAAATAATATAGTTTGTTGCCAACAAGATCACTAATCGTTAATTATAATACAGTAAACACATTTCCAATTAACCCCTGCATTCCTATTCACCAAGTTTTAAGCTTCACGGCTCACGGCAGTTTATAGTAAAACAAAAGTCCTCACCAGCATATTAAAGTAGGTTTACGCACCAACTTTCATATGCAAGGTTATCATCGACAACATTCAATACTCAGTTTACAGTAGTCATAATTTTACAAAATAATCTTCATAAATTCTCCCACACAGCATTAGCCATCGATAAAATACCTACGTAATAACGTAGACATTTACAGTGGTCCCTGTAAAATTCAGTGGCTACTGGCTAGTGAGGTGCACGTGCACCCTAGGGCTACGAGAGTGGCTGGTACTACCTGCCCGACTGTTTTTATTGGCATTTGTATTAAGTTTTCATGTACGGCTAATGGATTAGTGCAGTGAGATGGGGGGGGGGGGGGGATTGCAGTAATAAGTATCTGCTTTTTGTGGGCTCTACTGGGAGATCTGCGCTGTGATTGTTTTGATTGAGTAAATAGTAACTAGTTCTTTTTTAAATTTGATTTTATCGGATTCTATTGTTTATTTAATATACTCATACGTATAGGTACTTACTGGTAATGGATGCGGAAGGCGGAGGACAGGGTGTTTGAGAGGCCCATGTTCAGCAGTGGACTGCAATAGGCTGAGTTGATAGATATTTGTAAGTAGTGTCTAAGTTTTCAATTTGACTGGGTTGATGTTGAAATAGTAAAAGGGTTATTCGATGTTATGCATGCTACGAAAGTCGGTCAAATTAGCCTGTAATAAGTAAACCAAGGTGTGCGTGCGTGGTTCTTTGCTGGTAGGAAAATGTTTTGCCTTCGGGATACCTACAAGATATTCTGCATTTCTTCTAAAAATATGCTTGGAGCATAGGCAGCAGGATTATACAGGGCCCTAATAACGACCAACTGATATCACTGATCGCTCCTATCCTATATAAGCATAATTTTAGCATGTATAATTTCCCCGAAACAGCGTGTAAGAAGGTCTATATTAGGTAGTACGTAGCTGCGTAAACTCTGATTTTAATTTTCTAGACCAAAATAACAAATCCAAATTCAAATTTATTTATTTGTACAGTCACCAGCACCAATATGTCAACACTTGGCAACTTTCAATTGCGATTTTATCGTGAAATAACGAATGCTATGTTCGTAACAAGTAACAACATAAAATTTCATTCAAAAATAAAAGAATAAATCGCTTTTGAATAAAGCCGAGTGTATACATACTTTTGCTCGTGACTGTACACATAGGTGTAATGTTGTGGTACAGATGCCAGCAGGTCAAGCTACCCGAAACTGTCAAATTTTCCCAATCAACCTTGAACCTTAATGTTTCAGCGATAAAGTTGAAAATCTATTAAAGAAATTTGACAGATTGTAGTAGCTTGATGTGCTGGCGACTGTACATGATGGTATAAAATAAAAATAAACATGTTGTGTCACTATGTGTTGCCTTGCAAGGCGTACAAATATTGTTCACCATTAGGTAATGGGTGTACAGTAAGGCCGCTAACATAATATGCTAAATAATGTCATGTTTACAAAAAAGTTCGAATGCAGCTGTCATTTTAGTCTGCAAATTAAAATTCAGAGTTTAGTAGACGAAAGCTCGATAAAGAAATGGAAATATTCTTCCTGCCCAAATAATATTAACAGATACATATTTAATGTTTCTATCGAAATATATTCAAATCTGATATAGGCCAGCGAAACGTCGTCGTCGTCCGCCGTGCATTTGCAAACTAAGCTTATTTTCGATCACCATCTCCTGATAAATGTTTCCCCCATGGAAATGTACCAGAAACCGATAGGTATTAACATAAATTATACTTACAGATTAATTTCAGCTCTAAACTTCCCTGGAATATTTGCATCCGTGATATATTAATAAGCAATGAGTTTGTTGGAAACAACATTATTTTGTATTTTGTATATTTTGGGTGGGTCAAGATGACGTCAGATGGCAGGTGCTGGTTATCGTGGTTTTTGGGCGGTACCTACACAGGATAAAGTTTTGGTTTTATATTTTTGACTTATGGCTTTAGGCAGAATTATGCAAATTTGACTACGTGGCCTGCTTTTACGGACACCTTCCACCGACATATTTTCTCGAGGGTTGCGCAAATTACTAAATTATGTACTTACCTTATTTTATACTATCTCGGTGATTAATGAAGTACCTCACATATCATTCTGATTAAATCGCAAACCACTCTAACTTTAAGACTTGTTTGCAGTAACTTTTTATTTACGGATACGGTAAGCTCGTGAAGCTCCAAAAAGTCTCAGACTGTAAACAAACCGAGCCCGAAGTTTTTTTTCCAGCACTTAAGTCGATAGCTATGTTATATTATGGTGACAGGGACATTGACGCGCAAACTATAACCATGAATTCAGCACATGATTCAAGCAAGACCCCCTAGCGTAGAAATTTTTCGTTGGTTCTAATGTAACAAAATCTGCTATTTCATAGAAAAGTGCTATACCTAGTCCTACGCGGTCAAAATGTATGGAACAGTTGACAACACGGTTAGCGCAGTGGCTGAGCGATCGGACTGCTGCGCTGCGTGTCGCGGGTTCGATTTCCGCACAGAACAAATATTTGTAAGTCCTACGTGACTTTGTTCTGAGTCTGGGTGTTTTTCTATCTATAATATGTATGTAATTACAAAAAAAAAATGTATATAAGTAGTTTATCAGCCATCTTGTTACCATAACACAAGCATTAGGTTGCTTAGCTTGGGACTAGATGGCGCTGTGTGAAATGTTCAGGGATATTATTATATTATTAGAGTTTTATTTTTTTTAATAACCGACGAAAAAATTCAACGGTTCAGAATCATGTACAGGGCCCCAAGTCTGCTATTTTTATAAATTCGTCATTCCAACACGATCCCATTCCCATCCCACTGTCATTTTGCTTAAAGTTCGTAATCTGCTAAATTCTTAATGGCGATCATTGGTCGGTCAATGGTCTCGTAATAGAATTGTGTCATAATGACATTGTCGTATTGCCTTTATTATAAAACTCGTTAGTAGAAATGATTTTCGAAAAACTACCACTAATTTATTTATGCCAGATTTCATTTATATATATTTTTACATATTATTGATTAGTGTTTTATACAAGTCAAGTGTTTTATGTAAGTCAGTCATTCATGTATCATTATGTACGAGATTACCATTCTATGCCATTTCTTTCAATGGAGTATGGAGTGTCAGTGGTTGACCACTGGAAAGTCATAATGATGCCATTATGTTAGTACATTACCAAACTTGTCAAAATCAACAATTATGAAATCAATGATAGACCATTCTGACACTATTGTAATAGCAGACTTAGGGCCCTGAATCCATGGTCGGTTGCGCGTCGATGTCCATGCCTGTGGTAGAATGTAGAGGGTACAGGCAACCACCATGATGTTATAACTATACCTACTTTAATTAGACAGCATCATTATTTCGTACCACTTTTCGAAGTTCAAGTGACAAACAAACTATTGTTTTTACCACACTTCCTGCTACTTGCTATTAAATCTTTCAGGTGGACTGTTTCATCGTTAACAGGATCAGATAAAGTAGTGTCAAAAGTGAGTGTAGCACTTGAAATACACACAGCATTGGAAAAAAACGTGCAATGTTGCTCACATTGCAAATTTTTTTTTCGAATTTAATTAATTAGATAGGTAATACGAAATTAATTAGATAGGTAACACTGTTTGTATAAATTACCATACTTGGAAATCATTAACATACTTAATTGCTAACCAAATTAATGACTTGATTAATAGTCGGCACTATTGTATGTGCCTACTGAACCGTACAGCTTGAACAAAGTCATGTGCATTGTTATACGAGCTCAAAATCAATGCGAACTCAATTATGTCCAGTTGAACTAAGTCTGACAGCTTGCAATGTGTGTACACTATGGATAATATTGCCAGTCTGTCCAATTCCACGGTGTACAGATTATTCTGTGGATAATGTGGCTATGAATATCTTGCTGTCTAAATTATCGCTGATGTCGACGGCTTAACTTACAATGCTTGTTTTAAGGGTTGTAACTCACAGCGAGCATTCGCAGTGTCCTTTTGAGTGACTAGATTTAAATTATCTCTGCTGACTGCGATTAGTCTGGTACAAAAACTAGGAATTATAATTGAATACTGTTAACTACGATTTTTCTAACCGAATTGTAACAAAACTGAGCTTTAATATTTAATTGCATGAATTACTATAAAGTTTTAATTTCACCTAAATTTGTTAAAATCTGAAAGATGAAAAAAGGCTTAACATTGAATAAAGGTTATTAATAGGTTATCTACTTACATAGTACAACTTTGTATAATAAGTAGGTAGGTACTCTGCTACTCTGTTACACCTCCCACCCACCCCAATAAAGAATGCAACCGTGATGGTATTTTAAAATACACTACGTACACTTCATATTATTCAAGCGACATTTTCATTCCCCTGCACGCACTTCTATGAAACATAAAAATAACGACAATTTTATTGTGTGCGACGGACGCACAGATCATAAACCAACACAAATACCACACTCTTATGAAAGTATTCTTATTGGATCCTTATCGTCGTGGCTAAGTAATAGCAGCCGCACGGTTCGATCAGGTTAAGCAACGCTTACTGCGGTTTGTCAGTGGATGGGTGACCATGTTCACTTACCAAGACGAGGGGTCTTGGTATGTGCGTGCCTCGGAAAGCACGTTTAGCCGTTTGTCTCGACTGTCATTCGTGGATCTTTCTGACAACCAGAATTAAAGTCTTAAGTATTAGGTACGCAGTGACTAGGTACTTAAGTAGTAGTTGGGGGAGAAGGCCAGATAGATAACTATTTATCGAAAATATCGTTCAAAACGTAAAAAAAATCAATCAATACCAAGATAACGAACTATCGGAGAGTGACCAGACTGACCTATATTTTCCAAAGCTTTGTATACTTATTTTATCACATTTTTGGAACGCGTGAATGCAGTGACATTTACGTGAGTCAACTATTGAATATTATAGTGAATAGTTTGAGTCTTTGAGCATCAACTTGCAGTTAATTCTATTTATATATCGCTTATTTAGATCCTTGTACATTTACGAGCATTCAAATTTTATTCGTGGTATTAAATTATAGTACAGAGTCCAGTAGTTATAGGTACTGTTTTGCGTGACGAACCTCCTAACAGAAGTGGCGTTCTAGTTTACGATTTGTAAACTAATACGATCTAGTTCTTTTAAAAATTGTTTCCAATTGATGTTATTTCAAGTTAAACAAATATCAACTTTATTTGGTAGTAATTAAGTTGATTTCAGAGTCACTATGAAAAAGTGATAAAATATTGGAAATTGTAGCGCAAACTGAACTTTATTGTGTAGGGATTAAAGTTGCTTTTCCAAAAACTCATATTTGTTTACATGTTTGGCAATACACAGATTAAGCAGAGTATTTTCTAAGTATTTTATTCTATTTTGTCTTCGATTTATTAAATCGATCTCCCTACGCCATATTCTTAGGGGGTAGGGAGTTAGGGAGCCTTGCAGCCGGTTCTGTAATTACCTACATTATTATGTAACTAAACAATCACTAATTGAAATGTCTTAGTACACTCTCTAATTAAAAGCATTACCGGTTAAACTATCTCCTATAGATTTCATCTATAACATGTGTAATAAGAGATTTCCTAAACAAGCTAGAATTAAATTGGCCATATAGTCAAACAAGATAGGCACTAACTTCAGCATAAACAACGTTTTACTACCATACATTCCATAATACTCCTATTGCTGTTATTGAAATAGCGAATAAACCTATATTCTTAGCGCCAAAGAGAATTTCTCAGTAGAATTTTCCCTAACTAAATCGGATATCATTTAAATCGAATAGTCCTTTGTCCGTTCCGAAAATCTGCTGATAAAGGAAAGCTCTTTCGGCACCAAAAAGGTACCTATAAACGTAGCCGATACGTAAGCAAGACAGGAATAAATTGGACTCAAAGATTTATTGCCAAATGCTCTTAACCCGAAACCTTTCGCCCGGAGAATAAGTCCGCGTTATTCAGTTTTTCGAGCCCGAAATGTATCACATACGGTCCGGGATTGATTAATGATACTGGTTTCTGAAAATAAGCAATTTGCTACTGACTTAGGTAAGGTTAGGTAACCTACATGTTTTTTTTATCCTTTCTTAAAAAGAACCAGGGGCTGCAGTCTCGACATTCACAGCGATCGCTTTACGGCCGAATTCGGTCGCAAAGTCCTGTCACTCCATACATTACATCTGTCAATCCAGGGGGCCTACTCCGAAGTGCAAAGTGCGAATGTTCGGATCGGACCGACACATCGCCGAACCGAATCATCATCATCTGCCTAGCCTTTTCCTAACTATGTTGGGGTCGGCTAACGGTGCGGGGCGGTTGTGGATCGCCGAACCGAATATTATTGAAAAATGCGAAAAAAGTTCGGGTCGGCTCAGTTCGGTCGGGACCATTGTCACTTCGTAGCAGGCAACGGCCGAACATTCAGCCGATACTCTTCGGAGTAGACCCCCAGGACTTTGCGACCGAATTCGGTCGTAAAGCGATCGCTATGAATGTCGAGACTGCAGCCCCTGGTTCTTAATAACTAAGTACAAACTAGCATACGGAATAAGGGCTGATTTTTCAACGCCGGATAATTATATCCGAGGAATAATTTTGAATTTTTGACAGGTCTTCTATACAAAATCTGTCGGACGTCAATTTTATTCCATAAATAAAAATTATCTGATAGAACTGTCGATTGAAAAATCAGCCATTTAAAGACTACTAAGCCATTTTAATCTAACTTATGTTTTTACGTGATAATTATTTTAAATCTTAGAATTATGTAGTGTAGTAACACTACCTATTCTAAGATTTAAAAGAAACTACTGAACCACTACTGCTGCACTACTGAACTACTGAGTCTGATATACTTAATGATATAAACACTTCATGACTGTGTTATTATGACTTTATTAGGTTACATGATTAGCGTATATTATAAAAGTTATAATTAACAATCAATCAAAATAAATCTGCCTAGCCTTTTCCCAACTATGTTAAGGGCGGCTTCCAGTCTAACTGGATGCAGCTGAATACCAGTATTTTACATGGAGCGACTGCCTATCTGACCTCCACAACCCAGTAACTGGGTAATACGATACCCCTTGGAAAGACTGTTTGTCAGACTTTCAGGATTCTGACTACCCGTAACAACTGTCAAAGATCTACATTAAAGCCGGGGTCCAACGGCTTAACGTGCTTTCTGAGGCACGAAGGAGTCTCGTTATTTTATAGATTGTCACCCATCCACGAACCGACCGCGGCAAGCGTAGCTTATCCTTCGAACGACCCGTGTTGCTGTGTGAAAAAAGGTCGAAAAGTTGTAATTAACAATATAATCATAAAATAAATCTGCACGGCCAAGTTGGTTTACAAGTCTTTGCAGTTTACGACTCGACTAGAGGCTTGTAAGCCGCAGGTCACGACGTGCTTCATTACTAAAGTGTATATTATTTATGTCGCCTTTTAGCATGTTTTATATCGCTGTTCCTACTATAAAGTTGTTGGGACATAACAACCCAATAAGGACTAAAGGACCTGTTCCGTTAGTCCTTTTTCGATTGTCGTGTTCTCATTGGAAGATTCTTTGAATCTATCGTATTAGATTAGATTTAATTCATTGATTATTATTTTATTTTTTTTGTTTTATTCTGATCTGTAACTACATATTAAATTTGACTATGGCTAATAATGATAATCGTATCGATAGCTGTATCTGTAGTACTAATTAATTCAAACCTAATATGTTGCATGCTGTAAGGTAAAATGTATCGGGACACTTAACAAATCTTCCAACTTATATGTATACCTACATTATCAGCAAATAAATTATTTCTTTCTTTCTTTCTTTAGGTTCCTAACGGAATAGCAATAAAAGCCATTCGATTAGAGAATTTAGAGAAAACTGATATTTACTGAAAAATTCTGGGAAATTTCAAAAAAAAGTATTAGAATTGTTTTTTCTCGAATCCCATAAATTTTCGCCTGGGCATTACGGGGTGCTTAATTGTTGCAAATTGGTCCCACTGTCACGTCCTGGAAGGAATACGTCAAATTACTAGTCACCCTGTATAGTAATAATAAAGCTGATGAATTTGTTTGTTTGAAGGCGCTAATCTCTGGAACTACCTATACTAAAAATCATCTCTTCGCGTTTGATAGCCCAATTCTTGAGGAAGATAGGATTAACATCGCGCATTCGCTAGGACGTTTGGGAGCCGAATAAAACGAAAATAAGTTAGAAAGCTAATCTAAAACAAAGTAATAGCGCGGGTAATGCGATGCGATGGGGTGCATCGGGGGAACTAGAAATTTTACGCGAACGAAGTCGCGGGCTAAGCTAAGCTAAGCTAGTAAAATATATGATTCAAAATAATAAAGCGACACTGACTACAGGAAATGTGGTAATATGTCAATAAAATAACAAAACGCCAAATAAAACGCCATTACTTTTATAAAGTTGCTATATTTCAGATTTCTGTTTCGGGTACAAACACAACTGTTTTTCTGAAAATATTTTGAATACAGATCAAATCGTTGTCTCTTACGTTAGGTAGGTATGCGAAGTATTAAAAAATTTAAAGGTTGGGGAAAGTTAGGTAATTATACTAGGGTTACATTTATTTCTAATACACAAATTTAATATAAATATCACAGTCAAAGATTATATAACTAATATTCTAGAAAGTCCTAAAGGTATGGCAGTGTAATGCAGGGCTTCGATTTTTACGTACGCTTACAGTCAAAATTGTAACAACCTCATGTCGTGGAGTACTGTATATAGGTACCTACAAAATATTAGCTTACAAGAAAAACAGTGTTCACCAATGGCAAAACTAGTCCTATGTACTGTGACTAGAATATAGATTAGGAATAAATTACGAGATACAAATATCAAAAGTTCGGTATCTACATATTACAAGCACTACTATGGCTAATCTACAATGGTTATGATCTTGTCTGACGAATATTAAGTTATATATTATCTACCTACACCTAATACCATCATAATTTTTAAGTTCCACAATATGGACATCACTAACAACTGCAAAAGTTTTTTCACGTAACTTATCCTTAAAATTTGAAAAGATAATGTTGATTATTGCTTTGATTTCCTCTTCCAACATTGTACACGTCTAATTATTTGGAGTTCCGTACACGGTCTTGTTTTCTGGACTCTGTGAAAAATGCATTAAATCTAAATATCCGCATTGTCCATTACAATGAAAAACACTGATGGGGATAGGGGTAAATTGTAAACAAGATCAATTTACCTCATACGGCGGTGGCGGCAGTATATCACACAGATTTATTTGACAGCCCTGCTCCGACCTCGCTACATTCGAATGTCTACTCGTCTGAATGGGAATTTTGAAACTGTTCTCCCTGCCCAGCCAGTGCCACTGTGGATAGTCGTACTCTAAATCACTCGCCGGACACACTTTGCTTTTGTCTTGTCGACTTCTTGATCCGGACCTATTTGTATGACAAGAAGCGCAGTCGTCCTCCAGGACATTAATGTCATTATGTGCGTTCTCATGCCTCGGCTCTCTATAGTCTTTAGTTGATCTGCTGGACGTGCTATGGCAACACGTCGAGCATTCTCCGTTCGAGTACTGAATGCTTCCATTACACGACCTAACAATGCTATTGTTATGAGATCGTCTTTCTGGGCAATTTCTCAAGTCTCCGATGTCGTTATTGTCCTGTGTGGAAAATGATATTTATTGTTACACTTATGAATATTTTGTGTGGTATTTGATATATGATAGGATTAACGTATGCAAATTCGTTGAAATCTTATCTAAAGTCAACAATGGAGTTCTCGAAAAGCTTATCAAAGCGTACCTTGAAATTGAGTTCTGTGTAAATGGCGCTGGACGCGTAAGGTTCTGGTGGTCCGCGACGCATTCTGTCAACACTCGACGCGTCTAATCCCTGAATGGAATTCTGAGGCAGACTGTATTCTGGCTCGACACTTAGAATGCTCGTTGATTGCCCACCTGAGAATAACGTTAGATTCTATAAATGATTTCATTTGAAACATCTTCAACTTAGTAGGCGTTTTCTTGATTACAAATTTAAACAGTTTGATAATAAATCAGTCATCCGGACTGATTTATTATCAAACTGTATTTTACAACATAAGTATTTTATCACACCACAATCGGTATCGTAGTTATTTGTCAGTATCAATTTCAATGGAATTCATATCGTGAGAAATATTTCAATGAAGCTCCAAAAATAAACACTCGATTTTCGGAATAGATAACAAGTGATACTCACCATGTAGCAGACTTTGGTGACAGCTGCTTACGTCTAAAGTGGGATCGTTCGGGGCGGCGAATACCGGCCGGTCTCTTAACCAGATAGTGTCTTTATTCAATAGACACTGTTGAGCCGTCACAATTGACTGACCTACAATCGGGATCAATGTTTCAATTACTTGTACTTAAAGATATACCAACATAACATAACATCACGCCTGTGTTTCTATCTATAATATGCGCGAGTCTGGGTGTTTTTCTATCTATAATATGTATGTATTTACAAAAAAAAAAAATGTATATAAGTAGTTTATCAGCCATCTTGTTACCATAACACAAGCATTAGGTTGCTTAGCTTGGGACTAGATGGCGCTGTGTGAAATGTCCAGGGATATTATTATATTATTATTATAACATCACGCCTGTGTTTCCCGATGGGTAAGACAGAAGTGCACCTATAGTACACCCACATTTCGCCAGTTAGGTATGTTTAAGTTACAGGTAAGGGATCCGGGATGCTACTGAGAAATTCTAGTAATAATAACACTTTGACCGACCCAGGAATCAAACCCAGAACGTCATGCTCAAGAGAGCGCTTGCGACTATTAAAACAACAAAGCAGACAGATTGTTTGTATACAATAATGTCAATTACCTGTAGATTTCTTCCTCTGAATGTTGCTTCGTCGCTTGATGTAATAAACGCTGAACACTCCGATTGCGATTATGGAGAATAATGTTAGTCCAAGAGCTAGGAGCCACGTTTCTTGAAATATGTGCGTTATGTTCGAGTCTTTCGGTGGTTCGGTCCTATACAAAAAAAAAATTGAATTGTCATTTCGCATTTCCATTGTTTAAAAGAAACTGTCAAACGAAATTGAGTAGTAAATTAGAAACAACTAACTGTACCTGTTAAAGAAATCGTAAAAATAACTTTTAGTGCCGGAATTAG
This sequence comes from Apamea sordens, assembly GCA_945859715.1. NCBI lineage: Eukaryota > Metazoa > Arthropoda > Insecta > Lepidoptera > Noctuidae > Apamea > Apamea sordens. The sequence goes on along the minus strand of OX243996.1, from coordinate 9,531,961 downwards.
CATACAATAATGGGGACTGGGTACCTAAACATGAAAGGTATGCGTGAATTAGAACACTTTTAAGTCAGTTACTTACGACTACTAATAAGTAGGTATACTGTATAATGTATTATGCAGTTTGTGAGTCTGAAAGTCTGTTGAGGCATTTAGATGACTGAGTAATGTTGGATTTGTGAAATAGCATATTATTATACGATTAGAGGACCACAAGAAGCACAAGCAATGCTTTGAGTGATTGCGCTTACATTACATACATATCATAAACGCCAAGATTTGAAGAAAGTTGAAGTTATCAAATGGATAGCCTGCCAGATATACGGCAGCAGTAATCCTATTAATTGATCGGAAGCATCACTTACTGTACGTAATGTCTCTGCGACTGCGTGGGCAGCATGTGTATGTGCGCGGGCGCGCTGAACGGGCCGTGTCCGCGCCGCGTGACGGCGGCGGCGCGCGCGCTGTACCGCCCGCCGGCGCGCAGCGAGCTGGCCGCGGCTGCGCGCGTGCGAGCGCCCAGCGACATCTGACCAACCACCCGACCTCCGCTACTACCACCCACACGGATCTCGATCTGCGTTCAAAAGATTCACTTATAGAAGTGTCATTTATGAATATTAGCATAGGTAGACAGCAGTTGTCTTGACTTAGCACTGACTTCTACACTACATGGTATGTAAAATCAGAGAAATTAATTATTAAGCCGGTGCGAGTGAGTGCCCAGCAACATCGAACTAACCACCCGACCCCCAAGTACCAAAGTATAAAACAAAAAACAGTCCATTGTGGATTTTTTTTTGAGGGTCATCGACCGTTAATTTAGTTGGAGTCAGTATTTCTTAGTATCAAGATAATGCAATTGAATTAACTTTTAACAATTACTTCTCCACCTTGAGCGCATATACAATGTTTAACTCATAATACAAATTAACGTAAGTGTAATACGACAAAACATTCAATCACCCCATCACAATAGGAAACAATGAAACATTGATCGTAAACACATTTTAATCCCCAACATAAAACTTTATCGAGCAAAACAATAATCATAATTAAACAATAATTGGAGAACAAAACTTACCAAGTACCCTGTGAGTTCACCGTTCCACGTGTTCACAGGTGGCGGTTCCCAGCGTATCCACGCCGACGTTGCGTTTATTACACCGGCCGTAACGCTTTGGGGCGGCGCCGAGGGCACTAAAATATCACCAACACATAAAGTATGCAACCACATCCAATAAACAAACAAAAACCGAAAAAAAACTCCTTAGTGTCTTACCTTCCTCGTCCGTGAACCCAGTCATCAAATTCGAAGGTTTCCCCAGCAACATCTTGTAAAACGGCATCAGGAATATATCGTATTGTGTATATGCCATCAGTCCAGTGAGGATGTAGCTCGATGATCCACTATTGTCCACGTTCATCAGAGAGCCGTTTGAGCACAGGACGTCTGGATGAGCCGGATTTAGTAACGTAATTTCTTCATCAGTTGCATTACGCCAATTTAGTGTAGTCCCATTGTACCAAATTTTAACACCTTCCAAGTATTCATTGTAGTCGGTCAATACCTAAAAATAGAAACGTAATAATATAGTTTACGCCCACACAATGAATGGAACGTTAAAAACTACAAAGTAATAACTTACATCCCAAACAACTTTTAAAGATGTGGAAGATAATGCCTCTACCCTTCTTAGAACTAACACATTTTGTTGCAAATATTTCCTCGCTTGAACTAGCTCATATTGCGTCATGTGCGTTTCGCGTTCATAATCTACACTATATTCACGATCCATAGAAGGCTCTTTTAGTTCATTGTTTCCTTTTTTTAACACTTTAAGATAAGCCTCTTGCATAATACTGCCAGCTGCATTGACAGCTGTGCAAATCACTCTCCCACTGTGTTCAGAGCGCGCCCCATCCAAATATAATAAGCTCGAATTACTTTTCGTGCACTCCGGGAAAAGTAAAGAATCTTGAATCCCCTCGAGAATCCAAAAGGTGGTCGGTGTAGGTAAGCCTTTAGCTTCACATGGGATGGAAACCACATCGCCCTCCCATGCGGTCAGATTGGACGGTATTTGCGTGAAGTGCGGTAAGGCTGAAACAGATGGCGGCATTAAAATAGAACGGACAGTTGTTAGAATTATTGATGCAATAAAATCGATCTAAATAGAGACAGAGCTTACAGTAAACGGTGAGTGTTGCGCTGGTGATACTGGTGCCGGCGTGGCTGTCGGCCCGGCAGGAATAGACGCCGGCGTCGGTTGCGGACACATGCTCCAGCCTTAATAGCCCTCGGATTATAGTGGCATGGGAAGGCAACGAGCCGTCCTCTTTAACCCATGTTATTTTTACGCTTGCATCATAACTCTAAAAGTAATTACGATAGTGTTAGAACCAAAACTATGACATGACATATATTGTACCCTAAAGGCAGTACGATTACATTACCTGACAGTTAAACTCGACAGTTTGGCCAACCAAGGCGGTTACGTTACTAGGTTTAACAACAAAGTGTGGTCGTCTTAAAACAATTAGAGCCGCGGCCCGCGACTGCCTTTCACCGGCTATGTTTGATGCTACACATCTAAACAGACCGCTGTCTGTCGGTAATGTTTCTAAGATCTTTAAGTTTCCTGTATCTGTTACTGTTACCCTGAAAGGAAATATCTTTATCATTAAACATTCTTAGACAAAAACAATAGAATCGAACGTTTTATAAACTGTTACTTTTATTCCATTTAAAATAGGATTTTCTTTTTACAGTAGATACGCAAAGCAGCTATACTATAGTCAAACTATCGCCATGTAGGTTCGGACTATAAATGGTAAATATTCTGTTCTCTATCTAATTGTTCATTACCTGCCATTGACTTCAACGTCATACGACTGTCCATCTTTAAGCCAGTGGACCGAAGGTTCTGGAACCCCACGAGGAGGCGAGCACTCCAACAAAGCCGGTTCACCAGCCGCTACATGCACATCTCTTGGCTCTGCTCTGAATTCGTCACGAAGAACTGAAAATTATGTCTCTGTTACTAAGCTTGAATTTTACCTAATATCTACACGGTCCAAATGTATGGAACAGCAATTTTTTTTTATATTTCCGACGGAACGTTTCAGTGCAGGGCTGCAGGGGTTTAAGAATCATGTACTGAATCCATAGTAGCAGGTTGCGCGTCGATGTCCCTGCCACACTGTATATACATAATCAGCCTATAATGTTCCGGCTGCTGGGACACAGGCCTCCTCTGATGAGAGGGAGTGGGCCATAATCCACCACACGGGCCCAGTGCGGATTGGCGGATGTCACATGTCTTCGAATTATGCCGCATTGCCGCATGCTGCATTCCTCACGACGTTTTCCTTCACCGGTTTGAGAGCAGTGGTGATGAAATAATTTACACAATGTAAAGTGCTTGCTTGGGTTCGAACACACGACTTACAACCCTGTATAAAACTCAACTATACACATTAGAGTCACGTAGTCAAAATAGATTTTTGAATGGCAATTTGTATTTGTTTTTTTTATCCTGATTTTTTGCCTGCAATGGGATTTGAACTTTGTCATGTATTACATTGACTTTATTTCAAAAAGATGTTAACTATCCAAGATTCTGAGCAACAAGGTTTACACTAACAGAGTCAGGTACAAAGACAGGTTGACATTGCAGCGTCGGGGAAAATGTCACAGTGTCTGGTAACGCACCTGACAACGCACAGATTTAACTTAACAAGGCTTCAACTCGTAAGTAGCTAGTGTTTATTTCTACTCTTCCTTGGTAAAGCGTAGGTAGATAATACTACTGTATATTGGAAATGAAAGCAGATCGATTTATAACTCTGTTTACGATAGGCAGGTTTCGCTCAACTGAATGAACTAACTCGAGAACGGCGGGGATTGTTGATTTGCGTTCCATTAAGTTTAATGTACAGTTCTCATGTTTGTTTAATAAGATTTGCAAGGTAATTCGAAAGACTGCTTATGATATTTCAATCATTTTCGTACTTATACAGTTAAAATTCTTATCTACATACTGAGAATATGTGCAGCAATGAATTCCCTGTATCTATGCAGTCCAGCCGGTCTATTCCGTAAAAATCTTACCGGGAAAACTTAGGTGAAGTGAGCTTTTAAGTGAGCCGTCATTCCACCTGCAGTGCGATTCTGTAACCATCTCACCGTGAAAACTTAGGTGAAATGAGCGTGGAGTGAGCTCTCATTCCAACTAAGGCTAGGGATTGACACTATTGACAGCTCGCTTTAAGCTCACTTCACCTAACTTTTCACGGTGAGATTTTTACAGAATCGATCGGCTGGCTGACACCATTCACAGCTCACTTCACCTAACTTTTCACAGTGTGATTTTTACAGAATAGCTACAGTTACGTAATGTACCTAAATGTTCTAGATACAACTTTCTTGACTTATAATTAAATTCATAAAATTTTCGTTTCGCACATAGGAAACTTGAAGCCTATCTTAGAACGTAAACTAGTATACCATACTATCGTTAGCGCTATACACACCACCCATTAATCTCTCTAACAAAGGTTAAACAGTACTCCGACACACGACAAACATTTGTATGCAAATATTACCCCTCCCCCGCAACCCCGCTTCGTACTTATTGTACAGTCAAACAAAGAGATTGGTATACAGGCAGCTAAATTGCAACTACTGTTAAGTAATGTTATGAGCGTGCAGTCAAGTCTTTAAACATAACTCTTATGTGTCTTCTTCTAGGCATCTATCCCACCGCTGACAAGCGGCTACTGCAGCTATTAACAATTTTCTCGATCAAAACACGTATAAAAGACTGTAGGCCCCGTTTAAGAAAACAAGATACATATTATATTACTATTATTCGATCGCTGATTGTTCACACCGCCAGTGAGTACTCGTTTGTGGCAGAGACAAGATCTATCAAACTACTTCAACAATGATCGCTTGTCGGCTATAATACTCCCGGAGAGACTCATGCTTGGTACAGACGCATCATCATCATCACCAGCCTATAGCAGTCCACTGCTGGACTATGCACGCCATTCAACTCGATTTTCTGCAACTCTCATCCAGCTGCTACCAACCATCCTGCGAAAGTCGTTGCTCCGCCTGGCCTGAGGTCGGTCTCCACTCAAGAACACGTCTAATCGTTTAATGCGTATGTACCGATGACCGTTGGAGTAGTCCAACGGTCATCGGTACATACGCATTACCAGCGAGCAATTGTACGTCGCGCCGTCGAGCACTCGCTGCTTGTTGCTCGACAACTCATTTTGAGTTGCTAGCTCCGGTGGGACAGGTGGAACACAATTAAAATGCATATTGGCAATCTGGTGGAAAGATGAACATTTTTGCCTATATACAAAATAGCTTCTTCGAGTATACATGTTCTAGGACTCACCGGCGACGTTAAGCGAGGCATTGTGACTGACGGCCTCGCCAGCCAGGTTGCGTGCCACGCACCAGTATACACCTTCGTCGCTCTCCTTTTTGCCCCGGTTCACCCTGGGGACATGAATCTTATGAGCTGTCTTGATTGTACGTAAGTGGTGTTTGTTAAGCCTAGATTCATGAGGAGGAAGTTTAGGATTTAAGGGCTGCATTTGAGTAGATAGGAACACAACTGGCAAAATGTGGGTATTCTATAGATACCCCTCTGCCTAACCCTTCACGGATCACAGTCGTGATATTATGTGCTATGTCATGTCATGTTTGACATTTTTATGAAAACAATTAAGTTGGATTACTTGGCTATCGATTTTAACTGAATGGCCATCCTTCATTAGGTAGATAGGTATTCAAGAAAGTGTCACTATCGATCGTTAGGATTTGTCAAGTAAATAATTTAATGTCTTTGTTACGATGCAATCAATCATTTATAGCCCTGATTTAGAATCAGGACAATCTCTTTATTATTCGAACTCCCCTAATGTTTTGTATAATAACTCTCCTTGTCAATCATAAACAAACTTTTTTAAATTATTTATTAAACGCTGAAAATTCAATGTACGGAAGAAACACCTTCCAAAAATACTACGTACTAGATCCAAAACCATGTTTCTAGTGAAAATAAAATTGAAATTCAATCTCTTTATTCAGATTAGGATCGTAACAAAACACTTTTTGATCACACACCGCTGCTGCAGTATGATATTACCCCGGAACTGGAGCAACGGAGGGCACTTACAGGAAAATGAAATTGCCAAATATATTACACGTAGTATGAGGATGTCATTTTTTAAGAAGATACCGTGCTGTTGTTTTTTTACATGGGTTTCGAAAAATACGAAGCCTAACTTGTTAATAGGAAATCGTAAAGGTGGAGACGTGTGTGGCTAGTGATAGATGCTGAAAAGAATAGTTGAACAACGGAATTCTGGCTATTATTAGGGCTTCCAATCCCGCAATACCGAGATCCCGGTACTCCGGGATCCCGCGTCATTTTCCAGTCCCGCATGTCGCGAGATTGCCTGCGCGGGAACACGCGGGAATTACGGGACTGGAAACAAGCATGTACAGGACATGTTATGTTTTCTTTGCAAACATTTTCAACTGAATGTTGACCAAACTAATTAAAGTCTTAATTAGTTTTGTCAACATCTAGTTGAAAATGTTTTTGGTTTTATATAAATATTATTAATTTCTGTATGCAGGATCCTGCAAATACCGGGATCCCGTAGGATTTAACATTTTCAGTCCCACAAATACCGAGATTGAAGATAGGCTGCGGGATTAGAAGCCCTAGTTATTACAACAAAATAAGCATAATATAAATAAAATAAAAATAAATAAAATGTGTTTATTGCATCATCTTAAATAACTTATTCTAGATACAATGGGGAGAATCCATTTAAGCAATTAGTTTGCTTGTGTTAGGATGCTCATATAGTTCAACCTTCTGCGTTGCACTTTTACTGCCGACAACTCATTTCAAGGTAACCAGAACACTTGTGGGCTGGTGTGGTGGGATAGAGTGCATCACCTTTTACTTTTATTATATGCAAAAGAACAAACGTACCTTAAAAATAGCAGCCCGTCTTCCAACAGAACTCTGTGTCCATCCTCAGCTTGCGGCAGAGGAGATCCATCCTTATACCATAGAACATACGGCTTGGGTCTGCCTTCCACTACACATCTCAAGGTTGCAGGCTCACTGCGTCCCGATACTGTATTTGATGGGTGTTCCTTGATGCGGGGCGCTCTGTTCTGTGCTGTTGAAGAGAAAGGGGAATGAATAATGAGTGAACGAGTAACAGCTAACAGGTGAGAATTGAAAATGAAAATTTAGAATCAACCCCAAGTAACATGGGATAAGGGAGAAAAATACGAGGGAGATAAAAGTCTACCCCAGCTTCGTCGCCGACAGTTCATTTCAAGCTAACGTCACCAGTTTTCAAGGTGATATTTTCACAGAATGGTACAGTCAGCAGCAAAAATAGATGATCAAAATCAGAAATTCAATACTAATGAACGGAGTTCGCATCAGAACTGTGTGGCGTCGAAGTGATTCAAAAGTATGTGATTGTAAATTATACCAAACATTTAATACTAGTACAGCTGCCATATAGCTGCGAACTCCGTACATTAGTATTGAATTTCTGATTTTGATCATCTACTTTTGCTGTTGACTGTACTATTCAACATGTGAGTGAACAAGCAAAATTGGATGACCGTAAACGTGTCGTTGTCATAAAGTTAATTGTGCCGATATAGACCATTCGTGTCCGTATCAACTTTCCGACCTAACCTCATACATATCGAATGACATACCTATTAATTTGTTTAGCATCATCAAGAGTGCAGTCACAATTAGTAGGGCCTTCTGTTAACCGCAGTAGTTATGATTTAGTTGTTGCTGAGATTCATAGACGACTCCGCCTTGGAGTGTAAATATGGTGCTGTTCCACAAACGATGAGACACTTAATACCGTGTCCTGCGTGTCCTGTTAGATACACGTTACAGGAATTGAAGGACGCTGGTGATGGCGCCAAACAAGTAGAATTAAGATTGCTATCGAAACGCTAAGAAGAAGTTGGACCAAATAAATGTGGGTATAATCTATGAAGTAATGACATCTGTATCAGCCATTTAGCACGTGGTCAACATGAGGTGCCCATGTTTATGTTTTAGAAACATCTGTTTGTGTGTCTCTTGAACCATATGCAAATTATATGTTGTAAGTTCAGTATTAATTACACCAGCTGTTCACATGTATTGACATTTAAAAACTTCAAGGAGGTTATGCAAATCAGAAACTACCGATTAGACACTACTTACTTTAATTAACAGGTCCGACGGCCAATTTCGACTAAGGATCGAGTCTTCGTGCACGACGCCACTCAAGCAACCCAAACTCAAATCGCCATTGACTAGCCAGAATGTCACGATCATAGATAGAATTTTATATCTCTAAGGTCACGATACAATGCGACCTATCGCAAACCAGTCATTAATGCATTAGTAATTTTGAAGGATATCCATTGCTTCATAATTGGACGTACTTAATTAAGCAGAAAGGACTCACATTCTTCCCAATAACTCGAAAATTGTGTTAGTCTATGTAAAATACACTTGACTCATAAAAATATTGGTATGTTTGCCCATAAGTGACAATATTTCAAAATATTCCATATGCAACATCATTGCAGCAATACACACCTAAACTTAAAACCTCGACAACTCAAACATTACTTTTTGTGGGTTTAGTCCTTTCTGCTAAACTACGTCCAATTATGTTCGAAAATGTTATCTGCTCAAAAACGTAAATAACGCAACGAATCTTGTTAAACCTTCAAAATGAAAGCCTTTGCTAGTGTGTTACGCAATTACCCCGCTGATGTGATAATTATTATCACATAATACATGTCTCATTTGATTAGAGACAAATAAGACATGAACATTGTTTTAAGATGAAGCTTGTTACAGACTACTTATAAAAATGCCTATGATAGCGTTAAATGCTACAGTTTCCTCCCAGTGTTATTTTTCGTACTTTTTCCAAGTTTTATCAAGATACAAATGTACCTAAAACTAATTATAATACTGTTATGTTTTGACAGCACGGTTGGCGCAGTGGTTAAGCGATTGACTGCTGCACTGCGTGTCGCGGGTTCGATTCCCGCACGGAACAAATATTTGTATGACTTGCAAGTAGTTGTTCTGGGTCTGGCTGTTTGTGCATGTGAGTTTAAATGTTTGTAAACGCACCCACGATACAGCCGATCGATTCTGTAAAAATCTCACCGTGAAAATTTAGATGAAGTGAGTTTAGAGTAAGCTGTCAATAGTGTTAATCCCTAGCATTTCCCTAGCTAGTTGGAATGACAGCTCACTCCACGCTCACTTCACCTAAGTTTTCACGGTGAGATGGTTACAGAATCGCACTGCAGGAGACATTCCTAGTGCGAGGCAACGCTTTAAAAAAAAATGAGTATGAGAGTACGTATGTCTTAGTACGAAACAGGAGATATCAGTAATTGTGATAATATTGATATTTCAAGTACCTATTTTACCTCGATTGTAAATAAATAATAAGTAATAACATAACTTTAAGCCCTTTTAATAATATGAATTCCCTCTCACCGATAGGAGGCCTGTGTCCCAGTAGTGGGAACATTATTGGCTGATTTTGTTATGTAACAATATTAATTCAGACAGCATTTATTTTTGTTTTCGCCTGAGATATAGGTACCCCTTTATATTTTTTTGAAAAACGTTGCCCCACACTAGCAATTTCTCCTGTATCGTGGGTGCGTTTACCGCTGCGCCAACCGTACCGTCAAAACTAATTATGTTTACATATTACACAAGTTACTGCTTCACCTAAAGTATAAAGGGTGGCAGGGATATCGACGTGCAACCATGGATTCAGTATATGATTCTGGACCCCTAGCGTATAAGTTTTGATTGGTTTTCTTTTTTAATTTTCTGCATGGTTACAGATTGCGCGTCGATGCCACCCTATATTGTATACTCATTTATATTAGAAGAAAGGAAATCAACATTAGTTTCCTATGAGCATTATCCTGTTCTTAGACCAATTAATTAAGACATTAAGATCCGAAGATTCACAAGTCGACAAGGGAGTTAATAGCTTATTGATTTTCCGACATTTTCCTATTACTAAATATTAACTGTCATATCTTATCAGCTCATAACAATCTACTATTGGTGGAAATGGGCGTCGCTATGACCTCAACGATTTGATTTCAGAAGGGATATTGCCCTGACCGATTGGTAATAGAAATGTATATATTCATCGGACAAGTTAGAGTCAGCAAAGTAATAAAAAGAACAAGAGAAATTTTGTTGATATGTTTATGCGATACCTCTACGTTTTCATAGACAAAGTTATATAAGTGACTTACTATTTGATTAAAGAAAAGCTAACTGTATATCGTTTACTACGTCATCATTTGCCTAGCCTTTTCCCAACTATGTTGGGGTCGGCTTCCAGTCTAACCGGATGCAGCTGAATACCAGTATTTTACATGGAGCGACTGCCTATCTGACCTCCACAACCCAGTTACTGGGTAATACGATACCCCTTGGTAAGACCGGTTGTCCGACAACCAGTGTTACCAAGGGACAACCAGTAATTGTAATTGATAGGTATTTGACAGTCGTTACTGGTACGTAGACTGTCAAAGATTGACGAATGACAGCCGGGACTAACGGCTTAACGTGCTTTCTGAGGCACGGAAGGGTCTCGGTATGTAAAGATGGTAACCCATCCACAGACCGACCGCGGCAAGCGTAGCTTAACCTGATCGATCGACTTGTGCGGCTGTTATTATTTAGCTACGACCACCCGAAAAAAAAGCTATCTGTATACCGTGTATTATGTGAATACTATTAATTCGGCGAAAACCAAGTAGAACTATGTATTGAATGAAGATCATTTTCAAGCTGTAAGGTCACGGAAACTGCACCATAGCTGATCTAAGCTAAGCTAGGGTCTTCTAGCTTAATTTGTGTATACAATAAGCAACAGTAAGCTGAAACTTAGTTCGACTCAAGTACACAGCTCTAAACAGTGACTAATAAGGTCACACTCAACTAAAACCATAGACAATGGATGTTGTTTCACACATGTTTGAGGTTTTTAACCTTTTAAAACAAATGGTCCTTGTGTGTTTAATTTTATCACATTAAATTGTAAACACATTGTTGTAATATAACTACATAGTTATTAAACTTGTTGGACATGATTCATTTCAATATTTATGTCCTGTGGAGTGACTAAAAATAAATTAATTTTAACAGTTAAGTACATATTATGATTACTGCTGTATCATAGAATTAGGTATTATTATTTTTCTATTTTTATACCTATATTTGATATATATTTCAGACAGACATCTTGTCTGGGTATAGAGAAGACAGGTATACTGTTCATTTTATTAGTCAGTTAGGTACGTTACGTTAGTTAGAAATGTTGGATACGAGAAGCACAGAACCGGTCGAAGTGGAGGTGCTTGACGGTGGCCTATGTCCAGCAGTGGACTTGTTTCGGCTGAAATGATGATGATGAGTTAGAAATGTAAGGAGTTGATCATTTGAAATCTAATCGTTGAAAACCTCAAACGGCGAAAATATTCCAGCCTGATTGGGAGTTATATCTTCGAGCCGTTTGGGGTTGAAACACTAGGGCCATGGGGTCCGAGTGCCCACTTGGTTTATCGAGATATCGCCAAGCGGTTAGTCGACTCTTCACGTGACCAGAGGGCTGGCCTGTTTCTTGCCCAAAGAATTAGCATCGCCATACAACGTGGCAATTCTGCCAGCCTTTTGGGCACTGTTCCTGTTGACAGCGATGCGGACGAATTTTTTGATGCCCTATGATTCTTTTGTTTGTTTTTTTTTTTCACATGTACATAAATGTATTATTATTGTTAATAGTTAACTCCAATAAACTATGTCATCGTTGAATCATTATGTGTGTGTGTGTGTGTGTATGTTCTTCCAACCAAATAACTAGATACCTTATTAAAAATACCAAAATTATTTAATTTTTTGTTATCAACATCGTCCGTGTAGAGTTCGAACTGCGGTCAGTATGTTTTACTTAATGCACTTGAAAGTATGATCATTCTTTAAATCTCTGGCTTAAGACAAACCACTTCACTTTTCGTGGGAATTGTAACAGACAACAACATCACACCATGTTCGATACCACAATTATGTGCCTACATACACATAGATACTTATATCCATTGACTATACATATATTACTAACTTATAAAGACTGAAAACCTTAGATCAAAGGTTAAGTTAGGTAAGAACCTAACTTAACCTTTGATCTAAGGTTTTCAGTCTTTGATAACTATAACTATATATTACTAGCTGCGTCCCGCGGTTCCACCCGCCTAAGTCTCGATCCTGTAAGAATATCGGGATAAATGTCTGCCTATGTCCTAATCCAAGCCATACTCTACCCATGTGCCAAATTTTTTTCCAAATCCGTTCAGCCGTTTTAGCGTAAAAGCGTAACAAACAAACAAACGTATTTTCGCATTTATAGTATTAGTTAGGATTTTACGTTCCTACCAACTATTTTTGCGATACAACAACTAAAGTTGTCATAAAAAACTATAGTGGTCATAAAAATCGTTTCTATCCATTGATTCCGCCAATACGTAATGAATGTGCATCACGCTCTAATTCTAGACTAAATTGATGATCAATCAATATATTCATGACTTCGTAATATAAACGTCAATGAACTGGGTGGAGCTGTCGCCATTTTTATACACATTCTTTAGTATGTACGGTCACCAAAGGAGATAAGTAACCAGGGTCGTCGGATATAGTTGAAGTTTTGTAAGAAACCGATGGATGTTTTCGAATAAAATTTAATTTAACTAATAGAAAACAAACAGTTAATTTATCAAATTAAATTGCATTCGAAAACATCCATCGGTTCCTAACAAAACTTCAATTCAACAATATCCGACAACCATGGCTACTTATCTCCTTTGGTGACTAAGAAATCAATTCTCACGACTTGTTTTTGATGGATTAGTCTGTGCAAAAACTACAATGTATTACGTCCGCGTACTGCGTAGCACCGTGGCGTAGCATGCTACATTAATTATAATTTTATGATCCGACATTCTGCATACCTTTTACCACCTTTATACGTTACGCATAAAACTATATAAAAATTATGAACACAATATTAATCCATAAAACGTTCCGTTTTAAAAACTAACCGTTTTTACTTTAATAATTTACCTATTCGGAACATATTTAATTTATTTGTATTACAAAGAGTTCAAAACGTACAGTGTTGCTACTATATAATCTAATATACATAACAACAATCAATCAATCAATCTATCTATCCTGAGGGCTGGCCTGTTTCTTGGCCAAAGAATTAGCATCGCCATACAACGTGGCAATGCGGCCAGCCTTTTGGGCACTGTTCCTGTTGACAACGATGCGGGCGAATTTTTTGATGCCCTATGATTCTTTTGCTTATTTTTTCACATGTACATATGTATTATTATTTTAAACGCTAGCATATTTATAATGTAAACAAAAACTTAAAAATAAATATCTATCTATTCAATATATAATTTGTATTTGAATTTGGGTTGATCAGTGAATAGTGATCCATGTGATTTTCAACTTTTTATATGCTTGAGTACGAGGCTTTTGACTACGTAGTAGGTATGTGTATATTTTATATCTTTTTTTATTGTTTTTTTTTGCGTTTTGTTTAGGCAGAATAAACAATGATAAATTATTTTATTTAGTAACTATGTTTGTACAAACTTTTATTTAGTAACTATAGGTTATAGGTTTGTACAAACATTTTTACACGCCAACCATATTTTAAAAACTAGATGAGGTCGGCGTTTCATAACTGACTAGTCTGAGAAGAAAGGCCGAAACAAACTCAGAGGTCACAATTATTTTTTCTTTCTTGGTCTTTTAAATACAAATTACACTCTTTCTACGAAAATCCTAACAACCACAACAAATTCTATTCATGCACATAAATCGAATTAAGTTGTCCTTATAATAATGTAGCATTAAATTTCGTTATTCATTCTGATAAACCGAACGATTGACGCCTACTCCATCCGCAAAGCATTCCTCTAGTCATAGAAGAGCCGCGTCTTTATAAAAAGTAACATATGGATCTCTCAATACCGTCCGTTTGTCCGTATGTCCGTTCCACTGCATTTAGATAGACACACAGATAAAACGACACTCGGGTATTGTAATAATTGTGATTTATTTTTGAAGTTTTATTTCTTTTGATAGGGCTGGCAGTTATGAAGTTTTATACTTAAGTAAAACCACATAACATCAAAGCTGTATTTCTCGAAGGGTAAGACAGAGGTGTAGGTATAGCCTAGGTAAGTAGATCGGAACACACACACACACACACACACCCCACACACACACATTCACACATTTCGACAGCGTTCACATAATATATTACTATCATAACTTATCTTATGATAATAATTCTAATAAAGGTTATATGTTAACATAACTTAACATCATATCTCTATTCCCAGAAGGGTTAGGCAGACTTATAGTACATCCACATTTCGCCAGTTATATTTAGGTCCCATATTGCCATAAACAGAGCAATACCATAAAAATCCAGACTTCGGACTACTACTGAGAACTCCAGACTACTACTGAGAAATTCCGGATGGAAAAACCCATTAACACTTTGTCCGACCCCGGAATTGAACCCAGGACCACATGCTCATCAGTAGTGCTCGTCACCACTAGACCAACGAGGCAGTCTCAATTAAAAAATATAAGAAAAATTATGGTAGAAGATACTTTTAACTTACGTCAGTCTTGTTTTTATAAAAAGCGTTTGACCGCAATCAGTTTCAATAAAAAGTAAAGGAAAGGTCAGAGGTGGAGTGTGGCTTGGAAATAATTTGCCTGGACGTTTGCCTAAGTTTTTTTTTTTGTTGTAAATACTGTGCAGACAAAGTGCCTGTCAAACAAATCCTTTAGCAAAGATAATTTATATATATTTAAATTCTTTGGATTCAAATATTTGGTAATTTTGATTTTATCGTAAAAGTAAACATCAGTAACTACGAATTTATGACAAAATAATAGAGTCCAACTGAATTTAGGACAATATTTTTTTTTTCGATAAATATTTTTCTTTCGAAAATGCGACTTAATACCTAGATATTAAGTCCGCCTCTGTACCTTTTTGTGCGAAAAGTTTAATTAAATAAATCAATACGGACGAATTTGGTTTTTAGTATTCGGCCGACAGCAAAAATCCATGTTTGGTACAGAAAAAAATACAGAATAAAAAGCACAAAGCCAAAACAAATGTTAAGATTTCTTTGAAATATTTGATAGCTATGCCTCGATCCATAAATAATCCAGTCAAAATAATATAGAGCCGGCTACAAAACAGCTGCATAATATAAATTAAATCCCAAATAATCACTACCCTTGCTATGTTATTAACTAACTTACATAATTGCAGTCTTTATACTAATTGTAGACCTTCTATGTGCAACCAAGCGAAAAGGTAGGGGGAACCTTCTTACAAAAGGGTTTTTTTTAATGAAATGACAAAACCAAAAAATAGGTGAGTTACCTACGTAATTTCACTTATAGAAGAAGTGCTTTTTGGTTCGTATATTAAAAGCTCTAGACGGTATAGTTTGGTGAACACATCTGTTTATTTAAAGTTACTGCACTGTTTTAATCTGAAGTGAGCTGATCTCAATTATTGTGGTATAGTAATTTTATTTTATTAACCGACGTCAAAAAAAGGAGGAGGTTCTCAAATCGGGTGTTTATATTTTTTTTAGGTGTACCTGTCGTCTCCACATATTATTATGTAATGAATATATCCAAAATTTTGAAAAACATTATAAAAGAGTAACGGTGGATTTTCTTACCCATTCTTCTCCATACGAAAACTAGGTACCTTTTGGAAGGGGCGACTAGAATCAATTCTATTTTACTATAATTTTTGACGGTCAAAAGTGCCTTTTATTGTGCCTATATGAAGTAAATTATTTGACTTTGACACAAGATTCGAGCTGGTCATTTGTAGGGGCAGTTGTCAGTAGCTTAGGTATCAATCGTTGCAATGTCACATTGATAGGTTTTGTGAGGAATCCATCGTACTACTCGTAATAAAGTACAAATTTCTCTCTAAATATCAAAACTTTAGTAGGTATCTGACCTACTTAGACACCATTTTTTTAATAAAAATTACATTCGGCCAGCCCTACGACCAACTCGAGCGCAACATCGGTAGTTCTCCTTTATTAATACTTGTCACTGTCAGTGATAACGCGACACAATATAATATAACTATGAGTGTTTGTCTTTTTGTTGCAGTGTGGGTGCACCGTGCAGCCGGTGGAAATAAATCGATTAATATATTTTATACTTTTTTATCAGACAGCTTGACACAATGGATGTAGGTAATATAATTATTTGGAACCGCTTCATTATGATGAAAAAGTACGGTTACTATGGTTAGTTATTTTTGTTTGTTTGTATTCTTATCGCCTCTTTTAATAGGGATACAATTTATTAGAATTATTATCACTCTTAGCGAATAGACCGCCCATTGTGTCACCCTTTATAACATTTATATATTTATGTCTGTAATTTATATGGTGTGGTGTGTGTGCCCGTGGCTAAATAATAACAGCCGCACGGGTCGATCGGTCAGGTTAAGCTATGCTTGCCGCGGTTGGTCTGTGGATGGGTGACCATCTTTACATACCGAGACCCCTCCGTGCCTCGGAAAGCACGTTAAGCCGTTGGTCCCGGCTGTCATTCGTGGATCTTTGACAGTCGTTACGGGTAGTCAGAAGCCCGAAAGTCTGACAACCAGTCTTACCAAGGGGTATCGTATTCCCCAGTGACTGGGTTGTGGAGGTCAGATAGGCAGTCGCTCCATGTAAAATACTGGTATTCAGCTGCATTCGGTTAGACTGGAAGCCGACCCCAACATAATTGGGAAAAGGCTAGGCAGATGATGATGAATTTATATGGTGTGCATAATAAAGAGAATTTTATCATCAAAAAAAAAAAAGTAAGCATATCTATAATAGATATGTAAAGCCTTAAAATCTGTTAGAGTTCACATAATTATATTACTATCATAACTTATGACAATAATTCTAATAAAGATTATATGTTAACATAACGTAACTTAACATCATGTCTCTATTCCCAGAAGGGTTATGCAGAGGCGCTATAGTACACCCACATTTCGCCAGTTATGTGCAAGTACCATGTAATAGGGAGCGAGCCTATTGACATCAACCGGACACAAAGTCAGGCTCCGGCCTTCTATTGAGAAATTCCTGATGGAGAAACTCAATAACACTGCTCGATTTTTGGAACGAAGTTCCTTATCGCGCGTTGCGAAAGGAGGCTAGACAGAAAAAATTAAGACCAAAAGTTGGAACGACACTTTTTGCTATAGTTGTAAGCCGTGCGGCGTGCGCGTGTTTCTCTGTCTGTCTCTCTCTCTCTTTGAACTTCGTTCCATCCGGGTGTCCCTTGACACCTCTCAAGTTTTTTTTTATATCGTATCGTGGGTGTTTACAAACATTTAAACTCACATACACAAACAGCCAGACCCGGAACAACTACCTGTAGGCAATACAAATATTTGTTCCGTGCGGGAATCGAACCCGTGACACGCAGCGCAGCAGTCGATCGCTCAGCCACTGCGCCAACCGTGTCGTCGACTTGGAAATCCAGAACCTAGAACTTTATGCTCAGCAGTAGGGGAACTCTAGACCAACGAGGCTGTATTAGGAGAATCTGACTAATATTATAAACGCGAAAGTTTGTATGGATGGATGAATGTTTGTTACTCTTTCGCGCAAATACTAGTAAACGGATTTGGATGAAATTTGGCACAGAGATGGTTTATAACCAGGATTAACATATAGGTTACTTTTTATCCCGATATTCCCACGAGACCGAAAATTATGCGGGTGAAACCGGTGCAGCTAGTTAATTAATAAATAAGCATATCTTAGTATGTCGCTCTAAAATCTGTTATATGTATGACAATTTTGCGTAAGTACATATTGAAGATAAGTACCATAAATCTGGAGTCAAAGTATGGTAAAGATAATAATCGTAAAGTCACACGGTTGTCAAATGCGTGAATTTATCGCATCGGTAAACCACCTATCAACTCAACGAAAAAGCAAAGGTTTTTGACCTGCATTGATGCAAAAACTTGACGTAAGTCGTATACATGTAATTATGTTTAGCGAAAGAGCTTTTAGTTCCTGCTTACCTAATCATTTGCGCTCTTTCACGATCTGTCAGAATCTTTATGCGTAGGTATTTTTATTTTCCCAAGTCTGGATTTGTCCTCGTTTGATGGCAATAACCTCACCCCCTATTACCTAGTGATGTGTACTATAGGTTATATGGGTACTATCGCCAGAACCTATATCTGACCATTTTGAAAACAAAATCCCGTGCACATGATGACCACAGCTGCGTCCGTAAGTAAAACAAAAGAGGATCCTTTTTAGGTCGACTAATAATATGCGCTGCAAGCAGGAATGGTCCTTACCACTGTAAGGACCATTAAAATACGAGATGAGACGAGAGAGATGATGAGATACTATCTATATAATATACTATACGATGATGAGATAGATGTACTATCGCCAAAATCTATATCTGACCACCTTTTTTTTTTTTTGAGGATGGGAAATCATCAAATGACTCCTCCCGCTCTGGGTGGAGCAGAAGGGAGTGTCAGACTCTTACTGACTAAAACCCACCCATGTTCCTTCCTTAGCCCTTTATGTTCCAGGGCAGCGGTAACCCTTTCGGACGATCCCGCTACCCATATCTGACCACCTTCAGATATAGATTTTGGCGAAAGTACATCTCTGTCAAACACTTCGGGAAACCCAGGCGTGATGTTGTGTTCTTCTCTTTTATTACAATCAAGTGCCCCTTAAGATTATTATCCTTTGTAAGTAGGTATAAAGTTTGAAGCTGCCACGGCTTATTTTAATTTTTAATTTCTGGATTGTTTTTATGTTTTCTATAACGGACGCTTTTAACGTGCACTTCTTTCTACATCGTTCTCACATGGTTAATTTCAGCACGAATGATTTAATCAAATATTTTGTAACAATTTTAGGATTTAAAAGAGTGTCCGTGGAGTTTCTTGCCCGTTCTTCTCCATAGGTACCTACGCTTTGGAATGGGTTACTAGATTCATCTTTCTGACTGACCGACCCTTTGACAATTCAAAAGTGCCTGTAATTGTTTTAGTTGAATTAAATGATTTGATTTTGAGTTTGAAGCATTAGGTTAAAAAAAAAAAACTTTTATAATTTGCTCCGGTCAGAACTTATTGAAATAATACTAATTTCGATTCGGCATCAATCAAATTACAAGTTCGCAATCGATATTATGTGTTGTGAATAGCCATTAACAACATACAGTGACAAATCGATTATGAAATGGTATCGTGATATTCCGAATCGAGGGTTGATCAATCTGACTAGCCTATTGCCAACTATGTTGAAGTCGACTTCTAGCTTAAAGGGATGCAGCTGAATACCAGTATTTTACATAGCGTGACTGCCTATCTGAACTCCACAACGCAGAAACTGGGTAACACGATACTCTTGGTTAGTCTAGTGGTCAGACTTTTGAGCTTTTGAGTACCCGTAACGACTATCAAAGATCTACGAAGATAGTCGGGACTAACGGCTTAACGTGCTTCCCGAGGCACGGACGGAGAGACCGATTCGATTTGTAATGGATGGTTCCCCATAAACGAAAACGAACCGACCGCGGCTAGAGTAGCATAACCGTCAATCGACCCGTGCGGCTATCATTTAGCCACGAGCCCCTCTCGGAGGTTGATTCGATACAAAAAAAGGAACAAAGTTTCTTAATTCTACTAAATCGCTACAACAAACTTGTCATAATCCAAAGTTCGTTCTGCTTCAACGAAATTAAATGAAGAGTCGTCTTATTATTTAACAGGAAGCGCTTTTCAGCGAACGCGCCAAGGATTGTCTATTTACCATCCTGAAGACAAAGGAAACGCGCGAAACAACGTAAGCCCCGCCCAGTCAACGAATGTTTAAGGCAAAAATACATTTCTGCCTACTCTACAAACAAAACACAACCTACTTCTGAATTAGTTGTGAAGTAACACCTAATAAAATTTAAATTAATCCCAATTAAATAGAAAGTATATAAAACTAAAATAAGCTTTTATGATCAAAATCATTGACGAAAATGTGAGAATGAGAAAGTTTTAAACGAAAATGTACCAAATTAAATGTAAATTTCCGTTTTATAGTAAAATAATTCTCCTATTTATTAGTGAAACGTGACTATTATTATTTTAATTTTGAAACTTGTTACCATACATCAATTTCACCTAATAATTTTCATCAATGTTTACTTTTTCTATGAATATTAAACAGCTAATTAAAGCTGGTAACTTAAAGATAATTGCTGCTTAAAAATATATATTACAACGACTGTCTACTATACCCATTAATACAGAATGAGGCCAAAAAGTTCCCACTATAAACTCGTAAAGGCCCAACGTCCACTTAACTGCCCGTTAACGTTAATTAAGGTAGCGTTAAAAAAGAGAAAAAAAACTTTTACATTGTTTTGTATCGGCTACCGAACAGCGGAACTACACTTTATTAATTGGATACTGTTTTTTTAATTACCTGATGGAGAACCGATCTGATAAAAATGTAAGTCCCGCTCAATTGAAAAAGTTTTTACGGTGCAGCACTTAGGACCAATAAAGTCCAGTTTTTTTATGTGTGTTATTGGATTCATCAAGATCAAAATCTTTAATAACGTTTATTTGTTGTGCCATTGGAAAGTTTATGTCTTCCTTATGTACTTACAATAACATTGCAGGTTATGTACCTATATCTAATTGTATAGCAACTCTGTTAATCCTTCCAAAACTTTCTACACAAAACTTTATTCTAGCTATTTCAGTATCCTAAAGTCTTGATAATAATACGTGGATGTTATGATAATAATATTCATTATATATAGTAAATTGTAACCATGGAATTGATCTTCAAGAATAAATAAATAAATAAGAATCACCCTGAAGTAAATTTTAAAGAGCAGCAACTTAATGTTAACTTAACACACTTTAACATTCTAAAACTCAAGTTACTCTTGCATTTATGTATCCATAATAATCCTAAACAAAGTTCAAGTCAAAACAAATAAAAAGCAATAGTTACCATTAGTTCCATTCAGTCCAATGAGAAGTAAATGCACAAATACAAGAAACACAAATTGGTTCCTTCCATTTATGGTGTTATCGCACTCATTAACACCAGCATCCACCATACTGCCACCAAATTATGCTTAATTTTCACACCATCGATAATTTACATGTTTACAATTTCACTATAGAGGTTCCACTATTTATTTTTTTCACTAGCATACTGTAATCTCCATGCGTTTGAAATTCGAAGATTCAAAATGTCATTTTATTTGAATAAAAAGTTCGGTAAACAACGTCGGCATCGCGTCCGGAGCTCGGTTCCACCGTCCTACACGACCATGCGGCTTCGAGTCTTGCGTCGTACTATCGCGTCTCCCTCCCTCATCTCTGTTTACTCTGTCCCAAATGGGGGGATAGGCGAGTGCTCCAAACTTTATGTAACTCTATTATGGTGTAAAGAACCATTATCACTTGATTTGACTGTCACAGAAGTAAAAACTGTATAAAGTATTGTGTTTGGGGCAAAGTTGCGTAAACACGTCAGAGAACAAACAAACCCAATTTGTTCTAAGTCAGTTGCGAGAATACTTAACAGTCGAGAAACTTTTTTATGATCTGTTAAACAACCTTGCCTACTTGCTGTTTTCCACAAACAGACTTTAAAAGCGTTTATTTTTACCTTTTTGGTATTGCGAAACCATGCACTTCGTAATCATGGTGATCATTTTTAATTAACACAATTTACGAAAGTAGGTACCTACGTAGGTACTTTTAACATAATATAGTCACTGAAGTCAGTCGATAAAATAAGGTTATAGCTGTTTTCTATACTTAACCTATTTTACCTTAAAGATTTTATAAGTTTTTAGTTTGCTTTCCTTGTTGACAGGGTGCTTTTCAGTTGCAGCGCTCATCAAAAATATACCTAACCTTAGGTACTGGTTAATAATTAATTATATTGACTTAACATTTGCAGAGGACAAAATTGATAAGGTGTCCGTCAAACTTCATCAGCAAAAATCGTAGGGTTTATAATAATAACAATTCATAAGCCCACGTCAGCAGTAGGGTTGAGCTTCACAAAATCAATGTGTGTCCAATCAATCACAAATCCCTCCAATATTAAATTCCTATACAGAACTTCAACAAAAGCGAACCCATAATCTATACTAAGTTTTTGTCCAAACAAACCCCCACGATCGAAACTTTGAAGGCCCATTCAAAAAGGAAAGGAAATAAAATACGGCTTATTTCATTTGACGCATTTGTCGAGTTAGCGCAAGCGCACCAGGCGGCCGCCGACAAAGCCAATGGGATCGTATAAAAAACGTTCTAATTTCAAACCGGTCGCCCCTCCGCCGCACGCGCTCCTGCGCATCCCTTCGCCCATTATTATGCTGAAGAGGTCATTCACAGTTCGCACAATACAACCCATACATGGGTGAGTTGCTAATAGGTGAGGCTGGTCGCTCTTCAATCCTTTTTGAACTTTTTAGTATTGAATTATGTAGTGAATGTGCTATACAACGCCTTGTAATGACTGGTCCAAGGTGAAATAACTATGTAGGACGTATGAAATTGTGCCCACACAAGCAATGTTAACGACGCCCGCGATTTAGTAATAAGTCATAATTATAGTTAAATTCGCGGTGGTACAAAATCCTTGGTTACGAAGTCTAAACTTTAGGTTTTGGTATAATTACATGAAGCTAAATCACCAAGCAACTAACATTTAAATGTAAATAAACATTCCTCTAGTAGTCACTAATACACTGCTGTATGCAATTTGCCAATCGATATTTTGTTTTTTTTTTAATGATATACTAGTAAGTAGTGTATAGTAGCATACTAGTGCTTGACTGCGATCCCGCCTGATGGAAAGCAGTGATGCAATGAGCAGTGATGTTTTTCGAAAAAGTTCCCCCCCGGCTTAATTTGAGTACCTATTGATCCCGGCTCCAAGGATAAAAAAAAATATATAATGTTGTACCAACATTCAAAATAAACGATGACAAGATGTGCGTAATGGCGCGCAGACTTAACAATCTCTTTAATTAAAGGGTGGCTGCTAATTGAACTGGTCCTGATACCGAAAGATATCGACACCGCCTTGTGGTTTAATTTTTTTGCGTCATATCCGTGCAAATTGGACATCTGAGCCAAGCACACAATTATGTTTAACGAGTACCTAAAGATTAAATTCTCGATGGCCCCACTTTTGCAAAAGTAAGGTAACGATTGCCAAAACTGGATAATATTAATAATATATAAATATAATAATATTCAACATCACTTTATAATAATAATAATTCATTTATTTATCAAGTAACAAGGACTCATTAATACACAGAAATTAAATATAGCACAAATGTTACACTAGAACACACTGAATATACTTTTACTACTACTACTAGATTTCTATAATTTCTTAATGAAATCTCGAACGAACGAACGAACTTTCTATCGCATTCCTGATTTCTGTTTGACGAAGCGTTTACACTAACCGGTGTCTACAGGCATTTTTTTTTAAATAAAATCCCAGTATTACCATACCAACCCAAAAATTCGAAGTCCTGTGACAACTCCTATCTGGGTTCGCGTGGTGGATAACGGCCGGTTCCTCTCAGAGAGAGGTAGCTGGCCCAGTAGTGGGCGCATTATAAGCTGATCATGCCATGTCAACCATAGAGATAAATAAATTACAGTCATTGTATAGTAAATTTTTTTAATTTTTTTAAAGTCCATGCCCATTATTATAATAGCCTTATAAACCTTCAAAACTGATGCAACTGTTTGTAAGATGACAATAGAACACTATGTTATGACGACTATAAAAATATATTCACAAAAAGAAAACACATAAAAACTATAAGTAGTGGGCGTTAAAATATTGCAACAAAGCAGTAAACAAAATGTGTTTTTTATTCCAACATTGAAAACAAGAAGTAAATTCAGTGCATTTGTAATCAGTGGGGAAAACAGTAGCCATACGGATGTCGCCTACGTCGTACGTGCATGCACTGGCAATTCGAGAAAATGGCCATGCAATACTGAGCTCTGAAACTAGAAGAAAACTTCCATTTTCATCTAAAACAGCAAGACAAAGAGAGGTGTGAGAGGTCGTGTTATTCTGGTTACAATATTTTTATTGTCCACCAGTTCAAATCCATAAAAAGAACCATCTCAGCATATATTATTATAAGTAGCACCATAATAAAAGACGTTATTGTTATTTATCTGGCCTAATTCCAGTGTTGTTGGCATATAAATCGCCTTTTTTATTTAGACAGACAGGCCATTCTCGGGTCACTAAATCATAATTCGCACGCACGCCCAATTAAGCCAAACGTTTTAGTGAGTAAAAAAATGCATATTCATTTTCGACAAGATTGAAGAATATTAATATGACCTTTAAACTGATAGCAATCGAATATTTTGGAGCACAGTAGCTGTTACCAACTATTAAAAAATAAGTATTTACATATATTTTGCGTCATCAGAGTATGAGATTGTCCAAATAAGGCCTTGAATATTCATTCCTTGAATAAATTGTCGAATTAAAGCAATAAAATATTGTTGAAACCTTATTGGACTTGTTTTTTAGTTTTTATTTGAGACTTCAATATATACTGAGTACTTCAGTACTCACTACCTTTGACAATGGAATATAGTAGTTTTATTTAAGAACTTGGTCCACCGTCCATCTTCAGAATCTTCTTTCATCTTCTTGACCAATTTCCTGTCGAATTTCCCATCGCATAAATTTGTAGATCAACCAAACATATTCTTTTCGTAGATAAACAGAAAAAGAATGTAAAAAGTTGCTTAGTTTTTTATATTTGCTTTCCTATATAATTCGTTTACCACTGAACTATCTCTGTGTTACTTTGTAAACTATCTTTGTGCTACTTTGTAAACAGCAAAAAATATCTAAGCATTGAGATTCTGAGAACGTCTGGAGGTGGCCATTTCGTCATATGTCAATCGACCGTGGTGTGAGTGTGAACACTAATATTATTGTTCTTAACACAACTGCTCGTCACCGATCTATATCTGTTATGATCCCGAGAAAGATAAATGATTCTTTCGCAGAATTAAAAACTCTTCAGTACAAACTTGTGGGAATAATACCACCTACTTTGGAAGTTTGCTGCATTAAAATACACTTTGAGGGACATAAATCGTTGATGTCAATAATAAATGGTTTATAGAATAAATAGCTACTTCTACTGAGAGCAAATAAGACAAGAGCGGTTGCAGTTTACTGTTAGCTTTGTTACAAAGGGGCGGTTGAAACGCTACACGTAACATGAGCCAGGGCAATATGATTTTTAATAGTTGACATTCGATTTTTCGAGTTTTTGGGAAAATCATGTTACCTCCTTCCATGTGTATACATACAGCTGAATCTGTTATACTTTGTAACACGTGCTACGTGAAAACTTCCGTGGTAATTCCACAATATGTACTCACATAGGGGCTGATAGCTGATGGTACTGCACCGTGCACGTCAGTGGCAACAATTGCCTTTGAGATGGTTTAGCAGCTGGCGTAGTACAAAGTTTCAATAGAATAAAAGGCTAGTTTATATTGTTTGTGTTACCACTGACGTGTGCCCTATCATACTTTTTATTTTATTTTAAATAGTTCCAGGTTTTAATTTATGTTACTGCTTAATGACAAAACTTAAATCTGAATGAGAAAATAAATTCGAAGCTACATATAACACACATAGTCTACATCGTAATTATTTATCCAAGATTATCCTGTCAGACCTAAAGTAGAGATCAAACACCGTTCATCATAAAACGCTGCGTTCGGAACGCCCAAGTGTTTTCGTCCGAGCTTTTCCCGAACGACACCCATTGATTGATGAACAGACAACTGCCGTGTTTTGCATTCAGCTATTTACGGGTATTTCCTCCGCTTAACCCGTCTAAAGACTGATTAATGGCGACCACCGCTGTCTATTACGCGAGGTGACTGGTGGATGTTTGCTTCACTGGATATGTAAGGAGTACCTGAAGGAAGTCTATTTAGGGATACGTCAGGCCAATTTAGAGGTTAATTCCTTTTTAGTTGTTGAGACAAAAGGTGAGGAGGTTTTATGGTTCATGCTGTAGCAACGTTTAAGTATAAATATTCGAATTTATTTGTAGGAACGTAACTTTCGTAATTGTGGAAAATATCTCGCCAATTTATCACTATTTCGAAAACTTCACGATGCCGTGGCGGTAGATAAGGAATTATAAATGATGGCAGATTTAAACCATTAAAGATAAATCGTACTATCTATTTGATACTAGAAATATTCTGACTTAATATCTACACAAGATATTTGATGTTTTATCAACAAAGATATCGATCTTAATATCTAATATACCTACTCACAAACTCGATCAGCACATGATCGAGTTTGTGAAGTTTCGCTAGCTAATTAAACATCACCTGTGTAATTTTATGTGTATGTAGATTATTTGGTAACCTATTTTTGTTTTTATTACATAAAATAATATTGTACAGTACGGTACATAAAATTAACAAAGGTAATTTCGATTAAAGAGGTAGTAACAGACAGCTGAAGGTCAAGTGAAAGACCTATAAACAAGTTCAGGAAAGTGAAACGTGACGATTAAGTTATAACGATTTACAATCGATGTTCGTGAATTGATGGTAGGTAGGCCATCAGTTTTGCTGTTATTAATTTCCAATTATAATTATAGTGAAGTATAGCGTAGATCTTGCCTCGGCGCCTGCGCCTACGCCACGTTGCGCCGACGCCGACCGAACATAATTTGCAACCTGCTAATAGCTATCGTGAAACTGCACGCTCTAGGATTTGCTGGGTAAGTGAGCGACTGAAGCGTTATTCTATTGTTTTACGAATAGATAGTAACATTGTTTTGTGAATTATGAGTGGACTGTAAAAGAATAGGGAGACCTTTATCAAAATAAATGGTTTTATTTGCTGAGCGTCTTCCAACACGTATTATTTTGTTATTATCTAAGAGTACGATGAATTTTATAAGGGCGCTTTTATTAAACAACTTCTGATCATGAATGAGTTTTGTCCCAGAGCTGGGCAAAGTTATTCTTCCCTGTGTATTGCCTTTTCCGGAATATTTCCTTGACTCAAGTATTTTTTTTATGATAACTATATAATTGGTTGTGAATAAGACTTGTTACTTATCCTTTATAAATCTATACTTATAATAAATCTGTAGAAGTGAAAATTCTGTACATTGAAAATTTCAAAAAAATAAATGGCAGGGGGTGTTACTAGACCGACACCGAACCCAAAAATGTGATTAAAAATTTTTTTGTCTGTCTGTCGGTCTGTCTGTCTGTCTGTCTGTCTGTTTGTTCAGGCATCACGCAAAAACTACCGGTTCGATTACGATGAAACTTGGTATAATTATTCTTTAATATCCTGGGCACCACACTGGGTACTTTTTATCCCGGAAAAGTATATACAATAAAAAACAAACTTAATTTTGCGGTTCGATCCCTATACTCGATTACCACTGTCTGTACTGTACCAACCGCAAATACTAAGTTTGTCGTAGGTTGGGTCACCCGCAGTGGAGTTCATTTTTATTCCTTTTAGTTTTTAGAGTTATTTAGGTTTATTTTTATATGAGTCGTAGGTATAGATTTTAATTTTAAAGTATAGGTAGTATATTTGATAGTGTACGTAGTGACCGTAGGTTATTTTATAATACTGTTAGGTAGGTTTAATCATTCGTATAGATATTAGTTTTTAGGGAGTTTGTTTATTTATTGAATTTAGATTAGTTATCATCAGAAATAGGTTTATTTAGGTAGGTAGGTATTTAATTTTCTGTTATTGAGTTTTTTTTTAAATTAGTTAGGTACTTAGGTAAAGATATCATATAGGTACCCTCTTAATCACCACTAATGAGACACAATTGGTTTTCTATTGTAATTAGCCACAAAGGGCCCGCGACAGATGGCATTCTGGGGAAGCACATACATTTTATCCTGTCAGCACGTTCCCGTGGGTAAATTTCCGACATCCACGCGGGCGAAGCCGCGGGCAGAAGCTAGTGTTAAATAAAATGTTTGTTTACACTGTGTTACAAACAATGATCTTTATGAACTTGAGATGTAGTTTGTGATTTATTTTTATTATTGTGTGTGTGACTTGGCTATCGCATTAGGTTTAGTAAGACCTGCAATGATAGTTTGAAGGCATTTAAATAAATAAATAGTTATTGCGAGGGAAGTCGGTGCAGCGCCCGCGTAATACATTTATTTATTTCTTTATTTATTTATCCTCACATTGGAACGCCATACGGCAATTAGGTACACCAACGGAGCAAGTGCTACTTTCCATCCATCCTGTGCACGGTGAACATCGAACGAGTAGCGATGGATCACTATAAATAATAATATACACTATTAATCACAATTTGAATCATTTTGAAAGATATTGCTAATCCATTGCTTCATATGTTCGTAAAATGTGTCTGCTTATCAACGTAAATAACGCAATGAATGTTGTTGAACTGTCAAAATGAAACCTATTGTTACTGATTGTGTGTTACGCTATTACCCAGCCGGTTAAAGTTACGACGTGCCGCTTCCTGCTTACCGCTCATAAGTTACACCACTCATCAAAAACAGCGTGGGTCGTACCAAAGCTGATACCGGCCTTTCGCATCGTAACTTAACGCGATTGTACTTTAATTTTAGTTATTTAAGCGCCAACCATCTTGCTTTTGATGTAATTGATCATTAAACTTGTTTATGATACATAATCGTCGTGTGCACATAGACAATAATCGTAGAAGTGAATGTTTTTGGTGTGTATAATTTGTCATTCTTACATTTATTTGCTCGTAAATCATTTTGTGGATTTTTAAGTAGCTAGCTATTGCGTCAGTCATTTGTTGTTTTATTTTATTATTAGTATTGGGTAATGCGTATTGAATTCTGCCCACGCGTCCGATATTTGATCGAAAACTAGTTGGCCTGCAAATATATTGTGACACACTTTTTTTTTCGCAATTCAATATTCAAACATAAATTACTTATGTCAGCAGTGTACCTACCGTGGTTACGACATACCTACTAAATATTAAACCTATTATATGCATAGAATTGGCTTATTGTACTTTCAGATTTTGACATTTGCTAAAACAAAAAAATAAAATGAATTTGAAATTTAAATTCTGACAAACAAAACCTACATCAAACAATAACATTATCAAAATGCAATTCATTTGAAAGCCACAGTACTTCAAAACTGCAATTCAACAAAATTCAATAAGATCCGCGTTCGCGTCTCACGCTTTAAACAGAACAACTTCCAACTTCCCTGCACTACCCCCCATAATGAAAAGAAACAAAGACTATTTCAAGTCCCCTCCGCTCCACTTTTTTGTTCTCGCGAATAAAAACGTCTAAAAATACGTCGACTTGTCGGAGGTACTTTTTATGAGGCTCGAGTGTTAGCAGACGTACTAAAACTTGTTCACAAGTTTAAAGCTTTATTTTAATTTTCCTTGCACACGATGCCGCCGAGTTTCCCCAAGAAGAAATGTTAAACTACCCTGCACGTGCGAGAAGTAAAGTGCGATGTTTTATGAGAGTCTCCTACAAATGAGGTAGCTTAAGGCTGTTATCGTAATGTAGATTGTACAGTTGATTACGAAGAAGTATTTTAGGAACATTTTGGTCTTCTT
The DNA here is from genome assembly GCA_945859715.1 of Apamea sordens. Lineage (NCBI taxonomy): Eukaryota > Metazoa > Arthropoda > Insecta > Lepidoptera > Noctuidae > Apamea > Apamea sordens. The sequence continues at coordinate 9,501,998 of OX243996.1, read as the reverse complement.
TTTTTGGGTCTTTAATCCTTACGTTATGCTAATGAAGTAATGACAAAGCGGGAGCTTTTACATGTAGGTAATGTGACAGTTTGGATTCGACGATAAAATGCGACGATAGTGTCTTCTTATAAAACTTAACATGAAAATCCGATTCACATAACATCACGCCAGTATTCCCTGAAGGGCTAGGCAGAGTTGTACCTACATATATTGCACCCATATTTCGCCAGATATTCGCCAGTTTGAAGTTTTGAAGTCCCATGTAACAGGCGGTGAGCCTATTGCCATCAACCGGGCACTGCACCCTAATTGCGTAACACACAATCATTCGGAATCAGAATCATTTTGAAGCAAATTGCTAATCCATTGCTTCATAAGTTCGAAAACTTTGTCTGCTCAACGCGTAAATTACGCAATGAATGTTGTTGATCTGTCAAAACGAAACCGATTGATCGTGTGTTACGCAATTAGGGTGCCGATCTAGGCTCCGGGTTACTGAGAAATTCCAGATGAAAAATAAAACTTACATCTGGAAAATAAAGTCAAAAAGTCAAAGTCAAATCATTTATTTCAAATAGGCACATAAAAGGCACTTTTGAACGTCAAAAATAAAATAAAAATAAAATTGATTCTCGTCGCCGCTTCCAAAAAGTAGCTTCCGTATGGAGAAGAATGGGCAAGAAACTACACCGTTACTCTTTTAAAAATTTTACAATATTTTGCATACATTAATTATATTTGAATTATATAATCTAAAAATAAATTACGATACCACAATAGGTAAAAGAATTAAAATGGATTAATGAAACCATGACATATAAATTAACTATATGATAGATACATAAATGCACCAATAACACTTTCCTCGACCCGGAAATCGAACCCAGGACCTTATGCTCAGCAGTAGCGCCTGCGACCACTAGACCAACGAGGCAGTCTGGATCAATTCCAAACAATTTCAATCATATCAAAAACCAAAGCTTGATTGGTGTATTGACTTTAGCTTCAAAACACACGCTATTCTATTAGTCTCTTGATGACTTTTACTTTGTGATATATTCATACCTATGTACGAACATCTCGAGTGGTTTTCAGCTACGATACATCACTCGATGTCCTCCCTCGGGGGTCGTAAGAGACGAAGAGATTATACATTAAGAACATGATGGGTAACATCATACTGCAGGATTTGGAAGTCCCTTAGGATTGATAGGTCAGACAGCCATCGATCCGACTGCTCAGATGTCAGTACAGAGAAGTGAAACCATGTCTTAGGAGTCATGAATCAATACTGCGTAACATATTATATCAAACACAATCTGAATCGTTTTGAAGAATATTGCGAATCCATTGCTTCATATGTTCGAAAATTTGTCTGCTCAACAACGTAAATAACGCAATGAATGTTGAAAGGAAGGCCATTCCTACTGTCAGTATGCTACGCAATTACCCGGCTGAGCTTTATGCTGATCGTAATAATAACACCGCCATACAAGAGCACGAACAAAATTCTTTAGAGAAAATGCATAAAGAATTTGAAAAAAAAACCATAAAATAAATCTTTTACGCGATCTATCGAAGTCCTGGTGGTATAGTCAATACCGTACTTACCTATAAGCATTGAATCTCCACGGAAAGGACATAAAACACCAAACAAGTTCTGGGAACAAAGCGAGCTCGATGATAAAATGCCTCGAATTATGCAAATTCCCTCGTTCCCTTCAATAAGGTTTCAATAAAGTAACATTGTCTAAAAATTCCACCTCCTTTTTTATGCTGTCATGAGATTAAACTGAATATCTTGTTTTACGATTCGGCTTATCGCACGGTAATGAATAAGAATTACTTTTTAGGTGTATAATAAAAAAATAATTTGTTTAATTTATCTTTTATGGCTTCATTACAGCAGACTTGTCCTACTCCAGGGACAATGAAAGCTTGATAATAATATCCATGGATTTGGATGGACCATCTTTGAAGCCGCTTTTGGAAATAAATTATCATGGGTCTATGGGATCCAACGACTAGACTACAAGATCGCTACTGTGCTCTTACGAGTATTAGACCAATAAATTATAGAGACAAATGCAAAATATTCTAAAATATCTGTAACATTGTAATACAAAGTATTCTAGCCAGCCACTGCTGCGGTGTAAATCTAATACTAACGATGTGTGACTATTCTCTCCCTTTTGTTAAGGCAGCTCCACTTCGGTACCTAAATACAAAGATTTAAATCCTTAGATTCGTCTTCACCGTACTTAGTTGCATACTGAGAAGAGTGCGCTCACACAATAATACTGGCGTTTCCATGTCAAGCAAGTCAAGTCACTACGTTATTGCTAATCAACAACTGTGTTCTATTTTATTTGTTAGGATATTTATTTTAAATGTGTTCCTTTGTATAAATAACCCATTTTTGTAAAAACTGTTATTAAAGGCGTCAAAACGTAATAGAAACGCGGCATCTTTTGACGCGGTAGGACGAATCTAACGATTTAAATCTTTGCCCTAAATACTTATCTATACACATGTCAGGCATTGTGCACCGTAGTTAGGAAACAATGGAGTTCCATGCGAGACAGAAAGAGTAAGCTGCTATTTATTAGCCCTGAATAAGGACTTGTATGTGGAACAACACCTCATACTTGAAATTGTAAAGTCTAACCTACAACTTAGGATTTATCGCTTGGGATATCCTGGATTGTATTGCGTATATTTTTAGTCAAATAGCATTGGGTATACAGAGCTGATTATTAAGTACAATGATTGTAAAACAAAACGCAACACTTTGTGAAAAAAAAATTGGGGAATGAAAAACTTTAACAACCGTATGATCTGCATCTCAAGAAATAGACAAGAACCTAAACTGAGTGCCTACCTACGTCAATCTGCCCAGCCTCTTCCGAACTAATTGGGGTCGGCTTCCAGTCTAACTAGATGCAGCTGAATACCAGTATTTTACATGGAGCGACTACCTATCTGAACTCCACAAACCAGTTATTGGGTCACATGATAACCCTTGGTAAGACTTGTTGTAAGAATTTTGGGTTGTAAGATCTTTGACAATCGTTCCGAGTAGTCAGAAGACTACTCGGAAAGATTGTCAAAGATCTACGAATGACAACTGGGACCAACGGCTTAAACTACTTTCCGAAGCACAGAGGGGTCCTACCTACATATCATTCCGATATTATGCAGTTCAAAATTAGGCTATCGACACACGTCGTCCTCGTCCCGATTTAAAATTTTCAGACGTAGGTATCGGATATTCTTAATGTAGATACTACGATTTTCCTTATCAAAAATACGGCAACGTTCGCCTTAGGCTGGCACTTACTTCCAAATGTAGGATGTAAGTAAGATTTAACAGTCATTTATTCAGTGCGATATTTCAAGGCAGTTAAAGAGAATTTTGTGTATCTTATCTTAATCTTAAATTGTAGGAAGTAATCGTTAAAGTTAGCTCCAATAAAATTTTATTGGACTTGCGAAGTTAAGCGGTGGTAAAAACCACGACTGTTCAAATGCTCATAGATATTAATACTTTTCGAAAATTATTTGAAAAGTTTAGTTCGTTTCAGTTCACGTAGGGAATTTCTTCCTTCTATCATTATCATTAACCCCTTTTTTTTATTAGGGCTGATATTACCAAAGACAGATATTTTTTGTCCTTGGAATAAAATTGACGTCTGACTAGCATAGAAAAGCAGTCAAAAATTCTTTATTCTGAGGGTAAGACTCCTTCTAGGTATAAAAGTTTGGTGAAATTCGCCCTTAGTCGATTTTTCACGGTTTGGCTACCTTAGGGCTGATTTCCCCGAAAACTTTTATTCGAGGAATAAAATTAACGTTTGACAGTTTCTGTGTAAAATAACTGTCAACATTTCAAAATTATTCCTCGAATATAATAATAATAAATTTATTTATTTAGGCAAACCAACTAAATACACACAAAGACATTCCAAGTACATATCATTTACAAATACAATAGCATTGCATGCATCTAAATTAAAGGTAAGCAGAGCACTTTAATAAAATCTCGCTATACAATAATAATTAACAAAAAGATGGATAGCAATGTAATTGGAACTAATATCAATAATCTCTTATACACAAAATCAATTTGAAAAAATACTTATAATAATAATAAATTTATTTTAGACCAAGTCCATAAACAACACACATTACAATTTTATACACAAAACATACATACATACATGAAAACACATACCTACACAAAAAATACACTAAAACAACTTATTTTAAATATTGGAATGACGCACGATGAGTGGTCATACATTGCCACATCATTGGACTGTCTATCCTGTCGGCTACTAAGTATAGCCACCAAGCTGTTGGAGCTGTCGCGCACTCGCCGCATCAGGGATGCTATCCGTGTCCGCATCAGTGCGTAAAAATCTGGCACGCCATTCTCCGCGAACATCCCCGATACACTGCAAAAGCGCGGCAGCCTCAACATAACTCTGAAGGCGTTATTGTATTGGACTCGCAGGGCATTGTACGAGCTTTTTGTATAGCTGACCCATAATGATACGTCTAAAGAGTGTATAATTTTCACCTCCCTAGTACAACGTGCAAACCTACGAGCCAGGATGTTACATCGAACTGCCAATGCTCTGCATTCCCTCTCCACGTCCACATCGTCGGACAAACTATCGGTGACCCAATGCCCCAGGTACTTGAACTCCGTGACCCTGAAAAGCTGAGCGCCACAAAAATTATCAAATTATTGAAAAATCAGACCTTAGTCTTATAGTATCATTATAATAACTAGATATAACGTCCTCTCTGACTGCAAATATGACTGTGATATAATTTAATAAAATGTCTTGCATGTCATGTGTGTGTATATTATCTTTTATCTCTCACTCTCTCTCTCTCTTTCAATAGGTTGGAGTAAGCTAAGGGTGGATTTTTCCAACTCCAAATACTTTTATCCGAGGAATAATTTTGAATTTTTGACAGTTCTTCCATACAAAATCTGACAGACATCAATTTTATCCCACGAATAAAAATTATCTGCCGATTGAAAAATCAGCCCTCAGTAATATTGCTGTAACTTAATGGGGCATGTTATATTGTCAATAATATCACGATACCGTGGTAATATTGATCGTAAAATAGGCCGTATCACGGTATCGTGCTCAATAATTGCGATATCGCGATATTAGGATCCTGATAATATTGACAAATATAACATGCCCCAATTAAGTACCCAAATCTACCTGATTCTACTGAATCTATCTATCTTACTAATGAATGTTGAACTTAATTTAAGTGAATCCACAGCTTACTTCAAAGCCAATATGCTCACAGTTACCCACTTAGGTAGGTACTGTAAGCTACACCCATCCACGGGCTAGCTCCCAGCATCAACTTTACGAATATATAACTAGAGCCCAGTCTACTTCACTAATAGTAAGACTTCCCCCAGTGGTAACATGAAAAACGGTTTTTGCCAGGGAAAGTTTCCTCGTCCGCAATATCCCAGCTAAGCCGGATTTGCAACTCACTCCCGGCTTCTTCCTTTTCTTTTTAATTAAAACACTTTTATGGACACTGGAGAGATTTTAAAATGCAAGTTAATTGAAGTGATACGTGACTTTAGACCCGCTCCGTTCCTTCCTGGATTAATTCTGGATTACATATTTTGCTATAAAAAGTATCGTAAAAGCGGAGATTAAATGTTGCGAAATATGAAATGGATTCTTTTTTTGTCGACGTGAATCCGATCGAGTTTCCCGTTTGTCGGTTTGGTACGGAGATTATGAGCCTGTGGATGAGTACAAAATACAAATGAACATTTTAGATTCGATTATAAAAACAAATTTTGAACATATAGTTATTTTGGTGTAAGTACCGATACGTTAAAATTATGTTTACACCAGAGTAAGTCAATGTTGCTAACAATGAAAAAACTTGAGAAGTGTCAAGGAACACCCGGATGGAACGAAGTTCCTTTCGATTAATTAGTGAAGGAATTGTAATTTCTTTTTTTTTTTAAGTTATAATAATATTTTTTTTTATTATTAACACGTTGTACGCTTTACGACCCACCGGTGGGCCTACCGTAGTATACCATTCGGACCAAGTCAAAATCAGGAAATCGGTAATTTTCATCAACTTGAGATTTTCATTCCAAAGTTTATAAAATGCGGTAATTTGTACGGAAGATAAAAATTAGCGACTTTTACCATCTAGTTTTTAAGATATTGTAAAAGGCTCACGGGTGGGTCCCGTGGCCTTGTATAAAGGATTATGCTTTTTTCCGTTAGCGGGGGCCGCGGGGTCACGATACGGCTCACGTCGCGCGAGCCGGAGTGATTTACTCCGGCCGATCAAGATCGCGCGCTGCGTGGACAAGTGAGGATCTGCAATGAAATTCTGTAGCCATCTCACCGTGAAAACTTAGGTGAAGTGAGCGTGGAGTGAGCTGTCATTCCAATGAATGTTAGGGATTGACACAATTGACAGCAGTGCGATTCTGTAACCATATCACCGTGAAAACTTAGGTCAATCCCTAGCATTAGTAGGAATGACAGCTCACTCTAAGCTCACTTCACCTAACTTTTCACTAGTGAGATTTTTACAGAATCGATCGGCTTTTACGCTTTTTCCGCCAAAAATGAATGATTTTGAAGATTTCTTCTTTTTTGCGTCTCAGCAAGAGGAGTTAAACCAGTTAGATAGATTAGGTATTCAAATTCATAAATTATTTTGGTTACCTATATTATAGAAGTTTGTCAAGTATTGAATAAATAATGTCACCGATTTTTATTTGGTAATGTAGAAAATGTTATGTTGTTTTGTATTTGTAATATATATTTAATAAGTATTTTATAGTTTTATTACAGCTATTAAATCGAAATAATATTTTCTACCGTATCTTTAGGAATAACCCTAGCATCATTGCAATAACCTTGATACAAACTACAAGATTTTGTTGGATTTGAAAACCACGCCGTCCGGTTCGGATACAGGGCCACGCGGCTCACTTCCATACGCGTTTTGTTTGATAGCTGCGATCTGTGGCTCGTAGGAAGCGTTTATGTTGGACCTCTCACGCGGGTCACGGGTGACCCCCGTGGCTCGAATGGTACAGTAAGATAAGGCTCACCGGTGAGCCCTGTGGCCTGAATGGAAATACTCGATTTTTCATTTGGCGTTCAACGTGTTAACAAATAAAAAAACCCAGACAAAAAAAACTGGCTTGCTTTCTATAAGAGAGAGAGAGAGACAGACAGAGCAACACGCGCACGCCGCACGGCTTACAACTAAGTATAGCAAAAAGTGTCGTTCCAACTTTTGGTCTTAATTTTTTCCGTCTAGACCCCTTTCGCAACGCGCGATAAGGAAATTCGTTCCAATAATTACTGACAGGAAACTATTTTAATGAATGAGTGGCAAGAGAGGAATGTCTTCAAAATTTTAACATTTGCGGTAAACAAGAGTTGTATATGTATTATTCTTCATGTATTATTTTTTTGTGTCCTTTACTCTTTCACACGCAATCTACATCTCAATATCTATTAGCCTATCGCAGGTATGCTGGAAGGGTTTTCTTATGAAATAAGCATCACCTCTGTACCAATTATTTACATTATATAAGCTAACATTGAAAATAATGATATGTTACATGTGAAAAAATAAGCAAAATAATCACAGGGCATCAAAAAATTCGTCCGCATCTCTGTCAACAGGAACAGTGCCTCTGTACCTATTTTTCTGTTCTGTTTTTTCTTGTTTGTTTATACAGGGTGGGAGGGGGGACATCGACGCGCAAACTGTAAACATGGATTCAGCACATGAGTTTAGACCCCATAGCGTCGAAATTTTTCGTCGGTTATTAAAAACAATATTGCTGTTCCGTACATTTTGACCATGTAGGTATTGCACTTTTTTATGAAACAAAAGATTTTTTTTTTTTTGATAACCGACGAAAAATTTCGAAGCTATGGGGTCTAGTAACATGTGCTGAATCCATGGTTACAGTTCGCGCGTCGACGTCCCTGCCACCCTGTATATGTGAGTACATATATGGTAAAATAAATAAAAGAAGAGCAACACACCGCATCAAAACAAGAAAGAAACATTTCGGTTCAACCAAAAGAAGACCTCCTTTTCATATTTTATTTTACCTTTTTTTGTTTTCATCAGTCTTGCGCGACACCTCTCAAGCGTCATACTTGACAGGACACATGTCTTGCAGGCTTTCTCCGTTTTTCTTTAAACATACGGAAATATTACGAATACGAGGGTTGAGGCGGGTTGAGTCGGGTTATCCTTGCTATTAATCATTGAGCATTAACCCTTATTCGCCGTTTAACGCGGTAAGTACGTGCTTATAAGTTTCTCTCGCTTAACGTTCCGTCTTAATTTGACGAGCTTTATTCCCGCTTTATTTTCGTTTTGTATTTGAGGTAGGCCAAATATTGAACGAGCTTAAATTAGGAGGTTTATTATTCTTGTACCGATCATCGATAGGGATCTATCTGCCATATGTTGGGGTTCTTTTGAAGATGGATATAGAAGTGTGTTTACGTCAGTAAATATGTTGATAAAGCAATCATTCTGAAGTAAGACCGTCGCGTCTGAATTGCTTCTGGAAAAATCGGCAATTTTATTATGGAATAAAAAAGTTCCTAATTTCTTACACAAGTTAGCTCTTATCAAAGGCTAGCAATACAAATAGGAAAATCCAATAATTTTACTCAAATCCTTAAGATTAGTTTATTAATTGCAAATTAAATTTTTATTTATTTGCCTTTGTTGTTCTGTCACAAAGGCTTCCCTTTCTCCTTTCCAGTCCTCTCTGTCTTGAGTTAGTGTGAACCAATCCTGTCTGTAGGCGTCAAGCTCACCCCGCCATTTTCTCTTGGGTCTGCCTCGAAGTCACCGGAAATTAAAACTTTACGATTAGTTTATTCGTTAATTTCCTATTCATCCGACCTTTAACCGGACGTCGAGACCTCAAAGAAAGCTTAGGGAAAATCGACAGCAATTAAAATGTCTAATTCCAAATTAAACTGTTCAATGTGCCGATATAAACCCGAACCCACTTAAAAATATATTTTCATTCGAATAGAAATAATACAACCCCATTATTATCCCTAAAAAGACCCACATTTCTTTTTTCATTTCAAAAAACCAATTTATTTCCTACAAAGACGTATTCAATAGCCCTTTGTTATTCGACGGAATTGATTCGTGGTTTATTCGATTCGTGGATTCTTATCACATAACGACGGTAATATCTGCAATGGTTTGGCAGATGGGACGTTAGCATGGTCCTTACTACCCGTAGCTCGTAACTCGGCCAGGGTACTTCCACAATGAGCGTCCACATTCGTTGAAATGGTAATGGGTTACGGTCGGTAGTTTGAGTACGTCCGGGGAATATATCGCCGATTTGGCTAGGTAAGATATTTTTAGTGCTCAGATCCTTTGTGTCTGAAGTATTTTTTCGTTTATTTTCTGGAATAAAAATGTGTTTAAACCCGTATTTTCTGAAGAGAAACTACCATACTCTTTTGAATAAACAGAAGGCAACAGAAAACTCAGAAAATAAAAACTATCTCGACAGAAATGAGGCAGATAGGAATCTAAAAGACTTCAGTTGCTGAACAAAGATAAAACAAAAACACCTTTTTTAACTTTGCTTAAATAGAAAAGTCTAGAAGCCAAGCCAGAGCTATCTCCTCTCTAAATCTGGCTTCCATCAACTTTATTAAGTAACCAAATAAGAATTTCTCGCACGTAGTACGAAAGTTAGGACAAGTAACAAATGAGACGTGGAAAAATCGTCGAAATATGTGAGCCGAGTTGATTTTCCCCAAGAGGTTTCTTTCTTCGTTCCTTCTATGGGTACTTTGATCTAACACGTGTATGGTGTTTCGTATTAATGGCGACGATTTATCCTCGTTTCAAATATCACCTGAAATATTGATGTGAGCTTAGGGACTGGTATTTTTGGTGTTGTTTGATCTCGAATTTTATTAGATATGTCAAAGTGATTTTGGAAGAGTTTCTCAGATTTGTTACCTGTTTGACTATTAATGTAACAAGACATGACATGAACCTAGTAGCTAAGACATAGTCTGATAGGTCTGAGGGGCAATTCTCGTAATTTTAAGAACGTTCACAATCTGAGGGGCAATTCTCGTAATTTTAAGAACGTTCAGTCTGATCTCAGTCTCAATCGGTCAAAAATACGTCAAATTTCCCTAAATTTTGACAAGTTTTTGACATTTGTTTGTCACCGAGATGAGACTGTGACTAGATTTTGAACATTTTAAATTACGAGAATTGGCCTTCAGATCTCAGTCTCAATCTGTCAAAAAATACTTCTAATTTCCCTACATTTTGACAAGATTTTGACAAGTTTTTGAAATTTGTTTGTCGCCGAGATGAGACTGCGACTAGATTTTGAACGTTTTAAATTACGAGAATTGGTCTTCTGATTTGTAACCGACTGTAACTGCACCCGGTAATATAAAAAAAAATGTATCATCAACAGATAAAGATTGGTCCTTGGCAGCTCTGGACAGAGAAAGTTGGATAGAGAGTAGGAAAGCCTTTGCCCAACAGTGGGTCATTCATGGCTAATAAAAAATAAATAAATCATCAACGGGAAACTTTTACACTGATACTGTTACATACGCAGAAAATGCTCGCAAATCACATGGAGAAAACCTTTTCCTAATCAAAGAAGCAAAAAATCGATAAAACTCCTAAAATAGAATCAGATGTAGACCGCGGGAGTACTGTAAAAGATCCTACTTATCAATACCACATGTAATTGATAGGTCGATTTAATATACCCTAGGGTTGTATCAATTTACTGGTAGCAGTAGGAGCGAACCGCGATCGTCCCTCGGGCCTCTAACCATATTTATGGGACCCTGGCGACTTTAATTTCCAGTTCGGTTTTCTAATCGAAGTTTACAGTTACAACTTTAAGTCTGATCATTATTGATGGTGCAGGAAAATAATTTAAACTGTGGTTGTAGGTTATCAGGCTTAATAGATTCACACTGTTTTTCGGTAGGATTGAAATTTAAATCAATCAAGGTGGACGGGAATATTGAAGTGTCAATATTTCAGAGATAAATGCTTGATTGCACTTTGACGCACTTTGACGGCACGGTTGGCGCAGTGGTTAAGCGATTGACTGCTGCGCTGCGTGTCGCGGGTTCGATTCCCGCACGGAACAAATATTTGTATGACCTACATGTATTTGTTCTGAGTCTGGGTGTTTTTCTATCTATAATATGTATGTATTTACAAAAAAAAAATGTATATAAGTAGTTTATCAGCCATCTTGTTACCATAACACAAGCATTAGGTTGCTTAGCTTGGGACTAGATGGCGCTGTGTGAAATGTCCAGGGATATTTATTGCAGTGCGCCCGAATCAAGCTCGCGTAACTTTGGGTCACATCCGTCCGATACCCCAATTTGGATATAACCGTTTAAATAAATTAACTTATTTCTGATTTTCAACGGCATGGACGTCGGCGTTTTTGTCCAAGTTCAGTTGAATTCCTTTGAAGTCACGGTCATGCAGTCTTTTCTGCTGAATTTCTAGAGCCACTCCAAATTGCTAAAAGAACATAAAAACCTGAATATCCATATTTTATGACAGCAAATTAACATACAAGGCGTCGGATTGCAGTATGACGAGAGGGAAACTTTAATATATTTTTATGAAAGGCGTTTTGGCGCGAAACGTGAATGATTAATGGCCGACCCTTCACCCGGGATTCGCTTCCGTCCAAGCTAATTCCGGAAAGTTTTCGCTGAAACGCTCCGTTTTTTTTATTAATTTAGCCATCTGCTCTATATAAAACTCAGTAAGAACCGAGTAATATTTCCAAATTGTTCTAATTAACTGTATAAACGTTGAGTTTTCTTAGCAATCCTAATTTTAGATAAGCACTTTCCATTACCCGAAAAAGAAAAAGAGGTCTTATCTTAATCCGTGTTTCTTTTTCCTGGCGCGATTTTTCTTACTAAAAATATTCACGAGGACTAGCCAGATGCAACGGAAAAGCTTTATAAATGAATTAATGTGAGCAAGGCAAAGGAGTATTATAAAAGAAATCATGGGATGAAACTAGTTACTTATAATATTAGATCTTACTACGCATTTTCTACGCCGATAACATGACTTTATTGGTAGACTAGACTGCCAAAACGATAAAGATATGAAAAATTGTGATCGAATGCCAAGCCACATTTCCATTTAGAAAGATTTTGCAAAAACAACTTTCCGTTCTGTCAGATAAAAAGCTGAATCTTTTCTTTCGTGACTGTAATATAACCATATAATATAACCCACCTAGTACCCTTTCTTTCCTTGGCACCTAAACATACCCACCCTATCTTTCCATAAACACAGTTCATTTCCAAATAGAGAGGTACATTGTTATTCGTATCATACGAGTACGTCGCAATCACGTCCAAATTATCGTAGAAACGTTCGTTATCGAAACCGAATCGTATATATGTCGTTCTGTATCACCACAAATACATACCTAAACAAAATTTCAATAGGTACTCGTACAGTCCCGTACATAAATTGTACAAACGCATCGTAACAAATGGGATATCCGATTTATTTCCACCAAAATCGGATCTAACACCAAATTGGATTTTGAATTACGGCAACGGATAAACAGAGATTTAATAATTTTATATGTAGATACGAGTATGCAGGCATGGTATTAACTTTGTTTGGTTTGTTTCGTACTCGTTACTTTGTACGATACGGTTTGTTGTTTTTGCATATCAATCAAGGGTTATTTATTGCGTTGTGTTTTATTAGTTGACTTTTCGTGGGATTTCTGACGTACTGTATTTATAAATATTTGGAGCTTGTATAAGGGTGTGAAATCAAGTCTCATTGGCTCGTAAACAATCGTGTTCGTTATGTAGGTAATACAGCGATTGCAATGTGTTTTAAAACAAAAAAAAAATTACCACCACACCGATAAACAAAAAAAAACCTTTATCAAAGGGGCAATTCTCGTAATTTTACGACCTCTCACAGTCTGATCTCAGTCTCAATCTGTCAAAAAATACTTCTAATTTCCCTCACATTTTGACAAGTTTTTGACATTTGTTTGTCACTGAGATGAGACTGCGACGTTTTAAATTACGAGAATTGGCCTTCTGATACATTTTCAAAATATTCAATTGTACTAAGGGCCGGTTTTTCCAACGCCAATTAATTTTATCCAAGGAATAATTTTGAATGTTTGACAGTTCCTCCATACAAAATCTCTCAGACGTCAATTTTATTCCACGAATAAAAATTATCGGTTGATTGAAATATCAGCCCTAAGTATTCAAGTAACCAAGACAACCTCACAGAAATAACAACGGAGATATAAACAGAATGAGAGTAGCTCCCAACTAGACATGTTCAACAGACAGAGTAAAATGCAAAAGGAATGTACTTCCCGCTCCGTTTTTTACATTTTATATCATGCGGCGTCTAGACAGCGCCGGTTAGCTCTTCAACGCTAAGTTCCCAACAAAATTAATATTTCTTTCAAAGCCGCTGGCGAGCTGATAAATGAGCTGTTTATCAAACATCTCCTTCCGAGTAATCACATTGAAATCTGCGCATAATGGGTAACTGCCGCTACCCAGCTGCTGTTTTGCTGTGAAATCATCTAAATTGTATCCCACGGGCACAAATCTCATCTCGGTTTGAACTGGATCTTTCGAATTTCAATAAGGATAAAACGCATTTAATAGCCTTACCTGGACTGCGTGTAATTGAATAATGTCTGTTGTCTTCACTTCAATCGTTTGGAGATTAATCTGTTGGCCGGTAACAGCCCTACTTCTTGTAGTGTTGATAGTCAAATTAGCAGTATGATGGTCTCACATAATTATAGGGTGTTACGTTAAGGCCGTTCACACACACTGTTTCGTGAACTTAGCTCTACAAAAAGCCCCAATTTGCACGCACATAATCCTTTTCACATACACTGCCTGTATATTTAGTAACCAGTCTACAAGGGAACTGTGAATGTGTGAAAAGGGCCTAAAGGTTTGATGTTAGACGCCAGATGGTCACCGAAGATTAGCTTTAACGATTTAGTCCTAAACCGTCCCTTAGGAAGTTTAGGTGTAAATAACAGCTTCTTGGGAGCCAGTTCACACATTTTAACAAGTTATTGTTGAGATTATGGTGTTGATTTTACTGAGTTTATGTTTGTTAAACCATATTTAACAGTCATGCTGAAATTCTCCTCAGAACTCTTTATTAATATGAATTGAAAAAGTATCATGAAAAAACTTTCCAATTCCAAAAAAAATGAAAGCAAGACATTTAAAATTCCTTTCTTTTCTTCAATGGCGTAATATTCCTTGAAAAGTAAATAATAGCTGCTAGTTAAGATAATGTTGGCGCGGAAAGAACGAGATCGGTCCGGGAAATGAACGCCATTCTTCAAGCGCTCGCCGGTGATTGGCGCCTCGAGTTTCCCTTCGCCTATTTACGTATTGAATGTGAAAAATTGAGTATTTATCGTGTTGGTTTTTGTAGGGAAATAATGAAGGTTTGCTGCTAAATATAGGACAGACTTGGGAGCTGTCTTGAGAATGTTTAATCTAGATTAATTCTTGGTCGTGGGACTGAAGAGACTATAGTCATCATCTGCCTAACCATTTCCCAACTACATTGGGGTCGGCTTCCAGTCTAACCAGATGCAACTGAATACCAGTATTTTACATGGAGCGACTGCCTATCTGACCTCCACAACCTGTTACTGGGTAATACGATACCCCTTGGTAAGACTGGTTGTCAGACTTTCAGGCTTCTGACGACCCGTAACGACTGTCAAAGATCCACGAATGACAACCGGGATCAACGGTTTAATAACGTGCTTTCCGAGGCACGGAGGGGACTTGGTATGTGAAGATGGTCACCCATCCACGGACCAACTGCCGCAAGCGTAGCTTAACCTCATCGATCGACCCGTGCGGTTGTTATTACTTAGCCACAAGCCCCTCGCCACAAGCCCCTCGCCACAAGCCCCTCTGAAGAGAATGATTATAAAACATGAGTCGTCTTTGTCATACAAAATAATAAAGTTCGGATACCTACTTATCCTGTCTTGAGTTAGATACAGGTCACCTCACAGCGTCGATAAAAGTCAGTATAAAAGTTTTGACAAAATGTAAAAATTGTACAGAGTTTTACGGCAGGTCTTAAAATTCAAAAGCGGTTTTAAAAACTAAAGTTTGGCTTGAAGAGATATCGTAAAAGTCAGTATAGCACCCAGGTGCAGCGAATATTAACGGTAAAGCACGTGATGCCTTGACAGAATTGGAAATGTTAACATTGCTATAAAACGTCTAGACGCAAAAAATAGCATGCTACTCTTTTGGCGCCCACTTGCACTATTTGCGCTCGATATCGCTTCTAATAGTCGATTTGCTTATAAAAAAGGCACTAGAGAGAGTAAAATAAAAAGCACTAGGGAAGTCGATAAGACCACTGTGAGCCCTCGTTATCTTGGGTCATAAATTACCCCAACACCCTCGGGGGTTCAGGTAGGTGCCTCGCAGGCAGGATCCTTCGAAACGCTATGAGGATTCCGGGAAATGAAGCGACTACGTGATCCAATTGCGATTTTAGGTGCATTCGATTTATGTGTGTTTTTAGTAGACACGCGACTTCTTCAGACATTTGATAGGTCGTTTGTTTTGACGACTTGATAATAGAACAAAGGTGAATAAAACGTTCCTGCACGAACAAATAGGAATCGATACCAATGGGACAATTGGAAACTTAAAAAAGAAAAAATCCGAACGAGTTAGAATCGATTAATCAGCGATTCAATTCCGTAACGTTCGATTCCTGTTAAAATGGTAATAGAGATCGGTTTTATAGGACTTATTTCTCGTTCTCAAATGTCAAATTAGGGCAATTTCAATGAACATTGGAGCTTCGTTATTGCACGTAGTAGATTTATCACTGTAGATAACCAGACTCCGATTTCCGAGTTTTAAACAGTAATAAAGGAACCCGATAAAGTTTTACTTTCTCTAAATCTTTAATGAACATTTAAGTTATTTAATGGCTCACTAAGTCAACTGGTTATACCTACATGGGAAGAAAATGTGGCAACTTTACTCCATTTTTATCTGTCTCCAATATAAATTAGACCCGATTTATATTCTACTTAAACTTTTCGTTTCGAACAAAGCTCGTGTCAACTTTTACATCTAATTTTTCACAGCACGAAACAATGTGCGGAAGTAGGATTACGATTAAAGTTAGACAATAAATCCAGCAGTTCCGACATCCGCCCGCAACCGCATCTGACAGCCTAATACATATTGATACAATATTGGTGGAAGCGATCCAAACACTTTCTATTTCGACACTTTGAAAACTGTACTCATCATCCTTCTGTTTTAGGCAGTAAGTTTTAGTTTCCAGTGATAGTAGGCCCGTCTAGCTGTACCAATAAGTTTGTTCAGTTTGAGTTTTGACAAATATCTGCAGGTGACGGGTGTGCGGTTTCCCGGCACGGATGCGTTTGACATATTGCTTTGATAGCGGGTTCTGTACATATACTGACGTCATAAATTATAGGAATTGGTATGAAGAAAGTGGTCAGCTATTTATATCGGGGGTTTTTGTAAAGGGAAGCGAATTTGAAGAGGACCCTTTTTTATGACTGAAGTTTTTGGGTTAAAACTCGAAGCGTATGGTCACACTCAGAAGGTACTTTTCCTGCATTATGTATTTCAATTACACTGAAATACATTATGCATGACTTAGCCTGGATTTTCCACTTTTTGACTAGCTACTTTTCTGATAGGCAGTCGCTGATTGTAAAATACTGGTATTCGGCTGCACCCAGTTAGACTGGAAGCCGACGCCAACATATGTAGTTAGGAAAAGGCTAGGCAAATGATGTTGATGACTAGGTACTTCTCGGAGCTCAAATCTCAGAAATATATTATTTAAAAAAAAACTGCTTACAGATAGTATTCCCGTCGCCGCCGATTCAGACAGTCATTAACATTAATAAGCCAATTACTGAAATGAGTGAGGCAAAAATTTCTCCCTTCATTTCCCTCCCTGTGAGGGCCGTCTCGTCGAGACACCATTTATTTTTACGCTCCTAATGAGAACTGACAATCGCTAAAAAGAAATGTCTGGTATCGATTCCATTTAGAAATTAAGCAAGCGGAAAATATGAATTGAAAACAGAATTATGATTTAGGTTTTAACCAATATTAGAGTCAAAGCTTTTAGCTGATCGAAATAATAAGAATAGACACTTTGTCTTTGTTAGTATCAAATACGCTTAGTAAAATTAGAGGAGAACAATATTTTTTTTCTTATAAAACAAAGTTAAATCCGAAAGTTAGACCGAGTTGAGACTGAGACAGTTGAATAGAATTTTGAACTTCAAACTTTTATCTTAAACAAAACTAAGGAGCTTTATTTCTACAAGATTATGTATTGTATTTTTTTATATTACAATTCAAAAACCTAGTTTTTACTGGGTACTATAGCTATTTACGAACGGTGGCGGATAAATGGGCACGTTTTAAGTTGTGAAAAGTGTGGCAAAAATATAAAAGTGGGTTAAACTTTTTTTTTCAATGTAAGCTTTTTAAATAATCGGACTCACCCCGACCTATTTACATTGAACCGAAAATTCAATAATAACCGACAAAAAATAAACATTTGCAACAAAACCCGATAGCCAATAAGCACAACCATACCAAAATATTGCCGTCCATATTCCAAAGAAAATGTCATAAATAATTTGTCGCAGAGATTGCCCACATAGCCCAAGTCAACGTGTTACGCGTGACACCGGTCAAAAATGATTGGATTACCGCTCTGATCAAATTAGGAATGTCTTGTATTTTCCGCTTCCCTACGTTGCGTATCGAATTCGAGGGCAATTTCTGGTAGCCGTTTTGATTGCTGGTAATTGAGTAATATTAGGGTAAAGAGGGTAAAGTTAGAAAGGTCTGTGTGTGATGTCTTGTTTATTGTTTTTGCAAACGTAGCTCGCGGAATAAAGGACAAAAATAAAGGTATTTGTCTCCGATTCCATCAAAATCCAAACAAAGTAATTTATTTCACATAAACCTACATGGGCACTTATGAAACGTCAGAAGCTAGGTGCACGGTTCCAATTGGTCGTTTTCTGTGGAGAAGAGCCGGCAAGAAACTCCACGGTTACGCTTTTAAAAATATTTGGCTTTTAAAATGTTTCCAAATTACAGTGTCAACAGGTATGGAGGACAGTGTGGCCTGTCAACAAGTACCAGGTACTTAACAAAATCGACGTCAACATTATCTAATCAATGGACTCTGTCTGAAATATAAGATTTTCATTTTATTATTTAATAATAATAATAGTTTATTTAAGTATCACTCCTAAAATTACAAATTTCTCTTAGTCTATGTACAAATTCATGGCAATGAATACATATTTATAAGAAATTACGTTGACGACTATACCTACTAGTATAAGCTGTGTCACAGTCGTCAGCGTCTTCCGGATGTGGAAGACGGAGGACAGAGTGTTGAGGCGAGTGGGAGAAGGCTATGTCGAGTGGACTGCGATAGGCTGAGTTGTTTGAGTATCAAGTTTTCTTCACTCAAACTCATTTATGATTTAAATAACCAATAGCAATCACAGGAATGTAATAGGACCTAATCTACATTTGCGATTTATTTGCCAAAACTGTAAACAAATATGAGTTTATGGTAAAATAACTTTAAATCCTACACAATAAAGTTCAGTTTACACTACAATAGTGCTAGTCACTCTGAAATCAACTTAATTACCATTTGAATAAAGTTGATATTTGTTTAACTTGAAATGACATCAATTTGAAACAAGTTTGAATAGACTTTACAGAAAATTATTAATCGAACAAAGCCACCCCAAGTCGTAATAAACCCTTTGAAATTCATAACCCAAGCTCTAGACATAAAGCAACAACGCTACCTACAATCAGAGTCAAGACTAGCTTTAAAACGCATAAAGTAACTATCTAATCGGCAACTTAGGCATAAATATTTAAAGACACAACTATTTAAAGCCATAATTAATTCAAGGTAGCGTGCAGACGTCCTACCTGGCTGGTTCCTGTAACCTCAATTTTAGTGCCCTGTAATATATGGGCCGTAAACCACACTTATCACAACGCACACAAATGCGTCCATAAAATCTGTACTATTACGCTGATACCGTTAAAATTATGTGCAAGGAAGTTTGTTCGTGTTGCTTGGAATATTAACTTGAAGTCTTACATTTTTGGGCTCTAAAGATTTTTAGGGTTCCGTACCCAAAGGGTTCCCACTGCCAACGGAACCCTATTACTAAGCCTCAGCTGTCCGTCAGTTTGTCTGTCAACGGGCTGTATCTCATGAATCGTAATAGGTAGGCAGTTGAAATTCACAGTGTGTATTTCTATTTGCCTCTATAACAACAGATAATAAAAATAAATAAAATAAAGTTAAAAATGAAAAGGTTACAAGATGATTTTATTTTATTTTGCGGTGGTACGGAACCCTTCGACCAAACCGTCCGACTTGCACTTGGCGGTTTTTTTAATAAATTATAGCAATTATTCTTAATAACAAGAGTGATTAATTTATTGACACTAGCAAGCATTTCTTAGTACATGCAAAACCTTTTAAGAATGCAAATTAGTTAAATTCTTAAAGCACTTTCTAACACGACAACTCTAAACGACAACACCTACTCGAAAGTTACGACAGTCTAACCCACACAAAGCGGTGTGCCTAGATAAATATATCATAAGTGAACCCGCCACAAAAAGTTAGTCCGATAATAAACTTCTATTATAAAGAGCGTCTTCGACTAATTTACGACGAGGTCCATGCAGCCCCACCCTCACTAATCCATACTTATTAAGGATAATGGGGAACCAATGAACAACTTTTCGTCCTTTATCTGGACCCATAAATATCGGCTATCACGCGTCGCCGGTAGCCAGAGGTGTCGAAAGTGCGATTTTACGGGCCTTTTATTAGATTTTCGTGTAATAATTTTAATGTAAGTCAGAGCAGAATGTTTGATTAATCTGGGTAGTGAGACATATTGAGGTTTCCTTTCGTTTTTGTATGAGAGTTGTCAAAATTCGATTTGAATGGCGTGCAATAGGAGAGGCCTTTGTCCAGCAGTGGACTGCTATAGGCTGATGATGATGTTGAGGTTTCGTTGCATGAGTATTGAGTTAAGGGTTAGAATAACTGTTGATGTTGTATCAAAAATGAATACTTGCACTAAGGCGATTTTCATGGCATTATGAGTAAGAGAACAGCGACAATAATGGGTAGGTAGCACGAAAGCTCAACAGCATCCAGAAAACATTATTAGACAAAGTGAACAGTCCCTTTATAAGGCACTGGGTATGGAGGCACGTGCTAATGTGTGTTGGGCTACGTCATTTTAGTTGTTTTAGTTTGTAAAAGTTTGCTAACATAATTTATAAGTCATTGTTACTAATACTATGTAGATTGTGAGTACTTGTAGTCCGAAATAAAGAATATATATAGCATTTTTTTCGTCTTGGAATATATTGGCTAAGAAAGATAAGTGAATACATGTACCGGTTTTATAGGCAATAAAACAGGCAATACCTACATATTGCGAAAAATTTTATGAGAAAAAATAATAAAGGGAGTGCCTGATGATGCGTGAATAATATGAGTTGCTTCTTGATCGGCAGCGTTATAACTGGGTACCCGATGTCAAACAAAATGAAAAGGATTGTCATTTCGAATGGGTTACGCTATATGGGTGCCAATGTCATATCAAATCTTCAAACTACATGTAACAAATGTTGTGGAAAATAGATATTGGCGCCGATTCCCTTGTTCACAAATTATACTAAATTTAAGTTCAGTGCATCTTTTTCTTTCTATTTCATTAAGAAAAGGACAGAAGATAAATATTAGTTTAGTCCTGTCAAATTAAGATACTCCATAGACAAGTTTAGACGTGATTAAAAAATTGGCTACAAAAATACGTCAATTTACGTCAGGCGCTAACTAATTTGACAGGACTAAACTAATATTTATCTTCTGTTCTTTTCTTAATGAAATAGAAAGTAAAAGATGCACTGAACTTAATTTAGTTTAGTTTGTGAACCGGCGCCATTGTATCCTAAATACGTCGTTAATTCAAAATCGTGGTAAACAACTTTTTGGATTTTATCGCAGTGTTATTTATTGGCGACGTTCTCCCGATTGTGTTGGTGTCTCTTTATTATCCAGTTAACCTTTTAGAATTGTTGCTTTATTAATTAAACTGACTAGATTTAACTCATAATGCCCCTTCACAAAAAGGACTAGCAGTCTACAAGTATTCTTACACTCAGTTACTGAATTGAGAATTTGAAGTTGGGAACTTGTCAAACTGTACTTTAGCATTACTTAAGGTTCTCTACTAAAGAATAAAAGTCCCAAAATCAATAAAGTTAATTATAAACAAAAATACTTAAGGGGACTAACTTTTGAACTTTGCGGGCGTTCACCGAAAGTAATGCTAAAGTAGAATTTGACAAACTCTCAACTTCAAATGATCAATTTAGAAACTGGTTGTTAATATGTCCCATTCCTATCACACCTGGTTCCCTGCACCCTAATTGCGTAACACACGATCAATCGGATTCGGTTTCATTTTGACAGTTCAACAACATTCATCGCGTTATTTGTGAGCAGACAATTTTTTCGAACTTATGAAGCAATGGATTAGCAATTTGCTTCAAAATGATTCAAATTCCGATTGATCGTGTGTTACGCAATTAGGGTGCTGGTTGGTCAGATACACAGCTATGAGACCAAAACTGATCTTAACTTCTAACCTTTTCCCAAAGCCGAGACTAACTAAGATTCCTACAATATAATAGTATCTCAATAGCGAAATCCCCTCGGACCGTTAAGGCAATCTCTAAGCGAAGTCCATGTTCGACCACCAATACCAATCCACTTCGTCTTAGTAGAGCTTGGCTCTGTTCATTACACAAGGGAGATACTTGCCGCACCTACATAAAATATGTACACTGTTCACGGAATTTAATACTGGGTTATTACATACTTCCTCCTTCCTAGCTGAAGGAAAGTGGGGGAAACTATGAAAGGCTAGAAAGAATAAAGGTGATGTCGCTGCAGCTTGAAAAAATAGTCGACCTTGCTTATACTATATTGGGATAAATTCATTATTTCTTAATCTGCTGCCTATAGTGAAAGCATGTACATACAGTCCGGCTGTCGAGAAAATGCGTTCCTGACATCTGTTAGTGTGAAAATTCTAGTAACTAATAAAGATTATATTCGCAAAACACATATTCGTTTAAATGTAACTGACAGGTATCAAGAACGCGTGAAAATATATCAAGACAAAAAAGGGTCGGTAAATCACTTTTTGTCTAAAGAAAGTTTGGTAATGATTCTTAAAATAAATTGCAACTTAAATTGACTGATACAGACATCGAAAGCGTAACCAATATTAATGTAGAATGGGGATTGTGGGGCAAGTAAAAGGATAGAAAACAGTTTATATATATATCTTCTTAATTATATTTATTAAATCTTCGTCTTTACTCTCCATACAAAAATGACAACCGTTCCCTTCAAGTGCTGATCCGCCATTCTGCACTCTCTCCCTCTCACTGTCGTTCCTTCTTTCTCTCATGCGTTACGTTCCATTCATCATAGACTTACATTAAAATACTCATCCTACATAAATTCGCTTCCAACTTTCGATAATACAAGTAAAATAATCCAAACTTACTACAATATTCTTTGTCCAATCCACCCGGCTCATACAACATCATAAGCGAAAACAACATCATAACACATAGGATGAATAGCCGACGATCTTTCACCGTAGTCAGCCTGATATGAGGCTAAGTCACAAACCAGATAGGTGGAGAAGGTCGGCTTCATGCAACGAGTGAAGAAAATATGCGCACGCACACATATATGCCATGCATTAGTGAACATAAAATCCACTCGGATTTGACAATCATGTCATTTACGTTTAAAAATATGTTTTTGGAACGAAGTTCCTTATCGCGCGTTGCGAAAGGGGGCTAGACGGAAAAAATTAATACCAAAAGTTGGAACGACACTTTTTGCTATAGTTGTAAGCCGTGCGACGTGCACGTGTTTCTCTGTCTGTCTCTCTCTCTCTCTCTCTCTTATAGAAACCAAGCCAGTTATACTTCGTTCCATCCGGGTGTCCCTTGACACCTCTCAAGTTTTTTTTTTTAATATTGATTCTTTTCTATTTTGTGAATCTGAGAATCCTTGAAAGCCTTGTAAACTCATAGATGTTTTAGTTCTATCGCAGTCCACTGCTGGACATAGGTATCTCCCAAGCTGCGCCACAACACCTGGCTGGTAACTATGAACACTGTAATTTGAAAACATTGTGAACGCCAATTATTTTTTAAAGTGTACCTAATCGTCGCTTTGCCGGCTCATCTCCGTAGGAAACAACCAATTGGATCTATTCACATAGATTCTGACGTTTTATAAGTACCCCATATAAATTTATGTGAAATACGGTGATCATACGAATATATATTCGTATGATCGCCGTATTTCACATAATACGAATGCCAATTGGGAGTGCGCTTGCACTCGCTGTACGTGAAACGTGTCTATATGCGCGTGCGTTTTCACTCGTTTATTGGAGCCGACCTTCTGTAACTATAATCTGTTATGAGGCTGAGTCGCAACGAGGATACACGAGACATATTGTCACTCCCTCGCCCTGGGAGGATTGGGCGGCTAATAGCAAAATAGTGTCACCCCCAAGCTTGTCACTTATCATTTGCAACGCTAATGGAATATTTATAACTAGCTTATTATAGAGGCTATTGTTAATGTGTTGATGGTGTTAGATTCGGTAACTATAATAACCTTGACGTTGAGTTTGAGTACCTTAAATTGACACTAATTAGAATCGACATATATACCTCTGCACCGATATTGGGCTAATGCAATAATTAAAACAATCATTATGTTTATACTTAAAATCATGGGAGATTGGATAGAAAGAACAGCACTCAGGAAAGACTGGAAAGCTATGGAGGAGACCTTAATTAAGCTATGCGACAAAATAGGCTAATTAAAAGAATACCACTTGATACAATTCCAGAATACAGTCACAACAACTATGTTGGGGCTTCCAGTCTAACCGGATGCAGCTTACCTACCTGACCGCCACAACCCAGTTACTGGGCGATTACCGGGCGATACCCCTTGGTAATACTGGTTGTCAGAATTTCGGGCTTCCGACTACCCGTAACGACCGTCAAAGATCCGCGAATGACATCAGCCGAGCCGTGCTTCTCGAGACACGGAGGAATCCAGAATACAGTATTCATAACTAAGAGCTGTTAAAGACGATGAAACTATTGCAGTGCAATTTACGCCAACGTGTGAGCCCGGTTCCACCATTACTGCCTGCACTGCACCTGAAATAACAAGCGTGATAACTTCCAGTAATAATTGTCAGCAGCTAATTAATATCTTCCACCGGCTACACGGACGCATGGAGACCACCAATTTGCGGGCCAGCACATAACGTTTTATTTGATGCGAACAAGGGTTAGTATTTATTATTGTTTACGTAGCACGATGGCCTCCGGGCACAATTCCGTTGAGTTATGGCCTGGTCACCCCCGTGCGACCGTGCACAGGTGGGTAAACCGCAGAAGGTCTCAATTTATTGCTAATTTTATTTGTATAGCGGTTCCTGTAAATTTTATTGTTTTTGCTCCTAAAATATTTCGGACCGGACAAAGGCTCTTATGGCGATAAACCACGTAAACATTTTACTGCAGCAGTTAATCCAGATATTGTTGATCGATAAACTGAAACTGGGGACACGAAATGGGTGACTGTGTTTTTGAATTTCTGGTTAATGCAAATGTAAAATGAGGAATAAATTGATGCTACGTCGTTTAAGGTCCCATAAGACGCACTCTTGTGGGCGGGAGAAATATTACACCAGACTCGAGAGCAGTCGTTAGCAATTTTGATGTATGGGTGAATTTTAATGTAAACTACATAAGTAGGTGTACCTAATCATACCTTATCAACACTAAGGAAAGCTTTGCATATATTTTTCACAGTTCAGCTCCCGAGTTAAGCTGGTTAGGTTAAAGCCACAATATTGTAATATTAATAATCACGGTTTTTCCGGTTCCCAAACAGAGAAACCGGGCAATAAAAGTGCTCTGCTCAGTGAAAGTTCGTACAAATCCTGCATTATTAACATAGCCAATAACCATCAAAGCGAATGTTCCTGAGATAACAGTCATGTCTTCACAAACATTCGCACATTATCCCAAGTCATTTGCAACACAACTCCTTTTACCTCTCATTTTCCTTAGACGTTACTCAAGATTCTCTGTTCACTTAAATTTCGACACGAAGTAAATGTTACCAACCATTAAAACTACCAAAGAACGATTTTTCTCTCAGACGTCATTCGTATAAAATCCATTATTGGAAATACGCGAGAGTGCTATTAAAAGAACGATATTCCCTTTTATGTTCTCTCTAATTAATTTCCTTGTCGCTTTTGTTTTTTGTCTCGCTCCGAAGTCTAACCTTATTGTTACTATCAGGTAATTTATACACGGGCCTAATGAAAATGTATCTCCGCTATTTATCAAACGAAGTGGCGGTAGACTTTGGCAACGTTATACCGATGGGAAAAGGTCTCATTTATGGTAACTGTTTCCAAGTTTCGCTGACAAAGGGAAAGTAGGGATCCTTTTTCTTTGTCGAAGGATTTGGGTCATTGGTTATTTCTATTGGGAACAGCTTCAGGTGGAATGTATGTATTGTTGTTGGGATAAGTTATTTTGGTAATGCATAGGCTTTGTTTTCAATAACACTTTCTGGGGTTTTTTTTCGGTATCCTCAATTTAATGTAATCTAAAAGAAACCTTTTCAAGACTTTCTATTTTTTTATAATAATAAGCACACCAACAGCATAATCACATACAATTCAAATTAAATATCATCTAAAATTAGCATTACAGTAACCATGCAAATAACAGGTATGCATGTCATGACATTTAACTTAAAAAATATGCGAGACAAAGGAGAACAATAAAAAAAATGTGTTAGTAGATCATAATCTAGAACACTACAAAACAAACCAATTTGAGCTACATAGACTCTTCACACTGTCTAAATAGGGAACGCCTGTATGAAGCAAAACTCATGGAGAAAATATCAATAGGAAAATCTGTCAAGTTGGACCTTTCATTATATTGCCTTGCCATACGTGTTAGTGGGCTATTAAATGTGGGCTATAGCAACAATGGCAATATTCTCGTCCCTTATTATATGGTATTTAAACATAACTGGCGATATGTGGGTGAACTATAAGTACACCTCTGCCTAACCCTCAGGGTTAACCTGTATTTTCATTTAATTTATTCATAAAAAAAAATTACATTGTGTTGAATATAATGCAATTTACAAAATTGTACACAACAACAACATTCCATGTGAAATTCAAAAACAGTGCCAAATAGTTTTAAAAAATAATGTCAAACTGTTTTAAAATCTAATGTCAAACACTTTTAAATATAATGTCAACCAGGTTTAAGATATAATGTCAAACAGTTTTCAATTTAATGTCAAACACTTTTAAATATAAAGTCAACCAGGTTTAAGATATAATGTCAAACAGTTTTCAATTTGATGTCAAAATATTCTAGAATATTTAATGTCGTGATAAAAATAAAAAAAATAACATGTAATTCATTTAGGTACTTACTACGAGATTGTGTGACATTAGTTCCGATATAATTATTGTACAGACATTTTTTTAACAAAAACGCTTTTATGTTTGTTTTAAATAGTAACATGTAGTATGTATCTAGGCGTGATGTTATGTGTGTGTTATGTCTACCACCAAAAATCGTTTTATATTAAAATTATTACTCTTAAACCAGGAACTACCAAATGCAATGTATCAATTTACAGTTCCCATTGTTCATATGCATTTGCACGGCTTAATTCATAGCCTCGTTAATATCACACAAACACAGGTAAAGCAAGAGATATTACTCTAATAACATCTACAGTGGCTGCATGCTTAAGCAGGGGTCATAAACACAAAAGCATTATTAACTCGACTTCCGCTAAGAGAAGAGATGTTTGCAGGGATTATTACAAGTCTAGCAATAAAGGGGCGAAACGGCACCTGGTAAATATTAAAAGGGGAAGGTATAAAGTGTTATGTTTGTCACCAAACGTGACGGCGGGCTTATGAATTTCTTTACAACTCCACCTTAAGGTGCCACCGAACCGAATAGAATATCATCCATTGTATCGTAAGTTAAACAATCAAATAAAGATACAACTATGTATAAAACTATACCAAAGGAATAATTAAGTAAATTAATTATCACAAAAAATCTGACTCCCGAGACGGGTAGGGTATTATTTTTCCAGCTAGGAGGGACCAAATTAATGAAGTTCATTTATTACGTCTTATCTAGGACGAGGACATTTTTTACAAGTTAAAAAGAAATAAAACAACTGAAAGAGAATCCTGCGTTAAACAAGTTTCATAAAAATTTAACAAAGAAATTCTCACAAGAAAACACACCAATATTTCTTCTTTAACACGCCAATCTACAAAAAATGTCGAACAATTTCATAATTATTTCAATTTTGATCTCGGGATTCGTTGCGAGCTCCACAATTCTGTGTAAATTCACTGAATCACCTCCAAGTAGCAAGAAGCAAGGTGAATGAGACGATTACTGCTCACTTCCGAGACGGGACCCCGACTGCAGGATTAAATTGAAATTGAATGGTCTTCTGGAAAATGAGAAATGAAAAGAAAAAAAACAAAAGGCACGTGCCTTAGTAATGAATGCGAAAGTACTTTTGGAAAACTATTTTCAGTGAATGACGGAGATTAAGAACATACAAACTCATTGGAGAATTTATGAGATTTTTTTAAGGAAATTAAAGACGTTGAGTCGCCTTCAACGTAAAATTTGAATTGGAATAAGTGATTTTGCACTTATTATTTACTTTGTTCGTTTAGCTGTGAATTGGAACTTTATTCGACTAAGATAAAATGGAAAAGCAATCAAGAAAATCTATGCTGAAATTAGGAAACTGCACACAGTGTTCGAATGAACAGGTTATTTTTATCTCACTAATATTCATTATGACTCATGCCTCCGTATAAAATCATTCTGATATTTCCTATCTCAATGAATTCCATAATATAACTTAGGATTTAAGTACCTAAATAATATTTCTGTTTTATTTTATTTATTTATTTTACATAAATTATTATTTTTTTTACTTTCATTTTATTTTATATTAATTTTTTTTATGTATATAAAAGGACAAAAAAAACAGAACAGAAAAAATAGGTACAGAGGTGATGCTTATTTCACAAGAAATCTCTTCCACTGTTTCCAGTCCATTGACTGGAAACAGTGGAAGATCTTTATCATTATAAAGATTAAGAGAATACAAACTCATTGGAGATTTCATGCGTTTAAAAAAAAAATTAAGACGTTGCCTTCGCTGTAAAACTTTAATCGGAATAAGTGACTGTGCACTTATGATTTACTTTGTTCGTTCGACCGTGAGTTGGATGGAACTTTATTTAATAACGATAAAGTGGTACAGCAATTAAGAAATTCTTCGCTGATATTATGAAACTGCACAGTCTTCGACTGAAAGGGTTGTTTATCTCAATAATGTTAAGTATACCTAACTTTTCCTTGCCAGATATAGTTATTCAAGTGTTCGCAACAGTCTGAATTAATTCCATTTAATAACTTAAGAAATAAATAATATTTTTAACGTTTTCTCATCATGGTTTAAAGTGGGCAACATAATTTTATATGAAGAGTGTATTCAATAAAAAATTAAGCACACTTTTTTTAATATACACCATTATCCTGAAGATGGTGTATCTCATAACACGGACGAATAAAGAAGAATTTAATCTGTTGGCTTCCTATGACCATGTTTTAAACAGGATAATTTTAAATGTGATTATAGGAGGAGTGCGAAAACATTATTTTTTGCCAGAATTTCGATCAGACGCCGAAAGCGCCAGATGTTAGGAAAAGTTGAATTTTATTTTTAAATTATACTCTATACATTCTTGTCATTTATAATCCGGCTTGAATGTCTTCAAAGAGCTTAAACATCATTAAAAGAATAAGACAAACAAACATCGTAAAAAAGTAGATACCTACCTATAAATAAACAAACCTCTCTCGTTCGGCGTATCGATCATAAATCCTGTAAGCCCAAAACACCGTAAACCATGGATACTGTACTTGCCTAATACGCGCGTTCTCCATAGCACGTCATAAAGTGGAAATTGCCTTCCTAGTTGAATTCATCCGACGCGCGGGGACTGGGCTCCCTACCCTAATAACATTGCAGTTTCCTGGAAAATTTTAGTGTACCGTGGACCAGCGGGGCGGAATAAAGGAGAGAGCTCGTTTCCGCGACTTACACCCTACCACGATAATGAAAAATTCAAACTTTTCAACCAAAAGAAATATACATTGCGGTATTTGTTGAACCTCTTTGCTAAAGTCACGAAGGAAAACACGCAATGAATGCAAATTTTAATTTAAATCTGGAATTTCGAGGTGTGCATAGTAGATGAATAGAATGCTCTTACCGTGATATAGGTGAAGTTTATCCGGCGGACTAACAAAGCTGAGCGTGAAAGTAGGTAAATAAAATAGGTGTACCTGGCTAATGACATTTTTGGAGATTCGTAGGTTTTAGTCGGACTACATCCATGTACTAGTTAGGTACACTAACAGGGAGGATAAAACTATGAATTATCTGGTAAGTGTGAGAAAAAATAAGAAGGAACAGCAATTCATAGATCAGTGTTATTGAACTAAATTATTATTTGTCTTAGCTTTGTCTATCCAATGTAGGGCTGCTTCAAATTCAAGATCACCAAATGTTATGATCATCATTAATTCAAGATCATTAAATATATGCAGATGTAGGATGCAAAACGACAGCTTGTATGTATTATGGTCACCTAACTGCTTAAGTACCTGCCATTATTTACTTGCATGTAAGCTTTAAATCTCAAAATTCAAAATCAAACCACAATCGTAACCAGTCCAACAGACTTAAATGGGCTACGTGGATAACTAAACAAAATCCAAAACAATCCTAAACTACTCCCATGATGACGTCAAGAGCCTTCATAAAGTCAAGTCAAAGGTACGGGTTCAAGTGCTCCACAGGGCGCCGGTGGCGACACGAGACAGGGAACCCTACAGTCGCCGGATTAACTATATTTCACTAACGAATTAATTTGAACCAGCAGCTGCTTCACTGCGCGGGAGTAAATCAAGTTATAATGTAAAGAAACAAATAAGATGTTAGTTATTATTCCTATAGGGTCTTTATGTGATAGTAATGTATTAATGAGCTTAATTTGATATAATTTATTCAATGACTTAATAACACATCTTTCTCAAACTAATGTTTCCTTGTCAAACTTATCAACCTACCTAGAAAGTAAATGAAGTGGTCTATAATTGAAAACGCAGGCTTGCATTTGTCCCTGTTCTTGTAAACATGTATGTAACAGTGTAGCGTCTTTTGGAGATCCAATAAATAAATAAGCAAATGAAAGAAATAAAAATTGTTTATTCCGCACAAACAAAACGCACATTATAAATAAAAAAGACATAAAATATACACATACAACGCAACGACAACGCATTAACAACGCAGCAACGTATTTTTTTTTTTTTAGTATAGGAATGAATGAATACTGTCATTTAAAACCAACTTCAACTATTTGAACCCAACTCTTCTAAGCACATTAGCAAATGAACTCCACAAGGGGTAGCAAAGTAGCCTGAAGAAAAAAAATAGACGAGGATCAACATTACAAGAAGCAAAATATTGTAAGGAGATAGACTGATCCCGGAGGGCTAATCATAATTATCAAGACAGGGATCTCTGAAGCAAAGAGTTTCACTCTAAATATATGTATAAACCTAAAAGCAAATAAGCAGCAAGAGTTTAGAAATTCAGATGCTCCAATAACAAGATCATTTCCGATATTCATCATTGCCTACAAGAATATGGAAAGCTACCTCCTCATTGACTTACATCTTGCGTGGGCAATGTTGGTATATTTTATGTTCTTTCGTTCCCAGATCGGTATCAGCAATTGGAGAAGTAACATAGATCTGTTGATAAAAATATTCAGCTAGTTAGGCATTTCCTCAAGGATTTGTATCTTCGATACTTGATACTTCATCTAAAGATATGTTTTACAGACGTATCCAATCAAATATTCTTATTGAATGTCTAATCCTAATCATCATCTTCCTAGACTTTTTTTAAATGTGTTGGGGTCGGCTTCCAGTCTAACCTGATGCAGCTGAGTACCAGTATTTTGCATGGACTGCCTATCTGGCCTTCACAACCCAGTTACTGGATAATACAATAGCCTTTGGTAAGACTGGTTGCCAGACTTTCAGGCTTCTGACGACCCGTAACGACTGTCAAAAATCCACGAATGACAGCCGAGGCCACCGGCTTAACTTGCCTTTCGAGGCACGAAGGGGTTTTGGTATGTAAAGAGTCACCTATTCACGGATAACCGCAGCAAGCGAAGTTTTACCTGATTGGTCGACCCGTGCGGCTGTTATTACTTAGCCACAAGCCCCACACTAAGCCATAAGCCCAATATTATATTTGAATGTCTAATAACTTTATCAAATCCACTAGATTGAGTATGAAGTATCCAGTACCAACGACTAGGTACTTACGTCTACTTTACTACAGAAGTTCAAAACTTTCCAGAAATTAAAGTTGGACGTACTAAAAATTGAATTTTCCATTCTACGAAGTTACGATTTTCATTGAATTCGATTCTATTCAATGCCGCGTTATAATAGCGCATAACTTTGACACGAACAAAAACTTGGATTTTTTCAGAAATTGTATAAACTTTTTTAATACCAGAGCGAACAATAACATAAAATAGATTCGGACTGTCCGTCCGGCCGTCGGATTTCATCGGCGTACGTATAATTCAGTTAACCAATGAACCACATGCGGTGCACACGGACACACCGGATTGAATTGGGATCAGGAAACGTATACAATGTTCGTGTAAACTCCCGCAGAGCTATAGAAATTGTTGCAGTGAAAAAAATATTTGACAGCCGAACACAAAATTGAAAAAAAAACGCACATGTCCCATATGTAGCCAGTTTCCGCTCAATATATCTCTGATATTGTTTGGAATCGAGCACGCTCCACACATTTATGCTAAACTACCTGTAAACATTCCTTTATCTGACGCTTTTTACGATATTCAATTATGCAAATAAAAACCAATCCTAACAACACTTATCTGAACCATCTGCTGAAAGTTAATACTTATGGGGATAAAACGCAATAACAATTTCTGTTTATCTCGAATATTCCAATTTACTTCCAACGACTAATTTCTAAATTTCCACCGAGACCACTAATCGATTTATCGATAAAGTTAGATTACTGTTAGCGCAGGCGCATATCTACATAATCGATTCCCGATTAAGTATCGATTAGGATCTAGCGAAACTAACACTGCGATAATCATCTCCGAGTCTCAGAGACCGGTATAAACCCGGTCGTTATACATGCACATTACTGCTTCGGCACAATGATCATGTAGAATTAAAATTCAAATAGAAGACAAGATCTATAAAACTGGAACATTAAATAGAACAGCCGGGCCCGACATGTCGGCGTTCGTACGACGAACATAAAGTCATTTTGTTGTGCATTTTACGACATTGAAGCGAGCACTCGTCCCAACTCAAGACTTCTAGAGCGTGCAGACATGTTATAAGTTCGAACATCAATAGTGGTACACATGGCTGGCGGTGCAGCTTGCAGAACGACCGGCAAATTGTTGTTTCATGTTTCGTTTTCGCAGTGAACACGGCTTTACGGCGGGAATCGGTGAATTTCCCCGGAGTGCAGTAAAAACCTCTCTGTCAGACGACACTCCATCGGCAGTTCGGTTCAGGGTTGATATCTCGACTGCTTGCGTCAAATATCCACAAATCCAACGCTCAAATAACTTTTGTTTTTTATGCGAAGGGACCGGACTGAAGCAACAGTGCCCGTTCTAATGCCGATATCAGGATTATTCGCTCCGGTTTTCCCTTACGTAAAGGGATGCTCACGGAAATGGTCTCATTCGGAAATATTCTCATTACTTGGGCGGAATCTTTTTTACTTTACGGCAGATCGCTCCCCTTTTCTTGTTCAGTGGAGTACAAAGTTTTCCCGGCCCTCTCATTGACTGCGAACGAAAATGACTAATAAGAAAAGCAAATGATGGCAATCTGGCCGAAGATCCCGATCTTAATTAAACTGAGGATGAAAACTTGTACCAAATAAAACTTGGAAGTCTACATTAATGAAGTGAACATTATGTTACTTCTCGGTTCTCGCAATAAAAAATGTATACCTTGTTGAAAGCGTTACCAGAATTCTTTCAACGCGGCCATTAGAACTAAAACACCAACAAAGGGACACCAATGATTTTTATAGAACTTTCCAGAGACGTAAAAACTGCCGACAATTTCTTGTTTTTTATCTTGTCGAGCGATAAATATGTCCACCGCCCTCGCGCGCTTCCCTAGTAACTCTCAACCAACTACCAGTCTATAAATCCAAAAGATTGATGTTAGATACCAAAATTTTACTTAAGTAGGTACATACATTTGCCGTGAAACGTAATATGTCGTAACGCCTATTAATCTAGAAAACACATCATAATTTATTTAGAAAAAAGTTAATGGTATCGCAAGTGTCAGCATGACAGATTAGTTAAAAACACGACGAGAAATAAAAAACCGGGTCTTTCGAAAATTATGACCACTGCTGGTAGACCAATGTGTCAGCGGTTAGTAATTTCTTCCGAGAATTTATTTATCTATCTCATATTTTTTAGGTGATGTTTTAATATTGCCAATGAACTCGTTTTTAATTTGTCATTAAAATAGTCTTCATTCTACAACAACAAAAATAATGGAAACAAGATTATAAGCTAGGATACACGTTGGCCGCGCTAAATAATATTTTACAAGATCTAGAGCAGAGCAGTTTTTGGCGATGACAATTCTACGTACCACAATTATGTTATCAAGAATGTTGATACTTTACGTGCACCTGTATTAACGATCGTAGTTATCTAACCCTATAGCTGAAATAAAGGCACCCTAACATTTATGCATTAAAAATTAACGAGCATTATTGAATATCATCCAAAACCCCATTCATATTCATCCTTTACTCGTTATTATTCCATAAAAAAAACCAACCACGACCTCGTGCATAAACAACGACCCACCGAACAGCCATAAAATCTGTTGCAAAATACAACACCACTTTTTCTCCCACTTATTGATTTAACTAGCGGTCCATATGCAGCTAAAACTAGGCACCCTCTAAGTAAAGAGACACCATTAGATGCCACGTGGGACCCGGGCCCCGTCAGGCCCCATGGGGCTAGGTAATGCGTGGTTCCGCTGCACATTTTTACTTTTACCACTAATTGGGGCACCGCGGGGATAAAGTCGAAACCCCACTGTCCCTGGGGAGGTGGCGATACAAACATGGCTTTTTCAATGTCAATTTATTTGTACGTAATGAATACGTGCGTCAGTTTAACATGGATTTATTTATTTGTGTTTAATTTTAAGGTTTAATAGAGGCATTATTCTTTGTTATCCGTATGGATCGGCACCTTAATTGCGTAACACACGATCAATCGGAATCTGAATCATTTTGAAGCAAATTGCTAATTGCTTCATAAGTTCGAAAAATTTGTCTGCTCAACACGTAAATAACGCAATGAATGTTGTTGAACTGTCAAAATGAAACCGATTCCGATTGATCGTGTGTTACGCAATTAGGGTGCGGGTCAGTCGCATAACAAAGAATTAATCGTTTTATAAAATCTTAATTACATACTTGTGACACATGCAAATGCACATTTTGGTAAAACAAAACACGACCAATTTCCGATTTCGGCCTTTTTAAGTTCAATTCAAAATCAAAACCAAAAGTCTGGCTGAGGCTGAGAGCCAGCACTTTTTAATGTATACGTACAAATTACATAGGACGGTCCCCCAAAACGCCTTTCTTTCGCCACTTCCTTCCTTCGCTTTAGCTGGGAAGATGAAGCGGTTCAGCGAATTGCCCAGCAGTATAATTAGTAGGTATATTAAATAGTATTTGAAATCCTAAGCTCAGTTTGTAACTTATGTTGCTATGCAGCACAGATGCAGTATGTTCCTAGCAGTTTGATCACTCCATTGGGAATTACAGCGACTTACCGAAGATAATCTAGTTCAATAGGAGTTTATACATAAACACACCAGTGAATACCCAGAGCCGAATACATTTCCCAATTACGTATACCTATTCAAACTTTATCAAAAGCAAGAAAGTGCCTACCTAATACATTTCCAACATAATGTTCCATTCAATACCACCACATCAATACCTCATTTCCAAAAAAAAACCTTATATTAAAGAAAGCCCGAACTTAACAAAACCGAAGGAATCCGCGAAGCTAACAATGGCCCTTATTATCCCATGATCCTTGATCCGTACCATGCCGTACATATCTGCAAAATTTCACGCACCCTTGCAATAATAATATGGCAGAAGCCCTTATCTACCCTCGTCGCGATCAGACCGACACGAACCAAGGAAGCGGCGATAAAAGGGTCCTACTATATCATATTGGCACTTTCGACAGAGGATCTTGTAATATTTCGTACTCCTTAAAGGATAACCGAAACTCAGCCCCTCTTGAGACCAGATGATGTGAGGGCGCCAATGATCTATTTGTCAGGATCAAAAATACGAACCGATACTGCGATATTGAATTATCATTTTGGTTAGTTGGTTACGCTGCGAATTAGGTTTTTTTTTTTTTGCTGAGCTCATGCAATTATTGACAACCAAGGATACTCATGTTATGATACCTGCCTACAGAAAAATCTATAGAATTGAAAAGGTAAGGTTACCCCCATGAATCTCTCAGGCTAGTCCTATCATTGAACAATTTTACAGACTAATCTGTTTATCCATTTTCGTCAACCCCTTACAAACAATAACAACAGGCACATCTTATTCGTATTAAAGATTTAAATCATGCATTGATTATTCGCGCTCCAAACATTCACAACATAGCCGAACCGACTTCAGCTTACATGAATCACCCAGCCCACCTTCGCAAGCCGTCCAGCCACGTTAAAGCTCATTATGAATCCCTGTAACCAGTTCCTCATCAAACTGCTGACGTGTAAATGTAAACAAAACAATGACTCGCTAATTCGCAGACGCGCCCCTTGCGGTGAGGTCACGGCGAGGTGTGGCCTGCCAACTTGTATCCAGCGGTTAATGAAAGCAATATCGGAGGGAAGTGACGTTTCTCCGTAAGGGTCTAGCAGACGAGCTACTTTTAGCAGCTGTGATCAGTGATTGGGTCGCTTTTCGGATCCTCGATATGCGGGTACTGATCGCTACACTCTGTACACATTTGGATGCTTGTCGCAGCGGTTTATGGAGCTTTTGGCATCTCCGAAACATATCCCAATACTCCATTTTAGTACTATAACAGCACCCAAAGAGTCGCCAAATTGCGATGTAGCATTGATTTAGTCGCAAAGTCGCCGATCACTAATGCTAAAAGAAGTATGTCTGCTAAGGCCCTAATAATATATGATGGAATACCCGCATGTGGGTTTACCTGGTTCAGTTTGACGGTTCCGACCTACATACACACATTTGAATATTTGGGTACAATTAATCTTCTAATATGAATTGATGAGGAGGGGTTACGGGGTATCTACGAAGCGGCTACGGCGTAGCAGGGAGTAATACGATTATGGTTTTAATTTGTATACGTAGCTCAATCAAGATTATAAACGGATGGGTAACTTAGGTAACCATTCAAAAGACTGAATAACAGTTTTTTTCAGGGATGTTCATAAATTGTTGTATTGTGTTTTATTGTTGTGTATATTGATTCTTCCAGAATGCACTATCAGAGAAGATTATTTTAATTTTGTTTTTTTTTTTTAGATTCTTGCTTATCTGTTGCAATACAGCTATAAAACACGTTTAAGTATAAAGCATTTAAGGTAAATTTATAAAATTCTTATTACGAAGAAAATTACACAACTTAGCAAACCATATACAGTACAGAATACTTATTTTTTTTACATTTTTTTTTTTTGCTATACTTTTCCCGTTGCGGTACAGTTATAAAGAACATTAGGTATAGTTCCACATAACTAGGCAGATTTATCAAATTCATTTTAAGTACGTGAAATTTACGTACGGCGTGCACTAACGTGCATGAATGTAATTGAAAAACTTTTATGTGATTTTTATTCAAATTTAATGAAATTATGAAATAAAAACAAGAACATCATGTTCGTGGCTATTAATATGAACGCAGAGTATACTTTCAGCATAGCCAACTAAAATTAACAGGGTGACATGTTTACGTTGCGTTAGTACATGAATTCAATAAGAGTTGGCTAGACATGTTTACGAACTACTGTAATACAAAGTTGCGTTATTCTGAAGTGCCAAAATGCATATTAATTTAATAAGCAATTAATATGCACCTATGATGGTTTCCTAAAGCTAGGATTTCCTATGACTGCGGTGAACGCCACATAGTGTCCGCAATTTACCGTCGGATGACCGTTAGTTACTGGATCGTTGTTTAAGAAAGTAAGTTGGTGTGTAGAGCTTTTTTTGACACCGTAAAGTCAAACCCCGTTGCACTAATTTTCATGACGGCTGTCACTGCCACCGTTACGTGGCGGGCACCGCTGTCGTAGGAAACCCAAGCTTAAAGGCCAGAGGTCACAAACCTGCCTGGCGCCGTCATACTTTACATAACGTAATATAAACATGTTGCGTTTCATATTTTCCTGAATCGCGTGTCGCGACGGTCGACAACCACGCGAAGCTTTATGTCGTGTTAGAGGTATTATACCAATAGTTTGCGTGTCCGCTTATTATAATATGATTTTAACAAAGCCACCGTAATGCTCACACAATAGCCGCCTTTCAGACGCAAACTGGAACGTTTTAGGATTATTCGCTTTGATATCGTAATCACTTGTCTGGGACTTTTGATTATGTTATCTGGCTGGTTTATGTTAGCCTATCGGTGTATCTGACAGACGAATGGAGTGGAGGACGTATTGTTGTTAGGTGGAGCAACATAATATTTGCATGGTGATGGATGGATGAGACGGATGAGATTGACTAAGGATCGAGTTTAGTAGTGTCTTTATGGAAATATCTTAGTCAGCAGTGGACTTCTGTAAGTTTATGATTTTTGATGATATGCCATGTTTTAATAAAACTCTATTCACTTTTGGATGTTATACCAATAGTTTGCGTTACATTAGGCTATTGGCCTATCTGACTGACAAATGGAGTGGAGGACGTATTGTTGTTGGGTGGAGCGATAATCTTCGCATGGTGATGGATAGATGAAAGTGTCCGTGAACCGAGTTTAGTAGTTTTTTATGGGAAGTCTTTAGTCAGCGGTTGACTGCTGTTTGTTTATGATTTTTGATGATATCGATGATGTTTCAATAAAGCTCTATTCACTTTTGGATTTCTACTATGGATTGGACTAAAATCGTCGCAATCGTCTGGTGGAGCTTTCTGTCAATCTGTCACACATTTTGAACTACTGAGAAATTCCAGGTGGGAAAACCCAGTAAACCTGGGAATCGAACCGAGGACCTTATGCTCAGCAGTGCCGCTTGCGACCACTAGACTAACGAGGCAGTCAATCTACAGTACATAAATATAATTCTAGAAATACAACATTAATTAAAGCTATTGTTTTTTCAGGTGACAATGGCTAAAGTTATATCTACCAAGCAACCATTGGTGTCACGTGCCACGTCTAAAAACATTATTGAAATTGAATTCCCCAAATGAAATATTGCTTTCTACCGCCATCAAACAAAAGAGGTTGGTATCGGCCAAAATCCAATAGGAATTTTCATTTCCTTTGTCAACGAAATTAATAGCAATCGTGAAATGAAATTGTAAACATCGACTTGTAATTTTGTGCCACTGATTGGCATTATACAGAGAAGGAAGGATTTCTTGGGCCATTTTAGACCATTCTAAGTCCAGGAGCCAAAATGTCCATTCACTCAGACCGGCTCGGAGAGGAGAGTACATTTTTATAGCGTTTAAAAAAGAGTTTTAGGTCATTGAAATAAGGTTTGAAATAACCTTACCAAAACTCTTTTTAAACGCGATAAAAATGTAAGTACTGTCCTCTCCGAGCTGGTCTGGTGTGAACGAGACACTTTGACAAAATGTTACAATGGTGTCTACATTGTGAGTTTTTGATAGATTTTGTATGGCAATCTGTCAAAAACTGAAAATCGAAGGACCATTGTAATGTTTGTAAGTAAGCAGACTTGGTCCTATAGTTGTCTCACTACGATTTACTACAGGTTCCATCAGTCGATGATCGAACACAATACAAAATTGAATCTCGAGAAGTGGATACTTAAACCACGACATATATTTGTTTTCACAGTTGTTTTTTTACTGACCT
Organism: Apamea sordens; assembly: GCA_945859715.1. Taxonomy (NCBI): domain Eukaryota; kingdom Metazoa; phylum Arthropoda; class Insecta; order Lepidoptera; family Noctuidae; genus Apamea; species Apamea sordens. The sequence continues at coordinate 9,462,253 of OX243996.1, read as the reverse complement.
ACGCTGTCCCCCTCCTGGACAAAGGCCTCCCTCCGCTCCTTCCATATTTCGCGAGCCTGCGTGACTTGCTTCCAGTTTTGACGGAACCTATCCAGCTCGTCCTGCCATCTCCTACGTGGTCTGCCGCGACCCCGCCTCACTGTCTCAGAGCACCAGTTCTGTGCTATTTGGGCCCACCGTTTGTCTGGAATGCGGCAGACATGTCCTGTCCAGTGCCACTCAAGTTGGGCAGCCGTTTAAGCCACGTCAGCTATCTTTTTTTTCAAGCGCAATATTGTTTCGGATATGATTGAATTATTAATATTTACTATTTATAATTATTTTACTACTTTATTAATATTGATTCCCTTTGTCAACATAGTCCTGAAATAATGTTGTCGCAATATAATTAACGTATAATTTACTTACGTTCGCTCATATCGTGAACACGATGCTTTACTAAAACGAAATTATTATTTTTATTTTTATGCCCATCACGCGACGCCGTAAATATAAATCTTAATTGTTACTGTACATTGTTAAGCCATTTAATTATTTTGTAGTTTTTACTTTGTAAGGTTTGAAATGAAGGTACTGTGTAGGTTTTATTACCGATATGTGTATTTACGATCGTTCTGATGTTGAGAAAAGAACGTAACAAAACTAAGCAATTTATAAAGTTGTATACCTATTAGAGCGCGTTTTCACTGAGGTGGAGACAAGCGGAGCGGGCCTGAGACGTGCATGACAGACGAGACACGTGAGACGTGATGTGGATTTCAACATACGTGGTTAGTCGATTACCTACTGCACTTCTCCTCTCTGCTCCGCTTGTCTCCACCTCAGTGGAAACGCACCCTAAGGGCTTTTACGATATTTTGATTAAGTTCAAAGTATACCTACTTAGGTAAGTAACTTTTAAAAGTATCCCATATACAGCAGTTAACAGCTGCAAGTTAATAACGATGAAGAAGGATTCGCACCTCCCTCTCATTCATTTATTTTTAATCACACACAATACGATATCAATTCACCATTCAAACTGTCAGAACGCAAAAAAATCGATTCGCTGTACCAACAATTCAGCAACTGAACCGCGAATTACTTCTGAATGCTAATTTACACCTGTCAGTAATGATTGACGGCACACACGTCAACTTTAATTGACTGTCAATGTTTTGACAGCACCATAAAATGATAATGACAGCCGATTAACGTTCACCGAAAGTTCGGGCATAAGTAATTGTAGGGTAGTTTATGGTAACAATTTATTAAAAGTTGTTTATGGTATTGGTAGTTTTGAGGTACCTAGTGAAGCGGATAATTAGTGTTGTTCTAATAATATAGGAAAAGAACCGGAGTTACCGACTTAGCTTGCAGAGTAAGCAAACTGAAGTGGCAGTGGGCTGGCCATGTTTGTCGAAGGACCGATAGCCGGTGGAGCAGACGAGTCCTGGAGTGGAGACCACGTATCAGTAAGCGTAGTGTGGGACGCCCCCCAGCTAGATAGACGGACGACGAGAAGAGAAGGTGGTTGTGACAGACTGGATGCGGAAGGCGGAGTACAAGTTGTTGTGGCGTAGCCTGGGAGAGGCCTATGTCCAGCAGTGGACTGCGATAGGCTGAGTTGATTGATTGATTGAATAATGTACGTAATAATACGTACTAATTTTATCCGTGTACGTAACTCCATGTCAAAGCGCGTATTTTGCTTACGTAATTACGTATTTAGCTTTTGATTTTGTGATGTCCCTTTACCCTGTCCATAAGGGTGACGTTATCACCCTTATGATTAACGTCACACGTTGCATAAAATCAACTTCGTCGCCTCATTTTTGAAAGCAAAGCGTTCCTAGTTCTGCATATAAAAAACGACTAATATTGTTTTATACGAGTATGCAGAATAGGAACGCTTTTACGCAAGGACGTACTTATAACGATAGAAAAACAGCGAATATACGTACTTATCTATCAAGCTAACATTATCGAGAAAATGATTTATGCTCGGTTCCTATAAACAAAAACGAATAATTTTTATTACCAATGATAGCATTTTTTATTACCACACTGGGCATACAAATAGATTTGTAAGGTAATTTTATCTGTGATAGCTACTTCCATATAGGAGGGTCTACGAGGTATTTGCTTCGTTATTGGTAAAGAGAAAAGAGTCTTAATTTTAACCAATAAAATATATTATAGGAAACGGCCATAAGCACTCCATCTTTTGGTAGGTATAGAAAAGTGATTTTTGCCATCAAATCAAAAATCATTTATTTAAATTAGGCGGAGAATCAGCACTTTTCAAACGTCAAAATTACACAAGACAGTCCCCCAAAACGCCCGCCCTTCACCACTTCCTAGTGCTTTCGCTGATGAGAAGAAGGCCGCAACAAACTCCCCATATCTATTAAGTGACTTAGCTAGATTCAATTAACTTTTTCAGTACTACTGTGTATTATAATTCACCGGTTCAAGTACGTAAGTACAAATTAATTATGAAGTCGCAATTAGTCGCCTGCTGAAATAAATCAAAGCCGATGGACTCGCGTGCGTAGCTGGGTGTTGCAGCCGTAAAAATTCTTGCATAAAAATATATTCATGAACCGAAATGAAGTAGCTTCATTGTTTCCTTTATAACTTTAAAATAAAGGTACGGAACTGAAATACGACTATGTAAGAAATTGACGTTTCCATTCATGCTTTCCTGGATTTGTACCATACCTACCTTCCCAAGGTTATTTCAAAAGGGTCACTCAGCTTCCAAAAAAAACAAAGATAAAAAGGAGTACTACTTAAAGATATAAAATGTCATCCAACAAATAGTTACAGTAGTCGGTACGAAAAGTAAATAGAAAAAAAAAGTTGAATACCAACTAAATCCCCTATTTTTCCGAATCATGAATTAAATACAATCGATTCGATTACTTAATTTTAATAATCGAATAGACAATGAATCGATACGCAGTCATGTCACTCAGTTGACCGTCAAAACGATAACCCTTCCTCTCACATAATTGAGTAAAATAAAATAAAAAATATAGATAGTTAATGCATTACCATTCACGTATTGGCCCTCAAACAATGAGTGACGTCCGGAAACACAATTAACTATGTATTCGTTGGAAAGAGGAAATATCAATTCGCTTGTACAGGGGGGTCGGCTGATGCGTTTAGTTTAACAGAACGGACAGTTGACTCAATTATACTCATATTATATGAGCAGTGATATTTTGAGGATATGCGTAGTGGACTATTTTCATGCTTCATTTGTTTTGGGTAGGTACATCCTTTTGCGGCCGCGACTTACGAGTTGTAGGTCGTAGGTTCGAACCCTGACAGGCGCTTTACTTTCAATAAATTATTTCATCTCCACTGCTCTCAGAACAGTGAAGAAAAACATCGTGAGGAAACCGGTCTAAATATCTTAGCACCAAAAACTCAAAGTGAACCCGCACTGGGTCCGCGTTGTGGATTACGGCTCGTTCCCTCTCACAGAGAGGAGGCCTGTTTCCCAGCAGTGGGAATGGGAACATTATAGGCTGATTGTGCATTCTTTTGGCCTCGGGAATCGTTGCTAAGTAACAATAACCACACAAATCGATCCATCAGGTTAAGCAACGCTTGGCGAAATCGATCCGGGCATACGTGACCATCTTTACATACCGAAACCCCTCCGTGCTGTCATTCGTAGATCTTTGGCTCGAACGTCGGAGAACCAGTCTTAGTACCCAATAAAATAAATATACATTTAAACTGCCCTTATTGAATTATCTTATTTATGGCTTCTTACATACATTATAATACCGTACGTGTATCAATCAATGTATTGTGTGTTGCTACAATCACTAGTTCCATCTTTCAAAAAACGGTTTACCTAATGGACAGGCTCGTACCAAGGGGTATCGTATTACCCGGTAACCGGGTTGTGTAAGTCAGATAGGCCGTCGCTCCATGTAAAATACTGGTATTCAGCTGCATTCGATTAGACTGGAAGCTGACCCCGACATAGTGGGGAAAAATCTAGGCAGATTGACTTTCTTTTGGCCTAATACCTACTGGAAATAGTTGACCAAATATTGAAATATTACTAAGTATAGGTAATTTATTAGCTGATTCAACACTTTCTTTACGGTTCTGTCCAGAGTGTTGCATGCTCAATGGCAGAATTAATGATGCGCATTTTTTATTTAAAAAAATTGTAGTCGGAACCTGTTACCTGTTAGTTGTAACTACTGTTTAAACAGTAGTTTTGCTAACTCATCACCGACAGCACCATTAATCTATGTGTGACCTACGACTTGCGAAATGACAAACGACTGATCACACAAATTTAATTTTACTTAATTTCCAATATGACCCTTCGCGTTTCGTAACGGATTCACGAAAAATAGAAAGTTGAAAGAATGTTGTTCGGCAATTAATTATGCAATTTAAAACCTCGACAATCTCGTTACTTTTTGCATCTTTAAATCAAAATACAAAATCCGCAACTTTAAGCAAGCCAAAATCCTCCTTCATCATTTCGTACATTCTTTAGGAACCAACGCATAATACAGACGGGCCGCACCGCACTTTTTTGTATGAAAATGCGTTGGGCTAATGTGCGCTTGGCTTTAGGGGGAGCTCGTCGGTTCACGGATCGAAAGTATATCCGCCAATTTATCGGGAATCACCCGTCTCGCTGTGACGGCCAGCGCTCTATTGTCCCCCGGCTCAATCATGCCAAATTGCAGTCCGACGTATGCATTTTACATTCCGATGCCGTTCTCACTGAGATACGACTATCGGAAATAGCGATGGAAGGTAATGGCCCTGCCGTGTACGCCTACCCACTTATAATTCAGTATTTATCGATTTTTCGGTGATGGATGACTTGGTGCATTACGAATGAATGTGAACGATCGAAACGATTTCACAATCGATTTAATTTAAATAGTAAAGGGCAAATTACAATGTAACATTTGAGCCCAAACAGCGTGACCGCAACAATATCGAGTCTACAGTTACCCGATGACGTGTCGATGATATGCCTATCGACCCTAATAATGTAGGTGTCCATTACATTTGCATTTAAAATAATAATTTCCATAACGCATCTATTTATACCGTTACATGAATAATATTTTCGTAGCCGCACTTATTAGTTGATATTTGAGGCATTTTTATTCATCTTTAATCCGAATTTTGAAACTTTTAATAGAATATTTGCAATAAATTATACCATAATCTCCTTAAGTAAGATATCGAATTTATCTCACGACAAATCGTACTGAATTCGTTGAATAAATGTTCACAATTTGGAATTAACATCAATATCTCTATCAAACTTATAAAATATTCATTTAAGTTAATTTCTACATCCGATAATCCGGCTTAGGAACTAAAATCGTAGCTGTGGGTATACATTACAAGATATCAAATGTAAATGCCTAGTCTAGTAACATAACATCACGCCTGTATCAACCGAAGGGTTACGCAGAAGTATACCTATACCTACAGGGTGGCAGGGACATCGACGCGCAAACTGTAACTATGGATTCAGCACATGAGTTTAGACCCCATAGCGTCGAAATTTTTCGTCGGTTATTAAAAAAAATATATTGCTGTTCCATACATTTTGACCGCGTAGGTATTGCATTTTTCTATGAAACAGAAGATTTTTTTGATAACCGACGAAAAATTTCGGGAATCGAATCCAGGACCTCATCTCAGATTAGCAGTAGCGCTTGCGACCACTAGACCAACGAGGCAGTCACATTACAAGATCTCAATCGGCCTACTCTTTTCCCAACTATGTTGGGGTCGGCTTCCAGTCTAACCGGATGCAGCTGAATACCAGTATTTTTCATGGAGCGACTACCTATCTGACCTCAAACACCCAGTTACTGGGTAATACGATACCCCTTGTTAATACTGGTTATCAGACTTTCGGGGTTCTGACGACCCGTAACGAATGTCAAAGATCTACGAATAACAGCCGAGACCAACGGCTTAACGTGCTTTCCGAGGGATGGAGGTTTTTGTGTAAAGATCCAAACCCATCCACGGACCAACCGCGGCAAGCGTAGCTTAACCTGATCGATCGACCCGTGCGGCTGTTATTACTTAGCCACAAGCCTACAAGCTTAGCTCTACAAGTCACATTACAAGATATCAAATAAAAATGCCTCCAGTAACTAATACTTTAAAAGTATTCTCTGAGCTCAAAAGCAAACATTACAACGCGAATCTCTGAGATCTTCAACAAACAACCGAGACGGGTGATCTCACTAATGAAGTGTTCGCATTTAAAACTCGAGAATATCTTATGTACACTTTTGATAAAATCAAAAAGAGTACCGCGTTCCTGTTTGAGTTATTTGTCGTCACATTAAACGAGTGTTCGGCAAAAAGTCGACGGAGATCAAAGCGGTGACGTAGCAGTCTGAAATAACACCCAACCGCACGCACTTGTCAACCAACATGCAAAGGACTGCATTGTGAGATTTACACTTTATCTGGTAATTAAAATGAAAGGAAGAATGTCTAATCTAGCGTACTAGACATTTTCTGTGATGAATTTCGTGTAATTGATAGAGTCCAACCTATTTTGTTTGTCGATAGGTTTTGTTCTTTGGTAAAAATAAAAGTGATGCTATATAGGTTTTAACCCGTTTAAACTTAAGTCACACTTGTACCTTTCTTTTTATTTTCCCAAATTTTTACAATCATTGTGCTTTTGGTTGTAACTATGGATTATCTTTAAATAGGTACATGAGTTGAAAGCATTAATTGGTCCGTATTTAATTTTTTTTTAATATTGTCATTTCCGAAAATGACAATTCGGCAATTTTCTACTGATTATATAGTTTTTTAGAAAACGAAAAACTATATTTCTCAGTAGAAAATTGCCGAAAACCGAAATCGAAATTCGGACCGACTCTAGTGATTGGCAAGTCAGTGATATTTGTTCTCATAAAAACGCAAATCATGTCCTGTAAACAACATAGTTTACGATTCAAAAACAAGGTCAAGTATAGGGCTAACGAAAATAGTAGCTACAAATTCATGAGAACAGACAGATCGCTATTCTTGGCTACAAATATGTTAGCAACTTTTCTTATTGACCTAAACAAATTCGCATATTAAAAAATAGCGCATATTAAATATTACCATGAATATGTTGATCACGGCTGGAAATAATTAAAAAGGAAACGAGAAAAACAAAGCGATAAATACGCAGAGTAATCAGCGCGCTGCGTGTCATAATGAAAATTGTTTCCGAGTAGTGATACGCATACGAGTAAAGCTTTCATACTTCAGACGCATGAATAATGAGCGTACTGTTGGCATAAATATGGAGACAATGCCGCATTCCACTTTTACCATAGCACCTTCTACCTTCTGCTTCTGCAGTTCTGTGTCGTCGCAAAAGTGCCAAGTCATTCGCATTCCTCCAACCATCCGTTAGATACCTTCCGTACTTTATTTAAATTCAAATATATTCAATTTAAATTAAACGCGTCAATCACTGTTGGATTTAATTGGTAGCGATTCAATTGCTGAATAACTCAATCACGCGCAATTTAGCGGTATTATTTTGTTGGACATCGATTGGTAATTACTTGTGTAGAAATCAGAATGTGATGATTTTTGTTTAATTTGTCCCATAAAATGTGAACGAACCTACTTGGTTAAACTTCATTACTCATATTCATATTTCAAGTGCCTAGGTATAGATACCTAGATATTCGCTCAATGGGCCAAACTTACGACCCAATGGGCTCACGGAGTATATACTCCGTGGTCCCGCTTAATGGCAAACGACATCGCGGCAGGCCCAGACGGAGATGACGGGATGACCTGGACTTCTTTAATAAAGATTGGTCCTTGGCATCTCTGGACAGAGAGAGGTGACAAGAGAGTAGGTAGGCCGTTGCCCAGCAGTGGGACATTAATAGCTAATAATAATAATAGGTATACATAGATCTTCCGATCTGAAAAGGTTGAGAAATTAATGTTTCAAAATAGAAATATCTGTTAGGGTTAAAGAAAGACACCAAAGGAATGGCCGTTCTGTGGATTTCAATAATACGTTTATTATTCTTTTATTTATATATTGGAAGGTGTGTGTTACTAATACTACTCTTTTAGCTTCGCATAAAAAAAAAATAGAATCATCTACCTAGACAGAAGCGGCACCCATAACTTACGCATGTACCAATAAATCAAGAAAATCGCGTGACACATTAGAAATATCATAACCAATAACTAATCTTCCCAATGAAATGTATTAAGAGAAGGATAATACATTGATATAGATAAGACGCTATTCATTATTAATTCTCATAAAGCAGCTCCGATATTTATCTCGCAAATGCAGTAGCGGTCAGTAGCGCCATTGCTCGTCAGTGTTGCTTGCGGCTGTACTTTATTAATGTTTAGAGGTCCCAACTCTGACTGTGCCTAAGCCGATGTCTGTAGGTGTACAACCAGTAATTATTTTAAATGCAAAGCTTGGTATCGTCGTGTAGGCTGTTAATCTTTACGTCGCATGTAGATGTAAATTAAACTTTCCTACGTATGTAATTATGTGGGCTGAAAGCTAGACTTGAGATAAAAATTGGATAGCGATAGGACATTAATTAGTTTGTAAATAAGTCTCGCTGTTTCCTAGATTGCGATACGAATATTAATATTTCATGTCACTAGCTAGATCATGGTAACCTAATTATGTCCACATGAATTTGAATTTACCTTAGTTCTTGTCTCTAATAAAGTCTTAAAGCGACCGTTTTCGCGATACAACACAACAGGCAGGTACAGAAGACGCAGTATTAAGTCATACTCAGATATAGTCTGAGGCCGAGGCAAGGTCGAATAGCGTCAAATGGCGTCACGGATAAATAATTTTCCTCATAATCAAAACAGTTCGGCTCCACGGACGTGAGAGTGCACACATAACCTCAAAATGCGATGGTTTTAGAAAAACTTTTAAAATGAAGTTCGTGTTTATTTTTGTGTTTATAGTTTTGCTGTGTGTGTGTTTAAATGAGGGGAAAGACTTTATTGTCGGTACGAGGGCGAACAATTTGTTGATATCGACACAGAAAGTGAAGTACAGGAGTTTACCGCTAATAAGGAGGGACAAGGATTACACTTACATCGATCCGAAGGAGAGAATTATTAAGGTAATTATTTTTTTATTTTATCGTTTTAAGTGAAAGCGAACATGCCTGTTCTTTACCTGTATAAGCAGATGCTTTCACTTTAGAGGAGGACTTACACTTTGATATTATTAAAACTTAAACAAAAGTTTATTTAGTAAATATCCAAAACTATCTCGTATACTGCACAATCGTTGCCAAAAGTATTAAATCTTAGATCCATGGATAAAATTGCACACGTATATAAACCGAAACAACGCCAGTGAAATGCGAAAATAGACGCCGAGATATTTTAGACGATTTTGATATCATAGCAATCGTGACAATTGGAACTATTCCAATTACTTTATTTGAAATTATGAATTCCTGAAATAACTTTTATTTATTCCTGAAGCCGGCGGGAGAGAATTGACGATTGACAGAATGTACACAAGCGTTTAAATTCTAATGTTATTACCGTGTACTTTTTTACCGAGGAGGATTCTAATATAATACAGTTAGACTTCTCTACGCTTTGTCTTCACTGAGTTACCTACGACGTATGCTAGGCATTTGACTCTAATAAGGTGAATTGAATTAGACAATCGTACTGTCACGATTATCTCAATATGTGTTAGTACGACTACGATTACTAAAAGTTCGTAACAGACTAGTGACTTCAGAAGTCATTGGTTTTCTTCTTTTTGCGTAGACTGACTATTAAGGGCTGGTTGTTTCAAACGGTTGGTTAACGTAATATACGTACGTAATATAATAACGATTACATACTCAATTGTAACTTGTAATAACGCTTTCTTTGGTTTGACGATAGTTAGCGCCATTTTTGACGTATACGCGTCCATCAACTGGACGTGAAACAACCCGCCCTTAGGTACTCAAATTTTGTCGGATCAGTACCATGTGGCTTGCTGGACAGCTCTATCATTGGCTTCGTTTACATCTAATGAAAGCCAATGGGATGGATAACTGCTTCTTCATCATCATCATCATTCAACTGAAAGACTTCCACTGCTGGGCATTGGACATAACTTGAATTTTGCTTGGTGAGTATTATATGTGGGCTATTATTTGACTTTATGTTAGCCACTCAAAAACTGGTATTTAAACATAAACGTAAATATTTTTTTAATGTTTTTAGGTTAGGTACCTAGTCTATACAGATCTTAGAAAGCGAATGTTTACAGTTGACAAGCTTTAGCCTCAATACCTATTGTTTTCAATTCTGTGACACAATGATTGCATCGTGTACTCGTCTACCATTCATGAATGCATAGTGTTTTATCTCGTTTATATTCTCTCTAAAGGAATAAACGTAGACTGCTGTTACTTAGCCGAGATTCAGTCTTAGGGGTAATTGCTTAGCAATTGATTTATCTATATTACGCTGATAGTTTATGCCTGACATGAAAGCCTCTGCTACCTACAGCAGCATTTAGTGGAAACGTTCTCACGATATTTTGTATTGAGATTTATTCTAAAGACCTCTATTTGCATGTAGTACAATATAGTTCCAATCAAAGAATAGGTCAACCTTAACTCCAGTTAGTTACCAATCTGGTAAAAAAGAACATAACTCTTTGATGATCTAATAACAACATTTATTTATTTATATAACAACTATAACACCTTTACAAACTCATCCAAGGCGATGTTATACCTAAGTCACAAAGTCTGAGTACACAAATTTACAAAAAATAAAATGACCCGTAAGCAAAATTATAAGAATTACTAATATAACAATTATTATAAAAAATATAACGTTTAAAAAATCTGACCTCCCTCAATTATTTGTGTCATTTGAATGAATAGGTATCTGCAGGTTTTGCCCAAATATATCCTCTGATACCGTAATAATTTAACATTAATAATACGTGCTTGAAAAAAAAAAATTGCTTGGAAAATCAAACTGTCATTAATGACGATATTCGATCGGTCATTGCCTACCTACTTATGCCGAAGTTCATCTGCAGCGAAAATGTTTGATTTTTTTTTAACAATTTATTCTTTTGCACTAATCAATGTCCAATCCACCACAGAAATCAAACATGTTTTTACAAAGTGCGTACATTGAAGCCATTAAAAATGTACAACCAATTAAAACTAAAAACTTTAAAAGCTTTCATCCGCGATCCGAAATTCGTTGCGAAACCATCGGAAATAGCACGCAAACACATCATCAAAGTAAACTAAAACGAACGTAAAAAGCATGATCAAAAAAGAGAATATTTTCGTCCAGTAACACTAGTGGTTTCCCACTTAGCTTTGATGAAACTTTGATGAACACATAGCCGACAACACGGATCGCTAGCGTGTCGCAAATTGCTTCGGAAACGATGTCGCGTGTGCATATTGGAATAGGCTCTTCGAAATAATATATTTACGTACACACGGAGAAAGAGTTGGATATGTGGGTAAAATAGAAACATCTACGAGAAGGAAAATAGAAAAATGAACTAGTTAGGTATATTTCAAAATAACTTTCATTACCAACACAAACAAAGCTAATAATTATGTCATATCCCTATGTATTTTACTCATCATCTGCCTAGCCTTTTCCCAACTATGTTGGGGTCGGCTTCCAGTCTAACCGGATGCAGCTGAATACCAGTATTTTACATGGAGCGACTGCCTATCAAAGATGTCAAAGATCCACGAATGACAGCCGGGACCAACGGCTTAACGTGCTTTCCGAGGCACGGAGGGGTCTCGATATGTCGAGATGGTCACCCATCCACAGACCAACCACACAGCTTATCCTGACCGATCGATGTGTGCGACTGTTATTATTTAGCCACGGGCCCCTCCCCTACATCCCTATGTATTTTACTATATGTACATAAATAATAAAATAAATAAAGCTGTAGTAAAAGTTTAGCAAATTAAACAATTATAGTCCGGCCGTTGAGAGAATGCATTCTCGACCTGTCAGTTTCATAAAAACAAATACGAGTTTTTTGAATATTATGTTCTTTATTCGCTACTAGAATTTTCGCACTGACAGCTGTCAGGGACGTATTCTCTCGTCGGCCGCCTGTAGTCTTAGTTAATATTAGAAGAAGTCAACTAAATGAGCTTTAGGCGTTTTAGGGCTTGTGGCACCTCTACCTGTTTTATAATAATGTAATAACTTGTAATAACACCCCTACATCTACAATACATTGCGCAGATCACTCTCATTGATATTCAAGTAAGCAACACATAAACAAATAAGGACAAAGTCTTGGACGCACACGCATAAATCTAATAAAATTCAATTGTAACTAGCAGCCTGCATACTTAATTCTTATGCTGACAGTACTTCCAACATACCAAAGTATTTCCAGTCCCTTGCTAATCTTGGAGTGAAGAAATGTGACAGCTGCTGAGATTCTCAAGGAGGTTGTAAAAATAAGAAGGGATTTGTAACCCGTAGGCGCTTTAGCAACTAGCCCTTCTTTTCCTTTTTGCTGGGATATGCAAAAATGTTACTAAACATCTGCTGTGTGGAGTAAAATAGAAAAAAGATTGTTTTAACTGTAGTAAGAATTTGAAATTCACCAAGTTTAGAAACTTAATTTGGGTACTTATGGTGAAAAGGTCAACGAAGTGGAAAGAAGTGAAAAGTCGTGTTTTTGCAATACAAACCGCCATTTTTTTTTTATCACTGGATGGTAGCATAAGTGATACCTACTAATAAAAAAGTTGTCAAGATGATCGAGCATCGTTCGTGTTCTTACAAAGCTCGCTGTTCTTATAATCTGTAGAAGCTTTAAAGTAATAGGGTAACGACCTTTCACGCTACGGCTCAATTCTATTGTGATGCCACTGCTAACTTTATACTATTATATTATACTTACTATTACCATAATGATATTATAATAATACACAACTGGGCCAACTGTCTCCCTATAATCTGAATATATACTTTGTGTTTTATTAGCCACAACCTAATCACAGTACATCACTGATAGCGTCATATAAGGCAGCTAATAAATTACCCATATCAGAACAGTTTCCACCTTTTTAAGACGTTTGCCAAATATTTGCATCCCAGTCTGACCAAACTCTGTTTCCTACAAAGATTGATAACCCGTCTGACCGCTACAACGCGGCCTTGCATGCACCAAAGTTATACCAGTAGTTTAGGTCAACTTTGAAAGACCTTGACATTGGCTTGTTCTCCGTGTCAACTGAAAATAACTTTTATAGACACTGGTCTATAAAAGTTATTTTGTTTTTGAAGAAGAATACTGATTCTTCTTCAAAAACAAAATTATATCAATATTCCTAGAATAGAAAAAAACGGTGAAGTCCAATTTTATTTGTGTTGATATAAAACGAAACTAGATCAGTCGTGTAACGTTGAGACAGCCATAAAATCAGTTACCAACTAGTATCACGTTAACAAAACAAAACAGCAGTCCGATTCTGTAATCATCTCACCGTGAAAACTCAGGTGAAGTGAGCGTGGAGTGAGCTGTCATTCCAACTAATGCTAGGGATTGACACTATTGACAGCTCACTTTAAGCTCACTTCACCTAACTTTTCACGGTGAGATTTTTATAGAATCGATCGGCAGGAGAGAAGCTCTCAAAAGGTTAATGAGTGCTCACAAAATGATCCAAACGCTATAATCCCATTTATTAGCCATTTACATAATCAGCCTATATTGTTCCCACTGCTGGGACACAGGCCTCCTCTCTGTGAGAGGGAGTGGGCCATAATCCACCACGTGGGCCCAGTGCGGGTTGGTGGATGTCACATGTCTTCTTTGTGGTTCTAGGACAAGCCGGTTTCCTCACGATGTTTTCCTTCACCGTTTTGAGATCAGTGGTGATGAAATAATTTACACAAAGTAAAGTGCCTGCCTGGGTTCGAACTCACGACCTACAACTCGTCAGTCGGGTCCATAATTACCACTGGGCCACCAATGCTCACTGGGCCACCACTGTTCGCTATTAGCCATTTGTTAATGCGTAATTAATTGTGTTTCAGGGTATCATCGCCCGGGATCTCTCACGGACGGACACGGAAGTGACGGTCATCTCCGGCGGCATTGGCGCTATGAACGTGACACTTCATCTCCAGAGCGGCAGGGGGGAAGAACTCAACTATCTCATACTCATATTTAGCAACAATATTAAATAAAACATATTTATTATAAAATATACTTCTATGTCGTATATACTCACATTTAATTGACAATTTTGTCGTCGAGTCCGATCACAAACAAGTTTATGACAAGGAATTCCAGATATTATCAAATAGGTCACAGTGAAATATTGGTTCACATAGTCAATATTCATATTGAAATTTTTGAACGTTGATTTATGACCATATAGTTATTATAAATACTAAAACAAAAGCGAAACAATTTGGAATACCTCAAAAACAAAGGAAAGGAGATTATTTTTTTACTGAATAACAAAAAACATTAAACAAAGACATCAGCAGAGATAAAATTAAAAAGCAATCACAATTTAGGAACATCAGAGTAAAAGAAATATTTCATTTTGTTCCGTCAAGATAACTCAGAGGACTCGCAACAAACAGAGAGAGAAGAGACAACGAAATGCTTACAATTCTGATATGATAAGAGCAACTTGACAATCTGAGAATACAATCTTCTAAGAATAGCAACCTCCAAAAGGAACAAATTTCAAAGATACGTAAACAAAACATAGAAATAAATAAGTACTTTGAAAGATTTGAAACATTTCTGACAGCGATGTTTGAATAATGTAACGAAGATTTGATTAATTAAAGATCTTTCAAGTAAACTTTGTACCTATTTATGAATACAGCAAATAAGTATTTTAGCAACTAAGTAGTCATAAGTAGGTACGAAAATAAGAAGGATTGAGATAGAGGTCGTTACTTATCACGGGTCCATTTATCAAAGCATTAAGCATGTAATTACTAAAATACAAGTAGTAGTAGCATTTTGACGTAGCAAAATCATCAAAACTAATAATCAACCAAAACTTTAAAGCTCAACAAGGTATAGAGCTATTTAATAAAACTACATTCTCTCAAAAGAGATCCATCTCGATATCTTAAAAAAAAAAAGAAAAAAAATGTTTATCCACATACACAAAAAAACATGACCATACCCAAACCCTTGTTTGCGAATGCAACAGCCAACAAGATAACAACATCAAACAGAGTGTAAACTAACGAAGTGCTGCACACATCTCCCCTAACACAAATCAATTTTAGCGAATTGTCAGTGCACAGGGTGTTTAAACTAAGGGAGAGAGGGGCTAATGGAGACACACGCATTAAACCGGGCCGCGTGCAGCGACAACATTGACATAGACCAGGGGGCCTAATTAGTTTAAGCCTGTGGCCGGCGCCCCGGAGATGGCCAACAAGGATATAGAGATGTAGGAAGTGACCTGTCTTGGGATTATACATTTCTAGTTCTAGCAGACCTCGCAGAGCGTAAAATTTTTATTTTTTTATTTATCTTCACAAATTACATTCTTATACATATTATTAAGTTGACAGGTATTTTGACAAAATTTTGTCATTTGTGGGAGATCTGGAGTCTGAACTAAGCCTGGCCTATATTTTAAGACTCTAGGCCATTATATCACATAATAAAGGTTGTCAACGTGGTACAATTACAAATGATTGATGGTGTGTGTGAGTATGTATGTATGAGGATGCATAGGCATCGTGCAATGAGATGTCAGCTTATACTGGTCATGTATAGCTGGATATGAACGGTAACCAACGTCGCCATCTTGTTTTTACTATTCATTTGACGATGCCCACTAACAGCGCCCCCCCGTCAACGTCATTCGAGTGCCAAAAGACCCTTGCAGCAATGTATGTGCAGATGCATCAACCAGTTCTACAGAAGGAGATTTTTTTATGTAACTGGATGACAGATTACCCGACATCGGCATCTGATGGTCACCGCCGCCTTCTATGGGCATGAGTTCCAGGAGGTATCGCAGATGCATTCTCATTCCAGAGATAAAACTGAAATGTTGCCTGTAATTACACCAGCACCCTTTAAACCGGAATATAGCAACGTTACTTTGCGACAGAAATAGGTACGGTGATAGTACTTACGTCTTCGGGCGAATTCCTCTACTAGGTACTAAAAACTAGTGACTGGAGCTGATGGTATGTAGAAGGTAGATAATCGAACGTTTTAATAATTACGTTATCAATATCTTCATCTCGCAACATACCCACTGATACAATGCATTATTATGTTTCTAAAAATGGGTAATAAGTAGTTAAAACATGTAACATAGGAATAAATAAAACCAGTCAAAAAGTTGCGGGAATGTGTAAAATTAGATTTTAAGTAAGAACCTAAAATGCTACAAGGATATTTTGTTATCTGAATGACATGGGTGTTGTTGGTAAACATTTGAGAAATTATGTCACATATATTGTAATGATAAAACAAGATGGCGACGTTAGTTCCGAATTTGGCCGCTCACCAAAATAACCTTGTAGCGCTATACCTATTAATTGCAACACCAAAAAGAGCAACGATTCTTCGTATAGTCATTTAAAATCAGTAATAGCCAATAAGTTGAGCGAATTGATTTATTAAAGTTCCGCCCTGCAAATGAAAGCAATAACAAACTTTGAATACATAATAAATCAAGCATATCAATTATAATCATATTAATCAAGCAACTCTGTTATCGGAAGTGTCTCGCAACGTAATAAGTCGTAAACATAAATAAATTATCAAGAAATATACGCAGAAATGTAACTCTGTTCAAAACATAAATATAAATGAATTATTTCAAAAATATGAGGACTTTAAGGACATTTGGTATAAGAGGAAAAACATTCAAAACTTAAGTAAGACGACGTCTAACGTCTTTCTAAGTATATATGTATATAGAGTCTGGTCACCCGAGTCTGGGTGTTTTTCTATCTATAATATATATGGATTTACAAAAAAAAAAATGTATATAAGTAGTTTATCAGCCATCTTGTTACCATAACACAAGCATTAGGTTGCTTAGCTTGGGACTAGATGGCGCTGTGTGAAATGTCCAGGGATAATATTATTATTATTTTATGTTAAAATATGGCTTGATATTAATAACGCCACTTCCAGACAGACGGTTCTCTATCTGCGCTCTGTCCAGTAGGGAGCCGTGCTAGCCTTCACATTTTTATCCAGGGATCAAAAAGCGCCCACTATTACAATTTCAACGCATTACCGTAATACAAAAGTAATTCAATTCCGTGTCTGTTGGTGGTTTCAACGTCCAATTCATTAATGCGAGCCTAATTAATTCACAACCACATTATACTATCGGTTTATATAAATTAAACGAATTAAGTACTCCACTGATAACCGAACTGGGACTTGATTATCGAGTTTCGAACGGGAACGCTAATTTTACGAGTTATATGACGTCCACAATGGGCTGGGTCTCCTGTGTTTTGACGTAAAGTTCAAATGGAGCACTTATTTCACCTCAATTAGCATTAATATCAACATCAAAATTGCTGGCTAGAAATAGTGGGACCGCAAAATGAGGACATAACACGAAGATAGTAATAAAACGTGAATTCTAAGCGGTAAAGCAAATGTGCTAAATAAATTCACAAACCTTATTGGTCATATGCAAATTCGTTATTGCATTTAAATACCGACATAAAAGCTGAATGTTTTGATTATGACTCATGACTTTGGCAGTACTTACACCAACATCCTAAAAAAAAAAATTAGAAGCATTAGTATAAAATACGGAAACGCCTTAAAAAAAAAATTAAAAGCATTAAATATAAAAAAACGGACATCAAAGTAAAATGATGCAGGCTCCCTGCAATATTTTTACCAACGAATCGGTTTTAAAATTGGTCGTTTTTCCTTTTTACGTCGGGCTAGCTCGGGAGCGAGAGATGAAAATTTGACAGTAATGTAGGCAACCACTTTCCTGCGGTAGACGCACTGGCATAAATAAAACATGGACACCGGTAATGCACTCTTTGCTTCCCTCGAATATTTCGCTCCGCTAGAATAAAATGTTATGAGTATCGATGCTAGTAAAGGACTTCCGAATTGATATTTTAGAGATTGTGAATACAGCAAATGCTTTTGATATATCCTTTGAGTGGCGATATAAAAGAGTACTTTTCTGGATTAAAATCGTAATGCCGTAGATTTTCGATGAGTTTTCTATTGGTTTTTCGACCACCGTGCGATGTAACCCAATACGTGGAAGCATGTAATGGGAAATCGCTGTAAAGTCATCCAGAAGTGCACTCAGAGTTCATTCAATTACTTTAATGGATATTAACTTCACAGAAACCGCACCAATTTAAAAGAACAAATCAATTGCAAGACTAAGACGTCGTCGTGACGAAGTTAATCTTGGATTGACACTAGAACAAGAAATGTATTTGTGTATTTAATTCCACGAAGACAAGTGACTCACAATGCTTGTAGGCGACAGACCAATACCCTATTTATGCACTATTAAAGCATTTATGCACTATTAATGCAATAATGCAGCATTGCTTTACGTATCATTAAATGTTAACAAGCGGAATCGTGTTGGCTGACCAGTAACACACCTAATAAAATCTTACGTCATACAAACATAACTTCTAAAACGGCCAAAAGGACTACCAAAATGGAGCAAATAATTCGCATAAAGCCTTTATAATTATGACCCACATAATTCTACGTTAAAACCAAAACAAACGAAACCAGTTTAAATTTAATTATTGTAAATAATAACGAACATTAACGCTTAAGGGCTAAATGTATCACCATGCGGTAGGCCCTCGACGGTGTTTTGTCACAATTGTAAACCCGTTAAATTTTCCGAGGACCTACAGAACAATAACGGTAACTTAATGTTAATAATTATAATTTAAGCGTGACCAAAGCTTGGAACGTAAAGTTTTCCCTTCGTTTCCCCTTTACCGAATTCAGGGTGAAACTCGGTGAAATTCGATTTTGATGCGTCCCATCAAATAGTAATTTCCCATGAAAACAAAAGCCACCAAGAAAATTTCTAATTCGATCCAATCTAAATCCAATTACCTACACCCCGTGTTGGTGCTTACACGGTGAACACACATACGTGCGTGCTCATTTTTACCTACTCATCGTTACACCTACACTACCTTTTTACCTACACGTCTTTCGATCGACAACCATAGACAAAGTAAAACAGAAAAAACGTGCGTCTTTCACATAGATCAAGTCCAAATAAATGATCTGTCAACAAAATTAGGCGTTTGATCTTCAAGAGAAAAATCGATCACTATACTAAAAGCAAACTTTAAAAAGCTTACCTACGATAACAATTTGATTAATTTTGATAATGAGTAGTCAACTGTTGATTGAGTATTTCGTACAGATATTAAATACACTTAAAACAAAACATCAATATTAAGAAAAAAAATCACAATTCAAAGAAACTGTTGAAAGATACACTCAAAAGATTAATGAAGAATGATGAATATAGAAGTGTGAAAAGATTTCTTGACATTGTTTATACTTGTTAGATTAGGCTAAATCGATTCTGTCAATACATATCGGCAATGTGTTTTCGTGTCCTTTTTCATATAGGTATACATTGTGGCTAAAACAAAAGTGAAAAGGAGGTGAAAACACTAGGTGCAAATTATTTATTAGTAAACAAAATGACCAATATCGACGACAGTTACTATACCTAAACATAGTCTTGAGTGGAGACCACGATTCGGTAATCGTGAGGTAGGATGCCCTCAGGTTAGAATAGAGTTAATTGGCGTGCTATTGCAGAGGCTTATATCTAGAGACCTGCGGCCACCATTGCTTGCAGTTCGTGGCGCCTAGCAAGTTATGGGTATTCCTATTCATTGTCACGATAATTTAAGGGTCATATTTCATCAACAAACTGCAAGCTGTAACTGCACAGAAGCACACAACTCTTAGCTGCATCATAGAAGATACGGCCATCAAACCGATATTAACCTCTCAACGCTGCGTGGGTGTATTTTACAATCACATATTAAAACTATCAGGTTCTGCCACCTCATTTACCAAAGAGTACCTTACAGACTACTCGTAAATAAAGAGGGTTATGGCCATAGTTACCACGCAACTTGTCGCTAAGCCTCCGACAGTTGTTATAAACCGCTTAAGCAAATTGTAAAAGTTTTATACCCGATAACAAGGGTTAGTGTTTCCGTTATGCTGGCATATAATGCCAACAAACAGGATCATAATTTTTGTGCTGATCTTGGGATTAAAGGACGGAGAGCATAAACAGTTTGGTAATATTGAAATTCAATTTAGCACATGTTAATTGTTTAGAAGGGCTCGTGGCAAAATAGCAGCTGCACAGTTCAATCGATCAAGGCTTGCTGCGTTTGTTCCGTGGATGGCTGACTATCCCTTTCATAGCAAGACTCCTCCGTAGCTCAGAAAGTTAAGCAGTTGCTCCCGGCTATCATTCGTAGATCTTTCGCAGTCGTTACGGATAGACAGAAGCCTGAAAATCTGACACCCAGTCTTTCCAAGGTATCGTATTACCCATTTACTGAGTTGTGGAGGTCAGATCGGCAGTCGCTCCATGTAAAATACTGGTATTCAGCATTCGGTTAGACTTTAAGCCAAGCCGACCTCAATGTAGTTTAAAAAAGGCAATGCAGAAAAAGATATGTTGGTTAGACCAGAAGCCGACTCTATACATACAATGCACGAAAATGGCTAAGCAGATTTGTATATATATTGTTAATAAATAAGGAAGAGAAAGACGGTACAAGATCCAGTCAGACAGACATACACCACTTGTGCATAGTTGTCACTTCCAAAACCAAAATACTGCAGATTTGTAGCCACCGACAAAGCCATTGCCAATACTGCAGTATGAAATTAAGATATGAAAGACATGCCAAAACAAATTCCGCATATAAATTTTACGTTTGCTATTTCCAGAAACAAGGTCGGGTTGATGACGTCTTTCATATCTATTAAATCTAGGCAAATATTGTTCACGTGTTAATATAAATAGGAAGAAAATAGAACATAAAATATATATAAATCCCAATGATATCTGATACCTATAGCCAATTATGTTTCCATTTACATTCTCCAAGTCATTGTATACCCGTATACCGTAAAGCATATCTATTATAATGAAGGCGTAGCATGGGTAACCCTCAATAAGGTGGACAAATGTGAAGGTCGCAGAAAACCGCTGGATGCGGGAAGTACAGGACCAGTCACTGCGGCGATGAAAAGAGGCCTATGTCCAGAAGTGGAGGTCTTTCGGCTGAATGTTAATGTTGATGTTAATGTAGAGCAAATTCTTTATTATTTCGTTTCTTAATACTGAACTGAACAAGATTATCTAATAGATGTACTTAAGGGAAAAGCGGCAGGGCTACTCTGGGTGCTTTACCCCTTAAATCAGACACGAAATTTTCTTACGTTTTTAGCAATTTGCAGGTCAGTTTCAGATTGTATGTTGAACAAAATATGATTCCAGACCGTGACAAGTATGTACTATTTACAGAATTATAATCATTAAAATTTTCAATAAAACCCTTAATGTTTATTTAACCCTTTGATTGATATTTCATAAAATATGGTAAATTTGAATGCTGCGGGCTACCCTGGTGCTTCCCCCTTAAAGAAGACCCCAGATTAATTTCAGATTTAGAGATCACAGTCCAATAAAAAGAAAACCGCTAAAGCATCACTTAAAAACACAAAATTCCCAATGTGTACTCCCGATAGAATGCGTATAGAAATATGCGATTACAAAGCTCTAACAAAACAACAAAAAACCAGTAGCAACCTTCACTTAGAAGGTAACAAGCGTGCAATTATTAGCGCAGTACGAACTAAGTTATACAACATTTTGCGTCGAGCGTAAATTTACTTAGCTGCCAACGTTTAATTACTTTACTGCAGCTAAATCACGTGTTAAACTTGTTCTTGTAACGTAATTGCGATATTTAGACTGATTTAAATCGTTTTTATTTAGCTTACAACGTGGGAGTGATTGGGAATCGAATCGGCATGCCTACACGTACGTGCCTCTAGTAAGTGATGTGCCTTTAGAAGTTTATCTTCATAGATGAGCAAAAACGAGGAACTCGGACAGCTTTAAAACACTGAATAATATGCTACTGGTTATGGTATAATTTTCTGTTCAGTTGCAGAGCTTGAGTCCAAGACTCCAGCGCCATCTTTGCCTATGACAACATGAAGAATAGCTGTTAGACTATTAATTGCGAATATTCAATCAATCAATTCATCCTATTGCAGTCTACGGCTGGACATAGGCCTCTCCCATGCTGCGCCACAACAGCCTGTTTTCCACCTTCCGCATCCAGTCTGTCCCAGCCACCTTTTTGAGGTCGTCTGTCTATCTAGCTGGGGGGCGTCCCACACACACAAACACACTTTTCGGAAACTGTGAATAGCAAAACTGCTATTAGGTGGGAAGTTTATCGTGTGCTTTTCAAAATATACCCAAACTCCGAAGAAGGTAGGAAGTTGAACCTCTAACCAAGAGATAACGCCAAAAATCATTGACGCAACAGATTCTTTCATAAAACACTGATGCAACTGAACCGAATTAATATCTCACCAGCATGCTTGTCTAATCATTACAGCAAAAGCACCAGCTCAGTTCAACAAAACATGTAAGCCAACAAGAATATTCTTGTTCGAAATTTATCTAAAGCATTTCACTCGTAAATCTCCGACGATACATTTTTAATTGATAACTTTACTATACAAAAGATATTTTTATATCAAAGGGCTCATTATTTCGGCCCAACAAAACGTAACTGTCACTAATTCATTATGTTCTATCTCATTTTAATGGAATTCTATAAAAAATAGTTGCCGCAATGATTTATGAGTGTTATCGTAACGTCGGCCTCATGTGCTTTTTTTAACTTGCGATAAGGGAAGTAATAGAGGAAGCAGCCTGTGATTTATTGTACAGGTCAGTTAATATTTTTTCAATGAACGACTGTTTATTGGACACGCAGGCATAAAAGAATTTTTGGATATTAAATTAAAATCAAAGTCATATTTATTTCCACCCACAGCTCTGATCGTTGCATATAAATTTATTGTATCTGATAAGGTCTGATTGATTTTTGTTTACAATATTTCCCAATCTTCTTACATTACTTCGTGTCTGAAGTAGAAGAATAATAAAGATTTAAATCGTTAGATTTGCCCTCACTGCACTAAGACGCGGGAAAAAGTGTCCATACTGAGAAGAGTGAGCTCACACAATAATAATGGTGTTTCTATAACAACCAAGTCAAGTCTCTGTGACATAGTTTGTCAAAGGTGTCAAAACGAAATAGAAACGCGACCATCTTTTGACGCGGTACGGCCAATCTACGATCTAAATCTTTGAAGAATAATGCATACTCGCGTGGGTTCCTACATTTCGCGACAGATGTCTCGACATGCTAAAATGGCCGCACAAAAAGACGTATTATGATAATCGCCGTCCAAATTGGGTACGTTAAAGGAGAATGTAGCTAATATATTCACAGCTGCGGTTGAGTGCAGGTAAACAATAGGTTCACGAAGTTGTGTGGCAAGTATTGCAAGTCCATGAATCATCAGAACACCCTCACACTTCCGCACGTATTACTGCTAATTAAAACCCGGAGAGAGACCGGAGTCCCGGCTGTCGTGTCCCCAATAGGGTTAGCGGTTAGCAGAAGACAAGCTTAAATATTCGGAGAACTCTCAACGGAATATTTCCAAGTTTTGAAGAAAATTGTCTGGATAAAGTTAGAATGGGTATAAATTAGACATCACTGCTTGTTTTATCATTTAAATGAGCAACTTGAATTAAGTTTTACTTTGACAATCCGCCAGAGCCACCTGTGCGACTTTGTTACCGTTCTCTACACTCGTTTTTGTTCAAAACCAAATAGTTCTCTAAATTCTAAAGAAGTACTACAATTCAGCAAGGGCCATCTGGCGACCCTACCGGATAATTAAAATGCAGCAGTCCTGTAGCAACGTATCGCCCCCAAACGTCACTTGCGCCATAAAACTTATACGAACACGCCTGCGATGACGCACGGACAGCTTAATGGAGGCGAGAGAATTCGGCGCCGATTTCTGAAGCTCAATGATAAATAATGAAACGAAAAAAATGGATTCTGTGGCCTATATTTGCATCAGGTGACTGTGTTCTGCATGAACTCAGAAAGAGGTTTTGCATTGCTGAATGGATTTCAGATGAAGATTTATTTTAAATTTAAGGTGCTACGGTAGTTGTGTTAATCGAATAAGTAATAAGCATCGTTGAATTTGGTACTCATAATCAGCCTATAATGTCCCCACTGCTGCGACACAGACCTCCTCTCTTCGAGGCGGAGTGGGCTGTAATCTACCACGCGGACCCAGCGCGGATTGGTAGATGTCACATGTTTGTTTATTCTAGGACTTGCCGGTTTTCTCACGATGTTTTCCTTCACCGTTTTGAGAGCAGTAGTGAAATGATTTACACGAAGTATAACGCCTGTCTGGGTTCGAACCCACGACCTACAACGCATAATAAGTCGGAGCCGTTACCACTGGGCCACCACTACTCGTACGTTGGACTGACCCGACAAAACCACCCAGGCAAGACAGATGAGAATATTCCTCAGTTTCCGAATATTACTTTGACCACAGTCCAGCTATCTGTCACCATAATTATTAAAATAAATTTTAAAATTTTCCTCACGATGTTTTCCGTCACCGTTTAGAGAACAGTGGCGATGAAATTATTTACACAAAGTAAAGCGCCAGCCTGGGTAGAACCTACAACTCTTAAATCGGGGCTGTTACCACTGGGCCGCCAGTACCTACTCTTTGAATTTCGCCACGACAAGTTGAAATCCAGTTTTAGACTTCTGCCATCACGTAAACCATATTTCGACACTTTAATAACTTTAAGTTCTTGTCTATCTTGCATTCTTCACATTTCAAATCCATTCGTCATTACGATGTTGCAAGTACTGCCAATTTGCGATCCAGTCCCTTGCCAGTATGTTAATGTGAAGCGGTTTCGAAAATAGACGCATTCTGACGAAGTTCGGACGTTCAGGGAACGAACACATGGCGTCATTAGGCCGTCTGTCACGCTGATAGAAGGATACTGTTACGTACATACACATCCACCCTACAGTAACTAAATTCACATGAAACTTCCCTAGTAGGGCAGCCATCTATAACGCTAATAACTTGGGACAATGAGTTTCAAAGTTATGAAGCAGCGATTGGATATTAATTTGTTCTACACACTTGAGTAAGTATTATATCGATGGGCCATATATCAAATATATGCGTGCCCCATTTTGCGAACTTAAAGTAAGTAAGTTTATAACTTAAGCTATAAATTGTGAAGGGAGAGAAGTTTATATCATTTTCTGAAGATATTAAATTTAACTTGATGTGGAAAGGATAATAAAGTGACGTAGGTATCCATTATGTTAACATATCTGCGTGTGCTTTAAAATAGCTGGTTTCACTTTCCACCAGGCGTGATCGAGCACAAGAACGGGCTCATTTATTTGAAAAAAAAGCAAGACACAACAACGAAATTAGGACGCACTATGTTCTCATAACTCAAATGAATCGAAACAAATAAAAAACGTTGTTAAGACAGAAAATATGAAATTGCCAACGATTAATAATGCGATGCAAATAGATCCAACTGGACATGAAGAAATCCCGACAGATGGCAACCGTACTTATAGAATAAACATTGCGTTTAAGAAAGCCGCCGAACCCGTGGGCGGGCACTACAAGCACCGCCTGAGTCACTAAAGTGCTTCTCCAAACAACTACAATAACGCAAACGCGACGGTTTGCGTAACAGTTACGTGTGAAAGTCCAAATCAGTGCACTGATACTGATAACCTAACGTTACTTCACTTAAAAGGACTGGTGATAAATAGTGAGAACATTTTAAGACTAGATAAAGCGCTTTAAGTACTTACTTAACGCTTTCACAAAGCATGTAATTCCAAACTTCTATCGCGTAATAAATTCTTCGGAAATAACAGATAAGAAGTCCAAAATATTCTTCAATAAATCTTCTTTATTTATTTTCCTTAGTTTTAGTATCATCTCTATTTATTTTTCTATCTTCAACTAATTCGAGTGGAAGATTCGACAGTCGTAAAAGAGCAGTCAAGTTTAAGGCCAGTGTTTACTTTACAAGTTTATTACCGTTTGAATTTAAATGGAAGGAGCAGACTCGCAATCGAATGTATATAAGGAAAAGCATACAAATATTACTTTGAGACGACAAAGACAATGTAGAGTACACGAATAAATAAAAT
The DNA here is from genome assembly GCA_945859715.1 of Apamea sordens. NCBI lineage: Eukaryota > Metazoa > Arthropoda > Insecta > Lepidoptera > Noctuidae > Apamea > Apamea sordens. Next base: position 9,435,832 of record OX243996.1, on the reverse strand, counting down.
ATATCGAACGTTCTGTCTAGTAAACAAACATCTCATCGTAACAAAGTTAAGTCCGTTCGTCAATCGGTCGAATATATTTTATTCATGAAACTGATCCTGCTGAATTCACAACACTTCTTTGAATACGGTTATTCTGTCTCCATATATTTTGTCTGCAGGACAAGACACTTATTCCGGAATAGATAGCGGCTACATTTCCTTTTGTCTCCCAAACATACAATGATTACAATGAAAGATTACCATAAACACCCTTGCCTATCGTGGGAAAAAACAAGCATTTGTCACGGCAAATACACGATGTTATACTTACACAACTTTTCATTTTGGACCCCTACACGAACAGACAAAACCCATTAGGTGTGTGATAATGCAAGTTCATCGTGGCACAGGTATTGTTTAGTGTTGCCAGCGGAACAAAGCCGTTGGGTTGCCGTCTCATCTACGGACCTATTACGATCCATTGTTGAGGAAGCATGTACAAAATTAAAATGCAGCATTGTCTGAGCTCGCACGCCAACCTATTGGTGTTTTGTTTTAGTAAACAGTGAGATAAGTTGCTTCGTTTGGAGACAATGTAGTTCATGCAATGGGTAGTTGGTGAGTTATGGTCAAACGCGGACTTATATTTTAGTGTTTACTTTGTTCAGCCCACTGAAATTATTACGTATCTGCAGCCTTCTTAAGTGCACAAGATTACTCTAAGGTTTAAACTCACAAATGGCCTTTAGCTACTACACTCACTACCAACTCAACACCTATGTAGATACGCATCCATAAAAAACACGTATCTACCTAAATATACACCAAAAAACGAAGAATGTACGGTTCCAAAGTATACAGGGGTTACATCCAAGTCCACAAGTTAGCATGCAAGAACTTAACAATCAATACACAATTTAAATTTTAAGTGCGAAAAGTTCCGAAGTAACGGAATCGTGCAATTTTCTTTCGAGCTACTTATAAAATGTGAACTCCCCTCGGCCGGTCGAGCAAGTTTAAATTGCCCTCTTCTTTTTTCACTATCTTTCCTTCCACTCACTTTTTCCTATTTAAACTTTTCCGTTTTATTTTAAAACCGACCACGACTTGTAACAACGTACGATTTTTATCGCGTTTTGTGTTCGAAACTAGATGTTTATAGAATATTCAACAGTATCGTTTGTCCCTATTATGGGGTTGAAATAGGGCTAGTGCTACATCGATTGGGCTGAGGCTTCGCCTCTTGTCTGTTTTAGGTAGATAACACATTTGTTAAAATAATGTCTGTCAGCTATGAAATGCCGGCGCAGCGCCATCTAGTTTGTAAACATTGTCCAATAAAAAATATGTTTAAAAGTGTCGTAAAAGATCTATTTCCAGAAATAAACGTCATTTCATTTCAATGTCTAGAACCTAAAATATTTAATTGAAACTAATAATTTCAGGCACAATTTATGTAAAGAATTTCCTTCTGAAATTACTTTCGTGACATTTGCGCCTCACAATGATGTGACCATCACGAAAATTCACAGAATTATACTACTAAGCTTTTGAACAATTATGAAGATACATAACAAAAAGTCTCTTCCAAATAATCCAACGCTTTACCAGAAATCAAACACTTATTAGCAAAGTCAAGTAAACAACTTTACAGTTCCTATAGCCGCTCTCATCCCATGTAGAATAGTCGTTAGATTTCGATTGCTCTCATCTCGAGCACTCTTGATTTAATCGTTGAGATTCGAGCATTAACACCGAGTAAGGTGCTTGAAGAGCACTTGCGAATATGTTCCGTTAGTCTTTTTGTACAGAAAGGTTCTTGGAAATACTTTAATGAGACGTGTGGATTTTGTGTGAGATTGTGAGAGAAACATTATTACCATACATATCTTATGATGAGATATGATAATTATCATTAATGTTGGGTATGTATGTACAAACACGTTTGTAAGTTTTTGGTCATCATGGTGTTTACCAACATGGAAAGGAAAGTGTCAAGACTTTGTGTAAAGAAAATGTATGGTTTTTTTTAGCCTATAATATATCCCAGTTATTAGCAAAGGCCCTTTTTCCTTCCATCCCTCTCTTTTTATGCGATCTCTTGCCATGGTGGCCATGGATCTAATCAAGTTTGCGGGGCCAACATATCCACAGATCGTATCCAGGGCCGGAGATGTATGAATAAAAATGTAAAATTGAAAAACTGGTAAGGTTGCAAAACTAGCAAGCTAGAAGAAAGAAAGAAGAAGAAAGACAGAAGAAGAAAGAAGAAGAAAGAAAATGCATTTATTTGCTGCAAACATGACGCATAAAAAAGAACATAAACTCACAAAAAAAAATAACAAGTTAGGGGTAACCATACGTCACATTCACGCAAAACGGCCATCGCTCAGCATAATGCTAAGACCCTATACGAGACAGAGCCCCAGCGCTGGTTTTCAGCGGCAGCCGTCGTTGACGTGATGACGTTAACCAGTGCAGCATGCAATTATACATAAATAAATAAAAACAACAATCAAAACAAGTAATAAAAACAAGAAATAAGAATATAACATAACAAAATGCCTGTAATCCCCCTGTTTAGGCAGAGGTACATCTATAGTACACATACATTTCGCCAGTTAGGCAAGCTAAGAAATTATTAAGAAATCATCATCATCTGTCTAGCCTTTTCCCAACTATGTTGGGGTCGGCTTCCAGTCTAACCGGATGCAGCTGAATACCAGTATTTTACATGGAGCGACTGCCTATCTGACCTCCACAACCCAGTTACTGGGTAATACGATACCCCTTGGTAAGACTGGTTGTCAGACTTTCGGGCTTCTGACTACTCGTAACGACTGTCAAAGACCCACGAATGACAGCCGGGACCAACGGCTTAACGTGCTTTCCGAGGCACGGAGGGGTCTCGGTATGTAAATATGGTCCCCCATCCATAGACCAACCACGGCAAGCGTAGCTTAACCTGACCGATCGACCTGTGCGGCTGTTCATTATTATTTCGCCACGGGCCCCTCGTTAAATTATTAAGAAATACAAACAAATTATTTGTTGAACATCCACTTCTGCAGTTTAACTTAAAATCAACATGCTGTCAGTATCTACCCACACTCGCATAAATACACTCCAGTAATGCTTTTCACTTAGTCAAAACAAAGATGGGTATATTTTGTTCGATGCGTTCGCTAAATGTACGCAAACTGCCCGAGGTTACAGTATATATTAAGGGAGAAAATAAAATTTTAAACAAAGACTCGTAATGTTAACCCTTTCTGACCCCACACGGGTACAGTTTGGCACCATAACATAACATGAGCTATAAAACGTGTGTATGAAATCGGTAGGACGGTGTTACCCCTTTTGTATCGCCGTTTCCCCTAGAATAAGGGGTCCGAGAAAAAGAATGTTCTCTAAGAAATATTGCACTTCCTTCCTTTTATCTTTATCTTCCGAAAATAGTTTGTGTATTCTATAAAACCAATATTATAAAGTATTCCGTAGGTATATATACAGCGGGGTAATTACGTAAAGCAATGGCTTTCAAATTTGACAGTTCAACAACATTAATTGCGTTATTTATCTTGTTGAGCAGACAAATTTTTCGAACATATGAAGCAACGGATTAGCAATATACTTCAAAATGATTCAGATTGTGATTAAAAGTGCGTTACGCAGTTAGGGTGCTGGTTCAAGTGCAAATTGTAGGTTTCCATGAGAATTTTCTCTTCATATAGTATACGAATAAATATTGAAAACACACTAGTAGGTATACAGCTTGCCGTACAAGAGGCGAATTGAAGGAAAGACAGTGAGCCCTATGTCGGCGAGCGGTGTAGGCGGTAGTTTTCAAATTAAGAATGATTTTATGGTGTTATAATTTTAATGATTACTGGCCACTAGCCTTACCCGTGTGTTAAATTAATATCGCATTTGTAGTGGCAAGTTGTATTAAAGTCTATTTAAGTAAGTTTCAGTTAAATCATTTTGTCATTTATTCGAAAATAAAGTTTTCTGTTTTTTGTTCTCTTTTCTCCACATTAGAAAAACTTAGGGAAACTTTTTCGTGTGGCAACTCATTGTAGTATTGTACCGTGTGGTACCACAATTTGCGTATCCACCTTGCCGTCAAAACTCGTCGGTTGCCATGGCAACCCCCTCTGCGGTCCGGGCCGTGCATTCAGCACTGTTTTGAAATTTTCCCTGAACTCGTTGTTTAATCCGCATTAAAATAATAAAACGGCCAAATGTTTTGCCTCTCTGTGTACTGGCCGACGATATTAAATTGTTAAAATATCTGCCATATATCCGGAACGTCAGAATGAAAAGCAGGTTTTATTGGTTCGCTATTTTTAAAATGAGTCAACAAACGAACGTGTATTTTATTCATTTCACTTTGTTTGGTTCATTTCATACACAACGTATGTATGATTTTAATTTACGGTTATTACCAAGAGAACTAATAAAGTCTTTACATTCATTTAATTTTCACTACACACAGTTTTAGACATTCAAGACTATTTTTATGACCGTCTTCTCCAAATATTTGCCTGCAGAACTGCAGCTTAGAACTTTGTTCTGCGATTGCTTTGGATAAAAGCGAAGTAATTTCGTCGAGAACACATGGTGCATAACAATTGGTGTTAGGGAACAACATGAGCGCTAATACGACGGTACAGTCGAAATGGACCGTTAAACTCTACGGTTCGAGACGAATACGAGTGCTCCAAAATACAGCCGGTAATAGAAATGGTACAAGTAAATTGTTATTGACGTGTATACTGAAACGTGCAGGTGATTTCGTGAATTAGTGCTGTGTTATTTGAAAAGTTATTTGAGTTAGGGTGAAATATGTACCAATATTCAGCTGTACAGGCGCAGATGGATGGCAGCAGCATTTAACGGTTAATGAATGATGACAGTTTTAGCTGAACTTTAGTACTACCTACCTAAATAAATATTTTTCATAATCACTACCTACCACAAATGCAATGGATGCATTATACATATGATGCAGAATTCAAAATGGAAAATTCAATGACTACAAAATCGCATTTTTTCCTTTAAAAACAAAATGTTGTCTACATAGGTAACAAACTACTAAACTAACTTGACAGCAAGAGATCCAAGTTCATGAAAAAGTGAATTATGTTACCTGACTTCTTCAATATTTCATAAAGTAGCCACTTTTATGACACCAAGGGGAAGAGCAAAGAGGGGTGGCTTATCCGTAGTCGGGATCACAAGATCAAGTGACAGAAACCAAAAGGAAAAAAGTATCATGGAGGCCAACGTATGTTTTGGAATTTCTATTTAATTTCAGACCAGTAGAGTACTTCTCTACCTGGGCCCTATTTAATATAACTGACAATCCGAGATATTCGTAAAAAAAAAGTATCGTGGAGTGGTACGTATGTTTTTTTAATTTCTATTTAATTTCAGACCAGTAAAGACGTGTACTTCTATACATGGGCCCTATTTAATATAACTGAAAATGTCAGATATTCGTCAAAAAAAAAACTGGTGCGGTCGGGGGATCCTTGTCAGGAACGAAGTTCCTTACGCAATACTTGCACGCACACACACACTTTTAAATAAGAGAAAGAGACAGAGACACATTTTCACGACAAGAGCTGTTTAATAAAATAGAAAATGTATAAAAGAAAGTTGTCGAATAGTCGCCTGTCACCTGTCACCGGTCGGTTTTATTGAATAGGGCACCGCAAGTCATACTATTGACCTATGTACCTGCATGACACGTTGACAATAATCATTCGATTAACCATCATCATTTCAGCTGGACATAGGCCACCCCTAAGCATCACCACTTCGACCGGCACCCTAATTGCGTAACACTATCAATCGGTATCTGAATCATTTTGAAGCAAATTGCTAATCCATTGCTTCATAAGTTCGAAAAATTTGTCTGCTCAACACGCAAATAACGCAATGAATGTTGTTGAACTGTCAAAATGACACCGCTTCCGATTGATTTGTTTTGTGTTACACAATTACGCTCTCTTCAGCATAAGTATTTATTAATTCGGTTTTACAATATGACAACTCTTATAACTCATATGCAGATAGAGACCAGCAATGTAAAATACCAATTATTCTGCGTCCGACCTCGACGCGACAACCGTACAAGAAAAAAGTCTTCCCAAAACCAATCTCCCGCCCTTCATTTTCTGACAATCTTTTCAAAGAGAATCACACCAATTGAATAGTTTGGTGTTGTGCACAATAAGTCGATTACAAATAATCGAATACTAAAATAAATTAATAGATAACAACAATAGTTTAAATAACCTAACAGTATCAATTAAAACAAGACCACTTACGTATATGAAATTGATTGTCTTCTGACTTAAGAATGACAATAACAGGTTTGTCTGCAGATTAATTTTGTGTCTACCAACGTTATGTCTCTAACTTGCATACAATGATGGTGAACGGGTGGTTCAAGATGACAACAATTTACGATGTCAGTTTGTTGACAGATTTCCATCAAAATATTTAGTTACCCAGGATGCATGTTCGCTTTCGTGGATCTTACACGTGTCTTTGTAATATATCATGTTTTAGCTATTAAATCTGTGACAGATAGACTGACTGACGGACGGATGGATAGGTAGACAGTCGTCTAAGGCCGCGTCCTAACCAAAAGCGATTGTCGCGCAAATACGCGATCGTCGCGTTCTTATGTCACTTTTTGTTTAGTGAATCGGAATGCGTGGATGCACCGACAGACGGCGCCTTTCGGTTTTTCTCTACAAGAGTCCCACTGGCCCCTTTTAAGTACTGAACCCTAAAAACTAGCCACTAAAGATTATCTAGGCTATCAACAAATGCGATTATTTCTAGCAAACACTAGGCTAGTGGCGTGTCCCTTCATTACAAATGAAGTTATTTCCTTATCCCCTTCGGAATCACACGCAATTGTGACGTAGTCAGTGCATGGCTACATGGCGCTAATGCATGTGCTTTCAAGTGGGTTCGACGCACTTAATATCAACTCTGCGTCATTAGAAACATCATTCTTATCAATAGCGTTAAAAGAAAGACTTTCATTTAAAAAGCCAGTGAAACATTATACCTAAGAAGGTACTTTTGCATTAGAACATGAAGCAAAACGTTGACAAAACGCCAAAGTTGCTCATAAAAAATAATAACATAACTAACTACTAACACTAACTAAAATGAAAATGAAAAAAAGGCTAAGTGAAGAAATCGGCTGGGCAATTCTCGTAATTTTAAGAACGTTTACAGTCTGAGAGGTAATTCTCGTAATTTTAAGAACGTTCACAGTCTGATCTCAGCCTCAATCTGTCAAAAATACCTCTAATTTCCCTACATTTTTGACAAGTTTTTGACATTGATTGCCGCTGAGATGAGATTGCGACTGGCCTTATTTTAGCCAGTTTCAAATGAATTCAATATTTAGTTCGAAAAAAAAAAACCTTTAATGGAAATTTTATGGTCAAAGATATTATATGTCGTAAATTGACCACCCATAACATATCGACACCTACCTTAAACAGTATAGGTACCTACATCTAGTTAACCTTTAACAGCAAAGCCGCACCCTAGCCCAACAAAATCAAAATACACGCTCATTGTTCAACACAATGCAGAGTCCATACAATAACAGACATACCTGATACCAATTTCCATTGCTATCTCTAAATGTATCGATATAGACATGTAATTAGGTAGACGCGACAGCCGGCGGGAAATGCCAAAATACCACAGTAAAATGGTACCTATGTAATATATATACAGAACTTTCTGTGGTTTTATCCAGTCATCGAAATGTTATTCATTTGTTTGGGACTGAAGTGCGTCGTATTGATCTGGTGTGTCTACCTAAAGCAAATTATTACGTTACAAGCCGTGTGCCCGATGGGATTTCGGCACAAATTACGAACTTCCACACAAAATTTTATCCACTATTATTCCCTTTAGGTGATGAGTTTTCAAAAATACTTCCTTAGTGCTCACTTTCGTCATAAAAGACACTCTTGTGCAAAATTTCATGTTTCTACACCCAGCAGTTTAAGCGTTTCATTGTCTCCCAGTGCATGAATGAATTTAAGATTTGTACTAAGCAGAAGATTGATGATAAATATGGTGATAATGATTGACTAAATATAAACTTTTCAGTTGTGAAGTCAGTGGTTTTAAAGTGACAGTATGGTCATCTGGAATTATGATGGTCTATGGTGATCGCCAGCCCATAAAGAGCTGCAGAACGTGGTGAATTAAAAACCCGCACAAAAATATTGCCAAAGTAAGTTTTGAAAACTAGCCTTTAATTAATCAGCCCAATAAAAGAACCCAATGAGTATGTGACAGCAGGCGCAACTATTTATTTATACGTTAACATTAAACCAATGCCTGGGAAACATAGCTATAAAGGCACTTTACATACCTACCCCACAGTACACTGCAGTCAATCGACAACTGAGCTGTGATGGGTCGTTAAACTTCACGAGGCTATCCGTGGTGCAGCCGTCAATCCGGAACTAGTCTCACCGTGTAATGGCGCATTAGGTTTAAAATGTGCTACATATTGCATTAATTGTTGGATGTTTACTTGATTTATTGCGATTAGAACAGACAAACGAAAAGGTGCACCGAATAAAACTAAAGTGTTTGAATGCAATCGAATTTTGTAACGTGATTTGAGTAGTAAACGATGGTGCAAAATGTTTTCCCTTAAACAAAACTAAAGATACGAAATATAAGCATCTGATATCATCCCCTTTTTGATCGGCAGTCGATAACGTAAATATTCATTGGACTAATGCGTCTTTACATTTTTCATAACGAACTTCATCAAATCAAAGACCATAATAATGGCAAGAAAAATAAAGCCTTGAGGATGAAAGCGCTAAAAATAACAACACAACATCCTGCAATCACTGACAACGTTGAAAAACTCAATGAAAACAAAAACATTTTGTTACAAAACTTTAATCGAGACCTTGAGGTTCGCAAGAGGCAAGAGGCAGACTTCAACCGACCACTCGACGAGGCAGAGAACCTCAAGTGGTCTTCACATCGAGCAGCTGTTGCGACCGGCTGCGCCCCATCACACGGAGAAAATATACGAACTGTTCAAACAAATGTCTCTAAAATATACGGCCGCACCGACCGATAGAAAAATAATATTGGCTGTTTACACTGACTTGTACAAACATTATTATAAGCGGTTTGTTAAATTAAAAACACATTTTTGGATGCGTTTCCAGATTTGAATGGCTGTGTGATTCTGTTACGTGGGAACAGTTTTGAAAAAGATTGGAATTGTTTAAATAAAAATAACCAGCCTCTTGAATGGAGAGTAATTTAACACATTTTATACGCAAACAATGATAGATAGAAATACTATCCTACAGAGAAAAATCAACGTAAGACATGATGACGAAATCAATTCTAAACAATCTTCGAATTATTATGAAACCAAAATTGTGCATGAATTATGGGAACCTTTGAACCATCTGAAATAATTCTTTTGTAAGCCACGAACGATCGTCATGATAAGTTATATGTACGAGAGTGCACAGACAGATAAAAACGCACATGTTTGTGATAAAACAAATGACAAACATTAAGAAATTACGACACTGGCGCTGGCACAAGCAAGTGTCGCGAGTTGATACAACACAATGACATTTCGAAATGTGGCAGTAAAAATTTACTAGGCATGCATCCAAATTCTCCATTTGGATGCATGCCTAGTAAATTTTTAAGACATTGCAACTCTTTGACAAGGATATTGCCAATAGTATTTCTGCATCGTGATTGAAAGCCCAAAACAGTCAGCAAAACTCGGCTATAATCAGATACTTACATAAATCAGCAATACATCACATCAGATATTATTTATGTATTAGTCTTCGCAGTCGCAAAAACCATACTCCAGCCGTTCTTGAGCGCTGTAGCTGTGACTCAGGTCCATTCCAAGTTCGGACATGCGTAAACAAAAGACCCTTCAAAATATTATTTGCAATTGGGGCTCTCCTCGTCATAATATTTGTATTAATTTTGTTGCAATTCTCAAAAATGATGCCAAAAGCAACAATATTTTGGTCATTTCGTTTTAAGCAGTATCCATGATCACCTGTTTTTCTTATAGTGGATAATATCCACTACGACATGACATATATGACATGACATATAGTGGATTAATATCCACTACGACACACGACCATGGGAATTTATCCTTAACAGCAATGTAAAAATAAAACCAAACATCTTCCAGCGCTCTTAAACTGATGTTGCATACTAGGCACGTTCAGGCTTGCAAAACGAAACTTGAAACTTGGTGTATCCCTCCTTTCGTGAAGTCGTAGTAGATTCCTTGTACTGCACTGTGTACCCATTACTTGTTTGCTTAAATTGCTTGTTTGAATGTCTCGGGACAATGTTTACGATTCCAACAGGTGACAATCAACAAAGGTTTGTTGCGGTCGTCGAGCGAACACACCTGTTTAGTAATGTTGAGCTTGAGATTAATCTTATGCTTTTGGATCTGACTACGAATATGGTTTTGTTGAAGAAAATAGTGTTTATTGAGGTTTTTTGTTGTGTACTTCAATTAACGTAAAATCTATATCTATACAAATAAATAAAATTAAAGTGTCTGTTCGTATAAATGTCAAAATAACAGCTTTTTACTAAATAATACATATGATACGGTATTTATATCATTATTTTTTTTGTCTATCGGTCGTTTTGTTCCTGCTAATTTCAGAAACGGCTGGACGAGACTTTCACTGGTAGATAGCTGATGATATTAGACTACTTTTATTTTAGAAAAAAAAAAATAATTAAGAGACACAAGACAATATTGTTTTCCGATATCCACGCAAAAAAAGTCGCGGGCACAGCTAGTTATACTCGTAACTATAGCTATAGCATATTTAGTAGCTATTGAGGTTTTCATCCATAAACGTTTAATAACGACAGGCTAATCGACAATAAAGAACCTTTTGATTGTCATTACAGGAGTGTTTCGAAGAACTCTACATTCCTATAAGGTCTCACTTACGGTATCTTGAGAAAACATTTTTTGAGTGGGGATAATGTTATTACAACTACGTGTGTATTGCATTTTATGGTTATAAATACTGCTAACAATAGTTAATCTTTGTATGAATACGTTTGCTATGCTCCAGCGGCACCTGAAATGATCAAAGACGTGACAGGTGACAGTACTGACAGTCAAATGACCATTTATGTATGCACAGTATGAAGTGTATGTATCATCATCATCAACATTTATGGCTACTATTTTCTGAAGCGCCTTCGAATCCATAACAATTTTTATAAAGCTTTTCTGATGAAAAGTTTAATGTAAGCGATGCCTTGTGAATACATTAGCTTAAAATTTGAATCAACTGAATTCCTGGCCGTACTCTACTGACACATGACAAATGACGAGTAGAACTCTTCAAAGCTTATATAAAATTAAATCAAAATTCTCCATGCTGATCGTTTACATATGGGACGACGGATTTAGAACGTAATAGATTAAAATAATAGTGCTATGCTAAGAGCATGTTCAACACTTCCAATAATAAAAGCTATAAGATTAAGAACATTTTTAAATCCGAATACAGTTTATGGATCATGTGCAACTCGTAAAAACCTTCATGAATTACATGGGATTAAGCCGAAAGTTATAGTTCTGCGGTAGGTCGTACACCCGTCCAATACGAATCAGTCAAAAGAAGAAACGTGCATGCAATTGTCTCCCTTATTTTCTAAGAAACATCGCCCAAAATATCGTGAAGTGCTTAGTTTAATGTGAATGCATACGACAAATCGAAACAACGTTCCGTGAAGTGCTAATCCGAAACATATGTGACAAAAAAAATCACTCGAGATAAGGGTCAGTTTCAAGAACACGCCTTGCAGCGCATATATCGCGCTATAAAAAGAGCATCGGATCAACGGATTGACAATGACAAGCGTTTAAGGGCCGCGTTTATTTATTTGTACAAGTATTTCCTTTTAGCGACGCCGTAGAGACAAAACAAGGAACTTTTAGATAAGCATTGTACGTTTGACAAGACAAGCCAAGCTATATTATGGTAATAACTTCAGCTCTAAGCGGAGCGTCGAGTCAGACGGTTAGTTACGAACGAAACAGGATGTATTAAATTAGAAAATATGTGTCAGTCCAGGCATAAAGGGTCCAGTAGTGGGGTATTGAGTTAAGACTGGATTCGGTATCTAGAATAGTCAATTGATAGTATGGATTGAAAAAATAATCAAAAAGTAGCACACGTTTTTTTTTATCAGACATTTGAAGTTGAAATTCTGAAAAAGCTTGATTTGAGAAAAAGCATTTTGAAAGTTTGAGTGAAAAAAAAACACACTTTTACTTGCTTGTTACGTAGATTTTTATTCATTATTGTAGATTGATATGTTTTCCATAGAATCAACTTATAATTATACTTTTGACATCAAAACTAAAACAATTATTATCAAAATAAAAGAAGGATACACAGTCTAGTAAAAAAGGTCCACTTGCCGATATTTAATAAAAAGTTAGTTATTGCGATAGTAATTAACAATAAAAAACTAAAATTAAGTATTCTTACTCTATTTAGGAACTAACAAAATAACAAGACAGGCTTTTTTCAAACATTACTGCAACAGAATAATGATTATTTTAGCCACTGGTACCTTTTATGTAATGTCATAAAAGGTACCAGTGGCTAAAATAATCATTATTCTGTTGCAATAATATTTGAAAAAAGCCAATACAAACATAAAAATAAAACTTATTCTATTTGGGACTCCAACTTACGTTTTGGACAAAAATAAATTCCTCCTCGCACCTGATTCCTATGACCAACCTGTTTGCAGTACGAACATGTTGGTTTTTGTCGAATACTCTTTTCAATTGATGGTTTCTGAAAAGAGTACTCGACAGATGTTGTTGGGACAGAGTTGTGGTCAACATCAACATTTGGAATGGGTTTCGGGCATAAAATGTCTTTAGATTCTTCACGTACAAATTCACGAATCTTATTATAAAGATACGATTTTCTTTCGTACGTCATGCCTGCAGGGGATTTTTCTAAAGGAAAACCGTATACTTTATTCGGGTTCAAAACCTTTGATACAGTTGGTTGACTGTCAGTATATTTTTTGTAACATAACATGTGCCCTCTATTATCTTCATTTGTTTCAAAATGACTAAAATGCAGAAGTTGGTTAATAGTTACACAATCAGGTTGAAAAAAATTGGCCCAGTCGTAAGTTTTCACAAAAGTTTCTCCTTTCTCATCACCAGTTAGAACAGCTACTATAGATTTTGTTTTCGGACAAGCTTGAACAGCAGCTGCAAGAATATCCTTTAAGTTATTGCATTCCCATTTTCTAAAACTTTTTTTGAATAGACCGAAATACATGTCGGGTGCAAACTTCGTATGACCCACGGGAAGGAAAGATATACGGAAACTTCGGTGTCTGCCTGTTAAAACTCGCCATGTTGCATATTGCATGACATAGTTATTTTTATTTTGTCCAGCACAATTATCTGCATGACAAACAACATCTTTTTCGCCTATACCAAAATTTTCGAAAAAATGATGTAGCATTGAAATTATTACATTAGCTCCTTTCCCAGTAGCACAGGGTTCAGGAATTACGTACAAAACGAACTTTCTCAAAGGCTCTGCAGCAACACCAAATAAACTGACTTTAAATCCTGTCAAGAAATACAGTGGCCCAATTTGTTGTGAACTGTGCGGCAAATGCACCTGTTGGGCAAAATCAAAAGAGTAATGCATGACGCCATCATAAGAACATGGTTCATGAGGTCCAAGAATAAGAGTAGAGTCCGTTATTGAATCAGTCGCAACTTTGATTACATTGTTATAATATTTTCGTTCATTTTGCACTAAATCAAGGTGCTGCCTCGACTTTTCTACAAGCTGTATTTTTTCCTTTTCATCTAAACCACCCATTCGTCCCAACGTGGTCACGTTTTTCTGACAAGTTGCACATAGATCTGTTTTCGGTTTCTGTATAACGACATATGGACAAAAATCTTCCCAAAGATCATACCAACTACTTCTACTAATAGGAGTTTTATCGAGTAAAGCTATAGTTTCCAAATATTTGTTGTACACATACGCTTTAGACATACTACAAGGTAAAATTATTAAATCAGATTTAAATTGGTGGCCTGGTAATCGGCCCGGCAATACTAAACCGTTTTCATTAGCAAACTGTCTTATAAAAGTGATTGCGTCTGATCTAGTTTGCAAATTAATACAATTGTAAGGTCGTTTACGTGACCCGTGGACCTTTGGAGCAACACCGCTGTCCAGAAAGTTCTTTTTTACATTTTTTAACCTTTTCAAACCAGTGGCATATACATATTGGAAAAAAATCTTGCATACTGAAACACCTCGAAAGAAATACTTTACCGTGTATTCTTTTCGTTGCAAGTTTCTGTTTTTTGAATGTAATGTATTTTCACTTGTACGTAAGAGAGCATTTAAAGCTCCTTTCAAGACCAAGTGATGATGATTGACTCCTTCATTACAACGTGAATTTAATTCGATACAATCTAACCTACTACTTAATATTACATCTTTTTGAAATTTGGACACACAATTATTATTACATCCACAGCCAGTATCTAAGAATGAGGCCTGAGTTACATCGTCTAGAATTAAAGGATCATCATCTAGTAAAATATTACCAATTTGCCGCTCTTCGAGCGGCTCACAAGCACTAAATTCGATGTCACACGATAATTCTGTACCCCGTTGACTTTTGAACTCTAAATTAAAATTTTCATAGTCTTCATGTTCTACAGACGCTGAATAGCTAAACTCTGAAAACAAATAGTTGAAATATACATACTACACAGGTCATTTTTTCATACTATGTCTATGACATAGGTACCTAACACAACTTCTTAATTGGTATTAGAGTCCTTGCTGTAGTCATAAAGAATATGTACTATTGCATGCATACAATGATCACGTCGATCTTTTTTGATTTTACACAAGGCTCGGCTAACTATTTTAGCAAAATCATAACACTCATGTATTTCATCTTCACTGATTGCTTCTGTATTAGTGCTTTTTTCATAATACTGATCCGTTTCATCCATCTCAGATGTCGACTCTGTGAAATTATTTTCTAAGTTGTAAGTACCTGAATAAGGTGCAACGGTTTCTTCTTCTGTTGGTAAATCCGGCGTTGTTGCGGTCGAGGCCAAAACAGGTAGTGTGTTTACTTCCACCTCCATAGAAAGTGGTACAGGTCCATCAGAATGCTTAGATTCATCACTAGAGCTGGAACCTTCGGTTGAATCTTCAATAATTATGTTACCTAAAAACAAATTTGAATTTAGTATAAATGGGATGAAATTATGACTAATTGAGATTCATTAGCCTATCAACTTTGTCGCGGTCAGTTTTCAGTCTATGTGGATGCAGCCGAATTATTATGATTAAAGCTGCTCTCTTTTAAAATGTAATAAATAAGTAGGAACGTAACGTAATCTACGCTTAATCCATAAATCTCTAAATCTCTAAAATCCATAAAAAATCGAATTTAAAGACGACTGCTGTCTGTAGGAGGCTTCGCCCCTGTCGAGGTCTAAATATGAAAAGTAGGTAACAGCTGTAGATACACACAAGAACTCCGTAACATTCCGATACCCCGGTTTATAGAACTAGCTTTTCGACCTCGGCCCCGCTAAGCGTAATAACGTTAATAATATTATAGCCTATGACTGAATAATGCAGCTTTGTATTGGAGAAAGAATTTTCAAAATCGGTTCAGTACTTTTGGAGCTTATTCGATACATAACACAACACGTAACAACAAACATAGTATTAGTAGATATAATAGACAACGTAAAGACTTACCTTTATTCATTTTTATGCGCACTTTTCACTCACTCAATTTAAAACAGCTAAGATAATAAAAACTGCTATATTTACACAAAGACTGTCGGATATTGTTTCCTTTCCGGTGTCAAATGACAAATAAATTATTGCATCACAGGCAGATCTATTTATAGGACACGTAGGTAGCAAAAAACGATCAGGGAAATCCCCGCTATGTCGAAGTGAAGCAAAGTAAATCCCCTTAGTAGTTGCATAGTAGCAGGGAGTTCCCCGCTTTAAGGGACCTTTTACACGTAGTTTCAACATTTTAATCTTAAAATATAATTAAATTATTAGAAGTGATCAGTACGGGGTATTGAAACGTATTTTATTCCCAGAATATCGACATGCCACCCACTGGTACCTTTTTAGTAAACTTTTTTCATAAAGTTTCTGGTACTTAGAAACATCGTATATAGTCATTTACTATATGAAATTGTAGATAATTGAGCATTTATTTATAACCAATTAAAATCGCGAAATGCAATTTTTATACCCAACTTTACAAAACCTCTTATATCTCGGAAACTAAATGCCGCGCACTGGACCCTTTTCGCTTGGACTGACACATATATCTCTTACACGAGCATTCTTAAATGTAAAGCGAAATGTATGAAAGTAGTAAAGTTTGCCGATAAATTTAAGTCAATGTGTCGGGTTTGCGCTTGTAAAACTTGAGTTACTTGTAAAACATCATGTATTAACAACTTGCTTGACGTTGTTTTATTTTATGGTACGAGTTTCTTATTTTATGTGAATAAAGTCCGAGGAAACTATGAAAATTAATTTGAAAGTAAGAAAACTGTCAGCGGTGAAACTTTGTTATAAACTGAAAATATTTAACTGCGAGAAAATGGTAGTTGTTTCGTTTTAAAATATACGATTTGTAGTTCGGAATTATACAGTCAGATTTGTACGTACCAAATGTTTTAATCTGCCTTTATCAGCCGTAAAATTTAAATTAAAAACACACATACATAGTTGAATGTCCTCATAAAGGCGCACTCATGTATTGGGAGTTGGGACAGAACACAAAAACTATCGAATGTGTAATTGAGTCGTCGTGAGTCACCCGGGGCGGGCACACATCTGCTGTGCTACGTATTGGCTGCGTAAGGGTAAGTGACTGGATGAACTATCATTTACCAAATCATAGACAGAAGATAAATGTGCAGGAATAGACCAGGTAAACTGGAGAATTAGGTTTGGTACAATTTATCTTATTACGAGTACAAGTCATCTTTATTCATAACTTATAACAGTCCACTGCTTGACATAGGCCTTTCCTATCGCAGTTCATTTTACTGGATCCTCGGCTATTGTCACAAAGTTGCTACCAGACTGTGAAGTTCGTTCCTCGACCTAGCCCGCCTGAGGGTGTCCTACCGTTACCTACAGCTGCATAACTTATAGGAACTATTGTTTTAGTGAAAACACTAAAATATTATGGAATGTTATGACATTTTACCCCAGTCTGATAAAATGTTCGTTTTTCTTAATTATGTTAATATTGGTGTTTGGGTCGTTTGTCCTAGACGCCTCATGAAACAATGCTTAGACAATGTCACGCCCTCCTTAGTACCTTAGCTATGTACGAAATATTGTTCAATGACATGTCACAAATATACTTATAATAAGATTTTACTTAGTTACACAGAAATAATAACTTATGTTTTTTATCAAAAAACAAACTACATGCCTTACCTAGTTGGTATGTAGTTACTTACATTACAAAAACAAGCACGCACTTACTTTTACGATTTTTCATTTGTATTTATGCCAAATAACATATTTTCTTAATTTATTTATTTTAACAAATTAATAAAAATATCCCAGCATATTACCACAGCACTTCCTCACCTATTCCCCGAGGTGCACTACCGCGGTTTAGTTCCGGTACTTGCGTAGTCTTTTGTTTTGCGCCCTATCCGCCCACCGTGTATTATTTAGCTAAAACCAGGGGACCGTTTTAATGGACTACACAAAACTAGAAAACGAGGGGCCCGGAAAGATTAGATTTCTTATCAACTAAAAAAATCTTAGCACAAAAGTATACCCTAATACAAATTGTATTGACTGTTTGGTGACCAAATATTATTAAATAAATAGAAGGGAGGGTTTTCATGGTTGTATTGTTCTCTTTTTAGGGTTCCGTAGCCAAATGGCAACGGAACCCTTATGGATTCGTCATGTCTGTCTGTCTGTCTGTCCGTCCGTATGTCACAGCCGCTTTTTTCCGAAACTATAAGAGCTATACTGTTGAAACTTGGTAAGTAGATGTATTCTGTGAACCGCATTAAGATTTTCACACAAAAATAGAAAAAAAAAACAATAAATTTTGGGGGTCCCCATACTTAGAACTGAAACTCAAAATTTTTTTTTCATCAGAGCCATACATGTGGGGTATCTATGGATAGGACTTCAAAAATGATATTGAGGTTTCTAATATCATTTTTTTCTAAACTGAATAGTTTGCGCGAGAGACACTTCCAAAGTGGTAAAATGTGTGTAACTTCTAAACCCCCTGTAACTTCTAAAATAAGAGAATGATAAAACTAAAAAAAATATATGATGTACATTACCATATAAACTTCCACCGAAAATTGGTTTGAACGAGATCTAAAGAGTAGTTTTTTTTTAATACGTCATAAATCGTAACGTAACGGAACCCTTCATGGGCGAGTCCGACTCGCACTTGGCCGGTTTTTTTTGAGTTTCATTTCTTTCGTGAGACGTTCTTGTTTTATTATTATTTAAGGTTTCACTCACATGAGTACATTCTTATGTTTCAGGATGTCCCGACTAGTTTCGGCTTCGACTCACAGCACAGTTCCTATATAAGGCATCCTTTCTAGTCTGCATCTAGGTGGGCAATCCTAAAACAAACCAGGGGCTGCAGTCTCGACATTCATAGCGATCGCTTTACGACCGAGTTCGGTCGCAAAGTCCCGGATAGGGACAGGTGTAATGTATGGAGTGACAGGACTTTGCGACCGAATTCGGTCGTAAAGCGATCGCTATGAATGTAGAGACTGCAGCCCCAGTATTTTTTTGTCACTATAAGAAATGTGCTTAGCTTTCAAATGGCTTAAGGAAATGAATAAAGCAGCGTTTCCATGAATAATCTGCTTTATAACGATATTGTTGGCTCCTGTAACAATAGGTATTTAAAGTAATTAGTCACTCGTCAACGGACGTAAACTATTAAAGATTGCTTGCCCTATGGTTTATGTGTGGCCATTGTGAGAAGGTGCTAATATGCCTTATGGCTGCATTGTACGCAAATAATAGTTAGAAAATATTATTATTCAATCAAATAGGACCATAATTTCATTATAATTTAGCGTCTAACTAATGTTGTTGTAAAATTAATTACACTTATCTACAAAATTACTGTCGATCAAACTAGCATTAATTTAATTTTCGAAACAGCCAATAAAATTTAAAAAATAGAACAAATTGTTATACTGCCAGCCATAAAATTGCGCCCACATAAATAAATTAACCACAGAATATAAAAATTAACGCGAAACGCGAGAATGTCATCCGTTGTAATATCATTGTACGTTATCCCATATGCGGGTAGGGATGGCGATAATATAATTAACGCGATTACGGTACGCCCACCTCCCTATTGTTATGTTTTAATGTGATGTAACTAATCGATGCATTAAAGCTTAAAGTGATAATTAAGTTATCCAGTGTTACAGGCTTGAATTAAATTAAAGTTGCTTTTACAACGATGAGTCACTTTTGATCAAGCAAAAAGTAAACCACTCTTGCAAAAAGATAAGATGATTAATGGTTTACAGCACACGTTAACTGCTGCGTAGGACTTTTTGACGTAGGTTAAAAACGCTATTTCACTTTACGCCCATTTTATTTTACGAAATGGCGCTGAATAAATCTTGTTGATTGACACATGTTAAATTTTACGAGTCAGTAAGAAACTTATTTAAACAATTTTTAGCGAAGCTAAACCAAACTGAAAAAAATGCAACGCGTTTTAAAAATCAAATAAAAATGATGAGTGAAAAATCCGTTACAAAACACTTTTTTTTAGAAATATGTCACGTTTTGTAACATGAACAGGACATATATACCTATTTTTATTTTATGACAAAAGTTTCCCCACACTAGGAATTTCTCCTGTATCGTGGGTGCGTTTACAAACATTTAAACTCATATACACAAACAGCCAGACCCGGAACAACTACTTGTAGGCCATGCAAATATTTGTTCCGTGCGGGAATCGAACCCGCGACACGCAGCGCAGCAGTCAATCTCTTAACCACTGCGCCAACCGTGCCGTCGATTATCATTAATAGGTAGCCCCCAGAAAATAAACATTGCTTCTCAAAAATAACAATATCAGGTAGCGTATAATAGAAATCCCAACGGTATAAATTATATTGTGTGATAAACATCTTTGGCTCCCGCACAGTTGGACCCGCAGATTGTCCCCCGAAATGAGTGTGACAATATTAATGAATGGTGTTGCCACAGCAAAAAATTCAATTAGGAATGCAATCTCTAATGAAGGTTCGGCATCGTATTGATGGATTATGTAGGTACGTAGTAGGTGAGTTCTTTGAAAAACCTTTTGATACAGGATAAAATA
Organism: Apamea sordens; assembly: GCA_945859715.1. Classification (NCBI taxonomy): domain Eukaryota; kingdom Metazoa; phylum Arthropoda; class Insecta; order Lepidoptera; family Noctuidae; genus Apamea; species Apamea sordens. Next base: position 9,415,303 of record OX243996.1, on the reverse strand, counting down.
AAATAAAAATCAGAATATAATATTATTGAAGGACCATTGATTTCGCTGTAATACAGGAACGTATGTTTTGAATTCGTTGTGAGTATTTTCTGAATGTCTCGGACAGTTATCGTTCTGACTTTAAATTAGGTACATTTAGCCCGTAGCGAAAAAATATTCAAAGATTTTACAAAATATTCAAACACAATGCATGCATAATCTGACGATATCCAAAGAAAAAGCACAATACACTACGAAAAATTATTCACAACATTCCAGAAAACATCGATTGCCCTAGCATAAGAGTCACTTAATAAAATTTAAGCGTTGAACAGTTTAGCCGTAGAGCCCATAAAGAAGTCGATGGGTCGGAGGAGCGCTACAATGACGGCGGCCGTCCCAGGACATTCGGACCAAGTTTATTTTACTGTTCCCACTAAAATGTGCAGTAAAAGCCCGCCCACGCGATGTAACACCCATGATATTCCTACTGACCTCTGCCCTCGTATAAAGAATATCCCAGACGCATAATCCCAAGGAAACTTTATTGTCACCCGATAATTTAATACCGATTCGAATGTGTAAGAATAAAAATGTTCGTGCTTTTCAAGTATAGAAAAGTAAATAACGAGCATTTTAATGATCTCTCGGCTTTTAATACGGTCTCCCTCGTATATCTTCCCATTTATAATTGTGTATCCTTTTTCGAATACAGGGATGTCTGAAGAGTGATTCAATAAAAAGTTTTTATTGTAGTTGCCCGCACTGCAGCGGTTATAAGCTGGCCACTCTCCAGTTTCCAGATTGTGTCGAAATTATAAAAGCTGTTCCATTTTGTGGGCCGTACGGTAGACATCATTTTTGTCTACATAAACTACGACATAAAGGCTAAGGAAATGCGTTGTACTGGCCAGTTTTATTTTAAAATTGAATCCATTTTCAAATTAAAATCTTCACATTTTTACGTTGGCAACAATACAACAGTTAATAAACCGAACACAAGCGTCGTTGGCTGAGCATTCTAAGATAGAAGATAGCAGAAATATATTGTGTTTCTCAACAATAATAATTCCTGAAGGGAAAAGATTGTAATAACAGTAATTTATTGCTTGCATGTATTCTTATGTCAATTACTTGATACATCTGGCGCATTACTCATCGTAACATGACTGTTCTTTGACTGACAAAGTAGGTAACTCAGATATGGTCATTCGTGCATCTTTAGGGCGGGAGCTTTATTGGCCTGAGTCGTTTAACTTATTTAGTTTTATTGGCCTTACACCGTTTATCGTATTAAGACAATCCAGTTATGCCATCTCACATTCCGTGGGGTGTTTTGATAAACCGTTCAATTTACTAAAGGATGATACTTGCGTCTAAATGGACACTACTCGTACTTCCTCTTGATGATGATAGTGGGAGGTTCTATTGCAGAGTAGATTGAAAGTTAGGTAATCCTTTAGCTTTCGCTTATTATAGCTCAGGCTAGAGAAAGGCATTGATCGCTATCGAATATATATCTAAGTATATCGATTATAAAATCTTAGAAATTCTATGTAAGTACGTAAGTATTGTGCCTCGTCGTATAGGCTTGTGGTCTTGTTACCCTTAATCATAATTATTTGCGTGCGAGCCTTCGCTAGTCTTGCACCGTAATTGTAACTAATGAATGTTCATAGCTAGCTCCTAAGGTATTAACGAACCCCGTGCTGTGCGACTAAGTAGAATGTCTGCACCACACTTACAACTAGAACGAAACAAGATGAGTTTTATTTTTTGTGTAGTATCTAACTACATATTTCAGAGGTAGTGCCAGAATTCAAAAATACTATGCTAGCTAACTCCGTAACTATCTAATAGAGGATGCTACTGTCCATCATGATTAAAATATATGAATCACATCTTTCGAAATCCACAGGACGGGAGTACCTTACTGTCATAATTAGCCAGCATGGGCGTTGCCAGTGGGCTGGCATATCCTGATCCCACGAAGTTTTAGCTGCGTGCACAGAAATAATTATCAGCAAATAAATTGGTAAATAAAATCGCGGCAATAGATCTACAGTTAGGTCTTCGGACAAGTCGGATAAAACTAATATAAATCTGTGGAACCGTTGCCACTTTTAAAAGAATTTAACCCAACTTCAAATGCTGTTTATGCCAATGATGTTCGGTCAACCGCACTAAAGTACCTATTAATACTTGAATTACAAATTATTACTACGATATAAAGGCGCAAAGGCGTAGACTAAAAAACTGATCGATGACTTTTTTTTTCCTTCTGATGTTCCAACTTTGAATTAGGATATTCTAACACTAAAAACCTTCCATGTCTAAGCCAACTCCATCTGAAATCCTTATTCCTGTCAAACGATCATGGCTAATTGATAACGGACGAACGCAGCAAATGCACGTGACACAAAATCAATATGGCCGTGATGGATGGTGCTGAATTTTAATTAAACCTACATCAACCTGTTAGCTGACAAAATGAGCTTATAATGGCAACGCAGTGTACGTAGCACGTGTCTAGCCATTAATCTGGGCGTAAATATTGAATATTTGTCATATGATTTTACTGGTAGGTATATCTACTTAGCGAATCGGTTTTTCGTATCATATGTGTTTTGTTTCTATACCGATAAAAAAGATATGTTCGTTTACCTAATATAATCCGCATAGGTTGAATTGTGACTTATGTGATTGTAGAAATGAACGAATCCTAATAAATTATAATAATGTAGTACCTATCCCTATGTAACAGTTTGAAATAAAGGTAATAAGTACTCCTAATACTTGGTACATAATCATATGTAGACTTATCTATTCTTGTACCTATATATTTGTGGATTTATCTATTCTTCTTCTTAAAGAGTTCATTGACAAACTGTAAAATTTTACTGCGTTTTAGATACACAAAATAAAATAAAATGTTGAGAATAGAATAGTTTTATGTTCGTTACATTCTATATACTCTAAGAGTCAAGAGAGACTCTAGGAACTAGGTAAACATCATAGAGTCATAGCATCTTTTTATCATAGGTTTAAAAACACGGTCTGTAAGAATATAGCAACGGAGTCTCCTCAAACTAGATCGACGACTTGAAATAAAAACGGATTCTAGGTTTACTAACTTGGTGCTGTTCAAAACCTCCAAAGATGAAACAAAGATTAGGTAAAAATACTAAAATAAGCAGCATAGTTCCTGTAAGCAATTTGAATTGCAGTCCAACATACTCCACTTAAAATAAAACTGCATCAACAACTATGTAAGTAAAGAAGCCATGAAAAGAAAAACAAAAAGCTCCCACATAACGAAACAAAATATTTTTAACAACCTGCCAAGAACTTAACGTCAACAGCCATTAATTAGAGACACTAAAGTATTCATTACGATCACAATACGACCATTCCCATACAATGTTGAGGCCAAGTATCTAACAAACTGACTGACAGCGGTGCCCCCTGCCGTGGCGGAATGAGCAACCGTGAAATTTCTCGTAAAACTTGCATTAGTGAGGCGGTTAATAAAGCCAATGAACCATGTGGTCCTCTCATAAACCCACACAAAAATTATTAAGTCCTTAAGACACTTCTTCCCCGTAGTTATAAAAGTCTAAATGGGGATTATTAATAGCCATTACTTTAATATTGTCATTAAATGTTATGAATCGAAGCTCTCTGGCTCTGGCTTTCATTGATCAGTAAAATATAAAATTAATATTATTAAACGTCTATTAAATAATTGTGAACAGGTATAAACACAGCACGGTCCTAATGGCCTATCTGCTTCGCTAGCACTTCTTGTAAGTATGACCATAATGAGACATGAAGAAATCTAATAAAATATCAATTAAAAATAGCTTTTAATAGGCGTATAACTTTCATCAACTTCGAGATATAATATAAAATCTCCACAGGTACTGGATTATGAGACACCGACATGAGCTTTTTGTGTACAAAGTAACGAATTAGGTAGTTATAAAGAGTTTAAATACTGGTATTTAAATACTGGTAGACATCTGGTTAGGCTGGAAGTCGACTTCAACGTGGTTGGGAAAAGGGGAAAAGGCTAGGCAATTTGATTGAAAGAGGTTAAATTGTCAAAGGGTACAAATGATGGGTTTATTTATTTATCATTTCAGTACCGACTTAGATATTAATACTATAATCCGCAGTGAATAACTTATACAATAGGTGCTTTGTTACACAGGACCTGATTACAATAATAGGTTACCAATAACAATACTTGACATACCAATTCCACATCACTCGTTATAAACTGACACGTCTATAATTGCGTCCCATTATTTCACATAAGTACTCCATAATTACATACTCCTTACTAGCTGCCAGCCGTGTCACAGCCCAATAGCTCCACAAAGGGGGCCTGGACACCATGACATGATGAAGTGTCACCTCTCCATGATAAACGATACTATACCTCGGGCGTCAAATGAGAAATTCAATTTCTCGCTCCCGTTACTTCGCTTAGCTGCCGGCGTGATATTTAAGATCAATCAGGAGTTACAGTGATTTTATTTATGTTGTTTTGTTACGTGAAAGGCGTGGATAAAGGGCTTGAAGCTTAGAAAGAGAAATGGTTTTGTAAGTGCTGCCGTTCTTGGAATTGTTCCGTTTACGGAGGAATTCCTAGGTTACCTTACCTACCTAGGTACTTGAATTTATTTCAATTGCAAGAAACGCTTTTGGCGCTTTTGAGAACGATTAGGTACTTTGAATTGCGTTTTCGTCGTAGCATTGATGTAATTTTTATTAGGAGCGTAGAAATCTCGAAATTCGGTTCTCCTTATTAGTAAATGGAGAAGCTTCTCAAATTAGAATGGTCCCAATCGGCGGTAAATATGATAATAATAATAATACACATCGACGCACAAACTGTAACCATGAATTCAGCATATGATTCTAAACTTTAGCTAGACCCCTAGCGTAGAAAATGTTCGTCCGTTCAAAAAATATTCTGCTATTGCATAGATAAGTGCAATACCTACGCGGTCAAAATGGGGTTGTGCATCCATGTCCCTGCCACCCTGTATAGTAGGTAAATGTATGTAGGTGCTCGTAATAAGTAGATGTCTATGTCTATACCTACAAGACACAAGAAGAAAGCTTGCGTTTCGCTCTGATATCCTCTATCAGAGCGAAACGCAGGCTTTCTTCATTAAATTATAATTGCCAATAGGTATCATCATCTGCCTAGCCTTTTCCCAACTATGTAGGGGTCGGCGTCCAGTCTAACCGGATGCAGCTGAATATCAGTATTTAAATAAGTATATAGGTTAAGCTAGGCTATAGGTTAGGTTAGGTTTTCAATAGGTATACCTATATACATTAAATTATAACTGAGTAGGTAGGTATGTGTTGGTACTCCAAACACGGGTTGGTACCCAAATAAACTACAAACTACAATGAAATCCAATTAATTTGGGACTACTTACATGCGTAACACAGGCAAAACCACATGCAACGTGTATTCAATCAGCACACACAACTGCCAATTAACTAGCAACAGAAGTGGAAATATGCGAAACATTTCATGAAGCGAGGCACTAAACATAGTAAGTAGGGAGGAAGGAATATACTGAAGAACTGGCCAAGTGCGAGTCTGACTCCCACAGAAACTAAGGGTTCCATACCGCCGAACAATATTTAACACTACATTTTTTTTTAAACACGTTTCTTGTATGGGGACCGCCTTTACTCGTAGTTTTTAATTTTATTTTATTTTTATTATAGCAGTCACAGTAGTAGGTACACTCTGTAAATATTTCAAGTGTCTAAGTACCTATTACTGTTCAAAAGATACAGGCCTGTGACAGATGGACGGACAGCGGAGCCTTAGTAATTGGCACTCTTTGGGTACGAAACCCTAAAAAGCACAACTCAGTAGGTAGGTACTTGTTTCCACTGCACTTAGGACATCAGTAAGAGGTCGCATATGCGGCTTATGTTCTTTATGTTGTTACTTATAATATGGAAACTTTGCAGGAACTTATGGAGTAGCTAGTTAACTTAATATTTTCTGTTCACTTCGTAACCTAGACTAAAGTAATTCCTGCAAAACTGCAGTAAGTGGGCAGATATTGAATTTATTCTGATGCCTACGTGGTTTAATGGTTAATGCACACAATAAGCAACACATTTTCTCATCCTTGAGGTCTGTACCTACCAATTCAAAGGTTTGAGAATGAGCAAATTTTTATGGAGCATGTATCATAAAGGTGTGGTCATATTTAAGGGTGTGGTGTAGACCAGCAAACTGAACAACTTTCTCCATGGGACCAACATCGTAATCGCGAAAAAATAATCAGCCGTCGCATGCATTTGGGTCGAGTAGTTAGGGAAGTTTTGTATGGGACAGTTTGGTTGTCTGTGGAACACCCTCAAATATGACTAGTTGACTACACCTTTCTGATACATGCTGTATATAGCCCCATTGGTATATGTTTTAAAAATTAATTTGTACGAAGCAACAGCTTGAGCAAACAAAAGGTTTTAAAACGAAGAGTCCATTGATTTATTTGAGACCCACACGGTTGAGTAGCGACGTTTATGTTTGTTAACATTATAACACCGAAACCCGACTACCGATGTATTCATAACTTCCTTTGTGGACGCCATAAAGCATCGTAAACGCGTATTGTTCAAGAACGCGATTATATTAAAGAAACTTTATCGAGGCTTGTGCAATAAAATGTGGAATGTAGGAGCCGCCTAGTTCCATTCGGTAAGAACTGCAGCTATTGAGATAAAAAGTAAAACTGCACTTATTCCAAGTAAATGGTCATTCAATCTACTGGGAATAAGTGCAGTTGTTTTAAAGTTGAACGGTTACAAAGCGTGTCGAGCGTTTCTTTGAACACTTTGTTTCAATTTTTGCAGAATTTGTACTGCTTCGATAAAGAAAGGTCTGCAAAATCAATTTTTAAAAGCTTCATCAGCTTATTTTTAAGTCCTTTGTAAAGGGGTTGGCGGGTTTGTTGCCATCAAACGGAAACATGTATAGCCTTCGGGATGTTCCTTAGAAATATCTAATCGCACTTTGCTCGACCTGGGAATCGTAACCAGCAGAACCTCATGTTCAGCAGTAGCGACCACTAGAACAACAAGATCATCAAATACGAAATGACGAAATGAGGTAGGCCTATCTACCTATAGGTATATGGTACCTACTTAGTTGGTACAGAACAGAGGTAGAGCTTCTGCTCCGTTAGGTGTACCTACTTACCTATTTTATGTAGTAACTCCATATCAACATAAAAGTACCCTAGATTTAATTTTATAAAATCTATTGTAATTTTCCAGCAAGACAGCTTAGCTTGCCAGTAAAACTAACAAACTACAACAAAAAAACGGACCCGACGCGCATACGTCAGCAGGAGTGAGTAATCTGCGGCAAGAGCTAGAGTGCAATAAGATTTATGATTATGAACCACAGCCGTGTACACGGGGACATCACAATTTATGCGATAACACTGTTTTGTCTTCACTATAAATTAATAGCCCACTTGCGACGCTACACAACTTTTCCATCCGCGGCCGTCAAAACGCAGAACAAAGCCATAAACTGTGTCAAATTAAAAAACCCTTTGAACTCGCCGTAAACATAATCGTATAGTACTAAAATAAAAATATCGTTCAGAATGCAAGACATGTGTCCCCATGTTGGGAAGACTAAAAGACAAACCGTGTATAATGTGATAAAGTGGCTGGCTGGATACCGTTTGGATGACGAACTCCCGTTTAATTGTGTTGAAAGAAAAAGTTCAGTTTTATTTTTAAATTCGGGGTGCCGACTTTAGCGCAGGGTGTTTTCGTTTGGTCACAGTCGTGATTGTTTCTCTCATTAAATCTCATAGCTTTTTTAATTGAGAGTTTATTTTTTGTGGTTATGATTATTTTTGAGGAGGCAAGCGTCCATAATGGGTGCTTGCATGAAATATTGAAAATATTATGAAGATTTCAGTCTTTATCCATGCATTCGCTTGTCGTCTCGACATTAAATATTACCTACCTACAGACAAATTGATGATCTCTGCCGTGATTCTTTTTTACACCACTTCAAGATATTGGCTATGATGTCGCCCGCTACCTAAGTCGATGCGATGCTATACCTAATCGTCGTCTGAAACCTTAACTACATAGTTAGCATCACCAGCGTCCTTATCCTCAATCTAGCCTGCAAAATGTTAACGGATCAGAACATTTATCAGTAGATAGGTACAGGCTGTTTACTTTAATGGTGCGCCTCCTCGTCGCCGAGACGAGATAAATCGACACACTTGAGAGTTCGAGACTCTCCCACGGCGTGACACGCGCACCCTGAGTCCTGACATCAGTGTCAACAAGGATATCATATCTGTTTTCTTTGTCCGTTTAGTGATTTTTTGTTGGGACAGTATCGCTTTAGAGGATGAATTATTATGAACGTTAAATTATCTTGAGAGTAGTTAATTGCCCTAGAGACTACAAATGACTTACCCTGAATGCGAGAAGCACAGGGCCGGTCGTTGTGGCGATACTTGGGGCCTATTTCCAGTATTTGGGGTTTTCCGGCTGAATGACTGAATGATGATGATGAACGCAGTCCCGGATTTAGAGAACCCCCCCCCCCCCCCCCCAAAGCGCGGGTCCTGCAGGACCTGCTACCAAGCTAGCTACCTGGTCGGGGTACCTTTGGGGCCGCTAGGCTGGCTGAGCCCCACGGCCGCAGCCTTGTGGGCCTAGGCGTAAATCTAGGGCTGGATGAACGTGAACAAACAAATTGCTTATCAACCTTATGTATGTAAGTAGGTCCAATCGTTACCGTACCTACCGTTTTTCTATGCTAGTTGGCCTAAGTGATTTATGATAGCGCAGAACTATAACACAATCCTAATAACTATGAGCTGATGGTACACATTGCGCTTAATTAAATATGTAGATAGATATAAGTAAACTTGAACCGCAACCGAAAATGTATTCTACTAGATAATATTTTAACGCGAAAGTTTGTATGGATGGATGGATCGATCGATGGATGGATGGATATTTGTTACCTACTCTTTCACGCAAAAACTACTGGATGGATTTGGATGAAATTTGGCACACAGATGGTTTATAACCAGGATTAACATAAGGATACTTTTAATCTAAGGATACTGGTATTCCCACGGGATTGAAACTTACGCGGGTGAAACCGAGGGGCGCAGCTAGCCATATATACCGTAAACCTCAGTTTGATACTAACCAAATGTGATAAACAAACAGAAGAGGGCGTGTTTGCTCTCACATCGGTCGGCAGCTAATCTGTAAACGGTTATGATTATGAATTCATGAAAACCTAGCCATCGTCACCGTTAACCACATCGTTTATTATTGTTAAGCTTACAAAGAAGCAATGAGCAATGACAGAAATAGGAATGTAGTTCGTTTATTATGACATGTTCGGTTCTACTTTATATCAAAGTGTTCATCTCCTAAAATAGAAGATAAAAAAACAAAATCAAAATCGGTCCATCCGTTCGGGAGCTACGATGCCGCAGACAGACATACACACACAGAGAGACACGTCAAACTTATAACACCCCGTCGTTTTTGCGTCGGGGGTTAATGAAAATAGCGCGTAGGTACTGAAATAAAACTTTTTGTAGGTAAGTAATAAATATTTTTGTAAAGGTTTGCAGTTTCCGAACTTTAATTAACATTGCACGCAAGATCGCAAGGTAATTTCTCAATCTGATTCTCTATGAGTTAAAGTTAAAGAATATTCTTTATTTTTCACACGCATTTTAAAATAATAAAAATGGCGTTGAGATAAAAAATATATAATAGAGAGTTTATTTTTCTTTCAAAACAAAAATTCACTTCACCTCTAATTTGACAGCTGACATTGTGCTTTTACGTAAAATGGAATGTCTAGTTTGGTAATTCTTCATACGAAGTCAATTATTATCCATTTTATCATAGACATTATCAATAATGAGCCTTTTGCGGCGAATTACATCTCCAGCCTTTGTTGGCCGTGTGTTAAGGTCAGAAATAAGCAAGAAATCAATACATTGTTGTGTGTATAAAAATGTAAACATAACCTCAAAATTCGTAAATATTTATCCTAATATCACAAATTTTAATGCAGTTCGTTGGAAATCTAAAAAGGTTTGTAAAAGGACTTCGTTTAATCACCATATTTAGTAATAAAATACCAATGAACCAGAAACTTATAACCTTTTACATAAGTTCATCAATCAAAGGTCAACAAATTCTTCAAGTGATTGTTTTCTTTCAGAGCCAATATGATTCTGATGATGAGGAAATTGATTTTGATGGAGATTCCTCTCTATCAAAAGACTCTAAAGTAGTCAAATTCTCTACAACATCTATGAGAACTGATGTTATATTAAAGTCGGCATTAAATGTATCAAGAAAGTGAGTTTTGACATTATGGTTTTATTTTGTTTGTTGAAATAATTTTCTGTTTAATAAGTTTTCTGTTTGTTTCAGTAAAGTAGAACAAATGTTTTATGAAAGTAAAATTAGAGTGAATGGAAAGAAAATCATGAAGAAAAGTGCTTCCGTAAGTGTTATCATTGTAATGTTTATTATTTTTGCAAGCTAGCAACAAAATGCTGTTCCTTGAAGTGGTACAATAACTAAGCTTATTTACAGGTTAAAGTAGGAGATGAAGTAGATGTAATAAAACTGGTCAGCCCCAAAAATCCACAGCATATTTTTGTGTCTAGAGTAGAAATATTGAATGCAACTCCGAAAGAAGACAGCATCCAAGTTACAGCAAGAAGGTTTAAACACTTACTCATAGACAACTATGAGGCGGATCCACATAGGATGGAAAGTGAAGCCTAGAGTCATTTATGGGAATAAGTAGCAAAAATTTATAAATAATATCTATAGTCTCATAATTTGTAGATTATTATAATGCAAGTAAGTTCCATGGTACATTTTGTGTTTAATAGTGATGAAGAATCCTCGCAATAATTAAATATTTGATTATCCAACAAAACACCGGACCGGTGCCTTGAGGCAGACCAATTGGTTGAACTGTGCAAGGACCGATGACCTGATTATTATTTATTATGTTAATTTTGTCCTTAATTTGTAAATATAACAATAGATTTAGATTAAAGTTGAAAATAAAAACTATTGAGAACAGTGTTGTATGATTTAATTATTTTAAAATTAAAAAGTTATTTTTGTAACAGCAGTAACATGATTAAATAACTAAATCTAGATCACAGTCCGAACTTTCAAACATTGATATTTGTGAATTAGGATTAGATGTCTTTTGATTTGATGAATTTGAATGGTTTTCTTTTCCTTTCACATCTGCAACAGCTGTAACATGATTTAAATCTGAATCGAAACACTTTTCTGTATCTAAACCTTCAAATATTGATAACTGAGTTCTTGATGTAGATGGCTTGTTATAAGAAATATTGGCACTTGTATTTTTTTCTTTTAATTTCGACTTTTCAGTAGTTAAACTATTCGATGTATTAAAAGACTTGCCAGCCTTATCATTATATTTATCAAAATCATGGTTACTAACAAACTGGAACTGTTTTAGTTTACTAACAGTCCTTTCTTTAACTTCAGTATTCTTTTTAGTATCACCTCCAATACTGATGTCTAATATACTATCATAATTTTCTGTAGATCTATCAAGCACCTCACTAGATGCCTCCAATTCTTTAGGCTCTTGCTTAACGACTTCGTTTTCAACATGTGCATCATTTTCAAAATTGAAGTCTATACCTAAATTAGCTAATGCATCATTTACACTAGGCACAGCATTTAAAACGCTTCTATCTTCAACAAATTCTTCATCACTATTTGATTCCTGATGCTCATCAATGTGAACTTCTCTTTTGGACTTTTTACCTCTTTTAGGTAATTTATTTTTAACTCCAGTAATGTCTACAGTGACTTCTTTTCGTTTACGTTTACCAACTTTCTTTTTAGCACTTGGTGGTTCTTTTTCTGTGTTGTTAAGTGTTTTGTGTTTCTTTAATGTAACTGCAAACCTTTCATTGATACCAACATCTTTAAACTCTTTATTCTCTATATCATCCTCAATTTTGATTTCATCATTTTTCTTAGACTTTTTATTGTTGAAATAGGAACTTGTTATAAGAGATGCAGAAAGCTGGATGTTGTCATCAGTGACATCTTCATGTTTCGCGAACAGTTTACAATTTCCTGTTTCTATATCAGTTTCCAAAGTTTTGTGGTCAACTTGTAGTAGTTTTGCGTAGTACAACAGTTCATTTTTCCATACATCAACTAAGTTTAGTCTTGTTAGGAGTTTCTTGGCTGTGCATAAATAGTCGTAGTCTGGGTATTTCGGTACAGTGGAGTGTAAAGCGTCTGTAGTGTCGTCTAAGGTGCAATCTTGCATGGATAAATCGACAAGGGAGACGGCCACGACTGCATCCATTGGTAGTATTGTTTTACGGTACATAAGGCGGCAGTGTGCTTGAGATAATCTGCAATAATGGACGATTTTTTAAAAGAAAAAGTCCCTTTAACTTATAAAATACTTGCTACTTTATAATATTATTAAAATTATTAGTAAACTTATAAAATACTTGCTACTTTGTAATATTATTAAAATTATTAGAAGCGGCCTTTGCCCTGCAGCGGGTCCATAACCGACTGGTATTATTATAAATAAAAATATGGTAATATGGTATTATTATGATTATACTAAAATTATTTTGCAACACCTACAGGATTGGTTTATGAAATGAATATGATAGAAGCAACAAAATTAAACGCAAGTCGAGTGTTGCGATTGACTGTTGATAATTCAGTCAACCAATCCCAGCAGGTTCCGCGCGCTTGACAATTTGTTAGCTAATTTTTGTGTTGATTTTCATTCCACAATCCGGGCCTATGCCAACAGATGTGTCGTAGAAGATAGCGGGATGAGCTGAAGAAAACAAACGACCAGTGGTCCACATTAGCCCTGGATCGAAACAGCTAGAACTTATTAATGACTAAAAAAAATATGAAATAAATAAAATAGTATAATATTACCTTACTAAGCTGTCTAACATTCTTACAGTGGTGCGGGAAGCATCTCTGTGTTGTGACTTCCTTTGAGCCATGTAATACTTTTGGAGTATCATGTTTGCAGATTTTGTCATTTCTGAATACTTCGGCCCAACGAAACTAATGTACATCTGAAAACAAAATTAAACACACTTTATTTAAAAAAAAAAACATGAATTTTAACATGTTTTTTTTTTTGTGTGTAAGCCTACTACTGTCCCACTGCTGGGCAAAGGCTTACCCCAAATCCTTCCAGGAACTGTTTTTCCGCGTCACCTAAAACCAGCTCTCGCGGTAAATCTTAGCATATTATTATTATAATATTACCTGCAATTTTTCCAAATTCCATTTTTTCTTAAATTCTATGGGATTTGAGTCACCATAAAGTATGTAAGATGACACAAGTTTGTCCCACGTTTTGTTCTTTGAGTCCAATAATATAAATATTAAATCGAATCTGAAAGCAGATCATTATTTTGGGATGTGTCAAAAACTTGTTTTATTTTGTTCTATAACAGTATAGACCACAGTAGTGGGACAGCCCACTGCTGGACAAAGGCCTCCCCAAATCCATCCACCACTCCACCTCGAGCCAGCCCCCGCGGTATGCATCTAGGTCATCTCAATCTTTTTCTGGGCCGGCTTCGGAAGCGCCTTCCATCTTCAATAGGTAAGGTTTAAAAAAAACAAATGAATAACAATAAAGAATGAACATTACCTACTTAACAAAGGTGTTCCAAGAGAAACATTGACGCTGAGTGGTTGATCCGTATCATAATGTCCTTTGGGATTGCAAGCAGCTATTATTGCACAACGCGTATTCAATTTACATACTATGCCAGCCTGAAAAATTTACAAAACCGCTTACATTCTGTTTGCTAAAACCGACCTTATTGCAAAAAGATAAAGTCGAGAATAGCTTTTAAAACTTTGTCCTACTTTAGCAACTGAGATGGTCTGCTGTTCCATGGCTTCATGTATGGCGGTGCGGTCATGTTCCCGAAGCTGTGAGATCTCGTCGATACAGCAAACTCCACCATCTGATAGTACCAAGGCACCAGCTTCTAACTGCCACTCTCCATCTTCCTAGAAAAATTGAATTTTAACATTAAGGCATGCTATACACTTCTCAGGTCCGCATGATTCGGCACAGCCGGGTGGCATAATCGTATAAATTAAGTAGATGAAAAAATAATCTGCTGTTTCATAGAAAAATGCAAAGCATACGCGGTTAAAATGTATGGAACTGCTTTTTTTTTTTAATAACCGCCAAAAAAAATATCAACCTAGGTTCAGAATCATTGTTCTGAATCCAATGGTATCGGTGCGCGTCGTTTCCCTGCCACCTGTATATGTTTGGGGAAAAAAGCCGCACGGCTTAGCTCGAATTGTGCCGAGCCGACCCTAACATGATTCAGCGAGGGTAGATGCCGATCGATATAAATCGAACGAAAGCCAAATGTGTAATATCGTCGGGTCAGCTTTGTTGTTCAACAAAATACTCTAATGCCGAACCAAATCTCTGAACACATGTAGCGCTAAACTGATAGTCCTTCCCCCGCGGCATTAATGAATTTACTCTATGATAAAGTAGATGTTTGTTTGTGCTAGACGTACTCTGAGCGCTGCACATGTGAGCCCAGCTCGTGTACTGCCGGCTCCTGAGGTGAACACAGAGCGCGCAGTCAACTCCGCACCAGTACGAAGTAACTGTGATTTGCCGGTGCCTGAAAAGTAAAACAAAAAACAAATCATTTATTTTGCATAATTAAATTAGATGTTTCTAGTAAGTGGGTATTTCTTCATCAACGTCTGCCTAGCCTTTTCCCAACTATGTTGGGGTCGGCTTCTAGTCTAACCGGATGAATACCAGTATTTTACATTGAGCGACTGCCTATCTGACCTACACAACTCAGTTACTGGGTAATACGATACCCTTGGTAAGGCTGGTTGTCAGACTTTCGGGCTTCTAACGACCCGTAACGACTTTCAAAGATCCACAAACGACAACCGGTTTCAACGGCTTAACATGCTTTCCGAGGCATGGAGGGGTCTTAGTATATGAATATGGTCAACCATTCATGGACCAACCGTGGCAAGCGTAGCTTAACCTGATCGATCGACCCGTGCGGCCGTTGTTACTTACTATTACTTAGCCACAAGCCCCTATCAAACGCTAAAATTATTTTTGATTAAATACATATATCTAATAATAGGGTTTGTACGGGAGCTGCCCGTCCAGTGCCTGCTCAGTTTATTCACAATGTTTCTTTTAAAGAAAGATAAGCCTCGTAATGTTAATGTATGCATAACTTTACCTGGATCTCCCACTAGAAGTAAATGACATTGCCCTCGCACACGGGTTGCGTGTTTCTCATCTTGGCCAGTTTTCTTACTGTCATTCTCTGCAACATGATTCGACCCAGTAATCACTGTCAGAAGTACTGCTAGCTTCACCAAATGAAGACCATACACCTGGATTATTGAAACAAAAATATTTATACAGTTATTACTTCAGAAGGAACAATGAAAATTTTATAGAAATAACTACTCTTTGTCAACAAGCAGACAGTCCTTCAAACGGAAGAGTTTTTACTCGAAAACTTTCCACTGTTCTTTGTGTGTTGTTTTCTCCAGCCAATCTCCCGTAAGCGCATCTAGGGCGCCATCTCCACGAGCGAGAAAATCGCGGCGATAGTCATGCGTGCCATCAAAATATTATCGTCGCGATGAAATCACCGTGTGGAGATTGATTGATAGAGTTTCTATTGACTTTGATGGCATGGCGAGACTATCGCTGCGATTGTCTCGCTCGTGGAGATGGCGCCGTCTTCTGGCACCCACTGCGTGACGACTCTAGCCCATCCGCCTCAATACATCCTACATACAAGGCTCGCCCAAGCCTACTTCAGCCTAGTGATTTATTGCCCACATCGCGATTCCTGTTTTGGAGGGTATCGTGGTATTTCGTGCATATTTGGTCGTAGAGCATAATACCCAATCAATATTATTATAGAGTAAAAGAAAGATGCGGAAAGGTAGGGCTTGCAAGACTATTAGTGACTTACTTTTGAAAATCCTGTCTTTTGATATGGCACTTAATATCATTTGGTGATAATCATTTGGTTTAATAATATGGAGGTACATAATCAGCCTATGATGTTCCCACTGCTGGGACACAGGTCTCCTCTCGGTGAGAGGGAGTGGGCTGTAATCCACCACGCAAGCCCAGTGCGGATTGGTAGATGTCGCATGTCTTCGAATTTTTGGTTCTAGGACATGCCAGTTTCCTCACGATGTTTTCCTTAACCGTTTTGAGAACAATTAACTTGTACTTTATTATTTTTCATAAATCTTACCTGAGGACAAACAGATGCTAAAATTTTATCCCTGCCTCTCATGGGATATGCTTCATACTTAGCCCAGAATTCATCAAAGCAGTCTTTTATGTCTGGAGCCGAAGACACAACCTCTGATCTCTGTGCATTGCACACTTCTATGAAATTAGCTTGAAGAACCAGTTCCACTTCAGATTTTTTATTATGAACTGACGGTCGCCACCTGCGTCTTACTGTGCCACTGAAATAAGTAATGAGAAATGAAAACATTGAAATTGTTAAAACAATACCAGCACCCTAATTGCGTAACACACTTCAATTTTATTCTAATCCATTGCTTCGACATTAGTTTGCGACAACGTATACGTGTTTTTTTTTATAATTCATAACTCTAGGGGGTCATTGTACTCATCATTATGAACAACTTTTACTATGGGACCAAACCCGAAATCGCGAAAAAAAATCTGGTTTTCCCTACATTTTGACGAGCTGATTTTTTTTCGCGCTTTCAGGCTTCTTCATACCAAATAATAACATCATCCCCCGGTTTGCAGCAGTCTACTAGATCATCCTCTAACACCACCCACATGGAGCCAGGAATTGTTCCTATACTGAGCTTGTTCACTTGCTCCTGAAATACAAAAATATCATTATTGTTGATTTATTGAACATTCACTATGCTAACCAATAATATTATAAAATGCTTGTTGTTATAGTATGATATATTAATATTATACAGGATTGCAGGGACATTGACGCGCAAATTGTAACCATGGATTCAGCACGTGATACTAGACCCCATAGTGTCGAAATTTTTTGTCGGTTATCCAAAAAAAATCTTCTGTTTCATAGAAAAGTGCAATACCTACGCGGTCAAAATGTATGGAACAGCAATATTTTATTTGATAACTGATGAAAAATTTCGACGCTATAGAATCTAAACTGAATCCATGGTTAGTTTGCTCGTCAATGTCCCTGCGACCCTGTATAATTATATGTATTAAACTTTAATGTTAGTTTGTTAGTAACACTTTCACGCTAAAACTGCTGAATGAAATTGAAAGAAATTTGACACAAATGGACCAGGACCTGGTGAGTACATAGGCGACTTATTATTTAGGGTTGCAGACAAATTCACGGGAACAGCTAGGTAATTATAAAAGCATCCAGAGCATCAAATAATAGGAACGCTCCACCCTCGATCCATGACGATACCTTCAATTTGGTGAGAGCAGAGGGTTATGTCCAACTCTTACTGGCTAAAAGCCCCAGGGGCCTGGAAAATACTTACACATTGCAATTACAGCCTCAACTGAATAATAGTAATCCAAAGAAATGATTATAAGTATATCAAATAATAATTCTTTAGGAGCAGTTCCCTTTTTCCATTGTTATCTAGACAGTTAACAGTAATGTACTCAACAGTGAAATAATATTTGCAGTGTTATTGAGTCTGCATTTTTTAGACCTACCTGTATTTTAATTTCCTGATAATCCTTGCAGTGTTCTCTGGACACCATAGGCACTTGTGAAAATGTAGAACTTCTACATGCTTTGACGTCATTGCCACATTTATGTGGGGCCCTCAAAATGTATCTGTTCTCAAACTCCGCTTCAACACAGTTCTCATATTTGCATTTCATACAGACATATTTTCTCTGATATTCTAACATTTTTGACTGTGTCACTCTTACAACTGTACCTGAAAAAGCAAACACAATAATCATAGTTTTTTTTTTCTGTAAGTATTGCACTTGTTAACCCAGACAAGTTCTAACCTGTAACTTTTAGAAAACATCCCACATCCACATTCTTCGGGAAAACGGTACGATGAAGCTCAGGACAGACTGGCAAACCAAAGAATCTTGCATGGATATTACGTTTCAAAAAGTAATAATCCAACTTTGAAATTGCTATTTTAAATTCTTCGCGTTCAAGTATTGTTTGTTGAGCTTTTATTAAATCCTTATCGCAGGCCGGTAAACTCTCCACAGGGCTACATAATACTTTATCTCCAACATCTGGGTATGTTTCAAATAGTTTCAAAAAGCTACAAGAAAAGTAAAATAAAATTATTAAGTCATTCGCGATGTAAACATTGACTTCGGTTTACAATGTATATTTACTCGATTTTTATGCTATAGTAACCTAAGTTATCCCGCTCTGATAAAATATTTAAGCATTCTTCCAAATGGAACTCGATAACATAGTCTAAAATCATTTTGTTAACTTATTTCAATGAATTTCTTTACAAACATTCGCGAGTTTCGCGGTCTCAGATTCACATTTTCAACTAACTGTCATTGTCAAAGTCAAATAGAGATAGACACATCATTGACATAGAAAAGTATGGACTGGAAATACCTACAAAAAAAGGGTGCATACCTACAACTCATATTGTCGCATAAAATGGCTGCCATTGCTAGGGTTGTGTCAATCAAGGAACAACTGTTATCTCGTTGTTACTATAACGAGTAACGATACTATATACGAGTTTTACTAGTTATCACGTTTGGATCACGATGGATTTTGGTGCTGTGAAGTGTGAACCACAGGCCGGACCTAGCTAGGTCACTCGGACCGAATGAGACGCAAGATTATTTATGTTAACATCGCAGAATATACTGATATCGTTCCAGCGGAGGAACTAGTTTCGGAAACTATTACGGTAAGTCGGCAACGGTACAACACTATTCCATTATGACATCTGTTTGTAAACAAACGAATGAATTAACAAATATAATAAAAAGGCCTGTTATATGGAAATGAACCCAAATATCAATACTTTAGCCATAAATTCATGATCGCGTTACAATTGTATCATCGATTGTGTATTATTGTATGTATTAATGCATGAAAACCGGCTACTAACCTGTGCAACTACAATTGAGGTTGATTTTCATTCTTTCTTGCACCACACTTCACAATACAACACACAGGCATGTTGAACTTCTGTTTTCCAACATTTACATGCAGTTTTAAAAGGTAAAATCCTCGTAATTTTCTCGCAAATCTGAATAATACAAAAAACAAACAACCATTTGACAGCAAAACTACCACGACACTCGTCACCTAAGATGGCTGCTACGGCACTTACCTACAACTGTCACTACGTCAAGACAAAATGTTGCCATAATTAGCAACAACTTAAAATATAGTTGTCTCTTTTATCAAATGAGATTATCTTACTAGAAAGAATGAGACATAACGATATTTCAAATTCTGAATCATATTTCACTCATATTTGTATAAGCAAATGTATGTATAGAATAACGCGGCATCTCCATGTTATTTCCTATCTCAATGAGACACATTGACAATTTGACATAGAGTAAGTTCCCTGCATAGAGTAGACATGCTATTGACAGAATGAGATGTTCAGGCGTAGACAGAGAATGCTATAGACAAATTGATATCTTTGGTCGCATTCACACAAGAAAAAGAGCGACTTACGCCGATGTCGTGTAAAGAAATGAAACAGAACGATGAGATTTTTTGTTTCACGGCGCGTGCCATGATTTTCAAGGTTAGCATACTACTTTGCTAAACAAAGTTTGACAGATAGCGTGCAGCTAGGTATCAACTTTCTTTAAAATACAGTTTTATGTGCTTTAAAGTTAAATAATGTATGGTATATTTTGTTGTGAACAATTTAGACATAGTGTATAAACCATTTAAAAAAAAAACATGGTGCGTTGTAACGTTAAAGGGTGTAAAAGTGATAGTGGAACGAAAATGCCAGACTTGTCTTTTCATTCGTAAGTATACCACTCTATAACAATTAATATATGATGATAACATTTTATGGTGTTCATATATTGTATATAATGTACCCTAAACATAAATTCATCGACAAAAAAGCACAATAATAACAATTATTTATTCTAACCTATGAATTTTAGTGTTGCCAATTTTTCTGTAAATTAATACCCAATATTATGGGCAATGTGTATTAATTATATAGTATCTGAAAGATTTAATGACTTGTTGCAGTTTTCCTGAACATGATAATTTACGTCGGATATGGATTGTAGCTACAGGACGAACAGATTGGACACCGTCTTCAAAAATTTGCAGCAGACATTTAGAGAAAAAAATGTTAAACAAAAAGAAGAAACTTACACAACTATTACCTAAAGGACAATAACGTGCTAAACCAATAAAAGCTAATTAAAAATAAACAATGTTGTATTATTTACTCACAAAGCCAGAACCTTCTATCACAAAATACACGCTTTGACGTGGCGTTGCGGACACCAGCCCGCTATACAATACAATACAATAACATCCATCGTCATCCTGCCCTCATCGCAATTTATTAATTGAGTTCGGCAGCACTTCCATACACCTTTATTATTCCTCCGCATCACATGCCTATACCGATAATAATCGATAATTATAGTGTTATTTTCAGGCTCTCTTACATAATAATTTCTAATTCTATCAATTCGTGGAACGCCACCTTATTTAGAATCACACAAATTGCGGGGTAAATTTCTCCTCACACGGTAACCCTAAATATGATGACGTAATTTTTTTTTGTCTCTTTCTGTGACACGCTTTGCAGGTGTCTATAGCATTCTCTGTCTACGTGTTCAGGGTACAATGTTCCGAATAGTGTCACTGACTCTGGCAGGGCCACCATCAGGGATTTTAATTTTTATAACACAAAAAATTAGTCGCTAATTAGTAGGAATTTGTCGCCAAATATCAGAATTTGTCGGTCACTGGTTCAATAGATAAAAGGGTTTATAGGTGGCCGATCTGGAGAGTCTCCCCAGCAGGGCCACATTTATATCTCAAAAACTAGGGCACCTAGCGAAGATTTTCTAAACTAAGACCCGATTAAATCTGTAACTTGGTGAAAAATTGCGACTAATTAGCGACAAAATATGGGAGAAAACAGATCTTCGTTCGCACCATTCAGAACGCTTGTAAACGCTCTCTTGCTATGTAACTTCTCAAAGGTGGCCTATTTTCATGGTTCTTCTTCAATTGTATTATTGTATATTTACCGCGGCATAGATCTGTAATTAAATAGACCATGGCGAAGAGCGTTGGTCTGAGATACACATCAATAAGTTAAGATATTTTTTATAAAAGTAGATAGGTAAAAATAGAATAAAGAACCGGCCAAGTGCGAGTCGGACTCGCCCATGAAGGGTTCCGTTACGTTACGATTTATGACGTATTAAAAAAAAACTACTCACTAGATCTCGTTCAAACCAATTTTCGGTGGAAGTTTATATGGTAATGTACAGCATATATTTTTTTTAGTTTTATCATTCTCTTATTTTAGAAGTTACAGGGGGGGGGGGACACACATTTTACCACTTTGGAAGTGTCTCTCGCGCAAACTATTCAGTTTAGAAAAAAATGATATTAGAAACCTCAATATCATTTTTGAAGACCTATCCATAGATACCCCACACGTATGGGTTTGATGAAAAAAAATAATTTGAGTTTCAGTTCTAAGTATGGGGACCCCCAAAATTTATTGTTTTTTTTTCAATTTTTGTGTGAAAATCTTAATGCGGTTCACAGAATACATCTACTTACCAAGTTTCAACAGTATAGCTCTTATAGTTTCGGAAAAAAGCGGCTGTGACATACGGACGGACAGACAGACAGACAGACAGACATGACGAATCCATAAGGGTTCCGTTGCCATTTGGCTACGGAACCCTAATAAAAAACACGATTATTGATAATCTATTTATTATATAACATAACAAAACATCATTCACACCTTCTTTCCCCAAAGGGTTACACAGAGGTTTAGTGCACCCACATTCCGCCAGTTAGTCCAGACTGGGCTGCTACTGAGAAATTCCAGATGGTAAACTCAATAACACTTATAGTACGCACTTACACTTACTTACTTATACTTTTATTATCTAGTCGTAGTATATTCCACACATCTTGAGGGATCTGTTGGGAAGTATTCTTGGCATTTTGTCATGAGTCTCTTCAATGCTTGGATGTATTTCCTTTGAGTTTCGTCGTTCATAACGTGGGCCACATTTTTGGAGAAGATCTTTTCTCGGCCTGTTCGAGCGTGAATGCCGACCATAGTGACACCGATGGGCCACGGAGCGTTGCCTATAGCCATCTGCAGATATGCGTCGCTAGCCTGAATGAGAATTTATAAGTATACAATTAATCAATAAAAGAAATACGGCGACAGCTTAGGGTGAATTTCATCAATGAAACTGAACGCGATCAGCACATATAAAACGCGTTCAAGCGTCCACGCTGCGACTTTCTACGGTCATAGCAACCGTTCTACGGAAGATTTTTTTTACTAAGATTAGTAAAAAAAACAGTGCTTGCTGTGATTAGTCAGATACAGTACATCCTGGGCTTAGCTGCTAGTGTCAGTTGTGGTCGCCAAGTGCGCGCGAGGCGTTACTAGTGCTGCAAGTGCGGCATAAAGCAAGCATAATCTTAATTTGTTTAAAATATAATACACACCATAATATAATTCCTTTCTAGCAAATGTTTTGTAATTTCACAAAGACTTTCACAGATATCATCAGGAAGGTTTTTCTTCTTCAGTTTTCGCACCAGAGGTTTCAAATATACCTGCGTTTGAGTAAAAGTGGCTCTCGTCATTTTATGTTTGACTGCAGTCTTTTCTGCTCCTGTTGCAGAGTTGAGCTGCTGGCCCCATAGTTTTAGAAGAAACTGGAAAGAAAATGGCTTGTTTATAACATCAGATTTAATAAGGTTACTCAACTAGTGCACCCTTTTGAGCAAGGACTCCCAAAAAATTTAACTTTTTTGTTTGTGCCATATGATGCCTCATTGCGATAACTCGCGGTCGTGGTTTAGCTCGCACGTCAATGTCACCTCCATGTAAAATAAATGCATGCTCATAGACATGCACGCACATGCCGTCTTGATACCTCACAGCAATACATCGCGGGATGCTTGGGGGTTTACCTCGATACCTGGACTGTGCATTTGTGTCTATTAGTATGTAATTGGTTTACATGGAGATGACATCGAGCTAGCGAGCTAATCCGCAACGGCGAGGAGCGAGGTATCGCAGCGAGGCATCTTCAGCATGTAATTGCCCATAGACTTGTAAAAGTTTGTTTGCAACACATTCATGTTTAAAATTAAAACAACAAACTTTTATTCTTTTTTAATGATAAAATGATGTAGCTTACTTGTAACAAAGTCATAATAACATTCATGTCATGGTTTTTATCACCCTGCCCCATTGTCTTAGCCATCTCTTGAATGAACTCATATGTGATAGAATCGTCGAGAGCATCTTCTTTTAATTGTTTATCATCTCTCTGAAATAAATAACAATAACTTTATTTAAACATAAAGGTGCCTTTAGATTTATTTTATTTTACAGTTTTTGGGAAACTTACAGCTAAAAACTTATGCATGATTGAGAGTAACAAAAATAAGGCCAATTAAAAGTTTTTACCGATAGAAGAAGAAAAAAAAGTACAAATGCGTTTCAAACAGCGTAAATTGTTATCAATTAGGTTACGTGATTAAATAAAAAGAAACCACAGAGTCCTTTTTAATTTTGAAATCTTGGTATTGAAAACATCGATGTCGACGCCCCGGCGGCAGACCGCATTATACGTATTACGTATGACTCACTCTGATTAAATATTAATTTCTTCTGTAATTAGTTCCTACTATAGGACTATGCGCAGAAATGCAGAAGGAACCCGCATACCGATTTTGTTTAGCAATTCGGGAAGCTCGGTTGAACCGTTAGCTAAGTAAAAAAGACAAGTCTGCAATTTTTCTACATTCAGAAAGAGGAAGTAGATGGAATCTTTTACAGCGTAGGAGATAAGTGTTTTGATTAATTGCTTGATTTCTGACGGTCTAAACTTGGTTTTCTTTAGTAGAACTTTGTCATGGGGGCAGAAGTAATAAAAAACCCAAGTGCACCCAAGGGTGCTGCAGGCACAATTTGTTGTGGTGGGGAATTACTGACCCATCCAATACCCAGTGCGAGTGCAGTCGTCCAAGGTGCAGGTGAACAGGCACTTAGGACACGCTGGACCACTGATGCCGCAATCAGTTTGGCCACTTATTATCAAACAATATAAAATATCGAAGAAGAGCACCATCGGCACGAAAAGAAGAAGAAAACATTTGTTGGTTGTCAAAAATCGAAGAAATCTATAGGCACTTCAACACCTTACCTTATTTTAGGATACTCTTGGGAAATAATAAATATCCATATGTAAGACTGAGTTTGTATTTACCTGTGTTCCTAATTCTAAGATTTCATTTAAATAAGCTTCATCTACTTTTTCCATAGCTTCTTGGAAGTCATTCCTTAGCCCCTGAAAAGTACAATATAATTTTATTATCTTATATATAAAAATCAATTGCCCTCCAAACACAGGATGAACGGATTGTGATGAAGCACATTTGGCATGTTGTTTTGTGCACACCGGAGAAGGTTCCGAACAAAAAAAAATGCATTACAATGCATGTAGGCACGCATTAGTAGTAACTCATTAGGTAGTAATTCATGAAAATTGCGTTGAAGATGCTTTTAAATATCTCAATACTCAATATATTTATTGCTTCCACATGTGAACTTAGGTGGTAGATTTTACAGAATCTGTTGACCATAATGTTATAACATGCATGTATTTCCATAAATTTTATGGACTTTAATGTCCACAATATTGTCAATGTTAGAAGTTTTATAAGAGTGATGTTGAATAAGTTGGGTTATTGCGGCTGTCGAAGGACCAATAAGCGTTGTGTAATTAGCTGAGAACGAATGTCATGTCGCCTGCACACAAGGGGGTAGGAAACAATTAAGGACTTACTTGGTGGTTTTGCATGTGCCGTGCTGATATGCAGACCGGCGTCCGGTAGCTTTTGTTTCTCTGCTTCTTCCTGGTTCTGTGTCGGCCGACACTCGTGAATTGTTTTTATTTGTTTAAAGCGGTTTGGTATGTTCCGCGGCGCGCGCGCGTCGCGAAGCTTTTGCGGTATGCTTGCGGTGCGATTAACGGTTCGATTACAAGTGAGTTTGAACCTCTGTCTCTCTCCTGGAGCGTTTGGTTCCACGTAGTCCGGAAACGGTAGTCGGTTGGCGCTTTCTCTTTCTGTCGCGTATGGACGTAATGATAGGGAGAGGGATAGATGGATAGGCACTTGACGACATGACACACGTTGACGTTTTCGTTCGGATATTTAATAGAGAGAAACTTGTAGTATAGAAACTTGCGTAAGCATCCTGCCCGGGTTTGAGGATATGTAGTATTCTCAAAAAGGGAAAGGAATTGCGTTAAAGCGGATTAAAAGAAAGAGAGAAAAGAAAACAATTGAAATATATTAATTACGACTAAAATTACGTGATATTAATTACGCGGTGAAATCATTGGGAAGGCAACGGGCAGAGTTTAACAATGGGTCGCTTGAAAGAGCCACTGCATGTCTTCACCATAGCAACGCGGGTTGTCCCATCTTTGCCGGGGAAAACCTCGGTGATTATGCCCATTGGCCAACGTAAAGGAGGGACATCATCTTGATGCATGAGAACCACTGCACCAATCCTAACATTGTCCACGGCATCCAACCATTTTTGCCTAACTTGTAAGTTATGTAAATATTCTATCCGCCATCTTCTCCAAAAGCTGCAAACCATTTGGTCAAGCAATTTTTTGCGGCAAGTTAGAGACTTCGTTGTTTCGGGAACGTTCACGACAGGCAACGAAGTCAACGGAGAAGCCATTATAAAATGAGCGGGAGTAAGCGGTTCTGGGTAAGGATCCTCAGTCAGGACACAGAGCGGTCTCGAATTCAGAACTGCCTCAATTTCAGTGAGAACAGTCGAGAGTTCCTCATAGGTAAGAAGCTGAGAACCGATAACACGGTATAAATGAGTTTTAATAGATTTAATATTAGATTCCCACAACCCTCCAAAGTGGGGGGCGCGGGGTGGAATCATTTTCCACTCTATGCGGTAGCGGTTAGCAAGTAGTTCTTGCAATTGAGCCTTGGCTCCAACGAAATTTGTTCCATTATCGGAGTATAAATTGGAAACAGGTCCCCTTCGGGAAATGAATCTTTTAAAAGCGGAAATGAATGTGTCCGATGACACGTCAGTAACCAACTCAATATGAACTGCTTTGGTAACGAAACAAATAAATAAGCAAATGTAAGCCTTCTGACTTCTTTGACCTCTGCGTCTACATAACGTGACTTTAATGGGACCAGCGTAATCCACACCCGTGTGCACAAAAGCTTTAGTCTCTTGTACGCGACAAGCGGGTAAATCAGCCATCTTTGGGCTGGGGTGAGAAGGTGACACTTTAAAGCAAAAGTTACAAGCGTGTACTCTTTGTCTGATGACACTTCTAGAAGAGAGGATCCAATATTTTTGTCGTAGCAGACTGCTAAGAAGGCTTACACCAGCATGACAATAAATGCGATGGTAATAGTCTATTAAGACATGTGTAAAATTATCATGTTTAGGTAAAAGAGCGGGATGCTGAGCTTCATAAGGAAGGTTCGCATTTGACAACCTGCCACCGATTCTTATTATGTCATGCTCGTCTATAAAGAGATCTAGTTTTTTAAACTGCGAGCGAAGTTTTTTACTTTTAATTTCGACGTAAATGTCTAAAAAGTGAAATTGTTGAATGCAACGAATTAAATAAATTTCAGCGGTACCTAGTTCCCGGACAGTAATTGTCTTATTTAACTTGTCATAAGGAATAAAATGCAAAAATCTTAAGATGTAAACAATTATGCGCAGTATCTTATTTAATGATGTAAGTTTTTGACTAACACTATATATTAAGTTAGGTTCTGATACAGTAGATACTAAGGTTAGTGATTTATTATTAAACTCAGGCAACTGCTCGCTACATGAGGAAACAAACGGACTGATAGGCCACTCAGCAGTTGGGCGTAGAAGCCACTCAGGTCCATGCCACCACAAATTGTGATTTAGTAGCTGCTCAGGTAGAAGACCTCGAGACAAACAGTCACTAGGGTTTTCTTTTCCGTTAATATGGAAAAAATGCTTAGGATCAAGGTTTTCTTGACATTTAGCGACGCGGTTGCTAACAAAAATATTCCATTTGTGCGGTGAGGAATGAATCCATGAAAGAGTAATTGTAGAATCGGAAAATGCGAATATTTTATTAATAGCGGTACGAGAGCGGTAAGTGTCATAAACCAACTTAATTAAGCTTGACAAGAGTACAGCGGCGCAAAGCTCTAGACGAGCCAGAGATACGACCTTGACAGGTGCAACCTTGGATTTAGCACACACCAAAGTTACGTGTGCGTTGCCATTTGTGTCAGTAACATGTAAGTATATGACGCAGCCATACGCATTCAAGCTGGCATCAGCAAAACCTACTATATTTGTCACGCAACCCATAGTAACGGCTACATGACGCGGCAGTTTTAAAGAGGAAAGTAAAGGCAGTTGCTCTTTAAACTTTTGAAAGAGAAGTACAATAGAATCGGGTGGAGTTTCATCCCAATCTGTGTTTAATTTCCATAATTCCTTTATGAGTAATTTCGCGAATAAAACCACGGGAGCCACTAGACCCAGAACATCCCACAGACGTGCAACAGTGGAAAGAATGGAACGTTTAGTACAACTTTTATCCAAGTTAGATGTAGTAAAGGTGAAACAATCCTCGGAAGGAATCCATTTGAGTCCAAGAATCTTTAAGTTATCCCCGTCAGAAAAATTAATAGAAGAGCGGTTGGAGTGTGGAATAGAATCTAGTAGTTCCAAGGAATTACTTGCCCACTTAGTAAGGTCAAAGCCCCCAGCCTTAAATAAGGCGATAAGTTCAGCGGAGAGAATCTTGGCTTCCTCCAGAGTGGAGGTCGAGTTAGCCAAGTCATCCATGTATAACTCATGCGAAGCGACAATGGATGCGCGCGGGAATCGATGTTTTTCATCCTCTGATAGTTGACGGACTGTCCGCATTGCTAAATATGGGCTGGGCTTAAGGCCAAACGCCACTCGGTTAAATTGAAATTCGCGAACAGGTTCAGCGGTATTAAACCGAAACAATATTTTCTGATATTTTCGATGCTCATCGATAACAGCAATTCGGAGATACATCTGTTTTATATCAGCTGTGACTGCAATAGGGAATAATCGGAAATTTAAAAGTAATAAAAATATGTCAGCCTGTAGATTAGGCCCTGTGTGTAACAAATCGTTCAATGACACGCCATTATGAGACTTGGCGCTCGCGTCAAGGACGATGCGAACTTTAGTAGTTTGTTTATCATTCCTAATAACAGGGTGATGCGGTATATAATAACCTACAGTCTGATCAGCAGACCTAGGTGTAGTTTCAGTTAAATAATTTTGATTAAGGTATTCTTGGATTATTTCGTTATAACTAGCGCGCAAAGCAGGGTCGCGAAGCTTAGTTTTTTCCAAGTGAATAAAACGTCGATAAGCGACAGCATAAGAATTTCCGAGTGAATCTGGATTCTTACAAAATGGTAACGCAGTACAGTACCTACCGCTGGAGTCACGTGACACCGTAGAAACGTACAGCTGTTCACATTCCCGTTCAGCGGGACTCATAAAAGATTTTGAGGGTATTTCTTCAATGTTCCAGAATTTATGTAAAGATTCGTCTAACGACAGAAAACAATGAGAATCATCTATATTCAACGCGGTAGAAAAATATGAAGCGGTATTTAAATCAGCGATATTATTTTTATTATTAAACGAACTAGTGGGTACTTCGTTTTTATTATTAAATAAACTAGCGGGTACTTCACCCATAAGAATATAACCGAACACGGTTTCAATAGCGGATGGCGCGGTAGGTGAAATAATTTTATTGTTGAGTAATAAATATGGGAACAGCTTTGCCCCTAGAAGTAGTTCAACATCACCAGGCATATGCCACAGGGGGTCGGCTAGCGGTAATTTGAACAAATGTTGCACTGCAGAGGTATCAACAAAGTGAGATGGTAATTTGTCAGTTATGCAGTCAACCACAAGAGCGGTTATTTTAAAGGAATTATTTTTATTTTTAGCAGTAACTGTTATCTCAACGTAACCTATAATAGGCCGCGAAGAGGTTCCTACGCCTTTTATAAATGAATTTGAAAGCGGTATAATATTTAATTGAAGTTTCTTACAACAAGCTGACGTAATTATGTTATTTTGCGAAGCGTTATCGATCAAACATCTTACAGAAACATATCTATTATATCTGTTGTCAACGTATACTTGTGCGGTCGACAGTAATACGGTTGTGCGCGGTAAATCTGTACCTACGCGTGAACATGCACACAGCGCCACCTGTTGTGAATGCGCGGAACTAGGCACAGCGTCGCTCGATCCCGACCGTTGAGTAATTTGCTCCAGATGTAAAAGCGAATGATGTTTTTTGTTACATGTCCTGCAAGTATGTATTGACTTACACTGTGAAGCCGTGTGTGTTGAGCTAAGACAGTTTACACATCCACGTTTGTTTTTAATAAAGTCCAAACGTGAATTGGCTGATAGTGCTTGAAATGTTGGACACATATAAAGCTTCCAATGATCACTTCCATTACAGTGTGAACAAGTTTGGTTATTGTCACAAGCAACAAAGGCATGCACCGTACTATCACGTGACTGATTACGATAATTATTTTTGTTCACTGATACAGTTCGAGACGAAACAGTTCTATCCAATATTTTAACTTGCGATTTTATGAATTCAACGAAATCCGTATAAGTTGGAATCTCCTCCTCTCTCATATGCATCTCAAATAAATGTAAGGTAGCGGGGTCCAATTTTTTCAAGGCTAAATTTAATAGTATGAAATCCTTTAAGTCGTTAATTTTTAATTGTTCTAGTGCCGAAACAGACGCGTGAAAACTTTCAATAAAACTATTTAAAGAGGTGGAATTATTACTTGCAGGTTTAATGTTTAATATGTTAGACATGTAATGTGACCCTAGTGTTCGTTTATCTTGATACTTTTGAACCAAACTGCTCCAAATGGATTTATAATTTTCGCCCGATGGGATAATTCCGGCAGTAATTTGTAATGCGTTTCCTTTCAGATTACCCATTAAGTATTGCACTCGTTGAGAATCTGTAAGATTTATATTACTATGGATGTTTGACTTAAATGATTCGTAGAAAACAGGCCAGTTTTCAATCCTACCATCAAAAAATGGGATCTGAATTGGGGGTAGTTTGATCGAGTATTTAGATTGTTTCACGATATCACAAGTTGAGTCATCCGATGACCTTGCAGACCTCGCGGCGACAAGTGAACGAACTCTTTCGACACGGGTGTAAACGCTGTCAAATGATATTTGACTGTTATAATCGATTGTATAATCAGGATTTATTTGTAAAGAATATGTATTTATTTTGTCTAAATTAGCACTAAATTCCTGACGAGTGATCGAGAGTATTTGAGTGTCCGCCATGAACGTTTCCGACGAACGAAGCTCAATATTAATCGTATTTATTTTCTTTGAAGTTTCATACAATGACGATAAACGCTCAAAGATTGCTTGATTTTTAGCTTGAAGTAATTTTATCTTCATTTTTAGTTCTTCCATAATGGGTTATTGATGAAAATACAACGGATAAAAATTATTAAGTATAGCGGGTAGACTTACAACAAATATTTTTATTGTAAGTGAGTAAGAAGTAATTGGTTATAAATAAGTTAGTAGGCAAGTTTGCCGAACTAACTCACGATAATAAGCGGTTTTTTAATATTGACCTATGCTATTGTAATGCAGTAGGAGCAATATTAAGTTGGCACAATGGTTCTCAATGAAATATGTACCTAGCGGAATGAACGAACGTTAGTACGCGTTCGTTTAATATGGCGGTTTTACGAACTTAGGTATTTGCCTAAATTCTTAGGTATGGGACCTATGAATGCTGATTTTTTGAATCCGGCTCGAAGGACCAAAAACTTATGTTGAATAAGTTGGGTTATTGCGGCTGTCGAAGGACCAATAAGCGTTGTGTAATTAGCTGAGAACGAATGTCATGTCGCCTGCACACAAGGGGGTAGGAAACAATTAAGGACTTACTTGGTGGTTTTGCATGTGCCGTGCTGATATGCAGACCGGCGTCCGGTAGCTTTTGTTTCTCTGCTTCTTCCTGGTTCTGTGTCGGCCGACACTCGTGAATTGTTTTTATTTGTTTAAAGCGGTTTGGTATGTTCCGCGGCGCGCGCGCGTCGCGAAGCTTTTGCGGTATGCTTGCGGTGCGATTAACGGTTCGATTACAAGTGAGTTTGAACCTCTGTCTCTCTCCTGGAGCGTTTGGTTCCACGTAGTCCGGAAACGGTAGTCGGTTGGCGCTTTCTCTTTCTGTCGCGTATGGACGTAATGATAGGGAGAGGGATAGATGGATAGGCACTTGACGACATGACACACGTTGACGTTTTCGTTCGGATATTTAATAGAGAGAAACTTGTAGTATAGAAACTTGCGTAAGCAAGTGAACAATCAAAATGGATTTTAAAGCACTGTGTGAGCTAAATCCGCACTTAAGTCACGCTTTTCTAGGACTTAAGTATACTTACTTAAGTCCTAGAAAAGTGTGACTTAAGTGCACTGGTGCACTGGAGTCGTGCTTTTCTGTGTTAAATGCGGGTTTAGGCCACACAAGCGATAAAATAGTACAATATGTGTGACTGTTCATGTATGTTAATGTACTATTGAGTAGTATTGATATATTTTTCAATTACTTACTCTATTTGACTCTGGTTCCTGAATCTCTATTCTTCTCAATCTTTTAAATGAATTTAGTTCACTTTCACCAAATAACCAAATGGGATGTCCTCGCTCTCTCAACCTTTTAATAACTTCTTGTCTTGGAAGGCCAACTATTTCTGTGTTTTCAGCATCATTGGTTGCTTGTCTTAAACTTGCTAAAAAACAATTAGAAGTATAAAAAGTAACTTTACTTAATAAAGCTTGTGACTAAGTAATAACAGCTGCATGGGTTGATTGATCAGGTTAAGCTACACTTGCCCTTTATATACCAAGACCCTTCCTGTCCCAGCTGTCATATGGATCTTTGACAGTCGTTAGAATCCCGAAAGTCTGACAGTAAGTCTTACCAAGGGGTATTGTATTGCCCAGTAACTGGATTGCAAAGGTCAACTTCTGGGTTAAAACTGGTATTCAGTTTCATCCAGTTATACTGGAAGCCGACCCTAACATAGTTGGGAAAAGCTTAGCCGGTGAACTTAGGTGGTGCCTTAATGAACCTAAAATAACTGTAAAAAAATATTTAAATTGCAACAAACCTCTTTCATTCTTTACTTCTTGTGATTCTTCTTGAACTTCTGGTTCTTTGAGTTGTGGACCATACTTTTTTAAATACTCTTCCTGTTCTTTAGCCAGTAGCTCCCCTCTCTTGAAATATTTCCTGGTATTTGTAGGGTCCTGCAGAAACACAATGTTTTGAAGGAGGCTAGCAAAATCACCACTTTATAGAAAAAAAATGTTCATAAGTTTACTTACTATTAAATTCCTTTCTTCAAGTAACTTCCGTTTCTTTGCGATTTCAGCTTTCAATATATCCATCATTGTTTGCAAATGTTTTGATTACTAATTTTTGGATAATATAGATGCAATATTGCAATGCAACAACATTCCCCAAAGTGACGTCTGTCTGAGTGAGTGACTGAGTGTTGACGTTGACGTTTTGACCACAGACTATGAACTATGCTCTGTGACCACAGAATACTAAATGTAAGTTCTACTATTATTCAATTTGAGGTTATCGGCGGGCTGTTTAGCTTGGCGCTAGCGATATTCTTTTAAGAAAGAAAAAAAAGAAAGAAATTGCATTTATTGTGACAATTATTTTTATGTATGGTTAAATTGTCATTGTAATATTGCTATTATTCCTTATTTTGAATGCTTCATTTAGCTCTGGCAACTTTGTTTGGCGCCGCGATATTCGATTTGTGTTACATTTTTATGTACCGTATACTTCGATCAATAATAGTTCTAGATAAAGGATTGAATAAAAATCTGTCGCTCAAGTGGCCACGTTTGCACACACGTAAACATCTACATTTTTTAGAAAAAAGTTTAATAATATTAACAACTTCAGTTTATTATAAACCTTAATGCTTAAACATAAAGTTTAATTACCATTGCTAAAAATATATTTAAAATGTCGCTTGAAAATAAAATCATTCTACCCATTTTTAAATTTTCAGTCATTTATTCTAAAATAAAACTTAAAGTCTAAGTAATATGGTTAAAAACATACTAATTTGAAATAAGACCACAAAAGTATTTGTGGTCTTATTTTTCGGGCCGTTTTAGAAGGGCTTATCGGGAATCTAGTACTTACTATTATTGATCGAAGACCGTACAACATGTTTGGATGTAATATTGTTATTGGCTTGTATAGTACAAACGCTGTATTTACCTTGTATACAGTCAGCCGCACGTCCATGGTCACAAAATGAATGAAAGAATGTGACCTTGTTAGTAGCTAACTACTGGTAGTTTTTGTAGTTCAAGTGACGTGCTGTACTTTCTTCGCCCGCAGGCAGTGTTGCTGTGTTCCGGTTTGAAGGGTACCTAAGCCACAGGCTGCTTGGCCACAGGCTTGCAGGCCTAACTTTGGAAGCCCTTGCCCAAATATATATCTAAGTTACGTAGCGATGGACTCCTACATGTACCTAATACCTACAATCAAATAGACAAACGGCTATATTTATCTAGATTTGAGTTGATCCGTTGATCGAGGGCCTGGATTAACCGATTTTTTTGTCGGTGTCTTATTTACTTATCAGTCCCTATTCAGTGTGATTTTAGAATGATAATTAAATTGTAAACTGAGATTTATCAATATGATAAATAATGGGGTTGATACAATTAATAACGATTGATAGCGTAGATAACCGTCTCGACGTTTAGCAAAATACCTAATTTGATTTATTTTTTATTAGCTTCATTAAATTACTTGAGTAATGTTGTTGTTAAAATGAAGATTTTAAATAATACCTTTGTCATAGTTCTAAGTTTAGTTATAGTCAAAAAAGGTGCGCAATTATTTTATTTTAAAGAATATTTTTTGTTCAAAACTTTCTACTTACGAGTGTGTAAACAGTTTCAGCAATAGACTTCAGGATAGTAGGTGGAACCAAGGCTCCTGAAGAATATGGCAAGTTTCATGCGTCTATTCAGAATTTAACTGGTCATCATGTGTGTGGAGGTGCTGTGGTTTCCCAGTGGTTCGTGGTCACTGCTGCTCATTGTGTGCATGGGTAAGTACCTAAGTTTCATGTTAAATGTTGAGGTACCTACCTAGCTAAACATTGTGGCCATTATGATGTTTGGTGAGGCAAAAGTGAACTAGATATTCCATTCTGCAACATAGTGGAAGGGAGATGACAGGCGTGGCGATTCGTCTTTAGAAGAGCAATAGAGATAAATCTGCCGTCGGTGGACTTGCTAATAAATAATAATACCTAGCTAGATCGATCGCTCATCTCGATACGTCGAGGAACCGAGCCACTAAAATCTAGAGAACCCTTTGCCCTTTTTTGTATACAAACGCTTTTCTGCCATGAAAAACGTCGTCAGTGTTGTATGGATCATTAGGAAAGTTTGTTGACGACACGGCGGCACGTTTACCATAGAACCAAGGCATAAGTATACAAGAGACGGGTCACACGATTTTTCTACGGCGAAGTGAACACCGTAAAGCAACCGTGCCGTGTACAAAGGGCCTATTCCGTCACTCTATCTCCATCACTCAGAAAGAAGATTAGAAAGTAAAAATTGATAACTCATATCATCATCTGCCTAGCCTTTTCCCAACTATGGTCGGCTTCCAGTCTAACCGGATGCAGGAAATTGAGAACGCATACAATTATTTTATTTCAGCTCAAGCCCTCTTAATATGAAAATTGTAGCGGGCACAAATAATTTAGACGTTGGAGGGAAACGATGCAATGTTGCATCTATAGTTATCTACGACAGATACAATGCTACTAGCAGAGAGCATGATATCGCTCTTCTTAAAACAAAGACTTCATTCGATTTAAGAGTCATTCAAATCTTACAACTAAGAAGACAAAAGCTGCTAGAAGGAGACGAGGTAGTTTTATTGGGATTTGGAGCACAAAAGGTTAGTATCTAAACATGATTATGGTACATACCTACTCTACATAATGCACACATCGATTCCTTGTAAATGTTGATCGTCCTACACGTCGTCGTAAGGGAAAATAACAGCCGGTCGATTCTGTAAAAATCTCACCGTGAAAACTCAAGTGAAGTGAGCTTGATGTGAGTTGTCAGTACCTAGTGTCAATCCCTAGCATTATTTGGAATGACAGCTCACTCCACGCTCACTTCACCTAAGTTTTCACGGTGAGATGGTTACAGAATCGTACTGCAGGTATCTGAGGTTAAATGTAATAATAATGGGTAATGTCGTATCTGTCTTACCAATGATGTCCTACCACAAGACTTGGTAGAAAAGAACCATCTAAAAGATGAATAGTGTTCATTTTTAGTAGGCCGATGGGGCCGAAAGGTTCTGTTGTGGCGACCGCGTAACGGAAGACGTAGCGTTGGAAGGCCGCCCACAAGGTGGACCGGTGACTTTGTTCACAAGGATTCCGCAGGAATCCGCTAGATGCGAGAAGCATAGAACCGGTCGAAGTGACGGTGCTTGGGGAACGTCTAGCAATGGACATCTTTCGGCTAAAATGATGATGATTCATATTATAGGGAGAGAACAATAGTTTGGCTTGCTAAGATCCATCTATGACGTTTTTACTGTTTCAGCCACATGGGTCATCGAGCCGCAAAATGTACGCATTGGAATTACCAGTATTCAGTCAGGAGGTATGTGAATATGCTATGAGAAACTCCAGGCCAGTCTCCGAAGAAATGTTTTGCACATTTACGAAGATTGGCGAAGGAACTTGTCACGTAAGTAGCGTAGAAAAAGTTGATTTATTAATATTTCAATGAATAGAAACAATAAAGTTGAACACACTATCAACGTCTTTGAGCGATGGAATTTAAAGTTTTGGCCAATTCGTAGTAGGTACGTAACGTATAATGATGGAAACCAAAAATATAGGTACATTTATTTTGTTTTTCAGGGTGATTCTGGCAGTCCATTATTAAAAGGCAACGAGCTGGTTGGTGTCGTGTCTTGGGGAATACCTTGCGCTGTCGGCTTTCCAGACGTCCACACAAGAATATCTCCCTATGTTGAATGGATTCGGAAACATATTCGACAAGGTTATTGTCCCAAATAAAATATTTAGGTATGGTTTGAAATAATAATTATTACGATTACGATCTAAGAGTATTTCAAGATTCATGTCGCTGTGAATTGCTGTTAATGCTGGTGAGCTGGTGAGTTATATACATGGCGGCAAGGACATCGACGCACAACCTGCCGTGCGATTCTGTAACCATCTCACCGTGAAAACTTAGGTGAAGTGAGCGTGGAGTGAGCTGTCATTCCAACTAATGCTAGGGATTGACACTATTGACAGCTCACTCAAAGCTCACTTCACCTAACTTTTCACGGTGAGATTTTTACAGAATCGATCGGCTGTTACCATGGATTCAGTACATGATTCTGAAGTAGTAATGTATCGTGAATAAGAAAAAAAAATATGCTGTTCAATACATTTTGACCGCGTAGGTTTATGACCGCACTTCTCTTCAAATAGCAGATTTTTTTTTCTTTTTTTTAAACGTTGCCCAACACTAGGAATTACTCCTGTATCGTGGGTGCGTTTACAAACATTTAAACTCACATACACAAACAGCCAGACCCGGAACAACTACCTGTAGGCAATACAAATATTTGTTCCGTGCGGGAATTGACGCAGCGCAGCAGTCGATCGCTCAGCCACTGCGTCAACCGTGTCGTCGATTTTGTTTTTTGATAACCGACAGAAAGTTTCTACGCTAAAGGGGTCTAGAATCATGTGCTGAATTCATGGTTAGTTTGCGCGTTGATGTCCCTGCCACCCTGTATTACCTGTTTTGTTTACATGTTTAATAGGTGACGAATTTAATAGGTGATAGAGTACCTACATTCAAATTGTATTTGTTTAAAATTGACGTTATTTAAAGTTAAACGAATATCAACTTTATTTTAATGGTCATTAAGTTGATTTCAGAGTGACTAGCACTATTGAAAAAGTTATAAAAATGTTTGAAGTTGTAGCGTAAACTGAACTTTATTTTGGAGGTATTAAAGTTATTTTTCCATAAACTCATATTTGTTTACATTTTTGGCGAATATGTCGCGATTCATATTTATACATATACAGTGTGTAACGGAAGGGGGTATCAACCCTGAAGGAGGTGAATGTGCTCATGAAACTCAACAACTTTCCCCAAAGAACATAGGTCGAAATATGAAAAAAAAATTTGGCCCTCCCATAGTAAATCAATCAGCTGGTAGTCAGTTTTGTAAGGGAGGGCCAATTTTTTTTTTCATATTTCGACCTATGTTCTTTGGGGAAAGTTGTTGAGTTTCATGAGCACATTCACCTCCTTCAGGGTTGATACCTCCCTTCCGTTACACGCTGTATAGGTACTCTATTACCTATTAAATTCGTATTCGTAGTTACTTATCTCTGTATGATATTAAAAACTCTTCTCTCTCTACTACATATGATAGAAATAAGACGTTTCTTTTATATATAAAATATCTGTTGTTCATCAAATATTGTATTAATCTATTTGAATAAATTCAACTTATTTTAAAGTTTTTCTTGTACTTATTTGTCTGAATCGACGCAATGCTTCCATGTTTATCTGAAAAATACAAACAGCTTATCATTCGAAATTTTTGCCTGTCAAAAATCGTTGCTCAAATGAATCATTAGGAAGGTAATTCAATCGTCTCTTTAGTTCTCATTCATTATTCTTTAGTCTCGTTATTAGATATCGAAAACTCATGATTACACGAACTCATGGGTATACACGACGACATACCAAGCTATACATTACCCAGTAACTGGGTTGTGTAGGTCAGATAGGCAGTCGCTCCTTGTAAAATACTGGTATTCAGCTGCATCCGGTTAGAGTGGAAGCCGACCCCAACATAGTTGGGAAAAGGCTCATCTGCCTAGGCAGATGATGACATTTCTAGTTTGAACTGACTTCGCATTGTGTAGGCTTTCCGTAATGAGAAGTCAGCTTATACTGGAAATGTTTAGCTTGATATGTCGCCGTGCGAACAAACAAAAAATTAACAATTCATCATCATACAGATTTTCGGCAATTCCTAATAATTTATCAGCCATTGCAATTTGCACTAGACAAAACATTGTTTACCTCATAGTTACGCTTATCAGCTATGATATCCATGATAACAGCCATTACAGGTCTTCCATGGGCACATTGAAATGGTGTCTTGCAGTTTGACAGTGTATTTAACAATTCAACGCAATCTCCTTTTGAAAGTTGATCACCAAACTTGATAGCGTATCTGCAAGACTAATAAATTCACATGTTATTTAGTTGCAAGGATATTTAATTGTCATGATAAATCATCTCTATTAATAATACAAGTTATCTTACCTCACTAAAAACTAAATCCATGATAGATTTTGGATACAACGACACGCAACCTTTTTGTAATTTTATGACGTTAATTTCTTCTACAATTAGATTCCTCACAGCTTTCATTACTTTTTCAACCTGAGAACATAGTAAAAATATGAGTTACTAGCTTTTCTAAGCGGTTTTGCTCGGGTGGATGTCTGAAATTATACCACGGGAATGTACTACCAGGATGTAAGTATCAGGTATTTTAGTATCTTATCCAGGTTATTTATTTATTTTTATTTATTTCTATATACTTTAATGTACTGTTGTACACCGGAAACTACATAGCAATAAATACAATTATCACCAGAAAACATACAATGGACGGCCTTATTGCCATGTATAATGTACTCTGTGCTTATTGCTTTCCGCGATCTCTTCCAGGCAGCCTTGGAATGGACAGTGATGGCGTGGATATAAAATAAAAAACATATACATATAAACACTATAAACGTTATGTTATAAACTATCTGTGTGCCAAATTTCATCCAAATCCGTTTATAGTAGGATTCACTCTTCATTGATTGGTATTGCATCGAGTGCTTCCCAAATTATTAACACCACGCATTATTCTGCTACCACGTAGATTTTTAAACAATGCTTATTACCTCTCTTGGATTTTTACCAAGAATTGCTTCAGGTATAGAATAAACAGTTACTTCGTTATCGTTTAAAATAGTCCATTGCAGTCCTAGCTGAGTAAACTTATCCTTATAGTTATGCAGGTAAAGAATCTCGTCTTTAGACATCTTTAAAATAATGTTATCTACTGCGACACTTGTCCATCTTTCTTCGTTTAAGTAATCTGGAATTAAGAAACTATAGTGTTTAAAATTGCATTTAACATACTTTGTCTTTCTTATCAACGGGCAACGGGATTGTCAAGTTGAATTTAACTTTACAATTCATTTCGTCTACAATAATTGAGGCCTTGAGAGCCACTGACAGTGGCCTAACTGTCATTTTTTCAATACTGACTTTATTTGAAAAAACTGCTCTACACAGTGGCCTAAAAATTAGTTCAAATTTTTTCAGTTATGCCACTGTGGCTCTCTGCTCTAAACTGTAAAAGTTATAGCGCCACAGTGGCTTAAAAATTAGTTCAATTTTTTTCAGTTAGGCCACTGCGGCTCTGATGGCCTCAATTTATCTAATCAAATTATAAATCAAAGGCCCCTATTCGGTACCTGCTAAGTTCTTCTCTAATCGTATTCGCTCATGAACTGCATGTTGATCAAATAATATAAGATACTCGGACGATTCTTTGGATTGACCACTTCGCTTCTTCATAATTGCTACAATAAATTTACAATCAGCTTGGCCAAGTACCTGAAATAACATAGTCATTATAAGAACAACTATGACTATTACTGGAACTGGACAACTATATACTGGAAGAGATCGCAAAAAGCGATAAGGCCACCCATTGTATGTTTTGTAGTGATAATTATATTTTTTGTTACGTATTTTCTGGGGTACAATAAAGTATACAGGGTGTTATTGACAGCCCTCCACAAAAACACAGATTGAATCAGCTCCTTATTCTGAATCATATCCCAATGGAAATTTTCACAGGAAAAAAAAAATTATGCCGTTTTTTCTGCTGATATTCCTTTATTTCAATGTATAATTACGTTCTCTGTATGCAACACTCCATTTATGTAGGTAAATAAAACAGCTGAAAACAGCCTCGCTCAAGCTCGCTGCGCTGCCGTCCGCTACGTGCGTTTTGCCACGGTAACGATACGTTGCGTGTGAGGTAATAAAACAAATCTGGTTTTTTGGATTCCCTTAATGTTCCTGAAAGAATTACATGTACCGGTCATCTTAATATGATGTACTGAAGCCACCCTATCTGTTTGCGGAGGGCTGTCAATAACACCCTGTATATATAAATAAATATTCTCTCAGGGTTAATCTGTATAGCATTATGTTGCTATATTACCTTAGCATCTTTCAATGATGTCTCATCAAAAACCATTGACGCGTTATCTTTTTTAACTTTGTTTTGAAAGTTGTGAATGTTCTTAGTTGTAAGGTCTTCAACGTTTTGTATTATTGGTTCATATATTTCAGAGTTAACTTGAACATCGTTGGCGAAATTGTTATAGATGCTCTGAAATTCACAATATAATTTAAAAAAATGTTAATGTCTTAAAATATTAAGTTACCGAGTATTTATTATTTATTAGTAATCAGCACACTTACATCTTCAAAATAGTCTGTATCCATATCATAGTCACACGCAGTCTTAGTGCGACAATTTTCGAAGATTTGAGACATACCTGAAAAGATTTAATTGAGTATTAAAGTATTCAAGAGTTTTAAGAAAATAAAAATGTTACTGAAATAATATACCTTTGGGCACAAAACGGGGTCTATTTTTAATATTAAAGTTGACTTCAAAGTTACAATCATTATGTTCGGCGTCGATGTTTCCTTCATTGCTAAGATCACCTGGTCTAATTACTCTATTAGATATTTCGTTTTCTTTCATTTTCATTGGATCTTCTAAGTTATTATCAATAATGTTATCGATTAAGTGTGATTGTTTAGCTTTTACTGCACAGCTAAAGTGATGTGACACACTTTCGTTAATATCATCATTGCCATTGAAATGTTCATTTTCAACATGTTCATTAATACCATTTTTAATGTTACCGTATAAAGAGTCATTCAATTGGTTGTTTTCATTAAAGCTAACAGCAAACTCTTTTTCGTCTGATCCAATTTCATAGAAAACTGTTTCACAAACATTTAATGGTTCTACCATCATATTATTATCTGAAGGTGGTATTTCAGAATGCTGTGACTTAGAAACGAACACAATGTTGACATTTTTACTATTAAGAGCAAAATCATCCTTAGTTGTTTTAGATCCATTATTGTCGTGGTTCCCTTCAGAGTAAGAATCATGGACAGAGTAAGTTTCAAGCAGCCCAGTAGACTGGATATTTCGTCTTCTTTTCATTTGATTTTCGAGCGTAACGGTTTCGTCAAATGAGGAGTTCAGTGGATGTATTGTATATGTATTTCCCAAAACTGGATTTAGATAATTGTTTGGTGAAACAGACTCATAGGTTACAGTGTCATGTTTGTAATAATCATTGTCTAAAATAAAATCCGCTTTGTTCGGAAGTATGTAGTTATGTGCAATTTTATTATTATGTTCATTACTTTTGGAATATTCAATTGTATACGAATTATCTATGGTTTGTTTCATATGTATATCAAAGGGTTTTGTTTGCTTGTTAGATACGGTTTTAAAAGGTTTTATAAATCTGTTTGTTAAATTGTATGAAGTCACAAAATTATCTCTAGATTCTTTTGTGATACACCTTACATCATGTCGTCTATTCATTGTACAGCAGATTTCCGGATCATTTCTTAAAAAAACTTCACTTTTATGGTACCGATGACTGTCATATGTTAGAACCTTTAATGGGCCACTTAGTGTACGATAAGATGTTTCTTTTTGTGCACAGTAACTATTCTGATTTTGACAAAAAATATCATTTTCTTTATCTATAAATTGCAATCTTTCTGAGACATTAGTCATCATATCATCGCACATTTCTTTTTGTTCATCAAGAATGAGATATTCATTCAAATTCTCCACATACTCGCTGCATATTTTATATTGTGCAGCAAAATCGGTTTTATACTGAGATACTTGTTCTTGTTTGCCATCATTATTTGAGTACTCACTACAAATATATTTATTTGTCCATGTATATTGTTTTGGGGCTTTGGTAATACAACGAAATGTGTCACCGTGTCTATGAAATTTCCTGTAAAGTTCTTCGCTCATGTTATTTTCCACAGCGTAAGCGTTTAATCGTTCTTGTTGACTTTTCAGAACTGTTTGAACTAGGTCATACGTTGTTTTGTACGACTTTGCTTTAAGTTTGTTTATAATGTACTTTTCAATGACATAGTTGTTTATTTTTGGTGGCTGAGGTATTTTATCACTAATTGCACAGTAATTATTTTGCAAAAACATATTGTTTTCATTACCTTTCCTATATGCGTTTTTCGTTTGAATTGCGTTGAAATTTCTTTTCTTTGTATAGTGCAAAAAATCTTCTACCTTCTGAGCTACTATTTTACTTCTTTTATATACCGAATCTGTACCTCCTACATTTTTAATTTTGTCGTGGTTAACTTTTACTTTTTTATGCTTATTTAATGTATGTTTTTGCTTCATTTCTGTTTTATACTTTTTCTTTGTTGGTATCATATTGGCACTCAACTCCTTTTTGTTTTTGTGCATTCGTATCTCTTTGGTTTTACACTTTTTTGAACCACGAATCTTAATTCTTTGCTTATGATTTCTAGGGTTTACAAGCGTGTTGTGTTCTTTCTTTTTATCTAAATCTTCGACCTTTTGCTGAATAATGTGTTGCTCAATATTATGTTCAAGATTAAGCTCTAATTGAGTTTTTTTTAGTGAAGCGTTGTCATCATTATTACCATTGTCATTTTGAAGAAATAGTTTTGGAATAATAGTGCTACGATTTGTCTTCTTTTTTACTTTTCTTTTTACCATTTTTCCTATAAGTAATGTTATAATTATTTTTTTCAATTTTTATCACGTATATTTGAGAAACCCATCAATGGATATACTGTTAATTTGTACATATAAATAGAAAAAAAAACGTCAAAAGCTATTTACCTTTAACTCCATTTTGTAATTGTGAAATTCCTAACTTTTTTGAGTTACTTCCTAATATTTTATCCATGATTTTCTTTACTTGGTCCCGAGTATCTT
Organism: Apamea sordens; assembly: GCA_945859715.1. Classification (NCBI taxonomy): domain Eukaryota; kingdom Metazoa; phylum Arthropoda; class Insecta; order Lepidoptera; family Noctuidae; genus Apamea; species Apamea sordens. The sequence goes on along the minus strand of OX243996.1, from coordinate 9,371,550 downwards.
GATGAACCTTAGTATTTATTCGTTTTTCTTCAACCTTCTTCATTTCTATTAGATGATCATCACCAGCATAGAATTTAACCAATTTCTCAAAGAGTTTATTAATTTGTTCCCAGTTTTTAAACTCTAAGACTGATTGCTTTGGTGTGTGACTAACATCATAATCTATGTATGGACAAGTTACAAATATAAAGTAAAAGGGTATATTTTGATTGAATAATCGATGTTCGTCATTATTCTTCTGAAAGAAATTAAATAAGTATAAGCATAATACTACTAACTATAATAAGGATACTACCTTATTAAAAGAAAGTTACACAACCTTACCTTAGATTTGAGTGTTTTTTGGTCTTTAATGTGCAGAGATTTTTTAAAGTACTCGTTTACTACCTTATATAATTTGCTACAATTAGGCATATACTTTCCATTTAGAAAAATCCAATGCATATCAAGTTCATTATTCGTCTTCCCAATGTAACCTTTGACTTTGTACTCATGCTTCTCTACCTGAAGCTCTATAACATCAGCTCTATCGACGTTAAATAAACTGGAAAATGTTTGATAAATATCCCTTTTCTTATGAATTTTAAAAACAATTTCATTTTGAGAGTCATCCCGTAAACTTAATGATATGTGGTTATGTACTAAAGATAATTGTTCCAGAAATGATTTGATGTTTTGCAGCTCGTTTATGGAATCTATTCCTCTTTTCTGTATATTTTGATTGTAAAGAAAACCTTTTATGTCAACCTGTAAATTGATTGCACAAAAGTAAACCACATTTATAAACCCTTTGTGTGGATAAGTCCAGACATATGTACAGAGTGCCAGGTACATCGACGCGCGCAAAGTGTAACCATGGATTGAAATGGTTTTGATAGCTCCTGCGTTGAAATTTTTCGTCGGTGATAAAAAAAAATGCTATTCCATACATTTTGACCGCGTAGGTATTTCACTTATCTATGAAATTTCTACGCTAGGGACGGTCTAGAATCGTGTGTTGAATTCATGGTAACAGTTCGCGCGTCGATATCCCTGCCACTATGATTGTATACTTACTGTTGTTCCTTTTGTGGGCCTTGTTGTCATTTGAGCAAACTTGTTCTCTTTACCATTCATAAATGTCTTAGCCCACGTTTCTTCCGTACTCTCATGCCTCGATGTCACTTTGACCATTTGTGAAACTGTTATTATGTTGGCGAGAAATTCACCTCGATATCCATAACTCTTAGGAGCAGCTTTTAATGTGGCAACATCCGTTAATTTGCTAGTCATATACCTTTGACCAATTACATCAAAATCATGTTTTGTTATACCATAACCATTGTCAATAACTTGTATTGTACTTTCTTGAATATGTATTCTTATCGCTATCGATGTAGATTTCGCATCTAGGGAGTTGTGGATCTAAAATCATGATTATTAATTATATCTTTCATTGTCAACTGCGTGCAAGCGGTGTCAATGTTTGATATCAGCATTAGAAGTACCATAGGTATTTGATTTTGCTTGATTACAACCTAATCAATTGGTATTTACTTACTTTACTGGTGATAATTATTTAATAATAGATAGATTATTTTATAATAGGTAGGTAATATTAAGTCTTTGTTAGTTATATTTATAACTAAGTCATAAAATACTGAAATTCGCACAACACCAGACATGGATTACGGCATTTTTAGTTCAATAAATGAAAAGTCGTTCATATACGTATAAACTTATAAATTAAATAGTAAATACGAAAGTGTGAGCAACTTACTAATTCTTCAATAGCTCTCTTGTAGCTGTTAATTAGGACAGACGCACATAACAATGATTGAACATCGTTAGGTAATCTTTTCAAAGCCATTTTAATTTACCTTAAAAATAACAGTTGAGCCCATTTTGACATAAAACTACAATAGTTGAATTTGGAGCATTTCAAAATATTAAAAGCAAAGAGGATTAGAGAAGCAAACTTTTTATTGCACCTTATCCGCCATTCTCAATTAAAATTCCACCATGGAGTATGTATACCAAATTGAGAAGTAGGTATTCTTTTCGATGGAATTGTACTTTTCGTCGCTCGCGATGTGACACCTCGTAAATACGAACCTGTAAATTTTCCAGGAGAGACAAAAACCTGTTTTGATTATTAAGTATATTGCATGCTTTTGGTTATTTTATTACAAAGTGCTTCAAAGTCTTGTTACGAGATGTCACTAAAAGTCAGTTTTTTAAGTGAAGTAAATCTCCTGTACCTACATACAAGGTATCACTAGAAAGATGGAAAATTGCGTGATGGACAATTTCGCATTAAAATGTAAAATTGACCAATAATTGCAGTTACGAGGTATCACATCTAGAGCGACGTTATATAGAATACAAAATGATAACTGTGTGTTGGAATTCGCCCTGAGTTTTTTTTTTAAATTAGCACGTGTATACGGAAAGAGTAATGAGTAGTTTTACACACATGCATGGCATGATGTACTTAAATGACCATACTAGCTAGTAGCAGACATTATTATTTTAATAGCAGACTAGCTTCTGCCCGCGACTCGTTCGCATAGAAGTCGTAAAGGCACACAATATAATACTAAAACAACTGCAACATTTTTATAAAACTCCCGCAGCCCCCGAAACCACCGCGTCGCATCGCATCAGCCGCCCGCGCTATTACTTTTCTTCTGCTTAGAGTTCTTTCTGACTTTTTACAAGCTTTTATTTCCGTTTTGCTCGGCTCCTATGAGTCGTAGGTGATGTTAAATAGCCTATAACCTTCCTCAAAAATTGGGCTACCAAATGCAAATAATATTTTTTTCAAATCCGCGTGGTAGGTTCAGAGATTAGCGTGTTCAAACAAACAAACTCTTCAGCTTTATTATTAGTCATAGATAATTATACCTATTCTATTCTGTTGAATCCACAATTAGGAAAATATTCCCTAAATGCCCCTTCATTTAGGGAATATTTTCCTAATTGTGGATAATCGGCTCAGCTAATAACCGGCCGCGCAACATCGTCTGAAAAAAATGCAATCAGCAACACACTTTGCCATACCATTGACCCAATATTTAATTTTGTTTTCAATGGCCTACTATTCTAGAGGTAGGTATATAATAGAAAGTACTTTTTAATGAATGGGAATCGATTGGTATTCAACCCTGAACTCTATTTGAAATAGTCTACCCACTACCTTCTATTGGGCCGACCGGCGAGTAGTCGTAGTACGGGCCCCCATATGACTGACCGTGTGAAACTAAATTGATGGCGTTTATATCTACTTTATACGATAAAACTAACATTCGAACAAAGGACTGCTGTACATAATGTGAAAATATCACCCGAACTGCTTGATTAATTAGGTTTTATTAGTGCCGCAAATATAAGCTACAAAGGTAATCATAAAATTGATAAAAATCTAAATTACAATCGTCATCATGTTTGCATGATAGTTATCAAAGTTTGTTGCTTGTGGAATTATGAGTGATTTCGTTGAAAAGGAAATATTGTTGTTTTGGGAATATGTCAAACGGTAAGTTGTAACAAACCTCTTTTCTACGATGCACCTGTTTCTTTATTTTCCTTAAGACGTTCATAGACAAAGTCTTTATTGCTACCATAGATAAAAATATGTGTATAATTATGTAAACAAATCAAACGTGTAACTTAACACGCTTTTCCGTAGATGGAGTAATAACACCTCTTTTCCCATGTATTATTATTGTGAAATTAGAAACAGGTCCAATCTCAGGGTTCACTGGTTCAATTCTCCAACAATAAAGACGACTGTCAGTCGTAAAATAATATAGACTGATAATCAGGATTGACAGTAAGTTTTCGGTCTAATTGGTTGGGTAGTTAGTTCTCAGATGATGAATACTATGTGATTATCAATTTTATTGATCAACCAACTAGGTACAGACATTACGGAATTATTTCCTAAAAATGAACTAACGAAATAATTATGTCAAAAACTCAGAAGCGATGATACGATTATGGGTCACTCAACCGTTTCCTGATAAAATGCACTTTCTCAGAACTCTATCGGTAAGGGATATTGTTCTACACATTACAACAGGAGACAGTGATGTGACTAATGATTGTGAATCACCCAAACGGCTATTAGTTTACCTGCATTTTAAAGCAGTAGGCACCAATGTCTTTTAAATATATTTTTAGAAAATAAATGACGTGCACTCGTATTCATTGGGTACAATGAATATGAGTGACGACGTATTTTTTTTTTAATACCTATGTATTGGAACTGCTTATCGTAAGTATATCTACTTGTACCAGTAAGTAAATATAATTATATCAAAATAAATAACAAGATACTGTATTTCAACACCCTAGTCTTCAATGTGAAATGTTAGGGGAGGCATTTTACTTAAAAGCCTTTTAATACATTCATCTTCAAGAAAAAGATACGGTCTCTAATTAAATGTCAGTAGGTAGGTAAAACAGTTCAAAATGCAGAACCTAATGATCCGTATACCTTGCGATATGGTTATATCTCCATTAATAAAGCCAGGAATCGATAACTACAAAACGGGGTCACTAACGATGACAAATTGCTTCGAAGTAGGTCTTTGAAAAGAACTGTTCACTGGTAGCGGCCAGTTGCATTATTTATTCATTGCCTAACAGTAGCAGCCTTTTCTTTTCCGTACTTTTCCGAAATGAATAATTTATTCGATCGATTTTGAGCAATTTACTTGCCAGTATTGTGAATTGTTTAACTCATTTCTATGTCTATTCCTTAGGCCCTTTGACGGCACGGTTTCTACGACGCATAAACCGCGCCGTAGATAAAACGTGTCTGTCAACAGCTTCCATAGTGATCCATACACTAACCACCGTGTCAACAAAAAACGGCAAGAAAAACGTGTGTGTACACACGGCTACACGTCAAGCTATGCAAAACCAGTTTGTCTTGGCCTCACTTTGTATGATATTTTCTCACAATGAACGGTCATGCCAATACTGGTTTTGCATAGCTTGATGGGTAGCCGTGTGTACAAAGGGCCTAACAGTACTATAAGGTACTGTTATTGATATTTATGAGATCTACGTTACACTGCATTAAATATATTTCTCAGACTGGCAGGGTTTTTATAAGGTACAGCCAATTGGTTCTTGTACCTACCTACCTACATACCTTAGTATCTATAAAAGTTCATATTTATATTAATTTATTTGCGTTCCACAAGGTAAAACATGATGTTAACAAAAGGCTCAGAGCTAAGAGCCATTGTAGACAATGTCAGGGCAAAGCAAAAATTATTATTTGATACATAGCTATTACTAGTGGCTCTCTTTACATAAATTAATTTACTAAGGGCTGATTGACAACGCCCGATAATTTTATCCGAGGAATAATTTTGAATTTTTGACAGTTCTGCCATACAAAATCTGTCAGACGTCAATTTTATTCTACAAATAAAACTTATCTGTTGATTGAAAAATTTGCCCATACATACATAGTAATTTTTGGGATTATGTTTTTTTATAAGAAGATACATAAGACTGCACCTTTAAGATTTTTTGTTGAGTCACTATTATGAATATAACATGTTTTTTTGTTCAATCGGGACTTATTACGGCTGTTCATGTCGCCATCGAAATTAAACAAAACATTCGGATAAGGGACATCGCCAAAAATGTAAACTACTTGCATTTATGGGAACAATTCACGACCTAACATTCCAAAGGTTTGACAAATCCTTATCTTTCGGTTCAACCCTGCCATTATGCAAAACAATATGGAGATAACAGAAGCAACTGTACTGGGTAACTTGTGTCTGGGATATCTTATAAAAAGGACGAATTCGGGACAAGCAGGCATCAGTTGCTTCAAGGGTTTCGTTGGGACAGGAACAGAACAGACAAAACTGCAAGGTAAGCATTCAATTCCTATCGTCTTCAAAAAAAACTTTGTGGAAAAACCAATATCTTCATTTCATTTTTATAATTATTCCAGATGTTCAAAACTGTACCAGTGTTCCTGGCTCTTGTCGCCACAGCATTTACAGCTGAAATATCTTCATCATACGCTATGTTGGAAAAACAGGCTGTATTCAAACCTGAACTCAAAACGGAGCCTGTTGAAACCCACGTGATCAAGGAAGTTGGTCCTGAAGTTGAACATCCTGTGTATACAGCTAATGTTAGGAATCAAGGCAGAGCAAGGATTGAACCAGTGAGATCTTTTGGACCAGTGATCAATCATGGTGCTATGTTAGCTGATCAACCAGCTGTCTCCACTGATGTTAATAGAAATGTAAGTACAGTGCGACGCGGAAACTGTAACAATGAATTCAGCGAATGATTAGTGTAGAAATATTTCGCTGGTTATAAAAAAAAAGCTGTTTCATAGAAAAGTGCAATACACAGGCGAGGCGGTTAAAATGTATGGATCAGCAAATTTTAAAAAATAATCGACGAAACATTTCAACGCAGGGGATTCAGAATCATGTACTGAATCTATGATAACTGGTTGCGCGTCGATGTCCCGCTGCCACCCTGGATACTTTTACAAAATAACAGATGAGAGGATAATACACGTTTATTTGCTAAAGTAAAGGCAAAGTGTGATCAAATACGCCATTTCCGGCAAAATAATCCGAATAGGAAGGCCTATTTTTAGCAGTGGAAGTTTACTTGTTACATTTTTTATTTCGAATCGCCCATGTAATATTTAATAATTAATTTTCAACCACGACCTAATATCGCTCGTGGTGTGCGTGGTTAATAAACAGGTACCAATTAATCTTATTTCTTATTTAACCCTCGGTCCGCGGGGTCTGAGTGCTCATGGTCTTTTTAAGGAAATTTCAAAACTGCTGGTTGATACTTCCCGTGACCCAAGGGCTGGCCAGAGGCTAAGCATTGCCATACAACGTGGCAATGCAGCCAGTCTCTTAGGTACACTACCAGTCGACCGCGATGCGGATGAATTTTTCGACGCTATGTTTTAGTTTGTGAATAGTTTTAGTTAGGTTAGGATAGAATTTTGTTATTTTTATTAATTAATTAGTTATTAGTTGTTATTTACTTACATATTATTTTAATGCTAAATGAATAATATTAGAAAATATCTTATTTACATTTTTCAGGATGAAGTTGGTATCCTTGCAAATGGATACGTTCCAGGCACCGATGATGTAGCGTATCCTGATATCCCATATGCTCCGGGCTACCTCTACGACACTGGATACTCTGCCTCCAACAAGTAAATATCAAACATAGTTTAATGACTTATGTTGTGAACCTGAGGGAAAATTCTCGTAATTTTTAAGATCGTTCACAGTCTGATCTCAGTCTCAATCTGTCGAAAATACCTCTAATTTCCCAACATTTTTGACAAGTTTTTGACATTTGTTTGTCGCCGAGATAAGACTGTGACTACATTTTGAGCGTTTTAAATTACTAGAATTGGCCTTCTGATCATTGTGCACTATTTTATGATGAACTGCATTAGCATAATTACTTTTCATTCCCACACGATCCCTATGATAGGACGTACTACCTGTGACAAGAAATTCTACTTACGTTTTGCCGATACAATGTACTTTTACGATCACATATTGATCTGCATTTTCGCGATACTTTTGATTTTTGTTCTTACACTAGAGTATGTTAATTCCTTCGATATGTGTACAAAGTGTACTGTTCATCTGCTTTATTAATGGAATGTTTGTTTCAGCTATGATATGTACGGTCCTAATAATTACTTGATGGAGCCTGATACATCCACCTTCGGTCTGCTGTGGAGTCAAGTGCCTTATGCTAGGGTAAGTGTCGCAAAAATGTTACTAAACTATATTCATGAAAGCAAGTATAACAAAAATTGGGCACGGTTGTTTTTGTAAAATGGTCTCATACCTGTTCATAAGCTTTTCGGATACTGCAAGCAATAACAGTTTTCAGTAATTTTGGTTACTAATTTTCTCTAATAGCTATTATATTTCTTTTCAGACCATGGTTGGCTTCGTAGGACGCACTATCGGCTGGATTTTGAACAGTATATTAGTTCTTATCCTTGGATCTCTATTAACCGTCGGTGTTTGCACTTACACAAACTTGTGCACCATTGCATTCCACGGTGTCGGACCGATCCATGAAGAAATGAGAGCTTTAATGTCCCCAGACAGATTAATGAAGATCAGCCATGCTGCTGACTTCGTGAAGACAGCAATAGATAAGTATCAGACGATACAGAAAGTTACAGAAGCCACTGCGGGCGTGAGAAGACGTCGCGCCATTTTTAATTAGGTATTGGATTTATTTTGAAGTTTTATATTGAATTCATATTTTATATAGATATTTTTTTTAATAAAGCTATTATATATATTAAATTGGGTTTTAATAGTGTCCGTTTTATAAATTATTTAGCTCTGCGATGTCGTAATATTACATACCAATAAGCTAACACCTACCTTCTAATTTAGTACTATTTTGATACCTAAATGCAAACAACTCTACGATATATACATTAATAACATATATTCTCTTCAAGTTTGGTAACATAACCGTAGACATAACTAGTTATTTCAATTAAGTAGTTGTTTAAGTTAGTTTCGTTTCGTAGCAATCTCGTAGCAAGTTCGTAGCAGCAGTCAACCGTAGCCAATAGGAAGTTTTACACACACAATAGTCAAAGGCTTAACATTATCAATTAGAAATGTTGGGGCTAGAATATGAATTCCTCATGCTGCATCGATGTCATCATCATTGTCAGCCTTGTATCACCCACTTCTGAGTATAGCCCTTCTCCCTTATATGCCATGCTTCCCTGGTCTGTGCGAGTCTCATCCAGGTCCGTCTGCAAACGCTCCTTTACCCGTTTCTCGGCAACCATGCCTCGAAGTGAAACCATTTAATGTGCCTACATTTGTTATAGTCATACCAAATGACGCACTTCCGCAGTAATTCAGTATAAGTTTCGTCTTAATTAGACGTGAAATTATATGTAGGTACCTGCCCATGAAGTAAATAGAGACAATTTGTAGTCACATTACAAATAAGCAGGTAGGAAGTAGGCACAAAGTAAGGTTAAGTAATGGTTGCCATTTGCTTTAAGGGGAATTTGTTTTAGCAAGTTTTAATCTAATATGACTAGAGACTCGAGAATAATCAGCATCGCCATACAATGTGGCAATGCTGTCAGCCTTTTCGGCACTTTTCCTGTTGACAGCGATGCGGACTATGATTATTTTCCTGCTTTTTTATATTCACGTATGTACAAACCACTTACGTTTTACAAAAAAACAGATATTAATGTTGTAGTTTATTAGGAGTTGGTACTAGGTAGGTTTATAGGTTAATCATTTGACCCACCTTACTACCGAGATAAAAATAATAATTCTTGTGTCATCTTCGTCACCGGCCAAGCTTTTTTCCTAATTATGCTGGAAACGTGGCTTTGTGGTACAGAAACCTTTTTATTTTATATTTTCTGAAATAATCGCTGCTATTAGGATCCCCTTTAACACTACAATACTCACTGCTGTAAACAATACAACAAAATGGTCTCATCACAATCATTCAATTAGAGTGACCTCAATTTGTAATCCTTACAAAGCATCATTTTATGTAAGTCTGTGTCTATGTGATTAGGAATCATAGTTTAGAACCATATATAATATGCTCATAAGTAGCTAGTTTAATGACAGGTACTATTAGGTCAAGGCTCATTATATAAACGTGTAATTTAAGCGTCATTAGATAATTATGGAAGTCTGGGGGAGACATAATGTAGCTGTAAATGGTAGAGTAGGTGTTTTAAAAATGAACACATTAATAAATTCGTTCTTCAAAATCTTTCTACACCTATATACAGAAGAAAATATAACAGAAGAAAATATTAACAGAAGAAAATATAAATTATATAACATTAGCATAATCACAACATAACCTAGGTCGACTTTTTTTTCTTTCTTTCAAAACTTTCTTGGTTATGGGCCAGTAATTGGTCGCTACTTTTGTACAGACGCCAGCACATCAAGCTACTACAATCTGTCAAATTTCTTTATTAGATTTTCAACTTTATCGCTGAATCATTAAGGTTCAAGGTTGATTGGGAAAATTTGACAGTTTCGGGTAGCTTGACCTGCTGGCGTCTGTACATAAGTTTTAAATCATCGTGTAATCTGTGAATTATTTTAGAAAAAAAAGAAAATACCTTTATTTAAGGGTATCGTATTATAACTCAGTTACTGGGTTGTGGAAGTCAGATAGGCAGTCGCTTCATTTAAAATACTGGTATTCAGCTGCATCCGGCTTGCCTGGAAGCCGACCCCTACATAGTTGGGAAAAGGCTAGGCAGATGATGATAATGAATCATGCTAAACGGCCATGACCGTTTAGCATGATGCAGTGTCCCTATGGAGCACAGTATAGACACTAGGTTTTCATTTAGCTGAAAGACTGCCACTGGCTGTAGATAGAATTTCTCAAAACTATCCACAACGACCAGTCCTGTGCTTCCAACATCCCGCGAATTCCCACGACGTCACCAAGTCATTGGCCTATCTTGTGGACGGCCTACGAATTTCGATTGGTAATAAAAAGTACTTGACTATGTATTCTTTTTATTTCAGAAAAAAACACATTTAAGGTTCACAAAAACATTTTTTTAAGTAAAAAATTACTTTACAGATAAAAGTTTATCGTTGGTGAACTACACTTACTACTTAACTAATCTTTTGTGGGCATATTCTTTATTCACATTGCGTACCTACCTAATAGAAAGTAAAAATTTACTAGTCGATATGTTAAGTACATATCGATTAGTAAATTGCTGTATTAAAACTCTTTAATAATTACCTATTGAGCTTTAAATAGTTAAGACAATTTTAATGTCAACTCATTTTAATATTAGTTAGTCCATCAAGACAGTCCACAGACGACAGAGTACATTGAAGAATAATAAAAACGAGTTTATTACAATTTAGTCAAGGTAAGTCAGTGTCTTTATGTCTGGAGTGGTTCTGGAGTGGCGACCGCGTACCGGAAGACGTAGCGTTGGAAGGCCTCCCACAAGGTGGACCGACGACCTTGTGAAGGCCGCAGGAACCCGTTGGATGCGAGAAGCACAGAATCGGTCAAAGTGGAGGTGCTTGGGGGAGGCCTATGTCCAGCAGTGGACGTCTTTCGGCTGAATGAGCGCCTGTCTGACAGGCGCTTTACTTCGTGTAAATTATTTTATCACCACTGCTCTCAAAACGTTGAAGAAAAAATTCGTAGAACTAAAAATTCTAAGACATATGTGACATCTACCAACCCGCACTGCCCAAGCCCACTCCCTCTCACAACAGAAGCCTGTGTCCCGCGGGAACATAATATAGGCTGATTATATGAGTCGATATCTTTAGCATAATAAAGTAATTATGTTCATCATACATAATTATACCCAAAATTTATAAATAGCTTTCTTAACGGTACCTAGTTTCGCGATTGAATTTTCTTGTGACTATGGAGCACTATCAAAGATTTCGACTAATGATTATATGGTCAAAGGTAAGGAGGTCATAAAATACTTTAACGAAGGAATCTCTCATTGATTGAATTAATGAATGAATGATATATTTATTTGTAAGAATATAGGTAGCTAACATGGGTTTCACTATATTCGGTATTTCTGCCGGGTAAATATTTAGATTTTACATCTTGGTTATACTTATCGCATGCAGTACACATTTAGAAATTATCAATAACATAAAAATACTAATAATAATTTCATTATTTAAATTTGGATTACTATGCAATTAATAAAATTAAATTAAATACAATTCTAGCCAAAAAAAATTAAAAGGTTTCACTATTATTTAAGTAATGTAAATATTATGTAGATGTCATAATAATTAATAATAAATAAGTTTTACATTTTATACTAAAAATATTCATTTATGGAATAAAAAATCTCTCACACAACCAGTTATATATATAGCTTTCTATTAAATTCTAAGTCTGTAGCACTTCTAAATCTTTCGGCTAAGTGGTTATAATATTTTCACCGTCATGGTATAACAATTTTTGTAGCATACTTTAAGTCTATTACGCGGCACTTCTCATTATTAATGTATTCCCTCTTTCTCATCAATTTTGTTAAGATGCTGTCTGTGAATTTCTTCTGTTTGTGTATAAGTGTCATCGTCGGCATTGCGTCTGCGAACCCTGTTGCAAACTCTTCACAATCATTCAATGTAAGTATTATTGCTATAACTATTTCATTATGGACAATATTGTTTTTCTTTCTCCGTAAGTTATTTTTTTATTTTTAGGACATTATCGACTATTCGACGGACTTGGTGATTCCGGAAAACCCGCTACATTTTCTTCTTCAAAGTATCGGTGGTCTGACCGGATATCAAAAGGTAGCTAAGCAAATTTTTTTTGGGCATTAAACTCGATAGCTTTATAAATCCTGATAAAAATAATTAACTTCAGGCAGACACATATTGGGCTGCGGGTTGTTCGAAAGAGATACCGTGGCCCCTGGCACAGGCAACTGAAGGAACACGGGTGGGTTTTAGTCAGTAAAAGTCTGACACGCCCTTCCGCTAAGCCCAGAGCGGGAGAGGTCATTTGATGATTTCCTACCCGAAAAAAAAATGCAGACACATAATAATTAAATTTAATTATACAGAAATGAGAGCAAGTGTATGTGTGTTATTGAGCTTTTCCATCAGGAATTACTTACTGTTTTTTGGAACGCAGTTCCTTATCGCGCATTGCGAATGGGGGCTAGACGGAAAAAATTAAGACCAAAAGTTGGAACGACACTTTTTGCTATAGTTGTAAGCCGTGCGGCGTGCGCGTGTTTCTCTGTCTGTCTCTCTCTTTCTCTCTTATAGAAAGTAAGCCAGTTATACTTCGTTCCATCCGGGTGTCCCTTGACACCTCTCGAGTTTTTTTTTAAAGAACGTTGCCTCTCTAGAAATTTCTCCTGTGTCGTGGGTGCTTTTACAAACATTTAAACTCACATACACAAACAGCCAGAGCCGGGATAATTACTTGTAGGCCATACAAATATTTGTTCCGTGCGGGAATCGAACCCCGACAAATTACTCAGTAGCAGCCCGGAGTCTGGATTTGTGCCTGGATGATGGCAATAGGCTCGCTCACTATCACACGGAACTTAAAAATATACCTGGCTAAATGTGATTCGGCTATAGCTACACGTCTGCCTAACCTTCCGGGATTATAAGCGTGACGTTAAGTTATGGTCAGAGCAAGTGTTCTAAAATAGGCTATTTTCCTAAAAAAATCTAATTAGTCCGTCAGTTAGATTATAAAAAAATATTTAACTCGTATTTTTGTTTTCGTTAAAAATGATGAAGATATCGCCCGTTAAAGTTTCGCTTGACGTCACTTGCTTGCGACACTTTTCCAAGCAAGTGACTTCACGACCCCCCCTCCCAAATTGTGACGTGCTTTATCCTTGTCATTTTTTGTTTGATTGACAAAAGAAAAAATACGTGTCCATTATTTTTCGATAATTTAACGACGGACCAAATATAATTATTACTTTTTTTCCCAGGCAACTACCCTATTCTAGAAGTTCATGAGATTTTATTCCTGTAAGACTTATCTATACCTTGTGCTTCGTTTTTCCAGTCTGCTTTATCAACGACTCTCGACATCATCTCCTGGTTGGCTTCAAACTTCTTCTACCTTGTGATAGCAGCCGTGATAAGCTTCTGCAGATTATCCAACCTATGTATGGGCCTGGAGGAGTATTTACCAATAATCACAACCACGGTGAAGCAAGTATTGACACCCGACAATTTAAAAATGGCCGGGAGGGTTTTAGTACAGGCATGGGAAACTATTATGAAGGTAGAGAGTGAAGTGTTAATTGGGGATTAGTTTTAAGTTAGTAATTAAGTATTTATTGAGAATAAAGACTTATAACGTATGGCTCTTGGTTTTATTTATAATCTGCAGTGCGATTCTGTAACCATCTCACCGTGAAAACTTAGGTGAAGTGAGCCTGGGGTGAGCTGTCATTCCAACTAATGCTAGGGATTGACACTATTGACAGCTCACTCTAAGCTCACTTCACCTAACTTTTCACGGTGACATTTTTACAGAATAGATCGGCTGTTACGTCGATGATTTATAGTGAACGCTACAAAATGATTATTTAAATGAACTCAAAACATCTTTTATCTCTAATTGTGTCTCTAATATTTTATCTCTAATCTAACTTGCCAGAACTAGTTTATGCCTGCGACTTTGTCCACATCAAATTAAAATAGTTTTCTGACTTTTTAACTTTTGATTCAGCTCGAAAGGATCGTAGCGAGATGTTAAATAGCCTATAACATTCCCCATGAATTGGGATATCAAATGCTAAGAGATTTTTTCAAATCCGACTGGTAGTTCCAGAGATAAGCGTGACAAACAAAATCTTCAGCTTTATTATCAGTATATAGACTCAGAGTCCCCTTGTTGGACTTTTCGAAGTTGCCTAGAAAAATAAATAGTGTTGTGTGTGTCTCAATCAACCTAATGTAAATAAATAATACTATCTTGCCTTATATTTTATCAATCACAAGGAAAACTGGTGCTAGGTGATGAGTAGATAATCATTTGTATCCAACTATAAAACAACTAAACGATAAGACTCAAGATAATTCTTTATCAAGTCATTAAACTTAACACTATTGATATCCGTGGTATTTATCAATGAATTGAATCTTTATTGTTGAAGCTTGAAGAGGATTTTGATAATAAAACAAATTAAATGTTTTTAATAAGTAAAACTATAGTTGCACTAAGGCTACGTACGCAGGTGGTGACAGTTGGCGTGCTTAGGGCCTAGAGTCAAGCGACTCACCTTGCGAGTAGCGAAGTGAAATGAACGCTCTAGAATTTTCGCAACCGGCTTCCCTGCACGCCTGGCACCTTTGCTATAGGCCAACCGCTGAACTGAGACGTTACCTGAGGTAGCAACGCGGTGCGGGAGGGGCATAGTGACGTGATGAGAGAACTGAGTGATTCGTCAACTTGTAACTATTATCAATCCTCGCGCACCGCGCAGCTACCTCAGGCAACGTCTCAGTTCAGCGGTCGGCCTATAGTCGCCTAGCGTGTATCGAAGGATGTTAAGTCACTAGGCTTTAGGCGCTAAGCAAGCCACCTGTCAGTACGTACGTAGGCTTTAGCTAAACCTATACTTTATTGCAGATGCAACTATCGACACATTTAGGTGGATTTCAATTTAATTTTTGATAACGATGGACATGGAGATAAGAGTAGATATTTACATCATGTTTAAGCTAACAGACAAAAATGATATTAATACACGTATACATGTATAGAGGGAAAGGAATCATATGATATAAAAATTGGTCCGCATCGATGTCAACAGGAAAAGTACCCAAAAGGCTGGCAACATTGCCACGTTGTATAGCGATGCCAATTCTTTGGGCAAAAAATGGGCCAGCTCTCTGGTCACCAGAAGACTTAACCGACCAGTTGGCGATGTCTCGTAAAACCTGGAGATACAACTACAAACTAGATTTTGAAAATGTTAAGTGGGTACGAGTCCTTAGCTACACGCTGACGTAAGTAAAACCATGCACAAGGAACTAATTCTGAGTGTTACGAAGAAACATCCAGTGTATTGTTATGGCACAACAGTGCTACGTCTATGACTAAAATAGATCCCTTATTAACACATTGTCATAATTAATTAATTATGACAATGTGTTGGAACGTGAAAGTTAGGCATCATTTTAAAACCGGTATAATTATGTTGTTCTGAGTCGTTTCGAAGAATGTATTTATTTACATATTAACGAAGGTCTATCACGCGACAGTCTCAATATATTTGTCAGTACTTTTTGGTTTATTTTTGCAATATTACTCAACTCACACTATTTATGTACATATTCGTTACAATTTTTTATCTGTCACATATTTCTCTTATTTAAGTATGCATACACACGTCACGTTGCAATGTAAAACTGATTTACATCCGTCACCGAACAGACTGTTCACTGAAAAGACAGCTGTGCTGCTGGGGAGTTTGTTGCGCCACTTCTTCTTCCTAGCGATAGCACTAGGAAGTGGTGAAGGACGGGCGCTTTTGGGGGACTGTCTTTTGTAATTTTGATGTTCGAAAAGTGCTGATTCTCAGCCTAATTTGAATAAATTACTTTTGATTTTGATTTCACCTCACACATCAGGTTCAGTTGAAAACCAGCGTCAGGCACCATTGTCTGGCATTTTCGCTGAACTGAGCCTTTTCGGTGCAGCTGTGAGGCACACTTACCTGCTAATTTCTTACATCGGTCTTTATACTTTCTATTTGTTTTTTAATTAGTTGCTATCAGAGGGGCAATTCTCGTAATTTTAAGAACGTTCACAGTCTGATCTCAATCTCAATCTGTCAAAAATACCTCTAATTTCCCTACATCTTGACAAGTTTTTGACATTGGTTTGTCGCCGATATAATAATAATATCCCTGGACATTTCACACAGCGCCATCTAGTCCCAAGCTAAGCAACCTAATGCTTGTGTTATGGTAACAAGATGGCTGATAAACTACTTATATACATTTTTTTTTGTAAATACATACCTACATATTATAGATAGAAAAACACCCAGATATAAGACTGCGACTAGATTTTGAAAGTTTTACATTACGGGAATACGGGCCCTGATGTATGAATCTGGTGTATTGTGTGTCTCTTAGTCTGTGCTAAATAAATGTTTTTTTCTTTCTTTCTTTCCTTACTGATCATCATCTGCCTAGCCTTTTCCCAACTATATTGGAGTTGGCTTCCAGTCTAACCGGATGCAGCTGGATACCAGTATTTTACACGGAGCGACTGCCTATCTAACCTCCACAACCCAGTTACTTGGCAAAGTTGGCAATACGATACCCCTTGGTAAGACTGGTTGTCAGACTTTCGGGCTTCTGACGACACGTAACGACTGTCAAAGATCCACGAATGACAGCCGGGACCAACGGCTGAACGTGCTTTCCAAGGCACGGAGGGTTCTTGGTATGTAAAGATGGTCACCCATCCACGGACCAACCGCGGCAAGCGTAGCTTAACCTGATCGATCGATCCGTGCGGCTGTTTTAACTTGGCCACAAGCCCCTCTCACTCTTGGCCACAAGATCGTCTTACTGATATGTTACCATATAATTTTCCACACAAAAGTTCACCTTGATTTGCTTTTATTGCGTTGCGTGACTTAACCAGTCAAAGTGTACGAAAATTATGCTTGCATTAGAATAAAGGCTCCTGCAGAAAGATGTGAAGCGATTCTTGTGGAACAACTCTATGAAAACTCCTTTGAAATGGTTCTACCGGAGTCGCGTCGCGCCTGTCTGCCGGAGCCTTTGTGTGTCCTTCAGACCTATGTTCGCCCCTATGGTGATTAAAAATGTATCACGCAAAAAAATAAAAGTACCTATTCGTTGAAGGTTATCCAATGGACTGAATTATAATAGAGACAAAGGCAGGCAATATAATATGAACTTTAAAAAAATCCACCTAAATCACGTGGTTGTTTTGACCGCTGTATATTTGAACACCGAGCGATTTTATATTTTCTATTTAATCTCCTTTTTAGAGTCTTCTAATTTGCATTATTATTTAAATGGCTTCGACATATTTCGGGATCCCGAGGTCCTCCGGGCCTTAGTTGGCTTCGGCCCCTTAGAAAATTATAAATGATGACTATTACTACTTTAGGCTTCGCCCAAGATCCCGTGACAAAAAAGATTACCCACCAAAGTAAAAGTAATATAATTATAATGAAGCTAGTGCGATAATGCAATCCATTTTTAGAAATGACATACCTACCCTACTTTTTACCTCTCAAAAATGTGCATTCTTCTAGATATTCTGCTGACACTGTTTGTTTTGTGAAGTCATTTTATAGACACGCCGTCCTTGAGTGCTCAAAAACAAGATAGTGATTACCTACAAGTGTATGTATAGTTACTTTATCTTGTTGACATACAACACTCATTGTTTTTAATAATAGTTCATCAAGTACATATTTGAAAACAAGGTGAATCATTTTAATGTTCCTAACAATTAACGGAAAAATTGTATCTGTTAATAAAATGCTCCATTTTCATTGTCTTTATTACCTACCTATTGATTTGTTTACCGGTAGGTAATTACTACTCGATTTTTCAACTCATAGTGTAAATTCCTTAGTGTATCATTGTGGTATTATTATCAATGCAAAATCTAAACTCATAAGCTTTCTAACCTTTAAACACTTCAGATATTCTTGAAAACACTTAAGGTTGAGGAGTGCGAGTGTGAGTTTTCTAGCATCACACGAGGAAAACTAAGTAATGTCTATGTTATCCATACTAGTTTTAAAAGAGCTTAGGTATCTAAAAAAAAATAACTACAAAGAATGAACAGAATACACAAAGATGTACATAACAATTAAAAATCCTTTATTCTTTCAAACTCTCATTTCGTTGTTTGAAATGACATACAAACATCCGGTCAAACGAACATATGCACGGGCGATGTGTCATTGTCGCCTTATCTTGTACTCGTATGTATTTATTATATTTGTACTTATGTTTTGACTGCATATCTTTCACAAATACTGCCAACTGCAGTTTCATTTTCACTTTATTTTGAAACAGACTTATCAGCGGGAGTGTTAGTACATTTAATTACAGAGATTCCCTTATCAGCATTTTTATCTTCGTTGAAGTAAGGATCATATTTGATACCGCACTCGTGCATGTGAACCGGTGGATCTCAGACACAAAATGGGCAACTCAAAAAGTAAGAAAGTGAAAATAAGCGATGAGCAGACCCAGCATGTTCCGAAGAATAGAGCAGAAAGCCGTGAAAGGATTAATTCTTTGAAGCCTGATATATCTGATACAGGACCGAAGAATGCTAATGAAGGATCTGACAATGGAGAAAATAAAGACAAGGATAATGCAAGTAGTGCGTCTACAGTGGAAGTGCTCGATGACAAGTGAACTGTTAACAAACTTATAATATTATGAATTATTTTCAAATCAAAATGTGACAAGGTTAAGTACATTGTTCCAGTATGAGTGCGATAAATAAAACATTTTTTAATAAGTTGGTCATGTAATGGTGTGTTTTATTTCGATTGTGGAATTTCTAGCGTTGTTTTATGGGTGTCGATAAGCTAGTGAAGGTATAAATAAGTCATAAAACTGGTGACACATATAGCTTATAGTATTTTGAGTTGTTTCTATAAATTATTGTTTGTATGTGTGTATTAGTGTGTAGAACTCTCATACTCCATACCCAGAAACGTAAACCAAAATCACTGTACCCCCGAATAGTATTTTGGGGTACCTTTATTTTGGGATCGCGTCTTTTATTAGGGATAATTCGTTCGAATTTGCGTATGGTGTATAGATATACAGGGTGTTATTGACAGCCCTCCGCAAACTGATAGGGTGGCTTCAGTACATCATATTAAGATGACCGGTACATGTAATTCTTTCAGGAACATTAAGGGAATCCAAAAAACCAGATTTGTTTTATTACCTCACACGCAACGTATCGTTACCGTGGCAAAACGCACGTAGCGGACGGCAGCGCAGCGAGCTTGAGCGAGGCTGTTTTCAGCTGTTTTATTTACATAAATGGAGTGTTGCATACAGAGAACGTAATTTTACATTGAAATAAAGGAATATCAGCAGAAAAACGGGCATAAAATTTTTTATTTTCCTGAGAAAATTTCCAGTGGCATATGATTCAGAATAAGGAGCTGAATCAATCCTGTGTTTTTGTGGAGGGCTGTCAATAACACCCTGTATGTATTTATTAACGAGTTGATAATGATAGTAACTTAGTAACGAGGCTGCTCTAAAATAAATAGCTCATAATTCCTTCAGGATCTTATTCAGTTACTTTTCACAAACCTAAGCCTATTCAATATAATAACTAACTTATATATCTCCAACAATCTATTATTGCTACGTTATATTTTTGCTCGGGAAAACAAGCCATCCCAAGGTAACGCCAATGTACAGACGCCAGCACATCAAGCTACTACAATCTGTCAAATTTCTTTAATAGATTTTCAACTTTATCGTTAAAGCATTAAGGTTCAAGGTGGATTGGGAAAATTTGACAGTTTCGGGTAGCTTGACCTGCTGGCGTCTGTACTACAGTCCGTCCGTCAAGAGAAGACGTTATACCTGTTAGTGCGACCATTCAAGTACCTAATAAAGATCAAATTCGCAAAACACGTATTCGTTTGTATGAAACTAACAGATGTTAAGAATGCATTCTTTCGTCGGCCGTACTGTTGTTGATGATGACGAACAAGATGACTCAGAAGTGTCTTGGATGCAAGTAGGCGTTGATAGACCACCATATCATAACTCTAGACAAGTTGACATTGAACACTTGTGTCACACAACATTGTATCCTTCTAAATGCAGAACTCATTTCAGACAAAGGATATGTTTATTATGACAAGCAGATGTTTCAGTGCAATGTGTACTCGTAATTTCAGATACCTAAACATATTATTATTAAAGATGGCATAGGTACGTTAATATGCAGTTATTGCCTTTGTTTACATGAAGAAAAAAAAGATAGGAAACGCTCATTATCCTCGTGTAAAAGTTGTTTATGGTCATTTAAAGTACGCTAGGTCACTGACAGACACTGGTTTTGATAAGTTTGACCCTGAAGATATGAAAGAGTAGTATGACCTCCAGAGGAACTGCCTCTTTGTGACTCTCTCATGATAGGTATGATTGACAATTCGTGGCTTCACTCAAGGTCTACGAGCCCCCCACTAGATCCTCTCGAGTTTGCTGTCAGTGTCACTGAATTTTTCCAGCATGGTTTCGTTGTGATGTGATGTCATTCTTCATATAAAATATCGCCTATTAATCGTCTATTCATATTTAATCGATTACTGTTTATTTATTGTTCGGATATGACCTTTTCAACTAAAGGATTAACTGATAAGAAAGGTGAACATGATTGTACTTGGTGGCACGCTTTGAGTCGTTTTGATGAAAGCCTCGTTCGGCTATCGCCTAATTGCACAACACACGATCAATCTCAATCTGAATAATTTTGAAGGATATTGCTAATCCATTACTTCATATGTTCGAAAAATTTGTCTGCTCACCAACATAAATAACGCAATGAATTTGGTTGAACTGTCACAATTAAAGCCATTGCTAAGTACTGAGAGTGTGTTACGCATTTACTCCACAGATTAGTGGGTGTTCAGATTAAATCAGTAATGGCAATTTCCATAATTTAACACAGATACAGTAATTTCGTAAGCCAAACCCTAAGCATACACTATTTACCTACAAATATAGGTAAATACGATTAGTAATTTCCACGAATATTATAATCAATCGTTACATAACAAGTTGATAAAATAAATAATCGTGAATGTTAACGGAGAAAGTTTGCTGATTGTAAGGGATTGTCGTAAAAGCAGCTAATCTGGGGGCCTACTCCGAAGTGCAGCGCGAATGTTCGGATCGGACCGACACATGGCCGAACCGAATATTATTGAAAAATGCGAAAAAGTTCGGGTCGGCTCAGTTGGGTCGGGACCATAGTCAATATTCGAAAGAGTGTAGAAGTGTAGGATCGGAACCGACCGAACCAAATAGTACCAAACTTCGTAGCAGCAAACGGCCGAACATTCGGCCGATACTACTTAGACCCCCTGTATTAATAATGGCATCTCTTATCAAGTGCAAGACTGTAGTCGTAATTCATATTATAACGGTTTTTTGTTTTGTTCGGCACCTTGAGGCTTTCTCGGTTCCTTTCCTATGCTAGAAGAGATGAAGTCTTTATGTAAGCCGAAGAAGAAAGTGACACGTTTGTTCAGGATAACAATAACTCTTCTACGTCACTGAGTAGGTACTGTGAAGAATCAGGGTATAGAGTCCTCAAGAATTCCTATTCGAACACCATGTACAATACTAGATCCTTTCGATTTATCATGAAACTTGTCGTTTACCAAACTGCCTTTTCCGAACTATGTTGAGGTCTTCTATATTTCTTCGGGGATGAAGCTGAATACCAGTATTTTACTTGGAGCGGCTGCCTGTCTGACCTCCACAACCCAGTTATCGAGTAATACGATACTCCTTGGTAAGACTGGTTGTCCGACTTTCGGGCTTCTTACTACCCGTCAAAGATTAATAAATGACAGCCAGGACCAATGGTTTAACGTGTTTTCTGAGGCACAGAGGAGTCTTGATATAAAATGGATGGTCACCCATCCACGTACCAACCGCGACAAGCGTTGCTTAACTTTCGATCGACCCGTGGCACCTATTATTATTGTGCCACGAGCCCCTCATCTTCCACTCATTGCATTGGATGTAAACATTAAAGCGACATTTCAGACCTTTGTTCCCATAATCTGACCTACGTCAGATTACTACGCACCAGATTAGCAACAATTACAGACCATAAATCTGTGAGAAACGCAGCTCATTATTTCAGTTTATTCCATTATATGGTCTTAAAGCGACCTTGACAAGCGTGTGCTCGTATCGCAGTCACATCGGTTCATAATAACTAATAACATGTTTCAAGTTATCTGGTGAACAGAAATAACATGCAATTCATGTGTCATCCGTTTATCATGCCGTGGAATGTTTTTTTATACATGTGTGTAAGTGATAGTGGGCACTGGAGTGTAATTTCACGCTACATAATGACAATGTATTCTTCGAATGGTTAGGCAGAGATGCAACTATGGTACATTCAGATTTCGCCGGTTATTGTAATAGGGGCGAGTCGTGGTCCGTGGTTAATTAATAACAGCCGCACAGGTCGATCGATCAGGTTAAGCTACTCTTGCCGCGGTTGGTCTGTGGATGGGTGAACATCATTACATTCCGAGACCCCTCCGTGCCTCGGAAAGCACGTTAAGCCGTTGGTCCCGGCTGTCATTCGTGGATCTTTGACAGTCGTTACGGGTAGTCAGAAGCCTGAAAGTCTGACAACTAGTCTTACCAAGAGGTATCGTATTACCCAGTAACTGGGTTGTGGAGGTCAGATAGGTAGACACTCCATGTAAAATACTGGTATTCAGCTGCATACGGTTAGACTGAAAGCCGACCCCATCATAGTTGGGAAAAAGCTAGGCAGATGATGATATAATAGGTGCGAGCCTGTTGTCATCAACTGGGTGTAAATCCATACTCCGGGCTGTTACTGAGAAATTTCTGATGGAGAATCCCAATAACACGTTGCCCGAGTCGGGAATCAAACCTTTACAATTATACAGGGTGACAGGGACATCGACGCGCAAACTGTAACCATGGATTCAGCTCATGATACTAGACCCCACAACGTCGAAATTTTTCGTCGGTTATCAAAAAAAAAAAAATCTTCTGTTACATAAAAAAGTGCAATACCTACGCGGTCAAAATGTATGGAACAGCAATTTTTTTTTATAACAGTGTTTGAAAATAGAAATCAATTATAGTGCCCAGTGCAACTTTTGGGAATGACTGCCCCGATTGCGACTGCTGAGCGTAGGGTATGCTGTGTTTGATTTCCACGTTGGGCAAAGTGTTATTGGATATTTCCATAAGAGGTTTTTCAGTATCAGCCTGCACTTTGGAAGTTAGTAGTGGAAGTTTGAAGTAGTACCCCCGTGCTTCGGAAAGAACGTAAAGGCGTTGATCCTGCACCTGATCTCTCCCCGGTCGTATCGGATTGCCGTCTCTGGTGACTATGAGAGCAAAGAAACAGAGAGTGAACTTGTGTTAGCGCACACACTTGTGCACTTTAGTAAATATCCTGCAAACCTGGTTAATCTCCATTGAGATTCGCTACCGTGACCGAGTAAAAGTCACACATCATAATTTATAACATCATGTACTGTACAGACGCCAGCAGGTCAAGCTACCCGAAACTGTCAAATTTTTCCAATCAACTTTGAACCTTAATGCTTTAGCGATAAAGTTCAAAATCTATTAAAGAAATTTGACAGATTGTAGTAGCTTGATGTGCTGGCGTCTGTACCTACTATAGACATGCGTCAGTTTACGCGTAAGTATGAATGATTAGGTAAACAGTGCTCTGTTAGCTTATTAGGAACACTTGAGCTCTTCTTGATGAGTGCAATGAAGTATAGAATATAATACTCTGTATTATGTACATTTTTTTAAATAATTAATAATAATAATTAAATTTAATATTTTTTTAAATATTCTTATATTTTTTATAAGTAAGTATTCTTATATTTAAAAATATAATTTATTGATATGTAGGTATTTAATGAAATAAAGGACAATTTAATATAATATAACAATATCTTAAATGATATACTTAAATATTTATTTACATTAAAAAACACTATTTCTAATTTATGTAAGCAAGAACTGTTAATTAATTATAGTTTTCGATCATCACAGATGAACCACGGTAATAAATAGGTAGACAAATAAAGTGTCTATCGCTAATAAATACCCTGTCTAATTATATCAAAGCAATAAAGTTCCGTGTTGTCAATACTGCTCAACATGAAATATTCTTCTTTGTTTGCAAGTACGTAACCTCTTCAGAACATCTCGGCCATAATACAAAGCAAGATTAATCTATAAATCAAGTTAAAACATCGTTTTTTTGTACTTTGAACTTTATTCCGACAATACGGAAGTTTGGAATACAAAAGCAGACTTTAGGACAGAGTTCAATTTGTCAATTTTGTATTATGAACTTGTTAGTCGAAATAAAGGTTAAATAAACTACCGGCCATACTAAAGATCTGTAACTGTTTGAGTCTCATTAAAACTATCAAGGAGAGGCTCTCATGAAGAGGGAATCCTGACCTAGCCAATATACTACTAATATCATTTACTTATAATATTTACGTTTGTCACATAAATAAGTACCTACCAACGTTTTCCTTTTCAGTAACACAGTGAAACATAATAATAAGTACATAGGATCCATAATTTCGATCCGTGATTTGACGGTCACCATGACTTGTCGTTATGATGGCTCCGCCCAACGTTGCTATGGTACCCATGGCCATAACAGGCTCTGTTCACAATCATAACAGACTACTTATAAATCAGTATTTCAGTGGAACGTGGTTGGCGCGCCGACTTTCATTCGACGTCCATTGAAAGCTTTTTCAGAAATACGAGTTGTGTTTTCACCAGTATCGTACGGTTAAGTGTAGGTTTCTTTTCAAAATAAATAAATATAATTGTGTATGTTATTCTAAAATATTATTTGAGTCGAAAGTGTTACAAAAATAATTCAAACTGGGCCAATGTATGGACAAAACTGTTGTAGAAAAAATTCAAAAAGCGAAGTGAGTTTGGGGCGAATTTTGAATTAGATTTTCTGCTGTTTTGCATGTTATATTTTTGTTTATTTCAAATAATTTCGTAGATCAAGTTTCAATTATCTATATGCTATTAAAGGCAGATTTTTCAATAGTTGGGTATCTTTTATCTGAGGAATAAATATTGTGGTTTGACAGCTTTTGTATAGAAAATATTATGTTAAACTGTCAGATTTATTCTCCGGATAAAAGTTATTCCGACTAAGTATTGAAAAATCCGCCCTAAATTGAATGTGAAATGGAGTAGGTCCTGTACATTCGTTTTCTTTGAAAATACATGATATTATTTCGTTTTAACTGTAGTATGTTGAATTGAATTCATAATAATATTATTATTTTATGTTATTTCTACTGCTGAGTATAAATTTTATAGAGCATGCGTGTGTTGTAGGTATTTGTTAGTAGACATAGAGCATACCATGTTTGCGTGCTTGACAATGGACTTCGATTGGCCAGTAATTATGAACTTTGTCGAACTAGCACCCTAATTGCGTAACACACGATCAATCGGAATCTGAATCATTTTGAAGCAAATTGCTAATCCATTGCTTCATAAGTTCGAAAAATTTGTCTGCTCAACACTTAAATAACGCAATGAATGTTGTTGAACTGTCAAAATGAAACCGATTCCTATTGATCGTGTGTTACACAATTAGGGTGCTGATTAGATGCAAAAATATACCTACAAATCAGCTTGCTTTTTATCTCAATATTATTGTCGCTTTAGGTTTTAAAACTGCAATTAAGAAGTTTCCAGATTTAATTAATTAACAATGAGAGGCTTAGCATGTGTAGTCGCCCTGTGCATTATCAATGTCGTTGGGTAAGTTATAATTTATCTGAATTTGGTGGCGGTGTGTTCAATGCATGTAAGAACAGATATAATACGTATAGGTAATATTAATAGGTATAATTGAAGCTGGGTTTTTAAAGTAAATAACTAACTCGTGTTTGCTACTACGACCAGTCAAATTTCGACCTTTATGGGTATAAGCTTAGGTTGAGAGGGGGATTATACCTTACGTAAGTACTAGTCTTCGTCTTTGTGAAAATCGGTTATAGCAACTCTTCGTGTTCTGAGGAATGTTCTTTTAAATGTCAAACACAAAATGGGCACCTCTATTATGTCAAAGGATTGCAGTGCAATTACTCTAGTATATTTATCTCACGAAGCGACGCGCGTTTTACTTGTGGTTAACAAGTGTACGAACACGCTGTGAATGTGTGTGTGTAAGTGCAGGAGCATCCGAGACAATAGTGTAGTCGGAAGTGTGTGTGCGTGTGCGTGTTATGTGCTAACGCTACTCGTCTTCACGCACGCATTCACAGCGTGTTTGTATACTTGGTTAACACAAGTAAAGCGCGGGTCGCTTCCTGAGATAAAAACATTGTGCCTTGATTAATTGGACTAACAAAGAAAAGGTCAAAGTTTACATGAACCATTCTTTGCATGCTAAAGTTTTAACATTCATTGTAAGCTTTACATAAGACTAGAATAATTTACCAACACGCAATGGTAAAAGAAAATAATAAATAAAGTTTTTCATAGTTTTCACATTCATTGCAGAAGGTTCATGGTTGCAGTGCATATAAAACATTTACTTAAAAATAAAAACTAACAAATGCTAATGGGGATGCACTTCGATTAATAATAGTACTAGATTCCCGATAAGCGCTTCAAAAACGGCCCGAAAAATAAGACCACAAATACTTTTGTGGTCTTATTTCAAATTAGTATGTTTTTAACCACATTACTTAGACTTTAAGTTTCATTTTAGAATAAATGACTGAAAATTTAAAAATAGAATGATTTTATTTTCAAGCGACATTTTAAATATATAATATTATGTTTAAGCATTAAGGTTTATAATAAACTGAAGTTGTTAATATTATTGAAAAAATTCTAAGAAATGTAGATGTTTACGTGTGTGCAAACGTGGCCACTTGAGCGACTGATTTTTGTTCCTGATCCTTAATCTAGTACTATTATTGATCGAAGGGGTTGCACGACTACAATAAGCATGTAACACTTCAACATTTGCAACGTGTGGGTTCAACGTGCTACTTGCTTGTAAGTCCGAAGTCCTAACCGTTAAGCTATTGTCGTTAGTAAAATCTAGCTGTTCGAGTTCATTTTCGACCACATACTATAGTAGCATAATCAGCCTATAACGTTCTCACTGCTGAGACACAGGCAAACATACCCGTATTTGATCGAAACTGGGCCTGTCTGCGCCCTCACGCCCCTAGTCGTCGCAGGAGGAGGTTGTTCGCAAACTCAAAACTCAAACTCAAATTATTTATTTCAATTAAACCATTTACAGGCACTTTTGAATTGTCAAAATTAAATAGTCGGTCAGTTAGTCAAAAAGTTGAAGCTAGTTGCCCATTCCAAAGCGTAGATCTCTATGGAGAAGAACGGGCAAGAAATTCCACGGACACTCCTTTAAATCAAGATATTTTTACAAAATCCTGGGTACATTATTCTTATTGCTTCTATATGTGAGAACAATGTAAAGAAACAAATTAAAATATAAAATTAAAAATAAACCCTGGCAGTTAAGAGATGACCAGTCTCAAAAGAAAGAGATACCGTGGCCCCTGGCACAGGCAACTGTAGGAACACGGGTGGGTTTTACTCAGTAAAAGTTAGACACGCCCTTCCGCTCAGCCCAGAGCGGGCACCCCAAAAAAAAAAGAAAGTGTTCATTTTGCCGCGTCCTCAGTATTTTTTTTCGAAACGTATACCCGCACTCAGAAACGTCAATTAAACTTAAAGATCAGTATGTTTGTTTGTACTGTCAGAATATGGTTTTCGTGAAGGTAAAATATCATTGGCTACCTTTAATATTTTATTGAATCAATTTCGGCTGTATGGTTGATAAATATGGGTGATTATTGTTAAGGCGGAAACTAAGCAGGTGTACCTAATTTAGGTTCGGCACGCATTTTCTTCGCTTTTCATGAATATTTTATTTAATTACTAGTTGCGCCCCGCGGTTTCACCCGCATAAGTTTCGATCGCGTGGGAATATTGGGATAGAAGTATCCTATATGTTAATCCTAGTTATAAACCATCTGTGTGCCAAATTTCATTCAAATCTGTTTAGTAGTTTTTGCGTGAAAGAGTAACAAACATCCATCCATCCATCCATCCGTCCACCCATCCACCCATCCATACAAACTTTAATTTTTATAATATTAGCAGGATTTCGGTAGGTAGTAGGTACTCTTGATAAGTCTTTATTGGTAAGTACCTATACAAGGTGGAAACGACAACATGACAATAAATTTTATACGTATATCTGATAACGATCCCAGTCTGCATACAAAAAATCAACCAAATACTTATATACTAACTTACATTGATAACTAGTCAGCAAACCCCATAATCATTAAACTACATAGTTTGTTTGAAAAACTCAATTTTTTCATATCGATGTAAGGATTTAAATGTTTACTAAGGGGGATACAGTTAAGAGGAGACGTTTACACGTCATTAATGTATGGTTAAACAGTTGCTAATCACTCACTCAACTTTAAACAATGTTTATGAAAAAAGGGATTATTTGATAGTTTTTAAAAACCCCAATGCATTAATTTTGCATATGTTTTCATTCATTGTCGTATTGTCGTCTCCACATTGTATAGGGATGGTCAGACAGAAAAATTTACAGTTTCGGATAGCTTGACCTGCTGGCGGTCAAGCTATCCGAAACGGTCAATTTTTCCCAATCAACCTTGAACCTTAATGCTGTAGCGATAAAGTTGAAAATCTATTAAAGAAATTTGACAGATTGTAGTAGTTTGATGTGCTGGCATCTGTGCAAATTGTAGTAAAAATATTTTTTGAAAAGGTTTTCTTTGTATCGAATAACTTGAAGTGATTAATTAAACTTCGTTAATTAAATTGGTATCATTTTCTTTTATTGTAAAATGTAAAATAATGATTTATTTCTCTCAAAAAGGTACAAACTTTGGTTCATGTCATATTATGTCAGATCAAATTTAAATTTTTGAATTAAATATTACCCACAACATTTCTGCTAATTAAGTCAGTAGAATGCTATATTAAGAGTTGTTGTGTCATTATTGATCGATCGTCAATTAGCGTGTTTTAACAAGTATAGTGAGAACCTTATCATGTTTCTCGTTTCTTTAATTTGACTGGCTCTATCAGCATTTCAGGGTTTTAAATAATTGCCGCGATAAGTTCTACTAAATGCTTTGTTCGAAGGGTTTTGTACCCATGGGTGCCAACAGGACCCTATTAAAGGACAGCAGAACTGTCCGGCCCTCCGCCCGTCTCAGGGCTGTATCTTTTGAACCGTAATAGGTAGACACTTGAAATTTTCAGAATGTGTACTACTGTGGCTGATATAGCACACACATAATAAAAGTACAATAAAGTTTTTTCGGCGTTTTATGCTTGATCTTTTAGAATGGCAAAAGTATTAATACCTAACAATAAAAACATTTATCAAATTGCTTTTGTGTTCAAAGCAATTTGATAACAGATTGGTGCAGGTTGGTGCAGCATTTATTTATTTAAATATGTCCATAGTCCATTTCATTCTCCGTTTTTTATCGTAAAACAAAAAATATAAAACGTGCCTAATGATATCCAAACCGAACGTACAAGTATACTTATTATTTTACTGCTTACATAATTATGTCATCACATACCTATGTAGGAGTACAGTCATGAGCATAAATATCCTACACTTACGCAAGATTCAAAAGCGATTTTCTCCTAAACTACGTATTGACAGATATTTTATGGTGTTACGACACCAATCTATTATGATAATAGTCTTTTCCCAAAGTTGACAATTTTATTTTACACTAGCTGTACCCCGCGGTTTCACGCGCATTAGTTTTGATCCGGTAGAAATATTGGCATAAAAAGTATCCTATATGTTAATCCTGGTAATAAATCATCTGTGTGCCAATTTTATCCAAATTCGTTCAGTAGTTTTTGCGTGAAAGAGTAACAAACATCCATTCAAACTTTCACGTTTATTAGTAGGAAGTTACGCAAAATTCAAGTGTTATGTTTTTGAGTAACTGTAAGGCATTTATGCTCGTGACCGTACATCGATCATATTGACCTTTGGATTCTTCAAGAGGGAAGTCCACTAAGCTATTATGACGATGATGTAACTTTAAAATGTCTTAAAATAATCTCAGTTATCATTTTTGACAGCAACGCGGCAGCACGTTCTAAGAGCAAGATGCCTAACCAGCCGATAAAGATATATTATCTGCCGCCGTCACCACCATGCAGGTCCATCATCATGGCTGCAAAAGTGATGGGGGTGGAAGTGGAACTGGTGTTGACCAATATAATGGAAGGACAGCATATGACGCCGGAGTATCTCAAGGTATGTGATAGGTGCTATCAAATGTTCAACCTGTGGTTGTTGCAAATTCAATAGATATCTTCAATGCTAGTTTTCTAGTAGGAGATCAGACATATTAAATTTAAATTATTTGAACGTTGAAAAATCAAGTTTTACACATTAAAAAAACATTATTTTTGAACTAAATATGCAAAAAAAAATTGTTATATGACTCGCAGAGGTTTGTTGTCACCTTTCATTTATTTTCCCCAATCGGTAGTATTTATATTTTATTAAAATGTATGAAATTAAATTTTTCAACTTTTAAAAAACAGCTAAAGGAATGGTCGTAGAGATTCGGCGCAATAGTAAAACAATGATAAGCACGACTTCCTCGACCAGGGTAATATATTTTTTTTCGCTGGCTGGCAGACTTACTTTGGGTGTTGGGCCCAAATTTGTATGAAACGTTCCTGGTCTCCTTTGACAGGGATGTCAAATCTACTTTTTCTTCATAATCGTGTCCATGATTCCATTTATTAGTTTTAAATAATAAATGGACCTTCCACCAGAATTCGGCGACTTCAACAGCGTTATCGTTGGCCTCGCAAAGGTGTTCCAAAGTGCAGCAGGATAATTGCGTAACAGACTAACAGTAGGAATGACTTTAATTTTGACAGTTCAACTACATTCATTGCGTTATTTTCGTGGTCGAGCAGATACATTTTTCGAAAATATGAAGCAATGGCTTGGCAATATCCTTCAAAATGATTCAAATTCTGATTGATTACAAATAGGGTGCTGGTGTTCTTGCACAAAGAGCACGACAAGAGTTGAGGGATCTTTTGCGATGTGTGGTTTATTTATTTATTTAAACGTATAAAATTTATGTATTAGGTATGTTGGAACTGTTTGTACTGTAATCCCCGTTACTTTGTCCCTAATGGTTCATTAGAAAACCAGCGTCAGACAGCATCTGCATGAATGCTGAAATAAACGTTTTTGGCGCAGCCGCACATACTCTTGTAGTTAAAACATTATTTTCACTTATTTAGTTTGTTATTTGTATTTTGTGTTTCCGCACATAAACGTTATACTTTTTTTTATGTGGTTACCGTCGCACTAAGACATAGTGGAAATTAACACATAACTACTTAGGTATATTACTTCAATGCCATATTTCAAGAAGGAAGTAAACCAATTCTCAGTGCTAATGATGCTAAGTGAGTCGATGATGTTACAACCAAATAACGTTCTTATTTTGGTCTAAAATGGCCCAGAGATTATTGTAATTTCCGTACAAGATCTAAACGCGCATTGCGTAACACACTACCAATCGGAATCTAAATAATTTTGAAGGATACTGTAAATCCATTGCTTCATATGTTTGAAAAATGTGTCTGCTCAACAACGTAAATAACGCAATGAATGTTGTTGAGCTGCCAAAAAGAAACCTACTGATAGTGTATTACGGAATTATCAAACAGGACAGGGACTGATAATGTTACATTCAAACCAGTCCAAATTTCAATATTGCAGATATAATCGTAGAAACATGGTTGTCAACATTGCGTGTTGGGGCTACTAATGATGAATTAATGATTAAGTTGATGATGAAAAAACCCAGTCACGTTTCAGTGTTCCGAAATACCCCAGAGAAGAATATTGTTTTAATTTTTATACAAATCTGGACAGGGGTCTGATACTATCGAAGTCAAACCAGTCCAACTTGCAATATTGCAGATATTCTAGTAGAAACAAGATTGTCAACATCGCGTGTTAAGCTCACATTTTGATTTGTGCTAACAATAAATCATGTTAGGGTTACCTCTTCCACGAAGCTACGGCTTAAAAAACTTTAATGTCTGCAGGTCGATGCTAAATACAGAATATACTTTACGACCTTTTGGTTAATTTTGCTCAAAAATGTTGGGTTTACTTTACCTAGTTCTTTTGCTTCTAGATGAATCCTCAGCACACAATACCGACTATGGATGATAGTGGGTTCATTTTATGGGAAAGGTAAGTTATTTTGTACTATATTTTGATGATATGAGGAGTAAAAATGACAGTCTTCATTCTGAATGGGCCTTACTAGAAACTTGTTCAAATTTTTATCCAGTAAAGCTACTCTATCGTACATGTCAACATGATTATTGAATAGTTGTTACCTACTGGCCAGCGATTCAAATAGCCATCTAGAAAGATGTGACTGAAAAAAACGTGGAATAGCTTTCCACTCCTCAAGCACCTCAGGATATGTCGCCTTCATTCGGTTCGTCACTATGTGCTACCGACAATTTTTGGGGGCCCATTATTGAGTGTGCAAGTCAGCGCCTGCCTTTTATAAGTGAATATATAAAACATTGATTAGGCAGGGGCTATAGTCTTTCCACTTCAGTCCACTTTATTCACCCCAACCCATAGTCCATTATATTTGTTTCCATATCCTGCAATTCTCCTACACAATCCGAGGGTCGTCCTTGAATCCACTTGCATATTGCATACAGGGATAATCAATCCAAAGGTCCGGGACCGCAGGGTCCCGAGATATGTCAAAGTCACAAAAAATAATAATGTTTACTTTATGTACCATAGAATCCTATTAATTCTTACTTCCAGCCGCGCAATCCTGGCTTATCTGGTGAATGCTTATGGTCGTGACGATACCTTGTACCCCAAAAACCCTCGTCTTCGAGCTATCGTAGACCAGCGCCTCAACTTTGACCTTGGTACGCTGTATATGAGATACTCCGCTCTTTACGTAAGTTGGTTTTCTTTATGTAACTTTTAGCCCTTCATATGGTAAATGACGTACAGACTGAGCACATCAAGCTACTACAATCTGTGAAATTTCTTTAATAGATTTTCAACTTTATCGCTTAAACATTAAGGTTCAAGGTCGATTGGGAAAATTTGACAGTTTCGGGTAGCTTGACCTGCTGGCGTCTGTGTACATTGTCATTTTATTTTAGAGTTTTCTGTCTAACTCGCATTATTTTCTAATAGTCCAAAAGCAGTACGATTTGTGCCTGATTGATAGCTATGGGCAAAAATATAGACGTGATGTTGATGACAAATAAAAGAAAGATTGAAATAAAATTGATAACCTAATTATTTCATTGCGCCAACGTCATACAGGGAGGGATAAAGTTGAACCACCTCTTGTGCCTGTTATTTCAAGCCGGAACAGATCAATGTTGCTAACCGCAGACGTTTGATGGGGTGTGATGATTCGTTACACAGTAATAAGAGTAGGGACCATTGTACAGCAGCAAAAACAAGACATGTTTCTTGAATTTCAGTGAATATTTTTTCTGACGTCCTCCAAATTTTGTCGTTGAAGTAAGTACTGTCACGAGCATAAATATCTTACTATGAACAGCTCGGCAATAATTCTTCCATTAATATCTTTCGTCAAATTGACAGCAAATATATATGTGATAATTTGTGAAGTAAGTGGATCGAAGAAATGTCAAACCATTTAACAGTCTCGTTAGATAGTCTTAGCGATGCCAAAATATAGGATGCTGGATCGGCTTTAATAATACCTATGAGTCAGCTCTTAGAGTGCACTGATATTGGATATCTCTTGCGTTATTTTATTAATGCTAGTGACTGAACCTATTGATTTATTTTAGGTCTTTTATCGTTCATACCTACTTTTCGAAAACATAATCATTTTGCAGCTTATCAATAATAAAATAATGTAACAAACAGTGTGGATGACAATGACAAAAGCAATTGAAATAAACCTAATGAAAGGCTAAAAAGATAGCTACTTTTAGTAGAAAATGTATGTTCAGCAGAAATCACAAATATAATCGTGTTCCAGCTACCGATACTGTTCCACGGCGAGGAGTACAATGAGGAGAAAGCTGCCAAGCTGGACGAGGCGCTGGGTTGGCTCAACACTTTCCTCGACGGAAAGGCCTTCGTGGCTGGAGATGATCTCACTATCGCTGATATTTCAATCATCGTTACTATTACTAATCTGGATGTAAGTTCCGTTTGTTTTTGTTAAAATAGATGTCTTAATGGGAGATATGAGAATGTGGATGGCGAAAAGAATGGGAAAACCAAAGAGACGATGAATGAGTTTATAACAGACGATATGGTTCGAAAGGTGTGACTACTGAGATTACGGCTAATAGATAAATCGAAGATGAAAAGACACGCTGCGCCCACCCCAAAGAAAAAAAAATTCAAAGAAGTGCAGGACGATGATGATGATATATAATCACCGTTCGCGATTTATTTTCCAAACATGTAAACAAATATGAGTATTTGGAAAAATAACTTTAACGCCCACACAATGAAGTTCAGTATACGCTACAACTTTAAAAAAATTATACCTTAAATAGTCCTAGTCACTCTGAAATCAACTTAATTACCACTAAAATAAAGTTGATATTTGTTTAACTTGACAACATATATTACATTTGAATAGACCTTATATCGGTACGTAAGTAAGAAATGTACTGCGGAATATAGGTCTTATGAAACGCAACATTGTGCCAATATTCTTATGCTCAACATTCTTATTGCTTGGTTTTAGTCTTCTTCCCAACTTGAATAAAGCTTCACATATCCTATAGTGGGTACCCATTAAAGGTGATTACAGTCTGCGGAACTACGTCAAAGGCTCATGCAGCAGCGTCTATAGTATATCTGCTAAAAAATTGTTTGTTTTGTTCAGTAATAACAGTTATGTACCGGAGTTACCGACATAGTTTGCAGAATAAGCAAACTGAAGTGGCAGTGGGTTGGCCATGTTTGTTGAAGGACCGATGGCCGGTGGAGTAGACGAGTCCTCGAGTGGAGACCGCGTATCGGCAGAGGTAGTGTGGGACGCCCCCCAGCTAGATGGACGGATGACCTTAAGAAGGTGGCTGGGACAAACTGGATGCGGAATGCAGGAAGACAGGGTGTTGTGGCGCAGCCTGGGAAAGGCCTATATGTCCAGCAGTGGACTGCGATAGGCTGAGTTGATTGATTGATTGAACAGTAATGACACTCATGTATGAGAATGATGAATGATGGAAAACTTGGGAAACTATATAAGAGAATTCCATGTACAGAAGAAGTATGAGTGAATAATTCAAATTGAAAGAGCAGATTGTTGATGTTTTCAGAATTCTTGGTTAGGATTGTATCAGATGAATGAATGATGCCAAGCAATCTCCGACAACATCCGACACCAAATACCTTTGATACACTTACTGAGATGTTGAGAAAACATACGCAATGGTATTTATATCTTTGAGGAAACGTTGGTTTATGAGAAATTTCCATTGATTAAACTTTATAATTAATAAAGCCAGACCAGTGCGAGTAGGAGTCACGACCTAAGTGTTCCGTCTCAAAGCCATGCCGCCTGCCTGCGGCTTCACTCAAGTGATACAGCCTATAAACTTCCAACTCAACTATTTACTTAAATAACTATTTATTTAAAAATTATGTTTGAAAGTCTTACAGTAAGCCCTTTCATTTGATATGCCCATACTTGGCAAAAAAAAAAAAAATTGATTTACCCTCCAAACGTTCATTTGACACATGAGTGATCCTAGCGTTTCGTTTTTTCATTCGTAAGGACGGAATCCTAGAATGATACATACATTACTGGCTTGTTGGTGTTATAGTTAGCGTAGTTATTGAGAGAGTAAGATCTTTTGTTTCCAAGAAAGAATAATAATAATAATATCCCTGGACATTTCACACAGCGCCATCTAGTCCCAAGCTAAGCAACCTAATGCTTGTGTTATGGTAACAAGATGGCTGATAAACTACTTATATACATTTTTTTCTTGTAAATACATACATACTTATTATAGATAGAAATAAATAGTTATAGTAATAAGTAATATTAGTAGTAGTAGTAATAGTTATAGTAATTAATAGTTTTCTGTAAGTTATTGTTCGGATAAAGAAAAGGTAGGACACTCGCTTCATTATTTATTAGTCACATGAAACTACTGGTTATTGATTTGACGATACGTAGACATTATGTGTAGCGCCTGAAGCTTCACAGTGCTAAGTATTGAAGTACCCTTCGTTGCATCTGCTGTTTCTCAGAATTTATAGCTACCGATGCTATAAACAAGCATAATATTTATTGACGTTCTACCTTACCCGACTGAAAAAGTTTGAAGTCTTTTTGAAGTAATTATTTTAATGCATATAATATATTACATAACAAAGAGGGGCCCGTGGCTAAATAATAACAGCCGCACAGGTCGATCGGTCAGGTTAAGCTACGCTTGCCGCGGTTGGTCTGTGGATGGGTGACCATCTTTACACACCGAGAGATCCAAGAATAACAGCCGGGACCAACGGCTTAACGTGCTTTCCGAGGCACGGAGGGGTCTCGGTTTGTAAAGACCCATCCACGGACCAACCGTGGCAAGCGTAGCTTAACCTGATCGATCAACCCGTGCGACTGTTATTATTTAGCCACGTGCCCCTCGTACATTTTTGTAAGTAAGATAAGAAGAACGTATGTATTTTCAGGCTTTCGGATACGACATGAGTGCCCATGAAAATCTCACGAAATGGTTCGAGAGGACCAAGAAGGCTTTGGAACCATACGGTTACAACGAGGTAGACGCCGCCGGTGCCAACATGTTGGCTTCATTCATGAAGAAAGATTAATTTAAGAAGAATATAGATTTATTTGTTGTTTTTAAAATTAGTTTTTCACGGATACACAGGTTAAAATATTAGATACTTGTACTTAATTGTGTTTTTTTGTTTGTTTATCTCGTTTGTATAATTTATCTTTCTAAACTATTATTTTGGCGTTTTATTTAAAAACCATTGACCATTGCCAACTCTTGTGGCAATGTTCACCCATTTAAGAAAGGCATAAATCAGAATTTGAAATCAGTAAATCTGGAAGTTTATAGGGATCTTTCTGCAGTTTCATTAAAGTAACGAATGAAAAATCCACGTGCGCGTGGTGGAGGAGGTCTGTGTCTCACCAGAAGACGTCTGTGTTCCAGCAGTGGGCATATTATGGGCTGATAATGCAAATGCTAACTAATAAAAGCACTAACTACACAACCAATGTATAATCTACATATGAACCAAGCATTGTTACGTTAACTCGTAGGTAAAACAATGCTTGGCGGTTTGTTCCAACATCGCATAAGTCCATATAGTCCAGATGTAAATGTCAATATGACACAATAATTATTAATCGAGGTGTTAACCGTTCGATAAGCAAACCACGATAATAAGGAGCGAGCTCGGTGCGACCCGACGTCCGGTCGCACGAGAACATACCGTGGAGCTATTGAATTGAGGTAGGCATTTCTATGTGGCATAACAATGTGCCGGCGCATGCAAGCGGGTCGCGCGCCGCGCTCCTACCGTTCTACGTTTTCAAAACAAAACAGCCGTTCGATTGTTCCAATTTGAAAAATCCACCACAAAACGATCAAACACATCGCAGTATTCACAAACAACCAGTAACAAGTGAAACAGAGTGTGCCTTCGTCTTGTCGTCTCTTAGCGCTGGTTCGCGTTACACGATAGCTACAATATTCTACAACAGAGTCTGGAACTGAAAATGTGGTGGGTGCAGTGCTGCGGTTGATATGTGTTGTACAAGTTGACACAGCTGTGGATTGTGTTACCAAAGTACCAACACGATGATGTTCTCAGTGGGTATTTTTAGTTATTATATACAATGCGTTTTGATATTCCTACCTTTTCCGATTCGTAAACTTACGTGTGGTTTTACAAGACTGTTCTAACTTTGTTAGTGTATTTCTTGTGATAAGGCAGGTAGTTGCTTTTAATATTTCTGTTTATAGTGCACTGCTATTGAAGAACTTATGTAGGTTCTTGATAAGTTGAAGTAAGTATATCCTTTAGGGAACTAATTTTTTAAGCTGTTATTTAAATATTCAAGATGTTATTATGATCAGTTGAAAAACATATTGAGCAGTTATTTAATTTAATGGCGGTTGATTAATTATTGCGACAGTAAAACATGGACAGTAATAAAAAATCAATTAGTCGGTTAGTAACACGCATATGCCTTTTTTACATCGAAACAGCTAGGTTTGGTTAGGTTAGAACTGTGACCACACAACGCACGAGCCGAGCGAGCGAAGAGAGCGGTGCCGCGGCAGCGGCCGGCGAGTGCCAGAAACATATTTTTGAAAACAAAACCAAACATTTTAAATATATGCCCCACACGTAACCGCTCGTTCAATAATTTTTACCGCCCATTTAAT
Organism: Apamea sordens; assembly: GCA_945859715.1. Classification (NCBI taxonomy): domain Eukaryota; kingdom Metazoa; phylum Arthropoda; class Insecta; order Lepidoptera; family Noctuidae; genus Apamea; species Apamea sordens. The sequence goes on along the minus strand of OX243996.1, from coordinate 9,332,623 downwards.
GATTTTCCTGCTTATTATTTATTCACTGATCCATTTCATTATTTTTTATTAGGTACTCGTTTTTGTTTACTTTACTGCTTAGTTATAACTGCTGAACTAGTTATTAAATGTGCCATTTATAATTTTTAACTTACCAAAACCGCTATTTATAACTGCCTTTTTAAATCAGTGCCTATATCCTTTATTAATGTAATGTATGTTAATACTTTGCTACAGTTCCTATTGATAATATTAATGTTGGATTGAGGTCAAATTAATATTTTATCATTTAAAAGTTGTGACCTTTTAATATAAAATTCGTTAGTCTCATTATGAGATCATGTTCTTAATCCTTTAGATAAGTGTTACACTTACGCAGATTGTTAGAAAAGCTTAAAAAGATAACACAGAATATTTCTTGGTCACAAAGAAAAATAGTCCCAAATAACATTTATCAGATTTAGAATTAGATGTCAGTTGTCATGAACACTGACCGACCCACCGGACAATATAGACAAGAGGATATGGTCATTATTCAACTACGTTTCTGCACTTAGGCTATTGTTGAATCGTTCTGATCTCACACGATATCTGATACGGCACTTACGTATCATCTATGATCTAAGTCTAGTGACACATCTACGGGAAATATGCGACAGAAGTTCGGTGTGCTAGCATATGAAATGCAATCAAAATCCAGCAACGTAAATATCAGGCCGATCGATGTTACGTCGCGTTTTGGCGTAAGCGTAAACATTGGTCGGGCGGAAGTTCGCCAACAATCGACTGCGTTTTGTATGGGAAGCGACACGTGACTGAAAGATCGGCTTCGTTCGTTTTGTTCTAAAGACTCTGTCATTTCTACTATTTTGAAATAATCAACGTCTTGACCACATGGCGCAAACCCTGAATGAACCAATTAAACGAGTTCATGTTCTTAATGCATAATTTTTGACAGGATTGGTCGTAGCTGGTCATAGCAGCGCATAACAACCGCATCTGTTAATAAATATATTTGGCCAAAGCCACCGAATTGACGACACGGTTAGCGCAGTGGCTGAGCGATCGACTGATGCGCTGCATGTCGCGGGTTCGATTCCCGCACGGAACAAATATTTGTATTGCCCACAAAATCAATCAAAGGTCATTTATTCAAAATAGGCTGAGAATCAGCACTTTTCGAACGTCAAAATTACAAAAGACAGTCCCCCAAAAACGCCCGCCCTTCACCACTTCCTAGTGCTATCGCTGGGAAGAAGAAGTGGCGCAACAAACTCCCCAGCAGCACAGCTGTTTGTTCAGATAGAAAATATGTACTTGATTGTATACAATACTGCGTACCATTATTATTATTATTATTTATTGTTCAGTAATTAACGTTACAAGACCAGAACATAAAATTAAATTATTTGCCATAATTATGTCAGCTAGCCACGCCAATATACCTACAAATATAATAAAAACTATACATAAAAAAATAATTAAAATTAAAATAAAAGCTTATTACCAAAATAAAAGCCTCCAGGCATAAAGGGCGTGACAGCTTAGATATTAGACACATAACTGTCACTTGAAGTCACAAATGATAAACTGAGACCATCGAAGTAAAATAAATAAATAAGTTAAAAACAATAACCTATCAGTAAGCTAATTCTGGAGAAAGAACTTAAACAATGTCTTGCGTTAAATTAGGGCGACCAACAATTCTTATCGTTGAACAAAGATTGGATTTTACTTGAGCTTTAAACGCATTAGAAGGCAAGTCTAGCAAAGAAGAGGGTATCTTATTATAAAAGGTTATACCAAGCCCAACAAATGACTTATGAACCTTATGAAGCCGGTGAAAGGGGGCACGTACGTAGTTTGTCCTTATTTCTAGTGTTAACACTATGAATATCACTGTTTTTAGTGTACAAGTGTAAATTTTGCCTAATACATAAGATGTTGGCAAAGATGAATTTATTGTGATGCAACCGTGAGAATACCAATATCTTTAAAAAAATCTCTTAGAGAAACTCTGGCACCTAGCTGGTAAATTGCTCGAACAGCTCGTTTTTGAAGGACAAATATGTTTTGTATATCAGCGGCTTTGCCCCACAGCAGAATACCATAGGATATACCGCTGTAAAAATAACTAAAATATACTAATAGACTAAACGAGCTGTATCAAAGTCAGTGTATTGTCTTACTTTCCTGACGGCGTAGGCAGCCGAACTGAGCCTTCCTGCTAGACTTGATATATGAGGTCCCCACTGAAGTTTGGCATCTACTGTTAGTCCTAGAAAAATTGCCGAGCCTACTGTTTCAAGCACCTCTTTATCTAAGACGATATTGGGTCCTAGATTTCTAACATTCGGTAAGGCGAACTTTACACATTTCGTTTTCTTGGCATTGAGAACTAGGTTATTTGACGTAAACCAATCTGTAACTATTGAGATTGCACTGTTTATGTAAAATCTTATCTATTACTGGCTACTTTAAAAATAAGAGAGGTATCATCTGCAAACAGTACAGCTAATAAACCACGGTGGTCGGACGTTAAATCAGTTAACACTTATTATTTATTTTTGGCATCACAATCACTAAATATATTATCAAGACAAGTTGACGAAGATGCTGTGATTCTAGTAGGTTCAAAATACAAGTTAATTAAATTATAAGACCTAAAAAGATTGAGAAGTCTAATACTTAATACGTAAAATCTAAAATATTAATATTGAAATCTCCACATAATATAACACTTTTGTTATTTGATTTCAATCTATTGAGAGAATCCTCCATTACCGATTCGAAACTAATAAAATCCCCAGAGCGGGTTCGATAAATGCAAATTATAACATTTCTCTCAAGTTCAACACAAGACAACTCTATAGTGCACTCGATTGAAAGATTAACTAAATCTAAACGTTGTTTACATTTCACTTGTTTGAAACAAGAACAGAGCCACTGCGAATAGCACTTTTTCTCACAAATACATTCTGTACGGTAAAGTTTTCATCATTGATAAACACTACTTCATGTTCCTTCAACCAGTGTTCAGTCAAACATAAAACCTGAACATTATAGTTCTTCATAAATAAACTTAATTCTAGCTCTTTGCCGGACATACCCTGACAACGGGTCAACCGCATATGTTGTACATCAAAATATGCGGCTGACCCGTTGTCGCGCCTTAAACTACAAGGCGTATCAAAAGTAGTGTTCATCAGTACTAACAGTAATCGATGGTACAGTCAACAGCAAAAGTAGATGATCAAAATCAAAAATTCAATACTAATGAACGGAGTTCGCAGCTATATGGCAGCTGTACTAGAAGTAAATGTTTGGTATAATTTATAATCACATACTCGTACTTTTGAATCACTTCGACGCCACACAGTTCTGACGCGAACTCCGTTCATAAGTATTGAATTCCTGATTGGGATCATGTAATTTTGCTGTTGACTGTACACTACAAGTACCAGTGTCACTGAGTATATTGTATGCTAAACGATTAGCAATTTGTCTCCTACAACTAGGTGGCAAATACGTAGTGTAATTTGTCAGTTTGTAATCAGTAATGAATTGATTACAATCAAAATATAAATTAGCATCACTGTGAGGACAAGTCCTATCATAAATGAACATGTTTAAATTATAAATATGCTTATTTTGCTCATCAGTTAAATAATTGGAATAAGGCAACGAACAAAAAAATAATTTACAATTATTAGTCTCATTAGGATGCAACATCAAAAAGACACATTCAATGATGTCCTTTTTTTTCTTACATTTAATCTATCCCCATATAATAATATAACAGTTGAAGGGGGGTTTATTTTTGTCAATTTGATATTAGATACTAATTAATTGGCTAATACTGGCACCGAGTAAACAATGTATTAATTACATATTGTTGCGAACACTTATTTAACAAGCTACCAAAACCTTGACCAACTTTATCAGAAAAAATATAAGTAGTACGAGTATTATTCAAATTATTCATACTGTTGCTATCATCACTAATACAGCTACCCACTGGCTGAGCTACTTAGACACAAACAATTCATCCTGAAGGTGCTGAGTGTCTGCGTCATACATAGCATTACACAATTTTAATTCACTGTTACAGTTTTTTCATTCTTGTATTATATTTACTTTTTTTTGCCTAAATTTCGTATTTAATTTGTTTATTTTTTGGTATTTTAAAGATTTTTGAGTTTTTCTAATTAATCTATTAATTATAATATATTTTTTTAACTTATTGTGACTAGTAAACAATTTATTTTTAATTATAGGTAGGTACAGGTAGTTCCGGGTCTGGATGTTTGTGTATGTGAGTTTAAATGTTTGTAAACGCACCCACGATACAGGAGTGTGGGGCAAAGTTTCTTTTTGTAAGTGTTCTGGCGACGTAACATCGGTAGGTGTGTCCTTACACTTACATTGGCCTTAAGCTTATCATTGAACTGTATCGTAGTATTATGTCAGCCACACATCCTACGTTCAAAGGCGTTTTGTTCAAGACACAGACGATTTTGTTAATAAATAATGCATCAGTTTGAAGACAATAACGAGGTTTGTTGTTACAGCGGTTAACATGCATTCTAATAATAGCGTCAGCATCAATGGCTGTACAGTTTCCTCCAAATCCCACGTCAGATATATCCGCAGATGAGAAGACGCAGAAGAGTAATAAAACATTGGAAGGGTCGGAAGAAAGCGGTCATGAAATAGAAACAGATATTGACGAAGTTAAGGAAAAGAAGTTCTTAGATGATGCTATGAGAACAGTACTAGATCCAAAATCGATGATCGTTAAGACAAATGATATAGTTGAAACATTCAAATATCAGTTAGAAGAGTTAGACAAAGTTAACACAAGTCTCGATGTGTTTATGGATGAGATGGATAAGCTAAGTTTGGATGTTTGCAAAACATCACAAGATGCACTTTGGTCATACGTTACAGATATAAACAATGAAGCTAAGAAAAATAAAATGGTGAGAATGAGAGTGAATAAGCTATAATCGTAGTTCTGCAGATTGTATGTGTTTTGTGTGGTATGGAAGAAGTTCTTGGGTTTAATTGCGTAACGTGATTTTCAGGTACGAATTGCAGCCGAGGAAGATGAAATAAAGAAACAGTATTGGAATATACTGAAAAAGAAATATTTAAACGACGAGCAACTGATGACTGATACGAAGATGAAAAGGAAAATTAGAATCATAAAGGAACGCGGTACCAATGTGCAGATGCCACAAAGCAAGGTATTTTGTTACTTAAATCAAGACTACGATATTACAAACACAAATGCATTGTTAATTATGTATGCTGAAAAGCGTACTATGGGATATAGCAGCTAAGGAGGTCATCCATTGCATGTAGAGAGAATATTTTTTTTTATATTATACTACTAGCTGCGCCCTGCGGTTTCACCCGCATAAGTTTCGCTCCCGTGGGAATATCGGGATAAAAAGTATCCTATATATTATGTTAATCCTGGTTATAAACCATCTGTGTGCCAAATTTCATCCACCGTTCAGTAGATTTTGCGTGACAGAGTAACAAACATCCATCCTCCATCCATCTATCCAAACTTTCACGTTTATAATATTAGTAGGATTAGCATCGTCAATATACTATATACCTAAAAAGCTCGAATATATTCTGAAATCAAATATCAATGAACCATTGTAATTCATTTCTGCTTTTAATCAAAGGAATAGGTAGTAATTTTCTTTCCTATACAAAATTATAATAACTTACTTTATTTTACTTCACGTGACCAGAGAGCTGGCCTAGTTTTTGGCCAAAGAATCAGCATTGCTATACAACGCTGAGCGCTACCAGCCTTTTTTTTAGGCACGTTTCCTTTTGACAGCGATTTTGATGCCCTTTGATTATTTCCCCTCACTTTTATACAGGGTGGCAGGGACATCGACGCGCAAACTGTAACCATGAATTCAGCACATGAGTTTAGACCCCATAGCGTAGAAATTTTTCGTCGGTTATCAAAAAAAATCTTCTGTTTCATAGAAAAGTGCAATACCTACGCGGTCAAAACGTATGGAACAGCAATATTTTTGCCACCCTGTATACTTGTACATTATTATTATTTTGAGATTGTTAGCTTTTTAAATTATGTAAATATAATTTTGCTTTACTTTTTAATATTCCAGCAAAGAGAAGAAATTGACACAATGCAAAGGATTTGGAGTCGTGTCACTGTGTGTGCTTACAATACAAGTTGTAGCTCGGAAGATTCGGTACGAACGATGAGTGGTCAGTTAGTAGTATTTACTTTTTATCATCGATTTATTTTTGTGTTATTGGGTTTTTCCATTGGGAATTTCTCGGAAAGCACGTAAAGCCGTTGGTCCTGCGCCTGTGCTCTCTCCGGTCGTGTCGGACTACCGTCCCATCGGATAATGAGAGTAAGAAGAGAGAGAGAGCGCAAATGTGTCTGTGCCATAATAGGAATCTGTGCGTACACCTGTGCACTTTAATATCTCCGGTCTCCCTGAGATTGGTCGCCACGGCCGAAATTCGGTCTGGAGGACTTTATTTTATCATCGATATAACGAAAATTACCAAATTATTATCAAACTTTCATAATGATTCGAGTCTTGATTATAAAGAGCGATGATGTCTTTAATTAAGATAACAGCTAACACAATTTTACTTATCACTTGGTTAATAATGTATTGATCATGTCAGCATTCTTGATCAATACATTATTAACCAAGTGATGCGTAAGAATTCGATCATGAATGTTTCCATTTTATGTTATGTGACATTACAATTTGCTATAACATAAATCGTAATCGAATTTTCTGTTAACAATGAAACAATTTTTCCAGACGTAATATCGATCTTCAAAACAAGCAACGATACAAAAGAATTGGCGTATTATTGGAAAGTTTATCGCGATACGACTGGAAAGAAAATACGCCCGATATTCAAAGATTATGTAGTGAGAATGAACAGAGTGGCAGAATCAGAAAACTTTACTGATGCCGGTGATATGTGGCGATACGCATTTGAAGATGACGATTTCGTTGAAACGGTTGACAGAATCTGGAAAGAGATCAAACCATTCTATGACTTACTACACGACTATGTCCGAGCAAAGCTGAAGCTCGTTTACAAAGACATTCTAAAGAATAACGATAAATTAATTCCTGCGCACATTTTAGGTGAGTTTCTGTTTTTAGAAACGCCTGATAAATATTGAATCGCAATGTGTGTGTAACAAAATAATAATAATAATAATAATTTTATTTCAAGTAACAAGACTCATAGTGTTAGTAACAATATACTTACGACCTATGTTAGTAATACACTTACAAAACAAAACCAAAAACAGAAAAACAGATTGTGACATCACTGCTGCACGGTGACAGGCCCAGCCGAAACCCTGCAGCAGTGGTTCACAAACGCACAGTCAAGCCTGCTCGCTATCATAGACAGGATGCTGTTGGCGCTGCCCCGCACCCTACGGACCAAGGATGCGCACCGCTTCCGCATCACGGTGTAAAAACAGTCCACGTGAGCTTCAGCAAACATCCCTGATGCGCTGCAGTACCGGGGCAACCCCATCAACACCCTGAATGCATTATTATACTGGATGCGAAGGGCGCCGTATGATTTTTGAGTATAATGAACCCACAGACTGCAAGTATAAAAAGACGTACAGTAAGCACTAAATATAGTACGCTTGACCTCTTTAGAGGCACGCCTGAATCTGCGGGCAATCATGTTAGCTCTCACACACAGCGCCCTCCGCTCCCTGTCAATATCCTCATCGTCTTTGAGGTCAGTGGTCAATAAGTGACCCAGATATTTAAACCGGTTTACCCTCACAAGGGGTATCCCGTTCAGCTTAACTGAAGGTACTGCTTCCGGGTATTTACCCCTGGCCCCAAAGACCATGACCACACTCTTCTTAACATTATATGCCAAACCATGTAGTCTGGCATATTGCTCGCAAGTGGCTACGAGTGTCCTAAGCCCGCAGATTGACGCGCTCAGCAGCACCATGTCGTCTGCGTAGCTAATGTTATTACAACACACGCCATCAATATGACACCCGACACGCATGCTGCTAAGCGCGCCAACCAGATCATTCACGTATAGGTTGAATAGCGTAGGCGAGCATAACCCCCCCTGCCTCACCCCGCACTCCAACCCATACGGCCTAGACAGGGCACCAGCCCACCTCACACTATTGACTTGGTTTCCATACCAGTATTTTAGAGTATTTGTCACTGCTGGTGGTAAATTAACCTCTTCCATCTTTCTCCATAAAATGTCGTAGGAAACCAAGTCAAAAGCCTTGCTCAAATCAAGGAAACATGCGTAAACTGGAGTGTGGCGATCCGTGTAGTACTTCACAGTGTGCTTCACACTCAATATAGCACTGTCAGTGGATAATCCAGACCTGAAACCGAATTGGTTATCGTGAACACGTATATGACTACTAAGTTGAGCGTTGAGCACACCGTCAAACACTTTCGAAATGACCGTGGCAAGAGATATTGGTCTGTAATTGTTCTTATCGCCCATGTCACCAGTCTTATTTTTGACGATAGGCACCACTGTTGTTTTGATCATGTCACTTGGCATATAAGCATGACCCAGACAAAAGGTAAAAAGCATAGCCAACACTCTTGGCAAATGTGGACCAGCAAATCGGAGATGCTCAATGCTGAGACCATCATGACCAGGAGATTTTCCTCGACGCATCGCGTTAATTCTGTTCAAGAGCATTTTAGCAGTAATTTTAATTCCTAGGTCTTTCCGTGGCTCAACATTGAGCGTCGACTTAGATGGGCCTAATGGTGACTGCACACTAAAATGTTCCACAAAAAGGTCAGCTATTTGTCTAGCATCACTCACGCCATCAATGCAAACAGGGAGGCTAGGCTTGCCCTTCAGCCTATTTGTATGTTTCCAAAATGATCGGAAATCGTTCTTTGAATGCTGTGAAGCCAGAATATCCATTTTGATTTGAGTCTCGTGATCTTGACACCACTTCAACCGAGACTTAAATATCCTTCTAGCTTCACGCATTTCATCAAAAATACATCCCGATGTCGGCATACCGTTATCCAGCCAGCATAAAAAATTACGCCTAGCCTCCCTATGCGCATCGCTCACATGCATGTTCCAGCCCACGACTGCTCCTTGTTTTCTAGGACTTCCCCCATACGTTATTGTCTCGGTAGCCGACTCGCACAATGCACTAACAATTTTACCATACATTGATTCTATTACCCGAAAGTGGCGAGGGTCATTACAAGTCTGACCACTACACTCTCTAAAGTCATCCGGGAAGTCAATAAGTCGCAACTTCTCATGACATTTTGACAAAATGATCTTATGAAATAATTTTTGCTATGCGTTAAATTCAAGCTATGAAAATATTTTAATATATAAACGTCCATAATGCGTCCCATAATAGGCTCAGCTTTAATAAACAAACTTAGTCCTTTCCTTTTTATGCAAAAACCTATCCAGTTCTGTTGCGAAATATTTCAGGTAACTTATGGGCACAAGAATGGCAAGCAATCTATCCGAAGGTAGTCGCGTACGCAGATCACATGAGACCGAAGCTTCCAGAAAATGAGACCATATTTTCGAAAGACCTGTTTGATGCAGTCGACGAGTTCCATCAATCCCTTGGCTTCGATAGCGCGAAGGATTCCTTCCAAGATATTAAAGAGACGATGTCGACGGCCAACTGTTTGCCGTCCAGCCATGACATGTGTGATGGAGTACATTACAAGTAAATTGAAATTATTAATAACTATCTAAAACCTTTTTCTTATAAATTGTCATAAACTATTATAAAAAGGTTTCAATATGCATTGATGGCCATGGTCATAAATACCGCATTCTGAATTCAATAGATGTTCGATAAATTGTAACCTTACATCATCTCCATAAGACATAACCCGCCTGAATTCAAAAATGAAAAAGATAAACAGTACTTAATAGCGCAGAAAATAGCAACTGATTTCTGCAGGCTTTTATCCTATAGCTACGGTTTTAATATTATCATGATTATTTTTGTAAATATTTTAAATTAGAAATAGTTTCTTTTTAATAATTGTGAAATTAGTCCATAGTAGTTTGTTAATACTTGTGTCCGCCCCGCAAAAGCACGTTGGGTTGACGACGTCGTAAAAGTCGCGGGAACACCCGGATGAGGGATGCACTGAACTGGGAAGTATGGCAGAAAAAAGGTGGACGCCTATAACCCAGCAGTGGATAATAGGGTGGTTTCCTGGGTAAAAAAATAATTATTTATTTAGTCCGTCAGTTAGAATACCGAAAAATAATGGACACGTATTTTTTCTTTTCTCAATTAAACAAAAAATGAAAAACATAAAGTGCGTCAAAATTTGGAAGTAGGGGGGGGGGGGGGTCGTGACGTGCCATCGCCATGCTAAAAATTGTAGCAAGGCGTGACTTCGCGTGGAACTTTAACGGGCGATATCTTCATCATTTTTTATATAATTGACAAAAAAAAAATACGGTTCCAAAATTTTTTGATCTAACTGACGGACTAATTAGAATTTTTTTAGGAAACTAGACTGATGATGATGATGAGTTGTACCCTCTCCTTCTTGGAACGAGAACTTTGTTAGGCGAGGTTGTCTTTAAAATATCGTTTTTAATGATAAGATCGCCCTTTATCACCCTATGTATATTTTCCACATTCATATCTGTTACACAATATTAGAGTATTCCATCCATCTATCTAAACCCTAATTCCACCGACAAATAGTCTTTGTTCATTATTAATTATTTCTATTAAAATATTCAGGTAATGACGCAGGAAATAAAAAAATCCTGTCAGTCTTGTTTTTTTTGCAAATATCTTCTATAGAAGGGTAAAAGTTAACCTTTATATAAAACCGACCTTCAATGAGATATAAAGTTCTATACCTATAGTATTATTAATTAATATCTATTTAGCAGTTGTACGTGACTTTGCTTAGCAACTACTTGTGGTCGGAAGTTTTTTCATGAACTAAGTTTGTTTTTATTCTTTGCTTCATTTCGCGTCACGTTGTATATTTTTTCCTGATGTTTTTTTTTGTCTTCCTAAGTAAACAACTTAAGAAGTTGCTCCGTCATATTTTCCTTATTGATGATTTAAAAAGTATATATATAGCCGACCTTAAATTTTCTTCTTCTTAGCGTGTCGATGGTAAAAATAACACGAAAAAGTATACAACGTGGCGCTACAATGCCGACATTAATTTAACACACGGGTAGGGCTAGTGGCATCGTATTACCCAATAACTGGGTCGTGGAGGTTAGATAGGCAGTCGCTCCTTGTAAAATACTGGTATTCAGCTGCATCCGGTTAGACTGGAAGCCGACCCCAACATAGTTGGAAAAAGGCTAGGAAGATGGTGATGGGTAGGGCTAGTGGCCAGTAATCATAAAAATTATAACAACATAAAAAAAATCGTAACTTGAAAATTTCCATCATCGCCGCGCGCTGACATAGGGCTCTCTCTCTTTCCTTCAATTTGCCTTCTCTTTGCTTGTTAATTGTTTTAATTACATTGATGCGATGTTAAGATCCGTGACCCCGGCAAATTACCCCTGCGCTACAGTTCTTTAAGTCAGGTTTCTCTAAGATGCTATTTTATAAAATTGTTAATAAATAAATAAATATTAATGTTTAATTAAATTAAAATATATTCATAAAACTGCAACGCAAAACGGTATACATGTGTTAAATTAATGTAGCCATTAAAGCGCCACGCTGTATAATTATACTATTTCTATGTCCGACCCAAAATTCAGCGACGCGAATACCGTTTGCTCACCCAGCCATTAGGTCCTCTCGTGTACAGGTGACAGGGCATGCGGGTCCTAACATTTTTAATATTTATCAGACTAGGGTAATTTAGGAACGGTCACATGTGGTGTCCATGAAACATTACTCTTACTTGGTTTTTTTTTAATCTCATCTTATTTAATGCATTGGTGTCTTATAATCTTCCTACCCTTCCTCCTTCATTCCTTTTCTACTAATTTTCTATAACAATGTCTTTTATATGCCAACGCGGATGGGCCTGTTTATTTAGTCTCACAAATGGTGTTCATGCATTTGAACGCAACAAATGGCTCTTAAAATCATCCAGCGGGGTAATTGTGTAACACACAATCCAGTAGCAATGGGTTTCATTTTGACATTTCAACAACATTCATTGCGTTATTTACGTTGTTTAGCATACACATTTTTCGAACTTGGGAAGCAATGGATTACCAATATCTTTCAAAATGATTCAGATTGACATTGATCATGTGTTACGCAATTAGGGTGCAGTTTATTTGTATCATGTCAATTTTCTCGTTCATTGCTATAGGGACAAGAATATGGGGCTTCCATATTTTTTTTGTGACTTAATGGTTAAGGTTCGGTAATATGATACATGAATTTCAATAACTGTTATAAAGAGGATCTTAGTAATGTAGCGTATCATAGTCCTTCTACAACTTCAATAAGTACATTATCAGTGTATTTTTTTTTAATGAATACTATTTTTTAATTTATTGTTTCCAGGATTAAATGGTGCGGTGAAAAGGTAACGGATGTCGTCGTAGGTTTATCTCGAGCCGCAAGACTTCTTGGACACGTCCAATACTTCAAGCATTACAGGAGTCTACCTCCGTTGTACAGAGATGGACCAAATCCAGGTATCCTATATATTAATGTACAGTTACCAAAAGAGATAAGTAACCAGGGTCGTCGGGTATAGTTGAAGTTTAGTAAGAAACCGATGGATGTTTTCGAATAAAATTTTATTTGATAAATGAACTGTTTGTTTTCTTTTAATTCAATTAGTTTTATTCGAAAACAAGAAGTTGTTGAGGGGCCCGTGGCTAAATAATAACAGCGGCACAGGTCGATCGGTCCGGTTAAGCTAGGCTTGCTAGGCATCTTTACATACCGAGTCCCCTCCGTGCCTCGGAAAGCACGTTAAGCCGTTGGTCCCGGCTGTCATTTGTGGATCTCTTCATTTATGGTAGTCAGAAGTCCAAAAGTCTGACAACCAGTCTTACCAAGGGGTATCGTATTATCCAGTAACTGGGTTGTGGAGGTCAGATAGGCAGTCGCTCCATGTAAAATACTGGTATTCAGCTGCATCCAGTTAGACTGGAAGCCGACCCCAAAATAGTTGAGAAAAGGCTAGGCAGATGAGTTTTATTCGAATTTATTTGAAAACATCCATCGGCTTCTTACTAAACTTGAACTATACCCGACGGCCGTGGTTCCTTATCTCTTTTGGTGACCGTACCTACCTACTTACCGATGTCCTTTCTAGCCAAACGTTAGTAGCTATTAATTTTGTTGTTAGAAAACTGGGGAAAAACGTTAAATGCTAGTAGCTGTTAGTTTTGTCGCTCAGATCTAAAACGAAAGTGAAACGGTTGGTTGCCAATGTTGCAATAAAGTAATTACTGCAACCAAGCTCATAAATTTTACTATCGTGCTAGTTGGCTACTTAAATTCTATAGTAGGATTATCTGAAGCGGTATCTGTAACTCAATAATGATACAATCGATTCAATACACTCGCCAGTGACTTTTCAAAATGACTGTGACCATGCTTTCCCAATTTGCATGCTAAAAATTTATATTCGACCAAAAATCAGTAAAGTTTCAGTCAATCGGTGGTCAAACCGCCCCGCCTTTTCCAATCTAACCGGATACAGCTGAATTCCAGTACTTTACATGGAGTGACTGCCTATCTGACCTCCAAAATCCAACTACTGGGTAATACGATACCCTTTGGTAATATTGATTGTCAGACTTTCGGGCTTCTGATTACGAATGATAGCCGGGACCAATGGCTTAACGTGCTTTCCGAGGCACCGCGGTATCCCGATATGTAATGGATGGTCACCCATCCACGGACCGACCTCGGCAAATGTAGCTTAACATTCGATCGTCCTGTGCGGCATTATTACTATCATTATTTAGCCACGAGCCCCTTTCAGTTAATCGGAAGTCTGGCTTTGAAATTGATAAATCTGTTCTACACTTTAAATATAGTTAGGTACTTACCTACTACAGGCAGAATTAAATTCAGTAATAATGGTCTATGGACCGGAATGCCATTATCAAATTCAGTAAAAACATGATTGAAGCTTTGTGTTTTCCAAAATACAATTTAGTTTTGTAGTCTGGGATCCGAATACTTAGCTCCTCAGCGTTAGCTCCTGCATTAGAATGAAACAATCTTATATGCCAATCTTGAATGTATGACCTCAGTTTGACCTTTCAAGGATCAGATACGTGATGGTTTTAAAAGATAAATAATTACAATTGAATAATTAATTTCGATCGTGTTACAGCGTTCCACGATGCAATCTCCGACATCGTCGCCGTTCAGTTGACCTCGCCGGAACACCTACAGACCCTGAACTTGGTGAAGGTACAAGAAACAAGCCCCGAAGTCACTTTGAACCATCTCCTTTGGGTCGCTTTGGAAAAGGTTCCGCTCATGGCTTATGCCTACGTCCTCGATAAATGGCGCTGGGATGTCTTCGGGAATAGCAGTTTGGAGGACTGGAATCAGCATTGGTGGGATCTCAGGTTGGTTTTTCCTGCTAGGGTTGGTGTTGACGCCACATAAAGAATCCATCTTATACATAGGTAACATTAATATTAAAATAACTATATTAGATTGTGGACACGAGAAGTCACGGGATATCGTGACTTCTTGAACAGAACTTAAGACCATATCCGTGAGTTCACTTAAGACGTGCACTAAGTACGATTACGAGTTGTAGGTCGTAGGTTCGAACCCAGACAGGCGCTTTACTTTGTGTAAATTATTTCATCACTATTGCTCTTAAAACGGTAAAGGAAAACATCATGAGGAAACCAGCATGTCCTAAAACCAAAAATTTGAAGACATGTGACATCTACCAACCCGCACTTGGTCCGCGTGGTGGATGACGGCTCAGGGAGTGGGCCGTAATCCGCTCATAGAGAGAAAGCCTGTGTCTCAGCAGCGGGAATATTATGGGCTGATTATGTTTACGCTATGTACCTATTTGTCGCAGATGGATTGTAGAATCCGCTGTTTAACAAAACCGCTAGTTGTTTTACAAAACAGCTCCGTTATGCAAAACAACTTAACAACGCTCAGCGGTTTTCCATAATTACTGAACTTGAACACGCAGAATTGCATTTATCAATGCAGCGGGTCAACGGTCAGCGGTTTTGTAAAACAGCGTGAAATTAAACGTCAGATTGAAGATTTTAGTTCTAAATTTTGTCGCTCATGGCTCTGTGTGTTGTTAACAACAATAATGGCGTCTGAAACAGAAATAAATAAAACTAGTAAAAATTCCTTAACTCAAGTGAAAACAGTGATTTTAAGGACAATAATAAGTTATTCAGCCATTCCGCTTAACGACTAAACGTCGGTAGCAGTTTTGTAAAAAAATGAACGGTGTATTTTAAGTGCTTTATAATACGGGACGAGCCGTGCGGGGTAAATCCGTTTGTCTTGCGCCTGATCTCTCCCCAGTCGTGTTGGATTGCCGTCCCATCGGACTATGAGAGTAAAGGAACAGAGAGTGCTATGTTTGCGCACATAATTGTGCACTATAATATCTCCTGCGAACCTGGCTGATCTCCGTTAAGATTGGCCATCGTGACTGAAATCGGTCGAGAGTCTATTATTATTAATAGGGGTGCGAGCCTATTTACATCAACCGGGCTGTACTCCAGACTCAAGGCAGAAAATAAAAGGGACACCCAGATGGAACGGAGTATAACTGGCTTGCTTTTTATAAGAGAGAGAGACAGACAGAGAAACACGCGCACGCCGCACGGCTTACAACTATAGCAAAAAGTGTCGTTCCAAATTTTGGTCTTAATTTTTTCCGTCTAGCCCCCTTTCGCAACGCGCGATAAGCAACTTCGTTCCAAAATAATTTATTCTCTCCACTTCTGTCTATATTCTTCCTAGAAGTCTAGTCTTCCGTGTTAATTAGCTAATGATTTTACCTGTTCAACCAAAGGCCTAATACTTTATTGATGCTAGGATGCTCAGCTGCATATGCAACTGACATACTCGCTCAATGTCAGCATTACGGCCTCTATTATAGCCAATCGATTCTATTATTAATTTAACTATGGCGCCCATGGTGGATTATCAGTTTTTGGCGATGAGTCTAAATTATACACGAATTATTCTCTTACTTAAAAATATTTTAAATCTTGACAGGATCTAACTTCAAAGACATAGGTACCTATTTTTATAAGTACAAGGTTGAGAATTGCTCTCAAATACGTAACATAATTAATCGTAGCGACCGTGACTTACGAGTTGTAGGTCGTAGATTTGTACCCAGACAGGCTTTGCAGCGCTTTCATCATCTGCCTAGCCTTTTCCCAACTATGTTGGGGTCGGCTTCCAGTCTAACCGGATGCAGCTGAATACCAGTATTTTACATGGAGCGACTGCCTATCTGACCTCCACAACCCAGCGCTTTACTTTGTCTAAATTATTTCATCCGCACTGCTCAAAAAAGCTTTAAGGAAATCATCGTGAGGAAACCGAGATGTCTTAGAACCAAAAAATTCAAAGACATGTGACATCTACCAACCCGCATTGTGCCCGTGTGGTGGATTACTCCCTACTCCCTCTCACGGAGAGGAGGCCTGTGTCGCAGCAGTATAGGAACATTATAGGCTGATTATGAGGTACCTAACATGATTTATTTTTAGTCAAAATAAGGATAAAAACCAAATTACGTAAAGTAAGTAAGGAATTTCGCAACAGTATTTGTTTGCATTGGAGAACATTGGTAGCAATAAACAAAAGCGCTTGTAAATAAATCAAATGCCTACTTACTACGAAATATACTTTGCCTACTGTACGGTTTACCACTCGTACCTAGTCGATCTCAAACTGAATAAGTTTCTGAATAAGGCGGCTCTGATAGGTCACGAGACACACTCTCGAGTTACAGGTAAGTATACTTTTGTAATATTGAGAGTCTTGTGGCTAATTGATAACAGCCACATTGGTCGGTCGATGGTTAAGCTACGCTTGCCACAGTCGGTTCGTGGTGAACATCTATTACATATCGAGTCCGCTCCGTGCCTCGGAAAGCTGACAGTCGGCAGTCAGAAGCGCAAAAGTCTAACAACCAGTTTTTACGTTACGTTGACTCCGCGTGTTCGTGCTAAGCCCAAAGTTCCGTTTGCTAAAAAAACTGGTGCCATAAGTCTAAGATATTAAATTATTAATTCAAGTCATACATCTAAGCAGTGATTGCTCATTTGCAAGTCAAATCATGTGTCTGTGGTCCATTTATAGGCACAAGCTAACTGTGAATAATTATACCTGTTTACTTACTTATCTTCTATTGCGATCATCTTCACTAGGTCACTAGCCGTCGCCGCGTCGTCGTCATACAAAATTAATAAAAGTTGCAATTAAAAACAAGCGATACTATAATGAGCCTGTAATGTTCCCGCTTCACAGGCCTTCTCTCTGTGAGAGGGAGTGGGTCATAAGCCACCACTTGGGCTTGGTAGATGTCACGTGTCTTCGAATTTTTTGGTTCTAGGACATGCCGGTTTCCTCACGATGTTTTCCTTCACCGTTTTGAGATGAATGATGATGTATTTTTATTTGTTGAGCACGATACTGGTATTCAGTTGCATCCGGTTAGGCTGGAAGCCTACCCCTATAGGTACACCGTTAAAGTTTGATCGTTTTAATCCTTAAAAGGGGTCATTGTACTCATCATTATAAACCACTTTTACTACGGGACCAAACCTGAAATCGTGAAAAAAAAATCAGTTGACCCATAGATTTATGTTCGCATAACTCGACATAATGTATGGATCAACTGATTTTTTTTTCACAATTTCAGAGTTGGTCCCGTAGTAAAAGTTGTTCATAATGATGAATACAATGACCCCTTTTAAGGATTAAAACGATCCAAATTTAACGGTGTATAGTTGGTAAAAGCTTAAGCATAATTATGATGATGCAAAAACTGACCGGCTTAGCAATGCAATCAATCAACCTTAAAACCAACTGATCTGTTTGAAACTAGCGCAAATATGGGTGGGTACACCTCTGGCTAACCCTTCGGGGATTACAGGTGTGATGTTATGTTATGTGTTCTGTTTGAACGAGTCGTAGTTTTGACCAATCATTAACAGAGTTCAATCTGAACAGACGACCAGCGTTAGTTTGATCCTAACGAAAGCGTTTACAGTCAAAGGATATGACGAGACTGTTTAATCTAGTGAGTATTACTAAAAAGAAGTAGATACTGCTAGAAACATGCGATCTTGCTGTCGGTGTCGTCAGTTTCATCTAAAGGTACATATAACTGACCTATCATGCGAGCCTTAAGAGACAAATGAGACAAACTACGTATCTAAATTAGACGAGACATATAAAGGTATTGGAAAAGAAGGTACAGGACAATTTTTTGGTTTCAGAATAAAAGAGACGGGAGTATCGCCTCCAGTACCTAGGAACGAAACCGACCTAGATCCAGCGGCGAAGTACCATGTTGTGTCTCACGTACAGTACATTACGTAAGTAATATTATGCTTACTTAATTATGTATTTATCAGTGAAAGTGCTAATAATTTGAATGAAAATACGAGAAACAGGAAGATAATGAACAGGATAAAGTACAATGGCTATGGTTACGACCTAATTATTTTGGGACAAGATTATATATAGGAGATATAAAGTAAATATAGGATGTTAGACTATTTTTTGGTATAGCTGAGGGACTTTATCGAGGACAATAAAACTAATAGACTCAATGCTAATGAAACAACCGCTCGAGACTAAGTCTATACCAATATTATAAATGCGAAAGTACCTAACTCTGCTTATGTGTCAGTCTGCCTGTTACTTTCACGCCTGAACGGATTTCGATGTTTGAGTCAAAGGTAGATCATGACTTGGGTTAGGATGAGGATATATTTTATTCCAGTAGTAGCCTCCGGGGGATAATTTCCTACGTCCACGTAGGCTAAGTTGTAGGAAAAAGCTGGTTACTTATATGTCTTAATATTAGTCTCACAAGTACCTTTTACATCATTCGTCATAATTCTAGTCTTTTCACATCCTTCTGTGTGAAAGCGCGAAGACTCTTACCTAATGCAAATACTGAGTGACATTCATTTATTTGTTGCAGTTTGATAAGTGAAAAATCTATATCTGCCTGTGTCATCTTTCTCCTCAATTAGTTCTATTACGGTTTTTCGCACGTGATTGTTCTCTGATGCTGCCCAAACGTTACCTAATATATTGTGGTTCATAGTGTAAAATAACTTTTTTTTTTCAGATACCTGATATCTCATGTCCTAGAATTCCAAATACTGTTATCTCTTTGCAAAAGGGCGAATCACACAGGACCTCTTCACGAATGCTCCATATATGGCGTGAAGGAAGCAGGAAAACTTCTCAGGTACTCTGTCTGCCTAATTAAAATGCATGAGAAAATAATATCATTTACTCTTTGTTAGCCAAGGATATGAATGGCGCAATTCAGAGATGTGCAGATAGGATGTGTCGTATTTATGACTTTTATTAGCAACTTAATTACGACATAATATTATACAATATCAACATCGTCTTTCATGATATGAACCAATCGATTAAGGAAATCCCCATTGGGAATGAAGAGTCGCTTTAAAAAACTGTGCTAATCTGAAAATTCAACAAGCACAGTTTGTTCTTTTCATTTACAATCATAATAATTTGACTGTTGACGTCAAGTTTGCGAAGGATCGGGGTAAAACTTGACTAGATAAGCACTCAATTATCATTCACTATTTGAATGTCAAGCACGATCCTGATCTTTGATCCTGAATGCTGTAAGTGGCATAGAATGCTGTCAGCATTTTATTGCCGATACGCTTCAGAATTTTGCCGACTTTTCCTCCAGACGTCGAGCGGCAATCGCTCTTATACTGATACTTGCTGCAATTCAAATAGGTACATGGGTACACTAGGTATACGGGTACTAGGTACATGGGTACTCGTACAATAAACTTTTGCCCAGACCAGCCTTAACAGAGCAATCCTGAGGGCCTACAAAAGTGACAATCACTTTCCAAGCGTTTTGTATTTCTACAACGACTTTCAACAACTTTGACATTTTATAAGCTTTTCGGCAGCTCTGTCAATCTATTTTTTTTCCTTTCCATCATCGTTATCACTGGTAGAATGACACTTTGTATTGGCCATCTGATCTATAATTGGTCAAAATTGAATTTTTATGTCATATTTATATATTATTAATACTTATCATTATTTCAGCGATGGCATGGCACTTGGTGCAAGTGAGGACTGGAGAACAGTCCTTAAAGCTATAACTGGCGAAACGGAGCTATCAACTGAAGGCATACTACAGTACTTCTCAGAGCTCCAAAAGTACCTGAAAGAAGAGAACGTGAAACTGGCGAGTCTAGTCGAAGGTGACATGGACCAGAGTGCACCTATTATTGTAGGTGTCATAGTAGTGTTATTGACAATACTAATCATAGTACTTTACTGTGTAAAGAAACACGATGTTGGTAGCAAAGTGTTTTCCGCTTGCGGTTTGAGCAAAAACGGCTCTTTGGACATAGTGACGAACGAGCTCCCACAGGGAAAGAACAATGAGGTGGACGGCATATGCGAAGATAAGGTGTGAAATACAACCTAGTATAGATCTGAATGTGATTACACTTATGTTTATTTTGTAAGTGAAAGTATTGTAGAAACCTAGGACAGGACCAATAGAGATAAGACAAACAATTATTTAGCATTTATCGTGTCAGTGATTATCAACAAGTTACGATTTGATTACATCATTAAGATTAATTTTAAATGTATTTGTGTGAAAGTTTCGGAATACTGTTTTATGAATAAGTTTTATTGCCATGGGTATGTTATCTACGAATAAATTTTATTGAATGACTATTTCTTTTTTATGGACATAACATTACACAATGTTACGCCTGTATTGGATTCAATACAGGCAAAAATGTTACCTACACCCACATTTCGACAGTTACGTCTAAATCTCATGTAATAGGGTCAAATCCAGAGTCTGGGTTGCGACTAATTTTCTAATGAGCAAACTCAAAATAAATACAATTTATCCGACCTGGGAACATAGGACCCTATGCTCAGTAGTCGTTTATTGCTTCTTCCAAATTAAACGTGTTGCTGGACAATGGGATACCATATCAGCCAAATTGATGGATGACGTGAACCAAATCACATCTACAGATAATGAAGTGAGTGCTTATACAAATAGGCAGAGGTCATCTAGCAGTGAATGGTCAGCCTAAACTGTTACCATTTGTATGAAAAATAACTGCATGGTGTATTAAACACTGCAGTAAAATACTCTCGTCACGCAAGGCTGTCGCTTGTAACATGTTTTGTGAGCTGTATGTGTTTTGCTTTGAAAATGTTATGGGCCACATTTTTACCAATCATAAATTAGGGCAAACCTTGGGCATTTCTATAGCAGTTACAATATTTACCCTCATTCTAGCATTTTCTATATGTGGATGTTTATAGAAATATCGAACCAGTACCTGCCAGAATATAGCTACTATATCTTTTACACTGCAGATGATAGTAGGACAGGAGATCAGGGGGTTCCACTTAGTCATCAAGCAGGTTAATAAGGCATAAAGTGAAGTGTCGTGAGAAGAGCCCAGCGATTTTTCACCATTTGGGGAGCAAATGTCATAGACTTGCGCTGCACATCAAATGCCTTGCAAATAATAATGGTAGGGGCTCTGGCCTCGTTATTATCTGTCGTGTGGCTCCACATTCAGTCCTTCTAATAGACTGCAGAGGTCGCTACATTCATTGATAATGGAGAGGAATGAACACCATTATTGTCAGATATGGATCTACTTGTACTCAGGGAGATTCTATGTATCAAACTCTCGATTTATATAGTCATCTTCGAGAATTTTGACTGCAGCTTCAATGTTGGTATATCTAGAGTAAGTAGGTATTAAGGTAAATCAGAAAAAAATATATAAATCAGAATCTACATTTGCAGTCGTCAATGTCCTACACTAAATAGAGTGTAGCGATATAGACTGTAGTTATCAAATTACAATTTACTTAGAAGGGACATAGTACAATAATATGTCATGGTCTAACAGTTTCGATCATTTGAGTTGCTCTATTAAATTAGAGCTTGAAGCAAGGATACTTTAGTCAACAAACAGTTCCAAGTCAGACTGTTACGTGGTCGATACAAAACATCGTATAAATCGACACATTAAGGCCGTGAGGCTCATAATAAATGTTATGAAATTGGGCAGTAAAATTACGTTGGAATAACAAATTGGTGCGGACCAGCGCAATCCTAAAATCGAAGATAATAACACACATGAGTACTGCAAATGTGAACGTAAATGCCATTCCGCGGGTCATGGACAAACGGAATTTTCAGTTAGAATTGCAATTAATTAATTTAAAAAAAAATCTATTCAAGTGGTGGAATTTTTTGATTTGTTTGTTTACCCGGAACGGTAACAACAGTACTTTTCCGAATTTACTGAATGAAGTTATTGTTGTAAGAATTGATATTAAACAATCGATCGTTCCTCGGGTTCGTACTATAAGCAAATGACTGCTATTGACGGGCAACGATGTCCGCGACTGGCTGTGGACATCCGCTCATAGCCGACTTGTCGAAATGGTTAAGAATGTGAGCCGGTGTGAACTAACTGCAATCACCTAACCGTTACCGCTTGTGACGAACGCGCGCACCTAGGATCGCAGCGCAGGAGTTCGCGCGCTATTTGCATATTCAAAAATCGAACACTGCGACTATACGTTACGAACTGACGTTTTATTTCAATAAACAAATAGATTTTTTTAATTAAAAAGATTATTTAAATAAAATAAATAAAAGGGATTTATAAATAGACATTACAATAAATAAACACGCAAGGGCCACAACAAATGAAGCTTAAGTGAAGTGATGATACATGGTTGTGAATAAGTTATAATTAGAAGGTAAGTTTAGTCTTAAAATACTCTTCGAGACCGGAACTCTCAAAAAACGAAAAAATTTCTGCATAATTGTGAATGATTATTTTCTTATAAACACATAAATATAGTGAGATTCAGTATTATAACTAACTTAGGGTAACTACATACATAATATCGGACCAAGGCCTTCGCATACAAACGTCAAAATAAGCTGTTAAGAAATTATAATGAATTTAAAATTACTTCCTCGCCAATTTCCAGCAATCACCGCAGACTTTTTTATGACAGTAATAACAAAAAGTGGTTATAAATACTTAATCATTATTATGACAATTTACAAAATACATGAAGTTTTTTATAATTATCTTGCGAACAACACAATCACACTTTAAGCTGTTCACAAAATAATTACGTACGAAGTATTTTTCTGCTAACACTTTTATAATATTGTTTTTTATCTTTATCTGCATATAAAAAGGTAAGAGCATAAAATATACGTATAGGTATATATATATGTTGAACTTATAATACCTGTTATTTTGTGTCAAATTTTTATTTGAAATACATAAAATCACGTCTACATACATACATGGCTACAAAGAATTAAGATCTATTTACATAACAGTTTGATAACTCAGCTGCTTTAATTCAATTAAAAAAGCCAACAAAAAAAAACTTATTATTAAAATGAGGATTGTCTTACAATTCACACACTGCAAAATAAACAAAAACATAAGTACTTTTAAAAATTATGCAAGAACAATTTTTTGCAAAATCTTAATTACAAATAAAAATCGTATGTTAAGTAATACCGGATTTAACTGAATACAGCTCTACCAGAGACGTGACTTTGGATTTCATTAGCTTGAAAAACTTGTCAAAAAACTTGTATAAAATAAATGTAACCTCATTAATTGGCTAGATTAAAATAATTACGTCTTTTTTTTCAAAAGAAATTGAATGAAAACCGTGATGTAATAAACACTGATTGAATTGAATTGAAATTGATTTATTGAATTAATTGATTTTCATTAATATTTACAAACTAGGGCCTTAAACTGGAGGTAGGTAAGAAATAATTGGATTCTACCTGAACTAGGAATAAACCTGTATCTCAGGTATCTCACTCAAGTGCTTATATATAAGTATTATCTAAGATTCCTGCAAATAGTAAATTATTTATCTACTTCAACTATGGTATATTCAAATTGAGCAAACTAGTATACTTTTTGCATCATCGTAAGACATTTTTGCAACCATACGAGAATTCTATTATGATTTTAATATCAAAAAAATAAATGGCAGGGGGTGTTATTAGACCGACACCGAACACAAAAATGTGATTAAAAAATTTTTGTCTGTCTGTCTGTTTGTTCAGGCATCACGCAAAAACTACCGGTTCGATTACGATGAAACTTGGTATAATTATTCTTTAATATCCTGGGCACCACACTGGGTACTTTTTATCCCGGAAGAGCATCTTTCTATGTATATATATAAAATTCAAAGTCCTGACTGACTGACTGATAGATCAACGCACAGCCTAAGCCGCTGGTCCTAGAGACATGAAATTTGGAGGGTGTGTTCTTCGTGAGGAGTAGGCATCCACTAAGAAAGGATTTTTCGAAATTCTACCCCTAAGAGGGTGAAAAGAGGGGAAATTCGTTTGTATGAAAAATCTTATTCCTTGAGTAAATAAACTTGAAACTTGGCACGAATACTTATCTAAATAAATTATGAAGATTGTCAGTTTTTTTTCTTCTAAACTACCCCCTAATAAGGGATTGGGGGGTTTCAAAGTTTGTATGGAAGAATTTTAGCGCGCAGTCCGATTTACTCGAAACTCAGTATTTATACCTAATATTGGAAGTAAAGAATAATGTGTATCAGGGTTTTTTGGAAATCTACCCCTGACGGGTTGAAATGGGGTAGTAAATTTTTCAGGGGAGGATTTTACTGCATGGCTTGATTAACTCGAAAATTAGTACTTATAAATAATCTTTGAGTCAAGTTATGAATAATCCCAAACGATTTTTCAAAATTCCACCCCTGTGGGGGTGAAAAGCGGGGGATACAGCTTATATGAAAAATCTTATTCATTTAGTTAATAAACTTGAATCTTGGCAAGAATACTTGCCTAAGTAAGTAATAAAGTTTATCATTATAAGTTTATCAAAACTACCCCTCAAAGGGGGATTTAAGGGTGTTAAGTTTGTGTGGAAGAAATTGAATGCGCGATCCGAGTAACTCGAAACTCAGTACTGATACTTTTGACAGAAAATAATACTAAAATCATTGCTAACAGGTGACCATACTGACCATACACAGTCTAAATATTTCTTGGACAACATCCGTTCTTACAATAGTGCATTTCAAATGACATCTTTCGGTGCAAAACATTAGTAATGTTAACTAATTGATATTAATTTCATATCAGAAGGACCATTAGTAATGTTAACTAATTGATATTAATTTCGCTTCATAATTTCGGAATGAAAATAATTCTACCTTTACCTATATTTTAATGAAGTTATAAACTACCCAGTCTACAACACTCAATATAAGTTTTACCAAACTTAATCGAAATTCTTTATCGGTTTTGACTGATTTATTGGCTGACATATCAACGCACAGTTCAAACTCTTGCCGAAATTCCTATCGGAACGAGAAAGGGACTGGATCCGCGTACGAAGTCGCGGGCAGAAGCTAGTTAATAATAAGTAGGTATGTAAAGTTGTCGAAAATTTACCACGGATGGGACAAAAAGGGGTAATTTAGTTTTTAAGGGGAGGATTTGAACTTGAAACTGTATGTTACATTTTCACGCCTAAACCACTGAACTTCTGATTTAGCATAGAGATAGATGGCATCATGGGGAAGCACATATATTTTATCCTGTTAGCACGTTCTCGTGGGATAATTTCCGACATCCACGCGGGCGAAGCCGCGGGCTGAAGCTAGTTTACAGAAAAATTTGCCGTGTCAACAAAATGTTAAGATTGTATGTTTACTTATAATATAAATGGTAAAATATAATAAAAACTAAAATAAATTTTACACGTAAAAGACAAAATAATAATAATTATATAACATACAGTAAAAAGGCTTATTTTTTTTCAAAATAAAAATGTTAATTTAATTTTATTTACAAGATAACACTCAAAAGGCTTATAGATAAACATAGGCGGTCTTACATAGTTATAGATATAGATTGAAACTTACATAGTTATTACTATTTGTTAGATATTGGGTTTTTTATAGCGGTCAGTGAAGGAAAAAATCGTGAATAAACCGGCATGTCCTTTAACCAAAAAGTGCAAAGACATGAAACATAAAAAAGAGGTTCTTTATTAGCTTCAGTTGTGTACACAAAACACTTATCTATACACTATGCAGCGTTACAACAAAGGAAAAGTGATTTCGATGAACTCTGGCACCCAATTGTCCTGATATTACTAATAACAATGTTACATTGTACCGAAAACTGTAATGCGCCGAGAGTGCGTGTGCTCCGGCTGTTCCACACTGCAAGGTGTACTCGTAGAACTGACGCGGGCGCACGGGCGCCTCTCCGACGCATTGTAGATACGAATAACACACATTTTATCGAACTTGATATTTTCGCGCTTCAAAGTCAAAGTCAAATAATTTATATCAAATAGGCACATTAAAGGCACTTTTGAACGTCAAAATTAAAATAAAAATAAAATTTATCCTAGTCGCCCCTTCCAAAAGGTAGTTTTCGTATGGAGAAGAATGGGCAAGAAGAGTTTTACACACTTTAAGTTCAAAACACACTTTAAGTTCAAAAGGATGGCTGTAGAATCCTTAAAGTAGATATCCGATACTATTATCCCTAAATCACATAATATGAGAACTTACTTAATTTTTTGTAATTTTAACGCACACATTTAACTACTTATTTTCTTTAATCATTATTTCGCGAATATTGGTGTGGGTTACACGTTTATTTAGTTCATAACTTATTCTGTCATACAATTAGTAATTTGTAACTGTTAAATGTCCCAATAAAGTAAAAATAGAAATAACTTGTGTTTAGGGTGCCAACGAAACAACCAACCAACCAAAATCTATCTAGCAACTGGGCCTGCGTAGTGGACTACGGTTCGTTCCCTCTCGAAGAGAGGAGGCCTTTGTGAGGCTTGTTATAGGGTTTTTCTATCTGGAATTTTTCAGTAGCAGCCCGGAATCTGGATTTGTGCCCGGTTCTTGGCTATAGGCTCTGTGCCCGGTTCTTGGCTATAGGCTCTGTGCCCGGTTCTTGGCTATAGGCTCTGTGCCCGGTTCTTGGCTATAGGCTCTGTGCCCGGTTCTTGGCTATAGGCTCTGTGACCGGTTCTTGGCTATAGGCTCTGTGCCCGGTTCTTGGCTATAGGCTCTGTGCCCGGTTCTTGGCTATAGGCTCTGTGCCCGGTTCTTGGCAACAGGCTCAACCCCTATTACATTGGACTTAAACATAATTGGCGAAATTTGGGTGTAGTAAAGGTCAAACATCTGCCCAACTCTTCGGTGTAATAAGGCGTTATGTAATTTTATTTTATTTATTCTGGAAAACAAACAATTGCATATTAAGAATTACAAAAAGATAGGATACAGAAATGATACAAATGTGTACCTAATCAATCACGTTCTCCACAGATACACAATGAGATATATTTGATATATTTTAAGACTAACGTTGTAAACAATAAAAAAGAGGAATATTAATAACAAAGTATCAGCAAAACATAAAGCTGTCAATAGTGCCGCATAAGTGTAACAACATTGTCGCATTAATTTTTCAATATGTAACGTAACATGACTCTAAACTTTCCATGCGATAAAGCAAACAGATCCAAAATGCTGAAATTATTATTAAAATTGCTCGTAAAGCGACGACCGGCGGCATTTGTCTGGAATGGAATTTGACTGGAATTATGTTAATAATAAAAGTATGTGGTCCTCATTTTTAAATCCTGTTTATGACAGTATAAGTGAATCTGAGGCTGAGATCAGGGCCCGTATTCCCGTAATTTAAAATATTCAAAATCTAGTCGCAGTCTCATCTCGGCGATAAACAATTGTCAAAAACTTGTCAAAATGTAGGAAAATTAGAGGTTATATGAAAGAGGGGGGGGGGGGGGGGTAGAGGTATTTACGAAAGTTCTTGCGCGTCGATGTCCCTGCCACCGCAGGGTGGCATCCAACATCGACGCGCAAACTGTAACCATGGATTCAGCACATGATTTCGGTTATAAAAAACATCAGCAGTTTAATACCAAAACTCAAAACTTACGCGGTCAAAATATATATTAAGGAACGGCAATTTTTTTTTTTAATAACCGACGAAAAACTTCAACGAATCATGTACTGAATCCATGGTAACAGGTTGCGCGTCGATGCTCGATGCTACTCTGTATGTATGTCAGCGATATCAATATTATGCTTAACGCAAAATTACGTATGTAGGTATTATTCTGAAAACATGATGTACACGATCGTGTAACGTACCTATCGTTTTTGCAATCCAACAGTGCACTTCACATACACACGACTCGCGGTACGTTACTAGCATAAAAACTTGTCAGTCGATCCTTTAGCTAAATCCGACACAGCCGAATTTTGTGTAACGAAAATAGACAACCAAGAAGGAAACAAATATGAAAACACAAACAAATAATGATATAAAACTAGATAGGATAATTATGTACTATAAAGTAAACTATCTAAATATATAGGTAAAATTTTAGTAAATTCTGGTCCTTGAAGGCGGAATCATGATCAATGGCCGATTCCTATAATTTACGGATCATTATTAATTAAAATTAAGACTCTTGTATCTTTACCAATAATGAAACAAAGTCCTCGTAGCTTTGCATAGTAGACCCTACCATATGACATTAGCTATCACAGGTAAACTTAGCTTATCCATTTATATACCCAGTTTGACAATAACAAATGCAACCACTGGTAAGCAAAACGATTCGTTTGTAGGGACCGAGAATTATTCAACATTTTCTTTAACTTTTCTATGATATTAGATGGCCAAGACGCCAACGCCATGGTATCGCAGATGATTAATAATCATCTAGAGGTATCGCAGATCCCTAATTAATTTGTGAAAGTCCCGTCAAAATCAAGCCAGCCATTTTGGACATAATCCGGAATAAACAGACAGACAGACGAAAATTTATAAATTGCTTTTTTGATGTAAGTACCGTATATACTTTCATATGCATTTAGTAAAAAGCTATTCTGACATTACAAACAGACACTTGAATTTTATTTATTTTGTTTAGCTTATATAGATTCCCAATAATTACTTCAACATTGAACTAAGTTTCCGTCATCTCATACCCACTATTCGCACTGTCATGGTCACGGTCAGTTTCACGAACTAAGTTAAAAATACACTATAGCCATTCACTATTTAGTTACTATCACAAAACCTTACACCAAAGTTCCTTATAATAGAGGCAATTACTTGACAATGTGACATGTTATATGACGTAAATTAATTATTCTCCTGGTAGCAGGTAGAGTTATATAAGATACAATTCTTACTGTAACTACTAACTAGAAAGTCCTGTGAGATTTACTGGTTTACGGTTTTCCATATAAACAGAAGGTTTATTTTAGCTGTTTGACTGCAATTGTTAAACACCACATTTTTCCGCTACTATGATATGAGGCTATGAGAGCCGCCGCCAGGGCTGCGGGTTATTCGAAAGAGATACCGTGGCCCTTGGCACAGGCAACTGAAGGAACACGGGTGGGTTTTAGTCAGTAAAAGTCTGACACTCCCTTCCGCTCCGCCCAGAACGGGAGGGGTCATTTAATGATTTCCCACCCAAAAAAAAAAGGCCATGAGAGCCACAGTGGCCTAACTGTCATTTTTCAATACTGACTTTATTTGAAGACGTTTCTGTGTTCGTGTCGTTTTTGGAAGTCGGTTGTTTTTTTTTGCAAAAAAGTTTTTATTTTTCACTTTTGTTGTAATTTTTACCAGTAATTTTGGTTTAAAAACTAAACTACTGAACTGTTTTTAATGAAATTTCTATGGGACCACTTCAGAAGTATCTCCTTTCGAACAAAAAAAGATTTTTGAAAATCGGTCTACAATTGGCGGAGTAATCGCGTAACAAACACACAAAAAAAAAAAAACATACCGTCGAATTGAGAACCACCTCCTTTTTTGAAGTCGGTTAAAAACTGCTCTAAACTGTAAAAGTCACAGCGCCACAGTGGCCTAAAAATTAATTCAATTTTTTTCAGTGAGGCCCTTGTGGCTCTCTGCTCTAAACTGTAAAAGACAGCGCCACAGTGGCCTAAAAATTAGTTCATTTTTTTTCAGTTAGGCCACTGTGGCTCTCATGGCCTCATATGATGCACTAGTTTCTGTGGAAGTCGTAAGATACCACAATAAACTAAAATAACAACCAGCAGTGCGATTCTGTAACCATCTCACCGTGAAAACTCAGGTGAAGTGAGCGCGGAGTGAGCTGTCATTCCAACTAATGCTACGGATTGACACTATGGACAGCTCACTCTAAGCTCACTTCACCTAACTTTTCACGGTGAGATTTTTACAGAATCGATCGGCAGGTATCGCATCGCCCGCCCGTGCTTTTACTTCGTATGATGTTTTTCATTTTACTCGCCTCCTACAGGTCTTATTGTGTTAAATAGCCCATAAATAACCTTCCTCATGAATTGGGCTATTAAAAACAAAAATAGTCTTTCGAATCCGCCTAACAGTTCCAGAGATAAGCGCATTCAAACAAACAAGCAAATAAACAAACTCTTCTTTATTATATTTACATATAGGTATCGGGTATAAGCATTTTACCTAAATATGGTAGCGACATGACATTTACGTTCTAAACAAAATTTTCATTTTCCTATATTTTTACGTTCTGTAACAAATGCATGAACTTTGAATTTTACTTTCACAAAGTTTCGTTTTCTATCTACTCGTATATATTCTTCTAACCTTTCCTCGGTTCACGACTTTCTAGCGGAGTTTACGAAGAGCGAGACCGCACCATCTCATATAACGTGCCCGGCGCCGTAACCTTTAGGCAAGGATATAAATCCATACTAACTATTACAAATGCGAAAGTAACTCTGTCTCTCTGTTACCTTTTACGCCTAATCTGGATTGGGCCATAGGACGCACGCTTTTTGTCCTGGCACATACGTTCCCGTGGGAAAATTTTCAACCTCCTCATGAAAATTTTCATACTCATGGGCGTAGCCGCGGTAACTATAAATCTTGCTCGGAAAGGACAAGTAACTCATTCAATCAACAGCGATCAACTTCCCTATTCACAATTTTGTTGTTGAAGCATAAAATGTCGTGTGCCTTTTAGTCTGTGCTAAATAAATGTATGTATTTTCTTCCTTTCTATATTCAGCGATCGCGTAAATTTAAAGATCCTTTCGGCGGTTGATTAACTCTCGCGGCGATTATGCTTGCTATTATTAGCACTACCTACTGTTTAGGGTTTGGGAAGTCTCGACAATCTCAAAATTACGAGACTATAGTGATAATGTAACCGGACAAGGAAAACAACGGAGGTTTTATTGCGTTTAATGTTTTGTAAAGTCGTTTCAATCTTTCAGTACGTTTTCCGATTGTTTGAAACCACTGGAACTCTTTTTTTTACTGTTGCTCTTGATTTTTTTGCAATATTTCGGGTACGTTTTCTTCTATTTTATTGATTGCCTGTTCCATTTGACTCGGAAACGACTCGCCGGGTTTGCTGTGAACTGAAGCGCTACTGGTACTGGGCTCGGCGTCCATTGTTCCCAAATCTGGCGTTAGGATTCGTGGGATATTTTTGAAAACTCTCCAATACAGGGGGTCTACTCCGAAGTAGTATCGGCCGAATGTTCGGCCGTTTCCTGCTATGAAAGTTACTATTTGTTTCGGTCGGTTCCGATCCTACACTCCTATACTCTTTCGAATATTGACTATGGTCCCGACCCAACTGAGCCGATCCGAACTTTTTTCGCATTTTTCAATAATATTCAGTTCGGCCATGTGTCGGTCCGATCCGAGCATTAGCACTTTGTACTTCGGGGTAGGCCCCCAGTTCTTTCGCAAAACTAGTGCTACTCAAACTCGGATTAAAAAAAAAATAGTATTTTAGGACTGTAAGCTGCGGTGTCTCAAAAGTCTCGAACCCGGTACAGCAAAATTTACGAAAAGTTATATTATCCTACGTTCCACTTAATAGAGCGTATTTTTGCATCCGCTGTAGATATCATTCTGCTACGCTACGTGTCAATATGTCACAAAAGTAGCTAGCATAATAGTGCGAACATCCTCGAAAATCGGAAATCCGTTTGTGAAACCTTGAACATGAATTCCTCGTTGTTTTGTAGCATTGTGTTACAGTATATTGTTTACAGACAATCAGTCTATTGATCCAGTTACCGCATCTTTGCTTATTGTGGACCACTATTACCAAAATACAGCGATCAAAGATTGCAGTTACCACACCAACAATCAGAATTAATCGTGGGAACACCAAGCCACTAAACAAACAACTGCAGTAATTATCATTAATGTCAAAGAATTTTGAAAATTACATAAAGTCGGCAGCGCGAGACGAAGTTAATAGGATAATTATGTCGTTTTAATGATTCAGGCCGTTTTTTTTACATCCATCAATGCGTTTTCACACCTATGGGTGGCTGCTGGCAATTTTGGCAGTTTTTTGCATGTATGTAGGTAATTTTAAGTGACAAACCCATTCTTATAGAAAATATAAATACCTAGTAAGTATAAAATAAGAGCCGCACGGGTCTATCGATCACGTTAAGCTATGATTGCCGTCCCGCCCGCCCGTGGATGGGTGACCATTTTCACATACCAAGACCCCTCCGTGCCTCGGAAGTTGGTCTCGGCTGTCATTCTTGGATCTTTGACAGTCGTTACTGGTCGTCAGAAGCCCAAAAGTCTGACAACCAGTCTTACCAAGGGATGTCGCATTACCCAGTAACTGGGTTGTGGAGGTCAGATAGGCAGTCGCTACATGTAAAATACTGGTATTCAGCTGCATCCGGTTAGACTGGAAGCCGACCCCAGAAAAGGATAGGCAGATGATGAGTAGGTAAGTAGAAAACCAAGTCGTTTTTCGTGTCTGGCTGTGAACGCGTTGCAATGGATTTTTTTGAGGTTTTCACCAGCATTTAGAAATAACAAAAGGTTTGTGTGTGTAAAATACGAGTACACTATTATTAAACTTATATTGTGTAAAGAAATCCTAGCAGCTGTGTGTCAAGTCGTAAAAACCGTGAGAAGCAGGGACGGGTCGTTAGTTAGTGTTTGAATAGAGATTACCCATTAGATATTTAAGGGTACCTGTAGGTCTATATAAACAAAATCAATAATGAAGGCTTTTTAAATAAAAAAGCGAGGTATTCCACTTAAAGCACTGGTTTCAACAGCACTTCCGCGAACCGCACTTGAGCACTTCCACTAACCGCACTGAAACAAAATTTCGTAGCGTGCGGTTCAGACGAACAGTTTATCGTTATGGTTTTCAGTTCCCGAACAGCACCTACGTAAAATATTGTTTTAGTGATGGGATGTACTTTTTTGTTCAAGGGATTGTCAAGCAAACAATCGCGTGAGCTTAAAAACTATCGGTCCTGAGAAATTGTATGTACCTAAATGTCCCATTCACATTCTCTCTAACTCTAACGCCTTTCTGTGGTACGATAAACCTCTTTTCATCAAATTATTTTATACTAGCTTCCGTCCGCGACTTCGTCCGCGTGAAATTTCTTGTTTCCCGACTCACCCCATGGCATCGCATCGCCTGCTTGTGATATTACTTCGTTTTCGCTTAGCGTTATTTCTAACTTTTTACTCGGCTCTTGAGGGTCCTAAAGTGATGCTAAGTAACCTAGTTTAACCTTCCTAAAATTGGACTATCAAATGCATTATGATTTTTTTAAATTCCGACGTGTAGTTTCAGGGATTATCACGGCCAAACAAGCAAACTCTTCAGCTTTGAAACTTGAAAACTTGCATATTTGAACATCACCACGACGAACGAGTAATCTACTTAATCAATACTTATATTAAATTCATTGACATTGGACTTATCCACAAGTGTTCCTTATATAACGAGGGTAGCTAGGAAGGATTATTGTATGTGCATCTATGATGTGCATATTGTTTTTATATATTTCTTCGCATCAACGTAAAGTACGTAAGTAATTTGAATATATGAAAATGAATTAGGGAGGTATTCCACTTATAGCACTGATTTGAACAGTACTTCCGCGAACCACACGTGAGCACTTCCACTAACCGCACTGAAACAAAATTTGAATCTTAGATAACAAAAGAAGATCCTTGAACTGATCTTTATTTAGTTGTGACAGTATTTAGTATGCAATAAAGATCGATATGATAATAATGAGAAAAAAATAATTAGGTATAGATCATAATTTAATTAGGAAACAAGTCATAATAATAGGTAGTGTAGCGAAATAAAAACCAAATCTTCACTAGTACACGTTTAATTTTGTATAAATCAAAAAAACTGTTATCAAAAATTTTATGAAGGGCACAGCACTATTCAAAGGATGGTAATAGCTCTGAGGCGACGTCCCTGGTGTTAAGCCCTATAAATTTCACAATTACGCAAAGAAAAAAAATTACAATTACGCGTCGGTCACGATACGTTTGCAAACGTTCCTAACTTCCGCAATAAATAAAAAATCGGTAATCCTAAATGGGTAACTGCGCACCAAGTCGATCTGTCAGGTAGCGAGGCAACAATAAAATTGATATAGCTGATTTACATAAAATACGACGATATTAGAGAATCTACTAGAAATTTAAAAAATAGTCTTCAAAAAATACGTAGATCCGGTCCTAGCCTCCAGGATGTCAGTCAGAGGGCTCGCTGGCTGGCTGGTACTTGGAATCACCAGCGTAGGGTACGGATCCCAACACGCAGCTCGCAGTCGCCAGGTCCCAGGCTAGCGGGGGGGGCGAATTCAAGATTCGCCTAGTCTTCGGACAAATCTACAGACAATAACGAAAAATGATAATCCGAGACGCAGGCAGAATCTTTTATAACATAAGAGACGAAGCAAAAGTTAAATTACATACCAAGTCCTCAAAGATGAAACCTGACTCGAAGTTTTAGATGCTGAAATTTCGGGAACAGTTCCCTTTGGTCTGGTCGCACAACGGTCAAACTCGGACGCTCAAATCTTTATAGTGGCAAACAGTTATATGATAAAACGGGAAAAAATAGTAATATTGACGTCCGTCCTGTGCCCAAATAAAAGCTTCAAATGAAAAAAACACTGCAAGAGAAAAGACGACACTTTTCGATTCAAAATTCAAAAAACACAATATGAAGAAAAAACCTTTCTGGTTACAAATAAGGTATGATTTGTTATAAAAGAAGGTTATTCGTGAAAAAATTATAATGTAGCATTTGCCAATGCTGCAGTACCCCCTTTCCAAGAAAAAACAATTAAGTGATAGAAGAAAAAAGTAATAATAATCAAAGGTAAGAACAATTCTTACAAGGTTCTGTAAGAATTAACCATGCTAGGCCTAAGTTAATAAGTAACTAATCGAAATTAAACCTAAATAAACGACATCGTAGTGCAACGGATACAGAATAAATATGAAAACGTCTTCCATCAGTGCGAACTCCCGATGCGTTGACTAAAACTAGAAATCACATGAAAACTAGAGACTAATAAATCCAAATAAGACTAGCCTAACCTAATAAATAATCATCGCCAGGTTATTTCTTTACAAAATAATCAAGAAGTAAGAATAGAAGGCGAAGTAACGATTACAAAAAGAGGAAATAACAATAAGCAAACAACATAATAATAGGGTACCAATTGTTAATTAAATCGATGAATTAAAAAAGGTTTAATAACACCACACTATTCTTAAGTAATCGACAAGAGTTTATCGACAGTGTACCACCACTAGACCTGTCATTAACTCTATGAAGGAATCCACGTCATCTGAGTGATATTATGACAGAACTGACAAGTACCAAACAAAAGTTTGTTGACAAATATAGTTTCCATTTGGAACGAATAGATGTCGCTGCTAACTTTTTAGCTGTCGAAATGAGTTAAAGTTAAAATTATGCGAATCTATATTACAGGGGAACAAATGATACGTATAAGTAACGTAATACGTAAAAGTAACGTTTGGAATATAGAAAGATTTAATGGATTACTTGTTTAGAAATCATGGGAATTATTTAAGAATATCTTTAATATGATATTGCCCAGAATGGACAGATTCGCAGTCTTTAAGAACATATGTGGTCCTAGAGATAACCCTAGTTACACGACATTTAATAAAACGTGGAGCAAGCTTTCCTGAAAAATAATCTGCCCCAGAGGATCTAGAAAAGTTTCGTCTCCATACAGTGTCACCAACGTTGAGAGTGACAGGGGAACGATTCCTATTATACGCTCGAGAATTACGGAGGAAAGCCATAGAAAGATTATCAGCGACTTTTGCGTAAACCTCGGCAAGGGAAGAAAGATTCGAGGCGTGTTGAACCCGACTTTCAGCTAAATTTACGCTTTGAGTCTGGTTACTGGCACGACCGGAAGTAACAACTTCCCTACCAAACATTAGGAAATTAGGAGTGAAACCTGTAGCTAAATTAATGCAAGAGTTTAGATAGAGTTTGACTTTGGGTAAAAGTTTTGCCCAGTTTCTTTGGTTTTCTCCGACTAATATGCTCAAACACGTAACGACACTTTGGTTATAGCGTTCAACCGTGTTAGCTTGAGGAGTATAATAGGGAGTGTACGTAGGAGAATCGATGTGAAAGGATCTTAAAAAACTAACAAAACGACTACTGCGAAAAAAGGTAGCGTTATCGCAGAGAATAGCACGCGGAACTCCGAAATTGAAAAATATTTCAGACTCCAAAGCTTTAATAACGGAACAAGCGTCAACTTTCTTAAGAGGAATAAGCCAAACATACTTTGAAAAAACGTCTACCATAGATAAAATGTATTTATAACCATAGTAAGCAACGGGTAATGGTCCAATGACGTCAATAGAGATCGACTGTAAAGGCAAGGATACATCCTTGGGATAGCACATCTGACCACGAGGTTGAGTATTTGCTATTTTATAAGCTTTACATACCTCACATTGTCTCAATGTCTCGGCAACATCACGAAACATGTTCGGCCAGTAGAAAATCTCTTTTACCTTAAGATATGTCTTAGTAATGCCAGGATGAATAGATGGGCAACTATTATGTACTTCCCAAATAGCGAGTGGAACCTTCTCTACTGGTAAAACTACACGCCAAGGATCAGAAGATAAAGGACAGGTGATAGGCATGCGTCTTAAAAGAACACCGTTCTGTATGGCGTATGCGGGAAAAATTTGGGGTGTATCACGAGCACCACAATAGACTTTCCTATACCATCTATCATTTGTATGCTCGGGGCCCTGATCAAACGTAACCGGACTTGCATAAATTCTAGATAAAGCATCCGGGACGACGTGTTGCGATCCCTTACGGTGCACAATATCAAAAGTATATTGAGAAATTATTGTAGCCCATCGAGCTAAACGTCCAGAAGGATTGTTCAGTGTAAGGAGCCACTTCAAAGCCATGTGGTCTGTAATAACTGAGAATCTCATCCCATCTAAATAACAGCGGAAATGCTTAACGGAATCAAGAACGGATAAAAGTTCACGTTCGGTAGTGCTATAATTGCGTTCTACCTTAGAAAAAAGGCGGGAATAATAGGCGATAGGATGTTCCACATCATCAATCTTCTGTGAAAGAACAGAACCAAGACCAACAGCTGACGCATCACATTGTAATATGAATGGCTTTGAAAAATCCGGACAAGCCATAACCGGGGTATCAATTAGTGCCTTTTTTAACTTGACAAATGCTTGTTCGGCAGCATCATCCCAATTTATAGGATCACGACCCTTTCTTTTACCAATAAGAGCAGTGAGTGGAGCAATAATAGAGGAGAAACCGTCAACAAAACGTCTATAGTAGGAACACATTCCAATGAAACCGCGCAGTGATTTTGCGGTGGAAGGAGTCGGGTAGTCCCTGATAGAATCAAGCTTGCTGGGATCGGTTTGCAAGCCTTTTTCGTTCACGATATAACCCAAATACTTTAACTCACTTTTACAGAACTCACATTTCTTTAAATTGATCGATAAACCAGCTTCCTTAAGGCGGTGAAGTACCTTCCTTAGGAGCGCGAGATGACCGTGAAAGTCTTTGGAAATTATTATTAAATCGTCGACGTACCCGAATACACAGTCGTCGCTGGTTGAGGTAAATTCAAAATTGACAATCATATCAGTAAGACGTTGCATCTCTGAGGCTGCATTTGTGAGACCAAATGGCATCCTAACGAATTCAAATAAACCCCGTTGAGGAACTATGAAAGCGGTCTTCTCACAACTCTCTTTATCAGCAAGAGGAATCTGCCAAAATGCACTCCTAAAATCAAGCGAGCTTATGTATCTTACACCACGAAGATTGTCAAGAATATCATGTATACGAGGGAGAGGATAAGAATCTCTGATCGTAACGCTGTTTAATTTTCTGCTATCAACGCAGAAACGAACAGAACCATCTTTCTTGGTAACCATAACCACCGGACTAGCCCATGGAGAACGAGAGGGGCGGATAACACCGACCTCTAACATCTTATCAATCTCTTCGTTGAGAATTTTTAATTTAACAGGAGAAAGAGGGTAAAACCTCTGTCTAATTGGCTGCCCCGTTGTATTTATTTTATGTGAGAGCCAAGTAGTCTTACCTAGACCAATCTTGTCTGACGAAATATCCTCGAACTCGTCAATCACTTGTTGTAAACCATGCTCTTGATCCGCTGATAGTACGTTGCGAGGGTGTATATAACGTATCTCGCTAATACAGGGAGGTTGCAGAGGAGAGTGATTCATAGATGAAAGATACATGTTACCTTTGATATTCTTATCAAAAGCCTTACTAAAAACTGAGGTTAAACCAAATTTGTTCCAGAATTCAATCCCTAAGATAACAGAAGAAGACATACAACGTGCTACTAAAAACTCATGGACAAAGGTTGTTCCATTGAACTTAACCGGCAGATAAACGGTACCTAAAATATCAATAGGCGAGTTGTTAGCAGAAATGACCCGAGGATGCGCATCATTATTCTTCAATGAGATACCTAGCTCCTGGATCAAACCATCACTAATAAGAGACATTTGAGCACCTGAATCTAGTAAAGCTTTAATCAAACGATCCCGCAATAATATTTCAATAAAGGGACGGTTATCTGTTGAATCGGACTTTATCACCGGTGACACTGTACGGAATGAGACGTGCCGCCGGCGGTTTAAACGTTTTTTGGATTGCACTTTGGGCAATCACGTGTAATGAAGCCAGGCGTACGGCACCTGAAACACACCATACCCGGATACTCCGGGCAGAAACGATAGGCATGCCCGGTCTTGTCGCATTTGGGACATTGCTTGCTCGAATCACAAATCGAACATAGTTGTGATTTATTCGAGCTTGCACTTGGTTGAGATGGTACATTATTCACACTCGACACGGTTTTCGCGGATTCCTGTAAAAAGGTTTCAAAGTGAGAAACCGTCTCGATCAAGGTATTAATATTGCTAAATCTGTGAATTGAAAGACAAGGGAAATACTTTTGGTGCATGTTGTGTGTTATTATATCTAACAGTTTCGTCTCCTCAATTGGATTGCGGAGTGTTCTGTTTAAATAAGTTATATGAATTATGAATTGTCTTACCGACTGATCGGCTCTTTGTCTAAGATTTCGTACTTGTTGTTCGGTCTTGAATTCGAAATCCGCAGACCCGAATGTTTCTACGAACGCCTGCTTAACCTCTAGATAGGTTAAGTCAGGTCGCCGTATTGTCCGATAATATTGCAACGCGACCCCTGATAGAACCTCGTGAAACCTTTTTAATAAGTAAGAGTCAGTGATGTCATCTGCATCCTTTTGTTCCTCGATGCTGGAGAAAAACTCACGAACACACGTATCGCCAGAATATTTTATACCCCACTTCAAAAGGGAGAATTTTTTAAAATAATGTTGACCCTCCTCGGATTTGACCGGGGAAGGAACCATCGAACGGGAAGAGGCATATGATGCCCTAGGCGGTATCGGAGGAGGTCTAGAGATGATAGGACTCATAATGCCAGGCGGGGTGTCACAAATAGGATCACTTTGTTCTGACATGCTCGCACACTATATGGACCAAACAAAATTAATTACGAAATCTGCTAGTACGTATATAAGTAGTTAGAAATAATTAATGATAAGTCTGATAAAGAATTGTACGGCAATAGTATCAGAAAGGGAAAAAGAAATAGTTGGTCTAAAATCAGAAGGCAATCAGACCCTAACAAACTACCACAAAGCTAACACAGCTAGGCTGACAATCAAAAGCAATCCTAGACCGTGACAAAACCGAACAAATAAACTAGCCCTAAACTGCCATGATAAAGACAGATCCAAAAAATATACGGGTCAGACTCCACGTAGCAGAAAAGTGTTAGATACCGAGTAATATGGCTGGTAGAGGAATAGTACAACGACGCGACATCACAGGAACGGCTGGGCTAAGAATCAAAAAAGAGACAAATAGATACTAGCAAACAACTGCGCCAAAAGAAACGAACAGATGGGCTAGAAATCAAAAATAAGACAAATAGAAACTAGCAAACCACCGTGCAAAGAACGCTTACCTTCGTCACGACGCCTAAACACATTCACACACCGAGCACACACTACAGGGTACTAACTACTACTAACTATTGGATTAAAATAAAACTCGGGAAAAAGATTTTATTTTTTGGGGAGGGAAATAAGAGAGTAAATTATTTAGAATAATTACAAAGCTTTTTTTAAATTGCACAACAACACCACATTAAAGAAAATAACTCCAACAGCATTGAAAAGGTTGACTACTCCATCGTATCCATGGTAACCATCTTGTTTGACTGAACGAAAAAATATCCACAATTTGTCAAATTCTAGAACCTGAAAATGTCAACAAAGAAATGATGATTAAAATAATTTGCTCGGAAAGAGCAACCACACACAGAATAACGAAAAAAATATTTAAATCATTATTTAGGAATAAAGAAAAGTACTTACTTTAAGTTCGGGCGCCATATTGTAGCGAAATAAAAACCAAATCTTCACTAGTACACGTTTAATTTTGTATAAATCAAAAAAACTGTTATCAAAAATTTTATGAAGGGCACAGCACTATTCAAAGGATGGTAATAGCTCTGAGGCGACGTCCCTGGTGTTAAGCCCTATAAATTTCACAATTACGCAAAGAAAAAAAATTACAATTACGCGTCGGTCACGATACGTTTGCAAACGTTCCTAACTTCCGCAATAAATAAAAAATCGGTAATCCTAAATGGGTAACTGCGCACCAAGTCGATCTGTCAGGTAGCGAGGCAACAATAAAATTGATATAGCTGATTTACATAAAATACGACGATATTAGAGAATCTACTAGAAATTTAAAAAATAGTCTTCAAAAAATACGTAGATCCGGTCCTAGCCTCCAGGATGTCAGTCAGAGGGCTCGCTGGCTGGCTGGTACTTGGAATCACCAGCGTAGGGTACGGATCCCAACACGCAGCTCGCAGTCGCCAGGTCCCAGGCTAGCGGGGGGGGCGAATTCAAGATTCGCCTAGTCTTCGGACAAATCTACAGACAATAACGAAAAATGATAATCCGAGACGCAGGCAGAATCTTTTATAACATAAGAGACGAAGCAAAAGTTAAATTACATACCAAGTCCTCAAAGATGAAACCTGACTCGAAGTTTTAGATGCTGAAATTTCGGGAACAGTTCCCTTTGGTCTGGTCGCACAACGGTCAAACTCGGACGCTCAAATCTTTATAGTGGCAAACAGTTATATGATAAAACGGGAAAAAATAGTAATATTGACGTCCGTCCTGTGCCCAAATAAAAGCTTCAAATGAAAAAAACACTGCAAGAGAAAAGACGACACTTTTCGATTCAAAATTCAAAAAACACAATATGAAGAAAAAACCTTTCTGGTTACAAATAAGGTATGATTTGTTATAAAAGAAGGTTATTCGTGAAAAAATTATAATGTAGCATTTGCCAATGCTGCAGTAGGTAGTTTGTTATTGTATGCAGAAAGTATATTTTATTCTCTGAATGGGTATTTAAATATAATGTATGTACTTACTCTAACTGTATAGAATAGAAAGTAATTAATAATAGAGGGGATTAATAATAAATAGAGGGGATCGGCACTGTTACTCCTTAATACAGGCTATGTCATAGCCTAGCAAGGAGAGCAGCACGTCACCCACTGGATTGTCAGAGATTTAATACTACCCACTTTGCTAAAACTATTACATGTACTACAATCTGTGCTTTTTATATAAATAAAGATTATTATTATTATTATAATAAGTTCCTACGTAGGTACCTATATGATTTCAATAGTTAACGTGAATAAAAGCTAATAAATAATGTTGAAATATATTAAAATCATGGATGGCCTCAGTTTTCAGGTGTTTAGTTAAAACACATGTACATATAGTGTGGTTTACATAAAGAGTTTGCTACGCTACGTAAGTGCTGCGTAGATGCTGTGCTGTGATGCCGCGTGTACGGACGCCAGCAGGTCAACCTACCCGAAACTGTCAGATTTTCCCAATCAACATTGAACCTAATGATATAGCAATAAAGTCGAAAATCTATTAAAGAAATCTGACAGATTGTAGTAGCTTGATGTGCTGGCGTCTGTACATTGCGAAAAGGCTGTGGTATAATGAGGTGCGAAATCAGTAGATATTAAAATTAATTGTTCAAAACCTAATTCTTAACATTATATACTCCATATCCATAGCCTTAATCTGACTGCGACTAACTATTGGTTTAAACACTAAGTTCCTGGCCTTTCACCAAATATTTAAAATGGAATTTCACGAGTGATGAAATAAAACTAAGAAATTCCTCGTTATTTAGCCCTTGCATATTATAACTTTACTGGCCAACATATACCTATACTGGGTGACAGGGAAACTCGATTTATTCCGTGAAAGGCGTTATATTAGTGGTCAATAGCAACAAATTTAGTCCAGTGAACTAGGGTTCAAAACTAGATGGCTGGAACGAGCTGTGTCGGTTCTTCGATATTTTAGATATTTTTTTTCTGACTTGTTACTAAAATGAAATATTATGAGAAAAAAACTAGTCATCTCCAAAAATTTAATTTATAGTTTTCTGATAGTTAAAAAATGAGATATCATTAAAAAAAAATGCAATATTTTTTTCGAAAAAAAAAATATTTTGCTATTAAAGACCTTTTATTTCTGAAAATAAAAGGTCTTTCATAGCAAAATTTTTATTTTTAACCATCCAGTTTTGACCCCTAGTTCACTGGACTTCATTTGTTCCTAATTACTTCTATTATAACCCCTTTCAAGGAATACATTGAGTTTCCCTGTCACCTTGTATACCGAAACGTTATATACTCATGTCAAAACGAGATGGGAAAATTGAT
This sequence comes from Apamea sordens, assembly GCA_945859715.1. NCBI lineage: Eukaryota > Metazoa > Arthropoda > Insecta > Lepidoptera > Noctuidae > Apamea > Apamea sordens. The sequence continues at coordinate 9,289,015 of OX243996.1, read as the reverse complement.
ACTTCGAGGCCATAATTTTTTCTGATTAGTGGTCCAGGATGTTTGTTAAGTCTGTCATACTCAGACATTGGCGTATTCTTACGCGTGTTATAAAGAACAATACTAACATTAAGTGCGGAGCTATAAATGCAGTATTAAGAGTAGATTCTGATGGTATCTTGACTAATGGTGGTGACCTTGTGAGTACTGTCATTCTATTGTTGCCTAACTTAACATACCATCTAGTAATTGCTGTGCAGAACAATTGCCTCCCGGATGATGTGCTATTCTTTTATGTGTATCTATTGTAGTAAAGTATTCTTCATTACATAAGCTTAAAAACATCAGAAACTCATACGTATGAGCCTATCAATGACCGCTGCATAAAGCGGTCAAAGGACCTCTTAGCGGTTTTAAGCGAAGCGCCAGGGTAGCCCGTGATATACTAATTACTAATACGTGATATACTTATTAGTAATTTTCTTACGTTTTTTGCAATTTGTAGGTCAGTGTCAGGTGGTATGTTTAACAAAACGTGATTGGCGACCATAGTAGGTTTTATATTTCTATGTTCGCGACCGTAACAAGAATGTAATTTACAAATTTATAATCATTCAAATCATCAATACAAAGTTCATATAACCCTATTGAATGACTAGTTCATGAAATATCAATACGCTGTGTGTTGATATTTTCATGAAAAAGTGCGTCAGTAGGTGACAATAGTCATTTTATGTCTTTTGATCGAAGTGTTACTGACAGTGTAACTATGGTGTAACTAATCCTTCCAGGCTGGACTACTGTAAACATCAAAACATTAGCTCTGGTATGGAAAAAATCTAATACTTCTACTACGTACATAAATAATACTACTGTTACTGTGTGTACATAAATAATAAAATAAATACATTTTTTTTTCGCTAGAATTTATACTTGATATCTTGTTGGAATTCCCTAATAAAGTAAGCAGTAGCAAAAAATAATGATAATTACTATTAACAATTGAATTCATGACAAGCAAAGATTACTCGTTTCAACATAAATTGGTAGGTAGTTTTTTAATTCTTCTAGAACGAGTAACGAAAAGTGTTTAATTAGGTACCTATAAGTGATTTGAGCAACCTTGTTTTAAAGAAAAAATAGCCCTTCTAGCAAATCCAATTTCAAGACTCATAGAAAATTCTCAAACTCACAGCCAATACAGAAATTCTCAAGCTCAAATAAACCAATTACTGGCACTTTTGAATTGTCAAGGGGTCGGTCAGTAAGAAAGATGAAGCTAGTTGTCTATTCCTTTCTACTAGGTAGGTAGGAATTGCAAGAGTTTCTTCTAATCGTAAAGTTGTGGTGAAGTAGTTGCAAAATGTAATGGCGCCAACTGTATATACGAGTAGGTAGTTACAAGACGCAACGATGTTACGTCTAATCCTTCCTCTTGACTCATGGTAGCAACAGAATAAGGCCCTTCGACCACGATATTGTATAATAATAGATTACTGCAATAATATGGGTGCAAGAATACATAATTATATTTAATTATTCAGTAGTAAAATTACATGCATATGGACTAGGGAGGGCGACACGCCAATGCTTCGCACGGTTTTTGCGACTTGCCAACACATCGATATTTCTTTATTATATGTAAGAATATTATTGTATTACACATAAACCCTCCGGAATAGATTCTCTAAAAGATGGTGACACCCGCATCAAAATCCGTTGCGTTGTTCGAAATGCGACAGAACAGACAGACTCGAAATGCGACTTTAATTTATAATACTTATAGATATCGGACTACTTTTTCGTAGCAAGTCTATTCAAATAAATAAAATTGAATTGTCTGTCTATGATGTCAAAACAACAGTTTTTTACGAAACGCATGCGAAAGTACGAGTAGGTAATACGATAGGCATTAATAACCAAAAATCAATTTCTAAAATTTTGGTCTGTCTGTCTGTTTGTTCCGGCTAATCTCCGAATGGGCTGGACCGATTATGATGAAATTTGATATAGGGATACTTTTAACTCTGGGAAACGGCATACTTTTTATCGACATACCACGCGGGGAAGCCGCGGGCGGAAGCAAGTACGATTATTATATGATTAGGTAAGAATATTTAAATACACAACACTAATCAAAAGTAACCAGGTACAAACTCAAATCATCAATGCCGTTGAAATACTAGTACTGTGACATTCTGGGTACTCATCATTGATATGAGTTTGTAACACGTTACTTTTTAGTAACGTCGTGGGTCGTGGACGATGGGCCTTAGTATTCTTAACTTTGTAGTTTTTATAATCGTCTATCGTTTATAAGACTATCAAGTACACTTTTTTCTATCAAGTTACAAAAGGAAAATGTACTACGTAAACAACATACTTGATGGTGCCTTATTTCAACGGAATTCATCGTGAAAACATCATTGTAACCCTGCATTGCTTTTACTTGATTTTCCGCGGAAAGTGACAAAAAGATAACAATTTACTGTAATGTACTAGGGACGGTATTTGACGACTTTATCATTACCTAAAATATTTGTTCTGTTACACGTTATGGTTTTTGTGTTACTCAGTCTTATATTGTATTTAGTTAAGCAGGTATCTACCTACTGAGTAATACTTACGTATAGGTCAGCAAAATAAATATAGAATACCTATATCTCGTTTATTTATCTATGTACATATCTAATTACATTTAAAAAAAAATACTTAAAATATAATAAAAAAGTATAAAAAACATTAAAAAAAAACAGTGATCCACCGGTCGGGAGCAGGGTCCAAGCTACCGGTAGTTAGGGCTCCAGAGACAAGACCCTCCTCACAATGCGAGCCGTATCGAGAAGTTCTGCCTTTTGAATCAGGCCTTTGATCCAACCGCCTAATGAGAGCCTCGATAGATGTTGATCGAGGCTTTCGGCTATCAGACCATTGGCTGATACCACAATTGGCACAATGACAGCCAACCTCACATTCCACATGTCAACAACCTCGTGTGCTAAGTCGAGATATTTAATTTGTTTCTCAGCTTTCACGAGGTTCTCGTCATGTGGAATGGTAACATCGACAATCATTGTGCGGCGCTAATCGATCTATCACCACTATATCAGGCTTATTGGCGACAATAGTCCTGTCAGTAATGATAGACCGATCCCAGTACAACGTGACATGATCATTTTCAAGAACTGGATCGGGCACATTCTTGTAATACGGTACCTCAGAATCCACAAGTTTATATTTCAAAGCAAGTTGCTGGTGAATAATCCTGGGTACTTGGTTATGGCTGTGCAAGTAATCGCCGTTAGCCAGACGAGAACAACCTGATAATATGTCTGATGGACTCCCCGGACGGTGGCTTGCCCGACACACGTCAACCGTCCCGTCCTTCATAATATGTACCCGGTAGTTATTCGTCATGATAACTTCGTCCATAATACGCATAGACGAAACCTTCAGTTTCCCCGTAAAGGTCATTAATACGTAGTCAGGATACGGACGCTAAGAAATCTACACCGGGCTCATAAAGAGCCCGATAGAAGCACCCGTGAAGCTCCTTGTTACGAATACCTATTATTATTATGTGAATATTTGCTTCAGCTTAAGATTTCGTACTTCGTGGGAGGTATAATCTACATATACACACACTACATATACTAAAAATAAAACTGAAGAGTTTGTTTGTTTGAACGCGTTTTTTCTTAATCTCTGGAACCCCCAGTCGGATTTGAAAAAATCTTTTTGCGTTCGGTAGCCAAATTCTTCAGTATTTGTATTTTATAGTTGTGGCATGATAGAAGCGTGATGGTAAATAGCATATAGCCCTTAGGAGTCGAGCAAAACGAAAAAAGTCGAAAAGGACGCTGAGCTAAAACAAAGTAACAGTGTGGGCAGGCGATGCCATGCGATGTGGTTGCTCGGGGCGCAAGAAATTTCACGCAGACGAAATCGCGAGCAAAAGCTAGTAAAATTCGTATATTATACATAGGCTTAAAATACGGGTAAGGGAATTTGTTATTCGTCCAAAATTGACTACGACTATCGCCTATGATGAGTGACTTCTATGACCTTCTGCTACTGCCCTGACTAAAGACTTACCTTTTAATGATGACGGGATGATGACGACATGGAGCGTGAACACAGGACGTTGGCAGTGAGGGGCAATATGCTTGCTAGGTTCGCTCGATGCATGGTAGACGTTAAAGGCCAGTCTTTTTACTCGAGCGGACTGTGGGTGTCATACACGAGCCAAGCCTACAACGTCCTGCGTGTGCAATATAACAGCGCCTTCAGGATGCTATTGCGGCTGCCGTGGCATTGTAGTGCGTCGAGTATGTTTGCGGAAGCACATATGGATGGCTTTCATGCCATTAGCCATGCCATGCCATATGCGTAAGAAAGCAGCATCCTTACTACAACGTGACAGTCGGAATGGCATCCTGAAAATGATTGTTGCGAGACCAGACTGCCTCATCCGGAGGCACCTGGTGGAGGTGGCTTTAGGTTTAATACGGTAAATAAAATCAGAGTTATATACTAACATAGCAGATAAGCACAAATTGTTACTAACTTATTACTATCTATGGACTGTAATGTCTGAAATAAATAATTAATTTTTTAATGGCTTCAAAATTCCATAACATTTTAATTATACGTTTGTTAATTTAAGTACGTAGTCGTAGTTATTACTTCAAGTTTAATTAATGCAATGAATGAATGAATGAATCTTATCTAATGAATCCCGTGAAGCATTTTATTTAACATGTCAGTAATCGGGAAAACCACAGTTTCCATGATTAAGCGATTTATAAAATACATTTTTTGCTCCAAGCACCAACGTCTGTTCAAACTAGTACTTATAGCAAAAAGCAGATGTTACCTAATTCATAATTATACGAATAATGTGAATTAGTTTACTCTGTTTTTTATTGGTTGGCCAATTACGTGTAGCACAGTTGCTAATAAGATACTGATTTAATGCGAATTTGGTGTAAAAAGTTCTAAACTTGTTTATCAATGTGTATTAGAGTGTATGGTATGAGGGGCCCGTGGCTAAATAATAACGGCCGCACAGGTCGATCGGTCAGGTTAAGCTATGCTTGCCGCGGTAGGTCTGTGGATGGGTGACCATCTTTACATACCGAGACCCCTCCGTGCCTCGGAAAGCACGTTAAGCCTTTGGTCCCGGCTGTCATTCGTGGATCTTTGACAGTCGTTACGGGTAGTCAGAAGCCCGAAAGTCTGACAACCAGTCTTACCAAGGGGTATCGTATTACCCAGTAACTGGGTTGTGGAGGTCAGATAGGCAGTCGTTCCATGTAAAATACTGGTATTCAACTGCATCCGGTTAGACTGGAAGCCGACCCCAACATAGTTGGGAAAAGGCTAGGCAGATGATGATGAGTGTATCCCAGCAGTGGGAACATTATAGGCTGATTATGCGATGTCTCGATCGTATATTATTTGATACTAGCTGACCCGACAGACTTGTCCTGTCCAAATCTTAATAATTCGTACAAAACTGCCATAGAAAAAAGCACTTTCAGTTTTCCCCGAATTTTCCAATATTCCGGGCAATTTTTAGGGTTCCGTACCTCGAAAGGAGAAAACGGAACCCTTATAGGATCACTTTGTTGTCCGTCCGTCCGTCTGTTTGTCTGTCAAGACCCTTTTTATCAAGAACACGTGGAATTTATATCAAATAGTCAGGTCTACTGACCCTTGGAGCAGTGAAAAAATCTAACTTCTAGACCAACTAAAAAAGAAAATTAACCTCATTGATTGAGCCGTTCTCAAGTGATCTACTTACCAACGAACAGCATTCTATGTTTATTTATACATAGAATGACGCCAGCATTAATGACATCATCCGTCGTGTTCTTGTCACCGCCGGGGGTGCTAGCTGTTTTAGAACCCAACGGCCTGGCACGCGACGATGGGAAGAGACCAGACGGAATGACCATAATACCCTGGAAGTTAGGCAGACCTTTGGTGTGGGATGCAACATGTGTCGACACCCTTGCGCCATCCCATCTTCCTCGCACGGTGGGCTGTGCTGGAGCAGCTGCTGCTGGTGCAGAAAACCTCAAACGGCGAAAATATTCCAACCTGATTGGGAGTTATATGTTCGAGCCGTTTGGGGTTGAAACACTAGGGCCATGGGGTCCGAGTGCCTACTTGGTTTTTTGAGATATCGCCAAGCGGTTAGTCGACTCTTCACGTAACCAGACTAGAGGGCTGGCCTGTTTCTTGGCCAAAGAATTAGCATCGCCATACAACGTGGCAATGCTGCCACCCTTTTGGGCACTGTTCCTGTTGACAGCGATGCGGACGAATTTTTTGATGCCCTATGATTCTTTTGCTTATTTTGTCAATGTACATATGTATTATTATTTTAAATGTTAGCTTATATAATGTAATGTGTGTGATGTGCTTATGTAATGTGTGTGTATGAAGATGATTTTGTTTGATTATAAGCATCATCATCAGTCTAGACTTTTTCTATGTTGGGGACGGCTTCTAGTCTAATCGGATCAACTGAACTGACCAGTATTGTACAAGGAGCGACTGATCTGACCTCCATAACCTATTAATAAATCCACCCACCAAACCCAATTAATACGATATCTCTTGGTAAAACTGGTTGTCAGACTTTCGGGCTTCTGACAACCCGTAACGCCTGTCAAATATCTACCAATGACAGCTGGATCAACTGCTTAACGTACCGAGTGTAGCATTGGAAAATGCTACATTATAATTTTATCACGAACGATCTTCTTTTATAACAAATCCATATTTTAAACCAGAAAGATTTTTTTTTCAAAACCAATAATTATGAAGAAAAAAACCTTTCTGGTTAAAAATGGTGTAAAATTTATTATAGGGCTCGAACACCAAAGACGTCACGTCGACGTCACGACGTAATCCAAAAAGGATTACGTCGTGACGTCGACGTAATCCTTTTTGGATTACGTCGTGACGTCGAATAATAATATTCGTTCTGTATCTTTTGCTAAGTTTTTATTACTATCTTATTTTAATTACAAAAATTAAAACGTGATCGATCAAGCGAAGAAAACCCTTTTTTATTTCGCTACACGAGCACGTTTGATTATTAGCATAAGTACAATAATCTTGGCCGTTTGTATACACGGTAAGTACCTACTTTATCACATCGTTTCGCAAAAAAGGCGTGATTTTTTTGCAAACATCATTGTGGTTTTTCTTAGCATTACTTCCTTGTATTGAATTAACGGGGATTCCATCTGTCAGACGTAATGGGGTTCAAGAATGTAACGCCACATATTTTGTGTATATTATGTGCATGTTAATAAGTTGTATTGTGAAATAAAACAATTAAAGCAGAGTCTATTTTTAATGAAACTGCAAACAGGCATTCGATTTAATAAAAGAGTAGTTATTTTTTATTTAATAACACTGGTAAAGTGTTCCTGGTTGTATTTCGGTAGTAAATTTTTGTTCTTTTGAAATTCATATCTTGCGCATTACTGTATAATTATGACACTGTAAGTGTTATTTAGTTTTTTATCTGGAATTTCTCAGTAGCAGCCTGGTCTGAAATTGTGGCCTAACTGGCGACATGTGGGTGTACTTATGGGTACACCTCTGCCCAACCCTTAGGGGATTACAGGCGTGATGTTGTGTAGGAAACTATACCTAAACATAATATCTCATAGAAAAAACTAACGAACGTATCGAATTTGTAATCATCTATTCGCAGACTGATAGGTTTTGCTAACATATATTTTTCCAATTACATTTTTTGATGACCTATGAGCTCCTGTCTTTTTCTATATTTTGTCGTATTATATAATTGTTTGTATAATTATTAATAGTATATATACATATTATATTAGTGTTAGCTTGTTAAAATAGCAATTGATCTGTGTTTGTTAAATAAAACTTCTCTTTTTCCATGAAATCAATTCTCGGAATCAATTTTATCATAAAATAGAGCTTAGGTCATTAGATTGCAAATAGCTGCTGCTAGGGCGAACAGATTTAAAAATATTTCCAATTGAATAAAAAAAAATACAAAGATATTGCTAAAAGATCTTGTAAACTAAATTACAGTCTTAATAATTATTCTCAACGATGTAAACATACTTATCAGCACAATGGCAGTGTCTTAACGAATGAGTGGGATGGCAGGCCAATCAACCATGAGTCCAAGATTCCTTGAACAGCAATGCCAACTTCCGTCCAACTCATCAATGTAATAAACAAGCTTCGACGGAATCATTCTCAGTAAACTGTTCGTAGAACATACGGTCTGACATTAAAGTAACTTTTCCTCTAGATACTCTTGAAACTTGTAAATAAACATGGTCCAGTCAACCTTGGTATCGAACACGGAATCAGCAGGACAAGGTCGATGTGATGACACTGCCGACTTTTTGTCACGGCCCCGGTGTATTGTCAAGTACACAACAAAAACTCTTGTCAACATATGCCAGTCATATCGCAATTACATTACAGAATTCAAAAATGAACAGGGTTATAGGACCAATATATAAAATGTTAGTCCTTTGAAACGATATGAAGTCCAGTTGTTCAATTTGGTGAAGATCTTCTAGAACCATCAGGCTTACCTACTAGCGCAGCAATATTTCTTACTTAAAAACAGTAAGTCATTGTACTTGCCACAGTTCAGGAATTTTAATTTCTGATTGACTAAATAAAATAAATCTATTAATAGCGTCGAAAAGTGCAACGAGGCAAGAAATGTAGTGACAATTTTTTCTTCGATTCACTGCTAAATAAACAACAAAGTTATTAAACCATTGAAACAGATCAAATAGGTTTTATTTGATCATTTTTTAATAGACTAGCTTTTGCCAGCGACTTTGTCCGCGTAAAATTTCTTGTTCCCCCGACTCACCTCTCTTTTTGCTCAGCTCTTAAGAGCCGTAGCGTAATGTTAATAGCCTTCTTCAAGGATTGGGCTATCAAATGCAAAAAGATGTTTTCAAATCCATCAGGTAGATCCCGAGATTAGCGCGTTCAAACAAACAAACTCTTTAGCTTTAATATTGAAAAGATAACTCAATTCATTAACGAGAGACACTAAAATAAACATAAGTATTAATGGACTCAGCGGCTGAATGCATTTCTGTTTTGTACTGCAGGACCCAATAATAAAATGTCGCGTCTATACCCTATATCCATTGTTGATGTACCGGAACCACAGTACCAATTCATTTAGTGATGTATCACAGACTTTAAATTCACAATTGTGTAATGTATTGTGCACAAGAATCATGCCATAGACTAGCAGGATCGGATTTAAAAGCTGGTATATCTACATAAATAAACACTGTTGTGTCATGAATACAGGCAATACAAATAGTTGTACTATTGTTGAATAGAATACAAGCCAACAATATGAATTTGTACAGATGTAAGTTCAATATATCATGAAAAAAACATGTTCCAGCGATAATGTCCATAGTTTAATTTTAAATATTTATTTGCATATTTAAATACAAAAATATCGTTAAAGTGCTGTAAAACTTATCTGCTTCTTTTTTGATTACCTACATTAGGTTTTTTGGCACCCTAAACACAAGTTAAATCTTACTTTGGGTGCCAGAGTTCATCGAAATCACTTTTCCTTTGTAACGCTGGATAGTGTATAGATAAGTGTTTTGTGTACAACTGAAGTTAATAAAGATCCTTTTTTTTTTACCAAGTCCACCTAGGATGTGCCCTACATTGCAGCGCACCCGTCATACAAGGACAAAGTTGAACAAACTGATGATTATGTCTGTAATTTCACTGGCACCCATATCCTTCAAACCGGAACAGATCAATGTTGCTAAGCGGTAGATCTTCTATATCTATGTATGTATAGTAAATCTGTACTCATTGAGACATGCATATCTAGCGTATCTGTATATATAACATTATACCATTAAGATATTGATAAAAGTAGTAACTTAGACACTTTCTAATTTAAATATTATTTTCCCTCTACTTTGTTTGTTATGTTCTTTACTGTTACGGTAAATATGTATTTTCATTGTTATCAAAAGGCATTGATATCAATTGAGGCTCGTACGACGATTCACTTGCTGGATCCAGTAATGTCGCGTGACCACTACTAGTAATCTAATTTCTTCCTTCACACAACATCACGCTCGAATTCACATAAGAGATAGGCAGTTGTTTACACAATTCATTCATTTCAGCAGAAAGGCGATTGTCACTAACCGGGCAGAAATTAAACTCTTGGTTGCTACTGATAAATTTTCGAAAAAAAAAACAACACTTTGCTCGACCTCGGAATCAAACCAAAAAGTACACCCTTAGCCGACGCACTTAGACCACTAATAATAATAATAATAATGTTTATTCACAGAAAAAATTGTACATTATTTTACAAATTGAGTGCTTATAGTCTACAGTTACTGTACACAAAAGTATTAGCATTTGGGGCCGAACTAGGCATAGCCTGTATTTCAGCCCTCAACGCCGATCCCCCTGAGTTACATATAAGTGTTGAAGTTATGTATTTTAACCACTATACCAACGGAGTAGTCCTTTCGGTTTAAGGTTTCGTATCTGCGAAGGATCACCGGTCCCACAGAACACTTACCTATCCAGGTGTGGGATTATTTTCTATATTGTCATTAGTACTACATCAACTAAATATTATGTTGCATTATTCCAGTTATTACGGGGATATCATTCTAAAACATGGTCCTGGTAATGACTGACACTAAATTCGTTGCGATAAAGCCTGAATCGCTTGCTGGAAAACTTATTTCCGTAACACAAATTAACTGTAGCGAACCGTAAAATTAAATGGTATTGTTAAACATTAACCATTCATTCAATATGAAAATCCGTGTCGTATCACTGTTTTTACAGCAACGTGTGCAAAAGTACCAGCTGGTTCTATAAACGTAGATAAAGAACCTACGCAAAAGCAATTTGAACAAAAGATACACAAGTACAACATTGTACTGTTCTCCGTGACTTGTAATGAAAAGGATTCAACAGAATGATAAAACTATAGTTAACTGGGTAAAATTGATTCAGTCCAACAGTTAGAGACGATTACGATAAGCATGTAGGCAATCATGAAATGATTACCGCGTCCGGTACTTTATTTACCAATCAAATGTACAAAACCCAATGAGAAAAACACGACAGTCACAATTATACATATGTAAATTGTCATAACCTTTATAATGTAGATACTGCAAAATTAAAATCTTGCACGAATATCGAATGCAACGATCGTAAAGAAAAACTTATAATTGATGTTTCTGTTTCAGATACGCGTGACGTAGTCATGGCTGTGGATAGCAAAAATGCGGAGAATAACAAAACTGCTGATAAAACTCTTAATGTTAATGGTGGTGACTTAAACGGAACTAATGTAATTAAGAATAGTTTAAGTAAAACTAAAGAATACGATAATATGACAAACATTAAATTGGATAAAGAACATGAGAGCAATAGAAACGAGAAAAACGAAGAAGAGAGTTGGGAAGGACTAGGTCATTTTCAAAAGTTACGGCGCATGATCTCTCTCATCACTGTAGAACCCATTTTGGCTTGTTATGTGATGCCTTCAGTCTTGTCTGTATTAGCAACACAAAATCTATACTTAGAGAAAGCTTGTCGTGTAAATCTACAGTTTGATCACCATATTTGTGACGCTTTAACCCGACGAGAAACAGCAAATTACACTGCAGAGGAAGAAGCAGTACAAACATTAGTAGCGTCAGTAACTGGATGGAAGACTGTACTGCAATCATTCTTACCATGTGGAATATTAATATTTCTCGGAGCATACAGTGACAGAGTTGGACAGAGAAAAATTTGCATGCTTTTACCGATCATTGGAGAATTTTTGACCAGTATAGGCTTGATTATAAATACTTATTTTTTCTACGAGTTACCAGTGGAAGCTGCAGCTGTGACGGAAGCCATATTTCCAGCCATGACGGGTGGTTGGTTTACAATGTTCATGGGAGTGTTCAGTTACATAGCAGATATAACGACAGAGGAACAAAGGACGTTGAGGATAGGCATAGTGAATCTGTTCCACTCAGTGGGTGTGCCAGTCGGGGCGGCTCTTAGTGGAATATTGGTGCGAAAAATTGGCTTATACGGTGTGTTCTCTGTGAGTGCAACACTGTATATCTTGGCCTTTATCTACGGCTTCGTTCGCATCAAGGAAGTGAAGAAGTGCGATCCGTCTGTGGTGAGTTTAAATCATTATAACATTTTATTTCCATAATCGTGATGTTTATTTTCCACGACTGTTTATTAATTAATGTCAATAAATAGCTATTTATTGTGTTCAATGAGGTCTGCATCAGTATGTTAGACACCTTGGAAGTGAGTCTGGATTAAACGGTTCATTGAACGAAACAAGAGGCTTTGTGTATTTATCGTAATTACTGGATCGATAACATAGATATTCACGGTTCAATTGATGTTTGCAATTATTTATAGTGTCGGTTTAATTTGAATAATTTTATACACGGGTAAAGCATTCACACGATGAAACAAATAGGACTTTGTTAACATGAATAGTCTTATTGTTATGTGTAGTCATTGTATTAATAACATTTCCATTACTTAATAATTGTAAATAGTTAGCCTCCATGACCTTTACCGTTCTAAGCTATAATTTAATTGAAAAGCTTAATTGGTTAAATGCACATTTATTTGTACTGTTATTAACCACTTAAAATGAATATTGGGGACGTGCACTTACAATGGTAGTCGTATTCATTTATTTAGTATAACGTAATATTTACATACGTTCAGTATAAGTACACATTAACCCCTTTTAGAATATAGCTTTAGGTAGTAGGTACTAATTTCTAATCTTACTTACCTGCGGGGTAATTGCGTAACACACTAATAGTAGCAATGGCTTTCATTTTGACAGTTGAACCACATTCATTGCGTTATTTACTCGTTATTTATTTTGTTGTTGAGCAGACACATTTTTCGAACATATGAAGCAATGAATCAGCAATAAAATGATTCAGATTGAGATTGATACTATACAGGGTTATTTTTCAAAGACCAGCCAAATTTAAGGATGTGTGGTACAGACCATCAAACTGAACAACTTTCTCCGTGGGACCAACATCGTATTCGCGAATAAAAATTCAGCCGTCCCATACATTTAGGCCGAGTAGGTATTGAAGTTTTCTATGGGACAGTAGATAAAATTTTCGTGATTACGCTATTTGTCCCATGGAGAAAGTTGTTCAGTTTGATGGTCTGTACCACATCCTTAAATTTGGCTGGTCTTTGAAAAATAACCCTGTATATAGCATGTTCTTCTGTCTGTTATTTGTTTATAATTTCATAATCTGAAAACAAATCAACGTACTATAATGAAAGTTTTATATTGTTAGTTTACCAGTCCAGCCTAAAAAAGTGCATATATTATTATTTCGTTTAGTTATACAGCGTGTAACGGAAGGGGGCTATCAACCCTGAAGGAGGTGAATGTGCTCATGAAACTCAACAACATAACATTGCGATTTGGTTTATATACCGAACTCTGGTTGATAACAGTTGCTTAGTAGATTTTGTAGCTAGTGACAGGCAGACGATGCTTGCTGGTGATAGATAGGTGATATCTGAAGGCCAATTCTTGTAATTTAAAACGTTCAAAATCTAGTCGCAGTCTCATCTCGGTGAAAAACAAATGTCAAAAACTTGTCAAAATGTAGGGAAATCAGAGGTATTTTTGACAGATTGAGACTGAGATCCAGACTGTGAACGTTCTTAAAATTACGAGAATTGCCCCTCTGATAGATATGACGATCGATAAAAGGTATAAGATTAATTATGATTAGTGGTGATATGTTTGTTGTTGTTTGTTGTTTAATTTTTATTTGAGTTGCAGTTACGGCTTGTATTGAAATAAAATATTATCTTTCCGCTTAAAAAAAGAACATAATGTCAAGGAAACATAATAGTAAAAAACGTTACAGCAAACTTATGTACAGATGCCAGCAGTGCAGGTCAAGCTATCCGAAACTGTCAAAATTTTCCAATGAACTTTGAACCATAATGCTTTAGAGATAAAATCTATTAAAGAACTTTAATAGATTATAGTAGCTTGATGTGCTATCCAACATGACCGGAGGGAGATCAGGCGCAGGACCAACGTCTTAACGTGCATTCCGAGGCGCGTACGCATTCCATACAAAATCGATGTTTTCTATGGACAAAAGCTTAACAGAGCTGAATAAGTGTGATTAGTCCGTTAAGAGCCTACTTACCGGATATGCATCCTAGAGTAGTACCTAATAATTTAAAACCTTTATTTCAGCATTTTAAAATATTTTTTTTCTTTATGGGGCCCGTGGCTAAATAATAACAGCCGCACAAATCGATCGGTCAGGTTAAGCTACGCTTGCCGTGGTTGGTCTGTGGATGGGTGACCAGCTTTACATACCGAGACCCCTCCGTACCTCGGAAAGCACGTTAAGCCGTTGGTCCCGGCTGTCATTCGTGGATCTTTGACAGGCGTTACGGGTAGTCAGAAGCCCGAAAGTCTGACAACCAGTCTTACCAAGGGGTAACGTATTACCCAGTAACTGGGTTGTGGAGGTCAGATAGGCAGTCGCTCCATGTAAAATACTGGTATTCAGCTGCATCCGGTTAGACTGGAAGCCGACCCTAACATAGTTGGGAAAAGGCTAGGCAGATGATGATGTTCTATTTTATGGTGCGGAAGTCCAATTCACACTAGGTTGTTTTTATATCTGATGTGTCTAGTTTTATCATGACTCAGTGACTGACTGACTTATTCACATTTTTATATGCCAATGCATACCTGTCTGTCTACCAATTTATTTACACGAAGTGCACCTGACCTTTTCATCTATGTATGTCAACAACATAATTATGTTTTAGTAATGTTACTTCCTACAAGGAAAAATAATCTTATAATCCGTATATATGTAGTTAAGCTTGTTATTTTTGTCTAAGCGGTGCGTCTCTGTTCCTCAAGGCTAGTTCTACAATTATGTCTAATACTCAGCAATCTTCGTAATGTCATCAACCTCCACCTCTGTCCTATTTGACATAGCCTCGGGTTTTGAGACAAAACATCATGATTCAACACGAAAACTTTTGCTTTATAGGAGACCATTATAAAGTATTTTCTGAGAGTTCCGCATCAATATTGAAAAGGAAACCCTATGGTGCGACTTTGTGCCTATCGCAAAATCGACTTGGGCATATTTTTAACAAGACTCCAAAAGAATGTAAATGATTCACTGTTAATCTTACATTTGGAGACAATGATGCCTAGCTACCTACTATACGAAATTTTAAATATGTATTTTCATGAGAATAGAATACTCTTTAATATGTACACCATATAAATTACAGACATAAATATAGAAAATTTACAAACACAATGGGCGGTCTTATTGCTAAGAGCGATCTTTTAAAGACAACCTTTGGATGGATTAAAAAGGGGAAAGAGAGATAAATACTGTACATTTATATAATACAATAAATACATACATAAAGTATATTATAGTAATCTAAATATGTATAACAATAAACATGAAACAGGAGCAAAGAAAATATAATTATGATGTTTTCTACGCACGTGTAATCTTCATTATGGTGTAAATGATTTATTAAAGACAATAGTTAACAAGAAAAAACCTTTGGATTTCTTATCTAAGGTGATTGTTTTGTACCAGGGTTCTATGACTAGTGAAAGAGTTCTACAAACAGAATTTTGAAAAGCAACTGAAACCTGACCCCTTTTATCTCAAAGAAAACTCGCTTGAAATGCTGTCAGTGCGTTTATGTCAATCAATCCTTGTAAGTCGGCCTCTAGTTCTCGTAAACATGTCTATCACCTTTAACTAGGTCTTCCAATTAAAAGCACGGGCTTGCGAATGACTAGTGTAGATGTAAACAGTTTAGTTTACCTACATAGTCATTCTTGTTTATCAAAACTTCGAGACTTTGACTGCAGAACTGCACTATATCTACAGGTTTTAATTTATTATGCACCTACCGCACATCAGTGCTTACAATTTGGCGTTGACAGTACCTTTATGTCGTTGCATATGCGGTTGGCTTTACGGTGTTGTCGAAGATTTCGTTTAATATAGTGAAATACATTCAATAGATTGGCTCAGGTGAGATTCAGAAACCTTTTCAGTTTGTCTTGGAATAAATACATCTTAGTTTAATGAAAACCTCACACAATAAAAAAGTATTGATATACAACATCCACACTAATATTATGAATTCGAAAGTAGCTCTGTTTTGTCTTGAGTGTATGTTACCTTTTCACGCTTAGTATTGAACAGATTCCGATAAAATTTGGGAAGGAGATAAATGGCATCCTGATGCCATCCATTTCTCTTATCTAAATCTGTAAATCAGTGTGTGTGTGTGGGAAGGACATATATACATAATTCGTTTTTGTCCCGGTAGCACGTTCCCGTGGGATAATTTCTAACATCCACACGGGCGAAGTCGCACGCAAAAACTGGCTAGGTGCATAATCAACACATAGGTACACACTTTTTGTAAAATATTAAATTCGAACTTTCACTCTTTTTTTACTTGAGTCAATAATCACTTAGCGAATATATCGCTTAACTTTCACTCTTAATGAGACGTTGTCCAGTTACTTTTATGCCTTTCATAGAAAATCCAGTATTTTCTATTATCGCAAGGTCCTTCCTTGCAGCAGAGTGTGACACCGATTTGGGTCAAGTTGACGGACTTTTTGTACTGTTACGCACGAATAATCTATTTTAGTCATTGAACTTGCTAACTGTTATATAATTACGATTTCATGGCCACTTAATCAATTACTTGTAGCTATTATTTTAAACAACTTTCAGAGCAAAAAGTTACGTAAAAAAATTTAGAGACTTTTTAGGCGCACTTTTGCGGAAGGCTTGTTTTAGTAAGGGTCAGTACACATGACATCGTACGATAAAAACCATTCGGTTATAAATAATGATAATTTAAATAAACTTACGAAAGTACTTGTACAAGGTTTGACTAAATAACCTTAATCTATTCGATTGCTCTCGTCAAAAGTAATTAAAGTGCAGTTTGGCACTTCAAACTTTTGAGCACTATTGAGCCTACGTTTCAGAACGTCATTAATTAAATCTCTCAAAAAGGATTCTTTTCACCCGACTCCGGCGAAGCTAAAAGGAAGGGTTATGTTTTTTGTAGTCTATGTATGTTTGTTTTTACTCTAAGCTTACACCCACAACTACTACCTACTAGACAGACAAGTTGTCAGATTTCTAGCTACTTTTACTTTTGACGCGACTATCATAGACTATCATAGAGTTTAAGTATGTCTATTTTTAGCCACTTTAATCGAATGACCTGTAACTGGTTTTTTGCTTAATTTACAATTTGACCCAAAGCCATTCCATTCTACACGAAGTTTCAACATCTATATTTATAAATTACAGTCGCTTATCGAGTCTGTCTATGTGACCGCGTTATTCTTGGAAACGGATTTGGATTCGGTTTTCACCATCATTTAGAGAATTTATACCGGAAGATTTAAATGTGAATATACAGTCTTACTAAACTTACAGATAGTAAAAAAAAACTTGAGAGGTGTCAAGGGACACCCGGATGGAACGAAGTTTAACTGGCTTGCTTTCTATAAGAGAGAGAGAGAGAGAGAGACAGAGAAACACGCGCACGCCTCACGGCTTACAACTATAGCAATAAGTGTCGTTCCAACTTTTGGTCTTAATTTTTTCCGTCTAGCCCCCTTTCGCAACGCACGATAAGGAACTTCGTTTCAAAAATCTCGATGTTTTGTTCAGTCATAAAAACCGTGCGAAGCAGGGGCGGGTCGCTTATATAGGGTGGCAGGGACATTAACCACCAACCTGTTACCATGAATTTAGTACATGATTCTGGACTGAAATAACTAACTTTAATCGACGAAAACTTTCAACGCACCCTGCGGTCAGTCAGATATTCAGTCAGATATTTAAAAAAAAAACTTGAGAGGTGTCAAGGGACACCCGGATGGAACGAAGTTCCTTTCGATTAATTAGTGAAGGAATTGTAATTTTTTTTTTTAAGTTGTAATAATATTTTTTTATTATCTATACATATAATAAAATCGTAGGAAAGTCAAAACTGTACATTGAATATTTTTTAAAAAGAATACTTGGGGCGTGATCTACAATCGATATCGAAGCCAAAAATACAGTTTTTAGAATTTTTGTCTGTGTGTCTGTTTGTCTGTTTGTCTGTATGTATGTCCGGGCTAAACTCAAAAAGTACTGCATGGATTTACTTCAAATTTTACACGAATATTACCAAGAGGTCGGGTTTACATTAATTCTACATATTATCACGCTATCACCTACGGGGGAGGAGCTGTGAATCTTTGTTTTTCTTACGCATTCTGTGACAGCGTGTAATCTAACGGCGCATATTTAAATGTTGTTTTTGTGTAAGCCATGCTATTATCTAGCTTTTCATTATAAAAACTACGCCATTTAAGTAACTTGGGCAGAGAAACATAGTTTAATATAATGTTAGTAGTATAATGACAATATTGATAGCAGCGCCATCTATGAGATTTCATAAAAATCAAATCAACTTACATGTTAACACTTTTGGAAATTAATAATTTAAATTTGATCATGTTGGCGAGGTTAGTAGTTAGTTATTCTTAAAATTCATAGATGGCAATGTGCATTTTCTTCATAAAAGTTGTATACTATAGTTCGTTTCGACAAATTCAAGTTCCAACAAAATCCTCAAAATCTTGAGCAGAGTTGAGGAAGACAATTTAAAAAAACACGCTCTGTGTAGTCGACCAGTTTGCGAGATCCCTTACGTATGACGAGGTGCCTTCATAATACACGTACGACAAGCAAAGGCGTGTATTTAACCGACGTCGATGAGGAGGTGCTGTGGAAGGTTTTCCAAGAATTTTCAAGGACACCGCATTGGGTAGGGTTTATACCGTGCATCCGAATAATGGCGAATGCTATTTTCTGCGGTTGTTACTTCACACTGTCCGAGGCCCAACGTCTTTCGCCTTTCTGAGGACATTTGATGGCGTGGAGTATCTCACTTACCGCGCAGCCTGCGTAGCACGTCACCTTCTCGACGGTGACCAAAATTGGGATGACACCCTCGCGGAGGCGAGCGTCAGTGACAGTCCCAGCCGCATGCGTCATCTGTTTGCCGTCATCTTGGTGTTTTGTGGAGTCGCGAACCCGGTAGCTTTGTGGGAGAAGTATCGCCATCATCTGTCTGAAGATTTTCTACGAGCTTTGAGGCGTGCTACTGGAGACGAAGTCGAAGTAACTGATGAACGCGTGCTGAACACCTGTCTCAGTTCACTTCAAGATGTGGTCATTTCTATCGGCGGCAATCCACTGATCGAATATGGGTTACCAGCTCCCCAATCATAACCGCATCAAGACCGTGGAAATCGGGAGTATAACGCTGAGACAAATTACGATCCGGGCGAAATGACCACCATACGAAATGACCATGTCGCTTTGTTCTCTTCAGAGCAAAAACAAATTTATGACACCGTCCTTGAAAGCGTTGGGTAAAACCAGTGTAAAATGTTTTTCTTGGATGCTCCTGGTGGAACAGGAAAAACATTTGTTACCACTCGCATACTTGCAGAGGTCAAGAGGCAAGGCAAAATTGCTATTGCTGTAGCATCGTCGGGAATCGCTGCCACACTGCTTCCGGGTGGCAAGACAGCCCATGCCATGTTTAAAATTCCCATCGATTTAGAGAGCGCCGAAATGCCTGTTTGTGGTGTGTCACGTAACAGCGATAAGGGACACGTGCTCGAGGATTGCTCTCTGATCGTATGGGATGAGTGTACGATGGCCAATAGGAAGGCAGTTGAGGCCGTGGACAGAACCCTGCAGGACATCCGCAGGAACGAACATTTGATGGGCGGTGTCACAGTTCTGTTCAGTGGTGACGCGGGGATCGAGGGCTGACGAGGTGAATACTTCTTTGAAACGATCTTCGTTGTGGTCACCAGTTCGTACGCTGCGCTTGACGATTAATATGAGAGCTCGGCTCGGCGGCAATGCTCAAGAATTATTTGATGTCCTTCTTGGCGAAGGCACTCTACCAGAAGAGAGAGGTGGACAGGTGGTTCTTCCAGAGTCTCTCGGTAGAGCGTCAATCCAGCTTAGAAGAACTCATTCGCTGTGTGTACGGGAATATCAGTCGTATACCGCACCAGCAGAATTCTTGGGTGTGTGAGCATGGCCATTATGAGGCCCAAAAATGATCAGGCTGCAGCAATTAACGAATGCATTCTCTTGGAAATTGAGGGGAATGAAGTGGTCTACACCTCGATAAACACTGTTGTCGAGCAAGATGACGCCATACATTATCCCGTGGAATTTCTGAACTCCCTGTCAGCAAGTGGACTTCCAGCGCATACCATCAAGCTGAAGGTCGGTGTCCCGATTATGCTTCTTCGGAACCTATCTCCTCCGAAGTTGTGTAACGGAACCCGCCTTAAAGTCATCTCGCTCCACAGACACACCATTAAGGCGGAAATTCTTACGGGTTGTGGCGTCGGCGAGGCAGTATTTATACCACGCATTTCCCTCATACACATTTTTCTCGCATTTCACTCACGGGGAACTCCCCGTGAGTGTTTGCTTCGCGATGACCATCAATAAGTCGCAGGGGCAGACACTGAGGGCAGCGGGTGTCGACCTCAGGACGATTTGCTTCTCACACGGCCAACTGTATGTCGCTTACTCAGCGTCACCAGTCCTGACTCTCTTTACATTTTGGCTCCTGGCAGCATAACTACCAACGTAGTTTATAGGGAAGTATTGTAAGGTATGATACCTTTGTACGTATTTTTACTCTTTTGTGTCCTGGATGTATTCCTGCATTATTTTCTCTGTTTCCTTCAGTCACATCTTATGACTGAACTCAGCAGGATTCCCATATAACTCTCTTCACTTGCTTCGCTTGCAAAATAAAACTTATATTTTAATGCTATTTTAAAAGTTGTTTACTTATAATGCTATAGCGACACTGGCATCTTAGGTATTTTTGGTGCTGTAGAGCCTTCACGCTGACGACGTCGCGGGCAGCAGCTAGTTAACAAATAAATAAACAGACCAAAAAAACTAGCTTGCTTTCTATTAGAGAGAGAGAGATAGACAGAGAAACACGCGCACGCCGCACGGCTTACACCTATAGCAAAAAGTGTCGTTCCAACTTTTGGTCTTAATTTTTTCCGTCTAGCACCCTTTCGCAACGCGCGATAAGGAACTTCGTTCCAAAAAATCTGCTCTTTCCTACGAAAGTGAATAGCTACGCGGTCAAAATATATGGAACAGCTATTTTTTTCTGGGGCGTCCAGGCTTATGTACTGGATCCATAGTAACAGTTTGCGCGTCGATGTCCCTGCCGCCCTGTATAATTTATTCAACGTATGTAGGTACTGAAACCGCAAGTTCGTACGAATTCCCTTCACTAGCCTGCATTGCCGTGGCCCTGCATGTATGTATCTCGATTGGCAATACAATCACTTCACGTGAGTGTTATGCAATGTATAATCTTCAATGACACGGCTACTAAAATTTAAACCTAGACATAGACATTCAATCAATCGAAGTTTACTATATCAACTTTGTGTACAGGTATTTTTTTCTACTTCACTTGGAACATTTTCTCTATGTTTAGGTGTGCAAAAACATGAAATTAGTTCGTTTGTGAAATAAATAAGTACATTATAAGGGTCGGACATCTGACGTAATATGCGTCGGGCGTAATTTTTTGGGATTGTACATCTGACGGAAGATGTGTCGGGCGTAACTTCGTTAGTTCCTCGACTCACTGTTTTATCATCTACTTGTATGTTCTAGCGTTACACGACCGACGATACGGACGCATCTGCCGTCAGATGTCCCCTGATCCTCAGATGATCCCTTAGTTACTACTCGTTGATGCCACTCCGATTGGTGATTGTGTTTTGTTTGGGCAATTGAAAGAGGTTTGAGTATGAGACTTCTTCAGAAATATTATTTCCTTTCCAAACATACATACTTCCACTTATCATGAAATTTTAACATACACCCACGTTTTTCATGCTAGTCAAACATCCATCGGTTTCTTACTAAACTTCATCTATATCTGACGTTCCTGCATACTATCTCTTTTGTTGACCGTACCAGTTCGTGACCAGTAAATGTAGGTACATATAAATATTATTATTTTTCACGAACATACGAAAAAGCGACATAAAACTGTAATCTGAAATTACGATATAAATGATTGCCTGTGAAAACGTTTACAATACGTACACACTGCTGCTGATTTCAAAGTTTTTCCCACGTTTAAAGGCGGTTGGAAGGCTGATTTGTTGGAAGGCTGATTTGAAGGTTGGCTGGCCTGCGGGCGGAGAGTAATGGGTAGCTCTCCGTCCGATCAGGACTAGGCCCGTGCCGGACGGCGTGTATGTGTTCCACGCGCGCCTCAAAGCGATGTCAGTATAAGTGACGGGGCCCGATAGGGCCGAAGCCTGCCAGGGTAGCGGGATCGTCCGAAAGGGTTACCGCTGCCCTGGAACATAAAGGGCTAAGGAAGGAACACGGGTGGGTTTAGTCAGTAAGAGTCTGACACTCCCTTCTGCTCTACCCAGAGCGGGAGGAGTCATATGATGATTTCCCATCCTCAAAAAAAAAAAGCCTGATTTGGTTTTCAAAATGTTTTATCTGTTACCTCATGAATTGTAAATATTTATATCTTCGTATGTTAGAAAACTTTGTCTGCTCAACAATGCTGCGCAATGAACGTTGTAGAACTGCCAAAATGAAAGCCATTGCTACCGTTAGTGTATTACGCAATTACCCCGCTGAGTGCATATAAGTGTAATAATCGATTTTTATAAGGATCTTTGGCTCCTGAGATACATGTATCTTTTTACTTACTTCAGGAGCCAGCTCCCTCTCACCGAGAGGAGGCCTGTGTCCCAACAGTGGGAACGTTATAGGCTGATTATGTGTTATGTGAGGAGCCAGCTGTTAAATCTGTTTTCAACCAAGAGGTATTCCACTTAGAGCACTGATTTGAATGGTTATACTCTTCGGTCTTCTCTATAACCTGTCGTAGCGTATGTATATGATCTACGGTGCTAAAGCCTTTACGAACGTATGTTTCAAGTGACATTTATGTGATTTGAATCCAATGTTAATCAAATTACATTCGTAAAAATTTAATCGCATCCATAACGACAACGGAGCCCCCTACTACGCGCGGTTCTACACGCACTTGCCGTATCGATACGTTGGTAATGTCGAACAAAGAATACATACGTCCCATCACTACAAACTGTATGTAAGTGCTGTTCGGGAACTGAAAACAATATTGCTAAACTGTTCCTCCGATCCGCACGCTACGAAATTTAGTTTCAGTACGGTTAGTGTGACTGTAGTTAAAATCAGTGCTCTAAGTAGAATATACCTCTCGATCGACCAATGCTTGTACAATCATATTTAGTATATCTTTAACTTTATTTGTTTTTCACCATCCAAACTGCGTTATAGGATCTTCTATTTTATATTAAGTCTACTGTAATTTCCAGTAGATTACAGCGTTTGCGGATTAGGTACAGATATTAATATAGAATGAATGATATTGAATAATAAAAGTCACACATGACATGAACTTTGTTATGTAAACGCACTTCATAATCTTGCATTCGCGAAATTCCAATATTCTTACGTTTTTGCAAACGCGAATCACATTTAGATTAACTTATACTTTTCTTCTCTCTTATAACTGAAGGTTATAAAAAAGAGATAAAGGGAACCCGAATTATTTTCCTCATCATTATCATTTCAGCCGAAAGACGTCCACTGCTGGACATAGGCCTCCCCCAAGCACCCCTACTTCGACCGGTTCTGTGCTTGTCGCCTCCAATGGGTTCCTGCGGCCTTCACAAGGTCGTCGGACCACCTTGTGGGAGGCCTTCTAACGCTACGTCTTCCGGTACGCGGTCGCCACTCCAGAACCTTTCGGCCCCATCGGCCATCCGTTCTGCGAGTAATGTGCCCTGCCCACTGCTACTTAAGTTTGGCAATTCTTCGGGCTATGTCGGTTACCTTGGTTCTACTGCAGATTTCTTCCCTTTTGCTTCGATCACGCAGGGAAACTCCAAGCATAGCCCTCTCCATTGCCCTTTGGGTGACTTTAAGCCTTCTAATAAGGCCCATTGTGAGCGACCAGGTTTCAGTGCCATAAGTCATCAGTGGCAACACGCACTGGTCAAAGAATTTCGTCTTAAGACACTGCGGTAGATAAATGGGACGAGAAGATATTGTATAGCTTCCCGAACGCTGCCCAATTTATTTCCGGATCCCTTTAGTGTATTCTATTGATTTTTTGTTCTGAAGAGTAACAGGTAAATATCGAAGCCATGTTAAACTGTTACATGACTTTCAAATGGTCTACATGCGCTTTCTCTTCAGGCCAGGAAGTTAAGTCAATTGCATGTAAATAATCTTATCGTATATCTTGCTATTTATGAAATTGTTAGATAAAGGCTTCACGCACATAATTTAGCGACCAGCGTCATAATAAAAGCAAATAAGTAGGCCAACTCAAGCCCCGAGCGAGCGATAATAGCCTAAACTCGTAGGGCTGTCACTTATACTTTATTCAATCGTCAAAAATGCATAGTCAATCTCTATACAAAACAATGTTCCCCTGTAGGGTAAGCATCAGGGACCTTTAATACAAAGTTTTTTTTAATTATTTTTTCTACACACGGCTACACATCAAGCTATGCAAAACCAGTATTAGCTGACCGTTCATTGTGAGAAAATATCACACAAAGTGAGGCCAAGACAAACTGGTTTTTTATAGCTTCACGTGTAGCCGTGTGTAAGTACATAGACCAGAAGCCGAATACATTTTTTTCATTGCCTACGTCATCTTATCTGTTTAGTTATTTGAAAAATTGCGATCGAAATATGACTAATAAAAACGTGGTTTTACTGAATCATGTATTTATTCAAATAAAATGAAATGATTATGAAGTCTTTGTAGTTAAAGGAGGTAGGTAGGTACACGTACAAATTATTTATTACGAGCAGCAGGGCAGCGGCGAAGCGTGCGCGGGCGCGGGCGATATTACCGGCGTCACAGCCACGACTGGCGCACCTTTAGCAGCGATAAATTTTGTCAGTGTGTGCGTGCGACGACGCATACGTACGAGCGCGCTCACATACAAACCGTGCGCGGTGCGAATGTATGAAGATGTCGTACTTGTTTGCTTTTACTATGCCAGCGTTGAATGAAGAAACACTCATTAGTAGATATTCATTCCTAAAGTCTTACAAAATTATTTTTCACGGAAAAACACTCAAAGAACTAACTGCCTGAAAACTACCAAATAAACGAAACAAACGTATAAATGTAACCTAGCGTTATCGTGCTTTCTTTCAAAGTTTTTTCATTTCATAGAGATATCGTGTTGAGTTAGCTGTTTGTAGCTAACTCAGCACGATGTCACGATGGAACGATGTGTGTTTTAATTGTATTGGTTTTTGCCATGTATTTTCTGGTGTACCTACAATAAAGTATGGTATAAATATTTATATTATATTTTCTGGTATAAATAAATAAATAAATGCCTTTATGAAATGATCAACTTTGATTAATCTTAATAAAATGCCGCCATTTATGACTTACTAGCTGCGCCCTGCGGTTTCACCTGCATAAGTTTCGATCCCGTGGGAATATCGGAATAAAAAATTTCCTATCTGTGTGCCAAATTTCATCCAAATTCATTCAGTACTTTTTGCGCGAAAGAGTAACAAACATCCATCAATCCATATATCCATCCATACAAACTTTCACGTTTATAATATTAGTAGGACTTCTGCCCGCCACTTCGTCAGCGTGAATCCTATGCCGATCGGGAATACTGTTAGCTTCCCATTAGCGAAACAATTTTCAGAACAGATTAGTAGTTCTGAAGTTTACCCCATATAACATATGTACACTCACAAATACCTCTTTATATTTTATTATTTTTACTAACCGACCAAAAATTTTAACTCTGCGTTGCTGGTTCAGAATGATGTACTGAATCAATGGTAACAAGTAGCGCGTGGATGTCGCTGCCACGCTGTATAGTATAGATTAGCCAAATATATGTATAACGTTGAACCATACTAACCAATGGATAAGCACTAATCCCATTTATATTTTAAAGCATTTTATCATATTATTAACTTTAGTAGGTACTTATGAAAGCCTTTCCTTCAGACGGCATCGATTAGGCAATGGCAGTAGCTCATTTTCGCTTGAAACTACTTTCATAATGTGTTGCGTTGTTGACGTAGCAATGCTCTCTTGCAAATAAAGTAAAAAGCAAACATCAATAATTAAAATTCGTACAAAAACATTTTCATTCTGATGTCGATCAAAATTTCATACAGACTCTCTTCCTTGTGATTTTGGGAGTCGTTGATTAATGATAGATCGCTATGTAAGAGTTTATTTTATGAACCTGATACCTACTGTCCTACAGCTGTTTAACAGTTTCCCCCATAGACTTTCATCTCTTTCTGGTATCTTCTCTAGCAAATCCAACATAGGTAAGTATAGCTCGATTCAAATTTTATAGGGGCTCGGAACATTAGGCGAGTCGCTGCGCAGTAACCAATTCACCTGTCAGCGGGGGTGAGGGGTGAGGTACTGCGCAGCGAGTAGCGTACTTCATAGCCGTCGTAAAGTTTGAATCCGGCTGTAAATGAATGCAAGTCAATAAATATTATAATTAAAATGTTAACTTTTCAGAAACCTCCGACCAACTGCTGCGAATGGCTGCGAACGTTCTTCGATACTCGATACGTGAAGGAGACTCTGGTGGTGGCTTTCAAACAAGGACCAAACAACCGGAGGCTGAGGGTCATCATGCTGGTTATCGTCATGTGTGTTATAATAGGACCAATTTATGGTGAGTATTTCTTTGGTACTAATAAGTATGAATGTAGAGGTTTAAAGGAGTAGGAGAAGACCAAAGAAAAGATGGAGGGACAGCGTGATAGATGATACGGCTAAACATGGAGTGACTACCAAGATGAGAGAGAGACTAATAGAAACGTATGGAAGAAAAAGGCATGTTGCGCTGACCCCAAATAAATTGGCATAAGAGGAGAATGATGATTTCTTTGACACTAACCGGCATTGCGTCCGCATGGTGGATTACGGCCCACTCCCTCACAGAGAGGACTCCTTCGTGCCAGCAGTGCGAACATTATAGGCTGAAATTATATATTATATGATTTCTTCGATAAGACCAACTTTTAAAGGCTCTAGTTAGGAGCATGCCATTTTCATTGACATGTATAGCAAGTTCTTTTTCTTCTATGTCGATAATAAATTAGCAAGCGCCGTCAATGTGCCTGTTAAATATTAGTTCAGGAAAGTTACGTCTCATATTTTTAATCATAGCCCTGAGCGACTATCAACTAAGTAGGTGCATAGGGCATTCTGCATCAACCCAGATCGCCTGTTGTTATTTTAGTTATTTTCTTTGACCGTAGTTTTAATTGATCAAATAATTGAGGTTTTCCGAAGCTGGCATGAAAATGGTATAAATATTTTCTACTTATTTAATAATAATGCTATTGGCGTAATGCACTTAAGTCTAGAATGAATTTTATGTATCCACGGTAACATACCCACGATAATATCCTGATAAGTAGGTATAAACACAAGTTCGATATTAATCGCCGCTTCAAATTATCTTTTATCAATTTGTTGACCGTTTGAGATTGCAATTTAGTTAATTTGTTTCGACCACTGCAGTATTAGCATTGACCTAAATTATGAATAAATTGCAGATTAAATCAATTTTAATAGTCATAGCTAATGTTAGACTAGAATAAGAAAAATAAAAATGGCTTTGTGCTCTCAGCAATCAAAATACGAGATCGATAACATTTTCAATATATAAGGATAAATCTACCATCTATGATTCGGTATTTCTAGGGCAAATCAATTTACAAAATATTGTTTTGTCTATTCTATTAAATTGGAGATAAATTGCTTATTGACAAAAAATATAAATTATAGTAGGTACAAAAATATTGTTTTGCATATAGGTACCTAATCGATTTAGTGATAACATGAAAATCTAAATCTAAAAAATCTATAATTAAAAATAACAACGGAAAACGGATTTCTAAAAGGTTATTGTTATTAAAATTACCTTTATATAATATACATTAAAATGCTTATATAAAATATAATATGAAACAAGTAACTATTTACACTTGGTACTAAATTAAATGACTAACTAAAATGTCTAAAGTTCGCTTTTTAATTCCAGAATAATTTGAAATTTAAAATTTTTGTGTTTGCGTTTTTTAGCATAGAAATTTGACATTACAGCTGTCAAATTAGTATCTGGGTTTAAAAAGCGAATTTAAAAAGGAAAAAAAAAAATTGTAAAACATAAATTCACACTAGTTGATTCTGTTGCTATCTGTAAACTATCTAACTTATCGGGGTGATCAGTGAAAGTGGCGAGCAGTATCCTGGAACCGGATTTTCTTGGCATTAGGTATCTCGCATACGGTACGCCCTTGGCATTGAACTGACGTTTCCATCGGTCGCAGTTACGAGTTAGTTACGCCACTGCTTTCTCTTAGTTTCGCTTTCTATAGAGCCGGCAGTACTGACGACAAGTCAAGGCATATGCTTCTTAATACCTGTGTAAAATAGGAAAAAAAACGAATACATAGACCGTGACTTTACTACGCCGGTTTTCCACAATCCAGAAAGTGTGATGTGTAACAAGTTGTTACTGGGAACTATGAGAACTTCCGTTCAACTTCATATTATATTGTCTGATAAAATTTTTAACAAAGGGATCAGACAAAGTCTAGGTGGTTGTCTTAAAACTAAATTCAGTACATTAATTAGATTATTTGAATATTTAAACTTAATTTTTTTTAATTCACCTCTAATAGATGTTTTTTTTTTTATAATTGAGCTTAGTTTTAGAAATTCAATAAGTGTCGCTGATTTTTCGATTTTATTTAATAATGTAAAAAAGATGAATTTACGCACAGCTTATACATAACCAGTATAATCTGACAAGATTGAAAAAAAAAACCTATATAATGCGAGGTCAGCTAAAGCTGGAAATGTATAGCTTGATGTGTAGCCGTGTGTACAGATGAATGTGTTACTAATTACCTCACTCACTTAAGGAAATTAGTAACACATTGTACAGGATTTGTTTATACTTTCATCAGATATTTTTTGAACAGTTCATAGCCACTGCTCGTTGTTGTTTTACTTCTTGCGAGCCTGCGCTAGTATGTACAGTTTTGATAAATCCATTCCTTCCTGCTACCTCCCTAATACCTAATAGCATACTCGTATAAAGTTTGATCAACTCCGGTAATAGACAGATTTCACGTGAGAGTTTTTCTTTTGTCATGGCCTCATGGGTGGGAGAACCTGAGATCATATAATCAATCAAGTTACCTCTGAACATGAAAACTGGTCCATAGATCGGAAAGTCGCTTTGACTTGAATATCCGTCACGGGTTAAGGGAAAAATGCGGTTCCATCGTGTAAAACCCGAATTTAAATTATCCAAAATTGCCAACACACGCGAATAGTGCTGAACTAAGGTATAATTAACACTAAGTGATTCTTCTGATTATAAGATGAGGCTTTGCCTTGAAGTTAGGGGATTGTAATCTAGTGTCTTCATCATCATCTGCCTAGCCTTTTCCCAACTATGTTGGGGTCGGCTTCCAGTCTAACCGGATGCAGCTGAATACCAGTATTTGGTATTTACCAGTTTTTTTTTTACCAGCTTTTGTAATCTGGTGTAATAGTCTTAAAAAGGTGGCTGGGACAGACTGGATGCGGAAGGCAGAGGACAGGGTGATGTGGCGCAGCCTGGGAGAGCCTATGTCCAGCTGTGGACTGCGATAGGCTGAGTTGATTAATCATGTCGTTGTTGTTGTTGTTGTGGTTTTATTGTTGAATAATCATTAGAACCATATTGTAGGTTAGTTTCAAACTTGTGATTGATTGTAAAACAATTGAAGGAATCAACATTCCTTCAATTGCAATAATGCGCCGCAAATGTTTTCAAGTCATTAACAAAGTCACGTTAATATACAATTAATCACAGTTGATTTACCTCACACATACTTGAAAAATCAATCTTATAAGTTATGTAATAAATTAGGTATTAGGTATAACTAAGGGAACTGTATTTGTTTCTCGTAACTATGACCTCTCATGTATTGGACGGAGGTTTTAAGCAATATATTACATCTGCATAGCTATTCACAACCATTCGGCAGTTTTCCGAATCGAATATGACACATTTTCGGTTAGGTACCTGATTTCTCTAGTCCTCGACAGTAATTGGCTGTCGAAAGAATAGTGGTTGTCTATTTGGTTCAAACTGTCAAAATTTTCGGGTTTCAGATAATAATAATAATATCCCTGGACATTTCACACAGCGCCATCTAGTCCCAAGCTAAGCAACCTAATGCTTGTGTTAAGGTAACAAGATGGCTGATAAACTACTTATATACATTTTTTTTTGTTGTAAATACATACATATTATAGATAGAAGATATTATAGATAAGTATGTGAACAGGATTCAGAGGATTCCTTCAATCACATCAATTAATGTTTGATTTGCACGGAAGCGTTTCGAATGTGTGTGGTTCTTTCCTCAAAAGACCATCTCGGACATCGACCTACATGGTCTTCATTATGATCTACCAAGATTATGTCTGGACTTTAAAAGAGACTGTGACTTCAGAGTTTGTTTTGACCTTTCTTCTCAGACTAGTCAGATAGGAAACGCCGATCTCATCTAGTTTTAAAATATGATTGACGTGTAAAAGTGTTTGTACAAACCTACTTACAAAATAAAATCATTTATCATTTATCAATGCTATGCTGGTCCCAGGCGCGGTCGCAGCCCAAGATTGGAGGGGGGGGGGGGGGGGGGGGCGGTCACCAAGTAGTAAGTTAGTAAGGCAAGTGATTAGTGGTTGGTGGTGGTGGTGGTTAGTGTGGGACAACGATTTTAATTAAAAAAAGAAAAAAGTAAATCATGCTAACTCTCGACAGCTTTAATTTTAGGGGGGGTCATGACCCCCGCGACCCCCCCTCGGACTGCGCCTGGGCCTGGTCCATCCTGTTAGTTTAGGGGTTAGTGTCAGTGCCGATTTACTGATAAAGTGCAGACCTTTCACAGTTATTTCCTGATAGCGACTCAAGTAGCAATCTTATAGCAACGAGAATAAAGATCACTGTCAAGCAAAACTGACTGTGAAGCAAAATTAGAGAAATGACTGTAGCTTCTCTAATAAGGTTAACTGTAAATATTGTTTTTGTTTTCTATTAAGTAGATTAAAAATCAAAACCAGCGGTGGCCCATTGGTAACGGCCGTGACTTAAGAGTTGTAGGTCGTAGATTCGAACTCAGACAGGCGCTTTATCAATTCGCTGCTTGAAAATAATTGTTTTGAATAATAATAATAAATAATATCCCTGGACATTTCACACAGCGCCATCTAGTCCCAAGCTGAGCAGCCTAATGCTTGTGTTATGGTAACAAGATGGCTGATAAACTACTTATATACATTTTTTTTTTGTAAATACATACATATTATAGATAGAAAATCACCCAGACTCGGAACAAATACATGTAGGTCATACAAATATTTGTTCCGTGCGGGAATCGAACCCGCGACAAGCAGCGCAGTAGTCAATCGCTTAACCACTGCGCCAACCGTGCCGTCAGATGAATACATTGTTAATAGTCACAAAAAAAATTGCTTTACTTTTAAGTAAGTGAAGTGCTATAAACCCTGAAATAATAATATAAACAGTGAGATACACACAAATTGAGACGAAACACTTAAAACTGTAATAAGTGAATCCCTGACCTACGCCAACATTGTCATCGACGTAGCGACGAAGGCGGCATTAGTTTGGTATCTCGCGAAATACTAGTGTCTAATTAGTAGGCGGTCTTGGTTAGTTAGTTTGGAGTCACGGTAAACTAATCACCTTTTTGTTTACCAAGACAATTGTGAAATAACTTGGTGGAACTATCGTAGTACACGCACTGACTTGAAAAACTAATACGCAATCAATTAATTTATAAAAAAACTTTTTTGCAAAAAAAAATCAACCGACTTCCAAAAACGACACTACAAAATGAAAAATAACTTTAGTTTCGGAAGTCGGTGTCGTTCTCCTTTTTTAGTAGTCGGTTAATGAGTTTAATAATAAATAACTAAGGAATATATTTCGCCAAAGTTTTATCCTGAGATAAAATTTTGAATTTATGACAGTTTTTCCATACTAGAACTGTCAGACTTCAATAATTTTATCCCACGGATAAAAGATATCTGACTTTGGCAAAATAAGCTCTAATAGTGGCAGCAGAAATGAAGCTAAGGGAAGTTCCGTATCAACACCGTCCAGCATAGTTATTCACAACCATCCGGCTATCGTATCGAAAATGACACAAGTTCGATAACCTGATTTGTCTTGCCCCCGACAACAAACAACTATCGGAAGAATAGCGGTTGTTTATTTGAGTAAGGGCTTATTGTTCCATCGCCAGATAACTTTTATTCGAGGAATAATTTTGAATTTGTGACAGTTCTTCCATACAAAATCTGTCAGACGTCAACTTTATTCCATGAATAAAAATTATCGGTCGGTTAAATTTATTCTAGGAATAATTTGGAAATTTTGACAGTTCTTCCATAAAATAATTCGTCCGTTAAAGTTATCTGGCATTGGAAAAATCAGCCCTTGAACTGTTAAAATTTTCGGGTTTTGGACTTGTAAACAGCGTTTAGAAGACTCAGTACGATACCATTGATTGATGTTCGATAAGATACGGAAACGTATCGAGTGATGGTTGTGAATAGCTATACAGGTAGGAGAAAAATAGAAAAAATACTACGCTATGACGATAGTTCTACGCAAGTAGTGCTATTTTTATCCTTTTGAATGTGCACTTTATCACAATAAACATTTAATTCACTCGGAGACCTACGTACCTACAGTACTACTTACTGCACAGGTACCTACCTATACGTATTGTGTATGTACAGTGGAACAAACTATTTGGTATACGGGCAAAAATATTCATCTTTCGACTATACATACATAGTATCAATATTCATTTTAACATAACAGCTTCATGTCTGTAATCCCCGAAGGCACATTTCGCCAGTTAGGTAGGTACGAGTATGTTTAAGTCCCATATAATAGGGGGCGAGACTATTGCCATCAAACGGGCACAAATCTGGACTCCGGGCTGCTACCTAATCCGAACCTTATGCATATCAGGGGCTGCAGTCTCGACATTCATAGCGATCGCCTTACGACTGAATTCGATCGCAAAGTCCCGGATTGACAGGTGTAATGTATGGAGTGACAGGACTTTGCGACCGACTTCGGTCGTAAAGCGATCGCTATGAATGTCAAGACTGCAGCCCCAGCAGTAGCACTTGTGACGACAAGACTAACGAGGCAGTCCGTTTATCGTCCATATTCATTTTTATTGTGTGCTTTTAAAACTTGTGGCATACATAAGCATAATTAGCCTATAATTTTCCCACTGCTGGGACACAGGCCTCTTCCCGGTGAGAGGGAGTGGACCGTAATCCACCACGCGGGCCCAGTGCGGGTTGGTAGATGTCACATGTCTTCGAATTTTTGGTTCTAGGACATGCCGGTTTCCTCACTATATTTTCTTTCATCGGTTTGAGAGCAGTAGTTATGAAATAATTTATACAACGTAACGCGCATCTGGGTTCGAACCTATAACCTACAACTCGTAGGTTGCGGCCGTTTTCACCGGGCCACCATTGCACTACTTATGTAGTGAGTGATGTCAAAGAATGAACTACCTAGTATTTGCAAGTGAGCTGCCAGTGTACCAGCAGCTTGTTTGACTGTAATATGTACCTTTTAGTTGATGGATACCTACCTCAACTAGAATAGTACCTTGGAAAAGGGTTAAAGATTTTAAAATAATTTCAGGACTGGTGACGTTTATTGAAGGGATAACTGTTTGGGTCACTGACGTGCTGTAATATCAGTATAGCTATGGGTTTTGTGCAGCATTAGTGTGTGTATATTTGTAAAAGTAAAGTTTATTTCATAGTTTAAAGTTGTCACTTCTGTCAGCTGTCTCCATGACTGCCTATGTTTATTATTTCATTAACCAATTCTTTTTTTTTTCTAATTTCAGGTGAAATGTCAGTACTGTACCTCTTCACGAGATACCGTTTCAACTGGAACGAGGTTGATTTCAGCATGTTCTCTACTTACGCCATGTGTACTTCATTAGTAGGTAATTATAGCTTAATTATGGTCATTATAATCCATCTTGTTGGCGTATCGTGAACAGGAACAGACATTGTATTGGATGAGAAAACTACTGCGCACGTGTTCAGTCGTGTGAAGGAAAATTCCATTTAGGTAATTTACATAGAAATAGACAAATAATTCAGTTTCCAACTGCGATTACCATTATAAAGGTACGTAAGACCTAATGATGGTGGTTACCATTTACCACAAGTCGATCGTGAAAGCTTCGGTTTCGGGATCGTAAAATCACTTATTTGACGCAAATAAATGACTGATTCGAAGTACAGACGGCAGCACATCAAGCTACTACAATCTGTCAAATTTATTTAAGTAATAGATTTTCAACTTTATCGTTAAAGTATTAAGGTTTAAGGTTGATTGGAAAAAAATGACAGTTTCGGGTAGCTTGACCTGCTGGCGTCTGCACCTAAAACCGCTTAGTGTCCTGACGTTCTGAGAGTAGGTATAAAACGCGGGAAAGTCGCTTAAATGAAGAAAGGGAAAGTAAAACTTGACAATGATGTCAAATGTTTGATAGTACACGTCAATGCAAGTTTCTTTTCCCCTACATTTACGTTAGATCCTAAAGGATAGTAAAGAATCCATTAAAATAATACCAGTAGATAATAACTAGCTGCGCCCCTCGGTTTCACCCGCATAAGTCTCGATCCCGTGGGAATATCGGGATGAAAAGTATCCTATAGGTATGTTAATCTTGGTTATAAACCATCTGTTTGCCAAAATTTCATCCAAATCCGTTCAGTAGTTTTTGCGTAAAAGAGTAACAAACATCCATCCATCCATACAAACTTTCACGTTTATTATATAAGTAGGATTTAAGTATAGACACACATTATAAACATAAATGTTACCTAAGTCTTACGTATGTATGGTGCGATTTCATAGGTAAATAAACAAAGCAAAGAAAATAAGATTAATAATAACAATGGCGACAGGCTTTGTTTTTTTTTCTATTAGGATTATCTAAGTGTTAGGTATATAATTATGTAGGTATGTTTCTAAATTTATTAAATTGTATTTTCCAGGTACTTTATTTTCGGTGGGTGTATTCAGTCATCTACTGAAGTTTGACGATGCCATAATTGGTGTGATATCGTGTACTAGTAAGATATTGGCTGGAGTCATGTATGCATTTGCCACGAAGACGTGGCACATATACATAGGTATGTATTCTTTTTAAACGAGTTAAAAAATTAGTGGATATATATATATATCACGATATATAAATACCTATCAATTGATATTTATGATATACAGGATGTCCGGTAATTAATAGGTTAACTCTTAAGGGGTCATTGTACTTATCATTATGAAGAACTATTAGGTACAATGGGACCAAACCTGAAATCGCGAAAAAAGAATCAGCTGTTTCCTACATTTTGACGAGTTATGCGAACATAAATGTAGCTGATTATTTTTCGCGATTTTATGTTGTGTAGGTAATCTGCTAAATTTCTAGTTTTTTCAATAAATATCAATTGATATACTAGAGATTCAAAGTTTACCCTAGCAACAATTGACAAAAAACTACAATTTGTATTATCTTTCCCGAAGTGGCAAACTAATCATAAGTTAGGGTGACGGTTGCAGTGCACGATCCCGCTTATATTTTTATATATACAAGAGCGTAGCTTAGCCGCGAGACACTTTAAAGTGATAGGTACATTTTAAATTGGGGACTTGATCCCGCCATCTTGATGCTCACAGCTGCTGTGGTGCAACACCTCAACTTCAGAAACCCATGCTTTGTTTGTTCAATTTCTGTACCATTTTTTGTCATCATGGGGACAGAATTCTCATTTTCTGTTATACTTTGCAGAATTATATTTTAACCTATTTTTTTTTAATTGCAGCTCCATTGATAGAAATATTCAATGGGACATCGTTCATAGCGATGAGGTCGATGGTCTCTAAATTGGTAGACAAACATGAATTGGGTAAGCATTATTTTTTATGTTTAGTGCCATATACCTAAACTATCTTTAGACAAGCTTTTGTTTTAATGAAATAAAATATTATACTTAAGTGTTTTCCGTTTTTGTGAATTTTTATTTAGTAAAAAGACTACTTTATTGATGACATAATAACATAGCTTCTCTATGCTTGCCGCGGTTGGTCTGTGGATGGGTGACCATCTTCACATACCGAGACCCCTCCGTGTCTCGGAAAGCACGTTCAGCCGTTGGTCCCGGCTGTCATTCGTGGATCTTTGTCAGTCGTTACGGGTATTTAGAAGCCCAAAAGTCTGAGAACCAGTCTTGCCAAGGGGTATCGTATTACCCATAACTGGGTTGTGGAGGTCAGATAGGCGGTCGCTCCATGTAAAATACTGGTATTCAGCTGCATCCGGTTAGACTGGAAGCCGACCCCAACATAGTTGGGAAAAGGCTAATCAGATCATGATATAACATAGCTTCTATTAATTTATTGACGTCAGTAGTAAACCGCAAAATTCCGCTTTTTAGCTCTCCACTACCACGGATAAAACTGGTTGAAAACACAGTTATTAGTTGCTAAGCTAAAATGATCACTAAGATCCAGTAACAGATTTTAATTAATTTATTTTTCTTAATTAAAGGTAAAGTAAATTCGTTCTTCGGCGTGGCTGAAGCTATGATGCCGCTTATCTACGCCCCCATGTACACTACGTTGTACACCAAGACTATCAAGACCTTCCCTGGAGCATTCTTCCTCCTCGGAGGAGGGCTGACAATGCCAGCCGTTGCCATATTCTTGTAAGTGTTGGTTTTATTTTACGTATTGATGTATGCACTGTATTGCTATCTGTCATCTTATATTTCACATCCGGACTGTAATTTGCCAGAACAGGGTGCAATACACTTGATCGAGGCAGCGTGATTCGGCACAGCCGGGTGGCAAAATCGAATATATTTATATCTGTAATATATAAATATGTGTATGGTGTACTTACATAATAAAGAGTACCTATTCTATTATATTCTATATATTTTTTCCACCCAGCTGTGCCAACTGCCGAATCATGCCGCCCCGAAGTGTATATAGCACACCTAAGCACACATAGAACTAATTTTATACATTATTTTACATAATAAATGGGTATTATTTCGCTGAACTCTTAAAAATTTGGTAGGACTATTCACATATTATTGAAACTGTATTTATCATTTCAGATGGTTGTATCTGGCAAATAAGAAACACATCCAAGCAAACTTAGACAAAGAAGCTGAAAGCAGAGCTAACACAGAGAAGATCGGTATGGAAAACAAAGCGTACGAGACTGATGAAACTGAGAAAAAAACAAATGCAACAGTTGACAAAAATGATAGTGTCACACAATCACAAATAGAAATAGGATTCATAGAAAGTATTGTAAACAATAGTAAGGTACAACACTAGCTTAGAAAGAGACACATGCCTAGACTGTAAATAATTTAATGGGAATAGATACTTTTATATACAGAGTTAATTAAATTATGGATTTAAGAAAGCTTAATAAATCATTGTGAGAAAAGCGTAGGTATGAAAAGCACAAGGAAGTCAGACTGGCAGTCAGGTCCCGAAGTTATGCACATCGCTGCACTTTAGCCCCCTTACATAAAAACACTAATCATAACTTAAGCAAGGAGGTTTAAGTCAAAGCGGCGATCGCCCTTACATTTTCCTAATATATTACAATCACACGCAATGGTCTCTCTGGGACAGTAAAAAGCCATCGTTTCCCGCGTTCCACGTTCCGCCATAAGAAGGGTTAAAGATGGAACTACAAGATTACTAAGGCTCAGGTTAATGACAAAATGTCTGCTTGATGGAAAAATTGTATATCTGTTAAATGTAAAGAAACATTTTATGAGAAAGTTATTTGGCTCAGATTATTAGTAAACGTTTTATTCAGCGCTTGAGAGACTGAAACAGTAAGGATGTCAATTGTGAAAGAAAATTGGCCTACCATTCAACCCAATAATAAACTAATAGGTAGGTTCATTGAAGATGAAAGTTACCATTAACCCCAAAATGACTGAAAATGCCAAGATAAGAAACGAATATCATTCACAAAGCAATTCAACAATTTGATTTATGTAGGTAATGGACGATAAGGCATAGGTTTAAATCAACTTATTATTTATTTTCTACATTTACATTCAAATACAGACTGGCAGAGTATTGCCATAGATTCAGTACAGTCACGAGCACCAATATGTCAATACTTGGCAACTTACAATTGCGATTTTTTCGTGAAATATCGAAGGCAACGTTGAAATACGTCACATTACATAAACCTGGGTTCGAAAATGCTATGTTCGTAACAACATAAAATTTCATTAAAAAATAAAGGAGTAAATAGCTTTTGAATAAAGCCGAGTGTATACATACTTTTGCTCGTGACTGTACAAGATCCCTGAACATGCCTTAAAAATTTTCCTCGGTTATAAAATCAAAAATTGTTCCATACATTTTGACCGCGTAGCTGTTTTTTTATAACCGACGAATTCTTTTACGCTAGGGGTTCTAGGTCATGTGCTGAAATCATGGTAACAGGTTGGGCGTCGATGTCCCTGCCACGCTGTACATACGCCAGCTCATCAAGCTGCCCGAAACTGTCAAATTTTCCCAATCAACCTTGAACCTAATGCTTTAGCGATAAAGTTGAAAATCTATTAAAGGACTGATTTTAGTAGCTTGATGTGTTGGCGTCTGTACATCTTTCCAAAAATATTGTTCCTATGAGGGTTTTCGGAGTTAAGCTTTTCTTCTTCAACTAAATTGCAAGACAAAGTGTTTTGCACACCCAATGAAGTGATATAGTGTACTAAGTTTAAGTTAATATACGTAGATGTATGTTATCCTAATAATTATGTGTGAGTACTTATTTGATGAAAATAAAGAAATATTTTTAATTGCCTGGTTTTTATTTTGAAGTTGGTAAAATATTTTCTTCGTGAGTAAATAGAGAGAAACTTTTTGCCTTTAGGTGCAAACTTACAAAGTTTAAGTAAGTCGATCAACCCAGCCGCAGCCTATCGCAGTCCACTGTTAGACATAAGCAAAGGTCTATGTCCAGCAGTGGGTGTTGTGGCGCAGCCCCAGAGCGCCCAGAGAGAACCCAGGCAGCCTGGGCTCTCTTTGGGCGCTCTGGGGGGCTCGATCTCAGAATACCAGATTCTGAAAATACCAGATTATCAAAATACCATATTCTCAAAATACCAGATTCTCCAAATACCAGATTCTCAAAATACCATATTCTCAAAATATCAGATTCTCAATATATCAGATTTCGGACAGTCGGAATCTAAATATTTATATTATAAAAAAACCCAAGC
Source organism: Apamea sordens (assembly GCA_945859715.1). NCBI lineage: Eukaryota > Metazoa > Arthropoda > Insecta > Lepidoptera > Noctuidae > Apamea > Apamea sordens. The sequence goes on along the minus strand of OX243996.1, from coordinate 9,249,265 downwards.
TACGGGGCACTCCAGGCTGCACCACAGCACCCCTAGGCCTTCCGCGTTCAGTCTGTCCCAGCCACCTTTATAAGGTCGTCGGTCTAGCTAGGCCCAGTATTTACTTACTTGGTAATAAATATTAGTTACGGATCACCTAGGATATTGATTTCAGGTTTCTAACACAAAGGTTACGAAAAAAGTAAAAATCTCACGCCTTACTAGAAACATGAATTTATTCCATACTCATTTCGAATATAAACACATCTATGAGTAGGTATTCTAATTACAAATATATGACGTAAAAGTTCCAATAATATATTTCCAAAACAGTAGAATATTCAACGTATAAAAATATAACAAACAAAGAATATTTGAGACTCCTGCTACAGATTCATTTAAAAGGTTTTTCAACATTCGTAAGCGTTATAAAATTCACCCATTGTGTTCCTAGGGAAGCATTTTACCTTTTTTATTAGTCTTGCAACAAACCAGTCTTAGTCCTTGTATGCACATAATCCTTTTAAATCTAGTACAAACATTTACGACACTGATTATTATAAAATCTTAGACAGAAATCGAAGACATGGCTATAAAAACATTTATACTGTGCACAATACTTCGTACACTTTGTGAGGGATTTCTTTTCCTGAGAACGAGATGTACAGCGTTTGGTGGCTAGGATGAACCTGAAAGTAGAATTACGAAACTTCAGTAAATACAAATAGGTAAATAAGTTGGTCTGGCAGTTTTAATTCCTCATTTAGGACATACTGGTCCCAGGCATGAGGGGAAATTATAAACTCCCAGGCTCTAAAATCGAGCCACCCTGCATTTTTTTGTATAAAGGTATGAGGTATTAAATGGTCGTGAAATCAAATTCGAAACTATGGTGCCAACAAAATGATGGCCAGTGTGTCAGCTTCAAAACTGCATCAAAACATTTTCTTTGACTCATCATTATTTTAGTCCTTTATAGGTACCTTACGTGGAAATGCAGGGTGGCTCAATTTAGGTGTCCGGGAGTATAGTTTCAACTAAGCACATATGATTCTAAAGGTCCCGTGTAGTACCTTCAGAATCCAATAATTTAATAGCAAGATTGAACAGGTATCTTCTGGGGACGCTCGTTCCATCATAGACCTCATCCATTGCTTTCCATCAGGCGTGATCGAGGTCAAGAGCAAGGCCCATTTAGCAATAAAGAAAATTGCGCTGTTCTTGGTAAATTCTGGCCATTCTATCTGTGACGTCTCGGCAACACTGAGCTATCGCTGCAGAGACTGTAGCAATCACCAAGAATTGCGCAATTTCAGTTGCCCGTGTATAGTGCAGTGCAAGTAGGTACGGTAGGCCCCAACGTCAGTGGTAATAAAACCAGTACAAACTGGCCACAAATTCTTTTGAAACTCTATACTACGCTAGGCCAGCTGAAGGCCAAAGGCCATTGAAGTGCAGACTACTGCACGTACGTTGCATTAGTGTAAGTTTATTCGTGGAATCCGGTGGTGCTGCTTACCTTGCCAGGAGTCAATGACCCTTGTTCCCTAGCCCTGCCCACGTACAGAGGTTCTCCGCTGGATGTGTTACCACCGACCACCGCGTTCGGAGGTACGCTTGCATCGCGACATTCCTGCCATCTGATCCTATCGGGGCGAGCGCACAGTACCTGTAAATACAAGGAAAATTCTTCCTGTTACTTAGTTGTTTCATTTTCGTTATTTTATTTTCCTCATTTTGAAACTAAAACTCACGAAAGGTCATAGTAATTTCGGTTAGTTCGATATTTGTCAAATTCGAGTACAAAATGTTGGCACACACGGCGACATATACGTTTCCAGTATAAGCTGACCTCGCATTGGTTCGGCTTACCGTACAATAAGAGGTCAGTTTGTACTGGAAATATGTACGGGTTAACGTAGTCATTCACGAGTATTACATTTTTAAATTAATGTAGGTATATTATACAATGTGTAACTGAATTAATGCACATTATGAAAATAGTTTGTTCGGAATCGTTTACTGAATCGATTTCTGTCATTTATAATATAGGTAATTTTATATATTTAATATAATTGATATAATTTTATATTCCAATAATAATTAAAACTTCCTACGTTATACTTCCGCTGTAAAGTCATAATAGCAAACCAAAATGGACGAAATACCTACTACGCGAGAGCCTTACATAGATAATAATTAGGTACCTAATAAGTGTGCTAGTTTATGCGTGCGTAGATTCGTAATGTGAGTATACAAACAGTAGTAAACAATGTTTTATACATAATAGTAACAATTCAGTGTACGTATTATGATTATAACATTATAGTCTAATTGAAGTGTTTGGTGATATTTTAATTGAAATTATGACATTGCCTACAAAAATCAATTGCCGTGCGTTAGTCTCTTAAAAAGGGGGACTTAATTTCAAATTAGTATGTTTTTAACCTTATTGCCTACTTAGACTTTAAGTTTCATTTTAGAATTAATGACTGAAAATTTAAAAATAGAATGATTTTATTTTCAAGCGACATTTTAAATATATTTTGCAATGGTAATTAAACTTTATGTTTAAGCAATAAGGTTTATAATAAACTGAAGTTGTTAATATTATAAAACTTTTTTCTAAGAAGTGTAGATGTTTACGTGTGTGCAAACGTGGCCACTTGAGCGACTGATTTTTGTTCCTGATCCTTAATCTAGTACTATTATTGATCGAAGTTTCGGGTAGTCTTACCATGGGGTATTGTGTTACCGAGTAACTGGGTTGTGGGGGTCAGATAGGCAGTCGCTCCACGCATCCGGTTAGACTGGAAGCCAACCCCTACATAGTTGGGAAAAGGCTATGCAGATTGAGTCTAGCAAAAACTCGAAAATGGCTCGACCGATTGTGATTAAACTTTGGTAAGTTGTTGTGTGCGTGCAGGTTCCTAACAAAGAAATGAAAAGGGCATTGCAACACATTATACAAGGCCAAGACTTTAAAGTCATCATTAAAGCCAGTCATCAAATAAAACTATTAACATTTAATTTTTAAAATGTAAACACCTAAACATGAAAAAATAAGCTAAGTGGGTAAGTACTTCATAATACTATTACTCATATACATTGGCTATAAAGTAATTAAATATGGTAAGTAGATACGTTCTAAGTAAACAAAAAGAATGAGTAAAATCATTCGTCACACATAATTATAATAAATAATGGCGGCGATAATTTCACAATACCTACTAATGAGTCAATCTCTGATGTGGCATGTTTAAAATAGAATGATTATTAGGCCACGTAGTCGCTACACCAGACTTACGAGTTGTAGGTCACGGGTTCGAACCCAGACAGGTGCTTTAATTTGTGTAATTTATTTCATCACCATTGCTCTCAAAAACGGTGAAGGAAAGCACTTAACTACTAACCCGCACTGGGCCCGCGTGGTGGATTACGGCCCATTCCCTCTCTCAGAGAGGAGGCCTGTTAGTAGATATCACATGTCTTCGAATTTTCGTTTATCGCACTAAATAAATTGATTGAAGCAAACAAAAGTGCATTAGAAGCGTTTTTATTCTTTGACAACACGGTTAGCGCAGTGGCTGAGCGATCGGACTGCTGCGCTGTGTGTCGCGGGTTCGATTCCCGCACAGAACAAATATTTGTAAGTCCTACATGTATTTGTTCTGAGTCTGGGTGTTTTTCTATCTATAATATGTACGTATTTACAACAAAAAAAAATGTATATATATAGTTTATCAGCCATCTTGTTACCATAACACGAGCATTAGGTTGCTTAGTTTGGGACTAGATGGCGCTGTGTGAAATGTCCAGGGATATTATTATTATTCTATCACGATCAACGATTGTCTTTGTGCCTTGGCCACAAGGACGATTGGAATCGGTTTCGATTAGAAAGATTCTGTAAGAATGTTACCGTGAAAGTGAGATTTTTACAGAATAAACTGGCTGTAACTAACTAGCAATAATTGCACCTCGGATTAACCTCATTACGAAGCGATAAGCCCGTCGATTGTATGTTTTGTAGTGATAATCGTTTTTTTTTTTGTTATTATTTTATTTTCTGGTGTACAATAAAGTATACAGGACACATTTTTAACCAGAGAGCCCCCTAGAGTAGATACTATTCGTCGATTATAAAAAAAAAAAACATCCGCTGGTTCATAGAAAACTGCAATACGTACGCGGTCGAAATGTATGGAAGAGGTAAATATTTTTTTAATAACCGACCAAATAATGTTCAAAATCATGTACCTACTGATATAACGGTTACAGTTTGCGCACTGGTTAAAAATTTTATCCTGTATAAATAAATTGATAACGATACTGCCTCTGCGCAAAGAACGATCATTTTATGTACATAAGATAATAATCGACAGCATAATATGTAGATAAATATATCTACTTAACTATAAAAATAAAGTTACAGTAACAGCAGCATGTGAGTAGGTACCTATGTTTTTATGTAAACAAGTAGGTAGGTATCTCCACAAATGTTTGGCAATAGCTAGTTGGACGCACGTTGTAGGTATAGTTCGTCAACTGTAAATGGTTCCACATTTTCTTCGGAAGAATAGAAGTTTCGCGAATAGAACAAGTGCGTCAATATATTTTGATTTAGGTGTAAATAATGGAGCCGCTCCACGACGGCGGGGTAATTGCGCACACTAACAGTAGGAATCGATTTCATTTTGACAATTCAACAACATTCATTGCGTTATTTACATTGTTGAACAGACAAATTTTTGGAACATTATGAAGCAATGGATTAGCAATATGCTTCAAAATAATTCAGATTGTGACTGATAGTGTTCTTACGCAATTAGGGTGCTGCCGTAAAAAACTCACCGAGAAAAGTTATGTGAAGTGAGCTTAGAGTGAGCTGTCAATAGTGTCAATCCCTAGTATTAGTTGGAATGACAGCTCACTCCACGCTCACATCGGACGGCACGGTTGGCGTAGTGGTTAAGCGATTGACTGCTGCGCTGCGTGTCGCGGGTTCGATGAAAAAAATGTACCTATATAAGTAGTTTATCAGCCATCTTGTTACCATAACACAAGCATTACCTAGGTTGCTTAGCTTGGGACTAGATGGCGCTGTGTGAAATGTCCAGGGATATTATTATTATTATTACCGTACTTCACCTAAGTTTTCACGGTGATTTGGTTACAGCATCGTACTGCAGGTTTTACTTAGATTCGTTTTGTATGAAAATGTAGGCGCAATCGTCCATTAATTGCGACCATAGAAATATATAATTTATTTTTTTCAATTTGGCATCGCGTATTTCTTCAACTTAAGAGGTTGTCGTCTGCTTAACCGGGTTTGCCTGTGGATGCCTCAATAAATTAAGGCCTCCAGCCAAGGCTTAACAAACTTAAAAACTACCTAAGCGACTACACCCTAAGGGCACCCCCTGGGGGATACGGACTTTGGCTTAGAGCGTCGCTGGGAGAGGGCAGCATGGGACACGCTGGATCGGAATTAAATGTAAAAAACAACAAACTTCTTTATTATGTCCATGATTGCGAATTTGCGACCCACGGTCACGTTACGCCTGGATGCGTAGCTAGCAAACAAATGTTTCGGTTTCTCCGAAGTTATATGACCTTTGAACGTTGACAAACTATACAACTATACAGCGTTATATTTACGTACTTATAATAATTACTTATTGTTTTCAAAAATCCAATGAGGATAGTTTTATGACTCATCTATGTACAGACGCCAGCACATCAAGCTACTACAATCTGTCAGATTTCTTTAATAGATTTTCGACTTTATTGCTAAAGCATTAGGTTCAATGTTGATTGGGAAAATCTGACAGTTTCGGGTAGGTTGACCTGCTGGCGTCCGTACAGCGAGTGCCCAAACTCTCATCTATACTAAAAGTTGAAGAATTTGTTTGTTTGAACGCGCTTATGTTTGAAACTCTTAGGCAGATTTGTAAAATTCCTTTTTAATTTGATAGTCCAATTATTGAGGAAAGTTATAGTCTTAAAATCACGCTTTAAGGGGCCAAGCAAAATAAAAAAAAGACAGACAATGAAGTAAGAGCCCGGGCGAGCGATAGAAGGTGACGCGGTGGGTCTGGGGCGAAATTTCACGCAAACGAAGTCGCGAATAGAAGCTAGTAATATAATAATGAACTTATATAATGCGTTTACTATGTGGTTCAAACGTTTGAAGATAACATTCTGTGAATGCATGTATAATGTGAACAGAATAATCCATAAAACCTTGAAAAAAATCCCGCACTGATTACACGACAGCTCACTCAATACATGAGCGTTTACCATAATGAAGACCGTTATAGTGTTTCATCATTAACGTACACAAAATGCTGTTTCAAGAATATACCGTATTTGCGTACTAACTAAACAGCAACATTCGTGGCCGTCGCGTTACCTAACAAAAAGCGAGAGATAGACAACACGAGATTTTGTACAGTTTTTTTTTGTAATTCGGATCACCTTCCCACTTGCGCGTTTTAAGACCGTGCCTACCATGAGTTTTGGCAATTAGTTTTTCATAATAATCCTCATTGATCAATTTGGAATCACAGTGTTTAGAATAACTTACCTCGATGCTCCTCACAGGATTTTCATCCCCTCCCCAGGGTACGTAAGCTGCCTTGTGTTTCAGGGCCAGTTTGCCGGGTATGAGGTCTCCTTCAAACCTGGCTCGGATGACCCAGAGAGGGCTACCATCGTAGCCTTCAAAGCCACCCACGACTGCGCGGTCGGCGAGCATGTGAGCATCGTTCGGTGTTGTAGCAACCCATTCCACTGGACCTGGAATGAAATAAAAAAAAAAAATTACAGCCCATTTTATTCTTCAGGAGAAAGTCTTCTTTTCGTACAGTCACGAGCACCAATATGTCAACATTTGGCAACTTTCAAATGCGATTTCTTCGTGAAATAACGAATGCCACATTGAAATACGATACATTACATAAACCTATGGGTTCGAAAGTGATATGTTCGTAACAACATAAAATTTCATTAAAAAATAAAGGATTAAATCACTTTTGAAAAAAGCCGAGTGTATACATACTTTTGCTCGTGACTGTACGAGTAAGACGACTACGCTTGCTCACTTACTTTTTTAATGTTATGATATTGTTATAATCTACATCTACATACTTACTACCGAATCATCTTGTGCTAACTGTGATAACATTTGCATTTGAAAGCAATGGACAAGAATTTGAATTACAAGCGCTGCCAAAAATATCTGATGGGTTTTTTATGCGAGCGTCTTGTTAATATGCGTCATTGAAGAATTTTAGCTAGTCGCCAGGAAAACTTATTGCAAACAATTTAGAGGAATTTGATATTGGCTAAAGTATTATAAAGTTACGTAACACGTAGGTATTTATTTTGAAACATTGGCCCCCAAAGTAACGAAGCACAACAGAGTTAGGATAAACCAGATCCAGCAGTGCCATTCTGTAACCATCTCACCGTGAAAACTTAGGTGAAGTGAGCGTGGAGTGAGTTGTCATTCCAAATAATGCTAGGGATTGACACTACTGACAACTCACATCAAGCTCACTTCACTTGAGTTTTCACGGTGAGATTTTTACAGAATCGACCGGCAGATAGTAAAGCTGCATACGCATAACTAAAGCAGAATCAGCCTATAATGTTCCCACTGCTGGGAAACAGACCTTCTCTCTTCGAGAGGGAGTGGGCTGTAATCTACCACTCTCGCCCAGTGCTGGTTGATTCATGTCACATGTCTTCGATTTTTGGTACTTGGACATACCGGTTTCGTCATGATGTTTTCTTTCACCGTTTTGAGAGCAGTGTTAAGGCTGGTTGGACAATCGTATCATCTATACTGTATCAGTTATTAATGTTCATTGATCAGTGTCAGCTTGCAAATACATTCAATGAGAAAGGACGTTTTAGAAAAATCTAGACGAAACCTCGAGTAAACATTAAAAAGTGTTGTACTTATAAAAAAATAATTTACCTCCGTAAGCTGGAGTTGGAGATACATTGGGGTATCCAGGAGCAGGAGCATAACCATATCCTGGGGCAGAGGGTGCTGCAGGATAGGACATCGCTGATGGTGGCTGTCCAGGTTGACCCGGCTGGCCCGGTTGGTACGGGTATCCGAAACTAGGTTGATATTGTGGTTGGTATTGCGGCGGGAAACCGGGTTGGCCCGGCGGTGGGGCGCCCGCATTTACAGGGTTGTATATCTGAGGGTATATTTGTTGACCCTGCGGTGGCGGGTACTGCTGAGGGTTGCCGTACGGATCTGAAATGTTAAAATAATGAATAAGCACAAAATAATTAAGAGCTCACCCGAATGCAATTTTTTTTTTATCTTCTAGGTCGTGTTTCGCCCTTTCCCCTGGGACACTATACCAAATAAATTACTTGAGTGGCAGATATTAGTTAATTTCATACCAATTCAGTTCCACCTTTGAATTTATTTCGGAAATTCTGAAACAAACCGTGGAAGAGTCTAATTACGGTTGACTTTTCACAATACTTACAAGATCATCAGTTTAAAATCTCTAGCTAACCCATCAGAGGGTAATTCTCATAATTTAAAGAACGTTCAGTCCGATCTAGTCTCAATCTTTCAACAAAAACACCTCTAAATTCCCCCCCCCCCTATTACCTACCTTTATTGTCGCTGAGATGAGATTGCGACTAGATTTTGAACGTTTGTAATTACGGCAATTGGCCTTGAGATTGAATTTAGCTCACTTAAGTAACTATTCCGATTTCGAATACAAGACTGATTAGTCTTAAATTCGAAATCGGAATAGTTCTTCCGATTTCGAATTTAAGACTACGTATGGATACTTTTCTCTGGTACAGATTTACACCACAGAATAGTATATATATAGAATCCAAAAGGCCATTATATATGAAAAATAATATTCGTTCCTTGAATTAAATTAAAAAAAAAAATAGTCATTCTCTTAGTTAAAGTGTAGGTAGTGTGCAAACGCGCCTATCCGAATTTTATAAACACTGATGATCTCATAGTTCCAAATATAAAATGATACCGATAGTATTTGCCTGCGTCGATACGGGTGAACGAAATCGTGTGTGTATATTCCATACATAGGTGCTTTGGAAAAATTTTTTTATCCTTAAAAAAAAACCCTATTTGTCTATTTCCTTTATCATTAATTAATGATGTAGGCAAGATTACAGCGTCATAATATATACCTAACATTGAATAGTTATCCGTATGTTTCTGTGTGGGCGACGGAATCAGCCCACCAGAAAACAACCTACTCGTATTTGTGTATCCAGCTGCCTATTTTTTTTTTTTTACTAGCCTACGCTGCCCCACTCCTGGGCAAAGGCATCCCTCCAGTCCTTCTATCTTTCGCAAGCCCACGCGTCCTCCTTCCAGTTTCCAGACAAAACTGGAAGGAGCTGCCTATTTTGTTTTGTATTTTGGAATAAAATATAAGTTCCCTGTCAGTCTACAGTTATCAGACCAGAAAACTGTCGTGGCATATAAATCTTGTGGCGAGTATCTAAGTAGATAGAATAGAAGAAAAGAAGTGCAGGAATAATTTTATCAAGCATAATCAGCCTATAATGTGTCCACTGGTGGTAAAGGACCCTTTACCACCACATCCACATCCACCCCCTCTCTAGGCCTCCTCTCTATGAGAGGGGGTGGCTGTAATCCGATCGAACTACGAAAGCTGCCCTTACTATAAGCGCTGCCAAAGTCAAATTGAAACCATAGACATGTCATTGACTTCTTCTTAGCGTGTCGATAGCCAAAATATAGTTTTTTTTTCTTAAATTTCTTTGGCCCAAAATTCAGCAACGCGGATAGCATTTGTGGTGTCGTTGACTGTAGCTGTGTCACTAGATACCGCACCCTAATTGCGTAACATACTTCCAATTACAATCGGAATAATTTTGAAGGATATTGCTAATCCATTGCTTCATATGTTCAAAAAATTTGTTTGCTCAACAACGTAAATGACGCAATGAATGTTGTTGAACTGTCAAAATGAAAGCTATTGCTACTGTTAGTGTATTACGAAAATTGCACACACCTTCTCCACTGTTTGGTACTTTAGTGGAGGGACGCATAATTTTCGATTAGAAGATCTTTATCTACAAGCTCCACTATATTAAGCTCCGCTGCGTTCATGCGTTATACCAATGTAGTTATCTAGGTATAACGAGGTGGATATAGCATAATTAGTCAATCAGCAATGGGTAGAACAAGGCTGCCAATGATAATGATGGTGATGTAATGATAGTGTGTTTATAGAAAGTCCTCATTTACGAGTAATTAGTTTTATTAACGATAAGCTTCCGGGTGCGCGGTATGTAGGTAGATAAAAAGTAGTTGTCCTACCCCAGGGTCAGCGACCATTGGTCGCTGCCCAGGGTTTATCCCCATACCATACTGCATCAAAGTCCTACCCCAGTGTTTATCTCCATACCGTATTGTATCAAAATCGGTCCAGCCGTAGCCGTTTCGGAGATTAGCCGGAACAGACAAAAGTTTTAAACATTGTTTTTTGTTATATGTAGGTAAGTACCGTATATACTTTTATATGCATTTAGTAAAAAGCTGTTATTTTGACATTCAAGCAGACATTTTATTTTATTTGTTTAAAGTATAGATAGAAAAGAAAGAAAGAAAGAAAATGCATTTATTGCCATTACACAAAATGAATACCTACACACAGAAAACAAAGATTATAATGCCAAAAGGGCCTCAGCTCAGCAGAAAAAAAAAGAAAAAACAAATCAGAACATAATAATAATAATATTCTTTATTGTTCTCTCATTATCACAAACACAGTACAAAGCCAAGGTAACACTTAATAGAGACTGGTGTCTATTGTAGGTAAAACCTGTATTAGATCAGAAAAGATAGTCAAACGATACCATTTTTTTAAATTTTATACTTTATTCCAAGTGGAATTTAAAGCGCATTTAAATTCGACCTGAACTACGACTTTCCCGACGAATTACTAAAGATATGTTTACTAAGATCAACAAAAATCCGAATACTTATCTACCTACTAAGTAGGTACTGTAGGTATACCTACATGGTTATACCGTAACAAGACTGTCACCTAACAAGCATTCTTTTGGAAAGCACGAGAAATTGCGTGGCAATTGGATGTTGAATGATAAATAGAACAAAAGTACCTAAGCAAAGTAAATATTATGTAATTACATAATATAATACCTACCTACTCTAGCGAATTAAGAACTTTATTTGAGGGCGTATTCAGCACGCGTAACACGTTATGGCTCATTCTGACTAAGTATATTTTTTATCTGTGTTTCAAATCCCAAAATAAATGCGAAGATAGATCACGCTATGTAAAAACCAAAAACCAAAGTACTACCTTTACCTTTTGTAGCTATAAATAAACAAACTCTACGCTTTCTTTAAAAGAATTATTATTGCTAAATTCTTATTATATTAAGCCTAGTAAACAAAAATATTTTATTTCAAGGTCAACGTCCTTTTGACCCACCCAAGTGTCTTCACAAAAGAAAACCTAGGCTTGCGTTGAGATGGCACCAGTATAGCTACGCTAAACATTTATTTAGGTACTAAAGATTCCAATTAGGAACATGACAATTAAAAATTCGTTAACTAAGTAGGTAGGTAGGAAATTAATTGTCTGTCTGTACACCACACTTAATTTCTGATAGGTACCGTAATGATGACGTATCATAACGAACTATTATAAAATGCAGACTATTGCGTTCATCGGCTTCTATTATAGAACGATTCATTTAATACAGATGGGTACTTTATTACATGTACCAAAGTGAACAAAACTGATGCAAAAATATTGTGCAACCGGCAAGCATCATTTTGGAACAACGGCATCACATGACAACGTGTTTGTTTGGCATATATAACGTTAGTTCATAAACATAACCTAGGTAAACCACAAATACCATCAATACATCTAAAACAAGAAATCTTAGAGCATACTTACACCCAGACATGTTGGAAATGTTTTATTAATCACAGCACAAATAAATGAACGAACGTGAAACAGCACACGAGCACTATTGCCGACTGCCGGGTCGCGGGTGATACGCAACAACAAAATAAATAGAATGGAATGACGCGGCCTTTGCCGGAGTGCCGGAGTGTCAGCTTCGAATTCAAAATGGTGGCGCAACGGAGGGCGCGGGAGCGGCGTCGCAGAAGCACGGGAGGGAGAGTAGGAAAGTCACAGATAAAATAGTAGGTATGTTCCGTTAAGGCCCCTTTAGGGTATATATATGTTCTGTGCACAGAACATAATATACTAGGAGGTTCTGTGGTTAAGGCGCACGCGGATAGCTGATTATAACAAACTAAATTGTAGGCATTTGTTTTTTTAATCGGTACCGATTCAGTGCCAGCCAATACTCAATCAAGTTATTGTACAGTCACGAGCAAAAGTATGTATACACTCGGCTTTGTTCAAAAGCGATTTACTCCTTTATTTTTGAATAACATTTTATGTTGTTACGAACATAGCATTTTCGAGCCCATAGGTTTATGTAATGTGTCGTATTTCAACGTTGCATTCAGTATTTCACGATAAAATCGCAATTGAAAGTTGCAAAGTGTTGATATATTGGTGCTCTTGACTGTACTCGTATTTCATGCAAAAATAGTCAGTTGTTATTCATTTTCTTATTATCTATCAGTCATAGGAAAGGCCAGTTTCGCCTTACTGTTAGTTAGTATTCAATGACATGCTATGGATTTTAACATGTTTATCAAACCTGCCTACAGGATAGGTACGTACTTATCCTCAACATTCGGAAACTTGTTCCAGTGGCTCCTAGTCTGCCAACTCTTCTCCAACCTTATTGTTCAGTTGGTGACATACCTACGTACGTAATTAATAATTTCAGGGTTCGTCATCGGTCACCTTTTATGAACCCTTTTTATAGCTATAATTTTACGACAGTAAATTCTGTCATTATTTTAACTTGTGCGCGCCATCTGTACTCTACGATAAGAACTGCTTAGCGCTTGTTCACAAATTATTATGAACTCTCTTAAGAATCTCGATGGGGACATTGGTATCATACATAATTCAACAAGCTGATTCTAGATGGCGCTATCATACATTTTTGATTTCTTAGTTATTTCATTTTTAAATAGTTTGTGATTGGATTGCGAGTGGTTGCCTTTTGTGAAAAAAAAAAAATGTAAAAAGGAGTCATCCTTCTCGGGTCTTCCTTTTTTGCAATCGATAATAGCCACTTGTCTCCTTTTTTAACAGTACATCCAGGGGGCAATTCTCGTACTTAATTATAAGAGCGTTCGCAGTCTGAAGGCGCGACTAGATTTTGAACGTTTTAAATTACGAGCAATTCTCGTTTTTTTTTTTTTTTTTAAGTTTCATAATTATAACGTTTAATATAACAAAATATTTACTCTAGGTACTAAATTGTTAATATACACTCGAGAGCAATGAATCCGGGTCACTTGAAGAATCCTAAAAATCTCGGAAACTAAAAATGCTAGGTTAATGCAATAAATTGTATTTAATAGACAATGTAATACTCCTTAAATGAAGGTATTAAAACTTCTTAGTTATTGTAAAGTTATATCATAAAAAAATCAAATTTGAAAAAGGGCCACTTTCGAAGATGGAACTACGAAATTACAGCATTTGGTTTTGCTTTTGTTTGTAATCTGTCATTTAAGTGGGTACATAAACCATGTTGTATATTCATTATTCAAGCTGAAATTATGTCGCTTACGCCTGAAGAATGCACCAGAATACTTACAATGCTGGAAACCGGCCGGAGTCAGCGCGATACAGCCAGGACTGTCGGTGTGTCGCTGTCAACAGTACAAAGAGTTCTCCGACGTTACGAAGAAACTGGTTCTAACCTACGCAGACCAGGAACGGGCAGAACCAGGTGTACCACAGCACGAGAAGACCGATACTTGCTTGAATCTTGAATCGCTTTCTCACAGGAACTGAACTCACAAATCAGTTTCGACGCCTCGGAGGAAGTAACCCAAGTGCATGGACAGTAAGACGTCGGCTTGCTGAATCTAACTTAAAACCCCTTAGACCTGCAAACGGCCCTAAACTGGAGCGTGGGCATCGTATTTCAAGACTAAGATATGCCCAGAGCCACGTAAATTGGAGTATTGAAGATTGGTCAAAAGTTATGTTCTCCGACGAATCAAAATTTATGCTCTACAAGCACGATGGAAGACACAGAGTGTATCGAAGACCAGGGGAAAGATTCAAGCAAGCATGCATCGAAGAAAAAGTAGCCTACGGTGGTGGGTCTGTACTTGTGTGGGCCGGAATTTCTTCTGAAAGTCGCACAGAGCTGGTGATCATAGAAAACGGCTCTTTAACTAGCGTAAGATATGTGGAAGAAATCCTCAATGATCACGTTGGTCCATTTATGGTCAATTTAGGTGAGGATGCTATATTTATGCATGACAATGCCCGACCTCATACAGGTAGGATTGTGAATGACTACCTTCAAGAGATGAACATTGCTCGTATGGAGTGGCCAGCGCGCAGCCCGGATATCAACCCGATCGAGCATGCTTGGGACGAGCTAGGCAGATGCGTAAAACAACGAAACCCTCCCCCAATCACGCTTCGTGAGCTCAAAATTGCTCTCACAGAGGAATGGGAGAATATTCCCCAAAATCGTATAAGGAACTTGGTGTACAGCATGCCAAACCGCGTAAACGCAGTAATGGAAGCACGAGGAGGCAATACGAAGTATTAAAATTCAAGAAAATCGTAATAAAGTTCAAAAATTTCATGTTTCCTATTTTTGTTTTAAGGAGAGATCAGCAGTTTTTTTCTTTATGTAATTTTGTGTTAATAAAATGTATGGTGACTCATATTTTTTTTACTTTCATTTAAGGAGTATTACATTGTCTATTCAATACAATTTATTGCATTAACCTATCATTTTTAGTTTCCGAGATTTTTAACATTCTTTAAGTGACCCGGATTCATTGCTCTCGAGTGTAATATTGTAAATGACGGAAAAGTGTTTTATATAACAAAATAATATCCTAAATTAACTAAAACTATTGACAAACTAAAATATAGCGTCGAAAAATTCATCCACATCGCTGTCGACTGGTAATGTACCCAAGACACTGGCGGCATTGCCAGGTTGTATGGCAATGCTTAGCCTCTGGCCAAGGTAAAAGCCAGCCCTTGGGTCATGGGAAGTGTCAACTAGTCTTTTCGAGATTTCCTTAAAAAGACCATGCGCACTCGGACCCCACGGCCCGAGGGTTTCAACCCCAAACGGCTCGAAAATATAATTATTAATAAGGGTATTATATTTACGCCGCTTGAGGTTTTCTGCAGCCGCAGCAGCAGCACCAGCGCAGCACGCCGACTCTGGAAGATGGGATGGCGCAAGAGTATCGACACAAGTTGCATCCCACACTAAAGGCCTACCCACCTTCCATGGAAATAAAGACATGCCGTCTGGTCTCTTGCCATCGTCGCGTGCCAATCCATTGGGTTCTAATACAGCTGGAACGCCGACGGTGACAAGAGCTCGTCGAATGATGTCGTTAATGTTTGCGTGCCGCGCTAAGCGACCCGCACTTCGACTGCAAGACAGGCCGTGGTGTCCGAGGCTGTTGACAACTTCGCCACAGTGACAGCGATGGGGAGAACAACATGGTGCTCCTAGTCGTAAGGAAGCAGCGAGGCGGAAAGTATTGTCGTCGAGCAAAGTACCTATGTTCGACGACGGAAGTGCATGAAGCCATAGACCCGACTCCCATTTACCCACAGCCAGCAGGCGCGCACGCTCAGCAGTAGTAGCAGACGTGTTAAGCAAATTATCTTGAACTACTCTGCAGAGCGGCTCATCCCACCGTCTCTGGGAAAATGGATTATCGGGTAGATCTGAGTTCGGGCAAGCAAGTCTCCAGGCATCAATAGCCTCGGTGAAGCAGGGCACATCAAAATTAATCAGTGTGGAGGCTAGGATTTTCCTGATTAATTTCTCAGTGCCGTGGACCGAGGATATGAAAGCCGGTAAACTAATACTAGAAATTTTGCGGACGCCGAGGCCTCCCAAACGAATGGGAAGAGTAGCTTGTGCCCAAGCTCGGTCGTCCAAGGCCACATTTAAAATCGAAGTTAATGTATGCTTGATAATTTGGTCCATTTGGTCTAAAAGGTGAGTTTGATTCCATAAATGGGAAGCGCGAAGAAAATAAGTTAATTTAGGGCCGAAACAGCAGTAACGAATTAAGGTGATGGCCGAATGCATATTAATTTGGAACAATCTTTCCGAAACGTCGTTGAAATTTTGTATTTTTTCCTCAATAAATTCTGAAAAGGAATTTTCAAAGCAATTCTCGTAATTTAAAACGTTCAAAATCTAGTCGCGGTCTCATCTCGGCGACAAACAAATGTCAAAAACTTGTCAAAATGTAGGGAAAGTAGAGGTGTTTTTGACAGATTGAGACTGCGATCAGACGTTTGAACGTTCAATTACCCCTCTGATCTCAGTCTCAATCTGTCAAAAATAACTCTAATTACCCTACAATTTTGACACATTTTAGCCATTCATTGTCGCCGAGACGAGATTGCAACTAGATTTTGAACATTTTTAATTAGGTACGGAATTGGCCTTCAGATCGCATCGATAAAATTGATGTTATTAAGTAGGTACCTAATAAATAAAACACCACTTCCGTCAATTTATTTTTTAGTTATTTATTTAGTCAAACATCGGTCAATCGAATACTAATATAGACAGTGCGAAACTAAAGGTAAAGTATACAGGGTTAAATTAGATAACTTGACTGAACTTCAGAGACGTGATGAGTATTATAATCTAATGACGATAATTATATATAAAAATATTTTCGAAACTCACTATTTCATCTGGACTACCAGCGGCGTTGTCGCCGTAATCAGCAGTACCTACAACTTGAAATTATGAGATTGGATTGATTGCTTCATGCCTGTGATATTTCGTCGGTTAATTTAAACTTGTATTGTATAGTAATAAGGTCATGGTTTTACTCTAAATTCACGTGGCTATAAAAGTACTGAATCATGAGAACAGTGTAGGATATGATTCTTCCGGCGAAGTTCATGACAATCCGTACATTTATTGTAAAAACGTTCGCAGATATATCTAGTTTGCGCGAAGCTACCAGTGTTAGCATAGTTTTCACTTGACTAAACGGCTGATTATCTGGAAAGAAAACATCGTGGAGTTACAAAATACAAGGGTTTATTTATAAAAGTTGCTGAAAGTCAAGAGACGTATAAGCGTCAAAAATGTATGGGTAAAATCAAAAAAAAAAATCAAAAGTCATTTATTCAAATTAGGCTGAGAGTCAGCACTTTTCGAACGTCAAAATTACAAAAGACAGTCCCCCAAAAACGCCCGCCCTTCACCACTTCCTAGTGCTATCGCTGGGAAGAAGAAGTGGCGGAACAAACTTCCCAGCAGCACAGCTGTCAATCATTATTTGCTAATCAAACAGTTGCTAATCATTATTTATCTTTAAATAACGTATATATAGGTATCGTAGCAGTGGTGGCCCAGTGGTAACGGGCAAGACTTACAAGTTGTAGGTCGTAGGTTCTAGACAGGCGCTTTACTTTGTGTAAATTATTTTATTACCACTGCTCCCAATACGGTGAAGGAAAACATCGTGAGGAAACCGGCATGTCCTAGAATAAAAAAATCGAAGACATGAGACATCTACCAACCCGCACTGGGCCCGCGTGGTGACATTCCCTCTCACTTTGAGGAGGCCTGTGTCCCGGCAGTGGGAACATTATAGGGTGATTATGAACGTATATAAGTAAATAAAGGGGAATATTGTTACCATCAAAACTTTAATGACAACAATATTGTGGGAGAAAGCGAAAGTTCTATTTCTACATTACTTTTTAGAAAGACATTTTATTTTTTATCTCCCAAAAAGTTTAAACGAGTCTGAAACGCGGACACAACAGTTAGGTGCTTACTTCACTTACTAAAAAAATATATACCGGCCGACTTGAACAAAGGACAAGGACCAAATGCCAAAAATCATATTTTAATAACAAGTTTATAGTTAAAACATCATCCAGAAAAGAACCGGAGTTAAGCACATAGCACATAGAGCGACATAGAGTAAGCAAATTGAAGTCACAATGGGCTGGGGCTGGCCATGTTTGTCGAAGGACCGATGGCCGGTGAAGCAGACGAGTCCAGGGGGCCTACTCCGAAGTTCAAAGTGCGAATGTTCGGATCGGACCGACACATGGCCGAACCGAATATTATTGAAAAATGAGAATGCGAAAACAGTTCGGATCGGCTCAGTTGGATCGGGACTCGGGACCATAGTCAATATTCGAAAGAGTGTAGGAGTGTAGGATCGGAACCGACTACACCAAATAGTAACTTCGTAGCACGAAACGGCCGAACATTCGGCCGATACTACTTCGGAGTAGACCCCCTGGAGTGGAGACCGCGTATCGGCAAGCGTAGTGTGGGACGCTCCCTAGCTAGATAGACGGGGCTGGGACAGACTGGATGCGGAAAACAGGAAGACCGGGTGTTGTGGCGCAGCCTGGGAGAGGCCTATGTGGACTTTAACTATGACTGTGTTTGTTTAATTGCTTAGTTAACAGTTATTTTTTTGTCTTGGATAATTGCTTATTCATTAACATTTTATTTATTTTTTATTTATACTTCTCGCACACAATAAGGTACAAGCATAATCAGCCTCTAACGTTCCCACTGCTGGGACACAGGCCTCCTCTCTGTGAGAGCTGGGAGCGGGCCGTGATCCATCACGTGGGCCCAAGGCAGCACCCTAATTGCGTAACACACTAACTAAAACTAACTCGATCTTAATCATTTTGAAGGATATTTCTAATCCATTAATTCATATGTTCGAAAAATGTGTCTGCTGAACAACGTAAGCAAAGTAATGAATGTTGTTGAACTGTCAAAATGAAAGCCTTAGGTAGTGTGTTACGCAATTACCCCGCAGGTTGGTAGATGTCACATGTCTTTGATTTTTTTAACCTAGGACATGCCGGTTTCCCTACGATGTTTTCCTGTACCGTTTTGAGAGCCGTGGTGATGAAATAATTTACACAAAGTAAAGCGCCTGTCTGGGTTTGAACCTACGACCTACAACTTGTAAGTCGCGGCCGTTACCACTACTTCACCACTGCTTCTTAAGGTAAAAATGCGGACATAAAGCCATCACTTTAAATCTATTAAAATATTACCTTCTTCAATTAATTGTAAAACGTGCAATAACAATGCTGAAGTTTTCTTCTTTTCTATTATGAACATCTCACACACGGCTGCCAAAAATATAGTACGGAAGTTCATGCACGAATAAAGAAACAAATCACTCAGGAATAGTTCGGAATACTGCAAAGAAAATTAATTTTATTATTATTTTTTGGAAAAAAGTACAAGCGAACGATTTACACGGTTATTTAAGGTTAAACCGCACTGATCCGAAATATATAGCAGCGAAGTGAAATACACAACCAACGGAAGGCAATGGAGTTAAATTTATTTGATGGTTTCTTTTATATGAACACTGTAACCCCATTCATCATCAACATCGTCATTTCAGTCGAAAGACGTCCCCTGCTGGCTGCTGGACATAGACTTTCCCCAAGCGTCGTCGCCACATCGGCGGGTTCTGTGATTCTCGCACTCAGCGGATTCCCGTTGCCTAAGTAATTAGTGTCCTCATTAATTGTTGACAATTTACAATACAGTTATTATTAATTTAATACAATTACCGTTAAAGATGGTGACAAGGATCGACATATCGCCAATAATGTGCATAATAACCATGAATTGTACATCGCAAATACCTGGAAAAAAGTAGGTGATACAAAGGTAATACTTAAAACAGATAGGTATAAGTAATATTAAGGATAAGTATTTCAACAAATTGCATGCGATCCATTATTACCTGACCACAGTATATTACATTAAAGATATGAATGCAATCCACCATTTTGTCGTATAATTGCATCAGCTCAGACCAACAACAGTGCAAATCCTCTTCTCGTATTACTTTAGGTTCTATGCAAATATTCTGCAATGGAGTAGTTTTATTCATATCAATTTTAAACTAAATGAATTCTATTATTTAATTTACCTTTGCCTTGGATCACTTAAGGACGCTCACTTATTTAAGTGTATTGATTAATATGTTCGATGATATGGCTAGAAAGGGGGTGACTACCGAAATGACGAATAATGGATAAGTATGAAAAAAAAACATGTTGCGCCAACCCCAAATAAATTGGGGTAAGCGCAGGAGAAGAAAGATGATAGAATTAAGTACGAGTACATGTCTAGGAAAACAAAACGGGTATCTTTTGGGGATCGATTAAATATATGAAGGATTAAATATTTGAAGAGCATCTGTGACATTGTACTGTTTGCAGATGATACCTCTCTTATTTTTAAAGTAGACAGGAATAGACAAGATTTTGACGACGTAAACAGTGTACTCTCAATGGTTACAGATTGGTTTACGTCAAATAACCTAGTTCTCAATGCCAAGAAAACGAAATGTGTAAAGTTCGCCTTACCGAATGTTAGAAATCTAGGACCTAACATCGTCTTAGATAAAGAGGTGCTTGGAGCTGTAGGTTCGGCGATTTTAAATAATAACAGTAGATGCCAAACTTCAGTGGGGACCTCATATATCAAGTCTAGCAGGAAGGCTCAGTTCGGCTGCCTACGCCGTCAGGAAAGTAAGACAATACACTGACTTTGATACAGCTCGTTTAGTCTATTAGTATATTTTAGTTATTTTCACAGCGTTATGTCCTATGGTATTCTGCTGTGGGGCAAAACCGCTGATATACAAAACATATTTGTCCTTCAAAAATGAGCTGTTCGAGTAATTTACCAGCTAGGTGCCAGAGTTTCTCTAAGAGATTTTTTTAAAGATTAGTATTCTCACGGTTGCATCAAAATTCATCTTTGCCAACATCTTATGTATTAGGCAAAATTTACACTTGTACACTAAAAACAGTGATGTTCATAGTGTTAACACTAGAAATAAGGACAAACTACGTGCCCTCTTTCACCGGCTTCATAAGGTTCAAACTCATTTATTGGGCTTATATAACCTTTTTGGGGGACTGTCTTTTGTAATTTTGACGTTCAAAAAGTGCTGATTCTCAGCCTAATATGAATAAATTACTTTTGATTTGATTTTATGCCTTACTTACCTTAATAATAAAGTCGCAAATTGTATCTTGGAATATTATCTTCTTTTGTTTTGACATCGTGTTCTTCACAGCCCTCAGCAGCAATGTATTCAACATTACAATTCTTAAGTAAATATTAAGAACGACGAAGTACAAGATTGATCCTTGCAACATGAGCAAAAAAAAATTTATGTGGGAACCAATATTTTGTAAGTGAAATTTTCTTAACCAAAATGTGCTTAACACTTGCACGATTGGTAGTACGACCAGTATTATTGAAATAAGACGTCTTCTTCTAAATACAGTTTTAGATACGCTAAAATGTGTATCAATATTATCGAGTTTATTAAATAATTCAACATAGTGCTTTGTGTTGAAAACAACTATGGAGAAAACTGAATAAACCACTTCAGCATTGGTTACCATGCTAAAAGCTTTTGTCAAGATGTTTAACGGCACATCAGATTTCGTGTCATTCCAACTGCGTGGTGTTATGATTACCATTGAAAACACAAGGTAAGCTATGATAATAAACAATGAGTAAAACTTGCTAAAGAACTTTGTACTGACAACGTAGTTTTTCTCGTATGACACCAATTTTGCTCCAAATATAGACGCGAAATGTATTAATGGTTTTGCAGCAACGACTAGTGAATACGGGGACACTTTCTTCTCCACTTCATTTTTGCAAAAGATGTTATCGAATGATTTTTCGTTAGAAAAAAAGAAAATATTTTTTGATGTCTGGAAATCGTTAACGTAAAACATCGTCCTTCCTTTCAAAGTGTTTTTAAAGTAGTCATTGAAAATGATAGATACGCTTTTATATCCATATCTTTTAATATAACAGATGGATTCTATACCATTCAAGGCTTCTAATAACTCCTGAAATTCATTCGACTATAGTGCAATCTCTTGTTTTGAGTATTCAATTTAATTCATATAGGTACTTAATTATTAGGTACGCGTAGCCATCGTACTGATTTGATTTTTTTAGGGTTCCGTAGTTCTGACAAGGAACCCATGTCCGTCTGGACATGGTTCCTTAGTACCGTTAGTACTAGAAAGCTGTAATTTTGTAGGAGTATCTATATCAATTACGCCGACAAAGTGGTAAAATAAAATTTTGGAAAATATTTTTTTAGGGTAGCTCCCCTACATGTTAAGTGGGGATGAATATTTTTTTCGTCGTCTACCCCATCGTGTGGGGTATCGTTGAATAGATCTTCTAAAATAACTGTATTGCTAAAATTATTTTTCGATTTAATGCTCCATTTACGAAATATTAAACTTTGAAGTGCAAATTTTTGTTCCAGTAGGACGTCCCCCCCCTCTAAAAGATAAACTGCTGGCTTGAAAAATCTGGAAAAATTCACGATGATAGAGCATTTCATGACCTTTAAATAAAAAATATAGCGGTTAGGATAACTTTATTATAGTCATATACAAGGTCACACGATTTTTATACGGCACGGTTAAAAAGAAATCATGACAGCTTGACTCTACCATAGAATCTCCAGTTCTTGACAAAGGTTCAGACATAGGGGTACCTTGAATATATCGTGTAGTTATTTTATCAAAAGAAATGGATCTTAATGTAAAATAAAATTTCATCGTGTATTTAATTATTATATTTTATTCATTAAACCTAGTGCTTGATCATTTCTTCGAAACACAATATAAGTTAAATTCTTAATTTTAGAGTGAAGAATCACTTGCATTAATTCTTAGCCAATTCTTAGTTATTTTAATGACTTAGACTTATAATCTAAATACCAATCTTGATTCCTGAAAAGATTTTATTTATAATAATTTAAAGTTTGTGGTAGCGTGGCTAACTACAATATAGCTATTCTTTGATGGGTAGGTACTTACAGTTGTGGTGATACCCTTTATTAAGGTATTTATTATGTAGAAGACTACTACTATTACGAGCCGAGGTCGTCCGTGGATGGGTAACCATTAATAGAGACCCCTCCGTATTTCGGAAGGCACGTTAAGTTGGTCCCGGCTGTCATTCCTTTATCTTTGACAGTCGTTACGGGTAGTCCGAAGCCTGATAGTCTGACAACCAATCATACGGGTATCGTATTACCCAGTAACTGGGTTGTGGAGGTCAGATAGGCAGTCACTGCATGTAAAATACTGGTATTCAGCTGCATCCGATTAGATTGGAAGCCTGAACCTGAACATAGTTGGGTTATGGCTAGGCAGATAACTGATTATGTGGACGGTGGATTTCCTGACGTTATAGTAACGTTCCGACTGCATATACATAGGACCCACTGTTACGCCTTAAAGTAGAAGGAAATGCTGGTGGACAAATTAATTACTTACGCTGAAGCAATTGATTGGAATTTTAAAAAAGTCGTCCGTTTCTTCGTTCATTATGAGAAACACAAAACTGGAAAAACAAAAATAAGACTCATTAAAATCCATTCTTCTAAACAAAATTCATAATAATTATTATACTCTAGCGTAGATATATTTCGATTTACTTATTATGATTATGCTAAAAAAGCGGTCAAGTGCGAGTCGGACTCGCCCATGAAGGGTTCCGTTTTACGATTTATGACGTATTAACTTCTTACTAGATCTCATTCAAACCAATTTCGGTGGAAGTTTACATGGTAATGTACATCATATATATTTTTTTTGTTTTATCATTCTCTTATTTTAGAAGTTACAGGGGGGGGGGGGGGGGGACACATTTTACCACTTTGGAAGGCATTGTCGCGCAAACTATTCAGTTTCGTAAAAAATTATATTAGAAACCTCAATATCATTTTTTAACACCTATCCATAGATACTCCACACGTATAGGCTTGATGAAAAAACCGCGGTGCGCACCTAGTATAAAAATAACTTGCCATGCGTTAGTCTGGCAGAGACTCGAAAATGGTTCGTCCATTTTTTTTTTTTTTTTGTTCTTCTCAATACTTGGGTTTTTTCCAAATTTTGTTTCCTAAACCACCGCGTTTATGAAAAACAGTTAGGAAAAACCCAAAGGAACAGTCGAAAAATCGAAAACATCTTCACTTTGTACGGACGGCCAATATTATTGATCTCACATGGTATGAAGTTCACCGGGGCACCAAGTATTTGAAATCCCATCCCAGCTT
The DNA here is from genome assembly GCA_945859715.1 of Apamea sordens. Taxonomy (NCBI): domain Eukaryota; kingdom Metazoa; phylum Arthropoda; class Insecta; order Lepidoptera; family Noctuidae; genus Apamea; species Apamea sordens. The sequence continues at coordinate 9,224,943 of OX243996.1, read as the reverse complement.
TCATAACTTCGTCAAATTTTGCAGGAAATATTATTTTTGAGTCAGGTATTTGGGGAGACATGTAAGAATGTTTCCAGTATTGAAATAAGATGGTATTTGGAAGTTAATTGTAAGAATTGATATGATATCAATACCAATATTTAAAGAATCTAAAATATTTTAATAAAATTTTAAGCATACTGAATATACACGCATCAAAATACACGCAGACGAAGTCGCATGCAACAGTCGTCTTTAATTTAATGTGAGGATAAAAAGCAATTTGCACTCGACTAACAACTACACTCGACATTAATATGGGTAAATACTTACAACTGAATAACCATTTGATTATCCAAAATACGCACATAACGGAAAACAGTACGCACATAATGCCCATAGTCAAGCTGCATAGCTGACAAATGATAGTGCATATGAAGCTGTAAAAATAATAAAGATTAAAGGAGCACATTAACGGTACAAATGTTTTACGTAAAACCATTAGTCAGTCATTGCAATAGAACTCTTATACCACTGTTATATATTACTAGCTGCTGCCCGCGACGTCGTCTGCGTGAAGGCTCTACAGCACCAAAAATACCTAAGATGCCAGTGTCGCTATAGCATTATAAGTAAACAACTTTTAAAATAGCATTAAAATATAAGTTTTTTTTGCAAGCGAAGCATGTGAAGAGAGTTATATGGGAATCCTACTGAGTTCAGTCACAAGATGTGACTGAACTCAGAAGGTTCCGAAGAAGCATAATCGGGACACCGACCTTCAGCTTGATGGTATGCGCTGGAAGTCCACTTGCTGACAGGGAGTTCAGAAATTCCACGGGATAATGTGTGGCGTCATCTTGCTCGACAACAGTGTTTATCGAGGTGTAGACCACTTCATTCCCCTCAATTTCCGAGAGAATGCATTCGTTAATTGCTGCAGCCTGATCATTTTTGGGCCTCAAAATGGCCATGCTCACACACCCAAGAATTCTGCTGGTGCGGTATACGACTGATATTCCCGTACACACAGCGAATGAGTTCTTCTAAGCTGGATTGACGCTCTACCGAGAGACTCTGGAAGAACCACCTGTCCACCTCTCTCTTCTGGTAGAGTGCCTTCGCCAAGAAGTACATCAATGAATTCTTGAGCACGTGCATTGCCGCCGAGCCGAGCTCTCATATTAATGGTCAAGCGCAGCGTACGAACTCGTGACCACAACGAAGATCGTTTCAACGAAGCATTCAACTCGTCAGCCCTCGATCCCCGCGTCACCACGGGAAGCGTTTGCCGGAAATCGCCACTGAACAGAACTGTGACACCACCCATCAAATGTTCGTTCCTGCGGATGTCCTGCAGGGTTCTTCGTTCCTGCGGATGTCCTGCAGGGTTCTGTCTACGGCCTCAACTGCCTTCCTATTAGCCATCGTACACTCATCCCATACGATCAGAGAGCAATCCTTGAGCACGTATCCCTTATCGCTGTTACGTGACACACCATAAACAGGCATTTCGGCGCTCTCTAAATCGATGGGAATTTTAAACATGGCATGTGCTGTCTTGCCACCCGGAAGCAGTGTGGCAGCGATTCCCGACGACGCTACAGTAATAGCAATTTTGCCTTGCCTCCTGACCTCTGCAAGTATGCCAGTGGTAACAAATGTTTTTCCTGTTCCACCAGGAGCATCCAAGAAAAACATTTTACCCTGGTTTTACCCAACGCTTTCAAGGACGGTGTCATAAATTTGTTTTTGCTCTGAAGAGAACAAAGCGACATGGTCATTTCGTATGGTGGTCATTTCGCCCGGATCGTAATTTGTCTCAGCGTTATACACCCGATTTCCACGGTCTTGATGCGGTGATGATTGGGGAGCTGGTAACCGATATTCGATCAGTGGATTGCCGCCGATAGAAATGACCACATCTTGAAGTGAACTGAAACAGGTGTTCAGCACGCGTTCATCAGTTACTTCGACTTCGTCTCCAGTAGCACGCCTCAAAGCTCGTAGAAAATCTTCAGACAGATGATGGCGATACTTCTCCCACAAAGCTACCGGGTTCGCGACTCCACAAAACACCAAGATGACGGCAAACAGATGACGCATGCGGCTGGGACTGTCACTGACGCTCGCCTCCGCGAGGATGTCATCCCAATTTTGGTCACCGTCGAGAAGGTGACGTGCTACGCAGGCTGATACTCCACGCCATCAAATGTCCTCAGAAAGGCGAAAGACGTTGGGCCTCGGACAAGTGTGAAGTAACAATGCGGTGTCCTTGAAAATTCCCGGAAAACCTTCCACAACACCTCCTCGTCGACGTTGGTTAAATACACCCCTTTGCTTGTCGTACGTGTAATATGAAGGCACCTCGTCATACGTAAGGGATCTCGCAAACTGGTCGACTTCACAGAGCGTGTTTTTTTAAATTGTCTTCCGCAACTCTGCTCAAGATTTTGAGGGTTTTGTTGGAACTTGAATTTGTCAAAACGAACTATACGATACAACTTTTATGAAGAAAATGCACATTGCCATCTATGAATTTTAAGAATAACTAACTACTAACCTCGCCAACATGATCAAATTTAAATTATTAATTTCCAAAAAGTGTTAACATGTAACTTGATTTGATTTTTATGAAATCTCATAGATGGCGCTGCTTTAAAATTGTCATTATACTACTAACATTCATTAAACTATGTTTCTCTGCCCAAGTTACTTAAATGGCGTAGTTTTTATAGTGTAAAGCTAGATAATAGCATGGCTTACTCAAAACCAACATTTAAATATGCGTCGTTAGATTACACGCTGTCACAGAATGCGTAAGTAAAAAGATTCACAGCTCCTCCCCCGTAGGTGATAGCGTGATAATATGTAGAATTAATGTAAACCCGACCTCTTAGTAATATTCATGCAAAATTTGAAGTAAATCCATGCAGTACTTTTTGAGTTTAGCCCGGACATACATACAGACAAACAGATAAACAGACAAACAGACAAAAATTCTAAAAACTATATTTTTGGCTTCGATATCGATTGTAGATCACGCCCCAAGTATTCTTTTTAAAAAATATCCAATGTACAGTTTTGACTTTCCTACGATTTTATTATATGTATAGATAAGGTGTATCTTATTCATACACGAAATCTCTTATGGGGTCATTGTATTCATCATTAGTTCATTACGAACAAGTTTTACTAAAAAAAATCAGCTGTTCCCTACATTTTGACGAGTTAGGGAACAGCTGAATTTTTTTTTCGCGATTTCAGGTTTAGTCCTATGGTAAAAGTTGTTCGTAATGATGAATACAATGACCGCTTAAGAGATTTCTTCGGGTCGAGTCCTATCAAATTAAGATACTCCATAGACAAGTGCAGACGTGATAAAAAAATTGGCTACCTACTAAAAATACCTACGTCAATTTACGTCAGGCGCTGACTAATTTTACCTTCTGTCAATCCTACTATAGTAATATGATAATAATAACTCCGACGCCGTATCTCTACGTTGACGTCGTGGTGGGGCTTGCGCGCTCCGAACTCTAGGCTTATGCAGGAAGAGTTTACTTTGCCGAAACAGGTAAAGGGTGAGAAGCCAGACCAAGAGAGATACAGAAACCCGCAGGGCAGCATGTGGCGAGCTGTTGGGCAGTAGCGACCCCACGGACCCTATCTCCCGGGATAAGTCTTTTTCCTCACCTCTGGTTTGCTTTTATTGGCCGTCTGGAGTGAACAATGACGAGGAACAGAGATCCCACCTCATTCTTGCCTTTATTGGCCGGTTTGTGTGGAGATTCGTAAGAGCAAACGTGTTCGGAGGAGGGAAGTATTGCAGTCAAGATCCCTACCAGCATCAGCACCAGTAGGGATCTTGACTGTACTTCCGGGATTGTCCTGATAGCCGTGGAATACCTCTCCACTCCTCATAAGCATCTCAAAACATGTTGCCCCCTTGTCGCTACGTCACTATGTGCTAGCGATCGTTTTCGGGGGCCCATTATTGAGTGTGTAAGTCACCCCCTGCCATTTATCCGTGTAATTTATATAAAACATTGATCAGGCAGGGGCCATAGTTGTTTAATAGTTCTTGGTAACTTTAGTCACCTAAACCCATAGTCCAACTTTTTATTTTTCCATATCCTGCAATAGTCCTGTACCAACCGGGTGTGTCCTTGGGTGCATTTGCATAGTGCTTACAGGGATAATCGTCGGTTGGTGCCGCATTTCATTAAAAGGAGATTTTAAGGGGCCTCTGCGAGTTGGCTTCGGCCCCTCGTACGCCTTCCAAAGGACCGGGATTAATTAATCATTAATTAATTAATTAATATAATATAATCCTACTAATATTACAAATGCGAAAGTTTGTATGGATGGATGGATGGATGTTTGTTACTCTTTCACGCAAAAACTACTGAACGGATTAGGATGAAATTAGACACATAGATAGTTTGTAACCAGGATTAGCACATAGGACACTTTTTATCCCGATATTTCCACGGGATCGAAACTTATGCGGGTGAAACCGCGGGGCGCAGCTAGTATCTAATAAATCACTATTACCAACCGTTACCAACGCATAAACTTAGAAATAGAATCTTCCGCGACCAGTTGACTATTGTTTACCTTTACATATTATTTATTTACAGACTCGCTGTGAACTTGTGTAGTGTTTTATATTCCCGAAAATAACACATGTTTATGATGTGCTGTGGCGCATAATTATATTCTATTATATACACAAGATTTTGTAGAATCGAATTCTTCGGAATTACGTTTGTTTGGTGTGGATATACGTTTTTTTAAACGAAATACAGCGGGGAAATTGCGTAACTATCACTATCAGTAGCAATGGGTTTAATTTTGAAAGTCAACAACATTCATTGCGTTATTTACGTTCTTGAGCAGATACATTTTTCGAACATATGAAGCAATAGATCAACAATATCCTTCAAAATGATTCAGATTGGGATTGATTGTGTGTGACGCAATTAGGGTGCGGGTACTACTGGATATCATTATCACTACATATTATAAAATAAAGTCTCTCCGCCGCATCTGTCTGTCTGATCGGGATTAACTCAAAAACTACCAAACGGAAATTCATACGGTTTTCACCAATGGATATAGTGATTCATGAGGAAGTTTGAGGTATACATATAATTTTGTTAAAAGGCCGGATAAAATCATGCCGACTGGGAGCTTTACTAGCGTGCGCCGCGTGAGCATTGATGATTGAAATTTGGCACACACATAGCTTATAACCTGGATAAAAACATAGGGTATTTGTAGTCCCGGTACTATTTTACCGTGGGATACTTTCCAACATCCACTCGGCAGCAGCCTAGAAAGCTAGTATGTAATACATAATATGTCCAGCAGTGCACAAAGTTACTAAATGGTAGTTAATAATACAATAGTTAATTTTACTCAAAATAAAGGTAGAGATAGATGCACATCACAAGAAGCTGACGCATCCTAGCTACCCAAAACTGTTGTTTACCTATCTGCTTACTTAGCTGGAAAAACGATGAAAGGGTATGGCAAGTAAAATGTGATTACCTACCACATTTTTGTGTGTGTTTGGCCTATTTTCACATAGGAATAAGTTCCCAATACAAAGCCGCCTGTTGCTATCGTCATCAACTTTTGTTAACTCACGAATAAACACTCAAACTGAAATATTCCGTGCAATAAGATGGAGCTATAGACATTCATAATGACTTTGACAAATGGCCAACTATAGAACTCTTAAGAAAAATTGTTTATGCTTAATTAGATAAAAATAATAGACCAAAAGAGTTTAGTTTGTTCTTTTTATTGTGTCATGATTTTGACGTCTAAAAGCACATTTGGTTAGCCCGTCGTAGGTAGCCCAGTTTGTCCTGACTTTCAGGGGCTTACCAAAAAAGCAGTGCAGTTCAACTTGTCGTGTCCTGCTATAAGAGCTGGTGTATATTACTTTACTCTATGAGCTGGTGGTAACCCCCAGGTCTAATAATGGCAAAACCATGAACTGTACAGCCTATTGACAAGTATTTTACCTCTGATTTTGCATCACTGTCCAAATCACATTGATATTTATTGTCATTCCAATAAGGTGACTGTTAAGTTGATGCTGTCAGACGTAAAGTAACTGTGAACGGACTGTAGTCGAACGCATTAGATTAATTAGGTAGTTACTTTGGTAATGGCTCCGTCCGAGTCACCCGCAATCATGGCAGGTGTCGTTCATTTGGATTTAGTTCCTTACTTCGCCACCAGCCAAGGTATACAAGAAACGCTGCGAGGAATATACAAGCAACCTATGGTTGGAAATATAGGCAAGTCACGGAGTCAGTCCTTTAAACCCACAAACTAGGTATATGGCTATAAGCTTCTCCAACACATAATTGCAAGGACGGTCTTCCGCACTTCATTAATAACACCTGAATTATGAAAACCGTCCTTATTGTAACAGAATAAAGGCTGAATAAAGGTTGTATGTTTCTTACCTGTGCCATACAACAAAATATGACTTGCATCATCTAAATAACATTTACACTGTGCAACTTTTATTGTGGCTTCCACTCAGGCTTCCACTTAGGATATGCCACAGGCAATTAAATCGCACTGTGTAAATCGGTCTTAAGTTTAATCGATCGAGTGCTATTAGTCTCACAGACTAACCATTTTAAGACGTTATTAGTTATATTACGTCGTTTTATAGATGCTAGATTAGCAATATTATATTAATAATAAATTGAAAAAAAAAAATATTGCTATTAAAAAATGCCCAATATCCTCCAAAAGAAACCTTTTTAAATACAATATGTATTCTGCTACGCCTAGCTTACAGCTGTCAAACATGCATGGACTCAAAAGACCGTGTAAAAAATTACTTCTTGCCTGAGGAATGGAACGCAGCATACTGAACTTCCAAGAGAAAAGACAAAAGAGCTAAGGAAAACTACCAAACTTAATGACGCCATCTTCCATACAAAAACACCGAAATGGAGATGAGCTGGTCATAATTTTGATCCGCAATAGGAACAATATGTGGTCTAAAGCTGTAACGGAATGGCAAATCAGAGACTCATCAACGATAACATAGTTAAGACAGCTGGTACCCTGTGGGCTAGAGACACACGAGACCGTGACAATCGGAGGAGCCTGGCGGAGGTCTTTGCGTCAAAGGACGCGCTGATTGACGAAGAGACCTTAGTGCAATAGTTTTGCTTAATTTATTTTATACTAGCTGAACTTCGTACCGCCTCAGAATATTATTTTTTCTTTTGTGAAATATGCAGGGTTTTTCATTAAGAGCGCTCGAACTTACGAAAACCTGTTTAAGTGATATTGACACAATTTTGTTTGTGTTTGTTTTATTTTAAAGGAAATACGATGACATTATTTATGGAATATAATTTCAGTCAAATGGCCGCCGTGTCTCCGCTGTAGGTAGTGTATTCTGGAGGACCAATTTTGGACGACATCTTCGCATAAATGGGGCTCAATTTCACGAAGAACGCGAGTTATGTTGGCCTTCAGGCCGGCAATTGTCTGTGGTTTGTCTACATAGACCAGAGATTTTACGTAGCCCCACAGAAAGTAGTTAAGTGTTAAGAGCGGTGTTAAGTCACACGATCTCAGGGTGGCCAGTTGATGTAGCCAACACGCGAGATGACGAAGCCCTCCAACTTCTCATCCAATAAATTTAATGTTTCCCGTGTAGTATGGCAAGTGGAGTGGCGCCCGTTCTGTTGGAACCACATGTTTGTGAGATCCATACCATCTATCCTAGGCCACAAAAAAATTGTTATAATCGTCCGATATCGGTCGCCATTGACAGTGAGCGCGGCTCCTTGCGCATCTTCGAAGAAATAAAGGCTGTTTGAGGCAAAAAAAAAAAATGTAGTATGTACAGTAGCGATCCAAAGCGGCGCGCCAGTTTCACGAAGCAATAGATTGACACTTCTGTTTAACTTACGACCTTCTTCTAATGAGTAATTCCTATACTTTATAGTATACACACACACACTCTATTCACACACTCAACACACACATTGAATACTTAATCACGCTATTGACTACAGTTACTTATTCGTAAAATTTTAGGATTATACCCACAGAAATCAAAAAAAAAAAAAATTATAAGGTAGATGGATGCAGTTAACTTAAACGGTCTTATTACAAAAAATTGCTTAAGTACTGGTTTAAACCAAGACTAAAAAGTCTAGGATTGTGACGGTATTAAGATTAGTACCAGGATCAAAATGTGTCCTGATTACAAAACGAAGACTATCGGAGGATCTGTTAGTACCAAAGAAGGTCCATGGTTCAAATAATATCCACAGATAAGAAATAAAAATGGCATTCTTTCATTCGTTCGTACAGGATTTATTTGAAGCAACGTTCTGTTTCTCTAAATATTGATATTTTAATAACACTTGAAATTATTTAATAATTATTTATCAGTACAAAAATATGTCATAAATGGTTCTTTGTTTGGATTACAATATAATGAACAAGAACAACTTGTACTTTTGACGCGCTGATTATAATCGAGTTGTTATATTTTTAACACCTCTAGCGTGAAATGGAGCGAATTACATTCGGCGACAGCCCGCGTCATTTGAGGCGAATGTTTATCTTTTGAAGAAACAAATAATACAATTCTTATTTTTATTCGATAGGGTTTGTTCGTGAGTGGATGTGTCCGATTATGCCTCGTAATAGGCAACGAAACCGTTGGTTGCTTCATTAAACTAAAACACCTCTCCATCGTCTTCCGGGTATATATGGCTGCTGTTATACCTCTCTTCTTGTGGTGTTGTGGGGTTACGCAATGGTGTAAATAAATATGGAGTGCAGTGATAGCCACAGCCACCGAATAATATTCCAGATAAAGCGCCAGCCTCAAACCTCTGTTTCAATCTACATCCTCGGAATATTCTGGAGTCATGGTCCACGTCATCTGGTAACAATGTCCATGATTTTCAGGCCAGCATCACAAACCGCCTGAATAGTGACCGCATATTAGATCTTTAGACTCGTCTCTGTTATTTTAAAATGACAAATAAAACAATAATATTGGGATATTATTTGGATTTTATTTAATGTAATGTTAGCATTGACCAAGGGTACTTACTTAATGGCGAGCCCAGTTGTGTAACTGTTGGGTTTGGATCCTTGCGGAATAAGTGGACTGTATTATCAATAAGGAACTGGTTTATTTAATACAATAATGTTACAAAATAATATAATAATCCCGATAGCGTTATTTCGTTGTTACGCGGGTGCGCGTGTGTCCTATGCGTAAACCACTTGCACTTCAGGACTCAATGGGCATCCTCGAGGGTCGTGGAGTAAATCTTCACGTAAAACATCCACAATTTTTTCCCGAAAACGTTTTGTGAACCTATACTTATATTTAAAATCTTCGTCGCTCAATTTAAAAGGATTTACACGATGACGACATCTGTAAGGTCGCCAAGACGTCTCCAGCATATCCAAATCCATCAAATCAATCATAACAATATCCATTTTTGACGATTTGTAAATAAAATGACACAATAATAATCAACGCTAACCTCAAAAAAATTAGTACCGATGTCAAATCCATGTTTAAACTAGGGGTCTCGGCGGACTAACTTTAGTACCTTAGATAGTTCAAGAACTAGTGATAAACTTCATTTTATAATAACGTTTTATTTAGTCATGGTTTAAACCTAGTAACAATCCCAGTACTAAATTTAGATCGTGTTTTGGAATAAGACGGATTGAGTCATTCAATCGCGACTAAATAGAACGTTGTTCATTGTGGGTTAGCGACGTGTGTTCTATATCTATATATTAGCGGTGTTGTATTTCCTTTTAAAATGCAAGCAAATTTGAACATTGAAATGAAAGCGAATATTATTGCGCTGCGTAAAATTGGACTTAATATAACACAAATATCTGATGAAACCGGACTGAGTGTAAGTGTAATGATTAAATTATTTTATTAAACAATTTATCTTATTAAAGTAGAACTGCTGATCCTTAATTTTTTAAAACGTTTTATAAAGTCTAAATAGAAGAAAATATAATTCCGAAGTAAATTTATTTACCTAGATTATTGAATGATGGATTAATATAACTATATTAATTCTTTAAATATATGTAACATATCTATTGTCATTATAATTTTGTTTCTAAATCGTAGGTAATATTAGTATTTTGCTTAGTAGCCTAACAGTACTCCTTTTTTTATTTTAGAGAATTAATTCCATGGCCGGCACGACCTCCTGATGACCTCAACGCCATAGAAAATCTATGGGGTTTAATCACACAGCGATGGGACGCAAGGAATGAGAGGACTGATGAGCAATTGAAGCTGCATTGCCTAGAAATCTGGGAAAATATAAGAGGAATAGACATATGTAATAATATTGTAGGGTCGATGCGCCAGCGTTTATTTGATTGCATTGCTAATAATGGGGGTTATACGAAGTATTAAATTATAAGTTGATTATAGCAATACTAAAATTATATTGTGATATCCGTATTATGGATTATTTTGAGGTTTAGCTTCAATCTTCTTTTCATAATGAAAATGAATACTTAAGCTATAACCGCAATAAGTCCTAATAAATACGATTTGTTAACTTTGACATTTGAGATAGGCAACTTAGGTAGGCTACTACTACTGAGTAATTTAATTGTATTGTGACAAGGAGTCCGCACTTTTTTTATTTACGTGGGTAGATTTGCTAGTTGTAGTTTGTTAAAGTACTCTAACAAACTACAACTAGCAAATCTACCCACATAGTGGTAATTAAAGGACAATATTATTATATTAAATTGATTCTTTGCGACAAACACACTTCTATTATTTCTAGTCCTTTAAACCAAATACAACCTTATTGCATTAAACATATGGTCTTAAATCGAACTGGATTCAAGTCATCGACCGGCCCGTGAGTGAGAACAAAAGCATTCCTGAGCGATAAGGATTTTTTCTAAGTGGTTACGGACTAATGAGTGAATACAAATAAAATAGACTATATTACGTGCAACGAATTTACAAAACGCGTAAAAAATTACGGTGAACCGCTATTACCTGCTTAACTTCAATAAATTGTTCTTTATGAGAAAATAAACTGTTTTAACTAGACGTTTATTTATTTCTAGTTTATAAAATTATAACGAATAAACAATTTGAAATTACTTATAAAACATTTTTATTTTTAACCCCATATTACAATAACAATATAATAACTTATTATTATCGTTTATTAATCTATCGAATAATAAAAAAAACCGATAAAGATTATTGTTGGAAAAGAAAAATTAAAAGTCCCATCTCGAGATTGGAACCCAGACCTATGCGTTCGACAATCTAATACGTAAGACTACCAGCTATCGGTACTTGATGAAATGACTTCAATTTTAGCAATGGTATGAACCAACCAAAGTCATGCGTAATTACGTAGCCTATGTGCAAAAGCGACGGTATGTTTTTTGTTTCGTTCGACGCCAGCCAGTGTGCGAATTCTGAGATGTGCGTTCTGTGTTGTACATCACTACACACAGACGTAGGTACAGACTTTACTGCGCGTTCACAGCAATACAGTCCTTAAGCTGGTAATCAATTAATGACCCTTGACTGTACTTATTCTATCTTGACTAAAATCGGTCTTAGTTGTCTAATATCATTGTCAATAGAGTAGAGATAATCTTAATAATAAGGTATTTTAAAATAGGTAATACGATAAATCGTTAAGTTTAGAATCTTCATTTTGACCATAATGAATTGAAATCGTGACCAGATGTTCGATTTATAGGAGAAGCTGCTTCTTTTCCTATAAATCTAACATACACCTCGTGCTAACGAGGTACCTTAAATTAATTGGGTTCTGGATTCCTCATCAACACTCTCCTGCCCGTATCTCAATTTATTTGTGGTCGGCGCGGGCGCAACATGTCTTTTTCTTCCATACTCCTCTATTAGCCGCCATCTCGACAGTCACCCCCTTTCTAACCATATCGTCATTCACACAGTCCATCCATCGTTTCTTTGGTCTTCCACTACTCTTATAGTCAATAATAATAATAATTTAATTTTATAATAATAATAATTTAATAATAATTAAGTGGTTCCGGATTATGGCGGGCAATTTCTTTGAACAGCATTTTTTTAACTGTAGTGGGGGCCCGTTCTTCTGCAGTAACTGTTGAAAAAAACAAAAAATTAAATAGCGAATGTAGCTCCGATTAAAACAATAGGGTGGGGGTTGTTATTTTTTTGTTGTGTTCTTTCTCTGCGTCATTTTTACCACAGTTAAACGTATTTTCTTTCTTTCTTTCATTTTGTAATTGTATACTCGTACTTGATGAATTTATAAAAAGTTACAGCCCAAGACTAGGCTTAACTAATGAGTACATGATCCTGATAGGGCGCATAATTAGGTACCTAGTTAAGATTCAATTTCACCCTCGTTGCCCGTTGACGGCGAAGCCAAAAGTTTCAATCTTATAGGCTTGTTTTATTTGTAAAGCTTGTGTGCTTGTGTCGTCGTCAAACGGGCTCAAAATGATGACCATGCTACCCATCCCTTCATCCCGTAATAAGGAGAGTGAGGTTATTAACACCATAAAGGCAAACACCGGTTTGGCCATTTCTTAAAGAACAGTCTTAAATTCAAGCTTAAAACATCTTGAGATTTAGTCAAAACATTCGCTAGAGGGATGAGAGCTACTTTTTAGTTAGTTATTTATACATTAGTATCTAGGTATCATGGATCTGAATGCTTTATACAAATAATCAAAAGTACTTACTTTGGATTCCGAAGACCCATAGTATGAGAAATAACAGCCCAATGATTATCACCAGTGTTAATATCAGACTGACGATTTGGCAACACAAATTAAACAAACAGCAGCTGTAAAATACAAAATACCGATTTAAGGGCTCGTTTCTCCAACGTCAGATATTTAATCCGAGGAATAATTTTGAAATTTTGACAGTTCTTCCATACAAAATCTGTCAGACGTCAATTTTATTATACGAATAAAAATTATCTGTGGATTGAAAAATCAGCCCTAAATCAAATAAAATGGAGGTATGTGGCGACATCAAATCCTACATCGCGCAAGCAAAGTTTAGGTCAAAATTCAGGATAGATGCCAGCAATAAAGATCGGGTCCACGCCCAACAGACAACACCCGTCTGGTCATATATCTATCATCGTCTATCATCGATATCATGCAGTTTTTTTATGTATCATACATCCCGTCTTCAGGTGGAAAATATGTATATATCAAATGGAAAATAATATAGAATCGTAGGAGGTGACGTCCTGTAGTTTCTGCCTACCCCAGAGCAAAAAGTCGTGGGTTTATGATTAATTATTTCTTATTTTCAGTATCCTTCAGTCAGCTGCTGTGACTATAATTTTATAATAGGTAATGTTAAGCACGACTGGTTGTCAATGGATTTCAACGCTATTCAGTAGATCAGTTACGGTATAACTGTCTTAAGTAGCCTATTGTTTGTTGTCACCTACTCGTTACATAAAATGATGTAATGTACGTGTATATGTGATGTACGTGCCTTTTGAAAGAGCTCAAGGACTAAATCAATTCACACTTTGTATTAAAACAATGTAGGTTATACTAGTTTATTCTGCTTCTTCATCGTCGATCTCTGATTGCTCAGGATTGCGACCACATGTACGACGCGTCTCCTAGTTGTCTTTTAGGCTGTGGACAGCTCGGTAAATACTGCCTTCAACAGCCTTCTTGATTACGTCTGACCATTGTGCTGGTACTCTGCCTTGAGCGCGTTTTCTTTCCATCCGGCCCAGTAACGTTAGCGTAGTAATATGTCCGAAAAAGCTGAGGACACGCACGCTCTTGGCATATTGTTGAAAGCCGCTTGCCGATGTTGCGTTTCACCAGTATGGATTAAGTTGTTCATATGGCGATGGCGGTCCATGTTATACAAAGTAGCCTCCGCTAACACCACATCTCGAAAGCATCGATCTTAACGTTGCCGCGCCATATTGAAAATACTAGAGTATGAATTAGTTGTATTTGGTATTCCGTTGGATGCCACGATTCTTAAAATTTGTTCCCTAGGCTGGTCATTGCACTTTTGGCCATACCAGCACAACGGTGGAGTTCCTGAAGGCAGCTGGCCTCACTCGTGATCAAAGACCCAAGATACTCGAACTCGTTCACTTTCTCATAGCTGTCTAGTTATTGGCCACTGCTTATATATATATAAAATTATATATTACTCTAAATAAAAGGTCGGTAGATGCATGCATATTACATGAAGCTGACGGATTCTAGTTGCCCAAAACTGTTGTGTATTAATATTTAATAAACAAAGTTTTAAATCTTTGCCGCTTAGCTGAAAAACGACGAAAGGGAAAAGAAAGTAGAATGTGATTACCTACCACATTTTTTTGTTTGGCTTATTTTTACATAGCAATATTATATTCCCAATATATAGTCGGGTGATGCTATCGTCATAAATGTTTTTAAACTTAAGAAATTATCATTCAAATTGAAATATTTATATCGTGTAAAAGATTCCACTGAGATAGACATTCAAAATAATGACTTTGACAAATATCCATCCATAGAACTCCAAAAACACAGTTTATGCTTAATTGGTAAAAATAAAAAAAGAGTTTAATAATACTTTTTATTATGTCATGATTTTGACGTACAAAAGCACACTTTTTTTTTCCTTTTTGGACATAAGGCTGGGTAGCCCAGTTTTCTTGACTGGTAGGTCAAAATGTGTTGGCAAAACCATGAACTAAAGTCGAAGACATTAAGGCGGATGCTCAAAGGTAGCCCGCGAAATTCAAATTTTCTTACGTTTTTTGCAATTTGCTGGTTAGTACTAAGTTGTACGTTGAATAAAATATGATTCGCGGCCGTAACAAATATGTATTTACAGAATTTAACATTCTAACTACCTTTAGTTAGAATGTTACAAAGGTCTTTTGGCGCTTAATTGACAATGACAGGGGGGCGTTGTTGGTAAACATTTGTGAGATTATCCCAGAAATTGTATTGAAAAAACAAGATAATGACGTTAGTTCCGGTTTTGGCCACGCGCCAGAAATTTCTTGTACCGTTATACTGTTGCTTGGGTAATAGCTCCGTCCTAGTCACAGGTAATCATGTCAGGTGTTTTTCATTTGGATTAAGTTCCTTACTTCACCACCAGCCAAATTATACAGGACTCGCTGCGAGGAGCATATTCAAGCTACTGAAGGTTGGAAATATAGGCAAGTCAAGGGCTCACATTGTGGTTGACTGTATCTATATAGGTACATCTTGAAAAGTTAATAAATATAAAATTCTAAGTAAACCCTGACACGCTTCGCAGTGCTTGTTTTTTTTTAAATTAATAACGCTTGGTTTTAAGCCTTTTCAGTATTGTGTCGGACTTTAAAGCCCCATTTACACGATGCAACAATAGAATTGGCAAACAATAAACTTGAAGCAACAAATTACTTGCATCGTCTATTACACTATGTAGACGCTAGACCTTTTATTGTTCCTTCAACTTGCACATAATAAACTTGCATCGTGTAAATGGTTACACGATGCAAGTTTCTTGCCCGTGCCATACAATAAAATAAAAACAACAAATGTCTTGCATCGTCTAAACAATATTTAAACTGTGCAACTTTTATTGTTACTTCAACTTACGATGTGCCACAGGCATTTAAATCAGACCTTGTAAATCAGGCTTACGTTCAATCGATCTAGAGTCTCACAGACTATCATTGATTTTTGTACATTATATAATATAATGTACAAAAATCAATGATACGAGTAGTCTGTCTGTGGCACATTATATTATATTACATCGATTTTTAGACGCTAGGTTAGAAGTATATTAATATATATTTATAACTAGCAAAGATGACTATAATGTAATAATATATAATTATAACTTAACGCTAAAATAACTAGGTACTTATTTATTTAGAATAAAAACTAGAGTTGAGAAGGAATGAAAGAAAAGAATAGGTACAGCGTGTTTGAAAATGGATAATAACTTATACTCTATTTAATAAATCATTACAAAATAGTGGAATCAAGTCACAAAGTTATCTTCGAAGCAACTCATCTTAAATATTGATTGAAAGACTGATAATAATTTGAATCCCTGCTGGAGGCAAAAACAATGTTATTTTATCTTGCTTAAAATCGGTCTTGATTACTATAGAGAAAAGTCTTGATAATAGCGTGGAGATAATCATAATATTAGGGAACTTTAAAACATTCAGAGAAATTGTTTGAAATGTTCACTTTAGCCATCGTTGTTTGATTTCGAGATAGATAGAATGAATGTTCCATTTATAGGAGAAAAAGCAGCAGTACAAGGTAGATTACATTATATTAGTTTCGGATTATTGAAGATCCTTTCGTTGAATCTCAGCGAACTAGGAGTAGTAATGGTTTTGTCGTCATCATCTGTTGGACAAAAAAAAAATATTCATGTAAAAATTCGCATTGTGTTTGAAATAAGTAGTAGGTACATTAATTAATTTATTACAGCTAAAAATAATAAATTATGACCTTCAAACAGTTTTCACTAAAATAATCAATAACATAAATGATAAATATTGTGTCAATTAATTGCAAATAGTTATTATATAAATGACTGTAAATATTATATATAATTAAAATTAAATTTTTAATTAATTATTTCTAATAAAAATGTGGTTCCAATTAAAACCTTTGGTTATGTTCACCTTTGCCTATTATTTACAAGGTGTAAATAAGGGGTGGAGGGTTGGTGTAATAAGGTCAACCTCTAAAGTACACCCACAACATGCCAGTTTTGTTTAAGTTCCACGTAATAGGGGGTTGAACCAATTACCATCAACCAGGCACAAATACGGACTCCGGAATTCGTGATAGAAAAAAAACTTGAGAGGTGTCAAGGGACACCCGAATGGAACGAAGTTCCTTTCGATTAATTAGTGAAGGAATTGTAATAAAATTCAATTTTTTTTAATGTTATAATATTTTTTTAAAATTATTATTAAAAAAAAAAAGCTGGCTTGCTTTCTATAAGAGAGAGAGAGAGACAGACAGACAGAGAAACACGCGCACGCCGCACGGCTTACAACTATAGCAAAAAAAAAAAAAAGTGTCGTTCCAACTTTTGGTCTTAATTTCTTCCGTCTAGCCCCCTTTCGCAACGCGGGATAAGGAACTTTGTTCCAAAACCTAACATCACATTGCCGGACCTGAGAATCGATTCCAGGACCTCATGTTCAGCAGTAGCGTTTGCGAACACTAGAAGCAGTCAATTAAAACAATAGGTACCAATTTATAATTTAACTATACAGGAAGGGTTTTTGAGACAGGGTTTCAAATAGGTATGGAAAAACTTTTCTCATACATTTTGTAAGACATAATTGAGTACTACAGTTTCAATTTCACTGTCATGCGTCAATGCTCGCTTACGGCGAAGCTTAAAGAATTTTGAAATCTTAAGAGCATAATAAGAGCTTTTTTGACACCGTAAACGCAAACACCGGTTCCGTCATTTCTATGACAGCCGACACTGTCATAGGAAATTCAAGCTTAAAATATCTGGAGAGGCAGTCGAAACACTCGCTTGAGAGATATATGTGAGCTAGGTACTCATTAGTTAATTATTCATTCATTAGGACTAGGTATCATGAATCTGATGCTTTATGCAAAGAATCAAAAGTACTTACCTCCGAATATGACTTTAGTGCCCCATAGGATGAGAAGTATCACTGCTACGATGAACAGCAGTGTCACTATAAGACTGAGGATCTTGCAGAGGAGATTACACATGCAGCTGTAAAATACAAAATAAAGATTAAACACACAATTTGTGCATGATATGTCATACTCATCATCATTTCAGCCGAAAGACGTCCACTGCTGGACATAGGCCTCCCCCAAATTTTGCCAATTGCCAATAGCCAATTTGTACATGACATGTGACGTCACACAAATCCTACATCGCGCAAACAAAGTTTCCAGCATACGCACAACCGCCCCACAAAAGCCATCGAGTAGTAACCGGAGGATCCTCCATTTTGAGGAACTTTCAAACCTGTTCCTTATACCTCTAAAGGTATTTTACATAACATACATATACCCTGTCGTCAGAGCCTATGGTGCATAAAATATAGGTACGTGTATTTGCCAAAAAGAGCGTTATACAATCGTAGTTTCTGGCTACCTGCATGCGAAAATCGCGTGAGTTTTTGATGAAATCTTTCTTTCTTTCAATATCACGGGTCTACCCTTTATAGCAGAACTTTTTATGTCATAATATTGTTTTGCATAACAGCGGATAGCATAAACTTCATTTCGCAGAAAATCGTTTGGCAGACAGTCATTTATCATACATTCAAAATTCATAATTTTGTAAGTCAGAATCATCTTTAGGCATAAATTTCATTTCCATAATAATTAAAAAGTAGAACCATCATATCGCAGAAAGTTCACAGTCAGAATCGTCTTTTGGCATACATTTCATATCGATAGTCATTAAAAGGCAGAACTATCATATCTCAGAAATTTTAGAGTTAGAATCATCTTTTGGCATACATTTTATATCCATAATCATTACAGAAAATTCATTCATTCATTCACCATGCATGCAGCATGCAAACAAGCATACACCATGCATGCAGCATGCAAGCAAGCATGCAAACATGCAAACAAGCATACACCATGCATGCAGCAAGCATGAAGCATGCAAGCAAGCATGCAGCATGCAAGCGAGCATGCAAACATGCAAGCAAGCATACACCATGCATGCAGCAAGCATGCAGCATACAAGCAAGCATGCAAGCATGCAACATGCAGCAGGCATGGTTTCTGTCACGGCTCCGGCGCTGCGGGGCTCCGGCGGTCCCACGCGAGCTTATCGTCGCAGATGGTTTTAAGGCTCACCATCACCATACCACCTGCTCCTCAGCTCGCGGGCCGCCTCGCCCCTCCGCGCCTACGCGGGCTTAAATTACACTCTAGGGGTAGGGCAGACAAGACTACGTGAAGTCGGTTTTGCAGCGATTCGTTTCTGTCACTAACTTTTGTAGCACAACATATCATTGACTTTTCACGACAATGTTTCAATTTAAGGTTAAAAATGCTATTGTATAGAAATGTCAATATGCTTAATAAAATTATTCCAAACGAAATTCTGCCATTTTCATAAGTATGCGAAGTGAACGTTATGCTAAACGAAATTATGCGAAATTTTAACTTTGCCAAAGGTAATTATGCCAAATAAAATTCTGCTATCTTAAAACTATGCCATTGTAAATTCGGACATATAAACATTCGGCCAAACAATAATTATATTAAATCATTTTTATGCCTTAAAAATATTCGTTTAAAGAAGATTATGCCAAGTGTGTTATGCCAAATAAATTTCGGAGCATCAAGATTCTGCCAGATAGAGGCAACCCCAATATCACTAATCATACTATGTTGGAATAGGCATGAATAATTGAGTAGCTATAATCTTTAAATGATTCTCTTTAGCATAACTGGTTTTTTAATCACACCAGCACATCAAGCTACTCGAAACTGTCATGTTTTCCCAATCAACTTTGAACCTTATGTTTTAGCGACAAAGTTGAAAATCTACTAAAGAAATTTGACAGATTGCAGTAGCTTGATGTGTTGGCGTCTTTACGTACACAGTATAATGTCTTAGCTAACCCCTTCTTTATATGTAATACGTACTCGTTACATATGTTACAAAGAGCTCAAGGACTAAAATCAGTTCATACTTTGTGTGTTAACAATGTAGGTAAAACTAGTTTTATGTCCATTGCTTTGCTTGTACACTATTAGAATTTTACGACAGTTCACAACTAGAGTAAAATCGGCCGAAATATACTTAGCACAAGTGCCAAATACAATGCCAAAGCAATTCAATTGTTGGTTGATTTGTTGCAGTGTTGTATCAAGAAATCAAATGCGTATATACACGTTTTATTTGTCGTGAAAAACTACCATTTATTCGCGTGTGTAGGTACGGTTTTCAGTGTTGCATGGATCTCTGTGTAAGTTTGTTGACCGACACGTTTTTTCTACGGCGTGGTTTATACGCCGGCCGTACCGCACAGAAACTGTGTCGTATACGAAGGGCCTTATTCGCACTCATGGCGTTTTTTATTTTTCATACTTCTTTGGAACTTAACATTTCGAATTTTATGTATTTTAAGTCGAAACTTCATAACTATAATGATATCTAGATGTATGTTCTGTTTATTTGAAGTATTCACATATCTTGATAATTCTTATTCTTTCATTGAAAACGGAGGATGCTCCGACCAGATTGCACAATTCTGGCTACAGTCTAGACGTTGATGGCCCGACATGACATGTTTGTGTAACTATAGTCTGTTTCAAAAGTATCCGATGAAAGTGTAAACAAACCCTGTTTAAAATATATTCTTACTCAATCACTCACAAAATGCAATTAGTAACACATTCATCTATATTCAGAAGGATTATATCTCACCACATGTTGTAACAAAATTATGAAATTGTAACTAAAAAATCATCGACGAAAATTGACGTTATAAAATCAATGTAAATTTTGAGTTTTTAAGTATTCAAATAAACAAACCAAAGCCTGAGGAGCTTCGGGAATACTTAAATGCTAACATAATAGTAATCTCACGGATAATCTTGCAAACGCGATGTAGATTATTCTATAAGGGTTGTGGTTGCGTTAACTTGAACTTCTTACTACGTTCACTGGCGTCGTAGTAACAACAAAGCTGTATAGATGTCGCCACAATATACAGAGTGGCAGGAATATCGCCACCCAACCTGCCGATCGATTCTGTACAACACTCCCCGTGAAAAGTTTGGTGAAGTGAGCTCAGAGTGAGCTGTCAATAGTGTCGATCCCTAGCATTAATTGGAATGACAGCTCACTCCACGCTCACTTCACCTAAGTTTTCACCGTGAGATAGTTACAGAATAGACTGGCTGTTACCATGGATTCCCTAAATGATACTTAATGATAACCGACGAAAATTTCTACGCCCCTAGCGTAGAAATTGGAGGAGGTCTAATGTGCCTGATATACGGTTTTCAATAATTTTTACAAAAACTTTGTAAAGATGTGAGACCAAGCTGATCGATAAATAGATAGATAAAACGTTTATTCAGTGCAACAAAAGACACAATACAAGTAATAAAGAAAAAACATCAAAAAAGGTGAAACGTAAAAAAAACAAAGATTAAAAAGCTAAATTAACCCATAGACACCGTATAAGTAGGTAAATCTATAGGGCGATAATTCCCAATATCAGATTTATCTCCCTTCTTGTGCAGTAAGATTATATTGGAATGGCAGAATTTACTTGGGAACATGGCCGATTTTAAGAATTGAGTTAAAAAGGTTGCATATGTGAGGTAACAAGGCAGGTTTTCCAACTCGAAGTGAATCAGTAGTGATACCATCTTCACCAGGATTTCATTATATTTCATGCTGCTAAGTGCTTGGTGGGCTTCTTCATAACCGCTTATTATTGGGATATCATCTGGGCATGCGTAAGCTTCTGCTGTGTGTTGAATAATTTTGGTGTCGGAATACAATAATTTATAGTACTGTGTACTTAGTTCAATTATTTTGGCCCTATCTCCCTGTCTCACACTGTTGTTGTCCTTTATGTGAGTGACAGATTATTTACATTACGTAAAAAAAAATTGTGTGCTTTAGGTACTTCATTTTTAATCTGTTATTTCATTGCACAGTTTGTTTACATCACACCTCAGACTAATTTATTGAATGCCATAGATATCCTATTATATAAACGTGAAAGTTTGCATGGATGGATGGATGTAACTGATTTGGATGAAATTTGGCACACAGGTACAGTCAAGAGTCATTAATTGATTACCAGCTTAAGGACTGTATTGCTGTGAACGCGCAGTAAAGTCTGTACCTACGTCTGTGTGTAGTGATGTACAACACAGAACGCACATCTCAGAATTCGCACACTGGCTGGCGTCGAACGAAACAAAAAACATACCGTCGCTTTTGCACATAGGCTACGTAATTCCGCATGACTTTGGTTGGTTCATACCATTGCTAAAATTGAAGTCATTTCATCAAGTACCGATAGCTGGTAGTCTTACGTATTAGATTGTCGAACGCATAGGTCTGGGTTCCAATCTCGAGATGGGACTTTTAATTTTTCTTTTCCAACAATAATCTTTATCGGTTTTTTTTATTATTCGATAGATTAATAAACGATAATAATAAGTTATTATATTGTTATTATTATATTGTTATTGTAATATGGGGTTAAAAATAAAAATGTTTTATAAGTAATTTCAAATTGTTTATTCGTTATCTATACATATAATAAAATCGTAGGAAAGTCAAAACTGTACATTGAATATTTTTTAAAAAGAATACTTGGGGCGTGATCTACAATCGATATCGAAGCCAAAACTATAGTTTTTAGAATTTTTGTCTGTTTGTCTGTTTGTCTGTTTGTCTGTATGTATGTCCGGGCTAAACTCAAAAAGTACTGCATGGATTTACTTCAAATTTTGCATGAATATTACTAAGAGGTCGGGTTTACATTAATTCTACATATTATCACGCTATCACCTACGGGGGAGGAGCTGTGAATCTTTGTTTTTCTTACGCATTCTGTGACAGCGTGTAATCTAACGACGCATATTTAAATGTTGTTTTTGAGTAAGCCATGCTATTATCTAGCTTTACACTATAAAAACTACGCCATTTATGTAACTTGGGCAGAGAAACATAGTTTAATGAATGTTAGTAGTATTTTTTTAGTAATTTTAAAGCAGCGCCATCTATGAGATTTCATAAAAATCAAATCAACTTACATGTTAACACTTTTGGAAATTAATAATTTAAATTTGATCATGTTGGCGAGGTTAGTAGTTAGTTATTCTTAAAATTCATAGATGGCAATGTGCATTTTCTTCATAAAATTTGTATCCTATAGTTCGTTTCGACAAATTCAAGTTCCAACAAAATCCTCAAAATCTTGAGCAGAGTTGAGGAAGACAATTTAAAAAAACACGCTCTGTGAAGTCGACCAGTTTGCGAGATCCCTTACGTATGACGAGGTGCCTTCATATTACACGTACGACAAGCAAAGGGGTGTATTTAACCAACGTCGACGAGGAGATGCTGTGGAAGGTTTTCCGGGAATTTTCAAGGACACCGCATTGGGTAGGGTTTATACCGTGCATCCGAATAATGGCGAATGCTATTTTCTGCGGTTGTTACTTCACACTGTCCGAGGCCCAACGTCTTTCGCCTTTCTGAGGACATTTGATGGCGTGGAGTATCCCACTTACCGCGCAGCCTGCGTAGCACGTCACCTTCTCGACGGTGACCAAAATTGGGATGACACCCTCGCGGAGGCGAGCGTCAGTGACAGTCCCAGCCCCATGCGTCATCTGTTTGCCGTCATCTTGGTGTTTTGTGGAGTCGCGAACCCGGTAGCTTTGTGGTAGAAGTATCGCCATCATCTGTCTGAAGATTTTCTACGAGCTTTGAGGAGTGCTACTGGAGACGAAGTCGAAGTAACTGATGTACGCGTGCTGAAGACCTGTCTCAGACCACCATACGAAATGACCATGTCGCTTTGTTCTCTTTAGAGCAAAAACAAATTTATGACACCGTCCTTTAAAGCGTTGGGTAAAACCAGGGTAAAATGTTTTTCTTGGATGCTCCTGGTGGAACAGGAAAAACATTTGTTACCACTCGCATACTTGCAGAGGTCAGGAGGCAAGGCAAAATTGCTATTGCTGTAGCGTCGTCGGGAATCGCTGCCACACTGCTTCTGGGTGGCAAGACAGCCCATGCCATGTTTAAAATTCCCATCGATTTAGAGAGCGCCGAAATGCCTGTTTGTGGTGTGTCACGTAACAGCGATAAGAGACACGTGCTCAAGGATTGCTCTCTGATCGTATGGGATGAGTGTACGATGGCCAATAGGAAGGCAGTTGAGGCCGTGGACAGAACCCTGCAGGACATCCGCCGGAACGAACATTTGATGGGTGGTGTCACAGTTCTGTTCAGTGGTGATGCGGGGATCGAGGGTGAATACTTCTTTGAAACGATCTTCGTTGTGGTCACCAGTTCGTACGCGGCGCTTGACGATTAATATGAGAGCTCGGCTCGGCGGCAATGCTCAAGAATTCTTTGATGTCCTTCTTGGCGAAGGCACTCTACCAGAAGAGAGAGGTGGACAGGTGGTTCTTCCAGAGTCTCTCAGTAGAGCTTCAATCCAGCTTAGAAGAACTCATTCGCTGTGTGTACGGGAACATCAGTCGTATACCGCACCAGCAGAATTCTTGGGTGTGTGAGCATGGCCATTTTGAGGCCAAAAATGATCAGGCTGCAGCAATTAACGAATGCATTCTCTCGGAAATTGAGGGGAATGAAGTGGTCTACACCTCGATAAACACTGTTGTCGAGCAAGATGACGCCACACATTATGCCGTGGAATTTCTGAACTCCCTGTCAGCAAGTGGACTTCCAGCGCATACCATCAAGCTGAAGGTTGGTGTCCCGATTATGCTTCTTCGGAACCTATCTCCTCCGAAGTTGTGTAACGGGACCCGCCTTAAAGTCATCTCGCTCCACAGACACACCATTGAGGCGGAAATTCTTACGGGTTGTGGCATCGGCGAGGCAGTATTTATACCACGCATTTCCCTCATACCTCATAACTTCCCGTTCCAGTTCAAGCGCGTACAGTTCCCCGTGAGTGTTTGCTTCGCGATGACCATCAATAAGTCGCAGGGGCAGACACTGAGGGCAGCGGGTGTCGACCTCAGGACGAGTTGCTTCTCACACGGCCAACTGTATGTCGCTTACTCCCGCGTCACCAGTCCTGACTCTCTTTACATTTTGGCTCCTGGCAGCATAACTACCAACGTAGTTTATAGAGAAGTATTGTAAGGTATGATACCTTTGTACGTATTTTTACTCTTTTGTGTCCTGGAATGTATTCCTGCATTATTTTCTCTGTTTCCTTCAGTCACATCTTATGACTGAACTCAGCAGGATTCCCATATAACTCTCTTCACTTGCTTCGCTTGCAAAAAAAACTTATATTTTAATGCTATTTTAAAAGTTGTTTACTTATAATGCTATAGCGACACTGGCATCTTAGGTATTTTTGGTGCTATAGAGCCTTCACGCAGACGACGTCGCGGGCAGCAGCTAGTAATTTTATAAACTAGAAATAAATAAACGTCTAGTTAAAACAGTTTATTTTCTCATAAAGAACAATTTATTGAAGTTAAGCAGGTAATAGCGGTTCACCGTAATTATGCGTTTTGTAAATTCGTTGCACGTAATATAGTCTATTTTATTTGTATTCACTCATTAGTCCGTAACCACTTAGAAAAAATTCTTATCGCTCAGGAATGCTTTTGTTCTCACTCACGGGCCGGTCGATGACTTGAATCCAGTTCGATTTAAGACCATATGTTTAATGCAATAAGGTTGTATTTGGTTTAAAGGACTAGAAATAATAGAAGTGTGTTTGTCGCAAAGATTCAATTTAATATAATAATATTGTCCTTTAATTACCACTATGTGGGTAGATTTGCTAGTTGTAGTTTGTTAGAGTACTTTAACAAACTACAACTAGCAAATCTACCCACGTAAATAAAAAAAGTGCGGACTCCTTGTCACAATACAATTAAATTACTCAGTAGTAGTAGCCTACCTAAGTTGCCTATCTCAAATGTCAAAGTTAACAAATCGTATTTATTAGGACTTATTGCGGTTATAGCTTAAGTATTCATTTTCATTATGAAAAGAAGATTGAAGCTAAACCTCAAAATAATCCTTATTACGGATATCACAATATAATTTTAGTATTGCTATAATCAACTTATAATTTAATACTTCGTATAACCCCCATTATTAGCAATGCAATCAAATAAACGCTGGCGCATCGACCCTACAATATTACTACATATGTCTATTCCTCTTATATTTTCCCAGATTTCTAGGCAATGCAGCTTCAATTGCTCATCAGTCCTCTCATTCCTTGCGTCCCATCGCTGTGTGATTAAACCCCATAGATTTTCTATGGGGTTGAGGTCATCAGGAGGTCGTGCCGGCCATGGAATTACTTCTCTAAAATAAAAAAAGGAGTACTGTTAGGCTACTAAGCAAAATACTAATATTACCTACGATTTAGAAACAAAATTATAATGACAATAGATATGTTACATATATTTATAGAATTAATATAGTTATATTAATCCATCATTCAATAATCTAGGTAAATAAATTTACTTCGGAATTATATTTTCTTCTATTTAGACTTTATAAAACGTTTTAAAAAATTAAGGATCAGCAGTTCTACTTTAATAAGATAAATTGTTTAATAAAATAATTTAATCATTACACTTACACTCAGTCCGGTTTCATCAGATATTTGTGTTATATTAAGTCCAATTTTACGCAGCGCAATAATATTCGCTTTCATTTCAATGTTCAAATTTGCTTGCATTTTAAAAGGAACTACAACACCGCTAATATATAGATATAGAACACACGTCGCTAACCCACAATGAACAACGTTCTATTTAGTCGCGATTGAATGACTCTTTAAGTTAACTGCATCCATCTACCTTATAATTTATTTATTTTGATTTCTGTGGGTATAATCCTAAAATTTTACGAATAAGTAACTGTAGTCAATAGCGTGATTAAGTATTCAATGTGTGTGTTGAGTGTGTGAATAGAGTGTGTGTGTGTATACTATAAAGTATAGGAATTACTCATTAGAAGAAGGTCGTAAGTTAAACAGAAGTGTCAATCTATTGCTTCGTGAAACTGGCGCGCCGCTTTGGACCGCTACTGTACTTTATAACCAGGATTAAAATATGGGATATTTTTTTAACCCGATATTCCCACGGCATCGAAACTTATGCGCAAGGTGTAACCGCAGGGCGCAGCTAGTATTATATAATAATATTAGCAATAGTTTCTATTGAAAGGGCAAGGTACTATTTTAATGCATCTTAATGCAACGACAGATGCACGTCGCCATTTTTAAGGTCGTCTTATGGAAAACGCTAGCAGAATACTTACTAGAAAGTCGAGGTCGTTGGCAGCGTCGAATAAATTAAGTACTTGTCATAGGTAACAGTAGCAAAAAAAATGCAATTGCAAGTTTACTCATATTTCTTGTTAATAATTCAGGGCTGTCTTTAACATAAAATGTGGCCCTGGACACTTTAGGATAAAAGGGCCCCAATGGAGAATGCAGGATGCAAGAGCGAGCGAAGCGAGCTCGAATATTATAGCCCGGGCCAAATTAGGTATTCTTTTGATAGCCTCTAGCTACAACGCTGGCAGGAACTATAAGCTCCCATGGATTGCGGGGCCCTGTGCACTTGCCCAGACTGACCAATGGAAAAGACTAGCCTGAATAATAGCAAAGAGGCAGCTCTATTACCTACTACTAAAATAATTGAAAGAAATGCATTCTCTAAGATTCCCAAGTATTATTTGGGTTATTGATTCAGATTTTGTGACTTTTATGTGTAGGTAAATAATTTTAAATAACCTATCTATGCTTATGTTAATTTTTAACTAAATCTATTCAGCTATTACGACGTGATTCAGTCAGAAACATAAACATTATTGCTCGATTCGTACATCGATATGACATATAGGTGGGTTGATTGAGTAAGCATAGATTTTCCCAAAACCAACAATGACAAATTTATCATTTTTCTCATTACAATTTACCTGTGATAATACTGCAGGCTTACAAATACTATCATGCTTATTTTGTTAAATGATTTAAAAGATAAGATTGTTAGATAAATATTCTATTGGAATGTTTAGTTTTGCCATTTGCTATCTTTTACCTACGTGTGTTCATACTTATTGGTGGAAAAACTAAATTTCCTTACAGTACAACAAGATACTGATAATATTTGTGTTTATAACCAGTGAATTCTTAGAAACGCAAGATAATTAAACGTTCAATTTATAGGAAATAAAGTATGTATGTTTAGTGAGAAGTGTGAAACAAAAGTAATTGCAATTTAACAATTTGCAAACGAGTTTATTTTAAAAGATTCTTTTGGTAACAGTACGGGCGCTCGGTTGCATTATGAAGCTGATTGGTCAATGCTGTTTACGTCACGAATGTACCAACCGGTGGCGAACATTCGAAGCCAGTGCCACGCTCTGACAGGCCTTGCATAGACGGATAATAATAGAATGCCTAACGATAACCATTTCTATCACAAAAATCTCTGCTGATCTTAATTCAGTACATACAAGTGATTATATTAAAGTATACCAACAGTTTTTTGGTCTAGTCAGAATGCTTGCTAATCTATAACGTTCTGTGTCAAAAAGGTGTTTATTTGCGGGCAAAAAAATAGAAGAATGACGTTGAAATTATGAAAAAAGTGCATGCTATTACGACGATTTACTTCCTTGCATTAATTGTAGCATAATTTAAAATAGTATAATTTTTATATGTTTCCTACAACTTTACACTCAGCCAACAACATAATTGCAAGAAAATATTTTGTCGATTGTGCACTGCTGTTATTATTGCTCATTTCTCACATAAATTATGTGAACAAAACACAGTGTCACTTAATGGAAAACAAAAAAACAAAAAACATAATGATAACTTACCACATTTTGTTGTTTTAATAGAAATTATTCGAATCACTGATTGCGACACCGACAGTTGTGTATGACTGAAGTGACCGTTGTTACTGTTAAAAACTATAACAAAACTTATCAGCACTTATCTACATTTATCTTCGACGATCGATGCAACATTTTGGTACAAAAGATATACTTGGACCGGAAAACACCTGAACATCTGTTATAAAAAAAACGTAGGTATATTTATAGCTACGATTTACTGAGTAACGTAAATATAACATGCATCAAATTTATGAAGTTACGACTAAGTAATAGGATATATCCTCACTTTTTTGGCATCACATAGAGTTTAGGTTTGTTTTTTTTTTTAAATGTAACTGGCTGAAAGTGATGCCCTGCCAGCACTGGTGTCTAACGAATACTGAGCAGTTGTTTAATATTGATTGACATAGATATCTACGCAAATGCACGTCAGTTTCCCAGATTACAGGCTACTGTAAATATTTTTTTTTTGTAAATTTCACTTTTGTTTTTATATAAATGGCTACGTGTACATGAGTGTGAGCACGATGCTATCTAAAACATAATTTAGCTGTCATTGCTTTATTTTTAAATCGTTATACCTATTGCTGCATAGTAATGTATACAAAATATTCTAAAATATATTTAAAAGACCAACTGTGG
Source organism: Apamea sordens (assembly GCA_945859715.1). Lineage (NCBI taxonomy): Eukaryota > Metazoa > Arthropoda > Insecta > Lepidoptera > Noctuidae > Apamea > Apamea sordens. The sequence goes on along the minus strand of OX243996.1, from coordinate 9,195,608 downwards.
AGTTTCTTGCATATTCTTCTCCATACGAAACTGCCTTTTGGAAGGGGTGACTAGAATCAATTTTAATTTCTGTACATTTTGACGTTCAAAAGTGCCTTTTATGTAATGTGCCTATTTGAAAGAAATGATTTGACTTTTGACTGACTTAACCACTGAAATTTTAGTTTAAAAGGTGGAAGGAGAGTAGGGAGGCATTTGCCCAGCAGTGGGACAGTAATGGCTAATAATAATAATGTGTTCTGGAGGAAGTACCTCTCTCTGGAGCCCTGAACCTGAGCTTGGACCCTGTTCCCGATACCAGTGGGCTACTATTTTTTATATTTTTAAACGTTTCTTTTATCTTTTTTTCTTTGTAAAAATATTTAAAAATGTAATTTATAAGTATTTAAGTGAAGTAAAGGAAATAATTATAATTTAAAAGCAAAAATTAATAATCTTTAGTGGGTCAAAATGTAACTTATCACAAGTCATATCATTGATTGCATCATAATAATATGTTTATTAATTTATTATGTAATATTACAGGTAGTATAGTTAGTTAATTATGTACCTCATTATTAGCATTATCTAGGCATTAATGGTTTCTTTGAAGTTCCTGTTTTGTACTAAAGATTCGGCTTATCAAAAAATTATTACAGATTACGGTTATCGATAGATTGACTTACCTACATAATTTTCATAACGTTCTCAATGTGTACCTGTCCTGATAATTATCAGCCGTATAGAAACGGGTAGCATTATGGAAACGGCCGCGACTTACGAGCTGTAGGTCGTTAGGTTCGAACCCAGACAGGCTACTTTGTGTAAGTTACTTTATCACCACTACTCTCAAAACGATGTAGGAAAACATCGTGAGGAAACTGACATGTCCTAGAACCAAAAAATCGAAGATATGTGACGTCCACTAAGCCGCACTGGGCGCGCGTGGTAGATTTCAGCCCACTCTGTCCCAGGGTGGGAACATCATGGGCTGATTTGACCTAGGATGCTGCCGCATGGATACCATATTGGGCAATGCTCGTCTAATCCCTCAAAGACAAGAAGACAAGATGTAAGATGGGGGTCCAGTTTTAATCGATCTCTCCCTTTATTGACTTGACTAACTTTGGTCCTGAATGAAATAGTTTGGTTAAAGTTAGGTACCCGAGACATTTCCAAAGTTATCTAGTTAACACATGGCGGTTAAGGGTTAAAAGCGACGCGACGTGGCGATCGACTTACTACTTAGTTCTGCTATGCCCCCACTGAAGTTGACATTCAAGTCACATAATTAATTAATTTAGATTTGGGTACAGTCAATGAATAAATATGTTACGCGTCTTAAGGTTTATTTTTGCTTAGATTTTTAGAATACGTCATTGCAAACATTTTGAATGAAAATGACAGTTCGTGTCACCTTTTCGAACTGTCATTTTATTTTGAAACAAATTCACTTCCCACTTAGTGACCGCTAAGTGGGAAGGCGATTTGTTTCAAAATAACTTTGGCGGTCTTGACACCTATCTACACACTACAACTGCGAAATCCGATGTTTTTTTCGGTATTTCATTCGTACCAATAGGGTCAAAGATTTGTTTAATCTACATAAAACTAACATTAGCTACTGTTAGTTTGTTACGCAAACACCCCGCCGGTAACCATAGGTGATATTAATTATCTACGAGGATAATGGTCGTTAAAATGCGCATGATACCTAATCTACCTAAAGATAAAAAAATGAAGGTTTCTTATCTACAACTAGCATAATTATATACAACGGCCCGATATGAATCATCGGGCAGTCGCCCACCAAACGTCTGATCTTGCTAGTGCAAGTGGTACCTCTGATGTGAGGTTGGCTGTAGGTAAAAAGTTACCCTTACTGCTACGACATAAAGGCGCTATCAATTTCAAATTGGTACCACAGTTTGATTGTACGAGTACTGTCAGTTTTTCATTCATGTCCTAAAATCATTCTCACAATACACAAACTATGTCGAACAACAACTGGAAAATATAATTTGAACTATTTACCTACCTACTGTATTTTATTTTTATCTCACGAAGCGACGCGCGCTTTACATGTGGTAATTAAGTGTACGAACACGTTGTGAATGTGTGCGTAAAGATGTAGTAGCACACGGCGGACTCACGTACGCACACACACACTTCCGACTTCGTCATTGTCTGGGACGGTACCGATAGCCCATGCGCTTACACACACATTCACAGTGTGTTTGTACACTTGGTAACCATAAGTAAAGCGCGCGTCGCTTCGTTAGATAAAAATATTATTCTCAAGTCAAGGTAGTAGGCCGCACGTGAGTGGTATCAAAACCAGTATTAGCTGGCCTCTCATTTGTTTAAAACTCCGTATTACACTAGGCCAGCTGAAGGTCAAAGTGTAACCAGCGACGTGCGGCCGACTATACTTTGATAAAACTTAAAATTGTACCGCAGAAGAATCTAAATAACTTTTTACGCAATATGGCGACGTAGGACGCTCAAAGATATTGACATGAAATTGGTTCTAGCATTTACCTAGCGTTATTGTGATGTAACTAATGTCACAATTATTGCGTGAAACTAAACAAATAGTGATTTTTTGAACACATACATAAACTCACACCTTCAAGCCATGGGGGTAGGCAGAAACTAGAGAACGCCACCTGCTGCGATCCTTACATACTCCTTCTGCTTCGTTTTTCGTTCATACATCAGCGGGGTGGTTGCGTAACGCGGCGTCCTGCGTGAGTGACGAATACGACGCGAACGGTTCGTCGCGTTCGCACCGTCGCCGCGTCGCGACGGTGCGAACGCGACGAACGCGATCAACTCAACGGCATACCCTGCTTGCGGCCTATATGACAGTCTGCGGCGAGACGCGACTTAACGCGTACTTATTTGAGGGCAACCAGACGCGTCACCACGAACTACGAGCAAAATTGTACTGTACTTCTCCATGATTCGAGAAGTAATGGCCAAAACTACGTAGGACATTTTTGTCACGTCATCACGTCGCATTACGTCGCGTCGTGTTGCGTCGCGTCGCGACATATTCGTCGCTCACGCAGTACACCGCGTAACACACTGTCAGTAGCAATAGCTTTCATTTTGACAGTTCAACAACATTCACTGCGGTATTTACGTTGTTGATCAGACAATTTTTTCGATCATAGTATGAATCAATGGATTAGAAATATCCGTCAAATAGATTCAGATTGAGATTGATAAGTAGTGTGGTACGCAATTACAAGTATCGTGTTGATAATACACGCACGCTGGTTGTTTCTTGTGCTTTTATTAAGTAAATTATTTAAATTTAATTCATTTTCATCGACAAGAGGGATCAATTGAAGCAGACGGGGCACATAATTACATTTTCGGACAAAAGCAGTTGGGGTGACGTTCAGTAAAATTTATTCTTTTGATCTTATAACATAATTGAAATGTAAAACGAGGGAAGTAATTTTAAATACCTACCCTGAGGAAGTACCTAACTTAATTATGATTATTTGCGGATTGGAATAAGTTGCTTATAATGTGAACAAAATAAAATGATTCTGGTCTCGTAGTTTTCATATAGTTGCTATGTATTTATGTAGGTATAGGTTTAAGTCCAACGAGGCTTTGTAATAAAAAGTTTTGTATATTTTTTTAACTTTTTCCATTAGAGCGGATTCCCCGGAGTGAGGCGGCGGCCGTTCGCGTGAGAATGAGCAATTTCCTCCCGACCGCCACGATTTCGATCTGACTTCCTGTCTGGGCAGCGATTTTAAAATTTATAGAATCGCTTTACATGAAATTGAAAATAAGAACAAAGGTGGCTCGTGTGAGTGGAAGAAGCGATATTTTTTAACGATTCTCGTGATCCGAATATTTATCATTCGTTTCACGATTAAAAAATATAAATCATTTCACATTCACGAGACCATTTTTCCGTGTTTCTGAAAAAGACGACTGTAAAAGATTTTAAAGGAAAGAAATGAATTTCAGAATGAACTACGTAGTCGACATTCTTTAAAATTGGAAACCATTCTTCAACATTAAGATATAGAAGCAATTTTTATAGCAACAGTGGCCTTAGTTGGTGCCTTCTAAAGTCTATAAATCAGGGTGATTGCAGATCGGGACCGTAAGTCTCTATTGGCTGAACAATGCGTCGTTGGAATAACGAACTCAATTGTGTTAAGCCAGTTGCACCTGAGCGAACAGAGCTTTTTCGTAACGATGCCCCTTTAGTTTTATTGAATGACGGCTACCGGAGACTGCAGGTAGCTACCTACCTTCTTTCGTTGGATCGTTGACGTTGTATTGTTTGTAGGAAAATGTCTTACTTATTACCTACCTTCTTTCGTTGGATCGTTGACGTTTTATTGTTTGTAGGAAAATGTCTTACTTATTAAAGAAAAGAGTTGAAGGTTTTGTGGTTTGAGCTTGGTTTCGTATGTGGTCCCATAGTTGGTTAGTACAGTACTGTTATCTAATTACTAGCTGCTGCCCGCGACGTCGTCTGCGTGAAGGCTCTATAGCACCAAAAATACCTAAGATGCCAGTGTCGCTATAGCATTATAAGTAAACAACTTTTAAAATAGCATTAAAATATAAGTTTTTTTTGCAAGCGAAGCAAGTGAAGAGAGTTATATGGGAATCCTGCTGAGTTCAGTCATAAGATGTGACTGAAGGAAACAGAGAAAATAATGCAGGAATACATTCCAGGACACAAAAGAGTAAAAATACGTACAAAGGTATCATACCTTACAATACTTCTCTATAAACTACGTTGGTAGTTATGCTGCCAGGAGCCAAAATGTAAAGAGAGTCAGGACTGGTGACGCGGGAGTAAGCGACATACAGTTGGCCGTGTGAGAAGCAACTCGTCCTGAGGTCGACACCCGCTGCCCTCAGTGTCTGCCCCTGCGACTTATTGATGGTCATCGCGAAGCAAACACTCACGGGGAACTGTACGCGCTTGAACTGGAACGGGAAGTTATGAGGTATGAGGGAAATGCGTGGTATAAATACTGCCTCGCCGATGCCACAACCCGTAAGAATTTCCGCCTCAATGGTGTGTCTGTGGAGCGAGATGACTTTAAGGCGGGTCCCGTTACACAACTTCGGAGGAGATAGGTTCCGAAGAAGCATAATCGGGACACCAACCTTCAGCTTGATGGTATGCGCTGGAAGTCCACTTGCTGACAGGGAGTTCAGAAATTCCACGGCATAATGTGTGGCGTCATCTTGCTCGACAACAGTGTTTATCGAGGTGTAGACCACTTCATTCCCCTCAATTTCCGAGAGAATGCATTCGTTAATTGCTGCAGCCTGATCATTTTTGGCCTCAAAATGGCCATGCTCACACACCCAAGAATTCTGCTGGTGCGGTATACGACTGATGTTCCCGTACACACAGCGAATGAGTTCTTCTAAGCTGGATTGAAGCTCTACTGAGAGACTCTGGAAGAACCACCTGTCCACCTCTCTCTTCTGGTAGAGTGCCTTCGCCAAGAAGGACATCAAAGAATTCTTGAGCATTGCCGCCGAGCCGAGCTCTCATATTAATCGTCAAGCGCCGCGTACGAACTGGTGACCACAACGAAGATCGTTTCAAAGAAGTATTCACCCTCGATCCCCGCATCACCACTGAACAGAACTGTGACACCACCCATCAAATGTTCGTTCCGGCGGATGTCCTGCAGGGTTCTGTCCACGGCCTCAACTGCCTTCCTATTGGCCATCGTACACTCATCCCATACGATCAGAGAGCAATCCTTGAGCACGTGTCTCTTATCGCTGTTACGTGACACACCACAAACAGGCATTTCGGCGCTCTCTAAATCGATGGGAATTTTAAACATGGCATGGGCTGTCTTGCCACCCAGAAGCAGTGTGGCAGCGATTCCCGACGACGCTACAGCAATAGCAATTTTGCCTTGCCTCCTGACCTCTGCAAGTATGCGAGTGGTAACAAATGTTTTTCCTGTTCCACCAGGAGCATCCAAGAAAAACATTTTACCCTGGTTTTACCCAACGCTTTAAAGGACGGTGTCATAAATTTGTTTTTGCTCTAAAGAGAACAAAGCGACATGGTCATTTCGTATGGTGGTCTGAGACAGGTCTTCAGCACGCGTACATCAGTTACTTCGACTTCGTCTCCAGTAGCACTCCTCAAAGCTCGTAGAAAATCTTCAGACAGATGATGGCGATACTTCTACCACAAAGCTACCGGGTTCGCGACTCCACAAAACACCAAGATGACGGCAAACAGATGACGCATGGGGCTGGGACTGTCACTGACGCTCGCCTCCGCGAGGGTGTCATCCCAATTTTGGTCACCGTCGAGAAGGTGACGTGCTACGCAGGCTGCGCGGTAAGTGGGATACTCCACGCCATCAAATGTCCTCAGAAAGGCGAAAGACGTTGGGCCTCGGACAGTGTGAAGTAACAACCGCAGAAAATAGCATTCGCCATTATTCGGATGCACGGTATAAACCCTACCCAATGCGGTGTCCTTGAAAATTCCCGGAAAACCTTCCACAGCATCTCCTCGTCGACGTTGGTTAAATACACCCCTTTGCTTGTCGTACGTGTAATATGAAGGCACCTCGTCATACGTAAGGGATCTCGCAAACTGGTCGACTTCACAGAGCGTGTTTTTTTAAATTGTCTTCCTCAACTCTGCTCAAGATTTTGAGGATTTTGTTGGAACTTGAATTTGTCGAAACGAACTATAGGATACAAATTTTATGAAGAAAATGCACATTGCCATCTATGAATTTTAAGAATAACTAACTACTAACCTCGCCAACATGATCAAATTTAAATTATTAATTTCCAAAAGTGTTAACATGTAAGTTGATTTGATTTTTATGAAATCTCATAGATGGCGCTGCTTTAAAATTACTAAAAAAATACTACTAACATTCATTAAACTATGTTTCTCTGCCCAAGTTACATAAATGGCGTAGTTTTTATAGTGTAAAGCTAGATAATAGCATGGCTTACTCAAAAACAACATTTAAATATGCGTCGTTAGATTACACGCTGTCACAGAATGCGTAAGAAAAACAAAGATTCACAGCTCCTCCCCCGTAGGTGATAGCGTGATAATATGTAGAATTAATGTAAACCCGACCTCTTAGTAATATTCATGCAAAATTTGAAGTAAATCCATGCAGTACTTTTTGAGTTTAGCCCGGACATACATACAGACAAACAGACAAACAGACAAACAGACAAAAATTCTAAAAACTATAGTTTTGGCTTCGATATCGATTGTAGATCACGCCCCAAGTATTCTTTTTAAAAAATATTCAATGTACAGTTTTGACTTTCCTACGATTTTATTATATGTATAGATAGTTGTTAGTTTAGTGTGCATGGTGTTAGTTATCAGTCGTAATCAGGTAGCTTTGTGTGGGTTTTACCAGAATGCATCAAAGTTTTATCAGGAAGATCCTGTGTGACATTTCAAGAAAGTTAGAAAATGTGCCTAAGCCACATGTTTGACGGGATCAGTGGTGCTCAAATGGTAACGGCCGCGAGTTACGCGTCGAAAGCGCCTGTCTGGATTTGAAATATGTACGACCTACAGCAGTGCGATTCTGTAACCATCTCACCGTGAAAACTTAGGTGAAGTGAGCGTGGTGAGCTGTCATTCCAAATAATGCTAGGGATTGACACTACTGACAACTCACATCCAGCTCACTTCACTTGAGTTTCCACGGTGAGATTTTTACAGAATCGACCGGCAGGTGGTATTTCAAACCCAGACCGGCGCTTTATTTTGTGTACAAACTGTACCCCAGTAGTGGGGACTTTAAAGACTGATCGTGCTACATGTTAAACTCGTAATAAAATATAATGGACCCAATAGTAAAGAAACCTCAAAAATAAAAATTCGCAACAAAATGTGTTTATATTCCCAAGCAAGGCAGTCCCCTGGTGCAAAACAAATAATAAGATAACAAATTTTACACTTAAAATAACGAAACCAACCATAACCTTGAAGAATCGTAAATATTTGGTTTCTGTTTTACTTTATCATAAATAAGATAGATAAAGCTTGATGTCAAATTTGTCAGAACTGTTACATTACCTAGGATTGTTAGTCCACGTCCAATTTCCTTTTGTTTAATTAAATTAGTAGACAAAACATCTTTAAAAAAAAAAATGTATAAACAGAGTCAAATTAGCTAGCGAAACTTCACAAACGTAATGGGTATCGATATCTAAATACAATAAAACAAAAGAAAACAGATTTTCTAAACTCATACTTCAAGTACCATCACTACCAGCGGTCGATAACCAAGAAAAAAGTTTTTTCTTTTCATATTATCGTGTCTATATATCCCCATACATCTGCAGAGTTTGCTAGCTAGTTTAATTTGATCCTGTATATTTTATTCTACACGCAGTAGCTGTGTATTCGAGTAACATAAGTCTGAAAATGTCATCTTACCGCGTTTCTTCGATTGGAAGTTTAAAAAAACAAATTTTATATAGTAGTTAAATCAAAAGTTTAAATTTAGCAGAAAATTCCAAATCGTTCCATTTAGTTGAAATGAAACAGCAACAGATATTTTAAAATGAACCTCATTGGCGAGTTTGAAAATTTCATCAAAGTCCAGAAATGAAAAAGACTTCGCTGGTCACAAGTTCGATTCGGAACTTGAACTGCTTCGTTCGAAACGGTCCGTGATTGCACTCCATCTTGAAAATTTCGAGCAAATACTTTACAAGCTTTGGTAAAGTTTCGGGACGCACGATGAGACTTTAAATGAAATATTACTTGCGGGTCAGTTCGTCGGTTCGCTAAGCTCGTTTTGTACTGAATTGTAAGTGTTGGGGTAAAGTATTCCCGATTAAAAAAATAGTCATGGTTAAAGATTGACAACATTATGGTATTAAACTCATAAAGTGGTAATGATAAAAATAGGTAAAGGTGGTCGTTTCCTGGGCCCTGGCGACCCGGGGGGGCCTCCAAATACAGCAGACCTCGACGGAACCGCAGGGCACAGGTGATACGAAGATCATATCGCACCTTTAAAGACAAACATGCATGGCATGTATTTGTTTCGAGTCTGGGTGTTTTTCTATCTATAATATGTATGTATTTACAAAAAAAAAATGTATATAAGTAGTTTATCAGCCATCTTGTTACCATAACACAAGCATTAGGTTGCTTAGCTTGGGACTAGATGGCGCTGTGTGAAATGTCCAGGGATATTATTATTATTATTATTAAACCATTATTAAACGAAAATATAAAATTTTACACAGGAGCTTAAATTAAAAAAAATGCACGACTTTTTCGCAATAGAAATTAAAATGATGGTGCTTTGAGCCATCTTTTGAGATGATAATGATGGGTATTCACAAAATTCAGAAAAAGTTATTTTTTTTCTTAGAACATTGTTAATGAAAAAATTCGTTTAGTAAGGGTTCGTCTTTAAAGGTGCGATATGTTGTTGTAAGTGTTGGTAGATTGGTACCTACTAATATTGTAACTGTCAGTAACGTATTATTCATTATAGCATAGTGGTTGCATGGATTACTGTTGAGCATGAGGTCTTGTGTTCGATTCCCGGATCGGGCAGTGTTATTTTGTTTTCCATCTGGAATTTCTCATTAGCAGCCCGGAGTCTGTGAAAAAATAATTATTATATTTAGTCCGTCAGTTAGATTATCTAAAAATAATGGACACTATTTTTTCTTTTGTCAATCAAACAAAAAATGACAAAGATAAGTATAGGTAGGATAGGTTTATGATCCTGTACGAGTCGCAATAAATACTTTTTCTTTCTTTCTTTTTTTTCTATAAAGCGCGACAACATTTGGGAGTGGTCTTGACGTCACGCCTTGCTAAAAAGTGTAGCAAGGTGTGACGTCACGCGGAACTTTAACGGGCGATATCTTCATAATTTTTTATATAATTGACAAAAGAAAAAATACGGGTCCAATATTTTTTGATAATAATAATATTACTGACGGACTAATTCGATTTTTTTAGGAAACTAGCCTATTACATGCAGCTTAAAACATAATTGGCCAAATATGGGTGTAGTGTAGGTACACCTCTGCCTCACCTTTCGGGGAATACGGGCGTGATGATATGTAACTACCAACTATACTGATTGAAAATATATAATTTTAATTTGATTGCTAATGATAAAAAGTTTATCAAACTTTTATCAACGCTATCATTTCGTTTATAAAAGTATATCTACCTGTGCCTTTTTGTTGGCCGTAGTTATAAGGAACATTACTACATCTAAATGATCAGTGAGATTAGCAGACGGATTGGTAATGGAGTATGTTGTATGTAAGGAAAATTAAGATTTAGGTACGGTATGTATAGGAGGGGCTTGTGGCTAAATAATAACAGCCGCATGTGTCGGTCGAAGGTTAACCTACGTGTACCGAGGGTGGTTTGAGAATGGGTGACCAGTGACCATCCATTACATAGTGAGACCCTTTCCGTACCTCGGAAAGCACGATAAGCCGTTGGTCGCGGTTGTCATTTGTGGATACTCAGAAGCCCGAAAGTCTGACAAGCAGATTTACTAAGGGGTATCGTATCTCAGTAACTGGGTTGTGGAGGTCAGGTGGGCAGTCGCTCCATGTGAAATACTGGTAGTCAACTGCATCAGGTTAGTCTGGACGCCAACCCCAACATAGTTGGGAAAAGGCTAGGCAGGTGTTGATGAGGTAGGTTATATGTATAGAAACCCAAGAATAATGGTCTAATGAAAAAGTGCATACGTAGGTACCTATGTCATTACCACGTGAGTCGGCAAAACAAATAGTACATAAACATTTTATATCAGTAGGTACATAACGATTTAAGTCATTATGATCCCTCTAATTGACGAATCATAAGTTAATGACTCACATGAATGTTTCACAACACTGATTACTTTTTACGTATGCAACACGTTTGTGAACACCTGATGAAAATATTATAGTGAGGCAACCTGGATTTACAGCTCAAATAAGTCTGAAATCGCCAACCTATTTTGAGTAAGCGTGGTGATCATGCTCGTGCCTTTGTATTAGAAGAGGCATTTGCCCTGTAATGGGACAAAAAAAGGCTGGTATTATTAAATGAACACTTGATGATAACAAAAACTAGCATTTTTTTATTTTTTTTATTTTAGCATTTTTTTCTAATACTAATAACACTACTATCACAACATATTTTATATACCAAGACAAGTAGTATAGTAAATAAGGACGTTTTTTGTGTTATGTGGAATTGCTCATGTACGCGGAGTTAGTCCGCATGCGGGACAAACCCGCATGCGTAAACGAATCCACATTTCAGTCATAAAAACCAGCCGATCTAGTCTGTAAAAATCTCATCATGATCACGGTGAGATTTTTACAGAATAGACCGGAAGGACTCCAAGGTTGACAGCACATCGGCATAGTATTACTATTTGTTACACCCACCAGAAGTTCTGAGTTGATACACGATTACTGACAAATGCTTGCACTGACTGGACTCCACTCAAATCTGTGTGGTACTTTCCTCAAACTACCATTTCAGACATCAATTTACATACATGGTCTTCACATGACCTGACCAAGATTATGTCTTTATGTCTCTGCACTTTAAAAGAGACTGTGACCTCTAAGGTTGTTTCAGCCTTTCTTCTCAGAGTAGTCAGTCAGACAGGAAACGCCGACCTGATCTAGATGATTATTTTTTATAATATGATCTGTAAAAGTAATTCTGATATCCTATTTCCATAAAAAACCATTTCATTTCACCAATTCCTCTTTCTAAAAGCCTATTTTAAAGGCCCATTAAAAACTATCCGTTCAGCTGCTCGATAAACACAGTGATACCCACCAACTCCGCCAAGTCTCTAATTCAAACACTCTAGAACTCAAACTATAAGTCATCCTTAATACCTAAGTAAGTACGTATTTGTCTTTGAATAGAACTACGCGAGCATATGGCTATAAAGTTTCCACCAATTAATATTTGCTAAAGGTACTTTGGTAGTTCCAGAACTTAGATGCAGTTCCAAACTGCTGAGAAGCAAACACACAGAGATCTCTAATTAAATGCCTTTACGATATATTGATGCTAGGGATGGGAAGTTTGGTATTTGTCGTACCATTGCGGATTATAGATTTCATTGGATTTTAATATTTTTGTCCCAGTTTCGAGAAAACAATTAGACTTCGATCGTGGATTGTCTGTTATCAGTTATGCACTCAGAATGGCTTAGTGTATTTTGGTTGATAAGAATTATTATATTAATTTATTATTATAGGTGACTAATCCCAGATCGCAGTCATCCTCATTTATAGAGAAAATCATTTGATGTTTGCATTGGAAACAGCCTTAATCAGGCATATCTATACATATAATAAAATCGTAGGAAAGTCAAAACTGTACATTGAATATTTTTTAAAAAGAATACTTGGGGCGTGATCTACAATCGATATCGAAGCCAAAAATATAGTTTTTAGAATTTTTGTCTGTTTGTCTGTATGTATGTCCGGGCTAAACTCAAAAAGTACTGCATGGATTTACTTCAAATTTTGCATGAATATTACTAAGAGGTCGGGTTTACATTAATTCTACATATTATCACGCTATCACCTACGGGGGAGGAGCTGTGAATCTTTGTATTTCTTACGCATTCTGTGACAGCGTGTAATCTAACGACGCATATTTAAATGTTGTTTTTGAGTAAGCCATGCTATTATCTAGCTTTACACTATAAAAACTACGCCATTTAAGTAACTTGGGCAGAGAAACATAGTGTAATGAATGTTAGTAGTAATTTTTTAGTAATTTTAAAGCAGCGCCATCTAAGAAATTTCATAAAAATCAAATCAACTTACATGTTAACACTTTTGGAAATTAATAATTTAAATTTGATCATGTTGGCGAGGTTAGTAGTTAGTTATTCTTAAAATTCATAGATGGCAATGTGCATTTTCTTCATAAAAGTGGTATCGTATCGTTTCGACAAATTCAAGTTCCAACAAAATCCTCAAAATCTTGAGCAGAGTTGAGGAAGACAATTTAAAAAAACACGCTCTGTGAAGTCGACCAGTTTGCGAGATCCCTTACGTATGACGAGGTGCATTCATATTACACGTACGACAAGCAAAGGGGTGTATTTAACCGACGTCGACGAGGAGGTGCTGTGGAAGGTTTTCCGGGAATTTTCAAGGACACCGCATTGGGTAGGGTTTATACCGTGCATCCGAATAATGGCGAATGCTATTTTCTGCGATTGTTACTTCACACTGTCCGAGGCCCAACGTCTTTCGCCTTTCTGAGGACATTTAATGGCGTGGAGTATCCCACTTACCGCGCAGCCTGCGTAGCACGTCACCTTTTCGACGGTGACCAAAATTGGGATGACACCCTTGCGAAGGCGAGCGTCAGTGACAGTCCCCGCATGCGTCATCTGTTTGCCGTCATCTTGGTGTTTTGTGGAGTCGCGAACCCGGTAGCTTTGTGGGAGAAGTATCGCCATCATCTGTCTGAAGATTTTCTACGAGCTTTGAGGAGTGCTACTGGAGACGAAGTCAAAGTAACTGATGAACGCGTGCTGAACACCTGTCTCAGACCACCATACGAAATGACCATGTCGAAAGCGACATGCAAATTTATGACACCGTCCTTTAAAGCGTTGGGTAAAACCTGGGTAAAATGTTTTTCTTGGATGCTCCTGGTGGAACAGGAAAAACATTTGTTACCACTCGCATACTTGCAGAGGTCAGGAGGCAAGGCAAAATTGCTATTGCTGTAGCGTCGTCGGGAATCGCTGCCACACTGCTTCCGGGTGGCAAGACCGCCCATGCCATGTTTAAAATTATAGCGGCGATAAGGGACACGTGCTCAAGGATTGCTCTCTGATCGTATGGGATGAGTGTACGATGGCCAATAGGAAGGCAGTTGAGGCCGTGGACAGAACCCTGCAGGACATCCGCAGGAACGAACATTTGATGGGTGGTGTCACAGTTCTGTTCAGTGGTGACGCGGGGATCGAGGGCTGACGAGGTGAATACTTCTTTGAAACGATCTTCGTTGTGGTGACCAGTTCGTACGCGACGCTTGACGAAAATATGAGAGCTCGGCTCGGCGGCAATGCTCAAGAATTCTTTGATGTCCTTCTTGGCGAAGGCACTCTACCAGAAGAGAGAGGTGGACAGGTGGTTCTTCCAGAGTCTCTCGGTAGAGCGTCAATCCAGCTTAGAAGAACTCATTCGCTGTGTGTACGGGAACATCAGTCGTATACCGCACCAGCAGAATTTTTGGGTGTGTGAGCATGGCCATTTTGAGGCCCAAAAATGATCAGGCTGCAGCAATTAACGAATGCATTCTCTCGGAAATTGAGGGGAATGAAGTGGTCTACACCTCGATAAACACTGTTGTCGAGCAAGATGACGCCACACATTATCCCGTGGAATTTCTGAACTCCCTGTCAGCAAGTGGACTTCCAGCGCATACCATCAAGCTGAAGGTCGGTGTCCCGATTATGCTTCTTCGGAACCTATCTCCTTCGAAGTTGTGTAACGGGACCCGCCTTAAAGTCATCTCGCTCCACAGACACACCATTGAGGCGGAAATTCTTACGGGTTGTGGCATCGGCGAGGCAGTATTTATACCACGCATTTCCCTCATACCTCATAACTTCCCGTTCCAGTTCAAGCGCGTACAGTTCCCCGTGAGTGTTTGCTTCGCGATGACCATCAATAAGTCGCAGGGGCAGACACTGAGGGCAGCGGGTGTCGACCTCAGGACGAGTTGCTTCTCACACGGCCAACTGTATGTCGCTTACTCCCGCGTCACCAGTCCTGACTCTCTTTACATTTTGGCTCCTGGCAGCATAACTACCAACGTAGCTTATAGGGAAGTATTGTAAGGTTTGATACCTTTGTACGTATTTTTACTCTTTTGTGTCCTGGAATGTATTCCTGCATTATTTTCTCTGTTTCCTTCAGTCACATCTTATGACTGAACTCAGCAGGATTCCCATATAACTCTCTTCACTTGCTTCGCTGGCAAAACAAACTTATATTTTAATGCTATTTTAAAAGTTGTTTACTTATAATGCTATAGCGACACTGGCATCTTAGGTATTTTTAGTGCTGTAGAGCCTTCACGCAGACGACGTCGCGGGCAGCAGCTAGTTATCAAATAATGACAACTATATATAATTTTTACCTGCGCCTTCGTCTGCGTAGGATTTGTTAAACGCAAAAATATCACCTTTATGTTTTCCGATAGGTTATAAAGTTAAAACCAATTATTAAGTTACTTCTGGGCAAGCGTGTACCATCACCAACAGTTAACTATTAGGTAAGATAGTGGTCAACTCGAAACTATCCATAAAAAAATATAAATAGGTACAGACGCCAGCACATCAAGTTACCCAAAACTGTCAAATTTTCCCAATCAACCTAGAACATTAATGCTTTAGCAGTATCGCAGCCGTACTGCGATTACAAATTCATAAGACACATGAAAAAACCAGAAATGGGTCTTAATTAAGTAGGTAAGTACAATCACCAAAGGAGATAAGTAATCAAGGTCGTCATATATGTATGTATGGCTGAAGTTTAGTGAGAAACCGATGGATGTTATCGAATGAAATTTTGTTTGATAAATAAACTGTTTGTTTTCTATTAATTAAATTGAAATTTATCCGAAAACAGCAATCCATTTCTTACTAAACTCCAACTATATCCAACGACCCTGGTTACCTACTTATCTCCTTTGGTGACCGTAACTATTATTTTCTTACTAGCTTCTGCCCGCGGCTTCGCCCGCGTGGATGTCGGAAATTATCCCACGGGAACGTGCTAACAGGATAAAATGTATGTGCTTCCCCAGAATGCCATCTATCTCGCGGGCCCTTTGTGGCTAATTACAGTAGAAAACCAATTGTGTCTCATTAGTGGTGATTAAGAGGGTACCTATATGATATCTTTACCTAAGTACCTACCTAATTAAAAAAAAAAACTCAATAACAGAAAATTAAATAAACCTATTTCTGATGATAACTAATCTAAACTCAATAAATAAGCAAAATCCCTAAAAACTAATATCTATACGAATGACTAATCCTACCTAACAGTATTATAAAATAACCTACGGTCACTACGTGCACTATCAAATATACTACCTATACTTTAAAATTAAAATCTATACCTACGACTCATATAAAAATAAACCTAAATAACTCTAAAACCTAAAAGGAATAAAAATGAACTCCACTGCGGGTGACCCAATCTACGACAAACTTAGTATTTGCGGTTGGTACAGTACAGACAGTGGTAATCGGGTATAGGGATCGAACCGCAAAATTAAGTTTGTTTTTTATTGTATATACTTTTTCGGGATAAAAAGTACCCAGTGTGGTGCCCAGGATATTAAAGAATAATTATACCAAGTTTCATCGTAATCGAACCGGTAGTTTTTGCGTGATGCCTGAACAAACAGACAGACAGACAGACAGACCGACAGACAGACAGACAGACAAAAATTTTTTTAATCACATTTTTGGGTTCGGTGTCGGTCTAGTAACACCCCCTGTAAATTATTTTTTTGATATTTTCAATGTACAGAATTTTCACTTCTACAGATTTATTATAAGTATAGATTTTGTTTTTAACCAGCTGTGCCCCGCGGTTTCACCCACATAAGTTTCGATCCCGTGGGAATATCGGGATAAAAGGTATCTTATGTGTTAATCCCGGTTATAAACTATCTGTGTGACAAATTTCATCCAAATCCGTTCAGTAGTTTTTGCGTGAAAGAATAACAAACATCCATCCATCCATCCATACAAACTTTCGCATTTATAATATTAGTAAGATTCGATACAAATGCAAAAGGCTAACACGTGTTTTACGTGTTAGTTTTTTTTCTAGTTTTCCTAGATTTTTTAAAAGCAAGCAATGTACAAATATTAACCTCTGCGATTTCAGCATAATTATAGTACCTACAGATAGAGTGGATGAGTTATATCGTATTTGGTTATTAATGAAATTGATGATTCATTCATGTGCGTAGGTGACGTGACTGATTGAACAAATATAACGAAGCATGTAGTAAAAGCAAAAGTCGATGAATATTCCACTTTTATTACTCAAAGTAGGCTGAAAGCAATAAATGTGGTTCACAAAATAAATGTGACACTAACACACACACATTACGGTTTGGGACACACAAATACTTGTCATAGAAATTCTTTTCTTGATTAAGGGCCAGTTTTTCAAACGCCAGTTAACTTTTATCCGACTAATAAGTTTGTCATTTTGACAGTTTTTGTATAGACAATCTGTCAAAACGTCACATTTATTCTTCAGTTAAACGTCATTTAATGATGAAAAGTCGACCCTTAGGGCTGATTCTTCAATCGACAGACAATTTTTATTCGTAGAATAAAATTGACGTCTGACAGTTTTTGTATAGTCAACTGTCAAAAATTCAAAATTATTCCTCCGATAAAATTATCTATCGTTTAATTAACCTTTAATTTAATTACCCTTAGGTAGGTAACTACATAAAAATACCTATTTGAATACAAAACACCCATTATTTTTATAGGACTCATCTAGAAAATAGAACTAGGAACGTAATTACCTTCTTAGTAATTATTTACACAAACCCAGTACAAATACATAGATAATCAGTGCCGTAGCGTCAATAATGCCTTGTTGACATCTAACAAATATAATAATATATGCATACATACAACTAATTACGTGTCTAACGTGGAATTAGTGCGATAGGCATTCAGCCGTATAGGCACATCAGATAAAGGTTGACCAATATCAATAGAGCAACTAGATCAACCATTAATAGTTGGAACTTTTAATCAGCCAGGGAAATTAAAAGTTAAGCAAATTGACACCCAACGTCAATATGTCATGTTATATCTATTTCATACAATTGCCAAAGAATGACAGTTGTGATTTGTTTATACGGGCAATTTAAATTAGTGGCGTAGTTTTCAATTGAGAATCAAGGAATGTTTTAAGCGCCTAAAAAAATACGAGAGCAAGCTGTAGTAAGAACGCCAATAACATCTAAAGCCTAAGGCGTCAAAGAAAATGCTCGTCAATTTTCACTAGAAAAATGGCGAGAGGTCGAGGGAACTGTATTTCACAATAAATCTGGCATATAATGTTAAATGCGGCAACCTAGGGTGCCTCAGAGGGCAATATGGATGGAGCACATAAATTCTTCTTTGCATCAGTGATGCTGGCCGCATATGATGGCGGTTTTAGCGTTAAAGATGTCCGTCGTTTGTCTTTCCTTCCACGCCTTATGAAAATTACAATCGATGACATCGTGAGTAAGTACTGAGGAGTGAGGAACTAAGATCGGAGTTTATGATCTAGTTACAGTTGTATCTTACGTTTTTATATAGTGATGATTATAATTTTATATTAGTTATTTATTTATTCCCACTATTTTGCCATATGAATTAAATATTGCCGAAAACAACAACAATGCAATGTTGTAAAGATTGAAAGATAAAGAACTGTCATTTGTTTTCAGAACGTCAAAGTTCATCGTTTTGATTGGTCGAAACTGCTTGCATATTGAGGTAGAATGAGATCACTAAGGCGGTTATCAACTGCACTAGAAACTGCTCCGGTGTGCGGTGCAGCGGTTTTGAACTTCTGATTTCTACTGTCCTGTGCAGTATGATAACCGCCTATGACCCATAATTTTCATTCCAATCATTTCCATTTTCACGTATCAGTGGTGCGAGTCACGTCTTAATGATTCATCACATAACAATAGGTAGGAACCATTACATTGATAAACGTAATCTTATCAAACTTTAGTCATCCGATAAACCTCTGTTTGCAAAAACACGTTCCATATACATAAATGGCGGTTCATATCTTATCAGAAATAGTATTACTGGACTGTACATAAGGTAACACACCAAGCTCTATTGTCCAGTTTTAGCTGACCTCGCATTGTATAGGTTTTTCGTACAATCAGAAGTCAGCTTATACTGGTTCTGTATAGCTTGATGTGTAGCCGTGCGTAGTCGACCCCACGTAGGTGGTAACACTGACCCTGAGCTGGCCTACCGTAAACTGGATTTTCAATGAAATAAGTAGCCAGCTTAGAGTGGATTCATGTATCTATACCATATATGTATAGGTATAAGTATTGTTTTCCTAGTAACGGTATTGATAAAATATCCAACACTCATTCATCTCGCGTGGGGCCGAAAGGCTCTGAGGCACAAAACCGGTCGAAATGGAGGTGCTTGGCCTATGTCCAGCAGTGGACGTCTTTTCGGTTAAATGATGACGATGATTCATTTCAATACGGAAATTAAAGCAGATATACAATATTTCCGTTCATGGTTTAAGTACCTACATCCAATCCGGTATCACGCCAAAATGAGAGGAAAATATCAAGGGGAAAATACAGGAAACACTTAAAAAATACTGATAAAAACTAAAGGTTCTTGTAGCTAAGCGAAATTAAAACAATTTCGTAAAAGCATCTTGTTCGGGCAACCACTAAGTGTTTATAATTTTGACGAGAAACCACTTGTAACTTCTCCTAAAATAAATACTTGTAATTTTCATAGAGATTAAAATAAACATTAATCAAGCAGAAACTCAGTTTTTTTCAGTCTCTTAATCTCAAGAAAAGTGGAATAATGGACACGTATGGTTCCAAATAAACCGTATGGAAGATTCAGTAAGAAACTCCACGTAACTACTTATAGTAAAATTGTACCTAAATTTGGGGTGGAGACCTGGTGGCCTGAAATACAGGCTTCGGCTCAGCTTAGGCACCAGTCCCCCACAATATTTTTCTTTAAGCTCATGACTGGAAAATACTGTTTTATTGTTATTATTTTATAAGGATATTGTGATGAGAAAATAAATAAATATTATATTATTACACTATCCTCAGAAATACTAAACTCGCTGATCACAACAGCAGTTACCTGCTGCAAACTAAATAAATACAACATTGCTAAGCTGTGTGATCTCAAGCAGAGCAACGAATGCTTCGTAGTGATAATTCGAGCAGTTTGCTAACGCGCAGTGGATATCAGATCCAGCTTAAACAGGATCTTCCGTCCTTGCCGCCGAAGGACCGTTTCCTCCGGAAGCCGGACGAGGGGTGGTGGGGGTGCAATAATGCTGTGCGCTCACTGACCGAACGGCACGGAACGGCATTTTTATATACCTAAGTAAATAATATTTATGACATCGCTAGCTTTCATTCGGGGCTTTGCTCTTTGCGCGTTTGTACATATAACGTGCCGTTTTGGGGGATAAAAGTAACCTATGTCACTCTTTGGCTTAGAAACTTCATTCGTATTTGTGAAGATTGCTCATTTTCAATTTATTTTGTAACTTGTAATTAATTTGATGAACGGTCTCTTATAAACACTTTCGCAATATATTATAATTATTACTCAATGACAACCAGCATACCCATTTTCTCTAAGGACTAAATCTAACGTTGCAATTTGTAACTAATTTCTAAGATTTTCATGGTAATATTTTACGGAACGTGTGTGCGTTTACATCGAAGGATTCCGAAGGATCCGTAGCCATCCGTCTCGTCGATGAGTGCTTGGCCTAAGCGGATTCCAAACCGATCGCAGTAGGTATAATACATTAGATGTCGGTGTTTCCTGCAAAATAATTATTCAACATTAAGGTTGTTGGTTAAGATTAGGTGTGCGGTCGAATGTGCAAGAATGTTGTAGGTACTACTCGCACAAAATTCTGAAAATCATCTTATGAAAGTATCCAGGGGGGCAATTCTCGTAATTTTAAGAACATTCACAGTCATTTCAGTCTCAATCTGTCAAAAATACCTCTAATTTCTATACATTTTGACAAGTTTTTCACATTTGTTTTTCGCTGAGATGAGACTGCGACTAGATTTTGAACGTTTTAAATTACGAGAATTGGCCTTCTGTTGTTGGTACGCAAGACAACATATCAAGCTTTACATTCCCAGTAAAAGCTGAGATTTCATTGTACGGAAAGCCTATTCAATACGAGGTCAGCTAAAACTAGAAAAAATATAGCTTTATATGTCGTCGTGTGTACCAACAGTAAAAAGCAAAGAAAATTGTCGTTGCAAGTGAGTTTATTTACAAATTGTCTATGCGTTGAAATTGAAGACAAAAGTTTTACTCTTACTTTTAATAACGTTTTTTAACAAAATTATGATGACCAAGTTCCCATTGATAAAATACTTCCGAAACTCAAGTGCCAATCATCGCTTTTGATGTTGAAGAACACTTGTTTTATGATAAAAGAGCCTTTCTAAGAGAACTTACGATAACAAAAGTATACAGGGTGGCAGGGACATCGACGCGCAAACTGTAACCATGGATTCAGCACATGAGTTTAGATCCCATAGCGTCGAAATTTTTCGTCATTTTCATGTGCTGAATCCATGGTTACAGTTTGCGCGTCGATGTCCCTGCCAACCTGTATGCGGCGCACCCTGGGGTAGTCTCGGAGTAGGTAGCTCTGCTAACAGCAACCAGCCGGTCGATTCTGTAAAAACCTCACCGTGAAAACTCAAGTGAAGTGAGGTTGATGTGAGTTATGTCAATAGTGTCAATCCTTAACATTAGTTGGCATGACAGCTCACTCCACGCTCACTTCACCTAAGTTTTCACGGTGATTTGGTTACAGAATCGCACTGCTGGCAGTGTGTTAGCCTATTTTGTGTCCCACTGCTGGGCAAAGGCCTCCCCTTTTCCCTTCCAAACCTCCCTGTCTTGAGCGATCTGTGGCCATGTTAGCTGCAAACCTCGTTAGATCGTCACACTACTTTCGCCGTGGTCTACCTCGACGGCGTTGTCCTCCGTCAGGCGTCCAGTGAGTGACGATCTTTGCCCTCTCCGGGTGCATCTGCATTCACGCGACGTGTCCGGCCCACTCTCACCTCAGCCTGCCTGTTTTTTCAGCTAATCTTTGAATTGAATCAAATTTAAGACATGAGCAGCAGGGTAGCGGGATCGTCCGAAAGGGTTACCGCTGCCCTGCTAACATAAAGGGCTATGGAAGGAACACGGGTGGGTTTTAGTCAGTAAGAGTCTGACACTCTCTTCCGCTCCACCCAGAGCGGGAGGGGTCATTTGATGATTTCCCATCCACAAAAAAAAAAGACATGAGCAGCAGCTCCCCTTGTCTCTGTAGCCACAATAGGAACGCTAAAGGTGACAGCGAAAAAGTAACATGTTACAAACCAGTACCCTAATTGCGTAACACGCTTTAAATTATAATATTAATCATTTTTAAGGATATTGCTAATCCTTTGCTTGTTATGTTCGAAAAAATTGTCTGCTCAACAACGTCAATAAAATGTAAATGAAAACCATTGCTTCTGATAAAGTGTTACTCATATTACCCCGCAGTGCGGTCTGCCATTGAAATAGTAGTCCTGTGTAGCGTTGTGAATTAGGCCTTCTACGTTAATATTTATATGTCAGAGTTATTCGTTTATTCGAAACTCCAGCGCCATCTCGTGGCGCTAGACAGAGTCTAGCCTGAATTCGTGGAGGGGTACGAGAGCGACAGTTACAAGAACGGTGTGAGCAGAGCTCTCAGGATCATCGAAACATTGGACATCGTACGAACAACATGCCCGCGTGGTGGATTACCACCCACTCCCCCTCATAGAGAGGAGGCCTGTGTCCCAGCATTGGGAACATTATAGGCTGGTTATGCTTATGCTCTGAGATTGCCACATCCTTAGGTAGCGGTAACCCACCTACCACCACTAAAACCACTAATTAGCACATCAAATAGGGTACCTGAAATGTGTTGCTAAACGAAAAAACAGTACACCCGCAAGAGTAAACTTGAGACTCGGCCCTCCCGAACCCCACACTGTTACTGCTCTCGCCATCCACGCGTACTGACAGTGCGCTTACGTCATCCAAGCGAAGTCTCAAGTTAACTCTTGCTGTTTGTAGCTTTTAGATACGGCAAACAAACATTACTTACCCAATTGCCTCACCAAAATTACAGTATGGTACTTAATCTCATCCAAAACTTATGCATTAGCATGCTAACTACATTTACATAAGACGTAGTCAACATTTACGGCTTAGCGGCTTTAACGCAAACGTAAACGTAACGTAAGTAATCGTGTGTTAGAAATTGAAGGAATATAGACTGAAAGGTGATGGTTACCTAGTCAGTATCGTATATTAATTTTAAAGGACAATGACCAAAATTCGTACCAAAATGACTCATGCATTAAGATCAAAATATTATAGTAATCATTAGTATTTTCATAATTTTTTATGACATTACACGTCGGAGGTTTGATTTTGAACTGGGAATTTAATTTAAAGTGAAAAAGTGTTGATATTGTTTTATTCCCTTTAAATAACTTTCCATTTCAAACGATATGATAAACATAACCTTGAATTTTGAAAGTGTCATAATCACGTCTTTCAAAAAACATGTAAAAAAATTATACTTTGCCAATTCTAGATTCATTAAAAACAACTAGAATAAAATAGAATAGAATTTTTATTTAAACGATTAACATTTTTTTAGAGCAATAATGGCCGCTCGTGAATGTCTTGTCAAAGAAAATAAACTACCTAGTTTATAGGTTATATAATTTTTTTTTAATCTCCGAAACCCGGGTTTTGATTAGAAAAACGAACTTTTGTAGGAGTTAATATGATAAGTGTAGTCTATAAAAACAAAGTTTGACTTTTATGCAGCATGGTACGAGATTCCATACATCCATGAGCATTGTCCTTAATATGCCTACTGTGTTTTGAAGATCATGTGCAGACAAAATAAGTGACACCACTTAAGTACATAGATAGCATTACATACATGAAATTACGCCTTGTTCCCATGCGGGTAGGCAGAATTTACAGAACGCAACCTGCCACGATCCTTATGTCCTTTTTGGCATTCATTCCATTAAATATACAACATGCAGCTAGAAAACATTTTATCTCAGTGTGAATAAGTAGGTAAGTCAAACTAAGTTTGATGAAATAATTTAACTTCTAAGAAATTCACATTTTACCAAAACTTATCAACTTCACCTTTACAGAAATCTTAAAACTACATTTCCTCTTAAACCAGTATTACTTTGTAACGGAGGAAAGTTGAAACTTAATAATACGAGTAAGTAATAAACACATAAGAACCAGAGTGGCTTGGCACATTTATAGCAAATCCTTTCTTTTGCGGAATACTTTTGAGGGCATAATATAAGTAAACAAGTTTGTATCATACTGCAGGTATCCTAGATCAGGATTTTGCTGCAAGTCGTTATCGTGCTACGTGGCACTTAAAACTTTAGAACAATATGAATAACAATTTACAAACTTTTGCTCATTGCAAGTCTTCACGAAGCCACGAGCGTCATCTTTGTCAGAGTCGTAAATAAAATGTCGCAGACAACTACAAGTTTTAATAAATTCGTCACCGAACTTCGAGTCAAAAGCCTCACCTAATTAAGATAACGTCCTTGGTGGTAGGGATTCCGGTACCCTGCGGAGGGAACTCCAAGTTTAGCAGTTTCGTGTTTGTCTTAGACAACTTGGACAGTGAAGTAACTAGTCAAACAAACTGGGCGCCCGTCGTCGGCACCGATTTAAGCCCAGCTTAACATCCAAATTAAATGCTGCTACACGTACAGTTTTACGGATTGTTGAATACCACAGCAGCCCACAAAGTGTTATGAAACCAGACTATGTTTAAACTTTCCATTTGCGCAGGAATTCTGTTGAATACTTACATTGTGGTTTAAAAACGTGAAAAACATTTTCATTCGCCGCAGGCTGCAGAGCTGCATCAGTGGTTGTGAACAATAATACAAACAGAATAATGACGAGTATTTTATTTTGTGGTTTTGTATGGAGAGAGCGAGACTGTTCATTCGATATTTCAGTGAAACGTGTTACACTAACTTGCTGCTTTCTATGATTCTGTGCTTTCTGGCTTTGCGTTTTGTAACCAAAGATTCTAGTATTAGCAGATATATTGTACAGCTAAGTTCCTGAAAGTATAGTTTAACTTAACTTTGGATTTTAAAGCATCCTTATCAAATGATCTGTGTAGCCTCAAATGTCAAAGCAATGTCGCAGGTAAAACTAGTGGGAAACCCAGCAGCTGTACGGTTCCAGACTGCACCACTCCATGAAGGTTGAGGAATCCATGAAGGATCGTGGAGTACATGCGTGTGAAGACCAATTGGACTTTGAGGGTCGAAAAGTTGGAGTCGCGTCACAACACGAACTTCGTTCGAGGTGGGTGGTCCGACATATCATCTCGAGAAGTTCCTCAAGGAAGAGTTCTAGCCAAAGGGTATTGTGTACCGCCGGTTTCGTAGCTGGCTTCAAGACGCACCAGTCAGCGAAACACAACGCAGGCACTTCGTGTGCGTTAGTTAGTTTTTAGTGTAATTATAATGTTGTATGTATTTTTTTTTAAATTAATTTCATAATGTGTCTAATTCAATTTAATTTCACATGTAATAATAATAATAGTAGCGCCTCCCCTCGAATTATTAAATATTTGTATAACCTCTGTAAACACATAGTTTTAATGTATTAGTTTTGGATGACATGTTTATTTATTAAAATTTTATTTATTTGAATGGCATTTGTATGTATTTTATAATTGTTTTGTTTTGAATGACATATTGACTTGTGTATGTATTTTATATTTTATTTGATTTAAATGTTCAATAATTTAGTATTTATGTGTGTGTGTGTGTAATTTTATGTTTTAATTTAATGTAATGTGTAATGTAATAGACTTAGTCTGAAAAATAAATGAATTATTATTATTATTTATAGTGTTTTTAAGTTATATTAATATTGTATTGTAGATTCAGATTTAGATTATTTATTTGTAAACATAGGTTACAGATACACAGGTGTGTGAGATGTTACATTTTTTAAAGTGCTCTATGCTTTGCCATTAGGCGTACAAATGTCAGTTAATAAGTAAGTTTATTTTAATTATTTCATTATTAATATTACAATCTATACATATAATAAAATCGTAGGAAAGTCAAAACTGTACATTGAATATTTTTTAAAAAGAATACTTGGGGCGTGATCTACAATCGATATCGAAGCCAAAAATATAGTTTTTAGAATTTTTGTCTGTTTGTCTGTTTATCTGTTTGTCTGTATGTATGTCCGGGCTAAACTCAAAAAGTACTGCATGGATTTACTTCAAATTTTGCATGAATATTACTAAGAGGTCGGGTTTACATTAATTCTACATATTATCACGCTATCACCTACGGGGGAGGAGCTGTGAATCTTTTTACTTACACATTCTGTGACAACGTGTAATCTAACGACGCATATTTAAATGTTGTTTTTGAGTAAGCCATGCTATTATCTAGCTTTACACTATAAAAACTACGCCATTTAAGTAACTTGGGCAGAGAAACAGTTTAATGAATGTTAGTAGTATAATGACAATTTTAAAGCAGCGCCATCTATGAGATTTCATAAAAATCAAATCAAGTTACATGTTAACACTTTTTGGAAATTAATAATTTAAATTTGATCATGTTGGCGAGGTTAGTAGTTAGTTATTCTTAAAATTCATAGATGGCAATGTGCATTTTCTTCATAAAAGTTGTATCGTATATTTCGTTTTGACAAATTCAAGTTCCAACAAAACCCTCAAAATCTTGAGCAGTGTTGAGGAAGACAATTTAAAAAAACACGCTCTGTGAAGTCGACCAGTTTGCGAGATCCCTTACGTATGACGAGGTGCCTTCATATTACACGTACGACAAGCAAAGGGGTGTATTTAACCGACGTCGACGAGGAGGTGTTGTGGAAGGTTTTCCGGGAATTTTCAAGGACA
Organism: Apamea sordens; assembly: GCA_945859715.1. Taxonomy (NCBI): domain Eukaryota; kingdom Metazoa; phylum Arthropoda; class Insecta; order Lepidoptera; family Noctuidae; genus Apamea; species Apamea sordens. The sequence continues at coordinate 9,168,755 of OX243996.1, read as the reverse complement.
CCGCATTGTTACTTCGCACTTGTCTGAGGCCCAACGTCTTTCGCCTTTCTGAGGACATTTGATGGCGTGGAGTATCAGCCTGCGTAGCACGTCACCTTCTCGACGGTGACCAAAATTGGGATGACACCCTCGCGGAGGCGAGCGTCAGTGACAGTCCCAGCCGCATGCGTCATCTGTTTGCCGTCATCTTGGTGTTTTGTGGAGTCGCGAACCCGGTAGCTTTGTGGGAGAAGTATCACCATCATCTGTCTGAAGATTTTCTACGAGCTTTGAGGCGTGCTACTGGAGACGAAGTCGAAGTAACTGATGAACGCGTGCTGAACACCTGTCTCAGTTCACTTCAAGATGTGGTCATTTCTATCGGCGGCAATCCACTGATCGAATATGGGTTACCAGCTCCCCAATCATCACCGCATCAAGACCATGGAAATCGGGTGTATAACGCTGAGACAAATTACGATCCGGGCGAAATGACCACCATACGAAATGACCATGTCGCTTTGTTCTCTTCAGGGCAAAAACAAATTTATGACACCGTCCTTGAAAGCGTTGGGTAAAACCAGGGTAAAATGTTTTTCTTGGATGCTCCTGGTGGAACAGGAAAAACATTTGTTACCACTGGCATACTTGTAGAGGTCACGAGGCAAGGCAAAATTGCTATTACTGTAGCGTCGTCGGGAATCGCTGCCACACTGCTTCCGGGTGGCAAGACAGCACATGCCATGTTTAAAATTCCCATCGATTTAGAGAGCGCCGAAATGCCTGTTTATGGTGTGTCACGTAACAGCGATAAGGGACACGTGCTCAAGGATTGCTCTCTGATCGTATGGGATGAGTGTACGATGGCTAATAGGAAGGCAGTTGAGGCCGTAGACAGAACCCTGCAGGACATCCGCAGGAACGAAGAACCCTGCAGGACATCCGCAGGAACGAACATTTGATGGGTGGTGTCACAGTTCTTTTCAGTGGCGATTTCCGGCAAACGCTTCCCGTGGTGACGCGGGGATCGAGGGCTGACGAGGTGAATGCTTCGTTGAAACGATCTTCGTTGTAGTCACCAGTTCGTACGCTGCGCTTGACCATTAATATGAGAGCTCGGCTCGGCGGCAATGCACGTGCTCAAGAATTCATTGATGTACTTCTTGGCGAAGGCACTCTACCAGAAGAGAGAGGTGGACAGGTGGTTCTTCCAGAGTCTCTCGGTAGAGTGGTATCCAGCTTAGAAGAACTCATTCGCTGAATAAAACCTTCATGGAAACCAGTTACATAGTAGTATAAAAAAAGCCTTCATGGAAACCAGTTACGTAGACGGATAAAAAAAGCCTTCATGGAAACCAGTTACGAAACCCCGGTTTCCTTAACGCCCGAAGCGAACCAACCATACCGGAAATTAATACTTTGAAAAGAAATACATACGTTGACTTTACTCAAAAAACAGGTTACCTTACGATTGTTATAAAGTTATTTAGGTAAACCATTGCTAATATTTATATCCTTCCAACACGAAATTAAATGTCAAGCATGAATTCTCCATTCCCACAAGATTAACACCGAAATATATTGACAACTTACACTTACATGGAAGTAAATTTACTCAGTACGAACTTAAACACATCTCGAACATCGGAAAGTTTGTAAATATGTAAGCGAGTGCGTATAGTAGCGATCTAAGTTATACGGGCCCCAGTCCCAAGTTTCGTATTAACTGTGAAACTTAAACATCAAAGCAACAACGCGAACTTGCTGCGAGACCTCATACCTGCTGACAATTTCAATAACTAACTTTGTCATATCGCTTTACTAAAATACTTGCCGTAAACTATACCTTTCGACAGCTGCTGCGACTATCGCTTAGTAATTGTTTGCTCTTATTACGTAACTTCATGTTTATTATATTTTGAACAATTATGAGAATAGTTTCTAGGATTTACGAATCACAGTTGATTGAAATTATAAGTACCTATAACAAACGTTACAGACATACGTAACGCAGCATATGGCAGTAAAAGTTCGTCTCAAATGGACAATTCGAGACATCACCAAGCGGTTCGACGATTGTTGCATCGCTGTAAACAGGAAAAGTGCCCAAAATACTGGCACGTTGTATGGCGATGCTAATTCTTTGGCCAAGAAACAGGCCAGCCCTCTGGTCACGTGAAGAATCGACTAACTGCTTGGCGATATCTTGAAAAAATAAGTGGGCACTCAGACCCCATGGTCCTAGTGTTTCAACCTCAAACGGCTCGAACATACAATCCTAGTCATGTTGGAATATTTTCGCCGTTTGAGGTTTTTGACGGCACGGTTGGCGCAGTGGTTAAGCAATTGACTGCTGCGCTGCGTGTCGCGGGTTCGATTCCCGCACGGAACAAATATTTGTATGACCTACATGTATTTGTTCCGAGTCTGGGTGTTTTTCTATCTATAATATGTATGTATTTACAAAAAAAAAAATGCATATAAGTAGTTTATCAGCCATCTTGTTACCATAACACAAGCATTAGGTTGCTTAGCTTGGGACTAGATGGCGCTGTGTGAAATGTCCAGGGATATTTATTTATTATTTATTTTCTGCACCAGCAGCAGCCGCTTCAGCACAGCCCACCATGCTAGGAAGATGGGATGGCGCAAGGGTGTCGACACATGTTGCATCCCACCCCAAAGGTCTGCCTAACTTCCAGGGCATTATGGTCATTCTGTCTGTTCTCTTCTCATCGTCACGTACCAGGCCGTTGGGTTCTAAAACAGCTGGCACCCGGCGGTGATAAGAGCACGACGGATGATGTCATTAATGCTGGCGTGCCATGCTATCCTATCCATGCTATGCAGGATAGGCCATGGTGTCCGAGGCAGTCGACAGCTTCACCGCACTGACAGCGATGCGGAGCCTCACAAGGAGCACCCAAACGCAGACAGGTAGCGAGCCGGAAGGTGGTGTCACCCAGCATAGTGCCTATGTTGGATGACTGGAGTGCTTGAAGCCAGAGCCCCGACTCCCACTCATCCACAGCTAGCAATTTATACACAGAAAACCGAACATACTGTGTGTAAAAATTACTCGTAGACAGGTGTTTTATTTTAGGAAACGTGAAATTGATGTCGTAACTAAAGGCACGCTACAGTAATTTTATTATACCCTAGCCGTGCCTACAAGCATTTTAGTAGAACATGTTATTGTGAAAAAGCTCTAGATTTTTGTCATTAATATTCATATTCATATATTTATTTGCATTCCATAATGTTGTAGAGGTGTTACAATGGCTTAAAGCTAAGGTACAATTATGGACCCTGTAGGGCACAGCAAAAATTTTAAATTAATTATTAAAATAAAATAAATTTAGGACACAAATTAACAATATTTCTATGCTACAATCTTTAAAATGTGTTATTATCATTCAATTTTTATAGGTAAATATAACATTTTATTTTGTTGAGATCAGTCTGATAAAGTTGGTACATAATAGTTATTTGGTAAGGTCAATTAAAAATATATCTATAATATTATAATATTTGTCTATATATGTATGAATGTATCAATACAACTGTGTGTGGTGTCTGTTTGTGTTCAATAGATTTTTTTGTCTTGTATGTATTCGTTTATCGTGTAGTATGCTTTTTTAATTAATATTTGCTTGAGCTTATTTATAAATGTCGTATCGTTGGTTTCATCCTTTATTGCATCTGGTAGTTTATTAAATATTTTTATGGACATTACGTAGGGGCTATTGGAATGTAGTTTCATGCGCGAGGAGGGTAACATTAACATATTTCTATATCTGACAGATCGCTCGTTATGTTTATCGCCGCGGGTTGTGAAAAAGTAATCTTTCGCGAATATCACACCTGAGTGCAAATATTAAATTCGCGATACGATATACAGGTTGTTATTGACAGTCCTCCGCAAACTGATAGAGTGGCTTCAGTACATCATATTAAGATGACCGGTATATGTAATTCTTTCAGGAACATTAAGGGAATCCAAAAAACCAGATTTGTTTTATTACCTCACACGCAACGTATCGTTACCGTGGCAAAACGCACGTAGCGGACGGCAGCGCAGCGAGCTTGAGCGAGGCTGTTTTCAGCTGTTTTATTTAAATAAATGGAGTGTATATAGTGCATACAGAGAACGTAATTTTACATTGAAATAAAGGAATATCAGCAGAAAAAACGGCATAATTTTTTTTTTTTCCTGAGAAACTTTCCAGTGGGATATGATTCAGAATAAGGAGCTGAATCAATCCTGTGTTTTTGTGGAGGGCTGTCAATAACACCCTGTAGGTATAAAACGTTGAAAAACAAATTAGGGAGTGAGTGAAGCGTTCTCATTCAAGGGATTAAGTATTTTACTTAGAGAGAAATAAGTGATGAACATTTTCTCCTGATCTCTTTGTTGGGAACACGTTCATTAATTCCAAAGCCTCAGGCTGTTGTCTTTAAGCCATCTCTTCGTTCTAATGAAAAACGAATTTATAATTGAGTACAGAGGTGAAACTTGGTACCGTTTTAAAAGTATTCATCTTCGTTTTGACCCACAAAGTTGTTTCAATGTCAATATGATAGATCTACGTCTTGCGAGTCTGGTTATTCACTTGGGACCATTTTTTGTTAAATTTACTGCATAATGTATTGCTTTAGAAGTTTAAAATAGACACTGTATACAGTACGTAGCTACAAAAAAGATTGATGGATGTCATGAACAGTCGGGTAATAAATAAAGCATGTTTCAACATTTTCGCGATGTGGATATAAAGTTTCTAAACCACGAATTTCTAACACAAATGGAATGGAAATGGAATTCCCATTTATCCAAAATGTACTATTTTCTATAAACTAAATAATAAAAGCCAACTACAAAAAAATGAGTAATGCTGAACATTGCAATATAACACAATTCTACTTGCTTCCAACTCCAAACTAATGTTATAAATGCAAAAGTGAGTTTGTTTCTTTGTTACACTTTCACTCTAAAACGGCTGAACGGATTTAAATGAAATTTGGCACATGGGTAGACCATAACCTGTGTAGGATACTTCTCATCTTGGATCGCAAGCGAAGTCGCGGGCCAGATCTAACTGCATGCAGCGGACTACCAGTTTAAATTTACATAAAGCGACTGCCTATCTGACCTCCAGTTACTGGGTAATACGTTAGTCCTTGGTAAGACATCAGTCTTACTAAGATGGGTTGGTTTACTGACAACCATGTTAGTACCCAATTAACCAGTTGGTGTTTATGTTTTTTACAAGATAGGTTCTTTTAAAAAAACTTAAAAATCAACTTCAATAATCTGTTCAATATAGTAGACTAAATAACTCCCTCAGAAGTTAATTATACACATGCCGTCAAAAATACACAACCGAACCGTTAACGTTGAAGCAACAACATTATATATGCAAATTGTGGTGTTTCAGTGAAATATTGCTATTAATAGTGTGCGACCGTTGATGCGGACAGATGCTGATAACATTAATAGCATGCGGATGAATTCATCATGCGAGTGTGTTACGGATCTGCGGAACTGAATATATTATTGTGGAGACTTTGTATTGTCATATTTTGGACTGTTTATGGAAGTGCAGAACTATTATGAACAAAAAATTATATCCTTACTGGATATAATTTTTGAGGGAGTGATATGAAGATTCGAATGACGTTATTGCAACGCACGCTATTTCGAAAAACTTTACGAGTGGTACGCCAGTTCGAAAACACGGGTCGAAAACTGTAACATGGCTCTTGTTTCCCAAACCCAATACAAAGATAAGGCTTTATCGGGGTCGCGAGTTCGATCCCCAGACAAATTCAGATTCGAATAAGCTATTCGCAACAGTGGATTTTGATACCAAGACTTTCGTGCTAGCGTACCATTCAAACAGTTTTTCGAAATAGCGTGCGTCGCTATAACGTCATTCGATATAACAGTTTTCGACCCAATGTGTTTTCGAACTGGCGTACCACTCGTAAAGTTTTTAGAAATAGCGTGCGTCGCAATAACGTCATTTGAATCTTCATATCACTCCCAATTTTTAAGGGCAAGACAATAAATAGTCCTGGATTGAAATAACTGGAAGGCGATTGCCTAGCAGTGGGATAATGCAGGTTGACCAGTAAAGTCCTTGAAAGATTCGCAACTACCTATAAAAGAACCGGAATCAAAAGTGGTTAGTTTAAAAAAAAATGGGGAAAAAGTGCCCGTAGAATGCAGCTGCCTAGGTCTGCCGTAGGACCTATGAATGTTGGAGTAAGAGTGTCCTAAAGTGAAGAACACAAAACTGTATTTGTAACGTAAGACCCAACTGGATGAACTAAAATGATGACTTGAAGAATACTTCAGAATGTATGCAGTAAAAAAAATAGTATATGCAACAGACCAAAAGACTAAGTTAAGGGCTCATTGGCTTGATTATTCACAGGCACCCTTAAAAACTGAACATAGTATGTAATGCTGTTTGACATTAAAAAGATACGGTGTACCTTTTACAACTAAACGAACTTTTCTTCCAAGATCTTTACTACTATAGTATTTCGACTAGTAGGTATGTATTCAATGGAAGTTATTGTGAAGGTAGCGAACAGGAAATCCATCTAGCACACCAGTTTAAACGTGATCTTCGGACCCCTCACGTAACTAAAAGCTTCATGTGGCGTTATTGCCAAGCGCTTGGCTGTAGGACGTAGGTGTACGTATATTTGGCATCTCGTCCACAGAATTCTAATGGAATACGACAGGTGAATTCAAATATGTAGGACAGCATATATTTGTTTATTTTTTTTACTTTTAGTTTATTTACTTTAACATTTTTATGATAATAATGATAATAATCTTTATTGATCATTTTCAAGTATTGCAGTATATATGTATATAATTTATACATGGTAAAAATAGCGAATTACAAAAAACCAGATGAAACACCAAATTACCTGAATCTTAAAACGCAAGAAAATAAAAGAAATGAAATAATAAGGAGTCCCTACAAAAAGCATGCAATAAAAAATTAAATTAAAAAATTTTAAAACCCCCGACACAAAATAATAATAAAAATAGTATGAATGTAAAAAGCCTAAAACAATAAAAAAAAACTATTGAAAAAATAGCCACAACTATAACAAAAAAGGTATAAACGTGAAACCCTATAAAAAGAAAAAAATAACCTTGAAATTATGACCCTACGTAAGTACGTATGAATTTCCCTTTCATTTGATACCCATATTGCCCTCAATATGGGTATCAATTGAATTTTTCACAACTCCCTAGTTGTGAAAAAATAGGTAATCCGCCATTTTGTGGCGACGGACATCTTGGACCGATTTTCATCAAACATAGCTAAGAACACTCTCGAAAATTCACCTTTCAAACAAAAAAAAACAAAATCAAAATCGGTTCATACGTTCGGGAGCTACGATGCCACAGACTGACTGACATACACGCACACGTCAAATTTATAACACCCCGTCGTTTTTGCGTCGGGGGTTAAATATTACAGATTTGCTACAATTATAGTGGGTGCAGTTCTGATCTCCTAACTAGGTTACAGTATAACCTGTATGAAGGAGTGACAGTTCCAATTCCCCTTGGATTACAATGATTTGTATTTTTACTGGTTACATTTAATATGTGATGTTCTCCATGTAAAACCCAAAAGTATGACAGACAGTATTTCCAAGGGGATTGTGTTTCCCAGAAACTGGGTTGTGGCCCTCCTCAATGCTTTAGAAAGAAGGAAGAAAGAAAGATAGAAAAAAAAAGCACTTGAATAATGATATAAACAAGACAACTTCGCTTGAATACCTAAACTTAAAACAACCTACTATGTAAGAAACATGCCTATCTCAGATAGGCAGTACTGCCAGGGTAGCGGGATCGTCCGAAAGGGTTACCGCTGCCCTTGAACATAAAGGGCTAAGGAAGGAACACGGATGGGTTTTAGTCAGTAAGAGTCTGACACTCCCTTCCGCTCCACCCAGAGCGGGAGGTGTCATTTGATGATTTACCATCCGCAAAAAAAAAAAAAGATAGGTAGGCAGTACCAAAATCAAAAAATCACTGCTGTAAAGAGGTAGAGAGGGCTATCTCTCTGCCTTTTTATAGCAGTGATTTTTACCACCATCTGGGGGTGGTGGAAAAAACCAAAGTTGGGAAAAGGCTAAGCAGATGACAATGTCCTCCCATGTGAAAGATAAATAAATAAATACGTTAATAATATAAAGGACATTCGATAACAGCACGTTTTGTCACTACTTTACTAAATGAAACCACGACCATCAACAACGATTGTATTACCTACGTGACTCTCTTTTATTGCCAATGCATTTCGTGTTAGCATCGAGTGCTACATATTCTTCTTCATCGGCACTATTAGAAATGAAAGTAGGTGTTTATTCAGAAACTGTCTGTATAAGGATAATATTAAAGAAATATTTTATGAGAGCATTATATTTGACAGTAACATAAGACGCGTTTAGTAGGTACTTACTTTAATTCATATACATGTTTTTTGATTAATTTTCACTGGGGAAACAAAAGATAAAACAGAGCATTTGTTACACATGACACAATAAAACAATTATTATTAATTTAGCGTGAAATCGTATATTAATTAAAATTATAAATCATTGGTATATTTTAATACTGTGAACTGGTACATAAAACATGATTATTTACTTAATAGTAATACATTCTGCATGAGGCCCGATTGGGATAATACATTTTGTTTAATTAAAAGTTAATACCAACGATTTATCCTCAAATCCTTGTTAAATCAAATATTCAATGTTATTTCAGGAAACTGCTGTTAATCGGAAAACCGAGAGAATTAAAATTTATTCTAAGAATTGAAATTCCGGGAAATAAGGGAATTCTATTGAAAACACACACAGGAAAACACATTGTTATGCAGGCAAGATGCTGTAACATCGAACGAGCACATTCCTGAAGCAAACACGACTTAAAAGTTTCCTCATCGCCGTACTTTATAACAGATTTCAGCACTAAGAAAACTCACACGAAAGACTGAGATAGATATTCGATTTCTTCGTTTTGTCAGCAATATTCAAATGGCATCCAACCCGGAAATATTGCCCCGTAGCCTATATGCAAATTCTATTTGAAATGCGAAAGTTTCCACAAGAGCGTCGAACCTTCAATCTTGAAGGCAAACAGTTTCTATAAGATTAGTCGTGAGATGCTTCTTCTGCAGTCAATATTGACTTAGGCGGCCGGTGCAGACGGCGACTCGGTTTAAACATGGAAAAATATACCCAGTAGTGTAACGTTTCTTGGCTTTCAAGCTGATTGTGTTTCTGGCATTTTATTTATGGAATGAAATGGAAGCAGTAGGGTTGACATTCGAGTGGGTGCAGTCATGTTTAGTTTTTACAATGTTGTTTGTAGAGTGTAGTTGTGCTTTGAGCTTCGCAGCGGATTCGACTGGGTTAAAATTATAGTGCAATTTCGTTGTAGTGCAATTTGATATTGGAATGGAATTGTGTTGCATAAAGAGCTACGGACTCATGACACGTCAGTCATATAATCAACACTGCATGGTCCAATATTTTCTACGAAACATTAATTAGAATAAGCAATTCTCATAATTAAGCATTTTCTTTTCTTTGTAATTCTGGACTCACAAAGTGATTGTCAATAGTCTAATTGCCGTACCTAACACCTCAACTGTGGCTGTCAAAATGACAGATTACCCACGTCTGTGGAGCCCAAATTGGAGCACGCCACAGTATGGGGTGGGGGGGGACCCGACCTACACTAAAACTGCATTTCGTTATTCCTTGCTCTAGCGGAAGCCCTTATTAGGAATTAACGTAGATATTGGTATCACTACCCTTCGGATTAATTGAAATCTCAGTTGTTTTTTTTTTCAATACACAACCCAACCACTTTCTTTCTTTCAAAACATTACCTAAGATTTGAAATAACATCCAACATCATCTGTAAAAGTGCTCTTTCAATTTCTCACAGAAATTAAATTTCCTTTCACGGTACTCTGGTATTACTGTGCATTTTTCTACGAAGCTTTGCAGCCTCCATTGCTGCAGGGTTTCTCCTTTTTTTTTAAATGTGTGCGTTTCCTTCGCTTACCGACTTATTGTCTAGCGAACGGCCAACGGCTGTTTGCATTGCGGCTCTAGCATTCTTACATTATGTTGCTCTACGAAATGTAAAGAATTATTGCGTTTTGTGAGACGAGATGAAATGTGTAAGGACGTCTGTTTGGTATTTGGATTTTTGTAGTTTAGAATTGGAAGTGGTAGGTACAAAAAGAGGCATTATATTGCAGTAACATACTAGATTATTTAATAAGAACGATAAATTATGGGTTATTTTTTTTACTAATGTTGCTACTTTTGTATAGTTACTTTAATATAGAAAAATTCTATTCTATTCTATTGAAAAAAGTAATCAAAAAGCACCGTTATTGAAAATGAAAATGCAATTTCGTGTTTTAATTTTAAAGAAATACCTCACCGAGTAAAGCTCTTCTGTGTATGTATGTTTAGATATTACATATTATATTTGGAATAGGGTACTAGCTTCATCTTTCTGACTGACCGATCCCTTGACAATTCAAAAGTGCCTGTAATTGGTTTATTTGAAACTAGCTGCTGCCCGCGACGTCGTCTGCGTGAAGGCTCTACAGCACCAAAAATACCTAAGATGCCAGTGTCGCTATAGCATTATAAGTAAACAACTTTTAAAATTGCATTAAAATATAAGTTTTTTTGCGAAGCAAGTGAAGCGAAGCAAGTGAAGAGAGTTATATGGGAATCCTGCTGAGTTCAGGCATAAGATTTGACTGAAGGAAATAGAGAAAATAATGCAAGAATACATTCCAGGACACAAAAGAGTAAAAATACGTACAAAGGTATCATACCTTACAACACTTCCCTATAAACTACGTTGGTAGTTATGCTGCCAGGAGCCAAAATGTAAAGAGAGTCAGGATTGGTGACGCGAGAGCAAGCGACGTACAGTTGCCCGTGTGAGAAGCAACTCGTCCTGAGGTCGACACCCGCTGCCCTCAGTGTCTGCCCCTGCGACTTATTGATGGTCATCGCGAAGCAAACATTCACGGGGAACTGTACGCGCTTGAACTGGAACGGGTAGTTATGAGGTATGAAAGGAATGCGTGGTATAAATACTGCCTCGCCGACGCCACAACCCGTAAGAATTTCCGCCTCAATGGTGTCTGTGGAGCGAGATGACTTTAAGGCGGGTCCCGTTACACAACTTCGGAGGAGATAGGTACAGAAGAAGCATAATCGGGACACCGACCTTCAGCTTGATGGTATGCGCTGGAAGTCCACTTGCTGACAGGGAGTTCAGAAATTCCACAGGATAATGTGTGGCGTTATCTTGCTCGACAACAGTGTTTATCGAGGTGTAGACCACTTCATTCCCCTCAATTTCCGAGAGAATGCATTTGTTAATTGCTGCAGCCTGATTATTTTTGGGCGTCAAAATGGCCCGCTCACACACCCAAGAATTCTGCTGGTGCAGTATACGACTGATGTCCCAGTACACACAGCGAATGAGTTCTTCTAAGCTGGATACCACTCTACCGAGAGACTCTGGAAGCACCACCTGTCCACCTCTCTCTTCTGGTAGAGTGCCTTCGCCAAGACTTAGAAGGACATCGGAGAATTCTTGAGCACATGCATTGCCGCCGAGCTGAGCTCTCATATTAATGGTCAAGCGCAGCGTACGAACTCGTGACCAAAACGAAGATCGTTTTAACGAAGCATTCACCTCGTCAGCCCTCGATCCCCGCGTCACCACGAGAAGCGTTTGCCGGAAATCGTCACTGAACAGAACTATGACACCACCCATCAAATGTTCGTTCCTGCGGATGTCCTGCAGGGTTCTGTCCACGGCCTCAACTGCCTTCCTATTGGCCATCGTAGACTCATCCCATACGATCAGAGAGCAATCCTTGAGCACGTGTCCCTTATTGCTGTTACGTGACACACCAAAAACAGGCGTTTCGGCGCTCTCTAAATCGATGGGAATTTTAAACATGGCATGTGCTGTCTTGCCGCCCGGAAGTAGTGTGGCAGCGATTCCCGACGACGCTACAGCAATAGCAATTTTGCCTTGCCTCCTGACCTCTGCAAGTATGCCAGTGGTAACAAATGTTTTTCCTGTTCCACCAGGAGCATCCAAGAAAAACATTTTACCCTGGTTTTGCCCAACGCTTTCAAGGACGGTGTCATAAATGTGTTTTTGCTCTGAAGAGAACAAAGCGACATAGTCATTTCGTATGGTGGTCATTTCGCCCGGATCGTAATTTGTCTCAGCGTTATACTCCCGATTTCCACGGTCTTTATACGGTGATGATGTGGGAGCTGATAACCCATATTTGATCAGTGGATTGCCGCCGATAGAAATGACCACATCTTGAAGTGAACTGAGACAGGTGTTCAGCACGCGTTCATCAGTTACTTCGACTTCATCTCCAGTAACACGCCTCAAAGCTCGTAGAAAATCTTCAGACAGATGATGGCGATACTTCTCCCACAAAGCTACCAGGTTCGCGATTCCACAAAACACCAAGATGACGGCAAACAGATGACGCATGCAGCTGGGACTGTCACTGACGCTCGCCTCCGCGAGGGTGTCATCCCAATTTTGGTCACCGTCGAGAAGGTGACGTGCTACGCAGGCTGCGCGGTAAGTGGGATACTCCACGCCATCAAATGTCCTCAGAAAGGCGAAAGACGTTGGGCCTCGGACAGTGTGAAGTAACAACCGCAGAAAATAGCATTCGCCATTATTCGGATGCACGGTAAAACCCTACCCAATGCGGTGTCCTTGAAAATTCCCGGAAAGCCTTCCACAGCACCTCCTCGTCGACGTCGGTTAAATACACCCCTTTGCTCGTCATACGTGTAATATGAAGGCACCTCGTCATACGTAAGGGATCTGGCAAACTGGTCGACTTCACAGAGCGTGTTTTTTTAAATTGTCTTCCTCAACTCTGCTCAAGATTTTGAGGGTGTTGTTGGAACTTGAATTTGTCGAAACGAACTATACCATACAACTTTTATGAAGAAAATGCACATTGCCATCTATGAATTTTAAGAATAACTAACTACTAACCTCGCCAACATGATCAAATTTAAATTATTTATTTCCAAAAAGTGTTAACATGTAACTTGATTTGATTTTTATGAAATCTCATAGATGGCGCTGCTTCAAAATTTTCATTATACTACTAACATTAATTAAACTATGTTTCTCTGCCCAAGTTACTTAAATGGCGTAGTTTTTATAGTGTAAAGCTAGATAATAGCATGGCTTACTCAAAAACAACATTTAAATATGCGTCGTTAGATTACACGCTGTGACAGAATACGTAGGTAAGAAAAATAAAGATTCACAGCTCCTCCCCCGTAGGTGATAGCGTGATAATATGTTTCCAGAGTTAAATTATGGTTTACTAAATAAATAACATGTCATTTTGTGCATTCAATTATTTTGTGCATTAAATTACGAACAAAAACCTTTTAAAATCAATATTGCTTACCTCCTATAACATACGGCGTGATAATATGTAGCCTAAAGCCTTCCTTGGTTTACAAAGAACATTTTTGCTGAATTTCAATTCAATCTATCCAGTAGTTTTGGCGTGAAGCCGTACCATACACACAGACAAACAGACAAACAGACAAAAATTCTAAAAAGTCACTTTTTGTCATCAGTTACGTTTTTCTAACAAAAGCCACTTATTTTTTCTCGAAAATTCTCAATGTACAGTTTTTCTTTCGTTACTGTTTTATTATATGTATAGATAAATGCTTTGAGTTTGAGTTTAATGACCGTAGTCCAGACGTCAGTGGTAACAAAACCAGTATAAGCTGACCTCTTATTCTATTGAAACTCCGTGCTACGTTAGGCGGTTACGTACTACATAATACATTTAAAGTAACACATACAATTACACCCACCACGCACCAGCTATGGCAAGAAAAATGTGATGTACGAAGGTGCTGCATTATATAACAAACTACCAAATTACATCAAAAATGCAAAATCCATGCTAATATTTAAGAAACACTTAAAATTACATCTGGTTAAAGCGAGCGCACCTTAGTACATTACATACCACATCTAGTTGCGCGCGTTCCGTGTATGTTTACGTTTTGGCTGTGTTAAATTATTAGCGATTACCCTACACTCTTAGAATATTATTATGTTGTATCTATTTTGTATTCTTTTTTTTTGTTTTGCTAAAACTGTACGTAAATTCAATGTTTTTAAAACTAGTTTATATTTCTCATGTAAGTGAAATTTCTTATGGGAAATAAAGATATCTCAAACCCGAAAGTATAGAAAAATAGACGCTAGCGCACAGAAGTGAAGAGTTAAATATTATACAACGTGTACTTTATTCCTAACTTCATTGCATAAAATTCAAAATGTTCCAATTGCCTAATACATATTTCTGGAGTTGTCGACTCACCCGCAAGTAAATTAACTTCGTGCCAGTCGCTTATAGAAAAAAAATATTATTGAAACTGACGATTCGCCCGTTTTGGACGATTAAATTCGTGCTAATCGACTAATAAGCCCGTTAGGCCAGCTCATGGTCAAAGTGTTATTACCAACGTGCGGTATTCTGTACCAATTCAAGGGTGCTTATGGACAATGCAGGCAATATGTGATGGACAATGGAATCTAGTTAGGCGTTGTAGGCAATATGCAAGTACTGTTTCCATCAATCTGCCCAACCAGCGTGGTCATTATGCCTATACTTCGCTTTAAAGTCATTGTTTCAAAACAAAGGGTTGTACTCCGACGTAGTACAGCTTGCACAGCTAAAAGGCTGGTTTTGATTGCCCATGTTTGGTTCGACTACGCTATTCTGTCTGTAGGTATTTCAGTAAAACTAGATGTTGTGTGAGTGAAGTATTTGTTTCACAGTGTTAGAGAGACCGAACTGAAGAGTCAGAAGCCGTGCGCGTAATTTTAAGAACGTTCACAGTCTGATCTCAGTATTAATCTGTCAAAAATGTAAGTGTAATTTAACTAACGTTATGTTGTACTTACTATTTATTTCTGTGCTAGTGCTGTGCACTTCTGTAAGTGACGAGCTCACAATTCCTAAAACTGTATGTGATTTTTGTTTATGTATGTCGTAGTGAGTAAGTCGTTGAAGTGCCATATAAATAAATAAATAAAAATACCCCTAATTTCCCTGCATTTTTGACAAGTTTTTGGCTTTGACTGTCGCTAAGATGAGATTGCGACTCTATATTGAACGTGTCTAATTAAGGGAATTGGCCTTCTGTTTTAACAAACATTAATGAATTCCTTCAACTAATATCTTATTTAAATGGTAAAGAAAAACAACGTAAGCAAACCGGCATGTCCTAGGACTAAAAATTTGAAGGCACAGTACGGTACCAACCTGACAGGGAGTAAGCCGTAATCTGCCACGCGGGCACAGTCCCGCGTGGCAGATCTACTCTCTCACATTGAGAGGAGGCCTGTGTTCCAGCTGTGGGAACATTATAAGCTAATTTTGTATTTTCTGTCTTACTTTATTGCGTCTTATACTAGTGCTTCACATACATATAGGAAAGGGTGAGATTACAAAGATTTTCGATAAAATTAAGATGAATGTAAAAAAAACCGGCCAAGTGCGAGTCAGACTCGCGCATGAAGGGTTCCGTACCATTATCTATAAAAATCAATCATGAGTTGATTGAATGAAAGGTAAATTTACGATTTATGACGTATGTATTAAAAAAAAACTACTTACTACTCGATCTCGTTCAAACCAATTTTCGTGGAAGTTTACGTACATCATAATATATTTTTTTAGTTTTATCATTCTCTTATTTTATAAGTTACAGGGGGGAGACACATTTTACCACTTTGGAAGGGTCTCTCGCGCAAACTATTCAGTTTAGAAAAAAATGATATTAGAAACCTCAATATCATTTTTGAAGACCTATCCATAAATACCCGACACGTATGGGATTGATGAAAAAAAATTTTTGAGTTCCTGTTCTAAGTATGGGGAACCCCCAAAATTCATTGTTTGTTTTTTTTATTTTATGTGAAAATCTTAATGCGGTGTACAGAATACATCTACTTACCAAGTTTCAACAGTATAGCTCATAAAGTTTCGGAAAAAGTGGCTGTGACATACGGACGGACAGACAGACAGACATGACGAATCCATAAGGGTTTCGTTTTTTGCCATTTGGCTACGGAACCCTAAAAATATACTAAAAAAACAATTATAAGTTATAACTACTAATAACTACAAAACAAAGAAATATTCATACTATACGTAGGCTAGAATGAAATGGTCAAATGTTTATGAAACGAATAATTTACAATTCAGCGCCATTTTAATGCAGTGATTATTATCTAAAATAACGTATAATCACATTGGGCACTAAATTATAGTTAATGCACCAATTTAACCGTATATTAGCATAAAGTGAACTGATTGCTATTAACGCACTTAACCTATTCACAGCTGTTAATTACATAATATGTACTATGAGGTATTAGGGTTAGAGTATAGACCGACATTGTAATCGCGAAAAAATAATCAGTGTCAACTTTAATCCTACTCGACTCAAATGTAAAAGTAGACAGATTTTTTCCGCAATTACGACGTTCCCTTGAAGAAAGGTGGTCAGTTTGATGGTCTGTATAACTTGACGTTCCTGATACACGCTGTATAATTATGGTTTGTTCCAAAAGTATCGGATGAAATTGTAAACAAATGGATCAGAAAACGTACAGACGCCAGCAGGTCAACCTACCCGGAACTTTCAAATTTTTCCAATCAACCTTGAACCTTAATGCTTTAGCGATAATGTTGAAAATCTATTACAGAAATTTGACAGATTGTAGTGGCTTCATGTGCTGGCGTCTGTACATGGAGATGCCAATCTAAATATATATAAAAATCAAAATCAAAATGAGTGCTTTACTCATTTTTGTAAATACAAAATTGAATGAATTTCATAATATATACAGAAATCCCCAGTTTTAATCACCATAAAGATGTTTTTCATTTGACATCAATAATTTAATATTAATAATTGATAACCTCAATTTTTGCCGATGATTGTTCAATTACCATTTAATAATGTTATTCAATCAATAATCGTTCGAAAAAGTGGTGAGATATGAAGTTGAAACCTTCTTAATACAGATGAATCTGTTACTAATTCCCTTTAGTGAGTATTGCGTAAGAATTTAACCAGGAGTGCGATTCTGTAACCATCTCACCGTGAAAACTTAGGTGAAGTGAGCGTGGAGTGAGCTGTCATTGCAACTAATGCTAGGGAATGACATTATTGACAGCTCACTCTAAGCTCACTTCACCTAACTTTTCACGGTGATACTGTCATTCCAAATAATGCTAGGGATTGACACTACTGACAAGTCACATCAAGCTCACTTCACATGAGTTTTCACGGAGAGATTTTTACAGAATCGACCGGCTGAACACGATATGTTTACACTTTCTTCAGGTAGGTACCTGAAGAAAGTGTAAACATATCGTGTAAATAACTTTAAGTACAGACTATAGACTTAGTTACTGTACCATAATCACTTGCAGGTCAGTTGGTGTGCATGTGGGCAACTCAAGGAGGCATACCTTGAATAACCGTTGTAATGAAAATCATTTATGTTTTTGTCTATACTAATATTATAAAGAAGTAAAAGTTTGTTTGTAAGTTTGTGTGTAGATAATCTCTGGAACTACCAGTCAGATTATAAAAAAAATCTTTTTGAACTTAATAGCCCAATTCTTGAGAAAAGCTATAGGCTATTTAACACCACGCGAAGATCCTTAAGAGCCGGGTGAAAAGAATAAAAGTAAAAAAGAAAGCTGAGCGAAAACGTAGTGATAGCGCGGGCATGTGATGCGATGCGACGCGGGGTGGGTCGGGAAACAAATTTCACACGGATGAAGTCGCGGGCCGAAGCTAGCCTTTATAATAAGAATCTAATATCTAGGCAGGAACATCAACCTGTTACTGTGGATTCAGTATGTTTGGGTTGAGGAGATCGTGGAGTACATGCGTGTGAAGACCAACTGCAGTGCGATTCTGTAACCATCTCACCGCGAAAACTTAGGTGAAGTGAGCGTGGAGTGAGCTGTTATTCTAAATAATGCTAGGGATTGACATGACTACTGACAACTCGCATCAAGCTCACTTCACTTGAGTTTTCACGGTGAGATTTTTACAGAATCGACCGGCTGTTGACTTAATATTTAATTAATTTTCTCTAGACAGAAATCTAAATAACAAATACCGGTCAAGCAGTTCTTGTAAATCTGAAGGTTATTTCTTTATTGCTAACTAAACCTTGTCTGGAAAAGGTAGACTCAATTTACTTTAACGTAACAGCTGAAGTATTGTAATCAGAGCCACTAGAGTCTTAAAAAACATCAAAAAATAAAAAAAATGTAACTAGAAAATCTCCTTAGTGGCTGAGAATTTTATGAAAAAGCATTGCCTCTCAATAGCAGAGGTGACTTACTCGACCGAGGGTTCGAACCCA
The DNA here is from genome assembly GCA_945859715.1 of Apamea sordens. Lineage (NCBI taxonomy): Eukaryota > Metazoa > Arthropoda > Insecta > Lepidoptera > Noctuidae > Apamea > Apamea sordens. Next base: position 9,150,199 of record OX243996.1, on the reverse strand, counting down.
AAAAGGCAACAACAACCGCCCTGCAGCCCAGCAGTCCTTTGTAAAACTTCTATATTTATGTCTGTAATTTATATGGTGTACGTAATAAAGAGTATTCTATTCTATTTCATCTCCACTGCTCTTAAAACGGTGAAGGAAAATATCGTGAGGAAACCGAACAAGAACCAAAAATCGAAGACATGTGATATCCACCAATCCGTAGGTACTGGGGCCGCGTGGTGCATTATGGCCCACTCCCTGTTACAGAGAGGAGGCCTGTGTCCCAGCAGTGGGAACATTATAGGCTGATTATTCTTTATTACCTAACATTTTTAATTGTATTTTAAGAACTTCAAGGTATTTAAAATGATTGAACAAAAGATGTGTTTAAGCAAACAATTATCCTAACCAAATACAAACTCTTTGTAATGACGAGTGTACAATTAGCATCGTCCTGGCCGCCGCAGTCGGATAACGAAGCGCGACGCCGCTCTTCACATGCAACTTGACATTCAACCTTTATTAGAAACCGACTCTTATCGACCTTAACACTTCCAATCGAAACCAAACTTTAACGAATCAGGGATAAGGTTGAAATTGGCTTAAAAACTGAATGGAGGTAAGGATGAGATTTGTGGTCACTGAAACTTGTAGATGTTGCACTTGCCTAGCTCGCGATAGTAGATATAGTGAAGGGCTCTCCAGTGAAGTAGGTATACATACCGCAACTTTCAGGCACTAACTGGATTTCGGATTGGATCTGAATCGTTATAATGAAGATGATACTCGTTTGTTCAATGTTGTTCGTGGTTTAATGTATTTGTGATCGTTTGTGGTTTTTCTTTGGTCAAAACAAGAAAATAGATGTTTCTTCTGTTAAATTAAAGTCTAAATGAATTTTTGATGAGGATTCTGTTAGTGAGAGCTTACTTTTTCCTCAAAAGAAAATGGAGATTTAGTTCTAATAGACTTCTTTATCCTGAATATTTTTGTAATTCTGAATGAAAAATGTCTCAAACGAAAGCAATGAATAACGATTACATATTTAGCTCATCTAGGAAATGTACGGGCGAAGAAGAAACAAAAGTCAATGAAGAATTCACGAAACATATAATGTCCGTACACAGCACGATATATATATAGACAGAAGAAGTATAGACAGAAGAAATACAATAGATAGAACGTGATCACAAACCCACAACAACAATATGGCTGCTGCTGGTGCAGAAAACCTCAAACGGCGAAAATATTAAAGCCTGATTGGGAGTTATATCTTCGAGCCGTTTGGGGTTTAACACTAGGGCTAAGGGGTCCGAGTGCGACGTGGAGACGCTCCGGGCGTCGGGAGCCGCGTGACGACTCCCGGCCACCGTAGGCGCGGGCCTGCGGGCGGAGAGTAATGGGTAGCTCTCCGTCCGATCAGGACTAGGCCCGTGCCGGACGGCGTGTTCGTGTTCCACGCGCGCCTCAAAGAGATGTCAGCAAAGTGACGGGGCCCCACAGGGCCGAAGCCTGCCAGGGTAGCGGGAACATCCGAAAGGGTTTACCGCTGCCCTGGAACATAAAGGGCTAAGGAAGGAACACGGGTGGGTTTTAGTCAGTAAGAGTCTGACACTCCCTCCTGCTCCACCCAGAGCGGGAGGAGTCATTTGATTATTTCCCATCCTCAAAAAAAAAAAAAAAAAGGGGGTCCGAGTGCCCACTTGGTTTTTCGAGATATCGCCAAGCGGTTAGTCGACTCTTCACGTGACCAGAGGGCTGGCCTGTTTCTTGGCCAAAGAATTAGCATGGCCATACAACGTGGCAATGCTGCCAGCATTTTGGGCAATGTTCCTGTTGACATCGATGCGGACGAAGTTTTTGATGCCCTGATTCTTTTGCTTGTTTTTTTTTCACATGTATACATATGTATTATTATTTTAGACTTAATTTGAATTAATTAGCACTCCATAATTATATTTGAAAAACACACGTTTGGATCCACAATATGAATAGAAATTACGGAATAAAATTAGCACATGTAGGTATGCATGTCTCAGCCATGACAGATAGTTGACAACCACAAGAGTGCTACTAGTGACGTATTTCTGAACTACATGTTATGTGGTAGGAGTGAACCCTACACATAAACAGAACATCACGCTTTGTTACCCCGAAAGATTAGGTAGAGATGTATTTAAAGTACACCCACATTTTGCCAGCTAGAAAGAAAGAAAAAGTATTTATTGCGACTCGTACAGGATCATAAACTAAACTAAACACAGTTAGAAATAAAAATAAAACAAATTGTATAAAAAAGTAACAAAAGGAAAAAAAAATGAAACAGAAAGTCCTATACGAGGCCAAAAGGCTCCTATCTCAGCATGATGCTTCGACATTTAAAAAATAAATGTCGAAGCGCTGGTATTCTGATAAAGCCCGCTGTGATGTCACGGGCAATCATAGTAATAAATAAATAATGAAATAGATATGTAAAATATTAGCAATAAAATAAATATTATTTATTTTTAATCCGCGCTAGACGTAACCTCATTGCTAGAAGCTTTTGAAGTCCCATTTAATAAAGAAGCGAGCCTATTGCGATCAACTGAGTATAAATCTAGACTCCAGCCTGCTACTGAGAAATTTTCTTTTATCATTTAACACTTTGTCCGAACTGAGAATCAAACTCAGGAACCTCATGGTCAGCAGTAGCGCTTGTAGCCACTACTCCAACGAGGCAGTCAATTACAATTATTTATTGCAAAATGTTTAATAACTTAACTGGCCCAGGTCGACCTACCTATATGTATAAAACAAAGTAACTTTTTACTCGAGTAAACATGAGCAAGAGCCAAGCGAGGCCAAAAGGAAATCAAGTAGCTGCAATAAAAGAAAGCAATGGAGTCGCCTTTTGTGCAGCGCTGCAGCGCACAAAGTTGCAAGCGCGAACTGAGGTATCAAGTAACTTGCAAAGTGTTTCACTTCTATATTTTATCTTTAATCAGCTTCAGTCGATGGGAAATGTAATATCTGAGGTGTTGCAAGAAACATGGCGTTTAAATTAAAACAAGTTTGTTTTGTAGTTTGCTTCAGTTGAGAGAATACTTTCTTAATTTTATTTTTATATATAATATTCATTTCTATTTATACTCGCTTTTGTGGTGTAATATTAGGCAATCAATAAGCTTGATTGGAACTAACTACTAAGTAAGTGTCCATGGTTATTGGGCAAGCAGTGTGTCTATTAAGCTACAAGGATACTTTGGCACCTGAATGACATTGACAGGGGGGCGTTGTTGCTAGGTAAATATTTTTGTGAAATTGTCACAGAAATTGTATTGAAAAACAAGATGGCGGCGTTAATTCCCATTTTGGCTACGCGCCATAATATCCTTGTACAACTATACTATATTTATTTATTTATCCATTTATTTCAGGCATCAAGGCCCATATAAACACATACAATATAATATTAATATAACTTAAAATACTATAAATACATACAACATTACACTAAAAACTAACTAACGCACACGAAGTGTCTGCGTCGTGTTTCGCTGACTGGTGTCATGTAGCCGGCCACGAAACCGGTACACAACACCCTTCGGCGAACTCTTCCTTGAGGAAATTCTCGAGATGATGTGTCGGAACACACACCACGAACGACTTGAAGTTCGTGTTGTGACGCGATTCCAACTTCTCGACCCTCAAAGTCCAGTTGGTCTTCACACGCATGTACTCCACGATCTCCTCAACCTTCGTGGAGTGGTGAAATCTGGACACGTACAGCTGCGTCGTCGGGATTGCTGGACGCAGCAGCATGTTGGGTCCTGCCAGCGTGGTGCTGCACTGGTTCTGACAAGGAGGCTTCTTCTTCTTCTTCTTCTCCACCTCGATGAAACTATCCTTGTCGCACGTGTCCTTCTCTGGACCGAGTAACAGTCAGATAGGCAGTCGCTCCATATAAAATGCTGGTATTCAGCTGCATCTGGTTAGACTGGAAGCCGAACCCAACATAGTAGGAAAAAGGCTACGCAGATGATGATGATACTTTAGTGTACAGTTGGCAGCAAAGCAAGCTATGCGAAACTGTAAAGTTTTCTCAATCAACCTTGAAACTTTATGCTTTAGCGATAAATTTGAAAATCTATTATAGAAATTTGACAGATTGTAGTAGCTTGATGTGATGTGTGTGATGTGTAGGTACTTGATTGTGTGGTAAGTCTGAACACCACAAAAATACAGAACAAAAAAAACAAATGAAATAATATTCATTTTTTTTTTTCTAACTACCTTTAACTCAATAAAATTGTTTCCATTTTCCTACTTGGCTACATTGCGGCAGTGGCAACATTGACGCGGGTCTAGGTTCATTAGTAAGTTTATAAATCAAACATACGGAAGCTGACGCGGGGGTAAGTTTTAAGCGGAGTTACAGGAAACTGATAGTGTTGTGCGCAGGAACTAATGAGTCATCTGTTTCTATGTTTATGCTGCTGTTCAAATAATATAGTGATGTGGTGTGTAATCTTTTGATATCGGTTTGTGGTACTTATAACATAAAACGCAAGCTACTCGTCTTTATTCGTATGTGGGTTTGTTTCGGTCAAATATGTTCAAAACAAGAGAATTTATCCATTACGCGCAGTTTAGGAATTAAGCAAGAAAATCATTTTTGTTGTTTAGCTAATTTTTTAGATTTAGTAGATTTTTGTCAATCGTTGTTGTCGCTTGAAATGCTGTTATTTGACGATCTCTTAGATTTGTCAGCTTCCTACTTTACTGAGAAAAATATGATGTCGATCGCCTGTTGCTTACACATTTTCTTCTCGATTTTGTTTGATCATAATGACGTGTGGTCGATCAATTGATATTCGATTATTTGGCATTCGATTTGGCATAGTACACCCTGTGTCGATCGTCAAAAATCGAACAACTCTGTAGGGACTTTTAGAACATCGTTGAGTGATAAAAATATTGCATTTCATTATAATTACAGAATAGAAACGTAAAGTCAATACTGTAGTTGCTACATGAGAGCATTAACATACATCATAATTTATAATCAGCCTTTAATATTCCCACTGCTGGGACAGAGGCCTCTTCTTTTTGAGAGGGAGTGGGCTGTAATCCACCACGCAGGTCCAGTGAGGGTTGGTACCTACATGTCACAAAGCGCGTGATGGATATCAAACGCAACCACAAATTCAGGGAATTTGTAGATAGTAATTTTTATTTACGTAATGTATACACGTCACATATAATATAAGCATCGGTATTCAATATTTAGTTTAAAATAGGCAAGTAGTTAATATAAAATTTAACAACAAAAATAAACGATTTACTTACTTAATTCAAACTCTGCGCACATTACCTTGAAATATTGCGTAGAGAATCCTTCTCATACCGTTTCACTTTAAGTAAATGTTCCATGATTTTAATATGAATCTGTACTCGAAATATTGAATCACAAGCGAGTATAACAAAACGATGCGCAACATTTTCGTACAGTAGTGATACCAGTCTTGTCCGAGGAAACCTGAACATCAACGTGCATAACTTCATAGGGTTGTGATGTAGGGGTGTGATGTGTGCTTCTTTAAAACCGATTAAAAAAATATTAAGATTACATTTTGATAAGACTTTTTGCAGTGGCGTAAAACTGTTAAGGTACAGCAACCTGCATCTTCTGTGTTTTGAGATGAAAAACTTTTTCTAAGTCGTCTGATGTTGAAAATAATATAGTTTCAGTAGTTAAATTGTTTTGGTACATACGTGATTTTTCATTAATCGTTCACAACACCCTATATTCCTGCACTATTTTACGAACTTATAATATCGAAGATACCTACTCACTGAACATTATAGCTCTCAGTGATTTTTTAGGTTCTGATCGTATTTCTCAGTATTCCCGTTAGACGAAGTATAATTATTACTACCATTGTAATCTAGAGATCATAAAAAACAAATCAACATTCGTTTCATTAATATACACCACAATTTTTGGTGGGCCTAATCCCCGAAGAACAAAACACTATCTCCTTTCATGTAATGAAAATCTTATTAATGTTGCCAAGTTCTTGTTAGGTCCATAGCCAAGCTACGGGTTTATTTCCCATAGATCTGCTGAACTGATAGGCTTGCCCTCTATTGCATGGGGTTTAACATAACTGGCGAAATGTGGGAGTACAATCGGTAGACCTCTGCCTAGAACTTGGGGAATATAAGCGTGATGTTTAGTTGTGTTGTGTAATCTACTGAAAATCCGTCAAAAAAGATACCAAGGGTCCATTTATGGGTAGCGGGATCGTCCGAAAGGGTTACCGCTGCCCTGGAACATAAAGGGCTAAGGAAGCAACACGGGTGGGTATTAGTCAGTAAGAGTCTGACACTCCCTTCCGCTCCACCCAGAGCGGGAGGGGTCATTTGATGATTTCCCATCCTGAAAAAAAAAAAGGTCCATTTATAAGGTCTGACAACATTTTAAATAGCCCTGCACACACGTCACAATGCAAACAGAAATTTAACAGACAGAGAGTTGATACAACATTATTCAGAACAGAGCAGATAATACAATATTTACCGATCAACCCGTATGAGCTAACATTTGTTTCTCATTATGTCGGCTACCGCAGCCATTCGTGCCTACGCCGATTATTTCAATAATATTTTCATTTAAATATCAATGTTGAGCCTCTATAATTTTTGCATTAAAACTTGGATTATACAGGTAATTGAAATGATTTTGCAAATATTATTTCAAAATGTAAAACACGTGTTTTATACCTAATTAATTATATTATTGTTCATTCATTTCAAATGCATAATATCTTTGTACCTTTATGGTCTACAAAGTTTAATAAATAAATTGTTGCTATTGTTCTTGTTTGATAATTATTGTTGAATTTTGACTGACACTTTTACAGATGAATAATAAATATCCTTTTAAAGTATATCGTAGCAGTGCCGAATAATTTGGTGATATTATCCAGATTGCATAAAAAATAATAAAGGAAAACTAAACCAAAGATTTCTAAAGTCGCTACGCTGCAGTAACAGGATTGCCAAGCGAATATTCATGACCATCGTCTCAAGCAGCCAGATGTCTGAGAAACCACTGAGCACGTGATCTTAGCGGAGCAGCTAATGAGGGCATTTCCTTGCTGTTTGGCTGGCAGACGCGTACTGACGCATTTGCTTAGAATAAGCTAAGCCCCACCTTGAGAAAATGCTAAGTTGCAAAGGAGAAACAAAAGAACAAATAGTAAAAAATATATCTTGAAGAAAATCTCATCGTCTTCGTCGTAATATTGTTACATTTTATACAGCCACATGTTTTTGTGTTGCTGGAAACATGTTATTGGCAACTTGCATACAAATCACGTAATTAGTTTGGAATTCTAGTTTGATTGCAACATTAATGTTGTCCAACTTTTGTTGACCATGAATGAGCTTTAAAAATGTTGTCGTAGCAGCTATGTTGGAGACACAGACTCAGCATTAAAACACAGTAGTCGAACAATGACTCGTTTATTCTACTTCGTTCACATCAATTTACCAATACTGAGAATTAAAAATCGAGTGCAAGAAAAAATATCGCCGGGACAAAATCTACTTTTAGTTTGCAATGTTTCTATTTCTTCAGTGGTGATGAAATAATTTACACAAAGTACATGAGTATCTGGGTTTGAACCTACGACCTAAAACTCATAAGTCGCGATTTATGTCTGATTTTCACTAGATAGTTGAATAATTATTTGATACGAATATGATTGTTAAATTACTGTGAAAGTTTTGTTTAGAAAATACTCTCCATTCTAAAATATATACGAGCTTACTGCTTCATATTTTGAACAATGTTTTCCTACGTTTGCTTTCACGTTTTTATGAACGTTATTCGTTGAAGCTATCTTTACACGTTAATTATCGTTATTAATTTCTTATTAAATAAGCAGAAAACATCGAATGAAATCGGATGCATGCTTTGTTAGTGCATGGCAGTTTTTTAATCCATTTATAAAATTCTTTCTTTTCTTTATAATCGAAATATTACTTGCTCTGCTATAAAATGGAACCTTTTTTTTACATGTTAAAACTAAAATTGCTCTCAGGGCACGTTCAGAGCCTCATCACAAAGGCTTCGTTGCACCACTCTACGCATTCTAATGCAAATTTCATTGAAATGCCCTCCCATTGTTATCACTTCCAGTCTCCAAGGAGAACTTGGTACTCACACATCTGCGATCTTTATATATGCGACTCTACGAAATTATTAAAAATTTTATTTGAAGGGAGAATATTTGGTGGAAACGTTCACAGGAATATTAAGGATAAATTTGTATAAATTAGTAAGGCTAAGTGCTTGGGGTTTCCTAATTTGGACTATTAAAAGTTTTTTTTTTAACCCCTATTCATGAGGTAATAACACCGTGGGATCACATTTGTCTGTCTACTATTTAAACCTGGCCACGTGATTGGTCCCAACCTAGTCCTGAGTCATGACTAGAGCGATAGCCATGAAAAGAATCTGAATGGTCTATGAAGGTGAAAAGAATAGGCCTGTTGTATTATGAACTTATAAAATAAAAGAAAAAGAAAGAAAATACATTTATTTAGCACAGACTAAAAGACACAATACAACAGATAAAAAAAATATATTAAAAATGAAAAAAAAGAGGACCAATCGTAACGACCAATAACAAAAAATTAAAGCCTTTTTAGTCACAGTAGACAAAACATTGGGTAAAAAGTGCTTATTTAAAAACATGAAACAACTTCGAATTTTATGGAACCAAATGGAAAATGGATGAGTAATTACGTACATCCGTCGCTGAGAAGCTTGAAATAAATCTAGAAAAACAACATATTTACAAACATCTTGTTTTTTCCCCAAGTTTCGAAGTAAAAGTGGAAACGTACAAAGTTAGAGAGGAAAATAGTTGCTTAATAGGCGTTCTTTTTGTGAACGAATGAGTCAGCTTTGAGGTCAAAGGAAGAGGTATACCCCTAGATCCTGAAAAGAACCTTGTTTATCCAAGTCGGCTTAAAAGAGATACAGAACTCATAGAATTTATTATGGAATACGTAATAATTAACAAGTATACAGGTCGCATTTATGTTATACTAGCTGCTGCCCGCGACGTCGTCTGCGTGAAGGCTCTACAGCACCAAAAATACCTAAGATGCCAGTGTCGCTATAGCATTATAAGTAAACAACTTTTAAAATAGCATTAAAATATAAGTTTTTTTTGCGAGCCAAAATATAAAGAGAGTCAGGTCTGGTGACGCGGGAGCAAGCGACGTACAGTTGGCCGTGTGAGAAGCAACTCGTCCTGAGGTCGACACACGCTGTCCTTAGTGTCTGTCCCTGCGACTTATTGATGGTCATCGCGAAGCAAACACTCACGGGGAACTGCACGCGCTTGAACTGGAACGGGAAGTTATGAGGTATGAGGGAAATGCGTGGTATAAATACTGCCTCGCCGATGCCACAACCCGTAAGAATTTCCGCCTCAATGGTATGTCTATGGAGCGAGATGACTTTAAGGCAGGTCCCGTTACACAACTTCGGAGGAGATAGATTCCGAAGAAGCATGATCGGGACACCGATCTTCAGCTTGATGGTATGCGCTGGAAGTCCACTTGCTGACAGGGAGTTCAGAAATTCCACGGGATAATGTGTGGCGTCATCTTGCTCGACAACAGTGTTTATCGAGGTGTAGACCACTTCATTCCCCTCAATTTCCGAGATAATGTATTCGTTAATTGCTGCAGCCTGATCATTTTTGGGCGTCAAAATGGCCATGCTCACACACCCAGGAATTCTGCTAGTGCGGTATACGACTGATGTCCCCGTACACACAGCGAATGAGTTCTTCTAACCCGGATACCACTCTACCGAGAGACTCTGGGAGAACCACCTGTCCACCTCTCTCTTCTGGTAGAGTGCCTTCGCCAAGAAGGACATCAAAGAATTCTTGAGCACGTGCATTGCCGCCGAGCCGAGCTCTCATATTAATGGTCAACCGCAGCATACGAACTCGTGACCACAACGAAGATCGTTTCAACGAAGCATTCACCTCGTCAGCCCTCGATCCCCGCGTCACCACGGGAAGCGTTTACCGGAAATCGCCACTGAACAGAACTGTGACACCACCCATCAAATGTTCGTTCTTGCGGATGTCCTGCAGGGTTCTGTCCACGGCCTCGATTGCCTTCCTATTGGCCATCGTACACTCATCCCATACGATCAGAGACCAATCCTCGAGCACGTGTCCCTTATCGCTGTTACGTGACATACCATAAACAGGCATTTCGGCGCTCTCTAAATCGATGGGAATTTTAAACATGGCATGTGCTGTCTTGCCACCCGGAAGCAGTGTGGCAGCGATTCCCGACGACGCTACAGCAATAGCAATTTTGCCTTGCCTCCTGACCTCTGCAATTATGCCAGTGGTAACAAATGTTTTTCCTGTTCCACCAGGAGCATCCAAGAAAAACATTCAACCCTGGTTTTACCCAACGTTTTCAAGGACGGTGTCATAAATTTGTTTTTGCTCTGAAGAGAACAAAGCGACATGGTCATTTCGTATGGTGGTAATTTCGCCCGGATCGTAATTGGTCTCAGCATTATACTCCCGATTTCCACGGTCTTGATGCGGTGATGATTGGGGAGCTGGTAACCCATATTCGATCAGTGGATTGCCGCCGATAGAAATGACCACATCTTGAAGTGAACTGAGACAGGTGTTCAGCACGCGTTCATCAGTTACTTCGACTTCGTCTCCAGTAGCACGCCTCAAAGCTCGTAGAAAATCTTCAGACAGATGATGGCGATACTTCTCCCACAAAGCTACCGGGTTCGCGACTCCACAAAACACCAAGATGACGGCAAACAGATGACGCATGGGACTGTTACTGACGCTCGCCTCCGCGAGGGTGTCATCCCAATTTTGGTCACCGTCGAGAAGGTGACGTGCTACGCAGGCTGCGCGGTAAGTGGGATACTCCACGCAATCAAACGTCCTCAGAAAGGCGAAAGACGTTGGGCCTCAGACAGTGTGAAGTAACAATGCGGTGTCCTTGAAAATTCCCGGAAAACCTTCCACAACACCTCCTCGTCGACATCGGTTAAATACACCCCTTTGCTTGTCGTACGTGTAATATGAAGGCACCTCGTCATACGTAAGGGATCTCGCAAACTGGTCGACTTCACAGAGCGTGTTTTTTTAAATTGTCTTCCTCAACTCTGCTCAAGATTTTGAGGATTTTGTTGGAACTTGAATTTGTCGAAACGAACTATAGGATACAACTTTTATGAAGAAAATGCACATTGCCATCTATGAATTTTAAGAATAACTAACTACTAACCTCGCCAACATGATCAAATTTAAATTATTAATTTCCAAAAGTGTTAACATGTAAGTTGATTTGATTTTTATGAAATCTCATAGATGGCGCTGCTATCAATATTGTCATTATACTACTAACATTAATTAAACTATGTTTCTCTGCCCAAGTTACTTAAATGGCGTAGTTTTTATAATGTAAAGCTAGATAATAGCATGGCTTACACAAAAACAACATTTAAATATGTGTAGTTAGATTACACGCTGTCACAGATTGCGTAAGAAAAACAAAGATTCACAGCTCCTCCCCCGTAGGTGATAGCGTGATAATATGTAGAATTAATGTAAACCCGACCTCTTGGTAATATTCATGCAAAATTTGAAGTAAATCCATGCAGTACTTTTTGAGTTTAGCCCGGACATACATACAGACAAACAGACAAACAGACACACAGACAAAAATTCTAAAAACTATATTTTTGGCTTCGATATCGATTGTAGATCACGCCCCAAGTATTCTTTTTAAAAAATATTCAATGTACAGTTTTGACTTTCCTACGATTTTATTATATGTATAGATATCTAGTAATTTATAGTTATATGTAGTCATTACCTACCGGTATTTTTTGAATATTTTCGTTTATGTAGCTAGTTTTAATTAGTAGAAATCCAAAACTCGACTGGAGTTTTTGATTTGTACTAATTAAAACTAGCTTTACTCACCATACCTTTGTTCACATCCGAAACAACAAGGTATCTACCGTAATAATTTTCGTCGTGATCATCATTTCAGTAAATACAAACAAAACTGTGAACAGAGGGGCAATTCTCGTAATTTTAAGAACGTTCATAGTCTGATCTCAGTCTCAATCTGTCAAAAAATCCTCTAATTTCCCTACATTTTAATAACTTTTTGACATTTGTTTATCGCCGAGATGAGACTGCGTCTAGATTTTGAACGTTTTAAATTACGAGAATCAGCCTTCAGAGGGGCTATTCTCGTAATTTTAAGAACGTTCACAGTCTGATCTCAGTCTCAATCTGTCAAAAATAGCTCTAATTTCCCTACATTTTGACATTTGTTTGTGGCTGAGATGAGACTGCGACTAGATTTTGAACGTTTTAAATTACGAGAATCAGCCTTCAGATATGTTACGGCTTGTTAATTATTAATTCAATTAGAATCCAAACGCTGTAGATTTTTGGCAAAATGACGCTTAAACTAAGTTTTCTGACCAAACTCATCATCATCTGCCTAGCCTTTTCCCAACTATGTTAGGGTCCGCTTCCAATATAACCGGATTCAGCTGAGTACCAGTATTTTACATGGAGCGACTCCCTATCTGACCTTCACAACCCAGTTACTGGATAATATATAATACCCCTTGGTAAGACTGGTTTTCAGTCACTTTCGCGCTTCTGACGACCCGTAATAACTGTCAAAGATCCACGAATGACAGCCGGGACCAACGGCTTAACGTGCTTTCCGAGGCACGGATGGGTCTTATATGTAAAGATGGTCACCCATCTACAGACCAACTGTGGTAAGAGTGGCCCTACATGATCGATCAACCCGTGTGGCTGTTATTACTTAGCCTTATGTAGTTTATTCAGATTCCTGGGGGGCTTGTCCCCAGGAATCTGAATAAACTACATAAGGTTATTTTTTACATGGCATAGTGGCGAAGAATATAACATTAATTAATGGCGTGAATATACGCCTGGCGTATGACGGGTTATCGGTGTTTTTACAGCGTTAAACACGTTAGACTTTATTATTACATACTGACTTTTAAATGCTATTTCAGATTTTAACTTGGTCGTAAAATTATTCGTTTCTGATATTCCAACACATTGTTTAATTTTTTGGGTTCCGTACTTGAAACGGAACCCTTATAAGCTCACTTTGTTGTCCGTCCGTTTGTCTGTGTGTCTGTCAAGACCCTTGTTCTCAGGGACGCGTGGAGGTATTAAGTTGAAATGAATATTAAGTACATAGGTCTACGGTCCCTTGGAATTCTAAAATCAAGCTTCTAATCAAGCCAACACAGTAAAAAAATTGCGGTACATATTTTGATACTCACAAATAAATAAAAACCTTTTGGTTACTTCCCGTTGACCTAGAATCATGATAGGCAAGAAGCAAGGTCTAACAGCACAAGTTAATTTGCAGTTTGATCACATACAAAAAAAACTTTTTTGCGATTACAAACTTACATTTTCAGTTGGAGAATTGACCGTGACGTATATCGATGTATAGGGAAACATTTTTTCAACTACAAAGCTAAGTTTGTTCTTGGTATAAATTCAACTCAACTACGGGTAAATCTCCTACAGATTTACTGACTGAAAATAATCAGCGGTCCCAAACATTTGGGTCGAGTAGGTATTGAATTTTTGTAAGGGTCAGTTGAAGAACAGACAACAAGAACTGGTCCTTAACAGCTTTAAACAGAGAGAAATGGAAAGAGAGTAGGGAGGCCTTTGCCCTGTAGTGTTACATCACAGGCTTTTAATAATAGTAATAATAATAAGGAACAGCAGTGCGATTCTGTAACCATCTCACCGTGAAAACTTAGGTGAAGAGAGCGTGGAGTGAGCTGTCATTCCAAATAATACTAGGGATTGACACTACAGACAACTCACATCCAGCTCACTTCACCGATATTATTGACGCTGACTTTACTGTTTTATGCTTGGTTCAGTATTTCGTTCTTATTTCTTTAGTAAAATTATGTCACAACTGTGGTTACTTACAGACATTTCGATAGACTGTCGACAGAACAGAGGGGCAATTCTCGTAATTTTAAGAACGTTCACAGTCAGAGGGGCAGTTCTGGTAAATTTAAGAACGTTCACAGTCTGAAGGGTAATTCTCGTAATTTTAAGAACGTTCGCAGTCTGTTCTCAGTCTCAATATGTCAAAAATTACATCTAATTTCCCTACATTTTGACAAGTATTTGACATTTGTTTGTCGCCGAGATGAGACTGCGACTAGATTTTGAACGTTTTAAATTACGAGAATTGGCCTTCTGTTTTAGGGTATTATGTTAGTTATTTAACACTACAAACAGATTTGTACAACAGACTGATTTCATATTCGTATAAGTGATAATATATTCGTGTAAGTGTGTGCACACTAACCAGAAATTATACTTGATGAGAAATATATTTTTCGTTTGGAAAACATAACATAACCTAACACATAGGAACATCACGTCTGTAATCCCCGAAGACTTACGCAGAGGTGTACACATGACGACATATCAAGACACACGAAACGACACGACATGACACACACGAAACGACACGACATTTCCAGTTTTGACTGTCCTCGCATTGTAGGCTTTCCGTACAATGAGAAGTCAGCTTATACTGGAACTGTATACGTCGTCGTGCGCACCTATAGTAACACCCACATTCCGCCAGAAAACTTATAAGTTCCTACCTAAAAGCCAGAGTGAGTTAGTATCTTGTACAATAAACAAATACTTTACGTTTACACTTGAAACAACACTCCTTTAAGTTTCTCAGTAGGAACAAGTTGCGTACATACAGTGTTATTAGTCGTATAGGTACGTCGGGAAAACAAATAAACTTCCAGCTGGAAAGTTCGTTTCGCAGAACACTCGTAATTTTCTCTATCTGGTCCCTTTAACTTGTTTCCTTTGGTAAATTAAATTCCACTTAGGTAGGTACCTACTTTATAATTTACCAACTGTAGACTGGTCCTGTATTGTTTTAAATTAGCGATGGTACCAAATGAATATTTAGGTAGATATTTCGTTTGAACTTGTAAAGTGAATTGGGTTTGACGATTTTACATACATTGCATGTTCTGCCCCGTATTGACTGCCCTGATGGTATCGTGGCCGCTAGCGCGACTGCCGGGCCTGGGGTCCTGTGTTCGATTTCCGGGTCGGGCAAAGTTTTATTAGGGTTTTCCATAGGGAATTTCTTAGTAATAGTTGAGTTTGGAAGTTTGCGGTGTGATGTGTCTTGGAAAGCACGTTAAGCCTTTGGCCTTACGCCTGATCTCTCTTCGGTCGTGTCGAATTGCCGTCTTGTCGGTCAATGAGAGTGAAGGAAGAGAAAGTGCACCTGTGTCTCCGCTGAGATTGCTCAGCATGGCCGAAATTTGATCTGGAGGACTTTCTTTTTTGGTTCTCCAGCATCCTTGAGAAACATAGATGAAATATGAAAGCTATTGTCCATTTCACAAATGAAATTGGTTAGAAGCATCCTCAAACAAAAGACAAAATTAAATAAACGTGGGCGAGTCATTGGTGTTACACAGCATGTGGCCATCATTTAAAGTAGGTATTGATTTCTTTTTTCGTTATCTCACACATAATCAGTCAACATTGCTTATAAGACCAAGGAATTAATAATATTTTTACACGCGCTCATAAGATATTAATAACTTTTAATACATTTATCTCATGCACAACTGAAATATCTCTGGATAATTTCGTTTACGTAAACAAAAAGTATTAACGAAAAATCCGAAAATATATTCCGTAATAAATGAGGACTTATTACGAGCTATCCGAGGCGGAATGCGTGACGCGAACTGGATTCTAGCACAGGAAACTGAAACGTGAACCCTGGTATTTTAAACTCCATTGCGTCGTTCGCAGAGAATTGTATTGCAATCCAAACAACAAGAGCAATGGAAACTGAAATGAAAAACTCGAAATACTCACTTTTGTAATTCCGCTTCAGCCCCGCTACATGGCCTCGGTGGGAATTATTCAATAACACTGACGAATGGGTTTTATAACGGAATTGATTACGGGCCAGATAACGAGATGTAATCGCACCGGGGGGAATAGAGACAAATGTCGTATTGGTTGCAGATTTACAGCGCGGCGCCCGCCATCTGGCGTGCCAATTTATGAGTTTAATCAGGAGCCGGGTTGCCACCGGTTCGGGATCGCAGCGAGAACGGGCGCCGGCTTGTTCGCTGTTCAAGCTTGCAAGCCGCACGTAGGCACACCCCTTTATATACTGCATTGGCTTTTAGCTGCTGCAAATTGATTTTAAGTGGTTTTGCTCGTTTTTATCCTTAATACCTCTTTCGAATGCTGATTTAGATTCGGGCTTTCGAGGATTGATTACGTTTACGTTTAATTCGATTTGATTAAATCAAACCTACTCTGCTTTGTGAGCGATAGCGTTCATTTTATTTCAACGTAGATTGTTTCTGTGTGATCTGAACCTTAAAAACATGCTGTTTATTTCCACAGGCCTGTCTTGTGAAACGACGAAGGTTTTAAAAGATTCAGCAAATTATCACGAAGGTATACTTTCGTGCGTCGCATTGATATCACGTGATAATTGAGCATTTGAATCATGCAATTATTAGAAATAGGTTAGGTACCACAGTAACTTCTTATGAAGCCCTAAATACATTTTAATTGAAGTTTGTTGAACTTTAATCTCCACCAATACTCAGTAAATCCACTACGTACATTACGATTAAGATCGCAATTCTCTACGTGTAATGGCAAATTGCTAGTTCATCGCTAACGATCTCTGGAATAGCCCATTTCGGTTGAGCCTTACAAATTGTACGGGCAGGTCCACGATACGATTCCTCGTGCCGTGGTTGCCATTAAACACGCAAACATTCGGGCTAGAAATAGATATCTGTATTGAGCTTGCATCTCTAAGTACTGACGCCATTACGTTAGCAAATGTATGATCTTCTCTCGTGTTGGCTAACGATGAATGTGAACAGCTCACATAGTGGTAAACGATTAACTAGTCAGGAAGGGTGGTAGAGAGGCTTATTGCTTGGGTACACTGGACCGCTATTTTAATGCACTGATTTTTAACCGACTTCTAAAAAAGGAGGAGGTTCTCAATTCGGATGTTTTTTTTTTATGTTTGATCGCGCAGAACTCCGTCGCTTGCCAACCAATTTGAAAAATTCTTGTTGGAAAGGGTATACTTCCCTAATGGTCCCATAGAAATTTCATCAGAAACGGTTCAGTAGTTTGGTTTTTAAACCAAAATTACTGTTCAAAATTACAACGTAAATATGAAAAATAAAAACTGCAAAAAAGGTTTTATATGGTCGTTTTTGGGTTCGGACTTCGATCTCAGGTAAATAAGATTTTCTAATGCCGTTTCTAAGATTGACAACGCATCGACATACATAATCAACACTATCCATACTAATAGGTATCCATCTATACTGATATTATAAATGCTCTATCTGTCTGTATGTTTTTACGCCTTAACGGTTCAACGGATTTGGATGTTTGGCATACGGTTAGAAAATAACCTGGGTTAGGATACTTATAGGATACTTCTTATCCCGGTTGTGCGTTCCTGTGGGATAAACGACCTCCACGCGGGAAAACCGCAGGCTAAAGCTAATTAATTAGGTATATATGCTCTTGGTAGTTCAAGCATAGTCTGCGATCACAAGGACTTTCTGTCAATTAAGCCGATGTTAATTACGAACCCATTAAAAAACCTCATTACTTCTAGCACCTATTACCTTATTCTAAAGGTACGTTTTGTACGGTAAGTGGAGTAATAACAACTAAACAAAAACCAATAAACAATGTTGGTAAAGTAAGCAACACTTTCATTAGTTTCTAGCCAAGGCTTGCCCGAGCAACGTTATAATTTCGAAACTAACCAACTAGATATTAGCACATCTAACTTTTCTAATCAAACTCGCGTAGACTTATATAGTAAAAATGTATGTGGAACACAGATGTAGTGGAAGGTTGAGAAGGCAAGCTACTGCACGTACTATCACCAAAACCTATATCTGACCATTTTGAAAACAAAATCCCGTGCACATGATGACCACAGCTGCGTCCGTAAGTAAAATAAAAGAGGGTCCTTTTTAGGTCGACTAATAATATATGCGCTGCAAGCAGGAATAGTCCTTACGGTGGTCAGATATAGATTTTGGCGATAGTACCCTGAATCGTGGATAAAAATACGTTTACACTCAGGCCGAGATCAATATAAACATCACTCAGCCCGTTTTTTGGCTGCTGAAGTAGTGTTTGACAACTTCTCAAATTCAAATTCTAAATTCAGAAACCAGAGGGACAATTCTCGTAATTTTCAAAAAAACCTCTAATTTCCCTACATTTTGACAAGTTTTTGACATTTCTTTGTCGCTGAGATGAGACTGCGACTAGATTTTGAACGTTTTAAATTACGTGAATTGGTCTTCAGGTTTTAGACATGTTCTTGTCTCTCTGTTTTTCACTTGTAGTTTGAGAGTTGTGCGACAGAGACAGGAATAACGCTTAGTCAAAGTACGTTTTAAGCGGATATCTATGGTTTTAAGTAAACTTTATAGATCTCTGACTTTATAAATGAGCCACGTATTCAACTGAATCATAAGTATTGTGGTTTGCCCTGTGCATGTTAGCCACACTATTATCATGTCAGAATGGATAGGTATATATTTACAATGACATGTCATAATCTTGTATAGGTAATATAATTTATCTCTGGTAAAAGGCTAATAGTAGTCTTTAATTTTCTTATCGAAATTTTTGGTGTAAAATAAATATGTAATCTAATACAGCTGAATACCAGTATTTTACATGGCGACTGACCTTCAAAACCCGGTTACTGAGTAACACAATACCCCTTAGTAAGACTGGTTGTCAGACTTTTCGACTTGTGACTACGCGTCTAACTTAGGTTAACGACTGTCAAAGATTTACGAAGGACCACCGGGACCAATGGTTTAACGTGCTTTCGGAGGCACGGAGGGGTCTCAATATGTAATGGATGGTCACCCATCCACGAATCGACCGAAGCAAGCGTAACTTTACCTTCTAAAGGTGCGGCTGTTATCGTAAGTAACGCGTTTAAATCTCAACTCAATAACAATAAGGAAAGCTGTTGTGTAGGGTAGTGTGCGTGCTATAGTGTTATACCTTATCTACATAATGATGTGGAGCCTTCACGGGGAAAAAATGGTTTTTTCATTCGGTTTATTGAATAGAGTATAGACGATAAACACACAAAGACTGTGTTAGGCATAAATATTGCTAAGTTATCGCTTCAAAGATCCAATGGAGGTTGGAAGGCTGCTTATCGTTCGCGGTGACAGTTATTGCGTTTTTTGCGTGATTTAAAGTTTGGGAAAATTCTCTTTATAGCACGAAATCTTAAACGTATGTTCACCCATTTGCTTATCACATGAAGTGAAAAACACTTGTAATTTATTTATTTTAATTAAGGCTGGTGTGATTTTATGAAGCAAAACAAAGACTTTTTACTTGGCTTTGACTTTTTTTTTGCAATTACGTTCCCATTATATTACCTGGGGCTGCAGTCTCAACATTCATAGCGATCGCTTTACGACCGAATTCGGTCGCAAAGTCCCGGATTGACAGGTGTAATGTATGGAGTGACAGGACTTTGCGACCGAATTCGGTCGTAAAGCGATCGCTATGAATGTCGAGACTGCAGACCCTGTATTGTTCACTCATGTTTTACAAAATAAATATACATTTCTCTTTTTATTTGGTACATATAAACTCAAACTCAAATCATTTATTTCAATTAAACCATTTTAGGCACTTTTGAATGGTCAACATTTTAAATAGTCGGTCAGTTAGTCAGAAAGTGAAGCTAGTTGCCCATTCCAAAACGTAGATCTCTTTGGAGAAGAACGGGCAAGAAACTCCAAGGATATAAATCCGCAATCAAAAATAAACGTATCTTATTTATTTATTGATTTATTTAATCAATTATGTACACACATTATAAACAGACAAGAAAAAACAAAACAAAAGAAATAGGTACAAAGGTGATGCTTATCTATACATCTATATACATATAATAAAATTGTAGAAAAGTGGTGTCTGTACAATGGAAATATATTAAAAAAAAGTAGCAGGGGTTGTTGTTATATCGATACCGAACCCGAAATTGTAATTAATTTTTTTTTTGTCTGTTTGTCTGTTTGTCTGTGTGTTTGTGCACGCTAATATCAGAAACGGCCTATTTGATTTATATGCGGTTTTCACTAATATATTGTAGTAAGCTTCACTTAACAGTTAGTGTTTATTTCATGTCAATCGGTTCATAAATAAAAAAGTTATGTCAATTTAAAGAATCACGGCGAACATTTGTTAAGGTATTCTATCAGAGTACGTACAGGCCTCGCGCCTGCGCGTCTATGGCTATATAAAGCGCGCTGAGAGCAGCGCCGCTGCCCCCCATCAGAGCAGGAGTCCCTCAGGGCTCCGTACTCGCCCCTCTCTTATTTACGCTGTTCACTAGCGACATCCCTAAGGATGCTAAGTCCCAATTGGCTCTGTGCGCAGACGACACAGCCATCTATTACACTGGTCGCAGCCATATCCAACTACGACTTCGTCTCCAAACTGCAGTCAATAAGTTGGCTGCTTGGTTCAGGAAATGGCGAATCGAAGTCAACACCGATAAGAGTCAAGCGGTGCTCTATTCGAGACCCAGACGACAACCCACCCCCCCTCCACCAATCACCATGTTCGGCAAGCCGATCCCTTGGGAAAAGCGAGCCAAATACCTTTGTTTTATTCTTCTCCTTCTCCTCACCTTCTCAGAGCACATAAAGACGGTCGGTTCGCGCGCCTCTTTCGCTCTATTGCCTTCATTCCGTCCTCAATGAATGCAGCAAGCTGTCACTCAAGTGCAAAAAGCGCCTGTACACAGCATGCATCCGTCCCATAATGACTTACGCTTGCGTAGTCTTCGCTCACGCAAAGCCCCGTCACATCCATAGGATGCAAACCCTGCAGAACCGATTTTTCCGCAAGGCCACAAACTCCCCTTGGTTCGTTAGCAATGAGATCCTCCATGTTGATCTCAAGATCCCCACTATCCAGCAGTTCATGAAACGCCTCTCCAAGCGTTTCTTTGCCACAGCCGCTAATCACCCCAACCCTCTGGAGGTCGCGGCCGCCAACTACACCCCCTCCAAACTCAATAACCCTTCTCCAGGAGAGCGATAGGGCAACCAGTACAGTATACAAACACAAATTACCGACATTCCGACCTCGCCGCCGAGGTCCCTCGCGACGCCCCCAAGTAAATTCTCCCCCCTGACCCTTGCCCGCTGAAGTGCCAGCCCGCGTCGTAGCTGAGCCTGTAGCTTTAAATTCCCCGACTGAGACCTCTGAGTTTGTTTCGGCCTTTCCTCTCAGAGATAGTCCTAGGAAACGCCGCGCTCATCAAAGCATTAATACTACTAATTCGATCCAGCCTGTCCCCTTGCTGCCCTCTCCCAGCGACGCCCTAAGCCAAGGTTCGTACCCCACAGGGGGTGCCTTTAGCGTGCAGTCGCTTAGTCTAAGTCGCTTAGTTTAATCTAGATGTAGCCCTGGCTGGAGGCTTTAAGAATTCCTAAGGCAACCACAGGATAGTCCGGTTAAGTAGTCACGGCCTCTCAAGGAAAAAAAAAACTGACTGCATATTTCATTTATTTATATTTTAGTGTTTGTAGGTTAAGTTCTTTTTCTTAATTTTCTTTAAAATAATTGTTTACGATAGTACGTGTTTACTAAATAACTGTGTGTTAAGTAGTAAGTACTATTTTATTGTAAGAATGCCTCGAAGAAGATCCAACCTCTCCCAATGTAGCAAAAATGCTAAAAGGATGAGATTAGTTCGATCACAGGAATCTGAAGAAGGTCGTGAGGCAAGGCTTTCTGCAACTCGGGAACATCAGGCTAGGTTTCGTGCTGCAGAAACTTCGACTCAGCGAGAATCTCGACTGAGTTCAAATCGTTCTCGAATGATGACAACTCGAAATAGGGAAAACGGGGAACAATGAAAGGCACGTTTATCTGTCGATCGCGAAGCTCACGCGCTATCGCGTGAGTCTGAGACTTCTGCGAACCCCTAATGCTTCTTAGAAATTTAAGCCCCCCAAAACTTTGCAATGGTACCAGGTTAAAAGTGACCAATTTACAACGAAATCTGATAGAAGCAGAGATTTTAACAGGGTGTGGAAAAGGTGGAAAGTGTTTTCATTCCTCAGATTCCTCTCATTCCAAACAAGTTTCCATTTAGTTTTAAACGAGTCCAGTTTCCAGTCAGCCTATGTTTGGCGATGACAATTAATAAAGCAGATCTAAGTATCAGCTGTTTCTCGCACGGTCAGTTGTATGTGGCTCTGTCACGGGTTAGCAATCCTAGGAGCCTGTATGCTTTCATCCCCGATGGCCATACGTCAAATATCGTATACAGAGAAGCATTACTGTAAAGTAATTTTTTTGCTACCCAAACGACGGTATATGTAATTCAAAATATGCTGCCCGAAAAGTCACTATTCCACGCGGACGAAGTCGCGGGCACAGCTAGTTTTATAATAAATCTCTTCCAGCATACCTGCGATAGGAGAATATATACAGACATATAGACAGCGTGTGAAAGAGTAAAGGAGACCATAAAATAATACATAAAATCAAAAATTATGATTATTATCTTACTTTAAACTAGTAATATTCTATGTTAATACTTACCCAAAAAAAAAAATTAATAAACAAAAAAGTACCTAATGAAACTGTGTTATACAAAGGTAGTCACATCGTCTTGCAACTGCTATCTGACCATCAGACACGGAGACTTTCTGGCGACTTTAGCTTCATTCCTTATTGCTATTTTTTTTCCCTTTTGGTTATTGTTTTTTTGTGATGTTGGAGCGTCGGCCCGTCAGACATGGGGTCGATTATATTATTCATTGTACAGACGCCAGCAGGTCAAGCTACCCGAAACTGTCAAAGGATGTCACCAAAATCTGCCCAAACGAAGTACCGAGGTACACTTAGTGGCATAAAATACACTAGATTACACTGAATAATTGCATTTATATATTTTTATAATGGTTACCCGGGGACGAGAATAAAATAATTTTTAACGTAATAAAAAGCTCGCTATTTTGGGAACAACTATTTGAATTTTGAATTCCTCTATTTTTTTTCTACGATTTGGTGCACGTGTACCTCGAGGTACATCTTTGGGCAAAGTTGTATGGGCTTTTGCTGACCTCCTTTTCCCAATCAACCTTGAAACTTAGTCCTTTAGCGATAAAGTTGAAAATCTATTAAAGAAATTTTACAGATTGTATTAGCTTGATGTGCTGGCGTCTGTACATAATTACGGTATTTATTTATTTTTGTCCTTTTCTAAACTATATTTTATTCCTTTATTTTATTTTCTTATTTTTTTTATCTCATAGTGGGATTTATAGATATCCGGAAGTACATATGTCCATGGCACCACAGCGGGCCCTATCAGAATACCAGCGCTGCGGTATTTATGGCCTCGGACAGGTCTGTATTGGTTTGTTTTTTGTGTAACTTTGTTAGTTTTAAATGCTCCTTTTTAGGGTTCCGTAGTCAACAAGGAACCCTTATAGTTTCGCCATGTCGTCTGTCTGTCTGTCTGTCCGCGGTTTAGCTCAAAAACTATTGGCACTAGAAAGTTGTAATGTGGCATGAGCACATGTTAATGACGCCAAAAAAGTGGTAAAATAAAATTTTGAAAAAAACAATTATTTAGGGTACCTCCATCTAAAGTGGAGATAACAATTTTTTTTTCATCCTTCCCATAGTGTGGGATACCTATCGTTGGATAGGTCTTTCAAAAATATTAGGGGTTTGGGAAGACCGTTTTTTTGATTAAGTAAACCGTTTGTGACTTATCAAGCTTTAAATTACCAATTTTCGTTAGAGTCAAGTGTCCCGCCCCCCTCTACCAACTAAACGGTTGTAGTTAGATATTCAAATGTTACGGCAATAGTATCTATATATAACGAAGTTTAAAGGAAAACTATCACACTTAAGTGGGCTATACAAGTTTACGAGTAATAGTCGACCAATTGTATTAGACTCGAAAATTTCGAACAACTCAATAGAAATGTTGATAGATGGCGCTAAGCGTCAGTTGTATCGCGCTATTGTTACATTCCTAAATAAGTTTTATAAAAAAAAAACAGTTGCTACACCGGCTATGACAAGTCTTATCCAAATCTCAAAAAAAAAACAATTTTCCGAGCAAAATTGTCGGATCAGGTGAGGATTTGTATAGGAAGTCAAATTAGGTAGGTAGTCATGTTTGGCTTTTAGTTAGAGCATGGTACGAAACTATCAGTCAGCGAATAAAACCCGCACTTGGCTGTTATAAAAACTACGGAACCCTACACTGCGCGTGGCCCGACACACACTTGACTGTTTTTTTTACTTTTTGTATTTCCTGTGTGTGTCCCAAATAAAAAAAGTCTTCTTTCTTTCTTATTCTATTTAATTTCACATAGAACACTTGTCTTCACAGAGAAAGACAAGGTAGTCAAAAAGCCGCACTCGTCCTAGATCTTGAGCAGTCCGTTGAACGTAAATTGTGCTCTACTTTGTATAGTCAGAGTACAAAGTAACCATGCAAGCAAGTTACAAAGGGAAATTCACTTCCCTCTCACCTCTTCAGTTACAAAGGAAGAACTGTATCTGAGCAATTTTACTCATTGTGTACTTTACAGTTAGCGTCCGAACGGTTTCATGTTAATGGCACAACTTTAAAGCTAATATTTCGAAGTTCGCCATAGTTATTATAAAGTTAATGGTTTCATAATAGATTGGGCGGGAAATAATGCAATACAGATAAGGCTGTACAATGTAAGACATCTTAGGACAGAACAATTGGACTGCTTAAATAAAAAAAAGATATTACAAAGCCTATAATAATAATAATAAATAATAAATCATTTTATTTCAGGCATTGTATACATAATTACATACACATACATTTCACACATAGTGACTACATGTCATAAATAAGCATAACATATTAAAATTAGGGTATAACACTATGCCAATTAAGTTAGGGTATAATTTTGTTGTTTTTATTATTTAATTTGGAATAAGTTGTCATTTACGTAGGTACATATTTAATTCTGAATCTCCATACACTTTTTTTATTAATAAATACTATCTGAAAAAAATAATGTTAAAATATTCAATTCCAACCGTTCTAGTTTAAACAAAAATTAGGTTTAAAATACTTAACGGCTGTAAAATATGATATCGCCTGTACGTGCCTATTTAAAAGTTTTTGAACATTGCTAGAGTTGTAAACCTTACTTCAACGAAATCGAAAATCAATCCAAATCACTGCCATATAACGAGCCTGAAAACATAAATCTGCTCTATTTTATCTCTCCAATATATACTTACCTACGAATAAGTTAAGGCTTAATGTTGAATACATAGATAGAATGGAGCCATTAAAATGGACATTGTCGTAAATAACTTATAGCAATAACACATTATTTTAACATAACGCTTTCTACTTCTATTGCTCATGTAACCATTTTATTCGTCTAATCGGTACTTTGTAACCCTCTGTAACGCATAGTGGATGATTACTATGAAATATTGTATTGTAACAATGTTATGGGAGTTTGTTAGTTTTTGACGAGGTCAGACTTTTTGCTTTCTTTTTTATAGGTGTTTGTAAAGTGACTTAACAGCAAAATACTGTTTTCTTTTGCTGGAAAAATACAAGAATAATGTACATGCTTCATGCAGTTGAGCATGGGGTCCTGGGTTCGATTCCCAGGTCGGGCAAATTGTTATTGCGTTTTTCCATCAGGAATTTCTTAACAGTCCGGAGTCTAGGCTCGCCCCACATAACTGCCAAAATGTGGGTGTAGGTACGAGGGTGGAGTTATAAGTCTGGTAAAAATCTATTTTGGAATAAAATGATCGCAAATTGCATCTAACCTCCTTGTTCACAACTCTTTTGAAGGATTAAATTAAAATTTTCAGCCAGTACTGCCGGTTAGTTTTTTTTTTTTGGCAGCCATTAAATCATTTGGCTAAGAAGAAAATCCTCTTCCACCAAGACAACGCACGAGTGCACACCTGTGCGTTTGCCATGGCCAAACTTCATGAGTTGCGCTATAAGTTACTTTCTCACCCACCGTTTTCGCCACATTTAGTCCCTTGCGACTATTTTCTGTTTCCGAATTCAAAAAAATGGCTTGGTGGGAAAAGATTTGGCTCCAACGAAGAGATCATGGACGAAACCTGCAATGCTAATTTCGAAGGGTTACCTAAGTTGTACTTAATGGAAGGGATCGAAAAGCTAGAGTAACGCTGGATGAAATGCATTGAGTTACAAGGAAACTACGTTAAAAAATAAATAATAATAATTAAATAAAATTAACTCCTTGTTTAATTTTTACCAGACTTATCATTCCGCCCTCGTACTATAGGTACTACTACTAACCCCGTTATGAATTACAGGCGTGATGTTATGTTTTGTGTTTTAAAGTAGGTACCTCAGTTTTTTTAAATTTTGTTACAGATGTTATTTGTTTTAAGCCTCTTAGTCTCGTTTCACATAAAGTAATAAATTAACTTCGACAAAATGGGACCAATCTAACAGACATTAAAATAACTATACAAGCAAACACGCATGTACAGGCCTGTAGTACATACCCCTTTAATCGAAATACCAAACCGAAACATAGTCGAAGTTCGCTCGTAAACGTCAACATAAACTCGCGCCGTAAACCGATCAGTGTTCATTGTGATCACGCGTCTGGCTAACTAATATTCAAATTAGTGACGTCATCGGATTAGGCTCGACGCCGCTCAATTCCTGTTGATTACTCCGCCACGGGTTATTATGGAGGAAATGTATACGTTCATTAAAATTCGACATCTTGTGACGTTGTAATTTTGTTGGCTTATTATAATTGAAGGGTTGCCGGATTTAAGTGAGGCATTATTGAATTACTAGCAGCTCCCCGCGGTTTCATCCGCATAGGTGTGGATCCCGTGAGAATATTGGGATAAAAAGTGTCGTATGTGTTATTCTGATGTTTAAGTTAAATAACTGGAAAGTTCCATCAAAATCCGTTGAGTAGTTTTTGCGTGAAAGAGCAACAAACATCCATCCATCCTCACAAACTTTCGCGTTTATAATATTAGTAGGATTCCTTGAGTTTGTATTGCAAAAATATTTTGGGCGTGTTTTTACAATAATGAACATTTTTTTTTGGAAATTAATAGGTATGATTATACCTAGGTAGCGGATTTTGGATTGCACAGTGTTCCTGTTGTTCTGAGTGACATAATCCAATTGAGCATATACACAGGATCTGAGGAATTTACATCTAATAATGCCATGTCAGAGCGTCACGATGGATTAAATTGATTATTCAATGCTTATCTTAGTTGGAACTGTCACGTCACATCGAGAACCTGTTCAAGTTATCCGACAGGCGAGATTTCGTAGAATTGATACGAGATACAGGATACATGATGGCAAATTTGATAAATCATTGATCTAGTGTACTACCGATGGTTAATCACGGTTGGCGCAGTGGTTAAGCGATTGACTGCTGCGCTGCGTATCGCGGGTTCGATTCCCGCACGGAACAAATATTTGTATGACCTACATGTATTTGTTCCGAGTCTGGGTGTTTTTCTATCTATAATATGTATGTATTTACAAAAAAAAAATGTATATAAGTAGTTTATCAGCCATCTTGTTACCATAAAACAAGCATTAGGTTGCTTAGCTTGGGACTAGATGGCGCTGTGTGAAAATGTCCAGGGATATTATATTATAATCAAATCGAGCCTCTTGCATCTCTGGAATTTAAACGTGAGTTTGTATGGTTAGAAAACTACTTTTTATGTGGCTTTTTATACCTACGTGCCTAATAATAAACCAATCTAACTATTATAATCTATACATAGACGGTTATAAAAAAAAACTATTCATCTCAATTATTTTCTACTATTAGGGCTGAGTTTTCAGTCGGCGAATCGATAATTTTTATTCGTGCAATAAAATTGATGTCTGACTGTTTTTGTATGGGAGAACTGTCAAAAATTCAAAATTATTCCTCCGATAAAATTATCTGGCGTTGAAAAAATCAGCCCTTAATTAACTAAAGCCACATTGTCGTGTCTTCAAACTACATAGCACCACGAAAAAAAGTCTTTTTAAAATTTAAAAAATTCAGTATAATCTTCTTAGCGTATCGATGCCAAAAAGTTCAAATATGAAATAATGTTACACTATAATTATTGGTATAAAATTTAACTCAACTTGTTAGTAAATATTCGTGTATCCTGAAATAGTTTACGTCGTTGGCAACCGTGACTGAATGCGGATAGGGAGGCCTACTCGTGTTACCGAATTTGAGGGGGACTGCCAATCCAACGCAGCGCGATTGTTAGTTAATAAGCCGCTTCGATTTTGCTGATTCGAGTTATGAATTTTGATGTAATTATTAAACTTTTTTAAATAACAGGTAGGGAAAAAAATAAAACAGTTAAATAGCAAAAAAACCCACGTCATTCACTTGTTTCGGACTGAAAGAAAATCATGATTTCCTCACATCAACGAATCTGTAAATAAAATTAGTTTATTTTTTATTATTATTAGTAGTGATTAGATATATAAATCACTTCTGCGGAATTCGCTAGATAATTTAATTTAACTTTGTACTTGTATGTAACTTACCTGAAAGCAAAAAAACTTCCTTTAGTTAAAGTAGCTGTATAAAAACAATGTAATGATTTCGATAGACAGATAATACGTGTTTAGAAGATATGACTGCAATAAACATAATATAAACAACACAACAAGTCTTTATAAAATACATTCACAATATTTTCATATTGGCAATATATGACGGAAGGAAGGTTTACTTTCCCCCAGTTTTCATAAGATTGAACCAGCAAATAAAAAAGCTTACAAATCAAACAAAAGCCAAGTAAATATACGAAACATTGAAACGCATTGTCTCATAGTACAAACTATAAGAAGCAGACGGCATCGCAAAAAATTCAATTTTCTTTTCATATTTTCTCTACGTTTTATTTAGATGTGTCCGTTTCAATACTTTTACATCAAAATGTATATCGTTCACACAGCTCTGTGTATAGAATATTTAGTTAATCCGATTACTTTCAGTCAGCAAGCTGAGATAGACAAATACCTTTTAAGAGATTTATGATCATTAGGTTTGTTAAGAAAAATAAAGCCGTTTTCAGCGCGATCTTGGAATTACAATATCCTTTTGTTTTTTATTTTTGTTTTGTTGTTATCGTAGATCTTGTTATCTTTAGAGGTAATTGTAAATGCCAGCTGTTTTGTTTCTTCGCCCTTGTACGGTAAATAAGGATATAACTTGTGTTTTACTTTTTATTTAAATTCCTTTATAATTTAGTAACATTTTGAATGTGAATCATAACACCTGAGACTCAATAGCAATTCCTTGTTTTTACGCTAAGTAGGTAGGTATTTAGATAAAGTAGTTTGATGTAAACATTAAAATGTTGTTACATAATAATATAATAGATAAATGATTCAAAATACTATGTATGTCGTTGATTGCAAAATTAGAGATTACTTCCAATTCCTACAACCTATTTACGATCCTAAATCATTTCCTTAAGATAACTTCAAGAAACTCTACCACAATTAAAATAAATACTTTAAAAGAAAAAGTAAAAACAAGATAACCAGCACATCAACCAGCCCTTTTCATTTCACTTTAAATTAAGATAAAGATGGCGTCGAATGCGCGGCAAATTGAAATGGAAATACCTCGCGGTGGCCATTTTTATTCGTTGCATGGCGCGGGTGCGAGCCGCCGGTCGACGAATACCCCTTATTTCACCTCAAGCAATTCTCCTCCAGATGAAAAAGTTTGACTTATCAATTCCAGTCGCTATTCTGTATGCAGTCTTTAATTTTTCCCATTTTCCACTGAGTTTTTCATTATTAAAGCAAGATGCTCGTTACCTCCATTTAGTTCGCTGAAAAGAAAAGCCAAAGAGGGGTTGTTTCAGTTGGAATGAAAATAATAAATCACGGGGTAGGTAGATCGTAGACGGCGCCTGGTCTATTTCATGCCCTCTGCATATATAATGGATCCTAGACTAAAGTGTTCGAGATTTATGTGGTAGTTGTTTAAAACGTTAATTTAATTTGTTTCACTGAACAAACACATGGTTCAATTGAAACTTTTTCTTTTGTTCGTAACCGAAATGCGTTCGCTTGTCAGAGCAGCTTAATATATTTTGTTTTCTTTTTTATTTCGTTTTGCTTCAGTAAATGTTTCGAGTATTTTCCTTTCTTTCAGATACGAAAGAGTAAAAAATCTGTGAATAGGCGTCGTCTGCAGTTGCGAGTATGATAAAACAAAGCCTGTAATATGACTTGGTAATGTTACAAAAGAAAAATTAAATCGCTTGGGAGGCAAGTCGGTGGAATTCAGAATAAAATGGATGGATAAAGACTAGTTATTCCTTTGAACCCTCTGCTGTTAGAAGATAAGTGATTCTGTCTTACATTCAAAAAGTTACGACTAAAACTTTTTATAATTGTTATGATATTAAAATATATTGCTAGAAAAATGATTCTTAGTGGTTTCTATTCATTATCTGAGAGCTTCACATATAATTATAAATAACGTTAAGTCATCTTTATTTATTTAAGGATTATCAACGAGATACATTACAATTATCTTTTATCAACAAAATATTTACATCATTTAAAAAGCTAATTAAGTTAATTACGCACATTATGTATCATTTGTGGAATTCGCGTAAGTTATCTGGAAGTATATAAGTAGTAAGTGTAAGTGTAGTGTATAAGTTGATTTATCAACAGCTCGTCTTATGTCGGGAATCAAGAGAGATAATCGTCAAAATCAGTTTTCCATGAAATAGACATTACCTGTAGGTGCGAATTTCCTTTGTTATATTCGGTATAATTCTGAGATCCAATTTCACATTCTAGTTCTCTGATATACAGGGTGGCAGTGACATCGACGCGCAAACTGTAACCATATACCACATTTACCACACCATAAACCAAATTATTCGTCGGTCATTAAAAAAAATATTGCTGTTCCATACGTTTTGATCGCGTAGGTATTACACTTTTCTATGAAACAGAAGATTTTTATTTTTTGATAACCGACGAAAAATTTCTACGCTATGAGGTCTAAACTCATGTACTGAATCCATGGTTACAGTTTGCGCGTAGATGTCCCTACCACCCTGTATTATTCAAATCACCTCACGATATTCGTTTAGAAGAACAAAGCGTATACCTACCTACTAAAAAGCACAAGAAATTTCCTTTTTATATTTTACAGATTGAGATTGACGTATGTTAGTCCTAACTGGTTTTGCCGAAATTTCGGCTTATTGGGTGCTCAAATTTGACGTGGAAAAGACAGAGGTCCATCCGCTGTCAGATTTGGCACTGAGTTGCTGGCTGTTGCTGAGTCAGCATAATATAATATTGAACCAAATTCACTGCGAAATAAAAAGGCTTTTACGGTTTCAATTACGAAGGAAAAATGGGACAAAGAAGGTAATTGTTGTGGGAGAAGACCGTGGTGTAAATGAAAATTGATTGCCTGTTAATTACAGTGTTGAATAACGCTATTATAAATAAGTATTTATTCTTTTGTTAAATTACTTTTGAAGTCTTAGAGTGAGTTGCATCAACTAACTATAGCGATAACCAATGTTTTGACAGCCTTCAAATCTCCGGTTTAAGCGAAATTCGGGTTGCATCATTTTGATAATGGTTATAATGACGTCATAAATAACTATAACAAGCAATTATAACGATAATCATTGCTTTGACAGCCGTCAAATCTCCGGTTAAGCGAAATTCGGGTTGCATCATTTTGACAATTGTCACAATTGTCAAAAAAACGTCACAAATAACTATAACATTAATCGCCCAACTTTGGGCGGTTAAGGGCTATAGTTACGGTTTGTGTCGCCATTTTTTTTGGAGTTTGGCATTGAATTCCTTTTCAGTGTGGTCCCATGCTTGTTTTTTTGGTGTTTTGTGCTAGTCTCGTCTGTTCTTTGCACAACAAAAATGTGTTTTTCTGCAAAGATTTGTAATCTAGTAACTTCTACGTTGCTAAAATTAACAACTCAGTGCAATCATCATATTTGTTCCATAAGCACAATCAGCCTTTATTGTTTCCACTGCTGTGACACATGCAGTGGCTGTGGGAGGGCACTCCCGCCCACCAAGAAGAAGCCTGTGTCACAGCAGTGGGCCGCATTGGGCCCGCGTGGTGGATTACATTGCGGCCCACTAGCCGCAACGTAATCCACCACGCGGGCCCAGTGCGGGTTGGTAGATATCACATGTCTTCGATTTTTAGCTCTAGGACACGCCGGTTTCCTCGCAATGTTTTCCTTAACCGTTTTGAGAGAAGTGGTGATGAAACAATTTACACAAAGTAAAGTGCCTCTCTGGGTTTGAACCTACGATCTACAAGCTGTAAGTCACAGCTGTTACAACGGAGCCGCCAGTGCTCAGCGATAAATAGTAGGATTAAAGGGTGTTAAGAATGGTCTAAAATCAAACATCACATAGTATATATAACAAAGCATTTTTATTACTGTAAGCGCCAGACGAGTTAGAAGTAGGAAATATTTCATCTAAAGAAGATGCAGGTCGCTCCACCGATAAAAACTTAAATACCGCACGCTCCACATTACATGTGCACTACAGCCAACAGTACCAACGTCTGCCCACCAAACAGTTATCCAGCAAGAGCAGCTTGCTGTTAGAAATTGATGTTATCGATCGATATAAACGTATTCTAACTAATATTATTATTATTCTTTTTGGTGTGCTGGAATCCACTGCAAAATAATGTTCTTTCCCGCAGTCATCAGGCACAGTACGCGTTTGTTGTGAAAATCGACATAGAACAATCGGCACATTTGCAGCAGTCTCGGGTAATGTCTTCGCACATTGGTTGAAATCTTACTGAACAATAAAATTAACACAACATCCTTCTGGAGTAAATTCTATAATGCTGTAATGCATCTTCCAATAACGCAATCCTTCAATTACATACAGGAAAACAGAAATATCAATTTCATGCAATTCGAAAGAAACGGAAAAATAAAATGAATTTTATTTATTGTCACTTGACACGTCTTGTCTTTCTGACAGTGTCAGATAGTGATGCGGCTCGATTTTATTTACCTCGTTACTCGAGTAAATAAAAGACAATTTTCTCTCGAGGTGCCACTCAATGTAGTCGCGATTAGATAAATATCACCAACACTGCCAGTTGGTGATATTTATCTAATCGCGACTAGTTAACTGTCATTCTTCGATAATAAACGTAGGAATAGATATATTTCGTGTAATAAACCGTCAAAATACTGTGATGTACAGTCACAGAGTTTTAATAAGAGAAAATACATGTTCTATGGGTTAGTGCTGACAGTTGATAAAGTGTAATATTTTGTCATTAAAATCGTCATTGATTATCAGATCAACCTGATAATCAGTGGAATCTGAGTAGGACATAACGCTTTTTACAAAGTCGAACAAAGACAATCTTAGCCGAATGTCACACCGATGTACCAATACAGAACGGTTACTGTATTTTGGATATTACGATACGATTCTTTTCTTGAAGTTATTTTTGTGTACGTTTCAAACGTAGCTGTAAGCAACAACCAACTTGAATTGAGTTTTCGAATTACATAATTGAGACATCGAGTCCATTTATGACTGAGTAACATCACTAGAGCCAACAAAAGAAAGCGACAAGCGACGATGACAACAAGCTTGAAATGTGGCCCTTGTCAAAAAAATTACCCAACTTTAACGAAAAGAGTTCCTGGAAGGATTTGAGGGAGGCCTTTTAGGCTAACAAAAAAAACAAAATATTATGAATATGGATAGTATTGCTATTATTTATTTTATTACTTAATAAAAACAGTTTTGGTTACCACCTCAGACTGTGACTTCATACATAATATGTTTTCATATTTGAAAACACGTTGCGTTTAAGGAATAATCCTACCGAAAAAATAAGTTTGATCTTGGTTATTTTTGAAAGTGTGATGACAACAAGCTTGAAGTGTTGTTCCTGTCAAAAAAATTACCCACGAACATTTTGGGGAAATAAGACCTCTTATCACTTGTCACCCTTTTAACTTTAACTTTTTACATTTTACATAATTGGTGCAACAACAGATAGTTAGATTTTATGGTCATGCTTATTGTTAAAATTAAAATTCACTTTGATGTAACTATAACGGAGCTTTTGATGCAACTCACCCTTAATTTTGTTCGCGCAAATATTTTCATAGATACTAGCGACTGTAGATTTGGTAACAGGCATTGAAATCGCTTGCTTTATGAGCATTTTTACACTTTTTTGTTTTCGAATAGTGTGTTAATCCTGTTTCCATATAAATTGCCTGCTGTTATGGTAGGTATTTGTATTCGAATGGTGCAAGCTATATATAGCTTTATCAGGCTTTATGTGAACTACAAACGGCGGATAAATACCGCTTAAAGCTGCGTATACCGCATGGGATTTGGTAACGTTCATGATTCTGGCCAATTCTAAGGGAATCACGTACAACAACAGAAGGACAACAACAGAACAATAATATAAACTCCGGGATGGTTTGTGATCTCTCTTTTTGTATAGTACTGCTACTTCAAAATCATCGTATACAATACCATCCTACATAATCATTTGGGTAGGTAGGTAGTAAAATATCAAACACACATTTAACGATTTACGATTTAGGGCTGATTTTTCAATCATCTGATAACTTTATTCGAGGAATAATTTTGACAGTTATTTCATACAAAAACTGTCAAACGTCAATTTTATTCCTCGAATAAAAGTTATCTGGCGATGGAACAATCAGCCATTCCAAGGCAAGTCCATTAAAGGTTTAAACATCAAGTCAAAGTTTCGTCAAAATTTACAATAAATCAAATAGAATTTGTAATTTTGTATGGAGAAGAATGGGCAAAAAACTTCACCGTTACCTACTCTTTTAAAATGATTTACAATATTTTGTAATTAAGTATCAGGGATACTGAAAGAGTCTTCGATGCATTAGTTACGTACGTGTTTGTATTCATTGCGATGAAAATATAACATAATATCATAAGTGAGAAACATGTATGTAAAGTTAGTTTCTATCCTGTCTGAAGCTGCAGCCAGTTCTAATGAGCAGGGCGAGTCACGGAGGAGAGGTGGCTATGTTGCTGGTTGGAATAGGTATGTGGCAGGTTTTCACAGGGAAGCCAGGCTGCATTTTTTGGCGTGGGTTCAAGCTGGGAAACCTAATAATGGCCAACTGTACTTAGATATGTGCGAGAGTAGAAGGGCTTTCAAAAAACAATTAAAATGGTGTCAAGATAGACAGAATCAGATTAAAATGGATATTCTAGCGTCACACCACACTGCCAGAGATTTTAAAACGTTTTGGAAACACACGGATAATATGAATGTAAAGTCTGGCTTCCCTGTGAGTGTAAATGGTATTGATGATCATACTACGATAGCTAATCTTTTTAAAGATTATTTTAAAGTGGAGCCACAGTCTGTTTCTGACACAAGCCGATGTGACGATGCTGGGGCTGTCGACCAGGAGCGAGTTGTTAAATTTGCTGCTCGTGATGTGCAGAAAGTGATACTTGGTATGCGGAGGGGTAAATCTCCTGGGCATGATGGCCTCAGCATTGAGCATTTAAAGTTTGCTGGTACTCACCTGCCGCGCGTGCTCTCCATGTTTTATAATTTATGTTTATGTCACGGTTACTTGCCTGAAGAGCTGACGAAAACAATTGTAGTACCGATTGTCAAGAATAAGACTGGTGACATGTCAGATAAAGAAAACTATCGGCCCATCTCACTGGCCACAATAATGGCCAAGGTGCTTGACAGCTTGCTTAACAACATTCTCCTGCAGCACATAAAGCTGAATGATGCCCAATTTGGGTTCAGGAGTGGTCTGTCAACAGAAAGCGCAATCCTGTGTCTTAAGCAAGCTGTCGGGTACTACACGGAGAGGGGGACGCCGGTGTATTCGTGCTTCCTGGACCTGTCCAAGGCCTTTGATAGGGTGTTATATAATAAGCTGTGGGCCAAATTGGAAGGTGCGGGTGTGCCGGCGGAAGTCATCTCCGTGATGCGCTATTGGTACACGTGTCAGAGGAACCAGGTGAGATGGGCTGGTGCGCTATCTGATGCATATGGCATGGAGTGTGGCGTGCGGCAGGGGGGGATAACCTCTCCTCTGTTATTCAATCTGTATGTTAATGACCTCATCGGCGAGCTCAGCAGTACTCATGTGGGTTGTTTTGTAGACGGAGTGAGCGTAAATAACATCAGTTATGCTGACGACATGGTACTGCTGGGACCTTCGGTGGGGGCGGTGCGTAAGCTTGTGTCAATCTGTGAGGCGTACGCGGCGGAACATGGACTTAGGTATAACTCGAAGAAGAGCGAAGTGCTCGTTTTCAAGAGTGGAAAGCGTGATCCAGTGCATGTTCCGCCTATTATGCTTAATGGTGCGGCTCTGCAGGTGGTGAGCAGCTTCAAGTATCTGGGGCACATTGTGACAGAAGAGTTGCAAGATGACGCAGACATAGAGAGAGAGCGCAGAGCATTGGCAGTCAGGGGAAATATGGTTGCACGCAGGTTTGCTCGCTGCTCGAGGGCGGTGAAAATTACTCTTTTCAAGGCGTACTGCCAATCGTTATACTCGAGCAGTCTGTGGGTAGCCTTTACTCGCCGGGCTGCTAGTGCTCTGCGTGTCCAATACAATAATGTCTTCAGGATGCTGTTGCGGCTGCCTCGCTTTTGTAGTGCGTCCGGAATGTTTGCGGAGGCGCGAACGGACGGCTTTCATGCGGTTATACGGAAGAAAGTAGCCTCATTGTGGCGGCGCGTGCGAGGCAGTAGCAACAGTATCCTGCAGATGGTTGTATCTCGTGCGGATTGCCCTATCCAGAATAAATGGATGCATATTGTGATGGGTGTTAACTAACATAGTGCATAAGAAGATTTTACTAACACAATGTATTTGTAATGTAATGATTGTTGATAATGATAATGACATAATTGTGATGATTTATTTTTCTGTTTATATATTAGTTCAGTTATTATTATTTATATATTTTTCTGTAAGTATTTATAATTTGAAATTGTATGGATTGATTTTATCTGAAATAAATTGATTAATAATAATAAGTTTATAAGTATTCTCCGAAGCGATACTCAAGAGTTGTATTGTCCACCCTCATTTCACTACTTAAAATTATCTAATAATTTATGTATTACAATATCATCAGAAACATTCACACCTAACATTTACACGTACACTTCCGTACAACAGTAGTATGAGGAAACAGCCAGTGATATGTCATAATTGTGGCAGGCCATAATGAGGCGACGGCGTACAAGCCTCCATGGTTACACACAAAGCCATGATTTATAGCTCCGTGTGCCATTGTTAGCTTAATGAGATTGCACCGTCAGCACAATCGGTCTATAGCCACTGAGTTTGACTGTACGGCAGGGAGTAAGATGGTTATTGAATGAAATGGTTGAATGGAATGTTTTTACGACGTCACTTTTTAGGTAGTTTTGTTTTGTTAATAGCTAGAATAATTGTTGAGATTGTAATAGTTATAATTTTTTGTTAGAGTTGATATTTATATGAATACTAGCTGTTATTCGCGACTTTGTCTGCGATCCAGGATGAAAAGTAGCCTTCCCCAGGTCATGGTCTACCCATGTCAATTCATCTAAATTCGTTCAGCCGTTTTAGCGTGAAAGTGTAACAAACAAACTTACTTTCGCATTTATAATATTAGTTAGGATTAACAATATTCTGATTACCAATAATGAATGATGTAGTAAATTAGGGTCCAGGACAAATTACTTTATTTTGTTTAATGAAAATAGGCTGAGAGGGGCGTAGGTCACAGCCACCAAAAAGACCCGTCCTTTGCTGCTTATTCATTCGGAGGAACAAACGAACAAATAGTACATTATAATCATAATATCTAGGTCATTTAAATAGAAAGAAAAAGTATTTATTGCGACTCGTACAGGAAGATAAAACTAAACTAAACACAATAAAAAATAAAACAAATTACATGAAAAAGTAACAAAAAGAAAAATGAAATAGTAAGTTTTATACGAGGCCAAAAGGCTCCTATCTCAGCATGAGGCTAAGACATTTAAAAGAAACCGGCCAAGTGCGAGTCGGACTCGCGCACGAAGGGTTCCGTACCATTATCTATAAAAATCAATCATAAGTTGATTGAATGAAAGGTAAATTGCGGTTTACGATTTATGACGTATTAAAAAAAAACTACTTACTAGATCTCGTTCAAACCAATTTTCAGTGGAAGGGGGGAGGACACACATTTTACCACTTTGGAAGGATCTCTCGCGCAAACTATTCAGTTTAGAAAAAAATGATATCAGAAACCTCAATATCATTTTTGAAGATTTTTTTGAGTTTCAGTTCTAAGTATGGGGAACCCCCAAAATTTATTGTTTTTTTTTCTATTTTTGGGTGAAAATCTTAATGCGGTTCACAGAATACATCTACTTACCAAGTTTTAACAGTATAGCTCTTATAGTTTCGGAAAAAAGTGGCTGTGACATACGGACGGACAGACAGACAGACAGACATGACGAATCTATAAGGGTTCCGTTTTTTGCCATTTGGCTACGGAACCCTAATAAACGTCGCAGCGCTGGTATTCTGATCCGCTGGGCAATTCAGTAATAAATAAATAAATAATCTATTTTATTATTTGTATGTATATATTAAATTGATTTTCAATGTTTTGTTATATACCATTATTCATAAGTACCAAGTAGTATTTATAAAAACAATCAACCTAGCCTTTTCCCAAATATTTTGGGGTTGGCTTCCAGTCTCATCGGATACAGCTGAATACTGAATATTTTACATCGAGTGACTGCCTATTTAACCTCCACAACCCAGTGGTAATATATTACCCCTTGCTAAGACTGACTTTCAGACATTCAGGCCTCTGACAACCCGTAACGACTGTCAAAGATTCACAATTGACAGCCAGGGCCAACGGCTTAACGTGCTTTCCGAGACACGGAGGGAGTCTTGGTATTCAAAGATGGTCACGCTGGATGGATCACCATCTGCGGCAAGCTTAGCTTAACCTGATCGTTCGCCCGTGCGGATGTTAAAACCCTGATTAATATTCGTAATAAACCCCATATTTTTACTTTACAGCTTCCATATTCTTCTCAGTAAATTTTTACTTTGCTAAATTATGAGGAATTGTATTAAAAAATTACAAGATGGTCATTTCGCAGAAAATTCTTAGATGAAATGACAAAACTTTAAGCGCAAGGGAATAAGAACTCGCCAAGGCAAGAGGAAATTTAATTAAACAACTAATGAAAACGCGGAACCAAAGTTATGTGTCCATAAGTCTGGTCTGTTTAAAAATGTATTAATTTATGTGTTGGGTTGAATTTTAAGAATTCATGGAGAATATTCTGTTCGTATTGTGGTTACAACTTCTAATTCTGCGTTTTTATTAAAAAAAACTAATGACGGGGCCACAGGGTTTGGAAACTACAACCTCCTTTGTGTAACACCTCACATCAAACAATTTTCCTCGATCAGTACAATGTTTCAGACATAAATATCATCATAAAATGAAAATACGAATATAATTTAGATGTAACATACCGCCTGTTTTCCGGGAAGGATTCGGCAGAGTTGTACTTATAGTATTAATGAATTTCTATCTGTTATACCTCTTAACTTTTCCGTTGATAATATAGTAACCTTCCGATAGTTCTTAAATTGTTATACAGGGAATCACAACTCTAATTTGCTGGTTTGGTTTTAGATTAGAGCAAAATAATTTGGGAAATCGTAGCATGTATTTTATTTTATTTATTAGGGACAAAAAACAGTTACATATTAGAGCGTACAATCAAAATCCCTAAACTAAATTAACAAACATGTAACCCACACCATTTGTCCACAAATTAACAATTGAAGAAAAGGAAGTTTATGAACAGACTAAGATCAATTATGATTAAAGTTAAAATAAATAGAAAGTAAAAGTAGGAATATCTGCGACTGGTTAGGTGCTTTACATGTGTTGGTCTTTATCAGATAAGAGCATGAGTGCTTTTGCTTTAAAATTACGGTAGGAGAGTGAGAAATGTATATTATATTGACGAAGCAAATCGGCCA
This sequence comes from Apamea sordens, assembly GCA_945859715.1. NCBI lineage: Eukaryota > Metazoa > Arthropoda > Insecta > Lepidoptera > Noctuidae > Apamea > Apamea sordens. Next base: position 9,109,796 of record OX243996.1, on the reverse strand, counting down.
TTCGATACAGAAAATCGTAGCTCGCTACGTTGCTACGTCGCGTCGTAGCAAAATTGTGATCTCAAAAAGGAAATATCAGCGTGAAAATACCTTCTGCATTGTTAAATAAACACCACCTCTACTTATGCAAAAGCCACGGCTCTGTAAGTAAGACCGGCTGTTTCAATTTCGTCACGTACAGTTTGCTTTCATTTTACTCGTAAAGGCGTCGTAAAAATAAAACTTCGTTAAGTAAAGGCAATTGTCACCGTGCTCAGTTTTAAGACAAAACATCTTGTAGATTAACCATTTCACTCAAGTTGTTATTTTTGTACGAAAAGTAGTGTTAGTCGTATTTTTTCCACTTAAAACAAAGTAACTACGAAAGTTTCAACGTCCGTAAATGAGAACACAGAATACCCATTAACGAGAATATTATTTCTAATTACAAAAGGTGTGGAAACAAAAAGTTTGATAACTTCTTCAGATATTAAAGCCAAGGAGCGTCTCCTTGGGGGCACATTGTTGTACGAGCATTATCAGAGCGCTTTCTAAGATATATGAGTGGTGGTCCCGCCTTCTAACTGTGCAATGAACTTTAAATCCCCTTTACACCTGGGCCCGCCCATCAAATACAGTTGTTGTGGAAATAAATGCGATAAAATCGTACTTTATACGACATGCAAAGCTGAACTTAGTTTGTTCTGGTGTGAATTATGGCATAAGCGTGTGAGAGCTAAGTGTAGTGCCTTAATCGGCACAGTTCGTGAACTTCTTTTTCCTGACACAACTGACGGTGACAGGCTCTGCATTGACTCAACCTTTTCCGTCGCGAACACTAAAAACTCCTTTGCCGTTATCTGACGTCTTCTGGTGGTCGGAAACGGTTAACGTTTACTTAACCCAATTAAGCTGTGGTTTGACTGTGAGCGATTTTTTTTTTTGCGATTTGCTATGGATAAAAATAACACAAGAAAAGTTATTGAATGTAACTGTTTGGTAGCACAGCGTTGTTCTAAAATCCGTTTTTTGTTTAATTTCCAGATCTCTTATGGTCATGCCATACAACAAATAGAAAGTTTTTTTTTTTAATATTTGCTAATACAGCCGTAGTAGGTAAACAATGAAAATTAAATTATATTGCTAAATCCTTAATGTTACGTAATTTAAGAGCTCCTTCAACAAATCGCTAGAAATCTAAACGTTTCCTCCTTAAGGAAACGTATTAGCATTCCCGTCGGATAGCGTCGAGCGCGCAGGAGTTGAAACTAAACATGGCGGCTGCGCTACGAATCGCTTCCTTTACATTCAAATGCCGGAACAACACTTTCCGCTGTACAAATCACTCCGTCACTCCTGTTTTATTCCCACACTAGTTTAGTTTTTATGTACAACGATGTTTAACTGAATTAGTTAGTTAAATATATTCCAATCATATTGTGGGAACTAAAGATTATATGCTTAAATTTATGAAGCTCATGGATGTAACAAGATTAATGTGATACAGAATTATCAAAGGATCTACACGGTGAATGACAAAAGACGATTGTATTCAGCCATTCACATTGTAGATCAAGATGTTTAGCTTGTCACTTCGTTTTACAAGATACCTGCGGACTCAACCGCCACAGAAACTCCAATTGTAGCTCCGTCTTGGAAACCTGCCACCGCGATAAAGAATCGAAGACTTATCAAATCGTACATTAAAAAGTATCAAATGGTGAAACAAAATATTTCTGTAAAGTTATCAACGGGCATACTGCCAAAGAGTTCACCGCACTGATTGGATCGCTTGTGCCAGATATCGCTGAATTTTTAAAAGAACCTTGAAACAATAACTCAGCATATACTCAAGTAGAATTTATTCTGAAATGAAAAGCTCTGCACATTTTCTATTCAAATACAAAAGCTGTTTGAGGGTACCTTCTTTTTGTATTACTGCAGACAGACAAATGAAACCGTACTGTTCTAATAAATGTAAGAAGCAAGTTCTCCGCAAAAATAACTAATTGAAACTAAAACTACGCTTTTCTTTACAAAGCTGTAATATCCTGAACAAAAAAGCTACTACAAATACAAATTAAACACTATCCTCCCCGTCCCACAGAGATTATGCACTATAATTTCTTTTTAAGTGTAAAAAGCTTAATAGAAGGGGGAAGTTTCCACGTGAAAGTGCATTAACATTTCTTGAGCAAGGCTTCAGGAGAACAGATGTTAAAGCCACAAGTCAAATAGACGTTGGAGAGAAACAAAGGCGATGGCCCGTGAACACTGAAACTTGGGCGGGATTATACAAGATTGAATATTACGTAGTACAGTTAGGAAACTGTTGTACATCGTAGTGATTTTACCTACATTCTGCTTTGAAACAAGAACACGTTGAGATGTAACCGTAGACTATTATTACTATTACACACAATTTTGGTTGGACATAGACAGCTCCTAAGCTGGTACATGCTTAATTAGAGGCTTATGACTTGCTTTAACCTACGTCAGACTATGGAGTAGCTTTTGAGGCTTAACACTGTCTGGCCAAATGTGTTGAAGGCCTATTGCACGATTTAACGTTAATACTACTGCAAATATTTTTATCAGTTTCACCTTTATGACTGTCATTATAATCGTTTATATCGTGTAAACCAACAACTGCACAACTGCTGCTCAACTTTGTGCAATAATGGTCATTGATTTACATAATTATAATTTCGTTATGGTTGAGTCAATGAATGATCATAACTTAACTTTCGTTTATCCTTCAATTCGTTCTTAATCTCATTTATATTCCTGTACACCAACCATAAGTATTAACATCTCAAAGGATTTTAGTCCTACAAAAGTAAGCAAAACGATTTAAGTCTCACGGTTGTCTCATAAATAATACCTGAATGAGTACAACGTAGGCCGTATACCGGGATTAATCTTATGTAATATGCCAGGCTCATACTCGTGCGAAGTTGTAGGACAGTGTACTGGGGAATTCATAGCTCTTAGTTAATTATAACCGCGTTTGGTACGATATTGTACGTCGGCATTATCTTGGAGCTGTGTGAGACAAGGGCTATTAGCAGGGTTGCTAGTAATATGATATTTAATAGACGCCTGCTCTGTTATGTAATTAAGGAACCTGCGGCAAGCGTGGGATTTGAATTATGAATATTTTTGTGACTATTTCCCTTAGGCTATGAACAGACGATAACTTAGAACAGGGGTATGAAATGGAAACTGCGAAGTGTGTAGGCGTAAAAGTATAACCTTACTAAAACACACATACATAATTATATAACCGAAAAAAAAAGAACCGAAAAATGGGTACAAAGGTGATGCTTATTTCTAAAGACTTAAACTTCCAGCATACCTGCGATAGGAAAGTAAATAAAGAGATGTAGACAGTGTGTGTTAGAGTAAAACAGAAAATAAAATACATAAAATAAAAAACAATTCACTTAATAAAATAAAACAAATAATAATTATGAGAATAAACTTTACACATACACTCACACTCACTCACACACTCGCATGCCTGCGTGCTGCATGTTTAGCTTTAATTCTCTCTTTTTTTCTATTATTATTCCCTTTAGTTTTGCATAAAACAAGTACCTAAATGATACTTATTAAGTTATGGAATAGCGGAGTCTCCTAACACGGGCTTATCTCGTTAAAAGGAGGCTCCACTAGTTTTTAAGATTTACTTGTTACAATAATGAACCATTTTTCATTTTCACAATACAATACTACAATTAACAACTACAAATTAACAATACTACACGTTGTTTTTCTCGGCTCGAACGTACAGCAGTTTCTAAATCGAACAGTAGTAGGTACTATTAGTAGTATTACAATTTAGTATCAAATACAAAAGTTGATTTAAAAAATGAAAAATATAAAACGAATCTCACCTTATTTTTCGTGAAAAATAACAAAAATATGGAGGGTTGTAGCTATATATCTTTTTGTGTTACTTATTAGAGTCAGCTGAAGTAAATGGGTGACTTAACCCGGAGTCATTGTTGTAAGAAATTGCTTGTGGACATTGAAGAGGGTCGTTACGACCCTCTGTCTTTAATTTAATCTGTTTTTCAGATAACAGGTTCCAGTAATGTATCGTGAAACTGAGTTTTAAATATGCTCTGAAGTCTAGTTTTATAATAATTACATTAATTTTCATCACAACAGATAAAGGCTCATGACAAATAAATGCTTTTTTTTCTTTCTTTGTGTAGACAGTGTAAGTGCCTATTTATACAAAGACATGAATTTAAAAGCGATTTTAGAAATGCTGTAACGTCAAAGTTGATATCATAACAGTATTAATCGCTTTTAAATACGTAAATAAATTTAGTAAACCTCAAATGGAACCTAGGTGAAAATTACTTTAAACAAACATACAGTTATGAAACTAGTTATTTCAAACGTAATAGCATAGACGAACAGTTTATTTTATATTTCCTCTTCATTTAGTGACAACCCTACCTATTATCAAGAAGATTGAGTGAAGTAGGTACTATTACAGGTAAAAGGGAGATGGAAATAATAACAATAAGAAGGAATTAAGTGGTCTTAATAACAGGGTTCCGTCGTTCCACAGTAATGGCGAGGTAAGTTTGTGACGGGCCCTAATTGTTTCTAAGATTCTTACAAACAATGAGAATATTGTTGGTACTTGGTAGGTATGTTCATAGTTTTACTAGCATGTTCATTTTGGAAATAAGATTTTGTGAGCGCTATAATCGAGATCCCAAGACGTAAGGCTTTCGATATCGGAAAACGAGTTATGTAACTTAAATGGAGTCGGGCTGGACACCTGGCAAGGCGCAGTGATGGCAGGTGGAGTAAGGCAGTGATCGAGTGGCGTCCAAGGACTGGAAGACGAAGTGTCTGTCATCTGGCAGTGAGATGGGCGGATGATATTGTTGCCATCGCGGGCAGAACCAGCATAGAGCTGGCACAGGAGCGTGGATATTGGCGCAAGAAAAGAGAGGCAGCAGTTGGTGAAGTCGGGTTGAAGATGATGATGATGAGCATTATAATTAGGTACTTACATTGGAAGAAAACGTATCTACTTATTTTTGTTTACGTTGTTTATATTGATACTTACACTAAGAAATAGGACCTCTTTGTGTAGTAGTAAGCCCATTTGAAAGAGCTGAACTGGGGAAGTTACTACCAATAAACAGACTTATTTTGCTAAGCGGCTTTGCTATGTTACTGAAGATGGATGAGCGTTAGCATTTCACGTTTTGTACGCGTTGGTAAACATTTTCACTACATACGAAAATGGCAGGTCTAAACATAAAATAACAATAATTATATCTATGCTATGAATCCTACTAATATTATAAACGTGAAAGTTTGTATGGATGGATTAGTGGATGGATGGATGTTTGTTACTCTTTCACGCAAAAACTACTAAACGGATTTGGATTAAATTGGGCATACAGATGGTTTATAACCAGAATTAACATATAGGATACTTTTTATCCCGATATTTCCCCGTAATCGAAACTTATGCGGGTGAAACCGCGGAGCGCAGCTAGAATTATTGTATAATTTATGGTGTTGAATGTCCTTTGGAAAATTGACAATGGATTTTTTTGCATAATAATGATTGTGGCATAAAAATGGCACATTAATCCCTCAGTCTGTCTCATAAATAGTAACAGTAATTAATTTTGTCTCGTTGGTCCTCGGAGAAAGGAAGAGGGATTCGTGGTTAAATTATAACAGCCGGGTCGATCAAAGATTAAGCTACGCTTGCCGCGGTCTGTTCGTGGATGGACCGTCCATTACACATCGAGATCCCTCTGTGCCTCGGAAAGCTGTTGGTCCCGGTTGTCATTCGCAGATATTTCACTGTCGTTACGGGTCGTCAAAAACCCAAAAGTCTGACAACCAGTCTTAACAATGGGTATCTGTAACAGGGGTAATATGTTAATCCAGTAACTGGGTTGTGGAGGTCAGATAGGCAGTCGTTCCCTGTAAAATACTGGTAGTCAGCTGCATCCGGTTAGACTGGAAGCCAACCCCGACATAGTTGGGAAAAGGCTAGACAGATTCAGTCGCCGCCCAAAAGTAAATATTTTAGGTGTGAGTACGTTGAAGAAAATGTCAAAGTATTTTTGAAGACCTGTATAAAACACAAAAGCTACGATGAGAAAGTTAATATTGTTGTCACGTGTAAAAAGGTATGTTTGTGCTTCTTGTACATATAAGAGTGATGAACGACGGTAAACATTTTTACCAAATTAAAGTATCACTCGACGATAGACGCCAGGAAAACCGTGAGAAAATAAAATACAACTACGTACCTAAATCTCTCCGTAAAATCTTTGACATTTATCGCCATTTTAATGAATAGCAAGAATTAATAAACAGAACAAGTCAAGGTCAAAGTAATTCTACTAGTAATTATTGATAACATCAGCTAACGGCGAAACAGTACACTCAACCGAACAAATAAGACTGAGTTATAACCTTTTATAATCGCAACCACTGGCATCCCAACTTACACCGAATCCACGCTACCACAGATCATTGCGACAGATAAATCAAATCGTCCTAATTCGTCCTTTACAATTGGCGAGCATGTACCAGTAATCCATGATCACGAGACGACCGGTTTCTGGACCCCCGAGACTCGTGTAATAAAGCTTACCCCGGTTCGATTAAGCCAGTAAATCAGACTGTCGTCTCGCATATAGAGGGTTAACTTCTGATTTCACGTGTTCCTGACTCCTATCTCGCAGGACGGAAATTGCCAAGAAAACATGGCGACCACCCGAGGCCTGCTGCTTCTTATTTATTTTTATTTCTTCGGACCGTGCCGGTATCCGGACACAGCGGTCGGTAAATAAATTGTAGTTTTAGGGCGGTTTATATTGCCATTAAAGACGAATAGAGCCATAAATCAATTTATTACCGACGTAAATGCTGGGACGTCGCTAAATAGCCGTTTACCTGATTATAGAGTGCCGAACTGCCGTCTGTATATAAACTTGCGTTATGGGAATTAGAATAGGGTTGTTATTACTTTGAGAAGTACCCAATTACTATTCGATATTAAGCCGTTTTAATGTTACTAGTTCTGTACCAATGATAAAGCAATTCGAAATTGGTTTTGCAAGCTTTTACTAGTCTAATCTAGAGGTCAAAGTATATATATTTCATCTACTCATTGCAGCACTACTCCAAACAAAAATAAACATTAATTGAAACCTGAAATGTAAAACAGTTACCATCGTCTTTATTGTTATGGTGCATAGGTACTATTGGAATAACTATGAACCTACGTTAGAGCTGCAGTAAAAATTGCATTAGGTATGGCGGGTTTTATGGCCATATGAAGACTGCTCTAGTGCATGCCTAAGTACCCTTATGGTCTAAATGTCTACGTTTATAACTGGGTCTATGGTACCTACCCTCTCTAGGCTTAAGTAGAATGCAAGTACATTTATCTTGTTTGACATGAAACCTAATAACGCTTTTGTTTGCTCGGTGGTCGAATTCTGTAGACAAAGGACGTCTGTCTTTTATTTCATTTTTGTAAAATACAGCATCATCTATCCTTAGCCTTTTCCCAACTATTTTTAGGGTCAGCAACCAGTCTAACGAGATGCAGCTGAATGAACACCAGTGTTTTACGTAGAGCGACTGCCCATCTGACCTCCACGACCCAGTTTCTGGGTAACACGATACCCCTTGGTAAGACTGAAGATGTGGAAAACTTGGTGTGTTATAGTCAATTATAAGTTTTAATGTTAGTTTTTTGGATGAGAATTAGTGAGCTTTCAAATGAAGGTTTTTAAATAAAATATCACAAAATAAATAAAATACATGATGCTCTCGATATTTTGTCGAAAGTGTCATGTATCTGCATTTATGTAACAATCAATCTATCTAGCTTATAAGTAAAATCTGTTTTGTTACTGCATTTTCTCCTTCTATGTTTAGTGCATGCCGTGGCAGCCTTTAATTAAGGCTACACTATAAAATGTAAAAAAAAATATGGAATCTTCAGCATGTATTATGGTGTATGCTTCGTTGGTTGTCCTTAAATAAATAAATAAATCCACGGTTTACTCCACTAGACCAAGAAAGGAGATATATATACACCGTGACTTTTTAGTCGTCTGACAACGGCAGCCCACTTCATGTATCCAATGACTACTACACATTCATAACAAAAAAAATGGCATTTAAGAGAAAAAAAAAAGAAAAAAAAAATCATTATTATGATGCATAACGTAGTTGAAACATTCTGTTGCGAGCGAAGATCTATCTACTCGACTCGTGCGATGGTTAGGTATGTTCTACTGTTTGATACGTAAACATTATTAACAGGATGTTTCATAATTCTAATGTATTAATTATTTTTCCTTGTACCCATTATCTTAATTAATGGTAAAAAAAAACACGCCTAGAGGTATTTTATGTCGGATACATTGAGTGGACCACCTTTGTCAGACGACTTAAAAATCACGGTGTATACTTAGAATATTTTAAGACATGATCTACGTCTCAACAAAATGTGTTTGCAATTTCACAAAACGTTATTTAAAACGAACATTAGGATATCAGGTGGTTATCTTCCCACGCAAGTCAAGCATCCCTGCGATGAGACGGGAGACTTCTCTTTGTTACATTAAAGCTTCGTATTCATGGTAAAAAGAAGTTGAGCTACATTTACTGAATATTGTTTTCTGTAACATTTAAAACTATATTTTCTGAAAATATATTGTTCTGCACCAAAAATGCTTTTTTATACACGGCAACACTAAAGCTTAGTATTCAAAAGTAAAAACAATAACAAGAAATAATTCCATGAGTTTAAATTTACACATAGTGAAGATGTAATAATAAAATATCGATGAACATAATACCTAAGTACTATTGCCAAAACCTATACCTGACCATTTTGAAAACAAAATTCCGTGTGCACATGATGACCATAGCTGCGTCCGTAACTAAAACAAAAGAGGATCCTTTTTAGATCAACTAACGACTAATAATATGCGCTGCAAGCAGGAATCAAAATCTATATCTGACCACCGCGGTGGTCAGATATAGATTTTGGTGATAATACATTAAAAAAATACATAGAGACAAACAATTAAGCTGCTTTTTTGAATTCGGTTAAAAATAGCCCTTGGTGTAACCAACTCTCAAGCTATATGTTTCAGAATTCCGCTGTTGCCAGCAGGAAGCAATATAAATCGTAAACTAAGGGAATGTTTTTGACACTCCTTTTTTCTTGGTACCGCTTCAGTATAAAAACACATAGTACACCCAGCCAGGTGGTACTTATTCACTTTAAAACAATTAGCTATAGTCTACTCCAAAAATATCTGATAGTGTAAACCAACCCGTTCAGGTTCAATTTTTACTCACTAAAGGGAATTAGTAACACATTCATAATGTACTTAGAAGGTTTCAACTTTATATTTCACCAGTTTTTCCAACAATTATTGTTATCATCGGAGGTACGTTTTCTGAAGCATTTGTTTACATTTAATTCATTAGATACTTTTGGAACACACCATAAATACCTACCTTTATTTTAAACTAAGTTACAAGGAACAGCCTCTGCCGTCAGATCTTATTTACAGCCATACCTAGACGTAAATACATAGGCAAACAACATAAGACGACAAGGTTGACTGTTGAATAAGATATAAGATACTGTGACCATTGGATCGATGTTACCTCGTAGCGCTTGTAATTCAAAGAGATAACTGCCGGGTACCTGTCATCGTTCCCAGAACTTTATTTACTAGAATGTAAGCTTAAGCAGGCTTTACACAGGTATAGGACTATAGCCGCACAAGTTTTGCCGTGTGGCAAAAATCAACGGTCTAAATGGCAATTCAGCTAGGCCGCAGGTGACTAGCAGTTCCAAAGTAGGTTTCGGCTTTTATCGAGTGGCGACCGGTCACATGCGGTGGGTGACTAAAGTCGACCATGAACATGTTCAGTTGCAGGCGATCGCCCGCAGCATTTTGATGCAAAATAAACTAGTCATTTGCGATTGTTGTCGACCTGTGTAAATGGGGTGGCGATTCGGCTTGTGTGGCGATTTGGTAAACACAGCGAAAATACGAGGTGACCTAGTGTAAATCCCCTATTAGTATACATACATTTCCCTGTAACAGTATTCCTAGTAGACGATATAAAAAGGGCATTAAGGCCGCGTTCACACCAAACATATGGCCGCCGACTGTGAGCATCAAGTTCAAAATGTATGAAAAAACAACGTCAACCCCGATTGTCCGTTATTTTTTATACATTGTCATACTCAGTAGCTGACTATACGTTTGGTGTGAACATAGCCTAAATCTCCCTGATGCAGTTACGTCATATTGAACTGAATTTGAAAAATATTATTTTCCTTACTTTATTTTATATAAAACCATCCACATATAAGACGATCAACGACCCAATAATTCCATGAAAAGCAAACTTTAATAAAAAGGTTGCTTTTCACGGAATTATTGGGTAAACAGATTTTACCTTGAAAAGAATAATGGACATATTTGGTGGAAGTTCTCGGGCTGGTAAGATGGGTCTCTCATAAAAGCGTCTTATCTATTCTATATACTTATAATAAATCTGTAGAAGTGAAAATTCTGTACATTGAAAATATCAAAAAAATAATTTACAGGGGGTGTTACTAGACCGACACCGAACCCAAAAATGTGATTAAAAAAATTTTTGTCTGTCTGTCTGTCTGTCGGTCTGTCTGTCTGTCTGTCTGTCTGTTTGTTCAGGCATCACGCAAAAACTACCGGTTCGATTACGATGAAACTTGGTATAATTATTCTTTAATATCCTGGGCACCACACTGGGTACTTTTTATCCCGGAAAAGTATATACAATAAAAAACAAACTTAATTTTGCGGTTCGATCCCTATACCCGATTACCACTGTCTGTACTGTACCAACCGCAAATACTAAGTTTGTCGTAGGTTGGGTCACCCGCAGTGGAGTTCATTTTTATTCCTTTTAGTTTTTAGAGTTATTTAGGTTTATTTTTATATGAGTCGTAGGTATAGATTTTAATTTTAAAGTATAGGTAGTATATTTGATAGTGTAGTGACCGTAGGTTATTTTATAATACTGTTAGGTAGGATTAGTCATTCGTATAGATATTAGTTTTTAGGGATTTTGCTTATTTATTGAGTTTAGATTAGTTATCATCAGAAATAGGTTTATTTAGGTAGGTATTTAATTTTCTGCTATTGCGGTTTTTTTTTAATTAGGTAGGTACTTAGGTAAAGATATCATATAGGTACCCTCTTAATCACCACTAATGAGACACAATTGGTTTTCTACTGTAATTAGCCACAAAGGGCCCGCGAGATAGATGGCATTCTGGGGAAGCACATACATTTTATCCTGTTAGCACGTTCCCGTGGGATAATTTCCGACATCCACGCGGGCGAAGCCGCGGGCAGAAGCTAGTATCTAGTAAATGTATTGGCATTCTTAACACACAAACTAATCATAATGTCTTATACGTATAAAAGATTAGGAAATAGTCTTTAAACGTCGCTAAGTATACATTTTTTACTCGTGACTGTACATATAGGTTGCTAGGGTAGCGGGATCGTCCGAAAGGGTTACCGCTGCCCTGCAACATAAAGGGCTAAGGAAGGAACACGGGTGGGTTTTAGTCAGTAAGAGTCTGACACTCCCTCCTGCTCCACCCAGAGCGGGAGGGGTCATTTGATGATTTCCCATCCTCAAAAAAAAAAAAAACAACTGTACATATAGGTCGATAAATCGCTTAGCATTTAAGCGTCATACATAGGCGTCGCTATGATAAATAAATGATAACAGAAGCATGTAAATAATAAAAAGACTCACCCTTAAAATCATAGTATTGACAACCTGATCATCATCATCATCAGCCTATAGCAGTCCACTGCTGGACATACTTAGGCCTCTCCTATTTCACGCAATTCAACTCGATCTTCGGCAACTCTCATTCAGCCGCTACCGGCCATCCTGCTTCACCTAGCCTGAAAGCGTCCTACCTTACGATTACCTGGTAATTGTTGTAACACTTTTAACAACAATTCCCAGACAATTAAAACTACACTAAGGTGAAATTATAATAAGGTAGCTAACTGTAACAAAGACAAGACTTTCCGATCTATTCTGTAAAAATCTCACCGTGAACTTTGGCGAAGTGAGCTGAGTCAATAGTTTTAATCCAATAGCATCAGGTGGAATGAATGCTCACTTGAAGCTCACTCCCCCCTAAGTTCACGGTGAGATTTTACCAGAATAGATCGGAAGGTTTTTGTTATGATATGTATTTGATTACTAGTTTATTTATTTATAAGTATAAGGCCTGATTTTTCCGACGCCAGATAACTTTATCCCAGGAATTGTTTTGAAATTTTGACAGAGTTTTCATACAAAATCTGTTAGACGTCAATTTTATTCCACGAATAAAAAATATCTGTCGATTGACAATCAGCCTTAAAAAGTTTGTATTGAAACTGTGTGTACTCTCCGTCACTTGTCCCTAAAGGTTTATTAGAAAACTAGCTGTGCCCGCGACTTCGTCCGCGTGGAATAGTGACTTTTCGGGCAGCATATTTTGAATTACATGTACCGTCGTTTGGGTAGCAAAAAATTTACTTTACAGTAATGCTTCTCTGTATACGATATTTGACGTATGGCCATCGGGGATGAAAGCATACAGGCTCCTAGGATTGCTAACCCGTGACAGAGCCACATACAACTGACCGTGCGAGAAAAAGCTGATACTTACATCTGCTTTATTAATTGTCATCGCAAAACATAGGCTGACTGGAAACTGGACTCGTTTAAAACTAAATGGAAAATTGTTTGGAATGAGAGGAATCTGAGGAATGAAAACACTTTCACCTTTTCCACACCCTGTTAAAATCTCTGCTTCTATCAGATTTCGTTGTAAATTGGTCACTTTTAACCTGGTGCCATTGCAAAGTTTTGGGGGGCTTAAATTTCTAAGAAGCATTATGGGTTCGCAGAAGTCTCAGACTCACGCGATAGCGCGTGAGCTTCGCGATCGACAGATAAACGTGCCTTTCGTTGTTCCCCGTTTTCCCTATTTCGAGTTGTCATCATTCGAGAACGATTTGAACTCAGTCTAGATTCTCGCTGAGTCGAAGTTTCTGCAGCACGAAACCTAGCCTGATGTTCCCGAGTTGCAGAAAGCCTTGCCTCACGACCTTCTTCAGATTCCTGTGATCGAACTAATCTCATCCTTTTAGCATTTTTGCTACATTGGGAGAGGTTGGATCTTCTTCGAGGCATTCTTACAATAAAATAGTACTTACTACTTAACACACAGTTATTTAGTAAACACGTACTATCGTAAACAATTATTTTAAAGAAAATTAAGAAAAAGAACTTAACCTACAAACCCTAAAATATAAATAAATGAAATATGCAAACAGTCATTTTTTTTTTTTGCTTGAGAGGACGTGACTACTTTACCGGACTATTCTGTGGTTGCCTTAGGAATACTTAAACCCTCCAGCCAGGGCTACATCTAGATTAATACTAAACGACTGCACGCTAAAGGCACCCACTGTGGGGTACGAACCTTGGCTTAGGGCGTCGCTGGGAGAGGGCAGCAAGGGGACAGGCTGGATCGAATTAGTAGTATTAATGCTTTGATGAGCGCGGCGTTTCCTAGGACTATCTCTGAGAAGAAAGGCCGAAACAAACTCAGAGGTCTCAGTCGAGGAATTTAAAGCTACAGGCTCAGCTACAACGCGGGCTGGCACTTCAGCGGGCAAGGGTCAGGGGGGAGAATTTACTTGGGGGCGTCGCGAGGGACCTCGGCGGCGAGGTCGGAATGTCGGTAATTTGTGTTTGTATACTGTACTGCCCTATCGCTCTCCTAGAGGAGGGTTATGGGGTCATCGTCGAGAACATGCCTTGGACGGCGAATTTTACTGAGTTTGGAGGGGGTGTAGTTGGCGACCATCTGAGGGTTGGGGTGATTAGCGGCTGTGGCAAAGAAACGCTTGGAGACGTTTCTTTTACTGCTGGATAGTGGGGATCTTGAGATCAACATGGAGGATCTCATTGCGAACGAACCAAGGGGAGTTTGTGGCCTTGCGGAGGAATCGGTTCTGCAGGGTTTGTATTCTATGGATGTGACGGGGCTTTGCGTGAGCGAAGACTATGCAAGTCATTATGGGACGGATGCATGCTGTGTACAGGCGCTTTTTGCACTTGAGTGACAGCTTGCTGCGTTCATTGAGGACGGAATGAAGGCAGCCTAGAGCGAAAGAGGCGCGCGAACGGACCGTCTTTATGTGCTCTGAGAAGGTGAGGAGAAGGAGAAGAATAACACCAAGGTATTTGGCTCGCTTTTCCCAAGGGATCGGCTTGCCGAACATGGTGATAGGTGGAGGGGGGGTGGGTTGTCGTCTGGGTCTCGAATAGAGCACCGCTTGACTCTTATCGGGGTTGACTTCGATTCGCCATTTCCTGAACCAAGCAGCCAACTTATTGACTGCGGTTTGGAGACGAAGTCGTAGTTGGATATGGCTGCGACCAGTGTAATAGATGGCTGTGTCGTCTGCGCACAGAGCCAATTGGGACTTAGCATCTTTAGGGATGTCGCTAGTGAACAGCGTAAATAAGAGAGGGGCGAGTACGGAGCCCTGAGGGACTCCTGCTCTGATGGGGGGCAGCGGCGCGGCTCTCAGCGCGCTTTATATAGCCATAGACGCGCAGGCGTGAGGCCTGTACGTACTCTGATAGAATACCTTAATAAATGTTCGCCGTGATTCTTTAAATTGTCATAACTTTTTTATTTATGAACCGATTTACATGAAATAAACACTAAATGTTAAGTGAAGCTTACTAAAATATATTAGTGAAAACCGCATATAAATCGAATAAGCCGTTTCTGATATTAGCGTGCACAAACACACAGACAAACAGACAAACAGACAAAAAAAAAATTAATTACAATTTCGGGTTCGGCATCGATATAATAACAACCCCTGCTAGTTTTTTTTTATATATTTCCATTGTACAGACACCACTTTTCTACAAATTTATTATATGTATGTATAGACGAGCGTCAGACTGTCTGGCATTAATTCTGAAATAAAAAAAAAATATCCCTGGACATTTCACACAGCGCCATCTAGTCCCAAGCTAAGCAACCTAATGCTTGTGTTATGGTAACAATATGGCTGATAAACTACTTATATACATTTTTTTTTTGTTGTAAATACATACATATTATAGATAGAAAAACACCCAGACTCGGAACAAATACATGTAGGACTTACAAATATTTGTTCTGTGCGGGAATCGAACCCGCGACACGCAGCGCAGCAGTCCGATCGCTCAGCCACTGCGCTAACCGTGTTGTCAACTCTCCGTCACTTGTCCCTAAAGGTTTATTAGAAAACCAGCGTCAGACAGCATCTGTCTGGCATTCATTCTGAAATGAACCTTTTTGGCGGAGGCGTGACGCGCAGACTTGTTTGAAACATTATTTTTATTTTGTTAGTTTTGTATTAAGTGTTTCACGAACTGTGTCCAAATAAACTTTATTCTTTCTTTCTTTTTTTCTTTCTTCAAGTCTTCACGGTGAGATTTTTACAGACTAGACCGGCTGATCATTTTATGAAATCCAAGTGACAATGAACTTTAGGATAATATAATAACAAGATCATCTATACATCACATGCTCATATATATCATGGTCTTTGATCGACTTTACCGACGGTTACACAACATTAAAGTTATCGAAAGTAGAAACCTGTAATTTTGAAACAAAGTACCTAAAACATCTCAATAATATTAGCTCCAAGGTTAAGTAACATTGAACCTTAAGTTAAAGTAATAACAAGGTCAACTATACTTTGCTCACACACATGGTCTTTGATTAACTTTACCGACACAACATCAAAGTCATCGCAAGTCGAAACCTGTAACTTTGAAACAAAGTACCTAAAACGTCTTAACAATATCAGCTCAAAAGTTTTTGAAATCGATCCGTCTTAATTATAAACGTTCGTTCAATGTGATTAACAAATGGCTTTAATCCTGAGTTCGACAAGATAATTAATTTGAAACTTAAGTAGAGTCAGAGTTTAGGCAAACGATTTTAACTTGACTGATTGTGTTCTGCAAATAACAGCAATTTGGGAATGGATGAGGCTTCTGTGTTTCATTATAACTTGTACCCATTAATTACACAATTTCGTTAAGATGCATGTAAGTCACAAAGTGATATCTATTTAAGAATAAAAAATAAAATCTATAAGAGTCACAACTGTCGGACTATTTAGTTCAATATCTAATGTAATGGTAATTTCATTACCTAAACTTCAGTACACGTTACATCAATGAGGTTTCGACCCCTGAAAAGACTTATCAACAGAAGGTGATGAGTTTAGGGATTTAGTAGTTGAAAAAGAACTGAACTGAAAAGAAATTTTCAAATGCGTTGGCGACTTGTGAGTCTGATTTTATTATGTTGTCATTAATAGACAGGCTGTAGTCAGAATTTCGGTTACTAGATCTTCCCGCTTCACTATTTAATATTTCAGGTCGTTTTAATTACATTACTGCTGTTTTTAATCATTGCACCCAAATAATGTGACTTGGCCATATAACAGACTTTTAAAAATAATTTTGAATAATTTCTAACGTACAAATTAAATTCATCAGTGTTATGTAATTAAATTCATAAAATACTTTTTATCCCGATATTCCCACGGGATCGACACTTAAGCGATACCGCGGGACGCTGCTAGTTATGAATAAATATGAAATACGAGTAAAGTGTAGAGATAAACTTTTATTATTATTGTGGAAATACCAATAAACAGGAATTTATTACAGCAGATTTTATAACAACAACAGTACATATGCCTTCCATCTACCTGATACCAATTTGTACGTTATAAATGTTTATTTAAACCAAAATAAAGCTGAAACCCGATTCAGCGGTGTGACGTAACGTGAATCCGCGATTTCGTCCTGTCACATCACATCACGGCGCACTTCGCGTTTGTCTCGCGTTCGATACAGCAGCATCGACGCGAATTAACTCGCGTTAACGCGAAATAGCTCAGTGGTTGCGTTAAATGTAACATGAATTACTTGTGATACAGGTTTAAAGCGAAATCGAGGCTTTAATATGTCCCCGATAACTTTAATGGTTTGCCGATGCAAAATTTTCCTTTGTATGCTTGTAGTTGGTGCGAATATTGTAAGTGGTAACCATGTATCGCCATATATGGTTTTGTGGAATTCTTTTGGTAATTTCATGTCAGGCTAAGTTAATAGCATGATCTCAGATGAAAGATATTATTTTATTTAACTTACATAGAGTTATACGTTACAACTGTTATCAGCGGTAACGTACTCGTATAACTCTATGTAAGTTTCAATTGGTTTAACAGATCTGTTCTACCGGTCTATTCTGTAAAACTCTCACCGTGAAACTATAGGTGAATTGAGTTGTCGTTGCACCTGATGCATGAAGCCTGATTAACACTATTGACTGCTCACTTCACCTAAGTTTTCACGGTGAGATTTTTACAGAATAGATCGGCTGTTATTATACATAATTATTAATTCTACAGACTTGATATTAAAGTCATTCTGGCATATTATGGCTTCTATAGGGTTTGTCTCAGTGTTGGAGAGATCCTTATCTGCCTGCCCTTGTCCCATGTTACTTGAGGTCGCCGCAATACTTTTTCTTCTTCCATTATTCCCTTTTCACCGTCACGCTGTCATTCACTCCATTCTCTTTCAATCATTCTTCATACAATCCATCCATCTTTTATTTGGCTTTCCTCTCCCTCTAGATCCATCAAACATTTATAATCATCACACTTTTATTCACATGCGTTTCTTCGTTCCTCATCAAATGCCTATACCAAGTCAAACGATTTCCTTTCAACTTTTCTGTCACTGTTGCCACTTTCAAACTTACCATAACTTAACACTTATATACTAGTTTCTTACTTTATCCATTTTCGTCACACACCTATCTCAACTTGAATATAAAATAGCGGTACGAACACGTATTGTAAAGCAGTTAATTAGTTCACATATTATGTGCTGTGAGGCAAATCATTTCTGCTTTCCATTGCCTGTCGATAGCACTAGGAAATGGTGAAGGGCGGGCGTTTTTGGGTGACTGTCTTTTGTAATTTTGACGTTCGAAAAGTGCTGATTCTCAGCCTAATTTGAATAAATGACTTTTGATTTTGATTTTGTCCGATTGGAGTAGCGTTGCAACTAGTGAGTTGCAACGCTACGGCGAGATAATCTGGGCTTTAACTGAGTATAGTGTCAAAAATACAGTGTTAAAATATTTCAACAAAATTTTACTACACTGTAGCACCATTGCTTTTTAACCGGGATGAACGTACCTACTGAAATATTCGTTTTTTTTTCTGGTATTGTTCGTCGAATTCTTGAGCTTCTAGTTCTGAGTTGAGCTGCACGATTACTGACAAATGCATGCATTGACTGGACAGGTCCACGCAATCTGTGCGGTTCTTTCCTCAAAAGACCATTTCAGACACCAAACTATATAGTTATCACATTATCTGACCAAGATTATGTCTGGACTTTAAAAGAGACTGACCTCTCGAGTTGGTTTTGGCTTTTTTTCCCAGAGTTGTCAGATAGGAAACGTCGACCTCAATTTTTTTTTATTTTGATTGACTTTTACCGTTGAGTGTTTTCACAAATCTCCTTACAGAAATAAAGATCATTTCTCATTTATCTATATTAAAATCCGTATGATGTTGTTGCTGTACAAACAATATTTGTATGAGCCCTTTTCGCCTTCATATTGAGAGTGTTTTATGTTACCAAAGCATAAACGTAAAAACTGCCATACTAAAGCAAGCAACATTGTACTACACAATAAACGCTAGAAAACTAAAGTATAACTTCTTATTGTAGTCAAACTACAACAATTGCATTGTTTTTATTTCAAAGAACTTGAATCCCGGGTCATAAAACCGGTGGTCCTTCAGACAGAATAATAAAATCCGGGAAATTTCCGGGATCCCGCCTTCGTGTAGGTTCGTTTTAATATTTTATTTCGGTTTCTTGTAACGCTGTAACTTAGCCGGAATGTTGTCTATGATTAAATGTTTCTTGTAGCATTATGTAAGAAGATGTCGTTACGTAGGTATTCACTTTATGTTGAAACTTTTGGGCAATGAGTAAAGGAAAACAGTATCCTTTATTGATACTAGATCTTTATATGGCAACTACCTCGTTGCTATAAGTAGTCACAAGCACTACTGCTGGGCATGACGTCCTGGGGGCCTACTCCGAAGTGCAAACTGCAAAGTGCGAATGTTCGGATCGGACGGACAGATGGCCGAACCGAATATTATTGAAAAATGCGAAAAAAATACGGATCGGCTCAGTTGGGTCGGAACCATACTTAGTCAATATTCGAAAGAGTGTAGGAGTGTAGGATCGGAACTGACCGAACCAAATAGTAACTTCGTAGCAGGAAACGGCCGAACATTCGGCCGATACTACTTCGGAGTAGACCCCCTGGATTCGTTACCCAGGTCGGGCAAAGTCTGGAGTTGTTTGTCATAACAAGCGAAATGTGGGTGTAGTGTATGTACACCTCTGCCTAGCCCTTCGATGAAACATGCGTGATATTATGTTATAATGGTGTCTTTAAATATTTTGGAATAAAATCTTACCTAAACTAATATTATAAAGAGAAAAGATTTGATTTTTGTATGTTTGTTTGTTACGTTCTCACATTTAAACGGCTGATAGGATTCGGATGAAATTTGGCACATGGGAAGACTCTGACTTGGATTAGGACATAGAATACATTTTATCACGATATATTTACACAGTTAGTTGTAAAATAAAGCAGCTTTCTCAACGAGCTGGAAAAAACATTTCTATTAAGTCTCCATTTAAGAAAAAAGAAAAGCTGTATTTTTCTGCGCCAATAAGAACAATAGAGTTGATTGCAATGAAGTTTATTTTCTCCTTCCTTTCCACTAAGATTCCTAAGCTCAGTGGTCGGTCCATTGAGCGTGGGGGTGAGTTTTCCTAAGTGTGTGACGTTTAAAGACATTTATTTACACACACAGACACACAGACATTTATTTATTTTTTTGCCATAAAATAAATTGGTACGATCAGCAACAAAAGTCGGTTAACACTTCAGTTGTTTAAATCGTAATTGTTGAGCAAAATATTCTTAAAAAGCATATAGTAATAGAATATTTAAGAATAACTAACTCTTTGCTATTACATGAAATAGTGAAAACCAATGTATCGCATCATTTTGTATCAATTTAGATTATTTGTAAAAGTAACAGAGTTAACTGACTTTTGTTGCTGACTGTACAAATCTATACTTATTTACTAATATTATAAAGAAGTAAAACTTGTTTGTTTGTAAGTTTGTATGAAAGGGGTAATCTCTGGAACTACTAGTCGGAATAGAAAAATTCCTTTTGCATTTGATAGCTCAATTCTTCCTTATCAGCACGTTATGACCCCTAGGAGACGAGGAAAAGAAAAAAAGTCAGGAAGAACGCTAAGCGAAATGAAGTGATAGCGCGGAATGCGATGCGACGGGGGAACAAAAAATTTCATGCGGACAATTAATCTGTAGTAGGCTTTATACCCTCCCTCCTCCTCCCTCTCACAGAGAGGGGGCCTGTGTCCCAGCAGTGGGAACATTATAGGTGATTATGTAGGCCCGTGGCTAAATAATAACAGCCGCACAGGTAGGTCGATCGGTCAGGTTAAGCTACGCTTGCCGCGGTTGGTCTGTGGATGGGTGACCATCTTTACATACCGAGAGGCTTAACGTGCTTTCCGAGGCACGGAGGGGCCGCGCTTCGGAAAGCACGTTAAGCCGTTGGTCCCGGCTGTCATTCGTGGATCTTTGACAGTCATTACGGGTAGTCAGAAGCCCGAAAGTCTGACAACCAGTCTTACCAAGGGGTATCGTATTACCCAGTAACTGCGTTGTGGAGGTCAGATAGGCAGTCGCTCCATGTAAAGTACTGGTATTCAGCTGCATCCGGTTAGACTGGAAGCCGACCCCAACATAGTTGGGAAAAGGCTAGGCAGATGATGATGTAGGCTTTATACCTACACAGTAATTCAAAGCATCTAGTCTGGTTTGAAAAAAAAATGTATTATTATTATTATTGCTTATATTTTATTTAAAACGTTATTTTGCATGCCACTTTAAAATTATACATATTTTCTTTTGTATAATGTACAGGTTAGCTAATTAACAATACCGTGCTTTCCTATAATTTAGATTCATGCGAGATCTATAATTATGATCTAAATTGAGGGTTAATGTTTTGTATGTATTTATATAAATAAACCTCAAGAATACTGGTAAAGCATGGCATGAGTGTTGAGGCAAGATATATATATTTCACATTATTTATTCAAGAAGAAACGCTGCATTCTTTTGTCGCAATTTTCAACGTTATTCTTTAGTTTTGAACACTTTAGTTCAATAAAGAATATTCGCTCTGTTGAAATAGTATTTCTGTTAAAATGAACCACTAAACCAATGATGGTAAACAAATTAATCACAAAAAGTCTTTTTTTTGCTCAATGGGCCTGCTCTTGACCTTGATCACGCCTGATGGAAAGCAATGTATGAGGTCTATGATGGAACGAGTGTCCCCAGAAATAATGGCTTATCGGCATCAGGTACAGGGACCAAGCTGCCGGTGGTCAGAGCTCTAGAGAGAGGAACCTCCTCACTACGCATGCTGTGTCCAGAAGTACTACTTTCTGAATCAAGCCCTTGACTCAGCTGCGCAATGAGAGCTTCCTAAGGTGTCGTTTGAGGCTCTCCGGTAATAGGCCATTTACTGTTAGCATTATCGGTATCATAATTGCAGAGTCCACGTCCTACAGGTCACGTCCACGTCCGACGACCAACTCGTGTGCTAAGTCAAGATAAATGATTTTTTTTTCTCTTTATCTGTTTTCTCTGTCCAAAGGAGATATTTTATTTATTTACTAATCACAATAAATTATATATCCCATAAAAGAAAATGGACGAATACATTTAAAACTAGTGTATAATGGCCGATATGGGTACGGGTAGTATTTGGTCCTTCAGCTCTTTTGTCGGCTTAGCATTCATTATTATACGAGTACTATTGGACTATTGTGGGTTTTGGGGAGACCTTGTCAGATATACCGAGGCCATAGACTCGTGTCGACCCGAATACACAATACCCTCGCACCGACAAGTACCTACGTACATCCCCATAAATCATGCACACTTCTACGAATCGACAGAATAGCGTGGTAGCATTCGGGCATCGAGGTATTTCACCTACAAGAAATAAATAATACGAGTAATACTAGGAATGGTCTTAGTCTGTTGAACAATAAACGAATTCTTATATATACTTCGTAATAACCGTGTTGTATTTACTAACTTATTATTATAGTACATAACTATATAATAACATGACGTATATATGTATTTATAATATGTTTATGTTACGCCACAGACTACCTGCAATATTGTCTCTACTAAATTCCATCCAAAGGTTGTTCCATCAAAATATCGCTTTTAACGATTAGACCGCCTATTGTGTCACCCTATCTAAAAAAAATACATTTATATCTGTAATTTGTATGGTCTACATAATAAAGAGTATCCTATCCTGTTCTATAGTTAGACATTGTGGCTTATAGGTCAGTCACCGTAGACACAAAAATCTCGTTAGGTCGCAAAAAAATTCACTGTACTTGGCACTGTTTTTGGGATGTTGAAAGTCATGCTTAATGACTTTCCTCGTACAAAGAGTATCTTAGCCGATACTTTGCTTGGAAGACAGCTAAAACTATAATTCTGAACTATGTATTTGGAAAAAAAAAATCTATATTTGAAGTGCTGTATCTCGGATTTATAGGCTGCGCTCAAATTTTAAAAACTGTTGTATACTTTAAAAACCTACGTACTGATACGCAGGATGCACCTTTTAGAAGTAAAAAAATGAAACAAGATTTTTCGGATTTTTTCGAGCACCACGCTGTTGGCACATGTATTTTGGCTTTACACTACTGGTAGGAAATCCTAACAATATCCCAAAAAAAAATGTCTTGAATAACTGACCTATTAGAAATCAAATTACCAATGATTTCCTACAATTATTGTTTGTGTGCAGAAAATCTGTTTTCATAATTATTATTCCTCTGCTTATCCTGCAAAACGTGTAACACTTTCATATTTTTTCAATCCATAATAAAAACTAAAAGAAAATACAGGTAAACTCTTCATAAATACCAACATAACTGTCAACCGTTTTATCCAACGTAACTGTCATCCGTTATATCCGATATTAAATAAAAAAGCCAACACTCGCGGTATCGCTGTTCCGTTAACAACGTTATCGCTCCCGTCAAAGTATCAAGCCCTTCCGACTTGCGTACGGATCATGATATTACACAAAAATATAGGTCCAGAAGGTTGGCTTCATAGAACGGGCGAAAACATACGCACGTATAAACAAATACATACATACACTGTGTTCCAAAAATGTTGGTTGAAAGAGTAAGCAAACCCTGTTATATGTTTACGCAATCACTAAAGCCGAAATTAGTAACACATTCATCTGTATTGAGAAGATTTGATATTTCACCCCTTTTTCACACAGTTGTTGTTTGAATAACATTATCAAAAAAAAGACAAATTATATTTAAAAAAAATATATATGAATGATGTCAAATGAAAGACATCTTTAAGATTATTTAAAATAACAATTTTGGGCTTAAGCATCCAAATAATCAAATCAAAAGCTCTCTCTATTTGTTAGTGGCACTATTAATAAATGAAGATTTTTCCATTTTTTTTGTGATTCATTTTTGAACATTACTTCAAATACCTAGACCTACGCGCTTGCACTAGATGTACTTCAAACATGTCAATGTGTGCGTGCGTTTTCGTTCGTTGTATGGAGCTGTCCTTCTGAATCCATCAATTTTGTGCCTCCAACTCATTTACGGATCATGGTATAATGGAAACGCGACTGTAATTACAACTGATACGGGCGGTTTTTATCGCATAATGACACGGCTGCTGATTTAAATGATCGGGGTGCTTGTTTCTCATTTTTTGCTTTGTTGCAACCTGTGTTATTATTTAATCTCATTATGATCTTACCTTTCTCGGAAGACATATACCTAATTTCATTTAGGATGGTATAGGATAGGTGGAACGCTATAATTTACTTGATATCATAAAAATAGCAGTCAAACATTGTCAATTTTAAACTCAATGTTTTTAAGCGACTCCCGATTCGTTTGGCATCATGAATTTAAATTGTAATGTACTGCTTGTCAGAGAGTGGGATTACTCATAGGGGTAAAGAACATTAAAAGAAAAATAGATTTTGTATGGTTTTAATTATTTAAATCCGTGGGAACCAACCGTCGACCAAGAGTGATTTCGGCGATCCGTACCATCGGCGAAGAGTAATTCGCTATATCGTTCTGAGCTCAATAATTTCACAATCATAATCTCACAAAGATTGTGATTTTTATTGTTCTTGGCAAGTTTCAGCTGATCGATTCCCGCTAGTACAAACAAGAACAAGCAATCAGATTGTCTTAATCAGTATCTACAATGCTACTCCTACAATTCTCGTTGTCTGAGGATCGTGACCCAATTCCAGCTGATGCCTAGCTGCCTAGCTATCTCGAATGCATTATGATGCTGCGTTCTAAGACATTCGATCTACTAGAAAGTGCTTACACCAATTGAGCACTGATAATGACTGCCGTAGTGACTTACATTACCACTCAGTTATAGAACTTATCTAACATATATATTAATATACGTATGGATAACTAGCTATTTACATTCTATACAAATAAATACAAAAACAAAAGTACACTTAGTCGTCGAAGTACTCGACCGCATTGCTGTCATCCTCGACCGCATCGCTGTCATCCTTCCGAATGACAGCGAAGCGGGCGAGTACTTCGACGTGCCTAGAAGACGGTCAAAGTAAATTTAGAAAGAAAAGAAAGAAAAAAAGAAAAAAAGTTTATTTGGACACAGTTTGTGAAACACAAAATGCAAAATTAATAAAATAAAAAATAATGTTTCAGACAACAATGGTGTGTGATGAAATGAAATGAACCTTTTTGGCGCAGCCGTGAGGGGCTGCGCCAAAAAGGTTCATTTCAGCATTAATGCCAGACAGATGCTGTCTGACGCTGGTTTTGTAATGAACCTTTAGGGAAAAGTGACGAGGAGTACGCACAGTTTCAACATACCTAATACATACTTATAAATAAATAAGTAAACTAGTAATCACGTGCATATCATTACAAATACAAATAAGAAAAAAAAAACAAAGCAATAAAGTCACAGCAAAACCTGTTTTTTCTCGATCAATCTACGAGTACTTATGTAGATGAGATTGATCCGTGCACGCGTGCACGCGTTTAGCATAATCAGCTCCACTGCTGGGACACAGGCCTCCTCTTGGTGAGAGGGAGTGGGCCAGAAACCACTACGCCAGCACAGTGCGGGTTGGTGGATGTCACATGTCTTTGAATTGTTGGTTCTAGGACATGCCGGTTTCTTCATGATGTTTTCCTTCACCGTTTCGAGAGCAGTGGAGATGAAATAATTTACACAAAGTAAAGCGCCTGACAGAGAGGAGGCCTGTGTCCGAACATTATAGGTTGATTATGAAAGTGTTTGACTGGGTTCGTAGCTACGACCTACAACTCGTAAGCCACCTCCGTTACCACTAGGCCACTGCTGCTCTCAAACTTATGATCTTTCTGTATTGCCTGTGGTAAGTAAAATAATAATAATATTTATTTAGGTCCTTTTACAAAGTAATACATTTACAAACTTATAAATACTTAGTAGTACAGACGCCAGCACATCAAGCTACTACAATCTGTCAAATTTCTTTAATAGATTTTCAACTTTATCGCTAAATCATTAAGGTTCGAGGTTGATTGGGAAAATTTGACAGTTTCAGGTAGCTTGACCTGCCTTGTCTGTATGAAGTTCTTAACAGATTGACTTCAATACTAATATAAAGCTAGTTTAATTTATACGTTTTTAATTACCTATGAAAGGTGCGTTGGTGCTGACATTATAACTTGTGGCGACCTGCCTGAGCTAGGCTAATAAAAACCTGTGTTTCAGGCCATCCCCATACTAAGCGATCAGCTGATTATTTGTCGATAGTTAGTTTTTTTTTTAAATAATAATATCCTACTTCTAGTAGGTACTAAATACAAATTAAAAATGACCAATTTAATAACTACATCATTATTGAAGTACCTCTAGAAAGAAAATGTTAAGAAAAAGAAAACAAAAGCGTTGCTTTTACTGTAGACTCTCAAGATGGCTGAGGAAAAGCTAAAATGAAATGAGGTCGACAACAGCGTTCAATTGCGTAGTAAATAACACTCCAGTGCGGTCGATACCCTTACTACTGTGCCATACTATGTGTCAATGACCTGTCCTTACTTCTACATCATCATCATCTGCCTAACCTTTTCCCAACTATGTTGGGGTCGGCTTCCAGTCTAATCGGATGTAGCTGAATACCAGTATTTTACAAGGAGCGACTGCCTATCTGACCTCCACAACCCAGTTACTGAGTAATACGATACCACTTGGTAAGACTGGTTGTCAGACTTTCGGGCTTCTGACTACCCGTAACGACTGTCAAAGATCCACGAATGACAGCCGGGACCAATGACTTAACGTGCTTTCTATGCGTGTATGTAAAGATGGCCACCCATCCACAGACCAACCGCGGCAAGCGTAGCTTAACCTGACCAATTGACCTGTGGGACTGTTATTATTTAGCCACGGGCCCCTCTATTCTATATGTAGAAGTAAGGTTCTACATAGATCATAAATAAGCAATAAAAGATGATGATTGTGACTGCTTTGGTACGAAAAAGTTACTTATAATGTACATTACTACCACCCAATATACATAGGTGCATGAGTAATTGTTGGTTGGCCTTCTTGTAAAACAAGGCATGGCTGTACCACCCCTTGTTTTATTAATATGACCAGAGCTTTCTGATACATGGTCTCAGAAAGCTCTGGCTCATAGGTGATGGTGTGGGGCAGACCATCAAACTGCATCACTTTCTCCATGG
The DNA here is from genome assembly GCA_945859715.1 of Apamea sordens. Classification (NCBI taxonomy): domain Eukaryota; kingdom Metazoa; phylum Arthropoda; class Insecta; order Lepidoptera; family Noctuidae; genus Apamea; species Apamea sordens. The sequence goes on along the minus strand of OX243996.1, from coordinate 9,082,634 downwards.
GTCCAACATAGTAATCGCGAAAACTGTCACATACAAAACTATAATACTCTACCCTAATGTATGGGACGGATAATTATACTAGCAATATCTGAAAAAGAGTTATGCCAACAATATCTTCGCGTAACTTAACTAAAAAAAAGCTAAGTTTTCAAAGCTTCATAACTACTACTATTTTGCTGGTCCCGACCGGGTCCACAATGATCACATATCATTTTAGAGTTACCTCCCAAGTAGGTACCTACATATTGTGTATTGCAAATAAACTATTGACTTTTGAAAATACAAAATTAAAATACGTACAGTGTAAAATAAAAACTAGTAACATAGTGAAAAATACATTGTTTTATTTGAAAAGCAAACAAACCGGATATATTTCAAAAATGGATCGCGTCAATAGCAAACATGTACCTAAAAATATTATTCATAACACTATTTCGATTAATTTTAGAAACATAAATATTTTTTTATTTAATTTTTTAACCAAATAAACATATCCTGCTGAAAAAGCTATTAGATATTCCAAACATTGATAAAACATTCTGAAAAATTGCATTGGTATTTAATAATTTATATCTAATATACTGTATTTTCAGCAATTTTATTATTCATAAGGTAAAAGAATTTCTGTCTCAATTTATGAACGGTATTTTGTGAAAAAGACTTTGTTCTCGACTTCTTTGTCGAAATGGGGTCAATTATTCTGTAGCCAGTCTCCAGACCTGATGCAGTATGATGACATAGTCCGCATTGCAGGGAAGCTTTACGTGAAAATAGTATAGGGCACGGAAAAGTCGCGGGAGAAAGGAAAGGCTTAGGTCATGTCGAGGAGCTGAGAAGGCTAAGATAGTGATGAGGCAATCTAAAATATATTTTTTCGAATAAAAACTGTAGAAAAAGCAGAATTCATTCTGCAGTTTTGTAGTGCCTGAAATCTTTGATCTCTAGAATCATATCTGGCAATAAGCATAATCAGCCTATAACGTTCCCACTGCTGGGACACTGGCCTCCTCTCTGTGAGAGGGAATGGGTCGTAATCCACCACGCGGGCCTAGTGTGGGTTGGTAGATGTCACATATCTTTGAATTTTTGGTTCTAGGACATGCCGATTTCATTAATTGACATGGTTTCATTAACATGGAGTTTTCATTCAGCATTCTTAACAGTAGTAATCATGAAATAAATTACACAAAGTGACGCGCTTGCCTGGGTTCGAACCTATGATGTATAACTCGTAAGTCGAGGGCCGTTACCACTGGGCCACTGCTCTCTGGTACCGTAATAATAATGCCCTGTAATCCATATAACTTCGAATACATTCTTTTAAAAGGTGACTCGAAAATCAACGTCGCATTGTCACACTCTCTAGTTTCAAAATGGCCGCTATTACGTCACAAACACGTTAATTGTAGCGTCTATCAACGAAGCATAAAACGAAGAGCGACAATGAAACAGATTTAGTCGCGTTCAGATGGCCATTTGCTCTCATTCGCCATTCCGATTGTGTTAGGGCGACTGTCCAAACATGTTGGTTTTCTCAGACCATTAGTTATGCAAGGACTATAGCCATTCGGTTACAAGTGTCTGTTGGTACTGGAATGGTGGAGATTGCCAGTGTGAATTTAGGAGTGTTGAATTTGTATGTATATCTTAAAGTACGGTATAATACCTACGTAAATGAAAATCCTATTGAGCTACTGCTAATGCGGTTGTGGTCAGAAAAATCAGACAGCATTTCGTTTCTTAGTCCCCATTTTACAACAGGCCAAAAGTTGTGGATATTTTGGCCTATTTATCTTGGCTGTGGGACACGATACACAAAATCTTTGTGGCAGACGGACAAATAAGTGATCTTATAAAGGTTCCGTTTTCCTTACAACGGTTAACCCTAAAACCTTGGTTTGCGGTATTAACAGCGGTAAGGATATCAGTACTAGTAATATGCAGGGTCGTAACCGATAGATGTTTTCAAATATAATTTAGTTTGATAAATGAACTGTTTGTTTTCTATTAATTAAATAAAATTTTATCGTTTTCGGATAAAATTTTATTCAATAAGATAGTATGTAGATAAGTATGCAGGGTCGTCGGATACCTATAGTTGAAGTAAGTAAGCTTAACTTCAACTATATCTAACGACCCTGCATACTTATCTCTTTTGTTGACTACTACTTCACCATCATCATTATCTTGCGCATCACCGATATTTTAAAAAAAATACACACGCCATACCCATCTATCTATATATAGGGTTTATTTTCAAAGACCAACCAAATTTAAGTGTGTGGTACAGATCATCAAACTGAACAACTTTCTCCATGGGACCAATATCCAATGTCCCATAGAAAACTTCAATACCTACTCGACCTAAACGTATGGGACGATTGAATTTTTATTCGAGATTATGATGTTGGTCCCATGGAAAAAATTGTTCAGTCTGATGGCAGACAAGGGTATGGTACAGATACCATACCCTTAAATTTGGCTGGTCTTTGAAAACAGACCCTGTATACAGGGTACAGAAAAAGGTCATCATTTTTGTAAAAGAAAACAATCAGCCACTCAGAACGAACAACTTTTATACACCCTTTCAATAGAATTAAAGTGCGTATTTACGAGTATTTACAATTTACTACCTAAGACGGAAATCGGGTAAACACGTTGGAGAATTACTGTGTAATTCAAACTGCACTAACTTGTTTAGCACCACACATGTGCTAGTGAATTGTTAAATCGGACCCGACTCAGCTTAAAGTAATGCGGATAAGGTGTACTGCGTACTATTTCCAGTTTTATAGTGACCATTTCTATTTTACACCGATTTTCATTGCGAGTATACTTACTTCCGTAAAATCGAGTGTGGGTTACGATTCGAAGTAAGTAAACGTGACGTGTTTTTATAATACAGATTCTTATTATTATTTTCAACCGACAGCTTGACAGCAAAGACAGGTGGGGTAATTGCGTAACACAATAATAGTAGGAATGACTTTCATTTTGACAGTTCAACAACATTCATTACGTTATTTACGTTGTTGCACAGACAAATTTTTCGAAAATATGAAGCAATGGATTAGCAATATCCTTCAAAATGATTCAAATTTTGATTGAAAGTGTGTTAAACAATCTCATCAAAACTATCATACGAATAGAATACCGAATAAATCATTGTCAATTTGGCAGTTGACCACATAGTATGGACAAGCAGCGCTAAAGTTAAGCAATTTTCAAAAGAGACAACCCTCCTCGAGATGTCTTTTTCATGCAGGTATGTGGGAGGGGCCCGTGGCTTAATAATAACAGCCGCACAGGTCGATCGATCAGGTTCAGCTACCCTTGCCGCGGTTAGTCTTTGGATAGGTGACCATCTTTATATACCGAGACTCCCCCGTGGCTCGGAAAGCACGTTAAGCCGTTGGTCTTAGCTGTCAGTCGAGCATTTCTGACAGTCGTTACGGGTAGTCAGAAGCCCGAAAATGTGACAATCAGTCTTATCAAGTGGTATCGTACTACCCAGTAACTGGGTCGTGGAGGTCAGATAGGCAGTCACTTCATGTAAAATACTGGTAGTTAGCTGCATCCGGTTAGACTGGAAACCGACCCCAACATAGTAGGGAAAAGGCTAAATGATCTATGAATGTGGGATTCTTTATACCCTGGAAGCATCGTAACGGTTCGGTGTCTATCGATGCTTCTGGGTCACGCGATGGATATAGACTAGGTTGATGTAAATAACTGCCACCAACTGTATCCGACTGCTTAAAAAGTGAGCTTGCATTGATTAATATTAATATTAAAAATAGCGCACAGTTGCTAATTTGCCTGAACTAGGTTGAACCTGTACTTCAGGCAATTAAAAACTTTCAAAATCTAGTCGTAATATCAATTCAGTGACAATCAATGTCAAAAACTTGTCAAAATGTAGGGAAATTCGTCGTATTTTTGACATTGAGACTAAGATCAGAGGGGCAATTCTCGTTTTTGTAAGAACGTTCACAATCACGATCTGTCTCAATCTGTCAAAAATACGACGAATTTCCCTACATTTTGACAAGTTTTTCACATTTTTTTGTCGCCGAGATGAGACTGCGACTAGATTTTGAACGTTTTAAATGACGAGAATTGGCCTTCTGACTGTGAACGTTCTTAAAATTACGAGAATTGTCCCTCAGGTATCGGCGCAGCATGTATTCTTCTTCGATACATCTTTATAAGCCGTCATCTAAGTAGTTACCCCCTTTCTAGCTATTCCACACAAATGTTCCAATCGTAATTTCTTTGGTCTTGGTCGTGCTTTCCCATAATTTAGATACATGCGAGATCACGATAGAGATTGTGGGTTAATAATGCTTTTAGAAAGAACCGGGAAGTATTGCAGAAGAAAGGGGTGGCCTGTACTCAGCAGTGGTTGATTCCAGGTTGAAATGATGATGATTTATGCTTTTTGATTTTTGTTTGCTTTTTTTTTTTTAAATATGCTTGAGTACGAGTCTTTTGACTGTGTGCACTGTGCAGCTTGTCTTTATTTATTTTTTTATTTGTAATTGTGCGTTTTGTTTGTGCAGAATAAATTATTTTTCTTTCTTTCTTTCTTCTTTTTTCTTTTATACGGGATGGCAGGAACATCGATGCGCAAAACTGTAACCATGAATTTGACGCAAGATTTTCTACCCCCTAGAAATTTTGAGGTATTCTTCTCAGAGCATTTTATATTATTATATTAGCAGATTTCAGCAGCGAACCCGAACGGCACCTGGGTTCTTCCACTAACCGCACTGAAACAATATTCGCCGATCATTAAAAAAAGAAATTAGCTGTTCCATACATTTTGACCGCGTCAATTTAGGTTTTTCTTTTTTGACAACCGATCTGTTTTTCTTTTTTCTAGATCATATACTGAATCTATGGTAACTCAGGTTGCGCAACGATGTCCCTGCTACTCTGTATTTTTAAACAAATAATAATAATTCATTCATACTCATCATTCATATTCGTTCATTCATAGTCAAAACTTTCCTCACGGCGGCAGTGCCTCATTTCTCTGTACCAAATGCCTACTATGGCAACCGTTTTCCATACAACATGTCGGTGTATTTGTTTGGTTTTGACGTGACAACGTCTTATAAATTGGTTTGCCGGGTGACACTTCAAGAAACTGCGTTACGCTCCGCTCACGTTATGCGCTCACAATGAGAGCGAGTGAGAGGCACGCGTCCCTTCCACTCGGGCATGGTTAGCCCGCCTAAGAGCGAGAGAGACAGACATAAAAAGTGAAAGGCACGCGTCCCTTCAAAGTCGTTGTCACGTAAAACTTTCGCCCGTATACCGACTTTACAGGCAACCAATTTTTTTTTTATACGTACAATTCAACTCGTAAACCTTGACCGAGTCGTTATATTTCACGGTTTTATACACACCCTTGAGTCCGTGATATTAAATTTCTAAAAATATTGGCTTTTGTGGACGAGCTTTTAAGAGCATTCAGTTGTTGATATTAAAAATTCCTTATCCATTGCAGTTTATACGATATAAAAAGGTATGTCGGAGAAGGTATGTCTGTCTCTCGTTAACATCAGGCATATTTTAATTACTGTGGACGTACTATGGGTAGTGTTGGTTATAGCACAATAGAAAAACGGATTGCAGTTCAAATCAGATTACAATTCACAAACAAGTTAGTCACACTAGCAAATCACACACTGTAGATACACAACTCAACGATACGGAACGCTGACAGTTTCTACGCACATGTTGTTCGTACGATGTCCAATGTTTCAATTTTCCCGAGAGCTCTGCTCACACCGCTTTTGTAGCTGTTGCTCTCGTCCCACCACGAACTCAGGCTAGACTCTGTCTAGCGCCACAAGATGGCGCTAACGTTCTGAATAGTCCAACGAATGACTCCGACAGGTATTATAACTATATATACTTCACAAGTTATAAAGCATTTACAAAAAAAAAAAAAATGTATATTCAGAATTTTGGTTGCGTTCAACAAGGTTAAAAGATGAGTGAAATCTAATTCCAAAATGTGTAAAAATAAATAAAAGACTATTACGGTTGGGTACACACATGAAGTTAATACTAATATGTCCCACTTTAATGAAAATAATGACTAATGGTGAGTTCGTCGAAGCCCTAAATAAAGATATGTTTAGAGAATGGGCAGATCTCATACATGTATGAAAATAAAATGTCCAACACGCAATTGACAATCGAAAACAATACGGAATAGGAATTGACCACGTTTGGTGCACTATGGGAAATGACTTAGGCAATCGCTACAAACCTTGTTGCATGACTATTCAAAACGGCATACAAAGCTGAATCTAACACAGATTACCAAATAGTTACCGCTAATCGCATGATGCCAATATTGTACGTGTAGCGGCTCTACGAAATAACCGTAGCGTTCGTAGCAGTGCTATACCACGTAGCATATTCGCTACGACAGCGTAGCGTGCAGTATTTAGTTCTAAGCGTTAACAGTACCAGTGAAATGATACAATAGTCCGAGTTGGCGCACTAATGCGTTTACCGTGTTTAAGAGGACGTGGTCACGATGTACACGAGAGATTGTTATTAATAAATTAATTTGTGGACTATGTAGTTAGCACCTGCGTGGATATTGCGTTTAAGAATTTGTTCTAGTGGTAATATCAAAATACTTGAAGAATAACATTGAAAACACGTAATAATAAACAATTGTGATACATGATTAATCTTTTTATTTTATTTACAATTATCGACACGGTTTTTAAAACTTGATATAAAATCGAGATGTCTTAATTAAGTATATGTAAGTTTAACATTAATGTATTATACTCATAAACCCATTCGGTAATCTAAATAATGGCGAAAACCACATGTCCATTTTGAAGAATAACGCGGTCACGCGGACAGACACGAAAAGCTATTTTAATCAATAATACATAATATGTATCACTAATTAAATTAAATTGTCAACTTCACGTCGGGTTTGTTAATTAATGGTCTAAGGTCGGTTCCGAAACTAGTCTCAATTTACATAGAAATCAGAGGAGTAATTCTCGTAGTTTTATAAACTTTCACAGTCTGATCTCAGTCTCAATCTGTCAAATATACCTCTAACTTCCCTACATTTTTGACAAGTTTTTGACATTGATTGTCGCTGAGATGAGATTGCGGCTACATTTCGAACGTTTTTATCATGGAAATTGGCTTCATTATTCAATGTCGTAATTCGAATAAAAAATAATTGGCAACATTCTAGTGACAATGCCAGTAATTTCTTTACGTGAGCACTGTCAAAGGAGTTTGTGTGATAGCTACGTTGATACCTGACGACAGCCTTATTGTTCCTGTCGATCGTCACTACGCATAATGAACGGTTGAATTTCACATGCGGGTTGGTAAATACTACCGAAGGCTGTTCTCGTTGTTTGTAATTTGCCGTACCGTGTTTACCTAATACACTGCCGAGCAATGAAAAAGTTCCATCCACAAAATGCCGACAAACACCTTAATATCTCCTAAGACATAGAACCTAGCTTATACAGCGTGTAACGGAAGGCCCATCAACTCTGAAGGAGGTGAATGTGCTCATGAAACTCAACAACTTTCCCCAAAGAATATAGGTCGAAATATGAAAAAAAAATTTGGCCCTCCCTTACAAAACTGACTACCAGCTGATTGATTTACTATGGGAGGGCCAAATTTTTTTTTCATATTTCGACCTATGTTCTTTGGGGAAAGTTGTTGAGTTTCATGAGCACATTCACCTCCTTCAGGGTTGATACCCCCCTTCCGTTACACGCTGTATAGCACAATAGGTATTTACGTTTTAAGTTGGTAATATTCTGATGCGCTGTTAAATGTACTTCAATATTGCAGACGGCGTCATTAAGCTAGCCTTTCCCGTTTAGGAGTAATTTGGTGCTATGTCACTGGAACTTTTTCATTGCTCGCGAATGTACTTACACAATCCGTTGTATCGCATGCCGAGATAATGGGGAAACGGTAATGTGTCATCCTATTGTCGTCGTTGATTTAAATGGTGTGAGGTCAACTTGAAAGTGAGATTACGGGTGGTTCCGGAGATGTAGGCACATTTTTGTCCTGAAAATTCTCGAATGTATTTTAATATTTGAAGCACGAGTTGAAGCCATAAAATCAAGGAAACGGTAACTGGTACGCCGTGTTTCAATTGATCCACAGTTATGTCATTGAAACCAGTACCTGTGAAAAACTCAAACAAGGAGATATCTTGGAAATTGTTTATTTATTTTATTTATTTATTTTACCATTTTTTTTACACACCTATTCAAGAAAAAACAGAACAGAGAAATAGGTACAAAGGTGATGAGAAATCATAAGAGATCTCTTTGAGCATACCTACGATAGGACAATAGATAGAGAGATGTAGACAGCGTGTGGAGGAGACAAAAAATAATACATAAAATCATAAACAAAACTAAACAAATATTGTTTCCAGAATCCGAGTTTTAACTTAAGTTTTTAATGTTTACACTGTGTGTTTTGTTTACATGAGCTGACTAAGTGGTATGTGAGTAAACTACTGCTTCACACCAGCACGGTCGTAAAATTAATATCGGTACAAAATTGTACCTTGTTACCTCAGCTGCTTCCCGTGGGTATCGTTATTGTAACTAAGGGATTATTACGGGACCGTGTGCACCGACGTCCACCTGTGCTCTAATAACAACGTAGGTATTTAGTAGTAGACTCACTAGTTTAAGCTACGGGTAGAGTAGATAACCTGCAGAGACCAAAATCCATACTGTCACTTTACATACACCTGTTCAAGGCTCTTTCAGCGCGTGGCCAAAATCGGAACTAACGCCGCCATCTTGTTTTTTCACTACATTTCACAAAACAATTTCGCAAATGTTTACCATCAGCGCCACCTTGCAAACGTCATTCGAGCGCCAGATCTTTGTAGCACTTTACTTGGATGACGCGTTTTTGTACAAGTATGTTGGGGTGTGTGTGTGTGTGTGTGTGATGCTAAAGAAGCACTTCTCGTCAATGGTGCCGATTATGAAGTGATTGATTATCTTAATTTAGACCATTTTCTAATTTCTCTCTCTAATAACCTGCAGGGACCTAACTTATTATATATACCTACAGTCATTTTACTTACATGGCGCGGTGTGTGTGACGTGACTTTTCAGCGTGACGTCTCAATCACGCCGAAAAGTCACGTCTTGACAATGTCTCCTTTCTAGGTAAGTGTGACGCGTACGGTCGCAAAGAAAGTGGTCTATCAACATTTTTTCCTGGCAACTAAAAACATTACTAACTTTACTAAAAAGTGGAAAAGGAATTTGAATCTTATGTAGAGCGGTAGGAAGAACACTTTGTTGGTCTCTGTCGGATATATCGTCTCATGTCCACAGTCATGAAATAATTTTTTTTTTTCTACTCAGTTTCGTATGTACAGTATACGGTCAGTCAGAAATTATGTGTGCACTCCCACCACACATTGTCAAAAACTATCCTGCACAGAAACAAATCCAACTTGTTAATTTGAACTGACAAATGAAAAAGCATAAATATTCGCTTCGACTCGCTAACTAAGGTTGCCGAATAACTGAATATGTATCCAACTGCGAAAGCAAGTTCTGAATACAATTGCATCTACATACGAGTGTTGTTTTTTCTTTCATATCGATCGCTCGGTGCGGGTAGTATGCAAATATTTCTATCAATATTCATAGCTGGCGGCGTCATCGATAATTGAGTCTTACCTGACAACGTTGCCTTTGATTTTCATATTCGTTATCTCGCTTTTCGCCTGAAAAACTTCACAAGTTTCTGAAAAAATAATATGAGGTGATTTTCGTGTCTGCGAGACTTTTTTACGTCTACGTTTTAGGTAAAAGTAAATATCGAAATTTTAACGCACATATTCTTTTGAGACGTGTTAAAATATTAAAAACCTTCTTACGTGTCTAAAATAGGCCCTTATATTTTCTGTGTTCCAGTTTTGTAGACGAATCTTTACGGTTTTTATAAATGTACTTGTCAGGGCACGTAGCTATATTAGTTTTTACAAAAAAAAAAAAAAACTTTTTGAACACAAATAAAGAAGTAGACTAAGTATGTACCTACTCTCAATTTGATCATTTGAATTGACTGATATCATTGCCTAGGTCACTACAAATATAAATACTAATACATATAGAAGCTAATTAGTACTATAAATCTCAAATATTACGCTTTGTTAAGAACTTTTAGATTACCTTTGCTGTAATTTTCTCATGATTTATGATAATTTATTTTATAGTAAGAGATGTATATAAGGTACGACCATTCTCTAGGGAACACAAATATACACAGGACGTACAGCAATATCCGCAATCCGAGCTCAAAGAATATATACAAAATCTCAGTGGCGCTACCGTTTTCTTCCAGCTCGTAATGAATTTTTATCAACGAAAATGTGGCGCAAAAAATAGGGCTTCCGCTGCTTAGAGACGAGAGGCAGCCGAAATAGAATAAGGTCTGACTTCCAAGGCAATCTAGATTGTGAGAGCGAATATCTTTTTTTAAATCTACGTTCGTTTCGTCGAGAAAGGTGACCCAGAACCATACAATTGTACTGAGTAAAGGATATCTTCCACAAAACATTCAAAGCGAAGTACAACTTTACATCAAGATGATTAATGTTTGAGAATCTGAATACCATCAAGTTAAATAATGGACCACAAAAGGTTGCATATTGTTCCTTTTATCCGCTTGCATTCAAGTAAAAGTTGCGAAGTAATAATTCATTTCCGACAATGATCCACTGTTATAGCTGGGAACTGAATCCGTTTGCGACCATTTAGCTGTAGTGCTCCACAAAACATCGTGTTTTTTTCTCTTCACTCCACGTACTTTGCTGACACAACTTTATGGGACCGCAATCTTCATAAATCTCAGTCAGGACGACCTTTTGTCTTTGTCCCATTCTCTTAGGGTTTACGCAAATTCTGATCCCCGCAAATTGGCCACATTGCGTCCCCAACCGAACCGTGCATGTTAGGTATATCTTCGAGAGACCAGTACAGGTAAATAAAAGTGAAGAAAAACTTGGGAACTTATGTAAATCGGGTTATGTGTGCCTTGAATAAGCAACTCGGTACACAATAAGCCCACCCTTTTTCTTTTCTTTTTACCTCTCATAAAGAAAGTCTGCAAGAACCTTCATGAATACAGGTATTGTTCCCAGTTGTTAAAGAGTGTTAGGCGAAACTAGAAACACTTTTTCATAAGTTGAGACCAAGCTTATGAATAATCAAAGCAAAGCTTCTTGAGGAGTCTTCTCTCTCGCCATAGTCTGCGTTATATATTAGTAATAATCCTTACGTAGGAGTTGGGTGTATTTAGTGAGCCTAATTCATTATGCAGGTTTCCTCGAATCGTCCATAAAGGAGTTCTTTGAATATCGCCATTACATTAAATTGTTATCTGCGACGGGCCCTCGGCGCACGGTTTTTTAATTAAAACAGGCAATTTGGCGCTGACTTAACCCAAGTTTTACAATTATGTTTTTGTCGTCGCGGTTACAAACTTTGTGTACTAAAGGAAATTTATTTTTAAAGAAAATTTTTGTGGATTCGAGATAAGGAATTTAATAATGAATTTAATTGTTGTTTAAGAATTTATATAAGATTAAATTGTGAAGGTTTGATGGTTTATAAAGTTTAGCGCTGTGCCAAATTGTCTGGAGGTGGACGTGGGTACTGAGCGTGATTCCGATCGTTCGTTGGCCGACGATTTATCGAGTGGCGCGTGCTACTGGCGTGTTCCACTAATCTCGTCCGACGTTGCTGGCAAATGGAAAAGTTCCCCTGAAGTAACCCCCGGCTATCGAGGCCCCGATGTGTTACAACAAATTTTATACCAGCCAACGCTGGCAAACTTTCCGCGTACTGCTCAGCAATAAATAATAATGCCTGGATATTGGAAGCGATCGATACATAATATTTTAAAGTTCCTATTTGTAGTTGAAGTGGACTCGCCGAGAGTTCCCGCAGTATATTTTAATAGCAGTACTCTTGACAGCGACCGTTGCGAAGCTTTAATAAACATAATACAACGCAGAATGAACAGCCAAATAAGGTAGGAATATTCATGAACGAAACTCGGTTGAAAGTTTTTGATAAGAAATTATGGTAATGATTTTAAATTGACCTAATCCATATTGCGGGGGCCTGAAATTTGGGCAACAAAACTTGTTACGGCGGCGGCCTGATGCGTCAACTCAAACTCAATTTTCTAATTAATTTATACTCGCTCACAAAACTTTGTTTGCAAGAATCGTAAAGCTTTTATTGCCCTGTAAGATTTGGTAAAGTTCTTAAATGGCTCATAAAAGGATGGACAATATTATTTTGAATAATAATTACGTTGGTTCACTTCGTAGGCCCAAAATTTGGTATACTTTATATGAAGATAATTCAATTAAAAAGACCTACAACCGGTGTACATTTTCCATGACGAGTTTTCATGGCGCCAGATAAAATCGTCAGTAATACCTATCCCACGTGTTTATATGTAACGCGGTTCATTTTAATACGCCACGTTCGCGCTTAAAAGCTTTCATGATATTAAATTGACACTTCCCTCGTCTGTGCAAAAAAATATGGCAACGCGTCTGCGTGAAAATGACATCACGTCACTACGTCCGCTAGTTAAGGCCGAAGGCACACGAGCTTGATGAGTAGCCTAGCTCGAAATAAATCACCAATTAGCCATACAGCGTGTATCAAATGTACAGTATGGCGATTACTTTGGTAAAACTATGCGTTGGTTTGCTATAACATGTCACATAATACGTTGCTCGTGCCTGTGTGTCTTCGGCCTTAACCATACCTTTATTACCTTATGGTTGAACGTCATTTGCAAGTTTTTCACCATATTTATCTGGTACTTGAATAGTCCACATCTATGCAATTACTAGTAAGTAGTTATCATAACAATAATATACTGTGCTCGTCCTACAACTACTGATACTATGTTTCAAATTATAGGCGAGGACGCTGGCACCCTAAACACAAGTTAAATCTTACTTTGGGTGCCAGAGTTCATAGAAATCACTTTTCCTTTGTTGTAACGCTGCATAGTGTATAGATAAGTGTTTTGTGTACAACTGAAGTTAATAAAATTACTTTTTTTTTTTTCATTAGACGACAAGGTTTGTTTATCTATATGACAGTTAGATAGACTTTAGAAAAGTCTCAATCGACTGCCTCGTTGTTCTAGTGGCCACAATCGCTACTGCTGAGCTTAAGGTCCTGGTTTCGATTGGTGGGTTCCAGGTAAAGCGTTTGGATTTGTGCCCGGTTGATGGCACAACCCCCCCCCCCCTCGCCCCTTTTATATGGGACTTAAACATAACTGACGAATTGTGGCTGTAGTACAGGTAAACCCCTGCCTATCTCTCAGGGAATTACAGGCCTGATATTATGTTATGCTAGTAATGAAATTTTGAACGTTGGGTATTGCAGTCAAAAGTGGTAAAGTAATTACGAGGTTCACTATACTGACGTAGATCCGTGACTACCGTCATTCAGGCCAGAAACAGCATATAAAACAATCGATGGTATTGTTACAAGAGCTGCGTATCTTTAACTACCACCAGTTGAATCCCCCTCTAGTATTTATGTTTAAGATTAGTAGCGTTGTTAGAGGGTGTTGGTTCGTACGTATTATACAGATGCTGAGAATTTGGTTTCTGGTAGTAATAGAATGGGTTTTGTATTGTAATATTTTTGGCATGGAACCATAGTGTTAGTACCTACCTATAGATAGCCACGAATGAGCGTCAAGTGAGTTCTATTGTTATTGACTTATGGTTTGAAATGTAATATTTGACGCGCGCTCCTAAACTGAAATATTTGTTACTATCTATTAAGATTTAGTTATACAGTCTAAACATTAAGTGTTTTAGTAAATACATTAATAGGATTCTAAGAAACAGGTGCCTTCTCCTTGTAAGCAGGTTCTTACAAATTCTCGAAAGCGTAACGATTTTTCATTAATGAACGAGTGCTTGCTAAAGCTTAATATTTCAATCTATTTTGTTCACTTTCCGAGAAAGGTGTTAAGAGGCTCTCACTTTGCGTTACTATGCCTTCATGAATCTTTCAGATTTTCTTAGAAGCTCAACCATGCCAACTGAAGAGGTAAATTCCACAAACAACTATTATAAAAAATGACAGTATTTTACATTCAAGATACTCGCTTTGAATAAAAGGTTCGTCTTATGCTTTAGCAGTCTCATAACGCACTGGGCAGTAAATACATTGAGTGACAAAAGTCGATTAACACATTTCATTTTTCATTTTATTTATTTAAATAAAATTGGAAATCAGTGAAATTAAAAGAATGTGAACTCTTAGCTCATATGAAATGCGGATCTACAATAAATCGAATAATTTTGTATACATTTTGATTTGTTGATCGATGTAGCAGATGTATTTATCACAGCACTAACTGCACTAGAAAGAAGAAACAGCAATATTTTTACGCGTTATCTTTCTCGTTGCATAGCACACGAGACTATCCAAATGATCACGCCAAAGACCAAGCTGTAACTCTATATATCTCTCAGTTCAGTCGAAAATACGATGAGGAAAATGAGTGAAAATCGATTATTGTAAGTCTTGTTACATGATAAAAATAGACGAGAGACTTGGTAGATAAAAATGACAAGGAAAATAATACTTCTATTTTGGTATTGAGATTATTGATCCTGAATATCAAAAGAGATTTAACGCTATCACTATGATATTATATTTCATGAATGAGAATCTGAGTAACTCTGTATTATGTCGGCAGGGACATCGACGCGCAACCCGTTATCATGGATTTAGCTCATGATGATTTTTTTTTAATAGGTTACATAAAAAAAAATGCTGTTCCATACATTTTAACTGCGTAGGTATTGCACTTTTCTATGAAACACCTGACAACAGAAGAAACATTTCTACGCTGTCTTGAATCATGTACTGAATTCATGGTTACAGTTTGCGCGTCAATATCCCTGCTGCCCTGTATTTTGTAGCTATTGGACTACGGATTTGCGGCATATGTATATGGTACCTAGAATAGTGATGTGAAAATTCAAAATTCCCGCGTGCGAAGTATAATCCGTGAAATTGATATCAGAGTGCGGCGTTCGGGCGCATCGGAACGTCACGCCACGTGACATGCCAATGTTTCAGACCAAAAACGTGGATCCATCCATTCATAACCAAACATCAAACTTTTGTATAGCACCGCGTGTTGTCTGCATGAATGCCGTAACTATTCCGTCTACATTTTTAATACGAAGCCCTTTTTGAGGTTCCGTAACCAAAGGGTGTTAACGGGATCCTATATATTCGCGTCTCTGAGTTTGTCTGTCACAGGGTTGTATCTTTTTACCGTAACAGGTAGCCAGTTGAAGTTTTCAGAATATGCGTGTCTAAGGCTGCTAAAGTAGCAAATAATAAAAAGAAGGTGAAATAAAATAGTTTTAATGGAACGGAACCCGTATCGCGTGCGTCCGACTTGGCAGTTTTTTTCAATTGTATTGCAGAAAGTAATACATTTATCACGTTCAATGCGTGTAATAACGACGTGAAGATACATCCACATGAAGTTTAATCCGTGAAATTGATATAGGAGCGTGTCGCGGCGGCGACGGCCCCGTCACGCGGCGTGACACGCCAATGTTTCACGGCTAGAAACGCGACTCCATTCCATTCTTTTATCCGCGCATCAACCTTTGTTCTACAAACCTTTAGTTTTGATATTGGATTCGCACCACGTTCCCTTCTTTTTCAAGATTTATTGGATTACGGTGCGCGCTGCTTCGTGTTAGCCGTGCTGTGCAGTAGTTATTATGTGATTTCTCATTGTGATGTAAAAATTACGTGAATAAATCTTTTAAATAGAAAATAACTTCTACAACACTCTCAAATTAAGCACAAGTATTTAAGAAAACACGAAGTGTGTGTTAACGCTAAACATAAAATAGGCCTATGATACGTCCCCATCCTCCAACACATTTGAAATAAGTGCCATTTGAAGAGTCTGGTAGGTTACATATTTTTATTACGACCACATTCATGATACAGTGAAACCTTAATATAACGTATCTCAATATAACGTACCTCAATATAACTAATTCTTCGTAATTCCCTTTGATGTCCATAAGAGTCAATGTAAAGTATACCTTTACATTGCGAAGATTTTTGTGAACAACCTCTTTATAACGAATTTTCAACAATAAAAAAAAAAGTAAACCTCTAATTAACGAATTTTCAACCCAAAACCTTTATATAACGTTCCCAATAGTATGCGATTCAGTCGCGACAGGTTTCGACACGTTGTTATCTCTTTATAACCAATTTTAGACCAATCTAACCTCAATATAACAAATCTCAGTTTAACGAATTACTTGATTATAACGAATACTTGTTCCCTTCCGATTTGTTATATCGAGGTTGCACTGTATAATACACAAATGAATGGTATATACGGCACGGTTGGCGCAGACGGCACGGTTGGCGCGATTGACTGCTGCGCTGCGTGTCGCGGATTCGATTCCCGCACGGAACAAATATTTGTATGACCTACATGTATTTGTTCCGAGTCTGGGTGTTTTTCTATCTATAATATGTATGTATTTACAAAAAAAATGTATATAAGTAGTTTATCAGCCATCTTGTTACCATAACACAAGCATTAGGTTGCTTAGCTTGGGACTAGATGGCGCTGTGTGAAATGTCCAGGGATATTATTATTATTATTATATTATATAATATTCATTTTATATACCTGGAATAAGTATATATTTTATTAATTTTCTAAGAAGTTTTAAGTAACATATTTTAACGATTGGTAAAAAATGACGAAAATGACGACGGGCAGAAGCATACTCTGAGAAGACCCTGAAGAATCATTACATAGCTTTGGCTACCTAAGGGCATAATGTCATAACTTTACACTTAGCAGGCACAATGGTAATGGTGGTACGTACTCGTAGTTATGTATTAAATATATGTGCAGGTGTGCACATGGTCTCTTGATATAACCCTCAGGCCATTGCTTATGGTGGCATTCACAGGGAGTGATTACTATTGGTGCGTTCTACTCGTAAGCTGATACCCAGTTTCTGAATTGAGAATGTGTCAAAGATTTCACATTAGACTACAGGTGAACATTCAGAATTTTTTACGGTTAATGCAAAGAAATTTTGATCTTCGCTAGCTTTAATTTTAAATGATGCTTGAAAAGCGTTAGACACTTTCTCAACCTAAAATTTTTTAATTCAGAAACCGGGTAGAAACGACTACACACTTATACTGTGTGCTCCTGAACGTAAAATGTTTAAACTTAAACAAACACACACACAAGCAACAGCTTAAAAAGGAATCAGTATTTTTTTATTTAATTTAAAATACTTATTTCGTTTTTGCCACTACAAAAGGATGTGACCGCGTAACACTCTTCTAGTCTAGTTTTATAGTTTGAGTACTGACAAATATGTATATGTATAATAATGGATCCTACACAACAACACACACAGTACAACTTTGACTTCAATCACCCGCAAATCCACCGCACACACACGTTACATCTAAACCATCACAATTTATACGACCCCACTAAGTACATTAGTGTTGACGCAAGCATTACCTGTGCATCAACCGTAAATCTAATACTGTTGTATTGGCCGCGTTCCCTTTGGCACCGTTAATATTACCGATTCATAGATTAAGTACCAGCGCTTGTCCCGGCCAATTATCGACTATTAATCATACATGTGTAAACACAAACGCCACATTAGCTTCTGACTGTACCTACATAATATACATAGAGATTATATTTGCACTAATAATTACGATATTGGCTGCGATGTATTAGATGCCATAAATTATTTGCGGTTGTTCAATATGTGTAATGGTATGTCGTGGATTTGGATTGGTTGATGTTTACTGTGTAGCGGAAGGTCGATGACATAGTTAGGAATTGCAAATTGATGGCTAATGTATATAGGTATGCATTACAAAAGTCGTATCAAAATATACATTACTTCGACTTCAAAAAAATAAACTAGTCGACCATTGTCGTACCATACGCGGGTACGATCAACTCGAAAAAAACTCACCGCAAAAATAACACACCTTTTCAAGAATCGAGAGAAAATGACTTCTGCATAAAAGCAATTTGTTAATAGGAAGCTGTGTCTGTGCCTTTAAAATACCTCCACGCGCCTAACAACCTCGAGAGGAGATCTGTGCAAATAAAATTACCTTTTCAACGGTTAATTTGCGGAATGAATCACTTTCATCTGCAGGTTGGCCGTTGTTTTTGTTGGAGGATCCCGCCCGGAACCGAACCCTGTGCCTGTCAACTATGAAATGAATTATGACCAGTATTTACCGGAAGATGACATTTCTCGAATCGGCCCATTAATTCCTAATGGAGCGTCGACGGGCTACATTTCATCTGTTTGGCTGCACACCAGGCCTTCGCCGCAGAGCTATTTTCGGTAGCGTATCCGAAAATTTATAACTACGAGTTAGTTCTAAATCGTTGGATAGCAGCAAAGTAAGTGGGATTTATGATATGACATTCTACGCTCTATTTGTTTGTCGGGTACCTTTTTTCTCGAGAGCCTTCGCCAATTCCAGTGTCTCAGTTTACGCTTTATCCTTTTACATTCGCTACCATTAATATCAGACTTATATTTCAGTTTGAAGGAGAGACTGCAGTGCCAGTTCTCCGCATCTCCTACTTAATTACTTCGTTTCGGGTCTTCATTATGGAAACAAACATTTACATAATCTGCAACTTTATACAAATATTATGGCGTTTCAATTTAAAGTTAGCTGTTCATGTGCGTCATTCCTTTGGGACGAAACATTTGGAACTCAATTTGAATTTGAAAACTAGATGTCAAAACTACTTTTGATATTTAGTTTATGCAAAACTATCGGCGTGTTAGTGCCTAATATTTTTGCGCTGAAAAGAGTGAAAAAAAAAACCTTCGTTTAAACTGAACTTTTCAAACGCTAATGGTGCTGTCAAAAACTATGACCGTAGAGTAGAAAGGTAAATGGTTTTTATTAGATATAGAGTTAACAAAGTGCTTTTAAAAGCTGCATACAAATGTGATTTTAAAACAATTCCGACAAAAATAATAAGAATAGGTACTTTTTGGCAGCCAACATTACTAAACTTAAAATACACTACCAAGTTCCTACGAGTAGGTAAATAGTAACGGTCTACCCAAAAGTGGGCAGCACTAACATCTACTTGCAGAATTAATTCCGGTTAGCGCATGCCGTTTTGCTGAATTTACAATGAAAACAGAATTACAAATGATAGTGACTGATTAAAAGACCATGTTTAGTAAATGAAGGACAGCGGAGAGCAAAATTTCTCAAACTTATGTTTCTATTTAAAAAATTGCGAGCACGCCGATTCCCATATTTAAAAACACATAATAACTCATGAACAAAGTGCTTATAACATCATATCAGACTCTAAGAAAGTGGAACGGACTTGTGTAAAGTACAATAAACACTATTCTAAGTTTTAAAATAATCATCACGTAATAAATTAAGTTAGATTAAAATTGCTTATTAGTCTTATAGGCTAGATTGTAATTAATTATTAAGAACCTGGTTCTTTTTAAAAAAGGATAAAAAAAAAAAAACTTTCAAAATCTAGTCGCAAACTTATCTCAGTGACAATTAATGTCAAAAAATTGTCAGTTTTTCTGACAGTTTGAGACTGGGATTAGAATTCGAACGTTCTTAAAATACGGGAAATGCCACTTTGATGTGAAATTGTTACAATGCAATGACATGAAACTATTTCTTACAATTCTACAGTCCAGCCGTCGCCGCGTCACACTACCCCCTGCTCCACCCAGAGCGGGAGGAGTCATTTGATGATTTCCCATCCTCAAAAAAAAAAAAAAAAAAAAGCCGTCGCCGCGTCGAGAGAATGCGTTTCTGACACCTCCAGTGTGACCATTTTAGTAGCTAATAAATATCAAATTCGCAAATCACGTATTCGTTTGTATGGAACTGACAGGTTTCAAGAACGCATTCTCTCGTCGACCGCACTGTATAATAATAAAGCTGCAAATATATTATTTTATTTTTCTATAAATATTTAATTGAAAGCATACTTCAATAATGTCTAAGAACCTGGGTACTAAAAAAATATGACTAAATTCTTTCTAATAAAAATACCTTAGTGAAAGAAATTTCCCTTTTTTATCCACTAAAATATCGCCAAATAAATGCCCATGATAAATTCATTACCAAATGCCCACTGGAATAAACACCCCTCGAGAGCGGTATTCACTTTGAGTAACTCTGGTGGGAGCGAGGCGGTATTTATTTGAAACCACCTTTATATTTCAACTTCACCTTACCAGACCGCACTCCATCCAATCTGCTGTATAGGTTAACAGGCGGTTGATTTTGTTATGTAGATGTAACTTCTGATGTTACTTCTGCTAGTAATAATTTTGCTTTAATATCAAGCCTGTAATCACTGAAGAATTAGACAGAGGTGTCAAAGTCAAAGCAACCTTCAAATAGGCACATAAAAGGCACTTTTGAACGTCAAAAATTAAAGTTAAATATAATTTATTCTAGTCGCTTCTTCCAAAGGGTAGGTTTACTCCACCGTTAGGTACTCTTTTAATATGTTACCCAATATTGTGCATACATTAATTATTTACCTTTGCCACCTAAAATAAAATTACTATACCATAATAGGTAAAAGAATTAAAATGGATTAATGAAACCATTAATTATGTGATAAATACATTTTTCATATTTTTACAAACATCGTAAAAGTAGACGATTTTCATTAAAATATTAAGTCAGTATTAAAGTATTAAGTTAGTATTAAGTCAGGGTGCTCGTTTAAGTAATCACAGAATGCAAATCAATGTAAAAAAAAAATACAATGAAATTAGCAACCAGTATTTCCGTAATTTAAAACGTTCAAAATCTAGTGGCAGTCTCATCTCGGCGACAAACAAAATGTCAAAAACTTGTCAAAATGTAGGGAAATTAGACGTATTTTTGGCAGATTGAGACTGAGATCACAGGGGCAATTCTCTTAATTTTAAGAACATTCACAGTCTGATCTCAGTCTCTCTCTCAAACCGGTGAAGGAAAACATCGTGAGGAAACCGGCATATCCTAGAACCAAAAAATCGAAGACATGTGACAGCTACCAACCCGCACTGGGCGTGTGTGGATTAAAGCCCACTCCCTCTCCAAGAGAGGAGGCCTGTGTCCCAGCAGTGGGAATTTTATAGGCCGATTATGATTGATGATTGCTTGAGACCACACGTCAGGGGTAGCACTCTGACCTTGAGCTGGCCAAGCGTAGTACGGAGTTTCATTAGAATAAGAGACCAGCTTATACTGGTTTTTATACCTTGACATGCAGAATACCGTACCTATTCTTGTCTGCTCTTATCCTCAGACTAGGTGGCTTTTAATGAAAGGTATAGATAGTCTCCGAATATTGAGATCAGAATTGAGGCGTGCCATTTGGACATACAAATATAAATAAAATTTAAGTGTCTGTTTGTAATGTCAAAATAATAGTTTTTTCTAAATGCATATGACACTATATACGGTAGGCTTAATCTCCACTGCAGTATTAGTTTTCTTTTAAAAATAGTTTTCGTCACCCTTGCTCGTATTCCTTTTGGCTTTTAGCGATAAGTGGTTAGTCGAGTATAAGTTAGCGTAGGATTTATGCTTCAGACCGATACATCAACTTAAAGTGCAGACCTTGTTTTACTCGTATTACATAACATTAGGAAAAGTAAGAATATATAATTTTTAAACAGAGTAGCCACAGTCCTCGGTTGTGTATCGATTATACTTAGTAAAGATTTTAATAAACTTATCAC
Organism: Apamea sordens; assembly: GCA_945859715.1. Classification (NCBI taxonomy): domain Eukaryota; kingdom Metazoa; phylum Arthropoda; class Insecta; order Lepidoptera; family Noctuidae; genus Apamea; species Apamea sordens. The sequence continues at coordinate 9,060,700 of OX243996.1, read as the reverse complement.
TATCATCATTATCAACCTTTATTGTTCCCACAGCTGTGTTCCAGGCCTCCTCTCGATGAGAGAGATTGGGCCGCAATCCGGCACGCGGGCCCTGTGCGGGTTGGTAGATGTCGCAAATGTCTTCGAATTTTTGCATGTTTCCTTCATCGTTTTGAGAGCAGTGCTGATGAAATAATTTACACAAAATAAAGCGCCTGTGGGGGTTCGAACCTACAAACTACAACTGGTTGATTGCGGCCGTTACCACTAAGTCAACCTTGTAATAATTTTGAAGTATTTTCTCGAATTAGGATGCTTTGAATGATTTGAATATCCATCCATATTATCCATACCTAGAAATATTGAAGACGATAAAGAGTCAATGCTTTTGGTTCCCTAGGAGATTGTTTCTCGTGATCAGCGAGAAAAAAGCAACAAGGCTTGTTTATCTACAAAAGAATGCAGGTTTTTTAAACCTCTTGTAATACCTAGTAAGAGAATATACTTTGTTTGTTACTTTGCATCTGTTTTATTCTGGTTTTGTACCTTCTTGTCTTTTTAACTACAAGATGCTTTTTATGGAGCGAGTTCGAAAGTACAACGCTTTCCCTCTTGGGGAATAGACAGAGAAACAAAGAAGTAACAACTGCTGTACTGTATTCTTGCTACTCTATGTATTTATCTTGTAAAGTTAGTTTACGAGTAGGTAGGAATACAATGTATGCACCTATATTTTTTGCGATATGTATAACTTTATATTACACTAGCTGCACTCCGCAGTTTTACCCGCATAAGTCTTGGATCTGTAAGAATATCGGAATAAAAAGTATTCTATGTTCTAATCCAGGTCATGGTCTACCCATGTGTCAAATTTCATCATAATCGTTTTTCATCATTTAACGTGAAAACGTATACAAAAAATCATATCTTTTCTCTTTATAAATATTAAGCATACAAAAAATCATATCTTTTCTCTTTATAAATATTAAGGGCAGATTTTTCCAATGCCAGATATTTATATCCAAGGAATAATTTTGAATTTTTGACAGTTCTTCCACAGAAAATCTGTCAAACGTCAATTTTATCCTACGAATAGAGATTATCTGTCGATTGAAAAAGCAGCCCTTAGTTTGGATAATAACACATTTCTTTTTTTTTAAGATCATCAAAATGACTCCTCCCGCTCTGGGTGGAGCAGAAGGGAGTGTTAGACTCTTACTGACTAAAACCCACCCGTGTTCCTTCCTTAGCCCTTTATGTTCCAGGGCAGCGGTAACCCTTTCGGACGATCCCGCTACCATGGCAGGCTTCGGCCCTATCGGGCCCCGTCAATCTTGCTGACATCTCTTTAAGGCGCGCGTGGAACACATACACGCCGTCCGGCACGGGCCTGGTCATGATCAGTTACCCATTACTCTCCGCCCACAGGCCCGCGCCTACGGTGGCCGGGAGTCGTCACGCGGCTCCCGACGCCCGGAGCGTCTCCCGCGGCGGCTGAGGCGTGAGGTGCGTTCCCTCGCCCACCCCGCCACCTCCTCCGCTAGCATGACTGCTTCGCAGAAGGAGGTGGCTGCCTCCCACTCCCTCTCGCCCCGGACCATGGCTTGAACCAGGGCCGGACTTTTCAAGACTAAGGGCCGCCTCTACGAGGACACGGCGGTGCTCTGCTCAAGCAGGGCAGAACCCACCGTATGCTCCACCGTGATAATATATCTCTTAGGGCTGAATTTTCCATCGCCAGATAATTTGTATTCGAGGAATAAAATTGATGTTTGACAGTTTTTGTATGAAATAACGGTCAAAATTTCAAAATTAAAGTTGCCAGATGATTGAAAAATCAGCCCTTAGTACAGCGCTTACTTTTGTTACCCACATAAATGTCGTTTACATAGTGTGAATTTCATAATTATTTCACAACTAGCTTCTGCCCGCGGCTTCGCCCGCGTGGATGTCGGAAATTATCCCACGGGAACGTACTAACAGGATAAAATGTATGTGCTTCCCCAGGATGCCATCTATCTTGCGGGCCCTTTGTGGCTAATTACAATAGAAAACCAATTGTGTCTCATTAGTGGTGATTAAGAGGGTACCTATATGGTATCTTTACCTAATTTAAAAAAAATAACCTACCTAAATAAACCTATTTCTGATGAAAACTAATCTAAACTCAATAAATAGGCAAAATCCCTAAAAACTAATATCTATACGAATGACTAATCCTACCTAACAGTACTATAAAGTAACCTACGGTCACTACGTACACTAACAAATATACTACCTACCTATACTTTAAAATTAAAATCTATACCTACGACTTATAAAATTAAACCTAAATAACTCTAAAAACTAAAAGGAATAAAAAGGTCGCACAGATAATACTGCGGGTGACGTAACCTACGACAAACTTATTATTTGCGATTGGTACAGTAATCGGTCTAGGGATCGAACCGCAAAATTAAGTTTGTTTTTTATTGTATACTAGCTGCTGCCCGCGACGTCGTCTGCGTGAAGGCTCTACAGCACCAAAAATACCTAAGATGCCAGTGTCGCTATAGCATTATAAGTAAACAACTTTTAAAATAGCATTAAAATATAAGTTTTTTTTGCAAGCGAAGCAAGTGAAGAGAGTTATATGGGAATCCTGCTGAGTTCAGTCATAAGATGTGACTGAAGGAAACAGAGAAAATAATGCAGGAATACATTCCAGGACACAAAAGAGTAAAAATACGTACAAAGGTATCAAACCTTACAATACTTCCCTGTAAGCTACGTTGGTAGTTATGCTGCCAGGAGCCAAAATGTAAAGAGAGTCAGGACTGGTGACGCGGGAGTAAGCGACATATAGTTGGCCATGTGAGAAGCAACTCGTCCTGAGGTCGACACCCGCTGCCCTCAGTGTCTGCCCCTGCGACTTATTGATGGTCATCGCGAAACAAACACTCACGGGGAACTGTACGCGGTTGAACTGGAACGGGAAGTTATGAGGTATGAGGGAAATGCGTGGTATAAATACTGCCTCGCCGATGCCACAACCCGTAAGAATTTCCGCCTCAATGGTGTGTCTGTGGAGCGAGATGACTTTAATGCGGGTCCCGTTACACAACTTCGAAGGAGATAGGTTCCGAAGAAGCATAATCGGGACACCGACCTTCAGCTTGATGGTATGCGCTGGAAGTCCACTTGCTGACAGGGAGTTCAGAAATTCCACGGGATAATGTGTGGCGTCATCTTGCTCGACAATAGTGTTTATCGAGGTGTAGACCACTTCATTCCCCTCAATTTCCGAGAGAATGCATTCGTTAATTGCTGCAGCCTGATCATTTTTGGGCGTCAAAATGGCCATGCTCACACACCCAAGAATTCTGCTGGTGCGGTATACGACTGATGTTCCCGTACATACAGCGAATGAGTTCTTCTAAGCTGGATTGACGCTCTACTGAGAGACTCTGGAAGAACCACCTGTCCACCTCTCTCTTCTGGTAGAGTGCCTTCGCCAAGAAGGACATCAAAGAATTCTTGAGCATTGCCGCCGAGCCGAGCTCTCATATTTTCGTCAAGCGTCACGTACGAACTGGTGACCACAACGAAGATCGTTTCAAAGAAATATTCACCTCGTCAGCCCTCGATCCCCGCGTCACCACTGAACAGAACTGTGACACCACCCATCAAATGTTCATTCCTGCGGATGTCCTGCAGGGTTCTTTCCACGGCCTCAACTGCCTTCCTATTGGCCATCGTACACTCATCCCATACGATCAGAGAGCAATCCTTGAGCACGTGTCCCTTATCGCTGTTATAATTTTAAACATGGCATGGGCGGTCTTGCCACCCGGAAGCAGTGTGGCAGCGATTCCCGACGACGCTACAGCAATAGCAATTTTGCCTTGCCTCCTGACCTCTGCAAGTATGCGAGTGGTAACAAATGTTTTTCCTGTTCCACCAGGAGCATCCAAGAAAAACATTTTACCCTGGTTTTACCCAACGCTTTAAAGGACGGTGTCATAAATTTGCATGTCGCTTTCGACATGGTCATTTCGTATGGTGGTCTGAGACAGGTGTTCAGCACGCGTTCATCAGTTACTTTGACTTCGTCTCCAGTAGCACTCCTCAAAGCTCGTAGAAAATCTTCAGACAGATGATGGCGATACTTCTCCCACAAAGCTACCGGGTTCGCGACTCCACAAAACACCAAGATGACGGCAAACAGATGACGCATGCGGCTGGGACTGTCACTGGCGCTCGCCTCCGCAAGGGTGTCATCTCAATTTTGGTCACTGTCGAGAAGGTGACGTGCTACGCAGGCTGCGCGGTAAGTGGGATACTCCACGCCATTAAATGTCCTCAGAAAGGCGAAAGACGTTGGGCCTCGGACAGTGTGAAGTAACAACCGCAGAAAATAGCATTCGCCATTATTCGGATGCACGGTATAAACCCTACCCAATGCGGTGTCCTTGAAAATTCCCGGAAAACCTTCCACAGCACCTCCTCGTTGACGTCGATACACCCCTTTGCTTGTCGTACGTGTAATATGAAGGCACCTCGTCATACGTAAGGGATCTCGCAAACTGGTCGACTTCATAGAGCGTGTTTTTTTAAATTGTCTTCCTCAACTCTGCTCAAGATTTTGAGGATTTTGTTCGAACTTGAATTTGTCGAAACGATACGATACCACTTTTATGAAGAAAATGCACATTGCCATCTATGAATTTTAAGAATAACTAACTACTAACCTCGCCAACATGATCAAATTTAAATTATTAATTTCCAAAAGTGTTAACATGTAAGTTGATTTGATTTTTATGAAATCTCATAGATGGCGCTGCTTTAAAATTACTAAAAAATTACTACTAACATTCATTACACTATGTTTCTCTGCCCAAGTTACTTAAATGGCGTAGTTTTTATAGTGTAAAGCTAGGTAATAGCATGGCTTACTCAAAAACAACATTTAAATATGCGTCGTTAGATTACACGCTGTCACAGAATGCGTAAGAAAAACAAAGATTCACAGCTCCTCCCCCGTAGGTGATAGCGTGATAATATGTAGAATTAATGTAAACCCGACCTCTTAGTAATATTCATGCAAAATTTGAAGTAAATCCATGCAGTACTTTTTGAGTTTAGCCCGGACATACATACAGACAAACAGACAAACAGACAAAAATTCTAAAAACTATATTTTTGGCTTCGATATCGATTGTAGATCTCGCCCCAAGTATTCTTTTTAAAAAATATTCAATGTACAGTTTTGACTTTCCTACGATTTTATTATATGTATAGATACTTTTCCGGGATAAAAAGTACCCAGTGTGGTGCCCAGGATATTAAAGAATAATTATACCAAGTTTCATCGTAATCGAACCGGTAGTTTTTGCGTGATGCCTGAACAAACAGACAGACAGACAGACAGACAGACCGACAGACAGACAGACAAAAAATTTTTTAATCACATTTTTGGGTTCGGTGTCGGTCTAGTAACACCCCCTGCCATTTATTTTTTTGATATTTTCAATGTACAGAATGTTCACTTCTACAGATTTATTATATGTATAGATGTTATAAGGCAAACCTTTATCTATACATATAATAAAATCGTAGGAAAGTCAAAACTGTACATTGAATATTTTTTAAAAAGAATACTTGGGGCGTGATCTACAATCGATATCGAAGCCAAAAATACAGTTTTTAGAATTTTAGTCTGTGTGTCTGTTTGTCTGTTTGTCTGTATGTATGTCCGGGCTAAACTCAAAAAGTACTGCATGGATTTACTTCAAATTTTTCATGAATATTACCAAGAGGTCGGGTTTACATTAATTCTACATATTATCACGCTATCACCTACGGGGGAGGAGCTGTGAATCTTTGTTTTTCTTACGCATTCTGTGACAGCGTGTAATCTAACGACGCATATTTAAATGTTGTTTTTGTGTAAGCCATGCTATTATCTAGCTTTACATTATAAAAACTACGCCATTTAAGTAACTTGGGCAGAGAAACATAGTTTAATGAATGTTAGTAGTATAATGACAATATTGATAGCAGCGCCATCTATGAGATTTCATAAAAATCAAATCAATTTACATGTTAACACTTTTGGAAATTAATAATTTAAATTTGATCATGTTGGCGAGGTTAGTAGTTAGTTATTCTTAAAATTCATAGATGGCAATGTGCATTTTCTTCATAAAAGTTGTATCCTACAGTTCGTTTCGACAAATTCAAGTTCCAACAAAATCCTCAAAATCTTGAGCAGAGTTGAGGAAGACAATTTAAAAAAACACGCTCTGTGAAGTCGACCAGTTTGCGAGATCCCTTACGTATGACGAGGTGCCTTCATATTACACGTACGACAAGCAAAGGGGTGTATTTAACCGACGTCGACGAGGAGGTGCTGTGGAAGGTTTTCCGGGAATTTTCAAGGACACCGCATTGGGTAGGGTTTATACCCTGCATCCGAATAATGGCGAATGCTATTTTCTGCGGTTGTTACTTCACACTGTCCGAGGCCCAACGTCTTTCGCCTTTCTGAGGACATTTGATGGCGTGGAGTATCTCACTTACCGCGCAGCCTGCGTACCACGTCACCTTCTCGACGGTGACCAAAATTGGGATGACACCCTCGCGGAGGCGAGCGTCAGTGACAATCCCAGCCGCATGCGTCATCTGTTTGCCGTCATCTTGGTGTTTTGTAGAGTCGCGAACCCGGTAGCTTTGTGGGAGAAGTATCGCCATCATCTGTCTGAAGATTTTCTACGAGCTTTGAAGCGTGCTACTGGAGACGAAGTCGAAGTAACTGATGAATGCGTGCTGAACACCTGTCTCAGTTCTTCAGCTACACTCACGGGGAACTGTACGCGCTTGAACTGGAACGGGAAGTTATGAAGTTATGAGGGACACTCACGGGGAACTCCCCGTGAGTGTCTGCTTCGCGATGACCATCAATAAGTCGCAGGGGCAGACACTGAGGGCAGCGGGTGTCGACCTCAGGACGAGTTGCTTCTCACACGGCCAACTGTATGTCGCTTACTCCCGCGTCACCAGTCCTGACTCTCTTTACATTTTGGCTCCTGGCAGCATAACTACCAACGTAGTTTATAGGGAAGTATTGTAAGGTATGATATTTTGTACGTATTTTTACTCTTTTGTGTCCTGGAATGTATTCCTGCATTATTTTCTCTGTTTCCTTCAGTCACATCTTATGACTGAACTCAGCAGGATTCCCATATAACTCTCTTCACTTGCTTCGCTTGCAAAAAAAAACTTATATTTTAATGCTATTTTAAAAGTTGTTTACTTATAATGCTATAGCGACACTGGCATCTTAGGTATTTTAGGTGCTGTAGAGCCTTCACGCAGACGACGTCGCGGGCAGCAGCTAGTCAAAACTATTGATACAAGAGTGATACGAGATAAATACTCGGAAATGATTTTACTAAAACGTTTTGAGAGCGATGAAACATTTATTTATTCCACGATATAATTCAATTCACAAGTGCTATATAGCTATACTCTGTTTTTTTAATTTCCAAATTCCATTCTAAATCATTATTCTTAGAAACTGAATAAAATTAAATTTCCTCTATTACGGTCCAACAGATTTTAAATCAAAACGTTTACCCGAAATTTGTTCTTTATTTGGATAACATTTTAGTATTAGAGTTAAATTTTTGAAACTGAAGTTCTTCATAGTAAGTTAATTAAGACTTTTGAGTGTCGATGTCCCGCCGAGAAGATATGTACTCAAGTTTTCAACTTCACAACGTTCTATTTTTTTCTATATTTTTAAATAAAATTATTTTGTTTCAAAATGAATGAATGTGCCCGCTGGGTATATTTTGCTTTGTCGCAATTTTAAAGTAAAAACTGAAACTGAATATTATATTTACATTGTCTATGGACCTATTAACCTTGTCTGTGACTTTAACTGCAACAAATGGATTTAAAAAAAATATATGCTATTAGGTTCTTTTTTACATGTGTTTTTTTAAGTAAGTAAAAATCGGTATAGCTATCAAAACTCTTGTAAATCTGATAAATGAAACCATCCAGCTATATTTCGTGCCAGAAACTTCATTTAAAATACCGACCAAACATGCTAAGCGAACTCACTTATCTCAACTCTATCTACTGATTAAAACTTTTAATCCAAAAACGCAAAGTGTTAAGCTAACGCTTTCAAATCTGGTGAGAAATTACTAAGATTAATGTCATTCTAAAAGTTTCACAAACATCTCTTAAGACCCACGGAAAAGTTTTGAAATTTTTCTGCAAGGTGCAATGAATCTAAAGAGCAGAGCGTTATTAGAAAGTTCTCCAAGTAGGATTATTCGTACTCAGTCTGGAAACTCGCGAAGAATATTATGGTTTTATAACTGAAAAGTTGTATACTGGTCGTGTTTATTGCGCGTTTCCCGCCTTCAGTTTATAGAGAGATAAAAATGTTTCGATTAAACTTTGTGGTATAAGCTAAAGTTGCTCGCTGTGTTTGCAACATTTATGGGGACCAGCGAGCACATAAAAATTGCAATGTTGATAGAAGAGAATCAAAGTATAAATAAAGATTTTCTTATACACTATAAATAAACATAGCGACTGGTTTATAGATAACATTAAAATTGAAACTTTTGTAAGAGTATCTTACTACCTTTTCAACGTTGTCGTTTCATCTGGAAGCTATCAAGTAAAATAAAGACAATATCCAAGCCATATATATCTTCTTGAGAAATGGATGTGAAAATTGTAGATGCTAACAGAAAGGCAATGTCAAGGGGAATAGTTCGCTGTCTCGTAGAATTTTGCGATATTTGAAAACAAAGGCCCCAGAATCAACGCTAATACGAAAAGTTAAACGACTGTTGTTTTACTGTTGTCAAAAAGTAAATTTTATTCAAGCTTTTGTCCCCTTATTCCTTATGTTTGAAGAGTTTCTTCTCCCCAGAGATAAATTATCGTATGAAAAGTTTACAACAAAATGACAATCATTTATTCTCATTATTTCTTGAAACAAGGGAAAAAATCCAATGAATATTAAGCAATTTGTAAAAGTACGTTTATCATTCTCTTTCTTTTTTTCTTTCAGCCTTTTCGTAACCCCAATATGTTGGAAGTCGTGAATCTGAGTACAAGAAGTTACGCCATCCTTTTTTCTAAAGGTTGAGTGATTTAAACGTTTGTTTCCCCAATTTAGGAGGCCGCCTGAAAAAGTCACGGGCCGACAGCTTTGGACGAAAAAAACACTGATCGATTTTAGTTCATTCACTCGAAGAAGTGTAATTCACGGGGAACCGTGAATTACACTTCTTCAAGTGAATATCTGTTGTTAGCTGTTATTAAAAAGTGCATAATAAGTAATGAGACATACTCATAAATTACATTCCGGAAGACATTATACTTTTACTTACTTTTATTTTACTTTTTACCTAATAGGTAAAAACACACACACACAGATTAGGTAAAAAGTAAATAAAGGTAATATCAAAGAATATAGGTATATATATATTGAAATCTAAAATATTATGTTCTCTTTCGAGTTTCTCACCGAAAATCAATAATAAAAACAACCAAAAAATAAAAGGTTTGATAATAAAAGCCTCCTTTTTATAGCCAGGAGCGTGACATGAAAAAAATCTCGAGGGTCGATAATCCCGCGTACGTATTCCGTGACATGGCGATGTTAATTGATTTAAAGCAGGTTACAATCTAATTTTCTGCTTAAATCGATACGGGACTCGTCGACGCAAAATTGTATTATTTTGTACTGCAAATTGGATTCTGTGATCAGAGGGGACGTGACCGAAATATCCGATACGTAAATGTTTTTGAACTTGGAGACTGAATATCAGAGGCTAAATACACGTGTTTGTGTCAACAGAGTGTTGAGCAGCTCATCCTCAACTTCGCAGATAACAATCGCAATCCTCCAATTTCTTATACTTATTTATTTGGGGTCGACGAAGCTCGTCTTTTAGTTTTCATACATCTCGTAGCCAACATTACAGAATTCACTTCTTCCTAGCAATAACAACGCTCACTGATAACAATATCTTAGATAACTAATATAATATATACTAATGAACAATTTGAATAAATAACTTGTCCCTAGGTGATTATAATTATCTATTGGACATAAATATTAAAGTCATTCAATAAGTGTGAGCCAATTTATTTGATAAACTTTCAATCGCACCTTTCAATTCACCTACGCTACGTATTATATACTAAGTACTGACATTGATAATGAATATATAATATAAGTATCTTTTGACTGCCTCGTTGGTATAGTGGTTGCAAAGCGCTACTGCTGAGCATGAGGTCCAGGGTTCAATTCACAGGTCAGGCAAAATGTTATTGCGTTTTTCCATCTGGAATTTCTGAGGGGCAGCCCAGAGTCTGAACTTGTGCCCGTTTGACGGCAATAGGCTCGCGCCCTATTGCGTGGGACTTAAACATAACTGGTGAATTAAGGGTGTGCTATACATAGATGCATCTCTTCCTAACCCTTCGAAGTACCGTATACAGGCATGTGTATCTTTGAAAAACAAAGATACACAAAATAACAACAGCATGTTATGTAGTGTATCTTTGTTTTTCACAAAAAAAAAAACAAGGTACCTACACATTGTTTTCATTTCATTCAGGTGCTCATCACACAACAAGTACATTCATTGAATTTGCGACACGTACTCGTATCTTATTTTTGAAAACACAATTTCGTAAACATCGAAAAATAATTTGAATAAGATTGATCTAAATGGTGGTTTGATGTACCTAATCAAGTTTTTACTTTACCAACTTATCATCCAATTTCAGAACGGATTAGACAAATTACTAATAAAGAAACTTTTTGTTTGTTTTTCTTACGAATTTTACTCATTAATCTGCCATCACGTAGTCAGATCGTTGAATTTATTGCCAAGATAACAGGGAACTCTGCAGACAGGAATTCTCAACAGTTAATAAATTTTCCATTTTCATTAGAACCTAACATAATTAGTGTTGCTAATTAACAACGCGATGTTTCCCAAGTAAATTAAGAAGAATATCAAAGAATGTTAATTATGGAAATGTAGAAAAAGGCTAAAGGAATACCGCAGATAAAGTTTTTTACTTTCTTCAACTGTCCTACATTAAGGTTGTAGAATGTACATAATTAAACATTAAAGTTGGAGTAATTGCATTTAATCGTAAAAGAATTTCGTTTATCTACATCCAAGGTTAGGTACAAAGATCTGAATGATTAAAATAAGTTTTTAACAAAGCTATTAAGAAAACGACCGTATGAAACTGGAGTTCAGTCGGGGATCTAATTACAAAGACGTTCGCCAAGACGTTCACAGTTCCAAGAAAATTATTACTGCAATTTTTCACTCAAAACTTTCATGGGTATAACTTTGGGAGGAACATGAGACTCAGAAACTTCACTGAAGGAGATTTATTCTCAAATAAACAGAATTATGTAGGAAAAGGCCGCTTGTTGTTTCTTTATTAGATTCACGTTGCATAAAATTAGAATGATAGGTTCTTAATAAGAGCATATTATACTATGACATACACATATCTATAGCCTTTAAAACTAAATTGTCATTATATGTGTATATGACAATTTAAGAGTCATATGAGTCATTTGTGAACTTTTTATATTTTTTTTTATTATAGGATAAGAAGGAACGGAAAGCGTAGCTTTAGAAGGTGGAAAGCCTATAAAATTAATAATTCATAATGAACTTGCTCGCAGAATAGATAACCGTTGGGTTCGAAGGGTTATGGAGTGGCGACCACATATTGAAATACGTTGGAAGGCCTTCACAAGGTCATCGGTTTACCTTGTGGGAACAAGGTGAACCGATGATCTCGTGAATGCCGCAAGAATTCGCTGGATGCGAGAAGCACAGAACCGCTCGATGTGGTGAATCTTGGGGGACGCCTTCGGCGAGCAGTGCAAATCTTTTTGCTGAAATGATAATGATGATGAAGATATATGATCTTAGATATATTGTATACTCAATAAAAGTCTTGAATTCATTAATTTTCTGATAGACAAAGCACAACCAAAACTGCTGGGTCTAGAAGCATGAAATTTTAGTCAAGAGTTCTTCAAACAGCGAAAGTGAGCACTAAGGGAGGATATTTCCGGTCGCGACGGGAACTGGAACCGGCGAGAGATGTCGTGCGGTGTCCCACAGGGATCGGTTCTGGGGCCGCTCCTGTGGGACATCGGTTACGACTGGGTGCTGCGGGCCGACCTCCCTGAAGGCGTCAGCGTAGTTTGCTACGCTGACGACACGCTGGTCCTGGCGCAGGGGAGGTCGCATCAGGCGGCGGCCGACGCGATGACACGCGGGGTTGCGATAGTCGTGGAAAGGATCCGGCGGTTGGGTCTCGAGGTGGCATTGCACAAGTCCGAGGCCATGTCCTTTCATGGGCCTCGGTACGGGCCACCTCCGGGATCCCAACTAGTGGTAGGAGGGGTTCACATCGGCGTCGAGACCACGATGAGGTACCTGGGTCTCGTCCTCGACAGCCGATGGAACTTCGTCGAGCATTTCCGACGTTTGGCCCCCAAACTGGAACGGGCCGGGGCCGCCCTAAAGCGGCTCTTGCCCAACCTGAGGGGACCAAACGCCTCCTGCCGGAGGCTTTACGCGGGGGTCGTGCGGTCCATGGCCCTATATGGGGCCCCGGTATGGGCGCGTTCACTGCGGCTTCGAGCCGCACACTATCTGAACGCGCCCCAAAAGGTGGTAGCCGTAAGGCTGATCCGGGGCTACCGCACGATCTCAGGCGAGGCAGCAAGCCTCCTTGCCGGACTGCCACCATGGGATCTGGAGGCGATAGTCCTCGCGCGCCTATATGATTGGCGCGCGGAGGCACTACGCCGGGGGGAAACTCCGCATCCGCGGCAAACCGCGGCGGAGCGGACGAACCTCCGGTGCGATCTCATGGCGGCATGGAAGGAGCGACTATCGCAACCCAGCGCAGGGCACGCCACGATAGCGGCGGTAAGACCCCTCTTTGAGGAGTGGCTAGAGAGACGTCACGGCGCTCTCACCTACCGCCTGACGCAGGTCCTCTCCGGACACGGATGTTTCGGGAGGTTCCTGCACATCATCAGGCGGGAGGAGACGCCCGGGTGTCACCACTGTCAGGATCGCCCAGAGGACACGGTGGAGCATACGGTGGAGGTCTGCCCTGCTTGGGCAGAGCACCGCCGTGTCCTCGTAGAGGCGATTGGCAGCGGCGGCGACCTCTCGCGCCCGGCCCTGGTTCAAGCCATGGTCCGGGGTGAGAGGGAGTGGGAGGCAGTCACCTCCTTCTGCGAAGCAGTCATGCTAGCGAAGGAGGTGGCGGGGTGGGCGAGGGAACGCGCCTTGCGCACCTCACGCCTCAGCCGCCGCGGGAGACGCTCCGGGCGTCGGGAGCCGCGTGACGACTCCCGGCCACCGTAGGCGCGGGCCTGCGGGCGGAGAGTAATGGGTAGCTCTCCGTCCGATCAGGACTAGGCCCGTGCCGGACGGCGTGTTCGTGTTCCACGCGCGCCTCAAAGGGATGTCAGCAAGTGACGGGGCCCCACAGGGCCGAAGCCTGCCAGGGTAGCGGGACCATCCGAAAGGGTTTACCGCTGCCCTGGAACATAAAGGGCTAAGGAAGGAACACGGGTGGGTTTTAGTCAGTAAAAGTCTGACACTCCCTTCTGCTCCACCCAGAGCGGGAGGAGTCATTTGATGATTTCCCATCCTCAAAAAAAAAAAAAAAAAAAAAAAAAAAAAAAAAAAAAAAAAAAAAAAAAAAGGGAGGATATTTCAAAATTCATCCCCTAAAGGGGTTAAATAAGGGATGTCACGTTTGTCGATATGAATTGCCATCGGGCGCACGACTTGTTGTGTAATAATATCCCCTTAGTTGTTATGTCATAAATATTGGAACGAAGTTCCTTATCGCGCGTTGCGAAAGGGGGCTAGACGGAAAAAATTAAGACCAAAAGTTGGAACGACACTTTTTGCTATAGTTGTAAGCCGTGCGGCGTGCGCGTGTTTCTCTGTCTGTCTCTCTCTCTCTCTTATAGAAAGCAAGCCAGTTATACTTCGTTCCATCCGGGTGTCCCTTGACACCTCTCAAGTTTTTTTATTATTATTTTGTTTTTAGCCGTTAATGTCCCACTGCTGGGCAAAGGCCTCCCTACTCGCCTTACCTCTCTCCGTCCAGAGCTGCCAAGGACCAATGTTTATCTAAGGAGTCCAGCTCATCCCGCCATCTCCGTCTAGATGTCGTTTGTCATAAACATCATTATTATTTGAACGATTCGAACATCCTTTCGAACGAGTATGAAGCGTTTCATAAAGTGAGAGCATAAAAATGTTTCATACTTCATTACTGCTTCATTTGAACTTTATCTCTTCTTTTAGTTTCATTATAAGGTTGAAAAATAATAGATATTATAATGAAATTGTTATTTGTGGAACTATTTGTAGCCTTTATAATGGACCGCCAGTTTCAAGAGTACTTAACTTAATGCGTTTAAGGATCTCTTTTTTTTTAAACCTTAAACCTTATAAAGTTACAACTATATATTTTTTATTTTCCTTTTTTTTGTAAAATGTTGTGTAATGGCCAATAGTGTAGGTTGATTTACGTCACGGCAAAAAGTATTTATTTGAAATGCAAACAAAAGTGTTTTAGTACATACCTATTAGTGTCGGATGCATTAGTAAGTAGCTATTATCAACTTAAGGCTGATTTCTTTTCATGCTTTTTTCAAATTATCCGTATTTATTTACATTATATATAAGCTAACATTTAAAAGAATGATATGTACATGTGATAAAATAAGCAAAATAATCATAGGGCATCAAAAAATTCGTCCACATCGCTGTCAACAGGAACAGTGCCCAAAAGGCTGGCAGCATTGCCACGTTGTATGGTGATGCTAAGTCTTTGGCCAAGAAACAGGCCAGCCCTAGGGTCACGTGAAGAGTCGACTAACTGCTTGGCGATATCTCGAAAAACCAAGTGGACACTCGGACCCCATGGCCCTAGTGTTTCAATCAAGTGATTAGGGCTGATTTCTCAATCGACAGATAATTTTTATTCGTGGAACAAAATTGACGTCTGATAGATTTGTTGAAGAAGAACTGTCCAAAATTCAAAATTATTCCTCGGATAAAATTATATGGCGTTGGAAAAATCAGCTTTAGTCCTACATTGAAGAAAAATTTCCTATTCCAATGCCATCTAATTCAGAAGACATGATAATATAATATATAGAATGAAAGAAGGCCCTTCTCGAAGCCGTTCTACGCATTATTACTTCAGCCATGTAACTTGCAAAAATAATTGCTGAGAAACGATTTTTATTTTTGGTGTGAAAATTTGCTGTATACCTATCTATATACTAGTTCGCGACGGCAAACATTGTGCTTATGGGTTTATGCAATGATACAGGAATCGTGGGAGTATTTAAAATTAATTAGTTATAACATTAAAATTTTGTTTTCGTAAAAAAGCATTGAAAAAATTGGAACTTTGACATTCAATATCTCCGTAACTAGACGGTTCCCAGGTATGGTCGCGAACAAAAAAACGAGAAGAACAAGTGTTAATTTAACTAAAAAATTATTTTTCTTTTGCATTGCATTATATTATGATATAATTATCACTCCGCGAAACTCTACTCGAAAACAGTTATCTTTTACACAAGTCGTGATTGAAGGAAAACAAAACAAACAGTCTCAATTTTCTTGCATCTGAATTTTGAAGACGGTGGTTTTAATAATGTCGTGCATTTGTCTGCCGGTCTTAAATAATTAGCCTGGCTCTAGCGTTTCAGCCTTAACGACATAAAACTATTTGGTAGCAGCTAATATTAAGGGCAGTGGTGGCCCAGTGGCAACGGCCGCAACTTATGTGCTGTAGGTCACGGGTTCAAACCCAAGCAGGCAGGTAATTAGGTACTAAGGTACCTTTAATTATGCCATTACCGCTTACACCACTTTTCCCCGATCACGTCGAAAACGACGCTAAAGCACACATTATAAATATTACATAATGAAAATATTGAGCAAATATGCCCAGCACTTGAGCGCCGTGCATCGAGCTCAATATAGTTAATTTAAATTACATTCCCATCAAACATGGCGCAGGCTAATTGTTAATAAAGCGATAATTAATCTTGGAATTATTAATGCTTAGGAACATTGAGTTTGGGCGTCGAATATTAGGTTGAATAATGCCAGGTAGAGTAAGTCAAAAGCTCTTAAGGCGGTATCAAAATGAAAGATAATTAGTTGTAGGTACTCGTATACCTACTTCACATTGTACCATTAATAATAATAATAGTTTATTTCTCTCTCCACAAAGGTTAGCTTATAAATAACACCTTAGGACTAAACAATACGTGCATTGACCATTGAGATAGTATTAACATTGTGGAAGAAACTTTGTGAGTGAGAGACATACATGTACCTTTTTTCCATTTGATTTGTATTAATATATATAGGTATGAAATAATTAATAGCATATAAAATAATTCTAATTCTAACTAAGAAGAAAATTAATAAAGCGCTCTTCCTCTCTCAACCTATTTAAAATTGGCTGTGCCCGTCAGGGTCCATAATTGTTTCTATTATTTTTCTTTTAATAACTACCTGTAATTGTACACTATGGATTGCAATAAACGATTTGATTTTAATACACTAGCTTTTGCTCGCAACTTCGTCCGCGTAAAATTTCTTGTTCTCCCGAGCCACCCCGACACATCGCATAGCCTGCCCGCACAATTCATTCTTCCTTTTTTCTTTTTGCTCGATTCCTAAGAGTCCTAGCATGATGTTAAATATAGCCTTCTTCAAGGACTGGCCTATCAAATGCGACAATTTTTGGAACGAAGTTCCTTATCGCGCGTTGCCAAAGGGGGCTAGACGGAAAAAATTAAGACCAAAAGTTGGAACGACACTTTTTGCTATAGTTGTAAGCCGTGCGGCGTGCGCGTGTTTCTCTGTCTGTCTCTCTCTCTCTTTGAACTTCGTTCCATCCGGGTGTCCCTTGACACCTCTCAAGTTTTTTTCAAATCCGACTGGTGGTTTATTTATTTAAACTTTTCGCACAAAAAGGTACAAAGGCGGACTTAATGCCTTAGGCATTCTCTACCAGTCAACCAAGGGTGGTGAAGAGATTAGATGGCAGGTGCTTTGGTAGTTCCAGAGATAAGCGCGTTCAAACAAACAAACTCTTTAGCTTTATTATTAGGTAATAGAACCAACAATTCGAAGACATATAACATCTACCAACCCGCACTGGGTTCGTGTGGTGGATCATAGCCCACTCCCTCTCGAAAAGAGGAGGCTTAAATCCCAGCAGTGGGAACATTATAGGCTGATTATGATAATTTATTTAAGGACTTTGGAAGACTTACAGCTAAATACAATAGTGTTAAATAACAGCATGATAATCTGACAGCCAATTACAGGTCTTCACGTCTAGAGCTTTTTTTTTTTTTTTGAGGATGGGAAATCATCAAATGACTCCTCCCGCTCTGGGTGGAGCAGAAGGGAGTGTCAGACTCTTACTGACTAAACCCACCCGTGTTCCTTCCTTAGCCCTTTATGTTCCAGGGCAGCGGTAAACCCTTTCGGATGTTCCCGCTACCCTCACGTCTAGAGCTTGTCTGATATTAAAGTACTATGGAACAAAATATACACACTGCATATATTGACAAAAAATAAAATAAAAAGTAAATTGCAAGTAGATCATCACCTAAAATATGTAAAAACTAATATAATTGCGGCAGGTTATTTCCCATCAAACCAATAAATGTTAAAAATTTAACTTAAAAAATAAAAAGAAAACAAAGTCTGAAGAATTCAATCTTTAAATTAATTGCTAAAGACTATAAGTAATGCAATCATAATGAGGTCATGCTGTTTCAACGCAATAATGTAGTCGAAATTGTTCGTTATGTAGTTTAACTAACAATTTTGACTACATTATATGCTTCAAATGCCAAACAGCAGTGAAAATAAATTATTAACTAAAACTAATATAGCTGACATGCCTCAAAACGCTGCCCAACTCAACAGACAATCTGTGGGCATAAATAGCACAGAACTGGTGCCCGTAGACCGTAAGACGGGGTCAGGGAAGGCTACTTAGACGATGGCGGGATGAACTGGATAAGTTCCGTCCAGACTGGAAGGAGGACGCATGGGCTCGCGAAAGATGGAAATTGTGGAGGAGCCATCCTGAACAAAAAAGAATCATTTTTAAATATGAACTAATTGTTCATCTGAAGCAAAAGTTTAATGAGTCACTAATTGCATTACATGAGGCAAAAGAACTAATAACACCGGATTTCATATTCCGTACGAACACATCAATTAATCCATGGATACACCTACTCTCCGTATTGCGTATTGTTAACATTTTTCCATCGATGAATTTATAGGAAAAATCGCGTGTATATTTTATGAATGCTTCACAGAGGCTGGTCAATGTTTTGAAGCCCTAGAGCGCAATTAATCAACTGAGGTTTTAATTAAATCCATATGAGCTACGATACGCTACTGCGCCGTTTTTCATCGAACGTAAATAATTTTCATACATCCACGGCACTTGATTGACGTGGTTATTACTCCTTTCTACTTAATGGAGGGAAATTATGTTGTGATTTTATGAAAGTGGTAATTAAAGGTCTATAGTTTGTAGCGTATGTGCTCATACTTACGAGCGGCACGCATCGATCGTTTTAGTACGGTGCAGAAATACACGAGCGGCATGTTGTCCACGGCAGTCGACGCGTCGACGAGTGTCGACAGCTGCAGTTGCTTCTGCCGTTGACGCGCGCCGCTAGTGTGTGTGCACACTTATACAGGTATTATAAGTACTAGTTTTAATGTTGACAATCTTGCCAACACATTTGATAAAAAGTTAAAAACTACAGCTTCACTTTGTGTGGTAAATAACAGCAGTTTGCTTTGTGTTGTACAATCAAGGCGCTCTTGCTGCACTATAAAACCCAAAGAAAATATATCAAGGAACACTAATTATAATACACAAAATATTGCGGAGTTCGTTAACTTTGAAAAGAATGAAAACTACATAATAATTGAAGACGTACTGAGACTAACGAGGGCATCCAAAAAGTACATCAAAATCCGCAAACAGGGCGCAAAAGTAGACACTAAAGAAGCTTTTGTAAAACGTGTTCTATCGCGAGGGGATAAAGTAGAGTTTAGTATAGGGGTTAATGCGCTTGTTTACGTGTACAAAGACGAAAAAGTTTCACAACGCTTCGTTAAACTAGACGCTTGGGATTACATGCCCGAGACACTCATTTAGACTGTGTGGCGAACTGAAATCTTTGAACGCGTTTAAGGAGAAAATTTTAGTTTACTTTGTTTACCGTGTTCTGAAGAAGACTATAGTACTTCCTTCTTAAGATTTATTAACTGTTTTGAAGCTTAGTTAAATGAATAATTTTAAGAAAGCAATGTGCCTTTTTTATAAAAACTATAGATATTTTTTCTATGGTAAAGACACGCCATCTGCGTAGCCTTTTCCCAACTATGTTGGGGTCGGCTTCCAGTCTAACCGGATGCAGCTGAATACCAGTATTTTACATGGAGCGACTGCCTATCTGACCTCCACAGCCCAGTTACTGGGTAATACGATACCCCTTGGAAAGACTGGTTGTCAGACTTTCGGGCTTCTGACTACCCGTAGCCATATGGATAGCATACTCGTTCAGGAAATTATATAGATTGTGAATTTCATAAAATAGATAAAATATGTCATGGGAACATTATAACAATCGTTTCTTAAACCTTAAAACAGTGTGTACCAACATTTAGCCAAGTAAAGTCGTTCAATTAAAATTTTCCTTACATTTGATGAATACCCACCGTTGCATAAAATAGTGCCCACGTAAACTCCCTAGTGCAGGATAACTGCTGGACTAATCTTAACCACAGTATAAATAAATATTAATATAGGTACAGCAGAACGTTGGGGATATGCATAACGTAATTTAGATTTCGCGTGCAGAGAAACCGTTAACTTTAAAAATATTCAAATCTACGACGTTACAAAAGTTCATAGAAGTGAGAGCCAATGGGTTTCTAGAGGTGCGGTATTTAATTTGTTGTGTCGTGGGAGAAATAAAATAACAATTTGTGATATTTTTAGATTTACCTAAATTATGACTGTTCTCAAGGGGGGTATAAGTGTATAAATGTTGCAGTCAAAACTCATAACCAGTCAAAAGTACTTTTGACTGGATGCTCTCGACATTATTACTTTTGACTGAAATTATAGTCAAAACTAGTTTTGCCCAATGAAGCTGGTTAAAAGTAGTTTTGTCTGACTAATTTCGTTAAAAGTGGTTCTATAAGTCAAAACAAAAATACATTTCTAATTTACGAGGTTCTCATTGTACAATATAGAATAGGTAATGTTTGGCATTTTTACTTCAATTAAAGTTCGATAGTAATGATTAAAAAAGAATTAACGTTATTATGATTATTGTATTTTTAACCGACTTCTAAAAAAGGAGGAGGTTCTCAATTCGGATGTTTTTATAGGCACTTCTTACATCTTCTTTGTATTAATTACCTATCTAAACCTCAACCTAAACCTTCGTAATAAACGAATTTACAACATAAAATCTTTTATTAGATCATACTAACTGGTTAAAGTGATTTTGATTGATGCTGATATTGTCAGTTAAAATCACTATTAACTACCGATTTTCAGACAAAACTACTTTTGACCATCGTGTTCAGTCAAAACTACTTTTGCCTGATTTTTTCAGTTAAAAGTACTTTTGACCGATTAAGACTTTGGCTGTAACATATATACAAGAATATCTAGAACCGTTACAGCAACCCAAAACATTTCAAGTTCAAATAATACGTGTTACTATGAAATTCCTGGCAAATAAAATTAATAATTCATAATAAACTTTGCTCGCAGAAACAATAGCTGTTGGGGGCAAAGGGTTCTGGAGTGGCGACCACATATCGGAATACATAGCGTTGGAAGACCTTTATAAGGCCATCGGTTTACCTTGTGGGAACAAGGTGGACTGATGACTTTGTGAAGGCCGCAGGAATTTGCTCGATGCGAGAAACACAGAACCGGTCGAAGTCTCTTTGGCGAGACCTGTGTCCAGTCGTGGACGTCTTTCGGCTGAAATGATGACTATGATGAAGGAAGTTTATTAATTAAATAAACAGCAATTTTAGTTTTATTATTTACTCAAAATGATTTAAACATTTTCTATGCGCTATTACATTAATGACCTGATGATATATTACTAATTTATTCATTTAAATGCCAACAGCACATCGCTGTTTGTGACACCTACAATTTCATAATTCACATATTTTAATACCTGTGATATCCAAACAAATAAATTGAAGTAATTAACAAAGTGCTAATTACAACGCACCCAATTACAATGGAAATTCCGTGGGACACGAATACCTAACTTTATCAACGCTCGCTTTATAGACGAGTATCAAAGTTTCGTTCGGAGTGAGTTTTCATTGTGTCTTCCCTGGATTAATACGTGAACTTCGCAAAGGGTTATCTAAGTTTCGGGGACCACGTTTCTATTAATTACCCAAGTTTCTGCTCGATCGATTTTAATTAATTAAGAATGAAGTTGTCTCCAGTATCGCGCTAACATTTCCACAGGATTTCGGTTTTATTGAAGGGAAAACTTTTTAGAAAGGCGCACTTTGCGCTTTCTGAACAGTGAACGAAACTGAACCGTCACGAGTGATTCGGTGACTCTCAATCGGGTATACTCGGCTCCAGTCGGACACTGAATCCAATATACTCGACCTTAATCACATATACTGGTTTCATATAAACTCACGCCCTCTTTTTTAATTTATTTCACGGTACTTTTGGAAGGTGTTAATTCTGCTGAGCGTGTGAGAGAATTTGTGAAACGTTTCGTGTTGTGCTACTGATAAGTTTTGTCGTTCGAAGTCACGCTATTTTTACTGTCGGCAGGTTTATTTCATTTGTCGTGTCACTATATTGTGTTCGCGACTGCATTTATTATAAAGTTTGCTACTAAGCTGTCATGTTATGATGCTACCTGTAGTACCTAGTTAACTACCGAAGCTTATTAAAAGAAACAAATGAGACTGGACACGAAGACGTTTTAATGTGGACTTACTATAGCTTAACCTAAATCAAATACAACGTTCTTAATACTATGTCCTTATCTCTACGGTCGCCGGGTGTTAGTCATAACACCCCACGACTACCCATCCCGCAAGTTTGGTTCTTTAATGAATAAAGTGAGTTCTCCCAATTGTGAAACATGCGGAACGGTTGAAGATGTTCACCATCTACTTATGAAGTGTACTAAGACAAAGAAGGAAAGAGAGACACTGTTGAGTAGAATAAAAGTAAATGAATATGACATTGGTCCTTATGTTAAAATTTTAGCGCAACCTTCACCTGAAATAGCGAACCTATTTGCTGATTTGTTCCGACATTAACAATGTGTATTATATTTGTAGAGGTAGTTTAGAATAGTTTAAGTTATGATGAGGCTGACATACCACTGTGGATAAAAGCTTCTAATAAAAACTAGATTAAAAAAAAAAAACCCCGCGACTCTACCGCGAGTGCTGTATCAGCATGGGCCGCCCAAGGCGCGTTCCCACTAACACGATGTTATAATATTAGGGGTCGATACAGCATGTATAACTAGCCCTGGCCACGGGCCCTGGTAACTGGCCCTGGTCCAGGCCGTGGTACGGAGCGAGAGTGCATGGCCGTCACCTCCTTCTGCGAAGCAGTAATGCTCGTGAAGGAGGAGGTGGAGCGCGTGAGGAAGAAGGCAATCACTGCGCCCTCACGTCCCTAGTCGCCGCAGGAGACGCCTTGGACGGGAGTCAACAGCCGACTCCCGGCCACCGTAGGCGCGGGCTTGCGGGCGGCGAGCAATGGGCAGCTTTCCGCCCGGTAAGGACCAGGCCCGGGTCGACGGCGCGTTGTGTACCACACACGCTTTCTTTCTTTCTAGATGTCAGCACGAACTGACGGGGTCCGCTAGGGCCGATGCCGCCAGGGCCGCGGGTTGTTCGAAAGAGATACCGTGGCCCCTGGCATAGGCAACTGAAGGAACACGGGTGGGTTTTAGTCAGTAAAAGTCTGACCTCTTCCGCTCAGCCCAGAGCGGGAGTGGTCATTTGATGATTTCCCATCCATAAAAAAGGGGTAGATACAGCATGTACTTATAACTACCTACCAATAACTTTTTGTTGCTCTTGGAGTTTGATCCTTGTATGAACTCATATCCCTATGTATTTTACTGGGTGTACATAAAAAATAATAAGATATAACATCACGCCTGTAATCTCCAAAAGGATAGGCAGAACTATACACTTTACGCCAGTTTTTTTATTTATTTATTTGTATTTTTGTTTATGGTGTTTCATTTGTCGTGTTTTATCAGTTATCAGGCTGTAATCGTTGCATAAAAAACTACAGGTACTTTGGGCGTCCTACGCACTG
This sequence comes from Apamea sordens, assembly GCA_945859715.1. Classification (NCBI taxonomy): domain Eukaryota; kingdom Metazoa; phylum Arthropoda; class Insecta; order Lepidoptera; family Noctuidae; genus Apamea; species Apamea sordens. The sequence continues at coordinate 9,037,192 of OX243996.1, read as the reverse complement.
AAATAACACCTACGTAAAAGGGTGACTGATACTTAAATACTGATACTACTGCTTAAATACTGGTCTTCTACTGGTAAATACTGGTATTATCTTCTTCTTCTTCGTAGCACTGTTAGAGCAGCTGTGGTCCTCATGTAGTTTTATGTCTAGGGGCTGATGTGATTCGCAACACGATTCCTCGCTACCTACTCCGATTTATTATCATATTAGTTGCGCTGTATTATATTAGTTGCGTTGCTGTAATTGTAATCTTCTTACCGTCCATTTAATGTATCTGTAATTATGTATCTTAGATGTTGATCAGATTGTGTATGTTTTAAGACGAGCGCTAATTCTGCCGACAAACTGTCACGCAGTTTGGCAGGTTTCTAAAGTGTATACACGTATTTGCTTCTAAATAAATTATTATTTATTACTATTTATTATTTATTTATACTTTTTGCACAAAAAGGTACAAAGGCGGACTTAATGCTAATGCTTAATGATTTCTGGTATTTTTTATGCACTCATACAAGAGAACGCTCACTGCGGATTTAATTTAGGTTCCATGTAATAGAGGGCTAGTCTATTGCCATCAACTGGGCACAAATCCAGACTCCGGACTGCTACTGAGAAATTCATCATCTGCCTAGCCTTTTCCCAACTATTTTGGGGCTTCGGCTCCCAGTCTAACCGGATGCCGCTGAATAAGCACCAGTATTTTACATGGAGCGACTGCCTATCTGACCTCCACAACCCAGTTACTGGGTAATACGATACCCCTTGGTAAGACTGGTTGTCAGACTTTCGGGCTTTGACTACCCGTAACGACTGTCAAAGATTCACGAATGACAGCCGGAACCAATGGCTTAACGTGCTTTCAGAGACACGGAGGGGTCTCGGTATGTAAAGATGGTCACCCATCCACAGACCAACCGCGGCAAGCGTAGCTTAACATGACCGATCGACCTGTGCGGCTGTTATTATTCAGCCACGGGCGCCTCACTGAGAAATTCTTGTTGGAAAAACTCAATAACACTTTTCCCGACCTAGGAATCAAACCTAGGACCTTATGCTCAGCAAGCCAAGAACCAAATAATACTGGCTTTTGACGGGTATGCTAGACACTGTTAGGTACTTCCCAAATGAGCCCAAACCCTCTTGTTGGATTAACAAAATGGCTCAGCAATCAAGCAACAAATTTAAAAAATACAAAGGAACTTAACGCGCCGTATTCCAGTACATTATTATTACCAGTAATTACTGTGTAAGTACACGGACGCAATTAGTCATGCTTTGAAAAATCAAAGTTATTTTCTGCGAGCGTGAAACATGGTGGCACGCGAGAAAGTCCTCGGTTTGTGCCACTTTACGCCATGAAAATTGACCGACTCAACGAAACTTTCCAATTAAGCCATTACATAAATGACGGGTGACGTAACTTTGAATAAATATTGCTCTGGGTTGTTTTGCAGACTTTTACACTGCGGTGCCTGGTTAATGTACGTGAGGTCGCACATTTGGTACGGAGTCATGTGTAAATGGAGTACTGATAAAACTTATTTTTAAAACGCGTTGGGGAACCATTCGACAATCGGAGACGTTGAGTCATGCTGCGTATTTCTGGCTGATAATATTGTGGTCATGGCGATATTTCCATTTCGTATGAGTAAGTTGTCGATCCTCATTTCCACATTTTTCCTCCATTCCCTAACTCCTCTATGACGTCTGCTGAAAGCGTGACACGTTGCGGAGCAGTGTCGTGAAATTATCGCCTTTCCGATTGTCAGCCATGTTCCTAACTTTATTGACATAATCACTCCGATATTAATGCTGTAGGTACGTAATAAAAAATGGTTTATATCTTCCGTACTACTTTATTCGACCATGAATATGGAATAGATGGCTAGTGAATTTAATGTGGACAAAACTGATTTTGGATGCCAATATTTTTTTGTTTGTTTTTTATCAAACGTTTGTGTTCTATTAAAGAACCATCTACATGTTCATAAATACCTAGCTAGTGTCTCAAACACCCTAATATCTACTTCTGAAGCAACATCCGCCATATTTAAAAAGTGCCTCAACATGTGAAAAATATATTTTTACTATAAACATAAAATAAAATTAATAACGTCTGCAGTCACGTACAGCAATAACGTTTTATACAAAAAAATCCGAAGAAAATAAAATTCTTTAAAACGTTTGAACACGCCAACTTTGTTTCCACATTATTGAGAGCAGACGTTGCAAGTTCAATATAGACCGTGTCACGCGTCAGTCCGTCTCTCGACCGACAAACGGACACGTAGGCAATAACATCGACTCAATTCCACAACTTAACACATTGAAAAACATAGGAAAAACACCCTTAAACTAAAGAAGTAAGAATGAGGTGAGTGGCAAATCAAAGTTGGTCACAAAGTACCTGCGTTATGAGTTGGACACTTTGACGGCACACGCAACTAATAAGTTGGAAACAGGAGTGGTGAAATGGGTATCCAATATTTGTTGTTTTTATATTAAATCACTGATATATTGAGGTCACGTGCAAATGTGAGGAAAATAAAGCTCTCATTTCACTAGGAAATTAATTAAAATGTAGATACGAGACCGGAATAGTCTGGATATGAAAGATAAATGGAACAGTATCGGTCGTTTATTTTTGTAAGTCAAACGCATGTAAATTGAAAGCCAGTAAATTGATTTTTCAAAAGAAATGTAAAGAGAACAGACTATTCTGTTTTTAATTAACTACGACTTTACTTAATTAATAACAACTCAGAATTAAATTAAACACGTTCCAAGAATTTTCATTATCCGGGTAGGGACAGACGACAACACATCAAGCTACTACAATCTGTCAAATTTCTTTAATCGATTTTCAACTTTATTGCTACATCATTAGGTTCAGGGTTAACAATTTTACAGTTTCATGAAATCAATATTTTTGGATCTGCGATTCTGCAGATTTAAAAACACTGACTGCCGGTTTTTTTGGAAGTAGTTTTTTTTTTGTAATACGTCTTTTAAAGTCTTTCTTCTCTGAGTAGTAGGATAGGAAACACCGACCTCATGTCACGCGTTGAGTTATCAAGTTGTTCATGTATACTGTGAATGGGTGTTATTTACCTGCAATGAAATTTATTATTATTATTAAAGGAAATTGCTTTATTTTCTTCCCTTTTTAGGGTTCCGTGCCTCAAAAGGGAACATGGAACCCATATAAGATCACTTCGCTGTCCGTCAGTCTGTCCGTCTGTCAAGACCCTTTTACTCAAGAACGTGTGGAGTTATCAAGTTGCAACTAATATCAAATACAGGGCTACAATCCCTTGATGCAATGAAAAAAAAAAAAACTTCTAAGTCAACGCAATCAAAAGATACGGGCGTTTATTTTCAATTTATATCGCATATTTTGACACTCGCAAGGGAATCAAAACCTATAAAGTACTTACCCGTTTAATCATGAAATTTGGCAAGAAGCAATGTCATGTAGCACAAGTAAAGGAAAAAGTCCGAAAACTGTAAATTTTGTAGTTAAGTACATACCTACAAATTTGTACAGATCCCTAGGTGCGCGAGTCCGACTTGCACTTGACCGGTTTAAAAAAAATATGATTGACATGTAAAAGCGTTTGTACAAACTTTCTTCTACAGATATAAAATCATTTATCAGTTTTGTGAGTGTGCTGAAATTATTAAAGGCGTAGTCACGTAGGTACTTGTGATCCAAACGAGACTCAATAAACGCCAAAACAATGTCAAACGAATAAGTCCGAGCAAACCCGAACCGATCACAAAGGCCGCCAAAAGTGAAATATGACAGAAAAAATACACGTCCCGGCAAAACACTCACGTTGAAGCTTTAAAAATCGTCCTTTTGTTTACGACGCAATGAATTTGGAAATTCAGACGCCTGCCTGAAAAGGTGGGTGTCGCTTTGTTCCGTGTGAATAATTCGGTGCCGCGGTGCCAACGCTTTTATCGAAGTAATTCGCTTTAAACGAAACAGGTTAGGTGAGATTGATAAATGCAGTCGAGCCTCCTCCGCAAACTAAACTGAAGGACGTTAGAGGCAAACGTTAGCTCCTTGAACTCGAGCTGTTACGATATTTCAAGCTTGGAACACAAATGAGCATAATCCGTTTATACGGGAACGCTATAAACTGATTATGCTACTTCATTTGTGTTGATTTGCTGCTGAGATACAGGCCTCCTCTCTGTGAGAGCGAGTGGGCTGTAATCCACTAGTGCCAGTACCCGGGTCCAGTGGAGATTAGGAGATGTCACAAATGTCATCGAGTTTTTGGTTCTAGGACATACCGGTTTCCTCACGATGTTCTCATTCGCCGTCATGAGAGCTGAGTAGTGGTGATGAAATAAATTACACAAGGTAAAGCGCTTGTCTGGGTTCGAACTTACGACCTAAAACTCGTAAGTCGAGGCTGTTACGACTGAGCCATCACTGCTCACAAATGGAGTGTGTATTGGCATCTTCCCTTAAGACTTAGAGAGAGAGGACCGAACCCCATCGATTACGTTTTCTACACAGTTACACACCCTTTTCAAAGTTCCCCCGTTTTCTTGGGTATCAAATAGTGGAATACTTCTGTTTGTAGAATATTAGGTTTGCCCTGCCACTTCCCTACCGAATTCCGAACCCGCGATGGGTTTGGGAATTTGGGCAATATAAGGCAATTAAGTAGACAGTTTTGTTTTTCTGTAAAGAAAAAAGATTTCGTGATTGCCTTTATCAATATAAAAAAATATATATGTTTATTTTTTTATTTTATTTCTTTAATTCTTCATATATTATAATATATGCCTAATTTAAAACTACAGAAATATGGAAGCAGGTTCTTGTTATTTACTTAATTAGATTTCACATTTCTACCTATCTAATTATTATGTCAAATAAATAATAATAATTTGTGTTAATTACACACTAGTACCAATTACTACTATTACTATTATTTTGTTACTTCACAAGTTTCAAATACTATTTCAGGCCTTGCCTTGGAGTAATAGTAGTTTGATGTTTGGAGAAAAAAACTTTTCCATATTTTGTTCTGTTTGAAAATATTAATGACATCGTTACAGCGTCGAGACGGTTGTCAGTTGAGTCGTTTGTTTGATAGTAGAGTAGGTACATGAATCACAATAAAACTCAGAAGGACGAAGCTATAAATTCTTATTTTATGAGAGAACTATATATAAGAACAATGACATCGATTCTGCACCAACTTGTCAAAACTAAAAGTATTGCTATCTTTTCCTACCAGGGAATACAAGAAAGAGATAGAAAGTATAATGTCTAAGTTTCTTCCGTATATTGCTTTTATTCTCAGAATAATAATTATTTGTATGGATTGTTATGGAACCGTAAGTTGTTATTTTCGAAATAGACTTTTCAGTAGGTACGTGCGTAGAATAAATAACATTCCGCGAAGTATGGTCTGTTCAAAATTATTTGATTAAAATGTAAACAAATGGATCAGAAAATGTACTTGTGAATTCCAATTTGTAGTACCACTTACAAATTCATCATTCATCATTTATTCTCTCTTCACAAAGCTGATTTAAAGTTAATGTGTACAAAAAATGTCTCAGCTGTATTTCACCTTTGTGAAAGACTAGTGCCTATAATAACACAGGTTTTGGGAAAAACCTGTGTTACAGGTTGAGTGCTTTGATTTGATTATTTGAATACCTAAACCCGAAATTCAATTTTTTAAATCACCCTAAAGATTATTCAGTTGACAATTGAGATTAATTTTAAACCCCTTTTTTATGTCCACGCAACCACCTTTCCAAGGTTGCTTAGAAAAGATCGCAGAGGGCGATAAAGCCGCCCATTGTATGTTTTGTAATGTTCAATGTTTCTTTTTGCTATGTATTTTCTGGCGTACAATAATATGGCGTAATAAATAAATAAATAAATTTAATGACAATTTAACAATAATTGTTGGAAACGGTGGTGAGATATACAGTTGAAACCTTCGAAATACAGGTGAATGTGTTGTGTTACTCATTCCGTTTAGTGAGTGATTGTGTAAAAAATATTTCCTAGACAGGGTTTGTTTACACTTTCATCAGGTACTTTTGTAACAGACGATAGTACTAAAACTTAAGGGTGGTACTACTATAGTATAGATAGTACTAAAACTTAGTCCGCAATATAAAAGTCACTAATATTTTATTCAAGTTTAGTTGGTTTGCAGTCGGATCGCCACTAATATGTCTAAACATTTTCTCTTTCACATCATCCGAATTTACGTAAATCTTCTTTTTATAAGGATCTGGAATATGAATTATGATAAACGGCCGCCTTTCGATGTCATCCTTAAATTATTTATAGTGGCTGTCCCGTGGGCGGAATTTAATATTTAGTTTTGTGATTCAGAGAATATTGTATTTTGTTATAGGTATTACATATGATCAAAGTCAAAGTCAAAACATTTATTTGAAGTAGGCCAATAAAAAGCCCTTTTGAACGTCAAAATTTACAAGAAAATAAACTTGATTCAAGGCGCTCCTTACAAAAGGTAGTATTATTTAGTAAAGGTATTAGTCATATGGAGAAGAATGAGCAAAATCTCTCGAAAACTAAATTAAAGTTTTATAAATTAAATTGGCACCTAATTATTTTAGTATGGGCATGTGATACGAAGGAAGGAGGAAAATGTCGTGAGGAGAGTTTTAGGTATGAATGTCGATGGCTATAAGATTAGGGGAAGGCCAAAGAAACGATGGATGGACTGTGTGAATGATGATATGGTTAGAGAGGGGGTGACTGTCGAGATGACTAATAGTAATCATATCTGACTGTGTGACAATATGATGATGGTTCCTAATTATTTTACAAAGGGATTGTTTTATTTCTGTAATCGGAGAGAGACAATTAAATTTCGATTCGAGAAATTGTCCTTGAATCGACACTACAATATTACACAACTAGCTATCACGTATTTATTACATTGTTATCTAATAATGAGTCTTCGTTCACTGAAATATGTAATTATACATCATTCAATGCTAGACACGAAAATAAACCAAAATAAGCCTTTATAAACCTCCCCCTTTACATTATTTGTGGTAATACCTTCCCTATTAAGGGTTTAAATACACTTCGCTTTCCCATAAATGTTCCTAATTCTTTTCAATTTGCACTTAAGCCTCCTTTCAGAAAGTGAGTCACGGTTTGTTTATTCCGAGCTTGTTTTTGTTAAAAATCAGGTCATTGATAATAATATTATTCTGGCTGACCTAGTACGCCTGATGATATTAGATTTAGCGAAGGCTATAGCTGGGAACTAGAGCATCCTGGCGTTGTCGTTAACCCTTATTTCCGATTGAGTGGATTCTTGTTACTAAGTATTTTTCAAGATGAAAATGTAAGAAAAGGTTTTGTGTAAAGAACGCTAATAGAGATATGAGTGTATACAATTTTACTCAATTTGTAACATACCTTCGACATACGTTACGATTGAACTTTTTTCATGTATGAAGAATGAAAAAAGTCCTAATAATCAAATTTCATGTCGCCGAAGAAATTTTCTTCACAGTAATTTTGATTGAAATAGATTTTAATTAATCTCCATAACAGTCGAATATTTAATCGAAAAGTTTATTCGAATTTGTATCTATTCTTAGAATAACGTTTTATCGAACTTAAGTATATTTGAAAGTACTTACAGTAGATTATTGAAGAGTTGAAGGAAAAGACTACATTATTCGAGGAAAGGTATGAGTGATGTGATGTACTCCGACGATGTGTCGCTAAAATTTTATACAGAATTTAGGAAATAGTGCAGTGGAAACAAACCAATAATTCGATTTTCGATGGATTACCCTTAAATGCATATTTCATGACAAAACAATATAAAATCAAGGATTTGACGAAACCTCTTTCTTGTTCGTTCCTTTATAATGATATTTTGATGTCGGGTATCTGAGCTCAAATCCCTTAATCGCCGTTAAACTTTTTAAGATCACGATGTTTAAGTCAAAAGTAGATTTATCTTACATTAGGCCGCAATCTGAAAGCAATTTCATTTTTATTGACGTAATATAGAAATACATTTTCTTTATCAGTGTATTTAATTCTTTCAAAAGATTAATTGCTTATTAATGAGAAAAAAAAGTTTATAAACGAAACTGGTTTTTTTTTATTGATACTGATTAACTTTGTAGTAAAGGTACGGTGGTATATCGGTGGTATTATCACAATTAGCAGAATTGGACCCCAGGACCTACCTACCTGGGTAGCGGGATCGTCCGAAAGGGTTACCGCTGCCCTGGAACATAAAGGGCTAAGGAAGGAACACGGGTGGGTTTTAGTCAGTAAGAGTCTGACACTCCCTTCTGCTCCACCCAGAGCGGGAGGAGTCATTTGAGGATTTCCCATACTCAAAAAAAAAAACGGACCTACCTACCTAATAATACATTGATCATTGTTTTCACAAAACAAGCTCTTATGTCGTGTCGTCAATCCATTATGTAACCGCGTAAGTCAAAGATGTTACCGGTTCCGACATGCGTAAGTACAATCTTCAACATCTTTATTAGATTTCCTTTTTTTCAGGGAAAATAAAAAAATAAACTTGTTTACCGAATCTTCATGTTTATTACAATTCATACATTCATGTTTTCCACGGTTACCTAGATTCCAATAGCATTAGTAAAAGTACTTATCGATTTATTCAGATTTCATATCGACGTGAATCAGCACTTACTACTCGTAGATCTACGATTTTATTTATAAAGTTTGTAAAGCACCTGTATTTACATAGAAACGGCCATTACTTTTCAAACTATGATGAATATTTGATAACGATTCATTCCTACTATATATAATCAAATATTCATTTAGAAAAAATGTGTTTGTGGCTGCTACACATTTGGATAGATAAATGCAAACAATTTACTGATGCACAAACTTTGAATCGAGTTTACGAATGTTTATTTCATACGGACGCCTCAGGAAATTTACCGAAATTACACGTCACAAGAGCAAATTCCGTACATCTTTAGTTGAGGAATTCATTATAAATTCAAAGTTTAAATTGCTGCCTCGAGCTACAACTCATCAGCGTTAAAACTTTTTGAGAATAGCACTCCGTTTTATGTGGCATACGTCTGACGTCAGCAACGCCTTCCGTTAGTTTAATTAGTACAGCGAGCCTAATTCCCCCAAGAGTGCGTTTAATGACCCCAATGAAAAACTTAAAGAAGCGAAGAACACGCTGTCTGCCCACAAACTTTGAAGCTATTGTTAATTTTTCCTGGGAAAGGTCGGAATAAAAATTGTGCGGTTTACAAAGTTTTTTTGGTGAGATCTTGGCAGCGAAGCCTGCCTTCACTTTCCAGTCGGCGTAGAATTTCAAGCAATTTTATCAACACGAAAGATGTAATGTTTGACTATAAAATTGTGGGCTGACCTAACATTATAAGGTTCTAGTAAAAACATTGTTTTCTTAAAGGGAATAAAAAATAAGATTTGGGTACCTTAATTTACGGTTTTGCTAAATAAGTGTGTGTTTACATAAAGACAGTAGTAACTTCAACTGCACATAAGTAAAAAAAATAAGTAGGTAATATTAGGTGCTTAGTGAGTTTTGTGTATTTACTTTATTATATACATATACTTTATTGTTTACTAGAAAATAAATAACAAAAAAAAAACATTTACTTAACACTACAATTATATATTTTTGTGAATAATAAAAGTAAGTATTATATAATTATGTTATTAAGAAGTCGATTAAAAACTATTCTTTATAATAGGCACAAATACTTGCTTCAATAACAAAACAGACGCCATACTACTTACAAACCGCTTAAAAATTCATACCTAATTACAGCAGAACCGTACAAAATAAAACGCCATTTCTTTGTGGCACTAACTTCTTTACCGAGGTGGCATAAATAATTCATGGCATATTGCTTCCAGTCGTTTGCCGTTATTAAGGCATCTTAACTATTGGCTGGAGCCCCTTGCCGTCTGTGTTTAACTTAATAGCTCTATTACTTAAATGAGCAACTGCATGCATGCGAATCAAACAACTTTATAATACTGTGTAGAAGTTACTCGAGCAATCAAAAGTTTATTGTGAGTTTCATGGTGGTTGGGTGAAGGATATATTAATTAGAAACAGTAACTGTTTTATGTATAAGTTGTATGTTTATGTGATACTAGCTGCGCTCCATGGTTTCACCCGCGTAAGTTTCGATCCCGTGACAAATTTCATCGATGGCGTGAAAGGGTAACAAACATCCATCCATCCATACAAACTTTCGCGTTTATAATAGTAGTAGGATTTCACAATTGCTACTGCTGAGCATGACGTCCTGGGGGCCTACTCCGAAGTGCAAAGTGTGAATGTTTGGATCGGACCGACACATGGCCGAACCGATTATTATTGAAAAATGTGAAAAAAGTTCGGATCGGGTCAGTTGGGTCGGGACCATAGTCAATATTCGAAAGAGTGTAGGAGTGTAGGATCGAAACCGACCGAACCAAATTGTAACTTCGTAGCAGGAAACGGCCGAACATTCGGCCGATACTACTTCGGAGTAGGCCCCCTGGGTTCCCAGGACAGAGTATTATAGTTTTTCTATCAGGAATTTCTCAGTTTCTCAGGTCGGAGTCTCATGCACGGTTGATGGCTGTAGCTTGCCGCCTATCACATGAGAATTAAACATAGCGAGCGAAAAGTGGGTGTACACAATAAGTACACTTTCGCCTAACCTATCGGGGAAAACAGCCGGTCGATTCTGTAAAAATCTCACCGTTAAAACTCAAGTGAAGTGAGCTTGATGTGAGTTGTCAGTAGTGTCAATCCCTAGTATTATTTGAAATGACAGCTCACTGCACTCGCACTTCACCTAAGTTTTCACGGGGAGATGGTTACAGAATCGCACTGCTGGTGTGTCATTATGCTCATTTTTGACCATCCTTTGTGCGAAAAACAAAAACTTGGCATGTTCTACAAAAATATCGGGGAATTAGACTTACAAAGCAACATGTGACCTACATAATATTCCTCAAACTATAGTTTTTGATACAACAGAATGCATTTCAAACTATGATTATTTATTTATTTTATTTATGTACACGCATACATATACAGACATTGAAAGAAAGAACAGAAAAAATAAGTGCAGAGGTGATGCTTGATTATATGATTTTCGAATCTTATTCGTTGTTGCAATACGGTACACTATGTACTATGTTATGCTAACAATGTTGTTACGGCTTAAGCTGCGTACAGGCTTTCGAGCACTACGCTTAAGTAGCTCAGTATGTGGTTTGAGTTAGCTGTAAAGCACTGTATACTTAAAGGTGTTGATTTTTCTCTGGCAGTTTGATAGTGTACCTATTGTGCGAAGAAATATAGGGTGGCAGGGAATTCGACGCAGAAAATGTAACCATGAATTCAGGAACTAAATTATAGACCTCCTAAATTTGAACGCTGGGGGTTTCAGAAACATGTACAGAATCCATTGTGAATAGGTTGCGCGTCGACGTCCCTGCCACCCTGTATTTTTGTATACGTGTCTGTATAAAGTATATAATATACATGGCGCACGAAGTCACTACGTTGTGCACCAAAATTGCTTTATGTGACCACAATCATCACAGGTGACAGTGATGTTTGTGGTAACATAAAGTGATTTTCAAAGTCAAAGTCAAATCATCCAAAATCAATCTACTCATAACCACCAGGTAAGACGAGAGTGTAACCAAATATCCGCTATAGACCAAAGTGCAAAGTATACCAGGAGCATTACTCTTTTCCTCAAAATTAGTATTTACTCTGATACCAATTTGCTTACAAACCCTTCCATAACCGACTTTGCTATCCAAAATCAATCTACTCATAACCGCCAAGTAAGACAAGAGTGTAACGACACCAAATATCCGCTATAAACCAAAGTGCAAAAGTATACGAGAAACATTACCCTTTTCCTCAAAATTAGTATTTACTTTAGTATCAATTTGCCTAAAAACCCTTCCATAACCGACATCACTGTCCAAAATCAATCCACTCACAACCGCCAGGTGAGACGAAAGCTTTGGGACACCAAATATCCGCTATAGATCAAAGTGCAAAAGTATCCGAGGAGCATTACTCTTTCCTGTCAGCCACACCGTAGGGATTCGTCCCACAATGCACGCCATCGCCGCCCGGGATCCACTCAATTTTAGTTTCTTTGTGACACACTTGGCCTCAGTCAGACAGTTCGCCACTTTTATGTTTTGGAATAAAATTGTTAAAAGTAAAAGTCAGATACCTACGTAATTATAACTTTTTTTTAATAAGAGAGGGTAAATAATCTCTGGTTTTCGTAAGTAAGTAAGTACATAGTACCTTACGCAAAATACGCGCTGACCTGCAGTTGGGGACACCAGCCCGTCTTACCAAGAACGTAGTACGTTCTTACGTAGCATGTTCAGCCAATAATGTTGCCACTACTGGGACACAGGCCTCACCTCGATGAGAGGGACTGGGCCCTGATCCACTACGCGTGCCCAGTGCGGGTTGGCAGATGTCACATATCTTCGAATTTTTGGTTCTAGGACATGCCGCTTTCCTCACGATGTTTTCCTTCACCGTTTTGACAGCAGTGGTGATGAAATAATTTACACAAAGTAAAGCGCCTGTCTGGGTTCGAACCTACGACCTACAACTCGTAAGTCGCGACCATTTCTACTAGGCAACCGCTGCTCGTTGTTACGTATTAGTTCTTATCTGATACATTTTGAAATTTGGCGCTGTGTGAAATGTCCAGGTATATTATTATTATTTTTTTATTATTTTTTTGGGTGGGAAATCATCAAATTGACCTCTCCCACTCTTGGCTGAGCGAAAGGGCGTGTCAGACTTTTACTGACTAAAACCCACCCGTGTTCCTTCAGTTGCCTGTGCCAGGGGCCACGGTACCTCTTTTACAATATAGTTTGGATCACAACCCCAAACGAGTTTGCACACAGAGAATGATTGACCCTTTCAATTACGCACTAAAAGCAAAATATAAGCCCTAAAAGTAATATGAAATCGTATTACTACGGTTCAAGAACCTAAGATTAAGAAGTAATAAAGGTTTAGATCGTTAACGAAGTAAAAGCTCGTGAAAAGCTTGATTACACATTTTACGAGACGAAAATTTAGCTCGAATATTCTATTAGAGCAATCTTGTATGTATGCAATAATAATAAATTGGCCTTTGTAAAAGGTCTAAGAAAATTTACCTAGAAAAGGCATTTTTTATTAAATTAGTATGTTTTTTCTCTATTCAAAGCTACCTTTTTATGTTACGATGTCGTGTGCTCCCCACTTAAGGAAAGGATGTCTCGTCTCGTCGTGGGTCGTAAGATACGACAAAGGGAGTTTTACCCTGGAGACATCTTTCCCATGCTCTTTTCTTTGAGTATTGTGCCTAACTCCACAAGGTACGATACGAGATACATATTCGTTTTCGATTCTGCATTTTAATAAACGTTCATCGTAATTAACATTTCAGAATGGAGAATAAGTTTCAATTCAAATCAAATCAAAACATTTATTCGCATAATATGGGTAGATAAATAGCTCATTAATTACATAACATTAATAGGATCCTTGTATTTACCATTTCAATTAACCAAGTCATTAAAATATGTGGAAAGTGAATATTTAGCATAAGAAGCTTATAATGTTCATACTGCTGAAGCACAAGTCTCCTCTCAGTGAGAGAGAGAGAGTGGGTTATAATCCACCACGCGGGCCCAGTGCGGGTTGGTCGATGTCAAATGCCTTCGAATGTTGGTTCTAGGATAGGCCGGTTTCCTCACGATGTTTTCCTTCACCGTTTTGAGAGCAGTGGTGATGAAATAATTTACAGAAAGTAAAGTGCCTCCTAGGGTTCGAACCCACGACTTACAACACTGCTACCACTACTACTACCGGACTACCACTGCTCTCTCTGAATAAATATTCAAATCATTCTATTTGGGGTATCAAATTACTTACTATGGTAATGATAAGAATGTTAAATGGGTTTCAAGATACAGGTAAATGAGACAAGAAAGTCAATACCTTATACATAGTTATTTATTTATATATACTTTATTGTACACCACTAAAATACAAAGCATAAAAAAAATACATGAACCTCCAGAATATATAATGGGCGGCCTTATCGCATTACTGCGATCTCTTCCAGGCAACCTACCACAACCAACCAACTACATACCACATTAAATAAACTTTCCTGTATAAATAAACATTAAATCTAGAAATACAAGTAGGTACGTGGCAGGTAGACTGATTGGTTCACGAAAGAAAACATAATTTAGAATCAAATCAAGTAACCTTTTCCACGTAAAACTTCATATTCCGAAGTCTTTAAAGGTCTATATCAGCTTTCAATAAGTTGCAAGCATTGAAAAGACTTGGAACATCTACGTGTCTTTCACTAAAATGTATTAAACCAGTGGCCACCGTGAAGGAAGCTAGCTTTAAATGAACAGCTTGTTCGGGAATGACTGGAACCATGTCTTAAAGAAGTATTTAGCGAGTTCTTTGAAAATTATTTGACATTGCTTTAAGAAGAAGCAGAATTGTATAAAATAATTTCTGAAGGATATTTATTGAGTTGACTAACTTTGGTGGTGAGAATAATAATAAGGTAGGTACCTAATAAACATAGGCATACAACGCTACATATTAAATAGACGACGATGAAATTAAAGCATCTTCTTACAAATAAATAAGTATTAGTACCTTCAACACCACATCAGACCAATCTAATTTCACGTCTGAAACATTTCAGTTTTGATTAAATAAATGATACAATCTTCGTGAACAGAGCTCAGAAAATTAACGCTTTTCATAACTTTTGGCATAAGAATGGAAACATTGTTACGAAAAATGTAATAAAGTCTTTAGGCGAAGGCTAATTAAAATGGAAATCACAAATTTTAATACACGCATTAGCACCCGAAATATTATAATTATAACATTTTTAAATATGAAATACAAATGCAAATTACAGCAGTATTACAAGTATTCTGACAGGACTCATAAAAAAGTTGGCACACTGTGAACTTTCCCTTTGCATATTCATGGAGCAAACTCACTCGGAAGTTTTTGGTGAGAAATTATGATAATAATTTTA
Organism: Apamea sordens; assembly: GCA_945859715.1. Taxonomy (NCBI): domain Eukaryota; kingdom Metazoa; phylum Arthropoda; class Insecta; order Lepidoptera; family Noctuidae; genus Apamea; species Apamea sordens. The sequence goes on along the minus strand of OX243996.1, from coordinate 9,022,048 downwards.
TGCTAACTTTATCCGTCTTGGCGCTTTCATAAATTATGACTTGTATTGAGGTGCATGCGGTTTGTCGCACACCCACTTCGAACTCGGAATAGAATTAATTCAGGTAATTAAAGATTAAGTTTATCACAAGCTCGGAAATTAATTTTGGAAATTCTGCCCTTTGAACTCGTTGAATCGTTTGGAATTACTGCTGAAATTAAAACGAGGTAGACTGTTACTGGCGGTAGAGGCTTAATTACTAACGCCTTCTAAGAAATGCTTCGGACTACAAATTGATATTCAAGAAATGTCGTTATGAATTAATTTAGTATATTGTTTTTGAGACGTTCAAATTATCTAATGAATGCCTGTTAAGTGACGAGAATAATATTAAATACACGAAACAATGTTGAGGTTTAATCATCCGACTTTAAATTAATAAACAAAATACGGATGCTTGAAAGTCACAACAGTATCCGGAGGCTAAAGGGTTAAACGCAGCTCCTGAGGAGCATTCTGTTCTCTTAACTATGTGCTAACAGCTCGCCTGTGCTTCTCTTAAATGATTTCTGAACAGGGAATTTCTCGAACCGTGTTAAACAATAAACTAACGAGCGAATTCATAATCCGCTATCATGTGATGGTACTATACGTACACACTGTAGTAGGTACCATTCCGTACAATTTCTCTAAAGGCGAACTCGAATTTGCCTAAGCCTCGTGGGGTATTCACGCTGGCGGGCTAAACAAAAGACGGCATATAGGAAGATTTATGAACAATTCACGACGCAATGATATGGGGTATCTATTCAAATCCTCCTCTGAATTCGGGGGCAGGTACTCGTATCAAGATGATGTATGCCCACGATACAGTACAATGGGCTCGTGTGTAATTTAGTTCGCTCGTTTTCACCGAATTGAATTTTTATGGGATATACGACGTACCTTATTGTTTATTTACAGGTTTATTGTTACCAATTGTTACACTAATATCTATTTTGAAGAAAGGTTTTTTTTATTATTTGATTTTGTTACTTCCTTACTCAAGTTATAATTCAATAACGGTCGTCTTTGAAAATAATTAAAGCCAGGTTATTCCTGATTAAGTTTAAGGTTCACGACTTTGTGAGGAATTTATATAACCTTGGCGGAAACTTGAAAGGGTTTTCAGTAATGAATAGACAATTTGTAATACTGTACACAACTATTAATAACACCCGCCAGTAATGTTTATTACACGGGGCACGCGATACAGTGATTCCACTAAAAGCATCTCGACATATGTAGGTAGGCCTCTTACAAAACTCTCTCAGGGAATGAAGCACGCATTTTCTATTGAGAAATTTTTTATTCACCCAGCGTAGTCCACTGAATAGTGTTTCGGATGGATCAAAGAAATATTTTTCGGGAAGGTACTCGGTGCAGAGCATTAAATATTCACGGCAATATGCCGAGCTCGCGTTCCAAAATAACTTATGCAAATATACGTAAGATTCTGTGTTTTAGAATGTGTACTGGTGCTTGAGTTAAATATCTATAAAGTAGGTGTGAAAAAAGTGAAATGGCGCCGTTTCGTCAAGCCTCAGGTGTCCTTTTTGTATCGTGTTAGACACATGATGTAATGAATACCTGTTATGTAGGTATATTTTCGGATCTCGTCTCACACCCGCTATTTATATCCAAAGGGTGTGTCACCATTACGTTTAATATTAACGGGACGCTCCGCAAGCTTGGACAGTTTCAGAATTGGTAAAAGGATAGTAACCATAGGGTAGCTATGTTTTATTTCAGTTCGGGACACAGAATGAAAAAGTTTCATTGAAAGTTAAATTTGTTTCGGCGCGTTTCGTTTACCCGTTGTCCAATCGTGCACAATGCAACTATGGGGCACCGGCTGTCTACATGGACGTTTATTTTTCAATAAAGCTGGAAGTTGTCTCGGTAAAACGAGTAGGTTGGAGACATGAGGCAAAAGGTTATTTGGTAAAAAGAATATTGGGTTCTCTCATGCTATTCAAGTGTCACTGGAAGGTCCTTTTTCAACGTAAGTACATTAGTGGGACCCTTTTAACTTGGCGTTTGTTTGTCTAGTCACGTCGCTGCCAAATATAAATAACAAACACAATTTATGTAGGCCCAAAGTGTAAAACCTATGTAATTAATGAAATTACTATAAATCTAATTTATGTCTTGACCTTTTGCTTCAGACACTTAACTTTATTGTTTAGTACATAAATTCAATTGGCTGTGTAAAACAGATAATGATACTAGATGAGCTTGTGACTTTGCCCATGTAAATAGGGTTTATTTTTTTATGAAAATAGATAGGTACGATACATACGTTTATGTTTTTCTCCGTAAATGTACTAAGAAACCTCTTTAAGTACATCAAAATCGCTTCTCTATTTAGGATACGAAGAGAAACTCACTATTGTATACTATATTGTCCCGTTGATGGCATTTACATGGAACTTAAACGTAACTGGCGAAATGTGGGTTTTCTATAGGTACATCTCTGCCTACACCACTGACTCATCATCATCTGCCTAGCCTATTCCCAACTATGTTGGGGTCAGCTTCTAGTCTGACCGGATGAAGCTGAATACCACTGACAGATGGTACACCACCACCTGTAGCATTGTCTCTCCTCAATCTTTCCAAAGGTGGTCTGCAAAAGATCGCTTTTAGCTATAAGACCATTGTGTCACCGTATGAAAAATTTCTGGATGTCAGACGCCAGCACTTCAAGCTACAACAATCTGTCAAATTTCTTTAATAGATTTTCAACTTTATCGCTAAAGCATTAAGGTTCCAAGTTGGTTGGGAAATTTGACAGTTTCGGGTAGCTTGACCTGCTGGCGTTTGTATATAAAGAGTATTCTATCTAACCCTTCAGGAAATACAGGCGAGATGTTATGTTATGTATGTGTTATAATATTAGAAAGTAAATACCTAGGTAAATAAACAAGGTTAATACAAGCAAACTTACAAAGGTTTGAAGGTTTGAACATTATTATTATATTATAGGTAATTACAATTTCAGAATAAATAAACAAATACAATCTAGTAATAACTTGTAATTTAAATCTTATATGTACTTAAAAATACTGGTATTCAGCCGCATCCGGTTAGGCTGGAAACCGACCCTAACATAGTTGGGAAAAGGCTAGGCAGATGATGATGTACTTTAGCGCATGAGCAGCCTATAAGGTTCTTCCTACTGGGACACAGGCCTCCTCTCTGTGAGAGGAAGTGGGCCCAGGCCCACAGGCCCCAGGCCAGGAGTGCGGTTTGGTGTATGTCACAGATCTTCGATTTTTTTGGTTCTAGGACATGTCGGGTTCCTCACGATGTTTTTCTTCACCGTTTTGAAAACAGTGGTGATGAAATTAAATAGGTACACAAAGTAAAATTCACACACACACATACATACAACTCGTAAGTCGGAGCCCTCGTACTTGATAATTACATCACGAATTCCCTGAATGAGTCAAGACATACAAAAATATTTGGCCTAGTTATTTTGAGTTTATCACAATATTTACGCCAGTAAAGATTCTAATTATACCCGTTGACGTAAATCGTTAATATTCTTGAACTAAGATATTATTAAATACAGACGTTGAGCTAAAATTCCTTAATATTCAACAGTCTAGACTTCTCGACTCTTCATTTTCTATTACCTATGAAAGTTACCTTTGAAGGTAATAAAACATCGCTAAGTTTAACTTCTTTATGTTTATGACTGTACCTTCACATTTTCAGAATAAAAAAGTAGTCTGAGTCTGAATAAAAAAGTAGTCTGAGTCTGAATAAAAAAGTAAGTAGTTATTGTCGTACAATGACAAATAAAGGTTGTCACAAGTATATTTTTTATTATTAACTACTAACCATTGCATTTGTTAACTTTTTTACATCACATTATTTGTCGAAAGAGACTGGATCCTGTGACACAGGGTATCCTAGTGCGGGATCCAGTGTCAAACCTATGTATATGTAACACTTACTTATTGTTATTTATATTTATGTTTTGACATATCTCGGGACCATGGGGTCCCGGTCCTTTGGAAGGCGTACGAGGGGCCGAAGCCAACTCGCAGAGCCCCCTTAGGAAAATAATTTTGTTGAAATGCGACACCAACCGACGATTATCCCTGTTTACACTATGCAAGTGCACCCAAGGATAACCCCCGGTTTGTGTAGGCCTATTGTTTTATTGTGAAAAAATACAAATTTGGGCTATGGGTTTGGGTGGCTAAAGTGGACTGGGTACCAATAACTATGTGAGAATTATGGCCCCTGCCTGATCAATGTTCTATATATACACGGATAAAATGGCAGGGAGTTACTTTCACACTCAATAATGGGCCCCCGGAAGCTGTCGCTAGCACATAGTGACGTAGCAACAAGGGGGCAACATGTCCTGTGGTGCTTGTGCTGGTGCTGCGAAGCAGTCATGCTAGCGAAGGAGGTGGCGGGATGGACGAGGGAAAGGTCCTCACGCCTCAGCCGCCGCGGGAGACGCTCCGGGCGTCGGGAGCCGCGTGATGACTCCCGGCCACCGTAGGCGCGGGCCTGCGGGCGGAGAGTAATGGGTAGCTCACCGCCCGATCAGGACCAGGCCCGTGCCGGACGGCGCGTATGTGTTCCACGCGCGCCTCAAAGAGATGTCAGCACGATTGATGGTGCCCGATAGGGCCGAAGCCTGCCAGGGTAGCGGGATCGTCCGAAAGGGTTACCGCTGCCCTGGAACATAAAGGGCTAAGGAAGGAACACGGGTGGGTTTTAGTCAGTAAGAGTCTGACACTCTCTTCTGCTCCACCCAGAGCGGGAGGGATCATTTGATGATTTCCCATCCTCAAAAAAAAAAGGTGCTTATGAGGAGTGGACAGCAATACTCTGGAATACTTCGTAAGGATCTGCACTTACCGGGATACTTCCTTCCTCCGAGCACGTTTGCTCTTGCGAGTCTCCACTCAAGCCGGCCAGTAAAAGAAAAAATTAGGTAGGAGCTCTGTTCCTCGTCATTGTTCACTCCAGCCGGCCATTAAAGGCAAGCCAGAGGTGAGGAACAAAATTTCCCCCGGGGGATAGAGTCCGTGGGGTCGCTAATGCGCAACAGCTCGCCACATGCTGCGGGTTTCTGTATCTCTCTTGGTCTGTCTCCTGACCCTAGGCCTGTTTCGGCAAAGTAAACTCTTCCGGCACAGGCTTAGAGTACGGAGCGCGCAAGCCCCACCACGACGTCAACGTACAGATACGGCGGTAGGGTTTATTATTATCTCCTTTATCTCATTTAGATACTTACAAAATTCATTTTAAAATATTTTTATAAACAAAAGGATAAAAAATCATTTAAAAATATAAAAAGTAGTAGCCCACCGGTATCGGGAACAGGGTCCAAGCTACCGGCGGTCAGGGCTCCAGAGAGAGGAACCTCCTGACGATGCGAGCCGTGTCCAGAAGTACCGCTTTATGAACCAAGCCCTTGATCCAGCTGCCCAACGAGAGCCTCCTCAGGTGTTGGTCGAGGCTCTTATTATTATTATTATTAATTAGACTGGATGACTGAATTTATACCTAAACTCTGCAAAAGATACGCAAGTGCAAAGATACGCCCTATCTTTTATAATGTAAAGCACTGTCATGATCAATGTAGGAACCTTCTTTGTTGTACAATGTGTAGTCAAGTCTTAAAATATAGGGAGTTTCAAATTATATCCATTCGCAACAATATCAGAGAGCCCAAACTCACCCTACCTAACCAGATCAGAATTATAAACACCCCACCGATCCTTAGTTATATCCAGCATAAATCTGCGAAAACGTGAAGTGAATTAAACAGTACATAGTGAATGGTATCATAAACTACATTGTTTCAGTGCTATAAATCACAATATTCGAACGAGAATTGCGTCTGAATCCTAAATCGCAACAAGATAAACCGAGCCGTCGCAAAATATCCACATAAAACCGTAAAACATACGAAAATGATTTATAGTAGCTCCGATCTGTTAGGGCGGATTCGCGGGGCAAAAACAGATTATCGAAATCCCAGTTATACCCAACAATCGGTTCAGTTTCGCGATATACGAATGTCTTGTGACAAACGACAATATGAAGACTCAATTAAAGTCACTATGCGTTTTTCTGGTTTTAACCTATAACTGTTTCAAAAGAGCAAAGAAAATCTTAGTAGGGGTCTATTTTTACATTAAGGCGGATCTCACATTACAACGCGCCACGTGACGGGGCGCAGATAACGCACCCTTGCGCGTGATTATTTACATCAATTGGGCTCCATTTCCCGCGTCCCGTCGCGTGGCGGGTTGTAGTGTATGATGCGCCTAGTACAAAGATTTGTGCCCAAAACACTGACCAAAGCAATAGTAGAATGTTTGTTATTCTCTAATTTTATTCTCACTGTCTAATCAAGACCAATGTAGTCCGCAAAGCGGGAATCGGGGCTGCTTACCAAAGTTGTGAATAATAGCACTGATATACGAGTACCTATCAACATTGATAGAGGTACTATTCAGGTTAACTATGTGATAACATTCAGATATGCACACATGTCACTTCTTTCATGACCAGAATTTTGTTGCGCAAGATTTTCTTCCCCGCTGAAGCACTAGGAAGTGATGAAGGGCGGGCGTTTTGGGGGACTGTCTTTTGTAATTTTGACGTTCGAAAAGTGCTGATTCTTAGCCCAGTTTGTATAAATGACTTTAATTGTGATTGTTTGATTACGCATAAATATTAAAGTAACCAAACATCATGTATTATTTTGCAGTTTTCTTATTCCAATAGTAAGAGCCGTGAAGACACACACAAAATTCTTCGTAAAGACTCAAGATCTCAGAAATTATAGGTAAGTGGGAAGAAGTAGCATTATTATAATATTATTATTTTATACAATGTTTCTGAAGTCTTACGTTCAAAGCAGATTAAGTGGAAGCTACGTAGTAAGTGTTCTGCAAGTAGGTACAAGCTCTTGTTGAGAATGAACTGGCTTCGTTGAGACCTTGTTTCTACGTTATCATTTATTTTTGTACTTTGTACATAATTATTTATTTTATTCATCTTTGAATCAGGCACATTACCCATCATTTTGATAGTATTAATATACTTAAACTTACATAACATAATCTGCCTATAATGTTCCCACTGCTGGACACAGGCCTGTGAGAGAAGTGAGCCGTAATCTACCACGCGGGCCCAGTGCGGTTTGGTAGATGACACATGTCTACGAATTTTTGGTTCGAACTTGGAAGTTTTGAGAGCAGTAGTGAAATTATTATACTTTGTGTTAGTCTAATTAACTAAAGTCAAAGTCAACCTGTACCTATTATGCCATCTTCTGGAGACATCTGGCAACAATACATGCACTGCGCACGGATGCCTCATCAGATGGCCTTCAGTATTGCTAGCAACAATGCTTTGGTCTTTCTATCCAGTGATATATTATGCGAGCCAGTGCTCGCATTCGAAGCAGTAATAATGCGGATAGAGTACGCGTGATCGCAAACAATCATCTGTACGCGCTACAGAAACGTGGTAAAATACATACAGATATCTTTTGTAATAAAATACAAAAAAAAAACATTCAATTGGCAATGCTTTTTGAGGAGGTGGAGGGTGCGTATCCTAACCATTAAGTAAGGGCAGTTTAAGTTTACGCCAAGAAAAAGTAACACCGCACAAGGTATAAAATTGCTTGACACTTCGCATGACATTACAATTTTTGGCAAATATTAATCAGAGGGGCAATTCTCGTAATTTCAAGAACGTTCACAGTCTGATATCAGTCTCACTCTTTCAAAAATACATCTAATTTCCCTACATTTTTCACATTGATTTTTTCTACTATAAGCGTGTATACCAGTCCAGGGTAAGTCCCTGATCCTGAACTTTGTTTTATTTTTAAATTCAATTTTAGAATGCAACAATAAACATAGTTGTGTTTTTTTTTTTTTGTTAGTTAACGCACAGTAAAACCTCTACCTCATATGTGTGTATACATCCAACATCCCCTACATCTTATTCCATTACAATCCTCTAATCTTCTTACATCGTAGTACAGATCTGTACACATTTATGTCTTAAAAGACCCGTCTCCCATAAAAACGACCAGCCAAATCTGGCTGGTCTAAAAAATATTACGACATACTCAGCTGAGATTTTATCGCGTTCTGATCGTGTTAGAATGTTGTATGGAATTAGGATCAGGATTTGAACTTTGTTTTCAGTAGATTTCATTTAATAGATATCTCTCTTTTAATTCCGTTGATAAATGTGTTTAATTATGTATAAATAGACCAAAGACCAAATGTTATGAATTAGTCAGTTTGAAGTATTCATACATTCATAACGAGAATACATGAGCTAAGATTAGATCCTACCTTCATAAAGGTTTGAAGGCGTTGAAAATGGACTATGTATTAGTGGTCGATGGAATGAAATAAAATAAAAGAATTTTAGTGGAAACAAATTAATAATATTACATAAATCGGAAACACAATCCAAACCTTTTCATAGATACAATAAGAAGCAAATAAAAAAAAAAGAATAAAAATTCAAATAAAAAAATATTAAAATCTTCTAAAAGTTAGTTGCCGCCAAGGAGGTTGCAACAACGTTTTTTAACTAACCAACATATTATTATGGCCTCTAACTACAATTACAGCTAACATTGATTATACTTTTTACGCCAATTTTTAGGCCCGAAGGCCTTTTCTCGTAATTTAAAACGTTCAAAATCTAGTCGCAGTCTCATCTCGGCGACAAACAAATGGCAAAAACTAGTCAAAATGTATGGAAATTAGAGGTTTTTTTGACAGATTGAGACTGAGATCAGACTGTGAACGTTCTTAAAAATACGAGTATTGCGCCTCTGCTATCAATTTTGTTTCCCTTTGAAGCCTCTTATAAACATGTTGATGAATACGTCATCTATTTCAGTCGTATCAAATTCCGGCGACGTGGCTTGCCTGCTATTAGACCCTACAACACATAAGGAATACAAATTCGCAATACGTACCTCTGTTATCAGTGCACAGGTGGATGCCACGTACCTTTATTCTCACGACACTCGTGGGATGACGTGGGGTTGTTTATTCTTAGCAGGGGAATTCTGCACCTTTATAGAAAAACATAAGTGCTTTAAGCTGTAGATCAATAAAGGCTTCAAGATATTTTATATTCAGTTTATTTAGGTATCATCTTGAAGCTCGTGGCAGTAACAATGATGAAAAAATTTCAACGATAAAAAAATAAAAATTGCTGTTTTCTTACTCCTAAAAATATTTCGTAGACTCTCCCTTCTAAATTATACTAAAGAAGCGCCATTATTCCACCAACCCATTTTTTATCTAGTTATGTCATATCATAATGATGACAATCTGCGACTAAAATCAAGCTACTTTGTAAACGCCCTTAAATAACTTTGTTCTTCGGCTAGCGTTCGGGTGTTTCCGCCGATCGCCGAACGACTCCTTCTGTCTTTATTTGCAGTCGGTGTTTGCAGCCGTAGCTGTCCGCGGCGTAGCACGGCAGTTGCGTCGTAGCGTTCGTAGCGGCTGGCCTACGCTCTCCTCTACGACAGTATTGGCGTAGAGATCTTTTTCATTTTCATTCTGAGATTGCAACTGTAATTGGACGTTTTATTAGTAGTATTCCATAGAAGTATAATTAGTATTGGTGTTTAAATAATCGTTACTTAATAAGTGCTTGGAAATACTATTCGCAACAGGTAAGTCATTTTAAGCTACATTTAAAATTTTATTGAATTTTCATTGTTTCAAAAAAATCTGCAACTTATTCTTTTTGCATCTGGTTATATTTCATTTGGTTTCAACGTGTTTATTATGCATAATAAATTATTAAAAGTAATATTATGTGCGTCACACTCCTTCCGTTTCCATTATGAGGTGCCTGCTAATATTATGGTAATCAAATCTCGCAGTATGGTGCGTAGCATTTACATAAACAAAAATGGGGTTTATATCGTACCAACGCAGCGGTGTTTCGTACGTACGTAAGTAATATTTCATCTCGCGATACGAGCTTAACGCCGGCAACAATAACCGTACAAAAACTCTCGCAATTGTTCTAGTTTCAAACTTCCACTTGGTGCCAGAAACAATACGTTTGCGGCGAGAAAAACTGCTTGAATAATTATGATAAAAAAAACGACGTGTTTTTTACGAGCGCTGCTTTTTCAATTGTAGCTTTATCTTACCGTCAACGCCTTTCGCGTGAGTCTTTATGACACACTTTATTTTGATAACCATCTCTCGACGTCGTCTTGGAACTTCCTTTCTCTTGCATGAATCGTACATTAAGTGTGTTGACTAAGTAGTTGAATATTCGCTGTGTTTCGGGAGTAAATACTGGAATGTGCACAATAAGGATCCTTTTACGGATATACAAGTGTCTATTTGGCGCTTACCCTCGCTTACACCCCGGGGTCGTATTCTATAGCGTCACGAACGCTCGAGATAATTAATTAGCCCCTTTGATACCGACATAAGCAGCCGCTCCGTTCCTCGTGAGATCTTTACCGGAGAATGCTTCGCTTTTTGTTTAGCTACCTTGTTTTCTGCTCTTAGTTTATTTGTACAGGCTTAATGAGTTATTTTTCCGTGCTTACTTTCGCTTTTCATTGCATAATGTAGTGTTTCGTGAGGGTGTTTATCTTTTCGTGTTTAATTTTGTAGTTGCGGCGCTCTTTTAGTTTTCTCTCGCGGAGAGTGTCGACTAATATAAAGTATTCGGGTATATGTGTTTCCTTAATCCGGAAAATTATAAACTGAAGAACAAACTTTGATCGAACATTAATCAAAAAATTTTCAATATCGAAATTTTTCTTCTTACTTATAAAGCGGAATTTTCCCCTAATATTTTTTCTTCGATGCTTTTTATGTTGGCATTGTTCCATCTCAGTGAAATTAAAAAAGGGAATTCATCATCTGCAGCGAGCGTTCAAATAAGGCCGAGGGCAGATGTTGATTTTCTTACAAGAATATTTAAAAACTCTTTGCGTAAGCTAACTTACCCTGAATGTATATTATATTTTGTACATTGGCCGTATTTCCGACTCGAATTTAATTGGATCGATGTTCTCATAATAGGTCTGTTATATAAAGACAATTTCTATATAAATGTTGTTGGGTTACTTTTTCATCGTAACGAGTCTACAGGTACCGGTAGAAAGCACAAAATTGTCTCTCTATTACGATAGATAATCATATGGATTTGCTGTCGGGTATTATTCTAAACAAGTTGTAATTCGATTGATTTAATGAGCCTGTAATTTATAAAATGTATGGATTAAAACGATATATTTTTTAAACTTTGGGTAGAACCCAAAGGTTAGCGAAGGTCTTCTATTTACTGATCTCTGGTATTTAGACTTGACAATTCAGTTCTACCTCACATCGGTAATCTAGGGCGGGTTGTATGTAACCATTAGATGGATATCGTAGAGATATGTGTGTGTTGAACGTGTGATATGTTCGGTCAGTATAATCGAAGGTATCGAACTCTGTCATCAGAAGTGTATGATAAAATCCTATTCCTACTAATATTATAAATGTGAAAGTTTGTATGGATAGATAGATGGATGGTTGTTTGTTACTATTTCACGAAAACTACTGAACGGATTTGGATGAAATTTGGCTCACAGATGGTTTATAACCAGGATTAACATAGAGGATTCTTTTTATCCCAGTATTCCAACGGGATCGAAACTTATGCGGGTGAAACCGCGGGGCGCAACTAGTTATATAATAAATTGACAGTTGCAAGGTTATCAGATTAAATAATATGTGCAGGTCTGCAACATCAGGCTCTTTTTTGTATTTTTTTGAATTAGTGATTTTTGTAGAAGATGGAGTAGGTTTTATGTTTCAGGTATGCTTCCATGCAACTTCATAGCTTTTTTAAGTTAAGGTACCTAAACTAAATAAATGATCGAGAGAAAACCAGCTGGCCTCGTGTCAGCCTGTTATGCTCAATGAAGTATTTCTCATAATGATTTAAGGCTTTTGATCCACACTTTGATAACAAGAGGCTTATTAATAACGAGCCCCCTACCTCACAAGGTTTTTAAGGCTTGATCAAACATCGAGTTTTCTTTATTATACGTAACTTCCTATTAATGTATCATACAAATAAACCGTCAGAAAGAAATTCTCTAAATAATAGCCGTTGCGTAAATTTGAAGAACAACACGGTTATATAGACAGACACGAGAAGTTACTTTAATTTATAATTATGTATACTTAGATATACAAAGATGGGCAGACGACATTGTTGCCATCGCGGGCAAAACCTGGATGAGGCTGGCACAGTAAGATGCGGATTGGCACAAAAAAAGAGAGGCCTATTGTAATGGCTATATAGGGCTTTGCAGTAAGGCTGCGCAGGCCGTTAACTGATAGGGTAGGTAGAGAAACACACTTATGCAAGGTTCATAGGTATAATCTTAACAATAGGCTACATAGATACCTAGGTAGTTACTAGGTCGCGGGTAAGGACACACTCTCTTTCTGAGCACTAGCACGTGTAAGTTAGGGAAGGTACTGTCCTTGGTTCTCCGGGATGCAGGAATTCAGGCCCGGGAACAGGCTTGCCAGTACGCGTTCAGGGCGCCTGTCAGGCCTCAGTAGGCCGCAGACCGCGGCGCGTCAGCAGGCCGCCGGTAGCGCGCGGATAGGTGTGCGTGCATCGCACAGTATAGCACAAAGTAGTGCGCGGTTCAGCTCCGCGTGCAGCGCGCAGTAGGTAAGCGCACTGTATAGCTACGCATGCAGTGCACAGTTCAGCACGTGTGCAGCGCGCAGTAGGTAAGCGCACTGTATAGCTACGCATGCAGTGCGCAGTTCAGCTAGGCATGCAGCGCGCAGTAGGTGAGCTGCCCTGTCCTCTGCCTGGACGTAGAAACCGGTACGTAGAACAACCGGTAGGTAGAACCCCTAGATTTGGGGTACCATTATCTTGAGGATCAGGGAATCACTCCTGCTAGCTAAGCAAGCGGATGTTAAAATGCCAGTGTTCTTAGGAAATTTGTGTTGTGCCATGATTCTAGTGATGTGACTTACAACATACTAATATTATTCGTCGACCATTTGCCGTTGAGACCCTCATAACGCTACACTATGCTCAGCAGTGAGCGAAGTCGGCCTGTGATGATGATGATGATAGATATAGATTGTGGTGTTTAGATAGCATTTAAAGCAGTTTAACATAAACAAAATCGTCTGTATCTACAGATATTAATCTTATCATTACACTTTTAAATAAGTTTGAAAATGTAACCGCCCCAACATTTTTAATTAATAATTTACAAAGTTCAATGCCGGTCGGAGGACTTTATAAATGTTGTCTTTTGCTATTATCTCAAAAGTGATTAAAACTGTGTAGAATAATAAAAGTAAAGAGAGAGCTTGCTAATTTCGGGCTTTTTTATACAAAATCTGTTGGTGATCTTTGTCTGGTGATTTTCTCTTTCGAAAAGGCCAGCTTTTATAACATAAAGCTAAAATATGGCTATGATACACACTGAGGGTCAGTTTATACGATGTTGATAACTACAAAATTTTACTAATTTCGGGATTATAATTATTTATTTATATATACCTACTTTATTGTACACCACAAACATACATAACATAAAAAATGCATCAAACACTACAATGGGCGGCCTTATCGCTAATTATGGCAGTTTCATACAGTATTGTGTTCTTAACCATATGAACAGTTGGATGTTGACGTGTGATCCCAACGTTTTACTTAAAAATGATTATCGTAGCGTAACATCACACCTGTGTCGTAAATTCACCACATAAGCCCCATACGGGACCAACCCACTTAAAACCAAACATGACAGCGACGACCGATCTACATAAAAAGAGATTGAATATTAGCAGCCAGGTGTACCTGTAGTTACGCGTTTGAAACACAGGCGAGATGAATATTTTAAACACACTTCACAAAAGGCGCCTTAAAAGCTTTTAAAAACACACTTATGTATTACTTAGTATTAAGGCGGTAAGACAGAAAACGTCGATATACACAAGTAATAATTTATTGGCAGCGGAGGATAGAACGCCCATTCTGTTCTATTCATACATTCTTAGTGTATACGGAGTGTAAATATTTTCTTCGAGTAAAATACGACGTCCTTGCTAGGAGTGCAATAGGAACAAAGAATGTATTGTTTTGATGGCCACCAGTTCTGTTTTTCATTTCACCAAATGCAAGAAGAGAGAAGGGATAGATTGGAAGATCCTGTTCTAGGAATAGGATATTGTCTCCAAGATGTTCTACCCTACTCTTAGACAAAGGCCTCCCTCAACTCCTTCCAAACTTATTTAGGTAAATTTAAACCGGACTCCGCAACACAAATGCTATGCTCGTTTGCTTTTTGGAACGAAGTTCCTTATCGCGCGTTGCGAAAGGGGGCTAGACGGAAAAAATTAAGACCAAAAGTTGGAACGACACTTTTTGCTATAGTTGTAAGCCGTGCGGCGTGCACGTGTTTCTCTCTCTCTCTCTCTCTCTCTCTCTCTTATAGAAAGCAAGCCAGTTATACTTCGTTCCATCCGGGTGTCCCTTGATACCTCTCAAGTTTTTTTAGTTTTAAAACGTATACACTATTCCCTCTCCCAAATTCAAGCCCACAAATAGTTACCTATATACATAGAATCAATTAATTGGTAGGTTTGCCTAGAGCCACAAATACGTCACTCCACCAATATGTAGATACCATTAGATTCAAAGAATCACAATACTACGTATCGGCTCGTTTTAATTGCATTAGGGAATAGGAGGCTTCGTAGGCTTTCGTCGATTTTTTGTTATTCCAGCCTCAGTCAGATATTTCTTTATAAAAAAATACATGTCAGGGACGTATGACCCACGGCCCCCAGGGCATTCTCCGGGATGTATCGTATTACCAACTTTAACTTAGAACATGTTTTATGTATAACACAACGAACTCTCAAAAAGAAAATGACATATGTTGTGTAACAAAATAATGGGTTTATCAAACTTTTGGTGGTTTTTCCTGTTTTGATGCGTAAAGATATTGTATTTACGAAGTTGGATATTGCTGCGGAAGTCAAAGTAAGAAGTGACATTAATTAAAGAGATCTTCCTGACAAGACTTGGTTGTCTTGTACATTAATTTAGTTTCAGTAACATAAACATTGTTTCATTTGTTGAAACTTTCTGGTTTATGTTGAAAACATACTACTAATTGAAATAAAATAGAGAAAAAATTGTCATACACCAAACTCCAATCAGCTATTTTAAGTTCGTTATCGATACTGAACGTATTTTTAGAAGCCATTTCATCAATATAGACTGTCATTAGGTTCACCGTTTTTTGACAGCTGTCTTAGAATGTAACTATTCCAGATTACGTAAAAGTTAACTTTAAAATGCGTAACAAAATAAATATATAAACTGCCTTATTTTATTGAATTATCTTATTTATGGCTTCTAACAGACATAATACCGTACGTGTATCAATCAATGTATTGTGTGTTGCTGCAATGACTAGTTCCATCTGTCAAAAAACGGTTTGCCTAATGGATAGGGTGTACTCGTACCTACATCACACATCCACTTTTAGAGCCTAACAAGGCCAAACAAATATTTATTTGGATGTAAGAACAAAGCCTTCACCTCAGGTCAGGGTTTCTGGTCTGCGTTCGACATAGAAGGCCGAATCTCCGCCACTGCGCCATTTGCTATTGGCATCGATTGCTATCGAGTAACGCAAAGATCCATTTCCGATGATTGACTCTTACAATTCCGCGAGTTGATGGGCAGCCTGTACTCTTTTTCCATTTCCATTTGAAATGGAACGTTATGTAAAATCCTAGTCGATCTTATGGATACGATTTTAAATTGGTATGAGGACATTTTGTATGGCAATGCATTCTTCATAAATCTTTATCGGTTTTATACGATTGATATGCTGCAATCACAATATAAAGATACATAATTAAGATCACTTCATGACATGCTGTTTTAATCAGTCTTCTTTAAAGAGTCTGAATATCCTCACGACACTGTTGGTGCAGTGGCTGAGCGATCGACTGCTGCGCCGCGTGTCGCGGGTTCGATTCCCGCACGGAACAAATATTTGTATTGCATACAGGTAGTTGTTCTGGGTCTGGCTGTTTGTGTATGGGAGTTTAAATGTTTGTAAATGCACCCGCGATACAGGAGTAATTCATAGTGTGGGGCAACGTTTAAAAAAAAAAAAATATATATATAAATATTTTGACAAAGTCGTCATCATCATCATCTGTTTAGCCTTTTTCCAACTATGTAATGGGTCGGCTTCCAGTCTAACTAGATGCAGCTGAGTACCAGTATTTTACATACAGGGACTGCCTATCTGACCTCCACAACCCAGTTACTGGGTAATACGATACCCCTTGGTAAGACTGATTGTCAGACTTTCGGGCTTTTGACAACCCGTAACTACCGTCAAAGATCTACGAATGACAGCCGGGACCAACGTCTTAACGTGTTTTCCGAGCTACGGAGGGGTCTTGCTATGTAAAGATGGTCACCCATCCACGGACCATCCGCGGCAAGCGTGATTTAACCTGGTCGATCGACCCGTGCGGCTGTTATTTTAATAAAGTATACCCATGTTAATAGAACCGATCAACAAAACAAAATATGGAACTATTAAGTTTATATTTCCCAAATCACCAGTCGATTGAGCCACAATCGACCTTTGGACCGTTAATTTGAATGAAAACAGGCAACAATACAACAACTCCAACTATTTAAATTGAGATAAGCAAACGAGTTGGGTCGGCCGTACTTTTGTCACTCAACCGCCCCTAAATGACAAATGAATGACCCTGAAACAATAAAAGCCAACCCTAAACTCGTCCGGATGGTCCATTGTTCCTCATTGTTATCACTTGAGTGATCAGTTAACAGAAAGAACAACAGGTATAATAGTGACGTCACAAAAGAGAAGGAAATAAAATTATTACGACAGTTTTTTGTAAACAATGCTGATGGGAGTTTTATGTTTGTAATAGAATTATGTTATGTGCTTGCCTCTAGTTTTATTGCGTTATCACGTAAGTAGGATTTTATTACAGCGAGGGGCGTCTCGCGTTTCTTTCTGTGTTATCTTTTTGTAATGCTACAATGTTTTATACCGGTGGGAGGGTTAGTATCAACAGTATTCTTTACAAGCTTTACTTCGTGAACTTTGTTGTGAGGTTAACGTGTGAGGAGTTTAACTTTCACGCTGTTGAAACCAAAATAGTAGGGATGCATTTGAATGAAAGAAAGAAAAAGTATTTTTGCGACTTGTTCAGGACGATCACAAATTAAAGTAAATACCGTCAAAAATAAAAAACTTATATAAAAAAAAGAAACAAAAAGAAAAATGAAACAGAAGGTCATATACGAGGCCAAAAGGCTCCTATCTCAGCATGATGCTGCGACATTTAAAAAATAAATGTCGAAGCGCTGGTATTCTGATAGGGCCCACGCTGTGATGTCACGGGCAGTTACTGGTCTACTATTCTATTCATGAATAAATAATAAAATAGATATAAAAAAACACGCTACATACCGTTTTGTGTAATAAAATAGAGGTATTCCATTTAGAGCACAGATTTGAACAGCACTTCCGCGAACCGCATATGAGCACTTCCACTAACCGCACAAATGAGATAAAATACTTCATCTCAGAAAAAGAGTTATGCTCGCAAATAAACTGAAGATTTAAACTAAATGGACTCCTATTTAGTCACGATCTTTCAACGACCGGGTCCTAAATTACGTTACAGAAATAACTTTGCCCAGCTTTGATAACTTCAAAAGTTTTCAAACTAAATTCATCCAAAATTATGTGGAGCTTTCTTACTAAATCGCTTCAGAATCTCAGAGAATTTCAAATAAACTACGAGCTTTAGATAAATTACGGAATAAATTTCCAACATGTCAAAACCGTTTGTTACATCGATTGCGATGGAGATGTTGGAGATGAATGTAGCAAAGATTACATCTGGACCCCAATTCTGTATTACTCTCCCCACGAAATCTTACCACGTGCAAACCACGTCAATGGCGACGATTCTCTGGTTCACAGACTAAACTAAAGGAGAATGCTCATGGATGTAGCGGTATCTACAACGCCACATGCGAACAACGCGTCCTACTGACGTCACGCAAATCCTGCATCTCGCAAGCAGAATTTACCGCGCAATTAGCATAGATACAATTTCCCAACATCAATCGTTGAGCAATTGCCCGCCAGACACAACACCCGTCTGGTCGGAGGATCCGCCCTTTTCTATGGAGGTTGAGTGAACTTAACATCCTGTTCCTCATACCTCTAAAGATATATGTATTGAATCCCGTACCATGCTTCATCAAAGTCAAACTTTGTTTTTTATAGACTACACTTATCATAATTAACTCCTACAAATAGTAGATTATGCACCGAGGGGCTAAAGTTGTGTCTTATGTCACACACACTTTAAGGGTAAAAAATGGTTTATCTCGATTTCCGGCAAAACTACAAGTCCGATGGAAACAAGTCAAATGGCAAAACTGTAGATAATAAAAAGATCTACAACTTTTGTATTTACACTTTTTTCACATAACCTCAAAATTTATGCGAAAAATTTAAAAAACAAAGTTATTGATTTTTTTATCTTTTACAATTTTTTTTTTCACGAAATTTGATGAAAACACCTTTTTATGTCCCAAATACACTATAATTTATTTGATTTGATATATTTATTTTTTAACCTTATTTTGACTTAATATCAAAAAGGACCCTAATTTTCAATACGTTAATAGCAGAGGGGCAATTCTCGTAATTTTAAGATAAGATAAGGATAAGATAAGATAAGATTTCTTTATTTGTTTAAACATTGTGTACATACAAAAGCATGCAAGATATTACGTCGTTTGAGTCCAGTCATGTTTAGCCGTAAGTATCGGCGTACAAATATTTCTATAACATTGAAAATAATTAATAATAAGACAAAAAACAAAAAAATACCTAGAATAAGCATTTACACAATTTACAATTATGAAACTTTAGAAACCAAAAATAATTGTTATATTATAATTTTAAAATTCCAAATAGCTCAAAAACTATAATGCGAGCCTGATGCAAACAAGTACGAGAATAATGTCAAAGTTACAAAATATAATATGTCAAAATTAAAAGATTTATGTCAAATTTACAAGATTGATGTCAAACAAATACAAGAATAGTGTCAAAGTTACAAAATATAATTATATACTTATGTCAAGATTAAAAGATACGTAAAAGTTTACAAGATTGATGTCAGAATTATATGATTAATGTCAAAATTACAAGATTTATATCAAAATTACAGGACTTATAAATTTTAATGACAGAAAAATTATTAAAAATCAAAAATCTTTTTCGGCTAGAAATTCGGAGACACTATAGTAGGCTTTCTGCGAAAGAAAATTTTTTAATTTACGCTTGAATGCATTACTATTTAGCTCCTTCCAACCTTTAGGCAGTATGTTAAATATAGCAGGAGCCATGCAGACGATACTTTTGCGCATGAGTGCCGTTTTTGCTGGATAGACGCGAAGAATGGTCATATCCCGTCTGTTACGCGGTACAGCGTCCTGTAGACGTGGAAACAGTTTGGGGTTCGTTTTAACAAACATTGCGGTTTCGAGTATATACAAACTAGGAAGAGTTAATATATTGTACCTTTTAAAATACGGTTTACATGAATCGACCGTTTTTAGCCCAAACATAGATCTAATGCATCTCTTTTGGGCCTTGAATGCCTTGTAAGCGTCGGTAGAGTTTCCCCAAAATATGACGCCGTATCTTAAGAACGTTTACAGTCTGATCTCAGTCTCAATCTGTCAAAAAATACTTCTAATTTCCCACATTTTGACATGTTTTTGGCATTTATTTGTCGCCGAGGAGGATTATCTAAGGAACTGACGTGGTTTCGAAGTAAGAATCGTTAAGTAGTATAGTGAATTAGGGCCCTAGCCTTAGAGACTAACCCGTGAGTTTGTTTCTCCATTTCTTCTTAGTAGTCAGATAGGAAAAAAATCGAATTACGTGTATAAGGGATTCCAATACTTATCCTATTCACAGAATAAACAATTTCATATCATTAATGTTCTACAATCGTAAATAAAGCCTTGTTTGTAATATCCTACGGGCGATAATAAAATACGTGTCAGAGGCACGTGACGACGACGGGAAGGTAAAGGTAGAATTATTAGAAATGTTCAAAGGAGCGTGAAATATTGTCTTATTATGTAGTTTTTGTGTTGTCACGTTCTTTGTGTTCGAAGATAGTTTATTTACTTGTTGTACCAGTACATAGCACACACTATAGAAACCGTTTATCGATTAGTAGCAGTTAGTTGAACATGTCTGTGGCATTTGATTAACAACACGTTTTCGTATGATCCTCAATCGAAATAACGTGACTAAGTAATTTTTTTTTACTTAGTGGAAATAAATGATTAAAATCTATCTTATTATTCTTTTAATAAGATAAATAATATCTTATTAAAAGAATATTATAAATGATAATAAGTTTAGAAAAAGGTTCCCTCGTTGGTTTAGTGGTCGCAAATGCTACAGCTGAGCATGCGGTCCTGGGTTCGATTCCCGGATCGAGCAAATTGTTATTGGGTTTTTCCACCTGGAATTGCTCAGAAGCAGCCTAAAGTCTGGATTTGTGCCCGGTTGATAGCTATAGGCTCGTCCCCTGGGTTCGCTTTAGAAAAAGTATAAATTTCTAAAAATTGTCACTTCGCCACAAAAGCTTTCCTGTTTCGCGTTGAAAACACTGTTGTCCCACAACTCTAATATAAAAGCAAAAGAGAACTAGTCATTGTACTTTTTACCATAATTACATGACGAGGACAAAAGGCAAGCGGGGTATGAAACCACCTTAGTGTGACAAGCACGTGCTTAAACTCCCAAACGAGAAATGAAAAAACCGAAGCGACCTAAGGGTTTCGTACCATCAAAACTTTTCCAGTTGGCCTTTCTTTTTATTATTAGCCATGATAGCGGCCTTAGTAACTCGTCATCATCATCATCTGCCTGTCCTATTCCTAACTATGATGAGGTCGGCTTCCACTTTAACCGGATACCTACAGTACTTTACATGAAGCGACTGCCTACCTGACCTCCACAACCCAGTTACTGGGTAATACGATACCTACCCCTTGGTAAGAGTGGTTGTCAGACTTTCGGGCTTCTGACTACCCGTCAAAGATCCGCGAATGACAGCTGGGACCAACGGCTTAACGTGCTTTCCGAAGCACGGAGGGGTCTCGGTATGTAAAGATGGACACCCATCCACAGACCAACCGTGGCAAGCGTAGCTTAACCTGCTTGATTTACCTGTACGGCTGTTATTATTTAGACTTAGTAACTCGTATTCTGTGTAAATTTTAACTAGCTACCTAGAACGGTTCAGGCAGGCAAACAGATAGACAGCGCAGCCTTAGTACCTACGCTTAGGGCTCACGGTAGGCTAACGAAACCCTAAAAATTCTTCTTTAATATACCTACACATCTAAGTAGACTTAATGGAAGCTGAATTAATAAAGTTATAAACTCATCTACGTTTAAATAAGTAACTTTGGTATAATTACCTAGTCAAAATTAACTAAACTTTCTTTAGAAATTTATTGCTATATGTCTGAAACTGATAATTAATTCGTGTACCAAAACTTTCGGGTTTCTATAATAAAATAAATCATATATTTGTCACAGACTAAAAGACACGATACACCAGAAGGCCAATTCCCGTAATTAGAAAACTTTAAAAATCTCATCTCAGCGACAATCGATGTCAAAAATTTACGGAAATTAGGGGTATTTTTGACAGATTGAGACTGAGATCTGAATGTTCTTAAAATTAGAGACTGTGAATGTTCTTAAAATTACAAGAATTGCCCCTCAGATACATACATCAGATAAAACAAATTACTATTTTTGTAGTAGGTACTAATTTTGTACTGATTGCTTTTTGGCAAACAGAAACAATGGGAACGTCTAGTTTGTTTTTGATCCTTCCAAATAATTAATTAAAAACCCAATTTATTTTCTAGAAAGAAAATTTAGGTAGGTACCGTAGTCTTAGATAAAAACTTGAAATTATAACATCAAGCCAATTTTCTGTAACGAGAGGAAAACATTACTCACCTCCACTCCAATTTCAACGAACTGCTAAAAACCTCATTATATCAAAGTAACAGTGTTCCCCGGTATAACCCAGTACTACCCAGTGTTACCCAATGCTACCCAGTGTCTCATAAACAACATCAATTTGCTGAACCCGTCTAATTGTGAGAGTGTACCTCAGTAACGTAACACCTGGAATGCGAAGCCTTAAATCCGACGAGCTTACGACCTCACCGCACCTGATACCGTGAGTTTATTCTCAGAAACTTTATCATACGAAAGCAGACTTTATGTCTTTGGAATAAAATTGGTTTTAGCAATCGATGAGACAATTCAGTAGGTATAAACTTATGTGGGCGTAAAAATGATATGAGTGCATTAGACCGTGGCCTAATAACGTATTGTAAGAATGTCCCTAAAACATGTTTTAGGTAACTCGGATCGTCGTACTTAATAATTGTTACTTTCTCATAGTGTTAGACACTAAAATTATTTGTAATAGACACTAATATTTTTTTAATCTATATATAATTAAAAAGTTCGCTTCGCTAAAAGGTCGCTTTTTGTGTCTTTCTGTGTGTGATCGTTGTTCTTCTAAACTGCCAAACCGATTTTGATGCGTATTTCACCATCATTTACAGAACGTATTCCGAAGAGTTTAAGTGTATAATGCAATAATAATAAAATAAATTTCAATGTTCTGTCAAGTCGTTCAAACCGTGCGAAGCGGCGGGTCGCTAGTGGCGAGTAATACAAGTTTCATTTTAACTGGTTGAATGTTAAATAACTGTTTGTAAAATATAGGAATCGGACAACGTTTAAAACACTATTAATCAACGCCTTTCATGCAAAACGCTCCTTGCATTTGACATTACACATACCTACACAGGTATGTAAGTGGTGCTTACAGCCAGTACAAGGAGACACAACATTACCATACCTAGATTACAAGACGATTCCTAGTAGGTAACGTCAGTTGTATTTTAATTTATTGCTGTTATTACCATTCCTTAATCTTATCTCACTTGCATAAATATTAACCACGAAGTAAGTATGGTTTGTTCCAAAGCTGACATGTAAATGTATGTACTATTGCAGAACATGGAAACAAAATAATAAATTTATTTATAATTAAACAAAATATACTTGGCTATGGGTTTGGGTGGCTATAGTGGATCGGCTACCTTGAACTATGGAAGGTCTATGTCCCCTGCCTGACCAATGATAATATAACTCAATCATGGGCCCCCGAAAACGTTCGCTAGCACACAGTGTCGTAGCAACAAAGGGGCAATATGTCCTGAGGTGCTTGTGAGGAGTGGAGATGTATTCCACGGCTATCTGGACAATCCTGGAAGTACGGTCAAGATCCCTACCAGCATCTTATTGATGAAAGTGTAAACAAACCCTAATCAAGTTAAATTCTAACGCAATCGCTCAGTATATGGAATTAGTAACACATTCATCGGTATTTATAAAGTTTCAACTTCATATCTCACCATTTTTCCATTTTCATCAATAACATTATAAAATTGTGATTGAAAAACCATCGACGAACCTTGAAATTAAAATTAACTTCAATTGTCAAATGCAA
This sequence comes from Apamea sordens, assembly GCA_945859715.1. Taxonomy (NCBI): domain Eukaryota; kingdom Metazoa; phylum Arthropoda; class Insecta; order Lepidoptera; family Noctuidae; genus Apamea; species Apamea sordens. Next base: position 8,998,259 of record OX243996.1, on the reverse strand, counting down.
AACTTTTTTACTGCGATTTAAAATTAGAATTTCGACAAATTGACTGCTTTGATTTAATTATTTGAATACTTCATTCAAATAATTAAAACAGTCAATTTGTAAGTGTCATTACAAATTGGGATGCACAGGTACATTTTCTAATGCATTTGTTTACATTTTAATCAAATTCTTTTGGAACCAACTATAGCTATTACAATCATACATCAACTGGTCTAGGTATTGCTCTAGTGATTGTCGAGGTATATTGTGAAGTGGACAATCTTAGCAAGATACAAATTTACGCCAAACTGAATTCTGACTACGCTCCCAAGAATTACCTTAGTCTAACTTTGTGATAGGAAACTCGAGCCAAGCAACAGCTGTTGACGTCACTATCCGATCTCTTACTAGCTATGCTACTAACAGATGCGGCCAGCTATCTCTCTGCGTCATGCTTGTATATTTATTGAACTGAAAACCTTGGCTTTAGATATTTTCAGATGCTGTATTGACAATTAATTTAATTTAAAAAATTTGAAGGGCATCTGTGTTGTTGCACTGTTTGCCCATGATACCTCTCTTATTTTTAAAGTAGACAGGAATAGACAAGATTTTGATGATGTAAACAGTGCGCTCTCAGTAGTTACAGATTGGTTTACGTCAAATAACCTAGTTCTTAATGCCAAGAAAACGAAATGTGCAAATAATTTAATTTTATATTCTGTGCCTTGTAATGTTAATTACTTAACACCTAGTATTGTATACAATCAAGTATCAAGTATTTTCTAACTGAACAGACAGCTGTGCTGCTGGGGAGTTTGTTGCGCCACTTCTTCTTCCCAGCGATAGCACTAGGAAGTGGTGAAGGGTGAGCGTTTTTGGGGGACTGTCTTTTGTAATTTTGACGTTCGAAAAGTGCTGATTCTCAGCCTAATTTGAATAAATGACTTTTGATTTTGATTTAATAGGTTGTTAAAGTTATGTTTTTTTCAAGGAATGGGTACCTACTGTAATTGTAGAGTTTTAATGTCAATTGATTTTATATTTTGAACTTGCCTCCTTATCACTTTGAAATCCGTAACCTTGACACCTTAGTTAACACAAATTGAAATAAAATAATAATGCCAGCCTCATTGCAGTACAAAGGTTGAGCCTCTTCTCATGCATAGAAGTCAGTTTTATTCAGAGTAATACTATGTACCTAATGGCTCATTGCACTATTTACAGCGTCAGTACCCTTTGCCAAGTTTAATTTAAACGGCATACACTATACAGATAGTGGTAACAATTATGTTTTGCGAGGTTTAGTTCGAGCTCGAACTAACTTCTTGAGCTCTTGCCTAACAGTTTGATTAAGGGCCTGACGGTTCCCAAGTCGAGAGCTTCCTTATAAACTTGAACCACCTTAGCTTGCTTGAGTACCTACTTGTATAGTACTTCGTACAATATAAAGGAGAATTTGTACTCCTTCTTTGGCATGAATACAAAATATGACGAGTGCGTGTCTGAGTGCGTGCGTGTCGAGTGAGTCAGATCTACTCTCAATTCTTGAATTATATGAAATGAACTTATGTTCTGACTGCAACATCGAAGGTGGAGGTTTAGGGATTGTTATAATAAGCATTATGTATTTTTTTAAGAACGTGTGATCAGTCATATTACAGAATGCTCAAATATAGAGAAAACACTCTTTTACGAGTATTGCTAATACTTTTTAATCGTACAACTGTCACTATCCACTCAATCACACAATCTGCACGACATTTTTACCATTTACAATGACTTTTATGATATAATCATCAACATTACAATAACGGTTATGATATAATCATTATTTCTAAGTGGGGCACTTATGAATAACAATTATATCATAACCGTTATTTTTAAATGTTGCGAAACTAAAATAATAAGTACATTGAGTTGCCATAATGAAAAAAATAATTATTTGTTTGTTGCAATATTAGTATTTTGACAATGTTGCCACAATGGATATTATAATTCATTATAAAAATAATACCTACATTTAAAATAAAAATAAATCAAAGAAATCACTACACAAAATTAGGTAGTAAGGTCAAACGTACGGTAACTCTTGATCAACGAAATCCACCCTTACTGTTACAAAATAAAAGCGTTGTAAAAGTCAAATTCACCTAGACGAACAATTGTCAGTATGTGGGTTTGTAAAAATGCCTCCAAATGGTTTATCCGATCGATACGAAAAGTTTACTAACGAATAGGAGCGAATGGTGCAGTCATTAGAAAAGTTTGTGTTTTAAAATCCATCAATATACTGCTGTATGAAATAGTTATCGACATTGTAGGATTATATTGATCAGATGTATTATTTTTAGTTTTTATTTATGTAGCTAGGTCAATCATCATAAAATTGTTGTTTACTTTTGTTTAAGTTGAAGTTTAGTAAGAAACGGCTCTTTTCGGATAAAATTTTATTTAATTAATAGAGAATAAAAAGTTCAATTATCAAACTAATTTCATTCGAAAATGGATGTTTTCGAATGAAATTTAGTTTTTTCCTAAACGGTATCTTATTAAACATCAACTATATCCGACGACCCTGCATACGTATCTCTTTTGTTGACTGTACATAATTCTAGTAAAGCCAGCTTACTTGGTCAGTGGTAGCCCAGAGGTAACGTTCCAACCTACGAGTTGTAGGTAGTAGATTTTACTTTGTGTAAAAAATTCCATCTCCTCTGCTCTCAAAACGGTAAAGGAAAACATCGTGAGAAAACAGGCATGTCCTAGAACCAAAAATTCGAAAACATTTGACATCTACCAAACAGCACTGGGCCCGCGTGGCAGATTATAGCCCACTCCTTTCGAACAAAGGATGCCTGTGTCCCAGCATTGGAAATATATATAGCCTGATTGTACTAGCTTGCTTGATTGCACAGAACAACAAACCATAAATAAATGCCATAGCAAAAAATATTACAACAAAACAAAAACTGTTGTAACGCTACTTAGTCACTTATGTAGTAAGTTAGTTTTCCCTGGAAAAGTTGTGTAATGCAGTGGTCATTTATCTCGAACGCCAGCCGCATATGCCGCCGCGTCTGCCCATAGCATCGTATTTTGTATTTGTTCCATATCTGTCGTGTGCCGCTATGATAATCGGTTTTATGCAAGTTTGGCGCGCACTGTATGTATTGGTATTCGTTTTGTTGTATTGTATGTTACGTAAATAGGAACGTTATTATTAATTTGTTAATTTTACAGCTATGATCAACAATTGTACTAGATTTCCGATAAGCAAATCAGAAATGGCCTTTGCAAAATAGTTTTTTCAACCTTATTGCTTAGAAATTATGTTTTATTTTTCCATAAATACTTTTGATCTTATTTGAAAAATACGTTTACTTTGCAATCAAAGTAGTAAATAATATATTGCAAACGATAATAAACTTTATGTTTGACAGTTAAGGTTTAAAATCAAGCTAAATGCAAATCGCGGTCACTTGAACGATATGTTTTTGTTCCTAATCCTTAATCTAGTGCTAATGTTGAACGAAGTTTTACAGCCTGGAAAGCTTCACACAAAGCCTATGTTGAAAACGTTAATGGGCCTTGGGCTTTGAACGCTAACATTACTCGTAATAATATGACTTCAGTGCCAACTGAAGGGTTCGTGGCCAAATAATAACAGCCACACGGATCGATTGAAGGTTGAAAGGTACGCTTGTCACGGTTGGCTCGTGGATGGGTCTCGTACCGAGACACTTCCATACTTTGGAAAGCACGTTTAGCCCGTTAGACTGGAAGCTGACCTCAACATAGTTGGGAAAAGGTTATGCAGATTTTTTTTTCTATGGAAGTAAATTACGACTGCTGTGTGTATTGGAGTTTGTCGATTTGATTTGGACTGTTTACTAGAAAAATAAATAAACATTATAAAAAGCTTTATGCCTTGCATATGCTTGCTTAAAAAACCTCTGGGCTAATCTATCATTACGTCTATACTTCCGCGACATAAACTGAGTAGACATGTCCTTATCTATTCTTATGCATAATGTAGTTTAGCAGAGAAGACTAGTTACTCAGTAACTCTGACTGTATGTTGTCTCGTTCACCAATCTATCCGTTTCATAACTTCCCAGACCAATAAGCCAGTCACGGTTCGGTTTGTTTGCAACACCAGTTCAAAAGCATGCAAAGCAAGTGATCAACATTCTACAAGGGTACCTTGTTTATGCAAACAAAATTTTCACCTCTTCCATGTTTTCAATCCCAGGAGAAACTATCAAAACCAACTTGGATATTAACCGTCGTTTCGCAAATCCGATTTACCTTTTTGTATCAATGTTTACCTCGATAAACAAGTTTGGGCTAACCTAAATTGCTATTTGTATAGACCCGAAATAATTTCATATTTTATATCTTGTTTGTTCTTTGTTTACTCTTTATTCTTCTTTTTACTTAAATATGTACAATATTAAGCGTTTCATGATTCTACTTTAGTTGTAACTTGAGAAAAGCGGCTTACTCTGCGTGTAGGCGCAGGTTTAACAACCGAATTTAATTTGTAAAGCACCTACTATTTACATCTCAAAGGACAATGACCAAAAGTCATACCAAAACAGTCTCATGCATCAAGATCAAAATATTATAATCGTTATTTTCATATTTTTTTACGACATTACGCGTTGGGGATTTGATTTAATTTAATGTAAAAAAGTGTTGATATTGTTGTATTCCCTTTACATGACGTTCTGTTTCAAATGATATGATTAATATAACCTTGAATTTTAAAAACGTCATGCTCATGTCTTTCAAAAAACATGTAAAAATAATATACTTTGCCGATTCTACATAAATTAAAAATAACTAGAATAAAATAGAATAGAATTTTACACGTCAAACAAAATAAAGTAGGTACCTACCGAGTTTTTAGGGTATTTCGATTTTTTTTGAAAATCTCCGAAACCCGGGTTTTGTTTACAAAAATAACTTTTGTAAGAGTTAATATGATAAATATAGTCTATAAAAAACAAAGTTTGACTTTGATGCAGCATGGTACGGGATCCCATACATCCTGAGCATTGTCCTTTGTTGCTATGTAATTTGTATGTTCATTAATGAGGCTTGGACAGTTATTTCCATCATCCTACCTGAAATTTGGCATTACGTAGTACATAGTTAAAAACGTATTTACGGAGTTTAAAAGGAATTGAAATCTAAACTCTAATAATTACTGCGACATCAGTCCAACCTTTGACAAGTGTGTGGACAACGAAAATGATTTCCCTAAAAAAACTCACTTTCATAAAACAATTAAAGAGAGAATTGAGAACTCCAAAAAATACCTTTGATTATGTTATTATTTGTGCAAAAATAATAAAAATGTCACATTCTCGTCGATCCTCATTTTGTTAATCATGACTGTCAGTTATTTAAGGGTTTTCTTCATTACGAATATCGAGCACTGGACAGTGGACATGGCGTGTGCTTAGAGAGACTTAAGGGATTTAAGATTATAATATTCTCCCACCACGAAAGAGAATCACGAAAGAGAATAAGGAAAATGTATTACTTAGTAACAACGACTTATAAAGACACCATAAAAAAATGAGATTTGTGGTGTCCTTTAAAAAGGTAAAGTGCGTCTTATTCCCAAGGTCACAGTTATTTAAAAGTTCCCAAGAAAATTCCCGAACTAAAAAAATACAGTGAATTATTATTATTGTAAGGCTTATCCATATTTTTAATCTAAACAATAGACCTAAACAAAATAAATCCATCCATCACAATTACTGTTATTGTAGGCGGTAGCCAAGCTATGTAATAACATTAACTACTTCATACATCACGTACATAAAGAAAACACTCCCATTTTTCTTCTCTTACAAATAAAATACCCATGTATAATATCGATATCTACGATATCTAGACCGTAGTGCTGTGACATAAGACACAATATATTCTCAATCCAATTTCGATTGTCTTCAGGAAGGTCTCGGAACGCCAGATATTTCCCTACTCGATAAATTCAAGTCGGAGTCTAACAACTGGACTGTCTACTTGGATTATCTGATAGCTTGCAGCTTAGCGCTTGAAGTTATTGCATAGCATAGACACTTTAGCAAACTGTTTTGTTAATTAGATTGTGAATCTTAATGTACATTTTTTTGCTCTGTGTATGCCACGCAATAGATTTAAACCGGATTTGAGTTGACGGAAACAATTAGTTGCATTCTGCGTCTCAAATTAATTTGGTTATGAATTTTCCTAATCTTATTGAATAATGGTAGCAGTAGCGGTATTTCAGAGCGAATCAATAATACATAATATAAATATTTCCACAATCATTATTTTGACTCAATTTCCCGAACCACGTCCCCAAAAAATTTATAAAAATCCGGACGCATGTAAAACAAAGGCAATGTGTTATCCGTTGAAAAAACATGACCAAAAACGGTTCATTAAAACAAACCTAATCCTATTGCGGAAATTGTGATAACGGTCTGGTAGCGTGTCGGGTGGAATCGTGCGGTATCGGGCGAAGTCGGACGATGCCGGGCGGTGTCGCGGTGGCCAACAGTGCGGTGTGGTGCGGTTGCTGCACTTCAGCTTAAAAGTCACTTACTTGACTTAACATAACCTTTGACTGTCTGCTCCGTTGCATGGGGTACATTATCTACTCTAGGCAGCTGCATGCTGTCATTGAAGTACATACTTATAACATAAGTTGTTACTAAAAGTGACTGGAATGCGATACTCAATACTCAATACATTTATTTGCATTCCACAATGTGAACTTAGGTGGTAGGTACATTATAAAATATAATTATAATTTTAGATAATTGTGGACCCTGTCGGGCACAGCAAGATAGGGTAGAGGAAGAGGGCTATTAATATATTATTATTTGAAAAAATAACGATCGATTTTAACAGTAATTAGAGGATGATTTGAAGAACACTCACCATCTTTTTTACTATAATTAATTAAAACCGACTGATTCATGTTAGTGTTGTATATTTTTTAATCGTTAATCTGTGTATTTTGAAATACTCGTTTAATTTGTTGAAGTAATTGTTATTCAAATTAAACAATTAAAATAAACAACAGACTTTTTACAATCAGTGCTTTTGCTTAACAGGATTAATATGCAAAAATATATTTTAATTTATGATTAATATTATGTTAAACATCAATGAATAAAAATTACATCATTTTAATTATCTTGCGATTGGTTTATTAATATAATCGAAAATATCCGTGTGCGGCGTACCGAGATAACTGGCTATCGCACAGACAGTTCCATTTTGCCGCCTGGCAATTTATCTCCCAACGCTTTTTGTTGGCGATGCTTGTAAACTATGAATAGCGGAATCAATTCCAGTGTGCACTCGAAACCAAATGAAAACCAATACATCAGTTTATACGTTACAGCAATCATTTTGAGTTTCTAATTGTTCGCAGATTCATTGAAAAGGAAAACATGGGCTGGACAAGGATATACAAAACGATAAACCTACAGTATGTGATGAAACAGCGGGTGAAGTAAATGTTGTTAGTGACAGCGTGGTTTTAGCCATGTATCGCAAAGTAATATATGCAGCGGTGGCCGCGCTGACACTACAAATAATTGGTGCAGCGCGGCTGATGTGCCCGAGTGACCCTAACTGCGTTTGCGGCGGCACGCTCGCCGTTGAACTCAATTGCAACATCGATGGTGAGTGCACTTAAATGTTGACGCTTACGAATGCCTTTTAAAGCTGAATCGCAAGTTTCGCAGCGTGATTTCAATTTTTCTTCACACAAACTTCCTTCCCCACATTCTATTACGACACCGTAAGCGGATTACGTCATGTTCGGTTTTAAAGTCGCGTTTTGAGTGTCGTATATTTCAGCAGTATTTTTACTAACGTAAAATAAAATTTTCAGGTCGAACAGTAAAAATAAATTTACTGCCAAATATCTACATAAATATTAAATGTGAGAACGCATCGAGTCTCGACTACAGCAAGTTACCAAAATGTGCCAACAACATGAGTTCATTTAAATCTGTCAGTTTTAAGGATTGTCCATTGCCAGCGTCCTCATTCAAAGATGTGCTGACTAGCATGGGAGTATCGAAGACAATGGCACTGATATTCCAGAATGCAAAAAACCTGTCAGGATACTTTGACAGGAAGCACTTTGCAGGATTACAAGACTTGACAAAGTTACTTTTGTCGATAAATGGGATCACTCATCTTCCAGACAATTTGTTTATGGATATCAATAAGTTAACATGGCTCAACATAAGATCGAATACCATAAACCTTTCTGAAGAGTTGTTCAAGCCATTAGAAAAGCTGGAAACTCTAGAAATAAGTCACAATCACATGACCAATATTTCTTCGAATTTATTTTCCCATTTATCTTTCTTAAGAAAACTTTCCCTGTGGCAGAGCAACGTCACCTGGTTTTCTAAAGATCTTTTCACAGGCGTCGACGTGCTCGAAGAATTAGATCTCAGTTCTAATGGTCTTAACGAACTTCCGGCGTCAATATTTAAGCCTTTAAAGAAATTGAAGAAACTGACGTTATTCTCAAACAAATTTTCATCGCTACCACAGAATTTGTTCAGAAATAATGCGGAACTTGAAACGGTGGTGATACTTAACAATGATGTCAAACTGAAAGAGCTACCTAAATACCTTTTTGGGGATTTGCCAAACTTGAAGCAAATATATATTCAGAGAAGTGGTCTAGAGACCGTGCCGTACGACGTTTTTGCTAATTCACCGCTAATTACGAACATATCACTAGCATACAATGACCTTTCAACGCTACCGGAAGCCATTTTTAACGATCAAATAAATCTTCTGGAGCTGGACCTGAGCTACAATCAATTGAGCGAGCTGAAGCCTAAATTGTTTTCATCCTTAGTGAGATTGGAAAGGCTTAAATTATGTCATAACTCTCTTGTGGAAATATCTGGGTAAGTAAAATTCGTGTGGGCTCAATAACCTTTTATACAATTATCGGGTATGTGACGTAATTTACTTTTATTACAGCCAAACCTTTTCGTCGCTACTTAGCCTAATATACTTGGAAATGGAGCATAATAATTTGAAAACGATTTCGTCGTATTTGTTCAGTAACAATAAACAAAGAATGTCAATATCTCTGGCTTACAATAAACTTGATTTCGAGGACAAAGAGTTGACAAACAATTCTTGGATGGTGAAAAGGGCATCGCCTTTTGCCCACACTTATAATTTGAAGCTGTTGAACATAAGTCACAATGAATTTAAAGTGGCTTTTGAGGACTGGTGGGTGAATGGCCATGAGAATTTAGATATTAGCCACAATAATATACAGAACCTTTGGGTAAGCGTTTAAAGTAATTCGAATACAGGGTCAAATTAAATTAGTTTGAGAAACTGCGGAGACGTGATATCTCAACCAAAAATAAATAAATTAATTTTGTAGGGTCACCGACCGCATTTAGTGTAGTCACTTGAAATATCACTTGAAAAAATCATATTTTTATTATGTCAACTTCACATACGTAATAGGTATCGACATCTCAACACGACAAAACTAAAGAAAACAGATTTTCTCAACTCATACGAGTACTTCAAGTAATAACCGGCGGTCGTTGAACCCCAAAATAAACCATCAAATCTTTTTGTTATTATTTTGTCGTGTTTATTAATACTCATCACGTCAGTAGAGTTTCGCTAGCTACTTTAATTTGACACTGCAGATGATTTTGTAAAAAAAAAAACTCTTGTGGGTAGTTTAAAATAATGTGTTTTGTTACAGACTGATGAGGACGCTTTCAAAAATTACCGAAACGTCATGAAAAAACCCATGAAGTACGTATGGATTTCTAAAAATCCTCTCAACTGTGGATGCCAGAACTATCTATTCATTGATTATTTACTAGAATATACAAAAACTAAGGTGGGTTTTAGATTTAAGAAACTATCGTTCCATTAACATATTTCAATAATATGTAGAGCGAAAGAGAACTAATACTCACTTAATTGTTCCAGATTGTCGACTTGAGACATGTGCGGTGCCCACTCTGGGCTAAAGAAGCCTGTTACATGAGATTCACAATACTAATCACGCTCATGACCATCGTTATATCACTATACACAATTATTTTAATAGTATTCATCATTTATAGGAAGCAAATTAATTCGATTGTAAAGAAGAAATTAAATACTTTCCAAACTTCAACTCCAAAAAATTGTAAGGGTAAAGGATTCAGAATTAACCTGGATTTCTGTCCTCAAGATGAAGAATTTGTAACTCGAGAAATGTTACCAATCATGGATAACACGGAATGCCTGAAAAGTCTAATCCCTCCCATTAAGCGAACAGAATATAAAGACAGTTGTTTTAAGAAGTCGGCAAATTTTAAGCGATACGTGAAAGATGTGAAACCACGAGCCAGAATCGTCGTGTTCTCATCCAACTATTTAACCCAACGTTTTGGTCACGTTGACATCAAGAAAATACACAGTGAAATGTTGAAAGCTGAAAATACCGTTTATGTTTTCGCCGATATCGGTCCAGAGAACTCAATATATGCGTTTTTGGAAGAACAACGTGATGTTCGGAGGACACTAAAGTGGGATGAAGAATATTTCTGGACGAAATTGCTCTTTATGCTAAAAGATTTTGTACTAGCCGATGAACCAAAACAAATGAAGGAAATATTTATCGCTCCACCGGAATCGTTCGTGACTGCAAATCTGAAATCTCTTTCTCTGTCAAATCTACCGGAATGGCCCAACATGTACGATGTGAACTCGCAGGCACACAGTTTCAACACACTGACATACAGTCAAGTTTAGTTACACTCTCTATACTTAATTTAGCGAGGTAAAGACTGACTTCTCCGCTACGATAACATCTGAACTCAATCATAGTTTTCGAATCTTCATTTTTTTTTATATCGTTATGTTAAGATGAAGTAGTACTACGAATACGGCTTGTATAAAATTTTTATAAAACTATTTTATCATGTAAAAACTAGGGTAATAACTTATTGTTTGTAAACAGTTACTGTTACTGTGAATAGTAAGCAAACCCACTCGTTGTACTGCGGTTTAACCATGTGGTGCCTACTTCAAAGAAGTGTGTATCATCAATAACAAAGGCAAATGTAATCAATATGTAAGCGTTTATTTTAAGTAAGTGTAAATAAATTTAATGAAACATTAATATAAACGAAAACATTGAAGTTTCCTGGAAACTGCATGTTGTTAAGAGTTGTAAACTGCAGCTTATAATAAAACCTGTACTTTAACAACAAGCTCGTTATTTTATTTTGCCTACAGCCTTTCAGAAATAATTATTTTTGAGTACCCTCTTGTGTTTAACGATTCATTTAATAGGACGATATATTTTTATATTAAAATTCTGTATTTATTTCATAACTTTCGGGGGATAAATTCATTCGATAATATTAATGAATCAGTCGATCATCTTTTCCTTTCTAAAACTTCTAAAGAATATAATATATATAATATACTTTTACTATGTTTGTAAGCACAGAAGTCTCTCAGAACAGAATAACGTAAACATTTACTGCTTAATATTACTTGATTGATGATCGCAGTTTGTAGTAGTCTAGCAAACCTCTCGACTTTATCCTTCAGCCGATTTTTTACATGAGTATGGAATAGCTGAACTTCAGCAACAGTAATTGACCTCTTGGTAAAAGAGCTCGTCGGGAGATGTACCAGCTACCAAACCGGTGCCTTTCTGCAGGTAAGCAACATTGCTGATTCCTGCTTAAAGGGATCTTGGTGTATTTAAAAGTGCATGGGTCACTAAACTTTGTTTTTGAATAGTATAGAAGATTGTTTATTGCAGTTGTTGTAGGTAGTTTACAAATAAAGTTTGGAATGGTAAAGTACCTCCGATATTTCTGGTATTGCATAACAGATGTACTCTATGTGAGGTATTTGTACCCACTTACCACAAGATAAATATCAAATAGTCAATATACCGTCTGATAGAACCCTTAAATAAATGCTACCAGAATACCGTCATTTAATACGTTATTCTATCGAACTCAGAAGCCATATCAATTAAAGAGTTAATTGAAAGGGTGGATGGCATGGTATTGATTACTCTAACCTTCGAAGTAGGCATTTTCCTTATACTGATCGGTATCTTTATGGTACAAATGAATGGAAGTCATGTTAATTGATTTTTTGATATTTATTACTTAAATGACATTGAAGGGTTATTGAGTCACTGAGTGAATGTACTTTATGTTGGTCGTTAAAAATAATGGCAAAGAATATTTTAATATAGTTTCAGACAGGAAAATCAAATAATAATGATCAGAACGACAAAATTGTGACTTGTGATTTCAAACAAATAATTCAAGAGAGTCTATCCATTGATGTTTAAATTAAATCATCAAAAATACGATGAGCCTATAACGCAAAAAGTCAATAAGCAATATAAAAAACAACATCAATATCGCATGGGAATAAATTGCGAGTGACAGTTGGCCGAGAATCTCCATCAATGTTAAACCAAAACCATGGCAACGAGCAAGCGAGGGGTGCCGAGCGTAGCCGAGTTGAGCCGACGGAAGCCGAGAGGACCCGAGCACCGGTGGAAATATAACGGCACTTTTATATCAGCAATAAATTGTCGGTTATGAAAACCTATGTATGTACAATGTGCTGGTAATGGTCGTGAATAAATAAGCATGTACTTTTTATTTGGAATAGGTTTAAGTGCATTTTTGTGAAATATTACATAGATTTCATGAAAATATATAGGGTAATATTATTCCCTCACTCTTTATAAAAACGCAAATGATGCCGCGATTAACGTGGCATATAAAACACGAAATGAAAAAAAATAGTATAAGCCAGATGGAAAAAAAAACTTTTTCATTTCGTATCGACGATATTATAATTTTATTTCCTGTTATTGATTGGACCTAGTAGGTAGCCATGCTAATAGCGGCATCAGTTTAAAGCTACAGTTTTCTAAAAGAGCGAAGACAGCTGCATGCGGCCGGAAAGTCCAAATACAAAGCGTTTATGACACCTTCTGGGCAAAAGCCTCCACACAATGGGTGCCTGAAGATGGACAGAAGGTGAAGCCGGAAGGGTGCAGATAGCGAGACGACCTAGACGCGTACCACGAGGGCTGGTTCGAGGTGGCGCGGGAAAATAGTTCCTGGTAGGATTTGGGGGAGGCCTTTGCCCAGCAGTGGGGCAGTACAGCAAAACAAAACAGCGAACAAAAAAAAAAAGTTAAATACTGGTGAAAGTGACAATGTGTCCGAAGTATTTTCATGTGTGACATGAAGATGTCTATTACAGCAACATTTTAAAGTCTTTACAGGTAGATATTTTCAGCTTTTAAATTTGTATCAAAGTACAAAAAAACAACAGTCAGACTTGAAACCACTGTTACTACATAAAAGTCGTTAAAATCACATAAAGCTAGAACAGATTGGTTTTCAAGATCACTATCTACACTTCGACATATTAAGCTTTCTTTTAATGGCTTTCCACAATGCAGTGAAACTACTTTCTTTGATTCAATAAACGTTTGATACTAGAATTTTCTTCAGTATTGCAGATGCTTTTGGAGTCAAACATCAATAAATAACAAAGTATACAAATACCTAGCACCTTAGTTGCGTAATACGACTATCAATCGCCATGTGAATAATTTTAAAGGATATAGCTAATCCATTGCTTCATATGTTCGAAAAATTTGTCTGCTCAACAACGTAAATAACGCAATGAATGTTGTTGAACTGTCAAAGTGAAAGCTATTGCTACTGTTAGTGTGCTACGCAATTACCCAGCTGGAACTAATATAAAGGTATATAAGCCCGCATATCCATAAGTTTATTGCTTAGGAACAATCGGCAACTACCAAAAGAAGCCAGTTAGCTTCGGCGAACTCTATTGACATTAATTTCAACTAAAGTCTGATTTACATGGTGCTATTTAATAGCCTGTAGCATGCAATAGGTTGAAGCAACAATAAAAGTTACACCGTCTAGACAGTAGGTATTTAGACGATGTAAGTCATTATTTTATTGCTTTAATTTTATTGTATGCAAGAAAGTTGCATCGTGTGAACGGAGCTTTAAAGCACCAGACCGTAAAAATGAAACATCGAATATGAAAAGTTCGGGTTTGTGAAGCGTCTTCTCTACTCACTACCCTTTTTAAAGTTTAAAATGTCATATTTACGGCTGCTATACTTACAGGGAAGCTGGGACATTGACGCGTAAACTATAATCATTAATTCAGCACATGATAAGACACCCTAGCGTAGAAATTTTTTGTCGGTTATCAAAAAAAAAACCGATGTTTCATAGAAAAGTGCAATACCTACACGGTCATAATGTAGGGAACAGCATTTTTTTTAAAGTAACCGTCGTAAAATTTCAACGCAAGATCAGAACCATGTACCTACAGTCACGATCACCAATATGTCAACACTTGGCAACTTTCGATTGCGATTTTTTCATGAAATAACGAAAGCAACGTTGAAATACGACACATTATATAAACCTATGGGTTCAAAAATGCTATGTTCGTAACAACATAAAATTTCATTAAAAAATAAAGAAGTAAATCGCTTTTGAAAAAAGCCGAGTGTATACATACTTTTTCTCGTAACTGTACTGAATCCATGGTTACAGTTTGCGCGTCGATGTCCCAGCCACCCTATACACAACACGTATCGTACGTATCCACAACAAAAATAAGCCACGTTCCCACGACATGGGCTCATTAAAAGTAAGTACCGTGAAACCGGCCATCATTGCCCGCATTTCCACGTATTTTTGAGATTTTGCAAAAAATATTCACCAGAACTCGTAATAAAGTCGACCATGGTAGCAATTACTGTTAAAGGCCTAAAATCACAAAATAAAGTGTTTCTAACTTTAACAGAATCCAAGAAAAAGGCGCCTAAATAGCCGGGCAAAATTATACGCACAACCGTCCAACATTGCTCAACCTTAATTTCTCTAAAATTATCAGTTCTAAAGCTTGGGTATTAAGGTATGTTTTAGTGAATTATGCAAAGTTGCCATCCTTCGTGTTCAATATGTCAAAAACATATTACTTTTTATTTTACTGAGGTGGGCAATGTTACACTACACACCAGGGACTTTTTCATACATAGTAAAACAGTGGATTAGGGTTGATACATATTAATGTGATAAATAATAATCTGTTCAAATATAAACTCTTTTATTATCAATAATCAGTCAAGTACAATCGTTGTAAATTGCAGGTATAAAACTATGAGTACCTACCTATTATGAGCTTTATGCCCTAAAGGGTTTTAAATCAAATCTTACAAAAAAAACTTACAAAAATGGTAAAACAATCCTTAAAAAGAAAAATAAACATTGCAACATGATTGCAATGCATGTCAACCCGAGGCCGAGACCCGAGGACTCTGCGATTTCTTTTCGTAGGCTTTCCCATACTGCAACCAAACAAACTAAATGTAGGTACCTAGTTTATATTTGTCAACTGAGTGCTGATGGGTGCCAACCCTAACATTATTTTTGTAGTGGGCAATGTTGTCACTCTTATGTTCGCGCAAGTTCGGGAATCATTGCCCACTCCATTATCTTCAAGATTTTATGTTGTAAAGGTCTCAAAGTAGCATTAAAATGAAGCGCGATATTTATAATTACTCTGATATTAAAATAACTTACCTGAGAGATGTAGTACGCTGACAGTAAGTAAAAACATAACACAAGATTTTGGCACCACCTCACACTAGTACTCCTTTCAACATGTCTCGCTGACAACTGAGTGAAGTTAGCACTGTTGCTAATATTTAATTTTGCCAGAAAAATGTTTAATTTTACCCTAAAAATTAGATAATGTTGTCAGCTAAATACAATTATTTACAAATCATTATTTTAGTTATTTTTCGTGTTCGGGCAAACATACCCGCTAAGGGCAATGATGGCCGGTTTTACCGGTACTATATGTAATAGCAAAGTAGGTTCCATTTATTATTTACAACAGGGACTCACAGCCTATAATACCTACTCTGGTCACACTGCACACGCATCGGTAAATACCATCAACACGGCAAGCTACTCTCAATCACGTTGCGGTAACAGAATGCAATAATGATTCAGTTTTAACTGATCATAATTCTACAATCTGATGTTTGGTAGGCGGTTACATTATCGTTGGGATTGCTATCAGCTGTAGCTACGTAATATGTAGTGAATAAATTTAAATTTTGACGTTGTATTTTGAATTAAATTTATATTTCAATGTGAAAAAATTGATGTTAATTTTGACGTTATTATTTC
The DNA here is from genome assembly GCA_945859715.1 of Apamea sordens. NCBI lineage: Eukaryota > Metazoa > Arthropoda > Insecta > Lepidoptera > Noctuidae > Apamea > Apamea sordens. The sequence goes on along the minus strand of OX243996.1, from coordinate 8,981,964 downwards.
AATTTAATTTTAATTTTGACATTGTAATTTTTTTTCTCATTTTGTTTTTGTATAAGTAATTTTGTATGCCATAAATGGGAAAACATATAGCCACCTCATATTAATAATAAGACCTTCATACTGTACTCATATTTTACAAAATAAATATTATCTTATCTTATCTGATCTCAGTCTCAATCTAACAAAAATATCTCTAATTTACATTTTGACAATTTTTTGACCTTTTTTTGTCGCCGAGATAAGACTGCGTTCAAAATCTAGAGATTTTGAAAGTTTTAAATTACGAGAATTGGCCTTCAGATAGGTATAAAAGCTACATCATCATGAAGATACCCACATTTTTAAAAGTTTAAAAATGTCCCCTTTTCCGTTTTATACACGATGGGGTAAATCGGTTTACACGGTTTCTATGGCATAATTCAGCTTAACAAAAAACAGATATGTACTCGTGTAAAAGCTATGTAATTCTAAAGATACCCACTTATTCACAGGTTTTAAAATTTTCGCTTTATATGAGGTGAATCGCTAAAGATCTCTTTTCTGAATGGGGTGATCCGGAGGGATGTCCTATTGTTTACCGAAAGCCACTCTGCGGTAATAACAAGATGGTATCAAGTATCCGAGTAGATAAGGTTGCTTACCTGTCGATTAAGACAATGCATATCGGAGAGTGTGTGCTTGTGAAAAATAACCCCACTTTCTTCGACATACCGTCAAATATTCAGTCGCCGTTATGCCCGGGTTACACGAGGCTAGTTTTTGTAGCTAGGATAACAAGATCATCATCATCATTTCAGCCGAAAGACGTCCATTGCTGGACATGCTAAGGCTCCCCCAAGCACCTCCACTTTGACTGGTTCCATGCTTCTCGCATCCAACTGGTTTCTGCGGCTTTAACAAGGTCGTCGGTTCACCTTGTGGGAGGCCTTCCAATGCTACGTCTTCCGATAACAAGATAGTGCTAGTAAACTAGCAAGTTAGTCACTCTCGTGTATACAGAACTATACTCATTTTTAGGCTAGTAAAGATCGTCTAATTTAAAATGGCACGCCCCTCCCCTGCTTGTTACATACACATTTAAAATGTTTGTATAGAAATTTTAGTGGAGGGGCGTGCCATTTTAAATTAGAGGATCTATAAGCTACTGAGAATGATAGTAAGCTAGTATGATAGTTTAATAAGATGGGGTTCTATTTTGCTGGAGAACTACTTGCTCCTCTACCACCTAGCCTCATGTGGCCAGCGAATATAGTAACTAATTGGATCATTTTACTACTAAGTCACCGCAAAGCTATTTGCTTAAAATTTAATAGCATCGTGTAAACAGTTATAACATGGTGCTAAACTAGGATAGTTAATTAGTTACCCAGCGGGGTAGTTGCGTAACACACTATCAGTAACAATGGGTTTCATTTTGACAATTCAACATCATTCATTGCGTTATTTACGTTGTGGAACAGACATTTTTTTTTGAACTTATGAAGCAATGGATGCAGGATACAACTTGCTTGCTATCCTAGCTTAAAAAACTAGTCTCGTGTAACCCGGGCATAGCGTCTACTCGAGTTCTTGATATTTCACCTCTTTGTTCCTCTACGTACAAAGCTTTGTAGTCTGAATATTACTGAAGAAAGGACTTTGTTGAGAAAGGTTATCCGAGACGGAATAGGAATAAGATATCTTTAGAGCACGAGGTACATCTTTACTTATCATCGTGTTCCGTTTGTTTCTGAATACCAATATTGGTTGTATTACCGCTTTATATTTTGCTCACATAATGGCCGTTTTTATTATTTCTAACGTAGCGATAACTATCGTGGACCATAACGCAGGGAAGTAAACTGTATGGAAATACTATTCAACCCGTGACTTCGTCCGCGTAAAATTTCAACCCATTGCATCGCATCGCCTGCCCGCGTTCGCGTTATTACTTCTGTAGCGGTATCTACAACGCCACATGCGAACAACGCGTCATACTGACGTCACGCAAATACTGCATCTCGCAAGCAGAGTTTACCGCGCAATTAGCATAGATACAATTTCCCAACATCAATCGTCGGGCAATTGCCCGCCAGACACAACACCCGTCTGGTCGGAGGATTCTCCCTTTTCTATGGAGGATGAGTGAACTTTACACCCTGTTCCTCATACCTCTATACTTCGTTTTCACTAAGCATTCTTTCTTACTGCTTTTCTTTTTGTTCGTTTCGTAAGGGTCCTAGCCCGATGTATAATGGCCTATGGCCAATAATAATGGCCAATGATGATGGCCTTCCTCAAGAATTTGCCTATGAATCGTAAAAACATTTTTTCAAATCCAACTGGCAGTCTCAGATTAGCACGTCAACAAACAAGTAAACTCTTCAGCTTTATTATTAGTATAGATATGAGGATCATCATCATCTGCCTAGCCTTTTCCCAACTATGTTGAGGTTGGCTTCCAGTCTAACCAGATGCAGCTGAATACCAGTATAGATATGAAGATGCTGTATCGTATTACCCAGCAACTGGGTTGTGGAGGTCAGATAGACAGTCGCTCCATGTATAATACTGGTACTCAGTTGCATCCGGTTAGACTATAAGCCGACGCCAACATAGTTGGGAAAAGGCTAGGTAGATGATGATAATGATGAAGGCGCTTTAAAATATTATTCCAGGATAACGTTATAAAATGCACGTATTTCTTAAAATTTTACTTCCCAGCCGGAGACGTCCATGATAATACACGTATCGTCACGTTATATTTATTCATTATTTATTTTTTATAAGCCTGTATTTTTCCACTGCGGGGCAAAGGCTTCCCTTTTTTTCCACTTTTGCCGTTTTACTGCGATTTTGGGCCGATCCTGTAAGAAGGAGTACAGCTAGTACCGCCATCTTTTTTGGGCCTGCCGCGTAGTCGTTTTTTGCTATTTGGGATCCATTATGTGGCTTTTGCATATTGCTGCTCCGACATACGACAGATGTTGCCAGCCCAGTTCCACTTTAGTCCTGCAGCTGTGCGGCCAGCGTCCGCTATTTGTGATTTGGAACGAAGTATAGAGTTCCTAATGCGGTCTGTGAGTTCACGTTAGAAATTATAAAAGTACAGATTGGGTGACTGAGAGCAGTGGCGGCCCAGTGGTAACGGCCGTGACTTACGACACTTACGGCCAAAGGTTCGAACCCAGACAGGGGCTTTACTTTGTGTAAATTATTTCATCACCACTGCTCTCAAAACGGTGAAGGAAAACATCGTGAGGAAACCAACATATCCTAAAACCAAAAATTCGAACACATGTGATATCTACCAACCCGCACCGGGCCCGCCGTGGTGGATTACGGCCCACTCACTTTCACAGAGAGGAGGCCTGTGTCCCAGCAGTGGGAACGTTAAAGGCTGATTATGTACATTGGGTAAAACATGAGTATCATGTAATAGACATTATTGTGTTACAGTCTGACATCACCTAAATTGAAATAAAATGAATAGTGGCATCTGCCGCTTGGGCTAGTCACTTAACATGGCTGAGTTCAGTATAGTCTACGAGTATAACTAGATAACTGACATTTATTAGATAGCTGCGCTCCACAGCTGGCGCCTGCGTGTAGATTTTTTATTGTTCTGAAATATAAACCCAGCCTTATTTTGGAAGGCAAGCTACCTCTTTAATAACATAATTATCTTTCAGCATTTTAGTAACTAGTAGTAACAAAAATGGTCTCCACAGTGTGCAACCTACAATTTTACAGGTATGTAATCTATACAGATTGTAGGTAAACATTCGTTACACCCCAAAAGGAGTCAGCACGACTATCATCTTGATGACCGGTTAATGTTATTGCCACTATTTAACATTACAATTCTCTTAATTATTATAGTTGTGTGCCGTAAAAGGGAATTAGAAGATGAAGAAATACGTAGACTCATAGTCGGATATAAAAACTTTTTTGAAAAAAAAAAGTCGGTTGTTTTTTTTTCAAAAAAGTTTAAATTTTTCACTTAGTTTTTCACTTAATTTTTACCAGTAATTTTGGTTTAAAAACCAAACAATTGAACCGTTTTTGATTAAATTTTCGTTTTCTATGGGACTATTTGGGAAGTATACCCTTACCAACAAAAAAAGAATTTTTCAAATCGGTTGTCAAGCGACGGAGTAATGCGCGAACAAACATAAAAAAAAACATCCGAATTGTCCTTCTTTTTTAAAAATCCTGCTTTTTTAGAAGTCGGTTAAAAATATAAGAAATATTATTTAGAACAAATAGAAATCAGATAATAGAATAGAAATCACTGTATGAATTTACCCCGCATTCTGTTGACTGCATCAGAATTCCCGAAGATATAACAGTATCTTTCTAACTCTATACGAATCAAAAGAAACCCATATAATACCATCTCGGAAACGGGACCGCAATAAGCCGCTTATCCTTCGTGAAATCAGCATAAAAGTTTTCATATCAATATCAGAGCTGCGCTGTACAATACGGATGCATTATTGCAATGTTTCACGTAACGGTGGCTGTATTCGCGGCACGTTGCTCGTCGGCGCGTCGTGTCCCCGGGGGGGTACCAAACGAGATTCGTCCGCGAACCCCGCAGATGTATAGACTCCCTAGCGGCTGTCTACATTTGCAACATTGATTAGTTTTGAATTACAATTTTTGGTGAGGGAATGTTGTTTTCCTTGTCGGGAGCGGAATGCTGAATCTCAAAAGGCATTGTAAGATTAATTAATTGAGGATTGTAATGGAAACATATCTACGTATTCGTAACCCTGTTTGTAACCCGTAGAACAGAAGGCCAATTTTCGTACTTAAGAAACGTTCAAATTAAAGTCGCAATCTCATCTCAGCGACAATCAATGTCAAAAACTTGTCAAACATGTATGTAAATTGATTGTATTTTTGACAGATTGAGAATGAGAATAGAATGCGAACAGTTTTATAAAAACGGGAATAATTGCCTATCTGGTTGTCTTTAAAACCAAGGTAGGTATTATTTTCTAAAGTGTATTTTTTCTCCAAGCACTTATTTCTTCTAATATCACTGTGAAATTACAAGAACTCACAAGGGAGCTAACGTATAGAAATAAAACTAATAGAACTCTTAAAAAGCACTTAGTCCTATTAATTTCTATTTGAAAATACTACAATATTAAAGTACAATACACAAAAAAGTCCTAAACTTTTTTCTCAATTCCCAAACCACTTACACTTAGTATTCACACGTCATTTTGCTAAAAGCAACAAAAAAAAAATACTATGATAGTAAGTCTGGCTGCATTGCAATGTTCCGCTTCGAGGGAGGGCAATGTTCGCGTTGCTACCCCCACGAGGGTTGTGAAATGAGATTCGTCCTCATAACACGCAGCTGTATGGTCTCCCTAGCGAACTCTATTCCACATTGATTAGTTTGAAATTATAAAAGGAAAATATTATAGCAAAATTAATATGACAACTTGGTAATCATACTTCGTTTTTCTTTTGAACTTTGGAGATAGAAATTACTACTATGTATACGAATTTATACTTTAATGTCCTTGAGCTGCAATACAGTGTACTGAATGAAGGTAATTAGATGCCATCGTAAATCCATTCTTATATTATAAAAGCGAAAGCGTCTTTACACGCCTTAATCACTGAGCCGATGCGACATTCTGGGACCGGCATCCTAATTGCGTAACACACGATCAATCGGAATCGGTTTCATTTTGACAGTTCAACAACATTCATTGCGTGATTTACGTGTTGAGCAGATACATTTTTCGAACTTATGAAGCAATGGATTAGCAATTTGCTTCAAAATGATTCTGATTCCGATTGATTGTGTGTTACGCAATTATTACGGTTCAGGAAATGTATCTACATACCCGTTATAAGGGCCCTTGGGTTATATTTAATCCTGAAAAAATATTACTCTTCATTATCCTGGATATTTGTATTAAAAAATGATGAAATATGAAGTCACGGAAAACAGTTAGTAAACCACGTATATATTTTTCTTTACTTGATTAATAAAAAATATTTTAAACAGAAGTTAGATTAATGAAAAATAATAAATAACGAACTCAATCTACTGAACAACGATACCCGATTGACTGACCGAAAAACTCTTGAACACATTGGAATCGGAATCGCACGGAGCACAAAACTACCTTTTGGAACTGGTGACTGGAATCAATTTGATTTTAATGTATTTGACGTTCAAAAGCGCCTTTTATGTGCCTATTTGAAATAAATGATTTGACTTTAACACGAAAATATCTGTTTTATTTTCATAGCCTCAAGCATTTTCTGAAAAAAAAAACAGTTATTCGTAAGTTGTATATTTTTCACATCATTCACGTGAATACGGAAAACATTATCCCTTTATACGCTTCCTCAATCCATTTCCTTTAGGAACTGGAGCACACATTTCATCATAAAAAACACAAAAACAAAAGAACGCTACAGCCAGTGACGTCATAAGATTGAGCGGCCCACGAATTAAGTACAAAGTCTGTCACCAGTACGTCGGTGATCAGGGCTGCTCATGAAATATTCATGTGCACGGATGCGGTCGAATGTACCGCCGCCGCCGCGATATATTTACCGCTGACCACGTCAGACGCCGAAATAATAACTGGGGGTACATCGGTACAATGTATACGTAGTGCTGCATTTGAGGGTTCCTTTGTCGTAATTATAGTGGACAGGGGTTCTTTTGATATAAAAGGAAAATGGGGTGGGTTTTTTCCTCGTTAGTCAGTTGATGGAGGAATAATTAAGTGGCGGTATTGAGAAGGGCTGTGTTTAATCCAATATAAAAACGTTCTTGAGTATTGTGTAGTCGTCTCTCGTTTGAAAGACGTACAGGGTAAAGTAATTATTTATTTAAAGCAGTAAAGTGCATTATAAAATGAAAAGAATTGAGACTGAAAACGTGCCCAAGCAACTTCGTTCGCTTTTTTTTTTGTTGTTTGATTAGGTCTTTCATAATATAGCAATACCCACTTTTATGCTTATAAAAGTGGGTATTGTGTGGTAATAGCTATTCAATCTGCATAAATTGAATACCTATTTTTAAGGCAAAAGCCGGGTAGCCCGCAAAATTCAGAGTTTCTTAAGTTTGTTTGCAATTTGCAGGAAAATCATAAATACATCTCTCTAAGTTCATATTACCCTATTGAATGATAATTTCATGAAATCATGTCATTTGAGGCTAGTTATAACTTAAGGAGTTGTATTGCTGATTCTAATGATTATAATCCTGGGGGTCTACTCCGAAGTAGTATCGGCCGAATGTTCGGCCGTTTCCTGCTACGAAGTTACTATTTGGTTCGGTCGGTTCCAATCCTACACTCTTTCGAATATTGACTATGGTCCCGACCCAACTGAGCCGATCCGAATCTTTTTCCCATTTTTCAATTATATTCGGTTCAGCCATGTGTCGGTCCGATCCGAACATTCGCACTTTGCACTTCTGAGTAGGCCCCCTGTAAAGCAATATTTGTTACGGTCGCGAATCATATTTAAATCAGCATACAACTTAACACTGTTTTGCAAATTGTAACAAAAATAAGTAAATTTGAATTTCGCGGGCTACATTAGTACAAACCATATCATATTTTTAAATATTACGTATTCATCATCATCATTTCAGTCGAAGGACGTCTGCTAATAGACATGGAGCTCTCCCAAGCGTCACCATATCGACCGGTCCTGTGCTTCTCGCATCCAGTGGAGGCCCACGACATTCACCAGGCGATCTCCAACGTGCCTGGCAAGCGTGGCGATTATGGCTACCCAAAAAATATCAAACACAAGAAACACCTACATATAATTGCATTACTTATTTAAATTCATGATCAAAAGGTAATCAAATTAGCTTAAACAAAATTCAGCAAAACTTCGAACAGATTCGTGTACGAATAAATTGTTCACGAAACCGTAAGATTGAGTAAACTAAATTATGTTCGCCAAGGCGACTATGAACAGTCAGAGGTCTGAGTTAGCCGCAAACCGGGATCTATTTATACACAAGTTAGTGGCAGATTAACAAAGAAGTTATAACTTGGATGTTCCAGCTTCTATTGTCTAAATGGAGATTAGGCAGACCCTCGGTGGATTTGCCTTATATCCAGACAGACTGTTCGCAGGCTTAGAGCTAGCATTCGCGAAACAATACCCCCCATAAGTTTCATAATGAGAGTATTAGGCAGGAGATAAGCTGGCGTTATGGTAAACTTGTCTTTGTGGTGTGTAGTTTATGGGTACCTAAATGTGGAACAACGATGTCTGATACATAACATAGTTGATGAAATAATGAAACATGCATAACGGGATTCTTAACACGTTGACTGCCAGACAACAAACATAATAGAAAATCTATTGTTGGCGGACACCATGTGATTGCGGTGGCAGTCAATGAATGAATTACTTAACATAAGCCTATTAGCCCTATAATTTTCCCATTGCTGGGAGACAGGCCTTCTCTCTGTGAGAGGGAGTGGGCCATAATACACCACGCGGGCCCAGTGCAGTTTGGTAGATGTCACATGTCTTCGAATTTTTAGTCATAGGACATGATATTTAGGGTTCCGTAGCCAAATGGCAAAAAACGGAACCCTTATGGATTCATCATGTCTGTCTGTCTGTCCGTCCGTATGTCACAGCCACTTTTTTCCGAAACCATAAGAACTATACTGTTGAAACTTGGTAAGTATCTACTTACCAAGTTTCAACAGTATAGTTCTTATGGTTTCACAGAATACATCTGTATTCTGTGAACCGCATTAAGATTTTCACACAAAAATAGAAAAAAAAAACAATAAAATTTGGGGGTACTTAGAACTGAAACTCAAAATTTGGTTTTTCATCAAACCCATACGTGTGGGGTATCTATGGATAGGTCTTGAAAAATGATATTGAAGTTTCTAATATATTTTTTTTCTAAACTGAATAGTTTGCGCGAGAGACACTTCCAAAGTGGTAAAATGTGTAACTTCTAAAATAAGAGAATGATAAAACTAAAAAAAAAATATATGATTTACATTACCATGTAAACTTCCACCGAAAATTGGTTTGAACGAGATCTAGTAAGTAATTTTTTTTAATACGTCATAAATCATAAACCGCAATTTACCTTTCATTCAATCAACTCATGATTGATTTTTATAGATAATGGTACGGAACCCTTCGTGCGCGAGTCCGACTCGCACTTGACCGGTTTTTTTCTTCAACATTTTGAGAGCAGTCAGTGGTGATGAAACAATTTACACAAAGTAAAGCGCCTGTTTTTGGGGTTCGAACCCGAGACCTGCAATTCGTAAAGTCACGGTCGTTACCACTGGGCTGCCACTGATTTTTGTTTACTTAACACCTAAAAAAATATTTATTCAGAACACATGCCATATCGAATGTAGGTATAAGAATCATCAGTCAGCTTTTGAAAACCCTTGTCCAGAAGTAGGTTATATTACACTCGTAGCTATTTACCAAAAGGTCATTAATTTCCTGCTGACAGTTAACTACGCCCCAGATCTACAACTACAAGTAATTTAGTCCCTATTTATTATGGTTATGACTGGTTTCATGCCCCAATAACATATCTCACGCTGATGTCGCTACAGGGTACAATTTATATGTTTGTACATGGTAGCAACATGTGTACAATTACTGCATACATGAAACTGAAAGTGTATAGTGACATTATTCTACATATCGGTTAGCCTGAAGTTCTACTTTCCAGGGCAAACAGTTTGCGTTTGAAACGAGCTGTCAACATGGTTTTTTCTAGTAAATCAAACTTCACAGACACGGTGGGATTACTGATATCTAATACCAAAAAATCGTCAAGTGCAAGTCGGACTCGCGCACCAAGGGTTCCTTGCAAATTTGTAGGTAAATAAATAGTTATAATTTTTTTTTTTTTGTAATGTAACTACATATTTACGGTTTTGGATTTTTTCCTTTACTACATGACATTGCTTCTTGCCAAATTTCATGATTCTAGGTAAACGGGAAATACTCTATAGGTTTTAATTTCGGAACATAAACGCCCGTATCTTTTGATTGCGTTGACTTAGAAGTTTGAATTTTTCACTGCTTCAAGGGATTGCAGCCTTGAGTATTAAATATATTCAACTTGACAACTCCACCCGTTCCTGAGAAAAAGGGTCTTCACTGACGAACAGACGGACAACGGAGTGATCTTATAAGGGTTCCGTTTTTCCTTTTGAGTTACGGAACCCTAAAAAGAAAAAAAAGGAAAGACTTTTTAATTATTTTTAGTTACCACAGCTAATCATGCCGTCAACGATAACTACGATTTAGGATTTGATCTGAACCAAAATCTGTACCAAATATTGAGGCTTTTCATGAAATAACCATGAGCCTTAAATATTATAAAGTTCGTTTCTTCGATACTGTTTCAAACATTATGGAACTGGGCCATCTTGTGAACGGTCTAGACAATCTTATTGTCAGCTTGTGACCTAAAAAACTAAGTGAAATGGAGTTTTGGAGACAGAAGGCAACGCTCCATTTATCACTGGGTTGACGATAAATCAATTATGTTAAAACTGTAAATGCTATTTTTAAAACTTTGCTTGTAAAAAGAGTCGATAAATGTGTTAATCGATAAGACATACCATACCTAATTGCTTAACGGGCCTTTTTTTAAATGTTTTGTTAGTGTTAAATGCTGCTGAATAAATGCTGTTACTATTTGTATTTCCTATGTGTCTCAAATAAAATATTTTCTTTCTTTCTTTTCTTTAAAATTGAGCATAATATGCAAAATTAGAACAAATACAGCGCAAAATATCGATTAACAAGAAGCCTTCCCACTTAAAAGTAATCGGAGATGGGCAGAACTTGAAGCTAATTGAAGTAAATTCCCCTAGACGGTCGACGACGAAAAAGACGTGATGAATTTCGTGACGAATTAGCTTAACAAAGTAAATAAAAATAGGAGATAAAGTAGAGTTATTCGCAGTTGCATTTATTTTGTGATAGGAACAACTTTCTTGACCCTTGTATGACAAATGATTTTGGTTTTTAAATATTGTTTTGTTTTTAAATTAAACCATTGCTGTATGCGTGACAAGCGTGACACGTCTGGAAAGAAAATGTTGACTTATAGTGGATTGACTAATTTAAACGTGTTGAGTTGGATGTTCGTTTTAACTTAACTAATAAACACTGTCACGTGTAGAGCGTGAAAGTGGGTTGACGACAAATGTAAATATAATGAAAAATAAAGTGACATGCAACTTCAGCACGTTTTCTGCTAACTCATCAACATTTTTAAGTAATGGAGTTGTTTGTTAAAAGAAAAGTAGGAAGCCTATGTTTTGCTGTGGGTCGAATAAGGGGTATAAGTAAATGAAAATGATTGAATAATCCGTTGTATCGTTGAGCAATTATTTTCACTGTTCTGGCACTTGAAACAAGGGGTCAATGACAATTTTGCTCTGACGTGGGCGAACAGTGTGTCTTCTATATACCCTCTAAGATATTACAAAAATTTTTTTTTTGTTATACTGAAAAGGTGTACAGTCACGAGCAAAAGTATGTATACACTCGACTTGATTCAAAAGCGATTTACTCCTTTATTTTTTAATGATTTTTTATGTTGTTACAAACATAGCATTTTCGAACCCATAGGTTTATGCAATGTGTCGTATTTCAACGTTGCATTCGTTATTTCTCGAAAAAATCGCAATTGAAAGTTGCCGAGTGTTGACATATTGGTGCTCGTGACTTTATATAGATAATTAGTAAAAAAACTTTGATACGTGAGTGACTCACGACTTTCAGCGATTTTAACTCTAAAATATGATTACTCAATACAAAGCAACGCAAAACTCGTATGCGTAATAGTGTTCACACAAAATTGGCAAATGCATGGTGTCAACTACATCAAAGGATAGAGCGTGAACGTTTATCAAAAAGGTTTTGTTTGTAATAAACCGTCGACGCTGGGAGCGTGACACGCATGATTGTTATGAACACTGAAATTACACGGATATTATAACGCTGTTTCACCTTACAAATTGAACCGTTATCATCATTGCTTTTGGATCGATTAAAAATATAATTTAAATGCGATTGTGTTGCTAGTACTGTCATACTTTATATGCATTATTTTTTCCTTTTATAAAGTACCACAATTGGTAATACTTTATTTACATTACAATCTAGCCTATTAGCTAATAAGTAATTTAAATATAACTTAAACTGCTAAGTAACTATAATATTTAATTAAGAAATCTTATAACGTCTTTCTTATTCACTATAAGTTATGGGGAAGACACTTGTTTCACGTGTTCTTTATAAGTTTCAGCACTTGCACTACAGTTTAAGTTCACTTACACTGCACTAAACTAACTCAAAAGGTTTTTAGTTTTCGCACTAATTCATTGTTGTCAAGCAGTTGGCATCGCCTCGACATGCACGTGATGCTGAAGTCTGTGTTCATGAGCTTCTGCATATTTTTGTATAACTATGTTTACGACGTCCATTTACAGGTCACGGTGAAGGTCGTTGTTTCTAATGTACCAGAGCGCGTTTACTATATCCCTGAGTAGGTACTTTATTTTGGAAGCGTAGTATAATTTGACGATTGTTTTGGCTGAAAAAAAAAACCCCACAGCTGAGTACCGTATGTCCATACAGGTTTTAAAATTTGTTTATACGAGTCTTCTTCTGCCTAGCCTTTTCCCAACTATGTTGGGGTCGGCTTCCAGTCTAACCGGATGCAGCTGAATACCAGTATTTTACATGGAGCGACTGCCTATCTGACCTCCACAACCCTGTTGTTACTGGGTAATACGATACCCCTTGGTAAGACTGGCTGTCAGACTTTCGGGCTTCTGACTACCCGTAACGACTGTCAAGGATCCACGAATGACAGCCGGGACCAACGGCTTAACGTGCTTTCCGAGGCACGAAGGGGTCTCGGTATGTAAAGATGGTCACCCATCCACAGACCAACCGCGGCAAGCGTAGCTTAACCTGACCGATCGACCTGTGCGGCTGTTATTATTTAGCCACGGCCCTCCTTTGTTTATACGAGTATAACAATATTTTATTAGGTATTGACAAGGGCGACTGTCTACCTAGCCAATACATTTTTTTGTATCGAATCTCTAATTCGGTTCTTTTCATTTTGACATGCTTTTTCCAGCGCACTTTTGCATCCAGGGTCATTCCGAGATACTTAGCAGTATTCGCGTATGGTATTTGTTGATTATTCATGAATACCGGGAAGTATTGTGGCTTTCTATTGCTGAAGTCAACGTGGATAGACTTGCTTTCATTGAGTTTGATACGCCATGTTGCAGTCCACTCATAGACACGATTTATGGACTCTTGAACCTTTTCTACGGCTTCCTCGTGACTGTTTCCAACAGCCATGATATGTAGCTATGTCATCAGCAAAGGTTGCAATTAAATTATTTTCTAACTTCTTCGTTCTTTGTCTTATTCTAAACAATCTATTTGATATATATATAGGACTCTATGATTTCTGAAAATTGTTGAGGCAGCATTGTTCTTAGTTTATAAATAAGGCCATCATCATCTATATCAAACGCCTGTGCCACATCAAGGAAAACTGTGGAGCACACCTTACCTATTGTACTCTAGTGTTCTCTCAATAATATTAGTAATTCTGTGTACTTGGTCGAGCGTAGAATGTTGTGGTCTAAATTCGAACTGCTAAACAGGAATTAGATTTTCAGATTCAATAAGGCTTCAATCTCTTTAGAAATAATTTCTCAAATAATTTTGACAACACAGTTAATAGTGAGATGGGCCTGTTAGATGTTGTTACATTAGAAAGCTTCCCAGGCTTGGCTATTATGATGACTTCAGCTACTTTCCACATGTCAGGAACGTGTTTTAACCGAAATGCAGCATTGATGAGCGTGATAAGCTTAACTAGAGCTCTACGTGGGAGATTTTGTAAAACTTCTCCTGTAATCAAGTCGTAACCAGGGGATTTTCTCCGATTGAAATTACACTTAATTTCTCTAGATAGTTCTTTTGGGGTAACCAACTTAATATATAAGCTATTTTCTATACCCAGAATTGTTCTCGCATTGTGAGTCTGGGCTTTATTTGGTTGGAATATTTGTTCTAAATGCTCAGCGAACCTTAAAGCTTTGTTCGTCCGTCACTGTCCATTTTCCATTTTCTTTCTTGATATGAGGAATTTGCATGATTGGTCGTTTCAGGTGCTTCGTAGCCTTCCACAGAGGGTAGCCGGTTTTAGAATCACTCGTTAATTGGCAAAATTGGCAATGGTAGTGGTTTGTTAAGGAGTCGTTGTAGTATTGAATTTGTTTTGTACGGCACTTAGTGAGGTTGTTCAGCAGTCTTTTATATTGTGGACATCTGGTCTGATGCCATCTGTTTCTTTGTTTCCGCTTTTCAGTTATAAGCATTGCATGCATTGCAAAGGTTACTCGTATAGTTCGCACGTGTTGAAATCGTAAAGCTGTTTATAAAGGGGGTGATGCTCGTAGCGTTACATAATCTCTTGAGCTTCATCACAACTTAAAATGGGATTATATTGCATTGCCTCTTGCTGCCTTCCTGGTCTTGAAGAAATACTGAAGTTCACATTCGAAATACCTAAGTAATCCGCACCATAAAGATTCATGGACGTCGTCTCCAGTTGAATATGACTATAATTTAATTGTTACACCACCTTACATATTCGCAGAGACTGTAACACTATATTGAGGCACCTAGAGTTCTCCAAGAGAAACAGCAATTTAACTTAAACAAACAAACGGTTTGATTAAAAGGGTGTTGAAAATTCTCTTCAACAACTAACATGTAGTCATAAAGCGTTGGCGCTCGCAGCGTGACACGCGTGGAACTGTCACGGAGAATGACGTCACGCGGATATAACGGGTCAGTGAACCTTCAAAGTTTACTGATACGTTTGTTTTTTGCATTGACGTGTTTTTACTAAATTGGAAAAAGGTAATTTTGCTTATGGACGCACATTTCTCTTGCAATGAAGAAACATTTTGAGTATGCATTAATTGTGGTTGTGTTAAAAAGCTTATACCTAAAAGCCAAGTGTGTATCAAATAATAATGTACTGAATTTATTAATTACCTAATAATTGATTGCATTCTTAGCTGGACGACGAGATTTCGGTCGTCCGGCGGCGAGATGGGTAGACGACATTGTTGCCATCGCGGGCAAAACCTGGATCAGGCTGGTACAGGAGTGTGGGGATTGGCACAAGACAAGAGAGGCTTATGCCCAGCAGTGGGTGAAGTCAGACTGTGGATGATGATGATCATGATTAGACCTTACACTAGGATTCCCTGTATGGTGAGATCTAGGCTCCGTCGTTCCGTTAACATTTTTCATATTAAAAGGTACAATGTTATGTTTGTTCTTGGTATAAATTCATTCCAATTACGGAAGCCTTCATTCTGTGTAGTCCGACACGCACTAGGCCGGTTTGAAGAATAAAGAATTCATTTGAGATACCTAAGTAGTTACAAATATTTAAAATACGTTAAAATGTTACGAATATTTAACTAAATTTTTCCTCTTTTCAGCAGTAGTGGCCTAGTGTTACCAGCCTCAACTTACGAGTTGTATATCGTTCGAACCCAGGAAGGCACTTTACTTTGTGTATTTAATTTCATCAGTGCTCTCAAAACGGTAAAGGAAAAAATCCTGAGGAAACCAGCAAACCTGAGGAGGCTCTCGTTGGGCAGCTGGATCAAGGGCTTGATTCAGAAAGCGGTACTTCTGGACACGGCTCGCATTGTCAGGAGGTTCCTCTCTCTGGAACCCTGACCACCGGTAGCTTGGACCATGTTCCCGATACCGGTGGGCTACTATTTTTTATATTTTTAAATGATTTTTTATCTTTTTGTTTACAAAAATATTTAAAAATGTAATTTGTATGTATATTAAATGCAATAAAGGAGATATTAATATCCCTGGACATTTCACACAGCCCCATCTAGTCCCAAGCTAAGCAACCTAATGCTAGAACCAACAAATTCGAAGACATGTGACATCCACCAACCCGCATTGGGCCCACGTGGTGGATAATAGCTCACTCCCTCTCACAGAGAGAAGGCCTATGTCCCAACAGTGGGAACATTATAGGCTGATTATCTCCATCTTTTACATGATGAGATGAAAGTATCTGGGAGTGCAATATTCAAAAATTACCTAGGTAATTTTTTTACATATTCGTCCGATATTCGTTATTTTAAAGGTATGAGGAACAGGGTGTAAAGTTCACTCATCCTCCATAGAAAAGGGAGGATCCTCCGACCAGACGGGTGTTGTGTCTGGCGGGCAATTGCCCAACGATTGATGTTGGGAAATTGTATCTATACTAATTGCGCGGTAAACTCAGCTTGCGAGATGCAGGATTTGCGTGACGTCAGTATGATGCGTTTTTCGCATGTGGCGTTGTAGATACCGCTACATCATTAACTTTCAATACCTACGTTTTTCAATAGGACATAACGAATAAAATAGCAGTATTTTATGCTCCCGAATTGTATAGTGTCTGCTCGTGACCGCAGACTAATTATAGTGATTAATGTCGCACCAACACATACTTATTCATATTATTCATGACGGTTTTTGTTTATATGGCTGGTAGTTTATCTTGTTGGGCTTTTTCTACTTTTCACATTATTGAAATAAGTAGGTACAGACATTTTTCGTCGGCTATTAAAAAACAATGTGCTGTTCCATACATTTTATTATTACTATTTTTCGAAAGTTATTTAATGAAAATTTCGTTGTTTATTAAAAAAGAATTTGCCGTTCCATAGATGTTGTTATTTTTTTTTTTACAAAGCATAGTAGTCCGGAGTCATCTACTGAACCCATGGTAAGGTTGTGCGTCGATATTCCTGCCACCCTGCATTTAATTAATTCAGTTTACAACCAAATTGTTTCAGCCGTTATGTTTTTAGTTCAGAAAACCTCCTAAGACTTTGTACTATTTCATATGTCAAAATCTATCAATAAAATTAGCGACCGATCGATGGTAACACCCTGTGTTTTGATAAATCCTAAATCAGCAAAAGGCACATAAATCCCTTCATACGATTCGAGAAAATTTATCATAATAATTTTCATTGGCTTAAAAAGTTACCAGAAGAAATTGCAAATGACTTTCAAGGCTCGTAACTTTGCAAATTACGAATGACGAGATTCGCATTTAACGTTCAGATTGTGCTACAAGGTCGCTGACGTAAAATTTACGCTCCTATAATAAAAAAATATTCAGAGATTCAGAGATTCAGATACAAGAAAAATACTTGCGGAAAAAAAATTACAGGAGATATATCTTCAACTTTGTATGTAATGACTTCCTTTTAGCAGTCGTAAATAATATATTTACTAGCTTACCAGAATAATTGATACTGAGGAAAACATTCGTATGTATTCTGGAACTGACTGCTTAAGTAATAATCTCGATTCAAAACTGTCAGTTTCCATACATTGTCTTACTTATTTAGTTTAAAATCGAGTTTCAAGCTTGATAATCGTTCTAGAATAAAAGCTAAAGTTTCTTATTACTTCGCCAGAATGTTGGTCTTCACCAAAATAAGTTCTAACAGTAAGACAGGCCACTGAATAGCAAATACAACTTGAATCTCGTAACTTACAAAGGAGGCTCAAAAGCCAAAACAAAAAAAAAACTAAGTTTAATTACATAGCCTTTGTTTAGACTGCAAACAGTGGTATTTAACAACAAAAGCATGACCTTAAATCCTTAGGACAGGCCTTAAATTAAGTTTTCCCGCCCATCATCATTATCCGTATCTTAGAAAATTTGAAACGCACCCTTTTACGAGCTATGAGAACCCGCCTTGTTCTTGTCTCTTGGCTTTGTCGTAATAAAAGTTATAACCCTGTCTGTATAGATACCTCTATATTGTATAGGTACTTTATTAATGTCCGTTGTGTACAATTATTAAGTAATGTCTCTGACTAGTTATATATATATTTTTTTTAAATTAAATACTTCCTTTTTAAATTCATTATCTTACTAGCTGCGCCCCGCCGTTTCAGTCGCATACGTTTCGATCCCGTGGGATATTCCCACAGGATTAATCCTGGTTATAAACTATCTGTATGCAAGATTTCATCCGTTTTTGCGTGAAAGGATAACAAATATCCATCCATCCATCCTTACAAACTTTCACGTTTATAATATTAGTAAGATTATTAGAATTTGTTTAATATTTTTAAATTCATATAATTTTTTTCATGCTAACTAATACAAATGTAAGAAGCTTAATGTTTCGAACTTCAGCTTCAACTTTTGCTTACGTTTTCAGAAATTTCAATTGCCTAACTTACGCCATTAACTTAGTTTGCTTTCTATGTTCAACGAACAATATTGTACCCTTATTTAAAATAAAAACTCCATAAAAAAGTGGCTAATTTTGTTCTCTAAAGTTAAACATAACGATATGCAACGATAGCACACAGTTTCACTCATATCGCACCTTCGGTAAGACAAGGACCGAAGTGCTAAAATTTCCGAAAATGAGTTGAATATGCCAAAGTGCCTAAAAAACGAATTTCTACCTGTAGGAACAAAGACATTCACTAGATTCAGTTTATTTTCGCCAGAGGGCAGTAGTGCCTTTGTACCATTCGTTCGTTTTTTGTCTATAAAAACCTTAAAACGTCTGTCCTGAAAAATTTTAATATTAGCACTTCGGCCCTTGTCTTACCGAAGGTGCGATATGTCGTCCACTGAAAAGCTGCACACTGCTATAAACTTTAATACGTTTGAAACAAAAACCATAATTGCATATCAAAGTCCAGTAGACAGATAAGCAGGACTTTTGCTGGGTACGTAATTTCATTTGTTTGGAAAATTTTCTTCCCCTAACCTCATCTGTTTTCATTACTTGCCCGTCCACTGAGCTCATTATTACTTTCAATATTGCTGTTTTACCTAAAGACCATTATTTATCATAATAACTACGTGCAATATCTGTTCTTTGTACATTTTTTTTTCATGTTGTTACAGTAACTCAGATGAATTGAACATTATTAGAGATAATAAAGTCCCAAAATACAATATCGTTAACACACAATTTGACGTTTTCTACGACGTTAGCGATCAAATTGGATAACAGTAAATCTAAGCACAATTTTATATTGATTATAATAATAATATCCCTGGACATTTCACACAGCGCCATCTAGTTCCAAGCTAAGCAACCTAATGCTTGTGTTATGGTAACAAGATGGCTGATAAACTACTTATAAACATTTTTTTTTGTAAATACATACATATTATATATAGAAAAACACCCAGACTCAGAACAAATACATGTAGGACTTACAAATATTTGTTCTGTGCGGGAATCGAACCCGCGACACGCAGCGCAGCAGTCCGATCGCGCAGCCACTGCGATAACCGTGTTGCAACATTTTATTCACTAGCAAATGCACAGATAGGTACCCACTACTGCGATTACGTCAACTGACAGAAAGGAGAGAGTAGTCAAGTTAGTAATTTCCTTCAACGACCTGCAAAACGAAGTTTTTTGCTTCAATGTTTAACGCTCACTTCACAGTTTTTCAACGTTCACTTAAGACGAGGGTTTAAAAATTAACATCTTCGTAAGCTTCGAGTATCGTCGACCCGCGATGAAAATATAGCATCCGAGAGGAGCACAGTCGCTGAGAACGGTCAATTTTTATCTATAACGTTTCACTGTAGTAAATCGACAGTGATTTTTCAGTTTGAAATATTAGCGGTTTCCGTCCCCATATCTCTAGGGCCGCACAGCGACGAGACTGTTAATAAACACAATTTTTCCACGTCCGAAAAAAACGCGGAAAATCGAAACACAACAGAAAATACAGCCTCCTTTTTTCTGGGCTGCTTTTTACGCAGTGACATGTAGTGAAGTGACCGAATAATTTGCTCATTTGTCAACGTCTTCGCTTTGCCGAGGAGAAAAATGATTCAGTGAATCTGTCGGGGCGTCACGTCGCTGAATTAATTGAAATAAATTACCTACTCCGCGTCAACAGTTTAATCTTTAACGGATATAATCTGATGCTTGTCAAAATTACTCACGAACGTTATCATACCATAAATTTCACATTTCTAAAAAATTACAAGAACTAAAAGCTCACTTCGTAGATGATTTTAGTTTTAGAATCATTTATAGCAAAATAAATTTGGAAAATTTTGTCCGAATTGAAATAATAATATTAAACGCTGACATGAAAAACAGTGAAGGGCCTTTTAGAAACTAGTTGAGCGGAAATTAAAAAAAAATACTGTAGAAACCCTAATAGCGAATTCCTACAATAAAGCATTTTCTGGTCGAACAAATTAGCTTACGTATCGACTTTTTGTAATGCTGGATTCAAGTAATGTCGGCGCGTGTTCATCGTACTGTAAGTTTGCTTTGCTGTAGCTCAAACAGTTCGGTCAGGAGCCTTTCACTCTCAATAGAATATTCAAAGGTCGGCCTGTGAAAATATGGCTCAATTGGAGCTACGATCCGCGCGGGGTTTTCGCTTTAATATTCAGGCGATGAAAAATATCCCGTCATAAAAACCTGGACCATATGAGTTTTTAGAGGCCACGTATTTGAATATTGATGTTTATGGAAAGTGCGGAACGAATACCGCACCTTTGGTTAAAGGTCCTGTTATAACGGCTGCCTATGTCATAAATCTGGTGTAATGAAACTATAGATTTCTTCCGCGCGACATGCTGGTGTAAACTTCATAATGGACATTATTTATCATTATGTTTGCTTTTTCGTATAAATATATTACTGTTATGAACATAACGAAGAGTTAATTTTGTTAAAAAATGTGCTGCTTTTTGTCGTTAAAATTGTAAAAAATTGGTGACATTAAAGTCCCCTCTGCTGATGCAGGCTTAGAGTGTAGTCAATGTACCTACATAAAAATATGTGAAGGGGGATTCTTGTTGAGGTTCTCATTTGGTTGGGTAAAAGTACTCTATATTTAGAAGTATGTTTGCCGAAGTCCCTAATATTACTTTTATGGATAATATTACGTACTTATTGATAGCAGATGTTCTACATACTGTAACGAAATAAAAGAGGGTATCTTCGCTTGAACACGTTTTCATTTTTGTAAGTAAAATAAGATAGTAATAAAAACTTAGCAAAAGACACAGAACGAATATTATTATTAAAAAGGATTACGTCATGAAGTCGACGTGACGTCTTGGTGTGTGTATTCTTGTTACGCGTTAATTAAGATAGGTACGTTTGCAAACGTTCCTAAACTTACGTAACTAAATAAATACAAGGACGTTATTAGGAAGCAAGATAATAATTTCAATTACCGCTTGACCAAAATTGTAACGATGATATTATACGCTTAATTGGTAGTATAACAAGTAATATGCACTACTGAAAACTAAGCTACAAAATATATGAACTAGGGTGGTAGGTAGGGCGAATTCTAGATCGCCCTACAGTCTTCGGACAAATCGAGTCTTCATGGAATGTGACTCCCCTCGAGACCACTTTTTAGTGATGTAGTATTCGTTTATTTTCGGGAACACTGCCCTTGGATCCAATGGATGACCGCACAGAACTCGGTCGTTCAAACCGTTATACACTCAGCGTTAATATTGCAGCGAATTATTTCATTGTGAACGCAGAAAAAAATATTATATTAGACTTCCGTCCTGTGTCCAAAAAAATCATTAAAAAAATCTCGGTAAGAGGAAAAGACATGACACTTTTAGATTCAAAATTCAAAAAGAAAAAAAACCTTTCTGGCTAAAAATAAGGTTGGATTTGTTATAAAAGAAGGTCGTTCGTGATAAAATTGTAATGTAGCATTTGCCAATGCTGCAATACGTATGACCTCAATTATTTGACAAAATTATCCTAAACCAACCCCTATAAATAAACATCAACCTAACTGAACCACACCATCCAACAAAGTGTTCAACACACATTAAAGATAATCTTCCGCATATTAAATTTTCAAAGCGTCTCTTTAAACTTTTTTTTTTTTTAACTTCTAGCGGTTGCGCACGCATGCATCACCGACAATAAAACAAGGTCCACTTAGCGATAGGCACGCTCCAGAGAAAAAAGGCATTAAGGCGTAATTTATCACAGTTTCCACGCCATTAAACATGGAGACTGCAAAAACCGCGTACTATACGTGATAAGCTCCATGAGAACTGGATTGTCTGCGGACGTGAAAAAATGCTAGCAAATACGATGATAATCTTTGTATAGTATGTGGAAAGCTTTTGACGCTGTAGACAATGAGAATAGAAATAAAAACTCGAGTACAATACGTCAGCGAAAAAAATACAAAATGAACGTTGTATTTTAGTTCAAGACTTAAATGTTGAGATGAGGACCACTTAGACTTAAAAGAAAATTACTTGTAGAGTTTAAAAATACCCAAAAAAAACAACTTTGAATATAACACTTGTGTAGTACCCACGTAATGAAGTAGGTACTATCGCCAAAATCTATATCTGACAACCGTAAGGACTATTCCTGCTTGCAGCGCATATTATTAGTCGATCTAAAAAGGATCCTCTTTTGTTTTACTTACGGACGCAGCTGTGGTCATCATGTGCACGGGATTTTGGGTTCAAAATGGTCAGATATAGGTTTTAGCGAAGGCTGTTGTTATGTACTTATGTACATAACAACAGCCTTCGCTAAAACCTATATCTTACTGGCAGGTCAAAGCTTTTGAGTTATTTGCTATGAAGGTCTTGTTATCAAGACCTTCATAGCAAATAACTCAAAAGCTTTGACCTGCCAGTAAAAAACACCAAGGCATTTTAATTTCAAAGTAAACAAATCCTTTTTCATGCTCTTACAGTTATGAAAGGAAAACAGAGCGAAAATCTTTTATTGTAAATCAGCTAATTTTTATAAATAAAAACTTGAGAGGTGTCAAGGGACACCCGGATGGAACGAAGTTCAAAGAGAGAGAGAGAGAGACACAGACAGAGAAACACGCGCACGCCGCACGCGGCTTACAAGTATAGCAAAAAGTGTCGTTCCAACTTTTGGACTTAATTTTTTCCGTCTAGCCCCGGGCATCGCAACGCGCGATAAGGAACTTCGTTCCAAAAATAGATCTCAAATAAATCCCACCGAACGCGAGACAGCGGGACGAGCCGCACAAAACAAACGAACAGTGTTCCACACTAAGCCTGCATCGTAAAAGCTGAAAGTCATGGCGAGAGACCGTTGTCCAGCAGTGGGATAATGTAGGCTTAGTAAAAGTTAAGTAAGTAGTCAAATAAAAATAGTACCACCCCAAATCCTAACCAAAGCTTCGGTCGCGCGAATATCCAATCGATGCGTTATTGTGTCACTCAAACGATCAACTCAGAATATCGCAGTCCACTGCTGGACATAGGCCTCTCCTAGGCTGCGCTACAACACCTTGCCCTCCACCTTCCGCATCCAGTCCGTCTCAGCCACCTTCTTAAGGTCGTCGGTACACCCAGCTGGGGGGCGTTCCACACTACGCTTGCCGATACGCGGTCACTCATTTATTTGGAAAACCGGAAGGCTTCCGCTGTCGGCGCATCCACGCGTTCGTGTTCGCCTAACTAAACGAACGCGACGGTCGCATGTTCACGTGACGACCGCTCTAGGTAGGACGCGGCCTATAATAGCCACCACAACAAGCAAAGCAAACTATTCCAACACAATATAAGAAAAATACGTGACCGGCTCTATCAAATGATCTAGATAAAATACATATTATAAATGAAAGTATCACAAAAAAAAACCAAGAACAGTAGAGCGATTCTCACATATCTCGCGTTCGTTATTGACGTTCGATTCGTACTTTTCCCACGACAAAATCAACCCGAGCTATTCTCACCATGACGATTCGAGCATTTCACGCAGGAAAGACACGCGACATGCCTTAGTTTACATGCGACATGCAAAGAGTAGTCATGACCAGTCGACACGTGACGTATGATCTGTGTCGACCACCGTACGAACGTCAAACAGTGGTTATGTCAATCATGTTTGTGTCAATTGCGAAAGAAAATAATAAATACCTATATTTTAACAAAATGTGTTCATAAACATCTTAGAAGACTCTACGACCATCACCACAAGGAAAAACACACGAAGAAAACTTCAGGCTTTCGCCAAAGTTATCAACTGTGGATAGTTGTTGCTTGTGTAGCGTCGATGAATGAGACACATGAGATACAGAAGCGGAAGGCGCCGGATTTAAAACCAGTCAAATGGACAAGGACGGCTTTGCCAGGCTTTACTCTGGTTGAGGGCAAGAAAGGTCGATCGCGTCGCAACTACAATAAACGCGGTACTACTCCTGCAAGCGAGGATTTTTGAGCTGTAGTGCCCACTTTGCTCCCGTACATTTCCCGGTTGGATCGACAGATATCGAGAGAGAAAGAGCCAAGGTCTTAAGTGCCGAAAGAAGGACGTTGCAGTCGAACTAGACTTTGAATTTTGACCGCCTGGAGTTGTGTATAGATGTTACAGAGAAGCATGACCAAAAGTAAACTCCCATGTGTGGTGTGATAATAATTATGTTTTTGTGGTTTATACTTGAATGTATACTGAATTTATTTATTAGTCTATAAGGTATTCTTAAAAAGGTTCTTTTGTAACTAGAAATAAAGTGGTTCAAAAGCATTTCAAACAATAAATATTTCAAATGTCTTTATTTTATTTTTTTCAATGTAAAACTTAGCTAAGTAACAAAAATAATATGGGTATGCAAATAATTGAAGGGCTTTGTAGTTAGGTTGCGCAGGCCGTTAACAAGTGGGTTAGGAAATAGAAACACACAAGCAAAGTTCATACGTATAATCCACACTCACAAATTTACAATAGGTAGGGTTACAATAGATACGTAGTAGTAGACTGGTCGTGGGACGCCGGTAGCACGTGGATAGTGTGCGTGCAGCGCAGTGTCAGTCAAAAACTGCGCTTTTATTTATACCCGGCCTACGTTACTTTGAAGCGAGTCGTGTATTTTGAGCTCTTAATTTTCTTGTTAATTTTCTGTCAAGCCCCTTTTTATTAATTTTTTCCATGTTATATCTTTACAATTTTGTTATATAATCTTCCTTACATAATCCTTAAGCTAATTAAACCTTAGTATATAACTTAACTATGCACAATAAAAAGTTTCTAGAACAAAAACTGTTACAAAAGTGAGTTGGCACGTTTTGATTAACAAAATCCCATATAATTTCTAAACTTATGGTCCGATTTTTACAATTTAAACGGAAATATTCGTTTTATATCTAGACCTATCCTTTACAATAAAAATGATTAAAATCTATCCATATACAAAAAAGTGAGTTTTCAAGTTACGTAAATATGCTTGAACAAAACTACACTTATAAAAATCCTTTTAAAAACAGTCTTATTGATCCTTGCAGCACATGGACAGTATAATAATCACTGGTTTACACGAAAGGTCGGCGTGATGAGTCAAGCGTTGTCCGTGAGCTTAGGAATCGGCGGACCACTTCACGTTTTGCCCAGTCTAAAAAATTGAATTCGTGTTGTGACGAGACTCCTAACGCGAGCCTCAGGGTGAAATCTGTTTTCGCAAGGATTTCCCAACAATCTTTTGGGCCTTTGTAAAGTAATGAAGCCAGGACACGTAGGTACAGCAGCCTAGCGTTCGTTGGAAAAGCATGTAGCAGGACGGTCCGGTGCAGTACCGCACTCTTTAAAACAACAACACCACCACCGCCACCGCCACCTCTTCTTCTCCATCTTGATAAACTTTTATGTTATTGTGCTGGTCATCAGCTTACTTACAATATCATTAGCTCGTTCTATTTTGTTTAATTACCTATTAGTATGTAGACCAATGTAAACAAACAACATAAATTGTATTTTGACTTTACTTTGACGTGACAAGTATCGATGACATGACCTGACAAATCAACATGAGCTATGCATTCCGTAGTACGGAGGTCTTATATTAATGTTAATAATAAAATAAAAATGGAGTTATGAAATCAATAATGATCATTAAATTGATAAATGCTAATGAAATACCTTTATAATGCTGCTCAAAATATGTTTTTGCCTTAAAAATCATTTTTAAAGATGGTCAAAAGTACATTAACGATTACGTAAAAAAATCGCATCGTTATGTGGAAGGGATTACTTCGTGGGACGCATAATGGCAACATTATTGTCCCTAGATTCGTGATTTAAGATCGACTTGTAGTGAGAATAGCTATTTCGGGATATCTCACCGTTTTATAAGCGACATACGGAGACGAAGGGCAATGACGTCATGCGACACGAACGCGAGTTTCCGGAGAATCGGGCTCCAGGTAGGTTAAATAAACGACGTTTTTACCAAAAATATTGAAATGATAGCATAAAAGAAAAACCCTCTCAAAGGTTTGTTTTGATAAATTGGAAGAAATAAAGAAAGGCTTAGGTCGAATGTACCAAATGGTTCTGTCATTCAGACGAAAGTAAAATTTGAATAATTTACTGAATTTTTCTTTAGATATTTTGTTTCAATTGCGGTTCTTTATTTTTGAAATGTTTGTTTTTAGTTTTATTGCAAGTCTCATTTCTGAAAAGTATCAAAGTTATGAAGACTGCATCATTTGCGTAGAATCATTTCGGCTTTCAACGTTTTTTTAGTAACATAAGCACCTGCTACATTTAACCGATAAAGTTACGTATGTAAATACTAAAAGTTACCTGTATATTTAATTTTTTGACAGTAGAATAATAGTTTTGCCAGTAGATTAAAAAGCATTAGGTATTATTTGTATCTGTCTTAAATTTTCTTTCTTATTTCAATGTTTTTTTACAACTGTAACCAACTGAAACTCGTAAGCTAAAGTTCTGCCCAAAAATTTTACGTACTAAGCTTCCAAAAACGGAGCTTAACAGTATAATATGCACTGTGTGACATTTTTATCCTAGCATTAATTCCATACGTAGCTTCAAGCTGTGGTGTTTTATTTCTAGTGTTTGCAAAATTTGGAGCACTGCCCATCACAAGAGGAAAATGAAACGATATAATGTTTGAATAAACATATTTCCAGCACATTTACAATGGCTAAAATAATGCAAATTTATTTGGCCTGTCACCCGACCTCATCCAAAAAGTAGATCAACGACCTAATCGTCATTGGTGGTGAACTTTATATAATGGACATGCAGACATGGAGTCCGCTCTTCACCTATACCCATTGTTTCGTCTAAAGGCTAATGGGCGCGGTGCCGCCCGTGTTATTCAAGTGTCAAGAAGATGAATGTCACGTAATTTATGAGGTTCCGTTGAAAAAACCCCGGTTTATTTTGATACCTGGCTTTCCAACTCCGTTGCATGACAACACATAATGCCGGTTTTCACGGTAATCCATGTTTTCATATTACGGTTTTGATTTTTTTTCCGTGACACGAAGTGGCTATTAACATTGTTGATGGGTTTGTTCGCAATCGTTTTGAATTATAAAAAGTACTGACTATGATATACTGTCATGGTAAATGTTATTTAATGCTTTCAGTGAGTTATCTATCGTAATAAAGGTTTTTATTTGTGTCTAGAATGTTTATACAGGCTGGAGTTCATGGTTCTAGAACCCTTGCGTAGACATTTTTCGTGGGTTATAAAAAAAATATCTGCTGTTTCATAGGCAAGTACAATATCTACGCGGTCAAAATGTATGGAAAAGCTAACTTTACTTTTAGTCGACGAAATATTTCACCGTCATTTCGGGTTTAGAATCATGTACTGAATCCACGATAACAGGTTGCGCGTCGATGTTACTGCCTCTCTATATAAAAATGAAAAAGAAACTCGACATTTAAGTCTTTTTCAACTCATTTAATTTTCTACGAATCTCAGGAGGTACACAACTGAGATTCGTAGAAAATTAAATGAATTATAAATTAAATACGCAATAAAATAAATGCAAAGTGTGCAGAAAAAGATTTTTCACAACACGAACAAATAACTATTAGCGAAGAGCAACTTTTAATTACATTGGAACAAGTTATAGCGCAGAAAATATACGAGCTCAACTCCAACCTTACCTTATGAAGATACTATTACGTAGGGCTTATAGGGAAGCTACACTGGAATTTAAGTTTGTTATAAGTAAGTTTATCACGCCGGTTTTTCTCGAAGGTTTAAGCAGCGAAGGCAGGGGCTATAGGTTCGCGTTATAAGGGTTAAATTAAATTAGCTAGCTAAACTCCGCAGTCACGATGGATATTGGTATATCTAAACACGATAGTTGCATTAGCATTAGTTGGAATGACAGCTCACTCCACGCTCACTTCACCTAAGTTTTCACGGCGGTAAGGTTACAGAATCGCACTGCTGGTACACTCTCTCTTTCCTCACTCTCATAGTCCGATGGGACGGTAATCCGACGCGACTGGAGAGAGATCAGGCGCTAGACCAACGGTTTCGGTTCGGCACAGGGGTAACACACCGCAACACCCAAACTCCGGGATGTTACTGAGAAATTACTACAGCATACTGTAACAGTAGATAGCTAACATCGTTTCACAGCACTCTAAGTATCTACATTTACTGGAATTTTCCCAAACTCCCGCCAAAGGGCCGTCAATATAAAACTTTTCAGAACTAATAAAATATTCTTAAAAATGTTCTCGAAAGAATATTAAAACGTAATCTACGGAGTATAAAAGTGGACAGCGGCCAACCGCAGTAAAAATAGATTGTGTAACAGAGTCCTAAAGAAAAAGTGTAATGTAATATGGATCAATATCCCATTACAGCGAAACGTGGTGTGTGTTGAATATTATGAAATTATTATTGTACCTTAAACTTTAGATTATGACCAATTTATTGAGAAGGCTTGTGGCTAAGTAATAACAGCCGCAGGGGTCGACCGATCAGGTTAAGCTACGCTTGCCGCGGTTGCTCCGTGGATGGGTGACTATCTTCACATACGAAGACCCCTCCGTGCCTCAGAAAGCACGTTCAGCCGTTAGTCCCGGCTGTAATTCGTGGATCTTTAACAGTCGTCAGTAGCCCGAAAGTCTGACAACCAGTCTTAGACCTATTGCAGTCCTATCAGTGTTTTCTAAGATCTTTGAGGCTATTCTAAGTGATCGCGTTAATAGAAAAATCTATCAACAACTACATAGCAGTCAGCAATTCAGCATGGGTTTCGTTGCGCTCGCTCCAGCACCATCAACTTGGTCGCGCATGTAGACTATGTCTGCTCGCAAATGGATTGGCGTAAGCAGGTCCATGCGGCTTACTTCAACTTCCAAAAAGCCTTCGATTTGGTGGATAATGATATACTGTTGGAAAAACTAGCGATTATTGGATTCACGCCAAATCTCCTCATTTTTTTTTTCCTGTTACCTAAATAATCGTCGTCAATATGTGCGATTAAAAGGATACAATCCAAGAATCTACTTCACTAGGTCAAGAGTAAATCAGGGTAGTACGTAGTAAATATCTCCAAGCTATATGATACAAGGGCACGCCACGATAGCGGCGGTAAGACCCCTCTTTGAGGAGTGGCTAGAGAGACGTCATGGCGTTCTCACCTACCGCCTGACGCAGGTCCTCTCCGGACACGGATGTTTCGGGAGGTTCCTGCATATCATCAGGCGGGAGGAGACGCCCGGGTGTCACCACTGTCAGGATCGCCCAGAGGATACGGTGGAGCATACGGTGGTCTGCCCTGCTTGGGCAGAGCACCGCCTTGTCCTCGTAGAGGCGATTGGCAGCGGCGGCGACCTCTCGCGTCCGGCCCTGGTTCAAGCCATGGTCCGGGGTGAGAGGGAGTGGGAGGCAGTCACCTCCTTCTGCGAAGCAGTCATGCTAGCGAAGGAGGTGGCGGGGTGGGCGAGGGAACGCACTTTGCGCACCTCACGCCTCAGCCGCCGCGGGAGACGCTCCGGGCGTCGGGAGCCGCGTGACGACTCCCGGCCACCGTAGGCGCGGGCCTGCGGGCGGAGAGTAATGGGTAGCTCTCCGTCCGATCAGGACTAGGCCCGTGCCGGACGGCGTGTACGTGTTCCACGCGCGCCTCAAAGAGATGTCAGCAAAAGGGACGGGGCCCCATAGGGCCGAAGCCTGCCAGGGTAGCGGGAACATCCGAAAGGGTTTACCGCTGCCCTGGAACATAAAGGGCTAAAGAAGGAACACGGGTGGGTTTTAGTCAGTAAAAGTCTGACACTCCCTTCTGCTCCACCCAGAGCGGGAGGAGTCATTTGATGATTTCCCATACTCAAAAAAAAAAAAAAGCTATATTAGCTGCTATTGTGTCTAACCAAATAATAATAATTTGATAAATATTACTTATTTTACTACGTGTATAAGCGTTCCTGTCTCAAAAAAATAAATAAGTATTAGCTGCAATTTTTTTTTATTCAGTATTAAACATCGGTCTGTCGAATCTTGATAGCTAGTATCAAATGAAGGAAATCTGACAAATCTTCATTGAACGGTATTTATACCTACACTTCAAACACATAGAGGAATTCGCTTTAACCAAATATTTTATTTAATATTTTGAAAAAGGCAGTTAGGTACAGACGCCCGCACATCAAGCTACTATAATCTGTCAAATTTCTTTAATAGATTTTCAACTTTATTGCTAAAGCATTAAGGTTTAAGGTTGATTGGGAAAATTTTACAGTTTCGGGTAGGTTGACCTGCTGGCGTCTGTACCTACAGCTTTATAATATTTATTAGACAAATGATTTTTTTTAAATCAATCAAAAGGAAGAATCGAAGGTGTTATTATTCTTATCGACACCATCAAAGTTTTATTATATTTTGATTACAATCAGATGTTATTTTTAACATCTTATAGGATGTGTCCGAGACCGATGTTTGAGGAAACGACGAAAACCATGGCATGGAAACCCTTACAAAACTACAAGGCGTTGCCAACACAACAGATGGGAAATCCCTCTTGTGCCCTTCCTTGAAATCGTACAATCCCAACATTTAAACATGCTCAATGCATAGAATTTTGATACAGTTATCGGCAAAAGCGAAATAGGCAAATATCTTTGTCACAAAGCCTTTTCGCTTTTCGATCAGCATCCACATGACGCAATTTATCTTTGTGACTGTACTTTATCGACAATAAGTATGTGCCTATACGAGATTGTATTAGGTTTTTATGGTTCCGTTAGAATGGAAAACCCTATTTGTCAAGCCTTTCGTCCATCAGACAAAGACTCATTTTTTTTTAATGTGAAATCGAAATTGCTGGTTAAAATCTGATTGTTGTTTAAATTATACAAACTTAATGGATGGTGGTGTTACACGAATGGGTGAAAAAAGAAATGAGTATATAAGAGGACCTCTAAAAGTGGCACCCGTAACTGAACAGTTGTGTGGAAATCGGTTGTCATGGTATGGGCATGTGTTACGGAGGGATGAAGAAAATGTCGTGAGGAAAGTTTTGAGTATGAATGTCGAATGCTATAAAATTAGGGGAATACCAAAGAAACCATGGCGTGACTGTATGAATGATGATAATTATAGTTAGAAAAGGGGTGACTACCGATATGACGACTAATAGAGAAGTATGGAAGAAAAAGAAATGGTGCGCCGACCCCAAATAAATGAGGTTATGAGCAGGAGAATAATTATGATGATGATGACAAACTAAATTTATCTATGTAAGCCGTGCGGCGACTTATGTATGTTACCTAAACTGGCTAAAGGTATTCAATCTCAAAATACTTACGTACTTCTATAATCTATTCAAATTGAGTTGAGAATAAACACGATTTGAACGTCAACAATTACAATAGATAGCTCCCAAAACGCCCACACTTCAGACCTTCAGAATGTTTAATGTCGTTGGGGATGATAAAATTACTTGTCCGTTTAAAATACTGTCATTACGTTGTCAGTTTATGAAGAGAATAAAAGCATATATTTCGTATTTACATTTAAAAAAAAACTTCTTAACTACATAGATTGAGTAATAGCTCCATTAAATATTCGTAATGCTCCCATAACTGTTTCCTTAGCAACGGAACTCAACGTGTCGTAAGTTGATAAGAAAATCATATTTATCCCTATCATACCCCGAGAAAATTTCCATCACACTTCAACAATCGATTCGACGGCACGGTTGGCGTAGAGATTAAGCGATTGACTGCTGCGCTGCGTGTTGCGGGATCGATTCCCGCACGTAACAAATATTTGTATGACCTACATGTATTTGTTCCGAGTCTGGGTGTTTTTCTATCTATAATATGTATGTATTAACAAAAAAAAAAATGTATTTATAAGTAGTTTATCAGCCATCTTGTTACCATAACACAAGCATTAGGTTGCTTAGCTTGGGACTAGATGGCGCTGTGTGAAATGTCCAGGGATATTATTATTATTATCAATCTTTAACAGAGTTATGATGAGTCTGATAAAAATCAATTTACCTAGCCTTTTCTCAATTATATTGGGGTTGGCTTCCTGTGTAAACCGATGCAGCTGAATACGAGTATTTTACGTGAAACGACAGCCTATCTGACCTCCATAACCAAGATATTGGGTAACACGACACCTCTAGCTTCTGACTACCCATAACACTGTCAAAAATCTACGAATGACAGCCGGGACCAACGGCTTAGCGTGCTTTCCGAGGCACGGTGGGGTCTCGGTATGTTATGAATGGTCACCCATCCACGGACCGACCTCGGGAAGCGTAGCTTAACCTTTGATCAACCCGTGCGGCTGTTATTATTTAGCCACGAGCCAGTCTAATAATATCACTCAATATCACGACAGCACCGTTCTGACATGAAAATAATTATTTAGAACAACAGAATTCTCGCTACGCATTGTTTGTTACGCACAAAAGTTAAATAGAAAATTAAAAGCAACTCGATATTTCGTTGTTTTTGATTGTCTTTGTTATCCACGTTTTTGATTGAACAGGCAGTTCGATAATGTTTTAGATCGAAATGAAATTGAATGAGAAAGATTCTGTAAAGTTACGTAATTACTAATTTTGTATAGTAATGAGGTTTGTTGAAACGTTGTCACAGTTTAATTTAGATAAATTCGGGTTATTTTTAATTTAATGTTAAGTTATTGAAACAAGAGGTACAATATGACGTATAAAATAAATAGATGGAAAAGTAAAATGACAGAGAAGACGTGCGCGGACGAAGTTGAGAGAAAATTTCAATATGTTATGTAAATATTGACAAAAGACACACAGATAGTTTGTTTTAGTCTATTGCGACTTCATATGTTACTTTCATATACACCGTGTTCCGGCGATATACATAAACTTTGACCAGAAGGCCAATTCTCGTAATTTATAACGATCAAAATCAAGTCGCAGTGTCATCTCGGCGACAAATAAATGTCAAGAACTTGTCAAAATGTAGGGAAATTAGAAGTATTTTTTGACAGATTGAGACTGAGATCAGAAGGCCAATTCTCGTAATTTAAAATGTTCAAAATCTAGTCACAGTCTCATCTCGGCGACAAACAAATGTCAAAAACTTGTCAAAATGTAGGGAAATTTGACGTATTTTTGACAGATTGAGACTGAGATCAGACTGTGAACGTTCTTAAAATTACGAGAATTGCCCCACAGATGTTCAGACCATGGAAATAAGCATTTCTCATTATGAACACATTAATGAATTCTTACTTTTCGTTAACTTTCATACAAACTTAAATACCTTGACGTAAATCACTCGATATGCATGCCTCTTTATCTCTTCATCCGAAGCATTTGATAGATTTATCATTTTAATTTCACTAAGCGGTAACATTGGCCAAATTAAGACCCTTTCTTACTACTCGTACATAGCTCAATTAAATTTCATTAAATGAAATTACAAATATCTTTGTAACGAAGCCCTTTTAAGTACACTCGGTGATAGCAATTAACTGACCCCCCTAAAAATTACTCGATTTTGCACCCTCTGCTCATAACATTAAAGGTTATTCAATATGTATGAGTTTATCGGACTAACACTACTCGATGAACAGAAACAATAAATCATTTTGATACGCAAACTTGAGCTTTAAGATGTTGGTGTTAGGTCACTTACTATGTATGGGTATTTGTTACGCAATTTTCATTTTTATGCAGCAAGACTTAAAGGTTAGGTTAATGTTGTGATAATTTGTGTCATTGCTACTAATACCTTCTTTCATCTGACTTACCCAAGTTAATCTGGTGTCGTGGTTCATGCGTAAGGCTGAGACGTGCAAGATGCGAGTTCAAATCCAGTCTCAATGTTTCATTTTGTTTTCAATATATAAATTTTTCCTTAAATATTTCTTGCATTATTGTAAAGAACAAGCACATCAATTAAGTTGATAAACTTTTCACCTTTTTCAATAAGTGGGTAGTTAGACGTCAATATGCGTATTCAACAAAAACTGCTATTGAAATTATATTAGGAATGTGGGGTAGAAGAATAAATTGAACAAGATATTCTATGCCCAAATAGCAGTGAATACGCGCGAACATTTTTATCTTGCCTTACTAAGTTGCGAAAGTCCACGCCTTTTTCCTTTTTATTAATTATTATTATCAGTTTTGATAGTTTAATCGTCATGTCTCAGTTGAGTGATTATTTAAAATACAAAATAATCTATTTGCATGAGGAGAATGTTGGTATTAAAGCGATTGCTAGGAAACTTAATATAGCGGTAAGTGTATTCTTTTTTATACTTCATTTAATTACAGCTATTCCTTAATTCGTTAGTTGGCTTAAAAACGCCGGTGAATGTAGAATAATAGAAAATTAACTGTTTCATTATGAGATCACTTATAGGTCTAATGTGGTTTATCTAAACGTATTTTTGCAAACTAATTCGAAAAATTATGCTTACTTCGTTACTAAAATTATGCTTATTGTGTTGTTTCAGAGAAATACAGTCAGATTGTGGCTAAGACGTTTTGAAGAGACAGGGAATATTCAAAAGGATCGTCCTGGACCAAAACCTGTAAAATAACTGGTAGAATAACTGTGGGCTACTGGGGCTGGATGTCTTCAATGGGACCTGGTGAACTGGTAGAAGTTGGTGGCCGCTTTAATAGTCACCAATACTTAGAAATATTACGGGACGTAATGTTACCGACTGTGCGTGTAGCTTACCCAAACACGGACATTTACTTCGTGCAAGATAATTGTGCCATTCACAGAGCTGCTGTGGTGCAAAATTGGTTAGCCAGTCAAGAAGATGTTAAAGTTATAAACTGGCCATCTAGAAGTCCTGACCTTAATCCAATAGAGAACTTGTGGGGTCAAATGATTTTAAATTGGGACTCATCTGAGGTGCGGACAAAAGAAAATTTGTCCCAACTTGTGACATCAACTTGGGAATTCATGAGAGGAAGTGATTGTTGTTGGAATATGGTGCGCGGTATGCCGAACCGCTTGCAACAAGTGATAGAAAAAAATGGTGCTCCACTTCGCTTTTGAAAACCATCACTGAATGACTTCAGTGATCAGTGTTGGCCACAAACAATACTAACGTGTCAGTGTGTGTGTTAAATTAACTATTGTTTTATTTTCTAACGAAGTATTTCACATACCTAGTTTTTTGTCAAAACCTTATTTATAACTAAACATAACTACTTACAAAACAAATAATATATAGTATACCTAGTAGGTAAAACATCAACGTATAATGCTATTTTATTTAGTTCAATGATATTTAATGTGGTGATGTTATTGTTATAAAATAGAAATACATACCTATTATATTTCTAAATATTATAACATGTTGATTCACTACATTAAACTCTGTGAAGTATGTAACAACGTAATTAGTAAGCAGGTAAATGTTATGTCATTTACGTTGTTGTTATAATAATTTTATTTATAAAATAAAATCGTTTTTACCATCATTATCGTTTTTTATTTCTGTTCAACATTTTTTTGTTGCTTTAGCAACAAAAAAATGTTGAATGTTATGTTATGTTATGATATGTTACTATTTATTATGTATAACTTTAAAAAAAAAAATTATAAAACAATACGCGTAACAGAAAAAATGTTGGTTTCGAACTCACAACCACGCTCTTGTCAGCTCACTGCAGCTACCACTAGACCATATGAACATAGTGTGTAGTGTTGAAATTAGCAATAATATATTACAAGTTAGAACAATATTCAAGATCATACCTACCTTAACACTGCGTGTTAGAGATCAAATTCGAATAAATGTTTTATTAATCGTAGACGTTGAACCAGTTGTTCTAGTTCGCTAAGCTTACTGCTACCAAGAAGAAGGTTCAAATTCGTTTAATTTTTAAGGGGGTCAGTTAACTGCTATAACCGACTGTACTACTTCCTTTGTTAGATTTGATTTGTAAAAGCTATAGAAGCGTTTGCCAAAGGATAACGTGAAGAACATTGTGTATATTATATTAATCAACCTATGAGGGACCTATAAGTTCCTACTACTGAGACACAGGGCTCCTCTCGATGAGGGGGATATATTCATAAGTTGCTTGGAAAAATATGCAGTAGGTACTTAATACAGGATAGCAGTAACATCGACACAACATGTTACCATGGATTCAGTAGTATGATTCTGGAACCCCATGGTTTGAAATATATCGCTGGTTATTAAAAAAAAAAACTGCTGTATCCCACAAAAGTACAATACAATACAAAAATAAAATGTATGGAACAGCTGATTTTTTTAAAACAATCAATAATTTCAACACATGGGGGTCCTGAATTATGTACTGAATCCATGGTAACACGCGCGAAGACACTGCCACCCTGTATATTTTACTGGTGAACCTCCTACAGTCTGGTGTCATAGACTTTTCACAGTGATACCGGTTTATATTTTATTTGAAAGCTGAATTATTATGGTCCTGATGATATTATCATAACTAAACTACTAAACTTCGCATTAGCTATCATAAACAAACAAGTTCTCAGTACTTACGCATATATTCAAGCTTGAATCCAGAAACTACACTCCAGCATAAATTAACACAAACAAGCACCAAGATTATAGTGTTCAAATAACGAGACAAGCATTAATCCTATCCGAAGCTGAAAGGCTTGCTATGCATATTCAGGAAGCCAATAACCCCTCCTAGATAAATAGGATGGAGCATGCGTTGCCCATCCCTCAAGCGTTATGATGAAGTGATCGCACAGTGCGGACTACTCATACAATATTCATGGGTCGAGAATGCGGCAATTTGGCCGACATGTCCCGTGTCCTACAAACAACACAGATGTATCTTAAGTTGGGGGACAACACGTTAGTGATCTGCTGTGTACAGAAGTGTCGAGCTTACTCTGACGTTATGGAAATCCTTTGGAGTGGGCGAATGATGGGCGATTGTGTGACCCTTGACTGGAGAAGGTTTAAGGATGGTGACCATGGAAGGGTTGATTTATGGTGTTGGTTCAATAATAACAATAAGTTATATTTTAATGTGACTTTTTAGGAGAGTCTGCGGAAAAAACAGCTCCTCAATCACTTACGGCCGACATATCGTGTTTGGGCACATTGTTCTTATTACCTACTTTAATGTTTATTCAGCACTGACTTGGGAAAATCCGGACCTAGGTAATAGTTTAAATCGCCAACACACAATGGAATAGAGTAGAATAATCTTTATTGTACACCATACAAATTACAGAACATAAATAATATAAATACAATTTTACAAAGGGTGACACAATGGGCGGTGTTATCGCTAAGAGTGATCTCTTAAAGACAACCTTTGTTGATTGATCAACAATGAACAATTTCGCATTCCTTCTTTGACATTTGCCTTGCAGTTAGACAATTTCATTATATGCTGAAATTAGTATCTAATATACTGTATTCATTGTTTCACCCCTTGTACGCCGACACGTGGTTCCGCGCCAGACACAATGGAAATTGTATTGTATCTGTGTCTATGATTGCGGCACATGAGAGGGTAAGTAGTTCTTGTTAGTTAATT
This sequence comes from Apamea sordens, assembly GCA_945859715.1. Classification (NCBI taxonomy): domain Eukaryota; kingdom Metazoa; phylum Arthropoda; class Insecta; order Lepidoptera; family Noctuidae; genus Apamea; species Apamea sordens. The sequence continues at coordinate 8,944,028 of OX243996.1, read as the reverse complement.
TAACAGCGAGACTGACGCTTATTAAACTTCTGAGGGGCAATTCTCGTAATTTTAAGACCGTTCACAGTCTGATCTCAGTTTCAGTCTGTCAAAAAATATTTCTAATTTCCCTACATTTTGACAATTTTTTTACATTTGTTTTTCGCTGAGATGAGCATGCGACTAGATTTTGAACGTTTTAAATTACAAGAATTGGCCTTCTGATATGACATCACACGATATTGGCAGCATAGCAAGCCTAACTCATTAGGCTAGATGCCTAAAAAAATCTAATTAGTCCGTCAGTTAGATTATCAAAAAATATTGGACCCGTATTTTTTCTTTTGTCAATTATATAAAGAATGATGAAGATATCGCCCGTTAAAGTTCCGCGTGACGTCACGCCTTGCTACACTTTTTAGCAAGGCGTGACGTCACGACCCCCTACTCCCAAATTTTGACGCGCTTTATCTTTGCCATTTTTTGTTTGATTGACAAAAGAAAATATACGTCTCCATTATTTTTCGTTATTCTAACTGACGGACTAAGTGTAATAATATTTTTTAACCCTTTTGGAGGTATGAGGAACAGGGTGTAAAGTTCACTCATCCTCCATTGAAAAGGGAGGATCCTCCGACCAGACGGGTGTTGTGTCTGGCGGGCATTTGCCCAACGATTGATGTTGGGAAATTGTATCTATGCTAATTGCGCGGTAAACTCTGCTTGCGAGATGCAGGATCTGCGTGACGTCAGTATGACGCGTTCTTCGCATGTGGCGTTGTAGATACCGCTACATCACTCCCCTCCGGAGACCGGAGGTCGATAATAGGCTGAGTCTTGTATCTTGCGATGCTTGCCAGGCCAGCTGAGGTTCCAGTGAGTCGGAACCGGTTGCCGCATAGTTCACGGTGAGTCGGAACTGTCTGCGGAGACGTCCCCAGTGAGTCGGGGTGGCGCTGCGTTATACTCCAGTGCGTCGGATGTCGTACAGCGCCGGGTTGAGGCTGGCTGCTGCGTCGACCAGGAGAGGGTGCTCTGCTTGTTGACCGGCCGAAAGTGCAGTGTGCTGTGCCGAGGTTGCTGATGAGGCTGAGGGTGATGACCAGGTATGCGTGGACGCTGCATGCTGGTGGTCAGGATACCCGTTGAAGCCGTGGATGCTGGCTGGCTGGGTGACTCGCCGCTGAAGCTTGCGGGAGTGATGATGATGACGTCACACTGAATTGTTTGCACGAAGGCTGCGCTGACGTCCATGTTCGGGGTCACCAGTTTGGAGGTATGAGGAACAGGGTGTAAAGTTCACTCATCCTCCATAGAAAAGGGAGGATCCTCCGACCAGACGGGTGTTGTGTCTGGCGGGCTATTGCCCTACGATTGATGTTGGGAAATTGTATCTATGCTAATTGCGCGGTAAACTCTGCTTGCGAGATGCAGGATCTGCGTGACGTCAGTATGACGCGTTGTTCGCATGTGGCGTTGTAGATACCGCTACACCCTATTAGCAGGAACTTTGCGTACGGCCACGTTCTTGCCCTAGAACTTCCCCAAACAATAAACAAATAAGTAGATAACACTTATTAAATTATGGATCTAACCTAAGACCTCAAACGTCTAACTTAAGACCTAAGAATACCTAACATGTGTGGAATAGCCAGTTCAATAAAACGATCTGTGAACTAGGTACTTTGTTTCTGTCCCCTCTAAAAATAAAACTGAAAATCATGGCACTAGATCAAAAGATGCCGCTATTAATAAAGTCCTATGTGACAGGCACAAAGACTATTACCGTCCAACGTTTTAGAGACAGTTTTAGTAGGTGGGGAAAATGGCTAGGGTCACCTTAGATTACAGTAGTCACGAATCCATATCACTTTAAGCTTGAAGGACTGAATTACGTGATGTCCCGAAATCACGTGATGTGGCATGTTATCCTACCCTAAATTGATTTTTAATGTGTGTGTACATATGATATTATACATAGGTACTAGTTTTCGTTAAAATATCTGTTCAAAGCAACATCTACAAGTGGTGCACAATGTATCGTATCGAAACTGAATGTTAATAGTTGTAGCAACTTGTATACCCTATATTGGTTTCAATCTTGATAACGTTGAGCCACAAGGATGGATCAGTATCAATCATAAGTCAGGAATCCATAATTGCTTATGTCAGATATCATTCCGCATCTTGAATGACATACTAGTACAGATTATAGGGGATTCATCCAACATAATAGAGGAATAGGGAATTCGTATAATGGGGAATAGATTGCCTGTCACGTCAACCATGAATCGGATACGTCGTTGAATGTCAAGCACGCAATTAAATGTCTCAGCTCGTACCGCAGAGGATAGTATGATGGTATTTTGATTTGCTTTTATGGTACTCAACGTCGCGTCCCATGGACCCTTTCATCCGATAAGAGTACTCGACAACCGACCGTACTTGAACATAAAATCAATATTACTTCGAAAACTTACGTCATACATATTCTTCGTATAACAGATAGGCACTTTTTAGAGGGCTAAGTTGGACAAAGTAAATATCGAATAAAAACGTAACAGAAAATAAAATTCAAGCCAAAAATATATAGGCTCGTCCGACACCCGGAAAAATTCCTCCAACTTGGCTAATAAAGATTTATCGTTGCGATAAAAATTTTCATAGCAGTGAGTTGGCCGTAAATAATTCGTGGCATACCTGCGAATGCTGATTTGACATGGGTCAGGGCCCCGAATTCGAGCCGCATAATATTTCATTCCTTCCGACTCGAATCACAAGTTCAACCGCGGTGCAAATTGAAATTTCGCTCGGACACCGCACTCCTTATTGGTTTGTGTCTTATCTACGCATCAGTTAAATGTCTGTCATGTTTGTGTGTCTAATATTATTGTGTACACAAGCGTGAAATAAGAAACTCAGATACTTGCACATCGTGATTTCAGATGGAAGATAACTTTTTCGAAAAATAAAACAAGACAATGAGAAGTTCAAGAAACTCTAGGTCATTGTAGAATTACAAGGATCAAAAGAGATACTGCGATTAGTATAAAAAGATTATTGACGAATTTATCAGGTCTGAAGTTGATCGTTATTCAAGCTTCATTAGGTCAAGCCCAGCTTGAAAGAATATAAAATGTCTCAGACATTTAAATTTTGTTTAAAATGCAAAGTAAGTTTCCTGCGCCTTTGATTAGTGTTCCTTTTCTGAAATAAGTGTTAATTAGTTTTCTCAAGTCATGTAAAAGGAGAGGAGAGTAAATTACAGTTAAAGAGATAAGCATGCTTTATAGATAATTAAAACTAATAAATTCTTTCTGCTCTTTTTTAAGATACCAAGCAACTAGGAGACCTACAGAGGATAATGGATCGTATGGCCACAATTTAAGTTCTATAATGTTTTGCGAATCAATTGATCCGAAACGGACAAAAACAAAGCACTCACATTCGGCTGTTTGTCCCACACTCATTAATTTGACCGCGCGGCTAACCCCAGAATGTCCTGAGCTATTAACTACCGAAACTGGGTATGCAATAAATTGAGACTTTTCATATATAAATCAGGGTCGAGGCGTGTCGCAGAAGGTCTGCAGATAAACCGGATAGTATAAGAGTGAGGGACATTACTCGGAGCAGCTGCGGCGGACCGGGCCGTCGCGAACTCACTCACATTACAACCAGTTTTATGTGAGGACCGGGCGAGTCTTGCTTTAATACGTACGTTTCTGGAGAAACTTGCACAAATTGAAACGCGGAGGCCTCAGATAATTGGAATATTTTGTAAGTTGTATCGTGCTTTGGAAACTTCATAATTGAAGTAGGAGATATCTTAATAAAATTGTTAGTTTTTGAGAGTTTTAATTGAATTGGTATTTCAGTTGTCAAAAACAAATTAGGTTTTCAATACAATAATAAATATAATATAATTATATTATTATGATATAATATAATATAATTTGGTTTTCGGTTTAGATGTCCAATTGCAATTGAACGTCAGAAAATTAGAATTAGATATTACCAATACCAATTTAACACAAAACAGACCACAAAATTATAAAGCAATTTGTCCACAAAAGCTAATTAATTAACGCACAAATTTGACAGGCATTCAACCGCAGTAAAAATATGTGTCAAAACGGAGACTTCATCAACACTGAGCCATTACCACAATAATTAATTGTGCAAAATTCCATGCACAAATACCCGGACTCAGATGAAAATATTCTCTAGTAAAAAGAAAAAAAAAACACAAATGAAAATCAACTTAAAGTGCTTAAAGCTCTCCAGATTCCCGGCCATGTTTCCTTGGCTCTTAAATCCGGATATCCGGCTTCATCTCAGACTCTTTATTTGTCTTAAGGATGAATTTTGCCATAACGGATAAAGAGGTTTTATTTTTATGCAAGACAAAGTTAAACAATAGGGATAATAAAGTGATGTATGTGCGGATTATAGCCAATAAATTGTTTCGGATGAAATATTATGCATAAACTTTTCAGAACTTTTTACGCTTCATGCATTGTTATATAAAATATTTAAATATCGCATCATCAAAAATCCTTCGCTTTTAACCGACTTCTAAAAAAGGAGGAGGTTCTCAAGTCGCATGTTTTTTTTTTTTGTATATACGAATTTGTGTGGGGTATGTACAACTAAAAAGTTTTTATAAAACAATGCTTTGTTCTTAAGAATATCTGAATATCCCCACGAAGTGTAAGCACTCCAGAACATTCCAACTCATTATCTGCCTAGCCTTTTCCCAACAGTCTAACCGGATGCACCTGAGTACCAGTATTTTACATGGAGCGACTGCCTATCTGACCTCCACAACCCAGTAACCGAGTAACATGATAACCCTTGGTAAGACTGGTTGCCAGACTTTCAGGCTTCTGGCAACCAGTGACGACCGTCAAAGATTCACGAATGACAGCCGAGACCAACGGTTGAACGTGCTTCCCGAGCCACGGAGTGGCATGTAAAGATGGTCACCTATCCACGGACCAACAGCGGCAAGCGTAGCTTAACCTGATCGATCGACCCGTGCGGCTGTTATTACTTAGCGCTCATGCCCACGAGACGATTTTGCGCCGGAGCTAAGCCCGGCGTCAAACCGGGTCTACGGGCGGTCGTCAGTCGTGTATGAAACTCTATGAAGCTAACCACACGACGCCGGCACTAGAGCCGGCTCGCCGTGCAACCGGGCACGGTGCTCGCCGCGCAACCGGGCACGGTGCTCGCCGCGTATACGCCCGGCGCGCAGTGGAGTATGGCAGTGTGTGAGGGCATGCACACGAGACCGGACCTACGAGCGGCGCGTGCACAGGGCTACCAACGCAATGGAGATCCGGGTCGTGTACAAACCGTCTAGTGTGCACGGTCGGACGGTTTCTATCCGGCGCCGGCAAAAAACCGGGCCGTGTTAAAACCGTCTCGTAGGCATGAGGCCTTAGCCACAAGTTTCCTAGAACTTTCCAACTATACGTTGGTAATTCATTAACAGTTATCGAGATTTGTGAAATATCAAAACAATAGTTTTTGATAGACACAATGTTTTTGTTCGACTATTGTTATCTAGCAAATTCACAGAATGAAATATAAAACAACGCTACCGTTCTCCTATTTCACAATGAAACCAATATTTCTGTTTTACATCAAAATATTTTCCAAAAAATCTTACAAAAAAATTCTCGCACTGTCAATAATCAGTGAGCAGTGTTGGACCAGTAGTAACGGCTGCGACTTACGAGTTGCAGGTTTGAATCCAGACAGGCGCTTTACTTTGTGTAAATTATTTCATCACCACTGCTCTCAAAACGGTGCCCGTGGCTAAATAATAACAGCCGCACAGGTCGATCGGTCAGGTTAAGCTACGCTTGCCGCGGTTGGTCTGTGGATGGGTGACCATCTTTACATACCGAGACCCTTCCGTGCCTCGGAAAGCACGTTAAGCCGTTGGTCCCGGCTGTCATTCGTGGATCTTTGACAGTCGTTACGGGTAGTCAAAAGCCAGAAAGTCTGACAACCAGTCTTACCAAGGGGTATCGTATTACCCAGTAACTGGGTTGTGGAGTTCAGATAGGCAGTCGCTCCATGTAAAATACTGGTATTCAGCTGCATCCGGTTAGACTGGAAGCCGACCCCAACATAGTTGGGAAAAGGCTAGGCAGATGATGATGATGCTCTCAAAACGGTGAAGGAAAACCTCTCGAGAAAACCCGCATGTCCTAGAACCAAAAAATCGAAGACATGTGATATCTACCAACCCGCACTGGGGCCGCGTGGTGGATTATGGTTCACCCTCTCTGACCGACAGGAGGCCTGTGCCCCAGCCGTGGAAACGTAATAATAATAATAACGTGAATAAATATAATAACGTGGCTAATTATGCTACCAATACTCAAAATATGACCCACGTATTGCTAAAAACGAAGTAGATTTATAAAATAAAACAAAGCAAAGAAAAAAATGGTACATCAATAAACAAAAGTAAAATCCTACGAAATGGAAATCTTGTAAATTATAAATCTACCCTGAATGGAATTGAAATCTACATAATGGTTTGCGCAGAGAAAAATGTGAGTACTAGCAGGACGACAATAATACAAAACATTCGGGAACAAAGCGTGGCTTTGGATGAAGCACTGTAGCAGTGGCTATATGACTATAAGCATCACACTAGACGTAAGTACTTATACATAAATGTATGTATTTTTTTCTATGAAAGATGTAGAAGTAATTTGAAATTTATGTGCAAATGACGAAATTCTAGTCTCTTTTTTCGGTTTAATATTCATTTTCATTACATTCATTAATTATTTTCTGGTCTGATAGGCAATCACTCCATGTAAAATTCTGATATTCAGCTACATCGGGTTAGACTGGAAGCCAACCCCAACATAGTTGAGAATAGGCTAGGCAGATGATGAGATGCTTGTGATTAATTTTGATTATGAGAACAATAATTTTGCTTTTACGTGGGCATCAGAAGACACCATTTTTACTTTATTTTATTTATTAGGTTAATAATGTTGATGTATTTGATATATATTATTATAATTAATATTCACATCACAGTGTCAAAAAAAGTAGGACATGGTTTCGAACGCGTGAACTTTACGCAATCGTACCAGATTGCTACTGCCGTCCTTTAGCTAGAAAGCCGTTAACCCTCAAATGGTAAATTTTTACTTTTTAATAGAAAGTGATAGAGTTTAAAATTCTCTATCTTTCTGTCTAAGAAACATTTTTACTATATAAATAGTTCCAAAGATATGAAAAATTTTTAGGCCGTTAAGTAACACAATTTATGATGATTCCATCACTTGAAAGCGTCTAACCCACACTTCTTCGCTTAATGTACTTTAAAGTACCTTAACTGCCCGATATGATGAATATTTTCAGGCCTTCTCCTTAACTAAAAGTACGTTATCTGATTATTCTTGACTATAGAGACGCCAAAGGACTATAACTACTTTATAGTTAAGCATTTAAAGAATAGTTTCAGTGAAAAACTTATTTTATTTGCAGTTACCCGCCCTTAATGCTATTTTAGTTAAGTATTTAAATCAAATAATATAATTTTGCTTAGCTACAAAGCAGCTAAGCCTCATTACTTAGCTAAAAGGCAGTTTATCGACTCTCGCGCTGCGTTCACTCCGGGGGTGAGCGGGATGCGGGTGCCCCGTTCAAGCCGTCTGACGTCCTGTCAGACTTAATCTTTCTACCCGGAGCACCATCTGCCATTGAAGCTGACTCTGTCAAAGATAAGAACTACGAACCCATTGAAGACGATCGAAGAAGTGACGATGCAGATGAAGAAAAAGAAATACTACAAAATCTCAATCAAAGAGCTAGCGAGTCTCTTTAATTCCGTCATCTTAGAGGGTACAAAGCCCGAGGCTTGGAGCAGAAGTGAGGTGGTTCTGTTCTTCAAGGGGTGAAATCAGACCTCCCGCTGGGATGTATGTCCCCGAAATTGTTTACCCATGCATTAGGTCTTCAAGACGCTGGACTGAATTGGGCAGGGTATCAACGTGGACGGCGAGTACATCTCACATCTTCGATTTGCCGATGACATCGTCATAATGGCAGAGACGCTGGAACAGCTAACTGTACCAGCGACTCTCCATCCTAAACGGAGCCTCTCGGCGGGTTGGCTTTAGCGTAAATTAGGACAAGACAAAAGTTATGTACATTTTGCATGTCTTAACGAAAAGGATCGAGAAAAATCCTGGAAGGATCCTCCATTTAGGCTGTGCAACATCTGGTCTAACTGCTCCAGCGTTTGTTCGCCTTGTTCGATTTGCCAATGACATCCTCATATTGGCAGAGCTGAGATATTGGCTGAAACAGAGCTGTTCCAGCGTCTCTCCAGCCTAAATGGAGCCCCTCAGCGGGTTGGCGTCAGCATAAATTTGGTCAAGACAAAAGTCATGTACAATTAAATTCACATATCTTTAATGAGTCCAATCCACATCGAAGGGCTACTTCTTGAAGTTTTAAAGGATTATGTCTACCTAGGGCATGTCATCGAGCTCGGTAGACACAACTTAGAGAAAAAAATCGACGGCAGCATTTGAAAAACTTAGTCAAGTCGCCTCGTCGCATATCCCGAAGTGATTGAAGACTAAGATCTTCAACCATTGCGTTTTGTCCGTTATGCTATGCGGTGCCGAAAGGAGGACCTGAAGGTCAGGCTGGTCCACAAATTCAAGGTCGCTCAGCGCGCTATGGAGCAAGCTATGCTCGGAGACTCTTTGAAGGATAAAATCAGGATTTAAATTATTTGGAAAAGAACCAGGGTTACCGACATAGCTAGCAAAGTAAGTAAACTGAAGTGGCAGTGAGCTGGCCATGTTTGTCGAAGGTCCGATGGTCTGTGGGAGTGGAGACCGCGTATCGGCAAGTGTCATGTGGGACGCCCCCCAGCTAGATGGACCGACGAGCTAAAGAAGGTGGCTGGAACAGACTGGATACGGAAGGCGGAGAACAGGGTGTTGTGGCGTAGCCTGGGAGAGGCCTATGTCCAGCAGTGGACTGCGATAGGCTGAGTTGATTATTGACTGTGTTTAATTTAGACACTGTTATGTTGCTAAATACTTAAAACTACAAGCTTTTGCTTATGGATCCGTCCGCGTGGAGGTTGGAAAGCGATATAATTCCGAATAAAAAATCCACGGAAATGAAAAATTTAAAAGTATTCAATGTCTTATTTCAGGTCAGTGTCTACCAGTGTGCTAAATTTCAATTAAATTCGATCAGCCGTTGAGGTAAACTAACATCAAACTTACAGACATTCAAATCCATAATTAGTTTAAAAGTACATATAAAGCGAAAGTGATATTTCAAACCTTAAAGGCTGAACGAATTTAGATGAAGTTTGGCACACGTGTAGATCATGGCCAGGGTTAGGATGTATGATCCTTTTATCCCGATAGTACTTTCCCGTAGGATCATTTCCGACCTCAACGCGGGCGAAGCCACAAGCGAAAGCTAGCTTATAACATTAGTAGAATTAAGATTTGCTACATTTAATTTGTACACTTGAAAAGTGCTGTATATATTTCTATGTTTTATTATTTATTCAGTGTAATTTTACTAAATACATATTTTATAACTTTTGTTTGTGATAATATTAAAATAATTTAAGGCTGAAGTTGCCCCATGGCTGATATAATGAACCTTAGTTTATTAAATTAATTTAGTGAGAAGGTTCTTATCGGTTCCTATCGTATCAATGGTTGAATCAATGAAATAAAGAACATGGATTTAGTATATTGTCCATACCAAATAGTAATCTCATGATCTGTTAGTTCTTAATTAGTTATAGTTGATTAGTAAAAAGAAATATATCTTTTCCCTTTTAAATGTTGCTTATATTTTTGATTTTTAAAGGAACATGTATTTAATTACTCACATGTTTCCATATGAATGCTTAACTATAAAGAAGTTAACCACAAGCGAAACATTTTTAGCCACCTTTTAGTTAAGTAAAGTAGTTAAGAATTTACAAAAGTTCCATATAACATTGGCAACAATTAGTTAAAAAGCATCTAAAGCCCCTTAACCGGTGATTAGGAAAGTTATTGAAATTGAAATCGAAGCGAATGTCATGGCTATAAAGCAGTTATGATCACTTAACAACTTTTTAGTTAAGGAATTCTAAACAAATAAAACAAACATTGTGAAGGTTAAAATTTTAAATAAATTACTTCACTAAAAAGCCGCTACGGTATGGTTAACGGCCTTTTAGTACAGTAATAAGATGCAATAAATTGGTTACATGCTTAACAAAATTAGAAAAATTAATTTTAAAAGTAATTAATAATAGTTTCTGGACTGAAAAGGTTATTTAGGATAAACTGAAAGAAATATCAATCGATGTGTCCAAAAATCGTTAACCTAAGTATCATAGTTTTTAAGAAACGACGATTCCCGCGTTTTTTGGCATTATCTCCGAAACAACTTTTTGGGCTTAACGGCCTTCTAGTTAAAGGACGGCAGTACGCCGTAGTTTACCGCGTAGCAAGCCGTAGCAAGGCAAGCAGTGGGCTTGCCAGTTTTAATAGTGTGCACGGTTTTAAACTTTTCAAGAATAACGCATTCTATGATGCTTGCCTAGCCATCAATGGTAAACGTTTGTAACAATACCTACTTTCTAATCCCACTCATATTTGCAATATATTTTTTTAAGTAGTCTAGGATTACATTTTTCGAATTTAAGTCCATGTTTTTAAACCACGGATTTTTGTTTGCTGGCGATGTATTTTAACAGTCACCCAGCACTCGAAGTATTTATTTACGAGCTTTCATATTCTTTCATAAAACAGTAATGGAATTTTCACTTTATAGGTAGTTTTATTTATTTTAAATTTAAACCAACCAAACTCTCTTGAGTTGATAAGTACACAGTATGATGATACACAGACTCACTCATGTTACTGTATACAGTGACACACAGTGTGGATACAGGGTACTTTCATAACACTATCTAATCTGCGGGGACCGATCAGTTATCCTTGTCAGTGCCGATTGATTTTTATTTAGCTCTACCAACTCCTTACATCAACATGAAAACTTTTCCTATCTACCAACTATTTGTCTTTCATGCTATAGCCGATAGCGCTACAAGGTTCTTTTGGCGCGTGGCCAAAATTATAACTGACGCGACCATCTTGTTTTTACAATACATTTTACAAAACAAATGACCAACAGATCTCCCCTGGCAACGTCATTCGAGCACCAATAGACCCTTGCAGCAGTATAATTGGTAGGTGTTGTTGGTGGCAATAGCGGTCATTGCCCTTCTCGATAATATCTTTGCGTAAGAGTTCATACAATGAACGTATTATAATGTATCGCTTATCATTAGTAAAAAAATCTTTACAGCAACAGCAGGTATTACCGATTAATAAGGATATCAACTGATTTTATTTCGGCTTTTAAATCCGAATCATAATCGTTCTCTTGCCCATATCCGTATTTATTTAGGGTCGGCGCAGCATATCATCTTCTTCCATACTTATCTATTAGTTGTCATCTCAGTAGTCTAGTCATCCCCTTTCTAACCATTATCATCTTTCCCAAACTTATAAACAAAACTTTCTTCACGACATGTTTTTCAATCCTTCACCTAAAATATATGTCATTGCAAGCAATTTCAAGACGACAACATTATCAAAATATTCAAAACTAGCTTCTGCCCGCGGCTTCGCCCGCGTGGATGTCGGAAATTATCCCACGGGAACGTGCTAACAGGATAAAATGTACCTATGTGCTTCCCCAGAATGCCATCTATCTCGCGGGCCCTTTGTGGCTAATTACAATAGAAAAATTGTGTCTCATTAGTGGTGATTAAGAGGGTACCTATATGATATCTTTACCTAAGTACCTACCTAATTAAAAAAAAATAAACTCAATAACAGAAAATTAAATACCTACCTACCTAAATAAACCTATTTCTGATGATAACTAATCTAAACTCAATAAATAAGCAAAATCCCTAAAAACTAATATCTATACGAATGACTAATCCTACCTAACAGTATTATAAAATAACCAACGGTCACTACGTACACTATCAAATATACTACCTATACTTTAAAATTAAAATCTATACCTACGACTTATATAAAAATAAACCTAAATAACTTTAAAAACTAAAAGGAATAAAAATGAACTGCATTGCGGGTGACTTAACCTACGACAAACTTATTATTTGCGGTTGGTGCAATAATCGGGTCTAGGGATCGAACCGCAAAATTAAGTTTGTTTTTTATTCTATATACTTTTCCGGGATAAAAAGTACCCAGTGTGGTGCCCAGGATATTAAAGAATAATTATACCAAGTTTCAACGTAATCGAACCGGTAGTTTTTGCGTGATGCCTGAACAAACAGACAGACAGACAGACAGACAGACAGACAGACAGACAGACCGACAGACAGACAGACAAAATTTTTTTTAATCACATTTTTGGTTTCGGTGTCGGTCTAGTAACACCCCCTGCCATTTATTTTTTTGATATTTTCAATGTACAGAATTTTCACTTCTACAGATTTATTATAAGTATAGATACTACAACGCGTTGATTTCGTAATATTGGTCAAACTGAAACTTAATTCTCATTAGTTGATCGGTTAGTACAGTGAACGCCGTTAGGGGGTGCTATAATTCCGCGCCAGACGTAGACTGAGTCGATTTGAAAAAGGGCGGCGTTCGATTTGCGGTGGCTGACGCCTTTATAGTTGATAGCATATTACGATCAAAACTGTCACGTTCACCGTACAAGCCTTTGTTTCTTACTACTCTTAAAGTCATTGACTCATTGTAAATTATCAAATAAACGTGATTGTAATTTTTGCTTCAATCTACGTTTTACTGGTTTGCCCAAGTAACCACCTTCCTCATGGAACCCGTACCAAGAAATGATGATGATGCCCTGTTATCGCTACACCCACGCTCGCGCCGTTATATATATATGCTTTGATTTTTTAATCCGAAACTCTCAGTAAATAAAATTAAATGTAGGTGGGTCAATGATCGCTATTACCGCCTTATTTGGCACCAGATATAACATGGGTGATTAACGATACCCCATATGAATTACTTTTTAACGGTGTTGAACCATTAAATTCTAAACTAGAGCATTGGTCGAACACATGAAACACTTTTCTAAGTAATGGCGACACAATATTTCATTTTCGCCCTTCACGGTGTGTAATTTTATTACTGGGATCAATTTTACGACATTCGATACTTTTACGGTTGTTGAGCCTAAAACGTAAAAGGGTTACTGTTACGTCACGCGTTACTTTACTTTACCTCCTTGGTCCTCGTATGGAGTTTTGAAAAGCTATTTTATGTTTTTAATAGATTCTCGTTTTATTGTCGCACGATACTATGCGAGTGTACGAGATTTATGACGGTTTTGATGTAAAGTTTGACTTTACGATGTTATCAGAAGTTGGGACAGCGGTTTTAATAAGAGTGGCGTCGGGTTTGCTTAAAATCGCGTTGATATCCACGTAATAAAACAAATTGATATAATGTTTATATTTTGGTTCCCAAGAAGAGGGTTTCTTTTACATGGGTTTTGTTAAAAAGATGAGTAGCAGTATTCTGTTGTGGTAAATGCTCATAGGATTTTCAAATCAAACTTAAGAAAAGATTTATTTCAACTTCATTACCTTATTTACTTCGAACAGCTTGTTCACCGAAATTACATACCCTCTTTCAATATTAAACAGAATAATGTTTCATAAAACATAATATCAAGCAATACCAAAATAACTCATTAGAATTTCATAAAGTAATTCAATAAAGAACCAACAAGAGTAAACGATGTTGCCAAGATCGCATATTATGTTTTTATATTTCCTCAAAGCCGGATCATCATCTAGTAAAGCGAATGTTGGCAAAAGTACCATATTATGTTGTGGTTGCAGTACTTAATCGCAGGATTTGCAGTTGTGTGTGCTCGACTGAATTTATGCAGTACAACGTGACACTTTTGTAGAGGAGATCTTTAATTTGAATAAGACAGTGAATTATGGTCGTGAATTTATGCAGTGTCATGCCCTCTTATCCTATAGATTTGGGATTAGGGAGAAATATCAGAAGGTCAATTCTCATAATTTTAAGAATGTTCACAGTCTGATCTAAGTCTCAATCTGTCAAAAATACTTCTATTCCCTTTATTTTAACAAGTTTTTGACATTTATTTGTCGCCGAGATGAGACTGCGACTAGATTTTGAACGTTTTAAATTACGAAAATTGACCTTCTGGTCAATGTTTTGACACACGAAAGCAGTTTGTATGCTATAGTTGTGCTTTGAAAGTTCATTAAATAATCCAGTAGATAAAGGTATGATTAATGTCTTTGAAAATCTAAAGATGAAATGTCTGTACCATCTCCACTTACAAGTTTTATTCCTTTTCTCTAAACCTTTAACTACGACTACAGAAACCTCACTATCTTTTACGAACACTTACATGAAACGGCACTAAATCTTTTAAGTCGAGCACCTATACTCTAACTTCTTCATCAACAGCGTCCTTTTTAATATAAGTCGTCGGATTGCGATACACGTCACGTACCGGGAGTACAATGGCCGCGAGGGAGCGACGCCGGCCGTCCGAATTATCCCGCCGGTGTACACCGACCACGTGACTGCTCCGCACTCCTGATCGCCTGGTACCATAGAACAAAAGCCATTCCTTTATTTAAAGCTTTTAGACGTATTGTTTGGCGGTAAAAGGATGGAGCCATGAAATATGTAAGCGTATCTGCTGTGCACAAGCCTGTTGGTGTCACAAGCCCGTAATCTATCTGCCCAGCTACAAAGGAAACTAGTACTTTATTCAAGACTGCCAGCACGAAATATTTAGACGGTCTGAATTAGTGAAACCATTCGTCCAAGTTTGTCTTGTCAGTTTATCGTCGACTAAATCAGACATATACACGCAAGCAACGTCTAAAACATGCTCAGTCATAATAAATGACTCGATTTTGTACTACACGAACGTTAATACATTCTGTTAACAAAAAATGTTTGGAATGACACCGTTTCCGAGAGTTACAACATTTTTTATGTTATACAAGTCCATTATGCATTGAGGACATTCCAAACATTTAACGACGATACTTACAACACCAAACTACAAATTAACGACAATAGTAATTAATACAGAGAGATATTGAAGGTGCTTAACAGTCGTCGTGCTTCAGCATTTAATTTCTTAGGCCATAAATTAAACTAGGACCATCTTGCGTTAAGTTCCGCTCTCGAGCCAAATTAAAAAGCTGAGGATGCACAAAATGTTTTGGCAAATTTCCTCGAGCGAGGCTGAGGTGCAGGCCGAGTATGGAGGCTCATTGCCTAGAATTCCCTACGGGGGAGAATGCGAATCACGTCCTAGGCCAAGAGAATTCCACCGCTTTGGACGATCTCTCAAATTATCCGATGGACAGAGTGCTCTGGATGTAATTCCGAGCATTAGTGGAATTGCTCGCATGTGAGAAAAATATTTGGTACTTACGATATTGAAGTTACCTGATATTTGAAAACTATTCGTACATACGTACCCGCATATTGAAATGCAATTCGCATGAATGAATGTTTTTTCCAACCGTTGCTCGTTAGTAAAATACCGGAAAAGGCATCGAATAAACATCGTATTGCATGTAAAAACAAAGGGTTCTGCATGATTTTATCCATCATAAACTTAACACGAACGCATTATTTTGATTAAACATTACTCGATAGTGGCCCAACACTAGAAAATACACATAGTAATCAAAATGCAAATTAACATTTGTCAAAGTAAATATTGCGCAGTAATATACCTTTTAATGGCTATAAAGCTCGCAATTAACTTCAGGCTGTTGTTATGGACGGTTTGTATATATTTTTATTAAACTAGCGATCGTTAACTGGATGCGGGAGAATTAAATCAGAGGTCATTTAGTTTTACTGATGTCGATAATTACTGGCGTGCCTGACGACGCGTTAAACTTACCGCAAATAAGTGCACGCGTACTTCAGCGTAATTATAAATGCTGGTGTGGTCGTGTTTAGGCGGCTTTAGAAGTAAATGGGGAAATATTATGTGATATGTTATAGTATATTCGAATTCAATTTTAGAAATCTATGTTTTAGACACAAATATTGACGAATTTGATTTGATTTTACCTAAATATTAGGTCATTTTTATTTTGTAATACATTTTTAGTGTTTAAATTAAATATTTAATAAACTTAATTCTAAATAATATAATTTTATCACCTTTTGCTCAACTTTTTATTGATTAATCTACATTATATTTACATAAGTAAATTAAAAAGGCGGCAGTTGTTTATGTAGGTCATTGGAACTTCATTAAAATCACTAACTCAATATTTCTCCGGAAAATACAAATTAAAAAACCGGCCAAGTGTGAGTCGGACTCAAGTAAAAAAGCGCCGAAAAAAATACGTTTCTTGGGTGGCATGATACACGTTTAATATATTAATTTTATTTTCTTTTTATTACTTGTTGATATAACGGCAATAGAAATACTCACTCTGTGAAAATTTCAACTGTCTACCTATTACGGTACATGAGGGATAGACAACGGAGTGTAATAGAATTCCGTAGGCACCTTTTGGATACGAAACCCTAAAAAATCGAAATGTTAACAGTTACTAGAAATATCAGTTAACAATATGCACTTGCAGAAAAATCCTATGCACAAACAAAGCATACACCCACACACACAAGTTTCCCCATTATCATACACATAATGGCTAATAATCTAAAACATACTCTAGTGTGTACTGTACATAACCGACCGGTTTATCCCTGGCGGATATTGGAACTGTTATCGCAGTATGCAAATTCAATTGCGCAGTGCACTCTACGCGACAACTTGGGGACCATGCAATTGATCGTTACTACCCAATAAGCTCTAAGAATTGTTTTGGGGTAGTTGTTTATTAACATTGTTGTAATGTTATATTCGGTGTAGTGTCTATATTGATAAAATGACCGCAAAGTGGAGGCAGAAAATATTGATATAGTGCTTTTGGACACAGGGTTTTATCTCATTTTCGAAGAGATTTTGCAAAATGCTGTGTGTGTGCTGTTTTCTTGTTTTTTTCTTTCTGTAATATGTATGCTATAGGTTCGGGGATGTAGTGTTAGGTGTGATGTTATGTAATGTTAATGTTACTAATGAAGATGCCGCCGCGGTACTTGTAATCATAACAATCTTGCTGAACACTATGCAGGTTCGATTGTCTCTCAGAAACAGTATTAGTGAGAACTGGAGATAGAGGTTTTTGGTCTGTGTGATTTGTGTTTAACCCTCTGAAGGACACTGAACGAGACGCAACAGAAGACTTACAATAAGACTTCTGTTGTGTCTCGTTCAGTGTCCCGCAAAGGTTTAAGTAGTGAATGCTGTTTCTCAATTTTGTCTAGAGGTAAAATTTAACTAAAGACAAAACATATATATTGTACTTTATAAGCAGCCGCACAGGTCGATCGGTCAGGTTAAGCTACGCTTGCCGCGGTTGGTCTGTGGATGGGTGACCATCTTTACATACCGAGACCCCTCCGTGCCTCGGAAAGCACGTTAAGCCGTTGGTCCCGGCTGTCATTTGTGGATCTTTGACAGTCGTTACGGGTAGTCAGAAGCCCGAAAGTCTGACAACCAGTCTTACCAAGTGGTATCGTATTACCCAGTAACTGGGTTGTGGAGGTCAGATAGGCAGTCGCTCCATGTAAAATACAGGTATTCAGCTGCATCCGGTTAGACTGGAAGCCGACCCCAACATAGTTGGGAAAAGGCTAGGCAGATGATGAAGCGTGACGATAACCTACAGAAGTATTCCAGCAAAAATATTTCATTGTAGCTATTTATGTGACCCATGTTTAGTAGATGTCTGCTGTCTGATAAAGTATACCGCAATATGCTGGAAAGGTCCCAGACAGTACGTTTAACCGTTCGTCTAGATTAATGTCACAACATATTGGATGCTTCAGCCAAAATCTTCCTGAAAAGTGTACTATTATGCTAATATAGCATTTATATTCTTCGTGAAAAGAACTATATTTTGTACAGAAGGAGTAACATGGTTTAATAAATAATGAGACGACTGCGTGAGACTATTTGGATCTGGGTGAAGATCTAGCAAGTACTTATTGGCATAAGAATCTGACATGACGGTTTGTAAGACTCTAAACTAAATGTAAACTCTTTATAAATAAATAAAAACGTGAGGGTTCGGGAGAACGCCGTTACCCCGGGTAAAAACCTAGCATCCACCATAATGGATTTTCATTTTGACCTCACTTTTGACATCAGCACCCTCAAAAACCATAAAAACAATCTCTCTGTCACTCTCTCTCTGTGTTTCTGTTTCTATTTTGTGTAAAATAGTCGCATGGCGGTCGCGTGGATATAACGCTTTTTCGATACGTGACGATTTCTCCAAGTTTACTCCTACCATAAAGAACTGCTGCGTTAAGGAACTTCGTTCAATATATTTTTGTACATCATCATCTCTCAAACGAAAACAAAGAACCCGGAACCTTTCAAGCAGTGTAACCAGATACTGCTTCTAAGTAACCAGATACTAACGACCTTACACAAGTTCGTGTGAAACTATACCTAAAACGCCACTGTCGTCTGGGACTTACGACTTTATGAATAAAACATTAGCCAGAACTTCGACGAAATTGAGAATTAATCCTTACAAGTCATATAGCACGAACACTGTTATACAAACAAGGGAAAGTTACAACACGGATATGAGTGGTTCAAAACATAGTTTATAATATACGTGGCAGTAACTGACTCGTATGTTTGAATTACGACAGGAGCAGAGAGCTTTTCACTCCACGATATTCGAACATTGTATTCACAACGAATGACGGCGAATAAACAACCATGTTTGAATAAAAACCGACGTTGCGCGCGAACCACTTAAATGTTTTTTACTAACGTCATGAAATAATAAAATAATTTAGAACGACGACGTCCTGACTGCGATGTCCTCTGGAATTGTGCCAAGCACCGCCGGATGCAACGTTATCCGAGCCTCGAGTACAAACTTTTAAGAAGCATACTCCTGTCTAACTTTGCCGTTATTATAAAATGTAAGAGGCGACGCAAATAGCACAGTAGTAGAAGTTCGACGGATTTTTAGACGTTTCGAACAACGATTATGGGCCGAACTCGAGTCGCGTCGAACATTGGATGCTCGCAAATTTTTATCACCCAGTGTTGTGCCATCCGTACGCGCTATGGGTATCGATAATCCGCGCATAACCATTCCATTTGCACGTGACGCGTATAGTGCGAGTTATGTGTTTCGGCGCTAGTTGGCACATGTTGCAGCGTATTAAATTAGACGTATCAGCAGATAGCTTGATATTGGTACAGTTGGCATCTGCGCAGAGCGCGCACATGTGACGTTGGCCGCGTCTCATGCATCATTCAGACGGAACCTGCATCCAATCGCTCTTACATTTAGGTTATAGCTCACCGCTTACGTGATAAATCGCCGCTCTGGAGGAAACTTGTAGTATCATCACGAGCAGCCATGTGCTACATCGTTGGCTTTTATCAGATTTTTCCAGCTGGTTACGAGAGCTCATGTAAAATGCATGCGGTAGCCGTGTTTGTAATTGCTGTAACAGCTTTTGCATTACGCCCTAATATTAAAAGACGTTTACGTATGCCTGCATTTTTAAGCGTAATTCAACGAGTTTTATACAAAAAATTATACGCGAGTTTTAAAATGTTAACTCGACGGGTTTTTAAAGGCTGCGTCGTTAACTTTTATCTAATTAGTATGTTATTGGATCCCAGACTCCGCTTTTAATATGTATATTCAATAAATATCCAGCATTACTCTAAGTAAGTTTAATTTTAATGTTTGCCTTTAAATAGGACCTCCCTTTGAGGCTTTGGTATCTAGTAAGGCTTCCATGATCAAATATCAATCTTGAATTTAATAAGGACCAACTAACTATTTCAAGTCATTCCTAAGATTTCATCACACTAAAGCCAATAAACACGACGCAATATCAACCTGCGTCTCAAGTATCTTTGATAAATAAGTGCATTGCAATACAAAATCTATGAGCAATATATCGCCCGTGATATTGCCATTTCACATTAAATGGAAGTAATTGGAATTCCTGTCTAGTGTGAAATTGGCGTCTTCATTGAGCAATCTAAGACGAAATGTACTGCTCATGCAATATGTATGTTCGCAGAATATAATTGCGTATGTTTATTTGCTCTTATATTAATTCCGACTGTATTTATTGCTCGTTCAGATTTATTTCGGCTGGATAATTGTGTTAGTGGCTATAATTCACTAAACTAAGCGGAAGAGCTTGCTAGTTGGTGGTGCTGATGCATAGTTATGTGGTTACTGGTTATGCATAGTTGGTGTGTATTATTTTACATACATACGTGAAGAGAAGAAATTCAAACTGCTGAATGAAAGTGTACAGAACATCATTTGTTTTAGATACTTCGCAAAAGAGAAAGAGCGAAATACAAGTAGGTAGAGTTAATTAGCGTCCCTAATCGAAAACTCTAGTAGTCAGATAATTGGTTAGTTAATTAATTTAAGTAATTAAGAAAACAATGTGTTGGTACTTCAAGGCTTTGTTTTCACTACTTAGTTCTAAGCTGTTTGTATACAGTTATAGCTTATGCTTTCATAACAAAAACAAATTTGTTTGTTAATTATTCTACCAAAGCCCTGATATTTCAATAGTCAGATAATATTTACCTGAAAAACAAATATTGCGGTTTGATAGCTTTTGTATAGGAACTGCCAAGATGAAAATTTATTCTCAGGCAGAGAGCCTGAGAATAAATTTACAGTTACAGTTTTAATTTACAGTTTTTTGAAATCGAAAATAATCGTTTGCTGCCATCTCGACGTTTACATCAAGTGTGTTTTCCAAAGTAAATATTCGCCATCTTTATGCCGAATGTGATTACAAGTGCTGGCAGGGATATAGTTCTGAAGTTCAAATACGCGCGCAGACTTAGCTTGGGCGCACTGTAAGACTTATTCTAGGTATAATAGGTTTGTGGAATTCACCCTAACAATCATAAAATTAGTTTTCTTATATTTTCTTGTCTTGAGCTTCATTTTGTTACTCGTATACGCTATTGTTATACTTTTGTTCATAGCCCCTTCACAAGACCTTCTCATCCCCCTATGAAGGGTTGATTTTGCAAATCATATTATGAACCCACGTGTTAAGTACCTACTGCATTTAAAAGTGCCTCCTCATCCTCGAGTTTCGCGTGCCTATTCTTATGATAGACGTGAGATAAGCATGCTTTTACTTTGTAGGTAATCTCTTAGCTGCTTTTTACTATGGCAAGGCAAGTGGAAATAAGACGGGGTGTCTCGTTCTAAGGTATTTGTACGCGCATCTTTTCTGAATCAACATGTCCAAGGCGCAACCAGCACCCTAATATTTTGTTATATATCACTAGCAATGCCCCGCGGCTTTACCCGCATAAGTATCGTTCCCGCAGGAATAACTGAATAAAAAGTATCCTATGTATTATTTTGATTTATAAGCTATATTACTGTAAAGTTTCAACAGAATCCGTTCGGTAGTTTTGGCGTAAAAGAGTAACAATCATACATCCATCCTCACAAACTTTCGCGTTTTATATTAGTAGGAAATATGATATAGGATTAGTAGGAAGTAGGACTTCAATCATAATTCGAAAGCTTTTAAAGGAAATCTAATCAAATCCACTGCCTCATATGATTGAAAAATTTGTCTGTCCGAAACGTAAATGATTGTTGTTGAATTGTCAAATTAACAAAACTTTAAGTAGTAATGTTGCAGTCCGCTACATTTTCCGCAGATGAGACATATTAAAAGATCAGTAGTTGCCACTAGACGACCGTTACCAAAATTAACAAATAATTTGAAATGATTATTTAATCTTAATTAAATCTTTAATTTTTTTATAGTAACTTACGCACATGAACAGTTCGGGGGACAGAATAACACAGCTTACTCGTTAGATCAATGGCATCAAAATTATTGTGAACAGTATCATAAAGCACGTTGGCCTTCAGGTATTAGCGTCGGTTATCTAAGCTGATAAGCTTGTACTTACCAAGAAGTTGAGAGTATGACAGATAAGTCTTAGTCCTATAACATCTGTAGTACATAGCACGGAGGTACTTTCGCTAGATACTTTCTATTCCAACTACGTACTTATGGTAGAAGGGGTTGCAAATAGGGACCGCATATTCTAACTGAGAGCGAATTAGCGTCTTATACAGATAGAGATAGGTTGAGGTACGCTTAAATACTGTTAAGGATCTCATCACAAATCCATACATTTTAAAAGCACTATTGACTATGGCTCCGATAAGCTTGCCATCAAAGAGAACACCTAGATCCTTATTTAAGGGGATACAGTTAAGATTGTAATTGAAATTCAAGATGAAATAATTTTTAGTAAAGTGTATATATACGTAGTTACACTTGGAGATACATACTAAGATGCAGCTTATTGTCAATACAGTAAGCAGTTAGTCTGTCTAGGTCCTCCTGAAATGACTGGCAGTCGTCCATATTATGTATCGCTTGAAACGCCTTAAGGTCATAAGCGTACATCAAGAATTCGGACTTTTTAAAACATTTCTTAATATCATTGATATAAATAATGAATAATAGTGGTCCCAGAATAGAGCCCTGTGGAACTCCGGGACTAATACTAACAGAGACCGGCTGATGACCATTAAGCACAACCCTTTGTGGCCGGTTTTCGAGGTACGACACAAACCAACCCGCGTAAGTATATAATAAATTTCCGCGTATTCCATTGTACGCAATTTTATTCAAGAGAATGTCATAATTGACCTTGTCAAAAGACTTTTGAAATCAGTGTAGACCGCATCTATTTGTAATCGCCTATAAACATTTCCAAAAAGGTAATTAGCAAATTTTGACAGGTTAGATGTCGTAGATCGGCGCTTAACAAACCCATGTTGTTCAGGAATGAAAAAATGAAGTAAATCTCATTGTGAACAAGTCTTTCAAAAAGTCTTCCAGTTTAACCGGATGCAGCTGAGTACCAGTATTTTACATGGAACGACTTCCTATCTGACCTCCACAACTCAGTGACTGGGTAATATGATACCCCTTGGTAAGACTGGTTGTCAGACTTTCGTACTTCTGACGACCCGGAACAACTGTCAAAGATCCACGAATGACAGCACGAGGCACGGAGGGGTCTTGTTATGTAAAGATGGTCACCAATCCACGGATCAACCGCGGCAAGCGTAGCTTAACCTGATCGATCGGACCGTGCAGCTGTTATTACTTAGCCACAAGCCCCTTACATGCCTTTTACATTATTACCTATTCATATTAATTTATCTCTAGGTGTATAAAAGTAATCATTGTTCTTTTATAGTTTTAAAATACAAATTGCTATAATACCTATGGTTTGACTCACGAATGTAAGAGTAGGGGCTACGTAGCAGACCGAAACAAGTCAACCATGAAATCATAAACCGAAAAGCTTAGAGTAGGTACTCTAAATTTCCTTTACCTACCTACACGAGCGAAGCCTATTCGTCCCTTTGTACACACACGTTTTTCTTGCCGTGAAATACTACGGTTTATTTGCACAGTCGTCAGTGTTGTATGGGTCACTATGGAAGCTTGTTTTATCTACGGCGCGGTTTATACGCTGTACCATAATGAAACCGTACCGTGTACAAAAGGCCTTACGGTACAGTTAGTAGATGGGTAGGTCTTATCTACATTTTGTCGTAAAAAATAATGTTTTTTAAGTATCACTCCCAGCACTTTACATGCTAAAATCAGGGCTTACAGTCATGGCTTATCCTTTCATTAATATATTCAAGGCACTGAATTATGCGCACGACCTAATATTTCATGCGAACAGAGTTAATATAATTTTCATTTTATGTTAATTATTTAATAGGTGGTGGTGATATTCACACTATTAACTCATTTTAGTTATTCAAATGGTGAAATTAAATGGCGTAAATCATCATTTGATTTAGGTTATCTCTGTGTAATATACTAGTTTTTGCCCACGACTTCGTCCTTGTTCCCCCGACCCAGCCTGTCGCATCGTATCGCCTGCCCACACTATTGCTTCATTTTCGCTTGCATTCTTTTCTACTTTTTTTCTTTTTTCTCGGCACCTAAGTATTCTAGCGTGAAGGTAAATAGTCTATAGTCTTTCACAAGAATTCGCCTATCAAAAGCAAAAAGTTTTTTCAAATCTGACTGGTAGTTCCAGTGATCGTTCAAACAAACAAACTCTTCAGCTTTGTTTGTTTTTTAAAAACATTGCCCTTCCCGTTGCCCTGGAATTTCACCTGTATCGTGGGTACGTTTATAAACATTTAAACTCGTCGGAACAACTACTTGAAGGCCGTACAAATATTTGTTCCATGCGGGAATCGAACTTGCGACACGCTGCGCAGCAGTCAATCGCTTAACCACTGCGCCAACCGTGCCGTCTTTATTATTAGTATAGATATCAATTATTCAGCAGTAGGTAACAAACCAGTAAATATTGTTAATACCGTTTTTAAGTACAAATAACCCGGCAGAAAACCCAAAGTTGTCGAACATAGCTCACAGATTAAGCAAGCTGAAGCGGCAATGGGCCGGTCATATTAGCCGTAGAACCGATGACCATTGGGGTAGACGTGTTCTTGAGTGGAGATTGCGAATCGGTAAACGTATGGTGGGACGCCCTCAGGCTAGGTAGAGCGACGATTTACGCAGGATGGCTGGTAGCAGCTGGATGAGTTTTTTTTTTTTTTTAACACGTTGCCCCACATTAGAAATTTCTTTTGTATCGTGGGTGCGTTTACAAACATTTAAACTTACATACACAAACAGCCAGACCCGGAACAACTACTTGTAGGCTATACAAATATTTGTTCCGTGCGGGAATCGATATTTATTTACGTACGCTACCGAGTAAAATATTGGTTTGAAATTGGTAATTGGTAATTCATGGTTGGTTATTCTGCTTGATTATATTTACTATAAATTATTCTATCCATATATATAAAAATGAATCCCTATTTCCCTTGGTCACGTCATAACTTGAGAATGACTTTACAGATTTCATCCATCTTTTTTTTAAGTTTTCTAATACTTTGTAGAAGGTTCTTACGGAAAAAAAAATAAGAAAGTTGCTTCACGCGGATGAAGTCGCGGGCAAAAGCTAGTATGAAATAATATTATGTATGATTGCTGGAACAACTTATTTATTCTATACATACAAATATATACTATATAATACTCGTACTATACAAAGTAGTGGATAGGTACCTATTTTAACGTGTGGGTAGAAATTATTTTTTCAGCAGTTTTATCGAATCCGACCTTCATTAAAATAAATTGCTTATCTACCTAAACAACAAAGATAGAGGAATCCTTGGTCACTATGAAACCCTTAAAATAATAATGACCTGGAGCAACATTCTGGCAGCTAAACTAAGAACCCAAAAAATAATTGAGGAAAAAAACATAACTCGGAAACACTGACAAAGAAGTCTTCAGAAGTCGTTTGAAATAACAAAAGCAAATCAATTACTAGTACAAGGCATTTTGGAGCTAATAACTCTTTTACCTGCAAGCCGAGTTCACTGCGGTTTGAGGGGAAGGCGTACTCCTTAATCACTAAACCTCACGAACGGGCCCGTACAAGTCAGTGGCTAGCACCATTTTTTACGTCCACATTCCTCATAAATAAAAATAATGATAAAGCGCGTTCATTTACCGTTCGAAGCAGAATTAATTAGTTGCTATTAGTTTGTAAGCGTAATTGGAAAAGATTTCTTTTGCTGACTCAGTTTTTAGGGTTCCGTACCCAAAGTATAAAACGGGACCCTATTACTAAGACTTCGCTGTCTGTCCGTCCGTCTGTTCGTCCGTCTGTCTGCCACCAGGCTGTATCTCAAGAACCGCGATAGCTAGACAGTTGAAATTTTCACAAATTATGTATTTCTGTTGCCGCTATAACAACAAATATTAAAAACAAAATAAAATAAATATATAAGGGGGGCCCCCCATACAACAGACGTGATTTTTATAGATAATGGTACGGAACCCTTCGTGCGCGAGTCCGACTCGCACTTGGCTGGTTTTTAATAGAATCGGGTGGGGTTTATGGAACATTAGTTGTGGTTGTGAACTGCGACTTGACAACCTGTTTCTCCGACTTTTTTATCGTGTCGATGGTGTGTAGCTAATAATGTTCAGTAGTGGTCGACTAGTTTTGGTATTTTATCAAGGGCTTCCCTTGCTCGCAAATACGTGAGTGAAATTTAAATTTTGAAAGTTACACTAAATTCATATCGAATAAGCCGATCTATTCTGTATAAAATTCACCGTGAAAACTTAGGTGAAGTGAGGTTGAAGTGAGCTATCATTCCACCTGATGCTAAAGATTGACACTTTTGACAGCTCATTTCAAGCTCACCTCACCTAAGTTTTCACGGTGAGATTTTTCCAGAATATACCTATTAGGAAAGGAAACTCAAGGTTTTAAAATAATTGTATTTACTCGTACAACGAACATAATTATGTATTTTAAAACATTCTCCTACTTCTGTTCCAATCTCGCGGCTTGACTTGGCTTGGTTTATAATATCCGCAATATTGACATTTCTTGGCTTCAAAGAATGCACAGCACTAAAGGCCTTCATGTGTCGGTTAATACTTATGGTAGTTTTAAGATTAAAACGTTAGTAAACCTATTGTATCAACCGATATCCTTCAGACTTTTAACAAAAAGGGACATGGAGAGCCCTTAGGGAATAAACGGTAACCGAACAATACAATTCTATAAACTTAAATACAATTGAAATCCGGCTGTAACTTGCATTTCACTTCAACGAGATATCTCAAACGAAAGCCAAGTTAAAGGATTATTTCGAAATACTCGATAACGAGAAGTCGCGGCGGTCCGGAAACGGTCCACGAATAAAATGGAGTTACAATAAAGCTGACCGGTTGATTGAAAATCTTTCTATGAAGGTACCTTTGTATAGGTAATACGATAAAATTTGATGAACCCGTGATGAATGCCTAGTTTCCGTTCATTCGACAATATCAGTCAATTGAATGTCACCCGCGGGCTCGAGATTCTTACGTTTCTCATTTTTGCAAATTGTAACGCTGTTTGACGTTTTTTTATTTATTTTAAATAGAACTGCCGAAGCCAATTACACTATTTAAACATATATGTCGGAGTCATTCGTTTGACTATTCGGAACGCTAGCGCCATCTTGTGGCGCTAGACAGAGTCTAGCCTGAGTTCGTGGGGATGGACGGAGAGCTGCAAGAACGGTGTGAGCAGAGCTCTCGGGATCATCGAAACATGGGACATCGTACGAACAACATGTGCTGAGAAACTGTCGCGTTCCGTATCGTTAAATGTGTACCTACAGTGATTCGCTAGTGTGACTGATTTGCTCGTGAATTGTAATCTGATTTGAACTGCAAACCGTTTTTCTATAGTGCTAAAACCAACACTACCCATAGTACGCCCACAGTAATTAAAATATGCCTGATGCTAACGAGAGACAGACATACCTTCTCAGATATATAAATTATTTAACACAGTCATGCATTCTTCTCACAAAAATTCAAACATTCTGACAGTATCACCTTCCATTCATTCGCAAACATATCAAAATCTGTGAAGTTCAGGAGAGCATTAATAACGGCTAATTTGCGAGGAATAGGTGACTTGGAGTGTGCAACAGCACGGCAAGTTGGAACAGCCAGTAAGAGGTGGGTTCTGGTACGACAGTAATTGTCAACCAAATAGATTGCAGATTTCATTATGTGACGTTGTATGTAGATCAAAATACAACGTCAAACAACATAACTTTTGAATTACGAAGTCTTCCTTGACATCAAAATATCTCCGGAAAAAAGTCTAGTTATCGAACCAATATTAATATCGAATAGATGAAACCTCAGAAATCGGAGAAATGCTTGAATTTAGAAATGTGTAAAAACGCATTGCTTCCCGCTACTTCAACTCTCCTTAGATTGCTCTTGCTTGAATGTAAAAATATTCTCATCAACTGTAGGTACATACACTCAATTTGAACAGCCATATATTATTTACCTGAATCAGCGTGGAACTTCAGTAATAGATAACATTAACCAAAAACCAATAACCAATTGGATAAAGACACTTACATTTATGATAACACGGAGGAACTTTTGGATCACATAAAGTAGCAGATACACTCTCACATACAGACACAGTACGTACAGGTATTCACACTCGAATCATACTCTCACTAACATCCTTATTTTATGATAGGTACCTACGATTTTGTTACTAGATATGTTGTACTACAGAAGAGCGGACAGCTTACTCAGGCATTGTTTGCTTAAAGGAGGCAATAATCACAACAACCACTTTATTTATTACCCGCAGCGCCTCGCGGTTTCACCCGCATAAGTGTCGATCCCCTAAGAATATTGGGATAAAATGTATCCTATAAGTTAATCCTGATTATAAACTATCTGTGTGCCAAATTTCATCCAAATCCGTTCAGTAGTTTTTGCGTGAAAGAGTAACAAATATCCATCCATCCATCAATACAAACTTTCACATTTATAATATTAGTAGGACCTAATATTAATACATATATTATTACTATTATTATTATTAAATAATAATCATTTATTTTATTATATATTAATACCCATAATATTTTAGTAGGGTTAGTAGGAATAGGATTATGCTTTTCCATTTTGTTGCCAAAATTGACTATGATTTATATTCTAATTGCTTAAATAGGCCAATTCACATATATTACAAACCATGTTTGAAGTCATGGTTCTTAAATAATACAATCCTATTAATTATACCTAATAATATTTCCTAATGATTCTGTTTCCGACTGCATTCAATACCACGGGATAGTTTTGATGATAAATTGATCAAGCCGTCAGTTAGAGGCCGCAAATCCTTTGTTGGATTCCAACATTGAAATTCGTATTTGCTTTCTGCGATACAATTGTCTGTAGATACTGAATGAATATTGCATTACTGTATACTCAGGGAATACTGGATTTAGATGGCTTTTGGGTACAATGTTTGTTTAAATATAATATAGGTACTATTGAAAATGATAGTACGAGGTACGAGAAGAAAGAAAGAAGAGTGAAAGAAGATCACTATCTTTTATTTTTGTCATAATTACATATATATTTATTATTTAAATTATATAAATATCATTATATATATATGAGAGAGAGAGAGAACTCTACTCCATTGTTGCTGGAAGAGAGTGGCCAAAAATCGAGTTAAATGGCGTGCAATAGGAGAGGCCTATGTTCAGCAGTGGACTGCTATAGGCTGATGATGATATAATATATGTCGGAGTTATTCGTTAATTCGGAACGCCAGCGCCATTTCGTGACGCTAGACAGAGTCTAGCCTGAGTTCATGGAGGGGCACGAGAGCGACAGCTACAAGAACGGTGTGAGCAGAGCTCATCGAAACATTGGACATCGTACGAACAACATGTGCATAGAAACTGTCGCGTTCCGTAGCGTTGAGTTGTGTGAGTATGTGATTCGTTAGTGTGACTAACTTATTCGTAAATTATAATCTGATTTGAACTGCAAACCGTTTTTCTATTGTGCTATAACCAACACTACCCATAGTACGCCCACAGTAATTAAAATTATGCCTGATGTTAACGAGAGACAGACATACCTTCTCCGACATATTATATTTAAATTAGAGAATTGTTTTCGATTTTCTGTATTCAGTTTTCCCTTTTGCTCTTACCTCACACACGTTGTCTACATATTTTTTTTTTATCTAATCTCCTATCGCAGGTAAGCTGGAAGAGATTTCTTGAGACATAAGCATCACCTTCGTATGTATTTTTCTGTTCCTTACTTCTTGGCTGTTATTGTATATGTGTGTACATAAATAGTTAAATAAATAAATAAGAAAACAATCAAGATCACGATCAAGATTATCTTGTAAGGATGGAAAGACTATGACAACATAAAATCACATAAGTGATTTTTGCTCCATTGGTGTAATTGCCGTATGGCGTTCCAGTGTGAGGATAAATAAATAAACATTATATTATTAAATAGTAAATTAATCACACAATCACCACTAGCATATAAAAGAAGCTTTCAATGAACAATTTATCTACCTAAAGCAGACTGACACCTAGATTATTATAGTATAAGTACAAAACAGGTGTCCAATTACAAATATTGATAACTAACAAAGTGAGTGGCACTCGAGGTCTTTCCCTGGGCTCAATTTTGAACCTCCGGTGGTGTCATCGTTTTTGATAGCTATTTCACTTTAGCGCGTCGCTGTCTGAAAAACAAAAGAAAGAGGAATAAATAATTACCCTCCTTTTCGTACATTCAGGAAAACAATACCCAAAATAAAAGGGAAGTAAAATAGTCGTCACACTTTGTGGAATCAAAACGTTTTCATTTCGATCTTGATCGCTTGCTCGGGGCAAGCGTAATTCCATAACAAAGAAAACCGCTTTAACAATGTATGCATATTTGAAGATGCTTTTTATAAATACAAAGTCCCACTTTACTGAAAACCGAGGCGTTATCACGAAAATGTAAGAAAAATCTGAGAAAATGGTTAGACTCACACGAGCGAAGAAACCGCTTTAACCCACTTTGATATTTATAAGAGTAGCTAGCTTTTTCAGTTTTTTTCTTTACTGTCAAAATCAATGAATATTTTAAGGGCATTAATGAAAACCGCGTGAAAACATAATATCTATCTAACAATGATCAGTAGCATTTAGCAGGTTTAAGGGGTCGTTCCACAGTGGACCACGGCTAAGCTACACACGTATATCACCCGTACTTCACTTTGTATGGAAATACAGGAAAGATAATCCACTGCGACTCATGGCCACGTTACGCACGAAACAAACAGCATAGGAATAATCAACCTATAATGTTCCCACTGCTGGGACACAGGCCTCTTCTCTCTGAAAGGGAGCGAAACAAATGCTGGCTAGCAAATGAACCGTGGAAAGCCTCTCCGTGCAGTGGTCGGTCGATTTTAAAATGAGAAAAAGTATATTCCATAAAATTCCAAGCATGTACAGACGCCAGCACATCAAGCTACTACAATCTATCAAATTTCTTTGATAGATTTTCAACTTTATCGCTGAAGCATTAGGCTCAAGGTTGATTGGAAAATTTTGACAGTTTCGGGTAGCTTGACCGGCTGCCGTCTGTACACTGCAGCAGTAGAAAACTCCAAAAAATGTAAATTGATATTAGGTGATGCAAACAAGACATTACCGAAAATATGTGCCTGTATCTGCCATTTACACGATGTATTGCGTACATTGTCGAAAATACCGCAAATAAATGAAAATGGCTGCACAAAATGCCCATCCAATATTAGAGCGGGTACTATTTAATGTCATGAAACTTCGCCAATATCTATTGATTATTTCGCCATCAACGAGACAGTAAGGGTTGCAAATTATCTATGGACTCATGCAATAGCAATTTCCAGCAGAAATGTCTATAGAGAGGCGCAGGTGGTAAAAGAAATTGTCCCCCATTATGTACGCTTTGCCGGACCATTTTATGGCAAGTGATGGCAAATTGTTTGGAACGTGAGATGAACGGAAAGAAATTTCTCTGTTAATATTCATGTCTCGGGTGAACCTTATGATTGCACGAAGCTCGCCGAGATTATTGCAAAATGTTTTTCTTAGTTTTTGTAGGTTTTGTTTATTCCACGTGCGTACTGTCTCGCCTAAAATATAAGTTATATGAGGATTCTGGGGCAATACTGAGAACGCACAGTCTTGTTCGTGTAATATTTACTCGTGTGTGTCACAAACACGAGTAAGTATGTGTTGACTTAGGGTCCGTTTTAATAAAGCGAATTTACTATGTAGCTCATTCTGCTTATTATCTTTGATACAAATTCTTATTACTGCTACTATATCAGGCCAAAAAATAATAACGAAGTTGGTTTCCAGCTTATTGTATCCTCGCTAGAAATATGAGAAGTAATTGCAACTTGGACTCTGGCGCACAAACCTTCCGTTTCCCGATCCTTATTCGTCTACACCCAGATAGACCAACCTCGAGCCACTGTTTTTCTGTATTAAGGATAAAATATTGAGGTCTTTGTACATTTCATTCGCCACATGTTAAACTTTTATTTAACTGTTATCAGAAGCGTATTGTATGCGGCGGGTAATACCCATCAAAAGTAATAGGATTTCAGTAAAAAACTACCATTACAAAATACCAAGAAAATAGCTTACTTTGATAAACACGAACAGTTTTCCAAGTATTGTGGAAGCTCGCGTCACGATTTATAAAGGCTAGGAACCACTAGCGTGTATATTATGCAATTAACAACCCTCTCGTCAGTTTCGATGTGCAACGCGCACACGCCACTAAAATGACGTCATAATTTTCAAGCCCGGAACTCATGAATCCAATCCCGTTTATCGTATGCAAAGTAAAACGTTACATGGTGTAATGGTTCGTGTACACGATGGGCGATGTTTGGCACAGTTTAACGCCCTTTCGATGTTTATTACTTTTAAACGCTTTGGTCATGGACGCCATTGCAGATACAGATAAATTATTCACGGCCATTCAGGTACGATTTCCGTTGGAGCAGACGAGTATTTGAGTAGAAACCGCGGAACGGCAAACGCAGCGTGGTATCAATGAATTGGACCGACAACTTGAAGAAAGTGGACTGGAAGCAAATAGCGCCAAATGGTTTTTTTCGTGAAAGATGTCAGACGACAAGTTGTTCAAGTCTGTGATCTGTGTGTGTCTGTGTCTGTGTGTGTGTGGGTTTGAAGATTTTTATATGGAACATGGCATACCTACTATCGCGCTATTTTGAAAATGGCGGCTACGCATAGGTCTCATACCTATAAATCGATAGCATAGAAAACATAATAATATATAATAATAGCCCTGGACATTTCACACAGCGCCATCTAGTCCCAAGCTAAGCAACCTAATGCTTGTGTTATGGTAACAAGATGGCTGATAAACTACTTATATACATTTTTTTTTGTAAGTAAATACATACATATTATAGATAGAAAAACACCCAGATTCGGAACAAATACATGTAGGTCATACAAATATTTGTTCCGTGCGGGAATCGAACCCGCGACATGCAGCGCAGCAGTCAATCGCTTAACCACTGCGCCAAGCGTGCCGTCATAAGATCAAAACCCGTAAATTGTATCGTATCCGAGATAAGTATTAACGTTCAAAGTTGATGATTGAGTCACGTGATCAACGTTGCTTATGTTTTCTGTTTCATTGATGTCAGCTTTGAATTACACAGGTCCCATGCGTGGCCACCATTTCCAAAATGGCGCGACAGTAGGTATACCACGGATCTTCAAAGCCCTTTGCTTACCACAACAGTTATCGTCGCAGGTAATTTATGTGTTACCTTTGTTTTGCCACTCCCACATTATAAGAAAGCCATTTTCCTTCTCTTTTGTTTCCACCCAAACCACATACGTAGGTATTCATTAGGTAGATCATAATTATGGATGATATACCCAAGTCATCATCATCTGCCAAGCCTTTTCCCAACTATGTTGGGGTTGGCTTCCAGTCTAACCGAATGCAGCTGAGTACCAGTATTTTATATGGAGCGACTGTCTATCTGACCTCCACAACCCAGTTATTGGGTAATACGAAACCCCTTCATAAGACTGGTTGTCAGACTTTCGGGCTTCTGACGACCCGTAATGACTGTTAAAGAGCCACGAATGACAGCCGAGACCAACGGATTAACGTGCTTTCTGAGGCATGGAGTGGTATGTAAAGATGTTCACCCATCCACGGACCAACCACGGCAAGCGTAGCTTAATCTAATCGATCGACCCGTGCGGCTGTTATTACTTTACCACAAGCCCCTCTTGTGGGGCTCATAATTTATATGTCATCACCTAGATATACATAATGTGGGGTACCACAAGGAAGTGTCCTTGGCCCTTTGTTGTTTCTTATTTATATCAATGATCTGCCAAAATGCACAAAATTTCAAACAGTTTTTTTTTTGCTGATGACAGCACACTCATTAAACCATGCAAACATATTGAGACTTACCAAAATGATATAAACAACTCCATCCATTGCATAATATATTGGTTAGTAATGAATGAATTAAAAATAAACATAGAGGAAACAAAGCTTATGACTTTTAACCAAAAAACCGTTACCCGTTAATTTAAATATAACATATGCTAGTCATAGAATAGCTGAAACGATCAATGCCAGATTTTTAGGCCTTCAGCTGGATATAGTCACTTGACCTGGAAATGTCATGTACCTAGAGATCGTCTGCGAAAAATTACACCAATACTCATATGCACTCTATAATCTTGCAAAAATGGCAAACGACTCTATTAACGCTTCCTATTGAAACCAAAGAATTAAATGAAAGACTTGATTTAAAAAAAAGCTTTATTAAAACTATACAAGAAGGTATATTAGTCTGTTAATGAGTACCGAGATGATAGATTTTAATTTATTGAATTCATCCCATAATCGTTATTAGTTTAAGTTTTTTATTATTCGTTTTTTATTATATTTGACGGCACGGTTGGCGCAGTGGTTAAGCGATTGACTGATGCGCTGCGTGTCGCGGGTTCGATTCCCGCACGGAACAAATATTTGTATGACCTAAAAGTAGTTGTTCCGGGTCTGGCTGTTTGTGTATGTGAGTTTAAATGTTTGTAAACGCACCCACAATACAGGAGAAATTCCTAATGCGGGGCAACGTTTTTTTAAATAAAAAAAATTATATCAATTTTTTTTAGTTTAATAGCTGTTATTAATCTAATAAAGATTATTAAATTATTGCTTGTTGTTTTAAATATAAAAAAATAGTTACTACTATTTCAATTACTATTAAATTACTGACACTTTTTAAATTATTGATTATTATTGAGTAATATATTAATTAACACTAAATTATTGACTACTACTGTAATGGTGCAAGTCTTTAAATTATTGTATGCCTAAAGGAGGGTCATAGATGTACTTCACTTTATAAAATGTACCACCATATTATTATTATTACCTGTGTAGGTACCACAATAAACAATTTGAATTTGAATGATATTTAATCAAGGGAGGTAATATTCATGTACATACCTACCGATATCACTATATACATTTGAAGTAATTAATATTATTACGACCAGTAATGAAATTCCTCAGAATTCAATTCAAATTTCAAGGTACCTGTAGAAATAATTAATGTTAAGTAAATCTAATATTAAATTTAGCAAGTGTCCTATTTCGGTACTTCTAAGACATCTGCAAATTATCCCGTAAGAACATTTTGATACGAATAAATTGGATTAAATTCCAATTAGACGATTAAATTTTTGAGAACACTCAGAACAAAGGGCATATCTTTAGAAATTTATATTGAATCAAACTTCAAAATGTGGCACTGAAGATTTGTAATAATTATTATAATTATTAAAGTTCTTGATAATTGGGAAAATTAATTTCCATTTTCTTACGACTTGCAGGTATGAAATTTTTTTTCACCAATTGTTTTGTCCCTAATATTTTAACTGCTATAGAACATAACGCATTTAAGTCTTCGAAGGATCAGACAAAGGTGTACCTTACATAGTATGTACACCATATTTCACCAGTCAGCATCTGCCTAGCCTTATCCCAACATATTAGGGTCGGCTTCCAGTCCAACCGGATGCAGCTGAATCCCAGTATTTCATTTGGAGAGACTGCCTATCTGACCTCCACAACCCAGGGTAATACAATACCCCTTGGTAAGACTAGTTGTCAGACTTTTGGACTTCCTTTATTTTGCCAGTATTTGTATAAAATGTACCTACCTAACATAAAGCTGAAGGTCCATGAATCTTATAATAAAGCTCAAGTAACAAATTGTAACGCGACGTGATATTAAAATTCAGAAACATTACGCGGTTCGCGCGCTTACTAGATAGACCCTTCAAAAACACAATTTCACTGACAAATAGCCGCGAAACGTGATACCCGAACGAAAAAGGGAAATCATTAGGAACAAAACAAGCTTTTATACGAAAGTTGAAAAGCTAAATACAGTGAAAGTATGTGTACATTCATAGCTTGACATAATTGCGACCACCATCAACGGAGCCGAATGAATGGCGTCGTGACGAGCCGTGATGGCTGTGGAGCGTGCGCCAGTGTGCCGCTCTTTTGATGAAACCATGATTACACCATACATACTCATACGTGCCTGTGTGTATAAAAAAATGACTGGAAACGACAAGGATGTAAGATCGTGTATCTTAGAAAATGGAATTTCTGTGGTAGTGGGTTATGTGCGGTGCCGGAAAATTATGTTGGCACGGTTTTGAATATTAGGTTCATATTTTAGTGGCATTAATGTGTTGTCATATTATTATTATAAGTTTTAGTAGTGTTTAGGTAGAGTTTGGATTTTGTAGGTAATTTTTTTTTGTACCATGTTGTAAAACCAAATAGTTTTTCTTATTAAAATAGCTGATTACAACGACAGGAATGTGAAACCATGAAAAAAAAGTGTCTCGTATTTTATTTTAGCAAAACATTATTTTTTGTTACATAACAACCTTCCTTTTGGTTTCTCAAAAAAATGTGTAAATCCGTAATATAAAAGCTAATTTATATTACCTGTCTAACAAAAACTATACCGAGCATACTTAACTTTGACGAGGTACCTCGTATTCTGGCGAGGTTGTCAGTTCAGAACTAAAGGTCCCCCGACACGGACTCACTACGAAATTCCCCCAACTTTATAGCCCTCCAGGCTACGTGGTACTAGTATCTTTACAACTCACATCACGAGGGAAGACGGACTAACTTTAAAATGTCAACTATTGTACGAATGGAGTGATATGTAGAAATTTTCTGGGGTCTGCAAAAGTTCTCACATAAGGCGTTGGAGAAAACTTGTTATTCATTTCTCAACCTTGTTCCTCGGCAAACTGCTATGTTGAAATGTTTTGGTATTATTATAGAGATAAAGTTTTTGGTTTCTCACAGCTGTTATTTCGATCCAGACTATCAGAATTGAAGTAAAATGTTTGCTTAAAGAAGAATAAATAAAACCGACTAGCAAAGGACCTTTTTCTTACAAACTCTTGAACTAATTCCAGAAAAGGAAAACGAATACTAAGGTTACCTTAATCTTATCAGCCCAATCTAAAGAAAATACATTAAAAGCTCTTAGATGTTTCTTTGAAAGTCTGTTAAAAAAGCTTGTTCTTTGAGGACTTCTAGAGTGCTGAAATACCAAGAGAAGGCTACTGATAAAATAGCAACGGTCTAAAGTAAACACATTTTATTTGCAAACCTAAGGAAAACAAACACTCTGAAACTGTAAATAACTATCTGCAATCTGCATACCTTTGTGCTTTGATAAAATTGTAAAATAACGTTTGCAAATTCATCAATGTCCCTTCCAGTTAAACGCCACGTCAATGATACGTAGGTACGTACGCGGCTAGGTTGACACGCCTTTGTATTGCGCGCATTCAGCTATGGGTTAAATAAAAACTGAGCTCTGCGAAATGTGAAAAAAAACACACGAGCTTCCCGGTTTTGGCGACAATCCGAGAATTTTCCGTTACAATTTATCCAGAAATATTCAGATGAGGTTCTAATATGCAAATTTACGCTGCAAGCGCTACATAGACGTTGATTATCTATAAATTAAAAAAAAAAATTGAAGCACCTGTTTGTGATGTCAAAATAATAGGTTTTTACTAAATGCATACGAAAGCATATAACAAAACTATTTATAACTAAAAAACAATTTTTCAAATTTTTGTCTATCTATCTGGCTAATCTACGAAAAGGCTTGGCCAATTTCGATGAAATTTGGTATAAGGATACTTTGGAACCTGAGGAAGGACACAGGTTTTTATCGACATAAGACGCGCGAGAAGCCGCGGGTTGGAGCTAGTGCTACATACAAATGCTCACGTTGATTAAATATTCATACCAAAAACCATAGTTTATTTAGAGGTATAATAAAATAGTCTCAAAATAGTCAGCTTTGTAAAATAATATTCCATGCTTATTTCAGTCACAAACAGGTTTCAGTTCAGAAATTCTAAATGCAATTTCTACAAATATTATTCAAACCTGGCATTCTTCTGAGCTTAGATACAAGCCTGCCTCTTTGTATTCTAACATTACGTCGTTTAGCTCCGTTGCATGCGGAGTAAATTCCGCATTTATGACGTCAGACGGGGCCTAAACTTATGCTTACAACACGCACCTTATTAACGTTAACAAGGAAGGGCATGCGAGACCTTAATTTGAGCCAAGTTATTAAATTTGAATATAAGACCCCCGCGGTGGTCGTGTAATAAAATAATATACATTGGTACTACAATATCTAAGGAAACCCACACACTATTTAATTAAGGCTCGTGTAGGTATAATGAGTCGTTTATATTCTTTTCTGTTTAAGGGTTTCGTGTACAGCTATGTTTATAGGAGTCCTGTTTGAAACTACAGACTGGTGGAGTGTTTAAAGATCGCATTAGTGGATAAGGCGAAATGACCATGGCGGGTCGAGTCCTCCGCTTAAATGAACAGTAGTTACACTGAAACTCACTAAAACTTTACAACTTAGAAAAAAATAAAATAAGCATAGACTATTTTAAATTTCATTACACATGAAAATAGAAGTGAGGAGTTGAAGAATTTCTTAGAAAACCTTTTCAGATTTTGTGAATAAAAAAATAATATAAAATATCGGATTTCATGGAAATTTTTCTGCTCCATATTTTGACAAAGGATCTTTAAGCTTCTAAAACCTTTCCTTTTGTGGGATTACATTTTGTAATCTGTTTCTGTCAGATGTTTGCGCTTCTTGTTGTAGGGAAAACTGACCAAAACATGTTGTTATTAAAATTCGAGGAGTGCTTGTTGGACAACGGATTACTATCGTGCTCTTAGACGACACTCTAACCACTTATCGTTATTTACACACTATTCCCAGCTTTAAACCTAAGAGGGAATTCCTGTACATAACAACTTAAAGCGACACAACCGTTTTTCGTGTTTATTTTCTTGTCTAAAGTACTCCATTGCCATTTAAAAGGTAAATAAATTATTTTATTTCTCAAAGTAGGTTTGTACAAACACGTTTACACGTCGATCATATTTTTTTAACTTGATGGATTTTTCCTATCTGACTACTCTGAGAAGAAAGTCCGAAATAAACTCAGAGATCACCGTCTCTTTTAAAGTCAAAATTTTTACATGTCCTAAAAGTTCAAATCAGTTGTCGAACGACCCCTTGTAAAACTGAACTGTAGTAATTTATATTTCTAAAAAAATGTTTGTATTTGAACTAAAACGAGTTTAAAAAAAATACACATCACACCCCTAATTCGTCGCATGATATCCATATTCGTATGACAGAAATAGCAAGGACCTACCGTACGTCATGAGATAATTATAGACTTCAAACAAGGGAAAATATCCTTGTGTTATCCTTTATAAATAGACCATTATGTATAAAGGGCAACGTGTCGTGTTTCAATATTAGCTCGGTAACGTTTTAAGTCAACAACAAACAAACTCCATTCAATGCTCTGCATTGAACATGAGCATATCCTATATTTGATACATAATAGAATTAGATAATCAAATAGACAACTGTTGCTATTCTAAGATACAAAAACCTTTTTTAGAAAGTCATGACGCTAGACACGTCGTAAGTAGCAAATAATATATAAACAAAAGGTTTAACATTTCCGTAGAAAGTTGCGTTGCCATTTAGTTGCATGAGTAATAAGTTCACGCCAGTCACAAAGGTGCGTAATTAGTGTTTTTGCTATGGTTTATTAATTATGGTCGTTAATGAAGTTCAATTAGTAAGTTTGGCCATCAATCTTCCACTCTCCTAGAGACAGAATGATGTATGACCTCGTATTGATGAGGCGTACCCAACATTTTGGGACATTATTTGTGAAAACCGTTAGCTATTAATTAGGAGTGATCTAGTGTTTCTGTTTGATTAAACTGAAAACAAACACTAACCTTTTTGCTCTTGTTTTTATATTAAACACAATGTTTTTAGGTACTTTCCAAATAAAAACAAACCCACGTATAACGACATTGTTATACTTTCTATAAATTTACTCCGCCATACTGGATTATAAAACTTAATTGGGTAGTAAAACAATGTGCTGAATGTAATAATGTTCAGATTATCCCGTACAAAATTCGTAACAATATTTGTTAACGTTACAAAATATTTCCATACAACGACGATGTTCGGTACAAAGTAAGTAAAGCACACAAAAAGGCTGTCAATGTGGGTAATCCATGAGAAAACAAGGCGATATATTTGTTTGGCGAGCTGTCGACTTGCGTAGACACGAATATCGAACTGGGAAATAAGAATAAAAACAAGTAACCCCAATGCGTACCTACCTCTCTCCAAATTGGGATTTGAGGTGTCTCTCAAACGGACATCGGGTACGGAAAAAGAGCGATTACTGTTCGATTCTGATTATTTGAGTTACAAATCGATTCCTAAAATAAACTGGTAGGTTCGGACTGCTAGAAGTAAATTATGAATTGTTTCGCTGTGCCTGAAACAGATTGCTTTCAAGAACCTTTGAAAGCTGGAACGAAAATAAACGTAAACAAACGAAACTATTTACCTAACCACGAAGGTAGATGTAAAGATTTAGTTATTGAACGCTTAATGGAACTCTCTGCCAGCGTCTGTGTTGATTCCAGATTTAACCCGTCAGCCTTCAAAGCAAGAGTGAACAGGCTACTGAGCACGCTCGTTCCATCATAGACCTCAACCATCGCTTTCCGTCAGGCGTGATCGAGGTCAAGAGCAGGCCTGTTTATCAATAAAAAAAAATACATCTATTTTCGTAGGTAAATTCTAGATAGTTATGATAGCCTATAAGGCGTTTGCACATCCCTCCCGTGTTCCTCGACAAATAGTGTCGTGTTATCCGATAATTTCTAACATTTTAAGCTAACAAACCGCTCGACTATGTTTATGTAGCCGCTAAAATTTCACTTACCCATCCATTTAACATAGTAACTGTTGTACTGTGAACAAACATTAGCTTACTCGTTCGAAATGTGGAAACGCGATATAAAGGGAACATCAAGAGAGCAGTTTCGCCAGAGGCTTTTAACATTCCGGAGAAAGCCCGACGGCTTATATGTCGATACTAGTCATTTTAAAGTGCACTGACAAGTCTTATAGCTTAGGATTCCTTTATAGAACTGACGTAAGACCGTTTTCTTTGACTGTTATCTTTTGATATACGGCGAAACTGAAATGGGAGAAATATAAGAAAATTGAAAATTTGTGTTTGAAAAATCCTCATTTTCTATTTATACGAATATCTTTGAACCGCAAGCGAGATCTTTGTAGATGGTCTTTTATATATAAAAATATTGGAATAATGTTATGTAACTTGGAAGTAGGTACTTATTTATAATAAAAACACCTATTATATATCTGCCCAGCATTATTTTCGTACTACTAGCTGCGCCCCGCGGTTCCACCCGCTTAAGTTTTGATCCCGTGGGAATATCGGGATAAAAAGTATCCTATATGTTAATCCTGGTTATAAACTATCTGTGTGCCAAATCCAAATCCGTTCAGTAGTTTTTGCGTGAAAGATTAAAAAACATCCATCTATACAAACTTTCACGTTTATAAATAGGTATCAGTAGGATTAGGCTTTTCAACCTTGAGTACAGTTACTTTATAATTTTATTTGTATACAGGGTGAAATTGAATTCATGGGCATCCTTTTAAAGGGTCATTCTAATCATCATTATGAACAACTTTTACTATGGAACCAAATCTGAAATCGCGAAAAAACAGCTGTTCATTACGTTCATCAACATTTTGACGAGTTATTTGAAGACAAATGTAGGGAACAGCTGATTTTTTGTCGCGATTTCAGGTTTGGTCCCATAGTAAAAGTTGTTCATAATGATGAGTACAACGACCCCTTAAAAGGATGCCCATGAATTTAATTTCACCTTGTATTGCAAACTTAAGTCTAAACGCCTCATCTATATATATAAAATTCAAAGTCCTGACTGACTGACTGACTGACTGACTGACTGATAGATCAACGCACAGCCTAAACCGCTGGTCCTAGAGACATGAAATTTGGAGGGTGTGTTCTTCGTGAAGAGAAGGCATCCACTAAGAAAGGATTTTTCGAAATTCCACCCCTAAGAGGGTGAAAAGGGGGGAATTCGTTTGTATGAAAAATCTTATTCCTTGAGTTAATAAACTTGAAACTTAGCACGAATACTTATCTAAATAAATTATGAAGATTGTCAGTTTTTTTTCTTCTAAACTACCCCCTAATAAGGGATTGGGGGGTTTCAAAGTTTGTATGGAAGAATTTTAGCGCGCAGTCCGATTTACTCGAAACTCAGTATTTATACCTAATATTGAAAGTAAAGAATAATGTGTATCAGGGTTTTTTGAAAATCTACCCCTGACGGGCTGAAATGGGGTAGTAAATTTTTCAGGGGAGGATTTTACTGCATGGCTTGATTAACTCGAAAATTAGTATAAATAATCTTTGAATCAAGTTATGAATGCATCCAAAACGATTTTTTTTTAATTCCACCCCTGTGGGGGT
Source organism: Apamea sordens (assembly GCA_945859715.1). Lineage (NCBI taxonomy): Eukaryota > Metazoa > Arthropoda > Insecta > Lepidoptera > Noctuidae > Apamea > Apamea sordens. Next base: position 8,901,280 of record OX243996.1, on the reverse strand, counting down.
GAAAAGCGAGGATACAGTTTATATGAAAAATCTTCTTCATTAGGTTAATAAACTTGAAACTTTTCAAGAATACTCGCCTAAGTAAGTAATAAAGTTTACCATTATAAGTTTTTCAAAACCACCCCTTAAAGGGGGATATAGGGGTTTAAGTTTGTGTGGAAGAAATTGAATGCGCGGTTCGAGTAAGTCGAAACTCAGTATTGATACTTAAGACCATAAATAAAGAGTAACATATATCAGGGTTTTTCGAAAATCTACCCCTAACGGGTTGAAAAGGGGTAGTTAATTTTACAAGGGAGGATTATAATACGTGGCTTGATTAACTCGAAAATTGGTATAAATAATCTTTGATTCAAGTTATGAATGATCCCAAACGATTTTCAAAATTCCACCCCTGTGGGGGTGAAAAGCGGGGGATACAGTTTATATGAGAAATCTTATTCATTTAGTTAATAAACTTGAAACTTGGCACGAATACTTATCTAAATAAATTATGAAGATTGTCAGTTTTTTTTCTTCTAAACTACCTCCTAATAAGGGATTGGGGGGTTTCAAAGTTTGTATGGAAGAATTATAGCGCGCAATCCGATTTACTCGAAACTCAGTATTTATACCCAATATTGAAAGTAAAGAATAATGTGTATCAGGGTTTTTTGAAAATCTACCCCTGACGGGCTGAAATGGGGTAGTAAATTTTTCAGGGAAGGATTTACTGCATGGCTTGATTAACTCGAAAATTAGTATAAATAATCTTTGAGTCAAGTTATAAATACAAACCCAAACGATTTTTTTTAATTCCACCCCTGTAGGGGTGAAAAGCGGGGATACAGTTTATATGAAAAATCTTCTTCATTAGGTTAATAAACTTGAAACTTGGCAAGAATATTGCCTAAGTAAGTACTTACCTAATAAAGTTTATTATAAGTTTTTCAAAACTACCCCTCAAAGGGGGATATAGGGGTGTTAAGTTTGTGTGGAAGAAATTGAATGCGCGGTCCGAGTAACTCGAAACTCAGTATTGATACTTTTGACAGAAAATAATTAATAATAAGTATGTAAAGTTGTCGAAATTTTACCACTGACGGGACAAAAAGGGGTAATTCAGTTTTTAAGGGGAGGATTTGAACTTGAAACTGTATGTTACATTTTCACGCCTAAACCACTGAATTTCTGATTTGGCATAGAGATAGATGGCATCCTGGGAAAGCATTTTATCCTGTTAGCACGTTCCCGTGGGATAATTTCCGACATCCACGCGGGCGAAGCCGCGGGCAGAAGCTATCTATATATATAAAATTCAAAGTCCTGACTGACTGACTGATAGATCAACGCACAGCCTAAACCGCTGGTCCTAGAGACATGAAATTTGGAGGGTATGTTCTTCGTGAAGAGTAGGCATCCACTAAGAAAGGATTTTTCGAAATTCCACCCCTAAGAGGGTGAAAATGGGGGAATTCGTTTGTATGAAAAATCTTATTCCTTGAGTTAATAAACTTGAAACTTAGCACGAATACTTATCTAAATAAACTATGAAAATCGTCAGTTTTTTTTTCTTCTAAACTACCCCTAATAAGGGATTGGGGGGTTTCAAAATTTGTATGGAAGAATTTTAGCGCGCAGTCCGATTTACTCGAAACTCAGTATTTATACCTAATATTGAAAGTAAAGAATAATGTGTATCAGGGTTTTTTGAAAATCTACCCCTGACGGGCTGAAATGGGGTAGTCAATTTTTTAGGGGAGGATTTTACTGCATGGCTTGATTAACTCGAAAATTAGTATAAATAATCTTTGAGTCAAGTTATGAATACATCCTAAACAATTTTTTTTAAATTCCACCCCTGTGGGGTTTAAAAGCGGGGATACAGTTTATATGAGAAATCTTCTTCATTAGGTTAATAAACTTAAAACTTTTCAAGAATACTCGCCTAAGTAAGTAATAAAGTTTATCATTATGAGTTTTTCAAAACTACCCCTCAAAGGGGGATCAAGGGTTGTTGAAGTTTGTGTGGAATAATTTGAATGCGCGGTCCGATTAACTCTAAACACTGTGTTTATACGTAAAACCAAAAATAAAGAGTAACATGTATCAGGGTATTTCGAAAATCTCCCCCTAACGGGTTGAAAAGGGGTAGTTAATTTTACAAGGGAGGATTATAATGCGTGGCTTGATTAACTCGAAAATTGGAATAAATAATCTTTGAATCAAGTTATGAATAATCTCAAACGATTTTTCAAAATTCCACCCCTAAGAGGGTGAAAAGGGGGGAATTCGTTTGTGTGAAAAATCTTATTACTTGAGTTAATAAACTTGAAAATTAGCACGAATACTTATCTAAATAAATTATGAAGATTGTCAGTTTTTTTTCTTCTAAACTACCCCCGAATAAGGGATTGGGGGGTTTCAAAGTTTGTATGGAATAATTTGAATGCGCGGTCCGATTAACTCTAAACTTAGTGTTTATACGTAAAACCAAAAATAAAGAGTAACATGTATCAGGGTTTTTCGAAAATCTACCCCTAACGGGTTTTAAAGGGGTAGTTAATTTTACAAGGGAGGATTATAATGCGTGGCTTGATTAACTCGAAAATTGGGATAAATAATCTTTGTATCAAGTTATGAATAATCTCAAACGATTTTTCAAAATTCCACCCCTGTGGGGGTGAAAAGCGGGGGATACAGTTTATATGAAAAATCTTATTCATATGTTTATAAACTTGAAACTTGGCAAGAATACTTGCCTAAGTAAGTAATAATAATAATAATAATATCCCTGGACATTTCACACAGCTTATCATTATAAGTTTTTTTAAACTACCCCTTTATTAAAGTTTATCATTATAAGTTTTTTAAAACTACCCCTCAAACGGGGATATAGGGGTGTTAAGTTTGTGTGGAAGAAATTGAATGCGCGGTCCGAGTAACTCGAAACTCAGTATTGATACTTTTAACAGAAAATAATTAATAATAAGTATGTAAAGTTGTCGAAAATTTACCACTGACGGGACAAAAAGGGGTAATTCAGTTTTTAAGGAGAGGATTTGAACTTGAAACTTTATGTTACATTTTCACGCCTAAACCACTGAACTTCTGATTTGGCATAGAGATAGATGGCATCTTGGGGAAGCACATACATTTTATCCTGTTAGCACGTTCCCGTGGGATAATTTCCGACATCCACGCGGGCGAAGCCGCGGGCAGAAGCTAGTTACTTATAAAAAAGCACAGCATGCACTACATTATTCCAACTATGTTGGAGTCGGCTTCTAATATAACCCGATGCAGCATCGTTTAAAACAATATTAACAGTTACTTTTATTAAATTTAATATCAAGCGTAAGATACGTCGACATCACGACGATACGACGATTTATTTTTCTTTTGTTTTTTTATTTGTCATGTTTTTATGAGTGTGTTTAGTTTAGTTTGTGATATCCCTGTATGAGTTCCAATAAAAATGTTTTTTTTCCTTCTATATTATATACATTGTTGTTTGTTTAATAACATTTCATTATATTGCTACGCGGTTACAATTATATGGTTACGGTGATATGGTAAAACATAACTAAGATCAGCAGATCAGTAAAAAAAATAAATGAGGGAGTCTGCCATCCTCCCTCATCTGCATAGTCTTTTCTCAACTATGCTCGTATTTTACATGGAGCGACTACCTATCTGAATTCCACAACCCAGTTACTGGGTAACAAGATACCCCGTGGTAAGACTGGTTGATAGAATTTTGGGCTTCTGACTACCCGTAACGACTATCAAAGATCTCCGATTGCCAGCCGAGTCCAAGGGCTTAACGTGCTTTTCGAGGCAGAGATTTACGATATGGAATGGATGGTCACTTATCCACGGACAGGCCGCGGCAAGCGTACCTTCAATTGACCCGTGCGGCTGTTATTATTTAGCCACGAGCCCCAACGAAAACAACTACCAAACCAATCACGCTAAGTGTCTCTCCACTGTAGGTGGACAAAGATTGATAATACTTTTTCCCTAATGAGTGATTCAATTTAGTGTTCAAATTGTGTGCAAACTTTACTAAGTGCATTCCTTGGCGCAGTATGGAAAGTTTTAACAGTTATTATTCATAACATCCAAGTGCCAGGAAGACTGTGTGATGAAAACTTTATAATAGTATCGCTACGATTTAGGTAAACCAGCAGCGTGATTCTGTAACCATCTCACCGTGAAAGCTTAGGTGAAGTGAGCGTGGAGTGAGCTGTCATTCCAACTAATGCTAGGGATTGACACTACTGACAGCTCACTCTAAGCTCACTTCACCTAACTTTTCACGGTGAGATTTTTACAGAATCGATCGGCAGTTAACGAGAATGCGCTAATGTAGCGCGCGAAATTCATATCAAAATATGAAACCTGAAACTAAGCAGAAAATTGTAAAAATCTTAATAAAATTTTAATTTCATTCCCTAGAAATCACGAAACAATATTTTCGGTCTCACTGATTTTGTGCGTTCTTTAACTAAACTAGGGTTGTTTATTTATAAAGCAGCCATTTACTTTTCGAAGCATGCAAACGTTTATGTATGCGTGACTTTGTTGAATTAGCTGTTATAAAGATTTGGGAAAATTATAGAGATCTATCGGCTGCTTATTATCTTGTTGTAAATAACGGCTAAAGTAATAGTTTACTGTAACGCGTTTGTATATAGGCTCTATTAGTTCCTGAGGCATTTTATTATCTATCTATAATTGTAGGTACATACAATTGTATCTATTGTAGGTACTCATCATTTTGAACACGGGAGCAACCCTGAAATCCTGAAAAAAAATCAGTTAATCCATAGATTTATGTTCGCATAACTCGACATAATGTACGAGGTCAACTGTTTTTTTTTTTTCAAGATTTCAGGTTTGATCCCGTAGTAAAAGTTGTTCATAATTATGAATAAATGACCGCTTTTAAGGATTAAAATGATCAAAATTTAACGGTGTATAAATCTATGCGCCGGAATAGACAGTTTCGCTTCTATTTCGCTTGTCGTAAAACGGATAGGTCATGGAAGACCTACTGCAGTTTCGCGGCGGAGATATGATACCCGCCTTAGTCACCCGTATAATGAATGACTCAAAGGTACTTAGTTAATCGACATAGGTCCAATATAAAGTAAATATTCAGGGCAAAGAACTTGGTATCCCAGCTAATCTCCGTGAGACAGTACCACCAAGGCATTGCTGGCCTTCCTTGAGGAGCTGGAGTAGATCGAATGATCGGTTTTCCAACCCAAAATACGCGTTTTATGCAGCACCCTAATTGCACACTGTCTTTTGTAATTTTGACGCTCGAAAAGTGCTGATTCTCAGCCAAATTTGAATAAATAACATTAATAATATTATACTAACATTCTATGGATTTCAAAAAGTCTGAATTAAAAAGTTTTTATTTTATTTTATTTATTTATTTTTTTATAAATGACTTTTAATTTTGATTTTGCACACACTATCAATCACAATTTGAATAATTTTGAATGATATTGCTAATACATTGAAAGAAAGAAAGAAAAAGTATTTATAGCTACTCGCACAGGAAGATCTTAAAACTAAACTAAACACAATCAAAAATAAAAAACCAAAAAAAAAGTAGGTAACAAAACCAAATAAAAAAATCAACCATTGCTTCATACGTTCGAAAAATTTGTCTGCTCAACAACGTCAATAACGCAATTAATGATGTTGAACAGTCGAAATAAAAGGCATTTGCCTGAAGCTCGGACACCAACCCGTCTTACTAATACAAATACCAACATAAAGTAAAACTAAAACCAGCTAAACATTAAACAAGTTGTTCAGCCCGTAAAACTAAACAAACCGTGAGGATACACCACAGTTTCTTGCAGTTTCAATAAATATTTTATTACCGTACATAGTTAGGAAGTGGCGAAACTTTTTCGATAAGTCCGTTGGCTAACAGCTAAACTCCTTGTTCTAGTTGTTCATGGTTCGAATCGTTTCGATGGCTTTTGTTTAGACATTATGAGAATGTACGAATTGTCGTGAACATGGGCTTTAGCGTTTAATATCTCTGGTGGCCATTTCTTCTGTTATCGGAAAATACTTTTCTCGCTCGATTTCGGACTTTGTGGGTTTTGTTTTGTTTATTATTTTCTTTTAGGGAGTGTTAAAGGATGTTTTTCAACAAATATTAGTATTTTGAGAAAATATTAAGCATAATCAGCTTATAACGTTCCCACCGCTGGGACCATCCTCTTTGTGAGTGGGAATCAACCACGCGGGCCCGGTGCGGGTTGGTAGATGTCACATGTCTTTGATTTTTATGTTCTGGGACTTGCCGATTTCTTCAAGATGTTTTCCTTCTTCGTTTTGAGAGCAGTGGTGTTGAAATAAATTACTCAAAGTAAAGGGTCTACCTGGGTTCGCACCCACGACCTACAACTCGTAAGTAGGTGCTGTGAGGACTGAGTCACCACTGTTCTCACTGAGAAAATGTTTTTTTTTTACTAATAGTAGGTATACTATTAGTAGAAAAAAAAAACAATAAAGTTTGACTTCAGTAGGTATACTGAAGTCAAACTTTATAAAATATAACCAAATGTGAATAAATTGCCCAACAAAATAGCATTGCAGTGATTTGGAAAATAACATTAAAATCAAATCAAATGAAAAAACCGACAAACTCCGCATCGCTACAACGGAAAACCAATCTAAAACTAAAAATACACGAAAATGTACAAACTGTAACAAATGCTGTACAAAACTCATTCCATTGATTTATTTTTTGTTGTGCTAACGTTTCATCAAACCTTGTGGAAACTATGGCAGTGTGTGTACAGTCAACAAAAGAGATAAGTATCCAGGAGGATGCTTATCTCTTTTATCTTTTTACTTAGCTTCCTAGCTAAGTACAATTCCCCTTTCATCCATGTTTTGATAAACGATAAAGTTCATGCGTCTTAGAAACTACCACTCTATACTTACTAATGAATATTTTCGTTTTTAAAAGATATTTATTTTCTACTTGTTTATTCATTATTATTAAGTCCATATGCTTAAAAAGTGCAGCGCTTTGAAAACTGTCGCCAACGTAAGTAAATAACGCAAAAAATATTCTCACTACATATACTCTTAAATCACAATCACCATCTAAGAAGTCGGTAGGTACATAGAATACAAAAATTTATAATTATATTAAATATTTCTAACCGATTAAATTCCACCGACCGATTTAATTCACGCTGTTTGAGTGTACCGTCACCGTCACAAAGATTTTACCAAACTCTTTTCTTGAAAACGTGTCGAGGTTCATTTGAATGCACGTTGCCTCACGGGGCATCAGACAGGGTCTAATACAGAGTGATATCATCTGACTGCTGTCACGTCGGAGGAACGTAGCCATTTACACGCGGAAACTTATTTTGTCGGAAGGATCATGGAAGACGTTTAGATTCATGTGTACATGTTCAGATTAGGTAGGATTTATGGAAGTTGATGTTTTCGGAGTGATTTTGTCGGTTGTTAAAGTGTCAAGTGTCTTTTTGTGAATAAACTTCGAAAATTTTGAGGTAAAAGGATTTGAAAAATAATTAGGTATTATTAATAAAAAGAATTTTTGCTAAGAGAATCAGAAACATACGTGTGATTAGAAAGAAAAATTGTTTATTCTACACAAACAAAACGCTCATTTGCAATATACACTTACAAAGTAGCCAAAAGCCTCGTACTCAACAATTAAAAGTTTATCAATGTAGCGGTATCTACAACGCCACATGCTAACAACGCGTCATACTGACGTCACGCAAATCCTGCATCTCGCAAGCAGAGTTTACCGCGCAGTTAGCATAGATACAATTTCCCAACATCAATCGTTGGGCAATAGCCCGCCAGACAAAACACCCGTCTGGTCGGAGGATCCTCCCTTTTCTATGGAGGATGAGTGAACTTTACACCCTGTTCCTCATACCTCTAAAATCAATTTTGTCAGGGCAGGTCACAATGTAATGGTCACACCAAGACGAAATACAATACACATTGTGTAATTGCTCTATGTCTATAATTTCATTCATGAAATTGCATGACTGAACAATTCAATTTCAAATTCCAACAGCAATCTAATATTTCAATGAAACCCTACAAAATAGCGATAGGTATTAATAAAACGTCCGTCAACACTATACAGGTTCACCAAACCAATAAAGGTTTAGGCGTAACAGAAAATACCTCAAAAATAATATCGCAGAATAACCTTAAGTCGAAAACGTGTTTCCTTCAGATATCGATAGCTCAGCGATTTTCGGAAACGGCAACATTTCTCAGAAATATATTTTAACGATGTTATTTTTTTTTCCCTCCGTCTATTTATTGTACCTGACTAAACAAGATGGCGACTGTCGCCCACAATTTAGGAACACATTTAGATCCATACATTTTATAAAACAAAGTTGCTTTTCATGTCTGTCTGTGTGACCGCTTTGTTCTTCTACACTAAGCAACCATCACCATAATTTGGGGTTATATGTACAAACTTATCGACATAGCCGCGGTGATAGCGCGAAGAAAATGGAAATGGGCGGGAACAGATGGCAGATGGGGTAAAACAGTGCTGGACTGGAGACCGAGACCTTGTAGAAGAAGTGTGAACAGACAGCCGATGAGGCCGATGGCTAGAATTAAATAATTTAAAAATAAATATGACAAAAACAAATATAATACAATTCCAAGCATCCAACACAAACACAGATAATCTAGTTATTCAGTATAACAATTCCGTCTTAAACACTGTGAATGAATGTGTATTTTTAGGTATAACCGTTGATAGAAACTTAAGCTGGAAACCACACTTAGATAAGATACTTAAAAAAATAGATCGATTTGTATATGTCCTGAAAAGAATAAGACAAACGGTTAACTTAAATACTGCAACGGTTGCTTACCATGCATATGTAGCATCTTTACTGAGATACGGTCTTATTATTTGGGGCAACTCAGTAGACGTGGAAAGAGTTTTTAAAGGACAAAAAAAATGTATTCGGGCAATGTGTGGAGCTCACTTTTTAGATAGCTGTAAACCGCTATTCCAAGAACTTAAAATACTGTCTTTACCATGTCTTTACATATTTGAAACTTGCATGTTTGTAAAAAAAAAATATAACTTATTTGAAAAAAGCAGTTACAAAATAAATAGTCGACTACGTCACAAAGACAAATTGAAACTGCCCCAAATAAAATTAATGTTATACAAAAGAAATATAAATTACTGCATGGCAATTATTATTTTTAACCATTTGCCAAATAACATTCAAGATTTGCCATCGTCGTTGTTCAAAAGGGTGTTATTTAGACTGTTATTGGACAAAAATTATTACAGTCTTAAAGAATATTTAGAGAATAAGTCGCTAGTAACATATTAAATAAAAATTATTCTACCATATCCCACACTAACATATCTTTAATATTATATTCTTGACATAATTATTCAATATTAATGACATGACTTATTATAAACACAATACAATTTCGATCTTTATTACAATAATATTTATATTTTATTAAGTGATTCATGTTTACTAATTCAAATAATAATAAATAAGACTTCATTTTACGAGAAATATTTGTACGCCATAGTATGGCAGGATATGCTGGAACCAAAATTGTAACATCTATTGTACCATATTCTGACAAATAAACATTTTTGATTTGATTTGATTTGAGGTGGACCGACGACCTGGTCAAGATTGCTGGACGACTCTCACCTAGGAAGGCTAGAGACAGAGAAGAGTGGCGTGCATTGCATAATGCCTTCACTCAGCATTGGTTGGCGAATGCTGAAGAAGTAGAAAAGAAGATGTGTGTAACCTTCCCGGAATAAATTCCGCATCAAAATCCTTTGCTTAGTGATTATGATTTTTGATACTTTCAAACCCAAATAGCAGCCAGAGGTTAATTGTAGATCCATATTGTACACATGGCTACACGTCAAGCTATACAAAACCAGTTTGTCTTGGCCTCACTTTGTATGATATTTTCTCACAATGAACGGTCAGCTAATACTGGTTTTGTATAGCTTGATGTGTAGCCGTATGTACACCACTGCTCTTTACTGTAATAAATGTTGTTGCTGTTGTGTGTTGTTGTTGTTTTTTTTTTATTATACCTATTATTATTCATTATTGTACCTGGCTAAACAATACAAATTCATCACCGCTGCTCTCAAAATGGTGAAGGAAACCGACATGTCCTAGAACCAAAAGTTCGAAGACATATGACGTCTTTCAACCCGCATTGGGCGCGCATAGTGGATTACGGAGTCCTCCTAAAGAGAGGAGGCCTGTGTCCCAGCAGTGCTATAGGCGCACTATAGACTGATTATGCTATACAATAAAGAAAATTCGATGTTCTGTCATCTGTAATGTTGTGCGGAACAGGGGCGAGTCTCTAGTATTTAATAAAGTATTCTGAGTGTTCACCTTTGTTAATTTGTCTCTATTTCTGTTAATTCAATCGTGGATTCCCATTTCGGTTTTGATACTGGTGCATTTATTTGATGGTAGATTGACAGGGCTATATTTTATTCATACCAGTCAAGTGCTGGGCATTAGCCATGCCCAAATGGAAGTTATAACTGTTCGAAGTTGTAAATTTCAAATAAAACTGAAATACCTGGAATTTTCAAGGTAAAATTCGATTTACTTACATAAATAAATTCTGAAAATGTTCAAAAAACATTTTAGTCTAAAGCACTCAATTTCTAAAATCAGTAACAAAAACGAGCGTTGGGTAAAAGCAATTTCATTGGAAATTGTGAAATACCTAGTCTACTCTGGTGACACATTCTAACAATTACCATTTTGGAATAAAACAATTAAATTAGACACACAAATATACCCACATGTCCTTTGGGAACAATAATACTCGGCCATAAGGCATGCAAGCCGCAAATATTCTATATTCTATTCAAATCCTTGTTTCCATTTGATGTTATTTCCACTTAAACAAATAACAACTTTATGCCAGTGCAATGACTATAAAACCTCTTGACTGCTCATACGGGCGACTCAGGCTCACGACACATAAATGAAATTGCACTTATATTAGATGAAACTATGAGTGACCATTTTAGTTTTGACCAGTTTTTGGATCTCTCCACACGTGATTATTTTGATAACTTTTTAAAACATTTCTGCTTATATCAAATTAATTATGAGTTCTTGTTCAATTAAATGGTGTGGGAAATCGTCTAGAACATCCAGCTATAAAAAATATGGCATAACTTTTCATCGGTAAGTAAAATATATTTATAATTTAATAATATTATGAACAATTGCAGGGCTCAAGCTAAACTGGTTGTTTACGTTAAAGGCACATAAAATGTATACCGCGTTGATGTCTTTTTGAAAAGTCCCTTTCTTTCACTAGGTATTGTCAATAAGTCTGTCCTTTTCCATCTGTAGGTATAGATAGAGAGGGACAGACGTATTGCTGTAGTATTGTGACAACTTCAAAACAAAGTATAAATAATATTGTCGATAAAAATTACGATGTTCCCCAACTGTAAAAAAGTAACATTACTTAATGTTTACATTTTAGATTTCCAGGGGCCCGTGGCTAAATAATAACAGCCGCACAGGTCGATCGGTCAGGTTAAGCTACGCTTGCCGCGGTTGGTCTGTGGATGGGTGACCATCTTTACATACCGAGACCCCTCCGTGCCTCGGAAAGTACTATAAGCCGTTGGTCCCGGCTGTCATTCGTGGATCTTTGACAGTCGTTACGGGTAGTCAGAAGCCCGAAAGTCTGACAACCAGTCTTACCAAGGGGTATCGTATTACCCAGTAACTGGGTTGTGGAGGTCAGATAGGCAGTCGCTCCATGTAAAATACTGGTATTCAGCTGCATCCGGTTAGACTGGAAGCCGACCCCAACATAGTTGGGAAAAGGCTAGGCAGATGATGACATTTTAGATTTCCAGATATTCCAGAAGTGAAAGAAAAGTGGATGAATGCTGTTAACAGGGAAAATTGGTTTCCAAAAAAGTATAGCGTTGTTTGTTCAAGGCATTTCACGGCAGATTGCTTTGAAACCTTAAAGAACCGACGCCGTTTATTTAGTTCAGCAACACCGACTCTTTTTTTGCCTGTTTTGGTATGTTTTATTATTACTTAATTATTTCAGATCAATAATTTAATTTAATCATTTTAATTTTTAGAAAAGAATAAGAAGTACATGTAAAATAAAAACTTTATAATTTACAGGCAAATAAGACAGCTGATCTATATATGCATGGTTTGTTATGGTTTGTCATGAAAAATTTCAAAATCAAAAATATCAAAATTTTCTTTGGATTCTTTTCGTATTCTTTTACGATTATTAATTTAATCTTGATTTAACTTTAGCATTGATTTGAATAAAGTAAAATTTACAGTGTTACGTAAGTGTTTTATTTGCACCCAGTTAACGCCCAATCAGAGTAGTTTAAAAAAAATGTAGAATTAATAGACATCGTTATGTTCGATTTTATCGATATTAGGTATTGTAGCAAAACTGACTTGTGCATCACTATGTTTGGAACATTCGTCCTGACATTGTTGCATTGGCCAATCACAACCGCTGTATTTTCTTCGTCCCCCGACCCGCAGTGGTGAGTCGTGTGCCTAGACGAAATCGGTCTATCAGCTCTCAATGTTTAATTCTCTTTGTGCCAGTGCTAGTTAAGTTGATTTTAGAATGACTACCCAGATGAAAAAGTCATAAAAAATATTTAAGTTGTAGCATAAACTGAACGTTTTAATTAAGGTTTTAAAGTTTTTTTTTCCCGAAAACTCATATTTGTTTATAAGTTTGGAAATGAAATTGCGAACGCAGGATATACGGGAAGCGGAAATACACATCGCATAATTGCGCCAATACGGTGTGAGACCTTTACCATCTACACTCACCTTAATTATTTATAAGCAGATGAGTCCCTACCTGTGTTCCACCCGACACTTGAATGACGGCCTCATTCAAAATTACTGTCCGTCTCACAATTTGTATAATATTTCGGTCTGTCCCAAGTTCTGTAATTTGCTTTCGAATATGACGTGAGGTCAAGCACTTAGTAAATGTCTTGCTCAAATGTTTCATTATAAGTTTTGCTTTTGAACATTAATTTGATTTATGTTTTTGGGGAAAAGAAATATTTTTCTGTGTGTTAACGTTAACGCGTTTCATCAGATGAACCAAACATATGTAGTTAGATAAATGTTCTCAGGAGAACATTGAATAAACGAGTTTGAAAAACTATGTTATCGAAAAACTCAGCCTGGTACAGGCTGAGTTTGTTGTTTACATACTTTTTCATAGTAAAGGCCTTTGCTGACAATATGGCCTTCCCTCGCACATTCAAAATTTATGACAACCTTGTCAATTAGTCTTCGTTACAATTGTAGTGCCACTATAACGCACAATAACAAACAATACATTCTCTGATTACAATGGTAAGCAATAATTATTTTGATCAGTACCTATTGATAAAAAAAGTCGTTAGTGAGATCACTGATAAGAAGTACACAAAAACTAAATCTAGGTCATTCTATTTTATTTTCAACAATATATTGAAGGACTTTATTGTGTACAGCTACCGCCTACGGCTTTGCCCGTATGCGCATATATGTCATGTAGCTCAGTATTTCATCGAAATCGGTCCAGCCCTTTCAGAGATTAGCCGGAACAAACAGACAGACCAAAACAAATTACTGTATATTATTTCTTTGTTTTCTTTCTTTTAATTGCATTTGGCATTTAGTAAAAAGCTATGATTTTGACATTAAAAACAGACACTTCAATTTTATTGATTTGTAATAATTATATAAAAAAAGTGCTAAATGAAACAGCATATACGAATGGTTAAGAAAATTCTGGGAACTTAGAAGCCCCAGTACCAACTTGCTGGATGCTTAATAATTTTACTTATCTTTTGAACTATCCTATAGTTTGTGCTGAATGTGCCAGTACGAAACATAAGCCCACCTACCAAAATAATGCACACGAATACGTCACCTTAAAGTAACAATGATGAAGAGGAAAATACTCGTTCCTGCATAACATTCCATCTCGTGACGTTTTCGCTTTGTGTCTGAATCTAATAATACAGTGCTGCATTGGCCTACATACCGGTCTCCTGTTGCAGACAGCTGAACATCAGCTGGAGTGGGTATATTTTGGCGGCAGTATGGATTTGTGAGCGTTACATCCATATGCGCGTAAAGTGGACTATTTTCCCTCTTATTTATCAACTTTGCTTTATAAAGCAATGATTAAAACTGCTTAAAACCATATATTTTGTGACGTTCAAACGTCTCAAGTTTCCAAATAATAATATTTGATTGGTAGATCAAAATAATAGAATAAGATAGGTATTGGGCAGCCGATCGATTCTGTAAAAATCTCACATCAATAAGTTTTCACGGCGAGCTGGTTACAGAATTGCACTGCAGTTCTTGGGTTGGGAGCACTCTGGATTTGGAATAAATAATACACGTAACAACGGATAGGCACAAGTATAATGACTGGCTAAAATCTTAGATCAACTTCAATACTTTATATTAAACAATATCAATTTACCCACAATTACTTATTTCTACATACATTACAGATATAAACAACTGCCTCATGGTTGCAAGCACGGCTTAAATGGAAAGTATTCATACACCGTTAAATTTTGATCGCTTTAATCCTTAAATCGGGCCATTGTGCTCATCAATACAACTTTTGCTACGGAACCAACCCTGAAATCGAGAAAAACAAATCAGTTGATCCATAGATTTATGTTCGCATAACTCGACAAAATGTATGGATCAACTGATTTTTTAATATGTCACGGAGTGATCTAGAGCTCGTTGTGAAAGAGTTCAGAGGGAATTACTAGCTCCATAAGTAGGTACTTTTTCCAGTAGCAGCTTTTCTATGTTTCAATGGCGGAGAAACATAACAAGTACATAAGTCTTCAGCGTTGGCTCTCAGATGCTCTGATCGATTAATTCTTTGGCTTTAAAAGTGCTCATAACTAGTCGTTTTTATAAAAATAAAAATTGAGATAGAATTAATGATCACTTTAGATGAGGGAGTTTTTGTGTACCTGTAAAATAACAGGCAATAACCTAACAGCTCCTCTAATTTAATCACTAACGCGCTTGGGACAAAACCAGTAGATGTCCCAAACTACCCCAAAATATCATTTGCCGAAATTACGCGTCCGATAGGGACATAAATCACAGATCCTTCGGAGCCTATCTCCCTGGTACCGAGCTTCAAATGACAGGCCTCTGTACTTAATGCTTGGTACAGACGCCAGCACATCAAGCTACTACAATCTGTCAAATTTCTTTAATAGATTTTCAACTTTATCGCTAAAGCATTAAGGTTTAAGGTTGATTGGGAAAATTTGACAGTTTCGGGTAGCTTGACCTGCTGGCGTCTGTACATAAAATTGGCCAAGTGTGAGTCAGATCAGCGTACTATGTATTTGATACCTATCATAAAATTCTTAGCCTGTCGGTAGCAAAAATAATACGAAAAGATTTAATATACTTTTAAATTTGTTCAGTCCTAAATTCAGCAACGCGAATGCCGTTTGCTGACGCAGCCATTAGGTCCTACAGTTTAAAATACCTTGGACTACTTAGGACTCCTTTTGTAATGAGACAGTTATAATTTACTTTCTTTTTATTCTTTCCCAAAACAGAGATAATAATAATAATAATTTATTAAGTATCTATAACTTGGTGACAAAAAAATTTTACAATAATTTGGTAAGTACAGAGATGTGAGACTAATTTATCTCCTGGCTCCCAAACTAGGTTTATAGCCTGTGACTTAGGAGTCAGAGTCAGGAGATGATAATAACGCAAATTCTGTGGTATTCAACTGGCTCGTATTTTACTGGCACCTATTACTATTAAAAATATATAACCCTATAAGACCTGACAACACACAAACATACAGATGACGTAAGCTTAGTAATAGGTGGTTCAAGAATGCCCCGCAAAGAAAATTGCTGAGACGAGACACATAAATTCAATCGATTATAATGACGTCACGTAACACCGCCTATGCTTATCTCTAAGCCTTTTTACTTTATGTTATACAATTATTCTTATTTTGTCTTTTACTAGTTATAATCTGTAAAATTAATTTTAGTTTTATTAGATTTTACAATTTATATTATAAGTAAACATGCAATCTTAACATTTTGTTGACACGGCAAATTTTTCTGTAAGTATGACAAAGTAAACGCGACCTTATTAAAAATGTAAAATTGCAAAAATCATAATAGAATTCTAGTATGTAGTAGTTCAATTATTTCTTACCTACCTCTAGTTTAAGGCCCTAGTTTGTAAATATTTATGTAAATCAATTATTTCAATAAAATCAATTTCAATTGGCACTCTTCTCAAACATTCTTTCGATTAAACCAAAAAGATGAAACTAAAAGACATTCCAAAGTGCACCATCTGCCTATCATTTTCCCAACTATGTTAAAGTCAGTTTCCAGTCTAATCGGATGCAGTTGAATACTAGTATTTCACATGGAGCGACTGCCCATTTTCTGGGTAATACGATACCCCTTGGCACGACTGGTTGGCATACTTTCGGGCTTCTGACGACCCGTAACGACTGTCCACGAATTGCAGCCGGAGGAGGGGTTTCGTTATGTAAATATGATCACCCATCCACGGACCAACCGCGGCAAACGTAGCTTAACCTGATCGACCGATCCGATCGATCACCTAAGTTGTCACGGTGAGATTCTTACAGAATAAACCGGCAGAGGTGTTATATCAACAAAAGTTGCCAGTATTTTCCAGAATGTTGATTTCTTAGTTTCAATATAATTATCTTTTCTCATTATAAACTACCATACTGAAGTCAAATGAAACCTTTTAAAATATTTCGTATTAAAGTATGTCATAAATCCTTTCATATCATAATCATATCATAAAACAAAATATGAACGTTATATTTAGACAAACATCGTTAGACAGGTTTCATTTAAAAGCCTCGTAACTAAAGCTGAATTAATGGTATCCCCAAGATGATAAGTAGTGGAATTATCAACAACACCCACTAAAATTACATACTTAAACGCACTCTTACAAACGCTTATTTCAAAATTATAAAGTTGAAAATCCCGTACTTCTGCAGCATATAGCGGGTTGTCATTTTGTGAATATTACGTCACATGTTCTGCTTGTTATCGTGTAAAGCCGCCATTCCATTGCGGCGTGCAGACACACTACACGCGTTAGTTGCCCGTCCTATAGTCATGGGGTTGTCTAATTAACTTTAAACTGGAGTTATGAGGTTCCGTATTTCAATTAGAAGTCTGACGTTTAACAATAAAGTTACTTTTGTAATAAAAAAGCACACGTTGTTTGACAGCTTAAGTTTGTTTTCGTTTAATTTGAGACATTAATTAATTTATTTATTTGGGATCCCTAACAAAGGATACACATTTACAATATAAATCACAGTAATAAAAAAGGTTATTTTACGTGTACTCCTAATCACAGGAAACCACAGCTTGCATTTATAACTAAAGTAAATACGATAAAAATAAAAATAAAGAAAATAAATTATGAATGATGAATGTAAATGATAACATTCATTACTAAATTAATTCTAATTTTTAACTAAGATTCGGATAACTCAATTTAACACTGCCTTTGAGATATTCATTCAGACATTTTGGAGACCAATTTTAATGTTAAGTTAATTAATTCAACTCTTAGAAATATCCACAACTTAAATTAAATTTCAATACAGACAGTTTCATAAAAGAATAGAAGTTAATTCCACATACGACCCAACGTTTACAATCGGCCGTCGTGCTCCCGGGCATCCGGTACACTCTCAAAGAAACAAAACGGCTCTGGAACCGGATGTGCCGTGATAAGGAAACCGGATGCCGATCCCTGGCTAACGAACAACTAGTAGCGCCCAACCAGGAATGTTGGAACCCCAGCCGGGTCTCCAACCAAGCCATAATTTACCGATTTTCAAGGATTTAGGGGAGGGAGGAAGGTCAATTTAAATTGGGTGGTCCTATCTACATGCTAATATGGTGTGGTAATGCCAAAGTGACGTGAAAGCAAACTTCCTTTGATACTCCAGGTCCTTAAGAGAGCGCGTCTTTATAATGTAAAAGTTATTTGAGTGGAGAATATGTTTTATGGGGAAATGTCATGAGACGAGATAATGGAGGTATGTTGAATTTCTGTTCTGTTTTTGCCTTATTCCGACATGATAAGTAAAATGTAAATAGGTGATTATTATTTTCTATATATAGTTATAATTTACTAGCTGCGCCCCGCTAGGTCCAGGTCCTGATGCCAAATTTCATCCAAATTATCAGCCATTTTAGCGTGAAATCTTATTAAAGAAACACTTAAAATCAAATCTTTTCTTATATCAATGTAGATAACAGCTGATGTAGTTACTGGTAATGGTCCCGTTAAAATAGTAGAATTGAAAACCACATTGTTATAAATTGGTGAATACAAAACCGACTCTTTGATTAAAGACTAATTTTGAAAATACTGTCAGTCAGTGAGTTCCTCTTAAAACCAACTATTTTAAATTTTTAAGCCGTTAACACTCTCCATTTAGTGTAATTTTAGTTGTTAAATGCGAGTACCTATAAAATCCACTTTCATTTCAGCAAGCTTGATAAAGCAACAAATCTTTATGTAAAAAAAAAAAGATTACACCACTTAAAATTATCTCTGATCTCATATAACAATAGTCTCGTTCTACTCAAACATTTCCAGACTGAAATAAAGATCACACTGGATAAAACGGCTTTTGATAAAAAAAAAACTCGGGTTACTCTTTTCAAAATAAGCTTACAAGCGAATATTACCTTTGGTGCTCACACTTTAAGGTTCAATTTAATAATGTCTGATCATTAAGTAGTTAGCATACGGATGCAGTTCATTACTTGTAAGTACTGTGTAATGAAAATGGAATCTCTGGCGGAAAGGAACTGGAAAGTAGCGTTATAAATGTGTAATTACAGAGCTATATCGTGTTAGCTATATTCTCAAACCTTTCTCAAGATTTTCAAGCAGTCAGTAGAACGGTTTGTAAAGATAAGAGCAAGGATAAAATATTTGTCAATGACTTTGACTATATCTCAGTGTAGGGGTGGACTTTAAATTTTTCCAAATAAGCTGTCTTGGGAGTACCTACTGGTAGCTGGTGGTGGTTACATAGGTTTACTTTGTGTAAATTATGTCATCACCACTGCTTTCAAAACGGTGAAGGAAAACATTGTGAGAAAACCAGAATGTCCTAAAACAAAAATCTACTAACACGCACTGGGCTCGCGTAGTGAATTACGGACACTCCCTCTCACCGAGAGGAGGCCTGTGTCCCAGCAGTGGGAACACTATACGCTGATTATTATAAGCTGTCTTCTTGTTTTAAACTAGAATTAATGTTTATGGATGGGTCTTTAAGTCCGTAACACATCAATGATTCACTTATTATTAAGTTCCTAAGTTAAAATTACTGTTATTAATTAAGCATCCATATTGTTATAAAATGCAGACCAACGCCTCAAATTGATCGGGACCTGCTGTTGATTATGACCATCCCTTTATTACAGTAAGTAGGTTTGTACAAACACTTACACATCCATCATAATTTTAAAAACTAAATGAGGTCGGCCTTTCCGAACTGACTACTCTGAGAAGAAAGGCCGAAACAAACTCTTATTTGTAAACTGTTTGTTTTGTATATAATTTTCTCAACTTGGAAACACATGTATCATTTTCCAAAGAAAACACTGTACGAGCTGAAACATGTCTGGACAGTTTTCTTCATCAGACGTTCACAAATACGTTACTGTCTAATAAGCGAAGGTAACAAAGAATCGGACGCAGCTGGTCGGCCAGTAAAAATGGCGAAGGAGACACTCGTAAAATGGAAGGACTCTTGAAGTGATTGATGATCTAAAAACTCTGAGATAAACGCTTGAAGTATTTTTCTCAGATAATCTAAAAACAGTGGTTTTGTGCCTATCCAAAAAAGTTCTGACAGTCATTTTTTCGGTAAAAAACACTTTAATGCGTAGGAATTTATATACAGTTTTCTTAACGAGATTTGAGGTTTTGTGTCTATTTTACAATCAACACCTATAAAAGAGAATCAAGAAAATAATCTACCAGACGTGCTTTACGTCTTCCAGCCGAAAGACATCCACTGCTGCACATAGGCCTCCCCCAAGCACCGCCACTTCGGCTGGTTCTGTGCTTCTCGCATCCAGCGGGTTCCTGCGATCTTCACCAGGTCATCGGTCCACCTTGTGGGAGGCCTTCCAACGCTACGTCTTCCATGAAAACCAGCGCTGGGGCTCTCTCTTGCATAGGGTCGCAGCATAATGTTGAGCGATAGCCGTTTTGCGTGGATGTGACGCATGTCAACCATTTCTTATTGTTTTTTTTTTTTCTTATTTGTTTTTATGTTATTTTTTGCGTCATGTTTACCGCAAATAAACGTATTTTCTTTCTTTCTTACAATACGCGGTCGATACTCCAAAACCTTTCGGTCTGTCATCATTATCTAATGAGAACTTTATGCTACAAAAATGGCCATACTCAAAATAACAAAAGTGGCTAAATATGGAATAAAAACAAACCAACTTATTAAAATCGTCAAGATAAGCAACACGGAGACCAACACTTTAAACAGACCGCTATAAGCACCCTCGAACGAAGAGCCAACGACACAACTGTACCAAAATATAATGACCTTAGAACTGAGACAAAACAAAAGATACGAATAAAAATATTACGGACTATTGAAGGGGAAATAATCAAAGGCTGGGTTTGGACCCAACCCGTGGGAAATTACACATGAAAGGCAAACCAAAATGTCTTGCGATTAAATCTGTCTGTACCCGCATTTCTGTCCCATCGAGTCATTTAATTGAGTGGAAATACTGAACGTTTGGGGTCGTGTTCCAATTTAGTATAAATTCAGTGGACACGTGTTTGTAGATTGCAGTCTATTTCTTTAATATGAGAAAGCTAATGTCTTGGTAATGAAATATTTGGTTGATTTCTTCCGGTCGTAACGCTAGATTGGGTACAACCTTTTGGTTTAATAGAATAGTCGTAGTTCCATATCTGCCACTAAACATAGTTCGCTACGTGCCTAAGTTTTGCTAGAAAATATTGCTGAAAATAATATTGCCAAATTTTGTCCTAATAATTATAATTACTAAGGGCCGGTTTACTGATCCGTAGTTAAACTAAATGGTAACTCATTGTTAAATTTTTGCAAAAAGTGTTTTTTGATAATTTTTTAATTTATCTAATGATATAATATCTTTGCTAATGGTCAAATAATTAACTATTAGATAAAAAATAACCATTAGATAAATTAAAAAATTATCAAAAAACACATTTTGCCAATATTTGAAAAAAATAAAGAAAGTAAAAAGTATTTATTGCGACTCGTAAAAGATCATAAACTAAACACAGGTAAAAATAAAATAAATTATAAAAAAAACATAACATTAGGAAAAATGAAACAGGAACTCCTATACGAGGCCAAAAGGTTCCTATCTCAGCATGTTTTTTTTTTAATAAAAATGTTGCCCCACACTAGGAATTTCTCCTGTATCCTGGGTGCGTTTACAAACATTTAAACTTACTTGCACGAAACCACTAAGTACTTGTAGGTCATACAAATAATTTTGTTCCGTGCGGGAATCGAACCTTCGACACGCAGCGCAGCAGTCAATCGCTTAACCACTGCGCTAACCGTGCCGTCATGACGCTTCGACATTTACAAAATAAATGTCGCAGCGCTGGTATTCTGATAGGGCCCGCTGTGATGTCACGGGCAATCACAGTGATAAATAAATAATAAAATAGATATAATTATGTAAAATATTAGCTATAAAATAGATATTATTTATTTTAAATCCGCGCCAGACGTAACCTTATTGTCTATGCCTATTTTAACCATTATTTACTATTTTTAACTATAGGTTGAGTTAACTACTACACTAAAAACACTGATCCAAAGCAGAAAACTTTTTTCCACCAAAAAGATTACAGGGAACCAACTCAATATAATTAACAAAATTAGCTAACCCAGAAAGAACCTAAAAACTAATTCAAAGCCCTCAAAACCAACTTCTATTTTTCTTTATTAATTAGGTTCGTCTCAGTTAACTTATTGAGTTTGTCTTAGACTAAATTCAAGTTTAGGTCTGCACTTTGCTTAACCCACCCTAAGTTTGCCTAACAACTTCTAAAAACTTATTAAGCTAAGTCCCTAACTTAAAGTTACTAGTTGTGTAGCAACTGCTTTTTCGTAGCTCACTTAATTAAGAAATAAATGCTCATGCCTGATACGCCAAGTTTTGATGAGATATTTTTTTAAGTGGCTGTGCAAGAAACGGGCTAGAATTAGAAAAAATACCCAAAAGTCTTTCCATTAACTGTACAAAAAAAAATCAGCATGTATAAAATTATGCTAAAAAAAACGCTATAAGCAAGCATTGCCCTTGTATCTATTTTTCTGTTCTGTTTTTTTTCTTGTCTGTGTATATAATTATGGTTAAATAAATAAATATCGTAAACGTCATTTTTATGTTCTTGCACTTTCTTATGATAATTATTATTTATATTTATTTAAATAGATAAGTATATGTTTCATATATGGATATATTCTGGTATATGTATTTACATATACCAGAATATATCCATATATGAATAAAACCACAGATTTCCTGAAATTTTGTCTCTCCTTTCTCCCTTAATCCATCCCAAGGGTGTCTTTAAGAGATCACTTTTAGCGCTAAAACCGCTTATTGTGTCACCCCTTGTAAAATTTACATCTGAAATATTTATGGTTTACATAATAAAGAGTATCCTATTCTATAACCACTGTTATGAAATCATATGAATCGGAACATTAATGGCTCGGATTAAAGACCAAAGATAATCTACAATCATTACCAAATTAACGCGAATTGCACGTAGGTACCTACATATCACAAGTTTTTTCTATTCCCAATGGGCCTAGCCTGAACGCCCGCAGTAAACTTAACGAGGTTTCGAACAAATTTAAAATTGAAAATACTTATTTCACACATAGTAATTACTTAGTTTCTTATCCATGGGCGATGCACATTATGATTTTCGCAATTTTTTTAATCAAAATGCTATAAGATAGTAGTGTATTAACGTTACGTTTACGTCACGCGTTCGTGCTAGGGCGTCGGTTCCACTTCAGTGACGGACACTTGGAACATTGTTTACGTTCGTCCCGGATCACCATGACAACCATAATAATCGAAAACGTATAAAACCGGGATCAACATGGCTTTCCAAGAGATACTTTGTTGTATCGCGTCGAAGGCAAAGTTTTAACGAGTTCGAATCTATCGTAAACTATACTACACTACTTTGCATTGTATAATGTACGTAGAAAAGGCTTTTGCTTACTCATAGTACAAGGCTAAGTTTCAATAAGATACGTGCTTTATTGTTATTTAAAGTATTATGTTTCAGTTTTCAGAATTTTGTGCCCGAAGAGATTATGTCAAAAATCAAAGAATTTTTGTCATAATTTTTGCGGGCATACTTTCTGGTAATTACCATAAAATGGTATAGGATGACCAGAGTACCTATAATTATCTGTATCAAACGATAGAACACTTTTGTATGTTTTTACATACAAAAGTGACAAGCGATAATACAATCAAAATTATGTTTATTCAATTAATCAGACCCACTAGAAAAAAATTAAACATTTTACCTTAATCTATATATATTTTACTTTACTTTAGCGTGGCAGATAATTATTTTATTTTATTCAGCGATAATTTTTCGAGGAATAAAACTGACGTTTGACAGTTTTTGTATGAAATAACTGTCAAAATTTCAAAATTATTCCTCGAATAAAGTTATCAGATGATTGAAAAATCAGCCCTTATAATTAGTAGTAGTTGATCGAAAAACCGAACGAAAATAGACATTCAATAAAAATATAATTCCACCTGTGTCAACGGATGTCTTGAACACCTTGAAACATCGGAAATATGATAAGGGTGACGAGACGACCTCAGCAGGTGAAATATATTTGTTGACGTGACTGTCATGTTGATCTATTTATAACCGCGTTTACGGAAAAAAATACTTCTCGTAAAATATTGTCCTATCTATATACATATAATAAAATTGTAGAAAAGTGGTGTCTGTACAATGGAAATATATTAAAAAAAAGTAGCAGAGGATGTTATTATATCGATGCCGAACCCGAAATTGTAATAAATTTTTTTTTTTGTCTGTTTGTCTGTGTGTTTGTGCACGCTAATATCAGAAACGGCCTATTTGATTTATATGCGGTTTTCACTTATATATTGTAATAAGCTTCCCTTAACAGTTAGCGTTTATTTCATGTCAATCGGTTCATAAATAAAAAAGTTATGTGAATTTAAAGAATCACGGCGAACATTTGTTAAGCAATTCTATCAGAGTACGTACAGGCCTCGCGCCTGCGCGTCTATGGCTATATAAAGCGCGCTGAGAGCCGCGCCACTGCCCCCCATTAGAGCAGGAGTCCCTCAGGGCTCCGTACTCGCCCCTCTCTTATTTACGCTGTTCACTAGCGACATCCCTAAAGATGCTAAGTCCCAATTGGCTCTGTGCGCAGACGACACAGCCATCTATTACACTGGTCGCAGCCATATCCAACTACGACTTCGTCTCCAAACCGCAGTAAATAAGTTGGCTGCTTGGTTCAGGAAATGGCGAATCGAAGTCAACACCGATAAGAGTCAAGCGGTGCTCTATTTGAGACCCAGACGACAACCCACCCCCCCCCTCCACCAATCACCATGTTCGGCAAGCCGATCCCTTGGGAAAAGCGAGCCAAATACCTTTGTTTTATTCTTCTCCTTCTCCTCACCTTCTCAGAGCACATAAAGACGGTCAGTTCGCGCGCCTCTTTCGCTCTAGGCTGCCTTCATTCCGTCCTCAATGAACGCAGCAAGCTGTCACTCAAGTGCAAAAAGCGCCTGTACACAGCATGCATCCGTCCCATAATGACTTACGCTTGCGTAGTCTTCGCTCACGCTATGACGGGGCTTTCCCGTCACATCCATAGGATGCAAACCCTGCAGAACCGATTTTTCCGCAAGGTCACAAACTCCCCTTGGTTCGTTAGCAATGAGATCCTCCATGTTGATCTCAAGATCCCCACTATCCAGCAGTTCATGAAACGCCTCTCCAAGCGTTTCTTTCCACAGCCGCTAATCACCCCAACCCTCTGGTGGTCGCGGCCGCCAACTACACCCCCTCCAAACTCAGTAAAATTCGCCGTCCAAGGCATGTTCTCGACGACCCCGATGACCCCATAACCCTCCTCCAGGAGAGCGATAGGGCAACCAGTACAGTATACAAACACAAATTACCGACATTCCGACCTCGCCGCCGAGGTCCCTCGCGACGCCCCCAAGTAAATTCTCCCCCCTGACCCTTGCCCGCTGAAGTGCCAGCCCGCGTCGTAGCTGAGCCTGTAGCTTTAAATTCCCCGACTGAGACCTCTGAGTTTGTTTCGGCCTTTCCTCTCAGAGATAGTCCTAGGAAACGCCGCGCTCATCAAAGCATTAATACTACTAATTCGATCCAGCCTGTCCCCTTGCTGCCCTCTCCCAGCGACGCCCTAAAGCCAAGGTTCGTACCCCACAAAAAACTGACTGTTTGCATATTTCATTTATTTATATTTTAGGGTTTGTAGGTTAAGTTCTTTTTCTTAATTGTCTTTAAAATAATTGTTTACGATAGTACGTGTTTACTAAATAACTGTGTGTTAAGTAGTAAGTACTATTTTATTGTAAGAATGCCTCGAAGAAGATCCAACCTCTCCCAATGTAGCAAAAATGCTAAAAGGATGAGATTAGTTCGATCACAGGAATCTGAAGAAGGTCGTGAGGCAAGGCTTTCTGCAACTCGGGAACATCAGGCTAGGTTTCGTGCTGCAGAAACTTCGACTCAGCGAGAATCTCGACTGAGTTCAAATCGTTCTCGAATGATGACAACTCGAAATAGGGAAAACGGGGAACAACGAAAGGCACGTTTATCTGTCGATCGCGAAGCTCACGCGCTATCGCGTGAGTCTGAGACTTCTGCGAACCCCTAATGCTTCTTAGAAATTTAAGCCCCCCAAAACTTTGCAATGGTACCAGGTTAAAAGTGACCAATTTACAACGAAATCTGATAGAAGCAGAGATTTTAACAGGGTGTGGAAAAGGTGAAAGTGTTTTCATTCCTCAGATTCCTCTCATTCCAAACAATTTTCCATTTAGTTTTAAACGAGTCCAGTTTCCAGTCAGCCTATGTTTTGCGATGACAATTAATAAAGCAGATCTAAGTATCAGCTGTTTCTCGCACGGTCAGTTGTATGTGGTTCTGTCACGGGTTAGCAATCCTAGGAGCCTGTATGCTTTCATCCCCGATGGCCATACGTCAAATATCGTATACAGAGAAGCATTACTGTAAAGTAAATTTTTTGCTACCCAAACGACGGTATATGTAATTCAAAATATGCTGCCCGAAAAGTCACTATTCCACGCGGACGAAGTCGCGGGCACAGCTAGTAACCAATATAAATGGAAATTACGCCAGAATGTAACTTTTTATCTCTATTATGTATACAGGAAAACGTATTAATATAATTAACGTAGAAAATGTAAGTACTAAAAACGACTTCTTTTTTTTTAGAAGCAAGACTTTCATTGCGGTTGTGACATTGATTCCTCCTAAGCAACGATCGTCCACACAATAGCTGGGACTTGATTAAATGCCTACCAATTGGCCCCCGAGGGAATAAAAACGGCGTCGAAATACTTTATTACTTCTACCCATACAACATCCAAAAAATATTTACGTACTTTGTAAGGAGCGCAAAGTAAAAGCTTTCCGAGTCGTATTGACAAACCACTCTAAGTGAACGTTTATTCGGTGGTAAGACGCCAGGTAGCATGTATCTGCGAAACACGCTTTCAATGTGCCCTTGGGATCTTTCCCGACAATTTGTACAGCGTTTTCAATACACAAGCACTTTTGTATTGAAAGTAAAAACATTTCCATCTCCCAAAAACGACCCAAAGGTAACGTTTGGAGGAAACATTTGCGAGCTTACATCTGTAGAAGTATTTTTAAGCCTATTAAAGTGGAAATCGGAAAGCGAGGTTGGCAGATTACCGACATGTTTTTAGCCAAAGAAAGATATTAAAAAGTAATCTACTTAAATTTCCTTGAAACTCGTAACACGAAAAAGAAATATTAATGTTGTTACCCTTGGCCCTAATTGCTTCTGACTGTAAGAAAAAGCAGATGGAGTGCACCGCGTGCTGTATTAATCGAAATTCAATAATTACGAGATTTTAACTCAGTAAACGTTTGATTTTCTACAGAATCTGAACATCAGTTCAAAATAAAAAGTTCGTGTAGATTAAATTGAACCAAAAAAGTTAAGTTTTATTAGATGTCACTTCGTACTTAGAGCTTCGTTCTTTTGAAACAAGCGAATCAAGTGCAACGCAGATTTGATAATTAGCACCTTTCAAGACTGGGCAAACGAAAAAAGCATTTAGAACGAATACAAAGAACGATTTTTGAAATGGTATCTTTAAAAGAAACGTAATGAGCTTAACTCATGCTTTTGGCAATATACTTTTATTAATCGAGTCGAAATTAATCACACACAAAGAACACTTAGGCTACGTACGCAAAGACAGGTGGCTTGCTTAGCGCTTAGAGCTTAGCGAGTCATTTTGCGAGTAGCGCAGTGAAACGAACGCTCTAGAATTTTTGCAACCGGCTGCACTGCGCGCTTGGCGTCTTCGCTAATCACCTAGCGTGTATGTAAGGATGTTAAGTCACTAGACTCTGGCGCTAAGCAAGCCACCTATCTGTGCGTACGTAGCCTAAAATAATTGTATTATAGCTGCTCTCATTACCATTTGAAAATCAACAATGAAAAGTCAAATTATTTACTCAGAGACCGCGTACCTTTTTAATTTTAAATAGATCTGTAATAGACGTCGAGTATAAAACGTGGGGAACCCATTATGATATGGCAGCACCGCCCTGCCATATTATAATGGGTCTTTACAATATCGCCCCACACAGCCTAGCGCCTCTGTGTGCGACCTTTTTAATGCTTCTGAATGATTTAATAGGCTATTCATAGGACAAATATTTATTGCATGGTATAGCGGTTGAAATTACTTTATGGTCACATCATTTTTCTTGTTAGTTTTTTTTAAAGCTGGGTGGAAAATTGGATAAACTTTCAATTGTGTTAAGAGACAACTAGAGAGAAGAGTGAACTAGAGAGTACGCAATTGAAAGTTTATCCAATCTGCTTAATTAAATAATTGTGCGCCTTTTAGTGTAACAAGTGTCATACTCATTATTTTATAGTAAACCTTTAGTTTTAACATGGATGCATTTTAAGCCCCAGAAATTAGCCCTGGATTTTCAAATCTAGCCATTTAAAAATATAATCACTCTGATGTTCGAATAGTACATTACTCTAATAGAATTAGCCATTTCCTTTATACGTCCGGCAATTGTCTAAATCCTTATTTCCTCTTAACCGCTCCTACGATTGCGGTTCTAATTGGAAAATCCTTACAGACGGACAGTTTACCTGGATTATCTTCCACTTCCAATGTTCTGTTCCATTTGAACCATTGTATGAAACTCTTTAGATTTCGCAGTAGAATTCAGTGTCTGTAAATGCAAGATATATTTGGCAGGTGTCAGGTTCTAAAGATATTATGAGCAGACACCTACAGTCTACGAAAACATGGATGAATAAAATGTTGGTTTGAACTTCTGGATTTTGTAGGTGAATTCTTACCTCTACTTCATCATTATCTTTTCAGCCGAAAGACGTTCTCTGCTGGACATAGGCCTCGCCCAAGCAGCGCCACTTTGACCGGTTCTGTGCTTCCTGCATCCAGCGGATTCCTGCGGCCTCCACAAGGTCATCGGTCTACATTGTGGGAGGTTTATTGTTATAATAATTATCAAACTGCTATTTCCATTTTTTATATACTTACAAAAAAATATTTTCAACAAAGCCAGAAGTTCGTAAATTCAAAAGAAATATGTCTCACTGAACAGCTGGTGCACAATAAGATAGTTCTAAGGGTTTCAAAATGTAAAGAAAATAATACAGGGTGTTATTGACAGCCCTCCACAAAAACACAGGATTGATTCAGCTCCTTATTCTGAATCATATCCCACTGAAAATTTTCTCAGGAAAAAAAAAATTTTTATGCCGTTTTTTCTGCTGATATTCCTATAATTCAATGTAAAATTACGTTCTCTGTATGCAACACTCCATTTATGTAAATAAAACAGCTGAAAACAGCCTCGCTCAAGCTCGCTGCGCTGCCGTCCGCTACGTGCGTTTTGCCACGGTAACGACACGTTGCGTGTGAGGTAATAAAACAAATCTGGTTTTTTGGATTCCCTTAATGTTCCTGAAAGAATTACATGTACCGGTCATCTTAATATGATGTACTGAAGCCACCCTATCAGTTTGCGGAGGGCTGTCAATAACACCCTGTATATGGTAATTTAAAAAATCTCGGAAAATTCTGAATAGAAGACTTCATTAGAAATGTATAGAATTCCAATAGCCTTTGGCTATCAATTCATTTCGTTGACTCACCAAGAAATCTACCTTTAGAATCTTTTAAACTTACGTACACCGTACATGGATGAAAAGAAGCAAACTCCAACGTCCGAATATCTTCCAACACAAAGCGGCCCAAGTTTATAAATAAGTAATTAAATAAGACTTTTTTCAAGTATCATCATCAAGATTTATTTTGCTAGAGATACGGGTAAAGAGTTTTATCGTGAGAAAAGGATCCAGTACCAGCGGGGTAGTTGCGTAACACACTATCAGTAGCAATGGCTACCATTTTGACAGTTCAACAACATTCATTGCGTTGTTTACGTTGTTAAGCAGGCAAATTTTCGAACATACGAAGCAATGGATTAGCAATATCTTTCAAAATGATTCAGATTCAGATTGATAGTGTATTACGCAATTAGGGTGCAGGTCATACAATCAGTCTCCTCTCTGTGAGAGGGAGTGGGCCATAATCCACCTCGCGGGACCAGTGCGAGTTGGTGGATGTTTTTGAATTTACAACTCGTAAGCTGTGAACGAATGGTGGCCAAGGTTAGGCCACGTACAAAAGCGCGTTGGGTTGACGATATCGTCAGAGTCGCAGGAAATACCTGGATGAGTGACGCACAGAACAGGGAAGTATGCCAGAAGAAAGGGGAAGCCTATATCTATCAGTGGGTGATTCTGGGCTGAAATGATGATGATCATGTTGATGAAGTCGGGGCCGATTCAGACCCATCTTCACATACTACAAAGCGTACCAAAACTAATGAAAATACTGTTTACAAACTTACTTATCAGACTCAATAGCATACTAAGCACCGTCCGCAAGTTAAAAGTTTCATAATAACGGTGATTGCAGAGTTCCGGGACGGAATGCACACAAAGGCGAATTTAATCTCATGTATTGATCAAAATTGTAAACAGATAGAAGCGTACATTCCTCTACAGCGTTCAACGTGAACAAGCTTCGCTGAAAACATCTAGTGATGTGATGATAGCATTGTTGAGTCGATGTTCCTAATCGATGTTCAGTGTTTTGTTTCAGTTTTAGAATTAATAATAGTATGCACAAATGGCGTATTCTTTAAAAACTACGAAGCTTAAAATGTATTTTGTTTGAAAATACTATCAAATATTAATTTAAATTATTTGTCAAGCACTAGCTAATGAACATCTTTAACGTTCACAATTCCGCAGAGAATTTTTAACCAACAAGCTAATATGGTTGCAACGAGAATCGATTAATATCGTATCGATTTGGCATCCCGGTGAGAACTAAACATCGCTCGGTGAAAATCTTGTTCCGACGTGTAATGCGATAAGCTGGCCCACTCTCCAGGATTCACCACACGTCCCGAAGCAAATTTTCACATACATCTCGAAACACGATAAGGCAAATAACGAGTTGAGATACAAATGACAAAAAAGCGGCCAAATGCGAGTCAGACTTGCACACGACGGGTTCCGTACAATATTTAACTCGA
This sequence comes from Apamea sordens, assembly GCA_945859715.1. Classification (NCBI taxonomy): domain Eukaryota; kingdom Metazoa; phylum Arthropoda; class Insecta; order Lepidoptera; family Noctuidae; genus Apamea; species Apamea sordens. The sequence continues at coordinate 8,870,096 of OX243996.1, read as the reverse complement.
CACATTAAAAAAAAATACTTTGAAAACAGTACAAAACACGTGTCCTGTGTGACCCTCCGTGACCTGAAATAATATTAAAAAAGAGTTTTTTAATATTATTTTATTTTTATTATTTGTTGTTATAGCGGCCAATAGCAAGTCTACACACACGGTAGTGGAAACTTCAAGTGTTTTAAATGTCATGTGTCTATCTATTACGGTTCAAAAGATACAGCCTGATGACAGACGGACGGACGAACAGTGGAGCCTTAGTAATAAGGTCCCGTTGGCACCCTTGAGGTGTGGAACCCTAAAAAGACGTACAAGGCAAATAACCTTTTTTATCAAATAAAAGAACTTTTGTACTCAAAATATATAAGAATATCCTATTATGTTCTCACAAGTCTAGACGATAATACGATAAAATATGAGGCCCTGAAAGTTTTGTAGATACAAAGTTATGAAAATTAAGTTTAGGATCGGAGATACTCGTATCCTTTACTGAAATGCAAGGAGAGTTTTGCTTGCACGTTATGATCTTCTTATTGAATTATGCGGTTGCTTTCACTCTAAAATGTTTTAGTTTGACAAGGTGAATCAAAAACCAAGGAAATGATGAAGGATGAGGGTGATGGTGGTATTTGTGTTTGAAAGGTGAATTGACGCAAGATGTACTTGCCAATTAAAATCAGTGCTTGAATATCAGTGAATTAATTTTGTAATCCATCATTTATTTTGGACCAATTATTATTAAACATTTAAATATCGAATAAATCATCTTTACAAATAAATGAATCATCATTTTAAAATAAATCACTGAAGTTTGGAAAACGAAAATGAACCAGAGAGCCACCAGTCGATTCCCGAAATTCCACATTTAATTGATGTCTGATTTAAAATCAGTACATCATATATTTATTTCAGAATTAATAAATGATTAAAAATCTACGTTTATTTGAGTGATAAATCTCTGGTACATCTTAAATATGTGATTCCCATCTATGTAGGTATATCTCCATTTGAACCGGTCGACTCAGACAAGCTTATTCCCTTGCCGGGTAGCGAATATGGAGAGATATCTAATCTGGTGTCAGTCATCTTGATGAATGCCGAGCACGGGGTGTATCTCCGGCAGTTATTGCTCGACGTGACAGATGGAGAGTCCTATCGGTGCTTTGGGTACACCTAGGGTTACTATGAGGGCTTAGGATGACAGTTTCGTTAGAATTCGGGTGGATAAATTAGAAGGTGGGCCCGTAAGGTTTTGGTAATAACCAGACAAATATTGATGCCTAGAGTATGACTCACTGTGCAAGTGTTTAAGGCCTATATCAGTTTAGCATCCTTTGTTATTTTTATAATATGTATTAAATGGAAAAACGAATGCATGGTTTGATTTTTCCATTTGGAAATTTCTTAGTAACAGCTAAGAGTTTGAAAGATGGTGGTGTGGTACCGCCTCGAAAAATACGTCCGTGCCTGGGAGAGCACATTAAGCCGTTGGTCCCACGCCTCGTTGACGAACAAGTCCTTCTCTCCCTGGTCGGGTTGGATTGCCGTCCTATCGGGCTATGAGAGTGAGTGAAGGGAGAATGCACCTGTGTCTGCACGAACACTTGTGCACTACAATATCTCCCGCGCCGAAGGCTTGTCTCCGTTGAGATTGGTCGCCATGACCACACGTTACGAAATTTTGTTTCAGTGCGGTTAGTGGAAGTGCTCATGTGCCGTTCGTGGAAGTGCCGTTCAAATCAGTGCTATAAGTGGAATACCTACCTCGAAATATTGTACGACATTCAATAATTATGTTTTGGTTTTTTCTTTATAATTATAAGATATTCTTTATAATTATAAGGTAAGATAAAGCTTACTTTACTTTACGCCAAAGGCTGTATTTTTTACTAATTATCGCTACATTTTACCAACGCTACGCTCATTGTCTAATTAATAACGAACTAGCAAGCAAAGTTAAATGGTAGTCCGTAATAAAAATGTCAGACGACATTACAATAAGAGAACAGGCGAAATTATTCCGCTAACTGAGCTGCACCTTGGCATCGGAACGCACAGAATAAATAGGTACAGAATGTCAGCTCTATCTAACGAGCAAAAACGCACGCATGCATGGACACGCGTCTACTTACAGCGAGTGCAAATGCACTCACGACTGGTATTTGTTTGACATAGTTTAAGGCACCTGCCCCACCACCGACGAGGAAGCGACTAACTATCAAACCATTTTATCGTTCAAGAAACGTACAAAATATGATAATTTTGTGTAAGTAAAAGAGATAAAAATAATAATAGTTTAAAGTAATCGCTGACTATTAAGACCGCCGCGCCGGCGAGTACTCGTTTGTATATCAAGAGAGCGAGAACGCCGTACGAACGTGTCTATGTGTGTGCACCTGTTTTCTGTATAGAGTCAGCCTTCTGTACCCTATCCAATTTGTGGCAATTGGTGAGCATTTCGAACCTAATTAGAATCATTTTCTGACTCACGGAATTATTGATGGAAATATTTCGTTCCGCCTGAATGAATTTATGAACCGACTTCGTGGAAAAGGTATTTGCGAAAAAAATTTCAATCAAAGGTTTCGGACGAGTAATTGTTTTACCTTCATTATGGTTATTGAATTTAAAAAAATATTGTATTCTGAATTAAACTTGATTGAATAAGTTTTTTTTAAATCATCATCAGAGTAAGCAAGCTGATATGCCATGTTTATCGAAGGACCAATGGACGGTGGAGCAGACGAGTCTTGGCATAGAGACCGCGTATCGGCAAGCGTAGTCTGGGACGCCCCCTAGCTAGATGGACCGACGACCATAAAAAGGCTAGGACAGAAGGGGTGCGGAAGGCGGAAGACAGAGTTTTGTGGCGCAGCCTGGGCGAGGACTATGATATGATGAGATGAGTGAATAGTATTATGAAGGTACATTATTTTATGAAACGTTACTAGCTATCTTAGCTCGGTGTATAAATTACTTTGTTTATTCGCTTAAAAGTACCGCATAAGCACTCACAAATATAGTTAAACCCAGCTGTGGTAAAAATAAAATCAGAATAAAGGAAAAATAGACCAATGCTTTTAGAGTCAGCTTTATTAAACAAACTGTCAGATAAAAACTAACCGGGATTTAAAATCAACCATGGATTTCAGACAATCGCCGCCATTTTTCGCAGTCTACAATTTAATAAACCAATGTTTTGATTTTTGTTTTGTGATGCAGTGTAAAATATGAAGGTTTAAATACATACGTTTGTTTTTATTTTAGGACCAACCAAAATAACTTACCTACAGTACTGTAGAGGCTTGTCTGCCGAAGGCAACCGCATATGTTGCAGGCCGGATATAATTTAGCGCTGATGACATTCGACCGTTCAAGCTAGTGTCAAATTAATATATTTAGTTAGGATTTTGGGTTTAGAATAAAGAGTGATAATTTAGACGAAAATATGTAAAGACGTTCTACAATATAATATAAAAGGAGTCATAAGTGTTTGATTCCTCCGGTTACCTCAGAGGGCTCCTCTAGTCCTCTACAGTACGTATTTAGCTTTTAGGATAAAGAATGTTTCAGAAATATGAACAAAGAATTATTATTTTCATATTGTTAGAAGTGCCCACATGCATACTTAATTTGTATAAGGTAAGAATTCACGTGTACCATTCTGATTCTAGTGTGCTTGCCTTGCTACGTCTTGCTACGCAATGAGCTACGATGTAGCACTGTGCTACGATTGCGTAGACTCCACGCGTTCGAAACGTGTAATCAGTAATCTCATGAATTCAAAAACATCGAAATGATTTTGTTCTAAGGACTAGAATAGATATGTCTTGTCCCATACCCACATAAACTATGGCGAACATAGAAGAAGACGTTTACTTGAATTATTTTTGTTTTTAATTAACAATATAAATTAGGTAAGAAAAGGTACAAACAATAGCACTACAGGACAAACATTAGTCCATTTACAATTTACTATAATTGTCGTAAACGACCACTTGCCAGACTTAATCGTTCGTGTAGTTACACTAATACGTTGTTCCATTGCTTTTTCCGAATAATTTCTTTCTTATTTCGTACAAGTTGTAGCAAATTGCCTCTATTATCCCGTTATGCCTGGTTGCAGACAATATTCAGTGACAAACTATTGGGGTTAAAAGTCAACGTAGAAGTTTTTATACCCATTCATACGCTGTATTTTTAAAAAAATCTTGTAATTTACCTTCTGTTTTGGTAGCCATATATGTACCTTGCTCCTCATCTTTATCCCAAAATTGTCGAACCATGTCAGGGAAATAAATTGTTACGAAAATTGACTACCACCTTAAATTGTTCGTAAATTCAAATCACAACTGTCATTCTTTTACAGTTGTATGAAATGGCTATAACACTGCAAATTAACGAATATTACCTATATCATCATCATCTGCCTAGCCTTTTCCCAACTATGTTGGGGTCAGCTTCCAGTCTAACCGGATGCAGCTGAATACCGGTATTTTAAATGGAGGAACTGACGAAGAGTATAATATATTTTAAAAATTAATTTCCCTAACTTTACTTATACATAGATAGGACTCTTCTCACACAGAATAATAAAACCTTGTAAAAGAAAACTTTTACAAACATGTAAAGTAAAACCTATTACGTTAAATCGTATCGTATCCTCAAACGCTAAAGGAATATTCTATTTGCAAACCGTTCTATAGTGAATATTACTAGTCCAGCTTATCTCTAATGCATTCCCTTGTGCATCTGATAGGCTTATTATAAATTTAAGAGTCGTTCATCCACAAAGCTTTTAGCTCTAGACTCAAGACTGTTCCTAGGATATCGGAAATTATTATTATAAATCCCATTTAGTAAGCTTCCCTTATCTTAGCAGTTTTCTTAGAGATCTTAGAGATTAAGCTTTATTTATAATTATAGATAATTATTTTTATAGTTATTTTGTAACGTTTTTCCTAATATACCGGGTTATTTGAAAAACACCAACAACCTCTTAAGAGGTCATTGTACTCGTCATTATGAACAACTTTTACTCTGAGACCAAACCTGAAATCAAGAAAAAAAATCAGCTGTTCCCTACATTTATGTTCGGTTAACTCGTCAAAATGTAGGGAACAGCTGATTTTTTTTTCGCGATTTCAGTTTTGGTCCCATAGTAAAGGTTGTTCACAATGATGAGTGCAATGACCTCTTAAGAGGTTGTTGGTGTTTTTAAGGGCCGGTTTTTTGCCGGTATATACAACGCCACATGCGACCAACGCGTTATACTGACGTCACGCAAATCCTGCATCTCGCAAGCATGGTCCTTTTCTATAGAGTATGAGGGGACTTTAAACCCTGTTCCTCATACCTCTATAAACTCAACCAATTGTTTAAGTAACTAATGGTTAAATTTTTGCAAAATGTGTTTTTTGTACAATTGTTATTCTAATGGTTATTTTTTTAAACTAATAGTTAATTATTTGACCATTAGCAATGATATTATATCATTATATAAATGGATCAAAAACACATTTTGCAAAAATTTAACCATTAGTTACTATTTTTAACTATTGGTTGAGTTTAACTACGGATCAAAAAACCGGCCCTTAGTGATGTATAAAATTACTTCGTGAATTCATAGAAAACTTTTGATTTTTAATAACACATTCAAATGTTGATTTGGGGTTGCAAACTCAAACTAAACTCAAACTCGAAGCCTCTATTCCAATTAAACCATTTACAGGCACTTTTGAATTGTCAAAGAGTCGGCCAGTTAGTCAAAAAGTTAAAGGTACCTAGTTGGCCCATTCTAAAACGTAGATCTCTATGGAGAAGATCGGGCAAAAAACTCTAAAGATATTCTTTTAAATCAAGATATTACAAAATCCTGGGTGCATTATTCTTGTTGCTTCTGTATGAGGGAACAATTTAAAAAAATAAAATGAAGAAATAATTCAAAATATAAGATTAAAAATAAGCCCTGGCAGTTATGAGATGACCAATTTCAACCGACGCGGTGACGACGCCCGTTCACAAACATGACTCATGGATAACATGCGATGGATGAGTACATGCGATGGTTTTGTAAAGTGGAAGAATATATAAATAATTTAAAAGGTCTTGTAATAATATTAGGCGACTTAAATTTAAATAGTGTCTCTTTAAATATTAAGAATTATTATTGTTATTTTGTATCATATTGTAGTCTGAATGCGATGAACGTTGTGGAGAATTCGTATGGAGGTATGTTAGATGTTGTTTTAGTCCAAGAGAACATTAGTACACGTGAGACAGTCGTAACCGCTACCGAGGGAATTGTACCACTGGATGCTTATCACCCGGCACTACACATTGACGTAAGAGTTGATGTAGGTCGTTATTCAAATTCAATTGAGCCCAGCAATATAGACGGTACCAAAGATTGGAACTTCGGCAAATGCGATTACGAACAGCTTTACTTATTACTCTCTAACGAGAATACTTGGGAGGAGGTTTTGAAATCCAAAGATGTACACACAGCTACTCATAAGTTCTACAGCATAATTTATAATTTTTTTGATATTTGCATGCCTAAAAAACGCAGAAAGAAATCGACGGATAAACGATATCCTGTGTGGTTTAATAATGATATCATTCGAGATCTAAGGCTCAAGATAAAGCACCATAAGAACTGGAAACGCACTAACTGTGATAGCGCGTATTTGTTATTTTCTGACCTCAGGAAAAGCTTAAAGATCAGTATTTCAGATGCATATCTCGCGTACATGAGACATATAGAAAGTAAAATTAAAGTTACCCCTCGTGAATTCTGGTCGCACATTTCCAGCCTAAGATCCAAAGGTGGTTTTGAACCTAACATTTCATACAGAGGTATAACTTTCTCAGGAACTAAAGCTGCAGGGGCGTTTGCTGAGTTTTTCTCTAATGTTTTTCTGCCTGATACACCGGGGCTAAATGCCGATCATATTAGTGCGGATGACCATACCAATGACAGCAATTACATTAATGTAGCCCCCTTGTACCCTATAGACATTGTTAAAGGCATAAATAAATTAAAACCTAACAGCTCCGTTGGCCCCGATAACATTCCCCCCTTTATCATTAAATGTTCAAAACATATTTTCAGTAATCCTCTTTGTCACATTTTCAATTTATCCTTGCAGACTGGCACATATCCCTCTCAGTGGAAAGTTTCTAGAGTAACACCTATTCCTAAAACCCAAAACAAAAGCTCCGTTGAAGATTACCGCCCTATCGCAATTTTATCTTCCCCGGCGAAGGTCTTTGAGAACATCCTCCATAATGCCATATACGAGCAAGTAAACAAATATTTATGTAATGAACAGCACGGTTTCAGAAGCAAGAGGTCAGTTGACACGAATCTCCTGACACTGGTTGAATATATATCTTCCAGCTTAGACCGCGGGCGTCAGGTAGACGTACTTTATTTCGACTTTCGGAAGGCATTTGATCGGGTTAACAACGACACGCTGCTGATGAAACTTAGCAAAATAGGTTTCGCACCATCTCTCCTCCGTTTCTTCGCAGACTACCTACGTGATCGTCAGCAGTTCGTTAGGCTCGGTGTGTACGAATCAAGCACCTACCACACGCGTTCCGGAGTAAGTCAGGGCTCAATTTTGGGACCTTTATTATTTTTAATCATGGTTAATGATCTTCCCCAAGTTCTCCGTCATGCAAAATGTCTACTGTATGCTGACGACTTGAAATTATACCTCGAAATAAACTCCGAGCGTGACTGTTTAGCATTGCAGCAAGACATAGACGCGATATACAAGTGGAGCTTTGACTATAAGATGGAATTTAATCCCTCCAAATGCTTCGCAATGACATTCGGCCGAATGCGGCACCCAGTTAATTATGAATATAACTTAAACAACAATACCATCATGCAAACATCAGCCATGAAAGATCTGGGTGTCACATTCGACCCAAAGCTCACCTTCCACGACCACATCGCCACGGTAGCTAAGGAATCCTACCAAAGATTGGGTTTTGTTCTGCGTAATTGCCGCGATTTTCGTTCCCCACATGCCATCAAAATATTATTTAATGCACTCGTACGTAGCAAATTGGAATCTAGCTCCTGCGTGTGGAATCCGCACGAAAATACCTACGTGCTTTTACTGGAAAAGGTACAAAAAGCGTTTCTTAGGTTTATCTATAAGCGTAAACATGGCTATTACCCTTACCTCTATCCGACTAAATTTCTACTGGGATGCCTCGGATATAACTCGTTAGAGGTAAGGCGAGCAAAAGACCAGCTCACCATAGCCTGTAAGACGCTCCGTGGCACTATAGACGCACCTGATCTACATGCTGAGCTAGCTTGCTTCTTTGTGCCAGACAACTACTGCCGCGGCAGAAAGCACAGGCTGTTTGCTGTGCCTCCATGTCGCACACTAGCGCGTGCTAAGTCCCCAATACCACGTATTCTGGCCGCACTTAATGATCTCTTGGACTCTAATCCAACAAACGATCTGTTTGCGGATGAATGGACGAAGATTTTATCGGCATGCCAGAAGTACTGTGAGAGGGATTTATGAAAGTGTTGTTTTACTTGATGATTTTATATTGTATCTTTTGTGTACTTTTTATCTTTTATTTTATCTTGTGTTCGTGTATTTACAAATTGTATCCTTAATTAATGTAATTGGTTTTAAACCGTGTTAATTAAAGTAATAAATAAATAAATAAAAAAATAAGCACCATCCAGCTCAACCATTTTGTAGGGAACACTAGGGCCATTGGGTCCGAGTGACAAATCGGTTTTTCGAGATATCGCCAAGCGGTCGGTCGACTCATCACGTCATCAGAGGGCTGGCCTATTTTTTGGCCAAAGCATCAGCGTCGCCATACAACGTGGCAATTCTGTCAGCCCTGAACACTTTCCATGTTGACCGCAATGCGGACGAATTTTTTCATACTCTATGATTCTTTTCCACCATCAGCGCCAACCAGCGCTGGGGCTCTGTCTCGTATAGGGTCTTAGCATTATGCTGAGCGATGGCCGTTTTGCGTGAATGTGACGCATGTTTACCCCCAACTTGTTTTTTTTTTTGTGTGTTTATGTCCTTTTTTTTATGCGTCATGTTTGCCGCAAATAAATGCTTTTTCTTTCTTTTTCTTTTCTTTCTTTTCCCTCATTTTTTATATACATGTAGGTACATATTATTATTATTATTTTATGTCAGTTTGCTTACATATTATGTAAATATTACCATGTTAGAAATAAAATAAAACAACTTTGATTAACATGCTAATCGAATGTAAGGATAATTCATGCGTACGTTACATTGGAGCCCTAAATAATACTTGGTATAATTCTATTTATGACAATTTTTGTCATAAATGGTACTAAGTGTTGCTGCGAAATAAAATTATAGGTATTATATCAAAACACTTCGTGTTCTTTTGTAATTATACAGCAATAACATTACTTTGTTATCACAAATACAATGTTAAATCAGTCAAGAACGACACGCCATATTTTTGCACGCATTATTCTTTCTTACTTTCTCTACTTACTACTACTTACCTTTTCTTCGATATTGCATGCAGTTTTTCAAAATGGCTTTATAAATATCCCCATTGATATTATCACATTAGGGTTGGCACGCTAAACTTACAGAATTTCCTGTTTTAATATCGTAATGGCGTCTTTATGCCACCCTTAATTTAGTTTTCCTCCAGTCAATTACTAACGAAGCAAATTGCAACGGGAATATCTGAATAAAACATTTTTAATTAGCCATTCATTTGCAAAGTAACTATTCCCGTTCTTATTTGTTGAATGTAAGTCAAATAACATGGCATCTTTTTAAAGAATGTACTTCGTTAGCAACGCTCTGTCTTGCTGTTAGCAGAATTAATTTGTGTACGTCTGGAATTCTAAGGAATAATTAAATAATCTGTATCTTTTAAATGGTAATACAAATTAGAATAACATCATTCTAAGTTAGTTCTCACTAACAAGAGCAATTTGTGTTTCTCTTTGGCAGTTGCTAAACAGCCTCATTCCAACACAAGTCGCTTACAAACTCATCTGCAAGCCCGAACTATTTTCAAACAAATCCTATAATAGACGAATAACTACTCATTACTCTCTGATAAACTGTTTCCTAGTCCCCATTGTTCTAATAATTGCCGGCCGGCAGCCGCACGCAAACAATGCCACCGATTATTATCGCGATACTCGTGAAAATCTCATTATCTACAGATCTGGCGTTATTCTTCGTACACCCTTTGTCCGTGTGGGCCGCAATCACGTTCGCATCACAAACAAACCCGGATAAATGGTAGGTGATGCGGTTTTATTACTGTTTGTGAACGATTGGGGTGTCGTTGAGATTCGTCAGCAAATCGTATACGCAGATGCGTGATAGATACGCAGCTATTTTTTTCCTTGTCAGGGAAATCGAAGCGTATCAAAGCTTTGTTCAAGAGGTTGGCGGAAGTCGTTACGGGTTATTTAACAAAGCTGGCAAGGAACTGGAGCGACTAATAAAAAGGAAGTAATTATGATTGTGCATAAAATCGATAGTTTTCCTTATCTGTGGATGAAGAAAATGTTTCAAAGGAAAGACTAATCGCCACTTCGGGCTGCTAGCAGCAATGCTGTGTAATTTACATTCATTTTAAAATCCTGTGCAATTAAAACCACGGAAGATGGCTAGTATCAAAACTAGGTACATCGTTTTGAAATAAATAGAATTGGGTAAAACCTAATAACCTTTTAATATTAAGGACCGGACAAATATTAACGATACCTACGAATAATTCCATTATTGAAAATATCTGAGAATCAAACAATAATATTAGAAGTATAGTTAAATTATATCGGATTCTTTCATATTAGATCGGACTTCGCCATCTTTTTGTATTCCAATAGTAATTTCCTGTAACAAGGTACTACGTCCCCTCAAAGATGGCAATTTGAATTCCTAATGGATCAATAACTATTTCAGTTTTGTCTTTGTCCTACGGAGCAAGTCCCCAAGGAATTTGCTGTATTTGCCTTCATTTCCCGACAAAGAAAATGAGGAGAATTTCTAAGGAATTTTCAATTGAAATTGACAATTTAGATAAATGCCTCGCCTTGCTTAATTGCGATTAAAACGGGGCGTTTGGGAAATGGAATTAATGGAAGCAAGATGTCAAGGTTTACTGCAAAATTTACAGCGAGGGACGGCTGTGCAGGTGTGTTATAAATTCGCATCACACCGAGGCCAAATAACCAAAATGCTTCGTAAAAATATTTCTGTTATGAGCAATATTTCACTCACTTTAATTCTTAACAAGTTGCTACGCGTGCCGAATGAAAGAGAGACGAATAAAAATCGTACCTTTTATCACAAATTGCCACCCGACAGTTCAAAGCCTTTATTCACGTTTCCGATCGGAACCCAACACTAGCCTAGAGCAGTTATCGCATAAAATCCCAACTACCCCCTTACTCAGTCATGCAAAAACGCTTTAAAATCGGGAACTTAGATATGACGAGAGCAATTTCCCTAGTGACATAAAACACAGAATAGCTAGACTCTTTTTTCACGCTAAATTGAACTAAAAGGCTTTCAGTAGCAGACGGAGCAGGATGCGGCCGTCGCCGGACTTCCGGCTTTACGTGCTTCAGACTTTACATACAGAGTTTTTCTCCCTCTCTCTCTAATTTATAGTTCCCTTTAATGTTTCACTGGGTGAGAACATGAGTGGCGAATTTTGCTGAAATTTCAGGGAGTTTGTTGGTAAATAAAATTGCGCAGAGAAGGTGTTTTTTTTTTTAGCTTTTATTAGGTGCACGTTTAAGCTAATTAGTACAGCGTATGAAGAGGTGATTTCGTATAGAAACTTTATTATTATGTTTGTTTGAGTTAAACATAGTTTAACTTTGTTCAGTTATATTAGGGCCCTGCTTGATTACTTATGAGAGATTGTTTTTACCACCACTTTACTACTTATAATATCATTGGTTTTTACATATTTTATTTGGTAGAAATAACTTGAAAGGAGATGTTCAGAAATGTATGGAGCCTGGGCTAGCACTATGTAAATATCTTTATATAATATAGTAAGCGCTTTTCAACGAAAATTTTCTATACCTATTTCTACTTCATTTCAATGTAAATTCAAATTAACTTGGTCAAGGAGAGCAACACAACATAAATATGGTGAATCAGCAATATGCGAAATGTCACTTTAACAATGATTGACGTGTTCATGTATTATCTGCGATAAAACCAACACACGAATTCCGATTTTCTTGGGTTTCGTTATAATATATTAAAATAAGACTACACTCAATTCAACACGCGCGAATACAACGATTCAAATGCAATTGGAAAAGTTAAAGAAAGACGTGAGTTCTCGAAACTTAAATTTGTCAAAATCGTCAAACGTCATGTCAAACACAACTATCAAAGCTGCCCTAAAAAAAGAGGTTAACTTATTAGAAAACTTCCCAAATGAACAATTTTTTACGCCTGCACCCTTCTTCAAATCAACTGGTTTGTATTTTCATGAAATTCCCATTTTTTTCCTTTGTGTCTATGTAGTGTAAGTACATAGTGGTAGATCGAACATCTCCTATAAGGTGCATCTAGAGAAGAAATTATGACACATACGAAAATCATTCCATTATTTGATCACATTTTACTCAAAACTTAACCAAACAGCTATAATAAAGTTTAACGAGAATAAAACTGAACCAAATGCAAAATTATAATAATATAGTTTAGATAGAGTTAGTTCTAAAGTTCATATATGAGCGGTGCCGTGTTTAAGCCGAATTGATGTCATTATGTGAACGTAGGTAATCCAACTATAGCAATAACATAAACTCGTAATTGAGCAGTAAGGTAATATTGCGGTTCAGAGGAACTACGTTTGTTTGGTAGTACTATAATTTAAAAATAATTATAATTACCAAGTTTACAACGAAATATTTGGGGAAATCGGAAACGAAAATTGTTCTGAGAAAATGTAAATTAATGAAGAATCGTATTGTCGTATCTTTATGTATTTCACTGTGTGCACATAAATAAGTGTTTAAACAGTAAAAAGTGTTATTTGTGAAAGAGATCGTCCGGGGCAGTCCTCTATTTTATTTTTTACACATTATTAAGTTTGTACTTAATGTTGTTCATAAACATTTAGGGAAAGCAAAAACTAAGCTTGTTTCGAATCGCGTGCTGCGGAACATCGACGAATATTGCCGGGAAATATTGCTATCACATATCAGTGCATCAAAGTGAAAGGATAAATATACATTTCGTAATTCTATATAAGACTAACTTCTGCCTGCGACTTTGTCTGCGTGAAATTTCAGTCCTCGACGCATCGTGTCGCATCCCATCGCTCACCCGAGCTAGTACATCTATTTCGCTTAGCGCTCTTTTTGACTTTTTTCCTTTTGCTTCGCGCCTAAGGATCATAGCGTGATTTTAAATCTACATACAAACAAATAAAGAAAGGAGATGTTTCAAAATGTATAGAGCCTCGGCCAGCACCCTAATTGCGTAACACACGGTCAATCGTAATTGGTTTCATTTTGACAGTTCAACAACATTCATTGCGTTATTTACGTGTTGAGGAGACAAATCGAACTTATGAAGAATGGATTAGCAATTTGCTTCAAAATGATTCTGATTCCGATTAATTGTGTGTTACGCAATTAGGGTGCAGGTCTTTGTACACCATACTAAAAATGGGGAAACATAATTAAAACAATTTTCAATCATCCAATTACTAGAAACTGGCTTTGTTTGTTGTAAAGCAGAAGAATGTACACTTGAAATTGCAACACACAACAAAAACCCGTCATGGCGGTAAGCTGTCATGTTGATTGATTATTGACGTTTGATATGTTTATTCCTGTCATATTACATTGTCAAAGAAAAAGTACGGTAACGTAGTGAACGTTACCGTACTTTTATTCTGTCAAGCTGTGACAGTAGACGAGTTCACGATCTATGATCAATGGTCGATCTATGGTATACTGTCATTGTTTTTAACCACAGAGTACCTAAATTGGCGAGACGCCATATTGAAAGTCGATAAGAATAATTGATAAATATCAAATGATTACAAGAAAAATATGCATTTATGCAATTTATCTGTATTTTTCCCTCGATTTTTCGAGGTACTGTACATTTATACTGGGCCCGTTTTGAAACATCTCCTTTTACTGCTTTATTTATTTTTAAGTATAAATTAAATTCCTGCATGCCGTTTGGATACTCCGTCACTATTTAGCCGGATTGACTACACAAACTGTACACCTATAATAATCGTCAGTTAATTCCCAATCGAAAGCTAAACAGTAACACATGTTTCGATCAGATACCTATGTTTTTGTCGGCTTCGTATTTTCGCCCGAATAATTAGTATTCTGTTACTGTCCCGGGGGCTAATTGGATTGTTAGTCAAATTGACGTACAAACACTGACATTGGCGGCAGCGGCGGCATCATTTTGCTTCACACACGCTTCGAAAGTAGATTTATATTATAGATATTGTTGACTTCCATACACTATCATTTTATTGGGTTTAATTAAAGTTGCTCTACAGACAACTAAAAAATATTTTTATTATGTGTTTTAGTTTGTGCAAAGGAAATTCTACCACAACTCCTCTCATTGGATCATTTAATGAAACTACGTACCAGTCCATCATTCATTGGACAAAAATATAAATATATTTTTAAGTAGGTACGAGGATACGTAAAGGGCCTACCTTTGTGTACCCTTGTTGCAGTGGTTTTAGCGAAAGCCGATTATGATAATGAAGCCAACAATATCTCTAGTAATCTGTACTGTCTTGAATCCATCAGTTTAAGTCAAGAAGAGGTTGAACATAAATCAACTTACTTATCCCTCTCACAAACTTCACGAAAGTCTACAAAAACATGAACTAATAACTTACAAGTTTAAACCGCTTTTCAGAACAAACTGCGTAGACAATTCAGTAACAACGTTAATACAAAACATCCCTCAACAAACTTGTAAACTATAAATTATATCTTAAACACTAATTTCCTCTACAAACACATTAAACTGAGTCTCTACTTATCTGAAATTGATGGAGAGGATTTGATACAAGAACAAATTCCATAACTACCAATATTATAATGATTTACACAAGTGGTTTTGGTTTAAATATTTGGAATTTCTCAGTAATAGGCAGGAGTCTGGATTTTGTGATCAGTTGATGAAAATTTGACAGACATTAAATTTTAAAATAAATGAAAATGAGGTTGTTACTTACTTATTCACGTTCTTAGTCGGTTAAAGGACATAAACAAGTCACTTTGGAGTTTTATTGTTATTAAACCTATGGGACTTTAGTTTCCCTCAACGTGTTGATGGCAAATATCATGACAGCCTTATCTTCTATAATCAATTAAAACTAATTATAATATCTCTTAACCTGACTCATGAGGTTGTCAACATGTGGGATGTGGATTCAGCGATCATTGTGCCGATAGTCGTGACAGCTAATGGCTTAATAGCCAGGAGCCTGGTCCAGCACCTGAGGAGGCTCTCGTTGGGTAACTGGATCAAGCGCTTGATCCAGAACACAGCCCGGATTGTTGGGAGGTGGGAGTGCTCTCTGGAGCTCTAACCGCCACTTAGACCCTGTTCCCCGGTACCGGGAACAGGGACTAAATAGTGGGCTACTTTTTTTTTAAATATTTTAGAATGTTTTTATAATCTAATTTATTTTAAAAAATGAATTTGTATGTACATATGTACGTAATGAAATAAAGTAGATTATAATAATACTACCTCTCTGAACCCCGTCTCCCAAATTCTGGGATAAACATCAGTATAATATCCCAGCATTTCTAGGAGAAATCCACTCTCGAAATACCCATGACATGAAGTACTCTTAATGGTGCGTTTAAGTGTCTCTCAGTTTGTTTTTAAATCCACTCATGGTCTGACCGCGAAATACGAAGCTAAACACGCAGATTTTGTTGTAATTATGTAACCATGAGCCTCTCTATTCCATCCCGGAAAAACTTCAACAAACATTGTAATACAAAACAAACATAAGGCGACATTAAATTCAAGCAAATTCAAGGGAACTCGCTTTATTTTGTTTACTAACGCAGCGTAATATTTGCGTTTCAAATGTATGTATCTAAGCTTGACTCAGACTTGTTTGTATACCTATTGTATCAGTCCCTTTCTTTGGAAACTAAGGAGGTTTAAGTTTGTAGAACGTTCTCCTTGGTTCGTTGTAACAACTTGCTCGATATGATAAGCAGAATTTGGTAACCAGCACAAGTTACATATCAACTTGTTTTACTTTAAGAAATAATATTTTGACAATTGGTAACACTTTATTAGTGTTTTCACAAGCACTAAGAAACGTATAACAAAATTTATAATCATACCTTTATTATATTTTTCGTAAAACAAACGGCGGTCGGGGGACCCCCGTCAGGAACAAAATTCCTTACGCAATATTCGCACGCACACACACACTCGTATATATAAAAAGAGGCAGATAATGAGAGAAAGTGTTTTGAATACAGTGACATCTTAATATATTCATAATTATAATTCTTCTGTACGTGTTTGTCACCTAACTCAGTCCTCCTAAATGGATGGACCGATTTGGATGTAATTTTGTATGTATATTTTAATAAGTTACTGGATGGTTTGAAAACATAATTGGAACCCGGTTGGGCAGGAAGACGTCTGCCGGGTTCGCTAGTGTAGTATAAGTTTTTAGAAGCTCTCTTAAACTTGTCGCCATCTTGCTTTCACTATCGGCTTTAGCACTCTTGAAAAGCATGTAAACGACACCCATAATAAAAAAAAAACTGAATATTTTCGCATCCACCATCTTGGATTTTCGTTTTGACCTCACTATTGGATTCAACACCCTAGAAAACCATGAAAACGACACCCATGATGATTTTTTTTTTTTAATTTCGCAGCTGTCTGCTTGATTTAATTTTGAACTCAATATTGGCTTCGGCACCCTCGAAAACCATGAAAACTATATCTCTCTCTGTGTGTCTCTTTCTATTATATGTACTATAAAGCAAGTCGCATTAAGAGGGCATAACGCTTTTTCGTTGCGTGACGATTTCTACCAATTTACTCCTACCACAAGCTGCGTTAAAGAGCTTCGTTCCAATAAAACATAAAACAACTCAACAAAAAGCCCCAATAAAGAAACTTCCACTCAAATTGGCACTATAGCAAAATAAATTTCAAACAGGAAGATGGCGGCACTAAACGTTTGAAAGTTTTTCTGTTGCCAACATTGGCGGCTCAGTAACAAAAGCGGATAAATCGGCCGAGAATACCATGCATTGTATTCGTATTAAGTGAGAATAGACGGCGCTATCCCTCGGTGCGACAAAAGCATCCCACTGTTCAGACATTGATGTAGGAAGCATAGATAGTGCAAACAATGAGACGATAGACGCCGCTGTGAATATTTTTGCGAGTTTTTATCAGCTGATCCTGGCGTAAAAGGGAAATATAAAATGTATCAAGTTCTTATCAACGTGTGGGAGTCGTAAAAGTGACTGAGAAAAAGGGTTACGGCTTTTCTAGAGCGTTTTATTTATCTAGTAGCACAACAATGCCTTTTCTTCAGGGGGTCTGGCAATCTATCGTATTTTTACAGTTATCACTTGAATTCTAATGCAGATTGCCTTTCAACTGACCATTTTCGCACAAACATAATGTATTCATGTTTTCATCGATTCGTGTTTATTTTGTTTTCATATTTAGTATTTTGCAACATCGGCAATATCATTTAATTCTGAGGCATATTTTTATACTTTAATAGTATTAACACAATGTTGTCTGTTCGTTTCGCAATATTATCCTGATTTTGATTGAACCGATTAAACACGATTTCATATTTTAGCAACATGCAACAAAGGCCCTTATCAGTTTATTATGGTAAGCACGTCAAACAAAACATTAATTTTATCAAAGCAATTAGATAATGAAGAGCTTGTCTCGCTTCACTTCCTCGTTTTATTTTAATTCCCTAAAAGCTTTACAGTTTTCAATAATCTCTCTTTTTTGCCTGACTTGATTAATCCGGGATTATCCAAGGGCCGCGTTCCGTACCCCTCGTATATACTTTGCTCAGCTTTCGATATCGCAGTTTTGAATATAAAACTATCAGCGAAATTATTGGTTCCAGTGCGGGGCAAACACCTCTTCTTATACTGCGAAGGCATAAACATTCATCACCACACAAGCTCATTGCATGCTTACTATTGCTGACTTAAAGAAGTCCAGCATGCATCGCATAACAATACAATACAATAGAATACTCTTTAATATGTACACCATACAAATTACACAACATAAATATATTACAAAGGGTGACACAATGGGCGATCATATCGCTAAGAGCGATCTTTTAAAGGCAACCTTTAGATGGATAATCGTCGAAACGAAAGATAAAATGACAGATTTTATGAAGATTTCTACGACGCGATGTCAAAAATTACGAAAAGAAATGTTAGAAGTGGCCACGCTTCGCATACAGGTTACTTCCCGAGGATTTCTTTCACCGCTAGTCAGTGTAGATTTGTTAAATGTTAAAACTACATTATTTTTTATTAAAAGTCACATTGCACGTCCGTACAAACTGAGTTTGGAATCCCTTTTCAATATAACCTAACATAATAAGCTTCACGCTCGACGACCCAATAATAACTCTACAGCCAATCAGAGTGAAGTGGTTTCCCGATTGCTCATAGACTTAAGTTGTACACTAATAAGACTTCGACTGCCGTTCGTTCAAGTGTTTTGACTTCTGAGTGGATCGAGTCGCGAGACAGACATTTGGAATTGAACGCGAAAGTTTTGCTTTTAGATTTCTAGCTGCAAATACATATTTGAGGAAATATCTGGGAAGTTTATGATAGATGCATGGCTGAGTTCATTTGGTGTGGGTATTACTTTTGTGATAACTGAATCATATACAAAGATTAAACAAAAGTTTTTGTTGTCATCCTGAGGAATGTTTTATTGCCTCCATATTCATGAGACTGGAGGGATTACAGCACTTAGTATTTGATATTAATTGCAACTTGATAACTCCACGTGTTCCTGAGAAAAAGTGTATTGACAGAGGGACACAGACGGACAACGAAGTGATCTTATAAGGGTTCCGTTTTTCCTTTTGAAGTACGGAACCCCAAAAAATCTGCAAGCAAAACCGAAAACGTCAGGTAACCCTTTTCCTGTTACATGAACCACAAATGGTTCATCGTGATTGTTAAACTATGGTGGAAGGAAAGTTTTGATATTTAAAAATGAATATATTCTTAATAAAGACTTATCCAGTTTCTCTTCCTCCATGTACTCACTATGTAGGAGGAACGCTGAGACTCTGGAGGATTTGGAGCTAATGCAGCAGATGCTGGGCAGTAGGATAGATCTAACAGGACAAAATCACCCGTTCTCAGGGCAAGTGGGGATCTCAGTCTGTAAATCTCCAGGCGAGTGCAGGAATGGTTTGACGGATTTGTTAGACCATCGAAGTTTATCGACCGTCGCGTTTGAGTGGCTCGAATCCGACTGAATGACCGATAAGTGGCTCGAATCATTTGTTTTTATTTTGAAGCCATTTTTGAAAAACAATGTTTTTTTTTTACAATTTCACTGTTCAACTCACTAGGACTCATTGGAATACCTACTTTTTTAGAGGAGGTTTATATGTGACGCAAAAAGTGGAATCATACATTTATTCTGTTTCAAAATACTGTTTTCAGAAATGCGTGAAGATTTGAAGAGACATAATGTTTTAAGCCGATATAATCGCAACGTTAATAGTATTGCCAGATTTCCCACCTTTGCTTACTAATGATTTATTGAATTTCATTCAAGTGTGGATGCATTCATCGTCTTCCCTGCTCGAGTAAATCGCATTTTGGCCGTACCTACAATGTAGCTTGTGTATCGCCCCACTGTCCCTTTGAGCGAACTGGCACAGACTCACTCTGCTTCACTTGGGTGCTCACTGGTCAAACACGGTATAAATGTTTGTATAGTAATATGAAATAGATGGCTTCGAATGGACTAATTTAACTAGCGAAATTGTGATTGTTAGACTATAAAGTTTGTCCTTACCATAGCTTCACATTTCCTTGGACGAATGGTAGGTAAATTTCATAGATTTTATTTTCCGTAAACTAAAATTTAAAGAGTAGTATTTTCTCTTTAAGTCGAGTTACGAGATTTGGTGAACATTTTTATTAGGCACTTAATTCTTTTTAGACTTAAACCACTTTTATAAATGTTTTGCGTAATCTAAGTTTTACTGCCGTTTTTTATTGTTCTATAAGACCTCTGAGAAAAAATATCGAGTGCGACACTTCAGCCACCAAATGTGTAGCTATAATAGAAAAACACTTACCATGAAACAGCAAACGCGAATACTGTTAGACTGTAAGAGACATAGTTAGAGAAAGAGAGACAGAGCATACGGCACAACATAGCAACAAGCCACCTAACTCCATCAAACTGTAATAATACGCCCACAGTGGCAATAAACAAAACAATAATTTCAAAAGCGATTAATAATAGCTGGCATGGTACCAAGTTGCAAAACGGTCGATGCGAACCACTTTAGGTCCGAAGTCCCGCTCTAGTTTGTCGTCTTAAAGCCGTAAGACAACTTAAGACATTTCGAGGCGCACTCCAAAATGAGAGCTTTAACTTAAGATTCCTTAGCCTAGTTAGATAGTCATTGGCGGACGTTATAGATTTAGAAGTTTTTTATAGGTGGTGAACTGTTTTTTTGGACACATAAGTGTCTTTCATTACGACTTAGAACTTAAGAGCTTAGAACGGAATGCATAAGACTCAGTATATTTTTAGGATAAAAATTTTGACTTTTAAATTGACAATTGATTGAGTCGGTAAGTTAGTCAGAAAGTTGACGTTACTGTTACATTCGCATACATAGATGCCTGCGGATATGAAACGGGCGATGATCACCACAATTACAAACACTTAAAGTCCAGGTTTATTGATAAATGATTTTATTTTGTAAGTAGGTTTGTACAAACACTTTTACACGTCAATCATATTTTAAAACTAGATGAGGTCGGCGTTTCCTATCTGACTAGTCTGAGAAGAAAGGCCGAAACAAACTTAGATGTCACAGTCTCTTTTAAAGTCCAGAGATAATCTTGGTCAGATCATATGAAGACCATGTAGGTCGATGTCTGAGATGGTCTTTTGAGGAAAGAACCACACAGATTGAGAGGACCTGTCCAGTCAGTGCACGCATATGTCAGAAATCGTGCAGCTCAACTCAAAACTTATGGATCTCAACGATTCGACGAACAATACCAAAGAAAGGACATTTGGGTAGGCCACATTAATTACTCAAACTGCCAGACCATGACAAAAACTAAGAGAACAGAGAGAAAAATAATATAAATAAAATGACCCATATAGTCTTCATATTCACAATAATTAAAATAATAGAATACTTTACAAAGTAAGCAAATGTCATAGTATATGTAGTGTAATTATGGTTTGTGTGGTTTGTGTATGTTACAAGTGTTGTGTTGATAAAGTAAAAAGCGATTTTTACCTATTTTCATGCAGGTATATACTTAATACGAAATCTTATACGAACACTTAGCTTGAATTGCACGATCATTGGGGCTAATATAAACAAAATATGCTAAAGTTTTAATAGAAAAAAGTTTTTTTATTTTACTTGAATAATTCCAAAAAAAATATTTCTGAAGAAATTTTCTCCGAAGATGCCTACGCAACAACAAAAACATTAAAGTTTTCCAATACCAAACTCTATTACCGAAGCGAAGTAATAACAGTTTGTACTACATACTTTTTGTTTGTGGGTGTGTTTTGGTGAAATTAAATTTAAAACAAACTTGTCAGGGCTCCTTTTAGGCTTTGTTTTTACAATACCAACCCACTCTCAAAAATAATGATACATACGTAGGATATCAGTAGGAACATTAATTCATGTTGTGTTTTAATTTGACGTTTTTATTTCTACACCCCCGCCTGTTGTCTTTTAATGTTTTTCTTTCATTTAAATTTGGTTGCCAGGGAGTAATCGCTTTAAGCGATAAGGCTGCCTTTTGTAAAAGGCATTGTACGTCCCTTTGAATGTTTTAAGACAACAATAAAATGAAGAAATTAAACAAACCACAATTCCTAAATATCGATAGCAAATTGAGAGATAATTGTCAATTCATAAAAGCTGTATTTTATTATTCTATTTTTGTAACTCTTCATTATAGCTAAACTTTAAATTGGGCAACTACTGTGGGCGACCACAAGTTGCCCAATTTAAAGTTTAGGAGCATGTAGGAGAATAAAAAAAATAACAAAAACTTATAGAAAAAGTATTTTTACCCTCCTTCTGCAGTGCGATTGTTTAACCATATCACCGTGAAAACTTAGGTGAAGTGAGCGTGGAGTGAGCTGTCGTTCCAACTAATGCTAGGGATTGACACTATTGACAGCTCATTCTAAGCTCACTTCACCTAACTTTTCACGGTGAGATTTATACAGAATCGATCGGCTGATTACCCTTAAAAATAACAGAGGGGCAATTCTAGTAATTTTAAGAACGTTCACAGTCTGATCTCAATCTGTCAAAAATACCTCGAATTTCTCTACATTTTGACATTTTAAATTACGAGAATTGGCCTTCTGGTTTAACCCCGTGTCTTCACCAAGGTATAAAACATGTATTCTGTACCTACTAATTTCCTACATCGTTTACATCGAAAACAAGTTGTAAAGATGTATACTAAGAACTTGTCAAGAATGTCAAAAAGGTGAACACGAAACGTTTTTGAAAAGACTTGTCGAAAACAAGTATTACAACTTGTATAAGGCTGTAAACACAGGGTAAGGTATTCTTGTGCGAGGAAAGGTCTTTTATTATTATAATTATAAAAAAAAGTCCTTCAGACCGTATTTCGGCGGCAGCCAATCTCAACGGAGACTATATAGGCTTCGGCGCAGGAGATATTATAGTGCACAATCGTGCGCGCAGACACAGGTGCACTCCCTCTTCCCTCACTCTCATGTTTCGATTGTAATTATAAGCTTTTGTTGTTCCACTGCCGGGCAAAGGCCTCCCTTCCCTCTCTCCACTTTTGCCGGCCTACTGCGATTGTGGGCCAATGCTTTAAGAATGAGTCTGGACTCATTCTTAAAGAATTGGCCCACAATCGCACTCTTCCCGCCATCTCTTTCTTGGCCTACCACGTAGTCGTTTCCTGCTCTTTGGAATTCACACAAGGTCGATTTTTGCGTATTGCTGCGCCGACATGCGACAGATGCAGCCAGCCCAGTTCCACTTACTACATAAGTTATAATACATAATATAAAAAAAAATTGTTACAAGTAACTTTCTGCCTGAATCTACCAACTGAAATTATTAAATATTTTACGCTGACTGACCCTATGTATAACTTATTTTCAGTTACTCTACATATATTTTGTGCATGCCTGCCGCTAATTAAATGCAAAAACAAATTAATTAGCTCATTCAACAAATAAATATGCAAGCATAGCCTCTCATGGGACCACACTTTGTTTATTTTAGACCAATTATGCTTTTCATAATTATTTAAATCGGTGTTTGTGAACATTCCAAAATCATGTATGTTCATTATAATTTGTATACCCACTGTTAATTACTTGATTACTATAACACGAGTAAATATTAGGTATTACAGTTATCACATACATTAACTTAAAAGCTTAATCCCAACACGGTTCAGTTAATTACACACAGAGCGAACACTGTCGGGCTCGCATTTGTTCCAAATTGGAATCTCATCAAGTGCTCAAATTCATGTTATTATGACGTAATATGGCATTTTAGCGTTGTTGGAATTGTGGAAAGGCATTCGTACCGAACACTAAAACTGACATAATAATATTAATGTTGGTTTAGAAATTGTTTGTTAAATTAATTAAATAGTTCTGCATACGTTTTTAAACTCCCGCCTTTTTTGTATGGCGAGTAGGAAATTGCACATCTGAGAAATAAATCATCATCTGCCTAGCCTTTTCGCAACAATGTTAGGGTCGGCTTCCAGTCTAACCGGATGCAGCTGAATACCAGTATCTTACATGGAGCGACTGCCTATATGACCTCCCCATCCTAGTTACTGGATAATACGATACCCCTTGGTTCTTACCAAGGGGTTAACGACTCGTAACGACTATCAAAGATCCACGAATGACAGCCGGGATCACGGAGAGGTTTTGGTATTTGAAGATGGTCACCCATCCATGGAACAACGGCGGCCAGCATAGCTTAACCTTATCGATCGACCTGTGCGGCTGTTATTACTTAGCCACAAGCCCCTCATAAAGAAATAAAATAAATGTATTTGAGTTTAGACACACAATATGCACACAAAATGAGAAAAACTTAAAAAGAGTAAGTATTGTGTATCTCACGACTGCGCCAAATAGGCCTCTAGAGCTGTATTTTTCACGTAACTTTTCGTTTCATCAACATTTAACGTAATGGCGTTCATAACCTGCAAAAATTACCTTTTAGAGTTAGGAAAATGAATTGTTAAATTGACACCCTACGCCAATTTGCCGTGTGATTTTATAATACAGATAATTTAAGAGGGCAGTCGTTTGCTTAACCATTTTGTTAATTTCCGTGATTTTACATACTGGAAGCACCACAAAACTATTCATACTTTCAATTACCCTGAGTAGACAGCCTCACCACTAATGGCGATCATTGGTGAATAGTTACACTACTGTTACTACCAACAACAATAAATACTTACTTTTTATCACAAAAAGGACTGTCCCAGCCATACTCAAAACGTACGTATAGAGTATAAAACGCATTAACAAACAGCAACAGTACTTTCGTAATAAAATCTCGTAATCTCGCAAAAAGGAGTCAGAACATTCACCTTTTTTAATTACAAACGCTTTAGCGCACGCTGCATGCGCTGCGGCGCTGAGCGAAATTCACAATGCGTTTTAGAGCTTAAGCAGTATAGAACTTTCCACGAATACGTCTCTCTCGTAAAACACATTTAAAAGATAATAGCTGTGATAGTGCTTATCTAAGTTACAGTCTCCTCCTGATTTAAATGTCTAGATTTAATTTTCCTTATCTTGGGGAAAAAGGTATCTGAGGAATCCTACTTAGTTTTGCTTTAGACGGAAAATCTGCTTTCTAGTTATGTTTATACAGGTTTTATCTGATCACCTCGTTTTTACTTCTGAGAATTATGTTCGTTAATAGAAGAAGATTTCGTTTCTATGGAAATGGGACAGAATTTTGTAGAACGTATTTTAACGCTCTGTTTCAAGTTTTATTCCTATTTTAGTGTGAGTAGCGTAGGGCAGATTTGAGTCATCTAATTACACACGAGGTTGCATTTCGTTAGCCCCACATTTTTGCGAAGCATGGCATCTGAGTCGCGCACCAGCATAACAAGCAGCTACTATGGCATAATAAGCCTATAATGTACCCACTGATGGGTCACAGGTCTCACACATCTCGGTGAGAGGGAGTGGGCCGATATACACCACGCGGGCCCAGTGCGGGTTGGCAGATGTCACATTTTTCAAATTTTTGGTCCTAGGATGACCGGCTCATGATTCCTCAGAAAGAGGAGCCCTGTCTCTCAGTAGTGGAAAAATTAGGGGCTGATTATACGTTATTGAAAAGTTAGTCAACCCGGGGGGGGGTTGTCTAATTTTTTACTCTAACGTTATCTAACTTTGACAGCGGGATAATTGCGTAATACACTAACAGTAGCAATGACTTTCATTTTGACAGTTCGACTACATTCATTGCGTTATTTCCGTTGTTGAGCAGACACATTTTTCGAACACATGCAGCAATGGATTATCATTCAAAAATCATTCAGATTGTGATTAAAAGTATGTTTACGCTATTAGGGTGCTGGTCTCCCCTACTTCTGAATACTAATAACATGTTTAAGTAATCCAGTTGCCTCGTGATGATTACAATATTATCTCCCAGTACGATTATTTGTTCTAGCGCTTCCTAGAGCTTAAAAGCGATTGACATCTACGGGTCATTTTTTGTACACCGAAAACATTCCTTACCAAAATCTGTACAAAAACACATATATTGTGAAATGTCGAAAGCATTCCACAATCCATCAATCGGATCCTTTTATTTTAACGTTTGTCGTCTCATAAATTCACAGCGCAATATTTGGCGTCCATAAAATAAAATTTACGCATCGGATACTACGGCCTTTTCTATGGCAAACAAAATAATATAAATATTTTTTTAGTGTTTTCATTGGAAGAGTAAATTGAATTACTAATTAACTAGTACAGTGCTATTATAAAAAAAAAAACATTGCTTTGTACACAGTTAACTAACTTATCGGACTAATTTTATATTTTTACTAAATGAAGAACATATTTATTGTATAGCATAGAAAACCCACCCATTTGTTAAAAGCGTACCGAAGATAAATTGCCAAACATCTATTGGTGAAAAACAATTCGGTTTTGAAAAAGAAACTAAGGATTCTGCTAATGTAAACGCGCCCTTCGGCTAGGAGCGTGGTAGGGTGGCCATTAAGAGATTAAAACAGAGACACACCTGTAACGTGGTGCAGTGAAACCGCAGCTCGACTGCGCCTGTATCCTGCCGTGAAATATGGATACCCTACTGCTTACATTTGGTGGTAGGCTCAAATGTACTATATTATTTTGCGTTTTGCTGCATCCTCTCTCTGTAATCTTTTTATAATAAACTTTGAAGAGTTTTATATTAAAAGCTGCTCCCAGAAAATGTTATTTTGTTTCTAGTCTGCATTTTGTTCTTAAACGCCTGATGAATATTTTGTAAAATGTAAACATTACCATTAACCTAACCTAACCTTACCTTTTTTTAAAGCCGCACAAAATAAGACTAGGCTTAAGGGATTAGACTTACCTATTTCAAAACGTAAATAAGACTAGCCTAGACGAGGTGAATGCACGTGTTCGAGTGTACGATGTCTTTATAAAAAAACTGTTCCTTTCTGAAAAAAAGGCATAGTCTGTTAAAAGTCTACATGACTCCATGACTCCAATTCAAAACTAAACAAGCATGCGACGTAGCATGCAAGTGCAGTGTGGGTCTGCAGACCGTAAGAAGCCTGAATATAGGTACTTACTACATAGGTTTGGGTTTATTGGGTGTAGAAAAATGACGATCAATCGACGTCGACCAGACGATACCTATTGATTGTCTCAAAATATGTTGCAATGTTATCGATCGAACGCTATTTGGGTGCACAAAACAATCTCTAACCGAATCATCATTGTTATAAAAAGAAGAAGAGAAGAGATTTTTTTTAGAAATAAGCAGCATATTTGTACCTACTTTGCTGATCTTTTCTTCTTGTCTGTTTGTATAGGTATGTATATACAATGTGGTGCCACAATGGCGACATTAATTTAACACACGAGTTGGGCTAGTGGCCAGTACTTAATCATAAAAATTATATCAACATAAAAAAAATCGTAACTTGAAAACTTCCACCTGTGTCGCGCGCCGACATAGGGCTCTCTCTTTCCTTCAATTCGCCTTCTCTTTGCTCGTTAATTGTTTTAATTACATTGATCCGATGTTAAGATCCGTGACCCCGGCAAATGACCCCTGCGCTATAGTTCTTTAAGTCAGGTTGCTCTAAGATGCTATTTTATAAAATTGTTAATAAATAAATAAATATTAATGTTTAATTAAATTAAAATCTATACTTATAATAAATCTGTAGAAGTGAAAATTCTGTACATTGAAAATATCCAAAAAATAAATGGCAGGGGGTGTTACTTGACCGACACCGAACCCAAAAATGTGATTAAAAAATTTTTTGTCTGTCTGTCTGTCTGTCTGTTTGTTCAGGCATCACGCAAAAACTACCGGTTCGATTACGATGAAACTTGGTATAATTATTCTTTAATATCCACACACCACACTGGGTACTTTTTATCCCGGAAAAGTATATACAATAAAAAACAAACTTAATTTTGCGGTTCGATCCCTATACCCGATTACCACTGTCTGTACTGTACCAACCGCAAATACTAAGTTTGTCGTAGGTTGGGTCACCCGCAGTGGAGTTCATTTTTTATTCCTTTTAGTTTTTAGAGTTATTTAGGTTTATTTTTATATGAGTCGTAGGTATAGATTTTAATTTTAAAGTATAGGTAGTATATTTGATAGTGTACGTAGTGACCGTAGGTTATTTTATAATACTGTTAGGTAGGTTTAGTCATTCGTATAGATATTAGTTTTTAGGGATTTTGCTTATTTATTGAGTTTAGATTAGTTATCATCAGAAATAGGTTTATTTAGGTAGGTAGGTATTTAATTTTCTGTTATTGAGTTTTTTTTTTTAATTAGTTAGGTACTTAGGTAAAGATATCATATAGGTACCCTCTTAATCACCACTAATGAGACACAATTGGTTTTCTATTGTAATTAGCCACAAAGGGCCCGCGACATAGATGGCATTCTGGGGAAGCACATACATTTTATCCTGTTAGCACGTTCCTGTGGGTAAATTTCCGACATCCACGCGGGCGAAGCCGCGGGCAGAAGCTAGTATATTCATAAAACTACAACGCAAAACCGTATACGTGTGTTAAATTAATGTCGCCATTAAAGCGCCACGCTGTATATACATGATATTTATCCCAACCATAGAATAGGATAATTTGATCCTGTTCTGTAGTGCCAACCCTTATAATATTTCACAAATGATTGCAAACATAAGGCATCATTTAACACTGGCTGTAAAATCAAATCTTATTTGAAAGCTACAATGAAACCACAAATTGAGCCATAAATGAGATAACTTCGTAGGCGGTATAACCGAACAAGACCACAGTACATATTTAACAAAGTCGTAAAGTTAACTGCTTCAATAAAATACGTTATCCGACACGAGTAAAATTGAGTCCTACGTAAATAATAATATTGAGTATAGATTACATACACATAGGGGTTTTATTTAACTAGATTGTATTAACTAAATAGAAATGGATTCAGACAGTCATAAACAGATAGATCTGGATTTTCAGAACAAAAAAAAAATCTAATAGTAAAATTTTCCGCTCTTGCGACGAAGCTGTCAATGAAATTATATCAAGACCAAAATATGTACAGTCAGCAACAAAAGTCAATTAACATTGTTACTTTTACAAATCATCTAAATTGATACCTACAAAATGATGCGACACATTGGTTTTCACTATTTCATGTAATAGCAAAGAGTTAATTATAAAAAAAAATATTCTGTTAGTACATGTTTTGTAAGAATATTTTGCTCAATAATTATTTTCATTGCTCACAATATATATATATATATTTTGTTAAGGTAGAAAGAAACATTTCAATGTGAAACAATTCCGATACATATTTTGCAAACATAACACGTACGTTATATGACATTCATTACGAACGAATTCAAAATGGCGGTCACATAGTCACATCATGGTCGACCATTAACATTGATAGTGACAGTTACCACAAAATACAAAGGGTACAATAGGACAAGTTGCATTTAGATCGGTACTATTTTGACAACGGTTGACCTTATAATTCAAAACTGTCGATATATCAGACAATTTGTGAAATGTTATTTATTTAGATGCACAGGGTGGCAGGGAGATCGACGCGCAACCTGTCACCATGGATTCAGTACAGACGCCAGCACATCAAGCTACTACAATCTGTCAAATTTCATTAATAGATTTTCAACTTTATTGCTAAAGCAAGTTCAAGGTTGGTTGGGAAAATTTGACAGATTCGGGTAGCTTGGCCTGCTGGCGTCTGTACATGATTTTGCACCCTGCTGTTCCATACATTTTAACCGAGAACACTCACTTACTATTGCTGTTTTTTTTGTTAACGAAAAATGTCTACACTACAGTATCATTATGGGCTGTATAAATGGTTTCAGTTTGCGCGTCGATATCCCTGATACCCTGTATATACTTTATTGTACACAAGAATATAATACATGGCAAAAAATAAATCATTTGACTCTACAAAATATACTAAGGGTAACCACCCATTGTATGTTTTGTAGTGTCAAATGATTTTGTTTTTACTTAGAATGCTGCTTTTCACTTAGGTACATAACCATGTACCTAAGTGAAAAGCAACATTCTAAGTAACACTCAGCATAATATAAACTTGCTTTTATTAAAATGATAAAAAAATCAAATATTGATTAAATTATTCGCGGATCATGTTTTTTCTCTTCTCCTCGGCTCCTTGTTTGTTATGCCATTATTTTACAACTATGCAGAGATTATCCAGTCAGCATACTTAGTGGTAACAAAAATTCGAAGACATGTGACTACCTACCCGCACTGGGCCCGCGTGGTAGATTATAGCCCACTGCCTCTCGAAGTGAGGAGGCCTGTGTCTCAGAAATTGGAACAATATAGGCTGATTATGACACTCTTGGTGGCGGAGCTGACAGTCCAGAAAACTCCGTAAGTTCCTAAGTCCCTATTAACAACAGTTGAAGCTGTTTTAATGCCTCTTCCTTGTGAAAAAAGGTGGCATTAATAAAAAAGGATCATGGCAAAAGACCCTTCGTTTCTCCCACGAGGAAAATATGTTTCGTTATGTAAGTACACTAAAGCGACAACTTAAAGACCATTTACTTACTGACACAATAGCACTCGCAACATATTTCTTTCAACCCCAGATTGTACCAAAAATACACATTCTCTATACACAGCACGTACCGACATAAAAAATATTGAGGTCCAAAATCTATACGGCCGTTTCTTCAGGTTTATGTAGTCACAAAACGTTAGGTTTTATTTTTTCTGACGCAGTAACTTACAATCTGGAAGTAGGTTTGGGTAAGACCCCAATTTGGGTAAAACTTCTTGCCTTGAACTGTTTTTGTGGTCTTGTTGTCCTTTTATCCAAACCTAAACACCCGGGGATTATTGCTGTCCAGATGGTTATAACTGCCATATAATTTATTAAAGTTATCATCTTGGCAACCGGCACAAAAAAGTATAAATGTTTAGTCTGGGTTAGCCAAATGAGTTGTATATATTATGCTCAAAGAACCAACACAATGTTGAACGTAATAAAACGTTCACTGCGAGTTGTGGTCTTATTAAATCATGAAAATTAGCCAAGCAGGATATTCCTGTTTAGGAGTTTGTTAAAAAAAGTTGAATAAGCCATCCTGATTTTCCTTTCGGCACTTTTCCGAGGGAATGAAAGGGTTAGGCATGTCAATCGATTCAGTTTTAACGAGATTATTTCTCTTTGATAAATATCACATCATTAGGTACAATGCAAAGAAAAACTCCAGAGCTAACCATTTTAGAATACATAAGTCTTTGTTCTGTCTCACCCTAAAGCTGAAAAGGATTTGAAAGCCAAACTTAAAAATGGCAACAAAAGGGTTAAAACGCAATAGCAGCCCTATTTTTCGTACGTAAATTATAAAAAAGAGAAACTGGTTGCTATCAATATCCATAAATAACAATCTTAGTGGCAAGTGACAGAGGTTTTCCATTATGCCCTATTCAGAGCCAACTACCACTTCACTTCAACCTTTTTGGTTTATTTTTTATTTATCACGCGAGCTAATGGCAAACCACCTAAAAATACAAACTAAATAACGAAGAAAGACTTGGCGTAGGTATCTAAGCAGAAGTTGGCACATGTAGAGATTGACTACTAAGCTACGAGTAAGTACAGGCTTCAAATCCAACTGAAACTTAGGTAGTGAGTCTGAAATGAGTTATTAAAATTGTGTCACTCTCTAGTATCAAGTAGAATGACAGCTAACTCCAAGCTCACTGTACCTAAGTTTTCACGGTGAGCTTTTTACAGAATAGATCGACTGGAGTCGATCCCAAGGTGAAATGAATGTTTGTTTTCTTGTCTGTGTGTGAATTTTAAATTGTCTGTCTTTAAAGCATCCATCATGCAATATAATGTATAATTTTGATAAGAAATGCCCTCTTAGTACTCTCAAATATAATGCATATGCCTGCTCAAATATAATGCATATGCGTGAAAATTGCCAACAGATCACAAATGCCACCACCGAGCACTCATACAGTTATAATTCACAGAGACTCTCAACACCCTCAGGCATCGATGTTCCTAGTAAATGAACGATATCACCTTCGTACGTAAATACAATTAGTAATTAGGCACAAGACTACTACCTGCTAGCGACCAATACACACTGTAGTTGTTTACGTTGATCAGTGCACTGTCGCGTGTGGTATACGGATATGGAAAATGAACAGCTGTTGATAAAATACTGGTTTTATCAGTGTGGCTTTAAAACGCTTGTTAGTTCGGAAAATTGTTAGGGATAGTGAGAAAGGGAAGGAGAATGTCTTTGCAACTATATTCCAATAACAATATTCCTACTCAACCTATCGCAGTGGATAAAGGCTTCTCCCAGGCTGCGGCTTCTCACACCCTGTCCTCCGCCAACCGCATCCAGTCTGTCCCAGCCACCTTCTTAAGGTCGTTGGTCCATCTAGCTCAGGGGTTCCCAACCTTTTCTTGGTCAGGGACCACTTTTATATTATTCTTGTTAGCAGGGACCACTATGTAGGTATAAAAAAAAATAATTTGTAATAATCCAACTGAAACCTTCATTAAAAACTTAATAGGAATTACATACGGCGGCCCGACGTATCACCCCCTCCACCCGCGCTCTTCTCACTCACTGCGGCTCACCGCCCGCTAAATTTAAAATCGTTCGCGGACCACATTTTGGCTTCTGCGGACCACTGGTGGTCCACGGACCACTGGTTGGGAACCACTGATCTAGCTGGAGGCCATCCCACACTACGCTTGTCGATACGTGGTCTCTATTCCAGGACTCGTCTGCTCCACCGGTTATCGGTTTTTCGACGTACATGGTCAGCCACTGCCATTTCAGATTACTTACTCTGCAAGCTATGTCGATAACTCCAGCTATGTCATTACTTCAAACGGTTAGTTTAGAAGTTTGGCCCCATTTCCACGGTGCGATTTAATTGCCAGGGGCGTGCAATAAGTTGAAGCAACAATAAAAGTTGTACTGTCTACACAGTATTTAGACGAGGCCAGTCATTTGTTGCTTTAATGTTTAAGATTTTATACCCAAAGGGTGCCAACGGAACCCTATTTAGCCTCCACTGTTCGTACATCCGTCTGTCTGTGTCAGCGGGCTGTATGTATCACTGTAATTGGGAGACAATTGACATTTTCACAGAATGTGTTTGCCGCTATAACAAAGGAAATAAAAATAAAGTTAAATATTAAATGACGGGGCGGTATTTTTTTAAGATTCTTCGTGTCATGATTTTGGCGAAGAAGTTAGAGACACACTTTCAAAAGGTTGCTCAATAAAAAACGGTTAATCTAAGTAATTAATGTAATTATTTTACAGGTTTTTAATTTTTACTCCAGCACACAAAATTTAGCAAAAAGAAACAAAATTAATTGTCTGCGGCTGAAATAATGACAAAAACAAGAAACACCGTCCCAAGATAACACAGCAGCTTAACAAATTACATTTACAAGAATAAAATATTGCGGGCTTCATTAATCTTCGTGTAAGTGAGATTCGGGTTCGTGACTCTATTGTCTAAACTTGAGGACAATGTGTCACCAAATGAGAACGTTAGGGATTAGGTCCTAGTGTCAATCACTGGTGGCTTTGGTAATCTTGCTTCGTAATTGTGCCAGAAATCCAATTACCTTGCGATTCAGGATTAATCAGGCCCTGCCATTAATATAGCTGACGTTCTGACTGCCTTCGGGTGTGCTGTCAGGCCACAGTGCCGCCGCTGGCTTGGTTGCAATGGAAACTATGTTGGTATTTCAATTATTGTTGACAGGTAAATTAATAGCTTAGGTAAAATAGGTAATATGGGCTAGTGTCCATAAGTCCACGTCAAAGCGCGTATGTTGCGTACGTACGTTTGCTTTGACAATTAATGTTTAGTATATGAATAGGAAAAATATAGTCAAATACGAGTATATGGACTAAATGTGCGATTTATGAATGTACCCAAAGCAGCGATGGTAAAGTTTTACAAAAACTAACTTGAGTTTGTGTCTTTAAAAACCCATAAATACATCACTACCTTTAGATCTTTAGACTCCCAAGTGCGTCTAGTTTAAGAAAAGCCACTTATAATGCCTGAATGCCTCTCAAGATCGCTTTAGTTTGATGCTCTTTGAACGAAATAAACACAAGTACGAGTATCTACAGTAAAATGTTGTTTTATTTCAAAGTAGACTTCTCGTTACATTTTTTTTATCTCAAGATCCTCAGAATGAAAACAACATTTTAATATTACACTCGAAATCCTTAATGATCTCGTCCTTCTAATCCCCCAACATTATTTCAAGGGTACAATAAAAGTATTCCAATATTTTTTTCTTTCGTGACATCTAAAAAGGAGCTTGTTCCAATTCTTCAGAGAGCTTAGCAGTCATCAACGTTTTTGAGTGGCAAATGAGAGCGAATTCAACGTGGATGTCAAACAAGCCGACTCAAAGAGGCTCTAATGAGTCCCCAATTCAAGTGTTTCGGTATTCAACGTCTTTGTTGGCTCGGCGGAGTACCTGCGAGGCTCCCAATCAGTCGCAATCGTTACCTAATTAGTGCTCTCAGCTAGAAATGAGGTACTTAATGTATACAATTTCTGTTTTCTATGAAAGTAAATCTCTTTATTTGTACGGTTTGTTACCGTTTATGTGTAGGTATAGCAGGTTACATAATAGATGAGATTCTTTAAATTTGTGGGACTTTACACCAACTTGATATTTTTTTGTGAATGTCCTTGCTCTCTCACTTCAGATTTTCTTCAAATGTGTAAGGAAGATTCAACTTTGTTTTGGCCTCTGTAAAATAATTAGGAATAATATTATGTTAGATTTGAATCTACGCTTGTCGCGGTTGGTCCGTGGATGGGTGACCATCTTCACATACCAAGACCCTGCCTCGGAAAGCACGCTAAGCCGTTGGCCCCGGCTGTCATTCGTGGATCTTTGACAGTCGTTACGGGTCGTCAGAAGCCCGAAAATCTGACAACCAGTCTTACCTACCAAGGGGTATCGTATTATCCAGTAACTGGGTTGTGGAGGTTAGATAGGCATTTGCTCCATGTAAAATACTGGTATTCAGCTGCATCCGGTTAGACTGGAAGCTGACTCCAACATAGTGGGGAAAATGCTAGGTAGATGACGAGATTGAAGTAGCGTAGCACTTTTATCCATTTCCTCCAAACACGATATGAAGTAAAGTGTATGGTAGAAACCTATTTTGCTTAGCTGGTAATTTTTAAGTGGTAATTTATTAAAGCATCTGCACTCTACGTTGTAATACTTTAATTTCAGCATAATAATAAAGAAAAAATATCTAACAGCAAAATTATCCAATCTCCCATAATTTATGACTGAAAAGAGACATTTTATTACAGTAATAACTCAAGGAACCTCACGTAAGTACTTTAATCTAAACAATGAGGACCGCCTGTCGTCCTATTAAATAGAATTTGATGAAAAGCCGGGAATAAACAGGACACAAGTGCAACCGGAAATTAAAGGGACCCGACGGCATCCGTTGTTCGGGTAAATACTCGTATATACTTTCGCTATAGAAAAACAACAATATCCCGACGGGCACAAACAAACGGTCCTGATTAATGTTTTGCTTGGCTGTACAGTGAAAGTATTAAGTAAATAATGATTTATTAAAAACTATTGCCCTCGAGATTATTTCGAAGGACATCTTTGTTCAGGTTTTTGGGCACACTTTTACCTATTATTAGTTCCAAAAGTAACTGATGAAAATGTAAACAAATGTGTCAGAAAACGTACCTACCTGTGGATGCCAATTTGTAGTGCCACTTACAAATGGAGTGCTTTCATTTGATTATAATCGACGGTTGAAAGGCTAATTAGTCTAAGCGACATTTTTTTGCAACAATGAGTTATATACATATTCGGAATCAGCAAATAAAAAAAAATAAAAAAAAAATGCAAAAAAAATGTCGCTTAGACCAATTAGCCTTTCAACCGTCGAATTATGAATACTTAAACAAATCTTAATTTTGAAACACCTTAAAGATGGTTTTCATTTTACAATCGAGGTTAATTTTCCTACCTCAATTTTCGACCCTATACTCTTTAGTTAGTGATTGCATAAGAATTTGACCTGAACATGTTTTGTTTACACTTTTATCAGATATTTTTGGAACAGATATTAACAATACACATGTTCAGAGTTTGATTTTTGTCGGCACGTGTAAGTATTAACGACAGTGAAAGACATAAATATCTATAAAATAATAACTGTCTCCGTTATTACCTACGATAATTTTCTAAGACACGTGTATCGACGACGCAAATCTGATCATTTTATTCTGATCAACCATATTTGTTTATCTATAGAGAGATTTTGTCTCAATTTTTCAAAGACGATTTTTTACTGGAATATTCTTCTTTAGATTTGTATTATGTGTACATACTTGTGAAAATAAAGTCCTTCAGACCGAAATTCAGCCATGGCGAATAATCTCAGCAGTGAGCAGCCTTCGGCGCGGCAGATTTTATAGTGCACAAGTGTGTGCGCCGGCAAAGGTGCAGTCTCGCTTCCCTAACTGTCGTTGTCCGATGGTGAGACAAACTGACCCGACCGTAGAGAGATCAGGCGCAGGGTCAGGAAGAAGGAATATGACAGTTTGACAAAAAAATTGGTACAAAAACTGTCTCCTCAGATAAAAATTTATTACTCAGATAAAAAATAATTATTGACTATTGAAAAATCATGTCTTATAAAACA
The DNA here is from genome assembly GCA_945859715.1 of Apamea sordens. Taxonomy (NCBI): domain Eukaryota; kingdom Metazoa; phylum Arthropoda; class Insecta; order Lepidoptera; family Noctuidae; genus Apamea; species Apamea sordens. Next base: position 8,833,240 of record OX243996.1, on the reverse strand, counting down.
TGTTACTACGTCTTATTAGTCTCTTCGTGAATAATGAAAAAGGTACCGCTATTTATTTCCAAACGTTTATAAAAGAACAATAGAATTCTTACTAATTTTACACAATAGCTCACCGATACCAATAGTCTACGTCTTCAGATTAACGTTGAAATTTCTCTGTCTATTTCTGAAATACTTCGAAAGTAAACTACCTTCGAAGTATTTCATTTATTTTTTATCTTTAAATACTTTGAAACTAAACTACCGTCGAAGTATTTCATTTATTTTTTATCTTGTTATTAGGGTTCCGTGCCCAAAAGGTGCCAACAGGACCGTATGCCTCCGCAATCCGTCTGTCCGTCCGTCCATGCGTCCGTCTACCTGTCAGGGGGCTGTATCTCATGAACCGTAATAGGTAGACAGTTACAATTTTCACGGAGCGTGTAACCGCGTGCGCGTGTGTGTGGGTGTGTTGCCGCTATAACAACCAATAATATTGTATTTTTTCGCCTTGTGGTACGGACCCCTTCGTGTACAAGTCCGACTCGCACTTTGCCGCTTTTTTATACCTTACACGCGTATAGGAGGGTGACCTAAATATTTTCTTGTATAATTAATTTAATTCAGAGCACCCTCTACATATATTATGCTGCTGATGGAACTGTGGGTGTACTGGGAGTGAATTACTTAACTTCTGTGTATGAAGAATATGTATCTTATGATGGAAGGGTATTATCAGCGTGATAGGTATGTACTGTTAGTAGAGACTATATCCTATTTGGTGCTATCATGCAACCTCCGCGAGTTTGTTAAAAATGATTGATATAAAATACGAGACAAACATGAAGATTTAAGTTTAAAAGAGATTTGGCTGACAAGCAAAAGAATTAAGATGTAAAATACGTAGTATATTTTATAGTAATACTTAATGAACATTACGAGGTAAACCGTAGTTTGATTTTATTCCTCCCGGTACCGAAGGCCTCGTCTAGCCCTTCACAGAATATAGAATAGAAAACTTTTATTTCAGACACGAGTCCATAGGGTTAGTTACAAGTGTACTTAACTTCTACTGTTAGTAGAGATTACAGACACACTTATGAAATACTGTTGTAAAAATTTAAAAAAGCCTTGCACTCAGTAAAATTAATGACAATATTTTCAGTTAACGTATGGGGCATTGAGCGTGAAATGGACATTATTATAACTGTTACGATTTAAAAGAACGAAATTACGATTCCCACGCAATGGAATAGTGCCAAATGTCATTCAGAGCTCAAAAACACCACTTTACAGCTCAAGTTTAATTTTTAAAACTTTTATATGGTCGAAGTCTTTATTTTACGTGTTTAATAAGGATTTGGGCGTATCCTGCAGTTAGAACGCAATATGGAGCGTGATATTAGGACTTCATGACGTAATCATGTTTGTTATAACAAGAACAGCAACTTTATGTAAGCAAGTCACTTTGCAATTAATGTACCTATTCACCTACGTGAATTAATTTGATATGTGGAAGTCGGTATACACTTTCGCGGTGCAAATAAATAATGGTTAGACTTGTATTTTTTTTGCGTCATTATGATATTTACTACAACGCACAAGTGTATTAATTCCAAAGTTATACTCGTAGAGAGATTTAAGTTCACTTATAGTATAATAGTATAGTATAGGTTGTTTTTAAGGGCCTTGGAAAGACAGAGGACAGTAATGACTACCTATATTTCCAATAACTCGTTAAATTCAAGTAGTTTCCAACATAACGTAAATATTTTTTTGAAAAAAAAAACCGTAACAATGCTCGTATAAGCTCAATTCACACAATTCAATATGCCAAAACAAAATGCGCTAGACTGCAATGCGTAGGTACAGCTGTAAACGCAAAAAACTACCGACACCTCTCGCCAATTTCGAGCAACTCTTGACTTTTTTGTCATAGGCCAGACGCATCACTCGACTATCATACCCTGCAAAATTGAGCTGACGTTAAAAAAACGTCGGAGCCAGTGCGGTAGGCAATATTTTTTCCGCTGCGTTGGGCTTTCCGGGAATTATTCGTACGTCACAAAAAACACGTCTGACGGAGATTAACTATAAAAATAGGGCTTTTAAAACCTTTTAGAGGTTTACGTGCGGGTGGATGGGGTAAATCCTAATCAAATAAGAAGGTAGGTTTCAAATTCAAACTCTTTATTGCATTCATGTGTTCATTCTTATGAGGTAAGGATTTTTTTTATTTTAACTTACCCAGGATTTTTTTATAAATTGAAGTAAAGTTAAGTAGTGTCAGCTACATAATAGGCTGAGTTGGTTGATTGATTGAAGTTGTGATAGTTGTGTAGTCTAGTTGGTATTGGTTTGTGTGTTTGGTTCGTTTGGTAAGTCATAAGTGAATAGGTTACTTTTAGATAAGCATCATCATAGAAATTAAAAACTGGCTGAACTCAGTGAGGTGCCATACTGTTCAGAATCAAGAATAAATTGTTATTTTCTTTTTAACGTTGAATAAACTTTATTATAATCTTTGATCGCTAAGTGCCTAGCTTGCGACATTTTGTACTTACGTCTTTATTTTTGACACTAGCTTCTGCCCGCGGCTTCGCCCGCGTGGATGTCGGAAATTATCCCACGGGAACGTGCTAACAGGATAAAATGTATGTGCTTCCCCAGAATGCCATCTATCTCGCGGGCCCTTTGTGGCTAATTACAGTAGAAAACCAATTGTGTCTCATTAGTGGTGATTAAGAGGGTACCTATATGATATCTTTACCTAAGTACCTACCTAATTTAAAAAAAAACTCAATAACAGAAAATTAAATACTTACCTAAATAAACCTATTTCTGATGATAACTAATCTAAACTCAATAAATAAGCAAAATCCCTAAAAACTAATATCTATACGAATGACTAATCCTACCTAAGAGTATTATAAAATAACCTACGGTCACTACGTACACTATCAAATATACTACCTATACTTTAAAATTAAAATCTATACCTACGACTCATATAAAAATAAACCTAAATACCTCTAAAAACTAAAAGGAATACCTAAAAATGAACTCCACTGCGGGTGACCCAACCTACGACAAACTTAGTATTTGCGGTTGGTACAGTACAGACAGTGGTAATCGGGTATAGGGATCGAACCGCAAAATTAAGTTTGTTTTTATTGTATATACTTTTCCGGGATAAAAAGTACCCAGTGTGGTGCCCAGGATATTAAAGAATAATTATACCAAGTTTCATCGTAATCGAACCGGTAGTTTTTGCGTGATGCCTGAACAAACAGACAGACAGACAGACCGACAGACAGACAGACAGACAAAAATTTTTTTAATCACATTTTTGGGTTCGGTGTCGGTCTAGTAACACCCCCTGTAAATTATTTTTTTGATATTTTCAATGTACAGAATTTTTACTTCTACAGATTTATTATAAGTATAGATTAATGAAATACGTCAATAAATTCAATTAGTCACGACTACGTTCGCGTCCTTTCTACTTAAACAAGACGAGGATTTTTCTAATTAATACCTATTTTAATTGAATCGAAACTCCTAATTTCCATATCGATAATACAAAATGTGCTCAGTTTATTACTTACATTAATAGCAGCTTGTCTTATCTATTGCTATTCTATAAGCGATATTTAAATATCTCAATGTATCCGTTGATCGGCTGCTTCATATTCAACGGCCGGGCTGCCAGCAATCACGGCCACTCGTAAAACCTAACGATATCAGATTTTATCCCTCCACAGAGCTTTAATAATAATCTTCAGAAATTTAGGGTAAACGCCCCTGATCTTGTCAAGTCTCAGCTTAGCGCCCTATTGAGGAGGAAACCCCGGATTTTGTGGTAATTTTCTGGTATAGCGATTTTTGTAAAGTTGTAGGTACGTGTGTCTGTTATGTTCCCGTGTTACGTTGTAAGAGCTTGTTTTGTCAATGTTCAATAATTTAGTTTTGAAATTGAATTGGAAAGTAAAAGGAAGAAAATAAAGAGAGGAAAATAAATATTTTGTGTAAATCTTATTTGTTATCCTTGATTTTATTTTATAGCAAAGTAATATCGTATTTATTCCGATGTTGTTAATCAATTCAGACCGACTTTGTCAACTAATGCCTGTAGGTACCTTTTAATGGAAATACGTTAACATCCTTTTAATCCAGGCACACAATAATTCAGCCTAGTTTCCATCCATTTTCAACCAAGTCGCGGGCAAATGCTTGTTCATAAACCAAATTTGAAAATCCTCTAAATCAAGATTAATCGTGTTTTCACTTTACATGTAAATACTTTCAGTGATTCAACCTTTTTCGGGGCTTAATTTATAAATGTCTGAACCGTAGTCCTTAAAACGTCAATTCCTAAAGCTATTCAAAGCCCACTCAAATTCATGAACATAAGCACAGGTTTATCACTTGCTTCACACACACGGGCGTGTAATTTTAATCCTTTGGAAATAAAAATTGGTTACAACGAATGTGGAAAATAAAATTGCAGTGGAGCCATTGCTCGAGATTCCACATTTCATTCCCAGGATATTCACTGGAGGGCTATTCGGATCTCTCCTGCCTGAAATAACTGTCGCATAATGTTGATATAAAGCGGGCCTCGGCTTGGTGGCAACTGACTGGAATTGTGTGACGCCTCCGCTTTGATTTAACTAGTAGCTATGACACCTTGGAATCCTTTGCCAGAGGATTTAAGAGCACTGTTTATTTAAGCTGTCTCGTTCATAGATCCTTTTACTGTTGGGTGGCGATGGCGGTGAGATATTGTAAGCATAGAAAATGAGAGTAGTCTACACGATAGGATGCGGTTTTTAGAAAATATGAACATTTTTGTCACGAACAAGCAGTAATAGGTAGTTCTATGCATTTCTGCGGTAGTCTAGACCTCGTTATTTTATTTGTTGCGCAGCTACTTTACTATAAACGAGGCTCTAGAGTGAAGTTTGTTTGAACAGTTTCTGAAACTACGGTTCGCGTATTTCCAAGTCATTTAGGGTGAATTTCCCCAGCTGGAGAGCTATCAGTGTCATCATTTGTTATTGAATATTGACACTGACAGCTTTTGAACGCGGTTAAGATGAGCTAACTGCGTTCAGTTTTATTGGTAAAATTCACGCTTATAAATACTTTACACTCGAACATTATTTGTAAATAAAAAAATTCAAAGGAAACGTGGCAGCATTATTGCACCCGCAATTTTTCCGGGAAAAAAGGAAGGACCATATTACTGAATAAAACACGAGGCTTCACAATAATTTCTTGGAATGATATTTAATTAATCGTGTCGCACTTCGCACAACCGATACACGTAAAAGCACTTATGTCCTTATTTTTACAACAGTTCCAACAAAAACTCGTACAAACGCTCGAATTTATTTACCAGTAACGATAAATATATTGAAACAGGTGTACAATTGTACTCTAGGTGGCCATTTACGAAATTACTTTCCCCCAATTTAGTCTAGGCGAATAGTCCCACGTCTCATTAGGGGAATGAGAATATTGTACCTTCTTTGAACGTTTGTTTTTTATTGCCAGAGAAAAAAATCTCGATGGCGTGGTATTATTTCAAAATACGTTAAGCGTGGGTTATGTAAGTACCTACTGAGTATGTGCCTAACTTAGGAACAGTTTTTTTTTTTCTTTTTACTATCCCACTGCTGGACAAAAGTCTCCCATACTTTACCAATTTTCTTTATGCTGTGCCTTCTCCGGTCAATCGGTCAGGAACGAGCTCAAATCGTCACGCCAGCGTTTCTTAGTAATTATGAAGTATTCAAATTTCTTATTAGGTAGTATAAGTATTTTATTTATTACCGTATTTAGTACCACAGTACAGCGGACAGCGCCATCTAACAATTTGATGGGTAAACGAATAATCATGTGATCGGAAACGCAAGCGAGCCCTACCGCTTGTACACGATCGTCGGTGGAGGGGATGCAGCGAGGACTGGCGTAGAGACCGAGTGTTGCGACAGTCTACTGCAGTGGACGGTCGAGCTCGGAGAGTCTTGGCAAACGCTCATTACCGTACGCACGTGTTCGTTTCCGACGCAAGTGTGCGTTTCGGTTGATAATCGCTAGTTTACTAAAGTTACTTTAAGTTCAAATTATCGTTTCGTTCGAATACCCGCTACAGTGCCGACAAATACGTAAACTATGTTGGATCGTGAAGAAGACCCGATGTTTCGCATCTCGGCCACCCAGTGATGAGTCATATTTTAAAAGGGGTATAGATTTTTTTTTTTTGTTTTTGTAGTGCATCGAGCCAGAAAATACACTAACTAGCGTTCTATTCGATAAAGTTAGAAGATTTTTCTTTTAACACAAACTACAATGGTTGAACAAAATTTCAAGATTTGAATCGAAACACACGAGAAAATTGCTTACCTGCTAACTGTATTCATACCTACAGATTTTTAATCATAAGTGTACCTAGATTCTCAACGTAATTTGATTAATCAAAGCAATAACCTGTTAACCAACGAGCTATGTTCTATTAACTACTAGACGTTAATCAATGCGGTATAAGGACAAGTGGACTAATTAATTTATTAATGAGGATCAGTCGAGTAATCTATTACTAATACACACTCGATTACGTTGATTTGAATGGTTTTCATTAATTATTACTGTAAATTGTATTATTTATTGGTAAGGAGGTAAATATTATTCATAAACTAACATAGCTCTTTCATCAGCTTGTACGAGGATTAGGATGGCTCTGAAGCAGCTCAAAAACAACAAGGTGATGACGGAATTATGGCCGAACCCCTGAAGGCCGGTGGAAAACCCGCTTTTAAGATCCTACAGAAGCTGTTTGATTCCGTCATACTTGAGGTCAAAACGCCACCGGTATGGAACAGAGGTGTGGTGGTATTTTTCTTTAAGAAGGGCGGCAATGCCCTTCTTAATAATTATAGGCTCATCTCACTTCTGAGCTGTTTTTTAGTTTTACATTTCAAGACATCAACCGCATGCCTCCCACAAGCTGGACCGATGACCTTGGCCGCATGAATCCGCTGGATGCAGGAAGCACATAACCGGTCGAAGTAACGGTGCTTGGGGAGGCCTGTTCAGCAGTAGACGTCTTTTGGCTCAAATGATAATGATGATGACTCTTTTCTTAATTCAGTATAAATAATTGATTAGTTGATTTTTTTAGTTCTACATTTCAAGACGTAAAGTTATGACGATTGTTAACCGAATGATTAATTGAATTAAGTGAGGTGAATGAAAAACGAACTTTCGATATTCCTGTTATTTCGATTACTTCGTCACTTTGGTTGATGACGACTTTAAGAAATGACAATACACAATCAGCCTATAGTGTTTCCACTGCTGGGACACAGGCCTCCTCTCTGTGAGAGGGAGTGGGCCGTAATCCACTACGCGGGCTTAGTGCGGGTTGGTAGATGTCACATGTCTCCATTTTATACGTCCTACCTACCTTCTTCTATCCTCCTACCCTCGTCCCTATCTTTCGTAAAACACAGTTTTTCTAGAGTGTCTCTTATTTGCGACAATAGGCTATTGTGTTTGTAATTTAAACTAAATTCGAATACAAACAGATTTCCACGATGTAAGTAAAGAAATCTTCGACCTCAGTAATCATTTTGTTTTTTCATCGGCTTAGAAACTAAAAATATCCGAAGGTCTTTGAAGGGATTTACGGCAAAATAAACTATGATTGTGAGATAAATCTTTCTCTAACGAGGAGGTAAAAAAAAATAACTCTGAAGGAAGATGTTCAAGTAGATCACTAATTAGATATCCTGAGGAAACAACTAATTGGAAAATATAGAAGTAGTTTCAAGAAAACAAGCGGATGTTTACAGCTTGTACAAGAAAATAAAATGAAACAACATTGGTTTACTGCGTACAAACATCAACATAGAAAATAGCACCTTTTCGTAACACTTCGATAAATATTATGTAAAACTGTATACAATAGCGAACATAACAGAAGTTGTCGCCACCTACCGGGCCCCAGGGACCCACTCAAACACAGACAAAAAATGTCATCAAAATCGGTCCAGCCGTTTAGGAGGAGTTCAGTGACATACAGACGTACAGAAGAATTATTTACATGTCCCGGAATTAACGCAGCACCCCAATTAGAATATTATTTTTAATCATTATTTATATACACTACATTTTTACAATTATATATAAAACATTGTATATTTATTAAATAAGTTATTCTGATTGTGGGAGAAAAGGATCGCTTCAAAAATATGGAACACTAAAAACGATTCAACAACTAGTGACACGTGCTAAAACATCGTCTGCCACGTCACGTCACGCACGAAACATGCACGGAATTTAATCCCAATTTTAGAATGGAATTTTTAATTTCACCATTTCACTGGCAATGCCGCAGGGCAGAGTTAGCAAGGCCATATTTCTTACCAAGGGTACATAAATCCAAGTTGTAAAGTTAAGGTGAACGCTCTGAACGATAATGAAGCTATCTATTGGTAAATGACACGGAAAAACGAGATTAGAATTCGCTTTCGATAGCAATAAAAAAAGCTTCTCCTTCTGCGTTAGGTCGTTCCCCGAGCGATTGCAATCTATATTCAGAGTAAAAATCCTTTTAACTTTATGTCTGGTGAAAGTAGTGGAATAAATTAAAATGCATTGCTAGTGACAGTTAACATACTATGCGAATAAGATGGTGTAGTCACAAATGTTTTAAAAGTTCCTAAATAGCGCCTTTTGTGTCTCAAATTCTCAACAAATACATGACTGACCAAAACCGCTTAGCATAACTTAAACGCAACAAAGCTTCAGCTCAGTTTTGTGGAAGCAAAGCTAACAGGTCAGACTACACCCTCTCAGGAATTACACCTGACAGAACTATTCACAACTGGCCCCCGACATGCATAGTTTAGGGCACAACTTGTTCCAGCGCATGTCTGAATTTTGAAGTGCTAACTATCTAGCGCGAATAGTGGAGGTGGTTATCCGCTTTTAGTTACCACATTCTTATGGATCGTGTGGTGGCTCGTAAAGTTGTGAGCCACTTTATTGCGGTAAACATAGAACACGCAATCCCAAGAGGAGCAATGAGCAGGTAACTGCGATAGCCAACTTTAAAGCTAATATTAGTTCAGCCACGGCACCGGAAAATGGGTAGCGCAGTGATTGGCTGTGGCACAGACCGGACTTTCAAATGTCCAATCAGGGTGCGACGCCAACGACTCCAATTAAATTCGATTGAATGGGAAAATTCTAGCGCCGTCAGGCATTCTGTTATTTGTAAACTTATTGAATGACGCAATCAAAAGCTTGTTCTGTTCGAATCCAAAACAAATCTGACAACAGTTGTACAGTCGGTTATTACAGTTTATTTATTTTAAGCAGCGTTCGCGTTTTCCTAAAATAGCGTATCGAGTTTTGATTAACTGAAATTACAAGGCGCTGCTTGCATATTATAAGTAGAGTTCAATGGTATAGCTTCACTGTGAAATTATGTGTGGATTCGTAATACATAGAATAAATAACTAAAGATGAGGCGTATGTTCTAAATACAATAACGTTCATGTATAGTAGCCAGGACTACTACAACTACTCAACCCTAAAAACTAATTACACCGCTCCAACAATGCGACAATTAACGTCCTAAAAGCAGCAAAAAGTTACCGTTTTTCAGCGCACCGGTAATCGTTACATTTATTACTGTGTGTGTGTCTGAGCGCCGGTATAATTACGCGACCACAATTGGGAGGGGGGCGACGCAATTAGCCATTTCACAGGAGCCGAGCCGTTGTCACATCGACTCTAATGACTTCAACTAGTTCCATTGCACGCCCGCAAAGGCCGGAACGACTTTTTCAAGCCGTTCTTTAGTCTGGCTACAGAAATGTAATTTAAAATCTAGAGAGAGGATTTTAACTCTATAAACTACGGAAGTCTCAACTGTTAATTATAACAATTAACTGTTGTGGCCTTCGTTGCTGAGTTGTGAATCATTAGACCATTTAAATAGCTACTGTTTTGAATAATTTTCAAGTGCAGTTACGTAATAATGGAGGAGAAAAGTGGAGGTCTGAGTGATGTCACAGCACTTCTGAACGGCTGATGTTTGCGATAGAGTGAACTGTTTGATACTTAAATAATGATTATTGTAATTACAATTCTATTTAAGAATAAAACGGAACCGACAGTGATAATTTACGATGCATATTTTATATACGACATGAAAATGTACTGTGTGGTTTCACAGTAATGTAAACCATTTACGTTCATTTTAAATTACCCCTATAAAACTCTGACTCAATTTAAGGTTATTGAGTATAAAATCGTGCTGATAAAACAGGTTTAATGAAATAAACATAAAAGCGCAGGTACAGAGAAACGTAAACAAAAAACAACCGATAGCAAGCTCCCTTTGCGGGGTTTTATATAAAAATTCAATATTATGACCCCAAACATGATCGACACCGTTCCTAAATTGTTTTTTGTTCGTTCAGTAATTTAACTCGTTAAAAGCTTCGGGGCCGATCATTAGTCTTTATGATTGTGTCTGTACTTGTTTGTGTAAAAAAAATCCATCGCACATTGTTCCAACTGAAATTGCCTCTCGAAATTGAACAAACGAGTTTAAAACCTTCGCAGATGTTGGTGAACACAAATTAAGTAACATTTCAGATGCCATTTTTGTTGAAAGTACAAACTAGGGGTGAGCTAACGTCCCGAACTTAGTTTACGAGCGTTGGAAACAAAGGTAAAGTTCGCTATGCTACTGCTATCTCGATTGTACAGTTGTTTTCACTTTTGTTATCGATTCTGTTTTCACACACGTGGCCTCGAGTTGTATACCACAACAGGAAGTAATTTTAACTTTTAATATAACCTCACTTTACAGGTTTTGTGTGGGTTTTCATACAATGTTGTTGTTCTCGTCTTTAGAGCCGCTATTTATAAAATAAGTTGTCTAGACTAACAACAATTATAATTATAATTTTCCAAACCATACAAAAACAAGGAGCTCAGTTTTCTTGCGTAAATCTAAAACAGTTCTGAAACGTAGTTTGGACTAAATGACTGGCAGTCAACGCAGAGCCAATTCATTCAGATATAACCATGAAAATTGGAAAATATTATTCTGAGAAGATGTAAAGCAAACGCAAGGTAAAACCCCCTCAGGCTATGCGGTCCAAGTATGTGGTAGCAGCTGAATAAGAATAGCCAGATAGAAAGTTCAGTAACAGAATGTTAAATTCTAATGATGGTAATAGCTATCTATCACCATCATTAGAGTTTAACATTCTATGTATGGCATGAATGAATTTTTCAGATATTCAACATTGAGTGGATAAAAAAAGGACAGCCGCGACTAAATACGTAGTTTAATAATAATATCCCTGGACATTTCACACAGCGCCATCTAGTCCCAAGCTAAGCAACCTAATGCTTGTGTTATGGTAACAAGATGGCTGATAAACTACTTATATACATTTTTTTTTTGTAAATACATTCATATTATAGATAGAAAAACATCCAGACTCGGAACAAATACATGTAGGACTTACAAATATTTGTTCTGTTAGTTTACCAATAATACACGCGAAGGTTATTTCTCCTAATACCTAAAGTAAACAAAACTTGAACAAGACAACTACGTCACCACTTGAAACTCCATACACCCATAAAGTTTTGGGTCGCACAATAACCTACTTCAGAGCACATAGGGTAAGTACCGTAAGTAGTGACAAATTGCTACCCATCGTCTACGATCACCAGAACACGACTCCCTTATCCCTAGTTGATTGCGACAACTTGTGAAATATGTTAGGCAGTTCACAATGCCTTCGCTAAATTAAAGTCTGCATGTATTTAAGCCGTTTCAGTTATTAAAACTATTTAAAACACACAGCGAATATCAAAATAAAGTGTTTGCAATATCAGTAAAAGCCCACAGTCCAATAAAAAGAAAGAAAAAATATCGTTCGAACAATTTTTGAGAATAGCACCAACACTCTCACGCACCTGCGGCCTGCAGTGCGGATGTAAATATTTATCAGTATGTTGTAAACAATCAATGATATGGGCAGTTTATCTGTTTAAATCCAATTCAATTCCCACTGAGCCAGTACAATGCACATGTTGGGTTGCAATCCCCTTAGCATGCGAATCGGGAGTCCGGCCTGATTGGCAATTTATTGACTGGTCCGTCTCCTTTATCTTGGATGTCCACAACCTGGATCAAGTTGATACAAAGACAAATTGTGAGCATTCGGTAATCCGAGCTTATGGACCATTGATGGCCGTTGTTAATGTATCTGAAAAAGTGGGTTGCGTGGAATTGGATTTGAGCAAAAATAAATGGTTCTATAAGAAACTTTAGGTTTTTGTGCAGATAAACTATGAGACTTATAAACGTTCGGCTGTGTTTTTTTTAAGTGCTCGTTTTTTATTGTTGGTAATTTAAAATATGCTTGTGACATTTGCTTGTGATTTTAAATATTTAGGACAATTTGCATCTTTATTTATTTAAACTTTTCGCACAAAAAGGTACAAAGGCGGACTTAATGCCTTAGGCATTCTCTACCAGTCAACCAAGAGTGGTGAAGATATTAGATGGCAGGTGCTTTGATTGAGAGGGACAAAGATAAAAAAAACTCTTTAGCAAGAAAAAAGCATCTTTAGCAAGAAGGCATAAACTTTGCGCTTTTGTATTGAAATATAGTCTGTCACGTTGATCTCTCATGACCCTTGAATAATTCTGCCAGTGATAACATAAACCAAATTGTCATAAATATTATCCCCTTCCCTCGATGTAGCCTTTATAATCTGATAAACTATCAGCAGAAATAAGCAGGAAGTCTCCTCCTACACAAATCGTTAGTGTAGCCGAGTCTGAAGATTCGCGATAAGCGATGGACTTCGCGATGGGCTAACAACCTCGTTACTTATGCACTATTGTAACCTTTAGACTCGTACCACTAATGGCTAAACTGTTGCTAAGTCGGACCGCGTTAGTGTAATTTCCTTCAGCTTAAAATATGGAGGAAAATGCTAGAAACGTGTGTTTGGTGGGAATGTTTTTAAAAAGGATGTTAGCACCAGCATCATTCTTTTAAGTTTGTTTTTATTTTCAGTGCTATCCACAAACCTTACTAATATTAGAAAGAGGTAGTGAGGATCAGAAGTTCAGAACATTGCCCTCTATAGGAGGGGTTCTGAACTTCTGATCTGATTCGAAAAATTTTTGCATTAGTGGGAAACTATTGCTGGGTGTCACAGGCTATATTTTATGTTAAAACAAGAAATTCCACGCGGATGAAGTCGCGGAAAGAAGCTAGTAATGTATACGGGAAAAGTGAATGCCATAAGTTACCTAATTGGTATTACCTAAACACACACATACATATTTTACACACATTCTTAACAAAAAACTCAAAACTTAACTTATTTATACTAAGAAAATACCAGAAAACGCCGTGCATCTTAGTAATAAAATTCCTTTTACGACACCACGATTTACTTGTAAAAAAAAACCCTGTTCGTCGTAACATTTTAAAATGCCCACAGGAAGAAATCTTGAGGGCATCGTAAAATGCAACTAAAGACTGAAATTTATTTCAGGTGGGGTGGAAAAAGGGTTCGCTTGAGGGTGCGGTGTTGTAAGGCAGTCACGTCCCGTTCTCGTAAATGGATTAAGAACTAGTTGTACTCTTGGTTGAAAGTAAGCGATTCTGTAAAATGGGTTCTGGTTACAATCATTTTGTTGTAAGTCATTTTTCTAACGCCTATGAAAATAAATGCTATTTTGCGCTACCAGATGAACGGCTACGCTTTGCTATTTAGATTGTAATACGCTATAGGAATTACGCTACACTGGGTATTAAGATAACGCAACACTCTACCGCAAAGTGTAGAAACTACGCTTAGTCATAAAGAAATCACTACGTGTTGTGGGAACTATGCTACGGCGCGGCGTAGCGACCGCGCTACGGCGTAGCGACTTTGCTACATCGCAGCGCCGCGCCAGCGCTATTATTGCATACACGACAACAGTGCAAAGAGACACGTTTTATTATAAATTAGTAACAAAAGCACGAATATAACTAATAGGTAATCATTTGAACTAATAACCGTCGGAAAGCTACAGAAGCCCCTTCTCATAAGCATTCAAGAACGTATATCTACAGAACATTGTGTTGAGAACATAAGACTTAAAACAACAAAGCTCACGATAGTTGCTTTCCACGGTATTATGTGTTTATACTAACATATGCCCCGGGAATTAGTATTTAAGCATTTCAATCATGAATAAATTAGTTAGATAGCTTAATATCTGCTAGTAAACCCTTCAAACTAGGGCAGAATATACTACCTTCGTTAGGGACTTCAACAATGTTGTGACTGTGACTAAGGGTGTATTATTCTGCGTAAACTTATGTAAGTTTTGGTTTATAGGCATGTGGAAGGCTTAATTGGATTAGCCGATGTTTTACACAAACAGGTTTATAATATGGAAATGACAAACATAAATGCAGAAGGTTTACAATCATATTTTTATGGTAATGAAAAATAATTCGCACATTAAGAATAAAGAGATTTATAATGTTTAGTTGCAATATTTAATGAAGACAATTCATTTTACACAATGACTACAATGATAATGACTGAAGATCAAAAATTAAGTATTTGTAAAATAAGTATTTGTAATTAGTATTTATATTTTAGTTGTCTTTGACATATTTCGGGACCGGGGACCGACGATTATCCCTGTATGCACCATGCAAGTGCACCCGGACACACTCGGTTGGTGCAGGACTATTGCAGAACATGGAAATAAAATATGCTGGGCTATGGGTTTGGGTGGCTATAGTGGTTCGGTTACCTTGAACTATGGGAGGTCTATGTCCCCTGCCTGACCAATGATAATTATAATATTCACAGATGAATTGGCAGGGGGTGACTTGCACACTCAATAATGGGCCCCCGAAAATCGGTCAAGATCGCTACCAGCATCTTACTGAATTACTTCCTTCCTCCGAGCACGTTTGCTCTTGCGAATCTCCACTCAAGCCAGCCAATAAAGGCAAGAATGAGGTGGGAGCTCTGTTCCTCGTAAGTGTTCACTCCACAACAAGACTTCTCCCGGGAGATAGGGTCCGTGCGCTAGCTACTTCCCAACTTTTCGCCACATGCTGCGGGTACCTATATCTCTCTTGGTCTGGTTCCTCACCCTAGACCGGATCCGGCAAAGTTAAGTCTTTCGTCACAGACCTAAAGTTTAGAGCGGGCAAGCCGCACCACGACGTCAACGTAGAAATACGGCGTTGGGGTATGTATATATTTTTTATAGTATTCAAATACCTTATTGCGATGATCATTCAGGCAGATTTGTATGTCAATATAACTTAATTCAGAAAAACCCATAGTCATTCATACGGTTCCGATAGAGGTTGTAACATATTCAATCAATCAACTCAACCTATTGCAGTCCACTGCTGGACATATCGCCACAACACCCTATCCTCCGCCTCCGCATCCAGTCTGCTTCACCGCAAATCGGTTCTTCGACAAACATGACTAGCACTGCCACTTCAGCAGTGCGATTCTGTAACCATCTCACCGTGAAAACTTAGGTGAAGTGAGCGTGGAGTGAGCTGTCATTCCAAATAATGCTAGGGATTGACACTACTGACAACTCACATCAATCACACTTCACTTGAGTTTTCACGGTGAGATTTTTACAGAATCGACCGGCTGTTTGCTTACTCATCTATCTGCTATATGTGTTATATTCGTACCTAGATACAGGCCAAATCGCGGCACCAAGCTGTTGTTATAAGTTTCAATCCGGTACAAAAGAAAACTAACGACAAATTAAAGGTATGCAGTTTAAAAAACGTATTTTATGCCAACGAGTCGGCTATTTCAGTGTAGGTAGGTACTAACAAAAGTATCATGTATGATAGCAATCGCTTACCTTTTTTTTTTCGTGGGGAAATCCTCATGGAGACCCTCCGTCTGGGAAAAACGGAGGGTTATGTCGAACTCCTACCGACTAAAACCCCACTGTTCCGTCTAGAACCATGAGTCGGGGGTCCGGGAGACACATTCGCCGCACCCCCGTGAGTAAAAATCAATCTCCCCAATTCTGACATAGACAATACACAAAGACATTTATAACCTGCGTGTTCACTCCGCAACATACAACATGACGAAAATGGAGATAAAAATGGCCACTCCCCCTATAAAGCCCTAGTATCTAACTTATTTAATCTCTGGTAGCCCCTAGCCCATATTCATTATTTAATTTGCCGCGAGGCACGTTTACCCTCGTCCTAGATACATCGCTGTTTCGATCAAAGCAAAATAAGCTAACATCAAAATACGTAAACAGAATTGTTTATTATTCAGCATAAAAAAGCATTAAAAAAATAACAACAACGTTTGTTAAATATTCTAGTATTCCCTATTAATTTGGAAAACATACAATTTGTACAAAAACATTGTTCTGTTTATCTACATAGTTTATTTTTATTTCATGTGATTTACTTTTTAAATTACAGGTTACACGATAGCAACGTTCAGGGGAGCGTGAACCGGCTAAACAAAATCGTTATTGCGTATTGGTGCTAAATCCGGGAAAGCGACATAAAAAGGGGAGGCTTATATTTAGCGGTGGGCGAAACCAGGTCGTGTGATAATGATCGTTTTATCGCGTCGAGCTTTTGTTATAAACAACAATATGATGTATAAAAATACAGGTGTATTATTTGTCTTCTCCTTTCTAGTCTTCGACTTCGTCGTATGGATTGCACGACAGTGTATTAAATTTTTTTGGCCAAAAACTTTTCCACTTCCACGGTATTCTTGCTGGTGAATATGATACAGGTCTATATTACTTCTGACAACAATTCATAAAGCAACAATTATTGCTAAATTACGAATTACTTTGTTATATATAATTATTTTTTAAGGATAAATAAACAATTAAAAGCTGCTATTCTTTGACTCACCATTTCGTTTTCCATTCAGTCTCAAACAAAACAAAGAAACATCAAATAAAACAGTATTCCATTAATTAACTACTCCCCTAAAGTCGCACAATACTAATAAAAATTAAAACTCCAGACCGTAACCTCCCGATAAACAGAAACACGTTTTAAGACCCCGTCTTAGTTAATAGACGAACTCAATTAACAAAATGGCAGCCGAACCAAACAAACAACAAACGAAGTAAGAATAAAATGAGCTCTCAAACAGCGTCTGTAGGTAATTAAAACGTAATAATTGAAGCGTCTGGATCCTCCATATCATTATAATGAGAACTAGTGTTGTACTCGCTTCAAACGACCTTCGTTAGCGCGATCGTGAACGAAATTAATGATGTAATGTGGTTGTTCGTACTACATTTGGTATGTTGCGGTCTAATTATGTTCCTGTCACTGGTTTTGACTCGAACGCCTGCACTTGTAATCTTTGTTTGCTCATCACTGGTTATTGTGACGTGGGGTGGTAAATTTGTATCACGCACGAAATATTTTGATGTAGGAACGAATGAGGAAGAGTTTTAACCTCCCTGCCCGGCGATTCAGTATTTCACGGTAACTGATTCAGGTTGCATTCGCTTAGACTGATAAACCATTTAAATTGTAGGCTGTTTTAGTGCATTTTAATTCACAATATTAGTCAGTATTCTCAGTTTATCGTAATTGTGACAATGTTGAGTCTGAAGACATTACTCCAAAATGTTTTGCATCTGGCTGATTAGTAAGTGTTATGTCGGTACTTCATTATTAAATGTATGTGGGTTGATTCTAGTTTTTAATAAAGCAGTCGTTACCAGATCTCTGCCTTTTATTGGCACATTCATAACAGTAAGTAAAGAAAAATTTTGCATTTCCGTCGCTCAGGCGCGTCGCGCGTCAGGTCATTTACCGATAGATTGTTTTACCAACAGATGTTTCTACAAAATGGCCCAAACTTCCGATTTATTCCGGTCCGATCCCCTGATCTGATCCCCTGCTGGTTATTATTATGTTTTAATTTCTGTCTGATCCACTATAAACTTGTCATTCCGGTCTGATCCCCTTCCTCTTTTTGTTTTATTCCGGTCGGATCCCCTAGTTATCTATTAACAGATAACTTAGTGAAATACAACATGCCGCTCGCCTAGTTAAACTGAATGGTCCACTGAATTTTTGAGTGATTCCTGACGTCTGGCTTGGTATAAAAAAACAGGCGGCATTTAAACACGTATAAGTACGATACTCATACTATTACTATATGCGTAAGATATTATTTTACAAACATACTGACTGATCTATAATTTCAATTGTTAGAATAGAATAGAATACTCTTTATTATGTACATCATTATAAATTACAGACATACATATATATATTTTACAAAGGGTGACACAATGGGCGGTCTTATCGCTAAGAACGATCTTTTAAAGACAACCTTTGGATGGATTAAAACAATTTTTTCATACAATAAATTACCTAGATATTAAAGAAACTGGATAGCTAACATCAACACAAAAACTCGCACCAAAACCTAATAACTCAAAACGTGACAGCCAGATTAAGTCCAATGCAGGAAAATAACATCTCATTCGTCACCGCGCCCAAGGTCTGAGAAATTGATAAACTTTTTCTGTTTACAGAAAATCTCATTATGCACGGCGAAAAATTAAAACTCATTCCCAACAATTTTTGTTACGCAGTTAGACAATAGTTTTGTTGATCATTATAAAATTTTGCTTCCGACGGACACCTGCAGAATACAGAAATGTTCATTGAAAAAGTTATTTTCCATCTGCAGAGCTCAGAATGTTTCCTATTGGAAAAGTTATGATACATCAAAGCAACAATATCTTCGCGGGATGTCAGCATGGAGTTTTATTTTTCGATATTTTGGCTCAGATGTTTCAGTTTTAAAGTTATGTATGTTGGACATCATTTTACGGTTATATGACGATCTACATGAATTTCATAAGCCTGAAAACTTAACACATGTGAGCTCAGCATTAGTTTTATAGTAGTAAAACCAAGTGTGCTAAGTAACATACACAAAAATTGGGTCATGTAAAGTTTGATGGCATAAAACTTGGGTAGGTACATTACCAGTCGACAGCGATGCGGAGTAATATTTCGACGCCGTATTTTAGTTTGTTAATAGTTTTAGTTATTATAGTTTAATTTTAATAGTTTATTTAGTAGTAAAAGTATGTTTGTGAAAAATAAAAAATAAATCATTCAACGTTAAAATGAGAAAATATTCGGTAATTTCGTGAAATAAGACTATACAGTAATATGACTGAAATTATTAGTGACCATTCAAGACCTACTTCTCTGACAAAATTAAACGTTGCGATTGATCACAAATCGTTACTTTTTATCATTCCTGAAACATCTGCCCCTTGATCTCCCCAATTTCCGGCTGAAGCGCCTTCTTATTCCAAACTTTGACCAACTTTTGGGAGCGTTCAATATTATTACAATTTTTATGGGGGCTTGAGTATTTACATAATGATTAGGTGTTCTATTATTTGAAGAAGAGTTTTCGTGCGAAAATGTATTTTTAGTTTCAACAAAAATAAATAAACTAGGATAGAAATTTATATATCAAGTAGCTTAGTAGTAACTTAGTGTAGGTACTCTGGTGCATGGTCAAGATTTGAAGCTACCTAATTCGCAGATATGCTGACGTATGTATACAAACAAGTGCAGAAATTATTTTGGAAATCCTGCATCGTTAGTATCCAAAATCTAATTAATCTAATCTAATTATGATGGGTTTTTATTGGTTAGATTGTAACAGTGTAACAAATTGTAACAGTGTACTGTTACAATTTTTTTTTACAATTTTATGTTATTAAACAAATTATTTCTTTTCAATAACGTAGGTACCTCACTGCCGACAAAATATCTGAAAGAACGATGGCGACGACGGAATACGGTGAATGATCGAGCATAGTGAAACTGTCTCAATGCATTATTACCTATGCATTGAGACAATTTCCATTGCCGAACAGACAAGCAATTGCTTCAATTACAAATATTTGTATGACCTACATGTATTTGTTCCGAGTCTGGGTGTTTTTCTGTCTATAATATGTATGTATTTAACAAAAAAATGTATATAAGTAGTTTATCAGCCATCTTGTTACCATAACACAAGCATTAGGTTGCTTAGCTTGGGACTAGATGGCGCTGTGTGAAATGTCCAGGGATATTATTATTATTATTAATTTCTAGTCTGTGCTATGTTTAATAATACGCAATACAATATCAAATTATCTTAAAGCCAATTTAAAACGTTAAAAATCTAGTCGCAGTCTCATCTCGGCGACAAACAAATATCCAAAACTTGTCAATATGTAGAGAAATTAGAGGTATTTTTGACAGATTGAGACAGAGATCAGAAGGCCAAGTCGCAGTCTCATCTCAGCGACAAACAAATGTCAAAAACTTGTCAAAATGTAGGGAAATTAGAAGTATTTTTTGACAGATTGAGACTGAGATCAGACTGTGAACGTTCTTAAAATTACGAGAATTACCCCTCTGACTGTGAACGTTCTTAAAATTACGAGAATTGCCCTTCTGTTGTGTTTCAATGCTCTGCAGAACTGCGGATATATCCAGTAATGAGGAAATTAATATTAATTTATCCATGGACACGTTCTTGTGTGTGCTTATTGTTAATTTCCATTGTTATTGTATTTATTCGGATCGGATTATTGTAATGTTTGTTGTCGGGAGGATGAATGCATGACATTCGATTTTACGGTCTCCAAAGTAGATAGAACTATATCTAGACTCTTTATAACGTACACCACAAATATTACAGATATTACAAGGGATGCCAGAATGTGCGGTCTTATCGCTAAAAGCTAAATTTTAAAGAAGGCTTTGGATGGAGGAGAGACAATACTGCAGGTAGTCTGTGGTGTACCATTAACATATATAAGGTGCTATAAAAATATCTGCCACGGCTTTAATGGGAGGTAGTATTTTGTTTATAGATTACAATAGTGAAGAACTTTCGTACCCCGGAACAGTTAATTCACGACCGAGTGGCCGCCGCGCACGGCGGCATTGTTTGATAAGAATGGCAACAGTGTATGAATGAACGTCGCCGGCGTTTTTTAATTGAATTCAGTGCGGTGCGGTAACAGCTTACAAGTCTACGGGATGGTTTTATACTAATAAATCAATTCAAATTTATACGTACATTTTTTTTGTATGAAAAAAAATATGACGAATAATCAATAATTTATCTTTATTATTGTAATCTATAAACACAATACTATCTCCCACTGCAGCCGTGGCAGATATTTTTATAGCACCTTATATACAATAAATACATACACTTATCTATATAAATAAATATATACAATTATAATCATAAGACAATTGCAAAGAACATAAAAACGAGATAGTGTTTTTTAACCATCTTTTTAAAAATGGACAAAGGTTTAGATTAATGTAAAAGAATGTAGACAGTGAGTGGAACACAAAAAAAAGCAACTTTCAGATTAGACATTAACCTAATTATAACAAGGGACAGGTACGCAAAAACATTCAACGTTATTCATCATCATTATATATCGCTGAGACTAAAGCTCCAGTGATGAGAAATATAGCCAGCATTCTTCGTGCTTATTATTGCTAACCATCGCACCAAGCTATGCGTGATTCTACTACCAATGAATCCATCTCTTATTGGTTCAACGAGATTGGATCCGAGCTGAAAACCTTATTAGGGATTAGGAGCCTATTCGCAGACCTAGTTTATTTATTTTTTGCCTTTTCGTCATATCTGTCCGGCTGCCAATGAAAAACATGTATTGGGTCGCTGTGGAATTACTTTTTGACAAAATCCGTCACGAAATTCGGAAAAAATATTATTTCACAAGCGGATTATTCTCACTATATGTGTGTCTTGAATTATTTACAGAATGTAATAAAAGGTAAATTTAAGGAGGTAATAGTGCTTATGGAAATCATAATATGATATATGTTTCTGTGAAAAATAAACTTATTTTTCTTAGAAACATGGTAGTTTCTAAAGATAAATATGTAGATATTATAATTTTGTTGAACAGAGTGGTTGATGTTTTTTAGAAAGTCTTTTTTGTTTATCGGTATATTTTTCGTTGCCTAGCTCTTTTGGGTATTTAAACGCGGTGTTATGTATCTGGTGATCTATTCTAGGAAGAACCAGCATAATGTCCTGATTGACCCTTTTTTTTTTTTTTTTGTTTTTTTTTTTTTTTTGAGGATGGGAAATCATCAAATGACTCCTCCCGCTCTGGGTGGAGCAGGAGGGAGTGTCAGACTCTTACTGACTAAAACCCACCCGTGTTCCTTCCTTAGCCCTTTATGTTCCAGGGCAGCGGTAACCCTTTCGGACAATCCCGCTACTCTGGCTTCGGCCCTATCGGGCCCACGGTTATTGACCCTTTATAAATGCATTTTGAAATGTTCGAGTACTTTTATTTCAAGCTGCTACATAGAGTATTTAGGGGTAATTACAAAATATACCACAAATAGGGCCCATTCACACGTACCACAACCACACCACATCGCAGCTACAAAATGTGGTCAAGCTGGGCTTCTTGTGGTTGCGTTGTGGTGCCAACAAAATGTGGATGTGGCTGCGTTGTCGCTAGTGTTTGCGATGTGGCCGGCCACTAGTTCGCGGTGCCGCTGGTGATTGCGTTGTAGTTCCGACGTGGCTGCGAAGTGGTCGGTATCACACACGTGGTCGATAATGACGGAAAAATGTGGTCCGTGTGAAAGTAATGAATTTAACTATTAATTTTCATACAAATTACCCCCGGTCACGTGTTGTAGTTGTGGTACGTGTGAAACAAGCCTTAAAATTACGAAGAAAACAACATAATAAATTGTAGTCTTATCAAGAACAAGAAAAAGTGCTGAAGTAGTTTTATTGTTTTAAAACTGTGTTTGCTTATTAAGAAAAATGGTTAAAGTTTTCTTATTTACTAAGTTACTAGGTATTGCCTCATGTTGTTAACTATTTCTTTAGTTTTAGTAGCTATAAAAGTCTTCGTTTGTACCTACTTAAATAATACCTGTAAAGAAAATTAAAATAGAGAAAATGGTTTATTCTGCACAAACTAAACGCATATTACAAAAAAAAAACATTAAATACATACAAAGAAGTACTTACAAAGTAGCCAAAAGCCTCGGTTTCAAGTAATTAAACTTTAACAATCTTGTCTATTGCTTGACAAGAAGTGTAACCAGTCCCTACTTCATTACATTTTTCAAACTAGCAAGTTCGACTTAACGTGTCAAGTTCTTCATAATGTTTCTAACAGCATTATTTATGCGGAAGCCTTTACGACACGTACCTCTTGTATAAACAACTCAGAAACTTACTAAGATAATGCAACTAAGTTAAGAGTTTATTCGCTAGTTCTAATATTTCCTGAGCCGCTTAAAAAGTTCGTGTTTTATCTCTTGTCGCTTTAATTGGATTCTTCGAAAATGTTTTTTTTTTTAAAGACGGTGCCCCACACTAGGAATTTCCCCTGTATCGTGGGTGCGTTTACAAACATTTAAACTCACATACACAATCAGCCAGACCCGGAACAACTACTTATGGGTCATACAAATATTTGTTCCGTGCGGGAATCGAACCCGCGACACGCAGCGCAGCAGTCAATCGCTTAACCACTGCGCCAACCATGTCGCCATACATTTATACATAAGTTTACATAGAGCGACTGCTTATTTTTTTCTGTACATAGTTCGTTATCATTTGTCTAGCTTTTCCTTACTATATTGGGGTCGGTTTACAGTCTAACTGCATGCAGCTGATTACCAGTATATAACATGAACGACTGCCTGTCTGACCTCCACAACCCAGTTACTGGGTACCACAATATCCCTTGGTAAGACCGGTTGCTAAGGACATAATTGTGAAATAGAAAGTTCATTTCGATTGGATATTTTCTTCAATAAACGATATTCTGTATTGGTAAGTTGTTGGTAAGGTTTCTATTACAGATATTCCTGTATAAAATCCAATTTAATTTGCGGGCATTTGGGACGCTTAGAGGTTTATCCGTATTTTCATTAAAGTCGGTACTATTGATGCCATTTCAAATGCTTTTGATAAAAGACCAACATATTTTTATTCTTTAGAAATTAAAAAAAAAAACTTTTGAATTACATTTTTTACCCGACTGTGCGGATACAAAGACAGTATTTTGTTTTTCATGCGTATCGATGTATCATAGGATACTTTATACTTTCGAAGCATCCTAACAGCTGGATTGGTTTTAATACATAAGGTGTCTATCGACTCGTCCGGGTTGCCCGATAGTTAGATATAGGCTAGAAATCCAAAATTACGGATTTTAGACATCAATAAAATGTTTTTTTTTTATATTATTAGTAATTAATAAAGTGCTTGAGGTGACGATTTCAACATAAACAAAAAATAGAAAAAAAAACACGACTGCTACTAAAAGTTTAAAACATCAAATCTGAAATTGAACTAAAGTAACTGCCACCAACTGCATAATGTTTTGAACTTTTTAGTAGCAGCCGAATATTTTCAACTATTTTAATTACAAGTCTTGTAAATATGAAAAGTAGTCAAGGAATATTTGAATATTTATCTGCCTACTCGTCGCCTCCGAGCCTCGCAATTACAGTCTTGGCCTTTTCCCAATTTTCAATTATTCCTTATTTACCACTAGCGAAGGAAATAAAATAAATAAAAAAATTAATTTGACGACTGAATACCGACTTTTTTTTTCTTCTTCACGGTAGCATTTTCCGGCCTGTAATTATTTTTAGAGACGACTATAAAAAAAAACTGATCCAACGATGGGTTTCAATGTTATTGATCCAAGCTATGATGTCAGACTTGTTACTTTTTTACTGTATAAGATCAAGTCTGTCAAGTAGGTGGTTATTCGTTCATCATTATTCCTTCAAAATGTAACAAAGCTAACTAATACTGGAGAGTTCCTTTACCAACTCCAATGTTTTCCACACAACGCGAGATGGAAATCAGCGGGGTAATTGCGTAACACACTAACAATTACAATGCCTTAAATTTTGAAAATTCGACAGCATTCATTGCGGTATTTACGCTGTCGAGCAGACCAATTTTTCAAACATATGAAGCGATGGCTTGGGAATTTCCTCCTTCAGATTGTAAAAGTGACGCAATTGGGGTGCAGTTTTCTATTTTCTTTCAAATTCACAATTCTATTTCCATTCTAAATATTATAAATGGCCAGTTATAAAACTGAACGGTTTCTTTTGGAACAGAAACTCGGTAATTGACTGAATAACTATCCGGAATCAAAAGTTACGTATTTGTATGCGGACCGATCGTATATTTATGGTAATTTATGGCGGCGACCCGGTGTAAAACTTTCACAAGCCCGAAATCGTATTTAGAGCAGTCGGATGGAGCCATCTTTATTAGTTCGGGAGCTAGACGTTATGTCATCAGATGTCAGATCATTTGAAGGTTTTCAATAAAAATATCAAAAGCGATTTGCATGTGAATCGGTATGTTCATGCTGTACCTATTCATGAAATAGTAAAAAGGAGAATTTTCGAAAACAATGTTACAGCTGCAATTCACATCACGCGAATTCAACTTCACAAAACACGAATAGCTGGAGACAATACCATATACCTTTATTTGATACTAGCTGCGCCCCGCGGTTGCATCCGCATAAGTATCGATCCCGAAATAATATCGGGGTAAAAAGTATCCTATGTCCTAGTTCTGCTGATGGTCTACCCGTGTGCCAAATTTCATCCAAATTCGTTCAGCCGCTTTAGCGTGAAAGCAAACAAATATACAAAAAAATCGAAACTTTACTCTTTATAATATTAGTTTAGAAAAAAATGTAGGAAGAATAAAATCATACTATTTGTCATGACATGAAAACGTTCAAAGAACATTGTGCACCTTAATCAGATCACGCAATTAATATATATCGTACACGAGCTCCTATACTATCAAGATACTCCTGATAAAAAGAGTAGTTTTACCCTCCCAAATTTTATCTACAAACTTTGTAGGTAAAAGAGATCAACAGAACATTAGCATTGAGACTCCGATATACGCGTACAACTAGTATTTTTTTGATGTTATTTTGACGTGCGTTCGCGACGTAGTTTCGTATTACTTTTGTGTATTCACTGGAATTGAAGTTGTGTTGAATATAATACTTTGTACAATTGTTGTGTTCTTTGTCATGTAGGGTATTTCATTTCACAGTGATGTTTTGTCTAGCCACGCGCATTTATCGTCGTTTGTTCACATATTTTTTGACACGATTCACGGAACGTTCCTAAAAAATAAAACTGATGAATTCTCAGAATATCATTTAGGGTGTAATCAAATATTTTTTACGTAGTACGTATTTAGTAACGCAACCATTGGGAAATTTTTATTCTAAAATTTAATTGTAATTTATTATCATCTTTTAACTACATTTAGGACACAGTTCAAGCCAACTTAGGGACACAGTTCAATCATTTATACAAAAACAAAAGTTATTACGTATATGTCATTTTGACATTACAAACAAACGTTTGTAATATTTTTATTTTTTAAAACAAGGTTTTATTACTTATTAATAAAAAGAACTAAAACGTTAAAAATAATTTAAACCTGATAAGAAATAAATAAAAGCGTGTTACATTGTGTTCTAAATGTTCCATCAAATTGTAACACGCAAAAGTATAATAAAAGTTTGTTTTTTAAAAGTTTTTTTTTCTGTTAATATTATTTTTAACTTTTTAGTATTTTTGATGCGAGATTGACTACGGTGTAGTTCGTAGCGCGTTTTTTTAGCAGTGTTTTTCCGTTATATGCGTTTTCTGCACTTAAGCTACCTGTTCATCTTTAGTCCTTGGTTACCATCTAGCACCAAAGTACTTGCCAAGACGAATCAAACGAGCCCAAACTGGATGGGGTTATGTCGTTTAATTACCGAGTTCTTAGGGTCATCTTCCAGCTCCATTATCAGATCCTGGTTACCATCTAGCACCAAAGTACTCGTCAAGACGGATCAAACGAGTCCAAATTCGATGGGGTTGTGTCGTTTAACTACAGAGTTCCTATGACCACCTTCCGGTTCCATCATCAGATCAGTTCCATGTCATAATAATTTTGCATTGTCATCCGATTTACACGTGCATGCAAAATTTCAGATCAATCGGTTGAAGATATGCTTCAAAATTGAGTTGCAAGAGTCCACCCGAACATACATACTTATTACATACATCGCAAGTTAAATAAAAGCTTGTAAAATAACAGCTTTTTACTAAATGCATAATATGGTGTATACGGTACTTATAAGAAATACAAATAAATAAAATGTAATGTCAATGTTTAATTTTATTTTTTGTCTGTCTGTTAGTTCCCGCTAGTCTCCTAAACGTCTGGACCGCGCATTTTTATGAAGTTTGGTATATGGATACTATGAACTCTGGGGAAATACTTATTAGTTTTTATCGACTTATCACGCGGGCAAAACCGCGGCTGCAACCCAGTACACTTTAACAGACAAAAAGCGATTTACCCCTACTTTTCCGCACAACTGCTATCTTGAAAACGAATTACGTTAAAGCTCACCTCTGCAAAGTCAAACTAGAAAATACAACACACAAAATAAAACTAGAAAATACAATGCAATCGATTAAAGTCAGCAATAATGGAGTTTTATTGATGTCAATACCGTTTCTACAATGGAAATCGTAACCGCCAGCTACCATTGTGTCAATAGTATCCAGTGACCAAATACAAACGAATTAAATCAACTCGTAACAAAGGGAAACCTTTTCCCATTAGGCAAGAGTAAACTTTAGTAATTGAGTTTGAATTGCTTTAAAGATTTATTCCCACTATGTTTGTGTGCCGGCCTATATCGAAAAATTAAACGGTTCCCACATTTTAATTGAATTCTAATTGAAAAAGGGCGACCTTTCCGGTGAAGAGTGAATTTAATTTACGAATATAAAAGTGTGAAGAATAATGGGTAACCGTTTGGGAGGTTACCATTTACCGATAATCGATAGCTTGTATTTTTTTTTATTGTGGACACTTTTTAATGTTGGAATATTTCCGATATCGGCGCTGTTACTGTGAACGTTTTTCGGGAAAAGATGCTTTCCATTTTTTGCGATACCTACTAGTTTTCTGAATTTTTTATTTATGTTTTTGATTTTTATGTCTATCGCCCTTTTTCCAATTTATTTCTTCCTCATTCCTTATCTCAATTTTTATCCCACTGTAACATTGATTGTTTCTTCCATACTGATTTATGTATTCATCACGTTTTCTTGTTTTTTTTTTTTTTGTATATCGAAAATTAAACATTTTTATTAATTCTTTCATTATGACAATAATAATTTTACTTACAAATAACTTAAAATGAAACCAGTAAGTTTAAATTTAGTGTTAAACTGGGCCATTTAATTTAAGCTAAATCGATCGTTGTATCTAAACAGTGAAACACGCTCAATAAATTTTGAACGTGAGCAACATCTTTTAGAATGTCGAGAACCCGAAACACTGTGTTTCGTTGGACATTAACTAATGACCCCATGTTAAAAGGAGGATGATGTCAAATAAAAGGTGAGAAAAGATATTTGATCTTTATAAAGAACAACGTAAGGTGATAAGTCTGCATAGGTACAGAGTTATCATCTTACGACTGATGATTCATCATCTGTCTAGCCTTTTCCCTACTATGTTGGGGTTGTCTTCCAGTCTAACCAGATGCAGCTGAATATCAGTATTTTACATGGAGCGACTGAGTGTCTGACCTTCACAATCCAGTTACTTGGTAACACGACAAACCTTGTCAAGACTGGTTGTCAAAATTTTGGGTTTCTGACTACCCGTAACGACTGTCAAAGCTGAACGAATGACAGCCGATTAAATACAACGAATTGTGTACAACCATCGGACTGCAATATTACATGTGATAGGTATATGAAGATTGGAAATCTTACTATTTAAAATAGGTATTTTTCCCCGATATGTGAAGCAGTGCGTAGATACTCAAACATTTGGTTTCAACAACTCAATTTTGAATTGTATTGTTGGGTATGCAGATGACAGCACCGTCGTGGAGAGATATCTGTCCAGCGCAAAGACTGGAGGGGAAGAAGTCAGTTCCTTAAGAGGGGCCCTGGTGGACCGAATGAATGCTACCTTAAGTCTTGTCTCCCAGTGGGGTGACAACAATCTGGTCAGCTTCAACACCACCAAAACACATGCTTGTTTGTTCAGCGCGAAAAGGAGCCCTTTTGATCTGGCTCCTACTTTCCGGGGTGCAGCTGTACCTGTGACGGACAACCTCGAGCTTCTTGGCATGAAATTGACAGCAAATCTCAATTTCGGCGAAAACATTGAGTCTAAAGCACAAACGGCGGCCAAAAAGCTGGGGATCCTGAACAAGGTTAAGCGGTACTTCACACCGGGACAGCTTTTGACCCTTTACAAAGCACCAGTCCGATCATGTATGGAGTACTGCAGTCACCTGTGGGATGGCTCAGCTAAATACCAACTCGCCACTTTAGACTCAGTGGAGCGCAGAGCTAAGAGACTCATTGGAGATAAAAAGCGGGTGGAGGCAAAGCTTCACAGTTTGGCTCACCAGCGAAGTGTCGCCTGTCTGTCCGTCTTCTACAGACTGTACTTCGGGGAGTGTGCTCAAGAGCTACATGAGCTCATCCCGCCTTCACCTTTCTACCATCGAGAGTCCAGACGTACTGCGGGATACCACCCCTATTTGGTTAATATACCATATATACGCACTAAGCGCTTCTCGTCATCTTTTCTGATGCGCACAGCTAAGGAGTGGAATCGTCTCCCTGCGTCTGCATTCCCGAGTTCATACAATCCGAATCTCTTCAGGGCGAGAGTGAATAGGCTTCTTCTGGGCAAACTCGTTCCACCGTAGATCTCATCCCTGCCTCTGGGCTGGATTGAGGTCAAGAGTGAGCCCATTGTCAATAAAAAATAAAAATTAAATTAACACAATTTTCTTATTGAAATATTAAAGAAGTTATTTTCTTTTTACAACTACAACATTGTTGAAAATGTATCTCATTATTCTTTACACAACCTCAAATTCACATTTAAGACAGATAATACTTTGTAAAAACAAAACAAGTCAAAACTTCGTAGACGAAACCACATTTATTTTTTTATCTTAAAACTACATATTTCTTTCTCTATTTACTGAAGTCCCCTTGTTAAACAAGCTTTAATTAAATACGAAATAGTACACTTGAGTGGCAGAAATGGGGAGGCAACCCTTCTCCTCGGAAAATTAATGTAGTGGAATTAAATTAAACTGTACGCAGATACGTAGAGTACCATGTTAAAATTAATCAAATCAAATACTATTTTCATACTGTGTATTTTTTGGAGAAAATGAGTCTGATTTTTGCATGTTATTCAAAAATATGTGGTTTTAGGCAAATAGTAGACCCTCCTTCTCTGAAACACTAAATGAGTTTAGGTTTATTAACGAACTTTTCATGAAGGCGATATCTATTCGTCTGTCACCGTTTCACGCATTTAAGGCGAAACGAATTTTGATGAAATCTGGCACCCTATTAGATAATGACCTGGGTTAGGACTTAGGTAACCGGTATAGTACCTACGTTCCCGTGGAAGAGTGTCCGACCTCCACGTAGGCGAAGCTGAGGGCACAAGCTAGTATCTTATAACTTGGTCCGTCTCGCCTACCTTTTTCTGATCAAAACCTAATCCCAGACCCTGTACCAATCTAACTTCTTTTTTAAAAGAAAAACTCAGTTATCGTCGCACTTCATACTTACTCTAACAAATAAGTCGGCCAATTACTAGTTCTAGACGTACCTACAAATAACCTACTATCGCACGCACAGTCACGAGCATAAGTATGTATATACACTTGGCTTTATTTAAAAGCGGTTTACGTCTTTATTTTTTAATGAAATTTTATTTTTAAGTATCAGTTGTTGGGCAGGAAAGTTTTGTTAAGGGGGAAATGGTGTAGGCCCGTAGGGTATGGTATTTAGTTACTATGTATGCCTCTGTGTAGAGGCGGCTGCGCCCGCCATATAAGAATTTAGCTCAGTCGCAAACAAACGTAGATTACGATAACACGTGTGTTCTTTCTCAGTATTTATTACCTTCCCTCATAGTTCACCTACCATAGTCACAACCTAAATTGCCTATGAACATAGTATATTCGAACCCATAAGTTTTTGCAATGTGTCGTATTTCATTGTTGTTTTCGTTATTTAAATTTGAATCGACAAAAATCGCTATTGAAATTTTCTAAGTGTTGACATATTAGTGCTCGTGACTGTACATACGGTTTGAGATACTCACTCAAAAATAACACAATTATCTACTTTTTTAAACTAAAATTTAGTTATAAAAATTAATGAAATAGTTGGTAACAATTTAAATATTTTTAAAACATAGTGCTTTAACAGCCTTTTAAAAGTTCAAAGAGATTTTGACTCCCGAATCACTTTACGTAATTGATTACAGAGTTAAGCTCCCTAAGTCGTACACTAGGGAGCTTAACTCTGTAATCAATTACCTCCTAGTAGTTGTAGTTCTTCTAGTATGTCGTAGTTAGTATATCAAATGAGGTACACGGTAAGGTGAATGTAAAGCCTGTCTGTTGCCATGGAGAACATATAATTTTCCCTTTACGCCCCGTCTAACCTTACAATCAGTGTAAAAGCTTTTATCTCTTCTCTATAAATATAAATCAAGCCTGTCTGGTTTGCCTATTACTTCGGAACTTGCATGTCTACATCATCTTTAACGTCGCCTCATGCTATTTAGAAAAGTATCGATTATTTTTCTCTTTGGAGATTTATCGATAAAAGTTTGCGTAGGTAGTAGGTATAAAGTAAAGACTGTAACAGGAGCGTAGGAGTGCTGCAGGCGGTACACGTCAGGTGCTTTGGTACTTATTTATTACTAGCTGCGCCACGCGGTTTCACCCGCATAAGTTTCGATCCCGTAGGAATATCGGGATAAAAATAATAACATTCTATGTGTTAATCCTGGTTGTAAACTATATGTATGCCAAATTTCATCCAAATCCGTTCAGTAGTTTTTGCGTGAAAGAGTAACAAACATCCATCCATCCATCCATCCATACCAACTTTCACGTTTATAATATTAGTAGGAGTTGGATAGTAGAATAGGATTTGACATCTACTGTTGTTAATATTCAATGACATTCTTAATGTTTATTTATTTATATTATACTAGCTGCTGCCCGCGACGTCGTCTGCGTGAAGGCTCTACAGCACCAAAAATACCTAAGATGCCAGTGTCGCTATAGCATTATAAGTAAACAATTTTTAAAATAGCATTAAAATATAAGTTTTTTTTGCAAGCGAAGCAAGTGAAGAGAGTTATATGGGAATCCTGCTGAGTTCAGTCATAAGACGTGACTGAAGGAAAGAGAGAAAATAATGCAGGAATACATTCCAGGGCACAAAAGAGTAAAAATACGTATAAAGGTATCAATACTTCCCTATAAACTACGTTGGTAGTTATGCTGCCAGGAGCCAAAATGTAAAGAGAGTCAGGACTGGTGACGCGGGAGTAAGCGACATACAGTTGGCCGTGTGAGAAGCAACTCGTCCTGAGGTCGACACCCGCTGCCCTCAGTGTCTGCCCCTGCGACTTATTGATGGTTATCGCGAAGCAAACACTCACGGGGAACTGTACGCGCTTGAACTGGAACGGGAAGTTATGAGGTATGAGGGAAATGCGTGGTATAAATACTGCCTCGCCAATGCCACAACCCGTAAGAATTTCCGCCTCAATGGTGTGTCTGTGGAGCGAGATGAGTTTAAGGCGGGTCCCGTTACACAACTTCGAAGGAGATAGGTTCCGAAGAAGCATAATCGGGACACCGACCTTCAGCTTGATGGTATGCGCTGGAAGTCCACTTGCTGACAGGGAGTTCAGAAATTCCACGGGATAATGTGTGGCGTTATCTTGCTCGACAACAGTGTTTATCGAGTAGACCACTTCATTCCCCTCAATTTCCGAGAGAATGCATTCGTTAATTGCTGCAGCCTGATCATTTTGGGCCTCAAAATGGCCATGCTCACACACCCAAGAATTCTGCTGGTGCGGTATACGACTGATGTTCCCATACACACAGCGAATGAGTTCTTCTAAGCTGGATTGACGCTCTACCGAGAGACTCTGGAAGAACCACCAGTCCACCTCTCTCTTCTGGTAGAGTGCCTTCGCCAAGAAGGACATCAAAGAATTCTTGAGCATTGCCGCCGAGCCGAGCTCTCATATTAATCGTCAAGCGTCGCGTACGAACTGGTGACCACAACGAAGATCGTTTCAAAGAAGTATTCACCTCGTCAGCCCTCGATCCCCGCGTCACCACTGAACAGAACTGTGACACCACCCATCAAATGTTCGTTCCTGCGGATGTCCTGCAGGGTTCTGTCCACGGCCTCAACTGCCTTCCTATTGGCCATCGTACACTCATCCCATACGATCAGAGAGCAATCCTTGAGAATATTGTGTCCCTTATCGCTGTTACGTGAAATCCACAAACAGGCATTTCGGCGCTCTCTAAATCGATGGTAATTTTAAACATGGCATTGGCGGTCTTGCCACCCGGAAGCAGTGTGGCAGCGATTCCCGACTACGCTACAGCAATAGCAATTTTGCCTTGCCTCCTGACCTCTGCAAGTATGCGAGTGGTAACAAATGTTTTTCCTGTTCCACCAGGAGCATCCAAGAAAAACATTTTACCCTGGTTTTACCCAGCGCTTTAAAGGACGGTGCCATAAATTTGTTTTTGCTCTGAAGAGAACAAAGCGACATGGTCATTTCGTATGGTGGTCTGAGACAGGTGTTCAGCACGCGTTCATCAGTTACTTCGACTTCGTCTCCAGTAGCACTCCTCAAAGCTCGTAGAAAATCTTCAGACAGATGATGGCGATACTTCTCCCACAAAGCTACCGGGTTCGCGACTCCACAAAACACCAAGATGATGGCAAACAGATGTCGCATGTGGCTGGGACTGTCACTGACGCTCGCCTCCGCGAGGGTGTCATCCCAATTTTGGTCACCGTCGAGAAGGTGACGTGCTACGCAGGCTGCGCGGTAAGTGGGATACTCCACGCCATTAAATGCCCTCAGAAAGGCGAAAGACGTTGGGCCTCGGACAGTGTGAAGTAACAACCGCAGAAAATAGCATTCGCCATTATTCGGATGCACGGTATAAACCCTACCCAATGCGGTGTCCTTGAAAATTCCCGGAAAACCTTCCACAGCACCTCCTCGTCGACGTCGGCTAAATACACCCCTTTGCTTGTCGTACGTGTAATATGAAGGCACCTCGTCATACGTAAGGGATCTCGCAAACTGGTCGACTTCACAGAGCGTGTTTTTTTAAATTGTCTTCCTCAACTCTGCTCAAGATTTTGAGGATTTTGTTGGAACTTGAATTTGTCGAAACGATACGATCAAATTTTTATGAAGAAAATGCACATTGCCATCTATGAATTTTAAGAATAACTAACTACTAAACTCGCCAACATGATCAAATTTAAATTATTAATTTCCAAAAGTGTTAACATGTAAGTTGATTTGATTTTTATGAAATCTCATAGATGGCGCTGCTTTAAAATTACTAAACATTACTACTAACATTCATTAAACTATGTTTCTCTGTCCAAGTTACTTAAATGGCGTAGTTTTTATAGTGTAAAGCTAGATAATAGCATGGCTTACTCAAAAACAACATTTAAATATGCGTCGTTAGATTACACGCTGTCACAGAATGCGTAAGAAAAACAAAGATTCACAGCTCCTCCCCCGTAGGTGATAGCGTGATAATATGTAGAATTAATGTAAACCCGACCTCTTAGTAATATTCATGCAAAATTTGAAGTAAATCCATGCAGTACTTTTTGAGTTTAGCCCGGACATACATACAGACAAACAGACAAAAATTCTAAAAACTATATTTTTGGCTTCGATATCGATTGTAGATCACGCCCCAAGTATTATTTTTAAAAAATATTCAATGTACAGTTTTGACTTTCCTACGATTTTATTATATGTATAGATACTTTATAGTACACCACAAAAAAACATAGCAAAAAATGTAATATTGTGTGCTGTTTTTGCATAATAAATCTGAGGTAGGTTAGGTACTCGTAGAAATGCGAGACTGATTGTCTGACATAAATCGGCCTAAAACATGTTTGAGAATAATATTTTATAATTCAGGGATTCAAGGATTTCGCAGTTGAATCCCATGAGTACGACAGGGCTGGGTTGAAGTTTAGAGATCCGAATGAAGCCATGGGTAACAACAACCAAGACCGTCTTTGTAGAAAATTTATATGATACCTTTGCACGAACAGGAAGGAAAAAGCATGTGACATATTTTAAAGTATAAGAAAAACTCAATTTTCCTTTTCATAACGACACATTGAAAGAGGAAAAAGATGTTTTCCTCACACGTATATTCGAAAGTATTCCTTTTATTCGTGTTAAAAGAAGTCACATTCTTTTCTTTCGATTAACAATAGCACTAGATTAAAGATTAGGAACAAAAACATATCGCTCAAGTGGACGCGATTGCATATAACTTGATTATAAACCTTAACTCTCAAACATAAAGTTTATTATCGTTTGCAATATATTTACTAACTTGATTGAAAATAAACGTAAAATAAGAACAAAAATATTTATGGAAAAGTAAAACATAATTTCTAAGCAATAAGGTTGAAAAAACTATGTTACATTTTTCCGATTGATCTTGATCTAATACTGTACTTTTATCGAAGTTCTTTTCTTTATAATCTTTACGGCACACAACCTCACTGTGGGAATGTGTATTAGTGGATTGTACTCGCAGTAAGGAAACACCAGAGAGGCAATTCTGGTAATTTTAAGAACGTTCACAGTCTGATCTCAGTCTCAATCTGTCAAAAATACCTCTAATTTCCCTACATTTTGACAAGTTTTTGACATTTGTTTGTCGCCGAGACGAGACTGTGACTAGATTTTGAACGTTTTAAATTACGAGAATTGGCCTTCAGTTCTTCTAAGTAAATGAAGCATATACCCACCAATATTCAGTCGTAGGCAGGAGCACGTTATTGTCGTCTTATCGCGACCCGACCCCAAAGGAAAGTGAACGAGACCATAATAAAAGCAAACAAGTAGGCCAACTCAAGCCCCGAGCGAGCGATAATAGCCTAAACTCGTAGGGCTGTCGTCACTTATACTATATTCAATCGTCAAAAATGCATAGTCAATCTCTATACAAAACAATGTTCCCCTGTAGGGTAAGCATCAGGGACCTTTAATACAAAGTTTTTTTTAAATTATTTTTTCTACACACGGCTACACATCAAGCTATGCAAAACCAGTATTAGCTGACCGTTCACTGTGAGAAAATATCATACAAAGTGAGGCCAAGGCAAACTGGTTTTGTATAAGCTTGACATGTAGCCGTGTGTAAGTAGGTACATAGACCAGAAGCCGACTACATTTTTTTCATTGCCCACGTCATGTTATCTGTTTAGTTATTTGAAAAATTACGATCGAAATATAACTAATAAAAACGTGGTTTTACTGAATCATGTATTTATTCAAATAAAATGAAATGATTATGAAGTCTTTGTAGTTAAAGAAGGTAGGTAGGTACAGGTACAAATTATTTATTACGAGCAACAGGGCAGCGACGAAGCGTGCGCGGGCGCGGGCGATATTACCGGCGTCACAGCCACGACTGGCGCACCTTTAGCAGCGATAAATTTTGTCAGTGTGTGCGTGCGACGACGCATACGTACGAGCGCGCTCACATACAAACCGTGCGCTGTGCGAATGTATGAAGATGTCGTACTTATTTGCTTTTACTATGACGAGACCTTCAATCAAAATGAATGTGGCTACCGAGAGCGCACGATAGTGATGTTCCTAATATTATTATCTAGTAACTTTTAGTGTTGGGATTCCAACATGCTCCGGCCTTACAAGAGGAAAAAGAGAAACAATAAATCAATAATTCTAGCTACCTTAAGCTAGCAAAACAAAAAATATAAAAATCAATAAACACTATCATCTATAGGTAATACACAAACTTTTGTAACAGATCGCACATGGTTATTTCCCTTTGAATTTGTGACCTGTACTGCTCTTACAAGACCAGCATGGCCAGGAAATAATTTGGTAACTCTGGCCATAGGCCATGACATTATGGGTACATTATCCTCGTTTAAAATGACAATTGTACCTATCTTAATGTTAGGCAAGACATCTAACCACTTAGGTCTATTTTGTAATGTATTAAGAGACTGCTTATACCACACTTTCCAGAAAGATTGCTTAACCTGATTACATAATTGCCAAAACTTGAGTCTATTTTGAGGAACAGTAGTTACATCATTTTCAGGATACATTGTTAATAAATTCCCTATTAAAAAAGTGTTAAGTAGCTAAAATCATTTACATTAGATGACGTAGGAATCAGAGGTCTGGAGTTCAATATGCATTCTATCTCTATTAATACAGTGTTTATTTGTTCATAATATATGTTGTTAACAATAATTGCTTTTGTAATACTCTTCTTAGAAAATATTTAGGCATTTTCATAGCGGACGCCCGCCAAAGGTCGGGGAATACGCTGGTATAAAATGAAAGTTTATGCCTCTCTGGGTTGCGAATCTTCGCGAGTCCCAGCTACAGAGGGAAACGTCGTTTCCCATTAAATTTTAATACTAGGAAACATCAATGTAATCCACACATAACTATTACATAATAAAATACCTACCAAGTTCTATAATCACAGTTCCATACACAACCAGATAATGAGTTCCTAATAGTTATTTGCTAAAGTGACATTTACCTCTATTCGAATTAATTGAAACCGGTCGATAAAATTCTTTGCGTCGGCAACTAACAGAAATCGTGTTGATTTATTATGTAAGCTCAGTTTCACGGAATTTGTAGGCCATTTGCATATGTAACATGAATTTTGTTGGGAGTTTCGAACTCGTAGGTAGGCAATTAGATGTTAGGTTTTTTATTGCCTGCTGGCATCTGCACGTGGCGTCGTTGAAATCCTATCATATCAATTATTTGCATCGTTCCAGTTAGCAAACAGACAGGTTTTCATATATTTTAATTTACAGGAATGATTGTACGTCATGTAACGTAAGCGATATTAAAATAAAGTCAGTACAAACATTTTAATTCAAACGAGACACCCACAGCCCAGGAACCAATCACTTATTTATTTATTTATTTACCTTAACCTAAACATACATATTTTTACTATAAAATAGTACTTTACTACCTTGTTCTTGTGCTGTTCTGTGGTACTTGTCCGCGGAATCGACGGAACACCATATCCTGAGGCCAGAAGTCTTCTTCCATGACGACGGGCAGATAACAATTCGGTATGCGCACCACGAACGCCTTGAAGTTTACGTACATATGTACGTACATACGTAATGTATCGTCTTATACAATGTGTTTCTGTTATTTTTAATATAGGTTTTGGTTTTTTATCCCAAAAATAATGAAAACTCCGTAAATGACAGTCGAAATAAACGAAAATGAGTGAAGTACTACACTATAAACTTATATATGCGAGATTTTGTATGTACGTAGATTTGTAACGTGACCACAATATTCTCCCACAATCAGTATAACTAATTAATAAATAAATAGTGTTTTTTTTTATAAATAGTAAAAAAAACTGTGTATGTATTATGATTATAAAATAATATTTTAATTGGGGTGTTTGGTCCTGTGCGTTGATTCCGGGACATGTTGTATACAGTCTTCCAGGTCAATCATTTATAGTTAATTGTGCCTAATGTTTTAAAACTGAAGACATCTACCTGCAATACAGTAAAGATCCAAACTAAAGTAACATCATTAAAATTTCTTGAGGCACTAAAGTACTTGGTAATTGTAGACGGAATTCCTAGTATTAAAATTTAATGGGAAACGACGTTTCCCTCTGCAGCTGGGACTCGCGAATTCTCTATTAAGTTCAGCGTTTAGGAGCTAATTGGGAGTATTTTCGTCACACAGCTTTCTCTTGGAATCGAATGCTCTTAACAGAGGTTTGAGAACAATACCTACATTTCTAGTGGCTTCGTCAATTAGTCGTCTTGGTCATATAACGTCACGTTTTGAATGATGTAGCAGAGATGTATTAATTTAGAGCTACTAACTAGATTAAGTCCACAATTTCGGCAGTGGGTGTTTCCGAATAGGAAAAGTTCCACAATTTTCGGACGACCAAAGGCACAAGGTTTTTCTCATATATTAAAGTGTACTGTACAAAAGCGGACTTAATACCTGAGGTATATTATGGTGATGCAGAGACAAAACATGACAGAAGCAACATACAGGATAGATAGCTATAAAAAACTTTTTTGTAAAAAAAAACAACCGACTTCCAAAAACGACACTACAAAGTGAAAAATAACTTTAATTTCGGAAGTCGGTGTCGTTGTTTCATTTTCGTTGTTTGCCACCGATTTCCGAAATTAAAGTTATTTTTCACTTTGTAGTGACGTTTTTGGAAGTCGGTTGTTTTTTTTTTGCAATTTTTTTTTAATTTTTTCACTTTTAAGTTGTATTTTTTACCAGTAATTTTGGTTTAAAAACCAAACTACAGAACCGTTTTTGATGAAATTTCTATGGGACTATTTGGAAAGTATACCCTTTCTAACAAAAAAAGAATTTTTCAAATCGGTTAGCAAGCGACGGAGTTATGCGCGAACAAACATAAAAAAAAATAAAAAAAGAAAAGAAAATACAAACATCCGAATTGAGAACCTCCTCCTTTATTAGAAGTCGGTTAAAAATTCAAGAATACTTTGAACAAAATAAAAGGGAATAATAAAAAATATGCTATCGGGAATTATTTGTAACAGAACTAGTTTTCTTTCAACAAAACAAAATATAATATAATACAATAAATATAATACAACAAAAATACCTCAGCTTATCTTCGAATACAGGACATTGAAACGTTGTTACTTAAACAAACAAACACACTTCCTGTTTATAACTCGAAGGTTCTCGAGTTACGCCTACGACATGTTAGCTACCTACAGTTAGTTAGTAGGAAAGTATATTTTTATCTTAGTTTACATTATCCTTCATGTTTTTGCTGCTTTTACAAATAAAAAATTACAATAAACATCAAGCCTTTTGATCTGAGATGAGAATATGCAGGTGAATTGTAATTTTACGTATTTCTTCCAGGACGTGATAGTGTGACCCAATTGCGACAATTTTAAGTACCTACCCCATAAAGCCTAGGCGAAAATTCATGGGATACGAAAAAACCCTAATTTATGAATTTTTGAAAATTTACCAGTAACTAAATATCACTTTTCTCTAAGCTCTCTAATTGGACCTGAAGACTAATTCTCATAATTTAAAATGTAGTCGCAATCTCATCTCAGCGACTATCAAAGTCAACAATCTGTCAAAAATACTTCTAATTTCCCTACATTTTTGACAAGTTTTTGATATTGATTGTCGCTGAGATGAGATTGTCACTAGATTTCCGACTTATTATTAGCTTTCAGACTGCGATTGTTCTTATAATTACCGGAATTGCCCCTCGGAAGGAATACGTAAAATTACAAGTCACCTATAGACCATCCCATCTCTTTTCGCTTCTTTAATGAGGCAATTAAGGTGTGCTAATGAGTTGGCGGGCAATTATATAGCCACCTTTTAAAATCCATATCTTAGATTAAGAACCTTGGTTAGTTCATATTGCTGTAAGAGTATGAAGATATATTTTTATGTTTTATTTAGCCACGACGTAACCACATCGCAAACACTAGCGACAACGCAACCACGTTGAAATTTCGTAGTTACCACAACGCAACCGCAAGAAGCTGCAGCGATCCTATTTATTCCATAAGTGCCAAAATTAACCAAGTTTATCCCTAACCTTAAAATACTTCTATACACTCTTCCAGGCATCATCAATTCTACTTTCTAATAATTCTACTCTACCTACTCCTTCAATCAAGTAAAGTAATAGGTATATCATTAAAATTTCTCGAGGCACTAAATTACTTTGGTAATCGTACACCGAATTCCTAGTATTAAAATTTACTGAGAAACGAAGTCTCCCCCTGCAGCTGGGACTCGCTAATTCTCCATTAAGTTCAGCATTTAGGAGCTAATCGGGATTATTATCGTCATACTTCTAAAGAGATGATCAATAAAGTACCAGAGTGTTTATCAAATATAGCTAAGAGGTCAATTAATAATGCTTACCAGTAATTACTTATTAATGCAACATAACATGCTGTTAGCAGAGCTCAAACTAATCAATTATTGATACCCTGAACAGCAAGCAGCCCTAACGCAAACACGACTGTTTGTTATACTTTCATGAATCAAATATCTGGATCGTCTCCTTTGGGAACAAATCATAAAAGTAAAATAGCGTATTATGGTATTGTTAAAATCTAGTAATCTTTTATGATAAAAAATATATTGCCCATTCAAATATTTTTAGTTTTTATTTCAATTTCCAAGATATAAGCTATCAGTCTTAAAATAATAATAAAAAATGTGTACCTACAAATATATAAAAAAAGAGGCGAAAGAATCATAGTGCATAAAAAAATTCGTCCGCATTGCTGTCAACAGGAAAAGTCCCAAGAAGGCTGCCAGCATTGAATACCCATTTGGTTTTGAAATGTTTGGATAACAGTATGAGGTCTCATTTGTCCGACACAATCATTTTAGGTGTAGTATTAAATTAGGTCTATTTTTTTTTCTCTTTATTTGTTTTGGGGTTTTTATCGAAATTTATATAAAACAATTATTATTATTATCAGACAACTTCCAGCTCTAAGAAAAGGGGATAACCAATAAATGTAGCCGATCGTACATTATTTAAATCTACATAATATCTGAATATATTATGTGTATACATATACGAGTAGGTACTAATAATAACAATGCGGGTCTTTATAGAAGGACGTGCGGTCGTGGGATCAGCCGCACTAGGTGATGGGGCCCGCTAGGCAGGGCGGGCTGATACCAGTCGGGGGTGAAATGAATGCACATGAAAAAAAAAATTATAGACCGATTCACGGGCAGAAGCTAGTTACTACTAACACAATCAAAAAGGTGCTACAACGAGTTGCATGCAAAAAGGGATAGGTTTTCATATTTATTTAGAAGCCAACATTTTCAGAACGAAATGTACCTCAAGTAGGTCCCAGAAGGTATTCATCAAAACTTCCGAAAGTTTGAGGACACACATCAAAGAACCTTCATTACAAAATTGCCAACAACCTTATCGTACAATCTTGAAGCAATTAAAATTTAATACCTATCCATATTGTCGTCTGCTTATTCATATTAGACGAACATACTCGTATATTACGAACACGGAATGAGCATTAGCTGATTATGAATTTCAAAGGCAAAGCATATCGGCAACGTTTTGTTAAACATGTTAAATGCTCTTCTCCACAGGCGCGTTATTATCGGCCTATAATATCAGATGCGTTATTGCAATATCTATTTTCAATACATTTTGTATTAGGACGGCTGAGAAGTTACACACTGCTGCGATAATAACAACGCCATAGAACTAGGACGCTTGCGTTCCTCCATCCTGCGATATTCCGATCTGAGTTCTTAGACTATTTTGTATTAGAACGCATACGATCTTATATACACCTGCGATAAAAACCGTAGCATAGTAACGTGTAGTGCGGGCAGGGTGGGGCCTGTAGTATTAATAGGTTAAATGCACACGTTAGAAATATCGGACGATAAAAACGCAGCTGTGTAGCAAGGAATCGAGACGCATTATCGCAATAACGCATCCGATATTATCGACCGATAATAACGCGTCTGTGGGGGAGAGCCTTTATTCAAATCAGACCGCTTGATATATCATAAATTCTCATTGTTGCTTTGATAGGGATAGCAATAGCAGGCAATATTTTTCTTGTACATTTTATTTATGGACAAAGAGCATGATGGATAAGTCTGATATTCAGTTCGCTCATTACTTTTGTTTATGAGTGGATAAAAATGTTTTTGCTTGTTTTTTGCGCTTTGAATATTTGTACTGCGGTATTCAAAGCTATTGATTTATATAGGTTTCATTAGTGGCCGCCATTTTGAAAATAAAACAAAATATCGGAAAGGTAGGTATGCCAGGCTCCATTTTATAAAAATCTTCAATCCCCTTTGTCAATCTTGCCGAATAGCGTTTTTTTGTAAGTCATGTATCATTTTATAGAACACATAAAAGTCTCTAGAGGAGAGTGAAGTATAAAGATATTCATAGGCCAACGGCTAGCAATTTCTCACTGTCACTGTATATGCATTATTGCAAGTTTTATATACCAACCAAACGAATGGTTCCCTAGAGTAGGTACTAATTACCAGGAAGGTAGAAAAAACATTACATATGCTTGAAAATATTTGCCTTAGTTTCTACCTATTTAGAAAATAAAAAAAATATTTAAAAATACATATTATTTACGATTATTTTATGAGGATTCCGTAAATTCGAGGTTTCAAAAGCGAAGCGTTTTTATCAATCTTAATTATTGACCAAAATATTTAAATAAAATCGGAACAGAAGCATATTATAAACATTTCGCTAGTTTATGAAATAGATAAAAAAGAACAGTTTATCGAACCAATTTGTAACAATTTTGATGATAATTATGTAAAAATAACAGCGTTAATGGACTTTTGTTGCTCACCGTAGTTTTTTATAATAGTTAACATTATTGTATTGATTTTAAATCAGCCATAAATTTTATATTTATCTATATAAATAAATCAAAGTCGGGTTAGTTACGCCATTTACAACTCAAGAACGGCCGAACCGATTTTTATGAACTTTGATTAGTTGGATTTGTCTCCGCCCCGAATAGCAGAAAAACTATAAAAATATGGGGAAAATTTACGAAAAAAATAATAATGAACATAGTTACATCATTTTCTCATACATTCGTTCTTATTAATTCTGAGGTGGTATAAAATTCGCCGGGTCAGCTAGTTCTTATGAAGTTGGTGTTGTAATAATGTGTCCTTGGAGTTTTTTGCCCGTTCTTCTCCATAGAGATCTACGTTTTGGATGGGCAACTAACTTCAACTTTCTGATTAACTGGCCGACTCCTTGACAATCCAAAAGTGCCT
This sequence comes from Apamea sordens, assembly GCA_945859715.1. Lineage (NCBI taxonomy): Eukaryota > Metazoa > Arthropoda > Insecta > Lepidoptera > Noctuidae > Apamea > Apamea sordens. The sequence goes on along the minus strand of OX243996.1, from coordinate 8,788,999 downwards.
GATAAATACTTTGAGTTTGAGTTTGCAGCTGAGTCTAAGTGGCGTCTTTCTAAGGGCTAGGTGAACGTTATTGAATGCTGACGTCATGTAATCGAAACGCTTGCCTACTGCAGCTCACGTTTGATGAATGTGTCTCGCCGTCTCGTCCGCCTGTAACGCTATGAATATATTGAATGTCCGATACCTACAATGAATTTGTATTGTATACCATAACGGTAGAATTAGGTGTGTTGATTCTATTGACTGACTGGTCGAGATTTATTGAGACTAGAAATTTGATTACGACTGTCAATAGGTACCTAGTGCTTATAGTCCGTTCACAGTTATGTTGCCTCTGATTTTGCTTCACTGTAAAAATCACAGTGATCTTTATGTCGTGGAGATAGGGTTGCTATTCGGTTGCGGCTGTCAGAGGTAAAATAAATGTGCATGGACTGTAGAAACATGATTGTGAGGTAATGGTCACCATATTTACTACTAAACAACATCATCACCATCCTGCTATCCCTATCTCAATTTATTTGGGGTCTGTTTTGCATGTTTTTTTTTTCTTTCAATCATCTCTATTAATCGTCATCTCAGAATTCACTTTCTTCTTAGCTACCTACCTATATCATCAGTATCAGCACAGCAAAATTTTAAAAAAAGAATGCTCTCAATTCTGGTAGTCTTTCCATTCATGGCTTTAAAATTGTATTTTTTGACTCCCAAAACAAAAAACTCATTTATAAAGTGGAGTCATGATAAGGCTTGTTTCCACATGGCTAAGCCCAAAGCGACACAATGCAACATGATTGATGGGCCGCTCAACATTACGTACAGTGTATCCTGTACTTTATAAAAACGTTTTAAAGCGATTTCTACTCAACGATATTAAATTTTTGAAATTGGCTGAAATAAAGTAGGTATTTGATGTATTATTATTAACTAGCATTTGCCCGTGTCTTCGCCCGAGGGGATGTTGGAAAATATCCCACGGGAATAAACTACCGGAATTAAATGTGTTAATCCAGGTTATCCTATCCTACTAATATTATAAACGCGAAAGTTTGTATAGATGGATAGATGGATGGATGGATGTTTGTTACTCTTTCACGCCAAAACTACTGAACGGATTTGGATGAAATTTGGCACACAGATAGTTTATAACCAGGATTAACATATTTTAATACTTTTCATCCCGATAGTCCCACGGGATCGAAACTTATGCGGGTGAAACCGCGGAGCGCAGCTAGTAAACAATATGTGTTCCTATCCAAATCCGTTCAGCCGTTTTTACACCAGTCGCTCCAACTGTCAAGGTTAGATCTGCTTTTGCTAAAAGGCAACACCCAAGGCAATCATCTTACCTATACAACTTACTTAATAAAGAATTACGTATATATTCCATGAAGTTCAGGGACTGTAAAAAAGTTGTAACTGAATGGCTTAAAACTAAATCCTACGACGAAATCGAATCTATTTTATCTACTTTGCAATAACCCAAGCGGTTACTTTTGGGTTGTTATTGCGCATGGTTAGTGAAAGAAGACCTGTTTCGCTTCTGTCGATCCCAAGATATTGTCGCAGGGCTAATCCGACAACCTGACAGCCTAAAATTGAACCTACGCCTATACCTACCTATACTAGCAGCGCCGGTTGGAAGTATCTTGTGTCCTAACCAAGGATATGATCTATCAAAGTCCCAAATCTCTAATTTCATTCAGATTTGTTCAGCCGTCTAGGCGTGTAAGCGTAACTAATAAACAAACAAATTAATAAACAGACACACTCTCGTATTTAGTACTGGACAGGATATTAATTGGGATAAGTGAACTAAGCATCACTTATTACAACTCACACCACACACAACCTCACTACTCACACTCACACTCGTACTCACTAACACACTCACTCGTGACACACACATAACACTTACTCGCGCGAGCTGGCACTTTTCTGCATAACGCTCATTCTTTTGCAGAGCAGTTTGTTTAATGTTAAGATACCCTTTTATTTTATTTTTTTATCTTTTCTTTTTATCATTTTATTTTTATTTTATTTTTAGTCTTGCATGTTTACATTGTCTACATTTCAATTGCATTAAAAATGATAAGTGGAAGTGCGGAGACTCCTAAGACAAGCAATCCTTTGCTTAAAGGGTGATCCTCAAATATAAATGTATCTAAATGCCCATTGTAATTGAAATAAACATTTTTTATTTTATTTTTTTATTTATTTTTTTACACCAATCCGGAACATTGAGACAAACTGACAAAAATTCTAAAAACTATATTTTCGGCGTCAGACTCGTTCCCACACCTCGTTGCAATTTATTTTCTTCAAAATTATTCAGTGTATAGCTTTGACTTTGTTACTATTTAAATAATTTATCAAAACATTTTTATTTTATCATGTTTAGATATCGATAACCATCTCAAGTCTGCGGAGTTTCGCTAGCTAATTAAATTTGACTCTGTAGATTTGTTGGTTCAGGTAAAAAAACTTTTATAAAAAAAAAATTAAGACTTATTCATAGATTTTCTTGAATTGATACTGAATAACGGAAATAAATAAGTTTTAGGGTTGATTTTTCAATCGAAAGATATTATTTTTTCGTGGAATAAAATTAACGTCTGACAGATTTTGTATGGAAGAACTGTCAAAAATTCAAAATTATTCCTCGAACTCGAACTGTCAAAAAATCAGCCCTTATTCACATTTGTGGGTTGTGAAACGATAGTAACTATCGTTTCACTCGTAATTAACCTACACTATTTTCAGTTTTTTTCTATTTCTAAAGCAGGGAGACTAACATAACTTTACTTACGTAACACTGCACAGTAACTTCATACATCAGCGCAATTAATTTAATCGACGTGTTTGTGGTTTTACGCGATACCAAATATAATTAATAGGTATCACATTTATTTTGACGTGCTTGAATTACTGAACTGTTACAACGCCTGAATTATTCCTGATAATACATTGCGGTTGTTTCTAGTCTACGTGTTCCAAATACAGGCTTTTGTGCTCATACAATATTTATCAAAAATATTCTATTAGCACAAACGCCTGTATTTAAAACCACAGCAAACAATACAATGGAACTATAAATTAATTTAATTGGTGTTGAAAACCTCCACGACAGACGATGGAAAATGTCTGCCTGGCACACCCAGGTTATTTATCCCTATTACTAATCAGCTAATTGACTTTTTTTTATTTTAACATTGGCATAAACTTGCCAAGATTTTGATGCTACACTCGAGAGCAATGAATCCGGGTCACTTAAAGAATGTTAAAAATCTCGGAAACTAAAAATGATAGGTTAATGCAATAAATTGTATTTAATAGACAATGTAATACTCCTTAAATGAAAGTAAAAAAAATATGAGTCACCATACATTTTATTAACACAAAATTACATAAAGAAAAAAACTGCTGATCTCTCCTTAAAACAAAAATAGGAAACATGAAATTTTTGAACTTTATTACGATTTTCTTGAATTTTAATACTTCGTATTGCCTCCTCGTGCTTCCATTACTGCGTTTACGCGGTTTGGCATGCTGTACACCAAGTTCCTTATACGATTTTGGGGAATATTCTCCCATTCCTCTGTGAGAGCAATTTTGAGCTCACGAAGCGTGATTGGGGGAGGGTTTCGTTGTTTTACGCATCTGCCTAGCTCGTCCCAAGCATGCTCGATCGGGTTGATATCCGGGCTGCGCGCTGGCCACTCCATACGAGTAATGTTCATCTCTTGAAGGTAGTCATTGACAATCCTACCTGTATGAGGTCGGGCATTGTCATGCATAAATATAGCATCCTCACCTAAATTGACCATAAATGGACCAACGTGATCATTAAGGATTTCTTCCACATATCTTACGCTAGTTAAAGAGCCGTTTTCTATGATCACCAGCTCTGTGCGACTTTCAGAAGAAATTCCGGCCCACACAAGTACAGACCCACCACCGTAGGCTACTTTTTCTTCGATGCATGCTTGCTTGAATCTTTCCCCTGGTCTTCGATACACTCTGTGTCTTCCATCGTGCTTGTAGAGCATAAATTTTGATTCGTCGGAGAACATAACTTTTGACCAATCTTCAATACTCCAATTTACGTGGCTCTGGGCATATCTTAGTCTTGAAATACGATGCCCACGCTCCAGTTTAGGGCCGTTTGCAGGTCTAAGGGGTTTTAAGTTAGATTCAGCAAGCCGACGTCTTACTGTCCATGCACTTGGGTTACTTCCTCCGAGGCGTCGAAACTGATTTGTGAGTTCAGTTCCTGTGAGAAAGCGATTTCGAAGCATGGTGTTCACCAAGTATCGGTCTTCTCGTGCTGTGGTACACCTGGTTCTGCCCGTTCCTGGTCTGCGTAGGTTAGAACCAGTTTCTTCGTAACGTCGGAGAACTCTTTGTACTGTTGACAGCGACACACCGACAGTCCTGGCTGTATCGCGCTGACTCCGGCCGGTTTCCAGCATTGTAAGTATTCTGGTGCATTCTTCAGGCGTAAGCGACATAATTTCAGCTTGAATAATGAATATAGAGCACTATCAACATGGTTTATGTACCCACATAAATGACAGATTACAAACAAAAGCAAAACCAAATGCTGTAATTTCGTAGTTCCATCTTCGAAAGTGGCCCTTTTTCAAATTTGATTTTTTTATGATATAACTTTACAATAACTAAGAAGTTTTAATACCTTCATTTAAGGAGTATTACATTGTCTATTAAATACAATTTATTGCATTAACCTAGCATTTTTAGTTTCCGAGATTTTTAGGATTCTTCAAGTGACCCGGATTCATTGCTCTCGAGTGTATATACGGTGTTTTCAGCTGCCTAAGGCTTATTCGCACCTACGAGGTGCAAAGCATAGATGGGATGAAAAAGAACTGTGAATATAACTTTATTTTATCGGTATTTTTCACCAATAGGGTTACATTCACAATTCGGGTGATCCCAGTAAAGATCAACTACATTTTAACATTTAGGTACACTCATTAGAATTTCGTTACATTTGAGTCCTAGGAATACAAACAAAATATTCTATTTTGATTCTCGCTCACTTCAGTTAATATTTCGGGTAGCAGGTATTCTGGGAAAAAATGCCTTGTTGCAATGTAGCAAAGCTCATTACTTTTAAAGGGTGAGTGGGAGTGTCTAAAGTTGTGCGAAACACAACAATAACACAGGCACAGAACGCGTTTCGGACACCTGTCTCTAGCTCTCATGTCTGTGTCTACGCACAGAAGAAGTACCCTAATCTGAGTTGTGTATTATGTAAACAATTATGGAAAAATAACATTAATTCATACACAATAAAGTTCAGTTTACGCTACAACTTAAACATTTTTAAGATTTTTTAATAATGCTAGTTACTCGGAAATCAACCTAATAACCACTTAAATAAAGTTGATATTTGTGTAACTTGAAATAACATCAATCGGAAATGTAAAGAATAGACCTTAGGTACTCTATTTTGACATCGGGATGATTGGTAGGTACCATCAACAGAATATTTCGGTGAACACGATATGAGATATTTTATTGACAGGTAGAAAACAATAAAATAGAAACCTGACTAAAATAGCAAACTTCTGCAAATATCTAAAATATTAAAAGTAGCATTGGTTCTTGACTTCGGAGCCGACCAAGGAAAACAGTGCACTCAACCTTGAATGCAGTATATCGATATATCATTATATTCCTAGAAATAAACTTCGCTACATGAATATTCTGAGCTCGCAGGAACGAGTCACATTCGAAATAATATTATAACGTAGAACGTCACTCGCTGAACCCACTGGCTGACCCTATTCTATTCTAAATTTGCTATTAGATCTAGATGTAATGCTCACCGTCGGTAGTGATGGGGTGTATGTATATCCAAATTTTATTTATGTTTCAAATTGACGTTACATAATCAGCCTATAATGTTCCCGGACCACACCTGGGACATAGGCCTCCTCTCTGTGAGAGGGAGTGGTCCATAATCCAGCACGTGGGCCCAGTAATACCAGTTAGACATTGAAATGTCTTCGAATTTGTGGTTCTAGGACATGCCGGGTTTCCTCACGATGTTTTCCTTCACCGTTTTGAGAGCAGTGGTGATGAAATAATTTACACAAAATTAAGTGCCTGCCTGGGTTCGAATTCACGACCTTACAACTCGTAAGTCGGGTCTATTACCACTGGGCCAACACTGCTCCCCAAATTGACTTTATTGGAACGAACTTATCGAGCGTTGCGAAAGGAGGCTAGACGAAAAAAATTAAGACCAAAAGTTGGAACGACACTTTTTGCTATAGGTAGTTGTAAGCCGTGCGGCGTGCGCATGTTTCTCTGTCTGTCTCTCTCTCTCTCTTTGAAGTTCGTTCCATCCGGGTGTCCCTTGACACCTCTCAAATTTTTTTCAAGTTAAATAAATATCAACTTTATTTCAATGATTTCAGAGTGACTAGCACTATATTGAAAAAGTTATAAAAATGTCTGAAGTTGTAGCGTAAACTGAACGTTATTGCGTAGGAATTAAAGTAATGTTTCCATATTTTTCTCATATTTGTTTACATTTTTGGCTAATATGTCGCGAATGCAGATTACGTATATTGTTAGTAGATGAAGTTATCATTGCCTCTTCATGCTCATTGTCCGTTGTGTCCCATTGAGCTCCTTAAGTTAGTTTTGAGTGGAGCTGCACGATTTCTGACAAATGTAGGCACTGACTGGACAGGTCCTCCCAATTTGTGTGGTTCTTTCCTCAAAAGACCATCTCAGACATCGATCTACATGGTCTTCATATGATCTGACCAAGATTATGTCTGGAATTTTAAAGAGACTGTGACCTCTGAGTTTCTTTCGGCCTTTCTTCTCAGACTATTCAGATAGGAAACGCCGACCTCATCTAGTTTTTAAAATATGATTTATGTGTATAAGTGTTTGTAAAAACCTACCTACAAAATAAAATAATTTATCCTTTATTTATCATTGCCTCTGTCCTCAGTCCCTTCGGTATCACAATATACAAATTCACAACAAACATTATATCAACGGATAGTAGCGAGAACTCCGACGACGAAATCGAAAACAAAAACATCTAACACAACATAACACACCAGAGCAAGGACATACAAAAGTACCGAGAAAGCAATGGAACCTCGCCCAAAGATTCACGGGTGAAGCACGAACTGAAGCATCTGGCCGCGTCATCCATAGACGAATATCACCCATCTCTCCACTAATCCAAAGCTTACTCTAGGATGCATATCCGGTAGGCTCTTAAATCCTATCCTTTCCTACGGGCACGTCTTCCTTACAAAAACCGCGCCCCCCGGTCTACTTCTTGATATGCAATGGTCGCTGTAGCACCATGAACATGAGGCTACAGGAGCTAGTGCGAATCTTGGGGTTCATTCGATTATTCGAGTCTGGTCAAACAACGCTGGGATCAGTGCAATTCATACATTCATTCATATTTATCATTGCCTCTGTCCTCAGTCCCTTAAGTATCACAATATACAAATTCACAACAAACATTATATCAAGAAACTCAAAGAATATATCGCATGAAATTCTATTTCCATCATCTTTAGAGAGAAGACGTCTAGAGCTTGTTACCGTCTTCAAACGCGCCTCTGTTGCATTCAACATCCACGTATATATAATAATACATTTTCCTGGAAAATTATATTAATCCCACCTTTGATATCTAAGGGATCTAGTGTACCTATGTACCAACGTGTTTCGTTGAGTGTGTTCTAATGATGTTAGTAAAAAGGATGAACTCTAAAATCAAGTAGACTTCTCAAACTTAATAGAAAACCGCGGTTCTACGCTATTGCGCACTGCAGTTAGCAAAATATATATGCAATCAGGCAGTTTACTGCAACGTCTTTTATCCGACTGTGGTTCTTCCCAAAAGGAGGGCAATGTGTTTAATGTGTGGTGCGTAAATCAGGTGCAGTAAACCGGCCTGTCCTAGAACCAAAAGTTCGAAGACATTGACATCTACCAACCGGAACTGCCACAGGTACCCCGTTGAATGCGAGAAGCACAGAGCCGGTTGAAGTGGAGGTGCTTGGGGAAGGCCTATGTCCAGCAGTGGACGTCTTTCAGCTGAAATGATGAAGATTATGATGAACCGCTCCCACTTACCCGACCCACCCGGCCCCTTCGGCCGGGTGGGTCGGGTAAGTGGGAGCAGGCTGTAATCCTACAGCCTGCTCCCACTTACCGAGAGGAGGCCTATGTCCCAGCAGTGGGAACATTATAGGCTAAGTATGTGGGAACTCAATAGTCAAGTCATTGACATCGTACATCTGAGTCCTAAGTTAACACATAATATGCGATGAATTATGTTAATTCATGACAGGTTACTTACCTCTTTTATTGACTGTACAGTGTAATAAAAAACTTTCTGATTACAATTGCACACTACAGCAACGCAAATATTTAAAACAATCAACTGCACATACTATACCTACAACAAAACAGAAATACACGAAATTACTTTTATACCAGCTACAGCAGTTTAACAAAAAGATAAATCCAATCCACTCAAGTTGCGTAATGAAATTCATGGAAGCGTTTACACGTAACTACGCTTCATAATAAAACTCTATTATCAGATTCTACACAGCTGGGAACAAAAGCTTTTTGTTAAGAAAAAAAGGGGCACATAATTATGCTTTGACGGCACACATGTGCCCGATGGAACTCGTAACAAGAAAATAATAACTTTCTGTTTTCTAAGAAGCGGTACCAAAAGTATATAGTAGATTTAGTTGATGTTTGGATGGTTGTTGGTGTAGTTGATTTAGTTTAATCACAATATCTTCTACGTTATGCTTACTCTTTTTAAATAGGGTTAGGTCGCTTGGTCTTATACAGTAATACATGCTGTACGAGTATAAGACCAAGGGACATTTAATCATAAATCCCGAGAAACGATAGGAGATACTTTAAAATATAACATTGATGTTTACAATCACAGCCATTACCTACAATTGGCAAACTGTTTATTATCAGTTATGCCTGATGAATATTCAAAATAGTTACTAATACATAGTTTCACAAATTCTGGTAAACAAAATGCATAGCTAAGTACCCTCTGAAACTTTATATCTATGGAAGTTATGTGTGCTGTCAAGTGCGTTGTTTTAGTTATAACTTACACGAGAAAGAGGATATAATCGAGCGCTAGCTACCTACAGTCTGGCACGTGTAAAGGAACACGTGTTCCCACCACCACATATTATTATAATACAGTATGGTAATTCAGATGACGTACATATTCAATTCTTCGTAAGTGATGAACGATCCATGTAGAGCTCACGATTCAGCGGGCAGAATGAAAGCGATTCATCTTCGCTGTAACATCACAAAAGCTAACGTTTGTGTTAAGATGAAACAGAAGCTAGGCCATATACATATGTTGAGGAAACTACATAGATGAATATACTTACTCTTACTTGTAAAATAAACTGTGTGTGTGTACTGTGTGCTATACGGCGAGAAAGATAGGATGTACGAAAAAGTGAACCTAATTTTTTTAAACGAATTTTTACGATTATGTGTGTAATAACTATGTAGTATTGACCAATAACTTGTATGAGTGGTGCAAACTAATAACTTTATACCATTATATTATTGCGACAGATTTGCAATGAAGCATAAAATACATATTATGGCATTGCATAATAGTCCAAGATCCCAGGGCCACCAGACGTCACGTATTTTCGGACGAACGATATGTGGACGATTGAGTAGTGTTAGTATGTACTAAGAACGCATGTCTACCTGCTAGCTAATGCTAAGACGGCCAATTCTCAGGTATCAGGTAATCTGAAGGCCCTGGGATCTTACTCTATAACCGACTGCGGCATGTCTCTGATGTCACGTGTCCTAGCATTCACGTAGCAACAACGTAATAAGAGTATTTCATGTTTTTAACAAAATCAATGCGCTTGGTATTTTTCGTTCGCAAATACTGAAGTCTGAAAATAATTTTATTTCATACTTCAGAATTCAGCATTTCCGATATCTACATATTTTTAACAATCCGGAGACTTTTATATTTTTTTCAGTCTGATGAGTATTCATTTAGTCAATTTTATGTACATTTTCAGTACTTCGAGTGTATACAAATATCGGGTAAAAATACCAATATGTAAATACAAGCGTACGTTATTTGTATTTTTGTACCTGCAAATAGTGAAAGAAGTAAGTATTATGGAGGTAGGCAAACATTTTACAAAAAAGCCACAATTTTTAGAACGACATTCTTTTAACGTTATATGTTAGCATAATAGCATACTCAGCCTATAATGTCCCCACTGCTGGGAATCAGGCCTCCTCTCAGTGAGAGGGAGTGGGCCGTAATCCACCACGCGGGCCGAGTAGGGGTTGGTGGATGGTGGATGTCACATGTCTTCGATTTTCTTATTCTAGGACATGTCGGTTTCCTCACGATGTTTTCCTTTACCATTTTGAGAGCAGTGGTGATGAAATAATTTACACAAAGTTAAGTGCCTGCTTGGGTTCGAACCCACGATCTACAATTCGTAAGTCGCGCCGGGGGCACCGCTGCTCTATACGTCGACGTAATATGTTACAAATACATAAAAGAATTTAGATTTACTACCACATTTTCGACTGATTATGAGCATTGATCTCCTTTTATTTGTACGCATTCATGTACCAAAAGCCTTATTGATCTACCCCTTTCCCTCTCCACAACTGGAAGTAGGTAGTAGCTACTCTCCAATTGAAAAGACAGGTAAGTGAATATGAATAAGGCTGGTCGTACACTCATGGGTGACGATCGCGATCGCACGCTGTAGTGGATTGGGGCAATTCATCTTACTCCTGTGCGGATACTGACACCGGGGGTAGTGTGTACCTTAGTAAGTTTGTTTCGGGACAGGGAGATTATTTTATTATTTTTGTTTGTATTTTATTGGGTGGCTGCGGTGCCACGATGTTGCCGCGAGCTCTTACATACAGAAATAAAGAAATAATTATAAACTCCTTAGTCATAATGTTTTCACACAGATTTTTTTTTATTTATTTATTTATCATTAACTCTACAACTATCATAACAGGATTCTTTCTACATCTGTCAGATACCTATCAAATACCTACTTACATCTGAAAATTACTTAGGTATACATAATAAAACGCTAGTAATAATATTTACAAGTATATAAAAATGAGGGGAAATAATCAAAGGGCATCAAAAAATTCGTCCGCATCGCTGTCAATAGGAAACGTGCCCAAAAGGTTGGCAGCATTGCCACGTTGTATGGCAATGCTGATTCTTTGGCCAAAAAATAGGTCAGCCCTCTGGTCACGTGAAGAGTCGACTAACCACATATACATAGGTTTATGAAAAAAAGACAAAAATTTTACGGTAAGATTGTAGGTACGGTAGGAACTGCCGAGAGAAACTGCCTAAGTAGGTAAGTAAAATATTTGTTTTTTTTTTCATAACTAGAACATTTCAGAGAAAGTATAAAGACCTTCAAAATTATTACCTACAGTAAAACAGGTCACCCGTAACCCCCCAAACTCCTGGCCACACTACTCATGAATGGATACCTCTTCCTCACCTGCCAATGTCAGTGAATAGCCCACGGGTCAGAGTTCGGCCCGTGATCGACATCAGCCGCTGAATAGACACAGGATTTTTAACCCTTTCGTCAAAAATGAAGAGCAATTCGCTCAAAATGGAAGATAGAAATACGGACGGCATGAAATATCGCCTCTTACGAAATACATTTATCATCGCAGATAAGTGTTTATACTTTATTATTATCTTTTGAAAAATATGACTTGATGTGTTTCATTTTTCTAAAAAGGGAATGTGATAACATTGGAGCGAGATAAGGAGCAAAAATAATAGAAGCAAACAACAGTTCAGTTGAAAAAATAAACTGAAAAAGACAATAAACTTTATCTAATAGTACAAAATACTGTAAGATAAAGTCTTTTGCTGAACTGAAAGAAAATAAGCAGAATAATTTAGCATCTAAATATGATATCGAAACCTACACGAGTAAAAGATCGACAACGAGCTTGTGAAACAAATATTCTACAAGATATCTGTCACACATATGATGTAGATACATAAAACCCATACATATACAATTCAAAGGTAACCTGCAAATCAACTTGAGGGATTTTTTACGCCGCCCTTTGAACCTTTGAGAGAAAAGGAATAAATCAACAGACATCTGCCCTGAAGAGATCAAATTATTAAATTGGGATACAACACTACAAAGAATTTCCCAACTTTCTCGTGTTCCCGACGGCACACTTGAATATTTTGTTGAATTCTCCTTTCATGTACTCTGAATTTTACGTTTTATAGTTTTAATAACCTTGGTTTTCAAGGTTTCATTCAGACGGCAATAAAAGTGGGAAATAAAATTCCATGTATTAACTCGTAAAACTACTTTGTAAATACTTAGACTGAAATACATTGAAGCGCATTGAGCACCCTTCTAAGAGAATATTTTCCATCACACTTAATTATTTAATGGCTACTCATCATTTTAAGGTAAATAAGGGTGCTAAGTTGTGTCATTTGATCCCCCAATTAACACTAGGGTAAGGTATCTCCAATTCCCTCTTAGCAATTAATAATGACAGGAAGGAAAGAGATGGCACATAACTGCCTCTTTCTGGCATAGAGACTAATCTAGCCTCAGGAAGGTGTCAATCAATGATGATGAAAATTCTTCTTTTCGGTAAAAGGCAATCAATCTGAATTAATTCAGAGCGTGGTTTGCCTGACAAACCAAATTCGTCCAATATGACTCCACTCGACTTGTGGATTAATTGAAAGAGGGTGACCACAGATTTCATCCGACTCCCTCGTGCCGTCCAAGTAATGAGATGCAAGCGAATACGAACCTAATAGCGTACCTTCGAAAAAACACAGTTTAGTACTTTCCACTCTTTCACGTTCATTAAGGCAATAAGGCTACAAACTGAAAATTAATAAGTAGCTTCTATGAAAAGATCAATAGGTACAAAATGTGGCATTAATAAAATTCATAATACGCAATTACAGCTTTTAAAACTACTTATCTACAAATACAACCAGTTTTGTTTGTATTAATATTAACCTACACTATCGCACTAATGGGCAACGGTGTCTCCATCTCTTCGCCATTTACTTTACCTGCTGCCTTTTCTAGCCACTAGATCGTCGTGCCAGCGTTTCCTAGGCCTGTCTCGGTGACGAGGCCGTCTTCAGGCACCCGCTGTGTGACGACCTTGGCCCATCTATCCTAATGCACCCTGTACGACACAATACTATTTTAAGTTTTTTTTTTTTTGGGTGAATATTATGTGCTCTTAACCTGGGTGAAATAAAATTATTTTCTTTCTATCTTTTACGAGTGGCCCGCCAAGTCCCATTTCAGCCTCGCAGTCTTATCGCCATAGAAATTGCATTAGTATAAATTTTCTTTCAAATTGAGCCCATAAAACGTTTAATTTAGGTAACACTCACCGAACGATCAGCGTAAAAGTCTGTTCTTTATTAACCCATTACTACACGAACGCGCTTTTTACTCATCACTTAGTCTAAATTCCTGAAGTTCGTATTACCTTTCACGTGTGATTTCCCCGGACGCTCCTTATAGGTGGTTACCTACAAGAGGAAAAAGCGTTTCCAACATCATAAATACTTAGCAGCCTGCATTATTCGATTACCTTTTGAGTTACCGTACTTTCGGTAAATCGATGTTATGGAGTGAAATGGGTTACCAGGATCAAACGAAGTCTAGAGTTGTTTGAATGAAAATTTAATGTGAAACAAAAATATTTCAGTGGTTCTTTATGTTGTGGTTGCAGGGGAATGAGTGTGTGATGAGTTTTTTTTATTAAAATAGCCTTGTCAAAGTTATTATATGAGGTAATAGAACTAACATTTACAAGCAATTTTTACGTAAGACAACAACAAATTGAAGTAGAATCTAAAAGGTGATTCCGACAAAAGTTTCATACCGACACCCTGTCCATTAGGTTTACCGTTTTTTGACAGCTGTCTTAGAACGAACTATTCCAGATTACGTAAATATTAACCTTAAAATGCGTAATAAAATAAATATATAAACTGCCTTATCTCATTAAATTATCTTATTGATGGCTTCTTACATACATTATAATACCGTACGTGTATCAATCAATGTATTGTGTGTTGCTGCATTCATTAGTTCCATCTTGAAAAAAATATGACATCCTGCGAATAAAATATTGAATTTTAGACTACTTAGTTCATCCATGCAAAAAACTGCCAGGCGAAAATTTTATTCTACAGATTAGAAATTTCCTTGACTGAAGGTATCTAAAATAGTCAAAAGAATACTAGTCACTCCACATGACAGTCACGCCGAGCCTTTTGAACTCGCTCCCGCTTCGCTTATGATCACGCTCAAAACCCTAAGGCAGTTGGGCTAAGATAATGATCTCTGGAATGGGGGGAGAGCTGCGGATTACTTTTCTCAATCAGTGCGTCGTAATAAATATTTGATGAGCTATAAGGTACAACGTTTATTTATAACTAATTTCATTCCTTTTTGTATTTTATTGCCTCGAGAATATTGTGATTAGGGGCTGATTTTTCAATAGTCCGCTAACACCTATCGGAAGAATACATATATTATGGCGGTTTGACAGTTTTTCTATAGATAATATGTCAAAGTGTCATATTTATTCTTCAGAATAAAATTATCCGACTATTGAGAAATCAGCCCTTGGAGAGTCAATGCCAATCTTACTTTTGTTTCGTGATTGAAAATCTATACAAATACATATACATACAAATAAATTTTAAGTGTCAGTTGGTAATGACATGCCAAAATTGTTCAGCTTTTTTAAAAAAAAAACAATATTTAAAATTATTGTGTGTATGTATATTTGTTTGTTCCAGGTATAGAGGTATGAGGAACAGCGTGTAAAGTTCACTCATACTCGCCGCCAGGGCTGCGGGTTATTCGAAATAG
Organism: Apamea sordens; assembly: GCA_945859715.1. Lineage (NCBI taxonomy): Eukaryota > Metazoa > Arthropoda > Insecta > Lepidoptera > Noctuidae > Apamea > Apamea sordens. The sequence goes on along the minus strand of OX243996.1, from coordinate 8,773,991 downwards.
GTACCGTGGCCCTTGGCACAGGCAACTGAAGGAACACGGGTGGGTTTTAGTCAGTAAAAGTCTGACACTCCCTTCCGCTCCGCCCAGAGCGGGAGGGGTCATATGATGAATTCCCACCCAAAAAAAAAAAAAAAAGTTCACTCATACTCTATAGAAAAGGGAAGGTTCTCCGACCAGACGGGCGTTGTGTCTGGCGAGCAACTGCCCTACGATTGATGTTGGGAAGTTTGTATATACATACAAAGGAAGTTTGTGCTAATTGCACGGTAAACTCTGCTTGCGAGATGCAGGATTTGCGTGGCGTCAGTATGACGCGTTGCTTGCATGTGGCGTTGTAGACGCTACATCACTCCCCCCCGGAGACCGGAGATTGATAGTGGGCTGAGTCTTGTATCTTACGATGCTTGCCAGGCCAGCTGAGGTTCCAGTGAGTCGGAACCGATTGCCGCATAGTTCACGGTGAGTCGGAACTGTCTGCGGAGATGTCGCCAGTGAGTCGGTGTGGCACTGCGTTATACTCCAGTGCGTCGGATGTCGTACAGCACCGGGTTGAGGCTGACTGCTGCGTCCACCAGGAGAGGGTGCTCTGCTTGTTGACCGCCCGAAAATGCAGTGTGCTGTGCCAAGGTTGCTGATGAGGCTGAGGGTGAAAAGGCGTCAAAATCGGTTCAGCCGGTTAACTTAGGCTACTTTTTTTTTTAAGAATTAGGGTTCCGCGCAAAAAATTTAAAACTCATGAAATCAAATTTGTTTTCATGCATAAGTCAGGGGGGCCTTATTCTGTTTGACAAAACGAACGAAACCGCGCGAAATGAACGCGAGATTGGCGGGAATAGCTTAGGAATTGACGTGGTTATTCGAAGTAAGCAGTCGTTAAGTGGTCATAGTGAATTAGGGCCCTGTTCTGGATTTGTGTTGACTGTAGTCAAGGGTACAAAATAATTAGACTCTTATAAAATCTAAAAAGCGACTTTCTCATAAAGTGACATTTCAATTCCCAAAAGTATACCAAGTATAACAACCTTGAACCTAATCATTTAGCCATAAAGTTGAAAATCTATTAAAGAAATTTGACAGATTGTAGTAGCTTGATGTGCTGGCATCTGTACCTTTTAAAAATTCTGGAGGTTTGACAATGCATCCGTTATATAATAATTTATTTTTAGTTGTGATTTAGTTAAATACCAATTTTTTACTTAAAATTGTTCGAGTATTTGGCTGCCCAATGTGCATTGGCAGTAAGTCTACAAGGGCCTGCACCCTAATTGCGTCACTATCAATCACAATCAGATTCATTTGAAGGATATTGCTAATCCATTGATTCATATGTGCGAAAAAATTGTCTGCTCAACAATGCAAATAACGCAATGAATGTTGTTGAACTGTCAAAGTGTAAGCCATTACTACTGTTAGTGTGTTACACAATACAACAATCGTGACATAAACCCGAGCATGGACTGATTAGTAGTTATTAATCTACCATAGCGTAGTTAGGTGAGAACATTTATATGAAAAAAGCGTGACTTTATGTATGACCTGATTATAATAATATCTGAAAGGACCTCATCCAACAACTTCAAAAAGATTTCTCTGGCAAAAAATCTAGTACAAAACCTATTCATACGCACCTCATTTGTGTCCATCGTTCTATTTACATCATCTTATGCGGGAAATAAACCCAAAACTCTTATTTTCCCGGAAATTGCTTCGCCCCTAATTATCTTCTCAAACTTCAGGATTAACGAACTCGGAACGAGTAAGGAGCGAATGGTGGGAGTAAATTACATGCGTCTAACTTCATTACGACACGCAGAGGTTCAGTCCCTCCCCAGCCGTGGTGTTACGTGCCGCCGACCTTAACTTATAAGGGTTTGTTAAAGGTACACAACTTACTGTACTTTGTTTCTTATGTAGTGGGTGGAATGTTTATGTGTGACAACAAAATGGTTAACGAAGAAAAGTAATCAGGTAGATTACAATATTTGATGGGAAGATTAAACAGAATAGCTAGTGATATTAAATAAACAGACCACGTTACTTATGATGTATAATGTCACCGTAAGATTGTGAACATTGTTAGTTTATAATCTATCTCGCGATATTATAAACTATGGAAAAATTGAATTGAAAACGAATCTGCACTTATCGACCGGGTTCATAATCTGTCCGATTTTATCATCCGTAAAATTGTGAACCGTCCATGATTGGCCGGTCTTGGTGGTATCCGTATTGTTCGCAGTAACTAAGCCAGGGCACTCCGCTTGGGCTTGGTGCTTGGGCAGAGCACCGCCGTGTCCTCGTAGAGGCGATTGGCAGCGGCGGCGACCTCTCGCGTCCGGCCCTGGTTCAAGCCATGGTCCGGGGTGAGAGGGAGTGGGAGGCAGTCGCCTCCTTCTGCGAAGCAGTCATGCTAGCGAAGGAGGTGGCGGGGTGGGCGAGGGAACGCGCCTTGCGCACCTCACGCCTCAGCCGCCGCGGGAGACGCTCCGGGCGTCGGGAGCCGCGTGACGACTCCCGGCCACCGTAGGCGCGGGCCTGCGGGCGGAGAGTAATGGGTAGCTCTCCGTCCGATCAGGACTAGGCCCGTGCCGGACGGCGTGTTCGTGTTCCACGCGCGCCTCAAAGAGATGTCAGCAAGTGACGGGGCCCCACAGGGCCGAAGCCTGCCAGGGTAGCGGGACCATCCGAAAGGGTTTACCGCTGCCCTGGAACATAAAGGGCTAAGGAAGGAACACGGGTGGGTTTTAGTCAGTAAAAGTCTGACACTCCCTTCTGCTCCACCCAGAGCGGGAGGAGTCATTTGATGATTTCCCATCCTCAAAAAAAAAAAAAAAAGGGCACTCCGACCAACCGCGCTACTTCCAAGTTGGTCGTAAGTATTTGGCTATTTAGTATTAGCGCAGCGCAAGGTGCGAACCGTTGCATGCAAGTTTGAAACCAGAAGGCCAATTCTCGTAATTTAAAACGTTCAAAAACTAGTCGCAGTCTGATCTCGGCGACAAACAAACGTCAACGACTTGTCAAAATGTAGGGAAAATAGAGGTATTTTTGACAGATTGAGACTGAGATCAGACTTTGAACATTCTTAAAATTACGAGAATTGCCCTCAGTTCACAATTTGTCAGTTTGCCATAGATAGATTATAAACTATCGAAAAATAATGCGATAAATTATAAATGGTTTCTCGGAGTTCAATTTTTTTTTATAGTTTATAATGTCGCGAGATAGATTATAAACTAACGATGTTCATAATCATACGGTGACATATACACCAATTTTACCTCCAAAAACACACAGAATACTATGATCATTATTTTTGCGTCTATCATATTGTTATTTTGGCAAAAGCTGAAAATATTGAAATAAAGAAAAAGAAAAATCTGGGAACTGGAGACTTGTACCGTTTCAGATCATTGCTGTAATAGAAAAAACACCTTTAGCAGTATCGTTGCGTAGGCAACTCTTCGCGATCAATCTTTTTTATCCTTATGCTAAAGCTCCTACATTTGTGAAAGATGTCATATGGCAATTCTGTAACTTCACAGACGTATCTAGGTTAGGCCCTCGCACGACTTCACATAAAATGTCTACGTGGAATTGTTTTATCGCAAGGTCGCGGTCGCGACACAATGTGGCGGACAGTTTTTCGGGGGCGCTGTTTTTTTTATCAAATACTGGCGACAATAAACAGCACAACACCACTACTACCTACTGACATGGGGCTGGCCCAGGTGTTTGTAGTCTTCGATGAGAGTTACCCCTCGACGACCCGTAGGTAGAGTGACAGGTACATTTTCTAAATCAATTGAGTGCATGGAGTTGACATGTTTTGATTATTTATCCATTCGTTCGCCTGTCAATCCTATGATATTTTATTCATAACTCTTTTACGTATGTTGGTTTTATTTCGTGAAACGTTGTCAATTTTACAAACTACATGTGTAATCACGGAAATTATTTTTAAACAGATTGACAACTAACGTAAATTGTCCGTATATTCAATTCACTGAATACTGGATGTATTGAGTGATCTCTCAATCAATCACTGTCATTCTTTAACAGTTTTATGAAATGGCTATAACAAAGCAAGTTGGCGTAGAGTGTCAATTTACTTAACGATTAATATCCCTGGCTGTACCTATTTATTGGTGAATGCAGTGTTCAAGTATAACTTTACTTACAGATTCCAGTTCAGTTACACTGTTTTGGCACCCTTTTTGCGTCTCTCCCAATAACATACAAAACGTAATCCAATTACCATGAAAAAGTTAAACTTATACCAGAAGCCAATTAAAATTTATTCGCATCGAAAATAAAGCCAATTAGCACATACCGATATACGACACTTTGATGATCAAACTGTTGACTTTGACAAGCCTCTCTTGTAACTGTTTGGCTGCAGTTTATTTTCGTGGTATTCAACTCATCTGTGAACGCAATCCAATATTGATGTCGATTTCACACGGGTTGTTTGCGTTGTGGTACTTTAATCATGATTACTTAGTGTAAGTATATAGTTTTTGCATGTATGTATTTATTGTACAATTTTATGATTTAAAAGAGTGTCCATGGAGTTTCTTGCCCGTTCTTCTCCATAGGTACCTACGCTTTGGAATGGGCAACTAGCTTCATCTTTCTGACTGACCGACCCTTTGACAATTCAAAAGTGCCTGTAATTGGTTTAGTTGAATTAAATGATTTGAGTTTGAGTTTGTATATATGTAAAAGGTACAATACAGACTATCTGCAGCATTTTCTCTCCTCTCTAAATCCATCCAAAGGTTGTCTTTTAAAGATCGCTTATTTCTCTTAATAATGGTAAAAACTGCATCAAACTCCGTTGCGCAGTTTAAAAGAAGAACCCGGTCACACAGACAGACACGAAAAGCGACTTTAATTCATAATAAGTATGTACCCAACTATATTGGGGTTGGCTTCCAGTCTAACCGAATTCAGCTGAGTACTAGTACTTTACATCGAGTGACTGCCTATCTGACCTTGGTAAGCATGGTTGTCAGACTTCCGGGCTTCTTACAACCCGTAACGACTGTGAAAGATCCACAAATGACAGCCGCGACCAACGGTTTAACGTGCTTTCCGAGGCACGGAGGGGTCTTGGTATGTAAAGATGGACACCCATCCACGAACCAACCGCGGCAAGCGTAACTTAACCTGATCGATCGACCCGTGCGGCTGTTATTACTTAGCTACAAGCCACTAATAAGTATAGATATACGAGTATATAGATATAAATGCTTTCGGTAGTACTATTCTGTTTGACTCCCAGGCGCTACACAGTCCAGTCAGATATATATATAGAAACCTATTAGATGCAATGTTGATTCTGTAGATGACATAAGCATAAGTGGCGTGCATGTTGGTTTAAGGTTCTTGTGCTTGCATAGGCGACGTGCACCAACATGGCAAGGTATGCTTTGAATACATCAAACCGTCAATGGAGCATCTACCTCTATTGCGTGGTTTGAAAATAATCTGGTATAGTATGGCGAGATAGTTTAATAACAACCCTTAGAATAGTAGGAGGTGATTTTCTTCGAAGAAAAATTCCAACGCTCCAGAATCATGACGTACTGAATCCATCTTTTTCTTTTTCAGAGAGTCTTTTTTTCAGCAGAGTCTATTTAGATTGCTATCGAAGACGCTAAGTCTTCGATAGCAATCTAAATAGACTCTGCTCAAAATGCGGTCACTTGTTTGGCGCCGTCACCAGCGTCCATCAGTTCCTGTAACGTGCAGTTAACAGGACACGCAGGACACGATATTAAGTGTCCCATCGTTTGTGGAACAGCACCACATTTACACTCCAAAGCGGAGTCGTCTATGAATCTTCACCTGAACAGGTTTTCCTTGCTTCGGTCAACCTGGGTCCGGAGTCTGTTTACTGGATCCATAATAACAAGTTGTGCGTCGATGCCAAGTCACCCTGATCACTATAATATATCAGAAACGACAGCCAAGCAAAAAGTAGAACTAAAATGATGAAACCGAAAAAAGAAAAAGTTACTGTTATAATTATGATAAAAGGATAACCGAAAACCCTTTTATCCATATCTTGCAATCAGGAGACTATAAATAGACAAACTTCATCTATAAGAGAGCAGAACCTTAAGGTACATATTTTTTTGGCTATAAACCTCATCCACTTACGTTAGCCAGGGCAGAAATCATACCGTACAACTCAACACGCGAACATAAAGAATATCATTCATAACATCCATAATGAGCTGATTCGACTCCACACACCGGATAATTATCTCCGTAGCAGAAAGCATCAGCTGCTAAGCTTACCGTCGCGCCGGACTGCAGCCCGTGCTGCGTCTCCCGTACCGCGCGTATTGGCCGCGTTAAATAAGCTTGTGGAAGCCAACCTGGACTGCGATTTATTCGCCGACAAGTTTGTTGACTTAATGGTAATGTGCCTGCATTTTTGTCAAAATAATAGTATTTAATTTATTGTTAGTAGTTTATGATTTATGATATACGTCTGTTCTTTATTATAGTATATTTTATTGTAATTTTTTTTTATATCTTTAACTAATGTAATTGGCCAAGGGCCGTTTTTATGTTAAAGTAAAATAAATAAATAAATAAATAACCAACATCCATAGATTCCATTGTTCCGAGTACTATTTGTATGGTTTATTAAATAAAAATTAATGTGAAGTGCTATTACAGAAAAGGTGCTTACTACACACGGCTGACGATGCCAGCGACTTTTGTAACTAAAGCCATTGGTATTCGACTGCGTATCGACATGTCAAAATTGTTATTAACGTTTGTCGACATGCTGTCAAGTGACGTCGGCTTATAACGATGTGGGAGAGTGCTTGAAATGTTTTTGATTTGACAGGTAAAGGAAAGGCTATTATGGATACCGACTGTATTCAGGAAAATACGGGTAAAAATGAAAAAAACCATGAAATAAAATAGCTGGTGCAATTCCTAAAAATCTTAGGTGAAGCCGGCTATGATGATAAGAAAGTATTTCTCCATCATCTGTTCTCTCCATCATGGTTTAAAGTTTCCGCAATCTACACCGACTGTTCAACGACTGCTGACCACTAAGATGTCGGCAGAGCACCATCCATATAACATTCAAGCCCAACAGTAACAAGAAAAACTAAATGAACCACAATAACGAAGAAGCTCATTGTCAGCCATAGAAATTGTATGGAGATTTTTTTGTGAATAATTTAATTTTACAAATCGCAAGAGTTAACTTGAGACTTCGCTCGGATGACGTAGGCGCGCAATACTGAGGCGCCGATGGCGACAGCGGTAAAAACGCGGGGGTCTGAAGGGGCCGCTTGGTCCGCCCCGACCCTTGCTCGAGCCAGCCCACGCCGCTGAGTTTTAAATTCGTCCCTAAATAATTCCGATCCAGCCTGTCCCATGCTGCCCTCTCCCAGCAACGGCCTTAGCCAAAGTCCGTACCCCACAGGTGCTCTTAGCGTGTAGTCGCTTAGTTTTAAAGTTTTTAAAGCCCTGGCTGGAGGCCTTAATTTATTGAGGCATCCACAGGCAAGCCCGGTTAAGCAGTCGACAACCTCCTAGGTTGAACTGGAGAGGCCTTTAAACTAAATAAAGGAGCCGCTTGGGTCGCAAGTTAACCTTTGCGGGTTGTACAGTCGGCGTCAAAAATATCGGGACGAACACACTGTTCAAAATGATCTCAACAACTAAGAAAATTAAACTTAGTCTCAATTGGATAAAGTTCTTGTCAGAATGACAGTTGTCGTGTACTGTCTTCATTCTGAAACATTCCTTGTGTCATTGAGTTAATATTTAATTTTCATAGTTGCTTAGATCATTTTGAACAGTCTGTTCGTTCGAATATTATTGACGCTGACTGTACAAACATTCGCCTGCCCAATGAAAAAAACATACTTACAGGCGAAAGTTGGACCACTTTCTAACCTAAAGGTACTTAAGTGAAGATGCGGTGACGAGAAGTAATCTATTGACTTGGAACTTGGAGACTACTAAATTATAGCTATCGGAAATTACAGTTTTAAAAAAGCATAAGTGGGTCTAATAATTTACTTGTTCTAAAATATACAACGATTTAATAGTATGGTCACACTTTATGACACTTGTTTCTATGAACAGATTTAACAAATAACTTTGTTTGACCTCTATAAACATCTCTTAACACAACGCTTGATCAAAGAGTAAGAATAAAATAATAATAGTAAAACAGTAGTGACAAAATGTAGGAGAATAAACTTAAATAAGTGGTGTGGTGATCTTAAAAAAAGTAGGTAGGGACGGCATTCAATTTATTCGCACTACATGTCCATGCATTAAAATTGATACACATCATGAAACTCATGATATCACATTCGTCTGAGTATTTAAATACATCGGCAGCTGTAATAAATGCAATCAGATGCGATTGGTGTCGACTGTACTGTGCGATAAGCACAGAACTCGATACACATTTAATAAACAATACTTAACGATTATAAAATCCGAGAAATGTTTCATATTTTCATTCGGAAATGTTAAAATGTTATTGGAAAAGTAATACGCCATTTTGAAGTAGCCGTTGACGCTTTATAATTTACTTAAATATTTTTATTTTTACGGTAGTTAACAATTGTACCAATGTACTTACCTAATTTAATTACAACGGTTTTGGAACAATTACCCATAACAGGTCAATTAATCAGTCTGGCAGTGACGTTACTATGTTTTACAGTCAGCTAAAACCCAATAGTAACCTTATTACAACAACAATAAAGATCACTGTGATTTTGACAGACACGACAGCTGACAACCCAACAACAACCTTATTGTCATATTGACAGTGGTGCAAAATCAGAGATAAAATAACTGTGAATGGACTGTAGTAATAATTATTATGTATGTGTATGTGCGTGTATAACCAGAGGGGCAATTCTCGTAATTTTAAGAATGTTCACAGTCTGATCTCAGTCTCATTTTGTCAAAAATACCTCTTCCTTACATTTTGCCAAGTTTTTGACATTATGTTTGTCGCCGAGATGACACTGCAACTAGATTTTGAACGTTTTAAATTACGAGAATTAGCCTTCTGGTGTTTGAACGTAAACGAAGCAAAACGAGTTTGTACGGCCTCTCGCCCACGGCGACTTTTTGTAGCGATGCTGTCGCGCGTTCGCATCGATACAGTCGCGATGCGGTCGCTAGCTGTTTACCCTCGACCACACCACGATTCTCAGTCGTGATGCAAACGCGATACTGTCGCGCTTCTGTCGCGATGCGAGTTTCACTGATGCTCGGTTCTCCATTCACGTGCCACCCTCCCTCCGTTCTCTTCCCGATATCGTCCGACACGGTCGCGCGTTTGCATAGACACAGTCGCGATGCTGTAACGCGTTGGCATCGCTACAAAAAGTTTCCGTGGGCGAGGGGCCTGAGGATCGTAGCAGGTGGCCTTCTATAGTTTCTGTATGAAGAAGGCGTGAGATTATGTATGTAGGTATATCTTTAATAGCTAAGGCAATAAATTTTTGTTAACAAAAATTAAATAAACTGTCATGGTTCTCAACTCCTTTGTCTACACAACAACTAGTTTAACTATTAAACTGAGACGGTCTTACGTCCGTATCACAAGAGCCCATTCTCAGACACTTTCCATATAATTCAAGACTAATTAAGTCTTCAGAGGCTGTAACGGGGACCAAGTGAGAAAGGTGGTAATTAGGGTTCCTTTCTCACTGAAACATTAAAATTTCACCTTGACTCGAGTAACGAGTCATTAGCAACTCTTTGATGCATACTAATTGTGTTCTCTTTTGGACGTAATTGTAATTAAAGATGGAATCAAAGTGCACAGTGCAGGTAAAGTAAGAATCCTTTGAGGATTTTTTTTTTTTTTGCTAAACTTGTTCAAATTTGCAGAAATTTTGGTATGAGTAGCGTCCGCAAGATGTTCTGGATTCTAGGTTCCATAAAAAAAGGTATTTTACTCGCCAATAATTGATACACCATTTTCAGTAGTACCTACCTACTGGATATGTTCGATAAATGTACAAAAATTGCGAATATAAAAACACGTGTGCGGTCGGGAAACCCCGCCAGGAACGAACACACACTCGTATATAAATGAAAGAGAGAAACAAAGTGTGAATTTAATACTCGTTTTTAATACAGAGCCATCTAGTATAAATTTTTGGAAGCTCTAATAAAGTTGTCGCCATCTTGGATTTTCATTTTGATCTCGATAATGGCTTTAGCATCCTCAAAACCATGAAAACCACACCCATGATGAAAATTCAAAAAAAATTCGCAGCCGCCATCTCATCGGCTTACCATTTTGACTTCATGAAAACTAAAAAAAAAAGTCGCGTGGTGAGGGCATAACGCTTTAAGTTAACTACTACTGCAAGCCGCGTTAAAGAATTTCGTTCTAAAAAGATGATTGTTACAAGTCATGTAACAATCAAGGTGACTCTAAAGGTCATGTCGAGGTGCGCTCCAAACTTGCCAATGTTATTTACGCGAGTTGGTGAAATTAACCTTTTTTCATTTTGGGTATCATGAGACGCAGTAATTGTTACCAAATGGATAACAAATTTAACTTGTGAATTACTTATCAATACCTTGGACCCCAGGGGTCACCAAAACAATAAACAAATCAATTATGTCTAATTAGTAAATGCCTACACAGTTGAACAAAATACAAACAGAAATGAAAATATCATTTCTTTGTTAATTTTCATGGAACTGTCGGTTTTATCGAATGAGGATAATTGATCATGGCTTTGAACTCGTAAATTGAGACACATGTATGCAAACCGTAACGACTTCTCCATAAATTGGAAATTTGAAACCAATTATTCGGCCTGCAGATGACTGTGGAAATAGATGCTTTTGCTTTTGTTAATGCCTGCTTAGGCTGCCTGCCTGCATGTCATCATCTACCTAGCCTTTTACCAATTATATTGGGTTCGGCTTCCAGTCTAACCAGATGCAGCTGAATAACAATATTTTACATGGAGCGACTGCCTATCTGATCTCTACAACTCAGCGACTGGGTAATACGATACCCCTTGGTAAGACTGGTTGTCAGACTTTCAGGTCTCTGACAACTCATACCGACTGTGAAAGATCCAAAAATGACAGCCGCGACTAACGGCTTAACGTGATTTCCGAGACACGGAGGGGTCTTGTCATACCAAGACCCCTCCGTGAAATCACGTTAAGCCGTTAGTCGCGATTAGCGTGGATAGGACCATATTTACATATAAGCCTGCCATAGACTGGCTAGGTTAGGCTTCATTCAAATATTTTAAGCTGTGTCATTCGTCAGCTCGTCAACGTCTACAGTAATGAACATAGGTTTAATGGATCATGCAATTAGAAGTGAAATGGATAGTTGAGGAAAATTCCGTAATCATTTCGGATTGGAAGACGGATTGGCGACCGCAGCTTGTTAATAATAGAGAGAAAGTTTCACCTTTATGGCCTCCACATAGTAAGAATTCATGGCCTACCTATATTGCTGAGAAATACACGAAATGGAATACTTCATCATGTTTTCGAGCATCAATTGTTCGTACCTATACTCCATTTATAGCATTAGAAAAAAGAGGCTCGTAAAAGTAGGAATGCAAAACATTTTATTTCAAAGTTATGATAAAACAATTTTAAGGGAGATGCTTAAATTCTAATTTTCTTGCGTTTTTTGCAATTTGCAAGTCAGTGTAAGGCTGTACCTTAATAAAAATAATATGATGCGCAACAATAAGAAATATGTAGGTAATAATACAATTTTAACCTTAAAAATCATCAATACATTCCTTTAAATCAGAATTGCTCCGAATTCGTCTGATTTCGCGGGCTACTGCAGCGCATCCACCTTAATTAAAATTGTTTTAATAAATATGGACGTATAATATAAACAAAATAAAAATAATATTTTAAAATTATGCTTTACGTCTTCATCACACATTACAAACTTACAACAAAATGAATGAATGAAACAACCGATCACAATGATGATTTAAAAATTATGATTAATGGAAATAATAATCATGTTTTTTTAATATTTTATTTTAAATAACAACTTACAACACAATACGTTGGTGACATTTCTTCGTCTTCATCATCTAATTTAGTCACTATCATCTGATGATGAAGATGAAGAAGTTTCACCAACGTTAATTTGTAAATTCGGTAGAATTATAGTGAAACGAATAACGTTCCAGGTATTGTTCACCCCTGCTTCTTTTAGGTTTTTAGCATTGACACTATAAATTTAAATTGGAGTTAAATAATATAAATAAATGAAAGCCACATAATTTCATAAGATAAATAGTTAAAATGGTTACAATTAAGTGTGACAGCTGCTGTAAAAATAGATCATAATAAATTCGGCATCTATCGTAATGTAACAATGTTTATTGTACTTTTGTTACAAAGTGTGCATTAAAAATAACCTTTTTTAACTTCTTTCTAATGCTATTGTAAATGGAGTATAGGTAGGTACTCTCAAATTAGAATTCTTCTAAAAAAGATCCACGCGAACAAAAACAACGCAATTCACTGTTAATTATAAACCCGTCAAAATCAATTTTGAATTTCGATTGTCATGTCAAAAGTGAACGCACCCCCATCGTAAAGCAACAGTCACGTCCAAAACACGCTCACAAAAAGGGGTATTTTCAACTGATAAATTCCCAAGGGTGACTTGTTCATCTTCCGCTTCACTAGTAACAGAAAAAACAACTCGCAAAAAATATTTTCAAAGTCCGATGAATCGGCCATCAAAGAGTATTTATCTCTTGTCCATATTTAAATATTCATTTAAACCTTTTTCTAGGGCTCGTCACGCATTCAACCCGAAGTCACTCGGATTTAATAACGCTCTTTATTCTGAAATTTAAACGACAATTTGTGAGCCCTCATCTGCCTCAAAGACCGCTAATTGCCCTTTCTCTAACAAAAAAAAAATCAAGAGAAAAAAATTGTAAAAAGAAAATTGTTCTCGGTGCATTTAAAAGGTTTTACGTCCCAGTTTTGAAGTGGACCTCGACAAAGACAAAAATAAAAGTTTTTTTATCATTCTAAGAAAAACATTAGTAAAGTATATTATTACATAACTAGCAACTTGTGTAGTAATCATTGTAACCTACTTCTAAGTTCTTCCTTTCCTTCTTTCTTCTACCGTAAATACAGATTTCTTTGATTTCTTTACAGTAGGCAGTTGCATGATTAAGTTATATAATTAAGCTTTTGTGATATGATCTGAGACCAAGATTATGTCTGGACTTTAAAAGAGACTGTGACGTCTGAGTTTGTTTCGGCCTTTCTTCTCAGACTAGTCAGATAGGAAACGCCGACCTCATCTAGTTTTAAAATATGATTGACGTGTAAAAGTGTTTGTACAAACCTACTTACAAAATAAAATCATTTATCATTTGATTACTGAGAACAATACGTCCTTACATCCTCTGTTAAATAATCCTGAATACTATAATAACAATTAAATAGCAAGAACCTTTTTAATTTATTTTTAATTAATCGATGGATGGAGTTTCTAGTATAGACTTTGGTAAGTGATTGTATATACGCGGTGCCATACTGAAAATGCTTCTGGCATATAATGCTGTCTTGTTACATTTACAACTAATTTTATCACTGTGCTTCTGTATTTATCAAAAAGATACTTGTTAGTTCTTGCGACGCTAGCAATCTCATAAATGTAGACAGACGGCAATGTTAGTATATTATATTTTATAAAATATGGTGTGCAGGTATCAGTTTGGTTGATATTAAACATACCCCTAATACACCGCTTTTGCGCCTTGAACGCAATTCATTTAGCAGATTTATAATTTTGTAGCACGATATTTCGTACTTGTCCAAACCAAACGCTTTTACAACAAGACTTTTGTAAACAAAACCTAAAAATAGAAAATACAAAAAGCTTTTAATCTCGTATTTCTTTTTACAATTCTGGATCCAGAGAACCGTAACGCGATATTACACCGGGATTATTGGAATACATACAAAGTGAAAACTTTGTTTGCGATGTAACAGAATACAGCTCTTTGTTCCTCTTAACCCGATATCCGTTTTCGTCTTTAAGGCACACTGTACTTCCGCTGCACTTAGTTTCTCAGAAAATTCTCATAACGAGTATTTCAGTAATGCGATTCACTTGCTTTTACTTTAAAAGCATTGAAATCGTCAAGCGAAGGAAACTGAATTTCACGACTAATAAGCTCATAAAATATAAGCCAGTATTAAATAATTTTCGGAAAAAGAATCTGTAACTTTTTCATCCACGTATTCTTTCCCTTGCTTCTTAATTCAGAAAACTGAAAGGACATTTCGTCTACACATTTCTTACTTGTACAAAAAGGTCGGAGCACTCATTTTTATTGAAAAGAATTTTATCATAAAGAAAGTTCCGGTAAGATATTTATAAAACTTATTCTATTACTTACGTAAGACCTGCTCATTATTCGGGACATGTTTAAAAATTTTGAAGCTCTTTCAGCGCGTCGAATAATGGGCTTTCTACGACTACCTTTCAAAAAGAAGAATCGTTGAATTTGGGCAACATTAGACGCTCCCGCGCCATTAATTCAGAGCAGAAGTTAACTTAGTTGGAGCGTACAAATTAGATCAGTCTTAGTTTAGTAACACGGAAATGTTTGCGGAATTCTTTAAGAGGCGTAGGTATCTACATTATTCCGACGTCGGATTCCGACAATCCGGTGAATCGAGTCTGCGGATAATTCGTCTCGTAGGCCATTCGATCGACCTAATTCGGGGAGATCTCATTCGGCTAATGGGCGTAATGTTTCACCTGAGTGCGCCTACGGCAGTGAATTGAAGTATTTGTTCAGCGAATGATGGCCTTTTACAATTCACGTTAAGGAAAAGTAAGAAGTCGGTAGTTGAATAATGTATACAGACGTTCTTTGAAAGCAGATGTGCCGTGTTGTTTTAAGCAGAAACAGGATTATATTAAGAGGATCGGTGTAGAGTACTCTTAATTTAGCTAAGTAAGCACTTTTAAAATAATACAGGATAATCTTGAAGAACAGTTAAAGATAATATTACTTTTTGGAACATATGAAATATTTTACATAATTTATGTACTGTACTGTACTTTGTGTATCGTAATAAACATCTAAAGAAGACATTCTAAAGAAACGTTTTAGTTCAAGTGTTGCGTATATCACTGACACTCACTCACCCGCCCGCACGCACCCATATCACTAAACAGTCCCAAACAGGCTTAACAAAACTTAAATCAAAGCAACCTATCTTATAAGCTTCGTAAAACAAAACGACCAAGAACTAACTTATAAGCAAATCTCGTAGCGCTGAGGGCGCCAATAAACATTCTTAGGCAAACATCCCCTGATATGAAGGAATTGAACTTTCCCGTCCTGCTATAATAATTTACATGATTTTATGTGAAACAACGCCTCACGTCCGGTGTTCGGCAGTAGCGAAACCAAACAAAGGAATATCCCTTCATACGATAGTTTACTATGTTTGGGTTTCGACTTTATGCACTGTACCATGAATATTTTATTTTACGTGACCAACATCTCTATCGCTTGTTTAAGCTTTCGTGGAATGCAAAAATATTTGCTGGAATAACAGTTTTGGCTGATTTATGTATTTATTGGGGTTGTATGACGTTGGTCTTTGTTATATTTGACTTGCTCATATTTGTTCATATTCGTACAGGCTTTGTAACAAATAAATACAGCTGTGCCTTACATGTCTCATACAAAACATTCTGCAAAATTACCCCTTTGTTTATAAACGTTACTTAAAGTTAAAAGATATTTAAACGTCAAAAATGTATAGTTAAACTGTTGCTAATCATTACAACGTTTATAAATAAACGACTTGATATTGTTAAGGAAATTGACTACCAACTTAAGTTGTCAGTATACTCAAACTTATCAATTATTTTCCCTGACCGTACTTACTAGTCACATATTATCCACCAGTAGGTGGCTAAAGTGTATTAAGGATCTTACTAAAGGTCCCATTTTAGGTAAAATTACGAGAGAAATTCGTTAGTTGACGGCGGTACGTCACTACGTTGTCTGCAATAAAGCCAGAATGAGCGGTCAGTACGAACGCCATGACAGCCCGTCTGAGTCAGCTCTAATCAGGGATAGACATTGAGTGGGCGAAGCGTCTAATTATAGACCTTACTATACTGCATATCGGGGCGTTTTAGTAAAGAAATTTTCAGGGCTTTCTGAGCATGCTTTGCTGTTTACATTGGGAGCGTCTCCGCATTTATTGTATGAATCGAGAGAGCTTAGCAGATTGCTTTACTTATCATCTAGCTTGACGTCTAAGATCTGACAAAGAATAGAATAGAATAGTACACTTTTTATTATGTACACTGTATAAATTACAGATATAAATAACAAACACAATTAAATAAAAAGAGAATTAGAATAAATGTAGCAACTACAAGAAATACATAAAAGTTTATCCTAACACAACCTTCTGCAATGAACTACAACCACCCAAAGACCAAATAATAATTTAATTACAAACACGCGTTAATTTTCACCATACATTAATACATATTCCAATGGCGTCGCCACTAAATATGGATATATGACGGTAGGTATAGAAATACCAGCGGTCGACAATAGTCGTAATTCCGTCGTCGCTCGGACGCGGTCGCGCGGTCTCCACCGGACGTGGGAGCGAATACGTAATGACATCCGATGGTCACATTTGTAATTTTATTACCACAGACTCATTCTTGTTATGGTAATCCTAATGACCCAGAGTTTGTTACGGCCGTGAAAATTGCTGCAATATTGCGAGGCGCCTAAATCTTCCTGTATAAAAGGAACGAAATGTTTCACTCTCGAGAATGTTTTAGGTGGCGAGTTGTTTTTGTCTGTACGTTTTGTTTGTGTCCGTTTTATTTGTTGACGTAACACACTAATTTATTGAGAGGCTTAGTACATGTTTTTAGGGCGTTGGGATGAAAATAAACACGTATTTCATTCATTCATTCAGCCGAAAGACATCCTCTGGTCATTGGCCTGCCCCAAGCACTGCAACTTCGAACGTTTCTGTGTTTCCAGCATCCAGCGGATTCCTGCGGCCTTCACAAGGTCATCGATGCACCTTGTAGAAGGCCTACCAACGCTACATCTTCCGGTACGCGGTCGCCACTCCAGAACCTTTTTGCCCCATCGTCGAATCCAACTCGGCTGGGCAGCGTTCGGTAGGCTACGCAATATCTTCTCATCCCACATACCGCAGCGTCTCAAGACGAAAGTTTTTGACCAGTGCGTGTTGTCATGACGACCCACTGAAAAGTGGTCGCCCACAATGGGCCTTATTAGAAGGTTAAAATCACCCAAAGGGAAGACTATGAGAGGAAGGAGAGCTATGCTTGGTATTTCATACTAAACATGAATACTATAATAAATAAATGAACGAAATATGTTTATTATAAATATAAGAAACGAGCTTAGAATGTAGCATGTATAACAAAATAAACATTAATATCCAACACAATAAACATCAAACACAATACACATATTTACAAGCAAGAAATTACAGTGTTCTTCTTACTGTGATTTCTTGTTTGTACAAAACCAATAAAAAAAAAATCTTGTCACGACCTCACTTACATGGAACCTGTAATAAATTACGCAGTGTAAGTAAAGAAACAGACTTACACAAACACGTAAACAGAATAAAAAACAGGTCTAAGTATAACCGAGATGGTAATGACACTACAAAAACATTTTATTATTCACAAACAGTATCAAAGAAGAAAGTTCCGGCTCGCCCAAATTATTTGCATCAGAAAGAGGGTAGTTCGCACTACCAACTACTTGTTTCCTTGCAAGTACAGTGGAGCTGTCGGAAAAACATCCGAGAGGTATTTGAATGCAGATTGTACAAGGTTTTGTTCGGAAATATATGGAAGTTAAGAAGCTTAGACTGTTTGTCACAAACATTGTGTCAGTTTACATAGAACCCTATTGTTCTATTAGCTACCTAAGCTTTTAAGGAATTGCTAAAAGCATACTTAACTTTGCCCAATTTTAACACCAGATTTACACAAATCTGGTGTTAAAGTTGGACGCTATTTGGAGTAAATAGTTTTAGACCCTAGGGAATGATGTGATGTAGGATTTAAGTATTGGAAATTTACATAGTATGAAATTCCGATGTAGTGCGGTCACGGGCAGAATTTGGGATAGGTCCGATAGAATATTTGAGCAGGCAAGAATCTAATCTCGCAGGATTCTGGGGATCTCATGTCACATGTTTTACGGTCAAATTCCTAATAAGATAATGAATATTATCGATCGACAATGAGCATCATGCTGAGATAGGAGCCTTTTGACCTCTTTCTGTTTTTTTTTTATTTTCTATTTATATAATTTTGTTATTGTTTTTTTTTTTAAATTAATGTTGTGGTTAGTTTAGTTTGTGATCTTCCTGTACGAGGCACAATAAAAACTTTTCTTTCTTTTTTTTCTATTTTTTTGACAAACTACTGCCACCTGTCAGATTAATCCTAAAAAACATAGAACTAGTCTAGTTTTCACTATAATTTATTACAAAACATAACATCACGCCTGTAAGCCCCGAAAGATTAAGCAGAGGTGTAGCTATAGCAACACCTACATTTCGTCAGTAATGTTTAACTCCCAGATCATAGGAGGCGAGCCTATTGCCGTTAACCGCGTACGATTCCAGGCCCCGGTCAGCTACTGAAAAATTCCTGCCTAAAAAAAATCCAATAACACGCGAATCGAACCCAGGACCTCATACTCAGCAGTAATGTATCTGTCCGCTACACCAACGAGGAAATCAATATGATGTTCCCAAAGGTATTAACTAAAATTCTAGCTCATGTATTATATCTAACCCTGATAGATATAAATCCTCAGTAAAATTCTGATATTCCAACTCAATTCGAGTACATCCAATAAATAAGTACATTCGTACCATATGCGCTCACAATTGCGGTATTACATTGCATATTCCATAAAAGAACTGGCAACAACTCAAATCTCATGCCGGTCCCTGGATAAATCTTCAAATGTACAATATTAATATAGGAGTAAATGGAGAAATTTATTATGGATGAGCTATGAACCTTTGCGGTGTTACCAGCGGATTTTTTTCATTACAAATGGGTTTAATTTTCAACGGGCAACATTTCAATTGAGATTCTATTTCGTGAAAATTAAATGCTTCCGCGTTCAATCTAAAAGGTGTGGTACCTATTTAATACTGGAGGTATTTTATTTAATTCTATTTTTGGTTATTTTTCGTTCGTTGTCGTGTCGTAGTGTTTCGTATTTCGTATCTTCTCCTACTACATAATACTACACTATTTACTACGCTTTCTTCCCATGGGGGTAAGGATAAACTACATACAACACCTGCTACAATCTTTACATATTCCTTTTGCCTCGTTTACACGAACGCCACACTACTATGACAAATTATTCACACTATTTATGAATTAGGATAAAATACCTAGCCACAGCCAATTTCTAACAACAAACGATTATACAGCCATTTTTGTTCATTAACTACCTTCTTGTTTTTGTTCAAAAATATCAAACCGTCCACAGGTTACTAAAATAAATTCCCATTATTGAAAAACGTTACCTGTTCCATACTGCGATATTAACTGAACTTATCTACGTAAGTATTACCCACTTCCATTTTATGTCTTTGTCACCGACATCGCAAGAGATAGTTGGCACTTTGACTGTTTGTTGAGAACTAACTCACCAAACTTATTTGAAATGAGTATCTCATCATAACTGATGGAGGAATCAAAGATGAAAGGTCGGCCGCTCGATCTCCAGGGATACATTGAGACGTTTCCAATTTGTAATAAACTTGATCGTAACAAATCTGAAATATTAGAAGGCATTGTAAATTGGATCACGTTTTACGTCTTAGACGGAAAAGTCTTCAGGGATTTTTGTTCCATTTCTGGTATTAAAGCTGTATAACTTCCCACGATCGACATTTAGCAAAACTTTTTTTGCAAGACGAAGTGTATCCGTAAAAGCTTTAGAATAATTTAGGCACTCACCGACCCGGCTGTAACTATCGACATTTGGACGAAGTACCTCGGCGAACCCAAACAAATTCCTGCGCGACGTCTTATTGAGGGCGGCAACGACGATCGCTATCGACTTATTATACAAATGGCCGATTTCTGAGCAACAGTAACAATATCTTACCATGAAAAATTACGACTCAATAGTGTTGCGGTCTCTCTTGGCTCCGTTTTGCAATAAAATCGGTGCCTCATAGACCATTCCCTGTATTTGTGATTCTCAACGTGAACTCACACTGATCTTTACACACGAACCAATTTTGTCGAACACAGTTTTGGGGGAAGAATGATGTATTGTGAGAATATTTTGTTCGGGACAAGCGCCAATATCAGATATTGTTCGATAAAAATATACCGTTTAATATTCGACCTTAGATATTGGTAGATATGAGTAGACCATAGTAACAGTCATCTGTAGAATATCTCTTTTCATGTTTTATACGAGGAGGTCTTTGTCCGGTGGTACGTCGACCCTATCCTGGTATTTAACTACGTAGTATCAATAAAAGGTTGAACGTTGTGTCGCTGACAGTAAAAAGATAAAAATGTAGTAAGCGAACACAATGTTGGACTTGTAAAGGAAAATTCTTTCTCAGAGATTTTAATTAATTGGATGTAATATCCCAGCACAAGTTTTTGAATCTCAAATAAGGATAACGGTTATTGTAGTGCTTGTAGACGGTGCTCTGTGGGTAACAAGTAATATAATCTTTAAACTCGTCTTAACATAGTTAGGCGTGGTTATCAAATCGGCTCTATGGATAAAGTTGTGTCGTTACCACACGAGCTATTCAAAATGTATGCAAAATAATTCGGTGAAAGAATAATAATGTAATGAAAACTAAAGCAATTGTTTCTACTTACTTTTTTGCCGCAACAATTCCAAAAACTGCAAAACCTACACGAAATTGAAAATTAATATTCACAAAACCTTTTACAAAATCAATAAGCTTTTCCCTAAAAAAAAGTTGGAAACTTCGCCTGTAACCAAACCCTTTCAATCAACCATGAGTCTGTCGAAACACTTTTTAAAGTAATCTATTGAGAGCATCCACTTATCAATTAATAGCTGTGGAAAACGATGACTGAGCACGGCTTAATCTCTTTCTGTCGTCTCACTGCCCAGCTATTAGCCTAATGGACCGGCGAACCTCGGCGACGACGAATCCAATATAGTTCTGCTGAGTATTAAAACAAAAACAATCGGATAAGCTTTTTACTCGAGCTTTGAAAACATACGGCCTTTGGTTAATTTGACCTTTATAGGGACAAACGAATCGAGTGGCCAGCCTAATGATTCGTATACATTAGTCTATAACTCGTTTATAGGAAAACGGGGTTTTCGTATCCGAAAACATGGTTCAGGTATACGGTGGTCGTTTCGGCATTCGGGAGACGTGTGTATTTTAACCGAATTACAATTCGAGCTTCGGTTTCCCTGCGATATGCAGGTACGTAAATATTTTGTTGGTACGTTTTGAAGGTATGTCACAGATTTCAGAAATTAAAGACAAAATTTGACGATTCTACTTATATAATTATAATTTCTAGAACATCTAGTATTTGGAACAACTAATGTGAATACACACATAATCGGCCTATAATGTTCCCACTGCTGGGACACAGGCCTTCTCACTCGAGAGGGAGTGGGCTGTAATCTACCACGCGAGCCCAGTCCGGGTTGGTTGATAATAAAATAATAAAGTCATTTATTTCAGATACCACATAACCCATAGGTATTAATTAGAACACGATTACAAAATCATAAATTCAAAACATCACACATCAATAGATACAAACGAATAAATACAATATAAATACAACATCAACACATAAATTAAATTCAAATGATTATAATTATATAATATATGGACCAGAACCACACGTCAGCCTAGTCAAATAACCCGCCCCTAACTGTTCCCGGCGCAAAGGTGCCCAAAACGCTTGCTGCATTGCCACGTTGGATGGCAATGGCTAACCTTTGCACCAAGAACGAGCCGGAGCGGGAGTCCCCCGTTTTGTCACAGAGCTTGTGCCCTATCTCGCCAATGAGCTTCCTAGCCTCAGCGCCCCAAGCACCCATGGTCTCCACCGCAATGGGCACAAAATGATAGCGGTCCAGCAACGGTGCGTACTTCACCCACTTCCTCCCAGCGGCATCTTCCGCTGCTGCCGACGGAGAGTAAACGGTGCGACCAAGGTGGCTGGCAGCAACAGTGCTGACGCAAGTTGCGTCCCAAATTAGGCACTTGCCGTTCCTCCAAGGCACCAGGGTCAGCCCGTCCGGCCTCTTGCCGTCAGTCCTGCACAGACCCGGAGGCTCCAACAGGCAGGGGACATCAGCCGACACAAAAGCCCTCCGAACAATATCATTGAGCGCATGGTGACGCGGGAACCTCCCCGAGCAACGACGACAACTCAAAGCGTGATGGCCGTCGGCCTCCACCATGGAACCGCAGGTGCATCTGTGGGGTTCACACACCTTGCAGCCCAGGCGGAGGGCCACCGCCACACGCAAAGAGTCGTCATCAAGCAACGTGCCCAGGTGAGGCGAAGGAAGCGCGTGCAACCATGCCCCCGATTCCGGCTGCGATACAGCCCTGAGCCTGGCTAAATCAGCCCCCGAGGAACTCACCAACATCTGTTCCTGGATCAGCTTGGACGTGACGTCGTCCCAAGCGCGCTGAATATATGTTGCGTCAGGGCTTGCTGCCCCCATGCTGAGGACAGACCAAGCTGACTCGGCATCCAACATAAATGGTATGTTTGCCCCGTCACCATTGGAATCTAGAATTACAGCGACGAGGTCAACCACTCCATGTGT
Source organism: Apamea sordens (assembly GCA_945859715.1). Classification (NCBI taxonomy): domain Eukaryota; kingdom Metazoa; phylum Arthropoda; class Insecta; order Lepidoptera; family Noctuidae; genus Apamea; species Apamea sordens. The sequence continues at coordinate 8,751,045 of OX243996.1, read as the reverse complement.
CGACGCCAGGAAAGCCGGCAAACCCACATCATGCACGCACCGTACCCCAAGACCTCCGAACCGGATAGGAAGAGCCGCCTGCCTCCACTGCGCATCATTAAAAGACACATTCAGGATCGACTCCACCGTTGATTTTAGAGCACAGTCAAAGGAACATACTTCTTCAGGACAAAGCCAGGTAGGAGCGGTCCGCAAGAGATACGTAACCTTGGGTAAGGCAAAACACATGCGCAGTAACAAAATCGCAACGTGTGCGGAGAGATCCTTGAGACGTTCCCGAGCACTGAGGAGGAGCTGTTTACGGGAGGAAATGGCTTCTGGCAATCCGTCAAGAAAAATGGGAGATCCCAAAAGGGAGAAAGAAAGAGGAGAAAGTTCCTTGAGGCCAGGTAAGTGAGAACTAAAGCGTGAGAAACCTGTACGAGCTCCAACGCCACAGGGAAAAAATTCGCACTTGGAGGGATTCACCTCCAGACCCAGTTCCTTAAGTTGAGGAACAAGAACCTCTAGGTCCTGGCAAACCTCTTCCGGTGATCCACCAATAATGCCATCATCAAGGTACCACAGGTTCAGAGACGATTTCAATCCAGAGATGACTTTGTGAATTGCTAAACTGAAAACAAGTGGCCCCAATGGATCCCCCTGCTGCGCCCCCACTTGAGACGAAATGAGACTATCAGTAAAGAATAGATTAGAAGGATAATAATATACCTGATAGAGAAAGGGGTATAGGGAAGGAATTTTATCCTTGACCTCACTCAAAAGAACGTCTCTTTCTAGGGTGTTGAAAGCATTGCGTATATCCAGTTTCAGCACCACGCAATCCGAGTTCTCAGGGTTCATGACGAACGCACGCGTCGCATGGATAGCGGCCTCGCACCCCCGACGCGTCCCAAACCCCAGTTGATGCGGCTGCAAGTATGCGGACATAGCTACTCTCACGGACCGGCACGCTAGCTTAGCTGTCAACCTTCTGAACACGCTGCCGATGGCTATTGGTCTCAGCCCTCCGTCTTTTTTCTTGAGTGCGCAAAGAGAAGCACCATACAAATAAGGACAAACTACCGGATTGAGCTGACCGCTCATTAAAAAGTTTGCGAGCTTTGTCAAACACTCCAGCAAACGCCGCCCATTTTCACCCGCAGAACTAGATGTTAGCTCCTTCAAATGCCCCGGACGAATTCCATCCAAGCCTGCCGCAGAGCCACTATAAAAAGAGCTCAAGGCCAGCGCGACGTCCTCCACTGACGCAGTTACCCCTGGAAATGACAAGTCTGGTGCCGATGGAAAATTAAGCGGACGCGATGGGCTTGGGTGCTTGACCGTAAGGGCGCTTAACGTGTCAGGGTCGTGTTGCGCAAACGAGTCGTCTGAAACCAGCAACCGAACCGCCCCTCGGAGGTCTCCCTCGAAAACCTTACACTCGATGGCTTTTCGAATCCCACGTGACTTAGCAACCCCAGCCGTACAACCTGACTCATCAACAAACTGGTCAGCACCAACCGACTCGACGTTTGCCTTCACCTTTGCAGTCATATTTCCAGGCGCGTCCTTCGAAGGAACTCTCAGCCCACCAAACGCAAAAGTGAGAAGCGCGCCCCAGTCCTCCACGCCGTTACAGCTAACGCACTTAACAATAATGTCGCACAGCTTGCCAGCCGCCTGGTTCCGAGCACCCTTAGGAACGTGCCTAAGAACAGGCGTACTCACCTTCAAGCCTGAGAGCCTCTCCAAAGGGCAAGGGCGCGAAACTGTCGGTACCTGGCTCACTGGCTGGGAATCGGTGACAGTAGACGACGTCTGAGGAGCGACGACCGGCGGACGCGCATTCCTGTGCATACGGCCTATATGGACCTTGAGCCCATGCGAGCTAAATGTACGTGAAGACTCAGGGCAGTTAGGACAAGACAACATTGCGGACAGGGCACTCATCTGGGAGTCTTTATACATACCATACTCGCATTAACACCAATTACAATAAATTCAATCTGGCTACAACCAGAATAACACACAAAGCTCAAATTTGACAATTACAAAATTTAAATTTTAGTTATATAAAATTAACATATTCATTTCAATTAACATTCAATATTATTTACTATTAAAATATTTAATAATTATTAGATTATGTCCACGTTATTATGCAGAACTCCAATGTTTTAAATAGTCAAATTAATTAAAAAGAAAAACTAAAAGATTTTACCGTATCAAACAATAAACGTCGTTTGTAAAATTATGTAGGTACTTATCGATCTCATACTAAAATCAACCCAACGAAAACAATGTACGACCAAGGATTAAAAAAGAATAAATAAAAAAAATAAAAAAAAACTTCTTTACATAAAAATATTCCTGACATAATATTGCATCACATTAAAATTATTAATTCCATGTTATAATAATAAAATTGATGATTAAGAATCACAAAAAGTGGTGTGCGTAGGTGAGATGCGAACGCACAACACTTAAACCCAACTCGGTTAAGCAGCGCATCAAACCGCTCGACCAAACGCTAAGTTACACCATAGCTCTAAATTAGCGAATAGTTTGTTGTACGAGAGGCAAATGCAGCTATTTTTTTTTTCTTAATGTGGGTAACAGAGTTTTCTGTTGAGAAACAGTTTTTAATGATAACTTTCTAATTGGTTCACTATCAGAACTTTCTTTCACTTTATGATTATTCACTGATTACAGCAGATACGATTATTATTTTAATGTCAAGATTTAGGTACTGTCACTCATTTGTCACTGTTAGTTTTTATTTCACCCCCGTAAGGCCAATCGCTGATCACACGTATTTCGTAGTATTCTTGTAGATCGCGAAACTTGGCGGCTACAAACAACCGTTCATTGTTTTAGGTAATTTTGACTACCTACCACCAAGTGCACAAACCCCCAATAAACGTTTGATTGACACAATTAAGACGCTGAGTTAACTGTCGCGATTTCGTCACTGTATGTTATAAGTTTCCTAAGATAACACTGTCACCAGTTATTTATCACTTGATTGTTCGATTCGTAACGATTCCGAGCTTAAATGAGTACATTAACCTTTTTAAATTTAATTAGAGATCATAGCCGATGTGAATCGTGGCAACTACCCGTCGTTTTTTTTCACACACATAAATTAGATAAAACAAATTAAAATTAAATTAAAATTGCTATTCAATCATTATTAATTATACATTACCTACATTAGTCTCTTACAAACGACACTATATGTAACTTGTCTGTCACAGCAGTGTCTTGATGTCTTCGAATATTACAGGTTTGGTTTTCGGACATACCGGTTTCTTCACGATGTTTTCCTTCACCATTTTGAGAGCAGTGAAAAGTAAAGCGCCTGCCTGTGACTAATATGAATATTGATAACTAATTAAACAAAAAATCTTGAAAGAAATTGTACTAAATTCGCGTTTTTGTACTTACCTCTATCTATCTTTCTACCACTATAATAACTTTATCCAAGGGATCATAATATTTCAAAACTGTTCTAAAATACATCCAACTATAAAACTGTCATGGCCCTATTTCTAACATTTTATATTCTTTCTTTTTACCCGTGTGTTGAAATAAAATAAAATTATTGAGTTCGAACTACTAGCTATAAAAGTTTCAGCTTTGAAACTGTTCCTGCACAAGTTTAAGAGGGGAAAAGAGTCACTGAAGTAATCGTTAAACTGAAAACAAAATAAGATTTTAATATAGTTTTTGAAAAATAAAATTTCTAACAACACACAATTTATAAAATAGTGAGAATATTATTGGTAATGGTTAGGTATTAAAACTTGTCTTATGTTAGAAGTAACTTTAACTTAAATCACTTGAGTTTAACCCATTTGATAATGGGTTGTTCATAATGTTCCCACTGCTGGGACACAGGCCTCTCTGTGAGAGGGAGTGGGCCGTAATCCACCACGCGGGCCCAGTGCGGGTTGAATATTACAATGCGACGAAAAACAAAAACTGTAAAGTTAAAGTAAATAGCTACTAGTCTACTTACAATTGAAACTCTTATTGAGATTTTATTCAGACTCCCTGCCTACTTTTAAATAAAACCGTATGCTGGCGCAGTGTTAATGGTCCCGACTTACGAGTTATAGGATGTGGGTTACAACCCAGTCAGGCGCGTTACTTTGTGTAATTTGTTTCATCACCACTACTCTCAAAAATCGTGAGGAAACCGGCATGTCCTAGAACCAAAAGTTCGAAGAAATGTGACATCTAATAACCCGCATTGGGCCCGCGTGGTGGATCACAGCCCACTCTCTCTCAAAGAGAGAGGAGGCTTGTGTCCCAGCAGAGTGGGAAAACGATAGGCTGATTATGTACTCGTAGTTATGATTGTTTACGGTACTTAAACGCATGCTTCATGATTACCAGGCTAGTATCAACCATACTCGAATCAAGCTCCTATTCATAATCGCAGGTCAAATCCAGGTCAAACCGGTAAGAGTCCGGCATACCCCTCCGTCACCCATGATGGAGGAAGTTCATGAGGATTTCCAACGCGAAACCAAAAAAAAGGTCAGACGTCACATGACGCGAACTCAATTCACAAAGTTCAATCGCATTGACAGAGCTACAAGGAACGTTTCGAATGTCCATGACTGACTGAACTAGAACAGAAGGCCAATTCTCGTAATTTAAAACGTTCAAAATCTAGTCGCAGTCTCATCTCAGCGACAAACAAATGTCAAAAACTTTTCAAAATGTAGGGAAATTAGAAGTATTTTTTGACAGATTGAGACTGAGATCAGACTGTGAACATTTTTAAAATTACGAGAATTAGCCCTCAGTTTAATGACTGCGAAAGGTCGATTGGAAGTCTGTACCTACTGCTGCGCTACTATTGTTAAAACGTGTGAAGTCCAATATCTTGTCTGTTATAGACGATGACACAACATCTATGGAAAACTTATTACCACTGAGTATTAAGCAAATGGAGTGATAATGTGCAGGTGAGGCGCTTTTGCTTAACAAAGTGGGACTTTTGAAGCGTTCTTTAATTAAGAAAGTCTGAAGAAAATATTTACAAAGGTGGTGTGTTGATCTGACAAAGTTTGCAGGGCCAACATGGTGAGATATCACACAAGGCAGGGAGGTTTGGAAGGAAAAAGGGAATACCTTTGCTCACCAGTGGGACACAGAACAGGCTAATAAAAATAAAAGCAGGCCCAGCATGATAACGGAGGTTGACTTACTTTCCGTAGACTGCTCTTGACTGTCTACTATGACTCAAGTAATACGGCACGGTAATAATGCTTACGACGCTTGACGTGATGTGGTTTGTCTTCCTGAAAAAAAAAAGAAAAAGAAGAAAAATTAAGATAAATGATATTCACCAATAGTTGCGATATTTACAAGTCAAGTGTTTTCCGTACAATTTCTCCGTATAATGTCGAACCATGCCATCACCATTGTTACCATATTTTGGGCGTGGAATATTGATAACAAAACTTCTTAGATACTTAGTATAGTAATATAAAAGTAGTAGTTTCTTAGATATAGTAATTAATTTGGCTGAGAACAACAGGCTTTAAAGACCATCGCAATAAAATAAGATTAGAAGTAGAAATTGATTAACCATTCAACCTATGTGCCCATGAGCACTCCATTGACCTAATACTCCCTGCGCAGAACGAAACAACAGCAGTGATTCCAGACAGGCCGTCCATACATCATCTCACTTCAACGGATCAATGATTGATGCTCGCTCACAAATCGCCGCGTCATTGTTATCATTGAACGTCTACTCGCGGTGTTTACATTTCAGCGTCATTTAACATTTGGTTTGTAAACTTGGTATATATTTTTTAGATGAAGTTACGCTCGTGAGCACCGATGGATTGTGTTGATACCTATTTCGGCATGACGGATTTTAATACAGACTTTTGCCAAAAATATTCTTGAGTAACTTGGCATACTGTTCACCATGAGAAGTCTACACTTTTCTTTTTAATATTAATTGCCTTTTTAACTTCAAACAAAAAGGGACTTACTAACTTGATAAACCTTTTGGTGTAAATGAAAGTGGTCTTCAATTTAATTATTTTATTTTGTGAATTTACTTTGTGTATTTCTTTTTATGGTAATCCTTTGATATTTGAGCTGAATATTAAAGTGTTTGCTTTTAAACAAATTATTAGAACGGCTCAGAATGCAAAAATAACTAAATTCTAAGTTTCATTACTGTTTTGACTTACATTTTAACTTTTTTTTAATAAAAAATAGTTATTTCTATTGCTTATTGCACCAAACACAACAAATATTATACTTCTATAAGTTACGGACGCCATAAGCAACGAACTATGTTTGTCGTAGCCAGCGTGCGACATTCACCGTAGACATCGAGCTACGGCGTAGACGGGGCGCTACGACTTCGTAGCAATATCTACCGCTCCATGAAAGTTTGACATCAGTGAAGTTATCTATTGAAATTACATGTAGTACAAACACCGTTAAATTTGTATCGTTTTAATCCTTAAAAGGGGTCATTGTACTCATCATTATGATCAACTTTTACTACGGGACCAACCCTGAAATCGGGATGAAAAAAGAATCAGTTGATCCATACATTATGTCGAGTTATGTGAACATAAATCTACGGATCAACTGATTTTTCTTTTCACGATTTCAGGGTTGGATTAAAGCGATCAATATTTAACGGGGTATTTGTTGGATTATGTATACATGTCAGTAACAACTTCGTTGACAGTAGTTTTTATAGGAAAACCAAGAAAAGAATGTATAAAAATATAAAATCGACACATTTGTCTACGTCACGTATAGCTACACGGGCACCAGTCCAGTGAAGCATCGTTATCTCCTTTCGTTAGGCCAAAGTCGTGTCCACGCATAATCATAAAAACACATGCAACGCAGCATTAGTGGGGCGTTCGTTGTTTTTAATGCGTTTTAAAACGAAAACTTAAAAAAAGTATGAAATTCAAGCAAGGTTGCCATTTAAATAACACTTTCATTGTACAAAACAATGGCATCAGATCGGCAAACCACTCGTTTAACATAAGTTAAATGAACCCATTCAAGCATATTCCCCTACCTTTACACCCATAACCAAGCAATAAATCACGGTCCTATAAAAAGCCATCCTACCCACAAAATATAGCAACGTGTTACTAAAATTAGTTTTAATCTCATAAGGATGGGCGCTCGAGAAAACCCGCGCTGGCCACATATGGGATTAACGCCGGCCGTCCAACCCGCCTGGCGTATTAACCGGCCAGTTTACGATTATTACGTTGCACTTACAACTCTTAGGGGCAGCCGGCCGACTATCCATGGCCGGTTTATAGCAATCATTAGGGCTCGATCAATGGTTGCCAAACTTAGTTTGTCGGTTTTTTGGATTCGGAATCGCAAGTCAAACGTTGGCTTTAGTTGAGCTTTCGTTAAAAGATTTTTTGAGAACGTAAATGCGCAGACTGTTTTGGTGAATAGCTCAGCATTTTAACCAATTTTTATTTTCTAAATACCTTTCAATGTTACTTTGTAAAATTTCTACAGTTTTAGTTTTAAACATGGCTCGACCTGAACAAGTGTGAATTGTTTAAAAAATTGCATTTTCGTAAATCGTTCATTATTACTTTGTCCATTACGATTAGTCAATAAAATCGGAGTTTAATAACCTTCAGGAACTTCTCCGCTGAGGATACGCGTCTAAATAAGTCTATATTAACCTTTCAGGTACCGTTTTTTTCAACTTTCTTTGTACTCTAATTCAACTTCTATCACCTACTTTGAGCAACACAGGCGTTCAATAGGCCGCTTCGATTCAAAGTAGTTATTGCAAGCTATGAAATGTGCCTCGACTGTACCACGAGAGTGTTGGTACTTTATAAAGTTATATCGTAAACATTTATAGGTCATTCTCCATATTTAATCTAAGTCTGTGATCGGTTTACTAGATAGGCTTGTTTATGTATACAGTTTCAATACATGTATATTGGAATTGTATACAAGGTTATTGTAGTACTGATATTGAATTAGAAAGTTTTAGCGGATATTCGATTTAGGCACGTTTAGCCTTTTTTAAACATACCTACTTTTGCACTTAGTAACATATTCGTCATTTATTTATTTACGAAAGAATCTGATTCTGAACTTTGTGAAATCATAATAATTATTGCTAATCTATGAAATAAATTATGAATTGCAGTTTATTTCAGTTCACATACTAGCTTTAGTCTTGGTGAAGTAGCAAGGAATCGATTAACATCGTACATATACATGAAGATAGACAGGAACCAACATCTTATACAACAACAAAAACATTCAATAGATATTGTACTCGATATTTCCTTCAACCACAAAAAGATACTCGAATACGTTACATAAAAGTACGAAATAGCAACACAACAATAGAGTATTTCCCAAAGGGAACGATTAATCAAAGTAGGCAAACACGAAACGTCACGGGAGCATACATTTATCACTATCAAAATCTAGAGGAACTAAAAACATGCTCCAAATATACACTTGTGGTGAAATAACAAGTACACAGATCACACGATCAGTGTGGCAAAGGGGATGGGTGATCGTTTGTTCCCCACAGCAGGAATTTCTGCTGTATCGTGGTTGCACTAACAACCAGTTTTTAAATGTTTATTAATGGGAAGCAAGCCTACAAGCGAGATGGGCAGACTACATTGTTTGCCATCGCGGGCAGAAACTGGATGAGGCTATCACAGGAGCGTGGGGATTGAGAACAGAAAAGAGAGGACTATGGCCAGCAGTGGGTGAAGCCGGGCTTTGAATGATGATAATGATGAAGCCGACAACCCACATGATGGTAAGTGACATCTGCAATACCAGATGCATAATAATAGCACACGGACACAACAGTAATCATTGACCTCACAACTATCTTTCCAGCCGAAAATGCGCTTTTGCGGCAATTTGGATAGTAGATATGTTGATGTTTGTGTTGTTGATCCTAGAGACATAGTTGATATGTCTCAGGTGCCCGTCATTACACTGTCACCCCCTTCTAACCGAACATAGCAATACTGCTTGGTGGCAGTGATACTTCTTTGGAAGAGCTCCTTTACAAGGAGGTATTCTTCTATTGTACCATTTATTTATCTGGCATTGCTTAATTTTACCTACTTTATATCTACTGCACTATAGTGATTTGATTCCAGGTACAAATCCTTCACATATATTTTAACGGCACAGAATAGCCTTTAACAGAAAAGGTCATCGTATTAGTGCTCCAGCAGCTTCAAAATCATTAGGATTGTGCCGGAATATAGTAGTTCGTCTTGACACAGAGTACATTATAATACAAGCCGTTGTTTTGCATCCCCGTCAAATTTCAGGAGGCTGCTAGGAAAGACATAAATAATCAAATCAAATTACGATCCCTGGTAAATAATGAATACATACTTTTTTTTATATCGTAAAAGTGGCCGCGTTTTTATGTGTGTGTAAAAGGGCAGTTGCAGTGCCGTCTCAGACAGGCCGCGTTTTAATATGCGTGTCCCACAAACGTTTCCGAAAATTTGAAAAAAAAAATACCTACTTATTTTATTATTGATTCATGTCGAGAATCAGTAGCATAGTTAACTCCTTGAATTTGACGAGGTTGCAAAACAACACCTTGTATATGAGGTCTTGAACGCGGTACGATAGCTGCTCTACTGAGATCCTCTCTGTCATTAGAAGACAGTCGCCACGCAACCGTCAATGCGACGCTCTGCTAGAGTGACACCAGCCTGTGTTACTCTAATCCGAACTTTATTACGAAGGTAACTTCAAACTTGACGGCGCCACTTGCTGCGACGTCATATCGTCGCCTTGGAGGGCAATGGAGCTAAGCCACAATTTTTGCGAAATGGAGCTAAGTGCATTAACATGTTGTAAAAGAGCCAAAGTTTATATTAGTCAATAAATCTATCAAAAATCATGACTGGAGGCAGGTTTTGTTTTTGATTTGCCAATAAGTTTTAGTTTAGTTTCAATAAAAGTAAAAAATTATATAGGTGTAGTTCTGTGGAATAGCTCCATTGTCGCCTTGGAGGGTAGGCGACGATATACTTAAAGCTTAGGCATACAAAAGAGGTGGTGGGAGATGGTGGAAGAGGTGGGCTGGTTGGAATAACCACCGACGGCCACCATGGCCCACGCACAAAGGTCCACCTGAAGGACTAAGTGCGGAAACCAAACCCATAACATAGAACATAGATAGGCATAAAAATTTTTGCAAAACATTTTAAAGAGTTAAAAAAAAACATTTTACTTTTAGAAACAAAAACGTTTATTTACGCAGCAAGTTAATAACTTTGAACGCGTATTGCATAATTAATTTATCAGATGCATGTACATAAGTTTTTCTGTTCCGTTTTTATTAAACAGAGCCAAGTTGTAAAGGAATTTGATTAACCTCATTTCCACTTCAGATCGTAGTTTTAATATTCTGTTTTCATTTAATTAACGACTTACTCAGGGGGTTGTGGAATCATATCAAACTATTTATGATCTAATAGATAAAGAGAATAACATAACATGTAATCCCCGAAGGGTTGGGCAGAAGTGTACCTATAGTAACACCCACATTTCGCCAGTTATGTTTAGTGCTATGTAAGAGGGGGGCGAGGATATTGCTATCATCATATCAGCCGAAAGACGTCCACTGCCGGACCAAGCACCGCCAGCCGCCGCCGCCGCCGCCGCCACCGGCCCTCAACAGAGGGGTGACTCTCGTAATTTTAAGAACGTTCACAGTCTGATCTGTCTCAATCTGTCAAAAAAAACCTCTAATTTCCCTACATTTTGACAAGTTTTTGACATTTGTTTGTCGCTGAGATGAGACTGCGACTAGATTTTGAACATTTTAAATGACGGGAATTGGCCTTCAGGTCATCGTTGCACCTTGTGACCTACACCTTTCGGCCCCACTGGCCATCTGTTCTGCGAGCAATGTGCCAAACCGGGCACAAATTCAGACTCCGGGCTGCTACTGAGAAATTCCTGATGAAAACACCCCAATAACACTTTGCCCGACCTGAGAATCGAATCCAAGACTCATGCTCAGCATAAGCGTTTGCGACCACTGGACTAACGAGGCAGTAAAAGTACTCTTTCAGAGTGGAGGCAGGCGCGGATGCTAGCGCGGGCGCATGTAATTCAAAATGTATGTAGACGCCAGTTGCGTTCACAGTGCTACCGCGAGCCGCGCGTCTTCATGAGGCGGGTGCGGGTGGCGCGGGTGTTTCTAATGGCTCAGTCCGCCCGTATCGTTCACAATGATATAGCGTCTGTTAGGTGACTACGCTTGTGGTTCTAAACCATTTTGATTCACCCGCCGAAGCGTCGTAAACTCGTAGCTCGTTCGGCACTGTGAACACGCAGACGCCAAGACCCGAGTGCCCGCGCCCGCCCCCGCACCCGCTAGTGCAGTCTGATTGACCACGAAAACGAGACTAAAATAAGCCAGGATTTTGAGGGAATGAGGAATCAATGAACTATCAATCCTTTGTTTAGAAAGCATGCGCATCAGAGCACACTTGGTTGGCTCTTAGTAAAATAATTTACTTATAAAGTTTTTACTGTAATTTCCTTTACGGACCAGATAAAAATTAATAACACTGAATAATTTTCCTTTTCCGATACTTTCAAAAACAAAGTTTCAAAGAATTTCAACAGAAAAGGATTCAACTAATTGAAACACGGGAACTTTACCTACCTGAGAGTTTCATAACTATAGAACTTTTGCTGTAAGAAAATCAAAGGAAAACCATCCTACAAAAGGAAGGTAGGCTTATATAATTTCACCTTATTTTACCTAACATAATCCCAACTAAGATTATAAATGCGAAAGTAAGTTGGTTTGTTACCTTTTCACGCCTAATCCAATGAACCGATCACCATGAAATTTCGCATAATTATACTTTGTCAGGGGTATAAAAAAGGACATAGGTTACCTTTCATCCAGAAAAAAATACCGTTCCTAAGGAAAAGACCAATAACTTTCGACGATCACAATTGCTTTAGGACGCTAGATGGTGCTACGTGTGCGAAAGACACGTCAGCATAATTGAAGTATGACCCCACTTTTTGAGCAGTATTCTAATAAAAAGTACTAGGCTACTAGGCAGGCGTTTTCTTGGGGTAATTTCCGACCTCCACGCGGGCGAAGCCACAGGCAAACGCTAGTATCTTATAAGGTACATTAGTGGTTAGTTAGTTCAAAAGGAATCTATAAGCATCCTCTCGTGTGAGCCACAATAGCCCCCTCCTGCTTACATAATCCCTTAGTCGAGTCTTGTGACGCCCACGGGAACTGCCGGCATTGTTGTAGCTATTGTACTGGATTACATAAATGATCCATTGCCTGTCTTATCCCTCTTCATTTCTGCAATTTTTACTCATACCTAACAAGCTTGTATTTAACTTGCTTTGTTAGTTAGTTAGTACGTATTGGTTAAATCTTGCAAGCTGAAGGCCAATTCCCGTAATTAAAAACGTTCAAAAACTAGTCGCAATCTCACCTCAGCGCCAATCAATGCCAAAAACGTGTCCCAAATCTAGGGAAATTAGAGGTATTTTTGACAGATTGAGACCTGAGATCAGACTGTGAACGTTCCTAAATTACGAGAATTGCCCCTCGGGATTAAAACCTGTTATCCTATGGAATTGTTTTTTTTTTTTTTTTTGTAAAATTAAATACGTAGCATCATGATTTCTTAAAGCAAGTCAAATGAAAATACTAGTAAAATAGTACCCCGACTATAAAATGGGATATAAAATGTACCTATACTTGAAGCTTAAAGAAAATCTTTCCACATTTGCCAACAAAAGAACAATCAATTCGATTTTAACATTCAAAAAATGGAGCACGAACGATAAAAAAGGAAGTAACCAGCCAATTTACGTTTTCAACATCAGGCGTGTTATTTAACCCATTCAAGTTGACCCAAAAATACCTCTATTTGCATTTCACCATTCAAAAGTGCTGCGGAAACTTTTCCGCTCGCCATTCAACGTGTATGGTGGATACACGGCTTTTTATCTTTCAAACTCCAACCCTTTTTGTTGCGCTGCCTCGCACTCTAAAAATAACCAATGCATATAAAATGATTCATGGTCTCAACGTGGGCGAAGGCCGCTGCATATCGTGCTCACACGGTCGCATTAATTACAAAATGTATTCTGAACTCTGGGTGTTATGCTTTGTGGATTAGAGCTTTTGTTGTTTCAATTTTTAGTGTAAAACTGGATACTGAGCGGGGAATTTACGTGTAATGTTATGATTTGGACTCGAGACATTAAGTCGTGCGCACGTTTGTGGTGTTACGACTTCTAACGTTGCAGTGGGGAAACTTTGAGCTTGCAACGTGAAACGTAGCTTGGTTAGGTCAGCAGCTTTGGTTTATGGACTATTGTACCTGGGCCCGTATTCCCGTAATTTAAAACGTTCAAAATCTAGTCGCAGTCTCATCTCGGCGACAAACAAATGTCAAAAACTTGTCAAAATGTAGGGAAATTTGACGTATTTTTGACAGATTGAGACTGAGATCAGACTGTGAACGTTCATAAAATTACGAGAATCACCCCTCTGGTGCTAGATATCAATGTTTTAAATTAAGGCAAACGCTTTTAGACTTGGGTTTGGTTACGTCATAATTTTTCTTGGTTAATTATCTTATAAGGGCTGATTTTTCAATCAACAGAAAATTTTTATTCGAGGAATAAAATTGACGTCTGACAGTTTTTGTTGTCAACTGTCAAAAATTCAAAATTATTCTTCCGATAAAATTATTTGGCATTAGAAAAATCAGCCCTAAGTTAAATTAATAATAGACTGCATGGTTGGCGCAGTGGTTAAGCGATTGACTGCTGCGCTGCGTGTCGCGGGTTCGGTTACCGCATGTAACAAATATTTGTATGACCTACAAGTAGTTGTTCCGGGTCTGGCTGTTTGTGTATGTGAGTTTAAATGTTTGTAAACGCACCCACGATACAGGAGAAATTCCTAGTGTGGGGCAAAGTTTCTCTTAAAAAAAAAATAAGCTAAGCTAAGTAACACAGTAATATTGTGGCAGCGACTATTGTTTTATTTTTCTTTTTTATCACTTGTCTTTAGCACTTTTTTTAAACTTCAGTTAAAACGTGGACAATGGTGTGGGTTACGTTTGTTCAATCGTTGTTTAAGTATTTGTCTGTATTTTGTAGCATGTAACTGCTTTTGTCCCTAGTAAATAAATAAATTATAGAAAAAAAAACAAAGATCGCAAGTGATAATACCGCGTATGTGTTATTTGCTTTCTTCGATGTACAGACGCCAGCTGGTCAAGCTACCCGAAAGTGTCAAATTTTTCCAATCAACCTTGAACCTTAATGCTTCAGAAATAAAGTTGAAAATCTATTAAAGAAATTTGACTGATTGTAGTAGCTTGATGTACGCTCTGTACAATAAAGATTAAGTATCTATCCAAATTATCCTGGATGAGCCTGGCTCATGATCGTGCAGGACCTATGAGGTCTATGGAAGGGGCGACTAGTATCAATTTTATTTTAATTTTAATTTTGACGTTCAAAAGTGCCTTTAATGTACCTATTTGAAATAAATGATTTGACTTTGACTATGCTCAGCAGTGCGTGAAGTCAGATGATGATGATGATGATCTATCCAAATTAAAATGAAAGAAATGAGTTTTTCTTTCATTTTAATTTGGATAGATTGAAAGAAAATCTGAATTTATTAGTCTCATATCGCTAGCTCTAGTCAGCAAGCGTAGTGATCTATGTTCATTCCTAATCTGAGTGAAAATCAGCTTATACTGAGTTAATTAGAAATGATATCACAATTATCACATTCTTTATTAATACTTTGAGCCTCAAAGCAATGCGTCATCTCGCTCATAATGTAAACGGAGTGAACAGGCCTAATTAATTTAATTAATGGAGTAATATATCAGTCCTCATATCATCTTACCAAACACGCTCGTATTCCAAATAACGTTATGTTGTATACCTAGTTATGTTTGTTTTACCCAATGATCGTAAATCATAGATCGACTATTAATTATGTTGATCGATTATTCTGTCATTATTTTTGAGATTTCATATCAATATCTACTCTTGAAATAAAGTCAGTGTACGGACACCGAACTCGCCATAGAATAAAATTATGTATACAAAGTAGTATTATGTGTAAAAAGTAGTGTAGTGTTTAGAAGATAGTATTACGATTGTACGAATATGTTTAAGGTATAGAAAAAAATTAAATTAAAAATTTAAAAAACCCCGACTACGTGAAACCCAATAAAAAGAAAAAAATAACCTTGAAATTATAACCCTACGTAAGTACGTATGAAATTTTTTGATTAAATGTGTCCCGTCGGGGGACCGCTCTTAGCCCAACGTTCTGTTAAAGTTTAAAATATAGCGGTCCCCCGGGGGTATAGTCGGGGGTTTTTTAAAATTTTAATTTAATTTTTTATTTCATGCTTTTTGTAGGGACTCCTTATTATTTCATTTCTTTTATTTTCTTGGGTTTTAAAATTCAGGTAATTTGGTATTTAATCAGGTTTTTTGTAATTCTCCATTTTGTGGTGGTGGACATCTTGGATTTGAAATTTGTCATAGTGTATAGCATTCTACTAGTCAAGCCCTTTCATTTGATACCCATATTGAGGGAGTTGTGAAAAAATATGTAATCCGCCATTTTGTGGCGGCGGCCATCTTGAACCGATTTTCATCAAACATAGCTAAGAACACTCCCGACAAATTCACCTTTCAAACAAAAAAAAACAAAATAAAAATCGGTTCATCCGTTCGGGAGCTACGATGCCACAGACAGACATACACACACACACCCCCACACACGCACAGACACGTCAAACTTATAACACCCCGTCGTTTTTACGTCGGGGGTTAAAAATCATTGTGATTGATCGCGGAGTCTTGCCTCCGACAAGTCGAAACCTGTCGGAGACCAGACACGAACCAAAATGGCTGGATTGGTAGGTCGCCAAATTTTCCTGTATGTTACTCAGTAGTGTACCCACTACTTGCGCCCACGAATATAATAAGGGGCACTAAATCCAGCAAAAATATAGTTCGTCGATAGTACAACTGTTCGATCAATCAACAAAAAGAATAAATTGGAATTAACGCTTTCAGCTGAGCATCTGGGTATTCAAATGTTTGTTGTGCGGCGCACTATTTTCTCATACAAAATAAATGACGATTAGTGACGTTCTGTTTTTCATACAAGAAAAGATAATATGAAATGTGACACAACCGTTACTACACGTCGACGTTTATCCATGTTGTGTCATATGCAATCCATGAATAGTACATAAATAAAGAACAGCGTCTAATCACGTTGACGTCCTTAACCGATGTGACATTATACCGTCCATATAAATTAATGAATTGGGGAACAACTAGAAACAAGTGTTTTATTGGAACCAACCTACGGTACACACCACTACAGTCAGCGACATTGTTAGGCTAATTGACTAACAACTTAAATTGTCCGTATAATTTATATCACAGCTGTCATTCTTTGACGATTGTATGAAATGGCTAAAGCACGGCAAATTTCCGTAGGGTGTCAATTTACTTAACAATGAATTGCCCTGACTGTATAAACAAGAACCTTCTTGTTCATCTATACATATAATAAAATTGTAGAAAAGTGGTGTCTGTACAATGGAAATATATTAAAAAAAAGTAGCAGAGGATGTTATTATATCGATGCCGAACCCGAAATTGCAATTAATTTTTTTTTTGTCTGTTTGTCGGTTTGTCTGTTTGTCTGTGTGTTTGTGCACGCTAATATCAGAAACGGCGTATTTGATTTATATGCGGTTTTCACTAATATATTGTAGTAAGCTTCACTTAACATTTAGTGTTTATTTCATGTCAATCGGTTCATAAATAAAAAAGTTATGTCAATTTAAAGAATCACGGCGAACATTTGTTAAGGTATTCTATCAGAGTACGTACAGGCCTCGCGCCAGCGCGTCTATGGCTATATAAAGCGCGCTGAGAGCCGCGCCGCTGCCCCCCATCAGAGCAGGAGTCCCTCAGGGCTCCGTACTCGCACCTCTCTTATTTACGCTGTTCACTAGCGACATCCCTAAAGACGCTAAGTCCCAATTGGCTCTTTGCGCAGACGACACAGCCATCTATTATACTGGTCGCAGCCATATCCAACTACGACTTCGTCTCCAAACCGCAGTCAATAAGTTGGCTGCTTGGTTCAGGAAATGGCGAATCGAAGTCAACCACGATAAGAGTCAAGCGGTGCTCTATTCGAGACCCAGACGACAACCCACCCCCCCCCTCCACCAATCACCATGTTCGGCAAGCCGATCCCTTGGGAAAAGCGAGCCAAATACCTTGGTTTTATTCTTCTCCTTCTCCTCACCTTCTCAGAGCACATAAAGACGGTCGGTTCGCGCGCCTCTTTCGCTCTAGGCTGCCTTCATTCCGTCCTCAATGAACGCAGCAAGCTGTCACTCAAGTGCAAAAAGCGCCTGTACACAACATGCATCCGTCCCGTAATGACTTACGCTTGCGTAGTCTTCGCTCACGCAAAACTCCGTCACATCCATAGGATGCAAACCCTGCAGAACCGATTCCTTCGCAAGGCCACAAACTCCCCTTGGTTCGTTCGCAATGAGATCCTCCATGTTGATCTCAAGATTCCCACTATCCAGCAGTTCATGAAACGCCTCTCCAAGCGTTTCTTTGCCACAGCCGCTAATCACCCCAACCCTCTGGTGGTCGCGGCCGCCAACTACACCCCCTCCAAACTCAGTAAAATTCGCCGTCCAAGGCATGTTCTCGACGACCCCGATGACCCCATAACCCTCCTCCAGGAGAGCGATAGGGCAACCAGTACAGTATACAAACACAAATTACCGACATTCCGACCTCGCTGCCGAGGTCCGTTGCGCCGCCCCCAAGTAAATTCTCCCCCCTGACCCTTGCCCGCTGAAGTGCCAGCCCGCGTCGTAGCTGAGCCTGTAGCTTTAAATTCCCCGACTGAGACCTCTGAGTTTGTTTCGGCCTTTCTTCTCAGAGATAGTCCTAGGAAACGCCGCGCTCATCAAAGCATTAATACTACTAATTCGATCCAGCCTGTCCCCTTGCTGCCCTCTCCCAGCGACGCCCTAAGCCAAGGTTCGTACCCCACAGGGGGTGCCTTTAGCGTACAGTCGCTTAGTATTAATCTAGATGTAGCCCTGGCTGGAGGCTTTAAGAATTCTTAAGGCAACCACAGGATAGTCCGGTTAAGTAGTCACGGCCTCTCAAGGAAAAAAAAAACTGACTGTTTGCATATTTCATTTATTTATATTTTAGGATTTGTAGGTTAAGTTCTTTTTCTTAATTTTCTTTAAAATAATTGTTTACGATAGTACGTGTTTACTAAATAACTGTGTGTTAAGTAGTAAGTACTATTTAATTGTAAGAATGCGTCGAAGAAGATCCAACCTCTCCCAATGTAGCAAAAATGCTAAAAGGATGAGATTAGTTCGATCACAGGAATCTGAAGAAGGTCGTGAGGCAAGGCTTTCTGCAACTCGGGAACATCAGGCTAGGTTTCGTGCTGCAGAAACTTCAACTCAGCGAGAATCTCGACTGAGTTCAAATCGTTCTCGAATGCTGACAACTCGAAATAGGGAAAACGGGGAACAACGAAAGGCACGTTTATCTGTCGATCGCGAAGCTCACGCGCTATCGCGTGAGTCTGAGACTTCTGCGAACCCCTAATGCTTCTTAGAAATTTAAGCCCCCCAAAACTTTGCAATGGCACCAGGTTAAAAGTGACCAATTTACAACGAAAGCTGATAGAAGCAGAGATTTTAACAGGGTGTGGAAAAGGTGAAAGTGTTTTCATTCCTCAGATTCCAAACAATTTTCCATTTAGTTTTAAACGAGTCCAGTTTCCAGTCAGCCTATGTTTTGCGATGACAATTAATAAAGCAGATCTAAGTATCAGCTGTTTCTCGCATGGTCAGTTGTATGTGGCTCTGTCACGGGTTAGCAATCCTAGGAGCCTGTATGCTTTCATCCCCGATGGCCATATGTCAAATATCGTATACAGAGAAGCATTACTGTAAAGTAAATTTTTTGCTACCCAAACGACGGTATATGTAATTCAAAATATGCTGCCCGAAAAGTCACTATTCCACGCGGACGAAGTCGCGGGCACAGCTAGTATTAAGTAAATATAGTAAAATTATTTATAGAAATTTCACATAAATTATATTATTGAACAAGAAAACAAGAACCGGAGTATATTCGCAAGTTAACTGTAAACTTGCGAATATACTCGGGTATTGGTTTTACATAGAAGAAGCAAGTTCGCATTCGATGACCGATCGATCGCCGGCGGGAAATAAAGCGGTTTGGGACAGTTTCGCTTGCAATAGCTGTTTTGATTTCCTGAACTGCGTCGGTTTTAGCTTGACCCAGACGAACTGTAGTCACAGTAGAAATATGAAACAGTAGCCGAACTTCTCCACGTCTGTGAAATAATTACGCTTTCTAAGCTACGGCGTTACTTAAAGAAAAACGTGACTTTCGGTACTGTGAGAAAATTTTTTCTTCATGTTCTAAATATCTCCGAAAAAATAGGTGTACTTATTAGCTATATAATATAAAAATTCAAGTCTGTATAAAGAAATTCCTCAGTCACTTTTTATGATACCTACGAAAAGAACATTACAGAGGATATAAAAACGTAATACCACCTACGAAAAACATAACAAGGTAACGTCCCTTTTATATCATTACCTAACATCCTAACCAGCAAAACCTTTTACCCATACAAGGCTTTTTAAGAAAAGCATGTACTCAATACTAGAAATCAGTGTCTATACATGCTTCTATAAAAATAAACGATTCCAATTTTCCCGGTGTGCTCCCAATAAAAACATTAGTGATTGTCGGCGCGTGAAATTCCCTTTTTACATGCGTGCATACACAGCACAGGATAAATCTACGTGTATACTTAATGATATGGCTGTAAAATAAATGGGCTGTTCCTATTTCTCAAATGGGTTTATACTCGTACAAAAGGTAATTTGATACTGGGACTGATTTTTGCCACGTTTCAGAGATTTTTTTTTTGTAGTATTCTACTTACTGCGACTTCTACGGAGATGGTATGTCTGTCTCTCGTTAGCATCAGGCATATTTTAATTACTGTGGGCGTACTATGGGTAGTGTTGGTTGGAGCACAATAGAGAAACAGTTTGCAGATCAAATCAGATTATAATTTACGAACAAATCAGTCACACTAGCGAATCACACACTGTAGGTACACATTTAACGATACGGAACGCGACAGTTTCTGAGCACATGTTGTTCGTACGATGTCCAATGTTTCGATGATCCCGAGAGCTCTGCTTACACCGTTCTTGTAGATCTCCGTCCATCCCCACGAACTCAGGCTAGACTCTGTCTAGCGCCACGAGATGGCGCTAGCGTTCCGAATAGTCAAACGAATGACTCCGACATATATAAGTTATTTAGTAGTTTAAATAACATATATTTTTCCATATACTGAAATGCACAACGGATAATGAGAGTGAGTAATATTTGCAATTACCTAGCGCCATAATTAACGTCCCGCATTCGCAATAGCGGCGCATACGCAGGTGGGCGTGGCCTGAAGTCGTTAGGCACTGTACTAAACTACTAACCGAATATAAATAATAGATTCTGTGGGCGCTGACCAGACTGGCCAATCAGCTCCCGTTCAAGATAAATCTTATTTCTCTTAACAGAGTGTGTCAAAAACGTACCCAATTTACGGCGGGCTGAGATACTTATACTTCGCGCGGTAACGAAACCATAGCGACTTCTACTTTTTCCACTAACGCCATCTATCGAGCTTGTGAACAACTTTACGATATACCGCGGCTTCGTCCACGTAATATTTCTTGTTTAATGATAGATCGCCCGGCGTTCTGCCAGCACCGGTCAGGTCACAGTATCGTAATGGTACAAAGTTCAAATTTTCTCGAAAATATATGTCGGAGATGGTTGTCAAATTAAAATTGTGGGTAGTCAACAGAATTTGTTAAGATTTGTGTTTATTATCAATTTAAGTGATTTTTACTATCAATTATTGTCTTATAAATCGAAACATAATTTATTGAGTAGTCGGTGTACGCCCTAATTGATTTTTGGCAACTTATTTCGATAAATTGTACCCGTTGGTTTTATTCAAAACAACGGATGACGTGTTGCTTTGTTTTTAAAACGGTTTACTTTGTGAAATCACCATTGTTTGTTTATGACAATTATTCTTGTATTATTTGATTACTTTATAATGCAAGTCTTATTAGATTTAGCGTATTTTAGTGTTTTGTATCAAGTAACGTGACGTTAGTAACGTGAGTAACGTGAGTAACGTTGACGTGCGTCATTGGACAGAGTTGTCGATCATCCTATAAAAGAGCGTGCACTCGTTTTGCTCGTCAGTCGGTCTTCGGATTCGACTCAATACAGAGCACCTGCTCCCGACATAACTGTCGGTTTACCTGGTACAGCGTTGCTGTATATTTACATAGCTGTGTTGGCTTGCTAAATAGCGAGTAGATACACTTTGTGTTGCGTGGCTTGGCCGCTATACGAACTGTGACCCTAAAGGGTTTGTTCGATTAACTGTTTTTAATATTTACCTACCCATTATTGTGTCTTTTGTATACCTAGTGTATTTTATTGTGTACTGTAATTTTTATTACAGTTCCCTGTAACTGTTTATACCGTCCTGTTTATCCCAATAACACGGGAACTCCAAACCTGACGATATAATATACCGCTCGGCACTCCTGATCCTACATATAGAATATTTTTCACTCTCTCATATGGTATAAAAAACAGTTTCTTAACACAACTGACCTCCAAAGGAGAATGCTCATCAAGTATGAAAAAAAAAACCCAGAGCAAATAGATTCAGGATGTAGCTCAGAATTTTAGTGTTAGTGACATCATTCTGCAAGTATTCAATATTAGATTCGATGGCTAAATGTGTGTTATTCTGCTATTTATTTTTCATCAGGAGTAATTTTTTTTTTATTAAAAATATCTTCGATTTGAGTATAAACGACGATATTTTTAATAAAAAAAAATAACTGAAGAATGGTTAGAAGTTACAACACCGGCTTATTTTCTGATTGGAAACAACAATTCGAACAAACTATAAACAATGTAAACGATAAAGTCCTTAAAGTGACATGAACAGATTGCGTCGAGTATAAAACGCTGCAGACAAAAATTCACCTGTGTGTTCCCAAAGAAAACAATATCTAAAACCAATTTTAGACAAAAATAGCGCACACATAAGACATGAGAACATTCTAGACCCTGTCATTTTCTTCATAATAACACATTTTCTGCAGGCATTCTGCAAGTGGGCAATATACGTCCATTCTGTCACTTTTAACGGCCGTTGTCGTCAAAAGTGTGTGTAGAGGGTCGCCGCAGAAGAATGACTTTGGACGGTATGTACAGACGCCAGCAGGTCAAACTACCCGAAACTGTCAAATTTTCCCAATCAACCTTGAACCTTAATGCTTTAGCGATAAAGTCGAAAATCTATTAAATAAATTTGACAGATTGTAGTAGCTTGATGTGCTGGCGTCTGTACCGATACAATTTAATCCTGCTAAAGGAACAACATAGTTGTGTATGTATTTATTTTGTTGAGTATGATATAATTATTACCATTCTAGTAATATTTATTTTAGAAGTATTTATGTATGTTTATTTGTATGTATGTTAGTATTTCTCATAATTTTTGTTTAGTTTTTAAGTGAATTGTTTTTTTGATTCTATGTATTATTTTTTGTCTCCTTTGCTCTATCACACGCTGTCTACATCTCTGTATCTATTGTCCTATCTCAGGTATGCTGTAAGAGATTTCATATGAAATAAGCATCACCTCTGTACCTATTTTTTCTGTTCTGTTTTTCAATGTCTGTTTATATAATTATGTGTGTACATAAATGGTAAAATAAAATAAACAATCGACCTTAATACATAGATCTCAGTGGCCGAAGGTTTTCTAACTAGTTAACGACCCTACCGCTCTCCTCAAATATGGCGGGTATAATTTCATCACAATTACAAAATATTTTTATACCTGAATACCTCAGCAAAAATAAGGCTAGACGTTCATGCTCATAACTGGACCCTAGAAAAATCGTGTGACCTTGTATATGACAACGCCGAAGTGCCGCCGTGTCGACAACAAACCATAGAGTTCAATACAACACTGACGATCGTGCCTACACACGGCGAATAAACCGTAGTATTTACGACTAGAAAAACGTGTGCGTGTATAAAAGGCCTAATGACATAGTATTTTTAATGGCACCAACCTAGGTTGGGGCAATTAAAAAATATATCGAAGTATTTAGTTGTCAAAGTGGTAGGAGCGCAATTAGCGTTTTGTACGGGGGAACACAACAAGAAAAAACATGTTTTTCCATGTGTAATTATATGTTCATACAACGGGCAAAACCCGACACCTGCACCTATTAAAACACTCAAGTTTATGTATGTGTAGGTAAAGTTAAGGTCTTCATAAAATGAGCGCTCTATTTCGTTAAATTTAAATCGATTTAACTGCAAATTGGAATTTGATTGGATGTGCCGATCGCGGGCGGCTTGAAATGAATTTTTGGGACTATTGGAAACCGTAATACATAGTATAGTCTCGTATAACTTTACAAACGAATTGGTTCAGTAAACGATTTACATTCATTAATTATAATTAATATTCAGTAAAAGTTTCTGACATCATTCAACGAAATTATTTTAATTGACGATCAATTTCGGGTCTGCCATAATTGTTATTCTTGTAATACAAGAAACGAGGAAACGTTTTAATTACTTTTGACTTATTTATGAGGCTGGCATGGTCTTATTGTGACCAAAAGCCCATAAATCTATAAAAGACAATAAAAAAAAATTAAAAATAGACTTATTTCTTATTCTATACAATATCGATTAGAGTATGGCACTCGTTCGATGTCCACCGCGCACAGGATGGATGGAAAGCAGCACATCAAGTGATTTTTTGCTCCGTTGGTGTAATTGCCGTATGGCGTTCCAGTGTGAGGATAATTAAATAAATGGCATGTCTGAACAACAAAGGAATTCTTGCTCGAAAAGAAACACACTGCCTATTACACTAGTGCATTACTAATCGCTTATTTTCATAGCATTTTCTAAATATTTTATTAATCATTAAAATATTTGTTCTTTAGATGTGATTTGATTTGTGTTCACTTTGTATCGCATATTCTTAACTTACCTACCAATAAAACTACGTTAAATTTCGCAGTGTGATGGCTGCAAAAACATTTCTAGCGACACATAAAACATTCCGCTCATGTGAGTACCTCACAACTCTATATAACATTACCCTCAAACGTTGTATTGAGTTTTCCATTTCATTTAATATTCACAAAGTTTATCAACGTTAACGTTTCCACTCGAATGGAAATCCTTGCAAACTCCACAAACTTTTCACATTAAGAAATGACAAACATAAAACATTTATTTAAATTCGTGCATTTGTGGGTACTTGAACTATTCACAAACAAAATGTCCACGTATATTTGAGGCTGGTAGACGAAAAGCGGAACCTCAAAGGATGTAATGCGGAGGCCCGTTTAGTGGAGGCAGATGGGAGTCGGGTTGCGGTCAGCTTCATTTCCGAACACAAACCTAGATCAGCGGCTGTCCACAGGGTTGACCAAACAATTGCTTACTTGCGCTCGAGTTTATTTAGGAGGGTGGGGTGATATATTTTTAGTGTAAAAAAAAACGGGTTACACTCCGGGAGGGCCGGCAGAAGTGAAAACTTGAATATTAACGTTGTGCATTTTTGATATTTTGGAATGCGGTCTACTCTCCCTTCGTCTTACGAATTTTCGATCAGGTCAAGTGTCCTGACGCGAGCTCCGTCTTACGAATTTTCGATCAGGTCACGTGTCCTGACGCGAGTTTAAAATTTTTTACCCATCACAATAAAAGTGCACAACGCCGCTAATGAGGTTTTCACTTCAAAAAACGAATTGCGTCTTGTTAGTTGTAATAGTGTGCCATCTTGTTTGTCAACGTGAACCTACTTACTACCTAGACAATAATATACAGGTGATCCAAGTCTCATGAATTTATTTTATCAGGAGGATGGCTGACTCTGATCAGCAGATCGTAGTTATTTTAAAACATATCATTGTTGTTATGAAATGTTATCAACGCAAAAAAATATAATCTCGTAAGTACCTACGCTTTTTTTTATTTTAATAAAAATAAAAGTTATTTATTACTTATTCTTTTAATAACTGTTAATGAAAGAGTAATAGTAACTTTACGTTGCGATAAATCTCTCTCATTTACGTGACCCAAAACTACAATTTTGTCTCGGTAATACATTTAAAGTGCATTAGCATTTTGGCACCAAGAGAGAGCCAAAACTTACGAGCAGTGCCTGAAATCATTTAACTGCATGCATTGGAGTATTGACCTCTCTCATAATTTGTAATTCCCACATTGATTCAGTGGATGTAAATTATGAAAAACAAAGGCAAGTGCATCCGCAGTAATCGAGCTATTCTTCAGGTTATTTGGCTTTTTATAATAATAATAATAAATTTATTTGTTAGAATATTGTTGGTAAATAGGTGTTACACATAATATGATGTCCATAATATTCTGCTGTTTCCAGCGTACAAATATTTCAAAGAATTAAAACTAATAATAAACCATACAATGTCGGGAATAAGGAAAACGTTAACTACTATCAAATACAATGTCAGGGGTTATCAATTTAGCCATGGCAAAAGCCTTTTTTAAATCAAATAAACATATATATATAATCATATAATCTAACACTAACTGCAGTCCAATTATCATCTTTAAAAACGTTCAAAATCTAGTCGCAATTTTATCTCAGCGACTATCAATGTCAAAAAGTTGTAAATTATATTATAGATAAATTATATCAGTCTGTCAAACATACCTCTATTTTGTTCCCATTATAATCTCAGGATTATAATGCGAATACCTACTCTTATAAATATGTTAATTGTCCCGCTGAAGACTTTAATCTAAATTCAAAGTTTCCAAGACTGGCAGCCCTACATGTCGAAACTGCGATGTCGCATTAAGGTCTAAACCTCTAACATATTGTAAGCTATCCGATAGCAAATGAGTCTATTGCGGTGAATTTTCTACTGGCCAGAGATTTTAACGCAAATACGCTGCTGACCTATAAATTGCCAAGAGCAAAATGGAATGCAACGTTTAGGACATGCAGAACTATTTTCCCCATTATTTGTAGGCACCAGGGAAATTGCGTAACACACTAACGATTGCAATGCCTTTCATTTTGGCAGTTCGACAATATTCATTGCGTTTTTTACGTTGTCGAACAGCCGATCGATTCTGTAAAAATCTCACCGTGAAAAGTTTGGTGAAGTGAGCTTAAAGTGAGCTGTCAATAGTGTAAATCCCTAGCATTAGTTGGAATGATAGCTCACTCCACGCTCACTTCACTTAGGTATTAACGGTGATATGGTTACAGAATCGCACTGCAGATCAATTTTTCAAATATATGAAAAAAATTACGTTAAGAAGGTTGTTTCGATGAACTGAATTTTCACACTGCAGTTGTCCCTAATTTTGCAGATGAATTGGTAATCAACACACAACACAAAAAGGAAGGGTTTAGCATCCTATTCTGTTGGTATTTGCCTAAGGGCTGATTTTACCAAAGTCAGATAATTTTTATCCGTGGAATAAAATTGGTATCTGACAGTTCTAGTATGAAAAAAACTGTCAAAAATTCTAAATTTATTCTTAGTATAAAACTTATTCTTTGTATAAAATTTTGGTCGAATGCAACCTAAAGTCGTAAATTCAAACACTAAAAGGATAGGAAGGCCATGCGATGTAGCCTTTATTTGACCCAGTGAACCTAACACGTGACGATATTAAAGTAGACGTCAACGGCATCTCGATAACAGAGGGAACTAAAATGTATGGAAATATGAATTTGAAGACGCTTTTAATTTTCCGTCCACGATAACGTTATAACGTGTACGTATTTTCATACGTTCTATGGACGTAGATATCGACTACCACGATAATATCACCACGTAGGCTGCGGTATATTTGACCACGCGTCTTTCCTCTTCTGCCAACAACAAAAGTGCTAGTAGTTTCGTTTTATTTATAGGTAGAACAATTATACTCAATCCACTCAGTGTACTCTAAACGTTGCATGCGGGCGATCTCGAATGACGAGACAGACCATGAATCCGCGACCGGCGGCGTGTCGGTCGTCCATCGTGACGTCACGGCACGCTGCGGTAGCGTCTGACGCTTAAAAGAGAACGTAACCTAAAGAAATTATAAAACCGCACCTTGGCTAGATTGGAAGTGATGTTCCTCAGTCTAGTTGTAATAAATTAACTTGTTGTTTTCTTCATTTTTTGGATCAAAAAGAAACCACCAACAAACTGCAAACTTAAACGTCGTTTATCTTTATCCAAGAACAAAATAGCTCATGACGTCACGGAGGAAGACAACTACGTGCTGTACATTTATTTAACTTTTTATAACTGACGACAGAGTTAGTTAACCCAGTCGTACGTGAGCCTTATGTGGGCCACTTAATTATACCATCCGAACCGAGTAGCTAGCTAACCGAGAAGTTTATTGTGATAGTGTTACTGTAGGTACATTGAGCTCATTACAGCTCCTAGCTAAACGTTGACCATTGTCATTGCTTAGTTTAGCAGAATGTTGTAGGTATTCTGTGTGACTGAACAAAATAGTAAATTCTTACATAGGGTAGATGTGGCAAGGTCCCCTTTGTCGCAGTTTATGACTAGATAGATATTAACCACGGATGAAATACTTGATCTTTAACTATGATAGACTTCTTTGTCTGTCTTTCCTCGTTCCTCAATGAGAAGATACTTTGCAAGGGAAAATATGATAACAAAAGTCACGGTAAATAAATACTTATTAGCACGAACTGTTTGCCTCTTATAATGACGTAGGTATAGGTACAGGTACGTAGGTGGCAGTCACTAAATATATTATCAAGACAAGTTGATGAAGATGCTGTGATCCTAGTAAGTTCAAAAAACAAGTTAATTAAATTACCTAGCAGGTTCAAAAAACAAGTTATTAATTAATTAAGACCTAAAAAGATTGAGAAGTCTAATACTTAATGGAGTAACATCTAAAATATTAATATTGAAATCTTCACGTAAAATAATATTTTTGTAACTTAATTTCAACCTATTGAGAGAATCCTCCATTACTGATTCGAAACTAATAAAATCCCCAAAGGGGGGACGAACCGTGCCTACACACGGCGAATAAAATGTAGTTTTTCACGGTACAAAGAACGTGTGTACAAAAGGTCTACAAATATTTACTTCGGATGAAGTACTTGATCTAAATAACCTTGTTTGTCTTATTTTACCAAGAAATAGAATTCTTTTATTTTTATTCCCTTGCTCTTCACAGGAAAGTTAGTTTATAAGATAAAATAAGATATCAAAGTGAAGGCCGCGGCAAGGAAATATTTTGCTCGGAACTTTTACCTCATATTATGTACTCAGTTTGAAAAGAATATAATAAACAAGTGTACCCAAGATAAAAGAGGCCTTCCAACGCGCTCAGCAAAATACTACCTTAATCCAATATCACCACGAGGATTAGATTTATTAATCTAAGATCTGTTGTGTTGCCCATGGAGTCCTGCGACTGGCAAGCAATTTGCTCGACAAAATACTTAGCATTCACACTACAACCACAGCAAAAAATATTTAATAAAAAAGTGAGTTCAAGAAGCCGTGGTCATATGAATGAAAACGAAGTAACAGCACGGGCAGGCGATGCGATGTGACGTGGTGGGTTGGGGGAACAAGCCACGCAAAGGAAGTCGCAGACAGTCCTCTAAAGGGCGCCATATTCAATGTCATGTGACGTCACATAGCCAGCGGACAATAAAGACGCTTCCAAGGATACCCCATTTTTCAAATGAGGTATCGTTAAGGAGGAACAGATGAACATAAATACATACCGGTCAAAATCATAACCCTCCTTCTTGCTTCGCCGTAGTCAAGTATAAACTATCTACAGCCTTTGATTTCAGTCGTAATTGCTGTACCACTTAATGTAATAATTCCCAGTAAAAAACGTAACTTCGGATTGCCCGTTTATTTCCTGCTCTACAAGGCGTAACAAACTACCAACTAGACCCATCTTTAACGTGTAAATATCACGAGCCCTACTTGGGACCATCACCACGAAAAAGCTTGGCGCAAAATAATTTCGCCCGTCGCATCACTTGACCCCACTCCACTCAAGTCGATAGTGGCCGTTGATGGGCCAGCCCACCCGATGTACGTCATAAATAAATAAGTGTCTACACCACTGACACTTGACGGAACTGCTGGTGCTTATACTCGTTCCTGGTTCCACTGAACTATAAAGTAGATGACGTCAAACTTACGCCAGTTCAACTACTTTCTTGGTAAGTAGCTGTAGCTAGTCAAGTTTTTACGAGGTATTGTAAACCATCTCGCGCACATTGCGACATGAGACTGCGACAGCTCGACGACAAGACGCTGACCCGTCGCATGCGACTGTTATCGGGTGTGCGCGTGCACCGCACGCCTAGACGCTGCGACAAGTAGCCAGAGCGTGCAACTCCTGCCGTCGTTGTGAGTCTGCAACCTCGACGCCTAGTGTGTTTTTTTTTTTTAAATTGCGTGTCGCATGTTGCTTAACTAGGCTTGTCTGTGGGTGCCGCAATAAGTTGTATTGATGATTTTAGTGTCAATAATTCTGTAAACACATAGTTTTTGCGCTCGCGAATCTTCACAACAATCTGACATTGACTTGCAAATTGCAAAAAACGTAAGAAATCTTGAATTTGGCGAGCTACTTAGCGCATTACCCTGTAGTTCAATGTTATCAGCATCTATGTGTCTAGACGCGTAATAAACTCATACTAGAGTTAACAAAGCCAATTTGAAGTAAATTCCTCATAAAAAATGAAAGAGCATTAGTCTGCTGTTGAATAAAAACTTTATGAAAACGTATTACGCCAAAATTGGTACTTACGTAAATTAGGCTGCCTCATATTTTATGAAAAGATGTTACTTATACGGGTAGAGCGACATAACTAAAATATTTCACACACTTAAAAATGTGGAGCGCTCAAATGAAACTTATGACGTGCGAGGTTGTTATATTAAATATTATTTTATCAAAGCCTTAAAGCTAAAAAGTTTAACGTTAAGTACCTAAGATAAGATAATTTATTTGTCCAAAACATGAGTATACACACATGGTATGTAAGATGTTAGATTAAATTAAATCAGTCATGTTTTGCCTCAAGGGCGTACAGTCACGAGCACCAATATGTCAACACTTGGCAACTTTCAATTGCGATTTTTTCGTGAAATAACGAATGCAACGTTGAAATACGACACATTACATAAACCTATGGGTTCGAAAACGTTGTGTTCGTTACAACATAAAATTTCATTAAAAAATAAAGGAGGAAATCGCTTTTGAATAAAGCCGAATGTAAACATACTTTTGCTCGTGACTGTACAATTATTCCTGTTCAGGATAAAGCGGGAGGAAACGCCAGGGTGTCACCACTGTGTGGATCTCCCGGAGGACACGTTGGAGCATACGGTGGAGGTCTGCCCGGCTTGGGCGGAGCACCGCCACGTCCTCGTGGCGGCGATCGGCGGCGGCGATCTCTAACGTCCAGCCCTGGTCCAGGCCATGGTATGGAGCGAGAGTGCATGGAAAGCCGTCACCTCCTTCTGCGAAACAGTAATGCTCGCAAAGGAGGAGGCGGAGATCGTGAGGGAGAGGTAATCTCTGCGCCCTCAGGCTCCTAGTCACCGCAGGAGACGCCCTGGACGTCGGGAGTCAGCAACCGACACTCGCCTCAAAGAGATGTCAGAACGAACTGACGGGGTCCGCTAGGGCCGATGCCGCCAGGGCCGCGGGTTGTTCGAAACAGATACCGTGGCCCCTGGCATAGGCAACTGAAGGAACACGGGGGGCTTTAGTCAGTAAAAGTGAAAAGTCTGACACGCCCTCCCGCTCCGCCCAGAGCGGGAGACGTCATTTGAAGATTTACCAACCACCAAGAAAAGGCACAATTACGGTTTAAGATAATTAATTTCACTCAAAAAGAATACAATTATTCATTCCTATGAGGAAAAACATAAAAATTAAAATACACAACGGTTTCGCTGGGTTAAGAACTAAAATTAAGTTATATAAAAATAGAAATCAAAAAGAGTACACAATTCAAACATTATTATGAACATGGTGCCTTAATACCTTAAAAGTTGGAAATGATTTAGATTCCTTAATTACTTTAGGGATAGGTTGGGATTTAGTTAGGTGGGTAGCTGATGTGGTTAGAAAGGGGGTGACTGTCGAGATGGCAGCTAATAGAGAAGTATGGAAGAAAAAGAGACATGTTGCGCCGACCACAAATAAATTGGAATAAGGGCAGTAGAATGGTAATGAATTACTTAAGGTATAGAGTTGAGCCCCCTCAAAATTTCAATTATAAATAGGTAAACATCAAATAATTATAAATTCATTCATTATTTAAAGCAATTAACATTGCAAATTCATAAAATTACGTTAATTGAACTTGCTAGTCTAATCACACTCCACAAAATCTACCAATACAAAAGTACAATTGGACGGCACGGTTGGCGCAGTGGTTAAGCGATTGACTGCTGCGCTGCATGTCGCAGGTTCAATTCCCGCACGGAAGAAATATTTGTATGGCCTACAAGTAGTTGTTCCTGTTTTTGTATGTGAGTTTAAATGTTTGTAAACGCACCCACGATACAGGAGAAATTCATAGTGTGGGGCAACGTTTATATTTAAAAAAACAAAACAAACAATACCTATCAACACACGAGAACAATTTACCACTCACAGAAAATAAAGCTAAAAAGCAAAGAAGTCGAAATAGACAGCTATTGACCTTCTAATCTGTCCCTTCTCTAGGGACCTGTCGATACCCACACATAGGCACAATAAAGCCCTGTCAATACCTAACTCATCCAAAAAGAAAACATAACGAAAGTAATTTTACAAAAAAAAACCTTATCACGTTGAGAATGTGATCTGAATAACAATGTTCTATCAACGCCCTTATCACGAGCTCACAGCTTATCAAATTTGTTGGCCAGCCTTTATTAAGCCTCTTGAGATTTTCATTAACTTTATATCTCAGAAAACACAATGGAGTTCACATTAAATGTAATTGTTTCAGTCAGAAAAATATAAGACAAAAGATATTGCCCCAGCGAATGTTAAATTTAAATTATACGAGAGCCTATGAACGGCGTCCACTGGCATTTTATTAACTTAATAGGACTTAAGTTAGGCATAATTATCTTGGGCAAAGTTTTAATTTTATATATTCCGCTGAAATATCGTTGAAAATATTACGATTGTTTTATTTTTTATCTCTCTGGCTTGGTAAAGTGCGAATTTAAATTTGAAAATTAGTTTGAAGTAGACGGTTTTATCCATAATAAGTTTGCAGACAAAGTTAAAGTATATCGGGCCGTCACTTGTGCATATTATGTTGATAATTAAATTTAATTAAAGTACCTACCTACACAGCAATATTCCGAAAGAAATATGGGAACTCCCTCTAAAACACTTTAAATCCAAACTACACAAATGTCTTATTGGTAATTGTTTTACAGCATGAAAGATTTTTTTGTCAAAAAAGCAAGAGATAAATATATGATATTGAGTTTTAATTATATTACTTTATGTATCTATCTATTACTGTTAAGTGTTCAAATTGTTACGAAACCCTAATAACCAATGTTGTTAGACATATTATAATTTTAACAAAGTAATGTATTGTATAACATTTATACATTTAATATGTTTAAATATTTGGGAAGGATTTGGGGGAGGCGTTTGCCCAGCAGTGGGACAGAATAGGATGACAAAAAAAAATTGTATGCAATTCCATGGCGAAACATGTAAGATCATAAATATATACATAAATAAAAACTTGAGAGGTGTCAAGGGACACCCGGATGGAACGAAGTATAACTGGCTTGCATAAGAGAGATAGAGAGAGACAGACAGAGAAACACGCGCACGCCGCACGGCTTACAACTTTAGCAAAAAGTGTCATTCCAACTTTTGGTCTTAATTTTTTCCGTCTAGCCCCCTTTCGCAACGTGCGATAAGGAACTTCGTTCCAATAAATAACTGTAGATATTAATAAGACCTTAATGTACCATGTTTTAAGCACATAAATATGTACATTCTCATCAAAAGAAAATTATTATGTTTATTTAAGCTTACGTGTTTAATGCCTTTGATAGCACCACGTGGGTACAAAGAGGTTACCAACCGACCTATTCTTCACTCAAGAAAGACTCCCATTACATAGAAACTAACACAATGTGTAGCTTAACTACATCCAAACAGCCATTACAACTAAAAAGGGGCCAATTTGATTCCACATGGGTCACATTCGAAACTACTGCAAAGACTACATAGGTGGACACTCCAAAACCTACTCGTTATAAAGACATTATAAAAAAATAAAAAAATGTTTATTTCAATTACAATGGGCATTTAGATACATATACACTCGAGAGCAATGAATCCGGGTCACTTAAAGAATGTTAAAAATCTCGGAAACTAAAAATGATAGGGTAATGCAATAAATTGTATGTAATAGACAATGTAATACTCCTTAAATGAAAGTAAAAAAAAAAATGAGTCACCATACATTTTATTAACACAAAATTACATAAAGAAAAAAACTGCTGATCTCTCCTTAAAACAAAAATAGGAAACATGAAATTTTTGAACTTTATTACGATTTTCTTGAATTTTAATACTTCGTATTGCCTCCTCGTGCTTCCATTACTGCGTTTACGCGGTTTGGCATGCTGTACACCAAGTTCCTTATACGATTTTGGGGAATATTCTCCCATTCCTCTGTGAGAGCAATTTTGAGCTCACGAAGCGTGATTGGTTTCGTTGTTTTACGCATCTGCCTAGCTCGTCCCAAGCATGCTCGATCGGGTTGATATCCGGGCTGCGCGCTGGCCACTCCATACG
This sequence comes from Apamea sordens, assembly GCA_945859715.1. Lineage (NCBI taxonomy): Eukaryota > Metazoa > Arthropoda > Insecta > Lepidoptera > Noctuidae > Apamea > Apamea sordens. The sequence goes on along the minus strand of OX243996.1, from coordinate 8,716,863 downwards.
ACTAATGTTCATCTCTTGAAGGTAGTCATTCACAATCCTACCTGTATGAGGTCGGACATTGTCATGCATAAATATAGCATCCTCACCTAAATTGACCATAAATGGACCAACGTGATCATTGAGGATTTCTTCCACATATCTTACGCTAGTTAAAGAGCCGTTTTCTATGATCACCAGCTCTGTGCGACTTTCAGAAGAAATTCCGGCCCACACAAGTACAGACCCACCACCGTAGGCTACTTTTTCTTCGATGCATGCTTGCTTGAATCTTTCCCCTGGTCTTCGATACACTCTGTGTCTTCCATCGTGCTTGTAGAGCATAAATTTTGATTCGTCGGAGAACATAACTTTTGACCAATCTTCAATACTCCAATTTACGTGGCTCTGGGCATATCTTAGTCTTGAAATACGATGCCCACGCTCCAGTTTAGGGCCGTTTGCAGGTCTAAGGGGTTTTAAGTTAGATTCAGCAAGCCGACGTCTTAATGTCCATGCACTTGGGTTACTTCCTCTGAGGCGTCGAAACTGATTTGTGAGTTCAGTTCCTGTGAGAAAGCGATTTCGAAGCATGGTGTTCACCAAGTATCGGTCTTCTCGTGCTGTGGTACACCTGGTTCTGCCCGTTCCTGGTCTGCGTAGGTTAGAACCAGTTTCTTCGTAACGTCGGAGAACTCTTTGTACTGTTGACAGCGACACACCGACAGTCCTGGCTGTATCGCGCTGACTCCGACCGCTTTCCAGCATTGTAAGTATTCTGGTGCATTCTTCAGGCGTAAGCGACATAATTTCAGCTTGAATAATGAATATAGACCACTATCAACATGGTTTATGTACCCACATAAATGACAGATTACAAACAAAAGCAAAACCAAATGCTGTAATTTCGTAGTTCCATCTTCGAAAGTGGCCCTTTTTCAAATTTGATTTTTTTATGATATAACTTTACAATAACTAAGAAGTTTTAATACCTTCATTTAAGGAGTATTACATTGTCTATTAAATACAATTTATTGCATTAACCTAGCATTTTTAGTTTCCGAGATTTTTAGGATTCTTCAAGTGACCCGGATTCATTGCTCTCGAGTGCATTTGGAGATCACCTTTTAAGCAAGGGGTTAGTCGTCTTAGGAGTCTCCGCACTTCCACTTATCATTTTTAACGCAATGTAACCATGTTGAAATGTAGACAATGTAAACATGCAAGACTAAAAAAAAATTAAAATAAATAAAGACAAAATAAAATAAAAGGGTATCTTAACATTAAACAAACTGCTCTGCAAAAGAATGAGCGTTATGCAGAAAAGTGCCAGATCGCGCGAGTAAGTGTTATGTGTGTGTCACGAGTGAGTGTGAGTGGTGAGGTTGTGTGGTGTGTGAGTTGTAATAAGTGATGCTTACTTCACTTATCCCAATTAATACTCTGTCCAGTACTAAATACGAGTGTGTCTGTTTATTAATTTGTTTGATTATTGGTCTGTTACTCTTTCACGCCTGGAAGGCTGAACAAATCTGAATGAAATGAAATTCATTAACTTCTGCTTGCGAGTTCGTCCGTATCACTTACTTGTTCCCCCACCCCATTGCATCGCATCGCCTGCCCGCACTGTTACTTCGTTTTCGCTTCGTGTTTTTTCTTTTTGCTCCTGTTCTGGCGTGTTGTTAAATAGACTATAGCCTTCCTCAAGAAAAGAACTTTTCAAATTTGACTAGTAGTCTCAGAGATTAGCGCGTCCAAAAAAAACAAACAAACTCTTCAGCTTCGATCAAAAATAGTACTAGATTCCCGATAAGCGCTAAAAAACGGCCCGAAAAATAGGACCACAAATACTTTTGTGGTCTTATTTCAAATTAGTATGTTTTTAACCTTATTACTTAGACTTTAAGTTTCATTTTAGAATAAATGACTGATTTAAAAATAGAATGATTTTATTTTCAAGCGACATTTTAAATATATTTTGCAATGGTAATTAAACATTATGTTTAAGCATTAAGGTTTATAATAAACTGAAGTTGTTAATATTATTAAACTTTTTTCTATGAAATGTAGATGTTTACGTGTCTGCAAACGTGGCCACTTGAGCGACTGATTTTTGATCCTGATCCTTAATATTGTACTATTATTAATCGAAGCTCTTCAGCTTTATTATTAGTATAGAGAGGTGAAAATAGATTAGGTATTATTCAAATTAGATACCTATGTATATTGAATCAACTCACGCATGAAATCAATTCTTCATCAACAAATACCTACGTATTTAATTAAAATGTCTGGACTTTTAAATACGTAAGCATTTAAACATTGGAAGTTTAAAACGGAGTTCGTGTAGAACTAAGTTCAGTCTGAAACAACATGGGGAGGAAATGTTACCAGTGCCAAAAAAGTTTTTAGTCATTAGGAATTTCTTTGAGAATACAATAAGGCGTACATAAATATTTTAGTTTCTGTAGCATAAAATTATATCAGCTATTACGAAGAAATGGTCTTGTAATCGGTTAAACAACGGACGCTTTTGCTTTATCACATGGATTTAGATGTCAAATTAATGACAAATGAAAAGGGATTGCTTTGCGTCCAAATCCACCCAGGATTTGGACGCAAAGTCATCCCTTTTCAATAATCGTATTGTTTACATTTTAACAACAAATTACTTTAAAACAATTCACTTCATTAGCGTAAAAATATAAAGGTACAGACGCCAGCACATCAAGCTACTACAATCTGTCAAATTTCTTTAATAGATTTTCAACTTTATCGTTAAAGCATTAAAGTTCAAGGTAGATTGGGAAAATTTGACAGTTTCGGGTAGCTTGACCTGCTGGCGTCTGTTCATATAGCAAACGAATAAAAATGTAAAGATAAATCTAAAGATTTTTATAGCATTTATTTTATCTTTCAAGGCCGGGTTCGAGCTTCTAAAATGAATGTCAATAATATTATACAGGGTGGCAGGGACATCGACGCGCAAACTAAAACCATGAAATCATGGTAACAGGTTGCGCGTTCTGACAGATTCTTTTATATGTGAGGACTTTGTAGGCTTTGTAGACTGTAGATCTGTAGACCATTTTTTTTTATTTATCAGGTACCTGGTACTTGTTGACAAGCCTACGCTGTCCTCCCATACCTACTGTAATTTGAAAACATTGTGCAAGCCAATTATTTTTAATAGAGTAACCGTGGAGTTTCTTGCCGGCTGTTCTCCATAGGAAACGACCAATTGGAACCGCGCACCTAGCTTCTGACGTTTCATAAATGCCCATATAGATTTATGTATGTGAAATAAAATATTTTGAATTGATTTAATGCCCCTGCCATCCTGTAAGTTATTTATTATAACACAAAAGCATAGTTAGCGAAATTACGGCAAAGTAGTTTAGTCCAACAATAAAGCATATAAACAGCCGTAAATACTTAAAAAGACCAAAACAAAACATCACGTATAACCGTATTTTATCCCATAAATAACGAGTCAACTGTTACAAGAAACGAAGTATCTATGAAATACGTTAATTCGTGTGTGTTCGCAGGCGATGAGCCAACAAATTGTGATTATTTATAGTTGTGTGTGTGCCAACGTCGTGTGATACCGCATGGGTCGCTCGGCGGAGAAAAAAGAGAATAATTAAAACGTTTCTTTGTTTCCAAAGTTCTTTATTAGGTAGGAGAGGGGGACAATAATGTTAAAGATGTAGCTTTCACCAGATACAATATTTGTACCGTTGATATGTCTTTTAAATTGTTTATGACAGAAAATTGTGTAAGTTGTGTGTAATAACAATTTGGGACAGTATTCTTGCATTCTTAACTCCCTATCACAGAGATGAGGCCTGTGTCCCAGCAGTGGGAACATTATACCCTGATTATGGTATTCTAGCAACAGTAGAAGAATTCTCAATGGAATTGTATTTTTAAATCGGCTTTCAAAGTAATATGCGTTCAAGTAATAAGTAAATGATAAAAAAAAACAATCCCTGTCCATTAAATTGCTTCTAATTCATTACCTCGCCTTCAATCAATCCCGGGTAAGAACCATTAACAAGTTCACTCACCTTTTCAGTTCAATTCAGTTGCAATAGCATATAAATTAACCAACACTGCAGCTCCAGCCCTCCGTTAATAATTCCCCACATGATTACCGGTAGCCGTTTGCCGATGGAATTACACTGAATTTTTCATTAACCCCGCTATCTAATTATAGAAAGGAGCAGTTACAGGTATTTACGCCGTAATTTCTGAAATACTGTTATTTCCTCGAAATCATCAATGTATTATACCGTATACGGCACGGAATTCTGGTAACGTGCTGTTATGTAGCTGCATTTAATGAACACCTACACTTTAACGTGAAATTAAATGCCACGGACATTCTCATTTCATTACCATATAGACGAAAATTCCGAAACTTGAATGATGATGGACGAGCCTGGCGTAAGCTGAATTCTACACATAATTAACATTTCCTTTTGGTGGGGTCCTCGTTTATTTTAATTCGTTTAGAGAGGTTATTTGGAGAGAAGAAGACACAGCCATTCGACCTACGAGTAGGTATAGTAGTATGGCGTAGGAATTGCGTCATAATAACCTCGGTCTGATGACAGTTCGAGTAAGGCTGTGGCAGAGTGGGGTCCAAGGACTGGAAGACGAGATGTCGGTCGTCCAGCGGCGAGATGAGCAGACGACATTATCGCCATCGCGAGCAATACCAGAACGAGCCTGGCACAGGATCATGGTGATTGACACAAGAAAAGAGGCCCTATGCCAAGTCGGTGAAGTCGGGATGTGGATGATAATGATGAGCCTCGCTCTAAAGACTTTTAAATCAAACCTGAATTGTAATTTAGGAAACGTGCTTTCAAAAACAAAGGACATCGTCGATTAGCAATTGAACAAAGAAACAAAACTTCATACGTAATTCCACCGATCAATGGGGATTAGACTTAAGGTTCAGTTAAAGCTCGCGCCATTTGTTCAAATCCTCTAGGATTGTCGTGGTGTTAGTGTGCCATAGACTATTTAGCGCAGTTTGTACGACTTAATTGATGGAAACAGATTATTGTAATGCTTGCAGACTTGTTGCATATTCCCATTCGTGGGATTTGTACCCGTTGTTAGAGATAATCCTTGGAAAAACTGCCTTGAAATGCTAGTAGATTAGTTAACTCTAGCATGCAATTTATCTGAGTTGCGTCATGTGTTGTGTCACTCCCGTATAATGCGAAGGATCTCGGACATTTGTTGGTATCGATCGCTGAAGCAACACTGCAATTTATTATTTATTTATTAAAACTTTTCACACAAAAAGGTACAAAGGCGGACTTAATTTCGCTGACAGAGTATTATTATCTCATGATCAAGTCAACTGCTAAGCAATAAAATTACGATAAAAGTGTATATAAAAAGCTATTACTTCATTAGCACTTATTGTCACAGCACCCTACACACCAATTCAATATGCACACAGCCTGCAATGCAAATGAAACAACATTTTGAAATACAACACACGTACAGTACACACACACACATAGCTGAAAAACTCGGCAGCGATCAGTGCACAAAGATAGAAGTCTTAGCAGTTGCTTCCAAGTTTAGTGCGTGACCGGCGTTTTACCACTTACAGTGTTCTTGGCTTGCGCCAGAGTTTCGATCAAATTGAACACGAAGCGCACACTTGCAGTTTCTCAATTTCGAATGAGAGCAATTTACTTTGGTATTATTTTGGACACGTTTGTAATATGTCTGTTGTGGTTACGGTGAGATAATAGTAGAGCGGAGAAGGTAGTCTTTATAGTTTTGCATATTTTTTTAAAATGCTTTTCAGCTTTTCTTTTAAGGAACTGCAATATTCGTGACGGAAATGACTGTTGACTGAAATGACATTTCGCATCATTTTCCAGATTAATCATAACATACATCATTATCTGTTATCTGATCACCGCAATCCAGTTATTGGGTAATACGATACCCCTTGGTGAGACTGGTTGTCCGACTTTCAGGCTTCTGACGACCCGTAACGACTATCAAAGATCCATGAACGACAGCCGGGACCAACGGCTTAACGTGCTTTCCGAGGCACGGAGGGGTCTTGGTTTGTAAAGATGGTCACCCGTCCACAGACCACCCGCGGCAATCGTAGCTTAACCTGATCGATCGAACTGTGCGGCTATTATTACTTAGCCACGAGCCCCTTAATTATATAATTCATGATTACTTTATAAAATTAAATGAGATATAGCCACATCATGACATCACATCACACATGAAAGCATCACTTACAAAGGAAAATCGGTAAGCTAGACCTTTTGGTTTGACGCGCCCTAAACGGTCTAGCGAATAAGCACAAAGAGAGCAATTGAGTACCTGAATGTGAATACAATTTCATTGGCACTCACCCTTCCATATTCGTGATAGACGGCCGTCGGAGTGAAACGTGTCCAGCTGTGACGCATAGCCGCCATTTTGCGCGCCTTAATAATAACTGTCAAATCATGTTCGCTCAGTCCTAGAGCAAATAATCATTTAGGAAATTAATGCTGTGGTATTATGCGTGATTAATCAATCTTTTGATATAAATGTGGGCTATTTGTTTACTAAATATCTGGGTGGATAAATTGAATGCATTTATTAGACTGATATTCTCGTAATATGATAGACTAAGGGAAAATAAACTACATTTGAGCTGCACGATTTCTGACAAATGCGTGAACTGACTGGACTGCCGATCGATTCTGTAAAAATCTCACCGTGAAAAGTTAGGTGAAGTGAGCTTAGAGTGAGCTGTCAATTGTTTTAATCCCTAGCCAGCCAATGACAGCTCACACGTTCACTTCATCTTAGTTTTCACGGTGAGATGGTTACAGAATCGCACAGCAGGTCCACTCAATCTGTGTGGTTCTTTCCTCAAAAGACCATCTCAGACATCGATCGATTATGTCTGGACTTTAAAAGACCTCAGAGTTTGTTTCGGCCTTTCTTCTCAGAGTAGTCAGATAGGAAACGCCGACCTCATCTAGTTTTGAAGTATGGTTGACGTGTAAAAGTATTTGTGCATAATTTATCATTAATTTATGTTTATTTGAAAACATGTTACAAATTTTCATAGAGTCGTGTTAAAACCACATAAATGGGGCATATTTACTGTTTATTTCATGTGAAAATATAAACTAGAACCTGCCTTCTCACCTCACATAATTCGACACCGCAGCAGTAAAAAATTGCATGCTGCGTAATCCAGGCACTCGCGCACGAAATGCGGTATGCTACTTTCATTACATTAAGAGCCTTATTTACCCATATTTAATGCTAACATGCCGTCATAACAAGATTATGTTCATTTCATTAAGCGTGCCCGTAACGGTAATCCCGCGGTGTTAATTAAAACAAACGAAATTAATTTAATATTCCAGATACATCTGTTTACCTCGGATTCATTATTTTGTATTCGTGCATTTTATTATTGTTTGTAATTACTGTTTGTGTTGTTTATTGATTGAGTGATTGAGTTGTGGTGTGAATGAATTCGGTAATTAAAATATCTCTTCTGAGAATAAGTTTAACAGACCATAATAATTAATAAGTACTCCTTCGCATACTTATTTGCATACTCTTGTTTTATTCTCTAGGTTCAAAACCTACGGAACCTACAGAAATTGGATTCAAATCACCATTTAATTTTAAAGCAATACTTTTAAGAATAGCCAGTCAGTACCAACATTATGAATAGAAGATAAATTCACATAGAATTAAAAATAACCCCCGTGTACTATTTATTATTCACACTGACTTATTGACTTTAATTTTGGCTAACGTTTTAACTAAACATTGGAACCACTTTCACAACTATCAGCTATTACCTATCTACATAAAACAATGTAGTTATAAATAAATCATTTTTATGTCGATAAATATCTCCAAAAACTACATTTTGTCTCCGACAATTCTTTGACACAAGTCTACTACACGGGATTACGGCTGTCATTTGCAAACATTTGATCAAACATAGCATTCTCCCCAGGAGCCACCTATTTTGACTTATCAACAGCAACGAGTTTGTTGATGACAATTCAGCAATCCTTGGAAATATCAGGTAAATAATAATATAGCTGTCTCTTTAATAATAATTCCATGAATTATTAATAACCTTTCGGATCAAATAAATCTGTGAGTTCAAATATCAGGTAAATCCATTAAGTATCTAAATAGCTTTGTTTCATTCCTTCTGTTTACTGGAACGTGTACCGTTCCAGTAAACACAAGGATTTATTATAACGAATGTACCTATTAATAGAATTCAATAGAAAGTCAATCGCAGAGAACTTTTAATCAAATCGTCTTTCATCCGATTCAGGTAAATTATGAATGAAGTAATTTATTTATTTAAACTTTTCGCACAAAAAGGTATAAAGGCGGACTTAATGCCTTCGGCATTTTCTACCAGTCAACCAAGAGTGGTGAAGAGATAAGATGACAGGTGCTTTGGTAGAGAGGGACAGTGATAAAAAAAAACTCTTAAAACTGGGTACACAAATACATAAATAGGTATTTCATGTACGTCCTTGATTTGGTACAACTAAGTTTTTTATTTCAGTCTTACCAAGGGGTATCGTATTACCCAGTAACTGGGTTGTGGAGATCAGATAGGCAGTCACTCCATGTAAAATAGTTAGACTGGAAGTCGACCCTAACATAGTTGGAAAAAGGTTGGGCAGATGATGCTGAAGTCACGTTTTTATTTCGTATCGATGCGAGCTGTACCTAGGGCATTAGTCAGTCTGTGCGCCAAACACGACCAAATAATATAATAATTTATTTATTTTCAGAAAATTCAATTCCATTATGTACAATAAATTACATTAAAATGATATAAAAATGACACATAATAAACAATAAAATAATAATCAAACATTAAAATCAAATTAAATTAAAATACAGGATTAAAGAAGAATTACATTACTTACAATTGAATTGAAAATTATACATTATTATTGAAAAGAAAAATTGAAATATATAATTGATGAAACATAATCTTAACATTAGTCAGTACGTGAATCATACAATCCAAAGCAAACAGGCAAATCTACATCTTCAGGTATAGAGTGAAACTTTTATAATCTGCAACGCTTTTTATACATACAAACCTAATCTAATAAAACCCCTGAATCCCTTTTACAAGCCGAACTCACCCAATACATCTCACAAACAAAACGTATAATACTTTTACTTTCAATCCAATCACAATTAGTTAAGTAACCCGTGTAATTACTTAAAGCCTCCCGATCTACTAGCCCCAACAAAAAGAACCAGGCTATTTCATCGGTTACAAAAGGAATTTCGCCAAACTTCATCAAGGGTTTCCAAGAAAAAGTTGGGAACGGAAAAAAGGATTTGACCCTCCAAATTCGGGGGCACCTGACATACATATCAGGGGACATGTCTTTATCTTATTTGCTGCTACTTTAACTTTATCTACATGTAAGTCTGGAATAAGAATGGTATTGTTTTGGGTGATTTATTTATACGAGATAGGTCTCGTATAAATAAAAATAAACTTAACCTATTAAAATTCCCCTTTCCCAAAAAACGATACATCTATTTAGCATTTTTTAGGAAAGGGGAACTTTAATAGGTGTACATTCGCCAGCACATCAAGCTACTACAATCTGTCAAATTGCTTTAATGGATTTTCAACTTTATATCTAAAACGTTAAGGTTCAAGGTTGATTGGGAAAATTTAACAGTTACGGGGAGCTTGACCTGCTGGCGTCAGTACGTCATGACCTCTGTCTTTCCGTGAAAAAGCATCTTATAATATTTATGTATTAATAGCCTGAAAAATAGCCTAGGTCCTCCTTATAACATCAGCTTTTGCCAGTGAAAGTCCCGTCAAAATCGGTTCCGCCGTTTCGGACACTAGCCGGAACAGACAGACAAAAATTTTAAGGGGTAAAAAGCTGTTATTTGACATTACTCGTACACGCAGACACTTGAATTACATTTATTTGTACGTAGTTTGAATTATTTTGTATAAAAGATACATTAAACATAATTTACATAATACCTGCAGCAATAGCATAAATACCTGAAGGCCAATTGCCGTAATTAAAAACGTTCAAAATCAAGCCGCAATCTAACCTCAACGACAACGTCGACAACCAATGTAAAAACATGTCAAAAATTAAGAAAAATTAGAGGTATTTTTGAGAGATTGAGATCAGACTGAACGTTATTAACATTACGAGAATTTCCCGTCTTGTAAGTAAGTCTACATTATTTTTATCCGCACCGAACATAGATCCTGTGGCAGGATTACCCGTAACCATATAAATTAATCTGCTTTTATAACGTAAGAACCTTTCTGAAGGTAAATCTTCAATTTAACGATTCCGTCGAAACCCTTGTAAATTACACAAATTATACGAATTATTACGCAAATCTAATCTAAAAAAAAATTTGATACCACTTAGAGATAATAATAATAATATCCCTGGACATTTCACACAGCGCCATCTAGTCCCAAGCTAAGCAACCTAATGCTTGTGTTATGGTAACAAGATGGCTGATAAACTACTTATATACATTTTTTTTTTTTGTAAATACATACATATTATAGATAGAAAAACAATTAGAGATAATAATACCACTTAGAGATAATAGAGTGATAACAAGATTATCACTCTATTATCTCTAAGTGGTACCTAAATTAGGAGAGGTATTTCTTGAGTATGCTAATTTGTGGTATGCATGATTGCATCTGTATTAAGCCGCAATTTCTGTGCATGCAGAATTAGCTGCATAGAGATAAGCATCAGCAACTTTTGCAATTAACAAAGGATTACGTGTGTGTGAGTGCGCCTGCTCTAATATTTAACTTAGGGGAAGTGTTCCTTTTGGTAAAGTATGCCCAGTGAAGTACTTACTGCCACTATATGTATTTTAATTTAACATTACCTACTTGCACATAAGAGAGAAGGAGGAAGGTCCATGGCTATATAATAACAGCCGCACAGGTCGATCGATCAGGTTAAACTACGCTTACCGCGGTTGGTCTGTCGATGGGTGACCATCTTTACATGCCGAGACCCCTCCTTGCCTCAGAAAGCACTTTAGGTCCCAGCTGTCATTCGTGGTTCTTTGATAGTCGTTACGGGTAGTCAGAAGCTCAAAAATCTGACAACCAGTCTTACCATAGATATAGGATAGAAGGAGATATAGTTGTGTAGTTGAAAATGAATCAGAACTCCCTGTCATTAAGACGATCTCACTAGCGCGCCACTACTACACACATTTTTCAGTAAAAGCAATAGATACAAAGTCGCGCACACTCTTGCAATTCATAAATCAGAACGTACTACACAATCAATTATAAACCTTAACTCATCAAACATAGCGTGCATTTACCATGCACCGAACAACTTACACAAAAACATCTGTCGCTATCGTTATTTTTGGAACGAAGTTCTTTATCGCGCGTTGCGAAAACGGGCTAGACAGAAAAAATTAATACCAAAAGTTGGAACGACACTTTTTGCTATAGTTGTAAGCCGTGCGGCGTGCGCGTGTTTCTCTGTCTGTCTCTCTCTCTCTCTCTTATAGAAAGAAAGCCAGTTATACTTCGTTCCATCCGGGTGTCCCTTGACATCTCTCAAGATTTTTTTATTTATTTATTCAGCCATTTCTGTCCCACTGCAGGGCAAAGGCCTCCCTTCCCTCCTTCCACTTATCCCTATCCAGTGCTGTTAAACGCCAATCCTTGTGAAAAGAGTTGAGCTCGTCCCGCCATCTCATTCTGGGCCTGCCGCGTTGTCGTTTGCTGCTGTTTGGGACCCATTGTGTGGTTACTTTAGCCCATAGCTCCTCCGGCATGCGACAGATGTGACCAGCCCAGTTCCATTTTAGCTTGGCAGCCGTGTGACCTACATCGGCAATTTGAGTTTTAGAACGCAGTATCGAGTTCCTTATACGATCAGAAAGTTTAGCGCCGCTCCATTGCTCGCTGACAGACCCCGAGTGCGGACTTTTGACGATTGGTTACTGACCATGTCTGCGCTCCATAGGTGAGGGTAGGAAGAATACACATGTCCATGAGTCGCTATTGTTGTGCTGTGCAAAAGCCATTTATTTTACATATAGGCTAGTGATTGACTAAATCGGAAAGTTATCGATTCTCCCTTTTATTATTGAACTAAAAAAAATTTGGGTTTATGAAAATAAAATAAATAAAAAACGACATGTCCAGAAAATATTATACTATAAATCAATAAAAATTAACAATAAAACAATTTGTAAATATATATTTTTTAACACTTCACATCTTCTTCTCTTTCTTCTTTTTTCTTCTTCGAGGGTCTTCTAACCGGATTTAAACGTCATCTTTTTAGGTCTTCCAACTGGGTTAAAACGGTTGACAAATTGTAAAATTAACTATATATTCCTTGGGTAATCGACATTGTTATCGATAGCCTAGGTTAGTGGATGCACAGCCACATCACTAGCTGGCCGCAACCAGCAGCGGCCGTACCATGCGATCTACCGCATAAATAAAGTATCGTTTTGTGATTTTTACATTGCTTGTCGAGTCACTTAGTGACATATTTAGGCAGTGGTTAAGGAGCAATGTATTTATTGCGAAAATAGTACAGTCGTTACGATATTGGAAAACAAAATTAACGTAGTAAAAGCAACAAATATTTTTCAATTTGTTGTTTTTCATGATTTGAAAGACAAGTATAGTAAAATACTTATATTTATATTATATGGTAAGTGATTCCACGATTACAAAGTTTAAGTTTTGGCTTCGGTTTTTACAAGAAACCACTGAACAACATGGCATTCTTATATTTTTTCACGATCACGGTCAAAAGCGCACTAGTTCGCGGAGACGGCATTTACCTAGTGCATGATCATTTCGGGCATGCCGCGACGACACAGACACGCCACCTTGCCACTTCTCCTGTTTTTACATTTCTATGAGTCTTACCAAGGGTATCAAGGGTATCGTATTACCCAGTAACCAGTTACAGGACGTATATACGTCTGGAACCGCCTGCCTATCTGACAACAGGCAGTCGCTCACATTTGTTATACAAGATGTCGTTTTGCATCCTTGTCAAATTCAAGGAAGTAACTATGCTATTGATTCTCGACACGAATCAATAATAAAATAAGTAGGTTTTTTTTTCTAATTTTCGGAAATTTAAAATGTGTGGGACACGCATTTTAAAACGCGGCCTGTGTGAGGCCGCACACCTTTTACACACACCTAAAAAAGCGGCCGCTTATACGATACCATAACGCGATTCTGTTCTTTGAACGTAGTGTATTCTGTAATACTGTCAAACTTAAATAACTAAAAAAACAATGATGTATTCATTATTTACCAAGGATCGTAATTTTATTTGATTATTTATGTCTTTCATAACAGCCTCCTGAAATTTGACGAGGATGCAAAACAACAGCTTGTATAAGGGGCTCTTGTGCAAAATATTATGCTTCTAGGCTTAGAGGCTGTGCATTGTCTGTCAGTGAGTAGAAGATTAAGTAGTAGTATGTAGTAGAGTAGTACCTAGTAGAAGACGCCAATATTTACTTCCACATAAGACTTTTCAACTTTGCCTGTGGGTGACACATCTACTTAACGTCAGCTTAGACCTTTTGCTGATTCCAGAACAAATCACTGTACACTGTGTACACTTTCACTATAATTATTAAAAATATTGAGTGTCGCTGACAGCTGATATGAGCTTTTCAAAGCTTAAGCTTGGTCAGTCAGTTATGTAGCTGCTTTATAAGTAAGTATAGATGGAAGATCTCAGGGAAAACGGCGCTCAGTGGTCAAGTGCTGCCTTGCACTCTTGCACAGTTAGGTTTTGGGACGACCCCTTTACAGTCTCCCCAGGGATGTGCCCTAGCAGGTGTTGCGCAGGGTGGGTCGGTATTATGAGCGGTTACGAGGGCACGGTTACCTTTCATGTGCAGATGGTGGTTTTAGTGAGGTAAAAATCCCACACTTCCCGGTCTTATCCCCAAACCCCGGGCGCCTTTTGAAGGTTTTACATCTTCCGCAGTAAAATTTCAATAATTCTCAGTATCACGTCTAAAGTGTACTCGTGCGGTAATGTTCGCGGAACCAAGAGCAATTTTAATTAAACGAAAACACCCAGTTTCCCCAAAAACGTATTTGAAGGCACCATTTCGTCGAAGTGTTGATTTAGCTATATATACAAAATTCAAAGTCCTGACTAAGTGACTGATATATCAACGCACAGCCTAAGCCGCTGGTCCTAGAGACATGAGATTTGGAGGGTGAGTTCTTCGTGAAGAGTAGGCATCCACTAAGAAAGGATTTTTCGAAATTCCACCACTTTTTTTTTTTTTTTTTTTTTTTTTTTTTTTTTTTTTTTTTTTTTTTTTTTTTTTTTTTTTTTTTTTGAGGTTGGGAAATCATCAAATGACCCCTCCCGCTCTGGGTGGAGCAGAAGGGAGTGTCAGACTTTTACTGACTAAAACCCACCCGTGTTCCTTCCTTAGCCCTTTATGTTCCAGGGCAGCGGTAAACCCTTTCGGATGGTCCCGCTACCCTGGCAGGAAATTCCACCCCTAAGAGGGCGAAATGGGGGAATTTCGTTTGTAGTCAATTTTACAGGGGAGGATTTTACTGCATGGCTTGATTAACTCGAAAATTAGTATAAATAATCTTTGAGTCAAGTTATGAATACATCCAAAACGATTTTTCTAAATAAATCTATCTATAAAATAATCCCTGTGGGGGTGAAAAGACGGGATACAGTTAATATGAAAACTCTTTTTCCTATGGTTAATAAACTTGATACTTAGCAATATTTGCCTCAGTTAATAACACAGATGGTCACTTTTTGCTTAAAAAAAAGAGGCTTCACGAGGTGAAAAAGTTAATAGGTAAGAAAAAAATATTAAACCGCTCGGACGGATTAATTCGAAACTCGATACTAATACTTAAAACAAAAATAAAGTGTTTTAAGGGTTTTTCAAAAATCGTCTTTTACCGGGGTGGAAAAGGGTAATAAAGTTTAAAGGGTGGATGTACTGCTTACTCGAAAATGGGTATATGTAAATAATCTTTAAGTCATACAATGGGAACGTTTCAAACGCTTTTTTAAAAACAAAGCCTGGCGTGGTAAAAGGGGAAGACAAGGTTTATTTTAAAAATCTTATTCATTTGACCTGTATACTTTAAAATTAACCCGAATTAAATAAATAAATGATAAAGATTGTAATCATACATCTTCGAAAATTTAAGAGTAAAGTACACGCGGACAAAGTCGTGGGCAAAGTGCTTTACTAAATAAAATTATAAATTTTGTCTGTATGTTATATTCTCAAACCACCGAATGGATTTAGATAAAATTGCCTGCCAGCAGATGCCAAAGAGATAAATATCATCCTGGGGAAGGTCATACTTCTTATTCTTTCCGACATCCACGCGGGCGAACCGCGGGCAGAAGCTAGTTGGATTATAAACACGTTTTTTTCTAACCATAGTATAAATACTAGGCAAAAATACAATTAATTTGGTGTACTTGCTCTAAAGGCTCGGTGGCTCGTTTAGATGTCAATGTATAAGCTTTTATAATAAACTTCCAAGCCACGTTCAAAATCTAAGCCTCAATAAATTCTAATAATTCATTAAACGTAAGTTGTGCCAGGCCTTTTATACCGTTAAAGCTTATATTGAGGACAAAAAGGCTTGGGATTGAGATGCTCCATTTTTTACATATAATATTTTTTTTTTCTCTCACTTAGTTTAAATGACAGTTTGAGTACTTTATGCGGCCTACCCAAATGTCCTTTCTTTTGTATTGTTCGTCGAGTCGCTAAGTTGAGCTACACGATTACTGATAAATTCTTGCACTGATAGGTCAGAGGGGCAATTCTCCTAATTTTAAGACCGTTCACAGTCTGATCTCAGTCTCAATCGGTCAAAAAATACTTCTAATTTCCCTACATTTTGACAAGTTTTTGACATTTGTTTGTCGCTGAGTGAGACTGCGACTAGATTTTGAACGTTTTAAATTACGAGAATTAGCCTTCTGGTCTCAGTGCACGAATTTCAAATCTGTATGGTTCTTTCCATAAAAGGCTATCTCAGGCATTAACCTGCATGGTCGTCATTTATGGCCTGACCAAGATTTTGTCAGAAGAAACTGACATCTCAGTCTGTTTCGGTCTTTCTTCTCAGAGTATTCAGTTAGGAAACAACGAACTTTAATTTTGACGTGTATAAGTGATTTTTGAACCAATTTACAGAAATAAATATAATTTATAATCATCATTTATCGTTTATATGAGATTCTTCTATAACACAAATATTTTGGTTAGTGAGCACTCAGTTCACAGTATAGTACCTATACATACATAAAAATAAAAGTATTTTGACTTTTTTAAATGACAAACACTCGCTTAGTACCTTAGTCAGAACATGTTGAACTAACAAACTCAAAAAGAAATAACAAAAACAAATTGAAAAAAGAAAAACTCAAACAGCTATTCCGCTATTCGAAATATAAAAACGGTATTAACGCCCATAGACTGTACCTATCCTCTCTATCTCTTTGCACAGCCCATCAAGCAAAGGCAAATCAGCATAAAAGTAAAGGAAAAATACGCACAAAATACTTCGTAAAAGTGTGGCCATAATATAATTTATATTGTTTTGATGTTGTTTCTCCTATACGAGCCGAGATAAGGGGAAACTTTGCCTCAGTAAAAGTAAGTAATCAATGTGGTGTTATTAATGTATTTCATTGTACTCCATTGGTTACGGCTTGTTCTGAATTCAAATGTTCAAGTTTTTTTTTATGTTTGCTGTGGTTTGGTTTGGACATATCCTAATCTGAAGGCCAATTCTCGTAATTTAAAACGTTCAAAATCTAGTCACAGTCTCATCTCGGCGACAAGCAAATGTCAAAAACTTGTCAAAATGTAGGGAAATTAGACTGAGATCAGAGAGGCAATTCTTGTAATTTTAAGACCGTTCACAGTCTGATCTCAGTCTCAATCTGTCAAAAAATACTTCTAATTTACCGACATTTTGATAAGTTTTTGACATTTCTTTATCGCTATGATGAGACTGCGACTAGATTTTGAACGTTTTAAATTACGAGAATTGGCCTTCTGACTGTGAACGTTCTTAAAATTACGAGAATTGCCCCTCTTATGAGCGATGTTTAAGATTATTTTAACTTATTTATTATGAAAACATAACATAACATCACGCCTGTAATCCCCGAAGGGTTAGGCAGAGGTGTAGCTATAGTCTTTCGCCAGTTTTTTTTTATTCCCAAGTAATTGGGGGCGAGCCTATTCAGCATCTAGAATGTGGGCTGCTACTGAGAAATTCCTGATTGCAAAACCCAATAACACTTTGCTTGCCCTGGAACTCGAACCCAGGGCCTCATGCTCAGTAGTAACGCCAGCGACCACTAGACCAAAATGATAAATGATTTTATTTTGTAAGTAGGTTTGTACAAACACTTTTACACGTCAATCATATTTTAAAACTAGATGAGGTCGGCGTTTCCTATCTGACTAGTCTGAGAAGAAAGGCCGAAACAAACTCAGACGTCACAGTCTCTTTTAAAGTCCAGACATAACCTTGGTCAGATCATATGAAGACCATGTAGGTCGATGTCTGAGATGGTCTTTTGAGGAAAGAACCACACAGATTGAGAGGACCTGTCCCAAAAAATGATAGGAAGATCATGTTTAAATTATAGAAAACCTCAGAGGGCCAAATCCAACATTTTTTAGAATGTTTACATGCTAATCTCAGTCTCAATCAGTCAGAAATACATCTAAATTACCTACATCTTTGACAAGTTATTTGACGTTTTTTTTTTTAGATTAGATAGTTATTTGAGATTGTGTCTAGATTTTGAACGTTGTAATATGGGAGATCTTCAGAGTGTCAGATTTATCGCGTTCTCATTTTTAAAAGCACTAGCGAACGGCCAAATGTTAGCGAAAACCGCATTAAAATGTGTAGTGTAGAAGAAAGACGTAGTCACACAGACAGACAATAAAATCGACTTTAATTTATGTTGTATCCCCAGATACATTTTTTTCAGTTGGTAATCTATAGTAGTTCATGCAGCTCTCATAACTAAAAATTTTGAATTGTTCGTCAACTGGCGAGTGTCAAACTCGCGAGCGCGCGCGGGTTGGCACCTTCCAATTTTACCTGTTTTTTTGGTCGTCAACTCGCTCGACCGTGAAAGTTTGACGTATTTATGTACAGTCAGCTACAAAAACGTCTTATGTATAATATAGGAACCCACTTTTTAAGTAGTTAGACGGTACTTAACCAGATCAGCCAGCACGGGCAAAGCCGCGGGCAATAGCTAGTTATTTATAGTTATTGGTTTCAATTCGATTTTATTTGACTGTACTTTTTATGTGCGAGCGAGTTGACGACAAAAAAAAATACGTAAAATCGGAAGGTGTCAACTCGCGCGCGGCGTGTGAGTTTGACACTCGCCAGTTGACGAACAAGTCAAAAATTTAGGACACAATCATTAATTAGCGTTGTCTTTACTCCGTTACCATTACTTAAAACAAAGACCAAAACGGTTTTACTGATAATTCACTGTTCACTCGTCCAGCTGTGTATGTTAACTCAAATAATACCAAAAACAGGCCTATTATTTTAGCAAATAGGCATAAATTAACAGTATTGCCAAAGTAAACAAATACTAAGCGAATGTAAGTTTGTATGCAAATGTAATTGATTTGATGTTCATGTGAATTTGGCCGGCATTGTGCATATGTTGTTTGTAATATGTATTTGGACATTAGTGTTAAACGGTGACGTCATATGCACAGCTGTGTAATCATCTCATCACAATTGGATCGGCATTTACATAATTTGAATTGTCTCTCGCTTTTCGCTTGCAAATATTGATAGTTCTAAGGTTGTCACCAACAGGAAACATATAATTATATTTTATTTTATATCAATCATCATCATCATTTCATCCGAAAGACATCCACTGCTGGATATAGGCCTCCCCCAAACACCTTCACTTCGACCGGTTCTGTGCTTCTCGCATCCAAGGGGTTCCTGCGGCCTTCACCAGATCGTCGGTCCAGCTTGTGGAAGGCCTTCCAACGCGACATCTTCCGGTACGCGGTCGCCACTCCAGAACCTTTTGGCCCCTTTTGGCTTTTGGTTATATCAATAAAGGTGTAGTATTCTACAGGTAGGTACAGTATTGTATACAGGATCAAATTTAATTAGCTGGTGAAACTTCACAAACATCTAATGACGCTAAAGCAGAAATAAAGATTTACTAAACTCATTATTCTAAGTAGAAAATATGTGGTGACTAGCTTGTTTCGTGACACGGGACAAGGGGAAAATATCCTAGTTAAGTTCTCTACTTTTTTTAAATACTACCGTATGCATAGTGCAAATGTCTCTTCACAATTGTCCTAATCCCCTACCCCAAGGGGCAGTGGTGGCTCAGTGGTAACGGCCTCGAATTACGAGTTATAGGTTGTGGGTTCGATCCTAGGCAGGTGCTTTACTTTGTGTAATTTGTTTCATCACCACTGCTCTCAAAACGGTGAAGGAAAACATCGTGAGGAAACCGGCATGCCCTAGAGCCAAAAATTCGAAGACATGTGACATCTACCAACCCGCACTGGGCCCGCGTGGTAGATTACAGACCACTCCCTCTCGAAGAGTCCTCTCTTCTGCTGCTGCTGAACTGCTGGGACACAGTTAGGCCTCCTGGCCTAACGGCGTGCGAACATTATAGGCTGATTATGCTATGCTTATGCCTAACCCAAGTCCTTAAAATAAAACTATAAATCATACTTAAGAAAGAAGTCAACAATTATTAATAAAAACGCAAGTAGAACTATCAATTCGTGCAATATGTTTCCAGTGCAGGCTGGCACCTTCAACTTTCATTTTATTATAACACAAAAGTTCCCAAACTTTCTCAATAGCTATTTCCTTCCGCATGCGTCTGCAACTCGCACAGAACTTTTAGGATGCATTGAATTTCTTCTTCCTGTTCTTTGTACTTTAAGTTTCGAAACCTTTTATATGGAAGAGTATGGATTCGGAAAGTAATATGAAATAGCTGCTTTATCACACCGCGTGGAAAGATTGATGATGTACAAAACTCTTAAATTAAGGTATTTCTATGATTATAGAGTCTTACGTCCATCTTTAAATAAATCACAGAAAACCTACAATAAACTACGTCACGCTTAATAAAACAAAACAATACTAAAACTATAATTAAATTAAAACAAAACACATTCTTGTAACTGTACACCTCGTACAAATATAATTGGTTACTTTAATAGACGTTCCAAGTGCTCACTCAAACACGAGTTAACACTAAAACGCTGCAGGTCCCGACAACGTGACAACGGACCCCCGGCCCCTGGACCCCGTAGTCGTAAAATGGCACGCAGTCACAGCTGAATTAACGTTCCCAGATAACGATTTCAGGGTCCTAGAGGTGGGTCACTAATAAATCTGCTCGAATAAACCCAGTCATAACCGCGGGGTTATAAAACTTTACAGGCCCGTGAAATAAATTTCCATACATTGAGTGCAGAGCCTACGTCGGTTATATACGCATACAAATGTAACCATTACGCGTGAGATTTTGAATTAATGATGTTATTGCTTCCAGTGTTGTGCTAGCTCATAAAATATGTAGTTAATGTAAAGTTGTGTGAGCCATTTTATTATTTTTGAATTTAAAATACACAAGCCTTTTTGTTTGGGGTTTTCAAATGTTATGTTTATGGTTTTATATTTTAACATAAATCATTATGTCGACAGACATAGGTATAACCACTAAACACAAACTAATTTCACGAAATAATTGATCATTAGATATAATTAATATATTTGAATTGCCAATTAGTGATAAGCGTAATAATAATTGTTGTCAGTTCGAGATAAGATAGTAACTAATAATTACTTCCCAAAATTAGAGGGATATTATTATTCCATTGATTGCAAAAACAACACATACTAGACAGATTTTACAGAAGCTAAAACTTTTATTTATTAATATTATTCACTATCTATTGTTTGTGTAATAGTTTAAGACTCTAATTTAACTTGCACTCAGAAAGTTGAGCCATAAATCTCTACAGCTGTTGCGCTGACGTTAAAAGAAATAATATGAACAATCGAGACCAAAAAGTTTCAGTAAAATTAATTTTGAGTATAAATTCGTTTGGATTTGTCACACACGTTACAAGTCAATGCTGAAATAAAACATACTTTTTTCTAATTTAAATTGGCTCTAGGGTTAGAGCCAATTTAAATTAGAAAAAAGTATGTTTGGCTCTAACCCTTATTTGATAACTCCATATAGACTTTTAACAAAGTTTCACTCTACAGTCTAGTGTCTAGATCAGAGACCGATTCCAAGATGGTTGGCATACCAAAACTACACTGTCTAGCTGGTTTTTCTAACTGTAGATCAGAAGGCCAATTTCCGTAATTAAAAACGGTCAAAATCTAGTCGCAATCTCACCTCAGTGACAATCAATGTCAAAAACTTGTCAAAAATAAGTATTTTTAACAGACTGAAATAGAGATCAGACTGTGAACGTTTTTAAAATTACGAGAATTACCCTTCTGTATTTTCACTAGTTAAGAAGTATCAATACAGTTTTATTTCTAAATTTGGAAACATCGGTGACAAAATGGTTGTACCTATATATGAACATTTACATATCAGTTAGCTTAGCGACCATCGCTGCTATTTGTACAAACGGCCTTAACTCCTTTGAGGCGTGTAGTGGGTAGACACAACACTACACTACACAGCCGTTTGATCGGTCACCATCCTATAGTTTGTCGTCACGATCCTTTGCATGGTAAACGACTACCTATTAAAATATGGCTTGTGAGTCAACAGCTTTACCTTTTTGTAACAAACAGGTGTGCACAAGATGGTAGGCGAAAAAGGTGTTAGTTTAAAGTTAACATGAAAAGAAAATTTCCATACAACGTGGTAATGCTGCCAGCCCTTTGAGTACTTTTCCTGTTCATGACGAGCGACGCGGCCGAATTTTTTGATGTCCTATGATTATTTTCTCTCCTTTTAGATGTGAAACATCTAATGCGGCGAGTCAGACTATGCGACTCTGCGACTGCCTTGCAGAGGTACGAAATTAATTTTGATAGTGATTGATAGCTAAGTATGGATTTTTTTTCTTAAAAAAAAATTAAAGGGTATTTAGTTTTTTATTAGGATGCCATATTTTTTTATTCCGCCATTTTTTTTATAAACCAACCTACGCATATTTTCTATTCAAAATAGTTTAGATGTTGATCCATCTAAACTATTTCGCAGGACGTCTGGCAGATGTGATCATCTGCCAGACGTCCTGCGAAGACTCATTTTGTTTTATATACATAATTATTATGTACTTGTACACATTATTATTTTATGCAAATATTATCTTGGAAATTGAAACAAAAGTTAACATGAATTAACATTGCGACTGTATTTAGTTCACCCAGGTACAGAAAACACGTCACAAAAGGAAGCGAATCTTTTGCTATGAACCTAGAACATCTAGATTCTAGGCTACTACTAAGAGATTTGTACCTTAGGTGCAGTAGTCAAGTTTGCGGCCACTTGGGACCAACGAGTCAGCAACTGAAGGAAGAGTATCTTTACTCATCATCTGCCTAGCCTTTTCCCAACTATGTTAGGGTCGGCTTCCAGTCTAACCGGATGCAGCTGAATACCAGTATTTTACATGGAGCGACTGCCTATCTGACCTCCACAACCCAGTTACTGGGTAATACGATACCCCTTGGTAAGACTGGTTGTCAGACTTTCGGGCTTCTGACTACCCGTAACGACTGTCAAAGATCCACGAATGACATCCGGGACCAACGGCTTAACGTTCTTTCCGAGGCACGGAGGGGTCTCGGTATGTAAAGATGGTCAACCATCCACAGACCAACCGCGGCAAGCGTAGCTTAACCTGACCGATCGACCTGTGCGGCTGTTATTATTTAGCCACGGGCCCCTCGGAAGAGTATCTCTACTATTAAATAAAAATCTTATATTCATTCATTCACTGACGGACAACGCACAGCCTAAACCTCTGGGTGCAAATGCATCAAATTTTGCATAAAATAAGAGCTCTTTAAATAATGAAAGTGACCGTTGAGGAAGGATTTTTGAAAATTCATCCCCTAAACGTTTTAAAGGGCATTAAGGCATTAAGTCCGCCTTTGTACCTTTTTGTGCGAAAAGTTTAAATAAATAAATAATAAATAAATGGAAGGTTCTATGGAAGTTAGTTACTTTTGCCGGTAGGATTACCTACATGGCTTGTACTAAATAAATACCATTTCATTCATTCTATTTGCCTAGCCTTTTTCAAACTGTTAGGGTCGGCTTCCAGTTTAACTGGATGTGGCTGAATACCAGTATTTTTACATGGAGCGACTTCTTTAATAATGAAATGACATAAATAAATGCCATTTCATTACTAAGAAAATGCATTTTTAATCAACTTTTTCCAATCTTACACAACTTTGTACTGGCATTACTGCAAAGTAAGATTGTTTTACATAATTTTTTACCATTCACATTTTTTACTTTTGTTTTCATTAAGTATGACATCAAACGAAATTTCAACCGTAATCCTTTTATTTTACATGAAGGGATAAAATTCCTTTGCGATAATAATTATGTATGCGTTTTATTTTGTTTACTTATTCCATTTCGAGTCCGCCTCCCCCAACTTACTTTGAAAAACGCGAAACGAATTCAATTAATGTTTTATTTATGTCGTTTAAAAAGGAATAACGTCAAATAAAATATTGAAGAACATTAAGGAGAGAAACACCGTGAAAAGATGGTCTAACCTATATAAATATTTGGTAATTTTCAATTTTATCATCAACAATGCTTTTACCCAAGAAGGTGTTACATAACGGGAACACAGCGTTCTGTTGTGGATTCTGAAACATTTCTCCGACATTCGTTTACATTTGAGTTACATTGAGTTACATTGTCACTCAAAGGGAAAAAAATGTGCCTTTGAGTTACAGTGTTACTAATCGGTCATTTTTTTCCCAATGGGTAACAGTTGTAGCGTAATAAAAACCAATCTTCACTTGTACACGTTTAATTTGGTAATAATCATAAAAATATTGTAATTAAAAATTTAATGAAGGACACAGCACGATTCAAAGGATCCAGGTAATAGCTCTGAGGCGACGTCCCTGGTGGAAAAACCTTTCTCGTTACAAATAAGGTAGGATTTGTTATAAAAGAAGGTTATTCGTGAAAAAATTATAATGTAGCATTTGCCAATGCTGCACAGTGTAACACAAAATGGTGTAACTCAACGGGAACAAAGGATTTCTTAATTGGTTTACTGACATTATAAAAACATCACTGTATTCGTTCATACATGCCTAACGGCCAATACACACATCAAACGTCACTGAACATCAGTTAGAACAACGGTTTTCTATGGAGACAAGAAGAGTCATCGGGGAAGGAAGCAGCACTTATAGTTAGCAGAAGACTGGCAGCATTGCCACGTTGAATGCCAATGCTAATTCTTTGGCCAAAGAACGACCCAGCCCTCTGGGTACGTGAAGTGTCGATCAGGCAGCGAGATTTTTTTTTTTTAATTTCTGATGTACAAACTTAACTGTGTTTATGTAAAATTACTGTAGTTATTACCTTTTCTTTTTGCGGATAAAAGGTTTTGTATTTTGTATGATTTCAGTAAATGTGACCATAAATTCAAAATATTTATATCATTGTATTTGTATTCACAAAAGAAAACCAATGGCTCGCGTGTACCTACAAAATTCAATTAGGTAATTAATAAAACCGAACCTTTACTTGATAGTTTCGTAGTTTTATTTTCCATTTAAAGTTGCCAAATGGAAATATTCAATTTGGAATATTAAATTCAAATTAATGAATCCAATTATTTTGTAGATAATGGATGGGTCTATCAAAATGTTATTTTCTACTGGAGATACCGTACTACCAAAATATTAATTAATTTCAAATTTGTAAATTGGTTTTTCGTAGCGGGCTTTAGAACATTAACATTTAAGGTTGGAAAAAATATGTGCTTTCTATATTATCAAACTACTATCTAAATCCGATCTTCTGACGCCATGCGGCATTTTCTTATTCAATCAATGCAAAGTTACTGTCATGGTCGTCACATCCGCCATTGTGCTTCCACTAAACTAAATTGAAAAATGTTCTTTTCTAAGAATTCCGTTTAGGTATAGGTCTTCATCTTCACCTTGGACGCGCATTTAAATTCTGGGTAAGTAGGTAGATACTCCTTTTTTGCTTACATTGCTCTAGCCCCTATTACCCAAACCCTCTTCATTGTATGTACACTGCTTTTCTGTCGCAAGTATGTAAGGGTCATTAACCTAAAATTTTTACTGTTCGTATCTCAGTGTGATCTTGTTCAAACTACCCACGGTAATAAAGTTTGGAGTTTAAAGAGTGCATAAAACAAACTGCCAGTCTATCAACGTTACACAACTGTATCTGCCTTTGTTTACTCCGAATAATATAATGTGAAAGACTTTTACATAAAATAGGATTCTAGCAGTTTAAGTGTACTACCTTATGCCATATTTTTCAAGCTTATTTAATAGTATTGCGTAATCTACATAATCAAAAGCCTTGGTTAGATCCATATAGATAGCGCAAACAGGATTTCTTTTGTCCACGATTGACAGTATAGGCAGAAGAAGATCTTGTATGGCCATATTAATTGTCTTCTGTTTCCGAAATCCCTTCTATTCTTTGGCTAATATATTTGACTTCTCGAGGTATGTATATAGGGATTTATAAATTACTTTCTCGAACATTTTTGAGAAAACTGGTATCAAGGCAATAGGCCTGTAGTTTATGGCCTGTGCCATAAATTGCCTATCCTGTTTTTTATGCAATGGAACAATAATGGAAGTTTTTAGTCCTTCAGGAAAGATTCCATCAGATATACTCATGTTTATAATGTGACTGAGATGTGGAGCCATGTATTGAACCGATTATTTTATAACCCTAGTGCAGATTTAAAAAACAATAAAAAGAATTAATCCATTTATCACCAAATAATCTTAGGTAAAATATCAAATAAAGTTTAAGTTTTAATTTCTAAATATAATACTCACATTCAGTCCGGTTTCATCAGATATTTCTGTTCTATTAAGATCACTTTTATGCAGCGCAATAATAGTCGCCCTCACCTCAATATTAATATTTGTCTGCATTTTGAGAATAAATACAACACCGCTATCTATCAAATCACTCGTCACCAACCAACTACTACAACCAAACGACAACGTTTATTCCGATCAAGTTAACTATTCATAAAACTCATGTCTATCTCACAGAAATCTGACTTTTTTATTTAGTTTTCTATAATCTACCTTTCTGACTATACGAAATATGTGAACAAAGCGAACAAGATAAAGAATATTATATTATTTCTGTCTCATTACTTCCAATCGAGTAAAAACTTACAAAAAGTCGAAGTACTGCGTGAGATTCGAACACACGGCTAGCTGATTCACGCATCTATATGCACGCGCTTAAACGCTAGGCCATCTTGACTCATATTATAGCTGAAATTATGAACTACAATCACTTGTTGACGACAATGTGTTTATTATCTTGAAACTAGAAGGACGTAAGTCAAATTAAACGTCAAGCTATTGCTTTGTAAGATTGCCTATGGACTTTTGGTCGACACTGTACATTAAAATTTAGCGTACCTACCTCTTTGATAGACTTCCTGTCAATGTAGCTTCGTATTTTCCACGACGGAAAAAAATGTTACCTAGTCTCATCGTTAGTAGGTTAATATAGTTAGCCAAGGCTCTGGAAATATTAACCTCGTTGATTGTTACCGGCCTGGAGAAATTATGTTATCGTAACATCCTGACTTCAAAGACTAGCTAGTCGATGGCATGTATAGGTATACTGTGTGCTTCCAAAAGTCTCGATTTTCTTGATGTTTATAATAAGTGAGTCATCGGCAAGTGTAGCGATTGTAACATATGGAATTTATGGTATATCTGCTGTAAAGATAGTGTAAAGAATGAGGCCTAGAACAGAGCCTTGTAGAACTCCTGTTCTTATTTCATTAAACTTACAATAGCTATCCTTTTCCCTTACTTGGAACGGGCGAACATTTAGGTAAGACACGAGAATTGTATGGTAACTGTGAGGTATTTTTTTATTTTGAAGAGTTGGCCCTTATGTCATATACAGTCAAATGCCTGTTGCCTGCACTAGTGTGGAATGCCTCTCACGAAACCCAAACTGATGATCAGGTATCACGTTGTTCTGTGCTAAAATGATATACAAGCATCGAAAACCAGAGAATGAGATCACTTCGTAGGGACCAATCAGCCCGTTGCCCATCAAACGAAGTGATCTCATTCTCTGGTTTTACATGCTTATATATCATTTTTATTTGTGATACTTTCCCCTGCGAAGGGAAATAGCTCATTCTTAGGATTACATGAAAAAGCACTGTTAGAAAACAATAAAAGGCTATTGTTTTCTAACAGTGCTTTGCCTAGCAACTCGTACTTTCATTGTAATAAGATCATACCCAGGTGCTTTCTTATCGTTGAGTATTTTTATCTGTATTATTACTTCCTGAGGTGTTACTGGTTTAAGTGGCAGCTCCATTTAGAAGTCTCGTTTCAGGGTTTCATCTATATCTGAGTCTATGGCACTAGTCCAGTGCCTTGATTAATTTGGGAAAAATACAGCAGCTAGATATTTAGCGAACGCGTGAGCTTTCTGCAGCTATAAGTTGATACCTACACTGTGTGCCAATGAAATTGACGATAAAAACTTAATGGCTTTTTCACAAACAAATGAGGTTATGAAAGCTAAAACGTCTATTTATGGATTAATTCATTTGCAGTTATTATAACCACATACGTTGAACTATTAACCGTGTAATTCCCCATTGCCCTGTTTAAGCAAACGACTCATTCTTCGAAAGTTATTAACATTGATTCTAAGTACCTTTACTTACACAGAAAAAACGCTAAAGGAACATAGTAAAAGGGCTATAAAAGTTAAAGAACACGTTAGGAGTACATTCAATACAAAATGGCGTCGTTACCTGTACTAAATTGCGAGCACTTAAGCGACAGACCGATGTGCCATACAAAGTTCTTCATATCAGTTTCGCCTTTATCCACCTTTTGGAACGTTCAATGCTCTTTCAAAGGGCAAGCTTGTATAGGATAGTTTATGTGTGAACACTGATGGTTATTGTGATTTATGTCTATGGATATTTTTTATAAAGATGGAACAAAACATGTGAATTTAGGCCAAGTATGAGGTACCAGGTACATGTTATCACTTTTCAAAAAATTTAACCGTAATGATTCGTGGTGCTGTTTTTTCAAACGGTTTGTAGCATGTATCAAATTAGGTTCCATGAAATCTTACCCCGAAGATTTTGTAGCTTTCACATGGAAAATTCAGACCCGATAAAATACAGAAGCTAGAACAAGCTATGTTGGAAAACGGCAATTTTCTTTTCTCCAGATTTTTTTTAAAGATATACGTATACAATATACAAAATTTAAATAAATCTAAGGGGTTGTACAGCAAAAGTATAACTGAACATTCCTCCAAAAAAAAAATACATAGAACACGAGAAATTTACAAAATTGACAAAAAAGAAACGATGTAAAGATAAAAACTACAACTTCGAACGACGTCCACTACTGGACATAGGTCTCCCCAAGCACCGCCACTTCGACCGGTTCTGTGCATCTCGCATCCAGCGGATTCTTGCGGCCTTCACCAGCTCCTTGGTCCACCTTGTTGACCTTTTGGCCTTCCAAGGCTACCTACGTCTGCCGGTACGCGCTCGCCACTCCAGGGGGTCTACTCCGAAGTAATATCGGCCGAATTTTCGGCCGTTTCCTGCTACGAAGTTACTATTTGGTTCGGTCGGTTCCGATCCTACACTCCTACACTCTTTCGAATAATGACTATGGTCCCGACACAACTGAGCCGATCCGAACTTTTTTCGCATTTTTCAATAATATTCGGCTCAGCCATGTGTCGGTCCGATCCGAACATTCACACTTTGCACTTCGGAGTAGGCCCCCAGAACCTTTCGACCCTTAAGTGGCAATGGGCAGCGCGCATTGCTCACTGAACAACTTACTGATGTTATATTATGCTCCAAATTCAAACATACGGCATGAAAACCTATGGCCGTACACTATCATACAGTACAAAATTTAATATAAAAGTTAAATAACACTAGTAAACTTCCCAGTCTCACGCGGAAGCGTTGTGTTAACTTGCTCATTACCTGTATTTGCAACTAAACAAAACTTTTGTTACGGAAATGTGTACGATACCAACTCGCAGACGCCACTGGGTTCCGCACAAATAAATATATTTACTGTTGTAGCTAGTTTCTAGTCTAGAATGATGTCGATAGTTTAGCAAATATGCTAAATGGTTTGAAATAACTAAATCTGGGGCTGGTTTAGTTGATAAATAAAGTTTATGTAGTTATATCCTATCCCAAAACACGCCTTGTCTGTATGTGTTAAAAAAAAATCTTTATCCATACTATAAAAATTTGTGAGTTTATATGTAGGGTGTAATCTTCGCAACTACTGATCCGATCCGATCTGGGGTCTTATTTTCTACTAGCTTCTGCCCGCGGCTTCGCCCGCGTGGATGTCGGAAATTATCCCACGGAAACGTGCTAACAGGATAAAATGTATGTGCTTCCCCAGGATGCCATCTATCTCTATGCCAAATCAGAAGTTCAGTGGTTTAGGCGTGAAAATGTAACATACAGTTTCAAGTTCAAATCCTCCCCTTAAAAACTGAATTACCCCTTTTTGTCCCGTCAGTGGTAAATTTTCGACAACTTTAAATACTTATTATTAATAGCTGTGCATTGCGGGTGACGTAACCTACGACAAACTTATTATTTGCAACAGCAACAACTATTTATTTGGAACAGTAATCGGGTCTAGGGATCGAACCGCAAAATTAAGTTTGTTTTTTATTGTATATACTTTTCGCGCATAAAAAGTACCCAGTGTGGTGCCCAGGATATTAAAGAATAATTATACCAAGTTTCATCGTAATTGAACCGGTAGTTTTTGCGTGATGCCTGAACAAACAGACAGACAGACAGACCGACAGACAGACAGACAGACAAAAATTTTTTTAATCACATTTTTGGGTTCGGTGTCGGGCTAGTAACAGGGGTGCCATTTATTTTTTTGATATTTTCAATGTACAGAATTTTTACTTCTACAGATTTATTATAAGTATAGAATAGATGACACAATGAATGAAACCGCGCGAAATAAACACGATATTTGCGGTATTAGCTAAGGAATTAACGTGGTTTCGAGTAAGGAATCGTTGTGTTCATAGTGAATTAGGGCCCTGATAAAATTTATGAACACGTTAATACTTGTTACCTTTTTTCACAAGCTGTAGGTGAATATTAGAGGACTCATTGAGAACTAGGTACATACACGCAGACTGGGGCCAATCAACTCATGCAATGTCTTTTACTAAACACTCGATTGCGGCCGGCCGTCACGCCGCGACGCGACATCATGACTTCTCTTTTATTGAAGCTTTCTTTAAGTGACTTCTTAACTGTATTAACGCTGATTTTATTACCAAACTTGTAAAAAATTTCTCATAGTTCAAAGTGGCTAAAATAATAACTTTCCTCAAAAAGTATAACCTCAACCCTAAAATTCAACCCGTGTGGGATCCTAAATGAATTACAAGCTAATCAAAACTTTCGTTCCAATGTATTCCGACCGCATTGAAATTTCACTGTAATTGTCAAACTTTTAATTGTTATTACTGTAATTAAAGTACGATAAGTCTAGCAATTATGGAGTTTATACTAATTTTCTTTTTGATCATTTTTAGGGTTCCATTGCCAAATGGCAAAAAATGGAACCCTTATAGATTCGTCATGTCTGTCTGTCTGTCCGTCCGTATGTCACAGCCACTTTTTTCCGAAACTATAAGAGCTATGCTGTTGAAGCTTCGTAAGTAGATGTATTCTGTGAACCGCATTAAGATTTTCATACAAAAATAGAAAAAAAAAACAATAAATTTTGGGGGTTCCCCATACTTAGAACTGAAACTCAAAAATTTTTAATCATCAAACCCATACGTGTGGTATCTATGGATAGGTCTTCAAAAATGATATTAAGGTTTCTAAAATCATTTTTTTCTAAAATGAATAGTTTGCGCGAGAGACCCTTCCAAAGTGGTAAAATGCCCCACTGTAACTTCTAAAATAAGAGAATGATAAAACTAAAAAAAATATATGACGTAATTTACCATGTAAACTTCCACCGAAAATTGGTTTGAACGAGATCTAGTAAGTAGTTTTTTTTAATACGTCATAAATCGTAAACCGCAATTTACCTTTCATTCAATCAACTCATGATTGATTTTTATAGATAATGGTACGGAACCCTTCGTGCGCGAGTCCGACTCGCACTTGGCCGGTTTTCTTTATATGTTTTATATAAGGTATTCGTTCGTTTATAATATTGAGTATTATTTTTGAAGTGAAAATACTTAGGCGGCAATTCGATAATATTAGACGAGAACTAAGAGTGAAATTTCAAGAATGCGTCACGTTTAGGCACATTTTGACTCTTGACTCTTTCTCTCTGTCTCTCACACTAAATCTCTCTAATTCTTTATTTTTTTTAAG
The DNA here is from genome assembly GCA_945859715.1 of Apamea sordens. Lineage (NCBI taxonomy): Eukaryota > Metazoa > Arthropoda > Insecta > Lepidoptera > Noctuidae > Apamea > Apamea sordens. The sequence continues at coordinate 8,685,069 of OX243996.1, read as the reverse complement.
TTTCTTTTCTATCACGTGTACTACAGTTAAGCGCATTTTTTATTCAATTATTTTTATTCTATAATGTAATTCTGGAAATTCAATTTCTTCATGCGTAGTTTTCTTCTTTTTTTTAACGTCACTTTCGCCAGAAAGTAATTTTTAATTTAGTTTTAACTTGTTAGCGAAAAGAAACAATGAATTTACAATTTTGCCGCTCAAATTATTTCAGAGTGAAAATTATTTTTAGTTTGTTAATTACGTGCGTTTCCAGTCAGTAACTAACTGGATTATTTTTTAATTTCGTTTTAAAAACGCGCTTTGACTGCAACTAGTCTACATTGAAAAATAATCCTTGTCAGTAGTAGTTATATGGATGAGTTCAAGCGTTTTTTTTTTTTTTTCTGAAAACAGTACCATGAATTATTGCAAAAATCCTTTTCTGTCATCTTTCTGTCAGAAAAAAAACGAAAATTAGAATTCAGAAGAAATCGTGTTCACGTTTTAGAGATTTTCAGTAAGTATATTTCAGATTTCATTCAACTATCTTTTATCTAAACAATAAAAGCTCATTATTATCTGCCCAGCCTTTCCCAAACTTGGTTGGGGTTGGCTTCCAAACTAAGGTGGGTTAGTCGGCTTTGGTGAGTATACAAGGGTGTCTACACTGTCTACTCTCTAACCACATCAAGTAAATAAATATCTACTGTACTAAGCTGTACTGTAATAAATACTGCAACCGGTTATGGAACCAATAAGGGAACCGGTTAGGGAACCGATAAGGGAACCGGTTAGGGAACCGATAAGGGAACCGGTTAGGGAACCGGTTGCAGTATTTACATCGAGCAACTGCTTATCTCACCTTCAAAAGCATTACTCGGTAACACGATACCCCTTGGCAAGACTGTCTCGGTTAGTCACCCATAACGACTGTCAAAAATCTATAAATTACAGCCAGAACCAAAACATGTTTTCCGAGACACTCGGTTTTTAATGGATGGTAACCTATCCACGGATCAACCTCAGCAAGCGTAACTTTACCTTGAAGATCGACCCTTGCAGCTGTTTAACAGTACCAGCTCAATTAGATACACAAACATTCGTAATAATAACAATCCAAGTAGATTTCTACTAATATTATTTGTTGTGTCTACGAATTTGCGAACTGCGAGAGTAAGTGTTATATTCGTTCGTTAAAATCCGATAGACATTGAAGGCCGTAGAACTCGACTACGCATATAAATAACTTTAGCTTACTATAGGTAGTCTTAGTCAATGAATCAGGACCTAGCTAGCTCGACTAGGAATTAGTTTGTTGATCATAACTAAGACAAAAGGTAAGGCCTGAAGGCAAAACTAAGAGTTTCGAGATGAAACAAAACCATCAAATTATTTTAATAAAAAATAAAAAAAAATCAATTCAATTAAAAATATTAAAGTTTTCTCTAAAGCATTTGTTTATCAATAGGTACTGTCCCACTACATATGTAGATCTTCCAAATAGACTTCACAAATAGTAGGTAACCCCATTACCTTTTTACACTAGGTCGATTATCGCCGTGCATTTGGTAAGCGAGGTCGATAAAAATCGCAGGTGACTAGTTCATTTTACATCAAAATATCGTCCTTCATGCGGCTGGGTGATCGCCTGCGACTAAGCATTTTCTCGGCCGACATTAGTCACCCGCCACATGCGACTTGTCGCCGCACGGCAAAGCCGAAATCTTTGGAACTTGCAATTTTAGTCACCTGCGGCCTACCCGAATTGCCATTTAGTTTCGGCTATAGACACCTGTGCGACTAAGCATTTTCTCGGCCGACATTAGTCACCCGCCACATGCGACTTGTCGCCGCATGACAAAGCCGAAATCTTTGGAACTTGCAATTTTAGTCACCTGCGGCCTACCCGAATTGCCATTTAGTTTCGGCTATAGACACCTGTGTAAAGCCCATTTTCATATCTCTCGATACTGAAGCACATTATTTTCACTTAAAAAATATACCCACTGTAAATTGTTGTAACCACGGATATCTATGGTTGTAACTTAGCTTAAATTGCACAGTCAAAACATAATTATGATTATAAACTAAAGTCACTTTTCATGTCGTTGCTCTTCTTAACTACGCAACGGATTTTGATGCGGTTTTCACTATCACTTAGAGAATTTATGTGTATAATACACTGGCCTGCAAAACTAAGTATCACAGTTTTAAAATTGAAATAATTTTTAAGTACACAAGATATACTTTCAAAATAAAAAGGACTCGAACAAGAGTTTAATTTTGTATATAAAAACTTCATAGTCCAGAACCTTCTTTTAAGAAATGGCTGAAAAGAGCTTTAAAAACAAAAATAATCCTTTTCTAATTACAATTTTACCATTCATTCTTTTTTTTTTTTGTTTCTGTTTTTGTTTTCAAATTTTTTCTTGATCGATGAGTCTTATTACAAAAGTTAAGTTAGACAACAGCATATAAATTTAATTTATCATGCCTCTTTCACCCGAAGAATTTGCTAGGATCATGATTTTCTGGAACTAGGTATCAGTATGCGTCGTACTGCAAGAATGGTGGGTGCGACGTTACGAACGGTCCAGAAGGTGAAGCGAAGGTACGAAGAGACTGGAAACCATCTGAGAAGACCTTATAATGGCAGACCCAGGTGTACTAGTGCGCGAGAAGACCGTTGTATTTATTTTGTTTCCACTGTGTTGAGAAATCGCCACCTTAATACAGTTGAAGTCCAGCAACAGCTTCTTCAGACTACATTAGTGACAGTACAGTGAGAAGAAGACTTGCTGAAGCAAATCTGAAACCCCGAAGACCAGCGAGTGGTCCCAAACTCGAGAGAGAGCATCGAGTAGCGAGACTGCGATACGCCCATGAACACATACAGTGGGATGAAGAAGAGTGGTCAAGAATTTTGTTCACAGATGAGTGTCGATTCTCACTTTACACTTCTGATGGAAGGCAAAGTGTCTACAGGCGGCCTGATGAGCGATACCTTCAAGACTGCTTCTCAAAAGAGTCCAGTACGGTGAAGGCAGTGTACATGTATGGGCTGGCATATCTTCAGAAGGTCGCACCGAGTTAGTGGCCGTAGAAAATGGCACTCTAACTGGGGAAAGCTATGCCCAAAAGATTCTCAACGAGTATGCAGTTAGTAAATATGTGTGATGGATCAATGCTGATGCATGATAATGCCCGGCCACACACGGCACAGGTCGTGCAAGAGTATATTCAGGAGATTGGTATCAGCGTGATGGCTTGACCATCAAGAAGTCCTGATCTCAACCCAATTGAGCACGCCTGGGAGGGAGGCTAGTCAGAAGCCGCAGACCACCACCTACCACCCTCAGGGCAATAAAACAGGCCCTGATGAGGAATGGGAGAATATTCCCCAATATCGGCTCCGAAACCTCGTGTTCAGTATGCCAAACCGGCTCGAAGCTGTAGTCAGAGCCCGAGGAGGCAATACCAGTCCTTAAAAATTAAATAACATGTAAAACATATAGGTAAACGTTAATTAAGTTTTTTGGCACTAAGCTAGAAATGGCTATTTTGATTGTTTTAACTTTTTGTTAACTTAAAAATGTTACCAATGTATAGTTTACTAATTTCAAAGAGAGCTGATAAAATTTGCTATAAAACGTTTTTTTATTTTAAATCTCGAACTTTTATAGTTTAGAAAAAAATTAAATTTTGAAAGTGTAGTACCTAGTTTTGCGCCAGGCCAGTGTACATTTATATGAAACTATCATTAATAAAGAAATCTCGATGTTGTTTGAAGTAGTAAAAACCGTAAGTAGCAGGGGCGGGCGGGCAGCTAGTTAAAAATAAAATTGCTATAACGCCCCACGCTAAAAATAAACAACGATTTCACTTAAATACCGACCTATTCCTAAGTAACTGGAACCATTTATTACTGCTACAGAGTACAGACCAATCAGAACTCACAATCCCCACTCACTTCGAAAACAGCAACCTATCCACTTTCAAGGTGAACGAAAGCCTTTACGAACAATGCAGCGTCGTCACTCGATACCAAAGGCCTAATCTACTGAACACCGCACTCACCCAGCACAATGTTGCCAGCATTAATCAAAGGCAGCAGATCTAAGGCTTCATTCGTGTCTGACAGTTACACGCTTTGATCCTCACAATCCAGTACGTACCCAATACTATTACAACCTCCTTACTAATAGAGAGATGGCCTTTCCCTTTGATCCCAAGACAGACGGATATTTGAGGACCCGGTTTCTATTATGTTTCTAATCCTTTCTATTAGAACGTATCTGATATTGTCATGTCGCAATTTAACGCTCAGAGCTCTGATAATATATCTATCTGGTAAGTTTTAGAGATGTCACAGACGGATTTTGTCGTCGACTCAACCAGTGTGCAGTGAATAGATTAATTGTTTTGCCTTCATGTATAAACACAAGGAGAAGAGAAAGTATAAATAAGACATTTAGTCTTGTCATTTAGTCTTTAGTCTGTAAGACATTTAGTCTTATTTATACTTTAAGGGCTGATTTCACCAAAGTCCGATATTCTTTATCCGTGAAATAAAGTTGACGTCTGACAGTTTTAGTATGGAAAAACTGAAAATTCTAAATTTATTCTTAGGATAAGACTAATATTCAAGCGACAAAAGTTTGGTAGAATTCGCCCTGTATATTGCAGCTTTAGCAAATGCTACATTATAATTTTATCACGAACGACCTTCTTTTATAATAAATCCAACCTTATTTTTAACCAGAAAGGTTTTTTCTTCATATTGGTTTTGAATTTTGAATCTAAAAGTGTCGTGTCTTTTCTCTTACCGAGACTTTTCATTTGAAGGATTTTTTGGACACACGAAGGAAGTCAAATATATTATTTATTCTGCTTCTGTGCAGTCATCCACTGGATCCAAGGGCAGTGTGGGGCCCAGGACCGGATTTTCATATATTTTGTAGTTTAGTTTTTAGTAGAGCCTATTACTTGATATACTACCAACTAGCCGCATTGCTACAATTTTGATCAAACGGTAATTTAAATTATTATCTAGCTTCCTAATAACGAATTGACTTGGTGCCAATCACCCATTTAAGACGTACTTGTATTTATTTATTTACGTACGTTTAGGAACGTTTGCAAACGAATCTTAATCGACGCGTAACAAGAATACACAAAATAATAATAAATAAATAATATAATAATAAATAAAGGGCTCGAACATCAAAGACGTTCAGTAATCCTTTATAATAATAATATTCGTTATGTGTCTTTTGCTAAGTGTTCGGGCACCTCCGGCAATCTTCATTTGTTTGGGACCTAACTAAGGACTTGAAGTGAAATGCAATGGACTGTAATTAAGAGAAATTTATAATCCAAATAAGGTACAATATTGTTGGTTAACGTATAGATTGCGCGCGCGTGCCGTCGGCGTCGTCCGTGATCGGTAGCGAAGTGGTCCGGCCGCCCGCGTCCCGCACGCCGCACTTCTCGCCGCCGCCGCCCGCCGCCTCCGCTGTCTCACGACAGCAGCCGAAGATTGCCGGATTCCGGATTTCTATTTTATTATCAGTTGGTGTTATCTTATTTTACATACAAAAATTAAAACGTGTTCATGCGAAGATTTTCCTCTTATATTTCGCAACAATACGTATTATGCTGAAGTGAAAATATTATGTGACAGGGCAGGCTTCAAACCTTTTCAGAAAACAGAATGTTTCGTTCAACATTTTAAAATAATGTATGCACAAAATCCGTACACGCCAGGCACATCTACAACATATTACCTAAAGAAATAAGAAATGGAATATTTTTTACGGGAAGGAAACACAAAATATAATATAAGTAGGTACTTAGCAGTATTTCAGTACAAATGCAACAGGCAAGAGCCTTGAGGCTAAATCTTAGCCGGGCACCATTTATATTATTTATATTCACACATGTACAGCGGATTTAAATAATTTACAAAGTGTTACACTTAAACATTATGTAGTGAAAAAAAAAAAGAATGTTCGCGGCAAGAAAACAAATTGTAACAAACATTCCGTATGCCGCGGTGGATATTAAATTCTTTCCCTTTTGTTACTGTCGCTTCGCTTATTTTGTTTACAATTTGCGGAAAATTGTAGACGCAAGTCAACTTTTTGTCGAGTTTGTCGGATTTTAAATTGTGAAAATGCTTGCTTTGAATAAATTTAAATCCAGGAAAGGGCCTACAACTTTCATAATGAGTCACTTTTCACCACAAACATTTGTAAGAACCTGCTTATTTCATTCACTTAACGCGTTTATTTATCTTTTTGTAGCGTCTTTAACACAATAAAGAAAGTTATTACAATAATTAAATTATTTCTCTCTGCTTATTTTGTTGAACGAAGGACACGCTTCATTGTTGTTAAGTACTGGGAGGCCTTAAAGGAACCGCGATCAATACAATTGAGTTATCTTATCAAAAGGAGGACATCGTCTTGCTGCGTAATTACAAATATAAAATAAATAAATAAAGTCCTCCAAGCCGAATTTCGGCCATGGAGATCCAGTCTCAGCGGAGACCAGCTTTCGGCGCGCGAGATATTATAGTGCACAAGTATGTGCGCAGACACAGGTGTGCTCTCCCTTCCCTCACTCTCATGGTCCGATGGGACGACATGCAATCCGACACGACCGGAGAGACATCAGGCATATGACCAACGGCTCAACGTGCTTTCCGGCTCTTAAATATAACATCACCGTCATAAACGACTTCAATTTAGGCCCGATTTATGAATAAGACCTTCTTACTGGAATTAGTTTCTAAATTTTTTGTCGAAATCCCGTCTCACAAGTTACAGATGCAAACTTTTTCTAATAACCAAATAACTTACGTATTTACGAATGCTTGAAAAATATATATATAAAGCGAAAGAGTTGGAACCCAATCCGTCAGTAAACTTTGATAAGTTTCTGTACGTTACCGTACCTACTAAGTTCTGTTACTTGAGTATTTTGATCGGAAAAAAGCCAATTTCATCTCAACTAAGTATTGCGATTGAATTTCTTGAGAGAGCTCTTTTATGTCGGCGCGGTTAACTACTGCGTGTGACACCTATCAGCGTTCTACGAGATAGCACTTTGCATTCATTTTGAATGAAATATACAAGTGATAAAATTATAAGATGCAGCATTAAATGGGAATGTTTCGACATGAATAGGTAATACGTAATACGGGCTGGTGCCCGCAACTCTACGTCAAGGCGTGTATTTTGCGTACGGGAGGGAGAATCGATTATTCGATCCACACCAGCACCTCAAGGAAGGCCAGCAACGCCTAGTTACTGACCGTGTCACGGTGGGTACCTGGGTTACCGAAGTACTTTGCCCTGTACGTGGTGACCACCAGGCACTTTAGAAGCACATGTGCTGCTGTCTCGTCAAGATGTAGGTATAAATTGTATTGACGTTTGCCTTCGAAAAAAATGAGCTGCTCAAAAAAAAAATTGTTAGCATGACTGATTATGATTAATTAATTTTAATCTAAAAGACTCAAAAACTTCAAATGATTTTTACTGTCTAAAGCATCTCTTTAGAAATGCAAAATCGTTTTTTGAGAAAAGTTTTAAGAGAATCTCTCATCAAAACATTTATAACGCCTTTGAAGGTTACTGGTACCTAATTGGTTTTAGAGAACTTTGTAGTTCAATTATAATTTCTTAATTTAGAAATGTTCAAAAGAAATTAGCGTCTTAACGTAGAAAGTTTTTACGACTTTAGAAGCTTCGCATACCTGCGTAGCTTAAAGTTTCTTTTTATTTTCAATAAAAATCAGGTTAAAAAAGAGAACAAGTTAATGTGCTGAAATCGAAAACGAAGTGAACAAACATGTTTTGAATGGTCATGTCTCTGATCTCTGTGGAATGTAGAAGTACCTACCTACTTTTATTCATATTAAAATATTCACAGAAAATTCTTTCCTAAACCAAAAAAAGGATACATGATTAAATAATGATAAAATTTATCTAAAAACGTTACAATAACTGGCCTTTAAAATTGAAACTAAACAACCTCCTCCCAAAAATATTTAAATAACAAAAAAATATTCAATTTGGACATTGAAAACACAAACAAACCTTTTATAAACAACCTCCTCACCTTTATTTTGTATACATAAATTGGTTCATCCCGGTGTTTGTTCGAAAGAGTAACTTAATCGCGATAGATATATACCTAGTCAGTACCGTCACTTCGGTACAAAGCGTCAATAGGCCGTGCAAACAGACCCCTTGTCCTGTATAAATACTTGTTGATGGACTTTTACAGCCGTTCGACCGACGGACGATGGCGACAGATGCGTGTTTTGTTTTAGACAATTTGTCAAACAAACTTTTATCGGTTAATTTGTTGTACAAACGTCAAGGAAAATATAAGTGGGACAGGGAATTCTCGTAATTTTAAGAACGTTCACAGTCTGATCGCAGTCTCAATCCGTCAAAAATACCTTAATTTCCCTAAATTTTTGACAGGTTTTGGACATTTGTTAGTAGCCGAGATGAGACTGCGACTGGATTTTGAACGTTTTAAATTACGAGGATTGGCCTTCAGTACAGTGCGTTAACCGATTGAATGCCGAAATTACAGAAACAATGAAAAAGCCATTGTGTCTCGCGTGGATCCACGTTCACACGAAGGGTTAAGGATCTTTTAACGCTTGAATGACGCGATGACGTTAACAGGGACGCGCTGTTCGGGAACCTTTGTGAATTTTTTTAAGAAAATCATAAATGTTCTGAAAAATCAACATGGCGAGTTCGTAAATCTCTAATCTCTCTCTCTCGTAAAAACACAAATATTCAAGACTACATTTGTACACATGCTCATATTTTTAAAACTCTGTTTTTGGTTTGTAAAAGTTTTTGTTTTCAGTTGACATAAATCGTGTTTACTGAATTCAACATGACTTTTTTTAGTTTTGGTCTCGTCTGATTATTGTTTTAATGTTTATATTTTTTAAGATTTTTTTTTTTAGCTTGATTGTAGGTAGGTACTGTAAAGTAATGTGTTTATGTACTGTAAAGGTTGTCTGGAAAAGTCGACCTTATGTAGTGTTGGCAGTACAATAAGTATATCTGATTTTATTCGAACAGTCAAGCGAATTTTGAATGAGGTTTCAAATTTATATATAAGGTTTTTGTTTGTAAAAACCAGTAATAGTTTAGACGCGTTCATGTAAACACGTTCGCTAGGAATAAACGCAATAATTGTAACGTTATATAATTTTAACGCCCTCAAACAATATTCCAACTATACTCATCACAGTACCTAAGTTGGTAAAGATAGAGCGAGATAAAAATCTATTCATATTCCGTAGGTCATCGGTCGTAACTGCTGGAGCAATCAATCACTCGCAGTCACAGAACAGATTTAGGTACCTAGAGTATAAAATTCAATTCAGGCTTGACAGTACGATTGAATGACGACGCTTTGCATCTAATAGCGTGAAGTCGTTACTTTTTAGATTTTATTTAAAGACAAAATAAAATCAAAACTAGATACGAGAGAGAGATACCTGTGATGGGATTTCCGGTACTTATATTTATTTCTCGACTACGAAGAAGGGCTAGGCTATATATACTTAACGGTTAAAACTGAAGATTTTTACCCTCTCTTTGAGTAACCCTAGGTTACTCAAAATCTCCAGTTGTTTAAAAACTCTCTTCGTTTCAACAATTTTTTATATGTATTCTTTTTATTATAAACTAGCTGAACGTCGTACCGCCATATTTTTTTTTCTTTTAAGTTTCTTCTATACAAACCTTCTCCTGACTATAACAAACACAAAAAAAAAGAATTATCCAATTTAGTGTGAAGTTCTTCGCGTACTTACATACATTTCGGTGATTCGCATTTTTATTTATATAGATAGATAACAACAGCTCGGTGAACGACGCAACCCTACATAGTGCAGCAAGATTACATCGGCATCGGCGTCAAGTATTCACCCCGACGACAAAATTAAATAATTCGACCCTCAGGGAAATTCGCGCCTGGCAACACTCATGTTTTATTTAGATAGTTTGATTAGCTACATGTGAGAAGTATGTATGAAATATAACAAATAATGAAAACATTATTTCACTGGTTTCGGTTTCATATAGATTTCCCCGGGGCGAGTGGGTGATACAGTGACAAGAGACCAGAATAGCATGGCCTACCCCTCCCTTCCGTCCACTAATAACTTTGTATCAGTTTGGGGAATCTCTGCGGAATATCCGGGGCCAAACTAAAGTGGTATGTTGAAGGTATTTCGCGATTAAACTAATGTAAAGGTCTTATTTACCTTATCCTATTGATCATTTCAGCAGTAAGTTCTATATAAATACTTAAGTATCGACAACTTGCTCGTCCTTGGAGAAATCGAAAGGATGATAGATTGGTAAGGTTCTTTTTTTTACGTGACGCAAAATATACTCTGATTGCAAAATACTATTCCAGATATTGTTTATAGCGTTTTGCAAGTTTTCGAGCAGTTAGAAAGGAAAGCAGAGTAGATTAATAAACAGTTCTATCTATATGTATATGAATTTAAAAATTTACACCTTACCTACTTAAGGACAGAAATAAGATGACACATAAAAATATATTAATAAAAATTGCGTGACGTATATTGCCTTCCATGAACGCTATATTATGTATATATATATATATTTATAATAAATATAATTATTATTATTAAACCATGTATATATATCATCATCATCATCTGCCTAGCCTTTTCCCAACTATGTTGGGGTCGACTTCCAGTCTAACCAGATGCAGCTGTATTTTACATATAATAATATATATAATATAATTATTATTATTAAATCATATAATAATAATAATTATATTTATTATTTCCCAAACTATAGTAAATGTTACATCAATGTGGTCTCGACCCCTGGGACATCCTGTTATGACAGGGGTCGAGGTTTCTCCAGTTACATAGATCTGTATATGAAGGCTTAGGCTAATATTTCAAGTCTGTCTGGAGGAACTTCGTCGACTCAGGTCGTCATGACAACGGTCGCAGGACGCCCCCTAAAAGGTATTCTTAAAATCTATATACCCAGTGAAAACTTCATGGTTTACTAAGTCTTTATTGTTATTACTGCATGTAGAAATTGTTTGTATTGTTTTACGTTCTATGTTATCACTTGACTTAGATTTTATTTGCGGAATTAGTGGTGTAAGGGCTGATTTTTCCATCGCCAGATAATTTTATCCGAGGATTAATTTTGAATTTTTGACAGTTCTTCCATACAAAATCTATCAGATGTCAATTTTATTCCACGAATAAAAATTATATGTCAATTGAAAAATCAGCCCAAGTTTCTAATTTTGGTTATTATACTCTGTGACAAAGTATTATAGAATTATAGACTTTAGCAGTGAGTGTCATCTTATGCTTATATTTTAACTGATCTTATTTCATTGTTTGGTTACGATTAGATGCTCTTTACTAATGATTGTACTTTATTAATGAGATGTTTTGAAATTATAAGTACTAATTTTCCGACTTAAAAACTTCTAAACATTTATTTCACCTTAGCGACAGAAATAGTGCTATTCAAAGGATGGAACATTTATAAATATTATAATTTAAAGTCACTTTTAGTGTCTGTTTGTGTGACCGCGTTCTTCTTCTAAACTACCAACGGATTTCGATGCGGTTTTCACGTCGAAGGTTTATGTGTCTAATACATTAATATTAAACTTACTAATAGGTAATAATATATATACAGAACAGTGGTGGCCTAGTGGTAACAGCCGCGACTTACGAGTTGTAGGTCGTAGGTTCGAACCCAGACAGGCGCTTTACTTTGTGTAAATTATTTTATCACCACTGCTCTCAAAACGGTGAAGGAAAACATCGTGAGGAAACCGGCATGTCCTAGAACCAAAAAATTCGAAGACATTTGACATTTGACATTCGTGGTGGTTTAAGGCCCACTCCCTCTCACATAGAGGAGGCCTGTGTCCCAGCAGTGGGCACATTATAGGCTGATAATCAGCCTATAATGTTCCCACATGTTTATGTTTAGGTAATAATGAAATCTCGAAGTTTTGTCGAGTTATAAACTCCGTTCGAAGTACGGGTGGGTAGCTAGTATCCATATAAAGTAGACCTACTCTGCAGTTATACTAATGAGTGAATAGGTAACACGCATCCTGAATAAATGGATCGTTAGTTCCCCTTTCATCACGGTTCACTTTGATTCGCTCTATATGCCCAGTCATCACCCCTATTAGGAATTAAAAGGACTGCGTGCGACTAATTATTTATTTCAATAACTTTTGAAAATAGCAGTGGCGATAATTATCATGCGACAACTGACGCTTTTTCAGTTATGGTAGGTATTTTAAAAGTCATGCGTATTTGTTCACGCACGCAGGTTTGTTCCGTATGCCTTGCACACACGCACATAATGATCAGCCTATAGTGTTCCCACTGTTTGAACACAGGCCTCCTCTCTATCTGCTGGAGTGGGCCATAATCTACCACGCGGGCCCAGTGCGGGTTGGTGGATGTCACATGCTTTCGAAGTGTTGGTAACATACCATGTACTGGCCGCACCCCGTATGCGGGTCAAAAACTAAATGCGGGCGGCACTTAACTATTTACCAGCACGCGGGGTGCGGCCAGTTTTTTGGTCCGTGCGAAGACGGAATTTTGACAACATCTTTCTCTTCATTTTATGCTCGGGAACAATATTTAACTCAATGTCTAAGCATAAAGAAGGACACAAATGCAAAATTCCTCGCTCTTTGTCTCTTCATGCATTAGTAACTACAACACGATGGCACTCTAGATTTACTCGGTGTCTTAGGCCCCTCGCCCACGGCGACGTTTTGTAGCGATGCAGTAGCGATACTGTTGCGCGTTCGCATCGATACAGTCGCGATCACACCACACCTATTCTCAGTCGTGATGCAAACCCGATACTGTCGCGCTTCTGTCGCGATGCGAGTTGCACTGATGCTCGGTTCTCCACTCACGCGCCACCCTCCCTCCGTTCTCTCCCCGATGTCGTCCGACACGGTCGCGCATTTGCATCGATACAGTCGCGATGCTGTAGCGCGTTGGCATCGATTCTGTAGCGCGTTGCAAATGCGACTAACGCACGTTGGTAGCGATGCTGTCGCGCGTTTCATAAACGCGCGACAGCTTCGCTACAAAAAATCGCCATGGGCGAGGGGCCTTAGTCTGAGGTCGATATAAAATAATAGGTACAAAGTGACGGCCTAGAAAAAAGTCGAGTACCACTCCACAATGTCTCAGGTGCTCATAGATCATTCATTGTTGTGACAATATTTCTTATTCCACTTGGTGGTAAGAAAAGAACCAGCGGGCTAATTGCATAACACACTAACAGTAGCAATAAAATTCATTGCGTTATTTACGTTGTTGAGCAGACACATTTTTCGAACATTTATAGCAATGGATTAGCAATATCCTTCAAAATGATTCAGATGGAGATTGTTAGTGTGTTATGCAATTAGGGTGCTGGTCCTACAATCACTCTAACACCTTTCCTGGTAAAATAGAATCTGCAAAATTGTTTAAGAAATACCTACAGCTACACTTCATATCGGCGTTGTCGTATCGTATTTTTAAGGGCACTAAGAATGATCTCAATAAAATTGACACGTTTTGAAACTAAAATGTTAGAAAAAGCAATAAAATAACATCAAAGTAACGCCATTTCGTAACTTTAATCTTCGCATTAATTTGATCGACAAATCACTACTGGAATTTACTTGAAAATTTAATTTAGGTACACGAACTCCCTATTAATGAATACGAGCGAGAACCATGTTACTGGCACGTTTTCGCACGAATTCATATTCAACGTTTTATTTTGACGAGAGGTATTCAAGCATACCTTTCGACTAATTAATCATGACATTTTGCTGGAAATATCACATTTGCGAGAATATCTATTTGAAGATTTAATTAATGAGGAACTTTTTGAACATTATATGAATTGTGTTCAAGAATTCCAAGTAGCGAGCTTGAAAAATGAATTAGTATTTTTATCTTTAAATTATTTATATTTTTTTACAAAACATGGTTTACCAAAAACGTAAAGGAACATTAATGTGAATAGCGATTCAATTTTTTCCGAGAGTCGGTAGAAGCAATGTAAACCTTAAATAATGATATCATATGCGAATAAATAAGCAAACCCAACATCGTGCAAAGGCGAAAACCTTGAACGTATTTCCATACAAATGTCTGAATTTATACATTTTTTTGCCATTAAGTGTAAAAAATTGGACATTTTACCCTCTTAAATAAGGAAGGCTGTGGTCAATGTTTGCCCTCTGTTAAGGATGGCTAATATCAATAAAAATTTTGCCCTCCAAAATATTAATAAACTTTAGCCCAATGTTACTTTACCGACCCTTGTCCCTCGCCTACATATATGAAAGGAAATTACTGATATGTTTTGCGAAGTTATCTTATTAAGCCGAATACCGAAGTTTAAATATTGATATTAAAGTATTTGTATTCATGACTGGTTTTTGTGTTATGTTTGCAGGAGTTGGCTTTTATTATGTTTGTTAGATTACAACACATGTTTTGACTTAAAGGTTACAGGATAGGCACAATGTTGAGCGTTTATTATGATTGTTTTATATGTAATTATTACAAGTGTGAATAAATTGCCTTATGTGATTTGTGAAGACATCATTGTCACAGGAAATATAAGGAACCAATGCATGGCTAGAGAAGACGAGAAAAGCAGACCACATGAGTCTTATGCGGGAAAGGAAGAAAGGAGTGGCGTAACCCAATACTTACCGGTAGACAATAATACTTTAAAACACAAATTATGAACCGTCTACGAATTGCTGTGGAAATGGCAAATTTTTTTCAGAGTGAATTCTTATACCTTGTTGGTCTCGTGGTAGAAAGCGCTACTGCTGAGCTTGAAGTCCTAGCTTCGATACCCAGATTAGGCAAAGTGTTATTGGGACTTTCCACCAGGAATTTCTCAGCAGCAGTCTGGAGAGTAGATTTGTATCTGTTTGATGGCAATAGATTCGCCCCTTGTTATATGGGACTTAAATATAACTGGCGAAACGAAGTTTTACTACAGATTCATCTCTGCTTAACCCTTTTTCGCATGTTCTTGTCATACGTGATCCACTTTTCATCACCAGTTATCAGCTTCTTTAAAAATGGTTCGGTTTCATTACGTCGTAATAAAGAATCACAAATGAGTACACGGTTCATTAGGTTTCTTTCAGTGAGCTCGTGAGGTACCCAAATATCGAGCTTTTTTGTGTGTGTACCCAGTTTTTTTCAAATGCGCCAAAACTGTTTTGTGGTCAATTCCCAGTTCTTCAGCTACGTCTTAAATACTGATATCTTGCTCCACTTTTTCAAAAATGGCATCCATTTTATCTGTAATAGGGCGACCAGAACGACGTGCATCTTTGACATCAAAATTTCCGGATTGAAAACGCTTAAACCAAATTTGTGCTACTCTCACAGACACTGCACTAGGTCCATAAACATCGTAAATTTTTTTCGCGGCTTACGTTGCATTTTTACCTTTGTTGTAGTAAGATTTTAAAATGTATTGAATTCGAATTCTTCATTAGATTCATTCATCTTGACAGTACGAAAAACAAATGAAAATCACACATTTTCCTAATTTGAATTTGGAATTATGTTCTTTAAAATTTAAACTTTCAATGATACCAAAACCAGCCAGATACAAATAGTATAGCCAAAGAGATTTTATTACAAGTTCATACATACTGTAATGCGAAAAGACTTTTTCCCCAACCTAATATTAATTCTTCTCCCTTTCCCACGTCATACTGCAGTATGACGGGGAAGGGTGAACATTATACTATATTATTAGAAACAACAGAACAGAACATTATTATTATTAGAACATTATTATTTACTAGCTTTTAACAGCGACTTCGCCCGCGTGGGTTTCGGAAATTATCCCACGGGAACGTAGGTACTACCGGGAGAAAAAGTAACAAACATCAGGATGGATGTTTGTTACTCTAAAGTTTGTGAGGATGGATGGACATCTATCCTCACAAACTTTCGCGTTTATAATATTAAGTAGGATTATTAGAAAGCCAAACAGTCTTTATGTGTAACAATACCTAAGGACTATTAGCATTTCTTTTCTTCTTTACCTTTATATTATCATTCTTCCAAACAAAACAGTCTGATCAGAATTTTCGCCACTGCTAATTACGAGTATCTCTAATGAGAGTGCTGCGTAAGTCCCAGACTACACATTAACCAATCTCTCATACTCGTATTTAGCGCGAATTTAATTAATTAGAAAACAAATTAGCTTTGTAAATAGTACCTTTTCCCGAGAGTTTTGGTCCCTAAAATATAATGTAAGTGAAACAGATGACGTGGTAACGATAATTATTCTACTTTTCGTAATAATGTAGGTATCATATCACAAATAAATAACTCTTTCGACGCGAGCTGAGAATATCAACGAAGAAACTCGTATGTTAGAAGGTTAGCAAGCACATACGATTTATACAAGTATTGTTGAAATAAGACAAACTTTCCGTACTTAAAATGTTCTCGACACAAACTCAGATAATTTTTAGCACCCACATCTCGAACAATTCTCACATATGTGAGTGCACAACTCGAAAGTCATGTCTCAAGCGCTGTCAACGAAAGAAAAGTTTAGATTTAGAGGGGTCTTCAAGTTTGGGTGTTTTCAACTCCCACGCTACAGGAGTACTCGGCGTTCTCGGGCAACTTGGCCAACTTCTGACACCTCCGTCGAGCCCTCTAACGTTATTTACAAGACGACTCCAGCAACCTATTCAAAGGATATTCTATTAAGGAGTTCTTACAACTTTATTTTCTGCGCCGGCGTAGGTAATCAGTGAGATAGGACGACGTTATGCCCGATCGCGTTATTCGTTGAATTCACTTACGTTAAATGTTGAGGATTTACGTTTTTGATAATATTAAGTGAGCAATTATAAGTTACAACGATTACGAGTTTCAGAGTTGTGAAGCACAAACTTGACAACTCGGATGAACGATGAAGTACGCTTAATTGTGCGAAAATTTCATTTGCCATTTGTTTGTTGTACGCAAACAATTTAATAAGAAGGGAA
Source organism: Apamea sordens (assembly GCA_945859715.1). Lineage (NCBI taxonomy): Eukaryota > Metazoa > Arthropoda > Insecta > Lepidoptera > Noctuidae > Apamea > Apamea sordens. The sequence goes on along the minus strand of OX243996.1, from coordinate 8,667,942 downwards.
ATGACACGAGTAACGGGCTGCTTTTAATTAGTTTTCTTTGCGTCTCGTGTGTTACGAAATAATATATCCATTTAACGTTGTTTTGTTTAGAATTTGAAACTGAAATTGAGAGCCCTTGTCTTCAGAAGAGCGAATCTTGAAAATTATATTACTTTTCATGACTTACGTAATTACATTATTACTTTAAACATAGGTATAAAGAAATGAGGTACTTTTCAACAAACACTTTTCAGACAGTACAACCTTAACCAACCGTACAAGTAAAACCTTATCACCACGGTTGCCAGTTTGTCCTACTTCTTATACTAATATTATAAGTGCGAAAGTTTGTTTGGATGGATGGATGGATGTTTGTTACTCACGCAAAAACTACTGAACGGATTTGGATGAAGTTTGGCACACAGATAGTTTGTTGTCGTTTAGCGACAAGAAAATCCTAACTTTAAATTAAACTAAGGAATTAAAAGAAAGGGAAGTTGAAGTCAATTAAAGTTTTATTTACAAAATAAAAAGATGGAGATGAACTGGACAGTGGTGTGTAGTGTGTTTAGGTGAGGAAGGATGAAGATGCGTGATAGCTGGGTTGAGTAGGTGGAATTGAATGTTGAGGCCGACGAAAGGCATGTAGACTCTACGGCCACGCGCGGAGCAGAGCGCGTGTGCGGCACGGAGGGTACTCGTGGAGGGGCCCATGCAGCAGGACCAGGACCACGGCTGCAGTCAAGACACGCTGGCTGGTCGACAGGAACGGCGGGCTTCTGCAGGGACGCTGTTAGCCCGCCACGTGAGGCGGCCTTCGGATGAGGCGTGACCAAACAGGTACAGGAGGGCCTTCAGGGTCTTCCGGTGAGGCGCGCTGGTGGCCCGACAGGTACCGGATGTTTTCAAGGAGGACGCAGGACGACGCAGGATGGAGGCGCAGTGAGGGTCCGTCAGTTATAGAAGCCTTTTGAAGAGGCACGCTGATGGGTGTTCTCAAGATAGGTGGCCCTGAAGAATCAGGCCTATTTACAGTATTCGCTTTAGTGGCCAAGCGGGAAATGACCCTAGCTATGCGTGAATTTATAATGTTAACTCGTAGAATAATATTATCATGTCGAAAATATGAATTTGAGATGTGTTAGTGGCCATGTATAATTTTTGAAGAAGTATGAACGTATAATCAGCTAAAAATTAACTGGCCATCAATAATCTTAAAGAAAGTTGTCATGGCAACGTATTAAACAGCGTTGTCAAAACTGTCATGATATAATATATGTTGAAATTACAATGAACATACATACATAAGATAAGTAATAAAATAGTCAACCTCATGGGACATATTTAATTTAAATATTTATAGCATATATTCGTTAATGACTACAATTTCACATCGCAAAACTAAGCCGCAGTCTCCATCACCGGTTTAATTCCGAGAATTTCAGTCTCAATTTTAGTGCCTAGGATTTTCCAGACCTGTAAGGTTTTCCGAGAAAGGTTTTAGTGTATAAATTATAAACGTGTGCGAAGCTGTTGGCGGCTCACTAACTTTGTTATAAAATATTGTTGCTGGCGTGAGTAGGTACCTATCCGTGGTACGTACATAAAAGTAAGTATAAAATCCAGTCTGTATGATGTTAAACTTAAAGATAAAAGATTGTGAGAGAATTCCTATGGAACCTGAAGTTAAGCTTTGTGGTCAAAATTGGGCCATGTTTTCACTATTATCAGTCATATTTTACATTATTTATACCTACTAGGAAACCATAACAATCATCTCTTCAATCACGTCTAAAATGCTTAAATACTATACCAATTATTTACTGTCAAAATGTGCCTCAATAGGTACAAACACTTAAACCGTTTTTCTTAAATTCCTTCAACACCTGCATAATTCATAAGCCCCCACAAGCTTTCAAAATCCCTTATTTCTCCAAACTATCAGACCACACACTGCTTCGTTTGCCTAAGAAAGTGTTAGCATTAATTACACGCGCACTCGATAGAACACATTAAAACTTTCGTGGTATTTAACTAAAATTACTCAGAGCGTATTTTCTCTCTAGTAGATTTAATTCAGCAATTAATACAGGTACACAAAGGTAGTGACGTCAGCTGTCTGGCATCGTTTACTTGAACACGTTATTATCGTTCGGTATTTAGCTGAATCAGCATCACGTACCGACAGTACTAGTCCTTTAAGGGTGGGGCACACGAGCTACTGAGTGGCAAAATATTTATCATTTTAAAACTGAAATGTTTCTGGTCCTTTGGTACTAAATCACATCGCATCTTATTCATTATGAGAAGGCCATGATTTAAAAAAGCCGATAATGGAAGGAAAGTAAGAAAAATACGTTGATTTGCGGCAAACATGACGCAGAGAAAGAACACAAAAAAGAACAAGTTGAGGGACATCACATCCACGCAAAATGGACATCGCTCAGCATAATTCTAAGACCAAATATCACTTATTGACGCGCTACGCAAAGATGGCCAAAACAAAATATGAAACGGTTGGCTATCTAATGAAACTTTAAGATTTTCGGCTACCCGTAATAATTACTGATATGTAGGTGTACCTACCTATGAATGAAGATACATATAATATAGGGTCACGGCTTGACGTGCTCTCTGAGGCGCTAAGGGGCTTTGGTATGCGAACCTTGGCAGCTTAATATTTGGAGATTGCCGTGCGTTCATTTAGCCACGAGCCACTCCGACTGGTGATGGTGTAGTCACCACTTATATGTACGCATATGTTTTGGGTAAAATATGCAAACATAACACGCAGTGAATCCGCAGGTGTGAGCGGAATTTCATCAATTTTGGATGATTATGATACCTTTCCACCGTGCTCATATGAGTGGTAAACGGTATGAGTTTACGTTACGAGTAACGTTATTAAAAACTCGATACATATAAACTAAGGGAATTTTTTGTACTGATGCTTTGATGGGTTAAAATGCATAAGGTATAAGGTACTTGAATATACGAGGCTTTTCAAAATACTTTTCCTTGTTGCTTAACATACTCGCTGTGCCCGCGACTTCATTTGCGTGCATTTAGGAAATTATTATATATTTATTGTATATAATAATTATTGAGTTTCATGGGGTTTTTTTTGCGGGTTGCCGTAGTTCTTTTTCTTCTTTTTTTTTCTTTGACATTGATTTACATTCTGTAATTACTTAAAGTCACACCTGGACTTATTACTCCTTATTTATTTATGAAAATCGTCTACTTTTGGAATGTTTGTAAATATGTGAGCGTGAGAGAATTTTATTTTTAGGTGCATCATCTTCACATATAATTATATAATTAATGTATGCAAAATATTGTAACACATTTTAAAAGAGTAACGGCGGAGTTTCTTGCCCATTCTTCTCCATACGAAAACTACCTTTTGGAAGGGTAGAATCAATTTTACGGCGACTAGAATCAATTTTATTTATATTTTATTTTTGACGTTCAAAAGTGCCTTTTATGTGCCTATTTGAAATAAATTATTTGACTTTGACTAAAATAAAGATACTAAGTTACTTCTTATAACATCAGCTACCTGCCAGTGAAGTTCCGTCAAAATTGGTCCATTAGTTTCGGAGATTAGCTGGAACAAACAGCAGACAAACACAGAAAAAAAATGTATAAGTAATTTTTGTTATAAGTACCGTATAATTATACTTTCATATGCATTTAGTAAAAAGCTATTATTTTGACATTACAAATAGACACTACTTTATTTATTTGTTATACACCGTGATTTTTAAGTCGTCTGACAAAGGTGGTCCACTCAATGTATCCGACATAAAATACCTCTAGGAGTGTTTTTTTTACCATTAATTAAGATAATAGGTACTATCACGGACACTTCCGCCTGATCACCACTAAGTTCATTTTTGCTTGCACTCAAAACATAGAAGCGCTCTCTAGCCCCGCCCCGTTGACCTTGAATAGACGAATGAAAGATAAGACGGGCCGACTGCACTGTCGACGCGGTGACGCACGCGCCGTTCGAGATTTATTTTTATTTTCAAACTACTGCTATTACCTATTTTTTATATTATGGACTAGCTTCTGCCCGCGACTTCGTCCGCGTAGATTTCGGATTTGTGACAGGATTGCGTATCTCAAAAGGAAATCAAAATAACCCATAAAAATACAAAATATTTTTTTTTAAGTAAATAGAAGATGTATTTTTTAAACTTTGCGAAAAATGAAATCAAAATAACCCATAAAGATACATAATAATATTTTTTAAATAAATAGAAGTAAGAAGATGATTTTTTTAAACATTGCGAAAATTATGAAAACTTTATAACACTATACAGATCATGGATGTGATGTAAATAGTTATATTATGACTTGATTTTTGATTTTGTAAACTTATTCCTGCACGTGCACGGCCTTGGTGACGCCCACTTCGCAACCGGCCGTGCAGCAGAAATCGTAATATTTTAATTTCGCCATAACTTCAAAACCAAACGACCAATTTTAATCATTCAACGACCAAATATTATCTACATAAACTGTACTTACTGATGAAATAATTTATTTTGATAAGGATGAATAGCATGAGTAAAATAAATGCGTATAAATGTAGTCCAAAAAAATTCAAGATTTTTAAATAAAAAAATGGTTGTTGTGCCTCACTCGACATAGATAGATATAGTGTGTCGCGGACTTTTTTGTAGATATTTATAAGATCTACAATTAATTTGAACATTTTATGGTTCTATCTTTTATAGTTTAGGCAGCGTACGCAAAATAAGTAACTTTTCTGGTTGATTTTTTACACCTTGTGTCCGAAAAACCCAAATATCTTACGGAACCCTATTTTTTTTCAAAATAAAATTTAGTCTATATTACTCATGGATAATGTAGCTTTCGAACAGTGAAAGAATTTTTTAAATCGGTTTAGTAGTTTTTGAGCCTATTCATTACAAACAAACAAACAAAGTTTTCCTCTTTATAATATTAGTATAGATAGATCTGGGATTCGTTATTCGTTAATTCGTTGAGTTAATAATACATTTTGTCTTTATTTTTCTAATTAGAAATTTGATTTGATAAATCCTATTGTCAGTTAGGCATTAATTAAAAAGTAAAATACAATTTTGAAGTTTTATCAGTTTTATTTATTTATTAACTGAACTGAACATATATATTCATAAAATATTGGACATAGTAAGTAGGTAAAACACACAATTAACAATATTCAAATTTTCTTAGGCTTTTTGCAATTTCCAGTTCAGTATAAGGTTGTATGGTAATAAAAAAATTCAAGACATGCCCTTCAGAACATATAATTGAACGCGTTAGAACGCGGGTTTTTTAAATTTAGAACTAGGAAGTTGGTGTGGCCTAGCCTTCATTTCATAAGCCGTTGGCGATTAAGTCGCTAAAAACTTAACGAGAAAAACAATGTCCTGTATAAAAATAAATTCCGGGAGCTCTGCTCTCGGATAAACTGTAAGCACAGTTGGCACCATTACGTTTTGTAATAGTTCGCAGTAAGTTTCGCCATTTACTCGCCCTGGGAAATGGACAAGCTCTCCGGGACCATCAGCACTCATCCAGCCCCACATATTAGCGCATATCCTTCCAGAATCATGATTAGGAATCACGTTTCTAGGTAGGCATGTTTGAGTAATGCGAGTGATGCATCACGCGTAATATCACCCGAGCGCGTACTGTAACATCATCACACATTACTCGACTAAAATAAGCATCACACCATCACACTAAACATTACGCGCGCGGTAGCAGCGCAGTAGCTCGTGACATGACTCGCAGACTCGCTCGAACCGAGCCCTCCCGAACGCATCGCATCGGCAATGTTCGGTTTATATCGGAAGTCCGGAACTAGGCGCGTGCGATTTCGTATTTCGCCCGGTCAGGAGACTTGTTATGTTATTTAGAACTCTATTTTTATTATTTATTATAAAAGGGTTTATATTTCCTTGACACCATGTCTTATTACACTAGAACATTGCATTACATTAGAACGCGCGATGGTGTGCTATCGCATGGCGCGACATCCTATCATCACGCGTGATGTTTGAAGTGATATTACTCGGCACGAAATGTAATGACATATCACATCACTTCGTGGTGCACTGTTTTGCACATGTCTATTTCTAGGTTCGTAGCGTGTATTCATCACGCGCCACAAGTGTCGACGACAATGTTGGCTCGACGTAAAACATTTCTGATCTGAGAATATAGCGCTTGTGAAATAGTGTCTACCATAGGTTGGAGGTTATCAGATATGGACGTGGTGCCCGCGGCCTATCCTCTAAGACACCCTCTTCTTCATGGCGTCTGATCCACAGCCGGACAGTGTTTCTTTACAAGGAATAAATAGTCTAATAACAAGTGGCTTCATTAAAAAAAAAACTGACTTGTTTCAAAAAACCCGACCGCAACAAACGACGAAATAGTTCTAAAGAAATCAGTTTTCAGGTTTCGTCCATACTAAACCCTAGTCCCAACTTTCTTGGTCCGTATATAAGGCGCAAAAGTACTGATGGTAAGAAAAGTGCTTGTATGGTTTGTATTTATTTTTATTCAGTCATCAATTCATCATTCAGTTGTAAATCTGCACCATTTTTATAAATAAACGTTATTATTATGATCTCCTTTATTTCATTTAAATACTTACAAAATACATTTTTAAATATTTTTATAAACAAAAGGATAAAAAAACATTTAAAAATATAAAAAGTAGTAGCCCACCGGTATCGGGAACAGGGTCCAAGCTACCGGCGGTCAGGGCTCCAGAGAGAGGAACCTCCTGACGATGCGAGCCGTGTCCAGAAGTACCGCTTTCTGAATCAAGTCCTTGATCCAGCTGCCCAACGAGAGCCTCCTCAGGTGTTGGTCGAGGCTCTTGGCTATTAAGCCATTGGCTGTCACAACTATCGGAACAATGATCGCTGAGTCCACATCCCACATGTCGACAACCTCGCGAGCCAAGTCAAGATACTTGATTTGTTTATCTTTCTCGGCTTTCACGAGGTTATTATTATTATATCACAAATCACAGTCTGTATATAAATTAATTTAAACTCTCGTCTGACATGTTGCTGACACACATGTTACTGATACATAAAATGACTTGTTATCAGTTGCACTGGGGCATCATTGTAATGTCAAACAAAGAGATGCTTCTTATCTTATCTTATAAGTGATGAGAGAAAGACCTCTATGTAATTACCGAAACCCGCTAGGTATAACAAAAGTATCAAAGGATGCCACCGACTTTTGCCCACTGGGGTTATTGAATTTTATGACTCTTTTGTTCGGCTTAGGCTTATTGTAAAATTTCTAGAAATGAATTATTTAATAATTAGTCACTACCTACTTATTTGCACGGAATTTTAAGTAGGTTATTATTAACCAACAAAATACGTTTTACACAACAATGGCAAGCATTTTTTTAATTAAAACCAACTATTTTTATTTATTTATTCATATAAAAATTCGCATTGTGTTTGAATTATGCACATTAATTAATTTATAACGGCTAAAAATATAAATTATGAATTTCAAATAGTAAATTTTACTGCAAATAATTATAATCAATAACATTGAAACAAATAGTGCGTGTGTGAGCAAGAAAGTATTCCGAGTTCGCCCGTCACAATAAGGCAGTAATACATACCACTCTCATAAAGGTATAAGTAATTGCTTTACCAAGTATATAGTGATAAGTATAACCAAGATGTAAAATCTAAATATTTGCACGGCAGAAATGCCGAATATATTAAAACCGATCTTATGTTAGCTACCTATATTCTTGCAAATAAATCAGTCATTCATTCAAGTTTAAAAACTCTGAATATTTTTTCTGCTTGTTCCTCGTTTAATTATTTAAATTATTGTCATGGTAAATTGTGTGGTTTTAAAATACCTTAATTTATAAATAAAACTTTATTAACGATGCACAGTGCAAAGTTTATCATGCAAATGTTATCTTGTGTAAGTAATTGAATACTTTCTAGTTTGTTTTACATCAATAAAAGTATTAGATAAATAAATAATAATATAATATATTTATTCAAAAAAATTATAAGGCATAAAAACCAGTACAGTTTTGCTTAAATTTAACAAACAAGCAAAAAAAAATAAAAAAAGAAAAAAAAATAAAAAAATTATTATTATTATTATTATTTGTTTTTTTTTTATTAATATTATTTTTTTTTGTTTGTTTGTTAAATTTAAGCAAAACTACCAATTTTTATGCCTTATAATTTTTTGAATAAATATATTATTATTATTTATTTATCTAATACTTTTATTGATGTAAAACAAACTAGAAAGTATTCAATTACTTACACAAGATAACATTTTCATGATAAACTTTGCACTGCGCATCGTTAATAAAGTTTTATTTATAAATTAAGGTATTTTAAAACCACACAATTTATCATGAAAATAATTTACTCAAGTAAACAGCTCAATGGTCAATATTCAAAAGGTCCGGTAAGCGCGCCCATGTCAAATAGTTAGTCCGTAAAATTAAAAAAAGGAGTACACGTGATACGTCACTAAGCTGCGCAGTGCAGGTTGCAACTAATTGCGTTATCGCTTTCCTAATAGGCCAAAACTTTTAGGGGGCGTGGTTTGGCGCCGCCGCAGGATTTAGGCAAAAAAATTTTTAAGTGAGCAGGCGGAAAAGACCGCGATAGTACAAGGAAAAATAATTAATACATTAGAATTATGAAACATCCTGTTAATAATGTTTACGTATCAAACAGTAGAACATACCTAACCATCGCACGAGTCGAGTAGATAGATCTTCGCTCGCAACAGAATGTTTCAACTACGTTATGCATCATAATAATGAATATTTTTTTCTTTTTTTTTTCTCTTAAATGCCATTTTTTTTGTTATGAATGTTTAGTAGTCATTGGATACATGAAGTGGGCTGCCGTTGTCAGACGACTAAAAAGTCACGGTGTATATGTTATAAAGAAAAAATGTGTGTGTGTGTGTTGTTATATGTGTAAAGATAAGTTCCAGAAACTTCAAAAACATAATTTACTTCTGACTAAAACCTAAAAAGAAACAAAAGCCTCTTCACAAATCCAGCTCATTATAACCAAGAAAATGCGCACGCATAAAACAAAACAGCAACGCGACACTTTTACACTTTTCCCTACGACACACAGGGTATGCACACCGCCTTACAATGCGGAGGTAGCCGCTTGGCGTCTAGCCAGACCCTCGACACATCTAGTGCCCACTTTACCACGCTGGCGAAACTATGTGACCGTAGTCATACGAACTGTGAGTGGTCGCCGACGGTGCCTTACAAATCACTGGAAGATGGGGTTACAGTTTAACAAGATGAGAACTAAGTTTAAGCTCATGGTTTCCTAAGATTATGGCCGAAGTTAGCGCTGCATTGGATAGCCGAGCTCGTCTATTTCAAATTTTCATCTCCATTTTCCGCCTTTCAAAAGTTAAAGATGATGGAAACTAAAATTTATACAAACACGTGAGAAGTTTAGCGGTCGAGACTGTTACTATCCTCAGTTACTGTCCTATCAACAATGTAGATGGATCACTTACTAAAAGTTGAAGCTTGAAAACTCACTTTGATTTATGATTTTAAAGAAAACGTGATCCGTGTCAGGATAAAATGAAAATAAAAAAGATATTTCAAAAAATCCGTCGTCATTTTTGTAATAAGCTCTCGAAAAACACCATGCCTCACTTTTGCAATATCCATGCAAATGCAGTACCATGACGAATACCGTAAAACTTGACGGGAATTCTCCATGGGGTATTAAGGTATTTCCCTATGAGTAATCGAGCTTGACGTGTTACAATTTCATTAAAATTTTACCCCTCAAGCCAATAACGGCAGTAATAGTCCTGAGGGAGAGTGACGGGGAATTGACCATTAAGTCAATAGGTATTTAAAATTTATATTGGAGCTATGATTAAATCTTAGTAACATCGTGTGAACTCAACCAAAGCATAATATTTAATCGTAACCTGAATTTCTGTCAAATTAAATGAACGAATTTAGTAAACAATTTTATAAACATTTGATAATTAGAGACTTGGCGCTAAATATCTTCAAAGAATTTATATACAATATTAAATTCTTGTCAATACTTGCGTACCTACATTGCCAAGCCAGCCAATATCAACGTCCACGTTACTCTAGACCTTCTTATTATTGTTGCTCAATTATTTTAATATGAAAAGCATTCACATAAGATACATAATTCACTAAACGTTAACAATCTGTTCTCTCTGTACATTTTCTGCGTCGAGGGACATTTCCATCACATCATCCTAAGAAGCTTATCTTTAGTAACAGCGCTCTGGAAAGGGACCGACTTTCATCCGAGATCACCAATTTCTTACTTGATTGGGCTGGCTGATGGCTTTTGGAACAAAGGACTCGATCAAGCCGATGCAACAAATATATTACGATACACATCATATACATATGTGTGCTGACTTTTATTCGCGACTTTGTTCGCTATATTGATTTTGCCTACAATAAAGCATTCGATAACGCTCTACCAAGCTTACTGATTGAGTTATTTCCTGTCTCCTACCAAACGGCAAAGCCAAACACAGGTATTTTTTAATGCAACATAATACACATATATCATTATTATCTGTTAAGCATAATGTCAACCTACAGATGTCCAACGTGACGCTACATTTAGCTTCCCTCAAAATAGTTGAGCCGAATGGTGCTGACCCATGCGTCATGTTCGTGAACGAGCGCCGACAGTTGGGAATGGTCATCTCTTAGGTGCCATGGCTTTTTTAATAAAAATAAAATTATATTTGCTGTACTCTGGATGCTATTAACGTTTACGTTTTGTACATCATTTTCACATTTACTTACATAAATTAAACATTGTTGATGGTACCTACTACGCTTTGGAATAGGCAGTTATCTTCACATTTCTGACTGACGGACTCCTTGACAATTCAAAAGTTCATTTAATAGTTTATTTGAAATAAATGCTTTGACTTTGAGATTATGTTTGACAAAAACAAAAGGTAAAGGACTTAATTCCCTTCAGAATAGAGACTCACTGTTCCAACACTTCATTCAATTGAAACTTTTTAGAGAAGAATTGAAATGGACAGCTGACCTGACAGCCATGTTGATCTACTTCGGAACTTGTTCTAACAACAACAGTCGATAGCGGGATTGTATAGCTACTCAAATGCCAGAGGAAACAATGCCTTTTGATTTTCAAGCAGCCTGTAGTTTTGGACGAGTTTGGCAAGCAAAGAGAGGTATATACTCTACTGTGGGTAACGTCGGACTGTGATCTATGTATTACAGTTTTAAACACCGTACCCGCTTCAATTCCCGTATAACTTTCGATATTATCTTTCCACAAAAAATTAACCATAAATTATGTACAGACGCCAGCACATCAAGCTACTACAATCTGTCAAATTTCTTTATTAGATTTTCAACTTTATCGCTAACCCATTAAGGTTCAAGGTTGATTGGGAAAATTTGACAGTTTCGGGTAGCTTGACCTGCTGGCGTCTGTACTTACCTAGGTATTATCAATTTATTGACATACATGCATATGCATGCTCACGCCTTCTTCTCACGAGGGTAGGCAGAAACTACTGCTACGATCCTTACATACTGCTTTTGCTTCGTTTACGTTCATACATTGAAAGAAAGAAATAAAAGAAAGTTAAGTAATAAGAAAAAAGAAGAGAAGAGAAAAGTGTATTAATAATATATAATAGTAATAAATAAATTAAATTGAAGTGTCTGTTTGTAATGTCAAAATAACAGAAAGAAAGAAAGACGTTTATTTGTGGTAAACATGACGCAAAAAAGAACATAAAACCCAAAAAATAAACAATAAGAAATGGTTGAAACATGCAACACTTCCACGCAAAACGGTTATCGCTCAGTATTATGCTGCGACCTATGCAAGACAGAGCCCCAGCGCTAGTTTTCAGCGACAGCCGGCGCCGACGTAATGACGTTATCTGGTGCAACAAACAATTATTCATAAGCAATTAATAAAACAATTATTTCATGGCACGCGGGTTGCGTCGTCCCTGATCTTTTTGAAGAACATCACCAATAAGGTCACTATGTGTGCTTCTAGGGCAAGGCTGCTAAACCCCAGGTCCGCGGGCCACCAACGGATTATGTATGCCTATAAACTTCTTCAAAGTCAGTGAAGTTTTTTTTAGTAACTTAAACTTCTATTTCATTTTAATATCTGGATATTTATTTATTTAGTAGGTGTCTACCATAACTGTAGGCAAGTTTTATTCACTAGATGGCCTGCCTGCTGGCACGTAATTAAAATTATGGCCCACCTTCAAAATTGGTTGGGCAGCCCTGTTCTAGGGCATCCCTTCCCGGTATTTCCACTCACCCCACCCCCGGTCCGGCCTCGGCCTTGTAAATAAATACCGTTTGTTAGTCAGCTTTCACTCACCCTCTCAACATGACCTAACCATCAAAGCATACTAAGAATAAGAATAAGAATATTTATTTGCCAGAAACATGGTATAAAATACAAAGATGGTCATAGTGTTTCAAAGTGCTACAGACATGTCTCACCGCCTAAACGGTATGCAAAATTAATTTAAGAAATCTAAGTTAAAATGTCAAAATACATTAATTATAAATTTAAAATATTATTACAATTATTATTACACACGATTATTTCATACACAATTCCACAATTACATACACTTATTATTACATATTATTAAATTTAGAGCAATCTCAATGTCACAATTATATAAAAAAAAAGAAAAAGAATGTCACAATTATATTATATTTAATAAATTGAGAATAAATTCAATTAGGTAATTTATCTGCTATAAAATCGGTTAATGAATAATAACATTTATCTACAAGTAATTTTGTAAGGTACTTTTTAAATTTATGTATCGGTTGTTCTCTTACACTATGGGGTATTTTATTATAAATAGTGGGTGCCATACAAATCACACCCTTTTTTAACAGTGCTGTATTATATGCACCTGTGTACAATAGACTTTTATACTGGGATCTCATAATGTTATTTCTTTTCCTGACGTCATTTAAAGATGGAAATAAATGTTTATTGGTTTTGACAAATATAGCTAATTCTAAAATATACAGACATGGAAACGTTAACAATTTATTTGTTTTAAAGACAGGGACACAACTATCCGTAACTTTGAGACCAAACATGGCTCTAAGACAACGCTTTTGACATTTAAAAATGCTTTCCCTTTCGCTGCTCTACTCTTTTCAATTTTTGACACTACATCTTCTTTTAAACTGCATCACATCATACATTTACATAATCAGCCTATAATGTTCCCACTGCTGGGACACAGGCTTCCTCTCGGTGAGAGGGAATGGGCCGTAATCCACCACGCGGGCGCCGTGCGGGTTGGCAGATGTCACATGTCGTCCAATTTTTGGTTCTAGGACATGCCGGTTTCCTCACGATTTTTTCCTTCACCGTTTTGAGAGCAGTGGTGATGAAATAATTTACACAAAGTAAAGCGCCTGTCTGGGTTCGAACCTACGACCTACAACTCTACAGTCGCAGCCGTTACCACTTGGCCCCCACTGCTCATCCCTCATACATTTAATGACGTTGAACTATAAATATAACTAATGTTCAAATCACCAAGTCTATGTCTCAAGCGTGAAACATAAGTACATAGTATAGTCGATATTTATATTAAAACCGTTTTAATGAGTTTAAAAACGAAACAACGTAGGTAATTGAAACTTTTGCAGCGTTATTTTATATGCGAACGCTTTGAGGGATTAAAAGTATCAACATTAACAGTAGGTCAGTGATAATAAATTATTATGCTCAGTACTGGGATCTGTGCAATGTTGTTAAGTTAAGGCGATTAAAACTGTGAGATATTACCCGACCCTGCTTTAGAATTCTGTAAGCTTGGAAAAATTTGCAAAACCACTTACATTTGGGACATCGTAAGTTTATTTTTTTTTAGATGGAAATGAATGCCTACTTATATTGTAGTAAAAAAACGGACCAAGTGCGTGTTGGACCACGCACAATGAAGGGTTCCCTAGTTGGGATTAATACGTATATCCCAAGAATAAACTTAACATAGTAGTTGAACAAAATGTTCTCCCATATATCGATATAATATGTCACGATCAATTCCCAAACTGAAAATGTGAGTTTGTAATCGCAGAAATGTTTTTTTTTTAATGTAATTGAACTACAAATGAACGATTTTCAGTCTTTTTCCTGTACTTGTGCTGTGGGACCTTGCTTCTTGCCAAATTTCATGATTCATGATTACCCTATAGGTGTTTTTATTTATTTGCGACTTTATTTTACGCGAATTTATTGCACTGACTTAGAAGCTTGATTTTTTTAGAGCTCCAGGGGACCGTAGACTTACGTATTTGATATTAATTTCAACTTGATCCTCCACGCGTTCCTGAGAAAAAGGGTATTGACAGACTGACAGACAGGCATACGGACAACGAAGTGATGCTACAAGTTTTCTGTATTAAATGCTATTGAAGCATTACAATAAAAAAAGAAACAGATACTTTTCAAATAGTAATTTTTATACTTACCAATAAAATAAAACACAAACATGCCACTACCAATTTCCTTTAAAATTCCTTTGGGAAAAAACACCCCACGAGAAGGTGACGATATATTCCTTTAGTTCAATATGCACTTCATCTTGTTTTATCTGCATACGTAAAAAGGTTCCAGAGGTAGATATCAGTAAAAAGGTTTATTTTATGGCCCTCGGGCGAAACTGCAGCTAACTACGAGTTCAGTACCATGTAGTCTACTCTACAGTCCACTGTACAGTTTTGGAGGTTTATGCGACCTGACGTTTTATTTTGTACACGTTACAAAACCTTTTAGAAACTAGGAATGCAGCACAGCGAGTGATTTTTGTACTATTTTTTATCAAGCAGCGTACCTTCAGCGTATTTTTTTTTTTTTTGTAAATATTTGATGTTTATTTATCTTGTTTCTGTGTTAAAATTCCTGCAGTTGCGAAATACGAGTCGTTTGTAATAAAACCCTTAAAAATATAAACGATCTTTTTTGCACTTGCAATCTGTGTATGTCAATTCTGTTGATGGCTCTAACTGTGGTTTTTTAACCCCCGACGTAAAAACGACGGGGTGTTATAAGTTTGACGTGTCTGTGTGTGTGTGTGTGTGTGTGTATGTCTGTCTGTGGCATGGCGCTACTATTTTAAACTTTAACAGAACGTTAGGCTAATAATTAGGGCGGTCCCCCGACGGGACAATATTTAATCAAAAAATTTCATACGTACTTACGTAGGGTCATAATTTCAAGGTTATTTTTTGCTTTTTATAGGATTTCACGTTGTCGGGGGTTTTTTTAAATTTTTATGTCCATGGTTGAATTTGTTTTATTATTTTTATAATTCTTGGTGCGATCAAGGTATGTCAAAATAAAACAATGCTGTTTTGTCAGTCAAATAATAAAGGAAAACATAGTTTGAAATAGGTTTAGGTTACACATTTAGTCTTCAAAGCAAGAGTGAACTCACAGGCATCTTCCGGGCACGCTTGTTCCATCATAGACCTTATCCATCGTTTTCCATCAAGTGTGATCGAGGTCAGATAGAGTAGGCCACAAAATGGTAAACATAAAGAGAATCTGTGTGTCTGTGTCGTGTATTCGTGATCAAAAATTGTACCCCAATTACCTACCTAGATGTTTTTCGTGTAGCCGGTTTACATATACCTAAATCTGCAAACCTTTTCCCTTTCTTTATTTGCCTCATCATTTTTCAAGTGGTCGAGCTTCAGGTTTATTCCGAGCATTGCTCAGCACAATTTTTCAAGCTCTCGGATTAACGGATTAAAGTTACCCAAATATTGCTTACAAAAAAATCTTGTTATTCTCGAAGAGGAAAGTACCTATTCATTGTCTTTACATCTTTCTCTCAGCAACATTTAAATAATAAATTAAAATTTTGGATGCTATTTTAACTTCAATAAAAATATCTTATACCTATGTATATTATGTCTATCTGTAATCTTTACGGTGTACTTAATAAAAAGAATATAATCTAATTATTCCACTAACTGAAAGCCTATATTCCAAATATCTTTACCAGTATCTTATGAATACCTCCCGAAATCTTCAGATTTACATCTCATTGTTTGCCAAAGTTACAAGATTACATTCTATATGAGCATAGGCGTTAGAAGGAATGAAAGGGCAGCGTTTCTAGATAATTACTAAGATATGAGGACAATCCGACTTATCACGGCAACTATCTGCGAAGATATATTACGTTGGTTGATGAAGCAAGTTCTCAAGCCTACCTTCATTAGTAGTTACATTTCATCTTGATTTAGAACTGAGTAGGTACCTAGTTAGTGCTACGTAGGTATATCTCGATGAAATAAAATGAAATTTATTTGCAAGAATTTGTAAATTGTAAGTTTGTAATTGTTGTTGTAATTTGTAAGTGTGTAATTTGTGAATTTGTATTTGCATTATAGATAGTCAGGTTTTTTAACAGTTTCTATTAATATGTACTAGCATACGAAATTGATGATTAAAAAAAACGAAAAATTGACGACGAAAAAAAATTTGAATCGAATTGATTTAATTATTGACGAAATTGTTAATTGTTGAATTGTTGTTTGTTAATTGTTGATTATTGTTGTTGGTATCATATTACCCAGTAACTGGGTTGTGGAGGTCAGATAGGCAGTCGCTCCATGTAAAATACTGATATTCAGCTGCATCCGGTTAGACTGGAAGCCGACCCCAACATAGTTGGGAAAAGGCTAGGCAGATGATGATGATGATACGAAATTGTTGATTACATTCAATAAATAAATGAAGCTAATACGCATATTTACCCCCCTCTTGTTATTTTTTTGTGTTTTTATTCTTTTTTATGCGTCATGTTTGCCGCAAATAAATGCATTTTCTTTCTTTTCTTCTAACAAAATTGGTACTTAAGTAAATCCTAGTTATTAAATTTAAATTGTCAAGTGTTTGTCAAAATATAATAGAAAGATGTTAGTGTTATTCTTTAAAGTCTAATTAAATACTCATTCACAGACTAGAATGATTTTGAATAGAATGATAGACATGGAATATAATGTTACAGCGTAATTCCGAATAATATTGATTGGTATCAAAACTAATACTGGTTAGACATTGAAATGTGTCATTAAATTAGTGCTCGTAGTAAAGCTTTTAGCAGGTGATGTAATTATTAAATATCCCACAGTTCTAATGAACTGATATTAATTAGCATAATCAGCTTATAACGTCCCCACTGCTGGGGCCCAAATCCACCACGCGGGCACAGTTTGGGTTAGCGGATGTCGCACGTCTTCGAATTTTTGGTTCTAGGACATGCCGGTTTCCTCACGAGGTTTTCCTTCACCGTTATGAGAGCAGTGGTGATGAAATAATTTACACAAACTAAAACGCCTATCAGAAGGCCAATTCTCGTAATTTAAAACGTTCAAAATCTAGTCGCAGTCTCATCTCGGCGACAAACAAATGTCAAAAACTTGTCAAAATGTAAGGAAATTAGGCGTATTTTTAACAGTTTGAGACTGAGATCAGACTGTGAACGTTCCTAAATATAAGAGAATTGCCCCTCTGGGCTCGAACCTATGGTGAGCCGTTTTATAGAAAAGTTTAATCAATACCTATGCGGTCAAAATGTACAGAACAGGAATTTTTTTTTAAATTACTGACGAAGAATTTTAACGCTGGGTTCAGAATCATGTACCTACCTACCTACTGAATCCATGTTAACAGTTTGCACGTTGATGGCCCTGCCACCCTACCCTTTCCGTTAGACGTTGTATAGTATTTATATCATTCATTATAATGACCACGAAAATTAGAAAGGAATGATCAGTTGACTCGAGAATAGCGGGCACGGCCGAGCCTTTGGAAAGACCATGCCGTGCCCCAAACAAGTGCTTAGGGGGTCCAAACGTAAAGGTTGCTTCCCCACATCTCTTTTAAAGAGACTAATTTCACATTTATGACAACCTTATGATATCCCAGAGAGTAGTGGAGCGTCCCTCTTGTGGATTCAATTTCCGCACAACAGTTTTGTTCTGTTTGTGTATGACACTTTTGTTAGTGGTATTTACATCACAAAGACGTGCAGGTACATAATAGAAAGCGAAAGTTGAAAATAATCATTTAAAGCACGAACAAGATCAACAACACCCGAAGCTTTTCTGTTCATTTAAACCAAAAACAAAATCAACGAAAGACCTAATCCGACGGTACCGCAAACATTTTCAGCACGTAAACCAAAATAAACTATCTACCAAAATTAAATAAACCTGCCTTCCACCACTTTGGCTTTACACCGTAGTATTTTATACGAATCGCCCGAAAACTAACATGGATGCGAGTGGTTTCGAATCGAAATCAAACATGGTTGCCTCAGCAGATCAAATCGATCTGCAGTCAGATGCCAATTAGCAGTGTTGACGTAAGCACTAGTGCCTGATGCTCAGGTACTCTCTAGCGATGCATATAGGTAATCTAGATAGACTTTTGAAGGAGCAGAATACCTTCATGTATAAAAAAATTACACTCATACGATGCATTCAAAACTCAATTAGCTGAAAGCTAATTAGCATTGGACTGTAAAATGCAATAATGGTACACATTATTGCTACCGTGATGTCTGTGACGAACTTCATACAATTTATTTTAAGCATTGTTCTCATGTAAGTGACTTTTTGTCTTTTTTGAGATATAAATATACCTAACTGATACAATTTTATTTAAATATCTTTAAACCTAGATTGGCTAATAAACTTTACGTCATATTGAATTTATATATTAATTAGGGTCATGGCTGGTTTTGGCGTTGCGGAGTTTCGGCAAATGGGCTAATATTCGGCTAACCGTAAACTTTAGTTGATTTGCCAGCTGGTGTGGTAATGTGGGCCGTGTCACCGGCAACTAATAAACCCACCGTTTCTGTGGGTGAGTTACCAAATGCAAGGATTATTCTCAGAGGAAGAGCAGCGGATTAGTTTTACTCGTGCATCTGCAAATCAGTTTAACATTTGGAACTCATTTATTCTACGCACTAATGACTAAAATACCATTTTTTTACTTCCTTGACAGACTGTTTTTTACTAAGTATACAGTTGAGGTTTGTGTATGAGACACAAACTTCAACAGACCAGTTTAACCCAAAGCAACACAGTCACACAAACACTCCTCACAATTAACCATTAAACCCACGCAATAGGTACATACATTGTTTTTTTTTTTTTTTTGAGGATGGGAAATCATCAAATGACCCCTCCCGCTCTGGGTGGAGCGGAAGGGAGTGTTAGACTCTTACTGACTAAAACCCACCCGTGTTCCTTCCTTAGCCCTTTATGTTACATTATGTAGGTATTAGGTACGCAATTATAAATATTTTGTAAAAAACGAGTCAATGACTCAAGATATAGAATATTCTTAGTTTGAAGAGCAGGTTTTACTCATTTGTAATAAGGGCTACCCATCCCTTATTGAAACAACACCGATGTTACCTAGGCTAAGTTTTTGGTAAATAAATGATTATGACTACAAAAATACTATGCATATTGTTTAAAATACCACGTCGTTAAATATGCAAAGCCGAGAATGTCAGCGATGATTATTTTTATTATCTGTGGTAACTAAAAAGGAATTCTGTCACTACAGTCCGTTCCCAGTTATTTTACCTCTGATTTCGCATCACTGTCCAAACCACAGTGATCTTTATTCCCATTGTAATAAGGTTGCTGTTGGGTTCCTGCCATTGACAAATCTGTCAAATCATTGTGATCTTTATTCTCATCCCTCTAAAGTTGCTGTTGGATTGCGGCTGCCAGAGGTATAATATCTAGCTGTAAATGGATTATACTTCCCTCTTTTTGATGGCTAGTTTAGTCTGTCCGTATACCTAAGTTATTTCTGATTAGAATAAATCTCGTGCCAACCATCTGCTAGTATTTCTAAATAACCCAACAGTTTAAAAATCATTTCTAACATTCCATACCCAAAGGGTGCCAACAGGACCCTATTACTAAGTCTCCGCTGTCCGTCCGTTGGTCCGTCCGTCCATCCGTCTGTCTGTCAGCGGGCTGTATCTCATGAACCGTAATAGGGAGACAGTTGAAATTTTCACAGAGTATGTCTATTACGGCTATAAGAACCATTATTAAAAATAATGAAGTTCAAAATTTTGTGGAGTCTTTATACAAGAAACGTGTTTTTTTCGGCGTATTTTTCATTTTGATTCGGAACACTTCATCCGACTCGCACTTGGCCGGTTATTTTCTAAAGTTATCTCTCTAAACTAATTTACAGATATTCATATTTACTAAACAAATACGTCAAAGCTCTCCCTTTGACGTAGGTATTTGTAAGTATAAAGTACGGTCTACTTTACACTTACATAACATACATAACCAGCCTTTAATGTTCTCACTGGGCCTCCTCTCTTCGAGAGGGAGTGGGCTGTAATCCACCACGCGGGCCCAGTGCGGATTGGTAGATGTCACATGTCTTCGAATTGTTGGTTCTAGGACATGCCGGTTTCCTCACGATGGTTTTCTTCGCCGTTTTGAGAGCAGTGGTGATCAAATAATTTACACAAAGTAAAGTTATTGTTAGTAAGAGTTATATGTTGTGGGTTCGTAGTTCTCAGGTCGAGGCACCTGAGAACTACGAACCCGTACGAATACTACGAAACTACGTAAGTCGCGGCCTTTACCACTGGGTCACCACTGGTCTAAAACCGAACTTTTTACTTAATAAGAATTTTCTTTATTACAGATTACGTTACCGTACAACGCACCAAGTAATACCATCAGGTACCCACAAAATTACCCAATGCAAAGTTTACGTTCACTGCTTATAACCCAGGCTATCAGGCGATCACATCTCGCGGCTTATAGGAACGTAAAACTAGCTCCGTTTATGAGCCAACTTATTAAACTTATGTAGTTTCAGATGGGTGAATGGGATTGGAACATTTGGAACATCACTATCTCGCTAAAAGCTGATGTCGATGTTTTCTGTACTGATGTTATCTGTTTAATCAACAAATGTGTTTCTACTTTGTGCAAAGTTGCAGCTTTTGCTAAAGTTTGGGATGCTGGTTTTGATTTAAAACATTGATATGTAACTAATAGTAAAATAGTTAGTACTAGGTTGGAGACTGTTAAAACATTCATAACAAAAAAAAAAATTAAAAAAAAACAGACACTATAAAACAAATGAACGCGCTTGACTGCCAGTGGGCTGTTTCGTTATCCAAACATGTAATAGTTAATTTTGATGTTTAGCAGTACATAATATGGCATATCATTTTTTATCAAAGGTTTGCATGCAGCTGAGAAGAGAATGCTAAGAGGGATGTGTGGTGTTATACGATATGATAGAAATGAGTACATAAAGCCGTGTCGCCTGCGCGTTTTTTTCGAAACCTTACAAAAAAACGTCAAAACAAAGAGGTGTGGCAATACACATTTTTGTGTATGCAAATACGATGTTTTTGTTTTCCGAGCTTCATGGAAAACATTCCCCGCGCGGGCGAAGTGGCGAAGGGTTTGTTTCATTTTCAACCGCCACGCGCACCGCGCACGTCTAGCATTTAGCATTTTTAAAGCTTATTCCAAACGGACACAGGTTTTGAAGTTGTATTGTCTTGTGAATAGTTCACACTAATCTAAAATATTTTAATAAGCAGGAGACAGCTTGTGTATAAAAAGAAATGTTTATACTTATGTAAAGTTTTTTGCGTAATGTTTCGAAAAAAACACGCGCAGGAGACACGGCTTAAGAAGAAGTCTGAAAGTGGCACCGGTAACTGAAAAGTTATGTGGAAATCGGTTGTCATGTTATGGGCATGTGATACGGAGGAATGAGAAAAATGTCGATGGCTATAAGAGTAGGGGAAGACCAAAGAAACGATAGATGGATTGTGTGTGTGGTGTACGTGTGTATGGTTAGAAACGGGGACTACCGAGATGACGACTAATAGAGAAGTATGGAAGAAAATGACAAATAGCGCCGACCACAAATATGTAAATTGAGAAAAGAGCAGGAGAATGATGATGGATCCATTTAACCCATTTCCAACAATATAACAAAGTGGATATCAAAATGATATCCTTTTTTTTGTTTATAGATGTCATGGGACAATATACCATCCATTCTTTCTACTATGATTTCAACTCCTTTCTCATTATCAGAATTTCATATACCTACCACTGCCACATTAACCACCGTTAAAAACGTTCTTAATTACGTGACAGTAATTGTGGAAACGACCCAGTTAACGCGACATTAAACTGATATTAGAAGTCGATTAAGCTTCCCCAGTAACTTCCTTAGTACGTTCATTACCTACCTACAGTACGTCCGCTAAATTTCTGAAGCATCGAACATATAAGCATAAAGCATAGCAAAAGTATAATCAGCCTATAATGTTCCCACTGCTGGGACACAGGCCTCCTCTGTGAGAGGAAGTGGGCCGTAATCCACCACGCGGGCCCGATGCGGGTTGGTAGATGTCATATATCTTCGAATTTTTGGTTCTAGGACATGCCGGTTTCCTCACGATGTTTTCCTTCACCGTTTTGAGAGCAGTGGTGATGAAATAATTTACACAAAGTAAAGCGCCTGTCAGGGTTCGAACCTACGACCTACAACTAGTAAGTCGCGACCGTTTCCACTGGGCCACCATTACTTTCACTGTTTGCTATTTATGAAATATCAAATACAGCATCGAATAGAATAGAATAGTTCTTTTTTTGCACAAAAAGTAGGTACAAGTTACAGATGTTAAGCTTAAAATTATCCTTATACTAACTACCCTAACTAAGGCATGCCAACAGTTTAGCTATAATAATAAAGACTCATTAATATATATTGTTAACACATTCAATCAAATCAATATAAGTTTACCATGTCAAGATGAAATTCTGTACATAATTTGAAATAGGCAATACAATACATAATGTCATGTTTAATAAAATGGGATGAAAAAAACAGCATGTCTGACTCCTTCCTCCATCCTTAATAAAATTTAATTAAATGATCCTTTTTCTATTTACGACGAATTTAAAAACTCCAGCTAAAAAAAAAAGAATGACAACTCTCACATCAAGAGCCTTTTGAAAAAATTACGCCATAAATTGTAAGTAGGTATCCCCCTCGCGAACGATACTCAGACTGAAAAAACATTGAATAACAAGAAAGAAAAATTATATTTAATGCGTACCAGCCGCTTTCCATGACCTCCTTGAGCGCCAAAAAGCGTTAAGAGACCCTTTGTGAACGCTCCGATGTATTTTTTTTATTATTTTTCTTTGTCTCAGCCCAGTTCTGAGCCTTCAGAAGTACCCCGTCTGTTAAAATAAAATATTCGACCCATGAAATAATTGCGGCGGTAATTTTTAGCCCTCATTTAGCAACGTTTTATTATTGCGGGAGACAAAAAAATGAGAAAAACTGGTCCTTCGTTAATTTCAAATAATTATTGCGCCTCTGTTGTTATCAAATGGTACGTGTTAGAAATGGGCATTTATTTTTGGGTAGATATTTACATTTGCAAATTATTAGGGTAATTATTTGAAGTTAGAGGAATAAAATTTGTCTCTGGACAACAACAATTAACCCAAATAGGGTTTACTTGTAGACAATGGCACAGTATTATAAATCAATCCTTACAGACTGATAACTGATAATAGATACATACTTAGATAGTGGAAAGGACTTGATTACCAAAGGTTTTGCCGAGTCACTTTATTGAACGAATATTTTCACACATAAGTAAGTTATTGTGGAAACTTTCCTGAGACACATATATGTACTACATACTTCCAAACTACATGTACTCGTATCTAGTTTGTAAGAACGTCGAACCTTCTTCCAAACTTTGAAAAGCGCAGTCTTGAGGGAAAAGGTGGAACTAGAGTCGGAGTCCGGAAAGGAAAATAAAATGTGTGAAACGTGGGGAAAGTAAACTTCCACTGCAAAACTTTTCCCTACCCCTCGCTAGATGTCACTCCATTGCTAAACGCGTTGCTTCATTCTCCTCCGCTTCGCCCGAAAGCCACTCGTTGTACTAAATTTGGAAATGCCCGATAGATGGCGTACAGCGTTTGAAACTTCATCGTCCAAGATTGCGTGGAAAATTGCGATTGCGTAAACGATTAAAGTAATAACAATTATTTCTCAATTGCAGTTATTACAATTTTCACCGAATAGGTATAACAAGTGCTGTGTTCGCTGAATTTGTAGGTTCTTTTTAATTATAAACGTACCGTAATAAATTGATCACGCGCAAAATAATAGTTCCACGTAAAAGTTTAATTGAACATAATTCCCTTCATTAAAATGAATTAAACTATTACTAGAATCGTATTGATAACCATATTGCTACTAGTAAGTTAGTTAATAAAAAATATTTGTGTTAATACAATTTAAAATTTCCCTGTAAATATGGTACCTAACCTTTGGTCTATTGTCAAAAAAGCTTGACTCTATACTAATCAACTGAACTCATTCTCATCTACAAACACAACCAAACTAATAAACCACATTAACAAGAAGCAGCTTCATAGTTACACAAATAATACATGGAACTCTATTCTGGTCTGTCGAACTGTACTGCAAGCTATCATTGAAGTGTGCCCAGACAGACTGGAGGGTATTTCAACTTTAATCGAGTTGTGGGGCGCATTATGCTTGCATTGCGGTGGCTGCTACCAGGCCACAATTGGATCTTGATGGGATTATCTACCCCTCTTTGCTAAATCAAGTGCTTGGACGTTGGGGTATAGATCGACAATGATGACGTGTGTGGCTCTTTGATTAGCACGACTGTCTTGGTATATGGCTGTCTTTACACTTAAAGGTGTCAGAAAATTAAATGCTAAACTTTCAGCCGGTGAATACTAATCTTTAACAAATACATAAGTAACTTTATATTGACTTTAATAAAAAAAAATCTCTGGCTAGACTGTAATTCACATTATTTACAGCGTTATTGACCCAGTAGGTAGGTACTCACGTAATATATTAAGTTAGATTAAAATTGCTTATTAGTCTTATAGGCTAGATTGTAATTAATTATTAAGAACCTGGCTCTTTTTAATAAAGGATAAAAAAAAATTGACCCAGTAGGTAAAAGTAATTTAAATATAACTTAAATTGCTAAGTAGCTATAAAATAAAGATCGTCCAGTAACGTCTTTCTTATTCACTTTATGATAAGGGGAAGACACTTTGATTCCCAGGTTCTTTATAATAACGATTTTCATCGATTTTTTTGCTTCTAGGACATGGTTTGCTTACGATGTTTTCCTCCACCGTTTTGAGAGCAGTGCAGCTTTTCAGTACCGTTCTATAAATAGATAGATTGTTAAACAATTTATTCAGTGTACTCAGAACACATAGCGCAATATAAAAAAGCACAAATAAATGATAACAAATGAATACGCTATCCAGAACAATGAAATCGCTATCGGTTCACCCAATAAAAGTGAATCCCCGTCAACGGCTTACAATAACAGGCTATAGCACAAGACTCGTACGTATATCAAAGCCTTTTTAAACAACAAAGATAAATGATTTTATTTCTGTAAGGAAACACATTTACACGTCAATCATATTTTAAAAACTAGATGTAGTCGGCGATGAGGAGGATATCTGACTACTCTGATATTATTACTTACCATATCGGGGCTTGAAAGGTAAAATTGACTAAGCGACATAGGGCTAACTCAGGAGAACAGTTTAAAGTTTAACTTATCAGTAAAAACCTTTTTTACAAAAAAAAAAAACAACCGACTTCCAAAAAAAAACACTACAAAGAGAAAAATAACTTTAATTTCGGAAGTCGGTGTCACTGGTTCCGCATTTTCGTTTTTTGACAAGTTTTTATTTTTCACTTTTTAGTTGTACCGGGTAGGTACACAAATTCGTATATACTTACGAGATAAGAGGTACCCCAATAACAACTTTGACAGAAATGAGGGTGTACCGTGGTATACTGAACACATCTGCGTACCCCTTAGAGGGTACAGGCGTGACGTTATGTTGTGTGATGGCGTAAACAATACATACATAAGCGATAGCAGCAATAGCCGTTGATTTGCTGGCATTTATTGAAGAGTTCCGTTGTCGGACGGTTGGCAAGCGACGGAGTTTTACGCGAACAAACATAAAAAAAATACAAACAGCCGAATTGAGAACCTCCTCCTTTCTTAAAAGTCGTTTAAAAATCATGTAAATTATTCATCATATTTGCATTATTGGGCAATTTCATTAGTTAATTTAAATATTATTAGACAATTTTGCTTTCAAGGGTCGATATATGTAACTGAAGTGCACCCATACAGTTAGAAACATTCTCGTGCATTTATTTTCTCTAACCAACTATAAAGTAGTTCACTGTCCAAGAGTCCTCTTGGACAATGAACTACTTTAGTTCCCCAGAGGACCACGACCTCAGGTCAGGTCAGGTCCGCTATAAAACCACTTTGTGAATTTTTACTTACTGCTTAAATTTTTAAGCTTTCTACCTAGAGCATTTGGTAAGCTGAGGTAACGTATTAGTCAACGCAATTTTTTATTACTATATAAAATGAGTTATACTTATGTCCTGGGTCAACTCTTAATTGCGAAAATTAAAAGAAAAAACATGTAAATCGGATACGCAATTCCCAAATTATGCGTGCACTAACAGAATTACAGATACTTAGTTGTTGTTGCATTTTACAATTTGCAGGTAACGATGTTTTTTTATGTGTTTTTTTTATCATAATCAAAGTTTCTACCTGCTTATTAATACTATTAGTTACTGTTAGACTTGACAATCAGTTAAAGAAGAAGAAAGAAAATACATTTATATGCGGCGAACATGACGCATAAAAAGAACAGAAACACAAAAAATAAATAAATAACAACAGTTGTTCATAGTGATAATTGATTTGAATCAACAAATGACTTCCATCGTCCCCTACCTCGCCAGGCATCCTTTGATTCTGAAAAAAGTTCAAACACAATTATGTAATAATTAAAATTATACAACAAAATCTCAACACCTTACCTTTAACACTTTACCTGTTTTCGTTGATCAGCGTCAGTGAGTTCCCCAAAATAATTCACGTTAGTAAAACCATAACAGGTGAATAAATATTTCTCTCGTATGTACCATTGTAATTACCTAAAGGATTAAGATTGTGTCCAACTCTTTTTAACAAATTCATATTACGTATAAGAAAAAAAATACAATAAGTTTATCTATACATATAATAAAATCGTAGGAAAGTCAAAACTGTACATTGAATATTTTTTAAAAAGAATACTTGGGGCGTGATCTACAATCGATATCGAAGCCAAAAATACAGTTTTTAGAATTTTTGTCTGTGTGTCTGTTTGTCTGTTTGTCTGTATGTATGTCCGGGCTAAACTCAAAAAGTACTGCATGGATTGACTTCAAATTTTGCATGAATATTACCAAGAGGTCGGGTTTACATTAATTCTACATATTATCACGCTATCACCTACGGGGGAGGAGCTGTGAATCTTTGTTTTTCTTACGCATTCTGTGACAGCGTGTAATCTAACGACGCATATTTAAATGTTGTTTTTGTGTAAGCCATGCTATTATCTAGCTTTACATTATAAAAACTAAGCCATTTAAGTAACTTGGGCAGAGAAACATAGTTTAATGAATGTTAGTAGTATAATGACAATATTGATAGCAGCGCCATCTATCAGATTTCATAAAAATCATATCAACTTGCATGTTAACACTTTTGGAAATTAATAATTTTAATTTGATTATGTTGGCGAGGTTAGTAGTTAGTTATTCTTAAAATTCATAGATGGCAATGTGCATTTTCTTCATAAAAGTTGTATCCTATAGTTCGTTTCGACAAATTCAAGTTCCAACAAAATCCTCAAAATCTTGAGCAGAGTTGAGGAAGACAATTTAAAAAAACACGCTCTGTGAAGTCGACCAGTTTGCGAGATCCCTTACGTATGACGAGGTGCCTTCATATTACACGTACGACAAGCAAAGGGGTGTATATAACCGACGTCGACGAGGAGGTGTTGTGGAAGGTTTTCCGGGAATTTTCAAGGACACCGCATTGGGTAGGGTTTATACCGTGCATCCGAATAATGGCGAATGCTATTTTCTGCGGTTGTTACTTCACACTGTCCGAGGCCCAACGTCTTTCGCCTTTCTGAGGACATTTGATGGCGTGGAGTATCTCACTTACCGCGCAGTCTGCGTAGCACGTCACCTTCTCGACGGTGACCAAAATTGGGATGACACCCTCGCGGAGGCGAGCGTCAGTGACAGTCCCAGCCGCATGCGTCATCTGTTTGCCGTCATCTTGGTGTTTTGTGGAGTCGCGAACCCGGTAGCTTTGTGGGAGAAGTATCGCCATCATCTGTCTGAAGATTTTCTACGAGCTTTGAGGCGTGCTACTGGAGACGAAAGTCGAAGTAACTGATGAACGCGTGCTGAACACCTGTCTCAGTTCACTTCAAGATGTGGTCATATCGACGGCACGGTTGGCGCAGTGGTTAAGCGATTGACTGCTGCGCTGCGTGTCGCGGGTTCGATTCCCGCACGGAACAAATATTTGTATGACCTACATGTATTTGTTCCGAGTCTGGGTGTTTTTCTATCTATAATATGTATGTATTTACAAAAAAAAAAAAAATGTATATAAGTAGTTTATCAGCCATCTTGTTACCATAACACAAGCATTAGGTTGCTTAGCTTGGGACTAGATGGCGCTGTGTGAAATGTCCAAGGATATTATTATTATTATTATTATTATTTCTATCGGCGGCAATCCACTGATCGAATATGGGTTACCAGCTCCCCAATCATCACCGCATCAAGACGTTGGAAATCGGGAGTATAACGCTGAGACAAATTACGATCTGGGCGAAATGACCACCATACGAAATGACCATGTCGCTTTGTTCTCTTCAGAGCAAAAACAAATTTATGACACCGTCCTTGAAAGCGTTGGGTAAAATCAGGGTAAAATGTTTTTCTTGGATGCTCCTGGTGGAACAGGAAAAACATTTGTTACCACTCGCATACTTGCACACTGCTTCCGGGTGGCAAGACAGCCCATGCCATGTTTAAAATTCCCATCGATTTAGAGAGCGCCGAAATGCCTGTTTGTGGTGTGTCACGTAACAGCGATAAGGGGCACGTGCTCAAGGATTGCTCTCTGATCGTATGGGATGAGTGTACGATGGCCAATAGGAAGGCAGTTGAGGCCGTGGACAGAACCCTGCAGGACATCCGCAGGAACGAACATTTGATGGGCGGTGTCACAGTTCTGTTCAGTGGTGACGCGGGGATCGAGGGCTGACGAGGTGAATACTTCTTTGAAACGATCTTCGCTGTGGTCACCAGTTCGTACGCTGCGCTTGACGATTAATATGAGAGCTCGGCTCGGCGGCAATGCTCAAGAATTCTTTGATGTCCTTCTTGGCGAAGGCACTCTACCAGAAGAGAGAGGTGGAAAGGTGATTCTTCCAAAGTCTCTCGGTAGAGCGTCAATCCAGCTTAGAAGAACTCATTCGCTGTGTGTACGGGAATATCAGTCGTATACCGCACCAGCAGAATTCTTGGGTGTGTGAGCATGGCCATTTTGAGGCCCAAAAATGATCAGGCTGCAGCAATTAACGAATGCATTCTCTCGGAAATTGAGGGGAATGAAGTGGTCTACACCTCGATAAACACTGTTGTCGAGCAAGATGACGCCACACATTATCCCGTGGAATTTCTGAACTCCCTGTCAGCAAGTGGACTTCCAGCGCATACCATCAAGCTGAAGGTCGGTGTCCCGATTATGCTTCTTCGGAACCTATCTCCTCCGAAGTTGTGTAACGGGACCCGCCTTAAAGTAATCTCGGTCCACAGACACACCATTGAGGCGGAAATTCTTACGGGTTGTGGCGTCGGCGAGGCAGTATTTATACCACGCATTTCCCTCATACCTCATAACTTCCCGTTCCAGTTCAAGCGCATACAACTGTATGCGCTTGAACTGGAACGGGAAGTTATGAAGTTATGAGGGACACTCACGGGGAACTCCCCGTGAGTGTTTGCTTCGCGATGACCATCAATAAGTCGCAGGGGCAGACACTGAGGGCAGCGGGTGTCGACCTCAGGACGAGTTGCTTCTCACACGGCCAACTGTATGTCGCTTACTCCCGCGTCACCAGTCTATTTTTACTCTTTTGTGTCCTGGAATGTATTCCTACATTATTTTCTCTGTTTCCTTCAGTCACATCTTATGACTGAACTCAGCAGGATTCCCATATAACTCTCTTCACTTGCTTCGCTTGCAAAAAAAAACTTATATTTTAATGCTATTTTAAAAGTTGTTTACTTATAATGCTATAGCGACACTGGCATCTTAGGTAGTTTTGGTGCTGTAGAGCCTTCACGCAGACGACTTCGCGGGCAGCAGCTAGTTTACAGTAAATATGACGTCTCTGCGTATCACAAGTACAAAAATCAATAAGTTGGGGCAAAATATGTGTCACATCCACACAAAACGGTCATCACTCAGCACAATGCTACGACCTTAAGCGAGACAGAGCCCCAGCGCTGGTTTACAAACAATCACTCCACAAAACAACGTCTTTCAAAGACAAACATCTTCTAAATTAAAGCTCAATTACCGCTCTTTGACTTCAGATATCGAGTGCTCAAAAGATCTCTCGTTGCGAGCTAATTGGCTTTCTGTAATTACAATAACAGTAATTGCATCTATTGGGAAAGAAAACAAGAGACGAAAACAATCTCCCTATTTAGAAAACTATAGTATCGGAAAGAAGTAGTTTTAAATGGGGATGCCATTGACTTGTGAGGTTTCATTTTCAGAAACCTCTGTTCTCAAGTGAGAAAGTGTAAATTTAACCTCATAAAGTAGGGTTACTTCGAGGGAACGGCAGCAGGATGTGGATGTGGAGCTGTGTCACAAACTATGCTGCACCTCCTGTCCTGCCCTTTGTGCTCTAAAACATGCAGCCAAAGTGACCTCTACGCTCATCAAAAGGGCTGTAGAAGTGGCGAAGTTTTGGGCCAACACAGTTTGTCGTGCCAGCAACACGAAGAGGAAGAAGATTTTCAGGACTCTCATTTTAATTTAGCGTTAAAATAGAAGTCATTTTTGCGCAATATTTCCTATTTAGTGTCTACTAGGTACGCTAACATTGTAAGTTTAGTTCAGTTTGTACTGCATGCAGCAAGCAAAACTTTGATCAATACTTAATAATCTCACTAGACGTTATCTATTCACCATGCGTACGGTTATAGATTGTAGTCCTTTTCCCAACTATGTTGGGGTCGGTTTCCAATCCAACTGGATGCAGTTCAATACCAGTATTTTACATAGAGCGACTGCCTATTTGACCTCCACAACCCATTTACTGAGTAATACGATTAGAGCGTAGTATACAGTTGCCAATGTAATTAAAGGTAAGCCTATCTACATGCTTAACTTGCGTTAAAAATACAAGTAAACCGTAAACCCTTACTATAATCCAGGTACCCAACGCGTTTCTAAAGTAAATATTCCCGAACAAGTACACGTACGTTTTGTGTTTCACTTCGCTCCGTAATCCGTAAACGTTGTAGTCCAAGTATTAGAGTAAAACCAAACGTAAACCGGTAAGTCCACAGTGCTAAACCGAAAATGCGCTCACGTGGACCTACGCAAACAAATTGCAATGTATGTAAACAGAGGCCGGTAGTGCCCCAGGCTCGGCACACGGTAGCGATTTTCGTCAATCGACCGAAACAAAGAACCGGGGGTGAATATTAAAGGGCCGTGACACTTGAGCCGGTTTTTCATCAGGCAACAGACACCAGTGTGCCTCTTTCAAACCCTCCTTTTGAGATCCCGCGCAAGATTAGGCACTAGTTCTTATGGTGTGACCGTAGTGATGTAGCAGGAGTGTTGAAATTGTACGCCGAAAAATGTATCGATGCAATTGAATGTATCGAACTACCGAGCGCGTTGCGATTAAACTCAATCTGCAGATGGTTATCACATTAATGGGTTATGAATAAATTTTCATAGAAAACATTTAAAGCATTTTATGAAAGCATAGGTTTTCAGATAAATGAAAATTAATCATATTTTCTACAGAATCAGTTGCCTTAACCATCAAAAGTTCAACGATTAACTAGCATCCTACATACATTTTCAGTAGTTTGTAATTTTATAGATAAGCAAAACCAAGGTTTAACCCCCAAGCAGGCATTTAATATTTCGCAACTTTACAAAACGCACGCATTATTCTATTCCTTTTGTCTTGTCTGTTTGTGTGTGTATATAAACTGTTAAACAATAAAATAAATAAATTGCTTATGTCTTTTAAAGCCCATTAAATATTAACGTGCAAACTATCGACACCCAGCACATCACTAGCTCGTTATTGCACGTCATCACTAGTATAGAGCGGCGCGACGCCCGCCACTCGACACCGCGATGATTCAGCATTCTCAATCCAAAAGCCTTTTACGATTCCTCT
This sequence comes from Apamea sordens, assembly GCA_945859715.1. Taxonomy (NCBI): domain Eukaryota; kingdom Metazoa; phylum Arthropoda; class Insecta; order Lepidoptera; family Noctuidae; genus Apamea; species Apamea sordens. Next base: position 8,635,361 of record OX243996.1, on the reverse strand, counting down.
TTCATTCTCACCGAGTGAATTCGACTCTCGTTCCCACGCAGTTTTGAACGCGACTGTACTAGAAACTATTCGACAGTTGTTGGTTGATGCTCATTTATTCATTGGTTGCCAGAATCATGCTTTGGTTTGCTCACTTGTGGACTTTTCCAAATATTTTTTGTAATGGTAAGCTTGAGTGGAAAAAGGAATAGGAGGGCTTTATCCGGCAGTGGGACACAGGCAAATTTTTTTCTCGACTAGCTGAAATGAAAAGTTATGTAATAATTTTAATCCATACTAGTGTTATTATAAATTCGAAAGTAACTCTGTCTGTTTGATCCGGTAGCACGTTCCCTTAAGATAATTCTCGACATCCACGTGGGCGGAGCCGCGAGCAGAATGTCCTTCGAAATAAACCCACTTACTGTGCAGAACATCAGAATGAAATAAAGTATCAACAATAGAACAGAGGGGCAATTCTCGTAATTTTGAGAACTTTCACGGTCTGATCTCAGTCTCAATTTGTCAAAAACTACTTCTAGTTTCCCTTCATTTTGACATTTGTTTGTCGTCGAGATGAGACTATGACTGGATATTGAACGTTTTAAATTACGAGAATTACTCCTCTCTGTTTGTTATGTTTGTTTAACCAGACAAAGAAAAAAAACGGTGCTTTCATAAAACCTCCCGAAACGTGACGAAACATTCCCGCGAAAAAGTTTTCAGTGAAAAGCTTTATAACAAAAATCTGTGTAGCCAAAGAATAGCCCGGTTTTGTTCCAACTAAAGCAAATTGGCTGAATTGGGCCATTCTGCAGTGTTAACCGAACTTTGTTACATTACAAAGTTTTAGGTACACTGACCGAGCAATTTAAATTGGTGACTTACTATTGGCTGGACCATAAACGGATTTAACGGTTATTTTCACGTTTATTTCCTAACTAGCTGCGCCCCACGGTTTCACCCGCATAAGTTCCGATCTCGTGGGAATATTGAGATAAAAAGTATCCCATATGTTAATCCTGGTTATAAACTACCTGTGTGCCGAATTTCATCCAAATCCGTTTAGTCGTTTTGGCGTGAAAGAGTAACAAACATACATCAACCTTAACGTTTATATTAGTAGGATAACATCGATACAGATAGCTTTATTATTAGTATACATTACGTAGAATAAACCTGCACTACTTCCAACAATTCTGTTTCCCAGAGAAAACAAAATAAAATTACTTATACCTGTCGGTTTTATGGCTGGTAAAAATTTCGTCAACTTTATTATATAACAAAAGTCAATAATATCACATAAACGTTATCAGTTCACAATTATTATTTAAGTACAGCCATTTCAGTTTAACTACAGTAGTAAATAATGCATCGAACATCAGTAGGTACGGTCGCTAAAAGGAGATAATGGTTAACGCCTCGAATATATGTGAAAGTGCATGCACATAAATGTAAGAAACGACGTATACGTCAGCATGAAAGATTCCAGAAGCTTCTCCGCAACCGAGACGCGCCCTCTTTAGTTTTTCTCTTAAGCTTAGCTTTGACAAGAAGAATTTAATATTTTCTACGAATTACGGTATGTTTCATCATCATAATTTCAGCCGAAAGACCTCCATTGCTAGACATAGGCCTCTCCCAAGCACCTCCACTTCGACCGATTCTGTGTTTCTCGCATCGAACGAGTTCCCGCGGCCTTCATACGGTTGTCGGTCCACCTTCCAACGCTACGTCTTCCGGTACGCGGTCACCACTTCAGAACCTTTCGGCCTCATCGGCCATCAGCAGTGCGATTCTGTAACCATCTCACCGTGAAAGCTTAGGTGAAGTGAGCGTGGAGTGAGCTGTCATTCAAAGTAATTCAAAGGATTGACAACTTTATAGCTCACTCTAAGCTCACTTTACCTAACTTTTCACGGTGAGATTTTTACAGAATCGATCGGCTGTTCTGCGAGCAATGTGCTCACTATGCCCACTGCCTATTAAGTTTGGCAATTACTTCAAAATCGAGGTTCTGTTCTGCATAAATTGGGTTGCTGGGTGATTCCAGATTATACCCAGCTAAATCAATAAAGCCTAGCCTTTTCACAACTATGTAGAGCTTCCAGTCTAACCGGATACAGCTGAATACCAGTTTTACATGCAGCGACTGCTTATCTGACTTTCACAACCCAGTTACTGAGTAAAAACATCTACGAATATTCTTGATGCATCTTTTTATTATACGATATTATCCTTGAGTAACTCCTTCCCAGTAACTCTAGTCCAGCCAGCAAAGGAATCACCTTAGGTAATCCTAAGGTGATTCCTTAGGATAACATAGCCCCTTGGTTCAACCAGATAATATGATAACCGTAACCGGGTATCATGTTATCTTCTTACTTTTGGGCTTCTGTATATACCCAGCCAAATAAATCTTAATAAATCCCATATCGCGAAAAAAATCTTAATAAAAATATAAGCATCAATCAAGTGAGTGGTATGGGGCCAATGAAAAATGGCGATTGCCATTAAAATGTAAACGCACAATGGTCGCAGGCGTCGTTCGTAATTACAACGTTTAACTTACATCCATCATCGGGCGATGTCTGCTTTCGTTTTTATTGCGTTCAACGGAACGCAATAGTATCCTTATTTTATGTTTTGATAAAGTATGATGATACAATGTGATAGGTATTGTCGATGTTGTGTTTTTTAAGTTCTAGTGTCTTATACTGAGTTTTTTCAGCCCCTACTACCATCTGAATCATTTTGATATCGCTAATCCATTGCTTCATATGTTGGAAAAAAATGTCTGTTCAACAACGTTAATAACGCAATGAATGACCTGTGTCTGGCGGAAGGTGAGGGCGCCGCACCGTAGCGCCTCTCTAGCCACTCCTCAAAGAGGGAACTTATCGCTGCAATTGTGGCGTGCCCACGGTGAGCTGTACTGGGGCATCGGCTGCAGGTGCGGAAACCCTCAAACGGCGCAAATACTCCAATCTTTTTGGAACTCATAGGTATGTTCGAGCCGGTTGGGGTTGAAACACTAGGGCCATGGGGTCCGAGTGGACACTTAGTATTTCGAGACATCGCTAAGTGGCTGGTCTATTCTTCACGTGACGAGAGGGTTCGCCTATTTTTTGGCTGGCCATACAACGTGGCACGTTTCCTATTGACAGCGATGCGGACGAATTTCTGATGCCCTTTGATTATTTCCCCTCCTTTTTATATACTTGTACATATTATTCTTTTAAGCTTTTTAAATTAAAAAAAAAATCTATTATTCTTTATTTATTACATCCCAGAATTTTCGATGGTTAAGTAAATCGAAAGTTAATACAAAACTAATACCAAAATCAACTTTTAACTTAGGATAAAAGTATCGATAAAAAATGTATGGAAAGTAAGCTTAGGTTCAAAGGTTCAAAGAAAATGAATCATAGAATGTTTACAAGTTAGATTTACCGGTTCTATTTTTATCTAGCTTTAAAAGTGTATGTAGGACTAAAATATAGGTCGAGCGATTCAAACGCAGGTGTTAACTCGGATCCTTTGAGTTATACCAAAGGGTTCGCGCTAACAAGTAATATGACCATTATAGTTCCGCTCAGTTGTTTGTACTTAGGCATATACAGGTTTGATATAAGTATATAAAGCAACATAAATATGTTGCTTTATATCACGGTGCACGAAACGGCACAACCTAGTTTTGTTACGAAATTACTGGAATCACCGCAAACGTCGAATAAGACTAAGTATGGCTGGGTTGTTACTTTATTTATATTTTGTGTCGGAGAAAAATTGGGTTGTTGAGTTTATTCACCCCAAAAAATCCACCCTAAGGTGGATACGGTGGACGCGGAAACACATGTCCGAGATTCTACTCTAGGCCTAGTTGGATAAACGGAATTTATAGGCGTAATTTTAGGGTGGATTATCGGACATGCGTTTTTGGGTATCAACCTTAGGGTGGACTTTTTGGGGTGAATAAACGGAATCCTACCACCATTACCATTTATTACCTGGCCTCAAGGTTATGCCTAACGCCTATAACCGTGGGCCCGATAGGGCCGAAGCCAGAGTAGCGGGATTGTCCGAAGGGGTTACCGCTGCCCTGGAACATAAAGGGCTAAGGAAGGAACACGGGTGGGTTTTAGTCAGTAAGAGTCTGACACTCCCTTCTGCTCCACCCAGACCGGCAGGAGTCATTTGATGATTTCCCATCCTCAAAAAAAAAAACGCCTATAACCGTCGCAGTTAACATTGTAAACTACTATAATATTTCATTGTAAACTACCTTTTCGTCTGAAAATTAATCACACGACCAGGTACCGCGGTGATTTAACCACTAAACCAACCAGACAACTTTGTAGGTAAGTCCAATATCGTAAAACAATCTTAACTTTACCTAAATAACGACGATCATTTCAAAGAATCCTATCAAATTATCCTATCTCCTGAAAGAATAAAAAACTATTTCTACGAAGGAAATATAGATACGTTGAAACTTGGAAGATGCGTCGCCGCGTCGTGACGAAAGAACCTTTTATTTTGATACACCTCTTTGCTTATTGCATATTTATGGAACTTTTCGTGTATTCACTACAACAATCTTCTAGAAGAGACAGGAAAATGAATGGAATTGAAGTGGCTGTAGTTTGCTGTGTTGTGGCGAAATGAGTAAATATAAATAGAGTAGATAAATACTCGAATAGGTTTGCGTACTTCGAATGCGTCCTGGAGGCTACAACCAGAAAAAACAAGGAATCTCCTCCTTCTTTTGAAGTCAGTTAAAATGAAAACGTAATGGGCAGGCGTCTCGCAGTCGGCAATCTCAGCCATGCAACATACCAAAATTATTGGATACGAGTTCGTCGTTCTCGTAGTTCGACATTCCAATGATTTAATTTAAAAAAGAAAATGAAAATACGTTTATTTGCGTCAAACATGACGCATAAAAGAATAGAAACGCCAAAAAATAACAAGTTGGAGGAAAACATGCGTCACATCCACCCAAAACGGCATCGCTCAACATAATGCTAAGACCCTATACGAGATAGAGCCCTAGCGCTGGTTTTCAGCGACAGCCGGTGTTCACGTGAAAGCATCAACCAGTGCACCATACGATTATTTGATTATTTTAATTGTTGTCCGAGAATCCATCCTAAGCCTATAAATTCCGTTTCTCCAACTAGGCGGGTGGATTCTCAGACATCCATTTCCGCATCCACCTTAGAGTGGATTTTTTGGGGTGGATAAATGGAATAACCCATTATAATGAACAAATTAAAATACTGAGTCTTCGATAATTGATAAGGCGTGAAGGGTGCAGTACTCGTATACCTAATATTTGCCATGCTTTTATAAGCAAGGGTAAGGGACCCACTCAAATAACACATAATATTAAGTTCATTATACATATTATAACTATAGGTACACCACACCTACAAAATCTTAACCCTCAAATTCCCACCGACACCCAGTCTCGGTCCCACAACTCAAACAGTATCACACTCGGTATTAATGTACCGTGAGTGAAGCACAGTAGAACTTGCTCTAAGTTATTCAACACTTGCACCACCGAGACGTGTCTACAGTTCGACGTTCCCTACAGGGACGGAACGGTTCGCTCTCGGTAAATTATGAACACGTCAACGTATGTGTTTACTTTGGTTCATATTCATGGCTATGGGCAAATTTTGGGGGCTCAAAGTGGTCCTAATTGTGTAAAATTGCCGCGGCAATAGTGATGTAACAGTTAAAAGAGTGTCCGTGAAGTTTCTTGCCCGTCCTTCTGCATAGATACCTACTACGTTATGGAATGCGCCTTCCTGACTGACCAACCCCTTGACAATTCAAAAGTGCCTGTAATTGGTTTATTTGAAGTAACTACTTTGAGTTTGAGATGTCGACGATAGTGCTCTCTTGCAAGGTTCAGGGATTTAAGCTTAGGTCTTGAACTACTTGAAACCATTTTAACACTCACACACTCACATTCTTTCAACTTTCAGAGAATTAGTAGGTATAGGCACTATTAACCATCCGTTACCTTATCATCAAGTAAAACTATCAGACTTCTTCGATAATGCAGTAGGAATATCTGGGAATATCGACCAAAATCGAGTTAGTATCGAATGATTTGTACGTGCATACATATAACTGCTCGTAACTACGTTTATTGAAACGTAACGCGCACGCTTGTGTCAGCCAAGCGATTTGAGAACAAAGGAGGCGGACGGTAGCGCGGGCTCTTTTCAAATATTCCTCCATTACGGGATACACACCGATCTCTGTTTTGAACCGCATTTGCGTTGACAAAATTAAATAAAACACTATATTTTTTTACAGGAAACTGTTTGCATAATCAGCCTATACTATTTCCACTGCTGGGACCCAGACCTCATCTCTGTCAGGGAGTGGGACATAATCAACCACGTGGGCCCAGTGTTGGTTGGGCGATGATAAACTTGTGACTAACTTACTTTATATGTAAAATCGATAACATAATAAGATTTTTCATCTACAATCAACATACAGTCACGAGCACCAATATGTCAACACTTGGCAACTTTCAATTGTGATTTTTTCGTGAAATAACGAATGCAACGTTGAAATACGACACATTACATAAACCTATGGGTTCGAAAATGCTATGTTCGTAACAACATAAAATTTCACTAAAAAATAAAGGAGTAAATCGCTTTTGAATAAAGCCGAGTGTATACATACTTTTGTTCGTGACTGTACATAGTTAGTAAAAAACTTCTTGAGAAATCTACCAAACAACCCTTATCATCTCGTCACGCCCGCCTGTCTGTCTCTCCGTCAGCCAACTTGTCTGTCTGTCCGTCTTCGTAAATCCTCGTAAAATTCCACTTACCAGTTTATATGGACGTGAGCATAATAATACTATAAAACTTAAGCATTTTACGTGCTAAATGAAACAATGTGCGTCCGTGTGTATTTCCCACTGGCCGACGTCCGCGTCCGCTTGCAAACTTTACCGCCAATTTGTTAGCACCTCACAAAGCAACCTCTTTTAATATTATTCTGCGAGGCAGGGAACCCTCTCAAATTAAACGCTACAATATAATATTTGTGGCATTATGAGAAGCTTGCAAACTGGATGCTATTCCCGAGTATTTCTTCTCGACTTTTTTGTGAGTGAGTCAAGAATGGTGCAGCCCGAATTCATTTGTTTATTTTAATGTTTAAGTTTTTTAAGAGCTGTAACAGTTTGTGATTATTACGAAACACGTGTTTTGTCAGAGAAGTAAAAAGTTTTGATATATAAATTACCTATATAAAATGTTTTATTGAGAAATACTATGAATAGGAAAAGTATGTTAATAATTTTCCGTATTTTGTCCCCTACGTTACCAATTTTCGTATTGTCGTGTCGCTAAGAACAAATACTTACTACAACAGCCATTACTGGAAAATCTTTTCTATACAGGGTGTACTCTTTTTTTTTAATTTATTTATTTCCTGATGTTTTAATACAGTGGTGGTTACATAATTCTAAACTTGCCAAACTTTTACATTTGATGGCGAGAAGCGCTCTTATACATAAAATTAATCACAAGCCATCATTAATGAACATATTTGCAATAAGACACTGTCTGAATTTCACGCAATTAATTCAACATTGAACAAAAAAATATTTCTCAGTTCGTTTATATTATTGGAGTTAATTGTTTTCGGTTCGTGGGTAAAAACCTACCTAAATATGTTAAGTCTTCGCTAAAAACACTCTATTTAATATGTATATATATTATATATATCTACATCTACTTACAACTACCGTTACAGGATAGGAACCCAATGCGATAAAAGCGCTTATACAAACTTAATCTATACTAATATCTATAACTAATTATACAGGGTTATTTGTAAAACACCAACAACCTCTTAAGAGGTCATTGTACTCATCATTATGAACAACTTTTACTATAGGACCAAAACTGAATTCGCGAAAAAAAAATCTGCTGCTCCCTATATTTTGACGAGTTATGCGAACACAAATGTAGGGAACAGCTGATTTTTTTTTGCGATATCAGTTTTGGTCCCATAGTAAAAGTTGTTCATAATGATGAGTACAATGACCTCTTAAGAGGTTGCTGGTGTTTTATAAATAACCCTGTATACATTCCTTGTGAATTCACTCAGAGAACAACAAAATAAGTCCGTCTCACTCGCTATGAGGTAAATCAACCTGTACCTATACCTCACCTTTTGTTCAAGTAACAAGTGTCTTCCGAAGTAGCTATTAACTACTCCAGTGACTGAAGAGAGTCGACAACGAGGTCTCATTTCTACTACAATCCGAGGGTCGAGGGTCCAACGTCTTTTGTGTTTTCCCTACGCTTCTAACATTCATTTTTACAGAAATTACACCACTGAAAAATGCAGGAGTATTGTTGAGTTTGATACTGGTGCAAATTCTGTAAGCCCACGAATACATTCCACTATCAATAGTATCTACATAACTTTGTATGTAAAATTAAATTTTGACGCCCGTCGCGATTTCTGAAGGATATAATCTGCTGTCTGATCTTATGTTAGCTGTTCAAATTGATTGGTTAGAAGCTTTTAGTAAGACAAAAACCAGAGTTAACCCCTAAACTGGTTCATTGTTATGAATGGTTTCAATAACGCACCCACAATTTCATAATTTGACAGCTCCTAATTTAATATCTACCATCTTTTTCTTTTTAGAGTTCCATAACCAAGGATGCTAATGTCAACGGGGCTCTATTACCTACTAAGCCTCAGCTGTCCGTCCGTCCGTCTGTCTGTCACAGGGCTGTACCAATATGGCCACTATAACAAGAAATTATGAAAAGAAAAACTTAAAATTTAAATATGACCCTTACCCGTTTTTTTGCTCTTTAGTAAAGTATTTTATTTTTAATATGTAGTGTTAAATTTTGTATTGTGGTACGAAACCCTTCGTGTGTAAGTCCGACTCGCACTTTCGTCGCTTTTTGTGAGTAATTTAATAAAAAGGCAACTTTATTTTATTTAGCTAACTAACAGAACCCACAAAACTCTGCAAAGATGGAAATAACATGATGTAATTAGGGGTCTGAATAGTCCTCAGTTATTTTTGCCAGGCGAAAAACTTTCTCGTGCTAAAATGTAAAACCATAGAAGGTGACTAAGAGCAACATTTAATTGACAAGCTTTCTGCAGTCCTGCCTTTTGTAATAAGTTGAAATGAAATTGTTTGACAAATAATAGCAGATAGTTTTGTGTAGAGTTTGCTTTTGTTTTGTATTTCAACTGACCTGTTTATTAAACAGAAATTTCATGAGAAAACTGTAAGTATTATGGCGTCGTCGGTACGATATTATTGGTGATAAAAGTTTTATAGAATGCATCTGGTTTGTTTTAGCTTTAATAAGCTTTGCATTCAAGTTTCGCGATTTTATCAAAAAATCAAAAGTATCTTGTTTTCTAGCATATCCCAGCATTGCATCAAGCCATAACGTCTAACGAAATCAAATCAGACGCATAGAGTATGAACGTACAAACTTAACTACGAAATGAATAATAGGCACCACATCCCGCATCCATCCCTCGATAGTAATACGTCACGTCCCGACGCAGGTCCAATTATTTGCCCAGTTAATTATGTACGCTCAAATCCAGACCGATGAGGCCACACTAAATGACCTCACCGCAACATTCGGCCTAATGTGTATACAATTCTAAATTTCAGGGCAATATCTGGCTCAATAACACTTGCGCCATTAACTCTCTAGCGGAATAGACATCACATTGGCTTTTACGCACCTACTGCGAACGAACGCAACGCAATCCCTACCCTTACAACTTATCATACAGTCCAATTTTATTGAAACACGAGGTTTTTGGATCAAGTAGACAAGGCAACCAGAACGTTGCAACCACTTATAAACCTCCAACGCATTCTAGTCGCTGTCTGAGTGATAATAGGAGTTAGATTAGTTTACTGCATATGAGCAGTATACCAGACCGATTTATTCTATTTCATGCCGGCACAAATTGCCGACAGTTAGGTTAACTGTTGCTCGCAGTGCTTTCTATCTTTGCTATTGTGTTTTCCTCTGATGTATTGCAAAGCATATTAGTGCAAAAACCGGAATGTATAAATTGTTGCGTGCTCCTGCTAGTCATAATGTGCTTATCTTACAAAAAAGAGCTGGGGAGAACATTTCATGAAATATAATAAAGGAGAAATTCGGGGGCGCACAAAATATGGTGCGCACAGAATACAACCAATTTCACATGGCAAAGAATGTATCATCATCATTTCAGCCAAAAGACGTCCACTGCTGAACATTGGCCTCCCCCACCCAAGCACCGCCACTTCGACGAGTTTTGTAATTCTCGTATCCTGCGGCCTTCACCAGGACATCGGTCTACCTTGTAGGAGCCCTTCCAACACTACGTCTTCCGGGACGCGGTCACCACTCCAGATTCGTAAGAGAACCAAGGCAACCGACATAGCCCGAAGAATTGCCAAACTTAAGTGGCAGCGGGCTGGGCACGTCGTCGCTCGCAGAACAGATGGCCGATGGGGCCGAAAAATGTATAGGCATGATGATTCGATAATAATAATAATAGAAGGAAGCGAAAGTAATACTTACACTAATTAAATGGCAGGAAATCGATAAAATGGTGCATTTTCTATAAACATCAGCATCCAACAGTGTCCTCTCTTTATATTTAACTTGCTATTCCACTCCAGTTGATGGTTCGCTCCCCCATACAACTAAATACTAATGTGAGAAGACCCTTACAGCTGCCAAACTATAGATAGCAAAGTAAACATAACTGGCCATCAAAAGCCCGTTAGACGCCATCCACGGACGGTGTCAATTCAAAAGTATCAATCCACATAAATTTATGAGGCGATATCCTGTTTATTGCATCGCTGGCCGGAGCGAGCCAATAAAACCGCCTTGTTTTATGTTAAAAGTTTATGAGCAATATTTTATCAAAATAAATAAAATACACAAGGGAGAAACGATTTTACACTCGCATAAATCGCATAGATGCTTTATGTTTATTATAAACCAGGATATAAGGCGGGTTTTGCTAACTTGGCCGTGACGGACAAACGTTAATGTCAAAAACATAATCTTTATAATTTACATAAATAAGCGTAACAATTGCGTAAAATAATATTAATCAATTTGTTTGCTACTTTCAAACGTGACTTTTCTTTGGAAAGTTATAGGTAAGGAGTGAATTAGGTATTCAATAAATATATAGCTTTAGCATAATGTTCCCGCTGCTGCACACAAACCTCCTCTCTGTAAAACGGAGTAAGATGTTCCTTCCTATCTATGATCTAATACACCATGCGAGCCCAAAGTGGATTGGTGAAAGTCACTTGTGACTGAATTTTTTTATTTTAGGTTAGCCGGATTACTTGCTCATTCCACCATTGCGCAAACGAAATTATTATTATTTTTTAAATGGCAATCGCTTTCAAGGCATTTGATATTTCTACAACTACTTTTTGGTAACCCATGTCAATGCAATACATTTGTGACTTTTACACCATCGTTATCGCAGATAGTCACTATATCTAGGCCCTCTGGCCATTCCATCCACGACATGTAACCAATATTGTACATACTAATTCCATGCCATGCAACGACTTCAAAATACGAGTTTTTCGACAGCCCATACTTACGCTGCTCTTATTGCAAGCGATTTTTGGTTTCACTCACAACCTACACTTCAGGCCGTCGATATGTCTACAAACCTTTAGTATTCATATACAGACTAGTAACAATTACACTAACCCGTATACTGATAGCAGGAACTAGTTAAAAAGTAGTGTTGTGCGGTATATGCACGTGATGTTGCGTTCAATGGGTTAAGTTTAATTGAAGCCGGTACCGCACCAGTCGAGTGTGGATAGTGAAATAGTGTATGCAAACGTCTAGTGTGCATATATTCCGAATAAGTTCAATCTAGTCAAAAGCTTCCAGCATTGTTGCACATTAAGAAGCAATGTTTCATTATTTATATAATTTATTTAAGTTATACTTTATTTTTTCTAATGATGTACATGGCATGACAACATATCAAGCTATACATTTTCAGTATATGCTGACTTCTCATTCTACGAAAAGCCTATATACAATGCGAAGTCAGCTAAAACTGGAAATGTATAGCTAGATATGTCGTCGTGGGTACGCTGCAAAGCCCTGAGTCTATTATCTTACTGCTTAACCCAACGTAACAAAATATCATTATATAACACCAACCCAGAAAGCACATATCTATATATCTTTGAATGAAAAAAAAAAAAACATCCACAAACAAAAACCAAATCAATTAAATAATTCCCGATAATTTTTAGAGATTTATATAAGTAAGCATACTAACAAACAGATAGACTGCGTTTCATGGTACGTGAAGCCCCCCGCGGCCTCTTTACGTCAAAACCCCCCGTTTATCTGCCATGAAGTCATTAGTCTCCTCCCCACAGTATGTTTCGGAAGGAGAATCGTTCAGTGCTTCCCAATAGTTTACCGAAGTACCGAAACTAAGGTAACGGGACTCATCAGTCTTTAAGGGCGAACTATATTTTACCTAGAAGTGATTTATACTTCCTTTAGACGGGTAGCTAAACGTACCTAAACCTAAAGTAACGTTTAGAGGATTTTATTTGTGTACATTTTGATTTGGTGATGGAATAAACATGCTATCTGGTTTAAATAATATTGTAAAACAATTTTCATGGTTGACTTTCCTGTAATCACTTTGGCTAAACTATAGTTACCACATAGGCCAACCAACACACACTTGGCAGCTTTGTTAGTAGCTGGTCCAAAAAAGAGGTTTTCACTATTTTCTAAAGAAGAGACCAATACGCAGAAAGATAACAAGAACATCCAAAAGACTTGCGAAAAGTTTCAAAACATACAAACACAATATATCGTATGGGATAGCCCGACTAGTTTTAGGATCGAGACCGCACAGCACAGCATGCTCAAGAAAGGGTACTCACAAAAGTTATAAACATAAAAAATACCGCTTGCAATTTTACACAATCAAACTAAAAGTATTCCTCGCAAGAAAATCTATACATACATCAAAATAGCAACAAAGAATTTTTGCCGGTTTGTCTGTTGAGATCTGGATGTATGTTCCAGATTAGTGCAAAAACAACTCAACGGATTTGGATGAAATTAGACACACACGTTTATAACCTGGATTAACACAAACACACTATTCATTCCGGTAGTACGTTACCGTGGGATATTTTCAAATATCGACGCATCCGAAGCCGCGGGCACAGGCTAGTTATATAATATAAAGGTGGCGTGCCGTTAATCTACGAGTAGTTTCAATAAAGCTGTCTTGTTCTTTGTGTTGAACAACAAAGGAATTCCCAGCTCGTGGTGTTACAGCGTGGTGCAAGAAACCTTTATATGAAGTGTTAATTTGATCACAGACAACAGCGATAGTGCCGTCCTCCGATGCTGTTAGCTGCGTCTCTTAGATAGCTTAGAATGTCGACAGTTGATTGGATTTGAAGATATGGGGAGTTGAAGATTTAAAACCTTTTTGTGTCTGAGCTCTAAGATTAGTTACTCGGATTCTAGACCATCATTCATTTTCATTGGCGGCCTCCTCTCTTTTGTGCCATGCTTCCCTGGTATGTGCGAGTCTCTTCCAGGTCTTCCCTGTCTAGTGAATCTAGTCCATTCCATGAGAACTAAGCGATTACGGCACGGTTGAGGTTGCTGTTATTATGGAGTTACCTACAGCAACTCTAATAATGTTATCGTAGTTTGTTATATAATTCATCACTCAAGATAGGTCGCACCTCCGCTTCGACCGGTTCTGTGCTTCTCGCATCCAAAGGGTTCCAGCAGCCTTCAAAATATCATGAAACAATGCTTCAAGATATTTTCCCACTCCAAGTTTTTCATGTAAATAAAATATTTATTCTTCTAAATTGATACTTCACTATTAAGGGCTGATTTTACCAAAGTCAGATATCTTTTACCGGTGGAATAAAATTGACGTCTGACAGTTCTAGTATGCAAAAACTCATTTTATTCTCACTCTCAGGATAAGACATATTCTTGATAAAAAAAGTTTGGTCAAATTCGCCCTTTTTCCAAAAGAAAACAATCTAATAATCCAGATATCGATACACTGACCCTTACAGTATATCGCACAGCTAAAGTGGTGCACATGATACTCTTATTTTTACTGGTTACCTGTTGCCTTTCACTCGGGTCCGTCTGACAGTTATTACGTTACCCATTGCTTATGGCTTCCTACACCCGTATATTCTACCTGCATTCAACTTTATCAAGAGCAGGAGCTTAGTCTTTAATTATTAAAGATTTTAATTTGAAAACATTTTTGTAGTGTATTATATTATACAACTGACGAGACAAGGAATATATGTTTTTAATGCATTTAAGAGAAACTATTTAAACACTGAAATTTCGATTAAACCCTCTTAATGTAATCAAAAATTTTAATTAATCCGCTCTACGAGTATGTTAAATATTTAATCATAAAACTCGACATTAATCAACTCTGCGAGAAATGATAGATACGCGCATGCTGATCACAAATTCATACGCGTAACAATACGCCCAACATTTTTAATAATGTAAATTGATTAAAACCTTTTTGCGTAAACTCGCTCAAAAAATAAAGCGTAAAAGCCGAGTTTTGGCGTAAATTAAATCGTGAATATCACGGGGCCGGCCATGTTTGAATGGTGCAATGCAATTTACGTCGAGGTACCACATAATAAGCTGTTTACGTAAATCTGGCTTCCGATGAATGTATAATGTAATCAGGGACTAATAACATAAACGTATGCGACCTTTGTGACCGTCCGGAGCGGCAATACACCTGGATTGATTGAAATTCTGTTGTGAAAGTGACGGGTTTATTGGAGATAGCAGCCTTTATGATACAACTCTTTATGAAAACTCTTTTTCTAAACTTCACTGTGAAAAACAAAGATACAATAGTGAACAATTTACACGTACGGGCAGTTCTAAAAGTATCTTATGAAAATGTAAACAAATAGATCAGAAAACGTACCTGTGGATGCCAATTTGATTTAATTATTTCAATACTTAAACCTGAAACAATTATTTTAAATCACTACAAAGAGGTTTTTACTTGACAATTGAGCTTAATTTTTGTAACCTCGATTTTCCTCGACGTTTTTTCGAACACAGTTTAATAATGTTATTCAAACAATAATTGTTGGAAAAAGTGGTAATGTATAAAATTGTAACCTTCTTAATACAGATGAATGTGTCACTAATTTCCTTTAGTTAGTGATTGCGTAAGAACTTAACCTGAATAGGGTTTTGTTTACACTTTTATGAGATACTTTTGAAACAGATACTACTAATAGGCCTTGTCACACTCTGACAAATTATCCCCTAATTGTTTATCCTTCATACACTTTAGTTTCAAAAAACACGGAACATTCGGTATACCACAAAATAAGAGTTAAAATAACAAAGTCTCCGCCAATTTAGAAGTGCAGGCAACATTAGTACAGAGAGTTTCAACTTGAATTTATTGGTGCCGGAGAATTCCTTTGAACTCCGTAACGATCTCTGCGGATGGGTATGTTTTTGCATAATTTTGTTACATTTTACGTCACTGAAGATATAAATAGTGGTAGTGTATCTTGGAATGTTGCTTCTGTGTTTGGATTTTTGTGCTAGCTGATATAAAAAAAAAACCTTTTCTCTTTCGATCAATAATAGTACTAGATTTAGGATCAGGAACAAAAATCAGTTGCTCAAGTGGCCACGTTTGCACACACGTATACATCTACATTTCTTAGAAAAAAGTTGAATAATATTAACAACTTAAGTTTATTATAAACCTTAATGCTTAAATATAAAGTTTAATTACCATTGCAAAATATATTTAAAATGTCGCTTGAAAATAACATCATTCTATTTTTAAATTTTCAGTACTTTATTCTAAAATGAAACTTAAAGTCTAAGTAATAAGGTTAAAAACATACTAATTTGAAATAAGAACACAAAAGTATTTGTGGTCTTATTTTTCGGGCCGTTTTTGAAGCGCTTATCGGGAATCTAGTACTATTATAGATCGAAGCTTTTCTCTTTTTTCTTCATCATCAAAATAACATCATCATCGTCATCCGCACCCCGACTTCGCCCACTGCTAAGCATAATATGCTTATCTTCTCTTGTGCCAGTCCCCATGCTCCTGAGGCAGCCATAAAAAGATAACCACTCAAAAAATGTGTGGTTTAACTGACATTACTCTTGGCGTTACTAGCACATTCTAAGTCAAAGTCAAATCATTTATTTCAAATAGGCACGTAAAAGGCACTTTTGAACGTAAAATTAAATTGATTCTAGTCGCCTCTTCCAAAAGGTAGTTTTAGTAAGGAGAAGAATGGGCAAGAAACTCCACCGTTACTCTTTTAAAATGTTTTACAATATTTTGCATACGTTAATTATATAATTACATGTTAAGACGATGCACCTAAAATAAAATTACTATACCACAATAGGTAAAAGAATTAAAATGAATTAATGAAACCATGACATATAAATTGACTATGTGATAGATACATGGTGCTCACATATTTACAAACATTCCAAAAGTAGACGATTTTCATAAACAAATAATTAGTAATAAGTCCGGGTCTGATTTTAAGTAATTACAGAATGTAAATCAATGTCAAAAAAAAAATACAATTACATGAGCAACCAGTTTGATTTTGTCTAGACTCTAGAGATTGTCCTATGGAGCAGGACCAGCATGTTTCCAAGCATTCTTATCTTGGATATAATCCTCTAATTTGCAATATCCTTGCTTACAAAGTGTAATTTTAATATAAGTTCTATGTTTGTTCTATGTTTTGATATTAAGAGGTTTCCCTTTTAAATGTGTTTTTTTTTTTTTCTTCTGTAGTAGCGTCCGCCTACCGAATGACTTAGCGTTGGAAGGCCTCCCACAAGGTGGACCGACGACCTTGTGAAGGCCGCAGGAACCCGTTGGATGCGAGAAGCACAGAACCGATCGAAGTGGAGGTGCTTGGTGCCTAAGTCCAGCAGTGGACGTCTTTTAGCTGAAATGATATGAATCAAATCAAATCAAATTTATTCGTAAATGTAGGTTTCATTACATACAATAGGATATCAAAATATAAGAATCAATAATCTAAAATATTTGATATAGTAATGACGATGATGATATATTTTTTGTATACGCTTGTAATAATTAGGTACCCTGTAATAGTTATTACAGTGTTCGTCGGAAGTTTACACATATAATTATTTATTGACTACCTTTAAACATAATGTACAACGCAACCGCAACCATTCTACTGACATTAAAATAATAGATTACACCACTTTAATTGGCGATTAATTTTGATTACTCGTATTACAATGGTAATTTGGTGAACGCCAGTACCTGCCAGAGGCATTTTTAATTATGTTTATCCAACGCTTTATTACTTTAGTATTAATGTTTAATTAAATTACGAGGGTGGTCATGAAAATATCAGTTTTATTAATTCGTTATTACCAAGAAGGTTTTATTCTCGGGTGCTTATTGTTTTTAAAGGATTCATTGGTCGCTTGTTATGATATAGGCTTGTTATTATATCGCTGCAGGAAATAGCCTTTTTTCATACAACTAAATGTAGAGTTCTGAGGGGCAATTCTCGTAATTTTAAGATCGATTACAGTCAGAAGGTCAATTCTCGTAATTTAAAACGCTCTAATCTAGTCGCAGTGTTAACTCGGCGACAAACAAATGACAAAGACATGGGGAAATTAGAGGTATTTTTGACAGATTGAGACTGAGTTCAGACTGTGAACGTTCTTAAAATTACGAAAATCGCCCCGCTGATCTCAGTCTCAATCTGTCAAAATAATCTCTAATTTCCATACATTTTTGACACCTTTTTTACCAAGATGATACTGCGACTAGATTTTGAACGTTTTTAATTACGGGAATTGGCCTTCTGATCACCATGCTTGAAAACCGCGTGTTAAAGATTCTAGACTATATTAAGGAGTTGATGATCACACGAAGTTTTTTTTTACTACTTATTTCTACTCACCAGTAGAATATGATCATACAAAGAAAGGTTTTAAGGAAGCTCCTATATATAATTTATAGTTATCATCACACATTGAGCCTAAGAATTCCAATCGCTCTGTACAGACATGGTCAGACTATAATGATAGTATAAGCTGATATAAAAAATAAATAAATAAATATAAGGAAAGACAGTACATTGATTTTATTGATGTAGTACAAACTAAAACCCACACAACAATAACTATACATAATCAGCCTATAATGTTCCCACTGCACAGGCCTCCTCTCTGTGAGAGGGAGTGGGCCATAATCTACCACGCGGACCCAGTTTAACAAATTTTTTACGTCGCCATAATGTGTTAACTGCTTTTTACTAAATCTTCCTCGATTTTTGTTAAGATTGAAGAGAGGATAACTCAATCTATACGCACATTGCGGGTTGGTAAATGTCACATGTCTTCGACTTTTTTATCTACAATAACTATAGTAGAAGCCTATTCGAAATTTAAACTTATTAATAATAAATACAGATAAACCTGACAGCCAATGGGTTAATAGCCAAGAGCCTCGAACAACACCTGAGGAGGCTCTCGTTGGGCAGCTGGAAAAAGGGCTTGATTCAGAAACCGATACTTCTGGACACGGCTCGCACTCTCGCATTGTCAGGAAGTTCCTCTCTCTGGAGCCCTGACCGCCGGTAGCTTGCTTGCTTTCTCGATACCGGTGGGCTACTATTTAACTAATATACTAACTATCTATCTATGTAACTATTTCTATTTTATATTACTTTTTTTTTATTTTAGATGTTTTTTTTTATCTTTTTGTTGACAAAAATATTTTAAAATGTAATTTGTAAGTATTTAAGTGAAATAAAGGAATACAGATAAATAGGAAAAGATGCGCCTCCCTACTCGCTCGAGTTCGTGGCAGTACCAACACTATACTAGGTGTTTTTACCGATCGGTGGGAGTCCCCCATGCTGCAAAGGTGGGTGCGGCTTCATCTCATAATTTAATTTGTTTTTTTTTTTGTCAATACTAACATTAGTTTTTTAAGTACTTGCATTGTTACTAAACCATTATGGACTTTGTCTGAATTAAATGTTTATTATTATTAATAATACCTTCCTCGCATCTACAATTCCTTCATACAATGTTATTTCAATTACGAACCATACATAAATGCACATCATTTCTAGCTGGTACATAGTTACGAGTGGCACTCAAGTGCTTATGTTTCGTAATAAACACTATCTGGCACTAAGTACCTCATAAAACAAGGAATAGCGGACTCTCGGATAGTTAACTAGATATAGTAGTTATAATCAAATATGCTTGAGTTTCAACGTGAGTTTTGGTAAAGTAAGTAGTGTATTTTTTCTTGAACATCACTGTGGGGTAATTCTCGTAATTTTAAGAACGTTCACAGTCTGATCTCAATCTGTCAAAAAAACGTCTAATTTCCCTACATTTTGACAAGTTTTTGACCTTTTTTTGTCGCCGAGATGACACTGCGACTAGATTTTGAACGTTTTAAATTACGGGAATACGGGCCCTGGCGAAGGAAAACATCGTGCGGAAATCTTAACTTATAATTAACTGGCTGCGCCCCGCGGTTTCACTCGCGTAAGTCTCCATCTTGTGGGCAAATCGAGATAAAAATTATCCTATGTGTTCTAATGCAGGGCATAGTTTACCCATGTACTAAATTTCATCTAAATCCGTTTGGCTGTTTTAGTGTGATAGCGTAACAAACAAACATACAAAAAATCAAATCTTTTCTCTTCATTATAATACTAGCGGCGCCCCACGGTTTCAAAGTGCCAAATTTCATCCAAATCCGTTCAATAGTTTTTGCGTGAAAAAGTAACAGACCATCCATCCATACAAACTTTCACGTTTATAATACCTATTAGTAGGAATTAGGATTGTGAGGGGCCCGTGGCTAAATAATAACAGCCGCACAGGTCGATCGGTCAGGTTAAGCTACGCTTGCCGCGGTTGGTCTGTGGATGGGTGACCATCTTTACATACCGAGACCCCTCCGTGCCTCGAAAAGCACGTTAAGCCGTTGGTCCCGGCTATCATTCGTGGATCTTTGACAGTCGTTACGGGTAGTCAGAAGCCCGAAAGTCTGACAACCAGTCTTACCAAGGGGTATCGTATTACCCAGTAACTGGGTTGTGGAGGTCAGATAGGCAGTCGCTTTATGTAAAATACTGGTATTCAGCTGCATCCGGTTAGACTGGAAGCCGACCCCAACATAGTTGGGAAAAGGCTAGGCAGATGAGAAGGAATTAGGATTAGTTTAGATTAGATATAGGTAAGTCTGAAATTGCCAATTTGCCTTAGGCAAGCGTGGTGTTCAATGCTCATGCCGTGTCTGTATGAGAAGAGGCTTTTGTCCTGCAGTGGAACAATAGGCTGAAATGATGAAGTTTTAAGTCTGAACATGAATTATTATTAGTCTTATTATTATTATACTTATTACCATTTGAAACTAAGAAGTCTCTCTCACCTTTAGTCACAACAACGCTTACTGCAACAATATTTTTAACGTAAATATTTGTATCCTGAGTTACGAACGCACGAGTAATGTTTGAATGAATACACTGAACCATGTCTATTTACATACATAACAACGCCGTACGTTCAGTACCAAAATATGATACCAAATGTAAACACTCGTAATCTTCCGTCCCTTTCCCACAGCTTCATTATGACATTAAAGGTCTGGCGTAGATTGTTTTATATTTAAACCACCCGGCGTAAATTATTTCGTGTGTGCTACAATCGTAGCTCTACGCTACGAGTCGGTCTCGTAGCGCCTCACGCGGCGTAGCAACAGTTGCATCCGCTACGTGCTACGATACGGGCGCACTCTACGGAATATCAAATTTTGAGAAGCTACGAAAGTTGCGAATAACAATGTGACCTACTTTCAATTGGAGTTGTTGAAATTAGTTTATGTAAAATATGTGACGCTCTTCATATTTGAATAAAGTTTAATGTAATGAAGATAAGTGTAGTGTTGATTGTGGCAATTAAGTGAAAATGGGGAGTTTGACTGTGTTTTATTTTTTATTCTCTTACATAAAAGGTAACAGTGTGATTTTTAAATACGTTATAGCATGTTTTATTCTGTTTTTACCAATTATATACGTATATTGCGTTGTTTGTGAATTTCTTGCTCGGTAGACCTGCTTGTTATTTTATTTTCAAATAGATTTTTATATTAAATTACTTATGGAATGGAAATAAGACGATTTATAGTCTTAATTTATACTGTTTTAACATTATTTCAATGAGGTAAAAACGATTACTTATTTTATTCAATCTAAAAAATTATGAATCCAAAATATTTCCAAATTAAAACTAATTTAACATTTCCATTGACTCCATTCAACAGTCAACTTTCAATTCACAAACATTGAGTTCGAAAGCAATTAAATATTCCATTCAGTTTCGTAGTATCGCATCGTATTGTGGACTCGTGATTAACATTATATTCATGAGGTACCGACGTTTGTCTATTATAATATTGCTGTTTGTATTGTTCTAATGTATGTTTTGTTGATGTTGTTTAATCTTTTCAGTTAGAATACTTAACTATTAATATTTTATGTAACACTAAATTATAGAAATATCGCTCTGATTCCCTTTTTCTGGCTCTGATTTGTGTTTGGGTTTTTTTTATTTTTTATTTATGTATTTGTTTATAAACGGATAGAAAAAAACAGTTAATGTGTGTTAAACAGTGTTGAAGCGTTATGCATAACTGTCAATATGTCCCAATACAATATGTATGAATGTCTCCCAGAAGTTGGAACATTATAATGTCTTCTGGGACACATGCGTCCTCTCTTTGAGAGGGACCGAGTGGGACCGAGCTGTAATCCACCACGCGGGCCCAGTGCGAGTTCGTGGATTAATTATGATTATGAATGGAAATAATTATGGTTCGATGTTAATCTTGGAAAATGTTGACTTATAATAGTGATACTGTTAAGCCTCTAGAAGTAAGCTTGCTGATAAATCGGCGTAACTTCTCTGTATGAGAACATAGACAGATAGATAAATAAACCATTTATTTAGTGCACACAAAGGACATAACACAACCCACAAAAGCACAATTAAATGATAACAAATACATACAAACATTTTTCCTTTAGTATTTTTTTATTTTACTCCAGTAATTTCTGCTATGCTCCACAGTATGCATCTGCCTCCGCATAGTCGGCATATCAGTGCCAACCCTGAAGCAGCGGGGGGAGTCCTCCACCCTGACGTGTGACTACGACCTGGAGGGGGGAAGACTGTACTCCGTCAAGTGGTACCGGGAAAATGAGGAGTTCTATCGGTACATGCCGCGGCTGAGACCGCCGCAGCATGCACATAAACTGGATGGGGTTAAAGTTGACGTGAGCTTAAAGACTATGAATACTTCTCGTTTCATATTGACACGAACTGTTTTGAGAATAGCTCATGTTGTATTAAAGGGATGACTGAAAGGAATTTGCATTTGAAATGCAGCTGAGATGAGAATGCTAAGGGAAGTGTCAGTAAGTGTGTGGTGTTACGCGAATTGATAGAATTAAAAATGAGTAGGTACGTAAGAGAACGTCTGAAAGTGGCGCTGGTGACTGAATATCATTACCTGCCTAGCCTTTTCAAAAATATTTTAGTGTTAGCTTCCAGTCTAATCAGATGCCTATCTGACCTCCACAACCCAGTTATTCAGTAATAAGATACTGGTAAGACTGGTTGTCAGTCGTTCGCGTTTCTGACGACCCGTAACGATTATCAATGATCCACAAAATGACAGCTGGGACCTACGGCGTAACATTTTTTTTCGCTGATGACTGAAGTTGTGTGGTCACACAACTTTATTTCCACACTCCACATTTTGATGCATGTGGTGCAGAGGAATGAGGAACTCGTCGTGAGGACAGTTTTGAGTATCAATGTGTATTTTTTTATGACTTTATGAGTATGTGAAGACTAATGAAACGGTGGATAGACTGTGTGAAAGATGAGGGATGAGGTGAGGTATGGCCTGAAAGGGGACTGCGGATATTGCAGCTAATAGAGATGTATACAAGACATGCTGCACTGACCTCAAATAAATTGGAATCACCTGATGTAGGATGATAATATCAACAGAGTAATCAATCAAAGTGAGTTTCTTTATTAGGTGACATTTTAACACTTCGTATTTAGTATTCGGAATATGGATCCACGCGAGACACTGGCTTTTTAATTGTTCCTGTTATTACGGCATTCAACCGGTTAAACCACCTTTAAGTGACAGAACATCTTCCGCAGTTGGAGAAATCAACAGCACGCCGCGTCCACTTACGGGAACTGACGCTCAAATCTCGAGGATTGTACCGCTGTGAGGTTTCAGAGGAAGCTCCTTCGTTCCACTCAGCGCAAGCCGAAGCTTTCATGGAAGTCTACTGTAAGTAAAAAAGTGCCTATTTTCAATTCGCTAAGGGATGGCAAAGGGCTATTTATGCCGATTAATAAATTAAAGGCAATCTTGAGACATGTAGTCAAGGACAGGTCCTTAGAACAAAGAAGTACCCAAAATCTGTCACATAACTCATAGCTTCGTTGAATGTCTACATAAACTTATAAAGTAGGTATCTAATAAGATAACCGGGGATGCTCACCTTCTCTGCGCGTTAGCTCAAAGCATGTTGCTCGCGACACGTCCGCGAAAACGCAACTCAAAAAGTTTGAACTATGCAGCGTGAGGGATTTACAGTCTAGCCTAAGATACGGGTCGACAGATTTCAAACTACCTACAGTCCTACAAGTATAAAAATGGTTTCTCGATCTCGAGTTAGATTGTGCGAGTGAATTATGCCAAGACCCCCCATATTTTTTCAAGAAACTTATTTTTTGTAGGTACCTACCTACTTTGATAGGTACAGTCACGAGCAAAAGTATGTATACACTCGGCTTTATTCAAAAGCGATTTACTTCTTCATTTTTTAATTAAATTTTATGTTGTTACGAACATAGCATTTTTGAACCCATAGGTTTATGTAATGTGTCGTATTTCAACGTTGCATTCGTTATTTCACGAAAAAATCGCATTTGAAAGTTGCCAAGTGTTGACATATTGGTGCTCGTGACTGTACTAGGCACTAGTAAATATAGATAATACTAGCTGCGGCCCGCGGTTTCACCCGCATAAGTTTCGATCCCGTGGAAATATTGAGATAAAAAGTATCCTATATGTTAATCCTGGTTATAAAACCATCTGTGTGCCAAATTTCATCCAAATCAGCTCAGTAGTTTTTGCGTGAAAGAGTAACAAACATCAATCCATCCATCCATACAAACTTTCACGTGTATAATATTAGTAGGATTTTTAACATTAAAACATTTACTGACGTAAAGGTTAGTATAAAATGTTACAGAATAAACCACCGATCTTTTAAGCGTTTCACCTCTTTCAAATTAAATGGGAACTCATAAAAACCCAGAACCTAAACACATTTCATTTGATACGTCTGTTTAAATATAAACGACGTGAAACGACCCAAACTCAATTCTAACAAAATTGAAACACACCATTATTGACATTCGGTTTTACTTTATCATGCCCAATGCCTCATGCTATCATCAATAAAATCTGTAGGTAAGTGTACCTATCCATGGAATTTGAAGAAATTAATTCGGAATTCGCTAACTATTAATACCTACACCGTTAAATTTTGTTCGTTTTAATCCTTAAGTTTTATTTCTTTAATCGTGAAAAAAAATCAGGTAATCCGTAGATTTATGTTCGCATAACTCGACATAATGTAGGTATGGATCAACTGTTTTTTTTTTTCACGATTTCAGGGTTGGTCCCGTAGTAAAAGTTGTTCATAATGATGAGTAGGTACAATGACCCCTTTTAAGGATTAAAACGATCAAAATTTAACGGTGTATCGCGTCGCATCGCATCGCCCGCGCTATTACTCCGTTTTCGCTTAAAGTTCTTTCTGACCTTTTTCTTTTTGCTCGTCTCCTAAGGGTCTTAGCGCGATGTTAATAATAATTAGCCTTTAGTCCTTCCTCAAGAATTGGGCTATTAAATGCAGAACTATTTTTGCAAATCCGACCGGTAGTTCCAAAGATAAGCGCGTTCAAACAAACAAATTCTTCAGCTTTATTATCAGAGTTGGCATCGTACAGACAGACCTCACGTTGGAGATAACACATTGACCTTGAGCTCGCCTAGCGTACTACGGACTTTCAAATTTTCAATAGGTTAAGAGGCAGTTATACCGGTTTTCTTACCACTGACTGGCGGCCTTGCCGACAGAATAAATATTTGTAAGGTTCCGACCTACACAAACTATTTGTTGATAAATAGTTTGTGTAGGTCGGAACCTACACCAACTACTTATTTGAAATAGAAATTGCTCACGTATCCTGACTCCGGTCAGGATGCGTGAGGAATTTCTAGCGATGAAAAACACTCAAAAACTTCTCTAATCTACCTACATCGTCATTTCAGATTTCCCCCGCGAAACTCCACGCATCACGGGTCATGAGCGAGCGTACCAACTACAAGAACCACTGGACGTGAACTGCTCTTCAGCCAAGTCGTTTCCTGCGCCAGACCTGCAGTGGCTGATTGATGGGCAAAAGGTAATACCTATCACGGCGTATATCCTAACTTAACTATTCACAAACTAAAATATAGGTACCATCAAAAAATTCATCCGCATCGCTGTCGACTGGTAATGTACCCAAGAGACTTGCGGTATTCCCTCGTTGTATGGCCAAGGTAAAAGCAAGCCCTTGGGTCACGGGAAGTGTCAACCAGCCTTAAAAAGACCATGAGCACTCAGACCGCACGGCGCGAGGGTTTCAACCCTAAACGGCTCGAAAATACAAAAAAATTAATAAAAACTTATTGACCTTATAATGAAGTAGATAGCCTGTTATTAATATCTAAATGAAACTCTAAAACCGTTTTTTGCTTCTAATAATATAAACTAAGCATCCAAACCTTTGTTCTCATATTATTAGGTACATTCGCAAAATATTATATTCGAGTTAGTCGCAGATGTTTTATTAGGACAACAAAATGGAAATCACCTATTTGAGGCGTACAAAAAGAGGCACATTTATTATAGGTACTAGTGTCCTATTTATATTTTTAAGATATAAGAATAGGAATTATTTGGGGTCCAATTAAACACATGTAGGTAGGCTGGTAGGACATCAACGTAGCCTTTTCCCAACAATGTTGGGGTCGGCTTCCAGTCCAACCGGATGCAGCTAAATAGGATCAGTATTTTACATGGAGCGACTGCCTAACCTCCACAACCCAGTTACTGGGTAATACGATAAGACTAGTTGTCAGACTTTCAGGCTTCTGACGACCCGTAACTACTCTTAAACATCCACGAATGACAGCCAGGGGGCCTATTCCGAAGTGCGAATGAAAAATGCAAAAAAAGTTCAATCGGCTCAGTTGGGTCGGGACCATAGTCAATATTCGAAAGAGTGTAGGATCGGAACCGACCGAGCCAAATAGTTACTTCGTAGCAGGAAATGGCCTAACATTCGGCCGATACTACTTCGGAGCAGACCCCCTGGACCAACGGTTTAACGTGCTTTCTGAGGCACGCGAGGGATCTTGGTATATAAAGAGCCATCCACAGACCATCCGTGGCAAGCGTAGCTTAACCTGATCAATCGACCCATCTGGCTGTTATTATTTAGCCACGAGTCCCTCTGATCGATTAAATACAGACGCCAGCACATCAAGCTACTACAATCTGTCAGATTTCTTTAATAGATTTTCGACTTTATTGCTAAAGTATTAGGTTCAATGTTGATTGGGAAAATCTGACAGTTTCGGGTAGGTTGACCTGCTGGCGTCCGTACCATGCGCATATACTATTGACCGACTTTCTCTCTTCCAGATTACAGATAGGTCGTGGCTTATCGCGTTTGGGGCGAAGCCTGCTCCACAGGGACTGCTGGTGTCTACCCTCGGCCTTAGGGCACCCACCAAGCCTCGTATGAAACTCAAATGCGTCGCCACTATAGGAACGCATAGAAGGGAACGCACTGTCATTATAGGTAGGTAAAACCTGTTATCAAGGTATTTATATTTTCTCTGAACCTAAAAACCTGCAGTGGCAATCAAGCAGTTTACGAAACCACTGGGTATGTTTTGGGGGCAGGGCACTCTGCCCTACCTACCCAGTAGGTAGATATATTTATACAGGTGGCAGGGTCATCAACGCGCAACCTATACCATGAATTGAGTAGGTACATGATTTTGAACTAGGAGGGTTCAAAATTTTTGTCGGTTAACAAAAAACCCGAAACGGAATGTATGGAACAGCTAATTTTATTTTGACCGACGAAAAATTTCTACCCCAGGGGGTCTCGATTTCTCGAATCATGTGCTGAATTCATGGTTACCTATTTTGACGTTTGCGCGTCGATGTCCACCTACATTCTGCAAAATAGCGATACCTACATACGGTACCCAATGAATTTCCTATAACGTCTACCTGAGATTAGGTATCGCTTGAAAGCTGCTCGCCTTCATACAATTCAGTATGCAGTAATAAAATAAAAGGTCATCAAGACCCATTTTACCACTGCATATTAGTCTAATATTAACCAAAATGTTATCTTTATTTTCAGAAATAAACTCTTCAAGCTGGAACAAATCATTCAGTTTACTAATAATGATAACGCTCAACATTGTTTGTGTTAAGATATCGTGATAATTTCATATTTAAATTTGCCTAATGTAAATAAATGATGATGATTTTGTAATACGCCGTTTTATTATACTCTCAACGGTCGAAATGATAAACACAGTATTTTAGAACATTATAATATGTAATCACTTATTTTTAACAATATACAAAAGAATGAACGAACAAAACGTTTACGCTACATAAGATCAAAATTAAAAATATATTACGATAGTTTGCGAAATCATAGTAACTAAGATAATATGAAAGTGCAAAAATATTTTAGTATTTGTTTATTAAATGAAACTACGAATAAAAACATGGAAGATTCTCTTTTATGTACAGAATTCTAAAAAGTTAACATTAAAAAAATAAAAATGCGAGCCAATATCACAATGATGAAATAGATAGGTAGTCAATTTCAATCGAAATAACCAATTAGATGCGCTTCACTTGTCTGTTTTGAACCCTGTAGCCTAAGACATATGTTGCAAAGTTAAATAAATCAAGTGAACAATCAAGAATATTGCCATAGTTAAGATATTTTTATTCTCTATTAAAATTGGGGAACATGAAGCCTTTCAAATTACAAAACAGTTCATAATTATTTTATAGAAATATACTTTGTTATTATTATATGTATATAATACTAACTCTGAAGAAAGCAATATTATTTCAACTAGCTAAACATACTTATCATGTAGTGTATTTTGCAACTATTGAACATCAATTAATTGGAAAATCTGGGTGAATATAAGCGTGTGGTAAAACCGTAAAATACAAGAAGTAGTTAGTTTCCTAATCCAAAAACAATTCTCTCAGCAAGCCATTCTGTTCGTAGTTTTGTGCCCCTTGTTAACAAATGTCAAAAACATTTTCGATTATGCCTCAGCCAAAGCATTTTAGCTCTATAAGGACCAAATTTCTTAAAAGTTACCTAGAAATGTATACTAATTTATTGCGTGCAATACGGTAAAGGCATTATTTAAATATTTAACACTATCAAAATTATTGTGGACATAAATTCTTAAAGCTGTAACACACCACACATTTAAACCACCCAACAATCACGGTGAAATGAAAGTAAAAGCTGAACATGTGAATATGTGATACAATTAATTACCAACTAACAATAATATTGTGAAAATGTATACAGCTATACACGTCGTGTGGTCTAATCTAGATCGAAAATTTTATAAAAATAAAAAGACTACATTTGCAACACATTAGGCACTGTGAATAAACTCCAGTAAATACAGCCAATAAAATCTTATATCTTCAAATAAGTAAAATGCATCAAATCTATCCTTCCTGACCAAAGTCTTCCATGAACTTCCTAAGCCTGACCATGTCTTCATCGTTTACAGTAGGTTTCGATATTGCTAGCGACCGAAGCATGTCGGACATTGTAACTGAAGGTTCGTTCAATTTATCGCTAGGGACATCCATCCAAGTCATCTCCATAGCACCAGGGTCGCCAGGTGAACATGGAGTTAAAAGATCATGGACAACAACGTCAGGGTCTACTGGGCTAGGCCCAGAAACTTTTTTGAAGTGTGTGGCTGACTGTACTTTACGTATAGGCTGCATCAAGGCATCTCGAACAACAATGCATATATCAGCACCTGAATATCCTTCAGTTTTAGCAGCTAGCACCTTCAAATCCTGCTCAGTGAGTTGATGTCTTGTGTTCCCCATATGCAGCTTGAACATGTCTAGACGCGCATGTTCTTCTGGTAGGGCGATGTAAATACGCTTCTCAAAACGTCTTCTGATGGCAGAGTCGAGCACCCATGGAATATTTGTAGCGCCGAGAACTAAAATGCCATCCATATCATTGCCTACACCTTGCATCTGTACAAGAAATTCAGTTTTAATACGTCGAGCTGATTCAGATTCATTGTCAGAACGAGATGAACATAGAGAATCAATTTCATCAATGAATATGATACTTGGTTTGTGTTGGCGAGCCAGTTCAAATAGATTCTTTACCAGCTTCTCAGATTCACCAAGCCACTTAGAAACGAGATCAGAAGATGAAACAGAGAAGAATGTTGAGTTGTTTGCTTCAGTGGCAACAGCTTTTGCTAAAAAAGATTTACCAGTACCAGGAGGTCCAAAAAGTAAGATTCCCTTCCAAGGTATTCTTTTGCCCGTGAAAAGATGAGGGAATTTGATGGGGAGGATTACAGCTTCCTTCAAAGCTTCTTTAGCTGCCTCTAAACCTGCAACGTCACTCCACTTGACATGTGGTTTTTCTACTACAATAGCCCCTTCAAGTTTCCCTTGAAGCTTTTTCTTCTCAGGATTATCGGAGTCACTGTCACTGTCGCTCTTTTTATCGTCACTTTTGGAGTTAGATTCTCCGTCCTTGACAGGTTTTTTCTTACTGTCTTTTTTGAGGTACTCCTTGAGTTTTTCAGCTCTATCGAGGTACTGGAGGCACTTTGCTCTTATGCTTTCTTTAGCGCGTTCGCCTTGAGCTTCATATTTTACAGCGTGAAGAAAGTACTCTACACCATGTTCATACAAACGTAAAGCTTCTTCATAATTCTTATTCTTGTCTTCCTCAGTAGCTTTTGTGACAAGGTCAATAGCCTTTTGCAAAGTATTGGAAGATGCCATTCTCCTTTACCAAATTTTTACCTGAAAAACAATTACGAAAACATGTTACATTCCAGTCATATCATTACGTCTTTGAGGAAAAACAAGTGTTTGTGTCACATTAAAAATAACCCTATTTTTACTCTGACAAAACTTAAGACAAAAGATTTTCTTTATTTACTTCAAAGTTCGAGTTATTTTCTTTAAAAAATTTTTCATTTTGGTATAGTTAATAAGTCATCATCATCGCCCTGCCTTTTCCTAACTATGTTGGGGTCGGGTTCCAGCCTAACCGGATGCAGCTGAATATCAGTACATATTTTACATGAAGCAATTACCTATCGAACCTACCAGTCCATAACCCAGTTACTAGATAACACTGGTAAAACTGGTTTTCAGAATTTGGGCTTCTAACTACTCATAATAACTGTCAAAGGCCTACAAGTGACAGTCGGGACCAATGGCTTTATGCGGTTTCCGAGGCAGGGTTCTCGGTATGTAATGGATGGTCAAGTGTTGCTTCCTTGAAGATCAATTATATGGCTGTTATTATTTAGACACAAACCCCTCCTTTGGTATAAGTATAGTGGTACAATTTTAGATCAAATATTAACTCTGTATACTAGTGCAATAATATATTTAAGTAATTATTCACATAGGCTACTTGTTTCTCTACAATTTCCTGAATACCAAAGAAAAATTACTTCTATCCACTCTAAGCACCTGAGACAGAAGTAAAGTATTTCCAAAGTAATTGAATACTTTTTGTATGAGATTCAATATTTTACACTTAAATTTATTTAAATACTAGCTGCGCCCCGTAGTTTCACCCGCATAAGTTTCAATCCTGTGGAAATATTGGGATAAAAGTATCCTATATGTTAATCCTGGTCATAATCTGTGTGCCAAACATCCAAATCCAGTCAGTAGTTTTTGCGTGAAAGAGTAACAAACATCAATCCATCAATCAATACAAACTTTCACATTTATAATATTAATAGGATTTTTTTTATACTGTCTTAAGTTAAGGTTTTGATCACTATTTTTAACTTGATGTGACACAATACTTTTTTTTATTATTTTTTTGCTTCTAAGCGGAATAGTGAAAATGAAATTTTGCAACTTTGCAGTTTTATTGCTAAAAAAAAAGGCAGACTGGCAAATGCTTAGAATATTAAGCCAACAACACAAATCTAAACATATCAGGAAC
The DNA here is from genome assembly GCA_945859715.1 of Apamea sordens. NCBI lineage: Eukaryota > Metazoa > Arthropoda > Insecta > Lepidoptera > Noctuidae > Apamea > Apamea sordens. The sequence continues at coordinate 8,603,754 of OX243996.1, read as the reverse complement.
CTTAATTAAAAACAGGCCTTATTCCAATAGCAAAAAGTATATATCATCTTTTTCCCAACTATGTTGAGATTGGCTTAGTCTAACCATCATCATCATCATCAGCCTATAGCAGTCCACTGCTGGACATAGGCCTCTCCTATTGCACGCCATTCAATTCAATTTTGAGCAACTCTCATCCACCACCAGTCTAACCAGATGCATCTAAATACCAGTATTTTAAATTGAGCAACTGGCTATCTGACCTTCACAACCCAGTTACTGAGTAACACAATACCCCAAAAAGCACTAAACATAATAATTATTGATTGTTTGTATTTATGTAACAAGATTATCTCTACTGTCTGAAGGTTTTTAGCTGTTGTTGCAAGTTTTAATTGAACTCTAGTAAAGTGACAGCAATGGCCAATGACAGCCTTTTAATTTATTTACCCAGCAGTAATTTTACACTCTTGAACAGTTGAACATGCCATCTGGTCCCATTTATGCTCGAAATTATACTCATTTAAACAAAGATAGATCTATTGTAACCAACCGTAAGTGTGAGAACACGCCTAATGACAACAAGGAGGAAAAAACACGATTGTGCAAGTATCTAAGTGATGTGTTTAGAAGATGTTAAATGACCAGCAAAACAATTTGCAAGATTTCGTCGAAACATTGGAATGCTTTACGACAATAAAACGCTTGCTAAGTAAGAATTAGCCAATTTATGCTTGCTAGTCCTTAATTAATGTGTCTATTTGTTAGGCTTTGCCCAATGACGAATTTGGTGGCCAAATGAGATCACGGACGAAACGGCCATGGAATTCAGGTGGTTCAACTAAGTTGTAAACATTAAAATACTGGCTTACCATCCAAAGCAGTGTAATAATGCTTAATTTTAAGCAATACTCGAGTTTAATCCTTTGCTAATCACACAAATTGCGACGAAAAACTAAAATACCAATACAGACAAATCGCTGTTATTCACATAAAATGACATAATTGACATAGTGTTCTGCATTACCACATCAAAAAAAACTGTTGTCGTCTAGAATCCCGTCAACTGTTGCCTTCATTTTATTTTTATGAGTAATTGTAAATAACACAAATAATACGACGAAATGATCATTTTAAACAGAAATAAATTAAATCATTATAAAATGTAACTAAAATTCAATATGTGCTAAAATTTGCAGAATAGGAATTTTTATTCCTAGCAACATTTGTTTATTCAAAAAAAGACAAATTGGCAAAGAAATTCACAGGATACATACTAGATCCTTTTTGAAATCGATTAAAAAAAGGCTAAGGTTTTAATAAAAATACTTGTACGTGCTTAGTATATACTATTTTTCACTTTCAGTTTGTTTTAGCTCCATGAAATCTCCGCACATACAAATTATTTCAGTTACCATATTTAATACATTGCTGCCTGATAGTGTTTCCAAATTATCAACCAATCCCACACCATAAATCTGATTACGGTAAGCCTTTATTTTGTTTACTCTCGCTATGTATTCTGCACACTTTTCTTTTATAAGAATTTTTGTTTGTTGAGATTCGGTATTATATTTAGCAACATGAAGTAAGTACATTACACCTTGCACATAAAATCGTAAAGCTTTTTCATAATTTCGATTCTCGTCCTCTTCCACAGCTTTCCTAAGAATGTCTAAACCCTTTTGAAGAATACTGGTCGGGTTATCCATAATTTTTGCGGTTTGTTTACCTGAAATAACAGAGAAGGAATATTGATTTAAATGAAACTAGGAATTACATGAGAGAAAAATAGAAGCTCGTCTGAACCGTAGACAGAGAATTCTCTGTCTACGGTCTGAACCTACTTTCAAAACGTTGATAAGTTCCTGTATAATTGAGACATCATGATAGCAGAATAAATGCCGTGGAAACGTGTGCCTTGTATGTTTTCTGCTCTTCATAAAGGTCAGCTACCGCATGACGTTACTCGCAACCGGCGGCGGCGCAGAGAATTCTCTGTCTACGGTCTGAACCTACTTTCAAAACGTTGTTAAGTTCCTGTCTAATTGAGACATCATGATAGCAGAATAAATACCGTGGAAACGTGTGGATTTATGTTTTCTGCTCTTCATAAAGGTCAGCTACCGCATGACGTTACTCGCAACCGGCGGCGGCGCCGTGCGTGTAGATGTGTGGACGTGACGAAGTACTTTTGCTTCGTAACTTTGTTTACGTTCAAGTGTAAAGTAAGGATCGTAGCAGGTTCTGTCTACCCTCATGGGAAGGCGTGAGTTTATGATGTATGTATTTTTATAGGGATAACGTTACTGTTCAAATAGAAAACAGCAACACCTACCTGCGGCTGAGTTCTGTCTGGTCGTGCTGCCTCCCATCAGACTGTTAGAGTGAGCAAACTGTGAAGAGAGAGTGCACCTGCGTTTGAGCACACACTAAACTTCTTTTGAGCTCTTTATGATATATCTCCTCTTCCTGCGTAGGTTTGCTGGTCTCCATTGTGATCGACAGCGGTGTCTGAAATTCGACCAGGTTTATAAAATAGGTAGGTAGGTATTTAAGTAAGTAGTACCGAGTCTACCGAGACGTCCAGAGGATTCAATGAGGTGTAAAATATGATAAAAAACGGACCAAAATTGCTATTACAAACTTAAAAACAAACCACATAAACACATTTTAATTTATAGTTACCTAGTACCACGATGGAAATAAAGTGTTATCACTTAACACGCAGTTGTTGTACCTACTGAGTTCACTTTTGAGCTTTGTTCTTTCAAAATTAAATAATTAGCCCACACTTGTACCTACAGCAGAGTTACTCTGAGAGAATAACTTAATTTATCATAACATTATGAAATATTCACAGATTTGAAGTTTTCCTGTTGGGAATTACGCTAGATTAGATTTAGATTACACCACTGACCTCCCGTATTATTATTATACTCTTTGCCACTGACGATACTACACCCGCGCGGCCGCGCGCCGTTCAAAGTTATTTTTTTTGCAATTTTGCATCACTGTCATAATGGTTACTGTTGGGTTGCTCCAACTGTCAAGTCTGTCAAAATCACAGTGATCTTTATCGTGCTTGTTATAAGGTTGCTGTTCGGTTGCTGCTGTCAGAGGTAAAATAACTTTGAAAGAACTTGTCTTGTCTTTAAGAACTATGAACATGGCGGGAAATTCAAACGAGTCTTTTGACTCAAGTCTCTCTAGAAATAGTGAGATTTGAGCGATTCTTATGATTACTAAATTAGATAACTAATATATACTTAGTAGATAATTAAAATTATGTATTGCATATTCTGCATCTACAATTACTTAATATGAAGTATAAAAGTAGTTGTAAAGAAACTTCGATCAATGTCAATTTGATCGAAGAAAAGGAATAAGAAGGTAGGGGAGAGTGGTACAAAATGATCCCCCCTAAGGGAAAATAGATATAAAAAGTACATAGACAATGAATTTTGTGAAATGAATAAGTTTTATGTAAGGCTAGTATATCGGCCTCTAATTTAGTAAGAGTAGAATACAAATTTCTATTCACAAGATTTATTATTATTTAAGTTTTTGTCAAGCTACAGTAAAGGATCGTTTTGTACACCCGGGTGTCTAAAATGATCCCTGGGGTTGGGGTAATATGATCCCTGGGATCATTTAACCCCGCTATTAAAGTTAGGTAAAATTTAAAATTAAATTTCAAGTAAAAGTGGTTTATTTTAGCAAAAATGTAAACCTTACAAGTACAAAAATTTTGTTATAAAACTAAACTTATATGTTTCTAATAATTAAATCTTTTCGCTCCAATTTTGGCGCGTAGTTTTTCTTACGTAGTTCCGCGGCATTGTTCCTGAAATAAAAGAGAATCAGCGGTGCTATTCTGTAAAAAGATCACCGTGATAACCTAGGTGAAGTGAGATTAAAGTGAGCTGTCATTCCACCTGAGGCTAGGGATTGACACTATTGATAGCTCACTTTAAGCTCACTTCACTTAAGTTTTCACGGTGAATAGCATTACAGATAAGTTACTGATGTAATTTTATATAAAAACACAACATCTATTATTGATAGTTGTTATTGTAATTAACTAAGTTATTGTTAACCAGTTCATTAAAAACGAATTGTAAAAATATTACAATCAATAAACATAACAATGTGGGTAAAGGGATCATTTTGCCCCCCTACGAGAGGATCGTTTTACCCCAAATGCATAACTCTATAAAAACATCAAATCATAACCTCATGGTATTCATTTACAACAATCGATCATTGCTAATTATATTGTTAGATAACATTGGAAACTAACGCAAACACTCCTATTACATTATAATTACTTAAACTCAAACAACATCATATTGAATTATTGCTTACCTTACATCAAAACACACTATTTTTATTTTATTTCAATAAAATCTTCCGTAATGCTCACACCGCCTTGACACTTTGACTGAATGCTAAAACCACTGTGGCGAAGACAATTTTCACTCAAACAACTAGATTGCGCTACTAATTTCGGTATAACCGTAGATAATCGTTTTACCCCGAGGGATCGTTTTGTACCACTCTCCCCTAATTATACTTAGGTACCTACTTTAAGTTTTTATTAACGCACAATAATAATTAATTTGTTTTTATTAAACTTCCTAACATACAAATGTAAATGCGGTTGCTGATATTATATGGTATCATATTATGACCTCGGAATAGGTTTCAAATCACGTAGACAAGAAAAAACAAAATGTTTAAAGGTATTTATTTTGGTAACATATCTATGAGCAAGTTCACCACACATCAGTGGTAACAAGTTGCCATTGACACACGCGCCTTTATGTCATAGCGATAAAGGCGATTTTCGAACTGCACGTGACAACTGATGTGCGGTTGACTGTACTTGCCTATAAAACTTCATAAACAGCGTGAATTTAATAAAAAAATATAGCTTAGTAAAAACATAATTTTTATTCAGAAGACCAGGTACGATAACAACCTACATGATTGATATAATATTTTTAAATGATTATTATACCTACTTACATTTTTTGTTCTGATTTTTCGATCAATTGATAATTTTATTCGAGGAATAATTTTGAAATTTTGACAGTTATTTCATACCAAACCTGTCAATGTTATCTGGTGATAATTTATATTCGTAGAATAACATTTACATCTGACAGTCTTTGTATAGAAGAACTGTCAAAAATTCAAAATTATTCCTCCGATAAAATTATCTGGCGTTGGAAAAATCAGCCTTATTAAATCAATAAACAATGTTTCAATTTCAATAAACAATTACAATTTCAATAAACAATTTCAATTTCAATGAACAATTACAATTTCAATAAACAATTTCAATTTCAATGAAAAATTACAATTTCAATAAACAATTCAATTTCAATAAACAATTTCTTCTCTTGTTGAGGGCTATATCCGTAGATATCTATGGCTACATCGATGTGAGATGCTATATTAAGAATGAATCTATATCTATTTCTGCTTATTTTTATTTTGGTAGGTACCTATTTTATATCAATTATACAACTTTATTCCCTACCACTTCAAAAGTCAAACCTTCATGCATCAATCTATCAACAATGTCGGTTCTGAAAAACGCAGCTCCGGGCATTATCACTCCTCCTCTGAAAATGAAAAATATAGGTAGGTAATTTAGACATAAGGCAAATTTACATCTGAAAGGCGAATAGACGGTTTAAGAAAAAAGTTTGCTGATGGCAATATTATTGCAGCTGCCAGACTCGCCAAGTTAAATACCTATTTCTCACTTTTTTTGCAATTTGCAGGTTAAATTATGATTCCCGGCCGTAACAAATACCTCGCTGTACCAGGTAGCCGTTATTCCGTTAATAACATGTGACAAATAATCAATTACAATAAAACTAATGATGACCTATTAGACAGAAGATCGACAGTCTGTTTCTGGCCATCTGTGAGGTCGAACCACAAACGCACACATGTAAACCTTCCACTCTGTATTACTCTGAACAGCCAGTTAGTAATGTGGGAGAGTCGCTGGCCAATGTAATGTGGATTTCAGGGTTCCAGTATATTATTTAAAGCTCATGCTGAGCACACGTGCATGAATTAATTACCTACATAAATAAATTTAAAAAATAAACAATTCTTGCGCGTTTTTAGTCATATTTCACTGGGTATGTTTAATTAAAGTAACTTACTTGGGCATGTTCGAGCTTTCTTTAAGTATTGTGATGGCGCTCATGATAATCGCAACAGCTGTTGTGTCGTAACCTGGATCACTACCCGATACCTGTAAAAATAGCAGGTTAGGTAAGTTATACAGGTAAGATGTCGTGGTTTCAAGAGGGTTAGGCAACCCTAGCTCATTCTGAATGTCTTCTCTCCAGCTAATAATGCGTTAATGGTTGTTGCAAAAACATTTTAAAAGCTAATGTATGTTTGTTTTAAATTAAGTAGGCTTTATTTTTATATAATTTACCAGCATCTGGTTCGAATGGAAGCCGACCCCAACATAGTTGGTAAAAGTCTAGGCATATGATGAGAAGGTCAACTTACCTTAACTGACATCGTTTTCGTCGGCTTCGAATTCAAATCCGCTTCCAAGTCCCAGCCTTTACCATTCAAAACGAAATTGTACTTCGTGTCTTGTCTCATCTTTTCCGAAGGCCCTCTTTGTGAAACGTATCCACACGTAACGAGGCGTGGGAAATTAATTAATAGTTTCCTGAAGCACTTGAAGTAGCTCAAATAGTAATACAGGAACATTATGGGAATTACAATGAAATGTAAGAACATTGGCACTGTGGTATAAACCTTAAAATGAGCGGGTTTCTTCTGACTTTTCTCGTGCAAATATCTTTGGGACATATCTACTAATTCTTTTTCGATTCCAGGAAAAGGGAACCAAGTTTGGCGGTTGTGTCGATGGAAAAATGATCTGCAAAAAGTAAGTCATTTAAATAATCATTAACATTATTTAAATGATATAAAATTAGTTGCTTCCTTTACATTATTAGGTAATTTATTATATAAAAGTAAGTTAAATTAAGACACTATAGAATATTTTTTATTTATTTAATTTAATTATTTATATTCCATTTCCAGGACCAGAAAACCAGGCCTATCCAACTGCTCAGGGGGGTGAGACAGGGGGATGTAATATTCCCAAAAACTGTTTGCAAATGCGTTGGAGGACGTCTTCAAGACACTGGACTGGACTGGACAGGGTATCAACGTGAACGGCGAGTACATTTCACATCTTCGATTTGCCGATGACATCGTCATAATGGCAGAGACGCTGGAACAGAAATATGCTGCACGGCCATCGGTGGGTTGGCCTCGGCATGTATTGGGACAAGACGAAAGTCATGTACAATTCGCACGTCTTGCCGAGTTCAATCCACATCGAAGGGTCGCTTCTCGAAGTTGTGAAGGATTATGTCTACCTGGGGCAAATAATCCAGCTCGGTAGACGCAACTTTGAAAAAGAAGCCGACAGAAGGATTCAGTTTGGTTGAGCAGCATTTGGGAAACTCCGTCAAGTCTTCTCGTCGCCTATTCCAGTGTTTGAAGACTAAGGTCTTCAACCAGTACGTCCTCCCCGTCATTAGATATTGCACCGAAACGTAGACACTGACGGTCGGGCTGGTCCACAAATTCAAGGTCGCTCAGCGCGCTATGGAGCGAGCTATGCTCGGAGTCTCTGAAGGATAAAATCAGGAATGAAATTATCCGGAAAACAACCGGAGTTACCGACATAGCTTGCAGAGTAAGCAAACTGAAGTGGAAGTGGGCTGGCCATGTTTGTCGAAGGATCAATGGCCGGTGGAGCAGACGAGTCCTGGAGTGGACGTAGTGTGGGACGCCCCCTAGTTAGATGGACGGACGACCTAAAGAAGGTTGCTGGGACGGACTGGATGCGGAAGGCTGAAGACAGGGTGTTGTGGCGCAGCCTGGGAGAGGCCTATGTCCAGCAGAGGACTGCGATAGGCTGAGTTGATTGATTATTTATATTCATTTAAACTTCATGACGTACAACAGTTGTACACAGGCGGACTCACCACTCGAACACATCCCTGCCAGTTAACCTTTGGGTGAATAAGACCATTTTGTGATAGGCTTTACTTTTCCCTCTCTTTTCCTTTTCTTTCTTTCTTTTTCTTGCAATGATCCATAAGTGATAATTGTAGAAAGAGTAGATGCATATGGTGCTAGAAAGTTCATGAGATCCAGTAGTCTTAAACTTATTTAAAGACTGATTAATAGTAGGTGTCTAATTATATTCTCGTTACTATTTATTTATTTTTATTTCGTTGTTACTTTTCTGAATACGTACCTTTTCATTTCTTCAGGCTCTGGCTCAATAGGGTTAGGGAATAGCTCTTTCCATAAAGCCAGGCGGTCTTTCATCGTCTCCATCTCATGAACGAGCGATGTCCATGTTCCACTGTGTAGAACAGTTCGTCCAGGAATATACGCTCTCTTTGGTATTAATAGTTCGGTGTAACATTCTACTGTGTTCAGCGTCCCTAAAAACATAATATTCTAAGTTATCTCCAGCAGGGTATTAACGCAACTTATTAATTTGATGGTATGCCAGAAAAGGCAAGAAACTTTTTACATGGCCCTAACACGGGAAGTGTTAGGGCCATGTAAAAAGTTTCTTGCCTTCCTAAAAAAATATACGTACAGACGCCAGCATATCAAGCTACTACCATCTGACAAATTATCGTTAAAGCATTAGTTTCAAGGTTGATTGGGACAATTTGACAGTTTCGGGTAGCTTGGCCTGCTGGCGTCTATACAAAGAACATTTTTTCGAACGAAAGCTGAGCAGAAAACTGCGGCGTTTAGCATTCCGCGAATCGTGGCAACGTCGTAATAGCGCGTTTTCGCCAACAAAGCGAAATTACATGCGCGTTTCGCTGCGTTTTTCTCTCAGAAGATAACTCCAGCCCGATATTAAGCTAATTTGAATGCCGAATCACTGTATTCTATTTGTAAGTACCTAGCTCGTCACCAGTGACTTTTGTCTGCGTGAATTTCGTTCCTTGGAATGTCAACGCCCCTTCCACCCACTTACTAAGTTAAGTTTCGAATTAACTGAGCCACGCGTTAAAGTGTCATGCAAGCTTTAACATCCCCTAAATCCTCAGTTTCAACTTTATAAACTCAAGAAACACGATTTTTCATGCAAACAAAATCTCCAAAATCCCTTCTTAGTGGATTTCAGGTCATAAAAAGAACCTAGGTACAGTCCAAATTTCGACCCTAATCGGTTTGGGCTGGGGGACGATATAACAGTCAGGACACTTACCTTTTATATAAATATATTGTAATTGAAAGAAGATATATAGATTAATCAATGTGTACCTTTGAATTGTCTCTCTAGATATATCATAGCGGTTTCATTCGGTATGGCAGCATAACCACAACTAGGTACCACTAAAACACTTGCGTCTTCTGCAGCCTTGTTGAAGATCCGGTACACGTTAAGAATATGCTGTAAAAAAGAATATGAATAAAAACTATAGCCTCTTTCTTCTGCTTCTCTCGTACGGCACGTGCTACTTATGTGTTACGTCAGTCCGTAGTAAAAATATTAGCCAGCTAGTAAATTTATTGGTAGCTGGATGACTGCTCAGGGATAGCAAATTGTAGAGGCCTTTAGCATAATCAGCCTATAATGTTCCCACTGCTGGGACGCAGGGCCTCCGCTCGCTGAGAGGGAGTGGGCCGTAAACCAGTGCGGGTTGGTAGATGTCTTCGAATTTTTGGTTCTAGGACATGCCGGACCGGCGGAATTTCCTAGATCCATCGTGAACCATCGGTGAAGTAAAACATCTACCAACCGTCTTTCCTTCACCGTTTTGAGAACAGTGGTGAAGAAATTAAGCCTGGGCTTTTAGCCTTTGTAATAATTTGTGTCCGTATTATCTGACTACTCTCTAGTTATTGTTATAACTGAGGCTATTGTTATAACGGCCTGTACCTCAGTTATAACAAGTATAATCAGTTGCGTAACACACGATTAATCGGAATCGGTTTCATTTTGACAGTTCAACAACATTCATTGCGTTATTTACGTGTTGAGCAGAATTTTTTTTCGAACATAATTGAAGCAATGGATTAGCAATTTGCTTCAAAATGATTCAGATTGCGATTAGGGTGCTGGCCTCTTATTCCATTGGAACTGCGTACTACACGAGGCCAGCTCAAGGGCAAAGTGTTACCACTGACCTGTGACCTACAGTACCTTCCTAAGTTTTAAACATCTATTGCGTGGTTACACAAATTATAGTCGTTTACAAAAAATAGCTTATGGAGTAAAATGCTATCATATTTTTTTTTTGTCATCTCGCCTTTGATATGTTTCACAGGTTCCAGTACTTTTATTTTTTGTACGAAACACTTAAGTACTTACTAGCCTAGTAGTTCAAATTGAATTAGTTAGATGTCTACCGTCACAACTCTCTTTTGAAATTGAAATATCGGTGTAGGGAGATACAACAAATAAAACCTTACAAACATTTCAGCAGATATGTCAACATAATGTGTTCCACATTCAATGCAAGCTTCCATGATGGGTGGGCTGAGGATTGAGTTAGGTCCAGTACAGTTGATTACAATTCTCGCCATTTGCAATACTTTCTTCAAGGATTCACCATTCTCAATGTTGCTTTCTACTATTGACATATTTTTAGTACCCAAACCTGTAATGAGAAACAAATCTATATCTATCTATCTATACTTATAATAAATCTGTAGAAGTGAAAATTCTGTACATTGAAAATATCAAAAAAATAATTTACAGGGGGTGTTACTAGACCGACACCGAACCCAAAAATGTGATTAAAAAAATTTTTGTCTGTCTGTCTGTCTGTCTGTCTGTTTGTTCAGGCATCACGCAAAAACTACCGGTTCGATTACGATGAAACTTGGTATAATTATTCTTTAATATCCTGGGCACCACACTGGGTACTTTTTATCCCGGAAAAGTATAAACAATAAAAAACAAACTTAATTTTGCGGTTCGATCCCTATACCCGATTACCACTGTCTGTACTGTACCAACCGCAAATACTAAGTTTGTCGTAGGTTGGGTCACCCGCAGTGGAGTTCATTTTTATTCCTTTTAGTTTTTAGAGTTATTTAGGTTTATTTTTATATGAGTCGTAGGTATAGATTTTAATTTTAAAGTATAGGTAGTATATTTGATAGTGTACGTAGTGACCGTAGGTTATTTTATAATACTGTTAGGTAGGATTAGTCATTCGTATAGATATTAGTTTTTAGGGATTTTGCTTATTTATTGAGTTTAGATTAGTTATCATCAGAAATAGGTTTATTTAGGTAGGTATTTAATTTTCTGTTATTGAGTTTTTTTTTTTAATTAGGTAGGTACTTAGGTAAAGATATCATATAGGTACCCTCTTAATCACCACTAATGAGACACAATTGGTTTTCTACTGTAATTAGCCACAAAGGGCCCGCGAGTTAGATGGCATTCTGGGGAAGCACATACATTATCCTGTTAGCACGTTCCCGTGGGATAATTTCCGACATCCACGCGGGCGAAGCCGCGGGCAGAAGCTAGTACTTATAATAAATCTGTAGAAGTGAAAATTCTGTACATTGAAAATATCCAAAAAATAAATGGCAGGGGGTGTTACTTGACCGACACCGAACCCAAAAATGTGATTAAAAAAATTTTTGTCTGTCTGTCTGTCTGTCTGTTTGTTCAGGCATCACGCAAAAACTACCGGTTCGATTACGATGAAACTTGGTATAATTATTCTTTAATATCCTGGGCACCACACTGGGTACTTTTTATCCCGGAAAAGTATATACAATAAAAAACAAACTTAATTTTGCGGTTCGATCCCTATACCCGATTACCACTGTCTGTACTGTACCAACCGCAAATACTAAGTTTGTCGTAGGTTGGGTCACCCGCAGTGGAGTTCATTTTTATTCCTTTTAGTTTTTAGAGTTATTTAGGTTTATTTTTATATAAGTCGTAGGTATACATTTTAATTTTAAAGTATAGGTAGTATATTTGATAGTGTACGTAGTGACCGTAGGTTATTTTACAATACTGTTAGGTAGGTTTAGTCATTCGTATAGATATTAGTTTTTAGGGAGTTTGCTTATTTATTGAGTTTAGATTAGTTATCATCAGAAATAGGTTTATTTAGGTAGGTAGGTATTTAATTTTCTGTTATTGAGTTTTTTTTTTTTAATTAGTTAGGTACTTTTTTTTTTTTTTTTTTGAGGATGGGAAATCATCAAATGACTCCTTCCGCTCTGGGTGGAGCAGAAGGGAGTGTCAGACTTTTACTGACTAAAACCCACCCGTGTTCCTTCCTTAGCCCTTTATGTTCCAGGGCAGCGGTAAACCCTTTCGGATGGTCCCGCTACCCTGGCAGGCTTCGGCCCTGTGGGGCCCCGTCACTTGCTGACATCTCTTTGAGGCGCGCGTGGAACACGAACACGCCGTCCGGCACGGGCCTAGTCCTGATCGGACGGAGAGCTACCCATTACTCTCCGCCCGCAGGCCCGCGCCTACGGTGGCCGGGAGTCGTCACGCGGCTCCCGACGCCCGGAGCGTCTCCCGCGGCGGCTGAGGCGTGAGGTGCGCAAGGCGCGTTCCCTCGCCCACCCCGCCACCTCCTTCGCTAGCATGACTGCTTCGCAGAAGGAGGTGACTGCCTCCCACTCCCTCTCACCCCGGACCATGGCTTGAACCAGGGCCGGGCGCGAGAGGTCGCCGCCGCTGCCAATCGCCTCTACGAGGACACGGCGGTGCTCTGCCCAAGCAGGGCAGACCTCCACCGTATGCTCCACCGTGTCCTCTGGGCGATCCTGACAGTGGTGACACCCGGGCGTCTCCTCCCGCCTGATGATGTGCAGGAACCTCCCGAAACATCCGTGTCCGGAGAGGACCTGCGTCAGGCGGTAGGTGAGAGCGCCGTGACGTCTCTCTAGCCACTCCTCAAAGAGGGGTCTTACCGCCGCTATCGTGGCGTGCCCTAATTAGTTAGGTACTTAGGTAGAGATATCACGTACCCTCTTAATCACCACTAATGAGACACAATTGGTTTTCTATTGTAATTAGCCACAAAGGGCCCGCGACATAGATGGCATTCTGGGGAAGCACATACATTTTATCCTGTTAGCACGTTCCCGTGGGTAAATTTCCGACATCCACGCGGGCGAAGCCGCGGGCAGAAGCTAGTGTATTTAATAAAAATACTAGCTGCGCCCGCGGTTTCACCCGCATAAGTTTCGATCCCGTGGGAATATCGGGATAAAGAGTATCCTATATGTTAATCCTGGTTATAAACCATCTGTGTGCCAAATTTCATCCAAATCCGTTCAGTAGTTTTTGCGTGAAAGAATAACAAACATCCATCCCTCCATCTATCCATCCATACAAACATTTACGTTATTAATATTAGTAGGATATATAGAAGGATAGTAGGATATAGTGGGATCAGTTGCGTAACAATAGGGTGGCAGGAGTGGCAAAATGCCACGGGCCCCCAGCCGGAGGGGGCCCCCGGCCCGAGAGGGCCATGTGCACATAGGAGAATCTTAACTTAACATACATAAGTATAGAAATGCAAACTTTTTCGACCACTTGACCAAAGAAGCGGTCAGGTATTTAATTTTGTAAGGGAAATTTCGAAATCTACGCGGACGGAATCGCGGGGGAAGTACCAGTAAAAAAAATGATAACGATGGTTGAGCTTCTTTACATTGAGGGAGGGCCCTACCAATCCTATGAATTTGCCACGGGCCCCAAAGGGCATAGTTACGCCACTGAGTAGGATTGTAATCAACATATGACCGACATTGGAACCTTTCATTTGATAATACGACCGTCAAATGCTGTTGCAATTTGATACGCCTTCAAATACCTTCTATATAATTGGTAGGTGATTAGGTAACCATGAGGTTATAGAATGAATATATTGAGATTACTTAAACCAATTATTATGCATTTTTATCTCTACCGGTTATTACGTAAATCGTCTGGCATTAAATAAAACGATCAACTTATTCGTCAACACCGGCTGTCTCTAAAAACCAGCGCTGAGGCTGTCTCGTATACGGTCTTAGTTAGCATTATGCTGAGCCATGGCCGTTTTGCGTGGGTTAAGACGTATGTTTTCTGCCAGGGTAGCGGGATTGTCCGAAAGGGTTACCGCTGCCCTGGAACATAAAGGGTTAAGGAAGGAACACGGGTGGATTTTAGTCAGTAAGAGTCTGACACTCCCTTCTGCTTCACCCAGAGCGGAAGGAGTCATTTGATGATTTCCCATCCTCAAAAAAAAAAAAAAAGACGTAAGTATGTTTTCCCCCAACTTGTTATTTTTTCTCTTTTTATGCGTCATGTTTGCCGGAAATAAACGTATTTTATTTCTTTCTTTATTTCTCTATTATTTGAAAACGTCGAAACAAGAAAATAAAAGGGGTGAAGCAGTGGAGAGGTTTGGCAGATTTTTTCTAATGTTAAGTTAGGTTTTTAAATGTTGAATAGAAAGAGATTTGATTATTAGGTATTAACTAGCTGCGCCCCGCTGTTTCACCCGCATAAGTTTCGATCCCGTGGGAATATCGGGATACAAAGTATCCTATATGTTAATCCTGGTTATAAACCATCTGTGTGCCAAATTTCATCCAAATCGTTCTATAGTTTTTACGTGAAAGAGTAACAAACATCCATCCATCCATACAAACTTTCACGTATAAAATATTAGTAGGATTTATTAATATTAAAAGCCTATGGTATTCCCCTGCAGGGAGAAGGCTTCCCTAATCTCTTATCACTTAGGTATCTCTATTTAAGGCGGTACCCCGAGCTAAGTGGCGCCCTCATTGAATAAAAAATCGTAGCATAGCATAGAAAACAAAAATAAAAAAATTGATTCTAGGAGTTTGTTACAAAGAGGATAAAGTATTTTTACGTTGTTAAAACAGGACTCAAAATGTTTAGTATCCAAAGTAGATAGCAAAAGTACCAAAAGCGGCCATTTTTGACAGTTCAGTATGGATTCAGTAAATGGTGATTCTGAACCCCAGGAGTTGAATTTTTTCGACGGTTATTAAAAAAAAAACTTTACACTTTTCTATGAGACCCACCTGCCACCCTGTATGTAATATGTATAGGTACCTAATGCCACTTATATCATACCTACTTTAATATTGTAAGTACTTAGACTTCAAAATACCACCTACCTACCCACACTTTACAAACATTGTTTTCATTCATAAACACTCCTCAAACTTGATCCCCATTGTTACCTAGGTACCTACCTCTGCCATGAAGGTTGTCCGCAAAAAGGAACCTTACATCATGCAGGCTGGCAGAAAAATGATTATTATTGTCATTTACCTAGTAACTAGGTATACTACACTATCGTTGGATTTGATGATGACTCAAGGTTTCAACCGAATTTCAGTTTAAATATTGTAAATGAAGCGTTAGTTATAATATGTAAGTATATCTAGTAAAACACGTTTGTAAGAGTCGCGTGAAAGAAGTTATATCAAAGTCGTCATATCTTTATAATTTATTATTTTCATTTTTAATTACAACGATATGTATTTAATTAAGAACTAGTTAAAAATCTTATTCTAATTTGCGTTAATCTACGAGGTTAAGCCTAAGTCAATACAGCCGAAAATATTGTGGGCTCTCAGTTTAGACGTTTTAGTCAAATTCGACTTTCATTTACCTACTTCTTAACAATTGACTTTTGTGTCATTATTTCTTTTTAACTAATTCACATTTTACTTATCTAAGTAAAATATGTTAGTCGAATTTATGTATTTCTTCAGATAAATCCATATTTTGCAGATTCCTCAGTACAGACAGTAATGTTAGGGCCCTAGATATACCGCCATAAATCTGTAATGTCATATTCTACAGATTTGGGAATTTCTTAAAATATTTAAGAAATTCTTTAATAAAAATTATTAACCCAGAGATAGTACTTACTGAGATTTAGGCTATGCCACTTTGTGTCATTTAATCATAACAGTTTTAATTCACGTTTAAGAAATTCATGGCCCTTTTGCTTTAAGTTTTTACGATTTTTAACTAATTTCCCTATACCTAAGTCTTATTTCGTTTCGCAAGGATTCAAAAATCCAGAAGCACATTTTCATTAGCAGTATCGCTTGGCAATGGTACCATTCTGGTATCAGGGCCCAAAAAACCCTGCAGTAGGTAGATACCTACCTGTGTTATTTTATCTAGTCTACTAACTTTATTTTCTTATCATACCCTTCCTTTAAAATTATAAAAATAAATAATAATTAGTCTGAACCATAATTAATCTTACCTGTTGCATTGAGTTCCGTTATCAAACTCTGCAGCTTATCCTTGGAGCGACCCGAGATGCCCCAAGTAACATCCCAATATTTTTCTTTTGTCAACCTCGCAAGATGTTTTACAGTGCATTTTCCGGTAAATCCTGTAGCACCCAACACTATTATATCCAAACTTTTATTTGCCATATTTATTTTTCACTATTTTTTTTTTTTATACTTATCTTTTTTTTATCTTGGTGATAACTTTGTTGTTGTTCACTTCTACAGTTTCGTTCTACTACTGATCAATTTAAAACAAAAGCGGACAAACGACTTCAAACGCCTAGCCAAAATGCATGCGCGCTCATATGGACTTGAACCTTTCAATTTTTAAACACCGAACAGGTTTTTGTATCGTAATTATACCGAGGTCTGCTATCAAGGAAATGAGTAGATTCTATAATATTTTGTTCTGCTTCAAAATTTACGCATTTTACTACCCATTCCGTAAGTTTGGCTTTTTGATGAAGAAAGTGAATATTCTCATCGTGAATTCGAATCATCGGGAACGGTTGAAGATAACTGTTCACCATCTATCTTCAACCGTTCCACATACTTACATAAGGGCCCCAGTTCTGTATTATGAATTCCCTGAGAAATCTTACCACGTGCAAACCACGTCAATATCGTGTCTTGTTAACGGCAAGGAATTGAAATGTCAACCGTACGGAAAACATGTAATAAGACAGATGAAACCACGCCATTGCTTCATAGAGAATACGTTAACGCCTGCACGATTTGAACAAGACGATGTAGTAAAAAAGACTGTTGCCTTTCCAAATTATTTGGCACTTCTTCGTACAAATTTTAATAAAACCTATCTTTTTTATCTAAGTAATGGATTCGTGAAAGTAGCAATTAATAAGCAATTGTTGATACAACAAACTTAGAAATTCTGCGTCCTTCACGCTGAACACGGAGGCCATCCATCCTGACGTAAGATTGGCTGGTCAAAATAATATTCATATTTTTCTGAATATTATCATACTAGCTTCTGCCCGCGGCTTCGCCCGCGTGGATGTCGGAAATTATCCCACGGAAACGTGCTAACAGGATAAAATGTATGTGCTTCCCCAGAATGCCATCTATCTCGCGAGCCCTTTGTAGCTAATTACAATAGAAAACTAATTGTGTCTCATTAGTGGTGATTAAGAGGGTACCTACATGATATCATAAGGATATATTATATGATATCATAACCTAATTTAAAAAAAAAACTCAATAACAGAAAATGAAATACCTACCTACCTAAATAATTTCTGATGATAACTAATCTAAACTCAATAAATAAGCAAAATCCCTTAAAACTAATATCTATACGAATGACTAATCCTACCTAACAGTATTATAAAATAACGGTCACTACCTACGGTCACTACGTACACTTATCAAATATACTACCTATACTTTAAAATTAAAATCTATACCTACGACTTATATAAAAATAAACCTAAATAACTCTAAAACTAAAAGGAATAAAAATGAACTTCACTGCGGGTGACGTAACCTACGACAAACTTATTATTTGCGGTTGGTACAGTAATCGTGTCTAGGGATCGAACCGCAAAATTAAGTTTGTTTTTTATTGTATATACTTTTCCGGGATAAAAAGTACCCAGTGTGGTGCCCAGGATATTAAAGAATAATTATACCAAGTTTCATCGTAATCGAACCGGTAGTTTTTGCGTGATGCCTGAACAAACAGACAGACAGACAGACAGAGAGAAAAAAAAATTTTTAATCACATTTTTGGGTTCGGTGTCGGTCTAGTAACACCCCCTGCCATTTATTTTTTTGATATTTTCAATGTACAGAATTTTCACTTCTACAGATTTATTATAAGTATAGATATAGATGTAGCAATTATTGAAGAAATGTAGCAAATATAAACAATTGGATAGAAATTCTTGAATATACTTTCAGGGCCGCTTGCCATAGGCAACCAGCCATTCTGACGCTAACGTTAAAGTTACAAAATAAGATTGTATTTCTACACTAGATTTTGCCCGCGGGAATGTTGGAATACTGGGGGTATTCCGCCGGCCACCTTTTGCGAATTGATGCTATAGGGTATCTCTGCCTAACTCTTCAGGGAATACAAGCGTGATGTTATATTATACAGTAAGGATTTTCGTAATGAAAGTGTTTACCACTGACATGCGGTTGACTGTTCGTCCCAACTTCATAAACAGTGTTTAATAGCGAATGTAGGTAACAAAAAAATATGTAATTTCGATGAAATTTGGGACGCATAGTTTATAACCAGGATTAACACATAGGATACTTTTTACCCCGATATTCCCACGGGATCGAAACTTATGCGGGTGAAAACGCGGGGCTCAGCTAGTGGTTTAATAAAAATACCAAAAATAATGTTATTAACATAATTTTTATTCAGTACCTACTTACTGCAGTCACATTATTAATGATTAAAGAAGTAACCGTACACGCGACAGTCTTTTGATTTCAGATTACATTTTCATCCTTCAATACCTAAACCCCTTCACCAATGCGTATAATTTGTAATTTGCTGGTCAAGAACCTTGTCTTTGATTTAGAAAATTAGAAACATACATAACTCTACCAGTATATCGAAAAAGAAAACCAGTCTAATTCCACTCCCCTCGCGCAAAGAATAACCCTTTATCTAACAATAAGTCTATATACTTACTTAATCAAAATTATCTTTATTTTGATAAATACTTATGTTTTATTTACAAGTCATAAGCTAAACCTTCATCCATTAATCTATCAATTAAATCAGTTTTGTAAAACGCAGCTCCGGGCATGACCACTCCTCCTCTGAAAAAGAAAACTTAGAAGTAAGCAATATGAGCATACTCAAAATCAAAAGTCATTTATTCTCGTACCTACTCGTGAACTTTCGGGGGGACTGCTTTTTGTAAGTAAAGAGTTTGTGGTAGCAATATTATTGAAACGGGCGGGGCAGTAGCGTAACCATGTAAGTATGCTATAACGTTTTTACCCCTTTTGTGTTTGGCCTTATATTAATTTCATGTCTTGCATAACTCCACACCATTGGTGTGTGGTATACGAGTTACACCAAACACATTGTATGAGAGCAGCAACCGTGGTCTTAATAGACATCAGCGTAGGTATCTATTTTTACCATGGACTATGGAGTAAGGCTTAGGACTGAAAACCAGCGAATTAAGAACTGTTTACGTCTTTAAATTAAAAGAGTGTCTAAAATATTGTTGGTTGAATGATTTTTGTTACTTTCAATACTCAAATAGCAGCCAGGGGGTTAATTGTAGATCTATAATGTAAATTGTAATAATTAAAACATGTTTGGGATGTCATATTCAATTAAAAGTTGGTATTTTTTAAATGTAGTACTTAATGCTTAAACACTTGTTTTAAAAATATGAAATTTTGGCTTTTCAATCTCAAATAGCAGCCGAGGATTAGTTGTTCGCTGTAATAGTAAAAAAAAAGCTCAAGATGTTATTTCCCATAAGAGAATAGTAGGTACTTTTTTTCTAGCCAACTTTAATTCTTGAGTATAACATGTTCGACGCTTGAATGATATATCCTTTCATCCAAATCCGTTCAGCCGTTTTTGCGCCAATCCGGAACATACTTACATCCAGACAATCATTCTAAAAACTATATTTTTGGCATCAGACTCGGTCCCACACCTCGTAGCATATACAGCGTGGCGCTTTAATGGCGACATTAATTTAACACACGTATACGGTTTTGCGTTGTAGTTCTATGAATATATTTTAATTTAATTAAACATTAATATTTATTTATTTATTAACAATTTTATAAAATAGCATTTTAGAGCAACCGACCCGTGTGTTTTTTTTTTTTTTTTTTTTTTTTTTTTTTTTCATCGAGCAAAATGCCATTAATCGTGTTTCAACCCGTTAATTTCGCTAACACATTTATTTCACTGTTTAAAATTGATTCTAAAAGAGGCATATCTGGACAATCCCCGTTAAAAAACCTTCTTTACTACTAATATTAATTGGTATAAATGCATCCTGACTCCTTACTGCCACAGGGGCAGTGTGCACGTGTGAACCTAAAAAGATTAAAATTATGCTTCCATAAAGTATGTATCAAAAGATGACATTTCAAAACCCGGGAAGTAGAAAAGTCGTATACAGTATAGTGAATCGGCAATGCAACAAAAACAGATTACTGTTAAATTAATGCCGCCATTGTAGCGCCACGTTGTATATTTTTTTCGAAAATATGAAGGTAGCCGATCGATTGTGTAAAAAATTCACCGTGAAAAGTTAGGTGAAGTGAGCTTAGAGTGAGCTGTCAATAGTGTCAATCCCTAGCATTAGTTGGAATGACAGCTCACTCCAAGCTCACTTCACCTAAGTTTTCACGGTGATATATGGTTACAGAATATTGAATAGCACTGCAGTTTTGACTAATTCACTTTAGGATATATACGTAGGTTTATAATATTCTACTGAATAATACAAACACTATCTTAAATTGACTTCTCACTATGGGTTTACCCACCTTTCCAGAAATAAGAGGCATCTGAAGAATTTTCTTTAAATGACCAAAGTAGGTATATTATAAGTAACTTAACTTATAGAAATTCAGATACGATGTAAAAATTGTAATTGAATAAATGAATTGAATTGAGTAACTTACTTGGGCATGTTGGAGCTTTCTTTAAGTATTGTGATTGCACTCATGATAATCGCAACAGCTGTTGTGTCGTAACCTGGATCACTGCCCGATACCTGTGAACATATAGCAAGGTAGGTGAGTTACAGAGGTGAGCTGTTTAACAAACACGTCATGGTTTTAAGAAGATTAGGCAACCCTTGCTCATTCTAGATAGATCTTTCTAGATTACAATAACAATCCCAATCTGAATAATTTTGAAGGATATTGCTAATCCATTGCTTCATATGTTCGAAAAAAAATCTGCTCAACCACGTAAATTACGCAATGAATGTTGTTGAACTGTCAAAATGAAAGCCATGGCTACTAATAGTGTGTTACAATGTAATATCCCCGCTGGTGTTAATAACCACTGAACCCGCGGCGGCAAAAAGTTTCTAATAGTTGGTCCTGTATAGGCCCACTCAAATCTGTGTGATTCTTTCCTTATAAGACCATTTCAGACACTAATCTACATGGTCCTCACATGATGGGACCAAGAGTTAGTCTGGACTGTAAAAGAGACTGTGACTTCTAAGCTTGTTGCAAGCTCTTGTTCTCAGATTAGTCTGATAGGAAACGCCGACTTCATCTAGTTTTTGTACAAAGTGTTTGTACGCTAGACGCCAGCAGGTCAAGCTACCCGAAACTGTCAAATTTTCCCAATCAACCATAAACCTTAATGCTTTAGCGATAAATTTGAAAATCTATTTAAAAAAATTGACAGATTGTAGTAGCTTGATGTGCTGGCGTTTGTACAAACCTACTTACAGAAATAAAATCATTTATCTTTACCACTTACACTGTGTATTTTTTAAAGTATGAAACGTCCTACCTTAACTGACATTGTTTTCGTCGGCTTCGAATTCAAATCTGCTCCTAAGTCCCAGCCTTTACCATTCAAAATGAATTTGTACTTCATTTCCTGCCTCATCTTTTCCGTAGGCCCTTTTTGTGATGCGTATCCACACGTGACGAGGCGTGGGAAATTAATTAATAGTTTTCTGAAGCACTTGAAGTAGCTCAAATAGTAATATAGGAATATTACTGGAACTAGTATGAAATGAAAGAACATTGGCACTGTGGTATAAGCCTTGAAATGAACGGGTTTCTTCTGACTATTCTCGTGCAAATATCTTTGGGACATATTGACTACTTCGTTTTCGGTTCCAGGGTAAGGGAACCAAGTTCGGCGGTTGTGGCGGTGAAAAAATGATCTGCAAACAAAAACGATGCAGAAAAAAAATATGTTGCTTAAAATGCCTCGTGGCAAAAGTGAAAAATTAGACAATAACGTCTTCATTTTTTCTCCTTTTTTCACTCTCGTTTACTCATAACTGATGATTGCAGAAAGTGTTACATAGCTTAAGTTGCTAGCAGTGGCAAGGCCCTGGATTTTTTTAACACTTCATTAATAGCATCTTGTTGTATTGTCGTCGTTATTGTGAAGGTACATATCATACCTTTTCATTTCTTCTGGTTCTGGCTCAATAGGAGTAGGGAATAGCTCTTTCCATAAAGCAAGGTGATCTTTGAATTTCTCCAACACATAAACGAGCGATGTCCATGTTCCATTGTGTAGAAGAGTTCGACCAGGAATATACGCTCTCTTTGGTATTATTAGTTCGGTGTAACATTCTACCGTATTAAGTGTGCCTAAAAACATAGATTGTCTTTATACATTGTTGGTAGGATATGGTCGTAACTGACTAATTCAGTGGCGCGCCAGAAAAAAGGCAAGTTCCTATCATACCTAATCAAAAAATAATCTACACCTAAAAAAAACACTTTCGAATAAGGGACAAAGCTGAATGGAAAACTGCGGTGTCTCACATTCTGCAAATCGTGGCAACGTCATCGTAATACCGCGTTTTTCGCTAATGCAGCGAAATAACGAACGCGGTAGCCTCGTTTTTGTCATAAATCTGAGTACCTAACGCTAATTTGAATGTCCGTCGAATCTATTTTATTCGTAACTAAATTCTGCCCGCGACTCCGTCCACGTGAAATTTCTATTTCTTCGTTTTCGTTTAAGTACCTAGCGTTCTTTCTGCCTTTTTACCTTTTGCTCGTCTCTTATAGGCCCTAGTGGTCCTTTGACAAATCTTTCACTGTTCAAGCAGTACGGTTATGGAATGACTTGCCCGTGTCGGTAAGGCGTGCTCAGTCTTTATCCGCTTTCAAAATTATGATAAATAAAAAAGCACTTCCTATCTCCTTAATAAATTATTATTTATTTTTTTCTTTGCTCTTGTTTCATGTTTATTATTCTATGTATATACCTATTTATTTAGATGAGTAAAATATACTAAAGAGTATTCTATTCTATTCTAGTGTGATGGTCCTATAGCCTTCTCCATTACTTCCCAATCAAACGAACAAAAATTTCGGCTTTATTATTAGTATAGATATACTTATACGTATATCATTCGTTTATTATATAAGCCGACCGACCCCAACAAAGTTGGGAAAAGGTTCGGCAGATGATGATAATGTTGACATACGAGTAGATGAATCAATGCGTACCTTTGAATTGTCTCTCTAGATATATCATAGCGCTCTCGGTCGGTATGGCAGCATATCCACAGCTAGGTACCACTAGAACATTTGCGCCTTCCGCAGCCTTGTTGAAGTTCCGGTACACGTTAAGAATATGCTGTAAGAAAAAGAAAAACAAATCAGAATAAAAACCATACCTAGCATAACTATCTTCTGCTTTTCTCGTACAGGCACGAACTACTTAGAAATGGATTCTAATTCACTATGACCACATAACGATTCCATAATTCGGCACCAAGTCAATTCCTTAGCTAATCTCGTTAATCTCGCGTTGATTTCGTGCGGTTTCGTTCAATGTGTCATAGAGAATTACGGCCCTGATACTGTAAAAAGTCAAAAGCCAGACAGCAAAATGATGGCTGCGGTAGCGGGGTACTAGGGTTACCATTTCAGAATACAAAAAGTCCTGACAAAAAGCCGGACATTTGCAAAAAAGTCCGGACAGTTTATTTTGTAGCTGTTACTTTTGTTTTTCAGAAATCATTCAACTTTTTTTTTATATACATATATAAAAGCCCCTTTAGTTGTAAAGTCCAGACAAATAACAAGGCCGGGCATAGTCCAACTCCAGACAGGGCCAAAAAGCCGGACACGTTCGGATAAATCTGGACGGATGGTGACCCTAACTATAATCGGATAGCAAATCGTGGGGGCTGTTACTATTCGCTCCTATTATAGATAGAAAGAATAGTAGATTATTGAGGCTTCTATTATAATTTCCAGACCCCATTGTCTTAGCACATGGCTTGCCCCTCTCTCTCTTCTCTCATAGTTTTTTTACGAAAACAAGTTTTCAATGTTGTAATACAACTTTAAATACCTCCACGAACCGGTGCAAGCATCGATAAACACAATGTTTTGCGTGTGTTGCATTGCGCAAAAGTCGTTTCCCAGCAATTATTTTTATGCAATTTTACTTAGTTTGAAGTAAGTACCTACAGAATGCGTACTTGACGGCTATGTGATGGGTCTTTTTACACCCTGTACCTATGTATATAGCTCTCTAATGTGTACAGTTGACAGCACGTCGTTGGTAACACTTTGATCTTGAGCTGGCTTGGCGTAGTACGGAGTTTCAATATATACTGATTTACCGACTGTACCTAGGTTTAAAACAAAATGATTTTCAAATAGTCTATCGCGTGGGTACGTAAAAACGATAGTCCTTTAGAAAAAGTAGTCTTTGAACTAAAACACAATCATACTTTCAATCACAATCTGAGTCATTTTGGATTCAAGGATATTGCTAAACCATTGCTTTATATGTTCGAAAAATTGGTCCGCTCATCAACGTTAATTACGCAATGAATGTTGTTGGACTGTCATAATGAAAGCCATTGTTGCTGATAGTGTGTTACGCAATTAACCCGCAGACCCAGATTTTGCGAATAAAAACTAAATAAATGAATAAAAACTTACAAACATTTCAGCAGATATGTCAACATAATGTGTTCCATATTCGATACAAGCTTCCACGACGGGCGGGCTAAGGATTGTGTTGGGTCCAGTACAGTTGATGACAATTTTCGTCATTTGCATTAATCTTTTCAATGATTCACGATTCTCGATGTTGCTTTCTACTATTGACACATTTTTTGTATCCGATCCTGTAAATAAGAAACACGTAGTCAATCATCGATAGGTAAGTCAATTTTTATGTGACGAGCGAGAGATTTAGAGTTTTGATTTACGTACTTTATGAATGTGATAAAATGAGAGCTGAAAAACAAACATACTGACTAAGTAGGACATATTTATTCCTTAAGTTTTTCTTAAACTCGAATCAATCCAAACCCAGGAAATCTGTGAAAATGAATATAAACCTTGATGCGTTTGGTAGGTAACTCTATCTCATTATTATCTACACTATCACCATTAGCCTAAGCAGACCACTGCTGCACCTATGTCCAGCAGTGGTCTGCTTAGGCTAATGTACTTAAAAGTACTTTACTGCCATTAGCCTATTAGATACTAATGGCAGTAAAGTACTTTTATAATAAAATGTAATTAATATACAACGTGGCGCTACAATGGCGACATTAATTTAACACACGGGTAGGGCTAGTGGCCAGTAATCATAAAAATTATAACAACATAAAAAAAATCGTAACTTGAAAACTTCCACCTGCGCCGCGCGCCGACATAGGGCTCTCTCTCTTTCCTTCAATTCGCCTTCTCTTTGCTCGTTAATTGTTTTAATTACATTGATGCGATGTTATGATCCGTGACCCCGGCAAATGACCCCTGCGCTACAGTTCTTTAAGTCAGGTTGCTCTAATATGCTCTTTTATAAAATTGTTAATAAATAAATAAATATTAATGTTTAATTAAATTAAAATATATTCATAAAACTACAACGCAAAACCGTATACGTGTGTTAAATTAATATCGTCATTAAAGCGCCACGCTGTATACATATGAATGACATTGGAACCCTTCATTTAACAAATCGACCGTCAAATGCTATTGCCATTGAAGCCTTCAACAGCCTAGGTAGGTACCTACGTTATTTTTATCTGGTTTACTAACTTCATTTTCTTATCATACCCTTCCTTTAAAATTATAAAAATAAATAATAATTAGTCTGAACCATAATTAATCTTACCTGTTGCATTGAGTTCCGTTATCAAACTCTGCAGTTTATCCTTGGAGCGACCCGAGATGCCCCAAGTAACATCCAAATATTTTTCTTTTATCAACCTCGCAAGATGTTTTACAGTGCATTTTCCGGTAAATCCTGTAGCACCCAACACTATTATGTCCAAACTTTTATTTGCCATATTTATTTTTCACTATTTTTTTTATCTTGGTGATAACTTTATTGTTGTTCACTTCTACAGTTTCGTTCTACTACTGATTAATATTAAAAACAAAAGCGGACAAACCACTTGAAACCTTGCTTAACCAAAATTACATGCGCGCGTCAGATGGACTTGAACCTTTAAATTTTTTACACCGAACAGGTTTTTGTATCATATATTTATACGGAGGATTGCTATCAAGGAAAAGAGTAGGTAGTTAACATTTTGTCCTGCTTCAAAAATAACGCTTTGCTTTGGTGCTATCCATTCCTTAAGTTTGGATTTTTGATGAAGAAAGTGAATTCCCTCGATTGGGAATCATGGGGTACGCACCATCTATCTTCAAACGTTCCACATTCTGTATAAGGTATTCCCTGCGAAATCTTACCACGTGCAAACCACGTCAATATCGTGTCTTGATAACGGCAAGGAATCGAAATGTCAACCGTATGGAAAACATGTATTATGTTACAGATCAAACCAACGCCATTGCGTCATAGAGAATACGTGTCGTGAACTCGTGACTAGCTAAGGAATTGAGGTTATTTCGAACTAAGGAATCGTTAAATGGGATAGTGAATTAGAGCCAAGAAGTGTAGAAAAAAGAAGGAAACTTTCACACTATAAAAACTATTAGGTAGGTACTAATAAGCCAAGAAAATTAACATAAACAAATTACAGTCCAGTGCGACAATTCTAGTACCTATACCTAACTAATAAAAATCAAATTCACAAAGCACGTAGACCGGCGTGGATCCAGCCCTCAAAAAAGGTCGTGGTCCATGGCCACCCTAAAATCAGCCAAGTGCGAGTAGTATGAACTCGCTCATGATCAATATACTTAGTGCATTCCTACAAAGGAGATGTTTACAAAATATAATATGAAACCCTGTCAAGATTTTGTACTGTATATAGTTCCACGTCTAGGTACGTATAGTTCCACGTGGGACAAATAGTAGGGATAGGTAAATTAATTAACCTGTAAAATGTTAAGTTTGTTCGCTCATGAAAATTACAAAAGTAAATGTGTGTTTGTTTGCACATCACAATATCATATTTAGACTAAACTACTGAACCGATATTGGAACGAAGTTCCTTAGCGCGCGTTGCGAAAGGGGACTAGACGGAAAAAATTAAGACCAAAAGTTGGAACGACACTTTTTGCTATAGTTGTAAGCCGTGCGGCGTGTGCGTGTTTCTCTGTCTGTGTCTCTCTCTCTCTTTGAACTTCGTTCCATCCGGGTGTCCCTTGACACCTCTCAATTATTATTTTTTTGACTAGATAGTACCTACCTTAGTAGTTTGCTGCGTTCCAAATTACGCACGAATCATTGTATTTTTTTTTTAATTTTTATTAAAGCATAATATAGGTTATAGATATAATATCATTAGCCTATCGATCACCAGTCTATTAGGGTTGTGGGCCCATGGAGCCCACAATGGTGGATCGGCACTTGCACGTAGGCATTCGTTTGTACGAAACAGTCGATCGATTCTGTAAAATTCTCACCGTGAAAAGTTAGGTAGGTGAAGTGAGCTGTCAATAGTGTCAATCCATAGCATTAGTTAGAATGACAGCTCACTCCAAGCTCACTTCACCTGTTGACTGGTAATTTACCCTGGCGGTATTACCCGTTTGTATGGTAATGCTTAGCCTCTGGCCAAGGTAAAAGCCAGCCATGGAAAGTGGGTCATGAGAAGTGTCAACCAGCCTTTTCGTTATTTCCTTGAAAATACTATGAGCAGCATTTAGATTACCTAAGTATAGAATTTATTATGCAATTGTTATTTAATTTATTAGTAGAATTTATTATGCAATTTTTATTTAAGAAAATAGTAGTCGTTCCTGGATTACTTACCTAATATTTTCTCGCTGAAGTCTCCCTGGCGATATTATTATTAAATGATAATGATAAATGATTTTATTTTTGTAAGTAGGTTTGTACAAACACTTTTACACGTCAATCATATTTTAAAACTAGATGAGGTCGGCGTTTCCTATCTGACTAGTCTGAGAAGAAAGGCCGAAACAAACTCAGACGTCACAGTCTCTTTTAAAGTCCAGACATAATCTTGGTCAGACCATGTGAAGACCATGTAGATTTATGTCTGAGATGGTTTTTTTGAAGAAAGAACCAAACAGTTTGAGAGGACCTGTCCAGTCAGTGCACGCATTTGTCAGAAATCGTGCAGCTCAACTCAAAACTTAGGGAGCTCAACGATCCGACGAACAATACCAAAGAAAGGACATTTGGGTAGGCCACATTAATTACTCAAACTGCCAGACCACGCCAAAAACTAAGAGAACAGAGAGAAAAATAATATAAATACAATGACCCACATAGTCTTCACATTCACAATAATTAAAATAATAGAATACTTTACAAAGTAAGCAAATGTCATAGTATATATCAAATTCATCAATGTCAAAGTGTATATAAAAAAAAAAAAAAAAAAAAAAAAAAAAAAAAAAAAAACACATTCAATATGTAAAAATTGGAAGCAGCTTAATCCCAAGCCTTTTTGTCCTCGATATAAGCCTTAACGGTATAAAATGCTTTCTCGCACAACTTACGTTTAATGAATGATTTGAATTTATTAAGGCTTAGATCTTGAACGGGGCTTGGAACTTTATTGTAAAAGCGTATACATTGGCATCTGAACGAGCCACCTATTTTCTTGAGCCTTGTTGTAGGTAGAACAAATTTGTGTTTGTTCCTAGTATTTATATCATGGATATCACTGTATTTTTTAAACAATTTTATATTTTTATGGGCATATAAAAGATTTTCATAAATATACTGAGAAGGCACAGTCATAACATTAATTTCTTTAAATTTTTCTCTGAGCGAGTGTCTCGGACTTAATTTATAAATTGATCGAACAGCTCGCTTTTGCAAAACAAAGATAGTCTGAATATCAGCGGCATTTCCCCACAATAGAATACCGTACGACATTACACTATGAAAATAGCTAAAGTACACTAAACGGGCTGTCTCTATATCAGTTAAATTACGAATTTTTCTAACAGCGTATGCTGCGGAACTTAGCTTTTTTGACAATTTGTCTATATGTGGACCCCACTGAAGCTTAGCATCCAAAGTTATGCCTAAGAATACTGTGCTGTCTTCAGGATTCAATTCTTCGCCCTTTACCAACACATTAGTTTTCACTTGTCTAACGTGAGGCAACGTAAACTTAATGCATTTGGTTTTTTTCTCGTTTAGAAGTAAATTATTAACATTGAACCAGTGGACTACTTTAGAGATCGCGCTATTTACATCGTCAGTAACCTGCTGCTGACGTTTAAGTTTAAACAAAAGTGAAGTGTCATCTGCAAACAACACTATATCATGATTATCCTTTATGAGGTACGGCAAGTCATTAATATAAATAAGAAACAAGAAAGGACCAAGAATTGAGCCCTGTGGGACTCCCATTGTTACTAAAGATCCGGGAGATCTTTTTCCGTTAACATCAACGCTCTGAATCCTCTTACTCAAGTATGAAGTAAGAAGATCCAGAGCAGCGTTCCGGATTCCGTAGTGGCGGAGTTTCCTGATTAAAGTTTCGTGAAGAACGCAATCGAATGCCTTGGACAAATCACAAAAGATGCCCAAGGCATCGCATTTGTCTTCCCATGCATTATAAATATGTCCTATAAGTTCAACACCGGCATCAGTAGTTGAACGACCCCTTGTAAAACCGAACTGTTTGCTATGTAATAATTTGTGTTTATTAAAAAATCTTTGCATTTGTTCTAAAATTAATTTCTCAAAAATTTTACTAAAGGTAGGTAGTACAGAAATAGGTCTATAATTTGTAGGGTCTGATGTACTACCTGATTTAAACAAAGGTATGATTTTACTATTTTTCATAAGGTCAGGAAACTCCCCACTGTCAATACAACTATTAAAGATAAGAGCTAGAGTAGGTGCTACAATGTCAATAATAGACTTAGCAACTTCTACAGAATTGCCCCACAGATCTGCAGTCTTTTTTACATTTAAAGTGTGAAAGGTTTTAATTATATCTCTACAGGTAACATGTTCAAAATGAAATTCCGAATCGCAACCATTAACATTTTCCATAAGCAAAGACTCAGCAACAGAAGGTGATGAGTTTAGGGATTTAGTAGTTGAAACGGGAATATCTGAAAAGAAATTTTCAAATGCCTCGGCGACTTGTGAGTCTGATTTTATTATGTTGTCATTAATAGACAGGCTGTAGTCAGTATTTCGGTTACTAGATCTTCCCGCTTCACTACTAATAATAGACCAGGTCGTTTTAATTACATTATTGCTGTTTTTAATCTTTGAACCCAAATAACGTGACTTGGCCATATGACAAACTTTTTTAAATAATTTTGAATAATTTCTTACATACAAGTTAAATTCATCAGTGTTTACGTAAGTCCTTTCATTGTACAGTTCATAAAGCCGCTTTCTACTTTTATGAATACCAATGGTAGCCCAATCACTGAAACATGTGTTACTATTAACCGAGATAGTCTTGGGAATAAAGGTTGAATTAAATTGTTTACAGTATATACTAAAAAAATTATCATATAGATGATTAGGATCCGCATGAATGGACAAAACTGGTAATTTATCAGTGAGTTTACTTTTGAAAACCTTCAAGCGACATGCAGTTTTGGGGTTAACAGTGATATCTTTTTTAACCACTATTTTGTTTTGATTTGGAATAGTAATCCTTTGCCCGCAATGATCAGAATCTAGTAAATTTATAATTTCTTTGTGGCTTGGTATAATATCTGTATAAATATTATCTAGGCATGTGGCACTAGTAGGGGTTATTCTTGTGGGCTCCAAAAATAGGTTTACAAGATTGTAGGACTGAAACAGACTTATAATTTTACTACGAGAACCTGAGTTTTCTAATAAATTGACATTAAAATCACCGCAAATGATAACAGACTTGTTTGAGTTACAAATCCTGTCTAACACTTCATCCATTACCTTTTCAAAACAGTCATACAATCCTGATGGGGGTCTGTACACACTTAATACAACAAAATGCTCCAATTCTATACAGGCAATTTCAACTGTACGCTCAACAGATAGGCTCACAATATCGTTACGATCTTTAAATTTGAGCTGGTTACTTACTAAAATTAAAATTAGTTTTAGTACTAGGTTCGGATAGATCGTTATTAGGCACTGAACTTGAGTCCTTTTATCCGAACCTTGTAGTAACACTAGTAGTAATATAGCCAGGGAGACTAGGGGGCTTAGGCAAATGGACTCAAGTTCAGTGCCTAATAATGACAACCTTTTGGTTGACCAAAAGGTTACATTAGATTTATTAAATGAGTTAATTTCCTTCAGAATATCAAAAATAAAAGATTTAATTAAACTTATACAGAAGTTATTTTAATAATTTGCAGGTATAGTTACTATGTTTAAATAAGATACCTATCTTATTTAGGGTAACCGACGTCCGTAAATAAACTCAATTCCGTTTCTGAAAATAAAGTTTTTTATTATAAGTAGGTACCTACCTATGTACCTACATAATATCATAAAAGGTTGTTTTATAAAGTAAGTAGGTACAAAATATTACTTTACCCTGTGACTTTACCTATAAATAAAGAAAGAACATTCAAAGCTTATAATTTCACGAATATCCCTTATAATCTTCAAGTATTTTATCTAACAATAGTTTATAACCTCAAAATATCACAATGACATGCACAACATGACAACACACTAATACGTCCATGCAACACACTCATCTCTCTTCATGTCAGTCAGCCATTCATTCCTAAATTCACACAATCCATCGTATCTATCATTTTATTAATCACTCGCGCGCGAATGAGCGCGGGTAAATTCAAATCAATGAAATGATAGGTATGTACAAGTGGGTGTGTAGTCATTTCATTACTTACATGTTTTTAAAGGTGCTACCTAATTAACTACGTAGGACCCTATGATGTCCTTATTTTAATTTTAATATTAACCTTAAATGCTTGTTTAAATATTGCCGAGGAGTGGTATAAGTCCTAGCGAATGTAGAAATCTACTTAATATATTACCTACCTACTCACAATTTCGTAGGTAGGTACCTAAGTAGGTTAGTGAATATCATAGAAACTGACTAAGTATCGTTTACTTGTAACAGTTGTAACGCACCTTTAAAGGGGGCCTACTCCGAAGTGCAAAGTGCGAATGTTCGGATCGGACCGACACATGGCCGAACCGAATATTATTGAAAAATGCGAAAAAAGTTCGGATCGGCTCAGTTGAGTCGGTCAATATTCGAAAGAGTGTAGGAGTGTAGGATCGGAAGTTCGGAACCGACCGAACCAAATAGTAACTTCGTAGCAGGAAATGGCCGAACATTCGGCCGATACTACAACGGAGTAGACCCCCAGGATTGTAGGAACATCGACAAGCAACCTGTTACCATGGATTCAGTTACCTAGCTACATTGATGATTCTGAACACCGCTGCCGCAGTCTAAATTTTTTTAGGTAATTAAAAAAAAGTTACCTAGCTGTTCCATACATTTTGACCACGTAGGTATAGCGCTTTTGGAATAGCAGATTCTTTTTGATACCTTACGTAAAAGTTCTAGAATCGTGATGAATTTCATGGTTACACTTTGCGCGTCGATGTCCCTGCCACGTATATGGAATCTATACCTTCAGCCAACGCTCTATGGTGTTGAGTTTAGGTATACAATAAAAATATATAAGCCCGTGTTAGGGATTTCAAAATATACCCACCCGCAACATTTTTTCTGGGATACAGGGTGTTATTGACAGCCCTCCGCAAACTGATAGGGTGGCTTCAGTACATCATATTAAGATGACCGGTACATGTAATTCTTTCAGGAACATTAAGGGAATCCAAAAAACCAGATTTGTTTTATTACCTCACACGCAACGTATCGTTACCGTGGCAAAACGCACGTAGCGGACGGCAGCGCAGCGAGCTCGTGTTGCATACAGAGAACGTAATTTTACATTGAAATAAAGGAATATCAGCAGAAAAAACGGCATAATTTTTTTTTTCCTGAGAAAATTTCCAGTGGTATATGATTCAGAATAAGGAGCTGAATCAATCCTGTGTTTTTGTGGAGGGCTGTCAATAACACTCTGTATACTTTCATGTAGGACACTCTATTTTGTTATACTTTAATGTATACCCGTTTTCACTGGCGAACGAAGCGAGCGGGACATGGGGCACCCCGTCTCGGACAGGTTAGGTTCGAAGGGGATGACGGGGGCTCAAGTGAGCGAACAAAGCAAGCGAACGAGCCCCAGTCATCTCCTTCATGCAGACAGAAATAGGGGCCCCTAACAAAACCTACAATAATTGTAAGCATCTGCAATTACGCTGGTAAGTATTTTTATTTACTTACGTAAGGAAAACTTAGAAAAAAACCGGAGGTGAAGGCCGTGCTGCGAGTTTATTTAAAGAGGCACAATGGCTGGATTTAATTGTTTCTGTTTCTGTAATTACGGCATTCAACCGGTTATTGCAAGTAACATAAATTAAGTAGGTACCCCCACTAATTAACTTAACTTTTAATTTTGTATGATTAGCAGGGCAATTGCGTACGTAACACACTATCAGTAGGAATGGCTTTAATTTTGACAGTTCAACAACATTCATTGCGTTATTTACGTAGTTGAGCACACTTTTTCGAACATATGAAGTACTAGGTACGGACGCCAGCAGGTCAACCTACCCGAAACTGTCAGATTTTCCCAATCAACATTGAACCTAATGCTATAGCAATAAAGTCGAAAATCTATTAAAGAAATCTGACAGATTGTAGTAGCTTGATGTGCTGGCGTCTGTACCTAATAGATTTACAATATCCTTCAAAATGATTCAGATTGTGATTGTTAGTGTGCTACGCAATCAAGGTGCTGGACCCCATGCTCAGCAGTATTTGCGACCAATTAGTTCAACGAGGCAGTCCAGTTACTTTTGTACCCAATTATAGCCACATTACATTGGAATCAAATAATGAAAATAATATATGCGATCATTCAGAATTACCAATGAAAATGCCGGTAGAAGTCGTAAACGCATACCCTCGTCAACTTCTGTTAAAATGCTTTTACTATGTTATTACTCATAGCGATACAAGCTGGCGCGTGGAGGCCCATACGGCGGTGTTGAACGCAAAACCGGTTTCCGTAAAGTGGGTGATCGACGTACGAGCCGTCGAGCCTTGAGCCGTTGAGCGGTCGTCGTCGTGATCGCGGTTTTAAAGAACGTCGGTTTTACTCACGGTCCGTTGGTGCTGATCGACTAGCGAGTAAAACAGAAGCGCGTGAACACGTCCTAGAATCAAAAGTGCTTAACTATTCAATTCAGAACAGTTCGATTCGATAATCGAACTGTTCTGAATTGAATAGTTAAGCACTTTTGATTCTAGGACGTGTTTACGTGGCGCCATCTAGTTGTTGTGTGTCGAGGCTTTTATGTAATGCTCTAAAATTGTCAATGTGTATGTGTATCGTTTTATTAAATTAATCTATTTTTTTTTCGACAACTGTGTTTGACATAAAGCTGAAGTGGCATTGGGCCGACCATATTTGCTGTAAAACGGATGACGTGCGGTGATGATGATGATTGAGGTAGACATAGTCTTGAGTGGTAGGACGCCCTCGGGCTATTAATCTCGTGGTTGCAAACGCGACTGCTGAGCGTGGGGTCCTGGGTCCGATTCCTAGGTTGGACAGTGTTATTAGGTTTTCCATTACTCATTAGGAATGTCTCAATAACAGCCCGGAGTTTGGAAGTTGGCAGTGTGATAACCCCAAGCCTCGAAAAGCACATTAGGCTGTTGGCCCTGCACCTGATGTCTCCGGTCGTGTCAGATTGCCATCCCATCAGACTATGAGAGTGAGGGAAGAGAGAGTACACCTGTGTCTGCCCAAGTGCCTACACACTTGTGCACTATGAGCACTACAATATCTAGTCTCAGTTGAGATTGGCCATCATGAACAAAATACGGTCTGAAGGACTATTATTATTACTCACTACTTTCAATGAAAGGTGACAACACGGTTAGCGCAGTGGCTAAGCGACCGGACTGCTGCGCTGCGTGTCGCGGGTTCGATTCCCGCACAGAACAAATATTTGTAAGTCCTACATGTATTTGTTCTGAGTCTGGGTGTTTTTCTATCTATAATATGTATGTATTTACAACAAAAAAAAAAATGTATATAAGTAGTATATCAGCCATCTTGTTACCATAACACAAGCATTAGGTTGCTTAGCTTGGGACTAGATGGCGCTGTGTGAAATGTCCAGGGATATTAATGAAAGGTGCTAGTAGGTACCAAATAGAGTATGAGTCTACTGTTTCCAACTTTAAAAACCTACTAAAGACTATTTAATCACATCAAAAGCACATAGTTTAACTTTATTCTTAGCTAAAATTAGTTTGATTTTTCAATTGATAATTTTTATATGAGAGACATAGGTATATGGCGTTTTGACATATTTTTGTCTATACAAAAGCTATCAAACCGCAATAAAATTGTAAATCATAAGATAAAAGTTATCTGAAGATTTAAAAATCGGTCCCTTTTTTTTCAGGATGGGAAATCATCAAATGACCTCTCCCGCTCTGGGTGGAGCGGAAGGGAGTGTCAGACTCTTACTGACTAAAACCCACCCGTGTTCCCTCCTTAGCCCTTTATGTTCCAGGGCAGCGGTAACCCTTTCGGACGATCCCGCTACCCTGGCAAAAATCGGTCCCTAAGGTTATAAAATGATTAAGCATAAGATACAAAATTATTTATCAATAAATTATTTATTTATTATTTACTTATACTAACAAATTGTTATTTCAAGCATTCATTTGAAGTTTTAATAATTTAAATTTTCCTACATACTTTTTAACCTCATCTTTTGGATATGGCTTGAGAGCTAAACAAGTCGGGATATTTTCTGGTTGTTCTATCCATAATTTGTGTGATATGAAGTTTTCTTTTAATTTCTCTGCTACTTTTTTCAGTGACTCCTCATCTGGCACCTGTAATTAATATGAAGAAAACAATCAAAATTTCTGTGGACACAATTTAAATTCATATGAGTTTAAATTGGTAATACCTCCTTGCGAAGACACAAAGTAATTATATCGCACCTTTAAAGACAAACCGTTACTAAACAAATTTTTTCATTAACAATGTTCTATGAAAAAAATAACTTTTCTGAATTTTGTGTTATTGTGCTAATAAATACACCTATATCACCTCAAAAGATGGCTCAAAGCACCATGATTTTAATTTCTATTGTGAAAAAGGCGTGCATTTTTTAAATTTATGGTCCTGTTTAAAATTTTATATTTTCGTTTAGTAACAGTCTTTGTGTGTTTCTTTAAAGGTGCGATATGTTATACAATACAATATGACAGAGACATGCAATATGTTACCATGGATTCAGTAGGTACATGATTAGTTGTTCCATATATTTTGACCATGTAGGTACTTATTGCACTTTTCTTTGAACAACTGTTTTTTTTTTATATCCAATAAACATTTTTCTACGCTAGAGGGTCTAGAATCTTGTGCTGAATGCTGCTTTATGGTTAGTTTGCTCAGCAATGTTCCTGCTACCCTGTATGTAAACGGACTGGAGCTGATATAAAATAGACATACCAACTGTTTATTATATAGATTAATCTAGATGCTTATCAGTATGTCAAGCAAAGTCTGGTCAGGACATTTAATTTACATTAAGCTATTTATTGTTAAAACTTTTCGAGTTCAGAAAACCCACATCAAATATCTATATGTTATAAGTAACACACGTACCTCTAGCACAACTTTGTGCATATTATCCATATCATCTAGGTACTTTATAGTGTTTTCATCATCTTTGTACAAGTGAAGTACAGCTGTGGATGCGTGACAAGCCTGAGCTACCACTGATCCTATCGACCATCCTAACTCCTTCAGTAAATCAGTACGTAGCAGAATGTATTGCACTATTGGGTTAGACATATTGTACTAAGTTGTAATTAACAAAAGCTCGGCTTTTTTAAACCAATAGGTTATTTACATAAATGGCAAGAAAACTGTGAGAAACTTATAGAGAAACGTCGCTCGGAAGTTCAGTTTAAGTTGTTATAAACAGTAAGCATTACAATCATAACATGTTTTTCTTAAATGAATAGAATTTATGAAGAAAGAAGAATATAAAACTATTGACGGTTCAGTACTTCAGTTAGACACACACACTGACACACTCAGCGACAGACAGCAGCAAAGACAAATGTCATTGATACGTCATCATGTCATCATCGTCGTCAGTACGTCAAGTACTAATCTGTCCAGAAAGCTACATTCTGCAATAATTTCGTAGCTTTCGCTATAAATGTTGCCAATGCATTAAAATCTAGCGTCAGTTCTGTCATGTCATTTAACTGTCGTCAACTAATGTCATGTTGTTTTGATTTGACGGCGTGTATGTGATTATAATTTCATTTTCAAGCTTTTATGAAACAACCTCACGCATAAATCGTATTAACCGTAACCGGCAATTATTTGTTTATAAAGCAATTAAAACTGTGAGGCAATGGCTTCGGGATTAGAAAATTATGTGAATCAAACAGTGTCAGTGATAACTTCGGACGGTCGAAACTTCATTGGAACTTTAAAAGGTTTTGATCAAACAATTAATATAATACTAGATGAATCACATGAACGAGTGTTCTCTTCTTCAACTGGTGTGGCGCAGGTGGTGCTTGGACTTCATATAATTCGCGGTGACAATGTCGCGATCGTCGGCCAAATAGATGAATCTATTGATAGCAGATTAGACCTTGGAAATATAAAAGCAGAACCGTTGGGCTCTATTGTACATTAATTACTGATAGGGATATGTAATAAATAAGTTTTGTGTACCTACTAATTGTGTTTATTTTGTCCAAAAATGTTGATACCGTAATTATTTGAGTACCATTCATTCAGTTTAATTTTCGTCTGCAGTTTTGGCCTAGTTTCATACTCATGTTACCCAATTACAATTGATGTTCCATCAATTGTATCATTGTATACCAGAGGGTAGGTCTATGCGAGCTGGAAACTGGACTTGATTGCATCTTGAACGCAGCATTCAACTGGTCAATTATTTATAAATAAAATAAATTGAGTAGGTGTAAATAGTTTTTATTTTTTTTGTAATATAACTACAATTACGGTTATTATGGTTTCCGGATTTTTTTCTTTACTTGTGCTACATGAGATTGTTTCTTGCCGAATTTCATGATTCTATGTCAACAGGAAGTACCCTATAGGTTTTGATTTCGGAACATTAACGCCCATATAAAGAAAGAAAATACATTTATTTAGCACAGACTAAAAGACACCATACACCAGATACATACATCAGATAGCAACAACTAAAAAACAAATAGAAAGTATAAAGACCGATGTAAGAAAATAGCAGGAAAGTGTGCCTCATGGCTACACCAAAATGGCCCAGTTCAGCAAAAATGCCAGACAACTAGTGCCTGACACTGTATCTTTTGATTGCGTTGAGTTAGAAGTTTGATTTTTTCACTGCTTCAAGGGATTGCAGCCCCGAGTATTTGATATTAATTTCAAATTGATAACTCCTCGGATCCTGAGAAAAAGATCTTTAAGGGTTCCGTTTTTCCTTTTGAAGTAGGGAACCCTAAAAACTAGTCATTAACTTATTATTATTTGATTCCTAGTATAGTATTGTATCTCATAAAGTAATGGGCTTTTTACTTGTGTTTACAAAGTGTACAAACACTGCATGCATGTGTGTGTCTTATGCACTGACATCTTCATACACACATTTATAGCGTGTTTGTGTACTTAGATACCACAAGTAAAGCATGATTGTCTAAAGCTCTAGAGCTGTTAGTATATTGGAAGTATTACAATATCTTTCCCTTTTGTAGAAATTGATTACAAAATTTTAGTCTACTAAAATGAAACAATTAAAATATATTAACATAAAACTTTTATTCCATACTATTTACAAATTCAATCAGTAAAATATTTACAAACTTCGTTTTGTTGTGTTATTTACACAGTCCCGAATTATACAAAATAAAGTAAATAACAAAACAATAAAGAAAACAAAAATAAGTCAAAAAAATTTATTACAGAAATATTCGATAAACTTTTGAGGATCGTCAAAATCATTTTCTAGTCACTGATAGATGTATACATAATTTAATTTGTCAATTCTATTATATTGCACTTGTGGTCATGATCTTTACTGCAACATCTTATTTTAAAGCAGCAAACAGTATCATAACAGTAAAAGGTGTCACACACATCAAATACTTCTGTGATATTTTAATGTGCTTCTGACTGGAAATGTTGAACCCCCTTTAGAATCCAGTTAGGATACACACAACACATTGCTATAACAAATATAGCAATTGAGTTTCTTATTGTCAAGTGCCAGTCTGAAGTTGTCTAACTTCTAAGATTTATTTAGTTGCCATATTACTGACAGCTTGCAATTTGCATGTGGTCCTAGCTGTACAG
Source organism: Apamea sordens (assembly GCA_945859715.1). Taxonomy (NCBI): domain Eukaryota; kingdom Metazoa; phylum Arthropoda; class Insecta; order Lepidoptera; family Noctuidae; genus Apamea; species Apamea sordens. Next base: position 8,563,860 of record OX243996.1, on the reverse strand, counting down.
TCACAACCACCAATATGTCAACACTTTGCAACTTTCAATTGCGATTTTTTCGTGAAATAACGAATGCAATGTTGAAATATTACACATTACATAAACCTATGGGTTCGAAAATGCTATGTTCATAACAACATAAAATTTCATTCAAAAATAAAGGAGTAATCGCTTTTGAATAAAGCCGAGTGTATACATACTTTTACTCGTGACTGTACATGTTTCATTCTCAGGGGAATATGTACTCATTTGAGAATACAGTCAGGGTGTCAACAACTACAGCAATTGTTTCTTATTGCTAACTCTGCCATATGCATTGGATGCAAGTCATCTAATTCCTAAACACTTAGGGCTGATTTTTCCAACGCCAGATAATTTTAACGGAGAATTTTTTGAATTTTTGACAGTTTGTCCATACAAAAACTGACGGACGTCAATTTTATGCCGCGAATAAAAATTATTTGTCGATTGAATAATCAGCTCTTAGTTGTCATTATTCACTAAGCTTACAACATTGAACAAAAACAATTTTCTCATTTACAGTAGGTACCTCCTATTTGGATATGGTAAACATTTTAAATGTTAGTTCATGTTTGGTAACTATAAACAATAGACATGAACAGCCATAAAATACTTAAACTGTACTACAGTTCTATCACATTTATTATCATATTATGATATTTAGCTAAACTATGGATTATTCCTATTTGTCATATTATGAGTAATCATTGCTGGAAGATTTGCTCACCAGCACTATTTCTTGATGCCTGAAATCAAAATAATTGAATTACTTATAAAAATTATGAGTTAGAGAAGATATCTACGACAAATGTACAGACGCCAGCAGGTCAAGCTACCCGAAACTGTCAAATTTTCCCAATCAACCTTGAACCTTAATGCTTTAGCGATAAAGTTGAAAATCTATTAAAGATATTTGACAGATTGTAGCAGGTTGATGTGCTGGCGTCTGTACAAAGAATAGATAATGGTGCCGATTCCCTTGTTCACAAACTAACCTAAATTAATTATGTTCAGTGCATATTTTGAAGTGAAAACTTCTTTAGCGGCGTTGTTTGTGCACTTTTGTTGTGATAGGTAAAAAATGTTAAACTCGCGTCAGGACACGTGACCTGATCGAAAATTCGTAAGACGGAGCTCGCGTCAGGACACGTGCCTGATCGAAAATTCGTAAGACGGAGGGAGAGTAGACCGCATGCCAAAATATCAAAAATGCACAACGTTAATATTCAAGTTCGACAACACGATTAGCGCAGTGGCTGAGCGATCGGACTGCTGCGCTGCGTGTCGCGGGTTCCATTCCCGCACAGAACAAATATTTGTAAGTCCTACATGTATTTGTTCTGAGTCTGGGTGTTTTTCTATCTATAATATGTATGTATTTACAAAAAAAAAAAAATGTATTCAAGTAGTTTATCAGCCATCTTGTTACCATAACACAAGCATTAGGTTGCTTAGCTTGGGACTAGATGGCGCTGTGTGAAATGTCCAGGGATATTATTATTATTATTTTTTTCTGCCGGCACTCCCGGAGTGCAACCCGTTATTTCTTTCTATTTCATTAAGAAAAGAACAAGATAAAAATTAGTTTAGTCCTGTCAAATTAGTCAGCGCCTGACGTAAATTGACGTATTTTTAGTCGCCATGTTTTTAAATCACGTCTAAACTGTTTATGGAGTTTCTTAATTTGACGGGACTAAACTAATATTTATCTTTTGTCCTTTTCTTAATTAACTAGAAAGAAAAAGATGCACTGAACTTAAATTTAGTTTAGTTTGTGAACAAGGGAATCGGCGCCAATTATTGTCTGACAAGAGCCAAATTGTTCAAATAGGCTAAAATTAATAACAATAATGTATAATATTTGAATGCAAAACTTGGTTGTCTTTTTATTTTTTTCTATTAAGTACGCAACCCACTTTTTATAATTTCATGTTTTGGAATAAATTACAAACGCTGTGTCATTTTGCACATCTCTTTCTTTTCTAAATAGTCTGACAGTGACTGCTTTTTAACTCTTGCCAGCGTCAGAAATGGTCCCAAGTGCTCATGTGGAGCCTAACATATTTGAGTTACCTCAATACTTCTACAATTACACACAACTGTTTAAAATAATTACAAAACTAGCTAATGACAATTATTTTTACTGCAATCTATCTGTAAAAGTACCCTAATTACAGTCTCTTTGATACCTTTAACATAAAGATCCATCTATCAATCTTCATTTGTAATTATTTCGATTTCTATTCCTTGTCTGAAATTAGTATGATTTTACAGGAATAAGTTATAATCGAAATTCTAGTCTTGAAGTATATTAAATATTAATAAATAGTTATATTTATTTATTTCATACATCAAGCACATACATGTACAGGGCGGACTTAATGCCATAGGCATTTTCAATTTTTTCTATATTTTAATTGTTTATGCTTATAAAATTCAGAAGTATTATGGAACATCAAATAGCAAATACCTTAACGTCATATAAAAAAAAACTAAATTGCTAAATTACCTTTGCATTTTTTCCTTATATTTTTGTGTGTTGTATTTCTGGAAAAATTGTTTTCCGTATTCGAACGTCGCAATCATAATCGCGCATGCCGGTGCCACTTTAAATATCCGAGGTAAGAGACCCGTGAACATTCCTTTAAATCCGTGATTGATGTATATCGTCCGCGCTATTTCCTTCATATTTGAAGCTCTTTGATGGACTTTACCATCTGAAACAGTAACCACATCAACAAAACCAAAACAATAACAGTCTGCCGGGAATTAGTGATTATTTTACAGTTCTTGCAACTATATTGCGGCCGACGTGAGAATGACTCCTATTAGTTTCTTACAAACGAATAAGTGTTTTGCGAATTTGATCTTTATAGCTGCTAGAATTGTCGCTCTGACAGGTGTCAGGAACGCATTCTCTCGACGGCCGGGCTGTAAGCCCTTTAGCCCTCATACACACTAGCGGTCTGGCGGTTTGGTTTGTTAGCTGCCCACAGTTGACCTCTAGTGTGCATGTGGTCTAATTATTAAGACGAAGTGAATTGAGGCTAATTTTAAATTCTCATTATTATAGCGCTTGTCGCAGCATGTTTTGTATGGTCATGATAGAATAATTCGCTAGAAGTTGAAAAGGCGAGTAGATTACAAAATTATGATTAAGTACAAGGTCCGCCAAGCCAAGTTGTATGTTAAGCGTCATATGCCTTGGCTTACAACTAGGAGGAGCGCAAAGCAGCTGAGATTGAATAATAAATCTTATTTTAAGCATGCCGAAGGAGCTGTTTGCCATCAGCGACGGTGTTCGTACAACTTTACACTTTATGAAGCTGATTTCACAAACGGACAAAATAAATTGTTGCCAACCTGTGTATATTTCTTTTTCTCCTAATTCTATTTGTTGATGTGTTTTTACAACGTCAAATGGAAGGGTTATGAATGCCGCAAGCTGAAACATAAGAAAATAGTTTAGTAAGTAAGTACTTACTCTTAAACTCGTAATATAATTTAAGTGTTTACTACTTGTATACTATCTTATGGGCTAACCCCACGTAAAATGGATAGTAACTTTATAATCTAAAAGAGCCATTCTTTATCTTAAACTGTTATCTATCAATGAATTTGTCTCTGTCACTAGGAGGCATATCATTTGCGCATTAACAGACTGGCGCTAGAGAGTGTCGTGAACTAAGCCGAAGACCTGGCGAAGCGCAGCGCAACGCGGTTTCACTGCCGAACAAATATCAAACTAGCTTTTATTAAAATAAAGTTGAAAATAAATAAACTCACATTCACAGATCACGATGTAGAATAAAATACATGAATATTATTTTGGAAAACTTACGCTTCCCGCGACTGATCCACAGAAGAAATTAAACAAAAATGTATTCTTTTCCGAGTCCGGTTTGTTTAACGCCTGTTTCGTTGATTCAAATGTAGTCCAATATATACCTGGAAGTACACACGATACACTTTTTAATATCTGTGAGAAAAACATTTATTTACTTCGGGATTAACGGACTAGTTTAGTGTTCGTGCATTCAACCTTTAATTAATCAAAATATTTTATTTCACATAAACCTACATGGGCACTTATGAAACGTCAGAAGCTAGGAGCACGTTTCGTTTCCAATTGGTAGTTTCCTATGGTAAACTACGGCAAGAAAAACTGCGGTTACTTTTTTAAAAATAAATGGCTTTTACAATGTTTTCAAATAAAGTGTTGGCCTGTCAACACGTAAAATGTAAGTACCTACTTAATAAAATAGAAAATGGTGTACAAATCTACAGTCTACAAGGCCTACGAATTCGACTATAGCTTGACCAAAAGCGCTGTACCGCGCCTTAGGTATGTGCGCGGCGAGACGGGGGGGCAGTGCACGCCGCTCATTCGTCATCGCTCACGGCGTCCCGCCACCCGCCTCGCCGCGCTTTCCTCCCGCCTCGCCGCGCATTCCTAAGGCGCGGTACAGCACTTTCGGTCAAACTATAGTCATGTTTCTCAGTATTTTAATTCAGTAATTGAAGAGAAAACATAGTTTCAATTTATTAACTACTTATTCAGACAAGAAGTAGAACAGTTTGCACATGTTTACAAAATTAGCATCACAAAGCATCGCAGACAATGGTCCTCCTTCCATCTTGCGCTGCATGCTGTCACCTGTACACTTGAGGATCTTATGACTGCGTCAGCGAACGGTGTTTTCGTGGCTGAACACAATATTTTAATTTTTAGAAAACAAATTTCTTATTTGTCATTGATACGCTAAGAAGATTATTTGTGACCTTCTTAGCGAATGGATAGTCAAGCTTGTGACCATGTGTGTATGATAAGCAGAATATATAATAATTACCTGAAAATGGTACATCTCTCAATAACGTCGAGCCCAAACCTCGGAAGACTCCTCTTAAACCTTCATATTTTACAACCTGACGCAACGCATCTGAGATTTCTGAAAACAAAAGTGCTTTACAGTTTTTAACTACTTAACATCTAGAAATTGATAATTTACTTATTAACCTACAATAGGAACCTTTGAATAAATAAATGAAATAATAATAATAAACAATACCTAAAGAAATAATAATTAAAACAGTAATGTCCCTAAAACAATGAAATCAATTTAAGTAAAACAATTTAATATGATGGCTTATCTGAACCTTACTTAATAGTCAGTGAAAACATTGAATATTGTCAGTCTAGAGAATTCTACATTTACAGCCCATTACCTCTTACAGAGAGCCTGAGTAGATACCAGGGTAGCGGTATCCTCAACGCTACATGTTAACAACGCGTCATACTGACGCCACGAAAAATCCTGCGTCGCGCAAGCAGAGTTTACCGCGAAACTAGCATATATGTATACAACGTCTCGACATTAATTGTTGGGCAGTTGCCCGCCAGACACAACACCCGTTTCGCCGGAGGATCCTCCCTTTTCTATGGAGGATGAGCGAACTTTACACCCTGTTCCTCATACCTCTATACCAGCATACCAGATTAGTAACATTATACCTTGACTCTGTTAAGTACGTATGATACACTTTCAATAAGTGAACAACTGTGAATATCATACAGTTCTGTATAGGAATTCGTTACAGGAACTGATGGACGCTGGTGACGGCGCCAAACAAGTGGCCGAATTCTGGGCCGAGTCCATTTAGATTGCTATCGACACGCTAACAAAAAGTTCTGTATAAAACCTTCGAATGGAAGTTGTTAATTAGTTTAATCCTGTTCCGCTAATTACTGCATATACAGAACTAGAACAATGTTTTCTTATCGTTCCAAGGAGGATTGTTATACAATTGTTATGCTCAGAATTCAATATAAGCTATGTTATAAAATTTATAACATATCTTATATTGAATTCTTTAATCTATTTAAAATGAATATGATTGATTTATAATATAAATGAATCATATTTATAGAATATTGCATATTTTCATCACACTCTCAACCGTATTACTGGATATAACAGTACCTACAGGGAAACTGGGGAAGTCTCTTTCAAACTTAAATTCATTAACGACGACGAGCCCTTCAAGGTGCTGGGGGAATCAAACAACGATGCGATTCCTTTAAGTTTAACCTAGTTTAGTTCCAGAACGTACCTATTTACATATTTCCGACTAAACTAGCACTGAATTTTCCTAAACAAAAATCCTAATTAAATATTTGACACGTAATTCTATACTTGCTTGAATGTTCGAATAGAACCCGCACTATATTATAGCCGAATCCACACAAAGTTAAATCAATCGATATTTTAGTGCTTAATGGTAAGTTAGTGGTTGGTAGGCTGTGCGTCTGAGTAGCCGCGGAAGCGCCGATTTCCCACCCGGCGAAGTGTTTAGACGAGGTCAAAGGTGTCAGCGGGTGCGTTACACTCACCTTACGCTCCATGTACATATATTTTAACCTTCCGCACGGTTAATACAGAACAAAGACCTATTTTTTTAGCAAAAGATTCAAGTTTACCTGCATAAGTCAACTTTTTGGATTGCATCTTTGTTCTTATAAGTTCTAGAGGACTGACAATTGTTACGGCTAACATTCTTGCTGTGGCTCCCGCTATCATTGGTATCCATAATGGTTGTGATGCTGAAATATATAAGAATAGTTTTAATTACCATATGAATAAAAATAATTTACTTAATGATCCTTTTACTTTTGGTTCGCACGGGTTTATTTTTATAGGCGCGACTTCTTTTCGCGCACTGGATTTGCAACGCTATGCATGCAGAGAGTTGAAAATCCTGTTGTATTGTAAAAACAAAATGTGTTTTGTTGACAAGCTGGGACGCATCCCAGATCGCCAAGAAAATACATTTGAATTCTCAATACTCGGTTCAAAACTGCCAGTAGAAAATCCAGCGCGCGAAAAAAAATCGCTACGATAAAAAACCGGTCGTGCGTACCTGGGGGCCTACTCCGAAGTGCAAAGTGCGAATGTTCGGATCGGACCGACACATGGCCGAACCGAATATTATTGAAAAATGCGAAAAAAGTTCGGATCGGCTCAGTTGGGTCGGGACCATAGTCAATATTCGAAAGAGTGTAGGAGTGTAGGATCGGAACCGACCGAACCAAATAGTAACTTCGTAGAAGGAAACGGCCGAACATTCGGCCGATACTACTTCGGAGTAGACCTCCTGGGCTTATGATCGATTTACAGATTACGGTAGGTATTTAACCGCACGAAGATAATGATGTTGAAGCAGATTTCAAGATTTGCAGATACACTTTTGAAACAAACAAGAATAATTTTATTATGTCAAAGATAACGTAGATATTTTGGCCTTGACACTTCAATACATGATCATAACAATAATATTATTAATTACTGAAAAAGATAAGAAACAAGTGATTTGGTTATGATAAACTTTGGTGATAATCATCTGTTTACAAAGTGCAATAGTGAACAGGCTAACGCCAGAAATGTCATGTAATTACTATTTATTTTTGAGGAATTGTCAACTTGGTAACTTGTAGATTCAAAGTCTTGGTATTTCTTTTTGAGATATTTTCCCTGCCTAAAGATAGAGCTATGGATACTCCGTTAGAATACAACAATCTGTTCCATCACTACAGTGACTAATGGCACTCGAAAAGCTGCCACACTGAAATGGAATTGGGCTGGACACCTGCATGTGGACAGCTGGACTCCTTTAATAAAGATTGGTCCTTGGCAGTTCACCTTTGCCCAGCAGTGGGGCATCAATGGCTAGTAAAAAAAAGGGACAAAAAGCAAAAAAAAAAAAAAAAAACCCTAGTTTGTCTTGCAATCGGTTGTAAACCTTTAGCAGATTTTTTGTGCACATCAACAATTTTTAAAAGAAAATTTGTACAGAATTTTTGTATGTTCAGAAAAATACACTATAAGTACAAAAAAGTGTAAAGTGCCAAATCATGGTTACAAAAAATAGTGAATATTTATTTATAATTTTTATTTATCCATTTATTTCACGCATCAAGGCCCATATAAACACATACAATACAATATTAATATAACTTAAAAATACTATAAATACATACAACATTATAAATACACTAAAAACTAACTAATAGTTTAAGGTAACTTGTTTGCTTCACCTATAACCTTCAAGTCAAGGTGAGGAAACTCGTCAAGTGATGTGATACAATAATGTATATATTTATATTATGTAGGTGGCAATATATTATGTACTTACCTATGTATTCAGTATCTCCTATCATTGTCATCAATCCAGAGAACAATAGAAGATGGAAATAAAATATTATTTGTTTGTGTTGTGGAGTATGAAATGTATAATTTAAAAAAAATACCATATCAATTATTTATAATACTTAGTTAAAAAATATATAGTTTTAGTACTTGTTTTATTACTTACTGTTAAGCATTAAATTATTGTATGTTGTTTTCATTCTATATCTCAGTTGTTCGTATGTCACAAAATAAATTACTGTACAGGGAAGAGCTAGGACTAGAGTAGGACTTAATCCTGACCATAATGCAGGAACTCCTTCTACTTTGGCTATTTTATAAAACGCATCCTGAAAACATACAAACATTTCGTGAATATAGAGATCAGATTATACACTGTGTAGCATGCAGACCTTATAAATTATGGAGCTGTTACAAAGTTGAAACTAAAATTGGATTTTTACCATTTAACAGATTTTTTTTAAATGTTGCCCCACACTAGGAAATGTCTCCTATATCGTGGGTGTGTTTACAAACATTTAAACTCACATACACAAACAGCCAGACCCGGAACTACTACTTGTAGGTCATACAAATATTTGTTCGGTGCGGGAATCGAACCCACGATACGCAGCGCAGCCGTTAATCGCTTAACCACTGTGCCAACCTGCCAACCGTACCATCTACTTGAACGTCAATTTGAATAAAAATCAATGGGTGTTGAGGTTCCCACCATCCTAATTCTTTTGATTTACTCCCCCTTGGGACACACGAAGTTGAAGTGAAGGAAAAATGGTAAAAAAGAAAACTATGTTATATATTACCATCGTTCCACTGAAATGAACTCGTCTGGGTAACCATGGCGATTCTCCACAGGGGCATATGTGTTCCATAAGACCATTGCAATACAAGTAACATTTATTCGACAGCAATGCCTTCTGTTGTGCTTGCAGCCTTATTTTAACCACATCAAGAGGGGTCACTAAAACAGTGAACAAAAAGGTATATCATATTATTATGAAACTATAAATATTTGTACAAAAACAGAAAGTGAAGACTTACTGAATAACGAGGTTATAAGTGCACCGGAACATGCCGATGCCATTTGCTGGACTGGAGTGATCCGGAACTGTGGATCATCTTCACGAATCATGGCATTGGTTTTTGTCACAATCAATTATGATAATCTTCTTCAGCGTAACTTATTCGGACCTTACCCGAATATTTACCGTGTTTTTTTCGATTCTACAATTCTGTCTGTCTGTCAGTGTCAGTGTCATCAATCATTTTTCATAGAGTATAGAGTGATATGACATCTGTAACTGTGTTACCAGAATTAAAAACCTTGGTATTTTATAACTGTCTATGAAAAATCAATAAAGTTTTATATTTTTTAAATTGACTAATTATCGATTAAATAGTAAAAATAAAAAATGATTGCTGTAGGTCTAGGGATTTTTTTTTATTTACCTGAAGATTCACCAAAAACATTCAACAGTAGGTAGGTAGTAGTCAGCGCAGTCACAATCACTAAACCATCTGGTTTGAATGGCTAATTAGTATTAGCCATTATACAAGATAATGAGTAATGTTATTTTTAAATTTAGTCGTTTTAGTAAACGACTGAACTTGAAAATTATTATCATTCGTACTGAAATGAAAGAATAGAACTTTAGCATTCTTAGCGTGACAGAAAGTTTAGTAGGTATTTTTTAGTTGACATAGCGATGTGACGAGTTGGATTTTTTTTTACTCGAGTTACTCGAGTTGATATGGGTACTGACTCGAGTCGCAACTCGAGTTGACTCGACTCGGTGTCTCCTGTAGGGAGAAAGAGGGGACTCGGGGAGCTCGAGTCAGCTCGACTCGAGGCTGATAGGTAATGATAATGATGTTGAATTGTTGGTGTGATATGGCTACTCGAGTCCATTCGCAACTAAGAAAGTTTCTGTTTTAGTAGCCGGAGCCGCTACGCCAAATACGAGGTGATACAAGCCTACACCAATGTAGCATTGGATCACTGATCAGGTTTTAATATGTTACGAAAGAAGTTTATCAGGTATTTGAAATAAAAAATATTTAATTATTAAAGTAAGCACACTTAGAGATATTAATCACTAACAAAGCAACAAGGCCAGGTCGCGCGCGGGTCACCAACGGCCAACTAATAAAAAAACAAAATGTCAATCAAAAATTCAAAATAAACTTCCACCGCGATTTTTCATTCATGCAATTCCGTTTCCGATCCTGGCCGAGCGAGCCCGACTCAGCCCGAGTTCTATTCCACTCAACTCGCATCGAGTTGACTCGTAAACTCGTAAGCCCACACGCGCGTTCGCGTCGCCGTCGTGAGGTGTGCGTTCGATAGACCGAGTTGATTCGAGTTGTTAATTCCGTTGTCGATCCTGGCCGAGCGAGCCCGAGTTCTATTCCACTCAACTCGCATCGAGTTGACTCGTAAACTCGTAAGCCCCCACGCACGTCAGCGCGCGTCGCCGTCGTGAGGTGTGCGTTCGATAGACCGAGTTGATTCGAGTTGTTAAAAACTGAACTCGAGTTGACTCGTTTACGGTTTGATTCGAGTTACTCGAATCAAATAACTCGACTCGCACATCGCTAAGTTGACAGGTCTTTGAGTAGTACTAGCGTACATCTCTAGTAATTTCAGTCAAATTTACTGCCACATGGATGGAGGGCGTCACTGAAATTATTTAGTGAATTTTTAATATTCGGTAGTAAAAACTCTACACGAAAGCGGCGCTCTTTCCTGAGGGTTTCAGTTGTGTAGATGAAAAATACTTTTTGAAATGTTTACCACAGCGTCTAAATCTTTAATGTGAGTACCTTTTCATTTATTTTCGGAGTTTTCGGAGTTTTACATAACGTGACAGCTGTTTTATAAATGGGATCTATAAACAAATTGTGAGCTACAATAGTACTGAGACGGTCACACACCGATCATTCGTGAAATAGTAATAATATGAAATAATAATAGCTTCAGTAGCTACGGGTAACAACGAAATGCCGAATGGTAATAATATTCGTGCACGATTGATTATAGCTTTCGTTCTCCGGTTCCCCATAATCGAACAAGTAGGTAAAGGAAGTAAGTGTTTCGTCGCTGTTATATTCTCAAGGTCTCGTTTATATTGTAGCCTTCTATTTATAATTAAATATTTAGTCAACTCATAATCACTGATTTTTGAAGCCGCGAGTGTCGTCGTAAGGGTGGAGCTCATGCATAACTTCCTGTCACTAACCGAAAAAGTTGCTTCTCGTTCATTAAAAAACGGCCTTTGTTTTGTTACCAATTTGCTTAAATATAATTCATATTATTTGGAGGCCTTTGCCCAACAGTGGGGTATTATAGGCTTAAAATAAAATACTTAATTCATATTAACAAAGGATATAAAATAAAAGCTGAATAGCATTGCCCAAAGCATTGTCACTTGAGCTTTTTTTTAATTATTTTATAATAATATTTGTTAAAAATAAAAAGTAAGTGGTTGTGGTTAGGAGGTCCTTATAATATTGGTATTTGCAAAAAAAAAACCAGTAGAAACATTTTCTAAAAGTCTAATATTTAAAATTTTTGGGACTAAGGACTCCCAAAATCGTTTTGAAATGATTTTCTGCACCAGAATATATTTAGTATTATTGTCATTGACATTGTAAAACATATCAGTCCCACCTTATCTGAATTTTCCGCATCACTTCATATCAGATTCTCATGTTAACATTTTGATTAGGACTTATTTATGAATTGTACACATCCACCTGATTTATAATTAAGTAAATCAAGTATGTATTACATATTTGTGTTTAATGTTAAAATATTTATATTACATTTCGTTTTTATTTTACTGAAAGAAACAACCAGTGGTCCACATTAGCTCTGGGTTGAAAGAGCTGAAAGTCATGGGGGCATGCCCAACAGTGGGATGGTATAGGCTAACAGTAACAGTAAAGACTGACGGGAAATCATAAAAGACCTAACTTTAAAATTTCTCAAATAGATAATTATGTAAAATTAAATGAGCGTTTTCCTGAGGCTACTAATATTGTAGTGTTGTCCTTATTGATTTAATATAATAAATTCATAAAATACCAAAATCAAGTCATTTATTCAAATTAGGCTGAGAATCAGCACTTTTTGTTGAACGTCAAAATTACAAAATACAGTCCCCCAAAAACGCCCGCCCTTCACCACTTCCTAGTGCTATCGCTGGGAAGAAGAAGTGGCGCAACAAACTCCCCAGCAGCACAGCTGGCTGTTCAGTTAGTTAGTGTAGTAGTTCAAGTTAAGGGAGAGTGGCCTTTCCTGGCACAAGTGTTTTCACGCTTAAAAGGAGAAGTCAACCTCAACACTGTTGAACCAACTTTGTTTGTAATTGTATAACACATTCTTTTTTTTTTTTCATATTCATTTTTCATTTTTTTTATTTTTCAGTATTATTAATTTAGGGCTGATTTTTCAATCATCTGATAACTTTATTCACGGAATATTTTGGAAATTTTGACAGTTATTTAATACAAAACTGTAGAACGTCAATTTTAGTCCTCGAATAAAAGTTATTTAAAATCAGCCCTTACTCTTGTGCCAAATAATGACACATTCAAGGTAGGTACCTACTTTACAAATTAAGCTGACAGGAATTTTCTGAATTGATGATGACTGCTATTTACGTAACTCTAAAATAATTTATAAGTGTGTGACTGTGCACTGATTTAAAAATAATTTAAATAAAAATATTGATAATATTTATTTGTAAACAATACATATAAGGATAACTATTGATCCTTATTTATGCGTAAATCAATTTTGTAATTATGAACACATTTGCAGTCCATAATAAATTAATTTTTGTACAGAGTTTGACTTTGATTCAGAAAAAATATACTGGAGTCCCACAACCTGTACTATTCGCCCCTAATGTCCACTCTAAATATCTTGTCAATGGCTTTGTTAAATTTTGAACAAGTGTTTACATTTACTATCCGAAATTCAACAACAAAAATTACGAGTACTTTCTATTATTAGTTTGTCCCGATATATTGTGAGTTGGCACAGAAGCTTTGTACCTAAAAATACTATGAGATGATGGCCAGAGCAACAAAACATTTTGCACCAACAGTCTTCTATGTTGATGTTTACCAACAATACTTAAATCGTTATCAGTGATATTATGATGTCTTGATTGATTATGTGTACACTGACTCCTAGACAAAATCTTATCATCTATTAATTTTACCACATCAATAGTGGCTAGTTTTGATTTTGTATTTTATTGCCTGACTTAAATGTATCTGGTCACATTTTTTTCATTGTCAACATCAAGAACAACAAAAGAAAGTCTTATCTTTTATTTTCAGTATGTAAATTATCTGGGCCATTCTCATTCGTTACGTCGCAGTGGGCGTGGTAATTACGTAAATTACCTCACACTCGGATAATTTTAACTGAATCCATGCTAACAGTCAGTATGGTGTTCTATTGAATAATTGTATGTCTTATCCGTTTGTATGGCCGGGGCGTTTGATAGAGGATGCATTTTTCGCATCCTCGCTCACTCCTAACTCGCCATCAATCTCTCGCCACGACTTACGTACCTCGTCCCGTTACACACGCAGTTATTGATAGTGTTGTGTTCATGATCTCATTTCAGGTGTTCACCGGGCCTAACAGCTTTGTATTCTCATCTGAGTATTCTTAAAACGTAAATCTCTTTTATCATTCAAACCAACAACCGTTTCGGTATTTCGCGTTCGTCCGTTTAGTTTCGATCTTAAACGGAGCTCAAGAAATCTTCACGCATATCGAACTGAATATCCGTGAAACAATAGTAACTATTTAACTAGGACGAATATGTCTCAGGAAAGTTGTAATGAAAGAAACTGTTTCAGCAGTATGAAGTTCATCTTGGCTTCATTTTGGCCAGCCAGTAATGTGTCATGACTGGCTGGAATTGAAAGTCTCGTTGATATTCGCTAGATACAAACCTGTAATCTTGTAAGTACATTACATACCTACCCGAGCAATCGGTTCTTTCACCTTCGAGCCATCAGAACAGTCTCAGACAAAGTCAGAACCGTCTGCAGTCACCTGCAATGTTCTCGTATTATATTTTCTGCGGTAGGTAATGTCAAGGTTGGGCCAGCGTCGAGGGCAACGCCCCTCTCAAACCCGTTATGATCCGTCTATAAAAACCAGCCAATTACATAACGCGAACATCATAAAAACTAGTTACGGAAAGAGTTAATTATTGTTAACAATTTGCGATGCTACTTTTGCACAAGGCTCGTCCAATGTAATAGTAAACTTGAACACCGAAGCTGACATTGAATAGGTTCCTTCCTCAAGTATCGATTACCATTGTTGCATGTTGATATCTAAAGTGTTACGATGTACCTATTATCGATGTTACGGTTCGTATTTTATAAAGCCGTTATCGGCGTTACCGTGTGTGTTATTTTACGCTATACCACCGATACCGATACTATTATGATGACTAACACTTGGAAACCGTCTCTATGTGTTCCCATGGTGTCTTCTCTCGTCATATTCTGAAACTGATGTCTCTCAAAGCATATTTTGACTCAGATTCGATTGGGGTATGGTGAATATTTTCGGCTCTGCACGACAAAGCTTCAACTAATTCAAAACTTGTGAATGGTTGCCAAAATATGTTGAATTATTAATCTATATTTTAATATTTTCCCGAATAAATAAGATAAAATAATCTGGCGACACGCGACATGTTTGTCTGGCGAAAAAATTTCTAGGTGCTCAATGCATCACCGACATACTCGGTTCAAGTCGTCTAAATCTCAGCAGTGCTATTCTGTAAAAATCTCACCGTGAAAACTAAGGTGAAGTGACGACGGATTCCACCTGACGCTAGGGATAGCTAAGTATTGACAACTACCTTCACCTAAGTTTTCACGGTGATATTTTTACAGAATAGCACAGCTGGTCATGAACCTTACATTACATTTGCCGATTCAGTTTTTTGTTGGCACGTTAACACTGCGTAGAATGTTATGAAATTTGGCACGAGAAGCATTTAAATCTTCGCCTACAAAGTAATGCTAGATCGAAATGAATTTAATGTTCATCTTGATACAAGAAGTAACACAAATTGTCAAATGGTTAAGGTTTATTTCAAAAGAATTAATGAATCGCAATATTCAAGTTACTGTATTATACGGGGCAGCAAGGACATCGACACACAAACTGTTACCATGGATTCAGTACATATTTCTGAACCCATTCTAGGTTATTAAAAAAAAAACCCCAGCTGTTCCTTATATTTTGACCGCGTAGGTTCCTTTGTGTAGGAACAGATTTATTTTTAGCTGAGTTTCTGATACATTCATGTAGATAAGCGTAATCCATATTTCCGACAAAGCTGTAACCATCAACGATGATTTTTATCTTTTGTTAGCGTTCAGCCCAGTGGCAAATGACGTAGCTGATCGACAAGCAATCAAGTAACTGTCACTATTATCGTCGATCTTTAGATTTAAATGTCTATTGTCATATGATGTAACATGAGTCTTGAACGTGTTTGCACCGTAAAGGAGAAAAGTAAGATCATAACATAATTTAGTACCGTTCTGGCATCCATCGTTTTGCTTTTAAACGTCGTCGTTCCGTTCCTTCATCGATTATGTCTCAAGTAATTAATTTAAAGCAACGCGATTGCTGTCCGGATTTAGCTTCCCATAGTGAAACCAGGATCTCATTGTACCTAATATCAAGAATCATTATGTATTCATCAACCTCATGTATCTCATTCATTTGGAGTGAGTAGCAGGATTTCTTCTTTTATATAATCTCTAACCTAACAGCTGTCAAAGCTTCACCTGTTTTTTAGCCTTGTCATCTTTCACACCATCCATCCTTTGCTTTGTCTTCCTCTACTTAAAGTCATCATGCTCTTAACTTTCTCAAGTCATGTTCCTCATTTCCGAATTAAGTTTCTGCTCGAGTATAAATATCTCTATGCTGTTGCTGTGGTTGCTTCATATGCCATATATAGGTATCAATTTACTCTTCAATAGATGTTTGATTGTATAGTCTGAGGACTTCGAAACGCATCTATTGTAAATCTTAATCCATCTATTTAATTGAAATAGAACGTAATTGTGTCTTATTGCAGCAGTGCGGTGTCTTTTGTCTTTAGTCTTTACGTTCAATTTAGTAAATTGGCAAATATTGGTTTAGGCTACTTGCTTTTGGACTAGTTATCACAAGGTCGATCAGGTTGTATCACTGAGTTTGCGGTTTTCATTAGTGATGAGATGCTAGTTTCGATCTTGTGACTGGGTAACGTGAGAAAGATCAGACCAATGTTAAAATAGATTTAATATTCCTGTACATTGTCGGAAATGTGTGATTAAAAATTTAGTTATGTGCTATTTTGGGTTTTTGCCATTACTATTTTAATCTTAATACAATTCACGGCCTTGACAAATCCCGAATGAGTGTCACCTGTATTACTGCTAAATTCCGGTCCAGGTCTACGTCACGGAAATCTCCGTCACTGCCCGAGTTTAATGTTCTTATATCCAAGGCCCACAGTTTAGTCAGTGAGTCATCGTTTTCATCGGAAGTTTGATGTTATACTAAATCGCTCACAGTGCTCTGTTGCTGTACTTGCTACATGTGGTGAGAATCGTGATTTACAGAAATTCAATGTGTTATTCTGATCGTGATTTGTGTCGATTGACTGTAAATACTCATGTTTAATGTTTGGTAATAAAATTTGAATCATGTGACATCGGAACAGTTTATTGTTTGCACAGCTTTGATGTATTAGCTTTGACAATACATAATCCATATGCATGATTGATGGACCTATTAGAAATTAACAACTAATGACTTCCTGTTTTGATTGAAGTTGTTGGTTTACGATGGTGAATTTTGATTCAAGAAAATTAGCTAACAACGTGTGATTCAGTTAAATGTTTTTGTCTTTGTTCATATCGGTGTGCGATTTCCTTATAATAAGAATCATAAGCCTTTAAATATTTCATCAAGGACATGAACATTATATTTCATCAAGGAAGTTATATGTGGCCATGACTAATTTTATCATCTCATTTGAATTAACATAGTTTTACGTCATAATTATGATCTGTATCAATGTGTAGCTACAATTATGTACCCATTGTGTAACAGTGTAATGTTTTCCTTTTTAACATTGTACGAAATTATAAAAACAAAATAGAACAAAGATGTAGACAATTAAATAAATTTTTGCTGATGTATATAATTTTTTTATGGCTGACTGTGCCTGTAATGGAAAGAAAAGCTTTGTTATTTTATTCAATCTGACAAAACAAGCCTATCAAAACATAAGTTGGAATAGATTAAATTCCTATGAGAAACCTACCGTATAAGTAGGTACCTGATTCATAGAGCATGGGACAAATTGTGTTTAGGAAAACGGCATTTGTAAAGTGCAATATTACGAAGTAGGTCCATGCCTATATTATACTGTTCTTGTGTAACTACACGTTACATAACCGCGAACTGCGGTTATGACGCACTCGTGAATGTGCAAACACCGGGAATTCTGGCAGGGTGCAGGAAAATGAGCAATTTTTACGAGTTTTGTTGTAAATTGGCTTTTTTGAACGTATATTGGTCGTTTACCGGCCAGCTCCACAGTGTCCCTTATATCAAGCAAGGCGAAATTAATAAATGAGTCAATATTCGTATGACAATTTGCCAAAAAAATGACAAAGGACTTCGAAAAAAACAAAATGTTGTTGTTTTGTTTTTTTTTTTTTTAGTTTTCGCGCACGATGAAAGTAGTATACCTATTTACTTATATGGGTAGAGGAACTTATATAAACAATAAATGTTAAGTAATATGGTACCCTAAAGTGTCACATTCGCGATATATTTCGAGGTGCAGAACTAAGAAAAAATGGCGGCGGGTAGATATGCCATCTTCCATAGAAAAATGTTCGAACCCCTTTTTTTTTTTTTTTTTGAGGATGGGAAATCATCAAATGACTCCTCCCGCTCTGGGTGGAGCAGGAGGGAGTGTCAGACTCTTACTGACTAAAACCCACCCGTGTTCCTTCCTTAGCCGTTTATGTTCCAGGGCAGCGGTAAACCCTTTCGGATGTTCCCGCTACCCTGGCAGGCTTCGGCCCTGTGGGGCCCCGTCACTTTGCTGACATCTCTTTGAGGCGCGCGTGGAACACGAACACGCCGTCCGGCACGGGCCTAGTCCGGAGAGCTACCCATTACTCTCCGCCCGCAGGCCCGCGCCTACGGTGGCCGGGAGTCGTCACGCGGCTCCCGACGCCCGGAGCGTCTCCCGCGGCGGCTGAGGCGTGAGGTGCGCAAGGCGCGTTCCCTCGCCCACCCCGCCACCTCCTTCGCTAGCATGACTGCTTCGCAGAAGGAGGTGACTGCCTCCCACCCCCTCTCACCCCGGACCATGGCTTGAACCAGGGCCGGACGCGAGAGGTCGCCGCCGCTGCCAATCGCCTCTACGAGGACACGGCGGTGCTCTGCCCAAGCAGGGCAGACCTCCACCGTATGCTCCACCGTGTCCTCTGGGCGATCCTGACAGTGGTGACACCCGGGCGTCTCCTCCCGCCTGATGATGTGCAGGAACCTCCCGAAACATCCGTGTCCGGAGAGGACCTGCGTCAGGCGGTAGGTGAGAGCGCCGTGACGTCTCTCTAGCCACTCCTCAAAGAGGGGTCTTACCGCCGCTATCGTGGCGTGCCCATGTTCGAACCCCTTTAAAGGTGTTAAATAAAATAGGTGACTAAGGCCTGCGGACTGAGTGAGCTACTTCATTGTTCATGTGCAATTTTTAAGCTGCATTCTTGTTACAGATGTTGTTCAACCGCTATAGGCCCCCACAGGGCGCTGGCGTCCATTCTTGCGAGGAGTCCATCCATTGTAGCAGTGTCACTACAAAGCCGGGACTACCACGAGGTCACCGGCAACATAATCTGCCCCAATGTAGTCAGAGGCATCGACCACTTGAGAGATCCTCGTCTCAATAAGGTATAATATCCACAAGTTGCAATATAAATAACCTATTTAAAGCCTCTGCCGTTTTTTTTTTAATTTTTACGGTTTTGGGCTCAGTTTATTTCATCTGCACCGTATGCCAAGTACGCTACAAAAACTCAGACCCACGAAAATGTAATTTTGGATTCAGCTGCAGCTCTTATTTTGTGTAGAAACAACCGTTGCCAGATTTATTTTCGGGCAAAGCGGGATTTTGAAGCCCTTTAGCCCTTTTAATATAAAAAGCGGGACACTCGTCGAAAGCGGGACAAAAGAAAAAAAAACGTAATTAATTGTACGTTAAGAGAATGCGTTCCTTACACCTATTATTGCGACAATTCTAGTAGCTAATAAAGATCAATTTCGCAAAACACGTATTCGTTTGTATGAAACTACCCAGGCGTCAAGAACGCATTCTCTCGACGGCCGCTCTTTAGATTTTTTACTACTTATTATTTTATTTGAGTTTCAAATTAAGTTGACAATGATGATAGATAGTCGTATTTTAGTAAAAATATGTTACTTTACTATTCAAATACCAATATCTGTTTGGTTTACCCTATAAGGCAGTTAAGTCTTCAGAGGAATATAATATTCTTAATATAAATAAGTAATACAAAAGGGAAAGGGTGTGATTACCGAGATGACGACTAATAGAGAAGTATGGAAGAAAAAGACATGTTGCGCCGACCACAAATAAATTGGGATAAGGACAGGAGAATGATGATAAATAAGTAATTAATACACTTATGTATACCTTATTTATTTTTCTATCCCCGAAAAGCGGGACTGAGCCTGTCCCGCGCGGGACATTTATTTTAGGCTAAAAATCGAGACGTCCCGCCAAAATCGGGACGTCTGGCAACGCTGGTAGAAACCGACTGAATCCGAACTGTAAGTCGGACAGAATTTGTTTTTAAAACGTGTATACAATTCTGGTCACATACGTAGTTTATAGGGTTCAGTAACTCCTAGACCACTTAGCCCGTCCACTGTTTGAGTGGGGCGATAAGCTACCAATATAATTTTTATGTCTGTACACTAGATCAAACCGGAATATTTGTCAACTGTAATTTTCCGTTTTGTTTAGATTTCCCTCGTTTTTCCTCAAAGTCGGTACTACTCAAAGTTGAACTATTGAGCTAAATGTAAGGAAAAACGAATGACATTGACTATTGATTACAATACAACAGAATACTAGCAATGAAATTCGCTTCGTTTTGAAATAGATTTAAATAAAAATACATTGAGAACTTAGTTAATAGTTTAGATATTTTGGCAGGAGCCGAGTGTTGGTTGTGTAAGCGAAATAATTGATCGATACTGTAGAAACATACAATCGACACTAAGGTTTCTAGAACTTAAACTTCTATAGAATCATAATACATACATAAAGTCACACCTTCCCTTGTTGGTAGGCAGAAACTACAGAACGCCACCTGCTACAATCCTTACATACTCCTTTTGCCTCATTTACATTTTCAAATATCTGGTAATACATGACCGCCGATCGCGAGTACTACGCACCTGACCTTTCCTAAGTATATCACCAATTTTCTTCGTCGTATCCATGATTCCCTTTTTAGTAATTTTAAATAAGCTTTGACCAGAATTTGGCCACTTCGACAGCGTTAGCGTTGGCCTCGCAAAGGTCTGCCAATAAGGTCACTATATGTCCTTCTAGGGCGTTTCCACTCACATATCTGCCTTGAATACCTTTTTTTGCGTGTCAGACTTTTACTGACTAAAAGCCACCCGTGTTCCTTCCGTTGCCTATGCCAGGGGCCACGGTATCTCTTTCGAACAACCCACGTTCCTGGCAGGCATCAGCCCTAGCGAACCCCGTCAGTTCGTGCTGACATCTCTTTGAGGCGCGCGTGGAACACAACGCGCCGTCGACCCGGGCCTGGTCCTTACCGGGTGGCGAGCTGCCCATTGCTCGCCGCCCGCAATCCCGCGCCTACGATGGCCGGGAGTCGGTTGCTGACTCCCGACGTCCAGGGCGTCTCCTGCGGTGACTAGGGGCATGAGGTCGCAGAGGATGCCTCGCCCTCGCGCGCTCCACCTCCTTCTTTGCGAGCATTACTGCTTCGCAGAAGGAGGTGACGGCTTCCCATGCACTCTCGTTCCGTACCATGGCCTGGACCAGGGCCGGACGCGAGAGATCGCTGCCGTGCCTAGGGAATAACAATATGATTGCCGAATTAGTTTCCGTAAATATTTTTCCCGGTAGTATAAATGACCCTATTGGCGTGATAGTAAAATTACACACACGATTAGATAAGATACCCTTTTATTCGTGAAAAACTCACTTATGTAATATCTGGATTATAATGAATGATAAAATAACGTGTTTATTTTTTAGGGTCTAGCTTTCACGCTGCAGGAGCGTCAGGCGCTCGGGATCCATGGTCTTTTGGCAGCCAAGTTCAAAAGTCAAGAGGAACAGCTAGAAATATGTACTATTTCCATTGACAGATATGAGGACAACCTCAACAAATATCTCTATCTCGTCGAGTTACAGGTGACTAAACATGATACAGGTACCGTTGATTCTGTGAAGTTATTTATAGAAACTGGGTTTTGGACACAGGGTCTGGTATAGGGTGCTTATTGTACGAATTCTATTTTGAGATCGGAGTTCTAGGTATGAAGTTTAATGCTTATTGGATTTGTTGAATTAATGTACTAAACATGAAGAGTGGATTTTTATACTGTGAGTATTTTTATGGCTTGAATTTAAATTTAGTTTTGGGTGTTATGAAATGACTGACAACGGAAAATCATTGACTGGTTGGATAAAATTGTTTTTTTTTTCGGTTGCGAAAGGAACGTTTAAAGGGCGTGAACAATCATTTCGTTTTTTTACTCATAGTAATAAATCTAATATTTTTTAAACTGCCTTTGCTTGAACCGCAGCAATAAGCAATCTGGCTAATCGTGTTGGCCTTGACCTAAATTCGTCATCGACCCTGCTAAACCAATGTGTAACGGTATGTTTCGGTGTTAAAATAGAAGACTTGAATGCAGGGCCTTTAAAGAACTAAATATTTTGTGTATATGAACTTATTGGTGTGTATGAATCGTGTAAAATATTGTACAACATATTACGATACCTCTGTCCAACTCCAATTTGAAAAAACACATTAAATTTAATATACCAACTTTATGTACGCCGAAGTACAATGATGAATAAATTAAATGTTTGTCTGTTTTGAACACCGCCAATAAATTATCGTCTGTAATGGCCTAAATTGAAACAAATGGCAACATTTTCGCTATGACTGCGGAAACGGGTCACAGTATACTTACTTAGGGAGGAGTTTCATTGCTGTTTGACCCTATAAAATACGTGAATTTTTACTTATGTACATATTAAATATGTGTTTTTTTTTTGTTACAAGTAACAGAACTTATGACCTAGTATAAACTACGGATTGGACAGGGCGTTTGTTGTAAATTGTGCAATTATCTAACACAAATATAATTAAGCATGTTTGTCCCTAAACATTTAGGCCCGCTTGCATCACAACGCCCTAATTTCGTTTAGCGCTAAAAAAAGAAACAGAATATCATTCTGTTTCGGTCATCTTCAAACGCTTGACAGAACCAGAACGATTTTTAAACGCGTTTAACCCTAAACGCAATTAGTCATTTGTGATGCAAGCTGACTTTAGTGTATGTATGGTTAAAGCAGGTTAGCGGATGGTTTGTTCAATTATGGTCATCTTCAAACGCTTGACAGAACCAGAACGATTTTTAAACGCGTTTAACCCTAAACGCAATTAGTCATTTGTGATGCAAGCTGACTTTAGTGTATGTATGGTTAAAGCAGGTTAGCGGATGGTTTGTTCAATTATGCACAAAGGACTGTTGTCAAGTTTGCTGTGCGCTGCTGTATAATTTTGCTAATGGCGCCTAGTACCTCTGAAGCCTATTACATAATAGGTCTCATTTATTATTTAAAGTTGGTGTTTGTGTTTACCTGATTTCCAAGCAGATTTCAACGTATTTTGATTTAGTAGATTGGTAATTTAAAAAAAAAAACAGCCAAGATTATTTTTGGAAAAAGAACAGAAGTTATTTATTTGTGGTTCTCTTAATAATTTTAGAACAGTCCATAAGTTCGATTTTCAAAGACAAGTCCGTTTTTATTTTC
The DNA here is from genome assembly GCA_945859715.1 of Apamea sordens. NCBI lineage: Eukaryota > Metazoa > Arthropoda > Insecta > Lepidoptera > Noctuidae > Apamea > Apamea sordens. The sequence continues at coordinate 8,540,459 of OX243996.1, read as the reverse complement.
AATTGGTTTAAAAATGATTGTACTTTTTTTTTACACTGCAACCAATTATGGGCACTATGTGGAAGAGATTTATTTCCTATGTCCATCAGTGGACTACAGTAGGCAGTAGACATAATTTAATTTACTGGCATTAACACCATAAACTTTTCCAAAATAAACAAGGCAATGTTTTTAATAATTTTATTGAATTATTGCAGGACAGAAATGAGAAGTTGTTCTTTAGGCTTCTTGCTGAGAACGTTGAGAAGTATTTGCCGATCGTATACACCCCGACCGTGGGACTGGCGTGTCAGAAGTTCGGTCTCATTTACAGAAGACCTAGGGGCCTTTTCATCACCATCAACGACAAGGGACATGTATTCAACATTATTAAAAATTGGTGAGTGTTCATTTTTGCCCGTATGCGAGACAGCAAACACAAAAATATGTTTTCCACGCGTGAAACTCCCCAAATGTGACTGGTATCATAATCGTTATCCAATGACGCAAAAACGAAAATAAAATATTTCCTAAACTCATATTTACAACTAACTACACTACCAGTGTGCCTTTAACCTTGTAGTTAGCTATTGGTTTTTTAAATGAATAGTTTAGTTAATTTGTTTTATCGTCCTTAGATATCGATAATTCGATACCGATCACGTCTGCGCAGTTCCGCTAGCTAATTTAATTTGACCTTGTATGTATCTTTGTATGTGGGTTTCTATACTCTCGAAGAATCCTAGCGGCCCGATGGATTTTAATAAATGAGTAGTCTATCGACTCGTCTAGGCTGCGCGATGGTTGTCTACGGATTTTGGGCTACTTAGAACCCTTATTCTTCTATATCTTCTCTTTATAGAAAAGTGTTTCAATTGGCTGTTTTTTTTTTTTTCGTAAACAAATCTATTCTTAGCAGTAGATTGATTAACAAGATTTGAGATAATTTTCAAGTTATGGAACAACAATCTGAATGTCATACTTAACAAAGTTCAAATTCAATTGCAACCAAAACTTATTAGGACCTTTTTGTTACAAGTGTTCACTCAAAAATCAACCTAGAATAATAATAATATCCCAGGACATTTCACACAGCGCCATCTAATCCCAAGCTAAGCAACCTAATGCTTGTGTTATGGTAACAAGATGGCTGATAAACTACTTATATACATTTTTTTTTTTGTAAATACATACATATTATAGATAGAAAAACACCCAGACTCAGAACAAATACATGTAGGACTTACAAATATAATTGTTCTGTGCGGGAATCGAACCCGCGACACGCAGCGCAGCAGTCCGATCGCTCAGCCACTGCGCTAACCGTGTTGTCGAATACATTTCACGATGGAATATTAATACTGCTAGTGTCAAGCATTTTTATCAGTCTCTTCGAAATAAGGTATATTCGCTAGGGTCAAAGCATTCTAATTTAATTTACGGCTATGAATAAAAACGTAGACGCAACATGTACGTACATGTTGCGTCTACGTTTATATTCCCGGTTTATTTAAACAAGCTTGTACTAGATCAAGACAATTATTCAACTATGACAGTTGTACTTAATAGGTTTTGTCGATGTAAATTCATAACATAATGGTACTTAACAATTTTATCATACTACCCGTCGGCGTCGCATCGTATCGTCGTCACTATTACTACGTTTTCTCTTAGCGTTCTTTCAGCCTTTTGGTTTTTTACTTTTGCTCGACTCCTAAGTGTCAAAGCGTGATATTATTTAGCCTTTCTCAAGAATTGGGCTATCACATGCAAAAAGATTTTTTCAAATCCGACTGGCAGTTCCAGAGATTAGCGCGTTCAAACAAACACACAAAAAAAACATACAATCTCTTCAGCTTAATATTATTAGTACAGTATAGTTAGATACCTGATTATACGGCGTAAACAGGTTATCTTGAAAAATAATTTGAGTTCTTAAAAGTATTAAGCCAGTCTAGGTCGACCTGGATTGGCCTAGAGTGGTGAAGGCTAGAGAAAATCGATAGACAGCAAGAGCGAATATCGAATGACATCGCTTTAAATTGCTCAATAAACTTCATACTGTAGTTTAAAGTATATCGTAGTCTCGTGATCGGTGTTTGATCAGGAAATTCCAAAGCAAAATAGAACAGGTTATACGGTAATATTAACAAAGCATACTAAGGCTTGTGGCTAAGTAATAACAGCCGCACGGGTCGATCGATCAGGTTAAGCTACGCTTGCCGCGGTTGGTCCGTGGATGGGTGACCATTTTCACAAACCAAGACCCCTCTGTGCCTCGGAAAGCACGTTAAGCCGTTGTTCCCGGCTGTCATTCGTGGATCTTTGACAGTCGTTACAGGTCGTCAGTAGCCCGAAAGTTTGACAACCAGTCTTAACAAGGGGTATCGTATTACCCAGACACTGGGTGGTGGAGGTCAGATAGGCAGTCGCTCCATGTAAAACACTGGTATTCAGTTGCATCCGGTTAGACTGGAAGCCGGCCCCAACAAAGTTGGGAAAAGGCTAGGCAGATGATGACTAAGGTTATGAAATAAATTAAGTTACATCACTTCTTAAATGAAAAGCGTCTTTAGATCTTTGCAATCTGCAGCTCAGTATCAGGTTGTATATTGAACAAAATATGATTCGCGACCGTAACAAGTATATATTTACAGCATTAAAATCATCAGTGACCATGCTTGACATTTCATCCATTTCATGAAATATCAAGGCGCTTCCCAGGCATTTTAAAACAAGCGGGGTAATTACGCCCTTTATGCCTGGAGGCTTTTATTTAGGTAGTAAGTTTTTATTTACATTTTAATTAATTATTTGTTAGCTTGAGTACGTATAGTTTTTATTATATTTGTTGGTATATTGGCGTGGCTAGCTGACATATGGCAAATAATTTAACTTTCTTGTGATGTTAATTACTGAACATAGGTTCCTAGTATTGTATAAATAAACTATTTTCTAACTGAACAGACAGCTGTGCTGCTGGGGAGTTTGTTGCGCCACTTCTTCTTCCCAGCGATAGAACTAGGAAGTGGTGAAGGCCGGGCGTTTTTGGGGGACTGTCTTTTGTAATTTTGACGTTCGAAAAGTGCTGATTCTCAGCCTAATTTGAATAAAAGACTTTGATTTTGAATTGCGTAACACACTATCAGCAGCCATGGCTTACATTTTGACAGTTCAACAACATTCATTGCGTTATTTACGTTGTTGAGCAGAAAACGTTTTCGAACATACGAAGCAATGAGTTAGCAATATCCTTTAAAATTATTCAGATTGGAGATTGATAATATGTTACACAATCAGGGTGAAAGATTAAAAAATTCAAATCAAATTATTCAGTATGTAAATTTCACAAAAAAATGCCATCATTATCTGAGGTAACTCTGAAATAAGTGGGTCTGTTTACATATTTGTTAAATAGTATTGAAACAGAGTATTGTATAAATACCTCTTATCGTTGTACAACTAAACGTCCTTCAAAAATTCTGGGTGAACGTTTCTTTCAAATCTAAATTACTAATCCATATACAGTACTATTTGTAGGTAAGTATTGAATTTACTATTAATACTATTTCTCACGCCATCGCGCCACCCACTGCGGGTTAAGAAAGGTCATGACTTACAAAACTGTTAAGGTCTGTTTACACCAAACGATTAACATTCGATGCGCACTCGAGCAAATTATTTTTGTACTAGCTTCTGCCCGCGACTTCGTCCGCGTGAAGCAACTTTCTTAATTTCTTTTCCGGTAAGAATCTTCTACAAAGTTTAGAAAACTTAAAAAAAATATGGATGAAATCGGTAAAGTCGTTCTCAAGTTATGGCGTGACCAAGGGAAATAGGGATTAATTTTTATATATATATTGATAAACAGGGACAGATCATTCTTTCGTGGTTTATCTATGCTAAAATATGAATTTACATACTATTATATAAAATACATGATGTGTCTGTTTGCACATGAAAGTATTATACGGTACTTATAACAAAAAAAGAATTTAAAAAATGTTTGTCTGTTTGTTTCGGCTAATCTCCGAAACGACTGGACTGATTTTAACGGGACTTTCATTGATAGACAGCTGATGTTATAAGGTTTTTATCATCATAGTTGTTTTTTATCATAGGTTTTGTCACGCGGGGGAAGCGCGGGGCGTCATAGGAAAATAAAGAAAAGAATGCTCTTGTTCTGTTGTGGTTTAATTAAACCTACCTGTAGAATGAACAATAGAAATTCTTTTTCAAAAAGACAACAACATTATGTAAATCACGGTAATGGCATTCAATATCGTTATTCACTCTGTATTCTCAACCTATAAAAACAATAAAGCAACAACTTATTTTCATCGTATCAAACTATCTCGGAGCAATACTTCAACTTTACTCTATCGTATGTAAACAAAGCATACGTTGAATGAACGTAAATTGTACCGTAATTCCTTTGTTTTTACGATCTACTATGCCTTTGGCAGCCTGTATGATTCATAGCCTATTTTTAACACTTGGGCCATTTTTATTTAAAAAACCATCCAAAAATAATGTAACCTTTATGAATGAAGCAGTGGTTGGCCCAGTTCATCACCATTACTCTCAAAACGGTGAAATGTGTTACGGATGTCCGAAAAAGCAACTAAGGTATAATATCAAGATGATCTAATAAATAACAGAATACTACAACTGACAAACCGTCTGTGCCAATAAGCGCAGTTGATCATGGTAAAATCCTTTATATTCCACTCAATGTATTATTAAGTCGACCTTACGAGCCTAGATGACTTATAGAGTAAGAGGAACGGGGTGTAAAGTTCACTCATTCTCCATAGAAAAGTAAAGGATCCTCTGAGCAGACGGGTGTTGTGTGATGGGCTACTGCCCGACGATTAATGTTGGGACGTTGTATATTATGCTAGTCGCGTAGTGAACTGCTTGCGTGATGCAGGATTTTGTGTGACGTCAGTATGATGTGTAGTTCGCATGAGGCGATGTAGATGTCGCCACATACTGATAGAGATCGTCGGGTTTTCTTATTTTTTCTCGAAAATCAACAACAAAATAAAATAAAAATATTCGCCAGGTTAATTGGTACCAGGGTTGACTGCTTATTGAGTAGACTATGACATCAGACCATTCACAAAAATCAATGTTCGTTAAGAATTATCCCCTATATTCCGCTCAATGTATTAAGCCCACGTTCGGTTCCCGATCTTACGAGCCTAGATGACTGATAGATATCTTTGTGTTTTCTTGTTCTTTCTCGAAAATCAGCAACAAAATAAAATAAAAATATTCGCCAGGTAAGGTGGTTGCAGGGCTGACTACTCCTGGTGCACGGGACGTATATTTCAGGATTGCCTAGTGGACTACTTTATGACGTCACACCATTCAAAAAATAAATGTTCGTTAAGAGGATAATTGCCACATTTACAAAAATAAAAATACCGATGTAAAAACCGGGCTTTTTTATTTAGCGCAATGTTAAAAGTAACATTTATTTTAGGCCAGAACCCGATGTCCGTGCGGTAGTCTTCACTGACGGAGAAAGGATTTTGGGTCTCGGGGATCTCGGTGCATATGGCATGGGTATTCCAGTGGGAAAGCTGTCTCTATACACTGCCCTGGCTGGTATTAAGCCCCACCAGTGTCTCCCCATCACTTTGGACGTGGGCACTGATAATGAGGTAGCGTAATGTATAATTTATGTATCTACGTTTTTATAATGTCAAGGCCAAACCAGTGTCTATTTTTGAGAATTTGTAGTATTTTAGTTTCCTTGTTTCGTTCTTTTGGTTTTGATTTACATTGGAATTTAAAAAAGGTGAATGAATGATTCTTCTTCTGTACGTTAGGAAATCAAATTGTTGATTCCAATTATATATAGGACTGGTTTTTAAAAGATTAAACGTGTCTTAGTATTTGTTTTTTGCATAACGAATACAGCGAAGAATGTTATGTTTAAGTAGAGATCCATACCAAACCATCTGAACGACACGACGCGACCAGTGCGATTAATGAAAAACTGAAAGTAAAAAGAATAAAATACGATCATCGTAGAACCGTGCTTCCATTGATTGACTAACTAAATAAACAATCAGAATAGTTTCACGCGCGTAGCAAAAGCTGCAGCTATAATATTTTAGAAAATTGAACTCTACGTGTTTTGATAAAAGGTTTATTTTTCAGGATCTCCTAAAGGACCCGTTGTACATTGGTCTCCGACAGAAGCGCGTACGGGGCAAAGAATACGATGAGTTTATCGATGAATTTATGGAAGCTGTCGTCTTGAGATATGGACAGAATACATTATTACAGGTGAGCTATTAATATGTTTTTAAGTACTATCTTTACGAAGTAAAATCTTTGGCATACCAAAGATTTGTGTGAGATACAGGGTTGTGTTTTGTAAGTTGATGAAAGCCGATACATCGAAAAATACTAAAACGAGTCCCGGGGCCTACATGCCTAACTCTTTGGTGATTACAGGCGTGCTGATATGTAATGTTCTTCTATCTTGCTTTTCGAGCCGATGGCAAATGTACCATCGGCAATGAGTCGGGCCCAGTAGGTGGCCGCGCCACTTATGTTATGCTACAACTGTCATCCGGCACCTCACACATAGGGTCCAATTGAAAACCAGCGTCAGGCATTAGTTGTCTGGCATTTTTGCTGAACTGGGCCTTTTTGATGTAGCCGTGAGGCACTTTCCTGCTGTTTTAGAAAATAGCAGGAAAGTCGGACTTTACAGTTTTTTTGGAACGAAGTTCCTTATCGCGCGTTGCGAAAGGGGCAAAAATTAAGACCAAAAGTTGGAACGACACTTTTTGCTATAGTTGTAAGCCGTGCGGCGTGCGCGTGTTTCTCTCTCTCTCTCTCTCTTTGAACTTCGTTCCATCCGGGTGTCCCTTGACACCTCTCGAGTCTTTTTTTTTAAACGTGGCCTCACACTAGGATTTACTCCTGTGTCGTGGGATATCGTTGATTTTTATTTGCTGCTATCTGACGTATCTATCTGGTGTATTATGTGTCGTTTAGTATGTGCTAAATAAATGTATTTTCATTCTTTCTTTCCATAGTAATCGAGTAGGACATTGATAAATATTCATATCCATTTTATCAATTCATTATCTTGCAATTAAGTTATCTTTGCGCGTATTTAACCCTTGATTTAAATCAGTTACTGAATTATTGACGTAATTATATATCGTATTATGAGGTCTAAACACTGCATTATGTCAAGATAAGATAGAATAAGTCACACAGAAGGTGGACCGACGACCTTGTGAAAGCCGCAGGAACCCGTTGGATGCGAGAGGCACAGAACCGGTCGAAGTGGAACTGATCGGGGGAAGCCTATATCAAGCACTTGACGTCTTTCGGCTGAAATGATGATGATGAAGTCGCACAGAAAGTGTTCGGCACATTTTTTTCTTTTAAAGAAAAATACCATAGCGGGCCCGCGAAATAAAAAAAAAACTTGAGAGGTGTCAAGGGACACCCGGATGGAACGAAGTATAACTGGCTTGCTTTCTATAAGAGAGAGAGAGGGAGAGAGAGAGAGAGAGAGCGACAGAGAAACACGCGCACGCCGCACGGCTTACAGCTATAGCAAAAAGTGTCGTTCCAACTTTTGGTCTTAATTTTTACCGTCTAGCCCCCTTTTGAACCCGCGATAAGGAACTTCGTTCCAAAAAATAGATTTCGCGGGTACCCTGGCGCTTTCGCCAAGCCCCTATTGGCTGACTAGAAGGTAAAGGCCTCTCATCCCTTACTGCTGTCTATCTAGAGCTGTATCTGTTGCCATTTCGTTCCATGTGGTCGTGAGTTTTACCATACCCGGGATACTTTCTTTTCTCAATCTAACCTATCCAAATATGACACTCAATCTCAGTTTCAAATCATCATCATGAGCCTACAGCAGTCCACTGATAGACACAGGCCTCTCCAATTGCACGCCATTCAGCTCGATTCTCGGCAACTCTCATCCAGCTGCTACCAGCCACCCTGCGAACATCGTCGCTCCACCGAGGCTAAGGGCGTCCGACCTCGTTTAGTTTGTAGTTTCAAATTATAACATCGAATAGTTTTAGAGAGAAGGGGCTTGTGGCTAAATAATAACAGTCGCACGGGGCGATCGTTCAGGTTAAGCTACGCTTGCCGCGGTTGATGGATGACCATCTTTACATACCAAGACTCTCCATGCCTCGGAACGCACGTTAAGGCGTTGGTCCCAGCTGTCATTCGTGGATCTTTGACAGTCGTTACAGGTCGTCAGAAGCCCGAAAGTCTGACAACCAGTCTTACCAAGGGGTATCGTATTACCCAATAACTGGGTTGTGGAGGTCGGATGGGCAGTCGCTCCATGTATAATATTGGTATTCAGCTGCATCCGGTTAGACTGGAAGCCGACCCCAACAAAGTTGGGAAAAGGCTAGGCAGATAATAGAATAGTTGAGAGCTAGTAACAGACGGACGGACATCCATAACATTATCGTTTTATTATTTTTTGCATGGAACATTAAACACATGAGGAAATAGGTAATACCGTGCGCATTTTGCACACAAACGTGCGTTACATAACGTAATCTAATCCGATTAAGAATTGAACGATTTGATAGCATCTGATAATTTCCAAATAAAGCTGTATGGCACCGATATCTTTGTAATTATTGACTTAGATTTATCCCTATAACACCAAGTAGGTATAATGGTTTAGATAAGACGTTTCAAATCTAAACATATTTTATATCACTATGCAATTATTAGAAAGTTTAATTCGTTACAGTATTGATAAGTTTGTAACGAGTCTTCAATAAATAAATAACAAATTAAATTATTATTTTAAATTTTTTATCGAGGGGCTCGTGGCTAAGTAATAACAGCCGTAAGGGTCGCTCTTCCGTGCTCCGGTCTTGAGACCCCTCCGTGCATCGGAAAACACGTTAAGCAGTCGGTCCCAGCTGTCATTCGTAAATCTTTGATAGTCGTAACGGGTAGGTTAGTCAGAAGCCCGAAAGTCTGATAGCCAGGCTTGCCAAGGGGCATCGTGTTACCCAGTAACTTGGTTGTGGAGGTCAGATAGGCAGTTGCTCCATGTAAAATGTCTGTCCTTACCTGTTTCCATGTAATTAGTATTCAACCGCATCCGGTTAGACTGGAAGCCGACCCCAACATATTTGGGAAAAAGCTAGCCAGATTTTTGATACAATTAGCGTCTCCTAACAAAGAAGAGAACCCAGTATAAACAAAAATCGTATGGTCTGGTTGGCTACATTCCAACTTAGCTGCAAGATAATACCCTCGACGCATTGTCCATCTTGAAGAACAGCAGACCGCTATGTCCAATCGTGTTCTACGCACTAATATCATGCAAAGCATTCATTATGCTAAACGTCCGTGAATCAGAGATTTCAACAGATATGTCATACATACCGATGTAACCTTAAATTTAAATAAAGACATAGAAAAGGAAATGATTTTAGACGAGTAATGCATCTTACCTACTTGACTATTGCTGCCCTCGACACGCTTCGTTGCATCTATCTTTGAGCACGCCGCTCGTGTGCACACTTACATACGAATGAAAAGAGATTCACTGATTCGTTATAATTTTATAAATACATATTTTTCCGTGTTCTAATGAAAGCATGTCCTTGTACGAGTAATGCATCCTACCTACTTGACGAATAACTTAAACATGAATATCTGTAATAAAATTCATCTCAAATAATCCACTTAATACATAGTAACACTTAGCACTTTAACGCAATTATAATTGTGTGATCACGATATGGCATACTAGGGTCTTAGAAAACCAAGGTGTCGAGTGACGTTAGCTCGCCGTACTGATGTCATTGCTATTGTTGATACATCTATGGCTTCACACCTTCTTAACCAGCTGATTCTTACATCAATGTCACGGGCAATGGACGGTAAACAATATGTCTTCTCTAATCCCTCGTTATCTGTGTTACTAAGCTAATGCTTAGTACTTTACATACAAAAATTCAACCAAATGTATCCCATTGTGTAGACTTTTCAATTTCAATGTTAGGATATGAATGATAGTTCCTAAACCTCTTATGCGTAAGCGTATAATTACATGCCGAAGATACCTCACTTTAGCTCGCTACCTCAATGTCCATAATTTATCTCCATGTAAAACAAATACATGCTAATTTATGAATTTGTATGTGGTTTTAATGATCACTTATTGAAACCCATTTCGGCCGTACATTTTTATTTTAGAGCCCAAGCGAAGCCGGGTTGGTCGCTACTGTTAGATAAATTACATACCTACTTAGTAACAGGTGTAAAAATACACTTGTTCTTCCCGTTATTATGATATTTTGTTTTTCTGATTACGGGATGTTGGTCAAAGTTCTAACTTTTGAAGATTTTTTACGAAAACAAGTTTTAAATGATATCTTTTAATTTAAATAATCCCACGATCTCTGTACCGTTGCATGTACCCATAAACACAATGTTTTTCATGTGGGTTACATTTTGTACTGCCGTAAAGAGCGAATTATCACAGCAAAAAGAAAAGTCGTTTTCCTGTAATTATTTTTGCGCAAAGTTACTTAGTTTGATGTACAGAATGCGTAGATGACGCCTTCATGATAGGACTTTTTACACACTGTATATCATAGGACACACGGAACCGGGAAGTATAGCAGAAAAAAGGGAGGGGGGGGGGGCTACCCGGAAAGTAGGTATAGAAGAAAAAAAAGGGGGGGGGGGCTTATACCCAGCAATGGGTGATACCGCGTTGAAATGATAATGATGATATCATAGGAAGTCAGGTTTCAATGACCGTACAAAGCGTATTGACGTATTACTCAGATAACATCGGATGATTCAGTTTTATTCAAGTTTCGGTATTTCCCGGTAATAGTTACTACGCCAGTTGAAGCAGGGTTTCACATTTGCCTGCCTTATGGAAATAGACGCGTGATTTAATGTATAAAGAAATGACGCTTAAACTTCTACTTAGTAAAAATCTTACATTAATTCATTCACTGACAGACAACGCACCGACTAAACCATTTTCCATTGGGTCTAGAAGCATGAAAGGGTATTGATGATTTTTATATGGAGCCTGCCTGGCATGCCTGCTTCCCGCCATTTTTTTTTTCAAAATGGCGGCCACACTTGAAACCTATATGTATAAATCGATAGCTGCTAAACCTCGTAAAGCGTCACGTTACCTAGATATTAACGTTCAAAGTGGATCACGTGCCATCCATATTTTTTGAACTTGCTTATATCTTGTTGCATAGATGTTAGAAATAATCACTCTGAATGTTTAAAAATATTGTATTTACGAATGAAAAGAGTTTTACTGCTTCGTTATAATTTTAATAATATTTTTTCGGTGTTCTAATGTCAGCGTGTCCTTGACCCGCGCTTACCATATTATATCGTAATCTTTAGCTTAACTTCTAAACAAGAAAGTACAGGTAAATGTCTATTAATGTCAAGGTCTGTCAATGACCTGTCAGGAATTGGACGGAAAAGATTGCTTGCATTCATTTTGCATGAACATGTCCGGGCTACAAGCACGTCTAGTTATAAATAAACTATTATTATAGTGAAAATCTAGACGGCTGCTCTCGGAATAATCTGGAGAGCATTTTCTTAAATACACGGTCACGGCGCTCGGATAGCTCAGAGCCCGGAAGGTATTGATCCGAAACTGTGTAAAAAGAGCTTTCGCATCTGCAGCGGCAACGCCGCCCAATCGCAATGACAGACCACAGTGACACGACTGGTTTCTACCATTCTATAAAAACGGTTTTCGCGAAATGCCCAAAGGTTTCAACATTGCATTAATTTTGTGTCTAAAATATTCTGCATATATTATTTTTATCACACGAAGCGACGCGCGCTTTACTTGTGATAACCAGGTGTACAAACACGCTGTGAATGTGTGCTAGAAGTCGGAAGTGTGTGTTATGTGCTGATGCTACTCGTGTAGCATCAGCACATAACACACACTTCCGACTTCGCCTTTGCGTCGGCTGGTACCGAGAGCTCCTGCCTTTACACACACATTCACAGCGTGTTTGTACACCTGGTTATCACAAGTAAAGCGCGCGTCGCTTCGTGTGATATATAGATATATGATATATAGATACCACAAGTTCACATTTGCCTGCCTTATATTAGATAAAAATACTTTACCATGGTATTACAACCATGATTTCAATGCACAGGTTATTGTGCTGCGCTCTCGTTACCACATAAACGGCTAAGCGTGACTAAACACACATTGTTTACTAGTTAACTAAGCGAGTTGAGCGAATTGAGGTTTTATCGGTACATTTTCTGTCATTATAATGTTCAACGCACACATTAGGACGTTCGATAATGAACCTTATTATCAGAGTGTTTAATTGCAAACATCACAAGTCGTTTGATGGCAACCACGATTGTAAATGTATGGAAAAAATAAAAAATCGGCTGTGACTTTTTCAATTTGCCTAATAATCCACATTTTGTGCCCGTTTTAAATACTTATATTTTTAGCAAAAAAAAAAATGTGTTACTTGGTCATAAGAATTTCCATGTTTGTAAATTAATTGACCCTGCTGATACTTAATTAAATGTTTCATAGATCGAATTATGTACCTATTTATATTATTAGCTAACTTGTTCTACATATAGACAGTAAAATTAACATTTATGCACATTGCTGTGAAAATAGCATTACATTACAAAAATTGTTTTTCCCTACCCTACTACTAATTGCATGTGTTAGTTTGGTAATACCAAACTAACACATGCAATTAGTAGTAGGGTATTGTATGGGAGACCACTTCCACTGCGAAGTTAAGTTTGTCCTTCAATCCAACTTACCTTGTCCTCATTTAATGGTTTCGAACCCCCTCGTGCGCCAGTCCGACTCGCACTTAGCAAAATTTTCTCTCTCACGAAGCATACTGGTCACTGATTACAAATTTTTTTTTTTACCTTCAGTTCGAAGATTTCGCCTTGGCAAACGCGGGTCGTCTGCTAATGAAGTACCGTAACAAGTACTGCACTTTCAATGACGACATCCAGGGTACCGCCAGTGTGGCCGTGGCTGGTCTCATGGCCGCTGTCAGAGTCACCAAGAGGAAGCTCAGCGAAAACATCTATCTGTTCCTTGGAGCCGGTTCTGTGAGTATAAAGCTGTGTTTTGTTTATTCTGAAAGAAAAGAAAAGCCAGTTACCAGAACAATCGATTTAAAGTCAATTAATTAATTCAAAACGGAATTAGCAGAATATTTAATCGCAAATAACACTCTTCCTAAAAACTAAATGCAGGGACGATTGGGACTTTATGCCTTTTATGATTAAAAAGAAACATATTTAAACCTGAAGGCCAATTCTCGTAATTTAAAACGTTCAAAATCTAGTCGCAGTCTCATCTCAGCGACAAACAAATGTCAAAAACTTGTCAAAATGTAGGAAAATTTGAGGTTTTTTTGACAGATTGAGACTGAGATCAGACTGTGAACGTTCTTAAAATTACGAGAATTGCCCCTCAGAAGTCAAATCAAATGTATCTCAAAAATCAAATACGTGACTTGTCGCACACACGTGTTTGAGCAAGTCTCGCGGAGAGTGTCTCTTCGACGGACAATTTCTCCTTGTGTAAACGAGGAGACGAACGAGTAGAAATATTTAAAACATGTTTCTGTCTTTCATCTTCGAGATGATTGACAAGAACCTTTCTTCTCAGAGTAGTCTGATAGGAAACCACGAATTCATCGAGTTAGAAAAAAAAAATGTTTGACATGTAAAAGTGTTTGGTACTGTGGAGAGCTAGACGAGCCCTCTGAGGTAACGGGAGGAATCAAACACTATGATTCCTTTTATTTTATATTTTCAAAACGTCTTTACATATTTCTGTCTAATTTATCACTTCTTATTCTAAACCCAAAATCCTAACACAATATCCTTGACACTAGCTTGAGCGTTCGAATGTCATCCGCGCTAAATTATATCCGGCCTGCAACATTATGAGGTTGCCTTCGGCAGACAAGCCTCTACAGTACAAACCTACTTACAGAAGATAAATAATTTATCATTTAAAGAGTACGATGTTTAGATGCTTTTAGCGCGCATTTAGTGATTTGTGGTGCAAGCAGGTCTTAAAAGTCCAACAGCACCTGCACCTGCCATCTAATTTCTTCACCACACTTGGTTGACTGCCTATGTATGTATGTATGACTGAATATGCCTAAGGCACGAACTCCACCTCTGTACCTTTTGTGTGAGCGATAAGTTTAAATAATTAAATCAAGTCAGCTTTTTTCTAACTTTATTTTTGTTTTACCAAACCAGGCTTCCAACGGCATTGCCACTCTGACGGTAGCCGCCATGGTTACTGAAGGTCTGACGGAGAAACAGGCTCAAGATCGAGTGTACATGTTCGATATTGACGGCTTACTGTCCACCCGTCGCGAGGGAGGAGTGCCGGCACACGCGAAAGCTTTCGGCAAGGATATCGAACCAGAAAAGGACTTTGAAGCTGTCGTCGCGAAGATTAAGCCCAGCTGTCTTATTGGTAAGTTACAACGCAAACTTAAAAGTCAAGCTTTTTTTCGATTAAACCTTTTACAGGCATGATGATGCTGATGATTCTTCAATTAAAATTTAGAGGTTATTTAAAAAAAAAAATGGTTGTAAAAAATAATAAATAAATTAATATAAAACTTTTTTGCAAAAAAAAATCAACCGACTTCCAAAAACCACACTACAAAGTGAAAAATAACTTTAATTTCGGAAGTCGGTGTCGTTGGGTTCACATTTTCGTTGTTTGCAACCAGTCGGTTGATTTTTTTTTGCAAAAAAGTTTTTATTTTTCACTTTTAAGTTGTAATTTTTACCATTAATTTTGGTTTAAAAACCAAACTACTAAACCGTTTTTGATGAAATTTCGATGGGACCATTTGAGACCCCTTTCCAACAAAAAAATAATTTTTGAAATCGGTTGGTAAGCGACGGAGTTATGCGCGAACAAACATAAAAATACATCCGAATGGAGAACCTCCTCCTTTTTTAGAAGTCGGTTAAAAAGAGCCGGCAGTGGGCTGGCCATGTTTGTCGAAAGACTGATGGTCGGTGGAGCAGAAGAGTAGTAGAGTAGTCTTGGAGCGGATCTAAAATAAATGTTCTACTCAAATAAATATATTTTCTTTCTTAATTAAAATAACGTATTTCGTATTACAGGATGCTCGACAGTCGGCGGTGCGTTCACAACGAAGGTACTACAACAGATGGCTAAGAACACCGAGCGACCTGTTATCTTTGCACTCTCGAACCCGACCAGTAAAGCTGAGTGCACCGCTCAAGCTGCCTATGACAATACAGGGGTATGTTTTATAAAAAGGAGAAAGAATACGTATTTATAAGTATTTATTATAAATGTATTATACACATAAATCTTTCGGAATTAAATCTCTTAATGATGGTGAAGATTGCTTCAAAATCCGTTACGTAGTTTAGAACAACAACGTGGCCATACATATAGACACGACAAGCGACTAATTTATAATATGTACCGTCATTTCAGCTGAAAGACGTCCACTGCTGGACATAGGCGTCCCCCAAGCACCTTCACTGGATATATGTATACTTAGATATTACTGTTACATTGCAGGGCCGCTGTATCTTCGCGTCCGGCTCTCCATTCCCTCCCGTGAAGTACGAGGGCAAGGAGTACCACACCGGACAAGGCAACAACTCTTACATCTTCCCCGGAGTCGCTCTCGGCGTCATCGCGACCGCTACCCACCACATACCCGAGGGCATGTTCTTGACTGCTGCTAGGGTATGTAAAGCCTATTCAAATACAAAGGCGCAAGGATCTTTTGTCTCCTGGCCAAAATCGGAACTAACGCCGCCATCTTGTTTTTTCAATTCAATTTCTGTGACCATTTTACGTAATAACGACGCCCACCTGTCAACATCATTCGAGCGATTCAAAAGATCTTTTTAACACTATACTTGTTTCAAATTTATGGACGTTTTTTCACTTTTCTCTATTTAATTTATACAGAATCCGAGATAATTATCATGTTTTGGAACAAGAAACTTAATGTCATACATGACAAAGTTCAAATTCCATTGCAACTAACATTATTAGGATCTTTTTGTTATGAACTGTCACTCAAAAATCAACTCCGAATACATGACGCTAAAGCAGATAATCCCCTTATAAACATTGCTTAAAGTTACATTGCTAGCATTAGCACATGGTTAAACATACATTTTTGACGTTTATACTTGTACAGTCACGAGCAAAAGTATGTATACACTCTGCTTTATTCAAAAGCGATTTACTCCTTTATTTTGGAATGAAATTTTATGTTGTTACGAACATAGCATTTCCGAACCCATAGGTTTATGTAATATGTCGTATTTCAACGTTGCATTTGTTATTTCACGAAAAAATCTAAATTGAAAGTTTGCAAGTGTTGACATATTGGTGCTCGTGACTGTACATCTCTTAACTATAAGCAACTTTTAGAATAAGAGGGTACTTACATATATGCCTAACCTACTTCTATTCTATTTTAAATTTGTATTCATATTGTTGCAGACCTTAGCTGATTACGTTAGCGAGAATGACCTCGCCATTGGTCGTATTTACCCGTCGCTCGCGGAAATTAAAGATATTTCTGTCAATATCGCCTTGGAGGTCGCAAAGATGGCCTACGATGAAGGTAAGATAAATAACTTCAACCTTATCATTTCAACCGACCTATCGACCTATTCTAGTTTCTAGTAAAAATCGCACTGTTAAAATCTAGAATCGGGTGGAATGACAGCTTAAAGTTTTCACGGTGGCGTTTTTACAGAATAGATCATTTGCATCTGTCTAGCCTTTTCCTAATTATGTTGGGGTCAGCTTCCAGTCTAAGGCTACGGTTTCCGAGAAGAGCGGTGACCGCCACATTCGGCCATAATGTCCAAATATAGAGCTCTTTTTGACACCTTATAATGTCAAACACTGGAGAAAATAACAGATTTTCATGACGTTCGTTTTAAATATGACGGAAATCCTCGCCAAGGAAACCATAAGCTACAACTGAATACTAATATTTTACATGGAGCGACTGCCATGATTTTCACAACCCAGCCCCTTGGTTTTTCAAACTTTCAGACTTCTGACTTAACATGGTTTCTGAGGCACAAAGGGGTCTCGGCATGAAATGGATGGTCAGTAGAACGAAGAAGACATTCAATTTTTTTTTTTAGCACATTTAGATTTAGTATAAACGAAATGTGGACAGGAATAAAGCATGATTGCTTTTTCATTATTTACGTAGATTCGTTATTTCCTTAGGTCTCGGATCAGTATACCCAATCCCAAAAGATTTAAGAGAGCACATATTAAGGTGTCGGTATGACTTTCGATACGTAATTCACATACCGGAACAGTATGAATGGCCGAAGGAAGTAGTAAGTTGTTTTCAAAAGGTCCAAAGGCCTGCTTCAATCGATTGTATATTTTAGAGCCTTGTTGTTCGTGTAGTTTTGATATTATGTAACAAAAAAACTAGACTAGAGTTCGAGTAAGAAATATATATGTACTTACAAAATAAGTAGGGTTGGTAATTAATTATTGTGTACAAGAAATGCTCCGCTTAAGGGTCTGTGCATCGCCTTTGACTTAAATTAAACAAATGCGCACTTACGCCGTGCAGAGAATTCTTTTCACGTTTTAAAAGTCATCAAAAATAATACTAGCAAAAATTACAAAAAAAACTGAGACAAGAGCTATTTGCGCTCGTATTTTTGGTCTTTGAATGGCGATGTCAGAATTCTTATTCTTACGTTGCATAATTCTCAAAAATCCTCTGTGACAGATGGACAAAGTTATCTTATAAGGGTGACATTTTTCGTTTATAAGTTGGAATCTTAAAAACCACTAATTTTATTATAACTAATAAAAACGAGGCAACTGCGAGCTTGGGCTTTTGTAAACAATAATATGTCAAAAACTAGAGTAGAATAATTGATACAATTTCAAGTTTATTGTATTTTGTGACGTAGAAAAAATAATGTACAATGTAGGACAAAATTGGTGTATTTAGAATTCAAATTCAGACGATTACTTTACCTTTAGCAACCGTACATTATAAGGACGTTATAAGGCTGCAAAATACTGCATTTGTAATTGAGTAAATTTCCATGGTAACAGCTTGACTTTTCGGTGCCTTTATTTCGTGGCAGTAAGGGCGGTTTTCGTAAGTGGTAATACTGACGTGCGGTTGCCCGCACCCACATCAGTGATACGGGTTATATCGAGCTCGCGGAAAATTCAACATTTTCTTAATATTTTAATATTGTTTTTCTTTTAATTTTACTTAACAACATTATGTTTTGTAGAGCCGTCCAAATAACTTTCATCGTTATTGTATCAGTAAGTTAAGTATAAGTCGTTGCAATCAAATTTGAATCATATCTCTTTTCACTAAAGTCTATTTTCTTTCACAGGTTTAGCTTCAGTTTACCCCGAGCCGAAAGACCTGATGAAGCATATACAAAACCAGATGTATAGCTATCACTACGAATGCTCTATGCCGATCGTGTGGGACTGGAAACCCGAAGAAAAGTTCGATGTAAGGCCCATAGAACCTGTTCCGAAAAACATCTAAATCAGTATTCGTTAAATTGTTTCGGTTATGTGTCAAATTTAATAGGAAAGTTCGCTCGTTTCAATCGTAAAAATCCATGTAGTTACTGTATGAAGATCGAAACACTTCTGTGTAGTTTTACAGATAGTCGATTTTTAACTGAAAGTATTTAATAAAATCCCGCCTCTATGCTCCGGAACGTTAGGCCGAGATGTACTATTGTACACCCACGTTTTGCCAACGACGGCATTTGACTTTTAATGTCGCGGAGAGCAAAAACAAGAATGTCACCTTGAATAATTAACTTTTACTTTTATCATAATTTTCGTAGATTTTTACTTGTTCAATCAAAATGAGACAATTAAATCATTAAACGTATCTTATACACATCAGACTTTAATTATTAAAAGCCAGGCAGTATATAGATGGATTTATATTCAGCCTACGTGCAGTTGACAGACAATTTATAAATAATTTTAAATACGGAATGTTCGTTTTGGAATGTTGGTAGTAAATGCAATAAAGACGCGTTCAGTGCACAACGCCTTTTAACGGGAATGTTCATGTTGTCCATGTATTATTGTTACAATAATTAATTTACACAAAGTATTTTATACCTCCGTAATATACATAAATATTTAATGTTCAAATTAGAAATCTTTGTATATTATAATATTACAGTTGGGTTTAACGTCCAGTTACTCGAATCTCTTGTTGTGCTTACTCTGTAATGTTAGGTAAGGTATTATTTTAAAAGTATTATCTGTAAGTATTTTTTATTTTCTTCAACGGGCGTTATTATTAAAGCAGTATTTCAGAATATATTCACAGACCACTGTACAATCTGTTAGAAATTCACGGAGTGACTGGACTAAATCCACATTTAATGTAGTGTTTCGACTGTATTCATCGTGTGCAAGTAGCGAGTAGTTGAGCATTTTATCATAATAATATTATAACATGTTATCTATAGTCTTCAGAGTGGAAATAATAATCACGGTGGCCTTTTAACGTTGTTTTTTAGCTTTGCTCACTAAATGTTACACAGTTGTAGTTCGGATTATTAGATTTTTGACTTTAAAAGTAGAGTAGTGTTATACCCG
The DNA here is from genome assembly GCA_945859715.1 of Apamea sordens. Classification (NCBI taxonomy): domain Eukaryota; kingdom Metazoa; phylum Arthropoda; class Insecta; order Lepidoptera; family Noctuidae; genus Apamea; species Apamea sordens. The sequence goes on along the minus strand of OX243996.1, from coordinate 8,520,754 downwards.
TTAAAATATATTTTGACATTGACTTATAAATTTTTTCAATTTACTTTACAAGATTATAACAATAGTTATTTATTGCATCTCTTAGTTTTCATTTAATTTTGTGATGCGGCGAGTTATTTATTTAGTAACATATAACTAACATTATTTTTAAGTTGTAAATGAATTGTTTAGCAAAATGGGATGCACCTACTTAAATGTTGTGAATATTTGAAATAATTACACATAATACAATTTATGGGATGAAAGTTAAGAAAAGTCTAGTCACCGCAGCATCAAAATGCAGGTCATCTATTTAATATGCATTTCACATCATTATAATAATTATGATAAGCATTAGAAAAGGAAATACAAACGAGAATATAATAAAGACATTTAGAGGGTAATCGGATAGAATGTCTAGGATTTATTGTTGAAATGTGGCGCCATTTAAAAATGTTTTTTTATGAAGTTTGTAATTCTGTTACAGTAATAAATACCTACTCAATAATACGACACATCATTTTACACGCATTTATTTTATATTTTACATTATTACTATGTTTTTGGACGGTTTGGTATCCACTTTTTATGTCAATGTATCCCCATGTGTATAAAATGCTCGTGAATTCGATAAAACAATACTAAACAATTATACAATGAGATGCAAATCTGCAGTTATAAACTACCTCCCGTCAATGTTCCATTTTTCTTGGGGTCAGCGCAAAATGTGCATCAATTCTTTGGTCTCCCTCTTTGCCTCCATCCATCACCCTTTATAATTACTTTTATATTCATTACTCTCTGACTTGTATCCGTGCGTTCGCACTGGCGAAACATTCAAACCATAACATCTTTAAATTTCTGTTTTTGTTAATGACCGACCCGCATTTGCATTGTCGCACAACTTGTCGAACTGAAACTTGTTTGTCGTTTTATGTCACTAGATATGTTTTACCTAATAATTCTTGAAAACTGTCTAGAAAAACACTCGGTTTCATGTAGGGCGAACTCAAATTCAACGAAACAAGTTGTGAGATTTCTTGCATGTCACAAGTTTCGAAACGTTTGCATATATCTGGTGCGAACGTATGGTTAGTCATATGCGTTTCATCCCTCCCCATTATACCTATGCCAAAAAACGGTTATCTTTCAACTTTAACCACGTACGAATAAAACATAACACGTAACTCGGTGGTTTTATCATTGTAAATTTGACCAAGTATTATTTTTGAGTTCAGTATTGTAATGATAGTGAGACGAATTTTTCGCAGAGCGAAATAAAATCCAATGTTTTTATTTTAAGTAGTCAGTTATTTTATGTTATATTACGTATCAGGTGATATTATGTGATTTACCTTGCTGTGACGATGTATAATAAAATTTATCCCGCTGTACATGTTAAATATTTGACTTTATGTTGCATGAAACGGAACATAGGTCATGTTTTGGAAGCATCTTTTGTAAGTTGGTCAATTATCTGAAAATACTATTTAAAATCAGGGTTTTATTTTATTTTTACACTGATTTTATTGCGTCAATTAATGTGTCACGTCGTTAATGTAATGCAGCTTTCGGATATTTGTTTTTTTTTATAGTAATCATTAGTTTTACTTATAAATAAAAATAACATTATTGTGGATTAGTTAACGCTATTGTTAAAATGAAAATTATAGATGTTACTCATTAAACATGTTCCAAAGATATTTTATTTTTGTTTTATTTATGACTTTATTTTGCCCGCGGCTTCGCCCGCGTGGGGGTCGGAATTTATGCCACGGGAACGTACTACTGAAATTGAATAAGTATCCTAAGTATGTCCTAACTCGGGTCTTAGTCTAATGGTGTGCTGAACATCGAAATAAGGTGATAAACAACAGAGTTACATTCACATATATATTATAATATGGATGGTTTATTGGAATCAGGTGAGATACTGGTCCTAGAATAGCTGTTCTAACACTTCTGGGCAAAAAAATACCCTCTGTTAAATACGCAGACGAGTTTCTCGACTTTCGAGAGGATCTTATGGATTACATTTAGTATGCATGCAGCTAAGGAGTGATATTCCTTACCGGAGTCGTGGATCTGGGAGTCTTTCAGGCGAGCGTGAATGAGTTACTTTAGGCAAGCGTGCACCATCGTCGACCACATCATCGCTTTCAACCAGGTGAGGTAGTGGTAAAACGCATGCTATCAACAATAATAATGAATAAAAAAAATGGTTCCTGTCGTGCTCGGTAAAGTGGTAGGGAGGAGAAAGCTCTAACTTTCGCGCTGACTGAACGAGAGCAACGGCACCATTGAGTGCCGCCATAGTATACCTACGAAGTAAATCCATGTGCATCTGGCTGGCCATCTTTAGGCGGTGAGAGGTGTATGTCACCGTACGTACACGTATGATTGTGAGCACCTTTGTTAATGTGAACCATTCACCATTTTCTGGGACTTGTCCAAGGCACTCGATTGCGTACATCTTGATACGATCATCAGGAAACTACCACTACGGTATGAGAAACAGGGCTCTCGACCTTCTGACTTCCTATCTACACAACTGAATTCAGAGGGTTGATGTTAATGTCGAGAGATGTCCAGGGTCTGCGGTCACCATGGGCGTTCCGCAGGTCAATTGTAGGTCCATTCTTGCTTCAAATTTATGTAAATGACTTACCTTATCATAATTATCACATAAGGGATTATCACAAGATTAGCAGATGCCTCTTCTCTCAAATCGAATTCGACGGCACGGTTGGCGCAGTGGTTAGCGATTGACTGCTGCGCTGCGTGTCGCGGGTTCGATTCCCGCACGGAACAAATATTTGTATGGCATACAAGTAGTTGTTCCGGGTCTGGCTGTTTGTGTATGTGAGTTTTAATGTTTGTAAACGCACCCACGATACAGGAGAAATTCCTAGTGTGGGGCAACGTTTTTTTTAAAAAAAAAAGAAGGATTGAAAATAAGTTAACGATACACTGTCTAAAGTTGTCCATTGGCTTACCTAATGTAAATAATAATCTTCTCCTGAGCGAAAAAAACGATTAGGCTCATTAAAGGGCTTTAAAGATCCGTGGCATACCTACCCTGTCCACCATTTTGTTTTTTTTTTTTCAAAAAGGTAGCCACGCATGTAACCATTTACGAACAAGTTAGTCACACTAGCGAATCACACACTGTAGATACACAACTCAACGATACGGAACGCGAGACAGTTTCTAAGCACATGTTGTTCGTATGATGTCCAATGTTTCAATGATCCCGAGAGCTTTGCTCACACCTTTCTTGTAGCTGTAGCTCTCGTCCCCCCACGAACTCAGGCTAGCAGAGTCTAGCCTGAGTTCGTGGGGGGACGAGAGCTACAGCTACAAGAACGGTGAACGAGCGCCACCAGATGGCGCTGGCGTTCCAAATAAACGAATAACTCCGACATATATAAGTGTCTTTCTCAGTTTTAATGATGGTCTGGCAGTTTGACTACCCAAATGTCCTTTCTTTAGTACTTATTGTTCGTCGAGACGTTGAGGTCCTTAAGTTCTGAGCTGACCTACACGATTACTGACAAATTCTTGCAATGACTGGACAGCTCTATCACAGAAGTCTCGATCATTCTTCTATCTTGGGCAGAATACAGTAAATAACTTGAAAGACTGAAAGAGGTATCAATAGCGTCATAGAAAATGTTCTTTAGAATAAGTACTGGCCAGTATGGCGCGACGTGACAATTTCTCAGTTTCCCTGTCTATGATCTATGTCATTCTAGTCACTGTCATTTTATAGGGCAGTTGGACTGATATTTTTAACATTTATTTTTTATATATATTTGTTTTACATATACAAAATGACCGAAAGTTTACTTCTTAATTTGTTAGTATCTAGATCTTGTCTCTTACATTTTATTTATTCAGAAGAGTAATACGATATAAACTTGTGCCCCGCTCTGCTACTGAGTTGAACATATGAAAATAACCTTGTCAAGGAAGATAGTTGAAATGGAACCGCAAATCTTGATTTGTTTGCCAGTTCGCTCCCCATCCGTTGCACTATCCCTGTGACGTAGCTGACTTCAAATCCCAGTTAGACTTATAAAATCAATGCAAGTGTGCAATGCAAATAACTTTTTGGGGGTGAATGAAGTTACTTGGAACTGCTGGTTCAATTTGTTTTTTTTTATTGTAGCTACCATTTGTTTATGTAGTTACTGTATGGCTGTTTTCTTTTTTTTTTGCACAGACACAGCATAAGGGTTATAGTTTTCAATCGTCTAGCAAAAACAGTCTTTAACAGCATTGCAGAGCCCATTATGATAAACATTCGGAAATATTCCGACGATGGTGCCTGTCCAAATACATTGAGAGGCGTTGACCATATAAAAACACCGAATCTCAACAAGGTACGTTAAGGAATAATAAAAGTAATCTAAGGGCTGATTTTTCCAACGTCAGATAATTTTGTCCGAGGAATAATTTTGAATTTTGGACAGTTCTTTCATACAAAAATTGTCATACGTCAATTTTATTCCACGAATAAAAATTATCTATCGATTAGCCCTTAATAGAATATAATATACCTACATTTTTAGAAATATTCCTATGTTAAGCCAATAGCCACTATGTTAAGAATACAACATAGCGCATCTCAGCGCGGCAAAGAACACACTGTTGGATGTTGAACTCTAGGCGCTGAGAAGTGCGTGAAAAAAAATCGCGATCCTCGGCTAACTCCTTTATCGCGGCAAACATAAAGAAAAAAATACTTAGAGAAAATGGTTGGTATCGCACATATTTATAGCTTTTTCCTTCGTGAGAATTACAGGTTAAAACGGATATTTTTTTCATAAGCGTCAATTGGTTTGTTTATAGTTTATACCTATATTAAATTCAGGATATCTAAATGAAATACAGAGTTAAAACTTTGTTTCTAGGGCCTCGCATTCACATTGGCAGAGCGGCAAACGCTTGGCTTGCAAGGACTTTTAGCAGGCTGTGTTAAAACGCAAGAAGAACAATTGGCAATATGCACTTACTCACTGAATAGATTTAAAAACGACTTGAATAGATATCTTTATTTGGCCGAGTTACTGGTAAATATATCTATCTATCTATATATATAAAAATCATTTGCTGTTCGTTTGTCTCGCTAAAACTCGAGAACGGCTGGGCCGATTTAGCCGATTTTGGTTTTGAAATGTTTGTCGTAGTCCAGGAAATGTTTAAACGGTGAGAAAATTGCGTGGAAGATAGTAAAAACAACAATTTCATTTTCCCATATAAACTGTTCTACCTACCTTCCTGTCAAACATTTGACGTTCGTCCCTTCGGTACGGTAGACTCGGGGTCCACTCGAATTGAAGCACGTATTTTTCGACAACATACATACAAGGTTGGTTTGCAACTTCGTCAAATTCAAGGAGGTAACTATGCTACTGATTCTCGACATGAATCAATAATAAAATAAGTAGGTAGGTATTTTTTTTTTTCAATTTTTCGGAAACGTTTGTGGGACACGCATATTAAAACGCAGCCTGTCTGAGACCGCACTGTAACTGCCCTTTTACACACACATAAAAACGCGGCCGCTTTTACGATACAATAACGCGATTCTGTTCTTTGAAAGTGGTGTATTTTCAAATACTGTCAAACTTAAATAACTAAAAAAAAAGTATGTATTCATTAGTTACCAGGGATCGTAATTTTATTTGATTATTTATGTCTTTCCTAGCAGCCTCCTGAAATTTGACGAGGATGCAAAACAACAGCTTGTATATACACATTACTTGGATTATCTAGGATTATTAGGTTAGGAGTAGGGTAGGAGTAGGGTAGAAGTAGTGTAGGAGTAGGGTTGGAGTAGGTAGTGTAGGAGTAGGGTAGGAGTAGTGTAGTTGTAGGGTAGGGGGTAGGACACCACGCGAACGAAGTAGCGCTGGGCAGCTAGAAATAATTTATATGGCAAAACAACGTTTGCCGGGTCAGCTAGTCATAAAATAAATATCATAACGCCCTCTGCGTGTAGCATGTTTACAATTGCACCAAAAACGTTCAACAAAACACGAATAAAACAACACAAAATACTAAGCTCAACTTCCTATTTGTGCATTCTACGTACTTCTATAATACTAAACTCTACAACTTCTGCGTGTCTGCTGTCATATTGCAATGTGAAAGCAGACACGCAGAATTTTCAAAAACAAGCCACCTTTGACTGCCATCGCCGCTGTGATATACCGTGAACGACGCGTCACTTCATGTTAGCTCTCTTGAAGGAATTGATAGCTGCAGGAGAATAGTAATTCGGACGTAATAGTACCTAATGTGTTTGAATAGTATGTGTATTATATTTACTACTCCTGGTTGATAGTTCAGAGCACAACTCAAAATGCTACATCGACGGCGTCGCTACAAGCTACGTCGTAGCCGGCATTGTGCTACATTGCATGGACTTCTTGTCTCGGAAAGATTTAAAGGTTTATTTGCATGATCTATTCGGGGTAAACAATTTGTTATAAATTTAACGGCCAAGAGCAAATCGGATTCGCATAATTATTTGTTCAGAAAAGATTAACTTAAGAAAAAAAAATCTGATCTTTTTTTTCTGGCTTCTTATAAGTAGAGATATTTTTTTATGTATTTTAAGACCTTAAAAAATAACATTTTTTTTCATATATCGCCTCTGTATATGGCATATCGGGACGCTACCACTTCGTCGTCAGGAACGATTTGGTCATTTTCCTTTCGCGAAATGAATCGACCATGCTATTCCAACCTTCTAAGGAAAATCTTTTTTAAAGTCGGAACCCTAAGAATGCTCTGAAGCAGGGTTGTTGCTGATTCTGGTTTTTACTGTATAAGCGGATGCTGATGCTTATATTAATAAATTACTTATCACATAGGTACCTACTTATCAACATATCCTACTATAAAATTATTAGCAAATGTGATATATTATTTTCAATAAAAGACAGAGAAGGAGAAGTTACTTAAGTATATTTAATAATTTTATAATTTTTTCTAACAAAAAATGTTTGGTATCAACATAATAATACCTAATAAAAATATTTTTTGTAAGTAATATATTTTTGTCCACTAACGTAAAATATTTCCATATTTAACTTTTCATTGGAGGAGAAATTATGAATTTGAATATGGTTTATGGATTACTTATTATTACACTACACACGTCACACAATAATTCACTAGGGTCCAACTAATTTGTTGACAAAACAATCGAATGATGGGAACAAGTCGCAGTTTATTTTTTATAACTGTATAATATGATTCGTTAAAACTCCACGTGACTTGCGCTAGTCCCGCCTTCAACGAACACGTTACGACTTGAATGTCAGCATTAAGGCTGACCCCACATTAGGCGTGCGCGATCCTCGGGCGTGTGTGTAGCGCGGGCGCCGCGCGCGCGTCGCGAGCACGCTGCGAGAGCGTCGCGTGTTGCCAACGTGTGACGTGTGTGCAGCGAACGCGCGGCGCGAAGCAGCGAAGGCGTGCGCGACGCCTAATGTGGGGTCAGCCTTACAATCAGCATCGTTTGTAGCTGATGCTGATTTTTAAAACAATAACTATAATCCGCGGATGCTGATTCTGATATTCGCAACAACCCTGCTCTGGAGTTCCAGAAACAAAAGCTGAATTTTATTTTCCTTTTTTTTTCAGGATACAAATGAAAGATTATTTTACAAATTAGTAGGTTCCGATATTGAAACATATTTACCGCTAGTCTATACCCCCACTGTAGGGTTAGCGTGTCAAAGATTCGGGCTAGTTTACAAACGACCTAAAGGTCTCTTCATAACGATACATGATAAGGGACGAATTCTCCACATTCTTAGGAATTGGTAAGTTTATAATAACATTACAATTGCTTTACCATATTAACTGAACAGGATTTAATAAATTATCTCTGTCAGTTAATACCTACCTAAAATAAGTTAAATTTGTTATTGCATGTTTTTCTCTCCCAAATAAAGTAAAATAAAAAAATAAAGAAACCGATCACTCATGCATTGCTTCATATGATGGGTGTTATGCTCCGCAGCAGAACCACTTTGACTATAATTATTATGGAAAAATTACAGGATAAAATTTTGTAGCTTAATATAAAAAATTGTATACAGGGTTATTTGTAAAACACCAGCAACCTCTTAAGAGGTCATTGTACTCATCATCATTTCGCGATTTCAGGTTTGGTCCCATAGTAAAAGTTGTTCATAATGATGAGTACAATGACCTCTTAAGAGGTTGTTGGTGTTTTACAAATAACCCTGTATGGTTTCTTGGAAAATATCAAATTCTGATACATACAGAATTTCTGATACATACAGCATGTATCAGAAATGTGTGGTCAAAAAGGGTGTCGCACAGACCATCAAACTGAACAACTAGCGATTTTAGTCACCTGTGTAGAACCCGCATCAGCTTTACCTGCATTCCAATATACGAGTATATTTATATATATATATTTCTCCGGCTTACGCTGCCCCACTCCTGGGCAAAGGCCATCTTTCGCGAGCCCGCGCGTCCTCCTTCCAATTTTGACAGAACCTATCCAGCTCGTTCCGCCATCTCCTACGTGGTCTGCCGCGACCCCGTTATTTGGGCCCACAGTTTGCCACTTCGCATGCGGCAGACATATCCTGCCCAGTCCCATTAAAGTTAGGCAGCCTTTTGAGCCATGTCTGCTATCTTTGGTTGGCCGACCTGGAGTTTGGACTTCTGGATGATAGTCAAACACCAAATTTGTGCACCGAAGGTTAAGAACGGAAGAATACAAATGTCCATGAGCCTGCCTGCGTTTCAGTGCCATAGGCAACTCACCCTCAAATAGTTGGTTCAAGGATCAGTAGCTCTTCCATTTTTTCCAGTAGGTAGCTCTTGGCGTTTTCCGTTCGTCTTGTGATTTCTTGCCTCGCCTGGAAAGAGGCTACTTGGCCCAAGTAAAGGTATTCTTGGACATGTTCTATTATCTCCCCGTCTACTTTTATGCTTCTAGGTGTTTCGTTGCACATAAATTTGGTCTTCGACATATTCATCTTCAGTCCAACTTAAAGGCTTGCATTGCTAAGTTATTGGAGCATCTGTTCAAGTTCAGTAGCTGAGGATGAAAAGAGAACAATTATTTCGTCGGCGAAACGTAGATTTGTCAATCTCGCTTCGCCAAGGACAATGCCTCTTTCCCTCCATTCGGCTGCCAACTTCCTGAAGATTTCTTCAAGGGTACTGGTGAATAGTTTAGGAGATAGCGGGTCGCCCTGTTTAACTGCTTTCTCTATTTTAAATTTTAGACCGGTGGTTTCAAGTTTTATTGCGGCTGTACTATTTTTGTTTATAATTTTACTTTTATGTTACGTTTATATAGGCCTGTGGCGAACGTGCGCGCTATCTGTGTTACTGATGGAGAGAGAATTTTGGGTCTGGGTGACCTCGGTGCTTACGGAATGGGGATATCTGTTGGTAAGCTGTGTTTGTACACCGCGTTAGCAGGGGTTCCTCCCGGCCTCTGCTTACCGATCACTTTGGACGTGGGAACCAATAATCAGGTTATTATTTTTTTTATAACTACACTGTAGACATTTACATGTCCTTAGCTAGCTTTGTATTTGTCAAACAGCACACAAATAACTATGGCCACTCTGCTAACGTGATTGGTTTAAAAAAATCTTATAAAACGTAACTTACTATTCAATATTTATTTTTAGCCTACGTTGTCATGGTATGGCCCATGTGCTACGGAAGAATGAGGAAAATGTCGTGAAGAATGTTTTAGTATGAATGCTATAATATGAGTAGGGGACGACCAAAGAAACGATGGATGGACTGTATGAATGATGATATGGTTAGAATGGGGGTGACTACCGAGATGACGAGTAATATAGAAGTATGGAAGAAGAAGCCATGTTGTGTCGATCCCAAATAGATTGGAACAAGGATATTTCTTGATCAAGATGATTAATCCATTAACGAAGACGTGCGATGTGCGATGTACTCTGCAGAGTGGTGGAAAAGAGGACTGCCTCATGCGTGTATTGTATTCTCCAGTAGATGGTCGAGAAAATAAGACAGGATGACATCGACGCCATCTTTTGCGCAGAAATTCCTGATTCGGAAACGGATCCAGAGTTGTATGGAGTAGTGACGACGAATATGATTCATGAACCATGTGGTGGTCACAACTGATAATTACAGTTGTGATCACCACATCCACGTGATTTGTTGGCTGACACAATCACAGGCAATGACAGTCTGTATCGTCATCAGTCTGCAGAGGATTTTATTTCATTTAAACAAATTCATGATCTTACTCAAATTGTTTTGTTTCAATTCACACAAATTCAAGGAAAGATTCGGTTGGATGAAAGCCTTCTCGATGAACTGACTCACAGACAACGCAGAGCCTAAACCAATGAAGAGAGAGATATGAAAATTATCCGGGCGACGACGTCGAGCACGCTAGTTTTACCGCTTGTGGTACACATGTCCAGCTCATCCTACTGAAATGAATAGCCTATAAAAACTGGCTGATCCGGCAGACGTCGTCCTGTCAAAATTTCCATATGGTCTTGAGTTCATGCGAAAATCCCATAGCAAAGGCTTTTCAGGTTTTCCCGAATTTTCAAATTTTCCAGGCAGGTTTCCGTTTTCTTCCAATATAACATAATTCGGACTATTAAGAACATTTTAAAACAAAAACTACCCAAATAAGTCCAGCAGTTCTCAGGTAATGCGCTTACCAACGGATAGCATTTTGTTTTTATTTAATTAGACAGATAGATTAAAATAATAGACGGTGAGGTTTTGGACTTGATGTAAAATGCTTGTAATGCCTTTAAAATAAAAAGTCTAGAATAACTACTTGTTACACGTTTTAACTGAAGGGTTAGCCATGTTTATTTGTCGAGGACCGATGGCCGGTGAAGCAGACGAGTCCTGGGGTGAGGACCGCGTATTGGCAAGCGTAGTGTGGGTCGTTCCCAAGATATGTAGATGGACGGACGACTTAGAGAAGGTGACTGGGACAGACTGAATGCGGAAGGGGAGGACAGGGTGTCGTGGCGCAGTCTGGGCGGCTCATGTCCAGCAGTGGACTGCAATAGGCTGAGTTAAATGTTGTTTGACACGTTTATGAATCTAAATATTACAGTATAAATAAAAACGGGTGTTTCTAACTAGCACAGTTTTTAAGAAATAAATAAAAATCAGGGCACACGTAATTTTGTATAAGTGTTTTCATACCTTTTCAGAAGTTGCTAGAAGATCCGTTGTATATAGGTATTCGAGAGAACCGAGTTCGAGGCCAGGAATTCGATGATTTTGTTGAAGAGTTCATGGAAGCGTGTCGCAAGAGATATAGCCACAACATACTTATACAAGTAACTTTTAGTTTCGTTACGAATTCTATGTTCCTATACACCTTATTCATTTGACGCATTCGTACCTATGTACCTAGGGAACGCAATCTCGACTCTAGATGAAAAATTTGAGATGTCGCGTGCTAAGTCTGGCGTCGAGATTGGCCATTCGTTTTCGAAGTTTTCGAAATCAAGATATAAATATTAAATAATGCGTTTTTTTAAAGCGAAAATTATTAAACTTAAAATGAAAACTATACCTACTTAGGGGAGGTGTGTTATATTTTGTAAACAAGAAAACAATCATCAAATCCCGTAAAAAATCAACGCTTATTTAAGTAACTAGCTTCTGCCCGCGGCTTCGCCCGCGTGGATGTCGGAAATTATCCCACGGGAACTGTGCTAACAGGATAAAATGTATGTGCTTCCCCAGAATGCCATCTATCTCGCGGGCCCTTTGTGGCTAATTACAGTAGAAAACCAATTGCGTTTCATTAATGGTGATTAAGAGGGTACCTATATGATATCTTTACCTAAGTAGGTACCTACCTAATTTAAAAAAAAAACTCAATAACAGAAAATTAAATACCTACCTAAATAAACCTATTTCTGATGATAACTAATCTAAACTCAATAAATAAGCAAAATCCCTAAAAACTAATATCTATACGAATGACTAATCCTACCTAACAGTATTATAAAATAACCTACGGTCACTACGTACACTATCAAATATACTACCTATACTTTAAAATTAAAATCTATACCTACGACTCATATAAAAATAAACCTAAATAACTCTAAAAACTAAAAGGAATAAAAATGAACTCCACTGCGGGTGACCCAACCTACGACAAACTTAGTATTTGCGGTTGGTACAGTACAGACAGTGGTAATCGGGTATAGGGATCGAACCGCAAAATTAAGTTTGTATTTTATTGTATATACTTTTCCGGGATAAAAAGTACCCAGTGTGGTGCCCAGGATATTAAAGAATAATTATACCAAGTTTCATCGTAATCGAACCGGTAGTTTTTGCGTGATGCCTGAACAAACAGACAGACAGACAGACAGACAGACAGACCGACAGACAGACAGACAGACAAAAATGTTTTTAATCACATTTTTGGGTTCGGTGTCGGTCTAGTAACACCCCCTGTAAATTATTTTTTTGATATTTTCAATGTACAGAATTTTCACTTCTACAGATTTATTATAAGTATAGATAATCATCTGCGCTACGGTTACATAATGCAACAAATCCACACACACACATTACGCACACTAATTTGTATGCTCCAAATGGCTTCCCAAGAAGCTAAGTCGCGCGCGCTCAGTCTCGAAATCTCGAGATTTCAAGAAAGAGATTGTCTCCCCACAAGATTGAATCTCGAAAAGGCTCAAAATCTTCTCCTTTTTTTCGAGATATTGCATTCCCTATATGTACCTACCTAAGCACTTTACTAATATCCTTTGAAGTTGGTGCCCGAACTCTGCATTTTTTAAGTATAGTATACGAATAGATAGAAAACTATTGATCAAATGATACCATGTATATGTAATGTATTATTTTTAACAGTTTGAAGATTTCGCCTTGCCTAACGCTGTTCGCCTTCTTAACAAATACAGAAATCAATATTGTACGTTCAATGACGATATTCAAGGTACTGCGGGTGTTGTGGTCGCTGGTATGTTCACTGCTTGCAGAATCACCAAGAGAAAACTTAGTGAAAATACATATTTGTTTCTCGGAGCCGGTTCTGTAAGTTTTATTTAGGTAATATGTAGCAGGAATTCATTTATCCGCTAAGCCGTTGGCCCTGGATGTTATTCGTGGATCTTCGACCGTCGTTACGGGTAGTAGGGTAGAATAGTACATATACCTGTGTTATAATCTACAGGCAGGCGTTGGTATTGCAAATTTGATATGCGATGCGATGGTACTTGAAGGCGTATCAATGGATGAAGCTGTAAAGAAAATCTACCTATTTGACCTCGATGGTCTGTTGTCGAATAAGCGCCAGAGTGGAATTCCACCGCACGCTGCTAAGTTCGGGAAAGATTTACCACCAACGAAGAATTTTGGAGATTTCGTGAAGACTATAAAGGCAACTGTACTTGTCGGTAAGTAAATATCGTTTTTATAGCTAAATGTTCCATTTAAACGAAAAATTGTAAATTGTGAATGCAGTTGTGCTTACGTACGCTATAATACCAGTAGCGTATATCCAAGTTTTTAGCTTCGAAAGACCTGTGCTAACTTTGCAGCGCTCAAAAACCGCGAAATTTTCGCACGTTTATTGGTATTCTCAATATAAGTCCTAAACAATGCGATTAAAAAAAAACAAAATCTATCCGTTTTTAAAGTAGACTAAAATTGCTACAATTTGAGATCAGAACCAGCTCTGTAGATTCAATACTTACCGATATACAGGTCTCCAAAAATGTACAACTATTAATATTGTAAATATTTATTAAGCATATTTACAAGGCATTACAAAGACTGACATGACATTACAAAGATTAATTTGGTTAGAATTGTTCATTTTGAACGTTCATCTTAACATTACAAGCTCGCTTGTTCAAATTGGAATTTAGCAAGGAGGTAAGATTGAGTGTATATCCGAGTCTCTATGTACCAATCTCAGAATACCTATTACTCAGTACATAATGTTTTAGGTGCGTCGACAATGGGTGGTGCCTTTACGCCTGAAATTTTGCAACAAATGGCCAAAAATTGTGAACGACCGCTAATCTTTGCACTTTCAAATCCGACGCAAAAAGCAGAATGCACACCTCAGCAAGCTTATGACCAAACTGAGGTACAATACTTTATGATATAAATAGCTGCTTTTACGTTATACTGGGTGTAAAAATGGCCATCGTGCAGGCAAAATAGCAATTGAAAATGTGTCATTTTTGATTCGACAACCTTTCGAATGTTTGTGGATAGCTATGATGGTCTAGTACAAAGAAAAAATATCTGAGGGACAATTCCCGTATTTTTAAGAACCTTCGCAATCTAATCTCAGTCTCAATCTGTCACATACTCGTACATTTTTTACATTGATAGTCGCTGAGATGAGATTGCGGCTTGAATTTGAACGTGTTTTAAGTACGAGAATTGGCCTTCCGAACTACGGGAAGAAAAGAACAATTAACTCTCGGATTCGTTAAGGGTATATTTTTGAACTCTGCATTCGAAGTTGTGTGTTGGTAAAAATAAGAATTTATTTAATAGATAATATTGTTTTAGGGACGATGCATATTTGCTTCTGGTTCACCTTTCCCTGTTGTCAAATATAAAGGGAAGGAATATCACACAGGCCAGGGTAACAACTCCTACATATTTCCGGGAGTAGCGCTTGGAGTGCTCATTTGCTGCGCTCATCATATTCCCGATACCATGTTTCTAGCCGCAGCCCAGGTAATTCCCTCGTCTTTCCCTGGGGAAGACGCTTGTTTGTATTTTCACGTGTTATTAAATTTATGTAAGTAGATAGTAGGTACATAAGTAGGTAGTTGAGCTATTTGTGAAGGAGCTCGTCACCGAAAGTACTACCACCATAACTATTTATGCCGCTTAACTGTGTACCTTTCATCCAAATCCGTCCAGAAGTTTTTGCGTGAAAGAGCAACAAACATCCATCCTCGCAAACTTTCGCGTTTATAATATTATACATAATAGTAGGATTAACTGGGGGTTATCCGAATTTGTCTGTTTTTTAGAATCATTTTTAAATGGTTAAATTAGTGTTGGTAAAGTCCTAAAAAAATATATGTCATAGATACATCCTTGTTTTAGGGAAATAACGGTTAAAAACACGATAAATTGTAATTTACACGATGAAAAAATCCGAAACGCGGTCGATTTCAAAATAATATTTCGGTTTATTCCCTATTTATAGCAATAAATAATATGAAAATGGCATATATCTACCATGAGGTAATCGTATTTTATAGGGGATCTACAGTAAAAATCAGGATTTTTAAAAATGTTAAAAAGAGTTACAGACAAAAAGGGGTTAAATTA
Organism: Apamea sordens; assembly: GCA_945859715.1. Taxonomy (NCBI): domain Eukaryota; kingdom Metazoa; phylum Arthropoda; class Insecta; order Lepidoptera; family Noctuidae; genus Apamea; species Apamea sordens. The sequence continues at coordinate 8,505,391 of OX243996.1, read as the reverse complement.
CATTTAAGGTTCTGTTTTACTTTTAAGGTCGGAATCCTTTAAAATTGAGTAATGGCTCTGTGGCTTCTGATCGTAGTACTTTCTTTCCAGAGTTTAGCGAAAAACGTTAGTGAGACAGATTTAGCGATTGGGCGACTCTACCCATCTCTTAACAGCATCCCAAGTTTATCATTAAAAATAGCTGTGGCCGTGATTGAGCATGCCTACGAAAAAAGTACGTATAAACTAAGTTCACTGTTATCTTCTTAAGGTCTGATTTTTCCATCGTCAGATAACTTTTATTCGAGGTATAAAATTGACGCTTGACAGTTTTTGTATGAAATAATAAAATTGACAAAAGTTTCAAAATTATTCCTCGAATAAAGTTATCAGATGATTGAAAAATCAGCCCTTATTTAAATAAAAGAATACCTAATAAAGGCTGTGCCAGAAGGTTGTTTTGGAGTCAGGGCGACGGTGCACCTCAACATCGAAGGATATAGAAGTTCACAAAAAAAAAAAAACTACTGTTTCATAGAAAACTGTAATACCTACGTAGTCAAAATGCATAACAGCAAATATTTTTTTTAATAATCGACGAAAAATTTCAACGCAGTCGGGTTCAAAATCTCGATTTATTAAAAAAAAGTCTGTAATAAATTTTTGCACTTTTCTATGAAACAGCCGCTCTTTCTATTGATAACCGGCTAAAATTTTCTACGCTGTTGTAAAATCATAATGCTGAGCTTATGGTTACATTTTGCGCACTGGTTCAAAATTTATCCTGTATATGTATGCATACCGAAGCCAAAAGAAAAACGATCATAGCTAAGTAGGCTTTACAAGTTAACGAATAATAGTCGACCAACTTACATTTGGAATGTATGGGAGATCATGTTTTTCAACTACAATGTCAAGTTTGTTCTTGGAATAAATTCATCCCAATTACGGAACCGGTCTTATAATTATTTTGCGCAGCAGTAATATAATAAAGATTTTGTTTTTCCTTTAGCCTATATTGTCCCACTTGTGGGAGGCCTCCTATTAATAAAGGCCTCATATTCTTTCACCTTTCCTTGTGCTGTGCCTTCTCCGTCCAATCGGTCAGGAACGAGTCCAAATTGTCACGCCATCGTTTCTTGGGCCTGCCTCGGTGACGACGCCCCTCTTCAGACACCCACTGCATAGTATAAAGAGAGGAAGTACGTTATCTTCATACAAATATCGGCACCGCTAAATGAATGAAAAATGTGTGATAATTGCAGGAGAATGTATTGCTGTGTGTTTGGGTGCTTATTTTATTGGTTTATTTTATCCTTTTTTTATAAATAATACTGCTATGAATCTTGAATTTTCTGTGTTTGTTAGGAAAACCATTGTTCAACTTTATTGACTAATGATCACTGAATTAGTTATACAGAGATATGTGTTATCTTTGGCAAGGCCGGGCTTTAAACTAATGAATTGGTGACAGTACTATCAGTAACCTACCGTTTACTCGTGCTCATCACCGCCCCGCGCCGCCCGTCTGCTGGCCCGTCGCTCTTTCTTTCATCGTGAAAGGTTTCATCATCGTTTAGGTACCCAGACAATACAAGTAAAAAATACAACTTCCCGACCCTTGCCAATTTATTGGCACTGAATTAAAATTTAACTAAAAGTGACAACCCTGAGACAGTAGGCAATTATATCGCGGATTGAGCCGGAGATAGCCTACTTCCTCTCTTTATACTATGCCCACTGTGTGACGACTTTGGTCCATTTTGTAACCGGTCTCGCCCGGAGATTCACCTCGCCCCTGACTTCAGTGCTGAGCCGGCGCCCGTCAACGCCAGCTAAGCAGCTGAAGTGCCAGTCACTTGGGGAAATATTGTTGTTGTGCAATAAATATTAACAAAAAAAAGGAAGGTTCCAAGAACCTTCTTTTTTTTGTGTAGAAACTTTTTAGTAGACTTCCAGCTACAGAATTGAAAATATCATCAGAAAATATTTGCGTTTTATTCTTTTACAGAGCTCGCCGGTGTTTATCCCAAACCAAAAGACTTAGACAAGTTTGTAGCTGATTATATTTACAAAACTGATTATGACTGCCTCAAACCAGATTTTTATGACTACCCGAAAAGCAAAATTCAGGTCAAATCGATACAAGACATGATTAAGGAACAGTAAGTACTTATTTATATAGGCAGTAAGTATAAGTACTACAGTAACCCACTATAAATCAAATAAAAAACTTTTAATATTAACAGCCCGACTTAATATTCAGACATCTTTTATCCGAGGAATTTATATGGCGGTTTGACAGCTTTTGTATGAAATATACAGGGTGTTATTGACAGCCCTCTGCAAACTGATAGGTTGGCTTCAGTACATCATATTAAGATGACCGGTACATGTAATTCTTTCAGGAACATTAAGGGAATCCAAAAAACCAGATTTGTTTTATTACCTCACACGCAACGTATCGTTACCGTGGCAAAACGCACGTAGCGGACGGCAGCGCAGCGAGCTTGAGCGAGGCTGTTTTCAGCTGTTTTATTTACATAAATGGAGTGTTGCATACAGAGAACGTAATTTTACATTGAAATAAAGGAATATCAGCAGAAAAAACGGCATATTTTTTTTTTTCCTGCGAAAATTTCCAGTGGGATATGATTCAGAATAAGGAGCTGAATAAATCCTGTGTTTTTGTGGAGGGCTGTCAATAACACCCTGTATTATGTAAAAAGCTCTCCCCCACAGACGCGTTATTATTGGTCGATAATATCAGATGCGTTATTGCGATAATGCGTCCCGGTTCCTTGCCACATATTATTATTATTTTAGTTGTCTTTGACATATCTCGGGACCCTGGGGTCCCGGACCTTTGAAAGGCGTACTAGGGGCCGAAGCCAACTCACAGACGCCCTTTACACAATTCTAAATGATGAGGAGGTACCAACCGACGATTATCCCTGTATGCACCATGCAAGTGCACCCGGACACACCCAGTTGGTGCAGGACTATTGCAGAACATGGAAACAAAATATGCTGGGCTATGGGTTTGGGTGGCTACAGTGGATCGGTCACCTTGAACTATGGAAAGTCTATGTCCCCTGCCTGACCAATGATAATTAAAATATTCACAGATGAAATGGCAGGGGGTGACTTGCACACTCAATAGTGGGCCCCCGAAAACGGTCGCTGGCACATAGTGTCGTAGTGACAAGGGGGCAACATGTCCTGAGGTGCTTATGAGAAGTGGAGAGGTATTTCACGGCTATCAGGACAATCACAGAACAGAAGTATTTCAGTAAGATGCTGGTAAGCATCTTACTGAAATACTTCCTTCCTCCGAGCAGGTTAGCTCTTGCGAATATCCACTCAAGCCAGCTAATAAAGGCAAGAATGAGGTGGGAGCTCTGTTCCTCGTCAGTGTTCACTCCAGCCGGCCAATAAAGGCAAGCCAGAGGTGAGGAATAAGACTTCTCCCGGGAGATAGGGTCCGTGGGGTCGCTACTGCCCAACAGCTCGCCATATACTGCCCTGCGAGTTTCTGTATCTCTCTTGGTCTGGCTTCTCATCCTAGACCTGATACGGCAAAGTAAACTCTTCCGTCACAGACCTAGAGTTTAGAGCACGCAAGCCCCACCACGACGTCAACGTAGAGATACGGCGGTGGGGCTATTATTATATTATTACACTACAGGGCAAAGGCCTTGCCACATAGCTGCGTTTTTATCGTCCGCATATCTTCAACGTGTGCGTGTAACCAGACCCCCACACTACAGACCCCCGCCCGCTTTACCTACACGTTACTTCGTTATTAACGCAGGTGTGTGTAAGATCGTATGCGTCCTAACTCAAAATGTTCTAAGAACTCATTTCGGAATGTCGCAGGATGGAGGAACGCAAGCGTCCTACTTCTATTGCATCACAAAATTTACTGAAAACAGATATCGCAATAACGCAACCTGATATTATCAACCGATAATAACGCGCCTGGGGAGAGCCTTTAACTGTCATATTTATTCTTCAGATAAAAATAATTATCAGACGGTTGATAAATCTGCCCTTAGTTCAGAAGACTGATAAGATAAGCTAAGTTTTTCAAAGCTTCCTCTCTCTTACGATTTTGCTATGCCTGACAGGGTACTACATAATGATCCCATTTTTTAAGTTACCACCAACTACACACTGTGGAAAACAGAATGATAAAGTACAAGTACTTAGTCAAATGATTGGGCAAATTAACCGATAATTTTCTATTTCAGTAAAAAAATGTGAATACATAAAATGCGAAGAAACCATTTCCAATTTACTTTAATGAACTACTTCAATGATGTCACGGATACAGTGAATGAGGTTGGTATCCATCTCATGTCATGATGGCCCAGCGGTTAAGGCCGCCTCTCCTGCACAAGGTTTAAATCCGGGAAATTATTAATATATCTTGGACATTACTGACATCGGTGAAGGAAATCATCGATCGAATATGCGATGCGTTGAACGTTCGATCAAACAAACATTCGATTATTTGAACACTCGATGTATTGAATGTACGATTTATTAACCATTCGATATTAAGAACGTTCGAGTATTTATGTGTTCGATTTATAGTGGTCGATCAATTGATATTCGATTATTTGGTATTCGATTTGGCATAATACACCCACTTAATGGGTATAGTTAATACAAGTCTGAAATGGTGGATGGTGGATGACTGTTATCATTCACCTGTAACATAGTCTAAGGTTCATTTTGAATTTTATGTTTTGAGACCATCAATATCGATTAGTCGACGTCGACCGATGGCAGTCTGGTTGCTGACTAGTCGACGTCGATCGATGGCAGTCTGGTTGCTGACTAGTCGACATCGATCGATGGCAGTCTGGTTGCTGACTAGTCGACATCGATCGATGGCAGTCTGGTTGTTGACTAGTCGACATCGATCGATGGCAGTCTGGTTGCTGACTAGTCGACATCGATCGATGGCAGTCTGGTTGCTGACTAGTCGACATCGATCGATGGCAGTCTGGTTGCTGACTAGTCGACGTCGATCGATGACTGTTTGGTTGCCGACTAGTCGATGTCTATCGTCGGAAGTCTGGTTGCACCTTAACTCGATTCCCGGCTACGTTTATCAATAATGAGTATTTTATTAACGGGCATTTTATTTACCATGCTTGTTACATAGATCAACAGATGCAAGACGATTGACTGTCTACACCCCCGAAGAAAGTAAGAAAATTACAAAGTAATAGAACTTCGGCCGTTCGATTCGTGCGAACAGCAAGTGTTTTTTATAACATTGATGACGCACTAGAAGTTTTATGAATATCACTGAGTTTATTATTTTTAGTCTTTTGGACGGTTTTGGTAAAACTTTTTATACGTTTTGTGTATAAAAGCTGATATAGAACTATTTAACTTTTTTTTTTATTGGTAAGTAAGTGCATAATTTTATTATAATAGACTAAAATATAAAAATTTGCATCGTTTTTTGGTGGCTATACAAGCTACGGTCGAGGTTTACCAGTACGGGTGTAGGAAGACCGGAGCGTCTATTGGAATAGACTTGTGCAGTTCCTGAAACAAACGTGTGTACATAAGTGTCATGTGGGTCGTGTGAGAGATATACCATTTCAGGTAACCCTCTCCGGTAGACCGTAGAGTGTATGTCATTAGGTGCACGGCATTCCCTCCGGTTCCCCTAATCGGACACGCAGACACACGAAAATACACTTTGTTGAATAATACTATGCTGAGTGTACGTACAATTTTAGTTGGCCCTGGTAAATTATTTTATGTTTATTATAAAAAAATACAACTCATGATTAAACCATTTTTAAGTATTTCATTTTAAAATTAGCTGAATATACTCGTAGATGCAGATTCGAAGTTTTTAAAATTGCAGACTTTTATCAATATTTCATAAATATGATAGTAAATTATTATACAAATATTTACACAAAAAATAACAATATTGAAATCTAATTTAACTAAGGGCTGACTTTTCCAACGCCAGATAATTTTATCCGAGGAATAATTTTGAATTTTTGACAGTTCTTCCATACAAAATCTGTCAGTCGTCAATTTTATTCCACGAATAAAAATTATCTGTCGATTGAGAAATCAGCCCTACATCTTACCAAAACTAAAGATTTTGAAAATGTCAGCGGTACTTCACTGGTCAAGCCAACAACTACGACATCTTTCCTGGAGTAGCACTGGCAAAGAGTATAATAATAATACGGGAGAGCACTGAGCATGATCGCAGCAAATGCGTTCCGTGTTACTGACGCTATGTTTCTTAGCGCGCTGCCAAGGTAAAATAGTTTTTAATCGTCTATCATATACAGGGTTATTTTTCAAAAACAACTTCAATACCTTCCCATAGAAAACTTCAATACCTAATCGACCTAAATGTATGGGACGGCTGAATTTTTATTCGCGATTACGATGTTGGTCCCACGGAGAAAGTGGTTCGGTTTGATGGTCTGTACCACATCCTTAAATTTGGCTGGTCTTTGAAAAATAACCCTCTATTATTCTGGTGTATTAGTTTGAATGCCTCGTTAGTCTAGTTTTGCAATCTCGACTGCGAAGCGTTGGCCTGTGTGATTTTCTCGATAGTAGCTTCCGAGTGGACTGTTGATGGCAATGCTCATGTACTCTATTACATGGGAATTATAACCAAAATATAAAAACATTTATTGCAACTTAAACATTGTGTCATACATAAATTGAGGCAGCCCCAGTAAGTTACAAAAGTACTTGGTCGGAGCGAGGGTTGTAAGTAAATAGAGGTTTTATTATTAAATCGGAGCTGGAAATGTGGAGGCACTTTGCCTTATTAGTGCAGTGGTGCGTAGATTAAATAAAAATAATCCTTTTTGAATTGAAATTTGAGTTCGAAGGGATACTGTCCGACATCTGGCATCTTTTTTGTAAACAACTTCCTACCAAATGTTGTTTGCGCGATGCAGAAATCTGTGCCGTCTGTTTTAGTGGCGCCATCTACATCTTTGAGTTCACTGCCTGACTATGTAGTACTTTTAAAGGCGTATAGGTGTCGCTATTAATTATCCTATAGAACCGTCGAAGGGGTGAATCGACATTTTAAAAGGGATTTTAACATTGAAATAATATAGTTTGTTGCCGAAAAGGACTCTTATGGGTTTACTGTATTATAAACAACGATTAAGTGCCCTTGTTGGCAACAAACTGTATTACTTCAACGTTAAAATCCATTTTAAAGTTTCGTCTGGATTCAACCCTGCATCATATTCACCCCGTTTGTAGGTAATACATTAAAATTTAGTTTTAGTGTCTTTTGTGCAACAAGCGACGTATTTTTCACCTTGTTAGCCTAACATCATATTATTGTAATAACTACTTTATTGTAAAATAATGAAATTCCAATTTCACTTTTGTAATCTCTACAGACTTTGGCAAGTAATGTCCGTGACGAAGATATCAAAGTTGGTCGCATCTACCCTCATGTTAATTTGTCAGTCTATTGCTGCTAATACATTGTTTCAATGACATGTGATCACTTAGAATGAGAAACACTGGTTGCATACTTTTAAATGTTCCTTGGAACGAGTATCGGAACGGTATGTTTTAAGTTAGACGTAGGTACAATATTGTTAGTCATTAACTTATCGTTATGTTGGTAAAATAAAATATGCTAAAAGAGATCGTGTTTAGAAGAATTTCTAAAAAATATATTTCTTGGTGTGTTTAATCTGCAAAAATATTGAGACTATGATTATGTCCATAAATAACGTATCGAAACACAGTTTCTATCATAGTTGCTATTGTAAGCATAATTACTTTCCGACTAGAACTTACCTACCTATATGACTATTGAGAGTGTACTTGTACTCCCCGTCATTATAATATTTTTTTTTGTATTGGACCATTCCTGGGAACTAGAACGTTCCCAGGTATGGAAATCCAGTAAAATAATAATAATAATTTTTCCTACGCTAGATAATTTTATCCGAAGAATAATTTTGAATTTTTAACTGTTTTTCCATATAAAATATGTCTAATATGATAATTTGTCGATTGAAAAATCAGCCCTTAGTCTGATATATAGAATGCGTAGTGGACGGCTATGTGATGGGTGTTTTTATACCTTGGTCTTTTTGTATTTATGATGAAGTTTTGATTACAGATTTTCCTGCAAAAAAGAGTTTACCTATGCTATTTTTAAGAAGGAAAGAGGATTTGTGTTAGTGGATGACAATGCAAGTATGCCCCGATTTTCAAACATCTAATAAACTGAAATCAATGCGAAATAAAACCATCACTGACTCAAAGGCAGATCGTTAGTATTTGCCAAAGTTCTGTTGGTGTATAATATGAGTAGGTCGACATCGACCGACATGTATTTATTGGTTTACTTCTAACATTAAAAACGGTATACCTACGGCAGTCAAATCAATCCATTTTCTTTGTTCTCTTGATACACGCAAGACTCACTCTTCTTTTTATTTTTGTTACAAAAAGAAAACTAAAAAGTTTGTTAAAATAAATTATAATTTTCTATTGTTAAAAATAAAATAGCTTTATTAATAAGCTTTTGTATTTATTTTGATTTAGTAACTTGTTCAGGTGTTATACGACCTAGTGGGTCGCGCTTAATGGCAAATGGTATCGCGGCAGATCCAGACGGGGATGACGGGATGAGCTGGACTCCTTTAATAAAGATTGGTCCTTGGCAACTCTGGACAGAGAGAGGTGAAAGAAGAGGGAAGCCTTAGGACATGAATGGCTAATAAAAAAAACTTGTTTAGGGCAATGGCAGAAAGCGTTTTCAGCCGCTCCCAGATTTTTAATTTGCTAGACTAAAATGACAGCTAATAAGTATAGGTATAAACTATATATCTAAACTCAATAAATGTGTTATGCTTTTAAAAATTAGTTATTTTAAAATTATATCAATCGTTCATTATATTAACTAATCCGTATATAATATAGTTAATAATGTCATGTTGACAAAAAAAGTTTAAAAAATCGCTGCTTATTTTTTAGTCTATGAAATTGAAAGCTTCTTAAATGATGATAATATGTTGTGAGTTTACAACATATTATCATCCTTTAAGAAGCTAGGTATGTCTTACTACTACTGGTTACTGCAGTGCGATTCTGTAACCATCTTACTGTGAAAACTAAGGTGAAGTGAGCGTGGAGTGAGCTGTCATTCTAAATAATGCTAGGGATTGACACTACTGACAACTCACATCAAGCTCACTTCACTTGAGTTTTCACGGTGAGATTTTTACAGAATCGACCGGCTGTTAGCCTGCATCATGCTACTGCTGGGCAAAGGCCTCTCTCCATAACTTCCGGCTTTTTCGATATGTCTTAGTCTTATAAGGAATTAAAAAAAATCGAAGACATGTGTGACATTTACCAACCCCTACGCGTTGTGGATTACGGCCTACTCCGTTTCACACAGAGGAGGCCTATCTCCTAGCTGTGAGAAAGTTATAGGCGACAGCTTGACATTATAAATATTTAGTGATTCAGGAAAGTTTTATTTACGTTAACTCTGCAAAGTTTGCCTATTATCGATTAGGACTAAAATAAAATGAGAACTATCTGACTTGCACGTCATGTATCGGACGGGTTCGAAGTCGGTCGTCTAACTGGCACAATATCCGGGGTTATCACACGACACGCCAGCTGCTACAGTGTCGATTACACTGGACCGTTGCCACCGAAAATGTTTGCTATACACACATAGCATGTTATAATCGTGTCATATGTAGGTGAGCGTGTTCAGTTGTTCATACAAATTGGTACGCCAAAAGTTTTGGGTCGCGTTCGATTATAGGATTCGATTATTGGAATTAGGAATGTTTTTAATTGCCAATCTATGTTTGATGTTACGGGATTGTGTTCACTTATTAGGGCGGGTTGTTTCACGTCCACTTGATGTACGCGTAAACGTCAAAAATGGCGCTAACTATCGTCAAACCAAAAAAAGCGTTGTTTTTTTTAAACTTAAATTAAAGAAAAATGCATTGCATTACAGAAAAATTATTTAATTAATTACAATTACAAAATTATGGCCTTGCCGTACGTCAAATAATAACGAGTACCTAAGTAATCGTTATTATTTGACGTACGTATGTTTCGCTAACCAACCATTTGAAACAACCGGCCTTAAGATAGATACGTAAGATCGACTTCCAGTCTAACTGGATGCAGCTCAATACCAGGGGGTCTACTCCGAAGTAGTATCGGCCGAATGTTCGGCCGTTTCCTGCTATGAAGTTACTGTTTGGTTCGGTCGGTTCCGATTCTACACTCCTACACTCTTTTGGATATTGACTATGGTCCCGACCCAACTGAGCCAATCCGAACTTTTGTCGCATTTTTCAATAATATTCGGTTCGGCCATGTGTCGGTCCGATCCGAACATTCGCACTTTGCAGTTCGGAGTAGGCCCCCAGTGTTTTACATGGAGCGATTGCTTATCTGACCTCAACAACCCAGTAACTGGATAATATGATACCTCTTGGTAAGACTGGTTGTCAGACTTTAGGGCTTCTGACGACCCGTAACAACTTTTAAAGATCCACGAATGACAGCCGGGACTAACAGCATAACGTGCTTTCCGAGGCACGGAGGGGTCTTGGTATGTAAAGATGGTCACCCATCCATGGGCCAACGGCGGCAAGCGTAGCTTGCATGATCCCTTAATGTTAGCAACAGTAGCATCGCATCGACAAACTCTCATATTGCTGGTGCTTCTTAGTGGCGGTTACCACATTCCTTCAGGTCAGCCGCCATTTTTTCCAAAACTTTGCCATGAAAATAAAACACGTTTCAAAGGCTCAATAACTCAGCACTCGCCAACAAAACATGTAGTAATATTCTCCATGACAAGCGCCTTTGGAGCTCAAGGATTTGTTATGCAAAAATTGAATTTACGAATTCGCGAATGTAGAACAAAGAACATGTAATAGTCATACATCACTTGCCACCTGTCTCGGCTCGCTACACGTTACCAACGTTTATTTTACTGCATGAATACAAAACCCCTTTTCGGCGGATATGTTGGAACAGGACGCAGTTGCATTGTGATACAACTTTGTTAAGCTAAAGTTTTTTCTTTCTGAGGTGTTAAATATTTTGGTGGGATCTTTACAGGCTGTGTTAATATACATGAGTACATCATTAATGACAACGAGATATACCCACCATTTTACTAGTGTTTCTGGTCCAGCGCTTTTTTGCTTTCTCTATTGATGACCTTGCCATATGTCGCCAAATAAATATTAGTAGTTATTGCTTTTGTACGCACAATGACTTATCAAGCCATACATTTCCAGTATAAGCTAACTTCTTAATGTACGAGAAGTCTATACAATGCGAGGCTGAGGCGATAGCTAAAACTGCAGTGCGATTCTGTAACCATCTCACCGTGAAAACTCAGGTGAAGTGAGCGTGGAGTGAGCTGTCATTCCAACTAATGCCCTAGCATTGACACTATTGACAGCTCACTCTAAGCTCACTTCACCTAACTTTTCACGGTGAGATTTTTACAGAATCGATCAGCTGGAAATGTATAGCTTGATATGTCGTGTGTACCGCACTGTATATACAACTTTTGTCATTCCACCGCTGATGGGTACGATTAATCAGAGGTGGCATCCCTAACAAAAGTTATTTATCTGGAACTAACTAATTGTGTGGGTCAGAATGACGGGTGTATTGCTGCAGAAATGAATATGTTCTTGTTTCATGGAGGTACATTGAATTTTATTAAAGGTACATTCAAGTACATTGCTGGTACATTCTTTTCATATATAACACATTCATTTCTGCAACAATACACCCGTCATTCTGACCCACACAACTAATTACCCTCAAATTATCAATTACACATCAAATGAGTACCTGTTTAGGTATCGCGAGCTAGAACGGATAATTAATTAATCAACTAGATTTTAGTTGACCGCGTGCGGTCAAGTTATTTAATAATTTACACACAATATATGTAGGTATTGATTTATATAAAGGCTAACCTATTTTCTGTAACACAATCCATGGGGGCAATTACTATAATGCAAGCAGAGGGTAATTCTTGTAATTTTAAGAACGTTTACACTCTGAAGGACAATATTCTCGTAATTTACTGATCTCAGTCTCAATCTGTCAAAAATACTTTTTGACATTGATTGTCGCTGAGATGAGCTTGCGACTAGATTTTGATCGTTTTTAATTACGAGAATTTGGCCTTCTGTTTGCAGATGACATGCAGAGTATGATCATTCACACAATCGCTTCACTCAATGTTCATACAAAAAGTACCATATTTTAGGCCTTTTTTTTTTTTTTTTTTTTGAGGTTGGGAAATCATCAAATGACTCCTCCCGCGCGCATATTTTATGCCTTGCGTATATTTATGTAAATGTTACAGTAACTTAAATATTAATCGAGCATCCACTGTTCATGATAAAGACAAAGTGATGCTTTTGCCCCAATGTCTGCAGAACGTTTGCCTAATACATTGCTCTGGCTCGGTCTTCGATTGGTCTAAACCCACCTTAACTCACTCATTCATCACACATCCACACCACACACGTATACAACACACTACACTACACAAGTTTAAATTGGATACACCAATAAGTTAACTACATAATATACTTACTTAGTTAATTTTGTTTTTGTTTGGAGAAACACTTGATTATTGTCGTCTTAGAAATCATACCGACCAATGCTATGTATGAAGCCAACCTACCATGATAATCTTGTAAGACGAAGGAGACTAGTCTCCACGACACAGGGAATCCTAGTGTGGAGGCTAGTGTTATTCAAATAATGTAATGATTTTTTCTGAACAATAAAGTTTTTATTTATTTATTTTTATTTACATCATAGACGACACGATACCATACCATGCTATGAACACCTCAGAAATAATTGATTCGTTTCGTGATTTCTGTCTGTGTGAATCACGGAACGGTCTATTGGACATCATTTTATATTAAACTAGCTAATACACGGCATGCGTTGCAATGCCATTTTTCATTTTTGTTGTTGTTAGGAATCTTCTTCGGCGCGCACACAACTTACCAAAGCTTCATCACAATTGGTCGAGCCACTGTCGAGTTTTTTTGCTCAATTAACGCCTGACAATTTATTTATACATATACGAGTAATATTATACAAATAATATATTTTCAGCAATACTGTTACCGTCATGTTATGATACGGTGTAATGGTGCGGTCTGTGAGTTTGACACCTAGTTCCTTCGTTCCTTTGCCTGTGTGCAGACTCAAGTGCGGACTTTTGTTTTGTCAGAGCCTTTTTCTTCATCTGTCTGCGAACTTAAAAATATTTTCGTTCTTTTTTCCTTTTTATTTCCATATATGAAGTTCCATCGATTTATTTTATTTTTATAACTGTATAGACCCGCTCTTGACCTCGATCACTCCTGATGAAAAGCGATGGATAAGGATGATTATTATAAGTATTATGATGGAACGAGCATGCCCAGAAGATGCCTGTTCGCTCTTGCTTTGAACGCCAGCAGCGTTAAAGGTGGTTCGATTTTTTCTTCGCAGTCGTTCCATTTATCGACAAACGAAGAGCAACCACCTTAAATGCAATCGATGTTATGATATAGCTGTCTGCGTTGAAATTGTAAGGTGTATACCGCGTATCGGAAGACGTAGCATTGGAAGGTGTCCCACAAGGTGCAGGTCCGATGACTTTGTGAAGACGGCAGGAATCCGCTGGATGCTAGAAGCATAGAACCGGTCGAAGTAGTGATCTTTGGTCCCGGGAGGCCTGTATCGACTGAAATGATGATTATCTTTTTGAAGCGATTCTCTAATTTGGTTCCAGTGGTGGTAATTGTCAGAAGAAAATACAAACTACTTAATATTACAATAATTCCCTTATTCATCAAATCATAAAACGTACAGGATAGTTCATTACACCGTACATATTTCTTTAATTCCCCAGCTCAAAAAGTTTAAACGTAGTACTAAAATATGTACACAGACTAGACTACAAGCGAGTTTTTTTGTATAACTTTCCTCTGTCACGCACATACCCTGCGGAATAATTAAAAGGTGTCTATGCCCTCGCACCGTCGTTGCGGTGCGCCATGTTAAACTTTAAAATTAATGTTGTGCTCTCCCCGGTGGAGTGTATCAACATAGAATCCCACTTAAAAGGTCGAAATCCCATCGTATCCTGTTGTTTTCATCACCCTAGAGGGAACCACAAAAGAGCCTTATTATTAAATAATCTGAGAGCCCTTCGGATGAAGGTAATCGATGATCTCAAGGAAGGTCTTTTTGTAATCACTGCTGTGACCAAGAATGTCTAATGTTCAGTAGTTAAAAAAATGGAGCTGAGCAAAACAAAAAACAAATCATTTTTCATGTAGGTACAATCATCATCATAATCTGCCTAGCCTTTTCCCAACTATGTTAGGGTTGGCTTCCAGTCTAACTGGTAGCAGCTGAATACCAGTGTTTTACATAGAGCGACTGTCTATCTGACCTCCACAACCCAGTAACTGGGTAATACGATACCCCTTCATAAGACAGGTTGTCAGATTTTCCGGCATCTGACGACCCGTAACGACTGCCAAAGATGCAAGAATGACAGCCGGGACCAACGGCTTAACGTGCTTTCCGAGGCACAGAGGGGTCTTGGTATGTAATGATGGTCACCCATCCGCGGACCAACCGCGGCAAGCGTTGCTTAACCTGATTGATCGACCCGTGCGGCTCTTATAACTTAGCCTCTATACCAATGTGCTTTAACCCTTATACCAATATATCCCATTAAACATTTAAGTACAATGTTTCTAAGGATGTATCCCGATCATTTTTCCCGTTCGCGTGCATCTAATAGTGTCTTATTTATTCAACAACATTTTTCCAAGATAGCAGCATTACAGCTCGAAGCATGATATTTTGTAATAGAGACACTGCAGATGCGGCGATTTTCTAAAACAAGAATATACTGAACTAGGGAAATGCACACAGCGTAAAATGGAACGTGCTCCTTAAATACATATTCTCTTTAACGAAAATATAGGAACGTAATTATTTTATAGGTAAGCTGCAGAGTTAACGGTGGAAATTCTGTCTGAAGTTTTACGTCAATTTGAAAATCCATCAAGTATAGGTAGTTTTGAATAGTTTGATTGATATGGCAGGTCTTAAATAGCAGAACCATTATCCTTGGATCCTCGTTCAGTCTATCAAGCAATTCTTGAATGGCTTGAATAGACAGAAATGAATGAAAATGTTTATAGCGTATGGTTATGATTGTGGTAGTAATAAAAGATAGAAATGGACACAAAATAATATGCGTTTATAGCACTGTGTGACTTAATTAAGTCACGCTTTTCTGTGACTTAAGTAGTCCATTTTTACACTTATAAACGTGAAAGTTTGTATGGATAGATGGATGGATGTTTGTTACTTTTTCACGCAAAACTACTGAACGGATTTGGATGAAATTTGGCACACAGATAGTCTGTAACCATGATTAACATTTATAAGATACTTTTTATCCCGATATTCATAGGGGATAGAAACTTTGCGGATGAAACCGCGGGACACAGCTAGTCTACTATTAGTAATGTTTGTACTTTGTACTATTATTAACAATTTATGTTAAATCAAACTGTTACGCAATAAGTAGATATTTTTATTAGATTTTCAAATTCCGAAAGTAAAATTGATGTAATTACGGTTCTATTCCTAATTACTTGTGTCACGGAACAAAAACCACTTCGTATCATTTGTTAGTAAAAAGGTTGAAAACAAAAGAAGGTGCAAAATAATAGCCCGTGTAAAACCGTTCTCTATACGTAGTTTTCAGCCTTTTCACGTCAGTTTGGCCGTCCAGGTTGAAATAATGGCGAATGCAAAATAACCTAAAACGTGAAGCTCATGACTGTGCACTGTAATTATTTCCCTCTAACTTCAGCTTACAAGCCATTCTAGGTTCCATCAAGTTGCTTTTGTATTTCGTTAACTTTACACTTTTGTTTGTGGATTGCAACTTCATTTTTGTTTTTACGTATATTTATTAAAGGGAACTAATTTTTTGAGCTGTTATTTAAATATTCGAGATGTTATTATGATCAGTTGAAAAACATATTGAGCAGTTATTTAATTTAATGGCGGTTGATTAATTATTGCGACAGTAAAACATGGACAGTAATAAAAAATCAATTAGTCGGTTATTTTATCGGAAACAGCAGGTTAGGTTAAAACTGTGACCACACAACGCACTAGCCGAGCGAGCGAAGCGAGCGGTGCCGCAGCAGCGGCCGGCGAGTGCCAGAAACATATTTTTGAATACAAAACTAAACGCACCAACCACGTACACGTACAACCACGTAAGCGCTCGTTCAATAATTTTTACCGCCTATTTAATTATTTTCCTGCTCAATTATATATTCACTGATCCATTTCATTATTTTTTATTACTCATTTTTGTTTACTTTACTGCTTAGTTTTAACTGCTGAACTAGTTATTAAACGTGCCATTTATAATTTTTAACTTACCAAAACCACTATTTACAACTGCCTCTTTAAATCAGTGCCTTTATTAAACTTACTTAATACTGGTTTTCAGCTGAATCCGGTCAGACCGGTTGGGCCGGTTAGACTGGAAGCCGACCCGAACTAACCGGCTAAAAGGCTAGGCAGATCAGATGAGGTCTATTATTAAACTGCCCCGATGGTTAAGTGGCCACAAGTGCTTCTGCTGAACATGAGGTCCTGGGTTCAATTCTCGGGTCGGGCAAAGGTTTATTGAGTTTTTCCTTCTGGAATTTCACAATAGCAGCCAGTAGTCATTGCACCCGGTTGATGGCAATAGGATAGCTGACTATCAAAATTAAAATCAAATCATTTTTATTTTCAGATAAATATCCATAGGTAAATTTAACACTTAAACACACACACACACACTTAGTTGATAGTACAAAATAGAATAAATCAAATAAAATAACATCACAAACTTTTAAAATCAAACTCAAAATTAAATTAAAATAAAATAAAAAATAATATCAAAATTAAACTACACTACACTACACTATGACGTGGGACTTAAACATAACCGAAATGAGTGTGTACTTTTTTTTTTTGGGTGGGAAATCATCATAGACCTCTCCCGCTCTGGGCTGAGCGGAAGGGCGTGTCAGACTTTTACTGACTAAAACCCACCCGTGTTCCTTCAGTTGCCTATGCCAGGGGCCACGGTATCTCTTTAGAACAACCCGTGGCCCCGGCACCTATGCCTTAGCCTTCAAGGTATAAAAGTATGTTCTTTATTTTATTATGCTTGCGTTAACACCCTCTTCGATCATTCTTCTCTCACCCATAATGCCACATTGTTGGGCAAAGGCCTCCGCTACCTCTTTCTGTCCGACCTCAATATTTATTTTTATTTAAGCTGTAATAATTTCACCTTTTTGCCTTATGTCTAAATATATGCATGTTGTGTTAGCCTATAAGAAGTTGTTGCACTCTTGTATGTACAAAATGTATTTTTTTGTTTAATTCTCTGTGTAAACAATTGTTGGTTAACCAAATAAATAAAATAAAAATAAAATATTATAAATACAATATATTTTTAGCATAACCCCTACCCCATAACCCATAACACTAGGTAACCGTATCGTCGAAACTATTTTATGCTATGCTAACGTACAAAATATATTGAAACATTATTAAAAATGCCTTTGGACACACGTTTGATTAATTAAATTTTCAGTTCGCTGTTTCAAAGTTTTAATCGTATCAATTAGGTATAAGTCCTTTGTCAGGAAGTAAAACGTTATTTTTTAGTTTTACCAAATCGGATTATCGGAGTTTAAAAAGCGGATTATAGATATTACTGGCTTTTTCCCGCGGGTTCGCCCGCGTGTGTGTCGGAAAATATCCCAACGAACGTACTACAGGGATTAAAGTACCCTATGTGTTAACAGGTATACAATGTATTGAGTCAGCAATACATTGTTATCATATAATTCCATTCATTTGCGCGACACACGTAAAACCCAGTCGGTATGCATTTTTTTCGACATCTTCAACAATCATCGTCATATTTTTTTATTTGAAACTGTGTGCCAAATTATGAGTCTTGTTTTGTTACTTGATCATAAATAAATAATAATAGGGGTTAAAGTATGAAATTGCTGTTTTATGGAATTGGTACTTCGTATTGACATAGAACCTTCGTTTGTTCGGTTGAGTTCGGTTGAGTGTTCGGTTTGAGATTTTTGAGTGAAACTTTTTTCATATGGTATTTATGAAGTTCTTCTTTTAAAAAATGTGCAACATTCGATTATCGACTTTCAGTTGTTTTTTTTATTCAGCTTAGACAAGAAAGATGGATACTTCGAAAATTCGAGTTATTTTTTAATACGAGTTCCGACGCGGAACTAACGCGACAGAAACAGCTCGCAATATCAATGTTGCGTTTGGAGAGGGGACTGCTAATGAACGCATGGTGCGATTTTGGTTTAAACGCCTTCGTGATGGAAACTTTGATTTGAAGAACGAACCACGTGGAAGACCGCCCACACAGGTGAATAACAATGAATTGAAAGAGATGGTGGAAGCCGATCCGAGCCAAACTACCCAGAAATTAGCGGCATGGTTTAACGTTACCTTACCAACAACATTGACTCATTTGCGTAAAAACAATGAAATAAAAAAATATGAGAAATGGGTGCCTCATATAGCACGAGAAACTGTTTTAACTCTTCAGGAACTGCAATGTCTGCAATTAGAAACCATTCAACCAACCTGTGTGAAATGTCCAGGGATATTATTATTATTATTCGTCACCCTCCGTATTCGCCAGACCTTGCTCCAACGGACTACCATTTTTTTCGTGATTTGGACAATTTTCTACGTGATAAAAAGTTTTCTTCTCAGGAGGCAGTACAAAATTCAATTCAATTCAATTCATATTCAATTCATAATCTTTATTGTGGATCACAGGTAAGTACATGGTACAGGTGTTAAATAGTTAAAGAAAAAAAATGTGAACAGCTATGTCCCGCCCATAGGGCATACAATAGTCAAGTTGATTAAATAAAATAAAATTACATAATTGCTAATAATACATTAAATAAAAATAAAAAAATGCTTTCACACAGTTTGTCGAATCTATGTATATCACGAGAGTTCTATCGCAAAGGCATAAATGACCTTCCTATTAGATGGCAGCAATGTATAGATAATAATGGTAATTATTTTGATGAAATAAATACCTATATTCATCATCTGCCTAGCCTTTTCCCAACTTTGTTGAGGTCAGCTTCCAGTCTAACCGGATGCAGCTGAATACCAGTATTTTACATGGAGCGACTGCCTATCTGACCTCCACAACCCAGTTAATACGATAATACGATACCCCTTGGTAAGACTGGTTGTCAGACTTTCGGGCTTCTGACTACCCGTAACGACTGTCAAAGATCCACTAATGATAGCCGGGACCAACGGCTTAACGTGCTTTCCGAGGCACGGAGGGGTCTCGGTATGTAAAGATGGTCACCCATCCACAGACCAACCGCGGTAAGCGTAGCTTAACCTGACCGAGCGACCTGTGCGGCTGTTATTATTTAGCCACGGAGGGGACCAAAAGGAGGGGCCTCCTTTTGTTAGCCTGCATCATCCCACTGCTGGGCAAAGGCCTCTCCCCATGACTTCCAGCTCTTTCGATCCAGGGCTAAAGTGGGCCACTGGTCTTTTGTTTTGTCCAGCTCATCCCACCATCTTCAGGTCTGCCGCGACGCCTTCTAGCCGTGTCAGGACACCTTTTTGTAATATTTTCATTCATTCATTAATCCCATTAGATCCCGTTAAACTAGCTCAATCTGACTTGAGGGAATGATAAAAAATTCTTTTATATAGGTACCCAGGTAAGCAGCAGCGCATTTCCCGTACTTCTATTCTTGTTAGTCCACGTAATTCTAAAAGTGCAAAGTTCCTACATTATAGTGTTCCGTATAATTGTGTCGGCGTTCCATCCGTGTTGTGGAAGTGTGCACTGGCTAAATGGCTGAGAACTGCCAGCTACAGTACAGGAGTACACCCACAGGACATGCAGGTAACACGCTGTAGGTTTTACCTCTACTATTTGTTGTAGAAAGAAATGGTGAAAGTTCTTAAGTTGTGTTTCGCACGGTAACTGTATACACATGACAGTACAATGTACATTACAGTGTAGAATTGTCTGTAGTATTTCGTTTCGGACACATACCCTTAAATAACTTTGCATTCCTAATGGGTATAGTTGAGTCACCAAATTGTATGGAATTGAAGCTTTTTTATCATATCATCATGGAGTGTGTCCGGAACGAGCCGGGAAGGCGAGATTTAGAAAGACAGAAAATACGTTTATTTACGGCAAACATGACGCAGAGAGAGAATACAAAAAAGAATAAGTTGTGAGAAAATGTGTCGTAAATAGTATTTAATAGTATGTGCGAAATTGGGGGATGGGAACGCGTCCTTGCTGCTCCTGCTTCGGAAGCAGCCAGGATGCTGTACAGGCTCGTAGATATTGGTATTCGTCGCAGAGGTAGTGTAAAATAATTTTGAGTTGTGTAGCAATATGTAAAGTTGATGTGTAACTATGAGGGAGGCATAATGTGCCTAGATTAAAACCCTCTTTAAATAAATAAAGAAAAAAAAATAGATTTAGTAAGAGGAATCATAGCTTTTTAATGGCCTTTGTACTTAATAAATAAAGAAAACATATAGAATAAATAGTTTCAGTAAGAGGAATTGCAGCTTTTTGCTGGCTTTTGCACTTTTTGAGACAAGTACGGATACTTTCGCACTTTTTAGTATCGAAATGGAGAACATCATTTGAGTGGGCCGCGCATCTTAAACGTTTTTTACTTGCGTTTGCGATCCGTTTTGAGAGCGTTAAACTTGGGATTGTGTAACTAATTACACAATTAACGAAATGTTTGACTACTATAAGATTTTTAATTACAGTTTAGATTATTGAACTATTCGGCGCAAAGAAATTTTAATTCTAAATTCTGGAAGTAGAGATTATTTTTAAATTTTTTAAACCTTAGTAGATGAATTTTGACTTGATCATATAATACGTTACTTTTCAGCCTTGGCTTCACTATCAAATTCGAAAACCTGTCGTGAACATATGGTAGGGTTACGTGACCATAAACTAGACTGACAATGTACGGCTTTAAAAGTAGGTTTCTGTCTATAGGTCTGTAGTATGCTCTGAAATACTTTTATTTACAAACAAATTGGTACAAAATTGGTAATAACTCGATTTTTTATTTTAAAAGTATTATGTCTGGCGTTTTCCCAGGAAAAAGCCAGTACCTACAAGCTAATAACTTTCTGAAAGATACAAGCCCTTGCATTGTTTTATGTTGATTGGTCGTAATAACCGTCAAAGTTATTCTAAACCCTTCATCCGACCGGAGAGGGCCTTACTACCTAAATACGTTTTTTTTCCAAACGAACCCCATTAGCTCAATAGGTTAGAGATAACATTTGTGAGTTTGTATGTAGGGGGTAGGTAATCATCAGAACTACTGATCCGATCCCGAAATTTCTTTCAGTAATGGGAAGCTACAGTTTTGCCGAATGTCATAGAATATACTTTATTTTAAAGAAATTTCAAGCGGACGAAGTCACGGGCATATGGTAGTACACAATAATGAAACTAAACAATTAGGCCTTTCATAAGTGTTCAGTTATTTGTCACGAATAGTCTAACCGAACATGAGTTCTATGGCAGCAATTATGGTAAAATATTCGTGACTGTATCACATAATGTGAAACAAGGGAATACATAACCTTTTTGTTATTGGCGCTTGAAGTTTTAAGAAGTGATTATTTTGATTTTTATGTTTTATGGCGTAATGTTTTGATTAGGCAGTCTTTTAAATGAACGTTCGGTTATATAGGTCTTCGATATCGGAATGCATATCATGGAACTCAAATAGAGCTGGACAGGATACCTGAGGGGCAATTCTCGTAATTTTAAGTACGTTCACAGTCAGGATCTCAGTCTCAATCTGTCAAAAACTACTTCTAATTTCCCTACATTTTGACATTTGTTTGTCGCCGAGATGAGACTGCGACTAGATTTTTAACGTTTTAAATTACGAGAATTTGCCTTCTGGCATACCGCAGTGATGACAGGTGGAGTAGGGCTGTGACAGAGTAAGGACTGGAAGACGAGATTTCGGTCATCCGGCGGCGGGATGAGCAGACGACATTGTTGCCATAGCGGGAAAAACCTGGAGACTGCGCGATGCTGGGATTAGTATAAAAAGAGAGGCCTATGTCCAGCAGTGGGTGAAGTCGGGCTGTAGATGATGATGATGATCTTAGGACCAATTTCACTCGTGAAACTGAACGCGATCAACAGCACATTTGCACCGCGTTCAAGAGCTATCAGTGTCCATGTTCCATAACAATAATGACAGTGATAGCACTAGAACGCGGCGGTGATATGGTTACAGAATCGCACTGCAGTGCTCAAATACACGAGCGGCACGCGTCAACGGCAGAGGTATTTGCAGCCGCCGCCGCATGTATACGGCTGCCGTCGACAACGTGCCGGTCGTGTATTTGAGCACTGCAGTGCGATTCTGTAACCATATCACCGTGAAAACTTAGGTGAAGTGAGCGTGGAGTGAGCTGTCATTCCAACACTAATACTAGGGATTGACACTATTGATAGCTCACTCTAAGCTCACTTCACCTAACGTTTCACGGCTGTACTCAAATAGACGAGCAGCACGTAGTCGACGTGTGTCGACAGTTGCCGTCTGTACTCGTCGGCAGCTGCAATTGCCTCTGCCGTTGACGTGTGCCACTCGTGTGTATGGACACTAAGCCGCGTTCAAGTGCTATCACTGTCATTATTGTTATGGAACATTGACACCGACAGCTCTTGAACGCGGTACAAATGTGCTGTTGATCGCGTCGCGCACTTACGTATGCTGCAGTGCGATTCTGTAACCATCTCACCGTGAAAAGTTAGGTGAAGTGAGCGTGGAGTGAGCGGTCATTCCGATTAATGCTAAGGGATTGACAGTATTGACAGCTCACTCTAAGCTCACTTCACCTAACTTTTCACGGTGAGATTTTTACAGAATCGATCGGCAGATAGCGTTCAGCAGTGCAATTCTGTAACCATCTCACCGTGAAAACTTAGGTGAAGTGAGCGTGGAGTGAGCTGTCATTCCTACTAAAGTTAGGGATTGACACAATTGATAGCTCACTCTAAGCTCACTTCACGTAACTTTTCACGGTGAGATTTTTACAGAATCGATCGGCAGTTTCATTGGTGAGATTCGCCTTTACTAAGATGTCCATTTCAACCGCGCGGCCAACTCATAAAAATGTAGTTTACATTTCGTCCAAGTTTAAATATTAGTCAGTTCCTAATATTCGTATAGGTAAGAGTAATTAAACAAATATTATTAAACTATCTAAAGAGGTTCGTAACTTATATGTAGATGCATAAAATAATGTTGCTCCTATAATTAATTGAATTCTTGGTAATACGTTGTTTATTAAGTAAACATCTAGTAATTAATTCTTGGTAATACGTTGTTTATTAAGTACATATCTAGTAATTAATTTTCACCGATCCGATGTCTTAACCCAGCTCATGGTGTTTTAGTCTGGCACCCTAATTGCGTAACACACGATCAATCGTAGTCTGAATCATTTTGAAGCAAATTGCTAATCCATTGCTTCATAAGTTCGAAAAAAAATTCTGCTCAACACGTAAATAACGCAATGAATGTTGTTGAACTGTCAAAATGAAACGGATTCCGATTGATTGTGTGTTACGCAATTAGGGTGCCGTTCAGCTTGAAAAGGTAACAAACACACAGACCGACAGGAAGACACAAGTAACTTACGCATTTATAATATTAGTGTACAAGTAATTTTCATCAGGATTTGACATTATGGTGTCAAAAAACGCTCCGTAATAATTGGGTGACCCTTTATCGCTTTCTTAAAACCCAAAGCTTAAAGCCGCGCGACCAACTATTTTGATAATAAATGGACGGCCTTTCAAATACAGAGCGTTTTCTGACATCTTAAGCTACGTTTCCTTGAAGAGCGGTGACCGCCCACATAGCGTCCATAATTTACCGGTGAATCGAAACCTTTCAAAGCAAGTTGGTGTGTTTTCCTAGTGTTTTTGACACCGTAAAGTCAAACTACACTGCCCAAAGATTTAAATCGCTGGGTCTTCCCTTACTGTACTTAGTCACGCAAAAACGTGTCCACAATGAGAAGAGTGAGCTCACAAATTACTATGTAGTGTTTCCACAATTAGTCACTGCGTCATTGTCAGAGGTTTCTAAACTAAACAGAAACGCGACTAGATCTCTTGACGCGGTAGGGCGTATCTAGCGATTTAAATCTTTGCCGCTGTCATCATTTTCAAGACAGCCGTCACTGAGGGCGTTATAGCGGTCACCGCTCTTTTAAGAAACCTGTCAGATTTTCATGACAGTCGTTCGTCGATCTGTCATATTTTGACAGATCCGCTCTTCCAGGAAACCAAAGCTTTACTGCCCACAGTGTGCCAGCCGAGCAATTCGGCAAAATGCTCACCGTGAAAACTTAAGTGAAGTGACCTTAAAGCGAGCTGTCAATCCCTAGCTATCCCTAGCGTCAGGTGGAATGACAGATCACTTTACCTACATTTTCGCGGTGAGTTTTGTACAGAATTTCACTGCTGGTGGAAGGACAGCTCATTTCATCTAAGTTTTCACGGTGAGATTTTTACAGAATAGACCAGCTGTATCGTCTTTACTTTACTTGTAGGTAATGATTTTATTCTGACGTTCCTGTGCATCTGTATAAAGTACACACATGATCAGCAGTGCGATTCTGTAACCATCTCGCCGTGAAAACTTAGGTGAAGTGAACGTGGAGTGAGCTGTCATTTCTACTTATGCTAGGGATTGACACTATTGACAACTCACTTTAAGCTCACTTCACTTAACTTTTCACGGTGAGATCTTTACAGAATCGATCGGCAGTACTTAAGGTTTGCTAAGAGCATTTTAACTAACATCATCAAAGCCGTTACGTCATCGTAACGTGAAAGGTTTACGTTCGGATTTACACTTGCTACGTCAAAACAGATTGTTATAGCTTGCCAGTTTGCTCATGAATCATCTCAGGAGGATCATACATCATGCAGAGAGAGGCATTGAAAGCCAAGTATTTACCGCCATACGATGCTCGATTGTGAATAAAGGAAGACATGACTTATGTTTTTTATTACAAGTAAGGAATAAAATGATTTCCTTCAAACTTGCATGCACACCACAAATCAGTAAATACGTTTAGCGCGCAACGTGTATAAAACATCAGTCTGTCTTTGTCAACTTCAAACAATTGTATGAAATAGCATGATTTTTTTAATTATTTAAGCGTTACAGTATTTTTATCTCACGAAGCAGAAAGCGCTTTACTTGTGGTTACAAAATGTATAAAAAATACTAGCTAGAACAAGAATTCGACGACGTCATAGCCCACTTTGTCTCACAGAGAGGTGTGACCCAGCATAACATAACGACTGTATTCCTCGAAGAGTTAGGCAGAGGGGCATCTATAACTGAGGTATATCTGTATTTCTATCTACATACGTCCCAGCGGTGGGGACATTATGTTTAAGCTAAGGGCCCGTATTCCCGTAATTTAAAACAAATGGTATAATCTCATCTCGGCGACAAAAAAAAGTCAAAAACATGTCAAAGTGTAGGGAAATTAGACGTATTTTTGATAGATTTAGACTGAAATCAGAGGGGCAATTCTAGTAATTTTAAGACCGTGCACAGTCTGATCTGTCTCAATCTGTCAAAAAATACTTCTAACTTCCCTACATTTTGACAAGTTTTTGACATTTGTTTGGCGCTGAGATAAGACTGCGACTAGATTTTGAACGTTTTAAATTACGAGAATTGGCCTTCTGAACGTTCGAATGTGAACGTTCTTAAAATTACGAGAATAACCCCTAAGTTCTTTAGTTAAATTTAAGTTTATCCTCTTCGGTCAGCTTATATTACATTAATTAGAGTTCGCGGTCACTGGCCATGTATGGCCAGTGCGTGACTAAGCATGGCCCACGCTACTACACGTAAACAAGCCGTAGTTTAAAATATATAGTGAACACGCAATCCTACATCCACTGAATACCTAACTAATAATATACTCGTAGGCGTACATGTCTGTATGTCTGAGTATCAATATTTAACAGATTCAAATATAATTTATATAAGCTATAGGTAAGGGTAATTTTTTAATGAGTGCGCAAACCGAAACCATGAATTCAGCACATGATTCTGATACCACCGGCATTACAATTTTTCGCGTTATTAAAAATAAAATTGCTCTGCCATACATTTTGACCGCGTCAGTATTACACATTTCTATGAAACAATTGTTTTTTTTTTGATAACCGACGAAATATATCTTCGCTAGGGGGGTCAAAATCAAAATATTTTATTTCACATAAACCAACATGGGCACTTATGAAACGTCAGAAGCTAGGTGCACCGGTTCCAATTGGTCGTTTCCTATGGAGAAGAGCCGGCAAGAAACTCCACGGTTACTCTTTTAAAAATAATTGGCTTTTACAATGTTTTCAAATTACAGTAGATACGGGAGGACAGCGTAGGCCTGTCAACAAGTAACAGGTACTTGATAAAATAAAAAATGGTCTACATACCTATCTAAAGTCTACAAGGCCTACAAGGTTAAAGGACTGATAAAATTTAAAAAACCTATTAAAACCAAGTGACATGAAGTTGAAACTAGAATTGTCTGTAGATAATGTCAAATAATAAAAAGATTATGTCAAAGAAGTATGTAAAAAATAAATAAACATCGTCATTTGAGAGCAGTTAATAGACATTTGCGTGGTTATGCCGTTAATGTGGTGCCAGGGAAGCCACGTGTTGTTGGTCTAGAATCATATGCTGAATTCATGGTTATTTATTTATTTTATTTTACCATTTATGTACACACATAACAATGAAAAACAGAACAGAAAAAATAGCTACAGAGGTGATGCTTATTTCATAAGAAATCTCTTCCAGCATACCTGAGATAGGACAATAGATACAGAGAGATGTAGACAGCGTGTGATTAGAGCAAAGGAGACAAAAAATAATACATAGAATCAAAAAACAATTCACTTAAAACTAAACAAAAATTACGAGAATATACTAACATACATACAAATAAACATACATAAATACTTCTAAAATTAATATTACTAAAATGATAATAATTATATCATACTCAAAATAATAAATATATACACAACTATGATGAAGTGGACAGATAGTGTTCTTTCACTCTTCTTTTAAAAACTGCAACAGGTACAGTTTGCGCACTGGTAACAAAAGGATCCTGTATAAATGGCTGTCTCATTGGTCTAGCAATTGCAAGTGCTAGAGCTGAGCACGAGGTCCTGGGTACTTTTGTATCCCAGGTCGGGCATAGTGTTACTGGGTTGTTCTATCAGTCTTTTTCAGTAGCAGCCTGGAGTCTGGATTTTTGCCTGTGGTTGGCAATAGGATTGCCCCCTACTACTAAGTTTTAAACATAACTGGAAATCGGTCGGAAATGTCCGACCTCCACGCGGATAAAGCCGCAGGCAAAAGCTAGTCGGAATTATAAATCAAGTAAATGTACGATGAGTAATCTTTTTTAGTGGATTCTAAAACGAATGACCTTCGAGTGTAATAAATTAGGAAAGTATTATTATTTCGTGTTGTTTCTGCTTTTGGTGATGATATAATAATTGTCCCCTCGTGTTGGTTATCCACGAGTACGTATTGATTTGAGTTACCAGTAGTTAGCTTTTATTTGTATTTTGGTATTTTTATTAATCATTCAGTATATCCGTCCACAATATAAGTAACTGAGGGGCCATTCTCGTATTTTTAAGAACGTTCACCTCCTAATCTCAGTCTCAAACTGTAAAAAAGACCTCGTTTTTGACATTAATTTTCACTGCGATAAGATTGCGACTAAATTTTGAACGTTTTTTATTACGAGAATTGGCCATCAGAAATGTAGTTCTCGTAATTTTAAGAACGTTCACAGTCTGATCTCAGTCTCAATCTGTCAAAAAAACCTCCAATTTCCCTATATCTTTGACAAGTTTTTGACATTTGTTTGTCGTCGAGATGAGACTGCGACTAGATTTTGAAAGTTTTTAATTATGAGAATTGGCCTTCTGATCTCATTGTTTTGTTACCCTTATAGATTAGAATAGAGAAGTGTTATACTAACACAATTATGTAACTAACAATTATTATGGATGTACTAACACTAGTTAAACAATTTGTTAGTAATTATATACACAACTTAAACAGTTGTGTATACTCGTATAGTTACTAACAAATTGGATTTTATGATGTGGAAAATAAATAAACGATTATGATGATAGTTGGATAAATTGACAGAAAAAATGTTCAACTTGAATAAGAAATCCAAATTAACACCAATGAAGTAAAAAATCGTAACTGTAGGAAAAATAAATTTACAAAAATCTTTTTGCCCGATGCTAAAACTTTTTTCCCAAATTAGCATGTAATTAAGGAGTACTTTTGAGTCCTAATCTAAAAACTTTGTAGGCACGCAATTTTAGCCTACATTTTCGTTTTTCTATCGCTTAATAAACTCAATTATAGATGATTACAGTTTTAGTACTAAACCGCATGTGAGCCTTAGGGTGGGACTTTTTAGTCTATAATTTTATGTTAATTTTTCAAATAGGTGACTTGTACGTTAACGTACAAAAAATAAAAGAATTATTACTGTTAATTTTGTACGAGTAATAGTATTCTGTTAAAACAAGTACTCGTACCTAGCAACGTGTTGAAAATATCTGGAACTATGTAAAACTGTTGTCGAAATTAATTCCAATGCGTAGGTTCTGTCCACTCTTCACATTTGAAGGGATTATGTTACGTTACACTGTTGGAAAAAACCTTTTTTCTTCCCAATCTTCATTCTTACTGCAAACAAATAAAGCACACAACTCCTTGTAAAGTTTCGCCGGGCCTGTTCGAAAATTGATCACGTTTTTTCACAGTTACCAAAAGTTATAAAGTTATACATTCAGAAGAATTTCTCAAATACTTTTAGAATGAAATTCATCAATTGAAAGAGTTCCTAAAATAAATATTGAAAGTATATTCCCCAGTTTCCAACTTTCTACCTTATCCATTGTATCCTCAAAGTTACCAGATTCAAGGTTTGTTTCAACGATCTGTCAAACGCAGATTAATCATTTACGAATTTGCCATTTCAACCTTCATTACTTGACTCAAACAGAAAATAAGTACTCAAAAGCCTACTAAAAGGAATGCTTGTGGAAACTCATTCAGTTCGACTCGGTCGTTGTAAGCGTACGGACGCCTACGCCGTAGCAGTGCTACGCCGTGGCTTGCTATACGTGTCGCGGGTTAACTTCGTTCGATTGTTAAAATAAGTACAGTTTATGGTTATAGTTTAGAATAGGTCTGTAGTGTTATGAAAATGTAGAATAATATTTTTCAGTGTTTTTTTAATGAAACAATGTTCAGTGACATTAGAGGAGGGCAGTGACTGAATAGTGCACACGGTAACCTACTTAAATGCTTCGTCATAAAGGGGAGGTAAGTAATGACTTCTATATTTAGTTGCAAAGTTATATTAATGTTTGAAAATGTGTGTAAAGTTGGGGACAGACTAGAGTTTAATTAGAGGCTAACTTTATAGCCACAAACTGAACATGGTTTGAACATTAATTTAGATTTACAGGGAACATTTTAAATTATTTCAAAAATTATGTTGAAGCATAAATAAAATTATGTTTTTAATTGATTACTTAATTATCGCATAAGAATCTCCTTATACGAATATTTAAATAGTCTTATGTTAATATGATAGAGGATGAAATGTATAGATTAGGGAAACATTAAGATCTTCAAACCATGGAAATATGGCTGAGGTTTATTTAACGGTTTAGAGTATCAATTCCACACTGCATAACAAGCATCAAACATGGCTGGCCATGAGGCGGATCAGTGATAATAATGTTAGTTCAAAAATAAAAAGCAAATGTCAATTATTCGACGTATAATTAAGCTGTGTTTACATAGTTTCGATTTCAGTATGCCGACTACAATTTGAGAAATGCTAATTACTCTGGGACGTGTCGTACTTACAATGGAGTTTAGTTAGTCTGCATTCCAAATTAGTTTTTCAAGCGTTGCACGCTAGTATCGCATTAACACGGGACGACTTATATGTCAACGTTGTATAAATTAAAGGCCATTAACATAGTGTCTTTATACACGGTGTAAAAAGACCCATCACGAAGCTGTCATCTACGCATTCTGTACATCAAGTTAGGTAAATTAGTGCAAAAAAAAAAATTACTGGGAAACATTTTTCGGGTTTGAAAATTGTCTTTGTTCGCGGCAGTGTGCAATGTAACGCACAAAAAAACTTGCTTATAGGTGTATGCAACGGTACAGTGATCGTTGGAGTATTTAAAGTTAAGTTATAAAACACACAAAACGTAAGAACGGACGAACGTAAGATCGTCATCTAAAACTAGTTTTCGTAGAAAAAACGTCAAATAAAGTTGGAAATTTGACCTTACAACCGCCATGGCTACTAGCCATACTATATACTTTTTTTTATAACCAGAAGGTTCCCAGGTGTGGTCTAGTGCAAAAATATGATCATAATAACGGGAAGAACACGTGACTCTCGGCTTCTTAAAGGGTATTTGTACACTCGCTATCAGCCATTAAGGGCCGTTTGTTTGATCCGTAGGTAACTCACCAATTGTTAAAAATAGTAACTAATGGTAAAATTTTAGTTGATCAATTTTTAGTTTAACTCATGCTAAAAAAAATAACCATTAGATAAACTAACAATTGATCAAAAAACACATTTTGCAAAAATTTAACCATTAGTTACTATTTTTAACAATTGGTTGAGTTTAACTACGGATAAAAAAAACGGCCCTTACAGTCAGTCACGTATGGCTTTTACTACGTGCTTAGATAAGGATCAAAATAATAAAAGTTATGTTGGAACATACAAGCAGCAAAATGGGCATATGCAGGAACCGTGACCTCACATTACAACTCGTAACTAATTAATAATTATACAGTAACGCTTTGCCAGTGACTTCATCCGGCCGATATTCCCTAGCCTGTGGGAATTTTGAAAAATCCGGGCATCCCGCCTTACTTTATCACCTTTCCAAGTCTACAACTAAGCTTAATATTTCTAAAACCGTTGCTCATGATTGTCATTCGTGATTCTTTGACATTCGTTATGGCTCGGGTCGTCATTAGCCCGAGAATCTGACAGTCTTACCAAGGGATATCGTGTTACCCAGTAACTGGTTGTGTAGGTCAGTTTGGCAGTCGCTCCATGTAAATTAATAGACTGGAAGCCGACCCCAACATAGTTGGGAAAAGGCTCGGCAGATGATGAACTTAGTTACATATCATGCTTGTGCCAGGACAAACTTCACGTCAGTGTAAACTATCGTTTGTTAGTTCGACACTTGACACCTTGGGCTATCGCCAATTGTATACCCTTAAGGGCTGCCCTAAAACTTCCAGTAATCTATATACGGCAATAAGGAAACCCCTTATTGCTGTAATACTATCCTTTCCTTAGTCACCTTCTACAGTTTGATTTTATCATCATAAAAAATGAATAAGCCAGTTTAATATCTGAAAATAAATTGATTGATGTCAGATTAAAATACGACAACATTAAATTAAATTTCAACATTTTTATAGAGTTAAGAAGGACTTATTAATTAACGATTTCTTATCAACGTCAAAGTTCATAATTATGACGGAAGCTTTTGGTGTCTCATAATTATTTTTGTAAAATGTTGTTTTAGGTGGATTTGTTAGGTATCGATAAAATCGTATTTTCATATATTTTTCTGTGAGTAGGTATATAAAAAATAAAATAATTGGGAGAAATAATTATAATTTTTTTTTTTATTTATATAAAAACCATCAACATTGCTTAAAGACTAGGTCACATGAATTTCAGTGAATTAAAGGTCATACAGATAGAATAACCCTGACTCCCAAACTAGGAGATCCTGTGTCTTGGGAGTCAGATAAAAGAAATATTATTTTTATGTTTCCATTAATCCAGAAAACCGACCATAATAACGAATTTATTCATTCATTATATACGTAGTAAAATCACGCCATTGAACACAAGGAGTGTTAACGACCATTAACAATAGTTATTACTGCCAGGTACGTTTCAAGGCCTATTTAAAGTACCATAATACTTTTTGTCTGATAAGGTTCAGGATATATGTCCACTAACAATAAAATCACAGGGCTTAGCACGAAAAAACGTTAAAGAAGAAAGTTAGAAATTCAGGTTATGAACCGAAATCTGTTATAAATTCTATAGGTACTTACCAGTTCGTATTTTGTATTTCATCATCTTTTAATAAATAATATTGAGGATGGAAAGTTCTTTAGCTTATGACCTTCTCCAGGTCCCAAGCGACCTATCTGTCAAATTTCATATCGATCAGTTCAGTGATTTAGGCGTGACAGACAGGCAGATTTACTTTCGCATTTATAATATTAAATATGGAAATATCGATAAGTTTGAATTTGCAATATCTACAAAATTAATTACGTGAAGCAATAGGCACAAACAAAAATAATAGCAATAGATAAAAATATAAGGTTCCTCTCTCTACCTACACCCCTGACTGGTACAGACGCCAGCTTATCAAGCTACCCGAAACTGTAAAATTTTCCCAATCAACCTTGAACCTTAAATGCTTTCACGATAAAGTTGAAAATGTATTAAAGAAATTTGACAGATTGTAGTAGCTTGATGTGCTGGCGTCTGTACTTGCGGACGTCGTTGCCTATGTATTATTATAGAAATATTAACTGCGATAGGCTAAAGATTAAGAGCACACAACCAAACACCATAATAATGAACGTCTAAATGTTACTTCAATGTATTCTATGCACGGATTAGACAAACGCCTATTTCGTTTTCAATTAAATTTAATTAATCTTTAGTATTGAAATGCATAATGTATACATACGGGTGGTAAGGGTTAATCAATATAAACAATTATGGACCCTGTCGGACACAGCAAATTTTAAATAAGTATGAGATAGGAAGATCTCCTACCTATTTAAAATTTGCTGCGCGCTTTTATAATTTCGGTTATACTAAATATTTATTTTATTTCCTTTCTAAGTATCTGTTTTTTACAATAGTATTAGTTATTATATTTCTTCTAGACTACAGCATAGCACACTCAACATAATGTGTAACACACAAACACACATACATACACACATACATACTCATCCACCACACACACATGAAATAGTTTTTTTACATTTAGTTATACCATATTTTTATAGCAGTCAAATACATATACAGGATGTTATTGACAGCCCTCCGCAAACTGATAGGGTGGCTTCAGTACATCATATTAAGATGACCGGTACATGTAATTCTTTCAGGAACATTAAGGGAATCCAAAAAACCAGATTTGTTTTATTACCTCACACGCAACGTATCGTTACCGTGGCAAAACGCACGTAGCGGACGGCAGCGCAGCGAGCTTGAGCGAGGCTGTTTTCAGCTGTTTTATTTACATAAATGGAGTGTTGCATACAGAGAACGTAATTTCACATTGAAATAAAGGAATATCAGCAGAAAAAACGGCATAATTTTTTTTTCCTGAGAAAATTTCCAGTGGGATATGATTCAGAATAAGGAGCTGAATCAATCCTGTGTTTTTGTGGAGGGCTGTCAATAAAACCCTGTATTATGTAAACTTTACAGTAAAAATATAAATCATTGTAATCCAAGGGGGATTGGAACTGTCACTCCTTCATACAGGTTATACTGTAACCTAGTTAGGAGATCAGAACTGCACCCACTATAAATGTAGCAAATCTGTAATTTTACCATGTATAAATTATATACCCACGTACTGCAATACTTGAAAAAAAAAATACAAAAATATTTATTTCATCTCAACAACAACAACTCTCTTGAAAATGATTAATAAAGATTATTATTATTATATATTATCACTCATTTATTCTCTGAATATAATGTAAGTAAGTTAATCTATTTATGTATTTTATATTAATGTTGCTTATTTAATTATATTTGATTAAACATTTTATATTGCATGTATTAAATACATTTATTTATTATATTTGTCGGAGAAGGTATGTCTGTCTCTCGTTAGCATCAGGCATAATTTAATTACTGTGGGCGTACTATGGGTAGTATTGGTTATTACACAATAGAAAAACGGTTTGCAGTTCAAATCAGATTACAATTCACGAACAAATCAGTCACACTAGCGAATCACACACTGTAGGTACACATTTAACGATACAGAACGCGCGACAGTTTCTCAGCACATGTTGTTCGTACGATGTCCCATGTTTCGATGATCCCGAGAGCTCTGCTCACACCGTTCTTGCAGCTCTCCGTCCATCCCCACGAACTCAGGCTAGACTCTGTCTAACGCTACGAGATGGCGCTAGCGTTCCGAATAGTCAAACGAATGACTCCGACACGGCCATCCTGCTATACACACGTCCTCGTGTGTTAATCCGTAAAGAGATATAGCCGCAAAGTATCACATAGCTCGGTCACTCCTGACTACATTTGGTACAGGCGAAAACACAATGAAAACAAACTAACAAT
This sequence comes from Apamea sordens, assembly GCA_945859715.1. Taxonomy (NCBI): domain Eukaryota; kingdom Metazoa; phylum Arthropoda; class Insecta; order Lepidoptera; family Noctuidae; genus Apamea; species Apamea sordens. The sequence continues at coordinate 8,470,618 of OX243996.1, read as the reverse complement.
AGTAGAGTTCAGAGCATTACCCACTATTTGATTCCCAAATCTCAAGATTACAATCAAAATAATCAACTAAGATGCATGTGTCTCATACTATCTAGTAACCTCCAGTTACTCAACTCGTCAAATTCATTTGCGCATTCCCATCGAATCGCCAAGTCACTCCTGGACTTTATGGTTTCTCACAAAACCCCACACAACACACACAACTTAATCTCTACTCTGATTCATCAACAAAACTATTACTGGACTTTCTTCAAATTCGTTAGTAATACTCTGATCCAAACTATAATCGATAACAAAAGATTCCTCTAACCCTTAGTAATAATTGGTCAGAAACTATATCAACTAACTCGTAGATTACATACAACGCTCATGGCCTGGCTGCCGCAGCAGCTAGTGACACTCATGCCAACCATATCGTCATCACTTCAAGTGATACGACCAACACACATCACTTCAAATAGAGTCTACGACTCCCAGGTCATTACTAGACCAACACAACAATAGTCTCCTTTGAGACCCGGGGCTGCACCACCAGCTGCCTATCGTCCCCTGAACAACTCACAACTGAGTTGCAGTTACGACTACAGACAAGTGCGTACAGTGTGACCTAATAGCCATGGTATGTGCTCTACTACTCGGTGGAGGAACTCACCTCATCGTCTTCTACGTTTAACTCGTTAGGAACACTACATACTTAGAGGCATCGTTTGTATGTGAGCGTACTTATACGTACACCTAGAGTTGAAGGCTTTTAGAGTATTGATTCAACCAGAGTAATGTAAACAAACTTTGAGTATCTAATCATAGCGTAAATCATCAACCAGGGCCATGTAAACACATTTTGATTATCTAATCATAGCGTTAATCATCAACCAGAGCCATGTAAACAAATTTTGATTATCTAATCATAGCGTAAATCATCAACCAGAGCCATGTACCATCGTTATCCACATTAACAATCATTTTTATCACTAAGAGCCTTAGACACCTGGAAACCCACACACGAGTAAACCACTCTAACGCCACGGCTCTCCAGCCGACCAGCAATCGCATTGCTCTCACACATCCAGCGCATGGATCCGTGTGCATCACCCTGTGACACCACACTACGGTCTCTCTAGACCACGACCTCCGCCAGAGACAAACGCCCATCGCGCACCCACGGACTACTTGAGTTGCCTCAAGAGACACCGATTTCTACCGGGCTACGACTACGTATTGACTACTGGTACGGTCGACTTTCAACCAGCAATCGCATTGCTTTCACACATCCAGCGTATGGATCCGTGTGCATCACCCTGTGACACCACACTACGGTCTCTCTAGACCACGACCTCCGCCAGAGACAAACGCCCATCGCGTACCCACGGACTACTTGAGTTTCCTCAAGAGACACCGATTTCTACCGGGCTACGACTACGTATTGACTACTGGTACGGTCGACTTTACTACGGCCGATAGAGAACCCCTACTCGCGTGCTTCCCATAATGTAGGCTTGCTCATCACCACTTTGATCACTATCTACTTCGACTGGTACATAACCTACTGGCATCTCTCTTTACCTATCGTGAGCATACTTGTAAGGTTAGAATTTATAGCCTTTAACGTATAGCGATCACCCGCCAAATCTTTCGCTACTTTAAACGGACCTCTGAACTTCCGATCTAACTTAGTCTTCTAATCTGATTTCACTCTTCGTTTTCTAATAACACGAAATCGTCAACAAAACATGTTATAGCTGCCTTTGTTCTATGAAATCTAGCTTTCTGTTGTTGACCGATTGAAACTGAATTTATTACAAGAGCTGTACGCAACAAAAACTCTGTCGTAGACATGTTAATCGAAAAGCCTAGGTTCAATATTTCACGTATTATCATAATATTACTTTGCAAGTAAATGTCGGGTAGAAATGTAATAAAATCTCAAGTTGTTGCTCGCTAATCACAACACTACATATGATACGTTCTGTGCTGAATACATGTTTTTGACCAATACCAGTCAACGTAACAACGTTATTAACTCGTTTGCCACTTAATTTGGCTGCACAACTCGCTTTTACTAACGAGCATTCAGCACCAGAATCGTAAACAAAACAATACAGCTCACCTTTATTTTCCAATATGTCTGTGGGTAGTTGTACGAGGTCCACTCGCCGTTCACGACTTCCAGCACGTTGTCCACCATCCGCTTGGCTTGGCTGCCACTGCTAGTGCACCCGGCTGCGATATGTCCTGGTTTCCCTCACTTGCAGTACACGAAAGGCTTCGCTCAGATTCTTAAAGTCGCTTCATGTCATTCCTTGGTATGCTATTTGCAATAGTCACGTTGATGCTGCTCCTTCGTACGTCTTACTGATGGTCACAACAAGTTGAAAGGTGGTCAACTAGCGATGAATTTTCGGCAAAACAAATCAGCTGTTGCGTTTGCACACGCCTTATACTGCGTGTTCAACGTGTACGGGTACGTGATACGTCGATCTCAAACGCCGGTTAGAGATAGTCTTCTTTTTTTCAAACATGGCGGTAGGCGCAACAGTCGCGTCACTCGGCAAAGGTATTTTTGCATACAGCCTATGCCCAAAACAACATGTATCATGCTCGCGCATCCGTATCAGCTTTGTCTAGGTCGAACTTGGACAGATCCACACGATTATTTAATTAGCGTTCGCATGCTTGCACTTTGTTTTTCAAATGTCAACGGTCACTTTCACTTTAAGCGTTCTCATTTTGTGCATGAACCAACACGAATCCCAGTTCTGATGTCGGAGAAGGTATGTCTGTCTCTCGTTAGCATCAGGCATAATTTAATTACTGTGGGCGTACTATGGGTAGTATTGGTTATTACACAATAGAAAAACGGTTTGCAGTTCAAATCAGATTACAATTCACGAACAAATCAGTCACACTAGCGAATCACACACTGTAGGTACACATTTAACGATACAGAACGCGCGACAGTTTCTCAGCACATGTTGTTCGTACGATGTCCCATGTTTCGATGATCCCGAGAGCTCTGCTCACACCGTTCTTGCAGCTCTCCGTCCATCCCCACGAACTCAGGCTAGACTCTGTCTAACGCTACGAGATGGCGCTAGCGTTCCGAATAGTCAAACGAATGACTCCGACATATTTAAATTAATACTTAATATGTTTTTACTACTTCCAAGCATTTTAAATTCTAGGCACAGATTTGACAACGCCTATTTACTAATTCTATGCACGGATTTGATGTCAAAAGGTATTATCTCGTCTAATTATCACCAGTGCGTTAACGCCCACTGCGTTAACATGAACCTTATTAACATGAGACCGCTTCAATTAATTGTTGCGGTAAGGGAGCAACGCTTGGCTTGCCAATTTTGGATTGGCGATTGCAACATATTGTTACTAGTACCTACGTAGTGTGCTAGTAGTAGTATCCTTTAGGTATGAAGTCTTGGTTGCCTAAAACGGTACTTAGTAGTACCGAAGTAAAAATAAATAGGAAGCATTTTAGACGTAATGTAGTATTCTTGGTACAATACAACTTTTTAGAAGAGTTTTTTATTTATTAGTTATAGGTATAATATACTTTATTTGTACACCACAAATATACATAAAAATATACATACAGTTTTGATTACTGAGTTCGAATTAATTTATCGATATTGGTATAAAAGTGTTGATGGCTATACAGTGCAAAGAGAGGCTGGTCTCATCAAAAAAGTTTTTATTTCAACAATTAACATAAGTAAATCGATACTTTTTCATCCCAATTTTTTAAAGCCCTACAATTATTAAATCAACAACTAAAGTGCGTTTAACATATTCGCGACACAACACTAACGTCGATAAGTGTTCGAACAAGCGTGCCACATTCACCGTTCATTCACAGTAAGTGCATGCAGCGACACACTTTTATCACAAATCAAGTGAGACGTCGCGACAATGTTGTATGCTGTGGAACATAACCGGAGTGCACAATGGAGTTATGAACAACGCATGTCTGTTACACCGAGGTGATACTTGAATCCGGAAGGTGATGCTATTGTGTTACTGGCTTTATAAAGTTATGAGTTGTGGTTTATAAAATAAGATATAAATTAATGGTAAGGTTTCTGAAGAAATTTCCAAACAGGTTTGAACCATCAGATGGTCGGACCAGGTTTTTGTAATAAGAACTTAGCTGGGATACAAATACAGTCCTTTATACAAAAAAACAGTGCAGATACTGTTGGATATTGCAGATTTTCCTGCAAACCTATAATTTTAACGGTTATTTTGTATAGATGTTTCTGTTTTTGCTAAAAACTTAGCAAACAAGTCAAATAATGAAGTTGATTTGATATTGACAGACTACACATACAAAAAAAATAAATTTAAAATTTAAAAACCCCCGACTACGTGAAACCCTATAAAAAGAAAAAAATAACCTTAAAATTATGACCCTACGTAAGTACGTGTGAAATTTGATTAAATGTTGTCCCGTCAGGGGACCGCTCTAATTATTAGCCTAACGTTCTGTTAAAGTTTAAAATAGTAGCGGTCCCCCGACAGGACAACAGTTAATAAAAAAAAAATGATTTAATGTTGTCCCGTGTGAAGTGTGAAGATGCAAAAACATACTCAGCATATTAGAATGTTCTCACTGCTGGGGTACAGAATACCCCTCTGTGAGTCGGAACAAGCCCCTAAAACCGTCTTCGCACTCTTAACTTCATAGCTAGTGAAGTGACTCGGACCTATTCTGTTGTTCTCTCAGTTCACAAAGAATGAATTGTTTGTAATAAGTTACAAAATTTAATAATAGTAATAAGTTAATTATAAGTTAGGAAAGAGTTAACATAAGTACAGTATCGCATTAGGTATTACCCTGTAATGATAGATGTAAGTTGGTAAATAAATAAATACATAATAATATTACGAATCGATAGTTGCTATACTGCATGGCTCTAGGTGACAGAAAATTTATTTCAACAGCATTTTGACATTTAACAACGACGTCTATCCAGATGTACTAAAGGTTCACCGTGTCACGATCGTTGGTTTTTGTCGATTTTACAGGATATTACACGACGGTGTAACAGACATCCATCCTACTACACTTTATATTCCCTTAGTACATCCATCGCAATGTCTTTACCTCTACGTCGTTGATTGTTAATTAAACAGAAATATGGATGTTAAACGACTTGTTGAATAACATCAATTCCGTACCAATTAACACTGTACGTACTTTACAATGTTAAAAGATAATTAATTCTGACTGTACTTTGTGGTTTATGGGACTGCCTCGGGGTGTTTTATATAGTTCACTTAGAAATACTTCCTTATTGTAAACTTGGGTTTTCTGTTATTATTAAATTAAGGGAGTTTGATTTATCTTTGGTGGTTTCTAATAGTTTTCAATTAATTTCTTCGTTAAACGCTTCGATCAATAATAGTACAAGATTAAAGATCAGGAACAAAAATCAGTCGCTCAAGTGGCCACGTTTGCACACACGTAAAAATCTACATTTCTTAGAAAAAAGTTTAATAATATTAACAACTTCAGTTTATTATAAACCTTAATGCTTAAACACAAAGTTTAATTACCATTGCAAAATATATTTAACATGTCGCTGGAAAATAACATAATTCTATTTTTAAATTTTCTGTCATTTATTCTAAAATGAAACTTAAAGTCTAAGTAATAAGGTTAAAAACATACTAATTTGAAATAAGACCACAAAAGTATTTGCGGTCTTATTTTTCGGGCCGTTTTTGAAGCGCTTATCGGGAATCTAGTACTATTATTGATCGAAGGTTATACGTCACTAAGTGAATGTCTCAGTATAAGCCAGGTGTCCGGTTCTCAGTAGCAGTCTGGTCTCCGGATTTGTGCCCGGTTTCTGGCAAAAGGCTTGCCCCCCTATTACATGGGACTAAACAGAACTGGCAAAATTTGGGTGTACTATAGGGACACGGCCTGAACTCTTCGGGGGTTACAGGCGCGATGTTATGTTAGTCCTACTATTCTTATTATCTACTTTATGTACTTTAATATTATTCGTTAATTTATCTAAACATTACTGTATATCTTACATAATCTACACTCGAGAGCAATGAATCCGGGTCACTTGAAGAATCCTAAAAATCTCGGAAACTAAAAATGCTAGGTTAATACAATAAATTGTATTTAATAGACAATGTAATACTCCTTAAATGAAGGTATTAAAACTTCTTAGTTATTGTAAAGTTATATCATAAAAAAATCAAATTTGAAAAAGGGCCACTTTCGAAGATGGAACTACGAAATTACAGCATTTGGTTTTGCTTTTGTTTGTAATCTGTCATTTATGTGGGTACATAAACCATGTTGATAGTGCTCTATATTCATTATTCAAGCTGAAATTATGTCGCTTACGCCTGAAGAATGCATCAGAATACTTACAATGCTGGAAACCGGCCGGAGTCAGCGCGATACAGCCAGGACTGTCGGTGTGTCGCTGTCAACAGTACAAAGAGTTCTCCGACGTTAGGAAGAAACTGGTTCTAACCTACGCAGACCAGGAACGGGCAGAACCAGGTGTACAACAGCACGAGAAGACCGATACTTGGTGAACACCATGCTTCGAAATCGCTTTCTCACAGGAACTGAACTCACAAATCAGTTTCGACGCCTCGGAGGAAGTAACCCAAGTGCATGGACAGTAAGACGTCGGCTTGCTGAATCTAACTTAAAACCCCTTAGACCTGCAAACGGCCCTAAACTGGAGCGTGGGCATCGTATTTCAAGACTAAGATATGCCCAGAGCCACGTAAATTGGAGTATTGAAGATTTGTCAAAAGTTATGTTCTCCGACGAATCAAAATTTATGCTCTACAAGCACGATGGAAGACACAGAGTGTATCGAAGACCAGGGGAAAGATTCAAGCAAGCATGCATCGAAGAAAAAGTAGCCTACGGTGGTGGGTCTGTACTTGTGTGGGCCGGAATTTCTTCTGAAAGTCGCACAGAGCTGGTGATCATAGAAAACGGCTCTTTAACTAGCGTAAGATATGTGGAAGAAATCCTCAATGATCACGTTGGTCCATTTATGGTCAATTTAGGTGAGGATGCTATATTTATGCATGACAATGCCCGACCTCATACAGGTAGGATTGTGAATGACTACCTTCAAGAGATGAACATTACTCGTATGGAGTGGCCAGCGCGCAGCCCGGACATCAACCCGATCGAGCATGCTTGGGACGAGCTAGGCAGATGCGTAAAACAACGAAACCCTCCCCCAATCACGCTTCGTGGGCTCAAAATTGCTCTCACAGAGGAATGGGAGAATATTCCCCAAAATCGTATAAGGAACTTGGTGTACAGCATGCCAAACCGCGTAAACGCAGTAATGGAAGCACGAGGAGGCAATACGAAGTATTAAAATTCAAGAAAATCGTCATAAAGTTCAAAAATTTCATGTTTCCTATTTTTGTTTTAAGGAGAGATCAGCAGTTTTTTTCTTTATGTAATTTTGTGTTAATAAAATGTATGGTGACTCATATTTTTTTTATTTTCATTTAAGGAGTATTACATTGTCTATTAAATACAATTTATTGCATTAACCTATCATTTTTAGTTTCCGAGATTTTTAACATTCTTTAAGTGACCCGGATTCATTGCTCTCGAGTGTAGTTTTAAAATAATCTAGCCCGTATACCTTCTTTTCAATTTAGCTTCTAAAACATTTATTGTTGTCTTTTTTTTTAATGTTTGATGTAAATTGATGGCCTGAAATACAGGTTTTTCATAAACCTAGATCAGGCAGGTCTACATTACAGTTAGAATTTAACTTTCCTCGATTGTAATTAACGTAAATCATATTTAACTTTACTTTTACTTGAATAAATTTTTTATTATTATTATTCTACTAATCTATATATATAAAATTCAAAGTCCTGACTGACTGACTGACTGACTGACTGACTGACTGACTGATAGATCAACGCACAGCCTAAACCGCTGGTCCTAGAGACATGAAATTTGGAGGGTGTGTTCTTCGTGAGGAGTAGGCATCCACTAAGAAAGGATTTTTCGAAATTCCACCCCTAAGAGGGTGAAAAGGGGGGAATTCGTTTGTATGAAAAATCTTATTCCTTGAGTTAACAAACTTGAAACTTGGCACGAATACTTATCTAAATAAATTATGAAGATTGTCAGTTTTTTTTTCTTCTAAACTACCCCTAATAAGGGATTGGGGGGTTTCAAAGTTTGTATGGAAGAATTTTAGCGCGCAGTCCGATGTACTCGAAACTCAGTATTTATACCTAATATTGAAAGTTAAGAATAATGTGTATCAGGGTTTTTTGAAAATCTACCCCTGACGGGCTGAAATGGGGTAGTCAATTTTTCAGGGGAGGATTTTACTGCATGGCTTGATTAACTCGAAAATTAGTATAAATAATCTTTGAGTCAAGTTATGAATACATCCTAAAATATTTTTTTTTAATTCCACCCCTGTGGGGGTGAAAAGCGGGGATACAGTTTATATGAGAAATCTTCATCATTAGGTTAATAAACTTGAAACTTTTCAAGAATACTCGCCTAAGTAAGTAATAAAGTTTATCATTATAAGTTTTTCAAAACTACCCCTCAAAGGGGGATGAAGGGGTGTTGAAGTTTGTGTGGAATAATTTGAATGCGCGGTCCGATTAACTCTAAACTCAGTGTTTATACGTAAAACCAAAAATAAAGAGTAACATGTATCAGGGTTTTTCGAAAATCTACCCCTAACGGGTTGAAAAGGGGTAGTTAATTTTACAAGGGAGGATTATAATGCGTGGCTTGATTAACTCGAAAATTGGAATAAATAATCTTTATATCAAGTTATGAATAATCTCAAACGATTTTTCTAAATTCCACCCCTAAGAGGGTGATAAGGGGGGAATTTGTTTGTATGAAAAATCTTATTCCTTGAGTTAATAAACTTGAAACTTAGCACGAATACTTATCTAAATAAATTATGAAGATTGTCAGTTTTTTTTCTTCTAAACTACCCCCTAATAAGGGATTGGGGAGTTTCAAAGTTTGTATGGAAGAATTTTAGCGCGCAGTCCGATTTACTCGAAACTCAGTATTTATACCTAATATTGAAAGAAAAGAATAATGTGTATCAGGGTTTTTTGAAAATCTACCCCTGACGGGCTGAAATGAGGTAGTCAATTTTACAGCGGAGGATTTTACTACATGGCTTGATTAACTCGAAAATTAGTATAAATAATCTTTGAGTCAAGTTATGAATACATCGCAAACGATTCTTTTTAAATTCCACCCCTGTAGGGGTGAATAGCGGGGACACAGTTTATATGAAAAATCTTCTTCATTAGATTAATAAACTTGAAACTTTTCAAGAATACTCGCCTAAGTAAGTAATAAAGTTTATCATTATAAGTTTTTCAAAACTACCCCTCAAAGGGGGATATAGGGGTGTTGAAGTTTGTGTGGAATAATTTGAATGCGCGGTCCGATTAACTCTAATCTCGGTGTTTATACATAAAACCAAAAATAAAGAGTAACATGTATCAGGGTTTTTCGAAAATCTACCCGTAACGGGTTGAAAAGGGGTAGTTAATTTTACAAGGGAGGATTATAATGCGTGGCTTGGTTAACTCGAAAATTGGAATAAATAATCTTTGAATCAAGTTATGAATAATCTCAAACGATTTTTCAAAATTCCACCCTGTGGGGGTGAAAAGCGGGGGATACAGTTTATATGAAAAATCTTATTCATATAGTTAATAAACTTGAAACTTGGCAAGAATACTTGCCTAAGTAACTAATAAAGTTTATCATTATAAGTTTTTCAAGACTACCCCTCAAAGGGGGATATAGGGGTGTTGTTAAGTTTGTGTGGAAGAAATTGAATGCGCGGTCCGAGTAACTCGAAACTCAGTATTGATACTTTTGACAGAAAATAATTAATAATAAGTATGTAAAGTTGTCGAAAATTTACCACTGACGGGACAAAAAGGGGTAATTCAGTTTTTAAGGGGAGTATTTGAACTTGAAACTTTATGTTACATTTTCACGCCTAAACCACTGAACTTCTGATTTGGCATAGAGATAGATGGCATCTTGGGGAAGCACATACATTTTATCCTGTTAGCACGTTCCCGTGGGATAATTTCCGACATCCACGCGGGCGAAGCCGCGGGCAGAAGCTAGTATGTATTATAAACGTGAAAGTTTGTATCGATTGATGGATGGATGGATGTTTGTTACTCTTTCACGCAAAAACTACTGAACGGATTAGGATGAAGTTTGGCACACAGATGGTTTATAACCAGGATTAACACAAAGGATACTTTTTATACCAATATTCCCACGGGATCGAAACTTATGTGGGTGAAACCGCTGGGCGCAGCTTGACTTGACTTGCATGCCCATGTGATGGCAGAACATGGAGAACTAACTTCTATGACAACATCCAATTATTTACCCAAGTTTGCAAATAAATAAATGATTTGATTTGAGTGTTTAGACGATGCAAGTAATTTTTTACCACAATTTTACTGCGTGCAAGAGGCAAAAAACTTGCATTAGGTAAAAGGGGCTTAACTCTTTGGAAGAACATAAGTGTGACGTTTATGTTTCTCCATAAACGCTTTGCTAACGCTCGAAAACTCAAACGTTTTGCCGTAACTATCTCGTTAAGGAAAACCCGTAAGTAAGCTATTAGTTTGTTGTAAGTAGCTGATGTTGACGCGTAAGGTTTCCCTCTCGAAAACATGTTTCATGGAAAAACTTAGAAATATTAAGTTACTTTGTGAAACTTATATGTGTCACTTAGAAAACAGTTATTTGAATATTAACCTAGTTGCACATAAAAGCGTATAAAATAAAAAACATGACAATTTTATCCGACTACGATTACTACGAAAAAGAAATAGAAACTTGATTTCTTAATTAAAATTTCCTACTTTTACTTAAAATTCGACACCGTGGCCACTATATTGTTTTTATTGTTGTGACGTCATAAATATAGATTGGGACCGTGGCTGGGACACAGTCTAGATCAAGAAAAGTCTAATATACCTTCATTTGTCGATTGGATTTTTTTTGTGTCCTTTTTGCGTCATGTTAAACGTATTTTCTTTCTTTCTTTTTTTGTATCGTTGTTATTGCACCTAGCAACACAAACCAAAGTCAAGTTAAAGAACGAATCAAATTCAGGAGGTGATACATCTTAATGAGCAATAGAAACTGTACTATCTGTGATAGAATTAAGGCTCAAAATACATACCTATTCCAAATTTTAAGTGGTTACTGCATAGTTTCTTTCAAACAGTTGAGCATATTGGCGTAACATACACGATGCACGAACTGTTTCGTATACTTCGGAACTAACTGGCTTATTATGTAACTTTGAAAACTTCTTAAAAGGCGTGCTGCGTCTGTTACCTGCCAATTATTGCAGTGTATGGCAGGGTTGCAGCATAAAGAGAACAACAATGCAGTGTTCCGTAAAGCTTAATAGTAGCTAATAGTGTGTTCACTATGTTACATTTGCCATTGAAAAAAATCGGATCAGTAGTTCCGAATATTACCCCCGACATACAAACTCACAAATGTTACTTTGTTTTTAATATTAGTATAGATTGACACAGTCACATTAGGCGCAACTAAAATAAAATAACCATACGCGACAAAAGATGTGTTAACACCTAACATTATATACCTTCCTACGTTAAATTCTTGAACAAACAACTTCCGCAACCATTAGATAATTACTGAAACTTGTCCTCACATTTGTTTATCCACAAGAAAGTCGGTGGTGGCAGCTTAATGTCGTGTTTCCGACAGTAAAATTATGTTCCTGCCTAGTGGGAACGAAACCTGCGGACACAGCTAACAATGAAAACTTTTAATATCATCGGCGAAAGCAATGATAATAAAACTTTTTATTGGTTTTCAGACCGGAATAATGTAGTCTATCTATTTATAGGCAATCTATTCGAACAGCTGAACCTGCTAAATAATAAACTTCCTCAAGATTTTAGGTTGATGAACTATTCATGTTTATTTCAAAATTACCTATCTTTTTAAACGCATGTAGATGATGCGTAGTACTCGCAACCGGCGTGCGTGTATGACCAGAAGGCCAGTTCCCGTAATTAAAAACGTTCAAAATCTCGTCGCAATCTGACGACATCTCAGCGACAATCAATGTCAAAAATATAGGGAAGTTACAGGTATTTTTGACAGACTGAGATCAGACTGTGAACGTTGTTGAAATTACGAGAATTGCCCCTCTGATTATGGCGAACGTAAACGAGGCAAGGACGGAACGGTCGCCCGGCTATTGGATACAATGCAAGTGCGCACACGGTCTCTTCTTCACGTCTATTCTTCAGGTCCAAGATTGGTTTACGGTAAATAATTTAGTACTTAATGAAAAAAAAACCAAATGCATTAGATTTAAATTACCTAATGTTAGAAGTAGCGAATGTGACATCATATTGAATGGCCAAAAACTAGAATTTGTTAATCAAACAGTTTTCCTGGGAATCACGCTAGACGAGAAATTACAATGGGGACCTCATATAACATCTATTGCGGGGCGGCTAAGCTCGGCCGCATATGCTGTTAGAAAGATAAGACAGCTAACAGATGAAGAAACCGCGCGGTTGGTCTATTTTAGTTACTTCCACAGTATTATGTCATATGGCATTTTACTGTGGGGTCGGGCTGCTGACATTGAATCCATTTTTATTTTGCAAAAGAGAGCTGTCAGAGCCATTTACAATCTACGTCGCCGCGAATCTCTTAGGGAACTATTTAAAAGGGTTAATATTATGACGGTACCTTGCCAATTCATTTATGAAAATATTATGTATGTAAGAAAAAATCAACATCTTTTTAATAAAATAAGTGATAGACATAATTTTAATACTAGAAATAAAGATAAATTAGATCAACCTTTTTTCAGATTGTCTAAAGTACATACATCTTTTATGGGGTACTGTGTTAAATGTTACAACAAAATACCTTGTGAAATATTGCAATTAAATGAAAGAAAATTTAAAACTTATATTAAAATTACACTTTGTAAGCAAGGATATTACAAATTAGAGGATTATATCCAAGATAAGAATGCTTGGAAACATGCTGGTCCTGCTCCATAGGACAATCTCTAGAGTCTAGACAAAATCAAACTGGTTGCTAATGTAATTGTATAATTTATTCTTTTTTTTTTTTATTCTCTTTGACATTAAATTTACATTCTGTAATTACTTGAAAGTCACACCCGGACTTATTACTCCTTATTTATTTATGAAAATAGTCTACTTTTGGAATGTTTGTAAATATGTGAGCACCATGTATGTATCACCTAGTCAATTTATATGTCATGGTTTCATAAATTCATTTTAATTCTTTTACCTATTGTGGTATAGTAATTTTATTTTTAGGTGCATCGTCTTCACATATAATTATATAATTAATGTATGCAAAGTATTGTAAAACATTATTTTTTAAAAGAGTAACGGTGGAGTTTCTTGCCCATTCTTCTCCATACGAAAACTACCTTTTGGAAGGGGCGACTAGAATCAATTTTATTTTAATTTTAATTTTGACGTTCAAAAGTGCCTTTAATGTGCCTATTTGAAATAAATGATTTGACTTTGACTTTGACACGGCGACAAAAAGTTGCCGACTAGTCAGTTGCCGCTCAACCGAAAATTTAACAAAAAACTAGCGTTGCTGTCGCACCTATGTGTGCATCCAACAAAAAAGTTGCTGGGCAACTAAGTTGCTCGTAGGCGTCCCTTAATAAGTCTAACAAACACCAAACAGGTATTACGTACATGACAAGGTACCTAGCTATATTATATCAAGCAATGCCAGCACACTTACATTAATAGGTTTCCAACCAAGGTTACTCCCATATGGGAATAGCCCCATTAAATTAAGTACCCACCTACTAGGTTATTATTTTACTATTGTAGCGAATATTCAGCCCCCGTACAACTAAGCCACTCGAGACCGGGCTGGCATAGTTCTTTTGTTTTTTTTAACTGTTCAATATTCCGACTTGTTTTATTTATAAATAGCTGGAAGCTCGGAAATGATTGTTTCATTGTTACTTTAGTTTATTTTGGTGATTTGAGTTTGTTGACGTTAGCCATTTTGGTTTGATTAGATTTTGTTTAATTTGGTCTTCGTCTATTCTTACAGTTTTAGCATCGTTGTTGTAGTCAAATAAATAGGTTAACTGCTAAATTCAGTAAGTATCTATTACCTACTTTAAGTTTTTGAAATCACGACTTCTGTTGTACTTTTCAAGTAAAAATTTGACTATTTGAAAAACATGAGATGGCGGGATGAGCTGGTCTCCTTTACTATAGATTGGTCCTTGGCAGCTCTGGACAGAGAGAGGTGGAAGGAGAGTAGGGAGGCCTTTGCCCAGCAGTGGGACATTAACGGCTAATAAAAAAAAAAATTAAAAAGCTATATCCTAGAACCGATTATACTAAATATATCAGCATTCAATGTGATTAATTATTACAGACATAACCTAATAATAATAAAATTAACTTCAATTTCAATCGTATTTGGAAGCTTCCAAAAATTAATATCTTGCTCGTATTACGAACACTTCCCATTGTCTTGAAATCCTCCTTTTGATTCATTCGCCTTCTACGACCACTATCCGTAAGGGAAACTACAGAGAAATACATGTATTTACTAACCTTGTCGTGTCTGTCCGTAATCTGACGCCGTTGGACTAACTTCACAGTCACTTCGCGCGTTATCGGGTGTAGGGGACAGTTTGCGTCTCGGATTGGGGACAAACAGCCCAGTCTGTGAAGTGTGACTTCAGGTGTATCGTATGAATTGTTGTACTGCTGTTTGTTTAAATAGAGATTGTTACTGTATGTAGGTAGTGCGAGGTAATTTTAGTCAATCTAAAATGTTCACATTCCTGTTTTAGAGAGTCAGTCAAAACATCATCACAAGCAATAGGGCTATGCTTTGTTAAGAAGTTGGCTAAATCTTGAGAATTTCCAATTGTTGCTTTTACTAAGGTTTAGTTCTTAACAGATTAAATTATTTCACTTCATATTAGGTATGATCAAGAATAAATTGCCTACATAACATATAAACATAATCAGCCTATAATGTTCCCACTGGTGGGACACAGGCCTCCTCTTTCTACGAGAGAGACAAAAACAACAATTGCCGATTGACAATTGGAAAATTGTCTATCTATAGATATTTTATTCAAAGTCAAAGTCAAAGTCAAATCATTTATTTCAAATAGGCACATTAAAGGCACTTTTGAACGTCAAAATTAAAATTAAAATAAAATTGATTCTAGTCGCCCCTTCCAAAAGGTAGTTTTCGTATGGAGAAGAATGGGCAAGAAACTCCACCGTTACTCTTTTAAAAATGTTTTACAATACTTTGCATACATTAATTATATAATTATATGTGAAGACGATGCACCTAAAAATAAAATTACTATACCACAATAGGTAAAATAATTAAAATGAATTTATGAAACCATGACATATAAATTGACTAGGTGATAGATACATGGTGCTCACATATTTACAAACATTCCAAAAGTAGACTATTTTCATAAATAAATAAGGAGTAATAAGTCCGGGTGTGACTTTAAGTAATTACAGAATGTAAATCTAATGTCAAAGAGAAAAAAAAAAGAAAAAAATAAAAAATAAATAAATTATACAATTACATTAGCAACCAGTTTGATTTTGTCTAGACTCTAGAGATTGTCCTATGGAGCAGGACCAGCATGTTTCCAAGCATTCTTATCTTGGATATAATCATCTAATTTGTAATATCCTTGCTTACAAAGTGTAATTTTAATATAAGTTTTAAAATTTCTTTCATTTAATTGCAATATTTCACAAGGTATTTTGTTGTAACATTTAACATAGTACCCCATAAAAGATGTATGTACTTTAGACAATCTGAAAAAAGCAGTCTCTGAATATTGCAGTTTATAGGCAACTTGTATTCACTGCTGATAATAGCAGTCGAAAATATCTTCGTCATATTTCCAATTTTAATGAATTTGTCGTCCTCTGCCACATGTTCGATTTCTTAATTAGTGCAATGTATTTAAAAAAATACACTAGCAATTTTTTTCACGAATGCATTCCGCCACTCGCAAGCGACGAGCATACCCAGTGGTTGCAAAAAAACGTGGAACGACTTCATGAATATCCGAATCCCTGGAGAGCTCGTAACGAAATACTTAAAAAAAATTATGTAATCAGCCAGGATGATATCGATCCTGCACCCTTGCGGTGTAGCGTGTCTGCGAATATTATTAATGGATTCTAAATTGCCTTTAAAGCATACTTCCGCGACGAGCCGAACGTGTCAACGAGGTTACTTTCGCAAATGGATTAAATTAATATTTGTGTACAAGCGCCGTCTGCGACGTTGCTTGGTTTTGTGTGATAGGGAAATTCAAATGGCATTTCCAGTTTTAATATGACCTTATGTAACGAGTATTAAGGAGAAAATAGAATACAATGACTTCCAAAAGGGTTGACTTTAATCGATTTTTTTGAGAGCGCTTGTTTTTCGTTTGTCTTCTCAACTGTAATGGACAATTAAGAGCGTAGCAGGATATTGTCGATCAACCTCAATGATTTAATCACTTTTGACACCCAGACATAAAATACTTATATAAATGTCGCAGCGTCAACTGCACTGATCCGCCGTTTTTATTTTTGATTAGTAGTAACGTCATCTAATTATTACTAACCGGAAACGTCAAGTAGTACACTTGGGTGAGGTCGATATAGGAAGTGGAAACACTGGGATAATGGCCGACTTGTCACTTGATATTTTTAGGATTGTGAACGTTTTTATGCTAAACGATAGAACTCACGGAGTTCATTTTTTTTTATTGACGAAACGCGCTTGCAAAAGGTTCTCTTGCCATCCCATATCGAACTCACCACGTTTCCATATTGTAATCTGAATGCAATTGCCTAAACAAGTGATATTTTTGTAATTAGTAAACTTCAGTGCATTAATTAGACGTCTGTACGTGTGTGTGTGTGTGTGTGTGTGGGAGGGTGTGTGTGTGTGTGTTGTCTACTATTTCTGTTACCCATCATTTGCGAAAATTCTGATAACGAAGAAACCGAATTGCCTTCGTTAGGTATATATATAGGATTAATCGCCAGAGAGTCAGACAATCAGTTCCAGAACCAAAGCATTTATTAACTAAATGTGTATATTACGCGTGACCGTAATTGACGCAATCACATATCCGTATATCATGCACACAACACAATAATGGCGGGTCGTGTAAAGTAATTACACATAGTTTGATTTAGCTGATGAGGGTGGCTATAAACGGTCCTAGTATAAACACAAACAAAACTCAAAATTCACGTGGGCAGCACGTTTGTTCATAATCCTAATGTGTTAGAGGCTTTATAATTTACAGTCACATATTGCATGGATGGTATTATGGCTCCGACTAACGATAAAGTTTTGCTGAAATGTATTATGGCTCATTTACATAACTGCTACAGCCTGAAGTGTTATACTTAGAATCTAATCGCAATCTACTAAAAACTACAAAAGCGTTTATCAAGCTTTACGATGAGCTGCTCTAGAATAACAAACAAAACGAAATAAAAGAACAAAAGAGCATCCGAATATACACCAAAAAATAATGTATAAGTAACATATAAATATCGTACATAACATCACACCTGTAATCCCCGAAAGGTTGCGCAGATATGTACATATAAGTACAGTTACGACCACTAATGTGTCAACACTTGGAAACATTCAATAGCGATTTTTGCGTGAAATAACGAAAACAACAATGAAATACGACACATTGCAAAAACCTATGGTATCGAAAATACTATGTTCGTAGCAACATAAAATTTCATTAAAAAATAAAGGAGTAAATCGCTTTTGAATAAAGCTAAGTGCATACATACTTATGCTCGTGACTGTATATCCACATTTTACCAGTTTTGTTCCAGTCCTATGTACAGTCAGCAACAAAAGTAAATTAATTCTGTTACTTTTACAATTCATCTAAATTGATACAAAATGATGCGATACATTGGTTTTCTCTATTTCATGTAATAGCAAAGAGTTAATTATTCTTAAATATTCTATTACTATATGTTTTTATGAATATTTTGCTCAATAATAAAGATTTAAACAACTGAAGTGTAAACCGACTTTTGTTGCTGACCGTACTAGGAGGCGAGTTTATTGCTATTAACCGGGCATAGATCCAGGACTCCGGGTTGCTACTGAGAAATTCCAGACAGAAAAACCCAATAACAGTTTGCCCGACCTGGGAATCGAACCCAGGACCTGATGCGGCCTCAAAGAGATGTCAGCAGAAGCGACGGGGCCCCATAGGGCCGAAGCCTGCCAGGGTAGCGGGATCATCCGAAAGGTTTACCGCCGCCCTGGAACATAAAGGACTAAGGAAGGAACACGGGTGGGTTTTGATGATTAATGACCACTCCCTCCTGCTCCACACAGAGCGGGAGGAGTAATTTGATGATTTCCCATCCTCAAAAAAAAAGGACCTGATGCGCAGCAGTAGCGCTTGCGACCACTAGACCAACACATAAGTCACATCTCACACAATCTAGACAGTTAGGGTCAGCGCAGACAGAACGGAGCGCAGCGGAGAGGATTTTATTAACGCACTTGAAAATAAACTTTAAAATTATTAGAATAATGTGCATAAATGCTTGAACCTGACAAAAAATGCTCGCGCGTCCTCGCGCGGGGCATGTTCTCTACGCGATTCGTAAAGAAAATTCCCGAGACCGCGCGGGGATTATTCTTCTCTGTCTGCGCTGACTGATAATAAAATAACAAAAGAGCATCAACTTTGTACCTATTTTTCTGTTCTGTTTTTTTTTTCTTGTCTGTTTATATAATATGTGTTCACTGCACATAAATGGTAAAATAAATAAATAAAAGAGCATCAGAATAATCACCAAATAATGTGTAAGTAAATATGTGACTATTCTTATGAATACAAATGACAAATAGACAGCGCATTGATTCAACTCATAATTCGCCGTCAATTCGATTGGAGACATACAAAGAAAGCTAAGCCAACCAGGCTTTGATTGATATAATGCTAAATTGCTAACTCATAATATACTTACATCCAATAATCCATAGACATCCATTTATGAAAATGACTTGGTATTACATTCTAGGTATGAAGGAGCTCGTGGCTAAGTAATAACAGCCCCGCACGGGTTGATCGATCAGGTTAAGCAACACTTGCCGCGGTTGGTCCGTGGATGGGTCTTTACATATCGAGACCCCTCCGTGCCTCGGAAAGTTAGTTAAGCCGTTGGTCCCGGCTATCATTATTGGCTCTTTGACATTCGTTACGTTCGTTCGACGGTCGTTACGGGTCGTCAGAAGCCCGAGAGTCTGACAAGCAGTCTTACCAAGGGGTATCGTGTTACCCAGTAACTGGTTAGATAGGTAATCGCTCCATGTAAAATACCTGTATTCTGCTGCTTCCGGTTAGACTGGAAGCCGACCCCAACAGCTAGGCAGATTGACCAATCTGCCTAGGCCTTTCCCAACTACGGCCGGACTAGTCAAGTACAGACGCCAGCAGGTCAAGCTACCCGAAACTGTCAAATTTTCCCGATCAATCTTGAACCTTAATATTTCAGCAATAAAGTTGAAAATCTATTAAAGAAATTTGACAGATTGTAGTAGCTTGATGTGCTGGCGTCTGTACAACTAGATTAACAACAACTAGGTTGGGTTTAACTGGTCAGGTATTGTGTTAGCACTCATCACAGAAAATAATTAATGCAAACAGCCTGAATTTTAGAATTCAATTCAACAAATGTTTTCACAAATACCAAACAGTTAAATGTGAAATCTAATTGAAATCAAACCCCAAATTCGATTCAGTTTCAAGTATTGACGCAACAATACATTAGAAACTTTCGAGCTTTTAGAATAGGCTATTAAAATCAAAATTCGGGTGAGTTTTGATTGAATAACAAAACTAATTTTCATTTACTCAGCTAACTAAACTTGGATTATAAATTATTGGATATTTAAATGTTTGAATAACTTAAGGAAGTTTCTAACTAGATAATCTAAGTATTTATCTACTGATGGAATGTTAAGCGCTATTACGAACTTAATCTTCATTGTTCAGTCTGATTTATGCTTTGAAACTATTCGTAACATTTATTATAAAACAAAAGAGACTTGATGGATGGAGGACTATCTATACCCTGTCCATTTGGCAGATGGAAGACGCATAACAATTATATTTTTTTTGTCAAAACTGATACACGTACGGTATTACAATGTCTGTAAGAAGTCATAAATAAGATGATTCAATAAGATAAGGCAGTTTATATATTTATTTTATTACGCATTTTAAAGTTAACTTTTACGTAATCTGGAATAGCTACGTCCTAAGGCAGCTGTCAATCTGCCTCTTTGCTAGCTGTGGATCTTTTTCTTTCTATTTCATAAAGAAAATGACAGAAGATAAATATTAGTTTAGTCCTGTCAAATTAGTCAGCGCCTGACGTATGTAAATTGACGTATTTTTAGTCGCCATGCTTTTAATCACGTCTAAACTTGCTATGGAGTATCTTAATTTGACAGGACTAAACTAATATTTATCTTCTGTCCTTTTCTTAATGAAATAGAAAGAAAAAGATGCACTGAACTAAAATTTAGTTTAGTTTGTGAACAAGGGAATCGACGCCATTGTCTTCACATGATCAGTGCGATTTTGTAACCATCTCACCGTGAAAACTTAGGTGAAGTGAGCGTGGAGTGAGCGGTCATTTCAAACTAAATGCTAGGGATAGACATTATTGACAGTTCACTCTAAGCTCACTTCATCTAACTTTTCACGGTGAGGTTTTTACAGAATTGATCGGCTGACCAAGATTATGTCTGGACTTTAAAAGAGACTTTGACCCTTGGGTTTGTTTCGCCATTTCTTCTCAGGGTGACTCAGATAGGAAATGTCGACTTCATCTAGCTTATTTTTTTCCTTTCGATTCCCATATCCTATTTACAGAATAAACTTTTTCTTTTCAGTTCATTTCATGATACACAAGAATCTACTACAGACACCTGCTACAATCCTCACATACTCCTTGCATTGCATTAGTCTCCATTATTATACTCCTCCATTGTTTCGTTTACGGTCATACAACTGATCGTAGCAGTTGTTGTGCTTTATTTCTGCCTGTCTCCATGGGAAGAAGGCGTGAGTATGTATGTACAGACGCCAGCACATCAAGCTACTACAATCTGTCAAATTTCTTTAATAGATTTTCTGCTTTATCGCTAAAGCATTAAGGTTCAAGGTTAATTGGGAAAATTTGACAGTTTCGGGTAGCTTGACCTACTGGCGTCTGTACAAAACCCAGGTTCAAAGATTTTAAAATTGTTTATGATTATAAACATACTTCAGTTTAACCTTAATTCTTTCCACGAATTGACATCACCTACTAGTATTCGGGAGGTGAAACCATACGGAACCTCAGCAAATAAATTTTATTCATAGTTTTAATCCCCTCATAATTACGATACACATAATTGACGGTGACCGGAATGCTGTAGCGGCATAAGGCTTTATTCGTTTCGCGTGACTGCTTTGATTTCCGGATGCGGACAAAATTCCGCTTCGTGTACAAAATGTTTAGCAATGGGTACGGTAAGCTTTGGGTCTAACGTCGTTTGACAAGATTGCGTTAGTTGGTAAGCTCTGTAACTTGACTTTTTTGGAAGAGAACCTTTATTTCGATCGAAAAAGCTGGAAGCAATGTGGAGAGGTACAGTAACAGTAATAGTAACCATTCTTTCTATTTTCTAAATTCTTAAGATAGTCTGATGTGTCAGGGTTATGTAAGTAAGAAAGTAAGTTAAAGTCTACAGTTAGATACTGTTTTTTGCACTTGTTTAGAAACTCCAAAGAAACGAGAACCTGCCGATCGATTCTGTAAAAATCTCACCGTGAAATGTTAGGTGAAGTGAGCTTAGAGTGAGCTGTCAATAGTGTCAATCCCTAGCATTAGTTGGAATGATAGCTCACTCTACGCTCACTTCACCTAAGTTTTCACGGTGAGATGGTTACAGAATCGCACTGCAGTAGCCCGCTTAAGCCTTCACTTACACGCAACGTTCAGCACCATAAAACCAAAATGTGTGTTATTATTAGAAAAGTTTTGGAGTACAGTATTTTTATCTCACGAAGCGACGCGCGCTTTACTTGTGGTTTCCAAGTGTATAAACACAACGTGAATGAGTATGTAAGCGCAGGAGCTCTCTGTACCATCCGAGGGAATAATAAATAAATAAATAAAAATCGTTTATTTTGGAACAAAAACAGATACAATCATAAAAATAGTAAAACGATGATAACTGCAAAAGTTAATAACTGTGGCGCAGCTATCAACGCCCGGCTCCTAGTGAGAGGGTAGTTCGTTCCAGTAAATGGCGAAGTCGGAAGTGAGTGTGTGTGTTACGTGCTGACGCTACTCGTCTCACGCACACATTCACAGCGTGTTTGTACACTTGGTTACCACATGTAAAGCGCGCGTCGATTCGTGACATAAAAATACCTTCGGCGAGTCCCTATTCTTATTGGTTGCTCTGCCCTGTAAGTAGGTCATCATCATCTGCCTAGCCTGTTCCCAACTATGTTGGGGTCGGCTTCCAGTCTAACCGGATGCAGCTGAATACCAGTATTTTACATGGAACAACGGCCTATTTTACCTCCACAAACCAGTTACTGGGTAATACGATACCCCTTGGTAAGACTGGTTGTCCGACTTTCGGGCTTCTGACGACCCGTAACGACTGTCAGATCCACGAGTGACAGCCGGGACCAACAGCTTAACGTGCATTCAGGCACGGAGGGGTCTCGGTATGAAAAGATGGTCACTCATTCATGGACCAACCGCTCCAAGCGTAGCTTAACCTGATCGATTGACCCGTGCGGCTGTTATTACTTAGCCACAAGCCCCTCAAATACAAGCCCTCTGCACTGTAAGAAGGTAATAAGAATAAGAGTGAATCTACTTAGGTACCATAAATGAGATTCCTACGCGAACTATTGAACTAACGATGTCTTCCACACTAGATCAAGCTCTTGTGGAGGCCAAAAGCAATGGCAGTAATAGTCAAGACAAGAAGCCATAACGCAAGAATATGAAACATTTAAAGTTGAAATATAGGTTGAAACAAAGGTACCAAGACCGTTAAAGCACTTGAAAGACCAGTGCAGAGAAATATTTCACATCTTTCATCTCCCTTTGTCCGAAAAGCTAGACATAACCCTATGCCCTGGCAGGCAGGCTGCCAACTGCACTAAAGACTGTGCCGGCGATTCTGCCCTGTCTAAATAAATTATTATCATGCTTTATGGTAGGGTTGACACTGATTTCGTAATATATAATGAGTTTTAAGACTTGACCAATGATTTGCTGAAGGTCACGATAAGTCAATAGATGCGTGAAGCACAAGACCGGTCGATGTTGTGAACCTTGGGGAAGCCTTTGTCCAGCATTGAATGTCTTTCGGCTGAATGATGAACGAATTGTATGGAGACAAATTATTTTACCCCTGAGAGCAGCAACCTTATTGTGACGAGAATAAGAACACAATGATTTTGATAGACTTGTCAAAGGCCGCAACCCAACAGCAACCTTATTAAAATGAAAATAAAAATCACTATGATTTGGACATTCATGTAAAATCAAAGGTGTGAACAGAAGGTACCCAAGAGTTAACATGATAGAAAGAGACAATCGCACACTGAAAGAGTGTTCATAAAGTCTACTTTTTATAAATCTCGTTGCGCCTCGATGGTACATTGTGTAAGTACAAAAAAGTTAACATGTATACCCTTAAAAGTTTTAACCCTTTAAAGTTAACCTTTATACCCTTTCCTCGAAAGAAATAAAATGAATCATGTATTAAAAGCATCTGTTGCTACCCACGCTTTTATTAAAGTAAGTATGGCCAAATTAGCTCAATGATGAAGCAGGGCCATTATACACTTTAGTCATTTCGAAATTACACATTATTATCTGAAGTGGCCTTTGTTATACGGAAACTAATTTAGGATTTATTCAAACCACAAACATCAAGACAGTCGATGTTAAAAAGTGGGAAATTATTGGCGATTGAACTAGTACAATTTTAAAGTCTGCAATTTTTTTCAGTAAAATCCAATTACCTAAAATGTTTCCCAATCTAAAAACGGTACCTAAAATTTTAACTTTTCATAAAATTACTCTTTTGTAAAACTAATTTAATGCTTGTCTTTAGCAGAAAAAGGCTAGAGGAAATCCACTAACAGTGCAGCTTCCTGGCCTTTCGTTACGCAAACACAAACAGAAAATGCAAACCACCAAATCCAAATCCGTGCCCGCTCGCAGGTAATACTACTCTCACATTAATGAACACGAAAATATTTCTATCCTTTGTGTAATGATATCATATCCCCTTTGTTTACATATTATGCAAATTATTTTTATCCAACAGAATAACGAAGCTATCAAACCTTCGTTTGTGTGTCCCATTAATCAAAGACGAAATTTGAAGAAATTGGATTTCAGAACGCGTATTTCTTTATTTTGTTTTTCTTATGCCTTTCATGATACGAACTCGTAATTACAGGAAATGCGGAAAAATAATAGATCTAATGGATATAATTATGAAAACACTTCGACTCGATTTGATTGTCAGATTATTTTTGTTTATCCTTTGAATTTTTAAGTAATTTGGTATCGATTGTGTACCTTCAGATGCCTTGATAGAAGGATTTAATACAAATCGTTCACAAATATATGGACTATGTTTGATGAAGAGACTGCAATTAAATCGATACTTCCTAGCTGATAGAGAAAATTAAATTTTATATCGATCATTTTTTAAGGTGAATTTCCGCCTATTTGTACAGGATTTTTTTAAACTTTGCGCATACTGTAGCTATGAATTAGTCAATAGCGTAACTTTTTTTTGTCGGTTATCAAAAAAAAGGTCAACATGGTACAACATGTTTTTTTTAATAACAGACGATACATTTTTACCTTAGGGAAGTCTAGATGCTGAATTCATGGTTACAGTTTGCGCACTGGTTAATTTTTTTCCCTGTATATTTTTACAGAAGGTACATAATTTTTTCCCAAAACAGTAGCTATAAAAACCTACTCAATTTCAAGACACCCGCACGATTGCGACACAGTCATACATATTTCGCCTACATCTACGTTCAATATTGATTCCTCTTTGTCTTCCATTGAAAACTTTTTTCTACCACAGTTGTATGAATTGAACGGCAGAACCACAAAGCAAATGAATGCGGAGCTCGTGAACAAATTGAAAGAAAAAAATACGATTCGATATTGAAACAGGGAACGAAAATATGCGCGACCGCCGGTTAGGAACGATGAGACTATAGAAAAGATTTTTGACAGTTCTGCCGCGTAGGATTTTCAATGGGACTGTCTTTATTCTCGTTCTATTTTGGGAATGTTTGAAAACGGCATGAATGCCAAAAACCATTTTAAACCAAACCATTAAAGACGGAGCGTCAGGCAGTGTTGCAAGGTAACAATAAATACAGTCTACTAAAATATACTTTCCCTTCTAGCATATTCTTTGTAGTGATCTAGTGACACCATGACAGCTATAGCAGATTTTTACTGGATGTTAATATAATAACCAGTCAGACCTTAGATTAACAAGTAGTTTGACACTTAAAAGGAGCCCCGGAGTGGAGACCGCGTATCGGCAAGCGTAGTGTGGGACACGCCCCAGCTAGATGGACCGATGACCTAAAGAAGGTGGCTGGGACAGACTGGATGCGGAAGGCGAAGGACAGGGTGTTGTGGCGCAGCAGTGGACTGCAATAGACTGACTTAATTGAGGCACTTAAAACAGATAACACCACGCCTGTGTAACCTGAAAGGTAAGGCAGAGGTGTAACTATAATATAGTACCTATATCCGTATTTCGCCTGTTAGAAACACGTTAGACACTTATAATGATGCGCATAAGAAAATAGTTTGATACAGCATTAACTATGATACCTAATGGTTAAAGAGACAAAAAATAGGGTCTAGAAACTGGACTAAAGGTCCAGTTTCTCTGGGTTCCGTATCAAAAATGGACTGGTATTCTCTGCAAACTGTACTTATGGCTACGCAAGCAGGACGGAAGCCCACTTTCTTTAGACTATAAGATACAGTCTAGCCATTTTAACATTTACATAGCTTACGCACACAGTAATATTTCCATAACAACATGAAAGTCCTTGCATTTGCCAAACGCAATGAACGTTTCCCCTTTGATACTTATTCGAAGACTGCGAGTATAGAGTGCATTTTGCCTCTCAAGTCGACGCAAATAAATTTTCAAAGCGGCATACTTGACATCGGAGGAGCTATGCGGAAGGTTGCCAGTACTTTTAATTAAATGTGGTAAATAATGAAAATAAAATAAATGGATTGACTGGGTACGGACTTTTTGTAATATTATTAGAAAAAAAAATGAGCCATGTTTAACTGGGTCGAACTAAACTAGTTAGCGAAACTCCGGAAACGTGATGGGTATCGTAATCTAATTGACTATGATGCTAGGAGCCGGAGCCTACAGCTTCTGATGAAATATAATATACACATGTGCGTTGATTTAAAAAAGTAAAATCCATTGTTGACAGCAGCAAAAAGTGCAATTAATTTGGTTGGGGCTTTAAACATAAAGGCTAATCGCAAATCTTGTTGTGTACCTAAACTTCACAGATGTGATTGATATCGTAATCTTAATACGATAAAACAAAAAAAATATTTTCTCTACTCGTACTTCAGGTAACTACACTACCAGCGGTCGTTGAACCCATAAAAATATTATCATATAATTTTTTTTTTCTGTATTAATAATTTAGATAGGTATCGATACCTATCTCGTCTGCGGAGTATCGCTAAATAATTTAATTTGACTCTGTCGATGGTAGAAATATTAAAGACATATTATTTACATTTAAAATGTATAATTTATGTAACTGTGTCAATATTTCATAATCATCATTGTATTGTCATCAGATGGCATAAACAAAGTTCGTGAATCAATATTGAAACATTATCGGTGCGTTTATAATGTTAATTAAACTCGGATATTGACAATTATGCGGTTGTAGGTTGGTTAGTTAAAATTTTACAATAATAATAATTTTGTTTAGTGTTCAGTAATGGACTAAACTTTTGTCAACTACATTGTCGTAATATTGTGACACTTCTGTTTAATGAGCGCGTTTATAATTTCTAATGTCACAATGTTATGAAAATACGTGCACATTATAACGATATCGTGGACGGTTTAAAAGCGTCTTCACATATTTTACTTCCCTGTGTTATCGTAATGCCATGACGTGGATGTAGACGTACACTATAATATCGTCAAGTAAGAAATTATAACAGTGCATAATGGGTCATCATATTAATTATTATCTCTCGTAGAATGGAGGAAAGGAATTCAATAATAGTGCAGCGGCAGAAGGCAGGCAGCGTAAAGAAGAGCGGGACGTGATAGGTAATTCGATATAGCTAACCGATTTCCTTCTGACTATTCGTAAAACTATTCGTTTAGAACTGAATAGCAGCCCGGAGTCTGGATTAGCGCCCAGTTTACAGCAATAGGATCGCCCCCTATTAAATGAGACTTAAACATAACTGGAAAAATGTGCGTGGACTAACCCTTCGGGGATTAATAGTTGGAGTTGAACATTTTTAGCCTAACTGCTTATAAAAAAGAAACAAAAAATTGAAAGCTGATGCACTCTTTGTTGTGCCTTTTAACATTTAAATTGCTTCGTAAATATTCAATTTATTTTTTCTTGATTCACTCTCAAATAAAAGTCAGTGTCCCGTTTACGTCGCCTTTGCCGCTAGTGACAATAAAGCGTTTTGCAAGGAGCTAACGTGGGTATTTAAGTTGCAGACACCTCTTTGATGGATTTTTGTAGCGTTAAAGAAAGATTTGGTAAGATTATCCTTACACATTTTGTATTGAATTGAGAATACGCATCGAAGTGAAAATATTGAACGTGGATTCACTTTGTTGGCTTTAAATCCACAGCATAAATAAAATACTTTTTCAATTGTTTTTCAATCGAAGCGCGATTCTGAAATCAAAACGAACATAGTTCCAACTCTATCCTTTTGAAAACAATACATTTTTGCGGGTTGTATCGAATGGTATTCTCGTAGAAACTGATATGTAATATTTGCTATGAGGGCCTCACAAACAAGATTAGAGTCGGGGACGTGCCTAAGGCCGGCAGCAAATCTAATTGTGACTCGTGTCGGGCGGCGATCGACGAATGAATCTACCAATGGACGCCTGTTATTATTTACATTTTATTTTTGACTGGAGCCCATTCATTCAACGCGTCGATTTGGGAGCGATTGGACAAGGTCGTACTGTCGACATTGTTATGACCTTTGAATGTCACCGAAGCGTTCGCATTTAGGGATATTTGTGTGTGGCTCCCTTTATGTTACTGGTTGTAAATATTAGGTTCTCAATATTATTTACTTACACAGTCAGAAAATATTGAAGATCTTAAGTAGATAACTATCTATGCTGTTAGGTAACATGTACGAATTAAAGACTCTTTGGTACTGCTGTTACATTTAATTAACGACTAATGTTAATGTATCAAAATACAGACAGTAAAGTAAATGAAAATCTTCATCGTCTTTCAATTGTTTTTGTGCTCAGTTCATAAATTCCATAAATTGAACCTCACTTCCAAAATCTCAATTCACCTCTCTTGACTTTTTTTTTCTCTCCCTTATTCTCAGCAACTCACTCAATATTAAATACATACAAAGAAATAAACGATTACGTGTACTCTAAAGACTTTGAAGATACAAAAATCCTAAACAAACATACTTGTGGCCCCTTATGACGTATGGGTTTCATTGGTAGGTACTGAACATTTGAACAAGTTTCGCGGACAAACCGGCTGAGGTCGAACGTGACGCGGGTCTGAACGAATAAACCGATGCTTCCCGGTCTTCGTGCCAAAACGGTGGAATAAGCCCTTGGCTACCGTGTGGAGCTAAGACGCGGGCTAAATGGATTAGAACTTGGACAGAATAAGGGCAAATGTGTACTGTGCTCTTGATTGAGTGTGTGTTAGTGTTGATACTTACGAGATTCCGAGTTTTAAACTGGTTACGTCACGGTCACGTTACCTTTTAGTGTAGGATGGCAAACGGCATAACTATCGCAGTAGGTGTCTAGTAGCTAAGTAAATAAAAATCAAATACATGCGCATATTGAATGATTCCACTTCAAATATTGTCCGCTCCAGTAAAAGCCAATCGCAGTCAACTGGAAAGTAAGAAAATAAACACAAAATATACAAAAACAAAGCCAAAGCTTATTAATACAATAAAAACAAAAGAAAAACTTGTTATTTTCTGTCTGTCATAACATGTTTAAGAACTTATTTAATATCTGGGGGTAAAATCTGAAAAACTTCCGATGCCTAAGTTCTGAATGGATGGTAACAAGAAAAATTATCCCTTTGTGGTTAGCCCTTGGGCAACGGTTTACAGGGTTGGACCTTTCAAAGAAAAAGTCCGTAGGGTAAAGTTCAAATGAGCGATTTTAGTACTTCTCAAGGCGGAATTAGAAGGGGAGGACATTTAAAATATAATAAAAATAATCCGCGAAAGTAACAAGGTTGGAAAGGGATAAATTTATGGTTTCCAATTGGCTGCTCTGCCGCTTACCCCAGTTTTTCACTTGTTTAATCTTTTGTACGTCACTTAGGGCCTTACACGGGTTTGTTTCACTGATCCGGGGTACTTTGGAATAGATACGGTTCGGACATGAACAAGATTTTCTGAACAGCGTCATCCATCTATGTAGTGTGCAAAAAAGATACTCAATACTTTTATTGCAAATATATTTTTTTTTAGTTTTATTGTTTTTTTTTAGATGCTGTAATGTAGTATGGATGTAGCTGGCATGAAAATTGTTCTTCAATTAATTATATTAGAGAGCGCCTGAGAGGACATAATGCCTGGTGATCATAGACTAAAGACAGTTATTTATCATGGTTACACTATAAACCTTATCATAATGTATCTACGTTTCAGAATCACCATAGAAAAAGACCTTATGTTAAAACGGCAGAATAGAATGGTCTTATTCCAGTTTCATCCTACTTATATAAAAAAACTTGATCGAATATAATACGCTGTTTATTTATAGCATAAGAACAGTAGGTATTACGAGTGTGTATAAAAGTATCTAATCTTTTGTTTCCCTGTTCTTTTGTTTTGCTAGTACTTTTGAGCCATTGCGCCCTCATTAGTGATTCTTTATGATAGTTCAGTTTTACTTAGTGTGGGCGATGATTGACGTCATTCTTGGATTTAAAATGCATCATATTATCGACTAAGTAAACACACCTTCCAATATATAAATATAAAAGGATAATAAACGTATTATATAAATCCTTATAACAGCCTTTCCTTGGTGTTCCTCCATTAACCCTAACAGGTTATTGTCTTTACTAGCGCACCGCCCCTGCTTCGTCCGAGCTTTACGACTTACCAAAAAAACGTTTCTTTATTATTTGTAAGTTTGAATCAGAATCAGAACTTTATTTGCTTCGAATGTAGGTATAGGATGTTATAAGTACATAAATTAATGAGATCGGCTACAATCTACCTTGCGGCGTGCAAATTATTACATAAATTAAAATACTAATAGAAACAAACAAAATGTCAACAAAACAAATCATAAATTACAGTGAAGTCAATTAATAATATTATAGTCAGGTACATACATAAGTCTTACATAGTCAAATTTGCAATTAATTATTACAATCATAATCAGGATAAATTTATATTATTCAGAAAGTCTTTTACTGAGTAATAACATTTGTCTAAAAGTAGTGCAGTTACCTTAGATTTGAATTGTTTACGGAATAATCCTTAAAACCATTGGTATTATATTATAAATGACAGTTCCCATTGTCATAATACTTTTCCCTAAAAGTGCTGTTTTGTAATTACCCGAATGTAACAAGTTCTTGTATTGGGATCTCAAGGGGCCATTGCGCGTATTTATATTGGCCAGTGACGGAAATAAGCTTATATTGGTTTTTACAAAAAATGCCACCTCCTTTTTAATTAATTTTTAATAACCCACGAAAAATTTCGACTCTATGGGGTCTAAACTCATGTGCTGAATCCATGGTTACAGTTTGCGCTTCGATGTCCCTGCCACCCTGTATAATATGTTTATTCTACACGCAAATCTTCCGGAATAAATTCTCTAAACTATTTTTATTATAATAAATAATATTTTATTAATTTTGTATTTTGTGTTTCACGAACTGTGTCCAAATAAACTTTTTTTCTTTCTTTTCTTTATATATATATAGATGTTAACATACATAATGATGTATATCCTTCAAGTGTGATATCAGTTTTAAGCTAGGACTTATATGAAGAGTGTTGGCTCGTAGGCAGGTAATGTTTACCGAAAATGTAATATGTTAAAGGTCATATTTGATACTTGAAATAAAGTTCGGCTTAGCTCAGGGATCGGGTTTTTGATCGCTGTAGGTTGTTATGTTCTACCTACCTCATCATCATCTGCCTAGCCTTTTCCCTACTATGTTGTGGTCGGCTTCTAGTCTAAGCAGATGCAGCTGAATACCAGTATTTTACAAGGAGCGACTGCATATCTGACCTCCACAACCCAGTTACTGGGTAATACGATACCCCTTGGTAGGACTGGTTGTCAGACTTTTGGGCTTCTGACTACACGTAACGACTGTCAAAGATCCATGAATGATAGCCGGGACCAACGGCTTAACGTGCTTTCCGAGACACGGAGGGGTCTCGGTATGTAAAGATGGTCACCCGTCCACAGACCAACCCCGGCAAGCGTAACTTAACCTGATCGATAGACCGGTGCCGCTGTTATTATTTAGCCAAGGACGTAATTACCTACCTACTATACAATATACTGATTTTACAAGACGTCGATGTCAGATATAATAAGTCTCAAATTTTCTCTCAATTCTCCATCTACATACATCAGATAGTAAATCCTTTTCAGATCAAATCCTTAATGGAAAACTCAATAACAGAACTTGCAGCAGGCGCGGTGAAAGGTGAGCGGCGGTGGCCCAGTGGCATCGTCCCCAACTACAGAGTTGTATGTCGTGACTTCGAACACAGGCAGGCACTTTATTTAATTACATCACCACTGCTCATTAAAACGATGAAGGAATAGATCGTGAGGAAACCGGCATGTCCTAGAATCAAAAATTCAACCAACCTGCACTGGGCCCGCGTGGTGGATTATGGCCCACTCCCTCTCATAGAGAGGAGGCCTGTATCCTAGCAGTGGGAACAATAATATTAGGCTGATTATGCAGCAGTCGCGCATGTGATCATTACACCAACCAAGTACCCAAGCGGATTGTGATGACAAAGGTTGGTAGCTTTCTAATACCATATCTAATTTGCTACGTATCTCCCACATATTGAATTCTTATTTCCATGAGTTTAAAAACGAGTTTTCTTATGAATACTTTTCATGACTTCACGTTACATTTGACTTATAATGCCAAAGGAACACACAGTCACGTAAGCGAAGCTGCAGCCGTAGCCAGTTAGAAAATAAATATAATGAAGTCATTCTACAATTCTTTGTCAAGTCCTATGTTCCTAACGAAGAGACAATGCCTGCAGACATAAAGTGGGAACGTGTTAAGAGATACGGAAGAGCGTTCTCTTATGAACACGATTAATATTAGGAGTTACCGCCAGAACTGACTTACATACTTAGCTGCAGTAAGAAAGTTAGCTGTAAAGTTCTAACAAGTACAGTCTTTACAATATGAGTTAAATTTAAGAATGAAGAATATTTGATGTGTTTTTCGGTTATTGCAACATATATTTCGATCCTTTTGTTCGGATCCGTAAATGATAATGATTTTGGTCTTTTAACATGGGTGAATCTCGAGATCGGCATATTTTTTGCGCGACTACGACGAAGCAAAAAGGACGGTTATTATTTTGACCGGTAGGTATGTATTTAGCAACGATGTTTTGAATCGTAGAATGTTCAAGGATTTTTGTAATGCGTTACGATTTTTGTGTAGAATTTGACATTAAAATTGTTTACTTACATAGGTTTTGGGCTTTTAGGCTTTCGACAGAGAAAAGTAACAGTCTGCTCTTAATGCTATTCTGAAAAAATCTCACAGTAAAAAGTTAGGTGAAGTGCGCTTAAAGTGAGCTGTCAATAGTGTCAATCGTCAATCCCTAGCATCAGCCGACCGATTCTGTAAAAATCTCACCGTAAAAAGTTAGGTGAAGCGAGCTTAGAGTCAGCTGTCAATAGTGTCAATCCCTATCATTAGTTGGAATGACAGCTCACTTCACCTACGGTTTTACGGTGAGATGGTTACAGAATCTTGTTGCAGGAGGAATGACAGCTCACTTCACCTAGTTAAATGAACACGGTGATTTTTTTACAGAATAGCACCAATGAAAATTCATAGAAGTAAAAAAAAATATATTGGAAACCTACATTATTATTTATATCTCCAATTATTTTCCGTAGTCAATAGTCACTTATAATATTATTTTCGGCACTCTCATCAAATAATCATAAACCCTCAAGGTCAAGGAGAAACCTAAGAGACAAATAATTATATTATTATTGTGTATTCGTAAATAATTTATTTATTATATTATCTCGCTGTTATTACATCAGACGGGTAAGTATAAGTACGGCTTAAATGGCGTAAGAGACACGAGCCCTTGTGTAACTTACGCCCATTTTGGCCTAAGGTATCGATATGTCAATCAGCCGCGAAGCCTCTTATACGAAGGATAATCTTGTCATTTTGTTCGTGATGTCTCTGTTCGGACAGGCATTATTATATTTACTTACGTTCCAAGCCAATCTTACTTACATGATGATTTGACGGGAAAGATACAGTGACAGAATATTAGGCACATTTTCTAGATATGTGACTTAATGTGTAATTTTATCCCTGTTTTCTGAAATAACCGGCAAAAATACCTTTCCATGTATTTGCGAAAATATTGACCTGAATTTTTGTGTTGGCTGTTTTCCTTTGAGTGTTTTTTTGTAACAAAATATAAATTTTAGTTAACAAACTTTATATTTTGTTTTAACTACAATTTTTTTGCTGTACAAAGTTAATTAATACGTTGAAAAACAAGGTCAATATTATCATAAACAACACAATTTTCCTTTCACTAAATCTGTTTTGAATGGCTTTCAGTTTCAAAATACTTTTTATATTTTTAAATTTTCCTGGTTCGATGTTTTCTTCTCATTGACTGCTCATGGAGCCGTGTGACATAAACTGTGAGCTACGGTTTTTCCTGTTCATGATAATGTTTGATGCCCTACTTCTTTCTTGATTTGCTCAATTTGTACTTTATACCCTGTCCATTAGGTAAACCGTTTTTTGACAGATGGAACTAATGATTGCAGCAACACAAAATACATTGATTGATACACGTACGGTATTATAATGTATGTAAGAAGCCATAAATAATACAATTCAATAAGACATGGCAGTTTACATATTTATTTAACTTAACGTAACTTTTACGTAATCTGAAATATGTACGTTCTAAGACAGCTGTCAAAGAAACGGTTAACCTAACGGATAGAGTATAATCGTTTGATAATATGAAGTCTTGGTTGGTTGAAATTGAGGTTTGGATCAAACTTTTTGGCAGAGATTTGGCAGAACTTTTATTTTCCGTCTAGCGAGAGGAAAACCGATACATTGTAGGAAGTAGATGGATATAGCACAAGGTTGTAGTGCTGGCTGGCTTAGGGATGATTTCTAGAGCCCTTAATATGTTTGCACATGACAATATACTGCGATCAGTAATATGCAGCATGGAATCAAGATTATGCCATTACATCCATATTATAAAGGTCGTATGTTGAGCACTCAGACTCAGAGTATTACGACACACTATACTACTTTAGAGACCGGGTTGTATGCCAAGAGAAAGTTTATGTTGACCTGTATGATAAACTACTAAGGGTAAACTACTACGTCATTTCTCTTGGGGGTCGTGTGGGGCGACAAATTGCTGTATATCAGTAGAACATTGAGTAAGATATCTGTGAACTAATAGTAGTTATGAAACCGGGCGCTGCAACGGCTACTGAACTGCATTATCACTTAAAAATAAATGCTTTGTAATAATTGGGTACCTACTTGATAGAAAGAAATAATTCCAGAATATGTTTCAAAACTCTGATCTTGTCACGTACAGTCGGTTAACCGCACTTCCAAGATAACAATTTGACCTTTCGGTCGTAGATATAAGAGTGGTTTTTACCGAACGATAGCGACGAAGTCAATAAACAATTTAAATGCTACGGCCATGGAAACGGAGTTCGCGCCTCCTTTTTAAGGGTCGGCCGGGAGCAAGCTCTCTGGTCACGAGACCAGAGAGCTTGCTCGTTCTTTGGCCAAAAAATTAGCGCTATCATTGTTTTGTGCACAACAACGTGGCAATGCTTCCAGTCTTCTAGGCACGTTTGCGGATGACAACGACGCGGACGAGTACTTCGACGCCTAAGTACAGTTCCATTTACCATTTTTGCCGATTTCCCGGACACTTATTTGTGTTTATTTGTATAGTTAGTTAGTTAGTCATTTAATTTACTTAGTACTTAGTGTAAATAGCTAGTTGTGTTAAATATTGTAAAAGAAACAGATAAATAAATTATATTCCATTCTTGTTAACAGAATCACAACAGATTAAGTAGTGGAAAACGCTACCCACTCTCCAATTCAACGTAATTAATCCCTGGTCTCCATTTTATCATCTCTTTCCCAAATACATTGAACCACGTGAAACACCCGACATATTTATATAGCAATACACGTCAGGCAAGCTCGGATGCCCGATAACCTACTTTTAGCGCTGTAGTTAATCTTCTTAATGAATTTTCATAGACAATTCCAGTTCATGCACAATCCATTCATGACTGGCGTTCAGTGTCACTGAACAATGGGGACGCGTATTTCAACGATGTGGAGACCTTATTCTGGATACGGGATTAAATATTAATAAGATAAAAATCAAAATCGAATTGGCGATAAAGGTTGGTCACTGGAATTAGGATACCTATCTATATACAATAGAACTGCCCCGTTGGTCTCGTGGTCACAAGCGCGACTGCTGAGCGTAAAGTCCAGGTGCTGCAGTCTCGACATTCATAGCGATCGCTTTACGACCGAATTCGGTCGCAATGTCCTGTCACTCCATACATTACACCTGTCAATCCGGGACTTTGCGACCGAATTTGGCCGTAAAGCGATCGCTATGAATGTCGAGACTGCAGCCCCTGGGTTCGATTCTCACGTCAGGCAAAGTGTTATTGGGATTTCCATTAATAATTTCTTAGTAACAGTCCCGAGTTTGGAAGTTCGCGGTGTGATAACGACTTAACGTGCATTCCGAGACACGGGGGTGTCTCGGAAAGCAAGTTAAGTTGCCCTGCGCCTGAGCTCCCCGATCGTGTTAGATTACGTGCCATCCCT
Source organism: Apamea sordens (assembly GCA_945859715.1). Classification (NCBI taxonomy): domain Eukaryota; kingdom Metazoa; phylum Arthropoda; class Insecta; order Lepidoptera; family Noctuidae; genus Apamea; species Apamea sordens. The sequence goes on along the minus strand of OX243996.1, from coordinate 8,433,962 downwards.
TCGGACTATGAAAGTGAGGGAAGGGAGAGCGCACCTGTGTCTGCGCACACATATTTGTGCACTATAATATTTCCCGCGCCGAAGGCTTGTCTCCGTTGAGATTGCCCGCCATGGGCGACCATGGAACGAGGACTATTATTATTTAAATACGACAATCCATAATGAACATACGAATTATTGAAAAAGAGGTCATTTCCGTGACTTCGCGACAACACACCAAGCTCACTGCACTTACAGATTTAAATAGATTTCCATTGTTTTGGCAACGGAAGCAAAGCATTATTTCGTTTGGCTATCTTGGTAAGAAACAATGATAGGTAATGTAGTCCAAGTATTAAATAAATGTTTGTTTTCTTTCTTTGAAACCGTTGCTTAAATTCTTACTCTTATTTTAACTTTGAACTTTTCATTTATTATTTTCTATCTCAAAAAGATTTTACCTTTGTGTAGAAAAAGGAATTCGTATGTAATGTTTTGATATAGTACCTTTAAGGATTTACGTAAAGGGTCCGCATTGAAAAAATCTACAAGACTCCTCCCGGAACCCTAATCTTTTATAAGACTCGGAAGCGATTTATCGTAGAGAATTCCCTCTAAATACATATTCCCCTTTCAACATTCCACTACCGTGGAAGGTCTAGTACAAATACTGGATACACATACAATTTACGTTCATTTATAATCCATTGCTGTATTTCTGTGACATTTCCACGAGCGATTGCTCTAAAAACAAAATTGGATTTGAAGCAATGTGAAATAACGTTTTTCTTATTTTTTGTGGAGCTCAGAATAGTCCGCCTCGTTGATGTTTACGTTTCTAGATACAACTTGTCATTTGCTGTAAAATGTGTTGCTTTGCGAAAGTAAATCTTATGTCGAAAGCATACGACCGTTTTAGAATTAAGGTATTTTAATATGAGAGGCAAGATATGTCGACTTTTTAAGTGTAAATCCTTTGTTGGTGGGCGTGGAGGTATTTTACTGGGTTACAGTTTCAAGATTTGTGTTAGGCAGTTCAGTTTACATTTCGTATTGTAGAATAATGGTTTTAAAAATAAGGGAACTAAATATACAGCTTGTATTATTTCACATACATAATACAAAGTACAAACTTATTGTACATTATATTGTGTTATTATTCAGTTTATTTATTTATTAAATACATTTTTAAATATTTTTATAAAAAAATATAAAACCGGCCAAGTGCGAGTCGGACTCGCGCTCGAAGGGTTCCGTACCATTATCTATAAAAATCACGTCTATTGTATGGGAGCCCCCCTTAAATATTTGTTTTTAGTATTTGTATATTTATAACATGTAGTATTTGTAACGGCAACAGAAATACATAATTTGTGAAAATTTCAACTATCTAGCTATCGCGGTTCTTGAGATACAGCCTGGTGACAGACAGACGGACGGACAGACAGCGAAGTCTTAGTAATAGGGTCCCGTTTTTACCCTTTGGGTACGGGACCCTAAAAACATTTAAAAATATAAAAAAATAGTAGTCCGTCGGTATCGGGAGCAGGGTCCAAGCTACCGGGGGTGGTTAGGACTCCAGAGCTAGGAACCTCCTCACAATGCGAGCCGTATCAAGGAGTACTGCCTTCTGAATCAGGCCCTTGATCCAACCGCCTAACGAGAGCCTGAGAGATGTTGATCGAGGCTTTTGGCCATCAGGCAATTGGCCGATACGACAATCGGTACAATGACATTCAAGCCGAGATATTGTATTAATTAATACAAGCTGTATTTGTTTAGTTTTTATGCGTTGATAATAAATACGTACCACAATTATAAGCGTCAGTAGAGCGTAGGAGCTTTTGGTGTTATGTGCTGACGCTACTCGTCTTCACGCACACATTTACAGCGTGTTGGTACAACAGCATCATATCGGTCAGGAAGGTCCACTGCTGGACATAAAGTCAGGAAAATTAATTGTTAAGCAAAACTACTAACATAAATTGTCTGTTTATTGAAATTATAACTGTCATCCTTCGACAGTTGTATGAAATTAAGCACAACATAAGATATAAATTTTATTCTAATTTTTTCTTTGAAAAATCGATGAAAAAAATAAAACTTGCCGAAGACTGTACCTAGGACTCCCCAAGAATCGAAATCGTCATAGATATTTTTGGTGATGGGTACTTCTACCCACAATGGGTATATTGTCTACTGCTTTCAGTCCGTTGTTTGTGAACGGAAAACATGCGTCGACAGTGAACTGTGAAGTGACCGTTATGTTTGTGACAAGAGAATGTATGCGAAACTGATAAATGAGTGATGTATGGGGTACATTGTTTGTGTTGTATGTATTTTCTATTGTGATAAGATAAATACATCTATGCTAGAAATGATACAGGATGGCATAGCGCAAACTGAAACCTTGAATTCAGCACATGATTGTAGACATGATTTCTTTTTATGATAACCCGCCAAAAAAAATTGGCTACCCGTAGCGTACATATTTTTATCAGAGAAAAGTGCAAAACCTACATAGTGAAAATGTATGGAACAGCATTTTTTCTTTTCCTTTTTTTTCAGAATTAATCATGTACTGAATCCATTGTAACAGGTTGCGCGTCGATGTCGCTGCCACCCGTGTGTAAAGGTACTTTTAGTCCTATAAAATTTTCGAAAAATATCAATACTATCAAATTGGTAACTACTGCCAGAACGCTATATCAAAATAAGGCTATCAAAATTGCATTTAAGTGTTGCGCTTACCAACGAATACCATTTCATAGATATGTATATATAGAAATGATCCAATCACGATAAATCCAACAATATGCAGATTCAATGACCTGTGAACTGAAAATAGAAATCAATTAAGTTTTAAATTGAAACAGTGACTACATTTTAGGCAGGAAACCACTTCCGCGGTTGAACTATTCATGACGATATTCGTTTGTTTAGAATTGGAATATTGGATTTATGTGACTGTGATACACTACATGCATACGAGTAGGTGCCTACTTTTAATTTGGGTTCATAGAGCACTCGTACTGATATCGCTACCATTTACGGTTGTATAGAAAGTCTAACAATCCAAGTTCCATGGATGCCTAGGTGTATGACACACACCTTAATTGCGACAACCAGTCTTACCAAGAGGTATCGTATTACCCAGTAACTGGGTTGTGGAGGTCAGATAGGCAGTCGCTCCATGTAAAATACTGGCATTCAGCAGCATTCGGTTAGTTAGGAACTATGTTGGGGTCGGCTTCCAGTCTAGGCTAGGCAGATGATGACGACTGTCAACCTCAATCTGAATCACTTGCTAATCCATTGCTTTATAACCAAGCATCCCGCACTGGGCCCACGTGGTGGATTACGGCCCACTCCCTCTCACTGAGAGGAGGCCTGTGTTCCAGCAGTGGGAACGTTATAGGTTGATTATGTATACAGTGTGTATTGCTTTATAAATGAAGCAAAACGAGTGGGTATACGATCGCAGCAGCTGGCGTTCTGTAGTTCCTGCCTACCCCCTTGGTAAGAAGACTTGAGATTATGGTATGTATGTGTTTTTAAGTATCAGTATAGTACGTGGACAATGCTAGAAAGTTTCTGCCAAAAATATCAACGATTACGTCTCCATACGTCAATTATAGGTAGGGATTAGAACCCCAAGGTCTTAAACACAATTGAAACCAAATGAACTCCGAGAAATACTGCCATAATAACATGGATACTCTGCATTATTCAACTCTTCCACTATCTAGCGTACAAGACTATGTACTTAAAACCGTCTGCATCGAAACTTTCTTAGCATATACAGCAAGAGCATTTTCTTCTTAATTAGCGAGGGCGAGTCCATTGTTTTAACGTTCGAGCCACTTTCCATCCGCATTTGCCTCTGTTCCCTGCCAAATGGTTTAAATTTTTTCCTTTTATTGCTGTTCAGCTAATTTCTCGTTCTCAAGTTTTATGATATAATACTTTAAGTTTTTGTTAGC